>OZ020569.1:9729619-19729619 GCA_963971475.1 Chrysops caecutiens | reverse complement strand
TCACTGACGGCTCAAAAGACATCAGTCGTAACAGGGTAGGTTTTGGGGTATTTAGCCCAAAGCTAGGATCCCTGAGCGTCAGACTCAGTCAGAGACTTTCTCTCAGTTTTCAAAGCGGAATCCAAGGCGATTTTTGGAACTTTAACTTGGATCATAAATAATAATATTCCCAAATCAGTGATAGTTTCCGACTCTCGCAGCGTGCTAGAGTCTCTCAAATACTACAATAATATAAAAGTCAAAGATGAAATCATTTTGAAGATAAAAAGAATCTTGTATTTCTGCGACAACAGAGGCTTGGATGTGAAACTCCTATGGATTCCGAGCCACGTTGGGATTATGGGTAATGATAGGGCAGACGATTTGGCTAGGAAAGCCTTGGATCTTGAATCAGTCAGTTCTAACTTATACGATTTCAATCAAGTCAATGAGCACCTAAAACAAATCATGATCAGTAAATCTATTCATTGGGCTGAAAATCTAAGTCTGAGTAAGGGAGTTCAATATTTTAGTATGAAAAATAGAATCTTCAATATGCCCTGGGTTTATAACTGGCGGGTAAATAGAGATGTTATATGTTTTATCAAAAGAATTAGATCTGGACATACTAGATGTAATAAACACCTTTTTGAAAAAAATATTATTAATGATCCTTTCTGTGAGTGCTCTGAATCCTTCGAAGACCTCGACCATGTATTCCTTTTTTTTTAAAAGAAATAATGAAAAATGCGACAAGCTCATTGTACACATATACAGACGGTGGAACCGGACTACATTCGACATAAGAAGCCTCAGTTTCAGCGGTAACAAGAAAATATATTTAAGACTTTTTAAGTTCGCGCGTTTAGCAAATTGTAGTATTAAAGTTTAATAAATAAAAAAAAAAAAAAATGTTTAGCAGAAAAGCAAGTAATGATGTGCATCTTATATTATTACATTATAATCTTTATTAGACTAGTAATCGTTTTTTCGTCTACCTCGCTCTTCGAGTTCAACAGTTACTATTGGGCGGTACCTCCGCTTCTTTAGTCAATGGAACCTTCAAATTGATCATTTTGAGCTTAATGGCATAAGTGGGCCAAGTTAGGTCCAGGAAGGTTAGTTCAGGAAGGTTTTGTAAGAAGCTTTACTATGCCAGAGAAAGAAAATCTAATCATCTTGGCAGCCGCAACCAAAAAATAATAAAATATAGTAAATAAACGCAAATCACACAAGAACGCCAAACAAAGGTGCAACGTTAGGTAGCACCGAATTTAGGGATTCCACAACATTCGCTTCTAACAATATCTGCGTGAATGTGAAATCGCGTCAGCCTAGAATGTGAAATCGCGAACTAATCATTACCCTCACTAATTATTGTTCACCTATTTCTTATAACTATTTTGCATTATGAATTTTTCGTTAATTAATAACCTAACTACTTACTTAAGTTTACCTCAAAAAACATAATTAAAATTTTTAAACCTTAGTAATAAAATCAACCTTAGATGAAACTAAAGCTACACAAAATATCGCAAATATTTGTGATTGTCCTATCTATCTTGTCCTCGTATATACATCGGCATTTTTGCACCTTGCAGGTAAATTGTTGTTGAAGTTGTTTTATTCGAATCTTCTTAACAAAATGTGGGAATATGATGTACTTCTACTCACGTAGTTTCGCCATTTCTTCTTAAGGGCTCGTTTCCAAATGTCTAACACTTACTCAGAATGTTTGAATTTTCTGCAACCATTCAACGCCAGAAACACTTCGGATTTTAAACTTCAAAAATTCACTTTCACGTGAAGATTTTCATGATACAGCAATTTTCTTATGGATTTGATTCACTGACAAATAAAATTTAACAATCATGATGTAACTAACTTATGTTTTTGTGTCACAAACTTTTTCCACACTAGCACCTTGCCATATCTGAAATGAATTGAAAATAGTATCCAATCTGATATTATATAAATTACAATATCTTACCCATTAAGTGTGGTTTATGAACCACTTATTCCACTTTCCTTGGGAATTCCGTTCATGATGATCATATAGATAAACCAGGTTCAGATAATCGTTCATTTTCTGGAAAATAGTATAGAAGTATGTAAGACAAACCTCATTAGGTATACTTCATTATACATTACTAACCAACAACATGAGTAGCTCGTTGAAGGAGTAAATACGCAGGGTACATCTCTGATGTCTGTTTCAAATGATAACATACTCGTAGGACAAAATAATACGGAATCAAATCATGTCACGGAGAAATACACATCATTCGTTCATTTTTCGCTATACCTAGAATGTGATTTTTATAAATTCCAAAACATATATCTTCAACAAGTTGCAAACAATATTGGTAGCCACTCTGAAGGACACTGCGAATGTTGTGAAATTGTTTCACCATCGTGTCTCCAATGATGCAGACACTTCTTATGCCTTGCTTCACCTCTGTTTCGGAACAAAATAGTAAATCTTCCTCAACTCAAGTTCAGTTCATTGAGCAATTCGCGTTGTTCTGCACATGAATCTGAAAACAAAAGTGTTTAGTTACACCAAGTTCAAATACTTAACTAAAATAATCGAAGTTTACAATTTTAACACTGCTTCCTTCTAGATGATATGGAATAGAGCCAAATAAACATAACTACAGTGAGATGAACTGCACGTCTAGCAGAAGAGAAAATTTGCCATTCCATTCCTTCGTCTATTATTCAAATTGATGGATGACGAACACTATAAATATTTATAAGAAAATTTTCGAAATTTCACATGAAAGAACAACTTTTATTTACCATTTCGTGTGTAGACTCGATCCTTGCCGCCATGTCACTCCAAGTCTCGTTAAATGGAGGATGTGTGTAAGTCACCCGCAAACTGTCACATACCGAGCGTCTGTTAGCGGAAAGTCCTCATTTCTCCAAACAAACTTGAATACCGCCTCAAATTCAAATTCCCCCGGAAAACACTGCTAGAACGTTCAATCTTATAGAATGTTGTGTGTTCCATGAATGTTTATTAATTTTTTGAGTTATTCCTTATAAGGAGAAGGGAAAGTCACTTGTTGTTCACCGGCTTGTTGACCCACACACTGTTGTATCAAACCACAATCCCACAGCTGGGAATGTTCCTACCATTGAATTCATATCACAGTGAATTGAGTTGATAACAACTGGAAAGGAAAATCATTGCAGGATGTCAATAGATCTCTTTCCGTAGTGGAAAATTTGACTGAATTTTGCTGAACTTGAATGTTTTGCGTTCCCAAATAAATGAAAATAGGGAAAATTGCTCGCACAATCACTTCCAATACTTACTGATTTTCACTGAGCAAATTTGGTTCAGTAAAAATCTGAAAACTGTCAAATGCATGTACTTGATACTTGACATTGGTTGTATGAGGTCAATGAAAGTTTAGAAATTTACCTACGAGTAACGCTGCCCGCACGCGGAGCTACCGCAAAGCACCGGTCAATGACTCGAAGTAGTAACCAGCTTCCTTTGAGTCACTTCCCATGTAAACAAATGGGACGCCGCAGATGGCGATACTGGTTGAAAACACTGTTTTGTTTTTAAATTTAATAAATCCAATCCGATCGAATAGCTACCTGTAATTTAAAACATTAAGTTCATTAATAAAATGTTCATATTTTATACAATACTATCAAATATTTACCTTATTTCCAAACTGCAGGCACCACACTGCCAACATTATATTTCCTTGCGTTTATATTGCAAAAGGCACATGGGTAAGATTAAGAGTGTTTTCTAATCAAAACAACAAAAGTTTCTTTGAAAAATTACTTCTTTAATTTCGCTTCTAAATATCTATCACTTTTATAACTTATTGTAACGCTTAAATATATATTGTCTTCAGATTAACATTATAACTTTCATATAAAATTTAATAATATAACTAAAACTTTAGTAAGTACGTTTTGTTTTTAAATTTAATAAATCCAATCCGGTGAAATTGGTACCTGTAATTTAAAAAATAAAGTTTATTAATAAAATGTAATTCCTAAAATTTCATATTCATATTTTATATACTATCAATTATTAAAGTAAAATCAAACATTTACTTCTGTTTCGTGTCAAGTTTATATTTACATTTTAATATACTTTTCAAAGTCAGCAGTTCATAATTCGCATCTGTAATTTAAAATAATAAAAGTTATTTATAATATTTATATAAAATTGGATTTTGCGTATTATATCTAAAATAAAAAACATATAATTACCCTTATTCCCCTTGCAGTGGATAATTTTCCGCCATATGTTTTATAAAATTTGTATAGGTCCTCGTCGTCGTACCACCATACAATTGGTACCACATAAAGTTGTCAATGTGTTCTGACAGTAACTTCGACTGCATAACATGTTGCCTTCTCATCAAACCTTTCAATTTAGCCCAATAACCTTCCATGTAATTCGTACATACTCCAGTAATTGGATATCTAAAGTTCTTTGACTGGTTCACCGATTTGTGGATATACGGTGAAACACCACCTAGTGTATTAAGGGTATTATACCCTCCCCAGTCATCAGTCCATATTACTGTACCCACTAACACATTTTCACTTATGTATTTAATTAGTGTATCTGCGCGACGGTTTTTAACATAAATTATTAAACACTTTTTGGTCGTGGTGTCAATCATACCTAGCACCCAAACTGCAGGCACCACTCTGCCAACATTATATTTCCTTCGTGCTACAACACTCTCATAAATTTGCACTACGTAACCAACTCCACCTTGTTTTTAAATCAGGATCTTGGAGGATCAAACTACGAATGTTTTCTTTAACTATATCTCTTCTTACATTTGTTTGTTGTTTATCGGCTCGTTGACCCACACACTGTTGTATCAAATCACAATCCTACAGCTGGGAATGTTCTTACCATTGAAATCTAAAGGAATTGAGAAACACATAGAATTCATAACAAGTGGAAAGGCAAGTCATTGTAAGAAGTTAATTGCTGTGTTCCATTTACACTGGAAAAGTACTTGGCAGTTGGCAATCTCCCCTTGATCATGTACGCGAGTAGATTGCCCGTGTAATTACGGATCATTTTTCCGTTAGATGGATTTTGTTTATTTTGACATTGTAGGTTTATTAAAATTTTTATAGAAAAGTTTGAAGTCAATTCGATCAACTCAATCGAACTTTTATCCCTAAAAAAAAATTTAACACAAATAAAATCGAATAAAACACATGAAACTGAGAACATGTAGGTTAGGTTTTACTATTTTACCTTATTTTGTATCAAAATGTGCGTTCTATTTCCCAAGTACTCGCAAGTATTTGGGAACGAAATTTTCGGTTTAATGGAACATAGCAAATAGGTCTGCTTCAGTAGTGGAAAATTTGACTGAGTTTTACTGAACTGAAGAGCTTTGCGCTCCCAAATAAGAAAAAAAAGGTCAAATTGCTCGCACAATCAATTTCCTCCTGAGTGAATTTTACTGAGCGAATTCGGTGCAGTAAATATCTGAAAATTGTCGCATGCTCGTATTTGATTTTTGACAACTGTTAATTTGATTTTAAACTTGCTTATTTATAAGTATTTTGTTAAATTATTAGTAAATTAATAACTAATAAATTATAATATTTTGTATAGTTCAGGGAACTTATTTTTAAATTTTTATGTTTATACGTCAGTACGAAGTGCATTCTAGTGAACTTTATTAGTTATCATTGGTCAAAATAAGTAATTTCTTCAAGGGAATTTGCACAAATTACAGAATGGTTATGAAGGGGGAAGGGGTTGCGACATTTGTGACCCAATGTATAGAGAGGTGTGAAAGTTGCAAGAACTTATTACATAAAAGCCGGCTCCACATATGCGGCATTCGGCGAATGACGAATATTCATTACATGTCAAGCTGCTCGCCAATGCTCAGAATATGCCGAGCACAGAGGTATATACATATTCCTGTATTATACCGAAGTTGTTTGTCGAACATTCGGCTACTTTGATGTGTATAAAACACCGACATCATACCGAGCACGGCGAGCACGAGCACAAATTACTTGCCAATGCGCGAGCAACCTGTCCACACTAGATGGAATTCGGCGAACTTTTGCTCGGCATTCAGTGTTTTGGTGTTTTTTCAAAAATTCCTTTTTGGTATTTGTGGTATATGTGCACTTTAAGGGGTACACATTAAAATTTTTTGATTCCCCTCAACCCCGCATCTGTTGTAAAAGGCTGATGTGTATGATTTGCACTAGAACTTTGACAAATGTCAAATTTTTGTATGAGTGGCTCGCAGAATAAGAGAGAAAATTTAGTGTTTTGGAACAGAAAAACACATTTTTCCACTCCTTACGATAGAGATAATGATTAAGGTGCCTACAGACGATCATATTTCTATGATGTTTCATCATATATATGACCAAAATATATGATGAAGCTATACACACGGAATATGACGAAAAAATATGACATATTTCTATGATGTTTCATCATATATATGACATAGAAATATGTCATATTATATGATTGTGTGAACAGTTCATCATATATATGACATATAGATATATCATATATTTCCTTTCCATTTTCGATGGAAAAGAAATCTATGATGAAAATACATGATGAAAACTGGCGCCAGTTTTAAATTTTAACTGTTTATTTTGGAAATACGTACATAGTTTTGAGATTCAATTTTTCGGTCTGTGACGAAACTAAATGATATTTATGATGCAGGTAATTTCCTCGTAAATAAAAAGTAGTGAGGTTAAAGGGAAAATAAATTATAGTTTCTATATTTTATTTATAATTTTAAAACACTGTTTTATTTTCATCACTCATTTTATTTCCAATTTGCTAACTTATATTTTTCGTGATATACAATCTGTGTATAACACATTCGAACAACATACAACATTAGAAATATATGTCATATTAAATTGTGTCTTGTGTACAGCAAAAATCGCTTTGTCATACATTTTCATCATAGAAAATGTACATCACAGTTTTCGTCATATTTTCAAAAACGTGTGTGTTCAGTTCATCATATAATATGTCATAGATATGATATGATACATATATGTCCTATAATATGATGTATTTTTCTATGATCGTCTGTAGGCACCTTTACATCTAACTAAATATGTGCTTTATTTTAAGAGAAGCCACTTACAAAATATTAGGTAGAGTAGACTCTACCCCAGATAGTCATCTGTGAAATTATTAATGGGAGAGGGAGAGACTGTGTTCTAACAAGCTGTCACAAAGAGGGGGCAGGGTATCAATAACATCTGAAAAATGTCGTTACGCATTTTGTGCGTGTTCCCCAAGAGAAAGTAAAGTGAGTTGCAATGGTAGCAATATCGGGACGTGATATTATCTGAATTCTTTTATTCACTACAGTAAAGCGGAACTGTCAAATCCCATACATTTATCCAGAGCATACTTTCTCTTGATGGCAACTGAATTTAAATTACACCACTCAATAAATAGTTGCGTTAGAAATATCCAGATGGCGGCGTAGTTCATTTTCCTTTCCGCGAATTTGTTTGTTTCTTTAAATTCCACAATATTACAATTTTTCCAAAACTTTCTGTTCATTTCATCTGAAAATTTAAATTCAAGTAATAAAAGATGAATTTAGCTCTGTTCCAGTACTTTTCTAGTAAAAATCAGAATTCTCTCGAATTTTGCTAACAAGAGTAACACTCACAGTGTGAGCGAAAAACAGAACGAATTGCAGTAATTTTGCAGTAAAACTATCAAATTTTGACATACGGCAGATTGTCCTTTCGCCAGAAAAGTTTAGTTGTGATTTGTGGCTCTAAATTTGGACAAGCAAAATGAAGAATAAACATTCGGATTTGGTTCCGTACTCGAAAATCTTACTACGACCAACTACGTTTTTACTGCATTTGAGTATTTTGCGTTCTCGTATGAGAGGAAATAGCGGGAATTATAACAGATTTACTCGTGCAAGCTCTTCCCCTCCTTACTACTTTTGACGGCAAAAATTGGGTTTGGTAAAACGTTGAAAAACTGTCAAATGCATGTATCTGACAAATGACATTTGATTTTAAATTTGTCTTTACGTAGGTACTTTGTACAGTTTTAAATAAATTAATTATTAGTAACTAACAAATTATTGATTTTTTTATATTTGTGTAAAAATTTTTTAAGTTTAGTTTTTCTTAGTTATACTCCACATCAAAATTTGACAATTTTACTCCAACATTACTGTAAATCCGTTGCCGTACTTTTTTCCGTTTATCGCTCACACTGTGAGAGTTACGCGCTTGGTAGCAAAATTTGAGAGAATACTGTTTTTTATTACAAAAGACCGGGAACAGACTTAATGTCAAGTACCAAATACATGCTTTTGACGGTTTTCAGGTTTCTACTGAAACAAATTCGCTCTCAAATTATAATACCCTTAATACACTAGGTGGTGTTTCACCGTATATCCACAAATCGGTGAACCACTCAAAGAACTTTAGAGATCCAATTACTGGAGTGTGTACCAATTACATGGAAGGTTATTGGGCTAAAGTGAAAGGTTTTATGAGAAGGCAACATGTCATGCAGTCGAAGTTACTGTCAGAACACATTGACCACTTTATGAAAAGATTCGTTTTTTGACAGAATTCAAATTCAACCTGATGATTTATTTTGTTTAATATGGTCCTGGTGTTGTTTGTGTCCACCAATTGTTGCCAGTCAAGAACATGGCATGAGAAAAGGTACATTTATACAAATGTATAGGTTTTTTAAGGACGTAACATTCTGGAAGTTACTGCAAGATCCTGATTTAAAAACAAGGTGGAGTTGGTTACGTAGTGCAAATTTATGAGAGTGTTGTAGCACGAAGGAAATATAATGTCGGCAGAGTGGTGCCTGCAGTTTGGGTGCTAGGTATGATTGACACCACGACCAAAAAGTGTTTAATAATTTATGTTAAAAACCGTCGCGCAGATACACTAATTAAATACATAAGTGAAAATGTGTTAGTGGGTACAGTAATATGGACTGATGACTGGGGAGGGTATAATACCCTTAATACACTAGGTGGTGTTTCACCGTATATCCACAAATCGGTGAACCAGTCAAAGAACTTTAGATATCCAATTACTGGAGTATGTACGAATTACATGGAAGGTTATTGGGCTAAATTGAAAGGTTTGATGAGAAGGCAACATGTTATGCAGTCGAAGTTACTGTCAGAACACATTGACAACTTTATGTGGTACCAATTGTATGGTGGTACGACGACGAGGACCTATACAAATTTTATAAAACATATGGCGGAAAATTATCCACTGCAAGGGGAATAAGGGTAATTATATGTTTTTTATTTTAGATATAATACGCAAAATCCAATTTTATATAAATATTATAAATAACTTTTATTATTTTAAATTACAGATGCGAATTATGAACTGCTGACTTTGAAAAGTATATTAAAATGTAAATATAAACTTGACACGAAACAGAAGTAAATGTTTGATTTTACTTTAATAATTGATAGTATATAAAATATGAATATGAAATTTTAGGAATTACATTTTATTAATAAACTTTATTTTTTAAATTACAGGTACCAATTTCACCGGATTGGATTTATTAAATTTAAAAACAAAACGTACTTACTAAAGTTTTAGTTATATTATTAAATTTTATATGAAAGTTATAATGTTAATCTGAAGACAATATATATTTAAGCGTTACAATAAGTTATAAAAGTGATAGATATTTAGAAGCGAAATTAAAGAAGTAATTTTTCAAAGAAACTTTTGTTGTTTTGATTAGAAAACACTCTTAATCTTACCCATGTGCCTTTTGCAATATAAACGCAAGGAAATATAATGTTGGCAGTGTGGTGCCTGCAGTTTGGAAATAAGGTAAATATTTGATAGTATTGTATAAAATATGAACATTTTATTAATGAACTTAATGTTTTAAATTACAGGTAGCTATTCGATCGGATTGGATTTATTAAATTTAAAAACAAAACAGTGTTTTCAACCAGTATCGCCATCTGCGGCGTCCCATTTGTTTACATGGGAAGTGACTCAAAGGAAGCTGGTTACTACTTCGAGTCATTGACCGGTGCTTTGCGGTAGCTCCGCGTGCGGGCAGCGTTACTCGTAGGTAAATTTCTAAACTTTCATTGACCTCATACAACCAATGTCAAGTATCAAGTACATGCATTTGACAGTTTTCAGATTTTTACTGAACCAAATTTGCTCAGTGAAAATCAGTAAGTATTGGAAGTGATTGTGCGAGCAATTTTCCCTATTTTCATTTATTTGGGAACGCAAAACATTCAAGTTCAGCAAAATTCAGTCAAATTTTCCACTACGGAAAGAGATCTATTGACATCCTGCAATGATTTTCCTTTCCAGTTGTTATCAACTCAATTCACTGTGATATGAATTCAATGGTAGGAACATTCCCAGCTGTGGGATTGTGGTTTGATACAACAGTGTGTGGGTCAACAAGCCGGTGAACAACAAGTGACTTTCCCTTCTCCTTATAAGGAATAACTCAAAAAATTAATAAACATTCATGGAACACACAACATTCTATAAGATTGAACGTTCTAGCAGTGTTTTCCGGGGGAATTTGAATTTGAGGCGGTATTCAAGTTTGTTTGGAGAAATGAGGACTTTCCGCTAACAGACGCTCGGTATGTGACAGTTTGCGGGTGACTTACACACATCCTCCATTTAACGAGACTTGGAGTGACATGGCGGCAAGGATCGAGTCTACACACGAAATGGTAAATAAAAGTTGTTCTTTCATGTGAAATTTCGAAAATTTTCTTATAAATATTTATAGTGTTCGTCATCCATCAATTTGAATAATAGACGAAGGAATGGAATGGCAAATTTTCTCTTCTGCTAGACGTGCAGTTCATCTCACTGTAGTTATGTTTATTTGGCTCTATTCCATATCATCTAGAAGGAAGCAGTGTTAAAATTGTAAACTTCGATTATTTTAGTTAAGTATTTGAACTTGGTGTAACTAAACACTTTTGTTTTCAGATTCATGTGCAGAACAACGCGAATTGCTCAATGAACTGAACTTGAGTTGAGGAAGATTTACTATTTTGTTCCGAAACAGAGGTGAAGCAAGGCATAAGAAGTGTCTGCATCATTGGAGACACGATGGTGAAACAATTTCACAACATTCGCAGTGTCCTTCAGAGTGGCTACCAATATTGTTTGCAACTTGTTGAAGATATATGTTTTGGAATTTATAAAAATCACATTCTAGGTATAGCGAAAAATGAACGAATGATGTGTATTTCTCCGTGACATGATTTGATTCCGTATTATTTTGTCCTACGAGTATGTTATCATTTGAAACAGACATCAGAGATGTACCCTGCGTATTTACTCCTTCAACGAGCTACTCATGTTGTTGGTTAGTAATGTATAATGAAGTATACCTAATGAGGTTTGTCTTACATACTTCTATACTATTTTCCAGAAAATGAACGATTATCTGAACCTGGTTTATCTATATGATCATCATGAACGGAATTCCCAAGGAAAGTGGAATAAGTGGTTCATAAACCACACTTAATGGGTAAGATATTGTAATTTATATAATATCAGATTGGATACTATTTTCAATTCATTTCAGATATGGCAAGGTGCTAGTGTGGAAAAAGTTTGTGACACAAAAACATAAGTTAGTTACATCATGATTGTTAAATTTTATTTGTCAGTGAATCAAATCCATAAGAAAATTGCTGTATCATGAAAATCTTCACGTGAAAGTGAATTTTTGAAGTTTAAAATCCGAAGTGTTTCTGGCGTTGAATGGTTGCAGAAAATTCAAACATTCTGAGTAAGTGTTAGACATTTGGAAACGAGCCCTTAAGAAGAAATGGCGAAACTACGTGAGTAGAAGTACATCATATTCCCACATTTTGTTAAGAAGATTCGAATAAAACAACTTCAACAACAATTTACCTGCAAGGTGCAAAAATGCCGATGTATATACGAGGACAAGATAGATAGGACAATCACAAATATTTGCGATATTTTGTGTAGCTTTAGTTTCATCTAAGGTTGATTTTATTACTAAGGTTTAAAAATTTTAATTATGTTTTTTGAGGTAAACTTAAGTAAGTAGTTAGGTTATTAATTAACGAAAAATTCATAATGCAAAATAGTTATAAGAAATAGGTGAACAATAATTAGTGAGGGTAATGATTAGTTCGCGATTTCACATTCTAGGCTGACGCGATTTCACATTCACGCAGATATTGTTAGAAGCGAATGTTGTGGAATCCCTAAATTCGGTGCTACCTAACGTTGCACCTTTGTTTGGCGTTCTTGTGTGATTTGCGTTTATTTACTATATTTTATTATTTTTTGGTTGCGGCTGCCAAGATGATTAGATTTTCTTTCTCTGGCATAGTAAAGCTTCTTACAAAACCTTCCTGAACTAACCTTCCTGGACCTAACTTGGCCCACTTATGCCATTAAGCTCAAAATGATCAATTTGAAGGTTCCATTGACTAAAGAAGCGGAGGTACCGCCCAATAGTAACTGTTGAACTCGAAGAGCGAGGTAGACGAAAAAACGATTACTAGTCTAATAAAGATTATAATGTAATAATATAAGATGCACATCATTACTTGCTTTTCTGCTAAACATTTTTTTTTTTTTTTATTTATTAAACTTTAATACTACAATTTGCTAAACGCGCGAACTTAAAAAGTCTTAAATATATTTTCTTGTTACCGCTGAAACTGAGGCTTCTTATGTCGAATGTAGTCCGGTTCCACCGTCTGTATATGTGTACAATGAGCTTGTCGCATTTTTCATTATTTCTTTTAAAAAAAAAGGAATACATGGTCGAGGTCTTCGAAGGATTCAGAGCACTCACAGAAAGGATCATTAATAATATTTTTTTCAAAAAGGTGTTTATTACATCTAGTATGTCCAGATCTAATTCTTTTGATAAAACATATAACATCTCTATTTACCCGCCAGTTATAAACCCAGGGCATATTGAAGATTCTATTTTTCATACTAAAATATTGAACTCCCTTACTCAGACTTAGATTTTCAGCCCAATGAATAGATTTACTGATCATGATTTGTTTTAGGTGCTCATTGACTTGATTGAAATCGTATAAGTTAGAACTGACTGATTCAAGATCCAAGGCTTTCCTAGCCAAATCGTCTGCCCTATCATTACCCATAATCCCAACGTGGCTCGGAATCCATAGGAGTTTCACATCCAAGCCTCTGTTGTCGCAGAAATACAAGATTCTTTTTATCTTCAAAATGATTTCATCTTTGACTTTTATATTATTGTAGTATTTGAGAGACTCTAGCACGCTGCGAGAGTCGGAAACTATCACTGATTTGGGAATATTATTATTTATGATCCAAGTTAAAGTTCCAAAAATCGCCTTGGATTCCGCTTTGAAAACTGAGAGAAAGTCTCTGACTGAGTCTGACGCTCAGGGATCCTAGCTTTGGGCTAAATACCCCAAAACCTACCCTGTTACGACTGATGTCTTTTGAGCCGTCAGTGAAAATGGTTTCTAAATTGGGAAAGGAAGCTGCCATCAACGAGTTAAAAGCCCTGTTGTGGATCATGGAGATTTTCTTTTTGAGAGTAAGCGCAGGACCAGAACAGTTAGTGATCTTGTATCCTGAGGAGGTGTCAATAACCTCGGATAGCTCCAGGAACCTAATATTAAGATTGAACTTATGAGTAGGGGCAACATCTCACATTTTGAGGAGGTTAATGAGGGGTTGAATATTTCGTATAGTACTAATAAGATTGAATTGGGGTTTATGCTTGATAAAGTAGTTGTTGTTGTGAATCGAGGATAGAATTTCGGTTAGAGGGTGATTCTCGAGTGAGAACGCTTTTAAAATGAATTTGTTCGAAAGGAACACCCTTCTTAGACACAATGGTGGTTCTCGAGCCATGTCCAAAACAACGTTATTTGGGGTGGACGCCATCAACCCAAGGAAGATTTGATGGCACCAAGATGGATAACATCGAGTTTCCTGAGGTGAGTCAGCGCTGCATCAGCGAAAATCTGGGAGCCCCAGTCAAGCCTAGACCTAACCAGGGCCCTGGATATGTTAAGCATGATGCCGGGGTGACCACCCCAGTCAATGCCCCCCAAAGCCTTGACAATGTTCAACGATTTTTTAGCTGCCCTAGCTATGTTCTCAATATGCAGGTCCCATTTCAAGTTATCTTTGAACCAGACACCCAAATATTTAAAGTTAGATACTCTTTCCAATTCACAATTATTTAGTTTAATTCTATACGTGGAGTTACTGTACATGTCATTACTTTTTCTTCTTGAGAAGAGCATGAATTTAGTTTTATTGGTAGCTATTTCGAGGTTACGAGAATTAAGAAAAGATGAAACGTTAGATATTGCTAAATTAAGAGACCTGCATATAGAGGACCATTGATTACCCGAGCAGTACAACACAACGTCGTCCGCATACATCAGGCAGTTGACATCTGATGGCAGGCAAGACACAATTCTGGCTATGTAAATATTGAAGAGCGCCGGGCTCAGAACTGACCCTTGTGGGATATTCTTAGCAGCAATCCTCGATCCCAGGTTTGTATCTTCACTAAGAGCTGTCAGATATCTAATTCTATGGACGTTATATATGTATTTGGTAGTGTTGTAATTGAAGCCCACTCTTCTAAGCTCTTTGGCGAGGAGGAGTGGGTCAACGTTATCGTATGCCGCCGCAATATCCAAAAATACCATCCCGGTAATATTCCTCTCAAGGAAACTCAGGAAAATGTTAGAAGATAGAATGGAGATAGTATCTAAACAGCTTCTTGACCTTCTGAAACCTGCTTGCTCCACTGGGACGATCTTATTAAGCTCAATAAAGATTTCGATTCTTCTGTATAGGATCTTATCAAATAATTTGTTAATAGAGTTGTTTATGAAATCATTGGACGGAGAGGGTTCAGTTCTTCTTGGCAACACAAAACTCTTTACACAAATTATTTATTTCTTCACAATCTTTATTTATTGCTTCACAATTATTCTTTATTTATTGCTTTATTCTTTACAATTATTTCGCGCAGCCACAGGAGTTGATTAGTCAAAACCGATGTTGACTGCCTTGATGTTTATTCACAACTGCCTTCGATTGTTCTTGAGGTTTCTACGACACCCTCCAGATCAATCGAAGGCAGTCGCCCAAACTCGACTTAATGAGATTTTAATGTGTTTGGTTCGATCATTAAAATCTCATTAAGTCGTCTGCGCACTCATCTTATCGCAGCTCCAAGAACCAACGTTGTATGTCTTCTTTGGGTACGTGATACCCGCATCGTATACAAGAGTTCTACAAGTAAATGGGTCTGATACCGACGTTATTATGTTTGGGGATAAAAACTATAAAGCAGTCAGACCAAGATGATGGAGGGGTGCCCGAGTTCATGACTATTTGGAAAAATGCGCGGATTTTTTCGTGACACCAATCTGGTAAAAGTTTAAGAAGAGAGAGGGAAATTAAATCCGGACCTGCCGCCTTATCGTTAGGGAAGCTATGCAGGGCACTATTGTACTCGTTTATTGAAATTTCGTCTAGGTTGAATGGAGGACCAGAGAGCGCCGTGTGGGACTGGTGGCTGATGAGATGGACCGCGGTATCTTATTTCCGATGTCTTCTGTGTTTTACTCGCTAGTTTATCGAAGGCGGATAGGAGAGTGTCGTTGCTGACTACATTCGAAAAAAGGTTATTATTAACACCGTTGGCTTTTATTGAATTAATTTTTTTCCATAGAATGCTAGGATTGGACAGGTTGTTAATGAAATTATTGCAAAAATTATTAAAATTCTTCCTTTTGATATTCCTGATGGTTTTATATCCTTTTTTCCTATTTGATAAATAAAGATTTAAGTTAATTAATGACGGGTTGCTTTGAAAATTGAGATAATTGACTCTATTATTAAGAATAGTGGACTCGCACTCCCTATCCCACCACGATTTATTTTTTTTATTCAGAATATCTTTCTCATCCTTTCTCACCCCCCGCTTCTCTGGCGATCTCGAGTAATTGGGCCACGAAATGATTATACTGATTGTTATCTTTAATATCAAGACGGCTTAGTTTAGCCTGACATAAAGATGAGAAGAGATTGGGATTGAGATTCCTAACCGAGAAGATAGGGCGACAGGGAATAAACCTAGGTTTCTGGTTGTTTAATGAAAATTTAATAGGGAAATGGTCGCTTCCATAATTATAATCGAGGACCTCCTATTCCATTCCCCGAGTTAGACTGGGGGAACAGAAAGTGAGATCCAGGATTGATCTGGCACTCCCGTCTTTCGATGACCATGTAAATGAGTTATTGTTTAGAATGACGAAACTAGAATTATTGACCGCGTTTTCTAAAATTCTACCTTCTCTATTAGAGGGGCCGAAACCATTCCACAACACAGCCTTAGCATTAAAATCGCCAGTAATAAGTACGTTGTGGAAGTTGGATACAGCGTTTAGTAATTTCTTCCAGAATCAGACTCAGTAGACTGCAGCCCTCCGGACCCTCTTGGTGGACTGTAGATGTTAACTATGACAACTTCTGTATTTCTGAGACGAATCTGAATAATTAGAATTTCAACTTTATTATTTCTACATAGGGTTAACACGTCTGGGCAATCCTGATCTATTCTGTTAAATTTTAATTCCCTTCTTATAGAGCAAGCTATGCCACCCCCATGACTATCTCGTCTCTCCTCCGAAACCTTGTTGAAGCCTGGCAATCTAAAACTATTGCCATTCTTCAAGAAGGTTTCGCTGAGGCAGAAAACGTCGATTTTGTGATTTGTTATAAAGTATTGGAAGATCCTTCTTTCAACAGACCTACAATTCCATTGAAGAACTGTGCATTTATTGCTATTTAGTGATTTAGTTATCTGAAGACATCTCCCTGAACCTGCTACTTGTAGGAAAGGGCGAATCCTTCTTATAGTCAAATCGGATCTTCGAGACGGTGACGTTACCGTGAGCTGGCTTCGGGTTTGGTAACTGGGGCCACTCTTTTATGGAATCAATGTTACTTGGCATTGGCGGATTGGTTGTGTAAACGTTAAAATCTTTCTCTTTTGTATTATAATTGTTAATAAAATTTATCAGAAGGCTATTGAATTTAGATTTAGCAATTTGTGCGTATGATGAGGAGGTGTGAGGTGTTAAGCCGTTGTTTTTGGATAGTAATTCCATAGCTTCGCTATGGTCCATATTATGAACTGCCGCTGCTTTTTAATTTCTTTATTAACTAGGTCATTAGCCTGGTGGTTGTTATTGTTAATTTTGTGTCTAACACAGTTGATACACTTGACAGAAATCGAGGAGCAATTGTCTACTCCGTGACCTTTCAGGCCCCATCTGCTACAGAATTTGGCGATATGCCCGAAACGGTGACAAATAAGACATCTTTTGGGCTTGTTGACAAAAGGGGATAGTGTAAGTTGTCGATGAAAGAATGTTATCTTAGGTAGAACATTAGGTTGGTTGAATGTGATTTTGAAGGCATCCTCTTCTTCAATAACAGGGACATTCTTCCCGTCCAGAGTTTGGAAAACAGGTTTCCACCAGCCGTCCTCGTCCCTTGATCTTTTAATCCTCTTCAGTCTTTCAATAGCTAGAATTTTGGGGAGCGCGTGAATTAATTATTGCTTTTTATCTTCGGATAAAAAACACTTTTCACTATTTAAAAACTTATGTTTTTAGTCGTGACACTTGGAAAAACGTTCTTAAGAACTATTTTTCTACAATAATCAACTCTTCGGAGTTGTTACATTGACTGTGGTCTTAAGACTGACTATTCCTCTAATTTTACTTACTTAAATATATTTTTTTAATTGATTTGGTCATCAAAATTGGAATTCGTAGATTGATCGAAATTGAGGTTCATCGGAGTTCGATAAGGTAAATTGGAATTTGTTGATCGATCAAAATTAAGGTTCATCGGAGTTCGATAAGGTAAATTTGCTGAGGCAAATATTGGATTGGATTATTTTGATGGGAAAACAGGAAACAGCAAAGCAAGTTGGGGACATTAACTCGGACATCGGAAATGGTGAGTTTATTAAGGGTCATGATTTTAGGGTCATTGATTTCTGATCATGTTGATAGAAATCAACTTGATTATGAGTTGCTGGCAACATTTTTGGGAAGTTTATGCAACAGGTTTACTTTCATGTTTGAAGCTTCATTTGTTGCAGAAACTTCTTGTAATTTTTGTGGTTGCGTTATGTTGCATAACGTAACTCGTGTGGCCAGTCTGACGGGACTTGAGCTCTTTCAATTATATCTTCTGGAGAGATAGATCTATCTCTAGTACCCCTTAAAACGTAATACTTGAATATTTTGAAATCAGGGATATATGCCAACCATTTCTCTTTTTTCCCCTGAAAAAATTTATTTTATTGAATTCAATTACAAAATTATTGGCTTCGTTGCTTTCCTTAAAAACGAGCTTGAATCCCCGACCCCCGACACCGACCGACCTTAGCTATTGCGGAAGCCTTATTGACTAAGTGTTCCAGACGACTAAAGAGGCTTTTCGCGAAGGAAAAGTAGTGGACATCGGATGTCTGCTCAGTGTCGATGTTATCGATAAAGACAATGAAAGGTGGTAAATGGTTTTCAGAGTATCTGTTGGATGATTTGGCATCAGAGAGAGGATTCATACTAGATTTTCCCGCTGTCTTTTTGCTTGCCATTTTAACCAAATATATCTATCTATCTGTCATGATAGTTACCGCCACCTGGCGTGTAGTTTTGTAGGTTGTTGAATCAATCTGTAGATAGTTCAGTGGAGTAGAGTTCAGTCGATGGCTAGCGCTGGTTGAGTTGTAAAGTTTTTCAAAGTGTATCTAACCAAATGTATATAATACTAATATGATAATCTAATGATAATAATTCAATGATAATTTTAAAGAAATATATCACAAACAAAAAAAAAGAATATTCTGTGTACTTATAAAAACAAAAGTAACCAAATCTATATAATAATAATATACTAATGTACTGATAATTTGTAACTCTAATCAAACAACTATGTAGCTGACTAGACGAACAAATAGGAAGTAATTAAGGGTGAGTCACGACAACGCACTCTTCATTATCAAATCCCGCCAAGACCACATGAAACGGTTTCCGGTAACACTCTCTAATACATGCACTTTAACAAAAACTCCTAACCCGCACTATTAGCCCAAGTTTTGTATCGTTAGTGAAACCAGACTTTGTCCATTAAGTCCGATTGTTCTTATGTACGGACAAAACGCTCAAGCTAGACGATATGTTCCAAGATAATTACGCATTCAACTTACTGCCCTCCCTAGTGAGCGTAGTTTAGTAGAGGCGAGAGCGCTACTATCAATATTAGAACCAATATTATGTCTCACTAGCACCCAAATTATACTAGACAAGTAACTAATCTTAAATTCCACAAAAAATACCGGTCAAGTCAAGGAACAAAACCGACGCCACGCCGGCGAAGGTGAAATACCTACGCAGTTATTGGGCAAAAAACTCAGCTTACAGCACCAAAAAACGGAAAACAAAATTCAAAATACTTACAGGACTTCGTTGATATAGATATTTAAGAACGAAAAAATGTACAAAAAGAAAAATAGTAATGAGTAGCAAACAAATTAATATACACTAAGCAAAGAACTAAAGGCTTTCCAAAAAAGAAATTTATTTTTTTTTTTAGTTTAGCTAATTCGTCACAAGCACAAAGTAAGTATGTCTGCCCCGCTCGAGAGTCACACGCCCCTACCTAACGTTGCACCTATCTTTGACGTTCTTGTGTGATTTGCGTTTATTTACTAAATTTTTTTTCATTTTTTGGTTGCGGCTGCCAAGATGATTAGATTTTCTTGCTCTGGCATAGTAAAGCTTCTCACAAAACCTTCCTGCACTATCCTTAGTGGACTAACCATCTGGAGGAAAAAAATTAAGTACCTTCACTCAATCACCCAAGAAACGAAAATATAAATGATCAGTCGGAGGAACAGCTGGAGGAATATCGTTTCGTCGGTAGTTGCATGTTAAATTTTTGTTTACCATGTGAGGACTCTTTTTTATTTATTTATTTATTTGACAGTAGTACGTTTATAAATAAACATACTATTAGCTTAAAGAAACTATAAGATAAAAAGTAAAATTCCCAAGCAAGGGGGCCAGATGCATTCCACTTCCTAAGAAGAGGAAGCATCTGGGAATAAAACTTACCCTGGACTTAACTCCAGGGCCGAACTGGACGTTGCCTTAGCCGGCGTGGGCCGGAGGTCCCTAGGGTTTAAATACTTATTGCTGTATATTATTCGTACTGTATTATTTTCTAAGTAGTGTTCAAAGAACATTCGTGTCTTGTCTTAACATTCGTTTAATGCTTAAGTTTGATACATGTTAATTTTTCGTGGTTAAGAGGAGGGTGACACATCCTTTATTGGTCACGCATTATGTTTTCGTCGTGCTCACTCTTTTCTTTTTATTGTCTTGTTAATAAGTGTAAGTTCTGAGCTGTTTAGATGGAATGCTGGAAGCCTAGGTGTTCAAGGAGTTTGAAAAGTGGCGAGTCCTCACCCTGTTGTGGGTTCAGGAGCTCAACTAGGTCTGGAGGTTCACCGCCAAAGTAATCCCAGGTCTTCCTACTGCTTGAGGATGTGGATAACGGTTTGTTGTGTACCACATGTGCTACACTGAGCCTTTTCCGTTCTTTCGAACATATATTTGTGTGTTATTCTTGTGTAGCCTACCCTCATTCTTGTCAGGACTTTAACCTGTGGATTTTTTTAGGGACGGATTGAGGATAGGTGGTTTTAGTGTGCACCAATCTCTTTTCAAAAATGTGTCGAGGCTGTTCCAGGTGTCCCATATACGGGCCCATTCTCCACGTGTTTCCATAGTACGGTAGAGAACTTCACTAGGAGGGATCCTTCTTGCTCCCTCACTGCCTCCAGCTCAAGCCACATTGTCAGTCCTCTCGTTTCCTTTAATACCCATATGTCCAGGTGTCCATCCATCCATGACTTTTTTATCACGTCACGGGAGGGTCGGTATTCTAACCGTCACCTCATGTGACGTGACAAACAAAATGAATTTTCTGTAAAAATTCATCCGGGCATATTCTAGTAGTCACGGCAATTTTATTTTAAATTGTCAAATATCATTAGCGCACAAATAACAGTGCACGAATAGCCAAATTATAAATAAAATAAATAATATTAATCAAAAATTAGAATAAATAATATAAAATAAATAATAATATTGTTAGTATATTATTTTATTATATATATTTTTATTTAATATTTATTATTGATGAAATTGCTGGCCTCTCTTCATGCTGTGCTGGAGTTATGAGCCATTCTTCCTCAAGGTGGTCGTCTCTCGTACTTCCTTGGGAAGGATTTGCTTCCCGAAATCCAAATTTATTCCCTCCATCCTGCACGGCTTTTCCTAAGGACGTCAATTCGATTACTCTTTCCTCCAGTGAGGAAAAAGTAACCATTTTGTTAAGACCTCCGCCGGTAGCCTTTAAATCCCTCTTGTTATGTCCCATTTTTTTTTTCATTTTTAATTTCATGTCGGTCCATACTTTTTTGCCACTCAACCTATGTTTTTATGGGACTCCCTAAACTATTTAATTGGGTGGGAAGTTTGCCACGAGTCCTTGAACTCTTGTTTCGATTTGAAGTACTGGTATCCTCTAGCAGCCTCCATATTTTGCTCCAATAAGGACACCAAGCACAAATTGCCCTCTGGTTGTAATTTTTCTATTTAAAAATAACATAAAAATAACAACTTAATAAATAAATTAATTAATAATTACATTATTTCATTTTCACTTTTCGTTTTTTTCCATTATAGCGACTCGTCACTTTCGGTTTTGATGTGAGTTTCAAAACCAAGTGCCGTGACATTTTGTCACGGCACGTGTGATCTATAATACGGCCTTCTCCGTGACGTGAGACAAAATTCATCCCAAAGTGATATTTTAGTTACTGGATGAATGTGAAAATGTGAATTCTCGAAACTCACGTCACGGAGGTAATCACGTGACTCCCAGAATAGGGGCCTTAGTGTTAGCCAAATATATTGCGAACATCTCTGCTATGGACGCCGTTGTATTGGTCTCCACGGTTTTACTGAAAAAGTTGTGTAGTCGCGTAAATGAAAGGAGACTGCAGCTGCCGTTGCGCCATTGAAATCTACTGACGCATCCGTAAAGATGATGTTTTCGTCCTGGTGTTCATTATGCCATTCCCTGAACCTAGTTAACCACGCCTCTCTGGGGGAGGCTTCTTTCGGTAGCCCAGGGAATATTGTAGTCTTCAAGCGCCGGAGATTATGCGTTGTGGAAAGGTCGCTACTCGGGTATGGGTCTACCGATAGCGACGGTCCTCCTCTGTCCTAATAAGCTCCACAGGATCAAAAAAGAGCAGAGGGTTTTCTTGGTCTGGTTACATGTTGTGTGCAGCTGACTTTTTTAGTATAATGTGTGTTAGCTGGGTTGGGTACGTTTTTTGATACTAATGTAGGGTTGCCATATCTTCCCGATAACATGTCGGGACAATTTAGTGAAGGGAAATTTTGTAGGTGAAAAAAACCACAGATTAATAGATAATTTGAGAAATTTGTTTTATTAATGTAATATTATGTAAATTATTCTTTTTTATATTTGTATTTGTCAGATGATTTGACCTGGGACAATAACTCTCGATTGCCTTTAACAAATTTATAAAATTCTTCACAGCTCATATTATAGTTAACTTTACACTGAAGAATAGCTTCCAACGTGGTTACTCCTAAACGATTCCTTTCATTTGTCCACTGCGAGGACATCAATGAAAATATGCGCTCTACAGTTGCGTTATGAGCAGGAATACTGAAAACATATTGGCAAATTTTCTTAAATTCTATTAGCCCGTGTTGTGTTTCAGTCGCAAAAACTTTCACCCATCTTTGAGTGATATTTTGTGATATCCATTCCTCGCCTTTTATTTTTGTTTCGACGATATCTTTCAATTTAATATATTCGAAAAAACAGTTATCGCCATTAATACATGCCCCCTTTTCATTCAAATATAAAATGCTTTCCTCTATGTTATTCCATTCCGGTACATTGGTCAACCTCATCCAATGGAAAGATTTGAAAGAATCCAATTGTGAAGTCCATTTGTCAAGGTAAACTATTGCAATGTTGTAAAATTTTGTAACTTCTTCATCAAATTTTTTTATTTGCTCCGCTAGATCTGGGTTTGTTCTCTTTTTTATGTCATTTAGTGTTTGTTTCGCCGTCATACCAATAAAATGGGAGGCTTTACTCTCCTGAAGTATATTTCTCATATCATCTATGAGTTCCTTGATCTCAATGATGGTGTTTTCTGATCTTTCCATTTTTAGCGTATGCTTATGAAAAAGAAAAGACAAGGAATGTATGAATGAAAAATAAACTTTTGCCAACGGGTTCCTAAAAAACTCAATCAATATATTTGGGGCATTTGTTTCATTTTCGAAGAATTCTTTCAGTGGCTCCCACATCTTTAAAATTCTCTCGATAGCTGGCATTAAGGAGAGTTATCTAGTACGGGAATGGGATAGTATTGTTTGAAATGAGACTTCTACAAATTCAAAAATACATTACACTGCCCTCTTCTCTGAACCCCACCAAAATTAGTATTGGTGTTATCCGCACAGAAAGCTACTAACTTTGCAGTCGAAATATTTAAGTTTCTCAACGAATTCAAACAATAAGTAGATACAGTATCAGAAGTTTCGTCTGGTAGAGCTTGTAGTTTTAATAATTTTGTTTGTACACCCTCTTTGACGTCAAAGAATTGAATCGTCAGCGGAAATATTTTTTCTGCATTGTGGTTGCTTGCATCAGTACCAATACCATAAAATGAAACAGATTCCATGTTCAAAACACATTGAGATATGGAGAAAGGTGCCAAAATATGTTTAACGATAGCGGTTGCTTTTGTCCTGGCGGTAGATTGTTTGGCTGCTATTTTTGAATCAGGATACATTAAGGAATCAAGTTTGCTTAAACAGTCCAGCGAATGAAATGATTGGTGATGGTTAATAACCTTGTATGCAGTTGTCAGTTCAGCTGCACATACTAATAAATGTTCATCTGAATCACTTCTCAGACAGAAACTATCAATTTTATGTGAAGAGGATGCAGACGATGTTTTCATTTTGTGTCCCATCGTCTCATTGTGTCGTTTGACATCGCCCTTACCTCCATGGCTCACCGAAATGTACACGTTGCACACTGTGCAGAAAGCTTCAATGTCTGTTCTTCCTTTTTTAATAAAAGACCACACTTTCGTATATTCATCGTTAAAATAACACTTTCTTTTTGGTGGTGCCATTATTTATGACAATAATATTATAAAAATAACACGTTAAGGGTTAGGTTAATGTTGATTAAATATTCAATCTCAGGAACGAAACAAACACGCGCACAATAGCAAGCGATTGGTTAACTAAATGAACTAAATAGTCAACCGGGGGAGGGTTGAAATGATAACCGCGGTGCCCTTCCACTCCTCGCTTCTTGCGCATCATGTTCTACAAGTTCTACCTCATACGAGCATGCGCAAATCGATGTCTTCAGTACGTACAGTCATGTTGCAAATTTATTTTTGTCGGTGTTTTCATTACAATCATGTTGGAAATTTGTATTTCTCGGGACATTTGATGATTCGTCGCGATGTCAGGACACCTCTGTCTATAACGGTGACATGTCCCGACGTATCGGGACGAATGGCAACCCTATACTAATGCGATTTTCCTGTCTGCAATTATGTTAGTAAGGTTGAAACCGGCATTGATATGTGGACCACTTCATTTCTGGTCATCCTCAGGGTGCCTAAAGTTGTTCTTAGAACTCTTCTACATAATCTGTGTGCAGGTTCTGGTATTGTTTGAGGTACGTTGCCGTACAGTGCTGCCCCCATACCCACACGTGCTATAATATGCTGTAATATCTCTTAGAGTGACTAGGGCTAGGGACTCGTGAGTTTCGTGCGGATAACATCTTTACGAGATTCACGATTTTGTCAATTTTACAATACCACGCTGATTTCTTTATGCCACCTAAGTGATTTACTGAAGTTGTTTGAAATGTATAGTGAAAAGAACTACTTACATGGACTTGTCACTCCATAGAATCCAAGAATAGGGACTCCGATTCTCTTCCAGGTTCGAATCCATGAATTTCATCCGGCAACAGATCTTCTATTAATTCTCCTATTCTCTCTGCCAAGATACCCTCTAGTATCTTCGACATACAGGGGAGAAACGACATCGGTCTATAATCATTAGCCGTTTGGCATTCCCCTGCGTTTCTCTTTGATTCAGGAGTAATGTTTGCATGTTTCCAGGCATGAGGGTATATCCCCTCCTGTTAAATTTTGTTGTAGAGCTCACAAATTCTTATTATGTATCAGTTCGGATCCTGCCTGTTTGGTCATTTGATACGATATCCGATCCCTACCCGGGGTTCTCCCTTTTAGTTTGGATAGCTTCTTCAAGATTTCTAAACATGTTATTGGGTAGATTATGCTTTTGCTGTGTGTCTGTGACCTACCTCTTGTTAATTCCCATTTTCTTTTCCATAGTGCTAATGTGTATAATTGTTGTTGAATAGGTTAGCTATGTCTCTCGCATCGGTATGTATCTCCCTTGTATCAGACCTTAACAAGGCAACATATGTCTGTTAACTTGTTCCTTTGCAGGCTCTAACTCATGCCCAAGTTTGTTTTGGCTCCAGTTTACAATCAAAACTTTGGCAGAAATTCCTCCAGGAGGTTCTTTTGGCTTCTTCGGTAAAAGTTTTTACCCTGGCGTTTTCTTCTCTTAGACGTTGGTCGACTTCTATGCTCCGTAAGCAGCCTGTTCTTCTTTAACATGTTTACCCGGATTTCTTCCGAAAACCAACAAGGTATTCCCTGGGTACGCCTTTGCACTGTGGGTATCGCTGCTTCAGCAGCTCCTCTCATTATCTTTCTCAGGTTCGCTGCTTCGGCATTAATGTTGCTTTTGGATACTTTCCATTCTGTCCAATTAGCCACGGTTGTAATAAATTTACTCCAGTTTGCCCTCGACTCATTATAACTTGCTTGTACTTTGGTTTTGGCTATTTCTATATCAATGGCAAGGTAAATCGGAGAGTGGTCACTACCCTCTGTTGAAGGATGTATATGCCACTTAAGAAGTTGTGCTAAAGAAGGAGACGTAATTGACAGGTCAATTGCCGAGTAGATGCCTCTAGTGGATAGAAGTATCGGAGAGCCACCGTTCAAGAGAATGAGATTCTCTCTTTTTAGGGTGTCCGCGATGCACCTTCCTCTCCTGTCCGTTTACGAATTACCCCAAACCGGCGAATGAGCATTGAAGTCTCCTCCAATGAAAATTCTTCCTTGTAATTGTGTTACAAGGTGGTCTAGGTCTCTCTCTCTATAGGTGTAGTCATGTTCTATATAAATGTTACAGAATGTTATGTCTGATCTTCCTTGCGATTTGATGGTTTTGGCTGTCAGACTAGTATTGATATTAACTTCTTTGTGTGATATAAAGCTTCTAAATAGGGCTGCGACCCCTCCTCTTCTGGAGGCGTAGCTAGGTAACCAAAGACCCTGGGGCTAAAAATAAACTAGGGCCCTGTATAGAGCGCGAGATGAGCGTAGAGTAAATCGCTTCGTACGAGCACGAGCCCTAGCATGAATTACAACACATCGAACTAAGTTTTCACTATTCAGCTTTATTTTTCTCTTAATTACAATTCAAGTTTTTAAAAGTATTTCAAAATTATAAACAGGTTATAAGATCATGAGAAAGGATAATTTTTAGTAGAGCACGAGAACAGAGCTGTTTAATTCTTATGACCGATCAGAGCAAATTTTCTTGAACGACTAAAATAAAATATGATCGGTCACAAAAAGGGAACATGAAATACTGCCTGGAGCCATGGTCAACCAAACAATGTTGCTGACTCCAGACAATATTTAACGAGGTGATAAGAGCCGAATTTAACGAGTGTCGCCACAATGCTGCGTAGGTTGCCATACGCAACATTGTTGCGACTTTTCGTAACAGGCCCCAACTAAACTATTTAAAATCGTTTGTTCCGTAATCGTCGTGTTCCGAACTCGACGTACTCCATATAGGTATTAGTATTAAGGAATAAAACTAAGTATCTCAATCAAAAAGTTTTAACTTTGCTAGTTGTTATATGAAAATCGGAAGTTTAGTTCATCTAAAGGGTGTCCCATTACTACGTGACCGATTTCTTTCTTGAATAAAATTTGTAATACCGACTCAATTTTGATGACACATATGTCAAATTCTTTGTGACACATTAGCATTTTAGTTATGGAGCGCTACACGATACAACAACGCATCCAAATCGTCGAGTTTTGGATCCAAAGTTCGAAGTCTATGGTGAAAACTCAAAGATCGCTACACCAAATTTTCGGTAAAAATCACACGATAAGTAAGAATACAGTGCGATCCATTGTGGACAAATTTTATCAACCTGGGTCTGTACATGATTTACCAAGGTCAGGCCATCCACGTACGGCTCGTTCAGTGGAAAATATTGCCGCTGTAAGTGAAAGTGTCGTTGAGTCACCATCAACATCGATTCGTCACCGTTCCCAAGAACTGAGCATTTCACGGTCGTCAATGCAACGAATTTTGCGGATTGACTTGAAAGTGAAGCCTTATAAACTTCAATTAGTTCAGCAACTAAAGCCTCAAGACCATACTCAACGCCGTACGTTCGCCAATTGGGCTTTAGAGCAGCAGGCCGAAGATGATGAATTTCTCCATCAAATCATCTTTTCAGACGAAGCGCATTTCCACCTCGCCGGGTATGTAAACAAACAAAATTGCCGCATTTGGGGTTCTGAAAATCCACAAGAATACGTGGAGAAGCCAATACATCCGTTGCGTGTCACTGTTTGGTGTGGTTTATGGGCCGGTGGCATCATCGGGCCGTATTTTTTCGAAAATGATGACGGCGTCACGGAAACAGTCAATTCAGAGCGGTACCACAACATGTTGGAGAATTATTTTTGGCCGGAAATTGAAGCTAATGACTTGGAGCATATGTGGTTCCAACAAGACGGTGCCACACCGCACACAACGCGTGTCAATCTTGCCTTTCTGCGACAGAAGTTTCCCGACCGTTTAATCTCTCGTCGTGGTGATGTTAACTGGCCACCGAGGTCGTGCGATCTAACACCGTTAGATTTTTTTCTTTGGGGTTACACGAAAGATAAAGTCTATGTCAATGACCCACAAACCATTCCAGCTCTGAAGGACAACATTAGGGAGGTTATTCGCGATATTCCGGGCGAAATGCTCCAAAATACCATCAAAAACTTGGCCAAAAGGATCGTTTTTCTCCGGAACAGCCGTGGTGAACATTGTAGAGATGTTATATTCCACAAATAATGCTATTGTTGACCCTTTCCAATGAAATAAAAATTGTGACAAAATTCGAATCCGTATTTGTTTTATTCAAGAAAGAAATCGGTCACGTAGTAATGGGACACCCTGTATAATCGTTTCCTAGCTTTAGTTTTCGCAAATGTATCAATCACTTCGGTTAAATCTAAACTTGATGCGGCTTCGTTTTTGATTGCTATTACTATGTCATAATCAATAACAAATGTAGTTGATATAATATAACGTCACGTCGTCGCGGAATCCCCGAACTCCCCGGTAAACATTTTATATCGATCGACAGATGGCACTAGCAAACCTATACTGTTACCGTCCGAGTTCAAATACTTTTGCTCCCGGCCCGAACATGAGATTTATTTGTTGTACAATTAAAAGGAATATTTCAAATGCAACTACAAGTACCTACTTTATTAACGAAATATAAAATGGAAATTATATAGTTCTAAGACAAAGTTACTGACAAAATTATAAGATTGGGTATCTCGATGACACGAAGGATCGAACTGAACTGCCGGGGGGGGTTTAGCTTCACAAAATATATCTTTTAGCCAAAATCTTCCTCCTATTTCTATCAGTTTTCATGTTCATGTATCTTTTCATTTACAGGTCCATCAATCATAAATTTTATGTGTTTTCTTAGGAAAGTAAAACGAATATTTGTTTACTTATGAAATCTCAAGTACCCGAGAATAGCAAAACTAGTCATGTATGTTAAACTAGCCAGAAGTGGCTGATAAGGACGATTCCAAAAACCTCGGAAATAAATAATTCATAAGTATTTAATTTATTATCCCTGAACTTGTTCGGGTTTGTATTAGGTGCCTGTACGGCTCAAATTACATTTCGATGGACCGAAACCGCGATAGTGTCTTGACTTAATGACCAAGACATCTATTGGGAATAAATGGAATTTCGGACAGCTTTGGTTAACAGAAACCACGAATTTCTTGAAAAGTGTCTTGACTAGATGAGTAAGACATCTATTGGACCTAAGCGAAACTTCGGGTGTCATCGGATATTACAATACTATAATACTCCGACTACACTTCTATGTGCGCGGCACGAAGCTTCGCGAATTGGCCTATTTGCTTCTAACCCACACAAGAAATTAGAAACGAGACAAACGCTTCCGTTTCCGACAAACATTCGTACGAATACTGTTCAAAGTCGTGTCGTCGAGCGACGCCGTCCAGATCTGGTTTACTTATATTCCGAATGTGGGGAAAATTTTCAATTTATAGTTTCTAAGTCAGAGTTCGAGGCTCTCCGGTAGCTATGCCGCTGGTAGACGCCGTGTGTTTTAGGACAATTGTTTCCTACTTTCGTTTCTTGCAAGAGGATGACATCCGGGTTATTTGAAAATTAAATATCTGTGTGAGTCAATATTCCTGAAATATCCTCTAATGTTCCACTGGAGTATACTTAGTTTTCCATTGTTCTTAGACATTGCTACACTATAGAGGGTTAGTAGGTTGGTGGGATGTGTTATTTATTTAGTTTGGTAGTTAAATTGTTTTCAGGAAGGGAGGTCACACTCAGTTCTAATACCTATTAGTCTAACATTTCTACGTCTGACTCCTCCGAGGAGGACTTCTCTATAAGTTCTTTATTTGAGATATTTGGGTTATCCGCCACTTTATCAAAGATTTGTCTGGCGGAGGGGATACCTTGCTGATAGTGGATCTAAATATATGTACTTACATTCGGGGTGTTTCATTATTGTGGTGCTGACTTTATCTCTAATTATTTTGTAACATTTCTTGAATTGGTCCACTATTTTGCTTTGAGTTTTTGACAGTTTTGTGAATTTATTGAGGTCAAGGTTGTGTGTGACGCCCTCCTTGGAGAGATTACGAAGGGAAAAGGATGTGGCATCCTTTCTTTCTTCCCACCCTGTCAATTTTAGCCTACAACTATCTTTACCTTTTACATTATTTAGTGTCTTTCAGATGTAGGTATCCATATGGTCTTAGCGTCACATATTCCGTTGCCTTTTGATCCTTGCTGGGGGATGAGGAGGGGGGGGGGGCTGTTAGATGTGGTTGCTGGTGTTGGTTGTTTAAATTTTTTGCCGTTGGTTGGCTTCTCCGGTATTGTTTTTTCATAAGCCGTAGTTGCTATAATGGGTTTGGTAAGCGGTGAATTTGTTTTTGAAGTTGAAGCATTTGCCGTCGTTAGTAGTGGGGTAGGCTCTTGCGTTTGTTGTGTGATTGCTTTCAATCTGACCGCGATATGGCCATGTTTCTAGTTCTCACAAAGCTTACTTCATCTCTGTGTCTCTCGTGAACAGCCTTCCTAGCCTCGTATTTTGTCTACCTTTCCACAACGATAATGGACTCCACTTCCTTCGCCAATAACCATTTCGGACAATTTAGATCTGATGAGCTGTGTTCCTTGCTATTGCAGTTGACACAGGCCAATCCTATACATGTGTGGTGGCCCTCTGAGATAACGAGACCACATTTTCCACAAATTAGTCGGTTTGTTTGACAGTATTTCGCTGTATGTATGTCCCAGTTTTTGGCAGATTCTGCACTTCTACGGGTTAGTAATGTAAGCTCGCACATCGACCTTCCTGAAGCCTACATTAACCTTTTTTGGTGGTTCAAGTTGATCGAACGTGATGATTATTAAACCAAAAGGACTGAAGTCTAGGTTGGAGGAATTTTGGTTATCTTTTGGTTTTGGGGATCTTTTTGGTATATATATGTCCTTTATCGGGTGGTGCCTTCCTTAATCCCATCTTCCGGCAGGTCAATCAGATACCAGTTAATCGTCACAAACAGCAGATTATTAATACAAGGTTGATTTCAAAAATTCAATCAGGCTTCTTAACGGCACAAGGTTGATTTCACGGCATGAAGTTGATTCCAAAATTCACTCAAATTTCTTACGGCACAAAGTTGATTTTATTTATAGCACGTTGGTGAATCCCACTTCTGAATTTTAATCAATATAGTCAATTAGTATATTTATTCTTTTCCTTTACACAATCATTAGTTTTCTTATAATTTATACTTCTACTTGTTGCTTCTTGAACGTTCAGTAACACACTAACTATACTGAAGACCGAAGCGAACCGTCTCTCTGAAGGCAGCACGCTATGTATCAGGCGTCTTCCTATCATGATCTGATAAGAGCGCGTGGCGTCACTTTCAGGGTTTGACGAAATACAGTAACTCTTATACATAAGTGTCCTACAGAAATGTCAAACTAGTAACATTTATACTAGGGACTCTTATAATAATGATTATTATACTGAAAGTGTTATAAAATGACTACAGATACAAGAACTACCAAAATCAATATAGGCTTGAGAAAAAGATCCATTTATTTCAACTTTTTTAAGATATTTTTGGTTAGCAGGGTGTTTAGAACACTCGTTGAGCGTAGAGCATATTAAAGAGCACGAGCGTATTAAGTAAAAACACATTTTTTTTGAGCTTTTTTATATATTACAGTACTTGTACAATTAGAGCTTGAGCAATTATCAAAATGAACTTTTAACATTTTTTCTATGAGGTGCTAGCAGGACCGACCCAAAGGACTTTTCTTGCACGACTGAGCGAAGGGATCGGTCATTAAATTGAATGCTGACCAAATACTGCCTTGAGCCAAGGTCAAACTCATTTTACTGACTCCAGACAATATTTAATGGTCAGATAACAGCGAGTGTCGCGACAATGTTACGCAGATTGCAACATTGATGTGATCTTTTGGAAAATATAGTTTTCTACGCAACGTTGTCGCGACTTCTCGTAACACAGGTTCTTTGTCAATAACTTTTATTAAATTCACGTTGCGTCCTCTAACCGTTTTCTTGAGAGGACAATTATTCTCCTCGTGATCTCGTAATCTGCAATTGTTGCACCGATTAATAGTCCCAGTGTCCGTTTTCTGCTTGCATGCGTTGGCATAGTGTCCTAGCTTATTGCATTTGAAACACACCACCCGATTCTCATTTGGTCGAACATGTGTTATTCCTGATGGTTGCCTGACTGGATGGCCGACCCGCCCTCGTTGACGATATCCATACCTGAAGAGTTTAGAAGTCTCTGAAATGCTAGATGTTTCCATTGACCGAAATACTGGAACAGAGCCTCAGGTGTTTGGTATCTCCCGCCTTTTGCTCCAGCCACAAACGACCTATCTTGAATTCCATTCAGCAAACAATCGACCGCATTAACATCCCGAATGTTACATCCGGTTAAAAGGGCTAACTTGTCGTGAAAATATAACGTGTAAAATTCATCATTCCGTTTTGTTCGACGTATCATTTCCTTTAACAGCATGGCATAATTTGCTTGAGGTGGAAAGGCTTCAATAAGTTTATTTTTCCACTCATCCCAAGAGTAATTTATGGACCCGAGTCAACGATACCAGGTTTCCTCTCTCTAGGAACTGTGTTCTGTGTTGAGCTGGTGCTTTTAACACCCTCGAGTCCCTCGAATCCCTGAGTTTTTTTGAGGGTTGTGGTTCGGTTCTTAGTATTTCTAGTGTTTCATTTGGATGGGTGTTTATTGTTTCTATAAACTTGAGCGCTTTGTCCTTGATGTATTTGTCGTTCGTGTCTAGTTTTAGGTCTTTGTGGATGTCGTTGTTCCTAATGTACCAGGGTATCTTGAAAATGAATCTAATTGATATGTTTTGACATGTCTGAAGTTGTTTTTTGTTTGTTTTTGTTGTCTGATAGAAGGCAAAGCTCCCATACGTTATGCTAGGCCTAATTATTTGTTTATATATTAGAAGTTTGTTTTTTGAATTCAGTTTTTTGTTAGCTAGCAGTGGTTGCAGTCTTTGGAGCGTTGAGTTGCACATTCCTCGCTATTTTCTTATGCCTGTGGTCCATGTAAGCTTAGTATCGAATTCTATTCCTAAATATTTTGCTTTTGGTTTCCATTGTATAGTTTGTTCATTTACCACTAGGTTTTGGGGTGTTATGTCTTTCCGTTTTCTGATAAATATTGCCTGTGTCTTGTCGGTATTCATTTTGATCTTCGATCTACGGATGGAATACATCAGCTGGTCTATGTATTTTTGTAGGTTTCTACTGATGGTACATGCGCGCTTTGATGTATTATATATATAGGTATCATTTGCAAATAGATTGGTGTTTTGAGGGTTTTTGGAATATCTGCCGTGTATATGTTATATAGGATTGGCGATCCTTGGGGAACTCCGACTTAAATTTTTCTGATCGTAGATTGGTGTGTGTCTATTTTGACACGGAAACTTCTTTCTTGAAAGGACCCTATTGTGTGGACTAATGCACAGGGGATTTGGAATTGCTGCAGCTTAAATATAAGTCCTGCATGCCAGACTTTGTCAAAGGCTTTTTCTATGTCAAACATAACAAGACGTGTTGACCTTCGTTTGTTGAAGCCGTTTCTGATTTGTTGTACTACTCTTGCGAGTTGGAGTTCCGTGGAATGGGCTGGTCTGAAACCGAAATGTTCTGTGGGGATCATGTTCCTTGTGTTTATTTCTTCGTTTAGTCGCACGAGAAGAATCTTTTCAGTTATTTTTGAGAGGAGGCTTATGGGTCTCCAGTTCTGGGGATGGACAGGGATTTATTGGGATTTGGGATGAGGGTAACAGTGGCGAGTTTCCAGCTTACCTTCGGAGATTGAAGATCAGGTTTATTGTTTTGGTTAGAAATTCTAGAATATTCCTGGGTAGAAAAGTTAAGCATGTATTTGTTATTGAGTCGTGTCCTGGTTCTTTTCGTTTTTGTAGGTTATTGATGATGGTTTTAATTTCATCTAGGTTTGTTTCTCTTAGTTGTGTGTCATTGTGTACGTTGTTGTTCATTATGTCGTCGGCTATTCTAGTTATATCAATTTCTGTTTCTTGGTTGTTATTTTGTATGAGGTTTTCCCAGCCAGAAAAGCTTCTGCTTTTCCCGATATTTCGAACTGCAATCCTGGATTGCTGGATTTGGGGCTTATTTCTGTTTTGAAAATATTTACAAAGTCGCCAGAATCCGTTCGAGCCTGGCTCTAGTAAAGTTAGGAAGCCTTCATATTTTTCATTGTTGTGTTTGTTGATTAGTGTTCGTATTTTGTTTGTTAGTCTGTTCGCGTTTCCTTTTAGGTTTGGGTCACCAGTCTGTTTTGCCCTCTTTCTAATTCTGTTTCGTTTTCGTATTTGGTCTTGTATGGTTTTTCGTAGGTCATATGGGTTGTGCATGTTTGTTGGGATGTGGGTCGCGTTTTGATTTTTTGTTTCTATTATTTTGTCTCTTATAATTTTTATTGCCTTTTCTATATCGTACTCTGTTTCGAAGGATAGGTCTAGGTTTTCTTTGGCCAGTTTTTCTCTGAATTTTATCCAGTTGGTTTTTATTTTTGATTGAAGGTTGTTATTTATATAAGTTTCTTCTAGGATGAAGAGCACCGGTTTGTGGTCGGAGTTCAACTCGTCTAGAACCTTGAGGCTTATGTGTTGGTCTATTCCTTGGCTTAGTCCTATGTCAAGAGCATTATTGTTCATAGGTCCAAAGTGGGTTGGTTCTTTTGGTATTAAGGTGGTTACGTCATTTTCTAGTGTGAATTTATTCAGTTCTTTGCCTGTGCGATTACTTTTGGCGGATCCCCAGTCCCTATGATAGGAGTTGAGGTGCCCAGCGAGGAATATTTTTTCATCTAGATCGGTTAGTGTTTTTAGTTCTTGGGAGAAGCCTTTGGCATTTGGGGGTTTGTTTGCTGAGATAATTGTGAGTTAAGTTCTGCATCATGGCTGCTTTCATGTTCTCCATTAGCATGCTGAATTTATTCTGCCTTGTTGTCAAGAATTCTTCGTATTACTCTAACTGTAAAAGGTTAGGATTCGTTTTTGGAGTTGGTTTTGGCGGTTGTGGGGTTTTTGGGTTAGGAGGTACATTACTGTTCCGTATTGGGTTGTTTTCTGGGATGGGACTCGTGGTTTTTGTGAAAGAAGCCCTTTTGATGTTTTTGGATTTTTCGGACAGCCACCATAGTTTGCGCGGTGTTCTCCACCACAGTTCACACATTTGGGTGCTGCCGTTTTTGGTTTGGTGCATTTTGAGTGATGGTGGACTCCATCAGCGGGGCTGTGCGAAACATCTCTTTGCTGCGTGGTAGCAGGCTTGGCAGTTGTGGCACTGCGCTAGGCCTCCTTTTGGTTTTTGGGCCTCTGTTTTAACTAGGAGGTGACAGATGCTTTGAACGTTATATATTTCTTTCTCGTTTTTTAGGAGCAGAACTTTAATTAGTTTTGGGGTCATACCATTTTTAGGTTTGAGGTCGAAGACCTCGATAGGGTTGAAGCCTTGGGCTTTTTAGGTCTTCTTCGACCTCGTCTTTGGATAGTCCGTAAGGGCCCCTGATAATAACATTTGTGTTTTTCTCTTTAAATTTGTTGAGTTCATCGGCATTCGGGTTGTTTCGATCAGTCACCGTCTATGACCTTACTGGTTGATGAACTTTGGTTTACTTACTGATTGATGATAGTGTTGGTGAAATCATCACTCGTGCAATAAATTGAAGATGATTGTTACGATGTAGGGAATGTCGCCTTTATTCGACTATAATTTCAAGACGAATAAAGTATTTATATTCACTAAATAATTAATTGGGTATTTGTTATTATTTAATATTCGCTGTTTACATAATATTCAAATGATACATTATTATTAATTAATTACATATTCACTAATTACATAAAACTCAAAATGATACAATTTCATTTGATGTAGTTCCATCGGCTACTTCCATTCGACTCCCTCGAACCTTCTCGCAAGAATCCACGCACCTCCGATCGAACAACTTCCAATAATCGCTTGGTACTAATTGCACCCTTGCCATCTCGAATGGGATGAGTCGTAACAATGATTTTCATATTGCAAATGATACCCTGATGTCTCTGGGCTCGATTTTCTGGAGCAGCACGAAATTCTGTTTCTTAAACCAATTCAATGGGAAAATTCTCAGAACAGTTACGTAAATTGAGACTTTAACAATTATGTTGTATGTTACAAACATAAGTTGTTACATGCATACATTAGTAGTTATAAACATAAGTTAAGTTGTTACATGTTTATTTTCTCCTTGTTACAATATGTTCTCGTTCATTCGAGTTAGTTAAATGTTGAAGGTTTACAATATAAACAATATAAACTGACTTAATAACTCTAGTATAAACAATTTTTGTACATTCCAATCTTAAAACTCTATTGCGTATAAACTTTATATAAACCAACTTTAGTAATTCTAATAAGAACAATTTTGGTACCTTCCAATTTCAATAACTCAAATGCGTAGATATTTTATATAAACCAACTCTATAACTCTAGTATAATCAATTTTTGTACATTCCAATCTTAAAACTCTATTGCGTATAAACTTTATATAAACCAACTTTAGTAATTCTAATAAGAACAATTTTGGTACCTTCCAATTTCAATAACTCAAATGCGTAGATATTTTATATAAACCAACTCTATAACTCTAGTATAAACAATTTTTGTACATTCCAATCTTAAAACTCTATTGCGTATAAACTTTATATAAACCAACTTTAGTAATTCTAATAAGAACAATTTTGGTACCTTCCAATTTCAATAACTCAAATGCGTAGATATTTTATATAAACCAACTATATAACTCTAGTATAATCAATTTTTGTACATTCCAATCTTAAAACTCTATTGCGTATAAACTTTATATAAACCAACTTTAGTAATTCTAATAAGAACAATTTTGGTACCTTCCAATTTCAATAACTCAAATGCGTAGATATTTTATATAAACCAACTCTATAACTCTAGTATAAACAATTTTTGTACATTCCAATCTTAAAACTCTATTGCGTATAAACTTTATATAAACCAACTTTAGTAATTCTAATAAGAACAATTTTGGTACCTTCCAATTTCAATAACTCAAATGCGTAGATATTTTATATAAACCAACTATATAACTCTAGTATAATCAATTTTTGTACATTCCAATCTTAAAACTCTATTGCGTATAAACTTTATATAAACCAACTTTTATATTCTCCGTAAGACCTATCGTTATGCAAGCTGAACTAATTAATTCTAATGGTTACGAAATCTCCATCTCAGATTACACTACTGTCGCGCTACGATAATGCAGGTATAGACCGCGGTGCGGCATGGATTGCCGACTGTGAGGCTGATGTAAAAATCCGTGCATTTTGTTAATTTCAGTATATATTTTCCTTTCTTCTTCTTCTCTCTTTATTTATTCACTAACTTAATTTTATTTATTTTTTAATATTTTTGTTAGTTTGGCGCTTCTCTCGGCGATATTTGAGCCGCTCGTTGTGGAGCCTTTGCAGCTCCCTGCTGATCTCCAGCCTCTGTTTTTGACCAACGGCTAACAGCAGGCGACGCCGGACCTCCTCAATTTTCCTTCGGAAGTTAGCCTCAACTCCTGTGCGTCGTTTGATGATTACGTTGGACGGAGGGGTTGGACGGTTTGCCTCTAGTTTGGCAGAGTTCCTGGCGCGGTACTCTTCAATCGTGATTGGCCTAGGACCTGCCCCCGAATCACGCAGCGCCTCTGTCAACGTCTTCTTGCTGGCTTCTGGCACTGGGAATAGACCAGAAGGTTATTACGGTGAAAAAGGGGCCTAGTTGATGGGTTTAGACAACCACTTTCAACCCGGGAATTCCCCAAAAAACCGATAGGTTCCAGGAACCGTGTTCGGGTGGGACGTTAAACGATGGGTTTACTAACCACTTTCGTTTGGGACGTCCCCAAAATGCCGATAGGTTTCTGGAACCTTGTTCGGCTCAAAAATTAGAAATTTTTGGTGATGGGTTATGTAACCACTTTCACCCTGATTTCTGGGTTTCACCGATGGGCTGCACTAACCGCTTTCGGTTCCAGTCGTACTCACTTTTCCTGTTGGTTAGGTGTAGCTTTCCAAACTGAATCCTGTCCTTAGCTTTTCGTTGGCTTTTTATATTTGAAAACCGGGAATTTCGTCCGTTAATGCGCGGTTGCCATATTTCACAAAATATCTTCCACTGCGAAAGGCACAGAGAAGATATTCTGGATATCAGCATCTTGAACATTGAAATAACAGAATATTGTGGAAAAATAAATGAATTTGATGATATCAATTACATGCAGCTGAAGACAAATACAGGAAAATAGTTTTCTCCGTCTAATATTGAAAGTGGTTTTGATACTGACAAGTTAAAGCCTGGTGTTGGTGAGATGATTTCATTCCTTTATCACACACGCTCTCCTATAAGAAACCTGACTGTGTCTATCTCACAATGTGTAGGTTTAAGCTGGAATTGTTGATAGCGTCTTCAATGGGTCTGGCATAAATTTTTATTATCCTTTAACCAAAAGATAGCTTCGAAAACTGGTTAAAAATCACTAATCCAGAGTTCTACGAGTTTCTCTCTGTGTAGGTTGGAAATATTTGTGTTCGATGAGAGTCTCTCTTTCAGATTGTAGTACTGCTGCAATGCAAATGAATGTGAATGGCAAAATTTAATTGGGATCTGCGCGAAGTATCGACAACTTGTATCACGACAGTGTGACTTTCTGAAAACTTCATTACAAATGCATGCTTCGTGTAAAATGTCGGTTGTAGATTCAACCTTATTCATTAGTTCTAACTGTCAATAAACATGTATGTTTGACCAAAGATTGTGTATATGAGTCATTTGGGAAAGATAAATAGGTCCAAACACAACTGTTGGGAAATTTAGATTTCTGGAAAATATACTAGATATCAGCATCTTGAACATTGAAGTAGCAGAATATTGTGGAAAAATAAATGGATCTGATGCTGATAACAAGTACAGGAAAACAGGTTTCTCCGTCTCATATTGAAAGTGGTTTTGAAAGTGGTTTTGATACTGACAAGTTAAAGCCTGGTGTTGGTGAGATGTTTTCATTCCTTTATCAAATTAATAATTATTAGTAATATCGATTATAGCCTGTATCATCTGTATTTGAAACGGCTAGAATTGTTCGAATGTCCACATTTGCGTTTTATGCTGCTTTCAGTTCTCTATGGTGATTTCAAGTAACAGGCTTGTAGAATGTGCGTTGTTCACATTTAAATTTCGCTGCGTACTGTTTTAATTATTCTTATGTCGCAGTTAATAGTTAAATCCGGTGCGAAGGACCAATTTTATATTTGGTAGAGAATTCCAAACGACTGATGTGATTTTGTGCGGAGTAGGGAAACTATTGAGGTGAACTTGGCTAATAACTTTTTTAAAATAAAAAGAAGAATTTATATGCAGAAATTTCAGAAAAACCAATATTTGCCAAATGTACATCGTTTTGTAATATACGATACTGATCAAAAGTTTGTTCTTAGAAGGATGATTCAACCCTTGATCCTTACTAAATGTTACGAGGGAAAAAATCTTCGTCATAAACGAATTAGTCGGGTAAAAATTGGGAAGAAACTCGAATTCTCTTCATAATAAACGCACTGGGACGAAACTTGGCGGCAAAATATTCCGCGACGGAACACCACTGATTTCATTAACGTGTATTTATTCTTTTAACAAAAACAAAACAGTTTCTCAACATTTTAATATCAGCATAGTGGGTAGTCTGCTTACCATTCGAGTTTTGGTTCCAATTAGTTGGACAAGTTTTCCTGGCTCGAACCGATGGACCTTTTGGTCTTTGTGTGGATGTTTGGAAGGCGCTGGTGATATTATCACAGTTCAATGGATTTACGTAATAACCAATGATGGGCGATAGTGGAATGTTATGTGTACCTTGCATTTTTACAGTTAATTGTGAAAAAAATTTAAGCATTTATGGAATAAGTACCACAAGATATCAAAACAAAACTTTATCAACTCTTTAATTAAATATAAAAACTTCTCAATTCCCAACGTCTGACTTTGAACCTGGCGTGATGTCGACTACTATCTAATGCGCTGTTGCACATTTTAATTTCTTCGGAGTAACTAGCGCCAGGAACTAACATAGCGGCAACTAGTCACACTATTTCTCCACACATTGATGGAGGCGAGTTATTAATAACATTTTTCTATCTACTCTCATTGGGAAGAACTTGTAACATACATTTGTTTTTGTTTAGATTTGAAGGGGTCAAATTATCAAACTCCTTGTTTAATTATAAATCAAAGGTAATATATTTAACAAAAGAATAAGTTAGTGATGTTGCTCGCACAACGTGGCGAAACTCTCTGAATGTACAGTATGCCAATACAATTGCGCCCCGGCAAAAATCGAGACTGTTAACTCACACATCCATTATGCCGAGTCATACACATTCGTGCTATTACATGGATACACACGGGCGTATGTTCATTATTTGTACTGAGTATAAAAGTTTACTCTCTAAATATACTATATATATTGAGATATCTAACAGTTTTCTTCAAAATTTCCAAGTCTGAGCTTAAATCCCTACACAACAAGATTCTCAATGCTTTAGAAGATTTCACAGGTTCGACGAAAAAAGCTTCTACACATCGAAAGTATTGACCTGTGACATTTTCAGGTTCATCCACATTTTCGTGAGCCAAGACTTTAAAAGGCGTGCATCTATTTTGCAATTCAAGTTAAAATCACCGGAATATGTTTCTTGGCCACATTTCAGACCTTCATCTAGCCTGTGGAGTTGCTGCAGAATTCTTTTTGGGGATGTTGAGCGCAGACTCCTTTGTCTGTGCTATTTTCGACTAGTTGAGCTGTATCACCACAACTCAGTTTTCATAGACTCCTTTTCAGGGGAAAAGTTGAAGGGAAAATCTAGGTGTTACACCAAGATTTATAGTCAAGTGTGCAAAAGTCTTAGACCAATACACAAGAAGAAGAGGATAAGTGAAAGATTCGAGTTCAAATTAATGACTGACTGATTTATTATAATTTATGGGATTTATATACATAAAAGATGCTTAGATTTGCTAAAATTTGTACACTTGTACAGTGAGGTAAGGTATTAGTGAAGAGGGGATCTTATCAATCTATTGATATGCTGGATACAATTTTCAAATTTGTAAGCTGCAAATTTAATTAATGCCCCATATTGCTTAACTGAATCACAGACATGAAGCAACCAATGTGCATTCTAGCTTCCGTTCTCTTCTCTGTACAGAATTAGAAAAATGTTTACAAATTCTTGTAACTTTTCTTGAGAAACAGATAAATGTGAGAAACATGTTTTGTTACCTGCAAGAAGACGTATAAAAAGTATGTAGTAATAAGAAGTGGTAATAAATATCCTCGTCAACAGCATCTTTTAAAACAACTATGGCTGTATACAGTAAAAAAATTCGGAATTTAGTTGCTTTCCAGAGGGGTAGTTACTCTACCGTTCTCCCATTTCTCGAAACTTCCTCTGGTATTTTTTTTTTTAATTCCTATGTTTATAATCTGTCTGTAGAGACAATAAGTAAATTTATTTACATATTGAGGTATTAGCTCTAGATACATTGAAGTAACCCACTGGTTATTGAAAAGTGATTTTAGTCTAAATTACAAGTGATAGTTGTGACTTAGGGATTTAAGAGTTCGAACATGACCTACTTATAAAGTCCCTGATTAGTGGATCTGGTTTGTATTTTTTGCGAGTTGATACTATTTCTTAATTGACCGTGGATATTCGGAGATCCTTCCGCATTATTTCGTTAGTTACAAACCAAGGAGCATTTACTATACTGCGGAATACTTTCGATTGGAATCTGTCTAGTATATCAACGTTAGACTTGGAAGTGGAACCCCACAGTTGGATGCCGTATGTCCAAATTGGTTTAATTATACATAGTTTTGTATAGCAGTACCTTATATTCGTTTGAGAGCTCAGATTTTCTACCAATCAGCATTTACGTTTTCCTGATTTTGAGCCCAAGTTGTCTGCGCTTAGCTAATATGTGTTTTCTGTCGCCGGTCGCCGGTCAAGACGCATGCGAAAGTTTTTCACGTGGGTATTTTGAGGGATATTTTTGTTGTTTAGTTCTGACCGATGGGCAGGTGTCCTTTCTTAGAGTGACAGTTATGTGTGCAGATTGAGTTTCGTTTACCACAATTCTCCAGTTTCTAAGCCATGTTTGGATAGAGTTTGAGTATTTTTTTAATATTTCTGATGCAGTTACTGCTTCCGTGTGTGATGTTAAGATAGTTGTGTCGTCTGCATATGTTGCTTCCGTGATACCTGATAGTGTTGGCAGATCATCTGTATATAAGATATAATGTTGGTCCTAAGACGCTACCTTGCGGTACTCCTGCTTTAATTGGATTTGGTTTTGTTATGTGACTGTTGATTTTATTTTGAAAAGTTCTGTCTTGTGTGTATGATTTAAGCAGCTCGTAGTAGTGGAGAGGGAAGTATTTTATTATTTTATGCAACAGTCCTTCGTGCCACACTTTGTCAAATGCCTGGGAAACATCGAGAAATACCGCAGAGGAGTACTGTTTTTCTTCAAAGGATTTTCTTACAGATGAAGCTATTCTGTTTACCTGTTCAATGGTGGAGTGACTGCACCTGAAGCCGAACTGGTGATTTGGGATCAAATTTTTATCAGCTATTGTTGAATTCATTCTAATAAGGATTAATTTTTCGCAGATTTTTGACAGGATAGGTAAGAGGCTAATGGGCCTGTAAGATGTAACAAGTTCGACCTCTGTGCCTGGCTTAGGAATCAGCATAATCTCTGCTACTCTCCACTGTGCGGGAAAGTGACGTAGGCGGAAACATGCATTGTTAATAATAGTTATAAGTTTAGTTAGCACTTATTGCTATCAGAAGTAATTCTTTAATCATTTTTCCTGTAATTTTATCGAATCTTGGGGCTCTTTTGTAATTGATATTTTGAACAGTCTGTATTACTTCTGCGTGATAGGTTATGACAATCACTAGTTTCAAGAAGTTGCTTTTCCTCACGCATAGTGATTTTCCTTGGGTGCGGCTCAAATACTATGTAAAGATGGTTTTCATCGGTTTTAGACCATTTTCCATTTGGTTCCCTTATTGGACGATGTTTAAAACTAAAGGAGTTGTGGTTTGCTTTGAACATATTCTAACGAAAATGTTAGTGATCGAACAGTCAATAAACCCTCTGATGCTATAAGAATTCTCTTTATTGATTGTCAAAGCGTAAACAAATCAATGAGTATAGTCAACACCGTTCATAGTGATATTGAGATCCTTAAGTTGATTTCCAAGAAAGTTTGACCCTCGACGTGTTGATTTGTCAATACCAATCAGACTAGAATCAGAGTAACCACGAAATAACCACTTTATTTGCACCTTACTCTGTGTAATCCTCTAGCGACTACGTAAATTTAAACATTACTTTATGTTATAAATAAATGAAGTCCTCTAGCGACTTCTCAACCAAAATTGAACTTCTGTATTAACTCTGATCCATACCGATTCTAGTATTTGTCAAGTTAAAGCTAATCTTGTTGTGGTATGAAAGCATTTAAAAAAAATCAAGAACTTATCACAACAAGAACTTGACTTTGGAAGATAAAACGATGTCTGCTCACTTGATCACATTTTTTAGACCCGATATTTCCTTCTTTGTAGTTGACGAAGCTGTTTGATGATTTTATCACTTCTTTGTCTGATGTTTCTCAAAATGGTACCTGTATCTTGAATTATCACTGATAATCGTACACTGAACAATCGTTCACGTTTGTCACGACTGTCGTGAGATCTCACACTTAAACTTAAGTTTTGGTTCCAAAGGTTTATGGAACACTAATTTACTCAGTTTATAAAATTAAATAACTTACTCCCTTGTATTTGTTGGCCAATATGTCGGTCCGCCGGTGGAAATTGAAATGCAGTTGTTGTTTTGCATAGTTTCAAATATAAGCCTACCTCTAGTAGAAGGAGTCGCTGATCTTGATCCCCACGAGGGATGTTTTGCATTAAAATCGCCGCCGGCGATGAATCTGTTTCCTAAGTGTTCGAATAAATTTGAGAGAGTCTTACGCGTCAACTTTTGGCTTGGAGGGCAATATACTGCTGCGATAGAAATTGGCCCGCGGGTGTCGGTTATTGTTACAATAGTAGCTTGCATGGAGTTTTCACTAATGTTGGGGTTGACGTTGTGATCTATTTTGGTTTTTAATATGACAGCGGTACCACCGTGTGCTTTGTTGTTTGGGTGATTTGTTTTATATATTGTGTAGTTTGGAATAGAAATGAAGTTTTCAGTTGTAAAATGTGTTTCAGCAATAAGCATTATGTCTATGTCTTCGTGAATCAGGAACGTTTTTAATTCTAAGAGTCACTGCATGAGGCCATTTGCGTTCCAGATTACAATCTTCAGCCTGTTTATTTTGACAGGTTGTTTACAAGTGTGGTCAATAAGTTCAGCATTAAGTCCATTCTTACCATTAGCTGTTCCATCATTCGCTCGAGTTTATTACTGTCCTTCAAATCTGATTGTGTGTTTACTCGTTTTGGTACAGGTGCTAATCCTGCGTCCTCTGGGCTTACTATTGCTTGTGAGTATGAAGTGGTTGGTATGTCTCCATTAATTATATATGCGTTAGAATTGGTAGTTGTATTTGACTGGTTTACTAGATTTTGCCGGATTAGCGTCTTTTCCCTAAGTGTTGGATATAATTTTTGTAATAATTGCTTACTTATGGGACATCCTTTGTAGCTCGCTGTATGATTACCAAGACAGTGAGCACAGATTGTATTTGAGTTTAAAATTGGGTATTTCTTACTTTCAGTTCGTTAATTAACAGTGTTTATATTTCGGAGCTGCTGATTTGAACTTTAGTTTTGTTTTGTCCGAATACTTTAACAGAGTTACTAGTTTGAGCAATATAATTCAAAAGTTCTTCAAGTGCCCGTATATTTTCCACGTTGTGAATAAAAACGGGCGGAGGTTTGTTATTCACTATAGCTGTGACACTATTTACGGTAGTATTGGTTACATCGTTATCTTCTTGTAGAATCGAATTTGTTGCTAGTTTGGGTAGGTGCACTAAGCCAGTATTCATTCATTTGTGTTTGTCTATTTTTACTGTTAATGTTAATTGTGTCTGGACTACGTCTAGAGCGCTTTCCGTTAACTAAAGTCCAGTTTTCAGCTCTATTTTTTGTGTCGAAGTGGACAAAAAGTCCATTTCTGGTGTGATCATTTTGGGCACTTTAAATATATTTTCCTTTCACTTGTTACGCATTTGCTTTGTTCACTTGTTTTGTTTTGTATACCGTTACTAAAACTTCACTGCGTTTCTGCAAAATGCAACTCAACTTGACCGACTGACTGTCTGAACACGACTGGTAATTTAGACAGCATTTCATTTATATTATCATTTAATTTTTGCAATTGCAGTAAGAATTTTTTTAACAATACCAAGATAAACAAGGTGCATGTGCTAAATCGGAAATTGGGATATCACATTCCAATATCATATATCAGCCGTTTCCAGCACGTTTTGTATTCTCAAGAATGGAGTTTGGTGAAAACTTTGGTGATTTTCAACTCTTGTCTGAAATACTTCTTTGTGTTTTACATACATACGTTGTGGTTCGTATACACTTAGGACAACCATGTTTTCCGGTTTGGTATTGTGGGCATCAATCCCAAACTTCCTATTGAAGATTATTAAAGAAGTTGAATTTATTAACAAAGTCACAAAACTATTTATTTTAAATTATTATTATTTATACAAAATTTATTTACGTAATCACAAATTATTTATTTATCATATTTTTTTAGCAAATTTAAAATTATTTACATATTTACGTCTATTAGTTAGAATGATTGATTAAATAATAATTTTAATAAAATATTTTACACAAATGTTAAACAATTTGTTACTCAGTTAAATAAATAAGCGGAACAAGTGGAATCATATAATTACTAATTTATTTATTTATTTAATATGCTGGTAATATGCTGGTTTAAAAAAGAGTCTGTAAGATTAAACTCAGAAAAAATTGACGCATTTTGAATGTTTTCAACGTTAGAATTATTTAAAATGTATGCACGTTTAAGTCGATCAATTGAAATTGTTTTAGTTCTTCCATTAACGTTTACTTCAAAAGTTTTATCATTCCTTTTCAAAACTGCAAACGGTCCATGGTATGCTGGTTTAAACTGTTTTGGTACTTGAATCATTTCTGATAAAAACGTACGCACAATTTTCCAATTTTTTTTTTTTTTATTGAGCAATTAGTATCTCTCTTGAGATTATTTTGTGAAGTACATATTATTTTACCGAGTTTTTTAAATACTATTATTTTTTATTAAAAACTGTTATTTTGTGATATTTGTATATAGTTGTGATTTAATTTATACTTATAGTTTAATTATTGTGAACTTTTTATATTTGTAATTTTCATTTTTTGAAATATTTTAGAATCCCTTTGCAATTTCTCGTTGTCGGGTTGCTCAGGATCATAGCGTCTTTAAGAGGGTTCGAATTTTTCCAGTTGCTTAATTAGCCAAATTCTGTTGTCTTCTAATAGAGGGCGTTGCCACAGTATATGATTCAAGCCTTGGTAATTATATCCGCATGAGCATGAAGGAGTGTCTACTGCTTTGATTTTAATTAGAGAGGCTGCTAGACTATAATGCCCTGATCTGCAACTGTTGATAGATAAATACGACTGATGATAGATAGATACGACTTCCTTTTCAAGATTCTTAGATTTAAACCAAGGGTTTCATTTTCTATTGAAGTAATATTTGCAGTAAGCCACGCCCTTTGTTTCTCCACCTTCGAGTGGATGTGGTTAAATGTGTTGTTAAATTGCGGTAGTTTGAGCAGATTCTAAGAAATCTGTGAAGGGTGTCTTTATAAGTTGGTCTGCGTCCAGTTTCGATGCTTCTTTTGCTAGTAGATCGGCATGGCTTCATTCCCTTCTATTCCAATGTGCGAGGGTATCCACAAAAATTTCACTTTGCTGTCATTTTTTCCTGTCTTTGTGAACTCTATTGCTTTTGATTTAATTTCTAGAATATTAGGGTTTGTCTTAGTACTATTAACACTTTCACCGAGCTTTATATTTTTCCGATTGAAATGCAGAAAAACTGTTTTGTGTTAAGAATAGTGTTGCCCAAATGCAAGACCAAGACGAGACTTAGGCAGTCTTGGTCTGGTTCTTGCGTCAATACATCTGGTCTTGGTCTTGGTATTGCGTTCAGAGTCTTGGAGTCGCAAGTCTTGCAGTTACCTGTTGGCCTATTGCTTTTTATTAAACACGTTAGTTTAGATCTTAAAAAAAACAAAATATTAATAGAATAAAGACAGTTTATAATTTTATCATTATTTAATAAAAATCAAACACAAGTTCAAGTACAGTTCAATAACATTCCTTTGACCAAGAATTAATACAAAGTAGCCATCTGGCTGACTCATCGCTCAAATTATTTCTATGTTTTCTTATTACTAATGATGCCCTAGAAAATAATCTTTCAGCAGGAACTGAAGTCGCTGGTATTGAAAGAAAATCACGAGCCATCTTGGACAAAATCGGATATTCCGTTTCATGAGTCCTCCACCACTCTAAAATGTCTTCTGAGCTGGTGGCTCTCGGTTAACTTAGGTACTCCTCCAACTCGTCTATAACTAAACCTTGGAGACCAGATCCAGATGACGTAGAAGGACATGGATACACCTTCTCAAAGTCTATAATATCTTCATCTTCATCATATTCAGACGCTTTCTTGTCCATTCTCGATAGTTCTGGAGATTTAGACACTGAGTGTAGCCTTTGATATTCTTTATAGAGTTCATTAAATTTGCGCAGGCTTTCTGTTTTAATTTGCTTCCCCCATAATGTGATATCGAAAGTCTGAGCTTTATGCCTAGGGTCCAAAATTAAAGAGGTGCAGTAAATCCAGTTGCTCTTCCTATAATGCTTAAGCGTTTTATCTCGGACAGCTTGGAAACCCAAAATGAGCATTTCGTCTACTTCAGATCGATTAGGTTTCTCATTTACTTGTTTTACCATTGATTCAATTTTGTCGAACAAGAGATTGAATGACACAATGACTAGTGGTAATGTAACATATTTTTCTCCACCAAGTTTTGTTGATAACAGTTTAAAGTTTATGAGAGACTTATATACTTTTTCAAGAATTTGCCATTCAATATCTCTGATTTGAAAATCATTCAATTCCGTAACAGAAGTGCACAATATGTTAATGCCAGGTCTAACTTTTAAACCAAATCCAATCAAATCATGTGTGGAATTCCATCTCGTTGGACAGTCGAGTATAGGATTCACATTGGTTGGCACGTCAGCTGCTTCACAAGCCGACTGGTACTTTCTTTTCAATACCTCACTCCTTTTTATTTTACTGGAAATACTTCTTAATTTTGCAATAGCTGTACGTGAGTCAGTAATATTTGGTACATTTTCTTCGATTTCCTCAGTTTCTTCTTCATAGTCATCATACTCTGCTTGTTCTTCGATGTAAGTTTCACTGTATAATGCTAACGCCTTCAATAAATCTTGTACGCCAAGGTTCAAAATGTGGCCAAAGCACCGGAAGTGTTGATTGTCTGAATCAAAATGTGGCAGTTGTTTGCTAAGCTCATGCATAAACTTGAGTGAAACGTGATACCCTGAATCTTGTCAATTAGATCATATTCCAATAAACAATTGTGGAAAATCGTTGCTATATCCAAACCAGTATGTCCACCGCGCGATGGTATAAAATCAAGGACCACAAATCGACACTTCCATTCATTGTCTATATAATGAACAGTGACCCCGTAGTAACTCATACCAACCATGGAATTCCATCCATCAATAGTAAACGACATTTTAGAAGAGTGTTGTTGCAGTCGTTTTTTAACTTGCGACTGTAGTTCATCACATCTCTCTTTAACTTTCCTTCTAAGTGTCGACCTTTTAGGAAACACGATATTCGGGCAAATCAACCGAAAATACTCTTGGGTTTCATGGTCATCGAAAAATGAAAAGGGAAGATATTTTTTCACAATCCAATCAACTGTCGCTGTCATGAAGTTGTCGCTGCGGTTTTCAGATACTGTCTAAAATAAAATAATAACTTGTTAATACTTGATAATAAAACTAGAGTACACACTAATAACATATCCATCCTGATAGACAAAGGTAAACAAGCTCGAAATTGTATGAATGGAGATCAAATCCTTAAACAATTTGATAACTGCGTACTAATTAATAATTCAGAAACATATAAGTGCTAAGAATTTATATATTACTCATTTTTTCATATCTTTGGTTTGGGCAGAAATAGCAGCTTTATGTTGGTAAATTACTGTATTCAATAAAGTATCTCTATATGCAAATATATTTTCTTACCTTCTTAAGGTTTTACAATAACAAAAAATTTTTTGGAAATTCTGCCATTTTTAGTAAAATCGTGTGGGTTGGACCACTTTTCCACTGAAGAGTTTCCAAGGTTTTGAAAATAAAATGTGGGTTAGGTCATAATAACAAATTTTTATTTCTTAAAACTTTGCAAATTAAAAACAGAATATAAACATTTTAACAAAAAAAAAATCAAGTCTTACAAAAATATCTTAACAACTAAAACAATTTAAAAATAAGAACATTAACTGGCATAAATTTCTCCTGGTGGGGAACTTCCAAACAAATCTAAATCTTCAGCTTCCTTTGAGGATTTCAAATTTCTATAGAAATCGTGGCAGATTGGTGGAATATATGGCAATAAGTCAATAAGGTCCTGTTTCTTTTCGTTATTGATTGGTCGACGACTGGGGTAGAGAATCGAAAATGGTTTGTTCAAATTACTTGCATTCCTTTTTGCCAGATTTACCTCGTAAAAAGGAGGATCCTCATTGTTAGAATATTTATAGCGCATTATGTAGGGCAGATCTTTGGATATTAGTATCCATTGTATTTTCAACCACTCAACCTTTCCCTTTTCTGCATTGATTTTGCGGTTTGTAATGCGTTCTTCATGCTGCTTTGATGAAAAGAAGTCTTCATTTCGCATCTTGATTATAATGAACGGTTGTTTTTCCTAGCATCCTTAAAAACTGCCAACCAATCATCAGGTAAGTAAATGTTGCTATGATACTTTTTCCGCTTCTCGATAAGGCCAAAATCCTCGTCACAGGCCAGGTATGAATGGCCAGAAACCAAAAATTTATGGTCAATTCGATCGACCGAAAAATTAGAAGAGTGATATAATTGCAGAAGCTATACATTTTTATGTTGCGGTTTTATCCTCCGCATTGGTCGCTTTACATTATCAGATTTTTGGTTTTAACATTGGTTTTTATAAAATGCATCAGGCATGATGCAATTTCTTGGGCTCCTCTTGAGGCTATGGTTTCATCCCAGACATACAAGAAAGCATCGTTTGTCGACAGATTGTGAACACCAAGGCAGTATGTCCAGAGTTGCCATTTATAATAACAAACTCCGGTTGAAATAACAGGCGTTGGTAGAGTCTTCATTAAATCAAATGCAATGATAGTCACGTTGTTCTCTGCGTTTTTTCGTCTCTCTCCATCCAGTCTCATATTTTTTCTGGCAGCTTCAGCTTTCCTATGGTGCAACTCTTTTTCTAATTCAAGCTTTCGCTTTTCTTTGCCAGTGACATGTTTTAGCTTAATTTGAAATTCATGGCATCTGCGACAACTGTCTGTAACGGGCGGATGAAAATGCAAATTAAAATTTTCATTAAAATTTTTTCGGAATACAAAAGCTGATACTGGAGATTGTTGATTTTCCTTTTCCAGTTCGGTCTTATACAAATCATGCATGATTGATATGTTCAAGTCTGGTGAGAGATACCGTCTAGTGCCAGCTTTTTCCCTCCCGTAATGAGATGCGTACGTAGGAAAATTTTGTATGAAGGCTTCTACTCTTTTTATTTTTTCATTTGGTGTCTTGTTCGCAGACAATGCTTTACCTCTTTGGTCTTTGTGAGGGGGACTACCTGTTTCTTTGCCCGTTAACTCTCTACTGAGTCTTCCATTTGAAATTTCAAAAGACTTTAGGAAGAAGCTTTTGCACACTTGAATGTTCCTTCCATGTTCATCCGGAAGGTAAAAAACCGGCTATAACTACGCCTGGATGTTGTCGCGTTCTTCGTGTATACTCTTGACTTTTCTTTAACCTGTACACATTCCCTAATGTACACCGTTTGCAAGTCAAAATTTTCTAGACCATAAAATTTTTTAAAAAGCTTTTCCCTTTGCGCCAATGAGGAAAGTGTAGAGCATTTTTTTGCACATGTAAGAGGGCTTTTTATATGTCCGAGAGTGTTTCTGGACTTTGTATATGTAGGTCAACTTTTGATAACATAGATTTGTAAGTGATAGGGTTAATAAAAATGGATAAACAAATCATTGTTTATAATTGTACTTTGGCAAATTTTTGCTGGGCATGGAGCATAGGGTCATTTTTGTAGATTCAGCAAAAATGACGGTGGTCCAAGACATGATTCTTTTGGTTCATTCTTTAGTTGATTTCAGACTACACAGTGGAAAGAATTAAAGTTGAAGTTTATAATTTTAAAGTCAAATCATAAAAGTTTATAAGGTGAATTAAATTTAAACAGGTGAGTCCTCTCACTAAGTTTAAGATTATGTGTGAGTCTTTTCACTAGCTGTTGGTTTTAATATGAGTTCACTCGCAGAGTTTTGACGATTCATTGGTGAAAGTGGGTATAGATGAAATAGTTGTTTAGGTGTTATGCGATCAACAGGTGTGACCTTAGATAATGATGGATTATTTGAAGGTGTGCAATCTTTTCCACGAGTCAGGTCAGGTTGGTGTTCTCCTGCACCTGATATAAAGTTTAGTTGTTCCTATTGGGTTGGTGTTCTCCCATAGGCTTTATTGATAGTCATGTGGTTGGTTTTCTCCTCATGAACATATAAGTTTGCTTTTAATTTGTGTTCACACTTGCGAACCGAATGGGAACGTATGTGTTTTGCTAAATTGAAATTAGTACGCATTGAGACAGTAGAGTAACTTAACATAATGATAAATTTATTAAAAATACGGTGAAGATCCCAACAATGAGGTGTGTGGTTGGTGTTCTCTCACATCCGGACGGTTGGTTGGTGTTCTCCACTGTCCTAGAACAAAAGTGCTGCCGATGGATTGGTGTCCTCCCATCAGATGGTGGTTTTAGGGTTCTACATCGTTAATTGCGTTGTTTTCTGAAAATGATAGTCTCTTCACGATGCGTACAAATAGAGAAGTGTTGGTGCATCTTAAACTTATAGTGGATTTGTATTTTCAGAGGTGGCGCTTTTATTTAATCACCACGTGACCAGCATCCATGTCAAAAGTGACTTGAATCCTGACAGGTTTCAGTTTTAAAACTAATTTAAATTGAATATGAAAATTTTTTTTGTTGTAATTTTGAATATCATTATTATACACAGGAGCAGTTAAAAGAAGAAAATTTTTTTTCAGGCACCACTTTCCCTTTCTTGGTTTTGTAGGATTTCCCTGAATTCCTGGCTCGTTTTCGCATGTTTACTTTCCACGTCGAGGGTTACTCAATCTTTTACGCGATGTAGACGGTGGCAGTGATTGTTCCTCCGGCTCAGATCCAGATGGAGCATAGGACGAACAGAATTGTGAAAATGGTTCCGATCTTTCACTGCTTTCATCTGAAATTCTCGAAAATGTTAATCGTTAAAAAAATTAACACGTTAAAAACATACTTGCTGCGTTCGACATTTTGGTTCACACTGTTTTTTAAAAATAAACACTTGTAATAAGTTCTTTCAAAAATAACATAAATAACAATCTTGAAGAAAAAAACTGGAGCACTCGTTCTAAAAATCACCTTTTCGCGAAGTAATTTCAAAACTGAATGAGAGAACTTTAACCGAAAACAGAGAAAAGACGAAATAGGGACATACAAAGAAGTGCGAAGGCCATTCATTATCTCAAAACTGATAAGAAAATATTAACAGAAAACAAAGAAAAGTCGTAGTAAGCACATACAAAATACTGCGAAGGGCATTCCATATTGATACGCATTTACAATAATTTTTGCATTTTTTATCTAACGATACGGAAAAGTGGTCTAACTCACTTTTGTGGCTTAGACCACTTTTCCACGCAAAAATTTGATTTTGTGTTTGTGGAAAAACGGAAAATTTGTATCCTTTAGGTCCTTAAAAGTGGTTTTTGCAGCATGATACAATTTTTTTTCAAAATTTAGACTCATCTGAAGCATTTAAGAACATAAACTCAAAATCGCGATTTACCACTTTTCCTCTCAACGCCACATATTTTCTAATAACTTTATCGCGAATGGCTCGACTACCACTCCCTGACATACCCACGCATTTATATTATTTACAGAATTAAGGAAAATTTGCTTTGATGCATCTTTTATATGTTAATTTCACCGAAGCGTATCGTTCTGTTTACTTACTAAACACTTATAAGTTTCAATTAGTTTCCGACAAAGTTTAACCCAAACTGAGGTTCCCCAATTTCCTCTAAGTCGCCAACATGATTGGCCAGGCTTTTATCCATCAGGTTGCTGTTCATCCTTTCATATAATTGAGTGGTGCAACTCAAATGTTTTTTTTCGACGCTACGATTTACTTTATCTTGGTTCAAATCAACCTTACGGTGTTTCTCATGTTAGCTTATAAAAATACTAGACTAGAATGTATTGACCTTCGTTTCTGCTTGGGGAAGTTACTTACGTGCATTGTACGATGTCTACATATTTTATGTATTGCACGAAAAACATTTAATGGCATGCGAATGCAAGTTTGAACATCATTATTACACAATGGGCTAACAGAAAGAGAACATTTCTAATTTTTGTAAAGGCAATATATATAATATGTGTCATACGTACACAGGAACAATTCATTGTATATTCACCTTCAAAAGGGGACCCTAATAAGGGAGGTATATTTGCGGGTCGTTGGAATAATCGGAGCGTGGTTGGAAGTTTAAAGCGGTTAATAATAACTTGAAATCGTTTTTTCTTGTTTTTTTTCTTATAACTTACAAGCTTATAATATACAAAATAATCCAGAAGAGGAAGAATTGAAAAAAAATAAATATTGATTATTGAAAAAAAAATAATTGTCTTTAATAAGGAAATGGATCTGTTTGGGAATTCTAAAGAAAACTGTAAAATGAAAGAGTCAACTGTTCACTTAAAACTCGATTGCTGAATACTTGCTGGTCTAAAGTTGATTGAATAGTCATCCTAGATTCCCAGCAAGCCTCTTGGTCCAATGGATCATTGATGTTCCTCTATATTTTGAGAACTTGCTGGTCTAAAATTGACTGAATAGTCAGATGAGATTCCCAGCAAGCCTAATGGAACATTGAATAATCAAACTATCTAGAAATGATCGAGAACTTGCTGGTCTAAAGTTGACTGAATAGTCAAACGAGATTCCCAGCAAGCCTAATAGGAAAATGAATAATCACTAGCTTCAATGAATAATCACTATTAAAATTGATCATCGGAAGAACGCTCAAGTCTCCCAATAATCCACCTGAATATTCTCACCTGGAAATTGACTCTCGTTCGTGATTTGAACTAAAAAACCTCCGTCAGAGATCGAGTTGAATCCCTTGACACAAGATACACTCCTTTTCTAATGAAATTAACGTTTCTTAAAAAAAACAATTCAATATTCAAAAAACAGATTCGTTGATGCTATAAATTTATTCCTATCGACTACAACGAATGAAAGTGGAAAACCTACTGAACTAAACAGATTCTGTCATTTTAAGGAAAAATAAGCAACGCCAACTATTGTCAGAGTTGGTGTTGCTAGTTCAAAGCAATGCCAACTCTGATCCAAGAAAGTTGGAGAAGGACGAGGACAGCCATCTCTTCGTGTTTTAAACAAATTGGAAATTAGCAATTTACTTATATAACACGGTATCATTAAATTTAGATTTCAATTTACCATCCCTAACCGACTTTTAATTTCCCGTTTGCCATGATGCTCATAACGGTTAAAGTTACTCTTGAGTTTTTTTTTGTTTATTTGTTATTTATATATCGCTATTTTTTCTATTATTCATTATTTCGTTTGTTTTTTTTTCTTTTTATTTTTCAGGCGTTTCAAACCTTTATACACCAAAAAAAAATTTATCCCAGCCAGAATACTAGTTCACGTGAGCTTCGTTTTTCTTTTTTTTTCTTTTCTTCCTTTTCACAATTTATTTCGACTTTGCGTTGATGCGGGAAGTGATCGGGCTTCGCCCTACATGACAACGGTCATGTTTTCAGAAAATTCTTTTGTCCGATGCAAACATCATTAGTTGAAACTCCTTCCTTTTTTTTTATTTCATCGTTTCCTTTTTTTTTTTTTTTATATTTCAAACACCTTCTATGCCAAATTACTCCAAATTTTCATTTTCCCTTTTTTCTTGTGGAATGATGAAAAGTAAATATCAGTTCGTAATTCACAATCACGAATCACAGTTTTGTTTTTGTATTCTCGTCTATGGCGATTATTAACAACGCTTTCCACTTTTTCTTTCAAGAAAATAAAAAAAAAACCAAAAAATATTCAAAAAATATTCAATTCAAATATACAAAAACAATTCTATTTGATGCAAAAATTAATAATATCTTTTTCTTTTTAAATATTTTCAAATCCATATCCTGTGGCTCAAAGCGGTGGCACAGGGTGACCATTTCTTTTTGAGCAACAAAAATGCTCACATTATTACAAGCTGCTACACAAAAACTTGAAATATCTCCACTGAATTTTGGCTTTTTATCAGGAATAAATATTTGCGACTCCTTCTCGTGAAAAGATACTAGATGCTTCCTTAAACTTGTAGTGGACGCAGAAATTATTTCAAAAAACTTATCAAATTTACTTTTAGGTCTTTAAAATTGCCTAGATATGACTTCACAACTTTCAACACTCGGGCTAGAACTATTGGAATCTTCGTTAATAATTTTAAATATTAAAATTGTCACTTATTCGCTAGACTTAAAGAAAAAGTCAATTAGGATTAAGAGAAATTAGAATAAAAACTCTGAAAATTTCTGATTACGCGCCGAAAGACGGATAACTAGGAACTGAATTTGTCGCCAGCGAAGTATTTGACCTCTTCTAATTTCAATATGAGATGAATGCTCATTAGGCATAAATTTTCTTGAAAAGGTCATAAAAATTGCATCCAGCGTTAAACAAACTGGAGCCTGAAAAACTTTTATCAAACGAAAACAAACATAGGCATCATGCACGCAGTCGCATTTCTTTTGTTCTGTGGTTATTCAAACGCACTCAAAGTAATTCACTCGAATTGACAAAAACTACGAAAAATCTATTTTTCCACTTGAGCAACTTAAGAAATCGTCTTACCTTATCAGCATTCTGTACCAATCATACAAATCCAAATCTTAGTTGAATTTAACTGCAAGACGCAAGAGTCTTGCAAACTGGGTCTTGTTCTTGCACTAGTCTTGCAGGGTCAGTCCTGGTCTTGGTCTTGTTAGAATTTGGGAGTCTTGGTCTTGCGGAAGATCGTTTTTGGGCAACATTAGTTCAGAAAGTTCAAGGCCAAGGCATTCAAGATTTTTGTAGATAATTTCTATTGATTTTTCAAGTAATTTTTGGCATGATATGAGAGGCCATGGGCGAATTGTGTGACTGTAACACTTGTAGGTATACTGTTACCTATGTTTCGAACCTAAATGCTGTATAGTAATGGACTAAGCACCCCTCCTCTAGGCACTCCCTTATATGCAAATCTATGTTTATCCCCTAATATTTCCGTGAAAATTTGTCTTTCAAATGTTAGAAATTTTACAAATCTAACAAGATTCAATGGACATTCAATATCAGCCAGATTTTGTAAAATTATATTGGTGTTCACTTTGTCAAACGCACCATTCACGTCGAGGAATACCGCCAGGAGATGTTTATTTTTAGAAAAAGCCTCTTCTAAATCAATAGTTAATCCCGTTAAATTGTGAGTAGCAGAGTAGCCTTTTCGAAATCCAGAATGGTTCTTAGGTAGTATGTTGTTATGTTCTACCCACCACTGCAGTTTATTTTTAACCATAGTTTAAAATATTTTGCAGATACATGAGGTTAGACTTATGGGTCTTATATTGATTCCATCTGATTTTTTTATGAAATGGACGTATGATTTTTTCCAGTCGCCTGGAAACTCTCCAGTAGAGTACATCTCGTTAAAAATATCGAGAAGAATGAATTTATATTTACACGGTCGATTTTTTAGTGCCACATAATCTATTCCGTCCATTCCACAAGCTTAATTTTTCATTTTTGCTTCCTAAGGCAATGTTAAATTCCATAAAGTCAAATGTAGAATTGAGAAAAGTATTATCCTTACATTCAGGAAGCCTTTCTGGATCCGGCATGCACCAAGAAGGACCGATCTTAGCAAGAGCTGCAGGTATACGGTCGTAAAATTGGTGGTTTTCAGGTTATGTAGAGGAGTAATGTTGACCCATTTGTTTTCAAGGATTTTCGACGTATTCCACACATATTTTGGTCCTTTTTTAAGGTTCACACTTTCGGCATATTTCTTAAAGTTCTTTTTCCTTTTATATTTGAAAAGGTTTCTGGCTAGAGCTTCCTCTTTCTTATATTCTATCAGATCACTAATTTGGTCTGTAAATTTCCACTTTTTAAGGCGTGTTCGTTGTAACCGTTTAAGCTTGTCGCAGTTTGTATCCCACATAGTCCGACTCCGTTCTTTGTTCAGTAAATCGGTCCTCGGGCGTGTCAATCGAGCACACAGTTTTGATTGATTCCTCGATGAAAAGTTGTGCTCTCGATCGACCCTCCCGTATTTTCTTGACCTACGTCACCCACACGTAATCATCCTAGTTTATCTCCTGGATGATAGTGCGTGGATGTGGTTAAGCTTTTCCCATGCGACCTTCGATGGCCACGATTTGATTTTGATTCTGATTTGATTCCCATCAATGGAAGGCAGCTGTTTGATTTCCATTGATGAATATCGATCGGTGATGAGCATTTAGCAATGAAATCGTGTGCTGGGTTTCCATTGAGGGGAATTCGCGGGAAAGTTCGCGATTTTCGGTTCTCGGGATTTTTAATCCGTGACATAGCGTCTATGTCGTGTAGAAGTCCATGCATCAAATGTTAGCGTGCATATACTATTGTCTTCTTTCATCTTTAACAGCTCTCGAGAAACAGTCATTTTTAAAGTCCAGCCATAATTCATAACCATTAATTTGATAGAATTTGGAGAAGTAGGCAAATTAGAATTAGCGGCTTTAAATAGATCTCGCAAATCCGACGAAGACCAGAAAACACGGAATGGTAAACCATCTCTTGACACCATGCGTGATACTTTCTTTTCTACAGAGTTATCTACTTTTTCGAAGTGATCAGTTCTTTGACGTTTCGTTGATTTTCTGTTTCCTAATTTGATCAGTAATTTGACGTGCATCCAGATGCCGACGCTGATGTAGCTGACGACGCGATAGAAGTATTTGACGAACCCTCCGAGTCTTGTTTGGTATCAATTTTATGTTTGATTTTAAATGCACGTGCAAACCTTTAGTAGAACGTCCTGTCGTTTTAATTACTGCTTTACACAACTTACATTTCGCAGTCTGTGAATCTTCCGCTTTCAAATTATACCTCCACACAGCAACAGTACTAGAAAAGTCTTTATACGCAGTTTCTGACATACCTATTTATCACTATTTATTTGAATATAACAACCAGGAATAACAGAAGATTTAAGAAGTTCGCTGAAGCTTTTGATCTTTGAATGTGTATTGAATAGATATATTATTATTTAAACTTGAATTTAATGTTTACAAACTGTACACATCGACGTCTAGAACCCTTAAATTCGGTTGAAAAACTAACAAAACTAACCACGACGGAATAGTGTAGAGGTTTAATTTTATATTCCTTTTTTATTATATGATTTACTTTTCCTTATCGTCCAGACAGACGATGCCTGATATCGGCCTGAACAGTCCATTTCAAACTTGACAACTACGCAACACATTTCGCTTCTCTTCACTCCCGCTAATCCCGCGTGGTATTCCGTTCATTCTACGAACGGGATTAGTCCTGCACATGGCATGCGGTATCGCGGTATTGCATTCCATAGTAACAGCCTATCAAAAATAAACCTGAATATTTTGCGTTAGTAAGTGCACCTATGATCGGCCAGAATTCTCGTTTGGAACTGTTGAACATACTAACGCCGTCCGATATCTATTTCTTGTAATTCTTCATTGTGATGAATATTTCTGTAAAGAAAATTATTTTGAATGCCAAAATGATAGTACTCTCTTGGATACACCTTTCTGGCCGTTTTGAGTAGAGTTCTTGCTGACTGAGGCAAGTTCTCGATACCACAATTGGTGAGCATGTTAAGTTGGTCCGCTAATAGTCAATGAGGGATTCTGTTACGGATTGCCCGTTTCGTAATGCATCTGTTAAAGGTGTTTCGAGCCAATCCTCTTTCACGTCACTTTCCGTAGACGATTTTACCGACGAGTCAGGGTTATTGTTTTTTGGTTGGTTATCGAAAACATGTGATAAATTATTATTCGTTGAAATGATATGCTCATCATTGGAATGAAATCTGCTCGATCGTATTTGTTCATATCGCTCTTCCCATTTCATTTTGCATTGTCTTGTTCCGAAATGTTCAATTATAAGATGGCCACGGTTTGGATCCCTTTGATAGTTGAGCATTCTCAAAGGCTCGAATTGATCCAATCCTTGTGGTGAGAAACTCACGCATTTGTAACCAAGTTGCTGGTTGTCTCGATGACCCTTGGGCAAGTTCCAGAAATACTAAAAAGTCATCACAGTGATCTATTGGTCTTTTTAGTGCTTCTAATGTCCGATATGCCTGTTCGAAGGATGTATACAATCTTTCCATCTCCATTGCTGATTCTTTGGACATCGATTTTGCGTTGAACATTGATTGGATTGCTGCGTGAACTACTCTTCGCTCATTTTCATAATACATGATGACTGCCTCAAATGCAGGGTCAAAATTTTCATTGCTTACTGCAGTATTTTTCAATATGTGAGCAGCTTGCCCTACCAAGCTCACCTTTAAATACTGCAATTTGTCCGCTGATGGAAGTGATACATTGCTAACAACGAGAGACGTCAATAACCCCTTCCAAGATAGCCAGTCATCCAAGCTTCCGTTTAACTTGAGAACATCGATCCTTGGGAGTCGCGCTACATAATTCATAGATCGTTGTGACGTTACTGACGTGAATGTCACAGACCCTCTTGTCGTCGTGATTGAAGCTGAGTCTTGTTGATTTGTGACTGAATCCATTAGATCTTGCATTTTTTGAATTACTTCTAAATGTTTTTCATGTGTAAGGGGGTATAAATCCTTTTGAAAGTAAGTGCGTCGGTTGATGCATTCCTGCTCGCTTGGTGATACCATGGAAATGGCGAGCTTGATGGCTCGATGGTTCGTTACAAACGCATTCCATGTTTCGTTCACTGATTGCCGACGAATGTCTATACGGTTTTTCGAAATTGTAGATATGCCAACACTTATAAGTTTTTCATACGCACTAGAAATTTCTTTTGCGTAAGCACGTTGCTGATCGATTCGTGTGCTTATGTGTTCGACCCTCATTTTGACGAACTTTGACTTTTAATGTCTAACTTGCCAATATCCGGCTCGAAGGACCAAAATGTTTCTTAACAACACTAAATAAAAAAACGCAAGGTTTCCTCTACTAACCTTCCAATTGTTGTGGTGACCACGTACCGGTTATCTGACACCTATCTACTGATCGGTTCTGCGATGAACACTAACGGATGTCTAGACAACAACACTAAGCATCAGCAAATGATGTCCTTCCAATTGTTTCACACCAGCGATGGGTGCACTGTCAACTTGGACTACAACAAACGGTTTTCACTGTTCACTGTCTCAAAAAAGACTGAGCCAACACAAAACGTATAATGACGCACGAAAGCATAATAGGCGACCGATCCCTTAGCCTTCTCCGATTGTTTTCTTGGGGACCGTCGCCGTCTGTGATGTAACCCACATGGTTAATTACCATTTGCTGTGGTTTTTAAAAGTTGGTCCAAAATAAACATTTCTTTTGTTTGTTCAGGTGGTCCTCAACGTTGAAGACCACAACATTCCTAAACTCCTGATAATTATATATTTTGTACACATACAAATATTTATTGCCTGCGAAATTTATTCGTGCGAAATTTCATTCGTGTTTTTTTGTTAAAATGGAGTGTGACAGGCTCAGCGAAAAATATTCCGAGCACAGTACCTTAGGCTTAAGCAAAAAAAAAATATTGTTTCTCCATTTGTTTTAATAACTAGCTTCATAAAACTTCAAGTTACAATGTTTTATATTTATTTTATTAATTACCTTCATAATACTTCAAGTTACAATGTTTTATTTCTTGAACGGTGGTTTTCTATTTTCACCATCGTGTACCTCTCTGACCATTTTTCTGCACACTTGAGCGCTCTTGCCGAAATTGTCTCGAATGAAGCACACTTCACTCCTTTGTCTGGTGTCAAGGAGTTGCCAGTCCCACGAAAGTGTCGAAATTACAATTATAAACAATTACAACGGGGTACATCTCACTTATGTACGTTTAAAACTACGGTCTGTATCATTTAAAGGACCCTTTTGTTTCGCGTTTGATTTCCGAAAACCTTAGTGCATTAGGATCGACATGAACATGAAATTTGTATTTATTGAAAAAACGCCACTTAATTTTCCGAAAAACATCATTGAGCAAAATACCCTTTAACACATGTGTGCAATTCGACAACTGAAGTACGCCGCTAGGTCAAGGCATGGCCATGGCCAAGGAAAGGTATCGGAACAGGCACAAAGTCAGGATTTACATCAATTAACACTAAATTTTCGAATAGTTCCATATCTCATTCGATTTGTTTTGAAGTCCCAGTTAGGGCACTTATTTTTTTGGTAATTCAATGCGAAACAAGAAAATCCTTCAAGTCATACGCACCGAAAAACTGTTTTCACAATATGTATTGTTAATTTAATTTCAGTTATTGTACTATTTATTAATATCATCCTTGATTTTATATAAAGAAAATAATTTCACCACCTACCTCTGTAAAAACGCTAGAATTGACAAACAATAGAATAGAATAGAACACTATATTTATATTATATCCGTTAATTTTATTTTAATAATTAAATTTAATATTGAATATTGTATTTGTGCACAACATTATATTTTTCAAAATTCTTGATTTCATAATTATTCATAATTAGTATACGTTTTAAGAATGCTCAGCGAATTATTTCAATTTGATAAAATGGCATCTCGTGCTGGTTGAGCGCTCACCCCATACTGGAGCCGGAGTCAAGTTGTCAAAAAAACATAGCGATCTCGACGAAGATCTTCGAAGAAAGGGAGTCTGATGACAGTTTCGATGAAGATTTCCAAAAGGTTATCGAAGGGCTTATCAGTAGCAAACGCGTTTTATTTCACGAATTTCGCAACGTGAACTCTGATGAGTGGATCGATGAAAATATCGAAAAGGTCATCGAGGGGCTCATGACATATGTACAAGAAATAAAAGAAAAGACAAATACATGGATGATAGATACAAATACCATCGCATAAAGTTTTTTAATCCGTTTGTCTTCCACGTCAAAAAACGTGTATATGATGACTGAAGATTAGCAGGGATGCTAGCTTTGCAGCATAGCGGATGCATGTGACATCAGCAAATGTATATTTTAATTTTTGGCGACTTTGGGATATCTGCAGTGTATAGGTTGTGAAGCATTAGCGAAAGTGGTAGCTCTGGTGGAACTCCAGCTTCAATACGCTTTTGTACGGATAGATGAGTGTCTATTGTGGACCTCCTTTGCTAGTTGGAGTTCTGTTGAGTGAGTTGGCCTGAAGACAAATTTGTTCTTCTGGGATTATATTTCTCGTATATACCTCCTCACATAATCGAGTGAGTATTATACGTTCAGTTACTTTACTGTAGGGTGGAAGAAAGCTAATAGGCCTCCAATTTTCGGGAAAGGTTAGGTTTTTATTTGGTTTTGAGATAAGAGTTATTGACGCCAGCTTCTAGTGATGAAAGTGATTGAAGGTCAAATCTATTGTTTTTGCCAATTATTGGAATCATTAAAAACTAAACTCAAACACTAAACCTTGCTATTATTATTATTGAATCACGCCTTTTTAGTAAAACACTTGTAAATATTATTTTATAAATTCATTTTATATAATTGTTTATTATTTTATGTTAATATGCTCTCTTTGTTCTACTCAGTTGTTATACAACTTATTGTAATTCACAAGACAGAAGACTAACCAGTACTTGAAATTAGAGTAATAATAATAACTTTAATGCCCACTGGGATTGCACATTACCCAAGGCAGCCAAACAAGCAAATGTAAGGTATAGTAGTTATTTATATAATTAATTTTTTTAATCTAATACCAATAGCTCTAGAATATTGTCTGGTAGGTCAATGTGTGTCATGCATATGTTTGTGATCTAGTTATGTCCAGCCGATTTTCTTTTTTGTAGGTTTTTTATGATGTGTTTTAGTTTGCCCATGGCTGTGTCTCTTATTCGTTAGTTTTTGGAAGAATTTCCCCTCTTAAAGGTGTTTGCCCTTCTTGTTAGTTCTTCTTCGAAGTTTATACAGTATTCTCCCAGCGAACACTGTTATATAAATGTTATGTTCATTTTACCGGAGCGAAAATAACATGTGATATAACGTGGAAGTCATAAAGAACTCGCATATGGTTAATTGGGCTTAATTGGGCTTGTCGCCGTCCTCTTGCTTGAGTCTGGTGTTTCGATTTCTGCGTGCACATTTCGTATGGCAGCCTTTTTGGTCTCCTTCTCTGCTTTCTGCCACGATTTGCGACAGGTTGCGATAACTTCGAAAAGTTCCGACAAGACAGTGCTTGAACAATCTTAGATATATTTTTTTGCTTTTTGATCGCCATTTTTATCTTGCCAAGTGCTCTTCTGCATTTGAACTTCGACTTCAATTGTGTGTTCATTAAAATCAAAAAGAAACTATCGAAAGTGCAATGTAATAATTAAATATAAAGTAACAAATGTTAACTTGTAGCAATTAAACTGTTAATTTTAAATAAATACCGATGTGACTACCGGTTAAACTAAAACAAATTAATAAATTTCAATTGGATTGTGTTGGTCACATAGTGTGTTGGATGAAGAACGAGAAAAAATTTTTAAGAAGGGTCATTTAGAGGCTGGTTTTAGTATAGTACAATTTACAAAATTACTTTCATTAGTGGGATCTAACACAGCTGCCCCCGAATAATTTCTCCCCGAGAATTGGTTGGGAGAGGAGCTGGGAGTTCTTTCCCGTTTGGGAGAGGTCACCTGCACCCAAACTAGAATATTTAAACTCCTTCGTATTCTGTGTCACACTTTTAGTAAAAAAACTTATGCAAATTGTTTAAACATTTAGTTTTTTTTGGCGGAATTAATTTAAGACATTTACTTCAACTCTAAAGTTCTGAGTTCATTAATTTTTGTGGAAATATAAATTTTACACATTTAGTTCATTATTGTATATATGTTTTTTTTTCAATTCTACGCACTTAGGGAAAACCTGGGCAAAGTGAATACCCCGGGCAAAGTGAATTCTCACCACTATTCACAAAATATACGTTTGGAAACAATCAGAGTCCCATACCAACATTTGTACATCTTGTGTTAGTAAGCTATATATATTTAAGCGAAAGTCCGCGTTGCGTGGCGTCCACAGAACAGCGAATTGTGTTTAAGATAAGAAATTTTTAATAAATCAAAGTAAGTGTTTTGATGATAGTTTTTATATTATTTGGTTCTCACCCTCGGAGGTACTATAGTTCTATTACGTGTAATATTTCCTTTTTATAATATGTGTTACAGGAAATCAATAGTTTTTGTATAAATTGACTTAACCTTAAAAGTGGTTATGTCGGGCAAAGTGAATATGATATGAATATGAATATGAGTGCTCTTATGATTACATAGTTTAAATTAATAAAGACAGATTTGAGATATTTGTTTTGTTTCTATCTCTAATACTTTTTCTGATAAAGTCCTGAACATGTTAAGGTATTCACTTTGCCCGGGTTTCCCCTACTTCAATTCTTCAAGCGTCAACCAAAAACCTCTAAATTTTCTGAACTTCACTTCTTTTAGAGTGTGCCAGTCGAGGTCGACAAAAAATCGTCGTATTGTGTTGTATAGGCTTATGGACATTTGAAAGTGGTCACTAGTCGTAGTTGAATGTTGCGTGTTACTAATTTCACTTCAATGTCCAAATGCACGTTAGGTTTATCCCACTTCTGATGTTTTAAAACCCAATATCAAGTCTCTTTTTCAATATTTGTTATATAAAACACAAGATTAAGTCTCTTTTACAATATTTGTTACAAACGCAGACTGTAGACAAAGAGAAGAACGCAATCTTTATCAGCCCGTCGATCTCCTAATGACCCACGCTACTTACACATAGTAACAAAAGTTCTTACATACTAATACTAACCTAAAGTTTACAACTAAATGCGGTAGAGGGCTACCTAAGTACCTAAATACAGAGTAGTACTGTCCAAAGACTAGCATGTAGAAGGTTACAATATGAAGGTTTTTTTGTTTTAATTAGTTTAAATTGCAGAAGTATAGATATTTATTTAAAATTAAACTACGCGACCTGTTTTAAGACTAACTTCCTTTGCTTGCTTCTCCCTAATATTTGCATCGCGTCGGTTCCTGATAGGCGTCTACCAGGAAAAACTACATTACAAGTGGTTTATTTTGTAAACCCAAACTACACAAAACCTATTGATCCTTAAATAAACATAAATAAGTGAATTATGTGTTTTCATAAAAACTAATGAATCCCTAAACATTCTTTCAAACTAAAAATCCTACTCTAACATACATGACCGTAGTTGCGGTCATAAGTGGACACACATGTTGTGTCAGAATGCCTTTTTTCGATCCTACATTCGGCCATCCTAGCATAACATCTGTCCCAGATGTTTATTTTCTTCTTTTGCTGTTGAATTTTAGTTAAATGTGTGTTGACCATGGTTTCAAATATTAATATCCTCTAACTCCTTCATGTTCCCCAACTTTCTCCATCATGTAGCCATCGTTCCTTAACGTAATTTTATACGGACCTAAGAATTTTGGATGTACCTTCATCCCTGGTGCATGTTCGGTCCGTTTCAAGGCGACGAGATCTCCTTCTTGGTAGTTTTTTGCTTTTTTGCGCTGCTTATTAAATCCACGTCTACGTTCACGTATTTCGTCCCTGCTTTCTTCGTACATCGCGTTCCATTCTTTCTCAATCATATTGCGAATGTCCTGGTCTTCTTTGATTCGCATATTTGTTCCAAATAATATGTGGAAAGGAGTTTTTCCAATACTTCGGTGCGGTGTTGAATTCAGGAACTTCTGGACCGTTGGTAGATGTTTGTGCCATTCCTCAGCTTTTGGAGCTGCTAACTTGGTCAGTAAAGAGATGAGGGTTCTGTTTACTCTTTCGACTTGGCTGTTGCTCTTCGGTACCTCCTTGCAGTAGTCGCAGAACGCATTTGAAGTGAACGCGATACCCCGATCGCTTACAATTCTTCTAGGATTCCCGAACGTAGCTGATTGTTTCTTCAAACGGTCTATGACTTCGGCGCTGTCAGTAGATCTAGTAGCGTGTAGCCAAATAAACTTCGAAAATGAATCGACGACAACTAAAATATGGCGATACGATTTCTTAGTGGACGGTATGGGACCTAGATGATCTATATGATATGTATCCAATGGAACACATCCTTTATTAATTGAATTTAAATAACCTTCTTGTTTTCCATGCTTTCTCTCGCTTAAAATACAATCTACACAATTCCTAATGACATATTCTATCTTATCCCTCATTCCTTTGAACCAAAAATCTCTTAATATTAACTGCTCTGTCTTACTTACAGCAAAATGGCCACGTTCATGCGCGCGCCTTACAATTTGGTCCTTTGAACTTTCTGGAACTACTACTAAATAATCATCATTAACTATCTTATACAATAAGCCATTCCTTATTTCAAAGCCATTGCTTTTATTTTTTATCTTCACATTGGTTTGAAAGCATTACATGTGGCATGAGATTTCTACTTAATGCATCTACGTGTGCCATTCTTTTCACAGGAGGATGAATAATCGTATAATTAAATTCTTCTAATAGTAAAACCCATCTTGCTACTCTCACGCAAAGATAATTTTTTTTACATCGTCATGGCAAATGCTTGGCAATCAGTAACTATTACAAACGGTATACCCAATAAATAAACGCGAAATTTCTTTAGTGATTTTATGATCGCTAATACTTCTAGTTCATAACTACAATATTTTTCTTCCGCGACTGTAGTTTTACCGCTCGCAAAATAAACAGGATGGAATTTACCATCATCGCTGTCTTTTTGCATTAAAATTGCGCCATATCCGAAACGTGATGCATCAATGTGTAATTCTGTTTCAGCCTTTGGTCGATATAACCTTAGAACAGGTTTATTACACAGTGCCATCTTCAACCGTTGAAATGCTTCCATTTCTTCCTGATCAAAACTAAACTTTACATTAGCTTTTAACAAATTCGTTAGTGGACGCGCGATTATCGAATACTGGTAAATGAACTTTCGGAAATAGCCTGTGAGGCCTAAAAAACTTTGTACGTCTTTGATGGACTTACGTATTGGAAAGTTAGAAACCGCGTTCGTTTTATGGTCTGAAGGCTTAATTTTTCCGTCTTCTACAATATGACCAAGATATTCTATTTGAGGCTGTAGGAACTCACATTTTTCCCAATTAATGTCTAAACCGTACTGACTTGCAACAGATAGCACTTCTTTCAATCTAATCTTTGCTTAATTATTGTCTGTTGCTAAAATAATCAAATCATCCATATAAAACTGCATTTATGTATTTCTGAAATACAGAAGGAGAATTAAAAAGTCCAAATGGAACTTTCAAAAATTCAAATTGTCCAGTGGGAGTAACAAACGATGTGAATTTTCGGCTTTTTATATTTATGGGCACGTGAAAGAATCCGTTTTTAAGATCTGAAGTGCTGAAAACCTTACAGTCTTGAAGAAGATCTAACTGGTCTTCAATTAAGGGCAAAGGATAACAATCCTTAATGATCTTCTTATTTAGAGGCCTATAATCTACGCAAACCCTCGTCGAACCGTTTTTTATTCTTTACCAGAACGATTGGACTGGTATAATCGGAGTTTGACGGTTGGACTATTCCGTCTTTGGTCCAAGTACGAACGATTTCGTCAACTTCGTCCCGTTCATTCGGAGCTAAACGTCGAGGTCGTGAAAACACAGGAATATCATCTGTAAGGATTATATTCATTTCGATACCAGTTTCGCGAGTCTTTTCTGGCTTATAATTTCGTACAAGATCGTTTACCATTTCACAATTACCCGGACTTGTTGAGTGCGAAAGATCAATTTCATTAGAATCGCTGTTAATATTTACTTGAAAAATATCCGAACCATTTATATCCGCGTGGGTATCAACCGCAAAACAAGACGCAACATGGGTGTTAACCTTTTTAATTGTTACTGTTCCTGCCTTACTATCTAATTCTACCTTATCTAAAAAGTCTGTACCTATAAGTGCCCTATGCTTAATGATATGACTCGGAACAACATGAAATTTCATATCATACGCTACATTATCTATTACTACATTTGCATAAAATTCGCCTCTTGTTTTAATATTAGAAGATCCCACACCGTCAAATCGTATGTGTGAGGGTAATAACTTCGGCGAACCCAGCATTACATAGTCATCAGCACGCATGATGGTTAGATCGCTACCAGTGTCTATCAAAACCGTTAATGCAGAATTACAAACATTTACCTCTTTCAGATACTTTTTGCGTGGTACCTGTGATAAGGCGTTTACATTCCTGGTCCTTGTCCCCTCTGTACACTTTGCTGCGATGTGTCCGAACTTATTGCATTTGAAGCACTTGCTTCCCTTATCCTTATCTGGACAATCAGCAGCTAGGTGGGTTCTGGAACCACAGTTTGCACAATGCCGCTGTTTTACCATTTTGACTAATTGTTTCGATGTGCTTTTCGGTAGTTCCTTAGGATCACTTTTACTTTTCATTTCAGTTTTCATACTTTCATATTCTTCGAGTCGTGTTTTTAATTGTCTAGTTGTACGCGCACTGTATAATATTGCCTTATTAACTGGCTCATCAATAATTCCTTCAATAATATATTTAATTACAGTTCGCACTTCAACGTCTGCACAATTTGCTATGTCAAGCATCTTATACACATATTCATTGTAAGTTTCATCTAATTTCTTTTAACGTTTCGTTAATTCGCGATGCACTTAATAATTGTCTATTAAATCGTCGAACTCTTTAATTAGGGATTTCTTGAGCTGTCTCCAAGAGCTGGAACATTTTTCGTGTCTTGCGAAGAGTTTGGCTGAAGCTGGGAGTAGCTGCTTGTCGTATATCACTTTTTGCGTATCATTCCAATGACACAAGGAAGACATTTCTTCAAATTCTTCCAACCAATCTCTTACGGGTCTTGTGTTGTCTCCACTGAACTTTCCTAGTGATTCCTCGACATCTCGAAACGTTACTAAAACTCGCTGCCGCGAAGTCCTCGTACACTCTTTAATCACAACTTGGGTGTTCTCTGCTTCTTCATCGTCATCTTCGTGGTCTTTTTCTGAATTGCAGTCTTCTTCTTCATCTTCTGGTATGTTTTCCTGGTCGACTTGGCCTGGATCTTCATCGTTTTGAAGATCGGTGCTGTCATCTATCCCTGTTCGTAAACGTTCTTGCAGAACAGGCTTTGTTCCTGCCGTGGACAGCCCAATTTTCCCTTAATTTTAACCTCAATTCTTCCACTTTTATTTTCGCGATATCGTTTGGATCACACATTGTTTTACTTTTCTACTTTATTCCTTTCAACGAGTCTTAAAATTTGATCAACACTTTTCGGTTCTGAGTCTTACACAATTTCCGCAGTACACTTGGATGAAATAAGGCAGAAGGCTTGTAAAATACCACTTGTTGTGTGTGTAGGAAAATCTCCATCGATCTTTGATCTATTGCACACATAAATTTTATTTTTATAGCGCTTTTTAAATTTAAATATATATAATGTACATAAATAATTCGTTCTGTATATAGTATTTTTGTTTTCAAACTCGTTAAAAGTTTAAAATTTCGTATACAAATCGTTATTTTCAAGTAACAAAATTTTATTACAATAACAATAACAAGAGAAGCGTCTGTGATACGCACGCTGCAGTCGCGCTATACTAATGTACGGGCGGTATACAGGAACACTCTTATATGCACCCACACAAGCATATTCACCATCTCACTCGCTCTCTTTCGTATGTAAATAGGTTATGAAATCTCTCCACGAAGTCATTAGCGTCGGGTCCCGTTCCGAAGACAATTTTGAATCTGTTAAGTCCTGATTTAACGAAACTAATTGCTTTGCTGGCTATGTCGTCGAGGCATCGGAAGAGAGATTTGGCAAATGTGAAGAATCCAGTGTCTTCCTTGTCCTTGGCATTTAGCCTTTCAATGAAAACTATATAGGGGGCAGTATTACCCTCGGAGTATCTGTTTTGAAGTTTGCCCACCAACGAGGAGTCCTCGGCTTCAAAATTGAGCGCGTTATCTACCTGGCCCTTGACTGACATTGCTTAAACTATGAAACTACTCTTTTCTCTGACTGAGGTGACAGAGACAGGGCAACAAGGATACCTACGAGTCTGTTGTTTGGTCTTGTGAAATGATGGTCATATTTCAAACGCGTTCATTTGTTTTTAGTACTTTCCGTTTCGTGAAATGAAAATCGAGGTTTTACCACTTTTAGCCGCACAGCATGCTTTTCTAGAATGAACATTTTCCTTCCTTAAATAAATATCGTTTTATTCACCTCGTTTCTTTCTATCAGTCGTTGGCGAGCTTGATTTTGCTGCCTCGTGATACTTTTCGTTTGAAAGCACAAGCTCGTTTTTTTTGTTGTCATTCGTCGACATTTTTGATTGTGAATAACTGCACAATTTTTTCGATATTCGAATATATACACTGACGTCTAATATGATGATTTATTTTATTGTATTACAAATATTAATGTATTTATTTCTTATGCAATAGTTTGCAAAGTAATTCACAATTTTATTCCGCTTCACTGTTTGGCCGTTGTGATGAGGTACTCTTTATCAATGATCTGGAATGATACAAAACAACCTCTCGGGAATTGTACTGAACCAATTCCTCTTGGAAATGCTGTTAGTAATACTACGGGAAAGGGAACAGGAATCCAAAGTGTATCCGTCCTCAGACGGATGTCTTCCCGACAACTCCAATCCGATGGAATCCCACCTTGGAGGCACTACTGGCACACTTGGATTCGAGGAACGAGAACTCGCACGGCACTACGCAATTTACATGCCTTCCTCAATCCGATGGAGTCCCACCTTGAGGAGTACGAGGCAATACGTAGTGGCAAAATCACACTTTTGACTACACCTAGTCCGATGGCCCTAGGACATAGTCACTCATGAGCAAGGAAACAGGATGCAAGGGAAAGATTAATGAAGCCATGCAATTACTAATACAACTTTCACTAGATAAAATTCTGTGCACACGCACCTTTCTCCTGGTATACCTCTAGAATTCAATCACAATTAACTAACTTTACTTTACTCAGATCAATTTACGTTCACTTGATGTTAACGCGTTCGCGTCCATGGACAAACTAAAATTTTCTGTGCGTACTTGATGCACATACCTCAACTATTAAACTTTATTATCAAAGGCCTACTTCGATCGCATGGAGATCAAAAAATAGGGGCATAGGGACGACATACCTAAAAAACGTTCAGAGACACAGCCACTTAAGATGAAAGAAATCTAAAGCAACATCACTAACCCACACAGGGAACACTTACTTCTTACACACGAGAACTAACTATGAAAAGCGCAGTGGACACGTGTTATGCCCATAACCTGATGTAGTATTAAGAATATATATGGAAGCCTTTCTTAGTCTAGACCGAAAGCATATCTGCTCACTGAGTAGATGAGATCACTGAGCCAGTTCGCACTGGAAAGTGAAAAACAGAAACAAGTAAAGAATCCACAACTAGAATCTCCGATGACAGATTTGTACATAAAGAGAGGCAGGGCCTTCTCACATGTGTGCCGCGATACATGTGTGTCGCTCAATGACATCTATTCGTTAAATCTTTATTCTATCATCTTCCCTTTCTCCTTTTTCATCTCTAGGGTACCCGTCGGTTAATATTTTGCTCCTTCTTTCGAGCTCGCAATGTGTGCCCTATCCATCTCCACAATAATTGTTGAATTTTTGTAGTTTTTTATCTTATAGAGATGTTCCGTACCTTTTCTTTTTTTCTGATACTTAAGAAGCTTATTTTCATGGTGTTTTGACGGCTATGTCTCATGTCTCTGTGGTTTTTAGACAGGGACCAAGTTTCGCACCCATAAGTGATTCAAGGAAGGATGCAGGTCTTGTACACTTTACGCTTAATTGCTATACTCAGTTCAGTGGATTTCAATACTTCCTTTAATCACCAGTATTTTTCCCCGCTATTGGCTATACGTTTTTTTGATTCTTATTAGTCGTTTGATCATAGTGTGATATGATTTGACGAAGATATGATATATGTTCGAGGGGAAGGTTGTTCGGTTCTATTTCTTTATTCTCAGAGTTGGTTATTGCTTTCGTTCTGTTTATGTTCATACAAAGCCCCACTTCTTACTTCCATTATATACCATATAATACAATAGTTCCTGAATCATTTTCCGTTGTTTGTTCGCTTTTTCTCCAAACAAAACAATGTCATCTGCGAATCTAATGTCGTTCTGTCTCTTTCGGTATATGCATAGGCCATAGTAGTCGCATTCTAGTTTTCGAAACATAATTTCCAGTACTGCGTAGTACAGTTTAGGAGATAGTGTGTCCCCTTGTCGAACTCGTCTTTCTATTTGAAATGTCTCGCCAAGGCTTTCGGTTTTATTCTTGCCTTGCTGTTGGAATATATTTTTTGATAGTCTCTAAGTACCGTGTAGGGATTTTCTGGTTATTGAGACTTTTCCATATGAATTTGTGGGTAATGCTGTCGTCAGCCTTGTTGTACTCAATGAAGGCCATGTGCTGGGGTTTGTTGTATTCTTTGTACTTCTACATTATCTGTTTTACAGTGTGTATATGGTCTCGTCGCAAAAATTTTTCCTGAGGCCATCTTGTTCGATTGGTTGGTTTTCATCTAGTGTTGGACTTAGTCGATCCAGGATAATCTTGTAGAAGACCTTATAGAAGTTAGTCATTTGGTTGATTGGTTGTAATTCCTTATCTCTCTTTTATGGCCCTTGTTAGCAGGTGATTATACAAATGGTTTGATACGATAATCCTGCCTTTATTATTATGTAGAGTGTTGCTTTTATTATTGTGTTGATTTATGTTGATAGGAGAAATATGTCGATCGATGGACAGTGAAGAAATTATACCTGTACTACTAGGACAATTTGGTTGCTCGTGCCACTGCGATGATGCGACTGACTGAGGAAAACATGTCCCGTTTTGTACGCCTGTGTTGTTGTACACGAGGTGGTGTTTCGTCGTGGAAGTCTGGTGTGTCATGGTGGAAAACTTGTGCGCAGAGATGGTGTTGCCAAGTGGCACGAACAGCCTTTCTCGTATATGAGGATTATGTGTGACGTTTCCCATTGCTCTGGAATATATACAGACATTAGAATATCATTGGAAGTATGTTTCCAATGCCAGCTTGGAGTGGACTGGACTGGCTTACATGTTTCGCTCGTTTCGCACCCACGCACTCCGCCATATATGCTCCTCGTGCAATCTGTGGCCAGCTGGAGTTGCAAAAAGATTTATTTCGGAGCGATTTGAACAGGTGGCCGGGACGAGGCCATTTGAAATAAGCGACGAATTTTTGTATTTTTTTTTTAGTACAATTATTTAAAAACGGAAAAAATATTCAGCTCGAATGTAATAAGCCCATAATAATTCAAATATGATTATTTATGTGGAAAGTATATTATGAATATAAAAGCGACTGGAATTATGCTCGGCAGATGGGTGTGAAGTCAATCCACTCTGGCATTGGAACGATTGCCAGAGTCGGCTTTAACACACCCTGTTGTGTATTTGAAAGAATAAGAAGTTCGAATTCTCAACTCTATATATGTATACATATGTTGATTAATTACTTCTACATATTATTTACTTGAAACAAATCGATTACTATTATTTACACTAGATATTTATATGAATATGCATGAGACCAACCGGAAGACTACTAAAGCACACCAGGACTGACATTTTTAGTCTCTCTCTTTTGTTCATTTTTTATATCGCCGTGAACATTGTTTTAGTTCGTGGATTTAGGTTGCGTTCAGTTGTTGTGCGTTCGGTAGTCTGTTCACATATACAAGACACTCCACTCCAAGCTGGCATTGGAAACACGCCTTAAAAGTTTTTGTCAATATAGGAACAACTGATTCGAGAGTTTCTTTTAGTATTTCGTTCGTGATTCCATCCGGTCCTGGTGCTTTGGATGATTTTTGACTGTGTATTGCCTTCCTTACTTGAGTAAGATCTTAGCTATTTTGTTTATGGGTTTTCGGTTTGTGATTACCGCGATTATCTTTGAAGTTTGGTATGCATGGATTTGACTGACGCAGTTCTTTGAGTGCTTTCTTGGTTCCTCCTGACATCCCATTTGAAAATTACGTCGTTTGATATCTGAGCACCCGGGTTCTCACTTAAATATTGTATGGAATTTCATGCAAAAATGGAATGAAATGGGGAAAGTCAATGCAATTAAAAATGAAATATAAGTTGAAGATATATACAGTTTTTAATAATGATGCATTTTTAACGTTTAATCACGATCCTTTATGTTGCGTGGCCCTGGCTGTGATTCGCAAAAGTGACAATTACTTATAGTGCAAGCATGATGGTCGCAAACAGGCATCTTACATTCGCATCACCTTTTTCGCGTCCTCCGTCGTCGTTTTATTTGGTTTACCCTTGATGTTTTATCGGCCAATTTGCTTTGGGGAAAGGAACAGGGAGTGCTTTCCCGTAAGGATGAAATGCACCTCCACCTTGATTAGGAAAGAGAAGGCCTTTTAATTTTTCTTCTATACCATTTGAGATTTATTCAAGAGTTTGTCTTAGAATTTTTCCTCAAACTGTACTTAAAATTTCTATTAAATTTAAGATCATTTGATTTATATTCACAAGTTTGTCCTAGGTCTTGATTCCACTGAGGCAACAAAAGACGACATGTAGCATGCCAAATTTTTTAATGGTAAGGTTCAAAACAATTGCTTATGTAATATTGTTTTATTACAAATATTGACATTAGTCAGTAAATAATTGAGAAATAGCCATTGTATGTAAATATTATATACATCCGTTAAATATAACGTCATTGAACTTACCTCTGAATCCTGTACATCCCTAGTAGTTGCAAATGTGCATCTAGGCAGGTCAACGTCGGCCAAAAAGGTTAACAAATCGTAAGCAAACCTTGTCTTTGGAAGAAGAGGAACCACTTGTTTTCCTTAAAGACGCTTTCATTTGCAATGGAAAACTGATTGCAAGTTTTTTATTTTATGCATTAAATGTACAACTGTACACTTATATTTTTTTGCCACCTGCTGCAGACTATCAACTTCAGTTTTATTATTTTTATAATTTGCACATGTACTATCCTATAATTCGGGGGAATTATGGTAATCCTCGATAAAATGTACTGTGTTGTCTATATTCCACTCCATATTTGTTTCCTGATTGAATTACTACTAAACTTGTCCGGTGTGGGGTTCATCCTTTTATATAACGGCTTGGCTTTCTGTCATAACCCTCTTCGGTGATCGATCAGACTTTTGTAGACTATGAAATTCGGGATTTCGTGAAATTTCGGATTTCATTGATTTAATTTCCTTAATAACGGGCAATAAATATCATTAAATTTTCGTGGCTAGAAGTTTAAAAAATTTGTAGCACGATTTATGTCGCAACAATCCATCAACTCCTAGGTAATTGGTGACACCAAACGACACTTCAAATTTTGTTGCCACATTTCGTCGTGAAGCGGCAACATCAGACCACATGCGGCATGCGACAGCGAAGCATGCTACATGTCGCTTTGTGTTGCTTTGATTGAGAACATTGTGTAGCATGCCTCAGTGACGCATGCTACATGTTGCCCGAATGTTGCCTCAGAGGAATCCAGCCTCTACAATTTTTCTTTAAAGTGTACTCAAAATTTTTCTTAACTTTAAGATCGTTTGATTTTTATTCACAAGTTTGGCTTAGAATTTTTCTTTACACTGTACTTAAAATTTCTGGCCGGTGACCGTTCGTGAAAAGTAAGCACAATAAGGAGAGACTGAATAGGGACGGCGACCTCTCAGTCACCGGTGAAAATTACGACTGAAGATGCATTTTCAGTATTTTCAGTGTTTGGCGCATGGCGACAAAAAACCTGCGGTTCGTTTATTTTCTTCGCGAACTCCATCGTGATCAGATTCCATCGAGGTGTTATGTATTTTTTTTTCTTGTGGGAAATTGTGGGGAACCAAGGAGATAAAAACTCAAAGTTTCTCCATTTACTTTTATATATTTATTCGTTTCTTAACACTTATACAATTATTACTTTGCCTGTTTGCGACCTGACGCTCTCTTCTGCATCGCCTTCTGTTGTCGGTAAACCTTCCTTTCCTTCTTGAGCCGGTATATCGTGATGCTAGCTGCTACTCGCGCTTCTTTGTCCTCTGCTAGGACCCAGGCTCGGACGGCTTCCCTAATGTCACGTTTGAACCGAGCCTCTACTCCGGTTTTCTCCTTTTTCACGGCTGGCTGAGGACTTCTGTTAGGTTGTCGTGGTGTTGGGTTCCTTCGCCGGTACTCCTCTATAGACATGGGGCGTGGTCCAGCCCGAGGGTTTTCTAGTGCCTTTTTTAGTTCGATGTTGTTCATTAAAACCCGGGTTGATTGAGCCGCTCCGTTATTAGTTTTGGATTTTCCGTTACGTTCGTATAACTATTATATGTTTTTTTGTGGGTATTAGTTTCTATTACTTATTTCGTTTTAGTTTTCCTTTTATTTTGTCTCTGATTGATTTGTTATACGTTGGAGTGGTGACGTAGAATCTTTGTTTCGGCGCTTCGGTTCCAGTGTGTATTTCTATACAGTCCCCCAGCCAAGAAGCCGGTTTGAACCAGAATGCTGAACCTCTTTGTCCACCTAGTCCCCCAGCCTAATGGCCAGTTTGGACTTTAGGTATATTTGACGAGTTTAGTCCCCCAGCCGAAAGCCGGTTTGGACATGGATTTTGCAGGTAGACTTTGGGGCCTCTACCTGTTTTATGTGTCTGACGTCTCTTAGTGGTGACGTCCCAGCTCGGTTGACTTCTGGTGGTAACTTCTTGGTTAACAGCTCGTCTCTTCAGCAGCGGGATGTCGTCTCAGGAATTGTTGTCTTCTCAGCAGCGGAGTCTCGTCACGGTAGCGGTTCGTATGCGTTGGTTCTTCTCGATTAGCAGCTTGCCTCCTCAGCAGCGGGATGTCGTCTCGGGGAATGTTATCGTCTCGGTAGCGGGATCTCGTCACGGCAGCGGTTGTCCTCTCCGTAGCATCTACTTCAGCTAGTGGTCATCAACTAACTCCTTGTGGCATTTTCGGGCTATTTTATTCCGTTTTTCCGCTGAAACTAGCAATGCCCCACCAATGTTGATGGAACATATTATTGGTCCCTAATTCGCTTTGCCTGCGCATTCCTCAGGCTGTCCCATCAGTTCGATTATTGACCTGTTCGAATATCTTACCCATTCTGCGATTCCTATTCCTCGATTCTGATCGTTGACCTGCAATTTACCTGTCTATGTTCCCATCCGATCATTCACCTGTTAATGTTCCCATTTGCAGTGGAAGGTGTCGTGTTTTCGCAGTGCATTCCAGGTCGTTATCCCATGTTGTGTTTGTTGCATTCCAATGGAGAGTGTCGAGTTCCCTTATCCAAGTCCCGGTTGTTTTCGCTGCATTCCAATGTCTTCGATTTCCCTTTCTGTTATTGTCGAAAACATTGTTGTTGCAGCGCCTCCCGGTGATCGTTGCGTCGAAAATAATAGACCATGCAGCGCCTCCCGCCGTGATCACTATGTTGAAAAGTGTTCTAGTGCAGCGCCTCCCGTAGAATTGGGTCATTCGGTCATTCAGTGATGCAGGTCCGGGTTGTTTCCCTTGGGGGTTTGCTTATTAATTTATTTTCGGGGTTCGGGGGCTATTGGGGTGTGGTTAACCCTATTTATAAGTGGTCGGGGACCTTTGGGAATTCTGGTTTTCGTTTGGACATTTGCGAGTGTTCGCAGACAAGGGGTATTTCTTGTATCACATTTCATCACATTTATCATTTCTTGCATCAACGGCGGTGATGAAATCTGATCCCGACAGTTCGTCGCGCATGACGTAATTAGGTCGTAATTATCATGGTGATAAAATTTGATCGAGATACGAATTTTTCGCGAATGAAACCCTAAATGCTTACGTTAGCCAGCGTCCGCTCTAAATGAAATTAGTGGGCGAAAATTTCATTCATTGACCGAGCTGTCTGCACTTAGAATATTTTTGATATTTTTATCATCCCTATGTCAGTTTTGATTATTGAAATTTTCTCCTAATAGTTTATCGAATTTTTCAAAGGTTCTCTTACCAACGTCCCTAAGGGCATTTTATTACGTAAACCACTTCCTGCGCAGGTCAAAAATAAAACATAAAACTTGCAATAAAGTCCTTTGTCTTATCTGAGAGTACTAGTCAGTGGAATTTTTCTAGATGAGATCTTTGGGCATATTTTCTATAAAGCTTATTTAATATTTTCACTTCGTTGTGTGGAAACGTATCTCCTCTAGGAGAAGCCCAAAGATTTTTAAGTAAATATTTTTTTCTATAAACACTCAAATTTGGCACTTTAATTTAGTACCCTATGTCATTACTTTCAGTTTCTGTGCCCTCTGAAAACTGCAGTGATAGGACGGATTCACTTGAAGCAGGCTCTGACTCTAGTAATTGTCGTTCACTGTACGAGGACTGTATTTTTTCATAAATGAGCCCAGTTTCAATTCACCTTTGTTCTTGTTGATTGGCAACGTTATCATGATGATCACTGTATGTATTTTGAGGAACTTGAGGGAGAGATATCGTTTTTCTTGACAAAAATGCTTTCAAGCATTTTTGCTAATTTCTTCGTCTCTTTGACGCTTTTATTTTTTTATGCTTTTCCCAACCACTTGGAAAACGTCGCTTCATCATAATCATAAATGGGGTAATCTATTAAGAGAAAAAAACACAACCAAAACAATCAATGAACGATGAATTATTGAAGAAACAACACAGAATCAAAAATATGTACAGAGAAATCGGAACCAACTTCAGAATATAAAAATTACAGAAGAAAGGAAAAAAGAAAGTAGCAAAAAACTTTTTCTATTATAGTTTCTTCGAATTTTGTTTATTCGTGATCCAGTTTAAGGTTAATTCTTTAATTCTAATTTAAAGTTAATTCACAAAAATCTAATGTTCTATAAAGCTTCTTTCGTAACTTTTCAGAATGATTCAATTACAATTTTGTATTCTTCAAAAATCTTAAATTTAATTTTAATATAACTCGACACTTAAGTTTAATTCACAATCCTTTTAAATTTCGTTTTAATTCGAATTTTCAAAAAAAAAAAAATACAATTTCTATTCATATTTCCGATTCTAATATTTAAGTTTGATTCACAATCTTTTCTTTATTCAATAATTAAGTTTTAATTCACAAAACAAGTCCAATTTCTCTAATTTTTTTTTCGATTATAATATGTAAGTTTTAATTCGCAATTTTTCAAATTTCCAAAATAAATCAAATTTTCTTTAATTTCTAATTCACGATTCAAATTTTCGAGGTAGCAAATTTTTATTTTTTATTTTTGTTAGAGTTTCTTCTTTATATAAGTTGTCAAAGTAATCACCTAATTACGACTGTGCTCCCTTTATAGAGGTGCTTCTTTTTAATTCCATTTTTGGATCGTCTGATGTAAATTTTGCTGGATTTACAGAAGTTGGGGTCGGGTGCATCGGTCGATCAGAATTTGCAGAAATGACCCGTTGGATTTATGATCGACGGTGTAAATTGCTTGCTTTATAAAAAAAATCGGGTGCATCCATCGATCGACGTTGCGAAAAGTTTGATCGGTTTGATTCATTCGTTATTCGTTAACGACCGTCTGTGACCTTTTGGTGTCCGTTGATGAACCTATAACTCCTCCCCTCTTAATTTGACGGCCACAAGAACTTCGGTTTAGGATGTAATGAGTGTATCTAAATTGTCCCAAGTTCTTCAATGTCTTACCCTATTGTAGTGCGTGATGAAGCACCGTTCAATATTAAGGTAAGATGAGTTAGAATCTAGAGCACCAAGAAGTGCCCTGTAATTATCGATGAAATAAAACATGTCGTTTGAAGATCCAAATCAGACTAACTTTATTCAAAATAACATCAATTATGTATACCAAAATTATCATTAAGTTCATTAACATCATGTGAATTATTTCTATTGGTTTAGTTTATTGACACATTTTACAAATAGATAGTTGAGTACAGGTGTGATCTTAACAAATATGGCTTACAATTAGAAGGCTTTAACCTATTTCTAAAAAATATCTGATTTAATATTTATTAACAAAAAAAAAAAAACTAGAGCTGAGATTCAATTTACAAGACTTAGATTAATCTTAGTGGGAAAAAGTGCCGAAAAAACCCAAGACGAGGGACTGGGATTGGAACAACTAGCGAGGATTATGGTAGTTATTGAAAGAATTAAAGGTTAGAAAGAAAGAAAGAAAAGAAGAAACAAGAATAGAGAAACATAATAAAAAAAATGGAAAAAAATAAAAAAAAATGAATAAAATGGAGTAATTGTAAAAAGGATAAAATTAGTTAAAATGAGGAAGTGGGGAAAGGGGTTAAGACTGAGGCTAACATAGTCTGTCATAAACAAATTCATCGAGAGTCGAACTGTTGAATTTCCGGTTGTAAAAGACAACTCTCCCGCAATCATCAAACAGGACTCCATCACTTTTCATTTTACATAACAGGGATGGTGGAAAAATTTTAAATTTATATCTTCGCCAGTTCATGGAGAATTCGCGGCCGGTAAATTCAGCACTCCAAGCTCTATTGAGCTCAGGGATGTTATCGAAAGCAAGACTCGACGCAAATTTGAGAAAGGCTCTGACCAAGAAAACGTCCAACCTTTCAAGGTTCGGAAGTAGTTCATAGAGAGCATTTCTGTTGATTTTGAAGTAACTCCCTGTAATGGGATCTAAGTAGTGTGCGTTGTAGAAGTCCACACATTTATATAGAATCTTCCTTTCGAGACATCGCAGGCGTCTCATTTGATTGGCTGAGGCAAAGCACCATCCTACAAAGCCATAAGCCATAAGGTCTTATAAGCTGTTTGTAGCATAGCAGCTTCAATTTCATTGGAAAAAATTGGTTCTGATAGATAGGTTTTAGCATATTAAAAACCATGTTCGCCCTGTTAATAGTAAAGCTGATGTGAGGAATGACACTGAGCTTTTTATTTATGAGGACACATATATTTGATCGTATCCTTAACCACGATCCTCTGCCCATTAATTGTGATCTGGATGTTGTCATTCCCCTTGAAGTGACGGAATCTGTGCTTGATGATTTTCTCACTGTCTCTTATGAGAACTGCCTCGCATTTTTCCGCATCAATCAGTAAATGGTGATCCCTAAGAAAATTGGAATCTTCCTGGAGATACTGATTGACATCGTCAATAAGTGAATTCAGAATGTCAGAAGACGCAATAACAGCGAGGTCATCAGCATAGGCACCGGTGAGAACATTTTCAAGTGAGCTGATGGGGATGTCATGAATGTAGAAATTAAACAACAGCGGACCAAGGATAGATCCTTGAGGAACACCTGCGAATATCGATTTGGCTGGGGATATGTTACCATCATTCCCAACTCGAATAGATCTGTTAGTCAAATAGGACAGCATTATCTTAGAGGTTCCAACGTTAACACCATATCTGACCATTTTCCTGACCACTCCAACAAGGCAAACTGAGTCGAAAGCTTTTCTGAGGTCAAGAGAAAGTTGTGTATTCTCTCGAAGACAAGCATTTGAGCATGGGACGTGCCTCTACCGGAGGTGAAACCGAATTGGAATCGAGAGGTGAGATTTAAGGATTCAAATGCATCCAGTAGTGATCGTTTGATAATGAGCTCCATTACTTTACTTTCGGTAGACAGTAATGATATCGGAAAGCCTGTTGATGATAGACTTCGTCAAGGTATCGCGCCTGCCATTGCGATACCAGGAACGTAAGAGTCTCTTGCGATGTTGCATAAGACTCTTGAGATGAGGGTCTGGGGTTACTAGAGAGTGTTTATCAATTACTTTTTTAGGAATAACTTGTGAGATGACTTGGGAGGTGACGCGATCTAGACGGTCAATTAGGTCAACAATTTGCGCCTGGTCGAGGCGTGTATCCTGTGGAATAGAAATATCCTGAAGTTTGGATGTGATAAGGTTTTGGAATGCACGCCAATCCGCTGAACCGTAGTCGAAATAGGTGCGTGGAGAAGAAGCATTGGCAATGTGAGCATCAATCGAGGTTGCAATGACTACGTGGTCAGAAGGATAGTCAATCGTGTGCACGATCCGATTATTTATTTATTTATTTATTTAACTTAGTACAAGTTAATACAACGGTAGAGAAAATGAAAAAAAAAACAAAAAAAAAAGGGAAATTTAAGCACCAAAAAGCAAAGGGAAAAAAAAAGTTATATTAGGACTTAAACTAGAATTAAAACATCTATGTTATGAAGCAATATAAAGAGTATTAAGCTACATAAAGCTAAGGAAGAAAAGATATATTACGATATAAACTGAAATACAAAAATCTAAAGTTATGAGGTAATCTAAACAAGATGGTGTCCGGTCGGGTCGGGGAAAGTCCGGAAGGGCTGCAAAACTATGACACGCGATCAGCCAAGGAGCGGAAGATTGAACGTGCATAGGTATTATCACATGCGGCTTGAAGTAGGGGGATGGCCCGATTATACAACCTAAGCATTCGTGTAATGGGCTCCATCCTACCAAAGTCGGTGTGGTGGTAGCCGATAACGAAAGATTCGCAGGCTCTGAGGGAACGCTGGACGAACTGGCTGCGGATGTCCGGGGCTACAATATGTCCCTGGGTGATGCCATGCACGAAAGATAGATCGGCCATGACACGGCGTCCCGAGAGAGACTGTAAATTAATGAGCTTTAGACGATCCGCATAAGGGGGGAGACGGAAAGGATGGGACCAGGGGAGGCGAAGGAGAGCAAAACGGAGGAAACGTTTCTGGATGGCCTCGATTCTGTCGATAAGGAGTTTATGGTAAGGAGACCAGAGTTGAGAGGCGTACTCAAGTATGGGACGGACAAGGGAAGTGAAAAGGATTTTATACACGTATGAGAACTCTCTAGACCACCTTGAAATAAACCCCAACATGACACCTGCTCTCCGGATTATGTGGTTTACGTGCTCATTGAAGGAAAGTTTATAGTCAAGGTGGACCCCCAGGTCAAGGACGCAGCTCACCGACCTCACCGAGGAGCCGTTAATTGAAAATATGTGGGGAGAATAGTTGCGCGTGCGGTTGAAGCAAACATGCTCACACTTAAGGACGTTTAAAACAAGGTTGCTTTTGGTGCACCACAGAGAGAGGCGGTTGAGATCATGCTGTAGGTCAAGATTGTCAGAAGGACGGACAATATTTTTGTACAACTTGGTGTCATCAGCATAGGAGAGAAGAAAGGAATTCAAAATTACACTGGATAAGTCGTTAGTAGCGGTGATAAATAGTAGCGGACCAATATGGCTGCCCTGGGGAACGCCGGAAGTAGCGGTAAAGCTATGGGAGAGGGAAGTACGGAAGCGAACACGGTATGTTCTATTATGCAGGTAGGAACCGATTCACCTTAGGAAGGAATCAGGGCAGCCAACCAGTTTAAGCTTTAATAATACTAGGGGGACGCCCCCTGCTCGCTACGCTCGCCAACCCCCGCCGTTCGCTCCGCTCACTCTTATAGCACGCGCATGGCGCTATATATACAGAAGCATACTAAATAAAAAGGTTATTTAGTTCCGACTGTAGTAGCAATCATTTCAGCTCATTTTGCACGTCAAAGTACATCTATATTGAATGAGGCCTCATCTATAATTATCGAAAACCTTACGGGTGCGATTGCGGATCTTAAAGGATTTTAAAGTTTACTCATACAAAATACTTTTTGTAAGAATTCTTTCATCTTCTGCCAAATGACCTTGGCCTTGTGTTTTAGAAATACATATAGACACGCTATCGATCAAACGATCTAACTCAACTGGCCACAACATACAATTAACAGTGAGAAAATACAGGTTGTTTGAGTAAGATTCCTTCATTTTGAAACGTTTGGGATTTATGGGATTTATTAATTGTCATCGCAAAAGCCAGAATGAGGGGACATTGAGTTTTTTGATAGGAAAAAGGCAGAAGTGTACTTGTATAATTAAGGTTTATTTGTGGTGTCAAAATACGTGTGTTTCGGAAAGCTCCTGCTAAAATCTCACAATCCAAAAAATTTTCTTTTGCATTTGAACTAAACGAATAGGTGTACCATTGACCAAGCAAGTCATGTCCTGTACACAAATTACGAATAAGTAAAAGTATGCATTGTGGTTTTTAAAATCAATTTGTGGGATCGGGAGCCAACTTACATCAACTGAGTTTAAACATTCTACTGGAAAATTATTTTGCTCTCTATAATCATCACTCAAGATTTTATCGGAACTCAAATATATTCGTTTCTCTCCGGCCAGGCTGTTAAAGATTTCTGCATCAATGAAAGTACTTGTTTCATATTTGGGTGCTAATATAACCGAATTGAGAATATCGTTAGACTTTATGGTTTCAGATACATTGCCATAAGTATCTGGAATCACGAAGTTGCAGCTAACTAAATGGGAAGGAATTTCAATAACATCTTGGCTGTAATCTGGAATTGTGGGTAAAGTTCCATTACCAAGAGATTTAAGAAATTCAACCAATTCAATCTCATGAGGTGAAGCTCTCATATTTAGAGTAAAAGTTATTTTGTGGATTTTGAAAATTCGGACCATGAACTAAGGCAATTCTCAATAAGTGGTACACATGTACCGTGAGATATAGCTGGCAATATTCGTCAAAAATCTCCAAAGAGTAAAAAAGTCTTACCTTCGAAAAGTTTAGTTGAAGTACCGAAGGAATCGTTTACTGAACAAAATTTCCTCAATAGATAATAAAGCACGGTTATATGAATCATTTTCTGAAGAGTTTCTTAAAAATTCTTCACACATGAAAATTTTGAATTCATTCCAGAAATCTGAAGCATTTGTAGGAAAGTTCATACCAGAAATAGGATATGGCAAATAACTCTCTTAACTGCTGAGAGGACTTACACTCTTTTTCTTCTAATAAATATTCACGCCACTCTCCATCATTTCATGCGATTCTTCGTGCATGTGCTGAAAATGTGCAGTAAATAATGTTCCCAACAGTACCCAAATCCTGATGGGACCTCGAAGATGAAGCTAAAATAGTCTCAAATGGAACAATTCAACATAAAACATAAAATAATCGAGCAATAGCTCTACTACTTCCTCTTCGAGGTTTTTCGATTTCTTTCCTTTATCTACCTAAATATAATGCATCGGCGTCTCTGTATAAAGAAACTCGGACGAACTAATTCGATTGATTTCATAGAATGCAGTCAATTTTGTTCTTCTGTGATTTTTAAGAGCTTGCTGAACATTTCCTTCCCTAAAGACTGCATTTGGCCGATGAGGCAAGTGACATTCAAGTCGAACTATAATATATTACGTGACTGGTAATGCATTGGATACTCATTTATGCGCCAACTATCTTCCGTAGATCCAACATAGGACAAAAAGCTATTGATTTCATCTCCACCTCCAACTCTTACAAACTGTAATGAGGCACAGTCGTATCCCTTATTAACATATTTGTGCATATATTTTAGGCTCTTAACTGTGCCAAGAACTTCCACATTTAAGTAGCAATCAAATTTCGCTAAAAGATATGGATTTTAAGGAACAGCATAACGGTTGTCAACAGAGTGGCCACGAAAGTCAACTGTTATACCATTAACACGGTGCATCTAACATTGCCCTGAGTTGTATTGTAAAAGTCCTTGGAAAAGCTTTTGCTGCATTTACCATCTCTGATACAGACGGGGATACGATTCAATAAACCACATGCACCGTGGATCATGTGGTTTTTAACTAAATTATGAAGTTGTGGGAAATACATTGTATATTGTAAATAAAATATATCTGGAATTTTCGTACAAACGTACCAACCTTCATTTCCTACCTTTTCTTTTTTCTCTAAATTGAGATTTTAAGGGCGAGCAGACAAAAGTTTGGAAATATGATATAATTTCAGATTTTCAATTTTAAACAGTTTTTGGCTCGTAGCGGCTAAATCAAGCATTCTGGGGGGTACGACCAACCCCTATTATTTTTGCATTTCCCAACTTTTGGCCATATATTATGTTTCTCTAAATTATGTTTTAAATGTGGGTCCATACAAAAGTTGGGAAACATGATAAAATTCAGACTTTCGCTCGCTTTCCATAAATATTCGTGAAAGTTAACCTCGCGTTTTCTAGAAATAACTGTAAAATTGTGATTTTCCATATATTTTAAAATAAAATTTGCATATATTTTTATCAAATTAGCAAAAAACAATGGTATAAGTAAACGATGGCTTTAAATTTGTCTGTGGTAATGCATCCATATTATTGTCTGTGGCCATATGTTCATTGTTTTGGCTTTTGTCTGGAAGAATGCAATTTTATTAGCCAAAGATTGCCTTCTTCCAGGCAAAAAACAAAAGAATGAACATGTGAATATTGTCTGTGATATGGCTGCATTTGCCCCTCACATTATCATTGGCATAGATATTAGGTTTGAGTGAAAATAATGCACGTATTTGGCATAAATGGTTGTTTATTCAGTCGAACGTATGATCTATGCAAATGATAATGTTAAATAAGTATGTTCTATATTTTAATTTTTTCGTAGAGGAATGCAATTATATTTTAATTATTTTGGTTTGTGTCACCAGTAGAAGATTGATCCATTTGGTTTGATTTTCGACTATTTTAGTACTTGTTATGTATCGGGGACACAAACCAAAAATTCACATATGGTTGCATATTTCCAGGCAAAAAGTAAAACATTTACAGGCACACATTCTTCCCAAAAGCATCATCTACGCTATACATACGTGTGCTCAATTCACACATACTATCCCATTGAATTTTTTAATTTCAATTTAAAATTAAACTAATTTCTAATTAAATTTAAGAAAAAAAATTAGGTGATGCACATAGAGGAAAAACTAATCTTTCGAATGGTATAATTTTTATGCTGGTAATTCCACCTGGTTTCCTGTAAAAGGGATAACAAAAATACGTGTCGCCTATTTATATATAGATAAGACTGTGAGGAATGCTGTCGAAAGCTTTACTCATGTCAGTGAATATAGCCTCGACGACTTCGCCACGCTCTAAAGCATTTAAGGTGAAGGAAACGAACTGCACAAGATTAGTAGTGGTAGATCGACCTTTTAGGAAGCCGTGCTGGTTAGGAGAGATGGAGGAAGTAAGGAAGGGGTACAGTTTGCCAACAAGTATCTTCTCGAAGATTTTAGGAATAACAGAAAGTTTAGCGATGGGCCTATAATTAGATGCTTCAATCTTGGATCCCTTTTTGTGGACTGGGACCAGAAATCCCGTCTTCCAACAGTCGGGAAATATACCCGACTGGATAGAGACATTGAAAAGTCGCGATAATGGTCCAGCTAGAAGAGATGCACATCTCTTTAATACGATAGGTGGAATTCCATCAGGGCCGGGAGAAAAGTCATCCTTGAGGTGTAAGAGCTCAGCAAGTACTTCCACCTCGGAGATACTAAGATTAGGGAAGTTAAGAGGGAGGGAACTAGGGGCGGGCTTCAAAGAAGTAAAATATTCTTCATCTGGCACAAAGTGACGATCCCTAAAGTTGGAAGAGAATTATTGGCAGTCAGGTCCGTGGAGAGCAAGAACAGATCGATGACCGACTTTCCACTCTGCCCTATAAAAGTAGGGGAGAAAGGGAACAACAAGGAGACACCGAGCGTGTCGGAATTCGTTGCCAACCAGTCGGGCAGGCGTCGACCGTTCGGGTTGTAGGTAACGTCACCCCATAGTGTGTGTCTGGCATTGTAATCACCACCTATTATTACTCTTGTCGTTTCATCCTGGAGGGAGAAGATAAAGTCAAGGTCGGCACACGATATGTCACAGGACGGAAAGTACATAGCAACCACGATGATAGTGATGTCCCTACAGTGTAAGCGGATGGCGGTGTAGTCTTGATTTTCTAGGTCATCGAAACGAACGCTGGACGCAATCAAGCCCTTCCGAAGGATGATCATAGTACCCTTAGATCCAAAACTCACATTATTCCTAAAGATTTCAAAACCTCTATATTCCAACTTGTGTTTGGTGGACAGGTGTGTCTCAGAAACGAGAACAATGTCAGGAGAATATCTGGTTAGGTGGTCAAAAAGGTCCTTCCTCTTGAGAAGCGAGATCATCGAGTTGACATTGATGGCATGAATTGAGAGCTTGTTCATGTGCTAAGCATGAAGTCGAAGATGAGCTGCTGTCGCGCTTCCCGGTTAGGGGTGCTAAGATATTGCTTTTTGGAGTTTACAAATTTGGATCTAAGTTGAAGAAATGAGCAACCAAAGGACTCCTCGCAGGCTTTATTTAGAAATTCGGTAGCTTCAGAGAATACAGAATTGCTCTCTGTATTCGCTGATTGCTGAGCTGCGACGGGCACGTTCTTGCTGGTGCTTGGTTTCTCAGCTGGGCGGAATGCAGCTGAATAAGATACGGAAGCATCAACCAATCTAGAAGTCTCAGCCATGACAGCTGTGTGCTTCTTGGAGCGTGACTCTTTTACATTTGTAACGATCTTCTTGTATTGCGGGACACCCTTCCAGGCAGCCGAGTGTCCCTTACTTTTGCAATTGCAGCAATATAATTCGGACACATCGTCAGTGTCTTTAAAAGCGCAGTCATCAGGATCAGCATGAGACAAGGGGCATCTGGCACAACGTGTTTTGAACTTACACCACTGCTTAATGTGGCCAATTTCCTGACAACCCCAGCAGCGCAGTATAGAACTTCCGACAAACGGTTGGATTTGAACGGAAACATTAAACATCCATTTGATGGATTGCAGTTGTCTGGATTTTTCATCCTGTTTGGTGACAAGAACAAAGTAGTTAAACTTCTCCTTTGCTTTGTCTCTGAGGGGAACAACTTTTAAAATGGAGTCACCGTACCCCATACTTACGAGCTCTTCCCTTGTATCCTCTGCATTAAAGTCGGAGGGAATGCCTTTGACTATAAATTTAGACCGTTTCTGGTGTTTCGGCGTTTATGTGTGATATTCCACGCAAGACCTGTCGAGTACATTTTGAATGTTGGTCCAGGTTGTGGAATCCTATGGATAAATTGTTGCTTTTTTAAAGTTTTTGCTCGTATTGACCCGGTAATTCAACGAGTTAGACTCTCGAAGCGTGGTATTTAGTTTTTTGAGGTTAACATCAAGCGCCACTATTGGAGGCGCTTTCTCCCTTTTCGCCCCATCACTGGTTTTTCCGGCTATCTTACTAGAACTAACCTTCTTACCCTTAGAGCTACTCTTACTTAAAGTAATATTACCATTAGTGATCCTGGAGTTTACCTGTTCAGGTTTGTTACGCAGATGGGCAGGGCGTCTGACGCTGTTGTTGTCCTCGGTAACAACATCCTGAAGCAGTTCATAAGGGTTGCTGCTTGACGATCCAGGTGCTGGTGCATTGGTCTCACTCACCGGTTTTTTGCGAGAGTTCTCTTTGACGTGGCTCCACGCATCTTCTTCCATAGGCTGAGGGTGTTGGTCATGTTGGGTTTTTCGGCGTAAACGAGGAATAGATACAAAACTTTTCTTTCTTCTTAAACAAAATACATTTTTCTTTATTAAAGATCTTTAAACTATTCTACCAACAGAGGTTTATACATTAAATTCTTGTTACTAATTCTATTCTTTCAGAAGTATGGTACCTTACAATATAAATGGTACCATACAGTTAAAACTGGAAGCTGCTTTACAATATTTCTTTCTCTAGTCTCTAACCCTAACGCTACTCACTTATTCCTAGCTGCCTTCTTTGCTCGACAATAGTTCCTTCTAGCCTGCTTAATTTTCGAAATCTCCTGCTGAGCTTTCACCCTGTCTTCCATTCCCTGTGCCAGCACCCAGGATTGAACTGCTGCGTCTATCTTCCTTTTGAATTGAGCTTCCGCTCCAGTACGTACTCGCTTCTTCGGCGTCTGTGCTGTAGTTGTTGGAGGAGTCGTGGTTGCTTATGCTCCTCGCTGTCTTCTCCGGTATTCTTCAATTGTGAGTGGTCTGGTTCCGACCTTTGAGTCTTTGAGGGCCTCCTCTAAGGTGTGTGGTGCCGACATTTGCTATTGAATCAGAATGGTCGTGTTAGTTTTGCCCACCTGACTTAAAGAAGCCTGGTTGGGACTCATGTAATGGGTAGTCTATTCAACTAGCCCACCGTAGGTTATTTGTTTTTCGTGGAACTCAGCTTGGCTCTGTCTTCTTTTTGCAGTAGTTTTCCTTCACTATTGTGGTTGGCTTCTGTCTTCTTCCTGAGCTGTTGTCTTCCTTCACTGTTGTGGTTGGTTTCTGTCTTCCTTCTGAGCTTGGTGTCTTCCTTCTTGGTTGAGTAGTTGTGGACTACCTTCTGTGCTTGACTCCGACTTGATTTTGACTAACTCTTCCTTCATTTTTGGCGTTAATTTATAGGGATGTTTTCGCCTATTCAGCGCTTATCCCCAATCCAAACTCGGTTGACATCATCCCAGAATCGGATGTTTTTTCCTCCAAGGCCACGCATTGTGGACATATTCTGCAGCCTCAGCAGCTTCTGTTGCCATGATCCCACTGTTCCATGAAATCATTCTTGTTGAAGGCCATTTGTTCCCGATGTGATATGAAGACCTATGTATGTTCTCTCAATCCCGCACAATTTGATGGTGACATCACCCACGTTTCATGATCCAGCATCATGATCCATGTGCAAGTTCTTTTTCCTCCCTTTCTGCGTGATCAACACAATGTCGTGGTGACATCACCCATGATCCATGATCTCGCGTCATGATCCATCATTGTATTTATTCTCTAGCCAAGGTCACTTGACCATGCTACGAGAAGGCGCGTCACGACGAATGTCGCGAAATTGCAGCGTCAGCAATTTTGGTTTACACTCATAAAATTCTGCCTTCGATGGGATTGAAAATTGAGATGCTCGGGGTGGGGCAGGGGCATTCGAGCATTTGATGGAATGCTGCTCTCATGGTCATTCTTATCGTCTGGTTTCGCTGCGTCAGCAATTTCTGCTGACCGTGAAAAATGTTTTTGGTCCAAACGAATAATGGCGGTGAAGGGCTTTGGGGGCAAAGGGGCATTTGAGTAGTATTCATCATATTTGTCGTATCACGACAGTCAGTATGTTGAACATTAGTAGTGGGTTGATGGAGGGGATCATCCGTACATGTGGCAGTGTTATGTATTTTTCCTCTTTTAGGGAATTCGTGGGTGACCAAGGGGAGGAAAACTCATAAGACTCTCTCTATATTTACTTCAATACATTTATTTAACTCTTAACTTCTATACATAATTTACTTTTTTTGTTTCTGGCCTGTCGATCCCTTCCGCATCGCTTTCTGCTGCCGGTAGATCTTTCTTTCTTTCTTCAGCCGGTCTATCCTAATGCTGGCTGCGACTCGCGCTTCCTTGTCCTGTGATAGGACCCAGATTCGGATGGCCTCCCTTATGTCGCGTCTGAACCGAGCTTCTACCCCAGTCTTCTCTTTCTTCACGACTAACTGAAGGCTCCTGTCGGGTTGTTGTGACGTCGAGTTCCTCTGCCGGTATTCTTCTATGGAAATGGGGCGAGGACCAGCTCGGGGGTCCTCTAACGCCTCTTTCAGTCCAACTTTACTCATTAAACCCTGGGTTGATGGTCCCGTACTTTTATGGATATTAGTTTTGCTATTTATTTTCAGATTGTTCGTTCTTAGTTGAATTTATTAGCTGTTCTTCTTTATTTATCAATATCTTAGTGGTGATTACTTTTACTGGACTGCATTTATTAGTTTATTAATTATTTCTATTAAACTTGTTACTGTTTTATTTATTTTTATATATGTATATTATTCTTATTAATCAATTATTTATCTTCGAACTGGTATTAGGAGTTTGTATCTTTTACTTTCTATTATTTATGTACTTATTAGGTTTATCATTCTTTATTAATTATTTCCCAGGTTGTAATGGTTTGAATAGTTGCTTTGCTACTGCAGTTTTGCGACGTAATTTGTATAAAGTCCCCCAGCCAAAGAGCCAGTTTGGACTTCGGGTGCTAACCCCTGTCGATGTATTTGTCCCTCAGCCAAAAAAGCCGGTTTGGACTTGCAAACCACAGTCAGATACAGGTGGCCTCTACCTGTCTTCGCTCACGTTGTCTTCTGGTGGTAGCTTCTCAGTCTCGTGGGCAGCTGATGGTAGCTTCTGGCTTGGTCGTCTTCTAGTTCTGGTAGGTTTCTCGACTTTGAAGATTTTTCGGGCAGCGTCTTCCTTCGCGGTTTTGCCTTGGTTGTAGCGGCTTCTGGGTTTGGGATCGTCAAGCAGCGTCTTCCTTCTTCAGAGGTTCGTCTTAGTCAGACCGGGATCATCAACTGACTTCGGTCCTATGTTGGGTCGGTTTTTATGTAAGTTTTTTGCTGAATGAGTAGCCGATAACCCACCAATATTGCTTAGATCAACGTCTGGTTGACCATCCACCTATTGTCAGGTCACATTCCTTTGTTTCATTCGTTGTCATTCACCTGTAAATTGATCTAAACCTTGCATAGTTCAACGTCTGGTTATTGTCAGGTCACATTCTGGAGTTCATTGATTTGTCATTCACCTGAAAGCTCACGTTCTTGATTTCATTAATATGTGATTCACCTGTAATTGCGATTCCATGTTGGTGTGCTTTCCATTCTGTGGTCATTTTGCCGAGTCAGCATAATTTGCTGACTTGGTGCGAGTTCTGGTGTATTTGTTGATCACGATCGGATCGGGTCGGGTTTCATGTTGAGGTAGGTCAGTTTTATTATTGTTTTCGAAGTTTGTTTACGTCGACTTGGATGAATTTGTTTGTTGGGGATGGTCAAGGTCATTCACAATAGATTTGAGGTATTTTGGGCTATACTAGGCGTATTTTCGGGGTGAATTGGGTGTTTTGGGAATATTTGGGACTATTGGGGTGTATCTAAACCCATTCAGGAATGGTCAGAGACATTTAGGAACACTCAGTGTGTTGGAGTTGTTTGGAGATATTTGCGAGTGTTCGGGAACAGGGGGGGATTTCTTGTATCACAACACTCCTCCCTCCTTTAGAATAGTTCCCCCACAATTTTTTTTTTTTTGAAATGAGAGCTTGAAGTTTTTTTTTTTTTTTTTTCTAATTTCTTTATTGGAGATCACCATAATTTATTTTTTATTTTGTTTCTTGGTGTTCAAGATTCTGTTGTTTTTAGGTCGCCTTGTCTCGTCCTTCGGGCGTCTACTCTGCACCGGTTCCTTTGGTTGAGGAGCAGACTGAAATTTGAAAAATGCCGGGTGTAGGAGAATTGGGGGTCCTTCCTTCTGCATTATGTAGGGTGGCTCTGGTTCCCTAGGTGCTTCTACTTCTTCATTTCTCTTCTGTTTTCTGGCTTCGCTCACCTGGAGAGCTTGGAAGTCCCTGGCTAGCTGTTCAAGGATTTCGTCGGACTTGTCCTCTTCGAGGTTTCGGTCTCTCGTGGCTTCGGTCTCGTTGTCTGCGTCGTCCGGTTGATCAATGCCTAGTTCTTCTATCCACTGTGCTGTTTCTTCCAAGATGTCGTCTAGGTTGGCCTGGGTTAAATTGTCTCCCTTTGAATCCATTTTCGCGGGTATACTGTTAATGGGAGGAAGGTTGTTGATTCTGTTGGTGGGTACTTATTACATACATATTTGGTTATGTTATGTTATATTGGTAGGGTTATGGTTTTTTTTCTTTTGTATTATTATTTTTATTTTACTTTTGTTTATTTATTTATTTATTTATTATTATTGTTATTATTGTTATTATTATAATTATTATTATTTATTTTTTTTTTTTGGTTGTATTATTTTTATAGAGTGTGCTGGTCGGTCGTAGAGGCTCGTTCGGTTCCCAATAATTGTTGTCTTCGTGGTATGCTTATTGGGACTGGAATGATATTTATGTCGGGCGCGGCTCTAGTTCCGACGGTCTCCACATTTTGTTTTCGGCGTTTGCAGACTCTAAGTATCTTGATAGCAGTTATTGTTGTCATTATGGTTAGGATGCATCCTGATATAGTGGTAGTGATGTGCATCTGTATTCGGGCATGCCTTGCTTCTACTTCTTTTGTGATTTCTGCTTCTAAGTCTTTTACGGCATCACTTTGTTTCCTGAAGTGGTCGTTAAATACCATTGGTTGGATTATTTCTATTTCCTTCTTGGTGTTATTCTTTAATTGAGTAGTTTGATAACGAGAGAAATTTATGTGAGGCATAGTATTGATTGATGTGGTTGGTTGAACATGCATGTTATACCGTTCTCCCATTTTGTACGGAAGTATATATCCTGCCAGGTGGTAGGTGCATTTTGCCCGGAGTACTGCTATGCCGAGTCCGGATATTTCTCTTGTGTGTTCCGTATTTTCGCATTGTGCTATGAGTGGTGTGGCTTGGTGAAGCCAAAATAGCCAAGCGTTGTCCCTATGCATAGGCACGATAACGTTCTGGACTTGTTTTAACACTCGAAACGAGCAGCTCCCAATTTTGCCATTGATACCCTTAAACAATTCTTTTAGGCATTCTGTTCTTGTGGGTGTTACTGAGATGGGGTGGTTTCTGTGGCATAGTGTGTGTGTATCATTCAGGTTTGTACATTGGAATCGATAGTCCAATTCACTCATACCAAAATTCAACTGTGATCGACTTGTATTTAAAAAGTATGCTGCTTGCAGTTCGTATATAAAATAGGTGTTGTTATTTGCTGCGATTGGTGTGGTGTACACTCGATTTATGGTGTACTGTTGGGTGTCAGCTAAGGGGATTCGTATTCTTACCAGGAGGCTGTTTTTGTAGGATTCGCAGTCTACCTTAGCTATTTTCTGTAGTGTCGGAAAGTCCATGATAGTCTCCTTTCCGTAATGCGATTTTGTTACGTTAGCGTATAGTTGCTGGAATTGATGTGAGGGGAGCAGTAGTGGACTCAACTCTCGCCTATTCGTTGCCTCCATCATTATGAACATGTCGGTGGTGTCCAGATAAATTTGCAATAGTTCCTCTACTATTACGGGCATAATTTCACTTATAGCTTCCCGTAGTTGCATTTGGTCTAGAAATATACGGCTCATAGAACGTGTGTTTCTTTGACTGAATTCTTTTACAAATCAAACCTTAATTTATACTTAAATCTAGCTTACTCACTAATTTTCCCTACTCTTACCTTAATTGTAGAATGGAAATTCCATCGATTGGGTCATTCATCGAATGTTATTGCCGTTGATCGTTCCAATTTTTGCAATCGATCAAGTCGTTGACCCAATCGATGCATTTTCCATTCATTTTTTAAATTCTCTCCAGAGTCAGCAGTAATGCTAACTCGAGCAAATATTTTTCAAAATTTAATTTTTCCTGGGTCAGCACAAATGCCGACTCGAGGAAAATATTTTTTCGCTAATGCATTTTTCACCTGAATCAGCGGAAATGCTGACTCAGCTGAAAATATTTCAACAACACTCATGACCGTTCCCAGGGGTTAAGCCCTTGAGGAAGGTCATGGTTCCTTTTAAAAAAAGAACCGAAATTTGGTTCATAACAGCAGAGGCAGGCTGAGACTTGTTTGCCTGGATTTTAAGTCCACCATCTGGAGTTATGAGTTTCTCTACTATATTGACGATAGGAATCATGCTCGCGACGGCCTCATATACAGCATCTAGTTTGCTAAGGCTTGACTCAAGCCGCTCCATGCGGCTAGAGAAGCAGAGCAGACCGGCATCAACAGCGGGGTTGTCATCTAGGCGGATTCTTTTCGATGTATCCACATCTTCATCTGACGAAGATATGGAAGAAATGCTCCCACTAGAGGGATTGTTTATTGCGGTTGGACGCTTGCCCCCCGCAATATTTGATTCGGAAATACGATCCCCATTGGTGTCTTCTAAGGGCTCGGTTCCGGACATTTCCGAGAACCGTCCGCATTGGGTCACAGTAACAGAAAATAGCACACCAAGACAATAATTTTCGAACAAAAATCGAATCCAAAATCAATTTCACGAAATCTAGCAAAAATTTTAAAACCGCTCGAACAACCGTAGACATTCAAACAATTAACAATTGCGCAAAGTGATGCGAGTTCGATGAACTGCTGGAGCAGACTGATCATTTCTATTGATCGCACAAAATTTAGTTTGAAACTATTTGCAACATCTTTGTGCAATCAATTCCGTTCTCATGAGCTGAAGATAGTTCATTGATTCTATAAAGACAAACATTGATTGCACAAGGTTTGCTAGAATCTTTGTGCAACATCTTGGTGCAATCAATTCAGTTCCCATGAGCCAATTAATTCTACAATAAAAAACTATGGTAAGTAAGTAAGTACCATGTTCCAACCGGTTTTGAGTCCATTTTATAGGTAAAAAACCGGTTTTTAGTCCACTTCTCTCAACCAAATAATTCCCTTTAGAAAATTAGGCACGTGCTATATGTATTCAACATACACCACCAAATGAAGGTTTAAATGTATGGAGCAAAAAGATTGTCGATCCTGAATTCACTTTTCGACTGAAATTTGGTTTGTGTAAATATCAGGTTTCCTGTATTAAAAACCAACTTTTGTATGGGAAGACCCTTAAAAACACACGATGGGCAAAAATCGTGTATGAAAAAAATTAAAAAATAATGTAGGATGTTCATATATTTCAACCCGCTAGAGAGCATCGTTTACCCACTAATCGCATAAATTCTAAAAACTCGAAGTTTTCTAATATACCTACTCGTACTCTAAGTAAAAATCATCATAAGAATAACTCCAATTTCCGCAATATCAGGTTCAATTGCATTTTAACGGCAAACTCCGAAGTATCTTTGATTTATTTTTTATTTAATCATTCAGATATCATCCAAACACTTTCAGTAAAATACTATATATGTACACATAATAGGCAAAAATATTATGAAATAAAATAACAATGCCAACGATAATAATATATTTTATTATATTCTATTGTATAACATCTTCATATCATAATGATAACAGTAATCATAATAAAAATTGGACTCATAATTATAATTATAATAAAAGGCAATAAAATAAAATCTATTTGAAGTAATTATTTTATGACCTAGGAGAACCACTTGAAACCTATGTGTAAATTACAGAACTTATGCATAACCAACCATTTATCATTGAGAATGATAATCATCATGAAAAAAATCAAAACTTACAAGCATCGAAAAAACATAAAATTCCTTAATGGAATGTAATGTACCACATGATGCAGCGCAGCAATGAGCGAAGCAGACTAAACTTTCCCATTCGGACCGAAGAAAAAGAAAAGGTTTTAATCCCCTGAGGCACAGAAAAGGTTTTATTTCCCTGGTCATCCCATTCCATTTCCTTCCCGTTCCATTCCCACGCTGACCACTGTTTGGCTCCGCCTCCAGTTTCCCACGCTGTCCATCGACCGATCGTCTGGAGACACTCCCACCTACAATGCGATCTGCAAACCAATGCAGATCGATCTGACCTCGTTAGGTGTTGCCTCATCGAAAGAATTCCGATAGGAAAGTTTGAGGTGATGACATTCTAGTGCTGCGGTAGCACTGCAAAATAGGTATAAGAACCCCGCAAAATTCTGATAGTTAGCCAGTAAGTAACTTACAGCTGTAAGCGTAGTGAATTAAATAAACTTATTTTAACCGAATAATTATCTCCATAATTCCCAGTAATTTACCTCTCTTTCCATTCCAACGGGATCTGCTTGATCTGAGCGGAACCCTGCGGAACAATCCCAAGCGTTTTCCCAAACAATTAAGGAGGAATCCTACAGTAATTCATACAAACAAAATAATAATAATAGTTTCCCAAAACATGTCCAATATGTCCAATTTTTTTATTTTACCTATAGATATATTAAAAAAATCTCCTCGATTTAAGGGAAAATAATTCAGACAGTAATTATTAAAATTATACAGTTTTCAAAATAATACATTATTAACATGAATTCTCAAAAAATTTACATCAAATACAAGGAAAATAAATGCGATAAAATAACAATTTTTCATGTTGCTATCAGCAAAAAACTGCTAAAAAATTTGAAGCTTTCTAAAACCTTAATTAATAATAAGCTTAATGAAAATAATCTTAACAGTTTCTCCAATTTCCGGCAAAGCCTATATTAGGCGCAATAAAATTTCGAAGACAATATCTAAAATATTATTAATTTATTAACTATTTAATTATTTAGATACATTGCAAATACTTTCAATGAAAGACTGTATTCATATAAATTACAATAATATAATAAAATAAAGTAATAACAATAAATAAAGCACTAATAAAAATAACAATAAAACAAAAAAAAACTCAAAAATATCGGTAAAATATATAAATTTTTAATGCGACTGACGCAAAGAAAATGACAGTTTTCCGAAAAATATCCAATAAATGCTATTTTTTATTTTAAATATCAACTTAATTATTTTCCTGGATTTAAGGAAAACTCATTCCTATCAAAATTGCTAAATAAATATATTTGCATATATTTATCACAATTAATTAAAACTACTTGTTCACAAATGCCTTACGTTGCTGTACCTGATGACAAAATAATTACAGTGTACTTCTCACCTGCAAATGAGATTTTCCCGACTCGTCAGCAAATTCCGTTCGCAATCAAACTTACCTTCGACTGCGGGATCATCTTTCTAGACGGTCTTATCTTTAAGTTATGCACATGTTTCTAATATTTGTTAGTCTTACCTGTAACAATTTATCCTTCGTCAGTACCTTTTTGGTATAAATTCGCGTAATTTGGAATAAATAAATCAGTTGTTAATTAGAAGCAAAGCTTTTCACTCCTTCCTCATCGATCGTGTATCGGTCTAAGACCTTTGCACACTTCAACACAAGTCTTGGTGCAACACCTTGATTTGCCCTGTCACACCTTCCCCCTTTTGAAAAGGAGTCATAAAGGGTTAGTTAGAGGTGTAACACCTTAACTAATTGCATTAAAGCACAGGCAAAAGAGTCTGCGCTCAACACTACTAACACACATAAAAATTTCCGCTTTTTACACAGAAAACCAAAATTTTTCGGCTTATGTGAATGTAGGTGTGAACAGGTGTGCCATTTGAAAATTTCATAAAAACCCCCCTTTCCCCTAGCGTCTATAATCCCTCGCAAAGATGATACCTACTACAAGACAATTATGCTCTCATAGCGCGTTAGTGCTTTTGCATTCTAAATGAGCGTAAAAGCAAAACAACACTCACCGAAAGCTTTATGTCCGCTAGTAGAAAAATTTTGTGCCAACACAGGTATTACAGTGTGAAAAAAAAAAAAAATTTTATTTTTTGTTTTGATTTTATTTTATTTTTATATTCTTTTATGTTATATATTCATGATCATTATAATTTTGAATTAAGTTTTCTGGTGATTATTTTAAGCGAGAGTTAAGTTAAGTTAAGAATTGTTTATATTTTTTTGTTAAATAAAAAGATTTGATTCCTTTTTAAAACTTTATAATTTTACTGCTTGATGTTGATCGTACAATTGCTTCCTAAAGACTAACTTAATCTAAAGTTTTCCGGTTGATCCAAGGTTTGGTTAATGCATTTTCCCATGGGAAAATGCATTGTCGTCAATTTTGGTTTTGTCGTTATTCCCGGATTCTTATCACCTCTAGGTGTTTGGTGGCATTTTACCTAGTGCTCCCATGTCCCATATCATTTTGGCGCTTACCTAAGCGTCTGGTCTTCTTCCGGATGTAACACCTCCTTCCCTAGAAAGAAGTGACGGCCATATGAATCGGATGTCGTTGGGTTCATGGGTCGGAACTTCCAAGGTTACGTTTGATGGCTTATAGTGTTTCCTCATGAGGTAGAGCATTAGGAAAGATAGGGCGATGATGAAAAGGATCAGACTCGGGGTAAGTATAAGTATCGTTCTTTGTAGGTCGTCTCGAAGTGCGTAGGGTTGCAGGAAGTTTGTGAGTTGCCCTTCTGAAAATTTAAAGTTGTGCAGCCTTTTTGTGTAAAGGGTGTGGTTTGCCGTTGACGTATTCACATCATGGAAGATGGTAGGGTGAATGTTAATCTCGTCCCAATAGATTTCAACTGTAGATTTATATAAAATATTATTTATTTTAACATCACAATTACCAAAATGAATAAGAGCGGATCCTATGATCTTTTGACTATCGACTCCGCATGTGGACGTGATCGTTGTCTCTGGAGCGTTGATCAGGATGACATAATTTGGCTCTGGTTGGTATATTTCGCTATCCCTGTCTCTTTCGACCAATTGGCAGTGAGCTGGTTTATTAAGTATTAAGTTCCCGATGCATTTTGATTTGCTAGTTTCTTCTTCGTGGGCTGAGCGTGGACAGTAGAAGGTTCCTTCTATTTTAGGGCATTTGTTGTCGAAATATTGAATATTTTTAGGATTCAGGATAAGGTAGGGTTTTGTGTCGATAAATTTATTTTGTTCTATTGGTAGGGGAAGGATGTGAAATATATGGTAAGTTTCATTGGACAGGATAGGAATCTGAACATTAAAGATTACATTTGTATCATTATAATATGCTTGTAAGCTTAAAAATTCGTATACATTCAGATTGGATTTGATTATTACATCTTGTTTCTTAAGTTCCAACTTTACTTCTACAAGTTCTTTTTGGCTTAAAATTTGTTTTGATATGATATTCAATTTTGCAAGGATAATTGCTTCTGAAATACTACTTAGGTGGCTATTTAGTATATCGATATTATAGTTAATTTGATTAATAAATTGTACATATTTGATTTGTACATCGTGGTTTCTTATCCTATTTTCGAACTGTACATTTGTATAATTTAGGTATTCTGTCATAATATTTTGTTGTTCATTTATATGCCCTGTTATATTTTCAAATCGTTCAATCATTTCATGATTTAGTTTTGACTGACTATTCATTTGGTTGGTAATGTCCTTGTTAATATTTAATATTTCATCAATCTGTTTGTTTAAATATGCGGCGTCGTTAGCGTCCATATTACCGGTTATGCTTTTGATTAAACTTCCCAGACCATCGATTAAACCCCGTTTCCTTCTATGATTAGGGAGTAAGGTTTGCAGTTTTTGTTTTAAGTCGTTTAGTTTTGTTTTAGTGGTAAGCAGTGTGTCTTTCATTTCATGTACGTAGTTAAATCTTAAAAGAGTTTCTTCGAGTTTGTCGATCGTTTGTTGGTACGTGTCTAGTCGTATAATATGTATGAAATTGTTGTGTCCTAGTATAGTCCTAGCTCTTCCTAGTTTCATGGGTACTAGTCCTTTACTGTGGGTCAAGTCCTGTATTTCTAGTTTCTGCCCCAGGGTTAGTGTTATCAACCTGAAAATTTCGTTTTTTCTTAATTTTCGATTTATGAAATTTTTTATTCTTGGTGGTGATTAAAGTAACATTTTTATTTACTTTGACCTTATGCTTGGAAAATCTTTTCGTTAATTTATTTCGCCTATTTTCTCTCCTATATATATCTTCCCCTTCTTTATATTCAATGGGTTCGTCCCTGTTGTAGTTTAACCTATCGATATTTTTACGGGTCTTACCTTCCAACTGGGCTTTAATCGAGGGGTAAAGTTTTTCTTGGAATTCGTTTAATTTTTCCAAATATTGGTGGGGAGATTCGTGTTGTAGTTTTTCAAATTGGTATGTTCGACCATGAAACCCTTCAAAGGGTGTTAATTTTGTAGCGGAATGAATTGCATTATTATATGTAAGGAGAGTTTCGTTTAGGATTTCATCATGGTCTTTTTCGTTGGTGTTATTAAAGATTATTCTGTATATTTCAGTCAGAGTTGAGTGCAGTCTTTCAACGGGGGAGTTGCTACTACTCTGTTGAATTGAAGTTAAATGAAGCTTGATATTGTATTGTTTACAGAAATCCTTGAATATGTTAGCTGTAAATTCAGTCCCGGAGTCTGCAACCATTTCTTTTGGAATACCGTGAACGCTCATGAAGTGTTTGAGGGACTTGATAATCATAAGACTATTTCTGGCTATGAGGGTGTATGCTGCCGCATATTTTGAAAACTTGTCGATTATCGTCAAAATCTGTCGATGGTTTATTGAATAGATGTCAATGTGAATGATGTCGAGGGGTCTACTTGGGGTTTTGCTAAGCATGTGTTTTACCTTTGGTGGATCTCTGTCGTATTTATATGTGTGGCAGATATCACAATTATTGATAATTTTTGTTATTTTACTTTTCATAAAAGGGAAGAATATTTCTCGTTTGAGATGAAGCAGGGTTTCATTAATCCCTCTATGATTATTGTTTTTATGGTATTCCTGAATTATTTTATCCTGTTCGTCATTGTCGACGATATCTTTAACTAATTCCTTACACCTGATTAATTTGAAGACTTTGGATTGGGAAAAATATTTTGAGAATACGTCTTGTACTATTCTAAATGTATCGTCATCCGTGTAGATTGCCATTAGACGATTTGGAGGGAGATATTTTTTTAGGATTTCAGTTATGGTCGATTCTGAGTTGTCTTTAATTTTGATTATTCTCCTCTGTTTATTTTTGAATGGCATTTCTAATAAGGTTTGATCGTTTTGAGAAAGATTTTTAATTATCGTTTGGAGTGAGAATTCATTCAGAGGTCTTTCCGAAATCGGTATACCGTCATCAAGGTTTTCTTCTGCAGAGTGAATTGTTGACCCATTATCGGTTTGGACCGTTTCATTATCGTTATTGTTTCTGGAAGACACATTGTCGCCGTTAACAGCTTGTAAGGATATATCACTACAACTGGAGTCTTCACTTTCTGTGGCGAACATTTCTATCGTATGTGTTTGAGGGTTTTCAAGTTTAATTCTACTAAGTGCATCTGCATTACAATTTTGATTTCCTTTTTTATAGAACACTTCGTAGTCGAATTCCTCTAATTTTAATCTCCAACGAACAAGTCTCGAATTTGGGTCTTTAAGGCTCATAATCCATGTTAAAGGTTTGTGGTCAGTGACTATCTTGAATTTCCTCCCGAAGAGGTAAGGGCGGAAGTATTTAGTAGCCCAGACAATAGCTAAAAGCTCTTTTTCGATAGTTGAATAATTTAATTCTGAATCAGTTAGTGTCCTACTTGCATAGCAAATAGGTTTGTCATTTCCTATGTTTCCTTGTGACAAAACGGCGCCGATGGTGTAATTGCTAGCATCCGTTGTCAGGACAAATGGTCTAGAGAAGTCCGGATATTGTAACAGGGGATCATTCATCAAGATTTCTTTACAGGTATTGAAAGTTTTAACGTATTGTTCAGTTGCGACTACTGCCCTACCCTTTTTGAGGCATCCTGTTAGGGGTTTAGTGAGTTTTGCAAAGTCTTTAATAAATTTTCGGTAGTATCCCAAAAGCCCAAGAAATGATTTAATTTCTTTCTGTGTTCTTGGCATTGGGAAATTTTGGATCGCACTAATTTTTGCAGGGTTTGGTTTTATACCTTCAGTAGTTACAATGTGGCCTAAAAATTCAATTTCTTTATGCAGAAACTCAGATTTGTCTAATTGGACCTTGAAGTTTGCTTGTCGTAATTTGTCGAAAACTTTTCGTAAGCTTTCTATATGTTCTTGCAGGGATGTCGAAAACACTATGATGTCATCGAGGTATACAAGGCATACTGTGCCTTGAAGTTCTTTTAGAACATTGTCCATTACCCTTTGAAAAGTGCTTGGAGCATTTTTTAGGCCGAAGGGCATCCGAACAAATTCGTTATGGCCACCTTCTACAGTGAAAGCTGTTTTTTGAATGTCTTGTGGTGCCATCTCGATTTGATGAAATCCGCTGGCCAAGTCCAGTGTGGAGAAGTACATAGATTTTCCTAGTTTATCTAAGATTTCCGTGATATTTGGAATGGGATACCTGTCGCTAATCGTTTTTTCGTTTAGTTTCCTGTAATCTATTACCAATCTCCATTTTTGTTGGCCACTGGCATCCTTCTTCTTAGGAACTATCCAAACTGGAGAGCTCCAAGGAGAATAGCTGGGTCGAATGATACCTTGATCAAGCATGTCATTTATTTGCTTACGCACCTCTTCCTTATGAACATAAGGATAGCGGTATGACTTGGTGTAAATTGGTAGATCGTCTGTTGTGCGGATTCTGTGTTTTATATGATTGGTGAAAGTGAGGTTTTGACCTCTTTTAAAAAAAATGTCGTCGTAATCTTGACAGAGTTTAGAAAGAACCTTTAGTTCTTCTTCATTTAAGTGGCTGGTTCTGAACAAATTTAGGATATTTGTGGGGGATTCTATTAATTCATTAGGTTCACTATATTGGATACTAAAATTGTTGATTTCAGAAAAGTTTTCAGAGGAGTACTTTTCCACTTTCAATGGATGTTCAATCAGAAATTTCTGGTCTTCTTCAGATGAATTTATAACTTCAAAACTACTGTGCCAGTTTTCGGCGTGATATAATCCTTCCGGTATGTATAGTTGGGGTCTAATTTCTACGCATTTTACGTATATATCTCCGTTTTGTATGTCGACAGGCAATTTAACTATGCATTTCGAATTAGGAGGGATACAATATTCTTGTGACATGAGGTTGGGTTTCAGCAGTAGAGGAATTGTTGCTCCTTTGGTGATCAGAAGTTGATTAACAAGATCTACTTTCGCACCCAAGGACGTTAGTGCGTCTAACCCAAGCAGACCGTCGAAATATCCATGAAACTTGAAGACGAGGAATCTTGTTTGTCCTGGTTGTTTGAATTCATTAAAAGTCGGGAGAACAACTTCCTTATTGAGTGTGTGCTTATTGAGCACGGTGGTGATTGTTGTGGGTTTGGTTTCGAGAAGGTCGTCAGGATGTACAAATTCTGGGTTAATGAAGGACGACGATGCACCTGTATCGACGAGAAATTTAAGGGGCCGACCAAAGGGGGAGGATATGTGAATATACGGAAGTGTGAACCCATGTTTGTTGATATCTATGTAGCCGATTGGTTCGTCGAGGCTTGTACTGGAAAATTTGTGTCGTCTAAAACATTATCTAGATATTCGAAGTCATCTAGAGAATTATGGGGGTAACTATTCTGTTCGTCAGGGTAATCGTTATTAATTATGGTATGGTTGTGAAATTGATCGTTTAGGTGATTACAGTCTTCGTTGTTTTCAGTAACGTTAAATAGTTCTTTGTTGTTGAAGTTTGGTGGTCCGGTCGCTCTGAAATAATTGTCCAGAGGTCTGTTCTGTGGCTTTAGTTGGTGTTGTCTATGGCTGCCACTTGAAATGTCCATTGGTTCTGGTTTGGGAATTGGTGAATTTTGTCTTTGGTTGTAGTGTGCGTTAGGAGTATAGGATGGTCTGAATTGAGAGTATTTTGGATTGTGGTTTAAAAATCTTGGATTGGAGTTAAAAGAATGATTTTGCCCGAATCTATTGGTATGTGTCTGGAAATTTCCTGGTGGTTCAAATTTATGATTCTGCGAGGAAAAATTTGTGTTTTGCCGAAAATGTTGTGGCTGTGGTTCGTATTTAACAGGGAAATTCGGTTTTGTGGGGTGAGTTGGCTTATAACTCTCAGTTCTTGCATAGAAGATATTCTGTTCTTTTACGCAAAACGAAAATGCTTCAGCGAGGGATTCTGGTTTCATTGCTCGAACTGTTGAGCCAAGAGGTTCTTTCAATCCGGACAAAAATGTATTTAAACACATTTCCGAGAATAATAATTTTTTCGCATTGATCACATTTTCAGCGTTTTCATGAATGTTCACATGATTTACCATACTTGCGTATATTTCTACGACTTCACTATGAAACTTTTCTACCGAATTGTTATTTTGTTTTAATTTGTGCAGATCTCGAATGAGGGATGTTTCATTGCGTTTATCACTATAATGTAAAATAAGGTTTGCTCTAATACTATCCCAGTCAAGTGGTGTTCCGTACATGTTAAGGATTTCATTAGCAGGACCTACGATTTTATTTCTGATGGCTCGTAGTAATAATTGGCCATATGGTGTCCCCTTTGTTATTGCAATAATTGAAAGAATTTCTTCAACATTATCCAAAAAATCGAACAGTAATCGTGGGTTTCCTTCAAATTTAGGAAGGTCTTTTATGGCATCAGGGACACGAAGGGTATTAAAAATATCATTGGTTGTAACGGTGCCGTTATTTGGAAGAGACATGTTTTCTTTTAAAATGATTGAACGGTTTGAATTACAAATTTCAGGAACACCAATTGAATTTTGAGAGTTACAACTTTCTTCTAGGTTAGAATTTGTTTCTTCTTCACTTAAATTTTCACAACTTGGATTCGAATCTTTTTCAACTAAATTATCTATATTTACTGTTAAATTTTCGCAAAGATTTTCTTCTGTTACACTTTCGAGTTCACTTTTTATCTTATTATTTTCGCACTTAAATCTATTCACAATTTTTTTTGGGAAAAAATATGGTTTGGGGTTTGTATTTTTCTGTTTTTTCATTTAGGATAAGAAAGGAAAAAATATTCAATTTCGACTTACATGAATATCCGTATTACCATAAGCATGATTGGTTGATTTCTTTTAAACGATGTTCCTTCGTTTTTCAATCGATTGTTGAGAGCTTCCCGATTAGTTTTCAAAGCACTTTCACTACTTTATCGATAAACCGTCGATAATTTACTGAATTTTCTAAAACTAATCCGGTTCCGACTGCGCCAGTTAAGTTAAGTTAAGAATTGTTTATATTTTTTTGTTAAATAAAAAGATTTGATTCCTTTTTAAAACTTTATAATTTTACTGCTTGATGTTGATCGTACAATTGCTTCCTAAAGACTAACTTAATCTAAAGTTTTCCGGTTGATCCAAGGTTTGGTTAATGCATTTTCCCATGGGAAAATGCATTGTCGTCAATTTTGGTTTTGTCGTTATTCCCGGATTCTTATCACCTCTAGGTGTTTGGTGGCATTTTACCTAGTGCTCCCATGTCCCATATCATTTTGGCGCTTACCTAAGCGTCTGGTCTTCTTCCGGATGTAACACGAGCCAGACAATTAATCTTTTTTCGCCCCTTGAAGTGTTGACCCTTTTTTATGATATCGTCTTTTCTGTGGTGCGGTACCGGATTTATTTTTAAAATTTTGCGTCAACGTCTTGATTTGGTGACTTCTCTTGTTGTGGTTTCTCCGGGAATTCCACTGTAAAGTGTTTTTCTCCATCCATTCACAAAAAAAAACTCAAAAAACTCATCACTTGCTCTGAAGCGGTCCTCTATTTCTTCCTGGGTTTGAATTTCTCTTCTTCTGGTCCATCTAACTTAAGTTCCTTGTATAATTTATCTGCGGCTTCAAGGATTTAATCCTCAATAATATCGGTCCACTCCATCTCCTCGTCTATTTTATTTTTTGCACAGGTTTGACATTTGCTAACATAATTCTTAACCATTTTATCAAATTTTTCCAGATGTATCTTTGTTTATTTTAATTTATCGTTCTCTTGATACCACAATGTCCTCCATGCGGTGAGTCATGAAATTCTTTTATTATTTTAATTTTCATCGCATCATCTACTATTCTATTTGGAGATGTGTATTAAATTCGTTTGCCCTCTGTTTTCTTTTACTTTCGATTGCAATCTGTTAAATATTACCTTAAATTCATGAATATTTATATTCTTGAATATAATATCTACTTTTGCTAGCGCTAGTTTATTAATATCCTTCTCTTTTGCAGCAAATATTAGCGTCTCCAAGATTAAACCTTAGTTATAGCATAGATTATTGCTAATTTCGAAAATTACTGCTTTATTATCTATCAGTTTTTGAGGCAAACTTTCTCTACTTGTGCGCACTTCAAATCTCAATTTCCTTACTCCTCTAGTTTCAGAAATAGAAGTACATTCTAGACTTCATTCTACTTGTAGGCTCTAAACTACAGGAATTGCTATTTCTTTTCGGTTGAGTGTCCTTTTTAATCATTGCTCTCGTCATGACCTTTATTTCTGTCCGTATCATCTCTTTTAAAATTTCTGAATCTAGTTTGTTTCGTGACAAAGCATCAGCATTTGTATTTATTTTACCTTGTTTGTAAACAATTTCAAAATCATAATCCATCAAGTCTAATCATATACGCGTTAACTTCGATGATGGATTCTTGTGCGTAAACAAGCTTACTAATGATCTATGGTCTGTGACAACTCTAATTTTCTACCCTAAAGGTATGGTTTAAAGAAATTTATCGCCCAGTGTATCGCCAGAAGTTCTGTTTCTATAATTGTCTTTTTAATTTCATGTTTATTTAGACTCCTACTGGCATATGATATAGGTAAATCTTTCCCGATTTCACCTCGCGATAAGACAGTACCAAGTGCAATCTGCGATGCATCTGTGGTTTTTCTATGAATTTTTCTTTCAGATTTGGGTATTGTAATATAGGCATAAATTAATTTTGATTTTAAACTTAGAAATGATTCCTTACATCTATCTGACCAGATGAACGGAGTGTCTTTTTTTCGAAGACTCATTCAGGGTTATTCCACAGAACGTAACCGCGAAAAAAAAGTACGTTTGGGGAACTTCATATTCTCGAGAACGCTACCGCGACTGCACCCACGGAACTGCGTTTCTGACCGTGAACACGGAAATCAGTTACCATGGGGACCGTAACGGGGCTAACTCTTTTAAGTATAAGAAATACGGATCGGTATTGCAGTTTTCAGTACGTTCACGGGAATACCTAAAAAATGCGTTGCGGAAGGGGCAAGGAAACGCGTTGCGGTTACGTTGCGTTCTGTGAAATAACCCTGATTAATTGGTCTAGCTGTTTCAGCAAAATTATGTATAAATCGTCTGTAGTAATTACAGAAAGCTATGAATCTCTTTGCTTCTTCTGCTGTTGAAGGTTGGGGATAGTTAAGTATTGAGTCACACTTTTTGGGATCAGTGCTGATTCCATTTTTGGTAATAAGATGCCCGAGGTATGTCACTTCTGTTCGAAGGAAATTGCATTTCTGTGGATTCAGTTTAAGATTATATTTCCGAAGTCTCTCAAATGTCTTAATGAAACTCAAATTATGATGTTGTAAACTACAACCAAATATAGGTATATCATCCACATGTAAAAATGCTTCGGAATCCAAACCGGCTAAAGCTATTGATAGCATTCTGTGAAAACTATTCGTAGGAATTTTCAGACCAAAAGGCAATCTTTCAAATTGATAGTGTCCACTTCTAGTGGAGAAAGCTATTAAAGGTCTGCAATTTGGGTGTAGTAATATTTGATGAAAAGAACTAGTAAGGTCAAGCGTCGAAAAATATTTTGCTCTCGCGAGTCGATCAAGTATGGTATATCATCTAGCCTTGTTAAAGGAAATTTATCATCCATAATTTTCTTATTTAATTGCCTGAAGTTTACTACTAGTCTCCATTTCTTGGTCTCGCCGTCTGATTTTTTCGGAAAAGTGGTGAATTATATGGACTTATCGACTGTTCTATGATGTCTTCATTAATTAGTTTTTTTCCTTCTTTATTTATATCTTCCACCTGAGATTGTGCTACTGTACGATTTTTTATATATACTGGACTTCTATCTATAACCGGAGTTTTTTGTTCATAAAAATTAATATAACTTAGAGTGTCCCCTTGAAGATAAAATACATCCGAGAATTTCTTACAAATATAAACTATGGGTTGCCTTGCAGAATAATCTAGACCATTAATATTTAATTCTTTCACCAGCCGTTCACTTCTATCTGATTCACTATGAGATGTTTTGAAGTTTAAAATATAATAATCGTCTAAAGGTTCTATTTTCGGTATGAAATTATTTAATACCACATCATGGTCCAAGGTATTAAGTATCTTAACATGTGCCATCCTTTGGCAGGAATTCTGCTACTTAAAACGAAAATGCTTTCCTGGATTTGCTCGTTAACAACCATTGCATTTTTTTTATATTAACATTCAATGCTTGATGCATCGCGACTAGGTCGCCACGTGTTCCTTCATCCACACACGTCCCTTTTTCTCTGGAAGGTCCCACAAAAGAAAAACAACCCGTTTGATTTTTTTTTTATTATTCTTTTTTTTCTGATGCAATCTCTCCTCCCAACCTCACTTATACATTTTCTCTTCCCAAAAAAGAAAAAGAAAAAAGGCAAAAAAAAAAACCAAAAAAAAAGGTTTTGCAAAACGCCTAATCAATCAAAATTCTTTCTTTTCCTTTATGATTTCGAATCTTTATTTCATTCGATATTAATATCAATGCACAACAAAATTCAGGAAATGCACTGGGTTGCAAGTTATGCCAAAATGAATATTTCACCACGCTCCCTTAAATTCCTAATATTACTTGGCATTTCATTTCTCTCTTTTTACTTTACTTTCCAAAACGAATTCAAATTTAAATATTTCACAAATTTTTCCTCAAAATTACTAATTTACTTTCCAAAACGAACATTTCACAAATTTTTCTCAAAAATTACTTACTATGTATATATAAAAATTCATGTTTGCTTTTACTTTACTTTAATTTCATTTACAAAAAAGCTAAATCGTTACTCAAAAGACCTTTTCGCCACTTTTACTTGCTAGCCTGGTCCCGCCTAGTCGACGTCCACATCCAAAAAGGAAGCGATCGACCGACTCATCTCGTCTCGATGCTTGGGAGTCCCGTTATCTTTTTTTTTGGCTTTGGCTCCGCCTTTCCGGAGTGAGGATCACCGCGATTGAGGATGGACAGTGGTTCAGTGGACGGGTGCTGTGGCACAGGGTGACCATTAAGAATTGTTGAATCCATTTGATTCGTTGGTCTAGTTTCAGAAAAAATCTTTCCATTCATATAAAAATACGGTTGAGTTATAGCTCTTTTGGTTCTCTTCAGATTTTCAATACTCGACTTTTTTAGTTTTAATCCCAATTTGGGCTTCGCAAAAACAACTACTCCACGTGGGCCTCTCGTGCGGAATTCATCGAAGCAATTTATCAAATCAAATTGGGGTAATGCAATTCTATTCGTTGCTATGGTGTGAGTTTCAGCTAAGATGAGAATTCCACAATTCGAATACCACGAATCATTTACAATATGTTTCAACATTTTTCAAAGCTTGTTCTTTCTTACGAATATCAACATTCTTTCCAACAAAATCTTCAGCCTTTACAACATATTCTTTTCCAGGATGCTCTGAAATTCGTCTGTCATTATATGCAACATCCTTATTTGCATAATATAAGCGAATGGCTTCATTAGGACCATCACTTTCATTTTCAACGACTCTGCTCTCGAATAGTTGTATATAATTTTCTGCCAAATTATTTAGAGCTGTTATGAATTCCTTTTCATCTTTTTGACGCATTATTTCAGTTAGCTCGAAATATTCGGAATTGCCCCAAAGATTGCTGAATATTTCTGTATCTGATTGATTCAGTGGCATAAAAACTGGCTGCCCACTGACCGGTGGTAACTGCTTCAAATCGCTAACAACATTTACAGATATTTCTCCAAATGGAAGAGAACAGCCTTTAACCTGAATCAATCTTGTATTGACTTGATTGAAAACTGCATTGTCTACCAACAATATTTCATCAGTAATCAATAGCTGCACATCGCCCAATTCTAAGCGTATCGTGTTGGCCAAATCGTTTGATAATTGTGCCATTGGTTGGTTTCCTTTACGTTTTCGAACTGGCAAAACAAATGCTGAATGTAGAGCGGTTCCGCTTATTGAAAACGCGGTTTTCCCAGCAAAGGCGGTTAATAGAACTTCCAAAGTCGCTGGATTGCTTCCAGGTAAGCTATCAAAGTGATGCGTGATCAATTGTTAAAATGCATTGATTAAGGTGCTTTTACCTACACCAGCTGATCCAGGCAAATATATTTATTTATTTATTTATTTCATCCAAGATTAAATACAAGTAATACATAATACATACATATATAAGTACATTACCTGTAGATCCTACGGAGATATAGATATATCTGTGTGTAGGCTTGGGTTTATTTGAAATGGAACATTTGATTCTGTTTTCAAACATTTGTAGACATGCATTACAAAAGTCCGTTACTTTTCATTAAGGTTTACTAGATATTTAACATGTCATCTGTTGCTATCTTCTTTGGCAGAAAATATCTGGTTTTTTTCCTGCCTGTTCGAATAAATCAACCATTTGATTTTGTTCTTTTTCGGCTACATCATCTTCTTGAGTGTCCGAATCATTTTTTGGTGCTTGGCCAATGTAATCAAGGATTCTTTGGGCTTGATCTTCTGATATTGTATGGTCTTCATTCTTGTCTCCGAAATCACCTTTTCGTTGTCTTCATACAGCATCATACAGTCTTCACGTTCAATATCATCTCGTTCGTTTCGCCACGGGAGGAAAAACACACATTGTTCTCGATAGAAATTAGCGGTATCCTTCTGCACAAAGTAATGTGTATATCGAAGAATTCTTGCTTTTTGAAGTTTGATCAAAGTAATTTTTCCATTTTCTTTTTTCTCCGTAAATTCTGCTGCGTAATCAGCCAAACAAATGTTTTCATACTCTTCACCTCTATCAGAATATTTTTCATGAATATCGGCAAAAGTAATTTTAGTATCATCTGGGTGCATTTTTTCACGCTTTTGTTGTTTTTAGCATTCGCACACATTCATCTATGAATCATTTATGAATATATTATCGCGATATTATATAGATTCAAACATATAACGTGATTTGTGTTTCATGTGTCGTTTCAGCATAATTTGAACTGTGTTCGTATTTTCAAATGTTCTCGGCAAACTAGTGACCATGGCTTTTATTTCAACGGCTATATTTATCACGCTTCCTTTATGCTGTAAACACAACACGGGCCAAAAATATCGAAAATATTTCATAGCTGGTAACCAGCTATGGTGAGCTAAATATTAGAAACACAATTGCAGTTATAAATATAGCTTACGTCACACTTACAGTTGTCAAAACACATGAAAATGAATTTGAAATTTGAGCTTTGAATTTTTCCACCAAAATATAAGTTAATAATTTTAATTTGAAATATATGTTATAATTAATAATTTTGATTAAAATAATTTCCACCGGAATAAAAATTTGTTTCATTCAAAACACCTGAAAATGAAACACAAACCTGAAACATATGAAACAATCAGACGTCATAATATTTATGAGTATTAAGTTGGCTGCACCGCGGCTACGGCTAGAAAAATAGAAAATAGCTCTAAGCCAGCCATGAAATATTATATAGCCGATAGCTCACGCCGCAGTTTTGTGCACCTCTATTGAAAACTACGGTGGGCTATTTTTCTAGCCGATAGCTCGTGTTGTGTTTACAGCATTAAAAGCGAGCTGTGAATTTAATGAATGCGGCATGATTGGTCGTATTTGCATGAAATTTATTAAAGGCCAAATCATTCATATCTCCAAAGATGTCAACGTTGTAAGAAATGTTGATAGTTCTGGATATTCGAACCCATTTATCACAGCCAGTCTAGGGATTTTGTCATCTCTCGCATATTTGCAGCAAAATTATAGTGATTCGTCGGATATTAAAACTTTTTTTTTAGATTTAGTTTAGATCATCATAAAAACTCATGAAACGTAAAGAAAACACATTTTTGAGACACTTTTCCGTTCGTTCGTGCCGTCGTTGTCGTTGACGTTGTAGCTGTGCGTTAACACGATAACTCGAAAAGTAGTGAAGATAATTGAAATCTGTAAATGCCTAAGGTTGTGTATCCCAAAAACCTAGTCTAAGTTCGAAGATGAGCTATTTTCGATTTAACCCAGGGGTAGTTTCCCTAAGAAAAACATTTAAGAAATGACACTTTTGTATGTAGAGGTGCATTTGTTTAAATTTTTTCAGACTAAAATGCTATTATCTTGCAAAAATAATGGGGGTCTCAGAACAACAGAAAACTCAATTTCCTTTAATTTTGGTCAAAAATCGTAATTATTTCGAAATTTGTTAGAAAATGTATTGTTCTATCGCTTTTGCCTTATGAAAAAAAAAAATACGGACAATGGTACGGAAAAGTAAGGGATTGTCAATGTAATTTTTTTTATTTTATTGTGTTTTCCTCTAAGTGAGCTTTGATTGAAGGGTATAGGGTTTCTTGGAATTCATTTAATTTTCGTATCCCTAAATTAGCGGTGGCCCAAGAGTATTGTGACACGATTTTTTGTGTCCCTAAAGAAAGCGGTGGCCCAGGTTGCGTTACATAAAGTGTCCCCAAAGCGAATTGGTCCAAGTAGAGTGGTTTGTCTTGATGAAATTATCTCTGTAAATAAAGGCTAAACGAGTATGCTGAATAACTAGATACGAAATCAGACTAAGCTGGTTCAGTGGTTGTCGAACGACTGCTCTGGAAAACGCATTTTCCTTTGGTTTTAAGGAAAATGAAACAAAGGATTCGTTTTTTATGTGCGTCGATTTATTGCCAAACGGACGCAAGGGACCACCATCAAAGTGAGAAAAGAGGCAACCACTTGACAGCAATTCCACGAATTGCTTAGGTGTGACGACGTGACGAATTTCAAAAGGATAATAAACCGTTTCGAAGATTAGTCTTAACGACCGATCCGTGTGTATAGCACATGTCGTCGGAAACGAACCCTTAAATACCACCGAAGAGAAATTAAAGACAGCATCGTCCTTCACACGGCTAAGGGCAGCATTCGTCCTTCACCCACACAACCATAAATGATTTTGAACATTTCAGCCCGCCTTCGCTGACGCTGACTCTTCAATCGGGAGAGGACATAACCTGGTGATTGAACGCGTGATGATCCCTAAGTTGGTCTTGATAGTGGCTACACGGATAATGCCATCTTTTCCGGGATGATTTTGTATAACGCCATTTGGATGGTGGATATCGTTCGTCTTTTATCAGAACAAGCGACACAGTGCTGATTGGCGTTGCACCTGATGTCCACTTGTAGACGGCTTGGTAACGCTGCAGATACTCTGTAGTCCATTTGCGCCAGAAGCTTTGAAGCATTCGACTTAAGTGCTGCCATCTTGAGCGTCGTCCAACTTTAAGGTGCTCCACATTTGGCTCTGGAACTAACTTGAGCGAATGACCGATGAGAAAATGTCCTTGAGTTAAGACTTCTAAATCGTCTGCGTCATTGGAAAGAGGACATATTGGTTTTGAGTTGAGAACTGCTTTAATTTGGGTTAGTAATGTAGCTATTTCTTTAAAGGTGAGAAGTGTCGCTCCAACCACTGGTCGTAAATGGTACTTGACAGATTTCACCGCAGCTTCCCATTTACCTCCAAAATGTTGTGCTGCAGGAGTCGTTGGTAGTTGTCCCATGAGTTGTTGAGAAGTGGTACGTCTATATCGGGTGAATCGAATGCACTTGAGAATGAAGGACCGATCTGGGGTCCGCCCGCCAATGATCCAATACTTCTGTCGAAGATATCTTAGAGTTTCTTGTGTTGACCCATGTAATGTTCTGCTGTCCGCATTCTGGATTAGAAGAGTAGTAAAGGACGAGTTTCTTGGAATGACGTAAGGAGGTTTGGTCAATTGTGGTAGTGATGAGTTCCTTAGACGACCACCAACTCGAAGCAACCCACTGCTGTCCAGGAATGGTATCAATCGAATATTAACTGTTTGCCTTGGAAGTGGTTGCTTTGCGGTGAAGTGATCAATTTCCTCTTTGAAGGTGTTCGATTGAACGTATATAATCCGTAATGTCGTTGAATTTTTTATTTCTTCTGGTGTTATCGGATTGTTTAGTGCGAATTTTTGTCTCCACAAAGGCGTTTCAAAACTCGTTTGCAGATAGCTGTCATTCGTGTGAGGGTGGTAAGTGACGAGAATCTGTCGAAAAAATCATTAACTACAATTTGATTCGTGTTAATGTGGACAGGTCGACACTCAATCGCTTCAGGATCGATAACACTCGATGATTGTTGACTAGGCCAATGATTGTTGACTAGGTTGACTAGCTGCATCTTGAGTAAGCCATGATGGACCAGTCCACTTATGCCGATAATCCTCTAGTTGCACAATCGGCTGGATTCATTTTCCCGGATACATGTTTCCAAATTGCTTTCGGCAGATGATCTTGAATCAAGCATACACGATTATGTACGGAATCCTTCCACTTCGATGGGTGTTCGTTAAGCCAAGTGTAGACGATTGTCCAGAGGTAACACGGTATGGATTCAAACTTCAATACCCTCAAACAGTACGAACCCAATTTTGCTAACATGACTGCTGATGGGAGCTCGAGTCTGGAATTGTCATTTGCTTTAGTGGAGATACCTTCGATTTTGCACAGAGAAGAGAGATCGTGGTGTTACGATGGATTGATTGAATTCGAACGTAAGCAACAGTTGCCATCGCAGATTGAGACCCGTCGCAAAACCCATGAATTTCTGCTTGATGTGTGAGAGTTGTTCCAATCCATGTCAATGTTGTTGATGCCATCAAGAGACTGAAGCAGCTGGCGCCATGTTTTCTGCTGTGATTCACCAACGTCAACCAAATCAATGTGCAATTTTGAACCAGTATGCAGAACTTGATTGATGGATAGCCCCTGCGACGTCTTGCAAGATCGGTGGAAGACAACGCGGAGCAACGAAATGTGGAAGACAACAGAGTAAAGCATTCGAGATGCAGCGGGCATTGAGTTTCCTAGTTGATTCTTCACTTTAAACGAATGATGATGCATCCTCCGGTGCTGTCACGTTGATGTGTAGTTTTAAAATGATCTTCGCATTCCTGGTCTTCGGAAGACAGTGATTTCTTGGATGTGTTTGAAACCTCCTCTTGGCGGCAAAATCGTTCTTAGCATTGGTGAAAATCTTCATCCACGGAGTAATGATAAGTATTGATCCATTGAGACTGCTGGTTATCTGGGAGTGGACCGGAAATGATCCATCCAAATGAGGTAAACTGGACAACTGGTGAATGACTTTGTCCTTTAATGAGTGGTCCATGAAGCATCTCTCCATATAGGTCAGACCCGAGAATTACGTCAATTGATCCCGGTTTGTTATAAGCAGGATCAGCTAGTTGCAGTCAATTAAGGTGTGGCATTCGATCCAATTTGATTTCTTTGTGGGGTATTATGTTTGCTAGTTTTGGCAGGATGACTGCATCAACGATTACTACGAATGTCGATTCAAAGTGAGGCTTCATGGTTATTTTCGCTGAACCTCTCACTTTACTTCTTTTGTTGTTGATCGTATTCAGTGATAATGAGCATGACTGTCTTGGAATGCCCAACATTTGAACTAGGTTCCAAGTAACCAGAGAAATTTCTGAACGCGCGCATTGAAACAGTTTCCGTGATGGTTTATGACACTCACAACGGCTATTGATAAGATGACCATCTTTAGAGAATTTGAGTGCGCGTGGGATACTTCATGAATTTCTGCAGCGGTTGCTGGAATTCTCGCTGTTGAGATAGTAATTTTTGATTGAATCTGGAACATTGCGTTATATAATGATCTCCATTGCACACCACATAATTCGAATTTTCATGAGTAATCCGATTACCTTGACCGGCGAAATGTACTCGAGCAGACGATGGACGGTTTGCAGGGTTTGAATTCTAGTTTCCACAAATGATTGAAATCGTGCCCAGGTAGGACGCTCCTTAGAGGATCTGATGTCTTGTTCCCATGCTCTGACGGATTCCGAGTCAAGCTTACCGAGCGTTAAGAATATTAACGTCGAGTCCTAATGCTCTATAGGTTCCTTGAGCATTTTAAGTGTTCGAATTTCTTGCATTGTAACATTATATAATTTCTCCAATTCAATCAGGCACTCTTTTGTCATCTTTTTTGCGGAATAGAGCAATGAGAGTGACGCGTAGATTAGCTGTCGTGAATTTTCATATCGCGCAACTACAGCGCCCAAGGCTGGTTGGAAGTTCTCATCAACGATTTCCGTGTTCACAAGGATTTCGCCAGCCGACCCAATCAGACTATTTTTCAAATATTGCAGCTTGATAGCGGGAGACAGAGACGGATCACTGACGAACAAGGATGTAAACAACCCTTTGAATGACATTTTAGCAGAGATCCATCGTATTTAGGAATCTCCAATCGAGGCAAGCGAGCGCATCTGAAATTTGCCGATGTGGAATTGGTTGAGCTCATAAGTGAAGCAGTTCTGGTGGAGTTTCTCTCAGTCACTATGTTCGATAGTGACGATAACGTCATGATAGCATCCATGTAGCTGTTGTATATGGTTGTGTAGACTTCGTTCTTGAAATATGAACGTTGTTTCACTTCCCACTCCTCATGCGAATCAATTTGAAATGGCAATGGTTGTTGCGGAAATGTTTCCACTGGTCACGTATTTCCTCAAGCTAAGTGGAGAGGCCTTCTTGTGATAGGTCAGCTTGTTCCATAGTTAAGGCTCGGTCTTTGATAGACCCGATAAATTCACGTTATTTCCTTTGTTGGTCTGACGAACGTGAGCAAAGAAGTCTAAAGGAATCATTCTTTCGAAAATTTTCTTTCCCCGGGATAATAGGTTTAATAGATAGAACCCATATAGAGATCATCTCTCCTTCGGCTGATGTAGAACATGCTTATTACTGTAGGAAAGGTAGACATTCGATAAACTTGCTAATTATTTGCGATTAGAATTATTCAATTACATACGCTAATGCAAAGTTCCCAGCAACATCTGACGTCGTCAGACTGACGATGCATACATTTGGCGTCGCTTTGCAGTGCAGGAATTTCTAAGGACGGCGTATACTAGTATACTAATGGAAAACAAAACTTTTGGCTTTTAGGCGACAGCGGATTTCCACTTGAACCATGGCTGATGACACCATATGCTATGAATCTGAAAGAAGGTAAAACGTTGCATACAAAAAGACAAGATGCTTGGTTGAAAGGTGCATTGGTATTTTAAAAAGCACGTTTCGTGCACTTCTTCCGCAAATACTCTAAACTATGAACCTACAAAGGCTGAGGGGATCATAAATGCATGCGTTGAATTACATAATATCCTTCGAAAAGCAAATGTTTGTAATGAACCTGATGTTCTCGAAGCAGATTCTGAAGATGAGGATGAGGATTCTCAACGATCCGTTCATATTGAAACTTCTGGTGGAATTTTACGTGAAGGGCAACTCATTCGCCAAAATATTACACGCCTTAATTTTGTATAAATTAATTTAATTTTTGAAAGCGTTTCAAATTGTTAAATAAAAGGCATAACTTATATTAATATGCATTTAATCAAAAAAGGTTTTGTGCAGCGTTTTCTTTTAGAACTAACTCTCGCTCCATTAAAACTAATTTCTTTTCCTCTAAATCTAATTGCTTTTTTTTCACGAACTCCTTCAATTCAAACTCCTTCTTCCTCTAGGCATATTCTCTCTCTCGTTGTGCCTTTTCGTACTCAAATTTCTGTTTTTCGAATTCCAGTAATTGGACATCGAATTCCTTGTTCCTCGTCTGGCCTGGAGGGGCTCTCTTCCTCTTCCTTGTTGATGTTATCGATGTCGTTAACCGTTGCGGCGTGTCCTGTTGCACCTGGTTATTTGTTGGAATGGTCGAACTCTCCAACTCCTCCACGAGATACTCCGTTTCGGTATAATTAGGCTCTTCATTCTATAACAAAACAAGAAAGAATCATCAAAAACATAATCTATTTTCTTCTGTCTTGCAATTTACCTGTTGAGAAGCACTGGCGAACAATTCTGACACTTCTCCACTCCCACTGACCGCCGAAGGGATCAAAAGAGAGCTGATCCGGCATTCTAATGCTGTCAATGGCTTGAGCATCCTAGTGCCATTAACTCCGCTTTTGTTGATTGAAGCATCCAAAAGCGCCCGCCTCTTTTTCACGTCAAGCCTAGAAATATGGAAACAAAAGTGAGAAAAAATTCAAATAAAAGATTCAATTATTTGACTTTTGGTCCGTCCAATATTCACGCCATTTTCTCGCGTCTTTTACTTTTCCTCACACGCTATTGAGATTCTCGGCAAGCTCATTCCACTTTCCATGGCGTAAAAATGCCCCGTCCTATGATTCAAATCTAAACACGTAATAATTTATCAAAATGTACACAATTTATAAGTATGACAAGGATTTACCTATCACAAGCATTTCCATGAAATCTAGCAAAATTTCTTTCTTCCTTCAATTGTCTACTTTACTACCGGCTGAGTTTGCATCAGCTTCCTTGGATTTGGTTGGATCTGGATCAGGCTGTCGGCTTTTGGACTGGTTCTGACTGCTCTGCCTATGGCTGATCTGCTTCCCTGGATTCCGCTGCTCTGCTTCCTTGGTTTCAATCGAGACTGCTTCCACGGTTTCAACTAGCTGAATTTGCCATGCTTTTCTCCCTACTGATTCAGCAGTTATTGCTCGATTTGTTGACTTTTGCTGATCTGCTGTTGCCATGACCGACAGCTTTTCCCTAGCTATTCACCTTTTCTTTTTCCTGTTTATTTATTATTTACCTGTCATAAGTTTTTCCAGTGATCATTAATTCACCTTTAGCATTTGCCGTTCATTCATTGTTTACATAATTTGTTGGCGTTTTGGAAGCGTGCAATTTCCTTTCTCGACCGGTGACCGTGACGCTTTGGAGTCAAGTTGCTGTGTCAAATTTTTAGCAACCGACGTGAGTGCCGGTAAGCGCCGGTGTCCAATTGTATTTTTATTTCAATGAATATTTCAATGAAACGAAAAATTCACTGACATTATTTTTATTTATTTATTTTTTTATTTTTATTTTTGGAAAATTATAAATAACCCTACTATTGGCTTAGTGTTTAATCTACTCCTAGGAAATGGCTCCTACAGGGGAGGCCAAATGTGTTCCGCTTCCTAGGAAGCGGGAACATTTGGGAATAATGTGTCCTAACCTTGGCAATTGTCTTGGCCAGCGAAGGGAGAAGCTCTTGTGATTGATTACTTTTATACGTTTACTATATAAATTAGCTCCTTTTCCAAGTGAACTTTGTTGCTTGAGATGTTATCCTTTCTTGTCTCTTACCCTTACGAGTATGTTCTAGGTTTACAATGTTTGATGTGAGTTTAGTTAGTGTTTATTTAACCTATTAGTAAATGATAAATGCACATTAGTAAGATGTTAGTAGCTCGAGTTAAACTAATCTTACACTACGTTTATATTAGTCCTGTTAGTAAAGCTTCTTAAAAATTATTGCTCTATTTCTTGGATCAACTAGTTCGGGGGGAAGGATGACGCCTCTTCATGAAATATACGGACGCTGTTTTTTTTTTTTATATTCCGTTTCCCTACTTGCGCGTGCGTTTCTTGCCCTTTAAAATAGTGTTTTTTCAGTTTATATGACTGTTACAGTTTACAGACTGTAACCTAAGCTGTCTAGAAGTTTGAAGAACTGAGAATCCTCACCTTGCTTCGGGTCCAAAAGAACCGTTAGCGGGGGAGGTTCTCCTGCGAAATAGCTCCAAGTCCTTCTACAGTGTTTGAGGATGTGTGTTAAAGTGAGAGGCCCACCACAGGTGTTGCACTGTGGCTTTTCGGACCGATCGAACCAATGCCCGTGCGTGAGTTTCGTGGTCCCTAATCTAATTCTGGTGAGTATTCTCACTTTAATATTACTGAGGGATGGGTGGAGGATAGGTGGATCTAAGGAAAACCAATGTCTTTTTAGGAACTTGTCAGTATCGCGCCATCTGTTCCATCTTATTGTTTGTTCTCCTTTCATTGCTATAGCCCTGCAGAAATTTTCGCTTGGAGGTAGAATTTTGGGTTCGCCTTTGCCTGGAGTTTTGGCTAAGGCGTCCGCTCTTTCATTTCCCTCTTTTCCTGCGTGTCCTGGGATCCAACCCAGTCTAACTTTTCCTTTGTTCTTAATGAGGCTATCTCTTATGTATTTTGCCATGAAGGAGGTGTTCCTGGTGTTAAAGGCTGCGTTGATGGATCCCTTGGAGTCTGACAGTATAAGTACCTTTTCGTTACTATTCGAAAATGGCGTATAGCTCAGCTACTGATGCCGATACGTTCTGGTGTAATTCTAATTTGAAGAATGGTGAGTACTGCTGCTGTTTGTAGATAACAGCTGCTGCGGTCGAGGAGTTGTCCTTAGACGTCCATATAAATGATGGTTTCATCTTTGTGTTCCTCATGCCATTCTTGGAATTTTACCCTAAGGATTTGCTCTCCTATCTGGTTTTTGCTACAGCCCGGGAGGATTGTAGCCTTGCAGCTCTTTAGGAGTTGGGTGGTGTATACCTCATCCCTATGTATGGTGTAAATTGTAGGGAGAGGTCCTCCTCTATCCTTGTAAAGCATCCGTGCCCGGTATAGAGACGAAGGTTTGCGCGGATTCGACTGTAAATTCTTCAGTGACGTGAGGGTCTTGTAGTGTGGCCTGACAGCGTTGACTAAGTTCTTGGCCACTACGTTTATTGTTCTGCTTGTCATTATATTGTTAATTTCAAAGCCGGCCTCTATGGCAAGAGCTTCATTTTTAGTTGGGCGCAAAGCTTCTAGCATGCAGCGAAAAACCTTTCTTGTCGTCTTTTCCAGTGTGGCTAGTGTGGTTTTCGGGGCATTACCATATAACGTTATGGCATATCCATATGTTTCATTCAGTAGAGTCTTGATCATGTGCCTCAGCGAGTCACTTGGTACCCGCGAGTTTCTGGATGTGAGCAGTTTTGTGAGGTTCGCTATGTTTTCTACTTTTTTACACACCTCTTTGATGTGTAAGTTCCATCTCAAGGACTTATTGAAGATTACTCCAAGAATTTTGAGATGATGAGCCCGTTGTATTCGCAGACTGTTTTTGGCTTTACTTTCCATATTGCATTTTCTTTTCCTGCAGATGTGTAGGAGTTCTGCACGTTTCTCGGGAATGATGGCACTTACCTCTCTGCACCATTTTTCGATCGCCTCTCGCGCAGCTGCCAACTTGCTTATAGCGTCGTCGCCTTCTGCCGTTATGTAGATGTTGTCTGCATAGATATATAGTCTGACTTCCGCCGCCTTTTTAACCTTGCTTACCAGTTCTGATATGTATATGTTGAACAGCACCGGTGATAGTGGGCTACCTTGTGGCGTCCCGTTGTCTATTCTACCTGAAGCCGAGGTATTTCCGTTTATTACGGTGGAGATCGTTCTATATTTCGCAAAACTAGCAATTACTTTAATGGATTCTGTGTTGAAACCCCATCTTCTCATCTGCTTTGCTACTTTCACTACGGTAAGTCTTTCGTAGGCTTTCTGTAGGTCTAGTGAGAGTATCATACCGTGTTTTCTATCCGATAACCAACCCGCTGCTGCATGCTCTAGTTCTAACAATAGGGACTCTGTCCCTCTACCCGGTCTAAATCCATGAAGCTCCGAAGGTAGTTTGTCCTCTATCATTCTTCCTAGCCTTTCTGCCAAGATACCTTCCAGTATCTTTGACATGCAAGGTAGGAATGAGATAGGTCTGAAGTCACCAACTTCTCGTGATTCTCCTGCATTTCTTTTTGGAATAGGTTTTATGATGGAATGTTTCCAAGCATGTGGGTATATTCCTTCCAATAAAATTTTGTTGTATAGAATGAGGAGTCTCGTAGAGAAGTCAATACCCGCGTCCCTGATCATCTTGTATGAAATCTGATCTCTACCAGGGGTTCTTCCTTTCAGTTTGTTCATTTTATCTGAAAGTTCTTTGTGACCGAGAGGGTAGGTAATATTTCTATCTGGGTTTGTTATCCCCGTGATTTTACCTCCTAAAATGTCCCTCTTTTCTTTAAGTAACGCTATTGGATAGTGTTCATCTTCTGAGTATTGCATGTAGTTGTTGTTGAAGGTGGAGGCAATCTCTTTTGAGTCGGTGAGTATACTTCGTCCCTCTGTTCGTAAAATCGCTACATATGATTCCTTCTTTACGCCCTTGCAAGCTTTCAGCCTAGCCCAGGCCTGTCTCGCGTCGCTTCTGCAGTCAAAACCTTCTGAGAAGGTCCTCCAGGATTCCCTTTTGGCCTCCTCTATCAGGTTTTTAACTTCCGCATTGGCTCGTCGCAAGAGGTTGAATGAGGTATGGTTTGGGTGCCTTCTGTGTATTTTCAGTATGTTGTTTCTTCTTACCATAGCTTCGTGTATCTCGTCATTGAACCAACAAGGTTTCCTCCTGGTGTTTCCTTGTGAGAGTGGTATTGCTATCCCTGCCGCACCTTTGATAATCTTCGTTAGGTTGGCTGCTTCTCCATTTATGTTATTCCTTACTGGTCTCCAGAGGCAGAGATTGGAAGCCGTGGTTCGAAATAAGTTCCAATCTGCTCTAGATTTGACGAATCTGGACTCTCTGCGCGAGCCGGCTATTTGAATGTTGCTAGAGATGATTATGGGAAAGTGATCACTGCCTTCTGTTGAAGGATGTACTCGCCATTCTAAGGATTGTGCGAGGCAGGCGGACGCTATGGTCAGGTCTATAGCCGTATATGTTCCTCTCGTCGAAAGTAAGGTGGGAGAGCCGTCATTTAGGAAGACTAGGTTCTCTCTCTCCAGTGTGTCCATGATGCATCGACCTCTTCTATCAGTCATTGAGTTTCCCCAGACCGTCGAATGTGCATTGAAGTCTCCTCCAATGCACTTTCTTCCTGGTACCTGCGATACCAGTAGGTCGAGGTCTCTCTCCTGATAGGAGTGGTCATGCTCCACATACACGTTGATGAGTGAGATTCCTGGGTTTCCCTGATATTCAATAGCATTCGCTGTGATTCTCGAGTTAAGAGTTATTTCCTTATGCGGTATGCTACTCTTGATCATAGTCGTGACTCCTCCCCTTCCGCTGACCTTGCTCTTGTGGTATATGGCATAATTTCCTTGCGACCTGGGAACATTGTCCCGGAACTTTGTTTCTTGTAGGAATATGACGTCCGGGTTATATAAGAAAATGAGGTACCTTAAGGAGGCGATATTGTTGTGGTAACCCCTAATGTTCCATTGTAGGATGCTGAGACTCTTATTGGTATTAGACATAGTGTCTATGGAAAAAGGTGATGTTGATGTATAAGTTTATTAGGGATGGAACTGGGACTGGAAGGGGATCTGGTGTACGTTGCGTAGAACTTGGAATCTATTCTGTTAACTCTCTAAGCGAGATCGTCTTCTTACTTTGTGCCTTTTTCGCTTACTTGCCAGAGATAGCTCTTGCAAAAGTAAGGCCTTGTTTAGAATATATTTCTATGTAGTTACATTTTGGGTGAGTTTCTATCACCTGAATTATTTCTTCTCTACAGAAGTTAAATGTGTCTTGTAATTTGTCTAAATGTTTGGAATCTTGACCCGAGATCTCCTTATCGTTACCGACGTCCAGAATAGGTGTTATTCCCGGTATATCTAGGTTTTTTAGGTAATAAGAGGTGCCATCCTTTCTTTCCTCAGAATTTGTAAGTTCTAACCTACTTATATTATTGTTAAGAATTTTGGGTGCTTTGTTGCTGGTTTTCTTAGGGTTGCTTGCTGCAGGTATTGTTAGCTGTTTTGTTGAGTTTTCTAGGCTATTTACTTTGTTGATGGACGTTGTCTTTTCAGTGGCAGTTGTGTCAAATGACTTGGTTGAAGAGTTGTTGATAGTAGTGGTCTTATTTGTGGTTGTGTTTTTGCTGTTATCTGCTGTGGTCTGAGGGTTTGTCGTTAACGGTCCGGTTGATGTTGAAGGTGAGTTGGGGGCGGTAGCTGTCTTCGCTGGAACTCTTGATGTGCCTGATGATACCTGTGCATTGTTAGCTAGTATCAGCCTTTCTGCAGCCGACATGTTCTTAGTCTTGATGAAGGTGAGTAAATCCCCGTAGCGATCGAAGAAGAGTTTTTTCGCTTCATATTTGGTTAGCCCTTCTTGTGCCATTATAGCCTCTATCTCTTTTGCCATAATCCATTTAGGACACGTGGATTCTGCTGAGCCATGGTCGTTGGTGCCACAGTTTACACAGTGGGATCCCTCGCAAGAATGACCCTCCGTTCCTGTCTTAGGTTCTCCTCCTGGGGAATCACTCCCCATCCTCTCGAACGTGTGGCAGAGCTTTTAGAGAAGTTTTATTTATTTCGATGAATCAAACTCCACACAAAAAAATGGGGAAATTTCCCAGAGTAGTGATCACCCTATGAATCTGTTATCAGTTGAGCGATTTGCTGATAACAAGAAATTGCTACTGTGCACAATTCGTTGATGATATTCCACGTGCCGCTAAGTGCGATTTGATTTTTAATTGAAAAAGACTATTAAAACTGCTTCTATCTATACGTCTTCAATAACTGAGAAAGTCTTGTTTACACTCTAATAGATGCTCTACTTTGATCACTCTATAGTCTATTAAGTTTAAGTAAATTGGGTATGAACATAAAAACTCTTAAATTCGCCTACTCGTTGTAAAAATATCACCGGGTGACTGTGATTATTTTTATTAGTTACGGCAAACCAATTATAATTAAAAAGTTATTCAGCACATCTGTTATGAAATTTTACAGTTCCACGAGCGAAATTAGGATTTTAGTTTTACTTTTAGAAACCTTTACTCATTGCTCTCCTGGTGAATTGCCTAACCGGTCCTGCGACCATATCCAGTCGTTTGAGAATGCATGGCCCTAAGGCCGAGCCACTCCGTGAGTCTAAAACAACAGCTTTGTTATTTTCTGATAAAAGTCAAAAAAAAATTGAGCATTTAATGATCTTTATTATTGTTAACGTTGTGAGCATAACTTGCTCATTAAACTACTCACTCGTGCTAATAGCTCGTTCGTAAATAAATATTAGATTCAAACGATCAGTTTAGTGTCTAGATTAACTCTGACTTTATTTCCATAATAATTCGGGAATTTGTACAAAAATCAATTCTTTGTTTTATATTATTAATTACAATGGAATTTATGATCAAACAATGCATTACCTAAAGTTCATCTTGCAGGTCAGGGTAACAATTTCAGTGTAACAATGTAAGTTTTCTATCCCTTCCTTTTTCTTTCTTTTAGATAGCTGAATTAACTTTCTTTTGTTATTCGTTAGGTTACACTGTCGCCTAAGATGAACATTAAACCTTACAAATGCTTAATTAATAAACGTAAATATATTTTTTAATTTTATTTATTCAGCCATTAAAAATAAAATTAAAATTACATAATTCACATAGAGATAAACAAGGTTATCTGTTTGTGGGGCTGACTACAAAAAAAAACTTAGTAACAGCAATTTAAACTAAGAAAATACATTGTTTGAAGTTTCATAGCAGTTAACGCATAATTTATAATTCATACAATTTTTCTACTCAATTATCAATATGACAAAATCACTACATTCGTAACAAATATACTTATAATTTGGTCTTTTAATTATTTTAATATTTCTTTGAAAATAAGTTTACAATAAATTTGTACAATTAAATATTAGCTATAACCCATTCGTTTAATTTTTTTTTCTTTATCTTATGACCCAGAGTTTTCAAAATGATTGGTAATACATATATTAAATATTCCTATTGCCTTAATATAACTATTTTTACTACTAACGGATATACATGTATGTCTCAACGTACCTCGTATGTACTTGTATGTTTTTATTTCTTATTCGACTTTTGGAATTTATGTATTTTTCTTTTAAATTATTGTAGTGATATATCAAGGATTCTATTGTATATAATTGTTCTATATTTGGTGGGTTTTGGTGCGCTATAAATTTGTTTTTATTCATAATCTTTAGTAATCTTTTCAGTAAATTTTTTAATAGCATTAAATTATTGTTATATGCACCTTCCTATACTATAATTCCGTAACTTATAATACTGTGAAATAAGGCATTGTAAATCATTCTTAGCATTTTAAGGTTCATTACTTTGGGTAGTTTATAGAATATGAAGATCAAAAACTAGTTTATAGAATCCATGTAGGTATCCTTTTTCAAGAAAATTGTTTAAAAATTCTTGGCTAAAGTTATTTAGTTTCAGTAAGTCTATGTTGAAATATCCCATTATAAAGTGATTTTTGACATTTCTCTTTTTTGTTAAAAATTCTTTTATATTCGATAAAAACTCAGTCTTTTTTATGTCATGAGATCTACATAATGTTGAAATCTCAAAATTTTTTTTTGAATCTTATTTGATACAATTCAATTCAATTCAATTTATTAAAATTTCTTTACATATATATTTCACCATTTGGAGAATACAAAGTAAAAAAAAAATCTGAAAGAGCGAGGCTGTCCTCGGCTGTGCTCAGGATCGGTTTATCTTAATACTAAACTTGTAAATTATCTTAAACTAAAAACATATGGTTTAAGTTTTATAAATATTTGCCAGATCCAACTTCAGTTTTTTGTCTTTTATTATTATAAAATTATAAGCTGTTAACCTTTTGTAATAGATGATACATTTTTTTCATAAACTAACTTAAACTAAATATGTACATTAATTCATACATTTTAATATAATTGCATGATAAGCTTTAGTATTTTATCTTTTATTAATTTAATATTCTTAGCTGATAAATTTTTGTACTTATTTGGCAAGTAATTTGAGTGTTTTATACCTGTAAACAGACTGTTTTTTTGAATAAATTTCTTTTTATTCTGTTTATTTGTTTATTTCTTGTTATACTTGTATTATTACAATATAAGGATTGTAGCAAATTATAATGAAAAGAGATACGCTGTGCTATATATTTTTGTTTAATAGTAGGGATTCTATCAGAAGTCAAGAGTTTAACGAATTTTGCTTGTAATTTATAAAGAGGTTTAAGGTGAGTAACATCCGCACCACTCCAGGCTATGTGGCCATAATTGATTATACTTTAGTTTGTATTTAATAAATAAAAAATATCTAATTCTTTTTACAATTTTCTGAATTTGAGAAAACCATTTTAGATTGAATTAAACAAGTAGCCCAAGATATTTTACAATACATACTCTTTTTAATTTTTCCCCATTTATTCTAACATCAATACTTGGTGGAACACTATCTGCATAACACGCAAAGGTAATTAGTCCAGTTTTGGTAACATTTGAAGTCAACTTGTTTATTTTGAACCAGTTACTTAACTTAGATAAGTATTCATTCATATTTAGCACAGCTAATTCCCAAGACTTCTTAATACTCAAAACATCTGTATCATCTGCATATGCAAATATATTAGGACTTATATAAAATATATCATTTATATATACAGTGGGTGATCGGTTAACGAACATAATCCGTTGCAAGACTATGTTCGCTATCCGAATTGTTCGTTAACCGATCATCGATTTACTATAGATTTTATGTGAAATCAATTAATTCGTTCCGGAGACCCTTAAAAATGGAATTAAAAACAAATTATGTATAGTTTCTTAGTAAGTTTATTAAAAAAAAACAATACATATTTATATAGTCTTGTATATAAATCAGGCGTTTTCATTTTTTGTTTATGGGGCCTTAGAGAACATGTCCAATGTCGATTGGTTTTCTCTCTTTTTTATGATTTTCCGGAAGTGATTGATGGCATTGTTGTTGAAGAGACCCCCAACCCTACTGACATCAGCCTGATTTGGGTGCCATTTCAAGACCATTGCTCTGACATCCTCAAACTTCTTCATAAGATCATTAATGTCCGAAGCCGGCATTGGTCCTCTTTCGGCTTCATCTTATTCAGAAGGAGACATTCCGCTTTGTTTCTTGCAGTTCTTCATTCAAGATTTCTTGGAGCTCCCATTATTTCCTCTATTTCCTTGTTGGTGCGGGTCCTGTACTCATTTCCTTCCCTGACTGGTCCAGCTATTCTTCGCAGTATTCTTCTTTCGAAAACTCGCAGGGCATTAATATCTTTGTAAACCAGGGTCCATGCTTCCGATTCGTATTCAACAAACGGCCTTATCAGTGTTTTATAGAGCTTCAGCTTTGTTCTTCGGGTCAGGAGTTTAGATTTCATCAGCGTTTGATTCGCATAGCATGCTTTATTGCCAGCCACGATTCTATTCATTATTTCGCTGCTCACTTTGTTTTCCCTGTTCAATGTGACTCCTAGGTATTTGAATTCAGAGACACTCTGGAATGTGAACTGGCCTATCTTCAAATTTTGTAGCTCATTCCTCCCCTCAGCAGAGGCTTTCGTGTACTTAGTTTTGTCCTGGTTTACCTCTAGCCCGATGTTTCTTACTTCTCTTTCCATTGCTGTGAAGGTGTCGATCAGGGTGTTTTTGTTTCTGGCAACAAACATGTCGAGTAATTGAGGTGGCTCATTTGAATTAATCTTCGTGATTCCTGCATAATTTAGTTCTTTGTTTTTTATTATCTCGACCATGTCTGAAAGTAGTTTGTTTTGGTGTTTAAGCTCTGCATTGTGCTATTCACGCAATGTGCATTTTGCTGTCAAATTTTTTAGTTGATCTTCTAAATGTCCGTTACTGTCCGCTTATTTTTTATCGATATCACCACTCAATTTTTCTTGATATTTTAAAACCTCATGTTTTTTTATATCTGCAATTAATATTTTCGTAGATTCACTTAGGAATATATTACGTTGTTGTTAGGTTAGGTCACCATGTTTATCACATAATGTTCATATATCACTAATAAATCTTACTTTTTTTAGTTTATTAGCTTCGGATAAATGAAAAACTCCTTCACAAGAAATAAATTCCACCTTTCCGTGCATATTATGGCTTAAATGGCTTAAAGACTTCCAATTTTGTAAACTTTGCATTAAGGCTTCTTATGTTTATGTATAAAATATTCTCTTTGTAATCTTTCAAATATTTGGTGAGAGTGTTGACATTAAGGAACACTTTTTCTTTTTTAATAATATCTCTTGGTATTTCGTTGTTTAGTTCATCAATTTTCTCCATTATTTGCACTCTGTAGAATACCTGGACGGCGGGACTGAGTTGAGGCTAGTGACGAGATAGAATTTGTTCTGCTTACCAGTTCAGTCTTTAATTTTGGGTTTTGTGTTTTTATATGTGCGTTTGCTATGTTACCGATATATCTTTGTATAAATGAGCTCATCGGATAATCTGTGGTTTAAATATATTTTTTTAATTTTGATCTTTAGCACCTGGCATCACTGGCTATCATTTGCCACGTGTTGCACATCATAATTTGATTTATGCTGTTCATTATAATAAAAACAATTTGGACAGCACAAATTCGTTGTTTCGTTGCAATTTATTCTCAGATGTGGACCAGAACACTTTAATCAAATTTTTGCATTTCTCACACTTTTGCCCACTGTGGCTAAATCTTCCACAGTTATAACATGGCCTTATATTTATGTCATCATAAGCTTTACAATTTTGATAACCAACAAAAACTCTGTTTCAAATCCTAACGGGTAGGGTTAATTATAGGGTTAATTTAAGATTAAATACAATGATCTTTAAACCTATTGACAGTTATTTAATTCATTTCAATTGTTAAATGCATTACACTTTAACAGTAGTATATTTTAGACTGTTTCTTTGACAATTCATACCTTAATTCATACCTAAATCTAGCTTACTCAGTAATTTTCCTTACTCAACATTGATTTCATTAATATTCATTTGAATTTACAATTTCGCAATGGTTTGTCCCAATTTCCCAGTTGTTCTTATTTTCCAACTTTTTGATTATCTTTTTTCCGACTCGACAACATTCCATGGTTAAGTAGGTCAGAACATTCCATTTTCAGAGTGCATGTGAGGCACAGTTATTCGAAGTGAAATTTTATCTTTGTTCTTGATATTGTATTATCTAGTAAAACACGCGGTGTTTCTACTGAGCGGAAATCAATCTAAGAGGAACAGTGCAGAAAATCTCGCGAATTCATGAATCTGTGAGCCAACTTTAATCAAAATATCGTAGTTTGCACGAGGTTGTAGAATTTTATTTAATAATAAGCTTTGGCTTTTTCTGCGAATTGTGATAATATAACGGGACACCGAATCACCTGCAGTTTCAAACCGCGTGGTGCCGGAGTCCCACATATAACGGTATCAATATGAATAATCAACGGTGAACTGAATGCGAGGTTAAACGTATAGTTACTTAGTTACATTTCCATTACATTACCTTTTGGCATTTTCGCTTTTGGTTTTTCTCGCGAACTTCGCAGTGTTCATTCTAGTGTGCGCACGGATCTGTACCCTCAACAAGTCTCCAGCGGTGACACCTAATCTAACTAGTATTGTGACTGCCTATACACCGAACGTGCTTGCGGATTCCTCGATCCCACCCGTGAATATGTCCCGAGGAAGTGCGCTCCCTCCTGTGGACTACCGACTTATACACAGATACGAGGAGAGGCATGTGGCGCCTTTCCTTGTTTTCTTCCAAAAAAAGGATTCCGAAGACCACTCAGAAAAAAACCTATTCTCATTCGCAATATTGTTATTCACAAAACTTAACAATGTTGCCAGCAAATGCTCAAATGTTAAAAAAGCAGGGTTCAACAAATTTGAAATTATTTTCAACCAATGGGAAGTCGCAAACGACATGGTTCAGCAGTTTAACAATTGTAACAATTTTAGAGATGGGGAGGATTGGATCGCATACGTTCCATCTTTGTAGATTTTTAAATACTTCATCGTGAAAGGCGGTAATGACAAGAACATCACTGGGATCAGATTTATTGAAGATTCTAGCCCCTAACCCCCCCCCCCCAGGGCGGTACAAGCCTCCACTTGAAATTTTAGTGCCGAACGAATTCAAAGAATCCGGAAAAGACGTGAATCCGATGGTACTCTCGCCAATTGCTATACAACCATCGACGGTAAAAGAGTCCCGATCCTCGAGGACTCTCATGCATTTAAAATAAAAGTTAAAACATTCGACGTACCCAACAGAATTTCTCTATGGGAAATTCTCTTATAGGCAACGCCTTTCATAGAGAAACCCAAAAGATGTTCGCATTGCCTACGGTTCGGTCACGTATCAAAGCTCTGTAAAAATCGCTCGAAGGAGCAAACCTGCTTGAATTGCAGGTTTCTCGGGCATGGTCATCCTAACTTTCCAGAAACAACACTCAAATGTATCAATTGTACCAGAGCATACTTAGGAAATTTCAACCACCATACCTCAGACGATAATTGCCCAGTCTTTACCTTCCAAAAAGTGAAAGAAATGGTCGCATTCCACAATGTCGATCAAAATTAGGCAATAGGGCTTTTAATCAAGAATGACGGCGTTATCCCGTCAGTTCAAAAAAAGACATACTCGGAAACCACCAGAAACAAGCTAAAAGTTATAATAAATAATATTCACTCCAGGGCTTGTCTCACTTTAATTAATAAAACAAAAACAGCTAGACCGATCCCCACATTGGCCCCCCAAACAAGGTTAACAAATCCCCGAAAAGGAAATTAACCTCCATAGAAAGCAATGAGAGAGTGGCCAAAAAAAAACCTTCAGTACTGGCTGTGCAAAACAAGGATTTACCCACGAGCCCCTCTCAAATTGACGATGACGATTTCGTCTCACCATGAATACCAATGTTGCAAACCAAATTAATATTTTACAGTGGAATTGCAGGTTGATTGAGCGGAGGGCTCATCAGTTTTGAAACCTTGTTGAGACCAGAGAACAACTTCAGCTTACCTGGTTTCAGTAAGGTTTCGATTGAGAGAAATGATTAAATGGGAGGCGGTGTCGCTCTCTTCATCAAAAATAGCCTAAAATTTCAGAGTGTTGATCACGAACTCTCTCAACTATCTACGTTGAGCAAATCACTTCGACTTCCTAATTATAAAAATTCACCTGAGCAGCAAAGAAGAGATCACCATCGCCAACGTTTATAGCACACCGAGATCATGAAGCGCTACGCCTTTCACTGAAGACAACGTAAGCAATACCTTCGTTTCTACCATAGCCAACTTTAAGAATATTATTCTGTTAGGCGACTTTAACGCAGTTGGGTATGCCTTGTCTCCTAACACCAATACGAACAACGAAGGTCGCAAACTGGAAAACGCAGTTTCCTGCAGACCAAAGCTGTCGTTAAACACTGTCAATACGGACATTTTAGTTCGCAATTGCTTGGTTTATTTGTAGGGAATTGACAAACAAATTAACAACAATTCGCAATATGAAGCCTTTATCGACTCCCTTATCAGCGCAGCAAAAGGCTCCGGGGGCGTAATCAGAGATAGAGTGGATTTAGAGTGCAAAAAACACAAAACCTGGTGGAACAACGACCGCGAGGACATCATGAACTCCATCAAAAGTAGATACGGTATCTTCAAGAACGCACCATCAATCGATTCATTAAAAGCGTACCTCAACATCAGGAAGAAAGGAAGATCTAAAATTAAAAAAATCCGTAAAAATTACTTTCTGCGCTTCGATAAACAACCAAACGTCTCCTACTTTGCTCTGGAGGAAAATTAACAATTTCAAAAACAAAAAACTAGCTCCGAGCATCCCTTTTTTCACCAACATGGTCCATATTAACATCCTACGCAGATTATTCGATAAACTCGCGTCAGAAGACCTAAACCTAAGCAACATCCCTGACAATTTCAATCTAATCAGTCACTCAGTGTCATACCTCAGCAACCAGAATTATGTCAGCAAATATCTCATATAATGAATTCGCTGCAGCACTAAACTGTCAACCGGAGGATAAATCTGCTGGCCCTGATCTAATCAATGTCACGTTATTAAAACTACTCCTAAAAGAGTGTCACTTGAAAATCCTTAAATTTTCCCAAATAGTACTGGACTCTGGTAATCTTCCACCATCGTGGTCCGATTGTTTCGTGATTTTCATCCCCAAACAATCTAAAAATGACGTCAGACCAATATCACTGTTAAACATACTGGCCAAGACTTTTGAGAAGATCCTACAAAGCAGACTAAAAGCGTGGGCAGAGTCCAACAAAATTATACCAATCGAACAATTAGGATTTCGAAGAACCAGGAGCAGCTTAGACACAGTTGCCACCCTTACCGCTCACATAACTGAAAATTTTCTGACTAAAAAATTTACTGGAGTCATCTTCCTAAACATAACAGGGGCCTACGACAACGTGGATCCTTTATTATTAGCAAAAGAATTGTGGAGATCCGGTCTGAATTATAACATAAACAAGACAATCTACCACCTGCTAAATGCCAGAAAACTGACACCTTTCAACGACGGGGTAATTCTGGGCTCGTACGTTGCCACCAGGGGTCTTCCGCAGGGATCAGTAGAGAGTCCTATCTTCTTTAACATCTTTTTTGCCAAAATCAAATCTTGCCTACCGAAGGGTGTAAACATCCATTTATATGCGGACGATATCGCCGTTTACTACACAAGAACGAGTTGGCCGGCAATATGCAGATGTTTAAACATAGCCCTTCACAACATTGACTCTTTCTTAAGGGCCCGTAATCTTGAAAATTCTATGGCAAAGTCTAAAGTCATGATATTCTGCAAAAACAATAATCTAAACTTGTATCAGAACCCAAACGACAAGATCAAACTGAATAACCAACATCTCGAATGGGTTAAACAATTCAAATATCTAGGCTTCTGGCTGAAATCTGATCTCAAATGGGACTTACACATTGACAAAATAGCTAAAGCCGCTACGAACACAACAAACTTACTTAACGCGATCGCCGGTCTTGGTTGGGGCGGACACTCCAACACTCTACTAAACTTTTTCAAAGGGATGATCAGATCCAAACTAGACTGACGTTCGCAGATTTTTGCGGACGCCCCAAAAACATGTCTCAAAAAACTTGACACCGTCCATCTCAGCGCACCCAACATGCCTAGGCCTCATGAAATCCATACCCACTAACATAATCTTCGACATGGCACGTGAGCCACCACTATTCCTTAGAAGGGAATTTCTGTCTAAAAAATTCGTCCTCAAGACGTCAGCTTTCAAAAATCACCCGCTCAATAAACATCCAAGCGACATTACTGCGACTAGAGTATATGCAAGGGGTCACAAGAAATTCAACCTGGCAGAAGTGAACAGAAGTATACAACCGCTTCTGAAGGATATCATCGTCAGAGACTTAACTAAATGAGACTTACCTCTAAATGAAAAACTGGAGGTCAGGTTTCTGGATTTACACAGCGACGTGGAAATAATGTCAGTATACAAAATTTCGGAGACACAAGTATCAGACCTGTGCTTAGAGGAGCAAAAAGCCTTCACAGTTAACAGATGCTTCGAATCCATCATTGCACACAAATGAAAGGATCACACGGTGATATACTCAAATGGATCTAGAGACAGCAATAGAAGTAGAGTGGGCTTTGCTTTGTTCACATTTTAATTGGGAGAGATTTTCCATATATCAAGCGGAAGCGTTTTCGATCGTGGGAGCCCTTACCTGGATCCTAAACTCTCAAGTTGGGAAAGCCCTGATAGTTTCGGACTCACGTAGTGTCCTCTTTGCACTGAGAACCACAGAGACAGAGACAATATCCTGGCTAACTAGCCAAAGACTTATAACAGGCGCGAAATACTTTCAACAAAAAAGTAAAATCTTCGATACCCTCTGGTTCCAAAACATACACGCTGATAGAAACCTCAAAAAAAAGTAGGTCAGTTCGTAAATTTTGCCATTGTGCAATTCTCGGTTTTTGACCGCTGGTAATAGCATTCGGGCGATACGATGTTCGATGCTAAGCGATGTTTATGATCGGTTGTTTTGACAGATACATCAAGACACATTATGTGGAAAGTATCGTCCGTGTAATTTATGTCAATTCAATTTTATTTTTCAGCTTTTTACTAAAAAGACCATGGTTAGGAAGAATCACGACCTATATCAGAGAAAATATCTCTACAATAAGGCATGTTTCATCAAAATCGGGAGGGTAGTTTGCCCGTAAAAAGGGTCACAAAGTTGATGCTTGCCAATCAATAAACTGATGATAACCCAATGTGCTGTGCATCTAGCGATCCAAAAATGCTTTTTTCCATCTTATTTTTTCGGAAAGTTTGACCTAATTCAGTTTCTAAAATTGTTAATTTTATATTACTGTTATTTTTTAAATTTATAGGAGAACAAATTATAATAGTATTGGTATGGTTTTTTAAATTTCTTGTAAACTGGGTTTAAGATTTTTTTCAAAAACTTCCAAAAACAAACCACCGGCTACTATGGCTCACCAGATAGGCCATATTGGCCGCATGAAGATCATCCTTCAGAACTTTTTCCTTTTAAGGCAATGGCTCCGCGAAAACCTATCTCAGAACAGAAAACGTCAGACGTAGTGCAAAATTTCAATGAGCTGAGCAATCGAAGATGTGCGAAATAAAAACATGGTTACACTGAAAGCTGCTAAACTTTAAAAAGTTCCAAGAACAACTTTGAGGCGTCTAGCGGCTAAAACAGAATCGCCAACTGATGCGAAGTTGGGAAGAAAACCCGTTTGACCTGACGAACTAAAAAGAAATTAGTTGAATATGTGTTAACAATGGAGGCTAAATTGTTTGGTTTGGTGCGACGAGATGTCATGAATTTAGCCTATCAGTTAGCGGTGAAAAATAATATTTGTCACACATGTTATGCAAAAAATGAAAGCGCTGGTAAAGATCGTCTAAGATCATTTTTAGAAAGGCACCCGGAGCTTTCTTTTCGTCGCCCAACAGTAACATCTTTCACGAGAGCTAAAGGATTCAATAGAGAAAACGTGAACCATTTCTTTAACATATACGAGAGATTGATAGATGACGACAAATTCCCTCCCAACAGAATTTTTAACGTTGACGAGACAGGGATAAGTGTTGTGCCATCCCAAATGGTGGTAAACATCATAAAAAATCTCCGGTTGTACTTATTTTGGATGGTCATACCAGTCATACAAGAAATATTGAATTGATAGATCTAGCAAGAAAAAATCATGTCCATTTGCTGTCTATTCCTCCACATTTCAGTCACAAAATTCAGCAGCTTGATAAATCATTCAAAAAAATATCGACAGTAAATATATTGATCGTTCAAAAACTATCTTTCCGGTGAAATAAGATCTTGGATTAGAAACAATACTAGGCCTTTGATGTATTATGATAGATGGAAGTTTTAGGAAAAGCGTGGTTGCGGGCTCAAAGTGGAGAAATACCTGTTAGCGGTTTTCGTGCAACGGGGATATATCCTGCTGACAGAAGTGTGTCGTGATGCGATTTCGGACATGATGCTGACTCAAGTGGTCAGCGTCAGACTACTTGATCATGGTGAAGTAGGCCGGGTGGATGCGCCGACTACTTGATCATAATCTAGTAGGCTTGGAGAGAGGAGGATCTTTTTTCCCAAAAGGAATTGAGGGAAGTCAGTTTTCATTCGACCGCGAAAGTGGTGACTCGATGTATTGAAATTTAATATCAAATTAAATCAGAGTTGAACCCGTGTATCATTTACACTGCTGGCCAAAAAATTTTGCTCACTTTGTTTTTTCCATATAAAACTAGTTATTGTTTTCAGATATTTTTCTTTTATATATTTTTTAAAGCACAAAAATGTTTCTTACAAAACAGGAAAATTTCATCTATAAACTATAATTATTTTTTAAGATTTAATCATTTCAAAATAAATTTGCATTTTCATATAATTTTCTGAAATTTTAAACCACAAAAATTTTTACATAACGTTTTTTTTAATTTAAATTTTAACCATAACAAGGTGTTACAAGATTACTATTGTCTTATTTTAATAATTGGTTGCACCACCCCGTGCATGGATGACAGCCTGACAACGCCTTCTCATTGAGCTGGTTAAATTTCGTAAAAAATCCTCAGTTAATGATTCCCATGCCTCTGAAATCCTGACTTTTAATTCTGTTGTTGTCAGTGGGCGTTTCTTGACCAATGGCAATTTCATCGACGACCAGATGTTTTCAATCGGATTCAGATCTGGACTATACGGTGGCCATTTCATCACGTTGACTCCTTTATTTTCCAGATACTCCTTTGTCTAAATTAAAAAAAAATAAAAGTGTGCACGTTAAGTCAAAGGTCTGTTAACTAAGTTTCGAAATTATTATCTGTTCTACAAATTTGAGGTATTAACTTACCTTTTTTGCAGCATGCGCTGGAGCGTTATCCTGTTGAAAAATAAAGTCACAAGTATCACCAAATAGCTTGATAACTGAAGGCTCAAAATAATTCTCCAACGTATGGATGTAAACATCCGCTGTTATTCTTTGGTCAATAAATGCTAGATGACCTGTTTGGGCTCCAGAGAAACATCCCCAGACCATTGCTCCTTCTGTTTTTGGCGGCATCATTTGCAGACATCGTTCTGATAAGCGTTCACCTTTCCTTCTCCTGACGAATAACCGTCCGTCGCTTTGGTGGAGTTTAAATTTCGACTCGCCAGAAGAGATGACCATATCCCACATCTCATCAGTCCAATGAATGTGTTCTCTGGCCCAATTCAAACGCATTATACGCGCCGATCTGGTCAAAGCTGGTTTAACCACTGGTCGTCGTGCAGGAATTTCCATGGCTACCAATCTTCTTCTTACGGTTCGGCTCGAAATTTCTTTCCCAGTGGCTCGGTGAATATCTCCTTTCAGCTCCGAAGACGTTTGAAAAGGTCCTCGCAGACATTTTAGTTTCAAAAAATTATCATCAGCAGCTGTTGTTTTTCGTGGACGTCCTGATCCTTTTTTCCGATCTAAGCTTCCAGTTTCCCTGTGCCGCTTCATAACTGATGCAACAGTTCGTTGTGCACAACCTAATCGAGCAGCAATAACCCTCGAAGAAAGATTCTCTCGCATGAGAGTCACGATCGCCACCTTTGTTTCTAAAGTAACTTTACCCATGCTTGATGTTATTAATTGCCGACCTATTTATACTAGAAAATGGTCTTAGCAGGTGCAAAAACCAGCTCATTACCGAAAAAATCTCTTTCTAAAGGATTAGTTTCGTAGTCAAGTAATAAAAACGGGTTGAGCAAAATTTTTTGGCCAGCAATGTAAATCAAGCTATTATAAGTGTCTTCAAAAACCACAACTTTATAGACATGAATTCAGACCCTACATCTACATCTACTTCGCCTGAATAGATCCAAGTGTTAGGAGACCAGATTGAAACGGCGCTTGGCGGCACTGAGGTTCTTCGCGATGACCACAACAATCCACTACCAGAGGTCAACATACACCTTTTCAATTATCGCCGATCCCGGAAATAGCGCCTAGAAAAACTATTGATCGAGGGAGGAAGGCTGCTGAACATAAATTAGATAAATCTACTGTGGACAAATCCCGAAAAGGAAAAAGCAAGCGTTTAAAGTGAAAAGCAAAGACAAATGCTGAACAAATACCTGAAGAAACTGAACCACTATATGACAACAGCGATGAAGGAAGTCCAGTTTCAGATGCAAAGTTTTTGTGTTGTGGATATCTCTATTCTATGGACCATGGAGGGGAATCAAGTATTCAATGCTTCTGTTGTAGGCGATGGGCTCATGAAGAATACTCAGAACTAGAAACGGATTTCTTTGCTCCGCAAAATGAACTACAATTTATTTTTCATTGTTTACTTTTTTTATTTTTATTTTTTATTTTATTTTTATTTTTTATTTTTGAAAGTTGTAGTGCCTTAAGCTTTTAGCTATTGATTCCTTATGAATACGACGACCGGAATAGACACTAAAGGCGCGTTTCCAATGCCAGCTTGGAGTGGATTGGATTGGCTTACATGTTTCGCTAGTGTCGCACCCACGCAATCCGCCATATGTGCGTCTCGTGCAATCTGTGCCCTGCGTGGATTGAAAATAGCATCTTGTTCTATTTTCACGCTGGAGTGACAGTACGATGTTTACATTGTTTTGATTTTACATTGTTATGGTATGATAATATATTTAATTCATTGCTAAAGCAAAGTTTTTGTGTTATGGATATCTCTATTCTACGTCGACCATCGATTATTAAACTGGCAACAATAACATTGAATTTGATTTACGATTACGGGAAAACCGAGCAAGAAGAAAATAAAGCCGTGAAATAAGAAACCTATTATTGCTTTCACATAGTGAATATAAAAATATAATAAAATAATTTATGAGCCCTGTCAAAGTCGTTGTTGGGATACCAAACTCCTTAGACAGCCTTTGCTGCATCACTAACTTGCTCACTATCAAGAGAACCTCTTGTACTCTTTTCCTTATAATTGCCCATCCTTTTAATTACTATTGCTCAACGAGCCCCCAAGCAAATTTTTGGAAAAAAGTGACGTTATGAAGAAGATCCGAATTCCTTTGATTTATTAATTTACACAGAACTTCAACGAATTTCAACAAAATTTTCAATTACCTTAAACTTTCAAAAAACAGTAGGCGGTTGATAATCCGGCACTCAAAATTTTTTCCTATGCCGGATTACTGGAACTGCCGGTTCACTGGATTTATATTGGAAATATATCCTATCGAAAAATTTTCACAGTAGAATTCCCGATGAGAATAAGAATTATTTTCAATAACAAATTCTCTCAATTTTAGTTTTGAGAATTCACGTGTAAGTTTAATCTACAAACCGTCTTATGCTAGCGAAATGTGCGATTTATTGAAGTGAAACTTTTTATGGGACACTATAGGAGTTTTGGCATGAGAGTTAACTCGTAGGGCTGTCAAATCTTTGTTGTCTTTTCTGATGACCATTTACTAAAGCAGAGTGAAAGAGTCGGGAAAAATTTATGAAGATCCGCACAAAGCGGAGATGTCGAGAATTGTTTCACTTCTGACGCTGTAAGTTTTTGACAGACGCATTTTCTTTTTTCGGATATTTATCATTTTGGTTTCAAATAAAAATCAGACATTATCATTATAAAAATGAGTAGAATCCGCTTAAAAATTTAGTTACCTGTAAAATTGTGATGAAACAATTGGCGAATATGCCAAATTCCTGCCTACTTTAATAGGGACCCACTCGGAATTGCTGACCACGTGAAATCCTGAAGAAAGTCCCCGACGAACTAAGGACCGGTGCGAACGGGTTCTAATTCCAGTCCAATTCTCTAATTTATTAGAATCAATTTATTACTCAAGCTATGCGAATTCATTTGCGTTCTGAACGTTCTAAACTTTGACAACTGGGTTGTGAAAACGCAGAGATTTTGAAAAATGTATTCTAAAGAAATGAGAGATACATATTATTAAAATAAACATGGAAGAAGTTACGCTTATTCTGTTGTTTGTGTAATTGCTTTCATTATTCAGGTAGTTGATGTACAAAAGAAGAAAACGAAGAAGTTTTGGGACGATGCTCAGGCTGGCAGAAGCATGAGTAAATTACAATAAAATATTATTCTATTATTCCTTACATTTCTTATCATGCTTTGAGTCTTCGAAGTACTATATTGATACCTATCAGTCTGTAACATACAAAGCTGTGCTTGATGAAGACAACAGTGTCATTTGTTTTTATTTTTAAACAGAGAACTTAAGTTAACATGACTGTGTGTTATACCCTAATTTAAATCGTACTTAACAGCTAGACAATTCTAGCTTATTCTTAGTAGGTACTAATTTATTTATATATTTATTTATTTATTTATTTATCTTAACTTAGTACAAGTTTATAGAACGGTAGAGAAAAAGAAAAAGAACAAAACAAAAAAAGAAAAAAAAAAGGGAAATTTAAGCAACAGAAAGCAAAGGGAAAAAAAAGTTATATTAGGACTTAAACTAGAATTAAAACATCTATGTTGTGACGCAATCTAAAGAGTATTAAGCTACATAAAGCTAAGGAAGAAAAGATATATTACGATATAAACTGAAATACAAAAATATGGGTCGGAGAACTCCCTAGACCACCTTGAAATAAACCCCAATAGGACACCTGCTCTCCGGATTATGTGGTTTACGTGCTCATTGAAGGAAAGTTTATAGTCAAGGTGGACCCCCAGGTCAAGGACGCAGCTCACCGACCTCACCGAGGAGCCGTTAATTGAAAATATGTGGGGAGAATAGTTGCGTTTGCGGTTGAAGCAAACATGCTCACACTTAAGGACGTTTAAAACAAGGTTGCTTTTGGTGCACCACAGAGAGAGGCGGTTGAGATCATGCTGTAGGTCAAGATTGTCAGAAGGACGGACAATATTTTTGTACAACTTGGTGTCATCAGCATAGGAGAGAAGAAAGGAATTCAAAATAACGCTGGATAAGTCGTTAGTAGCGGTGATAAATAGTAGCGGACCAATATGGCTGCCCTGGGGAACGCCGGAAGTAGCGGTAAAGCTATGGGAGAGGGAAGTACGGAAGCGAACACGGTATGTTCTATTATGCAGGTAGGAACCGATCCACCTTAGGAAGGAATCAGGGCAGCCAACCAGTTTAAGCTTTAATAATATAAGACTATGAGGAATGCTGTCGAAAGCTTTACTCATGTCAGTGAATATAGCCTCGACGACTTCGCCACGCTCTAAAGCATTTAAGGTGAAGGAAACGAACTGCACAAGATTAGTAGTGGTAGATCGACCTTTTAGGAAGCCGTGCTGGTTAGGAGAGATGGAGGAAGTAAGGAAGGGGTACAGTTTGCCAACAAGTATCTTCTCGAAGATTTTAGGAATAACAGAAAGTTTAGCGATGGGCCTATAATTAGATGCTTCAATCTTGGATCCCTTTTTGTGGACTGGGACCAGAAATCCCGTCTTCCAACAGTCGGGAAATATACCCGACTGGATAGAGACATTGAAAAGTCGCGATAATGGTCCAGCTAGAAGAGATGCACATCTCTTTAATACGATAGGTGGAATTCCATCAGGGCCGGGGGAAAAGTCATCCTTGAGGTGTAAGAGCTCAGCAAGTACTTCCACCTCGGAGATATTAAGATTAGGGAAGTTAAGAGGGAGGGAACTAGGGGCGGGCTTCAAAGAAGTAAAATATTCTTCATCTGGCACAAAGTGACGATCCCTAAAGGTGGAAGAGAAGAAGTTGGCGAAGAGGTTCGCGATAGTAGTGGGATCATCACTCTTCGAACCGAGGTAAGAGATGGCCAGAGGATAGTTGTCCCCTTTGCGTTCCCGCTTAGAGTTTACAAAGGAGAAGAAAAGACGTGGATTCGAGGAGATGTTCCATTTAACACTTGATAAATAGGCCTTATAACGGGAATTAACAAGGGAAGAAAATTCGCTGTGGGCAGCGCAGAAGATTTCATGATCAGCAGGGGACCCGGAGTGGAGATATTTTTGCCAAAGGTAGTTGCGCCTGTTCCTCTGAGACTTAACATCTCGAGTGTACCACTTGGGAGAAGAGTCATGAGGAGGTGGAGAAGAGAACGGAGTAGAAGAAGAGATAGATGAACACAGGGCGTCATAAAATTTGGAGGTATCAACTGGTTGAGAGAGATCCATGGAAGGCACACTATTGCAGAATCCACTAAGGTTAGCCTGAAGAACATCAAAATTGGTTTTGCGAAAATTGAAACTAGCTGGCAAGGGGGAAGTTAGATGGTGGGAGTTATTTAAGTGCATGATAGAGATTGAAAGGCGAGGATGGTGAGGATCGATTGAGCAGAGGGAGGCGGCACTGGGAGAGACAAGCACGTTATCCGGGTCATTGGAAAGGACTAGGTCAAGCAAGCGCTGGTTCAAATTAAGGACAGAGTTAAGCTGGAACAAGGAGTGATAATTGATGGAGTCGATAAATGTGATATAAGGTTGCGAAGTGGGGTTCGAAGGAGTAAGACAGTTATACTCAGAGTCAGGGGACCAGGTAATGTGTGGTAGGTTTAAGTCCCCCATGAGTAGTAGGTGATCTTTATCTGTTAAGGAGTTAGCGAGATAATTGTTGCCAAACATTAACCTAATCAATGGCATAGCTCACTCCTAGTACTTGATACTTAATATTAGGTAAAAACGTCTAGCAAAAACCTAATTACAATGAAGTTAAAGTTATGTTTTTTTTACCCTACCTTAGTAGCTAATGACAAAAATGCGAGCTAAATACTCTACTGCGTTACTTATTATCTTATTATTACTTCATCAATTTCAGAAATTGCCATTGTAAAGGAGTGGGGAGTGGGTGTGATTAAGTCTAAGTGTTAGGGAGGGTTATAAAGAAGTTGTATTGGTTTGACTCTCTGCAACTCATATTGTTGTACAATGGCGTAATTTGTCGCTGTCGCGGTTCTCAGTAGGTTGTTACTGTTTGTGTTTTTAGACGGATAAGATACCTTGCTTCTATATTGTCAAGGCATGTGAATATGGGGGCATTTAACCGATGCATATAACTCTTTATTTGTCAGAATGATCGGGTAGGGTGTATCTCGGTTCTGTCTTTTGAATGTCTTACCAGTCACTGTCCTTAGGCAGTGTCGTTCAAATGGTCTTACTTGTACTTTAATCGTATTGGTTGTCTGTCTATGTCAGACGACGGATCCGTACGTGTAAGTCGGTCTTATAAGTTGTTTGTATATAAGTAATTTAATGTTCTGTTTTAGGTTACTCGGTTCATTAAGTGCTTCCAGGTTGCTTTGACTGCTTTTGCATTTCTAATCTTTTTCTTCACATGCACGTTTGTGTTCATGTTTTGTGACAGGATGAAGCCAAGGTATTTAATTTTTGTTAGGACAGTTAAGTTCTGCCTATTTATCTGGATTTGGGGTCCTAAATAGCCTCTCATTTTTGTCTGGCAACGCGCTCCAATACCCTTGAGCCACCAAATTTTGAAGTATTCTGAAAGGCTTTTCAGCGATGTATTTGTGTCTTTAATACCAAGGTGAGGTGAAAGAGAAGACGAGAATGCAATGATGTCATCCGTGTAGTATATTATTGTAGTTTTTGAGGTAATTCTTGGTATTATCACAGACGGTTGAGGTAGGTAGTAGTCCGGGTGGTGATATGGAGGTTGATATGTTAGTGGTAAGTCAGATAAGAAGAGGTAGAATAGGGTCGGCGAGAGAACCGAACCTAGTGGGACCCCTGCCTGCGGGCAACCTATATGTGAGTTGTTGTTTTTGTTGTGTATATATGTTTTTCTGTCTGTGAGGTATGAGTCAATGATGGCTATTATGTAATCGGGGAGCAGGTAAAGGTACAGTAACTTCCAAACCAACCCCTCGATCCAGACTGTGTCGAAGGCGTTCTTGAGGTCAATCGTTGCAGCGTACGTGATCTTCTTGTTAGTAAAGTTATGTCCAATGTTATTATGTAGTAAGGTGATTGCGTCAAGCGTTGAGTAACCCGGTCGGAAACCGAACTGATAGTCAGGCAGGAGGTTTCTTCTTTCAACGATGCTTCTCAGCTTGTTTGAAATCACTTTTCCAGCAACTTGCTTAGGCAAGTTGACACGGGCATTGGACGGTAGCTCCGTGGGTCTAAAGGATTTTAGTAAGGTTTCCCTATTGGTATGACTTTCATGAACTCGGAAAATAACCGATATTGATTATAATGTTGGGGATACCATCAGGACCGAAGCATTTTTTAGGTTTTCAGGAGGAGGAGATGTTCTGGATTTGTGAGGAAGTACAGAATATTTCTGGGTTTATGCTGTGAGAACTGCGGGGTGCGTGATGTTGCCAAAAACGTCAACCAATCACACACAAACACACTCAGAGCGTTCCCTCTACACACAAAAATCCAATTTTGTATTGTCACCTCGTGCATTTCAGAATAAATCAAAGTTAATTGTATTTCTTGTTTTTTATTCTGAGCAAACCTGATAAACGAACAGGTTATGGGTCCAGAATATAAACTAAATTGATTCACGAGCAGTTTGTTTCTGAAAGAAAAGTATTTTGTGACTTTTGTTTTGTTTCTCGCAAGTGAGGACATAACCCTAAAAATGACAGATGAATCAGGAGAAATATATAGAATTCCCTTGTTTGACGAAAAAAACTACAGTAATTGGATGTTCCGGATTGAAACCCCTCTCGAAGAAATAGACTTACTCGAGTATGTCCAGGATCCCTACACCAACAAAGTGGAATTTTTCGAGGCGGACACCAACGAGCAAAAAACCGCCAAACAGAAGGAACAAGACGCTCATGCAAAGAAGGACCGTAAGTGCAAATCACAGTTTATTCAGAGAATTCATGAAAGTCGCCTGGAGTACGCCAAAGACAAAAAAACAGCTAAAGATCTATGGACTTCGTTGGAGAAAACTTTCGAAAGAAAAGGGCTTGTCAGTCAGTTACTTATACTAAAATCACTTTTGAGTATGAAATTCGACGTAAAAAGCGACACACTCACCAATCACTTCTTAAACTTCGACAAGCTGATTCGAACGTTGCGCTCAACCGGAAGGAAATTAGAAGAACTCGATGTAGTTTACCATCTCTTACTCACGATGCCCTCTGAATATAGCGTCGTGACTGCAATCGAAACCTTGTCGAGCGAAAGTTTAACCGTATCATTTGTCAAGAAGTCATTAAGGTTGGGTAAATTACCCAATGCATGGAAATCGGCGTTCGTTACTCCTATTTTCAAAACCGGTGCTAAACACGATGTCGCCAACTACCGCAAGATATCGGTGTCGAGTACACTTCTAAAATTACTGGATGCTTTAGTGTCCATGAAATTATCTCGATTTATAGATCCACAACTGCCGGAGGAGCAACATGGACTCCGTCCTTGCCGATGGACCTAAACCTTAAACTTATTATTATACTCTGACTTTCTTTTCTCTAAACTTTCAAACTAAACAAAAGTTGATTCAATATCTATCGATTGCTCCAAGGCCGTTGACAGTGTTAACCACAGTAGGCTTCTAGAAAAATCAAGAAACTATGCTACGATTCGATGCTTACTTTCAATCATCAATGTTCGTACGTTATCAGTAACGCAAACAATACTGTAGGCTTCATAAAAAGGATGACCCGTGAATTCACAAATCCAACATCGATCATACATTTATTTAACACTTGTTCTATCAAAACTCACCTACTGCTCAGTGATCTGGTCTCCCAGTACGATTACCTCAACTACCAACCTCGGACGGGTCCAACATCGAATACTAAGATACCTGCGCTATAAGTTGGGAAGACCGATGAGTTTCGATGACCATGCCTACGACCCCTTAATGTTGGAACTTTATTTTATATCAGTACAGTCCCGTCACGTTTATTACGATCATCTCACAGCATATATAATGGCTCATTGCCTAATACCTGCAACCCGTCTTTGTGAGAACTCTCTCTCACCCCGCACTGTCTCATAGAACCTCTGAGCTTACCGACCCGTACACGAACGACATGCTGCATTCAACATTCTCTTCTTTTCATCACTCTAACGTATTCGTCGAACCTCATTCCGTCTCATAACCGCAATTTATCCTTTATAAGCCAATTTAAAAGCTATATCCGCAAGGAATAATGTACTCTACCACTGCTAATGTTAATTATGTATTTGATGACGAGTAAGACTTGAAGGATCTGAGTCTCATCAACATTTACTCACAGTTAATGTCTTAACTATTTACTTTCTTGTTCACAAGGATACAAAAAGTTATCCGTTTCTAATCACAAAGTGAAAATAACCACACAAAGACTGTTTCCAATATTGGTGTGGATTTAATTAAACATTGGTTGTCTGTAAAGTCGGTTTACGGACGATAATTTTACGTGATAACGTCATAAGAAGGCATTGATGAAAAATTGCCTACTTTTATGAATTGAATTATTTTCACTGAATTATCATTATTTTGTATAATACAAAGAAGGAGCTAATTGAATATGTAAATTTTTTCAATAAATTTTTTTACTTAAATTATGCAGATTAATTATAAGTAACAATATGCTATGTATTAACAATTTATTTATTCGTACATACGCGTATTAGTTTGGATTCAAGAGAGATTCTTGAATCCACACTAATATGCGTATGAACGAATCTCTCATGAATCCAATCTCATACGAGTATTAGTTTGGATTCATGAGAGATTCTTGAATCCACACTAATGCGCGTATGAACGACTCTCTCATGAATCCAATTTCATACGCGTATTAGTTTGGATTCATGAGAGATTCTTGAATCCACACAAATGCGCGTATGAACGACTCTCTCATGAATCCAATCTCATACGCGTATTAGTTTGGATTCATGAGAGATTCGTTCATACGCGCATTAGTGTGGATTCAAGAATCTCTCATGAGTCTAAACTGATGTATGAATCTCTCATTCGTCCGCTCACCTCAGGCGGAACGTGACAATGAGTCACGATTTTTCATATGTGCAGCCGGCCATCGATTTATAAGACGTTATCACGTCAAAACAAACAACGTTTGTTCTAATTAATTAATAATTTATTCGATCTATTGTATAACCTTAATTTAACTACACTTTATCTTAAAAATTCAACTTAGGCTTTCAGTAATTTTAAAATTCGAACTCGTCTCTTTCAACACTGGACTGGCTAACTAAATTAAACTTTATCAGAACCAAGACTTTTAGAATTTCTCGTTTTTTAATTTTGCTCATTCCTCAAAACCGTGGGAGAATGCAAAAATTACACGTACCCATGTAAATGAAAGTGTTTCCACAATTCTGATTAAATCGTCCTTCATCTACCCATGTCGGGTTTCCACATTTTTCACACCGTTTTGCAAATTAAAAATTTAAGTTTAACATTTTTTTGAAATATAATGAAACAGTGATAGGAATCTCATTTTTCAAAAACGTGACTTTTGAAACAAACAACTTATGAAAATGTGAGGGATTTTGGGGGATAATTGAGCATCTACGGACTGATTTTGTTTTAAGTTTGTTGTGTTATACGTAACTTGTTAATATGTAAATTCTTCTATTAACCCTCATAAGCTATCCCAAAAGATCTTGTTGTATATGTATATTTGATATTAATTTGTATAGGTATATTTAGCTTATTTGTATCTCGTATTATCTATGTAAGGACATTCTGTCCGTATATTATTAAATGAATAAATAAATAAATAAATATCATAAAAAATACTACACTGATATATAATTATGAAGATAGTGCAAAAGAATTACATTTACGGTTTCAACATGCTCATGAACAAGCAAATAAACTGTTGAATCTAGCAAAAGAAAATAGAAAAGATAGAAATGCTCCCAACCTTAACAAGTTGAACATAAAAATTGGAGATCTCGTATACGTAAACAACTATAATAGAAGGAAACTAGATTGTTCTTATAAAGACCTATATGAAATCATAGATATAGAAAATGTAAAAGTTCATCTAAAAATAATAAACAAAATTAAGAATTATCATAAAAATAATTTAAAATTATACAAACATTCTTCGTAGTTATATGTAATAGTATTTGAGATTTACATGATGTAATATCATATATCTAAAAAGAAAATATTTTATTTAAAAAGGATAGGGATGTTTTGTATTTATCATTTGTATGGTTAGGAAAAATAAATAACTGTTAAAAAGTTTTAAAGATGAATAAACATGTTTAGACACAGACAATCCAGATTTATCATTCCCATACAACGAGTTTGGCACCCGATTTTGAAAGCTCTTTGAAAATTTGAAGAGTGTGTTATTACGTAAATTCGGAAACGAATATTTCAAGAATTCGAATCGAATTTTGTTTACCAATAACAACAATAACCCCTCTGCTCGCGTTAAAAGACCTTTGGTTCATTCAACCCGAAGCAGGTGGATTTTAACAAGATTATGTAAAATGGTAAGTTTATTTATAAATTAAAGATTTTTTCCTTATATCATTTTTCTCTAGATTGCGTTTTTGAAAATGAATACAAAAGTTAAGAAATATAGAAAAATTCAGATTTTGAATTTTTAACAACTTTTTGCTCGTAGTGGCTTTAACAAGTGTCCTAGAGGGTTCATATCTTCATAAGAAAGGATCCAAGACGGAGGCATCGAATTATAGACCGATTGCCAAATTATCCGCCATTCCTAGGACCTTTGAAAAAATCCTTGCCGGAAAACTTTATCCCTTCCTCTCGTCCTTTATCTCTCCACATCAGCATGGTTTCCTTAAAAGAAGGTCCACCGTTACCAACCTTGTGCATTTTACCTCTTACACCACTAATGCTCTAGAGAACGTGGGGAAGCTGTCGAAGCAATCTTTACTGACATGAGTAAAGCTTTCGACAGCATTCCTAATAACTTGATTGTATTAAAGCTCAGGTTGGCTGGTTGCCCAGACTCCTTCCTCAGATGGATCAGTTCGTACCTTCGAAATAGGACCTACCGTGTCCTGTTTAGGTCCTCCCTTTCTAATAGTATCACTGCGTCATCCGGTGTTCCTCAAGGTAGCCACATTGGCCCACTACTTTTTATAGCTGCTACAAATGACCTCCATAGGGTCGTATGGTATTCCAAAATTCTCACATTTGCAGATGACACCAAGATATTCAAGAATATTGTCCGCCCAGCCGATAATCTTGCGCTTCAAGAGGACATTAATCGTGTATCACTATGGTGCTCTAAAAGCAATCTTAGACTCAATATCGCAAAGTGTGAACACGTCTGCTTCCATCGGAAGCGGAATTATGTTCCTCACACTTTCTTAATAAATGGCTCCACAGTTAGGTTAGGTCTTAGATCTGGGAGTTCACCTTGCTTCGAAGCTCTCATTTCATGAGCACATAAATTTCGTAATAAGAAAAGCTGGTGTTATGTTGGGCTTCGTATCAAGGTGGTCTAAGGAATTCGCTGACCCTTACACACGTAAAACCCTCTTTACCGCCCTCGTTCGTCCGATACTGGAATATGCTTCCCAAGTCTGGTCGCCATATCACCAGGTCCATATCAGGCAAGTCGACGCTGTTCAGAAGCGCTTCCTCCGATTTGCTCTTAATCTACTCCCTTGGTCCGATCCCACTCACCTTCCCCCATATCCCGACCGGCTTAAACTTATTAACCTGCAATCCCTCTCTAGACGCCGTGTTATGGCTGATTTATCTTTCATGCACGGTATTGTCCAGGGACACATTTTCGCTCCATATGTACACGATCAGGTTGTCCTGCGCTCTAGCGGCAGAAACGTCAGGTCCGAAGGCTCGTTCTTCCTCAGCTTCCATCACACGGACTTCGGTAGGATGGAGCCCGTTACCCGCATGATAAGGGTTTATAACCGGGCTGCCCCTCTCCTGCGGGTCATGCATGGCAATGGCAACGTTCGTTCGGTTTTCCGGATGTGCGCTGATGAAATCTCCTCCCATTAATTACACTTAAAACATTTAGAGCACTTTTGTGTCATTTCACTTTCTCACACTAATAATTTGTTTTAATTTAGTTAAGTCGAGTAAGTTTTCTGTATTCTTATTGCGTTTATCACACTTTATTTTATTTTAATTCATATATTTTGTTTATTTTTTTTTTCTTTTCTTCTTCTTTTCTTTCTTTATTTTCTTTTCCATTCTTGTATTGTTGGCTTCCGTTTGTCTTAATATGTATTAACTTGTATTAAGTTATATCTAAATAAATAAATAAATAAATATCTATGACCAACCCCCATTAATTTTCTATTTTTGACCTTTTGTTCCTGCGCTTTTGTACTCTAAATTGGGTTTTAAAAATTTGCTGACAAAAAACCGGAAATATAATGAAATTCAAATTTTGAATTTTTAAGAGTTTTTTTAACAGTTGCATATTTATGACCCACCCCCATCATTTAGTAGTTTCCAAACTTTTTTCCATACATCACCTTTCTCTATTGTGAAAAGTATTCATACATAAGTTAAGAAATATAACAAAATTCAGATTTTCAATAATTGTTTTATAAATTAATAACATCTACTAATGATAAATTAATTGGGTGAATTATTCAAAATTGTTGAATGACTTAAAGATATAAACACGTTATCATCATAAACAAATATATAACGTTGTAAATAGTATGAAAAACATAATACTAGAAATTCGAGAAGGTTAGAGAAGACGAAAATGACAATTTTGTGGACAAGAAGAAAAGCAGAGTTTTGAAAGTAACATTCGAGAAGACGACCGATTTCGAGAAGAAGCAAGGATACCAGAAGTTGCAGTGAAGTCACCAGTGAGCAGTTCGAGATGAAGCGAAGTAATCGGAAGTTCCTGCGAAGTCACCAGGAAGCAGCTCAAGAAGTAGGAAGTCCAGCAAAGAATCAGAACCAGTTCCAACTGAAAGACCCTCAGCACGACCAGGACCGATCTCCCTAGAGGAGTATCAACGTCGACAGACCAATAGACAAATCAAAGAGGATAAGCCGTCCGAACAGACAAGCAGGAAAAAGGAAAGATATGGAGAGGTGGCTAACTACCAGAAAAAATTGAAAGAAGCTCAGAGGGAGCTCATTCTAGCGTCGAACGACGAAACGCTAGCCGGTCAAGGGGAGAACGACGAAACGCCAGCCGGTCATACAACAAGTTGAAAATGGAACGGAGGAATCTGAAGACCAAGTCTTCAGAAGAAGGCTAGCAAAGTAGCAACATGATGATCCATGACATGGCTGAGTCTCGAAGAATTCACGTATGTATGGTCTCTATACTATTTCTTCAGTTTTGTGTCCATGCGTGTCTTCTGACATATATATTTAGATTATAAAAAATTGTAAAATGCTGCGGTTAAAAATAATTGGAATATTATATTGTCAATGGAGGATCCAAATGAAGCTAGCAACTTACTTATTGAAAACATTAAACAATGCATTGAAATAGCAGGGGGAAAAGCAAAATACTTCAGGAAGAATAGTAAGTCTGTTCCAAAAAGCCAATGGATAACTTAATCAATAATTCAATCATGTAATAGGAAAGAACTATTATACAAACTGTGGAAATCTGATCCTAATACCATAAATTTAAAGACTCAGTATAGAAATTATTCGAAGATTTTAGATAGGGTGATAAAGGAAGCTAAATTATTATATGATAAAGAGATTATAAGGTTGAAAAATTTAATTAAATTTTTCTTTTGTCAGTTTAATAATGAATTCTGGGTTATTATGTTTCTCTTGGATGATATGTTTTTCTAGTTTGTACTTTATTTTAGTTTAAGTAAACTTATAATAGTATTAAGTTTTTCCAAGCCTACGCACAGGTACTTTGTTTACCTCTGTAGGGATTTCTTTGTATGTACATTGTAATCTTTTGGAATAAAATAAATAAATATTTCGTTTGAATGGACGAAACCAAATTTTTCGATTCTGGATGGCATGATATTTCATTTACCAAATATTTGATAAGCGACATCTCTTTGTCATTAGCCTTATTATAAACTTTTCGGAAGGTGAATTGAAGATTGCATGGAAATTTCAAAGTCTGGAATCGTGGTACTATCTTTATATGTTCGAGTTAATCATGTGTTTTAAATACATATTAAGTAGGTATTTGTTATGCCTGCTTTAGTTTTCAATCAAAACGGTGGTGTCCGAAAAAAGCCGAAGAAAATGTAACGCGCGATTCCAAACTGTCTTCAATAAACAGAAAAAAATACAGTTATCACAATTCACGACAATAAGCACGAGAATAACAGGTGAGACCCGAAATTTAATATAGTCATATAATAACATATTCATGTAGCATCACCAAAATATTTATAAAAACAAAAGAAATTACTTTCCAAACAACCTAGTATGGCGTTTCCAGTTGGGTAGGACGCTGTATTGCCTGGCCACAAAAATAAAATACAGGGTTGCAGCAAGCTAGGTTATGGAGTAGTAAAACTGCTGAATTAACGTTTTCGCACTCGCCTTATCACGTGGGTAAATTGTGAAGCAATTGTGAAGATGTTTTTTATATCTATAAAACCTGCAACTTTACGCAACACCTCGATCATTTTCAAATAAAATTTAAAAGCTTATGGTGGTAAAATAAAAAAAGGATTTAATTCAACATTAGGCATATTGCCTTCAATTACTTTGCAGTTAACCATGCGTCGTTCTAGAACTTTTAAACGAATCTATGAAACCTTCAAAGTTGAAGCGGTTTTGCAATTCAAACTTCCTGCAAACAAAGAAAAGCAACAAGAGTTTTTCGTCAAACAGCAGAGAGAGTTAAATGCAAGCAAAAATAAGATAACCAAGTGAATCAGTTACCGTTATCACAAAAAACAACGAAGCGTAGAATCGTGGATATACTTCTCGCTGTCGACTTCCCTACTCTTAACTTTGACGAACGAGAAGTTTTTGAACGGCTCATCCTTCTCAAGGACGACTACTCCCCGGGTCCGGATGGTATTCCCCCCATACTTTTAAAACGCTGCGCGAATAATTTGGTGCGCCCATTAACACAATTATTTAACATCTCCATCAATACTGGTGTGTTCCCAGGCCACTGGAAAGCTGGCTTCCTTATTCCTGTGTTTAAGAAGGGTTCTAAGATGCTGGCCACTAACTATCGGCCTATTGCCAAACTTTCGACAATAGCGAAACTCTTCGAACTTCTTCTTGTAGAGAAACTCTATCCAGCCTTCTCTAAAATAATATCTCCACATCAGCACGGGTTCCTTAAGGGCAAGTCAACCGTAACTAATCTCATCCAATTCTCGTCCTACGCCATTAATGCTCTTGAACGTGGCGAGGCGGTCGATGCCATCTTCACAGACATGAGCAAAGCTTTTGACAGCATCCCTCATAATCTATGAGATGTATATTATGAATATACAAGCTCAAATTGGCTAAATGCCCTGAATTCTTCCTCAGGTGGACTCACTCGTACCTGTCGAACCGCACATACAAGGCCTCATTCCGTTCTCACCTGTCAGCCAATATATATGCCACATCCGGGGTACCACAGGGCAGCTATATTTGTCCCCTCCTTTTCATTCTAGCGACAAATGACTCCCACCGAGTCGTCCGCTACTCTGTTCTTCTAAGCTACGCAGACGACACAAAAATCTTTAAGAAAGTAGCACACCAGCTCGACCATATTGAACTCCAAGATGATGTGAATCGCTTTGCTGAATGGTACTTCAAAAGCAATTTGTCGTTGAATGTTTCGAAGTGCCAATACGTCTGCTTCTGTCGGAAGCCCAACTACGCTCCCCATTATTATCAGATTAATGGCTCCACTGTCGAACATATGGGATTTGTACAGGATCTCGGCATTTATTTGGATTCCAGGCTCTCTTTCCAAGAGCACATCAACTACGTGATCAGGAAAGCACGAGGCACTCTTGGTTTTATTGCTAGGTGGGCCAGGGAGTTAGAGGACCCATATATCTTAAAAACCCTTTATACCACCCTCGTTCGCCCAATTATGGAGTATGCCACTCAGGTTTGGTCTCCGTACCATAAGCTTCATATCGAAAGACTTGAGGCAGTACAGAAGCGCTTCCTCCGGTGCGCTCTCCGGAGCCTCCCGTGGGTTAACCCAATCGTACTCCCCCCTTATGAAGACCGCATGAGTCTCATCGGCCTTCAGTCACTTTCCTCCCGTAGGGTATTGGCTGACTTCTCTTTTATTCACGGCGTGATCCAGGGAAGCATTATTGCTCCCTATATCCTTGAACTAGTCAAGTTTCGATCCAGTGGTATTAACCTTAGAAGGGACGCACTTCTTCATATACCTTTCCACCACACGGAATTTGGGCGGATGGAGCCCATCACGCGTATGCTCAGGACGCACAACCGGATCTCCTCCCTTCAGTCGGCGCAGGCTGACCTCAATGATCGGGCAGCTATCCGCTCCTGCATTAGTTTAATTAGTGAGTAAACTTTTGTCCACCAGGGCTCATTGTTCCGACTTGGCGTTCCGACTCTTTTAATCCTATGTACTTTGTATTGTCTTATTTTTTTACTATCTCTATAGAATTTCTCTCTCTTCATACAACTTTCACTATTTATCTTACTCTAGTTTTAAGGTTTACTTGTACTTTTTTTTCTTTTCATTTCTAGTCCTAAGTAAATAAATAAATAAATAAATATTTTACTTTACTCTAGTTTTAAGGCCAATTCTGTATCTATATGAACTTTTATAAACTCACTTGTCCTAAGTAAAATAAAATAAATATAGCAGAAGATATTGCAAAAAAAGGCGTAGGCCATCCTTAATTGTGTCATTATTTTTCGTGACAAATCAATAAAAGTACAGACGTGTTCGATAACGCTGTTATGAAAATAAATTTTCATTACTTAAAACTACCAATTTAAAAATCAAAAATCAAAATTTAATTGGTACCCTGTGACACGCGTGCGTGGCAGAACGGGATAAAAAAAAAAAAATGCATGCAAAAGAATTTTTATTATTGCATATCCCGTTCTGCATTTCCTATTGATTTCCTTGGAACCAACGAACCATCTGTTGTTCCCAGGGATATCCGCCCCCAAAATGCACAAACGATCAATTCAACTATTGACTTTAAAATCGAATTGATCTTTTGTGCATTGTCGCCAGGCTCAATTGATTCCGTGGGAATCAGTTGAGTTTGGACAATGGACATCTCCCAGTCCATGAAAGAGCAATAGAATGTAAAAGAAAAGAGTTCCGCTGTCCGGTCATTGTCCGCTGCAGGATAAAACCTGCAAGATTTTTCGAGACGAGTCAGTGGATCAGAAGGAGGACGTCGTGCTGCCGGTTTCGAAATTCCTTACAAAAAATATATATAATTTGGACGTAAAAATATTATTCGAAAAATTTTTGTGAACTAAAATTTGAAAGTCTTAGATTTAAACTGGAAATTAAATAAGTGAAATTTAACTTAGTTAACTTTGCGAAAATTAAATATGTGAAATCTGAAGTAGATAACTTTGCGAATTGAACTTAAAATAAAAATTTTAAAAATATTGTGAAGCTACAAACTAACATTTCAGAAATAAAAATAGATAAGATGAATTTCACCTTATTTTTTTTTGTGTAAATAAAATTCGAAACCCTGATTCATTTGGAGATACCGGGACGAGTGACCTTAACCTTAACGTCAGGAAAGCACTCCTCGTTCCCTTGTGACAAAGGAAATTATGATTATGCTAACATAATTTTTTTTTGTAACAACGCCAATTCGACATGTTATGTTAAGGTACTATATTGAGATTACTATTCACGAAGAGTTTTTCTTTTGTGCGCCTCTGCAAACAAGAACGACCGGAGAAGAAATATTTATAATTTGATTAATGATTGCATCAACAAAAATGACATTGAATGAAAAGTGTGAATTATTGAGTAGCGATGCAGTTTGCGAAGTCTTTTAAGATCCAGTTCCGGAAAAAATTCAATTACTTTATGAGACGTTTCCTGATCGTGTGCTTTCTCGTTTCGGTGATCAGAATTGACCTTAACTTGCCATATGATTTGGCACTACTGAATTTCTTTCTATGGGGATATTTGAATTCTATGATGTTATTTCCTCCTATTTCCTCGCAAGACATCAATTCTTGCGTCAATTTTGAGGCACCCTTTAGCATCAATGAGAAATGGAAAATTGTTCAGATAGAATATTCCCGCATGTTACACAACGACAATACATTAAGTTTTTGGTTTCCCGATCTTAAGCTGAACATTCCACAATGAGGGTTGGCCAAAGATGTGAAATCCTAGCATCAATAAGAATGGGGCAATTTTATGGAAGAAATATTCGTGCACGTTGGACGACGACAGATTATTAATTTTTTAGTCCTCCGAAATCAAGCTAAACAGTTCACGTTCAGGGTTGGCCACCTTTGAAAAATATTACCACCTATAAGAAATAAACAATTTTCTGGAAGAAAAAATAGCGGATCTTGACCGACAACAAACCACTTACGCTTTTGTCTCCACGACACCAAGCTCAACAGTTCACGTTAAGGTTCGTGCGCCAGTGGAAAATACTAGCACCATAAAGAAATGGCCAGGAAAAAACATACACGGGGCTGGAAGGACGAAAAAGTATTTATTTTTCGGTCTGTCCGAAATCAAGCCTACCAGTTCACATTGAGATCCGTGCACCTTTGAAACATATATGTAGGAACATGAAAGAAAAAAAATGTTGAATGCTCATGACCGGGAATCGAACTGCGGATCTTCCGCTTGCCGGGCGGATGGTGCAACCACTGAGCTATCCCGAGCACTTTTTCTGTTCCTTTCATGTTTCTTCACATATTGAGTCGCCACGTAAATAGTGGCAGTAATATTAAATGGGCAATGGGTAATGAATTTTCGTCAGCAACAACAACTATTTCAACAACAAGTTCAGCAACAAATAACAGATTTAACAATACGTTATAATACTGTTGTGGATAAAAATGGAGAAACTTTAAGATGCATTCAACAGCATATAAAAACTGTTAAAAAAGTCAACAACACCATCATCATCAATACCAATACCATAAAGAGCAATATCATCAACAGCAATAGAAATAGCATCATTGAATGAAACAACATTAATCAATGATGATGACAATATGAATTGGAACAAATCTTCTGCTAAGAACATAAATTTACGTCCTAATAAGAAACAAAAATATAATAAAAAAAAATTTCAAATAAACAGAATCAAAAAATTAATTCAAATAATAGATATAGTTTATTAAATGATGACATCAATGAAAATGAAAATGATGATATTATGAATGAAGATGGAGTTATAAATGATTTTGAATCTGTGCCACTAACAACAGCAACAGAAAATACAACAATAATAAATAATTATAATTATCAATTTTTTAAACCAAATATAATTAAAAACGATAATAAAGAAACAGCAACAACATCCATTATTAACATTATTAATAATAGAAATAATAATAATACTAAACTAAATAATAATACAAATAATAATAAAGCAAAAAGAAATTAATAACAGATTAAAATTTAAAAAATAGAACTGATTATAAAATATTATAATAAGAGGAAAAAATCCAGATCGAGTTGTTATATTACCATCAAGTAAATATACAAGATTAGCTACTCTATAAATTCTTGATAGTAAGAATGTAAATCATTATACGTATACTCCTAAAGATCAGAGGAATACAACACTAAAATAAAGGGTATACCTAAGGCTACCAGCCACCAAAAAAAATCTGGACAGAATTAGTCATTTTTATTATACTTTGCAGCGGCAGCAAACTACATTAAAAGTCAAAAGCTTTTATCCAGTAATGCGTGCAACGTCTTAAAGCGTGTAAAAATGTCAAAGGCTTTCCAGAATGTGGCCTTAAAGGGAAAGTAACCTGTGGGATACGCAATGATACCTGGAAAAAAAAACGGATCAATGAACTTAATTAAAATAAAAATTTAAATTAGCTTACACAGGTGTCATTCCCATGACACCAATTTGACGTGCATCCGGCGAACCAAGTCTCATGACACAAATTTCGAAAAAGTGTCAAATTCAACCAGCGAACTACTTTTCGCTCGCTGGGTGGATTGGGCAATTATTTCCGTTCCCACAAAAATCCACTGAACTTTCCCACAGTTCAGGTGACCACCTAAGCCACGACCGCAGCACAAATTTTCGATATATACCGCGGAAATTTAAATTGTAAGTTAGTCATAAGAAGTAATTTGTTCAAGTAACTTAAAGTAACAAAAATAAAAGTATAGTTTAAAACTTATTTGTTTTATCGAACCCAAACTCCCAGTCTCCTTGATTAATTAATTACCTTTCCCTTCCATTATGGGTATGGCTTGATAAAGCGGCACCCCTTTTGGAAGAATCCCGAAATATAAAAGATTAACTCCCGATCTAGTAACCGAATGTGGCTGAGGACACGACATGGCGACCGTGACATCCTGCTTAAATTTCACATGGTAAATGCAGATACCAGTTGGAAAACGGAAATTGCAAGAAATTAGTAACCAGAACGTGAGATGACGGAGAAATTATCAGCGAGGCTGAAAAGTAAAAACCCAGAGAGTGCAACAGAAAACTTAACGTTGTATCCAGCGAAAATTAACATAAGCAGTCTAAAGTTTCGGGTAACACCGGCAAACAAAAACAGGGAGCAAAGTAAAGTTTATGAGGGTAATATAGGACCCAAACCTATTAAGATAAACAAATATTTAGAAAAAAAAATAATAATAAAACCAAAAAACAAGGCAGTAAATAATGTTAGAGGCGGAAAGCGCCATCAATTGTCAAAAGAAATAGATAGATATAAGCAACTAATTGTGATATGCGGAACAGAGGAGGAAAAAATAAAATATAACATTTTGTTAGCTAAAGAAAAAAATGAGCTAAACAGGTTAAGAAAAAAGAAAAAAATTAATAATTGAAGATACTAATAAATGGTGTGAAAAAAAAATTTTTTTTCTACGTTTTAAGTCATTCATTTTCATATTAAGAATATAAAAGAAAAATAACAAAGATGGGAACCACTAACTCAAAGAAAAACGAAAATACAGGGGAGATAATCAACAATGTTACAGTCCAAGATGTGGTACAAATTGAGAACGCGACGATAATATTCCTTCTGGTAGCAATTTTGGCAGTACTTGTCTTCAATCTAGTTTACAAAATTTACATGAACCATAGAAGGGGACTGGAGACAGCGAGTAATTTGAAACCGGTAGAAACTACGTTAGGAGAGGCTTGCAAAATAACAGACACATTTGAAGAGATAGAAATTATAGCTAATCAAATAAGGAAACTAATAAGCGAGCAGAAGGAAGCAAATCAAAACAGGGAAGAAGTTAAAGTAAATAGTGAGAGTAAAGAGGAAAACCGAACCGCAAATATGACGTTTGATATAAAAGTGGCAACAGCCTTAGTGGCACCTTATAATGGAAAGGAGGAAGAAACAGAGTCATTTTTGGATGCTATTGAGCTCCTCGACGAACTCACTCAGCCGACTGATAAGGAGATAATGTTCAAATTCATTAAAACTCGTGTTACCGGCAAAGCAAAATTGGCAATAACGGAAGACGTCAAAACAATTGAAAGCCTCAAAACAAAAATTCGTCAAAAATTCGCAATAAAATTATCCTCAGACGCCATTTTGGCCCAGCTAAAGGCAACACAGCAAGGGACTAAAAAGCTCGTCGATTATATTAGTCAAATTGAACATCTGGCCAGCCAGCTCACAAAAGCGTTTATTTCGGAGAAAGTGGTAACTGGTGAGCCAGCAGAAAGGCTCGCTGAAAAATTCGCCAAGCAGGCATTTGTGGACAATGTGGCTAATCCGGAAACATCCATCATCCTTAAAGCAACAAACTATACCAAACTGTCTGATCTTGCAGCTAAGGCGATATCAATAGACAAGCCGAACCAACCTAGTGTGCTTCATTTCAATGCACAACCGAGGAATAACGCGTTCAGATTCCAAAATAGCCAACACCAATCTGACAACTCTGGGTGGAAACAGCAAAATCAATGGCAACAACGGCAGAATGGCTACAACGGGTATAATGCAAACAGGCAAAATCAAAGACCTGGTAATAGGAACAGTTACACACAATCGCCAGGAGGATTCCAACCGAATTTCAGAAGAAATAACCAACAGAATAGAAATTCATTTCGTCCGAACAATAACAACAGACCCAACACTCAAAGAGTACACTGCGTAGATGCGGGGGAATACCAAACCCCTCAGCCAGATGCAGATCCGAGCCAGCTGGGGGGACAGCAGCAAATCGGAGAATCTACAATGTAAATTTAAACCTTAATAATTTCATAATGGCCTTCGTCGAAATGAGTGGAAAAAAATGTACTTTTCTCGTGGATACAGGAGCCGATGTATCTTTGTTCAAAAGAAATCTGATTAAACCAGATCAAATGTTCTATCCAAAAAATAAGTGTACCCTACGAGGTATTGCGAACACCGCACAAATGTCAATAGGTTCGACAGAAACAACCCTAATATTCAACAATGAAATATCTCTGAAACACACCTTTCATATAGTGGATAATGAGGTGACATTCGAGGCTGATGGAATTCTCGGCATTGATTTTTTAGTGAAATACCAAGCTAACATAAATTATGATACGTGGACCTTAACGTTGTATTCATCAAGAGAAGTAATAGAGATACCGATCGAAAGCAGCCCAGAAAAAGATGCGTTACTCATACCACCAAGATGTGAGGTCATACGAGCAATTAACGCCATTAGTATTAAGACAGAGGATCTGGTTGTACAAAATAGAGAAGTTTCACCAGGAGTTTACATAGCCTCATCAATAATTTCGGCAAATAATCCTATGATAAGAATCTTAAATACCACAGATAAAATAGTCAAAATTAGCACAAATGAAATAGAGACGAAGCCATCATCAGAGTATCAAATTGGCCAAAGTGCAACAAATGACGAAAGACTCAAAAACCTAATCCCAAAACTTGATTTTTCAAGCCCTCCAGAATTCGCAAGAGAACAGCTCAAAGATTTGTGCTCTAATTACCAAGATATTTTCGCCCTGTTAGACGAGCCGTTATCAACAAACAATTTTTATGAACAATCAATTCAACTTAAGGACAAAACTCCGGTCTATATAAAGAACTATAGATGTCCAGAAGCGCATAAAGAAGAAATTGACCAACAGATAAAAAAAATGCTAGGTGATGGGATAATAGAGCATTCAGTATCGGAGTACAACTCGCCCATCCTTTTAGTGCCAAAGAAGTCAAAGAGTCAGAAATGGCGGCTGGTAGTAGACTTCAGAAATTTAAATAAAAAAGTCATTGGAGATAAATTTCCATTACCTAGAATTGAAGAAATTCTAGATCAAATGGGGCGGGCCAAATTCTTTCCAACGTTAGACCTTATGTCAGGATTCCATCAAATACCAATAGAAGAATCATCAAGAAAATTCACAGCTTTTTCAACGAATAAGGGTCATTACCAATATCGCAGACTCCCTTTCGGGCTAAATATAAGTCCAAACAGTTTCCAAAGGATGATGACGATTGCAATGGCGGGCCTGCCACCGGAAATTGCTTTTCTTTACATTGATGATATAATTGTAGTGGGTTGTTCATTAAAACATCACCTCAAAAACCTTCAATGCGTGTTTGAAAAGCTAAGAGAAAAAAATTTAAAATTAAATCCTGAAAAGTGCAAATTTTTTCAAACTGAGGTCACTTTCCTAGGACACCAAGTCTCAGAACAAGGGATTAAACCTGACAGTTCTAAATATGAGGCCATTAAAAATTACCCAGTACCGAAAAACGCGGACGAAACAAGACGCTTTGTTGCATTCTGTAATTATTATAGGCGATTCGTGCCTAACTTTGCAAACATGGCACTTCCATTGAATAAACTTTTACGGAAAAATGTAAAATTTGAATGGACAGAGGCGCAGCAAGAAGCATTTAATAAATTAAGAACGGCACTCATGTCTCCAATTATTCTCCAATACCCAAATTTTCAGGAAAAGTTCATTTTGTCCACGGATGCATCGAATGCAGCTTGCGGAGCTATACTGTCCCAGAAATTCGAGGACGATGATCTACCAATAGCATACGCAAGCAGAACTTTCACACCAGGAGAACGAAACAAATCGGTCATTGAAAAGGAGCTAGCAGCTATACATTGGGCAGTGCAACATTTCAGACCATATTTATACGGCCGGAAATTCGTGGTCAGAACTGACCACAGGCCGCTAACATATTTGTTTGCGATGAAAAACCCGTCATCAAAGCTGACACGAATGAGATTGGACCTTGAAGAGTATGATTTTACAATAGAATACATAAAAGGAAAAGAAAATAACGGACCAGATGCCCTATCACGAATCGATATAGATGATTTGAAAAAAATTAACATTTTACAGGTAACAACAAGAGCGATGCTGTCAAAGGCACAGAAAAACGGAATCAAGAAGACGGATACTGAAGCACAGCGGTCTGACCAACTGCGAGTTCATGAAGTATTATCCGCCGAAACACTAAAAGATATGAAAGAACTAGAGTTCATAGCGAATGGCCACGCTATAGAAATGCTAGTACATGAAAAAAATACAGTAGTCACAAAGCGGTTACTTAAGAAGAATAAAAACGAATCAATGGAATCCGCACTAGAGCGAGAAATCCAAATATTTGAAAGAGAGTTATATAATAAAATTCACACCGAAAATGTGAAACTTTCTGCAGAAAGTGATATATTCAGATATATTAATATGACTGCATTCAAGAAGATATGCAATAGAAGTTTAAGCCATTTATCAATAAAACTATATAAACCGCCAGTTTTTGTGACAGATCACGAAAAGATTGAAGAAATTTTAAAGCTACACCATAATGCACCTACTGGAGGACATGTAGGACAAGCCAGGATGTACAAAAAACTAAAAACGATGTATCGTTGGAGACATATGAAAAAGTCCATTGCGAGATATGTTTCAAGGTGCGAACAATGTATCAAAAATAAACATCAGGTAGAAACCAAGGAACCATTGCAAGTAACGACAACCCCAGTCAAAGTGTTTGAAATAGTTTCAATAGACACAGTTGGCCCATTTACTAGATCTGCAAATCATAACAGATACGCCATAACGCTACAGTGCGACCTTAGCAAATACGTGGTAGTTATTCCAGTGAGAGACAAGGAAGCGAACACGGTAGCAAGAGCTATAGTGAACGAATTTATCCTCAGATATGGCCCAATGAATTTTATAAAGACAGATCTAGGCACAGAATATAAGAACCAAGTGTTTGAGGGGATATGCAAATATCTTCACATCGAACAGCTGTTTGCAACAGTAGCTCATCCAGAAACTATAGGAGCATTGGAACGCAACCATAAACATTTGAACGAATACCTGAGAAGCTTCGTAAATGAAAATCGAGATGATTGGGATGAATGGATCCCATACTATTCGTATTGTTACAACACAACACCTAACACTGTACATAGTTATACACCTTTCGAACTCGTGTTTGGCAAAACCTCTTCAATACCTGTACAATCGGCTCATAAGCATCCTGACCCTGTATACAATCACGAACTATACATAACTGAATTAAAGTATAGACTACAAAATAGTACATCCAAAGCTAGGGAATACTTGTTAGATTCAAAGCTAAAACGAGTTGCAAACGAGCAGCACAAATGCTACCCCATAGAACTAAATATTGGAGACAAGGTTTACCTGAAATCAACACACAACCGGAAAATGGATCCCCTTTTCGTTGGACCTTACGAGGTGGTTGATATATCCACCGTAAACTGCGTCATAAAGGATAATAATAATAAATTAATAAAGGTGCATAAGAATAGGCTAAGGAAACAAAACAATTCATAATAGAAACCTAGAAATAAGGCACTCAAAGTAGCTATCGTAAATAATAAGCAAAATGTATAAATAAGTAATAGAAATAAGGCCGACAAGAAAACTATTGTAAAGAAAGATTTTTCTTTGAAAAACAAATAAAAATCTTTCTTCGAAAAGGGGGAGGATGTGGGATACGCAATGATACCTGGAAAAGAAAACGGATCAATGAACTTAATTAAAATAAAAATTTAAATTAGCTTACACAGGTGTCATTCCCATGACACCAATTTGACGTGCATCCGGCGAACCAACTCTCATGACACAAATTTCGAAAAAGTGTCAAATTCAACCAGCGAACTACTTTTCGCTCGCTGGGTGGATTGGGCAATTATTTCCGTTCCCACAAAAATCCACTGAACTTTCCCACAGTTCAGGTGACCACCTAAGCCACGACCGCAGCACAAATTTTCGATATATACCGCGGAAATTTAAATTGTAAGTTAGTCATAAGAAGTAATTTGTTCAAGTAACTTAAAGTAACAAAAATAAAAGTATAGTTTAAAACTTATTTGTTTTATCGAACCCAAACTCCCAGTCTCCTTGATTAATTAATTACCTTTCCCTTCCATTATGGGTATGGCTTGATAAAGCGGCACCCCTTTTGGAAGAATCCCGAAATATAAAAGATTAACTCCCGATCTAGTAACCGAATGTGGCTGAGGACACGACAAACCAAAAGAGATCTGAAAATGATCTTGACCTTATTTTCGAAGGATTCTACTTTATCCTTGCGTCAGGGACAGTCAAAATTGCGGCTGCAAGGAGTAAATATATTGTACGTAAAGTTCCGTGGCCACTTGCGTGCAAACAATTTGATATGGCTCAGGTCTTTGAAGAAACCACTTTTGTCGGAAAAGCACATCGAAAAACGACTTCGGCGGGCAACGGAACACATTGATCGCGATTGGCGCAACTTGATATTCTCCGAAGAATCTTCTGTTTGGGGTTTTGGGATTACACTAAAAGCCTGGTGTTACTAACCAACCCAGTTCGTCCTACGCACCGTTAAACATCCTGTAAAAGTTCATCTTTCGGACTGCTTCTCAAAGAAAAGTTTTGGCACGTTAAATCTTTTTACTGAGGTCCTGAATGCTCCCAGGATGGTGAAGATTTATCGAAAAGCCTTATTATTAACTGCCAAGTGCCAACTCATATGCATAAACGAGGACCGGATCTTTCAGGAGGAAAACGATCCTAAACATCGCAGCAAGGTCTGCACTGAATGGAAACGGGAAAATGGGATCGTTACACTGGATTGGCCTTCACAATCGCCTGACGCCAATCCAGTTGAGAATGTTTGATCCTGCATGAAGTTTAGGATTACAGGAAAACTCGTCGTCACTTTGAAGCAGCTCATTCGACAAATTCGACGCATTTGGATAACGCTTTCTAGTAGTTATGCTGAAAATTTAGTGTAAATTATGCCTCGCAGATGTCAAGCGATTGTAGACGCTGGTGACGATTGAACCCACTACTAATATAATTGCACATTACCTGGAAGCATGTTCACTGTATATATGCATTAAATTTGCTTTTTTAAATAAAATTAGTACCAATTTTACCGTATACGATCTTACTTAACAGACTGTATAGCGATATTATGGAGAAGTGAACTTCTGGAGTTTTAACCTGGATCAGTGTAGCTTCCAGTTCGTTTAAGGTAGGAGTAGGGATTTGGAAGTGAGGGATGTCTTTCTTCACGAGGATAGCAGTTCCTCCTCCCTGCCGCCGCTCTCTATCATTTCTGTATAGAGAGTAGTTTGGGAGCTGGAAGTTTATTCCTGGTTTTAGGAATGTGTCTTGAACTAGCACAATTCCGACATCATTATCATTAAGGAACTGTACCAGTTCGCCTTTCTTATTTCTGAGGGAGTTTGCGTTCCACGTGAAGATTGACAAATGTTTAGGGATGTCCATTATTTTAAGAATTGTTTACAGGTAGCATGACCGAGATCATGGTCGTTGCCATATTTTGTATCATTGCATTAAACTGCTCCTTCATACCTGCAAACAATTCTTGTATTGCCTCTGGGTTAGGGGATGTTGTTGAAGCTTTCTGTTTATTTTGGGCAGCTCTCCACGGAGGATTAGGCTTTGCACTTTCGCTTCGTGGAGAAGGGTGGGACTGTAATGGAGGATAATTTTGTAAGTTTGGCGCTGGGGCATCGGTCTGGGAATGGGATGCGGGTTGAGGTCTGGGAGTTTGTGCTTTTTTGATATTTTTGGGGTTTTTTGGGCAAGCACCATAATTTGCCGTGTGTTCTCCGTTACAGAGACAACACTTCGGAGTCGTGTCTTTTGATATTTTACAGTCCTTAAAATGGTGGTTACCTGCGCACTTGAGGCAGCGTGGTGCTGCAAAACATTTACTTGCAATGTGGTAAAATTCATTACAATTATGGCACTGAGGCGCTTCTCCGTTCGCCTTTTGTGCTTCGACCGTGCAGGTAATGTGGCAGATGACTTTTAAGTCATAAATATTTTTTTCGTTTCGTGGCAGTCTTACTTTTACTAGGTTTTTCGGGCTTTTGGATTTCGTTTTGAGGTTATATACCTCATGTGGGTGGAATCCCTTCTCAACAAGATCCGCTTTTATATATTCAGTAGTATGTCCGTGTAACCCCTTAATTATTACATTAAGGCTGCGTTCCTCCTGCAGAAGATGGGTATGGTATTGGATGTTGAAGTTTGTCAGGTACCTCACAGGTTGCCGGTAGTCGTTTATGGTTGATGGTTTGAACCATATACCGCTGGAGGTACGTTTTGCTGTATCGTGATTTATCTTGAGGTTTTTGAAATCTTTCATAATAACACTCCACTTTGAAAGATCTCTAATAATTATTGGCACTGGCTTGGTGGATTTTGTCGTCTCAGAGTTAGAAATCGGTTTTGTGTTATTTTGAGTTGAAGTAAAAGTTATGGATGACGTAGGACTCGTTGCGTCAACATCCATATTAGCTTCCTCAGATGCCTTAAGGGCTGCAGAACTAGTAGCAATTTCTGTATGAGTTACTATTTTTTCCGGCTGTGGAGCTGCAGAACTTGTCGCAGACTCTCCTTTTCCATTTGGGGTTTTTCGCGGACGGGCCTTTTCCTTTTTTTTGCTGGCGTCCACTTTGGTGTTTTTGCCGGTCTCTATCTCTGTGATTTCCTCCTCAGGTTTTCCTCCTCTTGGACTTAGCCTCACCTGACGTGAATTTATGTAAGACTTGTTTGAAGGAGGCAATTTCTTCCATTTGTTTTGTCAGCTCTCTCAAAAAATTTTCATTTGGAACCATCAGAGACCTAATCAAAACATCCTTTTCAGAGTCTTTCATTGGGTTAGATTGAGGTCTGTCGTTTATGTTCTGCGTCATATTGGAAGCCGTGTCAGAACTGCGTTCTATTCGACTTTCAATATTTTCGTCACCTTTTATGGCTTTGTTTCCCGGTTTTGTATGTATGATGATTTTTTGGGATTTTTTGTTTTTTATGTTTTTGTTTATTTTTTATTTTTAATTTTCGCCAGTTGTAAGAGTAGAGATAATTTCCCACTTTTTCCTTTTTGTGTCGTGTTTGTTGTTGTAGCTCACTCGAAACCATGGAACACCGTTTGTTGCCACGCCGTTTTACCTTACTTTCGGTGTCAATTGGTTTTACATCAGTTTCGGCATTAAATGCCTCCCCCTCAGTTTTTGTTTTCTTCTCGCCATTGCTTGGTTTTGCCTGGTTGTTGTTGATATTTTGGCTTGTTGTTGTTGCAACACTATCAAATTCTGTTCGTTTTTCCGTTTTTACACTTTGTCAAAATTTTTCCAAACACAAAATTTTTCTCCGACGCAATCGATGTTTATACTTCAACTCACGAATGTAATCTTGATCTGAAATTTCTGAAATCAGCCACTGTTTATAACTTTTTGCAGTGTTTTTTTTGTTTCGAACTTTCTGATAGGGCTAAGGCTCGATATTTAAAGTGTTTGAAGACGGCTCCAAAAAATTCATACTCAATTTCTAATGGTGATAGTGAATGGTAAGATAAGGAACATTTCTCACTAATATTATGTTACAAATTAAATTATTATTTTTTATTTTACTTATGTTTTCATCAGTGTAAATCAATTGGTCAATATGGATATTACAATATAGATATCAACAAGACATGTCTTGTACAACATCTACTTCATATTTTAGATATGGAGAAATAGGGAATAGAGAAAATATGAACTATAATAATACTTCAGATTCTGATGAATATTCTGATAGATCTGTGTTGCGGCAGCAACTAATTCCTGCGTAAACAAAACGATAATAACGCAATAAATACCTACCAGTAAATTCATTCGAGCTGAATTGTCATCAGAACCTGAAACTCATCAAGTGAACCTACACAAAAAGTACAATTGAAAGTGGAACAAATTCATTGCCTGGAACATTCATTGGAACAATACAAGATCAACATCTGGTCACGAATCGCATCGACTGCAAGAATTTTAGTCCCTGCAAATACGATTTACTTACCAAAAATGAAAAATCAGAAAACGGTACCGCGTTTGATAAAATTCAAAATTGATAACAAATTAGTTCATCCACGAGTTTAAACCCTGTACTCACTCCTGATGCACTAAAGCAAGGAAACCACAAATTTAGGATAATTTACTCAACAAAATAATTTACCGTTAGAATTGTATAAAGAGACAGGGAATGAGCCAAATGAAGTTAGTTATCGTTTAACCTAATCTTTCATTCATTTCCTTACAGAGAATTAGTGTTACCTAATTCTCTTCCTAACCCAACAGTGTGACTCAGTAAGAACTAGTGTTACCTAGGATCTTTCTGTTGACACTCAACAATCTGATTATGAATCTGATCATATGAGCGTGAAAATGAAGAAGTTACCGATATTTATAGTGAAGATGGTGATAATGGTGACTATGAAGAGTTTGATGTTACTGGTGATGAAGATGATGATATAAATTATAATGAGTCATTATCCCATGGAGCATGGGTCACCCTTGGACAATCTTATTTACTTGTTTTAACATTAATATTTAATCATAATTTAACTGGAACGTGTGTAGAAGATATTTTAAGAGTTATACAATTACTTTGCCCAGAAGAAAATCTAAAAAAAGCTTAGTTTACATCGGATAAAATCATATTTTGGTGATAAAAAAGGATCTTCGACCAAACATTACTATTGCTCTGACTGTCATTTATTATTGAATAATAACGTTTGCCCAAACTGTGAAAACTTCAATCAGACTCAATATTTTGTACGATTATCTATTATTAACCAAATTAAGAAAATCGTCAAACGCCAGGAGATTTTCAATGAACTCAAGAATAGATGAAGATTTTTGTGATGGAAATTTATACAAAAAACATCAATAATTTCTTTCTCATGAAAACAACATTTCTTTAACCTGGTGTACAGATGGAGTCTCAGTGTTTCATTCGTCAAAAATGAGCATATGGCCATTTTATTTAAGGATCAACGAACTGAAATATAGTACAAGAATACTCAGGAAAAATACTATTTTGGCAGGATTGTGGTTTGGAAACCTATTCCAAATCTTTTTCTAGAAACATTGTACACGGACTTGAAGAAATTATATAATGGTGCAGAAATTTGTATACCAATCAAACCCTTCGTCTTCGAGGACTATTAATAAGTGGAACATGTGACTTACCAGCGAAAAGCTTGTTCTCTAAAATGTCTCAATTTAATAGTGAATATGGTTGTCCAAAGTGCGAACATGCTGTAGAATCTGTTAAACCTGCATCTGGGGGACGCTCAATACTGATATACAAATATTCAGAAAATTTGACAATACGAAATCTTGAAAATACAATATTTTATGCCAGAGAAGCCTTACGAAGAAAATTAATACAAAATAATCCACGTCCTGTTCGAGGAATCAAAGGACCTTGCTCACTTATGAACGTTGTGCCTGATTATATCCAAGTTACTGCAATCGATTCAATGCACGCTGTATATGAAGGAGTAACTAAAAAATTTTTAACCTTATGGTTTGATGCTTCTTTTTCTGAATACCCATTTTCACTTAGATTGATTATGGATGTTGTGAAGAATTATTTTCAATTTTATTTTATTAGAGATTAAACCTCCAAAGTTTATACATAGAATGCCAAGAGGCGTCGATAAATTTGATTGCTGGAAAGCATCAGAATTGAAGTGTTGGCTATTTTATTACTCTCCTACTATATTAGCAGAAATTATGAAACCTGAATATTTTAACCACTATTTAACCGCTATTTCAATTTTAAATTGAGATACTATTACTGATGCTCAAATAAAAATTGCAAATGAGGACTTACATTCTTTTGTGAAGAGATTCCAAAATTTATATCATGTGAGATTTTACAGTATCAACATTCATCTTCTTCTAAATTTATCAAACGAAGTAAAGACGTTTGGTTCATTATGAACACACTCTTGTTTTACTTTTGAAAATATAAATGGTGAACTAATCAAAGGTGTACACGTGACCACAAATATTGATTCGCAAATTATAAGATCTCATTGGCAGATTTTAAAATATAACTCAAAAGTTAGTCAGTTATCAAATGGACCATGAAAAAGTTTCATTATTAAACGAAAACACCAAGTAAAAATTCTGCAGCATTTGAATGATTTTTACGTTGTGGGGAACTACAACAAAATTTCTGATAATGAACCAACAATTCAACAATTATTAAATGAAAATAATATGAACAATGGCTCAGTAAGGAAATTTTACAGCTGCTGAATATACAAGATACTTACAAACAGAATCTGCATGTGTATCATATATTGATTCGAACGAAGAAGAATGTTTCGGAAAAATTAAATATTTTGTAAGCAACTTCACTCTCATTCACTATGGTTCTGATCTTATTTACTAAACCAAATGACACCGTGTGGCAGCACTATGCTAAGGGTGGTGAAGAGAACACATGATCATCATTGGCTGCGGAAATCGAACCATGGTGAATTACGTGGGTGCGTAGCGTCATGGTGTGTGTAGATAAGACACAGTTTAGTTTTGAAATAAACAGGAGAGAGTTAAGGCACCATTATTCTTTTTCCGGCTTTTGCAGAAGAAACAAACTTGGTTTGGCCCTCACAATTTCATTAAATTAAGAAGTTGCAGGTGCCCAAATGATTGTTGTAACATTTGAAGTTTTTTATCCAATAAGAGAACATTTTCTTTCGTACATACGTCAATATAATTATATACAAAATATTGAATGTGTACCTATAAGTGCACTGTGAAAGGTGTGCTTTAATATAAAAATAAATAACAAACAATATACCGCATTTGGTGTAAATGAAATTGAAAATGAATGAAATATTTCATTAGTTAATTATAAGGTTAAGTTTAAATATTGTATAAAATTATTATAAGCATAATTTTTATAAATTATTTATATTATTACTGAGAAACTTTACTTTGAAATAAAAGGTTCGTTGACCTATTACCTAAAATCATTTGTTTATAATGTCCATTAGAATAAAATAATGTTGAAAAGTCTGGTTACAGTCTGAAGTGTTTATAAACCTGATTTTATTCCGAAATTGTTTTGAGGAAATATATTTAATCAAAATTGTCGGAATAAAATCAGATTGGAGAACATTAAAAAGAGACTGAGTATGTATTCTGTCAGAAAAGCCAGCCTGCAATCAGGTTGAAGAAGACTGCTTACAGTCTTTACCGATTATGTTTTTGAAATAAATGGAACAAAACCAGGTTGAAATCAGGTTTACTTTTTGTCGGCATCCATAAACTTCAAAGAAATCAGGCTTAAATCCGACTTTATTCTTTGACTCGGGTGTGTTTAACACATTGTTCACCGTGCTTTGAAATCCGCCTGCGATGCATTACCGATAGATATTGAGTGTATTGTAGTTAAACTTTTTTCACACCTTTACATCTATACAGTTCGAGTGGAAAAATTAAAACATTGTATGCAGAAATGGACGGCGTTGAATATTCTCAGCTGCTCGGATGTGCAAGGACACGGTTTTTAGCTTTGGGGTCTGCGATTGGCAAAATTTTGAATCTGTTCAACGTATTAAAGAGCTATTTTCATGGTATGAAGATAGGTGAATTGCTGATCAAATCGTTTTTTAATCATTTTCTCGAAGCTTTGGCTGTTATTTATTAAGGAACAAGTAAGTTTTCCGGCCATCGATGATTGTTGAATAAATAAATATATTTAATTGTTATCATTTTTATTGTGATATAGGCTGATTACTTCAAAGAAACTGTCCTCAAGATCGAAAGTGACAATATTTGGGCCATTGCGGTCGTATTTCATTTGGATGAATTGCGGGGCAATATTATGCTGCGAAAAGAAGAACAGTATTTTGGTCCGGAAATTGAAAATGAGAAACAAAGTTTGATTGCAAATGGTGAATTCGATGAATCAATAATCGATGAAGTCATCCATAATTTTTTCGGTAACTCGAATTCTAATATAAGTACAGTGAAAGCCCTGTTGAACGGACATCGACGGTCGCCGCGATTTTGTCCGCATAAAAGGAATGTCCGCCGAAGAAGGCTTTTTTATTGGGACAACTAAGAATAGTTCCATAAGAAAATGTTAATAATTGAAAAACATTCTATCTTCAAAGTATGATTTTAATGCACTTGAGTCCGCGTCGCGCCATGAATCGCCTCATGACACTTATAAACTTCAATTGCAAAGAGCTTGTCACTTCTGTAAGGTTTTGAATTTTTAAGTTTCCCGGACCGATTAGTCGCTAAACCAATTTCGAGATCAACTGGTGGTAGAATGATATCCCATTCGACCCCAAGACCTCCCATGCAATTAATCGGTATGGATATGTAATTGATTTTTAATGACCATGACGTTTATCAGATCACCCTATTCTTGATCATGGAATAACCTTGTTAGCGTAAAAATTGTTGCCAGGAGTGCCCTTTTCGAGTTGAGTTCTGACACTTACGAACACTACGGAAAGGAATATTGTCAGTCTGCCTAACAGTAATTTTTCATTATTTTTTTCATACAAAACCTTCGTTTCGCGTCCGTACATGAGGGCATTTTAATAAAATACAGAAGCAAGATCCTGTCCGCGTCCGGTTAAGAGGGCGTCCGCCTAAGCGGGCCTACCTCCTTAACAAAATAGTAAGAAATGTTTGGTACCCAAAAATATCTCCGTTGAATAGAGATGTCCGTTTATAAGAGTTGTCCGTTAAGAGGGCTTTCACTGTACATCAATTTATTGAATTCACTTTTTAATTCATGTGATTTATTATTTTTCTCAGGTGATGCAAATGATTACCTCAGTCTGTGGAATGAACAGTTCGGTGAGATTCGCAATTTCTCGTGGGTTGTGTTGCGAACTATGCCGACTTGGTATATGCAAAGATTATGCTAGAATTGTCCAATTAAGTTGATGATTTTGATTTGTCAAAAAATTTGCCCAAAGTAGTGCTCGCTAAACATCGATAGGGCTATCGATAGTATCGATAGTTCAAGACTATCGAAAACATCGATTGTTTGTGAAATCTATCGATGGTTTCGAATCGTGTTACATTGGCTACCCTTCTCTGAAAGAGAATCTCTTTTCATCAATACACAATACACAGTCCCAAAGAAAAAAATACAATGTTACACTAATGTGAAATTAATGACTGATAAGGTGTTTAGTGTTTAGTCAGAGTCAGTCGCATTGGATCTTTCAACTTTTAAAGACGTTACGATACGAGTATAATAGTAAATTTTGAAAAGTGCTAGTTTTGAAACAACAATTATATGGTATTTATTTTATTTTTTTACTTATTTCTTCGTGTGGAAGTCATAAAAACAATTTTTTTTCTTTGTAAAACATAGATTTACATCATATTTTATGAATTTAATCCTAGAATAAGCATTTATATTATGACAATTCTTACATCTAAGTTGAGAATCTCCTCATCTGTTAATCCACGTCGACAATACATATTCAAAAAACTCAAAATTTAAAAATTTTTAAATATAAATCAAAAACAAAACAAAATCAATATAAGCACTTAGCACTCTAAAGAAGTTGTGAAGAAAGTACTCAAAAATATTTCCTTTTATACGAAAAATTTTATGACCCCATCTTCCCACTGATGCCATATGGCATCAAAACTATTTCCACGAATACGATAAAACTAATTACGTTTTAGTGAAAATTACCTCATAACATTGTAAAAGAAGAACAAATGTACCTGAAAATAACATCTATTTCCCAGAAAAGGATTATCTTGATGGGAATTTAACTACCTGAACATTTTGAGAAAAAATTTTCGCAGAAACATGGAAAATCTGCTCATTAAACGTGTAATTAAGCCAGACAAATTACCCAAAATTGATGAAAATAATTTTTATGGAAAACCAAGCGTTGATTTAATGACTGACAACAAAAAAATTTCAATATTGCATCATAATTGGAAACTAGAAATTTTTAAAAATCTGATGCCACATGGCATCAGTGGGACAGAAAGGGTTAATATTAAATGAATTTATCAATAATTACAATGAACATGTTAAACAAATAATAACTAATAAGCCAACTAGATATGATACAAGATCATATTCATATATTGATTTTTTCTTAATGACTTATAATATTATTACTAATAATCAATATGCTAATACAAATGATGATTTTGATTCAGATCATTTAGCAATCGAATGAATAATAACAATAGCAAAATTATTAAAAATTAAACCAATAAATTTATTAAATTATAATAAAACAATTTGGTATAAAGTTATATATCAATTAAATTAAAAATGAATCGAAAATTTACCACCAATTATTTTATACTATTTAGAAGATTGATCATTAAACATTGTTAATTTAAATACACCATGTATTAAATTTAATTCACACTATAAATTAATATTAAATAATATAACAATTATATGTATTCATAAGAAAAAACAATTAAGACGTATATGGTATAATACTGGTAAAGAGCATAAATTATTAAAATCTTTTATAATAAGATTAAATAAAATTATACGAGAATCAATAACTATACAATATAAAAATAAATTAGAAAATTATTTAAGAAAATTTAAACCAAATTCAAATATATTTAATCAAATAAAATATACTCTAATATAAATAATAAATATGAATTACCAATCTTAAATAATTGTCAAAATTATAATGAATCAACTGAATTATTTGGTGAATATTTTGCAAATATAAATAATAGTTCAAATGCAGCAAAATCAATTAATGATGAATGTCCAACAAATTCAATTGTTAATAATTATAATAATGAATTAATAAAACCAATTATAATATTTCATAATAATATAACTGCTGATAAACCATTAAATATAAATAATAATATAAATAATAATAATAATAATAATAATAATATAAATAATAATTTAAATTCACATTATTATCCATTTATTCGAATTGATGATTTTATTAAATTTATTAAAACAAGAAAGAATCATAAAACATGTGGTAATAAACAAATATCAAACTATATAATTATAAAATTACCATATATATTTAAAAATAATTAATCAATCATTAAATGTATCATATTTTCCTAATATCTGGAAAATAGCAACTATAATAGGTCTGTCCGCGTACGTGTTTGAAACATATTGCAACATATTGCAATATGTTTCAATCTCGAGATTGGCGTTCGCGTACTTTCTCATGCTGAATTTTTGAGAGAGTTTCGCGTGACGTCAAGGAGGGGAAACGAGCTCGAACTTGTAAATTTTTACTTGACAAATTCGGTCGAGTAAAGTCAAGGTGCTTGAGATTTGCTGTCAAATGTCATTTGACAACCATCTTTTTCAAGATTGAGTTTGTTTGAGTTTAGATCCCTCGCGTTTAAACGTAGGTTGTATTAATTAAAAACAAATAATAAAAGACTTACAATGGAAGGTAAGAAGCTTTATTTAATAAATATATGTGGGTGTATTGAAATATGTGAATTTCATGAAATTTATAAATGCATGCTTGCTAGAAACATTCAACACGGAAAATATAATTGATGTTTTAAACTTAACTCCGACCTCTGCCGCGATTTATCGTAATAGTAAGTATAAGTGCCATGGAAATGTCAGTAATTTCCTCAAATAAAATATGGAAATCGCATCCCTAAATGTTACTCTAACCTCAAGGAACATACTGGATACATCCGAGATTGGCTACTTCGCTGCCTTGACTTCGAAGGTTTTACGCAGGCAATGAGTGAAGAAGAAGAAGGAGGATCTGTACAGGTGGTTCAGGAGGGTGACGTACCAATAAGTGCGCGAAGTGTTTGCGTTTATGCTCCCATAAAAGCCCACTTGGACTCATATGAAGTGCACTTCCATAAACTTGGGAAGTCCTTCAGAATGAAGAACAAAAGGAAGTTGTGGGAAGCCATAAGTGTTGTGTAATGTAAATAATTTTCCGAGTAACCCACATTACCGGCGGAAATTGTTCACATTCACAAGTGGATTTCGCTGATGCAACAATTGAGGTGCGCGCAGCGAAAACACCTCAATTGTTGAGTCAGCGCCCAAAGTCATTAGGTTAAGTTTTTAGGTTTACATCTTACGTCATTAAGTAGGTTAAGTTATTGTTAGGTTACTTAATTTGTTTAGTTGTTCATCACGGAAGTAAAGTATATGGAAATCGACAGCTTTACTTCCGTGATCAATGAATAAAAATGTATGTGATTAAATTTAGAAGACAGTTGGAAGTTGGACAGCAGTTAGAGTTTTGTAGAAGTTTTGTAGATAGATCATTTGAACTAAAATAAAGTGCCTAAAACGAAAGAAGAAAAGAGTTTGATTCACATTCGGGAAATTCACATGACATAAGGGGTGATTTGGATTCTCTGGGTTACTCGTTCTCAGTAACTCAGATAGAGACCAAAATTCGAGCCCTAGAGCGGCAATTTAAGAACGTCACCCTCCATAACAGCAAGAGTGGTCGTAATAGACGGACGTCACGTACTATTTTTTTGTTTTTCCATTTGTCGTGATTGTCCTTATTTATTTAAAATCTACAAAATGCAAGAAAATTGGAAAGAGGATTGTCGTGATTGTCCTTATTTATCTAGAATCTACAGAATGCAAGAAAATTGGAAAGTGGATTGTCGTGATTGTCCTTAGTTATTTAAAATTTACAGAATGCAAGAAAATTGGAAAGAGGATATCATACCATTTATTTTAGCGAATTAGAAAGGAGTTTTGGGAGCAAAAGAGGTGTGATACCTCACTATAGATTGGACAGAGTTGGGGATGGTATATCACGGGAGGTAGCCATAGAGGCCAGCTCCCAACAGTCACCTGTCGAGAAAGAGGAGTTGACGCCTAATCCCAGTCAGGAGAATGTTTTTGAAATAAACCCAACGACGTTCCAGGAGAGACTTTTGGAGCCTTTATGTGCTGGTAAACCTATAAAAACTTTAAATAATTTCAAATATTTCATTTTACTTTATTTAACAGGCACAAGCACTGGACGGAGATCACTTAGATCTGTCTTCCCAGAGTTTTGCCAAAAACTCATAGAAATCGAAGAGAGGAAGATGGAGCTCTGGCTGGAAGAGCTTCTTCGCAGCAGGGAGCGGGAAGACAAGAACAGAGAGCGGGAAGACAAGAACCTCCAACTGCTAGAGGAGTGGATGTCTATGCAGCGCCAGCTACATGAAGGCCGTAAATGATTCTTCGTTCATAATTAGTTTATAATTTTCTTTATTATTAATTTAGTTCTAGTTTAGTCTTACTTAGTATCACTTTCATAACTAGTTTGTAGTTTTCTATATTATTAATAAAGTGTTTAATTATAATTAGATACTTTCATTTTCCATTATTTGGCATATATGTTTTCGCTTTTGCTTGCAAGCATTGGTGTCGGCTTGTGAAACCGAAGGTAGAGTGTTCACAGGTGTATCTTCCTCCGGCTGTACTTCACAATCGCTATTAATGTCAGAGTCCAAACGATAATCAAGGATCCTGTTGTGCAACACACAACATGCCCTTACGAAATGACATATTTTTTGTACCCCTCGCAGTTTACAATAATAGAGCTGCCTGAATCTCTGCTTCAAGATTCCAAAGGCATGCTCTATCACAACTCTGCAAGAGCTACGTTTCCTGTTATAATTTTTTTGGACTTTGGTCAAATGTCCATTGTCCCTAAAAGGCGTCATCAGGTTCGCCAAGCATGGATACGCCGAATCGCCAAGTATAATGTAATCTGCAATTGAGGAAGAAATAGTAAAATACACTCTTAAATACCAAATACTTGCCTCCACAATACTTGTAGAGCACTGAATTCTTTAGCACCCAGCTGTCGTGACACGAGCCGGGATCACCCGCGCATAAAATCTATAAACCTTCGCGACTTGTCGCACACAGCCTGCAGGCAAATACTGACATTACCCTTGCGATCGATATAATCATTTTTCAATATTCCCGGAGGATCTATTTGAATATGAGTTGCATCAATCGCACCAATAATACCAGGAATACCAGATCTGCTCTTGAAATATTGACTGGTTTCTAAGTTTTTGCCTGCACTAGGCCTTTTTATAAATTCACTGCTAAGACCACTTATGAATTCAGTGACTCTTTTTATAATCTGTCTTGCAGATCCTTGAAGCTGCAGGCCTCATGGCCAGCAAACCATAGGAAAACATATATGTGTAGAGCTGCACTGGCTTTTTTGTCTGGCCGCAGTGCCATATAAAGTGGGGACAGCTCAAACTTTTCGACAAGGTTCGAGAAAAATTCTCGATTTACTCGAAAGTGAGTAACGAACTCCTTGTCACCATAAAGTGGAACTACATTAACTATGTAGTCCCTAATACACTGCCTCTTAGCTACTTGGGAAACACTAGAGGTTTCACAAAACGCTGTTTTGCCCATTGCGTTTATGGCCGGTAAAACGCTCGCTGGAGGCATAAGACTTTCCGATGCAGCAGTGTTGGTTAATAATTCAAACAAATTGCTAATGTTTATGAAATTATCACGTGAAAACTCTATTTTACTAAGAATAAACAAAGATTATAATAGAATCGTACAAGAAGACTTGAACCGCGAAGTGAGAAATCAAGACTAAATAAACGTCAAATTTATTTATGTCAAAATAAATTTACTAGTTTTTACTCCAAACCGTTTTCGTACAACTCGAGTACGAAGAGATAATTTTTCCAAATCCTCTCAAACTTCTTATTTTTCTCTGAGTAAAGTCTAGTAAAGTCTAGTAAAATTTAAAAGTACGCGAATAGACCTCATCCCAATACCAAAAACTATACAATATGCAAATGACTATAATAATTATAGACCAATATCATTATTATCACCATTATCAAAAATTTATGAATTATTAAATAAAAAACAAATTGATAAGTATTGTAATATATTTAATATAAATAATCAATATCAATTTGGTTTTCAAATGAATAAATCAACACAACATACATAATTATATTTTATTGAAAAAATACATGAAGGTTATAATTATGAAAAATCACCAACATTTGCCATAGCAATAGATTTAAAAAAAAGCATTTGATTCTGTATGGATAAATGGTTTTGAAATTAAATTCATTTAAATTTCCTAAATTATTAATAATTTTATTATTTTAAATAAACGTAAAATTAATGTTCGATATAACAATGAACTATCTCAAATACATAATATAAATACTGGTGTACCGCAAAGATCAATATTAGGACCAATATTATTTAATTTATATATAAGTGATTTTCCTACCTATATTGATCAAGATATTAAAACAGTAATTTTCTGATGATATAATTATATTCTTAACTAAAAAACATGTACAAACAGCTATTAATAAATTCGAAAATTATTTAAATATAATAAGTGAATATTTAAATCTATGTTGAAAGTACAAGTTAATTATGATAAAACTAAAACTATATCATTTAGAAAATATGAAATACATACAGCAAAAAAATCAAATAAATATAAAATAAATAATAATAAACAAATAAAATTTAATAATAACATAATCTAAATAGTAAATTGCCATTATAACCACATATGGATAATATGAAATTAAAGTTAAATATTGCATATAATGATATTAAAAATTTATTTAATAATAAATTTGTTAATGCAAATGTTAAATTACTATTATATAAACAATGAATTAGACCCATAATCAAATATGGTTTGTATGGATTTATTGCTGGGTCATATATATCATCATTTCAAATGAGTGAATTAAGGGTACTCGAAAGAAAGATATTGTATAAATGTTTAAATAATAATAATCGTTATTATTATTGTAATATAAATAATGTAATTAAATTAATATCGCAAAAAATTCTATATAAAAAATGTAATAATATTGATTGATTAGATGTTGTATTAATAAATGATTTTATCAAATTCATGGATAAATTCAATTACTATGATTTAGAAGAATTAAATAAATTAACATCATTAAATGTATTAGTGGAAATGCATAGTCATAGTAATGATAATTTAAAATTTAAATGTTTTTCACCTTCGTATTTACACCTACTACATGAACAAAAAAAATATACAATACGAATGATAAATTAATTTTTTATAATAAAAAACATAATTCAAATCAATTAGATAATTATGTTCATGATCTTCTTCAGCCAGATTAAATAGACTTCCTATTGACATAATACTATTAAATGATACTTTAGATATATAAAATAATACTTGATTACATAATATATAAAATAGTTGGAAAAATAATTAAGTATTTGTAAATCTTCTAATAAATTCAATTTTGTTTTTCAATTAATCACAAAATAATTATATATAACTAATTAATTGATGTATCTTAACTTCATGATATGTAATGTGAAGTAAAATTTTAAAAAAATTTTGTTTCGTGGGTAATTTACACCAAAATATAAGCTTAACTTTGGGGTTTTTTATTTGGACTTTCCCAAAATAACTTATCAAAATAACAATAAATTGTAATAAAATGGCACTTATAACAAAAACAATAGAATTTCGTAAATAATATTCAAAAAGGATGTTAACAACAAAATGAATCATGAAAAAATTTTGAAAAAAAATAGTGTGATTAAATTAACTGTAAATTAGATAATAAGGCAATTTGTAATTTGTAAACTATAACTATGAATAAAGAGAATTTTGAAATTTGAAAAAAAAGAACAAATGGGCAATTTAATGGAAGAAACATTCATGAATCTTGGACAACGAGAAAATTTTTATTTGTTACTCTTCCGTGTTCAAGATGAACAGCTCACGTTCAGGGCTGGCCACCATTGTAAGATACTATTTAGCATTTATCAGAAATGGACAATTTTGTGGAAGAAACATTCACGGATCTTAGCCGACGACAGAGTATTTATTTTTCGGTCTGTCCGAAATCAACCCTACCAATTCACATTGAGATCCGTGCACCTTTGCAATATACATACTAGCATCAACAAGAAATGGACAATTTTGTGGAAGAAGCATTCACGGATCGTAGCCGACGACAAGGTATTTATTTTTCAGTCTGTCCGAAAACAAGCCCACCAGTTCACATTGAGATCCGTGCACCTTTGAAATATACATACTAGCATCAACAAGAAATGGACAATTTTGTGGAAGAAACATTCACGGATCGTAGCCGACGACAAGGTATTTATTTTTCAGTCTGTCCGAAAACAAGCCTACCAGTTCACATTGAGATCCGTACACCTTTGAAATATACATACAAGGATCAACAAGAAATGGACAATTTTGTGGAAGAAACATTCACGGATCTTAGCCGACGACAAGGTATTTATTTTTCGGTCTGTCCGAAATCAAGCCTTAAGGTGGAAATATAATGCAAGGCATCGCATCTTGAGGCATCGCATCATGAGTTCCAACCCATGCATTTCAATGGCAGCTGTTATAATGCCAACGCGTATGATGCGATGCCTCAAGATGCGATGCCTCATGACGCGTTTAGTTCCAACCGGTTGGAAATTTTCACGCGTTAGACGTCAATTGTGTCATTTTATGTTTACATAGTGTCAAAGATGGAAGCGATTGAAAATACATCCAATGTTGAAAAATTAATAGAGGCCGTGAAAGACTTTCCTGTTTTATATGGTAAGTGCAATAAGAGTTATAAAAACAGGGATGTTAGGGAACAAGTGTGGAAGCAGGTCGCGGAGAAATGCGGCATGACAAGTAATTTTGAATTATTTATTGTTATGTGATTATATTATAACAATTCCTTTTATTTTCAGTAGAGAAATGTAAGGGACGATGGAAGACGTTGCGGGACCGCTTCGTACGTGAGCTACGGAAGAGAAACTTACCATCTGGCTCTGCGGCTTCATCGGGCAATGAGTGGCCATTCTTTCAAGCAATGAGATATCTTGAGGAGCATGTTGCGCCAAAGATGTACGTTATTGACGTTAGTAAATTAATGAAGATTTTAATTTTTTATAGAACTCATTCTAATTATGGAGATGAAACTGAAAAAGAAGCTGCAGCAACGGTATCCGAAACGGGACCGGAGCTCAGCTATGATGATTTCATTGATTACGAGCCTGAAGATCCCGAATCATTGGAGAATATTTCGGGAACAACAACAACACCACGGTCTTCAGTGAACTCTCCTTCAGTTGTTAAGCGAAAGCACAAAGACACGCTTCCTGATGACTTCAGGAGAGTTCTCGGGCAGGTGACGAGCTATTTGGAGAAAAAGAGCAGAGTATGCGATGAAGACGAGCATGACGGCTTTTTCATGATGGTTCGTAATAAATTTAAGCATATGTCTCGCGACAAAGTAGATCGGGCGAAGGTAAGTATTTTATCTTATTTGAATGACATAGATATTGAATAAGTGAACTACCTGAACTACCTTTTTTAAATTTAGTTTTACTTTTATTATTTAGTATTATTAAAATTAAGAATGAATTTTAAAAATAATTGAAATATGTACATATATGAATAATGAATAATAATAATAATAATATATGAATCTTAAATTTTATTACTAAATAAGTGATCTGTCAAAATCTCCCTTATCCTAAAGGCACAACGTGGTGCGTTATGACCCGCAGAAGGTCTCATACTGGGAAGAGCAGTAACTTCTTGCCTCCAAAGGCCTTCAACAAAACTGGTATCGTGAATCTGATCGACAAAGTTTACTGGACAATATGAAGAATCGTTCATTTTTACGAAGTTATGAAGAACAATGCAAGCTTTAACGATATTCTCTGCTGTGTCAGGTGCGACATTCATTGAATTTCGTAATATTCTCCACCTGGCGGTTAAGATTCCGAAAGCATTTTCAATCGTTCTCCTTGCTCGTGATAATCTCATATTGAAATACTCTCGCTTTGGCGTTAATAAACGACCAGGAAACGGCCGCAGCAAATATGTCTTCAACGGGAAGGCAGCATCTCCGACGAAATAAAATGGACAATCAATGTTGTTATGTTTTAGGCATCTTGATTTGGGTAGGTTGAATTGACCTGAAATTAGGGCTTTTCCGAAAGACGAATAAGACAAAGTGCCTCCATCACTTTGGCCGCCATATGCGCCAATATCTGCCAGAGTGAAGGTATAGTTAGCATCGCATGCAGCAAGCAGAACAATGCTAAAATTGCCCTTATAATTGTAATACTGGGATCCAGTATTTGAAGGACAAGTTATATTTATGTGTTTTCCATCAATAGCTCCGACACAATTTGGCAAATTCCATATGTTTTCGAAGTCGTCGGCAATTTTTTCCCACTCATGCGTATTTGGAGGCGACACATAAATCTGGGATAACTCTTTCCAAATTATGCCGCATGTTTCCAATGCTATGACTCTTACGGTGGATACTCCAACCTTAAACATCATCGATATTAGTTGCCGACTTCCTCCTTGTGCCAGGTATCTACAAAAAATTATATTTCTATTGCCATTATGAACACACATATGCCACCAGAATTAAACTTACAGCAATGTGAGGAACAATCTACACTCCGGCGATATTGGTGTTCTTATTGAATATTTCGTCAATTTATTTTTTAAGAGATTTAGTAGGAGGTTAAATGTTTCGCGCTTCATCCTTGTACACATTAGGAACTGTTCTGCGTCAATATTTTTCATTTTATTAAAACTAATTTCGAAAAAGCCCTCGATCGTTCGGTCCCGGTGCATTTCACGCACAGAAAATCTCCTTTTCCTTTTATTCAACTTCATAAGTATTTCATAGAGCTCATATAGGGCGGAAATGATAAAAACCAATTCAATAACTTCATCACAATTCATTTTAAATTTTTAATAATAACTAATTTCAGCAGAATGCAAGCTAGAACGTTCTTCACTCAAATCAAAACATGGAATGACAAGAAATGTCAGTTTTTGCAAAATACAATTAACGCGATGCCTTGCATTATGTTAGCAACGAACGCGATGCCTAATAACGCGATGCCTCAAGATGCGATGCCTTGCATTATATTTCCACCTTAACAGTTCACGTTGAGATCCGTGCACCTTTGAAACATACATACTAGCATCAACAAGAAATGGACAATTTTGTGGAAGAAACATTCACGGATCGTAGGCGACGACAAGGTATTTATTTTTCAGTCTGTCCGAAAACAAGCCAACCAGTTCACGTTGACATCCGTGCACCTTTGAAATATATGTACATACTAGCATCAACAAGAAATGGACAATTTTATGGAAGAAACATTCACGGATCTTAACCGACGACAAAGTATTTATTTTTATGTCTGTCGGTAATCAAACCAACCAGCTCACGTTGACATCCGTGCACTTTTGAAATATACATACTAGCATCAACAAGAAATGGACAATTTTGTTGAAGGAACATTCACGGATCTTAGCCGATGACAAGGTATTTATTTTTCGGTCTGTCCGAAATCAAGCCTAACAGTTCACGTTGAGATCCATGCACCTTTGAAACATACATACTAGCATCAACAAGAAATGGACAATTTTGTGGAAGAAACATTCACGGATCGTAGGCGACGACAAGGTATTTATTTTTCAGTGTGTCCGAAAACAAGCCTGCCAGTTCACATTGAGATCCGTGCACCTTTGAAATATATGTACATACTAGCATCAAAAAGAAATGGACAATTTTATGGAAGAAACATTCACGGATCTCAACCGACGACAAAGTATTTATTTTTATGTCTGTCGGAAATCAAACCAACCAGCTCACGTTGACATCCGTGCACTTTTGAAATATACATACTAGCATCAACAAGAAATGGACAATTTTGTGGAAGGAACATTCACGGATCTTAGCCGATGACAAGGTATTTATTTTTCGGTCTGTCCGAAATCAAGCCTAACAGTTCACGTTGAGATCCGTGCACCTTTGAAATATACATACTAGCATCAACAAGAAATGGACAATTTTGTGGAAGAAACTTTCACGGATCATTTATTGTTAAGTCTTCCGAACTCGAGCTCAAAAGTTCACGTTCCAGGTCGGCCACCATTGTAAAATGAATGCTTCTGAGAACAATTTTCCGGAAACGGGCCAAAAAAAGTCTTCATACAGCTCTAAATTATGAGTTTTCAGGCTTATTCTGCCTAATATACTAAAACAAAATAACTGTACGTATTCCCCTGGTTAATAAACGAAAAATTCTATCCAAAATATCTGGATTTAATTAACAATTTTTAAGCCAGCGGATGAAAACTGTTGGACCAAGTCAAAAAAGTCTCCGTACACTTTGCAATTTTTCTGCATAATTTCACTCAGAATGCGTTGTGTTCCTACATCTTCCATCCTAAGACGTGTGGCACATTTACTGTTTTGTTAATCCAAGGAAAATGAAAAAAAAAAATGAGTTCTAAAGTGGTGAGAAAAGAAACAACAATGGAGTTGAGGGAAGTTATACTAAAATTGAGGAAAGAAGGAAAGTCTTATGCAGAAATTGGTAAAATGACTGGAAGTCCCCGATCCACTATTCAATCGCTTGTAAGGAATGCATTGAACCGCAATTCAATGGAGAGTTTGCCTAGGTCAGGACGACCAAGGAAACTTTCCGAAAGAGATAGACGGATGGTTCTTCACGAGGTGAATAAAAATCCTAAAACATCTGCCGTAGAACAAAATAAAATGGTCTTTACAACAACTGGGGCCACAGTCCATTGATTCAATAAGAAATGTACTACGAGAAGCAGGATTCAAAAGGCGCAACCCCGAAAAAAGCCATTCGTAAGTGCAGTTAACCGAGAAAAACGGTTAGTTTTTGCCAAACTGCACGTGAATAAAACAGTGGAATTTCGGGACCACGTTATTTTTACGGATGAAAGCAAATTTAATTTATTTGGGTCAGATGGAAAAACAGGGGTATGGCGAAAAATTAATACAGGAATGGTAGAGAAAAACTTAATACGCACAGTTAAGTATGGTGGAGGGTCAGTCATGGTTTGGGGATGCATGTCAAAAGCAGGTGTAGGAAATCTCGCCTTTATTGAGGGCAAAATGGATCGTTGTCTTTTTGAACATTTTGCGAGGCAATCTCAAGCAGGCAGCCGAAAACTTAGGTCATCAACAAAGCTGGATATTTCAACAGGATAACGATCCAAAACATGCCGCAATATTTGTGAGAGACTGATTGCTATACAACACCCCCAAACAGCTTCACTCTCCTTCACTTGAGAGGATGAGCTTGAGAGACGAGTTCGCAAACTTAGTTTCTCCACCAAGGAAGAATTGAAAGTTTCATTGCTGCAAGCTTGAAGGAATATACCCTCGAAGGTTTTAAAAAATCTCGTTCACTTGATGCCAAATCGCTTAAGAGCATGAATCGATGCTAAAAGGAGCCCAAAAAAAACTAAATTTATCAATATTTGTTAATTTAAGTAGTTTATAATACCTAGTTGCTATGTGTACGAAGACTTTTTTGAGTGGAACAAAATTAATTTATTAGTTGATTGATAAACTTGCAGAGTTACTGCCTATTTAAACATATCGGCTTGGTTTCCATCCCCTTTGTTCATATTTGGTTGAAACTGATCGTTGATCAAACCACTGGAAACCCGTTTTTCGTCAGTGTATGAAGACTTTTTTGGGTGACTGTATGTTTTAGTCTCCACGACAAGAAGCTCAACAATTCACGTTTAGGTCCGTGAACCAGTTAAGCATTCACGGATCTTGGGCGACAACAATGCATTTGTTTTACGGTCTGTCCGAAATCAAACTCACCAGGCACCGGGAACCGTTGTCAAATGCTTATGAAAACATGATTAAACGTGGGCAAGTGACGAGGCAACAACATGTAGGTACATGGAAAACTTCAAAAATATTCTACTGATTTATATAAAAAACATCACAAAACTGATTTTGTAAATATGCAGCAATTTAAAAGAAGTGAGGCTGGATAACATCCTCTTGTCTGTAGGTATATAATTTATCAAAACATAGATTGAGAGGCAGGTGCGGATCTAGGATTTTTTTTCGGAGGGGGTCACAGGATAGAAAATAATGAAACATAACAAAAATAACAAGAATAACCAAATAAACAAAGCAAACTGAATTTTTTCAATGAATACAAAAGAACGTCAGAATATCCTTATGCAAAAACTCGTCCAATTTGATTTACCATAAAATTCATTACATTCATATATAAATTTATTGTTTATATAAAATAATAAACTGTTTATATAAAAAATGATCTCTTAAAACTAAGAAATTTCTTAGCCAATGAATGTTTTTTTTATTTTAAATTTTCTTCTGAAACGAGATCAACTATGGCAGAAGAAAGACTCGCCGGGCTTGCACTGCTACACATCCATCGCGACATCGATGCGATCATTAACAGATTTGCGAAACAAAATAGAAGATTGGATTTTATCTTATAAATAATGCTTTTAATTGGAACTTGTAAACAGACGAAGTATAGCTACAATCCAAATATAGAAAAAGTAATGAAAAAGTCAATATTGTGTAAGTCAATTTTGCTGATTCAGTCATTTTTTGATTCCAATTTTTTCAGAGTGCAAAATAGTAAGTTAATTCTGGTCGTTTGGTTACTTTCCGGTTTATAATTTTGCAAAAACTAGGTTTTGTTCGTTTGGTTTTTTTTTGTTTTTCGGTTTTCAAAATATTGGTTCAGCTCTATTTTTTGAAATGCGGGCGCGGTTGGGGGGGGACCCCCCCTTGAATCCGCGCCTGTTGAGAGGATAGAGAAAGGAAACTTATTTCATCAATTCTTGAGCAGCTTGACTCCGAGAAAGAATCAGGGAATAGAGAAGACGTTGAAGAAGAGGGTCATATTAGGATCCAAAGTCAACGGCGCGATACAGAACAAGAATGTTCAGATAATGGTGATCACAATATTCTGCTCATAAACTTCGAATAAATCTAACCGATGAAATCAGTCAAAACAAAAATCAATCCAATCGATAAACAAAATGTCCACTATAAAGACAGGCAAAGAAATAAAAACCAAATCATCGTTAAAATCATATATACCAATCGATATGGATTCCCAATCCCTATCACCAATTTCACTTTCAAAATGACTCACGAAACAACCAGTAATTTAACCACTCATGGTTCACTAATCAAATCAATTCACAAATTAACAACATGTCCGCCAAAGGAACAAAAACTAAATCCTCGTTAATATAATCAATCAATAGGGATCCCCAATCTCTCGAAATAAAGCCAAACAACACAATTAACCAATCAAAGGAATACTCACCAAAAAGTATCCCGGTAAAGCTGGAAAATCAGATCAAATGTGTAGCCGATGAACAACCACATCGCGCGACACTCGCGTTAAAAAGCCAAACAACACAATTAATCTAGGCGCCCTGAACGGCCCTCGTAGGCAGCAGGATAACCGCGAGAACTTTCTCCCATTAGATGCCAGAGAGAAACTCTAAGACGTTAAGGGAGGCACTCCAAGACCCAACCGCTGGACCAAGACCGATGTCTATTGAAATGTATCGCCAACGCCGCTTAGCGCGGGAGAAGAAAGATACGAAACCGACACCAGCTCCGACGAAGAAGCAGCGCTAAGGATCTGAAGCCCACTTCCGGGCTGGTTCGAGCAGGCTCAAAGGACGAAAAAATAGCAGCCAGCCAGGAGATAAACGCAATAAAAATGGAGAGGAGAAATTATGGACGGGGAAAGAAGTCTACGAAACACTTGAATAAGTAAGAGAAAGAGAGTTTAGGGAAAAGGATAGCTAGTAGTAAGAAACTTTCATGTAACTAATGACTGACGAAGACGACAGGAGCCGACAAAATCAAGCTCCTGAAAACCCAACCACCAGTACATATTCTAGTATGGCGGTGAAGGCTACGGAATCGAAGACTACATAGATGGCTTGGAGAAATTAATAAAACCAACGGAAATTCGCTATATTGCAAGAATCTCAGGAGGCAGAATATGCGTTTTTCTGTCGAGCAAAGAACTAGTAGACCTTCTGGCACAAGTTAGGTACAAAAAAGGTACAAGTTAAAAGTCAAGTCCTAAATATGAGACCCCTCGTAGAAAGGAACAAAAGGGTGGTCATATCAAATGTGAACCCTATAATCCCTAACGAATTTGTATTAGATGCACTCAAAACAATTGGTATCACTCCAGTATCAAGTATACAAGACATCAGAGCCAGTTTAAGCAAACCAGGGCGGTCGCACATCCTGTTTTTTAGAAGACAGGTATACATTAAAGAACAGGACGAAGAGCGTTTGTCATCATCGCTCTTAATAACTTACGAGAACACCTTATACTGGATTTACTTCGGTACAGGAACGATGGAGTGCCACACGTGTAAGAACACTTGGCACATAGCAAAAACGTGCCCTCAAGCCAAAATAAGTGAGAAAAATTAAACTTCCGGACCTATAGACATGGAAGTTGACTCTAACTCAAATGCAACAAAGCCCCAGTGTAATAATATGACCCCTCACGGGTCTATGGCATTGCCCCTCCAGGTGCGAAGAAGAAAGTGATGAACTCAAAATGGATGTGCCAACTGACTAGAAGACGAAAACACTTACTGACTTGATCAATCAAGCCAAGCCCAAGGCCACTTTAAAGCAGAAGTTGCGGAAGAATAGTTCAAAAGCGACGCAAGCCAAAGTATTAAAAAAATCAACGGATACAGTCAATGAAAGTTTTGAGAGGGCAATTTCAGCTCTCGCAAATTGTGACTCACCCCAAAAATACATAGTTGAGTTCGATCAATTAAAAAAGTTCTTCCTAGAACCTTATGGTGAAAGGAATTTGTTGAAGCTTTCAAATAAATACACGCACGATACCCAGGGTCTAATCAAAATGATAGACGATCTATGTCCCCATATAAATAATAAAACCCTCAGAGTACGTTGTTCTCGAATAAAGAAAAAACTCAGTCAAAATCAAGAAATTTAACTCCACAACTAATTAATAAGATGTATAATGAATATCCACGCCTGCTTCGTCTACTTCCCAAAACGGAAAAATCTACGGCGAAAATTGGAAACACTTCAAAACACAGTCATCAGATACGCCCTCGGTTATCGAACGAGTACGCCGACAAACATCCTGCTATCAAAAGCAAAAGTTACCTCCGTCGCGGAGCGAACAAAGTTATTATGCCGAAATTATATAGCCAAAGTATTCTCTAATAAAACCCATATGGTGTATAAGCAATTACTCCTAATAAGAAACCGCCCAAAGGAGAAGTTTGAAAAAAAATAAAAATCTTTTCATAAACTGTTTAACAAATCTTAGTTGTGGGTATCAACATATTTACAGTAATAGGCGATACAGCATATACTCCTATGAGTATGGAACCAACTTGGTGGATATAAAAACATATACTAGTTTTGGCAAAACCCTGAGAAACCACCTAAATCCTAACGCCGCAGTTACAGAATTCATCGATAACCACAATGCTGTAGCTATATTCAGGGATGGTAGGAAACTCCAGGAATTCTATTCGGTAGGCACCGCATGCATATGTCCCCAATCAAGAAAAATTATTCAAAACAGGTTGAATAAGTTCGCCTCAATCTTCACAGCGGAAATTACAGCTATCACCACTGCTGTTGGGCTGGCTATTAGAAAACCTCAACACAATTATGTTATCTTTAGCGACAGCCTAAGTGTGCTAAAACTACTTCAAAATGTTCGCTCCGACATCAGAGTACACTCGTTGTACTTTCGAATCAAACATTTTGTTCGCGAATTTAACAGCTGATCAACAAACAATAGTACTATTATATTTGTATGGATTCCAGCCCATATTGGAACAGAAGACAATGAGGCAGCAGATCTACTTGCAAAAGAAGCCGCAGTATCTACAACCACTGCGGTACTTGAGTGTCCACACACCGACCTGAAGGAGAGTTCTAAAAATGTTGCCATTTCCGAAACTCTCAAGAAAATCAAAGCAGAGGCACAAGTCAAAGGAATTGATTTTTTCAAGTCCTATCATAAAGATAATGGGAAGCCATGGTTCTTTCAAAAGAATTTTCCACGGTCTATAGTATCCATAGTCAATAGAGCCCGATCAAACCATTATAATTTGAAGGCTTCTCTAGCCAGGATTGGTTTCATCGGACATGCTGCCTGCGAATGCGGCCACAGTAGTGAGGATCTTGATCATGTCTTCTGGCAATGCCCTAAGTACGATAGACAACGAGAAGGCTGAATTTTGAAGCTACGTAGGTTTGGACACTCGCTACCTATGATAACGAGGGTCCTCCTTACAAGTCCTACAGTAGCAATTTGTAAAATAATGCAAGAATTTTTAGAAAGTAGCAACATAGTTTTATGATTTTGTATTGAATTTTTTGATTTTTGAATTTGTTCTTTTTTCCCTTTTGTTTTTGACCTTTATCAATTCTTTGAAAATAATAACATACTTTATCAAAAATGTTTCAACTCTGTAGATCATAGCACTGTATAATAGTAGAACAAATTGTATATAAAATGCGTAATAACCTCTCATTTGAGGTTACAATTGCTTAAATAAAAAAAAAAAACGATTAAGAAAATTATAATTTGATTGAGGACGGAACATTAATTTTAAATTCACGTGACGTGTGGTAGACTTAAATTGAACTTAGACAATTTTTACTTAATATATCGTATGTAAACTTAAACTGAACTCAGACAATTTTTAAATTAATATTTCGTACGTAAACTTAAATTGAACTTGGATAAGTGAATCATAATGTTAGTTTGTGCAATTAAATTAACCTCAAAAGATTTATTTGAAATGTGCATCCAATTTGACTAGCCACAGCAGTTTTTACTTAAGACATCGTATGCAAACTTCAATTGAACTTAGACAAATTTTAATTAATATATCGCATTTAACTTAGACAATTTTAAATATATCGTATATTGTTGAGAATTGATCAATTTACAAATGACCGAACCTATCCCAATCTTAACCCTATCCAACTTCGCACTTCACTTTGTTTGATGAATCAAGTTTGCGAACTTCATGTGAGCTGGTGACAGTATAAAGAAAGGGCAAAATTGTATAACGAGAAAACGTGCTTCAAAATTGTGATCTAAGTATTGTTAAACAATCCGTCAGTTATTTAGTAAGAACTTTGTTTAGTAAAGCTAGTATTGAGAAACTGTTAAAAAGACTGAGTTTATTTCCATAAAAGAAACCCAAACCCACTGATTAGTCTGATTAAACAACATATGTAAACTTAAATTGACTTAGACTTAACAAACTTCTATTAGAAATGTGTATCCAATTTGAACTCAACATAAATGCACCTAAATGAACAAACATACAAACATAAACCTATCAACATATCAGATTGATACATATCAAGAGAATATTTATATCGAATGTGAATTTAATTGATCTTGAAATAAACGAGTCCTACAAAGTGAAATTACTAGTGGATTTGATTTAACTCGAGAAAAAAATTTCGAAACGTGAATTTAGACCTACACTTGATTCGATCGAAATTATGCGCTCATGAGAAATATGTCATTAAATGAGTCGACAGAGACTTCGCAAAAAAGGGGAAAAGATATATAACAAGTGTTTAAGATTGATAATGTTAGCGAGGGACGAGTGAACTTAACCCACAAAAAGCACTCGTTACGAAAAAATATAATGTAAGAAGAATATATGGTATATGATGATCGAACTTATGCATATGCACAGTAGTGAGAATGCTTTCGTCTGGAACGGAAGTAGATTTTAATGTGAGTGTTTGAATTAATTAGAGTGAGTGTGTTATTGCGTATGATGTAGTGATGTCTTGAGGAAAGAGGAAATTCAGGTGCGTAGCCACTGAGACTTGTATTCTTTAATTTATAAATATATATAGGATTCAGTTATTTAGAATAAAATAGGGATAACATATGGATTGCTTATACGGCTTCTCCGCCCCCCTTTCCAACAATTTGAAGAAAGCTCCCCAACCAGTGTACGATCACGAGAACTACTTCCTACAACTAAGAACCAAACTCCAGCGAGCATATCAAACCGCACGAAGGAATTTGGAAGAGAGTAAGATCCAGTCCAAAGAATACTACGATCAAAAGACAAATCCAATTAAAATCCATGTTGGAGATCAAGTGCTTCTCAGAAATACGGCCCGACGAAACAAACTGATTCAACACTGGACAGGGCCCTACCGAGTCACAGCAATAAATAACCCCGTCAACACAACAATTTTAATAAGAAATAAGAAACGTCGCGTACATAACAACCGTTTGAAATTAGTTAATTAAGATCAGAACACCCACTCAAACACACTATAGACCGAACATCATTAATAACTACAATATTCCTAATTACCAGATTTACAATGGACCAGAACATTACACCCGTTGAAATCGATGACCTAGGATTGACCAAGGCCGAGTGGGACGACATCCTACGGGAAGCAGAGCGGCTATACCAACAAATCCAACTTAATATCACCCTGCAGGAGACAGACCAGATATTCCAGCAACTGCAGTTAGGCGAGCCTGAAACCGAAGATCAGTCAGCCATGTACGTGGATAAATACTGTCAACCCCAGGAGGGAACGAAAAACACCCGTAGACGAAACCCAAGGCGGAAAAACAAAAACCACTAAGTTAAGGCGAAACAAAATAGATGTAAATTGCAAAATGAAATAAAGAGAAACCAATGAATACAAGAGTTACAGAACTAGGAATTTAAGATTAAACTACCCTAAGTATAAAAATAACACTTAAACTTGAATCGCGCGAACCCTCTAACCGCCTAACATTCAGAATTACAAACGCAGACTAGTCAGGTTGAACCACTCTTACCACAGAAACCGCCACACTCCACACTACAAAACTGATACTAGTCCTTGTTACCCCAGGAAATGCCACTCACCCGGGGGAGGACTTCTAAAAGGGGGAGGAATGCTGTGAGACGCCGCAGCACCTAAAAACAAAAGGGGTTGAAACAGCATAATAATGCAAACATGAAGCACCTACCATACCCATAACACCGGATAACCTAAAAAACAAAGTACACAAAAAACACATATAATCATAATCACCATTTCACTCACCAAGAGAAGTGATGTTTATGTTCACGTTGGCAATGGTAATGCCCAACAGTTCAGCATATAAACATAGGAAAGCATAATGTCACATGTCACCATGGTCACCATCAAACAGTCACCGAAGTGGTTCAAAACAAAACACACCTAGAAGAAATCAAACATCCGACATCAGCTGGTTCCATAAAACTTACCTGAGCATCGCCGTCCACATAAATCTGCATAGAAACACATAAACGTACATAAAACAAACATAAACAACTGCGCACTGTCACTCGCCAAAACCGACTGTCACTTGTCAAAGCCAACCACATGAGGAAAAGTGAGTTCTAAAAAACTCAACTAGTCACTACATGATGGAGCCACCGTACAATAAGAGGAATTTAGCAACACATGACAACATCGCAATAACGGACGAACTTCCCGGTTTCAAAATATTAAAAGCCGGCGAAAGCTAGGGAAAGCATCAGTTGTCAAAGCTCGACCTGACAAGGAGAATATCCAAGGAAGGACAAGTGAGTGCAACTAGCGCCGAAAGCGGTCTGTAAGCCCATCGGTAACCAGGAATTATGGTTGAAAGAGGTTGAAAAACCCATCATCCCTATTTCAAATTTCTCTACCGAACACGGTTCCAGTAACCTATCGGTCTTTTGGGGGCGCCTAAGCGAAAGTGGTTGTATAAACCCATCGTTTAACGTCCAAACCAACCAACCGAACACGGTTCCTGGAACCTATCGGTTTCTGGGGAATCCACAAGTTGAAAGCGGTTGATAAAGCCCATCAACTAGATTCCTAATCAACCGAACTAATGAGTTGGTCCATCCGTAGTGCCAGCATCACCCAAAAAGTCGTTGACGGAGGCTCTGCGTGACTCGGGGGCCGGTCCTAGGCCCATTACTCTAGAGGAGTACCGCGCCCGGAACGCAGTCAGACGGGAGACCACACAGCCATCCCCCATGCCCAACGTCCGTGTCCCGAAACGCCGTACAGGGAAGGAAGCTAACTTCCGCCGGGCTATAGAGGAGGTCCGTCATCGCCTGTTGTTGGCCGTAGGTCAGGAACGTCTGCAAATCAGCCGGGAGTTGCAGAAGCTGCACAACGAGCGGTTCAGGTATCGAAAAGAAAAGAGAGGTGATAAAAATAAAGAAAAGAAAAATAAATAAAAAAGAGAAAAAAGAAGAAAAACAATAATAAGAGAAAAGAAGAGAATTAGAAAAAAAAAGAGATAAATAAATAAGAACGAAAAGATAGAGATACCCTGGAGAACGCGAATTCGAATTCGCCCAACAGTCGGCAATTTTGGCTAAGTACAGCTGATGGAATTACCCCGTAAAATAGGTTTAAAGGCATGAGCGTACGAAAAGAAATTTGGATTATATAGAGATTTTGCAATAAGGTTTAAGGAGCTATCACGAATTTGGTTTATATAGAGATCTTGTAAATTTGGATTGTATAGAGATTTTGCAATAAGGTTTAAGGAGCAATCGTGAATTTGGTTTATATAGAGATCTTGTAAGTTTGGATTGAATAGAGATTTTGCAAGTAGGTTTTAGGAATAATCATGGATTTGAGTTTATATAGAGACAATGTAAAGTTGGGTTATATAGAGAGTTTGTAATAAATTGGCATATGTAAGGAACTTAGAATAAGGTTTAATCAAATAATAACTTCCAAAAGAGAAAGTAGGACTTTGATTTATCAAATGAGTTGTCAACCTTCGACATTTAACTGTAGTGAATTCAAGAACTTGTTGTTAAAGTGAAGTTTAACAACTGAGAAATTAAACTACAACAAGAGATAGCCTGGTGACGGTGTAAGCGAGTGTCCCATGCCCTCACACGAGATTTGGTGGGGTTCCATCCGGTTTGGTTGATAATATGGATTCGGAGTGCTCGTGGTGAGGTTCCATACCCTTCCCCTGGTAGTGGATCTGCCTCCTACATTATTGGCCGATGGCTGACACAAAGTGTGTCTAATGTTTGGACCAAGGAACTGCCAGTAATCTGACTAACATACAAATTAGTATTTTTCCTTTATGTTGGGGACTTGTCTCATAGGCGTTTTAATCTTTTGTGTTCTAGGGAGTCAAATTGGATCACCATCCAAAGGAATATTTGGTTCCTGCATCCCAGATGAAACATAATTATTGAAGTGTTAAGGTGTGAAACCAAAGTTTTTATATAATTTGAGTTTGAATTAGAGTCATCTCTTACAAATAAAAGGTGCGAAACTTTCAAACAAAATTTCTTCTTGCCGTCGGCAATCGAAAAATATTCATTGGTTTGAATTGATCAGAACAAGGTGTATTCAGATGACATTATTCAGGGACTAGGAGATCGTAGACGTATTCGTCTAGGTTGTTAGAATTATGCCTTCTGTTGTAGAAGCGCAGAAGTCCGTTTTCGTACAGAGCATTTTGGAGATGAGTGAAGTAGAGTAGCGATGGGGGAAAGCATTTGAATTTAAATTTGTCGGTGTTGAAGTTCAACTTTTCAGTGAAGGTATCAATTGATGTAAGAGAGGAGAGTTCGTTAAGATCAGAGTGCTCTAGTTTAGAGAAGAAATTTAGGAAGTTAAATTTTTTTTAATGTTCACCTTAATGTTTAATGGAGTAATGTATGCAAAAATTGTATTATTATGTATTAAACTATTTTCTTGTCATTAAGAATTATGAAAAATCATGACGACTTAACAAAGCATTAACAATAATCAATGATATTTGACAGATAAATAGGTGAAATAGAGGTCGGCTCTGCCACAATAGAAGATATAGAGGTATGCTCCGTCAATTGTTGGAATTCCTCGGTTTCCTGCTTATTATATACTAACGAATACTTATGCATGTTAATATATTCAACGATGGAAAATAACATATTTCAATCATGAAAAATAACATCCAAAAGGTTGACGCCATTCCTTCTTATAGTTAATTGCAACAAACGTACTCATTTGCAAACTCAAAAAGAAGGCGTTTATTGTATGATCCAAATCGAACAATTCGCTAAATTTAACACTATAATATTTCCTTGATATTAATATTGATACTTCATGAAAATAAACATTAAAAGACTCGAGTAGAAGGGAAAATATTTTTGCATTCCTTATGTAGAAAAGTTTTTTTCGAATACTTTTTTATCACGCCTCAAAGTGCGGATGAAATCATTCCATAAACAGGCGGAAAAAGCTTCCTAGTCGAAACCTCAACAACTAAGGCATTTTGAAAACATTCTCCCCTTTCTCGTCAAAATCCTTTTTGTGTCGGCATCTACAGTTTCTCGAAATAACAAATATTTTTAAATTGAAGTATCAAAAAAAATTTAATTACGTAACAATGTCATTTAATGCGACATCCTAATGGATTATTATCAATATGATCGAAATTTTGTTAATTATCGTGAAAACAACAAACTAAATATAAAATAATAACCAGATGGCCTACATGAAATCTTTAGACATAGAGTGATTCCAACGATTAACGGATGAAAGGAATGTTTCAGCTTTGTGGCATAGTCGACCTCGCTTACATACCTATTTAATTTAATTATTCAAGAGGCAATAGAAATATTGTTGAGGTCATAATGAGAAACGTAATATTGTGTTTTAGCCAAAGGCCTTTCAGGAGCTACTTCCTGTGAAAAAAATCTTAGAAGCTGGGCTGAGGGTTATAGAGACGTACTCAAATTTTATTTTCTCCGCTTGACATCTGGATTTACTATTTCACAGTCGAAATGCTTGACAAAATACTACTGCATACTCATGCAAAGATTCGAGCTATCATACCAAAATATATAAGACAAATCCGAGTCTTGATGTCACACAAACAATACCTTGATCTTTTTAAACTTAAAGCGCTTATATTATTTTTATTTTGCACCGCAGTGTTGAAAGTAAAATTTATAAATTGGTGAGAAATATATCCTTTCGTCATGAGAAACAAAGGAAAGTCGGAAGTACCTTTATCTGAGCCGTTTAATTCGTATGTCAACCGGTTAAGATGAATATACAATTGATAGCTATGCTTGAATCTACTTACGGAATATAGTCGGCTGAAAGAACCTTTTCAGGAAGTAATTCATTTTGTTTGAAAACTGAAATCTGCCGGAAAGTATATTCTGTTAGGAATATGAGACAGAATTTATTCATGATATCTAGTTGATCGGGGGATGGTAGTGAGGAATGAAATTATGCGTTCAATTCTTGCTGAGTGTCACTGCAGTAATTAATTAATTTATAATTCATTACCATTAAGTATTAATGTGAAATTTGGGGAAATATTATATATTCATAGTTAAGTGGCGTCATTTGACTTTGCAAACGGAAATAGCAGCACACTCTTTTGAAGAGACTAAGCAAATTTGAACACTCATTATAATCATACATCTTTTACTGAGAGATTTACGCATTTATAGAAATCAATGATTTATTAGCTGTGCAAATTTTGGTGTCCAAAAATGTTGGTCTAATAATTTAATTTTTAGCCGCAAGACCGGACCGCTTTGGCAGAAAGACGATGCTCTGTGTTTGGTGGGACCAGAGGGGCGTGGTGTATTATGAGTTATTGAAACCTGGAGAAACGGTTAACACTAAGCGTTACCAGCAACAATTAATCAATTTGGATCGTGCGCTCCTTGAAAAGCAATTTTTCTCCATGACAACACTCCATCACATACGGCAAAACCAGTACGCGACACGTTGGAAGCACTTCGGTGGGAAGTTCTATCCCATGCGGCTTACTCACCAGACCTAGCCCCATCCGACTACCATTTATTTCCGTCAATGGGTCACGCGCTTTCAGAGCAGCGCTTTAGTTCTTACGAAGATGTGAGGAAATGGCTCGAGGAATGGTTCGCAGCGAAAAAGGACGATTTTTACTGGCGTGGAACTCACAAATTGCCTGACAGATGGCAAAAATGTGTAGCAACCGAAGGAGCATACTTCGAATAAATCAATTTTCACAATCATTCTAAATTTAACGCATCTTTTAGAAAAAAAAATCCGCATTTCATACTTGTACACCTGGTAAATTATATTTACATTAAAGTTATAAAAATTGTATGTAACTTATTCAAAATTAAACTTCAAATTAAACCAGAATTTTACTGATGAAAAGAAAAGGGGTCGAGTGATCTTTACCCAAGCACTCCTCGATCCCATGTTATGGAACTAACCAATAATTTTTCATAACAAGCATGTGTAAGAAGAGTATATAGTAAGTTCAATCTTTATATGAAATTATTATTTCGACACAACGAAATTGCGTAACTGATCGACGATGATCGAACTTATGCATATGCTCAGTAGTGAGAATTCTTTCGTCTGGAACGGAAGTAGATTTTAATGTGAGTGTTTGAATTAATTAGAGTGAGTGATGTCTTGAGGAAAGAGGAAATTCAGGTGCGTAGCCACTGAGACTTGTATTCTTTAATTTATAAATATATATAGGATTCAGTTATTTAGAATAAAATAGGGATAACATAGAATTCCCAAGTTACTATTCTGTTAAGTTACATACTAACACATATATTCCCTGATCCCTCAAATCTCGCTCTTGAGATTCCTGGTGTGGGATTCCACTCAGGACGTATATAAATGATAGTGATAGCCATCCCGTAAGTGCTAGTGCTAGGTGGGTTTCCACCTAATGTGAGAGATAGCCTGGTGACGGTGTAAGCGAGTGACCCATGACCTCACACGAGCTTTGGTGGGATTCCACCCGGTTTGGTTGATAATATGGATTCGGAGTGCTCGTGGTCAGGTTCCATACCCTTCCCCTGGTAGTGGATCTGCCTCCTACATTATTGGCCGAAGGCTGACACAAAGTGTGTCTAATGATTGGAGCAAGGAACTGCCAGTAATCTGACTAACATACAAATTAGTATTTTTCGTTTATGTTGGGGACTTGTCTCATAGGCGTTTTAATCTTTTGTGTTCTAGGGAGTCAAATTGGATCACCATCCAAAGGAATATTTGGTTCCTGCATCCCAGATGAAACATCATTACTGAAGTGTGGAGGTGTGAAATCAAAGTTTTTATATAATTTGAGTTTGAATTAGAATCATTTCTTACAATAATAAAATATTTTGGTAACAATAATAAAATAAAAACATCCGGAACCCAATGTATGAATGTATTACATTAGTATTTAGTATTTGTACATTTATTTAGTTTTTTTAGCATTCTCAGGAAGCGCCCTTCTTAGTGAGGCGCTACATAATGAAATCAAAACGCACTCGGAGAACTAACAGAAAACGAATTACAAATAACGTATATAAAACACGTACACACGAAGAACTGTTGTGAAACCTAGCGCCCATACTTGCAGTTCTTCGGCCTTAGAGCGAATGAACACCCAGCGTCCATTCCTGCTGGTTTTTAGACTTGGACCATTTGTGAGTCGCGTATTACTTCCTCTTAAAACCACATGTAAATGCAATCTTTGATCATCGAATAAATCTAGTTATAAAACTATCTTCTCCGGTGTTATTATTAACAACAAGAACACGTACACAGCATTCACTGAAACAAGCGCAAGAATATACGCTGAGCTCATGCCAAAGAAAAGAATATATATAGGTCTACAGGTAATGTATAACCAGCTGAACACAAGAAGTTGACACAAATGCCAAGGATATGGCCATTCTGCACTGAAATGCGTAAAACTAGCACGCAATTCCTGCGCAAAAAGTCACCTTTCTGAAAAATGCCCAGACAAACAAAACCTACATAAACTTTACTTTATAATAATAACAACTGAGCTTAACTTAGAACTTAAATCTATTTATCACCTAGTTATGCTAAATCTACCTGAGCTTGCCCAACTTATTTCCCGTGGAAAATGAGTTCCCACCGTCTGCCGAAATCCGATGCTCTTCACATGGAGTTGGTTTTTGTTGGATTAAGCAAATTCCATGGGAACGATTGCTGCTGGGACGAGTCACGTTGCAGCAGCACGTGTTCAATTTTTTTGGGGAACATTCGAGAATATAACGTTAAGTTGTATAAATGCGAACGAAAAATAAAAAACCTCTCGAAACCTTCAAATACAGAAAAAGACATGTAATTTCCAGAACCGACTTTCCTGTCGGCAAAATTATCGAAAAAAATTTAAATGTTCAATCCACCGGGTTTTGAAAACGATAAATGCAAATAAAATAAAGAAACAAAATATTGAATACGAAAATACTCAATATACCAGTCGCCAGCAGTAAAAAACTCAGATTTCATCGACAATTTGGAAACCTTCTTATGTAACCAAAACTTGAACTCAAACCCGGAAAAAATTCTCATTTGAGACCTAAACATTTATCTCATGGACCATTCCTAAACTACAACTAGTTACCTGAACCTCTTGGCAGCGCTTTTCACAAATATTGGTAAAAGTCTGACAACAAAAATAAAAAATAGTCAACGCCACAGAAATCAAATTGAAAGAACTACGGACACCTTCTGAAAGCCATCGCAGACATAATCACCCAACCTTTGACCCACATTATCAATACGATATTTGGCACAGGAATATTTCCCAGAATCTACAAAAAGGTTATAATTAAAGTAATATATAAGACGGGTAAAAAAGAAGAAGTAGGAAATTATAGACCGATCTCTATAATTTCAAACCAAGCCAAAATAATTGAAAAATGCCTATATAGAAGAATCATCCAATTTGTAAACGTACAGAATTTACTGAACAAAAATCAGTTTGGTTTCAGACATATGAGATCTACTGAAAACGCTCTATCGGAGTTTGTCAAAACAATACTTATATAACAACTTCGACAAAAAGAAACCAACTGGCAAAAGCCTTCGACACGCTAAATCATAAAATCTACTTGGGAAACTAGAATTAATGGGCATTAGAGGATGATCACACACACTAATACGCAGGTACCTTATACAAAGAGAACATAATGTAAAAATCGCAGAATCTACTAGCGCAACTACAATTTGGGAATACGGTGTACCTCAAGGAACAATAATTGGCCCCTCTTATTCATATTATAGATCAATGACCTTTTTAGTCCCAAAATAACGGGCAATATACTTTCTTTTGCTGGGGTTAAGATGGAAGAAATTAAAATAAACAAGCTTGAAGCCGAAGATGGTTGGACGTTATGGAAGTTCCAGATTAAGGTGGTGCTAAGAGCCGGCGGCCTTTGGGAAATCGTAAAAGGAGCTTTAACACAACCTGCAGAGGACGGTGAACAAAGAAAATCGTGGATTAAAGATGACGGTAAGGCACAGAAAATGTTGGTTGTCTATGGGCGAGGAGCCGCTAGTTCATGTAATTAATTGCGAGACTGCTGCTGCTATGTGTGCTACGTTGGAAAGTGTTTATGAGCAGAAATCAGAAACATCGATTCATTTGCTACAACAACTTTTTTTCAATACGCAAAGGTTACCATGAGCAGAGCTGACAAAGACCAACTAGACGTACTATGCAGGAGATGTCATGCTAAGACTGAAACCCTAGGCCATATCATTGGCGAATGTCCTGCAAGAATAAAGAGACTCGACGCAGTTGTGGATGTCCTTCAGAAGAGAGCAGAGGAGGCCAATTGGATTTACACGAGAGAGCAGCTATTCGATACCGCAAACGAACCAGTGAAACCTGACCTGGTCATTAAAACACCAGGCAGGGCATGGGTCATCGAAGTATTGATAAGACTTGAGCAGAGTGATTCACTGCGAGCGGCGTCCCGGGAGAAGATCAATAAATATGATTCAGTATGCGAAACTTTTGGAGTTGAAGACCTTGGTGTAATGCCAGTAATCATCGGTGCGAGAGGACGTTTCCCCAAAGAATCACAGCGAAATCTTGGAGTTTTGGGTATTTCTTCAGAAAAGGAGAACAAATAATGACGGGAGCGAGGTACCAGCGGAGTTGACGAAAAGGCGTTGCAGTGGAAATCACTACAATCTAATACGCGACTACCTTAACAGTAGGAAGGCAACGATTATGGACAACTACAACGAGGTGGTAACGGATATCAAGAAAGGCTGCCCCCATGGTTCGATATTGGAACCTGATTTCTGGAATATAGTCCTGGATGAACTGCTAATCATGATCGAACAAGTCGGAGGTGAAATAATTGCCTTTACAGATGATTTTATCATTATAGTACAAGGAAACAACAGGAGAGAGTTGGAAAGGAGAGCACAATTCATGACAGATAAAGTCGCAAACTATAGCAAAAGCAAAGAACTGCTTCTCTCGAAGAACAAGACGGAACAATATATGCTCAGCCGATTCTATGAGCAACGAGTTGCATTACAAGCAGTTTTGTTAAAAACTAACTGTGACAATGACATAACTACTCAGAGTCACACTTTACCTGGGACAACTACACTCACGATGTGGAAGGGGTACCAAGGAAGCGGAATGCAAAATTCGTGAAATTGCAGTTAGGAAATGAGAACGAACATGAAGTGAGGTCAATACAGTGTATAAAAAGCACTTCCCGACCAGAACAGACCGGATGGACATGCAATGCCGATTACTACACCACACAATTTCTCACAGGACACGGCTATTTTAACGCAAAACTTTTTAGTCCCGGGCTAAATGACTCACCAATCTGTACTTGTAATCGAGGCGAGGAAACACCAGATCATGTTCTGTATGTGTGTAAGAACCATGACATGGCGAGGAGTAAGCTAAGAAATGAGCTGGGGATCACCAATCATCAATGGCTTGCTACGTATGACGAGTTTGTTAAAAAGTAAGGACCTTTCAAACACCAACATCTTCTCTCGCAACACTTGGAGCGCTAGGGGATGGCTAAGTGGCTGCTTCCCTAAGGTGTTAGGTTTGTCCATCCGCATAAGATCACTGGGTGGAGGTTATTTCAGTCCTGTTCAGCTGGCATATGGACTTTCGCTGGATAGGTAGATAACAAAATGCAGGTATGAGCCCATGCTCGAGGTACCGCGGAAGCTAGTCTTCATACACACCAACTGCCCCTTTCTACTATCTAGAACAACCTTACGATGTGCCAATTAAATTAATGACAGATCACCTGAGTCCAAAGTCTTTTGAAGTCATGGAAAGATGCAAGTTTAACGAAGCAAAGCAGTTACCTAAGCAGTTTGGAGATAATGGGAAAAAACTGTATTTAAGTGTTTATCTCAACCAATTAAAGTTTCTAGTTCTACTAGTGTAAGTGCACCATCATATAAGCCGAATTTTCTTACATTTACAAATCAAAAGCACGTGCGTTTTCAAAAATTGTGAGTTTTAATGTGGAATAGATCCTTTTTGATACTTACCTTTTGAAAAAGACCTCTTGAAAGAAAGAGAAAGGTTTTAACGGTCAATTTGGGCCAAGTATAGAAAGGTTGTTTTTCAGTTCAACCTCAATAACATTTTATACGAATCAAAAAAGTAATAAAAAATAAATTGTATATAATTCTTAACACGTTATCAAATTAAAGGCTTCAAAGGCTTCATAAACGCGTGATAAGTGTGGTAAGAGGAATGTACAGTTTAAACTCTTAACAACATGTCTTCGTTGGTTGTGTGCTCGCAAATAGGATCCTCCTCTTCATTGCCACTCGGTGCCATTATCAAAATATTGTTTCAACACTATCTTTATAAAATTGTAATCTTTCGAATTCTCTCCAATTATTTCCAAAGTGTTTCTGCAAGAGTTTATCAACATCCTTCAATTTCTCATCCTTAATTTTGATTGCTGCATGTATACATTTGGGATCCATCGTTGACACATTTTTGCCACGTTTTGTAACTGAGGCGCTGCTACCAATATTGGATCTATAAAAAACTTCTCCCCTAATGAAAACCGATTTATTTCTTTTTGTGATTATAAATCTTTTTGATTCATTGAATCTGAAATGCCAGTTTCCAGGTGGTTTAATAACCTGAGAAGTTTCAGTCTTGAAGTCTAAAACTGGGCAAGAATCGCTGGCTAACTGAATTGTCGTTCCGTGCTCCTTGTAAATGGCGATATAATCATCAACCATTACAATAGTCTCCTTTGCCTTAACTTTCTTTTAATTTGGCCAAAAACACGGTCTGGAGGGATGTATGAATGACCAACAACAGGGAAGATCATTTCAATGGATCTGATATTAGGTGGAGCTTTGTTGGCGAGCCAGTACATGCACATTCCAACCATAACTGTGTTTTTGTTCTGTCCTCCACATCCGTCCGCCATCATTCTGATAGTCCTAACTCGTACAAGGTTTAAATTACATAGCCGATGATATACTGCCGATGCTATTTCACGTGATCCTTTTGGACGAGTGCCTTCTGTCCAGTGGTATAAAAACACATTATCCATTGTCAACGGGTCCCTTGCAGTGCCAATTACAATACCAAATAGATAAATGTATAACTGACGGCTATAATACGCAGCTTGGTCAGATACTTTCGGTAAAACCATTTTCTTTTGGCAGTCGAATGACATAGTCAATACACTATCTGCCTTTTCGTTTAATATTTTGAAAAAGGCCTTGCTTCTGAGTTTGTGAACCCGATACTGAGTCATAAGCTCTAATTTCTTATCCCGACATTTTTCCAGTTTAATCTGCTCCTTTAGCCGTAAGCAAGTAGAGCATACATCAGACGACGGAGCTTTGAAGCCTATGTTAAATTTTTGATGTTGAAAATCATTCTGAAGTAACTGGACTTGACATCTTTGTCCGGATTTTCAGTTGTGTAGTCTTTATACATCCTATTTACGGACAAATCACCGGGCAAATACTGTCGCTTAGCGACCTTACTGCGACAATAATGCACTTCTAATGATTTATATTTTTTCACATGGTCAATAATACTTTCTTTTCTCGCAATATATTTGGCACTCTTTCTGTCGCCTCAACTTTTCTCAACAGGAGTACTTCCATTTTCAAAATGATTTTTGCATAAGCGCTGTACACGACTTTTTGATATCCTGAGTGTATTTGAAAAAACTTTTTGGCAAACTTAGATCAATTTTTTCGAAGCCATCCGCACATAGTTCTTTACTGAAACCCCTTTTCTGGACCCATTCTTTAGATTCCGGTCGGTCCTTTTGGACTTCTCAATGCGGCAGTACATCAGGATGAACAAATCTTGTGCACACTTACTTTTATTTTCATAAAATGAATCAGAAAATGAAAGAGCATCTCGGCCTTTTATCTCATGGCAATGGTAGGTTGCTCCTCTATGTTTGCACGAAGGCATAATTGGAAGTACTTTCCTTTTGTATCTATTGTACAAGCGAACATTTTGAAAGGCGTTTTTATTTAGTCAGAACTCATGTATTTAGTCAGAATCGAACCGTTCAAGCTGATCTTGATGCCTCTTACAATTTTGTTTACTTGACTTTCGCTTCCTAGGATATTCAGTAACCAAAGGTGTTTCAATCGATTCCATTATATATTATTAATAAATGCAACGTTTTCTTAAATCAAACAATCTTAAACCAAACAATGTTTCTCCACTAAAAACAAGTTGTTGACTAGAGATACCCAGAATTATTTCATATCTGATCAAGAATTTCGCAACAACTTTTCGCGCCAAATAATTTTCATAGACTTAGAATTTCGCAATGACTTTTCGCGGCAAATCATTTTTATAACTTTGTTTTTCCCCTTTGATATACCCTTCTTTGATATCTACTAAAATGAATGCCACTGTTAACAGTTAACATAGAAATAGAGCCACTTTGATAATGAGTTGGAATAGATTCGTTTTGTAGCTTACATAAACAAGGAAAAGAACCATTTTGAATCTAAACTGCATTTTCAAGATCAAATTGTATGGGATTAGAGTCGCTTTGATGTTTTGTGTGCTTTGCCAGCTACAGAATCAAACAGTAGGAAACAAAACCAATCATCAACTTTTTTTTTCAAAAAGTGGAATAGACCCGCTTTGAATCTAATAGTCACATATGTCAGTTGTCAAACATAACTTTCTTTTAGTATTTCATAGCTTTTGAATTTATTTGCCAACATTTTGAAAGATATCTTATAAATTAAGCATATTTTGAATTATTAAGCTTCGAATTGAAGTCGTGAATTTTATGCTTCATTTTATTTTTCAATTTAATTCCTTAAATATCATTTTACAATTACTTTCGATATTATATTTTTTTTGTACCGATGCCGAAATCTGAAATTTGGAAATATTTTGACAAAAGTTGATCAAGCGTTAAATGCAAAAAATGCCCTAAGATGAGAAGTGCTGCTGGTGGCTCTACTTCGAGAATGTTTTCACACCTTAAATCAATCCACAATATACATCTAGAAACAAAAGACCAGGGGAAATTACTTAAAAAGAAATGTCTACTTATTGTTTTCTTAATATTAGGAAAAAACGGTTATAAATAAGTTGATGATAAAATTATGTTCCCGTGCAAATTAACGACAAATTTCCTAAAGTAATGTTCTCATGCATTCCCAGACGAACATAACATCTCGAAATACCGTTGCCAGGAACAAAAATGCGAATGAGGTAAAACATGAAATTCATAAGTGGAAGGCTGACTTCCAAAGCGTCATACAAATTGTTGTGATACAGTTACTAGTAATGCGTTGCATCGGAACATAGCATCTCAAAGGAGAAATATTTTCAAAAGAATTATACCAACGGTGTTGTTTTTCTTCAACACAATCAAAAACAACCCAGAAGACACCTTTTACAGTCACATTAAGATGTCCAGAAATACTTTCAAGGTAATCAAGATCAAACTTTTAAAGTGCATTAATATTTGAAACCTGTTATTAGAAGCTACAGCAGATGCTGGAACTCTCCTGGTGTTCAGTTCAAGCTAAGATAAAAATTATTCTTTCAGGAAATTCGTCCTTTATCCTTTTTCTCTGAAATGCATTTATGATCGTGACCTCCCACGATCATAACACTTTCTAGGTTAAGACTTAATTTTTACCCTTTTTCTCTTTTATTACATGTTTATGAAATATTTTCACTTTCGTACTTTATTTCCCTGAAGGGCAAAACAAAACACCCATATCTGGCAGCCAGATGCCGATTATAATTGGGTTTTCAACTTCCAGGTCAATTTCTAAAAAAACCCTATTTTTTATCCTTTCTAATTAGTCAAATGACCTTAGTCATAGTCCTTGTTAAAACTAAAACCCTGTGGAAACAGGCAGTCGTTGACCAGAAACAAGGGTGACACGTCGTCACTACATACGTGAAAAGTATAAATCAGATAAAACGTCGCATTTTGAGAAACATGTAAACTCATAAGTGTATTTGAATCTCATGGGTATGAAACTCAAGTTAATTTTAAGTGTTTTCTGTTTTTTTGTACGTTTTAAATAATATAAATAAATGCTTGTTAAAATAAATTGTGATTTGGTGTTAGTGAAAATTTATCTATAATCGCTTAGTAGCAATTGTAGGCAATTGCTCCACCACAAAGCAATGAGCAATTAACACCTGGTATTTAAAGGTAACTGGACGTCGTAGGTGCTCCCTGGAGCAATCTTTGCTTGTAATGCTTTGAAAGCTGTGCAATATGACAAGTTTCCCCGAAATTAGTGACAGATTCGGCATTGGATGTGGCACAACCTACAGGATATTTATAGAAACCGTGAAACTTGTACCACAGTTAAAAAAAGAAGTACTGAAGTTTACATCTAGAGAGGAATCTCAAAGGCGTATTATGGAATGTTTTCAATAATGCCGCTCCCATCCATTCCCATTTAAAAAAAACACATAACATCAATAACAAACGGCGATTCAAATTAAGTTCTTACCTTTAACCGTCCATCTTAGTCGAATCTACTAACCTCAAATGACAAATGCATCCAAAACGAAACGAATGCGTACGTTGCTCAAATTATGCATCACCGATGCGTTTTATGAACGTTTCGGAACACACGGCATTGATCAATGATTACGTTACGTTACGAAACATAATACATTGCATCGAAACAGTTTGCATGCGTTTTGGAAGTCAGCCGAATTTTTCCCACAAAGGTAAAAGCTGATTGTAATAAATATTGTAATCAGAATTAAATTTAGTTTAGTCAAAATTTGTATTTGGAAAAGTAAAGTATTACAATAAAATTTGTTTCGAATAAAAAACTGTTTTTTTTTTAATAAATCAACAAGAACAAATTTAATTGGTGCCCGAGCAGGGGCCATCGCAAGTTCGCTACTGATAAATAAATTGAAGTGCTCTTAATTTGTGAAAAAATTATTTCAACGAATATTAAAATAAAAATTATTACGGAAAATCAAAATAAAAATTATACTGTAGTAAATTGCACAGTATACCGCGGTCCTACACAGTGTATTGCGGTTCTAATAGTGTACTTATATGTGTGCCACTGCGGTTCTAACAGTGTACTTATATGTGTATTAGTTTGACCATTCTGGCTGTTACAAAGACCAATCTGCCGATTGTATGATCGGCGTCACTTGGTCTTTGTGCTAGTAATTTTTAGATTTTATTACAACCTGCTGAAGAGTTAAAACGTATGTCAAGTCAATAAAATAGTATTAACCAATTAGTTTGTTTAAATTAAAGACACTAAAATACAAACGAAATGAATTTTTATCACAAATTTAAAATTTATTTTTTTAAACTTTTGTGTGGTATCAAACAAGTTCACATAGTGAATGAAAAAAAGTTAAAAATTTAAGGTGAATAAAAAATAAACAGTAAAAAGCGAATTAAAATAAGAAAAATATTTTTCAATGAAGCTAAACTTAACGTAGTGAATAGAAAGCGAAATGAAAAATCTTTAAATATTAATAGATAAGTGTCACAGGATTGCAATAGATATGAAGAAGCATGAAGTTGAATTTCACGTAGTGAATAGAAATTAAAAAAACTTTTAACTATAAATCAATCAATCAATAAACTCTTGACTATAAATATAAGACCTTTTGAAATTGAATGAAAAGGTGAAGGTAGTGCCGTGGAACAATGTCACACGAGGCAACATATCTCAGAAAAGCTCAACCAAATTATTGCCGAATTTAATTCAACATGTAAAATCCACATGGGTATCCGAAACAATGCTACCAACATGCAGGAGGCCATGCGTTGTTGGAACTTTCCGTCTATTGGATGCGTAGCTTATACGCTGCAGTTAGTTATTCATGATGTTATACTCAGAGATGCTGATGTTATGGGCTTAAAAAGAAAATGCTGTAAAGTTGTCGGACATTTCAGAAGAAGTGAACAAACGATGTTTAAACAAGTTTCAAGAAACTTGCAACTTACCCAAACACGTTTTGATTCAGGGTATAGAAACCAGCTGGAACAGACATTTTTAATATTTGCAAAACGCATTGAAGAAAAAACTGCTATTAATTTATACCTGGCGGAATGCGGTGGGATTGTAGTCCCAACTGAAGAAAATGGATACTAATAAGCTGCTATGTAGCAGCACTTAAGTGTTTTTATCAAGCCACACTTGATATTTCAAGCGACTTTTCATCAGTATCTTTGATAATACTATTGATTGTCATGCTGAATTCAAAATTAACCACAAAGGATGAAGATACTGAAAACATAAAACTGCTCAAGACCCTCTTGTCTTGATGATACGGATGAGGCAGGTCAGGGTAATAAAATAAATAAGAGGGTCGATCGGGTGCGCATTGATTCTTGATCGAAGAATAAATCAAAATTGTGTCCTCGATTGATCCGCCCGAGGCCAGAGGACAACGAACGGGGTCGCACTATCAATCCTCTATTTCATGGATGCCGCCCCTTTTTTTTACCCATTGTGTAGGGTCCCAAATTTGTCCTTCGGGACTCGTAACACAATGCATTCATGAACTTGAGGTTGTTCAGCCCAAAAATTATGCGGCGAGTTCCCAAGGAAATACAATTCTTGCGAAATTTTGCAAATCAAAAATTCTAAATTTTTCTGAACTAGCTATTATCGGGAACTATTTATTAGTGAGAATATAAGCCTAGCAGAATCGACAAGGGGCTAAATGAATGATTAGAATGAATAACTGAAGAAAGACAATTGTGAGAATGCAGACCAAGTGAATTCAATAAGGTATAATTTAAAACAATTAAATTAAAAATTTCAAAAAACCCCAACGCAACAAATTTTAGGTCAGACATATGTTTCAAAGTAAAGTAAATACCCATTATGCGTGTTGGATCCCTACCGCAGCTAACAAAAGAGCTCATGACCTTGAAACAGCTGAACCGATTTTGATAAACCAAGTCCAAGAACCATTGCTAGAAAACCTGCTTTCAAATAAAAGAAACCGCATCCAAATCGATTCATTCGTTTAAGAGCTACGGTGCCACAGACAGACACACTTACCGGTCAAACTTATAACTCTTCTCTTTTTGTGTAGGGGTTTAAAAACGAAAGACAAACGTAATTAGTCAGAGTTGGCCCAAAATAACGTTGAATTAGGCTGGTCAGAGATGAACAATTGTGAGCCTAGTGAATTATTTATTATCGGGAACTGTTTATTAGTGAGAATATAAACCTAATAGAATTGACAAAAGATTCAAATGAACAAATGAACAATTAAAACGTCTTAATCTTATGGTCGTGGGTTCGAGCCCTACATTGGGCGCCAAAAATGTCATGTGGAAAATTTATTTTTCCCAGATCGGGCAAGCCACCGAAGCTAAAAGAAGCTCAACGGAGGAGTATAGAAAAAAGCGTTATAGAAGATCTCCTGGTTTCTGCATCAAAAATAGCAAAAAATTTGGTGAAAGACTAGGTGCTGGCTATAGCCGATTAATCGGCTTCGGTTTCGGCCAGAAATCAACCGCTGATGGGACACTAGAAATAAATCTAATAGATAATTCAAACAATGCAGAAATCTTATTTAAGCAAAATAAAGAAGCTCCCTTTTAACTATGGAGGGTTTGAGTAACACAAATATTACCTCAGGTGATGCGGCGACTCACTCGTCAAATCCATGCACCTCTTCGGGAGTGGCCGTGTCCCATTCGGATTCTGTGCGACACCCAATCAAACCGATTTCAGCAACGACGGTGGAACACTTGGCCAGCGTTGCGGTGAATGTTACAAGTGGGAGACAGAGCACATTTGGGTCGATCAGCCCCTCTGCAGGCCTGGAGTTGAACTCTCAAACCGACGACGACATGTTCGTCAACAGAACAGGGACCAGTGATTCAGAGGCTGAAAATAGATTGCTGGGCAGAACTACCGAAGCCAAGTTCTCCGAAAATAAGAGGAGGAAGCCGACTAAGGCGCAATTGTCCCTAATTCCTTAGCCATCTTGAAGAAGCTCGTGCTAAAGAAGCCCGAAGAGCTCTCCGATAAGGAGAAGGGTTACTTAGCAAGAAACAAGAGGACTGTGGCATACTCAAATGCAATAAATGAAGGTAGGACATTGACCCGCGACTTTGTCTTGACCTACGACTGATCAACAGAATATTGCTTGTTCAATATTCTGTTATGCATTTTTTTGAAATTGATTCGCAACCCGTTTTGATTTTTTCCAAAAATATAGAAAAATTTTTTTTGATTCACTACCATCCTTTGTTCTGAGGGATATCCGCTCCCAAAAGCCATGATAAATCAAACGCACCGAAACGCGACACTCCCTGTTGGAAGATAATCGACACATTTCTTTCAATAGACACAACACATTCACACTCATAACACGTATTTTCCTTTCGCTCTGTACAACAAGTTATGGGCCTACGCGATATATGAAAGGATTATGGAAGTACATAGAAGAGGAGCCTGCGTCAGATAAACGAAAGGAGGGTTTCTTAAGGTGTTCAGGCGTTAGCTTATTGAACCCTACTACTGGAACCATGCACAAAGAAACTTTAAAAAACAAATTAGATGACAAAATAAAAGGACAAATAAAAATAAAGTTCAAATTGTTAGAAAACAAAAAAATAAACACTAACAACAAGAAAACAAAATCTATAATTGATGATAAATCGCTCAACAATCTCACCAATCAAGAAATCCGACTAGAAGTTTTTCAAATCCTACAGTTCCTAAACATAACCTTAGTTTTCACAAAAATAATTCTCCCGTGTTCCAGTACATTGAAGACTTTGAAAAAAATTGTTCAAAAGTAGACAAAACATTTATAGATTCAGACAGAGAAGAATTTGTGTTCAATTTAAGAAATATGATAAATAGATTAAGTTATAAGAAAACCAAAAATCGAATAGATTCAACACCCATACTACACATAGCAAACAAATTTCACAAGAAAATTGAAATTTAATGTTCACTCGATCAGACAAATGAAACTTCACAGTGGTGCTGGATAAAAATGAATATAAGGAAAAAGTTAAGGAAATGTTAAATGATGAAACAACATATGAATTATGTATTAAAAAAAAAGATTATAACAGATCATTACAAGTCCAACACAATGAAATAGTAAATTTATGGTTTAAAAAAGGTTACATTAATGGGTTACCAAAAAAAAATATGTTTCGTATGCAGTTGAGACGTAAATTAAAACAAAACGCAATAGGACTTAAATTGCCATAAAAAGAAAAAAAAGATAAAATATAACTGACGTACGTGTGTAATATCCGATGACACGAAGTTTCGCATAGGTCCAACAGATATCTTAATCATTTAGCCTGACACTGTTCGCGGTAATCACGGTTGCTGTCCAAAGTAGCGATCAGAAATTCCATTTAGTTTCAATAGATGTCTTACTCACTAAGTCAAGACACTAGCACGGTTTTGGGTTCCAGAAAAAAATACAGCCTCATCAAAATGAAGTTGGAGCTGTACACACTCTTAAGGGTTTTCAAACATATTCAGGTATAATAAATCAAACTCTTAGGAATTACTTATTTTCAAGGTTTTTAGAAGTCATAATAAATTCAACTTCGTTCTTATCACCCACTTAGGGTTAGTTAACAAATATGTACATGACTCGTTCATCTCAAGTACTTCAGAAACGTCCCGATTTTTCCTAAGAAAACACATAAAATATATGATTAATGAACCTGTAAAGGAAGGGAAACATAAACATGAAACTGATAGAAATAGGAGGGAGATTTTGGCTAAAATATATAGTTGTGAAGCCAAACTCTTCCGATCCAATTCAGTTCGATCCTTCGTGCCTCGCGATACTCAATATCAATAGAAAACTAAACTATATCCTGTAACTTTACTCACAAAATAAAGTTTAATTTGGTTTATAAAATTCGAAGCTTCGCTTTTAACGATCGAATCTCATGAGAGCTGAGATTTGAAGCTCGGACGTAACACGTGTCATCATTGTTTCTTCTATGCATAGCATTTTGTTGGTTGTTTTTAAATTATCGCTTAAAAAATTAAATTGGTTAATTATTTAAATGAAATTATCGAAAACCAGTTGTGTGTTGAATTTTTTTACATTAGTGTTTACATTTTTATTTGTTACCCATGCCACTTATAAGACGCGGGCGCAGCAATTTCGGGCGAAGAACTCGAAACGCAATAAATCAAGCTAATTTTCAGTCTAATCGGACTGCACAGCAACGTGAAGAGCGAAATGAAATTGAAAGGATTAGAGTATCACAATCACGGGCAACGCGTCGTTTTTAGACTGCTTTCAGTGTTTCACTAGCGGGTTTTAGTTATGATGCTTCAACTGACTACAGTTCCTACCAATGCGTTCATATTGGATCTATGAACTCAGTTTCCCCACATTGCGAGGCATTCAAATACAAAAATGAAGCAAATGGATTTTGTTGCGCAAATGGCAAAGTGAAATTAGTGCAATTGGTTCCGCCACCAGAGCCCTTGTACTCATTGGGTTCAGGAACTAGAACGGATTCCATACATTCCTTAAAAACATACAAAAATACAACAACTGCTTCCAAATGACTTCTTTTGGGGCAACAAATATATTTCGCGACAATTTCATGCCAACTTTTAAGGTAACAAGACTTACTTTGATTATAACTGTTGAAGAGAGCATCATTTGCTTAAGAGCAAAAAATCTCCATGATCAACAAAGAGAAACAGACTTGGACGTGTTTTCGACTTTTCTCCAGTCTCGAATCAACTAAGCAATTGTAAACATTCATTTTTAAAATTAAAGTACATAGTTATAAAAAAGGTCTTGTTGTGAGACGTCAGACCACCAAAAAATAAAATAGATTAACACAACAAAATAAAGTCAACATAAGACACTCACCATACCTAGGATACCGGAACCTACAAAACAAATTCACAAAAAACATAACAACATAACCAGTATGTACTCACCAAGAGTATTATGCGCTCCCCAATAACCAGCATAAAAGCATACGGCACCGGAGGAAACAAAAGGCACGTGTCACCAACAAACAACACCAGCCCGAAGCGTTCAACACAAAACAACGCTGGAAAAAATCAATATATAGTAAACTGGTTCTGTAATACTTACCACAACATCGCCGTCCACATAGAACCACATAAATCCACATAAAAACACATAAGAACACCTAAACGAAATGTAAACAAACGCGCACGCTCATCGACTGTCACTTGACTAACACGTCACAAAGCCAAACACAAGTGGGAACGTAAGTTCTAAAAAACTTAAATGCTCACCACCCGATGGAGCCACCGTACAGTGGAAGATATTTTGTGAAATATGGCAACCGCGCATTAACGGACGAAATTCCCGGTTTTCAAATATAAAAAACCAACGAAAAGCTAAGGACAGCATTCAGTTTGGAAAGCTACACCTAACCAACAGGAAAAGTGAGTACGACTGGAACCGAAAGCGGTTAGTGCAGCCCATCGGTGAAACCCAGAAATCAGGGTGAAAGTGGTTACATAACCCATCACCAAAAATTTCTAATTTTTGAGCCGAACAAGGTTCCAGAAACCTATCGGCATTTTGGGGACGTCCCAAACGAAAGTGGTTAGTAAACCCATCGTTTAATGTCCCACCCGAACACGGTTCCTGGAACCTATCGGTTTTTTGGGGAATTCCCGAGTTGAAAGTGGTTGTCTAAACCCATCAACTAGGCCCCTTTTTCACCGTAATAACCTTCTGGTCTATCCCCAGTGCCAGAAGCCAGCAAGAAGACGTTGACAGAGGCGCTGCGTGATTCGGGGGCAGGTCCTAGGCCAATCACGATTGAAGAGTACCGCGCCAGGAACTCTGCCAAACTAGAGGCCAACCGTCCAACCCCTCCGTCCAACGTAACCATCAAACGACGCACAGGAGTTGAGGCTAACTTCCGAAGGAAAATTGAGGAGGTCCGGCGTCGCCTGCTGTTAGCCGTTGGTCAAAAACAGAGGCTGGAGATCAGCAGGGAGCTGCAAAGGCTCCACAACGAGCGGCTCAAATATCGCCGAGAGAAGCGCCAAACTAACAAAAATATTAAAAAATAAATAAAATTAAGTTAGTGAATAAATAAAGAGAGAAGAAGAAGAAAGGAAAATAAATACTGAAATTAACAAATTGCACGGATTTTTACATCAGCCTCCGAGTCGGCAATCCATGCCGCACCGTGGTCTATGAAACCGCCTGTATACCTGCATTATCGTAGCGCGACAGTAGTGTAATCTGAGATGGAGATTTCGTAACCATTAGAGTTAATTAGTTCAGCTTGCATAACGATAGGTCTTACAGAGAATAGAAAAGTTGGTTTATATAAAGTTTATACGCAATAGAGTTTTAAGATTGGAATGTACAAAAATTGTTTATACTAGAGTTATAGAGTTGGTTTATATAAAGTTTATACGCAATAGAGTTTTAAGATTGGAATGTACAAAAACTGTTTATACTAGAGTTATAGAGTTGGTTTATATAAAGTTTATACGCAATAGAGTTTTAAGATTGGAAGGTACCAAAATTGTTTATACTAGAATTACTAAAGTTGGTTTATATAAAGTTTATACGCGATAGAGTTTTAAGGTTGGAATGTACAAAAATTGTTTATACTAGAATTACTAAAGTTGGTTTATATAAAGTTTATACGCGATAGAGTTTTAAGGTTGGAATGTACAAAAATTGTTTATACTAGAGTTATTAAGTCAGTTTATAGTGTTTATATTGTAAACCTTCAACATTTAACTAACTCGAATGAACGAGAACATATTGTAACAAGGAGAAAATAAACATGTAACAACTTAACTTATGTTTATAACTACTAATGTATGCATATAACAACTTATGTTTGTAACATACAACAGTCTTTCGCTTCCACATAAAAACGAAATCCCCAACAATAACTTTCTAAATTATTGCGTAAAAATAAAACTGATTTCCAGATACAAGGCCAAATTGATCATAAAGCAGGTTCGCTGTTACCAGTGACAGATGGCGACTATAAATTCCTGCAAATTTATTTCATGGGTAATACATCAGAAGAAATTGATCAGCGTTGTGCAAATAACAGTTCAGTGAGGAGGTACAAGTATATCCTGGTTTGCATGAGATTATTATTAAAAACATGATTCATGGCCCCTGTGGAACTCTAAATCCAAATTCACTGTGTATGGTGGAAGGCAAATGTTCAAAACGATATCCACGAGCATTAGTAGCAGAGACGATTACTGTAAATCGCCGATCCACTGCTGATAACGAGAGATCAACAATTGTAAAATTAAAACAACAAGATATCGAAATTGATAATAGTTGGATTGTTCCCTATTCGCCAATCCTATCAAAAACTTTCATCGCACACATCAATGTTTAATCTTGCCAATCCGTCAAATTTATAAAATACGTTTGCAAATATGTAACAAAGGGAAGTGATATGGGTGTGATTGGAACTGGTGCTGAGAATTCCATTGATGAAGTTACCAAACGGACCACTATGTTAGCAGTAATGAAGCAATTTGGCGTATATTTTCTTTTCCTATTCATGAAAGACACCCCACTGTTTTTCCCTCAGCCATACGTAGGTCGCTATTTAAATTTTGCGCCTTGGCTACACTAAGTGGTACCACGCGCCATCTGACATTTTTATCGTAAAGTTTGATCTTTTTGACGGTAGCCAACTTCACAATGGTTTTTCATTTAAGCGTCCCTTGTGTAGTTTAAATAGTGTTGCAAATTGTGTCTCAACGAAAAAATGGAGTTAACCAGAGAAAATTTTCGGGCGATGATATATTACGACTTTCGGTATGGATTATCTAGACAAGAGTGCGGTGATAAACTCAAATCTATTTTTGGGGATGAAGCACCACATTCTTCGACTGTAAAACGCTGGTACAACGAGTTCGATCGTGGTCGCCATTCTCTCACCGACGAATTCCGTGAAGGTCGTCCAAAGTCGGTTGTTGTTCAAGAAAACATCGACGCTGTACGCAAACTGATAATGGAAGATCGTCACGTAACATACCGTGAGATTGAGACCTACCTAGGCATTAGTTCCACCAGCATCCATAAGATCCTGCATGACAATCTTGCTGTGAGGAAGCTCTGTTCGCGTTGGATTCCCCATAATGTGACAAAAACTCAAAAAGATGCTCGAGTGGATTGGTGCAAGAAAATGATAAAAAAATACAATAGAGGTGCTTCAAAAGACGTATATAAAATCGTCACAGGTGACGAGTCATGGATCTATGCGTATGAGCCTGAAACTAAACAGCAGTCGACAGTATGGGTGTTTCAAGATGAACCAAATCCAACAAAAGTTGCTCGCGCACGAAGCACAGCTAAGCAAATGGTAGCTTGTTTTTTCGGAAAAACTGGTCATGTCGCAACACTGCCACTTGAGGAACGTAAAACGGTCAATTCTGAATGGTACACAACCATTTGTTTGCCAAAAGTGTTCAGTGAAATAAGGAAAACAAACAGGCGCCGTAGGATCATCCTTCATCACGACAATGCGAGCTCTCACACATCTCGTCAAACAAGCGAATTTTTGAGCACTCAAAACATCGAATTAATGGGTCATCCGCCGTATAGTCCTGATTTAGCACCCAATGACTTCTTCTTGTTCCCGAAGATCAAGGATAAACTACGTGGTCAACGATTTACGAGCGCCGAAGAAGCAGTTGAAGCGTTCAAAAACCATGTTTTGGAGGTGCCTCAAGGAGAGTGGAATAATTGCTTCGACACATGGTTCAAACGAATGCAAAAGTGCATAGACCATCAAGGGGAATATTTTGAAAAACAATAAAGGCATTTTCAATTGAAAGTTACTCTTGTTTCATTTCTAGGCGCACAATTTAAATAGCAGCCCTCGTACACTTAGAAAATTGTCAGCGAGTATATTTTACAGCCGAGAATGTATTACAACGAGCTATTCAACCACCGTCGGCAATCTTAACCAGTTTTTTTTTTGATATTTATCAGAATGATGATTTCGCCCGAACAATGAAATTCCAAAATATTATAATTGGAATCAATCCTCAAAAAAATCTAAACGACGGAAACACGGAGAACCCCTTCCGGGTTACCTCAATGTATATTCCACCGTTGCAATTATTCAGTCCATCCAAGCAATGATGAGTGTTTTTATTTGAGATTACTATTAGTCAATGTACGAGGCCCAGCATCATTCCAACATTTACGAACTGTTAACGGTAAATTATGTGGCTCTTACAGAGAAGCCTGTCGGCGTTTGCAACTGTTAAAAAATGATGCTCATTGGGATCAAACTTTAAGTGATGCTGTAATTTCTTCAAAAGCTTATCAAGTACGAACATTGTTTTCAATAATTATATCTACATGCTTTCCGTCAAACCCAATTGATTTATGGATCAAATACATAGATGATATGGGTGACAATATCTTGCATCAAATGCGCAATAGAACAGGAAATATAAATTGACAATTCACAGAAGAAATTTACAATGAGGCGAAAATATCAATTGAAGACATGTGCTTGATGTAGGGATGCGACATCGATAACGATGTTTTCAAAACATCGACTTCTTTTAACATCGATATTCCTATGACGATGTTTTTCCCACATCGATGTTTTTGCATCCCTAAAACAAACACATTGTAACCTGAAAACCCAAAACTGTTTTAAAACAAAACCACAAAAAGGGAACAAAATCAAAAACCAATCAAGAATCAATAACCGATCGATCAGATTATTTGAAAGCTAAAACCAACACATTGTAACCTGAAAACCCAAAACTGTTTTAGGACAAAGTTCACCAAAATAGAACAAAATCAAGAAAACAAATCACAAATTAATGACCGATCGATCAAGCAGGTTACAAAACCAATAGCACGCAAAATTTCCAAATCCACAAAAGAATCAAAAGAAATCGATCATGGGACACCAACATTAAAAACATCGATTCAAAAATTATAAATATTTATGAAACACTAAATCAAAATATGAATATGAATATGAAATCGATAACAAGCAACCGGAAACATTTGAGTAGGAAAATCAATAACAAACAACACTTAAATTGAAATAACGTTAGCAAGCCGTTACCGATCAATCACCACGATCGGAATCAATCACTTGAAAACATAAAACCCGCGACGCGCGACAATAAACTGAAGGCATGACGCCACGCGACAACCCATTCCAACGTGAGGAATGCCGCGTCAACAAAAACTGGCGTGATGACGCCACATCACGCCATACAGGAATGCACCACGTCAGCTGCAACAGACAACATTATTTGTTTACCGAACAAAACTTACCCACGAAAAATGCCCCTGTCTGCAAAACCTTATCACAACGAATGTCGCATGCCACTTTCTTGAGAATCGACTTCGACCTTCGGCAGAGTCATCCAATTTCATACAAGAATGTCAAAAATGCATGGGAACATGCTAAATTTGAAAAAATCCGTTCCCATACTGTTAATCGAAGGTTACACGCGCAACGAAAACTGACTGCACGCGTGTAGCCTTAAATACAACGCACCTAGGGACGTTCTCACGCTAGAAATTGCTGCAAAAGCAGAAAAAAACAATATAAAATAGGGAAACTTGGAATAGAGAAGTAGTTATTGATCAGACACCGGGAATACGACGACTCTTCGCGTGCCAGAAGTGTCTTGAAGGAAGACATCGCTTCTCCAGACACTTTAGAAGGAAGACATCGCCTCTACAGACAGTCTTGAAGGAAGACATCGCTTCTCCAGACACTTTAGAAGGAAGATATCGCCGCTGCCGACACTTTTGAAGGAAGACCTCGCCTCTACAGACAGTCTTGAAGGAAGACATCGCTTCTCCAGACAGTTTTGAAGGAAACATCGTCTCTACAGACACTTTTGAGGGAAGACGTCGCTTCTCCAACCACTTTTGAAGGAAGGTATCGCCACTACAGACAGTTTTGAAGGCAGACATCGTCTCCCTGCAGAATTCAACAGAAGAATTCCGTTCGCTTTGGGTGAATTGACCTAGTAGTCAACACCAAAATACTGAAAGGTCCTAGTAGACCTCAGTTCTCTCCGAGAAGGGGAGTTGGTGATGTCAAACCGAGAAAATTCCGATCTCAAGGAAGCGTTGAAGAATCCGACAGCTGGCCCCGGACCGATTACCCTCGAGGAGTATCGTCGGCGGCAGCTAGAACGACGTCCTAAGGAAGTAATACTGCCACCAGCGAAGAAGCAGAAGTCCGGGTCGGAGGCTTACTTCAAGCGGAAACTCCAGGAGGCACAGAAAGATCTCATCCTAACGTGTACTAAGGAGGCCAAAAGAATAGCCAGCCAGAAGATCAACGAGCTGAAAATGGAACGTAGAAACTACCGACAGATGAAGAAGTCCCTCAAGCAGGAAAGGATATAAGAAAGAGCTCGGCAGCATACTAACTTTTCCGAGAATATTCCCGCCATTGTAGTAATCATTAAAGAAAATAAACGATATGCACCTATATTTCTGAATATCACTTTGAAACGTCCCAACCAAGTCTCGATTTTATGAATGATTTTAAGACTATTGTTCAAAACCCCAGAAAACCCCAACAGGAAATGCAATTAGACGACTAACCTTGGAAATAAAACAAGATGTAGGCGAATCTTCAGAATCTGAGAATGGAACTTATCTAAAATGTGGTACATATTATATTCCCAGCAGTGTATTGAAAATGTGGTACATGTTATATTGCCAGTAGTGTATTCTGCTAAATCGGTTTTAACAGTTAAATGCAAGCGAAGCGCTACAGCGCAATTCAGTTTAAGTAGGAGTCTTGGACTGACCCTCAACCAAGTAACATGTGAATTTATGAAATGTAGCTAGTATTAAATAAAATGGTTTTTAGTAGTATATCACGTGTTTATTTTTCGTCCCTGGAAATATTCTAACAGAACTAGCTCCTCCCCTCATTCTGCTGAAGGTGAGCAAATATTAACTTAAATAAAGTTAACGCTGCAAATTTATTTTGTTTGATTCATTAGTGTTATATGTGGAGTTTGTAATATAACATATGTTTGGTTACATTACAGAACAAGAACTTAATTTATGGGATGGTTATCAGAAACTCGTAGAAGACACTTGGAAAGCCAGGAAGAGATCAAGAACCATTGAGGAATTTGAGACCATAAGCACGATGGCGCCAGAGCTATCAGTATATTTGAAAGGTCCGTTGGCAAAACTTAAGGATAATCCAATAGAGTATTGGAGGGAATCAACCTTATACAAGGTAAGATTTCATAATTGAATAGATCTAGTTGGTAATTTACTGACCAAGTCCAAAGATGACTTAACATTTTCATGCTTTAGGATTCTTCTATGATGAAAATGGTGAAAAAATATGCGTGATGGCAACATCAGTTCCATCCAAAAGAGCTTTCTTCACCACTGGCGATATTTTTTCAGACAAGAGAAGCCGCTTAACGATCGATAATCTAAACAAACTGCTTTTCCTGCAGACAATTGATTAAAGGTTCTGGCGGTTGTAAATAATTAAAATTGAATTGAAGACTTAATTGAAATTATAAAAATACATGTTGAAATATTGAACGAATTTTTTGAATGAAATGGTTTTATAAAAAGTCGTGAAACATCGATGTTTTTTTACCAATGTTTTTTTGACATCGATATTGCTAAATTCCAACATCGATATTTCACAACATCGATGTTTCATGGTCGACGTCGCATCCCTAGCTTGATGATGTCAAACAAAGTATTATCTCAAAAAGGCATGGCCGCGCCTAATCGCCCAATGCACGATGCTTTTAATCAAGAGTTGCAACGTGAAAAACTGTTCGATCTCGATGCTTTAAAGAAATCGGTTCGAATAAATGTTCCGTTGTTAAACCAACATCAAACGTATGTCTTTGAAACAATTATGAAAGTTGTAAATGATGGAACTGGAGGGATTTACTTTTTGGATGCTCCTGGTGGTACAGGAAATATTTTTTGAATTTCATTGATTTTAGCAACAATTCGCTTACAGAGTGGAATTGCACAGCCCATTCAGCGCTTAAATTACCGTTGAATATTCAAAGCAACGAAACTCCGACTTGCAACATTTCCAAAAACTCTACAATGGCAAAGGTTTTGCAGCAATGAAAAGCGTGGGATGAATGCACAATGGCACAAAAAAGTCTTTGGAGGCATTAGACAGAACTATGAAAGATCTGCGAAACAATCAAAACCGATTTAGTGAAGCAATGATTTTGTTAGCAGGAGACTTTCGTCAAACATTACCAGTGATTCCACGGTCAACGCAAACGGATGAACTCAATGCATGTTTGAAGTCAACTATTTTGTGGAAAGACATTAAGACACTAAATTTAAGCAAGAATATGCCTTTCGAATTGCAAAATGATCGATCTGGAAAAATATTTTCAAAACAACCCATTGACATTGGTATGTATTGGCATCAGTTCTGTATTTACATTCGTCAAGCACGGACGTACCTCTTTTTGCTGTTGCATTTGTGCCGAACTTTTACCTAATTGCTTTTAAATATCATCTTAAAAGTTTAACTACTTGAAGTGATTTACTCTACAGTTGAATACAACTATTTGACATAACGTATAAATGTTAATGTTTAAATCTAAATCAGTTGAAAACAATCTGCTACACAATCTTGCACGCGAATTCAAGTGCTCGATCAATTGTGAGTTCGTTCATCCAAACAAGAGATCTTGAAAAAGTTTTATTCAATTGATCTACAATTACCTGGATCTATTTTGGAACTGCTTGCGCAAATACTTAATTCATGTGTATGATCACAAACTTTGAGAAATTCCATGTGGTATTTTGGATTACGGAAATTTTTGTGTGGATTTGGTTTCAACTGAAAATATTGTGGCGATCGGACTAAATTAATGTCATCATGTCAAACTTCACGCACTCACTCTTAAAATACATTCACACACACATTCATACTATTGCTAACGCACCCACGCTTGAATACATTGACACGCACGCATTCATACAACATCCACGCATCACGGTTAGTCAGGACGAAGCATGCAAACCGCGTACACGCCGACAATCAAAATTGTATATACCATAAAATTAAAAATTAAATAACTAAAAGACAAATTATTCGTGATTTTTTATTCGCTGGTATCGCGAAAGAATTCCCATAATATCAACAAAAGCGTTCGGTTCTTCACTAAGCGATCATTCTCCGTTCATCTAACTGACCTGCGACAATCAACCACTGCAGTCAACTCAACTGAGCACTGCCAGACTGAAATTTTACGGAACTGAATACCACGGACTATTCCTGGCTGCTAGGATTACCAGGTTTGCTTCGTTTTTTTTCTTTTTTTTTCCGATACATAATTTAACTAATCTCATATTCAATTTTTTTATCACACTATTTATTTATTGTAAGTTCAATTCGATTCACGGATTCCAGTGTCCACATCAGGATCTTGGTTTGTGCCGCCGCGTCTTGCAAGGACGTAAATTCCGATCGGCTGCTATCCTGCCATAGTCTTTGCGGTGGGTGCTTTCACCCTAAATGCGTGGGCTTCTCGGGTGGGGTAGCTGATAAAATACAAGCCAAGAACTCGGGTGTTTATTGATTGGTATTGTTCAAAATGCCGAAAGTTCTCGCTCAGCGCACTTTCCTCGCGTTTTTTAGAATTCCATGCAGAGCTACGTTATCTTGGTACTTCCCTAACAAACTCGGCTCTTATTCATGCCTCGCTTCTCAAGTCACTCGACTCTCTGAAGGAATTCGGCCCCCGGTCGGAGACAGATACCCACTTGAACCCAGCCAAGGGCCCTACTTCTACTCTGCATAAGTCTATGCAAAAATCAAAGTCAACTTCATCAATGGTAACCAGATTTGTCAAATCAACTTAAATCTACCACAGGACCCCAATCTAATTAGCCTCTCTCTCCATTGTCCAAGTAGTAGCAACATACCCTTCCTAACCCAATCATCCTCCAATGAGATTCCTTCGGAACCTGGAACCTACTCTTTAAACCCCATCAACAATATCACCCCAGATCCCGCAAGGTAACCCCCGCATGCCCCCGTCCCATCTAATCCTCCTTCGACATCCACTCAAGCCCTGCGTCCGATGAATCCTTCCAGCGGTCTTTCTATCTCCACCGCCCCCACTGGTTTGCCAGACTCCCTGCTTGTTCCTGCTCCCTCCTCTCGCAATGTGCTCGATTCAACGCACAATCCTGTCTGCACTCTGAGGACAGTCCCTAAATCTAGATCAATATTTGTCACAAGCAACATTAAGGTGCTTAAGCTCTCAGAGGGCAGATGTTCCTCATTTAAGATTATCGTCCCCGTGATTCGACCTCGTTCGACCTCGTGATCAACAAGAAGATTATCGTTCGACCTCGTGATCAACAAACATAATTGGCCAAAGGACGTCTTCATTAAGGAGTTCGTGCCAAGAGGACCCACTTCCGTAAGCTCAGGTAGAGCGGGTCTCAGAACCAAGGCCCACTCAACCTTCCTCGCCTCTCACTCCTTGCCCCACGATGTTATCTCCCTGACAGAAACTTGGCTCTCCTCCAATATCGGTGACCTTGAGATCCTCGATCAGGACTTTGCCATCTTGCTCTATGCGGCGTCTAACGAAGCGGCGGTGTACTTATCGCAGTTCGTTCTTCTCTAAACGCCTCTCTCATGCATTATCCTCCTGTAGAACCACTTGAACTCCTCTCCGTACGGATCCAATTACCCACCCATAACCTCATCCTCGTGACATGCTACATTTCCCCCTCTCCTGACGTTGGCGTGTTCACGCGCCTTTCAGTAGCACTTGAATCTATAGTTAGATCCACAGCTGATAAAGACCACTTGATGCTCTTAGGGGACTTTAACCTCCTTTAAAGCTTAAACTAGCTGGTAGCCCTGATTCCTTCCTTAGGTGGATCAGGTCTTATCTATGTAACCGCCCATACCGTGTTCGTTTTAGATCCTCCCTCTCCTACAGTTTTACAGGATTAACGACAGAAAGATACAATTGACCAAGCACACCAATGTCTCGGATGAGAAATTATATAACAAAAAGGAAAAATATCTCTGATTCAATAGCTCTAAATCAGAGACGTATTGACCAGATTCAACTTTAGCGAATGCAAACCTGTGACAACTCTATTGATCGTAGGGTCCATACTGGGCTTCCCTAACAACAACCCTTGAGATAGCAAGTTGCCCTACAGATAGCTGATCAGTGCCCTCATGTTTGCTGCAACTTCGACAAGGCAGTTAGTTCTCTCAGTCAATACAAACATTGTTTCGACCAAACACACTGGGAAGATGCTATACGCGTACTACGATATTTGAAAGGAAACATCAACGAATTTCCCTGATTTTTCCCAATTTTCACAGACTTTCCAATGACTTCTCAGAAAAATTTCCCTGACTATAAAATTTATAAATTCTCACTGAAAATAGAAAGGTTTGTAAAATTTCTTGTAAACTACGTAGGAAGTCAGTCACAGAAATTCAGTGCGAAATCAGACGGCAAAATTGTTTTAGTTGGGAAATTGGGTATTAATAATGTCAAAAGCAGTCGTGGTTTGACAGTAGAAGAACATCGACGTGGTACAACGGAGCGATAGAACGATAAGAATTGTTAATATAAAAACTAAACTCATATACATTGTTATACTTTCTTGAAGATAAATAATAAAAACAGTGAATCGAAAAACTAGCCTGACAATAACGTAATGCATATTAATAAATTATCATAAGAAATTTCTGAACAACTCAAGTTGTTTAACATGAACATGTTCAGCGCAACATGTTCAGACTTCCGAGTTTGTGGTTTTAAAAATCATACTAAATAACTTTCTCACATAAATATTTGAAAAAGTAACATTGGTCTTCTTCCTCTTCAGATATAATTTTGTCGTCGGTGTAACTTCTTTACATCCCAGAGATGAATTCCAAAATAGTTATGAACTCTAGTCAACGAACAGGAAGCAGGAACTTATAATCGGAAATAATTACCACGAACATATTCTCAGTTTATTTAAGTTTCGTTAAACTTTATAAAAAGTTGTAAATTCAAAAAAAAATTCCAGGTTTTTCCAAAATAAATAATAATAAAAATAATTCCCTGAATTTTCTCGGTTTTCAAGGTTTTTAAGAAATTGGTCATCCTGACAGATACTCCTACGCTGGCAATTCGTTGGCTGGTTTTAGCCATTTTAATAAACTACGGGTAATGAATGAAAATAACGAAGCAAGTAGCTCAAGTAGTTCAGAGACACACACGACACGACTGATAACTCACATTACTCATTAAACATATATAACGGTCATTTGGTTTTTCTCGTCAGGTGTTTTATATCTGTTCCATATGGCAACGTTGGCGCCAAGTGAAGAAACAAAAATTATTCAAATAGCAATTCCATATGACAACGCTGTCGATGCTTAATAACTGGGGAACTTTGAGATAGCAAGTTGATTTGAACCAGGAGTGATGCACTCAAGAACGAGGGATCGTGTGTGGATGGCGGAAGGTGTCTAATGTAAAGAAAGATTGCTGGAATAAATGAGAGGTTTTTTTATATCTATTTTCCTTCTCAATGAATGTTTTTATTCGTGAGAACTGAACATTGGTACAAATGAACTGGTGGAAAAAAAAATTTATATATTGGTGTCAGCGGGAAGCAAGATGAAACCATTTGCTGACCAATCGGAAAAGAAGTGAATTTGTAGAGTAATGATGTGTGTGTAAAAGGAAATGTTGGTGGCCACCTGCAGTGTAAAGTGATGCTTTGTACACATTAGGCGTGAAGTTTTTAATTGTATACCTTTTTAAATTACTGTCAAAAATTATCAATGGCAGCCAAAAAGGATAAAACGGAGAAGGTGAGTACTTTAAGTTTAGTGGTGGAAAGTTGTGAAATTTGAAAGCAAGGATTTCGTGAAATGTGCAATTATATTCAGTTGGAAAGAGGAAAGTATAGGAGGAAACAAATATTGTGAAATTGGAAAGAATTTCGAATCAGAAAGTTGAGTTTCACGTTGGTAAAAATTGACGCAGAGTTGGGTTTTAAGTTGATAAAAAATAAACAATTTTTGACACAGTAAGCATTAGCGGTCGTCATACCGAACCATATTTTTAAAACCGGTATTTTCGGTACTAACCTCACATATCCCGGTATTTTCGATATTTCCGGGATTAAGAGAAGTGATAGGTAAAAGGGGATTCTTTTCCAAATTAAAACAATGTTTAATCAATATAAATGTTTATAAACTATTTTTATATTAATATCAAATCACTTTAGAACTCTTGACATCAAAAATCAATAATTATACCTTTAATAAGCACCAAATCAGAACTTTAAATTCTATTTAATACAATTTTCTCAGTAAAATCATTATATCTTTTAGGTATGAGACTCATTCAATCTTTGTTTGGGAGAGATAATGCGATCGCAGAAACAACAACATGTCTAAACTCGTGTCATTCAATCTAGAGCGCAAGTGATTACATAAGCAACCCGCCGAAGCCAAAATACTTGCTTTTCGGAAAAGTCATGACGTATTTTTGGAACAGGTGGCGTGCATCCATTTTTAAAGTAGTAGATCAGCCGCATCCATTACAAATTTTTATGCCAGTTGACAGCTGACGGTTTTGTCTTTATTGTAAAAAAAAATTTGGCCGAAATTGTTGCTTAGAATTTGTTTTATCGGAAGTTAAAAATGGAAGACCAAACAATCCACTTTCGGCATATTTTACTTTACTACTTTCGTAAAGGGAAAAACGCGCGCAAAGCATGTGAAAACTTACATAAGGTTTATGGTGATAATGTTTTAAAAGAACAGCAGTGCCAAAGATGGTTCGCGAAATTCCGTTCCGGTGATTTTGGCATTAGTGATGAACCTCGATCAGGCAGGCCAACTGAAACTGATGACGATAAAATAAAGGCTCTAGTTGAGTCAAATCCACACTATACGAAAGGATAGATTGCAGACACCTTGAGCATCCACCATTCAACCGTTTATGATCATCTTAAGAAGCTGGGACTCACAAGCAAGCTCAACGTTTGGGTTCCTCATGAACTCAGGGAAGTTCTTTAACGAAGCGTGTGAGTATCTGTGATATGCTGATTAAACGACAGGAAAACGACCTTTTTTTAAAGAGGATTATAACCGGAGACAAAAAATGGATTGTGTACAACAACGTGGTGCGCAAGCGGTCTTGGTTCCGACGTGGTGAATCCTCGCAAACGACGTCAAAAGCAGATATTAACCAGAGGAAGGTTATACTGCCAGTATGGTGGGATTATAAAGGAGTTGTCTTTTTCGAGCTCTTCCCGAGAAACCAAACAATTAACTCGGAAGTGTACTGTGGACAATTGGACATATTGCACGATTGCATAGCACAGAAACGTCCAGAGCTTGTCAATCGTAAAGGAGTTGTATTCCATCACGATAAAGCGAGACCACATACAAGTTTGCCAACGCGTCAGAAATTAGTGGTTCTTGGATGGGATTTGTTGACTCATCCACCGTACTCGCTCGACCAAAACATGCATAACAGCTGCCCCGGATAATTCCTTAGTGCGGCAATATACATCCACGATCAGAGCCATCTGTCGCCAAGTTAATTTTGTTGACTCTGAAAATCTTCGGTCTCTCAACTACATGAATGCAGTGATTCGCTCAAATCGATTGGAGGAAGTGTGGAAACAACTGGATGAAATGCACTGGAAATTAATTGACCAAATTACAAACGAAGAAACCAGTGGTAAAAATGAGAGACAATTTGAAGAAGTTGAAAATTTGTATATTGGAGCCATAGCTGACCTCCGCGGAAGGATTGAAGAATTTTCCTCAATGTCTCAACCGCAACCTCTTAGCGAAGCAGGTCATTCTGCCATTGGGCAGGAAAAACCCATTAAGGTGAATGTGAAACTTGATCAACGAGAGGTGAAGAATTCGTGGGGAGTTTTTGATGGTCCACTTTTGCAATGACAAAGTTTTCATCATGGCTTCGTTGCTCGTATTCACCATGTGAGTATGTCCAATGTTGAAAAATTCACTCATTTAAAAAATTCACTACGTGGAAGTGCTGAGGCTACATTACGAGAATGGCACTTGACAGAGGATAATTATTTGGAAGCATGGGATCGACTAAATCAAATTTATAATCGGAAGTATTCGATAATACGGGAGCACCTGAGACACTTTGACTCACTCCCAATCATCACTGCAAAGGCCACGACAAACGAACTACAATGTTTGTCCAATGGAACCCATGAAATGTTGCGTTAACTACGGGCCATGCAGTTACTAGTTGATGCATGGGACATGATGGTAGTACACCAGCTGCATGAAAGATTAGATGCAGACACTGCTAGGCAGCGGGAATTACAACGCTCCTCTGACACCCCAACCGCAATGGAGAAGTTGTCGTTTTCAGATAAGCAAGCTTCTGCAGATGCTTCATCGGAGTTTTGTGGCCTTTGCAGTAGACCATATTCCCAGGTTATTCAAGAGCTTTCTAGCGTTTTAGTGGGTGTTTGGAGCCTTTTTCAAACTTTTGGTTATGTCTGAGAGGGTTCTTTGTGTTTTTTGGACTTCTGTGTATATCTAATTGTACGGGCTTTCAGACTTTGAAGGCAATCACATGAAAGGTTACAAGGATCAAACCCACTAACGCTACAAATCCTACAAAAATACTGACAAACCCGAAACAACTTGGAAACCCTCGAAAACTTGAGTTTTTTTAGACATAGAATTTTGAACACCCTCAAATCAATAATTTAAGCGTGTCAATAATTCAACATGTTCTTTGTCTCTTAGAGCGATTGTATGCCGATTGCACGATTTATTCGTACTTTTTCTTGGAATTTTTAATTTTTTAGTAAATAACAATTTATTCGGTCCTTTTTTACGTTTTTCCAAGGCAAAAATTCGAGCTTGTGGTCCAGAAGAGCACGGTTTCTTAGCTCTTTCCGAAAGTGGTGTTCCTGCAGATGAGGATAATAAATCCATTACAAGTCTCAACAATGTTTGGATTCAGCAAGGAACGAGTGCATCTTCTTCTGAGGAAAGTCAACCTATAAAAACACCGGGTCAAACGACAAAAAAGGGAATTATCTCCGAAATTCAACAGTAGGGCTATCCGCCATAGAAAATTCCAGTCTCGCTACGGATGAAAGCAACACAACACACGTCGTTTAAAACACAAACTAGAAACCCAATTAAGAAAAGAAAAACGGGAATTGAAAGATCTCGAAAATGCCCGACTGCGTCAACTCAGGTGCCGTGAAGTCCAACGCGCCCGGCTCGAAGAGGTCATTGAAAAACATGCGGATGTAGAAAATATTTTGCGACCCAAGCAAACCGCTGGTCGTCCTCGGATAGAAGATAATCAACCAGATCTTTTTAAAACAATTGTTGAGATAGCGAGTCTTGAATCAGGGGCCGATAGTGGTCGCCGCGCGGAAATGTTACGCTGCTGTCGGACTTTAGACGTTTTGCACAGCCAATTAAAAGCCGCAGGATATGAGCTAGGTAGGAGTGCAACCTACTTGCGCATCCTGCCTCGGCGTTATAACATAAACAAAGGAATTAGGCATGTCAAAACTGTCCCTGTTAAGTTAGTTAAGGCTCAGACAAGTGAGCACAAAACTCATGCTGTCACTGCATTCTGCAACTCTTCCATGAGAGCATTGGAATCTCTTGCATCTTTTCTCGGTCCGAACCAGGTTTTGGTTCAAGAATTTGGTTTTTATAGAGATATTGTAATTAATTGGAGCGATAAAGAATTTGGCCTATATAGAGATTTTGCAATTAAGTGGCGTATGTAAAGAACTTAGAATAAGTTCTAACAACTTACAAAAACACAGTAGGACTTTGATTCATCAAATTGGTTGTAAACCTTTGCAACTGACTTTCCAAAGAAAGTCCAACTGGAAACTGTTAGAGCACAAAATCAAATTGAATTCAATAAAAAAAATAAAACCACAACAAAATTATTATGTAGGTTTAATATGGAGGAATGTAACATGATGGATACTCCTATATGTTGAATATTGAGAGAAATGCTCTGGTTCAACCCTAGGGTGAAATTAGAACCCATAGTATTGTCGAGAAAATTTAAGTGCTCCTTTCCCCCGTAGGGTGAAATTAGAACCAGTCGCATTTTTAAGTGTACATTTAGGTGGTCTTTTTTAGTATTTTTGTTCTTTAGTTTTTTGTGAAGAAAATTTGGCTTAGTTGAAATTAGAGTATTTCGTTTTAAGTAATTTGACAAAAGGCATCTTTTAAGGAAAATAATAATTTATGGACTTTAAAGCCAATATAGGTACTTGAGGAATTTCTCTCAACTTGGGAAAATTCTAAATATCTCAAGTACTTTAGAGATAAATAGTTGTAAGATGATATTATTAGATACATCTAAGCATTATTGTATGTATACGTAGCGAGGCATTAACAAATCATGGCAAATTTGAAAAAGAAGGGTCAGTTGCATGCTTAAGATCGCGGAGTATGCATCGTATTTAATATTACGCTTAAATAGGCTGTATCTCAATGTTATGTGTTTTTTCAAATAAAGTTTTTTGTAAATACATATTGTATTTCGCGTGTGGTTATTTTGTCGCAGTTTCGGTTAAAAGACATTGGTGATACATTATATATTTATTGAAATTTAATATCTGTGACTGCGACCGTGACAGGACAATTGATAGCAAAGTTAAAAAATTAGTTAATTTCGGGATTGTATAATTGTATCTAATATGGACAAGTTACGCAAAGTTCGAAGTGGGCAACGTGCCGCTTTTACAAAAGCCTGGAAAGATTTTAATGAGAAACACGACGATCAAGCATCACAACGGGAACTCCGAGTTGCATTTCGTTTGATGGAGACGAAAATGGAGCAGTTAACCATTACCATGAATGAGTTTATGGAAGCCATCTACAATCAAGAGACTAGTACCGAAGAGGACATTGAAAAAGAAACCGATGACGCAGATGAATATCAGCGAAAATTTATGGAAGCTCAAGATATAATGCAAGAGCTGACCAAGGAACAAAGCGCAGAAAATTCACAATATGACTGTGGAACCGTATACGGAGGTACTGTGGTGTCTCGTCAAAGTTAGGCCAAGAAATCGTTTAAATTGCCAAAAAGTGAACTGGTAAAATTTAGTGGTACTATTCGCAAGTGGCTGCAATTTCGGAGTTTATTTAAAAAGATTCACGAAGATACTTCGATTGATAAAGAGGAAAAGTTCCAATATCTTCTGCAAGTTATGGTCCCTGGTTCTCGAGCAGCAGAATTAGTTAACAGTTACCCCCCAACTGCCGAGAATTATGAAAAAGTGATACTCGTAAGTAGTTTGAAGGACCGATTTGGAAGAGACGATTTACAAATTGAAGTTTATGTGCGCGATTTGTTGCAGCTTGTCTTGAATAGTGCTTTACGAACTAGTGCATCTCTGTCAACACTATTTGACAAAATTGAGTCATATTTGAGAGCACTAGCTTCGCTACGTGTTACCGCGGATAAGTATGCCGCCATGTTGTTTCCACTGGTCGAGTCTTTTCTACCAGAAGATTTATTAAGAGTGTGGCAACGGTTTTCGTGTACAATGACGGCAAAACTCAACGGAAATTGCAAATTTACGACTGAAGCCCAGGATCGTCTCAGTCTCTTGATTAAGTTTTTGAAAGATGAAGTGTGAAATGAATTGAGAATTTCCATGGCAACTGAAAGATTTGATTTTGTGCCCAAAAGTGATGAAAATAAATTTAAAAAAGGACTTATTATAAATAAAAGTATACCTACGGCAACAGGATTACTCACAGTGAAACAATTGGACAATAAGTGTATATTCTGTGAGATGAATCATGAAAGTGCAAATTGTGAAAAAGCTAAAAATATGGCTTTGAATGAAAGACAAGAATATATTAAAAGGAAACACGCTTGTTTTCGTTGCTTGAAAGTTGGACACAGTGTTGCCAACTTAGCCCTTTCGGGGCTAGATCTAGCTAATAGACATGATTGCCCTCGCAAAAAACGATTTGGCCCCTAGCCCCTTTTTTAGCCCAAAATCGTCGTTTGTGAAAACTTCATATGAAACGAAATTTCAAAGGAAACATTAGTAAACGTAACTCACGTAAATTCAATTTCAATGATTGTCATCAGGGATTCCCCAAACATTGTTTTCCGATTTTTTCTTTCCGTTATATTCTAGAACATCAGCGGCATTGTACTGCGAATGAAGTCTTATGAGATGAATTCATTTCATGTGATGGTGTTTTGTATGTTCGGTTTTCTTTATTCTTTTGTTAAACAGATTTTCGGAGCATTTATTATTTATTTCATTTGTAAGAAAATAAAACTGTTTACAAAAATGAAATGATGTATGCCAAGATATTTTCAAGTTTTTGTTTATTCAGCTGGTCACTCAGTTTCAGTTATATTCACTGCTCACTAATTGAGTGTTATTTCTTGAGTGGCCTCAGGAATTTTCATGTAATTCAAGGAATTTCCATGCATACTTATCACCGAAAAACAATGAATTGTGACGGACAATTTTAGAATTTTTCGAGAAAAGAATTTATGACACACGCAGGCCACTTGAATATGTTTTGAATATCCTTATCTGTGGTTTACTAGACTGTTGCATAGTTTAATCACTCAGTCTAGTTAAGCGAATCAGTGCAGCTAATCCAAGAAAAATTACCGGAGAATAAAACTATTTACAGAATTATATAATTTAAAGAATTTTGGGAAGGTAAGTTTTACTTTACTGTTCTTTAAAACTACAGTGGAAGCTCTATTAACCGGGGTCGGATATTTTTTTTTTCCAAAATATGACCGCTCCCATATCCAGGGTCATCGGCGCGATCCATACCACAACACTCCATTAACCGGTGTTTAGTTTGCCGATTCAAAATTCGTCGTCACTCAGGACAACTTTGTCGTCGTTCCTTATCTGTGCCACAAAATTCGTCGTCGTTGAGGAGAATTTTGTAGCCAATGAAAACATTGTTGTCGTCGTTTCTTATCTTTGTCTCAAACTTCGTCCGCGTTGAGGACAATTTTGTGGACATTGAGTAAAATGTTTAAATGTCTCAATTACTGTATGATGCTCCTTTCAGAACCTCAGTTCATGTTTGATTTTCTCCGAAGCACAATGTCCGAAAAACGTAGAAAACGTGTGGTTGTGACGTTACAACAAAAAATTGAAGCCATAAAAAGAATAGATAGGGGTGAAAAATTAGTGAATTTGGCGTATCTGCGACCACAGTGGGAGATTGGAAAAAAAACAGGAAACAATTGGAATCTTTTTCAACGAAATCCTCAGGTCAGGACCCGAATCGCCAGACCATTAAAGTACCCAATTTTACTATAATTCAGGCCAAGGCCAGAGCTCTTTCACAACATTTTCCTGATGAAAAAGACTTTGTCGCTAGCGACGGTTGGTTAAGCAAGTGGAAGAAACGTTACGGGATCCGTCAACTGCAAATTGTAGGTGAAAAGTTGTCAGCAGACTACGTAGGAGCGATAACGTTTTGTGACCAACTGCAAGATGTAATCAGAGAAGAGGGGTACTCACTTGATCAACTTTATAATTGTGACGAAACGGGATTGAATTTTAAAATGATGCCTTCCAAAACTCTTGCAGCCAGGGATGATTTGTCTGTGATTGGTATTAAAAAAAACAAGGAACGCTTAACAGTGATGATGTGTGCAAACGCTTCTGGTACTCATCGCTTGCCACTCATGGTTATTGGCAAATCTGCCAAACCTAGATCACTGAAAGACGTTAAGCAGGACCGTCTACCCGTGTTCTATAAAAACCAAAAGAATTCCTGGATGTCTACTGTTTTGTTCGAATCATGGTTTCGTCAACAGTTTGTAACAAAAGTAAAAGCTTTTCTGGTGTCAAAAGGGCTTCCGCAAAAGGCGCTCCTCTTAATGGATAATGCACCTTCCCACCCAACTGCTGATAATTTGAAAAGTGGCGACATAACAGCAATGTTTTTTCCTGCAAATGTTACTAGCCTCATCCAGCCAATGGACCAGGGAGTGATTGAAACATTCAAACGAGGATACAGAAAATTGCTCCTGCAAACTTTGGTTCTGTGCGACGAAAATTTGTCTTTGGAAAAACGTTTGCGCACAATCAACATAAAGCATGCGATCTTCTGGAGTGCAGAAGCATGGAATAATGTTCAAGAATCAACATTGAAAGCTGCGTGGAACAATTTACTTAGGCCCCTATTCTGGGAGTCACGTGATTAGCTCCGTGACGTGAGTTTCGAGAATTCACATTCTCACATTCACCCAGTGACTAAAATATCACTTTGGGATGAATTTTGTCTCACGTCACGGAATGAACCGTATTCTAGTTCTCACGTGCCGTGAGATAATGTCACGTCACTTGGTTTTGAAACTCACTTCAAAACCGAAAGTGACGAGTCGCTAAAATGGACTCATTTTAAACAAATTAATGAATATTTCACCATTTACTTTAACAAAATTACTATTAAAACTATTTTCAGCACAAATGAAACACTATTTGACAACATTTAACACTCACGATTATTGAAACACAAATTACACTAACAATATTATTTTATATATATATATACAATATTATTTATTTTATATTATTTATTTTAATTTTTGGCCATATTGTTTATTTTATTTATAATTTGTCTATTCGTGCACTGTTATTTGTGCGCTAATGATATTTGACAATTTAAAATAAAATTGCCGTGACTTCTAGAATATGCGCGGATGAATTTTTACAGTAAAATTCATTTTGTTTATCACGTCACGTGAGGTGACGGTTAGAATACCGACCCTCCCGTGACGTGATAAAAAAGTCACGTCACTTTCATAAGTGACGTGACTCCCAGAATAAGGGCCTTAATCCTGATGCGGAGGTGGAGGAAACCTCTACTGAAAACCCACAGCTCAATGATCTGGCCACCATGGTACCCGGTCTAGAAAAGGTCACTAGTGAAAGTATTAACGATTGGATTAGAGGGGACAATCAAGAGTTCGTCATGGACGATGAGTAAATGACCAGTTTTGTTGCGCACAGAGTTTCGAATGACAGACGAAGACGAAGTTCCTTAAAATGTGACACACGCTGAGGCGTTCCACGCTCTGGAGAAAGCTCTCCAATATGTGGAGCAGTTTGATCCCATGGCTTCGGAGATCGCAGCATTGAAGAAGTGGCGCAACCATGCTGCACTTCTTCGCCTTTCTGCCCCAACGCAGCAAAAAATAACTAAATTTTTCAAATAAATTAAGTGTTTATGTACATATGTTCAAATATTAAAATTTTCTACAAAAAAATTTCATGTTTTCGGTTTTCAGTATGGTTCAGGTTTTTAATATTCCGATTATCCGTGTTTTCCGATTAACCGTGTAGACCTTCCCCCCGTCAACCCTGGTTAATGGAGCTTTTACTGTATGTTGTTTTCAAAATGTTTATTGAAGTCGTTTTATAGTTTAGACGTTTTAAACAAGTGTGACGATATTCCGAGCAGAAATAGTGAAAATGGATATCCCTTTAAAGAAAATTTCAACAACTTATACGCAACACTATAGAAGGGGATGGGAGAAAAACCCCTTATTCCAAAAATGGTTGAGGGCCGTACCTGGGAATGCTACAAAAGCAACGTGCAGTTATTGCAAGGTGCAATTTCAGGCCAAGTTATACGATGTCAAACGACATGGTGAATAGAAAAAACATATTGCCATGATGAAACCATTTTCAAGGAGCCAGACCACGATTTCTGTGGAAAAGGTGGAGACGATGGAAAGTGTGCACATTGCAGAAGCTCTGCTTTCCCTTTTTATTGTAAAAAAGCTTTTCCAGACTCTAAGGAAACTTGTGGATTACAATGACACCGTACAAAATGCAGCGAAATAATTAGAAATGTGTTAGGACCCCATTTTAGGTCAGTGGTCACAAACGATGTTGGAGAAGGTCGATACAGTCTCGAAATCGACGAATCCACAGATATTTCTGTGGAAAAATATTTAGGAGTTGTTTTGAGGTATTTCAGCCCTTCGATGAAGAGAATTATAACTACGTTTCTTGCAATCACGGAATTAGAAAGCACTGATGCAAGAGGTATAGTACACGGGATTGTGAACGCAGTTCAAGGCTTTGGTTTAAACCTTCAAAATATGGTGGGCGTCGGAACCGACAATGCCAGTGTCATGGTAGGTGTCAATAATGGCGTTCATAAAATTTTAAAAGAAGAGTATGGTTTAAAACATCTGATTTTGGTGAGATGTGTTTGCCATTCCCTGCAACTTGCTGTAAGCCACGCTTTCGAAGAAACTATACCACGGAACATAGAGTTTATGTTGAGGGAAACATATAATTGGTTTTGTTTGTCACCGGAACGCCAACGACGGTATTCCGAAGTTTACGCCACAATCAATTTCGGGAAGAAACCTTTAAAAATTCTGAAGATCTGTGCCACCAGGTGGCTCTCCATAGAACCAGCCGTACAACGAATTTTAGACCAGTGGGATGAACTTAAAGTCTTTTTTGAAGTTTCTAAAAGTCGAAAAAAATTGTTATACCGCTGAAATGTTGTTTAGCATGTACTGTGATGGACGTAATAAAGCGTACCTAATTTATATAAAATCTGTACTAACAGAAGTCCAGTATGTGTTAAAGGCGTTCGAAGGAGAAAATAGTGATCCAACAAAACTACTACAAACTTTGGTTAAATTGCTGCAAGTGTTGTGTGACAAAGTCTTAATTCCTGGACGACGTCACACAATAGACATTTTTACAGCAAACATTAGTGACTATTTAGATCCAAAACCTTATTTGGGATATAGTTTTGAAAAATCGATCGAATCTTTGAAGACTGACGATCAAATGCTGCTTAAGACACGTTGTATTGACTTCACTGTAAAACTAATAAAAGAATTGCAACACCGACTCCCAACCAACGTTAAAACACTTCAAAAAATGAACATCATGAGTGTTGACAATGTGTTAAAGCCAAACAAAGGGCTAGAAATTATAGAGTTAGCCGGAAATTTCGATTTTTCTAATGGAATAATCGATAAAATAGTTGCACAGTGGAGAAATATCAATAGCAACAAATGGGAAAATGTCAACGACACAATCAACTTTTGCATGAGGTATCGCAATACAGGAACGGAGGGAACCAGCATCCTTTTGAAGAATTATGTTCTTTAGCTTTTGCTATATTAGTACTACCACACTCCAATGCAGAAGTTGAAAGGGTTTTTAGTGCTATGAATATAGTAAAAACTAAATTACGCAAAAGAATAAATGTCGACACTATGAATTCTTTATTGTATGTACGGTACGGCCTTAAAAAATTTAACCAAAATTGTTTCATGTACGACATACCTCAGGAAATTTTAAAGAAAATAGGAACCAGTGATAAGTACAAATTTAAATTGAAAATAACTGCCGGCGGTGAAGCTGAACAACCTTCTACTTCATCAACAGAACCTACTATATGTGAAAACCTGGATGAAGAAGATTCATCATCTGATGAGGAATGTTTTATTTAAGCTATATTATTTTTATCATGTTAGTAAATTTATAGATTTATAATTAAACACATTCTTCAGAACTCAGTGTTTCTTATAACCTCCTATTCCACACAAAAAAATCGCATATTTGTTTATTATCGAGCAAAAAGGCAACTTTTAAATATTTAGCCCTCTTTTCCCATTTTTGAGCAATTCTAGCCCATTTTTCGATGTTGTTTAGCCCCGAAACCCAAAACCGAGTTGGCAACACTGGTTGGACATAGTGTCAAGACGTGTCGGGTCAAAGTAGTATGTCGGCATTGTTCTTACAAACATGCTACTATAATGTGTCGCGCGAAAGAGCCTTCGAAAGTTTTAAATACGGACGATAATACAGATCCTCTTCTAGAAACTAATTGTGCCAGTGTTAACAATTACCCTTTTGTGTTATTGCAAACATTAAAAATAAAGTTGAAAGGAAGAAACATTGATCGCGAAGTTCGTGCGTTAATTGATACCGGTCCAGTGCGGCGAAAAGGATGGGTTATAATTCGGTTGGGTCTGTCGTGATGAATCATGTACTTTTCGGTGGTTCGCGGGAAAACTTAATAGAGCACAATAAATATGAAGTGCGGGTATGTGATGTGAATGAGAACTCGTTTTGTAATTTTGTCGCGCTTGGTCAGGACACTGCGAATCACTGCCAAAACTGAAAAAAGGTGGGTGGTGCCAAGAAGTAGAAACAATTAATATTTGAATCTCAGATATTAGTAACGACGATGAAGTGATTAGCATTCTGATAGGATCGGATATTCCCGGTAAATTAAAGACAGGTCGAGTGCAGCAGCTTTCTTGCGGATTAACGGCTGAAGAAACGAAGTTAGGATGGGTTCTGTCAGGCAAGGTACGTGGACACATCGAAAAGGGTAGCGCCATTACGGCTATATCAATGTACGTGAATGAGTGTAAAGTTGAGGAGTTATGGGCTTTAGAGACCTTGGGAATCAAGGATCCGATCCAGGAAAAATCTCGAGATGAGAACGAGAGATTGATTCAGGCCGAGTTCCTGAAGTCGGTGATAATCAATGAAGATGGACGATATGAAGTGCCGTTACCGTGGACAGAAAATCACCCACCCTTGGGAGATAATAAAAGGGTTGCCTTGAGCCGACTTCAGACAACAAAAAGGAAGTTAACCAATGACGGATACTACGACAAGTATGATGCTGTATTTCAAGAATGGCTAGGAAAAGGTAGTATTGAATACGTGCCCAAAGAAGAAGAAAGCAACTGGGAGCATTATATTCCACATCGTCACGTCATTAAGGAAAATAGTACAACCGCTGTAAGGCCAGTGTTTGATGCATCATCGAAATCACCACCACATCCATCTCTAAATGACTGTTTGCACAAATCTCATCGAATTGGTGTCAGACGTTTTGCTGCGATTCAGAGAGGGTGACATAGGAGTAATATCGGATATTGAAAAAGCGTTCCTTCAGATAAGTATCGATCCAAAAGATCGTGATTTTTTACATTTCTTATTGTTGAAAAAAGGAAGAGAACTCGGTCCTCGTCCTTCTCCAACTTTCTTGAATCAGAGTTGGCATTAATTGGAACTAGCAAAACCAACTCTGGCAATAGTTGGCGTTGCTTACTTTTTCTTAAAGAACAGAGCCTGTTTGTTGTTCAGTAGGTTCTTCACTTTCATTGGTTGTGGTCAAAAAGAATAAATTTATTGCATCAAGGAATCTTTTTGAATGTTGCATTGTTTTGTGGATAAAAGTTAATTTCATTTCTAAAGGAGTGTATCTTGAGTTATATTGTGTCAAGGGATTCAACTTGATTTCTGATGGAGTTTTCTTAGTTCAAATCACAAACAAGATTCAATTTCCAGGCTTGCTGGGAATCTCGTCTGACTATTCAGTCAACTTTAGACCAGCAAGTTCTCAAAATATATAGGAACTTCAATAATCCATTGTGCTGGAGGCTCGCTGAGAATCTCATATGACTATTTGGTCCACTTTAGACCAGCATGTGTTCAGCAGTCGAATTTTGAGTCAACAGTTGACTCTATCATTTTATGGTTTATAGAATTCCCAAACAGATCCATTTCCTTATTAAATACTTATGGTATGACAATGATGGCACAATTAAAATTTTGCGTCATCGCAGAGTAGTTTTTGGAGTTTTTTGTAGTCCTTTCATTTTGGAATACCATTTGGAAAAGTTATTAGACCAATGTAATGTTAATACCTTTGGAAAATTTGATGCTAAGAATGTTAGATTGTTAAGCAATAGTTTATATGTTGATAATTGTGTCGCTAGTTTTAATTCACATGAAGAGCTAACTTGTTTCATTAATGATGCAAAGAATGTGATGAAGTTGCATTCCAACGTCTTAGGAATAGTCTGGAATAAAGAGGATGACACCCTCTCCGTCAATATGTTGAACTTCAAAGATTTTGACACGAATTGTGTAACAAAACGGTCAATCCTTTCTGCTGCACATCGCGTTTTCGATCCGTTAGGTATTTGCTGTGCTATCACAATTATACCGCGTATTCTATGGCAAGAAACGTGGGCGATGGGTTTATCTTGGGATCAAGAAGTAGACGAAAGTGTCAAAATGAAATTTCGGAAATGGCTTGAGGGTTTAAAACGAGCCAATAAAATTTGTGTATCGCGATGTTGCGTAGAAAAATTAATCGAACATGATGATGTTAGCCTACATACATTTGACGACGCAAGTAAGTCTGCTTACGCTGCACTTATTTTCCTTCGAGTGTAAAGACAAGGTGATGTGGAAGTTATGTTAGTACAGTCAAATTAGAGTTATTGGCAGCAACAATCGGGGCGAGGTTAACCGCGAGCGTCGTGAAGAATCTCGACAAAAAAGATTTAAGGGTTTATTATTGGTCAGAGTCATCAACGGTTATAGCTTGGATCCATCGAGAGAACAACTGGGGAACTTTCGTATGGAATAGAGTGAAAGAAATAGGAACACTTTCTATGCCATCACAATGGCGACATGTCCCAGGGAACTTAAATCCTGCTGATTTACCATCACGCGGGGTTAATATGGAGCAATTTGTGTCGTCGAAATGGTGTGAGGACCCAATTTGGATGAGAGACGACATTGAGAGTTGGCCCAAAACCACCCTAGAATATAATGAAGATGAGATCAAGACAGAATTAAAAGACACCCGTGAAATCGTTAATTTCATTACTGGCTACCGATGACATAAACTCAGTGTTTCCATTTCATAAATTCTCTAGTTATAGCAAATTCTTACGCGTCCTTGCTTGGGTAAAACGGTTTTATAATAACGTAAGGAAAGTTAATATATGTAGTAAATAGTAAATTTTTGTCCGCGCAAGAAATGATAAATGCTGAAACGAGTATTGCCAAATTGATTCAAGAGCAAGCGTTTCAAGGTGTTTACGATAAAAATATTCGCAGTTTAGAACCTTTTCTAGCTGAAATAGGGGTTATTCAGTTACAATCTAGAATTAATGTTAAGGGATGATCAATACGGTTTCAAATATCGCATAGTTTTACCGCGTAGTAATCATATCATTCGTTTGCTAAATTAAAAAGGTCCATGAGGAGTATAAACATGCAAGGGTAGAAATATTGTTAAGTTCCTTAAGAGAAAACTATTGGATTTTGGGTGGTCGAAAAGAGATCCGTTCAGTGATCAGTAAGTGCGTAAGTTGTCGTCGATACGATGCAGAACCACTATAAGGATCACCCTTTTAGTTAATGGAATAATCACCCTGTTAAAAATTAGCAAAGAAACTTTACTATGATCAAATTGAGCATAGGAACATTATAACATTATACATTATAACAAATTAGCACGGACACAAAGATTACACATTATAACAAATTAGTGAAGACGATTACTAGAATATGCAATAGAACAGAAATTTACATAATGCACTTACCTAGCACAGTTGCAAAATATACCTAGAACATAGGGGACATGTGAAGAATTGATACTTGGAATTAAGTGCAATCAATTCTTCATCAACTTTGGTTCTCATGGGAACTTAATTCCCATGAGGTTATTAAACTTAAGTTCAATCTGTGAAAACTATTATAAATAGCATAATGATAGTTGAATAAAGTCAGTTATTGTCTTGACATTAAAGAGGAGAGTTCTCATTTTTGATAATCACAGGGCACTTGTTGGTGCTCTTCATTATCTTACATATCTCACGTTAACATTGCTTCAGACGAGCACTTCAATATGGTGAGCATTTAAGTCTCCGATTATCATATAAACATTACATGGCGACCCTGCCAACTTGTATTTAGGAATCTTCAACAACACAATCAAATGCTTCGACGTCGATGGTGACTGACGATGGGCGAATTATTGTTAAAATGGACTTGAAGAAAATAAATGATGAGACTTACAAACTGAGGAGGAAAGCTACTTTGGAGGACAAACTCAGAGACCCGCTTAATGGACCAAGGCCTAGGTATCCGGACGAGGAACGTAAAGCTCCAAAACAAAAAATAAAACAGAAGCGAGGGGGGAAACAACGCCAAATAAGGAAGCAACTTGTCGTTGTTATTAAAAATTAACAACTTGAAAACCTTAAAGAAAAATTATAAAAAGCTGCATGATGATGAAATTATAAAAATCATTAAAAACAATAGCGTTAATTAACTGATTAATTGTAAAATTAAAAAAATAAATAATAGATAGTGTATTTAAGTAAAATTTGTGAATTGTATTGCTTATTGGGTCATCATGGGCGCCTTCAATAGTAAACGTAAAGAATTTAAAGAAGAATTTGTCATTAATAACAATGCTGCTGCTTCTAATAATAATATTTTCCAACAAAGGAATCTAAGTGATTTTCAACTAGTTCTTTTGATTCTTTTATTGATCGTAGGATTTCATGCGCTTTCGTATTACTTAAAAAATATTTATCAAAAACTGTTTGGAAATGTATTTAAGTAAAATTTGTGAATTAAAAGATTCCTAAGATTCCTTAGGAATCTTCACAGTTAGATTTATTGCTCGGCGAGGAAGGCCCAGTGTCATTTATAGCGACAATGGAGGAAATTTTACCGGTCTAAGTAACAAATTAAATTGTTTAAACATGGAGAAGGTGGCCGAAAACGTCGCGATGCAAAAGATCGAATGGAGATTTAATCATCCGTCTGCTGCTTGGTGGGGTGGTTTTTGGGAGCGGTTGATTGGCGTTCTTAAGAGAACTACGAGATGTTAACAATACTATTGGACTGCGAAGCAGTTATTAATTCCTGACCAATTACCTTTATGTCTGATAGTGGTAACGAGTTAATTCCCTAAACCCCATCACATTTTTTGCAGGATGTACATGAAAGTGGTGTCATAGACTTAGAAAAAATTGAAGAGTGTAAATTAAGCCAAAGAGAGAAATACCGCTGTAAAATTAAAAATTGCTTAAGAAAGAGATTTAGAAGCGAGTATTTTGGTGCAATGATGCATTATAAAAATAACAGTAAGATTTTATCAGAAAATAGCGAAAACCTAGAAATTAATGACATTGTATTTATAGGTAATGATAATTGTAAACGTTTGGATTGGCCCCTAGCAAAGGTTAAAGAAATTATACGCGGTGATGATGGCAAAATTAGGGTCGTGAGCGGATATAGAATATGTCCCTTAGATGTGCGGATATATCCCTTAGAGGCTCAAAGCAAATTTAAAAAAGAAAATGGTAATATTGTTACACGTATGGGACGAAAAATTAAGAAGCCAGAGAGATTAGCTTATTAGTGTCGGACCATAGAAGGAATAATTTCTTCTCTCATCATAACTCCTTAATAAAGTAATTAGATGAATAAATCGAGATATTGGGAGAATGTTGAATATTGAGAGAAATGGTCCGGTTCAACCCTAGGATGAAATTAGAACCAGTCGAATTTTTGAGTGTAGGTACATTTAGGTGGTCTTTTTTAGTATTTTTGTTCTTTGGTTTTTTGTGGAGAAAATTTGGCTTAGTTGAAATTAGAGTATTTCTTTTTAAGTAATTTGACAAAAGGCATCTTTTAAGGAAAATAATAATTTATGGACTTTAAAGCCAATATAGGTACTTGAGGGATTTCTCTCAACTTGGGAAAATTCTAAATATCTCAAGTACCTTAGAGATAAATAGTTGTAAGATGATATTATTAGATACATCTAAGCATTATTGTATGTATACGTAGCGAGGCATTTCCAAATCATGGCAAATTTGACAAAGAAGGGTCAGTTCCATGCTTAGGATCGCGGGAGATGCATCGTATTCAATATTACGCTTAAATAGTCTGTATCTCCATGTTATGTGTTTTTTCAAATAAAGTTTTTTGTAAATATTGTATTTCGCGTGTGGTTATTTTGTCGCAGTTTCGCTTAAAAGACAGTTTTTTGATTGGTGATACATTATATATTTCTTGAAATTTAATACTATAGAAGTGAATTTAAAACTAGAAAAATGTGAGAATGATACCTCAAAATATCCATATCAGCAGCGTCCTCAGTCCTCAATAGGGAGTCCGATGTATCTCTCAGTACTGAGTAGACCTGATATATCATACTGTGTAAGGTATCTAAGCCAATTTAGTAATTGTAATGGTAAAGTGCATTGGAAACATGCAAAAAGAGTGGTAAGATATTTAAAGTTGACAAAATGTTATGGTTTGACATATATTAACAAAAAAAAAATGATATAAAAGGATATGTAGATGCTGATTGGATTGGTATAAACCGTAAGTCTTACACAGGATATTGTTTTATATACTCTGGATGTGTAACTTCTCACGAAAGTAGGAAGCAGCAAACGGTGGCGTTTTGTAGCACAGAGGCTGAAGACATGGCTGTCTGGGAGACTAGTAAAGAGGCTATATATCTAAGAAACTTACTGTCGGAAATTGTTCATAGAGGTAATAAAACATATTGTACAACGATAATCAAAGTGCTAAGAAACTGACAGAAAATTGTATGTATCATAAAAGATCTATGCACATAGATATTAGATATCATTTTATAAAAGCCATGAACTGGTTTTTTACGATGTGTGAGTGAGGACCCCAAGATTGCGCCATTTCCATCCGCGCTTTGACAATCGCCAGAAGAATTATTCGCGACGCCGGGGTAAAACAATAATTGTGAGTGTTGTCATGGTTTAAAAATGTGTTTTAAAGTTATTATTTAAATATTTAAAAACATTTAAGGGGAACATTAAACGTTTTTGTTTCGTGGTCCAGATTTTTTCCTAAAGGTGATACCATACACAAAATTTTCAAGCGTAATTTTAGTTGGTTTAGTTTCCTTTTCATTGTTTTAAATGCTCTAAACATTTTCGGGATTCTGAAATTCTGCGAGTCAATAAGGTTGGTCGTCCTCTGAAACGCATTCGTTTAACGGAAACTGCCGTTCCCTCACTTTTCCCAAACTGTCCGTCTTACTTGTCGAAACCAGAACGATCAAGTTCACGCAAAGATTCGCCAAGAGAAAGCTCTTGCGCATTGTGAAGAAATCAATGAAGAGTTCTTCAGTAAAGACCGGATCACCAACTTTGAAAATTTCCGAGACAATTTTAAGTCTCAATTAGAATTAACTGATTGGTTTATTAAAATACATGCGGACAGTGTTATTTTCTTCATTGTTGAAAAAGATCCAACTGAAATTTGCGAGTTCGTTGTTAGAATATCGGTTTCGGAGGATCTATTTGTTAGGGTTTTTATGAAAGATTCTGAATTGAGCGACCAAGATCTTTCATGGGTTTTGCCCAAATCCAAAAAACTTAGTCTTTGGTCGCAAGTTGTGAATATTTTGAGCAGATATAAGCAATGCCAAGAAACTCCTAAGCCAAGTCGCGAAATATGTTTAACGGCTGCTTTGCGCAATCTTGAGGCAGCTTCTCAGGTTGATGATGAATACGAACATTCAGGAAAGTTGGAAATATTGATTAACCAACTCAAACACTTTTTCTGTCAAAGAACCCGGTACGACTCTTCAATCATTATAATGTCTTTTGTGATATATTCGCATTCTGCCGCCGCATATGAACTTCTGCGCAAATTCATGTTTCTCCCTTGCGAAAGACACCTTCAAATTATTTCGTCGTCATTTAATATAACACCTGATTTTATAAATGAACACAACGACGAACGGTATTTGGAGCATGCTATTAAGTCACTTAGTAATGTAGAAAAAGTAGGCGCATTACGAATTCACGAAATTTATGTTGAACCGTGCCTACAATTTAAATCAAATAACATTACCGGCTTGGCCGAAAATAATAGTTCAAAATTGGCTAGAACCGTTCAATCAATTCAATCAATCTATGGAACCTTTAAAGAAATCGTTCGATTAGTTCCGGTCATTAATATGACTGGTAAGCATTTGCACGAACTTACCACAGAAGTCATCAAATTTGTGCAAAAAATAGGATTTCAAGTTCTTGTTCTTATTACTGATAATAGCAAAACGAATCAAAATATGTTCAAAGTATTTCAAAAAGAGTCACAGAACTATTTCCCCAATCCAGATTTCCCTGACCAAAAAGTCTTTTTGCAGTATGATACTGTACATTTATACAAAAACTTTCGCAATAATTGGATCAATTCAGATCCCCAACAGCTTTTTTATAGTGATTTCAAGACCGGTGAAATTAAAAAAGCTTCCTTTAAAGACATCTGCAATCTCTTTAATCGCGAAAGAAACCTGAGTGTTAGAAAGGCTTTCAAATTAAATTTAAAAACTATTGACACTAGCAATCTGGATAGGCAAAAAGTTTGTTATGCAGACAATATATTTCATGATTCCACCATCGCAGCCTTGAAGTCCGAAGGTTGCTCCCAAACTGCCGATTTTTGCGAAATTATTCGCACTTGGTGGAACATTGTTAATGTGAAGCAACTTCACAAAGGCAGAGACAAAAGAAACGTTTACTGAAGCCCTATTTTCAATTTATCTGGCGCCCAGGTGGAATTTCTGACCAATTTTATAAATTGGCTTCACACTTGGAATCAGGCAGAAAATAATTTCAATACATTTTCTTCTGATACGTATCAAGCTGCAGTTCTTACTACGTCCACTTTATTGGACTTAGTAAGTTATACCTTGAGCAATTTGAAATTAAAGTACGTTTTGCTAGGAAAGTTTCAAACCGACGATTTGGAAGGAAGATTCTGCTTGTATCGGTCTCTTTCTGGTTGTCGGTATAATGTTTCTTATACGGAACTCTTAGAATCGGAGAAAAAAATTCGTATTCACAATGTTTTTCTCCACAAAAGGCAAAATTTCCAAAGCCTTATCGCAGATTATGGCGAAAATAGAGTTCAAGACAATATTGACACCACAATTTTTAAGCCCATTTTTGATTCATCGTATCTTGCAAGTGTTCAAATTGATGAATCTGCCCATATGTATGCATGTGGATATGCCACATATGCAGCCGAGCGAAAAATCGATTGCGCCAGATGTAAGCTCGAAGTTATGGAAGGCAAAGGTGTCCCCAAAGATGATGATATATTGACTTGGATCGTATATGATATTGACTTGGATCGTATATGCTCTTGCGGTTTAACCAACTTTGAAATTTTTAGTAAATTGTGCTCCCCACTGTGCAGTCTCTTGTCAAATAATTACACAAAATCAACTAACAATAATTCTTTAACATTGAAAACGAGGAAAAGCTCCACTAATATGCAGCACTTAATTTTTCATTGTACCTGTAATTGTTTTTGTTATTAGTTTTCTAATTTATTTATATTTTCATTTATTATATTTTGTTACATATTCCTTTTTGTTATTTATTTATATTTTAATTTATTATAGTTTGTTTTTTAAGAGTAAAAATTCTTGTTGATAATAAATCAGCTATAGGTCTGTATGACTCAGGTGCTAATGTATCATTAATAAGTCATGAATTTTTAAACAAAATTAATAATGTAAATAAAATTATGAGTGGGGAAGATAATTTAAAAGGAATAACTGGAATAACAAAACCTGAGGGTGTAGTATATTAAAAGACTACAATTCATAGTATTAATGAAATCTTTCGATTTTTTATAGTAAAATATAATTATTTTAAAGAAGATATATTGATGGGTTTAGATATAATTCAAAAATTCAAACTTTGACAAGATGAAAACCTAAATATAACTCGGAAAGGTACAGTTATTACATTTATTTTTGTTGTAATTATTTTCTGAAGAATTGTTAGTTTTATTTTCCTAATTACAACAAGGGACAAGGAGTGCTTTCTCAAGATCACTTGTACCTGTTTACTTTAAAACACAACGTTATAATTTTGACAGCTTTTTATTAATGAAGTTTATAATTCTTAATCACGATTACGACTTATATTATTCACTGTAGTTTATTCTAATCAATTAATTTCTTTTTTTTTTTATTCAACATATTCAACTAGTACTAGACTTTCATGAACTGAACTCTGTAAACATAGATTTTCTGAACTAGACTTGGCAAACTTATACTTCCTGAACTGGACTTTGTAGACTTAAACTTAGACTTTCACTTAGACTTTCTGAACTGGATTTTGTAGATTTAGGATTTCTGAACTGGATTTTTGTAAACTTAGAATTTCACTTAGATTCTCTGAATTGCACTTCGTAGATTTAGACTTTCACTTAGAATTTATGAACTGGATTTGTAAACTTAGAATTTCTGAACTCCGATCAAAACCAACTGCTCGACTGACTGTCAACTGAACTCTTGAAAACTCTCTCCTGACTGCTCCTCACAGGACTCATTACCTGTCTTTTATCCATTCTTCGATCGCGCCCTGCATTACCGATCGACATTCGATTGCCCAATCGGCTTGCTTGGCGGGAATCGGAAGTGGTAAGCGTCACCACGCTTACCAGAGGGGCGTTGCTGTTTTGCAACAGGTTGGTTTGTTTAGGCGCCAAACAGGCGTGCATTTTCAAGTAGTGTCATAAATTGGCCGAGAAGCGACAAGGTTCCAATTACAATTTGAAAATATTATTATTTTTGAGAATGGTCATAAAAGGGTAATGTTTCATAAAAAGGATAAGAGAAATTCGAGGTTGCGTAAAACAAAAGAGAATAAGTGTCGTAAAGACAAAAAGGTCGAAGTTTTATTACCCTGTCGTCGACGGTTTGTCGACGACCCATAGTGAGGGTGAGAAAAGGGGCCTACCTGAAAGCAAAAATGAAAATAGGGGTGGTGACCATATGTTGGTTAGGAGTCGGAAGATTTTCTTATAAGGTTTATTTATAGTTCGTTTCATTCTTATTTGAATTATTTAATTCGCGGTTTTCGTTTGATTATTAATTCGCGGTTTTCTCGCGGTTTTCGTTACAACAGTAACATAATATTTGCGATATCACAATCACGTGCTGATAAATAAAATAGAAAAATTGTCGAGAGGTTCAAATTATAAATTGAGCTTATTTGTGTTCAAACTGACATTGTGATTTATAGCATTGAATGTCGTTTCTTTGTATTTGCAGGTAAGCTTTCTAGTGTACATAGTGTTAAACAATAACATAATGGAAAGACTTTGTATTTGCAGAGAAACTCAGTTGTGTTTTAATTAACAGTGTCCACAACCAAGTACAATTATCTTATATAAATATATTTCTAAGAAACCTTACAGATGTTCATTCCAAGACAAAGATGAAAAGCAAGTAAGGGAATTGTTGAAAGCAAAATTAATTGAAGAATCATGCAGCCCATATGCAGCTCCAGTTACTATGGTATTCAAGAAACAAAAAAAGAAAAGATCCCGATTTATGCTAGTAAACTAGTACCTTATACATAGGGCTTCACCCTCTGACTTAAAAGAAGGGGGATGTAAGTTTAAACGCTAGCGCCAAAACTAAGTCGCACGACATTAACGATCATACGACCAACACATGAGTTACTTCTCAGCGGAGAAGGCAGTACATGAGATGACTTCGAGCTGTAAGCATCCTGAAAAGCCTCACTCATAAGATTGATTTGATTGTTAATAAATTTAGAAAATAAACGACAATTGTATTGATTTACGCAGGTGATAAATTGTTATGTTTATGAAGTTAGATTCCGTAAATAATTGTAAATATCATTTTTAGCAACTAGATCTTGCGTTGTTTGATTTAATAATCTCAATCAATCTCCTGGTTAAGTTTCTGATCTCGAAATTTACATATTATTTTTTGTTATTTATTTATATTTTGATTTACTATATTTTGTTACATATTGTTTTAATCGAAATTGTTTTTGCGGAAAATTCGTAAATTCTATTCTTGCTTCTAAATGACATCATTTGGAGCAACAAAAATTCTTCATAATGAGGATGGTCGACATTTTGAACCAACGTTCTAGATTCAGGACCAAGTGTATCATCAAATTGGTTCTTTAATCCCGATACAGACCCAAAATTCTTGCAAATCTACTTCATGGGCGATGAGTACCAACAAATAACCACACGCTGTTAATATAATCACATCGAGCGCATGGAGGAACAAGAATGCATAAATTTTTTTATGCATAAATGAAAGTGTCAGGCGCATTTTATGCATAAATGAAAGTGTCAATGCATAAATTTTTTTATGCGGTGTTGGTCAGGCGCTCTGTTTTGCTGGATAAGTTGCACTTTTTTCTAAGGTGTTAGACAGGCATAACTTCGGACTGAAAGGAAAAAAAGTGCAACTTCAGATAACATGAATCACTCTTAGCCGGGCATTGGGTATAGAACGGTTAAGTATTGTTCCGCTCCTACCGTTGCGTGAAATGAAGTGTTTTACAATGGCAAGTGGTTCCAGTGGCATTGACCGAAAAGCTTTATGAATTTCTGATAAATTAAACATTTTAAAAAAGTACGATGAATGATGTAAAGCAAATAAGAACCAAAAATCAATTACTGTAGAACTTGGAACCGCTCCTTCTACATTGAGAACGTTGTTGAACAGAGTTGATATTGACAAAAACTTCGGAGGAACCAAACGACAAAAACTGAAACACGCAAAGCACGATGATTTGGAGAAAGTGTTACTGGAATGGTTCCAACAAGCTAGCAGCAATAATAACTCATTGAGTGGGAGAATCATGGAAAAGGCCAAGGAAATAACCTCTCGTCTGAACGTTACCGATTTTAGTAGATCGACTGGGTAGCTGGACTGATTCCGTAACAGACATGCAATAGTTTACTGGCAAATTTCAGGTGAGGCTGAAACTGTTAGTGAAGACGATATTTCTTCATGGAAAAATGTGTTGCAAGACTACGCGCCTGAAGATGTCTACTATGCAGACGAATTTGGACTTTTTTTTTGAAAACTTAAGCCTGATAAGTCCTTTGTTTTTAAAACGAAACATGCCATGGTGGGAAAATGGGTAAAGAACGTTTGACAGTTTTGGCTTGTACAAATGATGCTGGCACTCATAAGATAAATTTGGTTGTGATGGGAAAAAGTCGGTCTCGTCGTTGTTTCAAAAATGTACGATCACTACCATGTTCGTTGTTGGATGATAGAAGATCTGCTTAAATATATAAGATAAAAGGGTTAAAAATATAGGGGTTTTTTTTTTATTTGTGTTCAAACAAATCAAAACCCGTCTTGTGTGAAATAATGTTGTCAGGAACTAATTGGCGTAGAATCTGGTCGGTCAGAGTTGCTCCCAATATTGTACCTGTAATTAAAAATGAGTATGAGTTTTCGACTCAAAACTAATCGCTGACTACGCATCGTTTTTTTTTAAAATGATTTCAAAACGTAAAGACCGAAACTGATGTTCGGATATCTGTGTCAGGTGCGGATCTCCAGCAACATAACCTAAGGGAGCCTATCCCGCTGAACTTCAGCTTTGAGTAGGATGATTCCACACCTCAGAGAATACTCGTCCTCAGTCAGATTTCGAACTATTACACATTTTAAACTAATTGATTCTACGGAAATGATTTTCACAATGCGTAATCAAATTTACGAAATTGGAAAGTGCAATTCATCGGACTAAAAAGAGTTATTTATTGAAGTGAACAATTCTCGTCAAAAAAACACAGACTAGATATAGGGGAAAATCGCGCCACATATCTAAGATGAGAGAACAAAAACTACACTGCTCATCTAAGCAAACAGGGGAGCCGGATCGCCACGCTCATACTTGCAAATCAAACAACTCGAGTGTAAGAACAACGTCACCTCACGATCAAAGGCAAGCGGGATCTCCACGCTTCACCAAAATCCACAAGACAAACTCGAACTATATCTTCATTGCCAAATACATAATACAAAAATACAAAACTCATTGTTTAAGGGAAAACTCAGTGATTACTCACCCTTTTAATTAAACTTCTAGCTGCTTCCAAGCGGGATCAAACTTTTAATTTTTCGCACCTTCACAACGTTCGTTTCTTACAATTCACTCACTTTCTCAATTTAATCACTCACAAATTTCTTAGAAAATCCTTCAAAAATTTTAGTACAAAAAGATTAACCCATTTTTTCCCGGTGTTCCAATATTGGAACAAAAATTTATCAAATATTTTTCAAACTCTGATGAGAATGTTTACATTATACCATTTGTTTACACATCCTTATCAGCAGTTTGGAGTTTAGTGAAGCACACAAAACTCGTTTTGTTTCAGTTTAAGATTTCTAACAAGTGAATTCAGACATTATTTTTAGTTGATGCAGTTTTAAAAAATGTCGCATAAAAAGTAAGTTTTTTTATGTTTGAAAAATTAGTGAAATTAATTAGCTATGCTTTACCTGTCTATATTTGATGTATAGACTTAAGTATTTCAAATAATTGCTGTAGATTTTGCTGCATGGGTTTACATAAAATGTTCCATTATTGGAACACCAGGAATAAAAAAGCAATGAAATGGAATTTTTTTATAGACCCTTAACAGCAGCGGAATTAATGGAAATTATAGAAGATGAAAGCTTTTGGAATAATGCAGACAACGTGGATGTTTTCATAACACCTCCAATTGAAGGCGAGTGAAGTGAGGAAGATAGTGGGGATGAAAATGAAGAAGGGAATATAAACCATCTAAGCGGACGCCAGTTACAAGCCAACGCCGTAGCAGCTGTGCAATCAAAAATCGGGAGAGTTGTTTTGGGTGAAACTAGTGATGATAGTGATGAAGATATTCCTCTTTCTGTAATAAAGAAACAGTTGAAAAAAACAGAGACTGTTGAACGAAAATGGGTACAGAAAATGGATCTGAAACAAAATTTTACACCATTTTCGTATCGGAAGGAACCAAAAGTAATACCATCTAATCCGGTAGCCTGCTTCGAATTATTCTTCGACGATGAAGTTTTTGAATTTTTAAAAAATATGTTTGTCATGTACGCACGGTTCCAAGGAGATCATAGTTTTACGATAACTATCGGTGAATTGAAATGTTTCGTTGCAATATTGTTGTTATCGGGGTACTTAGATGTACCGAGATGGAGACTGCTATGGGAAAATGATACCGAAACTTATAATTCATATGTGGCAAACGCGATGAGACGAAATCGTTTTGAAGAAATAAAAAAATACACCCATTGCTCGGACAACAATAATTTGGACATAAACGACAAATTCACCAAAGTTCGGCCTTTGTTCGATTTACTCAATGCTCGTCATCTAAATTATTCAGAATTTGTTGAAAATCTCAGCATAGATGAAAGTATGGTACCATATTTTGGAAGACATTCTGCTAAACAATTTATAAAAGGCAAACCCATACGATATGGCTATAAGATGTGGTGTTTATGTGAGCCTCTTGGTTACCTTATGAAGTTTGAGCCATATCAGGGCAAACAAGCCAATAGAGAAAACATGAACTTGGGTGTTGGTGGATCAGTTGTCTTACATTTGCTATCTAGTCTTCCTAAGAACGTGTCATTTAAGGTTTATGCAGATCGATACTTTTCGTCTCTCAAGTTGGCGAACCGCATACAAGAACTTGGATATGGTTATACGGGAACGATAATGCCAAATAGATTACAAAAATGTCCAATTATAAGTGTCAAAACATTACAAAAACGAGATAGAGGATCATATGACTATTGCACTGATACTAATAGTAACCTGACAGTCACCGCTTGGAATGACAATAGAGTTGTTCTTTTGATAAGTTCCTGTCATACAGTAGAACCAATAAAGCAAGTAACTAGATGGGTATCAAAACCGAAAAGGAAATTACCGGTGAACCAGCCAAATGTAGTATCTATGTACAATAAGTACATGGGCGGAGTAGATAGGATGGATGAAAATATTGACAAATATAGAATTTCTATAAAATCTAAGAAGTGGTGGTGGGTTCTATTTTCATTTTGTATAGATACATCTATACATAATGCATGGCAACTACACAGGAGCAAAGTAAATAAAAATGAAAAAATTGATTATTTACAATTCAGAAGAACAGTTGTCCAGACGTATCTGAAATCATTTGCTACGCCTACCACTGGTGGAGGAAGGCCGAAATCCTCCAAAGAAATAGCGAGTAGAGTCCCAGAAATAATCAGGTATGATTGTATGAATCACTGGATGATTCCTGCTGAAAAGCAAAATAGATGCGCTTTGTGTAAAGCAAATGCAACAAAAGCCTGCGAAAAATGTGGGGTTAACTTACATGAAAAATGCTTCAAAACCTTCCATATTCGTTAGTTTCGGAATAGTTTGTAATCCTTTTTTGTTTTCTTTTCTATTATAATAAAGATTAAGTTTTTGAAATTATGTCTTATTTCCATTTCATACCAGTTGTGTTCCCAGTGTTCCAATTTTGGAACATGTAAAAAATGTAATAAAAAAAATTACATTGTTAAAATCATCAATAAAATATGGAATTTTGGTAAATTTTTACAAAAAAAATAATTCGGGTAAAAATGGGTTAAAACGACGCGAAGTTTGGAATCAAACTAACTGATCCGATAATCTAAAATCAGTTATATTGAATTTTGTCCTTTGTCTAGAAAGAACCCATTGATCCCTTCCCAAAAAGATTCGGCCCAACGAAAGGCCAAACATAAACATTACGACATTATGGATTCTCCGTCAAAAGAAAGTTATGATTAAACAAGTGTTCAATTTTTCAGAATAGTAATTTATGATTCATGAATTTATAAATTTATTAGTAAAAATCCATAAAACCTAAAACTATTAAAAATATTTTAAACCTAAACAAAGATTCTAATAGTACGTGAAGTGGTTCTAACAATTTAATTCCTATCATTAAACGACAATTCCTCATGCATTAAATAACTAGAAAGAAAGAATATCCATGTCTTAATCTTAAACCAAATCTAAACAAAGAGTACACAAAGAGGACACAAATTATCAAACATCTAAAGCCACTTACGTAAAAACTGCTAGGGAAAAAAAAACTTCTTTTACAAAAACTGGATTCAAAAGTTGGATGCCATTTTCCGTAAGCAGAAAAGCAAAGTTATTTTTCTTAATCACAACTGCCCTGCACATCGAAAAAACATCTCTCTCATGAACACAAAAATCGGTTTTCTGTCACCTAATGCCATATCGAAGTTGCAGCTCTTAGATCAGGGTATTATCAAAGTGGTCAAATAAAAGTACAGAAAAAAAATAGTCCAGCGGTACTTGATAGACATGGAGAGGGAAATTCCAACCAAAATTAACATTTTAGACTCTAAACATTTTATTACTGCTGCTTGGCATGAAATTAGCCCACTCGTTATAAAAAACTGTTTTGGGAAGGCGGCATTCAGATTTTCAGGCAGCACACCAACAGAAACCGAGGAACTTCTCCACAAATTCCCCCGATTATGCGACAGTTGATGACCTTGTAACTAGTAACACTCGCACTATTGATGATATCATCATCGTCATGACATGACATCGTCAGCCCACGCCACGACCGACCCTGTGGGGAGTAAGAGAGTGACTCTGAAGAAGAGGGCGATCACTCCCCAACACCTAAAGTTTCTGCTGGCTTGCAAAACTAGAGCAAACTCAGCAAAGTTATTTTGACCCTGGAAAATGCTGATGATATCATAACTTACATAAAGAGAATTAACATGTTCCTCTCCACACACGCTACCAAGAACCTCAGACAAAGTACCATTGAAAGTTTTCCCTCTAGTCAGTGATTCAGCAGTGTACATGCATATAACTCATGTGAGTGATAAATCCTGTACGAGTATTATGCGTGTTAATTAAATTTTACGTTCGAATTTTGCATTTTGAACCTTCTTTTGCTTTCCCGCTTGAGAAGCTATTTTGCGTCGGCCCCTTGAAGAGCGGCTTAACGAAGTTGTTAAGAGCTACAACAAAGTCTTTTCATAACTATTAACTGGACAAGAAAAGTTATCCGTATGTTCCAAAATATCATAGACAACACTCCAGTCAACCAGGTAGCAGCTACCATCTCAGGTCCAAGTTGAATTGATGAACTGGCAAAAGGTTTGTTTTTCAATTTCTACTCGTAACAACGCCCCTGGTAGAGGGTGCATTATGATGCTGGTCATGCAATGCATACCTCACATATATAAATCAGCATCACCTTAGGAATCATGTTTAATTCTGTCAAACTGCTAGGAAGATCACAAACCTCGATTTATAGTGTTCACGTGAAACACGACTATTACTATCAAGAGAAAGACCTGGACCACCTGGTACAACAAGGAAGGAAACTGGTAGTAGATCACCAACTGTGATCCCAAAATGTAGAAAAGTGTTAGCACTTCCAATATAGAAAAGAATTATTTCAACAGAAATAATTCTCCCAAAATTTAATAAATATACTTTCAAATTAGAATAGAATCGTTTTAAAGAAATGATCCTACCAATATTGATCATAACATCACAGTTAAGAATCTTCCAATAAGTACAATTAATCAACTTGAACAAGATCACCAACTCAATTACCATAGACAAAATATTGGAGATTCGCAATATTCTTTAAAACGTTAGAAATAGTCAGTAAAGCACGGTTTTTAAAATTGTGGTATTTTCACTATTATAACTGATTCACTGGTAAGGAAGGTTTCTGCAAAGAAAACTTCTAGAACAAGGAGTTATCGACAAGACTCTAGTTCGCGAAAAGAACTAACTAACTGATTGATTTTTGTGGATCTCATTAAACCCAACCACTCCCAGAAATGCTTGCTGTTTCCAAGTTAAATCATGACGCCATCCAGAAGTGATTAGATGGCAAAACCTAATCTGCTCTGAAAATTTTGATACATTCATTGTTGGGTCAACCTTAACCAAAACCTGCGACGCAGAAAACGATCTACGACCACCCAAAATCGCCGATCATGCACAACAAAGCCCTTGTAAAATTTCCAGACAAACACAACCATTGAAAATTAATTACATAATATTGACTTACTTTTGATACATTTTAAACACTAACTAATATTGGACTAGAAATTTCAAAATTGCGGTTTTGGGTTCCAACTTTAAACTACAATAACAATTCCACGTTTCAACAGGATAATTAAAACCAGTGTAATAGTACAAAATGTAAATGTAAATGTAAATAGAAACGCGAATAAAGCGATCCAAAAGGAAATATCCCTCCATTTCATGATTCAAAAGGCAACTTCGAATCAACGCGTGTGTAGCACCAAGGATGGAAAAATTGTTAACGGTTGAAGGGGGAGAGTTTCAGACCTCAAATCCGCAAAGAGGACGGATTTAAACAAGACCAGAGGCGCGATCCGTGTTCCATCAAGGAGGACAACTTTAAACTAAGTTAAGATAAGTGGTTAGGTTAAGTCTTAAGTAATAAAATTTTGAGGTAGGAAAGCCAACACTCAGTTGGTCAGGATTAATATTATGGATTAATTAGATATAAGATATTAAAATGGGAAAAATGTTTCGAATAGTTTTAATTTTCGTTTTTTGAAGCACTCAAAGCACTCCTTAGTCCCATGTTGTAGAACCCAAGAACCCTTATCTATAACAACCAGGACCTGAGTCATACCAGTGCAAACAAAATTACCGTTCAAGTGAAGTGAGACAATCCTTTGTCAAAAAAAATAAACCAGTTGAGCAACCAGTTCTCTGGTTGCGCCAAACGAATGAACAATTCAAAACAATTAGAACAAACGGAATTAAAAATCGAAACCTAGTGAAAATCCAACTAAAAAATTGAATCAGGACAATTGAACCCAGGTAAGTGCCTCAGACACCCACTCTCCAAAAACACAACAACTTCCACAACCACACCAACCGCATAAACATCGCCGAAACCCCGAAACTTTTGACCAGGAAATGGCAGAAGACTCCATTACCACTATTGAAAAATTAAGGCGCTAAAATGCGAACCCGAGCCCGAATTCCTAGGCTTTGATACTACCGAAAACCCCAAAATACGGGCACCCCGTCACTCAAAACAACATCCTAGCAGCCACTGCAACGCAAATCACAATACCCGATGCTATGAAAATAAATTTTCAAACATGGAAACAAATTAAAATTTAAAATGAATACTAAAATTAAAATTAAATTGCCACCCTGTAGCACGTGTTAGATATTCCTCTAACGAAAATTTAAATAGAATTATCGAAAAGTATTCAAACTAGATTAACTAGTTCGAATACTTTCCAAGTCAAATGAATATCGTTTAATTCAATGATCTTGAACTCGAATGAACCCATCCACATGCCATTTCCTGTCCGCCATGCCATTTCCCGTTAATGTCTTCATTCGCTAATGTCATCATTTCCTGTTGTTCGAAAACCATAAATCTTCCCACAAATCAGTCCAATCCAATAATTGAGTTTCAGCAATTTTGGAAAATATAATTATTAATAATTCTAGTTTTTAGTGGAGTCTTAAGATTCCCTCTGGGGAGAGAAGTAATCAAATTTTGTAATTACTTTATAAAAATTGAAGAATAAAGTTTTAGTTTTAAAAAATTAAAACTGTGATATGTAATAAACCACACTCTAGTACTTGTAATATACCACACTCTATAACCTAGTATTAGATGCACTAAAGCTAAACAGTAGTAGAAGCGTCACTTGAACGAAACGAGTAGTCAGTCACTACCTAACCTCCATGAGATGAAGTGGACGTCACTACATTGAATTGTATTAACATTAAATAAATCGAAAATCGAATCCTTGAAATCGAAGGATAAAAGCGGGCGATTTTGAAGCGGACCAGGCAGTGAGTTTTAAGGAGGACGTCGTGCTGCCAAATCAGACGTGCAGTTCTGTGAAATTAAATCTTTGTGAAATTATCAAAATTTAAAGTCGAACAGAAGTGGAAAATATAAAATAGAGCAGTAAAGTAAATCCAAGATATTTAAAATATAAATTAAAACTAAGAGAAATTGTCAAAATGTGTGTTGAATTAAAGTGTAAAATAAAAACGAGCTAGATATCTCAATAGAAAGAGAATTCTTAAAATCGAAATTGAAGCTATGTGAAATTATCCAAATGTAAAGACGAATTGAAGTGAAAAAGAGAAACGAAATAGTAATGTAAATAGAAGGAATTAAGACTCGTGGGGGATCAGGAGTTTTTTTTCTGGAAAACTTTACTTCTTCTAAGGGGACAAGTGACCTTTGTATCATATTGGCAACCCTGTTGCCAATCTGAGCCTACTTCAAGACTGTCTGAGTCAGTCGTAATAATGGAGCTGAAGGAGGAGGGTGCGATCGTAGTGTTTTTGTGTGAAAAGCGTAGTTTGGAGAGATCTATAAATAAAAGTTGGGTTTTTTAAAACCATTTTTCCCAACTATAAACATTGTTTCATTTATCCCTGTTCCACCGCTGACTATCGAACAACCTTAACCTATAAGCACTCCTCGTTCCTTTGTTACGAAACATAATATTTTCGGAACACCGATCCATCCGAATCCCCATCCCCAAAATATCCCAGTAATCAACCCCAACAACAAACCAATGACCAAAAAACACGCCAAGTCCCTATTGTCCAAAGCGAAGCTAAAAAATGGTCAGACCAGTCTATGAAAATAACACAAGCCAAACGAGTCCACCTTGGAATCCAAATTCTCCCCGAAAATCCCTCCGACCACAGGGCTATCATTCAATTGCTCTCCGAAAAGAAATACCATCACCACACTTATCTCCACCAGGAGGAAAAAGGTCTAAATCTAATCATCCGAGGTCTTGAGGACATATCCCCGGAGGAAGTTAAAGAGGACATTATAAACCACGCCCCCCCCCCCCCCACAAAGAGTGCTACATCCTGAAGACCAGAACCAACCAAGGGCGCCTTGTCGTAATCCTTTTACCAAGAACAGAAACAAACATCTACAACGTAAAAACGATCTGCAGCCTAGTTGTAAAAATAGAATCGCAGAACCCCAAAAAGACCCCCAAGGAGTGCCACAACTGCCAACAATTCGGTCACACAGCCAACTGCTGCGCAGCGAAACCTAAATGCGTGAAGTATGACGGTGAACACCACTTCTTGAATTGCCCGAAGCCCGCCACAGACAAAGCAACCAGTACAAACTCTGGAGGCAACCACACCGCCAACTACGGAGGTTGCCCAAAAAACCCAAAAAATCTATCATACCTTTCCTACTCCAGTGCCTCTCAAAGTGCTCATATACAAGCAAGTCATCAGACCCTGCTTACTATATGCCAACACTGTCCTTAGCACAGCTGCTTAATCCACCCTTAAGTTTCTTCAACGACAACAAAACATCTCCTTACGGAAAATCTTTACCATCCCCTGGTATATCCGAAACACTGATATACACAAAGATCTTAACATAGAAACTGTCAAACGATATATCAGGGATCGAGCTCTAAAGCTCTTCGAAAAAATAGAAAACTCCTCAAACACGACACTAACAGAACAACTACTAACTAAATCACAACCCACAGAAACATTCTCGAACATTAGACAAAACACAAACATTACACTGATCTAACAAAACACTGAACGAGAGAATGAGTGGAGAATGGAGGAGTCGTTAAGATCCCCACACAAACTACACGTTTAGTTTTTGGACAAACTTGAAGGCGTTAACATCGTTGGTTGACAGTTTATATACTTGTGTTACATGTATCTGAATTATTAATATTTAAAAATAATCAGCAAATAAGTTTGTAATTTTTTGTGTGAAAAGTGTGAAATTTAATAAACCCTCGCAAAAATGTCATCCAAGAAAAAATCGCAAGAAAACATTCTAAAGAGACTAAAAATAAAAATGGAAATGAAACATCAGATCATTGAAAGGAGAGAACAAGGTGCAAGCGTGTCTGACCTAGCACGCACATACAATTTGTCTATATCAATGGTTTCCAGTGTAGGAACCGAAGCAGATGAAATGGTTGAGCACTTTAATAAGCTGAAGGAGTTTAGAGAAAACGAAAGCTGGGCGGCCTACATCCCCTCGTTCAAAATTTATAAGTACTACGTCCTGAGGGGTGTTAATGATACTCAATTACACCAAAAGACATCGAAGAGGGCGTGCAGCCGCCACCTGGTTGGATTGGACCCTTACCCGAGTTCAAGACCATTGAAAGACTAAAGAGAATTAAAACAGAGAAGGACACGAACGGGATATGGAAGAAAGTTATGAAAAAGGAAGGGGGTAAGAAAATACCGATATTAGAGGAAGGTAACTCTTTTAAGATTAAGATTAAAACAACCATAGTTCCAAGGAAACTAGCCTTAGATCGGCGTTTGCTGTGGTTTACTTCTTTCATTGGCAAACCGAGGAGATGCACCACGTGCTAGAGATTCGGTCACGTGGCTAGGTTATGTAAAAGCAAGAATACGGGGATAATATGCGCTAAATGCGGCTCAAAGGGTTACGGAGCTGGTACTTGTTCGTCCCCCACCGACAACTGCATAAACTGCACGAGCAATAATATTGCGAACAACAACCACTAGGCAGACGACAAAGCTTGCCCTGTATATATTACCCACCAGGAAATGAACACGACGATAGCATTGCATAACGTTACCCACAAAGAGGCCATTGAAGTTCTCAACAGTAACAAGGGGGTCACCTCCCCGCTCGAAACGTCATACGCGAAATGTCAATCAAAACTTTGCTAAACTTATTTCTATCGTAAAGAATAGACCAGACATAAGCCTTCCTAGTGCTCATACCAACCAACAGAACCTCTCGAAACCGACTAGTGTACCTATGAGCTCTCAGAACAGAAAATCAGAGCGAATTAACAACGGAAGGAAGACCAAAGCAGGCCCAATAGGAATCGTAGAAAGGAGATCTCACAACCATGATTAACACACAAAAAAGCAGCAAGTGTATCTTTCTGCAATGGAACTGTAGATCTGTCGAGAGAAGGGTTTTGGATTTTAATTACTTTATTAACTCACTTAAGATAGTCGTTTTTTGTTTATGCGAAACCTTCTTGAAGAATGGCAACAGATTTATGCTGCCGGGCTTCAACAAGGTTTCACAGGAGAGAGTGGATGGCTTGGCTGGGGGTGTGGCACTCTTTATTAAAAAAGACCTTAAATTTCGTAGAATAGAATCAGGACCCCCAAGCCTGGTGGATTTAGGTAGAAGTAATAAGGTTGAATTCGTTATCGTTAAGAAATCCCTAAGAAATGAAGATATTGTTATTGTGAATGTATACAGTCCACCTAGGGCCAATAATGGGATTCATTTTACGGACGTTGACTTCTGGGATAAATTTTTGAACTCCATCGCAATTTTCCCAAATGTTTTGATCGTGGGCGATTTTAACGCCAAAAGCGATATGTGGAACAAAGATGGCTCTTATAATAGGGAGGGAAGTGTTTTGGAAAACGCCTTAGACAATTCAGCTTTTATAGCCTTGAATGATAGCTCTCCTATGTGGTCATCCCAGGACTGTAGCTCGCGGTCCGTCCTGGACCTCACATTCTGTTCACCTGGGCTATCTCAGGGCATGGAATGGAAGGTTCTGGACTATAACTATGGGAGCGATCATTATCCGATTTCGTTCTCAATTAATAACAAGAAACCAGCAATTCTGGTGTGAGGCTGATCTCCCTACTTAATAGAGTGGCCAAAATGTTTGAAAAAATTGTATATGAAAGGGTGAAGAGATTTGTGGAACTCAACAATATTATCCCCATGGAGCAGTTTGGCTTCAGGAAGAATAGAAGTGTCCATTCTGTCGTCCCACATTTTCGAAAGCTTTGTGAGATTGATCATGACCGGAGCAGTATTTCTGGACATTATGGCAGCTTATGATAATGTCGACCCCCTGCTGCTCCCCAAGGAGCTCTGGAGAGCAGGATTTGACCATCAGATTATTAAATATATATATAATATAACTAAATCCAGAAAGTTGGCTAAGAGACTCCCACAAGGATCAGCGCTTAGCCCCATCTTATTTAATATCTGTACGGCGAGGCTGGTGGCGTGCCTCTCAGAACGGGTGAAGAGCCTTATGTACGCGGACGACATCGTTATATACTGCTCTGGCCGCAATTGGTCGTCTATTTGTAGATCCCTCAACAACGCACTATTTAATATAGTTTTCTTTCTAAACGTACAAAACCTCCAAATTTCGAATACAAATTCAAAATACATGATCTTCTCAAGACCTTAACCCGGTGCAGTGCACAATAGTCCACCTGCTACTATCAACATCAATAATAGTAATATAGAAAGAGTCAAACAGTTCAAGTATCTGGGCTTTTGGTTTAAAGAAAATATGAAATGGGATCTACATATAGACAACATCTCGAAATCTGCCAAGAAATCAATAAATGTCATTAAGGCCCTAGGAGGAATAGCGAGCGGCGCTCACCCAGGAACACTTCTTGACATCTCGAGAGCTCTCTAAGATCACGGCTAGACTGAGGGTCACAGATTTTCGCTGACGCTCCCAAGTCTGACTTAAAAAAATTGGACGTCTCTCACCACAGAGCCCTTAGATTCGCTTTAGGGCTTATGAATTAAACTCTAGGCTCTAGATATGGCTCGAGGGCCGCACTGGTGTTGAAACCGGAGTTCCTATCCAGAAAATTCATTCTCAAGGCTTTCTCGCTCAATGACCATCCGCTTAGGACTCCTTAAACGAAATATAAGGCAATAGTAGGTTTATCGACACCGAGCCTAAATTCAACCTTATTAACACGATGAGCAATATTCAACAAGTCATCAATGCTCTTTTAATTAAAGAGGTACCAGTCCATTTAAAATATAATCTCAACATAAGGTTTTTGGACCTGTCTCAGTCGACAGACCTGTCATCAGGATTTAGAACAGCTAATTGCACGGGCTATGACCATTAAGCAAAAAATATCAAGCAATATAAATAACTCCTTTAACTCGTTCATTCATACCTGTTAGATTTACAAAAATTAACTTTGAATCAACTGTATCCTGGTTGCTTATTGTTTGGTTGCCCTGGGTTATTTAGAATCCCAGTTGGCACAATAATTAATATTATTAAGTAACACAAAACAAAAGTTAGTTGAATTAGAGTTGAATTTGAAATTGAAACAACTGAGTTCAAAGATATAATAAATTATAAAATATTAAAAGAATAAATAAGTTAATATATATTAAAAGAATGAGTGTTTGCTATTAAAAGTGTTTAGTTTCTATTTAATTAAAATTAGTCCTGTAATTCCAATTGGTTATGGGCCCAGGATACTCGGTAGTACAATAAATTAATTGAATTTAATTGGGCTTTGTGTGTGTGTTTTGTGTATTAAAAATATATATAATAAAATTTATTAGTGAAATCTTTAATAAAATACTATAAACCTGTGTTTATATAAAAGAAAATAATAAGAATTTAAAATAATATAAAACAAGTCAATTGAAAGTTCTTTTAAGTATATAATTATTAATTATTCATTTGAAGTGAAATCAAATGGAAAATTTAAAGAGAAATATTAGAGCTTTCGACGGTGAAAAATATAGTGTGTGGAGGTTCAGAATTCGTTCTTTATTCACAGAGCTGAACTTAATTAAAATTATTGATGATGACTAGAGACCGGATTATATGCATTTGCATGTTTGCATATGCATTTGCATATTAGGCCCATTCTTAACGATTATGACATATTATACCGAAATTCTAGCCATTATGCATATTTTCGTCATAAATGTTTATTAAGTGAAATTTTATCCAGTAATTGCCGATTGTTTTCATAGATAAATATTATACAAAGTAATAAATAAATAAATATTATACAAAATCTAGATTCTCGCGAGACAAAGAAACAATCGGTGTTTGAACTTTGATCGAATATAACCGAAGTCGCATTTGATCCTCGTCGTCTTGATATTTTCGGTGGTTTTTTTTCGTCTTATCGCAAGCGATTTTCGTTTCAAAACTGTTGATAAAAATGCAACAACCCTAAAAACAGAACAAGGAAAAATATTCGATCCGTCTAGGACCACCAACATAGTATAGTCTTACTGAATTTGCCAGACAGTCAATAGAAAATTCGATCGTTGAAGCAGTTTAGTTTCATACTTGACGAAGATTAAAGTGTACCATGCCTCCGCAAAAAGGAATCTCTTCGTGGATAGCTGACTATTCGGGAATATTAAAATGTGTCGGAAATGTCTTATTTTGCCAAGTTTGTGAGAAAAATATTGCGTGCAAAAAAAAAGTTTCAAATAGACCAGCATATAAAAACAAATCTGCATATCGCAGGATTGAAGCAGAAAGGCCCTCGACAACAACTGTTGACAACGGGAATGAGCAGCAATGTTACTGCCAAAAGCGAAAAACGCAATCAATTTAACATTGATCTATGCGAAGCATTGCTTGCAAGTAATATTCCTTTACATAAACTTACAAACTCTGCCTTCAAAAGTTTTTTGCGAAAATATTGCGTGAATCAAAATATACCAGATGAATCAACATTGCGTAAAAATTACATACCAACCATTTACTTACATGTTCTGGAAGATATACGAAATGCACTTAAGGATAACATGATGTGGCTTTCAGCAGACGAAACTACCGATAGTTGCGGCCGTTACATTGCTAATTTAGTTGTCGGTACATTAAATTTGGAGCCTTCTCCTTGCTATTTGGTGGCCTGCAGAGAACTTGAAAAGTCAAATCATTCCACAATTGCCAGATTTGTTAACGAAGGTATTAACAGATTATTTCTCGACTGTTCTTCATATGAACGTGCTTTTATATTTCTCTCCGATGCTGCTCCCTATATGATCAAAGCGGCCAAAGCGCTCCAGGTTTTTTATCCAAATTTAATACATGTAACCTGTTTTGCACACGGAAGAAGAAGTAAGGTCCACATATGGGAGTGTAAACCAACTCATTTCATCAACAAAAAAAGTATTTCTTAAGGCACCGGCTCGTAATAAAGCCTATAGGGAACAGCTACCAAATGTGCCTTTATCTCCTGAACCAGTCGTAACTCGATGGGCAACGTGGATTGAAGCTGTACTATTCTACAATCAGCATTTCGAGTCCGTCAGAGGTGTAGTAAACAGCTTTGACAATTCAGAGGCTTTGGCAATTGGTCAATCCCAAGAAGCATTTAATGATTGCAATATAAAGAAAACCATAGCCATTATCAGCACTAATTTTTCCCACATGCCAGCCAATATTAAACAGCTTGAAACAAGAGGTTTGCCGTTGACTGAATCTATTCAGTTAATGAATAAGATCCGACAAATGAGCTCCGCATTACCAAAACTATTCCCGGATAAACTCAAAGCAAAGATCGAGAGGATTTTGAGCAATAACCCAGGCTTCGAACCTTTGTGTCAAATTGATAGTTTTATTAACGGTACGGGTGAACTTTTGCCTAGAACAATAAGTGCTAACATAGTACCCAAATTTAAATACTGTCCCGTTACGTCAGTGGATGTTGAACGGTCATTTTCAGCTTATAAAAATATTTTGAGCGATCGAAGACACAATCTCACCATGAAACATTTGGAAAAGTACCTCATCGTTTATATTTACAAAAACAACAACCAATAAAACTAATAAATAATTGTATCTTAATATCTGAATAAACAATATATTACATATTTAATTATTGAATGTTGCATATTTTGACCCCTTTCATGCATATTTAAGACATTTTTCATGCATATTTGCATGCATATTTCTAGGCTCTTGTGTTGCATATAATCCGGTCTCTAATGATGACATTCCTCAAACTCTTTCGGTAGAGTGGATAAAGTTAGACCACGCCGCTAAAAATGTGATAATAGAATATTTAGCGAACTCGATTTTAAATTTTGTGAAAGCTTATTTAAGTGCTAAAGATATTTTTGAAAATTTTGATAAAATATATGAGCGGAAAAGTTTGGCGACTCAGTTGAATTTAAGAAAAAAATTATTAAGTCTTAAATTACACGGTGAAGTGACATTATTGAAACACTTTAATATATTTGAGGAAATTGTGAGTGAGTTGTATGCAGCAGGTGCAAAATTAGACGAAGCAGATAAGGTGGCTCATTTATTAATGACCCTACCTTCTTCGTATAATGGTGTGATGACGGCTATTGAAACTCTAGCAGAAGAAAACTTAACATTAGCTTTTGTTAAAACAAGACTATTAGATCGGGAAATAAAACTAACAAATGAAAATCGGGATACAAGTGGTAAAGTTCTGCAGATAGAAACTATTAAACATAGTGATTTTAAAAAAAGGTTTTAATAATAGAACAAAAAAATATAATGGAAAGGGATGTGAAAATTCAAATAAAAAATTTAAGAATAAATATAAAACAAACTCTATAAAATGCCATCATTGCGGAAGAAGAGGACATTATAAAGATAAATGTTTTCATTATTTGAATACTTTGAAATACAATAATAATAATGAAAGAGTGAGAACTGTTCAAGCAGTTCAAATTAGTGACAATAATAATAGTGAAAGATCAAACTTTGCATTTATGGCTAGTGATAACATAAGTGACAATTTAAGAGGAAATAAAATACGATTTATTTTGGATTCGGGAGCGTCAGATCACATAATAAATAGAGAAGACTTAATCCATAATTTTCAAGATTTAATACCACCAATAAAAATTTCAGTTGCGAAAAATGGGGAATTTATCAATGCTACCAAAAAAGGATCACTAAGGCTTGTGAATAACATGGGGATTGAAAGAGTTTTAGAAGATGCGCTGTTTTGTCCTGTAATTACATACAATTTGATGTCGGTGTCAAAAATAGAGAGAAATGGACTCATGTTGTGAGACGTCAGACCACCAAAAAATAAAATAGATTAACACAACAAAATAAAGTCAACATAAGACACTCACCATACCTAGGATACCGGAACCTACAAAACAAATTCACAAAAAACATAACAACATAACCAGTACGTACTCACCAAGAGTATTATGCGCTCCCCAACAACCAGCATAGAAGCATACGGCACCGGAGAAAACAAAAGGCACGTGTCACCAACAAACAACACCAGCCCGAAGCATTCAACACAAAACAACGGTGGAAAAAATCAATATATAGTAAACTGGTTCTGTAATACTTACCACAACATCGCCGTCCACATAGAACCACATAAATCCACATAAATCCACATAAAAACACATAAGAACACCTAAACGAAATGTAAACAAACGCGCACGCTCATCGACTGTCACTTGACTAACACGTCACAAAGCCAAACACAAGTGGGAACGTAAGTTCTAAAAAACTTAAATGCTCACCACCCGATGGAGCCACCGTACAGTGGAAGATATTTTGTGAAATATGGCAACCGCGCATTAACGGACGAAATTCCCGGTTTTCAAATATAAAAAGCCAACGAAAAGCTAAGGACAGGATTCAGTTTGGAAAGCTACACCTAACCAACAGGAAAAGTGAGTACGACTGGAACCGAAATTGGTTGGTGCAGCCCATCGGTGAAACCCAGAAATCAGGGTGAAAGTGGTTACATAACCCATCACCAAAAATTTCTAATTTTTGAGCCGAACAAGGTTCCAGAAACCTATCGGCATTTTGGGGACGTCCCAAACGAAAGTGGTTAGTAAACCCATCGTTTAACGTCCCACCCGAACACGGTTCCTGGAACCTATCGGTTTTTGGGGGATTCCCGAGTTGAAAGTGGTTGTCTAAACCCATCAACTAGGCCCCTTTTTCACCGTAATAACCTTCTGGTCTATCCCCAGTGCCAGAAGCCAGCAAGAAGACGTTGACAGAGGCGCTGCGTGATTCGGGGGCAGGTCCTAGGCCAATCACGATTGAAGAGTACCGCGCCAGGAACTCTGCCAAACTAGAGGCAAACCGTCCAACCCCTCCGTCCAACGTAACCATCAAACGACGCACAGGAGTTGAGGCTAACTTCCGAAGGAAAATTGAGGAGGTCCGGCGTCGCCTGCTGTTAGCCGTTGGTCAAAAACAGAGGCTGGAGATCAGCAGGGAGCTGCAAAGGCTCCGCAACGAGCGGCTCAAATATCGCCGAGAGAAGCGCCAAACTAACAAAAATATTAAAAAATAAATAAAATTAAGTTAGTGAATAAATAAAGAGAGAAGAAGAAGAAAGGAAAATAAATACTGAAATTAACAAAATGCACGGATTTTTACATCAGCCTCACAGTCGGCAATCCATGCCGCACCGCTGTCTATGAAACCGCCTGTATACCTGCATTATCGTAGCGCGACAGTAGTGTAATCTGAGATGGAGATTTCGTAACCATTAGAATTAATTACTTCAGCTTGCATAACGATAGGTCTTACGGAGAATATAAAAGTTGGTTTATATAAAGTTTATACGCAATAGAGTTTTAAGATTGGAATGTACAAAAATTGTTTAGATTAGAGTTATAGAGTTGGTTTATATAAAATATCTACGCATTTGAGTTATTGAAATTGGAAGGTACCAAAATTGTTCTTATTAGAATTACTAAAGTTGGTTTATATAAAGTTTATACGCGATAGAGTTTTAAGGTTGGAATGTACAAAAATTGTTAATACTAGAGTTATTAAGTCAGTTTATATTGTTTATATTGTAAACCTTCAACATTTAACTAACTCGAATGAACGAGAACATATTGTAACAAGGAGAAAATAAACATGTAACAACTTAACTTATGTTTATAACTACTAATGTATGCATATAACAACTTATGTTTGTAACATACAACACTCACAGTTATTTTTTACAACCTAGGAGACAAAATAATCAACGAAGGTTAAACTGTAATGAAAGGTAAGCCTTTAGATAACTTGATAGCAGTTGATTTCATTATTAATGAGGCTAAAGTAAACACCGTGAATACAACTATAAATTATAAGATATGGCATCAAAGATTAGGTCATATAGGTAAAAATAGGTTCTTGGAACTGAAAAATAAACAACTGGTGGATGATGTGATTCAAATTAAAAATATTATACCTGATGAAAATACATGCGAAGCATGTATACGTGGCCAACAATCACGAATGCCATTTAATAAAGAAAAGAATAAGTGTTGTTGCCGCCGCATGTTGAGCATTGCACTTTTCAGGTGCAATGCTCTGGAAATCGCAACGTCCGGTCGTCGCGACGAAATTTTTACATTTTTTGATGAGCATTGCACCTTAGAGGTGATCAATTGATTACTTAGAATTTTATGGTATCGAACTTATAACCAAAATTAGATCATAAGCATAATTTCTGTATATAAATCGTACCTGTAATAAATTAAGCTCAGTTCTTGTTTGGCTTCCAGCAGGACTGTTTCATTTAAATTCCCTGACTCCTACCTCAAGACTGCTTTTGATACCGTGAGGAACTAGCGTTACCTAGTCTCTTCACGTATTAAGAAAGGTCTGTTAACCCAATACAAACCCTCTTAGACTGAGCTAGTGTTCCCTAGCCTCCGCCTAAGAATTTTGTATTGTCTCCCTAACAAGTGTCACATCAAGCGACCGTTGTTCATCGTTCATTCCGATGTTTGTGGTCCAATTAGTCCTTCAACAATAGACGATAGGAATTATTTTGTTATTTTTGTGGATGAGTATACCCATTATTGTGTAACATATTTACTCAGGCACAAATCTGATGTATTTTCAGTTTTTAAGGACTATATAGCCAAAAGTGAGACTCATTTCAATTTGAAACTAGTAAATTTATACATTGATAATGGGAGAGAATATTTGTCCAACGATATGAAAGATTATTGTGTAGAAAAAGGAATTACATTTCATCTCACAGTTCCACGAACTCCACAATTAAATGGTGTATCCGAAAGGATGATAAGAACTGTTACAGAAAAAGCTCGTTCAATGATAGCTAATGCTAATCTTGATAAGAACTTGTGGGGCAAGGCAGTTTTAACTGCTACTTATTTGGTGAATATAGTCCCAATAGCGAAATACAAGGGGTATCACAATGGGCCATCTGGCCACCGAGTGGGAGTGGATCGCACAATCGGTGTGAACACTCCACCCTGCTAACCTAACCTAACCTATAGTCCCAACTAAAGCTTTAAAACAAAAAAAAACACCATATGAAATGTGGCATGGTAAAAAGCCACAAATTAAAAATTTAAAAGTATTTGGTGCAACTGTATATGTGCACAATAAAACCAGTAAGACAAAATTTGATGATAAATCTTGGAAAGGAATACTGGTAGGATATGAACCAAATGGTTATTTGGTTTGGAATGTGGAGAGAGGACAGTTTACTACTGTCAGAGATGTAATTGTTGATGAAATAAATTTCTTACAATTAAAATTAGAATATATCACTAGGAACAATGAAAACATAGAATCTGAAAATTCTATTAATGATCAATTTGATAATAATCGAAAAGAACAATTAGAATTAGATGATGAGATTAGAAAAAGACAAAAATTTAACCATTGATGTTCAAAAGGAACAAGAATCAACTCAACTAAGAAGGAGTGAAAGAATTAAAAATTGTCTACCGATTTCATACAGTGAAAAAGATAAATATGACTATATGATGTGGAATGAATGGTTCAACTGTAATTGCTGTAATTGTAATTTAGTAGAAGTCTTGGTATATCTCTCTTACTACATTGAAAGCTGCACAGGTAGATTCTATTTTGCAATTTGCCGCATTAAGCTGCATAATTTTGGAATTGATAAAAGTGGTGTTATTAATCAAGTATTAAATTTAAGAATTTATATATTGCACCCCGAAGAATCGCTTCTGAGAGAATCTAAGATGATATATTTGATTAGGTATACACATTAGCCTTGAATGTGAAGTCGCTGATTGCACAATAATAAATTGATCATCTATTACTTATAACTACTTCGGGATATTCATTTTTTACCAATTAATTGCTTAAGTTTATATTAAAATACATCTTTTAACTTTTAAAACCTGAGCAATAAAATCAACTTAGGTAGGGTGAAACAAACGCTAAGTCCCGTCTTTCAAAATCTTTAAATTCTATGTCCTTGGGGCATAGACGACAAAACAATTACGGCCAAAGACATCCAGCAAAGTGTGTACCGCTTCCAGAATTCATCTCCATTGAGAGACTCAAAAGGATAAAACGTACCAAAGACAATAACGGAACGTGGAAGGTGGTGACGAAGCAGGAGGGAGGCAGAACTATTCCAGTTTTAGAGGACTCCAACTCTTTCAAAATTAAAATTAGACCTACCCTAGTACCTACAAAACTCCTCCTCTTTCGTCAACGATACCAGTTCTCTCCCTTTATCAACAAACCCAAAAGATGTAGCACATGCCAAAGATTTGGGCACACTAGCAAATATTGTAAAAGTAAGGAAGCAGGGAGAGTCTGTGGCAAGTGCGGCATAAAGGGGCACCGAAGCGTAGAGTGCTCGTCCACTATCGACATGTGCATTAATTGCACAAGATACAACATTCCCAACAACAACCATCATGCGGGAGACAGAAACTGCCCCGTGTTCCTCACGAACAAAGTGTTGAATGAATACAATATTTTATTCATTCGATGTGTTAGTGGGAGTAGCCGCTCTTTTAAGGTTCCTCTCTCTAACGCTTTATAAAACCTGAACTGTAATATTTTTTAGTCGTAAATATATTGTTAAAGCGAACACATTGCTCTGGTACTTTTATTTAACAGGTTATGGGCCCAGATAGCGATCATGGCGGAAAGCAATAAGTTCGGGATTACAGAGAAATTAAATAGTGTTAATTATCAAACATGGAGTTTCGAAATGAAAATGTTACTTTGTCAAGAAGACCTATGGAAATTTGTGGAAGAAGTAATACCCGGGCAAGATCAGCGAGATGGCCGCTGGAAAAGGAACAACGCAAAAGCTTTGGCAACAATTTCTTTGGGTTGCGAAACATCACAGTTTAGTTTAATTAGATCGCAAAAATTTGCAAGGGAGGCTTGGAAGGCATTAAAAGAACACCACGAAAGGAAAACCGTCGTGTCACAAGTTTCTCTTATCAAAAGGGTGGTCAATAAGAAATTAGAAGAAAATGGCGACATGTTGAAACATATACAAGAGATGGAAAACATTTTCATGCAGTTGGAAGCAGTAGATTTGAACTTCAATGAAATTTTTAAAGTTGTTTTCATCTTGGCAAGCTTGCCAGAATCATATGACACACTTGTAATTTCTTTGGAATCACGCCGTGAAGATGATTTGACTCTGTCATATATAAATCAGAAACTTCTGGACGAATTTAACAGGCAAAAGGAAAAAGAAGACACAACGGGTGAAAAAGCAATGTATTCCCGCGATCGAAAATACACACAACAAAGAATTACCGAGAAACGTTGTTTTGTATGTGGAAGAATAGGGCATTTGGCGTATGCTCATAGAAACAAAGAGCAGTTTTATAGTAACAATGGCAACGAAAGAGTGAAAACAAGCCGTGAGAGTGAGCTTAAAGAGACAGTGAATTTAGTACATGATGACGACAATAATATTGAAATTGCGTTCAACACATCTACAAACAAAATGTTCAACGATTGGTATTTAGATTCGGGAGCTACACGACATATGACGAACGAGAGACGTTTTTTCACATACATTGAACCAAATAAGTCACAGATAATAATGGCAAATGGAATAACCGTTGCAAATAATGGAAATGGAAGTGGTATAATAGATTGTATCATTGATAACAATCAAGTAAAGGAATTGGAGTTGAATAATGTTTTATATGTACCTCAATTGGAAACAAGTTTAATATCAATAAGCAAACTACTAAAAGAAGGCAAGAGAGTAGTTTTTGGCATAAAGGGAGCTGAAGTATATGAAAATGATTTTTTAGTGGCAAAAGCTGAACATATAAATGGTTTGTTCAAAATAAAGAAAGTCGAAAAAGCACTATTAACAACGGTAAACAGACACAATGAAAACTGCCAGCATCAATGGCACCGTCGTTTTGGTCATCGTGATTCAAGAATATTTAATTTTATTATAAACCAAGAGTTGGCTGATGGTTTTAAACTTGATGATTGCGGAATAAGGTCAAGTTGTGAATGCTGTATTGAATGCAAGTTTCCCAAGCAACCTTTTCCCAAGCATTCCATCAAATCAACGATGTCAATTCTCGAGTTAGTTCACACAGACTTATGCGGCCCAGTTACTCCAAGGTCACTGGGGGGAAATGTATATATCATGACACTTATTGATGATTTTAGTCGTTTCACAAGGATTTATCTATTGCAGAAGAAATCCGATGCTCCTGAAAAGATGAAGCAATATGTAGCCGAGATGATCAACAAATTTGGAAAAAAGCCCCAAATTATACGTAGTGATAGAGGCGGAGAATATACAGGTGAAGCTTTAATGGACTTTTATGCAAAAGAAGGGATAATTGCACAATTTACTGTTCCAGCAAACCCGCAACAAAACGGAGTGGCGGAAAGGAAAAACCGCACGTTAATAGAAATGGCACGTTGTCTTTTGCGCGACGCCGGTATAGATAAATTACTTTGGGGTGAAGCGATACAAACAGCAAATTATCTACAAAACATACTACCTGCACGATCTTTACATAAGACACCATTTGAACTATGGTATAGCTGCAAACCAAATTACTCAAATTTAAAGGTTTTCGGTTGTAAAGCATGGATTCATATACCCAGAGAAAGACGAAAGAAATTAGATAGTGCAGCAATGAGTGTATTGTTTATTGGATACTGTACAAATCAAAAGGGGTATAGATTCTTTGATGAAAAGAAAAAGCGAATAATTATCAGTAGAGACGCCAAATTTCTGAAATTAAGCAATGGTACAGACCAAGAACAGTCAGCAAACCATTTTGAGAATATCGCTGACTGCATCAATGGCGAAAGTTCTTCAACACAGATTCAGGAGGAGATCGAACCGTCAGTCATGATTCAGGAAGGGAGTCTTGGACCTAAACAAGATACAAATTTACGAAGATCATCGCGTATAACAAAAGGGGTGCCAGCGAAGGATCTAATCAACAATTATATAGTCAGTTTTGCCAAAGATACTCCTGATGAACCTACAAATTATTATGAAGCAATCAACAGTCAACATTCAAAAGAATGGAATCAAGCAATGAATGTTGAATATAAATCATTGCTACGTAATAATACCTGGGATTTGATAGATTCACCACAAGACAAAAATGTGGTAGGGTGCAAATGGGTTTTTAAAAGAAAAGAAGATGAAAATGGTAACCCAACAATTTTCAAAGCACGTTTAGTAGCCCAAGGTTTCTCCCAGAAATTTGGTGAGGATTATGATGAGGTTTTTGCGCCTGTGGTAAAACCATCTACTATGAAAATTCTACTAACAATTGCTGGTCACAAAAACTTTTGTGTTAGACAAATAGATATCAAAGCTGCGTTTTTAAATGGTGACATTACGGAAGAAATTTTCATGAAGCAACCACCGGGTTTTGTTGATGCCCAAAATAAAACAAAGGTATGTCGTCTGAAAAGAAGTTTGTATGGGCTTAAGCAATCTGCACGAGCATGGAACAAAAAGTTGAATGAAGTTCTGATCGGTTTAGGCTTCAGGCAATCACCACATGATGAGTGTTTGTATTCGACCGTAACAAAAAATGAGACCATTTATTTTCTAGTTCATGTTGATGATATTATGATAATCGGAAAGGATGAACGAGAACTATTAGACTTGGAACGTAAAATGAATGAGAATTTTGAAATCACATGCTTAGGAAATCTAAAACATTTTTTAGGTATGAAGATAGAGAGAAGTATGAATGGAATATTTCGCATCAGTCAAGAAGCATATATAAAAAAAATTTTATTGAAATATGGAATGGCAGATGCTAAACCCTCAAAAATACCATTGGATTTAGCCTACGTTAATACAACGGATGTATCCAAATTGTTACCCTCGAACGTTTTGTACAGGAGTGTCATTGGAAGTCTATTGTATTTGAGCGTAAATACAAGACCTGACATCGCAGCTGCTACTTCAATTTTGAGCAGAAAAGTCAGTTGCCCATCCGGAAAAGACTGGAACGAGTGTAAAAGATTATTGCGATACCTTAAATATACGCATACGGACAGATTAGTACTTGGCATGAGAAATTGGAATGAAGATGCAAACTTAGTTGTTCATGTAGACGCAGATTGGGCCAGTAATGTAACCGATAGAAAATCAAATACTGGTTTTATATTTCAATTCAAAGGAGCGCTTATTGACTGGTGTTGTAGAAAACAAACTTCCGTTTCTCTCTCTTCTACTGAAGCAGAGTATATTGCATTGTCAGATGCCTGCCAAGAAATGATATCAATACAGAGACTTTTAAGTGATCTTGGTTACGGAGATAAAATACCAATTGTGAAGGAAGACAACCAAAGTTGCATAAAATTGGTGGTTGGAGATAGAGTTGGTCGCAGATCTAAACATATTGACACACGTTATCATTTTGTAAAGGAGTTACACAAAACCTCAGGAATGAAATTGGAATATTGCCCCACAGAATTAATGACAGCAGACTTACTGACGAAGCCTCTTGGAATCATTAAACTTAATCGTTTCAAAAGGATGATGAATATTGTACCTACAGAAAATATTGAGGAGGAGTGTTGAATGAATACAATATTTTATTCATTCGATGTGTTAGTGGGAGTAGCCGCTCTTTTAAGGTTCCTCTCTCTAACGCTTTATAAAACCTGAACTGTAATATTTTTTAGTCGTAAATATATTGTTAAAGCGAACACATTGCTCTGGTACTTTTATTTAACACAAAGAACTTCTAAAAACTATTGCCCTACATAACGTAGGCCATAAGGAGGCAATTGACATGCTAAATAAAAACAATAGTGTCACACCTCCGGTCAGAACTCCCTATGCAGAAGCGTTTAAGCAAAATTTCATCAAACTAATCACAACAGTAGGAAACAGACCTGACAGTAGACGTAATTGTACGTCGAATAGACATATTGACATGCCGAATCAAACTAATTTTCGGCCAATCAACCAGACCAGCGATAAAAGCAGCCCTTCGAGCCAGATCCCGGTAACCACCAGGAGTAAAAGTCGGGCAGAGAAATTAAATAACGAAAAAAAATAATAAAGAAGGCCCTATTTCAATCGTGGAAAGGAAGGTTCACAATCATGATTAGTCAGCAAAATAACACAAATGGTCCACTAAAGGGTGACACGAGTTTTCGGCTCGTAGACGCTGCAGATTCATTCTTTTCTATGACCACTATGTCTCCTTCCTTATATATCTCTGAAGTCTTTCTCTTCGTATCAAACTGCCTCTTTTGACATTCTTGTTGTTTTTTTATCCGATCCCTTCTGCACCCCTCTGTCTTTCTTCCATCAAATCCTCAATTACTCTAGATGTTTGAGCAATTTCCTCCTTTAAAAGAAGAATTAAAGCTTCGGTTTACATCCGAAAAGCTTTGGACGCTCTTGATGCTCTCATCCCATCGCTCTTCCTCTAATGTTGAAGTCAATAGTGCGCTCAATATTGACCGATTTAATCGTTCAATTTGCCTATTTGCCCTGGGAGTTGCAACAGCAGCACTTCTTCCAGAATCTACATTATATATCTTCGCAAACCAGTGGCCAATTGACCACTATTCACAATGATTAATAATTATTATTAGCCTTTAACTTATAACTACTTCGGGATATTCATTTTTTACCAATTAATTGCTTAAGTTTATATTAAAATACATCTTTTAACTTTTAAAACCTGAGAAATAAAATCAACTTAGGTAGGGTGTAACAAACGCTATGCGAGATATCGAACATTTTTTTGATTGTCCCTTACTTCTATATACACCTAGATCTCTACATTATCCTTATATCTATATCGCTATTTTCACAGCCTGCGGCAACAATGTCGTTGTTAAAGTTGTATAACTCGAGTCGTCTTAACGAAATGTGAAAATTTATCATGCTTCTACTCACGTAATATCCTTGGGACTTCTCAGGGGTCCAAGTTGTTCTTCAAACGTCCAACACTTACTGAGTATGTTAGAACAACAGAAACACTTCAAATTAACAACTTGAAAAATTCACTTTCACTTTCACCTGAAGATTCATGATACAGAAATTTTGCAATGGATTTGCCTTTCTGTACAACACAATTCGAATATCTGGACAAAATGAACTGGTTCCATCTAGTAGAGAATCATACTTTCCATATCTGAAATCAGTTTAAGTTAATTGAAACGTTAAACTTTTATTCACAAATTATAAATCATAACAGCTTACCCATTAAGTGTTATTAATTGACCACTAAAGGTTACTTTCCTTGGAACAGTTGTTCCGATTGATGAAGAAAATGAATCAGATTCTGGTAATCGTTTGATTTTCTGGAAAATGATATAGAAATATGTCATACAAGTTTCATTGGATTTATATAAGTTTCATTAGAACCAACATGAGCAGCTTGTTGAAGGAGTCACCACACCGAATCCATCGCTGCTATCAGTTTTTCAGAACATGCTCCTTGTATCAGAAATAATCATCCTTGTATTACGATAAATCACAAACATCACATCATCAGCAGGGACATATATATTCAACCATCAAGATATGAATTAGTCGAACTCACAAAATTTAGCCCTTTTCTGGAATATAATAGAAAACTTACAATGAAAAAATGAACAATTATTTTAAACTACTTACAGAGAATATCGTTAACCACATTGTAGGAATGCAGACTGAACTTTATGAAGTGGTACCATAAATTTGAGGTTCCTCCGATTTGTCTAAGGTGGTACTTATTCAAAACGCATCCAACTTTGTTCTTGATTTAACGGGTTACGAATTTGATTTGTAGTAGTATTCAGAGATTATCAGATTCACACAACCAAGTCAAGTAAAAACATGGTATTCATAAAACTATTCGTAAAAAGGTTCCAAGATAATAAATCTTTCTCGGTTCGAACTTTAATATTCCACCAATATCTGAATGGAGTAAGCACTCGGCAATGAGGGTTTCTCTCTTTCTTACGTGAACCTGGATTAAAAAGTGTTTAGATACATCAGACACAAACTTTTAACTAAAGTAATCATACCTTGTGCTAGCTTTGAACTAGCTTTGGTTTGTTGGTACCATCATCAGTACATAAATAGTAACTTGGCCGAATCTGAAAATGATATAGAGTAAAATATCAAATGCAAAGCAACACTAAACCTTCGGACTGTACTTGCTTATTGAGGTTCATTTTGCGTTCAATATCTAGTGCGAGTATCCTCAAACAACTCTTCTTGATTGCATCTACTAGTGTAATTGTGCAATCAAACTGTGTAAGCGAAAAGTGCAACTGGTGTATCACGTGGATGAAATCATTCCAGAGAAAACCAACAGTATTTTGCTGTCTTTAATTTAATGGATGCAATCATTAAACATTTTTTAATTCAAATGCAATATCAACGTTTGTACAGCTTTCCTAAAACTAAAGCACTTTTTGAAGACAAATCAATCGACCAATTTAGTTAATTTCTAGTGAATATTCAAGTGTTCACTGATTCTTAATTTATTCACATTTCCTGTTCCTGGTTAGCAGTATAAGCAATACCTTACATTTTGTTCGGTGTATCTACAAGCCACGCATCAGCTTTAAGATATGTTAAGTGAGCTCACTTTTACGGTATTTAGATGAGTGAAACCGAAACTCATCACTTCTGCGTTATTGAGTCAAAGAAATTTTGTCAATATCGTCTTCTGTCAAGACTCGTGTTTGAAATTTTCGATCCAGCATCTGATGAAGAGCTTGTGATTGTACCTACACAGTCAAAAATTAAATTCGTCTAAAGAACAGTAAGGTATCAAAAAAACACCAAGAATAATTACCAATCATAATGACGAGATTATCGTCTATCTCTGGCAGCTGGAAGGCCACATCTCCTTCTCTGCATGTTACATGTTTACTAGCCCACTAAAAATTAATAAGAAAGAATTGAAGTAATGAACTAGTTTTTTGGCAAATGAAATATCATAAAATGAAACAGAGCATTCCCAGTCTAAACATTTACGTTGCGAATATCAAAACAGGCGGATTGTGAATATAGATTTGTTATGTGAACCGAAAATATTGAACCTACAACATATAACAGAACAGACACTTTCCTATTAGCACCAAATCGATGCAATTCTTTTACGCTTTCTGTGTATATTATATGCTGTAGTGGATAACGAATACTTTTCAAATATTTACTTTAAAGTTTTCATATTTTTAACACGAAAATACATTTGTTCTCCATTTGTTGCATGGATTCAATCCTTTCCACCCTATAGTTCTTAACCTTCTTGAAAAGTCACCGGCTATTGAAGCATACCGAGTTTTTTGCCCCGTAAAACCCAATTTTACCAAAAACAACTGTCACATGTCTTGCTGTAACTGCTTCAGCTTCGTTTTCACGAACCATCTACTTAAATAAACTATTGTGTGTTGTAGGGTAAAACCAAATTTACTCACAATTTCGTTTCTAATTGAAAACTAATTCAACTTGTTTTTTTTTTCTTTTTCCTGATGTGGCTAACATGGACCTGTTAAGTCCTTCTCATACCAATAACTGGGAACAATTCAACATTTGTTCACGTTCTCTATGAACCATACACTGTTGTATCAAAACACGTTCTTACATCTGTAAATGTTTCTACCACTGAATTCATGGCCAAAGGAATTGTTTCACGTCAGGGTATCTTGGCTTTAACGAATAACTAACCTAGGGAAAAGTAACTTTGAGCAAATGTCATAATTGCCAGGCACAGTCTTAGATCGGAAAGAATAGGATATGGCATCTCAGTTGCGCGATTATGGAACATGCTGTGTTCTAGGACTGTCAGATTCCATATATATTTCGAATGCAAACTTAACACCCGACAATATTTGGATTAAAAATATATATATATATGTTTTGTCAACCGTAAGAGAGATAATAAAGTCGATGAATGTTTACATGAAGTTATTCAAAGTTGTCAGCTAACGAGTGCAAATCAAAATTGTCTCTTTTGCAACTTTGGATTTTCACTCGATTGCAGTTCCAAAAAGAAGCCCGACTCTTCTCTCGAATTCGTATAAATGTATATAAATTCGTGTATTTTGTTTTTCCGATCCACGGTCATAAAATTGATATACTAATAAATTTGAATCGATGTAATAAATCATTTAACACCATTTCGAATAATTTGTTTGGGATTTCCGTTCAATTTAATTAAGAAAATTGAACATAAACAGGGTTGTCAAAGCGAAAACACAAAACTTCTTCAATTTAGTTCATACCACGAGAGACACCTGGTGTGCGAATAGAGAACTGTTTCTTATTTTTAACAAATAGAAATCTGTGTGAGTATTGGTTTCTGTAAGCAAAGTTAACAGTAAATGTCAAAACGAAGTGAAACTCATTAAATTTTATTGTTTTTTATTGGGAAAAATGAATAATTTCTTCAAAATAAGGTAAATTCAACTGGAGTGCATTGATAATGACAATACTGGGAAGAGAGATTCTTATATTCACTATATATATTAATATTAAAAAATTAATTGCTGTGTCAAATAATGCTTTAATTATTGTCCTTAATAGGACGAAAGCATTTCATATTATTAACAAAGTGAAATTCAATTTCTTCTTCAATTATTTTTCTGAGTGAAACCATTGTTTCACAAGTCAAATTTCGAGTTTCAGTTCCCGAATAGTTCCCTGTCGATGGTATTCTTCAACAACCTCAACATCTGTGGCATTGTGGAGTTGGCTTCTTCCACATTTTGAATTTTGGTTCCGATCCTTGCCAGGTAGTCCGCCCGTAGATTTAGAGCTAAAATTCTGGGAGACTGGGAATAAACGATGTACTTCTTAAGTTTTAATTAACTTTATTAACGTTACTACCGTTACAGCAATACGTTACTTACTGACTTACAATCTAGATTTAACGGGATTCTTAAGTGTTGTCACCTCGAACTTTCCCATCAGAATTCTTTCGATGAGGCAACACCTAATGAGGTCCGGTCGTTCTGCATTGGTTTGCACATTACATGATAGGTGGTAGTGGATCCAGACGATACACCGATCGTGAGAAACTATGGAAGACTGGAGACGGAGCCACACAACCCAGTGGTCAGCGTGGGAATGGAACGAAACGAAATGGAACGAGATGTTCAGGGCAATGAAACCTTTTTGTGCATCAGGGGAATAAAACCTTTTTTCTTCGATCAGGATGAGAAAGTTTTATTTGTTTAATTAGTTTCGCGTATTGCTGCGTTGCCTCGTTTGGTACAGGTCTCTGCTTTTTCTTGGCCTGCTGAGCGTTGTACCAGTGTGAGGATTTAACCTTGGTTCTCATTCTTTTATATCTGCTGTGATACACGTTTTCGAGTATCCACAGAAAGGTTCTGGACTTATTGGTGGTCCTCTTTTGCCTTTCGTAGACAACATATTGGCTCTCTCATTGCCTCGTATTCCTAGGAGCCCTGCAATCCAAAGGTGGCATAACTTGTTACTGCTTTAGGCATTCGTGGCATTCTTTGCCCAATTTGGACCTATTTGTGACGTTTGCCAATGCTTTTATCTCAGCTGTGCTGTCGCTGGCCTTATAAATCCTCGCCCCTTATATTTCCTCTCGAGATTACGTTGTACGCACACCATTACTTCACTTTGGAAGACGGTGCAGCAGTGTTTCAGCAACCTAAAGTTCCTTGTGTAGGATTCCCTGATCCCCAGGCTTGAGGTTTTTTGGAATGTCCCTTGAATTTCCTGAGACGCACAGAGTGCAACCACCTCATATCTCCTTACTATCGTGATATATAGTGACCTTTCGGATTTCTTAGTTTGCCAGTTTTATTAGTCTTGCATTCCTCTCTATCGGGTTAACTTCCGGCCGAAGTTTACTACACTGTTTTTGCAGCCTGTGTGACTCCTCTGCCTCTAGTATTTAGCAATACAGGCTGACTACCGTCCCCGTTTCGGTTACCGCCTGCCTACGACTGTGACAGTGCTTACTTCGCTTCTTTTCATCATGGAATTTCTTTCCCATATTTCTCTGGTTGTGATGCTGATCTATGTCTTCTCGTCAAAATACTGCTTTATCACCATGTAGCTCGTGTGTTGTCTTAGCACTGCTGGTACAATGCCTTCCATTTTGACAACATCCTCTTCTGAGGGCATTATTGCTTTCCTCAATCTCAGTGCCTCTTTGGCTACCAAACCCTTGATAAATAGGTCTAACCGTTGCAAATTTAGGATCGCCTTCAGCGTTGCTTGAAGTGTAATCTTAATTGCTCCCGTTATACCTAGTCTCTGCACCTTCGCTATCATCTGGTTATTTGTTTCCTAATCCAATGCTTTCCACCACACAAAGACTCCGTACGGTTTGAAGACTATTGTACGATCTTTGGTTGCAGACCCCATATCCAACCAATCATCTTCCTACATGTTTAGCAAGCGCTTATCCCTTTCTTCACCCATTCCTCCATATTCCTCCTCCAAGTGAGCTTAGAGTCCAGGATTACTGTTAAGTACTGTTCTATGGTCCCCTCACCTTTAGTAGCCTGACCCGTGGTATCTTATATCTTCTGGTGAAAAAAACTACCTTCATCTTTTCAGGGTTTATTCCCAGACCTTTCACCTCTGCCCAGTCATAAGTCTCCGTTAAGCTTCACGCATGGTGTCGCATATCGGCTGAAGGAACTCTCCTGTTATCAGAATGACTACGTCATCCGCGTAGGCGGTGTCCCTAGTTCCTTTTCTCCTGAGGACTCTTAAGATCGAGATAATTACGATCAACCATAAAAGTAACATTACCAGCGTCAGTACTGACAATTCTATGGTTTAGAATTTCTTTAATTCCTGTTAAGCTCCACTTCTAATTATTATATAGTTTATTGTAATAAAATATTTTTAAGTTTGTGAAAAAACGAACTGCCACTCCATTTAAAAAAATTTTTGTTATAACAATATTCCGACTGTGAGTAAATATTTATTCCGATGCAGTTATAAAATATACGTAACGAATCTAACGAATCGTGCGTGTAACGCAAAAATCGTTTACTTTGGAGTTCAACCACTGATGGGTGGGGAAATTTACTTATTTATCGTTTGTGAAACCGTGTGTGGGTAACATAAATCAAATTGACGGAACTGTTTTCAGCTTTGATGTTGAGTGTCATTTCGTCATTTCTGGTTTTGAAAATAAATGTGGGTAATTGGCAATACTGACAGTAGGCACTTTTCCTGTAATTATTCTTTCGAAGGTGTAATTCTCGTCTTGTCACTCTTCATCAAAACCACACGGTTATATACTGTATCCATATTGAATTTGTAATTACATATGTATATGTTATTAATTTACCATAATGAGTTCGATTCATTATAATACAACAGTGTGCTTTATTTATATTTTTCCCTTTATGTAAACCCTCTGATTCCGGAATGCTTTGCAATCAGGCCACATATTTGCAGTCTATGCTTTTGTCTAGAGATGGGAGAGATTTCATATCGCGGTGATTAAATGATATAAATAATTAAATGCTATATAACACCCGGATATAAATGAGCGGGTGAACTAACAAATAATTCATTACTTCAAAAACAGCAGAGGAATAAGTTTCTTATAAATTTGATTAAATATGGCAGATCAGGTAAGAGTAGAAATTAGTTGCCTCTGGAATTGTTTTCAAGATTTGGCGGATGGCAAAATTAAGGTAGCAGTTTGCAACATATGTAAAGCGAGACTAAGCTATAAATCATCAATAACCAATTTGAGGCATTTGGATAGGAAGCATCCAGCTGTGCAGTTTCGCTCGTCGAAAGCTGCTGATGCTGAACCCAGTACTTCGCGATCATCAACAGATCGAGCAACGTATTGAGCCGATCTCTGGAACCAGCAGCATCGAACAACGCAAGGGAAACTAACCTGTCCCTGGACCAAGCGGAATTTCTCAGGACCAACCAAACGAACCGCTACGGAGATATACTCGGCAAACGCAATAAATTATTTCGACCTATTATTCGAGAAAGAAAATTCCGCCAAATGAGAAAACAAATATTGACAATGCGTTGATGGGCTTTTTTATCCATGACTTACAGCCATTATATAGTGGAAGACAAGGGCCCCCGTACATTCGTCAACCTTCTCAACTCTTCTTATGCTTTGCCCAATCGGAAGTTTCTGGCAAACAATTACTTACCAGCACTTAAAAATAAAAAGAATAATAAAGAGTGCGTCACAACGGCGAAGAGAGTTTGTGTTGCCACCGATATTTGGACATCTAGCGTAAACGACGCATATATGGCTGTTACAGCCCACCATGTGGATGATCAATTTAACTTCCAGACAGTGCTGTTTGAGTGTGCTTACTTACTGGAAGTCACACCAGCGACAATATTTCGCAAAACATTCATAGAATATTAAGTGAATGGAGATTGCGTAATAATGTCCTAATACTAGTTACGGACAACGCCACCAACATGACAACTGCTGTTGGAAAGTTGCAGTGCAGACACTTTAGTTGTTACGCCCAAACAATCAGTTTGATTGTAAGAAGGCCCACTTCGGGAAATATAGCCCATCCTACGCTGAGATCCATTATTGAAAAAGTTAAGGTTATAGTGTCACACTATAAGAGAAGTGTGAAGGCTACAGAAAAGTTGGTACATTACCAACAGCAGAACATTCCGAACAAGATCCCGAAGAAGCTGCTCCAAGACGTTCCGACGAGATGGAATTCAATCTTTAAGATGCTAGAAAGATTCATCGAACTGGAAGAAGCCATCAAAACTACGATGACATTGTTGGACGAGGAATGGGAAACTTTATCCTTGGAGGAATGGAATATATGCAAACAATTATGCATAGTATTGCAACCATTCGAACCAATAACCTCGGAAATGAGCGGGGAAACATATGTATCTGGCAGTAAGATAATAGTCTTGACCAGAGGGCTAGTAAAAGTTCTCAAGAGGATGCTGCAAGATCCGGTCGTCGAGCAAGACTTATTTGGTGACAACCGCCATGACCTAATTGAAGATTTAATGAGAAAACTTCTTGCCGGTACCCAGAGCAGATTTAAAAAGTTGGAGGAAAGTACTACAATTGCAGTATCAACGCTACTGGCTCCTCAATTCAAGCTGCGGTTTTTTAAGAGTTCACCCTCTGCAGCTATAATAAGGAGGAAGTTGCCCGAAATGGTTGTGGCCAATATAAACTAGAAGCCATCCAGCTCACCAGTACCCCAAATAGTGAGTAATTCATCAGAGGCACCAGAGAGGACGAAGCTGCATATTTGAGATGACCTTAGAAGTATTTCCAGCGAAGAACAACAATGTCCAACGCAATTTTGGAAGTACAACGGTACTTGGGTATGCCCTGTATTCGCTACGAAGAGAATCCATTGGACTGGTGGAGGACCTTCGAGCACAGCTTCCCTAATTTGAGTGATATTGTTAAAGAGCAGTTCGGGTTTATCGCGACTTCTGTGCCTAGCGAAATGCTTTTTTCAAAAGGAGGATATCTCATGAATGAAAGGAGAACGAGGCTAGGAATAAGAAAAATCCAGCAAATTTTGTTTTTAAACACAAATTTCAAATAAATGTATTGATTTCTATAAATAAATTTGTTTTCATTGATTTATTGAAACAAATTCAATTTATTAAATTTTCCAGAAAACCACAAAATCATTTAATAAATGATTGACGAACACCCAATAAGTAAGGATGTTCCAAAATGAACAACGTTCTAAATAGAACAGAGTTCCAAAACGACGGGTGTTCCAACAGTGATAAAATCACTGCGATTTATTTATCACAGTGACAACTCCGACGGTGAATTGAAAATCACTCTTTGTCCCATCTCTACTTTTTTCATATATTTATATCATGGGAGACCATTTCCGAGCGAGGGTTCACATCTGTCGATGAAATCGCGAAATCCAGGAAAGTGTTGGTAAGGTGAGTGGGAGAGAGGAGTGGCCAGTCGACCAGAAATCCCTATCCCGATATGGATTCCGAGATTTCCTTTTCTTAGGATATGTGTGTCCGAATTATTCGGAGTGTCACATTCATCATTCTGGTCGTGGATGTTGACCGAGTAAAGGTGGAAATATAATGCAAGGCATCGCATCTTGAGGCATCGCGTTATTAGGCATCGCGTTCGTTGCTAACATAATGCAAGGCATCGCGTTAATTGTATTTTGCAAAAACTGACATTTCTTGTCATTCCATGTTTTGATTTGAGTGAAGAACGTTCTAGCTTGCATTCTGCTGAAATTAGTTATTATTAAAAATTTAAAATGAATTGTGATGAAGTTATTGAATTGGTTTTTATCATTTCCGCCCTATATGAGCTCTATGAAATACTTATGAAGTTGAATAAAAGGAAAAGGAGATTTTCTGTGCGTGAAATGCACCGGGACCGAACGATCGAGGGCTTTTTCGAAATTAGTTTTAATAAAATGAAAAATATTGACGCAGAACAGTTCCTAATGTGTACAAGGATGAAGCGCGAAACATTTAACCTCCTACTAAATCTCTTAAAAAATAAATTGACGAAATATTCAATAAGAACACCAATATCGCCGGAGTGTAGATTGTTCCTCACATTGCTGTAAGTTTAATTCTGGTGGCATATGTGTGTTCATAATGGCAATAGAAATATAATTTTTTGTAGATACCTGGCACAAGGAGGAAGTCGGCAACTAATATCGATGATGTTTAAGGTTGGAGTATCCACCGTAAGAGTCATAGCATTGGAAACATGCGGCATAATTTGGAAAGAGTTATCCCAGATTTATGTGTCGCCTCCAAATACGCATGAGTGGGAAAAAATTGCCGACGACTTCGAAAACATATGGAATTTGCCAAATTGTGTCGGAGCTATTGATGGAAAACACATAAATATAACTTGTCCTTCAAATACTGGATCCCAGTATTACAATTATAAGGGCAATTTTAGCATTGTTCTGCTTGCTGCATGCGATGCTAACTATACCTTCACTCTGGCAGATATTGGCGCATATGGCGGCCAAAGTGATGGAGGCACTTTGTCTTATTCGTCTTTCGGAAAAGCCCTAATTTCAGGTCAATTCAACCTACCCAAATCAAGATGCCTAAAACATAACAACATTGATTGTCCATTTTATTTCGTCGGAGATGCTGCCTTCCCGTTGAAGACATATTTGCTGCGGCCGTTTCCTGGTCGTTTATTAACGCCAAAGCGAGAGTATTTCAATATGAGATTATCACGAGCAAGGAGAACGATTGAAAATGCTTTCGGAATCTTAACCGCCAGGTGGAGAATATTACGAAATTCAATGAATGTCGCACCTGACACAGCAGAGAATATCGTTAAAGCTTGCATTGTTCTTCATAACTTCGTAAAAATGAACGATTCTTCATATTGTCCAGTAAACTTTGTCGATCAGATTCACGATACCAGTTTTGTTGAAGGCCTTTGGAGGCAAGAAGTTACTGCTCTTCCCAGTATGAGACCTTCTGCGGGTCATAACGCACCACGTTGTGCCTTTAGGATAAGGGAGATTTTGACAGATCACTTATTTAGTAATAAAATTTAAGATTCATATATTATTATTATTATTATTCATTATTCATATATGTACATATTTCAATTATTTTTAAAATTCATTCTTAATTTTAATAATACTAAATAATAAAAGTAAAACTAAATTTAAAAAAGGTAGTTCAGGTAGTTCACTTATTCAATATCTATGTCATTCAAATAAGATAAAATACTTACCTTCGCCCGATCTACTTTGTCGCGAGACATATGCTTAAATTTATTACGAACCATCATGAAAAAGCCGTCATGCTCGTCTTCATCGCATACTCTGCTCTTTTTCTCCAAATAGCTCGTCACCTGCCCGAGAACTCTCCTGAAGTCATCAGGAAGCGTGTCTTTGTGCTTTCGCTTAACAACTGAAGGAGAGTTCACTGAAGACCGTGGTGTTGTTGTTGTTCCCGAAATATTCTCCAATGATTCGGGATCTTCAGGCTCGTAATCAATGAAATCATCATAGCTGAGCTCCGGTCCCGTTTCGGATACCGTTGCTGCAGCTTCTTTTTCAGTTTCATCTCCATAATTAGAATGAGTTCTATAAAAAATTAAAATCTTCATTAATTTACTAACGTCAATAACGTACATCTTTGGCGCAACATGCTCCTCAAGATATCTCATTGCTTGAAAGAATGGCCACTCATTGCCCGATGAAGCCGCAGAGCCAGATGGTAAGTTTCTCTTCCGTAGCTCACGTACGAAGCGGTCCCGCAACGTCTTCCATCGTCCCTTACATTTCTCTACTGAAAATAAAAGGAATTGTTATAATATAATCACATAACAATAAATAATTCAAAATTACTTGTCATGCCGCATTTCTCCGCGACCTGCTTCCACACTTGTTCCCTAACATCCCTGTTTTTATAACTCTTATTGCACTTACCATATAAAACAGGAAAGTCTTTCACGGCCTCTATTAATTTTTCAACATTGGATGTATTTTCAATCGCTTCCATCTTTGACACTATGTAAACATAAAATGACACAATTGATGTCTAACGCGTGAAAATTTCCAACCGGTTGGAACTAAACGCGTCATGAGGCATCGCATCTTGAGGCATCGCATCATACGCGTTGGCATTATAACAGCTGCCATTGAAATGCATGGGTTGGAACTCATGATGCGATGCCTCAAGATGCGATGCCTTGCATTATATTTCCACCTTAACATCTCTTGTTTTTTGAGCTTTAACCATTTTTATGAGTGTAAATCTAGCATGGAACATTAATTATCTGCTGGAGAATGCAACTACATCATAAATTTGGAATTTAATGCACTAAATTTTCAAATCTACGAAAATCATAAGACACGTATTTACAACTTCACCTCACGAGAGCCAAACAAAAATGATATCTTATGATTGGGTTTGTGAATTGTACCGGATTTCTGGATTTCATCGACAGATGTGAACCCTCGCCGAGAAAACTTTTGTGATTTGTTTCAACCTTCGACCAAAGAGATAGGGACAGGCCTTGACGTATATTATTAGGGAATTTTCGCAAACGAAACGTAGGTTTGGATCCTGGAAATTTGAGAGATTTGGTCTAAGTTCGACCAAACTTGGACCAAAAAGTACTTCTGATAATCGCATCAGACGTTTGTTCGAAAAATAACAATGCTCAGGAAACGTACATTCTCAATTTTTATGATTTTCTAAACATTAATTTTCTTCGAAAATGGTATACAGTGGAAGCTCTATTAACCGAAGTCGGATAAACCAGGCCGCTCCCGTATCCGGGTTTTTTTTCCAAAATATTACCGCTCCTATATCCGGGGTCGTCGGCGCGATCCATACCACAACGCTCCATTAACCGGTGTTTAGTTTGCCGATTCAAAATTCGTCGTCACTCAGGACAACTTTGTCGTCGTTCCTTATTTGTGCCACAAAATTCGTCGTCAGTGAGGAGAATTTTGTAGCCACTGAAAACATTGTTGTCGTCGTGTCTTATCTTTGTCTCAAAATTCGTCCGCGTTGAGGACAATTTTGTGGGCATTGAGTAAAATGTTTAAATGTCTCAATTACTGTATGATGCTCTTTTCAGTACCTCAGTTCATGTTTGATTTTCTCCGAAGCACAATGTCCAAAAAACGTAGAAAACCTGTGGTTGTGAAGTTACAAAAAAAATTTAAGCCATAAAGAGAATAGATAGGGGTGAAAAATTAGTGAATATCGCACGTGAATTTGGCGTATCTGCGACCACAGTGGGAAAGTGGAAAAAAAACAGGAAACAATTGGAATCTTTTTCAACGAAATCCTTAGGTCAGGACCCGAATCGCCAGACCATTAAAGTACCCATTTTTTTAAAAACACCACCAGGTTTCAACAGCACCAAAGTGTCTGCATAAGTGGTACTATAATTCAGGCCAAGGCCAGAGCTCTTTCACAACATTTTCCTGATGAAAAAGACTTTGTCGCTAGCGGAAAGTCAGGTTGGTGGTGGAAAACAGGTTACGTGATCCGTCAACTGCAAATTGTAGGTGAAAAGTTGTCAGCAGACTACGTAGGAGCGATAACGTTTTGTGACCAACTCCAAGATGCAATCAGAGAACAGGGGTACCCACTTGATCAGCTTTATAATTGTGACGAAACAGGATTGAATTTTAAAATGATGCATTCCAAAACTCTTGCAGCCAGGGATGATTTGTCTGTGATTTGTATTAAAAAAAAACAAGGAACGCTTAACAGTGATGATGCGCGCAAACGCTTCTGGTACTCATCGCTTGCCACTCATGGTTATTGGCAAATCTGCCAAACCTAGATCACTGAAAGACGTAAAGCAGGACCGTCTTCCCGTGTTCTATAAAAACCAAAAGAATTCCTGGATGTCTACTGTTTTGTTCGAATCATGGTTTCGTCAACAGTTTGTAACTAAAGTAAAAGCTTTTCAAAAGGACTTCCGCAAAAGGCACTCCTCTTAATGGATAATGCACCTTCCCACCCAACTGCAGATATTTTGAAAAGTGGCGACATAACAGCAATGTTTTTTCCTGCAAATGTTACTAGCCTCATCCAGCCAATGGACCAGGGAGTTATTGAAACATTCAAACGAGGATACAGAAAATTGCTCCTGCAAACTTTGGTTCTGTGCCACGAAAATTTGTCTTTGGAAGAACGTTTGTGCACAATCAACATAAAGCATGCGATCTTCTGGAGTGCAGAAGCATGGAATAATGTTCGAGAATCAACATTGAAAGCTGCGTGGAACAACTTAATCCTGATGAGGGGGTGGAGGAAACCTCTACTGAAAACCCACAGCTCAATGATCTGGCCACCATGGTACCCGGTCTAGAAAAGGTCACTAGTGAAAGTATTAACGATTGGATTAGAGGGGACAATCAAGAGTTCGTCATGGACGATGAGTAAATGACCAGTTTTGTTGCGCACAGAGTTTCGAATGACAAACGAAGCCGAAGATCCTCAAACTGTGACACACGCTGAGGCGTTCCACGCTCTGGAGAAAGCTCTCCAATATGTGGAGCAGTTTGATCCCATGGCTTCGGAGATCGCAGCATTGAAGAAGTGGCGCAACCATGCTGCACTTCTTCGCCTTTCTGCCCCAACGCAGCAAAAAATAACCAAATTTTTCAAATAAATTAAGTGTTTATGTACATATGTTCAAATATTAAAATTTTCTATAACAAATTTCATGTTATCGGTTTTCAGTGTGGTTCAGGTTTTTAATATTCCGATTATCCGTGTTTTCTGATTAGCGGTTAAGACCTTCCCCCCGTCAACCCCGGTTAATAGAGCTTTTACTGTATTGATTTAGAAATCGAAGTCTAAATTAATAGCGTTGCAAATTCCAAAACCCTCTTCAGTCTTAGATAGAAACCGCGACAGTACGCCACCGATGGCAGTAACTGTAAACATTTCCCTATGCCTGAAAGAAATTTTATTGTCATTTTCAGTAAGTTACGTTCAAATAAGGAAATCAGCTGTTTGGCCAGGGACTTCGGCGAATTTTAATATTTGGAATTATAATTTGAGAAAAAATTCTCAATTCCAGTCTCGATTCCTTTATAATTTTTGTGGTTAACATAATGTAACGCGACGTAGCCATACATAAGATCAAAGCAAGGCAACAACACGCCATCACCTAGATCGCGGTCTAAGATTGAAATTTGTGTATGGCAATGCGGCGGTTTTCGCTCAAACTGAGGAACGACCGTTAGTTATTCAGTTGAAGGGCGATCGGCAATCTGTCAAGCAGAGAAAACAAGTAGCAACACACGAGGTAAAAGGTTAAGGAGAAAGAAAACGAAGATTCCAAAGATTCCTCAATGATTCCATAGTATATCCTAGATCACAATTGCACAGATGTAACCATTTTCTAATGGTTCTTTCATGTGGCAGTCTATATTTCACCAATCTGACCGCTTCAATAGGCTAAAGAGGACCACCAATAAGTCCAGAACCTTTCTGTGGATACTCGAAAACGTGTATCACAGCAGATATAAAAGAATGAGAACCAAGGTTAAATCCTCACACTGGTACAACGCTCAGCAGGCCAAGAAAACCAGAGACCTGTACCAAACGAGGCAACGCAGCAATACGCGAAACTAATTAAACAAATAAAACTTTCTCATCCTGACCGAAGAAAATAGGTTTTATTCCCCTGATGCACAAAAAGGTTTCATTGCCCTGAACATCTCGTTCCATTTCGTTTCGTTCCATTCCCACGCTGACCACTGTGTTGTGTGGCTCCGTCTCCAGTCTTCCATAGTTTCTCACGATCGGTGTATCGTCTGGATCCACTACCACCTATCATGTAATGTGCAAACCAATGCAGAACGACCGGACCTCATTAGGTGCTGCCTCATCGAAAGAATTCTGATGGGAAAGTTCGAGGTGACAACACTTAAGAACCCCGTTAAATCTAGATTGTAAGTCAGTAAGTAACGTATTGCTGTAACGGTAGTAACGTTAATAAAGTTAATTAAAACTTAAGAAGTACATCGTTTATTCCCAGTCTCCCAGTATTTTAGCTCTAAATCTACGGGCGGACTAACTGGCAAGGATCGGAACCAAAATTCAAAATGTGGAAGAAGCCAACTCCACAATGCCACAGATGTTGAGGTTGTTGAAGAATGCCATCGACAGGGAACTATTCGGGAACTGAAACTCGAAATTTGACTTGTGAAACAATGGTTTCACTCAGAAAAATAATTGAAGAAGAAATTGAATTTCACTTTGTTAATAATATGAAATGCTTTCGTCCTGTTAAGGACAATAATTAAAGCATTATTTGACACAGCAATTAATTTTTTAATATTAATATATATAGTGAATATAAGAATCTCTCTTCCCAGTATTGTCATTATCAATGCACTCCAGTTGAATTTACCTTATTTTGAAGAAATTATTCATAAACAACAATAAAATTCATTGAGTTTCACTTCGTTTTGACATTTACTGTTAACTTTGCTTACAAAAACCAGTACTCACACAGATTTCTATTTGTTAAAAATAAGAAACAGTTCTTTATTCGCACACCAGGTGTCTCTCGTGGTATGAACTAAATTGAAGAAGTTTTGTGTTTTCGCTTTGACAACCCTGTTTATGTTCAATTTTCTTAATTAAATTGAACGGAAATCCCAAACAAATTATTCGAAATGGTGTTAAATGATTTATTACATCGATTCAAATTTATTAGTATTTCAATTTTATGACCGTGGATCGGAAAAACAAAATACACGAATTTATATACATTTATACAAATTCGAGAGAAGAGTCGTGCTTCTTTTTGGAATTGCAATCGAGTGAAAATCCAAAGTTGCAAAAGAGACAACTTTGATTTGCACTCGTTAGCTGACAACTTTGAATAACTTCATGTAAACATTCATCGACTTTATTATCTCTCTTACGGTTGACAAAACATATATATATATATTTTTAATCCAAATATATATTTTTAATCCAAATATTGTCGAGTGTTAAGTTTGCATTCGAAAACTATATGGAATCTGACAGTCCTATAACACACCATGTCCCAAAAGCGCGATTGAGATGCCATATCCTATTCTTCCTGATCTAAGACTGTGGCTGGAAGTTATGACATTTGTTCAAAGTTACTTTTCCCTAGGTCGGTTATTCTTTATAGCCAAAATACTCCTACGTGAAACAATTCCTTTGGCTATGAATTCAGTGGTAGAAACATTCACAGATGTAAGAACGTGTTTTGATACAACAGTGTATGGTTCATACAGAGAGAGAGCGTGAACAAATGTTGAATTGTTCCCAGTTATTGGTATGAGAAGGACTTAGCAGGTCCATGTTAGCCACATCAGGAAAAAGAAAAAAAAAAAGTTGAATTAGTTTTCAATTAGAAACGAAATTGTGAGTAAATTTGGTTTTACCCTACAACACACAATAGTCCATTTAAGTAAATGGTTCGTGAAAACGAAGCTGAAGCAGCTACAGCAAGACATGTGACAGTTGTTTTTGGTAAAATTGGGTTTTACGGGGCAAAAAACTCGGTATGCTTCAATAGCCGGTGACTTTTCAAGAAGGTTAAGAACTATAGGGTGGAAAGGATTGAATCCATGCAACAAATGGAGAACAAATGTATTTTCGTGTTCAAAATATGAAAACTTTAAAGTAAATATTTGAAAAGTATTCGTTATCCACTACAGCATATAATATACACAGAAAGTGTAAAAGAATTGCATCGATTTGGTGCTAATAGGAAAGTGTCTGTTCTGTTATATGTTGTAGGTCCAATATTTTCGGTTCACATAACAAATCTATATTCACAATCCGCCTGTTTTGATTTTCGCGAAGTAAATGTTTAGACTGGGAATGTTCTGTTTCATTTTGTGATATTTCATTTGTCAAAAAACTAGTTCATAACTTCAATTCTTTCTTAATAATTTTTAGGGGGCTAGTAAACATGTAACATGCAGAGAAGGAGATGTGGCCTTCCAGCTGCCAGAGATAGACGATAATCTCGTCATTATGATTGGTAACTATCCTTGGTGTTTTTTTGATACCTTACTGTTCTTTAGACGAATTTAATTTTTGACTGTGTAGGTACAATCACAAGCTCTTCATCAGATGCTGGATCGAAAATTTCAAACACGAGTCTTGAGAGAAGACGATATTGACAAAATTTCTTTGACTCAATAACACAGAAGTGATGAGTTTCGGTTTCACTCATCTAAATACCGTAAAAGTGAGCTTACTTAACATATCTTAAAGCTGATGCGTGGCTTGTAGAAACACCGAACAAAATGTAAGGTATTGCTTATACTGATAACCAGGAACAGGAAATGTGAATAAATTAAGAATCAGTGGACACTTGAATATTCACTAGAAATTAACTAAATTGGTCGATTAGTTTGTCTTCAAAAAGTGCTTTAGTTTGAGGAAAGCTGTACAAACGTTGATATTGCATTACACATTGCATTTGAATTAAAAAATTTTTAATGATTGCATCCATTAAATTAAAGACAGCAAAATACTGTTGGTTTGCTCCGGAATGATTTCATCCACGTGATACACCAGTTGCACTTTTCGCTTAGACAGTTTGATTGCACAATTACACTAGTAGATGCAATCAAGAAGAGTTGTTTTGAGGATACTCGCACTAGATATTGAACGCAAAATTAACCTCAATAAGCAAGTACAGTCCGAAGGTTTAGTGTTGCTTTGCATTTGATATTTTACTCTATATCATTTTCAGATTCGGCCAATTTACTATTTTTGTACTGATGATGGTACCAACAAACCAAAGCTAGTTCAAAGCTAGCACAAGGTATGATTACTTTAGTTAAAAGTTTGTGTCTGATGTATCTAAACACTTTTTAATCCAGGTTCACGTAAGAAAGAGAGAAACCCTCATTGCCGAGTGCTTACTCCATTCAGATATTGGTGGAATATTAAAGTTCGAACCGAGAAAGATTTATTATCTTGGAACCTTTTTACGAATAGTTTTATGAATACCATGTTTTTACTTGACTTGGTTGTGTGAATCTGATAATCTCTGAATACTACTACAAATCAAATTCGTAACCCGTTAAATCAAGAACAAAGTTGGATGCGTTTTGAATAAGTACCACCTTAGACAAATCGGAGGAACCTCAAATTTATGGTACCACTTCATAAAGTTCAGTCTGCATTCCTACAATGTGGTTAACGATATTCTCTGTAAGTAGTTTAAAATAATTGTTCATTTTTTCATTGTAAGTTTTCTATTATATTCCAGAAAAGGGCTAAATTTTGTGAGTTCGACTAATTCATATCTTGATGGTTGAATATATATGTCCCTGCTGATGATGTGATGTTTGTGATTTATCGTAATACAAGGATGATTATTTCTGATACAAGGAGCATGTTCTGAAAAACTGATAGCAGCGATGGATTCGGTGTGGTGACTCCTTCAACAAGCTGCTCATGTTGGTTCTAATGAAACTTATATAAATCCAATGAAACTTATATGACATATTTCTATATCATTTTCCAGAAAATCAAACGATTACCAGAATCTGATTCATTTTCTTCATCAATCTGAACAACTGTTCCAAGGAAAGTAACCTTTAGTGGTCAATTAATAACACATAATGGGTAAGCTGTTATGATTTATAATTTGTGAATAAAAGTTTAACGTTTCAATTAACTTAAACTGATTTCAGATATGGAAAGTATGATTCTCTACTAGATGGAACCAGTTCATTTTGTCCAGATATTCGAATTGTGTTGTACAGAAAGGCAAATCCATTGCAAAATTTCTGTATCATGAATCTTCAGGTGAAAGTGAAAGTGAATTTTTCAAGTTGTTAATTTGAAGTGTTTCTGGTGCTCTAACATACTCAGTAAGTGTTGGACGTTTGAAGAACAACGTGGACCCCTTAGAAGTCCCAAGGATATTACGTGAGTAGAAGCATGATAAATTTTCACATTTCGTTAAGACGACTCGAGTTATACAACGACATTGTTGCCGCAGGCTGTGAAAATAGCGATATAGATATCAGGATAATGTAGAGATCTAGGTGTATATAGAAGTAAGGGACAATCAAAAAAATGTTCGATATCTCGCATAGCGTTTGTTACACCCTAACTAAGTAGAGATAATTGGTCAGGTCTAAAAGTTAAATGGAGTATTTTAATATAAACTTAAGCAATTAATTGGTAAAAAATGAATATCCCGAAGTAGTTATAAGTTAAAGGCTAATAATAATAATTAATCATTGTGAATAGTGGTCAATTGGCCACTGGTTTGCGCAGATATATAAATGTAGATTCTGGAAGAAGTGCTTGTCCCTGTACAGTCGCCAAATTTTGTGCTCTTTGTCAGTCTACTTCTGGCATTTACATATTTTGGTCGTTTGGTAGGAATTGCATGTTATTCCTATAAACGTCTGGAACGTTTGAAAATGATTAAATTTTCCTTCAGGAATTTAAACGCTTCATTTCGACGACAACAAGGAACTGTTAACGAACTATTTTATTTAAGCTAATGCTTAAGCACTTTTACGTTCTAATAATTGTGAGTCCTTTTAGTCAGTCGTTATCGTTTGTTTGGCTGAGTAAGTCGAGTCTGGTTTTGGGATCTGTTTCAAGTTTTCTCAAGGTTGATTATAAAAGGTGTCTAACCGGTTGATATTTTGACATTTGACATGTTGAATTTTGCGTAAAATGTGGACAAAGGTAAATGTTGTAAAAGTACTAAGCATTACATAGTAGGTCTCTTTACGTACTTTACTATTTTAATAGACTTTACTAGACTTTACTAGACTTTACTCGAAGAAAAATGAGAAGTTTGAGAGGATTTGTCTAAGTCCTCTCTGCTTACTCGAAGTGTAAGAAAACACTTTCGAGTAACATCTAGTAAAGTCTAGTAAAATCATTCGAACGTAAACAAAATTGACGTTTGTTCAGTTTTAAGTTTCAATTCGCGATCTGAAACTTAAAATCTTTTCCTTTAAAAAAAGTTAATAAAAATGGAGCCATTGCGTGATTTGGTTGATATAAATAATGTTTTTGAGTGGTTCAGCAACAATGGGGCTTCAAGCAGTGTAATGCTGCCTCCAGCGGGCATAGTATCGACAATAATTTGTATGGGCCAGGCATCATCGGATCTTTCTCAAAGAGCCAAAAGGCAGTGCATTAGGGACTATATAAAACATGTAGTTCCGATTTATAGTGACAAAGAGTTCATAACACATTTTCGGGTGAATCGTGAACTCTTTTCGAACCTTTTAAAAAGGTTCGAGTTATCAAAAATTTATACAGAACTGCGGCCTGACAAAAGATTCAGTGCGGCCGAACATATGTACATTTTTTGTGGTTTGCGGGGCATGAGCCTTGCAGCTTTAGAGACCTGCAAGACAGATTCGATATAAGTTTGGGAACTATTTCTCGGATAATCAGTAGAGTAACTGAATTTATAAGTGGTCTCAGCGGCGAGTTTATTACAAGACCAAATGCAGGCAAAAAACTTGCAACCAGCCAATACTTCAAAAGCAGATCGGGTATTCCTGGCATAATTGGTGCGATTGATGGCACTCACATTCAAATAGACCCTCTGGGAAATTTGAAAAATGAGTACATTGATCGCAAAGGAAATGTGACTATATGCATGCAAGCGGTCTGTGACGAGTCGCGTAGGTTTATAGATTTTTTCATGGTTTACCCCGGCTCGTCTCACGACAGTTGGGTTTTTAAAAATTCAGAGTTGATTAGAAGAGATGATTTCTGAAGAGACGATGATTTAGAAGAGATTTGTGGAGGCAAGTATTTGGTATTTAAGGGTGTTTTTTTTGCTGTATGAAAATAAACTTCCTCGCCCGTCCAGTCATCTATTTCTGTTTCGACGAAATGCTGCTTAGCTTGTTCTTTTTCCTTTTTACGGCACATTTTTTCCAAATGTCCCACTATATTGCAGTAGTTACATTTATATGACTTGAATCTGCAGTCTGTAGATTCGTGATTGCTATAACCACAATGTGTACATCGTTTACCATCTTTGAAATCCTTTTTTTCGTTATTGTTACTATTTTGTCTTGTTGTGCCCTCTTTGCCGGCCCTATTTTGCTTTGTTGGTTCGCTCTTCTTATTTTTATTATTAAAGTTTACCTTATGAACTCTAACCTCTTGATGCGATTGTAAAAGAGCAGCCTCTTTTCTTTTTGCACCTTCGACGATCTGCACAGAATCCTTTGTATGGTCCTCTTCGCAAACACGATCTAAAACTTTACCTTTTTTTAGACCTGCTACAAACTTATTTGTGATCATCAAATCTAGCTGCACGCCCCATTGACATGTGCTGGCTTTGTCCTTTAGACGTACATACCATTGGTTGACCCATTCGTTTTCGTTTTGCTTTAAGTCGAAAAACTCCGTGCGTTCACGAAATACCGACAGTGTTTTCGAATATTGCTTCTTTAGGATGGCACATAATTCATCGTATGACTTTTGCGATGGCAATTCTGGATCGCATAAATTTGCTAACACTCCATAACCCTTTGTGCCTATCACTGTTATAAGTGTAGCAACCCTTCGATGCGGCTCCATTACATTATTTACGATAAAATACTGCTCTAACCTGTCTTGATAATTTTTCCAGTCTTCATTCTCGTTATACTCTGCAATACACCCTACTGTAGCTGAGTACACTTGCAAATTCTGTATCGGTGTTGTTGCCTGCGCTCCTGAGTTCCCGCCATTTGCTTCATTTTGCGTGATACCCATTTGCCTTGTTTGCTGGCTTTGTAACCTCTGTAAAGTTGTTTCCATTTCCGATGATTTGGAATTTGCCACGTTTCTTTCCGCTCTAATTCTATCCATAGTAACTTGTTGCTCCCTTTGCTTTTCTTGGGCTTCTTTAAGCTTTTCTTGTAATTCTTTAACCTTGGCTTCTGTCGCCATCTTGCATGCGCACTTTGTCGTTGTTGTTAGCCTTTTTCACCAAATTCACTTTTATGAATTTTTAAGTACTTACGGATCTTTTCCTTTGCTTTTTATCTCGTCGCCAATGTAATAGATTAATAGAGGGAAATCAAGGAAATGCTTCGTTTTTGTAATATTACTTTATTTCACTTTATATATATACACTCAGAACGGGTTATGGCTGATGGCTTCCTTCTTGTTGCAGATCTTCTTTGTTTCTTGACACTCATCTTTTTGAAGTTGGCTTCCTTCCATCTGGCCACGTTCGTTATTATATATCCGATCTATTACAAAAACTAATAAATTTATATAATAAATAATATGTATTGAAATAAACGAAATATGTAGGTACTTACCATCTTTCAAATTTAATTCTTTTTCAAGTTCACACCAAATCCTATTCTTCAACTTAATTTTCATGTAATTAGCATCATTTGTGTCGTACAGTTCCCTGTGACCCCTCACTGCCTCAATCAACCTTTCTCCTGCCATAATTATTAAATTATTATTTATTTATAATAAACACACTACGCAAAGCTACGACGGACACGGCACGACTGACACGAGAAACTGTGCCCCAACTACAACGGCACGCGAATCGTAGTTGGCGCGAATCACTTCACGTTACGTGGAATTGCCAATTTGCGCTGTTGTGTATAAATACACTTACCACAAAAAATCGCGCTGTGCTGCGCCACCCCACACGCGTTATACGCGTTTCAATTTGCGCCTAGCCTAAATGAATAGCCATGAGTGCATAAATCGATCTTAATCGCTTCCCAAAGCTTCCTTTTATTTCGTAGTTTGACGCATTTTCCAAGTTTTTCGAAATGCTTCTCAAAGGAACATAAAAGGCATTGTATGGGAGCCTCGACCCATGTACCCCAGCTATTCACATCCATGTTATCCTCCTCCACTGGTTGTTGTTCATCTTCGGTAAAGACCAACGGCTGAGAAGGCCACTCCTGGCTGCAGTCTGGATCACATAACCTTTCTAGCCTGTAGCTAGAAGTTGGAGTCACATTCAGCGAAGGGATAATTGCATTTTCCTCAGCTAAAAATTAATATATTTTAAAAATTATTTTATGTTTGCTGCAATTAACCTCACCATCCCGATATACCGCGGCAGATTTTGGTGTAAGATTTAAAACACTCATCAAACTTTCTTGATTGCACGTATCTAATTGAAATTAATTTTAATTTAATAAGCACTCATAATTCACATTTACTTACCTTCCATATTTGTTATTGTTAAAACCGAACTAGATTATTAAAATGAACTAAATTTCCTGACTGAAATTAAACTGAACCAAACTTGTTGAAAAGCAGATGTCAAATGTCATTTGACAGAATTTCTGAATTTACTAGACTTTACTCGACCAAATTTGTCAAGTAAAGTCAAGTAATGTCCAGCACATTTCCCCTCCATGACATCACGCCAAACTCTCTCGAAAATTTTACTCGAGAAAGTAAGAAAACGCCAATTTGGATGTTGAAACATATTGCAATATATTGCAATATATTGCAATATGGTACGTTAACAGACCTATTAAGGGTATTCATTGCACTTCGTAAGTTCGTAAACGTCGTAAATCGTAAATGTCGTAAACACAATTGACGTGAACACCCCAAACTGTTTTCTTCGTAAAGTATGTAAATATCTGTCATATTTTATGTCATCTGTCATTTCAAAATTAGAAGCCATAACAATTATATATGTTATTAGTTTTATGAACTAAAACAATGCCCAAAAGCAGTGAAAAACCGAAAATTTTAAAGTTCCTACACGACAAAGCTGTTTCCGAGTTATTAAATTTGGAACAAATAAGTATAGTAATCTTTTTTTAAGTTTTAATTTTTACTCTGCAAAAATTGCAGGTTCTACTTCCCAAAACGATATCGATGAAATTATAAATGAGTTTATAGCCAACTATATTGCTGGCATGATATTTCGTTATGGTATTCGTAATTCCATAGAATCTGTGCCCAAAAGTCAGGCAATTTCACATCAAATAGTACCAAATCTAGATGAACACAGATTTCGTCAACTCTTACGTGTAAATTGGTACACATTTGACTATTTTCTACATTTAATCAAATATGATGAAGTATTCAACGGATTCAACTGTTGGAAACATATTCCAGTTAAAAAACAGCTGATGATTGTGTTATATCGACTTGGTTCCTAGGGTAAAGGGGCATCCATAGCAAAAATTGCATGTTTATTCGGTGTAGGAGATGGCGGCTCAATAATGAACATCACTAAAAGAGTATTTAGAGCAATATGGCAACATTCAGAAAAAGTATTTATATTGGCCAGATAGTAAAGAACGCAAGGAAATTGTGTCTAAAACGAGCCATGAACTGGCATTTTGCATTGGGTACGTAGATGGCACTGAAATCCGTTTAGCTGAAAAGCCGACTACGGATCCTGAATCATATTTCACCCGAAAGCATCAATATGCATTGAATCAACGGTTTTAACACCGTTCCGGTCAAGCTCAGCAGCCAGAACCGCAAATGAAAGAAATGCTTTTAATCAACGTTTGTGTAGATACCGCCTTCGAATCGAGAATTGTTTTGCATTTAACGTTGGAAATGATGCGAATCATCGCCTTGCTTGCCAATGGATATACGTATGTTGTATTCTACATAACATAAATCGAACTATAAATACATCAGATAAAGAACTTGAAGAAAATAGTTCTTCTCAAAATGAAAGTGTATATAATGAAGATGAAAACCATGCTAACTAACCAGAAGAGTATTGTAACAAATTTTTTGCGTGGTGGTGCTGCTGGTACTTTCCTGGTGCGTTGAGTTTGCCGAGCGGTAGCGAAACTTCTTTCTGGCACCGGAATCTGATGGGGCTGAGTCCACTTTGCTTGCCGTTCTTAAATGCCTTCGTTTTCGTTGAATTCGCACTCGATTTATATTAGTGTAACCAATTTTCCGCGTGTTTTTTTCTTTCGATTCCGTACTACTTTTTTATTGACAGCTCTCTCCAAAAAAAAAACTATTCCACCTAGTAACTAACGGTCGTTACTTGGTTTTCTTTTTCACCAAACAGCCGTGTTGCCATACACAAGTTTGCCCTTTTCGCGCGGGATCTACGAGATGGCGTGTTGTGTCCGTTCTCATAGCTCGTGCATGGCAATGTCGCGTTACAGTATGATCGCGACGGTGAATTGAAAAGAATAACCATCATGGTTTTAATGAAAGAAGATAATTAATTCAGTATACATATTATATTTCATTTTCTATATCTAATTTTATGTTTTTGTAATTACATTACAAATTAAAATTCAATAAAAAGAATACAACTTTAATTTTTAATATCTAATTAGAACCTATCAAATTCTACGTTTTGGACTTCATATTTCAAATTCTTTAAATCACATTATTTTTATATTTTAATTCTAATTCTAGTTTTTGGATTTCGTATTTCTTTTCAATTTCTAACTCTCTTAATCTAAGTTCACCTCGAATTTTTTCTTTCTCTAATTGCAGCCGTTCCTTCTCAATTGCGAGTCGTTGTTTTTCGATCTCGTTTCTGCTATTTTGGGTACTGGCCTGTTCAAACCAAAATTGAAACACTTTATTTATATGATCTATATATGTCCAAAAAATGTTCAAACCAAAAATTGAAACACTTTATTTTTCTGATCTATATATTTGTTCAAAACCAATGTGTATTTTACTCGAAATCACCAATGCAAGTGAAGTTTTTCAGTCCGATATGTAGTTGGCAGCAATTAGCTTGTTGGATTTGACGTTCAGTGGCTAAAGGGGTTCCCAATATTTCTAAATCCGTTCATGACCAAATAATCTACTAGAGACGGCGTTTTACGCTTTTGAAAGTCCCTAGTATTCCTGGTGCGAGGTGTACCCGCGCCAGTAGTTCTTTTGACCTCATTTTCAGAAGTCCTTCTGGTCTCATCTACCCCTGCAGTCTCTATTGCTACTTCTGCGATGGGCTGTTCATTTTCAGGTGAGCAGTCAGTTGGTACGGAGTCGTAAATGATGTAGTCTAAGTCGAACGAATCCTCGATAAATGGTCCAGCTACGTCAACATCAACGCAAGGAGATAGATAGCTTGGCCCTGAGTCTATAGTTGTCGGCAGCGTAATATTCTTACGCATACCGAAAATTTGTTCTAGTAACTCAAAATGAGGATAAATTTTTTCTATGTATTCTGCAAAGAAAAGACGAAAATTCAACCAACTGGATGGTACATTTATCTTATCGTTCACCTTTAACCGTTGCCTCATTCCCCTCCTCCAGCAAACCAGCACCAGTACCTTGCCTCCAGTCCTCGGCTTTTGTAAATAACGTCATCAGGTTCCTCATTTTATTTTTGATAACCGTTGGCCCAAGTTCTTCGTATTGTTTTAATTCGTAGGCGTCAAATAACGCCTTGTAAAATTTTGGCGCAGTCGGTTTCTGCAAAATAAATTACAGGTGAACAATTTTCCGTTAAAAATTATACATACTAACCTCAAAACAATCTGGTTTTCTTCTAATTTGTCAATTATTGACTCCAGTAAAAGCACAGTTTGGCTTTTCGGCCAGCTGTAGATGCCACCTTCGCGTTTCCTACACTACAATTTCAATTAATTAAAATTCCATTTCAAATTTTTAACACCAGTTCTTCGCACATGTTTTAAAGACAAAGACATTTTCTTTTCTTAAGCAAAACTTCACTATTAATAAGATTACTACTGAATTTAAAAAAGAACCTCTTGACACTTTGAATTTCCAAACTGGAATGACCAAGATTTGTCAAGGAATCTAGTAAGTGACACAAATGTCCTGTTATCTATTCCCTACCAAGGCAGAATATCTAAGTTCTGAATTTATGCAAATGGTAGAAAAACAAGGGACATGCCTATGCGGTAGACTTCCTTTGAAAATATGGCCTATCCCAGGAACGAATTTCTTATAAAAATAATTAAACTGAAAATTTCAACAAAACAAAACAAATATTCGAAGGAACCGACGTCCGAGAACAACATCGAAAATCCATCATGACCCGAAGGGAAAACAGAACCGTTGAAACCGCTGAAATTCCTTAACACCTGTTTCATGCAAAAGAAGAACACCAAAGGAATTAATTATCACACTTCAATAAAACGTTGATTACCTTTTTATTTCTTTTCACTTTATTACTTCTATTTCCTTTCACTTGTATATCTTGGGTTTAACCTATTTTCGTTCTTTGTTCTATCGCACGTCCAGCTGGATGCAGTGTCAGATCACGACTGCACTTCCCTGCATGGTCATTCTTTGACTTTCTTCCCCGTCCACACTCAATCGTGTGGACATACCAATTCACACCCAATCTCATATTCAATTCGTAACAACACCTAAAATTTGATAAGTGCATATGAACTTACTCTTGCATTTTATGTATTTTTAAAGCATTTTTATTACTAATATAAATGAAAAATATTTAAATGAAAATAATAAGCTGAAAATAAGAACATCTGACAGCATATACGAAATACGAAATACGCCAAATACGACACTTTCTACCGTCGTAAAGTTTACGAAATTTCGTATTCTTTTTTGTTTGGGGAAAAATACGAACTTTCGTTTACTTTACGAAATACCACGTTTACGACAAATACGAAGAGTTTACGAAGTGAAATGAATACCCTTATTAATATCAACTTGAGTGCATCGAAGTGAACAGTGTCTTCGATTGTACAGTCAGCGTCAAATAGTTCGTGACACCCAAAGTGATCAAAAAGTTTGCAACACAACCTTATTCCAACTGTAACAAAGACGTGTTGCGAACTATTTGACGCTGACTGTACCACTGTACGTAACATAATTCAAAATAGTATAATGAACTTTGTCACTACAATAAACTTCAAAATAAGTGTAAGGTTATTTATGAGTTATGTTATGTAGATACGCCAATGTTGGTCTTATTATTTGCTTGTATATGAGAAGTCTAGTTTTTATATTTAATTCTTTATTTTTCATCAAGGTGACTAGTAAGAAGTATTGCTATTCTCACAAGTATTGCTATTCCTCCTCCACGATCATGCATTCCATCATTCTTGTATAGAATGTAGTAGGGGATTCGGAAATTAGCTTCTGGCTTTAACATGGTTTCTTGTATGAGTATGATGTCAACTCTCCTTTTTTTGGTGCCAAGAAATTTGCATTAAATGTCGACAGCCCTCTCGAAAGCACCTCATTAGCGCCCCTCTGGTCGTCATGAGTGATTATAAATTATAACTAAATATTAATATAAGTATTGAGAGTGAATAAACAAGAGAGGTTGTTATTGTGAATATTGTAACTGTATTGGCAGATGATTGCTTTTAATAATTAACGACCTTTTTCGCGTGGAAGTCGGTTATTGCGTTCTCGAAAGAACTGTTCGAAATTTCGAGATAAAGGTAGCCTATGTCTTTACTCACAGTTTAAGCTATACATACCAGTATCGGTTATACATACCGGTTTAACCGTGAAAGTTGGGCAGACAGTATGGATTAGCTACCTAGTATTTATTATGTGGTATATACAGAAATACGCTTGTAATAAAATTATTTATTTAAAATTTATAGCGACAAACAATTATAAATCCAAGAACATTTATTACAAATTTCTTCGAATACATTTTTCTTTTGCGAAATTGTCAATTCTCTCGTCGTAATCTAAAGGTGGAAATATAATGCAAGGCATCGCATCTTGAGGCATCGCGTTATTAGGCATCGCGTTCGTTGCTAACATAATGCAAGGCATCGCGTTAATTGTATTTTGCAAAAACTGACATTTCTTGTCATTCCATGTTTTGATATGAGTGAAGAACGTTCTAGCTTGCATTCTGCTGAAATTAGTTATTATTAAAAATTTAAAATGAATTGTGATGAAGTTATTGAATTGGTTTTTATCATTTCCGCCCTATATGAGCTCTATGAAATACTTATGAAGTTGAATAAAAGGAAAAGGAGATTTTCTGTGCGTGAAATGCACCGGGACCGAACGATCGAGGGCTTTTTCGAAATTAGTTTTAATAAAATGAAAAATATTGACGCAGAACAGTTCCTAATGTGTACAAGGATGAAGCGCGAAACATTTAACCTCCTACTAAATCTCTTAAAAAATAAATTGACGAAATATTCAATAAGAACACCAATATCGCCGGAGTGTAGATTGTTCCTCACATTGCTGTAAGTTTAATTCTGGTGGCATATGTGTGTTCATAATGGCAATAGAAATATAATTTTTTGTAGATACCTGGCACAAGGAGGAAGTCGGCAACTAATATCGATGATGTTTAAGGTTGGAGTATCCACCGTAAGAGTCATAGCATTGGAAACATGCGGCATAATTTGGAAAGAGTTATCCCAGATTTATGTGTCGCCTCCAAATACGCATGAGTGGGAAAAAATTGCCGACGACTTCGAAAACATATGGAATTTGCCAAATTGTGTCGGAGCTATTGATGGAAAACACATAAATATAACTTGTCCTTCAAATACTGGATCCCAGTATTACAATTATAAGGGCAATTTTAGCATTGTTCTGCTTGCTGCATGCGATGCTAACTATACCTTCACTCTGGCAGATATTGGCGCATATGGCGGCCAAAGTGATGGAGGCACTTTGTCTTATTCGTCTTTCGGAAAAGCCCTAATTTCAGGTCAATTCAACCTACCCAAATCAAGATGCCTAAAACATAACAACATTGATTGTCCATTTTATTTCGTCGGAGATGCTGCCTTCCCGTTGAAGACATATTTGCTGCGGCCGTTTCCTGGTCGTTTATTAACGCCAAAGCGAGAGTATTTCAATATGAGATTATCACGAGCAAGGAGAACGATTGAAAATGCTTTCGGAATCTTAACCGCCAGGTGGAGAATATTACGAAATTCAATGAATGTCGCACCTGACACAGCAGAGAATATCGTTAAAGCTTGCATTGTTCTTCATAACTTCGTAAAAATGAACGATTCTTCATATTGTCCAGTAAACTTTGTCGATCAGATTCACGATACCAGTTTTGTTGAAGGCCTTTGGAGGCAAGAAGTTACTGCTCTTCCCAGTATGAGACCTTCTGCGGGTCATAACGCACCACGTTGTGCCTTTAGGATAAGGGAGATTTTGACAGATCACTTATTTAGTAATAAAATTTAAGATTCATATATTATTATTATTATTATTCATTATTCATATATGTACATATTTCAATTATTTTTAAAATTCATTCTTAATTTTAATAATACTAAATAATAAAAGTAAAACTAAATTTAAAAAAGGTAGTTCAGGTAGTTCACTTATTCAATATCTATGTCATTCAAATAAGATAAAATACTTACCTTCGCCCGATCTACTTTGTCGCGAGACATATGCTTAAATTTATTACGAACCATCATGAAAAAGCCGTCATGCTCGTCTTCATCGCATACTCTGCTCTTTTTCTCCAAATAGCTCGTCACCTGCCCGAGAACTCTCCTGAAGTCATCAGGAAGCGTGTCTTTGTGCTTTCGCTTAACAACTGAAGGAGAGTTCACTGAAGACCGTGGTGTTGTTGTTGTTCCCGAAATATTCTCCAATGATTCGGGATCTTCAGGCTCGTAATCAATGAAATCATCATAGCTGAGCTCCGGTCCCGTTTCGGATACCGTTGCTGCAGCTTCTTTTTCAGTTTCATCTCCATAATTAGAATGAGTTCTATAAAAAATTAAAATCTTCATTAATTTACTAACGTCAATAACGTACATCTTTGGCGCAACATGCTCCTCAAGATATCTCATTGCTTGAAAGAATGGCCACTCATTGCCCGATGAAGCCGCAGAGCCAGATGGTAAGTTTCTCTTCCGTAGCTCACGTACGAAGCGGTCCCGCAACGTCTTCCATCGTCCCTTACATTTCTCTACTGAAAATAAAAGGAATTGTTATAATATAATCACATAACAATAAATAATTCAAAATTACTTGTCATGCCGCATTTCTCCGCGACCTGCTTCCACACTTGTTCCCTAACATCCCTGTTTTTATAACTCTTATTGCACTTACCATATAAAACAGGAAAGTCTTTCACGGCCTCTATTAATTTTTCAACATTGGATGTATTTTCAATCGCTTCCATCTCTGACACTATGTAAACATAAAATGACACAATTGACGTCTAACGCGTGAAAATTTCCAACCGGTTGGAACTAAACGCGTCATGAGGCATCGCATCATACGCGTTGGCATTATAACAGCTGCCATTGAAATGCATGGGTTGGAACTCATGATGCGATGCCTCAAGATGCGATGCCTTGCATTATATTTCCACCTTAAAGATAGCAATAAGCTTGATTCTTTGTTAAGTATTGCTTACGAATTTAATCTTTTATCTGTTATATTTGAGCGAAGATAATTTTTCACTCTCCGCAGGCAGAGAACAAAAACTCCGCTCACCACTACAGTTGCTGGCTGCAGTTGAAACGATTCTAAAAGCTATGTCAATGTTTGGGTAAATTGTTTCAAGTTCTTCACTTCTAAGAAAGTTTGGAATTGCGTTGGGTGTTCTCTACAGTTCTCCAGTTCTTTGAAGTTTTGCCACAAGTCTGTCAATAATTACTAGATAAACTGTTACTCTGAATGTTATCCGGGCAGATAGTGAACAAGTAATATCTTCGGTAGATTCATCTTTCTCTTCCGCATCCTCCTTGAGTCTTTTTTGTATTCTCTAACTGATGAGAGTTCCAAGGCTGTTCATATTATGTGTAGTAGACTGTCATACATTTATCCTAAAACTGCTTGCATCCGTGTGAAATTTTGCATGGGGATTATAAATTGGCAGGATTGGTTGTTGATGAAGTAGAATGAATAATTTAGAGGAGTGTTTGAGTTGGTTGGCAGAATGATTAATGTTATTTAATTTTAGAATATCTCGGTTTATTTTGTTATATTACAATATCTCTTATTTATTATCTTCTGTGTAACACATTTATTGTTTTCTAAATATATGCGTGCTTGCTCATTGACTGTCTATTGAGGACTGACTATAAATCAGTCATGCGCAGTATGCGTCATTCTTTGTCTAACAATTTGGATGTCATATATCACATCTGTGTCAACAGATGGGATCTAATGTACTTGTATTCAATTTTATTTATGGAAGTAATTCATACATTCCAACAGTTGTTTGACAAAATGATTCCTCAGTTCATTGAATGCGGTGTGTTCGGTGACATCAAAGACACGACGCCGATACCTTGCAATGTCTTGATATTTAATGATTGGCAGTCGGGGGCGGGTCTTTGGTGTCGCCGAAGTGGTCGAAGATTCCTTCAATATTGTTTGGAAATATGACAATATTTGAGGGTTCCGACGCCAGACAATTGTAACATCCGCACATGTGAGGGCCGCAACGGCTTCTTCATAACATTCATCCTCATCAGAATCGCCATCACGTTGAATCCGTGGTAACCTTTCGGTATTGGGTTTAGAAAACCTTCCTTCTTACCGCTTTTCCTTTTGTTGTAGAGGCACTGAATACACGATGATATGTACTTTTCAACGAAACTACGCATTGTCCGGAACCAGTAGAATTCACACAAACGATTTAGTGTTTTGTTTCGTAGCAAAATGCCCCATTTCGTCATGAGCTGCTCTAACAACGTGCACTCTCATACCTTAGGTACCACCCACTGGTAATTCGATAAATCCTACCATCTCGCAAAGTATAATTTTTATAAATGTTCCGCTCATTCTCCGTGACAAGTGAACGCTTAAGTACTTTATAGCTTTCCTTCATCTTCATATCTGTCAATTGTCCTGCAAGTATCTAATCGTCTTGTGAAATTTACATCACTACTTCTTCCTTATTATTGTCTGTTGTATTACGACTCAACATGTTTCATTTTTTTCCCTGGTCGATATACTACATGGAAATTGAACTCCTGGATTTGCATCCACCATCGCGCGAATTTTATGCTTTTATTTTTAAAAATTAAAAAAAAAACATGAATTTGAAAATCAAAATTTTTATTGAACAAACAAACTTCAGTTTTACAGAGTTACACCTTTGTTGGAGCGCGAAATAGATAATTTGTAAAACTCGGAGCTTAGCGAAAGAAAAAGTCAACGATATCCTTTTAAATAAAAATTATAACACTTTATTTAATGAGCTAAATATTACAAGTTTTATATTTGAGCGGAAGAACCAAGCTGTACGCTAATTATAGATGAACAATTTATATACTTGAGTGATGAGGTCAGTAGAAGTACCGGGCTGAGCGACAGTTGTAGTTGAACAGAACTAGAATGACGGTTGTAAAAGAGCTATCGAAGGAATGGAACAAAGGGAATCCAGCCACCAATCCCAATTGATCACGCCATATCGTCTGCTACTGATAAGGCGACCACCCAGCGACACGCAAAACTGCGTAGTAAGCAATATGGTGGTCATTTTTGAGCAAGGCAGCAATGTTGCCTTAATTGCGTTGCAACACTGTAGCTTCCGTCTGGATTGCAACATTGTTGCTACTTCTTGTTCTTGCAACAACCTTCGAAATCTAAATAATAACTAACTCGAATACAATTAGTGACAATCATTTATTCCCGCCAAATTACTTACCTAGGCATACATGTGCCACAATAAATTCGATCGATCGGCATTATTCTGATTTCAGTGAACTTCGGGATAATGCTGATCGGAAAATAATTTTTCGTGAGAACGGAAATTCAATTTCCTTTTGATTTATTTCCGACTTTGCAAACAGGCTTCACTGAGGCAGAAAACATCAATTTTATGATTAGTAATAAAGTATTGTAATTGAAAGACTCTTCTTTCCACCGACCTGCAATTCCACTGGAGGAATGAACATTTATTCATGTTGAGTGACTTATGCATTTAAGGAGACCTCCTTGGACCTACGTCTAGTGGGAAGGCGCGATTCTTTGCTGTAGTCAAAGCGGATCTTCGTAAAATTCGCGTTACCTTGAGCTGGCTTAACAGCCGGTATCATGGGCCACTCTTTACTGGGCTCTTTGCTACCTGGCATTGATATAGTTTCTGGGTCTGCGTTAGAGTCTTTCTTATTTGAGAGATGATTATTGATGAAATTGACCAAAAGGTTATTGAATTTGGAATGTGCCACTGGGTTTTTGAACTTGTTGCTGGGTATGTTCACACGTAACCCGCGATTCGTGGAATAAGATTTTTCTTCTCTTTCGTGGATTTGATGGCGTTACAGTTAGTTACTACTGTAAAATATATTCCTCCCAAAGAGATCCTAAACTTTTTTAAGGCTTCTACTACAGCTAGTGTATTCAACACGTTAACACGTAACACTGTCTCTTCGGGCTCTGTATCTTCAACACAAGGCCACCCTCGTGCCACTACGCCCTGTGCTTTCAAAATTATATCTGGTTCCGGAAAATTAATAGCAGGAATACAAATGAAATGATCTTCTTTGAGCCGAAGGACTACATTCGGTATACAGGGCTCCTTTCCCTCCTGTGTCCGCAGATATCCTTCCACATACACATCTCCTGCATAACCCTCTGACTTAACTTTGACAAAACTCCGGTGATTGGAGGGTATAACAATGTCTTCCACAGTTATTAATTTTTTCTTTATTTTCCTGGAGTCAAGCTCCTCCTCTTGAGTTTGACTACTTTTCGAATTTACCAAAAATTTTAGGGAGTCTTTATCCTTTCGAACCAATATGTGTGGCAATTCAGTGTTATTTCGGCCAACAAGGAAATGTCCTGCTCGTCGTCTTTGACTATTAATGATTTTATGGTTAAGCAACCTTATTCTGCTCGTTCTTTTTCCGGAAACAGTTTTCTTCTAGATGTCCTCGGTTATTGCAGTACTTGCACCTCTTTTCGACGGTTCCAGCATTGTCGACTTTAGTTCCCTTTTTACATGAGTTGCCATAGTGCCCTGGCATATTGCATTTATAGCAAATTACTCGCCTTTCGTTTTGCTGCGCACGATTTCCCTGAGGTTTTGGGTTTATTCCCCTCTCCAATTTCCCACGGAAATGTCCTTCATTTTTGGTAGAGATAGATGCGAAACTATTATTATCAGTCGCTCCGCAATACTGGAATAAGGATTCCGGGGTCTGAAAATTTGCTGAGTTGGCTCCTGAGAGGAAGGTCTTGTCTTGGATGCCTCCCAATAAACAATCGACTGCATCCACACCATCAATATTGCATGCCTTTAACAACACAATTTTATCTTCAAAATATTCGACGAAAAGCTCATCTGTCTTCTTTGTGCGCTGCGTCATCTCCCTAAGGATGCGATGGTAGTTGCGTCGCTAAGGAAAAGCTGTCACCAGTTTAATCTTCCACTTGTTTTGTAGTTTTTCTAATCTAAGACAAAATACTCAAATTTAGTGAAGCGGAAAAAAAACAACCATGTTTGATTATTCTTTCATCACTAGTTAATTCAATCACACCATAACTCCTTTATCTCATGACAAAACTCCCTAACGTCGACTAGATTGAGAAAAGGAAGCAAAATCAATTTTATATGCCGGAATAAAGCATTATTTTCACTCAAATAAATTATTCCAATTTTTAGCCCTATACACAACATAAAGTCATTCACTCACACCTACTTAACAACAAAGCTGTTGGATAAATAATAGACGGATCTTCTTAATTATGATCATTTATTAAACTGGATAATATTCTTAATACATGACGCTATGACGGTCATCGACTGACTAACTACGCGACAGATCTCTTAGCAACCGATAACTTTATCTTGCAACTTTAGGTGGCAGCACCTTCTGGTACAAATACTAATGTATATCTTATTTACAACAAAAGCATATATTCCCATGTAACCAGTATCCCACTTCTGAATTATAAAACGTGTATTTCAAAGGAAAACATCAAAGACTGTCAGGACACAAGTCGTGGATGCTGGTCACATGTTGCTTCATCTACGACGCCACCTCCGAAAATATAAATCCACTATAAGTTTCGAGATTCATTCCAGGCCATTTTATTCTTAGACATTGTAGAGAGGCTTGTATTTACATTGAAAGGTAATTGCCCAAACATCAACATAACAAACTAACGCTGTAAGTCCCCAAGAACCACAATCTGATGAGAGAACACCAACCCATCGGTAGCACTTTTGATACAGGACAGTGGAGTACACCAACCAACTGTCCGACCAAACGGGTGTGGGAGAACACCAACCACACACCCAACATGAGGGATCTACAACGAATCTTTATTACACCATTTGTTAGAAATTGAGTTATACTGCTTATTTAATGAGGAATTGGATCTGTTTGGGAATTCTAAAAACTGTAAAATGAAAGAGTCAACTGTAAACTTAAAATTCGATTGCTAATTCGATACTTGCTGGTCTAAAGTTGACTGAATAGTCAGACGAGATTCCGAGCAAGCCTAATAGCACAATGAATAATCAAAGTACCTAGAGAATAATTATGAAGAACTTGCTGGTCTAAAGTTGACTGTTCGTGTGGATAAAAACCAACCACATGACTCTCAAACTTAACCTATGGGAGAAGACCACCATGAAGAAGAAGACTCCTGGCTTCACCATGCGCCACATGATACTACGTCCGGTGCAGGAGAACACCAACCTCATTTGACAATCATAGAAATCCTTCAATTCGGGTCACACTAGAACAAAACTGCACCTATATTCAATAAATCACACTTGATCATTATTTCCCTAATCAATTCACACACAAATAATCCCAAAAACTTAGTTAGACAACTCACCTGATTTAACTCTCGATCAATCACTATTATCTCTCATACACTATTCAATTTTTCACTAGATTTCGATTTAACACGTCTGGATCATTTACTTGTTCAGAACCAACTGATCCTTTTAGACGCTACAACTTTCTAAACAAAGGGACTGTCAGCCGCTAAAATCTTGCGTCTTACATATAGTTGTTGGAGCCTGAAATTCCTGAATCGCTCTTATCTTGTCTGGTCCTGGTTTCACCATTCTTGTTACTTCAAAACCCAGGAAGGTAACTCTGTCCATCATAAAGGAACATTCTTCCTTTCTGAATATTTCCAGAGTTTTCCTCAATCAATCCATTGCCTTTAGGGTTGGTGCATGCAGCAAAACAAGCCCCTATAACTTTCTAATATTTTTCACTGTTTGGCATCTTGTCTTCTATCCTTGTCTTTAAACATCCTGGATCTAATGGGATTTTTGATGGTTTTGCCTCTTGTAGATTAGCATCAATCAATACTTTTTGTATGTATTTTTTTTGAGATATTAAAAAATAGTTTTCTTTTCTTTCTACTTATATCCCTAAATAGTGTTTTAACTTTCCCAGGTCTGTCAGCTGAAAATGTTCGTTTAATTTGGTCGCTATGAAAAGGATTTGTTCTTCAGTCATAGCGGCAATAAGTAAGTCGTCAACGCAGACTACGATGTAGATCACATCATTATTCTGTTTTTTCACGTACAAGCATGGATCTGCATCATTGCGAATAAAATTATTTTCTTGTAGTATTTCATCTAGCTGATCGTTCCAAACTTTTGCTGCGTGTTTCAATCCATATATACTCTTAATTAGTTGACAGACCATATCCTCTTTACCTTCCACTACGTACCCCTCTGGCTGTTGCATGAATACTACTTCATTCAATTTGCCATTGAGGAATGCGGTTTTGGCATCGTAATGTTTGATTACCATTTTTCGTTTGCCTGCGATTGCGAGTAAAGTTCTAAATATTGTTTGCCGTACAACCGGGGCAAACACTTGGTCGTAGTCCGTTCCGTATTTCTGCGAGAATCCTCGTGCCACGAGCCTTGCTTTGTATCTGTTAACTTGGCCATCAGCGTGTCTTTTAAATTAAAAAACCCATTTATTGCTAACTATGTTTTTATCTTTTGGCGCTGGCACTATTTCTCATGTACTGTTTTTGATTAGGGACCTAATTTCTTCATCCATGGCTTCTTTCTTCTTTCTAAATTTGCGTCGGTCAACATGCATCTGGCCATTTCAATTCATGATCTGTCTTTTCTTTCGGCAACTCCGTTTTGTTGAGGCAAATATGCTACAGTAAGGTGCGTTTTTATGCCTTAAGCCTTTAGATAGTCTTCAAGTTTCTTATTTACGTATTCTGTACCTCGATCTGAACGGATAGTCTTCGGTTTTTTTGAAAATTGCGTTTTTACAATTTCAATAAAATTTTGAATACATGTTGTCGCTTGGTCCTTAGTTTCCAATAGGTATATATGTGTTTATCTGCTGTAGTCGTCGATAATAGATAAAATATATTTTTTGTTGCCAAGGGTTATTGTTTGCATAGGCCCGCAAACATCTGTATGGACAAGACCGAGAGGTTCTTGAGTTTTCCCTTTTACGCAACATTCGCAAACATCTGTGTCCTTATTGCATTCTTTTATAATTATTCCTGTCGCCAAATTATCCTTAACTAACTCTTTAATTGCACTTACGTTTCTATGTCCAAGGCGACGGTGCCACATGTGTATACAATCCTCGCTACAACCTGAGTTTGTCGTCATGAGAACATTATTTCTAGTTGTCTTTAGTTCATATAAATCTCCGTAGTGTTCCACAACCGCATTAAGTACCCCGTCCATGAAAATATTACACTCAGTTTTTTCAAGTATTATTTTGTAGCCATCCTTTGCTAGTTTTTTTAACGAAATCAGATTCGAACTTAGCCTGGGTACGTATAACACATTTTCTAGAATGATATTCTTTTCTTCGCCGTTATTCAAAATACATTTTATGACACACTTTCCTATTCCTTGTACCTCTACTGTTGAGTCTTCATCTGCAAGGCTTACATAGCCCTTTCTGTTGATGTTGATGTCTTTAAAATATTCCCTTGTGCACGCCATATGACTTGTTGCTCCTGAGTCCAAAAACCACGTATGACTTTTTCTTTCAGTTTTAACCTTGAAACAAGCCTCTTGAAATGGTAACAATTTTCCAATTAGTTCCAAGCTTCTCGTGCAGTTTTTGCAGACCGTATATGCCCCAATTGATTATCTTCAACAAGAAGCCCAATTGTTGCACGAGCTTGGTCGCCACTTCTCTTCCACGCGTTATCTGGTTGCGCTGGTGCAACATCTCTGACGACATTCCACACACCGTCCTTAATTAACAATAATTCCATTTTATATTTCCATATATCATAATTGTCACCATTTAACTTGTCTACCATAAACCGAGGACGATTATCTGACATTTTTAGTTTTTTATTTTTGAACTTTAGTCTTTAACTTTAACTTAATACACAACAAGCTTTAGTTTTTATACACGCTTGAGTTTCTGTTAGCACTGGTCACTCACTCCAACTTTAATACTGTACTCGTACTATTATTCTCAAAGGGACTGGGTCCATAACCTGTTGGATGTATTGGAATGAGAATATAGCACAGTAAAAAAGGAATGTAGAGTTCAGTTATTGTTATGTGTATAATTTCAATCTTTATTACTTCAATGTCTTTACATACATATTGAATAAACTACTTTAAAGTGTATGTTAAAATAATAAGGAGAAAACCAAAAAACCGGCTAAAACTTTATTGACGTGTGACGATCACCACTTCTGCGTTGACACTAAAGATGACTTGTGGACGCAGACAGTACAATGAGTGATCAGTAAAAATTGACTTAAGTGTTTCCAGATTTACTTGAGATATGTACTACGTTGTATCGTTGCAGTTAGCAAATACCAACTAACTCACTAACTAAACATTCGGGATCACAACACGAACTGAATACTGAATTCCGAACGAAAAAAACTTATCAAATAAGATCTGTAAATAAGAGGGAAGATCTCAATACCAAAATAATTTCCCTTCGAAAACGGTTATCATTATTACTATTATCTAAGGTGTTCCCAATGTCTCCACTACTTTATATTTCTTTAACTCAACTATTGCTACTTTTTATTCAGCAGAGGTCAGGCACAACGGTCTCCCTTGACTCTTAAAAGCAGTAGAAAATCCTTTTTAACTAAGAAAGTCATGGTTCATGGTTCGGCAGGAAACACTGCTAGCCGATGCTAGCAAGGGGGAGCCACAAAGGCAACACCCTGGACGGAGGGAAGCGCCCACACTTCAAGACACGGAGGAGAGCCATCCGTTGTTACACCCGTTTCCACACTATTCACGGAGGAAAGCCATCCATGTTACCATGCGCCACAGCTTATTCAGTTCACTAGTTATCACTAATAATTATTGCCATAATCCATATGTGCCAGACCTAAACACCTTTACATGCATAGATTTAAAGTAAAGTCACCACTCTGTGAGCTTACTCTCCTTTTACTATCTCGTATACCTCTATCTTAAGAATGTCTTTAAAATTTAATTATACCACTGCACTAAAGCTTTCACCACTATATTAAATATATTTCACCACTTGCTTGTTTGAAGATCGAAGATCGACTCCGTTCATCATCCTCATCATGTCCAAGAAATTTCTCCAAGGGTTGCTAAGTTCAAGCATCGGAACGGGAATTCTAATTAAACCTTAATCTAGTTGGATATGCTCATATGCACAACAAGTGGAACTTAGATGGCCATGCTACTGTATCTAAACAAATAGTCCCTACCTAAAAAAAAAAAAACTACAGGAAAAGGTTTCAAAAAAATACATACAGTCAGTCAAAAAAGTCTGCATACACAAATTTTTTTGAGAACTAGAAAACTAGGAGCAAAATCTTGCAATTATAAGAGATTTGTTATTATTTCCTTAAATACGATATATACGAATTTATTAACACAAAAATAAATTTCAAAATATTAATAGAAGTATAATAAAAAACAATAAAAATAATAAAAGTGGGCAAAAGACGGGTAGAAAGTCTGCATACACTTTTAAATCTTGAATGTTTCCAATACTATTTAATTCGCCTTAATATTTGGTTTGGTTACCACTGGCCTTCAGTACTGCTTTCATACGTCGATTCATGCTCGAAACAAGTGTTGCTGTATCTTCTGCTGTTTTTTTACCCCATTCAGCAAGAAGGATAGCCTTTGTTCGTATATCATGTTTGCTCAGAATAAACAACAAGAAATCCAATGAACTTTGATTTATTCTGAAATGCACGAGGCTTACATTGACAATACAAAATTGGATGTGTGTGTTTAGAGCGAATGCTCTGAGTGTGTTTGTGTGATGGTTGATGTTTGTGGCGCGAATGGTTTGAATTGTAAAAAACCCAACAGTCTTTAAAGATTCCTAGTTCGTTATTTCGTTCTTTCTGATGCGGCGGTCTAGTAGATCCCAAAAGTGCTAAATGAGGTTCAGGGCTGGAGACTGTGGAGGTGTGTGTAATTGCTTCGGAATCCGGAAAATACACCATTCCTTAACTCTTTCAGCGCAGTGTTTTGGGTCGTAAACTTGCCGAAACATAAATTATTTTTTGATACAGACCCAATTTTCTGACGCTACTTATTAAATTTTCTTCTAAAATATTAAGATAGTCAGGGGCGGATCTTGAATTTGTGGGGCCCTGGGCTAATACTGCTTAGGGGCCCTACCTAATTACTCAACTAATTGCCATTTTGACAAGAAACTGTTTTCTGTAGTGATGTAGGTATATGTAATGTAATATATGTTAAGTACAGGAAGAAAATAGGAAAACAAAAATATTTTATTTATTTATTAGAACGTTATTTATTGCAAAATAAATTAACAGGTTATAAATGGTTATGTGATATAAATTATAAAGCAACCTTTCTACATTTTTGTGCTGCAAATTCTTTTATTTGGTCATCGCACTGTTAAATTTCTAATTTATCGAAAGAACTGATAAATGATTTAGTCGATAGTTCGACATTGTTGTCCTGTATTTGTTTTCTTTATACGACATCCTGGAGAAAGAACGCTCCGCTTCACAACTAGTGATCAACTAGTGAAAAAATCTTTAAGATGGTATAGCAGTTTGGGAAAACATCAACAAGTTTCTTTTCATAAATCTTTTCATAAATCTTTTCATAAGTAAGATTTCAACCGAATGCACTCATTCACTAAATATTCGTCTACGTCATTTGGATAATAATCAATAATATTACGTACACTTTCCAGATCTATGTGTTCTTGATTTTTGTCTTGCAAATCCATTTAAAATTTAAATCTTTTGCTATAGGTCTCATAGGCTTGGCTTCTATTATTTAAATCCATAATCATCTTATCCAACGCAACGTTAATCGTGTCTCTTTTAAATTTTTCTGCGCCGTTTACTGAGACTATTTGTAGATTTATCTGAAAATTTTGAAGTAATGCGTCTCTTATTTATGGCACTGTAGTCTGTTCCCACACTAGTACTTAATTTTTTAGCTTTCTCTTCGTATTCCTTTAGCTTCTGATCTGATTGTTGCCTAATGTTTTTCACGAACTCTTTTAATGACACAATTAACTTATTGCCTTCACCAATGTCTAAACTAGGGATCTGTACTTTTTTATTAGCTACATTAAATCTCTCCAAAATTTCTTCCCAAAAAACAATCAAAATTGCAGTTTCTAGTTTCGCCAGTTTATTAAATAAATTTCGTGCCTCTTTTCGGAAATCAACTTTTTCATCGTCATTTACGCCGAAACTATTGAGAATTTTCATAATGCCATCATAATTACTTTTCAAAGCTCTGACAGCATCAAAGTGACAAGACCATCTGGTCTGGCTTAAACTTTTTAACGTAAATTTTAGTTTTGTTTCACGATTTAACAGTTCCCACCTATGGGTCGAAGCAGAGAAGAAAACGTATATTTGTTGCACTATGTTGTTGATGTTTCCACCACCATGTTTAATAGTTGGTAAAATGTTTTCCTTATTAAAGGCAGTATTAGCCTTTCTCCAGACCTTTCCACGTCCATCTGACGCAAAAATGTTGAATTTGCTTTCGTTGATGAACACATTGTCCTCAAACTCTTGCGTTTTATTTAAATGCATCTTAGCAAATTGGACGTGTTTTAACCTGTTAGCTTCCGATATAAATGATTTCTTTCTAGAGGATCGACAGTGGTAACCTGCATCGTTAAGGATATTCCTTATGGTCTGTTTACCAGTCAATATTGTTTACCAGTCAATACCTCCATCTCTTTAGATAATTTTGGGCCCGAATTTTTTGGTTCTTTCGTAACCATAAGCACCACAGTTTGTTTTTCCCGTGCAGAGAATATGGCAGTTCTCCCCGATTGAGCGCTTTTCTTGCATTTGCTCAGTGTTTCCGTAATGCCGAATTATGGTTTGGACACTAGAATGACTTCTTCCAATAATGGAGCCTATTTCCCTCAAAGATTTCTTTATGATTCTTATGATACTATGCTTCGTGATACTCATATACGTGTTGCTCTGATTACTGATCATGTGTGTTCATGAAGAAATCTGCATTACCGATCTAGCCGCGCGCTAAATTCAATAAGAGTGAGGAAACTATCCTTACATCTCCCCCCTAAGATAAAACTTTGGTAGAAAGTTTTCTTTTCATACAAGGTACAATGCAGAGATAATTTGTTTTTTCAGATGTCTACTGTTGTTTCTACATCTGAAGCATCTGAAGCATTTGGAGCAGGAATGAGTTTGGAGATGTGAAACAAATGTGATTCTGTTTTCCCATGTGTTGTGTCAATTTCGTATATAAAGTTTGATATTTTGTTTGGGATTTTATAGGGTCCAATTCTCAACAAGTCAAATTTTTTCCGATTCAGTCGGTTACCATTTTCAACATATACCAATTCTCCGACCTTGAAGTTATAATTTGTCCTTTCTTTGTCATACATCTTTTTATTATAGTCATGGTTTTTTTGGTTTTTTCTAAGGCTATTGCTCTATCATATTCTTGATAATTTCCACTTTTCTTTTTTTTCAGTTCATCTGGTAATACCGATGTATCTTCACCTATTAATAAATATTTTCGACTGAACCCTGTTACTGTATGCTCAGCTTCGTTGTATTTATTGACACAGCTATGTGCTATCGTTGTCCATTCTTTTGTTTTTTTTTTTCTCATTTATTTTACTTATTGAAGTCTTTCGAATTTATAGCTGGGTATTGGTGTGTTCAAATTATTAATTATTTTGGCGTTTTTTCTTTTTTGAGATTCATTCAGTTTCTTCGAAAAGTACGCTATTGGCTTTTCAATTTTTAGTGTTATTTACTTGTGGTTGTTTCATGACAGCCCATAAACCCTGTAAGCTCGCGTCTGTGTAAATGTGTATTGGTACTTCAGGATCAAAAGCCGCTAGTACTGGCTGCTGGCAAAGGAAATTTTCATGTATTCGAAGGCTTTTTGACATTCTGTTGACCAAGTAAATTGAATCACCAGTTTGAAGAAGGGAACGAATCCAAAAACGTAATTTTTGGGAAATCACAAAAATATAGTACGTTCTTGCATTCGATTTTCAATCGGAAATAAGTAGTTTCGAGAATATTCATCACACAAGCGAGAATGATTTTCAAGTTTTGTTCGTGCGATGACAGTAAAGAGTTTTGTGTTATTAGTTATTTTATTCGGTGGATTTGTTCCCTTCTTCAAACTAATGGTTCTGTGAAGCACTGAAGTGTTTAAAAATGAGGGTAATTCGACTCTATTCTTTATTTCAACAAGGTAATGAGCAATTTTATAACATTATTATAGTTAATATTTAGACAAAACATGCTTTCAATCTTAAAATATTATTCTTCGTCCTCACTGTCATCTGCCGCTAAGTTCAGTCCCGTTGTTGGTCGTGATATTAACTCCTCATAGAATGGTTTATGTTCATCGGGAATGTAGGAAAGGACCTTTTGTAAATCTTGAATTTTCTTTAGCTTTATTGGAACTTTGTCTGAGTACGCAGCTTTGGATGGTAGTGTAGGTGTAGGAGTGTTTGGCTTCTTCAGAAGAAAGTTATGCTTCACAAATCCAACGATGTACTCTGAAGCAGTCAGATACCCAGCAGGGCTAGTGGAATATTCAATGTGTCTGTACTTTGATATTGTAAAATTTGTTGATTTGTCCAAGGATTTTGCAGTTTTTTTGTAAAATTTTGGCCACCAATTTTTAAAGTCGAGCACATTTTCTGTGGAAACCTTCGTTACACTATATCCACCATGTTTGGCCGTTTTAATGAGGTCGATGTATTCTTCTGGTGAATAAATCCTATCCTTTCTCCTAATCTTCCTTTTGGCGGTTCCAAAGTTTCGATCACATTGCAAAAATGAGTGGCCTCTGATAGGGAAATATTGGAAAACTTTCTCGAAACGACCCATAGCAACTAACGCCATACAAAAACGTACTAAAGTATTGTTACGATTTTGACCGCCGCAAGCATCGCTGAAAACGTGCAATTCCTTGATATCAGTGCTCATATTCTGCACTTTTAGCCATACCAAACTACAAACTTCATCTGGACCTCTCTTAGCCACTCCTTCCGGATACACATAAAAATCAGCCTTTCCTGTTTTAATGTCGTGTACGCAAAAAACATATAGCCAAACTTTGCGCAAATAAAACATTTCCTGTACAGGAATTTTGGGTAAAGGAAGATTTTGCATATAGTCGAATACTATTGCTCCAACATGAGGATTGTTCTTAACTATTTCTGCTATGTCCTTTTGCTTCTGGTAGAACTTTTTCGCACGTCGTAAATGGACCATTTTCTCCGCAATAGCACCCCGTTTCGCGGTTTCATTCAAACGCGGTAACTTTATTCGAGTTTCTAGCTCTTCGCATGTCGAGCAAACATCGATTTGAGGTCTACCAAATCTATAACCATGATTCTGATTATAAATTTTTCGAAAGAAATCATATTTGACTCGTTTGCTTAGGAGTGGATGTTTCTTACAGAAAAGTTCGTGCAAAGTTTTAATGTCCAATTCAGCACTCAAATATTTAACTTTTTTACTGCAGTAGTGAGATTCTTTAAACGGAAAACTATTAATGTGTTCATCAATATAGTTGACAATTTCTTTAGGAAGCGCATTTCCTCGGTGGCCATGTTTTCCTCTTAAATCAATAGGTGATTGCCCATTTGCCACGAAAGTACCTAATGTAAAAAGAGCCTTGTTTTTGATAGCATACAAGATACCAAACGCTTTTTTGCATACAGGAATACGCGCTGTTCCTTTAAGCACGTTGTATGTAAATATATGATCTCGCTTTAAGGGGGTAGTACTCTTAGTTCGTTTACGCACTGGAGCCTTGCACTCAATCAATCCCATTAAGAAGGTGTCCTGCTCACTTTTTGTCCGTCTACTTGATATATTTTCCAAGCATATTTTTCTATCAGCTGCACTGAAATTTTCAGTACACTTTCGGCGACATGAGCATGATCCCAAATTTGATTTGGCTGGAACAACCTTACCAGTACTTGTACTCACATATTCATTCACTTCAAGTCGCAGCCTTTTTTGCACCTCGTACCGATACATTTGTGGACGCCTAACTCCTTTTTTCTTTTTTATTTCTACAGAAACGTTATCCGCCCCTTCTACACTTGAACTATCACTAGACATTATGTATTGTTAGGTTTTATGTTTTTTTTTTATTAAGAGATCAAAATCCTAGGACAAGGTTTCAGCAACTGATCATGTACGCAACTAAACAGAGAATGATAAACCTTGAGAAGCAACAAGAAGTGTCCATGTGACCATGCCTACAAGAAGTGATTCGATAACATGCATACTTATCAGTTTGAAGAAGGGAACAAAAACCGGATTCGTTCCCTTCTTGCAACTCATCAAATTTTACAACAAAACTTATGCCCTGAAAAAGATGGTATTCATTTCTGTTTTTGATTGCAAAATATGTATCTACATTCTACGCCATGTTTGGCGCCAAAAACAAAAAAATGATAATTTGGCGCTTGTTCCCTTCTTCTAACTGGTGATTCAATTGTTGATTTTTTCTATGGATTTATGGGAATTATGGAGATCTTCGGTACATATACATTATAAAAATTGATTTTTCCTAAAAATTGCTGGTCAATTATCTGATTTGTTGGAACTGGAAAATTTCTTATTGAGATTAGGTTGTCATTTAGTGGTGAAATCGTATTAAAACCTATCTTATGTCCTAAATATTGTATGGAATCCGACGCAAATATACATTTAGAAAGTATGTCATCTATATAGTTGACTGCGAAATCCGATAATTTATGTTTTCTTATTATGTTACTCAATATTCTTTGAAATATTGCTGGTGCTGTTTTCAGTCCGAATGGCAAACAAGTCCATTTGAAGTGGCCTTCCTGAGTTACAAATACCGTTTTGCTTCTATCCTCTATTCTGAGCGGAATGGACCAATACGCTGAGCTTATATCAAGTTTTGAAACACCTCATTAATCGTTTGTTGTCTCCTCTCTGTCTCCATATCTTGACGTTTCTGACTTTCCTTCACTTCGCTTCGTATTCAACGGATCTTTCTTTCCCAGCTCACTTTTGAATAAGTCCGATTGACAACAATATTCAACGATATTCACAACTTCTCAGAAATTTCCGTTCTACACAGAAAGTTTTGGTTTTTCATATTTTAGTTTTATTTTTGTTATTGAATTCAATTTGAATTTGTACTCTAACAGGTTCCAGTTGGACTTTCGTTCTGTATGTATGTATAAATTTTATTCCAACTAGATTACAGAGTTATTACAATATTCTACCGAAGTAGTAAATCTTAAAATTTACGTAACATAAATCCTTAACAGGCAGAAGCCTTTAACTAAGATTAATTAAGTACAGTCAATTTAATTTTTTAACAAACTATTACAACAATTCATAAGTAACTTAAGATTATTAAAAGAAAGAAAATATGGGAAAAAGGAAGTAAAAACCCATTTTAATCATTAGTGAAATTCCTAAAGCTAATAATTATAAATAGATGAGATAAATAAATTAAGTGAAGGAAGGGACAGGAAAAGGGGCGGGGCTTGCCGGCCATTTGGGAGTGGTTTGTGAGACGCCGACGGCAAGCAATAACATTAAATTTGATTGTAACAGGGAAGGGAGTGGCTATGTGGGGCGGATAAGATCATTAAGTTTGTTAGAATTGTGACGTCGGTTGAAGAATGTGAGATTATTATCTCGATCATACAGCGCACCTGTTTTATGTAGACAGAAAAATAAAGAAGGCGGGAACAATTTATATATAAAACGAGGGTAGATTGTTTCCTCCTCATAAACTCGAGCAAGGTGGTTGAACTGGGACAGCTGATTAAGTTTCTTAAGTGGGTCAAAATTTAGCTTATCAAAAAATTTAATAGTGAAACTAGAAAGCAGAACATCAAGCTGGGTTATTTTACCTATTTTCTTGTATAAGACTTTTGCTGATTTTAAAATATGAGTTACTAGCAGGATAAAAAAAATGGGACAGACAGTATCGAACGCCTTAGCAAGGTCAATGGTGACCATCAACGTCGGGATGTTATTTGAACGCTGCTTGTAAATGCACACAAGGATTAACGTGTTGGCGTGTGATGTGCTCTTACCTTTTATAAAGCCAAACTGGTATAAATTATCCAAGTTGAGTAGATCAATTTGTTTATTTAGCTGGTTTTTAATGATTAGCTCAAAAATTTTACTCTCTGCTGGCAGAAGGGCAATTGGTCGGAAATCTTTTAGATTTGGGACTTGTGCTATTTTGGGAATAGGGACAACATCAGCTAATTTCCATGAAACCGGAAAGTATGATGTATTTAGACAGTTATTAAAGATAATTGAAAGACCTTTGTTGTAGGAGAGATGAGTTTTCTTGAGGAGAAAGTTTGAAAGTCCAGAATGACTAGTGGTTTTTTTAGGTTTGAGATTTTTTATAAGGGCAGTTACTTGAGAAATGTTACAGAAAGTATCCGGAAAATTAGGGAGTTCAGTGGGATCAGAAGCAGACAGTCTGAAATCGAAAGAAACCATTGGAAAGTTGGACGTAGCAGTAGATTGAGCGGACAAACCTGCTGGAGAAAGGTTGTGTATGTCAGCGAAATGTTGAGCTAGGTGGTTAACTACATCGCTGCCATTTGAGTAACCACTTATGGAGAGTGGCTGGAAAGCTCGATTCTTTTTTGACAGTTTCTTGACTTCACGAAAATCGTTAGGGCCAGGCTTTATTTTAGAAGCTCTATCAGCATAAAAATTAGAGTAGAGCGAGGAAATTCTTTTAGTTATGAGTTCCTTAAACCTATTAATGAGTGATTTCAAGCAACTGTCGGAACGTCCATTTCTGTGCCAGATCCTTCGGTACTTGTTTTTCATTTTGATGAGCTTAAGAGTGAGTTCATCAAGATCAATTAGGTTACAAGGATTTACTTCCTTCAGAGGAATGGCTAGCTGTTGGGCAGCAGTAGTAACCTCATTGAGTTGATCAATCAAGGCATCAATTTCGCTAACTGACAAGTTTCTATCAGCGGACCAGACCTTCATTTATATGACGCGTGAATTTATTCCAATTTGCCTTCTTATAATCAGGCGAAAACGTAACTGGCAGAAGGGTGTGGTGATTTGGATAGGGAAAGTTGTGGATATAAAAAGGATATCCAGTTCCAGCGCAGAGTCAGTTAGCCATTCATGAAGAACTCGCCCATTACGATTGTTAATCCAATTGTTCCAGGAAGTGCGGCGAGCATTGAAGTCACCTGCCACAATTACCAGAGTATTAGAGTCTTGGAGGTTAAAAATTTCATTTAAGACAGTTGGTCTAAGTTTGGACGATGGTATGTAAATAGAGACTATTATTATTCTAAACAAATCTTGCTTAAGACACACTGCAGTGTGGTCGAGAGAGGAGTTGGAGAGGTTCAAAGTTATTCTTACAACAGGAATATTAGATTTGAAAATGACGGCCGTTCCTCTGGAATTCGTGGTTTTGTCTGTACGTATGATGGAATAGTTTCTGAAACTGATTTTATGCCGGTAATTTAAGCCAGTTTCAGAGAGCAGAAGAAAGTCCGGTTTATAGCGCTGCAGATGATCAAAAATCATGTGGCGTTTAGAATTATGAACGACCGAGTTGGTATTTAGGGCGTGGACATTAAGGCAGTTCATAGTTCAAGAGAGGATATAAAGCTGAACAGCATCAGTTGCTTATCCTGCAAGTTTGTCGCAGCTATGTACTGTCCGTGGAAATTTGTAAATTTAGCCTTTAGTTGGCTGAAACTGCAACCAAAGGCATTATCCATGAATGAAACGATGTTCGTGAAAGAAGGGTTAACCGACGGCAATGGAGTTGTCTTACTCTGAATGATAGAAGGAATAGTGTTGTCACGCCACGATACAGCTGAGTAAGACACGCTAGGCGAAGAAACATTGTTGACCGTTTCTTTCAGAAATTTGGCTCTTTCAATTTTATTATTTTTAATTTGTATGGCAAATTCTTTAAAAGAAGGACATCCACGATAGCTAGAAGTATGTCCATGCTTTTTACAATGCAAACAGTAGAGTTGGTCGGGTGTTGAAGTGCTTTGCACTTTACATTGTGAAATATCCTCATGGCATTCACCACATTTGACACAACGACGTTTCATTTGGCAGTGAGCCGAGACGTGCCCAAGACTTTGACAACGGAAACATTGAGTAGTTTCGGTAGCGTTGTATCTTTCAATTTTAGAGGTGGAATGGCAGAGTCGTTTAATTGACATCAACTGCCTGACATCAGCTTTTGGATTGAGAAGTAGAGTGTAATAGTTATATTTTGTTTGACTTTTATTATTGAGAGGAACAAGCTTCTCAATACAGTCAAAACCCAGCGATTCAAGCTCGCTGTTGACGTCACTTTGATCGAATTCAGACGGAATGCCTCTGATGATTAATTTGGTGCATTTATCTTCAGATTTGGAGAAAGTGAAATAGTTGAATGAGTTTTTCCCTAGAAGTTTAAGGATGTTATCATACGTGTTGCTGTCCTCGGCGTAAATAGTGCACTTAGCTCTATTTCGCGAGATGCTCGCCTTGTAACAGTTTGTGCCCATTTGGGTTAATTTGTCACGAAGATCCTTAAGATCCACCTGGTAAGCAATAATGGGTGGAAAACGTTCTTTTTAATTTTAGGAGGTTCAGCCAACTTAGCCGAATTTGCTTCTTTTTTAGAGGCGGAAAAGCTAGAGGATGTGAAATAGGATCCATTAAGGAATCATCAGTTTCCACTAAACTATCATATTTATTATTGACTTCAATACGGACGGGCTTTTCCTTGGCCGTAAAACTGATGTTTTGGGTGTTGAGAGATCCAATCAGATTTGCCGACGGGATTACTATTTGCTTAGGAAGAGCAGGATAGGCAGTAGGAGGGGAGTCATGTTCCATTGAGGAATCATTAGATTCCGCTAAGGTATTAAATGGGTTATTTATTACCTTACGCACAGAATGCTCCTTACCTCCTAAAGACTTACGTAACTTTTTTTTCCTTTTATTTTCTTTTTGCTACTAACTACAGAAAAGCTTGTGTCATCCTTCATTGGTTTGATTGTTGAGTCATCCTTCACTGGTTTGGTTGTTAAGTCATCCTTCACTTGTTTATTCATTGAGTCGTCTTTAACAGGCTCACACATAGAGTCAATCCTAGGAAGTAACGATGATGCTGGCACTCCATTTTCATTTGTTTTTAGAAACCGCGAAATGTGATCCTTAATAAATGTTAGGGTATCAATATGTTTAACAACAAAGTGATCATAATGCTGCGACATCATTTCAATTTCTGCTGGAATTGATGATTTGCATTCGCCATTGCCATGAGGTTTTGTTCCAACTGGAACATTCTGCAGTCAATATTGCTCCTACGAGCAAGTTTAATTTTTTTGGCTCCATTGAGGGCTCCATCACCAGATGTTGCTTCATCCTCACCTAGTCGATTGAGGCATTGGTTGCATAAAACTCCGGCCTTAAAGAAAACTCGTTCCGAAGGCACAGCAGTGGCTATGAAGGCGCGTTTCCAATGCCAGCTTGGAGTGGAGTGTGTTCATGCTGACTCTGGCACGTGTTTTCAATGCCAGAGTGGATTGATTTCACTTCCATCTGCCGAGCATAATTTCAGTTGTTCTAATTATCAAATTTTTAATATTCTTTCCACATAAAATGACCATATTTGAAGTATTGTAACTTTATTTTTTTCCATTTTCACCTAATTTTACCACACAAAATACAAACATTCGTCGCACACTTCGAACGATCTAGCTGCGGCGACCTGTTGGAATCGGTCCGAAATACATTTTTTTGCCACACCAGCGTGGAAATAGAAATAGATCCTATTTTCAATCCACGCTGGGCCCAGATTGCGCGAAACGCACATATGGCGGAGTGAGTGGGTGCGAAACAAGCGGAACATGTAACCCAATCCAATCCACTCGCATTAGAAACGCGCCTTACATTTAAGTGGATTTATTTACTTAGTTCCCAACATTTAAGGGGATTGGCTTTTCTTTCCAAATACCGTAGCACTACGTACTGTTTCACCTTGATAATGACTGATGTTGACAGTTTTTCCATGCTAGAAAATTCCAATCTCATTTTATCTAGAAGCTCCCATAAGTTCGTGCCAGTCACCTCAGAAATTATCAGCTAGGAACCTGAAGATGAAGTAGAAGTTTCGAGACGTGAAGAAGATGGCTGTGGAGATCTTTTTGGGACCTGGAACTGAGCTTGAGGTTCCAATTTTAACATCACAAATTCGTCAACAACAATTTTTTGAGCATTATCTGCATTCTTCTCGACGCCAAAAGCAGATTTCCTAAATCTTGGATCTATGAATTCAGCAGCAGTTTTGTTATCTCATGACCGCCAAATCTTCTATCGAAAATTTCCAGTCATTTTGTGTTTAACTTGCTAGCGACTTCAGAATTAGAACTGTTATTTGTGAGTGCCGCTTGTACGTCGCGAACAAGAAGTATGTTGCAGGATAACGTTGGATATTTCTCGCCAGATGTAATACTCGTCATTTGTTCTACAGGTTTTAACATGCAAAGGCACTCGTGCACCTCGATGCATTAAGATTATCCTGACAGTCAGGTTATGCAGTGATTGCAGCAGAAGATGCATCGTGACCTTATCGAGAGGTTCAAGCATATAATACACTGAATTCCATCTCGTTTATTCCCGTTTTTTTTGTTGTTTTGCTATATTTTTATTTTTGTTAGTGACCAGTTGTCAATTTAATGTTGAGGGTAGGCTTTACACAAATTTTCGGTTAGCATAATATTTATTAGTGCGTTTACTAATTATATAATATGATAAAAATTTTTTTGAAACATATAATATATATGATATATCAAAAATGTACCTTCAATTATTTTTTTCAAAACAAAACACAATCAACTTGTTTGTCAGGACGTTGGTCTGGTCTCGAAGTGTGCCCACCTGTAAAAATATTAAAAAACGTCCATGAGTTTCATGGTAATTAAGCGCCGTTCTTCTTTTTCCAATTAATTCAATCCATCAACTTCGAGGAGAAATGCTCACTTCAAAGAGCCCTCAACTCTTCACGAAACTCAAGTACAACTTTACTTTCTCAATAGAAATCCACCTCGCGAATTCCAAAATTCGACAATATAATTTCTTTGATGATCATAATCAAATGAACGGTTCCACTCAAGAGATATGGTGGACAACCACACCACATATCCCCAAAACCACTCAGATGTGGGGGAAAACCACGCCACACATCCGAAAATCAAACCTAGGATATGGGGGAAAACCACGCCACATATCCACAAAAATCATCAACCCGCGGAACGTTCATTTTTTTTTTCCTAAAAGAAAACACTTTTCTGTGAAAGACAAATGCATTAATCTGCGAGGTGTTGTGCTCTCTTTTCCGGAGCACTTTTAATGCTGAAGGTATTTCCAAGAATAATCCCAATATATATATTTATCATACAACTTTTATTTACAATCAAGATCTTACAATTTTCTCAAGAATTCAATTTCAATCTCTTAACCTACGTATTTATTAATCCAAAATTTCCTAACCTACGTATCATATTAAAAATTGCCTAACCTACGCATATTTAAAGTTGCCTAATTACTTCGACGCGCGAGTGCATTCGGATTCATTTCGCCCCGTCTTCCGCGGTTTTGCTGGCGGTTCTTCTCCGTGTGCTGGGGCTGGCCAGCCTTCCCGGACGTCACCTCGACAGGCTTCTTCTTGCCTCGTTTGTCCCTTCGGTAGTTCCGACGTTCCTGCAGTAAGACCTGCAGATCGTGGTTAGCCTCTCTCCTCTCTTTTGTTCCCACTGCGAGGACTAGGCGACGTCGCACTTCCTCGATCCGCCTCCGGAACGTTGCTTCAACTCCCGTGCGGTAGCGTGGAGTCTGCAGTGGTGTAGCGACGACTGGAGGTTCCGCCCTCTTTTCCGCGTTCCTGGCACGGTACTCCTCCAGAGTAATAGGTCGAGGTCCCGCCCTCCTGTCCTTCAGCGCCTCTGCCAGTCCAGATTTTCCTGTCCCTGCCACTACGACAAACCAGGGTTAGTTGACGACTCCGGGGCTCAGTTGAGGGGCTCCTGGGGCCACCGTCAACTGGGGTTCAATCCCTTTTACCGATGGGTTTCGAGAACCTACTTTCGATTTCACGCTGGTTCCTGGTTGTTGGGTTTCGAGAACCACGTTCAACTTGGTAGGAACCAAGGGGCCGATAGGCTTCGAGAGCCTGTGTTCGGTCTGAAGGCTGGAGCCCGAGTTGGTGGGTTTCGAGAACCACTTTCAACTGTTAGCACCTGGAGTCCGATGGGTTTCAAGAACCTACTTTCGGTTAGATCACTTACTTGTACTTAGCTATTCGCTGTTTTCCTAGTTGGATCCACTCCGCCGAATGGTGATTTTCCTCAAATTTCGTCCCCAATTTATATTTTGGAAACGGGATTTTGTCCCGTTGCTGCGAGGTTGCCATGTGTTGCTAGTTTCATCCTCGTAGTGTCCGGTGGCGCCATCTTGCAGGAACTAGACACGATTTTTAGTACCGATCGTGTTTCGTTCCCTTGGTGACATGTGTTGTGTTTTGACAGTCTGAATCAGGTTATGGCAGGTGAGTGTTGTGAGTTTATTTACTTATGTTTTATTTTATGTTTTAAGAGCGTTATGTGTAGCATTATGTTCTCGTGTGTTTCCAATACTCAGGTAAGTTATGTTGGTTACTGCGTACCGTCATTTAATTACTCTCTTTGCAGATCTGTGGTTGGGATTATTTTTAGGTAACATGTGAAATGCGACAACGTCATTCACAACATTCCTCCCCCCTTTAGAAGTCCTCCCCAGGGTGAGTGGGTGTTTTGGGGGCAGGTTATGTTATCGCGTTCTTCAGGATTACAACTGCGACTGTGAGTATCGGTGAGACACGTTCTCAGGATTCGCGTTCAAGTGTTAGGTTTAAGATAGATATAGTTTAGGTTATATTCTTCATAGTGAGGTACTCTCGGTTTTGCGTTAGCGTTTATTAGGTTCGTTAGTGCTACAATTAATTCTTATTTAGTTTACTCGTTGTGGTTTCCTTCTTTGACACCGTCTGTGACTGTGCTTGGGCCTCCTTGGGTGCTGCCCGAATTTTTCCAGCCTCTCCGTGGTTGGTTGTTCTTCCTCTTCTTCTTCGTCGCGTTTAAGTAGCTGATATAGTTCATCCGCTTCTTGGAGGATGGTGTCCCACTCAACCTTGGTGAATCCTAGGTCGTCTACTTCTGCTGCTGTGTTATTGTTGTCCATAGTGATCCTGGTGATAGTTGATAAGATTTCTTTAATGAGTGGACTTTTAGTGTTGGCTGGTTATCGTATGTGGGGACAGGAATCTCTTATTAATTGAATATTTTCAGGCGGTTATTATGCACGCGACGCTTCTTGTTTCTTATTAGGATCGTTGTGTTAACCGGATTATTAACTGCTACGACTTTGTAGGGGCCAGTCCAATGTTGAATCAGTTTGTTCTTCCTGGCGCCATTCCTGAGCAGCACCTGATCTCCAACATGAATTCTGATGGGGTTTAGTTTTTGATCATAATATTCCTTTGAGTGATATTTGCCTTCTTCGATGTTTAGTCGAGCTATCTCATGTGCTCGCTGTAGTTTGTTACGGAGGTGTAGGTAGTAGTTTTCGTGGTCGTAGACTGGTTGCGGAGTTTTCTTCAAATTGTTGGGCAGGGATGCGGAGAAACCATACAGACAATCCATTGGGGTTAGTTTAGTGGTAGTGTGTATAGTGTTGTTCCTGACGAACATAGCAGCTCTTAGATGCTCATCCCAGTTGGACTGATTATTGTCCACGAAGTTTCTCAAATAGTCAACTAATGGGCGGTGTGACCTCTCTAGGGCTCCATTCGATTGGGGATGGTACGGTGTGGTCTCGATTTTCTGGATCTTTAGTAGTTTGCAGATATCCTTGAACATTTTGGATGTGAAGTTTGTCCCTTGATCAGTTATTAGTTTTTTAGGTATTCGGTATCGACTAATAATCTCGTCTACAAATGCTTGAGCTACGGTCTTAGCTTCCATGTTTGGGAGGGGTACTACATCCATGAATCGGGTCAGGTCATCTTCAAAACTTAGAATATATTTATATCCGTTGGTAGTTTCCGGGAGTGGACCAACTATGTCCATGTAGACTTTATCGAATCGCTGTTTTGCGGTATCTGTGATGACCATTGGCTCCTTATGCTCCCTACTTAATTTATTTAGTTGGCATTTCCTGCATCTCCTTATGTACTTTTTGATATCCCTTAACATTCCTTTCCAGTAGAATTCTCTCTTCAAGCGGTGATATGTTTTCAGAACTCCTTGGTGACCTCCCATCGGAGCATCATGACAGTCGTGTAATATTGTTTCGATGTCCTGGGGATCTGTTAAAATCCTTACTTGCGGGTTTTCCTCTCCGGACTTTTCTTCAAGTGGGTTCTGTTTCGTGGGCTCGTTTTCTATGGTATTTCCTTCTCCTAATCCTGGGGTTTGTTCTTGCTGTTCCTTTGCCTGTTTCCGTGTGGTCACCATCACCTCGTAGGGGATTCTACTTAGTGCGTCAGCGTTTCCGTTCTTTCTACCCTCCTTATATTCTATTTCAAAGGTGTAGTCGGACAGCTTATGCCACAGTCGAAGTATTCTGCTTGTCGGATCTTTAATCCTTATCGCTCCTCTCAGCGGTTTGTGATCAGTGAATACTTTGAATGGTCTACCATATAAATAGCATCTGAAATTCCTCACTGCCCATACGATTGCTAGAAGTTCTCTTTCTATGGTCGAATAGTTCCTCTCTGGGTTATTCAGTGTGCGGCTAGCGTATGCTATAGGCCTTTCCTCCTTATCTAGGCCTTGTGCTAGAACTGCCCCAAGAGCCCCTCCACTGGCGTCGGTGTAGAGTTTAAACGGCTCTTTAAAGTTTGGATATCTCAATACTGGTGGACTTATTAGTTTGTTCTTGAGTGTGTTAAATGCTTTGCTACAATTTTCGTCCCAATTGAATTTTACATCCTTTTTTAGGAGGTTAGTTATTGGTGCCGCTATCTTAGAAAATTCTGATATAAACCTCCGGTAGTAGTTTGCTAGTCCTAAAAACGACTGCACTTGACGAACTGTCCTGGGTGTAGGGAAGTTTTTTACACTGTCTACTAGGCTTGGATCTGGTTCTACTCCTTCAATCGTGCATTTATGTCCGAGGTATACAATCTCCTTTTTTAGAAAATTGCACTTCTCTGCGTTGAGTTTTAGGTTATGTGTTCTTAATCGTTGTAGTATCGCCCGAAGTTTTGTTTGGTGATCGCTCAAATTCCTGCCATATATAACTATATCATCTAGATATACAAAACACTGCAAACCTTGTAGTCCTGTCAACACATGATTCATGAGACGCTGGAACGTTGCTGGTGCTCCTTTTAGGCCAAAAGGCATACGTTTGAACGCGTAGTGTCCGTAAGGTGTACTAAACGCAGTTTTGTCCCGATCTTCTGGTTTCATTGCAATTTGGTGGTATCCGCTGGCGAGGTCGAGTACTGAGAAGTACCGAGAGTTTCCTAGCTGATCCAGGATATCTTCGATTCTGGGTAGTGGGTAAGCATCCCCCTCGGTTACTTCGTTTAACTTCCTATAATCGACCACTATACGCCATCGTTTTTGTCCATCCGGTCCTGGCTTCTTTGGGACTACGAGTAGTGGTGCGTTCCATTGGCTCCAACTCGGTTCAACTATATCTTCGTCCAGCAGTCTCTCTATTTCCTCAGTTATGACACCTCTTTGTGTTTCCGGTAATCGGTACATTTTGCATTTTATCGGTTGTTGTCCTGGTTGTATTCTTATCTCATGTTGCGTAGTAGTTGTGTAACCCAATTTTTCCCCTGGTAAGTGAAATACGTCGTGAAAATCCTTAATAATTTTGTTCATCTCTCTCTTTTCTTCTGTATTTAATTCTGCTTCTACACTAATTAACTTCCTAATTTGTATCTCTCTTTTCCCTTGCTCCGTTTTCATTATGTTACAATGTATGCTTTTCCTATTTATACTATCTGTATTCTCTATGTCTAATATTTCTTCTGTATATCTCTTCATCTCTACCACTAAGTTTTGAATATTTGTCTTGTGGTTATTCACGTTCATTACGCTGAGGGTTATATGTCCATTATTGGGTTGCACTAGTGCGTTACTTAAGTATACTCCTGGTGAAATTTCTTTTCCTTCCGTAATTTGGGGTCCCGTGGTGTCGGTTTCTACACTAATGAATTTTACAGACCTAGCTGGTATGGTAATATCTCTTGGTTTCGTGGTCTTACATTCTTCATTTGGATGTGGTTCCTTAGCACGATCTTGGTCAGATTTAGGTTCGCTCTTCCCGGTACATTCCGCTTTCTGGTTTCCCATGCATGTACTCATTTCGAAGAGGTTTGATAAACCTTCCGGTACTTCTTCTGTCAGCATGTCCATCCCCTCACTTTCGGGTGAGTGTTTATCATGGCGTCTACTGGCAGTGTTGTCATCCCCCATAGCAGTTTCGCTATGAGATTTTCGGGTGACTATCTCCGTTTCTGGCCTATCTGCAACTATATCATCGTCAAAACATTGACGACTCAGTGGGGTTGTTATCGCCCGTCTCTCGTTGTAGCTATCTGAACCAGCGGTGTTGTCATCCCCCATAGCAGCTTCGTTATGTAATTTTCGGATGCATATTCCGGATTCTGGCCTATCAGCAGCTATGACATCAACGAAACGTTGTCGGCCTCCCCTCTGCTCCTCATCCTCTATAAAATTTATTATAGTTTTATTTTTGCCATCCTTGGATGGGAATGTTAATCTTCTGGCAGGACCTTCGATATTACAATTTTTGGACAAGAAGTCATTGCCCAGTATACCTGCTACGTTAGTGTGATTCAGGGACTTTATCAAATGAAATTTGCATGGATAAATTTGGTCCAGTTTTATGTGCCCTGTAATGGTACCTTTTGATGATACCTCCCCGGAAATCGTGTTAAGTGTTATCACTTCCTTTCTATTTATGTCTTCCAATTTATGGCTATTAATTTCTTCTTCTTTTATAATGCTAATCTCTGCCCCCGTGTCAACAATAAATGTACCAATTTTGTTCCCTAATATGTCCAGGGATAGGTTTATCATCGGTATATTTGGTTTTTCTTCACACCTTTCCTTCTTATTTAATGACGACTCGCGGTGTGATCGGACGTCACATCGCAGTTTTCCGAAAATTGTGTCTTTGTTTGCTTTTGCAATTGTAGTCGTTCCCATCTCTCCTTTAAGAAGCACCTGTTTTCTGTGTGTCCAATTTCTAAACAAAAGTTGCATTCTTCTGTTGGGAGTGTGGCTGTGGTGTGGTTCACCTGTCGTCTTCTCTGATCATTAGCAGCGGCATTTGTGTAGTTCCTTTGCCCCTGGTTGCTGCAGTTTTGGGTTGAGTGCCCATAGGTTTTACACATCGTGCAGAACGGTGTCATCTGTTTTGTACGACACTCAGCAATCACGTGACCAGGTCTTCCGCAGAAATGGCATCTTATCTGGCGCCTGTCCTGTCTTTCTCGAGGTGTGTTGTTGTTGTTTTCATGCGTGTTTCTTGGCATCGCGTGGTAACCTCTGTTTCCATTGTAATTTCGCGCTGACTGATATTGTTGTTGTTGCCGGTTCTGCCCGAATGTTCGCGGTTCGAGTATTGCTTCGGTTTGGACTCGATTCCCAGGTTGATTCATCGAGTACAGTCCCGGAGTTGCTGGTTGTTGACTTGCCATCTGCTGATGCGAGGTATTTTGCTGCATGCACTGCTCGGTTTGTTCAAGCCTTGCTATTTTTCTACCCAAAACTTCCAAGTCGTTGTCACACTCTTGGAGCAGATAAAATTTGTAGTTGGCGTTTGTAATCCCTAGCTTAAAACAGTGCAGTCCTACTTCCTCGATCTCGATTTTTAGGCCTTCACCACCATTGGCATATTGCTGTTCTGCTGCGTTCTTACACGCGTTTATCAGCGTTTTTACCCTGTTGAAGTAGCCCATTAGTGTTTCCATGGGTAATTGTTGTACATTTCGCAATTGTGTATTCAGGGTTATGTAGGATGCATTCTGCATTAAATTTGCTTTAAGTGTGTTGAATACATCCTCAAGTGTTTCATTCCCTCTAGCTTGTACAACTTCTAGGGCTCTTCCTCTCAACCTCGTTGGCAAAAGTTTTACGAAGAGCGCCTTATCCTGTGCTTCGGACAGCGTCTCGTATCCCAGGCGCGCGCAGCTAATAAATTCATTGATTTCATTTTGTTTTCGGGGGTTGTCCTCCCCAAGTAATATCGGTACGTTGTTATGTAGTATGTTATTTACTAGCGTAATGTTGGCCATTTTATTGCTTTTTGCACTCTTCGTTTCCTGAAACTCTGCTTCCTGCGTATCTATTTGTGTGAATATTGTCGGCTGAGGTTTGTTGTTTATTCGATTGTTATTTCCCGGATCTGAATTTCTCCTACAATACTTTCTTCCGTTCCTTAATTGTACAACGTCTGTTTTCTCGATATCTTGGAGGAGTTGATTTTCTTCGGCTTCTGTTTCTAGCTTCTCTGGTGTTTTCTGTGTCTCTCCTGTTTCTAGGTTTTCTTCTATTTGATTTTGTATTCCTGGCTCTGTTACTTGTTGGCTTTCCTGGTTGTCTGACATCAGGATCCTTGTTTCGTTATTTATTTCTTCCTCGTTTTCCTTGTTTTTTATTGGGATCTCCGACTGCGTTGGTTTCTTCAGGGCTGGTAGAGAACTCTGGTTCTGGATTGTCGATTGAGAAATGATCTAACCTTTCCAAAAATCTTGAGAATCTACTTGTCAGACACGACTTCGGAGTTGACTGCTCCATATATTACTACTACTGGACCTATCATGCTTATTCTAATTGTAATTCCAATTGTAACTCTAATTGTAATTAATGAAATGTATCTTTAATCTACTTATTATTTGCTTTTCCTTACATATATTTTATACTAAACGTGGTTATAATTGTAATTGTATCTTTTCTTTATTTTCTTTATATATATATTTTCTTTTTCTTTTTTGGCTTCCTTTTTTCTTTTGTTATCTTTTTTGAATTCTTTTGCCTTTTTTACTTTTCTTTTTTTTTTCAACTTATACAATTTAAATACAATTTTTTCTTAATCAACTAGTTATTCTCCTATATCTAAAAATTAATTCTTGGGTGTACCTTCAACATTTCTTATGTAAAATTACTTATCCCTTAAAATTTGTGAGCTTAGGTTCTTTAAATGCGGCTGCGCCAGTTGTTGTGCTCTCTTTTCCGGAGCACTTTTAATGCTGAAGGTATTTCCAAGAATAATCCCAATATATATATTTATCATACAACTTTTATTTACAATCAAGATCTTACAATTTTCTCAAGAATTCAATTTCAATCTCTTAACCTACGTATTTATTAATCCAAAATTTCCTAACCTACGTATCATATTAAAAATTGCCTAACCTACGCATATTTAAAGTTGCCTAATTACTTCGACGCGCGAGTGCATTCGGATTCATTTCGCCCCGTCTTCCGCGGTTTTGCTGGCGGTTCTTCTCCGTGTGCTGGGGCTGGCCAGCCTTCCCGGACGTCACCTCGACAGGCTTCTTCTTGCCTCGTTTGTCCATTCGGTAGTTCCGACGTTCCTGCAGTAAGACCTGCAGATCGTGGTTAGCCTCTCTCCTCTCTTTTGTTCCCACTGCGAGGACTAGGCGACGTCGCACTTCCTCGATCCGCCTCCGGAACGTTGCTTCAACTCCCGTGCGGTAGCGTGGAGTCTGCAGTGGTGTAGCGACGACTGGAGGTTCCGCCCTCTTTTCCGCGTTCCTGGCACGGTACTCCTCCAGAGTAATAGGTCGAGGTCCCGCCCTCCTGTCCTTCAGCGCCTCTGCCAGTCCAGATTTTCCTGTCCCTGCCACTACGACAAACCAGGGTTAGTTGACGACTCCGGGGCTCAGTTGAGGGGCTCCTGGGGCCACCGTCAACTGGGGTTCAATCCCTTTTACCGATGGGTTTCGAGAACCTACTTTCGATTTCACGCTGGTTCCTGGTTGTTGGGTTTCGAGAACCACGTTCAACTTGGTAGGAACCAAGGGGCCGATAGGCTTCGAGAGCCTGTGTTCGGTCTGAAGGCTGGAGCCCGAGTTGGTGGGTTTCGAGAACCACTTTCAACTGTTAGCACCTGGAGTCCGATGGGTTTCAAGAACCTACTTTCGGTTAGATCACTTACTTGTACTTAGCTATTCGCTGTTTTCCTAGTTGGATCCACTCCGCCGAATGGTGATTTTCCTCAAATTTCGTCCCCAATTTATATTTTGGAAACGGGATTTTGTCCCGTTGCTGCGAGGTTGCCATGTGTTGCTAGTTTCATCCTCGTAGTGTCCGGTGGCGCCATCCCGCAGGAACTAGACACGATTTTTAGTACCGATCGTGTTTCGTTCCCTTGGTGACATGTGTTGTGTTTTGACAGTCTGAATCAGGTTATGGCAGGTGAGTGTTGTGAGTTTATTTACTTATGTTTTATTTTATGTTTTAAGAGCGTTATGTGTAGCATTATGTTCTCGTGTGTTTCCAATACTCAGGTAAGTTATGTTGGTTACTGCGTACCGTCATTTAATTACTCTCTTTGCAGATCTGTGGTTGGGATTATTTTTAGGTAACATGTGAAATGCGACAACGTCATTCACAACAGAGGTGTATTTCTCGAAATTTCACCGGAATCTCTCTACTTTGCAGCAAATATCAATAAGATTTACGGACTCGAATAGCATCAAGAAATATTAAAACAAAAAAAACAAAGGAAAGATAATTTTATTGAAATTATAAACTACGTTACTCAACGAAACACTAGTTCTTCTATAATCAAATATTTATTTATGAAAAGTACAATATGGCTTCTTAAGCTTACTCCTTTTTTCACTCTGACTAACACACCAGGTTATTCTAGACTGAAGGCACGCGCAGACCGCGGACTGAGAACAAAGAACAGACGCCGCTTCTTATCAGTCCGCCGATCTGCTAATGACCGACGCTACTTACACAAGTGGCCGAAGACTAGTATATAGACTACAAAATGTTATCCTTCCTAAAAAAAACATTGGTTGTCTGTAAAGTCGGTTTACGGACGATAATTTTACGTGATAACGTCATAAGAAAGCATTGATGAAAAATTGCCTACTTTTGTGAATTGAATTGAATTATTTTCACTAAATTATCATTATTTTCTATAATACAAAAAAGGAGCTAATTGAAAATGTAAATTTTTTCAATAAATTTTTTTACTTAAATTATATGTATTAACAATTTATTTATTCGTACATACGAGTATTAGTTTGGATTCATAAGAGATTCTTGAATCCACACTAATGCGCGTATGAACGACTCTCACATGAATCCAATCTCATACGAGTATTAGTTTGGATTCATGAGAGATTCTTGAATCCACACTATTATGCGTATGAACGAATCTCTCATGAATCCAATCTCATACGCGTGTTAGTTTGGATTCATGAGAGATTCTTGAATCCACACTATTATGCGTATGAACGAATCTCTCATGAATCCAAACTCATACGCGTATTAGTTTGGATTCATGAGAGATTCTTGAATCCACACTATTGCGCGTATGAACGACTCTCTCATGAATCCAATCTCATACGCGTATTAGTTTGGATCCATGAGAGATTCTTGAATCCACACTATTATGCGTATGAACGACTCTCTCATGAATCCAATCTCATACGCGTATTAGTTTGGATTCATGAGAGATTCTTGAATCCACACTAATGCGCGTATGAACGACTCTCTCATGAATCCAATCTCATACGCGTATTAGTTTGGATTCATGAGAGATTCTTGAATCCACACTAATGCGCATATGAACGACTCTCTCATGAATCCAATCTCATACGCGTATTAGTTTGGATTCATGAGAGATTCTTGAATCCACACTAATGCGCATATGAACGACTCTCTCATGAATCCAATCTCATACGCGTATTAGTTTGGATTCATGAGATATTCTTCAATCCACACTAATGCGCGTGTGAACGACTCTCTCATGAATCCAATCTCATACGCGTATTAGTTTGGATTCATGAGAGATTCTTGAATCCACACTAATGCGCATATGAACGACTCTCTCATGAATCCAATCTCATACGCGTATTAGTTTGGATTCATGAGAGATTCTTGAATCCACACTAATGCGCATATGAACGACTCTCTCATGAATCCAATCTCATACGCGTATTAGTTTGGATTCATGAGATATTCTTCAATCCACACTAATGCGCGTGTGAACGACTCTCTCATGAATCCAAACTATACTATACGCGCGGGATTCATGAGAGATTCGTTCATACGCGCATTAGTGTGGATTCAAGAATCTCTCATGAGTCCAAACTAATGTATGAATCTCTCATTCGTCCGCTCACCTCAGGCGGAACGTGACAATGAGTCACGATTTTTCATATGTGCAGCCGGCCATCGATTTATAAGACGTTATCACGTCAAAAACTCAGTGAAATTAGCCAATAGTCTTCTTTGGGGAAAATTACTAAAACTCATTGAACTCTCACTCTGGGTTGCAATGCCAAAATTATCTCAGATAAATTTAACTTTCCAAAACTATTCTCTTCAATTATCTCAAAACAAACTCAGTTCTTACGTTAAATTCCCAAATAATCTCTAACAACTGCAGAAACTTTAAGTAAACCATTATTCCTATCAACCAGGAGAACTCACTTCAATAGAATTTGCAAAATTGGTGGTAAAATACCAAAGTAAACTAGTAACATGTAACACATCAAAACCAAGGAAACTCAGTGAACCATTATGCTAAATGAAAACCATGAAAAATCAGTGAGGGTACTCACTCTAGGAAATCGATCATCTTGAAAACCAAATAACACAGTAAGGATGATCGCACAAATAAAACCATCAATTCTTACTAACAAACTAAAGAAACTCAGTGAAGATAACCACTCAAATAAAAGATCCACTTTTACTTACAAACTAATGAAACTTCGTGAGGACAATCATTTTATTAAAAGAGCTACTCAAGAGAAAATACCAAAAAAAACTCAGTGATTACTCACCACAAATTATCCTTGTTATTACACTTTTATTTTACACACTACTAATACTTCGAATCACACTGTTTAGATAATTCTTCTAACTGTTTTTATTTTTACTTTGAACTTCACTGAATATAATAGAAATGTCCTCATCTGATGCATGGCCTTTTATACTTGAAATAATTCGCCCTACCACCTATTTCTTCAAATGGTCTTCATCCAAAAGGCAACAACTTTGTATCCCTATCAGGACCACCCATTTGAAAAATATACGACGCAACAATCAAAAATCCACAAGTCGTCTTTGGAAAAGGGGTAACAAAGAAAAACATCTAGTCGTTATTAGCCAGCATTTATTCTCCGGAGTAATTTACAATGTCATTATCAGCCAGTCTAAATTTTATCAATTTCGATGCGTGCCAAACTCGTTAACTCCGCATCATTGCAGCCCTGATACCTTCGACAATGTTGCAACTTTTGGCAAGATTAAACCACTCTCAGCAACATTGTATTACAATTACAATTCTCATTTCCATTCATCCTGAAGCTCTATACAATCCAAATGTCCATGTGACCTAATGTTTCATTCGTTATATAAACTAATCTCCTAATTATCTTCCTAATATTTTATACAACTCAAACGCCAATGGTACTGGTTAAAAAGTAACCAAATGTAGGTTGGTTAAAAAGTAACCAAATGTAGGTTGGTCAAAAAGTCACCAAATGTATGTAAGTACAATGTATGTCTTTTGTTGATTGACTTCCTTATCAGAGTCATCAAGGCAACATTGCGTAGAAGTCTGTTGATAAGTTCAACGTCTTCTTGTAGTTTCGTCGTTGCTTGGATGGTTGATGGTAAATTGATGACTTGGAGGGGATTCAGTATAGATATGTGCAGCCGTAGACATGGTTTTGGAACGTTTTCTGTTCTCGTTTACGATTCATTCTGTTTAAAGTTTTCTGGAGTTAAACATTGGTGATGAATCTATAGTTAAAATAAGTCGTTAATCAATTTCGGTTGTAATAAAGAAAAGAATCTTGAACAAAGTTAAGAACAATTTGTAACGAAAAGTGCTTTAGTGAAATTAACAAACTTTAGTGAAATTAACAAACTTTAGTGAATTTAATAAACAATAGTGAGATCTCACAACTATTAAGTGACTATTAGTGAACAGTTAAGATTAAATGGTAAAATAAATTAAAAGGTGATATCATACTTTATAATCATACACCTCTTGAAGGGCGGCAATATCAATTCTATCATTGCTATCAAGTGAGTTTATACGGTTTTCTTCTTATGTAACAGCGCCAGGTTACTGTAGTTCTGGAATCGTTCATTTGATTTGATGGTTGTGATACTTAAAATTAACTTCGTCTACTCCCTTTAATTAGGTCTGTTTGATTTTTTATTATCTTTCTTTTCGCGAGCTAAATTTTATTCAACGCCTTGAAGCGGTTGAAAATCAATGCACACCATTTCCATTAACGCTTTATCCACATTTTTAGAGTTCATCTTCAGAGCTTGCTTAGACGGAAGGGTCATCTGAAGTTGCCGTTTTCATGGTGGTGCCGTTTGCGATTGACTAGGATAGATATGAGGTCTTGTCTTCGTTGAGTGGCGTTCCACCTCCAGAGCACTTAATAAATCGGAATCACTCTGAGCGAGGGTAGTTGAAGAATTGTCAATGTAAGACGAGTAAATGATTAGATGAGCTTTTCTAGGTGCTCTAACAAATTAGTTGTATTTTCAAAATCTTTACATGCGGAATCACAATTTTTGCACTTTATTCTATCGCCGTCCACTTTCTCAAAACACTTCCATACACCTGTTAAAGTTACTACTAACACTAACAATTAATTAAATTCACTCACAGTAACAGCTTACTGACACAAAACAAATACATCAAAACAAAAAGTTGCAACTTCAAACTTGCATTATTTGGCGTCACTTCATTGCTTAATTAAACAGAAATCGAGTACAAGTACGATGGAAGTAAATCTAATGGACATAGTTGCCCATTATTATTTTCATCATCAGAAGACGCATCTTGATATCGCGTATTAAGCCTAGTATTAAGTCGTCGTGAAACGAAATATCTTATGCGCCGTCAATTCAAAATTTCACTCCGTGGAAATATTTTCACGAATGTTTCATTTCGAGTACTAAGTGTCGCGTGACAAGCGTGGTGGATTGTTCACTTGCGGTGGAAAATAAAAGATGGCGCTACGGAACATAACTCATTTTCACCACATTATTTCATCGGAGTTTAATTGACAGTGTTGTGAAATAACAATATTTTGAAATAAATTGTAAAATTTCATAACTACAACTAAATGTTTTTATTCAGATCGTTAAAACATAAATATTTATATGTGGCATTTCCATGAATTCTTAATTTTTATCCCTTTAAATTATTTGTCAAAACAGCTGATGACTTTCACCACTGTCAGCATATTTCGTGGTAATTTCATTTCACAAGGGCTTAATACTAGGCTTTACGGAGTTTTCTTCTCTTACCTCTCCCCGATAGAATATCGTCCTCTGTTGTCCCACGAAACGCCAGCCTTCTACAGAACTGCATGAGAAGATCGAACCATTTAGCGATTTGTCACAAAATGAACCGCTTTGTGCACTTTGAAGGCAAATGTATGGAATTGACTGAGTAAATAATTTTGTCCTGGCGAGAATTAAAATGTAATTCAATTCAAGAGCAAATCAGGTGTAAGCTGATCTGGATTCTCCTGATATGGAAACCTGTCTGACGCAATGCCTCTTCTTCCAGCGATCAAGGTAACCCTTTGAACACTTAAAATAATCGGATCCGTTTAGTGTTTCATTCAATTTCTTTGCCCGTGTAATATGTAATACTGGTTCAGCCAATGGGACACTGTGGCGGCTCAAATATATGTGGGAACATGGAAGGAAAAGAACATGTGCTCGTGATAGCTGAATGGTCAGAGCATCTTGTTTAATAATTTCTTATTTACCCTAGTGACAGGCCGAGTAATTCGAGTTGACTCGAGTCAATTCGACTCCGTGTCGACCCTACGGCTGAGCCTTATATTGCTCTTGACTCGAGTTTCATGTTTAAAATTTAATCTCGACTCGATTGCTGCAGACCCCTCGAGTCGTATGCGTTAATCGATTACAGAGCGATGCGATTCGATTTTGTTAAATAAATAACATTTTAAAATTCCGGACTGAGGTATGGAAACGAAAGCATAGACAAAAGATTCAATTAAACATCGAAAATGAGACCCTCGAATATGACTACTATCATATTTACTATTATATTAAGTCGCTGGTTGGGGCCTAAAGCACCCTTAACACCTCGACCTTAAGGTCTTTTGTACCATTCCATTAGTGTACTAGTATGTTACCTCTAGACTCAATTCAGGGCCTGTGAAGTAGGAAATAAGAGAACGAACATCACTTTTTATTATTTATTTCAACATACATACACACATACTATTATATTAATTATTACCATTTATTTACTTGTAATACATAATTGATTACATTCGTCTAATATTTTTAACACCACTTTTAATCAATTGAACATGATACTCCTGACGTTGATTCGATCGTCCGATTCACTCGACCTTTTTACTTTCTCCCTACCTCGTAGTTCTTATACGTGAACATCGTCACGATTCGATGACGTCTGGCTCCATCTGTTTCCCAACGTTAGATACAACAGTTCTCCCCCACTAAATAAAATTGTATTATTTATTTTTGAAATAATGAGATTTAAAACTTTGTTTGGAAATCCTGCAGATAAGCTGGAGCCTTCCGTTGTCTTTGTTCTCTTGGCAATATCGACCGAACTTATCGTTGTCGTTGATTAATTCTTGGAGGTATATTTTCTATGTTCCGTCTGTCTCCAAAATTTTGATCTTGGGCTGGTGGTACGCTCGATTTATGACGTATTGGATGAAATATTAATTCTTTGCTATGAGGTTGACTTTTAATTTGAATTTCCGTAGCGTCGCCAAATGTTACCCTTTTCTTGGTTACGTTTGATCTTTGAAGTTGATTAATATGACGTTTGACCGTTCGTCCTACGTCTAACTCAACAATGTAATGTTATTTCCCTAGTTTCTTGGTAATTGTTCCAGCTTTCCATTCGCCTTTGTTATTTAGGTAGAATTTCGCCTGGACTCTCTCCCCCACAAATATGGAGCGCACATGCGATCTGGTATTTTCGCATAGCATCGAGTTTGATTCGGATTTGGCGGTTGATAAACGTTTCAGTTGGTGTTTTGCCATTCGTTAAGGGAGTTGCCATATAGCGAAGTAAAATTTTCTGGACTTTTTGATTCAATGGAATTTTGTCGGTCCTCATTGCTTTTAATCGACTTTTCAATGTTTGGACGTTCCGTTCGGATAACCCCATGGTCCTGGATGACCTGGTGCAATAATTTTTTGTCGGATTCCATTCGTTTTACAATATTCTGTGAAAAGTTCACTTGTGAAAATTGGTGCATTGTCCGATACCATGACAAATGGATATCCGTGAATTGCAAAAACTTCGTTTAGTAAGTTGATTGTATCTATTGATGATGGTGCGTCTTTAATAATTTGTATTTCAGGCCACCGTGATTTTGCATCTATTACTATTAGGAAATGGTGATCTTGAAGAGGACCTGCGTAATCGATATGTATTCGATCCTAATGATGAATCGGTACTTTTGGAGGATTGTGTTTGATCTGGGCGCAATTTTCGCACGACTTTACTAGCTTTTCAATGTCCCGGTCGATTCCCTTCCAGGTGCAATGGCGTCTTGCTAATTGTTTCATTTTCGTTATGTCCAGATGTCTTGAATGTAGTTCTTCTAGAACTGCTGGTTGAAGAGTTTTTGGGATAACCACTCTGTCATCTTTAAAAGGAATAGTGTTGTTTAATGTATACTGGCTGTCCATGTTCGTTGATTTCAGTTCCATCTTCAATTCCGATAATTCGATATCTGAGTTGGTTTCTTTAGCAATCGTTTCAGGTGTGAGGTCGTTTGATTCGAATACGTTGATGTTGCAAATTTGATTTACTTCTTCATTAATTATCATATCTGAAGAGATATATTTTTGATTCCTTGGTGCTCCAGAGAGACAATCGACGTTTATATTTTCTTATGCAAGCAGTCCTCGTACTTACGGCATGTTAGGTTCTTGAAATACGCGACGTAAATCGAAAGGACGTAAGTCGAGACATATTTTTTCATATGTTTAGATGTAAAACTCAAGGGTTAGGATCCACACGGACTCGAAATTAAAAAAAAAAACTGCATTTATATCAAAGGATATACATACTTTATTATCAAAAGTAAGTTCTTAAAATAATTATGAAATTGCTAGTTATTTTTGCTATTTGTGTGTTATTAATTTTAATAATAAGTATAAAACTTTAATATGTAATCAAAATATGTAATGAGAAATAATAAATTAAACTTTTGGCTTAAAGAAACTATCAATTCTAGATTGCTTCGCTTCTTTCTTCTTGCTATCATACAGATCTTGGTAACACTGACAGGCTGCACAAATTTTGTAATCAACGTTGAAACTTCTCTCAAAATTAGGATCATTTTCTTCAAAAATTTTCATGGCATTCTCCAAATTTGCAAAGGCTACGGAAAGTTTTTTTTAGGGGAAGTTCTTTTTCAGAGTTACTAATAGAAGAAGCTATTTCTTGTGACTCGATTGCTTCCTTTTGTACTTGTGCCTCCAATTCAATAAGACCTTCATCAGTCAGTTCTTGCGAATGTGAGCATAACAGATCATCAGCAGTAACTGCAATGTCAGGCGAACGGTTAGCCAAATAAACAATGTCAGTTGTGATCTCATCGATATTTGGTTGATCTGTAGATGAAGAACTTTCAGATGGCTTAAAAAAAATGGGCATAACATTTTCCAAACTCCTTTTAAATTGTTGGGTGTCACCTCATCCCATGAAGCAGCAATATTTTTTACGCATTGCAAGAATCTTTTCCAAAAATCTCTCAGCTACATGCCATCATTTTCATTAGCCTTTACAGCCTGCGAAAAAGTTCTCCTGAGATAATAGGCCTTAAAAGACGCTATAACTTCTTGATCCATCGGCTGTAACAACGAAGTGGTGTTTGGAGGCAGGAACAAAACTTTGATTTGAGGATCTATATCGGCAATACGCACAGGATGGCCGGGAGCATTGTCCAAAATAAGTAAAGCTTTATAAGCCAAATTATTGTTTAAACAGTACTGTTTCACTTCAGGTATAAAGTGCTTAGTAAACCATTCTTCAAGAAGTATTGATGGAACCCATGCCTTAGGATTAGCCTTCCATATAATTGGAAGAGTACTCTTGACGTAATTTTTAAGAGCTCGAGGATTTTCAGACCTATAAACCAAAAGGGGTTTCAATTTAAGATCACCTTCAACATTCGAACCCAATAACAACGTCAAACGATCTTTAGCCGCTTTAAACCCAGGCATAGACTTTTCTTCCTGCGATATAAAAGTACGAGAAGGCATTTTTTTCCAAAATAAACCAGTTTCGTCCACGTTAAAAATTTGTTAACGAATAGTATCCACTTTCGATAATTTCCTTTAATATTCCAGGATAACTCTGAGCAGCCACATGATCGGCACTAGCAGCACATTCCTTGCACTCGAATGTTATGTAACGAATATCTCGTTTTAAAGCGCATGAACCATCCGGGACTGGCAGAAAAACATTTTGTTTCTTCACTATTGTTCTCGCCACGTTTATTTTGCAGTGTGTTGATGATACTCAGCGCCTTATTTTGCATAATAGCCAAACTTAGAGGAACCCGTCGCTGAGTTTGATCTTGAATCCAAGTGTACAAGAGTTTTTCCATTTCATAAATTAAAGCATTCCTTTTTCGTATAATAGTGCTGTTTGAAGAGACGGAAGGAAGAGCTGTTAAGAGTTTTTCTTTATCTTTCAATATTGTTTGTACCGTCGTGCGTGATAAATTAAGTTCTCGTCCAATAGATGAAGTGGAACAACCGCGATCTTTGAGTTTTAATATCTTAGATTTAACCTCCATTGTAATTGTCTTCCTTACTCTCTTCTTCACTTTACTATTACTGTCTTGTTTAGGTGGCATACTTCAAAAATCACTGAAATATGTATGTAAAAACAAAAACTGTCAAAGATGCAAAAAAAACTAATGTATTACGTCTTGATTGTCCGTTGTTCCTGAAGTAACTAAACAAAATCAGCAGCATGTGCGGGGTAATCCCCGTACGCCGACACCGCGCCCCGCCGGCCCCACGGTCATCGACATCGCGCCAAGTGCGGGAAACTACGAAGAAGTAAAAGAGGAAATGAAAATCTTCACACGTACAGTGTTGAAAATTGTTTAGGTCATCGAGTGTCAAATTTGTTTAGCGCCCTAATTTCGATATACACTACCGCTCAAAAGTATTTGGCCACAAGGAATTATGGTTTTCGTAAGAATTTAAATAAATGAAACGACCTTATACTAGTTTTAAATTATTTATTAAACATTATCAAACTATAATTTCAAATTTTCGACTCATCAATATGTCCACCTCTGTTTTTAATGACGGCCTTGCAGATCCTTGGCAATCGAGCTACTAATTTTTCTAGGGTTGGTTGTGTTATTTTTCGCCATTCGTTCTGAAGTACTTTCCATAAGTCATCCTGAGACTTAGGACAACATTTTCGTACCTGTCTGTCCAGCTGGTCCCATAATAATTCTATTGGATTCAGGTCAGGGGACTGTGCAGGCCATTTCATAACTTTTAAAATCTTTTGATTTTCTTTCTCGTTAAGAAAGCTCTTGCACAGTTTCGATGTGTGTTTAGGATCGTTGTCGTGTTGAAAAATAAATTCAGGACCAATTAAACGCAACCCAGAAGGCAAAACATTGCTTTCTAAGATGTCTCTATATCCTTCTTTTTTCAAAACGCCTTGTACTCGTAGAAGATCCCCTATAGCAGAATTGCCGAAACAGCCCCAAATCATCACAGATCCTCCACCGTGTTTAATCGAAGGCACTGTGCATGCCTCCTTCACCCTTTCGTTGATATGCCGCCGAACAAAAACTCTTCTTTTCGAACCAAAAACTTCGAATTTGGACTCGTCGCTCCAAAGGACCTTTCCCCAGTCGGCAGTTGTCCAATCCTTATGCTCATGAGCCCACTGGAGTCTCTTCTGCTTATTTATGGGTCTAAGAAGCGGTTTCTTGACTGCTATGCATCCCTTCAAGCCTGCATCATGAAGTCTCCTTTTGACTGTGGATACACTGACGGGTTCATCGCGTTGCTGGTTCAGTTCTGCTGTTATTTCTGGTGCAGTAAGACGCCTATTCCTCTTGCTTCTCAGTACTATGTTGAAATCTTCACTTGAAGTCGTAGCTCTTGGTCTGCCTGAACGAAGACTACTGCAAACTGTCCCTTGGGTTGCAAATTTTTTGACAATATAGTCAACAGTTTGCCTCGGAATCTTCTGTAATCTGGAAATCTCACGATTACTTTTTCCAGATTTATGAAGACCGATAATTACACCTCGTGTTTCTTCAGAATGTTCCTTTGTTTTACCCATTTAGAAAATGATTGATTTAAAAAATTTCTACTACAGATCTAATACAAAAATTTCCACTACAAAAAGTGTGTTTCCTGATCAAGGACTTCAAACAACTAATGAAAAATAATTTTCAGGAATTACTTTAAATATGTTTTAGGTTTATTACTCAAAAACTTAATTGGAACCATAATTACACCTGAAGATTTAACATCAACGAAACGCCCACAATTAAACTGTTTTGGTTTCATGACCGGGGGGCGGGGAATAACCGTGCACTGCAAGGGTTTATGTTATGAATGAAAGTTTTACGATCATCTTCAAGTAATGAAACCTAAATAACAGGTAATAGATGTATTGTTTTGGAAATTTGAAGCAGAATGCTCGTGGCCAAATACTTTTGAGCGGTAGTGTATATTTTCATTTCCTCTTTTGTTTCTTCGTAGGCCGGAAATCGAAACAAATGACGTATGCTTAAGGAATAGTGTCAAAACATTGTTCGACGTAACTTGAAACGACGTAAATCGAAACGACGTAAGTCGAGGACTGCGTAAAGTAATAGTCGAGCTGATGTCATCTTTGGAAATTTCGATTGGCTATCGAAGATTGTGGGTAACGGTTGATTATCAGTTACCAAAATGAATTTTTTCCCGTAGAGGTACTTATAGAAATGATCTACTGCGAATATAATTGCGAGTGCTTCTCGATCTAGTTGAGAGTAATTCTGTTCAGCTTCTGATAAGGAGCGTGAAGCAAATGCTCTTGGTCGTTCCTCGTCGTTGATGATATGTACCAATACTGCTGCTATACCATATGGGTTTGCGTCTGTCGTAAGTGATACCGGTAGATCTCCGTCAAACTAATACTCGATCGCTTGCGATTTCTTGTTTGTTTTTGAAAAGAGATTTCGCAATAGACCATTGAAATTTTGCACCTTCACTAACAATCTTCTAAGTGGGTATGTAACTGTTGATACGTCTGGCAAAAAATGTTGATGATATGTGACCATTCCGAAGAGACTTTTGAAATCGTCAGCTGATTTTCGCTGTTGCATTTTTAAAATTGTGTGGGTATTATTACCACCAATAAACACATTTATTAGTTTTAATTAATTTTTAATTATTTATTTTTTAATTTATTTTATTTATTTATAACACAATTTTAATTAACAACTAGTTTTTAAATAATCAACCTATTCAAATTGAGTTCCTAACCATACTGACTTTTAAAATAAAATGATTTCTGAGGTTGACTATCAAAGCCAACCTAGCTACAATTTAATGATTTAATGCCTGCTATGTTAGTTTGATTTACAGTAGTTATAAAGTAATTGTATAATAAAGTAGTTGTAGTATATTTAATAGTAGAGTATATTTTAATATTTTAATATTCAACACAATATTTTAAATAATCACCACAATTGCTTCGATTTTTGATTGCGCCTTTGTAATTTTACCGTTTTCGATTACATGTCCTAAATATTCGATTCTTTCTTGGAAGCATACACATTTGCGTTGGTTTAAGTGGATATCGTATTTTTTTAAACGTGTTCAACAGTTGATCAGATTTCTTTCGCATTCTTCTCTTGTTGATCCATGTATTGCGATGTCGTCGAAAAATGGGTCGGTTTTTTCTAACCCATAATATTTGGTCCATTATTCTGTTAAATTCAGCTGGTGCGGTTTTTATTCCGAAACTCAGCCTATTCATTTTGTATAAACCTCGATGGGCAGAATTTGTCTGAATCGTACTACTTGCTTCATCTGTTTTCAACTGTAAATACGCTTTGTACACATCCAAGCGGCAGAAGTATTTAGCGCCTTTCATGTTATTCATGATGTCTTCAATACGTTTGATTGGATAGTCTGCATTGATCAGTTGATTATTTACTCCCACTTTGTAGTCGACACGTAGTCTTACACCTCCATCTATCTTTGGTGTTACTGCAAGTGGAGGTTCCCAGTCGCTAATCAATGTTTTTGTGATAATTCCGGCTTCTTCTAATGTGCCTAATTCTTTTTCGGTTTCTGGTTTTAACGCTGGTGCAATAACTCGTGCTGGTGTAAACGATGGTTTAGCATCGATCCAATTTCCTGAGTAAAAATTTCCAGGAAATTTGATATCACGTCTTCTGCGTTGTTTATTGATAAAATTCGTGTTTGATTCTGCTCGTTTATTGCCTTGCACACCAGATCTGAGAGATTGATATTTAAATGCCGAATCCAGCTTCTCCTCAAAAGAGGTTTGAATTCATCTGGTACCAGGGATGTCGAAAATTTAAAACATATCGATATTTCCAAAAAATATTTATTGCAATATTGCGATATATCGGTTCAATTTTAAAAAAATTGATTTCGCTCCAAAAAGTAGTATATTTATCGTAACATACACGTTAATTACATATATTGTATTTTATTTTTCTCAAAATATGTATTAATAAATATTAATTTTTCTTTATTTACGATAACTAAAGTAAATAATAAAACAAGTACTGAAGTTGAATAATTATTTATTTTTTCATATTACTATTGTTATTACGTACATATTATTTGTTAGAGGTAATATTAAACTCATACAATAAAACACAGTTTGTAATTTTAAATGGTTAAGACTTTATTCAAGTTCACTCTTTCAAAATGTCCTCAAGACTGACAAGCATCCTGCAAAACCGGTCGTTAAAAATGCAACGCGCAACAATAATAAAAGGACAACGAAGAAAACGCATACGAGAAGGGGTGAACAAAGAACGACACATTTGTCGCATATCTGCAAATGAATAAGTAGGCGTAACCCACCTACTCTAACATTATTACACATTACTATTATTATTAGAGTAGTTTCGGGTAATATGGCACACCATAAGCCTTTTTGGCAATAAATCTCGAAGTATTTGGTATCTATCATTCTTTATTGGCTATTTTAATCACCGAACTCATAAGGAATTAATAACTAAAAGCTTAAGGCACTAGAACTTTATAAAATAAAATAAATTACATTTTTTCCATAAGTGAAAAAATTTTAAAATATGAACATAGTTGGGTATTATGGCCTAGGGCCATATAAGCCTCATATGCTGTGAGCCATATTACCCACCCAGACTAAATAATAAAAAAAATAATCTACACTCTACTTTGCGGAGCAAAATTCGCAGAAAAAGAAATTTGTTTCTAGTCCTGATTATTCTTCATGGGCCCATCGCTTACAACAGAGGCATTGAATCCATGATTCCCCTTTGTGGTCCATTGAATAAAGATAACCACAATACAAACATTTTGAATCAGAAACATTAAGTTTATCAGGACTTTCTTCAGCGCTGTCGTCATACATTGATTCTGTTTTTTCAGGTATTTGTTCATCCCTTGTCTTTGCCTTTGACATTTGACGCTTGCTTCTTTGTTTTCGGGATTTGTCCACAGTAGATTTATCCAACTTATCCCCTTTTGTTTGCAACGAATCTTGCAATTCTTTTCTATACGGAGATGATGTTAATAAGGTCGGTTTAGCTGCTTTCCTTCCTCGATTCATAGTTTTTCTAGGCGCTATTTCCGGTACCGGCAATAATTGAAACGGTGTTACATAATTTTGACCTCTGGAAGTGGACGGTTGTGGAGTCATCGGGATAGGAACCTCAGTACCTGCAAGCGCCGTTTCAATCTTGTCTCCTGACTCTTGGATCTGTTCAGGAGACGTAGATGTAGGATCTGAATTGTTGGAGTTCTTGGTGTTCATGTCTATAAAGTCATGGTCTTTGAAGACACTTCTGTCAACAAGATATATCCCTGTTGCACGAAAACCACTTATAGCTATTTCCCCATTTTGAACCCGCAAATACGCTTTTCCAAAAACTTCCATCATGTCATAATGCGTCAAAGGCCTAGTATTATTTCTAATCCAAGATCTTATTTCACCTGAAACAGATTTTTTCAACGGTCCTATGAATGATTTGTCAAGCGGCTGAATTTTGTGGCTGGAATGAGGACGAATAGACAGCAAATGGATATGATTTTCCCTTGCTAGATCTATCAATTCAATGTTTCTTGTATGACTGGTATGGCCATCCAAAATTACAACAGGAGATTCTTTAGTGGGTTTCACATGATTTATAAAATGTTTAAACCATTTTGTAAACAAGTCGGTTTGGATCCAACCAGAGGGGTGGCATCCATGTATTGCACCTGGAGGTGCACCCTTCATTAAAAGTGGATGACTTCTTTTTCTGGGAAATATTATCATAGGTGGAACAAATGAACCCCCAGCACTCATACATATCACGCAAGTAATCAGAGAACCTCGTTCAGCCGATGTCAAACTACCAATTTGGCGTTTCCCTTTTTGACTTAAGACTTGAGGCATTTGGGATGGCACAACACTTATGCCTGTCTCGTCAACGTTAAAAATTCTGTCGGGAGGGAATTTGTCGTCGTCTATCAATGTCTCGTATAAGTCAAAGAAATGATTCACGTTTTCTCTGTTGAATCCTTTAGCTCTCGCGAAAGATGTTCCTGTTGGGCGACGAAAAGAAAGCTCCGGATGCCTATCTAAAAATGATTTTAGCCAATCTTTACCAGCGCTTTCATTTTTTGAAGAAAATGTGTGAGAAATATTATTTTTCACCGCTAACTGATAGGCTAAATTCATGACATCTCGTCGCATCAAACCAAACAATTTAGCCTCCATTGTTAACACATACTCAACTAATTTTTTTTCTAGTTCGTCAGGTAAAACCGGTCTTCTTCCCAACTTCGCAGCAGTAGCTTAATCAGCTGGCAATTCTGTTTTAGCCGCTAGACGCCTCAAAGTGGTTCTTGGAACTTTGTAAAGTTTAGCAGCTTTCAGTGTACCCATCTTTTTACTTCGCACATCTTCGATTGCTCGGCCCATTGAAATTTTGCACCACGTCTGACGTTTCCTGTCTGAGATAGGTTTTCGTAGAGCCATTGTCTAAAAAGGAAAAATTTCTGAAATGTAATCTTCATGCGGCCAATATGGCCTAATAGGCCATAATAGCCTCTATCTGGTGAGCCATATTGGCAGAATGAACGTTTTTTGAAGTTTTTGAAAAAAATTTAAAACCCAGTTTACAAGAAATAAAAAAAAAACATACCAAAACAACTATTATTTATTCTCCTATAGATTTAAACAATAACGATATATAGTATTTAACAAATTGAGGAACTGAATTGATTCAAACTTTCCAAAAAATAAGATCGAAAAAGGCATTTTTGGATCGCTGGATGCACAGGCCACTAGGTTACTGGGAATGCTGCGTGAACTGACGAAGAGAGTGAGGAGAAGTGTTGCTTGGACGTGGCAACAATATTTAATGTCAGTGCTGCTTAGCTTAGGAAAAAAAGCTGTAGGCCATATTGGCCAACTAGGGCATATTACCCGAAACTACTCTACATATTACTATTATTTTTCATATTTCATGTTACTGAAACCAATATTTATCTGATACTGATAAAAGAAACACTCTTTGGTTTATGTGCTCTGATGTAAGCGGACTTCTGTTGTCAGGCACTGAGATATTTACAGCAGATGCCACTCTTTCTGATGGCACAGAAGACGCAGAAGCTATTAAATACTTCAGAGCTATTTCTGAAAGCACAGGGGTGAAATGACGACAGTCAAATCAGAATTTTTCTGGATTCTCTTCTCTGGGCATTATCGACTGATCCAGATATTGCTTCAGTTCGCTGGGCATGCCACCACTAGTTGAACTTGGAAATGAAGAAGTGCTGGCTAAAGCTGCAGTTATTTCTTCATGTCCTGACCACAACGATTGAGGAGAATCTTCTGAACTTGCAATTGTGGTAGTGGATTTATATTCAGTAGGCGAAATTTGTCCTCTACGTTTGTGTTCCGAGCGGATTTCCTTTGACAATTCAGCTATTACGACGCAAACAGCTAGTGACGACTTGAAATGAATACGCTTAAACCGAGGGTCTAATATTGTTGCTTTAGCGAGATGTAAATTTTCCTCTAGTGGTTCCAGTTTGGTATTGAGTAAATATAGCAAACTCTTCTGAATAGCAACACCTAATTGTGTGGAAGGTTTCCCGTGTTCAAGTCCTTTTTGAAGCAAGTTTGCAATTGGAATCGCTAAACTAGCAGTAACATACCGATCGCCGCTAATATCTTCAGTAGCTTCCTTAAATGGAGTTAGAAGTCTTATGAGGTCTCGTATGACACTTAATTCTGATGAAGTGATCATATCAGGTGCGTTTCGCCTTGATGCCAATATCTTAGCCACAATAGCTGAGAGCGCGTTAAATATTTCAATGATATCCAGAATCGAGTTCCACCTTGTGCTTATTGACTGTATAAGCATTAATACTTGTCCCTCTTGCTCCGCTCGTAAATCGTCCATCACGTTGACGGATTGTTTGAAATAGGTTACGATTGCTTTTACACGATTAGCAATTTGAATAACAGGTGTATTTTCTTTTATCGCGCCATCCACTACTAAATTCAGCATATGCGCCATGCAAGGAATTCTCTTTCCATCTCCTAAAAACTGTTTCACTGCAGCCACCATGTTAGCCCCACCATCAGTGGTAATCGATAAAATCCTATGTTTTTCGATTCCAAAATCTTCAGTTATTTTTTCAAAACATTCCTTAATGTAATTAGCTGTATGGGCCTGCCAAAAAGAAGTCCAATATTAGTACTCTTTACTGAATTTATAACTAACTATTTATTTTATTTTATTTTATGTATATAATTTTATCCGTTTACATTATTCTTTTATGCATACCTGATACAGCATTTGTGCTGTCAAAGTCACCATTTCATGTTCAGGAACTAAGTTATCTGCCGTGTTTATAAAATGCCCCGTCACATCAATGAAACTCCGAGTAGAGTTGGTGAGGGTTAATATATCACTAGTCAAAGCAATATTATTGATTTCACTCAACTTCCGTTTCACAATACTTTTAGTAGTAGCGTATCTTTGTTCCACTAAGCCAGTTATCTGTGATTAAATGAGTAAATGAGGAATGATTAAAAGTAAAATTGGACTATACTTTTTATTTTCTCATCAGCATTACTTACAGTAGTTCGTGATGGAAGCTTGTATCGTGGACAAATGACACTCATGAGTCGTTTTAATCCCGGTTTGTCTACACAAGACAGAGGCATGTTGTCTTTACAGATCATATAAATCAAAGCTTGATTAATTTGGCTTGCTTTTTGACCTCCTGCTAAATTCACAAAAATAATAAAATTAGAACATAGAAATACAAATTTGATATATATAAAAATACCTTCATAACTTGAACTTCGTTCTAATACATCGATGATTGTAGTCTGCTTAATCAGACCGTCTTTAGCGGGATAAGTCTGAAAAAAGACATTGAATATTTGTTACATACATTTTTCCTAATTATTATTTGGTTTATATAAAACACAAAAATACTTACACCAATATCATAACCACTTGCTGAATCTGACATTTCCATAGACATACTATCTGTCTCAGCAAGAACATCAGGTGTATCAATAGTTGTAGAGCTAGTAGACGCAACAGGTGAACTGGTTTGCATTACTTTCCGTTGACGTCCTGAAGACGTCCGTTTGTCCTTTAATTGTAAGAACACATGGTGATGTTTAGTTTTTGAATGCGTAGATAAATTCGTCGTATTGCCACTGCTTTTATAGGTTTTTCCACACAGATTACACGAAACATTCTGTTTATCAATTTTTTTAAAATAATTCCATACAACACTAGACATAGTGTATAAAATACAATTACACTACACTAAAATAATAATAATAATAACATACAAGCCCACTACTGACTACACTATACTAATTATAATAATAATAAAATACAAGTCCACTTAAACTTTAATTTCCCGTTTCGATTTTGGCTTCAGATGCGAAGTTGCGGTGAATAATTTTGTTTATTTTTTCCAGTTTTTATTTATGTTGTCACAGACGTTTATTGTTGTCCTCGATCCTTGTGTTTTAATTTTTGACAGCTCTCGACTATCGGTTTTTACTATTTCTAGTGCAGTTGCTTTTTTAACTATTTCGTCAAAAGCTGTTATCTCTAATTGTAAGATTTTTTCTTTTGTTTCATTATGTTTCATCCCCCGAATGTATTGTGTTCTCAGGAATAGATCAGTCGCGGATATTTTCTTTCCGCATTGGCAATCAACTTCAAACCCACAGTCCCCGATGTCGCGTTTTAGTTTTGTAACAAAGTCTGAAATTTTGCTTATCATGTTGATATGTTGGTAAGAATAGGTGTTGGTTAACCAATTCACTTCGTCCGGGTGACAAATGTTTTTCTAGCAAATCTGTTATTTTTTCGTAGATTAAATCATTCGGCGATGACGGAGCCGATAATGCTGCTAATATATTGTAATTCTGGGCTCCAATTGAATTTATTAACACTTGAGCACATTTTTGTTTATCATTGAATAAATCTTTAATTTTTAAGTTGTTTTCGAAGCGTTGCTTATAATACGTGAAAATTTCTTTCTTTGAATCAAAGTTTTCAAAAGTTTGAACGTGCGAGATACTTAATACTGGGTTTTGGTTTCCTCCGTTATTTTGCTGGGGTTGATGATTTGCGATCGTTTCTATTAAATTCGTATGATTTTGTATGATTGTTTCTATGAATATTCCGAATTGCTTTTCGTCCATTTTGTTATTTTGATATCTTCCTCTTCGATGATTTTTCCGTTCTTTGATTTATAGGTTATTTCCTGCACATCCCTTTAGCACGTGTTTCGATTTTCTTCACCTCGCCGTCACTATTATAATCTTTATTACCATTTATTAACTTCTATTTCATAATTAATTACATTCGCCTAATATTGTTAACATCACTTATAATTGATTGAACATGATGCTCCTGACGTTGATTCGATCGCCCGATTCACTCGACCTTTTTACTTTCTCCCTACCTCGTAGTTCTTATACGTGAACATCGTCACGATTCGATGACATCTGCCTCCATATGTTTCTCAACGATAGATACAACACATACATACATACAATATGAGAATATATCTATATGTCGGAGTAAAAACTCTTTTGTCCGTCAAAGGATCAATCAATTCGTCGTTACTCATAGTTCACTACTCAACACTTAACGAATTTGTGGGAAGAATGCGTGTTCTCTTAACCAAACCAAATAAAGAACTGTTTTCCTGATTCAATTTTTCCCGCTGTTCCTAGCGAAGGCAAGCGTCCCCTTTCCTTTTCTTTAACGCGTCCCACAACTACGTCTGGTAAAGGCACTCAACCTTTACACAAAATGTCAAGTCGAGATAAGGCCCGCATCATACGTCGTTTATCTCCGATCGCCAACACAATCTTTATGTCGACCCATGTCAAAATTCCCGATAAATTATCAACTTCGCGTAGGTAATTACTTCTGCGTCGAGATATATATATATTGAAAGTTATTGTTTAATTCTAAGCGAATTTTACAATGAGTGTTGTTGGCATAATTAATTTAAGTTTGATTAATTTTAAGTTAATTCGTTTCATAAATTTAATTTTAAAGATATATTTTAAATGTCTTTAACATTTATTAAAATTGCTACAGTAAATACATACTACTATTAATTAATCACCCTGAGTTCAAAATGACTGTTGTGAAAAAAATAATGTTATAGGTTAGTTCTAGACGAATTTTACGGTCAATGTTGGTAGCTTAATTATAATTTTTGAAGATTTGAGACTAATTTCATTTTAAAGATATAATTAACTGTCTTCGACATATATTAGAATTGCTACAATAATTACATACTATTATTAATAATGTACTATGCTCTTGTTATCCTAAGATTATTGCTCAATTTTTCACATGACTCTTAACTTAGGTATGCTTTTGACCGAATGATTTTTTCTGGCAAGCTAATAAGATCCTTAATATCCAGAATGAAGTTTTGGATTTATGAATTTTTGCAGGATTTTTGCAACCGGCATATCCTTATTAGACACTAATTTATTTCTCTCTTCGTTATATCTCTGACATTTCGCCAATACATGGATCAGCGAATTTGCGAAAGTAACTTTGCATTTTTTGTTATAATTATTTTATTATATTTGTTGGGCGAATATTCCTTTTTCCCAAAGCGAAGTTTTAGAATCCAGGTATTTATTGCTGACCCAAAAATTCTATTGCAGTCTCCAGTCTGGCATACCGATTTTCAGTATGGCATTCGAAAATCTCATCTTTCAATTATAAAGTTTTCAAATTGTTTCAATTCTAGTAATGTTCCACCTTAACTCCACTTCGACAGTTAACTGTTCAGGTTTATATTCAAAAAATTATAACTTAACCGTTCGCTCCTGACTGTAGCACAACTGTAAACTCAACAAAATTTCCTATATATCCAAAGTGACACACCGGCACAATTGAACGAAAACTAGCTCCACTCTCACTCTCAACAACTTCAACCAGCTAGTCTTTCCTCCTTGGTGATCAGAACCGGAGTCATTTATTGTTTTTCATGTTTCTTAAAGCGAAGCAAAGTTGATCCAAGGTTATTTCTCCATCTAATACCGGGTTTTTATTATATATAGGTAATACGGGCAATGTTGGAGGACGGGCGTATAAAAGTTTTTGAAGAATGCGTGCCATGCTTCCAGACTAATAATGTTATCGCAGCTCGGAATAAGTTTCCTATGTTTGGTAATTTAAGACCCATATTTCTTTTGAGTTCCTTTCCTCAAACAAGGACATAGCAATTGATAGATTATAGGATTTTTTTGTAGGTTTCAAGAATTGGAAATAGTAATTTCTTTTTACAAAATCTGCAGGAATCATTTGCCACTTTTCCCATCTTTGCGAGATGGCTTTTAACCGGGTGGTGGCCAGTAGTGATTCCAACTAACTGTTTGAGGTCCTTCCCATTTAGAAGTAGGGGGTTTTATCCTACCCATATTGTTAGTCCAGTAGGCGTTTAGCCTGTTTGGCCTGTCCGCAGTTTTTCCAATGTGAGTCTTTCATACACTTCTTTCATTTTTTAGTTTCTGCTTTAATATCCGCTGAATCGGTCCTATTGGGAGTTCTTAGCCCTCTTAGCTCCTCTTAGCCAGATGGTTTGCCTGTTCGTTGCCTCGAATGTCCGAATGCCCTGGCACCCAAATAACTTTGTTGCCTTTAGTCAGTTGCTTGAGACATACGAAGCACTCTTCAACAAACTTTGATTTTTTAGCAACGTTGGCCAAGGCCTTTAGTGCGACCTTACAGTCAGTTGCTATGTATACTTTGCTCCCTTGTATTTCTTTTCGATGAGCATGTAAGCACAGTCAATAGTCGCTGTGATTTCGGTTTGAAATGTAGTGCAGCCTTTTCCCAGTGACCTACCTACCCTCGTCGAGGGTCCATAGATTCCCTGACCTGCTCCATCCTCCCTCACCGAGCCGTCCGTGTACCAGGTTAGAGCACCCTTTTCTTTTTCTATTGGTAAGGGGTCTCCTTTCAGTCGTCTCTATTAATATTTCTTCCCATGTCATCCATAGGTATCTCCCTTAGGTGAGAGCTTTCCCCTGTCGTCTGTTCTTCGGATTCTTAGGGCTTCTTCTCATGCCGTCTGCCTTATGTGCAGATGTAGAGGGGTCATATTTATAATGACCTCCATAGCTGCCGTAGGCTTTGTATGCGTTACCAGATTGAAGATACATATTGAAATTTATTTGGAAATGAAAGACCCAAAAGCAGGTGATGTCTGCCTAGTAAACGTAGAGGCCAATGGCATCTTCAAATTCGTACTCGGGTGTGTTTACCCACCCGGGCACAGCGTTAGCAGAAATTAAATTCTTGATGATACGATCATTTTTTAAATATTCCAAAAACATCGCTAAAATTATACCCGATTACCAGCCTGATCCTACTACACCAGTTATGATAGTTGGAGACTTTAATGTTGATGTCTCACAAAACCGTTCTTTGCCTGACTTCATGCTCAGCGAGTTCAATTTGTCTTATATTGAAACTTCACCAACAACGTTAGGTAAAACCTGTATTGATTTAGCGTTTACCAGAAATCTGGATGTATCTTGTATGCCATTTGTGTCGTACTTTTCATATCACAGACCTATAATGAATAAAGTTATATTGTAACAAAATTGTTTGTAATGTTGCCTGTAACACTGTGGACTGTAAAAACCATACACACATATATAATAAGAGCGAGAGTGATTTTGTCGATTTAGAACTTTTTATTATTATTATTCAATATTTACACCTTATGTCTTATTATAATTGTACAATGTTAACTTGTGTTCTAAGCATAAATTTCATAAGTAGGTATTACTTTTAGTATTCAATCTTTATTTATAGTCCAAAAATTGAACCCAACTATTGCAATTATTAAGAGTCTTCAACGTTTTCAATTATTATTGCGTTAATTCTTCTGCACACGGGCACACTGGTAGACAAAACCCAACTATTGCAGGAAAACGCATGGCAAACACGCTTGCTGGTAAAAACGCTTGGTACCGTTGCACTGTGAGTTGTTGCGTCCCGATTGGTTGAGGGTTGCCAGAGCGGCAGAGCAGTCTAGTTTTCAACAAAAATAATTATTTGTTTCCTAGCTTTTGTCCTAAATACATAAACAAAAATATTTTCTTCAAGAAATATAACCCGTTAGTTAAACGTATTCACGTACAACACACGGCCGTGTCCCTGACACAGCCAAACCCCAGCTTTTTAAACTCTAAATCGTGTTGACTCGTCAAATAGAGTCATTTATTAAAATCGTAGCGCAATGTTTCGAATTCAAATTCGGCTCGATTTCATCAGACCACTCGAGTAGCTCGAGTCAGTCGAGTTAATCAAAGTGCAACTCGAGTTGAATCGCTGATGAGTAAAATAACACGAGTCGCCCATCGCTAGTTTAACCGTAGGTTTGCAAAATTCAGTTGCTTTTTTTCATGTGCCAAATATGTATATTTCATTATTAATACGGCTAAAAGTCTACAGTTTTAATTTATCGTTTTATCACAGCATTTTATTACTTAATTCTATTTATAATAGTTAAATTAGACTGCATTATTTACCTTTCTTTTGTTTAAGCTTGTAGATTATTTTGACTGTTTTAAGGTGATTCTTTTAAAACTGTGAGTCCTTCTGTTACGAATCTTTTGCAAGGAATATGCGAGTCCAGAATGCTGTTTTTTCAAACAATTTTCACAGGAGGTAAAATGGCATAAATTAATTTTGTTCCCTTTGATCAACAGTCGTTCACATTATATGTTGTAAATGCGATTTTGGGCTTTACTGGTATATGGATCTGATTCATCCGTTTCGCAGATACAATATTCAAAAGTACAAGAATTATTTACAGAATATTCAGAATCTATATATAAATAGGCGACACGTTTTTTTGTTATCCCTTTTACAGGAAACCAGGTGGACTTAATTGGATAAAAATTATATCATTCGAAAGATTAATTCTTCCTCTATGTGCATCACCTAATTCATTTTAAATTGAAATTAAAAAATGCAATGGGATAGTATGTGTAAATTGAGCACACCCATAGCGTAGATGATGCTCTTGGGAAGAATGTATGCGTGTGATTGTTTTGATTTGTGCCTGAAGATATGCAACCATATGGTGATTTTTGGTTTGTGTCCCTAATAAATGGCAAGTACTAAATAAGTTGAAAATCAAACCAAATGGATCAATCTTCTACTGGGGACACAAACCAAAAAAATTAACATATAATTGCATTCCTCTACGAAAAAATCAAAATATAGAACATAATTATTTAATATTATCATCGGCATAGATCATACGTTCGACTGAATAACCAACCATTTATGCCAAATACGTGTATTCTTTCCACTCAAACGTTTTATCTCTCCAAATGATAATGTGAGGGGTGAGGAGCAAATGCAGCCATATCACAGACAATAGGCATATGTTCATTCTTTAGCTTTTTGCCTTGAAGAAGGCAATCTTTGGCTAATAAAATTGCATTCCTCCAGACAAAAGCCAAAACAATGAACATATGGCCACAGACAATAATATGGATAAATAACCACAGATAAATTTAGAGCCATCGTTTGCTTATACTATTATTTTTTACTAATTTGATAAAAATATATGCAAATTTTATATAAAAAATTAAGAAAGTCATACTTTTAAAATTATTTCTAGAAAACGCGAACTTAACTTTCACGAATATTTATGGAAAGCAAGCAAAATTCTGAATTTTATCATATTTCCTAATTTTTCTATGGACCCACATTCAAAAACATAATTTAGAGAAATAAGATGTATGGCCAAAAGTTGGGAAATGACAAAATAATGGGGAATGTACATATATATAAACCTCCTTGAATGCTTGGTTTAGCTGCTACGAGCAAAAAACTATTAAAAAAGTGTTGTTTATGAGGAACTTTAAGATCTTTTTGAATTCGCAACCGCACGCGCTAGGTTTTTGATAGTTGTAGGTGGGGCCTCATTCAATAAAGCTGTCAGTAGACGTGCTGAAAGAAATGATTGCTACTGCAGTCTGAACTAAATCACCTGTTCACTGACAATGCTACTTTATATGGAAAGCCATGCGCGAGCTATTCGAGGGAGCATAGCGAACGACGGGGGTTGGCGAGCGTAGGGCGCAGGGGGCGGCCCCCTAGTCACAATAAATACTACAACGTATTAAATGTTATATTTGTAACCCGGCTATAATGGCCTCATATGTTTGCACCACTTATCTCCGAATTGCTTGGGGAGCAATTCCTACGATAAATTTCAGCTCCTCAAACGTGCCTCCGCTTCAGGGTTGCCACCTTTTCCAGCCGCCAGAACCGGAGAACAAATTTAATCTGGTATCAATGAAAGAGTTTTATTAAGAAAAAATACAGAGGTATCAAATCACAGATCACCCTGTGTATTCCCACTGATCGTGTGTTGGTTGCCCTTAAACGTCGCCGAACTTCACTCACGATACTTAGTTTCCCCTCTACTTCTTCCCTTCGTTGCTCCAGCCGGCTAGGATCGTCGCTACAACCAGCGACGTTATCTTTCTTCAGTACCTTCTCCTGTAATGACGGCAAGGCCTTACTCAGGTCAAGCCTCGGCAAGACCTCAAATTTACGTTTTCTTTTCCTTCGGGGTGGAAAACGGCTCTATTTTAGGATTGTGCCTTCGGCTTGACCTTACGGAGAAGTGTTTACCGTCTGCCGGCAAGAGCGTACTGTGACAAGTGTTCCGGAAACAAAGCAGACTTCTCAAAAGGAGCAAGAAGAACTTAACATTCTTTATTTGTGCCCAACATGAAGAAGTCAATTTCCCAAAACGTTATAATTTATTGAATTCATTAACAACCTAAAAACTAACCTAGCCTATTTTACCACACAATAAAGTTAATTTTTAAACGGCCTCGAAGCATTCTCTCACTCCCTGGGAAACTTCTTGTTGAGCCCTATGCTTTTCGACCCGCCTACAGTAGTGCTTAAAAAAATTCCCTGAGCCGCGCCAGTTGCTTTTGTCCAAAATGGTGTCCAGTGAAACATTATTCTGAAAATCAAAAGATGCCACTGCCGACCTTATCGATCCTGCACCCAAATCAATATTTAAGTCCCGAAATAGCTGTGTGAACCACCGCGCAATTATTGACCTCGAAGCTGCTTTAACCCTTCCTCTAGTCGAAATAAATAGCGAACTCAAATTCTTCTGAGCCTTCCTTCTAGGAGCAGTAATTTTCAACAAATTCTTAACCCATAGCACCAAATCCACGACTTCATCCCCTGAACTCTTCAGCTCCCAACCAGACTGCCGCATCCTGCAGTTATCCGTTTTAGAACCGAATTTCGGCCAAAAAGTTATCACAGAATCCGATAACTCGCAGTGCTCCTCATCAATGCTAATGAGTGTCAAGTCGTGAACTCTGCGACCAGATGCTAAAAGCAATAAAGCTGCTGTATGTCGCGAAACCTGGAAAATACTGCTAAGCTCCGGCGGATGAGATCTCAGCCATTGTACTAGATCAAGCACGTTCCAAATCCTTAAGCTTGGTGTAGCAGATGCCGATATTTGACGACTTATCGCCTTCAACATACCTTTGACAGAATCAGAATCTGTCACTGAGTTTTACGTGAGTACCTGCCGTGAAGGCTTAATCCCACGGGGTTCTGCACCCACGAGTTGATACAATGCGCCAACTAACGCCCTCTGGCAGCATAACCAGAGTACCAGAGCAGACTAAGTGCATAGCTTAGTTTTCCCACCGGTGCGGGCGAGGCCTATCTAACACCTCTACCTTTCTATGGGTCAGGCACCCGGGCGTAGTCAGACTACGCAACCACTTCGAGAACGCCGAAGCACTTCTCTACCGCATTTGGTATCGAACCACAACCACCACGATACTCCCCAAAGGGGCCGAACCCAATCAGGCAGAAGCTGGAAGAGCTCCTGGGCACGCCTGATCCCGTGGTACCAGAAAGAATAACCTCTGGTGAGGTCTCGCAGCACTTGTAACAAGAACAAGCACCACTAACCTTTCGAGTCTATGCACTCAGGCAGGCCGCCTTTCAACATGCAGAACACAAACATGCTACATTTAACACAACATGCAACCAACGCCCTCAACCAACACTAATGAATAACAACACAACGCTACTCTCCGAGGCACACGATATCATAGTCAGTACAAACCCAAGTCAGATACCAACATTGTCATCAACAACGTTTCGCTGTTCAACTCGCTGGGTATTATTCCATTGAGTTGGCTACTCCGTATGATGACGCCGCTAGTCCCGCCGTAAGACCGAACTACAATCGCAACTCAGATCACAACGTTACATAAACCCCACGAAGCATGCAACATCAAAAACTACGATAAACGTAGACGTTGCCGTCTACGCTTGAACACATCACATGCAAAACGAGACACACGCAAGAATTGTTCCCTATCGCAGAGGACACCGCTGACGTCGAACTCTCCATTCACAACAAGAATTCCCATATCACTCAGATTCCTCAAATCCGAGTATATGGGACATTCACACAACACATGACACCAATCTTCAACTTGGGCACCACAAATACATCTTTCATGTTCACTGAGCCCCTTTCCATAGAGAAACCCATTCATCGATCCATGTCCAGTCAAGAGAAAACCAAGACTAAGACATGGATCAAAGTATGGGTGCTCTTCGGCAAAGCGAACACTCCGGATGAACCTGTGTGTAACCCTACCCTTCAAGCTCACGTCCCATCGGCTTTGCGAAACCGACAGTACGCGCTCCTTCAGGGCATCACCACACTCACGAACACCACGAGAATAGTCAAGATCACAAAAACTCACATCACATGGCAGCAATGCTAAGCCCCTCCTGATCTTGAACATTATACCTCTCCGTATAACCTCAAGATCAAGGAGAGTTACACTCAACAACACTTGCATGGCCTCAGTTGAGACCGTGCGACATACAGGGAGACATGCCAGCAGCATGCTGCGCTGACATGACTCCATTCTCCCTCTCCCTCTCGTCGTCATCGCAGACTGGTACCATACCGAGGCTCCAAATGTTACACATGCAACAAATAGACCCCCGTATATGACACGTATTGCTCTACGACTCAGACCCCATTCACTCCTCAACACTCGGCGCAACTGACCAACAACAAGGGAGATCCGCCCCTTGAGACCAGCGAGATGAGGCTCAAAACTCATACGCTCCCCTATGGTGATTCCCAAGTATTTGACTTGCGTCACATACCTGAGTCTTGCGTCATCAACTTTAATGTGTGGTGGACGATTCCGAGACAATTTGCCCTTGAGCAGCATTGTCACGGTCTTGTCCATTGCCACATTGACGCCAACACCCCTACCCCAGTTGTTAACCAGGCGCATGAGTTCCTCACCTTTTCTCTCCAGCGCAAGCCGCGAATCTCCAGACACCAGGATGAGCAAGTCATCCGCATACGCACAACACTCACATTTAGTCTCGAGTTCTGCCAACAGAGTGTCCATCATTAGGTTCCATATAAATGGACCACAGATAGACCCCTGCGGACAGCCTCGAGTCACATCACGCCATGCACATTCATTTACACTGAACACACAAGCTTTTCTGTCAGAGAAATAGCTCTTCCAGAGAGCCATGTCTCGACATCCAAGCGAACACAACTGTCTCAGTACACTACCCCAGCTCAAGTAATCAAACGCGCCCTTGAAATCAACGAAGATTCCAAGAACGTACTTGACACCTGCACACTCAACACGACTTTTAACAAACAACCATGCATCTTCAACACATTTACCAGGACGGAAACCATACTGTCTATCCGACATTTGGTCACATACAACCTCCTGAAGTCTATTAACCATTATCCTCTCAAGCACCTTTCCAAGTGCAGGGAGGAGGCTAATACCCCGATAGGATCTTGGATTACTCCTAATCCTATCAGGTGACTTCAGGAGAACAATTACACGAGCATGCCTCCACACATTTGGGAAATAACCCACAGAAAAACACTTACGGAACATGGCTGCCAGGTAGTCTGGTATGACACTCCAGACGGCTTTACACATCTCTCCAGTCATACCATCCATACCTGGCGATTTCCTAGAACGGAGCTTCGAAAAGCCCTCTCGGATCTCTGCCACATCGACTTCGTCAACCTGCCCTTGCACAGAAAGTGCCGGAAGCATGGTTGAGTCAGCTGCCGGGAAAAATTCAGACATTAACACACTCATGCACTCTTTCCATGTTGTCAACGTAGTGTCGCCAACACGGATGTCACTAACACACACGTTAGCACGTTTTCCCCTGCAGATACGATAGACATGACCCCAGGGGTCATGCCTGTTCCGGTACACAAAATCCCTCCACCGCTCCTCTTTCACACTCAACAACATTTTCTTATACAGACGCAGACAACACATAAAATCAGCTTACAGCTGAGGAGTATTCGGGGAGTCATTGGTTCGGCTCCTCTGAAATTTCTTTCGGAGGAACCTTACCTCATTCCTTTTCCGAGACAGTTCACTCGACCACCACCTGACACGTTTGAGATTACTCTTACGGTATCTCTCAAACAAGTCATCATTCACACCAGACATCCACGTGTCGATTGTTGACACTTGGTCATCAACCGACATACATTCAAAGACATGCAGCGGCGTATTTACGGCTTGTGCTTTAACACACTCACCATAAAACTGCCAATTCACCCGATCAGTGCGCCAGCGTTTCACACACACAGGTTGGCAAATGGTCACAGCCTTCTCATAGGTAACAAGTACCTCGATCAGGTTGTGATCAGTTATACCACATTCACCCTTCACACACCATGCAAACTCAAACTGCATTGCTGCATCATTTACAACAGTCACATCAATGTCACTAGCACCTTGAACACCAGCAAATGTGTACCATTCACTGGGTTCATTCAAAACATGCAAACAATTAACAATCAAATAATCGCTTAGCATCTCTCCCCTATAATGGCTTCGATGGGTAGATGTTGCACCCATCTTACTAAACCACATAGGAGAGGATGCATTCGCGTCCATGCCTAGGATTGCAGGCGTACTGCTCACCAGTAGCAGAGCCGAATCCATGTATGCAAGATAGGGATGTAAATCATCCCCAAACTTGCAATATACACTTAACAAAAACATTTCACCAAAAACACCCTTCACCCAGACACAGACACCCCAGTCAGTGATGAGTTCACTGACTGGAACACACTCAACATTCGGGTCATTAACGACAACAGCGGCATTTCCTCTACGATCTGGGAAAACTCTTACACCACTAGGCAATCCCCTTACACAGCCATCTACTGTATAAGGTTCTTGCAGCAGTGCAAAAGAACAATTCGACTCACACAAACACTGACTAAACTCACACATAACGGTGTACGAACCCTGACAATTCAATTGTAAAATTGTCAGCGACATATTAATGTCTGGCGTTCGCACGAGCAACCATGCTGCTGCAGACAGGGCACGCTGCTGACATCATAAGATGCCCAGCAGGATGTCCCCTGAGCGCACAGTTACGGCAGTGCAGTGCATTTACACACTGCATTGCCCTGTGACCAGGTTGCCCGCACCGACGACAGACATCCGACTTCTGCTTACACTCAGCTACTACATGGTCAAAGCCCATGCAACGGTAGCAGCTGCGCACAGCGTCCATCGCTCGCACGTGGAAGGAGAACCACTTTATGTAACACCGACCAACGGACAACAATTCATCAACAAGGACATTGGTTCCCTCCAAAACAACATTTATCTCAGCCCCAGAATTTTCGGACCACGGTTTGCTTACAAGACGCATGCTTTTCTTGAAAGCATCCGCTGTCACCTTTTCCTTCAAATTTAACTCATAGAGATCGCTCATGAAGTCTTCATAAGCGATCGCTGAAGGAACACCCTTGACAACGATTCTGGAACCGAGCTTTTCGTTGACCTTAACACTCAGACCGCACTCCTGGAACATAGGGCAGTTTGCTGCCTTCGTTCGCTCTTGCACCGTCGGCGTGCGAAGGACAGCACCACCACTCCGGATGGGTTTCACGTCATGGACGCGAACACCAAGCGAAGGGGCTACCTCCTTCACAACCTTCGTTGCAACCTCCTTAGGAGACACAGTCTTGTCCTTGCTGTGAACAACAAGAGACCATGTCTCCACAGGTTTCGGGACGACAGCAGCAACAACACTTGACGCCACAGGAACACTCGGGACAGCACTCGGAACAGAGGACACAACAGCGGACGCAGAGCCACCACCACCAAACTTCTGGAGGATCTCCACCATCCCACAAAGCCTTTCGGCTTCAGCAACAAGTGTTGCATTCTGGACAACCATTTTGTCCACCAACTGAAGCACAAACTTCACCTCAGACTTGCCCAGAGAGGAATCGAGTAAAGCATTCCTCAACTCATCCGCAACCATAAATACGCGATTCATGTTAACGCTCCCATTAACACGTCCGGCTTTCAAGGCACTCCTCACCTCTTAGCTTCCACCTGTAGGCTCAACACGGCCAAGAACAAATTATTACTCCAAATTATTCTGAGTTTTGGAAGACTCAGGAACCTCCACACAGGTAGAAGGCTCTAAAGATGTCTCATTAACCACACAAGGCTGTGAAATCAGCCCATCACCTTCAGGTGACTTCGCCACGATCTTAGGTGGCGGCTCCTGGTTATTGGAGGAACTCTCCCCCGAAAACAACTCCTCAACCTCCATGCTCTTGTTGGAGAGCTTCTTTTGTTTTGACCTTTTGGTCTTTCGTTCACTCTTCCCTTTTTCCTTCTTCCCCGTGGTCATACCAACCAATATTGCGAACGAGACCATACAAAATCAACAAGCGAATAAAAGTAGGGAATCCAAAATCTATAAACCAGATCAGGACAGGACCAAAAATAAACCAGGTCAGGACAGGACCAGAAATAAACCAGGTCAGGACAGGACCAGAAATAATTTCTAATAACACCCACCGATCCAGATGTTTCTCACTCTGTGGCCAACTAGACCGATCCAGTGATTTCCTGCTCTGTGACCGACTGTCACTTTCGACCACGTTCAATTCAAGGAAATAAAATCAAAAAATTTTATAAACGACTTACTCAATCAGCAAATCCACAATTTCCCAAACAAAATAGAATGGCAGGAGAGCAATAAAAGCAAAAGAAACAATTTTTCTCGCAGAAAAACCCAAAAATTTCACTAACAACACTTGTTAAGCAAACGCACGTATTACTGCTCTGGACTTAGAATCAGTAATGGACATACCTTTGACAAGTGGATGTGCCGAGAGACGTTCACTCTCTTCTGGTGCCGACAATGAAATAACAACCGACTTATGGACCAGGATCGTTGACAACGCCAATTTCTTCACCCTGAACAGGAAGGACAGATACGAGCAAACGTCAGCTGTCCTTGGCTTATCCGCACTCACACCCTGCTGCCTGCACCAAGCCAACCATTGTTTCCAAGCAGATTGATAAGTTTTCAACGTTGACTTCCTCCACGCAGATTGTAACAGAGTAACATCTTCTGATGGCAAATCCGCTATCAATGGGTTCCACCCCGTACCTTCCAAACCTCCAAACGAAGATCCTCGACCTTGGGTGGGGCCAAGCCGGTGGACAGGTCGATCAAGCACAGGGATAAGTCCCTCAGATGAATTGGCTTCTCTAAGGCTCTGCTCTTCATGTCGGCTCTCCAAAACACGTTCTCCCAAAGTGGAACTACAAGAAGGAAGGTCCCCGACGAATTGTTCAATAATGGAGAACCCTGGGAATGAGAGGCGGAGGTGGAAACACCCATGCCAGCCGGAACCTCCACGGACTGCTGAATGCGTTGATGAACGCCGCCTGAACATCCCGTGCGTCTATCGTCACGTACTCTGGAACGACTTTCGACAGACTTGTCGCAAACAAATCGATGTCCGGGGTTCCCCACCTGGAGAAAATCAACGACGTCACCTCTGGTAGCAAATGCCAATCGGGAAGAGTTTTGCCCCTCGACAACCGATCTGCCAACGTGTTGCACCGACCGGGAAGAAAATAATGAACCAGGAAGATCTTGAACTTGTGGGCCAACAAAAGTATATTCCTTACTTCGTCCAAAAGCACCTTCGACCTCGTCCCTCCTTGATTCCTGAGATAAGCCACTACGGTTCTGTTGTCCGACTGTACCATCAGTGATTTTTGCTCCAATAATCTCCTCAATTTCCTCACGGCTATAAAAACGGTGAACATCTCCTTCTTGTTGATGTGCCAACTCCTCTGTGTCTGAGTCCACACACCTGACATCTGGATCTCGCCCATCTGAAAGCCCCAACCGGTCTCTGACGCATCTGTCGACAGGAACATCACTGGCTCGGGAACAAAAATTTTCCCGGGGTTTTTCAGATTTTCCAACCACCACTGACAATCGGCGGCTGCACCCTCCGGTAAAACTACCTTCTTTTTTGGGAGATTCTCCGGAAGTTTCCTGCCTGCCCGTTGAAGACGCCTGGAAAATAGACGACCCAACGGCGTCACCAACGACGCAAAAGCTAGCCTTCCTAACAGGGACATTCCGCACTTCCAACTCCACACGCGCTTGATCATTATCCGCCGCAACTCTGACGTGAGGAGCCGAACTTTTTCTTCGGGAAGACTCATTTCTTTTTTCCGCGTGTCCCAAACTATTCCTAGGAACTCTATCGACTGGTCGGCTTTCAAAACCGATTTTTCCAAGTTTATCCTCCAACCAAGGCTCTGTAACAGGACTACTGCGTACTCTAATTGTTCTTCCAAAATCGCTGCTTTTTGATGGGCCAACAGAAAATCGTCCAGATAAACCAGGACTCGGATCCCTCTTGACCGCAGTAGACTTGCCAACCAATTGCTTATGCGGGAGAAAATTAGAGGAGCACTGGACAGACCGAACGGCAGGCATGTCATCTGGTACACCTTTCCTTTGTATGCAAATGCCAGGAATCTGCGACGCCCCTCCTTTATCGGAACGTGGAAATACGCTTGAGACAAATCCAACTTTCCCATAAAATCGCCTTTTTGCAAAAAAAAAAAAAAAAAAAAAAAAAAATCCGGAACTTTTCTCTGGTTCACAAGTTGAAATGACTTGGGATCCAGATATCCATTCAGACGACGAAGATTGAAAATCTGCCGCATTTTGCCGTCGTGTTTCGGAAACCCCGAACATGCCGTGGCACTTTCTACGGCCTGCTGTTTGATTAGTTTCTCGATCTCTGTCGACATATCCTCCGAAATTCTGGTTGAGAATTTTTTGATTAGGTCCACCGTAAAAGGAATTGAAGGAGGTTTCTTCACAAAGGGAATTGAATACCCTTTTACCGCTTTTAGGACCACCAATGGAGCCCCCTGCTCCTCCCACCGATCGAGAAACATCTTCAGCTGGCCCGCAACGAAGTTGCAGTCAAAAACTCCGCTCCTTACCCCGACGCCGGAAACTATCACCCTTCCTTGACCTGCTGCGACGACTTTCCTGAACTTTTGAAGAAGTTTTGGAAGTCGAAGCGACAACAGCACGTGCTCGCCAAGTAGAGTTCCTGACCGACGACGATTTTGGTCTTGGCCTATTTTGGTCCGAACGGCTACTCTGGCGAGATGTTGAAGGCTTAGCAGAAAACCTAACCGACCGAGATGGAAAGACACGGAAAAAACCGCCCTCATCCTTCAAAAAAAAAAAACCCGACAGCTTTACCTCGTCGAAAAGGTGCGTCGCAGATGGGGGGATCTGGTGCAGTCTCGTCGACTGGAAGTCTGACTTCGCTTTGAATGACTGCCTCCTAAAATCAATAGCCTCCGCTCTGTGAGCACAAACAAATTGTAATAAGTCATTGGAGTAGGCTTTGAACTCTGACTTGTCATCGTTCAACACCCTCTTGACGTCTTCTGCCATCACCGGGTGCTTTACCGCCAGACTTTTTAACCATTCTGCCAAGGCCTTCCTTTGGTTGAGCAAGCCATGACAAATAGTGCCTAATACATCATCCAACTTAACTAACAAGCTCGAAGCGAAGGACTGGTTAACCAAGCCGCCCAATTCGCTGTTGATCTTAAGCGCTCCAAAAACTGGTTCAGCTCTTAGGCGATTCTGGACCTCCTTATACCTGATCTTGTTCCAGGAATCCAACCCAAACCGCTGACAAGTTATTCCTTCATTCCTAATGACTGCATTCGGCTCTGGAACAGCCGGTTCAGCTTCTTTAACCTCCGGCAAGAAATCCAAATCCGAAGGGTCAAGATCCACAGGTGCTTGCCAGGCGTGGGAACTCCCAGCATCTGACATAACATCGACTGTGTCATCCTCTTCTTCCGATGACGACCGCCCCCTTGAAGATCCTGCTCCCCCTAAAGCGTCCAGGCGAGCACACATCGTGGCAAACATGGTCTCGATTCACCTAACTGGTTTGAAACCTCCTTCCTAGAAATTATCAAAGGCTTCAACGATCTAACCGCCCGATTAAAAACCTCTGTTTGGGCCGCAGAACCTCTTATCTTATTCGCAACAGCTGGTGGGCTCATAATCAAAGCCCTACAAAACGCCCACTGCAACATGGATACCTTGATGTCCCTGTAGGTTTTTTCTGACAAATGATCCGCATTCGGCAGAAAAGCTTGAACCATACCCACAGTAGGCAGCGCGAACCTAATTTTATTCAGCACCAACGGATCAGCCGGCTCTCCGAGCAGTTGCTCCTTCGATATTAGCGCCACCTTCCAATCTGTCCATCCTTCAGGGAGATGCTCTTGTGCCAGAAGCTTAATCCTTTCCAATACTTCGTTCTCCCCCACATCTTCTACAGTTTCCTTCAGCAACTCCCCAATAGTAGTAAAGGTGTTCGCCAAGGCCATCTAGAGAACAGACAGACGAATTAGAATGATAAAACCATAGTAAAAGCCTCACTTCCAACAGAATTAAACTAACACGGCTAAACTTCTCTTTTTTTTTTTTTTTTTTTTATGGCTGCGCCTGCGGCTGAGGAGCCGCGGCCGAAAAACCAAGCAGCCGCGCTGAGGAGCTGTGGCTGAAGAGCCGAGCAGCTGCGGCTGAGGAGCCGTGGCTGAAGAGCCAAACGGCTGCGGCTGAGGAGCTGTGGCTGAAGAGCCGAGCAGCTGCGGCTGAGGAGCCGTGGCTGAAGAGCCAAACGGCTGCGGCTGAGGAGCTGTGGCTGAAGAGCCGAGCAGCTGCGGCTGAGGAGCCGTGGCTGAAGAGCCAAACGGCTGCGGCAGGAGCTGTGCAGCCGCGGAGCCGAAACAATAATTGGCCTGCCCAAATCGATACGGCTGCGGATAACGAACCGTTCTGTTTTCGTCGCGGTTGACAAACCGGCGACTCACATTGACAAGCCAAAAAAAAGGAACAAAGGCATAAGAAAATTTTACCACATCATTAGATCCACCGGACGCAAAAGGAGAAAAAACAAAAAGAAAACCTAAACAAGAGAAGCCCAACAAAATTTACCTTAAATTCAATAAATTTTCAAAACTTCGCAACTATAATTTGTATCAAAACTTCGCCAATAAACTTGTACCAAAACTTCGCAATAAAAATGATTTATATTATCACACGTGTCAACTGATGGGGAAACAACAGCGTACTGGAGAAAGATAACGTCGCTGGTTGTAGCGACGATCCTAGCCGGCTGGAGCAACGAAGGGAAGAAGTAGAGGGGAAACTAAGTATCGTGAGTGAAGTTCGGCGACGTTTAAGGGCAAGTACCAACACACGATCAGTGGGAATACACAGGGTGATCTGATCACAAACAAAATATAGGTGTAGGAAAATAATTTTTTCTTAAAATTGTACTTGCTCTCGCTTTTAACATATTTGACAAGTAATTTTCCTGCATCTGTTCTTGGATATTCTTCAAACTCTTAACAGGTTATATTATAGTTGAACATGACCATCAATTCCGCCTTCACCATTTCGACTTTCAGACGATTTCCTTCGTCCTGGCAAATATTTTCCATGACTTTGGATTTGTTTCCTGCCTCCGTTGATCCTTACTAGTACTTTGTCCAGGTTTCAAAATTTTTTGTTTATGTCTTAGCTCCTGAATTCCAGCTCCTTCTGGCGGAAAATTCACTCCGTATGTTTTCGTAGGTCGTATACACCTCTGTTATTTGGAAATGGTTACTTTGAATAATATTTATGTACTTTGTTATGAGTCCCATTATGTTGTGCACAAAATATAAGTATATTTCAGGGTGCGACAGTTCGTTAGAAAGCTGGTGAAGATTATCTTCCGCCGCCGATTCTTAAGAAATGAACATCCAGATCAGAGGATTGCCTTCATCTTTTCCTTGCTCTAAGAAGTAAGTTTTTACCGTCGGCCAGTCTAACAAAAGTCTATCTATAGCGAGGAATAAAGTGCAGCATCTTGTCGGGACATGACGGAGTAGATTTTTGTATTCCACATCTAAAAACTCGAATATTTCCTTCTTCGTGCTTGATGAAAACTCATTAGACACTTTTATGACGAATGATTCAACGTCATAAGGCAGCATCCTTAGCGCAAGCTTAGCGGTAGCGGGTAAAAAAAAAAATTATTTTAAATGAAATTGCTCGAAATCGTCGAATAGCCCTAATTCCGTCCACCTAGCTCGCATTTTCCTAATTTCGTCCACTACTGACCCTAATTCCGCCCACCTGAAATCAGCTTGAAAATTCGGTTGTTTTGGTGGACTTGGAACTATTTAAGAATGGAAGAATTTAAAATATAAATAATCTTATTAACATAATTTATTTATTACATATATACGAAATTTGAAGAATAATTATATAGAAATTTCTAAAAAAAAATTTCAAATTATAAATTTTACACATGTATTCAGAATGAACCTCAAATAACTTTATTTCTTATATTTTTTGAAGTTGGCGCATCATAAGTTTATGGGAGCATCTACTTTGCAAACAATTTCCTTTGTCTGGTACTCACAGATGTTGTCTTTTTCAGGCCATTTCCAATAAACTCCACTCATGGCCATTGTTTTAATTTTGAATTTTCCATCGGTGTCCAGTATTGTCCCAGGAAAACACTCGCCTTCGTAGTTTACCACAACGAAGTCCCCTGCCTTATATAGGGTATCTGCTGGCTCCTCAATGGCTTCGACTGACTCCTCAATGATTTCGGCTGGCTCCTCTGGTTCGAACGGTATTTTCTTTCCCGCTTTCAGGTTGGCTCTACTTTCAGCTCGTCTCTTCTTGAGTTCTTCTCGTTGACTTTGTTCCTCGTTGATCCTCTGTTGGTGCAGCATGAATTCCACGCTGGTAGCCATGGTTGGAGTAAGGTTTCGCGATTTTTTGCTAATCCTAGTCGATTCCTTGATTTCTGGCCAAAAGAGAGCATTTTTAAAAGGTGAAGTACCATATACTTGCCTGTAGTAATTTGTTCTGTTGTCTTGACTGGAGTCTGGTTCTCGATGTTGTCTTCAATCGGCAAAGTAATGTCCACTTCTCCGTTCTGGTCAATGGAAGTGTCAATGCAATTATAACTGCTGCTGTTACTTATCATCATTATAGTTGATCTTTAACCGATTTACAAAACTAGACTTAACTATACTTAACTATACTTAACTATACGAGAGAGTCGAACAAGTTTAAAGTAACAAATTTTTCTTTTGCAAACATATAATACAAACCAATAATACTTTTCTTCCTAATTTTCACCTACTGGCCAGAAGGGGGGTATATATAAAAAGTCATACTAAAAATATTTACACAAGACTTCATGTATTGCTGTGTATGTATTCAAGTATTGAACCATGCAGGGCCGGTAATCTGTCCCTCACCCCTTTCCCTAAAACATCTTTCCACCTTATTCCCTTAGTTCCCGTAACCTCACAAACCTCGAAAACATGCCTCAGAGATTCTTTTTCCCTACCGCAAACTCTACACAATTGGTTTTCTTCCCGCAGCCAATACTAGCACGCCCTAGACTCTTTTCCTAGTCTGAAGCCTGCGATTATAGCCATCTCCCCTTTTCTTTTATACCTGGCCCTTCCTAAGTAAATAGGCTTCTCCTCTTCTAACAACAAATCTCCTATCTCTTCCGCATATCTCGACTCCCTTATTTCCTCCTTCCTCTTCTGCCGTCCTAGATCCCTCCCCTCCTAGATAACTGCTGCTGTTAATGATCCCTCCTAGATAACTGCTGCTGTTGGATACTTAATTACCAGGTGTGCGTTGTGGTTTGTGATGGTTTCCCCGTAAATTTCCCCAAAAATTGAAAAAAGCGGAATATTCAACTTCCGCATGTCGACTCACCCTGGGCAGACTCAAATTGGCTTAATATTATATATCTTGACTTATTCTTTTTTCAATCTCTTTGCCAATCGTAAATTTGAGTGTTCATTTTCATCGTCAGCATTATTTATGGGCAAAGAACTATTATCACCGTTCACTGTTTGTTTGTTAGTTGATTCAGTACTCGTACTTTTCACTAGCTGCCAATAGTCTACACTATTTGCATCAAATAGAAAAATGCTACATGTCCGGAACGCACTACTAACCAAATTTTTAGTTACCACCATCTCGATGCTATTTTTTTAAATATTGGCAAAAACCTGTCTTTGCAGTTTTTGCCCCGTATTTTCCATTCGCCACTTAGTAATCTGTTTTCGCCATGAATTTTTTAAGGAAAAGAAAATACCCACATCCAGTGGCTGCAATCGGTGAGTAGAATTTGGATTTAACGCCGTCAATATAGTTCCATTTTCTTTGCACAATTTGGCGATGTGCGACGAATGGTTATCCGTCAAAAAAATCACAAGAAGCTTGATTTGTTTTCTATAAGCCATGGAAGAAAAACATTTGCTATGTATTCAGAACCATATCCTGTACTGAGACTGTGTGCTAATCGACGGCATAACCTTTCGAACGACATTTTGAATTCGAGTTCGAACTTTTTTGACGTTTGGAATGCCTAAGTGTGCTAATCCACTTTGGAAAGACATTTTGTTTGACAATCCACAGACTTTGGAAATTAGTTTAAAACTACTAATTGTTAGTGATAAATACGTGATTTTGACTTTATTTTGATTACTTGGGTAAAGTAAGCGCCATATATTCAGTTTAATATGAAGTAAGTGTTCTTATATGATATAATATGAATATTTTTAAAGATGAATTTTCAAGAGCAAAAAAAGGTGTTATTATTGTTACTGTTGTCTGCCGAACAACTCAAGACCAGGCTAGGCATTGACACGAGGGAGCTGCGGACAATAATTTTCAAGAGAAAATTGTAATCGCCGATCGGTGATTTACAAAAACTAACAATTTTGAATTGTCTTGATCAAATTTTACCTCTTTTAGTGTCGACCATACTGTAGGATACCAAGTGAAACCAGCTTATTGACACGTCTCCTTCAATTGGATGACGACGTAATAAAGGTACATTTGAGGATTGGAGGTTCACTTTTTAACAGAATCCTTGATGTGCTACCCAACAAGCATCATGGATGGTCACAGAAGTTCGAGCTTCTTGTTTTTTTGGATTGGTTGGCTACAGGTACATCGTACCGCGTTGTGGGATGTGCGTTCAGTGTGTCGCGGTATACCGTGAAGCAGATTGTCCATAAGAAGCTGGATGAATTCACGCAAATTGCTAGTAATGCAATCAAGTACCCGGCTCCGCAAGATTACCAAGCTATTGGAGACGGATTTTGTCAACGAGCTGGTAACAGTGCTTTCGAAAACGCACTTGGAGCAATTGATGGAACGCACATTTCAATTAAATGTCCTGTATCGTTGCATGACCAATACATAAACAGGAAGCTGCGATACTCCATACAGCTGCAAGTTGTTTGTGACCACAGAGGGACATTTTTAAGCATTTTTACTGGTTATGCTGGATCGGTTCATGACCAGAAAGTGCTTAAAAATAGCCCACTGTTCTGTAATGCCACGTTCCCTCCACATGGATACTTCTTGCTTGGCGACAGCGGATATCAGTGAATTACCCAGCCTATTTCTGTAGTAACTCCCTATAAAGAAATCAGACCGCTTGACGCCAAGCAAAGAAAATATAATCTTCTTCACAGCAAAGCAGGATCTATTGTTGAATGTTCATTCGGGTATTTGAAAACACGATGGAGGTGTGTCTTCAACAAAGATCTCGAGTTGAAGATACCCAACTGTATCAAAACAATAGTTGCGTGTTGTGTGATGCACAATTTATGTCTTCAAGAGGACGCTCTTGAAGACCTATCTGAAGATTTTATTGAAGAGGACATTGAAAGGGAACAAAACTCCACAGAAATGGACACACAAGATGGTATAACCTTGCGCGATCATATAGCAAATAACATACAAAATCATTTTGATAATTTTATTATTTGAATTCAGTTTTTTCAATTCTATATCTAATTCCATATCTAACTTCTTATAACTACAAATATAAGAAAAATGTATACATTTTAACTACAATAAATTATATATAATACCTGAAAAAAACACAATTAGCCTTGTTTTTCATTCCTACTGTTATTTTATGTTACATGAAGTGCCTCTATTCAGAGTCGGTGGACGAGTCGAGACTTATGCTGACGTTGAAATGTTGCTTCAAAACGGCATGGATGCTCGTTGTTAGGCGATCCATTTTTCTCCTGCTTCTATCATTCCGTTTAATCATCGCCAGGATTTCCTCGTCTACCTCATCTCTCCTTCGTTTCCTGGCTGGGGTGCCTGCTGACGAAGAAATTTGGCGTCGCTCCGCACTGCAGGAATTTTTGAAGTCGGCGTATACTAATGGAAAACGAAACTTTTGGCTATTAGGCGACAGCGGATTTCCACTCCAACCATGGCTAATGACACCCTACAGTAATCCATCCAATGAATCTGAAAGACGTTATAACATTGCACACAAAAAGACACGATGCATGGTTGAAAGGTGCATTGGTATTTTAATAAACACGTTTCGGTGCATTTCTTCCGGAAATATACTAAACTATGATCCCACAAAAGCTGGGCGGATTATAAATGCATGCGTTGTACTACATAATATCCTTCGAAAGGCAAATATTTGTAATGAACCTGATACTCCGGTAGCAGAATCTGAGGATGACGATTCTCAACGATCCGCTCATATTGATACTTCTGGCGGAATTTTACGTGAGGGGCAACTCATTCGCCAACATATTACACGCCTTAATTTTGCGTAAGTTAGCCTTATTCTTAAAAGCGTTTCAAATTGTGTGATAAAAATTGTAATGGTAGCAACAAATAAAAGGCATAACTTATATAAATATGAATTTATTCAAAAGTTTTCCCATTTTCATACAACTCTAACTTTCTCTCCATCAATGCTATTTTCCTTTCTTCCAAGTCCAACTGCCTCCTTTTGCAGTACTCGTCCAACTCGAGCTGTTGTTTCTTTAAATTGAATTCCTTTTCGCGTTGGACCTTCTCAAATTCGAATTTTTGGACTTCCAAGGCATGTTTTTTTTGCTCGAACTCCAACAATTCATCGTCGACGTCCTGCTTCCTCGTCTGACCTGGAGGGGCTCGCTTCCTCTTCCTTGTTGACGGTAGAGACAGTAATGGAACTTGCGGCGTGTTGAGTATCTCCAGGTTCTCAGTCGTTTCGAGTTCCTCCGTGAGGTACTCCGTCTCTATGAACTCCTGCTCTTCCATCTATAACAAAACAAGAAAGATTCATCAGAAACAATAGTTTATTGAGACGTACCGGGGAACGAATCCGAAACCGCTTCGTTTCCATTGACTGCATTAGGGGCCAAAAGAGTGCTGATCCGGCTTTCCAGTGGAGTTAAGGGCTTCAGCATCCTGGTGCCATTCACTCCACTTCTGTTGACGGACGCATCCAAAACCGCCCGTCTCTCCTTCACGTGAAGCCTAGAAATAAAGAAACAAAAGTGAGAAAACATTCAAACAAAAGATTCAATTATTATACTTCTGATCTGTCCAATATTTGCGCCATTTTTTGGCGTCCTTAACCGCTCCTCCCATGCTATTGAGTTTCTCGGAAAGCTCGTTCCATTTTTCTTGTCGTAAAAATGCCCCGTCCGCTGATTCTAACCTAAACATATAATAATTTATTAAATTGTGCACAATTATATGCTTATATAATAAGGCAGAATTTACCTATCACACGCAAATTCCAAATTTTGCTCCATAAAATCTAATAAAATTTCTTTTGCTCCTCACTGGGCTTTTTTTGATCTATCCATTGTCTGCGAAAAAAATTCACCGAAAGATTAAAAAATATATATTAAAAATTCACAAGACTAATTTTTGTTATCTCACCTTTTCTTTTTATTGAGAAAAATCGAAAAAATTAAAAAACTTGTACTAACTAAACTGAAAAACAAAGGATGTTCACTTCTCGAATTCAAAATTCACAATGATTTACCCGGTGCAAAAATTGTCACGCGTTGTACACTTCAACTGTCAAAAAAACTCATTCACACCGTTGCGGACGCGCAAATCACGTGTGAACACCGAAATCGGTGAAGACTCCGAAACTCACAGTTGCCGAATCTGGCCCCTGGATGATTAGTTCCACACTCAGATGAGTTGTTGGTGGAACGATGTTATGGCGTTTTGAAGCTCATTCTTGTACGACTTCAAAATATGGCCACGACGATGCTGTCTCTTCGCCGTCCTCAGTACCCCCCTGTTTCGGGTTCTATGAGTTTCTAAAAGATTTAAACTATAAAAGTTTACATATAAATTAACGAAAAATAACATACTTTATATTTTAAAAGCAGATTCGTCCACTTTTTCCTTAACCCTTCGGGGTCTGCTTTCACTCCAGCTTCCGCGGCAACTTTCCTGCAAGAACAACAAATTTAAATAAACTTGTATTTTAAAGAATAAATTAAAATACTTACGTCTTTTGTTCTGCTTCTGTAAAGTATCCATTTTGTTTTGTGCACTAGAACGAAAATGTCAATATAAAGTTGGCATTTTCGGAGACAAGAACCTTTCGAAAATGTGACTTTGGTATAATGCCAATCAAAATGTCAATTGTATGAAAGTGGCGTCGATTAGCACACAGTCTGAATAGATTAAATTTCTGAAGGCGTAAATAATATTTTGAAAATACTGAAATATTTTCATTCAACACTGGCAGGTGGGAGTAGTAGTACTAAAATCACGCTTTCAACCTTATTCCGTTCCTTAGCTTCATATTGTGATTTTATGGAAAAATACCAAAAATAATTATGTTAGACGAAATGAATTAATGATCATGTTTATTATTAAATTAAACAAAAATTATTCACATTAGGTGTCTGAAATTTCCAGGATGTCAAAATAAATTAGCTAACTTTCTGTTGTAAGAGATTTTAACTCGATGACATGTCCCAATGAAATATTATTAACAATTATTGGTAAAAATTGAAAATGGACGGAATTAGATCAATAGGCAAAACGCAAAAATGAACCTAGGACAAGTCTGTAATTTCGATGCCCTAATTACGTCCACTTTATTTTATTGTTTATTTTGGCATTAACCATAGAAATAGTTAACTATTACTACTTTGGGAGTATGTTGCTGTCCTGAAAAATCTTAAAGAAGTATTTAGATCCTGAAAAGAAATATTTATAGAAAGGAGGTAAGGCTTCTAAGTGAGGAGAAATTTTAATTAAAAATGATTTTATTTCTTTTAACAAAAATTTTGGCTGCCAAGGTCCGTATGAGTGAACTCCAAATTCTGCGTTCTTCCAGATTCGATCCAAAAGTCTTGTCGTCTTCCGTTGATGGTTGTATGTATATATACTGCATCTCCCACCATAGCCAAGCATCCTTTTTCTCTGCATTCCTTTCGCTGAAGGTCCTTCGGTGAAAGTTAAATTGTCTAAAATCCGTCATCACATTTGGCACGCAATTGTTGAAAATTACGAAGTGTGAGAAATTCCTGAAGAGCAATTTCTCTGAACTTTCTCGAATTCCGAAGGACGCAGGAATTTACGTCCCATCTGGCAAGCATTCCTGCATATGAGTAAAGGGTGATTCACCACAGTACCCCCTTACCAGTGATGAAGTCACAATTTTTACGGGAATCTTGCGTGTAGATAGTCTGGGAAGCGTATCCTTCTGCCAGATCGTGTGATGTGCCTTGAAATCGCGGTTGGTTGACTGCTGGTTTCTTCTTGTGGTTGACTGCTGGTTTCTTCTTGCGGAACTGGAACTAGCACCACGTCTTGCTGGTCATTGGATTCTGTCGTGTTGTTCCCATGATGTATGCTGGTCTTATCCTGTCGATACAAATAGTGGTGTCGTGTCCTCTCATGTTGATTGTAAACGTCTTCTCGGATCTGCGTATCACTCGAAATGGTCCCTCGTACGGTTGCTTCAAGATTGTTTTTGGGCCGTCCGCGCGCACGAATACGTATTTTGCGTCCTGTAGATCCTTGTATATGAAGATTCACTCTTTTCCGTGTCTCGTTCCGGGAGTTGGTCGTAGCTGGTCCATCAACGAATGTTGAAATGTTTCTTCCTTCTGCTGGATGATGTTGAAGAAAATCTCCAGGAAGTCATCATGGTTGTCCATATACCATCTCTGCTGCTGTTGTGTTTAGGTCTTCCTTCCAGACTGCACGGATTCCCAACAGTACTGTTGGTAAAATCTCAGTCCATCTGCTTGTCTCGTGGCATCGTATTGCTGATTTAAGTTGACGGTGAAATCTCTCTACCATCCCCTTGGATTGTAGATGGTATGCTGTTGTCCTTAGATGTGTTGTTCCTGTAAAGCGGTTGAGCTTTCTAAGGGTGCGGCTAGCTAACAAGCTAGTAATGGTCGCGCGAGCTAGCGCTTGTTACTGTAGGTGCGCGCTAGCGCTTGCTGGCGCTTGTTGGTGTTCGACTGACATTTTGCTAGCTGACGCAAGTATTTAGTGTACATCACAAATCGTAGTGAGGTGAACATGTTGTTCGACGAAGAATCAATATTATTAAGTGAAAATTCATGGTTACGGTACAATTTTATGAAAAAACGAAAAAAAGACATCCACCCTATATACAAATTGCGGTTAACATTGGGAGAATATCACTGTAAGCCAAGGAAATAATACCACAAACTTTCGTTATAATAATTTTAATTTAAAAAAAAAAGAACTTTTATGACACTTTAAGTAACTTTAAATTTCTAAGTACAAAACAACTTTCCTTTCAATTTGTAGAACGTTCAGATCAGAACTCCTCAAACCCCATTGGATTTATTTCATTCAGACCAATTGCTTTCTCTTCATTTGAGTCAATCCCCACTTCGATAGGATGCATACGAGAGTCCCAATTTATTGTTAGGAAAGATATTGCCCATATTGAGAACCGATATTGCTCTCTTTCAATTTTAGGACCGATATTGCCCTTATTGAGGACCGATATTGTTCTCTTTAAATGTGAGGACCGATATTGTCCTCTTAAGCAATCGAGGACCGATATTGTCCTCTTATGCTCATAGAACCCCCGTATGCCTCCCGTCATCGCGCCAAAATCAAAATTGTTCGCGCAAATCATAAGAGTTATTAAATTTATAAGAGAAACATAAAACTCCTCTGAACGTTCCTTCATTCCAATACAAAAGATCTTAACATACAAACTTAAGTTTAACCATACATATGATTGGTGCATATGCACCTTAATTGATTAATGCACCTTATGCAAATTGATGCATTAATTACAAATATATTCTTATACATAATATACATCGGTTATTATTATTACAATAACATAATTTCTGTTATGTTATTATATTACATGAAAATGTACATGGCATTTAATAAATCTACATCTAGAACTATACTATACATTTTAAATTTTACAGTAAACTTATATTCTAGCTTAAACATTCTTCTACAAATTCCCCCTCGTGCAAATTATCAATTTTGCACCTCAACTGTACCCAGTAATTTAATAAGTTTACAGACCGGTCTAATATATGTACCCATTGGAGTCTTTACCTCCGCTACTCTTATTTCTTTATCTTTCCCAGGGCAAACACGCGATTTCAGATTTTTGTTCACAGGGTCATCGTACAGAAGTTTGTCTTTCAGTTTTAGAATGTCCCATTCAACAATTTCCTTAATTGTAAGGGACGTTTACAAAGCAATTTGGCACAATTTAGTCTCAGAGCACATGGCACAACCTTCCGAAGAAGATATAAAAGGAATTGCGAAATGCTTTTTCGAAAAATGGGGATTTCCCAACTGTTTCGGAGCTATCGACGGGAAACATATACGACTCAAATGCCCTTCCAAATCGGGCAGCATGCACTATAATTATAAATTATTCTTTTCCATTGTATTGCAAGCACTTGTCGATGCAAATTATAGGTTTATTTGTATTGAAGTTTGAGCCTTTGGCAAGCAAAGCGATGGAGGAATTTTTGAGGCGTAAAATCTACATTCTTTGCTTGAATGTAGACAGTTTAACGTCCCTCCAGCAGCCGTTTTACCTGGTAGTGATCCTGAAGCTCCATATGTTATGATTGGAGATGAAGCCTATCCACAAAGAACGTATTTATTGAGACCTTTTCCAAGAAGTTGTTTGACAAAGGAAAATATTATATTGAACCGAAACCTGTCCAAATTCCGAAGTGCTGTCGAATGTACCTTCGGGCTTCTTAAAAGCAAATGGAGGATATTGACAAAAGTAATCGAGACAAATGTCGAAGTGGCGGAAAGAATAACGAAAAGCGTTTGCGTTTTACACAATATAGTTATTGATAAGGAGGGCCTAGACACATCCGCACTCTTGAATGTCCAACAAAATACTGAAAGATCCCAAAATCAAACCTACGGAGGGACACGACCGAGTTTTACAGCTCTAAATATTCGGAATTTATTTAGGCAGTACTTCCTTGGTAATTGATGTATGGGATATTTATGGACAAAATGAAACCAGAAATGTATGAAATGTAAATATATGAAATGTAATCAAACTTTGCTAATTGATGAACAATTTGGAATAAATATAAAAGAATAAAAACAGCACTTACTTGCTACTTTCATTTCATCTGCGACCTCTTCCCATAGTTTTTCCGTTATATTTCGGTTGCTATAGCCTTTTTTCTTCATGTTCCATAAACAATCGCGCTTCCAAACCTCCGAAATTAATTTTTCACAGTTCATCTTTCTTTCTTCACTGCAAACACTAGACTGAACTCGCGCTTGCAATTAGAATTTTAAGCGCTAGCTAAAATCAAACAATTGGCCACAATCATTCAAGTACATGATTTTATTTAAAAGCAAGAGCTCGTTAGCTAGCTTGTTAGCTAACCGCACCCTAAACAGGTGTGACTCGAACTGCCTTCCGTAGTTGGTGGTGACACGAAGAGGAGTGCCAAGCCCGGCTACCCAACAGGCGCAGAATGTTCTTGCTACCGTCTCAGCTTCTTGATTGATGATGGGAACAGCTTCTGACCAGCGTGTAAATCGGTCTACCATCGTCAAGCAGTACTTATATCCTTCAGATGAAGGCATTATAACGATGTCGATGTGCACGTGATCACTCCATTCCTTGCAGTTGGCTTTTACAGATGGCCACACGTACCGGTCTGTCACAATCTTCGTTGTTGTCTTCACTCCAGGATGTGATAGCTGGTGTACTTGTTGAACGGCTGTTCTCCTGAAGTCTTCTGTCAGAAATGGTCGAGCGGTTCCTGTTGAGACGTCGCGCATTAACGCCTGGTTAGTACATGGAAGATAAAGAACTTTTAGTTTCAATCCTGTTGATATATTGTTGACGAGTTTCTTTAGCTCTTCGTCATTGATTTGAGCTGAGGCTAATGCTTCATAGTCGACCGCACCCGTGAGTTCCTCTACTCGTGATAGTGCATCGGCGACTATGTTATTTTCTCCTGATACATGGCGTATATTCGTTGAAAATTGGCCTATGAAGTCCAAATACCGGAATTGACTAGGAGTACACTCCCTGCTTCTGCTGTGGAAGGAGTAGATTATCGGCTTATGGTCTGTATATATAGTGAAGGTTCGGGCTTCAACCATGTGCCGAAAATATTTGACAGCTTCGTAGATTGCAAGCAACTCACGGTCGTAGGCTGAATATTTTCTCTGTGTAGCACTAAGTTTCTTTGAAAAGAATCCTAAGGGCTCCCACGTGTCGTTGACTCTTTGTTGGAGGGCACCCATGCTGTCATTTGATGCATCGCTGAACATCGCTAGTGGAACGTTGTCTCTGGGATGTGCGAGCAAGATTGCTTGTGCTAAGCCTTCCTTACACTTGTTCAAAGCAATGTCTTCATCTGTTGTCCACTGCAATGTAGTCTTCCCTTTGATATTTCCTCGAAGTAATGCATAATGGAGCTTATATTTCTGCTGTCTTAGGTATGAACCGTCTATAGTAGCTCACCATACCTAAGAACTTTTGTAGTTGTTTGGCTGTAGTTGGTTTTGCGTAATTCTGAATAGCCTCTACCTTTTCGGGCAAAGGTTGAGTCCCTTTTGCTGAAACATTGTAACCAAGGAATCTTACTGAGAATCGACCAAAGTTGCATATGGATGGGTCGATCACCACTCCTTACTTTTGCAAACGTTGAAATTATATTTCCAAGTGCTGGTGATGTTCCTCGATGATGTTTGATGATGCTACCAGGATGTCACCTATGCACCTATGTAGTCGTAGCCAAAAACCTAGGTCGCGTAGTACCTCATCGATCAACCTCTGGTTACTTGATGACCAAGTATTCGTTGTATCCGTATCATCGTTACTGATTACTGATTCCTACAAAGCGAGCAAAAAAAAAAAACTAATTTTGCACTATGTTGTACATAAATTTCTATTTAAACAAATTTTGTATCTTACGAAAAATGAGAATATAAGTTCAGTGTCATAATTTCATTACAAAATTCTTTACTTCCAAATTCCCGCCTGATTTTTATATAACTTCCATGCAAAAATCCGAAAATACCCAAAGAAACGAATACTACCCAATGAGTATCCGGATCACTATTCGTTACCAGAGCAGTCGAATCTTTGTATGAAAATTTCCATACAAAAGTACTCGAAAAAATTCAACGAATACTACCCAATGAGTAACCGGATAACTATGGAAATTCCCATATAAAAGTATCCGCGAGTACTCGTTTCATTTCGACCCGTTCCTGTCCCTCTCACATTCTCACGTTCGCATTCACCCATTCCCATTCGCACATTCTCTCGCACACGAAACCCACGTTCATGAATTTACATTCGTTTCCAATCATTCCTAGACGTGCTTGAGCTTGAGCTCAAAGAGTCCGAAAGGTGTAGTAATGGCTGTTTTAGGGATGTCTTCTGCAGCAACTGGTATCTGGTGAAACGCTTTGAATAGGTCGATGGTAAGAATATGCTCTTCCTATCGAGAGTCTGTGTGAAGTCTTGGATGTGTCGAACGGGATATCTGTCGGGTTCGGTCCTCGCGTTGAGTCCACGATAATCGCCGCACGGTCTCCAGTCCTTCTTCCGCTTCTGGACTAAATGTGTGGCGATTACCGCTACTTGATGGTCCTGCTATTCCTTGTTTTAGCAGGGTGTCGAATTCCTTTTTGGCTGCTTTAAACTTCTGGGGATCTAGGCGCCGTGGTCTGTGTGCTACAGGTGCTGCAGGAGTCGTTTTGAAGAAATGCAAGGTATTGTGTTACACCTTTGAAATTACATTTGGACGAGTGATTTCTGGATACTTCATCAGCACCGCATGAAATTCGGTTGCTCCCGAAATAGTTTTGACTACCGGAGTTGATTCGTCAGCTTCTGAACCTGTTGAAAATAGTTGAGTCTCATCTATTAATTTCAGGTTTTTGACATTCACGAGGATGTTATAAAATGCTAAGAAATCGACTCCAATGGTTGGTCTTGCAATATCGGCTACCACAAATCTCCATGGGAAATCTCGACGAAGCGCAAAGTTTAATGTGAGGTGGATTATTCCATACGTCGAGATAGGTGTACCGTTCGCCGCTGCCAGTTGATATGACGATTTGTTTCGGGGAAAGACACAGAGATCAGCAACGGTGTTGATTAGAAAATCGAGCTCCTGCCTCCCTAATGAAGATGCGGCGAGACGTGTAGAGGCTGTCTTTTGCCGCACTTAACGACAGTCCAGACGGTTTTCCGACACGAATGAACATGGTTGGGTGCATTTCTGAGCGGAAGTTGCATATTTGTTGTGGTACCAGCATATTCCGTTATTTCTGCTGGCTGACCGGTAGCGTCTTCTGGATCGAGATCTAGATCTTCTTGGATGAGGCTCGACGTCGCGCTGTCTCCATTCTGCAAATTCTCCTCTCATAGCGGCAATTTTTTGGGTTATAGCCTGGGTTGTCCTTTTCAACTGTGAGGATAGGACGTCGTCAGTAGTTGCTACTACTTTGGTGTTGGTGGTGTTCGCGCCGCTTTCCGCGATTGTGTCTGCCAGTCCGGCAAGTTAGTCCAATTGCTTTTCCTTTTGGGTTGCCAAGATCTGGAAGTCTGGAGAGTCAAATTGTATGAAGCATTGATTCTCTTGCTGCTGCGCCACCTAAATCCCTATCTAAATGTAAATTTTATCAAAACGTGAAATATTAGGGGATTAAAAAATGGAAAGTTACAACCGGTGAACGGCAGTCACCCAAAGAAACTGATAAATTTCCATTATTCTTTCAAAAATGTATTCAAAAAATAAAACTGAAATGAAATTTATTTCTGTGTTTATTGACTTCAAATAGGCCGTGTTTTATTGTTGTATTTATGTTGGTAGACTCTGTCTTTAATCTATTGACTAGTTTGGCCAATATATATGATACTTTGTCACCGTTTAAACAATTAATTTTGTAAATGCAACTAGAGATTAAACTTTTGGATGTTATGTCTTTGCAATAATTACATAACTTGTGTAATGAGTTGGTGTTTGTGAAAATTACAGGTATTTTGTGATTGTTAAAAATCATTTTAATAGTTCTATTCATTTCATTACAATTAGGAAATGAAACCTCGCTACTATAATCTAATTTATTGTCATTGACGAGAGTAACGTTATTATTTGAATGATTATAGTTCGTGTATTGTAACTTTTTCAGCTGAGTTTAATGTACTTAGAAATGAACTCTCTAGGGTAATTGTTTTGAAAGAGAATATTGTACACTTTGTTAATATATTTTTTATTGTAGTGTTTATCGCTTATTGGGAAAATTTTAAAAACTAAGTGACAAACGATGCCAATCTTTTGCTTAGTGTGGTGATTTGAAGTGAAATTAATATATCTACCAATCGATTTTCAGTGAATCGTTATTGTTAATTAATTTGTTATCAGGAAACGTGATTTCGTTACTGTTGTTTTCGGTTGCTATGGTGAATTTGATGTTGGTGTCGTATTCATTAAAAATGTCCAAAATTTTGTTGACGTGGTCCTTAGCAACACAATTAATCATGTCATCTACGTATCTTTTGAAAAACGCAATAAAAAATCTGCATTTTTTTAACCATTTGGTAACTAAGTGGTTCATTAAGTAATCTGCAAGAATGGGAGAGACTGGTGATCCCATGGGGGCACCAAATTTCTGTTTATAAGTAGTGCCGCCAAACGTGCAAATCATATTACTCAAACAAAAATCTAAGGAGCTAAAAAAGTCTTTTTTATTCATCTTAGTGTTTTTCTTAACGTTGTTCCTATTGATTTTTACTATTGCGAATATCGCGAATAGTGAATAACGAAACAACGTCAAGGGATATTAACTTATAAGCTTGGGGGATGGATCTGTTGTTTCTTAAATATTTTGCAAATTCAAAGCTATTTTTAGTGTCATATTCTGTCTACGCTCTACTTTCTTGTAATATTCGGCTTAAGAAAGAACTAATAATGTAAGTACGACTATTTATGGATGCTACTATAATTCTGAAAGGATAACCAGGTTTATGTATATTTGGTAGGGCGTAAGCTTTGAGTAAGCTTTTTTAGTAAATTCGTTAATGTAACCTTTCGTGAACCAATTATTAATGATTTCGTTATGTTGATTTTGCAGGGATCGGTTATAGTCCTTATTGGGTAAAGTTTCATATGTTCCTACATCCTTTAGTATGTCATTAACTTTGTTAACATATTCATCTTTGTCAGAAATTACCGTAGTATTGCCCTTATCTACTCTAGTCATTTTTTTGACAATCCGAAATTCGCAATCGGCATTATACTTATCATTAACATTTTTATACTTAAGCTTCTTACTTATATTAGTTAAAATAAAAACTAAATCTTCTTTATCTTGATCTAAATACTTCTCGGCGATCTTATGACATTCCTGCTCGAAGTCTTTAACGTATTGCAAAACGGGGAAGGTACTACTGTTAGAAGTGTGATTGTGTTTGGGACCTAACTGGAGGATTTGACCTACTTCTACTGGAATACTGCAGATGCTAAGGTTCTTAAGCCATTTGTCATTTAAAATGGGTTTTTAGGAAATATGAATATTAAAATATTTAAGTTTTCGAGTATGTACCGGATATGTCCCAAAACGCAGTTAGGTAGTAATTAATGTCATATATGGCACTCATATAATGAGTGTATAATAAATGTCATAATTTTTCAAAATATTATTGATGTTCACAATTTTAAGTTCTTGATATTAATTCGTAATTTTCCCAAATTCACAATTTTCCAAATCTTAATATATAAAATCCCAATGGTCGTGAAGCAAAAAAAGAAGAATGGGATTCACGCTCTGAAAACAGAGAAAATTCATTTTCAAAGAATGAATTTCTCTCTGCTTTCTGGAGGTAAGTCTCATTCACCAGAGAATGGAATCATACTGATTTTTACTGAACTTGAGATTTTTGCGTTCCCGCACTCGCAAACTACTCGCACAGGCACTTCCCCTAATTTCCGTTACACGCGGGAAGGCAAAACTCTCAAGTTCAGAGCGGAAAATAGGAGAAGTACCTATGCGAGTAATTTTATTACAATTTCCAGTTTCGCGTGGGAACGCAAAACTCTCAAGTTCAGTAAAAATCAGTACTTAAGGTGCCTACAGACGCTCATTTTTCAGTGATATTTCATCATATATATGACATAGAAATATATCATATTATATGAGCGTGTGAACAGTTCATCATATATATAACATATAAATATGTCACATTTTTCTTTTCCATTTTCGTTTTAAATTTTAACTGTTTGTTTGGGAAATAGTTTTGAGGCTCAATTTTTCTGTCTGTGACGAAACTAAATAATATTTAGGCAGCAGGTAATTTCTTTGTAAAAAAAGGAGTGTGGTATAAATACAATCTGTGATTGACAACTTCGAACAACACACAACATTAGAAATATATGTCATATTAAATTCGTTCGTGTATACAGCAAAAATCGCCTCATGGAAATATGTCATATATTTTCGTCATATTCCGTGTGTACAGCTTCATCATATTTTTTCGTCATATATGTATATGATGAAACATCATAGAAATATGAACGTCTGTTGGCACCTTTACTCGCACAGGGACTTCGCCTCCGTATCTGATATTTAATGGGTAAATTTTTTAAACTTTTGATGTTTGGTCTGTTCCCGTACTAGAAAATCATACTGATATTTACAGAACTTGAGGTTTTTGCCTTCTCGCATGGAACGGAAAATAGGAGAAGTGCCTGTAGTAGTTTTTTCACAATTTTCCCTATTTTCCGCTCCGCGTGGGAACGCAAAACTCTCATGGCCAATTATATATAGCACTGTCAAACTGTCAAGAGTACAAAAATTTTCGTATGTTAATATCAAAATATTAAATGGACCACATCAAGGCAACCTCATACCTGGATCTGAAGCAGTCTTCACACGAAACATTGTGTACAAGCAATTATTTTCCAAATAAGGACTTATTTATAAAAACTTATAAACTTTTAAAAATTAAAGTTGAATTCAAAAAAATATAAAAAGAGAATTATGGGAGAACATGCGAAAAGGCGTCCCCGTCCCTTACCGTGGGAGATAGCGTCGCTTTCTGCCAACGTTTTCGCGAAAGCTTCTTATACATATTAGTTACATATCATAAAAATGAATGCACGGGACGCATAATAAATCTGAAAAGCCCAGTGCATCGAAGTTCCAACCTGATATTTAACATCTAACATCATGAATTCAACAAAGTTTCAACATCATGAATTCAACAAAGGGCTTTTTTCTCTAGTAGTATATAATTCATAATTTTTAAAAATATTATTGATGTTCACAATTTTAAGTTCTCGATATTAATTTAAAAATCAAAATTCACGGTCGACCAACAATTCACAATTTTCAGGTTTTCTTGATTAATGGTTTTTTTTTATTTTCAACGGACAGCACGCCGTCCGCTCCCCAAAATCGACTGCCAACTCGGCAGCACGACCTCTTTCTTGACACTAACTCCACGACTGACTTCCTTTATCCGGAGCGTCCGTATTTATTCCCTAAAATTCTACGGGGTATTCAATAACGGAACCCGAATTCATGACAAAACCAAAATTCACAAAAGATCAATTTTCATTGAATTGATCGTTCGTGCATTTTGGGGGCGGATATCCCTGGGAACTGATGATTTATATCTCTCTGGATTAAATAAAACACGCTAGTTTTTGTGTTAACATAGACATTTGCTTGTTAGAAAAATTCAAATGTGTTTGTTAATACGTGTGGTAAGAATAAGAATAATAAGCGGTAAGTGAGATATTTGGCGATGATGGGTACCAGAATGTGGTCCCAATTTTGAACAGGAGATGCAAATGCCTTGAGTGTATTGACCGACTCATTCACAGTGTTGATTAACGAACTGAGATCTCGAGCTGACTGAGGAGAGCATGCCTTCAGTTTTAACAGTTTGTCCACTTGAGCTGCAATTAACAATCTCTTGTTCTCGGAACCTGTCCAATATAGTTTTCCAACTAGACTCAAAAACCTCCCCAGCAAGAAAAGATAAGATGTGTTGTTTTGCACTTCCTTCTAGAGTCGTTTTGAGGTAGTTCATCTGTTGACCAGTAGCAAAGATGGATGGTTCTTGACCATTGCTGAGAACAGATCTCTCAAATTAGGCCAGTCAGCATAATCCCCATTGAACGATGGAATATTGATTTCCGGAAGATGATCCGTTGGTAAGTGACCACATGTCTTGGATGACTTGGATCAACATGAGGCTTGGTTCTCATGTAATACTGCTTCTGCAGGTCATGGAGTGAGTGTGAGTATGATTTAAACGTTTTCTCGTACAAGTTCTCCTTCGCGTAGTCTAAATTGAGGGAATCTGGACAAAAAACTGTTCCAAAACGTCTCGATGACTTCTCGTTTAGCTAGCAGATTTTCAGCTGTGACTGTTGAATTAAAATATGCCCTGAGCTCCTCAGATTGTTCAACCAACATTTTATATTTCGTGAATTGAAGTGATGTTTTGTAATTAAGTGTTGATGCGCGAGAGGTTGGAGATTTTGATCGATTGCGTGGAAGTTTGGATGATTCCTTCTCCTCATGAGCATGTGTTGCCCCCTATTCATCTGCCACAAACACTTTTGAGCTGGTACAGACATCTTCACAGAAGAAATGGTCCACAAATTATTGAATGTTATTAGTATATCCTTTGTTTTACTATTTTTTGTCCTTTAACAATATTAAATGTCTGTCTTTATTCTTGTCCTTTAACTTAAATGTAATGTTCAATTTGATGGTTTTTTTGTTAACATAGACATTTGCTTGTTAGAAAAATTCAAATGTTTTTGTAAATACGTGTGGTAAGAAGAGGAATAATAAGTGGTCAGTAAGATATATCGCAAAGATCGCTCACTTGGGGACCCTACGCGACGTGGTGGTGGCATCCTAATCGCTCCCTTATCCCAACCCGTTCTCCTGAGCCCCTAGAACTCCTTGCTATTCGTGTTCACCTTCCGAAGGTGAATCTCATCGTTCTTACGGGCTAAATCTCAAGTCACTAATCTCCATCTACCGACCGATAGCAAAACTCTCTGTTATTCCCAAGCTTTTTGAACGAATCATTGTAGATAAAATCTATCCATCCTTCTCTTCCCTAGTTTCTCCTCATCAGCATGGCTTCCTTAAGAGTAACTCGACCGTCACTACCCTTCTCCATTTCACATTCCAAACTGTCAACGCCCTCGAACGCGGTGAGACTGTTGATGCAATCTTCACTGACATGAGTAAAGCATTTGACAGCATCCCTCATAGCCTCATTATCCTTAAGCTCAAACAAGCAGAATGTCCTGGTCCTCTTATCTGCTGGATTGACTCCTACATCCGCAAGCGCACTTACCGTATCCTATTCCGCTCCCAACTCTCTACTCCCATTACCGCCACCTCGGGTGTCCTGAGGGCAGTCACATTGGTCCCCTTCTCGCGTGACTCCTCAATTCTAAGCTATGCTGATGACACTAAACTCTTTAAAAACATACGCTGTCGGTTTGATGCCAGGCTTCTACAAAACGATCTTAGTCGGTTTGCTGAATGGTGCCAGAAAAGCAATCTGATGCCCAACACTTCTAAGTGCGGGCATGTATGCTTCTCCAGAAAGCGTGACACTGTGCCTTACACCTTCAGCATTAACGACTCTACCATTAGCACGGTCGGTCTCATCAAAGATCTTGGTGTCTACCTAGATTCGAAACTCTCCTTTTCGGACCACATCAACTATGCGGTTCGCAGAGCGAGTGGGATGACTGGTTTCATACTTAGGTGGTCCAGGGAGTTTGCTGCCCCATACATATGTAAATCTCTGTATACCTCCCTTGTTCGACCGATCCTCGAGTATGCTTCCCAGGTTTGGTTTCTCTACCATCAAATTCTCTCGGGAAGGATAAAAGCTGTACAGAAACGCTTCCTGCGGGATGCCCTTAGATTCCTCTCACGGTCTGATCCCTTTCAACTTCCTCCGTGCGTTGATCGCCTGGGACTCATCGGATTACAAATTCTTTCTTGTCGACGGGCGTCTGCCGACATCACCTTCGTGCATGGTGTCCTCCAGTGGAACATACGTGTGCCGCTTATTACGTACCAGATCGCCTTGCGGCACGGAAACTGGGACCTCAAAAGTTCACACTTGGTCGAGATAAGCTTCCACCACACTGACTAGGGCAGGATGGAACCAGTGACTGGCATGCTGCGGGCCTACAATCGCGTAGCCCCGCTCGTTCAATCCACTCTAGGGTCTAGCAGTCTCCACACACTTTTCCAAAACTGTGTTGAGGCTGCTCCACCACTATAGTGATCTGGGTACACTCTGATTCGTTGAACCTGTTCTCCCTGCTAGCAATTTTAATTCTAGATCCTTAAACCCTTATTGTATATATTTCTAAGATTTTTGAATTGCTGTCTTTAGTTAATTTTACTTACATTTATTTTGTTTTCTTTTTCTCTTTTCTCTTATTGTGTTGTTTTTTAGTATTAAGTACCTCGTATTTTTTTTTCTTTTTTTTTTTACTTTTTCTAAACTCGTTGAATCGCCCTCATTGTACTTGTACTAGCATTAAGTCAAAACATGAACATGACAAGAATCAAATTCAAGCATATACATTTGCTTGCTGAAAAAATTCAAATATTTTTTAAATGCGTATAGTAAGTAACTAATAGCAAGAATCAAATTCAAGCATATACATGTAATAAGGGTTATAAATGTAACAAATGTAAACACTATATTCACAAGTTTATTCGTCGTATAATAAATGTAATAAATGTAACAAATGTATTAAACAGTTTAGTCGTCGTTTTCTATTCAATTTCCGTCTTCGTCGTTTTACTTCTCGTCTTCGACTGCCTCGAACAAGTCCTCATTGCTCCATCCTCTTCCTCCTGCACACTCTTACCTAGACCAGACGAGTCCCACTCTCTTAGCTCCTGCACTCTCTTTTACATACACACATTTGCTTGCTGAAAAAATTCAAATATTTTTGTAAATGCGAACATTATTTTTGTTACGAACACATGTGTTTTTTTAGAGGAGTGCTTGTGGGCAAGATCACTCAACCCCGTTGAAATAAGGCAATTAAATTTTAATTTTTTTTATTTTTCTTTAATCAGTTAATCAGTTCGCATTCTCCTTTTTTTATAATATTTTCAATACAACTGAATAATTTTAAACTAAGTTTGATATTTAACAATTTCACGTCTTAAATTTTAATATAGCATTTAAAACTTTAAATTAACAATTTTAAACTAAGTTCTATTTGAAATTCACATTTTTATTTTTAATTAATAATCTCATTTCGTTTTTATTTTAAGCTTAATTTTGCTACTGCACTCAATTTGATAGTTCTAAGACAAGTTCAATTTAAAATTCACATTTTTATTTTATAATTCATTGTTTCAATTTGGTAATTTTAAGTTAAGTTCAATTTAAAATTTCACATTTTTAATTAAAAATAATAACCTCATTTGTAACTTATAGTTTCCATTTAATATTTTTAAGTTAGGTTTAATTAAAATTAATAATCTCATTTGTAATGTCCTAGTTTCACCTTGATAATTTTAAGTTAAATTCAATTGGTGATTCACATTCTTACTTTAAAGTAATAAAAAAATAATAAATCTCATTTTTAATTTCTCGTTTCAATTGGGTAATTCTAAGTTCGATTTAAAATTCACATTTTTAATTTAAAATGACAATCTCATTTTTTAACTCTACTTTCACTTCGACAATCTTAAGTTAAGTTCAATTTAAAATTTCACGTTTTGAATTCTTCGTTTCAGCAGCACGACGTCCTCTCTCAAATTCCCCTTCATCGACTGACTTGTCCCGAAAAATCTGGCAGGTTTTATCCTGCAGCAAACAATCACCGGGCAATGGAGCTCCAATCCATGAAAGACCAATTCTTTCTTTTTAATTTCATGGATTTAGAGGTGACCATTGTCCAACTCAACTGATTCCCACGGAATCAATTTTGTTTGGTCACAATGCAGGAAAGATCAATTCTTCGATTTTGATTTCGAAATCAATTGTTGAATTGATTTTTCGTGCGCTCAAAGGGGCGGATGTCTCTGGGAACAACAGATGGTTCGTTTGTTCCCAGAGGATCAGTAGTATCAATAGATAGGCAGAACGGGGTCTGCGATAATAGAAATTCTTTTTGCGTGCAGATTTTTAAGATACCGTTCTGCCACGCGCGGTTTAGATTTTAATTTTTGTGTTTTAGTTTTTAAGTAAAATTTAAATTTCGATTTTTTTTTATATATTTTTTTTTGGGGTATGAAAATTTATTTTCATAACACTCCATCCACCTAGGGGAAACAAAATTTTAACAATATCTATTTGATCTTATGTCTATGTATATATGCTATTTGTTATCTATGTTATATATATATATGTACAAATTCGTGTCGGTAGGTGGGATCCTTGTTTTTTTGTTTTTTTTTCGGGGTATTTGGGCGAGGGTTTAGGTTATTTGGTTTTAGACTGAGGATAGTTATTGCGAACTGGCAAGCGAGCGAGTGTTAAGGTTGCACGCGGATCATCATAATTCGGATATTTGAAAATCCACAGGGAAACGGATTTAGATACTTTCAAGTAAAATACTTAAAATATATAAGTTATAAATTGTTAGATTCTTAAACTAACGCTACCATATACTTATTATGAGCTGACAGTTTTAATTAGAGATATGTAGAATTAGAATGATGTAGAATGTAGAATTTAATTAGAGCTCTCGCGGAATTTTCATATTCGAAAAATTAGTAGTTTTTGAAACAAATGTAACTATGTCTTATAGAGAGAGTAAGCCTAATGAGATGATAAATTCCTTCCAAAACAAAACTTGATAATTATTTGACAAGATACACCGATAACAGGTGAACGAGACTTGTATTTCCACAAATTGAGGACATTAATGGACATATTGATTTTGAGTAGGAAACGCCCCAATCCGGAAGTTTCCTGACTAGAGCCGAAAGAGCATTAAGTAAACTCCAAAAAATTCATAGTTCAAGAGTAGCCTCATTAATAATACAACAAAAAAAAAAAATTCCGAAACGTTCATTGAAAGAAAAAAAAACCCAGGACTTGGTCAAAAGACGCCTATGCCTTTTTGAGCGAATAAAAGCGGAGATAACTACGAACGACTTAGAAACGGATCGTAGATTATCTACTCAGGGGAAGGCAGATGGGCTTAATAGAGTACGAAATACCAATAGATAGGTAACTCTTCCAGCAGTAGAAAAGAAGAGCTTTAGTAAATAAAAATAAAAAAAGGGAGGGGACCGAGTACTTTGCTCGGATGAAAATCAAGCAACAGAAACATATTAAAGCAATTTCCTGCCGAACGTAGAGCAGGAGAGAAGAGCTTGAATGTTTATGAGAAAAAAAAATATAATGTCCGAGAAATTGTACGCTGAGTAATGGAAATAGTAGAGGGGCCGGAAATTATTTAGGTTCGAATGCGTTCCTTGATCTGGACAATGCCACGTATAGCTGACCATGTGAGAAAACAGGAGTCTAGAGATCTATTCCTACACAGCCAAAAGTCTGGCCCTGCGATTTGTTGATTGTGATAGCATATGCTGGAATAACTGGAAACTGTAGTCGCTTCATAACAAATGGTAACATTGTATCTGATCGATTTTGGGTATCAAAACAATTTTATCTCGGTGGTTTTCTGACAAAATTTTGGCTTGAATGAAATTTTCTGCCAATTCTTCAACTATCAATCTTGTTCCGTTACATCTTGTTCCGTTACAACATTTTTTGGGGTTGAGGTTTCGCAGCAACATTATTATGATGTCTTTTTTTAGAATTAACTTATGAGGCGGCATTCCCGATGGTGTCAGCGTGTGGAGAAATTCTATTGGATTATATTCTTCATTAGAATCTCCTGGAACTATTGAGTCAGCACTATAATACATTTTCTCATTTCCAGGAATCATGTTAATTTTTCGATTATTCATTCCAAGAGTTTGAATATTAGTTGATGCGAATATAACTCTCCTCGTAAGTTCAGACAATGATAGTTAATTGATGTTCCCAAAAATTGTAGAGATAAGATCACTGTGCTCCACCATTTGTTGATGTATTTTAATTATGTCTTCATCGAAAATTAAATGGGAAATGAAGATTCCCATTACCAACGTTCAAGAGCCATTCGTTGTGACTATTTTGTCCGATACTCCTCATGTTGGTGATCAATGACAATTTTGTGAAATGATTCCAAAGCCGACTTAATTTTATGCATTTTTCGACAATTTCTGTTCTCGTTCCCTTCATTACTACAGGCAATGTTTGGCGAAAATCACCACCAATCACAATTGTTTTTCCCCAAATGGCTTTTGATTATTACATATTTCACGTAGCACCAAATCAATAATTTCCAATGCTTTCTTTTCCAGAGTGGATCCTTCATTAACAATTATTACAACGGATTGTCATATTTCGTCTGGTTGAGGTGATGCTAATCTCATCGAAGAAACTGAGTTCTCTAATGAGGAGATTGGCAATTTGAAACCACTGAGTACTGTGCGGCCTCCTTTTAATAATGTTGCAGCGATTCCCGTTGTTGCAAATGGTAACGCCGTTTGTCCGCGTCCCCTAACAAAAGAAATTATACATTGGTATAAAAAAGTCTTACCTGAACCACCAGGACCATCTAAATAGAAACATCGATTAATCTGATTTTCATTGTCAATTGAGTTAATTATCTCATTAAAAGCATGCAACTGTTGTGCATTCAACATTGGAATTTGCCTTTCGGCTTCTCTAAATTCTTGATCTCTATCGAAAATAGTTTCCTGTGGAGTAGGGCCAATTGGATCAGGCAAACCTATCGTAGAGCATGATAAACCATGCTGGTTTAAAATGGTATTAATGTCGTGAAGCGCCTTATTTTGAGCAACATCCTCTGAGTCTGTTCTGAGATAGTCAAGAGCTAAATTCACAATATTATTGTTCCACAAAACTGATGGATACTTTGGATGGCAGAAACAACATATGTATGCAAACATTTCGCGAAGTTGGGATGGCATGAGATATGTTCCTCCATCTCTCAAACAATTTTCGCACTCATCATCAGATTCCAACAATCCCCTTGCAATTGCAGCTCCTTTGAACGTTTCGTAAACGGTAGAATTTACAGTTCGTAAATATTCAAAATTTACTGCACCAGGAACGTGGAGTAATAATATGCGTAAATAGAAACGTTCTTCGTCTCTTGGACTCACTGTGTACATTCTGGCAATAATTTTATCTGATCCTTTTTGTCTCTTCTTCCACTCAGAACGCATGTAAACATAATGCAAAGGAATTTCTGTGTACAACCATTGTCTTGCATTATGATCGATTTGATTCAGTACCAACCAGGATTCAGGTTTCCTTCTTCCAGATTGAGCTTCTTGTAATGCTGCTTCTTCGTTGCCACGTTCGAAATAAACAATTTGTTGATTGGGCAGATGAACTGGAAGTCTTATAACTGAATGAGAGCGATCGTACATTTGATTCTCCCTCAGTCGCCATATTGCATCCGGAGCACTGACATATCTTCCATCAATGAAGTAAGAAATTTCATTACTTCTAAGTTCTTCTTGTCCTTCAGAAGTTATCGCCAGATTAGCGCAGTCGAAACCCTTATATGTATTTATAAATGTATTTTATTGATTTTATCGATCCGCATATTTCAACATTTATGTGAGCGTTATATTTTGTAATCAAATACGGATTATAGGGCACAACATTTCGGCTATCCATCAAAACACCTCTAACTTGTACCTGTTCGTTGGCTCGTCGTCGATATAGCGGGTACCCATTCACATTTGTCAAGGTGTGGTCGTTAAATTCATTGGGAAATTTTTTGCTACACTGTCCATCTCTCATACAGGGCGCATTGGGGTTGTTTATACCAGGGCTTCTTAAACTTTTTTATATAGCGACCCCCTTCAAGCTTAGGAAATTTTAAACGACCCCCTCCTCCATATAATGAAATATATATTAACCGTAGATGTAGATGTAATATCGCACTATTTTACAATGTAAATAAAATAAGGATTAAAGAATACGTACCCATTCATTTCACATATATATAATTGGAAACGTTGATGGGATATCGGTCGTAATAAAACACAATAAATAGAATGACATAAAACTATATATATATTTATTCAATAGAAAAAATAATAATAAAAACATATTATTAACATCAAACAATATTAATGTGACGGATGTGATTGTTTATTTTTACACAAATAATTAAATCTAGGCTCAATTTGAGTTAGTGCAGATCGTAATAAATTTTCAACGTTTATTAAAGTTGAACGGTATTTTGATTTTATGTAAGTTAATGTGGAAAAGGCTGATTCACATAAATATGTTGTACAAAATGGCAGTAATTTGTTCATTGCCATTTCCGATAGTAGGGGATATTCTGATTTGATTTCTATCCAAAATTCATGCACAGGCACTTGAGAAAATCTGAGTCGCAAGGTAGTATCACTTGTTAATTCGGCAAATTCTTCTTGTGCTTTTAAGTTTAAAAAATTAATTTCTTCCATTTCAATTAAAAATGGATTGCAAATCCATTGTTGTGTATCGATATCATTGGGAAAATACCTATGCATGTAAACTTCCATATCCTTCAAATGATTAACTATAATTTTTGTTATATACTTTTTTTGAAATATTGTTACTAATTATATACTCGTCAGTAAATGGAAACATTTCGAGCGATCCACTTTCCACTCTGTTCTTCCATATAAGAATTTTTTTAACAAAGGCCTCAAGTTTATTTTTTAACATAAACATATTAACGCAGACTCCCTGCATTGATAAATTCATATCATTGATTTTATCAAAAATATCTGCCAAATAGCATAGCTTGAGAAGCCATAAATTATCGTGAAAATAATCGGCCAAATTAGAATTTTGCTCTGTTAGAAATATAAGAACTTCATCTTTTAAAGTTAATAATCGTTTCAAACTTAGACCTCTTGATAGCCACCTAACTTCAGCATGTAGCAATAAACTTGTATAATCCGAATCCATATCAATGCACAAATTTTTAAACAATCGACTATTAAGTGCTCGACTTTTAATAAAGTTAATGATTTTGACTGCATCAAAAAACACAGTGTTTAATTCTGGTGCAATTTTTTTTAACAACAAGTGCCTCTCGGTGAATCATACAATGTGTAAATGTAATATGATCATTTCCAGCTTTAACAAATGCTGTAAAACCAAGATCTTGTCCGGTCATTGCTGCAGCACCGTCCGTGCACACACCAACACAATTTTTCCAATTTAATCCTTCTTTTTCAAATAACTCATTTACTTTTTTATATATATCTTTTCCACGAGTATGACCTTCCAGAGGACGACAAAACAGTATATCTTCATGAATGCTTCCCTCATAAATATATCTTACAAAAAGTAACAACTGTGCCATTTTTGAAATGTCTGTCGACTCGTCCAGTTGTATTGCAAACTTTGAGCTGTCTTTAAGCCTCATAAGAAGCTGTTGAAATTGATCATTGCTAATGTCTGAAATTCTTTTGGACACAGTGTCATTTGATAATGGAATTTTACTAATTTCAGCAGCATACTGTTTTCCATGAACAATTTCATACATTCTTATAGCTGCAGGTAGTAAAAGTTGCTCTCCAATAGTAAAAGGCTTTTTCGTTTTTGCTATCAAATACGAAACTTCATACGATGCCAATAGATATTTATCATTCAAAGTAACATACTTCTCCAAAGTGGTCTTTTCTTTATTTGATGTTTGCAAAAGACGCTCAAAATATTCTATTGGCTTTTTTGATAACGTTGCATGTTTAGTATTCAAATGTCGTTGCAGTTTTGACGGTTTCATGCTTTCTGCAGCCAAAACTTCTTTGCAAATTAAGCACACTGGTTGTTCTTCATTGTTGTGAGAAGAGCATGTGAAGCCATACTGCAAATATGATTCGTCATATTTTCTTTTTTTTGTTTTGCTAGAAGTCGGATTTGAAGCACTGCAACTTGATTGTGACGGCGTGGCAGACTTATTAGTTGGAGTTTTAATTAGCCATTTATCCATGATGGTTAAATAATAATAAATAATTAAACAAAATGTAGTTGAACTTTAACGTAATAATTAAAAACACCAACTGAAAATTACATAGTAAATACACACATGTCACTACGAAGACAAAGCTGAGTCCAAACTGAAGTACAAACAGAAAAATAACTACACTCGAATCTTTACCAGTGCAATGACAACAAATTACGATCAGATCAACCCCGACGCATGGCGTGTTCAAAGTGTGCAGCGCACAAAGGCACCGTATCACAAAGACGCCGAAAAAGAAGCTTTCATTTAATTTTTTTTATTATTCTTTTATAAAAATAATATGCCGATTCGCCTAGCCTAGCTTGATTATGCTTCCGTATTGTATGTGTGAGCTGTAAGGCGACGCGGCGTCTGGGTACTTATAATCACTAAGTTATCTTGCAAACACTGACGACGGCGGCCAGACATCAAGGTCGAACGTTCAGTTGAAAATCGAGGAGCGCGTTGTATTTATTATTTTAAATGCTACTTCCATATTTTCATTGATAGGCCCTGCATAACAGTTTTGAATTGCCTTTTTTTTTCAAAAAATAGTTATAATAAAACTACAATAGTATTTTGTATGATTATTATTTGTATTTATATTTGTACGTAGTGTGTATACTAATTTTAAAATTTTATTTATAATGATTGAAAAGTATCAGATCTTTGCGACCCCCCTGGGGGTCGCGACCCACAGTTTAAGAAGCCCTGGTTTATACCACATGGTCCATGCATCATGAATTTCAGAACAGTTTCACGCAACCTCACATTTGATTCCGATGGAGTTTCTGCACAAATATATTGATTAATCCTTTCGGCAGTGGTGAATATGTCTTCTTCTATTAATGTGCACAAAATATGTGCGTGAGGTAATCCGCGTTTTTGAAATTCTATGCTGTAACCAAACGCTTTACTTTCTCCAAAAATATAATGTTTGGTGAGATCATCGATTAGAGAGTCCAACTTAATTTTGAAGATCCTTGCAAAAATTGACATGGCATCACAGTAACGCTCCTGCATATTCCGGGGAGATCCCTCAAAAGAAGATGGTAAAATGACAGAAATTCCTGCTGGAATGTTAATATTTCCTTCGGTATTTGACACGTTATCTGATAATCCTACTGTTCGGCTCTCGACTTTCTTTGATTTTGTCTTATATAATTTAAATTATTAGCCACTACTTGTAGGTAGGAGTCAACTAACCATTGTTGAGTAAGTTTTCCAGCACTCATTATTGGATTAAAACTATTATGAATAGCTGTCATTGCAGCTTTGTACAGAAGCATACTTATATTTTTACGGACAGAATTTAGGCGAGTTACGAATTTAGGCCTTCATAACTTTCGCATTGCCAGTTTGGTTGCCATCCTGGCTCACCATATGGAAACAAAATTGAATAAGTCATTGGATCCATATTCGGACTGAGTATATTCAATGAGACAAATTGTTGCTCGGGATTTTCTGGGTTTCTTGGATATATACGAATGTCTCGTTCGAAGGGTGACTCACCATCGTTGTTAACAAATACCATTGCAACTTCATTAGAAGTTGGGAGGTTAATTGTTATATCGTCGTTTATCCGTCTGACGATCTCTTTGTAAAACCATGTTAATGGCTGGCATAGTTTTACCTTGATGTTCAGCACGTTCACGCTCCTGTAATTCAATTTCTGGAATAAGTTGGTAGCCTTGTGCAACACGGTTATTTTGCCGAAAGAAGCGGGCTTTTCTGTCCATTATTCTGTGATCACATTCTAAATTGCCTGGATGGTTCATACGAATATCAGACGCCTGCGTACTATCGATCACATATAGTTGAGCGAACTGAGGATCTTGATCGTTGATTGGAAGCAAATGTGAAGTTGTGTGATATGTCTGCCCATGTACTCTGAATATGTAAGGTGCTCTTTCTCTTAATTCAATGAGTTTTGCTCCAATTGAGGCAAATGACAAAGCACTGCTGTAAGACCTGATGTTATCTCGAAATTTTTTGAAGTTTGGGTCACCATTATCGGACAACCATCGTCGAAGGAAATCCGGATATTCAAGAATATTTCCGGGAATGTCGACTAGTTTTGGCAATTTAATCTTGCCCTTCCGACAACAGCTTGTAAACTTTCCATCAGATGGACGTGCATCTTTGAAATTAAATGCTCCACAAAATTGACAAACTACATTGAATGGTCCACATGTATGTTGTTCTACTCGTTCTTGGGAAAAATTGTCAGCAACTTGACGAGGAGGTTCATTCTGATTTCTCTGAACTAAACGATGGCGCTCAGCATCATTCGTTGCCAGTATCAAGCGTTGCTTTTCAGTTTCTTGTTTCCGCTGTTTTCGTTGTGATTCGGAGTGAGATGCTAAGTAAATTTGCCGTTGTTCCTGGGTCATTCTTTCAACATGTATGGCTTCCGATTGAGCGTGGGAAGCTCGACGAAATTGCTGTTCCTCTGAAGTGGTTCCTTGCACTGATCTTCTTTGAGATTCGGCATGAGCTTCTCGGCTAATTTGTTGTTGCTCTACAGTCCTCCTTTGAACTGTTCTTCTTTGAGATTCGGCATGAGCTTCTCGGCGAATTTGTTGCTGCTCTACAGTCCTCCTTTGTACTGATCTTCTTTGAGATTCGGCATGAGCTTCTCGATGAATTTGTTGTTGTCCTTCAGTTCTTCCTTCAACTGATCTTCTTTGAGATTCGGCATGAGCTTCTCGGCGAATTTGTTGTTGCACTACAGTCCTCCTTTGGACTGTTCTTCTTTGAGATTCAGCATGAGTTTCTCGGCGAATTTGTTGTTGCTCTACAGTCCTCCTTTGTACTGATCTTCTTTGAGATTCGGCATGAGCTTCTCGATGAATTTGTTGTTGTCCTTCAGTTCTTCCTTTAACTGATCGTCTTTGAGATTCGGTATGAGCTTCTCGATGAATTTGTTGTTGTTCTACTGTCCTGCTTTGTACTGATCGTCTTTGACATTCGGCGTGAGCTTCACGGTGAACTTGTTGTTGCTCAGGAGTTAGCGGATCAACGAAACGACGGTGTGATAGAATATCACCAGTTCTTCGTCGTCGTTGTGACGCCGCATGAGCAGCATTTATTTGCTGCAAAGATTCTTGGCTCTTTCGAGCCCTCCAGCGAGCCTGTCTTTTGTAGTCAGAAGCAGCAATATCTGGTGAATACAGCGGGGGGGATATGACATCCCTTTGAAGCACCTCCAGAGAGTCCTTGACAAATTTTGCAAAAAGTGGCCAAGAGTTGTCGTGCTGGAAAATTAATTTGTCATGTATTTTGGCACAGTGAGGGGCTTGGATGATCACCCCAGTTGCATCAAGTAATATAGGTAATGGCCCCCAGTGGTGGTTTCGTTAGGCTGGAGTGATGATTTCTTTAAGCTAACCTTCCTCTGTTGCTGGTGTCAAAGTTGCCATTTTTAAAACCAGGGAACCAATATTTGTATGTTTTTATTGATGGAAAGTATCCTCATATGGTACACACAACAATCAATAGCCCTTAGTAATTTTCGTAAACATAAACCAAAGAAGCAGCAAATTATGTTTTATTGCCACGGAGGTTGACCCGGTTAGAGCACAATGAGAGAATGATGTTGACACTTTAGCGATGAAACACGTTTTGATTTTTAAGTGGAAATGATTATCATTTAATATAAATGTAGCTGCAAGATGCTCCGGTGTGATTTAATGTGATTACGCCATCGTTTTGAAATCCTTTAAAACTTTTATTTATTTCTTCTTTCCTGATCTACTTACCTGCAGTAGTGCATACTACGCTCCCGCTGGAGTACGTTCAGTCGTTTTGTACCTTAAATGCTTATAACTTTCCTGCTGAAGGTCTTCAAATCCTCTCCTGCTTCAGGGGTCAGTTCATCTATGTTGTATTCATCATAGATGGCTTGAGCATCAGATATTTGATTTCTCCATCCTGCATTCATTAGTCTTTTATACCGATCTTATGCCGGTACCATTTCTCTGTGGTTCGTCAGATAAATGTGTTTTCTAACATATTGTTTTTCGGTTTCTAATCTCACCGATTTTATCCCAAGCCACCCCAGTCTAACGGTAGGTAAACTCCATATCTAAACATCGTCTTCCCTTGCAAGTTGGTTTTGATCAGTCCTTTCCTGATTTCCTTGTCAAGGTCGTCACACTTTTTTAGGGTTGTTGTCCGTCGTTCCCTGGGATACATGTTTCCGGTTATGTACACTGCAGCTGGTATAATCGTTGAATTGAATAGGGATACTTTTTGTTTTGGTAATTACTTACTTTTCAGTATTGTCCTGGTGTTCGCTATGGTCTTTTCTCTAATCCTTTCTGTGCTGATATTGAGGTGCCTTTCCAGATGTGTATGCCCAAGGTACTTGTATCCCTCACGTTCTCTGGGTAAGAAGGGGACTTCTTCTCGTTCCTCCTCTTCATAAGCTGTTCTAGCACCACCATACAAGCCACATTTCCTAACGTTGAGTATAAGGCCAACCTCTTTGGCACTCGACTTCAACACCTCTGTTGCTATCTCTGCACATCGTAGGGATCGAACGTTGGCCTTGTATATCATCCATAAATGCTAAGACTTCGTGTCTACCCCTAGTTTTTATGATAAGTTTTTCTTTATTCTACACACCATGGATGATATAAGCAGTACACAATATAAACATCAACGGACCTTAGGTGTCCCCCTGGTAAACTCCCCTTCTGATATAAATCGGAGCCGTCCTTTCCTTCCCGAGCTGGATTGTTATCTTCCACTTACTAAGCATGGCTAGCAAGGTTTTCCTTATTTGGTGGTGGATAGGGAGAGCTTCGATGAACCTACGTAGCTGCCAGTGGTGGATGCTTTCATAAGCTTTCCTGAAGTCGAACCACAGAGAGTGATTTTTGAAAGCCTGGCTGCTTAGGTGATCGACTTATCCCACAGCAAGCCAAGAGTGGTGCCGCTCACTCCAGGTCTGGCGAGTTGTTCGACGGGTAACATCCAGTCTGGGATGCTCTCGGTTATGATGTTGGCTATTGAGGAAGTTAAAACCTTATAGTCTGCGTTTAGTACTGCTATAGGTCTAAAGTTCGCCGGGTCCTTACAGTCACCTTCCTTATGTATGAGGACTACGCGCGCTTCGACATCAGACTCCTGTATTCTTGCGTCGCTGCTGATGACGTTAATTATAAATTCAGTTAGTAGTCCCTTAGCTGCTGGTAGTATCTATATTGTATATTTTCGATGGGAATCCGTCGATACCTGCTGCTTTCCGCGGTGAACTTTTTCGAAGAGCTTGTTCAGCTTTGTTTTTTCAATATTCCCTCTCTAATTGTGCACCAAGTAAGAGTGAGGTACGGAAACTTTTCATGCGATCCAACCACTTGTTAAATTCAGGCGTTTCGTCGTTTTCATTCACCTGCGCAGCATACAAATCCTTGAAGTAGTCTTCTGTTGTTGAAACTGCTGGCACAACTTTGTCCTTCACATTGTCCTCATTCAGAATTCTCATTGAAGGTTTATGAATGAATTTCGACCTTACTGTCTACGCTTCGACTCTAGTCCGTTGTCATCCTTGTAGATATTGGGATGGGAGGAGCCTCCTCTGATCGTGTACCGGTACTCGAAGTAATTTATTATTTAGTTTTGATTCTTCATTAAGAATCTTCATCGATACCTTATTCCTCAAGAGTATTGATGTCGTGAGACATATTTCTAGAACTTGATAATAAAGCAGTATTCACTTCTTGTTGTAGTTTTTCTTGGACTTTAGTATAAGCATTCTCTTTAAGTTCCGCAATAAGCAATCTCCCACCTTTATCCAGATTTTGTTCATTTTTGGTTGAGGTTAGTTTCCGATGCGTGTTGCAAATTCCTAATATGTCACTGAGAAACTTTACCTTTTTGAATCTATAAAAATCACTCAGATGAAAAATTTCCTTACATGTAACCAATTTGTGGAACTTTCTCGCTAATAATTTAATAATAAAATAATTTATTTAATATATATTTATAACGGCTAGCAATTAACAATCAATTCAGAACTGGCACAAACTTGGGGAATCGGAATGTCTAATGAAAACAAAGCATTGTCATGGCCCTAACGGGTGTTGACACAATGTGATTTCACTTTAAGTTTTATTATAATTGTTATGGTTCCAAAGGTGCTGAACACTGAAAAGGGATAATTTCATTAATAAAGTTAAGCGGATGATCAAAGGGATTAGGGATAGTAGTCAATTAGAGGCTCAGCTCGACTCGGATGTGAGTCAATGATCTAAGCTGTCTCTCAACTACCTCGCTAGTTAGAGACTCAGCTTGACTCGCCAGGAGTCCAAGATCAAAGCTGCCACTCAATTGACTTCCATGCCATTAAAAGATTAGCTCGACTCGACTAGGAGTCAATAACCAAAAGCTGCCTATCGATCGATTCGGCATCGATCAGAGGGTCAGCTTAACTTGATAGAAAGTCTATGGTCAAAGCTGCCACTCAATTGACTTACATACAATCAGGAGATCAGCGTGACTCGGCTAGGAGTCAATGATCAAAGCTGCCTCTCGATCGATCCAATATCGATCAGACGCTCAGCTTGACTTGTTAGAAAGTCTATGATCAACGCTTCTCCTCGATTGATTAGATGAATTTGATTTGTTCGTGATGACAACGAACAATGACACGAAAATAGAAAGCATTATGGATCGAGACTTGGCTTCCGTGAAGATGATGCCGGTAATTTACCTGAAAAGGGATAAACTGAAAATAAAATGTTACTTCGAATGAGCGTTGATATATTTAGTTTTGAACGAAACGGTTGGTGAACTTCTGAAAAACGTTAAAGTTGCCGATTGTCGAAAGACTGCGTTTGTTGGTGGTTCACGCGGGCATATACATATGCGTATTTTAGGCAAAGAACATTCCAAACCAACGATTTTATGTTCTTGTGTATGGTAGGGATGAGGAATTTCCCACAATGTGTTTTTTTGGATAATGTTTCACCAGCTAAACGAATAGACCCGATTTGCAAACTAAGTTGTACCGACACAAAATCCTTTCCGAATTTTAGTGTCGCCTAAACAAACGAGGACGAATCCTTACGCGACGAGATTAAAATACTTTGCTTGGTTCCGTTTATATTTATTTTTCTAAATAGTTTAAGACAAAAGGAAACACACTCGACCAACGAGCATCCTTTTCTCTCTTCTCTTGGTAATTCCTTTCTGGTTCAAATATTCCAGAAAGGAAAGGAAAGGAACAGCGAACTATTTGATTCGATCGAATAGTTCCATTTCTGTCAAAAACTTTGGGTCATATGGGTCAGCTGCTGCCATCGTGGCAGTCTTCCAATGTTGCGGTTCTCCAAATTAGGTTCTGGGACCATGGTGATGGGATGGCCAATCAAAAAATGTCCTGGCGTTAAAACTTCAAGATCATCTGGGTCATTCGAGAGTGGACATAATGGTCTCGAGTTCAACACTGCTTCTATCTGCGTTAATAAGGTGATCGTTTCTTCAAATGTGAGCAGGGTATCTCCAACAACACGACGCAGATGGTATTTCATCGATTTGACTCCAGCTTCCCATTTGCCTCCAAAGTTTGGTGCGGCTGGAGGATTGAATATCCATTTGGTCCCATCATGAGCGATGGTTCTGTCATACACACACTGTTAGAATTGCGGCACACTGTTAGAACCGCAGTACACTGTTGAACATCGGTACACTGTTAGAACCGTAGTACTCTGTTAGATTTACTACAATACACTTTTGTTTATGAGCCGAAGAAATCATCGAGTAATCCATGAGGAAGTTTCTCACATTTCGTGCACTTGGTTTTACAATCAAGTAGGTCTAGTCCCTGAGTCAGTGTTTAGCGAATAAACTAAAATAAAATCTCTAAATGAGATAGTTGTTTACAAAATATATATATTCAATACTCTGATACACGCGCTTCCACAATCCACAACTTCACGATCGGTTTTTAGATTTTAGATTCGTATTTTTGGTTTTCTTCTTCCAACTCTAATCTCAGCACCTCAAGTCCGAAACAACAAGACACAAGACTGGAACTGAACTGAAATCGGCAACGATGCAACCGTCAGTTCGCCAACCCCACAGCAAACACCGGACATAATAATTGTTTACGCCGGTGTCGACGGCGCGACACTGAGGGTTGAGGGTTCGCCACAAGTGTATGAAGAAAGCTGATGGCTCAGGAGTTGTTACGGCTAAAAGGGTGAGTTCATCCCGGATAGTAGAGTGGTTCAGTTCTTATAAATTATTATTAAAGGAAAATTGGAATTAAGTTCCATTAACGTATTTTCGATTGAGAGAGGTGAGTCCTCTCACTAAGTTTTAAGTTCTATTGATTGGTTTTTCATTGTGAGGTTGTTTTTCACTCAGTTTGGTGTTTTAAAATGGAATGAGTGATTTTTGCATTTTGATAAGGCTAGTTTTAGCTTCTTGTGATCGGTGTTGGGGATTCCACAGTGTTTAATAGTTTTCTTGGAAATGTGGTTGGTTTTTTCCCATTTCCATGAATCAGGTGAGGTTGGTGTTCTCCTGCACGTGATTCAGTTGATTTTGCTCCCTATTGGGTTGGTTTCTCCCATAGGGCTAGTTGTCATGTGGTTGGTTTTCTCGACGTGATAGTGTGAATTTCCCCAACGCCGTGATCAGTTTTCTGGAGTGACTATTGTTTGTTTGGTTGCATCTTGGTAAACATTGTATGGGATATTTAACCCATGACAATATTTAATATTTAATGATAGAGTGTTAATGTTAATAATTGTTCAAGACATAGTATCGTCCTTTATGAATGGGTCTGGGGTTTTTTTCTCCCACACCTAGTGGTCGGTGTTAGGTTGGTTTACTCCTGCACCTTGACTCTTCCTGATGTCCCTGATGTCCCTGAACAGTGGTTGGTGCTCTCCACTGTTCTTGACCGGAAGCGGTTTCGACTCGGAATCGCCCGTCATGAGGTAGTGAAAAAGTTCTACACTAGTGTTTTGTCTTGATTTGCTTTAAGGATTTTTGATTACAATGCAAGAAAAGTCCTATACAGTGTGCTCTGTCGAAGTTTGTTTGAATATTAAACTTCTAGCGGATTTATATTTTCAGAGGTGGCGTTTTCTACTCAACATCATATGACCAGCATTCGCGACTCAGAATCCTGACATGTTGAAGTTTGAGTTTTAAAATTTAATTCAATTTATATGTCTCTCATTTCATACATCGTTTTATACTGTTAATTTTGATTATTTGTTTTTCAGTAAAACAAGTTTCTTCTTCAATGCACGTGGTTTCCACAATGATTATCACTGTTATTTTTATTGTATATTTTGTCAATTAAAACCAAATTTTTTCACAAATGCATGTGTTTTACAAAGAATCACAGTATTAGCAAGAGCTAATACTTATGAATAAGCCATATTTGTTCTTATCGTTATAAAGTTTCGTTAACTGTTAAAATGAGTTTTTGAATTACATGATTTAAATCCCTGTCAGACAATCGAGCGGCGGACGTGTTCTGGCTTGCCTTCGCTAGCTAGTTCGGCTGTATGGGGTGGGATTTTGCTCGAGCCTGACTGCCGGACCGAACTACAGAAGAAGATTTAACGCGTCCTGTCGGTTCGTATGGCCATACCAAAGGAACCAGGGATTCCCCAAAAGAAGTTAAGAAGAGAGAAAAAAACTAAAAATAAAGAAAGAAAGAGAAAAAAAATCGGTAAGGAACAGGGAAGAATCAGGGGATTCCTCTGCGTCACCAAGGAGGGGAAGGAGGACAGAATGAGAAATGATGGAGAGCGGAAGGGGGAAGGAATAATGGATCAGGGAACGGGATAGAAGGGGCTTCCAGGACTGGGATCAGGGAGTAAGGAGAGGAGAAAGATTCCAATTAATAAGTGGGAAAGTAGGATAGGTAGCGACGGATCATCCTCGTCTCGTTGGTGGATCCAGGTGGTTTCGGATCCACCGTAGCCCACCCAACCGTGGAAAGCCAACCTTACCCGAACGCGATTCGGCTTTCCCCCATAATTCCAACTATCGACCTCGAATTCTCGGAGGGGCGAGGGACATGGGACACCCTCCCACTATATATAATTTACCACATGTTTTGTGCGTTCCCCTTTTTTCCTTTTAAATTGGGTTGACCTTTTCTTTTTTGTATATTCCCGATATTTGTTTTCTTACGTTGATCCAGATGGTGGATAAAACGTCAGTTAACAATCTTCTAGGAATTCCAACGAGCAATCTTTATCTAATTCGTAATGCATTACATCTCTCCTAAATAATGTCATGGACTTTATGTAATGTATTTAAATGTACAAAAAAAAATGGAAACTAGATATTCAAATTTAAATCAAAAATATTATTTGTCTTTAACAACCTCAATTGTTAATCTACTTAAAAATCATGCTCATTGCTTTACCCATAAGGTTCCAAAAACAAACAAATAAATATATATATGGAACACTTCACTTAAAGAACTTAGTAACAAAAAAAAAAATAGTCAAAAAAAAAATAAAACAAAACAAGTTCTTAAATAATTAGCAAAATTTTAAAGTTAGTGCACTCTCTTTTTTTCACAATCTTTGATGGCACGGGAATTATGTAATGTCCAAGGTAGAATAGAAAGTACTTTATAGAGCAGTTCTTGTTTTAAGAAGAAGGAACACAAGTTATTGCTGAGGATGAGGGGTTTTCAAATACTTTTCCCTTTTTCCGCTTACCAACTCGCGAGGTCGCCCGATCCGAATACAAAATTCCACGAGGACACGTTCAAGATGGTCGTATCACGCCGGCAAAGGCTCCCTCGTGCAATGAAAAAATGATGCGCACCACGTGTCTACCAAGAACGAAAAAAGGAAAAGAAAACGCACCAAGAAAATAAGCAAAAAAAAGAAAAAAAAGGTAACTTAACTCTTCCATATGGTACTGAGCCCCGCTCACATGTTTTCCAACGTGTTGTACTGTGTGAGTTCCGAAGTTACGGGATCATCGTTAAAAATTGTTTTCCTATGTACAATGTGTACAAAATCAAAAAAAAAACCACTGATTTTGGTATTCTTTCAGAATTACCACTATTTTTTCTTTCTTTAAAAGGGAAATTGAAATAATCGTATTCAAAGTTGTTGCTTCGAAATTGATTTCACTCCAAAATTTGATATATCAATCCTTTTCGTTTTTTTTCTATAAAAAGTTATATAACTCTTACTTTAAACTTAATTATTGTTGAAAAAAAAACAAAATATCTCTAGTAACCAAAAACAAGAAAAAAAAATTAATTTTACAAAAAATTCCAAAAGCCATCCGAGTTTCCTCGCGCGCAGCACCGTCCTCGTTCACGATCAGCATCCCAAAGAGAACGATCCTTCTCCTCTGTCGCTGAGGATCGCTGGGGATCCCGTTATCCATATCGGGTCGTTAGGCTCCTCCCATCTACTTCCGTTGTAGAGTTGCCAGTGGTGAATTTTGGCTGCGGTCGGTCCATTAAATTTTGAGCAATTTGCTCATTTTGCTACAAGTGTTGTTTTTTATTTTTTGTTTGCCTTAAATTTCACCTCCTGGCGAGGTACGTCTCATGACCACCAGTGTTCGTTAAGAGTTGAAACCACCATTTTATTACGGGTTTTTGTTTTAATTAAATTGATGCGACTGACTCGATGATGAATTACCTCAAACACAAACGGGTCCAACAGTTCCCCAATGGTCCAATGGTTACCGTTTGGTAAAAATGCATTTGGGTAACAATATGTTGACTGTCAGCATTCAAATGTGGAAGCGAAGTTACATTTTTAGGTTTTTAGAACTAACTTTTCCACATGTGTTTGACTTCGACAAGTGACAGTCGGTTTTGGCAAGTGACAGTGCGTAGTTGTTTATGTTTGTTTTATATAATTTTATGTGTTTATATGCAAATTTATGTGAACGGCAATGTTCAGGTAATTTTTTATGGAACCAGCTGATGCCTAATGTTTGATTTTTTCTAGAGTTATTTGTTTTGAAACATTTCGGTGACTGTGTTCCTTGATGGTGAGCATGGTGACATGTGCATTATGTTTTCTTATGTTTATATGTTGAACTGTTCCGCATTGCCTTTGTCAATGTAGACATAAACAACACTTCTCATGTTGGGTTAGAGTGGTGAGTAGAATGACATGTTTTTTGTGTACTTTGTTTTTAGGTTATCCGGTGTTATGGGTATGGTAGGTGATTCGTGTTTGTATTATTATGATTATAATGATATGCTAATCTTCCTTCTTTTTGGCTGGTGCTGCGGGTCACAACAATATTTTCAGAATGTTGTTCCTTTCGTTCATAGCCATCAAGATTTCCTCCGTTAACCAACACGGCTTCAATCTGGGTTTGTTTGAGCTCAGGCTTGGAATGGCGGTCTCGGCGGCTCTTCTGATGATTCTGTTAAGGTTAGCAGCCTCAGCATTGATGTTATCTTTTTACATTCTTCTTGGAACACCAAACTGATTAATTATTTCATCTAAAAATCGAATGACGGGTTGTGACGCTGTATCTTTTACTGCTTTAAGTATCGTATACTTTGTGAACGACTCTACGCAAACTATTAAATACTTTTTATTGGTCGTTGTTTTTACAAATGGACCCAAATGATCCATGTGAATTGTGTCAAAAGGTGAATTTACTTTCTCTATTGGATTCAACAAACCTGGCTTCTTCCCTCTTGGTACTTTATGAAACATACAACGGATGCAACTCTTTATATATTTTTCAACATAGCTTCTCATATTCGGGAACCAATCATTTTTCGCACACTCTTTTCAAAGTTTTCTCCAAAGCAAAATGTCCTAATTCATCATGACTCACCCGAACAATCTCGTTTCTCATCCCTTTTGGCACCAACCATTTTAAACCTTTGTCTGTTACTTTATATACTCGTTCATTTTCTAATTTATATTTTTTGTGAATGTTCTTCTCATAATCTGATATTGATTTTCTATTAAGTATTTCATAAATATTTTGCACAAGTTCACCCGTCAATTGATTAGCCAATATCCAATCGCCAACCTCAATTCTTAAAATTTTCTGGCTCTCTGGTAAATTTTCCTCACTAAGAATAGGATTCCGACTTAAAGCGTCCACATGTACCATTTTTGTCCCAGGTCTGTGTTCCACATCAAACCTAAATTCCTGAAGATCTAGCCACCATCTAGCTATTCGAGGAACTAAATCCTTTTTCTTTGAGGCGGACTTTACTGCACTGCAGTCTGTAATCACTTTAAATTTATTATCCAGGAGATATACACGGAATTTTCGCAAACTTTCCACTACCGCTAACGTCTCCAGTTCATAAGAATGATACTTTGCTTCTGCTGGACTGGTTTGCCTACTATAATAAGCTACAGCACGCAGTTTACCATCTTCTCCTTTCTGAAGAAGTATTCCCGCAATTCCAGTTGTGCTGGCATATGTGTGCACTTCGGTTTCAGCCTTCGGATTATATATAGCTAAAATCGGTCGTTCGACGAGTTTCTTTTTCAACAATTGGAAAACATTTTCTTCAACCTAAGTCCATTTGAACTTTTGTTCTGCTTTCAGTAAACTTGTTAACGGTTTTGTCAACATGGCATAATCCTTTATAAATTGTCTGAAGAACCCAGTTAACCCCAAGAACTGTCTCACATTATGTACATTTCCTGGAGTAGGAAATTTTCGAACACATTCAGTTTTTGCCAAACCGGGTCTTAATCCATTGCTGTCTATTTCATAACCAAGATAAAATACGGAAGTTTCAAAGAAGCGGCACTTTTCTGGTCTCAAAGTTAACGAATTTTTGACAATTACATTTAAAACATTTTTCAGACGACTCATACCCTGATCAAAATCTTTAGAAGGTACTAGAATGTCATCCAAATAAACCATAGCTTCCGTACCTCTAAGTGGTCCTAACACTTTATTCATTATTCTTTGGAAAACGCTAGGTGCAGTTGTTATACCAAAAGGCATTCTGTTAAACTCGTATTGACCATCAGGTGTAACGAATGATGTTTTATGTTTCGAACTTTCCTGATAGTATCCCGAAGTCAAATCCAAGGTAGTAAAATATTTTTGACCCTGCAGTTGATCCATCTGGTCATCAATTCGTGGCAACGCGTACCTATCCTTTTTAACTTTCTCATTTAGCTTTCTATAGTCTATGCAAAGCCGCTGTTCTCCGTTTTTCTTTTACATCAGTAGAACAGGGGACGAAAAAGGCGAGAATGATTTCCTCACTATATTGGCATCTAGTATCTCGGTGACAATTTCCCTAGTTTTCGATCTGCCTTCTGGATTCATTCTATACGGCTTGTATGATATCGGTTTGTCGTCCACAAGTTCTATTTTCAACTCACCTGCTGTTGTGCAACCTAAGTTCCGTACCGTTTGTCACGTTCTCCGAGTATTTAATTGCGACGATCCTCCGACACCTGCAGAGGTTGGTGACTCACCCGGCCTATTGCCCGCGAAGAAGGTCGTGGGTGGGCGCCACTCGTTTTGGGACGAGTCACCGGTGCGATTCGCGGTTAAAGCGAGAAACCCCGCGGTCGCATCAATAAAGGAAGGCTCCCAATCGTACAATAAAACAAATCGAAACTCGTATTACAAAACTATTATTTCGAAGAAATGGTGCCAATTCGCAAGTTACAATGTTACAACTCATTAGTTACGAAATTTCTTACTTGTGTAGCCCTGCTATTGCCCTATTAACTACGCTAACTTTCCCTTAATTCTACTTGTACAATCATTCCTTAAACCTAGTACTTAGCTCTATACGAGTTCCTGCTGCGCTCGCTGTCCCGGCGTTCCGGCTGGCTGCTCGCTCACCACCTCTTCGATGCTTCCGGTCCAACAGTCATAATATTTCAAGTTCACTAATTCATTATTTTGATTCCATCACATCTCAATATATCGAGTATATTATTGTCCTCGACTTACACGTGCTCAAACTCTATTTCACTAATCCTTCAATATTCTTTAATATCCCACGTTCACCATAGTTTAATATATCGGGTTTATTGTCTTCAACTTTCACGTGCTTAAATTTTACTTCACTATCCTTCAATGTTCTTTAATGTCTCGAGTTCACCATAGTTTAATATATCGGGTTTATTGTCTTCAACTTCCACGTGCTTAAATTCCACTTCACTAATCCTTCAATGTTCTTTAATGTCTCAATTTCACCATAGTTTAATATATCGGGTTTATTGTCTTCAACTTCCACGTGCTTAAATTCTACTTCACTAATCCTTCAATGTTCTTTAATGTCTCAATTTCACCATAGTTTAATATATCGGGTTTATTGTCCTCCACTTTCACGTGCTTCAACTCTATTTCACTAATTCTTCAATGTTCTTTGATGCCTCAAGTTCACCATAGTTTAATACATCGGGTTTATTGTCTTCAACTCCCACGTGCTTAAATTATACTTCACTAATCCTTTAATGTTCTTTAATGCCTCAAGTTCACCATAGTTTAATACATCGGGTTTATTGTCTTCAACTCCCACGTGCTTAAATTCTACTTCACTAATCCTTTAATATTCTTTAACATTCTAAGTTCACTCTTTCGAATTCTGAAAGTTCTTCCTAACCGAATTGGCACTATTATCCTTTCGCGCTACTCCACGATTTCACCTTCTCCAGGTTAGCTTTATTTTCTTTTCAAAACCGAAAGGAGTCCTCTCCCGACCGAAAGACCAACAACAGGGAAACTTGCCGAAACCTTCCAACACCTATCACACTCGACCACCTTGTCTTCGCCCAGACGAAATCCGCACTTTTCGGGGAGCACGAGGAAAGCCAAAAAGAAAAAATGAGCCCCGCTTCCACCATGTCGGTCCCTTATATTCCTGAAATTCCTAACGGTCTAATGCGACGCGCGTGCCATCGATCCTGCGTGCCTGGAGTCACGTACTCCATTTGTACCCGATCCGGTCATTCACCCCTGGCAAATGGCTGGATTCCCACGCTGGGATGAGGTCAATGAACGATTTCTCGCATCGATCGTTGACCCTGAGCGTGTGCCGACTCCATCGAGCCACTCCCTCCAGCGCTCAAAGGGGGCGGAGTCGCTTCACCGATCGAGGATCATCCTTGATCGATGGGCGGCCAGATGATCAGTCGCTTGCGCGTTTCGATTGGGGATGGATGTGGATTCCTCGGTGCGTGAACGCCTCGAGGTAGGCAATCGTCCCACATTTTCGTAATTTTCGATCTGGCTTCGCGATTGCCTACCTTTAGGTGATTGATCCCCTTGCGAAATATGCCGCGGTATTTTCGCGTCTTTCGCGACCGTGATATTCCCCCCTTGTCACAAGAGGATCACCCGATCCTATTCCTTAATTGCGTCGGCTTCAACGTTATCAGACCTAACCCGGCTTGGAATTTTTCTTGTCTACTCGCGCCTCTCACTCAACCCCGTGATCCTAACCTCGCCTACTCTATCGCGATTAATGGGGTGTGTGACGATGGTTCGTTATTATGGTACGTAAGTCTTGAGGTCTTTCGCATTCCAGACCCCAGCATCCTTGCCTTTTTCGTCTACGAGTTTATATGTTGCCGTGGACGTTTTCTTTTGGATTGTGAAGGGGCCAACATATTCTGGTGCCAACTTGGCCGCGAAGTGTTTGCTGGCGTCCGACTGGGAGTGGTTTCGACGCCAGACTAAGTCGCCTTCTGCGAAATCCGGACTTCGTTTCCGCAGATTGTAGCGCTGTGTTTGATGTGTCAGCAATCGGGACAGTTCTTCGTGCACCATCTTCCTGATCTCTTGGAGCTCTGCTGCACGTTTGTGAGGGTCTATGGTGCCTCCCTCCATGCTGGCTTCTACTTGGTCAACGCGGCTGGTGACCATTTCCCGCCCGAAATTCAGGAAGTATGGGGTTACCCCCATGCTTTCGTGCGTGTACGTGCGTAGGGCGCATCCGATTTTGGCTAATTCCTTGTCCCAATCTCGTTGGTTCGTCCCTACGTATGATCTTACCATTCTCTTTATTTCCTGATTGGTGCGCTCCGCCGGATTAGCCTGTGGATGATACAGCGCTGTGTAGCAGATGTCTGGGCCATAGCCTTCTGCTAGCTGTTGTAGCTGCTTTGATCTAAATTGTACCCCGTTGTCGCAGATGATTTTTGACGGTACGCCGAACATCAGGAAGACCCTTTCTTCGAGCAGTCGGGTTACCTCGCTGGCTGTCGCTGCTCTCATTGGTATAACTAGCGCGAACTTCGTGTAGTAGTCCACCACTGTCATGATGTGTCGGTGCCCTTTGCTGGATCTCGGCAAGGGGCCGATTAGATCGACACAAATCGTGCTCCAGGGGTCTGTTACCCCCGCCACTCGCGACACCATACCCCCTACTGCAGGTCTTCTTTCCACCTTTATAGCTTGGCATATCTTGCACCTTCTGACGTATTCCTTGACCATTTTGGACATCCCCTTCCATTGATATTTTTGTTTCACCCGATCTAGCGTACGTCGCACCCCCATGTGTCCCGCTTTCGGGTCGTCATGGCACTCCCAGAGCACGTTCCCCCTTTCTGCCTCTGGCACCGTCTTCCTCCGTACTTTCCCCGTCAATTTGGCATGGATTTCTTTTATTTCTTCGTGCCTTGTCTTTATTGCTGGTCTCTTCGCGTTTATTGCCGCGAGGGTTCCTCCCAGTGGCACTGCTCTAGATAGAGCATCTGGTACCACGTTTTCCTTCCCTTTTCGGTGAATAACCTCAAAATCAAACTGTTGGAGTCTCACTGCCCATCGTGCCAACCTGCCGTTCGGGTCCTTCAAGTTATTCAACCATACGAGGGAGTGATGGTCTGTTATGACTGAGAATTTGGTGCCTTCCACGTACGGACGAAGCTTCTCCACCGCCCACAAAACTCCTAGACATTCTTTCTCCGTGGTTGAGTACTTGCGCTCCCCTTTTGTCAGCGATCGGCTGAGGAAACACACCGCTCGTTCGCCTGTCGGATACGCTTGGCTGAGTACTGCTCCCAAACCAACGTCTGATGCGTCGGTTTGTATCTTAAATGGACGTTCAAAGTCCGGGCATGCTAAGACCGGTGCTGCGGTCAGCTTCCGCTTACAGTCCTCGAAGGCCGCTTCGCATTCGCTGGTCCACTGAAATCGTGATCCCTTCTTCAGCAAGGCATTTAGTGGTGCCACCAGGGTTGCATGGTCTGGTATGAATCTCCGGTACCACGAGACCATGCCTAGGAATTGCCGAACGTGTTTTACCGAGCTTGGTCGTGGTATCTGGTTGACGCCGGCTACCTTCTCTGGATCCACGTGGAGTCCTTCCTCGTTGACCACGTACCCTAAGTATTGTAGTCGTTCTCTGCAGAATTTGCATTTTTCGCGAGACACTCTCAACCCTGCTTGTGTGATGCGTCTGAAGACCTCCTTCAGCACCTCGATATGCCGCTCGAAAGTTGGTGTGACGATTATCACGTCGTCCAGATAAGTGAATACGAATGGTTCAAGATCCGCGCCGAGTACATTATCCATCAGCCTTTGCCAGGTTGCTGAGGAGTTGTGCAGCCCGAATGGCATTCGTCTGAACTGGAACAATCCCCTGCCTGGGATCGTGAATGCCGTGTACGCTTTGGAGGCTTCCTCCATCGGCACCTGCCAGAAGGCAGACTTGACGTCTAGTGAAGACAGGTATTTTGCTCCACGCAGTTTGTCTAGCGTGGCTGCTACGAAGGGAATTGGATACGCGTCTTTTTCCGAAACCGCATTTAGCTTCCGGAAGTCCACGCAGAAACGAAACGACCCATCCTTCTTGCGTACCAATAATATGGGTGACGACCATGGGCTTTTAGATGGTTCCACCACACCTTGCCGCAACATTTCATCCAACTCCTCGTGGATGTGTTTTTGTACCGCTGGTGACACTGGGTAATACCTTTGTTTAATTGGCTGGGAGTTGGTTCGGATTGTGTGTTCGACCAGTGTGGTGCATCCCAGGCCCTCTCCCATCTTGCCGAATTCTTCCTCTATCGTTTTTTCCAGTAGCTCCTGTTGCTTCCCGGTGAGACCTTCCCTTCCCGTCAAGGCCCTTTCCTGGTTGGTTTCGCAGGCTGCAACTGTCTCCCACTGCAACCCTTTCATGTCGAGGACCAGGCCAAATTCCTTCCAGAAGTCAATCCCCAATATGATTTCGTTTGGTATGGACGGAATGATCAGTAACTCCATCTTCCTCCTCTTCTGGTCGACGTTAATTGACGCCATGGTTTTCCCGACTACTTGGCAAAGCTCACCGTTTGCCATGCGCACGTGGTTCAACCCTTCTGCCTCCTCTATTTCGTGTGATCGCCTCTATCTTCTCCATCCGCGTTCTCCGAGTATGGTTCTACTCGCCCCCGAATCCAGCAGGCCTGTCATCCCCACGCCGTCCACCTTTACTCGCATGTGGGGTCGGTTGTCCCCCTCGTAGATCTCCAATGCGTAGGCCAATTTTGGCGCTTTGTACTCTCCCTCTCCCTGCGGCCTGCTGGTGACACGCGCTCGGCCGCTTAGCGCGTGTCCTCCTCGTTTCCCGAAGGACGTGAGTCGTTATGTTGGCTTCGATCCCTCGTTTGTCCTTCCTCTCTTCCGCGGTCTCTTCGGCTGCAATTTGGGCATGACGACCTTATCTGTCCCGCGCGTCCGCATCCGAAGCATTTACGAGGTTGGCTGCATGTTCTGGCAGTGTGTCCCTCTTGCCGACAGTTCCAACACCTAATGTTGCTTGCTCCCCTACGATGTTTACTGTTTCAAGTCCTTCCCGCACATATGCTAGGTCAGGCTCGAGTAGTCCCTTTGACCTTCTTAAGGGAGGTGGAACGTAGGCTTCTACTCTTGACCGCGTCAATTCTAGGCGTCTGCCCCATTCCACCAGTTCATTCAACTCTTCAAATTTCGATGGGCCCAATTGGGTTAGGTAGAATGGTGCCAAATTCCTTGTTACAGTCGTCAATTTTCGGCTTTCGGACGGCGGTTCTGACAATCGTCGAAAGAGCCCCTGCATTGCGGCGACGTAGGATCCCATCGATTCTTCCTTCGCTTGCGTCCTGGACTTTATTTCTTCCCAAAGTCGCTCATCGTAATCTGGTGGTAGAAATTCTCTTCGTAGCTCCCTTACCAGTCCTGACCAGTCTCTTATTCTCTCACGATTGGCCCTAAACCACGTGAGTGCTCGTCCCGAGAAGAGCTCCACTGCCGATCTATATAGCACTGGCGTGTCGATACCTCGGGATTGTCTTAGCTCCTCCACTCGCTCCAGAAATGCACATAAGGAGTCCTGCGTGGTCCCTGCGAAGTTTACTCCCCACTTCTGTACCGGTACCGTCTTCACTAGGACTTCTCCGGTGGATTTCATCGGTGAGGCCTCTGTATACCCGCTTCCCTCTTTTCCGGTCGAATCGTCGTCGCCATGAATTTTCAGGAGCAGGTGCCCATACTGTAATCGCAGTTCGGCCTCGATTTCCCCTCGCGTCCTCAACTCCTCCTCGCCCTCTGATGGCAACCGTCCAATGCGGCGCAGCGCAAATCCGATTTTTGTTTCGAGTTTTTCGATTGCCTTTTCCCCTTCTTCACCCGGGCGGATTGCTTCCACCAATCCCTGAATTTCCGTAAGAGATTCTCGCATCGCTTCGACTTCCTCCCCGTGTGAGAACGGATATGGAATCAACGGGAGACTCCCCAGTTGTTGAGGTGCTTTCTCAGCTGCTCGCAACGCCTTCCTCATGTCCTCCACCTTCCCCGGTTTCAGGCCGTGAACGGCAAGTTCGTGGATCAACTCCTTTTGATTGAGCCGATCAATTTTTATTTTCAACCTGCCTGCCATTCTGCCCTTGTAACTGCTTGGCTGTTACGCCGGCGCGATGGTAAAAAAAAAAAAAAAAAATCCAAAAAAGAAAGAGAAATTTGTGGGGGCCCCAAAATAAAGATTCTGCCGAACGCGATTACTTCCACCTGAAATATGAGTTATATGCCTAAAAATGATAAAGGTAAGGGCCCTGGAGGAGCAAAAAAAGTCAAGAATAATTAACGAAGACTGCCTGAAGAAGAACCACCGTGGAAATCCTACACCGAAGTAAAATCCTGCACCATACGAGTACCTCGATTTCCTTTCCAATGTTCCATTCCTTGGCCTCGTTTTGTTTTTCATTTGTGCTAATATATTATTCAGTATTGAACTTTTCCCCGCGTGCAAAGACTTTATTTGCTTTGATCACTATATCTCTTCCCGTTGGATTGACCACAGGTATTGAACATTCGTTATTTTCATTTGTGTCCACGACACATCTCAACACACAATACTCGCTGTTTTCTTTTACACGGGTACTAGTTTCGAAAATATAACTTCCTGGGGTTTCCGTAGAGCAGACTATATTGGCGAAGTGCTTAGACGGTAAAACAGTAGTTTGTTTTGGCCAAAAAAGAGTTTTAACAGGAGGTAAATCTACGACGTTTGGTAATGCTTGAAGGTTGTTTTTGAAAATTCTTAAAGTTTCCGCAGTTTTATGGACTACTACCCCGTCTTTTTCTGTAAATGGGTGACCTATGATCACCTCGACATTTTGTGCATCATTTGGTACCACTAGAAAGTCTGTATAGCTCTCAACTTCATCAACTTTTGTCTTCGCTCCTTTCATCAAACCCACAGATAATACAGATTTTCCGCCGAACCCCACAATACTGAAGTTGACACATAACTTTTGAAAATGTCGAATTTACCTGAATCATCGGACACAGTGGTATAATGAGAGTCCAAAAATCTCTTTGTTACTTACTTTTGCACCACTCTGAAAATTGAATTGATGGTCACATTGCAAATTACTATTACCATACCATCATGCCTTCAACATCTTTTTAGTTTTACTAGAATCAACCATAGTTTCATCATTTCATGTTTTTCTTCATTACCTACGGAGAAATTAAATACATTTAGTGATTTTTTAAGTATTTTTACCTTGCCATTATGCCTTCAACATCGAATCCAAAGTTACCTATTTATAAAAACCCACTACTAAATGCAATTTCAATTGCAATGCAATGCAATGTCCCTGGTCACTTTTATATAGGATTTGATTAAAGCCAAAAATAGCACTTTATTGAAAATAACCAAGACTTCACTTGAAGTAACCATAAGCATTGTATTCATAACATTCAAAAACTATTTTGTTCGTAGCATTCAAAAGGTTGATCTTTTCACGACGACGGCTTTGGAAAAACTAAAAACTCCGTCTCCTGTTGGCTTCTTTTCGTGATCCCACTTCCCGTCTACACTAATCGGTTTTTAATGGTTCCGTTCGGCACCACAATGTCGTTCGATACCACATTTATGTACGCCAAAAGTGCTTCTGGAGTTTCAAAATTTCCAACCTCCGCTGAATTTTGAACATTCTCGTCATATAAGCCAGCAATTATACAGGAGACGGCTTTCTTTCCCTCAATCTCGCACATTTCCAACAGCGCCAACTTGTCGTAGTAATAAGCACCGACGATTCCCCTCTTTGCTGTTCGCGAGATATCATCTCGCTGAACATGCGATGAAAGCTGACTGCCACCGGGAAAGCGACGCACAACTTATTTTTCCACTCATCCCAAGTAAAGTTGACACTCTGCAAGTTGTCATACCAATTTTTTGCGTATCCCTTTAACTTTTTAGTAGCGTAGGAAGCTGTGGTAACGTCATTCCACCCATGTATGACTTTAAGTTCGTCAACTCTAGCCAACCACTTTTTAATGTTTGTGGTCTTATTCCGTGCGTCATAATACGGAATGGATTCACCACCTCCTGAGGAGCTTTTTGCACCCTTGGTAATCGCGACAATCCCCGCAAGTTGGTCCAGCTGGGTCTGCGTGGTACGATTTCAGATTCCACACTATCTACCGGCTCCTCCAGCCACGATAGTGCAAGCATTTTTCGCGGATTTCTTGACATTTCTTTTTCCCAAAAATCAATTAACAACGTTGATATAAAAACTCTGGAAGAAAACGCGCATTTACCATAAGCATAAAAAAATGAAACATGAACCCTAGAATGTAGTAAAAACCCAAAAAGCATACATTCAAAATCCAAGTCTATTCACTTGAAATTCATTCCAAAATTTTTAAGTTCAATATCAATTTTCAAATTCGATTTCAACTTCGAATACCACCGAAATAGCACTCAACAAAACAACGGTTAACCAAATCGCGGTGGTCCATTCTTATCGAACTTTTATGGGATGAAATCGATATCGACTAAATTCTTTGTTTATGCCCCAACCGCTTCGACGTTGTTTTAACTCTCTAACCGGAGTAAGGAACGGGGAGTGCTTGTGGTAAAAGTTCACCCGCACCTGTCGTACACTCGCGTTTATTTTAACCTTAGCCCTCCGAAAGGTATACGAATATTTTGCTTGTTATTGAAAAGTCATTGTCTCATTGTTGAAAACTTTATTTAATGCAAGTCCTCTAAACTTAATTCATCGAAGTTATTTTAAACATTTGAAACAGGATTAAATCATTAATTCACTTGAAACTTAGTTCGCTGAAGTTATCTTAGACATTTGCGACTGAAATTTTTTTGTTTTTATTTATTTGAAACTTAGTTCGCTGAAGTTTTCTTAAAACATTTTATTAACTTATTTGTAACTAAGTTCACTGACGTTATGTTATCTTAAACATTTGAAACAGGATTAAATCATTAATTCACTTGAAACTTAGTTCGCTGAAGTTATCTTAGACATTTGCGACTGAAATTTTTTTGTTTTTATTTATTTGAAACTTAGTTCGCTGAAGTTTTCTTAAAACATTTTATTAACTTATTTGTAACTTAGTTCACTGACGTTATGTTATCTTAAACAATTGAAACAGGATTTATTTATTAATTTATTTGAAACTTAGTTCGCTGAAGTTAACTTAAACATTTGAAACTGAAATTTTTTTTTTATTTATTTGAAACTTAGTTCGCTGAAGTTTTCTTAAAACATTTTATTAACTTATTTGTAACTTAGTTCACTGGCGTTATGTTATCTTAAACAATTGAAACAGGATTTATTTATTAATTTATTTGAAACTTAGTTCGCTGAAGTTAACTTAAACATTTGAAACTGAAATTTTTTTTTTATTTATTTGAAACTTAGTTCGCTGAAGTTTTCTTAAAACATTTTATTAACTTATTTGTAATTCAGTTCACTGGCGTTATGTTATCTTAAACAATTGAAACAGGATTTATTTATTAATTTATTTGAAACTTAGTTCGCTGAAGTTATGTTATTTAGTTCTCTGAAGTTAACTTAAACATTTAAAACTGAATTTTTTTATTAATTTATTTGAAACTTAGTTCGCTGAAGTAATGTTATTTAGTTCTCTGAAGTTAACTTAAACATTTGAAACTGAATTTTTTTTTTAATTTATTTGAAACTTAGTTCGCTGAAGTAATGTTATTTAGTTCTCTGAAGTTAACTTAAACATTTGAAACTGAATTTTTTTATTAATTTATATGAAACTTAGTTCGCTGAAGTAATGTTATTTAGTTCTTCGAAGTTAACTTAAACATTTGAAACTGAATTTTTTTATTAATTTATTTGAAACTTGCATCGTTGATTACAGAATTTTCAAAAAAAATTTTCATATAATTTTTGTGGTATAAAACAATAAGTTTCGTGAATAACAAAGAGAACAAAAGAATACAAAGAGATTGTAAAAGAACAATTAATAATTCAAACAATAACAAAAACTACGCAATACAAAAATATTCAAAACAGTTAACACACGGATTGTTTTTGCATTCAAGTTAGTCGGGTGAAATCGGTGAGACAGTTCGAAAAATCCAAACAGTGAAACAGTTAGTAAATTCCAAAATTACTTTAACGTGAAAGTTAGTAACAACGAACGCGATTAACATCAGTGAAGCAGAATATATTGTACTATGCCCAAGATTGAACGTACTCCGCAAAAGGCTATTCCCGCTGATGCGCCAACGGTAGCTCTCACCCAGAAGCGGCCACGCGAGGACAGCTCTCCTGGCACCAGCCACGCAAACCCCGCAAACCCCTCCACCAATGAGCTACTTGAAACCATCCGCCGTGAAATACGCGAAGTTATGTCAGCTGAGATATCAACCTCCATAAAAGCATGTATCTCCGATGAATTAAGTGAGTTCAAGGAAGCCCTGGCACTCCTCCGCAAACTGGATGCCTCAGTACAATTTATGAGTGACGAGTACGACAAAATGAAAAAAGAAGTTGATAGGTGCAAAGATAGCAACAGGCTCATACTCAAAGAAAATGAGGCGTTAAAAAATACAGTGTCGGATATGTCCGTGAGACTTAATATACTCGAACAATTCACACGCCAGCAAAACGTTGAAATTAACGGAGTGCCGGAGACTAAAAATGAGAATCTGGTTAAAACGGTTGTGCTTTTAGGAAGGGCAGTTTCAAGCTCCATAAAGGAGAACGAAATTATATCGGCTGTGCGCGTCAGGAAACTAGACCCCCAAAACCACAATCCAAGAGCTATTATCGTCAAAGTTCAAAATACCATGATCCGGGACGAAATTTTAGCATCTACAATGAGTTACAATAAGGTACATCCCGACAATAAGCTAAACTCCCATTTACTAGGATTGAGTGGTCCAAAAAAGCCGATATTCGTGTCCGAACACCTGTCACCTGCAAATAAGGAATTACACGCTGCAACTAGGAAGGCCGCTCGTGACGTTCTCTGAAGTTCTCTGAAGTTATATTTGAAACGGAATTTAATTGGGACCCGCGTGGTCGAGTCTGTCCAAGACGACTCACCACCGACCACTGCACACTGTCGACTGAACACCCGTGTGATCTTTACGGTCCCTTATCAGCGGGCGAAAACCGCTGACCGCTCATTTCTGACATGTCGCGCATGGCGACCAAGAATGCCCGCGATCAGCAATCTTCGCTTCTCGCTTTTCCCAACGCGATCGGATTTCTATTTGTGCACCGAAATCCGATCGCGCTGGGCAACAATGTTACGACAGTCGCGAAAAATGATGTGGCGACAACATCGGAGCCCAGAGCGCTGCGTCAGCTGGGAGACAATGTTGCAAATTGTATTGCACATGTGCAACACTGTCTGCGCGTGTGCTGACACCGCGTTTCGGGCCGGCGAACGGGCGGTCCCTTGTTAACTACAAGGGGGGGGGGGGGGGGGAAGGGGTTTTTTTTTTTATTCGAAAGCAGATGCGTACATGTGTGACTTGGTCTTGGGCCAGTCACAACAACGTGAGCACACTAGCGCCTGTTCATGATCCCACTTCTGAAGTTATTATACAATGAAACGTAGAAATATAATATTTTATTCATTTACCAAATTAAAAATTGTTACATATAAATATATATAAATTCATGTATATTAATTTGTCTGGGGCAGCTCAGGATCAACGCGAGTGTGCTCACCTGCAACGAGAGTAAAAACATTTATGAGTACTAAAACTCAGTGGGTACGTTGAAATCGTACCAAAAACTTTACGTTAAGAACAACACTCTGGGTTTGGACATACCAAGCCTTCAACTTCACTTTGGCCGAACAAATCAGCTCTCACCCTAGCCGAACAAATCAGCCTTACGACTGGACATACATACCTAGTCGTATAACTCCTTTGGGTGGACATACCAACCCAGCACAGAAGGTCTGTACATAACACGACTCTTTTTTAAGCGGACGAACCGCATTTATATTGTTCGTGGACAAACCACAGAACCAAGACATGAGAAACAATGCACAACGATTATATATATTTTAGGATTAAATTGAACAACCACATACCAAAACACACCCACCTGGTTATTCTTTCATGAAGATGAGCAAACGGTTTCAAACACTCACTAACAATTAACACAATCGAAGACACTTACTTAATGAAAGTCAAATTTAAACTGACGCTAACACCATTCGTTGGAGGTCCATTTGTCCCCAGCGTCACTGACTCAGCACAATTTTAATTGCGGAACCAAAACGTCGATCTGTAATCAATTTTGTACTTACCCAGCATTACATCGATCTCAACATAAACATTTAACACACTTTCTATTGCCTGATATCCAACTTGCTGGCCGGTTTTTTCCATCACTTTTCGTAGGTTTGAGTCATTGCTTATCTTTGGCAGATTTGTTACAATCATGTGGTTTTCGTTTCCACTCTGCCTCATGCTTATTGATGCCTTTTCAAGCATCTGGATGCGTTTGATCATCTCTTTTTCATTCACTTGCAACTTTTCTATTTCCTTTTTCATTTGTTTACTTTCTTTTGATAGTTTTTTGATTTCGGAATGCAGAGAGTCAAATGATTTACTCACATATTTATGGTAAATATGGTAAACTCCATCTGTTTTATGTGGAATATTTTTGAGCGCAGTTTCTTGTCAGGATTATATCAGGGTAATATCTAAATATTAGGTATCGTATAATATCCCCTGATAATCCATTGGAGGATCTTGATTTTACCTTCTGCATGGGGCATAAGAATTACAGGATTATAGGTGAAGGTTGGGAGTTACGCTTGGAGTGGATAAGAAGGGGTTGGGGATCTCGTTCGGGGTGAGTAGGGTTTTTCAATGAATCTCCATTTCCACATCGGATACTTTTTCCGATGAGGAATCTCCCAAGCTTTTCGTGCTCTTGCTGCAAGGTTTGTCTGCCAGATTGCGATGAATGAGCCTGATGGCAGGTAAACCTTCGCTCGAGTACATTACAATGAAGCTGCATTTAGGATTATTTTTGATAGTTTGAGCTATTTCTTGCTCACATAGTTCGTCAATTTCCTTAACTTCTTCTAAATATTTGATATGATTTTTGTTAGATTTCTTGTTACTTACACAGGCCAGTGTAGGGGGTATATTTTCAATTGTATTGTTTTTTTTCGAGAAGAAGGAAGTGTCATCCTCTCATCCCATTTTACTAGTGTTATTCTACTGGTGTTTGAAGTGGGCTGGTTTTTTGAGCTATTCAATTTGTCCTCTGACGTGGGCTTAGATGTATGAGGTGAAGTTGAGTTGTTGCTAATTAAAGGTGTTATTTCTTTTTCAGGGCGTGGGGTGTCGGTCGACGAAGTTAGATTTACAGTGGAGATTTTTGAAGTATTTAAGTTCTGGTTGGTAGCATTCGAGTTTCTAATTCTTTCTGCTAAGGTCATGTCTTTCGTTCGTATGAAGTCCACTATATCTCCATAACGTTCGAAGAATAGTTTTGGTTTTCTGATTTGGTCTTTGACCAAAGATTTCTATCCCTGTTGGACAGATTTTGGCAGTACGTCCTGATTTTTGACATGTTCAGCATCGTCTCGGGTTCGGAATGGACGTGAGGACGTCTAGCTTAGGAAAGCCTACCGTAAAATTAGTTAGTGGTACTAGCTGGTCAAATGTAATGATGACCAGCTCAAATGGTTTTGGCGTTTGGTTCGATATCTCCTCAACCTTGAACTCTCCAATTTCTTTGGTCTTTAGAAGCTTGTCAGCTGTGATTAGGTCCTTGATTCTCAGTACCAGAGCACCTTCTCCAGTAATATTCCTGTTTGAACCTGTACAGGTTTACCATCCCTTTCCCTTTGATCTTAGATATTATGCGGAGATACTACTGCTGATCTCTGAGAATGCTCTCTCGTCATTAATATTGTTTGTACGGCCTCTTGGTGGTTTTCTATTAGGGCTGGGCCCACTCCCTTGTGGAGAGCCCCTCGGGGATAAGGTCTCCATCCTCTTTATCAATCAGAGGCAGGAAACTTTTGTTTTAATACTTTTCAATTATTTTGTTAAAACTTTCGTTTGATGCATTTTTCACTGCACTCGTTAACGTCTCCATGTGATCTGGGCTGACAACGCTCATTCGCTTTACACTACCTAATAAATTTTCTTTGCCATCACTATCAATGAAATCATCCGAAGAATTCAAAACTTCAAATAACGTTGAATATTATACAACAAATTGGAATTGAATAATAAGCACAACAACAGCTGAAAGAACCAAATGTCAAAATGATGATTTTACACTAACTTACCCTAACGCGTTGGGTATAACGGAACAGAGTGCAGCGCTTAAATTCTCAAATTGCGCTTTTAGCACGATTGAGCAACGGTTAAGCAACGATTCAAATTCATTTGTACGCATCGGAAAGTTTTTATTTTAATATCTCTATCACTGGGTTCCAATCGTTAAAGAAGATCCTACCAACTGCGAAGCTTAAATTTTTTTAAGAGATTAATTTTTCACTTTATAAATTGCATTTTTTTATTCAATTCAATATTCTATCGAATTTAACATTTAACATACAACGTCCAAAAAGGAAAAAGATACCATAACGGAAATTGAAACAAAACCATATCCTCACGTCAATATTCCAAAAATGAGTGCATTCGAACTCAGATATTAAATGACAAACAAACTCCATTAGGGTTTATCCGTCAGTTTTTATACATTTTTAGAACAAAGGGACGGTAAACATGTCGAACCATATATAGTTTCCTATGTAGTAAAGGGATGCCTGGATGAACCTCCGTCCAAAAATGACAACACGTTATTTTCCTAGTAGTACCTCACGTAACGAGCGCGAAAAGTAGGTGTTCCCTTGTAGGTGTACTACTTCGCGCGAGTTACATATATTTTTTTGCGTCACTCAGAGAGCAAAGTTCAAAACAGATCGTCCGATTCGTCCATTACGAATTTGGTACCATCTCTTGCGGATGATTTGAAATAAGTGACTTGAATTGCTTGTTCTTCTGTATCTATTGCTTGAAGCAAAAAAACCCCATTCTGTTACCACGCTCCAATCTGCCTCAGAGTAGCAAAGGGTTGAAAGTGTAAATCTGTTTTTAAATTGAGCCACACATTGGTCAGAAAAAATATGGGCCTTCTTCAAATTAGGGTAGCGAGATTTCAGGTCCTTAATAATTTTCTTCATAAGGACCCACACTGAATATTTGTCATGATTAAGCTCGTTACTCATTACAACGTAGGATAATTTCTCCTTACCCTTGTTAGCCCACGCGCATCCCGTAAATAAGGTAACCTGAGCGTGGTTCCATTGTGCAGACTCGATTTCGTCTGGTTGCAGAATGGTGAAGTTTTCTGCAAAATCAACTTAAATTAAAAGCTCCGAATCTGTACTTTCAGAAACTTTTTGTTTAAAAAAGTTCTATTGTGCAGTTTTCGCAAATGTACGGCATTTAAATTTAGGAGTTTGCTTTAGAATCTCTTTTGCTTGTATTATATTCACATATTTTAATACAGTGTAACTGAAATAAACATTGAAATGATACCTTAATAATTATTGTACGATTGATTTAACAAAATATGTACCTATAAACAAACAAATTCAAAGTGTACGCAAAATACTCAAGTGCAGTAAGTTTTTCCTCATCAAAAATGTTCTCTGCATTCACGTGACGTCTTCGTGGATCGGTAACGTGGATGAACAGAAAAAATTGGTTTTGACAACATAAATTGCTTGAAAAGTCGTTAAATGTAGGGTGATGTAAGCATATTTTATTAATAATATTTTACATAAATTAAAGAATCTCTCATGATATTAATCATGATATTAATTTTGTACGTAGATCTTCAAGATAGCATAGCCAGTTCATGGCGCCATAACCATGATAATCGTGCCCGGAATTTCATCAATAAAATCAGGAAAATGTGTCATTTACCTATAAGTAGATTTGTTCATCTTATTCGATGATTTTCTCACTGTATAGTTATCGTTGAAGTTGATTGTTGTGTAGAAGTCTGCTTATTTACTGGATTCTCAATAAACTCCTTGCGATGAGTCGGCAGGAAGCCTGCATTGTTTGGGAGAACTGGCTGACAAGAATAATCAGTGTTGTTAATATTATAGTTGAGAACTCTCTTGAGGTAGTCGCACTTGCCAGGTGATCTTTCGCTCGCCCTAAAGTTTTTAATTTCTGTGTACTGTTTGCCGACTTTATATAAATCAGCGAGAATAGTAAAAGACCGCTCTATTTTAGTTTGTATAAAAACATAAAATTTATGTATTTTGTTCTGAACGAAAAAAACCTATAATGCAGTTTGATAGATAGTTTTGTTATCAATGCGAAACAAAAAAAGATTCTACAAAACAAGCAATATTCAACGTTTTATTGTACAAACAACAAAAACATTCGTAATTCTTACGCCACAGCTTATTTCGTGTGCTACAATAGAAATGGTATAAACATTATAAAAATTAAAAAAAGAAAACAAATTTAGTATTTAGTGGCATAGCCTTTTTGTTCTATGACGGCTCTCATCCTTGTTTGCATGGAATCAACCAGTTTTTTTGTGTATTCTGGCGATATTTTACTCCATTCTTCTTTTAAAGCTTCTTTCAAAGTTGCGACACTAGAAATATGATGTTTTCGAATATTAAGCTCCAGAATGTGCCATAAGTTTTCAATAACGTTCAAATCCGGTGACTGTGCAGGTGTTTGAACGAGATGAGGGCAATTCCAAATGAGCCATGTTTGCCCAATACCAGATTTATGTTTGGGATCGTTGTCCTGGTAGAAGCGAAACCCATCACGTATGCCCAACTCTTCTGCACTTTGAAGAAAATTTCGCTTCAGTAGGTCTAGATATATCTCTGTATTCATAGTGGAGTCTATGAACTCCAATCTACCAACGCCTGCTGACGACATACAGCCCCAAACCATAACATGGCCGCCACCATGTTTAACTGTCGCACGTAAATTTTTTGTTTGCAGTTCAGTATTTGGTTGCCGCCATACATACGCCTTACCATCTGATGCAAAAAGGTTAAATTTGCTTTCATCACCGAAAATAACTGACTCCCAGAAAGAATTATCCATGTTTAGATGGTCTTTCGCGAATTGCAAACGAGCTTTTTGATTCTTTTTATTTATAAGCGGCTTATTCCGTGCTGTTCTTCCATTAAAATTTGAGTTCCTTAAAACTCTGCGCACTGTTTCTGGATGACATTTTTTACCTAGAAACATTTCGACCTCTTTTGTCACTGCTGGAGCGCTTAGAAATGGTTCTTTTTTAACCTTCCTTAAAATCCACTTCTCATCATGTTCATTAAAAATTTTGTTAGGAGCCTGCCGGCCCTTGTTATGCAGGCGATTTTCACGCACGAAACGCTGAATTATATACTGGACCGTAGATGGACTTAAATCCACAATTTCACCAATTTGTTTTTGTGTTTTCCCGCTCTTAAAATGTTTAATAATTAATTCGCGTTTTTCTATTGAAGTGCGTCGACCCATGTTGCAATATCGCAGAAATACAAATGATTTGCTTTGTGTTTGAAGCATTAACAACTTCTCAAGTCTTCATAGTTCATGTTCTGATTTACAGTTATTTTTCGGAATCTGTTATTTCCACGAATCAAGTGAACGAATATCAACACACGAAATAGGCTGTGGCGTCAAGTCACACCAATTTGTTGACCATTTTGTGAGTGATACCAGATGTGACTGTTTGTATGTATGTGATGCCAGATTTTTCAGTGGAAATTTACATTAATTTCAAGTAGGTGGCTGTACTTGTTACATGAAACTATTTTGTTACAGCGTATTGTGTTATTCAAGTTACTTAACTAATACTTTGGATGCAAACTTTTTATCGAACGTGACACCCAGGTAGCAAACCGTATGCGAAAGCTCAGTAATATTACCATTGCAATTTTTTTCTGTGTTGGTCCTCGTCGATTTTTATTTTCCATCGCCTAAAATAATTTTGTAGTGACCGAAGTGATGTGTTCAATTTACGGATGATTAGTTTCGAATTCTTAGATGGGAATGCTTTCTCAACGGCTAAGAGCTCCAAACCAGTCGATGTCTTTAATATTTTGTTGCAGATTATGTGGCGTTTAATTTTCGCCGCTTTCTCTTTTATGTTGAAAATTAAAAATTAACGTGTTTGTTGAAGCATGAAAAGAGTGTTACCTGGAGCATTTTGTTGACGACATTTCTAATCTGGATTTTGTGCATTGATATCTGTAGGACTAATTGTATTTAATTAGTTTTAGCTTTATTAACTGTATTCATATAAAACAATTTTATAACGATCCACTCCTGTGTGCCTCTCTGAATCGACTAACGACAAAGCTGATCTCTTACAATATCACATTGCATTCCATTGATGCTGTCAATTTATTCCATTTTATTTTCCGAATAATATCGTTCTTAAAACGAGTTGATGATTTTGGGCTGTATGCTAAACTTATTTAATTAGGCGTGTCATGTGAAGTGATTTCTGTTGATAATGCTTCGATAATGTGTGTGACAATGTGTTGGGTGGTGCGAGCAATTTGTGCTCAATGCTTGACCGAATAGCAATAGCTACCCCACCAAGCGCTCTTTGTGTTCTTTCATTACGATGGATGGTGAAATTATTTAATTGAAAATAGATTAACGGTTTGAGATATGTCTCGGCCAGCAAGAAAATATCAGTTTTTTCCGTACCTAACCAAAAACAATTTAAGAAGCTGTTTTTTCACTATGTTGTTGATGTTTTACATTCCAAAATGCTACTTTACATGGCCTACTTACATGCATTTTGAAGCAGTTCGATTATACTTTCAAGCTGGCCTAACTTTGACGTACATTTATTAAGTTTTTCAACCATAAATTATTTATTATCTTGTGCGCATATGATTGCGAATTGGTAAAATATATGTCAGCTGATGATGGTGACTGTATTCGCATGCGCCCTGAGTCGGCTAAAGAGACTTGCAATGGTGGTGGTGTAGATGTTGATATACAGGGTGTCCCGTACTTGAGTACATTAAATGGGATGAACGATTCCTTGACACAAAGGAAGTAAAAAATTGTATTGGTGGGAGAGGGCAATATGCACAGCTAAGGAGTTAGTGGTGATGTGATTAGTAACAGTGGTTTATCCAAAATGCGGCATTTATTTTACTTTCCCGTGACAAATACTTACGAATATAAGTGTAAAAATACACTTTTGTCTAGATACAATTTTGTCTTAGTAATTTTTAGACGGATTTTAGTTACTTACTCAAAATTTAGTCGCAATTCGGTTCCATCTTCGAAATTCACTTTTCCGTTAAATACAAAATTTGGCTCGTTTATTTAGTTATTTATTAATTGGTTAACCAGATTTAAAATGCTTACATAAAACCTACAGAGGTATTAAATACCTGTGCGTAGGGCTGGCAAATACTAAAACACTTAAAACTAACTTAAACTATGAAAAACAAGTAATTAATAAAAACGAACTAATTTGTTGTTTGCTATAATTTCATTGACATATATCGTTTAAAGTTTACATGATATTTTTAAAGTAGTTGTCTCAAATATAAATAATATTTATTTGAATTTTTTATGGTAAGCAAAGATTTTCGTAATTGGAAGCAATTCACATTTTAAGTTTATTTTTTCTTAAGTATTTATAACCAATTGGTTTCAGTTAAATCGATAAATAATTAAAAATTGTTATAGCTTTAATATATAGTACATTACGTTACGAGTGCGGAAAGTAGGCGATTCCTTCACGAGTGCCATTTGTCACGAGTACGAGTGAAGGAATTGCCTAGTCTCTGTATGTGTTACGTATACTATTTTTCATTACTCCGTGAGGAAAGTTTGTTATGACGTCGTAGGAAGTGAATTCAATTGAATATTTTTTGCTTTATGGTAATATTATCTGGTATTGTATCTGAATGTTCACTATCAGAATCACTCATTTTTGCTATTGTCGTTCATATAAATTTTGAGAACGATGTTAACTCGATTGCAGTTCAATTAAGACTGAGCTAGAATATTCGTATTTACAAGTTGTCTCAATAATATTTAACATGTCAGTGCAGAATTTAGGATTCGAAGTACACTTACTCGAGCATCATATAGTAATGCGCGGCGGTGTTATTGTTCTTCATATATTTATACCGAAATGTAAACAAACAAACTTGTCTTTATCGCGCGCGTAGTATTACAGTCTCTTACATACAAATATTATGTGTGTGTGTGTGTGTGTTTGTATGCTTTTGCAAAGAATCATACATTGTACACACGTAACTTACCTTCCGCACGTAGGCGGAAAGAAATCTCTTTTCCTAACCGTAGAGATAAATACTACTTTCCGCACGCAGCTGCGGCTTCAAAAGACTAGCTTTCCGCACGGAGTAATGAAAACAATTTTTACAGCTTAAATTTTTTATTCTCTTTGGTAATTGAATATACTTTTTCCTGGTAACCCTGTTGCTAGACTTATAGAGCTCACTTAATGTTTGATAATGGCAAAGTACAGAAGTAAGAGCAATGTTTTGTTCTAGGTTTAAAGGTAGTAGGTAATTGTTCAATTTGTTTTTATATATAATTTTCAAAATTCTATTTTGTCTTTTCTGCAGTAACTTTAAATTATTGGCATGGGCACCACCCCATGCAATTGCATCATAACTAATTAGAGTATTGAACAGAGAGTAGTAGATCGTTAAGAGAGTATCGGTATTCATATCCTCTTGGGACCCAGAGTATAAATTATTAAAATTAATCCGCATTTTTCTGATTTCGGGGCTATTTGGCGTTTGTTTAAAGCAAATCTATCGATTAAGTGTTATAAAAAAATTTATTTCCGGATTTTCAGGTGGTATTGTATATGATACTTTGGGACACATGTGAATAAAACCATGTCATTTCAATATTATTAATTCATTTTTATTTTAATTTAAGTTTTAATCTAGTGTTCGTGATAGGTCTTATAACAATTCTTAGTGGAATTTAAACATTAATAAATGTCCATTCCTGACATTTCACAAATGTCAATGATTTGCAACCTGGTAGTCTGCACTTTGACCGGTTTTAATCGACCTTTGTCATATATACTGGGAAATGAGAAGCCTGTTTCTTTTTTGCTACATGGGGTAAGACTGTAACGGTGAGTCTCTTTAGAGACCTGGTGGATGAATCTGAAGGACTAAGCCTAGAGCTTAACCTCTTAGATTTAGGGGTTTGTGGGTTCCTATTTTGGGAGGCGTACATCAAAGTTTTTGCTAGCTCCATTTTAATATCAAGGTACTGACATCGACTTTCATGTTTGGCTTTAGCCTCCCGATGATACTCTATCCAAGAAGCAGCAGCTGCAAAATCTACTAAGTGGAAAATGGACCTCACGGTCCATTCAAAAATTCCTTCATTCGGATATAAATCCAAAGGATATCCGTCAGGATTCGCTGCGATAAAATACACTTTACACACTTCCTGTGTAAGGTAAGATCTGCTCATCGATTGAGACATTTTCTCCGCCAGCTCTTTCCATATCTGAAACTATTGGACGTATTTTCCAGAAACAGTCATTGGATCGTGTAGATTCTGGTACGTCAAGGTCAATTTCGTCTTTTAAATGTGAACGGATCCCACTGTCACGATTTCTAGTCATTGCAGTTGCTACTATTTCACATCTTGTTTCTAAAATCCAGTATTGTCTTATTCTTGGCATACCTAGCAGTCCTATAACCATTCTACATCCGAAAAAGCGTTGTATTGGCTGTTTGATTTTAGAAGTCTGGTTGTCCTTTAATATTTTAAAATAACGTGGTGGTGATTCCAAAGACATGGGTCTTAAATCCGTTTTATGCTTCCAAATTACTGTCCTCCCCGCAGGGATGTTATTCGGCGAACTTGACGAAGGTTGAAGTGGCTCATCATCCGACGTATTCCAATCACTATTTGTTTCCTTCAAACTTTGCTGTTTCTCGTTGTTAGCCATATCCTGTATGTGTAAGTCATATTCATCCACATCAGAGTTCTCCTCTTCACAGTCGGAGACATTGTCATTAAACTATGGTGAATTGCGTCGTCACTTAAACCTGATGTTAATTTGTGAAAAGTAAAGATGAAATATTTAGTTTTAGTGACGTGATAACGTCTTATAAATCGATGGCCGGCTGCACACACGAAAAATCATGACTCATTGTCACGTCCCGCCTGAGCTGAGCGTGCAAGCGAGAGCGCGGAACACGCAATGAGTAGAAGAGAGGCAAAGAGTCAAATCTCTCATGAATCCAATGCAATACGCTTGTTAGTTTGGATTCATGAGAGACTTGTGAATCCAAACTAATGCGCGTATGTACGAATCTCTCATTCGTTCATACCGGTATTAGTGTGGATTCAAGAATCTCTCACAGCGTTGCCAACCCGTACGATTAGGGATGAAGCGATACCACTGAGGTATCGATACTTTTACTCGATACGGTATCGGTCGTAAGGTATGTTATGTTATTAGTTAATTATTGATATGTTTTATTGAAAACATAAGTAATACTATGGAAAAAAGTCCTGTTTTTTAATGCTACTCAAAAATAAAAGTTTTTCCAAATGTTGTCCAGTTAAACGATTCCTGGATTCAGTAATTGTTGCACCAGCTTGGGAAAATAGCCTTTCACAGGGTACAGAGGTACCGACAATGTTTAAAAATATTCGGGCTTGTTTATATAAGCCTGGGAATACATGTTTTAAATCTTCCCATTCCTCTAACGGATTGGTTTTTAAAGAACACACTGGATTGGCCAAATAAATAGATACTTCATCGGCTTTTGAGTGTGCACGCCGCCTCTTCTGGCCAACTGCAAGTTGTTTGTGATGTGACCAGAAATCAAAACTTTCATTGACGTTTTCCTCGTCAGATCCACTGGTTGACAATGTCACTGTTCAGGGGAGCCAGTGGAAAACGAACTCTCAGAATATAAAACACAAAACTTTTTATTGAGAGGAAAAATAAATATAAAAAAACCTCTCATTTATTTTAACTTATTATTCCTTTACATTCAAAAGACACTTTCCGCGATCCACACACGATCCATCATTTTTCTACTCAACACTCCTCGATCAAGTCCACTTCTATCCGAAAGTTCCCCGATTTATCAGTATCGACAGCGTTGCCATATGCAATTTTCCATTTTAATAATTTTAGTTTCTTCAGATGGCACTAACGTTGCCATATGGAACACTCCGGGCCCATTGGGCACTATGGAACCCATTGGGTTTTCTAACAAATTTATCAAAAGTATTGATCATTTGAGTATCAATCCAAAACAACTTATCGATTTCATTCCACTGGTAATATGCAGAGCTTCTGTACTGCTCGCTTCAGTTTACTTGTTGATGTTTCTACCATTACATTTCTCACCAAACCGTCTTTACTTGGCAATAATTCCACAATCCTACCAAGGGCCCAACTAGCAGGTGGAAAATTCTCACTTTTTAAAACAGCTATCTGTCCAATTTGAATACTTTCCTTCCCGCGTCTCCATTTTTTGCGTTCCTAAAGTGTCGAAAGATATTCCGAATGCCATCTATTCCAAAAGTGTTTCACCATGTTTTGACGATCTTTCCATAATTTAACTCCGTGCTGCTCCGGTCTTTTATCAATGGCAAATCGCAAAGGGAGAACTAGAGGTTCTCCACACAGGAAATGTCCAGGCGTGAGTGCCTGCATGTCCATGGGATCGTCATTTAGTTAAGTAAGCGGGCGCGAGTTGAGTAAAGCTTCAATTTGCGTCAAGATAGTCAGCAATTGTTCATAAGGGCGAGACCGAGTGCCCACAGTTCTTTTCAAATGAAACTTCATAGACTTGACAGCGGCTTCATAAATACCACCTTCATGTGGTGCTGCTGGTGTCATATACATCCATTCCGTTCCTTTAAACGCTAAATGATCCAAACAATCCTTATCTATCCATTTCTCCAATGCCTTTTGTAATTCTTTCCCAGCAAACACAAACGGCGTACCATTATCGCTGAATAACTTTTCCCATCGTCCGCGTCGAGCTACAAATCGTTCATAGCAAGCGACGAACGCTATCCCGGTCATGTCCGTAACAATATCCAAATGAATGGCTCTGGTTCGCAGGCACACAAAAACAGCGATCCAACACTTTCATCTACAATCCCTGCTACCTCCTGATATAAATTTAACTTCAAACGGTCCGGCATAATCTACCCCGGTGAAAAGAAAAGGCTTCCCTGCTTGAACTCTTTCCGCCGGCAGGTCTGACATTAACTGACTTTCCATTCGAGCGTTATAGCGGACGCAAACAATGCACTTGTGAACAAAATTCCGCGCCTCGTTCCTTAACCTCGGAATCCAATATCTTTCCCGAATATTTTGCATCATGGCTTGAATACCGGCATGCTTTAGTTTCCTATGAGGACTATCAATTAGAAGATATGCCAATCGTGATCCATTTGGCACAATGGCTGGATGTCTCATTTCATAATTGATTTCCGCTCTATCCAGTCGACCGCCAACACGAAGTAATCCCTTACTATCCAAAATAGGTTTGAGTGGTTCAATGCTACTTCTTTCCGGTACTTGCCTTCCGTGACGTAACGCAGTCAACTCTTTGTTGTAATATTCCTCTTGCGTTTTGAGTAGTAGGTATACCATAGCCTCCGCTTGTTCCATCAATGTTGGTGGTATAATTTCAATTCCAGGTGTATCTTTCCTCAAACGACGTTTTCTACTTTTTTTTAGAATAATATTTTCCAGTGCTCTTCTTTACTATACTCAAACAATTGTTTATAAATCGTTTAATATAACAAATGATGTTCACTGCCTTTTCCAACTTTCCAACATAATCCAATAGGGGCATATTTCGTTCCATTCCTTTTATTCCAATTTCCAGTTGGCCTTTAAAATCCGATAGGGCTAAGACACTAGACTCTTGTTGAATTTCTTTTGAAATCTCTTCGGATAAATCCTTCGAAACATCTTTCATGATGTTGCTCTTCGGCCATTCACATGGTGGGAGAGTCAGCCACTCCGGGCCGTGAAACCACAGCTTATTTTTGACCAGATCCTTTGGCGAAACTCCTCGTGTAAGCAAATCTGCTGGATTATCATTGCCACTTATGTGATTCCAACGACTGACATCCGTGTTGCTTTGGATGGATGAAACTCTGGTCGCAACATATGCCTTCAAATCACGAGGAACTTTCCTCAGCCAATAAAAAGCTACACTTGAGTCCATCCACAAGACATAATCCATTGATGACCATTCCATTTCAAGCATTGTTTTATTTAATAACCGAGCAAGCAATTCTGCTGCACACAATTCCAATCGTGGTATTGACACAATTTTGAGTGGAGCTACACGTGACTTCGAAATGAGCAAATTAGTAGTCACCTTTCCATTCGGCTGTTCTGCTCTTACATACAGCACAGCGCCCATTGCAGGCTTACCGCTATCCGAAAATCCATGAATCTGCATTCTAGTTCCATCTCCTGTTCCAAGCCACCGATGAATTCTAAAACTTTCCAAATGAATGATTGCATTCCAATATTCTCTTGCCTTTGTTTCTAATTCAGGTGGCAGATTATCATCCCAATCAACACCCAATCTCCACAGGTCTTGAATCAGAATCTTTCCTCGAACTGTCACCGGAGCAACGTATCCATTTGGATCGTAAAGTTGAGCGACCAAGCTAACTATTTTCCTTTTTGTCAATTCTTCTTGAATGATTGTGGAATTATTGCCAAGTAAAGACGGTTTGGTGAGAAATGTAATGGTAGAAACATCAACAAGTAAACTGAAGCGAGCAGTACAGAAGCTCTGCATATTACCAGTGGAATGAAATCGATAAGTTGTTTTGGATTGATACTCAAATGATCAATACTTTTGATAAATTTGTTAGAAAACCCAATGGGTTTTCGCCCGGAGTGTTCCATATGGCAACGTTGGTGCCATCTGAAGACTTTGCCATTTCAAAAGGGATCCATCGAAAATTCCCCACGAATTCTTCACCTCTCGTTGATCAAGTTTCACACTCACCTTAATGGGTCTTTCCTGTCCAATGGCAGAATGACCTGCTTCGCTAAGAGGTTGCTGTTGAGACATTGAGGAAAATTCTTCAATCCTTCCGCGGAGGTCAGCTATGGCTCCAATATACAAATTTTCAACTTCTTCAAATTGCCTCTCATATTTACCACTGGTTTCTTCGTTGGTAATTTGGCCAATTAATTTCCAGTGCAGTTCATCCAGCTGTTTCGACACTTCCTCCAATCGATTTGAGCGAACCACTGTATTCATGTAATTGAGCGACCGAAGACTATCAGAGTCAACAAAATTAACTTGGCGACGGATGGCTCTGATCGTTGATGTATACTGTCGCACTAAAGAATTATCCGGGGTAGCTGCAATGCATGTCTTGGCAGCCCCTCCGCGTTCCTGGCCTGCAGTAGTGGATTTGCTGGATTTAGCCGTTTCCAACTTATTTGACTGAGGTGCAGAACCCTTAAATAAACAAGAAAATCCGAACATTCTGTTAAAATTGTGTTCTAAAATAGATTATTTAATATAAGTTAGAATTGTAAGTTCCAACTGAAATAGTTTTTGCAAGCTTTTCTTTCCTCCTTTCCAAACCATACCAAGACTTTCAAACTTTCCATCATTCTCTTCCTCAAAAGAGATTCTTATTCATTCAATCAAGAAAACAATTAGTGCAAGTACTGTGGCATTAACATTCCAATCAATTCTTCACTTTTCATTTCATAAAAATATTACCGATCCATAAATATTCCAAAACATTCCAATTATTTTCTCAAAAGAGCTTTCCGTTTCAAGGACAAGAGCGAGCATCGCACGCATACATTCGCAATCGAGCCATCTCGCATTGCGACGCAGCGAGAATATGCTTACTGTGCCAAAATTTTTATCAACATGAAACTCAACTTTGCGTCAATTTTTATCAACGTGAAACTCAACTTTTTCATTCGAAATTATTCCAATTTCACTATTCCAGTTTCCTACTATACTTTCCTCTTTCCGACTCATTCCTATATAATTGTACATTTCAAATTTCGCAACCTTCCGCCACTAAACTTGCACAACGGATCCACCATGTCACTTGCTGGCAAAAAGTACTCACCTTCTCCATTTTATCCTTTTTGGGTGCCATTAATAATTTATGACAATAATTTGAAAAGGTATACAATTAAAACAATTTCAAATTCACGTCTAATGCGTACAAAGCGTCACTTTATAATGCAGGCGGCCACCAACATTCCCCTTTCCACACACATCGATACTCTCCAATTTCTTTCCAATTCGCTCCATATACTTCTTTTCCGATATGTCAGCAAATTGCTTCATTTCGCGCAAAGTTTATCGGTTCATCTCGCGCTAAGCTAAACAATGATGAATCTTTAACCTTTCCCGCTGACACAAATACTTCAAAAAAAACATTTTTTTTCTTTTCGTCCGTCCGTCCTCCACCAGTTCATTTGTATTATCCGGCTCGAAGGACCAATGTTCAGGGGAGCCAGTGGAAAACGAACTCTCAGAATATAAAACACAAAACTTTTTATTGAGAGGAAAAATAAATATAAAGAAACCTCTCATTTATTTTAACTTATTATTCCTTTACATTCAAAAGACACTTTCCGCGATCCACACACGATCCATCATTTTTCTACTCAACACTCCTCGATCAAGTCCACTTCTATCCGAAAGTTCCCCGATTTATCAGTATCGACAGCGTTGCCATATGCAATTTTCCATTTTAATAATTTTAGTTTCTTCAGATGGCACCAACGTTGCCATTTGGAACAGTCACATCTTCCTTTATAATAGTTTTTAATTTTTGTAATGCTTTCCCACATGCGAGTGCATTTTGAAAATGCAAGTTTTTAAAACGTGGGTCTAAAATTGTTCCCGACGCTGCGAACGTGTTATATTCAATCTGGCCAAATCTTGCTTTACACTCAGCGAGAAGTTTCTTTTGCAACTGAGTAACACATTCTATCGATGAGGAAAATGACGTTAGTTGCGTCGTGAGACAATTTATCATCGGTATTTTTTATCACGTAATTCTGGCCTGAAGATTCTCTAGTTGTTATGTATTTTTCCCTCTTTTGGGAAGTCGTGGGGAACCAAGGGGATAAAAACTCAATGTTTCTCCATTTACTCTTATATATTTATTCGTTTCTTAATACTTATGCAATGATTACTTTGATTGTTTGCGGCCGGACGCTCTCTTCTGCATTGCCTTCTGTTGTCGGTAAACCTTCCTTTCCTTCTTGAGCCGGTCTATCGTGATGCTAGCTGCTACTCGCGCTTCTTTGTCCTCTGCTAGGACCCAGACTCGGACGGCTTCCCTAATGTCTCGTTTGAACCGAGCCTCTACTCCGGTTTTCTCCTTTTTCACGGCTGGTTGGGGTCTTCTGTTAGGTTGTCGTGTTGTTGAGTTCCTTCGCCGGTACTCCTCTATCGATATGGGGCGTAGTCCTGCCCGAGGGTCCTCCAGCGCCTTTTTTAGTTCGATGTTGTTCATTAAAACCCGGGTTGATTCAGCCGCTCCGTTATTACTTTTGGATTTACCGTTACGTTCGTATTATTATATTTCTGTGTTTATTGGTTTTTTAGTTATTTGACTTTGTTAGTTTTCGTTTATTATGGTTATTACTTTTTTTTTTTGGGTATTAGTTTCTTTTACTTATTTATTTTTAGTTTTCCTTCTATTTTGTCTCTGATTGATTTGTTATATGTTGGAGTGGTGACGTAGGATCTTTGTTTCGGCGCTTCGGTTCCAGTGTGTATTTCTATACAGTCCCCCAGCTAAGAAGCCGGTTTGAACCAGAATGCTGACCCTCTTTGTCCAGCTAGTCCCCCAGCCTACTGGACTCTAGGTATATTTGGCGAGTTTAGTCCCCCAGCCGAAAGCCGGTTTGGACATGGATTTTGCAGGTAGACTTTGGGGCCTCTACCTCTTTTATGTGTCTGACGTCCCCTAGTGGTGAAGTCTCAGCTCGGTTGACTTCTGGTGGTAACTTCTTGGTTAACAGCTCGTCTCTCCAGCCGCGGGATGTCGTCTCAGGAATTATTGTCTTCTCAGCTGCGGAGTCTCGTCACGGCAGCGGTTCGTATGCGTTGGTTCTTCTCGATTAACAGCTTGCCTCCTCAGCAGCGGGATGTCGTCTCGGGGAATGTTATCGTCTCGGTAGCGGGATCTCGTCACGGCAGCGGTTGTCCTCTCCCTAGCATCTACTTCAGCTAGTGGTCATCAACTAACACCAATGTTGATGGAACATATTTTTGGTCCCTAATTTGCTTTGCCTGCGCATTCCTCAGGCTGTCTCGTCAGTTCGATTATTGACCTGTTTGAATATCTTACCCATTCTGCGATTCCTATTCCTCGATTCTGATCGTTGACCTGCAATTTACCTGTTCATATTCCCATCCGATCATTCACCTGTTAATGTTCCCCATGTTGTTTTTGTTGTATTCCGATGTTCGTTCACCTTCACGTTGTCACGTCTTCAATGGAGAGTGTCGAGTTCCCTTATCCAAGTCCCGGTTGTTTTCGCTGCATTCCACTGTTCATTCACCTTCACGTTATCAGGTCTTCAATGGAGAGTGTCAAGTTCCCTTATCCCAGTCCCGGTTGTTTTCGTTGCATTCCATTGTCTCCGATTTCCCTTTCTGTTTTTGTCGAAAACATTTGTTGTTGCAGTGCCTCCCGGTGATCGTTCTGTCGAAAATTGTAGACCGTGCAGCGCCTCCCGTCGTGATCACTGTGTCGAAAAATTGCTTTAATGCAGTGCCTCCCGTAGAATTGCGTCATTCGGTCATTCAGTGATACAGGTCCGGGTTGTTTCCCTTGGGGGTTTGCTTATTAATTTATTTTCGGGGTTCGGGGGCTATTGGGGTATGGTTAACCCTATAGGTGGTCGGGGACCTTTGGGGATTCTCGGTGTGGTTTCCGTTTGGACATTTGCGAGTGTTCGCAGACAAGGGTTATTTCTTGTATCACAACATAGTGACGAATTCAAATGGTTGTAATAACTGGACAACCTGTTTCAATATTTCCATTTCATGTCCGTTCACAAATTCAGGAGCATTTATATCATCCAGTAAAAGTTGCGATGCAATTTTAACCATATCCAAAAATCTTTCTATCATATAGAAAAGTGAATTCCAGCGCGTTTTAACATCTAGAATGAATTTCTTCGTGCAACCGTCAGGAACTCCCTTTTCAGTCTGAATTTTTCTCAGTTTGTCCGATTGAATCACACTATTTTTGACCCACTTGACAAATTCTCTAACTTTATGAATTATGTCAGTAATTTTAGTTGAAAAATTTTTTACTGACGAATCTACAATCAGGTTTATTGTGTGGGCAAAGCACGGCAAATGTTTCGGTTCACCAAGGGTTTGTTTTACCGCGGCGACAATATTAGCGCCATTACCATTATAGCACAAATCACTTTAGAGAGGGGTATATCCCAGCCTTTTAAAATATTCTCGAATACATCAGATATGTAATCTGCTGTATGGTTTGATTTTAGTTCTCTGGTAGCAATATTCGCACTGGTAAGCGCCGTTTTCTCCAAAAAATGCACGGTCACACCCAAAAAACTCTTCTCGTTCATGGTTTCGGTCCATATGTCGAGGGTCACACACAACTCGGTTGCATTTGAAATTCTTGAAGCATAATGCATCTTTGTGATCTCGTATTTGTCACTCAGCAACTTCTTGAAGTGTGTCGACGAAGGTACTCTGTAGTAAGGAGCCAATTCCTTCATCAATTTCAAAAAACCTTCCCATTCAACAACATGGAAGGGTCGCGTATCTTTACATATAAAATAAAGAATGCACAAATTAATGTTGTTGTATTTCGCGCCGCCCCCTGAAACAAAATAAAATTCATACCTGTAATATTAACCTATTTTGTTGTGACTATATATAATACTTACTTTTTTGTGAAGAAATATTTTCGAACATAGATTTTAATGGATGCAGATCAGACTGAGACGGTGACAAACCAATCGTGCATTTAGACGTTGCTGAAGCTGAAGTGCTCGCTTTGGGGGAGTCATCTATTATTTCTATATTTTGACTGCTGCGAGCTGCGATATCTTCTGTTTCCTTTTTCTTTCTCCTAAAATAAATTCAAATACACTTAAAATCTTCAACCCCGTCACGTATGTATTATATCAACTATATCAATTGATGTAAAATCAACAGCAAGCACATTTATAAATCGTCATACTTACACTGGAATCTTATCTTTGTTAATAGATGAAACATCTGGATGGGTTTTTAAATGCTTATGCAAATTCGAAGTATTGCCACAAAATCTGACACTTTTGAAACATTTTTTCCAGCTGGCGGTTTTTTCATCCTTTTTGTTGAAAAACTTCCACACATCAGATTTCGGAGGCATTTTCAAACTGATTTTATATTTTATTTAAAGGTATGAGGTATTATTATATTATTTATAAATATATTTAAGATCGCTAGTTGAAACAAAACAATGGATAACGTCTTACTAATTTAATACTTGTTGGCAGACTGACGCGCAAAACCAATTCTCGACCGCCGCAACAATAAATTTGTCTTCAAATTATTTTTCGCTTGCGACTTGCTTGAGCACCGCAAGTCCGGCGAAAACAAACAAGTCTGCCAACTACACATAACTTGGATGCGTTCGAAGATTTCAAAATTTGGATTCACAAAAACACAAGTACATACTCGATATTTCTCCACCGATACCTACTTGGTACTCACTTCAATGTATCGATTACAAAAATACTTGGTATCGGAAGGAAAGTATCGAGTATGTACTTGTATTCGATAGTATTGTTTCAACCCTACCTACGATAAGTATCGAATTCTACGATAATTCAATGCACGATATCCGTCTTCAAATGTACGATAATTTTCAAATTTCTGTGTATATTCAAATTCAGTGCACTTTCTTTTCATTTTGCGTTTGCCTATTGCAAAGCGATCTTCAGATTGTTGTTGTATTAATAATTTGCGTGTGCGTGTGTGAAACATAAAACTGTCAAGCTTTGTTTATGGCTTATCAGAGCGAGAGCGCGTCAATATCTTTCACATAAATTAGCATGTTCATGAAAATATGATTGATATAATAACAATTTGAAAATTTGAAATGGGAAATTAAACTATCTTAAGAGTTCAAGTCCTCTTTTCGTAGTCAAACCAAGGCCATGCCTTCCTCTTAGAGCATTTCTTTCAACGTACGATAATTTTCCCCTTGGTACGATATTTCAGCTTTTTGTCAGTGAAAATAATTCAATTCAATTCAAAAGTAGGCAATTTTTCACCAATGTCTTCTTATGACGTTATCACGTCAAATTAGCGTCCGTAAACCGACTTTAAAGACAACCAATGTTTTTTTATGAGTTGCCCTATATGTTTATTCCAAGTAAGTTTGAAGTCAATAATTACTCCAAGATATTTTGTTTGCTCTACCCGGTTCACAATTTGATTATTAATATTTATACTGAAATTTGTTGGGATACTATAAATATAGTTACCATAAGTTAAAAAAACAGTTTTACTTACATTTAGTGTTAGCTCATTTCGTGATAACCACTCATATACAATTGCAAGCATTTCGTTCATAATTTTTTCAACCAATGCCCAAGTTTTGTCTGACACTATCAAAGCTGTGTCATCAGCAAATGGCAGTATCATTTTTTATGATAGTTTAGTTAATAGTTCATTTATATATAATATAAAGAGTGGCGGCCCTAGGATTGTTCCCTGAGGGACCCCGGCATTTATTTGTGTAAAGTCACTATTGCCCCTAATGTAGGAGTAAGGTCACTTTTAAAAATTACGTGACCTTTTTGTCACGTCACGAGAACGTTGGCGTTGACGTGACAAACAAAATGAATTTTCCTTGAAAATGGGCCGAATTCTTATAATCACGTCATTTTCGATTTTGACGCAAAAGCAACTTATTTTTAGATAAATAAAATATTTAAATAAATAAAAAAATTGAAATAAATCACAAACAAGTAAATAATATGATTTTAATAATATAAAAAATATTTTTAAATAAAATTTGGATATTAATGATTGCTTTTCCTCTTTTTCATGAAATAAAATGAAAATGACATAAAGTAATTTATCATAATAATAAATAATAATAACATAATTGAGTAATTAATATTGCATTTTTGTATATTTTTCCACATTTGAAAAATTGTCACTTCACTTCTTGCAGTGAGTTTCAAAATGACGTGACGTGACATTAACTCACGTCCCGTGGAATGTAGAATATGGCTTACTCCGTCACGTGAGTAAAAATTCATCCGCAAGTGATATTTTACTCACTGGGTGACTTTGAGGATACCAATTCTCCAAACTGAGCGGGTCCGTGACTCCTGGAATAAGGGTATATTTATACCGTTTGTTCTTACACGCACAGGCATTACCAAAATCAAAATTCTAAGCCTAAACAAAAATACTGATAACAAATAAAGTGGTTCTTACTAACAAACAGAATTCCTAGCATAAAATGACAAAATTCTTCATACATAAAGCAGCTAAACAAAAAGACCTTATCAAAAACTAACTCTAAACAAAAATCCAAACAAATTATCACATTCTCAGAATTTGAAAATCTACCTAAAATTTCCTCGAAAGAGTACAAAAATTACAAAACGAACATAAGATACATAAAATTGGCCTCGTGCGGGAAGAAAGGAAAGAAAACCCCTTACGATCAAAGATCGAAAAAATCGCAAAATAAAAAAAAACCTTATCTTACTGTCGGCCCTCCTGAACTTCAGGCCGTCCCGGGCTGATCTGCCTCGGCATCGGACAATTCCATCCTCAATCGGTTCCTGTTCATTTTCCACAATCTTCATCGTCTCCATCAAACATGACCCAAGGTTTCATACGGTCAACCGCAACTGTCCTGGAATATGTACTTTTCCTGCCAACTCATTGTGAGCCTTCCATGTCAACAACTACATATCTGTCATTTGGCAAAAGAGATTTCACCACAAATGGTTCACTGTATGGGGATAATAACTAGTAAAAGTTGCAGGTTCCGTCTTCTCAATTACTACCAAATCTCCTTGTAATGTTTTGGCTTCTTTCTCCGTCGATCAAACTCTTGTTTTTTCTTTTCCTGCTGTTCTTCTATACGCTCTGCAGCTTTTTCTCTTTCTTCCAACAAATTATCCAGAACTCGCGAAGTTTGCTCTACTTCATCTATAAGCGAGGCATCACTACCGCTTCTTGGTTTGTAGCCCAGTAACAACTCACTTGGTGTTTTTCCTGTGGATTTATTAACAACGTTATTTATAGAAAATTGCACCTTTTTCACGTTTGTATCCCATAATTCCTCTTCTAATGTCGAGGTAAGAAGAACATTCAAGATATAGCGATTCAAACGTTCAACCTGTCAATTCGTTCTAGGTGTTGCTACTGCATTCTGATTATGTCGTACGCCATTTCGTAAACGCACTACCGTGGTCCGAAATAATATTTTGATGAACACCATACGTTGAACAAACATCCCTAATTTTTTTTTTTTTTTTTTTTAGTAATGATTTAATTTATTTTACCGCAAATTTTACACTGTTTCAATCAACTTTCGAACTTCGAAGTTTATTTTTTTTTTCAAAGAAAAATCTCAAAGAAAGTACCAAAAAAAAAAAAAGATCAACTAATTATTCTAATTATAAGAAAAAAAACCCAAAGGAAAGAAAAATCAAACAAAATTTTCACAAAATTTTTAGATCTAAACTACAGAAAATTTAAACTGAACTTAAACTACAAGAACTTTTTTCCCCAACTTCTACACGCTTCTTAGTCGATCGTGCCTCGACCGACCGCCTGCACAGGCAAAATCCAAAAGAGCTGTTCCACCTCTGACCTGGTGAGGATTCCGGAGGATTCCGTTATCCTCATTGGGATGGCTCCTCCCTTCCGACGCGAAGCTGGTCACGTTTGTGACCAGAGTTGTGTATTGATCTGATCACAGGGTGACCATTTCAAATTGTGCAACTGCTCAATTACTACAGTCCAGCCTTTACGAAGGTTGTATTCATCCTTGGAAAGGCTGAAGGCTCTTGGAGGATTGGGGCATCGGTCGGTGGTATTGCTGCTGAAGTTGTTGCTGTTAACCATGTGTTGATCTGGAGCTCGAGTTGTTGACGTCTTTATGATTTCGAATAGGTTAGTGATGTAACATGGTCATCTAACGTTGTTTTTCTTTCTTGGCTTCCAGATTAGTTGAGTTCACTAGATGTTATGTTGACTTCTGCTGCTATTTTCTCCTTTATTGGTGTCGTAGATTGAGGTGCTCCAAGTTGTTTTGGTGACGTTGTAAGTCTGGGTTGTCTCGATATAGTTTTAATACTTTGGGTTTCACTGTTGAATTATCTTGAGGCCATTTCTTCCGATTTATAGTGGTTGGTGCATTATTTCTTGATGACAGGTGCTCGAGGTTTGCCATGCCCAGATGGCAGGGAGCTAAGGTTTTGTCCGACTAGCACAAGCGATGTCCGATATTTTTTTGTCCCAATCCTTTTGGCTCGGCTGAATATAAGATCGGATAGCGGCGAGCAGCGTGCGATTTAGTGGCTCAGATGCACTGATTTGGGGGGAATACAATGCTGTAAGTTCATGCTCCACTCCGTAGCGTTGCAACAGCTATTCAAACTTTGTTGAGCGAAACTGCAATCCGTTATCCGAGCGTATCTTCTGAGGCACTCCAAAGACGTGGAAGACTCGCGTCTCGAGGAATTTGGTGATGATGTCGTTTGATGGGTTCTAACAGCGGGAACTTTGATAAGTGGTCGAGAAGAACAATTGCGCCTATATTTCCGTTTGTAGATCTCGGATATGGACCGATCAGGTCGATGTATACCCGCTGGAACACGCGATCTGGCAGCGGTTGCTTTCCGATTGGAGGTCGTAGGATTTGATTAGGAGCCTTATTTGCCTTGCAAACTTCGCAAGCCGCCACGTAGTCTCTAACTTGCTTTGCCATTTTAGGCCAGAAGAAGAAAATTTTAAGACGACATAGCGTCTTGTTGAAGCCTCCATGGGCGCTCAGGGGATGGTCGTGGGCGCGAATGATCAATCTCGTGGTTAACTCCGCCGGGATCCAGAGTTTCCATGTTTCTCGTTCCTGTATCTGATCTCCTCGAGCATAATCGTCCCGTTTATAAACGTACCCGTCCACAGTTTTCAGGTCAGGCAAATGTTGTTGTTGATCTCGAATCGTGTTTATAAGTTTCCGGTATTGCTCCGATTGGAAATGTGGGGAGTCCAGGTCTACTTCTAGTACGTCATCGTTTACCCAGCCTAATGCCGCTCCCTCCGGGGAAACCATCCGGGACAAGGTATCCGGTACCACATTCTGTAAACCCTTCCGGTGGCAAATTTTAAAGTTGAAGCCAATGTCCCATGTAGATCCGTCTGGTTCATGAGCCACTTCAGGGATGCGTGGTCGGTTATTATTTCAAAGTCTTGGCTTCCACGTCAGGACGAAATCGTTTCAGGGCGGTTACTGGGGCTAGGCACTCCTGTTCGGAAACGGTGTAATTCCTTTGAGCTGCATTTAGTTTCTGCGACATATAAGCGATAGGTGCTTCTTCGCCATCCTCGTTTTTTTGCATCAGTACCGCTCCTATTCCGTACTGACTGGCATCGCAATGTATCGAAATCGGGACTGTGTAGTACTGGAGCCGAAGTTAGTTTCTTCTTGATGGTTTCGAAAGCCTCCAATCCTTCGTGGGTCCAGTTGAATTTGCTGCCCTTTTTCAGCATGGTGATGTTGGCGTAATTCTTCACGAACTTGCGGTACCATCCACAAATCCCCAAAAATCGTCTGAGCTGCCTTACTGAACTGGGTAGGGGGAAGTCCTTAATCGCGCGTGTCTTCTCGAGATCGGTGGATATCGTTCCGTTGCCAATAATGTGTCCTAAGTATTTTACTTCCGTCATCACGAACCGGCTTTTCTCGATGTTTATTGTTAGCCCTGCCAAGCGAATATGTGTGGCTACCACACGTAAGAGCTGTAGGTGTTGCTCAAAGGTCTCAGTAATTAGGAGAAGGTCATCCAAGTAGACAAAAACTTGATGCTTTAAGTTTGCTGGGATGACCTTATCCATTAGCCTTGTCATCGTTTGTGGTGCGTTGCACAGTCCGAATGGCATGACGACGAATTGATATAAGGGGCGACCTGGTACTGTGAAGGCAGTTTTATCTCTTGATTTTTCATCTAGGGGTATTTGCCAAAAGGCGTCTTTGAGATCTAGGCTGGTGATGTATCTGGTCTTAGGGAGGCGACTTAATATTCCATCGATCAAAGGTAATGGGTATGCATCTTTTATAGTGACATTGTTGACCTTACGTGCATCCAAGCAAAGTCGAACTTTGTTAGGCTTCCGGACGAGCGTGACCGGTGACGACCATGCACTCTGTGACTCCTCGATCACTCCCAGTTCTAGCATGCGGTCGACCTCGGCGTATAGTAGTTGTTCTACGGCGGGTGAAATAGCATAATGGCGTTGTTTGATTGGTTGAGCGTCCCCCACGTCGATAACATGGGTAACGAGAGAAGTACGGCCTAAGCCTTGGTTTGTATATGAAGGGAACGTGCCAATCGCTGCTTCTAGTTTCGATAGTTCCTGGGGATTGAGATTGTGCTGTGGTGGAGTCTGTTTCAACAGAATGCTAGATATAGTCGGAAAAGGTGTTGCAGGTCGGCTGCAAGATGAAATTTCCTTGCGAAATCTATGCCCAAGTATAAATTTTGGCTGAGTGTTGGGATTATAAAGATGTCCATGGTCTCTGATCTGCCTCGAAAGGTCACTTGAGTTGTTATTTTCCCCTTTATCTCGTGTTTTGTGCCATCGGCGGTGCTTAGTTTGGAGGATATTCTCTTTAGTTCGAGGGGTTGTTGATGCCAGATGCTCGCGCCCAAGTCTGCTGCTGCCACGCTAACGCTGGCTCCGGTGTCAATGAGACCGCTTACTTGCCGTCCTAGTAGGTGGACTGAGGCGTACGGCCGGAGGTCATTACTAGGTGGATCGGTTAGGCTGCCGAGGTTCAAGTGTCTACGCGACTGGATCACTTTCTTCCAATATTCCCGTAACCTCTTGGTGGATCGTTTGGCCTTGGTCTTGGTAATGGTTAGTTCGTCGGTACTGAATATCCTCTGTTGGGCTTGATTATAATCCCTTAGGCGGACGTGGTAAGGCTTCCAATTTCTAGGGATGTTTGCGGGAACTTCTGTCAGGTGTTCATCATTATGGTTGGATTGTACTACGGGGAAGATGGTTGGTAGTTGATTATGGCGGTGTTCTGGGATGTTGTTGGTGTCCGAGACTAATTCTGTCGTTGGTGGGTCGTCACCCGCGGTGGAGGACTGCGGCCTGGGTGGCTTGGTATTGGTATTGGACTGGTCGCAGTCGGCACCCTGTTTTTTTGTCGGTTATCCATGCATTTGCGACACGATGGTTTGTATGTGTCCGGCGTCCCACACCCATAACAGAATACCGTGCGGACAGCGGTACACATGTCGAAGCGGTGGCCAGTTTGACGACAACTCCAGCAGACGATAAGCCTTTCCACGGCAGCGATTTCGGCGTCTAACTCCGGTGGTACGTCGCTGTCACACAATTCAGCGAGGCGCCGTGGTTGAAAGTGTTTGGGTTTGATTCTAACTTCCTCATGGAACGCCTCGATTCATCTCACGTATGTTCTTAGTTGGCTCAGGTTCTCGAACTGGTAGTGTAAAAGATCGCGTCGAATTTGTGGTAGAAGGTTTCGTCTAGCTATCTCTGTTAGTTCAATTTCTGGAATCCGTCGCGACAGTTTGTCCGTTAAAGACTGCAGGTCATCTATATAGGAGTCGAATTTCTCTCCGAGTCGTTGCTTCCGGTTCCTGATTTGTTCGCGGATATCTAAGTCCGAGCGTTTATCCCGGAATCTATCCCTTAGAGCCTCGCAGAGGGTTGTCCAGTTATACCCAGGATGGCTACGGTGGAATCGCCAAAACCACTCGTTGGCCTGTTCAGTAAACAGTAAGTGAGCGTTGTTGCATAGTATGTTGTAGTCCCCATTGAGAGTCTGGTTCGCCAGGGCGTTCACCCGTAAATAAACAAGTCTATCGACAAGGTGTTGGGACACCCACTGAAGCGTATTCCCCACCCAGAGATTGTATTCGTCGTCCTCTCAGAACCACGATGGTCCGGGCCATTTAGCCTTGCCCTTGCTACTTGATGGTAAATGGGGGGCACTCCTGGGGCGCGTCTGATTGGTTCCTGACGGTTGGTGTGGGGTAGTCTTGTTGTGGAAACTTCGGTGATTTTGTTTTCGAGATCTTGGTACATCCGAGACAAGTTTTCCTGGATTTGGGCGAATAGACGTTCCTGTTGATGAGACAAGGTCTGTTCTAATTGTAGATATGCCTGTGGATCGACACTGGCCGGAGGTACTTGTCGCTCGATCTCTGGTATAGCGGGTGAATTGTTCGGCACGGGCTGTGTCAAGTCTGGAACCCCACTAAGGGTTTGACGGGTTTGTGATCGTGTGGTCGGCTTCTGATATTCGGAGACAGCTCCTGCTGTTGTGGTCTTGGTGGCGTTCGACGGCTGCCGATATTTCGGAATAGCTCCTGTTGTTGTAGCATTGGTGGCGTTAGGGCTGGTATACTCGTCCATAGCGCACGGTTCCCTACAGCAGGGACAATTCGTAGGCACCGGGGATGGAAGTTGTGATGGCAGCTGGTTTCGTATGGTGGTCTTAGATCGTCAAATTCTTCCATGCATACTGAGCAGTGACTTTGGTCACCTCCTGTGGGTAATAAATCGTCGAGTCCGGATACTTGTGACATAGCTGGGTGGTGTTTCGTTGATTTTTTTTTTGTTTTTTTTTTATTTTTTTTTTTTTTTTGTATTCTTTATGGACTTACAATCGTTACAAAGGTGCTCCTTAGTTGCTAATACTTATCGTATATTTACAAAATTTATTACTTACTATATATTAATTTACACTTAAACTTAAGATTTGTGCTTAACAACCAAAAAACTTACGATTAAGCTCAAACGAAAATCTAGTCGGTATTTAATCGGGACAGAATAAAATTTAATTATCATCCAAAAAAAAAAATTATAAACATAGCTTAAAACTTATCCTAACTTATACAGAACTTATTAGCAACTTTAATTTAGCTGAAACAAAGGAGAAATTCCAAAAACTTATATCTATAGAAGAAAAAAAAACTTATATCTGCTGAAGAAAAACAACCCAAAATATATAAAAGCCAAGTCCAAACTTGCTTACAGGGGTTTATCCAACTTACAGGGGTAACTCCCTTTTTCTCTTTTATTTATTTATTTACATTCATACAGTTTCACATTTCGCTTTTTCAATCTTACGAGTTCTATCAAATCTTAGTCTAGAGGCTTATGACTGCTTACATAATGATGGACTTATAACTAGGAAGTTTATATATAAAAAAAAATCATTGCTTATTATTAGTCGCAACCAAAATAAAACTTTTTGTGATGTATGGTATTATAGCATCACCTCCCTAGTTTGTACCAAAACTATTACCATCAAATTTTACTTACTTAACTCAGAATTTATATGGCGAAGGAAGAATTTCTACGATAATTACTTCGCAAAACCTAAACGCATATACTTGTATTCGTTTGTGACTAACATAACCTTAGATTAGGGTTGCCATATCTTCCCGATAACATGTCGGGACAATTTAGTGAAGGGAAATTTTGTAGGTGAAAAAAACCACAGATTAATAGATAATTTGAGAAATTTGTTTTATTAATGTAATATTATGTAAATTATTCTTTTTTATATTTGTATTTGTCAGATGATTTGACCTGGGACAATAACTCTCGATTGCCTTTAACAAATTTATAAAATTCTTCACAGCTCATATTATAGTTAACTTTACACTGAAGAATAGCTTCCAACGTGGTTACTCCTAAACGATTCCTTTCATTTGTCCACTGCGAGGACATCAATGAAAATATGCGCTCTACAGTTGCGTTATGAGCAGGAATACTGAAAACATATTGGCAAATTTTCTTAAATTCAATTAGCCCGTGTTGTGTTTCAGTCGCAAAAACTTTCACCCATCATTGAGTGATATTTTGTGATATCCATTCCTCGCCTTTTATATTTGTTTCGACGATATCTTTCAATTTAATATATTCGAAAAAACAGTTATCGCCATTAATACATGCCCCCTTTTCATTCAAATATAAAATGCTTTCCTCTATGTTATTCCATTCCGGTACATTGGTCAACCTCATCCAATGGAAAGATTTGAAAGAATCCAATTGTGAAGTCCATTTGTCAAGGTAAACTATTGCAATGTTGTAAAATTTTGTAACTTCTTCATCAAATTTTTTCATTTGCTCCGCTAGATCTGGGTTTGTTCTCTTTTTTATGTCATTTAGTGTTTGTTTCGCCGTCATACCAATAAAATGGGAGGCTTTACTCTCCTGAAGTATATTTCTCATATCATCTATGAGTTCCTTGATCTCAATGATAGTGTTTTCTGATCTTTCCATTTTTAGCGTATGCTTATGAAAAAGAAAAGACAAGGAATGTATGAATGAAAAATAAACTTTTGCCAACGGGTTCCTAAAAAACTCAATCAATATATTTGGGGCATTTGTTTCATTTTCGAAGAATTCTTTCAGTGGCTCCCACATCTTTAAAATTCTCTCGATAGCTGGCATTAAGGAGAGCCATCTAGTACGGGAATGGGATAGTATTGTTTGAAATGAGACTTCTACAAATTCACAAAATGTTTTAAGTCTCTCGGTTCTCACGGTATAGATTGAGAAGTATTTAAAAATTTTAATAGCAATAACTTCACAATCAATTGCCAGTATATCTGCTGCTGTAGATATTGAGTTGTGCAATATGTGAACTGGGCAACCAACGCCTTCTATTTCTCGATTGAGTTCCGACTTTAATTTGTAAAATACATTACACTGCCCTCTTCTCTGAACCCCACCAAAATTAGTATTGGTGTTATTCGCACAGAAAGCTACTAACTTTGCAGTCGAAATATTTAAGTTTCTCAACGAATTCAAACAATAAGTAGATACAGTATCAGAAGTTTCGTCTGGTAGAGCTTGTAGTTTTAATAATTTTGTTTGTACACCCTCTTTGACGTCAAAGAATTGAATCGTCAGCGGAAATATTTTTTCTGCATTGTGGTTGCTTGCATCAGTACCAATACCATAAAATGAAACAGATTCCATGTTCAAAACACATTGAGATATGGAGAAAGGTGCCAAAATATGTTTAACGATAGCGGTTGCTTTTGTCCTGGCGGTAGATTGTTTGGCTGCTATTTTTGAATCAGGATACATTGAGGAATCAAGTTTGCTTAAACAGTCCAGCGAATGAAATGATTGGTGATGGTTAATAACCTTGTATGCTGTTGTCAGTTCAGCTGCACATACTAATAAATGTTCATCTGAATCACTTCTCAGACAGAAACTATCAATTTTATGTGAAGAGGCACACTGTGCAGAAAGCTTCAATGTCTGTTCTTCCTTTTTTAATAAAAGACCACACTTTCGTATATTTATCGTTAAAATAACACTTTCTTTTTGGTGGTGCCATTATTTATGACAATAATATTATAAAAATAACACGTTAAGGGTTAGGTTAATGTTGATTAAATATTCAATCTCAGGAACGAAACAAACACGCGCACAATAGCAAGCGATTGGCTAACTCAATGAACTAAATAGTCAACCGGGGGAGGGTTGAAATGATAACCGCGGTGCCCTTCCACTCCTCGCTTCTTGCGCATCATGTTCTACAAGTTCTACCTCATACGAGCATGCGCAAATCGATGTCTTCAGTACGTACAGTCATGTTGCAAATTTATTTTTGTCGGTGTTTTCATTACAATCATGTTGGAAATTTGTATTTCTCGGGACATTTGATGATTCGTCGGGATGTCAGGACACCTCTGTCTATAACGGTGACATGTCCCGACGTATCGGGACGAATGGCAACCCTACCTTAGATGTATAATTTCTATTTATTTTCTTTTTGTCTATTGATACTAACGTTAAGGTACATTTGTTTCGTTAATCCTTTCAAACATCATTAACATTTTTTTTTAGTTTTTTTTTTTTTTATCATAATCAATGGTGTCGATTATTTATGTTATAGTTGAGAATCGTATCATCGCTTTGATATGTACGCATTTGTAAAACTGGTCAGGGTTTATAATTATTCCGAAAACAAAAATCTCTGGTGCGAGGTGTCCGTATCCTTGCACGTCCCCTACGCCAGATAGTCGATTTTCGAGAAGGAGAAGGTCCGTCGTTCGGCGAGGAGGGGTTTTAAAAGGAAGGAGTCCACTCTTAGCCACATTTAGGGAAGAAACCATCCTGGAGCCTACCAGCGGATCGTCAATACGGACGTAACCGATTTTGCGATAATTCCAGCCGGCGGTCCAGACGTTTTTTCCCAACCAAAACATACAAAAAGGGAGTAATCATCCAAGCAGCTTTTCCGCGGATCGGTGAAACGGACGAAAACCAGATTTGCCGATAATTCCAGCGGAAGCTCTTGGAGTTACATCCATGGTACAGCACAAAAATACCAAAGAGTTTCCTGTAAACTAAATAGATTGAAATGGGAAAAAGGTATCTTAGCAAAAGGTAATTATATGGAGAGAGGTTTACAAAGATTCTCCACTGGGGAAGGTTGTCGGGCGCGTCTAGCGAAGACGTAGAGGCTATACCTCTAAGCAGTTGAAGAACTTTGTCGTGGGGCCTTTAGTCTTAAACTAAAGTAAGAAAAAAAAAATTAAATTTTTACAAGTCAAAAAAAAACAAATTAAAAAGAATCAAAGAAAGTCCTCTCGGGCCCCACGTTGGGCGCCATTCGGTAGTAAATATGAGTTTTTTTTTTTTTTTTAATAGTAATGATGTAATTTATTTTACCGCAAATTTTACACTGTTTCAATCAACTTTCGAAGTTCGAAGCTTATTGTTTTTTTCAAAGAAAAGTCTCAAAGGAAGTACCAAAAAAAAAAAAAAGATTAACTAATTATTCTAATTATAAGAAAAAAAAACCCAAAGGAAAGAAAAATCAAACAAAATTTTCACAAAATTTTTAGATCTAAACTACAGAAAATTTTAACTGAACTTAAACTACAAGAACTTTTTTCCCCAACTTCTACACGCTTTTAGTCGATCGTGCCTCGACCGACCGCCTGCACAGGCAAATTCCAAAAGAGAGCTATTCCACCTCTGACCTGGTGAGGATTCCGGAGGATCCCGTTATCCTCATTGGGATGGCTCCTCCCTTCCGACGCGAAGCTGGTCACGTTTGACCAGAGATGTGTATTGATCTGATCACAGGGTGACCATTTCAAATTGAGCAACCGCTCAATTACTACATATTTACTCGTACTCCTTTTTAATAATGGGCACTGATTTCGATAATGTCCATCCTCGTTGCACTTGTAACATGTGATTATTTTCTATGTTGCATTATCTGTCACTGTCTTTTTATTTATCGTTGACTGGCCGCCATGTTTCTTTTGCTTAAAGTTGTTAGAATAATATTTATTTCTTACTGCAAATGCTGTGCCACCGCTTTCGAAATCGCTGATATTTTCCATATCTAGTAATTTGGACTTTATGACATCTGCTGTTATCGGAATACCGGAGTGCTCTACCGCCATTATCATTGGAGAATAACGGTCGGACAAACCTGCTAAAAGTAATGATCCTACCCATTCATCCGTTATTTTAAATCCCGTTCCATTTAACCTTTGAGTCGTTTCGATTATTTGTGTGATGTAGTTTGCCATCGAGTCGCAATTTTCGAGTTTTATCGAAATCAAATGTCGAAGTAAAGTTATGTTTCTTGTGAAACCAGTCATCAAACATAACATAATTCTGCAAAGCTCTTGGTGTCCTTTATGTGTACGTACAAAGCTGGATCAATTGTCAATATTAATTTTGCCTTCGTTTTCTCGTCATCTACTGGCTTTACCTCGAAATCTGCAGGAGGTTTGATGTACCTATTCATCCCTTCTAGCACCAACAAAGCACCATTCTTCGTAGTTTTCCCTGCCCTTTAACTTTGGCACACTAGCGATATAGTTTGTAGTCATGTTTCCGCGAAAAACGTGCGCAATTTATCTATTTAACACAATAAATAACTGATAAATTGAAAAAAAGAAAAGAGGCCCATAACCTGTTAAAACACGTGTTGTTCGCAACAGACTGACGACCTACGAAAAACCGGAACAGTCTGAACTTTATTTCGAAATCATTCACTGAACTCCATTTACATAATGTCCATTTACTAAATGTACTAAATTAAAATTTGCAATCTTAAGGGATAGGTGTCGTTATTACATTTTTATTTTGATACATGTTTTGACAAAATGTTCTAACCTTAAATTCTTCTTACTATCTTCCCATTTATTCGTTCTAAAATTTCTGCTTACAGCGTCTATTTTATACTTTAACTCAGGTATTGGTTTCAATTAAGTGGGGGCATATCTATCGAAGCGAAATGGTTTCCCCGCTGTACAGAGTGTTCATTCACTAAAACAACAAATGCTGTCCCTTGTCTTGCGATGACCTGCCCTTCTGGAATCCGTTTATCACATTACTTCATGAGTAGGCTCCTGTTTGATTTATTTATGTATTTTTCTCTGTTTCATCGTCGTTCTTCTTAGCGTAGAGAGAGTCGTCTCATCTTTCGTCTTAGAACTGTTTGGGTGTACCTTTCTTTGCTCGTCCATTTTTGTTCACTTTGTAGCATCATATTCACTATGTTGTCCGGGTTAAGCTGTCCAACTTCCTCTTCCAAACGTTTTCTTTCTTCCTTCCATGCGTCGCAGTAGAAGAAAGTGTGTTGTACATCATCCTTTTCGTTGCCACACAAGGGACGTGTCGGACCTTCAGCTTTACCCATTTTATGCAGGTAATGCTGAAAGTTGCCGTGACCGCTAAGCAGCTGCGTCATATAGAAATTCACCTCTCCGTGCTGCCGATCGACACACGTAGATAGGTCGTTGATGAGCCTTTTTCTCCAGGCAGCATTTTTCGTGCTACGCCACCGTTCTTTCCATAATTCACGGGTTCACTTGTTTTGCTTTTCTAGTTGCTTCGTCCTTTGATACCTCCTTTCTGAGTTGGTGTATGCGCTGGCGCTCACACGCAAGAAGAGATATCGGCGTAGCCCCAGTTATAGCGAAAATCGCCGCCTTTGACACTGTTCTGTAAGTGCAGGCGATTCTTAGGGCGCTAGTATGTTGTACTCTTTCAGGTTTTTTCAGGTAATTTTCTTTCTGCATTACTTCTGCCCAGATTTCTGCACCATACAAAAGCATAGAGTTTGTTGTCGACATAAGAAGTCTCCTTTTCATTGATCTGGGCCCCGCTATGTTTGTCATAAGGCGTCCGAGGGCCTTAACTACGTTTTCCGCTTTTTTGCAGGCTCTATCTATATGTTGTTTATAGCTAAGTTTGACGTCCATTGTTACTCCTAAATATTTCACAAACTCTTTCGTAGTCACGGTTATGCCCCCAGGGTTTATTGGGATACCTCTTGTCCGAATACTCGTTTTTCTTGATAGTATGACTACCTCCGTTTTTTCTTTCCAGAGTTCTAGGCCGTGCGCTCTTATCCAATTTTTTACTTTTTCCAGGAATTTATTCGCGATGGCTTCAGCCTTCTCTACTCTTCTTACTGAGATGATTGCTGCAACGTCGTCAGCTAGCCAACCAGTGTTGCCCCTATAGATAGCTCTTCTCGGAGGAGTCCATCATATAAGACGTTCCAAAGGTCAGGTCCTAGGACTGAACCCTGTGCTACTCCTGTATGTACCATGCTGTATTCCCTATTCTTTTTGTAATACCAAACATAACAAGCAGGTATATGTAGGTTCGAAGTTGGAACTTCTTCTCGCTAAATCGTATGTTCAGATGTCCTACTAAGGGTACCTTGATAATACTTTCATTTCGGGTGTACTTTCACATGCGATACGGGGGTTCAAAATATAAAATTGGTCATTAACTATTCGTTCTTCCTTGTAACCAATAGAAAATTTGTTCATATCGATGGCGTGACGTTGTCCACTAGTCTCTTTCTCGGCTGTCTCGTCTGTCGTGGCGTGATCAACTTGCTGGTCTGGCGTAGCGTTGGTTTGGCGTGGCGTGGGCTTCGTCATAACCATCATAACCAGAGTAGCCATACTGGTGTTTGTAGCAACTCAACCCAACTTCACTACAGTTGAGTTAAATTTTTATTTTGTCCAGCTGGTGGGAAAAATTCAAAATTACATCAATAGTCTACTTTCTTAGTCTTAACCATTAATACCAACCTGGAATTCCCGTGGCAGTCGGAAGTCGACTGCACACTCTTGAATTTAAAAGATTCAAGTTTACTTGAAAATAGAAACTTCCATTGCTCGAAAGCTTCAGTTGCAAGGTATCCGTAAGAATTTATTTTTTGACATCCGTCGACAACCAGTTTCAAAGGAAACATACATGAACCGACAAGCAAGAGTCTGAAACGATTCCAAATAAAATTATAATAACAATTTGTATCTAATATAGAAGAACAACAAAATGAAAAGATACTATCAGGCTAGTATTACATAGTAACTTAAATCGTGCAGTAAGATTCTTTATGTTCGCCTTCGGTTAACTGTTAGCAACTACTGCAGATATTTTTTGCTATTCTAAGAAAAAAACAATACAGAGATAGTTCAGTGGAGTTCAATTAAGAACTAAGTTTGAAAACTACTATCAAAAAGTATGCAAACTACTACCAAAAGTTTAGCAGAACTTAGCAGATTTTACCCGAACATCCAGCATAAGGTTGAATCTCAATCTGGTCACACTGAAAAGAATTACACATCACAAACGCACATCCATTAATGGCACAGCCTCATGAGCAAAGAAATTGTTGATTTCTCTCTTCGACATTACTCTTTTGAACATGCTCTTATCAATACGTGGTCAATACAACTTGACCGATTTCAATTAAAAGTATATTCTGCACATCTTCGACAAAATATCTTTTAAATTGTTCATTTTTATCAAAATCGGACATGTAGTTTGCCCGTAGGAAGGGTCACAAAATTTATGTTGGCGTATTAATTAAATCATAGATAACTTTATTCAAATTGATCTTTTTTATTTCCATATTAAAAATTGAGATTTCAGAACCGGTATCTAACAAAAGAGTCTAAGGTTTAGAATCATGGTCTATCTCAACCTTAATAAAAGGTATTAGAACATCCTCTCTGCCGGACTTAAGAGTTCTTTTGTTGGTCATAGTATATATTCGGATCGTTTTTCGTACAAGTATCCCCGTTTTTTAAATTTGTTTATTTGTGAGACTAGTTCGCATATTTGCGGATTGCTTATTCGTTGTATGAACAGTGATGAAACTATAAATATTGCGCCTACCCCATCACACCAATGAAAAAAATAAATCAAGAATTTTGGTTCTATTGCAAAATATATTTGTAGCAGTATTTTTTTAAATTTTTTATAACAAAATAACATTTCAATTTATATAAAATTAAAAAGAACAAAAAAATAACATTTCAGTTTAGCTATATAAAATTAAAAATTAATAAGAATAAGTTTATATTGCAGCTCAAAGTGCTTTCTACAAAAAATTGATTACAACCATTTATATATTGCTAAAATATTTTTTTCTCGTTTTTCCCGATACAAAATTCTACATAGACTAACTTCTCTCAAATATCCAGAATTTACTAACACTAACGTGTCCAACAAACCCCTCACAACCTCTAAATGTTCATTTTTACAACGTAATGAATTCGACTACAAAAATATGGGGTGCAACAATCTTTCAAAATTAATCGTAGATAAGAAAGTACAAACCTACAATGTATTATTTTTATTTTTTTAATTCTTAAATATTCAATAATGGTGAATTATTTAATTCCTTTTGGTCATTAAGTAAATTTCCAGAATTTTTCAATTTATTTATTTCTAGAGATTCCAACATATTCAGTTTGTACCCTTTCTTTTCTATATGTAGTATTTCAAAATGATTAAGTGATGATTGAAATGATGATAAGTATTTCATTAGGATAATGATTCCGTAAAAGTTTAAGCAAATTTTTTATTTCAGCTGAGTCTTTGCTATAATATTTTGTGGTTGAAGGCATTTAAATTTGTCAATAATGTGGTTCATAGACTGAAATCTATGTTTTATTTGAGTACTAATAATATCCGACACTCTAGAGTAGGCGTTAATATTAAAATTTGCTTCTGAATTCCTAAATCTGTAAACTTCTGATATATGTAATTCATCGTGAAATTTTTATCAACCACTTTTTTTTATCATCTTTAGGAAATATAATTTTTTCAATTATAAATTTCTTTAAATTGGCATTAAAAATTTCATTTACCAAATTAGATTTGTCACTAGGATTTTTATTTTGTTTTAACGAGTTAATTAACTCATTGCTGTCATCATCGTTAATTGGGCATTCATATGGATCCACCTCGTTCGCCAGTTGTTGCACTGATTCCATACATGACACAATTTTCGTTACCCTGTTGTTTAGATTTAATACAGATTCATTGTTATTGCTTTCAGACTCACAATTTATTCTGTTCACCACGTCAGCGTCAGCTGTAACTCTTGCTACCTTCGCGAAGAAAGTTGAAATAATCTCATGCAATTCCTGCAATTTTCTTATGACTTACTATTTATTCCATTATTATTTTTATTTATTTCTTTATTATCAAATATTCAAGCACAAGATTCCTAGCATATGGTTAGCGACTTCTAAAGCGACTTCAGCATATGGTTAGTTTTGCTTCGGAATTAGTTGTTGAAAATTGATTTTACTCAACAACACTTTTGCATGTAAGTAATTGAAGGAGGAGAATTTGCGGTGGAAGAAAGTAGGTCACTTTGCTTGAATCGTTTTAAGGAAAATATTCAAATAAAATGAAGATAAATGAAGTAGTAGTAGAAGTTAAGTATTCCTTGCCTTAAATTTATATATAATTGTGGCAGATGCTTCAAATAACGAGTTTGTGTCCAATCAGTTGATTCCTCAATTTTGCTTCTGTATCTTTAAAATGCTGTAACAGTGGACAGTGCTCTTCCAACAGTAAATCCAAATATATTTATATGTCGTCCAAAGGTCGCAAAATTCTGTTCACACCTATAACAGAGAAATAATAAAGCATAATGAAATGGAAAACACACATAAAAATTCTTTATTTAACTTTTCAACATTTTTACTTACAAACTTTACTAGAAATTATTTACGAATTACAAAACGTTTCTACAAAAGCAAATAAATATTGTAATTAGATGTTATAGAATTGTGTCAATTAATATGGACTACAGTCGGGCCTGAGTAAGTGAGAACTGGGTAAGCGAGAAAACTTTTTAAGTGAGAGTAATTGCCTGGTCACGTCATTATTCATCTCCAAGAGCTAGAATCTTGGGTTAGTGAGAAACCCCCATAAGCGAAAAATAGATTGTGGTCCCTTGAACCCTCACTTATCCAGGTTCGACTGTATAAAAAATCAAGTTTATGATCAACTATTTATGAGATTGAGATTTATTATTAAGAAAATAGTATGTGAAACCATGAAAATAAGCTGTGACTGTATTACTTAAACATAAGTGATTATTTAAAGTCATGTAACATATTCCATTTGAATAAACTAATGTTAAGTATCCTCATTGCGTTTTTTTAATTATCTACGAGATCACTTGGTTCATTCTGCTGTAATTTAATTCATGAGGGGCATTTGTTACGCTTTTTGCACATCTAGATCTTGGTATGGAAGGTGACATCAAATCAAGGAAAGTGTAGTCGGCAAAATGATAAATTTTGAAATGTTTTATTTATTTAATATATTACCGATTATCATTTCAGATTCGGATTTGCGACAAACATTCGTGATAATCACAGCTGATACCAAAGAATCGCAGAAAGTGCAGCTCAAAGCTCTCGCTTAATTTGTTTATTTTAAATAAAATTTACTGTTCCATGACTCGTACCAATTTCCATTTTAGGTACATGGGAGTATAATAATAAAGGAGCAATTCAAAGAAATCTCAAATTGTTTACTTTTAAAGGAATGAGATGTTATTCTGAAGAAGAAATGGCAGCAAACCATCGGGAGATTCAGAGTGATATAATTTGTCATGAAACGAATTGTTAAGTATTATAATGTTTCACTCGAAGCTGACCACTTATATTTATATTTATTTCAGCGGATTTGTCTCAAACCGTACATTTCGGGACTGTATTAGAGAAACGATCTGACAAGGGCATAACATTAGGCTGCATGCTGGCCATTTCAAGATTCTACGAAAAGAGTTTCTTGTTAAATGAATGTTCAATATCCAAAGGCGCACACTAACAGTTGGCCTAGGATGAAATTTGTTAAGTAATAATTGATGATTTATAACAGATTAAATTGAGACTAAGCTTTCCATAAGGTGTATCTAGAGAATCTGATATGGAGCAACTCGTAGGTGAATATAACTTCTTCTTTGTTTACTGTGTACAATCTATTTAGGAAACTCGTCATATGTACTTTTTAAATTTTGCAGGAGGAAGCTTTTGACTTCTCACTCTCATTAAGAGTGAGACTTGCTAGTCATATGTTAGCGGTGAAGAACTCGGAATTTGTGCGAAAAGTTAAATAATTTTAAAAACATAAATGTGATCGTATTGAAATTGAGCTGAGGTGATTGGCTTAATGAGCCAATGCGGTGATTCCCGGGTATGGTTTGTTGCGTTTATAAGTGAGTAGAGCACATTAAATGTTTAGTTTATTTTGCTAAGGGAATGTTTAGTATTTTTAAATTAAAATTTAGTATTTATAATATCAAATTCTTGTGAATATTTTGAGTATTGTTTGAATTTTTATGAATATAGTTCTATGAATATAGTTCCAAACACTGTACATATACACTGTACATTGTGCATAAGTTTATCAATCTAGTTAGGTTGATGTGCTATAAATTTAGATCTAAGTAATTTAGTATTTTTAATATTAGGTTGACAAATCATTTGAGGAATCAGAATTATAGAAATAACAAGAATTTATTATTTGTTTTAACAGAAATATAATATATGTAAATAATTAAAATATAAATTAAATATAAATATATATATGGCGTTATTAATTAATATGGAGTTGCAGTAAAAATATTATCAACATATAGAGGATCAACAATAGTGCTTACTCATAGCCCTAAGAACAAGACAACTCACTCAGTGGAGCAACGGTAATACCTCTAACAGCAAGCGTTTTTCCCATGCGCCTGGACTTCTGCGAGTCTGTCTACAAATGTGCTTGGCTGCAGACGGATTAACGACGTGAATAATTGATGTTTTTTGGCAACCCATAGTAATTGAAACCTTTTGGCAACTCTTGATAATAGGTAGTTGGGATTCAATTTGGAATACGAGCAGTCGAACAGTTTTCAATTGTATTGTATGTAAATCCTTTTGGCAACTCTTAATACTTGTAATTGTGCGAGCAATTTTATAAATATACTACGAAAAAAAGTGTAAATATTATAAACATTAAAGTGCTAAATCAAAACCACTATCGCTCTTTTATAATATATGTATATGGTGTACAGTCCACAAAAATTTTCGACAGTTACAAGTAACATTATTAACAGATGGAAATTCCTTTTCTGAAAATCATGGCGAACTCTGTATTTTCATTTATGCTGTGGAGGGATATAACTTCCGGGATTTTAAATCACATTTCGTTTAACAAAAATCCGCGGACTTCTTGGTTGGAACGGTTTGATGCATAATATGGAACCTGAATGGTTCTTTATAACAAACCGATTACAAATTTACCAGACTTATATGCGGCTGCTGATATTGCTCCAGACGATCATAAAGATGGCCGGCCCAAGGATTGAAATGAAATTAATAATATTGGAGCCTTTTAATGCATTGACATATCCGGGATTTTAGGTTCGATAAGAGAAATCCTCACTTAAAGGTGCAATTAATACGCAGGTCCGATTCAAGCGTAACGACGGTTCTTAGAACCAAACTTGAATGTAAACATATTTGTAATTATTATTTTTTCTTCCCCAATTTTAATTTGTGTCTAAGTACGTTATAACTTCTCGGATTCAGTATGAACTGTAGATACTTCTGAATAAAGAATTATTGTTATTTAAAAATGGAATATTATTTTCGATTTTCGTTTATTTTGATGACCTTGAAACGGCTGAACCGATTTTGATAAAACATATCTAAGAACCACCGCTAGATTTGCTGCCTTCAAATAAAAAAAGCCGCATCCAAATTGACTCACCCGTTTTAGAGCTACTGTGCCGCAGACAGACACACATAGCGGTCAAACTTATAACGCCTCTCGTTTTGTGTCGGAGGTTAAAACAGAACAAAGTTAAAGTAAAAGGAAAAATAAGAAAAAGTAAAACAGAAGAAACAAAAATTGAAAATTTATTACAAAAATGGAATTATACATTCGGCCAACTACAGTGTATTGTCGGATCAGGAATGGTTTTAAAATGCAGATAATGCATCAGCGAATGTTCGTTAGACCGAACGAGCATTGGAGTGTCCGGTCGTGACTCGCAGAAGAGAAGCAGCCCGATTATATGCCCTTTATATGCCCTAGACCACCTCGATATGAAGCCCAACATAACACCGCCTTTTCTTATCACAAAATTTATGTGTTCATGATATGAGAGCCTCGAATCAAGGAGGACATCCAAATAACGAACACAGTCCACTGACCCAGCTAAGGAGCCATTGATTGAGAAAGTATAAGGTACGTAGATTTGCTTTCCTTGGAAACAGATGTGTTCGCACTTTGTAATATTGAGTCTAAGGTTGCTTTTGGAGCAACAAAATGAGAAGCGATTAATGTCGTTCTGTACATTTTGGTGTCGTCCGGGAACGAGAGAATATCAGAATTCAAGACGACCCAAGAGACATCATTCGTAGCAGCTTTAAAGAGTAGTGGGCCAAGGTGACTACCCTGCTGAACACCACTTGCTGCAGTAATACTATGGGAGATGGAAGATCTAAAAAGAACGAGATATTCCCGGTTACAAAGGTAGGAAAGAATGAATCTGAGAAAGTAAACAACCCGCCAACTTAAGCTTTAATATAATCAAATTATGAGGAATGCTGTCGAATGCTATACTCATGTCTGTAAAGATGGAGCATTGATGATGTATGAGGCAAACTGCACGAGGTTGGTGACGGTAGATCTAGGTTTTCGGAAGCCATACTGATGTGCAGAGATAAAGGGTGAGAGGAAGGGGTAAAGTTTACCGACGAGGATCTTTTCAAAGATTTTGAGAATAGTGGATGGTTTAGTAATAGGTTTGTAGTTCGATGACTGGGACTTGGGGCCCATTTCATAAACTGGAATTAAGAAACCATCTTTCCAGTAGTCTGAAAATAAATCAGGTTGAATGGAAAGGTTAAAAAATTTGGTAATGGAGGAGCAAGTAGCGTTGCGCATCTGTTGAGAATTCCATCTGACCGGGAGAGAAGTCATCCTTGAGGCGTTGAAGCTCAACTAGGATTTCCTCCTCGATGGAAAGGAGATCGGGGAAGTTGGCGAGTAAGGAGGAACGGACAGGATTAAGCGCGTTGAAGTAATGTATGTCAGGCTCAAACTAGCCATCCGAGAAGGTGGTGGAGAAATAGTTTGCGAATAGGTTAGAGATGGATTGAGGACCATCACACTCCATACCAAAGTAGGAAATGGACTGTGGGTAGGAATCATCTTTGTGGTTTCTTCTGGAGTGAACAAAGGAGAAAAATCGCTGGGCATTTCAAGGTAAGGTTACATTTCACCAAGGATAGGTATTTGTTATACTGGACGTTGGCCAGAGAATCGAATTCTTTATAAGAAGTCCTAAATTGATCGTAGTGTTCCCGACAACTGGAGTGGAGATATTTTTTTCAGTAAGCGTTACGCCTAATCCTCTGAGATTTGACTTCACTGGTGTACTAGGGCAGTGAGAGAAGCCATAAGAGAATGAGTGTCCAGATGTGGGGACCAAACAATATTAGGTAGGTTGAAGTCACCGATGAGTAGTATCTGGTCTTTGTCAGTTATGGAATTAATTACGGAATCTAACACATTAGAGAGCTGCAAGAATACATTTTCGTCCGATCATTTTGGGATGTAGGTGGTAATCAGGATAATGTTAATGTTATGAATATATCATATATGTGGCGGTCACTTGGAACACTTGGATAATGCATCTTCCCGGAAAGCAGAAGATCGAGTGCGCGCATTTCTCCATGTATTCCAAATTGGTGATCCCGAGTATTTGAAAAAATCACGGGCTCTGTTCAGATCCTCTCTGGTAACTAGCCTCGCAATTGTGGCATACTTCGGCAACTAACCACACTCTCAAGCAACTAGCATCACCCTTAAGCAAGTAGGTTCACCGACCCACAATTGCAGCCTAACTTCGATGCATGGCGTCCCGGCAACGATCACAGCAGAACCCAACAACAGGCACTGCCTTCTTCTGTCGATTTGAAGCGCTGTTCTCAAATCTAGGAGGAGAATATGTGGTGATCATGTAAATCCTGGAACACCTACATAAATGAATGCATTCATAGTAGCTCAGTGGCCAGAGGATCTGCCCGGAAAGCCAAAGGTCATGGGTGCGATTCGCATTCGAGTGCGCGCATTTTTCCATGTGTTCCAAATATATGACACAAACCGTTCAGGTAAAGAAACATTATTCAATAACCAAAATTAGTGGTAAGTATTGTATGATATCTGTGTTGCTAGACAACGGAATGGTTTCATTCGATATGTTTGCATAGGATTTTTGTAGAAAAGAAGTTTGAGAAAGGATTGCCAGTACAAATGCTATGCATTTTTTAATGCAGACTCTGCTTTTCCTTAACAGTTTTTTTTAGTTGAACAAATACTATTTTAGGTTCAACCTTAGTTCCATGAAGTCCAGTACAACCAAAAGTGAAATTTTCTATTGATATTTAAGCGAAATTAAGTACAGGTATTCAGCTTAGTTTACCCAGCTAGTCATGTATCCAGCTAAGTGAGAAAAAAAATCAACCATGCATCACCTTACACAAAAGTGTCTTGAAAGTCAGAAACTGTTAAAAAAAACTTAAAACAATCGTAACTCCCAAACTATGAAAAATCGTTGAACATACATAGTGGTTATTCAGGTCTGTCTTGGGGTGTTCTATCTCTTGGCTTCCGCTCTGCACTACTTCTTGTGGCACCCTGTATATCTGCCTTTATAGCCCATATCAAAGTTAAAAACTATACAAAATATAATCTTTGTCCAAACTTCCTTGTGATTGTGCATGATTTTCGCCACAAAATGTGTTTCATGGTGTCCATGGCCTGTTTTTTGACGGTCTTGTATGTTAATTACATGGTAGAACAATGTTTAATACGATTATACGTTCCAAGTTAAAAGAGAGGCAGGTAATGTAGCACTCTACGTTAACGTACATTTCAATCTACTACTACTTTGGTGGATTACAGCAGAAAGGATGTGAAATGGAGCTATTTATTCGTGGTTATTTGGAATATTATTAATCCAAATCCATAACCATTTGACCGAACAAGGTGTGAGCACTTTTCTGTCCATATGATATTTCTTTCAACAAAATAATGAGGGCTTGTCGTTCGATTTCCTCTGTAACTAACAAATCTGAAACGAAAATGTTTTAGTTACATTAAACAGCAATTTGTAATAAAATACACTGCAATTCTTGGGCAGAACATTGTGGTTAATTTTATGTAGCAATTGCTGGGCAGTATCCAAAGTTATTTTGATGTACTCGTCACAAACGAACTAAATCTGAAACTGATAATTATTAAAATCTTGAATAAGTCAGATACGTGACGGAACCTTAACATAAGTTTACATCTGCGCTACTGCAGATCTGGACTACTCTACCTCTTACGTTTATAAAACATGATTGAAGCCCATTTGAAATATTATTTTAAAGAATCAACCTGATCATCAAGAGATGACTGGTGTAGGGGCGTCCATTAATTACGTGAAAAAATTTTAGGGATTTTTCACCCCCCCCTCTCCCTCCACACCACCTCACGAGAGATTTTTCAAAATGTAAATTTTGAGGGTAACGTTAATCAGTCCCTGATTCCGTTCAATTATTTAAAAAAGAAAAAAGAAGTGGCGGGCACGCATAAGCTCGCAGGGTTCCATAGAATGCTTGAGTTAAAGTTAAAAGATTGTTAATAACTTTAAACTTCGAATATCTTTTTAACGGTGTACTGTTTTTATATAGTTCTACTACCTTAATTTCGTTCAAACTGTTCTTTCGTTTTCGGTACTTTCATTACTGCATTGTCTAGCGGTTCATATGCGTAAATTTCTTCCATATAATCCCAACAGTCTCCGAATAAAATGGCTGTGACATATGGACATGACGAAACTATAAGGGTACCGTTTTTTGCCATTCGGCTACGGAACCCGGAAATAATAACTTGCTAAATTGTTCTTGTTTAAGGCAACTTGAAGACTGTTTCTTGAAGTTAAGTTAATAATTATACTCAGAAATGATGCGCAAAAATTATTTATTCAAATAGAATATCTTATACAATCTTAACTTATTTATTTTACTTTAAGTTATACAATTGAAAGTTATTTTATTATTTTACACGTTTGTGTCATCTACTTATATATAGTTTACTAATTTTGAAACTAAAGTATTCGAACTTAACCTTCTACCAAACAAATATTAATTTAAATCTAACTTATTCGTTAATATCATAACATAATTCTCCAAGTTTTCTTTCATTCAATTTTCTCTCTTTCTGTGATTTGTAATTACATTTTTAATAGTTGAATAATTATTTGTAAGCAAATTTGATATATTTTAATGTATAATTTTCAACTGTTCTCCTTACTGAAGAATGTAATATAGCTTAAAACTACTATGTGTGATTTATGGGCTGTATTCACATGCATAGGTATATATATGTAATTTTATTATTTCATATGGGAAGCAAAATGTTCATTGGCACAAATTTTTCAAAAAGTTAAACCGACTAAAAAAAGGATCATGTAAGTAGACATATAAGACAATAACGCTAATATGCTTCATAAAAAGACGAAAACCGGAGCGAAGCGCGCATTAAATTGACAAACTTATTATGTATGCACATAATCTTGTATTAAATAAATAAGTTTTCAAGATTTTATACAAAAACAATCAAGAAAATCTTGTTGTGTTTCGAAAATGATCAAATTTGATATTGCGGCACAAAAAGGTAGAGAAAAGGTTGGCTGAAAAACCTGCTGCGAATTTGCCCAACATCAAGTTAAACTTAAGTGTAGCTTAGCGGATAATAATATTAATTTCGAAATCAATGGCAATATTTGGCGGATGTGGAAAATGCAGATGATTTCTTTACATTATTTTCAAAGTTTTGAAAATTACATACAGTCGAGCAGTTTTCATCCGGCCTTGCATTATCCGCCATTTCTGTAACCGTCACTGAAGACAGATGCGTTAATCTTGAAGAGATCCCGTAGTTTTTTGATGGAAAAAAGGAAAAACAGTTCAAAAAGCAAAAAGAGACTGCCTTTTCCTTTCATTGATTTTCACTCTTTCCTTAACAAAATATATAATCATTGGTTTCTCATAAAGTATTTATTTCTTTTTTACATCAGTAAAAATAGTCCTTTTTGTCGACAAATTTGCGCCTTTCAAAATCTAAAGCTCAACCCTAAAGTAGACACCGAGTCGAGTTGACTCGAGTTGAAAACGATTCCGCACATACGAACACATACGACTCGAGTGGTCTGGTGAAATCGAGTCGAGTTTGAATTTTAAACACAAAACTTGACTCGAGTCGTCGGTGAAGCTATACACTAAAGTTGACACCGAGTCGAGTTGACTCGAGATGTAACTCGAGCTAGTGAATATTTCAACTCGAGTTACTCGAGTTGGAAAATATGCAATTCGGCCCATCACTAGTGTGAATTATTTAATAATAGTATGTGAATGGTGTGAATTATTTGTGAATTTTTAAAGTAGCTGAAGCGTATGAACAAAAATACTATCGCCGTGAAGAACTCAATTAACGCAATAAACGCTATGCTGAATAGAATCGTAGTGGACGGCAAAGCAGAATTCATAAGGAAAGGGTTGATCCTTTTTGCTTAAGAGATATTGATTTTAATTATACAAATGGTGCGAGATGACCTGCAACTAGATTCCGGAGGGTAAGGTTCCCCTGAACTGCAATTATTAGTTACGCTGCGGTTTTCGGGCCGAGGATTCTGGCGACCTTGTCGGCATCTGCAAGCCTTAAGAGTGGCTCGTGCTCTAGCTTGTTTTGCATCACGCATAATTACAATGCCGATGAATATAGCGGAGCAGGAAAGTATCAAACGGGACTTTAAGACGATTAGGAGTTTGGTGCTATTGAATATGGGTCATGTGACCAAGCGACTGAGCCGCTATTGGTGGAACAAGGAACGCTGCCGCCGTACATGTCGGTGCAATTGGGAAGATGAGGCATTACGGAATGCTGTGGAAGTTGGAGGTGCGAATATTTGTCTAAGAATCAGTTATATTATATGATAATAATTGTATCGAATGCGGTGCGGAGCTAGAAAAGCTGTACAACATTGTTACCCAAGAAATCCGAACGCTGAAGATGCTTAAACAGCCAATTCAATATTGGAACTCAATTCTGGTTTTTGCTTTCGTCCAAAAGTTAGATCCGGAATCCATCAAGGCGTGGGAACAAGACTTAGGGTCATCAAAGAAACCACCAGCATGGGCGCAACTAGAAAAGTTTACCGAGTCAAGGATCCAAACTTTGAAGGCGTTTGAACGCTCTCAGACAAGAAAACCAACGATTCAATTCCGAACTCCAGCTACACGTGTTTTTCATGCGAGTAATTCTGTCAACACTTTTGACAAAATAAAATGCGCGGTATGTCAGCAGGGCCATTTTTTAACACGATGTCGAAGCTACCAGCAAATGATAACAAGCAAACGACGAGATTTTATAAAAAACCACAATCTGTGCTTCAACTGCTTGATAAATGTCCATCTACCAAACGATGCGTCGAATGTGCGAAACGTCATCACACATCTCTCCACTTCAATGAGACAACAGCGAGTCATGAATCATCTGGAACTTCCCCGCCAAAACAAATAACACATACACAGGCGTCATCAAAAATTATATTCTTGCCAACAATTCAAGTCCTCGTCTTAAACCAACATGGGGCTCACATTAAAGCTCGAGTCCTGCTAGATCAAGGATCCGAAATCTCGCTCGTGTCCGAAAATCTGGTACAACGTCTTCATGCTCATCGAGAGTCATGCTCAATGTCAATAAACACGATAGATAATAAAACTACAAAGGCCAGAGCACTCGCTTCACTTCATTTAAGACCGCATTTCGAATCATTATTTAAGCTAGAAATTCAAGCTATCATCCTGCCCAAACTGACGAATTTAATTCCATGTGGACACATCAATACAATCCAGTTCCCGCATCTTCAGGGGATATCACTTGCAGATCCGTCATATCACAAACCAGGGTCAGTAGACATCATCCTGGGTGCAGACGTCTATGGATCATTATTGCAGGGACCAATCATCAAAGGGCCTAGCAATTCGCCAATTGCTCAACTGACCTCATTTGGTTGGATTATTTCGGGCCCAGCCTCATTCAACAGTAATCACTCAAATATCAACATTCATCACTTCTCAGTAGATGATGTACTTCACCAATTATTAGAGCGATTTTGGCACCAAGAGGAAATTCCCTCCACCCCTTGCAAAGCACTCACCATCATTCCCGACACAACACTCACCTTCAAAACCACACATTCCCGAGATGCCAATGGAAGGTATATTGTCAAACTACCTTTCAAAGGAAACAAAAATCAGCTTGGAGATTCAATGCCATCGGCGGTTCGTATGCAGAGCTGCTTGAAGAAAAAATTTAAAAGCGATACCCTTTCTATCAACGATTAGGTCACATGATCGAAATTAACAGCCCAGGACAGACAACCTCATTTGTCCTTCCACACCATGGGGTACTTCGAAGCAACAGGTCAACAACTAAGCTGCGAGTTGTTTTCAATGGTTCGTGCAGAATATCAGGCGGCCTATCATAAAATCAAGTATTGCACACGGGATCTAAGTTGAAAACTAACCTAATTGATGTCCTCATGCGCTTTCGTTTGTTTAAATATGTCTTTTCAGCAGACATTGAGAAGATTTCAGAAGATTCACATCCGCTCCCTTCCTAGCGCTTCGGGTACTTGATCAACTAATTGAGGATGAAAGAAGTAATTTTCCACTTGCACTAGAAACGCTAAATAAAGGACGCTACGTTGATGACATCTTTTGTGGAGCAAACACTCTTCTCAAGGCTCAACAAACGGCACATCATATTAATCAGCTGTGCATGGCATGCCAGTTTCTTCTAAGAAAATGGATTGCTAATGACATGAAAATCCTGAATTTCATTCCTTCCGACTGTAAACTAGACTCGTCAATCTTAGAAGTAAACAGCAATGTGGTACTTGCATTAGGGATTTCGTGGAATTCAGCTAGCTAGTTACCATTTCAGCATGTCTTCGAAATCTGACGATGTGCGACCAGCAAAAAAGCGATCAGTTTTATCAAAAATCGCACAGTTTTTTGATCCTTTAGGACTTCTCTCCCCACTCCTTATTCGCTTCAAGGTAGTTATGCAGGAACTATGGACGGTGAAATTGAGCTGGGACAACCAACCAGGCCCACCGCAACATAATACGTGGCAGCAACTCCTCCACAGTCTTGAGGAAATAAAGAACATCGAAATTCCGCGATGGATTGGTTTCAGTCACCAGATGCAACTTAAAGTTCATGGGTTCTGCGATGCATTACAAACTGCTATGGCAGCCGTAGTATACCTTCGCATAAAATCGAAACATCAAATCTCTTAATCATTATTATGTTCAAAAACTAAGGTCGCCCCACTGAAACGGATAACCATTCTCAGACTTGAGTTGTCAGCAGCCGTCATATTGACAAAATTAGTTGTTTACTGTAAGAAAACACTCAATTTAGAAAACATTCCATGCTTTCTGTGGACAGATTCATCAGTAGTCCATACATGGGTCAATGAACATGCATCAAAGTGGAAGGAATTTATCCACAATCGGATTGTACTATTCAAGATGCTCTCCCTAAAGCACAAATGCTTTCACTCGCCAAATTTCCAAACTATGTATTCTACCAATTGATCAAGTAGAATCTAGCTATTCGCTGGCTGGGTCAGCGAAGGCGGGCGGGAATGTTTGAGATGAATAAAACGAATCACAACCGCAAGACGCGGGCATTTTAATGACTATCGACGCTGCATTTCCTTTTTGGTGTGTTTTCTCTAGTTGGTTAATGTTTCCTCAGGTGGTGAAATTTGTCCTCGGTGCAGGATTGGAGTTTCGCACCTAGTTCGCTCTCATGTGTCACATGCAAACATTTCTTTGTTCTCAGTTTTTTCTTGTCACTCGAATGCAATATATAATCAGAACAAAATTTAGCGGAAACCAGTCTCAGGACATCTTTTGTTGCGACAACAATTATTGAACCGTTCTTTACAATTTCAATATTTCTCATTTCAGGATATACGTATTTACTGAAGAAATTGCTGATTTGCAGTATAATTCAGTCTACTCTGACACTACTTAAGGGTTATTTCAAGGACATTACCTACGTCACCTCAACAAGAACGGCCTTTCCAGATCAATCTTCCGGATTAAACTTCATCAGAAGGATCCTTTCAACACCTTTTCAAATTGAGGTAATTCATACAACCTAACTATGAGTCGGGCTGAGCTTCTAATTAACTGTTCAGTAATTGAGAAGCGGCTTGATCGTGACTCCCTTCTGAGTCGGGCTGAGCCTCTGGTTGAGTGAATCGAGAGGCAGCCTAGATCTTGACTCCTTTTTTTCTATCTTATAGCGTTCTGGTAATAGGCTCCTAGCCTATTCCAGGTGAGCCTCACAGTGACTTCATGTCATCTGTGAGCAACAAAACTTGCACTCGCTTGTCAACCAAGCAGTCTCAAATCCAGCTCCCAGCTGATTTCACTGGAGCCTCACATTGACTGCCGGTCATTTGTGAGCAAAATTTTCTCAATCAATCGACTTACAACCAATTCAATGGAGCCTTATATTGACTTTTTGTCAATATAAGCAAATTCAGATAATGACTTCTTGTTCTAGCGTTCTGAATATCATCTATCAGATGATTCCAGGTGAGCCTTGCAGTAATTTACTGTAAGCAACTTTTCGGGCTACCAGACAACAATCTTCAGCAGGAGTTCAACTATTCAAACAATTCGCTGCAGTCCAGAGCATATGTCGAATAAAATAAAATCTTGTAAAATTTTAACAAATTTGTCCTCTTTCTTATTCTAGAATCCTAACATTTTTTCTGGTCCTTCGAGCCGGATCCTGGATATCCAGGAAGGCAAAAGGAGAATAACATCAAGATGAGGGTCAACCATATCCATAACCGGATAGATCAACAACGAATTTATCAGGAATTCCTTACATCTGTGAATACCCAGGTTCTAAGTATTGAAGAGGTCAACCTTTCTCGAGACGGTCTAACCACCTGGTTAGATGAAGTGAAGACGCAATGGCGACATTTTTTCAATAATAATGCAGCTATCAACATTACCATGTTGAAAGTATCAAATTATGACGCAGAGGAGATTTGGAACCGGTAATACTTTATTAACAAAGTCTTTGAAAAGACTCAACAAAGTTACTTAGATGCTGTAACGGTAATCACATCTCTAATTGAAAAGCTTGCCGAACGTAGTGCAAATAGAGCAGCTTCTTCAGCTAGGTCAGACAGTACAACGTCTGCAACAATGAGATGCGCTCAATTGCCGCGATTAGACATCCCGAAATTCAACGGAACATTGTCGAAATGGCTGTCCTTTAAAGGCATGTTCACATCGTTCACCCTAAATGAAAGTTCTTTATCTCCTGCAATTAAACTACAATATCTCCGGAATAGCCTTACTGGATCAGCTGCAGAAATCTTGGAATACACAGAAATTATCGACGAGAATTTTCAACCAGCCTGGGAAGCATGAGTATCACGCTTCGAAAATCCAAGGTTGCTAGTTCACTCATCGCTCTTAGTACTATTTTCAATAAAAAAGATGACAGGAGATTTCTATAAATATACACGTGCAGTTGTTTTTAAAGTTAAACGAACGGTGTTTGATTTTCCCCCTGATCGACTGTTAAAAAATTCAGGTGTGGGGTACGAACTTAGAAAATAAAATCAGTGAAACACAAAACATCGACAGTGCAAACCGAAGAACGCAGAAAACCGCAGACATTTTGTGAAACAGTAAACGAATTTTTTTTTCATAGTGCGAACGATTTCTTTGTGCAAACGATTACAAAACGTAACAAAAAAAACAAAAAAAATCCGACTGAACGAAGAAATATATTTCTGAAAAATTGACGAACCATATAAAAAAAATGCGAGTAACAAAAGCTGCGCTGAAAAAGGCGCTCGCCGAAAACAATATTGGGCATGGATCGTAGGCTAAATTTGCCGAAATGTCAGTGTTATACGACCAAATACCGCCGGAAATCCGCCGTGCAATTGAAGAGGAAAATGGCCTAAATGAAAACAAGAATGACGATTCGAATGATGACAGTGAAGAAACCAATGAAACCGATGGGCGATTGCCAAACAACGAAAAAGAATGTGACCGACAACTAGCGTTATTGCTGAAACAGGAAAAATTAAAGCAGCACATGGAAGAATTGCGGCGCAAAAATTACATCAAACAGAGCAAAAGGCGCTGACGGCCGAGGCAAATGCACGAGCTGCCACCGCCGCCGCCGAAATGAGAGCCGTCGAACAAGTTATGAGACCGAGAGCCAATGATTTTCCGGTAGAACCAAGTGAAGGTTTGGCGGCATTGGAAACCAGACTAAGAGCCATAGAGGAAACGGCACGCTGGGTCGCGGACGAATCAGACGAAGGAATTGCCACCGCTGAACGCATGTTCGACAATATGATGAACCCGACCACTTGTTGGCATAAATGTGCGACACGAATCAATACCTGGCCGTAATTAGGAGCAAAGCCGCCGCCGACGTATTGAATTTAAGAACGTAGAGCAGGCACTCGTACGATTCAGCGGAGAGGACCCGACGAAAGACGTCCATTCGTTTTTGCGACAATTTGAGCACGTGATGGAAATGGTGAGTGGTGACGATATTTTCCGAACGCTTGGCTTACGACGTGTAGTGGATGGACCCGCCAAAATTTTATTGGATGCGGACGAATCGACGACCTACGAACCGCTGAAACAATGATGATCACCGAATTTGGAAGCCGAATGACGCCGAACGATGTAGAGCAACTGATGCGACAGCGAAAATGTAATCGTATCGAGGGGCTCCATCGATATGTCCTGGAGTTGCAAAAGTATCAGAAGAAAATAAGTGCCGACCGGCTCACCGAGGAACAAATGGTAGATATCATTACGACGAATATGCAACTATAATGAGAATCTACCGACGACCGATTATGACGAAATAAAAGATATTATAGAAAAGAATTATTTGCACCCGAAGGACATTAAAGTTGAACCGTTCGACTATCAGATGGATATTCATCTGACCAACGACATCCCTTTTCACCACCCGCCGAGACGATTAGGTTATATGGAAAAAATCGATATACAGAAGAAAATTGTAAAGATGATCGAAGAAGGAATAATTAGACCAAGCGATTCGCCGTACGCCTCAGCCATTATATTAGTGAAGAAAAAAGACGGGAGCACCAGAATGTGCATAGATTATCGAGCGTTAAATAAGTTGACCATAAGGGACATTTACCCATTACCATTGATTGACGACTGTGTGGACTACATGGAAGGAAAGAAGTACTTCACCCTTTTGGATTTGAAAAGCGGGTTCCACCAAGTGAAAATGGCGCCGCGCTCGCAAAAGTACACCGCATTTGTCACGCCACACGGACAGTATGATTACCGCAGAATGCCATTTGGACTAAAAAACGCACCGGCGATTTTTCAGAGATTTGTCAATTTGATATTTATGGACTTTCTGGAAAGGGGCGAAATTGTAATTTATATGGATGATATTTTACTGCCAATGAAGATAACGACGGAACACAAAAACCTACTGAACAGAGTATTAAGAATATTAGCACGCAGGGGCCTGTTATTGAATCAGAAAGAATGCAAATTTGGTTGCGAGAAAATCGAATATTTGGGGTACGCAGTAAACGCAGAAGGCATCCGACCGAGTGACACTCACATCGCGGCACTCCGAAAGTATCCACAACCGCAGACCCAGCGAGAGGTCCATTCTTGCTTGGGATTGTTTTCGTGTTTTAGAAGATTTGTACCGGGATTTACAAAATTAGCCCGACCGATGCAAAACCTATTAAAAGAAGGAGTGGAATTCAAGTTTGATGAGACCTGTAAAAGAGCGTTTGGCAAAATGAAGGAATTGTTAACGAAGGCACCCGTATTAGCAATATATAACCCAAAGCAGGAAAGGGAGCTACATTGCGACGCAAGTTCGAAGGGTTTTGGGGCAGCCCTGTTACAAAGACAGGAAGATGGAAAATTATACTCGACGGCCTATTTTTCAAAAGCAACGACACCCACAGAATCGAAGCACCACAGTTTTGAGTTGGAAACGCTGGCAATCCTGTACGCGCTGGAGAAGTGATGGGAAGGGAAAAAGGGGCATACCCCAAAACGACGGAAAAGTTGAAAAAATGTCAAGTGATGGCTGTAGACGGATTAAACGTGGAATTCCAGTTGCAGGTGGCACAAAACCGGGACCCCAATATCAAAAAGTTTAAGGAAAAGCAGGAGGAAGAAGTAATAGAAGAGTATGAATTGGAAAACGGACTAGTTTATAGAACGAAAACAGAACCACACCGCCTATTTTATGTACCAACAGAGATGGAGGGCAATATAATAAGATTAATACACGAGAAGTTGGCACACCAGAGCGTAGATGAATGTTACGAGAAAATACGAGCGCATTACTGCTTCCCACAAATGAAGGCAAAAATCAGGAGTTTCATCGAATGCATAATGTATGCATCACCCGTACGAGCCTCCGAACAAAACCTGTATTGTATTCCCAAAGCGCCGATACCGCTTGACACAATACATTTAGACCATTTTGGACCATTGCCGTCATTGATGAATAAGAAAGAGCATATATTGGCCGTAGTGGACGCATTCACAAAACACGTCAAATTATTTGCAGTAAACTCGACAAGTACAAAAGAAGTCATATTATCGTTAGAAAGATACTTTTCTTTAGGCAGCCGACCCCGCCGAATTATCTCAGACCGCGGAACCTGTTTTACATCGCGGGAATTCGCAGAATTTTTAATAAAAAACAAAATTGAACATACGAAAGTGACGACAGCATCCGCGCAGGCAAACGGACAAGTTGAGAGACTGAACCGAGTACTAAAGGCAACCCTAGGAAAATAGGAAATTACCTGATAAACCACGCCGACTGGTCGCAGAAACTATTACACATCGAATACGCGATGAACAATTCTACGCATGCAACGACGAAAGAAACACCCAGTAAATAATTATTTGGAGCGGAACAACGAGGGCAGATGATAGACGAACTGACGGAATATTTCGCAAGTAAAAACACACCCGATGCACCAGTAAATATAACCAGTAAACGCACGGCCGCAGGCGAAAAAATTATAAAGACGCAGAAATACCAAGAAGAACGCCGCCGAAAAATTGCAAACCAACCGGATAATTTAAGAGGGCGACTATGTCGCCATGAGAAATATAGATACAGTTATAGGGACAAACAAAAAACTCATTCCAAAGTATCGCGGTCCATATGTAATATACAAAGGTCTGGGACATGATTGGTATGTACTTAGAGATGTAGAGGTTTGTCAGCTGACGCAGCTTCCAAATGATGGAGTTGTAGAGGCAAATAAAATACACCGGTGGGTACCACCATGTGAGGTCAAGGGCGACGACGGTCTATGTAGTAGTAGAAACACTGAAAGCGACAACGACGAAGATTTTTATGGTTTTAGACCCGAATGATCGGGGGCGATTATTGAGTCAGGTCGGCCGAGTTGTAAACGGCTACACCGCCACCGCTGTCAATAAGAAAACCGACAGAACATTGTAAACGCCGTCTGTAGAAGCATGCTCAAAGTGAGCGTCACTTATACACATGCAATGTGTGTCGAAGCCCCGAGGACAGCGTTGTGCGTGCTCTATGTATTAAGAGCGCTTGGTCATGTGACCAAGCGACTGAGCCGCTATTGGTGGAACAAGGAATGCTGCCGCCGTACATGTCGGTGCAATTGTGAAGATGAGGGATGGCATTACGGAATGCTGTGGAAGTTGGACGTGCGAATATTTGTCTAGGAATCAGTTATAATATATGATAATAATTGTATTTCTACAAATATACACGTGGAGTTGTTTTTAAAGTTAAACGAACGGTGTTTGATTTTCAACCTGATCGACTGTGAAAACTTTATAAATTAATTAGCTAAGGACAGCACTGTGATAAAACAACATTGAATGTTGTTTATTTGCTTTACAGGTATACGTATAAGCTATTAATGTATGATAATCTAATTAATAAAACTTTGTTTTACAAAGAAACTTTTCAAATATGCAATTTTTACAAAATAGGTAAGCATTTTTAGACTATTTAAAGTTAAGACAATTGATTAAGTCTTTAGTCTTAAGACCAAATTAAAACTAGCAACATCGAAAGTGTTCGGATCTTTTTGTTTTGTAATTCGCAAAAATTAAACTCGTTATATGGATGTTAAATAAAAAGGTGTATTAAATCAAGAACAAAGATTTTTTTTTTAAGTTAATAGAAAGTGTTAACAAAACTTGCGCGACTTTCCGAAAATGCGCGTCATCAATCTCTGTCCCGATTTAAGGGCCCCAACATGAGGCGCATTTTCAGTCGCGCTTTGGCCCTTGACCAAAGAAGTCGCCCCATTACATTCGCCGTCCAAAGATTTTATCCACTTGTTTCCATTTTGCGGTCACCGGGCAGACCCCGGCTCGTGTTAAAGAATATTGTTCAAGTAAAAACACGGAATTATTCGAAAGTTCAAGAATATTGTTTAAAGTTGTTAAATTAAATAAATTCAAGATAACGAATATTGTCCCAAGTAAACTTTTGAAATCGAACAGTGAAAATTCAAGGTAGATAAAGAACATTGTCCAAAGTTAAAACTTTTGAAATTGAACAGTGAAGGTTCAAAGTTATTAATTCAAAGCAAAATTAAAATTAAAGAACATTGTTTAAAGTAAGATTTTTGAAGAAATTGGACCGTGGAGGTCCAGAATTATTTTTGGAGTTGTTTTAAGACATTGAAAGAAAAGACAAAATTTTAGAGTTGGTTAAATAAATGAAGCAAAGTTTCGAATTAAAGCTTAAAAATTTAAATCCTGTGTAGAATCAAGGCAATAAAAAGAAACCTACTGAAGAATAAATCAATTGATTGAAAAGCTGAACATTTTTTATCCTTGTCTTTGTAACCCCACATAAAAAAATAGTGGAGGAACCCTGGGTGCAGGCGAACTTCTCCCTTCGGGAAAGCACTCCCTGTCTCTTTCCCATGTTATACCTGGGATAAAACAAAACCATTAGAAAAATTAATTTAAGTTAAAACAAAATCAGAAACAAAAACCCAAAGGTCCAGTCTAGGTCCGCGCCGTAGATTTTCCGTGAAAACTTGGTGATATAATTTTAATGAGTGTTTCTTATTAGTATGTACTTAAATCAGTGTCTCTTATACAGTTGTTATATAGAGTAATACGGTGACAGAACAGATAAATCACAAGTTTATATTTTCGCGGCCGTATATGCTGCCGTAGCTCTGGCATTTACTCGACACTGGACACTGTAGGTTTTTTTGGATTCGATTTGATGCAAGCTCTCTTTGGTTTGTGTTTTATTCAATTTGGCTCATATTTACGACTCATATGAGCAGATATTTTTAATTGTTTTTCAATTTTCAATATAATACCGATTATTACTTAGACTTCAGCAAATATTTTTATTGTTTCACTTTAGGTCCTGGTAGCTCTTCTTAAACTCCTTACAGTGCCATCCGAACGAACGTCCTACATGATCGCGTTTTCGCGCTACAGTGATTTATAATTTTACGCAACGCTTATTAACAACAATCATGCGTAAGTAAACTAACCCGACTAACTACCTTTTTTCATGCTTTTTACAATGATACCGCAATCAACGTCCTACCTTAACGTGTTTTCACGCTACACTCATAAATATCTTTACGCAACGCTAAAAACAACAATCACGCGTAGGGCGATGACACTAGCCCGATGACGTCAATGACAAAACAAGCGCCGGACAATAAATACGTACAAATATGCACCATCCACTGTGACATCAGCCGTTGTTATCGCATTATTAGTCTCGTAGTTATTAGCTATTGAAAAATGACGGAGTTTTGTAACACAAGAATGTTAGACTGGCTACCAATGTACATACTCAATGAGAAGAAAGACGTTTTCACGTCAAAAAGTATAAGTAAAATTGCAGAAAAAATTTTCATTGATAAATTTAACAATAAAACTTTAAATGCATTCCAATGGTTAAACTTTTTTGAAAATGAATGTGAACGATTTGCAATTATCCAGGATAAGTATTAAATTAAAGTATTAAAGTTTTACTTAGACCAGAGTTTGATTGGATTGGTATAGTTGCTTATTGATGAAATTAACAATAGAATCCAATTGGGATGACTGGAAAAGAAGTTTTTGCGATACATTCGCTAAGAAACGAGGATAAGAGTAGAACATTATATTGTATTTAAAAAAAGAATTTCCCTGCAATTAGACTGCATCTATTTTGCAACGCAGTCCATGCATCCTTTTTCTTTTTATAAGTATTCATGTGGGTATTTTTGTTCTCGATGCAATCAACACAATCTCTTACTAATTCTTTCACAAGATACTGAAACATGAAATCAATTACATGAAAGCAAACCGAAACCTTTTAAGCAATATCAAATATTATATATAAAACATACAAACATACCTACATAAACATTTAACATTGTATACTGAATGCCAATTGCCATTTCTATTCCTTTTATTATCTTCCATCATTTATTTCATAATTCACTTCAAACAATAATCAAAGACAATTGACGTTGACAAGTGTCAAGTAAACACAATGATACCACAATCGGAATAGCAAATATGCAAGATTGCAACATAGAAGTTGCAAGAAACTTAGCGAGGGCACATAAGTTATAACCCAGTTATGAATAACGAAAATTTAAAACGCATTTTACGACTAAAGAGAATTTTAGTTAAAATAAATTTTATAGTGTCTAATAATTTTTTTGGTAAGACCTGAACCGACCAAGTAGATGACATGCAATTAAGCACATCTGATGAAGGAATAGGACAACCCTAATTTGAAAGAAGCTCGAAAGAATTGGACAGCTGGACCCAAGACCTATTACCAAATCAACGAAGGCATCCGATCGACATAGTGCCAGGCAAAGAGTCAACATCATAAAATGGGCCGAAAGAGTTACAAACCAGCACCGATAGAATAAGATAAAGTGAGAGTTAAGAACCTAGAAATAAGCCCAATTGTATAATGAAAAAAGAATGAATGTACTAAATAAAGAAAAGAAAATTACAGCATAAATTTGAAGTAATAGGAATTCTACATTTCACTCATTGAAATGAAGAATTTCTCAACAGTACCTAAAGAGATCAAAGGCCACTTATTCATAATTATAATAAGAACACGGGAGGAGTCAATAAACATGATTATAAATAACAAATCTGTAAGAGAGAGCGACGAGAGTGAGCGACGAGAGGATCGACGCGAGGTCCGACAGGGGAAGTTAGCAGTCCGCATTTCACCATGGATCAGGAAAGACGTAGCATCGAGCTGTTGTAGTATTGAAGTAATATTGTTGTAGTATTGAAGTAATATTGAAGTAATATTGTTGTAGTATTGAAGTAATATTGAAGTAATAAAGATATTGTATTTATTGTCAGTGATTGAATGAGTGATTAGATGGACTAGATTACAAATCTATGTTATAGGAAAGAAATGGTTCTGTCATCTAGTTATTCGTATTTTAGTTATATCCCTAGTGAATGCATAGATTATTTACACCCAGAATCATGAAGATGATACCATCCCTCTGGTAGATTTTAGGCGAACGGCATGTTTTTCTTGCACGAAAACATCGGAAGGGCTAGTAAACCTACTCCAGGTTCTTCCGAAGTTCTTTTCACAATCTGTAGACAATTTTGGTCACTTTATGATGAAGAGGAACAAACAGAGGCGTTGCCAAGGTCAAGGTTGTAAAAACAAATCCTTCCAGATTTCCCAGAATATATGCAAACGGACGTCAACATGAACGGTACTACCAACACTCAACAAAGTGGATGGCAAAGAATTCCCAAAGGCAAAACAGCAGCCAAGCATAGGTGTACTAACCCTACTTCTCCCGGCGAAGCTGTGGACAAAAACCCCTACTCACCTTTAGCATCTCGGAAGAAGACGAGGAATCGCCAAAGGAGACAAAACCCCCACCAGTCTTCATCCCGGGGGTACAAGAAGTAAAAGTACTTTCAGAGAAACTATAGAAATCAGGCGCGACATTCTCATACAAAACGGTAAACAACGACGGTCAGATCAAGGTCATGCCCAAGACTGCAGATGATTACAGGAGGATTATAAGAACTCTTAAAGAGCAAGAGGCAGTTTTCCACACATATCAACTCAAACAGGAACGAACGACAGGGTGGGGTAAAGATTGCTCCATCCACCTGTCCCACTCAACGACATCAAATTGGCAATTGAAGAAACTGGGCACAAAGTCAGGAATGTGTCGAACTTGTTTCGAAAAGGTACACGCGAACATCTCCCACTCTTTTTCATAGACTTAGAACCCAGTCTTAATAACAAAGAAATTTACAGTATAGACCTGCTCCTAAATACAAAGTAAAAATTTTAACCCCCAAGGAAAAGTTCTGCTATAATACAATGTACAAGATGCCAAATGTATGGTCATACAAAATCATACTGCAATAGACCATACCGATGCGTGAAATGCGGACAGGACCAAGATACCAAAACTTGTAGCAAAAGCAAGGAAACACCGGCCTTTTGTGCACTATGCGAAGGTATTACGCCTCCAAATACAAAGGATGTAGAGAATACAAAAAATCCAAAACCAGCAAAAGCCTCACTGGCATCGATCCAGCCCTCTACGTAGAAAGTCAGCAACCCCCACACGCCAAGCAGAGCTCCCCCATCAGAATTCCCCCCGCTCAAGGCCAAACTCGCCCTGCAAACCATTCCTATGCTGAAACAACAAACATAAATACTATACATCATATGGTGAGAAATATGGAGAGGAGCTCCCTGAATTCACAAAAATCATCGGAAATTCCTTCAACGCATTCAAAGCCATTCTAGCCAGGCAAACAGACCTCCTTAACACCATGTTAAACCTTCTAACCACAGTAATCAACAGCCTCACTCAGTCGAAATGACTCACTCGTACCAGATTATACTCCGGAATGCCAACGGCCTCGCACAACACCGCCAGGAAGTTAGATCATTCCTGGAAATCAACAAAGTAGATGTTATGCTAGTAACCGAGAAACACTTCACCGACAAGACCTACTTCAATATAGAGGCTACAGGACATACGATACTAGACATCCCGATGGTACAGCCCACGGTGGTACCGCAGTAATAATACGTACATCAATCAACCACCACGAACTACAAAATTTTGAAACAGACAAAATCCAAGCAACCAGTATAGTAACATCAGACTGGCAGGGTCCTTTATCATTAACAGCCGATCAACAGCCAGGAATTCGAACAGTTTTTCAAAACATTAGGTCCTAGATTCATTGCAGGCGGGGACTACAATGCCAAACATCAGTTCTGGGGCTCTAGGCTGCGTACTACTAGAGGTAAACACCTCTACTCCACCATAATAACCAATAGCTACTCCAGCCTCAGCCAAGACTAACCCACCTACTTGGAAATTCCTCGAAATTCCTCGAAATTCCTTGAACGAATTCAAAGCCATTCTAACCAGGCAAACCGACCTCCTTAACACCATGTTAAACCTACTAACTACAGTAATCAACAGCCTCACTAAATCGAAATGACTCACTCGTACCAGATTATACTCTGGAATGCCAACGGTCTCGCACAACACCGCCAGGAAGTTAGATCATTCGTGGAAATCAACAAAGTAGATGTTATGCTAGAAACCGAGGCACACTTCACCGACAAGACCTACTTGAATATAGAGGCTACAGGACATACGATACTAGACATCCCGATGGTACAGCCCACGGTGGTACCGCAGTAATAATACATACATCAATCAACCACCACGAACTACAAAAAATTGAAACAGACAAAATCCAAGCAACCAGTATAGTAACATCAGACTGGCAGGGTCCTTTATCATTAACAGCCGATCAACAGCCAGGAATTCGAACAGTTTTTCAAAACATTAGGTCCTAGATTCATTGCAGGTGGGGACTACAATGCCAAACATCAGTTCTGGGGCTCTAGGCTGCGTACTACTAGAGGTAAACACCTCTACTCCACCATAATAACCAATACTGGACATACTGGACTTCTTCATATCCAACGGCGTAAACAGCAGGAGCGTAAGCGTTAATGCATGCCTCGATCTCTCTTCTGACCACACACCAGTACTCATAAAACTCTGTGCAAACAATACAGCTTCAAAACTATACACCAGGACTGACTGGAACTCTTACAGGGAATTCATCGAACAAAACTTATTGGTAAATCAACCGGTGAGAACCAAAAACGATATTAATTGAAAGCCTCACCCAATAAATGACAAATGCGATGTGTTCAGCAACACAGGAAACCATTGAACAGGAACGCAACTACCCTAAACAGATAAGAGAAATGATACTGGAAAAAAGAAAACTTCGAAGAACGTGGCAACTTAGTCGGAACTCAATGGATAAACGAAGGCTAAACTCAGCTACCAAAAAGCTGCAGATAGAGTTGCAACAATACAGGAACGATACCTTCGAAATCTACTTAAATAGTTTAACCTACTTAAATAGTTTTAAGAAAATTTTTTTTTTCAAGGCTTTGCAGGAAGATTTGCGAGAAAATTTCAATTGATTTGATTTTCACACCGTTATTGATAGTTTTTATGTTTTTGTTATTAACATGGAAAAGTAACGATTGCTTTTAAAAATGGTTCATAAATTGAACAACTTTGAACACTAAATAGTATGGATTTCATTATTTTTCCTGAATGTCTATTGACTTTTTTATTAAAATAACAACAATTTTGTGTTACGATTCTGTCGCTGACAAATTTAGATCAAAAGTGTAAAAATTATTTGGCGCGAAAAGTTATTGCGAAATTCTTAATCATCTCACTTTAACTGCAACAAAACTGATTTAATACAAAATAATTTTTAAATCATAAAAAATTTAATTTTCTGTGTTAGTAATAGGAACATATTACCTAAGTGATGCGATTTTTAATCCTAATTTTTCCAATACGTTTCCGACGTTGTTTATAAAAAAATAAGATTATTTACAGTGGTGTGCCATATTATTAGACCCATTTGCAATAATTGCATTTTTTCAATTCGAAGCTTCCCAGTTACTGTATTTTCGCTTATAAGTGCATTTAATTAATAAACTTACTCTCTGGCAATGAAACGGAACAAAATTTCTTTCTATTGTAAGCGACTCAACTCCCATGGTCTGCTGTGTATGATGGCCTCAGGTGAAGACTTCCAGCCGGTGACGTGGTGTGGCAGCCCTGGGTGAAACGACTCAATTCTCCACAACCGTCATTGGCTGGAAGAGTCGGACCATGGTGAGTTTTACGAATGTATGAGTAGCGTCACTTGGTCGGCTGATAAGGAATTATCGAGTCAGTCAGAGTGACAAGCTGAACGAATAAAGAAGTTTCTTATGGCCCTCACACTATTATAACATTTGTTGATAATTTCACATTTTGGAAAAAGACTCCATATTTGGTATGCCCAACTTTAAGCAACAGCAAGAATCTTAATTAGTCCTAGTATACTGCTTATGCAACTTTGTATGTTAGAAAAACTCTTTTTGAAACTCTTTCGCATAGAAAAATTCGATCACGATCATGCAAACAAACTAGTGTTTTTGGGAACTCAGTTGAAAATAAAATGTTTTTCCAGAAACAGCTGCATACAGTTCCCAGGTAAGAGTCAATGAAACACAACAAAAGAAGAAAAACATTAAAAATGTAGACATAGAACAGTAGAAAACTTTCTCTCAAAATTAATTTGAGGACAGTGGGTCTAATTATATGGCAGACCACTGTATACGTTGAATAGAACAAGCTTTTTGTAATTTATGGAAAAACAGGTTTTGTCAGCTGTTGCACTTTTAATATGGGTCGGCGGTATATTTAAGGACTTTGTATTAAAAAGTGAAGCGGGTTTTAATTTAATTTTTTTTTATTGCACTGCGCTTATGGTCTTAAATATCTTCCAAAAGAGATGCAAAAATGATAAGCTTTCTTTTAACAATAATTGATTGTAGGTGGGTTATTACAATTAAAAACGATGAACATGGTAGTCCGACAAAGTATAAAGCAAGACTAGTTGCTCAAAGATTTAGTTGGAAGTTTATGCATGCTTATGATGAAACATTTGTCCCTGTTGGCAATAATCAACCTAAAATAAACCAACTCCACAAATATGGCAACAACAATAATTTCAGAGCTAATCATCATAATAATAGTTTTCAGAACAATATTATAATAACGGTTTAGGTCAGTTCCGCAACCGAAACCAAACTTGACCTTCGCATAGAAGTTACCATGAACAAGATAGGACACAAACCCCACACCAGAGCCAATGGCAAACATATATACATATTAGTCTCACTAGCGACGGTTGGTTAAGCAAATGGAAATAACGGTAAGTGATCCGTCAACTGCGAAAGATCACTGATTTTATCTCTTAGAAAGGTACAATAAACATACGACATAACTTGAAAAATTGACTTGATTTTGTGGCGACTGCTTATTAAGAAAGTAGCGACCTGCTTAATAAGAAAGTAGCGACCTGCTTAACATGATGGCAGCTGAGCAATTGAAGAACGCAGCCAGAATTCGACGGAGGAGAAATCGCCTGACCACCCACGACCAATGAGAAGCCAGTATAGGAAGTCGCCTGAGGGAAGTCGCCTGATAGAAGTCGCCTGAAGGGACGCGGCTATGGGAGATCAGAAGCAGAACCAGGCAGTCGATCACCAGCTGTACCAAACATCATGTTAAATTAATGCTAAACTTAACATAAGTGAAATAATACTGAATTTATGTGAAATAAAATTATATTAAAATTAAGTGAATAAAACTATACTGAACTCACTGCGACACATAATTCCCCAAAATTTCTTGACTTTCCCAGTTTAGAAATTTTATAAAAATTATTTACCAAATCCTGTTCGGATTAGGCGTACTTTCGTATTAGCTGGACCATACTTTATTCGTAATAGTAAGACATTCACTATTCTTACATCCTTTATTTCCTTTTTGACGTGATAACGTCTTATAAATCGATGGCCGGCTGCACATATGAAAAATCGTGACTCATTGTCACGTTCCGCCTGAGGTGAGCGGACGAATGAGAGATTCATACATTAGTTTGGACTCATGAGAGATTCTTGAATCCACACTAATGCGCGTATGAACGAATCTCTCATGAATCCCGCGCGTATAGTATACTTTGGATTCATGAGAGATTCGTTCATACGTGTATTAGTGTGGATTCAAGAATCTCTCATGAATCCAAACTAATACGCGTATGAGATTGGATTCATGAGAGAGTCGTTCATACGCGCATTAGTGTGGATTCAAGAATCTCTCATGAATCCAAACTAATACGCGTATGAGATTGGATTCATGAGAGAGTCGTTCATACGCGCATTAGTGTGGATTCAAGAATCTCTCATGAATCCAAACTAATACGCGTATGAGATTGGATTCATGAGAGACTCGTTCATACGCATAATAGTGTGGATTCAAGAATCTCTCATGAATCCAAACTAATACGCGTATGAGATTGGATTCATGAGAGAGTCGTTCATACGCGCATTAGTGTGAATTCAAGAATCTCTCTTGAATCCAAACTAATACGCGTATGTACGAATAAATAAATTGTTAATACATAGCATATTGTTACTTATAATTAATCTGCATAATTTAAGTAAAAAAATTTATTGAAAAAATTTACACTTTCAATTAGCTCCTTCTTTGTATTATACAAAATAATGATAATTCAGTGAAAATAATTCAATTCAATTCATAAAAGTAGGCAATTTTTCATCAATGCTTTCTTATGACGTTATCACGTAAAATTATCGTCCGTAAACCGACTTTACAGACAACCAATGTTTTTTTCCTTTAACTATGAACAGTTCTTCTCTTTGACTTGCGCAGAAGGGATATAAATCAGGGTTCATCCTTTGTATGCGAAATTCTGTCAAATTTTTGTGACCTAGTTGAATTATACTGCAATTACGGATAGTTATTAAGAGTTTGTTTCTGAAAAGTATCGTGCCTCATGTTTTTCTAGACAACGGAACCTTTGTGATCATTGGTTATTGTGGTCGCCTGCATCACCATCACTTGTTTAATAAAGTTAAAATTTGTTTTTCAGTGCGTGGAATTCAAGTTTTTTCTGGGGAAAATTTGCAGTTCCAAAATCGACACTGGAAACCCCTTGCGTCCCCAACTATATACTATGTGGCGGCAGGTTTGACAAAGCATCGAACTCAGTGCACGCCACTGGCACTCTCACACCAAGGTGCATACACGCTAAACATTCAATTGTGACTCACTTCGTATTGAACATTCAATTGTGACTAACTTTGCATTACACATTCGCACAGAGCGGTTGATGCGGTTTCTCTCTGAATGATCGAGTCAGTGGATCATAGCAGTGACAAGCGGATGGACATAAACCACGGTGTAATTAATTCGGTAGATCAGAAAGCACACCGCCATCTTGTGACGGCAATTCAAGACAGCAAGAAATAAGTTCTTGGATAGTTCTTTGTTATGTTTGTGGCGAACTCTCAATCCTCAGTGTCGCCATCGCTTCGCCGACACCGGCGTAAACAACTGCTGTGCCCACGAGCGGTGTTCGCTGTGGGGTCGGCGAGCTGAGGGCTGCATCGCGGCACACTTTACTTTCATTCGGGTGGTGAGCATCGAGCTACGTGTTGTGTGTGATAAAAAACAGAAATCGATCATTAACAAAAAACATCATTAACGATATTGGATTTTTTTGAGTTCTTAATTAAATAAAGTTTTGTATAATATTAACTTATAGTTCTTTCTCTATATGTTTACTTGAGGAAATAAAACAGTTATTTATCCTTAAACAGTTGTTATCAATAAACAGTGTTAGTTATTACCAGTTTTAACGATAACCATCCACCACAACTACTTTTAAACTTGGAAGACTGAAAGTTCCTTTATTTTATCTGATAAGAGTCTTCTTTTTTTTCTCCGACTTCAGAATATTTAAATACGGAGAGTACATCAACCATCTCTATTGAGGATGTCGCCGAGACTCTCCTGAACTCTACTGAAATGTTGGTTGATGAACCTTCATCTAGCTGGACTCGTGCTGAGCCAGGTTCTGGAACTAAACCATAACGAAGAAGCAAAGACCAGAGCCAGTGAGACTCCAGTGTGTCCAACGAAAATATTTTTATGTTACTTGATTCAGAGAACAATGAAAAAGAGATACATGTTTTTGAGGGAATTCAAAATGTTTCTTTCAACAATTTTGAGAAGGTAATAGAGGTAGTAGATAGTTGTTGGCAATGACGGAGCAGTGCCAAGATTGTTGGCAAAACGAACGCAGCCAACGACGGTACTATGAAGATATTCGAAAAGTTAGGTTAAGTTGTAGTAGTAGTTGCATGTAGCGCGGTGGACTGTAGACAATAAAATATATTTGTACAACATCAAGATTGTAACAATAGTGAAAACTGTTCCCCTAAGCGAACGACAATACCCTCAATTATTGCTAAAGACGGTATTAAGGCTGAATAACGGTATAAAGGCTTTGGGTATTTCTGATAACAATGTCAAAAAATAAATAGAAAGGAGGGTAGGTATACTATCTACCGGTCCAGCCGGAAGACATATGATAGTATTATTAATGATTTTAAAACCACGCGCATTTTTTAATTTTTTCAGTCATACTCCTGAGAGAGAAAAAGTAACTAAATATATACTGCAAGGTGTTCCATCGGATTACGAAGATTTTGATGTTCTTGATGAGCTCAAAGATCTTGGGTTTTGAGATATTATATCTAAAGTTGTTGCATTGGACGATAAGCGAATGCTTATGCACAATTACTACAACATTGTAGTTAAGAAAAGCTCCGTCTCCAGTCGCAGAGTGTAACTCAACTGGATGTTTCATATGACTGTAACTGTTGAACCACTAAACCCGTATTCGGTTACGAGGTGCTGGAACTGCAAAGATTATGTTCATGTACGCTCAAATTGCCGCAAGCCTCCGTCGTGAGCTCGTTGTGGTCAAGGCCACGCATCCTTAAATTTAGCGACCTCTTGGTGAGGAAACTTCTCGGGGAAAATACTATTGCAGTCAATGTAAGGTCAAGGGTCACTCTTCTGGTGTCACACTGTTAAGGTGTCCCGAACTCTCAAAGAGGTCAAACATAAATGGATCAATTTTGCCCATGAATCGGTGAACCGTTTCGTCAACCCTAAGATTTCGCGCTCGAATAATGCTTTTGGTAAGGGACGGATAACTTCCAAGGAAGCTTTATCCAAACAAGCTGCGTTAAGGACCGCTTCTCGCAGTTTCAACAGCTTGTATGCGCTTGAACTTTCTCAATGAAACCTGTACTGAATCCTTCGATTGTTCCTTTTCTGCAGGACAAAGAGAAGGTTGATAAGTTTAAGCCCCAGTATATCCACGCCCCTAGTATCGAAGCTAAAAGAGATATATTTCTATCTTTTATGTTCTTGTTATAAAAATAAAATCACTGCCCATACGAAACATCAATGTCCACTCTATTGCACCTCTTGCTTAAAGTTATGATCTCTTCATAAAACTAACATAACCGGGATATTCTTCTTGCTACTGAAACTGGCCTTACAGACAGACATATACTCAAACTTAAAGGATGCGACACTTTTAGATCCAACAAATCTCCGTCTACTCACGGTACCCTCATTATCTTGCAGAGTGAGCTCAATGCCTGCCATATCAGGCTATCTTATTGGGAAAATAATGATTTTACCGTAGTTCAAATAGCAGACCCAAGAATAAACACGGGCATCTAGCAGCCGCACTCAAGGACGATACGAATTAAATTAATTCCACAAATCAGTACTGAAGGATGACGTCATTAACTACACGACAGTCTCAACTTGGGAAGCAAATTGAAAGGCTGTCAAAAGTCTTTTATTCTGATGCTGCTGCTAACGGACAAGCAATCTAGTCTGCTAACACTTGTCACCGGACAAGAAAATTATGAAATTGGAAAAATTAATTTCATTACCGCCAACTAGTGAGACGAATGAATAAGTCAAACATTCGAATGAAATGACAGATGACGCTAGTGGTGAGAGTGCGCATCGGCATGATGATGACGCGAAGAAATTGATTGATCACGCGACAGCTGAAAAGAATAGACGCCATCGGGAAAAGTGAAGAATGTTTAAGTAAAAAGTTAGTGAATCCAAAGTGAAGAATTCTAAGTTGAGGAAGTTAATGAATCCAGATAAGAAAGGGAAGCTGTATCAAGAAACCCTCAAGATGGGAAGTTTAAAGAACCCAGATCAGCAAAGGAAATCTGCATCAAGAAATTTTGAAGCCGACAAGTTGGTGAAACCAGTCAACAAAGGAAAGCTGTAGTTAAGTTGAAAATTGTATATTTTGTAAGACTTTTACTTTAAAAGTAAGTTTTGTAAAATAATAGAAGTTCAGAAAAGTAACAAAGAAAAATCGATTAAACTAAGAAAAGTTGAGTAGGATCAAAGTTCAGTTATGATAGGAATGATAAAGTTAAGAATGTATTAATTTTGCTATGTATAAAGTTTTAGTAGTGTGGAAATTTGGTTTTGTGTTTTCCCTTTGTTAATTAAATAAAATAAAAAAACACATGGCGTCCAACAAATACTTACACAAGTATAGAACTACACATGAACAAATTGTGCCCGGTAACACACTATGGCGAGAATTTGAAGCAAAGGACCAGTTGATCCTAAAAAATTACGCGGAATATACTCATCATCAATACTTCACGTCAGCGTATTTCAAGAAAATACAGTTAGTTTACAACGAGGTATATGCAGAGGTGACAGGTTTACCAATGGTCCACGAGGAGAGTTTTGCCACATCCAAAGTGACGCCAGATCAAATCGTCTCAATATCGAAGACCCAAGACGAAACGAAATCGAGAGGAGCTGATTAAAATATTGACGGCAATGATCGAGAATGCGAATGCAGTAACTGAAATACAGCCAGCACAGTTCTGCAAGCTCAAGGCTCAGACAGTTAGTCAAAACTGGTCTGAACTTGAGCAAATTAACAAGGAAATTTGGGAACGCAGTAATGATGTTTCTGAGGGATGTGATATCAAAGAATTTATCAACATCCAAGAAAGGTATCATGATATAATTATCACATTCGCAAACAAGACAAACAAAATCAATATGGCTGTCTAGCCAATGAAACGGTTGGATAAAAGGTTGAATCAAATTGGAGTAACAAAATTCAATGGAGATTACTTGAAATGGCATCAGTTCTCAGACCTATTTGTACAAATGGTCCATAGCAGACCTATAAGCCACGTGCAAAAGATTTTTTTCTTAAAGGCCAAATCTTAAAGGAGAGGCAGAGAAACTTATTCGTCACACACCAGTTTCTAATGGAAACTATCACTCAGCATGGGGAGTTCTGGTTAACAGATACGCTCACAAGCGGCTCTTGGTGACTGCGCTCTTAGAGAAACTTCTAAACATACCGTTAGTAGCTTTGGAAACAGCCTCATCCATTAAGAAATTTCACCACATTACTCGAGAATGTATTTTGGGCTTGATAACCCAAGGTATATGTCCATTGGAACCCAGTATTATTATATATGCTGGTTAAGAAACTCGATAAAAATACCCACACTACCTATGAGCAGGTATTAAGTCAACCAATGGAATGACTGTCTGCAAAGGGTGTTCCGTCGTGGAATATTTTGTTGTTACGGCGCCTCGTCTCACTGCAAGGATCAGTGGGTGGATCCATTCATGTTTCATCCCATTTGTTAGCCGACGAATTCATTTATGGCGACGGTTTTTTCCGTCGCGACATTCGGTAATGATCAAGGGTATAACCATACTTCTAGGAACAAACTTCTGATCATTACCGGCCATTATAAACATACACATGTACATTCGAAATTTTCGTTTACAAAATTTCTGTATATAAACTCTTGCTTTTTAAAATATAATCAACTAAACTTCAATCGTTTCATTACATCCCGAAAACAACTCAATCGTTTGGGATTCTCGACCAAACATAAAAGTGGTCCTTCGAGCCGGATTTAAGTGTTAACTTCGACACAAACGTGATTTAAACAGTAAACAGCATAAACGTGAATGTGAACGACGCACATTCTACAAGCCTGCTACTCTAAGTCACAATACATAATAGAAAGCAGCACTGAATTAGAAGTGAACGACGCACTTTCTACAGACCTGCGGAACACAACATGACGAACGAGCTGTAGGAACTGAGGAAGAAGAGGGGTAAAATCATAGGAGCAATCACGCACCTGAAAAACTCGGTGGGGGCTTATAGGAACTAAGCACCCGAGCTCGAAGTTCCCGAAAAACTTCAAGTGGCAGCCGAGGGTCTTAAAACTAAGTTTTTAACCTTCGAAGACCTCCAAGACAGCATAGAGCTCGTGGGCGAGAAAGAGGAACCAAAGCGCTTCGAAATTGAAGGAGAATACTACGATGTTCTCGGACATTACGTCGACGATAATGCAAGCAGATTAACCACACCATCTACAACTGCATCGGTTTTCGCACTCATGCGTCTTCCAGAACTGGACATGACAAAATTCGATGGTGAATACGAGAACTATCCTCCGTTCATTGATACGTTCTCAACCAGCATCGATCAACATCCTAAGCTATAAAAGGTGCAAAAACATCAATTCTTTCGCAGTTTTCTCACTGGCAAAGCGGCAAAGATCATCGAAGCTCTGTCAAACACTGCAGAAAACTACGAAACAGCATTGGAGATGATCGACAAATAATATAACTGCCAAAGGAAAATATTGACGAGACATTGGTGGATACTCCAGGATCTTCCGGTTATTACAAAAGAAACTCCAGAATCACTCGGAAACCTCGTAGACACCATCAATCAGCAAGTGCGGTCGCTGAAAAACCTCAGCCAGCCAGTACAGCATTGGGATCTGCCATTAATTTGTCTGATTCAATCAAAGATCAGCTCAGAGACGTATACACTTTGGGAACTTAACATCAAGGATTCAAAACTACCGACATACACCAGTCTACTGGAATTCCTAGAACATCCTTCACAGTGCTTAACACGAATAGCAACGTCCTACAAGGAGCGTTCGAACAACTACAAACGCGGGAGGCAAACATTCACCTCCACAATAAACAAGTGTCCAGTATGTGCTGAAGATCATAGAATCCTCAAATGTCCGAGGTTTAAGGCTCTGTCCACAGCACAACGGTACAAACTTGTCAAAGAGGCATCATTGTGCTTAAATTGTCTGGGAACCAATCATGAAAGACAACAGTGTATTTCACGTTTTGATTTCGTTCACTGTCACGAACGTCATCACACGCTCCTACACTTCAAGGACACACCTGCAGCTGGAAAGTCAAAGCAAATGCTTTCAGCAAACCCTGCAGTGAAAATGAATTCATCCAGTATGGGGAGACGTGCCATCACAACACCATTCGGACTAATTGAGTTCGTACGAATGCCATTTGGCCTAAGAAACGCCTCGCAGACTTTTCAACGATTCATGAATGAAGTTCTGAAAGGATTAGACTTCATTTTCAACTATATCGATGACATTTTAATAGCCAGTATCGATGAGAAACAACATACAGAGCACCTTGAAATTCTTTTCAAACGTCTACAAGAATACGGACTGAACATCAAAGTCTCCAAGTGCGTTTTCGGAGTGCAGTCATTAGATTTTGTGGGACACACTATTTCTGTGAAAGGAATTCGCCCAGTGAACGACGGAGTCGAGGCAATCTACAACTTTCCGCCTCCTTCATCAATCAATTCGGTGCAACGATTTCTGGGTATGGTAAATTATTACCACAGATTTATCCAGGACCTAGCAACAACGCTAGCACCAATCAACACTCACCTCTCGAATCTCAAAAGTTCATCCAAACGAAAACAGGAATTTACTTGGCCAGACGACTGTCAAAAAGCATTCAACTCAGTCAAACAACTACTATCGCACAACGCACTATTGGTTCATTCCCTAGAAAATGGAACCTTCAGCATAATGACAGATGCATCAGAAATCGTTGTAGGTGCAGTGCTACAACAATTAAATAAAGGCACATGGGAGCCACTGTCATTCTTTTCAAGGAAGCTCACGGAAACTAAAACCAAAAATTCCGCCTTTGATCGCGAACTGCTTGGAATTTATTTGACGATTAAGCATTTTCGCTACTTTGTGGAAGGTTAACAATTCACAATATACACAGATCACATGCCACTCACACGAGCCCTGACAACAAAACAGAACACAGTCCCTGCCAGTTCCGTTACTAGAAACGGAAGCACGGAAACACGGAACAACGGGAACACAGGTATATGGAATATATGTTGTAAATAGAAAATTTCTTTATTATTTTTTGTTTTTTCAGATTTTCAACAACTTATTACTGTGAGCTAACTGAATTCACATTTTGTGCTACAAATGAAAGCAATTATGAAATTAAAATAACGAATTTATTCATAAAAAGGAAATGGTGGTTGACAATTTTAACTTAAACTAAAATATAAACGGAATGTCAACTTGAACCACTCAAATTTCAACTAAGAGAGCCTATTATGAAATATTTATTTATTTTATATCATTTTATATAACAAGAGTAAGCTTAATTAATATCTTACTTACGAGGCACACGCAAACTCCTACAGAGCAAATATTTTTGGCCAAACCTAAGCAAAGATTCTAGTCACTGGTCAAGAGCGTGCATTAATTATCAGAAAAGTAAAATTCACAGACATACGAAATCAACACTGGCAATGTTCAACTTACAATCGGACAGATTCGAACACATACACATAGACCTAATTGGCCCCTTACCACCATCAAACGGACATCGATATATATTAACAATAATTGAGAGATTCACAAGATGGCCAGGAGCTTATCCACTAATCGACCAAACGGCTAACAGCGTAGCAACGGTTTTCATACAGCAGTACATTCAACGTTTTGGCGTTCCTTTAAGAATAACCACAGACCAAGGCACACAATTTGAAGCGTAATTATTTGCCGAAGTCGCGTCACGATTAGGAACACACAGAATCAGGACAACATCATATCATCCACAAGCAAATGGACTCGTGGAGAGACTACACCGCCAGATAAAATCATCCCTCATGGCTAGAGAAAACACCCTGAATTGGTCAGACGATCTTCCATTTGTTATGCTAGGAATTAGAACAGCAATCAGGGAGGATCTGAAATGCTCATCAGCCGATCTAGTCTACGGAACAACCCTTAGAATTCCAGGAGAAGTATTTGTTCCAGACTCTACACCATCGGACACAAAACAATTCGCCACAACACTAAAACCCCATTTCGAGCATGTGAAACCAGTGCCACCAAGACCAGTCCATAATCAATCAACACACATACCTACCGACTTACACAATTGTACTCACGTCTTCGTACGAATAGATCGAGTTCGTCCTGCGCTCCAACCACCATATGAAGGACCTTATAGAGGAGTCAGACGCCTGAGGAAGAACAACATCCTGGACATAAAAGGAGAGAACATATTTATGTCAATAAATCGACTAAAACCAGCATACGCAATAGAAGAAACAAAAGGCCAAAGGAAATCGGTCACTTTCGCAACAGCTTCTCTGAAAGGGGGGGTGATGTAGTAACTCACCACCCTGTCACACGATTGTCGCGCCAATTCCGACAAACGCGGCGAACACCATAACCATTAGGGCTGGCACGAGACAACACGCTGGTGGTACTACTATGGCAACAACGACACAAGCCAGTCGTGGCTAGGCTTTTGAAGGCACACCGCAGTGAGGTAGTGGAGATATCTCATACAGCAGGAGGAATTGGCAAAGGAACGTGAATCAGATTAGTAGACGCAGATGTACATAATTTCGTATAATTTAATAAATTTTTAAGAAATAACTCTCGCGTGCTTTGGTATTTTATTGAACGTCGTACATTCACGTCCACTACAACTTCGTTTACCCATTGGGTAAGGTAAAAAGATGGAGTTCTGCAGACGGAAGAAAAATAGACATGGCTATACCTTTAGTTTTCCAGAAGCACAATAGGCGGAGTCAACCAGCCAGATCAGTCAACTGCGTTGTACAGAATAGGTATACGCAACAGAAAATGGTGGTAGGTTCTATTTTCCTACATGCTAGGTTTGCCTGAAGCCAACGCTCAATTTTCGGCAAAGTGTCGCCGGATTTTATTTGAAAAGCGAAGGATTTGAAAGACCTGATGGAGGACCCCGTAAGCCTTCTTCAACAAAACGAAGTTTGAGTCAAGATGGTACTACACTACCACAAAAAAATTGAGTGCTGGCTAAGATGCGCTGTATATCATATGAAAGCACGTTGACAATGTCAAAAATGTTTGTAGGAATATTCTCAAGATGAATAAAAAAATGAATCTATTGAAAGAATGCCAAGTGGCCCAAAATGTTATTTCAAAACGAAATATCTACCTTCTAGGAAAACTCTTTCTTAAGAGTGTAACAGGATATGTGTTTTTAGGTACAAAGGACTCAGTGAAATTTTCCAACATGTGCAAGTCACATTTACCATAAACATATAGTACAGTTTTATTATAAGTAGTTAGGATTTTAGTTAGTCAGGATAAGTTTTTATAAATAGTTATTCTTTTCAGTCTCCTATAGACTTTCTCCAAGTGAGTCGTGTCTGCCTTCTAAGTATAATGAGTGTTCATAAGTGTTCAGTATAATAAACTATTGATTGATGTTGAAGATTTTGTTTTTCTTTGATAAATATTTAGTAACCTTTCCCAATAATGTTTAAAAACATTGTGTATCGAAAAAGAACGTTTCGAAAAATACCGTACATAAACCCATTGACCCCATCTGAGGACTGGGTTTTTTTATATAGACGGAAATTTTTTTTTATATATTATGTTTTATTCGCCCCCCCATGGTTACACCAATAAAGGATTTTTCAAAATATTTCAGCTGGTTTGTATTTGGGTCTTAATGGGTAAAATAATCTTCTATCTATATATATAAAAATGAAAGTTTGTGTGTGTGTGTGTGTGTGTGTTCCCTATGGACACAAAAACTATCCAACCTATTTGGCTCAAAATTTCAGGATGTATTATTTGAGTCTCCGCGAAGGTTATAGAGGGGGTCCCGACTCCGACCGACAGATGACACGGCATGTTCGTGGTGACAAAGTTCATTGGAATTTCGATAAAGTGTTTCCACTGTTTTTCTGTTATAATTTTGGAGTGATACTCACAGTGTGTGTTTGTGCAACACAGCAGCTACTTTTTTCACATTCTTTATCCCAATTACGAATGAAAAAAAATATCTTGATTATAAAACTTTTCGATATATATTCGATTCGTTTTGATTTCATTGGTATGTCATGTGTGTTTTTAGATTAATCCAACCTATTTGGCTCAAAATTTCAGGATGTATTATTTGAGTCTCCGCGAAGGTTATAGAGGGGGTCCCGACTCCGACCGACAGATGACACGGCATGTTCGTGGTGACAAAGTTCATTGGAATTTCGATAAAGTGTTTCCACTGTTTTTCTGTTATAATGTTGGAGTGATACTCACAGTGTGTGTTTGTGCAACACAGCAGCTACTTTTTTCACATTCTTTATCCCAATTACGAATGAAAAAAAATATCTTGATTATAAAACTTTTCGATATATATTCGATTCGTTTTGATTTCATTGGTATGTCATGTGTGTTTTTAGATTAATACAACCTATTTGGCTCAAAATTTCAGGATGTATTATTTGAGTCTCCGCGAAGGTTATAGAGGGGGTCCCGACTCCGACCGACAGATGACACGGCATGTTCGTGGTGACAAAGTTCATTGGAATTTCGATAAAGTGTTTCCACTGTTTTTCTGTTATAATTTTGGAGTGAATCCACATTCATCGTCCGTTTAGCATAGCGTCAATTGATTTTGGATTGAAGAAACCTAACCAACAAAAATTTCGATTGGGAATTAATTCATTTTGGAATGGTAAATATTAATTCTTTGCAATTCAGTGTGTTGTATGTTACAAACATAAGTTGTTATATGCATACATTAGTAGTTATAAACATAAGTTAAGTTGTTACATGTTTATTTTCTCCCTGTTACAATATGTTCTCGTTCATTCGAGTCAGTTAAATGTTGAAGGTTTACAATATAAATTGACTTAATAACTCTAGTATAAACAATTTTTGTACATTCCAATCTTAAAACTCTATTGCGTATAAACTTTATATAAACCAACTCTACAACTCTAGTATAAACAACTTTTGTACATTTCAAAACTCTATTGCGTATAAACTTTATATAAACCAACTCTATAACTCTAGTATAAACAACTTTTGTACATTTCAAAACTCTATTGCGTATAAACTTTATATAAACCAACTCTATAACTCTGGTATAAACAATTTTTGTACATTTCAAAACTCTATTGCGTATAAACTTTATATAAACCAACTCTATAACTCTGGTATAAACAATTTTTGTACATTTCAAAACTCTATTGCGTATAAACTTTATATAAACCAACTCTATAACTCTGGTATAAACAATTTTTGTACATTTCAATCTTAAAACTCTATTGCGTGTAAACTTTATATAAACCAACTCTATAACTCTAGTATAAACAACTTTTGTACATTTCAAAACTCTATTGCGTATAAACTTTATATAAACCAACTCGGGTAATTCTAGTAAGACCTATCGTTATGCAAGCTGAACTAATTAACTCTAATGGTTACGAAATCTCCATCCCAGATTACACTACTGTCGCGCTACGATAATGCAGGTTTACGGGCGGTTTCATAGACCGCGGTGCGGCATGGATTGCCGACTGTGAGGCTGATGTCAAAATCCGTGCAATTTGTTAATTTCAATATTTATTTTCCTTTCTTCTTCTTCTCTCTTTAACTAACTAACTAACTAACTAACTATTTATTTTTTAATATTTTTATTGGTTTGGCGCTTCTCTCGGCGATATTTGAGCCGCTCGTTGTGGAGCCTTTGCAGCTCCCTGCTGATCTCCAGCCTCTGTTTTTGTCCAACGGCTAACAGCAGGCGACGCCGGACCTCCTCAATCTTCCTTCGGAAGTTGGCCTCAACTCCTGTGCGTCGTTTGATGGTTACGTTGATCGGAGGGGTTGGACGGTTCGCCTCTGGTTTGGCAGGGTTCCTGGCGCGGTACTCTTCAATAGTGATTGGCCTAGGACCTGCCCCCGAGTCACGCAGCGCCTCTGTCAGCGTCTTCTTACTGGCTTCTGACACTGGGGATAGACCAGAAGGTTATTACGGTGAAAAAGGGGCCTAGTTGATGGGTTTAGACAACCACTTTCAACTCGGGAATTCCCCAAAAAACCGATAGGTTCCAGGAACCGTGTTCGGGTGGGACGTTAAACGATGGGTTTACTAACCACTTTCGTTTGGGACGTCCCCAAAATGCCGATAAGTTTCTGGAACCTTGTTCGGCTCAAAAATTAGAAATTTTTGGTGATGGGTTATGTAACCACTTTCACCCTGATTTCTGGGTTTCACCGATGGGCTTTACTAACCGCTTTCGGTTCCAGTCGTACTCACTTTTCCTGTTGGTTAGGTGTAGTTTTCCAAACTGAATGCTGTCCTTAGCATTTCGTTGGCATTTTATATTTGACAACCGGGACTTTCGTCCGTTAACGCGCGGTTGCCATATTGCACGAAATATCTTCCACTGTACGGTGGCTCCATCGGGTGGTGAGCATTTAAGTTTTTTAGAACTTACGTTCCCACTTGTGTTTGGCTTTGTGACGTGTTAGTCAAGTGACAGTCGATAAGCGTGCGCGTTTGTTTACATTTCGTTTAGGTGTTCTTATGTGTTTTTATGTGGATTTATGTGGATTTATGTGGATTGCGATGTTGTGGTAAGTATTACAGAACCAGTTTACTATATTTTGATTTTTTCCAGCGTTGTTTTGTGTTGAACGCTTCGGGCTGGTGTTGTTTGTTGGTGACACGTGCCTTTTGTTTTCTCCGGTGCCGTATGTTTTTATGCTGGTTGTTGGGGAGCGCATAGTACTCTTGGTGAGTACCTACTGGTTATGTTGTTATGTTTTTTGTGAATTTGTTTTGTAGGTTCCGGTACCCTAGGTATGGTGAGTGTCTTATGTTGACTTTATTTTGTTGTGCTAATCTATTTTATTTTTTAGTGGTCTGACGTCTCACAACATTCCTCCCCCTTTTAGAAGTTCCTCCCCAGGGTGAATGGTATTTCCCGGGGTAACAAGGACGAGTACCATTTTTGTATTGCGGAGTGTGACGGTTTCTGTGGTAAGGGTGGTTTATGCTTAGTATTAGTTCGTAGTTCTAAGTAATAGTCGTCTAGGGGGTTCGCGCGATTTAAGTTTAAGTATAGTGATATTGTTATAATTAGGGTAATTTTAATCTTAGGTGGCTAGTTTCATAGCTTTTGTATCCGGTAGTTTCCTTTTATTTCGTTTTGTAATTTACATGTGCGTTTCGTCTTAAATTAGTTGCGTCGGGTTTTCCGCCTTGGGTTTCGTCCGCGAATGTTTTTCGCTCCCTGCTGGGGCTGGTAGTATTTCGGGTCCTCGGTTTCAGGCTCGTCCAGTTGTAGTTGTTGAGACATCTGGTCCGTCTCTCGCAGGGTGATGTTAGCTAGAATTTGCTGATACAGCTGGTCCGCTTCCTGTAGGATGTTGTCCCACTCGGCCTTGGTCAGTCCTAGGTCATCGACTTCAACGGATGTAGTGTTTTGGTCCATTTTGAGACTATTAATTATTAACGATAAAGTATAATTATTAACGGTGGTCGGTCTATAGTGGTTGTGAGGAGGCGTTCTAATGTTAGTTATACAGTTTTAGACGGTTGTTATGTACGCGACGTTTCTTATTTTTTATTAGAATAGTGGTGTTGACCGGGGTATTTACTGCCGTGACTCGGTAGGGCCCTGTCCAATGTTGAATCAGTTTGTTTCGTCGGGCCGTATTTCTTAGAAGCACTTGATCTCCAACATGGATTTTGATTGGATTTGTCTTCAAGTCATAATATTCTTTAGACTGGATCTTACTCTCTTCCAAATTTCTTCGCGCGGTTTGATATGCTCTCTGGAGTTTATTTCTTAGTTGCAGGAAATAATTCTCGTGATCGTACACTGGTTGGGGAGCTTTCTTTAGATTGTTGGGAAGGGGGGCTGAGAAGCCGTATAAGCAATCCATAGGCGTTAATTTTGTAGTTGTGTGCATACTATTGTTCCTGACGAACATTGCTGCTCGCAGATGCTCATCCCAGTTAGTTTGGTTGTCATCTACAAAATTTCTTAGATACTCAATTAGAGGCCTATGTGATCTCTCTAATGCTCCGTTGGATTGAGGATGGTATGGTGTTGTTTCGATCTTCCGTATCTTAAAAAACTTACACACTTCCCTGAACATTTCGGAAGTGAAGTTGGCTCCTTGGTCGGTGATTAGTTTTGCTGGTATTCTGTATCGACTAATTATTTCTTCTACAAAAGCCTGTGCCACAGTTTTCGCCTCCATGTTTTGGAGTGGTATCACGTCCATGAAGCGCGTCAAATCGTCTTCGAAACTTAAGATATATTTGTTTCCGCGTGGTGTTTCGGGGAGCGGACCCACTATGTCCATGTAGACCTTGTCGAATGGTTTTTTGGCGGTGTCTGTAATGACCATCGGTTCTCTGTGCTCTCTACTTAATTTATTTATTTGACATTTTCTACATTTTCGTATATATTTTTTAATATCCTTCATCATTCCCTTCCAGTAGAACTCTCTCTTTAAGCGGTGATATGTCTTAAGAACTCCTTGGTGTCCTCCCAGAGGGGCGTCATGACAGTCGCGTAGTATGGTCTCGATGTCCTGAGGGTCTTTCAAGATTCTTACTTGTGGTTTTTCTTGTACGGATGGGTCGTCCAGTGAATTCTGTTCCGTGGACTCTTTTCCTGGAGCAATCTCCTCCCCGTTTTCTGAGGTTTGTTCTTGTTGTTCTCGTGCCTGTTTCCGTGTGGTGACCATCACCTCGTATGGAATTCTGCTAAGGGCGTCTGCGTTACTGTTTTTCTTGCCTTCCTTGTACTCGATTTCGAAGGTGTAGTCGGACAGCTTGTGCCACAACCGAAGTATTCGGCTTGTCGGGTCTTTGATTCTAATCGCTCCTTTTAGGGGTTTGTGGTCGGTGAATACTTTGAACGGTCTGCCGTATAAGTAACACCTGAAATTCTTAACTGCCCATACTATGGCCAAGAGTTCCCGCTCTATTGTAGAATAGTTTCTTTCTGCTGCGTTTAATGTCCTACTAGCATAAGCTATGGGTTTCTCTTCTTTATCCGGGCCTTGTGCTAGAACTGCGCCAAGTGCTCCTCCGCTCGCATCCGTGTACAGCTTGAATGGTTCTTTAAAGTTTGGGTATCTAAGTACTGGTGGGCTTATTAATTTCTGTTTGAGAGTGTTGAAGGCGTTCACACAACTTTCATCCCATTTGAATTTCACATCCTTCTTCAAGAGATTATTTATTGGTGCTGCTATCTTGGAGAAGTCCGATATAAATTTCCTGTAGTAATTGGCTAGTCCTAAGAAGGACTGTACTTGACGGATTGTTCTAGGTGTCGGGAAATTTCTTACGCTATCTACCAAGCTCGGATCCGGTTCTACTCCTGCTGTCGTGCACTTGTGTCCAAGGTATATAACTTCTCTTTTGAGGAAATTGCATTTCTCCGCGTTCAACTTCAGGTTGTGTGCTCTCAGTCGTTGTAATATGGTTCGTAGCTTCGTTTGATGATCCATTAGGTTTCTACCGTATATTACTATGTCATCCAGGTATACGAAGCATTGTAGACCCTGTAATCCGGTCAGCACGTGATTCATGAGACGCTGGAACGTCGCTGGTGCTCCCTTTAGGCCGAAAGGCATACGCTTAAAGGCGTAATGTCCATACGGGGTACTAAACGCCGTTTTGTCGCGATCCTCCGGTTTCATAGCTATTTGGTGATATCCACTGGCGAGGTCGAGTACCGAGAAGTACCGAGAATTTCCTAGTTGGTCCAGGATATCCTCAATCCTGGGTAGTGGATAAGCGTCCCCTTCGGTGACTTCATTTAGTTTCCTATAATCGACCACTATTCGCCATCGCTTCTGTCCATCGGGGCCGGGTTTCTTGGGGACAACTAGTAGTGGTGCGTTCCATTGACTCCAACTCGGCTCGACTATGTCTTCGTCCAGCAATCTCTCTATTTCTTCCGTGATTATCTCTCTTTGCGTCTCCGGCAGCCGGTACATCTTGCACTTGATAGGTTGTTTCCCTTGTTGTATCTGTATCTCATGCTGCACTGTAGCTGTGTGTCCCAGTTTCTCTCCCGGTAAATGAAAAACGTCTTGGAATTCTCCGATTATTTTATGCATTTCCCTCCTCTCTTCAGTGTTCAAGTTAGTTTCTAGATTTATTAGTTTTCTAATCTGGATTTCTCTTTTTCCTGGTTCCCATTCCTTGGTGCCAATACAGTTGACTAATTTTTCTTCAGATTTATTGGTTGCGTTTTCGTTTGGTACTGTCGTTTCCTCGTATTTGCTTAATCTCACTGTCATATTGTTTGCTTCTACTTTATGATTGTTGATATTTAACACACTCAGTTTGATTTTGCCCTTTGTTGACTGCACGAGCGCATTACTAATATATACGCCTGGTTTTATCTCCTCTCCTTCGGTTACATACTGTCCTTCTTGATCCATGATCATTTCCACCCATTTCACTGTCCTTGCCGGTATTATGACGTTCCTGGGCTCTGTGGTTATAAATTCCGCCGTTAGGCAACCATTTGCGCAGCTTTCTTTGTTTTCTCCATACGTGCGAGTATGACTTGAAAAACATTGCAGATTACTTCCCCCGGTACGCATCCCACTCGCGTAGCTTTCATGCGTTATACCTGTCTCGAAGAGTTTTCCCAGATCTTTCAACACTTCCGCCGTAGGCATTATTCCCCCTGTGTAATCACATGTTTTCGGACTTTGCCTGACTTTGGTGATGTTCCCTGGTTTCTCCGCTTGTCGGGATTCCTTTGGCTGCTCTGCGTAATCTTTTTCCAGTATTGCAGGTTTTGCATCACCCCCCATAGTAGTTTTACTTTGGAATTCTCGGGTGTTTTCCTCCCTGGCATGACTACGCTCATGATTTGCTTTTTCGGCTGCTATGACGTCCACAAAATAAACATCATTCGTACTTCGATTTTGGTTGTCCTCGAATTTGATAACCGTTCTTTGTCCATTACTTGTGGGCAAGAACACGAGCTTCTTCGCGGGGCCCTCGATGTTGCAATGTCTGGACAAGAAGTCATTGCCCAGCAGGCCCGTTATGCTACTTTCGTTGACAGTTTCGATGATATGGAATTTACATGGATATAACTTCTCTAAACTTATGTGTCCTGTGATGGTCCCTTTAGTGGAAATCTCCCCTGAAATGGTGTTTAATCTGATTATCTCCTCCCTATTTATGTCCTTTTTTATTGATTCCTTAATTTCTTCCTCCTTTATTAGACTTATTTCGGCGCCTGTGTCCACTATGAATTTATTCCTGCTACTTCTTGCAATGTTTAGGGGTAGATTTACTATCGGAACGTCTGGACATGTTTCACACCGCTTCCCATTTCTTATTAGCGACGACTCGCGGTGTGCCCGGTCGTCTCCTCGTAGTTTTCCGGCTGTATGTGTGCTGCTTGTTTTTCTCGTTGTATTCGTTCCCACCTTTCCCTTAAAAAGCACCGGTCTTCTGTATGTCCTCCTTCCAAACAGAAGTTACATTTCTCGTTTGCTATGTTTGCGGTGGTGTGATTCACCTGACGCCCTCTATATCCATTTGAAGGTAGGTTTTGTTGGTTTCTGCCGTGCGCGTTACAGTTCTGGGTCGTGTGTCCATACGTCTTACAGTTCGTGCAGAATGGTGTCATTTGCCTTGTACGACACTCGGCTATTACATGTCCTGGTCTTCCACAAAAATGACATTTTATCTGCCGTTTATCCTGTTTCTCCCGGGGTGTATTGGTGTTGTAGTTTCTTGGCGTCTCTTGGTACCCATTATAGTTTCTCGCCGACTGGTATTGTGGTTGTTGTTGATTTTGCGCAAACGTTCGAGGTTCTCTTTTCACTTGATTGTGAATCTGGTTCCTAGCCGCGTCCATCGTGGGTAATCCTGGGATTACGGGTTGTTGACTAGCTAGGTGTTGATTCATACATTGCTCGGTCTGCTCAAGCCTTGCTATTTTCCTCCCCAAGGATTCTAAGTTGTTATCGCAATCTTGGAGAAGGTAGAACTTGTAGTTAGAGTTTGTTATCCCTAACTTGAAGCAATGTAAGCCCACTTCCTCGATTTCTATTTTTAGCCCCTCACCACCGTTGGCGTATTGTTGTTCTGCTGCGTTCTTGCAAGCATTTATTAACGATTTAACTCTATTGAAATAACCCATCAGTGTTTCCATAGGTAATTGCTGCACGTTTCTTAATTGGGTGTTCAGTGTTATGTACGAGGTGGTCTGGATTAGGTTTGATTTGAGGTTGTTGAATATGTCTTCGAGTGTATTGTTGACTCCAGCTTGTGCAACTTCTAGGGCTCTTCCTCTTAGTCGTGTCGGTAACAATCTTATAAAAAGCGCCTTATCTTGTGCTTCAGTGAGCGTCTCGTATCCTAGGCGTGCGCAGCTAATGAACTCATTCACTTCGTTTTGTTTTCGGGGGCCGTCTTCGCCTAGTAGTATGGGTACGTTGTTGTGTAGTACGTTATTTACCAATTGTATGTTGGCCATTTTCTTGCTTTCTATTTCTTTTGTTTCCCCAATTTCTTTTTTCTCGATTTCTGTTCGTGTGTTTGCTGTTGGCCCCTGTTGGTTGCTGGCGTGGTCGTCTTTTCCTTGGTCCGAGTTTGTCTTACAATACCTTCTCCCGTGTCTCAGCTGCACTATGTCTGTTTCTGGCTCTTCTGGTGTTTGTTGTATATCTTCTGTTTCTATATTTCCTTCTATCTGATTTTCTATTCCCGGTTCTGTTATCTGATCAGTTTCCTGGTTGCTTGACATGAATACGTAAGTTTTGTTATTTGTTCCTTCCTCGTTGTCCTTCTTTTCTTTAGATTCTTCACCTGTGTGGGTTTCCTCAGTGCTTGTAGAGAATTCCGGTTCCGGATTATCAATTGAGAAGTATTCTAGAAACCTCGAAAATCTAGTTATAGATGATTTCAGAGACGATTTCGGGGTTGACTGGGCCATACATTGTTTCTTAACATTATCTTATGCCTATCTTATTATTATTATTCTTATTGATATTGTTTTTATTATTATTATGCTATATATATGATTTTTTTTTTTCTTTTTATTTAATCTGTTTTCCTTTTTAGGAAATCCTTTTTTTTTCTTTTTTCTTCTTTTCTTGTATCTTTATATTTTTTCTATATTTTATTCTTTTATTGTATCTTTTTTAATTTCGAGTTTTTTTTTTTTTTTTTTTTTTTCAAGTTGTTCAATTTGTATTACAAATATTTCTTAATAAATAAATTATACAAACAATCCTTGTTTTATTTTCGACCCTTCAACATTCACCTTATTTAAATTAAATTGGATTTTGAGCACTATGGTTCTTAAATGCGGCTGCGCCAGTTGTTGTATGTTACAAACATAAGTTGTTATATGCATACATTAGTAGTTATAAACATAAGTTAAGTTGTTACATGTTTATTTTCTCCCTGTTACAATATGTTCTCGTTCATTCGAGTCAGTTAAATGTTGAAGGTTTACAATATAAATTGACTTAATAACTCTAGTATAAACAATTTTTGTACATTCCAATCTTAAAACTCTATTGCGTATAAACTTTATATAAACCAACTCTACAACTCTAGTATAAACAACTTTTGTACATTTCAAAACTCTATTGCGTATAAACTTTATATAAACCAACTCTATAACTCTAGTATAAACAACTTTTGTACATTTCAAAACTCTATTGCGTATAAACTTTATATAAACCAACTCTATAACTCTGGTATAAACAATTTTTGTACATTTCAAAACTCTATTGCGTATAAACTTTATATAAACCAACTCTATAACTCTGGTATAAACAATTTTTGTACATTTCAAAACTCTATTGCGTATAAACTTTATATAAACCAACTCTATAACTCTGGTATAAACAATTTTTGTACATTTCAATCTTAAAACTCTATTGCGTGTAAACTTTATATAAACCAACTCTATAACTCTAGTATAAACAACTTTTGTACATTTCAAAACTCTATTGCGTATAAACTTTATATAAACCAACTCGGGTAATTCTAGTAAGACCTATCGTTATGCAAGCTGAACTAATTAACTCTAATGGTTACGAAATCTCCATCCCAGATTACACTACTGTCGCGCTACGATAATGCAGGTTTACGGGCGGTTTCATAGACCGCGGTGCGGCATGGATTGCCGACTGTGAGGCTGATGTCAAAATCCGTGCAATTTGTTAATTTCAATATTTATTTTCCTTTCTTCTTCTTCTCTCTTTAACTAACTAACTAACTAACTAACTATTTATTTTTTAATATTTTTATTGGTTTGGCGCTTCTCTCGGCGATATTTGAGCCGCTCGTTGTGGAGCCTTTGCAGCTCCCTGCTGATCTCCAGCCTCTGTTTTTGTCCAACGGCTAACAGCAGGCGACGCCGGACCTCCTCAATCTTCCTTCGGAAGTTGGCCTCAACTCCTGTGCGTCGTTTGATGGTTACGTTGATCGGAGGGGTTGGACGGTTCGCCTCTGGTTTGGCAGGGTTCCTGGCGCGGTACTCTTCAATAGTGATTGGCCTAGGACCTGCCCCCGAGTCACGCAGCGCCTCTGTCAGCGTCTTCTTACTGGCTTCTGACACTGGGGATAGACCAGAAGGTTATTACGGTGAAAAAGGGGCCTAGTTGATGGGTTTAGACAACCACTTTCAACTCGGGAATTCCCCAAAAAACCGATAGGTTCCAGGAACCGTGTTCGGGTGGGACGTTAAACGATGGGTTTACTAACCACTTTCGTTTGGGACGTCCCCAAAATGCCGATAAGTTTCTGGAACCTTGTTCGGCTCAAAAATTAGAAATTTTTGGTGATGGGTTATGTAACCACTTTCACCCTGATTTCTGGGTTTCACCGATGGGCTTTACTAACCGCTTTCGGTTCCAGTCGTACTCACTTTTCCTGTTGGTTAGGTGTAGTTTTCCAAACTGAATGCTGTCCTTAGCATTTCGTTGGCATTTTATATTTGACAACCGGGACTTTCGTCCGTTAACGCGCGGTTGCCATATTGCACGAAATATCTTCCACTGTACGGTGGCTCCATCGGGTGGTGAGCATTTAAGTTTTTTAGAACTTACGTTCCCACTTGTGTTTGGCTTTGTGACGTGTTAGTCAAGTGACAGTCGATAAGCGTGCGCGTTTGTTTACATTTCGTTTAGGTGTTCTTATGTGTTTTTATGTGGATTTATGTGGATTTATGTGGATTTATGTGGATTGCGATGTTGTGGTAAGTATTACAGAACCAGTTTACTATATTTTGATTTTTTCCAGCGTTGTTTTGTGTTGAACGCTTCGGGCTGGTGTTGTTTGTTGGTGACACGTGCCTTTTGTTTTCTCCGGTGCCGTATGTTTTTATGCTGGTTGTTGGGGAGCGCATAGTACTCTTGGTGAGTACCTACTGGTTATGTTGTTATGTTTTTTGTGAATTTGTTTTGTAGGTTCCGGTACCCTAGGTATGGTGAGTGTCTTATGTTGACTTTATTTTGTTGTGCTAATCTATTTTATTTTTTAGTGGTCTGACGTCTCACAACAAGTGTATCTCAATACATGGAGCATGAAATAATGATAAATGTGATCATTGCATTGTTGTTTGAATAGTGATAATGAGAATTGTTGTTGATAATTGAACACAATGCCACCTAAAAGATCATCATTGAGTAGATCAACTAGCAGGTCGAGACGAGTGGCCGCCAGAAGAGCTGCAGAAACACCACAACAACGTTCAACCCGAAATGAAAGAAATCGAATCGCAACTGCAGCCACAAGAGCAACAGAAACACCACAACAACGTTCAATACGAAATGAAAGTAATCGAACTGCAACTGTAGCCACAAGAGCAACAGAAACACCACAACAACGTTTAATACGAAATGAAAGTAATCGAATTGCAACTGCAGCCACAAGAGCAACAGAAACACCACAACAACGTTCAACCCGAAATGAAAGTAATCGAACTGCAACTGCAGCTACAAGAGCAACAGAAACACCACAACAACGTTCAATGCGAAATGAAAGTAATCGAAGTGCAACTGCAGCAACAAGAGCAACAGAAACACCACAACAAAGTTCAGTCCGTCTTCAAAATGAACGCTCTCGACGAGGCCAATCGAGGCTGCGATCCGATTTGAAATTAGAAGCATTCAACTATGACAGAGATTGCGACTACAGCTTACATGCCGATATTATTATCGGTCAAATGGACAACATTTGCATATATTGCAGAGCTTTGAAATTTAAGAAAGAGTCTCCTGGTATGTGTTGCTCTAATGGTAAAGTTAAATTACCCCCATTGGAAGAACCACCCGAACCACTTCGAGGTTACATCTCTGGAACAAATGCATTGTCACAACACTTTTTGAAAAACATTCGAAGTTATAATTCCTGCTTTCAAATGACATCATTTGGTGCAACAAATATTGTTACTGATGGTTTCATGCCAACATTCAAAGTACAAGGACAAGTGTATCATCGCATCGGTTCACTTCTTCCAATTCCCAATGAAGATTCGAAGTTCTTACAAATTTACTTCATGGGAAATGAATCTACAGAGATCGAACAGCGTTGTGTAATTTATCGAGCATCAAAACGACAAATCATTTCAGAACTCCAGAAATTATTTCATGAACATAACCAATTGGTTAGACTGTTCCAAGTCGCTTTGGAACGAATGCCAGCGGATGATTATCAAGTGATAATCAGAGCCGACAAAACACCAAGTGGTGAACATGAAAGGCGGTATAATGCTCCAACGATCAATGACGTAGCAATTGTTATGGTTGGAACAGAATTTGAACGGCGAGACATTGTAATTAGCAGAAGAAATGAAAGTTTGCAACGTGTCAGTGAAACTCACAGATCGTATGATGCACTTCAATATCCAATCATATTCTGGCAAGGAGATGATGGGTATTATTTTAATATTATGCAAATTAATCCTGTTACAGGTATTGCAACGACAAAAAAAGTGAGTAATGAAATGAATAATACAATCAACAACATATCAACAAATCAAAATAACCTCACTTTAACGAATATATTTTTCTCACACAGGTATCGTGCATGGATTTTTATGCTTATCGCATCATGATTAGGGCTGAACAATTCAATCACATCCTGAAGTGCCGAGAGTTATTCCATCAGTTTATCGTTGATATGTTCGCAAAAATTGAAAGCGAACGTCTTCTTTTCATTCGCCTTAATCAAAAAAAACTTCGTGCCGATGAATATATTCATTTACGTGACGCTATTGCAAATGATGGAAATGTTACAAACATTGGACAAATGGTCATACTACCAGCAACTTATACCGGTAGTCCCAGGCATATGAACGAATACGCCCAAGACGCAATGGCATATGTCCGTAAATATGGTCGTCCTGATTTATTCATCACGTTTACTTGCAATCCATCTTGGATAGAAATAACAGATTTACTTATGCCAGGACAAACACCAGTTCACCGACATGATCTTACTGCGAGAGTCTTCAATCAAAAAGTTATTAAACTAATGGACCTCATCAGCAAAAATCATATTTTCGGAGAAACACGCTGTTTTATGTATTCAATAGAATGGCAGAAACGCGGACTGCCACACGCACACATATTAGTTTGGATGAAAGAGAAAATTCAAACAGATCAAATCGATAATATTATATCTGCTGAACTGCCAAATCATACAGAAGATCCAATACTATTTGAAATTATCAGTAAGAATATGATCCATGGACCATGCGGTACAATAAATATGAGTTCACCATGCATGAAGGACGGGAAATGCCAAAAAAGATATCCGAGAGCAATGATTCATGAAACACAAACCGGTGGAGATGGATATCCACTTTACAGAAGACGTAAACCAGACGATGGAGGGCATACGACAATTATCAAAATCAATAATACCGAGTTCGAAATCGACAACAGATGGGTTGTCCCATATACTCCGTTACTCTCAAAAATGTTTAAAGCCCACATCAACGTAGAATTATGTAATTCGGTTAAATCGATAAAATATATATGCAAGTATATAAACAAAGGCAGTGACATGGCCGTTTTCGGTCTTTCGGATCGAAACACACCCGTCGACGAAATCACACAATTCCAAATGGGTCGTTACATTAGTAGTAATGAAGCAGTCTGGCGGATCCTCGGTTTTAGTATTCACGATCGCTATCCAACTGTTTTTCATCTCAGTGTTCACTTGGAAAATGGACAACGAATTTATTTCACTGAAGAAAATGCAGCGGAAAGAGCTGTGAATCCACCGAAAACAACATTGACCGCCTTTTTCCATTTGTGTCGAACGGATGAATTTGCAAAAACTTTACTGTACCATGAAATTCCGAAATATTTTGTTTGGAACGCATCGAAACGTGAATTTCAACGAAGAAAACAAGGTGCATTTGACCCCGATCATCCTGGAATACACACTTCCGATGCACTTGGGCGCGTATACACGATCCATCCTAATAACTCAGAATGTTATTATTTAAGAATGCTGCTTCATGAAGTCCGAGGTCCAATATCATTCCAATCACTTAGAACTATTGATGGTGTTATGTGCGAAACATATCGAGAAGCCTGTTTCAAACTTGGCCTCTTAGAAAATGATCAACATTGGGACACTACGATAACAGAAGCAGCTGTCACATGTCTCCCAAATCAATTACGAGCATTGTTAGCTATTATTTTAACAACATGTGCACCATCTGATCCAAAAAATCTTTGGGAGAAACATAAAGATAGTATGAGTGAAGACATACTTCGGCAAGCACGCAGAGGTAATCCTGATATGAACATACAATTTTCTAATAACATTTACAATCAAGCGCTCATATTACTTGAAGATAAATGTATATCCATCAACAACAAAATACTTTCTCAACTTGGTTTACCTTCACCGTTACGTGATAGAATGGATATTAGCGACCGAGACATTCTTCGTGAAAGACAATATGATATCGAGCAATTACAAGATTTCGTTGAATCTCATATCAATCTTTTAACCGATGATCAAAAACATGCATTCGATACAGTTATGCAATATGTTCAGAACGGTAACGGTGGAATTATTTTTCTTGATGCACCAGGAGGTACCGGAAAAACTTTCCTAATCAATTTAATACTCGCTGTGATCCGAAAAGAAAATGAAATTGCACTTGCTATAGCCTCTTCAGGAATATCAGCAACACTATTAGATGGGGGTAGGACAGCACATTCCGCTTTAAAGCTGCCATTGAATGTAAACCAAACCGAAAATCCTACCTGCAATATCGGTAAGGGGTCAGGTATGGCCTCGGTATTGAAAACATGTAAAATTATTGTTTGGGATGAGTGTACGATGGCTCATAAAAAATCGCTAGAAGCTCTTGATCGTACTTTACAAGATTTAAGAGAAGTAAATCAATCTATGGGTGGAACTCTTCTCTTACTAGCAGGCGATTTTCGTCAAACATTACCAGTAATTCCGCGGTCAACACCGGCAGACGAGCTAAATGCATGCCTAAAAGCATCACCACTTTGGAGAAATGTGAAAAAAATTACTTTAACGACAAACATGCGCGTGCATCTACTCCAAGATGAAAATGCTCAAACGTTTTCCAAACAGCTACTTGATATCGGTGACGGCAAATTTCCCATTGATCCTGCTACAAATGAGATAACTTTTCCATCAAACTTTTGCCAAATGCATTCATCAATTCAAGATGTTGAGAAGAAAGTTTTCCCAAATATTTCAACGAATTTCAAAAATCACAACTGGCTCTGCGAACGAGCCATTTTAGCTCCCAAAAATGATAATGTTAACAAAATCAATGATCGAATTCAAATTCAAATTCCTGGTGAGGCAACGAAATATAAATCAATCGACACAGTTACCGATGAAGATCAAACTGTCAACTATCCGATAGAGTTTTTGAATTCTTTGGAACCATCTGGAATGCCACCGCATATATTATGTTTGAAAGTAGGCTCACCAATTATGCTTCTTCGTAATTTACATCCACCAAAACTATGTAACGGAACGAGACTTTCCATTAAGAAATTATCACCGAATGTAATCGAAGCGACGATAATCAGCGGCAAAAATAAGGGTGAAGATGTTCTCATCCCACGCATTCCAATGATTCCAACGGATTTGCCATTCAATTTCAAACGTTTACAATTCCCCATACGTCTCGCATTCGCTATAACAATTAATAAAGCCCAAGGACAATCTTTAGCTGTTGCTGGATTAAATCTCGAGAAACCATGTTTCTCTCATGGCCAATTGTATGTGGCTTGCTCCAGAGTGGGAACACCAGAAAAATTGTTCATTTTTGCACCAAATGGAAAGTCTAAAAATATCGTATATCCACTCGCATTAAAATAAATAAACAATGAAATTTTGTATCAATTTTTTTTAAATGCAATTAATAAACTCAAAATATAGTCTCGAAAAAAACAAAAATGTGTGTAATAAAGCTAAATATTATCCTTTTTGGGGCGTTACGAAGTACGCCGGGTTCAGCTAGTAATCTATATATAAATAGGCGACAAGTTTTTTTGTTATCACTTTTACAGGAAACCAGGTGGACTTAATTGGATAAAAATTATACCATTCGAAAGATTAATTCTTCCTCTATGTGCATCACCTAATTCATTTTAAATTGAAATTAAAAATTCAATGAGATAGTATGTGTAAATTGAGCACACCCATAGCGTAGATGATGCTCTTGGGAAGAATGTATGCGTGCGATTGTTTTGATTCGTGCCTGAAGATATGCAACCATATGGTGATTTTTGGTTTGTGCCCCTAATAAATGGCAAGTACTAAATAAGTTGAAAATCAAACCAAATGGATCAATCTTCTACTGGGGACACAAACCAAAAAAATTAACATATAATTGCATTCCTCTACGAAAAAAATCAAATTATAGAACATAATTATTTAATATTATCATCGGCATAGATGACACGTTCGACTGAATAGCCTACCATTTATGACAAATACGTGTATTCTTTCCACTCAAACGTTTTATCTTTCCAAATGATAATGTGAGGGGTGAGGAGCAAATGCAGCCATTTCACAGACAATAGGCGTATGTTCATTCTTTAGCTTTTTGCCTTGAAGAAGGCAATCTTTGGCTAATAAAATTGCATTCCTTCAGACACAAGCCAAAACAATGAACATATGGCCACAGACAATAATATGGATAAATAACCACAGATAAATTTAGAGCCATCGTTTGCTTATACTATTATTTTCTGCTAATTTGATAAAAATATATGCAAATTTTACTTTAAAATATTAGAAAAAGTCATAATTTTAAAGTTATCTCTAGAAAACGCGAACTTAACTTTCACGAATATTTATGGAAAAGCAATTTAAAGCAAAATTCTGAATTTTTTCATATTTCCTAATTTTTCTATGGACCCATATTTAAAAACATAATTTAGAGAAATAAGATGTATGGCCAAAAGTTGGGAAATGACAAAATAATGGGGAATGTACATATATATAAACCTCCTTGAATGCTTTGTTTAGCTGCTACGAGCAAAAACTATTAAAAAAGTGTTGTTTATGAGGAACTTTAAGATCTTTTTGAATTCGCAACCGCATGCGTTAGGTTTTTGATAGTTGTAGGTGAAGCCTGATCCATACATAAGCAAGTCTCTGTTTTCCTCCCTTGCAAGACCAATCCTTGAATACGCTTCTCAAGTTTGGTCCCCCCTCCATAATGTACACTCGGGAAGGATTGAAGCTGTACAGAAACGTTTCCTGCGGGGTGCCCTTAGACACCTTCCATGGTCTGATCCTTCCCACCTTCCCTCGTACGCTGATCGCTTGAGACTCATTGGGCTACAAACTCTCTCCTGTCGCCGGGCGATTGCAGACCTATCCTTTGTACATTCCGTCGTCCAAGGGAGCATTTGCGCGCCTTTTATTATGAACCAGGCCGCAACCCGTCATGGCACTTTCAACCTCAGACACATTAACAAATTTGAAATTAGCTTCCACCACACCGACTATGGCCGGATGGAGCCAGTTACGCGTATGCTGCGTGCTTACAATCGGGTTGCTGCATACTTGCAATCTGCACAGGGTGTTTGCTGCCTTCGTACCCTACTACGTAACTGGGTGGAGACAGACCCCCCTGTGTAGCTGCTTGGTGCATCCTAATTCGACAATGATCCTCTAGTTTTAAGAATAGTATCTTAAGAATAGTATAGAAATAGCTGTAGTTAGTTCTTAGGACTTTTTCATCCTTTACGTTTCCTCACTTTTACTTGTATCTTTACCTGTATTTTGTATCTTCACTTGTTTTAATCATATTATTGTTACCTTGTTGGTATTGTATCTATACTTGTATTAAGTATGAATAAATGAAAATGAAAATTTAACCAATAATAAATCGAGCTTAAAGAATTTCCGAGATCGAGAGGATATGAGTATTTTCATGGCAAACAATAACAGCATTCCCATAAAAGAATCCGGTAGCACAAAAGTAGCTGTCATAACTAATCAGTGCCACGCTCAAATTGCGGCGAATGAAGTAATGTAGGTACATATTTGCTCCAAAGCACAGCAAACATTTTGTCAATCAGTCAAATAGTCGATAAATCACAATAACATTTGGCCCGGAAAATAGTTTCATTAAAGATAACCAGGGAAATCGGATCGCACAAAGAAGAACGGAATTCCCAAATTCCAAATGGCAAAACGTACAGCGTATTTTGCTGAAGGAATATCATGTGCAGAAATATGGCGTCGAAGACTAGGGCATTTAAATAAACAAGATGTCATCACTCTCAGCAAGAAAGGGTTTTAAAATTCAATTCAAAGGTTTTGAAGACACCAAATTGCGCCTCCTTTATTAAAGGAAAGCAACATCGACAACCTTTTTATCCAAGCAAGATACAAAGAATAAGTTTTGGAGTTAATCCACTCCGACCTATGTGAACCGATAGAAAGTATCGATTGGCGATTCGAAATATCTTATAACTTTCATCGATGACTTCAGCAGAAAAACATATACTTACTTCCTAAAGGAGACATGTCAAGTCATGCAAACTTTTATCGAATTGAAATATCAAGTGGAAAATGAAACCGGAAAAACCAGCATTCAAATAAAAAAAAGCGCATACAAATCGATTCACTTGTTTAAGAGCTACGATGTCACAGACAGAAGACATAGCGGTTAAACTTATAACACCCCTCTTTTTGCGTCGGTGGTTAAAAATAAAACGCGCATTGAAAAGGCTAACTGCATGCTGTTCGAAGCTGAATAACAAAATTTTACTGGGCGGAAGCAATCAGTATTCACAGCCAAATTCCGGTAGAGCTTTGGTCAGGGAAAACATCAAGTTTCAATCATTTAAAAGTGTTCGGTTGTACCGCATACGCACATGTACGAAAGGACCACAGACAAAAATGCGACGCTTAAGGAAAGAAACTGATTTTTGCTGGATATTGTGAGAATTCAAAGGTTTAAAGACTTCTGGATCCTTATACGAAAGAGATCACGAGCCAGCTGAGTTTGTGGTTTGCGTCAAAGGATTTGGGTTTTATCTATTTATTTGCACCTTCAACCGTGTCCCCCTTCCAATGATATATTCCAGAATAGTCAGAAGTTGGTCTTTTGTCAGGGCCATGTCTTAAAATTGTGAATGGGCGAATGGGCCTATATATTAGAGGGTTTCTTCTGGAGAACAGGTTCCTTACTTTTCCTTCGTGATAAACTGCCTTGTCGTAGGAGCTTTTTGGGCCAAACAAATTTTTTACTTTTCCCTCTCTAAGAGATTTGGAATGTCCCCATGTGTTGATTTTTGTTTTGTATTCAAATTATTGAACGCACTCTGATTTATATTCAGCTAACATACTGTAACAAATGTCACGTTTTTAGTTGAGTTTAGAAAAACTCTTTGAACTAAAAAGTAGCTAATAAAACGTATCATATTTTGTCATTGCAAACTAAATTCACCGGCATTAATATTTATTTCATCAAATCAAAGGAGAAATCATAACACCATGCCCACGTTTGTCATACAGGTAGTACGTACATAGAATCTTTTCTGTTTTAGATTGTAGCAACTTAGTTGTTACGTTTATGCAACATGATTGTTATGTTTAAACCTCCGATGAGATCGTGATTCAACCAAGCGAAACCGACGAAAAATAACTAAGAAAAATAATCATCCTACATTTTCCTGCGCAAATTCACAAAATAACCCTCTGATTCTTGTGACTAACGGACCATTTCCACCGAAGGCTCGCCGTGATTGTATTGTAACGCGACATTGTCATGCACGAGCTATGAAAACTGAAACTGAATTACATTGTGATGCTAGTGCCATTGACTCAATGCCTTCACTCAAAACAGAAGTGTTTAAGTCTAAAACACTTAAAGTGTCTAAATACACGTATACAATTTTTAGACACTTGAAAGTGTGAAGTGTAACTAAACACTTGAAGTGTCTAATATTCAAATATATTGAGCATTGAGAATTGAATTTATACCTGGGAAGCAAAACAAAAATATATGGTCATAAGAGAGAAATTAAAAAGGGCCATTCAGGTCAAAACATTTAGATGTACCGATGCGTCGCTTCGGAACTTATAATTTCAAACATATTGATTGCAATTCACATGAGGAACTCCAATTTTCAAATAGACAATTGATTTTAATATTATAATAACAAAACTATTGTGAATTTAAAAATTCAGATTTTAAGCGTTTTGTTGAAAATAAGTGTTTATAAAATTTATGTGTTTTTTACTCTAGGTGTTTTTTTCATGAAAAAGTGTTTTATTTTAAGATATTTTTCATATTTTTTCTCTTTCACAAAACTCTCTCAAACATTTCTCAGAATTTTGTAATTAAAAACGCTCAAAACGTTTAGAAACATAACACCTATGTAAGTGTCTAAAATTGTCAACACCTAAGATTCTGTTGAAACTGGAGCTAATGGTGAAACACGTGATACTCCAAGCCCTGCTGTCAGCGTTTATGAGGAATCACATGAAAGATATCCGAGCTTCAAAAACTACAGCAACCTTCCACCCAGATGTCACATATGGATATTAGCATCATTCTTTGTGTTGTTATACGTCGCGTTGGTCGTTTACATGGATGCAAATTGGTTTAGGTTGTTCTGCGTAATTTTTGTCAGCGTCCCTAAGTGGAATGTGTGTAGGTAAACATCTTTCATCTTGTCCAGTCGTAAAATATACATGGAATTTTGGAGATAAGGAATTTAAGGAGAGGGAAATGTAAAAATCGTTGGTGGCATGCGATGATCAGTTTGTTAGGTGATCGCGAATGATTAAGAGTGTTTTGCTGAATTTGGAAAAGCAGTAAGTGAAGGAACTATTATAGTAAAATAAAAGGAGCAGTAAGATCTAAACAGCTGAGTCCTAGCTCACTAAGTTTTGTGTTGGGATTTTTTCCGTGTGTGAAAGGTTTGCTGGAATTTGGAACAATTACGAAGTTTGTGGATTAGTGTTCTTAATATGGCGGGTTGTCTTGCTCTCCGCACAAAAAGTGAGTTTTGAAAGGTAGAGTTTTGCTCCCTGTGCAACGGGTTATTCTATACAGGAAATTTGTTCAAAAACGGATTTAGTACTGCTCGCCATTTACTACGGTAATAAAATTGTTGTGAGCAAAGAGTTATGTCTCACGTTAATGTCTGGTGTGAAACCGTTGACAAATGGTGAAGTGATTACACCTTGAACGGTATGAGTTTTGCTCCCCAATTAAGTTCTTTTTAGTGGTGGAGTGATTCCCCACCTGAAGTATTTGGGTTGATGGGGTGAGTGGTGCTCTCCACAATAGCAATTAGAGCTTCTCTTGGTGAATATGGTTTTAAGCGAAAGTGTGTGATTGATAAATAAATCCATTTCTGGCGTACTCCCAGACTTCACTCGCACGTGGTTTAAATTATTTACAGGTGTCAAGGTGCATCAGTGATCAGGTTCCTCGCCAGTGCCCTGACGTTTTAAATATTTTTTTCGTTTGTTTCGTTTGTGTTGTTTAGTTTCTTTAAACAATAATATTTTTAAAATTTTTAATGATCTTACATATGTAAGTTGTGAATCGTTAATTGTCACGAAGGTTCGTAAATACATATTAATATAAGTACAATTCTAAAACAAAGTGTGATTTATCATCATTAATATATACGGCGTTTACACCGAACTAAATCTACCAGATTTTCCGACTTGAGAAGATTTAGCCCTAAATCTTGCTTAAACCGGCAAGAAAATGTATGGTAGATTTTCTAAAAAATTTGAAAATTTATTTTAGTTTTAAATAAAAAAACAATCACAGGAGGCAAGGGAAAGCGTGGACTATTGTCCAAGAAAGATTTGTAATTGATTTGAAACGAAACACTACAATTTCAGAAGATATACATATGTCGAAGTGTCAAACTAAACCTCCTCGCCGGCCCTGTAAAGGGCAAGGAGCTTTATTAAAGCATCTCACCATATCGACTTGATTTCGGTCGATGTAAACGGGGTATTAGTGACTATCGCAAAATATATAGGAAACATGAGTTTACCAAGTAATTCGGATACGGGAATTTCTAGGGGTTAAAAAAGCTTTCACGTTCGCCTTCAAAACGTGGGGAAAATAGAGAGTGGGATACAGCCATTGAGCAAGTTAATGTATATCATTGAAAAGAAATGTATAGGTGTAAACAGACAATTAATGTGCTAAAGAAGATGTTAGAGAGGTTATCCAGTAACAGAAACAGAAAGTATGAATAATCTTGTAGCGAATGTTGGCTGTGGAGTGAACCCTACTAATTCGGATACATTATGGCATTACAAATAAGTTATAATCGTAACGCACTGTCAGCAGAGTTTCATGTGACCACACATACACCGATGTCTTATACGACACCAACTGCCACCACCCGCAAGTACAATAAGCACGGTTTCGGGAAACATAACTACATGCTCAATACTAGAGTCAGCACTACTGTTACATTCGACACCGGTAACCTAGGTATCATCTACTCTGAGAAATGAGCAATTTAACAATATTGTTGGCGAACATAATTTCACAGAGACTTTACATTCAAATGACAACAATAGTTGCCTTTGTAATTTTGCTCCGGCACGTACGACAGGATCAAATCCACAAAATGTAGTGGATAGTGTTTGTGTATTTTTTCTCTTCAAAACGCTCTTTACCGGTTCGACCGAAAAATAGTCATACAAACGCAGCCTCATAGTGCAACCAAGTATATACACCCTTTGTAAAATAGTCTCCATCCATACACATAGACTGTCATTACGAAAAAAATCTCACCATATTCCGAAGTTCCAAACGAGCCAACTAAAAACTTTCAACACACAAGACATGGATTCGGAACCTAAATGATGGTCAAAAGGAAACAAGGAGTAGGGAAAATGTTGTCAAATTCGCCACAGATTTCTATAAAGATCTCTATAAAAAATCTTCTGGCGAAACAGTCATAAATACAAACAAATACAAGAAAACAATAGGCAAAGGACAAACTCAGGAACAAATAGAGCCAATAAGCGAAGCGAAAGTACTGAGACACATAAAAGCATTGAAAACAGAAAAAAAGCGCAGGTCCAGAAAACATAACCAATGAAACACTAAAAATTGGAGTACAGGTGCTAATCCCTTACTTGACAGCACTCTTTAACATGGTTATAGAATCCGAGCAAATACCAAAACAATGGTGTATATCACATATAGTACTACTATACAAGAAAGGAAATCCACTAGAAGTAGGAAACTACAGGCCTACTAGTCTACTATCCGCTATATATAAACTGTTTTCGTCGATCTTGCTCAACAGAATAACAGCAAAAATTGACTATAATCAAACAATAGAAGAAGCAGGGTTTCGATCAAACTTCTCAACCAATGACCATATTCACACCCTAGACCAATTAATAGAAAAATACGAGGAATTTAAAAAACCACTATATGTAGCTTTTGTGGACTATTCAAAGGCATTCGATAGCATCGCACACACATCTATATGTCAATGAATACGTATATCTCGGAAAACTAACATCATTCGATGCCAACAGGAACGAGAAGGAAGTAGACAGAAGAATAAACCTAACATGGAAAAAGTATTGGGCACAGAAAGAAATCCTCAAAAGTAACTACTGTCTGAAGCTTAAGAAGATCATAATGGACTCATGCATCTTGCCTTCCTTAACATACGCAAGTCAGACTTGGACATTCAACAACAAGACCAAAAATAAAATCCTGTCATGCCAACATGCCATGGAAAGGAGCATCCTGAAACTAAGAAGAATTGATAAAACATGAAATACAGACATAGGTCACAAAACGAAACTCACGGATGCTCTGAAACACGCCATGACACTGAAGTGGAAGTGGGCAGGCCACGTAGCTAGGTACCAGGATAGAAGATGGACACTACAAACAACGAAATGGCTAGGTCCCAAAGGGAAAAGGCAAGTATATTGAAAAAGGAAAAGTGAAAATTTATACCCAATTAAGTCATTCTATTTACAAAAGGGTTCAACGAATTCTAATAATTTATTTGGTCATAATAAAGAAACAGTTTTTGAGAAAGCTACAAAAAAGCTAAGGATATTTCTTATGAAGAAGCATTAATAGGATTCATAATAGGATAGCAGAGACATGTAACCAACTTAACCCTCTGTAGCATAGTGTAGACTGCAGGCAACATACCTTTCACACGCCTCTAAAATTATTGAAATTGATTTCAGAACAAAATCGCACACTTTAACCCATTGTCTAGACTCTTATCTATCAAAATAATCCAGACAAAAAAAAAACAAAATCGCTTAAGCCCTTATAATATATCCTTATATATTATATCCGTCCAAAGTGACGAAAAACTGCATTTTATTATTGTTTGAAAGTTTGTCACGGTCGCAGAGATCAACTCCAATACTTAGGGTACGTAGTCAACGAGGAAGGACTCCAAGTGGACCCAGAGAAAGTAGAAGGCGTCCACCGGATACCACGACCAAACTCCGTGAAACAGGTTCGACAATTCCTCGGTATGGTCTCCTGGTACCGGAGGTTCATACAGGACCATGCAACGTTGGTGGCGCCACTAAACGCCCTGCTGAAAAAGGGAGCACGATTTTAGTGGACCAGCGACTGCGAATCGGCTTTCGAGAACAGTAAACGGAAGTTGACCACAGCACCTGTCTTAGCATGCCCGGAGTTAAGTCATTTAAGAAACAAACGGACGCATCAGACGTTGGTTTGGGAGCGGTGCTCAGCCAAGTGTATCCGACAGGCGAACGGGCGGTATGTTTCCTCAGCCGATCGCTGACAAAAGCGGAACGCAAATACTCTACCACGGAGAAAGAATGTCTAGGAGCTTTGTGGGCGGTGGAGAAGCTTCGCCCATACGTGGAAGGCACCAAGTTCTCAGTCATTACAGACCATCACTCCCTAGTATGGTTGAACAACCTGAAGGACCCGAACGGCAGGTTGGCACGATGGGCAGTGAGACTCCAACAATTTGATTTTGAGGTTATTCACCGAAAAGGGAAGGAAAATGTGGTGCCAGATGCTCTATCTAGAGCAGTGCCGCTGGAAGGAAATCTCGCAACCATGAAGGCGAAGAAACCAGCAATAAAAGCAAGGCGCGGGGAAATAAAGAAAATCCATTCCAGATTGACGGGAAAAGTGCGGAGGAAAACGGTACCGGAGGCGGAAAGGGAGAACGTGCTCTGGGAATGTCACGATGACCCGAAAGCGGGACACATGGGGGCGCGACGTACGCTGGATCGAGCGACGCAGAAATATCAATGGAAGGGCATGGCCAAAGCGGTCGCGGAGTACGTAAGGAAGTGCAAGTTATGCCAAGCTATAAAGGTGGAACCTATAAAGGCGTACCGTCAAAAATCATCTGCGACAACGGGGTACAATTTAAATCAAAGCTACAACAGCTTGCAGAAGGCTATGGCACAGACATCTGCTACACAGCGTTGTATCATCCACAGGCTAATCCGGCGGAGCGCACCAATCAGGAAATAAAGAGAATGGTAAGATCATACGTAGGGACGAACCAACGAGATTGGGATAAGGAATTAGACAAAATCGGATGCGCCCTACGCACGTACACGCACGAAAGCATGGGGGTAACCCCATACTTCCTGAATTTCGGGCGGGAAATGGCCACCAGCCGCGTTGGCCAAGTAGAAGCCAGCATGGAGGGAGGCACCATAGACCCTCAAAAACGTGCAGCAGAACTCCAAGCGATCAGGAAGATGGTGCACGAAGAACTGTCCCGATCGCTGACACATCAAACACAGCGTTACAATCTGCGGAAGCGAAGTCCGGATTTTGCAGAAGGCCACTTAGTCTGGCGTCGAAACTACTCCCAATCAGACGCCAGCAAACACTTCGCGGCTAAACTGGCACCAGAATATATTGGCCCTTTCACTATCCAAAAGAATATATCCACCGCAACATACAAGCTCATAAACGAAGAAGGTAAGGATGCCGGGGTCTGGAACGCGAAAGACCTCAAAATTTACGTACCATAAGAACAAACCACCATCACACACCCCCCCTGAACTGCGACGTAGACGAGGTTAGGATTGTAGGGTAGGATTAGGGACGCTCGTAGACACGAAAATTCCAAGTTGGGTTAGGTTCGAGGACGATAAGGTCTATAACGCGGAGGCTAACGAGGGTGAGAGGTAGGATCGGTTGATCCTCTTGTGGTAACGAGGGGAATGTCACGGTCGCGAAGGACGCGGCAAATCCCGCGCAATACTTTTCCTCATAAAACCAATCGCCTGGAGATAGGCAACTGTCCGATTAAAACAACACATAACGTTAAGGGAAATTACGTAAACGCGGGACGATTGCCTACCTTAGGGCGTTGACGAAACAGGAAAATTAACATCCAACCTCGCGTGGAACGCACAAGCAACTGATCGTCTCGATGGCCATCAATCAAGGATGGTCACGATCGATCGACGGTGCAGCGACCCCGCCCACTTTGAGTACCGCAGAGAGCAGGATGATGGAATCGGCACGCGCTCAGGGTCAACGATCGATTTGGGAAATCGTTCGTTGACCTCGTCCGAGCGTGGGAACTCGACTACTGGTCAGAGGTGAACGACCGGGAGATAAGGCTGGGGGTCGTGTGCGCATGGAGTACGTGACTCAGGGCACGAACGACCGAGGACACGCGCGTCACCAGTAATTTTGGCACACCGTTAGAGCACGAAGGATATAAGGGGTCGACAGCGAAGAATCGGGGCTTTTTGAGATTGTGGAGTTGCGTAGTGATTTTGTTTGGGAGGATTGCGAGTTTTCACGGGGAATTTCTGAAGGAATTAGTCAAAAGAAAAAAAAAAATAATAGCGACAAAGAATCGCGATCGCGTAACGTGTGCGGGAAAAGTTTCTCGGTCGATATGGTGTAATAGTAAGAATCGAAGGTGCCAAGGAATACGACTAGATTAAGAAAATAAAAAGTTGAAGAAAGTTGGCAGGGATTGTTAACATCGAGGTGGAGCTTATTAGATTAGATAGTTGTAGTGAAAGGGTCGAAAGCAACCGAAGAACTGCGAGAAGGACGTTGCCTAGAAATAGTCGCAGGAAGTGTTTTTGAAGTGTTTCTGAAATACGCTGAAGATTACGAGAAGATTTAAAGACAATTAACATATTGTGAAAAAGAAGAACAATGTGGTAAGGATTAAGAGTGTTGAAGACAAGAGACTCAGAGGTGCACGAGTGATTAAGAATTGTTAAAATAATTGTAAGAATAAAGAATTGCGGGTATAACGGTATTTGAAGACAATCGCGGGAAGGAAACATGAGCATACTTCAATAAACAGTGAAAACATGAACAGTGAAGAGTGAGGACGAATATCCAAGCGGCAGGAGTATCCAAGCGAGCAGCAGGAGCGGCAGAAGCAGCAAGAGAGAGCATCAAGAAATAGAGATAAGTAATAGATTTAAGGAATTTATGTACCGATAGGGTAATATTAGACAGCGGACTTAGTAGGGCAAGGATAGGTGAAGTTTAGGTTAAGCAACAATTTTGTCAAACTAGATGTATTGGTAGATTGGCACAAACGATCTGAAAGAATAGAATCAGAAGAGAGAAATCTAAATCTTTTACTGGAAATTCCTTTCCTATAATTTTTCTTTTTTTCGGGTGACGCGACCGCGGGATTTCTCGTCTTGACCGCGAATCGCGTAGGTGACTCGTCCAAAACAAGCCAGCTAAACTGAATTGAGGTTGGAAATATAAAAATTAAGAGCTGAATGCAGAGCAGCTGAACTTTATGGGAAATGATCTTCTTGAGCTGGAGACTCCCATAAAATTTCTTTTCTTTCCGTTTTCCCATAATCTAATCAAGAAAATTTCTGAGGAGACCAACTCTTATCAAGCAATTTATAGGTGTGACATATCTAATGCCTCTCGTCCAACTACCAAGAAATACCAACCACTGGAGTCCTGTACTAGGAACGCTTCTAATACAGCTAATATGCTGTTGAACAAATTTGAAAAAATTCGTCAAACTTTGCATTTCAACGACAATAACGAATATATTCCATTTAATCGATCTTGTAGTTTGAATATAATTACTAAAAAGATTACATATTTTTTTTTTAAAAAGAATATGTTTATTAGTTTCCATAATAATGAAGACAGTAAATAAACAAAATTCAAATAAAATAAATAATTCTCATTTTACGAACCGTCGTTTGGAAAGTGCACAATCATGCACTACCCTACTCTATTTCATTCCTGTTTTTGGTGATTCCCCAACAAAAAACTAATAAATTCACGTTATAAGAGTTAGTATGCAGAACATGTACGAATATTTCTATTTATTACTAATTTCTACCATATCATAGATGATTAAACAGCATGAAACAACCAGCTACAATGGTCAACCTCAAGCATTATAACACACATTTGTTAAAATGTAAGCGAAACTTTACAACAGATATTTTTTCATCCCTAATTAATTCTTTTCAGCGTTCAACAGTGCGTTTCTGTAACGCGATACAGAAGTTTCCCTATTCGTGTGACGTAACACTCAATCTCAACCATGATTAACAATCTTAACCAGAACAATTAAGGAATCCCGGATTTACCAGAAATAAGAAATAAAACGACGGTGAAGAAACATTCACCAGACAGTCAAACTCCGACCACCAAAGTAGCAACATTAAAACCTTCTTAAATAAATTATTGTACAAATTAAATAATTCTTCTAATATAAATAATTCTTAAACCACAAAATGGGAGCCTTCAACAGCATGATACACCGCCTTCTAAATGGGCCCTTGTCAGATAGAGACTTCAAGAAGGAGAAGGATTATATTAAGGACACTGCAAAGAAAAACGGGTATACCGAGGAAATAATTGAAAGCCGCATTCGAAAAATAGTAGGCAGAAAAAGGAGAGACTCACTCACGACCTTCTACCAGACACAGGAACATCTGATAGACCACAGGAGAGTGGCCGTCACACACGACGGGAAACTAACCAATAAAGTCAAACGAACACTTAGGAGAATAGGAAACGAAGCTGTACCCACGAGTAGGAGCCTACAACTTAAAAACATCCTAGGATCAACGAAAGACAGAAAGAATCTGGACGAAAAGAGCGGAATATACAGGATAACATGCCCACATCGCGATAAGAGATATATCGGCCAGACGAAAAGATTGGTTACAACAAGATTCACGGAACACATTAAGGAGGCAGAATGAGCAGAAAAACGGAAAGCAAACGCAGGTAGCGAGACCCCACGGTCCAGAGTAGCCAGGCACATATTAGAGGAGGGACACGCAATCAAGATCAATGACGTAGAACATCAAAGAAGTAAATGAGGGGAGGAAACTTGATGCATACGAAAGCATGTTGATATTAAGAGTCAACCCTGAATTACTTCTTAATGACAATAATGGGTGGTGTGACAATTGTCAATGAGTTATCTTAAGCCATTACACTATATAATATTAGCACTGATGTCATGTACTCTTTAGTTTTTAAAAAACTACTGATGAAGACAACATATGGATGTCGAAACAAATTTGTATAGGTTTAAAATAAAAACAGCGCTAATTAAGGAACATTTTTCTTTTCAAACACCGAAATATCAGAATTTGAAATCCGCGCAGTAACAGATATTCCCAAAAAAACCAACCAACTTAGTAGTTAAACAATTCTTCTCTAATCTCAACCTATAGTGGAAACATTCAAAAAACTGGATAAGAAATGAATGACCCTTAAACCATGACCCTAAATAAACTAACCATTTCCGATGTCCGAGTGAATGTCCCTAACTTGCTTTGCTGTTTCCTGTTTTCCGATCAAAATAATTCATATCAATATTTACCAAATCAAATTCGCACCTCATCGAACTCCGATGAACTTTTATTTTGATTGATCAACGAATTCCAATTTCAATAAGTTCTTATGATCAAATCAATTAAAAAATATATTTAAGCTAGTAAATTTCGATGACTAGCCAGTCTTAAGACCACAGTCAGTGTAACAACCGGAAAGTTGATTATTGTAAAAGACAGTTCTTAAGAACGTCTTACTTTTTACTCTGTGAAAAAGTGTTTTACTTTTTATCCGAAAATAAAAAATAAAATTTAATTCGCGAGATGAATTTCCTTGTGGTGAAAGGAACGTCAGACATTGAAACATAGAATTGAGAATTCATCTATCAAAATTTATTTGTGGAAAAGGCTGTTTGCAAAAATTGTGCAAATATTTGTGTTTTTTTGTGAAATTAAATAAATAGTAAACTAATATTTTATGATTTGTGTGGTTTTAATTTAACAGGCGTTAATTTTTAACTGTTAAAATGAATAATATCCTCGAGTTAATAATGGGTGATATATATGACCTTTCGAATATGCTACGTGTACATAGACGGTTTCTCAAAGACGGAACCGATCATTTTAAAATCCCGGAGTTGAGATTCATTGAACTCATTGATTCAATAAACGAAACGAACCTAGTCCGCATATGAAGAATGCACAGCGGAAAACATTTATCCCAAAACACATAAGATTGTATGCTGCACTTCATTACTTTGCAACTGGTTCTCTTTTTGTTAAAGTAAAAAAGGGTGTGTTCATAAAAATTGAACTGTTCATGCGAAAAAGAACAGATGGCGCATAGGCAGCAGAAGTGTAGCCGCATTGACCTGGCAGCACCACAAATTGAGCAACTTTGGCGAAACCACACCAAATCACCACACGTAAAATCCTTTTCTGTGGCAGCTGTGATTGACGACGGACGTGTGCGCACGAGAGTTGGAATCCCCTAACCTAAAACTGAATCAAAGTTTGGAGTGCTACAATTAATTGAATTTGTGTAAATTGTACATTTTATTATAATAAATCTCTTGTAGAGTCACATAGGACGCTACAGAAGTAGCAAGACATCTGACGCGTCAAGAACACACATTTGCTAAGCTGAGTGAGAGAACAACCTAAAATAGTATCAGCCTAAAACTAAACCTTTAAAATCTAATCACATCCACACAAATTGTTCACTATTTACATAATATTAATAAAGAATCACTTTAACATTTTAGAAAGAATGCGGGCAAGATTTTATTTGTCCAATAAGAAAAACCACGTTGAGCCGCATTATCCTCGACAAGCTGATATAATCCAAGACAAGCTGATGAATAAGTATATAAAATTTCCAACCAGAGAGGAACAAAATTATGTTAAACGGATTAAGTGTTTTGAACCAATCAGTATTAAATCATGATGACTCTGAATGCATTATTTATAGATTTTTCGAAATGTCTGAATTTCCTGGAAAACCGTCATTGGATGACGAACATTGTTATTGCAACCTCAAAGGATTCCTTTCTAGAAGATTAAATAATAATAATAATAAAACCTGAAAATTTTAGGCTCTCTTGCCAGATTTGGTGGCAGTAGTGACGATGCATACATCTGGAAAAGCAGTAGAGCGAAGGCATTTCTTGAAGAACAGTTTTTGAACGGCCAAACTGTTGAGAATTGATCAGTTGACAGCTGATCTAATCTATCCCAACCTTGACCCTATCCCACTTCACAATCCACTTTTGTTTTATTAAGAGTCAAAGTTGGCAATCATGTTAATTGATATTTTCATGAATTAAGTTGGCTAGCGTTAAGCACCTCTAGATAACTTCATGGGACAGTGACAAAGCGAATTGTAATCTCAATTATTATAAAGTACCACGCAACAATCCGTCTTTAGCGAGAGTTTTGTTCAACAAAACAAGTATTGTGAAACCGTTCAAAAGGTATGTTATTATTGTATAAATTCAAGCTATATTTTCGCACTCAAAGATTGTCGCCACATGCTAATTTTCGTACTTTATTATTTGCACAGGATATGTGAGAATTGTAAACAAACAATTTGACTGTTATTATATAAAGTCATGAATAATGTTCTCTATTACAGTTGTCAAAATTAGATATTGATTCTTTTGTAAATCGACAGGTACGTTCTGAAACTGTGAATTAATATACAACAAACTGTCAACTTTGGACTCCGTTAATTTTCACCAAGGAATCCACACCCACTTAACATTCAACACAAGCTAATTAATGGCTAATGGGTGATTCAGGTAATCCTTTGCAGCCGTGGCACATGACTCCATTCGCTAATCCAGATACCAACGGAAAACAAAAATATAATAAAAGCCACATTGCTGCCAGAAATTGTGTCGAAAATTTAAATGAAATTTTAAAAAAAGTGTTCGCCTGTTTATCAAGTGACCGTGGTTTATTAGTTCAGCCTGCGTATGCAGGTTCTATGATAAACGCCTGTTGCACACTTCATAATATACACCGAAAATATAATTTAGAAACTGAAGCAACTGTTATCTCAACCTTTTATTGTTGTAATCTGATAGATATGTAGAAATAATATGTAAACTAACAATATGAAAACTAAAATTTAAATCTAGCGCAGACTTGTAAGTTGGCGTCATTAAGCAATGAAGATAACTCTGCAAACACAAACTAGTTCACTCTCAGTACATATTTTAGAAAGAAAGAATCTTGCTTCGGTAGTAGAAACAAAATCGCTTAACATTAATAGAGTAAAATAAAAAAATGGATTGGTTCTGCGTCATGGACACGGCCGTGTGTTGTACGTGAATACGTTGATGTAACGAGTTATATTTTTCAAATAAAATATTTTTATTTATGTATTTAGGATGAAAGCAAAGAAACAAATAATTTTTTCGTTAAAACAAAACAATGTGCTACTTCAATATAATCGATAGATTTTGACGACAGCTGACGATTAAAACTTGTTTGTGCTTTGTGTTGCGAAAGGGTTGTGTCTCGCACATCTAGTGTGCAAAGGCACTTTCAAACTAAACACCAATCCAAGTTTAAAACCCCAGAAGAGAAAGGTGGATCCATTAAAAAAGCTATTTTTAGTTTCAAAAAACAAATTGATATTTTGAGCCAAGCTGTTGGAATGAAGAGTAAAGCCAGTGTAACCCAGTGTGTGTCTTTGAATGGTAAACCTTTTACAGATGGTGAATACATCAAAGAAACTTTTTTGAGTAGTGCAGAAGTTTTGTCTCGCGATTTACAAAATAAGGACATTATACTCTCTCGAATTGGAGAAATACCAGCATCTGCAAGATCAATTGAGAGGCGCACATCTGACTTGGCTGAAAATGTAACAACTAAACAAACAACTGTATTAAAGCAATCCCACATATTTAGTGTCGCTCTTGATGAGAGCACTGATGTAAACGATGTGTCTCGCCTAGCTGTGGTTGCAAGATCTCACGAGAATAATCACATTTATGTAGAGCTGTGTTGTTTATTACCCCTGTTAAGAAAACTATAATTAAGAGCAATTAAGAATGTCGCGACGGAAACACGATCAAATCGATTAAGAATGTCGCGACGAAAACACGATCAAATCGATTAAGAATGTCGCGACGCACAACACGAGAAAAGTAATTACGAATGTCGCGACGAAACCACGAGAGAATCAATGATGAACGTCGCAACGAACAAACCCTCGCTTAACCTTGAGACCAAAGTCACCAATCCTGCCGCCATCTGAACACAATGGACTCATGGAGTATGTTGCAAGCACCAACTTCGAGGATCAGTCGAATGAGAGCTGCCGTGAAGACCAGACGTGAAGACCAGACGTAAAGACCAGATGTGAGGGAAACTTTCCTAACAATTTATCATGAAGTGTTAGAAATAGAAATAATAGAATAAATAAAAGCCAAACCGTTAGTGAAACCAAATTCTTTCATTCAAGTGCCAGCAGCATCATCGTGCATGAGCTGCCAAAACATTTTTTGAGCAAATAAGTTCAACCCCTTCATGATACAACCAAAGTAGAAGATATTTTGTGTGCATTTAATGATTATTTTTCTACACAGGACATTGACTTGAACAAATTATTCAGCGTAACAACCGATGGTGCTGCTGTAGTGATTGGCAAGCAGAAAGGATTTGTAAAACTTCTTGAAAATTATGTTGGACGCAAACTGTTAAGTTTCCGTAGTATTATACATCAGGAAAGCTTATGTGCAAAGATCTCATCTTCGAATTTGGTCTCTGTGAGGAAACCTGTTGTTGAGATAATCAACTTTCTTGTTTCTCACTCTTCATTGGTTCACAGGCAATTCAAATCTCTTCTACAAGAAATTGAGTGTGAATATGGAGATCTTCTGTTATACAGCAATGTTCGCTGGCTTAGTCGAGGCAAAGTTTGAACTAGATTTGTCTGTTGTCTTAAGGCTATTAAGGTGTTTCTTGATGAAAAACAGAAACCATTTCCTCAACTGAATGATGAAAGCTGGTTGTTAGAGTTGATGTTTATGACCGACATAAACACACATTTAAATGAGCTTAATTTGAAATTACAAGGACAGGGTCAAACAGTCCTTGATCTTTTCAGCTATTGGAAAGCATTTAGAATGAAACTAGACATTTTTACCCGTGACATCAACATGAAAGCATTTAAATACTTTCTAAATGTGAACCATCATGCAATTCAATTTGAAGTGAACATAGGTGAGCTTCAGGAGTACGTTGAAGCACTCAAAGCAGAATTTGACAAACGAAGCCAGGACTTCTACATTCATGGATCCTTATTTTCATATCTCATTCAGCCTGACATGCTTGATTTGAGAAATGCCCAACTGGAACTTTTCAGCTGGATGGACATTGATGATTTTGAAATGCTCAGGTTGAATTTAGGTTTTCAGAAATATGAACATCAAAATTTGCTGAACTAAGAAAGTCTCTGGAAGATGAAAATTTAGAAAAGTCTGGTGCTATTCTGAACTGTTGGACCTCCCTCCCGAGCTAATTCATTTGTTTGAAGAAAATCGCTTTTGCTCTTCTCTCAGCTTCTCTCTCTTTTTGGTTCAACATATTCCTGTGAGCAAATTTTCTCTCACATGAAAGCAGTGTTGTCTCCACATCGAAGTCGTCTAACACTTGAACATTCAGCAAATTGTGCAAAGCTCAAAATTATAAAGTATGTTCCCGACATTGAGGAATTGGCAAAGACCATGCAATGACAAAGCTCCCATTAATAATAAAAACTTAAAAAAAAAACTTTTAACAAACTGTTTGATTTTTTTACATTATTTATAAACTTTGATATTATTGTAAATATATCTTAATATAATAAAATCCTAATGGTCGTGAAGCAAAAAAGGGGAATGGGATTCAAGCTCTGAAAGTAGAGAAAATTCATTTTCAAAGAATGAATTTCTCTCTGCTTTCTGGAAGTAAGTCTCATTCACCAGAAAATGGGATCATTCTGATTTTTACTGAACTTGAGAGTTTTGCTTTCCCGCGTCTAGCGGAAAACAGGGGAAGTGACTGTGCGAGAAGTTTTCTCAAAATTTTCCGTTCTGCGCGGGAACGCAAAACGTACGGAACGGAAAATTCTGAGAAATTTCCCTGTTTTCCGTTCTACGCGGGAATGCAAAACTGTCAAGTTCAGTAAAAATCAGGACTCATTGATATACTGAACTTGAGAGTTTGGCTTGAAAATAAGGCATAAAATTGCGAAAAAATTGCTCGCAGGATTTTCCTGCATTTCCCCTCCTTACTGATCCACCCTCTGAAAGCAGAATAACTGTTCTCTACCTCACGGTCAATCTCTAAAAGCGAGGAAAATTCGTTCTCCACCTCACGGGATGTGTCTCCTTCCGTTTTGGGAATGAAACCCATTCCCCAGAGAATTGAACCGTGAGTAAAAACGCTCATTAATTTTTTACTTAGTTCCTTTGCGAGCATTGTCGTGAATTGATATGTTTATTCATCACACGCACATTTTTCAAAGCATATACATACTTTTCGATACAAAAATATTTCGTTGTGGATACAAAAATTTCTTCTTTTTTAGTTTATCTTCTTTTTTTAAATTTATTTTATATTCAATACAATTTATTTTCTAGGATTTCTTTTCTTTTCTCCTTCTTGATTGCTTTAAGAACTAACACATTTGAGAATGAATAGGCGGCCTAGATTAACTGACACGGAAAGACTTGCGTCAAAACGAAGAAAAATTCAGCTTCAACGGACAGTACGACAAAATATGACCCAAGAGGAAAGGCAGACCTTTAATGAGCATCGTAGATCCCAGGAAACCAACGAGACCTGCGAAAATCGAAACAGTAGACGCAGACAGGGTCGAGGAGCAGAACAAAGAAATAATGTACTGGATATTACGACGAATTTCAATGAATTGAATATATTAGAGTTCACATGCGGTGCAATGAATATTGAATGCAGTTCATGTAAAGCAAAGCACTTTTTAAATGAGTTACCGCAAGACAAACGCTTTACAGAGTGTTGTCAGAAGGGAAAGGTTGTTTTGGATTCAATACCCATACCACCAATTCTTAAGACATTGATGACTAATCAGCATGAACATCCAAAAGTTTTTTTTAACAACATACGATCAATGAACAGTTCTTTGGCATTAGCGTCAATGGGTGCTAATATTGCTCCACCACCAGGACACGGTCCTTATTGTTTCCGTATGCATGGACAAGTTTATCATAGAGCAGGAGCTCTGCATCCAGAAAATGGAGGCCAAGGGAAATTGGCACAGCTGTATGTTCTGGAACCAGAAGCAGCTTTGGAACAGCGAATGGGAATGCCAGAAAATGCAAAGTATAATCCTCAACTCATGCGTGAGTTAAGTACTTTCATGGCTACCATAAATCCTTTTGGTAAAGCTTTCAAAATGCCTTATGAAGTAGAACAGGAATCAATTTTTGATGCTGCAGTAAATAATTTGGAACCGCCAATAATTAGCATGGCAATAGTACATGACCGAAGATCTGATCAACGTAGATATAATACACCTAGATCAAAGGAAATTGCATATATTTTTTCAGAATGCTGATGGCGAACCACCACTTGAACGTGATCTTATAATTTATTGTCGAGAAAACAAAAATAACTCAAATTCACGTAGAATTAAACGAATTAGCGTCCTTGATGATAATTTAGAGCCAATGGTATACCCTTTGTTCTTTCCAAAGTTGGGGGGTAGATTTGCCTCTACTTCAACCTCCTACACTATTAAATATGAGAAATATGCAAACTCGAAATCCAAGGACTAAAATTACCCAAATGCAATACTACGGATATCGGTTATCTGTTCGTGATGAATTCAATGCCTTTCTATGTGGTGGTAAGTTAACTCAACAATATTTTGTTGATGTGTAAATAAACACCGAAGCAAATCGCCTAAATTACATTCGACAAAATCAAAATAAACTACTAGCTGAAAAATATACTGGCTTAATGGATTACCTCCAAAGTGAGGCTGCAAAACAAGGCTTACTCCCTGGAATATCAATAATTCTTCCATCATCTTTTCAAGGCAGGCCCAGAAATATGGCCCAGAATTATCAGGAGGCTATGGGCATAGTAAGAAAATATGGTAAACCGGACTTTTTTATTACCATGACATGTAATCCTAAATGGATTGAAATCACCGACAATCTATTAGACGGACAGTCGTCTGTATATAGACCTGATTTGGTAGCGCGCGTGTTCAAAATAAAACTGGCGGAACTAATAAAAGTTATTTCCAATAAACACATTTTTGGTACTTTGCTTTGCTTTATGTGATTGAATTCTTCTTCTTCCACATGCACATATTTTATTCATTGTTATAAACGAGGATAAACCAAAGGATGCAGCATCACTCGATAAAGTAATATTGGCGGAGTTACCGGACGTTAATACTTGCCCAAGACTTCATGCTATAGTGACAAAACACATGTTACATGGACCTTGTGGAGAAAAGAACCAAGGAGCGCCCTGCATGATCAACGACAAGTGTAGCAAAAACTTTCCCAAACCCTTCCAGAATGAAACAATAGTAAACAGTGATGGTTACCCTAAATACAGGAGGCGTAATACTGGGACTACTACAGTCAGTGGAAGCATTTTAGACAATGCATGGATTGTATCATACAATTCGTATTTGTGTCTCAAGTATAATTGCCATATAAATGTTGAAAGCTGCGCATATATTCAAAGTGTGAAATACTTATTTAAGTATGTGTATAAGGGCCATGATTGTGCTAATATAACAATTGCTCAGCATAGTAGCTTAAACCATGATGAAATAAAACATTCATGGATGCGAGGTACGTTAGTGCTCCTGAAGCTGCTTGGCGTCTCTTCGATTTTAAATTGCATGAGCAATCGCACAGTATCATAAGGCTGCCAATCCATCTCCCTGATGAACAAACAATTATATTTACCGAAGAAAACATTCAAGAAAGAATTGGCCAAGCCGCAGCAAAAGACACAATGCTGACAGCGTTCTTTAAGCTTAATCAAATTGATGAAAATGCAAATGCTCTCCTTTATCATGATTTACCAAACAAGTACGTATTTGATAAAAATGCAGGCACATGGAAAGCTCGAAAAATAGATGGTAATAGTGTCATAGGACGCATGTATTCAGTAAACATGAATGAAATGTAAAGATTTTGCTTAAGGAGCACATACACGGCACATGCATGCATGCGCAACCATGTGTTTGCACAATCATGCCGTGCCCATACATGGCGCATGCATTTGGCACAGTCTCCATTGTTATTTGTGCTACTGAACAGTGAACATGTCAGATATTTGTGCTGCTGCTTTGTTGATTGCGTTATGTTAAAAAAAAAAAAAAGAGAAAGAGTAGAAAAGTGTGGGCGAAAGAATGGTTCCAAAAACGGAACGAATTGGGACATTCAAAGCTATTGAAAGAGCTGGAAAATTCATCAATCCCTGATTTGGAAAATTTTTTAAGGATGGGCAAACCGACTTTCGAACAATTACTACATAAAGTGGATCCCTTAATTAAAAAAGATAACACAACAATGAGGGAAGCCATTTCTTCACGTTTGAGGACCTGAAATTTATTGCAGCAATTGCTCCCCAAACCATTGGAAGATTTGTGATGGAAACATGTTAGGCGGTCATAGCTGTGTTACAGGATAATATAAAGGTAAGCCAAATCAAATATAATATTTAATACGTTATGGTATTTATTGTGACTCTGAATATTCTGTAAATAATTCTCGTACGTTTGAAAATTGTATCTGAGATCCGGATGAATCAGATGCATTTAGAACTACATAGGACTCTGATAAGGGAGATGATGAAAGACTCCATTGTGGAGATGATGTTTTTGCCGGATGTTGCAACGCATGTTTTTGAATTTCGCGCTATAGACAACCAATGTACATTCGCAATCACCTTGCTTAATGCGTTCATGTAAATGCAGTCTAATTTGTGTACGCTCGGGGACTTCCCGCCCTACGTTATCTATATTCTTTGTTCTTTCCTTGACTTGTGCTGCTTATCTCACGGAGCCCATTCCATTTCGCTAGTGGCTTGTTTATTTTGGTGCGTAATAAATTTCAAATCTTTGTGGTCCTGTTTTTGACGTGTTGTTTTTTCACTAAATACTTACTATATAGTGCTACGTACTATACGTAATATAAACGTGTCCCGTGGTACAAATCCAAAAAGTAATAACACATCAAACCTGTGGATCCACATGAAAAGACACCATCAGAGTGAATTGGACTCCGCTTTAGTTCAATCATCTAAAAAAACAACAAGGAGTGATGACATTGGCCCACAACATAAGAGACAGATTACTCTAACTGAGATGATCGATAAGAAATCATTATACAGAGATGATGATACTAGAGCAAAGGAGATAACTCGCACAATTGCTGAGCAAATATGCGTCGATATGGAACCATTCGACTTAGTCAACAATGTAGGCTATCAACGACTATTAAGAAAGCTATGCCCGAATTACCGAATTGTATCACGCTCCCATATAACAGCAAAAGTTATACCAGAAATGTATGCGCGAGTGAGAAGTAAAGTACTAGAATTGTTACAAGAGCTGACGCATATTGTGATAACCACCGATATATGGACAAGTGATTCGTCCTCGCAATCTAATGACTTTATTAGCTTGATAGCTCATGGAATCGATGCTAACTTCGAGTACAAGCTATATTGTCTCGAAGTAATGCCATTCGAAGGCCTTCAACATTCAGGATCCAACATAGTATTACATGCAGGCATTTCAAGATTGGAATATACAGGACAGAGTTCGAGCTATAGTGACCGACAATGCTGCAAATATGGGTGCCGCAATCAAAGAAATTCAACACACATATAATTAAGTACCCGTAAAATGTTTGGCTCATTCACTACAATTGGTACTTAAAGATGGCCTCTTTGATCAAGAAAAGGTGAATGACATGATTACTAAATTAAGGTCTATCATTGGTCATTTTAGCCATTCTACAAGCAGCAGTAAAATTTTAAAGGAAATGCAAGACACTCATAATGTTCCGAATCATGTGCTTATACAAGACGTGCCTACGCGATGGGATTCAACATTACAAGCATTGAGGCGATTGCTGGAGCAACGAGTTGCAGTTCAAGCTTGTTTGCCTCGTATCAAGTGCAAAGTAGAACTTACAACTGAAGAATGGATAATGATTGATGAAGTGGTGAGCTTATTACGTTATTTTGAAGAGTGCTAGAGAACATCCAAAAAACAGACGATCAGTCAATCTCGCGAGAAAATATGTCGAATTCGGAACTCTTGGCAGCTGATCTGATATTGGCTTATTGGCTCTTAATGAAAGATTGAAGATTGAAAGATTTCAATTTTCAAATGAGTTCTGTTGCATCTGAAAAACTTTTCTCAACAGCAGGTCTCATCCAAACAGACTTACGAAATCGGCTTTTACCGAAAAATTTAACAATGTTGTGTTTCCTGAATAAAAATCTCATAACTATGAATTTTAATTATTAAGTTTTATCTTCTAATCTGTTATCAATTATCTTTTCTAAATAAATATTATTATAAGTATGAGAAAATTTGTCTGTTTCTTAAGCCACAGCCTTTTATAGATTTCTTTGAATCTTAACTGTCCTTATCGGTATCGGTATCGACGATACTTTTTTATATATATGAACTTAGTGCGATGGCGTGATGGACCGTGAGAAGTGAGAGGATTGGATAGTATGAAGATTTTCCCCCCAAAAAGTGGCACCATTCGTAAGTTCGTTGCTGACCCAAGTGGCTGATCAATGTCGTGGAATTGAAGTGATTAATTGAGTTAGTGATAAAGAAATTTGAAACAAAGAAAGAACATGAATTAAAGTGATTATTTGAGTTACTGATAAGTAAATTTAAATCAAAGAAAAAACATGAATTAAAATGAATATTTTGAGATACCGTTAGAGAAATTTGAAACATGATATAGAACGAGCTCCAAAATGAGATGCCCAAGAAGCAGCAGCATTTGTACCAGGACCTAGACAGAGAAAACACCAAAAATTTAACTAAGAAAAAGTATCCTGGTTAACAAGTTAGAATTTTAAGTAATAGATTAAAGTAATATGAATTGAAATAGATTAAAGGGATCGTCCAGTAATCACGTGAGGCTCGAAAGGGGGGGGGGGGTATAAGGAGACCTCACGTGCATTTATCTTGTGTTTAGCCCTCAATGTTTTTTCGGGTTGAAAATTTAATTTTTCTTATCTGTTTGAAAATTGCGTCGTCCTAGCGTCGCTGTTGAATTGAAATTTTACAATTTACAAATGATTCCTTTAAGTTTACAATTCACAATGCGTAGTTGGCTGCAACAAAGTACCAACAGCCGAATACGTAGTTGGTCGCAACAAATTAACCAGTCGCCTTTGTTAGATACTCGTCGTTAAATATTCTTAACGACTGATAAGGACTGTTTGGGTTCCTTTGTCCTGTGGCAGCACCGGCGAGTTCGTCAGCGAAATCGAAATCGAGTGTGGCAGTACCCGCAAGTGTGGCACCACAAGTGAGCGAGAGGAGAAAACAAAGACTACAGCCAAGGGCAGTCTTCAAGATCACTCAGATGGGATAGAGGCGTTCGTCGTTAGTATAGCACATGATTTATTGTACAAATATAATTGGAATAAAGTGAATTATTAAATAAACTTCAGTCCCTTGTCCAGCGTATGAACGCAAAATTCTTGATTACGCGGAAATCCTACGCGGTTTCATTCCGTGCCAAACCTTTCAAGTGTAAAGTAGTAGTTTTCAAAGTGATTTGCCTATATTTCAAAGTGATTTTCAAAATAATAGTAGTGTATAATAGTATGCATAGTAGTATAAATAATATAAATAGTGTATAAATAATAAAAGTGTGTTTTGCCTTAAAACATTGGAACAATGAGTAAACTAGGAGATCTGTACAAAGACCTTTTTGCAGAGTATAAAAAGGGAAAAAAACCTAGTGTAGCTCAGAAGGAATTTAATGAGTTGTGGGCTGAAGCGAAAAAAAAATATACCACAAAGGAAGAATTTGCAAAGTGGGCGAATGATCTTTTAGTAGACTATCGCCGTAAACAACAAGCAAAGAAGTCGTTAAACATTCTGTATTACTGTTCTACTTCTAAAAAGGTAAGTTATAACTGTTACTTATTCAGTACATTGATCTACTTAATTAAACTTTATGTATAGTTTATTTGTAATAATGTTATTGTTATATCTTATATACATTTTTGATAATATTGATAAAATAAATGCAGAGAAAACATAGCATATTGTACCTCTTAAAGTATTAATAGAAAGATATATTTCTATTTTCACGTTGTAAAAAAGTTATTCACTTTGGTTTTAGTCTTTTAAACAAACATAAACGTTAGCGTCCTAAAAAAAAAAAAATAAACGTAAGTCGTGGTGGTTGTGTGGTGAAGGTATAACATTATGATTATTATGACTTAAAAATGCTAATGAAAATATGAGGATTGTGCATGTGTTGCCATTTCTTATTATATCAGGAAAATGAAAGTCACTGGAGATGGTTACTTTACTTGCACGATAATTATTAAATTTTCAGAGTGCTAGCGAGAACATTACTATTTTGCCAGGCACATCCACTGAGCCAAGTTCACCTGTAACACCTCCTACGACATGCATCTCTGAAACGATCTGTGCGGGAACTAGTGCCGAAGGAAGTGACACCATTAAAAGCACTTCAATAGGTAAGTAAACATCTGAAAATTAAAGCTCTGCTTATAATAATAATTAATTACTAAAATTTGTAACAATATTTTTAATGTTGCCATGTTGGTTAAATGTGAAAAATTCAAGATTTGGAATGTAGCGACGAGAATGCACCGGATACACTAAGTGCAAGCAGCTTTATACCGCAGCCTGTACATAGTACTCCTGCACAGGACAAGTTGAAGAATCAAATCTCCCTTCTTCAAATGGAACTTGATTTAGCTGTCCGTCGTAGGGATTCTCTAGCCGTCGGAGAAAATAAGACGTGTGATGTGACGAAACTACGCCAAAAAATTGATAAGTGCAAAATAGAATTACGGAAGAAGGAGCTGCATATGCGTCACCCCCAGTCACATAGGCTATCAATAAAATCAAAAATTAAACTTGCCTGTGATCAGAGTCCCAATGAAGCACGTCTTCTGAAAGGGCGCACTGCTCCAGGTCGTCCACGTCTGGAAGAGCAACAGCCGGAATTGCTAAAAACTATCGTCGATTTGGCCATGTTTGGTGCATCTGCGGAGGAACGACGTCGTTCAGAAATCGTCCGCAGTTGCCGAACACTAACTGATCTCCATGACAAACTAAAGGAGCACGGATTTCAAATTTCGAAAAGTGGCACGTACCTTCGGCTTCTTCCAAAAAATTACACGACCTTGGAGGGTAAGAGACATGTAGTCACTGTACCTGTAAAATTGAGTCGCCCTGAGACAGATCATCATAAAGCTCACCCCGATCAACATTTTTGTGTTGCCACAATAAGATCTTTGGAAACCTTGGCATCTATTCTCGGACCAAAGCAAGTAAAAGGAAATGATATGGGCCGTGCCGAAGCAATTACGTACTCAGGGCCCACATTCATGCCTATTAGAAGCGGCAAACATTCCTCTTCGACAGCTTCATCGCATGCTGTGGACTTCAACAAGCTTGCCACTCTTGACAATTTCAAGAAAATTATGCGGAATGACAAAGGACGCCTGAAGCCATTTGTTTTTATTTCAGCTGATGGGGGACCCGATGAAAACCCGAGATATCCGAAGGTTATTTCCCATGCTGTACACCACTTTGTCAAGTATGATCTAGATGCAATATTCATCTTCACTAATGCGCCTGGTAGAAGCGCTTTCAACCGCGTGGAGAGACGAATGGCACCTTTGAGCCGGGAATTATCTGGACACATTCTTCTGGAACTGATTCTTATGGAACGCATCTGGATGAACAAGGAAGAACAACAGATCGTGATCTTGAAAAAATGAACTTTCAGAAGTGTGGAGAAGTTCTCGCAGAAGTATGGAGTAATATGGTTATCGATGGCTATGACGTCGTAGCAGAGCATGTCGAACCCGATGACAGTGCTGAAAGCTTTATTCCAGAACTGCCTTCTCCGCAGTGGTATAGCGTGCATGTGCGAGAAAGCCAGTATTTGCTTCAGGTATAGTAGAAAAATCACTAATTATTATTTTGTCATTTATTTTTCTTATAGCTAATAAGACAATACAATTAATTTTTTTTAATATCATCACCAGGTGGTGAAGTGCGATGACCGTGCTTGCTGTGGAGATATGCGGAGTTCTCTTCGATGTATTCTTCCAGAACGCTTCGCGATCCCTCCTTACCCGATTTTGCAGTTGTCGTGATACGCAAAAATCGCGGAAATATTTGCAGACTTCGCGCCATGGAAACTACAACAAACGAAACAACAACAACTCGCGAATGAATTCAAACTCACAATATTTTCATGTGAGTGACGCATGTGAGATTTTCATGCGAGATCGAATGTTTCATGCCAATGACCCTGAAATTTAGGTCACCGAATGATCCAGTCCCCGATGCACTTAATGCCCCTTGCCCAATGAGTCCACGTGGAGTGCGACCACTGCGTATGTTCGGCTAGAATTGCTGACATGGCAGTACTGAAAAAGTCATCGTACGCATCTCTATGAAATTTGATACTCTGGTAAACACAACTATTTTACGACGCCGATGTGGAGCAAAATGGAATGCTCCAAATGAGAACATCGAAGGTCAAATTACTGATGCTGCAAAAGAGAGGAAAAGTGGCATGAGCATTACGAATGAAGACTGGGTGGTCCAAATGAAGATCGTTGGGAATTTTATGGCCCAAAATGCTGACCATGCAAAGAATGGATACAAAGAAAAGAGTTTTAAAACAAAGAGAGCTGATGCGTTATGTCACTTACGCATGGATTGGGGATAACTGCTGAATAGGCAAAAATTGTCCTATAAATGTGGCAACCAAATTCATAGATCAGTTAAAATCCGGACCAGGAAGCAGTACCGTTCGAATCCAGTACCATTGAGATCCAGACCAAGAAGTCCACTGAGTCCAGACGAGCACCAACCTGAGAGAAAAGACATCTAGGAGAGAAGAAACAGCCACCAAAGAACCAGAAGATCAGCCACCAGGTATAAAACTTTCTGAGTAAATCGGTGCATAGCCGATTACTATTCTAAGTCCTGACTAGGCTTAATAGCTAAGCAGGCATTCCCCACAACTTAGAGCAGCAACAACAACCAGCTGATGGAGCCAGAGATCAACCTGGAGACAGCGCTGTAAAACCCAATTGTTGGACCCCGTCCTCTTACCATTGAGGAATATCGAATATTTTTCTTTTGGAAAAATGTACTAAGGTTTCAATATTGTATCAATTTGGTTCTTGGATTAAATTTAAATGTAAATGTAACTTAAAGAAAGATTTTTTTGGTTAAGCCCCAATAGCGGTGGTATTCCTGGACCCTGCCGAAAGAAAGTCTCAACACAGTCGTCTAGTGGCCTATGTATTCCGAAGCCTCAAGAGCATGATGGCAAGACGTTTGCGACATTTCTTCTACGGCGATCTCTTGGAATTACCGTAACGCATGAAGGCTTTGACAAATTGCCATATGACCTGTACTGCCCTAGCCTGAAGATGGACCGTCAGCAGCTTGTAGGAAGGACGTGCCAGCGGTGTGGACTCTACTTTTGTTCAAAGAAGAATCTTAAGGCACATTTAAATTCATGTCACAAGCAACCTAATGATCCAAGATATAACAGTCCAGAAATACACAATGATCGTCCTTTACGCATTCTCACGCGACGATCGATCGGTGGATCGAGAGAGATTCTCTGCGTAGTGCGCGAAAATGATGACGCTGAGTGGCTTGATGAAACCGACGTTAATCTTAAACAAAGCACAGTTTCAACAGCGGACCTTCAAGATGCTTATCCACTTGTTAACGACAATATCCAATAAATATGTATTTTCATGTACAAATATATGTTTTTTTTACACCTTCCTTTATTATTTAAAGAAATTTTCAAAATACTTTGTAGTAAAAATATACACGTGATTTGGGGGGGGGGGTTAGCCGCAAACCTCACCACATATCACCAGGGAGGGGGGGGGTTCAAAAAGTGGCTTAAAAACATCACGTGATTAATGGACGACCCCTTTAATGAAATATAACGTGGTCACTGGGCAAACCCCGGCTCGGTCCAGCAAAAGGTGGAAAAGAGAAATAATTGAATTTGGAATAACTAATTTTGGAATACTCGTTCTTCTAATGAATTGTGAAAAAAGGAAATAATTGATGATTTTTGAATAAATTTAATAACAAAAAAAAATGTGAATATTCCAAAATAAAATAATAACAGTTTTTTTTTTTAACACTTTTAATGAATTGCGAAGAAAATAAGAAATAATTGATTTTTGAATTAACTTAATAGAACAAAAAAACGATGTGAATACTCCAAAACAAAATAGTAATATTATATTCGAATATTTTTAATGAAAAGCGGAAAATAGAAATAATTGATTTGAATAATTTTAAAAACAAAATGTGTAAGAGTTAAAATAAATAATAACTTGACGAGACATAAGATAGCCTACATATTTCGAATTATTTTGTAATGTCTTATACATTGGAAAAGTTGGAATAAATGAGTTGGACGATATCTAAGATTGCTTGGAAAAGGGAGAGAAAAGAATATTGAAAAAAAAAAATAATATTAGAGATACAAATATTAAACTTTTTCTTTGGAGCGTGATTAGTAGTTGGGTGCAGGTGAACTTCTCCCTTCGGGAAAGCACTCCGTACTCCTTTCCCAATCGATCAAAGTGGGATAAAACAGAAAATTCGGGATGTAAATCCCTTAGCTATTTATGTACCGTGCGGCTGTCATAGCTACAATCTCGTACTATGCGGTGCTGCTAAGTCGTCAGTGAAATCAGTCACATTGTTCGGAGTACTTCACCCGTTGTTCACATTGTTTTCAGCTTCTGTTCTGTAATACAATGTTGCAGCTGAGGTCATACAATGTAGCCGTATGTATTTTCGACGGAGTTCTTATCAGTTGGGTCGTTGTCGAACCTGGATCGCGGCGAATTTCTTTAAGGCTGGACTGGCCAGTTGAGATTTTCTTGTTCCTTACTAAACAAATTTCGATAACTCTAAAGGAATAAACGCAATAATTAACTTTTGAGGACTATAAAACGTCATGCATGACCCGAGGACTTTTTTGTCTTGTGGGATCGTTCTTTTAAAAGTGACAGTGAGTTTTATTTCAGAAGTGACAGTGAGTATTCTTTAAAAAGTGGAAGTTGGAATTGTTTGAATTAAGGAATAAAAACCAATTATAGTAAAGAAAAGTGAACTCTTTTGGTTACCTCCTTTTAATTGAGTAAAATTAACGAAATCATATCTACGTCCCTTACTTGGGTAATAGATATTTGGAATAATATTGTTCACTCACTAAGATTTGTGGTTTTGAATATTAGTTGATGGTTTTTCTAGAGTGAGTAACCACACAGAGTTTGCTTGATTTCCAAATAATAATAATTGGCGTTAATAATTCTTTCATCGAGTTTTTATGATTTATGTATCATACAGTTCACCCTAAAAATTAATGCGAAGTTTCCTTTAAAGAGTGTATTAAGTTGTGCAGTCACTATGGTTTTAAAATTCTAGCAGTTGGGAGATATTTAATCCAAAATTATAGAGTTTCTTCTGAAGATCCTTGTTGAGTTCCATTCATTGAATTGTTTCTTAAAATAGTGGTGTGCAGTTGCAATGAGCTTCACTTATGGACTATTTATTGAAATCGTGGTTCTTGTAATAAAGCTGATTTTTGAAGTTGATTGAGGTGGGTATTGAGAAGTACACTTCGCACGTTAAATTTCATTTTTAAAGAAAACCGATTTTTAAATAAATAAAATGATTTTTAAATGATTATTTGGCAGATGGTTGCATGGTGATCCGGCTCCCCTGTGTATTTGGATGTGTGGCGTGGTTGTTCCCCACATCTAGCGTTGTGTTGGGTTATGTGGTGTTGTTTACCCCCATATCTGAGCTTTTAGTTTCCGAATGTGTGGCATGGTTGTCCCCCACATCTGAGGGTTTTTGAAATATGTGGAGTGGTTGTCCCCCATATTCTTTTAATGATAGGGAATCGTTCGTTTGGCTGAAATTCATTGAACAAATAAAATTGACATTTAAATAAAAATCAAAAAAACTCATGGACGTTTTTAAATATCTTTACAGGTAGAGCACACTTTGAGACCAGACCGACGTCCTGACGGCTAAGTTTTTAATTATTAAAAAAAAAAATTTGCGTAACATTTTATATCGTATTACATTATAGTTCATCGATGGAAAATTCTAACCGATCGCTTGGGATTATATACAATAAAAAAGCACAGTGACACAGGTTGGGAAGCAAGACTAAGCAGGGTTAAAGCAGTCCGATATCAAATTAGTGCCATTCATAACGCTTTGATTACTTTGGCTATTGAAACTCAGAAAACTGATGTTCAAGTCTCTCAGGAGGCTACTACTCTAGCCGAACAGTTAAAACATTTCAGCTTCTTAGTTTCATCGGTTGTTTGGTAGGATATACCTTTTCAAATAAATGTCGTCAGTAAATCGCTACAATCAATAGACATGGATTTTGGTAAATGCATTGAAATTTAAAAAAAATGCTGCGCTTTCTTGGAAGAATATAGACATACAGGTGTCCAAAGCACCATTTTAACTGCAAAGGAGTTGGCTGAAGACAACAAAAATTCGACGTGTTAAACGACGCCAAACTAGTAGAACTACTGGCGATGATCCTACAACTTCTCCAGAAAAGAAATTTTAAATTTTTCAACGGTCTTTTAGACACTACCATAAATTCACTTGATGAATGATATCAACAGTTAGATCAATACTCGGAATATTGGTCTTTTTTGTACAATATAAAAAAGAGACCGGAAAAACCAGACCTTCTCAAACTCTGTAGTGATCTCCAATTGAAATTAATTGTAGACTCTAAATCAGATACAGATGGTTGTATATTGTGCGATGAACTCATAAGACTAAAATCTTTTTTGCCTGACCAGAATGTGCTTACTCCTGTCTCTATTTTAAATTTTATCAATGAAATTGCGGAAAACATAACTTGGATGTCTTAACAAAAGAGTTTGCCGACCGTAAGACTAGAAAAGTAAAATTTGATTAGTTATTGTTCATTATTAATACAAAATGGTTATATCATTAAACCACGTGTCTTTTTTCGTATGGGTTTCAATGGCAGGTATGGAGCGCCGTGGAAATCTCGCCCAGGGCGCTTGTATAAGTTATAGTTATAGAAAGATATATGGCAGCTGCTTCCTGGGAAAAAGGTTATGCGAGAATTACCTGGTGGCTCTTATATTCATCCTCTATTCAAGAAGGTTTACGACTACAGGGTGGAAAGGATGGAATCCATGATGCAAATGGTGAAAAAATGGTTTCCTTTCGTGTTAAAAATATGAAAACGCTAATAGAAAATTGTTCGTTATCCCATAAAGCATGTAATATATACAGAATAGAAAGTGTAAATGAATTGCATAGATTTGGTGCTAATTTGAAATTTTCTGTTCTGTTATGTGTTGTAGGTTCAAATTTTAGTTTGCGTTGATAGACAAAGGTACCTTGATTCTCATCATCATGTTCACATAAGAAATCTGTAATTACAATTTGTCTGTTTTGATTTGATTAAACTTTGTGATTTCTGTCTGCATCTTTGGTCAGAGAGGCGAATCTGTGTATGCAACATTATATAGCATCATTTTGAGATGCATCGTCAAAAAATTAGTTAAATTCTTCACTTTTCCTTATTAGTTTTCAATGGACTAGTAACCATGCAACGGAAGGAAAAATTATGCATTCGAAGATGAGGAGGAGTCCTTCCAGCTGCCAAAGACAGATGTTATCCTCAGCATTATGGTTTGTGATTACCCTTTGTGTTTTTTAATAACTATTCTATAGAAAAATTAAATTTTTGACTTTGTAGAATCACAAGCTCCTCATTATGTGCTGGATCAACATTTTCAGGCTACCCGTGATCATTCTATGTTTAAACCTTTTTGATAATAACTCTTGAAAGACCACGATATTCACAAAAGGTCTTTAACTGAAAACAGAAATAATTTGGCTTGACTCACATAAATCCCGTAAAAGTTAACCCATTTAACATATCTTAATGTTAAATGATGTGTGGCTTGTAGATTAATCGAACCTAAACTTAAGGTATTGATCATATTGATAACAAGGAACAGCAAACATGAATAAATTAAGAATCAGTGAACACTTGAATATTCACTAGAAATTAACTACATTCAATAAAGAAGTACTTGCGAGTAGTTTAGGGGTCGATTGATTTGTAATCAAAAATAGTTTCAATTTGGGGAAAATTATATAAACTTTAAGATTGTATCACGTGTCCCATTTGATTTAAAGTATCATTAATTTATCATGGAATAGACTACACAGCACTTGGTTAGTTTGCTCTGTTACTTACTCAGTCTAATCACACTAATTCCTCCAATTAGTGTTGTTTGAGATACTCGACCTATGCCCTAGCTGCTGAACGGAACATGAACCTTAACAAGCTAGTACAGTCTTCAAAACAAGAAAGATTCAGTGTTGTTATGTATTTAATATTTTACTCTTTATCATTTGCAGATCCGGCCGATTTTTGATGTATGTACTGCAATCACTGGAAATTTACTACATTCAATAAAGAAGTACTTGGGAGTAGTTTAGGGGTCGATTGATTTGTAATCAAAAATAGTTTCAATTTGGGGAAAATTATATAAACTTTAAGATTGTATCACGTGTCCCATTTGATTTAAAGTATCATTAATTTATCATGGAATAGACTACACAGCACTTGGTTAGTTTGCTCTGTTACTTACTCAGTCTAATCACACTAATTCCTCCAATTAGTGTTGTTTGAGATACTCGACCTATGCCCTAGCTGCTGAACGGAACATGAACCTTAACAAGCTAGTACAGTCTTCAAAACAAGAAAGATTCAGTGTTGTTATGTATTTAATATTTTACTCTTTATCATTTGCAGATCCGGCCGATTTTTGATGTATGTACTGCAATCACTGGAAATTTACTACATTCAATAAAGAAGTACTTGGGAGTAGTTTAGGGGTCGATTGATTTATAATCAAAAATAGTTTCAATTTGGGGAAAATTATATAAACTTTAAGATTGTATCACATGTCCCATTTGAATTAAAGTATCATTAATTTATCATGGAATAGACTACACAGCACTTGGTTAGTTTGCTCTGTTACTTACTCAGTCTAATCACACTAATTCCTCCAATTAGTGTTGTTTGAGATACTCGACCTATGCCCTAGCTGCTGAACGGGACATGAACCCTAACAAGCTAGTACAGTCTTCAAAACAAGAAAGATTCAGTGTTGTTATGTATTTAATATTTTACTCTTTATCATTTGCAGACCCGGCCGATTTTTGATGTATGTACTGCAATCACTGGAAATTTACTACATTCAATAAAGAAGTACTTGGGAGTAGTTTAGGGGTCGATTGATTTGTAATCAAAAATAGTTTCAATTTGGGGAAAATTATATAAACTTTAAGATTGTATCACGTGTCCCATTTGATTTAAAGTATCATTAATTTATCATGGAATAGACTACACAGCACTTGGTTAGTTTGCTCTGTTACTTACTCAGTCTAATCACACTAATTCCTCCAATTAGTGTTGTTTGAGATACTCGACCTATGCCCTAGCTGCTGAACGGGACATGAACCCTAACAAGCTAGTACAGTCTTCAAAACAAGAAAGATTCAGTGTTGTTATGTATTTAATATTTTACTCTTTATCATTTGCAGACCCGGCCGATTTTTGATGTATGTACTGCAATCACTGGAAATTTACTACATTCAATAAAGAAGTACTTGGGAGTAATTTAGGGGTCGATTGATTTGTAATCAAAAATAGTTTCATATTAGATAGAGGCCGAAACGAAGCCGAAAACACGCCAAGGTAGTGAACAAAACGCCAAATTCACGCCGAAATGAGGCCGGAATCACGCCGAAATGAGGCCGAATTCAAGGATTTCGGCGACAAATCGGCCCGATTTTGACCCCATTTCGGCGTGATTCTAGCATCATTTCTCTTATATGATACCAGTAGTACAATTCGAAGGAAATTTTCTTGCTGTTATCAATGAGGGTGCTATAGAGAATATTTTTAAGGCTACAACTTTGATGGTAATATATAACGGGTTACTGACTGATGAAAATGAAAAAATTATTATCGCTTACGTATATATTTTTAAAGAAAATGGATGTAGTACGGTGGTGAAAGTAGAGGATATAGAAACCATTTGTGTTACAATTAGTGCTCATGGGAACGTGTTTATAATTAAACTTGTAAATTCCGCTGACTTTTATTGTAAATGAATGTTATTTTAAGTACATTGAAATTAATTATATTAATAAGAAAAATTATTATAACTATAAAATTAAAATGAAAAATTATAAACAGTATAGTATAATCAATTAAAATATTCGTACCTACATAATATATTTCTTCAAATTTTCCTTAGTTATTTGAGTGTTTTTCAGACCGAAATGAGGGCGAACACACGCCGAAATTGGGCCGAATTCACGTCGAAATCCGTAATTGCGACATTAATTCGGCCCCATTTCGGCGTCAATTCGGCCTCTAAAAATTTCAATGGTTAAAAAATATTTCGGCGTCATTTCGGCCTCAATTCGGCCTCTACATTTTTTTCGGCGTCATTTCGACCTCAATGAAATGTGTAAAATGTTTTAATATAATAAAATCCTAATGGTCGTGAAGCAAAAAAAGGGGAATGGGCTTCACGCTCTGAAAGCAGAGAAAATTCAATTTCAAAAAATGAATTTCTCTGCTTTCTGGAAGTAAGTTTCAACACTTTCTCTCAAAGTTTTCCGATTTTGGACTTCCATGTCCCCCAAATAATTTAGGAGTTTCAATTCAACACTACGATGCATCTCTCGAAAAACAAAACAAAACAAATCTTGCTTTGGCTTTATCGCTAAACCAGGAGAAAAAAATGGTTTTTGATACCATTATGAATGCTGTTAATAATGATTCCCATTCGCCAAAGTGTTATTTTGTTAATAGTCCAGGAGGGGCAGGAAAAACATGGGATGAATCAACTATGGCCCCAGTGGTTGCCCTGAAAGCTGTTGACAAATTATTGAAGGAGATAATGAGGAATGATCGCCCCTTTGGAGGTAAACTCATATTTCTTGGAGGAGATTTCAGGCAGACACTTCCAGTTGTAGTTCATGGAAATCAAGCAGCAATATTCGAACAAAGCATAAAATTTTCAAGTTTGTGGGAAACATTTAAAATATTAAAGCTACATAATAATGTACGATCCATTGATCTAGAATATAGCGATTGGTTGATCAAACTAGGTGATGGAACATTGACAAACGAATATGGATTACCTACCGACATAATAGAAATTCCTATGAATCTTATATGGAAAGATTCAATAATAATAGAAATTTTCGGCGAAACATTATCTCCCAATGAAGTCAATAGATATTCTAAAATTGCAATTTTATGCCCAAAGAACTCAGATGTCGATAAAGTAAATGAAGAGGTTTTGATGCGTTTCACAGGAGTGCTATACTTATTTTAGTTCTAAAATTACCCCATCGAATTTCTTAATGAAATTCAACCGTGCGGTATGCCGCTCCATAAGCTCAAGCTATGCACTGGGAGTATTGTGATCTTATTAAGAAATCTTAACACTGAACATGGTCTTTGTAATGGAACAAGATTGGCAGTTAAAGAACTGAAACCTAATTTATTGATTGCAGAAGTGCTTACAGGCAGCGCTGAAAAGGATATAGTATTTATTCCAAGGATAGACTTGGCACCGGTAAATCCTGATTTGCCTTTCATTTTGCGAAGAGGAGAATCCCCAATTAAATTGGCTTTTGCCATGACCATCAATAAAGCACAAGGGCAAACCCTTGAAAAAGTTGGATTGTTTTTACCGGAGCCTGTATTTGCTCATGGCCAATTATATGTAGCACTGGCAAGAGTACGAAAATCTTCGTGTGTTAAAATCAAAATATTAAACGGACCACATCAAGGCAACCTCATACCTGGATCTGAAGCAGTCTTCACTAGAAACATTGTGTACAAGGAAATATTTTCCAAATAAGGACGAATTTATAAAAACTTATAAAAATTTAAGTTGAATTTAAAAAAAATATATGATAAAACCAAGATATTACATGGACCACATCAAGACAAACTCATACAAGGATCTGAAGCAGTCTTCACACCAAACATTGCATACAAGGAAATATTTTCCAAATAAGGACGAATTTACAAAAACTCATAAAAAGTAAAGTTGAATTTAAAAATAATATATGATAAAATCACGATATTACATGGACCACATCAAGACAAACTCATACAAGGATCTGAAGCAGTCTTCACACCAAACATTGCATACAAGGAAATATTTTCCAAATAAGGACGAATTTATAACCGCACACCGAACAATTTGAAACCCTAAGTCGGCACACAGTTAGCAAAAGGTGACCGATCACTGATCTAACCAATAAATACGGCATAAAACACCAACGTACGGTAGCATGCACTCCCGAACAAAATGGGAAAGGCGAAAGGGAGAACAAGAGACTAGTTGAAGTTGGAAAAACAATTTTAATTGCCGAACAGCTGCCTTAATGTTAATGGGTGGCAGCAATTAGCACGTAAGTATTGTAAACGAGTAGCCAAATTAGTAAGGTGAAAACATCTCACGTTAGGCCTTCGTGAATTTGAAATTAATAAGTCGCGACATCTGTTGCAATTGAGAGTAACGAAACACGGTACGACTAAATTTAAACACTGAACTTAGTGCGATGGCGGGATCAACCGTGAGAAGGGAGGGGATTGGAGAGCATGAAGATTTTCCCACCAAAAAGTGGCACCATTCGTAAGTTCGTTGCTGACCCAAGTGGCTGAACAATGTCGTGGAATTGAAGTGATTATTTGAGTTACAGATAAAGAAATTTGAAACAAAGAAAGAACATGAATTAAAGTTGTTATTTGAGTTACTGATAAGGAAATTTAAAACAAAGAAATTAAATGAATATTTTCAGATACCGGTAGAGAAATTTGAAACATGAAATAGAACGAGTTCCAAAATGAGATGCCCAAGAAGCAGCAGCATTTGTACCAGGACCTAGACAGAGAAAACACCAAAAATTTAACTAAGAAAAAGTATCCTGGTTAACAAGTAAGCATTTAAGTAATAGATTAAAGTCATATGAATTGAAATAGATTAAAGTAAAATGAATTGAAATAGATTAAATAAATATGAAATGGAACGTCAGCCAAGGACCGGAGTTGAGACTAAGTTTCTTCCACGTTTGCTAGAAGCTCAGAGGGAATTAGTTCTTGCTAGAGACATAGAAGCTAGGAAAATAGCCAACCACAAAATCGTAAAGATAAAGGCTGAACGGCAGGTGGCAGACTGTAATGTACGTGTGTATGGGTGCCTAAGTGAGAGCGCTGACATCATGGTGTACTACGTCCACGTCGAACCACTAAACAGTGAACTCTTAGAGTTATGCATATTGAATTTATAATAAATTACGTCGATATAAATTGGTGTTTTCATTGGACATAACACAGACAACCTAACAGACTGATCGAATCTTTCGAACGGTTAAGGGAACTCATCGACGTCAGAGGCATACATCACCCTCGTAACAATTACATGTTATAAAATTTCGTACGAGTGCAATTTCTAGTTGGAGTGTGAAATGTAATAAACCAACCTTTGCACAGTGAGGATACATGAAACTGAATTAATCTTTTCAAGCGTTTATACACACTACATAAACTGTTCTATATTACTATAAATAAATAACAGAAGTGTACATATTTTAAACTAGGGGTCTCAAACTCGCGGTCTGCAGGACAGTTTAATATTAATGTTAGTATGAAAGTTTGATGTGGCTCGCAAGTCACTTAGCTCAGTCTGCATGATTAATGATTAATACTGTTACGAATTGAATATGAGATTGGGTGTGAATTGGTATGTCCACACGATTGAGTGTGGACGGGGAAGAAAGTCAAAGAATGACCATGCAGGGAAGTGCAGTCGTGATCTGACACTACATCCAGCTGTACGTGCGATAGACCAAAGAACGAAAATAGGTTAAACCCAAGATATAAAAGTGAAAAGAAATAGAAGTAATAAAGTGAAAAGAAATAGAAAGGTAATCAACGTTTTATTGAAGTGTGGTAATTAATTCCTTTGGTGTTCTTCTTTTGCATGAAACAAATACATTGAATATAAGTTATAAGTTCTCGGATTTTTGACGTCACAATCACTAACGCTTAGATTTATTTAGTTACGTATCGCTCCTCTTCATCACACACTAAACTCATAGAAATGCATTCATCCCCGAAAGAATTCTCCTTCTCAAGAATAATCCATCTGTTATCTTCCCATGTAAATCTGACGTCATACACGTTCATGAACGAATGCTTCATACCCACTCAATGCATACAATGACTCCAAATTTCTAAAGAAAATTCAAAGGCCATAGCCAAAACAAATTGAACATTTACATGTTGCCAGAAAATGAAGAACTCTTTATATGTGACCATCTCAAGACCAAACGCTAATTTTGGGAAAACATCTTTATCCAATCACTAATTCCGCCATCACGTGAGTAATTATTTTAGCTTGTGAGAGCTTCATACCTTTAATTATTATGCATTATTGCACATTGTATGCGTTTCGCATATGCATATTCAATAAATGCATTTGCATTCCTTCAATTTACTTTCTTCATAGAGAACACAATTTTTATTGAGTATAAAACAAATTTAATAACCTTCAATTCAAAGTGAATTACTCCTAATCGAGTAATATATCCACGCCTTCCCCAATTTAGGTGCGGATGCACCAATATGATTAAATTGCCCTTCCATCAGAAGTTTGGCAGAACATCCCCACTACAAAAAGTCCCTGTATGAGTGGACAATCTTAATTATAAAAGTGATGATCATTTTGAGTCAGGCGTCAACCAATAGTAACTAACCAACCTATCAATTAGTTCTGAATATAATTAAAGTTTAATTATTTTTTGTATTGCATTGCAAATACTTTTGAAAGATAGAATCAAAGTAAATTTTATTTAATCTGTGGCAGCTCCGTTCGATCTGGTAACTCCGTTTTCACCGGGCCGGCGATGCCATCGGCGCAAGCAGAAACTGGTTCCAAGACAAATCTTTCTTTGCTCTTGAGAACCGGTTTTCTGGCTAGTTAGTTTTGAGCGTTAGGCGAGTGAGCAAAAGAACTTTGTTAAGGACACAAAAACATCGAAGAAATACTCTGTTAAGGACACAAAAACATCGAAGAAATACTCTGTTAAGGACACAAAAACATCAAAGAAATACTCTGTTAAGGACACAAAAACACCAAATAAATACTCACTCAAGAATATTAAAAATCCAAAGATACACTCGATAGTTAAAAATCAATCGGAATAACACACAATTCGACAGCACTCCGAAACACACCTTTACCGGTTGACGACCACGCGGTAACTGACGGTTATCAGCCTAATATTATTCCCTAACTGTATAAAAGAAGAATAATTGAAATAAAAAATAGTTTATAATACTATATATCGAAGTTGATATATATAACGCCTAATATAAAACATGTATATAGAAATAGGTGTAGCTATATCTAAGAACTTTTCTCTATCTTTACTTGTATCCTTACTTGTATTATTATCTTTACTTTTATTTTGTATCTTTACTTGTATTAAGTATCAAACAAATAAACAAATAACCAACTTATCAATTAGTTCTGAAGATAAGTTAGAGTATTTTTTGTATTGCATTGGATAAAAAAAGGATAATAAATACTTTTGAAAGATAGAATCAAAGTAAATTTTATTTAATCTTTTAAAGTGCGAGAAACGACATTGGAAGTCAGCCTTAAGTGAATAAATTTCGAATCCACCTGTGATGCAAATTAAATTAATACAAATTAAACCGTTTCTGCAAAGTGGCTACAATGTAGCAACTGAAGACATAAACATGAGGTGAGACGTCGTTGTCCATCGGCTAAATGCTTGATTAAAATATCAGTGCAACAGTGATAACAAGTTGAATTACACAGCCCCGAACATGTCTTTCTGCAGCCTGCAGTGAATAGTAAGGTTGATGATGAGCACATACAATTTCAAGAAAATTGAGAAATGGAATATTTTGTTGAGCATAGGAGCACCCGGACATGTCTTATTTGCACAGAAAAAGTTGTAGTGCACAAGCAATGCAATTTAAAACGTCATTACACGACAAGACATGCTGAGGAATATACGAAATACCAGGGAGATGAGAGAGCCAACCGAGATAGTCTCAAAACATGTCTACTGAGGCAATAAGATTTTTTCAAGAAAGCAACCAAAGAGAGCAGTGCAGCATTCGAAGCTAGCTACATGATTAGTGAGATGATTGCAATACCAGGAAAGCCATTCACAGAAGGAGAATTTGTCAAAAAGTGCATATTACAGGCTGTAAGTATAATCTGTCCAGAAAAGAAAGGTCAGTTTAGCAATGTCAGCATTTCTGCCAACATAGTGGCACAGCGTATTTCTGACCTGTCAAGTGACATTTATGACCAACTGCGTGAGAAAGCCAAATGTTTCAGTGCTGAGACCACAGACATCACCGACACTGCCCAGCTCGCAATTTATATCCATGGTGTTGATGACAATTTTGACGTCATGGAGTTGCTCAAAGTAGGTCGAATGCATGGCGAGTCCACTGCTCAGGAGATATTTTGCCAGTTGTGTGATGTCACTTAGAATGCCGGTTTGCCATGGCAGAGGTTTGATGGGATAACAACCGATGGAGCACCAAAGACGAAAAATAGACTGGTGGCACTTGTTCAAAATAAACTGGGAGAGAAGAGTGTGGAGGAGGCCATTGTTCTCCACTGCATTATTCATCAGCAGGCCCTTTGCAGAAAATGCCTGAACTTTGACAATATGGTGTCTGTCGTTGTGAAATGCATCAACCAAATCAGATCCAGGGGCTTAAAACACCGAAGATTCCGTGCTTTTTTAGAGGAAATTGAGTCAGAATATGGGGATGTACTCTACTTCACCGAGATACGTTGGCTCAGCAAGGCAAACGTATTGAAGAAAATTTTTGAGTTGAGAGCAGAAGTGAAAGCCTTCATGGAAAAGGATGGAATGGCTGTTCCTGTGCTAAGTGATCCTAAATGGCTAGTGGACTTAGCTTTTCTTGTTGATATCACACATGAGCTTAATGTGCTCAACAAGAAGTTACAAGGCCCTGGGCAGCTTGTCAGTGCTGCCTATGACAATGTGAGAGCATTCTCCACAAAACTAGTGTTATGGAAAGACCAGCTCTCTCAGACTAACCTTTGCCATTTTCCAGCATGCAAGGCACTCGCTGATGCAGGCACACTATTTAGTGGTGAGAACTATGTTGACACCATTTCGAAGCTACAGGGAAAATTTAATCGCAGATTTGCTAATTTTAAGACGCACAGAGCCACATTTAAAATTTTTGCAGACCACTTCTGCTTTCTCCCTTGCTTCTTCAAGATGCCCCTACTGTGCTTCAAATGGAACTCATTGACCTACAGTGCAACTCTAAACTCAAAGCGAAGTTCAGGGAGGTGAGTGGAAAAGTCGACCAGCTTGGGCAATTTTTGAGAAGTTTGTCTCCCAGCTTCCCTGAGCTTTCCAGAATTTTGAAGCGGATCATGAGCCTTTTTAGGAGCACATACTTGTAAGAAAACCTCTTTTCTGCCTTGAACTTTAACAAATCCAAGTACAGGTGCAAACTGACTGATCAACATCTTCAAGCCATACTGCTTCCTCCGCCAAACCAAATGTAGCTCGACTACGCGACAGGAGGCGTCGCCAGGTATCTGGTAGCAAGAAGTAGGTAAGATTTTGAAGAACAATTCATGTGTAGTGACACACAAACATGCATGTGCGTCAGGCAAACACAAACGTATGAGCACAGACGGGCAAACACAGAGATATAAATACACCCACGAAGACACAAGACGCGGTCACCGATGGACATTTAAGTTGTGCGTATGCACACAGTAAAACGTGATCGCAATTTGGCAATGGGGAACGATGAATACACCATTAAAATAAAGAAAAGAATATAATATAGTTTTATTAATTACACCACTAAACTGGTAACGCCCGACGGGCTTGAAGTTTGTTTTGTTTTTTTTTTTTTTTAAAAGAAGCGTACGCAAATAGTGGTGTAACGGAAGGTATGGTTCCTCCTCCAGATCCACAGGGACAACAAAACCCACAGCCAGGACTACAAGACCAAACGGAAGTCGAAGGAGGATTGCAGTCTTCACAACAACCTTCACATATGGCCGGACCAAATCATTGGTCATACCGTATTCCACCCTTTGACGGAGAAGATCCTGAAACGTGGTTTATAATAGTAAATCGGTGTTTTACGGTAGCGGGTATTGGGAAAGAAGAGGACAGATTCGCGTTAGTGGTGCCGTTACTCGAACGCAAATATCGCGATGAAGTGAAAGACTTAGTGCGCGAACCTCCAGAACAGTCATATACGCGTTTACGGGAAGAACTTGTTGAAAGACTTAGTCGTTCGCAAGACGATAAAACGCTTCATTTATTACAACGCGAAGAAATGGGGGACAGAAGACCGTCACAGTTTTCGCGCCATTTAAAGTATCTTGGAGGAAACGCAATTAAAGACGATATAATCCGACCTGTGTGGTTGAGTAAATTACCATCGGGAGTGCGTGCTATACTCGCGGCACACAAGGATTTGGCTCTCGATAAAATCGCGGATTTAGCGGACGGTATCGCGGCAGAGTTCGGTTCACGACAAATAGGGGAAGTAACTGGATCAAGTCACGTAACAGCTACTCAGGTCGATTCATCAACGATCGACGCAATGATGTCAATCAAGTTTGCACAGTTAGCAACGTCATTGAAGGACGAAATAGCATCTCTAAATTTACGAAATCGCAGTCCATCCCCATGGAGAAACCGTGATCGTGATCGTCGCCATAGACCTCGTTCTCACTCAAGATCAAGATCAACCCAGAAAGCGCCTGGAAGTGGTATTTGTTACTACCATTGGAGATTCGGAGCTGAAGCAAGGAAGTGCACGCCACCATGTAGTCAGGGAAACGAAATGGGCAGCCGGCAGTAATGGTGGCAACCGGTCATTGTCTTTTTGCACGCCGCCTTTTTATTACCGACAACGACACCCAAACGATATTTTTAGTGGATTTCGGAGCTGACCTTTGTGTATACCCTCGTAAAATGATGTCAATGGATTGTAAGAAAACTGGATACGACCTTACAGCAGCCAATGATACAATTATACATACGTATGGCACAACCCTACTATCACCTACATTTTCAGGACTACGACGTAATTATCCATGGAGATTCGTCGTAGCTGATGTTGACAAACCTATCATTGGCGCGGATTTCATATGTTTTTACGGGTTCCTTATTGATTTAAAAAATAGACAGCTCATCGATCAGGAGACAAAATTATTCACCACAGGTCAGGTAAATAACGCTAATATACCATCTGTTAAAGTTGTCTCAGGTAATTCGCCGTATCATGCATTACTTCGACAATACCCGGAAATAACGCGACCTCAGGGACGTGCCCCCCATATTAAACATAATACTCGTCACCATATCAACACAACACCAGGACCACCCACCAGCAGTAAGCCCAGACGCCTGGCGCCGGATAGGTACCAAGCAGCAAGGAAGAGCTTCGAAATTATGCTGGAGTTAGGAACGGCACGTCCATCATCCAGTAGTTGGGCCTCCCCTTTGCACTTGATAGCTAAGAAGGCTCACGAATGGCGACCATGCGGTGATTACCGCGCTCTTAACGCTCGTACGATACCTGACCAATATTGTATACCGCACATACATGATTTTACGCTCCAACTTCGCGGTACAAAAATTTACAGCAAAATAGATCTGGTTAAGGCCTATAATCCCAGTCGCAGAAGAAGATATCCCAAAAACAAGCATTACTACGCCGTTTGGGTTGTACGAATTTCCATTCATGGGTTTTGGCCTGCGAAACGCTGCTCAGACTTTTCAGCGGTTTATAGATGAAGTTCTGCGACTTAAAACACCAAACTCGACTTCTGTTTCAAATATATAGACGATATTTTGGTGGCATCAAGAGACCAACAAGAACACCAACAACACCTGCAGATGATATTCGAGCGGTTCAAGCAGTATAGTAGCGTCATAAACCCATCGAAGTGTATTTTCGGAGCAACGGAAGTTAGTTTTTTTCGGATATGAGGTCAACAGCGAAGGCATCAGACCACTATCGGACAAAGTCAAGGCCATTACGGATTTTCCAATTCCAAAAACTGCTAAGCAATTGAGGCGTTTTATGGGCATGGTAAATTTTTATAGGATATGTCTTCCAAAAACACCGGATTGACAAGGCCCACTCAATGCCCTTTTACGCGGCAAACTCAAGGGTAACGCATCAGTTAGCGAAAATGCATTTAAACAGCTGAAAGAGGATTTAGCCAGAGCTACGCTCATTAATTATCCAAAAACAAATGCAGTTTTGGCCCTTGTTTGCGGCGCTTCAGATACAGGAGTGAGAGCAACCCTTCAACACGAAGTGGAAGGTAGCTGGGAACCGCTTGGTTTCTTTTCAAAGAAACTCAGCGAAACGCAGAAAATTTATAGCGCTTTCGATCGCGAGTTACTGGCAATTTATTTAGCAGTACAGAATTTCAAACATTTGCTCGAAGGAAGACATTTTACCATACTCACGGACCACAAACCACTTATATATACTTTCAAACAAAAGTTGAGTAAAGCATCACCAATGCAACGAACACAGCTTAGTTTCATTAGTGAATACACTACAGACATAAGGCATCTTTCGGGAATCAACAACGTAGTAGCCGACGCATTATCAAGGGTAGAAACCATAACCACACCAACTCTTGATTATGAAGTCATCGCAAAATCACAAGAACAAGATGACGAACTTCATGACATTTTAAATTCAACGGACTCTTCACTGAACATGAAAAGGATTGAGTTAGACGGATCGGTTGCTAAAATATATTGTCATGTTTCAACAAACTCACCTAGACCTTACATTACTCCACCATTTAGGAAAATGATTTTTGATGCGATGCACAATCTGTCGCACACAGGAAGCAAGGCCACGGTCAAACTCATAGCCAACTCAACGTTATGTATGGCCGTCCATAAAAGCTGACACCAGAAATTGGGCAAAATCGTGCCTACAGTGCCAAAAATCTAAAGTCACTCGCCACGTTACGTCTCCACTTCAAGAGTTTTCACCATCAGATCGTTTTCAACATTGTCACATCGATATTATAACCATGCCTTATTCATCTGGCTATAGGTATTGTTTAACGTGTATAGATCGGTTCCCAAAATGGCCAGAGGTTTTCCCCATAACAAACATGGAGGCTGAGACAGTCGCTCGCACTTTCTATCAGGGTTGGATATGCAGATACGGTACACCACTGAGAATAACAACGGATCAGGGCCGACAATTTGATTCATACCTATTCAATGCGCTGGCGAAATTTGTAGGAATGGATCCCAGAAATACAACGGCGTACCACCCGCAATCCAACGGCATGGTCGAGCGATTTCACCGCCATTTAAAGGCAGCGATTCGTTGTCATCAGAACGACACGTGGACAGAAATACTTCCAACAGTGTTGCTAGGCATCAGAGCCGCTTGGAGAGAAGACAGAAGATCAACAGCAGCAGAGCTGGTTTTCGGAGAACCTTTACGTTTGCCAGGTGAACTACTGACCCCTGAATCTTTCCCAAATGATGCCCCGGAGGATTTTGTCAAAGAGCTAAAACGCCATTTCCAGGAGCTGCGACCATCGCCGACTAGACGATATGGAGAGAGAAAAACATTCATTTTCAAGGATCTCGCCAATACGGAATATGTTTTTGTAAGGCATGATGCAATACGAAATTCTTTGCAAATGCCTTATGACGGTCCTTACAAAGTAATCAATAGAGACGATAAAACTTTCACCTTACGAATAAAAGGAAAAGACCAAAAGATTTCAATTGATAGATTGAAACCAACATACATTTTTAACAACGACATCGTGGAGGAACCAGAAGTTTCGCAATCATTGAACTTTCCAGCACAGATGGGACCACAGCAACTACCCACGCCACGCGAGTTTTGACTTACCACAACCACAACCACAATCAGAACAACAACCACGTAGATCAGAACGACGTGTAGGGTTTCCGGACCGATATCAGGCTGGGATAAAGTGAACCACATGACTCCGTCACTGGAAAGAGGGTGATGTAGTGACACACAAACATGCATGTGCGTCAGGCAAACACAAACGTATGAGCACACACGGGCAAACACAGACATATAAATACACCCACGAAGACAAAAGACGCGGTCACCGATGGACATTTAAGTTGTGCGTATGGACACAGTAAAATGTGATCGCAATTTGCCAATGGGGAACGATGAATATTATTGTCAAATTGCGATCAAACCGAATCGAGTGACGCCAAGCCGATTCAAGTCAGTTTGGTTTTGGATGTTTTAACACGCGGAGGTTTGAATCGTTGAAAGTAAAATTACCACATATAAAACAAAATCACCATTAAAATAAAGAAAAGAATATAATATAGTTTTATTACTTACATCACTAAACATGTTCTTCATGAACTGAAGAAAAGCTGCTAATACAGACATTTGACTCTTAATACAGTAATTATTAATTCTTAATATCCTCAGTTATTTTTTCTTTCAGTCTTAATTTGTTCATTTATGTTTTCAACTTGCTTTGTGTTTAAAAAATATAAGGAAATTTCGGAAGATTTGAATTTTTTAAACTAAACATTTCTTGTGGAAAACCTGATGAAGCCCAAACCAACCCTGACTCTGCCTCGAGTGATAGAGATTAACCAATTGAAATCAATATTTAAAAAAAAAAAAATATTCTAATTAATAATAAAACTGTTTTATAATAAAATTGTAAAAATTGTAATAATAAATTGAGAAAAGTTAACCGATGTTATTTACTTGGAATCTTTGAGGTTTTGTAGGGGCCTCTTTTTGAATCATTAGTGACCAAATCGCTACAGCAAGAACGAATACAGTCAGCAGACCAATAGCAGGAACGAAGACAGCAAACACAACCAGCAGGAAGGAAGTCATCCAGAATAAATTGCAGTCGGAAAAACAGTCGAAAGAACGACGAAGAAGCTGTCTTAGGAACCGGGAATTATCTACACCACTGAGAAAGGCCGGCTAGATGTCATTAACTCGAAAGGTTTCACTGGTGGAAGCACTGAAGAACGCTGCTGATGGACAAAGGCGAATCATTCTTGAAGAACACCACTGCCGCAAATCATAAAAGCAAAAGAATTGTAATTGTCAAAATTGAAGAGTTGGGTGCAACAAGGGCGTTATGTGCATACCGCCCTTTTTTGTATTATTCGTTCAAATTGATGCCAGATCCATCTTTTATTAGTTCGCGAAATTTCATTTACGAACGCAGTTTCTAACCGATGTGAGATTGTAGGAAACAAATAGTTATTAAAAACATAAAGCCAATTTTCACAATGTTTTAGTTGATTGGTGACGAGGCGAAACAAGGATCACTATTACTTTCGTGTATGGATAAGGTCGCAAAAAAGGGAGGTTGTAAGACCGTCTACGTTAAAACGGGATAACCAGTGGAAATATCATTTGACGGTAGACGATTTAAAGGAGCCAGTTTGCAGAAAGTTTTTGTTATTCCTGCTGCAAATTTCTGAAAAACACTTGAGAACAGCGCAACGGTTTATGCTGGGAGGTAGGACTGAGATTCAGCCTATATTTTTATTACTTACCTGCATCCTTTCGTAGGCCTACCTGTTACTGACAACAGAGGTAAGCATGCAAACAGGCCCCATAAAATTCTACAGAATGGTTATGAGAAAATTCAGCAGCACTGGGGAAAATTTCCCAATAAACCATCTCACTATGGACGTGTAAAGGAGAGGAGATATTTCGAAAACGCAGATTTGAACGTCAAAAAGCTGTACACATCTTCCAGCAATATTTTTTTGATGATACCAAAGCAGTGTTAAAGCTGAGTTATAACACATTCCATAAATATTTCCGAGAAAACAGTATGTACTCATTTCGCCAACCTAGGACGGATGTGTGTGACTTTTGTACAAAATGCAAAATCCTACTAGAGGCTAATCCCAAGGATTTGTGGCGATAGAACCGATTTGTTCTTGAATTTAAAATTACCGACATGTCAGAAGACGAATTGCGAACATGGCAATGCTGCCATCACACGAAAGCAAACCGAACGAAGAACACCAAGTGTGTGCTGAATCAGCAGTCGCGCATCACCTGGCGAGAAAACACAACCTCATTTTGCCAATTATTTCAAGATCGAAAGTGTATTAACATTACGCAGTTTTTGTGGAGTAAATAAATGTAATTAAGGATAATAACAAGTTTTAATCTTTTACCCACAGATTCATGCAAGACAAAATATCAGCTACATTTAAAAAAAATCTAAGCGTATAATAGCCAGAAAAAAGAGTATACCAAGAAAGATGTACTAATGAAAGAGTTTGATTACGCTCAAAATTTGCCGTTGCCTAAACTTAATATCACTTCTCAGTTTTATAAGAGATTTAATCAACTTTAATGTCCATTGTCACAATGATGAGACAAGTTCATTTTACTGCGGCCAAGAAAAAATATGACTGTGGTTATGTTTTCAACATGGGCGGCAAATAGTTTAACTATAGAAATAGAGCACATATTTCCCGCCGGCGGTCACTCATATAATCAATGCGACCGAAACCTCGGAAGATACGCCATATTGTTGAAATCCCTTGTGTTCAGCGCAGACTCCCTTGCCTACGCTTTGTCAGATCAATTTAGGTGTATCACCGAAATTGATTCTTCTCCACACTCTTTTTGAAGTATTATACCAAGACTGTTTTTGGATGTGCAAAGGTCTTAGACCGATACACAGAGAATATCGAACGAAGTGAAAAGCTGAGTTCTAATTATTAATGACTGAACTTATTTATTCTAATTTGCGCGAATTTATACAAATAAAGTGCTAACATAAGGTAAATTTTTTCTTAGCGATTAATTACAGGTGAGACTAACAAAAATTAAATCGTCAACAAAAGTAAAAACCAATATGTTCATGACTTTTGATGATAAGAGCGTCTGGAAAGATGATCCCGCAGTTGAAGATGAGTTTAGGTGCGAACGGAATTCGCTGACGGGACAGAAAATAGGCATTTTAAATGTGAGTAGTACATTGCGGTAAGGAATTATTCATCGTACAGTAAGGTAAGGCATTTGTGAACACCTTGAAACCATTGAAACGGCAAAGCAATAAGTGAAATTATTATTTTAAAACTATTTGCATACTTTTTTTGTAATAAATTTACGAAATATTTCTGTTTGTTTTACTTTAAATTCCTTAAATATAATTTCCAAGAGGTATTGACTACTTGGGTGCAACAAAGGCGGATAACCCATCTTAAGTTATATATGAATTGCAACAATGGCTAAACATATTTATTCATGGTTACACCAAAATATAATAGCATAATTTTGTGCCAAATGGACAGAAAGGTTCTTTTCAGTAATTCTTCAAATTGATGACTTGCAGTTTCAAAACTTAAAGACGAAATTACTCAAGCAAATTACTCAAATTAGGCAAGCACTGCCTACGGTGTCTTGTGGTCAAATAATCAGAGTCAGTGCGTCTAAAATAATTAATAGATAAGAGATATATAAATAGTAAAAATAAAAAATCATTATAAAGATTAAACTTATTGTTTTTCACTTTGAATAAATATTTTGCAATAGTGTATTAATGACTTAGTTTATTTATACGCAACACTTTATGTATAGCTTTGTTTAGGGCCGGAAGAATAAGAAAACATAATGTGTATTTGTCAAGTGCTATTTTCTGAAAATCAACTCCAATAGTCTTGTTCATTTAAAAATATAGCTTGAAGAGCAAAATGTAGCAGCCAAAATTGTTCAAGCTTCTCAGAAAGCCTTTAATCGGGAATCATTGATAAAAATTGTGCCAGAGAACAATCACTTTCAACATGACCTAATTTTATATAACTGCGTATGTGTTCACGATAGACTTGCATGTGAAAACAATATCACTCATTGTTCACTAATTGCATATATGTACCTACGTCGGATTATTACTTGTTAAACACTAGCTTAAATACTTACGCAAGCTTATCTTAAATTGTATGATTAAATTTTAAAACATGAGTAATTGAATCAACCTTCGATAAAATGATCGAAATGCGCTCTATCCTTAACATTTTTGATTGTCATTTATGTATGACATATTTAGTTATATCGTCACAGGTGCAGTAAACTGTCTTTGTTTAATTTTTTTAACTATAAACTTCTTAACAAAGTCAGGCAAACATTGATCGTCTACTCACGTGCTCTCGCCATGAAATCTGACGTATCGAGATGGCGCCTCGCCAATACACTTCGAAAAATAAGCTTGAAACGTTTACAATTCAAGTAATATCCACATGAATTTGCCTGTACATGACGCTGGAAGTTATCATCTGGCCACAATGGCTAATCAAAACAAAACTGTTCCACTAATATATATCACACGACTGGCGTAGAACCATTACATCCATACCTGAAAATATTTTTCCATCAAATCAAGCTAGAATTTTGTATAATAAATCACTTCAGCTTACGCATTAAAAGTCCCCTTGTAGACCAATAGCTGATAACTTCTTACACAGTTCAACTTATGTTTCTTTACATTCCTCAATAGTTTTAGTTCGTGATATATGATGCAAATAAACCAGACTAATATAATATGTTTTATTTTCTGGAAAATGATGTCAAATTATGCAAGGCAAGTTTCATTAGTTATGTAATTTATTACCTGCAAGCATGATCATTGAGTAGATCATTGACGAATTACGGACTGTGCTTATACCCCAGTTAGTTTGAGAACTTCCTGTCTGTGACATCTGAGGAGGTTCACATTAATATAATCATTCATGCAACACGATTTGTGAAAAATTCCCAATGGGTTTAATCATACAACTTTTGATAATTCCCTTCGCAGAGCCTGAAAAGTCAAGAAAGTCATAATTGAAAGATTTGTATTTGATAACATCAAAAATGCAAACTCACCAAAACTGAAACGTTCAAGTCAGAGCATCACTTTTATGTTTCAAATTTTTTTTCCATTTGATGAAAGAATGACGGTTATCTTCTGGCCTATGGTGATTCCGCAAGAATTTTCTGAATCGATTCTGAATCTGAAAGGTTCTCAAAGATGACCACGTCTTTATGCAGCATGAGACTTTCTGTGCCTGGAGAGAATCAAATAATAGCATTCAAGTCCGATACACTTGAAAATTCAGTTGGTAGTTTCCAGAAACTGCTATAACTAGTACAGCTATAACGAGTACTAGTATCCGAAGCCAGCAGTAGTATGCCAAATGGCCAGAGCCATACGCAGTGGATGTAGTTTAACGTCTTACCCAGGACGAATTATTGTTTCAATAATATAATGAATAGTAAGTATTTCATGTGACACAGGGCAGGGCAACATATCATACTCGTGTACCACATTAGAAACATTTGAATCGTTCATTTGAGATGACACAGAAGAAATAAATCCCAGTGAATCAAAAGCCAGTCCCCACTTTAGAATAATACACCCTTACATTCTTAGATATGTTTTATTGTAAGATCATGTGACAAATAACATCATTATAGCACTTTAAATAGTCTTAAATCTTAACATCCACTTAATGAACTAATCACAAACTAAAGTAACAATAAGCAACTAAATACTTTTACAATTTCTTTTCACGCCTCTGGACTTCTATTTTTCAGGCGTTCTGTTATTTTTGTTGACATGCTAATAAATACATATCGTTACGTTTGTTTTCACAGAGACTTTTAAATTTAGCTGTAGCGTATAACATATAAAATATAAGATATATCATCTTATCGACCTACTTATAGTGAACAAGTTTTATGCGAAATATATATTTATGTAGAGAATTTCATGTCAGAAGTATTATAAATTGGCCAAAGCGGTTTTTAAATTGAAAGTTTATCATACATAAATCATCCGAAAATAAATTATAAATCAAAAGAAATTTTTAGAACTAAATAATTAAAGTAAAATTAAACTAAATAATATTTGTTACTAGTATTACTATCGATATTAATTTATTATTTAACTTATATAATTATATTGAACATAACTAGGAATTTGATATTTTTATATTGTAAAATTTTTTTAAATTTTAATACATTATAATGATCAAGGATTTTTCTCATATACAATTTTTTCATTATACTACTTTATAATACTATTTTAGTTCTTAAATTAATTTCTTTATAGCCAAGCCTACACACAGATATATCTTTGTATACCGCGGTAGGATCTACAGGTAATATACTTATGTACTTTCATGTATTATGTACTATAAATGTATTTAATTTTGGATGAAATGAATAAATAAATAAATTATCGCCTCGTTAAGCTAGCGACCAAATGGCATGGTAGATATGGAGCTTATAAGTAGGCCTGAATTGAAAAATTCATGCATATTTGGGGAAAAATCTGGTTACAATAGAGTTAAATAAATCTGAGGCCTACTTTGATAAACAAATTTATGTTCGTATGTGCATTTTAGATGTAGCACACACAACAATATATGACTTTCATTATAAATATATGATTCCAAAATTAAATCATAATTGTACTGTATGCTAATAGTTTAATTATGAAGATAGTTTAACTTATGAAATAACCTGCTCTGACTTGAATGAAAAAGTGAACATGATTGTCATAATTATTTCGATACAAGCGATTATCCTGCGAATAATGAATGGAATATACCTCTTGAATAAATAAATGCAAAACAATTGCACACATACATTCTGCCGAACAGCATCGTCTACGCTATATGTGTGCTTAATTCACACATACATTCCCATCGCGTTTTTTAGTGAGCGAATTTGTTATTTGGATGAGTGGGTTAATTTTGACATCATTTTATTGTTTTTAGAACGGCACTTAGCAAACCAAGTATGTACATCGAAATTAAAAGACCTTCCTCGGACTTTTCACGAAGAATGGGAGATGAAATATTTTTTTACTGAGAGCAAAGCACTGAAGCCCGTATGTCTCATTTTCTCTACTACTGTAGCTGTCGCCAAAAATAATGTGGAGCAGCATTTTAAACAAAATCATGCGAAAATTGGACAGAATTATCCGGAGAGCAGTGCACTTAGGGCTGACATTATAAAAAAAGAAAAAGGATATATTTGGGCAACAGAATTTATCTTTAAAACAAAATGGTGAACTGGAATCTATGGTCAAGACATAATTCGAAATATATTATCTCTTAGCGAGAAACAATAAGCCTTTTTCGCAAAGAGAAATCGTGAAAAATAGACTTTATCTATTTTTGCACTGATCTGCAACGATAAAAATGTGAAAATCAAAGCAACGTTGCCGCCCAACCCAGCCCCTCCTAGTCATTTACCACCATTCTGTCGTGCTGCACCTGCACCAGAGAATAGACCTGGGCAAACAGGGTGAAAAGCAAAAGTGAACCGTGTCTCTTTTAGTGTTACTGTCAAAATGGACCGAGAAGAACAAGAAAGGTGGCGTATATGTTCCATTTTAAATTGATCGGACTCCGAAAACAACATCATTTCGTGTGAAAGTGAGGAAGAAGATCACGTGAGCTGTCGTTGATCAAAATGCATAAAACTTTAGTTTACCTTGCAATAAAAAATTTAATAATAAATTTGTGAATGTTGATTTAAAACCTCCAAACTGTTAGCTATCTTATCAAAAAATAACAGTGGTCGCCTAAGATCTGTTAATTCATAGGAGTTACATGAATTTTTATTATGAGTCATCTTGACCCATTCGTACACTCAGTGTTACCGTTTTCACTGTGCTGACGCCGGGTTAACAGTCAAATTACGGAAACAATTACGAAATGCAAATACTTTTCACTTGTGTTTCATGAAACTCGTGATTTAACAAGTATGTCACAGTTAGCCGTCGATGAAGATTTGAACATATTTCAAGATTTATTGGAGCTATTCCAGTTAGAAACTACAAGCATCGGGATGGATATATTTATTAAAACAAAGGAGTGTGTTGAGAAAAAGGGCTTAGCATGGAAAAAAATTAGTTCTATTTGTACTGACGGAGCACCCGCAATAACGGGAAAAACCAACGTTTGTGTCGCTGTGTTAGAAAAATTTTTGGATCGAGAACCGTTTTCTTATCATTGTATCATCCACCAAGAAGTTTTATGTTCCAAAGAAATGAAGTTTGATGATGTTATTGATCCCGTAGTGCGCTGCATTAATTATATACGGGCCAGAGCGCTTCATCGAAGACAGTTCAGGGTTTTATTTGAGGATGAAGTTAATGCACACGGGGAATTACACCTGCATTGTGCTGTTCGCTGGCTATCGAAAGGTGAAATGGTGACACACTTGCAGTTTCTAGAAAAAAACAGATCTTGCAGTTTCTAGAAGAAAACCAGGCAATGCCAGATGAGAGAGTTCTACTTAAAAATTAATCATGGTTAAACGATCTTGCATTTTTAGTCGACATTACGAAGTACCTTAACGTACTTAATCTAAAGTTGTTAGGAAAGGACTGTTCATTACCAACGATGGTGAACTTGGTCAATAGATTCGAAGCGAAGATAAACGTGTTTTGGTAAACTTGGCCAAAAACTTAATCATCTTTCTACGCTCCGCGGTATGAAAGAACAACTACAAAATGAATCCCTTGACTTAAAAATGTATGAACTGCACATCAAACCCCTACTACAGTCTTTTCAGGAATACTATAGATTTCAAGATTTTGAAACAGAGCGCAAAAGCATTCTGCTTTTTATTAACCCATTCTCAGTCACTAATGACGAAGTAATGGAATAACCAGCCATTATTCAAGTAGAAATCATCGAAATCCAAAACCACATTTCCATAACACAGCAGTCTCCAGATGATTTTGTGAAGTTCTGGAAACTGGTTCCAAAGGGAGACTTTTCTACGATGTCTGACATTGCGTTGCAGTTTTTGAGTACATTTGGCTCAACATATATTCGTGACCCCTAAACACATTTCTGATTTGATTTCACTTTCTACCTCAGGTTTGTCGCCAAACATTGGAAAATGAGTTGCTCAAAATCCTGTACAGAGGTCTCACTAACATTGTCATTAATTTAATCAAGCTGTGGATTGAAGCTTAAAATATTTTATTTTAATTTTTTCTAGCATTATGGCATTAAAAATACTGATATGTGACCCGCAGACTGTCTTGGATGCAAAATTTGTGTCCACTTCCATCAACGGTTGGACAGCCTTGGTATAAGGATTGAGGCAATCTAAATTTCCCATGGAGTGAGTGGAAGGAAAAGATACAGCAAACATTTCCGACTAAGAAAGAATTCCATGATTTAATTTCGGAACGGGTAAAGCGTAAGCAAAAACCGGATGAGTCGGTTATTCTATATTCCCATGAGAAGTTGGCGTTATTAAACGCTTCCGAAATTTTTGGTGCCAAAACTGTTTCCTCTATTCATAGGTGGTAATAAAGATCATGTAATTCGACAAGTGCGAAGAACTTGGCCAAAAGAACACCATTATAAGATTAAACCCCGGGTGAAAAAATTTCAGGAAATTTCCTGGTAAAAATTGTCTTCAAAAAGGCAAACGTAAATGAGTCGGCAATCGATCGGAGGTAGGGAACCGTAGTCGAAATTTAAACGGACGAGAACAAGTTTTCCGTCTGCTTTCCGTCTGTTTTCCAACTGGAGTTCTAGTGCTTGGGCATATTAAATTCCGACTGTTTTCCGTTTGAATTCCGACTTAAAATCCAAATTTTGCGATCGGATTCTGACTGATTTTTCCACCCGGGACATCATAACGTGATACACTTATCTACAATTTTCGCGCAGTCGGTAGGATGCTTATCTCACGTACTGCCATCCAAAGTAAATCGAATTTCGTGTAAAAATAAACATCGTGAGAGTTAAACTTCAATTTGTGAACAAAAAGAGTTTCATTAACTTGTAACATGTATTGAAGGTAATATTCTCCAAAAGAATTTAAGAATATTTTCATGATTTTATTGAGTGCTCAACGAATAGTGAATTCACTAGAAGTTAGAGTGCCTATATGCCAAAAAACAATACAAAACACAACGAAACCGATTCGTAATGTACAGAATATATTTATAATAGTGAAGATACTCTTCTCGTGAATTAAATGAATTTCGAAATGAATCCACCAAATACCAGACATAACAGTGCCAAAACTGTTGTGACTGAGCCTAAAGGCAGTCACACATACGTACACGTGGCTCCCCATGATCCTCTCACTCCTCCCCGCACGCCAACAAAAAAAAAATACACGCGCACGTCAAATCTGAAAAATAATGAAAAAAAAACGCCAACGCAGCATTTTCAATCATGCAACAATGTTGCATGATCAGGTTTCGTCTCCACGCGCAACTAAGAAATTCTTTTCTTAGAAATTTGAGCGCGGACAGAAGAAAGAAAAAGCGAAAACCGCTGATCGCGCACATTCATGGTCGCCATGCGCGACATTCCAAGAATGCGCTATCAGCGATTTTCGCCGCAGATAAAAGAGGGAGAAACCATCGCGGCGGTAGCAGTGGTCAGTTGGGAGTTTGCAGTGGAATGTGGGCAGTCGGTTGGGCTCGGACGTGAGAAACCATAAAAAGTTTATAAAAATCGAAATTTAGGAAGAAAATTTAGTTAAAAAGTGAAAATTGTAGACCCAATAAAAAAACGTTAAGTAAATCTACAAAGGAAATACAGTTTACAATTTCAACTAGTAAAATTAAAGTAAAATTCAAAGTGTAAATTTCAAACCATAAAAATGTCCAGAAACCCAAATAGAAACATTAAGTTTAAATGTCTAATCAATAAAAATTAAGAACTCTTACAGTAAAATTTAGTTTAAATGGTTGCTAATCAATAAAATCCAATGTGTAAAATTTATGACAATAAAAATATTAAAAATCGTACAGAGAAAAATAAGTTTAAATTTTTAATTGAAAATTTTTAAGTGGAAATTTAAGGATAATTATTATGTGATTTTTAAATAAAAAAAGGGGGTGAGATTGGTAATATTTACACCCAACAAGTAAAAACTGTGACTGTGTTTTCTAAAAAAAAAAAAAAAAAAAAAATAATAAATATAGCTTCCTTGGTAGATAAGAAAGGATATGGTGCGGGTGAACTTAAAAGCACTGGAAGAGCGTTAAAACAATACGGACACAGTGACGGAAGTTATGCGTTAACTTCCTTTACCGGCAAAGTTGCTCTCGTCCTTTAGTTTAATATGCGAGCTACAAATCTGCGAAATTATATGTTCCAACGAAATATCATCAACGAAATTCAAGGAGATACTCCTGTGATTCGGGACCTAGGAAGCGATGCATCGTGGCAACAGATTAAAACAGAATTGATCCACAACTTTGGCGTAAAAGAGAATAACAGTAATGTAAGTGAATAATTTTATAAGCCTAAACATATCTTAGCACAACTCAACGAGAAATATGAGTACGATTGTCAAAAAAACTGTAGAATTTTGTCTTTCCTAACGAAATTCTAATCCTAAAAACATTTCGAGACAATATTGACTCAAGTCTACCATCAGAAGTTTTAAATAGAAATTTAAACACGTTACTCGAAGCTGTTACTGTATTAAGGGCAAGTGACTGTACGAGAAGCACTCCTTGTCCTCATATTGTAAGAAAACGAAAAGAAAGAAAAATGTCACATTTCTTTTTACAACATTATCGAAACATCACACGTATGCATCATGGAAACATAACAGCAATTTGAAACCTTCCCAAGGTCTCATTGGCAACCGGAGATTTTCTCCGGAGATTTTGCATCACGGGTTATTTTTAAGGAAACATTCCAATCAGTAGTGATGAATAACCAAAAGCTCGACAACATTTTCAAACTTCACTATTTAAGAGAGTACCAGTTGAGGGGCTCACGATGCAATAGTAACGCTACCAAGCTCCAATGAGGGTTTTCTCGGCACCTGGGACATTCTCAAACAGTTTTTTGAAAATAAACGCCGACCATTGAATGTTCCGCTAGACCAAACCTTTAGTAAATTCGCTCAAGTCAAGCGGGCTTTATCTCGGGCAGCACAACTCACCGCATTTATCGTCACAATAAAAAATTTCGTGAAATCCATAGAGCTCCTGGGACAATCAACTAAGAATTGGGATTGTTTTGACGTGATAACGTCTTATAAATCGATGGCCGGCTGCAGAAATGAAAAATCGTGACTCATTGTCACGTTCCGCCTGAGGTGAGCGGACGAATGAGAGATTCATACATTAGTTTGGACTCATGAGAGATTCTTGAATCCACACTAATGCGCGTATGAACGAATCTCTCATGAATCCCGCGCGTATCGTATAGTTTGGATTCATGAGAGATTCGTTCATACGCGTATTAGTGTGGATTCAAGAATCTCTCATGAATCCAAACTAATACGCGTATGAGATTGGATTCATGAGAGATTCGTTCATACGCGTATTAGTGTGGATTCAAGAATCTCTCATGAATCCAAACTAACACGCGTTTGTACGAATCTCTCATTCGTCAATCTCTCATTTGTCCATACGCGCATTAGTGAGGATTCAAGAATCTCTTATGAATCCAAACTAATACTCGTACGAGATTGGATTCATGAGAGATTCGTTCATACGCATAATAGTGTGGATTCAAGAATCACTCATGAATCCAAACTAACACGCGTTTGTACGAATCTCTCATTTGTCCATACGCGCATTAGTGTGGATTCAAGAATCTCTTATGAATCCAAACTAATACTCGTATGAGATTGGATTCATGAGAGATTCGTTCATACGCATATTAGTGTGGATTCAAGAATCCCTCTTGAATCCAAACTAATACGCGTATGTACGAATAAATAAATTGTTAATACATAGCATATTGTTACTTATAATTAATCTGCATAATTTAAGTGAAAAAATTTACATTTTCAATTAGCTCCTTCTTTTTATTATACAAAATAATGATAATTCAGTGAAAATAATTCAATTCAATTCATAAAAGAAGGCAATTTTTCATCAATGCTTTCTTATGACGTTATCACGTAAAATTATCGTCCGTAAACCGACTTTACAGACAACCAATGTTTTTTTTTAAACCATGTCACTCGTCATTTCGATAACGACACAAAGGAAGAGTGGGAAAAAAAATTGGGTGACAATCAGGAGCTGTCCAACTTCCAAGAGTTTTTTGACTTCTTCAGTTTCTCAACCACGACAACGTATCCCGTCAAGGCCCGGTCATGTAGCACAACAGTTCAACGCTCGCTATGTATGCGACATTTTATAGCTCATTGTAACAAGTTTGAGCAGTCCCATCAGCTGCACGACTGATGATGATCAGAGAGAAAAAGTAGTGACTGAAATGGGGTCGTTCAGCTTATTGAACCCGCACAGCGAAACCATGTGGATATGTCCCTCCTAACGTAGTTGTTCTCATGTACCTGATTCGACTGCCATAACTACTTTTCTCCTTTTCGCTTTTTGCTTTTGTCCTTAGTTATAAGTAATTTGTTTCATTTTTTAATTTTAAATTTTTTTTTCTTTCATCTAATTGTATGAAAGTACTCTACTTGTATTAAGTAGGTATAAATAAATAAATGAACTGCATGGAATGCAACAATACTCCTGCGTGCAAAAGCAAGTATTGGTACAGAAAATGCCCTAATAGGCATCACACTCTTATTCATGACGCCATCAGTGACACTTCATCAGCAAGACCTCAAGCTTAGTCTACCTGCTAGGAACTCGGTGCACTCTCGACACTTCAAACGACACTCAATGATATCCTAGACAATCATGCTTCTGATCGTGAGGCTGCGAGGGTTGAGAGTTTGCACTCATGACCAAGGTGGTCGACTTCTTCTAGTACTTTTAGTAACAGGACTCATACATCAATACATCATGCATCAATAAATGTGGACTATTGTCACTCAATTCGTGGAAGTCAGTCAATCCAAGATGCATTTGGTAGTTCTCTTTTGTGGCTCATGCAGGATGGTTGTTTTCATCCTTTGTGTTGTCGTGGTACGAAAAAATCGCTAAATCGTACATGAATATCGAAACCCATAACAAGTTATTACTCGACTTTGTGACGAGAAAAGTCATCGGATGATGTCACCCAATAATGCGAATGTTTATTCTTCGGAGCTAAGAAGCTAAAGACTCCAATGTTGACAATGCCACATGAAAGTACATTTTTCGAGGGCAATGTCCCCAATGTTTACCTCAAAATCTAGAGCATGCTGGCCTTCGATGCCCTGACGTTCCTCTTGACGATCGTTAAATTCATCATTGCGTGTGGCGTATGGAAAGTGGTGACGTTGCAATTTGGCGATTCTCATCTTAATGCGTGTCACCCCGTGCCGTCGAATACGACGATAAACAGAAGCGCATGAAATCGATATGTATATGATATAGATCACATTGGAATGTGTCGACCCAGAGTATCGTAAACATCGGGATCAGAATGCTGACTCGTTATAGACAGAGACTGGGTGGTCCAAATGGAAATTTTATGGTCCGAAATGCTGACCCTGCGGAAAAGGGAACCACAGGAAAGAGCTACGAAACAAAGAGAACTGATGCATGGTGTCATCGATGGATGGATTGGGGATAACTGCTGAATAGACAAAAATTGTTCTATAAATGTAGCTACCAAATGCACAGCAAGGCAGTTGCTGCAGCTAGAATACCAGCTAAGAGGACTATTAAGATGATTAACCAAAGAAAACTACACAGCAGAGTTCCAAATAGGTAAAATAAAACGGTTGAGTAAATCGGTGATAAGCCGATTATTCAAAGTCCTGACTAGGCTTCTCAGCTAAGCAGGCGTGCGATTAGAGTAAAGTATATCAACCTGCAGATGGAGTCAAGTCAAAACCTCCACCTTCAAATAGCTCTGCAGAATCCAACTGATGGACCTCGTGCTCTTACCATTAAGGAACATCGTAGACGTCAGGCATGGAACCTTCCCAAGGAACGTCAGCCAACACAGCCAGTGAACGAGAAGAAGATTAGAACCGGAGTTGAGGCTTAGTATCTTCAACGTTTGCCAGAAGCTCAGGGGGAATAAGTTCTTGCAAGAGACATAGAAGCTAGGAAACTAGCCAACCACAATATCGTAAATATAAAGGCTGAACGGCAGGTTTATCGACGAGAGAAACGAGCTGCAAAAAGTAAAGCAGGGTACATTGAGAAGTCTAAAACAGGCAATCAAAATTAAAAATAAGTCGATTAAGGAAACGTTGTATCTAGAGTATCTGGTAGATACTCGGCGCCAAGTGCACATCTACGGCCCTGTTTACCTGCCGAGCTGACCAGACTACTCTATACGCGAAGAATCGTGCGTGACGTCACCACATGATTTTCAAACGTAATTATCTCCGAAATTATTGCATACTATGCGTTTATATTCCACAGGAATTCAATATGGATAATAAGCTTTTGATTAAGTCGAGAATGATAATATTTAATTAATTAGTCATAAAGTTTAGATCTAGGCCACGCCCCTAGCAGTGATATTTCTGCTATTTAAGATTTGTTCTGTGCTATCACATTCCTTCTACCTTATATTCCCTATAATGTGTTCTCTCTCGCGTTACATTTATGATATTTAAGATTTGTTTGGAGCTATTACACTCCCTCTACATTATACTCCTCCCTATAATTTGTTCTCTCTCGTGTTACATATCGCAAAATATATACTTTTATCTCTAAATAATAGACAATAATAGTATGCTTCTCTTAAGAATCGCGTAACTTAAGTAAGAGGAGCGCAGAAAATCATGAATGTTCATACAGTTGCGTGGCTTGAGTAATTGAAGCAACGAAAAATCGGTCAGGATCGTTGTTTTCCAAACTAAAACTAAACCCAAAATTTGCGAAACCAATCTAGGGTATCAGGCTGGCAGAATCGCCAGCAACACAAAAATTTTTGTACACGAGATTGTGTCACAAACAACCCTATCGAAAGACCAAGAGTGGCATGTGCATACGTTTGTTTCTGATCTATGCACACGCATGCGCGCGTCACCCACTGTCCCTTTGTAGGGTGACACTGTATGTTTACTGTTGTGGTACAGTCTCGTGTAAAGAAATTTTCGTGTTGCTGGCGATTCTGCCAGCCTGGTACCCTAGATTGATTTCTCAAAGTTTAGGTTTATTTTAGTTTGAAAGAAAAATAAAATCTATCAATTTTTCGTTGTTCCAAATCAATGAATAAAACGTTGTTAATTATGTTAATCCATATACGAAGAAGTTTGTTCAAAACCTCAGCATCACTTTGAACTAGAACGAACGGAGGAAGTTTTCGCAAGGTTCCGCCTTTCGTCAAACCTCAAGTCAAACTTTTCTTCAACAATATTTTCGTTTTCCCCGTTGCTTTATTTTCAATTCAAGTGACGCCGTGTAAAGTGATTTTTTTGTACTTCAAGTGAAAATTTGTGTATAAAAAAGTGATTTTAAAAGTTATTTAAATAATTGAAATACATAATAAAAAATAATAAACGAAAACTGAAAAAGTGAATCTTTTCCTCCAGAATAAAGCAACTTGTTTTATCTGCTCCAGAACAAATCAACTCATTTTCTCAGCTAAGTTATACGTTTTTTTAATAAATATTTTTAGGAAAACATATATCAATTTAACTCCCTTATTTTTTTAAAATTTTTTCATCTTTCCTTAAATCTACAATAATCATGTTAGACGAAAGGTTACAGAATATTATTCTTAATAACGATTGGTTAGTAGATGAGCATATTGATTATTATGCTAGATTATTGTCTCTGTATTTCGAGCATGAATTTCGGGAATCTTGGGCTTTACAAATGCCTGATAGAATCAAGCCAATACCACAGAATAAAAGGCATATTCAATTATGACATAAAATGGACATTTGTTTGAATAATGAATCCGCATATACTATGTTTGGAGGTCACTGGGTTTGCAGTTACTATGATACGAAGTCAGTCTATATTTTTGACTCCAACAATTTAAAAACTGTTCATCCTCACTTTCAAGCTTATTTAAACTGCTTATATCCTTATTTCTCGTTTGAGCTAAATCCTATAATTTTTCCAAATGTTCAACAACAATCGAATTCATACGATTGTGGAGTATTTGCTATTGCATTTGCTACAAGTCTAGCTTATGGAAAATCACCCCAAAATTTGAAATACAACACAATGGTTATGCGAAAACATTTATTGCAAGTCTTGAACTCCCAAATTATTTCAGAGTTTCCAAGTAATAATACCAATAATTCATTTATTACTACTGAAGTAAGTACCTCTACTGAACTAAGTACTAGTCGCAGACTTAGTAATATTAATACTATTAACAAAGTTAAGAATACAAGTACTTATTTAGACAGTGCTTTTAAAGAAATAATTGAAAGAGGTCAGAAGTTGACAGATCTTCATATTAATTATTTTGGTATGTTAATAAATCAACATACTACCTTTTCTCATCAAGACACATTGTTGATTCAAAGACCGGAAAAAATTGTACCGATTGATTCATGGAAAAAACATGTACAAATATTACATAGTAGTTGTAATGATCATTGGGTATGTAGTTATTATGATGCAAAAAATATTTATGTCTATGACTCACTCAATAATAAAACACTAAATCCAGACCAGCGAACCTATTTACAACATTTATATCCTCAATATTTTATAAATAATGATCCTGTATACTTTCTAAAAGTACAATATCAGCCTAATTCAATTGATTGTGGAGTATTTGCTATTGCTTTTGCAACATCAATCATATTCCATCAGAAACCAGAAAATTTAATCTACAATCTTCAATTAATGCGAAAACATCTACTGGAAATGTTCGAATCAAAAACAATATCACATTTTCCCGCAGTTGATAAACAGTACAAAGACTTACATGTATCAACTTTAGATAAACTGAATAAAAGTGAAGCAGTAGCACTCCGGATGCGACTATCTAGGAAAAAATTTAAGAAAAGTGATAATGTACTTGAAAAAGGCTCTAAATACGATTATAAATGGCCTCCAAAAAATGAAGTGCTGATAATTGGAAAACAGAATGATATGTTACAATCTTCATTGACTAGTAAACGTAATCAAAGTGAAAATGAGGAATATCAAAAACAGGAAAAACGCTTTAAGTATGATGATAGCATTGATAAGCAATTGACAAGGAATGAACATTTAAAAAAATCAAATACCGACACCCGTTCAGTAAAGTCTCAAAATTATAATACAAATGAATCAAAATCAATTGTTCCACCAAAGTCAGTTATTACCAGGAAACATAAAATGGACAAAACATTAATAAACAAAGGACAAACCGTGATACAATCAAAAAAAATTCCAATCACACTCCATAAAGAAAAATTCATCACAAAATTACAAAAAGTTTTAGATGATGATACCTTATTGAATGAGCCTGTAAAAAATCGTCTGTTATCTGAAAGAATTGTCAATTGGTGCTTTGCTCAACGAAATATTTATGTTAACAAACTTAAGAATTGTATTAACCAGATTCGAGATAAGTCAAATTATTATTACACTATCTACCGTGCTTCTAAAGGAATCAGTGCACAATTGAAAAATGTATGTGGCAGATCACTGCACTCTCCTTCAACAGAAGCTTATTTTCATAATACAGCCTACTGTTTTATTAATAATGAACCAATCATTATTAATCATAAAGGTCAGGCTGTCAATATTTTACAAGTCGAAAAATGTAGTGACAAAAGAACCCAATGGAAATGTGATCATAATTGTAAAACGTTCTATATTACCAAAGATAATAAGTTATTTCACACCAATACAAGCAAAAATTACGATGGATTTATTAAAAATCGTGAACGATTCATTATTGAGATAATGAATCAATATGTTCTTTTCTTGAAAAAATAAAAACCATTACTTTTTGTAATGTCCGTGAAGTACTTGAACAACTTTTCGTAAAACATTCGTTTGGTAAACTTGGACATTTAGAAAGTTGTTACACATTGAGTCAATCTTGTGATTGTTTGCTTATTAGTTTTTGGATATTATCACCCCATTATCCAGAAGTGAAGACAGTGAAATCATTGATTTATAGGATGAAAAAGATAGTAGAACATTTAGTTGAATTAGACCAAGCTCTCGATAATGCTGATTATGAAATTTTAAAGGAAATTCATAAAATTATGCTACAAAAAGGATGTGTTTATCTACAAAAGGAAAGTACTATTTGTTTAAATGAAACTCAAATAAGAGATAATTACAAAAATGCATTTATTGCTTTTACGAAAAGATCGATGGATACACCTCGTTTTGTATGCGGATGTTGCCAAAAATTATGTTATGAACGTGATATTCAAGATATTAATAAATTGTACAAACCAATCTTCGAAAGCGCATTGTATAAGAGTCTTGCAAAATATTTGAGTGACACTAATTCCAAAATTAACTCTTATTATATATGTAAATATTATCTTGGCAAAATTCGTAAAAATAAATGTCCACCTACTTGTATTATGAATCATTTGGAAGTAGGAAGTATTCCAAATGAAATGGTTGAACTCAATGCCTACGAAAACCTACTAATACAAAGAGCTAAAGCATTCCAAGTAGTGCAAAGAATGGGGACTGTATCTAAGAAGTCATTACCAAACCGAATGAAGATGCAAAAATTAAAAGGCACCACATTACATTTGCCTCTCCCATTAGAGGAAACTTTAAAGAAAATTTGTTCCACAACGGAGCCAATAAATCAAAATCACGAATTATATATTTTAGTCAATGAACTTCCTTCTAAAGATAAAAAAATATGGCAAAGTTTAGTGAATATGAACAAAGTTTTGGAAGCGTTAAATTGGCTTAAGATCAACCTCTATAGTCAGAAATAAAACTACCTCAAAGTTCTGAGCACTTATTCGACCATTTACCTTCTGTGGAATATCAGGTAGAAAAGTCAGATTCTCATTCTCAAATGACCGTAAATGATGAAATACAGGCATTATTATCTAATAGTTCAGAATCTTCAAAACATAATGATGTACAGCTTCTTCAGGACGGCGAAGAGATTTTAAAGTCTCCATTTTTAACTCAAGTTACAGAGCATGATAAAGTTCAAGAGGAGTATACGATATATCCCATGTATAATCAGAGATTGAGTGCAGATTCAACAACCTTATATCAGATGAAAAAAATTCGTGAAGACCCTCTAGATAATCGACTTGCAACACTAGATTTATTATGTTTTCCCGATCTTCATCCTTTGGGAAAGAACGGGGAGCATGAAGACAACCGAGTCTTTCCTCTTAGTGATAATGAGTATGCAAAATTACGTTTAATGTCTGTTGATGCACGGTTTCGTCTGAATGTGCAGTACATTTTTTATTTGCTTAGTAAAACTTATATACGTCAGATAAATAGTGGTATATATCATTTACTTCATACAGTAAATCCAAAAAAACGTTATACTGTAAACGATTATTTGCAAAATTTAGAAAATGGTAATTTAGAAGGGAAGTTGACAACAATTTTTGAGCGTTTACGAAATACTCCGCAGTCGTCCGAGAAACAATTTACGATGTATGACATTTTATTATGGACCAGCAACTTGGTTTGTTACTTTGTCTCCAGCGGAATATAATTGGGATGATCTTACACAATATGTTCGTGATATTAACAGTCCAAATTTTGATAAATTATCAAAAAATGAAATTATATCATCAGATCCAGTTTCTGTGTCTCGATTTATTGAAAACAAATTCCAAGCGATGCTTCAATTTCTTTTATCACAAGATAATCCAATTGGAGAAATAGAACATTATTTCTGGCGTCGTGAATATCAAGGTAGAGGGATACAACATTTTCATTGCATATTTTGGGTAAAAGATGCTCCTATATTGGGAAAAAATGCAAATGACGAAGTAATTAATTTTATACTGAAGTATATAACTTGCAGCATACCAAAGAAGAATACTTCACCTGAACTTTACAGAAAAGTAAATTCATACCAAAAACATCATCATAATAGCTATTGTTTAAGAAATAAAAAACAAAAATATGGCACTGTGAAATCAGTATGTAGGTTTGGATTTCCTCGACCTACAACTGAACATTTCGTTTTGCGCAACACAGCTGAATCAATTGCAGCTCGAAGAAATTTGAAATCAAAAAGTCGTCTCTATGATCTTATGCGTGAACCAAATGAAATATATATAAATGATTACAATCCTGTTGTTTTAAGTGCTTGGGAAGGAAACATGGACATACAATTTATTGGAGAATCTTCAACTGTATTAACTCAATATTGTACTAAGTACTCCTGTAAATCAGAATCTGCCAATTCACTTGAAATATTGGAAGATATAAATTCTACAAAAACTGTGACTCAAAAATTATGGAATATTGCTTTTCGTACTTTAAATCACCGGGAAATCGGTAGTCTTGAAGCTGCTGATACACTTTTAGGCCTTCCGTTGTATGGTAGTGACTCAAACACCACAATAAAATGGTTGAATGTGTCAATGATTAGAAATAAAATGGTAAAAAAATATAATACGATTAAAGAATTAGATCCAAATTCAGAGGACATATTTTATGCTTCTAGCATTGATGATTATTATCCAAATCGACCTCAAGAACTAGATCATTTATCCTTATTCAATTTTGTTTCTTTGTACGATATTACAAAAGAGAAACCACTTAAAGACAAAAATGTTGTAATTTACAAAATCGACGAATCTTTATTTTTAAAGAAAAGATCAAGAGGCTGTTTAATTAATCATTTTCAATTCAGTGTGGAAAACGAACCTGAAAAGTATTATTATGCACTACTTTTACTTTATAAACCATGGAGAGATATTGACGAATTAAAAGAAAACTGCAGTACTTATACTGCAGCATTTGTTGCAAATTTAGATAAACTCGAAGAAGCTGAAAAATATCATCAGAAATGCACTGCCCTACGTAGAAGAATAGATACTGTCAATGAAACTATACAAAAGCATTTACATAATGACAACGACTCCAGTCAGCTATTAAATAGAAAAATTATTGATAAAAGTGGAAAAATGACAAATAAGTTAGAATCAACAGTTGAAATTTCGTTGGATCCAAAATGTAATAAACAAAATAAAACAGAAATTGAGTTATTGAATATGATTTCTGCTTTGAATGAAGATCAATTGCGAGTGTTTGAAAAAGTTAAACATTCTGTTAAATCAGAAAATATAATTCTACGTTTATATGTAAGTGGTGCTGGTGGTACAGGCAAAAGTTTCTTAATCGATGTCATAAGATGTTAGGTGCAACATGAATTGAAAAAAAATGTCGTAGTTACGGCACCTACAGGCATCGCAGCATTTAACGTCAATGGTATTACAATGTATAAGGCATTTCAACTACCAGTCGAACATGGTTACGCCTGTCAGAATTATCAATTATCCGATACTGCATTAAAATTATTACGCACAGATTTTCATGATGTCATTTTGATTATAATAGATGAGATATCGATGATATCTAATGTTGTTTTACTTTACATACATCTACGTTTAATGGAAATTTTTAATACTGTAAACCAACCCGACGGTTGGTTCGGTAAAATACACATGCTGGTTTTTGGAGACTTGTTCCAACTTCCACCAGTTCGAGAAGATCCAGCTTTTATAGATTTATCACCTAAAAAAATTGAAAAGCTTATAGGCTCATTAGGTAATTTTAATCTTTGGGAAAATTTGTTCAGCTACGATGAATTAGTAATAAATATGAGGCAAAAAACAGATCGTGATTATTGTGATTTACTTGCTCGACTCTTACGATATTAAATTATTAGAACAACGAAAAAAAGTTATTACAAATCTAAATTTAAGTATTGTTGAAAGAATAAAAGGATTATCTGATTATATTAACAAATTACCAGAGAATACTGTGTGTTTATTACCTACATGCTGTCAATGCGATATACTCAATTCGACAATGTTAGAACAAATTCCAACTAATGAAATTATACTTGTAGCTCATGATGTCATAGATAGCCCAAGACAATTGTCAAAAAAAGTAGCAAAATTCTTGAGAAATTTAGAAAACGATGATACAAGAACTGCTGGGTTAGCTAAGATAATTAAAATTAAGATAGGAACAAAGATTATGATCAGACGTAATATTGATGTTACCTTAGGGCTTGTAAATGGTACGATCGGGAAGATTATGTCAATCTCGGAGTCAACTCAGAGTGGAGAAATTGATTCTATTGTTATTCAACTAGCTAACAAAAAAGAATATACTATTGAACGACTCAGTGCTAAATTCCAAGTAATGAACAATGCTTATGTTACCCGAAAACAGTTTCCAATATGTTTAAGTTATGGTATAACTATCCATAAAAGTCAGGGATTAAGTTTAACAAATGCGGTGATAGATGTTGGAAATCGCGTATTTACGTGTGGGCAAACTTATGTAGCACTTTCACGATTAACTACATTAGAAGGTCTCCATCTAATAAATTTTGATCCTTCACAAATCAAAGCTAGCTCATTAGCTATAGACGAATATAATCGTTTGCGAGCAGAATATAAACCTGAATTACCAGAAATTTCAAAAAATGAAAGACGCCACATGAAAATGCTTGATTTACAATGGGCTGTCAATGAATCAGATATATCGGATAGTAATCATAATCTTACAGATCATAAGTCCCGTAATCGCGAAATTACAATCAATGGAATGGAAAACTATAATGGAAGAAGTAGTTTTGCGAATGCTATGTATCATATCGTTAATTGTATTCTTACATCAAATCTTTTTAGAGATTTGACTAAAAACTCTAACTGCCCCTTAAAACAGTTATTGTTTATGTATGCAAATAATCACAGTGATTTTAGTACTTTCATTCTGCTAAAAGACATTGGAAACCATTTCAATACTAATGGGGAAACAGATCCTTTGCTACTATTTGATTTGTTTTGCAGAAAATACAATGAAACTAAACAATTATTCACTAATCATTTGCAATATGTAGATCGCTGTAATACTTGTAGCTATGTCAATACATACTCAGAAGAAACCATCCGATTATCGTTTCCGATTCCTGCAAGTATAACTAACATTAACAGTTTAATAAGAGAATCCTATACTTATTGGCATAGAGAAAACAGTACTTGTCCGAAATGTGGTCAGGAAACTGAATGTCAACGTAAAATTACATTGTCGTCTACTGGACCATTTGTTGTTATTTCTTTAAACATATTTTCTGATGATGAAAAACTCGATAAATGTTATAATAAAGGCATTTTCAAAGCTATTCCAACGGAAAAAGTTAATATCTGTCACAACACTTACATGATTAAGAGCGCTATATTTCATGAAGGTAACTGTATATCTCAAGGTCATTTCTACAGTATAAATAAATAAATAAATAAATAAATAAATTTCAAACCTTCGAAAAATTAAGAGAATACATTTGTAATCGACTATAAGAGTAATCTTCTTCTTTATTAATAACAAACTTCTTTATTTTTAAATAGCAGCAAACTTCTTTATTCTTGAACTCAAACACTATTTTAAATTGACTTTTTCTCTGTAAAGCAGCCTGTCTTGAACTAACTCAAAACCGAAGCGACGCTCTGATAACAAACAAAAAATTGAAATAAAAAACAAAATAAATTAATAAAATTTTTGTTGTCATTCCAACAAAAATTAATAGTTGGGTAAGGGATGGCTATAAGGGGTGGTGGAGGCCATTTGAAAAGACAAGTAATATTATTTACAAGATGCTTTTTTGCACAGATCTCTCGTAGTATTTTATACATTACAATTGTTACATTAAATTTAAAGAAAAAATAGTTGAAATCCGGACAAAACAGGCCTTACGTCCTGTAAAAATTGGCGCCAAGTTCACATCCAAGTGAAATTTTCGTGAATAGTTCAAAATTAATATCAAAAAAATATTTGAAATCAAATAAAACGCCAAGTAAGCTAGTAAGTGGAACTTGGCCCAATTTTAATACTTTCCTAAACACTTTTTTTTTTGCCTTAAGGCCTGTTTTGTCCGGATTCTCACTTCTTTGACTAGAAATATTTTAGGGAAAAAAACTTGTAGGTACTTACTTTTTATTTTATTTAATTTAATAAAATATAAATTATCTCTTAATTAATTTATAATTTAAAATATATAACTTAACTAATTATATAACACTTTGATATCTCTAAGTCTGGGTGAAACTAAGTATGTAAATAATATTTTAATTTAGATTTAAGTAACCTAGTTTTGTGATGTTTTGAATAATTTTTATAATTAGAGTTAGTTGATTAGTGTAGTTGGTAAGGAGAAGGGTTCCTTTAAACATAATTAAATAGTTAATAAAATATTAAATGATGTTGTGATTGTGATTATGACTTTAAATAATTTAAAATCAAAATAATAAATTAAAATAATAAATAGTTATTGCTATTTACTGTGATAATGAGCAGCGATAACTATAAAACTCTTTTAGACATTTGTGTAGTAAGCTGAAAAATGTATAAGATTTAGGAAATTAAGATTCTTTGGGAAATGTATTAGAAGTAGGATTGTACAAGTTTGTATGGTTTCTGGTTCTTAATAAATATGTAAGTAAACTTTGAAGGAAAGATTTTTAAGTTTCCGAACACTGGCGAATATATGTGCCCAACGTAGAAAATTCCCAACAGTGTGTTAATCCGATAAAACTGGTTAAGTGAGTTACAATTTTTCGCTTTCGCGCACATGTTTTCTAAAAGTTTTGACAAATAAAACGGTATTAAAGAGACATTAGTCAACTAAGGCAGGATTGTCACGGAGTACCCATTAAGTCGCATTTACGGAATTAAAAATTTTTAATTAGAATCAAAAAATTAATTAATTTTTGTTAATTTTGGAAAACTCAACATGGAGAGAATAAGTGTTTTTCACAAATAGGGACGCTATGCGTCCCACAAAGATTAGGCGACACTTTAGTTCTGAAATAGTTAGTTTCTTCTTTTGCAGAAAATGGATTCCCATAATCCGGATATAGATGGCACGCCTAGCCAGAGCAGCATTCCGAAATTCTCATCCTACATGTTCCCCTGATACAAGTGAAGTCCACCACTCTGATGCAAAACGACGCAAGTCATTTCATGCAAATGAGGAGATTGACAACCATGAGCATTTCTCTCAACATGTTGAGCTTACAGTGGGTGATCATATTATTATACTCAGAGCAGACTTTTCATTATTTGCGTGTTTATCTCTTTGCTTTAAAAAGTATAGCAGCGAGAATGTTTTTCCTTGAATTAAGCTAAGCGCTTAAAATATAAAAAAGGGACAAAGTTCCTAGAGGACCACCCAGTTCGGGTGCTGAACTGGTCTGAAAACTCACCAGACCTCAACCAAATCGAAAATGTATGGGCAGCGTTGAAATTTTATGATGGTATTAATAAACTTCTCCGGTTTTTTTAAGTTGGAAACACTGTAACTGTTTTTTGTCTATGACGTGTCAGAGCAAGTCAAATAAAAAGAGCAAGAGTCTGCAGGACATAGAAAAAAAACCCCACTTCATTCATTTTGTAAATCCAGAAGAATCAAAGATACAAAATCAATATTAAGTATATATTCACAGCATGCAGCTCTAAAATAAGCGATTCAAGAGAACAGGTGGTTACAGCAAGGAGGGAATTGAGTGAGAAAATAAAGAAAAAAACTCTTCAAATTTCAAAACATTGGATTAGGAGCATGCCAAATAGGCTCAAAAGAGTAAAATTCTGTATCAAAAAAAGAAAGTTCCACAATATATTTGTTCAAACATCACAAAGAATCGAATGTGGCTACATTGTAACCAATTACAATGTAGCCGCATGCCGCATGATAAGACCCAAATGCGTTTGATTTTTGTCAACCAGCATGTTCATGGTTTCAGGCAGGCATAATCATTTTTTAATAGATCTAGCCTTGAACCATTCCCTTCTGCTGTGTTGGCAAATTTGACGAAAAAATGACGGAGTCCAAATCTAGTTGCCATTGAGTTCGGATCACGGATTTTTAGTCCCAATCGAATCATCATCAAGTACATATCGCTTCATCATATTTTTATAAGAGTTCGCATCAAGTTATATGAGTACGCATCTCAATGTATGAACAGTTTTAAAGTTGTAAATAAAGATAGTTGAAAGTAAAATATATTTAACTGTGTTTTTCCTTTTTAAAACGAGAGATACACCGCCAGTTCAGACAATATTCAATGTATCTATTTGAAGGAATTATATCTAGTTTGTGTGTCCTGTATGCCTTTCTGTTTTGAGCAATGTTTAAAGTTTCAAGTCTCTAGTTCATCGGGAAGTTAGTTGAAAATCGATTGCAAAATTTGTACCGAACAGACAAACAGACAGACAAGAAAGAGAACTAATAAAAACGTTGTAAAAACGAGTTGAATCCTATGTATAAATCGGTATTAAGTCATAACTCCGATAATCGTAGCAGATTCGAAAATAATTGGTAGCGAGAATACTAATTTAACGAAACTCTGCTACGAACCAAACTTGCTATCTTCTGTAGCAGAAAAACCTGCTTCTTAATGATTCTATCCAGAATAGACTCCACTGTTAAGTGTATTCCACGTGTAATCTCTTACATATGGATGAATAGAAAAACCAAACAATGTTCGTTGTTTTTATTCGTTATATCGTCAATTTTATAGACGAACTACGGAAACGTTCGTATTGCCGGTTCCTCAAAACATTTGTTTTTGATAAATTAAGGTAAACACAATCATTTTGGAAAAACAATCAAACTGACATGCGAAGACAATACATTTTTCTAATAAATTAAATAAATTAAAATAAAAGGTGACGTTTTGGCACGTCCAAAATGGATCTGGAAAAAAAGGACCAGCAAATTGCAATGCTGATTAGTCAGCTCAGCAATATGAACGCGATTCAGGATAAACTGAATCAAGTTCTAGCCCAACTTGAGGCAACCAATTCTGAGCTGGCTAATCAGCGGAAGAAAAATGAGGAGCTTCAGAAAGAGCTGCATGAAATGAAATTAGCTCGTGATAGAAAAAAGAAAAATTCAAAGAAACGTAAAATTGAGACTTCCTCATCCTCCTCAAATGTATCTAATTCCTCTACAGAAGAGGAATCACTGGGTGATGATGAAGACCTAGGCGTCATTGAAGAGGAGGATGATGATGGCTCAGATAAGATGGAGGAGGATGATGAGGAACTCCCAGATCTTCCAACACATCATGAATTCCCAGATCTCCCAACCGACCAGGAATACCCAGAACTTCCACCCCCAAAAAAGTCAAACAATCTGCCCCACCTCTCGACAATAAACACACAAAAACCCTCAACCTCCCCAAAAAACCAAAATAATCAAAATAAACAACCAAATCCTCCATCCAAATCCGATTCCAACGAAAAAAATCAAGTGGTTCCCATAATTTCGCGAGAGCCTGAAAAATGGAGTAAAATATCAAAAGAACTCCAAATAAAAAAAATAGACTACATATCAGCCAAGAGAGTATACTTAGGTATACAAATAATACCCAAAACAATCAAAGATCACAGGAATATGACAAAGCTATTCAGCGAATCAAGCACACAGTACCATACGTACTATCTTCCGGAGGAAAAGCACTTGAGTGTTATTCTACGGGGACTACACGGTTTGTCAGACTCAGAAATTAAAGAAGATCTGATAGCTCAAGGCTTCCATCCGATCGAAGTCTTCTACCTAAAAGTAAATTACGGCCCATCCAAACTAGTCAAAGTTCTCCTCCCAAGAACAGAAAAAGAAATATTTAATATCCAGGCAGTGTGCCATCTTATCTGCAAAGTAGAGGTGCAGCGACCAAAAACCGGACAGCAACAATGCCAAAATTGCCAACAATTTGGACACTCTTCAAACAACTGTCATGCCCAATCCAGGTGTGTGAAATGTGATGGATTTCACCACTATTTAGCCTGCTCAAAAAATAAAGATGAAAAACCAAAATGTGTGAACTGTAATGGTGAACATCCAGCGAGCTACGGTGGCTGTCCAAGAAAACCGGCAAATATCAGGAAGACGTTTGCGCAAATTTCAGCTGCTAAACAGTCTTCAACCGTACAAACAGCCAGCAACTCCATCCCTATACCTAACGCTCGTCCCAATCCCCAAAAACCAATAAATCCTAAAACTACTAAGCCACAAAAACCACAAAATGATCCTCTTCAAAACACAATGGAACAATTTATTGCTACCATGCAGAAGCAAATGCAGGACATGATGAAAAACATTATGACACAAATGGTACAGGGAATGCTCACAAGTAGCTCATCCCTCACAGTCCAAAACTCAAAATAATGGCAGTCCCAAACCACATTTTCCTCCTTACATGGAACGCGGACTCAATACTTCAGAGAATTGGAGAACTGAGGCAGTTTGTCCACGATCACGATCTGGACATTTTGGTCTTACAAGAAACTATCCTGAAGCCTGGGGTTCGACTTCACTTCCTTAACTATATTCTATATCGTAACGACAGAAAGAACGGTACGGGAGAAGGTACAGCGATCCTAGTAAAGAGAAATGTGAATCACCATATTATCACCAACCTAACCTAAAAACATTAGAAGTTACAATAATAAATATGCTAACGAACTCATTCGACTTTGTGCTAGTCTCTGCGTCCTCTATCACGTACCCTCTCTGAAGATCTTCACACGCTCCTTAATTTCGATGGTCCAATACTCATTGCAGGGGACATAAAAGCGTCACTACTACATGCAAGTACAATTTTACATTTCTCACTTTTAAAAATATTTAGATAGTATTTTTTAATAATTTTTTGCTAAAAACAATTAGAAAAAGCTTCAATGAACATATTTCAATAGTTTTAAGAGAAAAAACGGAACAATTTCAATGAAAATTCGAAATGATCATATTTTCATGTACGAAACGCATGAATGAATGATTGTGTGCATGTATGGAACGCATACCACCGCAGCTGGGGATGTGTAAGAAGCAATCGTATTGGAAATGAATTCGATCGATTCATCACAGAAACGCAAGGTAGCCTGCACATCCCAAGCGAACCCACACACTTTGGCTCAATAAACAGCTATGCACTGGACATTGCCATGTCATTTGCGTCATGGATGAACTGTCATCTGGTCACAAACCGGTGCTCCTCTTTGTAGAGGACGTCTTTATCGATGCTCCACTACAAGAGAGGAGTAAAACAAACTGGCAAGCCTTCCAAAAAGCACTGACCAAATAACCAATTACCTGAGACGGTCAGCAACATACAAATGGTGATGAACGAAATCACAAATAAAATCCTGCACGCAAAAACAGATAATTCTGTCATAACTCTGGTAAAGGAGAGCAATCCCTACGAACTCCCAAAAGAAATAAAAGATCTGATTAGGAAGAGGAATCGAACCAGGAGAAGAGCTAGGCATACAGGTGACCCTAGCCTAAGAAGTGCTACTAACCGGTTAACCAATAAGATCCGTGACCAGATAAATAAGTTTTGAAATGAACAATGGGAAAACTTTCTACAGAGTCTAGGTGAGAACCGTTTCTGGAGAATGTCCAAATACTTTCGCATCAAAAATAATACCAGAATAGTTGCGTTCCATTCGCTGGTCTGCTCATGAGCAGATCAGCATTTACATTGGGAACAACAACAAAATGTGTGCAATCTCGCACACGTTTTAAAACGTGAGCAAGAGCACTGCTCACGTAAAAAATTTTGATCCAGACTGTAGTTTTTGTTTTCAGGGTTGGTGGCACTGACGATTTGATTGAAAAATGTGTCAAATGCCAAATTTAATTTAGTGTCAACAAAATCATCATGGAGAAAGCACAAAATAATACGTACGCGTAGTTTCGCTTAGTTTTTGATTTTATTGCGTTAATTTAAATTAATTTTGATCTTTTTTATTGATTTCTTGTTTGGTTTGTGTTTGTTTTGTTTTGTCTTTGCTTTTGTTTGTGTTTTATTTTCAGCGTTAAGAGACACTGGTCTATTGCAGAGACCAAGGCTTTTCTGACGTCCTATTTAACAAGGAAAGGCGAATTTGAGGACGTCAGAAAGAAAAAATCTGCTATGAAGAATGTCCTGCAAGATTTGATGGCGCAAGGAATTTTGGTGAGTTTGACATTTTGGCTTTTAAGGAAAAATTTTAATTTATTCAAATTTCAGACGGATCGCACCACAGTTAGCAACCTAAAGGTGAAGCTGCGTAGCTTGCTGCGAGCCTTCAAGGCGAGTAAAGACTCTGCCAATAGGTCAGGGGCTGGAAGCCAATATTTTCCATATGAAGGTCTTATGGAGGAAATATTTGGCAGAAGCCCAATTGTAAGCACCAGTGAGGTGGTACAAGTTGGCTTCGGGAAAAGCGTCGCTTTGGTAGAAGAGCCTATTGCTGCTGAATTACCATCGTCGGCAGCATGTAGCCAAACCACCGCTGTGCTTGCAGTTAACAGTGATGATCTATTGGCATCAACATCGACTGCAGCAAGCTCGTCAGGTGGCCAACCAGAGCAAAGGACGAGGCCCCGGCAGACAGCTAAAGAGAGGTACTACGACCGTAAGATCGAACTTATGGAGAAGTACCTCGATGGAAAAGCCAAAAGACATGAGGCTTACCTTAAGGAGAAGGAGAGGTGCCGTCAACAGCGCCATGAAGAAAGGATGCGGGAAATCCAGCGGATTGATGAGTTAGGTTAAGTAAATTATTTAAAAGTCTAGAATAAGTTTTCTAAATTTATTAGTTAGATATAAGTTTTATAAATGTATTACTTAGATATAAGTTTTCTAAATTTGTTAGTTAGATATAAGTCTAGAATAATTTTTGTAAATAGGTAATAATAAAACAAATACTTAAAATAAATAAGGAATTTACTTACGCTTATAAAATATGTTTCCGTAGAAGCAGATTTAGGAGACGTTGACGCCGATTTGTTTGATGTTGTTCTTCATTTTCTTGTTCCTGTGGTTGAGCGTCAGGTTCTTGTTCCTGTGGTAGAACGTCAGGTTCATTTTCATCACCAAGAACATTGTCATTTTGTGACATGCATATGTTGTGCAAAATACATGCACATGAAACTAGGTTCTTCACATGGTTAAGGTGAACCTGTTCTGTGAAGTGAAGAAGTCTTCTGAACCTAGTTTTCAGTAAACCAATAGCATGTTCCACGACAATTCGTGTTGACGAATGTTTATAATTGAATGCATTCTGAGCATCAGACAGTGATCCGTTGTCCCTGAAAGGAGGAACAAGCCATTCAAGGCAAGGATATGCCGAATCACCAATTAAAAATGTCTCGTTCGGAAATGTGTTCGCCATATTTTCTTCAGCCCTTTTGTAGAGTTCTGATCTACGCAGAACCCTACTATCGTGTAGGGACCCCGGCTCTCCGCACGAGACGCTAATAAATTTTTTTGACGCATCAACCACTACCTGTAGGTTAATGCTATAGTAACGTTTTCGGTTGAAAAATGCTGTTTTCTCTTCTCTGGGTGCCTTGATTCGTATATGGGTGCCGTCTATTGCACCTATTATGTTAGGTATCTTGTGCTTCCTCTCGAACTTGGCCGATATTGCCTGAACATCGGAGGAAGATGGCCACTTGATGTATTCATGGCCAATCCCAATCAACCAGACTGACACCCGTGTTACAACTCTCCACGCCGAAGATTTAGAAACTCCAAACAAGTTTGCTAATTCTCGAAACGTGGTAGTGTTGCTCAGGTACCATATAAAAAGGTAAATTGCCTTTTCAACCGAAACACGTACACGACCACCCAGGTGACTGTTCATACTATTCCTATATAAACCTGAAAATTAAATACCAAACCTTAAGTTTTTTTATTTTAATCATATCTATCTTGAAGCTTACCGATCAGATACAAAACAGTTTTGCGTTCCAAACGAAACTGCCTTTTAAATTGAGCATCGGAGTACTGTTCAATAGTTGCCATAAAATTGGTAATTGATGGCTGGAGCTCTTCTTCCACTGAATCCGATGAAAATGATGAAAAGCTATCAAAAAAGGATTCCGAAGAAGAAACATCCGTTCCTTCGGAAGAGCTGCTAGATTCACATAAAATCTAAAACCAATTTTAGTTAACCTTCACTTGAAACATATAAAACTAAATTAACTTCACCTTCAATAATTCTGCTTTTTGCGCCATATTTTATATCACTTGCAATTGAAATAAATTAAATTTAACTATTTGGTTTTGACAATTCAAGTTGAAATGAATTGTTGAAATTGGTTTTGACAATTCAAGTTGAAAGTTGTAAATTGACAAATGTCAAAATATCAACAGGTTAGCCAACCTTTGAAAATAAAATTTTGTGCGTTCCATTCGTCGTGAGCAATGATCATGAGCAGAGCAAGGCGAATGGAACGCAACTAATATCACCTATACACGGCCCAAATGGCATGGAATTCGAGAAAGTTGGCAAGGCTGAGGCTTTTGCAAGCACCTTCGAAAAACAATTTCTAAAGGCCTAGAAGGTAGCAATAATTACGGTTCTGCCTAAGCCAAATAAAAATCTCTCGTTTCCTCAAAACTGTCGTTCAATTAGCCTACTATCCTCACTCGGTAAAATTGTAGAAAAAGCAATATCCTCCACTCTATCGCAAATTGTCTACATAAGAAAATAATTCCTGAAAACCAATTTGGCTTTATGCCCATGCACAGAACTCCAGCTGGTAAAACTTACCCAACATATCACTAAAGGCTTCAACCGCAGAAATTCTACTGGCCTTGTTTTGTTTGATGTAGCAAAGATGTTTGACAAAGTCTGGGATGATGGGGTAGTACTCAAAATGCATCAATTCATCATCCCACTTCCGCTAATACAATTAATCGGCTCTTTCCTCGAAGGCAAAGCCTTCCGTGTCAGAATTGACAATCACTTATCTAGCTTGCGGTCAATAGAAGCAGAAGTTCCACAAGACTCACCTCTTTCCCCTATCCTCTACAATATTTACACTTCGGATTTACCACAACTACCAGCTAATGTCAAAATCTCACTATATGCCGATGATACTTGTCTGAGATTTGGTTGAAACATTCAAACGATGATCACATTTATTTGCATACAAAATACTTTTGCTTTCACATTGGCGACAATACGCATCCAAATCACATGTTTACATTGGAGCTAACGGCACACAATCAGTTGTATACCGTATCGATGGTGTGAACTGAATCGGTCGGTGCCGATTTTTGGAGTTTGTGACTCGAAAAGTTTTTTTTCTTGTAGAGAGGAAGAGGCGACAACATGGTGTGGCGTTATAAACTGTGCGACAACATGGTGTTGCGTTATAAACTGTAACAGTTATTTGGCAATTTGTTGGCATTCAATCAAATTCTATTGTACTATCTACATTATATTGTGACAAATTAAAATTGGAATACATTTAAATATATTCTACGGCGATTTTATTTCTTATGGTTAAATTGAATTTTACAGACTTGGAAAAATATTTTAAGCCGCGTGTGTAAGTACTTTTGTGTTAAACTTATACAATACTTGTATGTATTATACATCCAAACAAGCAGAAGTCATCGCTTTAAAACTACAACAATCCATAAACCTACTGTTGAGATATTTTAGCAAATGGAAAATTCAAATCAATCCAGACAAAAACCAAACCATATTCATCACATGTAAAAGACAACAAGAGCCCACGAAACTAACGATTCAAGGCGAAAGTAATGAATGGACTAGGACAGCTAAGTACCTAGGATTAAGACAGGTCATATTAAAATGAAACGTAAGCAAGTTACAATTATCCTTTCCTTCCTATTCCCCCTCTACAAATCAAAAAATGTAAACATTAAAAACAAGCTCCTCATTTTTAAGCAGATAATTCGTCCAACACTGCTGTACTGTAGTGTTGCTTTCGGTCGGACGTCCAAAACAAATAAAAGATCATGCAACCGTGCCAACGTCGCATTGAGGAGAATCTTTGGATATCTTTGGTACATACAAAAATACATACGTGACAGAGCCCTTAAGCCTTTTGACATAATCGACCAACATGAAAATAGTACCCTCCTTAGATATATATCCTTAGAGCTCAAGCGATTCATCATAATAACAGACAAACTTACTTACTTATAAGACAAATGATAAATTAATAAAAACACCAAAATAATGTGCTTGCTCTGGACACCCAGCAGTCCAGAAGAGAAAACTGGAGCAAAAGTGCCTCAGCACTAGCTTCACGCAACAACCCCCCTACTCATCGTTCGTATTGTTGGGTATAATGAAACAGGTTAACAACAGCATTTGCATTTCATTCGGTAACGATGTAACTTAATCAATGAAACCAGAACAGGGAACAAAGTATATGCGTTTAGTTGTAGGGTAATGTAGGTACTTACTTGGAAGTATTATTGTATAAAGACACTTTGTTTTAACTACTTGTTACTACTTGTAACAAGTAGCTAATTTTAGATCTAAGTAGCTAATTTTAGATCTAAGTAGCTTTTTTATTTTAACTTTATAAAATATTAATTTAGTTAGTTCAGTTTAGTTTTGTGACAATTTGGAGAGCTCTTTTTGAATTGAGCTCAGGTTTTAATTCAATAATATAATTATTATTATTATTATAGTGTATTTTAAATATTATGTATTAAATAAAATATTCATAGTTATGTGAACATAAGTTTTATTTATTCATATAACTATATTGGTGACCCCGACTGGAGAAACTTCTCTAAATAAATTTAAAAATAAATAATTAATTATAAAAACAAAAGAAATAAGTGCAAAACTAAATAAATAGAAAAACTAATAAATGAAAAATGAAATAAAATATAAAAATACAAAACTTTTGTGAATGTGAATATAATTTAAAGAAATAAAAATTATAATTAAATAATAATAAAAATCATATTTTATGTTGTGAATTTATATACATACAGTTTAAATATAATTTAAATAAAATAACGTGACAGAAATGACATGAATTGAAATTAATTTAATTTCATAAAATTAATATGAATTGAAATGTGAAGACAAATGAATTTAAATTTAAAAATTGAAAATGAGTGAAAATAAAATAAAATATCATAAATAAATTAATAAACAAATACTTTATGAAAATATTATATATAAATATATTAATAACCAAAAGAAATTATAAAATAATAAATAATTACAATAACAAGATAAATTAAAATAACTATTTATGAGTGAAAATAAGTGTAATAAATAAAAATAACTTTATATGTGATCCGATTGAACAAAATAAATGAAATAAATTAAAATAACTATTTATTGGTGAGAAAATGAATAAATGAAAATAAAAATAAATTTTAAAATAAATTTAAATTGTGCAATTTTTTTTAAATAAAACAAACAATTAAATTAAGATATAATAAATATAATAAATAAATATATAAACAATAATAATAATACAAAAAATTTTATAAATAAATAATAATGAATAAATTAGAGTGAAGAAAGTTTGTTTTCAACATTCAAGATTTATACATCAAGATTCAAGACGTACACATCAAATCAACAATTATTACAAGCCATCTACTACCTTTCAAGTCATCCTTGATCAAGATCATCAAAGAAGAACATTAATACAATTTATTGTTATCTGGCTTTATGTAAGGTTGGTACCTACAATTCGGTAAAACAAATCGTAACAATACATTACGAAATATATATAAATATTCGGTTTCATCTGTTTTCTCCATTATGAATGATCATGAAAATAGTAATGCCTCAGGGAATGGAGGTGTTTTGCCTTCAACTAGTAATTTTGAGTCACAGGTCAATAGTGCTACAGTACATAAACTGCCTGGTTTCTGGTCATCCATGCCTGAAGCCTGGTTTTTGCAGGCAGAAAATATATTTCAAATTAATAGGATGAGTAGCGATCTTAGTAAATTTCAGCACGTTGTTGCAATGTTACCACAGGATGTTATTGGTTGTGTTATGGATCTAATTAGAAACCCTCCTCTTGACAACAAATATGAAAAATTAAAAGATGCTCTTATCTCTAGACTCACAATTAGTGAGGAAAAAAGATTAGAGCAGTTATTATTACCATCAGAGATTGGGGATCGGAAACCGTCTTCGTTTTATAGGGACATGGAAACTTCAATGGGTTCTTCGAATTTTGTTAACCCTAGTCTTCTTAAAAAACTTTGGTTAAGGAAATTGCCTGAAGCTGTTAAAATTGCAGTTACCGCTTCAAGTAGGGAAGATATAAGTGAACTTATAAAGATTGCAGATGATGTTTGGGAAGTTATACAACCACGAGAGATCAATGCGGTTAATACTTCTCGGTCTCCCCAATCATTTCAAATGGAATAGCCAATGCCATTTCCGCTCTTTCTCTTGATGTAAATAACATAAAGAAAGAGGTTTCCAGTTTACGTGAAAGTTTTCAAACTCTTTATAATGACCCTCGTGAACGATATCGCCACCGCTCAAATTCAAGGACGAGGTCTTCAACACCAAAACGAGATTCAAATGGTATGTGCTGGTATCATACAAACTTCGGTGATAAAGCCACTAAATGTATATTTCCTTGTAATTATAAAGAAAAGCAAAATAATTTAAACAATTAAGGACTAACATTAAAGCGACGGATGCTAGTTCCATGTCAACACGTCGCCTCATTGTTTCGGACCCATTAACAAAATTTCATTTTCTTATTGATACTGGGGCAGATATTTCTGTTTTGCCGCGTCGTTTTTTCCCAGACACCAAAAGTCCATCAACAATAAATCTTACTGCAGCTAATGGAACCCCTATTAAAGTTTTTGGTAATAAGCTGCTAACGGTATCTCTTAACTTACGTAGAGATTTTCCTTTTCCTTTTACAATTGCTGCAGTAGACAAACCTATTATTGGGGCAGATTTTCTTGCGAAATTTGGGATACTAGTTGATCTTCGTAATAAACGACTAATTGATACGAAAACGCAGTTAAAAGTTTCTGGGATATGCTCTTCAGCTGTTACACCTTCAACAAAAATTTCTATGTTAAACAATAAATTTTCACAACTTTTAAAAAAATTTCCAGAGATAACTTCGAATTCAAATTTTACTGCTGAAATTAAACATTCGATTCAGCACCATATTTTTACTTCTGGACCTCTTCCTTTTTCTTCTCCTCGACGTTTAGATGTGACCAAAAGCAAAATTGCTTATGAAGAATTTGCTACTTTATGTAAACTTGGTATTTGTAGACCATCAAAATCTCCGGCGTCCTCGCCTCTTCATTTGGTTCCTAAACCAAATGGAGATTGGAGACCTTGTGGAGATTTCCGTCGTCTTAATAACATCACTATCCCGGACAGATACCCTTTACCTCATATTCAAAATTTCAATTTGAATTTAAATGGTAGCAAAATTTTTTCAAAAATAGACCTTTGTCGGGCATATAATCAAATTCCTGTTGCTGAAGAGGATATCCACAAGACAGCCATAACAACCCCCTTTGGAATGTTTGAGTTTCTTCGAATGCCTTTTGGTTTACGGAACGCGGCTCAAACATTTCAAAGATTTATGAACGAAGTTTTGGGTGATTTTGATTTCGTTTTCGTATATATTGATGATATCCTTGTAAGTAGTGAAAATGAGGATGACCATTTTTCACACCTAGAACAAGTTTTTACTCGTTTAAAAGATTTTGGTTTAAACAGTAAAGTTGAGAAATGCGTATTTGGAGTTTCTGAATTAAATTTTTTGGGTCATAATATTTCGGAAAAAGGAATTCTTCCTTCCAAGGAAAGGATTGATGTTATTACTAATTTTCCAGAACCCAAAGATTTGAAAAGTCTTCAACGTTTCATCGGTATGATAAATTTTTACCATCGTTTTATCCCAAATCTAGCTGAATTTTTGATTCCTCTACATTGTCTAGTTGTTAGCTCAGTTAAAAAGCCTAAAAATTTTGTTTGGACTGATTCTCATACCAATGCGTTTAAAAGAGTGAAACAAATGTTAGCCGAAGCTGTTTGTTTGGTGCATCCCACTCCTGAAGGTGACTATAGTCTCACAACGGATGCATCAAATACAGCAATTGGAGCAGTTCTCCACCAGTTCGTTGATGCAACTTATAAACCTTTAGCCTTCTTTTCAAAAAAGTTAAATGAAGGACAACAAAAATATTCGGCTTTCGATAGAGAACTTTTAGCTGTTTATGAATCTATTAAACACTTCAGACATTGGTTAGAGGGTAGGAAATTTGTTGTTTTTACTGACCACAAACCTTTAACGACAGCTTTATGGACAAAGACTGATCGTTGTGCTAGACAAGCGAGACATTTAAGTTTCATATCGCAATTCACAAATGATATTGTACATATAAAAGGTAAATCGAATGTGGTTGCTGATACGTTATCTAGAGTGGATGATCTTAAACTTGAATCTTTTGGTACCGCTGAAGCTTTTTCACTAAATATTCAGAATTTCGCTGAACATCAGAGAGAGGATCAGGAAATTCAGAATTTAATTAAAAATGATAAAGAACAAAGATTCCAGCTTATTACGTATCCTTTTTCAAAAATCAAAATCTGGTGCAACAATTACAACAATACCATGCGCCCCCTAGTTCCTGAGGTCTGTAGAAAATCTGTTTGTGAGAAACTACATTCACTTTCTCATCCAGGCGTTCGGGCAACTAGGAAATTATTAACCGATAAATTTTTCTGGCCCCGTATGAATCGAGATATTGGACAATGGACTAAAACTTGCCAGACTTGTCAGCAAAACAAAATTAAAAGGCATTCAAAATCAGAAATAGGTTCTTTCCCACTTCCTATGACCCGTTTCCAGCACATGCATTTGGATATCGTTGGTCCTTTACCAATTTCTAGTGGTTATTCATATATATTAACATTAATTGATCGTTACTCACGATGGCCAGAAGCTATTCTCATGAAAGAGGTTTCAGCTGAAGCAAAAGCGTTTGTGGCACATCATGTTGCAAGATTTGGAATTCCACTCACCATTACTACTGACAGAGGAACTCCTTTTGAGTCAAAATTTGTTAACACATTAATTTCATTATTAGGAACACATAGGATCCGTACAACTGCATATCATCCTCAGAGCAATGGCATGGTGGAACGCTTCCATCGCCAATTGAAAGCTGTGCTTAAATCTTCTAATTTTGTGAATAATTGGGCGGAAAGGCTGCCTTTGATATTGCTTGGTTTTCGCACAGCTTTTAAAGCTGATTTGGGATGCTCTGCGGCTGAAGTAGTTTACGGGCAAACCCTCAGATTTCCTGGGGATTTTTCTATGAATAAGGAATTAGAAGTTCCTCTTTCGGTAACTTTGGATAATTTGAGAAAATCCATTTCTTTGTTGAGACCTACTTCTGTTTCTCATAAATCATCAAACACTCCTTTCGTTTTTAAGGATTTGAAACACTGTACTCATGTTTTCGTAAGAGTTGATCGTAAAATACCTTGGAGCAAAACAAAACAAAACACTATCTGAAACACTATGTTAAAGGAACGGCTGCTCAACTATTCAAAACAGCCTCATCAGGCGAAGACAAGCTCCCATGAGCTATGAGAAACAAACGCACGCGGGCGCCACACATACTCTCTCGGTGGGGTGACACCGATCGTTGACGTTTGGTTGCACAATTACATGTACTGGCGAAATTTTTGTGTTGCTGGCGATGTTGTAACTGAGCCAAGACCCAGTCACACATGTGCGCATTCGTGCTGGAACAAAAGAGAGAAAAGAGAGAGACCTCCCCCCCCCCTTTCGAAAACAAGGGATGGCCCGTTCGCCAGCCCGAAATGCTGTGTCAGCGCACGTGCAACAATGTCAGCACATGTGCCATACAAATATTCAATATTATTTATGCGGACGCAGCATTCCGGGGGCGCTAAAGATGCAACAATGTTGTCCACCGCGATCGGATTTCATCGCCACGTCCGATCGTGGTCAAATACCGTCGCAACATTGTTGCCCAACGCGGTCGGATCTAGGGATGAAACGATACTATCGAATACAAGTACATACTCGATACTTTCCTTCCGATACCAAGTATTTTTGTAATCGATACTTTGAAGTGAGTACCAAGTAGGTATCGGTGGATAAATATCGAGTACGTACTTGTGTTTTTGTGAATCCAAATTTTGAAATCTTCGAACGCATCCAAGTTATGTGTAGTTGGCAGACTTGTTTGTTTTCGCCGGACTTGCGGTGCTCAAGCAAGGCGCAAGCGAAAAATAATTTGAAGACAAATTTATTGTTGCGGCGGTCGAGAATTGGTTTTGCGCGTCAGTCTGCCAACAAGTATTAAATTAGTAAGACGTTATCCATTGTTTTGTTTCAACTAGCGATCTTAAATATATTTATAAATAATATAATAATACCTCATACTTTTAAATAAAATATAAAATCAGTTTGAAAACGCCTCCGAAATCTGATGTGTGGAAGTTTTTCAACAAAAAGGACGAAAAAACCGCCAGCTGATTTTGTGGCAATACTTCGAATTTGCATAAGCATTTAAAAACCCATCCAGATGTTCCATCTTTTAACATAGATAAGATTTCAGTGTAAGTATGACGATTTATAAATGTGCTTGCTGTTGATTTTACATCAATTGATATAGTTGATATAATACATACGTGACGTGGTTGAAGATTTTAAGTGTATTTGAATTTCTTCTAGGAGAAAGAAAAAGGAAACAGAAGATATCGCAGCTCGCAGCAGTCAAAATATAGAAATAATAGATGACTCCCCCAAAGCGAGCACTTCAGCTTCAGCAACGTCAAAATGCACGATTGGTTTGTCACCGTCTCAGTCTGATCTGCATCCATTAAAATCTATGTTCGAAAATATTTCTTCACAAAAAAGTAAGTATTATATATAGTCACAACAAAATAGGTTAATATTACAGGTATGAATTTTATTTTGTTTCAGGGGGCGGCGCGAAATACAACAACATTAATTTGTGCATTCTTTATTTTATATGTAAAGATATGCGACCCTTCCATGTTGTTGAAGGGGAAGGTTTTTTGAAATTGATGAAGGAATTGGCTCCTTACTACAGAGTACCTTCGTCGACACACTTCAAGAAGTTGCTGAGTGACAAATACGAGATCACAAAGATACATTATGCTTCAAGAATTTCAAAGAATTTTATGGACAGAAACCATGAACGAGAAGAGTTTTTTGGGTGTGACCGTACATGTTTTGGAGAAAACGGCGCTTACCAGTGCGAATATTGCTACCAGAGAACTAAAATCAAACCATACAGCAGATTACACATCTGATGTATTCGACAATATTTTAAAAGGCTGGGATATACCCCTCTCTAAAGTTATTTGTGCTATTACAGACAATGGCGTTAATATTGTCGCCGCGGTAAAACAAACCCTTGGTGAACCGAAACATTTGCCGTGCTTTGCCCACACAATAAACCTGATTGTAGATTCGTCAGTAAAAAATTCTTCAACTAAAATTACTGACATAATTCATAAGGTTAGAGAATTTGCCAAGTGGGTCAAAAATAGTGTGATTCATCGGACAAACTGAGAAAAATTCAGACTGAAAAGGGAGTTCCTGACGGTTGCACGAAGAAATTCATTCTAGATGTTAAGACGCGCTGGAATTCACTTTTCTATATGATAGAAAGATTTTTGGATATGGTGAAAATTGCATCGCAACTTTTACTGGATGATATAAATGCTCCTGAATTTGTGAACGGACAGGAAATGGAAATATTGAAACAGGTTGTCCAGTTATTACAACCATTTGAGTTCGTCACTAGAGAATCTTCAGGCCAGAATTACGTGACGTTATCTTAAATAAGACCGATGATAAATTGTCTCACGACGCAACTAACGTCATTTTCCTCATCGATAGAATGTGTTACTCAGTTGCAAAAGAAACTTCTCGCTGAGTGTAAACTTCTTGGCCAGATTGAATATAACACGCTCGCAGCGTTGGGAACAATTTTAGACCCACGTTTTAAAAACTTGCATTTTCAAAATGCACTCGCATGTGGGAAAGCATTACAAAAATTAAAAACTATTATAAAGGAAGGTGTGACATTGTCAACCAGTGGATCTGACGAGGAAAACGTCAATGAAAGTTTTGATTTCTGGTCACATCACAAACAACTTGCAGCTGGCCAGAAGAGGCGGCGTGCACACTCAAAAGCCGATGAGGTATCTATCTATTTGGCCAATCCAGTGTGTTCTTTAAAAGCCAATCCGTTAGAGGAATGGGAAGATTTAAGACTTGTATTCCCAGGCTTATATAAACAAGCCCGAATATTTTTAAACATTGTCGGTACCTCTGTACCCTGTGAAAGGCTATTTTCCCAAGCTGGTGCAACAATTACTGAATCCAGGAATCGTTTAACTGGACAACATTTGGAAAAACTTTTATTTTTGAGTAGCGTTAAAAAACAGGACTTTTTTCCATAGTATTACTTATGTTTTCAATAAAACATATCAATAATTTCTGCTGTTTCACTTGTCCTAACTTTTACAAAAAAATCTATCGATACGAGTAGGTATCGATACTTTTCAATCGATACCAAGTAAGTATCGATACCTTACGACCGATACCGTAGCGAGTAAAAGTATCGATACCTCAATCCGATCCCGTTGGGAGAAGCGAAAAGCGAAGATTGCTAATCGCGCGCATTCTTAGGCGCCATGCGCGACATGCCAGGAAAGCGTGATCAGTGGTTTTTGCTCGCTGATAAGCAACCGCGGAACTCATGCGGCCCGCAGTCGACAGTCGGAAGTTGGAGTTGGTTGGTTTCCGTTTCGAAACTCATTTAACAAAATCTTAAATTTTTAACAAAATCCTAAATGAAAAATGAAAGTTTTATAAATTTTGAAGAGTGTTTTAAAACCAATTTAACAAAATCCCAAATGAAAATTTGATAAAATTAAAAATAGTTTAAAAAAAAAAATCATTTAACTTAATCATAAGTGAACATTTATAGAGGAATTATTAATAAATTGATTGTTATAACCTGAAAATGTGGTTTGAAAATCGTTTAACCTAATCGCATGTGAAAGGAAATGGTTTTTTTTTAGGAAATACGTTTAACAAAATCATAAAACTCCATTTGGCATCGTTGACGTGAAAAATTTATGAAAGAACTTATTGAAAGAACAAAGACAGGTGCGGGTGAACTTCTCCCATAAGCACTCCCCGTTTCCTAACTCAAGATCGAGAGTTAAAACAGCGATTCTGCCAGCCTGGTTGTTTGAATTCGATTTTGAAATTCAGAATCGGCAAAATTAGAACAAAATAACCCCATTTTCGGCGCATTCCCCACCGCCGCGCCCGATACGTCACTGTTCTCGCTCATCCTACTGATTTCTTTGATCCTTTAGCTATTTACAACGCCAAACTGTGTCCCCCAATTTCATCTTTAGGTTATTTGGACTGCCCCCGTACGGCAAATCCCGCGCAGTATTTTTCCACGTAAAAGCCATCGCCAAGAGGTAGGCAACTGTCCGATCAGAAATTACGTAACGTTAAGAGAAATTACGTAAAAGCGGGACGATTGCCTTCCTCAGGGCGTTTACGGACCGGGAAAATAACATCCACCCTCGCGTGTAACGCACAAGCAACTGATCGTCTCGACGACCATCAATCAAGGATGACCATAATCGATCGATGGTGCAGCGACCCCGCCCACTTTGAGTGCCGCAGAGAGCAGGACGACGGAAGCGGCACGCGCTCAGGGTCAACGATCGATTTGGGAAATCGTTCATTGACCTCGTCCGAGCGTAGGAATTCAACTACTTATCGGAGGTGAACGACCGGGTAATAAGGCTGGGGGTCGTGTGCGAATGGAGTACGTTAGTCAGTACGACCGAGGACACGCGCGTTGCGACGGGGTGTTCAGTGGCATTAAAACCTTTAAATCGGCATGTTCAGAGAAGAGTGAAGTAGTTTTCAATTCAATTTCAATTCAAAAAATAAAATAATAATAAATATATTGTACCAGTAAAAAAAAGGTTTGTTTCTTAAATCAGAACAACCAGTGATTGATATTTATTGTCCTGTCCTTAGTGTTTCCGTGTTTTTTTAGGACTATTAGTGGTAATGAGAGTAAATCGATAGTAAAAAAGCCAAGTGGGGCAGAGTACAGAAAAAAGAAAAAGAAAAGGAAAGGAAGATAGAAAACATTTTAAAACATACTCGTAAACTAGAAACACTTGTTACGAGCTCTGCAGAAAACAACGAAACGGTGACGAATGCTGCACTATCGCCAGCGATTTCTTGCCCTGGCCCCTCTACCGTGGACTGTTCTTACGTTTCTCCATCTAAGACTAGCCCTACAGTAGCGGCGACGCCGACGATCTACAATGAAGACGAAATTCTAGTAGACAAAAAGCCGTCTATTCCGTCAAGTGACCCTGCTCTGTGGTAAGTAAACGATGAATTTCGAGTTTATATTGTTAAAAAGGACTGCAGCAAAACGAAGAATTTGACTTTTCCAGATCAGAAGCTCCATACTAAGTGGCTCCATTACGGGATCTTCCTCGGACTTTCCCCCCATGCAACAAAACCGTGGTTGACATGCGCATTAGATGACAGATGAAAAACTTCAAAATTTCCAGCTTCAAAACTTGCACCGTGTGAAGCCAAGCGTGAAAAAAGCTATCACGACATCTAGCGTCATAGCACGCTACAAATCTAGCTACTAAATCGAGCAAAGATTCCAGCGCGTAATCTAGCCTTGTGTGATGCGGGCTTAACACTGTCCCCGATGCTATTGAAAGTAATAATACCTCTGATGAACCTGGTTCACCACTTATTGGCCTCGAAATAGGGCGACTTATGTAAGTAGATTAAGTCATGTATGTCAATAGGTTAAGTGATACGAAAACTTCTGTAAACATTGAGAGCAATGTTTTTCAGGATGGAGGTGTTACACCAAGACTGCTTACCGATGGGCAAAGGTCTTATACCGATACGCCAAGAACCAAGAACGAAGTGAAAGAATTCAGTTTAAACTAACAACTCATTTATTTATTCCAATCTGCATGAATTTATACCAAAAAAGTGCTGACAGATAATAAATTGTAGCTTAACAACTAATTTTAAAAAAGATATTCAACTAGGACTAAGGTAATTTAATTGTTTCGAGAATTCATAATTTGATGATAAAGCACCAGACAACGGCAATGGCATCTTAGAAAGGCGATCCGCTAGTTGAAGGTAAGTTCAGGTGCGATTATAATTTGCTGATGGGACAAAATGGAATTTTGTAGGTGAGTATTACATTGTGATAAGAAATTACTTAGGCATTTGTGAACAAAGAGGATGTTGTTTTTGTTGCGAACCAATAAACGATAAAAAGCGTCATAATTTCGTCTTTTACTATAGTTAGTACTTGCCCCTGTAGATGTTACAACTTACCCCAACCAAGGAATAGGTTGTAACAGCGTACTTTCTTCAGAAAAACGTTAACTCTGGAATAATTACCGATAGTTATGACATTTTTTTTACATGATTTGATACAAGAAAGCAATCATGCATACGCAACAATCATTACAACAACGAATACAGAAGGGGAAAGTTTTTCAAATGTGGAAAATCTCATGAAACTATTCTTCATTTAGAAAATATACTTGTTTGAATCCAAAACATAAAGGTACCCATGTTCTCCGTCTTTCTCATTCGTAGTCTCCGTCTCTCTTTCACTTCAAATTCATTGTTAAAATATTTTCCGCGGGATATTGTGCTCGATCGATCCAGAGTGTAATTTTCATGAAAATTGCTTGTTGAAGTTGAAAAAGTTGTGAATTGTGATGTATATAATATTAAAATTTTATTAATCACGTCATAAGTGACCTAATATACTAGGTGAATTTTGTCTTCAATGTTTTATTTTGCAGAATGAAGTGTTGTGTCGCAAAATGCGAAAAAAAACACTGAAAACCTGGCCAAGAAATTTCATTTCATAAGTGAGTTTAGTGTCAAAATTTTGCTTAATAGTGCAAAAATTGATTTTATGTATGTAATTTTAAATTATTGTTAGTGAAAATATTCTGTAATATTTACAAAAATCGCACAATTTTAAAACTTTGGACGGCCATATTGTTTGTTTATACTTTATGCGATTAGAACCGTTCCTTAGCTCAGAGACCTCGTAAAATATATGTTTTGTTTTTGCAGGGGGGAAACTTTTTACTTTCATAATATTTTTCACATTTTGTCATTTATATGGTAATCAATAACTTTATGGCTTATGGTCAGGCGATGTATTACGCTTAGCTATCAGAACAGTTTTAACACCAAATGCAGTACTGCCATATAACTAACACATGCCTGCCTGTTGAAAGCGAGACCTACCTGACCCCAGCAGACAGGGTCATCGAAAATGTAATTGATAATATAAGTATAAAAAATAGGATTAACAAAATTGAATAAAATGATAAAAAATAAATGAATCGTAGTCGTAGTTAAATATTTATGTGTATTTTTTGATATGAAAAACCTATTCCTAGATATAGTTATGCGTCGGACCAATTTTTATCAGACGACGTAATACGTTTAGCAATCAGAACAGTTTTAACACCAAATGCTGTACCTGTACTTAATGTTGTAAGTATTTCAGATACCTTTCAACTTGAATATTTGAATTAATTTATTCTTATTTATTGACAGAAAGAATGTAATTCTGAACAGTACCCAATGGCGGATATTTCAACAAAAGGAAAGGAGAATGTATGTAATATAAAACATTTAATATATTCGAAGATATTAACTTGGTTTCTTTTTTTCAGGACTGCAATACAGCTAGAACTTCGATTTTTCCAGCTGATGAAAGTGTGATACAAATAATTGAAAATGTATATAATGTAAAATATGTAATATTTATGAAGATATTAACATAGTTTCTTTTTTAGGACTGCCATATAACTAACACATGCCTGCCTGTTGAGGTCATCGAAAATGTAATTGATAATATAAGTATAAAAAATAGGATTAACAAAATTGAATAAAATGTTAGAAAATAAAAAATAAATGAATCGTAGTCGTAGTTAAATGTTTTATGTGCATTTGTTGATGTGAAAACCCTATTCCTAGATATAGTTATGCGTCGGACCCATATATATTGTCTGAATACACACGCTACGTAGTCGAATTTATTTCTGGGTTCGTCGTATTTAAGTTCTGCAAGGAACTACAGTGCGACGAATGTTGTTCAGCGGTGCAAGGAGTCCTTTCCCACAATTAATTAATTGGTTTTTAGTATATTATATTATATTGAATAGCAGTGGCAGCACTAGTTGGAATGATACCCAACTTCAGAATAGAATAGAATGTAGTAGAATAGATAAGAACATAAGACGAAGAGAACGAGGAGATTCAAATTTTCCCAATTCGGTACATGAGCCTGACATGCAAAAAAATTGACCCCGGGAGGAATCGGAAGGAAGTGCTTGTAGCACGAAAATCGACACTGAAACATTTTAGAGCCATATGTCAAATACGGCTTATGATCCAATATTCTCTCAAATGCATAACATGAAAACTGACCTACGGAACAGATTTTCGAATGAGCACGTTTCGGCAATCCTCCAGGTGAAACAGGCAGTAAGAGATCAGGATGAGTGCGTAAATTTTACGCCCTCAAAATTTATGATCAACATGGCCCAAAACTCAACACTTCTATATCAAAATACCGACACACCAGAAAAAGATGATACCTAAAATTAAGAATTTAGTTTGAAAACTATTATCAAAAAGTATGAAAACTACTATCAGAAAGTTAAGCAGAATAGCAGATTTTACCCGAACATTTAGCATAAGGTTGAATCTTAATCTTATCACACTGAAAAGAATTACACACCATAAACGCACAGCCACTTATGGCTCACCCTCTCGCATATGCATTGCTCACGCTCTGATAAGGCAAGAGCAAAAGAAATTGTCGATTTCTCTCTTCGACAATACTCTTTTCAACACGCTCTTATCAATGTGTGGTCAATGCAACAACAGATGCACTGATATTATTTTTATTTATTACGAGTAAACTAATTGTTCAATTTCAACTAGATCTAGAAGAATACTCTGAACAGCTTCGATAAAATATCTTTTAAATTGTTCATTTTTATCAAAATCGGACATGAAGTTTGCCCGTAGAAGGGGTCACAAAATATATGTCGGCATATTAATTATAGTATAGATACAAGTTGCTCAAAAAGTAGTCTAATTGTGCACACAATGTAAGTTTTTTAATCAATGTTCCTTATCGACGCCTTGGGTGGCAGTCCTTTTTCGCGGGAAGTCGATAATGTCATAAGAATTCCGCGTCAACTTGTTATCGGGCTGAGTGGTCAATAAAAATTTGGGCAAGCGAAAAATGATTGGACTCTAGATTTCCATCCTTCAAAGCCTTCCTGGAACACTCTATTTTCCACCATTAGTCAGTTAAGGAGTTAAAGTGAAAAAGTTAAGTTGAAAAGCCGTTGTTGCAGGCATCTTATCAAGTTGCATACATGTGTACGAGGAAAAAGAAACCACATACAATAGCTGAAGATCTTGCTATGCTTTTTGTAGGTTAACTAGATTTAAATTTGTGAAAAAGTTAACCTACTAGATTTTAATACAACAAAATTTTTACAGTAAAACTACAGGTGAGTATGGTTCTTTCACCACACTGATAATAAACAAATATTTCCGTTGTTTTCTTTAGTTACTGTGAATCCATTATATTCAAGTGATTTAATAATCCATAATGAATTATTGGATATATTTTCCGAGATTCATTTCTAATTGGCAGTGAGTTTTCTTCAAACTCTCGATTTACTACTTGCTCTAAGGGTTTCGGTGCATTTTGAATTTTACCTTTGATATTTCGCATATAGCTCTCAAATTTGAAACAACTAAATTTATCTAAGCAACCGAAAGTTTGCACGTCATCAATAAATGTAAGAGATTATGAATGTTATGCGTTAAATATTCACCATTATAGAAATCTCTGAATTTTTCAACGAACCACTTTAATGATTTTAACCAATGAATTAGCATATGCATTTTCTTTAATACACAAATAAGGATCACATAAAATTCGTATTGCTGCACTTAAAGTAAGGAAATGTACATAATATTTTGATATTATCACATTTTTCAAAATTACAGGGCCAGTATATAATAAGAATGGTCAAAACTCCGTAGCTTTCCACTTCTCTACTACATCAAGACTTCTGGGTTGTCTTGCCAATTCTCGTGGTATACTAGTACGTATGTCAAGTAACGCTTTGGAGATAATATTTATTTAATTGGCTGTTAAACGTACATCTCGAGCATCTTTAGTCCAAAGTTGTAGTAGACGTTTTACAACACCTAAACATACCAAGTGCATGAAGTTCAAAGCAACTTTTGAAATCATCTCGATTTTTAAATGAGTTAATATGGATATCCCTAAGTGTTTGGAATTTCGATTTGTTTCTATTGGGACTCGCAACTCCTTGACACTACTTCACAACTGTAATCATTTTAAGCCACTGAACTATAATAGTGGCTGCAGTTGGTACAACCCTGTCGCGAACTTCTGGGCAGCCCTGCAGATGACGTGATCGAACCGACGCGCTCTTATCAGCGCGTCGTTTCGATCGTAGAGTTCAGTCTTTGTGTAACCTCATTGAGAAGTGGAGCCATTTGAAAAAGTTAAAAGTTATTGATGCGGTTTAAATAAATGATATAAAAGTTATTGTTGCGGTTTGAATAGTGGATTAAAATTTCAGAAGTGGGATTAACTCATTGTGCTTTCGCCGACATCTTTGAAAAACAATAAGTCATGAGTCGTGCTACTAAAAACGATATGCTCGCGGTGTTGTGACTCAAAAATATTACGGCCGGTAAACATCTGGAATGCTGTCTGTGGCCTACATGGGAAAATATCCACACCCCACCCAAATCCCTAACCGTTGATCAAACACACCTAACCCGAGACACATCCCACCATACGTCCACACCACACTAACCCAAGACCCATCCCACCATACTTCCACACCACACTAACCCGAGACACATCCCACCATACTTCCTCACCACACTACCCTCAGACATACACCTTACCTTATGATCCCACCGTCACCTGAAAATGAAAACGAAACAAGTCACCCAGTGACCTAATTTCATAAGTACGAAAGTACTTTCGGTCGCTAACCCGTATGGAGGAAATTAAGTATTGTCGACGGAAATTGCCAAACACTCGCGGTCACTTACCTTGAAAAAGCTGACCCAGGTCCGTTTCAGGTCGATCACCTGATGAAACGGCAAAAGGGAGTTTTGCTACTTCTGCAACAACGTGAATAATGTGCCCATATGGATCAATCAATATAGTATTGATTAATTGACGAAATCCAACAAACAGGTGGGGCAGGCAATCATGCTATAAATAATGAGCCACCAGCAACGAAAAAGCAGTGATGTACTCAACCCGTTCCTGAGTCCTGGCAGCCAACCCGTTCCGGAAGACGTACTAGACACATCCAGCCACAGCAAAGAGTCAACCAGCCCAGTCAAATCAGAAGACCAGACGAATCCAGCCACAGCCGCTAAGAATTAACAAGGAGTCCACCAGCCCCGTAAAACCGCAGCCTAGAGACGTCCAGCCACCTCCAGCGAGAGACGTCAAGGAGCCAACCACCAGCCCAGCTAATATATAAACAAAAAGGGTAATCCGATCAAGCTATCGGCTACCCAAAGACCTGAACAGCCCTCGAAGGCAGCAGGCATTAACCCAACGCCAAATGAAGATAGCAGCAGAGGACCAGCTTCGAGAAGCCCTAAAGGACCCTACAGCAGGACCGAGACCGATATCCCTGGAGGAATATCGTCGACGACAAGCCGCTAAAGTACGATAACGCCCCCCGAAGAAACCCCGTTCCGGAGTCGAGGCCTACTACCAGCGAAAGCTCCAAGAGGCTCAAAGGGAACTGGTTCTGGCAACTACAAAGGAGCAGAAACGCGACGCCAGCGACAGAATCAATAGACTGAAGATGAGCCGCAGGAATTACCGCCACCAGAAAAAGACGGGCAAGCCAGCACTACCTAAGTATGGTTCTCTAGTGTATAGTTGGATTTAAGTAAATTTGTATAGGATTTAGTAAATAGACAATAATAAGAGTTGGGAACTTCAATGGAAGTTTGTATACCGAATAAAGTATTTGAATAATAAATTTTGGACTTTTGAGAAGAAGAACATTGAAACCCCAAGATAAAGAAGAGGACCCAACAGCGGCCCTTCAGGCAAATGGTGTGGATGTTCCGGATAGTGCCACTATAGCGCAAATTAAGTCACTATATGAGACACATGTGCAGCCTGACACTAGTACTGATGTTCCTTCCGACACGACGACGTCTTCGGACACTGATGCCACCTCCGATATTACGAAGATGGATTGCTCCTCCGACTGATGCTACAACTGATGCCATTGATTATTATGAAAACTTTGAAGAACCTAAGGCCACACTTATTGGGCTCGAAATCGAGCAACTAGGTTAAGTTGCTTATGTCAATAGGTTAAGTTGCTTATGTCAATAGGTTAAGTTGCTTATGTCAATAGGTTAAGTTACTTATGTCAATAGGTTATGTTACGCCCCTTATGTTGAAATTGAGGTAAATTTGCGTCAGGATGGACGAACTGTAATCATTTTAAGCCACTGAACTATAATAGTGGCTGCAGTTGGTACTTCGCAATTCGTCTTTAAATAAAGTATCATAGGAAATGAGCTGCTACGAATTATTTTCATTATTAATTGAAAACAAATCAGGACTGAAAGTGTTGATTTCAGATAGTTCTTCATCAACACATATGTTATTTAGATTGTTGACTTCATCAGCAGACTGATTAATTTCTTCATGACAGGAATGTAACTGTTCAACACTGTTTAATTGTCTAACACCATATGATTGTTCAACATTGTTTGATGATTCTAAGAGATTTTCAAATCTATTATGCCTGGAATAGTATATTGTTAACCAAGGGTCGAAAGTAGTCCTTTTTTACCCGGGTGTAAATTGCCACTCGAGCGGTAGGCGAGAGTTAACACTCGGGTAAAGAAGTACATTTTTTGTCCCGAGGTTAACATACGTTTTATTGCCCCATGTTTGCCGAAGATTTGATCATTAAACGAATTTATTTTTAAATAATTTTATTGTTGACGATTTAATTATAAAAAAAATAAAAATGAAAGTAAAAAAAAACAATAAAGTTTCTAAGGCTACTTTGTTTGGCCTAAGAGGCTCGACGGACTGTAGTTAAACCCGCTAAATTTAATTCGGTTTAGGGAAACTAGTTTAGAATTATCCGGTATAACCGACTTATTGCCAACTTCAGCATCTATTTTGTATGAGTTTTTTTGACAGATAAATCAGATTTAGTCTGTCAAGCGAAGTTAGTTAAACCGTATAAACTAAGCTAGTTTCATTAAAACATATCAAATTTAGCCGGTATGTCCAGGCTATAATCCTATAAACAAAATAGAAGAAATTAAACCGAATGAAGTAAACCGAATGAACCGAAACAAAATAGAAGAATTACCCTTTATGGTGCCAGTAATTCGGTTTAATTTTATGCAGTTGAGTACAGACTACGAATATGGCCCGAATAATCACAAAACAGGGTCGAAAATTTTACTTTCGGCGGTGATTTGGTAAAAAAACACTTTCGTACTCAATGCTGAAAAGAGCTATTTTCAACCCGCGAAACAGGGTCGAAAATATAAGTTTCGGCAGAAGTTTGGTAAAAAAGTTATTTATTTGTATATGCTTCAATCTTCTACGAATCAGCTGATTTCGTCAACGTCTTGACAATAATCGAATTTCTTTAGGCATTGTCTGAAATAAAATTAATCAAATAAACAATATATATAAAACATATAAGATCTATCAAAACAAGAATTAACGAATTAATAAGATCTATCAAAACAAGGTTTTTATACATACGTGAAGAAGAAATGACAAAATGTTAAAAGTTTATTGTTTTTGTCACATTCGTTTGCACTGTAGTGGTCATGTGCAATAGTCGCAAGTGTTGCTAAAGCGTCTGAAACCAGCATGAAATGTATAATGTAAGAATAAAAACATCAACATTTTATCATGGGTGGTCGATCACGCCATCAATTTCAATTTATGTCGTAGTTATAACTATGGCGTAGTTTTCAATGCATACATACAATGCATGCATTCAATGCATGCTGCGTTATCGCAGTTTCATCATGGGTGGTCGATCACGCCATCATTTTCAATTTAGGGTGCGTTAATCGCAATTTCAAAATGGGTGATCGATCACGCCATAATGAACCAGTTATGTTCCAACTGTCATGGCATGCGAACGAACTAATTGCGGACGGACATTGCGAACTAATTTTTCAACTGTTTATATTAAAAACACAATTCAAAAAACAGTTTGAAGTTTGATAATCAAGGAACAAAGGTGTAAAGAGTAATAAGTACTATATTCAAAAATTTGGGAATTATGAAATTTGCTGTTGCAAAGTTTTCCAGAGATGGGACTACTTTGGAAATTCCCGTGAAATGGGTAATCGGGGATGACAACAAAAAGTGTTGGTGGCCACCTAAACGTACGAAGAATATTTCGATATTCAATCTGGGAGAGGAAGCAGAACGAAGTTCCTTAACAGGCGGTACCAGGATACATCAGATGAAGAAAATGATAATGGGCAGTTATCTCCATTAGATCTACCTTCATCATTGCCGATAAACACTTCGCAAAAAGATAACACCGGTAAATAGCTACAAAAAAACATCAAATTCATAACTTAATTTGTATAATTATTGACTACATTTCGGAGGTGTATAGAACTCAACATTAACGAGCTCCCAATAATTTACGAAGACCCATTAACACGGACTGGAAGCGCTGCAACTCAAAGGCTTCGAGGCTCGTTTAGTGAAGAAGGCGTGCAGTTATTTCAATCGCAAGGATTGTTAAATCTACAGGAAATAAAAGGTAAAATTACCAGATAATATTAATTTTTTTTTGATTTTGTGATGAACGACAGATGTATATTGTTTAAAAAAACCAAATTCGGAATGACACGAAATTTCTAATTAAGATTTACATATCTTACCCAGATCAACTTTTTTCCATTCAAAGAACTGTGGTCGAGATGGACTTACAAATGATGACTTGTTTCAAAGAGTGGATAAAATAGGCCCGTCATCTAAACTGATAGGCACCACGGAAAATATAAAAAAAAAATATTACCGCTCAGTAGCCGAGAATCAGTTGATAGCTTTGAGAAGCAGTTGGATAATACTTCCGTCATGAATGAATTCGTAAGTATATAACTTAACGTTATATTCTCGAATGTTCCCCGAAAAATTGAACATGTGCTGTTGCAACGTGACTTGTCCCAGCAACAATCGTTCCCATGGAATTTACTTAATCCAACAAAAACCAACTCCACGCGAAGAACATCGGATTTCGGCAGACGGCGGGAACTCATTTCCCACGAGAAATAAGTTGGGCAAGCTCAGGTAAATTTAGCATAACTAGGTGATAAGTAGATTTAAGTTCTAAGTTAAGTTCAGTTGTTATTTGGAAGCCATTGAATAAAAACGTATAGAAGAAAAATTCAAAATTTTTTTTTTTATATAAAATAATAAATAAAACTTTATTAACTTATATGTACATATAAAATATTTTCAAAAAAGTTTTGCAAAATGATCTATTGTTTTTCAGCTTATTTATATTGATAGAATTGGCGGTAATACCCCTGAAGAAAACGTACGACAAATTTTTTAATAATTTTTTTAAATACAAAAAGTCTTCAGCAACGAATTCGCCAAAAATCATACGTGGGCGGGACGGAAAGATAAATTCTGTATTTCAGAATTGAAAATCATCGAAGCTATGAAAGGTATGATTTCTTTGTTTACAAATCAATTTTGCTGATCTCTAAATGAAAATAATTTTAATTCCACTTTAATTTATGTTACATTAGATAAAATATGTATTGAGTGAACGGGCTGGATTTCGGGCAAACAACTTCGACCGAGAAGGAAAGGAATGGTTTCGTTTGGGAAACCAAAGATTCATTCGAGACGACAAGAAGAAAAATTAATCAAATTAATTAATAAAAGTTAATGTACTAAATAATTCAAAATTTTAAAGATGATTTGATTTTACTTTTTATAATACATAATTAAACTCATTAATGTAACGATAAGTTAAGTATGTTAACACAATAATAAATAGCAGGAAGAACCGCGTGGGTATAGAGAGAGAGAGATCGATGATCTTCTTGTGGAGTGGTGTTCGGGGAGAATGATGGAAAACTGACTATCCCTGAGTGTGAGAATGGGTGTGTGAATGAATCACTAACACAAGTGTATATGGGACTGATTGTGCGAATTGCGAATGAAGGGTCAGTCAGTTGAAAAGTACTCTTACTCCCGGCACGTTTGGGCACGACACAAGTTGAACTAAAAGTTAAGGAAGAGTTTGCGAATATAACAATTCAGGTGTGGGGTTAAACTTGACGCGCAGTTAGTTACCATGAGTGATACATTAGGAAAAGTGACCAATACGGAGGACAGGAGTGCAGACTGTTTCGAGCTTCATGATGAAGCTAGGTCAAGTCCAGATAAACTGGTTGAAAGTGTGAAACACCCATGTTTAAGTGAAATTGAATTGCTAAAGTGGGAAAATGAACTGCTAAAAAGAGAACTAGCTTTAGAAAAAGAAAAATCTTTAAAAGGAAGCTGTAGTGACTTGGAAATTGAAGTTCGGGGAGATGGTCCAAGTACAAGTAAAGGTACCGGAATTAAAGTGGGAATGACCGAGATAGCAGCGTTGATCCCGCTTTTCGATCCAAGCAATACACCGAAGACAACGGCAGAAGAATGGATAGCCAACATAGAGAGCCTGGCCAATATCTATGCCTGGGACGAGAAAACGAAAGTGCTGTACTCCAGTTTACGTCTCGGAGGAGCAGCAAAATATTGGCAAGGTGAAGGTTGAGTGTTCTGCTAGAATTGTATAATACTAGGCTAGCTGCGTTGACTTGTATAGTTTGAGCAGGAAAATTAGATTTTGGAATTTTCTGCTGGAAGCATTTGAAGCCTGTCTCGGATGAGAACTTGGAGAGAAGGTTCTCCAAAATGAGATAGCGACAGAGAGTTCCTTTTGGGAATGAGTAAGATTGCAGGAAGAGTAATGTGAATCACTGGGACAGTGATTAGAGTCGGTTGGCCGAGCTGTTGTGATCTGAAAGAATTGGGGGTTCTTGTATGAGCTGCAGTTAGTTCGGCAAAATCCCAGTTGAACTCGCTAGGAGCAGCAGGAAGAACCGCGTGGGTATAGAGAGGGAGAGATCGATGATCTTCTTGTGGAGTGGTGTTCGGGGAGAATGATGGAAAACTGACTATCCCTGAGTGTGAAAATGGGTGTGTGAATGAATCACTAACACAAGTGTAAATGGGACTGATTGTGCGAATTGCGAATGAAGGGTCAGTCAGTTGAAAAGTACTTTTTCTCCCGGCACGTTTGGGCATGACACACGTTGAACTAAAAGTTAAGGAAGAGTTTGCGAATATAACAATTCAGGTGTGGGGTTAAACTTGACGCGCAGTTAGTTACCATGAGTGATACATTAGGAAAAGTGACCAATACGGAGGACAGGAGTGCAGACTGTTTCGAGCTTCATGATGAAGCTAGGTCAAGTCCAGATAAACTCGTTGAAAGTGTGAAACACCCATGTTTAAGTGAAATTGAATTGCTAAAGTGGGAAAATGAACTGCTAAAAAGAGAACTAGCTTTAGAAAAAGAAAAATCTTTAAAAGGAAGCTGTAGTGACTTGGAAAGTGAAGTTCGGGGAAATAGTCCCAGTACAAGTAAAGGTACCGGAATTAAAGTGGGAATGACCGAGATAGCAGCGTTGATCCCGCTTTTCGATCCAAGAAATACACCGAAGACAACGGCAGAAGAATGGATGTACTGGCAACATCACTGTATTATGTCACATTGTTACATAAATGAGTGAGAAATTATAAGTCATATGTGAGTTCCTTGTGAATTCCATGTTATATCACTTGTTGTTTTCGATTCGGTAAAATTAACATAACATTTATGTAACAGTGTTCACTGGGATACTCTATCAAATTGATGGATTTAAAGGACAAAGAACAAATGTCAAAAGTTGATACGTCAGTCGGACAATAATTAAACTTCAGATAGCCAAGCAGAAAACCATTCATATAATTTTCAAAACCAATGAATGGGATTACGCAGACTTAAAGGACACTTATGAAATGGTTGATGACCCAAAAGAAATAGTTTCGAAATACAGCAAAACTTACATTACAAATTTGATAGACACAAGCAATAAAAACATAGTTAACTATGTTCAGGAAAAATTTAAAGACAGCTCGATCATAGTTAAAATAATTGAAGGCAATAAACTGATAATACCAAAACAAGAAGAAATAAAAAACAAAAATAAAAGAAATGCATATTACACCAAGAGGTGACCGTTCTGGAATTATAATGATGATTGAAAATATGAAAGAAAGGTACAGATGGAAGAATATGAACAAGGGCATCGAAAACCATGTTAAATCTTGCATTTAATGCCAATAAACAAAATCAATCGCAGACCTAGAAAATCCAATGCTTTTATCATCCACGAGCAAGAAGACTTTTCAAGGAGTCGCTTTAGACATTTTTGTCCTTTAAAAGAAATGCCTACAGGAAATAAATACATTCTGTCACTTCAACATGACTTAACAAAAAAAACAATGTTTATTCCAATCGCAAATCAAGAAGCAAAAACTGTTGCAGATGCTTTCTTTAGACACTTTATTTATAAACTTGGTATTCCTGTTTCAATTCTAAGAGATCAAGGACAAAATTTTATCGGTTCCGTACTACAGAATTTATGCAAAATTTTCAAAAGTAAGAAATTTTATACAACTCCATATCACCCCCAATGCAGTGGTGCATTAGAACGAGTTCATGCCACGGTGGCAGAGTATTTACGGAATTTCACAAAACGAGATGATGAATGGGATGATATTTTGGACTTTGCTAGTTTCTCATATAACAAAAACGTTCATTCCAGTACAGACTAAAGCCCTGATGAACTTGTATTTGGATATAAGCCTGAAATTCCGACCACACTTTATAATACAAATGAACAAACATACAATGAATATACTATTTATTTCAAAAATAAATTTTCAATGTATCCTTCAGCAACAGTGCCTCCGTGCTGCTTTATTGTCGTTAAATTATTTCCTGGGTCAGCCAACAGGGTCGCTGAAGTGCGTTGTAAACAATGCCCTGTATAATTTTCGGGATGCGGAAGATTTAAATATAGGGCAATTGTTTTTGGAACTTCACTAATTTTGTTTTTGCCAATGGGATGGCGGATACATTTTCCATTAGAATATGTTATAAAAAATCGATTTGTATTTGGCTCGTTTGGCATTAGGTCTATATATTTCTGCACTAAATCAAAATATTGAGAACCTATGAAACATTTTCTGGGATTGTAATTTTTTGTTGAATTCATTGTTACAACATATTCTCTGTCTCTTTCTATAACTCCAAAAGTTTGTAGGTTGCAAATTTCAGCAGACCTCATAGCTCCGCTCCAATGATTCCAAAAATAAGAATGACGTGCAACATTATGTTGAATAAAATATGCAATAGAATTCAATACAATTATGTGTATTGATTTATTGGTATGTGTGGAGAATATCCAAAGCAACTCATACTTCACTCATCTACTCACGCCAATGATCATTTGGCAAAACCTTTTGGATTATCCCACAAGAAGAAAATGCAGCCCACTTAACCGACTTCTCTTCCTTCCTTTGACGTGAATCGAGTGGAGTTGACCGTTCTTCTTTTCATACTTTTGCTATTTGCTTGTTATTTTAATATTTTACTTTTGTACATATGTATATATAGTAATTGTAAGAGTGAATTGAATTAAAATAAACATCAAAATCACAGTATGAATGGAACATTTATGTCTTATACATTTATGTCTTGAGATTTTTGGATCCAAACGCCGGCAGTATGTTCGTCGAAAGAAAGGTGAACGATATAAACCTCATATATTGCACCCACAGTTAAGCATGGTGGTGGTTCAGTGACTATTTGGGGGGGTTTTAGCTACGATGGTGTTAGTGAGCTGGTTCGAATCGAAGGAATAATGCGAAAAGAACACTATCACAATATTCTTCAACGAAGCGCCATTCCAGCTGGCATTGGTTTGATTGGCTACGGATTTACATTCCAGCAAGACAATGATCCCAAACACACCTCCCATCTGTGCATGAACTATCTGCGATCCAAAGAAGAGGAAGGTGTGCTGGAAATCATGGATTGGCCACCACAATCTCCTGACATCAACCCGATTGAATTATTGTGGGATGAACTCGATCGCCAGGTGAAAAACATGCGCGTGACCAGTGAAGGACAGCTTTTTGAAAATCTAAAAGTGACTTGGGAGAATCTCGCAACTGAAAAACTTCGAAAATTGGTCGAAAGGCTTCCAAGAATTTGCGCTGCAGTCATCAAAGCACGAGGTGGACACTTTGATGAAAAAAAACTGATATGACTTGTGGTGATATACTCATTATTTTTAAATTTTTTTACATGCACTGTACATATTATAAACGTAATTCATAAACAAATAGTCTATTTTTTAGATTACGTAAAACAATTATTCATATAGTGGTGTTGAACACGATCAAAAACAACATTATATGCAGAAAATTGAATTTTATTATCATGTCCTTATACTTTTGCACGGTAGTGTACATATTTACCTTTGCTGCTAGGTATGTCTGAACAGAAGGCTTTTCTAAAAATGTCTGTTTCTGACGAAATTCCAAAACCTGGGATTTTTTTCCAACAAAGCCTTTTGAGTTGGATTTCATGAAAGTTTTTAGTTTATGATAATTGTCTATATTAACATTCTCTTCCAATTTCATCATTGCCTTAACCATGGACCATTTAGACCACAAGGTCGATGGTTTCATTTTTCCGGAAAGTTCGTTGAAATAAAGAAAACTATCCTCGGTGGAACAGTTTATATGATTTTTTTTTCCAATCACAAAATTCCTTAGAACAGATCACATATTTTATTTTAGATTTTTTTGGTAATATCTTAAAGCCAATTAATTTAGCTTCTTCCTCGAAATTCCTTCCGATTTCACCTCCACTGGTAATGGAATCGTCCGATGAATCTAAACTTTCATTTAAAGGATTCATTTTTTCAATAATTTCACGATTTGATAATAATAATTTCCTGATAATTCACTTCCCGAAATGTCTTTCACAAATAATAAATCCAGACTGACAAATTCTTTAAGTCGCTTTTCCAATGCAAGCCACTACACTCCAGTCCAAGCAGGCATTGGAAACTCGCCTTAAAGATTTGTTAGCAAAAGGACTTGAAATTTGTAGATGTGAGCAGGGAATCAAGCAGGCATTGAAAACGCTTAAATAATGATAATGACAATGGTTATCAAATTGGAATGTTTGGAAGTTCCAATCCAAAATTCTACTTCGGAGTCAAGACCTACTAGATGTGGTTCAAGGGAAGAGTGTGAAGCCGGACGAGCCGACTGAAAAGGCAAAATGGGAAAAGAAAGATGCAAACACCCAAACATGAATTGAGTACAATGTCAGAAAGTGCGGTGATGCATTTTCTAACTTTTACTACGTCGGCGGAAATGTGGAAGAAACTTACTAGCGTTTACGAGTAAACATTAGAAACTAGCACACATATCGTCCAGCAGCGATTCTTCCAATATACATATGAGGAGGGAACAGATATGCTTACATTCCTATTCAAAATTGAAGAATTGAGGAATCAGTTAGAGCAGATGCGAAAAAGTATTTCAGAAAAATTTGTAATTACAAAAGTGTTGATGTCGCTTCCAGTAAATTACAAACATTTTGTCTTCGCATTGGAATCTGCGACCGGGCAACAAACAAAAATACGACTACCTCGTAGCCAGACTACTTATAGAAGGGGAGCGACTGAAGTACAAAGTAGACGTGACTCAGCAATCAGCGGCTTGCCTCGCAAACAAAGTGGAAAAGAGAAACAAAAAGTGTTATATGTAAGTATAGTAAACTGGGACATGTTGGTTTTAGAAAAATAAGGACAAAGACAGTAACGCAAGTAGCTGTAAAATGGTATGATATATGTATTATATGGACGTACGCTACAATTGCGAAGTAGCAAATGTGACGCAAGTACAATCAAGTTTTAAAGAGTGGCACGAAAGACAAGCTCACCAAAACATTTTAATTTCAGTTTCAGTTCATCCAGTCAGTCTTTGACAGCCGTATTATATTGACGTCATCTCTTGCGAAAATTAAATTTTCAACTGTTCAATACATAAATACAAATTCAATACAATACATAAATTTTTGATGACTTCTCTTCTGGTGAAGAAATGCAGATCAGCTCTAAGAAAATGAAAATGACGCGGAAAAGGGACCTATACCTAAGGCTCTCCAACCATGAAAAAAACATCTTGGAACTCGCAAATGCGCAGCAGCAAGCTACTCACCGTTTTGATAAACTGGCAGCCCACTATGAAAACTACATCATTAAGCACACGGAAACACTTTTGTTTGTGAAAGACCACATAGTTCAGAGCATGGGAAGGAAAACCGTAATGGTTCAGCAGCTATGACATCACCTATCGTGGATCAACAACTTGGAACTTCAAGAACAAGCAAACTACCATTACCATCTGGATCGCGAATGCAGACAACACCCAGCGAGGAGACAAAAATACAGACAACATCAAGCGAGGAATCTATGTCAACAAACAACAACCCAGTGCCGACGGCAACTACATCATATTCATCGTGTATTCCTGTTATAACATCAGCCACAAGCAACACTTCGACTTATATACGTAAAAAAAGCCTAAAACCAAAAATAATTCTGATAGTGTTAATGTTAGTGAAGAAATTCAACTATCTGATAATCGCTTCCAATCACTTGTAGTGGAAGATGAAGAAGATAAACCATCCAATAATTCCCCATTCTTTAACCAACTCAACTCCGACCTCAGAAAGCCGACGGCAAAAAGAAATATCAACAATGGAAGCAAAAATATTAAACCAACATCTAAACAAACGTCAATTGTGGCGTATAATCATTGAAAGCATAGACCAGGAATGACACTAACGTATTCATATAGAATACGTGAGTGACGCAAACTTTAAATGAACAAAAGTGTGCGTTATCACTCAAACACAAATGTAAAGCGTGGTACAGCTAGTCAAATTTTCTCACATAATTGGAAAATTCTCGTGTGAGTGCCTCATCGTTTGGTGTATTGGTCAGTATTTCCTATGTGTTTTTAGTTTGCTTTTGTATTGTTAAAGTACAGCTAGTCAAATCAATAGTATTTGTGTGGTACAGCTATACAAATTACCATTTTCATTAATAGCCATATAAGTGTCGCTAGTGTGTTCGTATTTGTTTATGAAATTTGCGCTTCTTATTGGCTTAGGCGTCGAGTATTCGTAGCACACACATATTGAAATCTATGATGTACGAATAGTGAATAGAGTGTAAACTTTACTAGTGGTAAATTTGTAGTTGTGCGTTGCAAATTTTCACAATTTTATTTATAAAATTTGTGCGATCTGGTGAACAATTTTAATTAAATAGTGTTGATTTTAAATAAATAGTTTGTTATTTTAGGTTTAGCACGGTTAGATAAGTATGTTCAAATGAGCATTATACATTGTACATTGTGTTGTTCTTTTAGAATGAAGTGTTGCATTACAAGCTGCAGGAATAATCACAGAAGTAGCAGAAATGGAGTATCCTTTCATAGGTAAGTTTTGTGTTATGATGCAAAATGTTCAATATTTGGGTAAAAAAGTAAATATGCAGTAATTTGAGGGTTTTTTTATAAATGTTCAGTTCATATTTAGATTTTCGGCGGTCAAGTTTGTTGTTCACTCGAGAAACAATTTGTGTGCAATCGAAGACCAGTGTAGTAGATGTTGAGGGGTAATTGTAAATACAAAAATTAAATTTCGACTTACTATACAATGCGAATCCCCATTTCAATAAGTTAATTTGATTTAATTTTACATTCGCAGGCTTCCCACTGATTATGTTCGCAGGACATTCTGGATTTAATCTCTTGTTATGAACCAAATTTCGGTTCTTTTTAAGAAGGAACCATGACCTTCCTCAAGGGCTTAACCCTTAGGAAAGGTCATGAATGTTTTGAAATTGCCACCTGAGTCAGCAGAAATGCTGACTCAGGTGAAAAATGCATTTGCGAGAAAAATATTTTTCAGAATTTCATATTTCCTGAGTCAGCACGAAAGCTGACTCGAGGAAAATATTTTTCTCGCAAATGCATTTTTCACCTGAGTCAGCATTTCTGCTGACTCAGGTGGCAATTTCAAAACATTCATGACCTTTCCTAAGGGTTAAGCCCTTGAGGAAGGTCATGGTTCCTTCTTAAAAAGAACCGAAATTTGGTTCATAACACTCTCGGTCTGTCGAATATGAAATTGACAAAGAGTTCATTCGTGTGCTCGGCTCACTTCACAGCAAGTGATTTTATACAAATTGGTTGCAAAAGGAACTTGTCTGATACTGCAGTTCCTCGAATAACCGTAATTTTTTCATACTTTTTATCAGAATTTAATTAATCAAATCTTTTAGGTTATTGTGCGAGTTGTAAATTCATCTGTGCATATGGACAATATTTTACTTATTTATTTCTTTCTTGTTTTAGATGATTTCCCCAACAGTTAGACCCCTCTCACAGTATGACCAAATATGACGAAATTGTAAGGAAAACTATCTTTTGGATAAAAATATTTTACTTATTTATTTCTTTCTTGTTTTAGATGATTCCCCAACAGTTAGACCTCGTGCAAAATACTCCCACATTCATTGATCTGCCAGCAAATGAACATTCAAATATTCTAAAACAACAAGAACATGTAGGAACCCTTTATTGTAAATTCTAGAATAGAACTAATACCTTGCTTTATTTAGATCCCCAATGCTATTAGCTGTAGGTAATGGAAAGGCAACTGCGAATTGTTTCATGGATTTCAGTGATCCAGGCCTATGTGTTGCAGTGAGTATATCGATTTACTTGTTCTATATGTTTATTTGTGTTTATGTTAATATAATATAATGAAAAATGGTAATAATGAAGTCTTGATAGTGCTTGTCACATTTAGTGATGCGAAGCCAATCATAGCTCTTTTGCGCATTAAGCAAGAATAAAAATATCCAAAAATAATATGTGTTTTCCAATTTAAAAGATTTCAGCTGTCAAATAAATGTGGTAAAATTTTCAAGTAGAATGTAGACTGTTTCGTTTGTAAAAAGTTGTAGGATTGAAATTTCAGTGCTTTGTCTTTGAATTGTCTTCGGGGTTTTATGATCACGTTGTTGGAGATTTTACAGAAATTGTTTCATTTGAATGTAGAATTTACGACGAAAACTCTTTGAAGAACAAAGGACTTCTCATGGTCTTAGGTTAAAGGTAGCTCTCCTACAAAGGAAATTGTCCGAGAAGTCCAAAATTATCAAAACCTTGAAACAAAAAACCAGACGCAGTTACCGGAAAATTAATACCATCGACCAATTGTACAAGTCACTAAGGGAAAAGAATTTCATTTGTCAAAGTGTGCAAGGCGTGTTGGAAAAAGTGGGTGGCCCAAGTAAGGATCTAATACAACGGCAGATATTTAAGGTCGAGTCAAGATTACTGCCCAAGGGCTTCAGCTCCCAAATTAAGGCATTCGCTCTTAATTATTCATGTTAATTTTGGTGAGTCAGATCTGACTAATCTGAGTGACTGACGAATGATTGTATTTTGTTTTGTTGCGTTTTTAATATTATATTATATGTGATCAGGTGATTGCCAGGAAACTCAAGGAAAAGAATACCGTGCTATTTAGTACACATTAGCCGTGTTTTCTTGCGACCAGCTATCGAGTGCAAATTTTTGTCAGCAAAAAAACAGCTCCGATTTGTACTAGATAAATCGCGTATGTTGGCACCCCTGTTTACAATTCCCAACTTCACGGTGAATTTTCAAATGTTATTTAGTTGCTTTTGATCCTTCATTGAGATAGTTATTGATGTGTTTAGTAAATAAATCGAATGATATGGAAAATAACAAAAATATGAGGTAAGTACATTAAATTAATTTGATTTTAATTTCTTAAGAAAATGTAGTTTCTTAAATCTTAGGCGTGTATGGACTCATGAGGAGACACGAGGTCTTCTCTCCTTTTACGGGCTAAGAAAAGAAGAATTTAATCATCCGCGTAAGAAACGCCAAGCATTCACCAATTTGGTTGAGGACATGACGTCGTCTGGCGTTCTGGTAAGAAATTAAATTTCAGATTAATTAATTAATAACATTCATAACTAAATTGTTTTTGCAGAAATCACCAGTAAGTCCAACTATGTTGGAAAATAAAATGAAAAGCGTTCTCCGAGCGTACAAAACAATGGAAGACGCGGGGAACAGGAGTGGCGCTGCATCTTATATTGGTCCGTTCGCAGACTTGCTGGAGGATATCTTTGAAAAAAAGATATGTAAAAAATCAGATATTTCTCACATTGTGTCTACAGGGGTATCTTCAGGCCAGAGTCTGGATAGTAGGTGTAGGACCAGCTCCAGTAGATAATGTTTGCAGCACAACAACTCCAGTGGCTACTCTTGAGCCCCGTGAAGAAACGGGGTGAGTATTTATAATATTTTAATTATTTAATTATTTACTTATGTTTTACTAAAATTAACCAATTATTTGTAGCACGACAACTCCAGTGGCTACGCTTGAGCCCCGTGAAGAAACGAGGTGAGTATTTATAATTTTAATTATATAATTATTTACTAATATTTATACACTGCTGGCCAAAAAATTTTGCTCAACCCATTTTTATTACTTGACTACGAAACTAATCCTTTTGAAAGAGATTTTTTCGGTAATGAGCTGGTCTTTGCACCTGCTGAGACCATTTTCTAGTATAAATAGGTCGAACAATGTTTCTTACGTATTTAGTTACAAGTTGGAAATTAATAACATCAACCATGGGTAAAGTTACTTTAGAAACAAAGGTGGCGATCGTGACTCTGATGCGAGAGAATCTTTCTTCGAGGGTTATTGCTGCTCGATTAGGTTGTGCACAACGAACTGTTGCATCAGTTATGAAGCGGCACAGGGAAACTGGAAGCTTAGATCGGAAAAAAGGATCAGGACGTCCACGAAAAACAACAGCTGCTGATGATAATTTTTTGAAACTACAATGTCTGCGAGGACCTTTTCAAACGTCTAGGGAGCTGAAAGGAGATCTTCACCGAGCCACTGGGAAAGAAATTTCGAGCCGAACCGTAAGAAGAAGATTGGTAGCCATGGAAATTCCTGCACGACGACCAGTGGTTAAACCAGCTTTGACCAGATCGACGCGTAGAATGCGTTTGAATTGGGCCAGAGAACACATTCATTGGACTGATGAGATGTGGGATATGGTCATCTTTTCTGACGAGTCGAAATTTAAACTCCACCAAAGCGACGGACGGTTATTCGTCAGGAGAAGGAAAGGTGAACGCTTATCAGAACGATGTCTGCAAATGATGCCGCCAAAAACAGAAGGAGCAATGGTCTGGGGATGTTTCTCTGGAGCCCAAACAGATAATATAATATTAATATGTAATATTTATTAATAAGGCGAAAAAGATCGATTTCAAGTAGCGAGCAGATCCTGCAGGCGGTGAAAGATGTAGAAGATGCTAAGCAAAGGAGATGGGAGCAGAAGAGGATCCTCAAAGCAAAGGAGATTGAAAGCAGAAAAGAGATGGCTGCTTTGAAGATCCAAATGAAGATGAGCGCCTTAGAAGAAAAACAAATTGCTAGAGAAGAGAAAAAAAAACAGGTATCCATGAAGCTAGCTTTAAAGGAGAAGATGTTGAAATGTTTAGAGGAGCATGCTATTGAATTTTAAATAATTTTTATGTGAATTTTGTTAAGTTTTTTAATAGTTTGTATTTTATCAGTATTTTGTTGAGTATTTTATCAGTTTGAATTTTATTAAGTATTTTATCAGTTTGAATTTTATTAACTATTTTATCAGTTTGAATTTTACTAAGTCTTTTATCAGTTTGAATTTAAGTTTTTTAATAGTTTGAATTTTGTCCAGTATTTTAATAGTTTAAATTTTGTTGAGTATTTTAGTAGTTTAAATTTTGTTGAGTATTTTCTTAAATAAATGTTTGAATAACGAAGAAAACGTTTTATCAGTTATGAAAATCATTTATTTGTCAAATTATTCCCATCGATTTTAATTCATGAAAAAGTGCTTGCCGTCTGTTGTTAAGAGATGCTTCCTGCATATCTACTGTGAGACTTCTGGTCGTGCTACAATGTAACTTCTCGACGTGTCGACCGGATGGGTGGTCGAAGCGATAAGAAGTTCAAGGTTAAAGAGTCGCATCGCACGACCAGAACCGAACCATCGCAACACCTAGCAGAGGAAAATCGTCAGTCTTTCGAAAATCGTCATCGGAGTCACATACACACCTGTGTTAATATGGATCCTAAAAAGCGAAAAGTGGACAGTGAAAATAGGAGGTTTCTAAGAATGGACTGAACAATATTGTTTTACGCTGCCTGATAGGCCTCAAGCGGTTCCAGTGTGCCTTATATGCAATAAAACTGTCGCTATTGTTAAAAGTGGCAATTTGAAGCAACACTACGAAACAAATCATCAGCAATTCCACAAAAACTTTCCTCTTGTCAGTGAGGCTCGTAAAGAAAAGCTTCAGGCATATGTCAGTTCTTACAAAAAAAGCACGAAATTACTAGTTCGTTGCATTAGCGAGCAAGAAAAATCCACAGAAGCAGCGTTACGTCTGTGGTGCACGCTTAATGAACACCAGAAACCATTTTCAGATTCCGAGATAGTGAAGGAATGTATGTTGGAAGTAGTCACGGCACTTTTTGAAGAAAAAATGGATGTTGTCGATGCAATTCGAAGTATTCCATTGTCAGCGAGATATTAAAAACACTCTTCTTGAACTTCTGCAAAATGCACTTTGCTACGCCATAGCACTTGATGAATCATGTGACATTGTTGATGATGAGCAAATGTCTATTTTTGTAAGATTTCTTGACATTGAGTGTCAGGTTTTCGGGGAAGAGTTGCTAGCAATATTGCCGTTGAAAAGTAACACTCGAGGAGAAGATTTATTCCGGGTCATTGATGTATTTATTACTAAATCTAACATTAGTTATGATAAAATGGTGTCGCTTTCAACTGACGGGGCCCCAGCAATGATTGGCGAAGAAAAAGGTGTAGTAAAGAGAATCAGGGATAAAACCTTCAGGTCTAATATCGTATCAGTGCATAATTCACCAGGCAGCCCTTTGTGGAAAACTTAGTGCTACACTGAAAGAAGTGATGGACAGTTTAGTCAAGTTGATTAATTTTATGAGATTTCATTCTGCTCTTCAGCACCGACATTTCAAGGAGTTTCTTTCTGAATGTGATTCAGCGTATTCTGACCTACTGCAACACAACAATGTTCGTTGGCTAAGTAAAGGTCAAGTTATTGAACGTTTCTGGTTAATAAAAGAACAGGTAACCTCTTTCTTGCAAAACTTAGATGCGCAGACAGCCAGGAAGCACTTTCAGTTCATAACAAACAAGCGTAATATGCTGGTTGCGGCTTTTCTAAAAGATAATTTGAAATATTTAAATGCGCTCAACACAGAGTTACAAGGAAATGGAAAATTAATATGTGATCTGATACAAAGCGTGTCTGCCTTTCGTCACAAACTGGATATCTTTGAAAAAGATATTGCAAGACAAGAATTTGTTCATTTTCCGACAATTCTTGAATATAAAAAGGAAAAGTGTTTGTAAAATTTCTGTCCGATCTAAGGAACGAATTTGCTACAAGATTACAAGACTTTGCAGAGGTGAGCAAGCTGTCTCCTTTTCTTAAATCACCATTTGAAGTTGATGCAGAGGCAGAATGGACAGATTTGGCTGCCAACTTGTTTAATCTGTCAAAGCCATCATTTCAAATGGAGATAATTGATTTGCAAGAAGATGCCGTATAAAACGGTATCCACTGAAGAATTTTGGGCCAAACATGTCCCACAAAAATATGAAAATTGCAAAAAAACTAGCAATCAATTTGGCCACAATGTTTGGCTCGACATACGTATGTGAAACATCTTTCTCGAAGATGAATTTTTCAAAAAACAAATATCGTTCGAGATTAACGGACGCCCACCTGGAAGACACACTTCGAATTTGCTGTTCCTCTCGAGAACCAAACTATAAAAAACTGGCTCAAGACCGTCGGTGTAATTTCTCACATTAATTTAAGGTCTTGTGTTTTATAATTCAGAATTTGATTTGAAAGCAAAATAATAAATAGGTAGCACTTAAATATTATCAGTTGTTTTTTTCTGGACCTCGTTGAAATTTTCCCACAGTATCCGGACCCCACCTAAAAATTCTTGCTGACCCCTGCTCTAGAGGTTATCTTATTTATAGTTTTGGATAAACTTTTCACTATTTGTTTTTCACATCTGCACTCAACAAACGAAACGAAATGCAATGATCACTTTCTATTTTTACTGATTGCATAATAAACAAGTACCTTGTACATGTCCAAGAAACACACAAAATTCAAGAATCCTGACTCACTGACGAATACTTGGTGTATTGTTTGAAAACTTTTGAACAAATATTGGAAATTGAAAAAAAAACCCAACAAAATTTACACCACTGTCTATTATTATAAAGTCAAGTGAATGTGAAAAAGGTACGAAGTGGATTAAACGCCCCGACACGACGATCACTGTGACTCGAAAACACCTTTTTCTTTTAGTTTTCACAATTTATTCCGTTAATTTTACAATTCACAATTTAAAAATACTCGTTGACACAACTACGCTTCTAAGTTCGATGAAAGACTGACTCGAACCAAATTCCTGAGTTTTTCCAGAACCTTGACTTGAACTCGTTTGTTCCTTATCAATCCCTTATCAAAATTGACCGCAGTTGGTCGCACCAACGTACCAACAGACGAATGCGCAGTTGGTTGCAACAAAGTACCAACAGACGAATGCGTAGTTGGTCGCAACAAAGTACCAACAGACGAATGCGTAGTTGGTCGCAGCAAATTAACCATAGAAACTCATTTACAAGCATTGGAAAACGAACTTCACCGATACTATCGAGATGTTAATTCCGAGTCACCAATATGGCACATGACCCGAAACCCATTTTTTGTCGATGTCTTACAATTACATGAAGAAGTTCAGGAAGAATTTCAAGAAATGAAGGCTGACTCAGATATCTCCAATATGTTTTGAACACTGGAAGCACAAGCCCCCATCGTGGTCAGACTGTTAAGTCGTTTTCATCCCAAAACCTAACAAGTCCGAGATAACACCTACCTCACTGCTTAATTCCATAACAGAACTATTCGAAAAAATTCTAGATCGCGTTTTTGAGGAGAAACATACTGCATCACTCGAGGCTATTTAGGAAACGGCTTTACATAAAGAAACGTCTTTATCAACAGATACATCAGTGAACGCGTTGGAGGTAAACAAAGTGGCTCAATTTCGAAAATATCCAGCGAAAACGTCGAAGAACAACGATTAGTCGAAGCAGCAGTGGACGCAGCCAAAACAAAGTCAGTCTCACAACAATGGATTTCGCCAAGCAAAAATGGTTTGTAATGCTGGCGGCGAAAGTAAACATGATTTTCTTACTTGTAAATTTAAGAAGTATACGTGTAAAGTTTGTAAAAAATCTGACATATAGCAAAATTTTGTAGATCGGACAAAAAGAAGTCTAATACGAAAAACATTGTGCAAGATGAGTCGAAGGTAAACTCTGGATTAGCTGAAGAGTTAAATTGCTTAGACATTACCAATATACAAAGAGTTACAAATAGATTGAATCCGCCGAATAGTATAACAGTCCAAATTAATAATAAAATTGGTTTTCCAATGGAAGTAGATCAGTGTTGATAGGCGCAGAAATCAGTGTTGTTCCTTTTGATGCATATGAAAAGTATTTAAGCGATTTTGAAATAAAAAAAGTGAGCGCTTTTTGAAATATTATGATAATAGTACACCGTTTATAATTGGAGAAGCTACGGTCCGAATAACTTGTAAAAACAAAACCGTTAATCACGATCTGGTTATTACAATGAGAAATAACAGAAACAGTCTTTTTGGCAGAGATTTGATGAACGTATTTGGTATTTTTGTAGCTGGAATTGACAGCATAGAACAGATTAAAAATGTTAATTCTCTTGTTAATTAATATGAAAGTTTGTTTGACGGCAAATTGGGTAAAATTGTTGGTAGCAACATTAGCTTAACAGTTAAACCAGATACAAAGTCTATTTTTTTGAAGCCGCATATAATTCCGTTTGCTTTTAAGGCAAAGGCCGAACAAGAATTGCAAACGCTCGAAGAGCAAGGTATTATTTCAAAAATTGAAAATAGTGAGTGGGGTACGAATTGGGTAAAAGTGAATTGCCTCCTAGAGTTAAGAATCAACAAAAAGAGGTAATTGTTAAGCCTCCTATTGAGTTAAATGTAAATGAAAGACCTAACAGAGTCATAAAAAAGCCAGAGCGCTTAATTGAAACAATGTAATTGAATATTATATGTTTTATCTTATGGGGGAGGTATGTAATATATTGGAATTAGAAACATATGTAAAATATTGGAATTAGTAACATATGTAATGTACTTAGATTACAAACTGTAAGCTAGTACATGTTAGCGACATCTGTTAAAGATTGTAGTAGTAGAGTCAATGGAAATCAGACTAGACACAACCACCATGGCCAACGGTCATAGATTAAAGAGTTTATTTAAATAAGGAATTGTATTGAGTAATGAAATAATGTAATAATAAAATAATGAATTATAACAAATAGCAATTTATTACAAATATCGTGGTCTCTCAAAAGTGATTATCAAAAAGGTTTAAGCATAGAATGATCGCGGGTAGTCTGAAAATGTTGATCCAGCACATTATGAAGAGCTTGTGATTCTACAAAGCCAAACATTTAATTTTTCTATAGAAAAGTAAGTTATTAAAAACACATAGGGTAATCACAAACCATAATGCCGAGGATAACATCTGTCTTCGGCAGCTCGAAGGACTCCTCTTCATCCTCGAATGCATAATTTTTCCTTCTGTTGCACGGTTACTAGTCCATTGAAAACTAATAAGGAAAAGTGAAGAATTTAACTAATTTTTTGACGAAACATCTCCAAATGATGCTATATAATGTTGCATACACAGATTCGCCTCTCTGAAGAAAGATGCAGACAGAAATCACAAAGTTTAATCAAATCAAAACAGACAAATTGTAATAACAGATTTGTTATGTGAGCATGATGATGAGAATCAAGGTACCTCGCATATCAACACAAACTAAAATTTGAACCTACAACACATAACAGAACAGAAAAGATTTTATTCTAACCTAACATTCCATTTACACAGGAAGCAGCTGCCATATATCTTTCTATAACTATTTCAGCTTCATTTTCACGACACATTTAGTTGAATGGGATATTTTGTGTTATAAGGAGAAACCAAATTTACTAACAACTTTATCACTAATTCAAGACGAATTCCACTTGTTTTCCATCTCTTGAGACGATACACTGTTGTATCAAAACACGTTTCTACATCTGAGAATGTCTCTAGAATCAATAGCAAAATGGTCTTAAGTGTCAACACCAGCCATCTGACGAATGGTCTATGAAGAAGTGCCTATTGTATAATGACATGCCATACCTCACATGTATAGTATAGGATCAACAAACTTTACACAATAGAGAATCACTAGCCGTTATTTATTATGCACTGATCTATATGGCTCTGGCTCAGTTATAATAAAACGATACGGATCATTGTTTCCGGAGGTTGGCAGCAATGTGAGTTTTGACATGCCAAACTGAGAACAGCTGTTTTTAAAGTGACATCAAGCGTATTAAAAGTTGTTTTGAAAACTTCCGCATTTAAATTTGTTTATTTAATTCTGTTTAGATAGTTTGAGTGTATAAAGTTTATATAATATAAATTGGAAGATTTGTTTATTTATTCATTTACTTCAAATAATATATGAAAATGGCAGAGGCTGTCATTTTGGTGAGTGAAGTTTTAATAACAAACTAAATTATGAATGAAAAAACGCATAGTAATATAACATGATATTTAATAGGAATTTTTGGAAAGTGAGGCCGAACACCACAGGAGTTCTTCTTCTACCAGTTCCTCTTTTACCAGTTCCTCTGATGATAACCACGAAAGAGTTGGGAATTTCGTGGAAATCATCAAGAGGTACAGTGGCGAGGATTTCAAGAGGAACTTGAGACTGACTCGTACAACGGTGAATGATTTAATAGGTAAAATATGCGTTGTGTTTTACTATGCAAATTATTAATTTATTTTATATTTTATCTCTATCTCTACTCAAAATCGGGACAAAACAAAATACACAAATAATTCCCACTAAATTAACATAAACGATAAATTAAAATATTTGAATCTTACTCCGTTCAATTATTAGTCGAAGTACGTGAAAATGAAGAATTGAAATCAGAAATAACATACACAAGTAACAAAATATTTAAACAAACATTTTTTACACAAATATTACACAAATCCACTAATTTAAAATACACATATAATATTCCCCACGAAACGAATCACTCCCTCGAAAATATAAACCAATACTTTTCCGATTTTTCCATTTTTGTAATTTAGTAATTTTAATTAGCCAAACAATTATTTTTATATGTCAAAACAATGATTTTGACGTATAAATTTACAATTCGCCAACATTCCAAATAAAAATCTGATACACGCCAAAAAGTACAAACTAAAAAGTGTGTAACTCGCGAACTAAAAAATGGATCAATCGAAATGATCCCGATAGCAAGCAAGATCACGAGTTACTGTTGGAATACATTTGAAAAATCTATTACGTTCGTGATCCATATAGATCTTGTGCATAATAAAACGCGGCTACTATCAATTCTGGAATGAGCGAACTTATAGTAGGTACCAGAGTCACATTTATTTTGAATTTAGAATTACTCCAATCACTAGGTTGTCAATATCTCTTAATTTTACTGATATGTCCACGTAATGTGGACCACGTGAAAAATATATGAATATTTCTTAAAAGAAGTAATTAAATTAAAAGTCCTTTTGCATTGTCTACAGCTGAGGCAGTGGAAAAACCACTTTCCAATAATGGAATTTTGTGTATTATAAATTATTCAAAACACTTCAATATTATTATAAGAGAATCTCTTTGCACAAATCTCTCGCAGTTTTAACACAGGGTGTGTTACAATTTTGTTGAGGGTGACGACGCGGCATGCACACATTTGTTCAACGCATGATCCACACACCGATAACAAACATAATCGGTTTTTAATGTGTTTGGATCATGTGTCCCTTAACAACGAAAAATCGCCATCAACAGACCACAGTGGCAACATCATGATTTCATCAACAACATTCATCATTGATTCACGGCATCGACAACATTCAACATGGATTCTTCATCGACAACAGTCAACCAGTCAACTCATTGACAGCATCAGCACAAGAAACATGGTTTGAATTTGAATATGAATTCATTTGTGTAATTAGATCACAGAATCGTCAAGAGTCATACAATAATGTAAATAATAGTAATTTAATAAAGAACAGAAACTCACATAATTTGTGTTATGTTATCAATGTATGGATTCGAACTTTGATAGTATTTTGAAATTCATACAGGGTGACTGTGTTGAAAAATTAAAAACTGGGTTATTCGTAAATCTGAATTCATTGTGTGAAATTTAAAAATTTAACTATTTGAATCAAGGAAGAACCAACAAACGGGTGAGCAATTGCGGGTTTTAACATTTTTTTTTTTTTTGCTCTTCTTATAATTGTATTGTTTGGGGTTTCTAACTTAGTTCTCCCAAAATCCCTTGGTTTTTATATGTCACAGGTGTAACACCAACTGTATAAATAAGCATAATAATAGATTCATCTCATTGTGGTACTGTGTGAGATGAATATTTCTTTGAATCCATGTGTTGTGGTGGACGGCGATGCTGCCAAAATTATAGAAATTGATAGTTGAGTGCTGACCTTATTAAATATTTTTTGGTGGAGCGTGGTTACCCCCTCTGGCCCTGGGTGAATAACCCCAGTGCTCTCCCTGCGAGTTAGTGTTTTCTTTGATTCCGGAGTGCACCTCGTAACGTTGAGAGTTTTCGTGTCAGTGAATAATTCTCGAAGTGAAGGTGAAAGCTGTGAAGATGCTTTCCATATATTTGAGTTGTTTGTTTATCAGGTGTCAACGTGGCGATCCTGCTCATTTGTAGGCTATTGGATCCATTTGGATATTATTAGGCTTGGCACTTAGATTGTATATTCTTAAAAATATTGACTTTTGATTTTTCGGCACTTAAACCCTTTAAGCATCCCATTCAATTTATAGACTCGATACACATTTACCAAATAAACAACATTAAGAATGCTAATAATACTAATCTTTTAGCACATTTTAAGTTATATTTATTCGATTCACATGCTCGGACTTTAAAATACACAATGCGGCAAATAAGATCCGGGACTCAAAATAATATCAAAGCAAATAGAAGCCCCATCTATGTTTGAAAACTGTAACAGTCCTCTTTTCAGAAATACCAATTCTACTTTTATCGCTTGAGAAGTAGCAAAGTTACGATAGTTTTCCTAAACCAACTTTTTTGACGATGTTGAAGTTATTAGCCCTAGAGTGGGCGCGCTATGAGCATTTTGCCGTTTCTGTTGTATTGATTTTAGAAACTACGCAAGTAAATTTACGATCAGGATAGTTTAGTGACAAGAAGAAAAAAGGAGTGACAAAATGGAAGCTGATTGTGTCTTGGATAGAAGAAGTATTCGATTTCAAAGAGGCTAGCTCAAAGTTTGTAGACGAGAATGTGTCCAAAAGTGATCGATCTAGTCAACATAGTGAGCATAACACGGACACAGAACAGTCAGCAGACGCAGACAATTCTGACAGGGAAGAACCTTCTTCAATATCTGTGCTCTCTGAAAGACCATTTACTGAACACCAATGGACGTCTACTGTAAATGAGTACCCAGGGTAGTAAGATGAAAATACCTCACGGTACGATCATGTAAGTTGTAACTCTAAAATAAGCGACATCTATCGTAAATAAGAATTTGGTCACTGAAGTTGAAAGAAATGAAATACGCTACAATTAGAATTTGGACATTGCACTCGTCAAATATATGAAGACAGGAGAAAGAAGAAGCAAGAGAATTCTTCCCGGTAAAAAGTGGCGTGGATGGCATTCGTGACTGCGTTGCGGATCAAGGAGGGCTGACCGATGTCGAGAGAATTTACCTTAGAACAACGAAAAGAATTTGAAGTGAAGAATTGGACATGGAATTAAAGAATTTACCTTAGAACAACGAAAAGAATTTGAAAACAATGAAAAGAATTTGAAGTGAGATTTAAATAATGAATTTGACGTGAAATTAAAGAATTGGACTTGAAATTAAAGAATTTACCTTAGAACAAAGAAAAGAATTTGAAGTGAGATTAATATAATGAATTTGACGTGAAATTAAAGAATTTGACTTGAAATTAAAGAAGAAACTAAAGAATTTGAAATGAAATTAAAACAATGATTTTGATGTGAAATTAAAGAATTTGAAGCGAAATTAAGGAATTTGAATTAAGAATAAAGAAGCTGACCCTATGAAACAAAAGACTTGCAGATGGAAAAAGGACGAATTAATTAAGTTACCAAGTAAGAATATTTAAATTCAATTAGAAAATATGAACTGAACTAAATTATATGGCAAAAATGTATACTTGGAAAATTTAATAAAAGATTAATATTTAAATTAAACTAGTAATTATGAACTGAACTGAATTACATGTGAAAAATTGTAAACTTGAAATAAAATTTAATAAGAGATTAATATGTATAATCTAACTACGAAAGATTTCCAATTTAACCTCCCTTTCTCCTGGTGATCTAAAGAAAATAATTTTCGTGATTTTAGAAAAAATCACGTGGCGTAAGAAGTGGTAAAAGAAAAACAAGATTTCAAATATGGTAATAGTGTGCAAAGTTATCCGTTAACACTACTTCAGAGAGAAGCCGTAGCCTTTCTCCAGATACATAATATGTCACCAACCTCGATCTCGTCATAGCAAACGTACAATAAAACCAGGTGTTAGGTCTCGAACAAGTATGCTCAGTGAGGATGAACCGTTAGCAAAACTAGGTCGCCGTATGAAAACTATACCATCGCTGCGTCAAGTACATCAGCTCAATCTCAAGTTTCGTCTATTGTTCCAGCTTCCCAACGACGACCTTGCTAGAGTTCCGATGAACAAAGGTAAAGATGGCACTAAATGGCTTGTTCACCCATGTTCAAGACCAAACGTGCGGACTAGACAGGAAACCATTATTACAAACACGCCCGGAGTAAAAGGTGTGGCAGCTACTAATTGTAACACACCTTTAGATTGTTTTCAATTGTTCATTACCAAATCAATGCTTGATAATATTGCATTATTTACTAATAAATATATACAATAAAAGCGCATAAAGACTGATTATTTCTGTGTTCAGTTAAAAACCTTTTGTGAATATCGTGTTCGCTCAAGAGTGATTATCAAAAAGGTTTAAACATAGAATGATCATGGGTAGTCTGAAAATGTTGATCCAGCACATTATGAGGAGCTTGTGATTCTACAAATCCAAAAATTTAATTTATATCTTTCTATAACTATTTCAGCTTCATTTTCACGGCACATTTAGTTGAATGGGATATTTTATGTTATAAGGAGAAACCAAATTTACTAACAACTTTATCACTAATTCAAGACGAATTCCAATTGTTGTTTTCCTTCTCTTGAGACGATACACTGTTGCATCAAAACACGTTTCTACATCTGAGAATGTCTCTAGAATTAATAGCAAAATGGTCTTAAGTGCCAACACCAGCCATCTGACGAATGGTCTATGAAGAAGTGCCTATGGTATAACGACATGCCATACCTCACATGTATAGTATAGGATCAACAAACTTTACACGGTAGAGAATCACTATCAATTGCTAATTCTGGAATGAGCGAACTTATAGTAGGTATCAGAGTCACATTTATTTTGAATTTAGAATTACTCCAATCACGAGGTTGTCAATATCTCTTAATTTTACTGACGTGTCCACGTAATATGGACCACGGGAAAAAAATATGAATGTTTAAAACAACTTTTTTGACGATGTTGAAATACTCACATGAAACAAAGAGCGGTTATTAGTAAATTTCGCGCAAAAGTTTGTAAAAATGGTTCGGAAACATTCCAGTTGATGAAACAAGTGTACAGCGATGATTGTTTGAGTAGAGCGAACCGTTTCCGAAAAAGGTTAGAAGATGATTATCGTGAAGGAAGGCCAATTACAATTCAGACACCAACAGAGATCGAAAAAGCATGTGATTTGATTGCCAATGATCGCAATGCTTCGCTGAAAATGATGGAAGAGGCTTTAAACATTATTAGAGGAACGATTCGAACCATTTTTCACGAGTATTTGGGCAAACAAAAGGTCTGTGCAAAGTGAGTTCCACACACTTTTTGTTTTTGGTCTGTGTGTCTGTGAATATATGTGTTGAATTCGCCGCATTCACCTGCTTCAGCCCCGGACGACTGAAAAAGTACTGAAATAAAATTCGTTAAGGAAAGTACAAGAATTTAGGCAAGATGACAGGGAACAGTCGCTTAGACTAAGGTTACTTGTACTGTTGGGAAAACCTTTTCTTAACATGAGAAGATACTATGTACGTAACACTAGTTCTAAGGCTATTGTTGATGTCAAGTGATTATAAATCATTAATTTACTCAAATCAATTTTAAAAAAGTTTTCGAATGAATTAAATGGGCGAAAAAGTGAAGTCAGAAATTATATCACGTGCAAAGAAATCAAACTATTATTCAGTTATACCTGACTGCACCCCGGACATTACTCATGTAGAACAACTTTCGCTGACAATACGATTTGTTGACTTATCATCAGATGACGATAAAATATCAATAAAAGGGCATTTCATTGAATTTGTACCTGTCAATGAGTCGACTGACTGGTGAAAGACTGACTGAAGTTATTATTGACGATTTAAATAAACACGGACTAGAATTGAACAATTGTAGGGGTCAGGGTTATGACAACCGGGCGAATATGAACGGAAAAAATATTGGGATTCAAAGGACATGTTGTGACTGAGCCTAGGCCCAGTCACACATTTTCCATTTTTTTCCCCTTTTTCCCACTACCCCCGCCTGTAAACAAAAAAAATAACCTTTCATGAGAACTCGTCCCTTCCCAGCCCAAAATGCTGACGCCGTTCCCATGCGCGAAATTCTGTCGCGATCAACCCTTATCACCAAGATGAAACTTGATCGCGACAGAATAAATAATCATGCGCGATAAAATTTTATCACTCTGATAAAATTTGATCGCAACCAAGTCGTAGCATCGTAGCACCGTCGTGATGAAATCTGATCGCGTTAGTTCAAAGGAAAAGTTTAAAGTGCTAATTGCGCACATTCCCGGTCGCCATACGCGACCTAATGAAAATGCGCATCAGGTCTTTTTTGTCCCTACTTAAGGGCCGCAAAATGACGCGCATTTTCAGTCGCGCTTTGGTCGGTGACCTAAGAGGTCGTTCCCGTTATTCTCGTTTGAATGAAATATTACGTGGTCACTGGGCAAACCCCGGCTCGGTCCAGCAAAAGGCGCAAAAGAGAAATAATTGAATTTGGAAAAACTGATTTTGGAATACTCGTTCTTCTAATGAATAGAGCAAAACAGGAAATAATTGATGATTTATGAATAAATTTAATAACAAACAAAAATGTGAATACTCCAAAATAAATTAAAAGCTGTTTTTTTGAACACTTTTAATGAATTGAAAAGAAAATGAGAAATAATTGATTTTTGAATTAACTTAATAGAACAAAAAAACGATGTGAATACTCCAAAACAAAATAGTAATATTATATTCGAATATTTTTAATGAAAAGCGGAAAAGAGAAATAATTGATTTGAATAATTTTAAAACAAAATGTGTAAGAGTTAAAATAAATAATAACTTGACGAGACATAAGATAGCCTACATATTTCGAATTATTTTGTAATGTCTTATACATTGGAAAAGTTGGAATAAATGAGTTGGACGATATCTAAGATTGCTTGGAAAAGGGAGAGAAAAGAATATTGGAAAAAAAAATAATAATATTAGAGATACAAATACTAAACTTTTTCTTTGGAGCGTGATTAGTAGTTGGGTGCAGGTGAACTTCTCCCTTCGGGAAAGCACTCCCTGCTCCTTTCCCAATCGATCAAAGTGGGATAAAACAAAAAATTCGGGATGTAAATCCCTTAGCTATTTATGTACCGTGCGGCTGTCATAGCTACAATCTCGTACTATGCGGTGCTGCTAAGTCGTCAGTGAAATCAGTCACATTGTTCGGAGTACTTCACCCGTTGTTCACATTGTTTTCAGCTTCTGTTCTGTAATACAATGTTGCAGCTGAGGTCATACAATGTTGCCGTATGTATTTTCGACGGAGTTCTTATTAGCTGGGTCGTTGTCGAAACTGTATCGCGGCGAATTTCTTTAAGGCTGGACTGGCCAATTGAGATTTTCTTGTTCCTTACTAAACAAATTTCGATAACTCTAACGGAATAAACGCAATAATTAAATGGCGTTGTGTTTTTGATACTTTGTTGCCCCTATTTAGGTCGTCGAGGAAACTTATCGGTTTCAGGATTGTGAGAAAGAATATTTCTTGAATGGGTGGTCTTAATAGGGACTAGGGAGCCAGATTGTTGCGCTTTGCTTGAGCCTTTTCAAAATAAGTGGTAGGGCAAATTTTGAGGACTATAAAACGTCATGCATGACCCGAGGACTTTTTAGTCTTGTTTGGATCTTTTTCTTTTAAAAGTGACAGTGAGTTTTATTTCAAAAGTGACAGTGAGTATTCTTTAAAAAGTGATAGTTGGAGACGATTAGGATAATTCGTGGTGAGTATCCTCACTGAGTTTATTTGGTTTTTTCCGAAAGAGTTGTTGGACTTATTATAATGAGTGCTCTAACTCCGATTTTTGGCTTTGAGTATTAGTTGATGGTTTTTCTAGAGTGAGTAACCACACTGAGTTTGCTTGATTTCCAAATAATAATTATTGGCGTTAATAATTCTTTCACCGAGTTTTTATGATTTATGTATCATACAGTTCACCCTAAAAATTAATGCGAAGTTACTTTCAAAGAGTTTATAAAGTTGTGCAGTCGCTTTGGTTTAAAAATTCTAGCAGTTGGGAGACATTTAATCCAAAATTATAGAGTTTCTTCTGAAGATCCTTGTTGAGTTCCATTCATTGAATTGTTTCATAAAATAGTGGTGTGCAGTTGCAATGAGCTTCATTTATGGGCTATTTCTTGAAATCGTGGTTCTTGTAATAAAGCTGATTTTTGAAGTTGATTGAGTTGGGGATGCAGAAGTACACTTCGCACGTTAAATTTCATTTTTAAAGAAAACCGATTTTAAATAACTAAAAATGATTTTTAAATGATTATTTTGCAGGTGGTGGCGTGGTGATCCGGCTCCACTGTGTATATGTGGTGTAGTTTACGCCCATATCCGAGTTTTTAGTTACCGTATGTGTGGTATGGTTGTCCCCCACATCTGAGGGTTTTTGGAACATGTGGAGTGGTTGTCCCCCATATTCTTTTAATGATTGGGAATCGTTCGTTTGGCTGAAATTCATTGAACAAATAAAGTTGTTTGATTACTTTGATCAGACATGGACATGGAAATTTAAAAAAAATGCTGCGCTTTCTTGGAAGAATATAGACATACAGGCGTCCAAAGCTCCATTTTAACTGCAAAGGAGTTGGCTGAAGACAACAAAAATTCGACGTGTTAAACGACGCCAAACTGGTAGAATTACTGGCGATGAGCCTATAACTTCTCCAGAAAAGAAATTTGAAGTTGAATTTTTCAACTGTCTTTTAGACACTACCATAAATTCACTTGATGAAAGATATCAACAGTTAGATCAATACTCGGAATCTTGGTCTTTTTTTTACAATATAAAAAAGAAACCGTAAAGACAAACCTAGAAACTTTGTCATTCGAAAATGAAATTGCGGAAAACATAACTTGGATGTCTTAACAAAAGAGTTTGCCGACAGAAAGACTAGAAAAGTAAAATTTTATTAGTTACTGTTCATCATTAATAAATGGTTATTTCATTAAACCACGTGTCTTTTTTTTCTATTTCATCAAACCACGCGCCGTGGAAATCTAGCCCAGGGCGCTTGTAGTGCTCAAACCGGCATAGAACTTAATCATCAATTCGCTTTTGTGCCAATACACTAATGTCGCTATCAAGCAAAATGCATTTCGTGGCAGTAATCTAACTCACAGCCATATTCACTATTCATTCTATCAGTTCACTATGTAATCCTCTAATTGCAGGACAATTCTTTGCTTTTTGCGTTTCAAAATAGGTAATTTGATTAGGTAAGACTTCCAGTCGCTGTTGTTATAATTTGAATTCCCTAACAAATTCAATAAAATTAAAACTAACTAAATTAATTAACTTCTACAACCTTAGCAGCAATATCAACTTAAATAGTATAAAACAAACATTATACGAGATAACAAAAATATTTGTGATTGTCCTGTATGTTTTATATCTATATCGCCATATTCAAAGCTGTTGTCGTTGTTCAAGTCATATAACTCAAGTCGCCTTAACAAAATGTGGAAATTTATTATGCTTCTACTCACGTAATTTCGACTTCTAAAGGGTCCAAGAGGTTCTTCAAATGTGTAACACTTACTGTGTTTGAATAAATGACCATTCAAACACCAGAAACACTTCGAATTCTCAACTTGAAAATTACACTTTCACGTTAAGATTCATAAACCAGAACTTTTGCAATGGATTTGCCTTTCCGTAAAACACAATTTAAGTATCCCGACGTATGTTTGTCAGGAAGTTGTTGCACAGTAGCAGGTACTCGAGCTAGTTATTAGAGTTATTGTAGCCATATCTGAAATCAGTTTTTAATCGCATCAAAACTTATATTTAATAATGCGATGTTACAATAGCTTACCCATTTAGTGTGGCATATTAACACCTAATTCAAAATCCCGTCTATGGCAAAGATGATATCGCAGGATACTTTCCTTGGATCAGACAATTAGACTGATGGCGACGAACCAGATTCTGCTCACTGTTTGTTTGATTACACATCGAATCCGTTTTGTTTTCCATTAGCTCATCAGCAAGCAACCAGCGAAACATCCATCAAGATATACGAATTTATACGTCCAATTCACAAAATTCTGTCGTTTTCTGGTACATAATACAACACTTACAAAGCAAATTCTACAAAATATATCTTAAACTACTTACAGAGAGTATCAGTAAATGCATTGTATGAATACAATAGGAATGCTGCAAATCGGTGGCATAGTTTTGTTGTGCCACCGATTAATTTGAAGTAGTACTTATTCAACGCTTATCCAACCAAATTTCTTGTTTTTTCTGTTTGAATTTTTGAACGTTTTTTTTCTAATACTTTGGAAATTCCATAGGTTAGGTTAATAGGTTCGTACTGCCTGACATTCCTTAGGCGTTGCTGTTAGTTTTGTTCCGGAACAAGATAGTATATGCGATAAAAATGTCATATTTTTCAACAATAAGTGGATCAGGTATCTCAATCATGTAGGTATTCGGCAATCAGGATTTCTCTTTTGAATTGTTTCACATCTTTTGATGCATATAAATCTGAAATATAAACTGTTCAGTTACATCAAACAAAAACTGCTAACTAAAACAATCGAACTTAGTGCATGCTTTGAACTGGCGTCCGTTTGTTGGCACCCTCACCAGTGATTGCAGTACATACATCACAAATCGGCCAGATCTGCAAATGATAAAGAGTAAAATATTAAATACATAACAACACTGAATCTTTCTTGTTTTGAAGACTGTACTAGCTTGTTAAGGTTCATGTTCCGTTCAGCAGCTAGGGCATAGGTCGAGTATCTCAAACAACACTAATTGGAGGAATTAGTGTGATTAGACTGAGTAAGTAAAGTAAAATTTCCATCATAAATTAATGATAATTTAATTCAAATGGGGCATGTGATACAATCTTAGAGTTTATATAATTTTCCCCAAATTGAAACTATTTTTGATTACAAATCAATCGACCCCTAAACTACTCCCAAGTACTTCTTTATTGAATGTAGTTAATTTCTAGTGAATATTCAAGTGTTCACTGATTCTTAATTTATTCATGTTTGCTGTTTCTTGTTATCAATATGACCAATACCTTAAGTTTAGGTTCGATTAATCTACAAGCCACACGTCATTTAACATTAAGATATGTTAAATGGGTCAACTTTTAGGGGATTTACGTGAGTCCAGCCAAATAATTTCTGTGTTCAGTGAAAGACCTTTTGTGAATATCGTGGTCTCTCAAGAGTGATTATCAAAAAGGTTTAAACATAGAATGATCACGGGTAGTCTGAAAATGTTGATCCAGCACATTATGAGGAGCTTGTGATTCTACAAAGCCAAAAATTTAATTTATCTATAGAATAGTTATTAAAAAACACAAAGGGTAATCACAAACCATAATGCTGAGGATAACATCTGTCTTTGGCAGCTGGAAGGACTCCTCTTCATCCTCGAATGCATAATTTTTCCTTCCGTTGCATGGTTACTAGTCCATTGAAAACTAATAAGGAAAAGTGAAGAATTTAACTAATTTTTTGACGAAACATCTCAAAATGATGCTGTATACTGTTGCATACACAGATTCGCCTGTCTGACGAAAGATGCAGACAGAAATCCCAAAGTTTAATCAAATCAAAACAGACAAATTGTAATTACAGATTTGTTATGTGAGCATGATGATGAGAATCAAGGTACCTCGCATATCAACACAAACTAAAATTTGAACTTATAACACATAACAGAACAGAAAAGATTTTATTCTAACCTAAAATTCCATTTTCACAGGAAGCAGCTGCCATATATCTTTCTATAACTATTTCAGCTTCATTTTCACGACACATTTAGTTGAATGGGATATTTTATGTTATAAGGAGAAACCAAATTTACTAACAACTTTATCACTAATTCAAGACGAATTCCACTTGTTGTTTTCCATCTCTTGAGACGATACACTGTTGCATCAAAAAACGTTTCTACATCTGAGAATGTCTCTAGAATTAATAGCAAAATGGTCTTAAGTGTCAACACCAGCCATCTGACGAATGGTCTATGAAGAAGTGCCTATTCTATAGCGACATGCCATACCTCACATGTATAGTATAGTCATAGAATTAATAACGAAGGAATGGCCCTACTCTACATTTAAACCAACCGTGGATAATGCAAATGCCTTGGCTAGGGTTCACATCTAAGTCTAGAATTGTGGAATCCAAGAAGGTGAGTTAAAGAGCGGAGTAGGCAGGCGACCAAATACTGCTTTCACAATTTGGTTTCCGAGAGTTCGTTTTCTTAGGATGTGTGTCCGATTTATTCGGAGTGTCACATTCATCCTTCTGGTCATGGATATTGGACGAGTAACATCTCTAATTTTTTGAATTTTAAACATTTTTATGAGTTTATATATAGCAGGAAACATTAATTATCTGTTAGAGAATGCAACTACATCATAAATTTCCATATTACATCGACAAAGCCTATTTGATGGCTTGTCACTAAATACAGAGCCTTTTGCTAGCTGGATTCCGCGATTCTATTCGTAGATGTGAATGCTCGGTTGAACACTTCTCCCCCTGAGCAAACCAAACATCAAACATTCGCTTAAGTCTAGCTTTAGTGGCGTGCTTAGATACTTTAACATTTGCTATTATTCCGGTGGAGCCGAACGTCAAATCGACTGTTCTTTATAATAAAATACACGATTCGGTTGTGTAGAGGTGTATATTTGGCAAAATTGACTATTTATATTGACCCAGGGCTAAAGTATTTGTGGTACGAACACGTTAATACGTTCTGTCCTATATATAAACACAGTATTTGTTGGTTATTAGTTCCGTTTCCGTACCCGAAAATCTTACTGATTTTTACTGAACTTGAGTGTTTTGCGTATCCGTATAAGAGAAAATAGGTGGAGTTGCAAGACAATAGCTTGCACAATCACTTCCCTGAAAAAACTGAAATAAGTACGGGAACGGAAATTCAGTAACTTTAAGTAAAAATGTCAAATGTTCAAATGTTTAAACTAAACATTAAAAATTTTGAAAAAATTTCATAAAAATACGCAAAAATCAATTATATTTATATAAGTTACTAATAATTTAACAAAACACCTCTACATAAACATGATTAAAGTATTCAGAGCTACGTTAAAAATTCTATTACACTTTCATTAATCGCTTAAGCATTCTGTGTAACATGTATTATTGTGGCTGAATTGTCACTTTGAGGAATAATACATTGCGGGAGATGCACACATGGGGTTTGGTCTTGGGGAAGCACCTAAAAATATTGAGTCAACCATCAAGAACAAACAATGAATTAAATGTTCAAACCCGTAATTTTTTCGAGGACCTGCTGTATGACACATATGAATTTTATTCCCAATACGAATTAAATCGCTGGGCAAGAGTACAGTTAGTTTGGTCTCGGAAGGCGCGCACTTAATCGACATGAAACCTGTATAAATATAATCTATATTGAAAAATAAAAATTAAATACTCAAACGAATAATCCTCGATTTTGCCTCGTTTTCGATATTTTTATGATTTTACGTGAACGTGTTTTTTCGGGTTTTCATAAAATTTACGCATCCTGCTGCGACAAAGTATTGAAATTACAAATCAATACACAAGAATAAAAAATTAATATTATATGCAAAAACTCATAATTCGATCAAATTTTCGATATTTTCGTATTTTAAATATAATTCGAATTAACCTCAAAATTGACATAAATGGGATGGTTGCGTCTTGTTGGTGTCACGAACGATTTTGGCCACTTATGTGTGAAAATCTAACCTTGTGTGTTCGAGACGTCATTCACATATGTTCGGCTACATTCGTTTTTAAATTTTATATATTAATGTTTATAATAAAATAAATGTGTGTATTGTTAAATTAAAATGTTTCTAAATTTATACTTTCAACTGTAAGAAAATGAATATATGTATATATATTATGAGAACGTTATTCAATTTGTATAATTTTTGGAAATATTTATACGAAGAAAACCCCTTCAACTGTTTGGGGTTTCATATGGAGAAATTATTCTCACAACACAACTTAAGGAGCAGCTCCTTGGAAGGAATATTCCCGTAAAATATACTTTTACCCTCAGTTAATCTGGAAACAGAAATCAGTCGTTTTCGTTATGTAAAACATCATCGAAGGTAGTAGCAATAACTACAACAAAAATACGGTTTGCTGGGTGGGCACCCCTTCTTTTTATATTTTATATTTTATACTCTCTTCTCAATCCAAAACTAGACTTGGATTGAAGTAAATTTAAAAATCAAATGCTGTTTAATATAATCTGCTTTAGTACAAAATATTCCTATTAAAGGAGTTGATTCAAAGGACACATTTAAGGTGCGTTTCCAATGCCAGCTTGGAGTGGAGTGTGTTGACGATGACTCTGGCACTTGTTTCCAATGCCAGAGTGGATTGGTTTCACATCCACCTGGCGAGCATGATTTGAGTCGTTTTAAATTGTCAAAATTGAAATATTTTTCCACGTAAAATAATCATATTTGAATTATCATACCTTTAATACATTAAAATGTATTAGGACTGAATACTTTTTCCCATTTTTAACAAATTTTAAAACAAAACATATGGAAATTCGTCGCATATTTGGAACGATCTCGTCGCAGCCATGTGTTGGAATCGCTTCGAAAAACATCGTATTGCCACTCCAGCGTGAAAATAGAAATAGATCCTATTTTCAATCCACGCTGGGCCCAGATTGCACGAAAGGCACATATAGCGGAGTGCGTGTGTGCGACACGAGCGAAACATGTCAGCCACTCCACTCCACTCCAAGCTGGCATTGGAAACGCGCCTTTACTGTACAAGACCTAAAGTATACTTTGGTATATCCATGACTTGCATATGAGAATCTCTAGATGATGGTCACTGCAAAGAAAAATGATGATTTAATATTAACAACGTTACTGTCACTGGCTTTGTCAGCTACGATGTATATTGAAGGCATTTGGTTTGTTTGTAACCTAAATGAAGCCGTCGTAACATCCAACAAATAGAAGACTTTCCTTGTAAAGTTTCATAGAAACAGCATCATTTCCACATGCATATGTAGATACCTTGTTTCCACGCTAAAAATAAGTGAATGAGCTATTTTTGGGTTACGGAAAGTGTTTATAATATCTAGTTTTCAACGTAGTTGATTTCAAGATTTTCATCTCAAGGTACGTTTAAAAGACAAATCAGTAGGAGAATCGAAACCTTCTAATATTATATATAAAAAGAAGAGGTGCCCACCCAGCAAACCGTTTTTTTCTTGTAGTTATATGCTTATATGGCAATGGCTACTACCTTCGATGATGTTTTACATAACGAAAACGACTGATTTCTGTTTCCAGATTAACTGAGGGTAAAAGTATATTTTACGGGAATATTCCTTCCAAGGAGCTGCTCCTTAAGTTGTGTTGTGAGAATAATTTCTCCATATGAAACCCCAAACAGTTGAAGGGGTTTTCTTCGTATAAATATTTCCAAAAATTATACAAATTGAATAACGTTCTCATAATATATATACATATATTCATTTTCTTACAGTTGAAAGTATAAATTTAGAAACATTTTAATTTAACAATACACACATTTATTTTATTATAAACATTAATATATAAAATTTAAAAACGAACGTAGCCGAACATATGTGAATGACGTCTCGAACACACAAGGTTAGATTTTCACACATAAGTGGCCAAAATCGTTCGTGACACCAACAAGACGCAACCATCCCATTTATGTCAATTTTGAGGTTAATTCGAATTATATTTAAAATACGAAAATATCGAAAATTTGATCGAATTATGAGTTTTTGCATGTAATATTAATTTTTTATTCTTGTGTATTGATTTGTAATTTCAATACTTTGTCGCAGCAGGATGCGTAAATTTTATGAAAACCCGAAAAAACACGTTCACGTAAAATCATAAAAATATCGAAAACGAGGCAAAATCGAGGATTATTCGTTTGAGTATTTAATTTTTATTTTTCAATATAGATTATATTTATACAGGTTTCATGTCGATTAAGTGCGCGCCTTCCGAGACCAAACTAACTGTACTCTTGCCCAGCGATTTAATTCGTATTGGGAATAAAATTCATATGTGTCATACAGCAGGTCCTCGAAAAAATTACGGGTTTGAACATTTAATTCATTGTTTGTTCTTGATGGTTGACTCAATATTTTTAGGTGCTTCCCCAAGACCAAACCCCATGTGTGCATCTCCCGCAATGTATTATTCCTCAAAGTGACAATTCAGCCACAATAATACATGTTACACAGAATGCTTAAGCGATTAATGAAAGTGTAATAGAATTTTTAACGTAGCTCTGAATACTTTAATCATGTTTATGTAGAGGTGTTTTGTTAAATTATTAGTAACTTATATAAATATAATTGATTTTTGCGTATTTTTATGAAATTTTTTCAAAATTTTTAATGTTTAGTTTAAACATTTGAACATTTGACATTTTTACTTAAAGTTACTGAATTTCCGTTCCCGTACTTATTTCAGTTTTTTCAGGGAAGTGATTGTGCAAGCTATTGTCTTGCAACTCCACCTATTTTCTCTTATACGGATACGCAAAACACTCAAGTTCAGTAAAAATCAGTAAGATTTTCGGGTACGGAAACGGAACTAATAACCAACAAATACTGTGTTTATATATAGGACAGAACGTATTAACGTGTTCGTACCACAAATACTTTAGCCCTGGGTCAATATAAATAGTCAATTTTGCCAAATATACACCTCTACACAACCGAATCGTGTATTTTATTATAAAGAACAGTCGATTTGACGTTCGGCTCCACCGGAATAATAGCAAATGTTAAAGTATCTAAGCACGCCACTAAAGCTAGACTTAAGCGAATGTTTGATGTTTGGTTTGCTCAGGGGGAGAAGTGTTCAACCGAGCATTCACATCTACGAATAGAATCGCGGAATCCAGCTAGCAAAAGGCTCTGTATTTAGTGACAAGCCATCAAATAGGCTTTGTCGATGTAATATGGAAATTTATGATGTAGTTGCATTCTCTAACAGATAATTAATGTTTCCTGCTATATATAAACTCATAAAAATGTTTAAAATTCAAAAAATTAGAGATGTTACTCGTCCAATATCCATGACCAGAAGGATGAATGTGACACTCCGAATAAATCGGACACACATCCTAAGAAAACGAACTCTCGGAAACCAAATTGTGAAAGCAGTATTTGGTCGCCTGCCTACTCCGCTCTTTAACTCACCTTCTTGGATTCCACAATTCTAGACTTAGATGTGAACCCTAGCCAAGGCATTTGCATTATCCACGGTTGGTTTAAATGTAGAGTAGGGCCATTCCTTCGTTATTAATTCTATGACTATACTATACATGTGAGGTATGGCATGTCGCTATAGAATAGGCACTTCTTCATAGACCATTCGTCAGATGGCTGGTGTTGACACTTAAGACCATTTTGCTATTAATTCTAGAGACATTCTCAGATGTAGAAACGTTTTTTGATGCAACAGTGTATCGTCTCAAGAGATGGAAAACAACAAGTGGAATTCGTCTTGAATTAGTGATAAAGTTGTTAGTAAATTTGGTTTCTCCTTATAACATAAAATATCCCATTCAACTAAATGTGTCGTGAAAATGAAGCTGAAATAGTTATAGAAAGATATATGGCAGCTGCTTCCTGTGAAAATGGAATTTTAGGTTAGAATAAAATCTTTTCTGTTCTGTTATGTGTTATAAGTTCAAATTTTAGTTTGTGTTGATATGCGAGGTACCTTGATTCTCATCATCATGCTCACATAACAAATCTGTAATAACAATTTGTCTGTTTTGATTTGATTAAACTTTGGGATTTCTGTCTGCATCTTTCGTCAGACAGGCGAATCTGTGTATGCAACAGTATACAGCATCATTTTGAGATGTTTCGTCAAAAAATTAGTTAAATTCTTCACTTTTCCTTATTAGTTTTCAATGGACTAGTAACCATGCAACGGAAGGAAAAATTATGCATTCGAGGATGAAGAGGAGTCCTTCCAGCTGCCAAAGACAGATGTTATCCTCAGCATTATGGTTTGTGATTACCCTTTGTGTTTTTTAATAACTATTCTATAGATAAATTAAATTTTTGGCTTTGTAGAATCACAAGCTCCTCATAATGTGCTGGATCAACATTTTCAGACTACCCGTGATCATTCTATGTTTAAACCTTTTTGATAATCACTCTTGAGAGACCACGATATTCACAAAAGGTCTTTCACTGAACACAGAAATTATTTGGCTGGACTCACGTAAATCCCCTAAAAGTTGACCCATTTAACATATCTTAATGTTAAATGACGTGTGGCTTGTAGATTAATCGAACCTAAACTTAAGGTATTGGTCATATTGATAACAAGAAACAGCAAACATGAATAAATTAAGAATCAGTGAACACTTGAATATTCACTAGAAATTAACTACATTCAATAAAGAAGTACTTGGGAGTAGTTTAGGGGTCGATTGATTTGTAATCAAAAATAGTTTCAATTTGGGGAAAATTATATAAACTCTAAGATTGTATCACATGCCCCATTTGAATTAAATTATCATTAATTTATGATGGAAATTTTACTTTACTTACTCAGTCTAATCACACTAATTCCTCCAATTAGTGTTGTTTGAGATACTCGACCTATGCCCTAGCTGCTGAACGGAACATGAACCTTAACAAGCTAGTACAGTCTTCAAAACAAGAAAGATTCAGTGTTGTTATGTATTTAATATTTTACTCTTTATCATTTGCAGATCTGGCCGATTTGTGATGTATGTACTGCAATCACTGGTGAGGGTGCCAACAAACGGACGCCAGTTCAAAGCATGCACTAAGTTCGATTGTTTTAGTTAGCAGTTTTTGTTTGATGTAACTGAACAGTTTATATTTCAGATTTATATGCATCAAAAGATGTGAAACAATTCAAAAGAGAAATCCTGATTGCCGAATACCTACATGATTGAGATACCTGATCCACTTATTGTTGAAAAATATGACATTTTTATCGCATATACTATCTTGTTCCGGAACAAAACTAACAGCAACGCCTAAGGAATGTCAGGCAGTACGAACCTATTAACCTAACCTATGGAATTTCCAAAGTATTAGAAAAAAAACGTTCAAAAATTCAAACAGAAAAAACAAGAAATTTGGTTGGATAAGCGTTGAATAAGTACTACTTCAAATTAATCGGTGGCACAACAAAACTATGCCACCGATTTGCAGCATTCCTATTGTATTCATACAATGCATTTACTGATACTCTCTGTAAGTAGTTTAAGATATATTTTGTAGAATTTGCTTTGTAAGTGTTGTATTATGTACCAGAAAACGACAGAATTGTGTGAATTGGACGTATAAATTCGTATATATTGATGGATGTTTCACTGGTTGCTTGCTGATGAGCTCATGGAAAACAAAACGGATTCGATGTGTAATCAAACAAACAGTGAGCAGAATCTGGTTCGTCGCCATCAGTCTAATTGTCTGATCCAAGGAAAGTATCCTGCGATATCATCTTTGCCATAGACGGGATTTTGAATGAGTAGTTAATATGCCACACTAAATGGGTAAGCTATTGTAACATCGCATTATTAAATATAAGTTTTGATGCGATTAAAAACTGATTTCAGATATGGCTGTACTAACCATAATAACCAGTTCGAGTACCTGCTACTGTGCAACAACTTCCTGACAAACATACGTCGGGATACTTAAATTGTGTTTTACGGAAAGGCAAATCCATTGCAAAAGTTCTGGTTTATGAATCTTAACGTGAAAGTGTAATTTTCAAGTTGAGAATTCGAAGTGTTTCTGGTGTTTGAATGGTCATTTATTCAAACACACTCAGTAAGTGTTACACATTTGAAGAACCTCTTGGACCCTTTAGATGTCGAAATTACGTGAGTAGAAGCATAATAAATTTCCACATTTTGTTAAGGCGACTTGAGTCATATGACTTGAACAACGACAACAGCTGTGAATATGGCGATATAGATATAAAACATACAGGACAATCACAAATAGTTATAAAGTTGGTTTTATTGAGGTCAGGTTTTAGAAGTTAATTGTTGTATTTTAAGATAAACTTAAGGAATTAATTGTTCAAAATTGCTATGTAACTAGTAACTGTGCAATTAGTGATTTCACATTCAGGTCTAATACAGCCTACGCATGTATATAAACGTAGGGCCTCTCAGAAGTGGTTGTTCGACGTGCAATACATTTTGCGCTCCCAAACGTTGCACCTTTGTTTGCGCTTATTGCAGGTTTATAATTTTCTATCAATATTTTGACAAAATGAAAGATCAGGTTAACAAAATGAATGAGAATAATTTTTATTAACAACTGATTTCACGGATTTCTAATGATTTGATGTATTCGGTATGTGTGGCTACTACGCCTGCACACTCGGCGCCAACCTAAATTTTTATTTAAATTCCACAAAATTACAATTTCTTCAAAACTTTCAGTTAATTTCATCAGAAAATTTAAATTCAAGTAATATGTGAGAAATTTATGCAACCAAGGGCTAACAAAATGGAAAAAAATGTAGTAAGTTCATATAAATGTGAAGTGAAGCTGGTAAAAGATTGTAGTCAGTCGAGAACAAGTCCGGTGTGTTCTTTTGCTACTTCGGTTTTGTCTTAGATAGCGGAGACCAAAAGTACACGGCTATAGTCTTCTATGACGAACTCTTGACGATTGAATTTACAGCACTCGGTATTTCGGAATTGTGAGTTTGGGATACCATTTTGATCTGGGCAATGGCGCCAAGATTCGTGTCGCAAATATCTGAATCTTTTAGGTTTGCATTGGAACCTTTATATTCTCTGCAAAATTATTTAAGAGAAACAGGCAATTCCATTTGGATATTATTAGGGTTCGCACTTAGATTGCATATTCTTAAAAATATTGACTTTTGACTTTTTGGCACTTAGACCCTGTAGACTTACAACCCTTGAATTGATCTTTGGTTCTCGTTTTATTTTTGCGCATAAATAATAATCAACAGTCATGAATATAAGAAATATTATTATTTGAAAATAAATTATGTCAGTTAGGCTTTTTAATTAATATTTAAAGTCCAAAAGGGTAGTTTTTCTGGACGATTGGGTTGCGCTTGTTTTTTTGCACAAATCAAAGCTGCCTCAGAAAAAATTCTTTCTGAATAAACAGTCCTTACCGGTGTAATGAAGTATCGTTTAGCATTTTTTTTTTTTTTTTTTTTTTTACCAAAGTATGAGACGAAATTTGAATAATATCACCTAAATCAAATAATCTTTTGTAGATTCTCTTTAAACCACAAAAGCTCAGGCTTCTAATATCGTTAGCAATCACGATGAAAGTTCTATAGATATCTGAAATAAACTTGTCTGATTTATCTCCATTTCCTTTACAATGGAGGAACATGTGGTTAATGTCTTGATGGGATTCATTACATTCACAAAAAGGATCCTTAATCATGTTTTTTCTAAATAGGTGATTTCTACATCTTGTGTGTCCCGATCTAATCCAACATATAAAGCATATTAATTGTCTATTTATCTGCCAATTCATAAACCACGGCCTATCAAAAATCCTTTTTTTTTGCTTAAAATACTCGATGCCTTTGCTACTACTCAGGTTATTAATCCAATCTATGGATTTGCTAATCTGTAGTAAATTTTTCTTTTTGGTGCGGGGGATGTTAGGACTTAGTAGAGAGGGAAGGCAAAGGCGATGATGAACGCACCTCCTTTCCTTCATAGGATCCGGTTTGATGATTTGGGGTGGTCGTCTGGGACGACGTAGAAGGTGGGACGAGCTAGTCAGGGCAGGTTGGTCCGTAAATAGTAGGTGGGCATTTCCGCATTAGGTGTTATAATCGCCTTGAAGAGTTTGCTGTACGAGGGCATTCACACGATAGGTAAAGAGATCAACTGGTATGGTGTTGGAACGTCCATTGTAACGGATTCCCCATCCGGCGATCACATTGGTGGTTCGATCCAATGGACGATAATCATAATTGGGTGGTCTGTGTCGGTTCTGTGGATGTTGACTATGCATGGTAGGAGGTGGATGGCTTTCCTGGGCTAACCTTGGTGGTAGCGATGGTTGAGTAAGTCGGGTAGTTATGACGGAGATCCGGGAATTAAGGTCCTGGAACATTTGGGCCATATGTTGCTGTAGCTGGGAACATAGACTTTCCTGTTGCTGGGTGAAAGTCTGCTGTAACTGCAGGTACGCTTGTGGATTTTCAACCGGGGGTTCTGACTGTGCTGAGATTGATGTTGCTGCCGTCGGAGAATTCAGGGGCACTGGCTGACTAGTACTGGGACCAGGGGCACTCAATTCGCGGGCACGTGCGCGAGTCATGGGCTTCTGCGATTTGGGTATAGCTCCTGTCGTCGTGGTCTTCTGCGTTGACGAAAATAGATCTGGTTCGATAGTACATGGTTCTCGGCAACATGGACAAGTACTCGAGGTCTTCAACCAGTTTCGTAGGCATATTTTATGGAAGCTGTGTAGACATTGTGTGTTATGGAAACAAGTTGTCGTTTTCCATAACAAAGGATCGAGGAGTGCTTTGAACAGAAGATCAGTCGTCCCCTTTGATTTGCAAATTCAAAAAAATTGGTCCACTTTTTTTTTTTGGTTTATTAAGGATTTATTCAATTCAACAATTTAAAAATTTTTGTTTGTACACGATTTGAAGACAATTTTCCTTTTTTTATATTCGTAAACTTGTCCAAAAATCATTTTTGAAAGTTCAATTTATAAACACATATGTTATTTTGAACTTCTTATATTTCAATTTAAATTTAAGTTCTATATTACTTATTTATTTGAAATTATTCCAGTTGAAAAGAGAAATTTTTACTTTTGTAATCATTTCGATGAAACAATTTGTAGTCACTTTTATTATTAAACTTCTTAAGTTGAAAGGAGTAATTTTTTTTTATATTCGTAAATTTGTCCAAAAATCATTTTTTTTGAAAATTCAATTTATAAACGCATATTTTATTTTAAACTTCTTTAATTACAATTTAATTTCTAAGTTCTATATAATTTATTTATTTTATAACTATTCATTATTTTATTATTAAACTTCTTAAGTTGTTTTCAAATCATCTTAAAAATTCAAGTAATTCGTAAACTTGTTTTCAAATCATTTTAAAAATTCAATTTAAAATCACATATTTTACTTTAAACTTCTTAAATTTCAATTTAAATTCTAAGTTCTGTATAACTTATTTATTTTATAACTATTCATTATTTTATTATTAAACTTCTTAAGTTGTTTTCAAATCATTTTAAAAATTCAATTTAAAATCACATATATTATTTTAAACTTCTTAAATTTCGATTTAAATTCTAAGTTCTGTATAACTTATTTATTTTATAACTATTCATTATATGATTATTAAACTTCTTAAGTTGTTTTCAAATTATTTTTAAAATTCAATTTAAAATCACATATTTTACTTTAAACTTTTTAAATTTCGATTTAAATTCTAAGTTCTACATCACTTATCTGTTTTATAACTATTCACTTTGACAAATTAATTTCTATCGAATGCCAACTCGGCAGCACAACGTCCTTCTCAAAACCCACTGACTGCCGAACCAAAACCCCGCAGTTTATATCTGCGTTGGGATAATGGCCGGACAGCGGAACTCCAATCCTTGAAAGACCAATCCTTTTCCTTTCGATTCTATTGATCTTCAATGGACTGGGAGATGTCCATTGTCCAACTCATCTGATTCCCACGAAATCAATTGAGCCCGGCTGCAATGCACAAAAGATCAATTCGATTTTTAACGTTCAATAGTTGAATTGATCGTTTGTGCATTTTGGGGGCGGAGTTCCCTGGGAACAACAGATTCCCAGGGAATCAATAGGGAATGCAGAACGGGATATGCAACAGTGAAAATTCTTTTGCATGCGTTTTTCTTGATCCCGTTCTGCCAGGCGCCGATGTTACAGGGTGGTTATGGTGCTTCGGAGTTTAGTTTTAATTTCGTTGGTATGAAAATTTATTTTCATAACATGTGTCTGGTAAGGTGGAGTTGTGACATCAATGGTTTCGGTGCATATGGCACATTGGTCGAGTCCTGGTTCTGAGTTTAGTAGAAGGTCGTCTTGGCTGGGGTGTCGTGACATGGCTGGTACTTAAACTACTAGTTATTCTAAATAAAGATTAATAAAGATAATTTTTTTTGTTTTTTTTTTGTGTGCCTCTTTTTTCTGGTTTTTCCCCTTTTGGGTTTTCTGACTTCTATTTTTTTGTTTTTTTTGTTTGGGCTTGTGTTATCTCTTTTTTCTCTCTTCTTTGTTTTTTTTTTTCTTAAATTTTGGGTTTACAATAACTGTACTTACTTACTATAGTATTATTTACATTTCAAGTATAAAAGGTATGGCTATACAGTGGGTATAAGGTATGTGTATAATAAAAAAGTATATCTAAAAGATATAATACATACAATGTAGATGTGGAAAAAAAAACTGGGAAAGAAGTTCAATGGGCTATATCATCAAAAAAAAATTTAACTTATTCTATGTCTTATACTTCCTTAAATAAGAAAAGAAGAAAATAAAAATATAACAACTTAATTTTATCTTATGATTAGCTGTGATTTACAAAACTAAATTCAGAACAAAAAAAAAACTAGCTAGTTGAAACTTAGAGTACAAATTAAAGTAAAAAAAAGACTTTAACCTAACCCTGTTTCCAAGGGTCCAATTATTCTTTTATTTATTTTATTTTATTTGATTTCTGAAGACTGTTACAATATGTTTTCTTATCGAGCTAGTAATTCATTCATGTAAAAGTTCCTAAAATTGCATACAATGCTTCAAAATGTTAAGAAAAATTCAAAGATTTAATCAAACTGATAAGTATGACTATTACAATTTCATAGACAAGGAAGTCAAAAAAAATGTTCCTTAAAGATTCTACGTACTTATTATTTACAAAGTTCGGAAGTTGTATTCCTTTTAATGGCATATTCAGTAAGGATGTGATATTCAAATTGTATTTATACCTAATACATAACTGACAAGGTTTCTTAGCTTACATTGTTTTCTAAAGGATAGCAAAACTTATTAACTAGAAAAAGGAATCTGAATTGGTTCAAAACTAAAATCTACTTATGACACTTTCTTTACATATTCTTTTATTTCTTACTCATTTGTAAGAGTATTTAAAAAAAACAAAATGAATTCCTTAGAACCTATAATCTCCCAGTTGTGGGATCTTGAGATAGGGTACCCCACTTCTCAAGACGCCAAAACTGTATATACAAAAAAATTTAAATGGCTCCAGCTAAACCGGAAATATTTAATCACCAACAATCAAAGAAATTATTTTTAGTTTTCTAGCGTAAGAATTATGGTTTCGGCAGATTTAATCAATAAGGCAGGTGTCCATTCTTGTGATATTATATTTTTTTTTTCTTTCTTTAGTTCTACACTTCTGTATCACAACAAGGAACAAGGAGTGCTGTTTCGAGTTCACTTGTACCTTTTTAAAGAAAACACGGGGTTATTCACTAATTAATTCCCATTTATTAACTAAGCTGGGGTTACAATTGTTTCTTATAGTATCGAGATCTTACAATTTAGCTAATTCACACTTTTATATATATCTTAGAGTTCGTCGATTCTCAAATGTTCATTATAATAAGATTTACAGTTTATGGTTTTGTTAATTAATTTTATAGTTTAGATGGGTTTCACTGAAATGTTTTCTTTTGTTAATTCACAATAATTAATGTTATAGTTTAACGATTTTTCAATGTGTATAGTTGAACTGATTTTTGTCGAGTTATGATAATTAATGTTATAATTTAACGATTTTCACTGTGTATAGTTGAACTGATTCTTGTTGAGTTATGATAATTAATGTTATAGTCTAACGATTTTTCACTGTGTATAGTTGAACTGATTTTTGTTGAGTTATGATAATTAATGTTATAGTTTAACGATTTTTCACTGTGTATATTTGAACTGATTTTTGCTGAGTTATGATAATTAATGTTATAATTTAACGATTTTCACTGTGTATAGTTGAACTGATTCTTGTTGAGTTATGATAATTAATGTTATAGTCTAACGATTTTTCACTGTGTATAGTTGAACTGATTTTTGTTGAGTTATGATAATTAATGTTATAGTCTAACGATTTTTCACTGTGTATAGTTGAACTGATTTTTGTTGAGTTATGATAATTAATGTTATAGTTTAACGATTTTTCACTGTGTATATTTGAACTGATTTTTGCTGAGTTATGATAATTAATGTTATAATTTAACGATTTTCACTGTGTATAGTTGAACTGATTCTTGTTGAGTTATGATAATTAATGTTATAGTCTAACGATTTTTCACTGTGTATAGTTGAACTGATTTTTGTTGAGTTATGATAATTAATGTTATAGTTTAACGATTTTTCACTGTGTATATTTGAACTGATTTTTGCTGAGTTATGATAATTAATGTTATAATTTAACGATTTTCACTGTGTATAGTTGAACTGATTCTTGTTGAGTTATGATAATTAATGTTATAGTCTAACGATTTTTCACTGTGTATAGTTGAACTGATTTTTGTTGAGTTATGATAATTAATGTTATAGTTTAACGATTTTTCACTGTGTATATTTGAACTGATTTTTGCTGAGTTATGATAATTAATGTTATAATTTAACGATTTTCACTGTGTATAGCTGAACTGATTCTTGTTGAGTTATGATAATTAATGTTATAGTCTAACGATTTTTCACTGTGTATATTTGAACTGATTTTTGCTGAGTTATGATAATTAATGTTATAATTTAACGATTTTCACTGTGTATAGTTGAACTGATTCTTGTTGAGTTATGATAATTAATGTTATAGTCTAACGATTTTTCACTGTGTATAGTTGAACTGATTTTTGTTGAGTTATGATAATTAATGTTATAGTTTAACGATTTTTCACTGTGTATATTTGAACTGATTTTTGCTGAGTTATGATAATTAATGTTATAATTTAACGATTTTCACTGTGTATAGTTGAACTGATTCTTGTTGAGTTATGATAATTAATGTTATAGTCTAACGATTTTTCACTGTGTATAGTTGAACTGATTTTTGTTGAGTTATGATAATTAATGTTATAGTCTAACGATTTTTCACTGTGTATAGTTGAACTGATTTTTGTTGAGTTATGATAATTAATGTTATAGTTTAACGATTTTTCACTGTGTATATTTGAACTGATTTTTGCTGAGTTATGATAATTAATGTTATAATTTAACGATTTTCACTGTGTATAGTTGAACTGATTCTTGTTGAGTTATGATAATTAATGTTATAGTCTAACGATTTTTCACTGTGTATAGTTGAACTGATTTTTGTTGAGTTATGATAATTAATGTTATAGTCTAACGATTTTTCACTGTGTATAGTTGAACTGATTTTTGTTGAGTTATGATAATTAATGTTATAGTTTAACGATTTTTCACTGTGTATATTTGAACTGATTTTTGCTGAGTTATGATAATTAATGTTATAATTTAACGATTTTCACTGTGTATAGTTGAACTGATTCTTGTTGAGTTATGATAATTAATGTTATAGTCTAACGATTTTTCACTGTGTATAGTTGAACTGATTTTTGTTGAGTTATGATAATTAATGTTATAGTTTAACGATTTTTCACTGTGTATATTTGAACTGATTTTTGCTGAGTTATGATAATTAATGTTATAATTTAACGATTTTCACTGTGTATAGTTGAACTGATTCTTGTTGAGTTATGATAATTAATGTTATAGTCTAACGATTTTTCACTGTGTATAGTTGAACTGATTTTTGTTGAGTTATGATAATTAATGTTATAGTCTAACGATTTTTCACTGTGTATAGTTGAACTGATTTTTGTTGAGTTATGATAATTAATGTTATAGTTTAACGATTTTTCACTGTGTATATTTGAACTGATTTTTGCTGAGTTATGATAATTAATGTTATAATTTAACGATTTTCACTGTGTATAGTTGAACTGATTCTTGTTGAGTTATGATAATTAATGTTATAGTCTAACGATTTTTCACTGTGTATAGTTGAACTGATTTTTGTTGAGTTATGATAATTAATGTTATAGTTTAACGATTTTTCACTGTGTATATTTGAACTGATTTTTGCTGAGTTATGATAATTAATGTTATAATTTAACGATTTTCACTGTGTATAGTTGAACTGATTCTTGTTGAGTTATGATAATTAATGTTATAGTCTAACGATTTTTCACTGTGTATAGTTGAACTGATTTTTGCTGAGTTATGATAATTAATGTTATAATTTAACGATTTTCACTGTGTATAGTTGAACTGATTCTTGTTGAGTTATGATAATTAATGTTATAGTCTAACGATTTTTCACTGTGTATAGTTGAACTGATTTTTGTTGAGTTATGATAATTAATGTTATAGTTTAACGATTTTTCACTGTGTATATTTGAACTGATTTTTGCTGAGTTATGATAATTAATGTTATAATTTAACGATTTTCACTGTGTATAGTTGAACTGATTCTTGTTGAGTTATGATAATTAATGTTATAGTCTAACGATTTTTCACTGTGTATAGTTGAACTGATTTTTGTTGAGTTATGATAATTAATGTTATAGTCTAACGATTTTTCACTGTGTATAGTTGAACTGATTTTTGTTGAGTTATGATAATTAATGTTATAGTTTAACGATTTTTCACTGTGTATATTTGAACTGATTTTTGCTGAGTTATGATAATTAATGTTATAATTTAACGATTTTCACTGTGTATAGTTGAACTGATTCTTGTTGAGTTATGATAATTAATGTTATAGTCTAACGATTTTTCACTGTGTATAGTTGAACTGATTTTTGTTGAGTTATGATAATTAATGTTATAGTTTAACGATTTTTCACTGTGTATATTTGAACTGATTTTTGCTGAGTTATGATAATTAATGTTATAATTTAACGATTTTCACTGTGTATAGTTGAACTGATTCTTGTTGAGTTATGATAATTAATGTTATAGTCTAACGATTTTTCACTGTGTATAGTTGAACTGATTTTTGCTGAGTTATGATAATTAATGTTATAATTTAACGATTTTCACTGTGTATAGTTGAACTGATTCTTGTTGAGTTATGATAATTAATGTTATAGTCTAACGATTTTTCACTGTGTATAGTTGAACTGATTTTTGTTGAGTTATGATAATTAATGTTATAGTCTAACGATTTTTCACTGTGTATAGTTGAACTGATTTTTGTTGAGTTATGATAATTAATGTTATAGTCTAACGATTTTTCACTGTGTATATTTGAACTGATTTTTGCTGAGTTATGATAATTAATGTTATAATTTAACGATTTTCACTGTGTATAGTTGAACTGATTCTTGTTGAGTTATGATAATTAATGTTATAGTCTAACGATTTTTCACTGTGTATAGTTGAACTGATTTTTGTTGAGTTATGATAATTAATGTTATAGTCTAACGATTTTTCACTGTGTATAGTTGAACTGATTTTTGTTGAGTTATGATAATTAATGTTATAGTTTAACGATTTTTCACTGTGTATATTTGAACTGATTTTTGCTGAGTTATGATAATTAATGTTATAATTTAACGATTTTCACTGTGTATAGTTGAACTGATTCTTGTTGAGTTATGATAATTAATGTTATAGTCTAACGATTTTTCACTGTGTATAGTTGAACTGATTTTTGTTGAGTTATGATAATTAATGTTATAGTCTAACGATTTTTCACTGTGTATAGTTGAACTGATTTTTGTTGAGTTATGATAATTAATGTTATAGTTTAACGATTTTTCACTGTGTATATTTGAACTGATTTTTGCTGAGTTATGATAATTAATGTTATAATTTAACGATTTTCACTGTGTATAGTTGAACTGATTCTTGTTGAGTTATGATAATTAATGTTATAGTCTAACGATTTTTCACTGTGTATAGTTGAACTGATTTTTGTTGAGTTATGATAATTAATGTTATAGTCTAACGATTTTTCACTGTGTATAGTTGAACTGATTTTTGTTGAGTTATGATAATTAATGTTATAGTTTAACGATTTTTCACTGTGTATATTTGAACTGATTTTTGCTGAGTTATGATAATTAATGTTATAATTTAACGATTTTCACTGTGTATAGTTGAACTGATTCTTGTTGAGTTATGATAATTAATGTTATAGTCTAACGATTTTTCACTGTGTATAGTTGAACTGATTTTTGTTGAGTTATGATAATTAATGTTATAGTTTAACGATTTTTCACTGTGTATATTTGAACTGATTTTTGCTGAGTTATGATAATTAATGTTATAATTTAACGATTTTCACTGTGTATAGCTGAACTGATTCTTGTTGAGTTATGATAATTAATGTTATAGTCTAACGATTTTTCACTGTGTATATTTGAACTGATTTTTGCTGAGTTATGATAATTAATGTTATAATTTAACGATTTTCACTGTGTATAGTTGAACTGATTCTTGTTGAGTTATGATAATTAATGTTATAGTCTAACGATTTTTCACTGTGTATAGTTGAACTGATTTTTGTTGAGTTATGATAATTAATGTTATAGTTTAACGATTTTTCACTGTGTATATTTGAACTGATTTTTGCTGAGTTATGATAATTAATGTTATAATTTAACGATTTTCACTGTGTATAGTTGAACTGATTTTTGTTGAGTTATGATAATTAATGTTATAGTCTAACGATTTTTCACTGTGTATAGTTGAACTGATTTTTGTTGAGTTATGATAATTAATGTTATAATTTAACGATTTTTACTGTGCGAAGCGGATCAGAGATTTCGGATGATTCTTCTTAACAAATTACGCGTCTCCTCCCTAGCATGAGGTCGCGGCGACTGTCGAGGGTAGAGTAAAATAGAGTCGAGTGTCGTAGACTGTAGTAGACTGTTTTGACAGGATCCTTGTCCCGGTTTTTATCCGTTTTCCGATCGCGATCTGCATTACCGATAGGCATTCGATTGCCCAATCGGCTTGCGATGCGACGATCGGAAATGGCAGGCGTCACCACGCTAATCAAAGGGGCGTTGCTGTTTGCTTAGGTGCCAAACAGGCGTGTGTGTCGTAAATCTTTGTCGAGAAGAAGCAAGGTTTCCAATTACGATAATTTTCCAGAATATTATTCTGTAGGGGTCATAAAGAGAAATAAAGAGAAATGCACTTGTCGTGCTATCATAAATTTGGCCGAGAAGCGGCGAGGCTCTAATTACCCCTAATTCCAAAAGGTCATAAAAAGAAAAAGGGACTTGCACTTGAGACGTTGTAGCAAAAAAAAAGGTAAGAATGAAGAGAAATTCGAACTAGAGAAGGTGATTTAAAATGAAAAGGGACAAGTGGTTCGGGTACTTTATGGCTCTGTGGTCGACGGTTTGTCGCTAGCATAGGGTGATAGTGAGGGTGTTAGGATAAAAAGGACCTACCTGAAGGCGAAGATAAGACAGGGGTGGTGACCATATGTTGGTTAAGGAATATTCTTAGTTGGAGTTATTTAGTCGCGTGAGAATATTCCTAATTGGATTTATATCTATTCGCGGTTTATTGCATTTATATCTATTCGCGTTTTGTCATAACACCATCTCTCCAATTCCTCCTGGCCACTTCTCTCGTAATTAAATCTGCAGAGGAAAGAGAGATAACGCGACAACTTGAGATGCGGAGTGGGGAGTAAATACAGGGGAAGGAAATAAGAAAAGGATAACCCAACTATCGCGACAGAGAGGGAAGAAATCATCCTGGAATCCATTCTGCGGATCGGACAATACGGAGAGAGCCAAACATGCCGATAATTCCAGCAGAAGGTCCAGGCGTTTCTTCCAGTAACGCACATACAGGAAGGGAAGTAACCATCCAAGAAGCATTTTCGCGGATCGGTCAAGACGGACTAAACCGGGCACGCCGATAATTCCAGCGAAAGCTCTTGGCGCTACGATCCAAAGAACAGCGACAAAGCGACTGGGTTCCTGTCAACGCAAAAAACTAGAAGAGATGGATATAAAAGAGACGTACTTCAAGAGATGTTCGACTGTGAAACTTTTGTCGTCCGCGTTAAGCGATGACGTACGAAGGCTCTACCCTCTAAACAGTCTAGACAACTCTATTTCGTGGGACCCGATATATTAAAGGATTTAAAAAAAAAAAGGAACTCCAAATTTTAAAAGAAAAACATAGGTAAATGCACAAGTTTCCGGACACTTAACGATTTCGTTGGATTTAAACAACTGTATTTTTTACAATTATGAAAATTTTGATATGTAATATGAATTTATTATTTAATTTTTGTTTTTTTCTTTTGATTGCTAAATACTGTTTTCACTTATTAATTATAATTATCATCAGAATTATGATTATATAAAAAAATTCACTTTGCACTAGATACCGGACACTTGTTCTAGTTTTCGGGCACTTCAGTACTAGTTACCGGACACTTGATGTATTTACTGAACAATCACTGAAAATTGAGATTTAGGAATTAAAATGAGTTATTTCGAATACAAATTATTTTATTAAATTAATTTTGACAGAATATATACACAAAATTAGATCATATATTCATATTCATATTCAATAATGGGGTGAAGAACATGAAGGGCACAAAAAAAATTCTTTCGTGGCATTTTCATACCCTAGATGGCTCATCCAGGTACATTTTAAGTGGTACCAGTTAGAGCACATGTCGCATCCAATATTTTTGAGACCATCGTCTTCCACATCGCTGGTTAGCTCCTCTTTGCATGTTTTGCAATGTTGAACAGCCTTCTTCCTTTTCCTTGGTTTAGGTTCTTGGGCCTTGGCTGCCTTCTTCCGTTGTCGGTCTTCCTTTCTCCTTTCTTTTGCGTCGATCGCCATCTGCTTCTTCCTTTCTTTTTCTACATTTATATTTCTCCAGGACTCGGATGAAACAGCCATCGGCACCCTCGGCCCTTGTTCAACTTTCCTCTTTTTTCCTAACAGGATTGACTTTGGGTAGAACAAATGCCTACTTAGTGTGGTAGATGTCGACGACGATTTTCGTGATTCTTCAATTGCTGAGGAAGAACTGGTTGGTGTATCCGCGATAACTCTTTGTAGACCCGATGGACCGGCTACAGGTGACGATGTTCTTGATACTGCAGCTTCCGAGATGAAACTAATATTTCCTATGGAGCCAACTGGTGATCCAATCGGCGATTCGATTGGAGTTCCTGTAAGAGGTTCTGCCGGCGATTCAATTGGTGTTCCTGTGAAAGGACCTATCGGTGATGGATGAACCCCCTGTAAAGTTCCATCTTCTTGTAGTTCATATATGAATTCTATAGGAAGATTATCCAATGCAATGTTTGCTGATGCCCCATATTTCGCCCTCTCCTGTTGTATGACGTTTAATACGACGTCCACGTCTACTCCTCTTCCTGTCATTTGGTCTCTCAGGAGCTCAATAACCTCCACTGCATGGTCAAACTTTCCTTGATAGGATTCATCCGACTGTGAAGAAGGTTGTTCTTGAATACGTTCGAGTTGCCGTCGGACACATTTTGTGTAATCAACCGCATCTGGATTAAATGGGTAGAGTCCACATTTCCTGAAACCATTCCTGATTGATTCTGGAAGGTTTCTATTTCTAGTCAACGTTGTATCCAATAATGGGCAGAATTCCTTCCTTGTCAGTATTTCTCCAACGTTGCTTGACTGCCACTCTCGAACAGTCTGCTTCCAGTCACTCTTCAATGGCTTAAATACACTCACATCTGCAGGTTGCATGATATGTGTCGTATTTGGCGGCAGTGCATATAAAATTATGCCATTTTCGCTGCAAAATGTGCTTATTTCCATTGTAAGATGTGACTTGTGACCATCCACGAAAAAGATCACTGGTCAAGTAAGAAGATAGTTCTTCAAACCATTTCCTTATTGACTCCTCCGTTATGTTCGCTCTTGCTCGTGAAATCCCCTCAGCCTCCTTTTTCGCCAATATTGGGTTCCGCCTAAAGAAGGACTTCAACCACGATCGGCCAGGACGATTGTTTTTGAACGGTGTTTTTCGTTTTTGATCCGTGACAATCTTCTGGACAGTATTCAACAGCTCATCCGGTTTGACCGGAAAACCGCATCTACATAAATTGCAGCACCATTCTGCTATTTCCGCTTCTTCACTCCTGGTGAGGAATGGACATGGACCCCTTGATGTTGGTCCTTCGGGTAGCTTTCCCCTCAGCTTGTCATGGAGCGTTGACCGTGGTACTCCATATTTTTCCGCTGCTTTACGCACACTCAGTTGATTCTTCTGCACATCTAAAATAGCTTTCGCCATGTTGTCCGCCATTTTCCTGCTTATTTAAATATGCATAAAGAGTCAAAACAAATAAAAATTAATTTATTTCGCATGATAATATATTGATATATCAAGTGTCCGCAAAGTAACACATGTGTGAAAAATTTGTTTCAGTTTTTCGGACAGCTAATATTTTAAAATTTATTCATCTAAGAAACATTTTTACTTAAAAAGTGAATAACATAAGGATACAACTTACCTTCACAAAACAATTTTCTCAAAAAAAATATAAATTTTCACAAAAATTGCACTTTTTGTAAACTTCACGCGTACTAATAAATCCGTAATTATGATCTCAATGAGAGCAAACACTAGAATGATTGGTACGATATCCTTTTAATATCCTTATATACCTGTCCGTTCGATCCTTTCTACGAAAGTGAACAGGATGTAATTAAGGAATTTCCTAATTACATTCCAGGAACTCGTTGAGATCAGTTTTTACACGATCATAACGATCAAAGTGTCCGGAAACTGGTTTGTGTCCGGAAACTAGTGCACTTACCCATTAATAACTTTTACATATTAACATATTAACACTCTTACCCTAAAACTTACGACTCATCTCGGATGATTCCCACATGGTCTCCTCGTTGGTCACCAAAAACCATTTTCTATATTCATTTCCACTGTTTTTCACTATGTCCGTTCACTTCAACGATCCAACTGCCTTTTGTTGTATTTTTTTTTCTTTTTTTTCCTTGTTTTTTTTTTTTTTGCATTTCGGGGTTACTAGATTCGTTGGTTTCCCAACGTCCCTTCCCTCTCCGCTTGACCTTCCCCGCTTGCCCCTAAACTGGGAACAGCGCGACTACACGTCGGCACGGATCTAGAGGACGTGTTATTTTTTTCTGTAGTCGATCCGGTGGACAGCATTGAGCAAGAACCCACCCCAAATTTAGCCGAACTAGTTAGCAATGGCCGGCCAGAACACGTCCGCCGCTTAATGTCTGACAGGTACTTTTTGCACGAGTGCTTGAGCCTGCACGGCTCTCCAAGCTGCCCCGACCAGCTTGTCCCACCTTCTACGTCGTCCCAGACGTCCACCTCAAATCACCAAACCGGATCCTATGAAGGAAAGGAGGTGCGTTCATCATCGCCTTTGCCTTTCCTCTCTACTAAGTCCTAACATCCCCCCCACCAAAAAGAAAAATTTACTACAAATCATAATGTGCTTTAGATGTTCTGAGAAATGATCGCTGTCGTATTTGTTCAAACTTATTGTATCGAGATCCAGGGCCTCACGAGCCAGACCATCCCATATAAGTAACTAGGGACCCATAAAAAATGAACCACTATGTTTTTGATTTTATAGATGATTTCATCTTTTATACCTCTTCCGGTATTATTTTTAAGAGCCATCAACACACTGCGTGAGTCAGATACGATTAAAGATTTTTTTATATTACCGTTTGTTATCCAAATCAGCGCTCTGACTATTGCCCTAGCTTCCGCTTGGAACACTGAGAAAAAGTCGCCTACTCTCACGCTCACTGAACCTATACCTGGACAGAAAACCCCAAAACCTACTCTATTCCTACCCTTGTCCTTTGAACCATCAGTGAAGAAAATAACTGAATCTTGAAAAGAAGTGTCTATAAATGAATTAAAAGCCCTGTCTATTAAAATTTATGTTTTTTTTTTAATGTGAAAACGGATCCCGGACAATTGAAGATTGAGTAACCCGATGATAGGTCTATCGTATTAGACAGGTCCGTAAATCTACTTTCTAGGTTAAAATTAAGTGGGAGAGGGACGTCTCTAATTTTAATAAGGTTGATTATGGATTGATTGTTTTCTATCGTATTTAAAAGGTTAAATTTTGGTTTGTGATTTACGAAATTATTGTTGACTTTAATGGATGCAAGAATGTTTATAATAGGGTGATTTCTAAGAGAGAATGCTTTTAAAATAAACTTCCCAGAAAGGAACTCCCTTCTAAAATACAGAGGCGGCTCCCGGGCCATATTCAATACTACATTGTTGGGCGTAGAGATCATCAATCCCAAAGATATTTTGATGGCTCTAAGATGTATGACGTCTAATTTCCTGAGCTGAGACGTGGCCGCATCAGCAAAGATCTGCGAACCCCAGTCCAGTCTAGATCTCACTAACGCCTTAGATATATTCAGCATGGTACCTGGGTGACCACCCCAATCAAAACCACTCAGAGCCTTGACTATGTTAAATGATTTTTTGGCTGCTCGCGCTATGTTGTCTATGTGCAGGTCCCATTTAAGGTTATCTTTGAACCAAAAACCCAAATTTTTTAAAATATTTGACCCTTTCTAATTCGATATTCGATTTGAACGATCGATGAATATGGCCATTGAACCATAATGCAATCATCTGCCGGGGAATTTAAATTGTGCCCGAATAATCAACAATGCCTCTTACAAAAACTCTTCCATTACTCCAGTCTTGACGCACACTGACTTTTCGTTCTTTTCTCTACTTCACCACACTCACTCATCATGGTGAAAGGCGTTGCCCAATCTCATTATTTTATTTAGACCTAACAACGGGGAATCAGTACGAGGCATGACTATTTTGATGTGGGCAAGGTACATTTAATGAGGCCCTCTGGTGGAGCAAGAAGCAATGTTATAAATTAAAAAACAGTTGAAAAATTGCTTTTTACTACTTTATTATTGATGTATATCCCGGTAAATGAAACTAGACTTGAACAAAGTAATTTTTATTTATTTTCCTTAAACTGTCTGCACATGTCATTACATTCGACTTCGGTGATCAACTGACTGCCCGGGCTTATATTGTTTGGCCACATGCTTGTAACGTTTGGCCACATCTGCAGTGCCCAATGAAGCGCAACTGCTAAAGCCCCAAACACAGCAATTATAATACAAGACAATGTAGTCCAAACTATTTTCTTAGACTAACATTAAAGAAACAGAAATTTCAGGCTTTTAGACTTACTAAACTCCTTAATGATTGCATCGTAATTAAGCTTAGATGCTGTTGACGAAATAAGAACTCTGGTTCAACTGAAATTTCTCTTTGGAACTTTTATTTTTCTTAATGACTTTTATTTACAGATAAACCGTCTTGCTTGTTCAATGCGTAGAAGCGAACTGCTTGAATCATTTGGTTTTCAATGTAGACCTGGGTAGAGAATATGTACGATATGCGAATATTTTGTTGCGAACTGCGTCTGTTATCTTGTAATGAAGGGAACCTATACAACGGCGCGAACAGGCCCGAACAGATGCTATGTCTGCTTGAATAGATAAAACTGTCAAAGCTCCTGAATCATTGTACTTCTCAAATAATTTTTTAAGAGTTTGAATTTTGAAAAGCTCCTTTCAGCGGAGGCTGCATTTACCGGTATCGTGAGCAAAATTCGATACACAATGTAAATATGTTTTTTTTTTTATTATTATAAATTTAATCTGTCCAATGGGATAATAATTCTGTTGGTGTTTGTGTTTGCATGGCTTTGACGGAAGCTTCTTCATTGAGAAGTCAACCAAGTTTCAAAATTAGGTCCATGTAGTAGGTCCAGGAGGTTCGATTTTTTCTTTAGCCTCGAAATTTCTCCGTCGCGTCTTAGCATTGCGAGCGCCAACTGGTTTTGATGGGCTTCTAGGCGTTGTATGTATTTCTGGCTGGTGTGTTTGATTTCTTCTATGACGAATTTCACATCGTTGGTCACATACCACGGTGCATTTGCAAGTAATCTTATCGTTTTCGATTGGAATCTTTGTACGATATTGATGGTGGTTTTTGCGCAAGACCCCCAGAGTTGGATACCCTACGTTCAAATAGGTTTGATTACGGCCTTATGGACCAGTAGTTTGTTTGTTAGCGACAATTCAGATTTTCTGCCCAGCAACCAGTATAGTTTTTTGAGTCGTAGCTCCATTTCTTTTCGCTTTGTTGTCACATATTTCTTCCATGTCATTCTGCTGTCCAAATACATGCCAAAGTACTTAACGTGTTTTGTCACGTTGAGTGGTTGTTTTAAACGCCGTCAATTAAATAAAACAAAAGATTTGTTTTATTGTACAATCACATGAACTAAACTGTTTGACGGTTCAGGCTACAATGATATGTTTCGTCATACTTAAGAACAATATGGGCGACTTACTTAAAGCTAGGGTTTTATGGAAAATTATCGCACTCACAGTAACAGGGGTGTCTACATCATGTCATTATTACAGTGGTTGGTTGTTTAAGGTGACTTCTGGGCAAGTTTTGTTGGATAATGTGAACGTAATCTGTACAGAGTTGGATTCGCTGGTTTTGATCTTCCACTTTGTCAACCACAGTTGCATCTTGTTGAGGTGGCTTTGCAGGATACTGGATGCCATTTGAGGGCATTCATGGACAGCAACGATGGCGGTGTCGTCAGCGAAAGTTGTTACTGTCAGCTTGTTGTTAGTTGGAAGGTCTGAGGTGAACAGTGCGTACAGAATGAGTCCAAGAACAATGCCCTGTGAGACTCCTGCCCTCACGTATTGGATGCCAGAATGACAATTTCCGATTTGGACACTAAATTGTCTGTTGTTGTTTAATAATGCTTACTATATATATTTATTGACTCCAAATGTGCAATTGTTAATGCTTTGCGTGTGGAGAAGGAACTGACTTAGTTAGAAATATAACCAAAAGTGAAGTGAGTTACATATGTACAAGTTGCATCATTTGCGACTTGCCAGATTTGATTTCCAACAGTTGTTGATGTAGGATTTTAACTGGAGAAAGTATTTTGGGGGCTTATATTTTATTTTGTAAATTTCTTTCAAGTTATTTTCTGTTATGTATTGAAGCAGTTCTTTCACATCTTTAATGGAGTCTGGTATATTTAAGGATCATTGTTTGTAATTCTTCATAAGGTTGGAACTCACTACTTTCACCCACCCGCAGCACTGTGTCTATATCTTTTATTTTCTCTTTTGCTCCAATTATTTTTTCCGGACTGGTGCTGGTCCAGTTTTAAGGGTTTTACAGTGGTTATTTAGATTTCGATTTTGATTGTTAGTCTACAATTTGTCGTATTGCTTGGCATCTATCTTTGCTGTTAGTTGGGGCTTTCATGACATTTAATGTGGGATTTGGGTGAGAGTCGATTTTATCAAAAAGTTTGAGGGCCTTATCACGGATATACTTGCCTATTGTCTCCAATCTTAGTTCGTATCTTGACATACATGTCAGTGTTTCTGACATACCAAGGATAGTTGAATTTCTTCCTTAGGGCTAAGTTTTGGCAGGATTGACGCATTTTTTTGTTGGTTTTCGAGGTTTGACAGAAGGCGGTACTACCGTAAAGAAGTGAGAGTCGTATTATTTGCTTGTAGATTAGCATTTTATTTGTGATATTCAGTTTTTTGGTCTTGATCATTGGGTATACGGATGAGAGGATGCTGTTGACTGTTCTTCGTTTGTCTTGGATATGGTTCTTCAAACACTTCGTTCCTAAACATATTGTCTATTAGACATTTTAAATGTTTTGACATAAAACATACAAATACATTATGGACTTCTTTAAACGTCAATTTTATAGGCATACTTTACCTATATGCAATATTTAAATAAGCAATTGTGTATGTACTTCACATATTTCTACTTTCCTTGTTAATAAACGAGATTAAAATCACAAATATGTTTTTTAGTGGTACATAAAAGTAAAGTATATAGTTCGATTATCTGAATAAACGGGTTACCGAACACCCATGTCGCCCACTTAGTTCGGATAATCTACGCTCCACTGTATTTATGTTTAAAATATTAAACTGATGTTAAATAAATTCCTTTAAAAATAGTTTGGCGCCATTCTTCCCGGTAATGTTTTTCGTATTTACCATACTTCCCCATTTATATAAATTAATTCATAAAATACAATAAGTAACTTGTTGATTTACCAGTCGCTTCCAATAATCATTAACAATCCGCACTGTGTATTCCACACCATAAAAATGTACAAATTTTATACATATACAAAGAATTTGTTGTGTTCCCCGGTTTGTATAAAAACCACTTGTTTGTGTCTCTTATTTTATTATATTTATTGTTTTACTCCTTTGCTTCGCCTTCGGAGAGCAACTGTCTGCCGGCTGGGCCTGTAACGGTTGGCCACACTCGTGCGTTTGGCCACATATGTGTTAAAGCCCCGAACACAGCAGTATTCATTTTGGTCAAACTCATAATTATGCTTGAGTTACGTATTTATATACTTACGTTTGTCGACAACTAACTTTCCGAAAAGTGGAAAGGTATTTATCGCGTTTATTAAGGTTTGACTTAATTCGTCAATCCAATGATTGAAGTTTCACTTTCACAACCTATTTTAATCTTCACTAATAATTCACAACTCTGGTTTTGATCTTTTAAAAATAACTTATTTATTTGAATACTCTTATATACAGTTCTTTATAAAAACTATCACTTGTACTATTCTGCTTGATGATCTGCGAATTAAAGAAGGTTATCCAAAAGTCCAAATACTCCGTCTGATGATCCGCTATTTGAAGTAGGTTGTCCAAAAGTATCCACTAGAATAATTAGTGGAAGAAGGTACTTGCGGTTTTACGTCCAATTCCTATCCCTTCTTAAGACTTCTGGCAATTGTTTAGTCTTCCTTCGGAATTTACAGGTGTTTTAGTTTCTAGGAATTGAATATGGTGATCGCAATCGAATGAGTAATTCTTTCGTGTTGCATCTGGATGACATCACAGGTAAATAATGAGTGAGTGTTAGTTATTGAATATTCGTTGCATTTAGATGACGTCACATGGCGTAAGTAGGTGACGTAAATAAGTAGTTGACGTCATGAAATCTTCTTAAAAAGAGAAGTGCTGAAATTGTAATTTTGTTGTATCATCTCGGGATGTCTTCTTAAGTGATGGTTGTTTGGCTTTAGTATCTTCTTTCGTAACTATATTAATGTACTTTATTTGACATTATTTATTGGTTAGCATGTTATATTATTGTTGTACTAACATCATTTATTGTGTTTCACAAATCTTTGTTCATTCAAATGTTTACGTTGACAAGATCATGTATAACTATTAACTACACTTTGAATCCGAACCGGAACTTTCGTTGTCGTACTGACTGAATTTTCATTTAGTTTCCTTTCGGATTACAGTATGTAGATATTTTGAAAGCGATTTTCTGAAATGAAACAAAGATTTTAGTGATTAAAAGTATAATATAAAATGGAATTAGGTATTTTAAGTACATAGCCAGTATTACATTTTTAAAAAAAAAAGCTTCTATGGAAGTTTGGCGATTTGTATTGAGTGACATAACAAACGCTTTATCCCTAAATTTACGTAGTAGCATTTTTTCTTGAATTGAAAAGTCTATTTCATCCGCCCATTCAAGGCATTCATTTAATGCAGACACAACACGTGTATGTGGAGTCTTTGCCACTGGTTTGGATGCCTCTAATTCGTCTTCATTTTCGCTCTCATTTTCATTTAATACTTGTCTTACTATATCTTCATCGGTTAAAGGCTCCTGACAATCAATGTTATCCTCGTTGGTTAAGAATTTTCTAATCTCCTCTTCCGAAAGGCCTCGGCTACAGTAAACGTTCAATGGAATATCATCTTCAGGATTAAAGTCATACAAATCTTGACCAGATGAGTCCTCTGGTTCAAATAACGAGGGCCACAGATGTGTCCAAGACTTTTTGATTAGATTCGGAGACAGTTGTTCCCAAATTTGAGCCAGAGAAAATACGGCATCTTTTATTGGGAGAGGTTGTTCAAATAAAAGTCATTTATAATTTAATTATTAAATGTATTTATTCAATTATTCTTTTTCTTCAGACACAACTAGAACTGCAATTTAAGTCCAGAAAATTGTCTTAAAGACTAAAGATACAAAATATCTTACTCAACTATTTATTTCAAATCGTATCATCAAAAAATACAAATTAGTCCCTAAATTCCTAACTAATGTTTGCACAGCTGCTCCCGCTACTGAGAAACCACTATCCTTTCTAAAGGTTTAAAATAAACATAAAGCAGAAAAATAACATGCATCGAATATATATATTTACTTAGGACTAAACATGCAATTCTGGAAAGGAAGAAAAATTTCATTTGTATTTTGTATTTTAAACACTTTTATTTTTGAAGATCTCAACATCTTTCAATGTGGTTTTTTTGTGAGGATTTCAGCTATTGTGCATTCCTTATTAACCTCTTGCTGCCAAAAAACGTGTAACAAGAGTTTTTTTTGTATACCACTTTAATATTCTGGATCACGTTTTAGTCCATGGGTTGAATCTGGTTTTGTTCCATGGGGTGAATCATGTTGAAGACGGTCGGACAGCGAAGTCATATTGATAGGGTTCCGTTGTCACCTTTTCGGTACGGAATCCTAAAAACATAACTTGCTTGACTGTTTTTATTTAAGAATAGTACTTAAGACTACTAGGATCGTAGTCTATAATCACAGCGACGAATAGGAAATGCGAAAAATTCGTAAAAGTATGTTATTTAAGGTTAATTTAATTAGTAGTATAAGATATTTTATTTCAGTCCACGGGGACTCATGCATGGTCTCAATAGTGACTATTGGAACCAACATGTCCATGTGGTTTTCAGCAAATTCATCTGATCACCCTGAGTGATGGGGTATGGAGGTGGCAGAAAACGGTCGTGAAGAATCAGAGCACTCCGGCGCTCCGACAATCACTACTTACCTTATTCTGAATGAATTACTACAGGCATTGCAGGTTGTTTTTCTTTATTCTTTAAATCACATCGCAAACGAAATTTTAAGAAGTTCTGAACCAAAACGTTCTTTGCTTATTACTTGGCGTTTACCTACAAGTACAAATTTCTAACAAAAACTATGGCAAGAGACTTAACGTGTAGGCCGCAATTTTTGATGATGTAGATAGCTAAATTATAGAAAACAAAAGAACTTTTGTTCAACGAAAACTCTCAAATCGCTATATTTTAAGTATTTTGAAAGTTTTCTGACCTCAAAGAGAATTTTTGTTAACATTTGATCATATGTTCGTTGATCAAATGTCATTTCGACTTGTTCGCGCATGCGCGTGAGGTCTGCGCATCATTTTCCCTTCGCACAAGCGAATCACTGTGAATAGCAATTTAACAAAGAACACACTAGAGGTTACTATAAGTAACATACCTTTTATTTACGGTGCATGCGTATTTGAAGCGCGAGACCGTAGGCGGTGGCCTACGTCGCCTCTGTGTGGAATCCATTCTTATCGGTACTCAAAGCCCACCGTTCATATAGGTTTACACTTTCTTGGCATTCGATGACATTCTTGGCATTCTTGGGTTACTCTTCAGAAAGCTGCTGTGTCGTACATTCTTCAAAACATTCCCAGAAAAGTTTCTGAGTTTCCGAATCGACATTCCCACTTTCATTGTCTAAACGAGGCCTCTTGGACGCCATTTTTGGATCCGAATCATTATTTTCGTCGATAGGAAACACGTTGTCAAGAAGTAGTACTTGTAAGTCAAGAAAAAGTTCTTGTAGCGGGGATCTAAAAATTTTGACAAGTAATTTCTCTTGTGTAAGCACAGTTCCTCCAATTTAAACAAACGGGCTTGCGCATCCCTACATCAATCTTTATTCCCAGAAAAGTTTCTTGCTTGAAATGTCAGTTTTTGGATAATGAATTAAAGTTGTAATGAATTAACCATCAGCTAAAGCCTTTTTAGTGTGAACAAATGCCTCTTGACACGCGTCCGGCTATGAAAACTTGTTTTTTTACGATATGGTGTTGTGGCCTTTCAATAAATTGTAAATCGGGATAAGGCTTTCAGCTAGATTAGGTATAAACTGATGATAATAATTAAACATACCCAAAAATTTCTGAACCTTTTTCATTGAAAATGGCTTTTCTATAAATCTCGGACAACATTATGTATAAACCTTTGGAAAGTCTGCACTGAATTACAAGTCCGAAAGGCATTATTGTAAATTCATTTAATCCGAAAGGAGTTATAATAGCAGTTTTGTATGTATCTTACTGAATAATTTATAATCACAGGTGACAATGCTGTTAACAGATGCATGTAACGTCTGCTCTCGAAATGTATATTGTGCGCTTTAAACTGGGCCTCTGCTACAATAAACCAGGATTCTGGACAATTAACCTTGAATGCGGGTAATCTGGTATGTGAAGATCCAATTGCAATGTTTTCTGTTTGTTGCTTGCTTGTGTTCTCGGTTGATTTGGATTGATTGAGGATGACTTGTGTCGTTGGTGGAGGCACATGATCCAATGCAGATGGAAGTAAATTAGATCCTTCCATTTTATCCTTACTTAAAGTAGGTTTCGTCGAAAGAGATATTTAGTCAAATATTTAAGGTAAATACGAATAAACCAATGTCTAACAAATTTCCACCGTTTACAGAGATTCAACAATTCTGTGTGTCTTTTAAGCAAACTTATTTATACAACATTAAACAACAAGAAGTATATTAATTTTTATTTGTACCTTAACTATTCTTATTTTTGACGTCTTGTTCCAATGTTCCGTCTTTGTTGTTGATCTTGTTGATGCTGCTGATGTTGACGGAAATGACCAAAAAATGTCTATCTTTGTCCTCACATTTAACGGGAAGAAGAGGAAAGGAAATTATACATCTAGAAGGTCAACGACCTTTTTCAAGAATATTACTAAATAAGGGAAAAAAAAGCAGTAAAAACCCCGTGACATGATTAGTGGCATATATGTGTATTATAAATAATAAAAGTCTTAAAAGCTAGGAAAGAGGGAAGGAAAGGGGAAGGTGGAGGCATCGGAAGGATGCAGCGGAGCAAACTGGTAGTATCAGAAGAAAGAAATAATAATAATAATAATAAGTCGTACTTGTAAGTAGACTGGTGATGATAATAGAAAACAGGAAATTATTCCAAAGTCATTAAAAATAATAACTACTAAATTCAATTAGAGATTTGTTGCTCATCTGCTGCCTGCCTTACCTTGTGGTTCCATTCCCTAGTCATTCCTAGACACTGATTGGTTGTTACACAACTGGATTTTCATTTTCCATTCATCCCCGCATGTGCTGCTTCACAGTTCTGGTTTCCAAGAATTAAACTCACTATAGGTTGTCGGCCTAACGGCTTACAATGACCCTTGCAAAATCGTCATTGTGGAATAAGCACGTGGTGGTTTGGGTACAGGTAGTTATTATTATTATTTTTTGATTTATTTTGTTTTATTTTAAATTACCAGTTTGTTCGTGTTTAGAATTTGTTTGTTTTGTTTATGTTTAGTTGTTTTAATCGTTTTAAGTTTTGTTCTTTTTATTAATATTTTTAGTTATCCAAAGTTTCTCTTCTGTGTAACTTGCCCTACCAACATGTTACTTACTTAATTGACTCACTTAATTAACATCTAATGTAATTAAGAATACTTATCCTCGAATGTTTGTTTTTTTATATTATTTTATTAATGTATACTGTTTAATGCTATTATATTTTCTATTATGAAACGTTAGAAGTCCTTTCCCAGATGTACATAAAAAATTGAAAAAATTAGGTCCAAGTACTTTGTATTTGTGTTTACGCCAATTCATTCGATATTCTCTCCCCATGTAGTCAGCACAGGTGATCCTCTTTAATTCAGGAAGAGAGTCCATGGACAGGTTGTTTAGAAATTTGAATACTCAAAAAAAGAAGATACCGCATACTTCATATTTCCTTCTTGATTTGAGTAAATATGTCACAAAAAACGTACAAAATCATTTAATTTACATTCTACTTACACTGAAATTGGTTCACGTTCACCTTAATTTTGTATAATTCACTTGTTAAATAACAGAAAAGGCACTAATTTGTCACGAAACCACTCTTCGTTCAATTTACTTTTATAAATGTCACTTACTGAAAATGTAAACAAAAGATCTTTGAGGCATACGGAAATGTTTTCAGTTACTGCCACCGGTGGCGTACCGTCGCGGTTTTTATCTTAGACTGAAGAGGTTTGAGAATTTGCTAGGTTAATATTGTGGACGTCATTTCTGAATAACTAGACGATTTTCGGTCAAAAACAATGTTTAGAAAATCATATAAATTTATAATGTATGTTTTCTAAGCATTGTCGTTTTTCGTATAAACGTCTTATGCGATTTAAAAAAATACTTTTTGGTTTATGTTAGGTCGAACTTAAACCAAATCTCTAATGTTTCCAGGACCCAAACCTACGTTGATATAGGGAATTTAGACCAGTTTCTTAAATCGGGTCGCGAAAATTCCCTATACATGTACGTCAGGGCCTGTCCTTATCTCTTTCGTCTAAGCTCATAACATTCACCACATTGGAAATTTGGTCAAGGCTAACTTCAAAAGGGTCATCACAATTGCAATCATTATTATGTACGTGCTCGTTACTCTCAATTGGTTCATAAACTGATTCAAAATGCTTGGCAAATAGATTGGCAATATCAATTGTGTTCCATATGGCAACGTTGGTGCCATCTGAAGAAACTAAAATTATTAAAATGGAAAATTGCATATGGCAACGCTGTCGATACTGATAAATCGGGGAACTTTCGGATAGCAAGTGGACTTGATCGAGGAGTGTTGAGAAAAAATGATGGATCGTGTGTGCATCGCGGAAAGTGTCTTTTGAATGTAAAGGAATAATAAGTTAAAATAAATGAGAGGTTTTTTTATATTCATTTTTCCTCTCAATAAAAAGTTTTGTGTTTTATATTCTGAGAGTTCGTTTTCCACTGGCTCCCCTGAACAAATTGGATTATCGGATGATTCGTTGTTCAATCTCATCACATTTGGTAATCTATTCGATTTATTTCACGATTTAGTACAGGCGAAAAATGCTTTGGTGTTTGATTTAATTGTTTGTTCAATCGATTTAATGTAGTTTTTTTCACATGCTCGCGTTTCGTATTTAACTTCTTTTCTTTTGACCTTGAATAAGTCGTTGAAAAATTCGAGATTCGTTAATTTATATTAATCTTTGTAGAAGTTTTTATCATTAATGAGATCAATTAATTTTTTCGAAAACCCTTTGGGAAATTTATCATCTTTTGGCATTTGAATCTCTGAATAATATCATAGATTATTTTATAAAGTTTATCAACTTGTTCATTGATATTCAAAATATCAAGCTCTTTGTTCCAATCAATTTGACTCAATTCATAGTTGATGAGTTCGTAATTTGCTTCGAAGAAATTTAATTTGGGTGTTTTTATGGGTGTAATGAAGTTAATATCTTTGGCTGTGTATTTTATCTGAAACGGTGGATGGCGTGAATCAATTTTGGAAATTGCAGGTGCTGGTGCTAGGATCATTTCATCGGTCACACAATCAGCAAGCAAAAGATCCAAAATCCTACCATTTGTGTTGCGAATATATATTAGTTCGTTTGTTTGAGATCAATAATTGCCATTGTATTAATAAGTTCATTAGCCACGTCACCATCGAGATTGCCAAACATTCGTTCATGTATGGAAGCCATTCAATTGCGGCTCCAATATTGAAATCTCCAAATAAAAAATATTTTGCATTTGGTTCCCGGGCACACATTATTTCAGTAATCATATCATAGTATTTCTCGTATTTTTCGAATTTTGTTCTTGGTTGAATGTAAGCTACATGTATCAAAACTTTTTGTGATTTAGAATTGCTCAATAGTTCCATCCATATTTTTTCAAATGGTAATTCACGCTCCCAACCTAATCGTCTTTTATATGAAATATGCTGTTTTATTGAAAATAGTGCTCCTCCTCCCCATTTTTTATCTGTTCGGTTTCTATCTTCTCTCTCAACAAATTAAGATTCACCAAAATATTCGTTACTGTGGAAATTTTCGTTGAGTCAATGTTCAGTAAAAACAATCAAATCATACTCCGACGCCGAAATCATTGCCCTAATATTCGTTTTTGTTCTTAAACCTCTTACATTTTGATAATAAATGTTCAATAATTTATTATGTGCCATTTTTGTATATGAACAGAATGTAGACTATTGAAATAAGGGAAGAAAAGATATGTTTATGTGATTTTCCGGTTAAAAAATTGTATTCCGGTAATGCGTAATATTTAAATCAAAGAGTAATTGGAGATAAAAAAAAGAACAGGAAATAATGTAATAGAGATATTTGGAAAGAAGAAATTTAACTTTTATTTATTAATCATGAGAAAAATAATACGAATATATAAATGCCTTGTACTTTTTCCAATCGATTTACATGAATAAAGTTTTTTGAGTATTGTTGGTTAGTGTTCCATTTGGGATGCTTGTCCAATCGATGTTGACATCGAATTCGGTATCAACTCGTTCACTTAATTTTGATAATTCGCTCTGGAAGCTGGCTTTTAACTTATCGCTCATTATTTTCAATTCGTGTTGCATATTACTCTTTATTGATCCGTTTGCTGTTGAAAAAGCCGTGCTAAATCTTCCATTGTTACTGATGACATGTTTGGATGTGATGGTTTTTTTGGTTTTGGTAGTAAAGTTGGACTTGATTCTCTTGTTTTACGTTTGTTTGTTGTTGTTAGAGGTGGTCTTTTGTTAGTATTTTGCTGTCGATCTAACATACGGAATGCTGGTGATGATCTTGTGTGATGTTTCTCAATGGAATTTTGGTTGGTGTGTTTGTTCTTGGTAGTGTTTGGCATATAATTCGTATAACTAGATGATTACTGCATGATGATACTGGAAATTATAAGCGGTGTGTAAAGTAACGTTATTTTTACGAATAAGAAAAACACGAAATAAATTCTTTTTTTTTTTTTCACTTTTTAAAATCTTTATAATGGTAAACTTCACATTTTCCAATAGATAAATGGTATAATCTTTGTTATTTGAATGGGGTTTAATTAGAATTCTATAAAATTCAATTGAAGTTTGTAAATGAATACGGAGCGTTGTACCAATTATAGTTTCTTCGTATTGACTTTTCGTATTGCAAATCAGATTTATCGCTGTACCCGTTATAGCTTCTTCGCATTCAATATGTATACGTATTCGATATGCATACGTTATAGTTTGAGTGTTTTGACTACGGTCACAATTGTTCACCATTTACTATTGATCACTATTTTGAACACTTTGTAATGGACAGACAGACGTACTGGTCCAGATTGTTGGTATTGTGTCGACTGCTTGAACCTATTTGATAACATGGTTATATTTATCACATGACTACAGCAAGTAAACGATTATGTACGGACAATGATTTTAATTTCATTACGAGAACATAAAAGATAGAAATATATCTCTATTAGCTTCAATACTGGGGCTTAAAATTATCAACCTTCTCTTTGAGCACAGAAAAGGAGCAACCGAAGGATTCGGCACAGGCTTCATCAAGAAAGTTCATTACAGATCCAGGCGCATACGTGTTGTTAAAACTACTAGAAGCAGTGCCTAATGTGGCTGGTTTGGGTAAAGCTTCTTAAGAAGTTCTCCCTTCGCTACTAGAAACAGAGTTCGAGAACGAAATCTTTGAGATGACTAAACGGTTCACCGACACATGGGCGAAAATGGTTCGTTTCTGTTTGGCTTCCTTGACAGCTTGGGACACCTTACGGTACGTGGGACAGTTTTTCCAAGCAGCAGAGTGGCACTTAATCTTACATCATTGCAGTTCCAACACCTCGTAACCGATTGAGGGTTAAATGGTTCAACAGATACAGTCATATGAAACATCCTGTTGAGTTTCACGATTCGACTGGAGAGAAGGCATTTCAAACCCAAGAACTTTGAGTTCTTCAAGAACATCAGAGGCTTCGTAATTCGAAGGAACACCTCTGAGTATATATTTAGTTCCTTTTTACTCTCAGGAGTATGAGTGAAAAATTTGACTGCTTTGGTGTCAAAAACATTAATAATATTATCATACGTCAGTATACTTACCCTTCTACCTGTTTTCTTTGACTTTGTAGTCAGAGATACCTGAAACCTTCATATGTCATTCAGCTTTTTAATCTGAATATCTTTACATTTTTGTTCGTTTCGTAGAGGGGTTTTTTGCTGCTTTGTACACTGTCAAAATTGTTGACGGAAACATTTTGAATTCCCTCAAAAGCATCTATGACTTTGGTCATTGTTCGCTATATCAAGTAACTTAAACATATTTTCGTTGTACACACTCGAGTCTTTGTTTTGATCTTTGCTGACTCGTTTAGGCCTAGCTCCAAAACCAGGTTTAATACGAGTCCAGCTTGTTGACGATTCACCAACAAACATTGCTGTGGGATTCGAGGGATTCTCGGAGACATCCTCAATAAATATGGTTGATGTACTCTCCGTGTTCTTTTTTTGTAGAGGAGGACCAGAAACGGCGTCGTTTAAAGCAGTTAACATCGGTAAAACCTGGTTGTATCTCGAATCAGTTTTAAGTTTTGAACCTCTTGTCGATTTCACGGAAGACCATATCACGTTTTTCCAGCTCTTCATTCACGTCAAAGGCATTACACCTCTTGGCATCAGAAAGAAGAAGTGAAATTGCATTACTGACATGCTCCAAAGAAACTGGAGAACTATCGGGAAGATATCGGCCTCTAGGCCCACCCTAATTGCGGTGTCGTGGTTATTGATATCCATTTAAGTATTCAGAAGTTCGAGAAAAGAAACAAGACCTTATCTTAGGATAAGGGAAGTTTCAGCCTTCCAAGGTGTAAAATACTAATATAGAAGCGGTTTAGAAACCTATTTTTTTTTCCAGAAAAACTTGAGTTACACGCATTGAAAAACAAAATCTCACTTTTTATTAAACGAGTATGGTGATGCAGACGACCACAATAGTCAGTCAAAAGTCGTGGCCTAAAAAAACACGAAACAGGATTATTTGCAAAAAAAAAAAAAAAAAAAAAAAACTGTTCATAACTGTTCGTAATTGCAAGTAATTCAACTCAGTCACAAAAATTCAACAGAATTTTGCACACAAAAATGTACACATCCATCCTGCACAAACCACAGAAAAGAACTGATTTGTTGCTGTATATTCATAACACGTTGATATTTATAATAATGATATTTAAAATTACAACAAGAAAATGTTCATATTCAATTTAAATTAGTTTTAAAACTGAAACCTGTCAGGATTCAAGTCACTTTTGACATGGATGCTGGTCACGTGGTGATTAAATAAAAGCGCCACCTATGAAAATACAAATCCACTATAAGTTTAAGATGCACCAACACTTTTCTATTTGTACGCATCGTGAAGAGACTATCATTTTCAGAAAACAACGCAATTAACGATGTAGAACCCTAAAACCACCATCTGATGGGAGAACACCAACCCATCGGCAGCACTTTTGTTCTAGGACAGTGGAGAATACCAACCAACCGTCCGGATGTGGGAGAACACCAACCACACACCTCATTGTAGGGATCTTCACCGTATTTTTAATAAATTTATCATTATGTTAAGTTACTCTACTGTCACAATGCGTACTAATTTCAATTTAGCAAAACACATACATTCCCATTCGGTTCGCAAGTGTGAACACAAATTAAAAGCAAACTTATATGTTCATGAGGAGAAAACCAACCACATGACTATCAATAAAGCCTATGGGAGAACACCAACCCAATAGGAACAACTAAACTTTATATCAGGTGCAGGAGAACACCAACCTGACCTGACTCGTGGAAAATGATGCACACCTCCAATACTTTAATAATCCACTACTGGACATCATTTTCTATGGTCACACTTGTCGTACGCATAACTGCTGAACAACTAATTCACCTAAATCCACTCTCACACCAATGAATCAATAAACCTCTGCGAGTGAACTCATATTGAACCCAACAACTAGTGAAAAGACTCACACATAATCTTAAACTTAGTGAGAGGACTCACCTGTTTAAATTTAATTCACCTTATAAACTTTTATGATTTGACTTCAAAATATAAACTTCAACCTTAATTCTTTCCACTGTGTAGTCTGAAACGAACTAAAGAATGAACCAAAAGAATCATGTCTTGGACCACCATCATTTTTGCTGCATCTACAAAAATGACCCTATGCTCCATGCCCAGCAAAAATTTGCCCAAGTACAAGTATAAACAATGATTTGTTTATCCATTTTTATTAAGCCTATCACTTACAAATCTATGTTATCAAAAGTTGACCTACATATACAAAGTCCAGAAACACTCTCGGACATATAAAAAGCCCTCTTACATATTAAATCCTTCTTAATTGATGAAGGAGCTGTTGCTCCTCGTCGGGGTCACCAAAAATGTGGTCTTTTATTAATTTAAAAAACTCACTTTTATTTAAAATTATTCTTTTAATGTTATATAAATAATTAATAATATAATAATTTAAATTAATTAAATTCTTTACATACAATTGAATATAAAATTTATTTTTAAAGTTTTCTTACAACTACAGTGAGTGGAAAAAGTATTCGCACAAGGCACAATTTTTCAGAAAAAGACTAATTTTCCATACTTGTTGACATTTTTTTGTAATGAAAAAAATTGTGGTCATAGAACTAAACATACTTTATTAAAAACAAAAATTTGTTATATATTGACGCGCAAAAAGTATTTGTACGGCTACAGTTCTTGTACAAGATCAACCCCGTTTTTTGTCGCCAACTAGCTCCATTCAAAATTTAGTCGGATTTCCTTTAGAAGCTATTAAGGGGCCCATACACGGCACATGCATGCATGCGTTACCATGTGTTTGCACAATCATGCCGTGCCTATACATGGCGCATGCATTTGGCACAGTCTCCATTGTTATTTGTGCTACTGAACAGTGAACATGTCAGATATTTGTGCTGCTGCTTTGTTGATTGCGTTATGTTTAAAAAAAAAAAAAGGAGAAAAAGTAGAAAAGTGTGGGCGAATGAGTGGTTCCAAAAACGGAACGAATTGGGACATTCAAAGCTATTGAAAGAGCTGGAAAATTCATCAATCCCTGATTAGGAAAATTTTTTAAGGATGGGGAAACCGACTTTCGAACAATTACTACATAAAGTGGATCCATAATTAGCATATTAGTGGATCCCATAGCACCGGTCAACTTTGGTATAATTGGATGAAATCTTCCCAAAACTCCCTGTTGCTGTTTTTAAAACTCATTTTCAACGATTTCGACAGTTGAAAACTTTTGAAAGAATGAGGAAAATTTGCCATACACGGAACATCCAAATATGCGCAAACGCAAGGAAAATCAAAATTTTTTGATAATGCGCATTCAGCATGCGCAAACCCCAATCAACACCATACCAAGTCAATCGGCATGCACAATCACGTGACTGCGCATGCATGCATGTGCCGTGTATGGGCCCCTTTACAGCCTTTAAAAAATTGGGTATAGATTTAACTAATTTTGCGCAGTAAGCGGCAGGTATATTCTCCCATTCTTCCTTCAGAGCGGTTTTTAAGTCCTTTTTATTCAAAATATCCCTTTCCCTTATCTTAGTTTCCAAATATTGCTACAAATGTTCTATATAATTTAGGTCAGGAGATTGAGGAAGGGTTGCAAGGCGCTTTGGAGTGTTGCAGAGCAACCACAGCCAAGTATTTAAGGTCATATCTTTTGGGTCCTGTTGGAACAGATAATCAATTCCAGGCCCATCTTTTCCACGCTAGCAGACAAATTTTCTTTTAAAATTTCAATATACATCATGTGGTCCATTTTGCCTTCGATGAAATGCAGATTTCCTACTCCCTTTGGGCTCATGCACCCCACACCATTACGGATCCACCTCCGTGTATTTTGAAATTGAAGAGACAGCTCGATGAAATTATCAGGGTAGATAGATGATGAAACAGACATGTTTTTAAAATAAGATCAAAAAAAAAAATCTTATGTGACTTTTTTTCTTAAAGAGTCTTCAAAGATTTTTGAAAATCGTTTCTTTTTCGCTCCGAGGGATTACTTTTTATCTCTTGCTCTGTGTTTACATCTGAGGACAAAGGTGATGATTGTGTTTGTCTAGTCATGTATCCAACTAAGTTAGAAAAAAAAAATCAACCCTGCATCTATGCGATCCATATCACTGTGCAGAAACATGTTTTGAAGGTCTGTAGGTATTATGAATGAATTTTTAATAGAAGTACTCGTTTTAACTAATAATACAATTTATTGACTTATTGACAATTTCAGTAACATGAGGCGCAAAACTCCAAAACCGACTGATCGAGATTTTCTTTGTTTCTCCCTTTCCTTCGTTCCATATCTTGACGTTAGCTCCGATGTCGTGAGGTGAACTTTTAGTAACGGGTTGCCACAGGTCCCAAGTAGAAGGCGCCATCTGTGCGCAAGAACTCGAAGCTCTTCCCAACACTCTCTCCCTTTGCGTTAACTCATTAAACGTCTGAATTTTACAATTAAATACATACAATACAATTTATTCATTTATTTAATATTTTACCATCCTTTGGCTTATTTGAACGTCTGACTTGTGTCTGACTTGTGTCTACTTGGACCTCTGACTTGTGTCTTCTTTGCTTTGACTAACGAGATCTAAAAAAAATAATTTAAACATAACTTCTCGATTAATTTTCATCTAAAAGATGTAAAGGTAAATAAACATCTGATACTATAAATTTGTTAGTTAGTTTTCTACGTTCTAAGGTATCTGTGCTTCTCTAAGGGGAGCGGTTTTGTCATTATATCGGCTACATTTTCTGATGTGGAAATCCACAGCATTTTGATTTTACCTTCCATCGATTGTTTACTTCTTCTCCAGGCTATAGGATCTCCAAGCAATTTTATAACATATTCCCCATGTTCAAATTTTAAACATTTATGAATATGATATTTTAACTTTATTTTATTATATTTCAACAATGGTAATCTCTTTAAAATACTTGTAAGTGACTTTCTTATACCAACTTTTGGTTTTGTTCCGCATGGGGGATCCGACTGACTTACGTTCAAGTTCCAAAAAATGCATGATGTAGGTGGCAACAGTCAATCTCTGAAGGTTGTACCTGTTTTCTAGATAAATAGTTAACAGGATAAGCAATGTCAGGACTAGTTGCACCAGCCAAATACAACAGACTGCCTATAGCTTCTCTATATGGCACATCGGTCATAATCTGATGTTCATTTGAATTCTCAAGCTCTCTTTTTTGAACTTGCCTTGTTACCATAGGAGTATTACAAGGATCACAATGTTGCATTTTAAAACGTTCCAGACATTTTTTTTATATACTCTGATTGAACTAACTTGATTATTTGGTTTGGCTATTCCCTCACTATCTTCATTCCAAGGAAATCAGTTGGTACACCTAAGTCCTTCTTCTGAAATGCTGAACTGAGGTACCTTTTAACTTCATTCATCTTGTTCACACTATTACTAGCTAGAATCATATCATCAACATAAATTACAAGGAGCACCATCTCATTATTCTTTCTCCATGTGAATAAACAAGAATCGCTAATATCCTTTTCCAGTTCTAATATTTGTACTTCTTCTGTGAAACGTTTATTCCACCTTTTAGGTCTTATTCGGAGACCATACAGAGTCTTTTTAAGTATGCAAACATTGTTCTTTTTAAACTCTGAATCAGTATTAAGACCATCTGGAATTTCTATAAAGATATCTTCCTCCAATTTTCCATTTAGAAAAGCTGTCCTAACGTCCTTCTGGCATACTTCCAGATCATATTCAGTGGCGGGGCTAGGCGCCGGCGACGTCGAAAACAACGCCCTTGCGCCTGAGGGGGCCTAGTTTTACAAGTTACCTATTTATTTTCGTATCGCCAATCATCCTGGTTTAGGTAGCTAACTCCGAACAATTCGGGGAAAAAGCTAAGCAGATGATAACGACTTTTATTATTTTCGAACACGTGCGTGATGGAAGTGAGTAGTACTTTGCGAGTATTCAGAATCGTCCCTCTGGCAACACTATGAAATGAAAGTTTCGCCCGAATGAGCATTTTCACACACACTGCCCGACACGATATCTGTACTGGGTGAAAATGTTTGTATTGTCATTTATCATTTATTTACTTATTGCATGCATGGGTTCACACAGATATTAAATTATACGTGTGTTTACACGTATAGCACACATACAAACATAATGTGTGTGTGTGCTCTTCATTATGAGCGTCCCATACCGACATCGTGTCGGTCGGCTAGTATGAAAACGATTAACTTGGCGCATGAGGCTCCGGACGGAGAATCTCCGTGTTGTTTAGTTAATTTCTTCCATACGGCGACTTGGAAAGTCAGCACCCCGACGTTCTAGTGGATAAAAGTTTTAAGTTATCTGTTATTAATTCCATACTTAATGGTAAGATAAGTCAACATCAACTTTTTAACGACTTTAACGAAATTATTTCGTCAAATCAATAGCTATATTATTCATATTTATTTACAATTGCAAGAACTGCTCTGATTAAAGATAATGTAGAAACTGGTACATAGATTTCTGACAACTCGTATTCTTTAAATCCTCTGATAACTAACCTTCTGTAATATAATTTGTCTAATCTCTGATAATAAATACAATATCTCGTTTCCTAGTTTCTCACAATAATTCAATATCACAATAATTCAATATCTATTTATTAATTCGTCACAATAATTCAATATCACGCCTGCCCTGCTACAGCATGCAATACCGACTGGCAACTCTCCCTGTCGGGCGTCTCGCGTCGATCCTCTCGTCGTTCACTCTCTCCTCGGTCCTCTCGTCGCTCACTCTCTCTTACACTTCCTTTATATTTTATTTTTCCATTTTCATCTGACCTTTTTTTGAAGACCCATCCAGAATCAATGGTTTGTATATTTTGTGCGTTAGTAGCTCTATCTACAAATTTCCAGACACTGTTATCTTCCATTGATTTAAGTTCTTCTCTGATTGCTTCTGACCATTCCTCTTTTTCAACTCAGTTTATAGCTTCTTTATAACTTGTTGGATCTCCATTTATTTTTGCTACGTGCATATGTTAACTCATCCTCTTTTATTTGATCAGTGTTTTCTGTAACTTCTGAATTTTCACTGATCTTACTCATGTTAGGGGGAAGAGTTAGACTATTTCCAAGATCTTCTCCTTGAATTTGTCGGAGATGTGACCAGGTGCGTCTGTTCGTTTTTGCTTTTCTCTCTAGATTTTTCCGTTGTTTTTTAATTTTTTCTGACCCTATTTTGTCATCTGATTTTCTCCTTTTAGAATTTTCTGTTTTTACTTCTGATTGCTCTTCTGCGATCTTCTTTTTTGATTCAATATCACTTTCATTTGATTTTTCTAACCATTTAAAATCGTTTATATCCATCATGTTTCTATTCTATAAATTTTTCTTCTGATCTCTGAAGTTTTCTCAGATAATTCAGGGAAGCATGCCCCAGCTTTATGAGCCGTAGCATGCCCTGGCTTAACTGAGTTTTCTTTCTGATTTCTGAATTTTCTTCCTTCGAATTATTCTGAGAAAGTAGAAGTTCTTCTGCATTTTCTTCATTTAAATCAAAAATTTTCCTTTGTAGCATATTTTCATCAAAATCGAATTTTAAGTAATCTGATGATTTTGCTGTAATACCTTCAACGAGATTCTCCAGGTTCTCCCTCCCAATCTCAGCAGGGTTTTCTGAAGTGTCAATACTCTCATCATCTGAATTGTTTGTTTCTGTAAGGTCCATGATGTCTGTCTGAGATTGTACCAGGAGCTCGTCCAGAGTCTCTATTTTTTCCCTACATGAGTATGTTTCGTACTTTTTAATGTTATCGTCTGATTCCTTATTTGATTTTACTACTTGAAGCGAAATAATCCAATTCGGCTTATAATAAACCCCACGTAAATACTCTGAACCAGTTTTTTTGTCGAATATTGTAAGTATATTTTTATCTGATAGATATATTCCTAAACCTATATCTGCAAAACATCTGAGAGATATTAGATTTTTAGAAATATCTTTTGCAGTTATTACAACGTACTGACGTACTGAGCCATGAAGTTAGCTCAGAGTGGCAATAGGGTTGCCAATATGATACAGTTATTACCTCTCTGTCTGAGGTTACCTCTGAATTTATTAATGTTATGCGTAGATGTGTTAGATTGCTTATAAAAATTGTTAGTCTGATTTGGATTTTGGTTAATATCTCCATCTTTAGGAATGTCAATATTTGGACATGGTTTCTCAGTATTTTCGTTTCCTTTGTGATTAGTTACCATCTGACAATAGTAGCAGTCAAATAGTGTTACAATGTTCCGTCGGTGGGCTGTACGTTCACAGCACCACGACAATTGCGTGAAGTAGGGTGAGGAGTAACGCTACAAGTGGAAGGGCCGGGAACCATGACGGACATCGACAACCAAATACCAGGAACCTTAAGGACGGCCATCGGCTGGAGATTTCGGGTGAGACCTCAACCAGCCCTCATCAGTGCTCCGAAGGTTGAGGTCTCTAGAGCGATCCCACCGACCCAATTTCAATTTAAATTTTAGACTCCATTTATTAACATATTTTTGTTTCCTTATTGACTACTTACTTATGTTTAGTGCTTAATGCTAACTCTTAGCCTAGAGTTATTTCTAAGAACATTCTTATTGTTCTTTAGTGTTACTTGAGTTTCTTAACGGCTTTTTAGTACTTAAATTATATCTATGGAAAAGGGGAAACCTAGTATACGTATATTTCTAGTTTTAATATAAAAATACCTACTTAACCTACTTAGCCTACAGGATCTTACGATGTCTCATTTAGATACTTTTTGAATTTTGTTTCTAAATATTTAAGTAGGGGATTCAGGGATGTTTTTGTTTTTTCTATCGCACTCTTCGTTATTGATCTCATGTGAATTTTCAATAATTCAATTTTAGTTATGTTGTATAATTTTATATAGGATTGTTTTGATTTTAATTGAAAGGTGTTTGGACTTTAGGTACGGGTATATTTTGAGGAACGCGAATAGGGCTTTGCGTTTAATGTAGTTTGTATGATTTTGGAAGTCAAATCTATTTGTGTAAGTGAGTCCCAAGTATATGGCTTGCTTTGTTTCTGGCATGGTAACAATATTGTATTTTATCAGTCATTTTACACACACATTTATTAAGTTTATGTCATATTATAAAGTCACACACATATTAATTGATTTATATCATATTCCATTGCCAATCTAGTTTGCCTTCTTCGCTCACAAAGTAATTAGCAAATTCTTCACGGATTGTTGTTAACATAAGCCCACCTGGACGAACTTGCTGGGTTGAATGTATTATAGAGTGAGGAAGACCCTCAAACGTATCCTCAAATTTATTTCCATCTCGTTGTTTTACGTAGTTGTGAAGAACACTTGATGCTTTGACTACATCCACTGCGAAATCAAAACTGACGTTAAGTGGTCTATGAAAGATCCGCCATTTATTAGCTAAAATGCCAAACGTGCATTCAATATATCGCCTAGCACGTGATAACCGATAGTTAAAAATTAATTTTTTCTCTGGTAAATTCTTGCCACCATATGGACGCATTAAATTTTCCTGCAAGCTGAACGCTTCATCCCCAATAAACACATTCGGTAATAGAGGTCCATTTTGCGATATTGCAGAAGGTATATTTAACTTTTTTTCTTGTAACATTTTATATAGACAACTCTCTTCGAAAATAGTCGAGTCAGCGTGCCTTCCATATGAGCCTATATCCACGAAAGTGAACATGTAATTACTATCACATACTGCTAGAAGTATTATCGAAAAATAATTTTTATAGTTATAATTTAAATAATTGTTATGTATTTTTACGAACCTCAATGTTACTGCTAGTCTTTCTTCTGGTTGGATACTTCTCCTCATAATTGTGTCTTCACGTTTAATTTTAGACCTTAGTATATTCAATTCATCAAACGAAGACACTGACATCCTAAAATAGTTGAAAAATTTTTCTTCATCACTTATAAGTTCCATAAACAAATGATGGAATTGTCCATGTTGTTCTCTTAATTCCAAAATTGGATGAACCCAAAATTTTTTCGTTTTTCGCCGCCGTCGTCTCCGCTTGAGCAGAAGTAGCAAAAGCAGTGCTTCCTCGTCAGAATCCATGACTCGACTGCGGTAGAAAGTCAACTGCTCGAGCGATTGGTAGCGACAGCCGTTAACTGCTCGAGCAGTCCGTGTACGGCCACCCTAATTGCAGTGTCGTCGGCATAGATTGATAGATCTGTTTTTTCAATTTTAGGAATGTCGCTGGTATAAATAGAGTATACTGTGGCATACAGTTTTCCTCCTTGAGGTACTCCTGCCTTCATTTCTTTAACTTTGGATTTATGTGTGGTGTTTGTTACGATGAATTTTCTGTTTTTCAAGTATGCGTCAATTATTTGTATTACGTCCGGAATGAATTTTTGTTGTTGCAGTTTGTAGATCAGTCCGTTGTGCCATACCTTATCAAATGCTTTTTCTTGATCCAGAAAAATAATGTAAGTTAGTTTTGATCGGTTTTTGGCATCAATGAAGGATTCGTTTACTCGTATGAGGGCGTGTGTGGTTGAGTGGTGTTTTCGAAAGCCGAATTGGAAATTTGGGGTTAGGTTGTTTTTAGTTACATTTGAAAAAAAATCGTACTATGTTATAAAACTTCTTTTAATGTCAAAATTTCATGTGCAATATGGTACATGATCAAAAATATAGTTTTTTACTTATTTTTGTATAAATTTGCTGTATTCATAAGTTTAAGCATGTCCTCTGTCGGCTTAAAATTTATGCAGTTTCCGCCGTTAGTTCTAATATATTGCTTTGCAAGCAGGGTTCCATTAACGGTTTCATTTGTTAAACTATTTCTTAATTTTGTTTTTATGAGATTGACTTCGCTGAACGCCCTTTCGCAATCGGCACTTGAATGTGGCAAACATAAGAGATTCAGTGCAAACTCCGCTAATGTCTTGTATTCATCAAAATTTTGCTTGATAAACCCCCAAAATTCGTCTGCATTCAGCGTCAGGTCTACTTTTCCAATGATGTTAGGGAAACTGCGCCATTCATCATCTACAGCTTGCATTTTTTGAACATCTTCAAGATTGATAATTCTTGAAACGAGCATCATCACTGGCTGCAAGGAAGGGATTCCTATCCTGTAAGTCTCAGATGTAGCATTAACTGGATCGATAAAACCAAGTTTTGAAAGTAAAGGGTCGTTCAAATCATATCGTTTCTTTATTTCTTTGGCACTGGTGATTAAAAACTGACGACAACGGTGAAAAAAGTCTCTGCAAGCGGGAATTTGTTGGCGAATTTCGGGCTTTGTTACAATGTTCATTACGCGTATGCCCAGATACATTTGATCATCTTGCAGCCATTTTTCTTGGCGATCAACCGCAACATCAGAAAGCTCAGTTCTGACAACATAATCCCGGTCTAGGAAACTTAGCAAAATATCTTTATACATTTCACGCACCTTTTCATTCAAACTTGTAATTACTACTTTTTCAGACTGGAAAAGTTTGTTAAAATATGTAAATTTGGGCACAATCCAGGACAAAAATAAATAAAATAGTTGCATAAATGGATCGTTTAAGCTGTTATATATTAATTCCGTTGAAACTAGTTTTTCATTAAACCAACAGTCGGTAAAAAAAAGTTTTAATGCTGACCACTGCTCCAACAGACGCTCCACAACTGCTATCAATGATAACCAACGTGTTTGAGACGGGTGCAGAATTTTATGAGGTGATACGTTGACAAATTCCTGAAATTGTTGAAGACGGCTCAATCTTTTTGAACTATTTTTGAAGAAAGTATAGACTTCTCTCGCTAAATCTTCACACCGACGTGGTAACTGCTTACATGCTTCGGAAGCGCACAGGTGGGCTGAGTGGCAAACACATTTAATTATAAAAATACCTCGAAAGTTTTCACGAAGCCAGCTTGCGACTGAATTGTTTACACCCATCATTACGTTACAGCCGTCAGCAGCAAAACCAATTATGTTTTCGGCTGGGATTTGACGATCAAGAAAAGATTTTGTCATAATTTTGTATAAGTTCTCGCCAGTAGCACCTTTCTCTGCCATTTTGGGGTCATCAGAATTAAATATTTTACATAACTCCCAAAACTTACTGACAATTTTATTTTGATCAGTATCGAAAAACCTTACTATTATGCAACTCGCTTTATGAATGCTAATGTCAGTTGACTCATCTGATATGACACTAAATTTTCCTTATGTTAACTTACCAGCTAGACATGATTTTTCACTTTCTCCAATAACCTCAGTGACAACAGTCGTTGCTTTGGTTCTTTTTATTGAAACTTTATTTTCAACACCGAACGAAAGTAATATATCATTTATCAGATCTGACAGGTGATCTGCAGTTTGAAAAGGTATATTATGTTCTGCTATGAAACCTGCCAATTTAACTTCTGTTGCTGACACAATTTTACTTTTTGGCACTTCTTTTGTAACAAATGCTGACATAATAGTTCGTTGTTTTTAAGTGCTTGGTGCGGCAGACATCGCTTTGATATGCTTTTAACGCGAAGCATGAGTCTTTAAAACAGTGTATTCGGATACTAGGTCTACATCGCAAACAAAGCATCTAGTTTTGTGCTCACTTTTATGCGGTCTCAAGCAGTCCTTAAATAAATCTAACTTCTGCCAATCTGGACGGTACTTCTGCGCTCTATGCTTGTCTCTTGCAGAAGTAGAAAGCTCACTTCTGCGAACTAATTTCCTTTTTGGAGTGCAAGGACGCTGGGACTCACTATCGCTGGTACTAGTCATTTTATGAAGTTGAAATTATTATAAAAGATCTATAGAAATATATGAAATTCACCGCGGAAGAAAAGTCTCAAAAACTTATGTGTCCTACACGGGGATTTCCCTCAGAAATTTAATATTGGAAATAAATATATTTATCGCGGGCAAAACGTTACATGAAATTTTTTTAACAAATCAAATTTTACACCGAAAATATATCAAAAATAAACGTAATGGTAAAATCAACTTTAATAAAACTCCGACGAAACAAAGAAACTATAAAGAATGTACTTAAGTGCTTATCTAAACAACATGAAGTACGAGGGAATTTTCTTAGCAAAGCATCACGAAGAGCACGTTCAGTATTTTGTGTTTTTCCTTGTTAGGGATTGTTCGAGGTAGCGACGTATTTGGCGCGACAATTAAATTCATTTTCAATAGAAATTTGAGGGTATGTTGTACAGTCTTCTCAAAATTAAAATACCGTACGACGCAAATGCAAGAACTTTCACCAGCCGATACAAATATGAAGGGCAATCTACAATTTACAATTGGTACGAAAATCATAAGCTTCATGCGACACATATTAAAAAGCGCTTTAAAGTGCGACTAAAAAAGCGTACGTTTCCAGTACGATTTCGATGTCTGGGTCGTACACGTGTAAAATCGGAAAAAATCGTACAAATACGATTTAAATCGTACATATGGCAGCCCTGCTTGACCATGCTACGAGAAGGCGCGTCACGACGAATGTCGCGAAATTGCAGCGTCAGCAATTTTGGTTGACACTCATAAAATTCTGCCTTCGATGGGATTGAAAATTGAGATGCTCGGGGTGGGGCAGGGGCATTCGAGCATTTGATGGAATGCTGCTCTCATGGTCATTCTTATCCTCTGGTTTCGCTGCGTCAGCAATTTCTGCTGATCGTGAAAAATGTTTTTGGTCCAAATGAATAATGGTGGTGAAGGGCTTTGGGGGCAAAGAGGCATTTGAGTAGTATTCATCATATTTGTCGTATCACGACATTCCTCCCTCCTTTAGAATAGTCCAATGGTTTTTTTTTTTTTTTCAAATTTTCTACCCTATTCGTATTTCTATTCTTCCTATTAATATGTTTTAACACCCTAAAATTCCTAACCATTACATAAAATTCTTTTCATTCATTTTTACCTATCCTATAATATTTGTATTTTTCTGTTTGTTTTTTTTTTTTTTCCGATTTCATCGTAATTTCATCCTATAATTATACATCCCTGTATTCTTTCTTATGTTCTACGAGCAGCTTCCGCTTGTCCATTAACATATAATTTCTTTCAAATCTTGTATGTACTAAATAGTATGAGCAACTTCCATATCTACATTAATATTAGTTCCTACGTGAAATTTTATTCCATTCTTTACAATTTCTTTTTTACAATTAAATTTTAAACCTTAAATTCCTTAACTTGTTTATTTGTCGCAAATACTATCTTTAACATTCCTTACTGTTTAATTACTTAAAAATTTTTTTTTTTATATTCAAACTGATACATTTTTATGATATATATATTCTTTTTTTTTTTTTTTTACATTTTATTTTTCCCAATTACAAACTGGTGATACAAATTTTAGATAACTTACAAATATCTCTTACAACATACAATTTTTTTTTCTTTTTTCTTTTAATATATGGTTTTTTAATTTTGTGCGTTTCTATATGCTTCAATGCGTTTTTTCATTTTATATTGATTGCGGTTTGACTTGAGATGGCTTTGCTGTTTTTTCTGGTTATTGGAGTTAGTATGTGTCTCATACTCCTTGGTCTTTAGTTTCCTGGGATCTTCTGGTGGACCAATGTAATTACCATCTCGGTCGTAGTTCTCAAATTTAAAAAACTTCGGATCCCAAAGAATTGGGATACCATATGACATCGTGTACGATGGTGATATCTCTCTTGTTAGCCGGGTATCCATACTATCTGTGTTCTCGTCGACCTCAAGTTGTCTTAGCATTAAAGCTATCTCGTCTGATGCTTTAAAAAAATCTTCTGTATCTCTGAATTCATCTTCTGTATCCCCTTCGGGATCATCGATTCCCAATTCTTCAATCATTTCTGATTCCTCATCCGGTAAGGCCCCTCTTTCTCTAGCCATTTTCTCACGTGTTTGTTTTCTGCTAATTGTGTTGGATTGTATCTATTAGCATCTTATTTGTTTTAATTAGCTTATCTCTATGCATCCTTATTCTAAATTCAACATTTATTGCTATTTGGTTCTTATGGATAGAAAAGTTTAAGACGGTTATTATGAACTTGCGTTTTTTATTCCCAATCTGTATGGTTGTATTCACTGGACTGTTCAGTGCTATTACTTTAAAGGGTCCTACCCAAAATTGAGTCAATTTATTTTTTCTGGCGGCATTTTGCAAAAGTACCACACCTCCTACGTGAATTTTGATTGGGTTGACTTTACGGTCGTAATACTCCTTCGAGTGCATTTTGCTTTCCTCTGTATTGCGTTTCGCTATTTGATACGCTCTTCGAAGTTTATTCCTTAACTTAAAGTAATAATTTTCCTGATCATATACAGGTTGAGGTTCCTTCTTTAAATTATTTGGCAGAGGTGCTGAAAATCCATATAAACAATCCATTGGAGTCAATTTCGTCGTTGTATGGATACTATTATTTCTTACGAACATTGCAGCTCGCAAGTGGTCATCCCAATTAGTGTAGTTTTCATCAACAAAACTCCTCAGGTAATCTGCTAACGGTCTGTGGGATCTCTCCAAAGAACCATTTGCTTGTGGATGGTATGCTGTTGTTTCTATCTTGCGAATTTTAAACAGTTTGCATACCTGTCGAAACATCTCGGATGTGAAATTTGTTCCCTGAACGGTAATCAATTTCTTAGGGATTCTGTACCTACTTATTATTTCATCCACAAATTCCTGAGCTACTGTTGAAGCCTCCATATTTTCTAAGAGTACCACATCCATAAATCTTTTCAAATCATCTTCACAACTGAGTATATATTTATTTCCTTTGGTTGTTTCCGGTAATGGTCCAACGATGTCCATATAAACTTTGTCGAAAGGCATTTCACCAGTATCCGTTAGAACCATGGGTTCCTTATGCTCTCTTGTACGTTTATTGATTTGGCACTTTTTACATTGCTTTATATAGTTAGCTACATCTCTTATCATCCCCTTCCAGAAGAACTCGCGCTTAAGCCGCTGGTAAGTTTTATATACTCCTTGGTGTCCTCCAAAGGGAGCGTCATGGACATCTGCCAATATGGTTTTAATTTCCTGTGGATCCGTTACAACTTTTACTTGTCTATGTTTTAAAATTTCATCCGATAAGTGGTCACTTAATGGTGATTCTATTGTTTTGGGTTCCTTCACCGATTCTTGATTTTCGGTGTTATCCTCACTCTTTTTTCCCTTAGCTTGTTGACGCGTTATCACCAGGACTTCATAAGGTATTCTACTAAGGGCGTCCGCATTATTATTCTTTCTCCCTTCTTTGTATTGGATTTCGAAGGTATAGTCAGATAACTTGTGCCAAAGTCGTAGAATTCTGCTGGTAGGATCCTTTATCCGTATGGCACCTCGTAGCGGTTTGTGATCGGTAAACACTGTAAACGGTCTTCCGTATAGATAACTCCTATAATTCTTTACCGCCCATACTATAGCTAGCAATTCCTTTTCTATTGTGGAGTAATTATTTTCGGCGGAATTTAACGTTCGGCTAGCATATGCGATCGGTCTTTCTTCGTTATCTGGACATTGTGCTAACACTGTTCCCAAAGCATCTCCGCTTGCGTCCGTATATAATTTAAATGGCTCCTTGAAATTGGGATACCGCAGTACTGGTGGTGTAACTAATTTTTCTTTTAAAGTGTTGAAAGCTTTCATGCATTGATCATCCCACTTAAATGTAACGTCTTTTCCTAGTAGTTTATTTATCGGCGACGCTATTTTTGAAAAACCTTTAATAAATTTTCGATAATAGTTTGCCAGGCCCAAAAAAGATTGTACCTGCCTAACTGTTCTTGGTACTGGAAAATCTTTTACGCGTTGTACTAAATTTGGATCTGGTGCCACTCCTTCGGTGCTACATTTATGTCCTAAATATACTATCTCCCTTTTCAAAAAGTTGCATTTCTCAGGATTCAACTTTAAATGGTGCTCCCTTAATCTTGATAGTATCGTACACAATTTACTTTGATGGTCACTTAGATTTTTGCCATAAATGACTATGTCATCCAAATAGACGAAACATTGCAATCCTTGTAACCCGGTTAAAACGTGATTCATAAGTCAAGGATTCAATCTCTTAAAAGCGTAATGTCCATAGGGAGTACTAAACGCCGTCTTGTCACGATCCTCAGGCTTCATCGCTATCTGATGGTAGCCGCTTGCGAGGTCTAATACAGAAAAATACAGAGAATTCCCCAACTGGTCGAGAATATCTTCTATCCTAGGCAGTGGGTAGGCATCTCCCTCGGTTATTTCATTTAATTTTCTATAGTCGACCACTATCCGCCAACGCTTCTCGCCATCAGGTCCTGGTTTTTTCGAAACTACAAGCAATGGGGCGTTCCATTCACTCCAACTAGGTTCCACTATATCTTCATCCAATAATCTCTCTATTTCTTTTGTGATAATATCCTTTTGAGTTTCAGGAAGTCGAAACATTTTACATTTTACTGGCACCTGATTTTCCTTTGTCCTTATTTCATGTTGCACTGTTGTGGTGTGTCCCAACTTTTCTCCTGGTAAATGGAATACATCTTGAAATTCCGTAATCATACCCCGTATTAATTTTTTCTCTTCAGGGTTTAAATTTTGTTCCACATTAATTACTTTCCAAATTTCCGCAATTCTTTTTTCACCATATTTGGCATTTAATTCCGTGTCTCTCTCTGTTTGTATAGTGTAATTATTTTTTATACTATCTTCATCCATATTTATAGCTGCCATTATTTTGTCATTATTCCTTTCCAATTTTAAATTTTCTTTATTTAATTCAACTTCATGATTATTAACATTCATAATACTTATTTTTATTTTTCCTTTTACTGGGGTGACTAATGCATTACTTATGTACGCCCCCGGGAATATTTCTTCTCCCACTATTTCTTATATATTCACCTTTAGTCACTGTTGATATTTCCAAAAATTTCACTGTTCTTCTTGGAATTTTCATCATTCTTTGATCCTCTCTGATGACACAATCTTCTTCTTCCTCATTCTTCTCTAATGACTCTGGGACACTGCCCATGCGTTTTTCCGATTTGAGTCTATTTATCCCATTCGTAACATTCGAGTAACAGTTGCCGTGATAAATGTCATATTTGCGAAAATGACTTTTGTAAGTAGCATTACTCTCTTCGATTGATACAGTTTGCGATTCTGAATCGAAAAGTGCTGCCAAATCTTGCAATATCTCCGTGTCATCTGTTAAATGTAAAGAGACCTTGTTTTGTCCTCCGTGCTCTTCCAAGTGCTAAGGTACACTTTCTGGTTTGCGAACCATCTTTAAAGTGTCCTTCTTGGGTGGAGTATTCACGTTGGTCAACTTCTGCGTCTTTTGCTATTACATCTACAAATCGGACCTTTCTATTTCGTGGTTGCTTATCCTCGAATGATATAGCAATTATTTCGTTTTCCTTTTTCGATGGAAAGGTTAATCTTTTGGCTGGACCTTCCACATTACAATATTTTGTAAGGAAGTCATTTCCTATTAATCCAGCTACATTGGATGGGTATATTGACTTTACCACTTGAAACTCGGAGGGGTACGTTTGTTTTAATTCTATTTGTCCCGTTATCGTTCCTTCTGATAGTACCCCTCCTGAAATTGTATTTAATGAGACTATGTCTGTCTCATCTATTAATCTTAACTTGTCTTTTATTATTTCCTCTTTTTTAATTAAACTTATCTCCGATCCTGTATCAATAATAAACTTTGGCTCTTTATTTACTAATATATCCACCGGTAATACTACTATAGGTAGTTTTGGTGGCTTGCTGCACCTTTTCTTATTATTCTCTACTGACGACTCGCGGTGCGTTCGGTCGTCCTTGCAGAGTTTCCCTCATTTCGTACTTTTTCTTCTTGTTGTAATCTTTCCCACCTTTCTCGAAGAAAACATCTAGTTTCAACGTGATCATTAGCTAGGCAAAAGTTGCATTTATTCGTATTATCTCGGGTCGTTGTCTGATTTACCTGACGTTTTCGTTGTTCGTTTGTATTTCCCTGACTTTGTTGGTTATGTGACCTTCGTACAGTGCAGTTTTGGATAGTATGACCATATATTCTACACATGGAGCAGAAAGGTGTCATTTGCCTTGTTCGACATTCTGCCATTATGTGACCCATCCTGTTGCAAAAATTGTATCTCATTTGTCGGTGATCCTGTCTGCCTCGCGGTACATTGAAATTATTATTTGTTGCATAGTTTCTCTGTGGTCCATTGTATTGTTTTTCGGAATGATACTGGGGTTGATTCAAATTTCTACCGAATGATGTTGAATATGAAACATTATTAATGCGGGGTTGATTTCTTCGCCATTGGTGATTGTCTGTGTTAAATCCTGATTGAAATGTACGATCCCTTGAGTTGTACTGGTTTATAGATCCTTGCTGCATGCATTGCTCCGTCTGTTCTAATTTTGATATTTTCGATCCCAATCCCTCTAGTGTATTATCCGCGTCTTGGAGCAAATAAAACTTATGGTTGGGATTTATAATTCCCATCTTAAAACAATGCAGACCAGAGAGAGATAATTACGAATATTTTGCTTATTATTAAAAAGTCATTGTCTCATTGTTGAAAACTTTATTTAATACAATTCCTCTAAACTTAATTCACCGAAGTTATCTTAAAACATTTGAAACAGAATTTTATTAATTTTTTTTTTATTTAATTAATTAATTAATTTATTTGTAACTTAATTCACCGAAGTTATCTTAAAACATTTGAAACAGAATTTTATTAATTTTTTTATTATTTTTTTGTAACTTAGTTCGCCGAAGTTATCTTAAAACATTTTATTAACTTATTTGTAACTTAGTTCACTGAAGTTATCTTAAAACATTTGAAACAGGATTTAATTTGCTTATTTGTAACTTAGTTCACTGAAGTTATCTTAAAACATTTGAAACCGGATTTTAATTTATTTGTAACTTAGTTCACTGAAGTTATCTTAAAACATTTGAAACAGGATTTTAATTTATTTGTAACTTAGTTCTCTGAAGTTATCTTAAAACATTTGAAACAGGATTTTATTAATTTATTTGTAACTTAGTTCGCCGAAGTTATCTTAAAACATTTGAAACAGAATTTTATTAATTTTTTTATTAATTTATTTGTAACTTAGTTCGCCGAAGTTATCTTAAAACATTTTATTAACTTATTTGTAACTTAGTTCACTGAAGTTATCTTAAAACATTTGAAGCAGGATTTAATTAATTTATTTGTAACTTAGTTCACTGAAGTTATCTTAAAACATTTGAAACAGGATTTTAATTTATTTTTAACTTAGTTCACTGAAGTTATCTTAAAACATTTGAAACAGGATTTTAATTTATTTGTAACTTAGTTCTCTGAAGTTATCTTAAAACATTTGAAACAGGATTTAATAATTTATTTGTAACTTAGTTCTCTGAAGTTATCTTAAAACATTTGAAACAGGATTTTATTAATTTATTTGTAACTTAGTTCTCTGAAGTTATCTTAAAACATTTGAAACAGGATTTAATTAATTTATTTGTAACTTAGTTCACTGAAGTTATCTTAAAACATTTGAAACAGGATTTTAATTTATTTGTAACTTAGTTCACTGAAGTTATCTTAAAACATTTGAAACAGGATTTTATTAATTTATTTGTAACTTAGTTCGCTGAAGTTACCTTAAAACAATTGGAAAAAACCTTGAAAAGTTTTTTTTAATAACTATCATAATTTTTTCGATGTATTGATATGTCGCTCCTAGTGTGTCGTAAATTCGTAATTGCAGCTGCGCCAAATTCATGTTTCATATGATACACTAGATTTTTAATATGGTATCTGGTATGTCTTATAAAACATTTTGTTACTTATACTTACAAGGTTTTCTTAATATGAAATCATAAGCAGCATTAGTAGTAGTAGTAGTAGTATTTATTTGTTGAATTCACGGAATTATACAAATGAGTGTTATCATGATGTTACTTAAGTTAGTACAAAATTAATTTACTTGAGTCGTATACCTTTTTTCAAATACTTGATTTTATAGTGATCAAAAGCTGCTGGTATTGTTGTTATTTTGCAAATGCTTGAGTTTTACGTTAATTGGCTTATTATGTATTATTCATATATTTCGCTAAGGCTGAATTATAGTTGGCACTAGCTGATAGTATTGGAGTTACTTTTCAAATGCTTAAGTTTTGCGTTAATTGACTTATCCTATGTTAATGTCCATGTGTTTCGCAGCGGCCGACTAATATACTTTCGAGAAGATGCACTATTTTATTAACTTCATCGCGACCGGGCGCAGCCAGAGCGTTCAGGAAAACGTCAAGATCGTCGAACTCAGGTGCAATATTGCGTCTTTCATTCTCGTATCTGCGGCATTCACTAATTATATGAGTCATAGAATTGTTTTTTGAGCAGCAGAGACAGTAGTTCTCTTGGGGTAGCGCTAGTTTATTTCCCTTCATTAGTATCCTGTTGTTATAGACATTACTCAGTCGTAGCTGAGCTATCAGTTTCTTCTTTGACAAGTGGAGATTCAGTTGAAGGTATTGATTGTCCATGTTTCTTGATATCAAGGAGGGTAGGAGCACTAATGAGGTCGAGCTGCTGGTTTTACTTATGTCTTTGTTGATTAGGTAATGATGAAATTTGTCAAGGAGGTTCCCTTTTTCCCGCGAGAGGCGGTCTAGTGACAGTTCCTCCCAAATATCTACAGCATCTATTTTTTCGAAGAAATTTTTTTGAACTTGTACGGCCCAGTTGTGAGTTTGAGGGGGGTTAGATGTATTTCTTGCCAGTTGGAGAATTTTGTTAAGGCTGCCTTTGGTATATCTTTCTTTTGGTAACTTTAAAGTCTTTTCAGCAAAGTTTAATATTGATTTGAAGATGTTAAGACGTATGCTTGGAATTCCGGACTCGAGCCGTAGTGCATAGCTTGGGGTATTGGAAGGTAGGTGTAGCAAATTACAGATAAACTTGTTCTGGATTTTCTCGAGCAGGTCCATATGTTGAAGACTCCACACTGGCGCTGCATACAGGGCAACCGACGAAACCAAGGCTTCATATATTCTGATGCATGTCTGCCAGTTTACTACTTTGATATTGTTGAGTATTGCAATCGTTTCAGGTATTGCGCGCTTCGCCTTGTTACACATCTCCTTTGCTGCAACTTTAAAAGTTCCATTTTGGGTGAAGGTTATACCCAGATACGTGTATTTGTTAATTAAATCAATTTTTTGATCATTGTACATAAACGGGTCAAGTCGTTTTAAATGACCGTGACCTCCTTTTTGAAAGACAATGATGTTGGTTTTTGTTGGATTTACACTCAGCCCATTGGTATCAGTGTATTTATATAGAAGCTTTAATGTTTTTCTTAACTGGATTTGAGAGTCCATCACAAATACCATTTCGTCAGCAAAGGCTAGCATGATAATTTCAGTCCAATGATTAAGTGAGACACCTCTGATCCTTTCGGCTATGAGGAATTTTTCAATGTCACTTATATAGAGGGCAAACAACAGTGGAGATAGTATCTCGCCTTGCAGGACTCCTTCAGAAATAGGGCAGGTATTAGACAAACCCTCCGGCGTTTTCACTTGTAGCTCAGCTTTGTTATACAGGTCGGCCAATACGTTTATGATCTTCGAGCTTACTCCCAAGTTGAGGAGTTTCTTCCACAGGAGGTGGTGAGGTACTGAGTCGAACGCCTTTCTAAGGTCGACAAAGAGTGCAAAGAGTTTTCCTCCCTTTGTTTTTAGTTGGTTTTGTGTAAGTACCATGAGTGTGAATAGATTATCGAGCGTTGATCTACCTTCTCGGAATCCTGACTGTGACTCGGGTAGTACAAGTTTTTCTTCAGCCCACTTATACAGTCTATTGAAGATAATTGCTGTGAATAGTTTGGTGGTGGTAGTTCCTTTTTTATGCAGCATTTTGAGTATTACAGAGGCCCAGGCGGCTGGAACTTTCTCCTCCCCTAAGATTTTATTAAAAAAGCAAAGGATGTATAGCATCCAATTTTGAGGTAGATTTTTGAGAAACTCGTTAGAGATTTCGTTAAGACCAGGAGCCTTATTGTTTTTAAGTTTGCCAACTGCCAGACTTAATTCCTGCATTGAGATTGTCTTTTCTAACTCCGGGACTACGTTGAGTCTCTCAAGAGGGTGAAAAATTTTGTTTTGGGGCCCGTATATGTTACGAAAATAGTTGTACCATGCTTCGGGTTTAATTGGACTAACGGTGCTAGGCTTAATGCTTCGATGCTTATTTATTAATGTCCAGTATTCCTTCGAGTTCATCGCTTGACTCAGTAAAGTAGCACATTTACTCTCGTAGGCGTCTTTGCAAGGATTAAGAGATCTATAGTATTCGTTTCGCAGTGCTCTGAACTCCGCAACTTTGTTTGCATCGTAGCGGGACTCTTTTTTCTCTTTGGATTTTGCTCGCAGTGTTTTTTTCCGATTATGGCACTCGGAATTAAACCAAGGTTTTGAAAAAGCATTCTTTCTTGGGTTCGATTTGACCATCCTGCATGCTAAGGCTGCTTGAAAGATTGTGCTGTTTAAGTTTGCGTTAATCTCTTCGATTGTTCCACCAATATTTGACACGTTCGGAGAATAGGCCATTGTGTTGTTGTACAGTACTGTTACGTCGTTGCGCCATTTAATATTGAGCTGTCCAGAGTTTGCTACTAGGCATTTAGGGGTGACCTCGACTGATACTGGTAGATGTCCAGATTTGGTAACGATATCGTGTACTTTCAGTTCCGTAATTAGACTGAGTGCCGAGCAGTTGCATAGTACTATATCGATCACTGAGGAGCCTGTTGAACAGCTGTAAGTAAATTGCGCCGGAATGTCCCCTGTAGTTCTCCCATTCAGTATTATGAGGTCATTGTTCCGAGCAAAGTTTAAAAGACTCTTTCCTCTCTTATTCGATATCTTGTCCAGGCTTTCTCGCTCGATACACACATTAAGTAGGCTGTAGCAAGTACTATCTAAGTCATTATCGTCTGCTATACGTGAATTAAAATCGCCTCCTATAATGATAATAGAATCCCTGTATAGAATCTTAATTTGTATAAGTAATTCAGTTATTTCATCAAAAATAGCGTCCACATCCTTGGCTTGATTGATGTATACGGTCCCCAATATAATAATAAACTGCGCGATTTTAAATTTTGTGATGATGTACGATTCACTGGAGAACAGAATATTGGCGTTACGGTACTTGTTCTTGTCGAAGGTGATAGTGATACCCCCACTCGCTCGTCCTCTTGTTGCTGTCTTCACTGCGTTGATTGAGAGGCAGGTATGGTCACTAGAAAGAGAGGAGAAAGGAGATACTTCCCTCCAGGTTTCATATAGACACACAATATCAAATTTTTGCACAAGTTCTTTGATGTCACCTAGGTTGTGGTAGCCTGACGCATTCCAGAAGACGACTTTGGGCGAGCTTTGGGGGGGATGAACTAATTGCTATTTAGCTGCCTGGTCCTGGTTTTTTCTGCTTTTATGATGATGACGCCTGGTCTTCGAAGTAAGCCTTACTTTTGCTAGTTGGCTCGATGTCCCCGGCGATTCGTCTGAATATTCGCGTGGTCTTTTTTTTTTTGAATCTCTCGAAAGTGACGAGTCCTCACTACCTTGCCCCTCTAGGTCAGAGTCCTGGTTTTTGCTGGACGAGTTGGTGTGGTTATGAACCGAAGCTAGATATTGGTGAGCTTCAGATATTGATAATCCTTTACTTCCCACCTGTAATTGTAGTTTATTAATGTTGGAGTCTATGTTAAGCTTTTTGAGTTGGACTTGCAACTTTTTTAGTTCGCTATATTTTGCTCTCTTTGTCTTGTTCTCATCATTAGCGATTGTAATACCGTGATTTATTTTGATTTTCCCGTAATTCTCAAATATTACTTGTTTGTCTCGTAGTGAGATAAAAGAGACTCGAACCGGCCTCTTTCCCATCTCCCGGCCTATGCGCCTTGCTTCCTCGACATTCTCTGGTTTGACTCCAGCTTCTTGGAGTATCTCAGATACAAATCTGTGCAGGTCAGTATGTATTTCTGTATTATCGGGTATGCCATATAGCACCAGATTCCTCCTTCTCACGGCTGCTTGAAGGGAGGTTACCTGTTTTTCTAGTTCAGAGACACGTTTTGTTAATACACTATTCTTACGATTGAGCTCGGCAATGTCCTTTTCGTTTTTGATGCACATTTTTGCTGTAATACTTGTTGATTCGTCAATTTTATCTACTTTACTGGTTAATTTGACTAATATTTCCTTTAAATCGTCGTTCGACGTAACGCTCATGTGACCGTGCTGGTTCGGCATTATGGTTTATCCTCACTCTGTTCGTTTGGTCAGTGTAAAAGTTGCGGGAGACACGTCAGCTCTGGTAGCCCTCTGTTTCTCAGGATATATTTTATTTCTTGGTTAGATTTTATACTATTTCCCAACGTGATTATTATATAAAGTTTATATTATAGGTTTTATTATGGTTTCGATTATTGGTGGGCTAGTATCAATTATCGAAATTCCCATGAGATCACAAGTTCACCTTTACTTGACTGACACTGCCGCGTTTAAACAACAATATTTCGCTTTTCCGATGGAAGCACGTGGTCACCTTTCACTAATGCCCTAATTTCGATTTAGTGTCTGGAACGACTATTAGATTATTGCTTGTTTGCTTTTGCTTGGTTTGGCGTGGATTGACCCTTTCGTTTTTGTAAATGCTATACGTATCTGTTATTTCAAGTTATAAAGTTTAAGGTAAGGATCTTTACTATCGATGGTACAAGGAGTCCTTTAATTTCACGATTTTTGGATGGAAAAGCTTGTTCACAATTCACTGCATGGCACAGCCTCGTTTTTGCCACTGAATCAAGTAGATCATAGTTCGTTTGCTATTTGTTTAAATTTTGTCTATGAATGTCTCTCTATGAATTTTGTCACTATAGTTTGTGTGGAATTTTTCATTTTCTTATTTCACGTTTTATTGTGAGCAACTGCATTAGATGGTTAAAGAATTACTTTCACTTCTCGATTTTTTTTTTTTTTTTTGTTTGAAGGAACGTGTTTTCATTTTCCGCTTTAGATTTTGTAAATTCACTCCGTATTTCTCATTTAAAGATATTATTACGGATTTTATGATGAACCTACGATGCTACTTGGTTCACTTTCGCTTTTCGAAACAGAGCACATGTTCACTTTTCACTGGATTACAGCCACGATTTACCGCTCGGTCAAACAATAGATCACCGTACGTCTGCTTTTGTGCTTGCACCTCCGCTCTCTATGACGACTCAAACACACGTCACACACATAAGAAGCATTATGTTTCATATGATACACTAGATTTTTAATACGGTATTTGGTATGTCTTATAAAACATTATGTTACTTATACTTACAAGTGTTTCTTAATATGAAATCATAAGAAGCATTATGTTTCATATGATACACTAGATTTTTAGTATGGTATTTGGTATGTCTTATAAAACATTATGTTACTTATACTTACAAGTGTTTCTTAATATGAAATCATAAGAAGCATTATGATACACTAGATTTTTAATATGGTATTTGGTATGTCTTATAAAACATTATGTTACTTATACTTACAAGTGTTTCTTAATATGAAATCATAAGAAACATAATGTTTCATATGATACACTAGATTTTAACCTTATTTTTGCCTGTTCACACGAGTTCACGCCTAGTTTCACTTTAAGTTGACGCCCTATTTTCGCCTGTTCACACGAGTTCACGCCCAGCTTCACCTTAGGTTCTGCCTTTCCTTAGGAGTGGTTTGAATGTTTTGAACTATATATACCATACAACTATGTATACAAAACAACTTAAAAGAAAAGAAAATCGAAATAAAGAGAAAATAAAATCAAGAAAATCTCAGCTTGCTGAAATCTCATTCCTATGAAACTGGAAACTGGAAACTGGAAGCTGCTTTACAATATTTCTTTCTCTAGTCTCTAACCCTAACGCTACTCACTTATTCCTAGCTGCCTTCTTTGCTCGACGATAGTTCCTTCTAGCCTGCTTAATTTTCGAAATCTCCTGCTGAGCTTTCACCCTCTCTTCCTTTCCCTGTGCCAGCACCCACGTTGATTTTGACTAACTCTTCCTTCATTTTTGGCGTTAATTTATAGGGATGTTTTCGCCTATTCAGCGCTTATCCCCAATCCAGACTCGGTTGACATCATCCCAGAATCGGATGTTCTTTCCTCCAAGGCCACGCATTGTGGACATATTCTGCAGCCTCAGCAGCTTCTGTTGCCATGATCCCACTGTTCCATGAAATCATTCTTGTTGAAGGCCATTTGTTCCCGATGTGATATGAAGACCTATGTATGTTCTCTCAATCCCGCACAATTTGATGGTGACATCACCCACGTTCCATGATCCAGCATCATGATCCATGTGCAAGGTCTTTTTCCTCCCTTTCTGCGTGATCAACACAATGTCGTGGTGACATCACCCATGATCCATGATCTCGCGTCATGATCCATCATTGTATTTATTCTCTAGCCAAAGTCACTTGACCATGCTACGAGAAGGCGCGTCACGACGAATGTCGCGAAATTGCAGCGTCAGCAATTTTGGTTGACACTCATAAAATTCTGCCTTCGATGGGATTGAAAATTGAGATGCTCGGGGTGGGCCAGGGGCATTCGAGCATTTGATGGAATGCTGCTCTCATGGTCATTCTTATCGTCTGGTTTCGCTGCGTCAGCAATTTCTGCTGACCGTGAAAAAAGTTTTTGGTCCAAATGAATAATGGTGGTGAAGGGCTTTGGGGGCAAAGGGGCATTTGAGTAGTATTCATCATATTTGTCGTATCACGACAAAGGTAATATCGGGGCCTATTCTGACGAAATTTGTAAAATAGCAGATTTTTCTGTTACGGGATAGCAGATTTGGCTCGTAGCAGAGTTTCGGTAAGTTGGAATTCTGGCTTCAAACTATTTTCGAATCTGCTACGAATTCAATTTCGCAAATTACTTTATGCCAAATCTGCTATCTTTGACAGCCGAAAGTGTAAACAAACACTTAAAATGTAATAAACTATAATTTTAAATGCCTTTTTGGCGTGAAAAAGGTGTTAATAATTTTAATATTTGTTAAGTTCATAAATAAAGAAACACTATTGGTAAATATTTAATGAAAAACAACAGTTTTCTGGTATGGAATTTGGGCAAAATACCCAAATAAGTATGTTTGGTGATGCAGCAAAATGTTTAAGGAATACTTATCTTTAAGGAACTTTAAGAATAACTAGAGCATTAACTCAAGGAATTCAATCAATTTGATAGTAAAGGCTTCAATATAAGCACGAAGATATTTAATTTGGGTTTTGCATTGAGTGAAAAATTTGGCAAATTCGTAAATAACAAAACAGCGGGGGCTCTTTGGATTGTGGAAAAGACGATAGCATAAGAACTACCATAAAAACAAAGTGATCTGATTATGTTTTTATAATGGAAGGCACATAAACTGAGTCGGGTTATATCATGATATTCCACAAAATGACCACCTCAAATCAGAACTAGAAGATAAAGAAGAGACTATTTCATACTACATGTAAGGATATATTTGTTAAAAATACCATGCTAATACTATGTACTTCTTAAAAATACTTACTGATATTTGAAAATAAATAACTTTGGGACAAAAATCATATCATTCTATCAACATAGTGTTTGTCACGAAGTGGATGCAGACGGATTATATGTTAATATAATTTAATTTTGACGAACTTTTGTGATGTAGAACGTAAGTTATTAATTTGGAAAATCAAATAATGTTTTAGTACTTAAATGGATTACTTTTATAAGAAATTTTATCTACACTGTTGTGCCATTGAGGTAATCCTTCAGGATATTTCTTTGATGTCACGCTTGTTGCGCTGTGTGGTTTTTGCTAAATCTTCTTAGTTGTGTGCAATTGCCAGAGTCAGTACAATCCCTGATTTCGTCGTCCATCGTCGCACCAAATGATGTTCCTGTCTTCCTAATAAAATTGTGAAGCACGACTGTTGATTTGATTATTGAATGAGCAAGGTCTGGATCAGCACGTATATTTATAACGTATATTATATATTCCGAACGTATTCTCTATGGTCCTTCTTGCACTTGACGAGCGTTTGTTGAATACCTCCTTATCCGACGACAAGTTCCGTCCCCGCCGTCCCCCGTGTCATAATCCTCGCCTTTGTACGGCGGCCAGTCGCTTCCTGTAGCACTCGATTTACATTCTGGCGCCCCATATCTCCGCGCCGTACAGAAGTATGGACTGCACCGTGTCCATCAACAGTCGACGTTTCGCCGGCATTGGCCCATGGGTATTAGAAATTATTCCACTGAGATATGTGGTCATTAAAGCCGCTTTGTCAGCCGTCTGCCGAATGTGTTCTCCAGAGGTGAGCTTAGTGTCCATTGTCACCCCAAATATTAAGCGGCCGGCTTTTTCTGCATACGCTCCTCTCCGACTATAAAGGGCAGGGCCTTCTCGATCCTTCTTTTCTTGAGGATTACGATCTCTATCTTGGCTATTGCTAACGAGAGTCCATGCTCGTTCATCCACCTGTTCACCCTCCGCATGACTTGGTTGAGTTTAAGTTGCGCTAACTCGAAGGTGCGCGCAGCTATCAGCGCTAGGACATCGTCCGCGTAGCCAACCATCCGCGTCTCTTCAGGCATCTCTAGTCGCAAGAGGCTATCGTAGGAGATATTCCACAGATCGGGGCCCAAGATAGACCCTTGCGCAGCTCCAGCCGTTATAATCTTTCTGCGGTTGCCTTCAGTAGTCTCATACTCCAGCACTCGATCACTCAGGTAATCCTTCATCATGCGGAGTAGATACCACGGCACTTAGAAAGTTTGTTCTAGCGCATCCAGCATGTCGCACATTCTTGAGTTTCCCTCTAAGCTCTCCATACCGCCTCAACGACCTCGTTTACCGCGTCAATAGTGCACCGTCCCCGGTGAAAGCCATATTGACATTTGCTTAGGTCTTTTGTCGCCCGGATTGCCGATAGCAGACGGGGTTGCAGCAGTTTTTCAAGTACTTTACCCGCCGTGTCTAGCATGCATAATGGGCAGTACGATAATGGTGCTTGTGCATCTCCTTTACCCTTGTCAATCAGTACAAGTCTTGCTTTCTTCCAGGGGGAGTATAATATTCCTGTCGTCAGGCAAATGTTGTACATTCCCAGTAAGAGTTCGGGCACGCCCCGAATGCTTTCTTTAGCGGTTCGCTGGGAATTCCGTCTGGTTCAGGAGCTTTCCCGTTACGGAGTGAAGTTACTGCTACTCTTAACTCCTCCTCGGTAAACAGAGGTATCGATCCGACGTGTTCCACTTCTCTCTTGCTGATTGGCTGCAACGGAAAGAGTGCATTAACGATGTTGGCCATGATTTCTACATCCATGGCGGGTCTTGGTGCCATCGCTCCTAGTTTCTTAACCACGATTTTGGATCCAAGTCCCCAGGAGTCCACTTTCACTTTCTCTGCTAGCCTTCGCCATTGTGTTGCCTTGCTGGCCCTATGGCGAGTAGTGCCTACTTGGCGGTTTTGTATTCGAGGGAGAGGGCACTTGCCTCCACGCTGTTTTTTGCTCTTTGCGCTTTCTGTCTCCCGCGCAGAAAAGTTCTCCGTAGCTCTGCTATCTCGGTCGTCCACCAGTACGCAGGGCGCTTGTCATGCCTGGGACTCTTTCGGGGCATCGCCGCTTCGCAAGCCTTACGCAGAAGTTTCATGGAGTCCTTGACGGCTTGCTCTGCCAGTGACCTGTGTTCTACCGTAAGTGGGTCTGTCACGCCGGACAGGCCCGCGAGGAGCACTGTTTTGAACTTGACTTCATTGAAACATTGCACGTTCCACTGCCTGTTACCTCTCAGCGCAGCCGCGGCCACATGGCCATCATGAACACCGAACGTGATGTATTGATGGTCGCTTTCTGTATAGTCCTCGAGCACACTGCAGCATTGAATTGAAAAATAGCAACTGAAATAGGTTACTCCGAGGCTCTTTACCCAGACGTAGCCTCGGCCGCTGCCATGCGTAGCCACTCGCACCTTGGTTGGTGCTCTTACCCATATTGCAGCCGTCCCAAGCTCATCCAGATTCCAACCTGGAGAGTGGTAGTTTTTATATTGTTCGCTTATGAGCAGCAGGTCCACCTCTTTCTCGGTACCCATTTGGTGCAGCAAATCATTCGTTGTTAAACTCCGATTAATATTAGCTTGTAAGATACGGATCATCTCGCATGCACTTTGCTTCTTTCTAGGGCGCCTCTGAACACCGCACAATTCCTTGACCCTTGCGCTGCGGGTGACTATTGCCATCCTCTGCGCTCTAGTGTTGCTGCTGGTTCGTGAGACGATGATAGCCGGGTCGACTTTTGTGACTTATTTTTATCAGCAGGGCTTCTCTGGGCGGTTTCCGTTTCTTGAAATTTTTTCTCCCTTCGTCATCTTGGATAACGGTGCGCGGTGCCCCGTCTGGCTTATATTTTGTAACGCTTCTTTCGGCTCTCGTCCTCTTTTCGACCATTTTAAGGGCCCCTGGCAATCCGGTGCCGGGTGGCGAAGTCGTTTCTTTTGGCCCCTTGGCTTTTTCTTTGATCAGTCGACCTTGTTTACCGGTGACTTGCCAGTCCTCTCTCTCGGGTTCGGGCTCCCTCTCACGTGCCTTTTTTCCCGCGTCCTGCTTGATTGGGCTTGTCGCAGCTCTCTTACTTGAGTAAGGTGCATGGATGTTCTCATGTATATTTCGTATTGCGGTATTGTCACTTTCATTTTATCCGGTGCTTTCGTCTTCATTTTTGTCTTGTTGCATGTTTGAGTTTGTTGTTTTAATCCTATTTACTGAGCTACACGAACCTTCCAGGACATACTTTTCCCTGGAGGCGTGCGCATCATCATAATACTTCGTTTAAAGGCTCCAAGTAAACTTACTTCATCTGTCATTTCGTTACTGTGTTCCTGTTCTGCTGATTTCGTTTCTTCTTTGCTGTTTTTAATTAAATCCATGAGTTCGAAATCCATAATAAATGCCGTTTCAATGGAAACGCCTCATCACCAACTATATAGTATGGAAACGATTGCTGTGTTCGGCAAATTGGAGTGGTCGGGTAGATCTAGCTGATTATTTAGCAAGCGTTGTCCAAAATCTGTCCGTCGCAAAATACCACCTTATACAAAAGAAATGAAGTTTTGAAGATAAATAACAAATAACACGTAATTTCACTACGAATCATCCGATTCCGAATCAAAAGCTCCTACATTAACATAGGTGAAGTTATAATCCGCATCGCATACACCAAGCAATACAGCAGAAAAACTGCTTTTATAGTTTCTGTAAAGAGATCCACTATTAGGGGGCGTCTGGATGACACGATGCTTGCCATCAATTGCTTCTATCTTCTTGCTTCAGGAAGAAACTTGCGGCAATTTTTTTTAATTCCTGTTTTCTGGGCCTGCTTATAAATTGACCATTCAGAGCACTCCAAATAGCATTCGTTGTTTCTGTTAGAGTCCTATGCACAGTGGTTTTTGAAACTCGAAATGCAAAAGAAAGACAATTGTAGTTTATTCCAGTAGCCAAAAACCTTCGAAAAATAAATAATAGAATTATAAAAACCTCTACAGACCAAATCCTAGAGTTTTCCTTGCCTCAAAGTTATCATCAACCTATTAAGTTCAGAGATCGGCTTTCTGATGGATTCCTTTGTTAACAGAGGGCCCGCCAAAGACAGCAGTAATTGAAACTGTTGCTTATTCATTCTTATATAATTTTGCAGGCTCTCATTATCGTCCAGCAACATTTTTTGAATTAAATTGTTCCCATGGCCCAATAGTTCCATTTTCCGGAATATATCCCTCACCCACCATTATCTTTCCATCTCCTCTTTCCAAAAATTGCTGCGTCATCATCAAATAATATGACGCAATAAAATTTCTCTTGATAGCACTATTCATTTTAAATTATTTTGATTAAAAATTCGCGAGTTTTGTGTTGTGTTTTTGTCACTGTCATATATGTCACTAATACAGCTGTCACCACATGTGTCTATTTTCGTCTCACAAGGCTATTTTCGAAATTCGAAATCAATCCACGATGGCATTGGAAACAAGTGCCAGAGTCAGCGTCAACACACTCCGCTCCAAGCTTTACACGACTGACTCGTAACTCCAACTCACTTGGACTTGACTTCTCATTTCGTTACTTCTCCATTCGTTCATTGTTGAGTACATTCATTCATAGTTGTTTCTAGGTGACTTCTACTTTCCTTTATTGTCATGTCTCGGTGGCGAATGGTTCATTGTTGATTGCCCACTTGGAAGGGGTCAGGTGACGAATGCTTATTTTTTTATCGTCTACTTGAAACGTGTCAGATGACGAATGGTTGGTTGTTGATCATCTACTTGGGAAGCGCCAGGTGACGAGGCGTTGCATGCCTGATCGATGACGTATTCATGTGATGACGTGTGCATGTGATGAAGTGTTGGTTGTTCGATGACGTATGCATGTGATGACGTGTTGGTTGTTTTATGAGGCGATGTTCTTTCAGATATCTTTAAATGAAAATATGTTATCCATGATTGAATATGAAGAATTGATGCGGACTTGTTGACGATTTGATTCGGACTGAAGATGATTGATAAAAAAATGGCATGATCAGTTGCTTTCAAGAGCAGACGCATTAACTTTTCGATCTGCCACTGAAACATGAACACAATGAACAGACGCATTTTCGATGATGGTCATGGGCATGGATGGTCTGATTTTTCACAATGTGACTATTTTTTAATTAGTTACAATGTATCCACATTCGATTTTCTCTTCATGATTGAACAAACCTCCATAAAACTTGTATGAGTAATTTTCCTTTCATGACTACAGGCGATATGTATCCATTTGGATCATATATCTATGCTACACAACTCAGTACTAGAGATGGGGAAAAGAGTGATTTTCCAATCAGAACCGGAGCAGTGACTGTGATTCAAAAGTCACAGTGACAAACCACCGTGATTTCGGACCGTTTTTCTTTTGGGAACGTTCTCACATTTGACAAATATTCATATACGAGTTTTTCCAAATTGAATTTAAAAACAAAATTTGTTGTACTTTTCTTACGCCTAACCTGGTCCTTCGTTCATTGAGCAGGTATCCTCCTTTAGAAAAAAGCCTTTTGCAAGGCACAGAAGTTGCCACGAATCCGAAGTGTTCCTTTACAAGACACGCTAAGTTGGGGAAGCTCTGTTCAAAGGTTTTCCACCAGTCCGAAGGATTATCTTCGAAGACAATATTTGGGAAATCCAAATACCGCTGATTTTCAGGAAAAGCCTTTGATATTGGCGTTCGCTGAGGTTGCACTGTGCTTGTCATGATCCTCTGTACTCGTCGTATACCATCATAATTGGCTCATGAAGGTTCCCGCCAAATAAATGCTCCTCCACAGCTGGATTTTCCAGCATTTTCCTGAGGAATGTTAATACTCCGCTGGTGGCGACTATCAACTTGGTGCCCGAAGCATATTTCTCTCCACCCATTTCTGTAGTCATGTCATCAAACACCTCCAATACTCTACAGAGTTGCTTGCATATGGTCCATTCTTCTGACGATAAGGGTGTCCACTCATCATCAAGCAATGCCAACATAGCTTTGATGGCCTCTTCCAGTTCCACGAATCTTTGTAGCATCTTGAACGTGGAATTCCATTACGTTGCCACGTCCTGGAGCAGCGTGTTCTGCTTTTGGTAAAGCAGCACCTTTTCCGTTGCCTTCACACTTCTTTTATAGTGTGACACTATTTCTTTCGTTTTGGTTTTAATTCCTTTTAACCTTGGGATGGCTTTATCTCCCGTTGTCGGGCATTTTACAATTAAATTAATTGTGTGGGCATAGCACCCGAAATGTCTGGCACGGCAGCCGTCATGTTGCTCGCGTTGTCTGTCACAATGATAAGGATCTTGTTGCGCAATCCCCATTTGTTAACTATTCGAAGAATATTCTGTGCAATATTGGTGCTGGTGTGACTTCCAGATAGATAAGCACACTCCAGAAGCATTGTTTGGAAGTTGAGTGTGTCATCTATCTAGTGGGCTGTTACTGCCATATACGCGTCGTTGACACAGGATGTCCAAATGTCGGTCGTTAGGCACATCTTCTTTGCCTCTGCCACACATTCCTTTTTATCTGCGCGACATGTTTCATAAAGGGCTGGCAAGTAATTGCTTGCCAGCAGCTTTCGATCCGGTAAGGTGTAAGAAGGGTTGAGAGCTTCCACGAAAGCACGTAACCCTTATTTTCTGCTACTGAAAATTGCTGTAAATCTTCTATAAACAGCCGCATCAAAACCTTATTAATTTGTTTTTTTTTTCGTTTGACGCAATTCTTTTCCCAAAATAATGAGAAGAAATGATTTGTTGGGAAACAGGAATACACATGCGAGGCGGCTGGTTTTGTCTCTGCTCAACAATTCCACTGGGTCCAGGGAGAGGCTCATTTTCCTGGCGTTGCTCACTGCTGCTGGGGCCGGGGAGAGGCTCATTTCGTTGCTCCATCCGTTGACTATCCGTTGATGGTTGGGAACTACTTGGTACATCATCAGCAGCTTTTGATGAGTATGTCCATATGCATATCATATCCATATCCATATGTCTCCTGAGATTACTGATCGACGTCTTGTAACTCAGCGAAGTTTTGCAGATCTTGCAACGCGCTACTGTATCTTTGCCGTCTGCCATATCGTCGAAACTATTCCAAATGGAACTAATTTTCACTTTTCGCACATGTGCCATTTTGCAATATTTAGAATGATAAATTAAATCAAATGACTTCGTTGAGGTTCATGAATGAATGAACTGCCTGGAAGTTCATTCGCTTATTTATATCCGGGTTTCAGCCAGATTTCCTCGAAAATCATCAAATTCTCTTGCTAATTAGTAAAAATTCATGAAAGGAGTGAACGCAACTTCAACATTCATTAATATTAATTCATTGAATACTTGGTCCCTGCCTTCGGTTCCAAAATAATGGAAACATATGATAGGTACGCACAAATTGTGCGTACTTTACTAAATAGTGACACCAATAATATAGTTATAAAATTTTAAATTCATTCATTCAAAATTGTCTCAGGTACAATAAAAACCCTGAAGCACGTAGCAAGGAGAGGCAATTTTGGTTTTTCAGCAAAAATTAGAAAAATCACACCCATCACCGAAATCGTTTCGATCACCGGAATCGATTCGATACCCGGAATCGTTTCGATCACTGGAATCGTGGCGAGTCTCACTCTCAACTCTCAATCACGATGATCTATGGTACATGTGAGAAGAGAGCGAGAGTTCGGTTGAACGCAAGACAGAAACGTACTTGCTAGCGAGCACATGAGATTATTCACAGCTGATGGGTGTGTGTGTGTGCTACAAGAGCGACGCCGAAGAACGAAACGAAACGATGGTTGACTAGCACTGATGTGGTGCTAGTTTCACTTGTAAATACATTCCTTTAATGTCTGAATAAATTGCTATCCTATGTCTCCAAAAACGCATTATTATAACAAACAGATCCTTTTGTATTTTAGCTCCTTTGATTTGAATATCATTCAATGAGACTCCTTTATACGTTTTGCAACTAGCATCATATACAATGCGATTATCTTTCGGCACACAATGATGTGGTAGATAATATACCAAACCTCCTATTCTTGGTCTAGTGTTCGCTAATAACATGTCTCCTATTTGAATATATTCACGCATTTTCTCCACATAGATTTCACTCATCTCCAGATATTTTGATAATCTCCTCTCTAGATACACAAAACGGCGTAAAGCAATCTCCCTTGAACTCACAATGTCTCCAACATTATTCTTCAGAAACATCTCCACTACAAAACGTTCATTTTCATCTCTTTTGTACGTCTCCATGTTTTCAAATGTTTCTCAACTGTTCTTTCTTCTCCGTTAATTCAGGTGCATAGTTTATTTGATTCTGTCTCGACATCCTCTCCAATAATTTATCTTATGGTTAATTTTTTTTGGATTCAATCGCTGAATATAAACCTCCTGTTTCTCCCTCCATCTGATTAGTATGTGCTCCAAAAATAATCGCTCCTACTGTTGTTTTTAGTAATGCTGTTGCGGCAGCAACTAATTTCGACCGTTTGGATCAACCTCACACAGATTCAGAGAAATCTGCGTATACAAAAACGATTGAAGAGCAATAAATACCTACCAGTAAATTAATTCAAGCTGATTTATCATCAGAACCTGAAACTCTGTCATCAATTAAACCAACACTATTATTTCAAATTAGACGTGGATCAAAATCATTGCCTAGAACATTCACTGGAACAATAAAAATTAACATCTGGTTACGAATCACATTGAATGCAAAAATGTTAGTCCCTGCAAGTAGGATTTACCTACCAAAAATGAAAAACTAGAAACGGTACCGCGTTTGATAAAATTTAAAATTGATTTGGTGAGGAAAAAAACTAGTAAATATATTAACTACGCAAATATATAAAGATACAGTTACATATATCACATCTAAAATATATTTCACTGTTCTGTAAATAAATTTTTGATCGGTGCAATCACCTTTTGAGTGCTTGCGCTCTAGATTTCTGAGAATTTCACTGACTAATTGTGTAAATCAATAAAAACGATTATAACTTATAAGTGCCCTCGTAATCAACAGTATTAGGGGGATGCCCCCTTCTCGCTACGTTCGCTACGCTCACTCGAATAGCTCGCGCACCACGCTCCATTTACAGTAGCACTGTAAGTAAAGAGGTGCTTTAGTTCAGACTGTAGTAGCAATAATTTAAGCTTTTTCTGCAGGTCAAGGTACTCCTATATTGAATAACGCCCTATCTATAACTATCAAAAACCTTGCGAACGCGAAGAACTTAAAATTGCGAAGAACTTAAAATTTTCTCATAAATAATACTTTTTGTAAAAATCTTTCATCTCCAAATGACCTTGCTCTTGTGTTTCAGAAATATAGACACCCAATACCTTAAACGATCTAACTCTGCTGGCTACAACAAACAATTGACGGTGAGAAAATACAGGTTTTTTGAGTAAGATTCCAACTTTTTGAAATGTTTGCCCCTGGGATTTATTAATTGTCATCGCAAAAGCCAAAATGACCGGAAATTGAATTCATTAAAAGGAAAACGGCAGAAGTGTGTCTGAATGATTAGGGTGTATTTGTGATGTCCAAATACGTGTGTTTCGAACAACTCGTGTTAAAATCTCACAATCTAAACAATTATTATGCATTTGAACTAAACGCATACGTGTGCCATCGAGTAAGCCATGCCTTGTACTCAAATAACGAATAAGTAAAAGTAGACGATTTGGTTTTAATATTAATTTGTGAGGGTGGAAGCCCACTTACATCGATTGAGTTCAAAAATTCTACTGGAAAATTTTTTTGCTCTCTATAACCATCACTCAAAATTTTATCGGAACTTAAATACTCGAATATATTCGTTCCTCTCCGGACAGACTATTAAGAATTTTTGCATTGATGGAAGTGCAGTCTTGTTGTTTGGATCCATTTAAGGAAGTACAAATAAATCTTCGTCTGTGGATCTTGCATGGCTTTATATATGTTTTCAACGGATTTTAATCGCGGGTCTTCTTTCCCTGAACTTGTATGGTGACATATACTAGTAAAAACAGGAGAAGAGGTTGCCATTGCTCTAACAATCGGTTGACAACATCAAGCAATGAGAGCCACCGCGTCTGTGCTGGTCGTAGAATTTTATGGATTTTAGCCCCGCAAAATTCCTGAAATTCTTGAAATTGCGCAATCCTTTTTGCTGAATTTTTGAAGAAAGAGTAAACATCGCGTGCAAAATCTTCGATGTAGCGGGGAATTGTTTTGCAAGCTTCACTTGCGACAAGATGTAAACTGTGACAAATACATTTTTGTACGGTGATACCTGGCAACAATTCTTGGAATTTTTGTGCTACAGAATTATTTTTCCCGAACATTACGTTACAGCCGTCACTTCCGAACCCTATAATATTGTTTAGCGGGACATTAGCATTTATAAAAGAGTCTTTTAAAGCATCAAATATTCGTTTGGCCGTTGCGCCTTCATTAGCTGCTGCAGCATTATCACCAGAAAAAATTTGAACAAGGTTCCAAAATCTACTTACAACGCTCTTGCTCTCACTACAAAAAAATCTAACGCAAATGCAAAGCGACTTTACTCTTGAAATATCTGTTGATTCATCCACTATAATACTGAATTTGGTATCAATCAATCGTTGTGATAAAGTTTCAAAATAGGATTGACCAATTACATTTTTGATAATGTTTGTGGCTTTGGTCCTGTCAAGGTAATACTTTGCGCTATATTCGAGTCAGTATAACAACGCTTGTCTCGTAACACTAATTGCTCTACAGTACGAAAAGCAATGTTTTGTTCTGTTAAAAAAGTGCAAGTACGAACTTCGGCTTCTTGAACTTTTCTCTCAAAATGGCTCTTTTGCAAAGAATGCTTTGTGCATTGATAAAGAGTTTTTTGACCAGAACGAAGACCAACCGATTTATTTACTTTCATATGCTTTAAGCTTTTCGAATGGTTCTTTATCACTGTTAGTTCAGCAGTGAATTGTACGTCGCAGACCGTGCATTGCGCTTTAAAATAACTTCCCTTAACAGCAGACAACCAGCCTGCGAACTCAGGAATAACCTCCCATTCTCCTTTATAATTTTGCTTTCTATGTTTTTCTTTCGAAAAACTTTCCTCTTTTTGTTTTTTTCCTGTTGAGGAGTCTGGATCTGGATGAACAGATTCACATCTTTTCATACTAACGGTTAATATTCGCAGGATGAAAATATAAAAAATCACCGAGGTCCTATAAAAAATGTTTAATTTTAACACTAAGTGCATAAATCAATAAGGAACAAAAAATTGTGGCTCTCTTCATACATTCGAATTGAAACAATTAATTAATGCCACAGCGCACGTTACAACATTCAAATGAAAACTTACTTTTGTAGGAGCAAAATTTTATGTGTTTCCTTCTAAGTACATTAATATCAATCAATATCATATCAATTTATCTAGTATATCAATATCACGACATTCATTTAATTTACACAAAGATCAATTTTCGCAGCACAAATTCATAAAATTTCACAACTCAAATTTAATTGACGTTTGAACAACTCGCAAACTCGACGACAACTGACTCTTTTAAAATTAAAATCCTCATTCTTCCTCGTTGTATGACCACTTCGTAGCACAATCTTTCTTATCGTAATACATACAATTCAATTCTTCATAAATGTTATGTAATACAATTTAATGCTTCACAAATGTTATGTATTACAATTTAATTTTTAACAGCATTATGTTTGGCATTTTGTAAAATATGTATGTTAAGTATTTTGTTTTGTTAAGTATGTATGTAATGTGGTTGTACCATGTAAGTCTGTAGTCAAATATGACTCCTAAGTATTTGCAATCTTCAACTCTTCTTAAATTTTGATTATTTATTTGAATACTGAAATTCTCTGGGACACTTGTATAGTAACATCCAAAAGTCATAGTTACAGTTTTTGATACATTGGGAGATAATTTATTTAAGTTTAGCCATTCGGATCCTACATGTAAAGAGTTATTCAGTTTTTATTCTGCAATGGACAATTTTTTACCAGAAGTTATAACAGCTGTGTCATCAGCGAAAGAGATGATACTATCGTCAGGCATCATTTCAAGTAGATCGTTTATGTATAACTAGATAATGCCCCGTCATGTATGATGGACAGCTGAATTGACACCGACTAATTTATAAATAAAACATTTGGTTATTATACAATTACTTATCTTTATTTTTACTTAAATTGTGTAACACGCAAAAATTCACTAAAGAAACATCATGAAAACTTGTTATAAAATTTCTTTGTATACTACGTTTTTCGTATAAACGCGTCCGTCATTCAATAAATTTCCTTGCTGGGGTCCAGGTTGAAGTCGGATTTTCACGTTCGAAGCGTTCCTTGATCTGGACAATGCCACGTATAGCTGACCATGTGAGAAAACAGGAGTCTGGAGATCTATTCCTACACAGTCAAAAGTCTGGCCTTGCGATTTGTTGATTGTGATAGCGTATGCTGGAATAACTGGAAACTGTTGTCGCTTCAAAACAAATGGTAACATTGTATCTGATCGATTTTGGGTATCAAAACAATATTATCTCTGTGGTTTTCTGACAAAATTTTGGCTTGAATGAAATTTTCTGTCAATTCTTCAACTATCAATCTTGTTCCGTTACATCTTGTTCCGTTACAACATTTTTTGGGGTTGAGGTTTCGCAGCAACATTATTATGATGTCCTTTTTTAGAATTAAATTATGAGGCGGCATTCCCGATGGTGTCAGCGTGTGGAGAAATTCTATTGGATTATATTCTTCATTAGAATCTTCTGGAACTATTGAGTCAGCACTATAATACATTTTCTCATCTCCAGGAATCATGTCAATTATTCGATTATTCATCCCAAGAGTTTGAATATTAGTTGATGCGAATATAACTCTCCTCGTAAGTTCAGACAATGATAGTTAATTGATGTTCCCAAAAATTGTAGAGATAAGATCACTGTGCTCCACCATTTGTTGATGTATTTTAATTATGTCTTCATCGAAAATTAAGTGGGAAATGAAGATTCCCATTACCAACGTTCAAGAGCCATTCGTTGTGACTATTTTGTCCGATACTCCTCATGTTGGTGATCAATGACAATTTTGTGAAATGATTCCAAAGCCGACTTAATTTTATGCATTTTTCGACAATTTCTGTTCTCGTTCCCTTTATTACTACAGGCAATGTTTATCGAAAATCACTACCAATCACAATTGTTTTTCCCCAAATGGCTTTTGGTTATTAAATATTTAGCGTAGCACCAAATCAATAACTTCAAATGCTTTCTTTTCCAGTGTGGATCCTACATCAATAATTATTACGACGGATTGTCGTATTTCGTCTGCTTGAGGAATTTGCCTTTCGGCTTCTCTCAATTCTTGATCTCTAGTGAAAATAATTTCTTGTGGTTTAAAATTTCTATGTAGCTCTCGATTTCCTCTTTAGTGAAATTTCGGTTATCTGGAATAATGTGTTTATCCATTTCAATTACTTTATTTTCCTTATACCTCATATGGTATTGGTCCAACCTCTTCCGAAGTCTTTCCCAATTTGTTTTCTTGTAATTTAAAATGAATTCTTGAGATTCACTGATAGCTTGGTCCTGCCCCTTGGAAATTTTGAGCCTAATAGCCTTATGATCGCTCTCATAATCAATTGTTTCTAGGTATTTCTTTTGATTTCGTAGCCTTTCATCTACTAATGCTACATCAATGTAGGATTTTCCTCTTTCGAAGGTTGGTTCGTTTGGAGGTAATAATTTTGCTTTCAACATAATGACTTCGTTTCCTAGCCATTTCGCGAAACATTCACCTCTGTAATTGTTCCTAGGACTTTTCCATTTAACATGTCTCGCGTTTATGTCTCCCGCTATGACATAATAATTGTTGGGGTCCGAAAATTCTATTTTGTCGAAAATGAGAATTAATTCCGACACAAAGTTTTCGCCTGGCAATTTTAACATTGTACTATGTCTTTTTTCGTGAATCGTTCCCGTTTCACTTTTGAGTCATATAAGTACTTAATGTTCGTACCTTTCTGTACATTTTCACTATTTTTTATTAGCACAAGGTACACTGGCATATTATTGTCATGCAGCGGATAATTTCGTGGTAAATAAAAAGAAGTGTGGTAATAGGAAAAAACACAAAAATGGTCAATAAATATTATGTATTTCAAACAAAATTATCATTTTTGGTTTTTAATTCAAATGTGTTTATATTGCCACTCCACTGCTCCTTCGTTGCTAAGATATTCGGTGAATTCTTTCTGGATTTCAATTACTTGTTGTGGTACTCGCCGTGGGGTATTCTGGCAGTGGTTCAAATTCTGCCCGTTCTTCGTTTCGCCAGGAGCCAAGTGCAGTATTTGAATCAAATGTGCCTGCCGGAGCATACGTTGTTGAGCTGGCCCTACTCAAAAGGAAAGTATGCAGGACGCACGCAGCACAAACAATTAAAGAAACAACTTCAGGGTTCAATTCTATTGTGTGCCTTAACACACGAAACCGTGAAGACGATATCCCAAAAGCATTTTCAATTATACATCTGGCGCGAGACACTCGATAATTGTATACACGTTTTTCAATGGTCAAATTTATCTGCCCATACGGCTTCATCATATGGGCGCTTAGAGGAAACGCATCATCGGCTACGATGACATACGGCATTACCTTCGTTCGATTCTGAAGACGTCTTCGGGTGGGCAAATTAATCGCAAACTTATAAATCGATGGCCGGCTGCACATATGAAAAATCGTGACTCATTGTCACGTTCCGCCTGAGGTGAGCGGACGAATGAGAGTTTCATACATTAGTTTGGACTCATGAGGGATTCTTGAATCCACACTAATGCGCGTATGAACGAATCTCTCATGAATCCCGCGCGTATAGTATACTTTGAATTAATGAGAGATTCGTTCATACGTGCATTAGTGTGGATTCAAGAATCTCTCATGAATCCAATCTAATACTCGTATGAGATTGGATTCATGAGAGAGTCGTTCATACGCACAATAGTGTGGATTCAAGAATCTCTCTTGAATCCAAACTAATACGCGTATGTACGAATAAATAAATTGTTAATACATAGCATATTGTTACTTATAATTAATCTGCATAATTTAAGTAAAAAAATTTATTGAAAAAATTTACATTTTCAATTAGCTCCTTCTTTGTATTATACAAAATAATGATAATTCAGTGAAAATAATTCAATTCAATTCATAAAAGTAGGCAATTTTTCATCAATGCTTTCTTATGACGTTATCACGTAAAATTATCGTCCGTAAACCGACTTTACAGACAACCAATGTTTTTTTATATAAAAGTTCTGCTAAACCGCAATTTGCAAATACCTTTAAGACAGTCATGTGCATGGCACTGCTTTTATTTGCGTAAGTACATATGATAGTTCCTTTTTTTTCTTTAAAATTTCTACTATTATATCTCGCATTTCTTCATCTGCCGTGCGCGCTTGATATTTTTTATCGTCTGCTTTCACTAGAAAGTATTTGTTTTCCGCCATTTTTATTTGGTTGAACATAGCTCTCATGCCTCTCATGCACTCACCAAAGAATATCACCGGTGACATTTTCTTAAAACTCACTTCACTTTTTGTTGTGCTTTGTTCTTTCTTTTTTAACACTTTTTTTTGTCTTATTCCCTTCGATCCATTGGGTGGATGACTGTCCTTCCTCTTCATCTGGTGAAGAATCTTCACACACTTCCAATGTTACATTGTTGGGTCCTAGTTTGGATATTTCCTCCCGTTTCTCCTTCATTTGGAGAAGTTGTTGCTGGAGATCTTGCACTATGTTCCTTAACTTAATATTTTCCTTTTACAGTTGCTTCCGGCGATCCAGTGGCTTGCCCTTTTCTACTACCTTTACAATGCATCGAGCCATCTGTTGACACAACTTTTGATTGATCAAGTGTGATTTATAGTCAGAGCGTTACGCACAGTCAGTCAGTCAGTCAGGAACAGATTTGCGTAAATATATACATATGTACATATATGATAAAAAGAGTAAAGGCCCTAAAATGGTTCCATGTGAGACACCCTTCTTTACAGTACAATATTCACTAGTAAAACCATTTACTTTGACACACTGTTGTCTATTTGTGAGTAAATTGTGTGCATGCCCTCTTATTCCAAAGTTAAACAGTTTTTTTTTAGCAATATGGAGTGTCAAACGCTTTGGTTAAGTACAAAAAAGTAAAGGCCAAGGGCTTACTATTATTTAGATTATTGTATTGTATATTAACTCTGTAACATATTTAAATGCATCACTAGTGCTTACTTTTTGCAAAAAAATGTTTTCCAATTTTTTGTCATCACCTTTGTGTATCGGTATGATTTCTGCTTTTTTCAATGTGGCAGGCCAGATTGACTTAGATATAATAATTATATTAATGATATGGGTTAAAGTAGATGTTATATGTTGTGTTATTGACTTAAGAACTTTTGCATGAACATAGTCCATTCCACTTTGTTTAAATTTCAAGTTATGAATTATGGTAGATATTTCTTGACATGTAGTAGGAAATAAGTAAATGGTCTGGGGATTCATTCTTGGTAGTTTAGGTGGAGAATTTGGAGTTTCTAAGGATTTTGTTTGATAATTCGACGCCTATATTATAGACAAATCTATTCATGATGTTTACAATTTCATTTTTATCTTTGGTTGTTTCTTCATTTATGTAAAAACTTTTTGTTTCTTGAGTATTTTTCTTTTTTTTTTTATCTAATTTAGTGTTAATTACATCCCAGAGGTTTTTAGAATTGTAAAAATTCATATTGATTTGATTCTGTTGCCTTTTTAATTTTGTTGTTTATTCTTTTAGTAATGTTATAATATTCAGTTATTAGTTTTTTATTGTTAGGCTCTGCTATCCACGCTTTAGACAGGTTTTCTTTTAGCTTACAGTTAAGCATTATTTTTTTAGTTATCCAGTTTTTCCTAGAGTAAATTTTTTTGGAGCTTTTATTTGTATCTTATATTTGTGCTGAGTTTATACAGTATTTTGAATATCTTATTAGTACGCCAATAGCTTCATTAGGATCATTCATAGACAATATGGCAGACCAAGGGACCTCGTTCGCAATTTGTTTGAATTTCTTATAATTAAGCGGGATTGATTGTGAAGTCTTAAGTCCTCTTTTAATTTTTTGGAAGGATAATTGTCAATGAATAAATTTTGAATAAATTTTAATAATAAGCTAGTTCCCTTAATAAACATATTATCTATGCAGGATCCTTCATTACAATTTTGACTAGGTCTTGTTATGGTTTGGAAACCCGGAGAGTAACCAAGTTCAAAAACGTGTTAAGTAATTCTTGTCTGAAACTATCTACAAGGTGTAAATTTATATTAAAATCACCTAAAATAAGGTGATTTTTACTCTTCTTTTTTATTATTAGAAATTCGACTAAATTTGTGGGAAATTCAGTCTTCTATAGAAAAATACTATACCTCGTGCATGTACCAGTACCTAAATCCTGATGGGACCTCGAACATGAAGCAAAAGTAGTCTCAAATGAAACAGCTCAATATCAATATCTAGCAATATCTCTACTTCTTCCTCTTTTACGTCTTTTCGATTTCTTTTCTTCATCTACCCAAATATACTTTATCGGCGCCTCTGTATGTAGAAACTCGGACGAATCAATTCGATTGATTTCATAGAATGCAGTCAATTTTGTTCTTCTGTGATTTTAAGAGCTTGATGAACATTTCCTAAAGACTACATTTTGCCGGTGAGGCAAGTGACATTCAAGTCGACCTATAATATATTATGTGACTGGTAATTCATTCGATACTCATTTAGGCACCAATTAGCTTCCGTAGGTCCAACACAGCGACCGGACAAAAAGGTGTCGATTTCATCCAAATGAACTTCACTCTGAACTAGTGCTGCCCAAATGCAAGACCAAGACGAGACTTAGACAGTCTTGGTCTTGGTCTTGCGTTAAAACATCTGGTCTTGGTATTGCGCTCAGAGTCTTGGTCTTGGTCTCGGTCTTGGTCTTGGTCTCGGTCTTGCAGCAAGAGTCTGGCAAGTCTTGCAGTTACCTGTTGGCCTATTGCTTTTTATTAAACACGTTAGTTTAGATGTTAAAAAAGCACAAAAGATTAATAGAACAAAGACAGTTTATAATTTTATCATTATTTAATAAAAATCAAACACAAGTTCAAGTACAGTTCAATAACTTTCCTTTGACCAAGAATTAATACAAAGTAGCCATCTGGCTGACTCATCGCTCAACCTATTTCTATGTTTTCTTATTACTAATGATGCTCTAGAAAATAATCTCTCAGCAGGAACTGAAGTCGCTGGTATTGAAAGAAAATCACGAGCCATCGGATATTCCGTTTCATGAGTCCTCCACCACTCTAAAATGTCTTCTGAGCTGGTGGCTCTCGGTTTACTAAGGTACTCCTCCAACTCGTCTATAACTAAACCTTGGAGACCAGATCCAGATGACGTAGAAGGACATGCACACAGTTTTTCAAAGTCTATAATATCTTCATCTTCATCATATTCAGAGGCTTTCTCCTCAATTCTCGATAGTTCTAGAGATTTAGACACTGAGTGTAGTCTTTGATATTCTTTATAGAGTTCATTTAATTTGCGTAGGCGTAACAGAAGTTTTAATTTGCTTTTCCCATAATGTGGTATCGAAAGTCTGAGCTTTATGCCTTAGGCATTAGGCATAAATTTTCCTGAAAAGGTTATAAAAAATGCATCCAGTGTTAAACAAACTGGAGCCTCAAAATCTCTTATCAAAAGAAAACAAACATAGGCATCATGCACGCGGTCGCATTTCCTTTGTTCTGTGGTTATTAAAACGCACTCAAAGTAATTCAATCGAATTGAAAAATACGAAAAATCTATTTTTTCCACTTAAGCAACTTAAGAAATCGTCTTATCTTATCAGAATTCTGTACCGATCACACCAACTGCAAGACGCAAGAGACTTGCAGACTGGGTCTTGTTCTTGCACAAGTCTTGCAGGGTCAGTCTTGGTCTTGGTCTTGCTAGAATTCGGGGGTCTTTGTCTTGGTCTTGGTCTTGCGGAAATGCAAGAACAAGACCAAGACTGCAAGACCAAGACCGTTTTTGGGCAACACTAGTCTGAACTCCACCACTAACTCTTCCAAACTGTAATGAGGCAGAAATGTTGATATATCTCAATTGATGATGAATGGTGAATGGCCGTTTTTTTAATGTTAATGAAAGAAACACAAGTTGCATTGAAAACAATGTTTTAATTTAAAGTAAATTACACTATTTTTATTTTTAATGAATACCAATGAATTCCCTCACCAGATAAGAAATTTTACGCGCCAAAATGAATCCACCGCGATTGGTGATGGCACATCTGCAAAATGTTGAAAGTGGTGTTGCCACTCCCGAATTCCTCAAAAACAGTCATACATACCTCTTAGAAACATATTTGTACATAAATTTTAGGGTCTAAACTGTTCAAATTCACCTTTCCGCAGGCTTTCACAATCAGTTTCTTGTTATCAGCAACCACGGTGTCACGGTGCATTGTCAAATGCATTGATGCTCCAGAATCAATAAACTAGCTGCTGTTACTGTTCAGAGTTGTTGCAGAGAACACGGCCACATAACTTGAATCTTCTCCATTCTTTTGTTCTTTGTTTTTATTTCTGCAATGTTTACTTATATGCCCATACTTACTACACACAAAACATCGAGGCCCTTTATATGTGTTTGTGATTGTCTTTTTATAAGGAGCTTGTTTGGTAAACTGCTTCGGCAAAGTCTTCCTTTTTCCTTTGTGTGCAAACAATGCAGCAGACTCTGAGTTTCTTACGTCTTGAAGAAGCTTAGTCTTGACAGTATCAGCAGTTATCTCTGTACCTGAGATCTCCAATGCCATAATCATTTGCTGATAAACTTCTGGTAAACCGGCTAGTAATAGTGGTCCAAGCCACTCATCGTCAACTATAAAGCCGTTATTTCTAAGTTTATGTGCTGTCATCATAATTTCATTCACATATTCTTCAATGTTTTGGCAGTTACCTGAGGTGGTAGTTATCAGATTGCGTAACAGCCCAACTCGGCGCATCAAACCTTTATCATCAAAAGCTTTGGCTAAATTTTCCCAGACCTGTTTAGCAGTTTGTGCGATGAGAATATATATAAAGTTGGTGGGATCGATTAGTAGAATAATTTTCGATTTAGCCTTTGTGTCGAGCTTGACGTCTGTGCATTTTTCAAAAGTGATGCAGTTCCACAACTCTGCATGTTCAAGGTATGCTTTTACCGCAAATCGCCATGTGGGATAATTATCTCTTTCAATTAGTCTATCAATCGGCGCCATCGTATTATTCGAAGACATGTTGCCGGCTTGTTAGGTTATGGAGTGTTACTTTTTACTATAATTACTAAAACTTCAAACTTTATTTTGTTAAACACTATTATTACTTTAATTTTGCGTTATTTTGGGCCCATTACCTGCTGCGATTATTCGAATTAAAGACGATTTTATTTTGGCAACTTGTTTATTATCTAAGAATAAAAACTCAGCCCAGGAGTGCGAGCAAAGAAAAACAAAATGTTGCACAGCTATCTATATGTTCATAGACCAAATGAATGCTATTTTATTATTTCAACATATAAAAGCTCAGGAAATTTCTTTAGTAGATTTACAAATTTGTTGGACACGAACGAAATTGTAGGAGAAGGTGTTTTTGAAATGTGAAAGAGTCATCTTGTTATCTATACCAGTAACTTTTATTCTTGGGTTCCATAAATTTTGCATGACAACCTCATAATCCGTACCTACCTAGTTTTCCTTCAAACAATCGTTTGGTGTTTTCAACATCATCTTTGTTTTTACATTTGATTTCGATTGTTCCATTTCTTTTAGCAAATACACTGTTGATCGGTATCAAAATATCCCTTTGTAGTTGTGTTATAACTGTACGAGTATCATGTAGTTCATTTTTCAGTTTTATACCTTTCTTGTTCATTTTTCTTTATTTCAGCTATAATTTGCTTAGTAGAATCGTTTAATACCTCCGTAACGTGTGGGTAATTTGAGGTTTGGTTAACGTTTTCGTGGTCATCGCATGTAACGAAAGTATCGCCCACCCAGATTTTAATTATTCAACATGTATAATATAATTTTATATTTAAATTTTCTAGTTTTTAAACAAATAATAAATTGTACAAATCTCCCTTTTCAAATGAAAAGTTAGCTTAATATAAAAAACTAAACTACTTTGACCTAAATTAAAAATACATTAAACTAACTAGATTGATAATCACATAGTGATAAATAAAGATTTTTTTTTTAAATTAATATTTTATTATTCTATGGTTATAATTAATTTCGGACGAATCTTACAGTTGACCTTGGACCATGAATCATTGCACGGTGCCTTGGACCACACTTAAAGCTGTTTTTTCTTGTGTTGCAGACTTTAATTGAGTGATGACCAAAACAGTTAAAACAGAGTCTTGCAGTTAATACAACATTGTCCTGTACTCTTCTGATAGGTTCTTGAGTGATTCATCGCGTAGTGATGAATCTAATTTTTCTAAGGTCAAGTAGCTCAGGATGTAGCTCGAGTCGTCGACACCCATTGAATGACTGTAATGCGTGTAGGTTTGGCTTGCTCATTTCTACTAGGTCGAGGAGTATGCCTGGAGAATTTGAGGATATTGTACTGAGCTTAGCGATGTTGAAGATGTGAGAAACGATCAACTTCTCGTCGTCATTGTATCTTTCTAGCAACAACTTCCAACCTGGGTCGAATGAGTTGTCTACCATGCTGATATTCATTGGTAATTGTGCTGGTGGCCCTGTCAGATGCATTTTTAGGTAGTGAAGCTTATTCAAGGGGCTAATGTTAGGTCGGTCTATAGCCATTGATGTGAATAGATCCCCAAATGAAGGCCATAGTGATAAGTCGCGGGTGACCTTGACTTCTTTGGGTGCGAGTCGTCTAGTTGTTGATCGAAAAATCGTGTCTAGATTTAAAGGTGGTGATTTTTAATTGTTATTATGAACTTGGAACTGTCTTTTGGTACAATTTTCCGTCTTTACACTTTATGCTCACTTGTAACTATAGTTTCTTTTGTTTGATATACTTCTCGGGTGCTTCTCGTTACCGCCAGTTTGATCGCTGGACACTTATTCTTTAGAAGAGGATCCCACCGACTGTGCCAATAAAGAGTCACTATTTATCTTGAAATAAATATTTTTTCACTTTAACAAAAATTTATGTTCTAATTTTTTAATTTAAAAGAGAAACTTTCTTCAGAATCGTCTTTTACAATGATAAACTCCTCAGAGTTGTCTCATTGGATGTGGTCTTAAAACTAACTATACGTTTACATTTGATCGGTTGAAATACGTATATTTTTTAATTGATTTGGCCGTCAAAATCCCCAATTCAATAATTCAATTAATAATCAAAAATGAGTCGTTGAACCTTATTAATAATCGAAGCAATGTTTTTTTCGAAACGACAATTATTGAATGCAGCGCATCCTAGAGAGCGTGGCTATAATCTAAACCCGAATTAAACAATCATCAATGGTGCAATTTGATTGAATTTGGGTTTTTATGCCGGTAATCGGTTTTCCGATCACCGGAAATATGCAGGTTCCTTGCTCTAGGAAAGCTAACTTAAGCTCCTTTGATTGTTCCAGAGTCATGTTGTTTATTGTTGGTCATTGCCGGCAACATGAATACGAAGTTTGTGCAACAAGTTATTCTTATTTTGGATTTCATTTGTTGTTTGTTTCTGCTGACTTTAACGCCGATTCGTTGCTCGAGCTGTTTCTCTAGGGATTTCACACTCTGGGTACAGTTACATCACAATCACAATTACAAAAAGATTGTCATTTTTAGGGTTAGATCGCAGTTTTCTATGAAATAAATTCAAAATGGGGCATAAATACTCTTTCGGTTCATTCGAGCCGCATGTCGTTGATTTTTGCAGATTCATGAAAAGTGGTCAGTAGATTCAAAATTTCAAGACAAAGCAGCTCATAGTTTCTGGAAATCAGAATTTAAACAATTTTCTTCGGCTTTCTAGGGCTTCTTCCCTGATTTTTTGCTCGTAGCGAATAAACTAAACATCCTAGGGAGTTAATACGTATGAACTAACTTTATGAGCTTTTCCAACATTCTCCATACATTACTTTGCTCCTTAGTGAGTTTTTAAAATGCAAAATCTAGCAACCGAGCTAAAATGCAGAGTTTATCCATAAATAATAAATTATTTATTAATTCAGGATTATTAGAATTAATTGAATGAGAAATTAAAAATTGTTGGGTTATTCGTCAAAAAATGTGTATATTTTTTAAAATTTAATTTGAATATTTGTTCCACTTTCACTGTGGGTGAACGTGATTGTGCTGCAAAATCACTTTTCCTTGTCTTGATGCCTTTCTGGTCACTTTTCGTTCATAGCATGCTTCAAACTGACCTTTTGTTCAAGGGGTCGCACGGTATTAACCATTTCACTTGATTTTGAGAGCTCATGGTACACGATACCGTTTTTATTCTTATAGATTAACAGCAATGCCTTTCAAGTCATAATCTCCACTTTTGAAACGTCTGAATAACCACACACAAGTGTCTTGCGTTGTGACATTGTCACCGTCAGTTTGTACGAGAATTCGAAGTTTCACACTCGCGTTTTTCTTTTCACACACATTTTGCCGTAAATGCTCTTTATTTGGTTCGTAACTCGACATTTTCACAACACTAAAAACCAGGATGGTAACGCGAGACCGTACAAGCATTCATATCGTTTCGAAGTGCATAGACATAAGAAAAAAGCAACATAATAAATAAGAGTGTGCTAAACCTAAAATGCTAAAGAAGACTTTTGCAGGCCATCATCGAGATGCTGCATTGACACTATACTTCTTCGCCAACAGATCAGCAACATCAACACCTTAATATTTAGCATTGCAGAAAGTTACAGCTTCCGGTTTCGTTTTAGCATCAATTTCAACATAGTCATGTAACGTGGTATTGTGATTGTGTTTCTTTATTAATCTGTTACTAAATAATTCAAGTTACAAGTATGACCTATGTAATGTTATATAAATAGTATGTCCGTCGCTCGTGAGTCCAGCAGTGACATGTGTATATGAAAACTAGTCATCCACTGATCAGAAGTACTAGAACAGACTAGCGAGTAGACTAGTCTTCTGGTTAAAGCTTGGCTTAAAACGGTTACCACCACCCTTATTTGGGAGGCCGTCTGGCAAGGTGACGGAGGCAGTGTAGAATTCTTATTTTTCACAGGCTCGTCCACGCGTACGTCCAGTTCCCCCCGATGATGTCTTTCGACTGCCGTGGTGCACACGAGATTGTGTTGTGTATGTTCGCCTCTCCATCTAAAGCCACGTTCACCATCCGAAGAATTAGCGTGTGTAACTCACGCATACACTACATCCCTTCCTTATTATAATTTATTTATTTATTTATTTTCTATTTTTTTTATTAACCTGCTACTCTCGTCTAGTCTCTAAGGAGCTTGGCTTTCAGGTTCTCCTTCGGCTACAGACCTCCATTCTCCTTCTACCTTTTTTAAATGGATCACATTTCTTCTTTATGATTGTCCTGTTTCGTCATTCCTAACGACACAATCACCTGCCTTAGTACTTTCCACCGTGTGAGGGGTTTGATTGAAATCTGGTGTCAGTTTATTTGATCTTTTCATATTCTTGGTGTAAACTTTGTCCCCCTCCTTTGATTCTGATTCCGTAGCTTTTCGTTTCCTAACACTATATTTCTTACCCATCTGCTTCTGTGTTCTATCTCCTTCTCTCACTTCCGAATCGTCCATCTTGCTGTCCAGCGAGGGAATTTTATCCCTGTTTTGCCTCTGGAAAAAAAGCTCTGATGGTGTACGGCATGTGACTGAGTGTGACATCATCAAATATTCGTATAAGCATTCCTTCATATCCTTTTCTCGGTCTGGCTGATCCGTAATCGTTTTAAAATGTGTCTATTTTGTCGTTCCACTTCCCCGTTCATCTGCGGCCGATATGGGCCTGTATTGTAGAGACGAATGTTACACTCTCTGCAATATACACGAAATTCCTCGCTGATAAATTGTTTTCCACTATCGAGCATTATAAATACAGGGTATCCTAGCCTGCTGAAAATTTCCTTAAATATCTTTATTATTTGGGGGCCTGTGATGATTCGACTGTAATAGTCAATGATTACTAGTTAATAATCATTGCTAGGAAGTGGTCCTAAAAGATCCATAGCTACATTCGTCCATGGCCCGAATTTTCATAGGTAGAGGAGGATCGGGCAATGCCACCAATGTGCAGCCCTTACAACATTTCACCAAAAAATTGAGTTCGGGCAGAGTTAGAGTCGAAAATGCTTTTGGGATATTAGCGTCCCGTTTCCGAATAGCAGCGCCTCATCGATTATACGGTTTGTGTACAATATCTGGTCCTTTGTTAGGTTAGTGAAGGATGCTTCCCATCCTTCAGCGTAAATTTTGTCCGCGCTTTTATTCCTAGCAGGAGTCTCTAGATATTGTAGTGCTCTCTGTATGACACTATCTTTTGTTGTCCGTCCTCTTTTGGAAACTTGAGTGCAGGATGCATCCTGTGAAGCAAAAAAAGGAAAAATATTTAAAACTATTTTTTTTTAAATTTCATCAATCTTACCCAAACATCCAGATCTTCTTCAACACTATCCATGGAACTTGTAGAATCTAGAGGCATTTCCATGTCCCTCAAAAATTCTAGGGAATGAAAGTACCATAGAGTAGGAACATATAAGTATTCTGCTCCGGCTCCGGAACGCTCACTCGAGACAACTTTCCTCAATTCGCGTTTGTAGCACGATCTTATGCTTGTCATTTTCTTTTTCAGTATTTCAATTGTTCCATCAGGATCAATTTCTCGGTAAAATGTTAACAATTTTTCCCACACTCTAATTTTCAAAAATTTATTTTTATATTGTTCGTTGGTCACCTGCCATAGTTCTGGCAAGTCTTGAACCTCTTCGAACAATCGTCGCCACTTTTCAATGTTCATAATTGCCATCACAATTTAATAATAATTTACACTACACTAATTTTACACTTAAAAAAACAAGCTATTTCTTTTTTCAACTGACCACCTTGAATGTTTACGATAAACTGACATTTATTTTGACATAAGGTCTCACAACAAACTCATACACGATGCAGCATGTTGGCCAACCCTTGGCTCTACCCACAGAAAATCAAAAATTTTTGATTTCAAGCGAACGCAAGATCGAACCGTCAAAATGGTTCGTCAACTTGCCTACACACGGTACAACCGATGGCCAACATCAATCAAGTTTGCGAACATGTTGAGTCGTGTATGTGCCGGGTTACAACTCTTGGGCTTCCGCTGTGGAAGATAAGAACATTATTATGAACTGCTCTCACTACAAAAAAATCTAACGCAAATGCAAAGCGACTTTACTCTTGAAATATCTGTTGATTCATCCACTATAATACTGAATTTGGTATCAATCAATCGTTGTGATAAAGTTTCAAAATAGGATTGACCAATTACATTTTTGATAATGTTTGTGGCTTTGGTCCTGTCAAGGTAATACTTTGCGCTATATTCGAGTCAGTATAACAACGCTTGTCTCGTAACACTAATTGCTCTACAGTACGAAAAGCAATGTTTTGTTCTGTTAAAAAAGTGCAAGTACGAACTTCGGCTTCTTGAACTTTTCTCTCAAAATGGCTCTTTTGCAAAGAATGCTTTGTGCATTGATAAAGAGTTTTTTGACCAGAACGAAGACCAACCGATTTATTTACTTTCATATGCTTTAAGCTTTTCGAATGGTTCTTTATCACTGTTAGTTCAGCAGTGAATTGTACGTCGCAGACCGTGCATTGCGCTTTAAAATAACTTCCCTTAACAGCAGACAACCAGCCTGCGAACTCAGGAATAACCTCCCATTCTCCTTTATAATTTTGCTTTCTATGTTTTTCTTTCGAAAAACTTTCCTCTTTTTGTTTTTTTCCTGTTGAGGAGTCTGGATCTGGATGAACAGATTCACATCTTTTCATACTAACGGTTAATATTCGCAGGATGAAAATATAAAAAATCACCGAGGTCCTATAAAAAATGTTTAATTTTAACACTAAGTGCATAAATCAATAAGGAACAAAAAATTGTGGCTCTCTTCATACATTCGAATTGAAACAATTAATTAATGCCACAGCGCACGTTACAACATTCAAATGAAAACTTACTTTTGTAGGAGCAAAATTTTATGTGTTTCCTTCTAAGTACATTAATATCAATCAATATCATATCAATTTATCTAGTATATCAATATCACGACATTCATTTAATTTACACAAAGATCAATTTTCGCAGCACAAATTCATAAAATTTCACAACTCAAATTTAATTGACGTTTGAACAACTCGCAAACTCGACGACAACTGACTCTTTTAAAATTAAAATCCTCATTCTTCCTCGTTGTATGACCACTTCGTAGCACAATCTTTCTTATCGTAATACATACAATTCAATTCTTCATAAATGTTATGTAATACAATTTAATGCTTCACAAATGTTATGTATTACAATTTAATTTTTAACAGCATTATGTTTGGCATTTTGTAAAATATGTATGTTAAGTATTTTGTTTTGTTAAGTATGTATGTAATGTGGTTGTACCATGTAAGTCTGTAGTCAAATATGACTCCTAAGTATTTGCAATCTTCAACTCTTCTTAAATTTTGATTATTTATTTGAATACTGAAATTCTCTGGGACACTTGTATAGTAACATCCAAAAGTCATAGTTACAGTTTTTGATACATTGGGAGATAATTTATTTAAGTTTAGCCATTCGGATCCTACATGTAAAGAGTTATTCAGTTTTTATTCTGCAATGGACAATTTTTTACCAGAAGTTATAACAGCTGTGTCATCAGCGAAAGAGATGATACTATCGTCAGGCATCATTTCAAGTAGATCGTTTATGTATAACTAGATAATGCCCCGTCATGTATGATGGACAGCTGAATTGACACCGACTAATTTATAAATAAAACATTTGGTTATTATACAATTACTTATCTTTATTTTTACTTAAATTGTGTAACACGCAAAAATTCACTAAAGAAACATCATGAAAACTTGTTATAAAATTTCTTTGTATACTACGTTTTTCGTATAAACGCGTCCGTCATTCAATAAATTTCCTTGCTGGGGTCCAGGTTGAAGTCGGATTTTCACGTTCGAAGCGTTCCTTGATCTGGACAATGCCACGTATAGCTGACCATGTGAGAAAACAGGAGTCTGGAGATCTATTCCTACACAGTCAAAAGTCTGGCCTTGCGATTTGTTGATTGTGATAGCGTATGCTGGAATAACTGGAAACTGTTGTCGCTTCAAAACAAATGGTAACATTGTATCTGATCGATTTTGGGTATCAAAACAATATTATCTCTGTGGTTTTCTGACAAAATTTTGGCTTGAATGAAATTTTCTGTCAATTCTTCAACTATCAATCTTGTTCCGTTACATCTTGTTCCGTTACAACATTTTTTGGGGTTGAGGTTTCGCAGCAACATTATTATGATGTCCTTTTTTAGAATTAAATTATGAGGCGGCATTCCCGATGGTGTCAGCGTGTGGAGAAATTCTATTGGATTATATTCTTCATTAGAATCTTCTGGAACTATTGAGTCAGCACTATAATACATTTTCTCATCTCCAGGAATCATGTCAATTATTCGATTATTCATCCCAAGAGTTTGAATATTAGTTGATGCGAATATAACTCTCCTCGTAAGTTCAGACAATGATAGTTAATTGATGTTCCCAAAAATTGTAGAGATAAGATCACTGTGCTCCACCATTTGTTGATGTATTTTAATTATGTCTTCATCGAAAATTAAGTGGGAAATGAAGATTCCCATTACCAACGTTCAAGAGCCATTCGTTGTGACTATTTTGTCCGATACTCCTCATGTTGGTGATCAATGACAATTTTGTGAAATGATTCCAAAGCCGACTTAATTTTATGCATTTTTCGACAATTTCTGTTCTCGTTCCCTTTATTACTACAGGCAATGTTTATCGAAAATCACTACCAATCACAATTGTTTTTCCCCAAATGGCTTTTGGTTATTAAATATTTAGCGTAGCACCAAATCAATAACTTCAAATGCTTTCTTTTCCAGTGTGGATCCTACATCAATAATTATTACGACGGATTGTCGTATTTCGTCTGCTTGAGGAATTTGCCTTTCGGCTTCTCTCAATTCTTGATCTCTAGTGAAAATAATTTCTTGTGGTTTAAAATTTCTATGTAGCTCTCGATTTCCTCTTTAGTGAAATTTCGGTTATCTGGAATAATGTGTTTATCCATTTCAATTACTTTATTTTCCTTATACCTCATATGGTATTGGTCCAACCTCTTCCGAAGTCTTTCCCAATTTGTTTTCTTGTAATTTAAAATGAATTCTTGAGATTCACTGATAGCTTGGTCCTGCCCCTTGGAAATTTTGAGCATAATAGCCTTATGATCGCTCTCATAATCAATTGTTTCTAGGTATTTCTTTTGATTTCGTAGCCTTTCATCTACTAATGCTACATCAATGTAGGATTTTCCTCTTTCGAAGGTTGGTTCGTTTGGAGGTAATAATTTTGCTTTCAACATAATGACTTCGTTTCCTAGCCATTTCGCGAAACATTCACCTCTGTAATTGTTCCTAGGACTTTTCCATTTAACATGTCTCGCGTTTATGTCTCCCGCTATGACATAATAATTGTTGGGGTCCGAAAATTCTATTTTGTCGAAAATGAGAATTAATTCCGACACAAAGTTTTCGCCTGGCAATTTTAACATTGTACTATGTCTTTTTTCGTGAATCGTTCCCGTTTCACTTTTGAGTCATATAAGTACTTAATGTTCGTACCTTTCTGTACATTTTCACTATTTTTTATTAGCACAAGGTACACTGGCATATTATTGTCATGCAGCGGATAATTTCGTGGTAAATAAAAAGAAGTGTGGTAATAGGAAAAAACACAAAAATGGTCAATAAATATTATGTATTTCAAACAAAATTATCATTTTTGGTTTTTAATTCAAATGTGTTTATATTGCCACTCCACTGCTCCTTCGTTGCTAAGATATTCGGTGAATTCTTTCTGGATTTCAATTACTTGTTGTGGTACTCGCCGTGGGGTATTCTGGCAGTGGTTCAAATTCTGCCCGTTCTTCGTTTCGCCAGGAGCCAAGTGCAGTATTTGAATCAAATGTGCCTGCCGGAGCATACGTTGTTGAGCTGGCCCTACTCAAAAGGAAAGTATGCAGGACGCACGCAGCACAAACAATTAAAGAAACAACTTCAGGGTTCAATTCTATTGTGTGCCTTAACACACGAAACCGTGAAGACGATATCCCAAAAGCATTTTCAATTATACATCTGGCGCGAGACACTCGATAATTGTATACACGTTTTTCAATGGTCAAATTTATCTGCCCATACGGCTTCATCATATGGGCGCTTAGAGGAAACGCATCATCGGCTACGATGACATACGGCATTACCTTCGTTCGATTCTGAAGACGTCTTCGGGTGGGCAAATTAATCGCAAACTTATAAATCGATGGCCGGCTGCACATATGAAAAATCGTGACTCATTGTCACGTTCCGCCTGAGGTGAGCGGACGAATGAGAGTTTCATACATTAGTTTGGACTCATGAGGGATTCTTGAATCCACACTAATGCGCGTATGAACGAATCTCTCATGAATCCCGCGCGTATAGTATACTTTGAATTAATGAGAGATTCGTTCATACGTGCATTAGTGTGGATTCAAGAATCTCTCATGAATCCAATCTAATACTCGTATGAGATTGGATTCATGAGAGAGTCGTTCATACGCACAATAGTGTGGATTCAAGAATCTCTCTTGAATCCAAACTAATACGCGTATGTACGAATAAATAAATTGTTAATACATAGCATATTGTTACTTATAATTAATCTGCATAATTTAAGTAAAAAAATTTATTGAAAAAATTTACATTTTCAATTAGCTCCTTCTTTGTATTATACAAAATAATGATAATTCAGTGAAAATAATTCAATTCAATTCATAAAAGTAGGCAATTTTTCATCAATGCTTTCTTATGACGTTATCACGTAAAATTATCGTCCGTAAACCGACTTTACAGACAACCAATGTTTTTTTATATAAAAGTTCTGCTAAACCGCAATTTGCAAATACCTTTAAGACAGTCATGTGCATGGCACTGCTTTTATTTGCGTAAGTACATATGATAGTTCCTTTTTTTTCTTTAAAATTTCTACTATTATATCTCGCATTTCTTCATCTGCCGTGCGCGCTTGATATTTTTTATCGTCTGCTTTCACTAGAAAGTATTTGTTTTCCGCCATTTTTATTTGGTTGAACATAGCTCTCATGCCTCTCATGCACTCACCAAAGAATATCACCGGTGACATTTTCTTAAAACTCACTTCACTTTTTGTTGTGCTTTGTTCTTTCTTTTTTAACACTTTTTTTTGTCTTATTCCCTTCGATCCATTGGGTGGATGACTGTCCTTCCTCTTCATCTGGTGAAGAATCTTCACACACTTCCAATGTTACATTGTTGGGTCCTAGTTTGGATATTTCCTCCCGTTTCTCCTTCATTTGGAGAAGTTGTTGCTGGAGATCTTGCACTATGTTCCTTAACTTAATATTTTCCTTTTACAGTTGCTTCCGGCGATCCAGTGGCTTGCCCTTTTCTACTACCTTTACAATGCATCGAGCCATCTGTTGACACAACTTTTGATTGATCAAGTGTGATTTATAGTCAGAGCGTTACGCACAGTCAGTCAGTCAGTCAGGAACAGATTTGCGTAAATATATACATATGTACATATATGATAAAAAGAGTAAAGGCCCTAAAATGGTTCCATGTGAGACACCCTTCTTTACAGTACAATATTCACTAGTAAAACCATTTACTTTGACACACTGTTGTCTATTTGTGAGTAAATTGTGTGCATGCCCTCTTATTCCAAAGTTAAACAGTTTTTTTTTAGCAATATGGAGTGTCAAACGCTTTGGTTAAGTACAAAAAAGTAAAGGCCAAGGGCTTACTATTATTTAGATTATTGTATTGTATATTAACTCTGTAACATATTTAAATGCATCACTAGTGCTTACTTTTTGCAAAAAAATGTTTTCCAATTTTTTGTCATCACCTTTGTGTATCGGTATGATTTCTGCTTTTTTCAATGTGGCAGGCCAGATTGACTTAGATATAATAATTATATTAATGATATGGGTTAAAGTAGATGTTATATGTTGTGTTATTGACTTAAGAACTTTTGCATGAACATAGTCCATTCCACTTTGTTTAAATTTCAAGTTATGAATTATGGTAGATATTTCTTGACATGTAGTAGGAAATAAGTAAATGGTCTGGGGATTCATTCTTGGTAGTTTAGGTGGAGAATTTGGAGTTTCTAAGGATTTTGTTTGATAATTCGACGCCTATATTATAGACAAATCTATTCATGATGTTTACAATTTCATTTTTATCTTTGGTTGTTTCTTCATTTATGTAAAAACTTTTTGTTTCTTGAGTATTTTTCTTTTTTTTTTTATCTAATTTAGTGTTAATTACATCCCAGAGGTTTTTAGAATTGTAAAAATTCATATTGATTTGATTCTGTTGCCTTTTTAATTTTGTTGTTTATTCTTTTAGTAATGTTATAATATTCAGTTATTAGTTTTTTATTGTTAGGCTCTGCTATCCACGCTTTAGACAGGTTTTCTTTTAGCTTACAGTTAAGCATTATTTTTTTAGTTATCCAGTTTTTCCTAGAGTAAATTTTTTTGGAGCTTTTATTTGTATCTTATATTTGTGCTGAGTTTATACAGTATTTTGAATATCTTATTAGTACGCCAATAGCTTCATTAGGATCATTCATAGACAATATGGCAGACCAAGGGACCTCGTTCGCAATTTGTTTGAATTTCTTATAATTAAGCGGGATTGATTGTGAAGTCTTAAGTCCTCTTTTAATTTTTTGGAAGGATAATTGTCAATGAATAAATTTTGAATAAATTTTAATAATAAGCTAGTTCCCTTAATAAACATATTATCTATGCAGGATCCTTCATTACAATTTTGACTAGGTCTTGTTATGGTTTGGAAACCCGGAGAGTAACCAAGTTCAAAAACGTGTTAAGTAATTCTTGTCTGAAACTATCTACAAGGTGTAAATTTATATTAAAATCACCTAAAATAAGGTGATTTTTACTCTTCTTTTTTATTATTAGAAATTCGACTAAATTTGTGGGAAATTCAGTCTTCTATAGAAAAATACTATACCTCGTGCATGTACCAGTACCTAAATCCTGATGGGACCTCGAACATGAAGCAAAAGTAGTCTCAAATGAAACAGCTCAATATCAATATCTAGCAATATCTCTACTTCTTCCTCTTTTACGTCTTTTCGATTTCTTTTCTTCATCTACCCAAATATACTTTATCGGCGCCTCTGTATGTAGAAACTCGGACGAATCAATTCGATTGATTTCATAGAATGCAGTCAATTTTGTTCTTCTGTGATTTTAAGAGCTTGATGAACATTTCCTAAAGACTACATTTTGCCGGTGAGGCAAGTGACATTCAAGTCGACCTATAATATATTATGTGACTGGTAATTCATTCGATACTCATTTAGGCACCAATTAGCTTCCGTAGGTCCAACACAGCGACCGGACAAAAAGGTGTCGATTTCATCCAAATGAACTTCACTCTGAACTAGTGCTGCCCAAATGCAAGACCAAGACGAGACTTAGACAGTCTTGGTCTTGGTCTTGCGTTAAAACATCTGGTCTTGGTATTGCGCTCAGAGTCTTGGTCTTGGTCTCGGTCTTGGTCTTGGTCTCGGTCTTGCAGCAAGAGTCTGGCAAGTCTTGCAGTTACCTGTTGGCCTATTGCTTTTTATTAAACACGTTAGTTTAGATGTTAAAAAAGCACAAAAGATTAATAGAACAAAGACAGTTTATAATTTTATCATTATTTAATAAAAATCAAACACAAGTTCAAGTACAGTTCAATAACTTTCCTTTGACCAAGAATTAATACAAAGTAGCCATCTGGCTGACTCATCGCTCAACCTATTTCTATGTTTTCTTATTACTAATGATGCTCTAGAAAATAATCTCTCAGCAGGAACTGAAGTCGCTGGTATTGAAAGAAAATCACGAGCCATCGGATATTCCGTTTCATGAGTCCTCCACCACTCTAAAATGTCTTCTGAGCTGGTGGCTCTCGGTTTACTAAGGTACTCCTCCAACTCGTCTATAACTAAACCTTGGAGACCAGATCCAGATGACGTAGAAGGACATGCACACAGTTTTTCAAAGTCTATAATATCTTCATCTTCATCATATTCAGAGGCTTTCTCCTCAATTCTCGATAGTTCTAGAGATTTAGACACTGAGTGTAGTCTTTGATATTCTTTATAGAGTTCATTTAATTTGCGTAGGCGTAACAGAAGTTTTAATTTGCTTTTCCCATAATGTGGTATCGAAAGTCTGAGCTTTATGCCTTAGGCATTAGGCATAAATTTTCCTGAAAAGGTTATAAAAAATGCATCCAGTGTTAAACAAACTGGAGCCTCAAAATCTCTTATCAAAAGAAAACAAACATAGGCATCATGCACGCGGTCGCATTTCCTTTGTTCTGTGGTTATTAAAACGCACTCAAAGTAATTCAATCGAATTGAAAAATACGAAAAATCTATTTTTTCCACTTAAGCAACTTAAGAAATCGTCTTATCTTATCAGAATTCTGTACCGATCACACCAACTGCAAGACGCAAGAGACTTGCAGACTGGGTCTTGTTCTTGCACAAGTCTTGCAGGGTCAGTCTTGGTCTTGGTCTTGCTAGAATTCGGGGGTCTTTGTCTTGGTCTTGGTCTTGCGGAAATGCAAGAACAAGACCAAGACTGCAAGACCAAGACCGTTTTTGGGCAACACTAGTCTGAACTCCACCACTAACTCTTCCAAACTGTAATGAGGCAGAAATGTTGATATATCTCAATTGATGATGAATGGTGAATGGCCGTTTTTTTAATGTTAATGAAAGAAACACAAGTTGCATTGAAAACAATGTTTTAATTTAAAGTAAATTACACTATTTTTATTTTTAATGAATACCAATGAATTCCCTCACCAGATAAGAAATTTTACGCGCCAAAATGAATCCACCGCGATTGGTGATGGCACATCTGCAAAATGTTGAAAGTGGTGTTGCCACTCCCGAATTCCTCAAAAACAGTCATACATACCTCTTAGAAACATATTTGTACATAAATTTTAGGGTCTAAACTGTTCAAATTCACCTTTCCGCAGGCTTTCACAATCAGTTTCTTGTTATCAGCAACCACGGTGTCACGGTGCATTGTCAAATGCATTGATGCTCCAGAATCAATAAACTAGCTGCTGTTACTGTTCAGAGTTGTTGCAGAGAACACGGCCACATAACTTGAATCTTCTCCATTCTTTTGTTCTTTGTTTTTATTTCTGCAATGTTTACTTATATGCCCATACTTACTACACACAAAACATCGAGGCCCTTTATATGTGTTTGTGATTGTCTTTTTATAAGGAGCTTGTTTGGTAAACTGCTTCGGCAAAGTCTTCCTTTTTCCTTTGTGTGCAAACAATGCAGCAGACTCTGAGTTTCTTACGTCTTGAAGAAGCTTAGTCTTGACAGTATCAGCAGTTATCTCTGTACCTGAGATCTCCAATGCCATAATCATTTGCTGATAAACTTCTGGTAAACCGGCTAGTAATAGTGGTCCAAGCCACTCATCGTCAACTATAAAGCCGTTATTTCTAAGTTTATGTGCTGTCATCATAATTTCATTCACATATTCTTCAATGTTTTGGCAGTTACCTGAGGTGGTAGTTATCAGATTGCGTAACAGCCCAACTCGGCGCATCAAACCTTTATCATCAAAAGCTTTGGCTAAATTTTCCCAGACCTGTTTAGCAGTTTGTGCGATGAGAATATATATAAAGTTGGTGGGATCGATTAGTAGAATAATTTTCGATTTAGCCTTTGTGTCGAGCTTGACGTCTGTGCATTTTTCAAAAGTGATGCAGTTCCACAACTCTGCATGTTCAAGGTATGCTTTTACCGCAAATCGCCATGTGGGATAATTATCTCTTTCAATTAGTCTATCAATCGGCGCCATCGTATTATTCGAAGACATGTTGCCGGCTTGTTAGGTTATGGAGTGTTACTTTTTACTATAATTACTAAAACTTCAAACTTTATTTTGTTAAACACTATTATTACTTTAATTTTGCGTTATTTTGGGCCCATTACCTGCTGCGATTATTCGAATTAAAGACGATTTTATTTTGGCAACTTGTTTATTATCTAAGAATAAAAACTCAGCCCAGGAGTGCGAGCAAAGAAAAACAAAATGTTGCACAGCTATCTATATGTTCATAGACCAAATGAATGCTATTTTATTATTTCAACATATAAAAGCTCAGGAAATTTCTTTAGTAGATTTACAAATTTGTTGGACACGAACGAAATTGTAGGAGAAGGTGTTTTTGAAATGTGAAAGAGTCATCTTGTTATCTATACCAGTAACTTTTATTCTTGGGTTCCATAAATTTTGCATGACAACCTCATAATCCGTACCTACCTAGTTTTCCTTCAAACAATCGTTTGGTGTTTTCAACATCATCTTTGTTTTTACATTTGATTTCGATTGTTCCATTTCTTTTAGCAAATACACTGTTGATCGGTATCAAAATATCCCTTTGTAGTTGTGTTATAACTGTACGAGTATCATGTAGTTCATTTTTCAGTTTTATACCTTTCTTGTTCATTTTTCTTTATTTCAGCTATAATTTGCTTAGTAGAATCGTTTAATACCTCCGTAACGTGTGGGTAATTTGAGGTTTGGTTAACGTTTTCGTGGTCATCGCATGTAACGAAAGTATCGCCCACCCAGATTTTAATTATTCAACATGTATAATATAATTTTATATTTAAATTTTCTAGTTTTTAAACAAATAATAAATTGTACAAATCTCCCTTTTCAAATGAAAAGTTAGCTTAATATAAAAAACTAAACTACTTTGACCTAAATTAAAAATACATTAAACTAACTAGATTGATAATCACATAGTGATAAATAAAGATTTTTTTTTTAAATTAATATTTTATTATTCTATGGTTATAATTAATTTCGGACGAATCTTACAGTTGACCTTGGACCATGAATCATTGCACGGTGCCTTGGACCACACTTAAAGCTGTTTTTTCTTGTGTTGCAGACTTTAATTGAGTGATGACCAAAACAGTTAAAACAGAGTCTTGCAGTTAATACAACATTGTCCTGTACTCTTCTGATAGGTTCTTGAGTGATTCATCGCGTAGTGATGAATCTAATTTTTCTAAGGTCAAGTAGCTCAGGATGTAGCTCGAGTCGTCGACACCCATTGAATGACTGTAATGCGTGTAGGTTTGGCTTGCTCATTTCTACTAGGTCGAGGAGTATGCCTGGAGAATTTGAGGATATTGTACTGAGCTTAGCGATGTTGAAGATGTGAGAAACGATCAACTTCTCGTCGTCATTGTATCTTTCTAGCAACAACTTCCAACCTGGGTCGAATGAGTTGTCTACCATGCTGATATTCATTGGTAATTGTGCTGGTGGCCCTGTCAGATGCATTTTTAGGTAGTGAAGCTTATTCAAGGGGCTAATGTTAGGTCGGTCTATAGCCATTGATGTGAATAGATCCCCAAATGAAGGCCATAGTGATAAGTCGCGGGTGACCTTGACTTCTTTGGGTGCGAGTCGTCTAGTTGTTGATCGAAAAATCGTGTCTAGATTTAAAGGTGGTGATTTTTAATTGTTATTATGAACTTGGAACTGTCTTTTGGTACAATTTTCCGTCTTTACACTTTATGCTCACTTGTAACTATAGTTTCTTTTGTTTGATATACTTCTCGGGTGCTTCTCGTTACCGCCAGTTTGATCGCTGGACACTTATTCTTTAGAAGAGGATCCCACCGACTGTGCCAATAAAGAGTCACTATTTATCTTGAAATAAATATTTTTTCACTTTAACAAAAATTTATGTTCTAATTTTTTAATTTAAAAGAGAAACTTTCTTCAGAATCGTCTTTTACAATGATAAACTCCTCAGAGTTGTCTCATTGGATGTGGTCTTAAAACTAACTATACGTTTACATTTGATCGGTTGAAATACGTATATTTTTTAATTGATTTGGCCGTCAAAATCCCCAATTCAATAATTCAATTAATAATCAAAAATGAGTCGTTGAACCTTATTAATAATCGAAGCAATGTTTTTTTCGAAACGACAATTATTGAATGCAGCGCATCCTAGAGAGCGTGGCTATAATCTAAACCCGAATTAAACAATCATCAATGGTGCAATTTGATTGAATTTGGGTTTTTATGCCGGTAATCGGTTTTCCGATCACCGGAAATATGCAGGTTCCTTGCTCTAGGAAAGCTAACTTAAGCTCCTTTGATTGTTCCAGAGTCATGTTGTTTATTGTTGGTCATTGCCGGCAACATGAATACGAAGTTTGTGCAACAAGTTATTCTTATTTTGGATTTCATTTGTTGTTTGTTTCTGCTGACTTTAACGCCGATTCGTTGCTCGAGCTGTTTCTCTAGGGATTTCACACTCTGGGTACAGTTACATCACAATCACAATTACAAAAAGATTGTCATTTTTAGGGTTAGATCGCAGTTTTCTATGAAATAAATTCAAAATGGGGCATAAATACTCTTTCGGTTCATTCGAGCCGCATGTCGTTGATTTTTGCAGATTCATGAAAAGTGGTCAGTAGATTCAAAATTTCAAGACAAAGCAGCTCATAGTTTCTGGAAATCAGAATTTAAACAATTTTCTTCGGCTTTCTAGGGCTTCTTCCCTGATTTTTTGCTCGTAGCGAATAAACTAAACATCCTAGGGAGTTAATACGTATGAACTAACTTTATGAGCTTTTCCAACATTCTCCATACATTACTTTGCTCCTTAGTGAGTTTTTAAAATGCAAAATCTAGCAACCGAGCTAAAATGCAGAGTTTATCCATAAATAATAAATTATTTATTAATTCAGGATTATTAGAATTAATTGAATGAGAAATTAAAAATTGTTGGGTTATTCGTCAAAAAATGTGTATATTTTTTAAAATTTAATTTGAATATTTGTTCCACTTTCACTGTGGGTGAACGTGATTGTGCTGCAAAATCACTTTTCCTTGTCTTGATGCCTTTCTGGTCACTTTTCGTTCATAGCATGCTTCAAACTGACCTTTTGTTCAAGGGGTCGCACGGTATTAACCATTTCACTTGATTTTGAGAGCTCATGGTACACGATACCGTTTTTATTCTTATAGATTAACAGCAATGCCTTTCAAGTCATAATCTCCACTTTTGAAACGTCTGAATAACCACACACAAGTGTCTTGCGTTGTGACATTGTCACCGTCAGTTTGTACGAGAATTCGAAGTTTCACACTCGCGTTTTTCTTTTCACACACATTTTGCCGTAAATGCTCTTTATTTGGTTCGTAACTCGACATTTTCACAACACTAAAAACCAGGATGGTAACGCGAGACCGTACAAGCATTCATATCGTTTCGAAGTGCATAGACATAAGAAAAAAGCAACATAATAAATAAGAGTGTGCTAAACCTAAAATGCTAAAGAAGACTTTTGCAGGCCATCATCGAGATGCTGCATTGACACTATACTTCTTCGCCAACAGATCAGCAACATCAACACCTTAATATTTAGCATTGCAGAAAGTTACAGCTTCCGGTTTCGTTTTAGCATCAATTTCAACATAGTCATGTAACGTGGTATTGTGATTGTGTTTCTTTATTAATCTGTTACTAAATAATTCAAGTTACAAGTATGACCTATGTAATGTTATATAAATAGTATGTCCGTCGCTCGTGAGTCCAGCAGTGACATGTGTATATGAAAACTAGTCATCCACTGATCAGAAGTACTAGAACAGACTAGCGAGTAGACTAGTCTTCTGGTTAAAGCTTGGCTTAAAACGGTTACCACCACCCTTATTTGGGAGGCCGTCTGGCAAGGTGACGGAGGCAGTGTAGAATTCTTATTTTTCACAGGCTCGTCCACGCGTACGTCCAGTTCCCCCCGATGATGTCTTTCGACTGCCGTGGTGCACACGAGATTGTGTTGTGTATGTTCGCCTCTCCATCTAAAGCCACGTTCACCATCCGAAGAATTAGCGTGTGTAACTCACGCATACACTACATCCCTTCCTTATTATAATTTATTTATTTATTTATTTTCTATTTTTTTTATTAACCTGCTACTCTCGTCTAGTCTCTAAGGAGCTTGGCTTTCAGGTTCTCCTTCGGCTACAGACCTCCATTCTCCTTCTACCTTTTTTAAATGGATCACATTTCTTCTTTATGATTGTCCTGTTTCGTCATTCCTAACGACACAATCACCTGCCTTAGTACTTTCCACCGTGTGAGGGGTTTGATTGAAATCTGGTGTCAGTTTATTTGATCTTTTCATATTCTTGGTGTAAACTTTGTCCCCCTCCTTTGATTCTGATTCCGTAGCTTTTCGTTTCCTAACACTATATTTCTTACCCATCTGCTTCTGTGTTCTATCTCCTTCTCTCACTTCCGAATCGTCCATCTTGCTGTCCAGCGAGGGAATTTTATCCCTGTTTTGCCTCTGGAAAAAAAGCTCTGATGGTGTACGGCCTGTGACTGAGTGTGACATCATCAAATATTCGTATAAGCATTCCTTCATATCCTTTTCTCGGTCTGGCTGATCCGTAATCGTTTTAAAATGTGTCTATTTTGTCGTTCCACTTCCCCGTTCATCTGCGGCCGATATGGGCCTGTATTGTAGAGACGAATGTTACACTCTCTGCAATATACACGAAATTCCTCGCTGATAAATTGTTTTCCACTATCGAGCATTATAAATACAGGGTATCCTAGCCTGCTGAAAATTTCCTTAAATATCTTTATTATTTGGGGGCCTGTGATGATTCGACTGTAATAGTCAATGATTACTAGTTAATAATCATTGCTAGGAAGTGGTCCTAAAAGATCCATAGCTACATTCGTCCATGGCCCGAATTTTCATAGGTAGAGGAGGATCGGGCAATGCCACCAATGTGCAGCCCTTACAACATTTCACCAAAAAATTGAGTTCGGGCAGAGTTAGAGTCGAAAATGCTTTTGGGATATTAGCGTCCCGTTTCCGAATAGCAGCGCCTCATCGATTATACGGTTTGTGTACAATATCTGGTCCTTTGTTAGGTTAGTGAAGGATGCTTCCCATCCTTCAGCGTAAATTTTGTCCGCGCTTTTATTCCTAGCAGGAGTCTCTAGATATTGTAGTGCTCTCTGTATGACACTATCTTTTGTTGTCCGTCCTCTTTTGGAAACTTGAGTGCAGGATGCATCCTGTGAAGCAAAAAAAGGAAAAATATTTAAAACTATTTTTTTTTAAATTTCATCAATCTTACCCAAACATCCAGATCTTCTTCAACACTATCCATGGAACTTGTAGAATCTAGAGGCATTTCCATGTCCCTCAAAAATTCTAGGGAATGAAAGTACCATAGAGTAGGAACATATAAGTATTCTGCTCCGGCTCCGGAACGCTCACTCGAGACAACTTTCCTCAATTCGCGTTTGTAGCACGATCTTATGCTTGTCATTTTCTTTTTCAGTATTTCAATTGTTCCATCAGGATCAATTTCTCGGTAAAATGTTAACAATTTTTCCCACACTCTAATTTTCAAAAATTTATTTTTATATTGTTCGTTGGTCACCTGCCATAGTTCTGGCAAGTCTTGAACCTCTTCGAACAATCGTCGCCACTTTTCAATGTTCATAATTGCCATCACAATTTAATAATAATTTACACTACACTAATTTTACACTTAAAAAAACCAAACCAGGTTTAAAGACCACCTTGAATGTTTACGATAAACTGACATTTATTTTGACATAAGGTCTCACAACAAACTCATACACGATGCAGCATGTTGGCCAACCCTTGGCTCTACCCACAGAAAATCAAAAATTTTTGATTTCAAGCGAACGCAAGATCGAACCGTCAAAATGGTTCGTCAACTTGCCTACACACGGTACAACCGATGGCCAACATCAATCAAGTTTGCGAACATGTTGAGTCGTGTATGTGCCGGGTTACAACTCTTGGGCTTCCGCTGTGGAAGATAAGAACATTATTATGAACTGACAATGAATGTTTTCTCCGAAAATAGGGTAATAATTGATAAGCAGTTGAATCTCACTTGTTAGGCCATCCATTTTGAACATATGACTGAACCTTGCTTATAGTTGGATCCTTCTGTGATGCTCTGGCTATGACTGCAGCATTAACAGGAAATCCTTCTATTACTGAAGAAAGTGTATCATCAACTTGTTGACAAATTATTTCTGAACGGTCAAATTCCTTATCTGGCCCGACCGACAACCTTGACAAATAGTCAGCATTACCATGATTTCTCATCGATCGATATCGTATGGTATATGTACGAGTATATGTGTTGTGTTATTGGTCTTCGTTAATAATCAAAACAAATCGTTTATATAATATAAGTAGTTTTATTCAACACAGATGTTCGTTACAGCTCTGTAGCTTGAGCCTCACTGAGCTCTCTTTTCTGATCATTCTCTTTTTACGCCTGCACGTCGGGTGTTCTACCAAATATGATTCCAAAATATTTAGTGTGGTCGATCCTCCTGTCCTTGTCTTCGGGTCGTCCGATGATCCCTTTCAAGCCCCAAAAAAAGAATCACTTTAATAACGTTTACTTAATTTATTTAATGCAAATCTACACTATTGTTATGAATTCGGAATACGACCAAATTAAGTTCAAAGCAAAATTACTCAATTAATACGAATTTAAACAAAACAAAAAAAAAACGATATAAAGTAAGTTTATTTTTATAAAATCTCAAAGAAAATAAAGAAAAGGATTAATTTCAAAACCAAAGTACTCTAAGTACTCTAATTTCAAAACCAAAGGAAAAACATTACTCACAAAATTATTAAATCCAAAATGCCAGAAGCGAACACTTTCTAAACACTCCTGTGTCTATCGTTCTTCGACCGACCGCCTCCACGGGCAAATCCAAAAAGAGAGCGATTCTTCTCGTCTGTCGCTGAGGATCCCGTTATCTTCCCTTTCGGCGTGAAGATGATCGCGGTTGTGACCAGAGTTGAGTGTTGCTGGGTGCCCATTTCATTTATCATTTTCATTTTGTTCAATTACTACAATTGTCGTATGCGTTTTTAATCTAATTTCCAATGTTTTCCATTCTTCGAAATTTTCTAAATGTTCACATGAGGTTTCATTTTCCGATACTTTGATATTTAGTTTCCACCGTTTCTGAAAGTAAACTTTGTTTCTGTGTCAGTAATTAACGACAAGAAAAACAGTAACAGGTTATTTGATGTAGGAAAATAAACCATCCATGACCGCAAATTTTTTTACCACTAGGCATCATTTTTTAAAACCAGTTCTTTGAAAGATGTCGGCAATCCCCTTTTGTCTTTGAGCCATGTAGAGATACAGTAGTAAATCGTCCTTCTTTGTTTTCCAATCGTTTCGTTAGGCTGACTTTGCTTCCCGTACTTTGTTGCTGGTGTCAAAAACGCCTTTTTTGAAACGTCGGAACCAATACTTGTATATTTTTATTGATGGTACACAAAGCAATCAATGACCCTACGCACTTTTCGTAAACATGACCCAAAGAAGCAGCGCAAATTGCAATTGATTGCCCTTGAGGTTGACATGGTTAGAGCACAATGAGGGTATTATGTTAACATTCTAGCGATATAACACGTACTGGTTTTAATTGGAAATGATGATCCTTCAATATAAATATAGCTGCAAGATGTTCCGATGTGATTTAATGTGATTACGCTATCTTTTTAAAATCCCTCAAAACTTATTTGTACTCCTCATAGCTTATTTCGTGAGAAGTAGGTACATCTGGGTATAAAACTTTAAAACAAGATATTCTAAATAGTGCCGAACTGCCCGATGCTTTGGTCGACGTTTCTTAATTTTCGGTTGATTTAATTATTTTGCTATTCTGTTTGTCTCATGAAAAATTGAATATACCTGAATTGAATACATGCAAATCTTGTTGTCTACTTTCTTTATATTCTTAACTGAGTTTTTGTTCTCTACGTTTTCTCTATGTTCTCTCTAGGTTGAGGTGTTCCAACAGATTAAGTAGTGGGGATTTCTATATTGTTGAGGGTCGAGGACTTCTGCGAGCGGAGGTGGTTCACCACCAAAGAATTCCCATGTTTTTCTACAGAAACTCAGGATGTGAGGGTTGGAGAGGGGACCCCCAAAGGTATCACACATAGAGCTTTCTGTACTTTCAAAAAGGAGTCCACGTCTGATTCTTGTGCATCCCAGTCTAAGTCTGGTAAAGATATTTGCGTGCTTTTTATTTAATGTGGTTTATGGATGGATGAATAAGGGACTACCAATGACGTTTTAGGAAAAATTCTGTGGAGGACCATGTATGCCATCTTGTTGTATACTCACCTCGTAGAGCTTTATCTCTACAAAAAACTTCGCTCGGCGGTACTAGTTGATTGCCCTCGCACGATTCCGTTCTGGCTATTCTGGCAGCCCTTTCATTTACTTCTATGCCAACGTGTCCTGGGATCCAAACCATCTTGACCCATCGCCCTTTGTTTTTGGTCTAATTGTTTTGGGCATGCAGTGTCGAGTTTAAGGGTTGAAGATAGCATATAATGAGCCTTGTGTATCTGAAAGCATAGCATTATAGTGTAGTGGGCCTGTTTATTAATCTTGTACCGTATGGAAAATGTATACAAGATTTGTATTAAATTCATACAACATAATTATAACAATTTATAAATGACTTTATTTAAAACAGTTCTAACACAAATATTTTAACACAATATTTAATAATAATTTTAGCAAGAGTTCGCTTGCTTGACAATAATTTCATAAGTATTAGGCAAGAGTTCGCTTGCTTAGTACCACAACTTTACTTACGCAAGAGTTCGCTTGCTTCTTCACCAAGTACCGTCACGCAGGAATGTCGCGTATGAACAGCACTGATTATCCTTAAAACTAACCTTAAGTAAGATTTGGCGGGGGGCGGGGCTGTTGAGACATAAACCTTTTAATTTTCATTATTGGTGGAAATTTCGCTGATTGTGTCACACATGGCCGTATCGGCTTCTTTGATGCCATGTGTGCAGCCGATGTCCACTAAATTTTCCATCTATTTGGGTTTATTTTTGCGACATACTGAAAAACACCAAACACAAAAAATGCCTTCCTGGAACCATAAAACAAAAGGACAAATCTTACAAGAAAGTGAGAAGAACCAAATTTATCCCTTTTACAATTCTTTCCAGCGTATTCTCAACAGGGCCTTCTAATGAAATAACTAGTTCGAAAATCAAGAACATCTCGGAAATTGACGCTGTAACTTGCTTTTCCAATTCTAGGTTGAAGGTTTTTTGTATTCCGTTGCTGAAGCATCAGTGAAATGAAGCTTGATATCACCATGGCTATCTTGCCAATCACGGAATCTAGCACTCCAGGCTTCTGTGGGTGTTGTGGACCTCCGAAAAAATTTTCACCCTGTTGGATCCGAGTATTTCAAGCGATTTGGGTTAAAAGTTTTCACTAGGTTTTTTACTATAAGAGCAATTCTCTCGGCAATAATGTTGCCCAGGTCAAAACTTGGCTCCAGGTGAAGAGCTTCGTTACATATCATCGTCAGTACTCCTAAAGAAGACCTTAGAACTCTTCAGATCGCCTTCTTTAGAGGTGCTAATCTTGTTTTAGGTGGACTCCTGTATAAATTCGATGCATATCCACACGTGCCTTTTAAGAACACTCGCGGGTCATGCGCCTTAGTGTCATATGTCTATAGGTACGTGAGAGTTTGTGGACGACAAAATTTTTGCTAGATTGAGCACTTTATCTATTCTCCCACATACTTCAGTGACATGACGATTCTATCTAAATGCCTTTCTGAAATACGCTCCAAAGATTTTCATGTGAGGTGTCGGCGTCAGGCCCATGACTGTTTTTGCGTCCCCCTCCATTTCTTTCCTCTGCAGATATAAAGGATTTCGTCGCTGCCTTTCGGTATGACTGCAATTTTTTCACTACACCATGTTTGTATTATGTTCCACGCTTTCATGAGGTTTGGGGTCGTGTTTTCTCCTACTGATGTAATGAAGTTGTTGTTTCCATATACATAGGTTCGGGTATTTGGTGTGGTTCTATGCCTTTCCACTAATTGTACCATCTAGATGTTAGGGAGAATGGGAGACAGCGGACTTCCTTGCGGTGTGTCATTCTCCGTTCCTTGCGGGCTGGATTGGTGTCCATTAACAGATGGAGTGAAGGTCCTGTTGGAAAGAAAACTGACGATTACTTTGATTGAATCGTTATTAAAACCTCCAGTTCTTCAATGGTCTGGTTACAGTTGGTAATGTCAATCTCTCGTAAGCTTTCTGGAGGTCAAGCGAAAGGACCACCCCGTTGTTTCTTGAGGATAGCCAACTGGCCTATGTGCTTTTCAGGTATGTCCTTCTGCTTTACTCTAACCACATTGTCCACAGATTTCTAACTCTGTTCTTTACCCTACCGTGATTTTTGGTGATTGGTTTGGGATGTTATGTCCATTGGCAGATGTTTTCGGTATCGGATCGGGAGGAATAGCGCAGGTTCCTTTCTTATTTCTTCATCCGTGAAGCCTATGAGGTCTGGACACAATATGACATCCTTACTGCAGTTGAGGATCTCGTGTTTTCCTACTTCCACCATGTATTCTACAATGTACTCTGTCTTTAATAACTTATCGGCAGCAATTGTGTCCTTAACTCTAAGTACTAGATCACCATCCTATTAAGTGTTCAATCTTTAACTTGTTGAGGTTAGCCATTTTTTCCCCGCATTTTTAGATGTTATTCTGAGGTACATCTCCATGCAGATAGGTGATGTTAGCTGCATCTCTGGGAATGCCGATTCATCGTTTATGTTGAAAGTGCGGCCTCTTGGTGGTTTTCTTTTCGGGCCTGGTATTCGTTCTGGGTATTCTAAAAAATGTTTTTAGTTGGTAAATAATACGTTGATTTGACAAACAAATTGAATAAATACAAATTAACAGTGAATAAATACACTCCACGTAAAATGCTTTGCCACATAAATTTTTATGCAAAGTAATAATTACTTTAAATCAAAAATCAATAGTTTGAACTTTTAAATTTGAAGAAATATGATTTAGAATCAAGATACGATATATCTAAACATGACCAATTGACCACAACTATCACCTAAATGAATATTGTCAAATGTGTAAAAATATAAATGAAATTGTTTCCGCCAGCAAACTAGAAAAGTCGATCAATAGGTAGAGGTGTAAAAACTACTCAAAAATGAGCAATCGAATGTATTCGTTACTTGATGACCGTTACTGTTTCCTTGGCATACAAAGCAAGCAAAAAAAAAAAAAACCAATTTTCCATTATGAATTTCATTTTCCAATATGAAACCATTTCATTTCTACACAAATTTCAATTAAAACAAATTTTGTATCTTACGAAAAAGGGAAATATAAATTCATTGTAAATTCCTTATTTACGAATTCCCGCTTGTTTTTTATATAACTTCCATGCAAAAATCCGAAAAGACCCAAAGCAACGAATACTGCCCAATGAGTATCCGGATCACTATTCGTTACCAGAGCAGTCGAATCTTTATATGGAAATTCCCATATAAAATTATCCGCGAGTATCCGCGAGTACTCTTTTCATTTCGTTACTCCTGAAACCGAATAATTCTCTCCAACACGTAATATCCCTCTTGCATTCTCACATTCACATTCTCTTGCACACGAAATCCTCGATCATGAATTTACATTCATTTCTAATCATTCCTAGACGTGTTTGAGAGAGCGATTTGCTATCAACACATACTGATAGCGAATCGCTCACTCGAATACATATCGTCACCCATCTCTCTTTCTTGTAAGAGAGAGAGTAGTCGGTAACCAGTAGTATTCGCGAGTACTCATTGGATACTCGGAATCATAGTGAGTATTCGGTACTCGGTAACAAATACTACTCGTTTCCTACATCTCTATCAATAGGTACATATACAGGGTGTTTTGCATGTAGTATCTGATATTGTAGGGTTTGGTTCCTTGCGCTGAGACAAGCAAACAATTATACGGGAGGAGGGGAAAATCTCAATGGTGATCGAGATACACGCTGTCAAAGCATTTTTTACCCTGTAGTGGTTTTTGGCGTTTATTTCAGGAGTCCATGATAGGAAATCAATGAGTTGTAGCTTAATTAGTTCCTAAAAGTCAGCCAAGTGTTTGGTATTCAAAACCAATTGTCCGTCGGGTTCGTCTTGTCCGATTTATCTACAGATTTATCAATTTCAGCCCCGCTGTTCGCTTATAGCTATTTATGTATCAAGGTTGTAAGATGATACTTTCTTGCGTTCTTGGATTGCAGCAAGAGCGGTAGGTCCTGTAGTAATCGCATAAAGACGAATGGAGAAATCGATACGAAGACGAGCGCTATAACTACGCGAGTCTTTGAACGAATGTGACATGACCGAGTTCGAATCGACTGGAAACAAACCTCATACAAGGTTTATGCAACAAATGTTTAGAAAGTTGAATTTGAGATTAATATTATCGAAGCAAATACAAATATTGTCAAAAATCATCAAATTTATTTAGAACATTAACAATAAAAACTATTTAGAAAAACTAAATAATCGAGCCATTATTGACAGTAAGAATGTTTGATGGCTGTTAATTTGATAGGTAAGGTGCCACAAGAGCTGTTACTTGCGACGATCCATGGCAAAGCGTACCTACTTGAGTTGTGTTCCTAGCGTCTGTGTATGAGGATGCTGTTGCCAAAAATCACCACAAAAATCATTAATTTTGGAGAAGAAACGAAAGAATTTTTATATATCGATGTTTTGTTATACTAGGACCAACTCAACTAACTAACTAAACTAGAAAGGGACCTTAATATCACCATGCAGAAGGTAAAGGAAAAAGTGCTAAAGATTAAGAAGACAATCCTAGAAAGTAAGCTGGCACCGAAGCAGAAAACCTCTGCACCAAGCAAATCAGAAAACTTCTGATTGAGAATGGCATGCAAGGGGAGACAATGTCGAGAAACGGCGTCTACTTACCACTTGACTGGGGAGACCTAGGGTTGAAATCTTAGATTGAAGACAGAAACACAGCATGTGAAGAAACATATATATAATATTTGACGAGCCAATAGGTATAACCGACTTAAAAAACTTCAGTCTCAGATGCCCTAGCGATGTATGATCAGTACAACATCCACGTACCAACCTCTAAAGAAGGAGAGGCCATCCATTCATATAGCAGATATTGGAATTACAGGACTATTTTAATCCCTTCTAATAACAAACACTTATTTTATATATATTATTTATTTATTTATTTATTTTATTATTTATAATATTCTTAAACTCAGTTGTTCTAATTCAAATTCAACTCTGATTCAACTAACTTTTGTTTTGTGTTACTCAATAATATTAATTATTGTGCCAACTAGGATTCTAAATAACCCAGGGCAACCAAACAATAAGCAACCAGTATACAGTTGATTTAAAGTTAATTTTTGTAAATCTAACAGCAGACATGTTAAAAACATGGTTGTATAGAATTATGATCTACTTTTAATTTCAATTATTCTTTGTATACAGTTAGGTAATAATATTAAGATCAATTTGATCGAAAACAAATTCAGTGTTGATGTCGTGTCGTCTTGAAGTTGCTTGTTTAATCGCCTAACGCTCCAAACTAACCAGCCAGAAAACCCGTTCTCAAGAACAAAGAAAGATTTGTCCAGTTTCTGCTTGCGCCGATGGTATCGCCGGAGTTATCGGATACCGCTGGATGGTATCGAAAACGGAGTTGCCACATCTAATGGAGCTGCCACATCTACTCCCCCCCCCCCCCCAGTGACCCTCGTAATAAGAGGAGGGAGCGAAAAAGTGACTTTCTTCTTGTTGGAAATAGCCGGCTCCGGTTGTATTGAAGTCGATTGCGGCGCAGGAATAGCTGGTCTAACAGAATCTTCGTCTGAATCGAGATATGCAGGTTTCAATTGGTCTGTCGAGATAGTTTTGATGACGCCGTTGACATCTATCACAAAGGGCCGATTGTCTATTCGCTTGACCACGCGGTGTGGCCCAGTATACGGTGCCTCTAAGGGTTTGCGAACCGTATCAACACGTCGAAAGACATTGTCACAAGTATCTAAATCCTTGAAAACGAATGGATGAACTGCAGAATTTCTGGAAGCAGCCACCGGTCGTATTGCAGTAAAAAGACGACGAAGCTTGGACACAAAATCTGTAGGGTTGTTGTCAGGTTGGCTGTGAGAAACAAAAAACTCGCCCGGGATGCGCAGCGAAGTGCCAAAGACCATCTCGGCTGGGGATGCTTGAAGATCCTCCTTGAAAGTGGTACGCAGACCCAATAAAACTATATTTCTACTTCAATTTTGAATCGACGTGACCTTGCCTCCTAAGATGTCCGTCTTTTCTTTCAGTAGTGCTATTGGATATTGTTCGTCTTCGGAGTATTGAGTGTAATGAGTGTTGAAAGTGGCCGCAATTTCCTTCGAATCGGTGAGTGTATTTGGTCCCTCTCTTCTTAGCATTGCAATATACGAATCTGACTTTAAACATTTGCAAGCCTTGAGACCAGCCCAGACCTGTCTCGAGTCACTTCTGCAGTCAAAGCCTTCCGAGAAGGTCCTCCAGGAGTTCTTTTTGGCCTCCTCTATCAGGTTTTTGACTTCAGCATTGGCCCTGGCTTCAACAAATCTGGGTTCTCTGCGAGAGTCGGCTATCTTGAAGTTGGTGGAAGTCACTATCGGAAAGTGATCACTTCCCTCTGCCGTTGGGTGTACTCGCCATTCTAGAGATTGCGCAAGTCTCGCAGACGTTATTGTGAGGTCTATGGCCGTGTATGTACCTCTCGTTTATATTAAGGTAGGGGAACCGTCATTTAGCGTTACTAGATTTTCTATTTCCAGCGTGTCCATGATGGATCGGCCTCTTCTATCTGTCATTGAATTGCCCCAAGCCGTCGAATGTGCATTGAAGTCTCCTCCATTGCACTTATTCCCTGATACCTGCAATATCAGTTGGTCTAGGTCCCTCTCCAGCTAGAAGTGGTCATACTCCACGTACACGTTGATGATTGAGATCCCTGGGTTATCTTGAAATTCAACGGCATTCGCAGTTATTCTTGAATTAAGCGATATCTCCTTATGTGGTATACTCTTTTTGATCAAGGTCGCAACACCTCCCCTTCCGCTGACCTTGTTCTTGTGATATAAGCGTAGTTGCCTTGAGATCTTGGGACATAATCTCTGAACTTCGTTTCCTGTAATAGTATGATGTCGGGGTTATATAAGTACATGAGGTACCTTAATGAAGCGATATTATTGTGGCATCCCCTGAAATTCCATTGCAAGATACTGAGATTATAATTGGTCCTGGACATAGCTTTCGTTGGAAAGGATGATTGTGGAGTATTGGGGTGTTTGGTATTGACTTTAGTACGGGATTAAGGATCTGGGATTAGTGAGCAGGAACTTGGAGTCTATTCTGTAATCATTTCTATGCGTTCTTCTTCTTACTTTGCGTTTTTCGCGCCACCTTTCCGAAGATCGCTCTAGCCTCGGGTAGACCTTGTTTCGTGTGTATTTCTATATACGTGCATTTTAGGCTTTTTTTCAATTAACTGGATAATTTCTTCTCTACAAAAGTTGTATGTGTCTTGAATGTCGTCTTTTTGGATTCTTCCTGCGTGCCTTCTTTAAAGTTATTTAGGTCTAGGATAGGTGTTATTCCTGGTAAGGCGAGGTTTTTGAGATAAAATGAAGTGTCATCCTTCCTTTCTTCCCACCTATCCTTAATTCTATCCTACTGATGTCGTTGTTTAGGGATTTATTTCCTTTGCTGCTGTATATCTTTGTGTTGTCTGCTGTTGTCCGCGTGGGAGGATTAGTTGTGTTTTTTTGACAATTTGCCCTATTACTAGGAGCTGTCGTTTCTAATGTCATTGTGTCATTTGAAGTTATGGATGTGTTGTTGGTAACCATGGTCATCATTGAGGTTGTGCCTTTGCTATTATTTGCTGGTGTTCTGTGGTTTGTAGCTTTCGTGCCGTCTGATGTTGGATTTGGGTGGGGACAGCTAGGTCCCGTCGCTGTTTTTTCTTGTGTGCTTGTAGAGTTATTTGGTTTGTTTGCAAATTTCAGCCTTTCGGCTACCGACATATTCTCTGTTCTTATGTAATTCGGTATATCACCGTACCGATCGAAGAAATGTTTTTTGGCTTCGTACTTCGATAGTCCATCTTGTGCCACTATCGCTTCAATCTCTTTGGCCATGATTCATTTGGGGCACGTGGCGTCTGCTGAGCCATGGTCGTTGGTTCCACGGTTTTTGCAGAATATTCCCTCACAAACGTGACAAACGTCCGATCTTGTTTGGCCGCACTTACCACAGGTCTCTATTCCAGTTGGGCAGTATTTACTTGTGTGTCCCATTTTTTGGCACGTTCTGCATCTTTTAGGGCTAGGAATATACACCCTCACGTCCACTTTCCTGAAGCCTACGGTGACCTTCTTTGACAGCTCTAGTTAGTCAAACGTTATTATGACCAGACCGAAGGATCTTAGAGTTGGATTTGTCAGGGTATGTCCATTGCCGAGGTTACTTGGGGTTCTTTTGGGTGAGTAAACTTCCTTCACTGGGTGGAAGTACGCTAGTCCTTCCTTGATCAGCAGTTGAGCGTTTCATGTCTCGTTACTTCCACTTCGTATTCGCCGATTTTACTAGAATTCAACAGCTTCTACGCTGCAAGTATGTCCTTCGCTTTAAAGACCAGGTGCCCTTCTCTGTTGAAGGATGCCGTGGACCAGTTCATCGTGATCTTTCCTAAGAAGAATTCTAACTTGAATCTGTTAAGGTATACCATTTTTTCCCTGCAACTTTTGAAGAAATCCGGAGGTACATCTCCGAACACAGAGGCGTCTTAAGTTTTATTCCTGGGAATGATTTCGCATCATTGATATTGAAGGTAGATCCCCTCGGCACTTTCCGTTTCGGGCTGATACCCTCCTGGGGATTTACTCCCCAGCCTCTCGACCGTGTGACAAAGAGTTTATGTAAGGGTTTTCTTTTTTTGATCTTTTGTGTCACACTCTGCACGAAATAATTAAACAAAATACCCTACGTAACAATCACTCTTTACGGATTTTATCCAATCAACGATGGATTGATAAGCCCCACGATTGACTGATAACCTCCACGTGGTACGATGTGCGATTAAAGTTTTGTTGTAAAATACATTTAATTTCTTCTGGACTCTAGCTGTCTTCAATGTCAGCGAAAGCTATATGTGCGATCTACTAGATCCACTACTTTAATTACTTTATCGTCGACTATAATTAACTAAACTGAATCGAAATATAATGAACTCTTGAAAAACGGCTACTCCATGAATTGCTCTTGTTGAAATGAAACTCTTCCACTCCTATTTTGGTCCTTTAGATTTGTTGGGCCATCCAATCTCTGGAAATGATATCAAACCCAAGGCTTATATTGATATAGTTATCTTGCGGAATTGTTTGGACATTATGTATGTTTTTATACAACTTTTTTAGTTCGGAGTCTGATGACACTCTGACATTTAGTAGGGTCCGTGTTGATCTTTTTGTTCCCTAGCCAACATCTGGTGAGGGTGACTTCAGTAGAGTTCCGATTGTTCTGGTCAGTCCTGTTGGCATTTGTTTTTTTGTCCAACATATGTAAACTTCTTTTTCTTTTCTGTTCTTATGTTTTCCCCCAGTGTTTTTACAATGTTTCTTTGCTTAACATCACCTTTTCCTCTATCTAAAACCTACTAAGACCTTTGTACCCAATTTACATTGATTATGTATTTTGTATCATTTCGAAACAATAAAATTTCCGTTGACAATAAATTACCTTTGACTAAAATTATATGTTAAGCGACAATTTACCCACTGTAAGCACTTTTTTATGTATAAATTCGTGCAAATTATAATAAAGAAGTCAGTCGTTAATAAGAATTCAATCGTTTCAACCCTTTATCTAAATTATTCGTTTATCGGTTTACTCTCATTATTCGTTTATCGGAGCATCTTTATCTGCGCTACTTAACCTTCAGCGATACACCTCATTGATCCGACTAATCGTTGTCGAAAGTGTCTGCGCTCAACGGTGATGACATTTTATCGTCTCGTGCGACTTTGTTGGCAAAAGCATCTTTTTGCCTCGTGCAATGGAATTTTACTGTCTTGGCCGTCCTTGTTGACGATGACATTTTATCGTTTACGCTACTTTGTGGGAGGTATTTTATAGTCTTGTGCGGCTTTGTTGACGGTAGCCTTTGATCGTCTTCTGTGACTTTATTGGCGATGATATTTAATCTTCTTGTGTGTCTTTGGTGGTGATGCGTTATTAACTATTAAAATAAGCACTGTCAACAAAGGTCCTTAAAATGAGCTGTTTAATCTTGTATATCAAATTCGAAAAATAATACAAGATTTGTGTTTTAATTCAATGTATTCATACAAAAAATACACAATTTATAAGTGTTTTATTAATTAACGGTTTCAGCAAAAATAGTTTTAACACACAATTTAATAGATGATTTTTATAGAGCAAGAATTCGCTTGCTTGGTTCACTGAAGGATGCTAGAGCAAGAGTTCGCTTGCTTGTGTCACCGAATGTTCCTTCACGTTTGAGTGTCACGTCTGAACAGCCCCTGATTACCTTTATGTTGAAGTTAAATAGTTGTGAAAAAGGGGTGGTGTCGCTGAGTTGAAATTCCGTCAATTTCCAATATTTTTGGAAATTCCACTCATCTCGCCACTCATATGGCATCATATGGTATCGGCTTATTTGATGTTATATGTACATCCGACGTCAACTAAATTCCCACGTAATTAGCATGGTTAATTGTTCCTTTAAAAAACATAAAAATTCCTTCCTGGAACAATTACCAGAGTGACACATCATTCTAAGAAAGGTGTGGTAAACTAGTGAATTCTGAACATGAGCAATAACGCTAAAAAATAGCGTTTCTATGCATTTGCATATGAAAACATATCAAATGATATCTAGTGTTTAATAATCGCAACTTTTCTACGTCAGGTTTCAATAATGACAACTTTTATACATCAGGTTTACTTTATTCTGAATAACGTCATGTATGTCTCTAAGCATCAGTAAGACTGACGCGCTGGAATCAGAACAACGGCATCAGGTTTCTTATCAGCGCGCCAATCTCCCCCACGCTACACATACATCTATATATATACACACGTTTACATTAGTTCTGAGGTTCCAATACTAACCTAAAGCTTAATCGTAAATGCGGCAGAGGGCCACAGTACACTTGAATGACAGAGGGCCAATTCACAAGACTACGTCAGACTACAAGTGATAACATTTTATCGTCTTGCAGCATTGTTGCTGAACCGCAAATGACAGACACCAAAGCTCACGTCGTTGAAGGCAACCCCGTTGCGACAATCGCCTTGACAGCCCTCATCTGCTATGGTGGTAGTGTGAATCTTCCTCAGGCTCTGACGACTACTTTGCGTGTTTCGCCGTCGAATGTTTTTTGACGATTGGAAGTTTCTTTCCGTTCTTATGACATAATTAATATATCAATAGTAGTGTCAACTATATCCAGCGATAATCGTGCCGAACCCGATTGTACTTTGCTATAACCATGAACTCTCCACAATCTTCTCCTGTATTGTCAGAGAGTGACAAAGCTATGGAAATCCACGTAGGCCTGGGATTTTATTCCATTCACTTCACATTTTTCTTAATACTTTTTGTATTTCATTCGACACTTCTAATGGAGTATCAAGTTTGATCTGTCCTGGTTTTCCTTTCCATGGGGAGGGCTCCTGCAGAGATTTTATCGCCTCTCCTGTGTTGTGCATACTGCGAACAAAAGTGTTTAGTTTTCAATTTGTAAATTTTAGTGTTGAGTTTATATATTCATATGTATAAAATTTCAAGGCAATCAATTTTTACCTGAAAATCTAAAGACATCTCCTTGATCTAAAGGTATATTCAAAAGGGTAATTGCTTCATATTAAGATGAGTTCTTTCGGTACTAATCATTTTAAACTTGTTAAGTACCATTGGCATGAATGATTAAAATTTTTAAACTTCTTTCTTCTTCAAAAATAATTAGTAGTAGTAGTATTTTATTTGTATAATTCATTTACATCGAATTTTTCCAAAGGAGAGTGTGTCCATTTCTTATTACATTGATTTCTTAATTTTATTATTACAATGAGTATTTTTATTTTTATAATACTAACTACCTTTATGTTTATCAGTTATATTTCCTTATATTGTTATTACACTACATTAAGTAGGTAACAAACTGCGCTGCTCTATTTGCATCAGTAGGTGTTAAATTATTTAGTGATTCGTGAAAAGTTTGATCATTTCTTATTACGTTATACAGGTATTTAAATCTCAGCTCATTGGTATATATACAGTTTATTAGTTTATGCTCTAATAGGTTCATTTCGCAGACTCACTGCGCCCAAAGTGGGTTTCTAAAGCGGTCAAGGCCGTATTATTAGATTCATCAGTGTTGGACTTAACAAGTGTTTGCATGTATGCGCGCGCATTTTCAAGTATGTATTTCCTGTCGTCAATGAAAATATGGCGTCTCTTAATCTGCATATTGGTTACGCTCGCTCTTTCTTGCTCATGTCATTTGCGATTGTGATGCCATACTTTTACCTTTGTAAGGTCTCTTACCTTTGTAAGCGCCTAAACGCTTGGTAACGTAAGTCCAATTAATATCTTCATCATCATTAATTTTATACAAGATCAGATTTTTCCTTTTTATGATATCACTTAGATACTGCACTTCTTATGTCATTTGGTTGACACATGCGCTAAGTCGCTTATTATTTTCTTTACAAGCAGATATCTCCTTGGTATTTTTCTCACATTTTTTTGCCGTGTCAGAAACAGTTTTGTCGATTTTGTCAATTTTACCATTGAGGCCCAGGAATAGGTCTCTTAGGTCCTCATTTGTTGTCTTATTTTTGCCGTTTTTTGACATTTTCGATTTATATGCTGGAAGTCTTACTTTACTATGTATACACGCTTCAGAGCAGACTAGTTTAGACTCCAAGCGCTCGGACAACACTCAAAAATAATTATCTTCAAAAATAACTATTAGATCATCATCACCATTAAATCACCATTTTATTTTTTTTTGGTTTGATCAATGCCTCAGTTGATAAGGAGAGTGGCGTGACGACTGGTAGCTAGGACCTACCAAACTATTTTTCAGCTTTTAGTACATTATTTAACTTTGGATTGTGTTGTTGCTGTCGGTCGAAAACAGCACGACTAATGACCCTGTCTGCAGTTATTCGATGAAAGTGGCGCAAGAAAAGGGATTAAATCGATACGAGGCTAAACATATATTATTTACATACCTTTTTCGGTGCTACTACAAGAAATGGACTAATTACTTGAAATACTACTATTTTGGGTATGTCTAGGTATAAGATTTTCCATTATTTTAACTTGTACCCGCGTTTGCTATTGTTTTGACTTAATGAATTCGATCGATTGAGATCCGCACTCTTACTACTAAGCGTTTGAATGGTACATACCTTTCATACGCCTCATTATAAATAAATCTTAAAACACGGTTTGAATATCTTAAACTGAAAAGTTTATAATTTGTGATCGGAAAAAAATACAAAAACGTACTAACTTTTCTAAGATGAAAAGGCCTGTGGTTTCAAAGACAGTTACTGGTGCGGCTCCTGAAAATCACTCACTCTGCCATTTTCCCATCGATCAGGAAGAAAACCGCAAGTAAGAACTCTGAGAGAGTGGTGGCAGCTGATGCTATAATTATTCACTTTCATTGAGATGTTTATTAACTTCCCAAGGGTCCGAGGATCTCAAATTTTGACATATCTCCGCGTTTCAAGCTACCTAGAGTCGACTTGTTTGTAGTTTTAATTATAGTTTTCGAAAAGTTATGTGGACTGTATTTATTTATTATAAGACAACTTATCGTGCTCCGCGACAAGCGAATAAACTTTTTAACTCAAACGATGCAGTTTCGCAAACCGCAGCAACATATGCTGAACACGTTAAAATAAAATAACCAGAGCTGGCCCCACAAACTAAAACCCAATACAAACGCACTTTTCTCTCGCCCTCAAATAGGTACTTCTTTGTGTTTGGTGTTGATTTAACCGGTTTAGGGCGTTTATGGGCCTTGTAACCTTCATGACGTCATTCCTTTATTTAAGACTGCATGTGGTGGTATTTTGGAAGGTTGTTGAAGGGTTTGGAGCTATTTTTGTGCGTCCCAACAGTGCGTACGTGCGTATGTTCGTTCGGAATTTTTCGTCTCGATTATCTCGAGAACACAAACTGCTATTGATGTGGGACTAGCTTCCTTCGACGCATAGTTGCGTAACTTGTGCTTGGTTAGGTTTTCAACAAAATCAGTTGAACTATTTTTTGTAGAGAATGAAAAAACTAAAAAAGGGGAAATATACTGAATTTTAGCAATTACATAAACCACTATTTTCGTTATCATTGTTAGTATTATTCATTTATTATAAGAATGAAATAAGAAAAAAATAATTATATTAGACTAGATTTAATGAGATCTGAGGCTTCTGTTTGATGATTGTAATTATTTTACTTGATTGTTAAGGAACTATTGAATATGACACAAAGATCAGTTTTAGTGAAGGTGAATATTACTTTTTTTCATATGACAATTGACATTGAATTAGGTTGATGGATTTTTCAGGGTTAAATCGTCAGTTCTACCAAATATGAAAACAGAAATACAGTCATGCTCAACATTTTTTTCGTGAGCAGTGCTTCTACTCACATATTAAAACGTGTGCAGAACTGTACAGAAATTTTTGTTGTTCCATGAAAAAAAGTTTATCTGCTCATGAGAAGAGCAGCGAAAGGAACGCAACTATTATATATTTTTTTTTTTGCATTTTCGTTGAAAATTCATAGCGGAGGTGACATTGTATATCATGTTTTCTTGGTCAAGAAATCAAGTGGGCTTTGATTTACATTTCTTTAATCAGCTTGTTCAATACGATACCAATACGTTCATCATTGGACAGATTATAAGCCTTTGCCCTTACATCCACGTCATTTTCTAAGTCAATGTTATCCTTACGTCTTTTGATGATTCATTAACTAGCTCATCCGGAATGATAGAGAGCATTGTTCGATTAGCGACTATCACTTGTATATTATTATTATAAGCTGTTTCGTAATGGACATCTTAGATTTCTAATTTCTCATTCCTCCTTGGCATGAAGAGTAATATCAGTTCACGATAATAATTTCCTGGATCTTGCTTTAATTTATGTCGCCGATATGTATAATGGTACCTGTCGTTTAAAAAAAATGTGCCTTTTTTTAGAGTACTACGTATAGCAAGAACGTATTTTTCGTCAGCCATTATTAATTCCTTTAAAATATGATCATAACAAATCAACTGATTTTTTGCAAAGAATTTGCGCATTAAGTCTTCAGCAGCTTTCTACGATTGATGCGACACATCACCTTCATCTAGAGGTTCTGGCATCATTGTTCTCTTCATTACTGAATATGGTATGTGAATTCGACTTTGGTTACCTCGTTTACCCTTATAATAAGTGTGTGAGTGCTTGTGAATTTGGAACTTAATTTAGGCATTGCTTTTGTTATTTTGACATGTGAGAAACTCGTCGATAAAATTGATAAGTTCACCATTATTACTGTCTTTGTCGGTGCGACTTTCAACCATACTAGTATATTTTTGTGTGGACTTCCAAGTTGTTAAAACTCCACACGTTCTTAGATATCTTCAAGTACATAAGGGACCGTACCCATACTACGTGACCCATTTTTTAGGATTTTTTACCCCCTAGCCCCCCCCCCCCCACGGTGACCGTCCGTAGTATATGCTAAGACCCCCCCTCTCCTTCTCTAGTTATCACGTAGTAATTAATAAATATGGTGTTAAATCATTTCTTGCAAACAAATAGTTAAAGAAAAATTAGCTTGGCTCATATTTGTCTTGATTAATACGGCGTTTGGAGTGTGATGCCAAGAGTGAGTGCAATTTACCTATGATTACAAGTGAAAAAAATATTATCAAGGAGAAAATACTCATGTAAAAATGTACTGTTCCAGGACTTCAATTTATAAAAACAAGTGTTGTTTCTGTTATTCACATTTTTTTTTTCATTTCAATTATCTTCAACGAACACGTTCCCAGCATCAATCCGCTCGGACACATCGTTGATCAGGGGGGCAGTAGCATCGGGAGTTTCCTCAAACCTGATCATTTGCTCGTGATCGACGGCTTCGACGTCTATCCACTCCACGCTATCCTCCACGGCACACAAGACTTCCTGTGGTCTCCTGGAGACAACCCGCAAAGGTCGCACACGAGACACGTTGTCCACTGCACCACCATGTACGTTTTTTCGAAGGTCGGTCATGGAATTTTTTGTGGCAAAACAAAGCCCACAAATTGGGCACGTCCTTCCGGTGATGTCATCTTTAATAGATGGGCAGTATGTATCGTAGGGTATTTCTCTACCCTGTGAGAGATCCAGGCGTAGTGTTATACATTGCCGCACAAGCAATGATGGGAAAATTTCCGATCCGACTTCATCTGGATTTGGTATACGGAAAGGGTTTTGTGACATTGGAAAAGGTGCCGGCAAAAAGCCTTGGTACAGAATATTTTTCAGTGCACTGCGGCGAGGAGCGCAGCAGGAATCATCGGCGCACTTAATTATTTGAAGAAAATATTGACTTTCACGAACGTGATTTCCATACCAGGTGTCAGAAACTTGTGCGGTTTCCGGAAGGACTTCCCCAGGAGGCACATATTCTGCTATCACGTTGTGGCCGTCAATAACCATCTGGGACCAAAGCTCTGCCAATGTTTCGCCTGAAGATAATATAGAATGAAATATAATAATTAAAATAATGTTGAATATACAAATGTATATCTATATAAATAAACAAATTAAAAGATACCTGCATGCTGAAAGTTTTTCATTTCTAGCTCCTTATCGATGGTTCTCCCTTGAGTGTTCATAAGGAAGGACTACCGTAGATAGCTCACGGCTCAAGGGTGCCATCCTTCTCTCAACTCGGTTGAAAGCCGATCGACCAGGTGCATTCGTAAACACGAACAACCCATCCAAATCGTACTCTTTCAAATGCGATATACAGTTTATATCACCTTTTTATAGCGTGGATTTTCATCAGGCCTCCATCTACCGATAATAATGTTAGCAGTTTGATAAGGCCCTTGGCATGAGTTGATGCATTCGAACTGCTATGTTTGCCACTGCGGATTACGATATACGTTGGGCCAGAATATGTAACAGCTTCTTTTCGACCCATGCAGTTCTCTTTGATTATTATACCAGCATATACCGAAGGAATCAGTCGATGGCGTTCTCCAACAATGAAATCGTGGTCATCGAGGCGCACTTTATAACTAAGATGCATTAAAACAGGAGCTTGTACCTTTGCAGCTGTTTTCCCAATTGGTACTTTTGCCTTGTCATCTTGAGATATAAAAACTACCTGTTCAGGCCCAAGTATAGATGCAAGTTCCTCGAGGCCGTTGGCAGTAGCCGCGCAGAAATGTTGATCGGCGTGATCTCGGTGTCTATCTGTTTGCGCTCTACACAGTCTGACAGGTACAGTTGTAACATGACGCTTACCCTCTAAGGATCCAGAATACTTAGAAATCAGCCTGCGGTATGTGGAGGTTCGCGAGATCAAAAATCCATGTTCAACAAGTCGTGCATGCAATTCATCAAGACTCTTACAAGTCCTCAATTCTTCTGATCGGCGTCGATCAGCAGCTGAGCTTCCATGTGTTGCTATATCGCAAATTACTTGAAGAAGGCCTGACTGATTTTCTTCAAGTGAGGGGCGCCCTGGCTGATTCCTAATTGACGAGGATTACACGTTGGGATGAGCGGATTTCAGACTTAAAACTTCAGATTTTTGTTTTGCCCTGAATTTTCGCATGTTCTCTGCACGGACTATTTTATTCTTTATCCTTTTTCTTCAAATCTGTGTCATGCCTTAGTTTTTTTATTTTCTTCTCTATCCCGTCTTCTCCAAGTCCTGCATCCCGCTTTTTTACGGTAGCATTTAATTCGGCTTCCAGTACTGAAATTTCATATTTCAAAGCGTCCTGTTTTGGTGTTGGAAGTGTTGAAGATACTGATGAAGAAGGAATTGAAGCAGAAGGTACCAACTTTTTGGCGGTATTGTCACTGGTATCTTCGGTGATGGGAAGTATATTGGGATCACCTTGTGAGACTGGAGCTTTTTGTGAAGGTAGCTACAAATACAAAAAAGGAACACACATCAGAGTGTCCACACATGCGAGAGCAGAAACAAATTCATCAGTGCGTTATTTTGCCGAAACGGAAGCGACACGAAAATAAGGAATTTGTTCTTCCAACGAATGAAATACTGTATTATAAAACATATGTCAATAAACCCATCGTTACCTTTGCGAAGAAACTGAGGAGACGAGCGCTTTTCTTAGTCCCAATGTGACATAGTTCCTCAATTTTAAGCAGTGTGAGACGCTCCAGCTCCTTTGGATTCCTTTTGTGCTCATCCCTTAATGGTACCCAAAATTCATTTGTCTTTTTTTGTATGGTCTGCATTGACAATGAATCCTTGTAGCATTTCACAAACGCATTGTACAGCCGATCGTACAACGACATTATTGTACCAGCACAATCTATCGTCGACTTCCTTAAATGTACTGTACTGCAAACTTTATGTCTTATATCAATTATGACGTCTCCGCTGTTTTTCGTATTTGCAATGTTTTTCGTTATAAAAATATACACTATTTAACTAGAACTCAAAAAATACACTATGTAATAACTTAAATACACTATTTAACTAGAATTACTAATACGAGGTTTATAAAATTGAATATAGATGATCTTTATGTATTTTCCACTCGACGTATAAAGAAACACTGACTCGAGCGTTGGTTCTTTGTTCGACCGCGTCCTGATAAAAGTTCATTTGGGACACTATTCCTCGTTTCGTGGCAGCAGTATAAGGTAATTTCCCCAATATGTGCGTTAGTGATGCCAACTATGAGTTTAAAAAGCGCTAAATCTTTCGCGCCATTTTTGAATATAGCTCAAAAGAGTGAGAGATTTCCCTGGAAGATTTTTACTACGTGACAAAAACCGAAACCCCCCCGCCCGCCTCTGTGACCAAGCGTGGTATTTCGCAGACCCGCCTCCCCCCTGAACGGGTCACGTTGTATGGGTACGTTCCCTAAGCACCAAATATACTATTTTGTCGTCTCAATAACCACATGAATTTACTTGCTTTATAATAAATAAGGAGTATATGTAGTAATAGTAACAATACCCAAGGGTATATTAAATTAGTTTATCATCTTTTAACCCTAAACCTATCTGTCCCGGACGGGGGTATATGCTGAGAACGCTAAGAGACGAAAAGAAGACTTCAACTATTGTGGTTCAATACATGAAGCCTTCTTTTATACATTACTCCTTGGAGTATCGGGTAGTTATCTCTAACCCCTTTCCCTAACACCTCATACCACTTAACATTTTTAACCCTAGTCACCTCACAGTCCTCAAACACGTACCTTAGAGATTCCTTCTCTGTACCGCATACTCTGCACAATTGCTCCCCCTGACTCAACCAGTACCTACATGCATTCGACCCCTTGCCCAGCCTAATACCCGCAATTAAGGCGTCTTCCTCTACTGCACCTTCTATATGGGTTTCTGCCCCTCTAATACCTACATCCCTACCTCTTCCGCATACCTCGAAGCCCTTAACTCTTCCCACCTGTTTTGCCTTTCGAGATACTTTCCCACGCTTTCTAACTCTCTCCACGTCTTGCTGCCTCCTCAGCTCCTACCCTCCCACCCTTCCTCAGACAATCCCCGTTATCTGAGGAACTTCCTTCTGTCCTGAATCATCTCTGAACCCAAATACTTTCCGTCTAACAACCTTATAAGCTCTCTTCTTACATCCCCCTCCTCTAATGGTCTCTCTTTCCATTCCCAAATTTCCGCACTATAGGACAGCGAGTTTCCCACTAGCGTGCCAAAAAGCCTAATCTGCCCCCAGCTTCCTTTCATCTAAACTCCAGATGTTGCCCACAGAAATTCTGGCCTTTTGCGCTAAGAAACGCGTGTACGTCTCATCCCTATTATTTCTTTCCAAAGTATACACTAAGTACCAAACTATACTAAGTATTTCCTTCACCTCTCTTATCAACTCCCGTTTCCATTGAGGGCTGAGCACCCTTGTCTGACCCCTTTTCCCGTCCAAGACTCGGCCACCGTTCTCTCGCCGTTGATCTTCCCTTTTTTAAATTTCAATCGATCAACGCCTTCAGCTAGTACACCGCATCTTTTGTGCCTCTCCCCTTTCTGAAGCCCGTTTGCGTCTCTCCCAGCTTTCCCTCTTCTTCAAAAACCTCTCCATTCTCTCCCTCAATATTCCCGCGTACAACTTATTTACAGAATCCATGATCGTAATCGGCCTATAATTTTTCGTTAACGGTTTGCTCCCGTTTTTAAATATCGGCTTCACTAACCCAATCTTCCATTGTGATGGGAAGTTCTTCTCCATAAAGATTTTGTTCAGGATCCTGGTTAAAGCTTTCTCCAATTCCATATAACCAAACTTAGTTCGGAATTTCGTCTGGTCCTAGCGCTTTCCTTTTCTTTAGCTTTTTTACTGCTTCTTGACCTTCCCAGAGCGTTATGCGGCTTTCTTGGTTAGCCTCCAACATTCATTCCGCGTTTTCTTCTTATTAGTAATTTGGATCAACAAAACTGTCTAAAATGCATTTTTAAACCACATTTAAGCAATTTATTTCTCTAGCTCGGCATTCGTTGTCTTGTGAATCATGATTCTTACTTGCGCATCTATCACAGCTTTCTATAATGGTTTTTCCTGTCATCTCCTTTGGTTTCTGATTCTACTTTATTCACGTCCGAAATTTTATTAGTATCCTTACCAAGACTTCCATTTGTCGATTAACTGTTTCAATGGCATTTGCGTCTGAAATTATATTATCTGATGTCATGAAATCCTTATTGTGTAATATATACTTCCTGAGCTCATTCTCATGAAGTAAAATTTTTGAGAACATAAATAGTAGTGGACACCACTGAGTTTAATTTAAAAGTAGTTTTATATAAAATCCCAAAACATGTACTAAATCTTTGCCACAACTTGTTCCTTTTGTTTTAAAATAACTTTACTCACTGTTAACAAGTAATCACCTCCTCGTCGTCAGTTTGTAGTATCTCTGTGTCATCTTCCATTCCCTATTCAAGAGAAACTTAAATTGTTTGTGTCGCACGTGTTTGCATAAATAAGGGATGTGTTCAGAAACTATTTACATACACTACAAAGCCCGATTAAGACGATAAGTTTCGCTCTCCGTTTCAGTTGAGGTATCTGTTCAGTTCAAAATACTTACCACTTAAGCTGGATTCATTGGTACGTTCGGCGCGTGCAGAACAAATTCGCCGCGAAGAGAGTATTTTTGCTCATGATTCATTCCTTCGTCGTGACTCTGCCGCACTTTCTTAAACGATCCACAAATTGAACGACGCGACGCGGAACACATTCACTGTGAAAACGAAAATCTTCGAAGTTGGTTCGACTTCCGTAAGGAGAAAACTGAATTCGCCGCAAAATTCGCTCTCTCTCAAAGATCTATGTTCGTTTACCAGGTTTGCTCAGAATAAACAACAAGAAATACAATTAACTTTGATTTATTCTGAAATGCACGAGGTTTACATTGACAATACAAAATTGGATGTGTGTGTTTAGAACGAATGCTCTGAGTGTGTTTGTGTGATGGTTGATGTTTGTGGCGCGAATGGTTTGAGTTGTAAACCCCAACAATCTTAAATTTCCATATTAACAAAATGAGTTCGGCACGCGCCGAACATACCAGTGAATCCAGCTTTACTTACCGTACGTTCCTCTTTCAGTCAGCCTTCCATTTTGGTTGCGAGTGCATCGAAAATGCTTCGTAAGCATTTAGAATTTGTTACTTCAAATGTTGCATACCAGGCATTTCTTTATTACAAATTGCGGTCAAAATGGATATGGATGACACATTTTCATTTAGACATCAGTTTCACATTAACTGACACTGAAACTTGTGGGGAACCCTTCAGTTACAGATTCAGTCCTCCGTTTCAGTTTCGCGATTAAAACGTCAGTTTTATTATTACTTTTACTTCTTTAAAACTACTCTGCTATTCTTCTTGAAAATTAAATGCTGGTTTATTTGCTCTCTTTGACAGCTTTTTAGGTTATATTCGTTGATTATTGATTCGATACAAACGATACAAGTTTTAAAGCACCCTTTGACTTGGCGGGTATTTTTGAATACGAAACATTTTCTTCAACAAGTTGAACTGATATCTCTACTGAAGCGGAAATTGAAACTGACACAAAACACGGATACCAGTATTTATCCCCACTCGTCCTCATCTCTCATCGATTATCCAATAAATTTAAATTTAGCAGTAGAACTAACTAACGAAGAAGCATTAAAACCCACTAAGTTTTAACCCAAAGATTACAAATGTAGAGCTAAACACAGAAACATTGAATGTTAATTTATACAAAAATCAGCTAATCACATTCTAAAATTAAATATATAATACAAATCAATTAATGATGATTACTGTTATGTTTAATTAAATATATAAAACAAATCAATTAATGATGATTACTGTTATGTTTAATTAAATATATAATATCATCACACTCTGGTGATGTGAAATAAAGACCCAATTGCGTTTTTTCTGTAAAGACACAAAATTTTATTAACAAACAGTTTTTTTTGCAAAGTTTTTCCACTCTTATTTTAGGTGACAAACTCACTTACTCACCTGTAAAGACACAAAAAAAAACAACATTTAAAGCCTTTATTTATTGTAAATTACCTCTGTTTCTTAGGTTATTTCATTTTAATTAATTTTCTTAGGTTATTCAATCTTCCATCCACGTTCCTTCCTACAGTGTTCTAATGGTGTGACTCTCGTGACATTCTGAATTTCCATGGATCTGTGGATCTGTGAAGTTCTGTGGGTTTCGCGGCAAATTTCAAATGTTTAAGAAAAGCGTAGAGAATTTCTTTACATATATATTTGTCAGAGAAATAGTCTTATAAAAAAAAAAAAAAGAACGTAAATTGATATTCAAAATCAAACTGTAGTATACATTTCTAGAAGAAACCACGTTCGATACCCTGAGTTTTGACTCTTTGTTCTTTTCTTTGTTGTCTCATACGTCTACCCTAGTTAGTATGCGCTTTCTCTGTCTCTATTTTTCGCAACATTCGGCCATCCGAGGCATTATTATCATACTATCTGTTTTATGTTATGAAAATGTGGTGTGGTCAAGTGGTGTCAGACCTAAATTCTCAGGAAACAAGATACCAGTTTCCGTTTTTTTTTAAATATACATTATGTCACTTAACCAATTAATTCTTCAAATTCGTTCGATTTCTTTCAATTCTTATATCTATGTTGGCCATAGCGTTCTTTGTAGGATTTCCGCTGTTGAAGTGTAAGAATCACAATAAATGGAATAAATGGTAATGTCACCAGCGTAGAGGTGTAAGGTCACCCTGTAACTTACCATCGATAATTAATGTAGGCAATTAGCATTGACAGAAATTAGCACTCATAACTAATTGAAAATATTAGCACAGACAATTTATTGAAAAGATTAGTAAAGACAATTAATTAAATAAAGTTCAGCAAAGACAATTCCTGATGACTGAAAAGAGTAACTTAAGAAATATTAGTTAAGGCACTTAATCAAGCTAAAACAATAAAGATCTAAAGAAAAGTTAATGATCAGAATTAATAAAGTACTTACCATAGTTTTTCAATGTAAAGCTAATGAACCTTAATTAGCTCATGAGAACTGAATCTATTGCACAAAAGTTCTGACTTAACTAACTACACATAATGTAATTAAACTTAAAGTTAATTTAGTATAAATAATCGATGCAATTTTGAATAAAGTCAGTCTGATTTTAATCATCAAACGACGTCTTTAAATTATATCAATAATCACAGGGAACTTATTGGTGCTCTTCGTTATTGGACATCTCACGCAAATATTGGACAGTGCTTCAGCAAGCACTACAGTATGTTGTGATTTTGAATGTCTTGAGATATTTGCAATACATACATTACAGAGGAGAATATTAGCACCCTTTCCTAGACATGATTCGATTTTGGAGATGTATAAATGAAAAGAATTGAACTGAGTATAGATCCCTGGGGAAGCCATCTGATAGTGGTACGTAGGCCCAGATTATTTCCGTCATTGAAAGCAATTAGTTTCCAGGCTTTTAGTAAGTTGAAGATTATTCTGTTGTCTTCGAAGAATTTGGCGAAAGAGTTGAGTAGTGAAATCGGTCTCACATCCATTTTATTTATTTATTTATTTATTCATTTGACATATTGCAGGATATCTAATACCTCTACAACGATCTTACTTTAAAACTTAACTCTACTCTATAATAAAAATTAACCGCTACAGGATGATTTCCTTGTGGAAATCTTCCGTGCGTTCATAAAATAACTTAACTCTATGTTGGAATGATTAAAAACTAGCTGGACTGGTCTAATACCTTGGCCAGCGAAGACTCGACTTAGTAGTCTTACCAATGTCTGTTTGATTTATTTGTTCTACCTTTACATTTTCGTATTTTGTTGTTTGGCTTAAGCTTTGTAAGTTTGTGTAGTTTTCCGTTACAGGTTTCTAAGAATGTCGAAGGGTTTTTTCTCACGGCTTGGAAATTAGATTTATATTTTGTGCAATATTCTAAGGTATTTTAAGAGATTAAAAAGCGGTGAATCGTCCTGTTGGAGTGGATCTAGTAGTTCTTTCAAAGGTGGTGGTTCTCCTTTGAAATAACTTCTGGTTTTATTGCACTCTGTAAGGATATGAGGGATTGTGAGCTGTGCGTGACAGTGCACTTGGCATTGCGGAGGGTTCACTTGGTCATACAAGTAGCCATGGGTTCGGACCGAGTGGATTATTTAGAAGAAGATGAGTATTTGGTGACAACCTTTGGGTGAAGCTTTAAGTCGTTTAAGGAAGTTTAAATCTGGAGGAGCAGTTGAGGGCGGCTAATAATTTTTTGAGGGATATGGGATATGACAGTATGGTTTATCCAATAGTGTCTCTTTGCGATGACGTACTTATTAGTTGGAAGAAGTCAGAGATGTTGTTTAATGTTTCAATCAAATTAATGTCACAAACGGTCCAATTAAATGTCAAAATTTGTGCTTACAGTGTCATTTGGAACAATATTGGAAAAAACGGGGTATTGGAGGGGAGATTTTGGTTTTTTAGCCGATAGATTTTGTTCCAATTCACCATCGCGTGTGTTTGAATCGTAGAAAATGCTCATTCCCTATTTTCTTTTTTCTTGGCGCACTCATTTTTAACGTGTTCAATGACAGCGACGTCTGAAAATCAAAAAAGCTTCATTTGACTATCTTTAAGTCGCGAATCCAAGTCCAGCTTGGAGTGGAGTGTGTTGGCTTTCATGTTCTGCCCGTTTCGCACCCACGTCCTCCGCCATATGTACCTCTCGTGCAATTTGTGTACCGGAAAGGATGCCACTCTCAAGTGTCAATAAGTTTTATTGCAGAGCGATTTCGCAAATGCTCTTTATTAGGCTCGCAAATGGGCATTTTCTCAACACTAAAAAACCAGGACACTAAAGCGAAACCGTACAAGAATTTATATCGTTTTGAAGTGCACAGACATAGGAAAAAAACAACATAATAATTAAGAGTGGGAAACCTTCGGAATATCAGAAAAGGTATTTTGTTGACTGATCGTAGAGATACTGTGAATAGAAGCTGGCATTATGTTGCCTTGTGATTTGAGTGAAATGTTTGAATCCAAAAGGCATCGTTGTCGAAGATGGATACTCAATCCAAAGTATGCAAAAAAATCTGCTCCAATTATTGCTGTCTTGACGTCTGCTATCACGAAGGACTATTTAAAAGCTCTGCGTAAGCCAATGTCTAGCTGCGAGATTCTGTTTCCATATGTGTTGATGGTGCTGCAGTTTGCAGCGTATAGTTTGATTGGGCCAGGATTCAGTCTTGTTTTTAGTAAGGATTTGGGTAGTACTGACACCATCGAACCAGAATCTACAAGAAATTTTATGTTATTAATTTTGTCATAAATATATAGGCGGTATTCGCTGGGGTCCTTGCTGTCTGTAGCTATTTAATCATCACAAATGACAGGTTGCTACGAACCTCAAAGATTTCTTTCGTAAATTAAATCATAATTTAAATAAATTTATTTATTAATTATAATATTTAATTTTAACAAACTCAACTTAATTGTAATTCACATTATTATTATTTTTTAAAGAAACTAAATTTAATGTTTATTTTCAATCTGTCTGTCACTAACTAACTAACCAAAATTCAAATTTTAAAATTTTAATTTTGTGAGCCAACTCGATTTAAATTTGGGGAAAAATTAACTTACTAGATTTAAATCTAAAAAAAGTTTTCACAGTAAAACTACTGTATAATTCTTTCACCACACTGTCATTGTCCGCCTGCTCCAACGACAGTTTTTTTAGTTTCAATTATGTAGACAACGTACTGCCTTGTCCTTGAACCGTTGGTAATAGAAGCATCTTCCAGGATTTTCTGGAGATGGTCGATTACGAGATTGAGATCTTGATCGCGATCTGCTTCGTGAATTGCGAGTGTTGTTCCTCTTATCTCCTATTAGATCCTTTACTGACACTACTAAAGACTCGACAACCTTTTCTAATCTGTCTATACGTTGATCAGCAGAATATTTCCCTGAATTTATTGCATCGACTTCCTTTTTATTATCCGCAGCCATCACACTTGGAGTTGGATTCATTTCGTCGAGTCGATCCGCTAGACCTGCTGCACCATTTAGGCTAGTCTCGGTGCTGGCTGATAGTACAAATCGAACGTTCGATGGTAATCGCTTCATCCAAAGTGAACGGAGAACATCCTCTGAGACGTTGTCAGTAGCTAGATCTTGCATTCTACGGAGTATTTGCGACGGTTTACTCTATCCATGGTAACAGAAATGTCACAACTCAATTGATAGAGTACGTGGTTGAGATTGAGTGTGACGTCACACGAATAGGGAAACATCTCTATCGAGTTACAGAAACCTTGGATTATAGAGAACAGGATATGACACTCAGCGTATCAATTGAACGCAACCTAACAAAATTGACAACCACACTTGAACGAAATGCATTGACGTCGGAAAATTTCTGTACCCGACCATGAAACAAGTAGAATTAAACACAAATAATCAAAAAACACAAATCTATTTTTTTAGAAACATTTATTAATAATTTTTATCTATGTTACACGGTATTAATTATAAAATAAACCATTGAAAAATTTCTGATTACAATTTTATAAATGTTTCATATTACTACTCCACTGGACGTATTTGTCACGAATTTCACAACCGATGCGTCATTTACCAAGTTCATTATTTTCAAACATGAAATTTAATTGGTAAAACCATGTTTTTCACTTTTAAAACTATAAAAATAAATAAGAAAACATTAAACATCACTTTCTTAAAAAATGAAATGCTTTCGTCCTGTTAAAAATAATAATTGAAGCATTTCTTTCCAAACCACTTCATGTTTTCGTTTTTATTATTACTATATCTGATCAATATGACTCTGTCACGTAGTATTATTCTTACCATCACTGCACTTCACTTTATTTTAATTTATATTGAACTAATTATCACTTTTCTTCAACAAAACACTACGAAATTCAATAAATTTCTCTCCATTTTGACATTTCATGTTTCCTTTGTTTACAGAAACAATTCTGACAGCGATTTTGGTTTGATAAAAATAATTTTGACTTCAACTTTTTTCCACCAGTTGGCTCTCACGCTAGCTGAAAATAACAAATGGATGTGTCCCAAGATGAAAAAAGTGGGTGTCTTTGGTTTGACAAGGAAATTTATTTTCAATTTTCTCAATTAATATCAAAAGAACTTCAAAAAGAAATTTGTAGAAGACTATTTCAGAATTTATTACATCTATCGTAAATAAAAATCTTATTAGAAAACCTGTAAATTAGAATTTAAATTTCATGACGTCATAACAAAATATATACGCCAGAGCTGTTCGTACCTGAAATCAATTTTTATTTCATCGTTAACCTTCATCAAGGACCTGAATGCGCGATATACAAAGGTCTATTTACATACATACTTCTTATCCTTACCTTTATTATATGGCAATCGCGTTTCGAGGGGACATAAAATAAATAATTATTATAAAATTAAAATTAATACAATTATAATTATAAATTAATCACAAGATTTTTATTAAGGCTTAACTAACATTTTTATAGTCCTCTGTTATATCTTCATTGTTATTTCCCAATAGGGCTATTTGTTTTACTTATTCAACCATCTAGAATGGGACAAATTGTCAATTAGTAATGTATTCAGAGATATATCGCAATTTTCTTTACATTTTTATTACGTAATGTATTGCACCATACATTGCGGTTCGTGTAAGGACTTAGCTATCGCTCCTGGTAAGGAAATCATCCAAAAGAAAAGCATTCACTTTAGCATTCTGCCGAAGAAGTATTGTCGGGGCTGAATATTGGGGAATAATCTACAATTGCAAGAATGAATCAAGTATGAACTTATGGCTGTAGTAAAGGTTTACTTACATTTTCATAGCTTTGTGGATCATTACGTTCGAGGTACATCATGGCGGACAATCATCTTTAGTAGAAAGTAGCAATAAATTGTGTTGTAAATATCTATATTGGTATTGTTAGCGCATTATACACGAAATTTATTAATACAAAAATTTGGAAATGAAAATAAAATTCATGGAAAATTTTAGGCGGGTAATCAATAAAGCACATGCCGAACGAAGATGTCAGCATTTACCAAAAACAAAGTAAAAGTCATTGTTTACAAACGCCTTACCTTACTGTACGAATAATTTCTTACCGCAGTGTACTACTCACCTGTTTTATTTCCTAACGCATCTATTTATGAATACATACATCCAAACTTACCGTTGACGTTCCTCAAATCCCAATTTCTGTCCCATCAGCAAATTACCATCGCACCTGAACTCACCTTCGAATGCCGGATCGTCTTTCCAGCAGCTCTTATCAGCAAACTATGCATCTTATTCAGTTTTTCCAAATGTTTTAGTTCACAATGAAAATTATATATTTAAATATGATTCTCACCTGAAAAAGCTAAGGGACAAATTTATCCAACGTAAGCATTAATTTTGTATATAAACGAGTCGATTTGTAATAAAGCAGTTCAGGCATTAATTAGAACTCGGCCTTTTACTTCGCTCCTAATCCATCGTGCATCGGTCTAAGACCCTTGCACGCCTCAACACAAGTTTCGGTGTAACACCTTGATTTGCTCTCTTCAACCTTACCCTTTTGAAGGGGAGTCTAAAGGGATTAGTTAGTGGTGATAGACCGTCACTAATTTCAACAAAGCACAGACAAATGAGTCTGCGCTCAACAGTCATCGCTTTCCCTGTTGATTCTTTCAAACATACAATAATTTTTGTTTTACTAACCTAGGGCCATTCCTGTGTTTATTCAATGTACGGAATATTCAGTGTGACTACTTTCGGTACGTGATACTCTCTGTATATTTGTATGGAATCTATATAAGAAAAAGCAACGAGTAACGAATAACGATACGAATGAATCTAATGAGTACTTAAAGTAACGAGTCATACTGAATGTGACGTATCATTCCCGATTTTCGGCGCTAGGCGATTTCGTTTGTTCCGTATAGCAATTCGGTCCATATGTTACGTTTTCATTCGCTCGGTATGAAACAAAACAACCGCGAATTTCAAAATTATTTCTTTTATCATGAGTTCAAGAATACTTTAAAATATTAAAAAGTTTTACGTTATTCATTTTCTTTAAGTTCAAATTTTGCCATTCTGGTTCATTCCCTATGATTGATTGGCTTATTTTAACGATCAACGGTACAAAAGTAACGAGTACTTGTTACCGTAGTAATAACCGTAGTTCATTACTTATAATTTGAAGTGTTGACGTATTCAAACAGTATATCCGAACCAATGTATATAGTGTATATACATATTGATTGAATTTATGAAGGAAAGAATTGATGGTCTATGAGGGTCACAAAACACAACAGTAAAAAAGAACACACTCAATAAGAACGCTCAGGATACGTAAAACTTATTTATTAAAATGGAATATATTATACAATCTTAACTTATTCATTTTTAAATAATACAATTGTTACTCATTTTGGAATTTCATGCGTTTGCTGTATCAACTTGTATAAGGTTTACTAAACATGAAACCAGTGCATTTAAAGGTCAACTCTCTACTACATTTATATTAGCAATTTTTGTCGATTCTTTAAGTTTACCTTCGTTACATTTTTATTCATTCTCTAATTTAAGATTCTTACATAGTTGAATAATTACTTTCAAGCGACAATTATGTATTATATTTTGTATTTTTTATCTACTCTATCTAGTTAAGAATATAATATAGCTTAAAGCTACTATGTTTGATTTATGAGCTATAAGTTATATGCATAGGTAGTTATATATAATTTTACAATTTCATGTTAGAAGCGAGTTGTTCACTGTTAGAAGTATTTCAAAACGTTAGGCTGACTCAGAAAATAATCATGTAAGCAGATTTAAGATACCAAATATGAAAAATATAAATTATTGCGATACACGTAGCCTAGGACTCGAGGGAAGCCAACACAATCTTGACAAAATATGTACAATTTGTTTTGAATAAACCATCATTGTTATTGTAAGAAAACATATGTTAGCTTAAAAATATTTTGCAACATATTTTGAAGATTTTACCTATATAAGAACAATTGTGAGGATTGTATTTCGAAACTGATCCAAATTGGTATTCCGCTACAAAAATATTTGTAATAATACGCCACCAAAATGTATGTAGATACTTGTATAATAAACTAATAAACTATAATAAAGATTGTTGTATAAATAATGTTTTAGAATTCAGCAAAGTAGTACGTGTAAAAAGAATAAATTGTTGCAGTATCAGTTGTGTCATCCGTATTCATCGGCAACTGGACTTCAAAACTTCATCCAAACATTAATACTGGGGGTCCCAAAAAATAGTATAAAGCCGAAGCCCGGGTATAGACCAACGACCAGACAGACCCGAATAACCACTCTATATGTTTTACGATTCTTCGTTGTTTTGGAGTTATGATTGTCTTTATTACTTTTTTGACAGGTTCTGACCTTCAAGACATTTTTGTGTACTATAGGTTTTACCATACTTTGAATCAAATTCTAGTTACAAAATTGAAGAGCCAGTCCGATGAAATTTTCAGGGTAAGGAGATGATGAAACAGATATGATTTGAGACAAGGATTGAAGGAAAAATGTTGTGCGATTTTTTTTTTTCAAATACTACACATATGTATGTATGTTTTAAAATCCTTTTTTTCGCGGGATAACTTTGTTGGCTTTGAGCTTACATCTGACAATTTTTTTTCAATCCTCAAGATCAAGATCGTAACTTCGTTTCTTGAAAAAAGAAAAAAAGGCTTTTTACTCTTCCAAGTTTTCCTAATTGTGGTTGACTTGGGGAGATTTTAGATAGCTTATTTAAGCACCACAACGTACGAATAATTGAGAAACAAGTTTTGTCTACGACTGCGACTGAAATTGAGGCTATACTGAATTCCCGTCCAATTATCTCCTTATCCGAAAGTCCACACCAGTTGCTTGTGTTTGTCCACCCCTACCCATTCTCATCAGCAGATGGATCATCACATTGGCAGTATAGGCAGTTGAAGAAAACCAATATTCAGCTCAGTATAGTCAATGCGCTTAGTAAGTATCTAAAAATACGTGAGGAAGTAAGGCGTGATGTACCACCATCAAGAAGATACAAACATTTCCGTGGCCGAATCAAGAAGATACAGCTTCTAACACAATAGATTTATAATTTTCATAAGATAGAGAAAATGGAATTGTTGAATACATTTCTGGCCGGCGGCATGTTACGCAATGCATTGCTTCATCCCATTATGGGACGTATGGTAGCACGACACACATGGCAATACTTCACGTTTTCAGAGCCGGTGTGTTCTAACACCTGCGTTGAGCAAGTTGCATAATAAAATAAGAATCTTACTCGGTGAAACATTTTTGATATTTAAAACCAAATTCCAATAGGTCATGGGCCCAGGACGTGAACAAAAACATGAGATACGTGAAATTGAGTAAGGAGCAAATTAGAATCGAATAATAGTTGTGTTGTAAAGCAACACATGTATTTAATAGTAGCTTACCGCTCCACTAGGTTAGCTTACCGCACATAGGTCATGCACATGCTAATGCATGGCAAACGCAAATGTCAAAAAATCTAGTTAGTCGTAATAAAGCCTTAATATAGAGACCACGTTGAGTTTTTCTTCAGACAACCAGAAAATTACTATGAGTTGAAAATTATTATGTAGATATCAAACGACGAGAAGAAGATAACCTCTCAGCAACATAGAAGTAAAAAATGCAATGAAAGTTGGAAAGTTTGACGGAAATAACTTCAAGCATTGGGAATTTCGAATGAAATGTGCATTGCCAGCAAAAGGTCTCAATATATCCACATCCAAATCTCAAGGTGATTCAGCATGAAGGCAATGGAAAAAAGATGATGGCATGGCGATGTCCATTTTAACCCATATAGCCCCGCTGTGCCCATTTGAGGACAGTCACTCAAATACCCACATATTTTTTATTATCAGTTTTAGTTTTTAAACTAGCTTCAGTTTTTAAACACATTTATCGTGCTAAAGAGTGTTACATTTGGATAAAAATAGAAACATTGTAATTTGCTGGATAAGTTGGGTGAGATAAGAGACTTTGTTTAGTTCATTTTGCAAACTGTGGTTTTTCAAAGGTAAGACATGGCTACTGTAGCAATTTAATCATCTCAATGACAGGTTGCTACGAACCTCAAAGATTTCTTTGGTAAATCAAACCACAAATTAAATAAATTTATTTATTAATAATAATATTTAATTTTAACAAACTAAACTTAATTAAACTTCTGATTATTATTATTTTTAAAGGAAAACTAAATTTAATGTTTTTTTTTTAATCTGAGTGTCACTTACTGACTAACCAAAATTCAATTTTTAAAATTTTAATTTTGTGAGCCAACTCGATTTAAATTTAGGGAAAAATTAACTCACTAGATTTGAATCTAATTAAAAAAGTTTTCACAGTAAAACTACTGTCTAATTCTTTCACCACAGCTACTTTGTATTTAACAATTTATATTAGAGTTTTTTGATGTTATTCTTGGGACTATAGTTTATTCTAGTAAATTACGTTGTTAAATCAGATATTTTCTGATATTTTACCATGACTTGAGCTGTACTTGTAAGATGTCCCCAAAATAGGTCCAATGAGCAGAACAGTTGTATTTAGTTTTTTATTTTCAGATTTAATTTTTGGTGTAAACAATTGCTAAGTGATCGTTCAATGCTGCAATTATTTTCGAGGGTTAGATGAAGCCATCGAAAGTATTTTGAATGAAACAGATGATTCTGATGTTACTTATGACTTAGTAGCTATACCTACAAAACCAAGTCTTCCTACGGATAACGAAGAAGGCGATGACGACGGCATCTTGCAAAATGTCCTTCACCATGATATTCCAGGTAGAGTGGAAGTACTTGAGTCCAGGGCGGAAGATGAATGGGACAGTAGTGATGAAAAGCCGTTAGAAACTCTACAAAAACGACAAAGAGTTGATATTGGAGAACCGTGTTGGCGTAAATGTGATGGCTTATATGAAAATATGCCTTCAACGTCTAGTGATCTCTCGAAAAGAAAGGAAAACCTCGTAAATAACATCAAGAATCAATCTCCAGTCGGTATTTTTGAGAAGTTTTTTGATGACGAGGTATATGATTGGATTATTATGAACACGAAATTATATGCCGCACTAAAAACAACCATAATTTCGAAATAACTGTCGGTGACCTCAAAATATTTTTGGGGATTCTACTTTTTACAGTGTGGCGAGACACCTGCACAAACACCCAGATGAGTCGAGTCGAGTCGATTTGACGAGTTCCTGAAAATCGATTACGGACAATTAAGGAATCCTGGATTTACCAAAAATAACAAATAAAACGACGGTGAAGAAACATTCACCAGACAGTCGAACACCGACCACCATTGTAGCAGCATTCAAACTTCATAAATAAAATTATTGTACAAATTTAATAATTTTTGTTTAATATAAACCTAAGTGGAAACATTCCAAAGTGGTGAAACCAGACGTTTTAGAGAAGAAAAATGGCAGACAAGTTCCAGTTTCCAGCTTTCATTCCGCAAGAACCGGAACGATGGTTCGCGATGGCAGACCGCAGATTCGTCAAGGCCAACATTACGGATGAGTGAACCAAATATGGACTGGTAACAGCGCTTCTGGATGCACGTGTCACTCAAGAAGTTCGGGACTTAATTATTATGGAGCCAGCAAACGCGCCATATACCACACTTAAGAACGAGGTCATAAAACGGTTGGGTGTCTCTCAAGAGCATAAGACAAAATGCCTCATAGAAGGCGAGGAGATAGGAGACCGAAAGCCATCACAGTTCCTGCGACATTTGCGAGAGTTAGGCGGCACCGCAGTTACCGATGCAATTCTGCAACCAATGTGGCTTTCCAAATTACCTCCTTTAACACAGGCAATCGTAGTAGGACGCAAGGGAATGCCGTTGGACGTGCTTGCAGAATTGGCAGACGATCTTCACAACACCATGTACAACCCAAAACCAATGGTAGCAACCACTTCAGTACATGATAACGTGCTCTACGCACAACTGGCCAAGCTGACGGAGGAAATAGCTGAGATTAAGCTGAAGATGAATGACCGGCCAAGCCATCGCAATTATCAACCAGGGAGGTCCAGGTCGCGGTCAAGGAAACGGCAACGCTCCCAAAGTCGAAGCAATGGAGTATGCTGGTATCATACAAGATTTGGAGTCAACGCAACTAAGTGCACCACACCATGCGCCTTGGTGGCGGAAAACCATCGGGGCAGTCGTTGATTGCGGCAAACGACAGCCTATCCTCATCCCGCCGCATTTTTGTTAGGGACGCAGGAAGTCACCTCGATTTTTTAATCGACACCGGTGCTGTCCTCTGTGTCTTTCCCCGACAACACATCAAAGAGGATCGGGCGAAATCATCATATGAACTTGCAGCGGCGAACGGCACAACTATCGCAACATACGGGACAGTTCATCTTACATTAACTTTTGGGCTTCGTCGAGAGTTTCGGTGGAGATTTGTTGTAGCCGATATTACAAAACCAATAATAGGAGTTGATTTTTTGGCATACTACGACATCCTCGTGGATGTCAAGAATAATAGATTAATTGACAATAAAACAAAACTTTCTTCAACAGGTACATTAGCAGACGAAGCAACACCAGTAGTAAAAACTATTTCCGGAGCAACCGAATTCCACACCCTACTAACAAAGTATGCCGACATCACACGGCCAGAAGGAATTGCAACAGTACGACACAACACAGTGCATCACATTAAGACAACTCCCGGAGCACCTGTAACACACAGACCACGTCGACTGGATCCTGAAAAATTAAAAGCAGCCAGGAAGGAGTTTGATACCCTGCTCAAACTTGGTATCGCAAGGCCATCAAGCAGCAGTTGGGCATCACCTCTACATTTGGTCCAGAAACCGGACAAAGACTGGAGGCCGTGCGGTGACTACCGTGGACTCAACGCGAGAACGGAATCTGATAGTTATCCTGTGCGCCACATTCAAGATTTCACGCAGACTCTCGCTGGGAAGAAGATTTTTTCTACCATCGATCTAGTGAAGGTGTTTCATCAAATTCCGGTTGCCGACGAGGATATTCCTAAAACTGCAATTACAACACCATTCGGGCTATTTGAGTTCCCGTTCATGACGTTCGGACTTCGTAGCGCAGCACAAACCTTGCAAAGGTTCATCGACGAAGTGCTGCGTGATCTAAATTTCTGTTATGCCTACAATGACGTACAAGGATGTCATCGTCAAGTGCAGAGAAACTGGAGCCGAAAGTGGAACACCTGAAAAGTCTATTTGAACGTCTTCAACTGTATGCAGTCGTCATCAACGCATCAAAATGCAAATTCGGACAGTCCTCTGTAAAATTTCTGGGTTACAGTGTTTCAGCGAAAGGTATTCAACCTATGGATGAAAAAGTCGGAATGTAGTAGCTGATGCACTATCACGAGTAGAGGAACTCGCAAGTGTATTAGATTATACAGCGCTAGCCTGTGCACAAACTAAAGACGAAGAGCTCAAAACCTTCGTTAACAGTGAAGCAGAGACAGAACTACAAATAAAACTTCTTTTTCCTCCAAGTATCGAATCAGCAGTTATGTGCGACGTTTCAACAGGAACCGCTCGACCATTTATAACTAAGGATTTCAGGAAAGCAGTCTTCAAAACAAGACCTCAACACAACAGCAGCTGAGATGGTGTATGGACAACCACTACGGCTACCAGGTAAATTCGTGCAGCGAAATCCAGCAGGAGGAACAGCTGAAACCACTTCAAGATTCGTGCAGGAGTTACGGAAATACATGGACCAACTTCGACCAACCCCAGGATCCAGACATGGGCACAAATTCATCTTCATATTTAAGGACTTGGAAACAGTAAAGTACGTTTTGGTGCGCAACGATGCCCAAAGCGTAATGCGGCAACAATCTTATAAAGGCCCATTCAGAGTGACCAACAAGAATGACAAGATGTTTACTATCAACATCCGGGGACGCGAAACAACACTCACAATAGATAGATTGAAGCCAGCCTACGTTAATGAAGAAAACATCATGCAACCAACCATCGAACACGACATAGTGATCGCACCAGAAGAAACACCACCAGCAGAAGAGGACCTGAATCATCCTCCTGAATCATCGTCGACTAACAACAACACCGGTTATCGACACCAATCACCACCAGTAAACCGAGCGCCAATCACCACCAGATCGGGAAGAAGGGTAAAATTTCCGGACTATCTACAAGCAGGATGCAACTAGTTCGTGACTTCATCACTGGCGGGGGGTACTGTGGCGAGACACCTGCACAAACATTCAGATGGCATGACGGAATTTTACGTCACGCCTACTGCACAAACATCCAGATGGCATGACGGAATTTTACGTCACGCCCAAAAACGACCGAGTCGATTAGACGAGTTCCTGAAAATCGATTACGGACAATTAAGGAATCCTGGATTTACCAAAAATAACAAATAAAACGACGGTGAAGAAACATTCACCAGACCGTCGAACACCGACCACCATTGTAGCAGCATTCAAACTTCATAAATAAAATTATTGTGCAAATTTAATAATTTTTGTTTAATATAAACCTTGATGGAAACATTCCAAACCATTAAAACGATTAAACTGGTCGTTAGATGAGGACTTCAATATTACCTTTATTTCTAAGGTAATGTCCCGGAATCAATTCATGGAAATTGTTACAATGTTGCTAAGGCTGGCGGGTGCGGCGCACACACATTGTGTCAACGCATGATCCAGACACCGATAACAATCTAATGGGTTTTTAATGTGTCTGGATCATGTGTTCCTGCAACCTAAAAATTCACCATCCACAAGCGTCAACGACAGTCATTATGGGATCTTCGTCAACGACAGTCATCATTGGGTCCTCAACATCAACAGTCAACAACAACTCATAGACAGCAGCACAAGAACATAATATACATATTATACTACAATAATTTAAATTGGACTAATTTACTCGAATTGAATGTAATTAATAAATCAGTGACTAGAATACAGAATAAACAAATTCAAACAGAAATAAAGAAGTTCTTGCATTTCAGTGACAACGAAGCTTCTACCCAAACTAAAGATAGGCTATTCAAAGTACGACCACTTGCTGAATTGCTAATAACGAAAATCCTTCAGTGGGGCGTTTTTCACTAATCCCTTTCTATAGACGAATCGACGGTGAAATATTACGGACGTCACCCAGCCAAACAGTTTATAAAAGGCAATATTATTGCTATTCCTTCGATGTGGTAAATCAGCAAGTGGAAGTAGTAAGGAACCTTTGGGATCAAAAGTGGTGAAGGATCTTTTTCAAAAAGTTAAGGTTGTTGCAGCTGAGCACATTATTTATTTTGATAACTTTTTTATTGTGCGTTCGTCGTATGGGTAGAAACTATGACTTCTTTTACCCATTGGGCAAAGTAAAAAGATGGAGTTCTGCAGACGGAAGAAAAATAGACATGGATATCACCTTAGTTTTCCAGAACTACAATAGAGGAACGGGAGGAGTCGATCAGGCAGATCAGTCGATTGCGTTGTACAGAATAGCTATACGCAGCAAGAAATGGTGGTGGGTTCTCTTTTCCTACATGCTAGATTTGGCTGTAGCTAACGCTTGGCGTCTTCATCTTCTGGCTGCTGAAGAAAAATATAACCAGCTCCAGTTTCGGCGAAGTGTCGCGCTTCTATTTGAAAAGCGAAGGATCTGAAAGACCTGATGGAAGGCCGTAGGCCTTCTTCAACGATACCAAGTTTGAGTCAAGATGGTATTGGTAACTTGCCCAAAAAACTTTAGTGCCAGCTAAGACGCACAGTATGTCATTTGAAAGCACGTTGGCAATGTAAAAAATGTTTAAAAACATTGTGCATCGAAAAATAATGTTTTGAAAAATACCAAACATAAACCCATTGGCCCCATTGGAGGACGGGGGTTTTTTTTATATAGAAAGACATTTTACTAGCTCCTCATGGTTACAACAATAAAGGATTTTTCAAAAAATTTCAGCTTGTTTGTATTTGAGCCTTAATGGGTTAACATCATCGATGGATTTGAACCAAATTGCCCTAATAGAAAACTGCGAAACTGCTAAGGATGTAATGAATAAATTGGAAGCAATATATGTATGAGAATAAATCGATACCTATACCTATTGTTCGAATGACAGGATGGCGCAACACGTGTCAAAAGTGTGTTTAGCGAAGCAACTCAAGGAATGTGGTGAAGAAGTAAGTGTCACCGCTATAATGACTAAAATATTAAGTTCATTGCCGCCAGCATATCGTTCTTTACGACAAGCATGGTTACTTGATCCAGGAAGTCAGACCATCCAGAACCTTACGTCACCATTAATTGATGAAGAAGCAAGCTAAGGGAATGATCTAGAAAATGGAACTGTCTCAGTGATAAACAAGAAGACCTTAAAACAAGTTAAAAACAAGTGGAAGGCTAGTAATATCTCCACGAGCCTGCGTCTGAATTGAATTTAAATCATAAATTCATATGTTATAATTGTAATTGCAGGGCACCTAAGAAGTCTGGTCGCAAGAACCAAAAGCACCACAATATTTTAGCTTTTAACGATGAAAATGCCTCATCATATTTTCATGAAAATGATGTTTGGATTTTAGACAGTGGAGCATCAGCCAACATGATATACAGACGGGAATTTTTCCATGAATTCCATGTGTTTAAAACTTCATCCTGGGAATCCCAATGGCCATGGACAATGTAAAACTTCAACCTGGCAATCACAATGATTATGGTGATCCCGTTAATCCTTGACCATGATCCGTTGCCATGAACTCTCCATGTGAAGCAGACGGTGATAAGAGACGAGAATCAGCTATCAAATACTGTTGGTAGTAATTATTTTTCTATGCATGTAAATCAAACTCAAGAATACGTGTGTAAACAAAACTAAAGAACATGCGTCGCACATACATTCCAGGTTGTCAACTCTTTAATAACTCCAACCTTAGACTTAGTCTGTCAGTAGCATTAGTAGAGTAGTAATGCCATTAAAATCAGTAGGGAATTGTTAAATTTTAAGACCACATTGTTTAAAATATATATACACTTGAATTGTAATGATAAATAAACTTAATCTCGTTTATGCAAAAGCTAGAAGATTTGTCAACAGGTTATGGAATTAATTGAGGTTAAGTTAAGTCAGATCATCATGTGGTTAAATAAGTCAGCAATTGGTCAAGTTGGAAAGCATACGCTCTCAACTTGGGTGTTTGACTGGAGGTCCCAATGGAGATGTAAATTATCAGTCATGGAGGTTTAAACTGGACCTAACTTTAAAAGGTAAATACATTTTTGATACTACCACCGGAGTCGTACTTAAGCCTGAAGGTGGAGAAGACAGTCAAAGTGTATCGTCACGAATTTCAAAAGATTTGGAAGCTCAAATGCTTATTGGTCCGAATTGCAGTAGTTCAATTGCTATGAACATTTCGAAATGTACATCTGCCTGCAGCATGTTATCAAAATTGGACACTCTATATGGAAACAAAGCAGCCGTATCCATTGAAGGTTTACAACGTAAATTTTTTGGGTACAAATATAATGAAAGCAAGTCAGTAATCGAAAATTGTACGCAAATTCAGCTGTTAGCTGATAGTCTGACAGCTTAAGGTGAACAAATGAAGGAATCCTGGATCATGCAGAGAATTTTGCATATATAACCACCGAAACTTCAGCACTTTCGAACAGTCTGGGACAATGCCAGTGGGACAGAAAAGAGCTTGAGCAATTTATTTGATCGGTTGAGACTAGAGGATGACAGATTAAATAAAAGTCAGTCAGTGAATAAATCAACGTCTCAAAATGCTTTTATGTCAAATCACAGAAGCAAGTTAGATAAATTTACTGGAAGTCAGAAAAATAAAACCCAAGAATGTTCTAAATGTGGAAAAACTGGCCACATGAAGTCACAATGCCAGAGGAAACCATCTGCAAAATATTTAGAGTATTGCAAAAATACATATGACTGCAATAAATTCAAATGTAAAGGACATTTTGCAAAAAATTGTCAAAATAAAAACAGTAATCAGCAAGAAGACAGACAAACAAGCACAATAAAAATGACAATAATAGACGTGCACTCATAAAAGTATAACAACAGTAAGCGAACTTAAAGCTTTTGATGGTCAAATCTGGCAGAAAATAGATCTAAAGGATGTACTACATACCCCTAAAATACCCTTCAATCTCTTCTCAGTGAGTTCAGTATTGGACACGGGGTACAGACAGTCAGCAAGTGCAGACAAATCAGTATTCAAATATCAAAATGGAAAAAATGTCTTATATTTCTAGCTTTTTGTAGAATAATGTGGTCGAGTAGAAACGCGCGTGTTACATCCGCAACATGCGCAGACGCTTAGATAAGGGTAAAGCGTCACTTGAGCACCAGGCACGTTGCTCAGTGCCACCAGATACCAAGCCAGGTGAAATAATACCCACCAACGAATAAAAATCCACAATGACGACGATGCATTTTCCCATGGGAATATGCGCAAACGGAAACTTCATTTTTGCGGAAACATTTTAGAAAAGTTCAATTTTTGAGAAACATTTGTAAGAGAAAATATAATTTGTAAAAAATTAAATCTTTATTTTCTCTTAAAAATAAAATCAATTTCACAATTAACTTAACTGGCGCAGTCGGAACCGGATTAGTTTAGCAAATTCAGTAAATTGTCGACGGTTTATCGATAAAGAAAGTGAAAAAGTGTATTGGAAACTAATCAGGAAGCTCTTAACAATCGCTTGGAAAACGACGGAACATCGTTTAAAGTACATCAACCAATCATGCATACAGTAATGTGGACATTCATACTGATAACACTCACCCTGGGACAGAAACTAGAAATACAGGACCTGACCAACAGTAAGGGACTAGTACCAATGAAATTAGGGATAGCTAGGACAATACTAGGACACAACAATTTCATACACATAATACGCCTAGACATGTACCAACAAACAATTGAAAAACTCGAAGAAACTCTCTTAGGATGTATCCACGTACATGACATGAAAGACTCACTTCTTACAACTAAAACAAAACTAAACGAACTGAAGCAAAAACTTCAAACCTTACATCCTTATCATAGAAGGAAACGGGGTTTAATCGACGGTTTGGGAATCCTAATTAAAAGTATAACTGGTAATATGGACGCTAATGACGCCGCACATTTAAACAAACAAATTAAGGAAATGTGTATTAAATATTACCATGGACATTACCAACCAAATAAACAGTCAGTCCAAACTAAATCACGAAATGATTGAACGATTTGAAAATATAACAGGGCATACATATATGGTAAATGAGCAAAAGACATTATAACAGAATATCTAAATTACACAGATGTACGGTTCGAAAATAGAATAAGAAATCATGATGTACAAATCAACTATAATATCGATATACTAAATAACCACTTAAATAGTATTTCAGAAGGAATTATCCTTGCAAAATTTAATATAATATCAAAACAAATTTTAAATCAAAAGGAACTTTCGGATGTAAATTTAGAACTTACGAAGCAAAATGTATATGAATTTTTAATCTTACAAGCATACTATAATGATACAAATGTAATCTTTAATGTTCAAATCCCTATCCTGTCCAAAGAAAGCTACCAGATATTTCACATCCTTCCCCTACCAATAGAACAAAATAAATTTATCGACACAAAATCCCACCTTATCCTGAACCGTGAAAATATTCAATATTTCGAGAACAAATGCCCCAAAATAGAGGGAACCTTCTACTGTCCACGCTCAGCCCACGAAGAGGAAACCAACCAATAAACCAGCTCACTGCCAGTTGGTCGAAAGAGACAGGGACAGTGAAATATACCAACCCGAGCCAAACTATGTTATCCTGATCAACGCTTCAGAGACAACGATCGCGTAAACATGCGGAATCGACAGCCAAAAGATCATAGGATCCGCTCTTATTCATTTTGGTAATTGTGATGTTAAAATATACATTTATATAAATCTATCTACATTTTATATAAATCTACAGTCGAAATCTACTGGGATGAGATCAACATTTACCCTGAATACGTCAACGGCAAATCATACTCTCTACACAAAGCGGTTGGACAACTTTAAATTTTCAGAGGGGCAACTGACAAACTTCCTGCAACCCTATGCGTTTCGCGACGCCATTCAATGAACGATCCTCATACTTACCCCGATCCTGATCCTTCTCATCATCGCCGCATCTTCCATAATGCTTTACCTCGTGAGGAAACACTATAAGCCATGAAATGTACCCATGAACCCAACAACATCCGATTCATATGGCCGTCACTTCTTTCAAGGGGGCCACGGTATTGAAGGGTGGGTTAGTACGGCGAGGGCCGGTCGATTTACTCTCATTTGGGCCGCCAAAGAAGAAGTTATTATAAGTTTTAAGTGTTGAGTATGTTATTGCAAACAAAAAAACATTTCACGCGTTCTGCTCAAAAAGTTCGTTGAGGGATGTAGTGGAGGTGGCGAGGGGAGAGAGCGGTTACGTGACTTATCAGTTCTCGAAGCTGCATCTTCCATGTTCGTTTGACCTTTTCTTACCGTATTGGGAAAATATAGAACTCGTCGTTTCGATGCCTTGTGTCCTTTCATTGGTGGCGCAACATTGAAATGTCTTATCGCGTCGACCAGACGGCCAGTCGACGCGATGAGAAGTTCAAGGTTGCAGGGATTTTGCGTCGTATGGCCAGGGAACACAGTTCAGTTTTGTAACATCCATAAAAGAGACTCAGAGGTGCACGAACGATTAAGAATAGTTACATATGTTAAAATTATTAAAGAACGTAGAAATAAAGAATTGGGAGAATAAAGGTGGTTGAAGACAGTCACGGGAAGTGAATTCGAAGTGTGTTAGAGATTAAGAGAAGATATAAGGACAATTGACAAAAGGGAAAAGGAGAGCAGTGTTGTAGAAAGGTAAAAAGTTGAAGACAAGAGACTCAGAGTTGCAAGAACGATTAAGAGTAGTTATATTAAAATGAGTAAGGGACGTAAAAATAAAGAATTGCAAGAGTAACGGTGTTCGGAGACAATCGCGGGAAGTGAACTTGAGTATGATTCAATAGTAACGATTGAGAGAAGATTTAAAGACAGTTGATAAACAGTGAAAAGTGAGGACGAATATCTAAGCGAACACGCGAGTGCGACGAGGTTATAATGAAAATAATTTCTATTTTGCCCGAGCAATATAAGATGCTGAGAACGGCATGGGAATCAACAGCAAAGTATAAAAAGACACTAGAAAATTTTATTGCAAGGCTTGTTGCTGAGGAAACTAGTTTGAAGCAGAGCGATGAGAAAACAACAGTTGCATTCAGAGTTGAAAGTAAGCAGAGAAAGTGTTTCACCTGTAAAAGGTCTAAAAGAAAATATCTGGGCTGAAGCTGTAAATTATGTTGTATTTACAATTAATCCCACCGGCACCAATACAGTAAAAGGCAAATGTCCAGCTGATCTGTGGTTTGGAAAAGAATAAACATCAATAAGCTAAAATCTTTTGGATGTGACTTCTACGTACTAATGGAAGGTAACCAAGGAGAAAACCCGAGAAAAAGTCAACAAAAGGTCTTTTTGTCGGCAATGATGTCGATTCTCCTGGTGTCAAAGTTTTCATAAATGAAATGAAAGATATTGTCAGTTCAAGCAACGTAGTTTTCGATGACAAAACTGAAACTGAAAGCTTTGATGAGATAACAATGCTACCACCTGAAACGTCTGGCGTTGAAAGATCAGACACAAGCTCAGAATATGAGAGTCTCGAAGCTGAACAGACGAACTTATAGTTCAGAAGGTCCACAAGTACCACCTGTCAGAAGAAATCTACGAAATCTTCATGCTATAAGAACACCACATAGATTTAAAATTTATATAACTGATACAGGACTATTATTTACAAGATTTTGAAGAAAATATGCCCAGTGAGACAAGTGATATTCCAGTCAATGAAGCTGTTGAAGATGTAAATTCGTCCTCAGAGGTTTCGAACAGAAAGAAGGACTACTTTGAAGTTTTTAGTCCTATTGTCTTATGTCAATCAGGTAAATTTTGAGGTTAATTTTGAGCATAAAAGCATTCGAAAGAACGAAGATAATGAGATTCGATGTATAAACAGCTCTTCTACATGGTAAGCTACATGAAAGAATCTTCATATACCAACCAGAAGGTTTCAATGACAAACTGAAAGCTTTGCTGAGATAAAATTGAAGAAAAGTCTTTAAGGCCTGAAGCAACCACCGAAGATTTAGAATGCGACGTGGATATTTCGTAAATGATAGTCCTTTGGACAAGTCGAAGCCGTATAGAGAAGTTGTTGGTAGTCTGCTATATCTTGCAACAATATCACGTCCAGACATCTGCCTCTCAGTCAATGGATGGAGTACATCGATTCTGTGCTTAATGAGATTGAAGAGATTAATGAGAAGGACGTATACGATACGCAGACCAGATTTGATCATGTCATACTCACCTGGGAGAAAATAGATTCCGTTCATGATACCATCAAGAGCTATAATGATCTTCCTGTAAAAAATAATTACATCATGGAAGATTGGTTTGCATCAGCTCTAAAGCGATTTGTAAAAACCAAAGCAGCATTAAAACGACGGCTCTCTGTAATCGTTGAAGAAAACAAACCAATCGATTCTCAGCTTTCCAATATCAGCTTCAATCAATCAACTCATGCTCGTCCATCTTTATCACCTATTTCACTACCATCATTTTCGGGAAGTTATGCTGAGTGGAGACACTTCAAAGAAATTTTTTTGTCTCTAGTAGGTGCGGATACTTAATATTCCAACGTGGAGAAGATGCAGTATCTCAGCTCATGTCTGTCAGGCAGTGCCAAATCATTAATCAAAAATACTCCAGTGAACTCAACTCACGTTTATACTTCATCCATAGCTAACCCATCAAGTACTCAAGTCAACTCAGCTCAAAGTCAACAATGTTCTTGCTGTAAAGAGGATCATTTCATAGTCTTCTGCTCAAAGTTCAGAGATTTTCTCAAGTCAAGCAGAATAGATATCCTTGTGGGAGCTGATCTATACGGGAAATTCATTAAGCCAGGACTGAAGTCAGGTGGTGGTTTAGATCCAATTGCTATATGAACAATTTTTGGGTGGACCATCCTAGGTCCTGTAAAGAATCATCGAAACTCACTGCTCAACGTTGTCTCAATCGTCTTATCGAACATCTTGATCAAAATCCTAATTTGAAAGTTCAATATTCTGACTTCTCAGCCGAATATGCATCTCTTGGACACATGCAACAAGTCTCATCATCAGCTCCAGAACCAACTCAAACATATTATCTAAGGACTCTGAAGTGCATCAATCTTAAGAAAACGCTTAGAAGACGATGGTATAGATCCGACTGTACCAACGCTCTTCTGAAGTCACTCATTGATAGGTTAACTACCATCATCAGGAACCTTACCAATGTGCAATATGTCAATAATCTGCAGAGAAAACTCGAAAAGATTAAACCTGGGCTTTATCTTTATCGTAGTATTAGAAGATTCACCAACACCCTCAGCAAAAATAAATTGCCGAATATCTCTTCTGTCCAATCTGATGCATCCAGATCGGGCCAACTGGATCTGGAGAATGCAGTGTTTAATTTCGTAAGAAACCAACTTGCAGATGCCCCTCCTCCATTATTTAATTTCTCACTACAAGCACCATGATAGATCAGTAACACGAGTTGATCTGACCTACAACCGCTTTTCCTGCCGAGAGTCCATTCGGACTCTTATTAAATCAAGAAGAAACACAAAGTCTTCGGACTATAAGTCCATTTCTAACTTCATTCTAAAAAAACTTCCTTCCAGCGCTTCTACGTTTCTAGCTATAATCTTCAATAATTCGTTTAATCTCAGCTTTTTCCCTGCTAGATGGAAATTAGCCACCGTGGTTCCGATTCCAAAGGGTTTTTCTCCCTCTTCAAACGATGCTGAAAATCGCTCTATTTCTATGCTTAATACAATGAGTAAGCTTTGTGAATGCTTTATTAGGGAATTGCTTGATGATCATTGTCGTGAATTCAACATATACCATCCCGTGCAATTTGCTTTCCGCAACGATAGATCCACCAATCATGCAATCACATTTCTGATTGAGCAGATGCACAAGGACTTTAGTCTGAAGCAGCCTTGTCTGGCTGTAACTTTGGACTTAAGTAAGGCTTTTGATTCTGTCTAGATTGGTGGACTGGTGTTTAAATTATACCAACTACGCTCCCCCAAAAACCTATATACCCTCATTTTTAACTATCTCACACAGCGACAATTCAGGGTGAAATTTAATTCCTCCATTTCAACTCCTCATCCCATCCTTGCTGGAGTTCCACAGGGCTCGGCCCTTGGACCTCTTCTCTTCTCCCTTTATCTATCAGATTTCCCAAATGACATCGAAGGTAATGTCCAATCCATCCTTTATGCTTATGATATTCTACTATTCAAAGCAAATAGAAACATTCCATCACTTCTAACTGATATGCAATTATATATAAACTCTATTGTATCCTATCTTAAGGCATGGAAACTCCGTGTCAATCCAGTAAAATGTGAAACAATATTGTTTCGCAGATATGAATCATTCATACCTCGGAAGCATCGAAGCTTTAAAAATGATACTAATGTGCGTGTTAACGTTGATGGCTCATCCATAGTTGCACGGGGAGTAATTAAATACCTAGGTGTTATGTTAGACAAACCTCATATAAATAGTATCCTTTTGAAGACCAATCACGCTTTTGGAATGTTGAAGGATCTCTTCTCTAACTCCTGGCTTAGCATTGCTGTGAAAACTACTTGCTATAAACAACTCCTTCGACTAATCCTAATGTATGGTTTCCCTGTGTGGTGCTGGATCTCTTCACACGAAATGTCCAGGATAAGGTCGTTAGAACGTAAAATTCTATACAGGTGCCTACCTCCATCTCAGGCCTTTTTCCAAGTTGACGTTTATTTTAAGGGTATCAGTAAAGATCGCTTATATGCACTGATTTCTAAATTCAGACGGTTTGACACAGTGGCAGTGAACATCATCGTCAGATTGCTCAATAAACTGGAATCCTGTGACATTCCACTTTTGAAGGAGATAACCGACCTTGACTATCTTATTAGTAGGTATACCTCCCAGGGGAGAGGTTTAAGTATAAATGCTTTCCGCCTTCTATGCTCTTCTATTTGGACAAAACAGGGGTACTGAATGCTCTCACCAAATTAGTATTCTATAAGACCAACCGGTTCAATACCAATAGCTGGACCAGTACGTATATGATTTGCTGGAACCTGATTAAGTTATTTGTTCATTGCCTGGTTGTTTGCAGACTATTAAGTAGTTAATTCCATTTTGTAAATATTACCATTGTAATCTTTCGTATTATATACTGTAGACTAAGTAAAACTATTAGTTATAATTATTTTTTCTTGTACTACACAATAAGCTAAAACTAATTGTAAGTGAATTCAATGTCTAGATGTAAGAACTTTTTCCATTTTTGTAAGCATATATGGGTTTTCTTTCTTTTTCCCATGATAAATGAACTTTGTCAGCAGTAGTTATATAGTAAGTATTCTCTATGTATGTAAATGTTAAGAGTAGTATAGGAAAAGTAGTCTTAATGATAACTGTTATACTGAAAATAAGCAGAAGCATGAGGCTTAGCTCAGATGAACTTGTTAGTTTTAAGGAATCTCTTGTTAAGGCCAATAAAAAAACTTAAAAACTTAAACTTGTCTACTAGCGGACATAAAGCTTTCGGCGAGTGTCGTTTTACTTTTACGTTCATTTTGAATGCAAAAGCACTAACGCGCTCTGAGAGCATAATTGTTTTGTAGTAGGTATCATCTTTGGAGGGGACATAGAAGTGAGGGGAAAGGAGGGTTTTTATGAAATTTTCAAATGCGACAGAATTTTACAGTCCTAAAAATTTTCTTTTGACTCACACCAACACACAAATCATTTGATTGTGTGTCATTCATGAATGAAATGTTCATACCTACATACATTCACATAAGCCGAAAAATTCTGGTTTTCTGTGTAAAAAGCGGAAATTTTTATGTGTGTTAGTAGTTTTAATTAATTGTGATAAAAATATATGCAAATTTAATTAAAAAAATGAAAAACACATTGTTTGCATATATTTTCAAAAGAGGGAGACTTTCGCAGTTTCTTTGATATATAGGTATATTATTTTACATTATTACTATTATTTATCAATTTTGATAGGAATGAGTTTTCCACAAATCCAGGAAAATTTTTAAGTCGATATTTAAAATAATAAATTAGCATTTATTGGAAATTTTTTGGAAAACCGTCATTTTGTTTGTTTCAATCGCATTAAAAATTTTTATATTTTACCGATGTCCGTGAAACCTAAACAAATAAAAATACAAACCGCAACGATAGCGACACCAGTAGTGGGTACCTCACCAATTAAAAATACAACGCTGGCAATACCAACAGCAGGAACGTTATCTAACAAATCCAGCGCATGCAAATGATCTCAACGGGATAATTGTGAGTCTGTGATCCGATAGCGTTCAATCAGGAACCAGATTCGAGCACGAATCCAATAAGAACACGTTGATCAAAACGTAAATGTCACAATCCCATAGAAGTTACAAAAACATGTGTTGCGGCAGCAACTAATGCTGACCGGTAAGGTGCATTGACCAGGTAAAATGCAGACAATCGCAATTAATAGATGTCATTGCTCGGTCAATTCACCTTACCGCTCACACCAAAATTGCAAGTAGGCAATTCGCACGATAGCGTTTGGTTAAAAGGTCGTTACCGTGCGAATTGCTATGATTGCTATTTTGGATAAATATTTTGATGTGATCAGCTTTTGAATTGTATAAAAGACCGGGATTGTGCCCAATAAAGTTATCACGGTCGCGATTTCCGGGTTCGGAACGCCAAGAGTTAGGCAATCGCAGGCCAGAGAAAATATTACGTAGAAGCAAGCGATTGCCTACCTCAAGGCGCATAATCGGGAGTCAATCAACGTCCACCCGCCGTCGCGACGCTAAAGCGACTGATCGCCTAGCCGGCCATCAGTCAAGGGTGAGCAACAATGGCTAGTTGACCCCGCCCCCTTTGAGTGCCGTACGACTGAGAATCGTAGGAACCAGTCGACACGAGCATCGGGGTCATCGACCGACGTGGGAATTCGGTCGTTGACCTTGTACCCATCTGCACGAGGACGCCTCCCGACGCGTGGGGAGGAGGTGGAGCCTCTGCAGCAGGGACATTCAGCCATTCAACCGAGTTGAATGACCGGGGAACACGACCGAGGATCGTGCGCGAAGGGAGTACGTGACTCAGGACACGTACAACCCAGGACACGCGCGTCGCAAAGGAGTGGGGTCGTGCGCATTCAATCCCGTTGAAAGGTTGGGGATATAAGGGACCCCAGACGGAAAAACGTGGCTTTTTTTGGGTGGCTAGTCTTCTCGACGGAGAGCGATTGATCGACAGCGGGAGATTCGCGATCGCAGGAGCATAAAGACGGAGTCACGCGATTGTAAAAAGAAAGAGATTCGTGGTCGCGATTAGTTTACGTGAAGAAAAGTATTTATGAAAAGTGGGTGATGGTGAAACCCGCGAGAGGTGCCGGTAATATGATCAAGGATTAAAAGACACGTGGAAGACAGTTCACTTAGAGTTCGTTAAATTGAGATCAGTGATTAAAAGATAAGTTAGAGACATTTCACCCAATATCGAGGGTATCTAGCGCGAGTGCTAAAAGACACGTGGAAGACAGTTTACTTAGAGTTCATTAAATTGAGATCAGTGATTAAGAGATAAGTTAGAGACATTTCACCCAATATCGAGGGTATCTGGCGCGAGTGCTAAAAGACACGTGGAAGACAGTTCACCTAGAGTTCGTTAAATTGAGATCAGTGATTAAAAGATAAGTTAGAGACATTTCACCCAATATCGAGGGTATCTAGCGCGAGTGCTAAAAGACACGTGGAAGACAGTTTACTTAGAGTTCATTAAATTGAGATCAGTGATTAAGAGATAAGTTAGAGACATTTCACCCAATATCGAGGGTATCTAGCGCGAGTGCTAAAAGACACGTGGAAGACAGTTTACTTAGAGTTCATTAAATTGAGATCAGTGATTAAGAAATAAGTTAGAGACATTTCACCCAATATCGAGGGTATCTAGCGCGAGTGCTAAAAGACACGTGGAGGATAGTTTACTTAGAGCGCATCGAATTGAGATCAGTGATCAAAAGACGAATTGAGATCAGCGATTAAAAGAGACATTTCACCCAATATCGAGGGTATCCAGCGCGAGTGCTAAAAGACACGGGGAAGACAGTTTACTTAGAGTTCGTTAAATTGAGATCAGTGATTAAGAGACAAGTTAGAGACATTTCACCCAATATCGAGGGTATCTAGCGCGAGTGCTGAAAGACACGATGAAGATAGTCTATTTAGAGTTCATTAATTGTTTGAAACAGTAGTGCTAAAGGACAAATCGAAGACATTTTGTGCAGCAAGTCAGCGAGGGCGCAGCCATCAGTGGAGGAAGCAGGGGCCACGGCGGGAGCTAAGGGAGCGACGACAACGAGCGGTTCACTAGAGATAAGTACTTAATATTAGGTTGGAATGAGGTGAGATAAGGTTAGTTAGTGATCTTAAGCGCTAAGAATAGAGTAGGGGTAGGATAGTTAGTTTAAGAAGATACATGTATGAAATTGTAAGCCGGCACCTATGAACAATAGTTGAAAATTAAAGTGAGTAGAGTAACGGAAAGAATTCTTTTTCAATCAACGCGACCGCGGGATTTCTCGCTTTGACCGCGAATCGCACAGGTGACTCGCCTAAAACGAGTGGCGCCCACCCACGACCTTTTCTTCGTGAGCAATAGGCCGGGTGAGTCACCAACCTCCGGAGGGGCCGGAGGCTTGTCAGCAATTTTTGCACGTGACATTTTTGGCGCCCAACGTGGGGCACGAATAAACCAATCGCAGACAATATTAACGTAGATTTAACGTCAATCGGGTTATCTAGATTCATACGGGAACACTTCACTTACACGCATGTTTGACGACGCGCATGGCGATTTAAATTAAATTGGTTTTTCTTTTCTCTTCTCATCATAGCTTATTCTTTTTCTTTTCTTTCTTTTGTTTGTGCAAGGAGGCACAGATAGGATAAGAATCTTTGCCGTGGAGACAAAATTTCGGTAACATGGTAGAAAGTGTAATCAAAGACTAACGCCACTCCTCCTCCTAATCTTCGTTGGGTACTTGTTTCGTTTGCTCGGGGTTACAAAAATATTAAAATTTTGTTTTTTTTCTTTCCTTTTTTTCTTGTTTTTGTTCCTTTTTTTTTTTTTTTTTTTTTTCTTTCTTCTTTTTTCCCTCTTTTCACCTGGAGGAGAGCAAGCATCAGGGAGAGTTTGCAGTTTTCCTCTCATGCATAGACCTTCGTAGTTGAATTTAATCAAGTATCCCTCCCAGAATCCTCCTAAAAAATGGCAGGAAAGATAAAAATAAACATCGATAGACTCTCACAGAAGGAGCTCACATACGAACTGGCGATGCACGGTCTACAACCTGGTACGGTAGATGAGATGAGAAAGACATTAAGGGCTGCGGAGAAGGCAGCAAGAGCTTTAGGGAATCCAACGGCGATACCGTATCCCTTCACATACGAAGAGGAGGTGAAGGCGCTGCAGGAGTCGTTGGCAGAAGTGAAGGACGCGGTAGAAGCCTTCCGAATTGGGCAGGAGGGAAGGAAGGGTATTGATAAAATCGAGACAAAGGTGGCGTTTGCGCTACGGCGAGTCGGACGCCTCCCAACCAAATCAGCGGATGGAGAAAGGCTTAAAGCATCCATCGAGGCAGAGCTACGTCTGAGTTACGGCCAGTTGATGATCAGAATAGATGGTGCAGAAACGTCCTCTGAAGCGGAAGACACGGGCGAAGGAGAGAATGGCACGTCAAATCCCAGACAACCGGGAGTGGCATGCGTAGAGACTGTACAAGTCCAAAAGTGGGGGATAACATTCGCGGGAACTGCACAAGAATCAGTGGGCTGCTTTCTAGAAAGAGTCGAGGAATTGCGGACGTCGCGAGGTATCAATTCGAGGACACTTTTCAGGTCAGCAGTGGAACTTTTCACCGGCCGTGCACTCACCTGGTTCAGGGCGAACAAAGGGAATTTCAGAGATTGGGCAGAATTAGTGTCTGAGCTAAGGCAGGAATTCTTACCACCAGACTACAACGAGCGTTTGATGGAGGAAATAAGAGCGAGGACCCAAGCTCGGGAGGAGTCAATGGGTACGTACGTGGCATCCATGGAGGGTCTGTTTCGACGGCTGTCAACCCCACCACCAGAAGAGGAACGGCTTAAAACCCTCACCCGCAACCTGGCGCCGTTTTACTTAACACAATTAGGAAGACAAAAATTCGAGACCATCGCTGACCTCGTACAGTGGGGAAGAAGTCTGGAACTAACCAGAGCCAGGGTCGAGGCATACGTACCACCACCATTGAGAAGGACGAAAGGACTTTTGGAGCCGGACTTGGCTTATCTAAGAGAGGGCCTAGAGTCAGTAGCCACCATTCAGCCACGAAGCGACATAAGATGCTGGAACTGCAGACGAGACGGTCACACTTCCCGGAACTGCGACCAACCGCGCAGATGCTTCGGTTGTGGTCGTCCAGGGGCGATACGGTCTTCGTGCCCAAACTGCAACCGAAACGAACGCAGATCAGACATAAATAAATCGAGATCGCACGAGAATCATGACGCAGGGTCGGATTCGGGAAACGCGGGAGGCACACGCTAGGCGACCGAGCGCGTGCAACCAACAGGTCGCGAGAGGGTGCCGAGATCCCAAGACTGGCCTATGCCCTGGAAGTATATGAGGGGGACAATAGGCCACACATGAGGGTGAAAGTAGACGGCGTAGAAGTGATAGGCTTGTTGGACTCAGGGGCGAGTAGGTCGATACTCGGTGAAGGGGGGTGGAGAAAAATTAAAGGCAAGGTGAACATGCGCGAGCCAAAAGGAGTAAGACATGTGCGCATGGCAAATGGAGAACTGTGCAAAGTGGGTGGAGAAATCTCGGCGAACGTACAAGTAGGCAGCAAGGTTCAAGAAATGGAGTTACTGGTCATAACTTCCATCTCAAACGAACTGATACTAGGCATAGACTTTTGGAGAAGGTTTGGGCTAACCTTAAACATGGAAAGGCTCAACTGGGAGATAGCCACGTTAGGAGCGAAAGAAGATACGACACTGAGGAATAACGATGACCTGACAGCAAAACAAAAAAGAGAACTAGAGACGCTGGTACAAGAAGAGTTCGAACAATTGGGAGAAGGTCTGGGTCGAACCAATCTCGTCGAGCACTCAATAAAGACCGAAGCGCAACCAATTAAGCAGCGGTACTATCCGGTGTCCCCCAAGGTTCAACAACACATCCATGAAGAATTGGACGAAATGCTGAAATTGGGGGTTGTAGAACCATCCAACAGCCCCTGGTCATCACCCATCCTGCTAGTCAGGAAAAAGGATGGATCATACCGATTCTGCGTGGATTTTCGGAAACTGAACGCAGTCTCAGAGAAAGACGCCTACCCGTTGCCCTATGTAAATGCAACATTGGATAAGCTCCGGGAAGCCAAGTACCTATCTTCGTTAGATGTGAAATCGGCCTTCTGGCAGGTACCAATGGCAGAGAACTCAAAGTCCTACACAGCATTCACCATTCCCGGGCGCGGACTTTTCCAATTCCGACGAATGCCATTCGGGCTACATAATTCTTCGGCAACGTGGCAAAGGCTGATGGATCGCATTCTGGGAGCCACCCTGGAACCAAATGTGTTCACATACTTGGATGACGTCATCGTCGTGACCTCCACATTTGAGAAACACCTGGAAGTACTGCGGGAGGTTTTCAAGCGTCTAAGAGAGGCAGGGTTGAAGGTATCCAGAGAGAAGTGCAAATTCTGCAGAGACCAGTTGCAATACTTGGGGTACGTGGTGAATAGAGAAGGTCTACAAGCGGACCCGGAGAAGTGCGAAAGCATACATCAATTTCCGCGCCCCACGACCGTCCGACAGGTGAGACAATTTCTGGGGATGGTTTCATGGTACAGAAGATTTATACCAAACCACGCAACGCTGGTGGCGCCACTCAACGCACTGTTGAAGAAGGGTGCGCGATTCAGATGGACAGATGAGTGCGAGACAGCCTTTGCAAGCTGCAAAGAAAGGCTCACGACACCTCCAGTACTAGCATGCCCAAACTTCGAACTACCGTTCAAGATACAAACGGACGCGTCAGACGTAGGCATAGGAGCAGTACTTAGCCAGTCCGACCAATCAGGAGAAAGAGCAGTTTGTTATCTCAGTCGATCATTGTCGAAAACAGAGCGCAAATACTCCACCACAGAGAAGGAGTGTCTGGGCGTCCTGTGGGCAGTGGAGAAACTCAGGCCATACATCGAAGGGACGAGGTTCACGGTCATCACAGACCATCACTCCTTGGTGTGGCTAAACAACCTCAAGGACCCCAATGGCAGATTAGCAAGATGGGCAGTAAGACTGCAACAATTCGACTTTGAGGTCGTACATCGCAAAGGCAAGGAAAACGTAGTACCAGATGCACTGTCCAGAGCAATACCAGGGGTAAGTGAAGTCGCTATCACTAAGAAAAACCGAGAGGCAGGGCCCCCAAGATGGAAAGAGACGGAAGGGAGCCACGCCAAATTGACGGGCAAGACGTGGAAAAGGATGGCAACCGAAGAAGAAAGAGAGGGGGTACTCTGGGAGTGTCACGACGACCCGAAGGCTGGACACATGGGGATACGACGAACATTAAACAGGGTAAAGCAAAAATACTACTGGAAGGGCATGGCAAAAGACATCGCAGAATACGTCAGGAAATGTAAAATATGCCAAGCAATCAAGGTAGAGAGGAAACCGACAATGGGCGCAATGGTGACACGAGCAACTAGAGTCACTGAACCCTGGGAGACTATATGCGTAGATCTGATCGGACCCCTACCACGATCGAGTCGCGGCTATACTCACATTTTAACAGTGGTAGATTACCACACCAAGTTCGCCCTAGTCAAACCAATGCGAGCAGCCACGGCAAACGAAACAGCAAGAATCCTGGAGGAAGAGGTCTACCTCATGTTCGGAGCACCGTTGAAGATAGTCTGCGACAACGGAGTACAATTCAAGTCGAAGCAGCTACAACAACTGGCGAAGGACTACGGCACGGAAGTGTGCTACACGGCGCTGTATCACCCACAAGCCAATCCCGCGGAACGAACAAATCAGGAGATAAAGAGAATGTTGAGATCCTATGTCGGAGCGAACCAAAAGCATTGGGATAAGGACTTGGCCAAGATCGGGTGCGCCCTACGGACATAAACGCACGAAAATATGGGAGTAACTCCCTACTTCATGAACTTTGGCAGGGAAATGATCACTAACAGAGCGGGACCAACACCGCCGGAAAAGGAGGGAGGCACGATTGATCCGAGAGAACGCGCTGAGGAACTCCAGAGGATACGGAAGAGGATACACGCGCGAATGACGCAAGCCCAACAAAAACAACGCAAACGTTACGACATGAGGAAGCGAACCCCGAATTTTGCAGAGGGCGACATGGTCTGGCGGCGAAATCACAACCAATCGGATGCCAGCAAAGGATTCACCGCGAAGTTAGCTCCTGAGTATTTAGGCCCATTTACAATACAAAAAAAAGTCTCCACGGCCACCTACAAGCTTACAGACGGAAAAGGCAAGGAAGCTGGGGTCTGGAACGTGAAAGACCTCAAGACCTACATACCTTAGCGCCAGAATAACTCCGAACAGCACCAGTTGAGAGGATACACCAACCAGCAGTTTGAAGCACTCGTAGGGAATTAGGATTAGGTTCGATCAGGTTAGGTGTAACTAAGATACCCCAAGACAGGTCTAATTAGGACGATAGGGAGAAACAGGATCGGGTGATCCTCTTGAGGTAAGGGGGGGATATCACGGTCGCGATTTCCGGGTTCGGAACGCCAAGAGTTAGGCAATCGCAGGCCAGAGAAAATATTACGTAGAAGCAAGCGATTGCCTACCTCAAGGCGCATAATCGGGAGTCAATCAACGTCCACCCGCCGTCGCGACGCTAAAGCGACTGATCGCCTAGCCGGCCATCAGTCAAGGGTGAGCAACAATGGCTAGTTGACCCCGCCCCCTTTGAGTGCCGTACGACTGAGAATCGTAGGAACCAGTCGACACGAGCATCGGGGTCATCGACCGACGTGGGAATTCGGTCGTTGACCTTGTACCCATCTGCACGAGGACGCCTCCCGACGCGTGGGGAGGAGGTGGAGCCTCTGCAGCAGGGACATTCAGCCATTCAACCGAGTTGAATGACCGGGGAACACGACCGAGGATCGTGCGCGAAGGGAGTACGTGACTCAGGACACGTACAACCCAGGACACGCGCGTCGCAAAGGAGTGGGGTCGTGCGCATTCAATCCCGTTGAAAGGTTGGGGATATAAGGGACCCCAGACGGAAAAACGTGGCTTTTTTTGGGTGGCTAGTCTTCTCGACGGAGAGCGATTGATCGACAGCGGGAGATTCGCGATCGCAGGAGCATAAAGACGGAGTCACGCGATTGTAAAAAGAAAGAGATTCGTGGTCGCGATTAGTTTACGTGAAGAAAAGTATTTATGAAAAGTGGGTGATGGTGAAACCCGCGAGAGGTGCCGGTAATATGATCAAGGATTAAAAGACACGTGGAAGACAGTTCACTTAGAGTTCGTTAAATTGAGATCAGTGATTAAAAGATAAGTTAGAGACATTTCACCCAATATCGAGGGTATCTAGCGCGAGTGCTAAAAGACACGTGGAAGACAGTTTACTTAGAGTTCATTAAATTGAGATCAGTGATTAAGAGATAAGTTAGAGACATTTCACCCAATATCGAGGGTATCTAGCGTGAGTGCTAAAAGACACGTGGAAGACAGTTTACTTAGAGTTCGTTAAATTGAGATCAGTGATTAAAAGATAAGTTAGAGACATTTCACCCAATATCGAGGGTATCTGGCGCGAGTGCTAAAAGACACGTGGAAGACAGTTCACCTAGAGTTCGTTAAATTGAGATCAGTGATTAAAAGATAAGTTAGAGACATTTCACCCAATATCGAGGGTATCTAGCGCGAGTGCTAAAAGACACGTGGAAGACAGTTTACTTAGAGTTCATTAAATTGAGATCAGTGATTAAGAGATAAGTTAGAGACATTTCACCCAATATCGAGGGTATCTAGCGCGAGTGCTAAAAGACACGTGGAAGACAGTTTACTTAGAGTTCATTAAATTGAGATCAGTGATTAAGAAATAAGTTAGAGACATTTCACCCAATATCGAGGGTATCTAGCGCGAGTGCTAAAAGACACGTGGAGGATAGTTTACTTAGAGCGCATCGAATTGAGATCAGTGATCAAAAGACGAATTGAGATCAGCGATTAAAAGAGACATTTCACCCAATATCGAGGGTATCCAGCGCGAGTGCTAAAAGACACGGGGAAGACAGTTTACTTAGAGTTCGTTAAATTGAGATCAGTGATTAAGAGACAAGTTAGAGACATTTCACCCAATATCGAGGGTATCTAGCGCGAGTGCTGAAAGACACGATGAAGATAGTCTATTTAGAGTTCATTAATTGTTTGAAACAGTAGTGCTAAAGGACAAATCGAAGACATTTTGTGCAGCAAGTCAGCGAGGGCGCAGCCATCAGTGGAGGAAGCAGGGGCCACGGCGGGAGCTAAGGGAGCGACGACAACGAGCGGTTCACTAGAGATAAGTACTTAATATTAGGTTGGAATGAGGTGAGATAAGGTTAGTTAGTGATCTTAAGCGCTAAGAATAGAGTAGGGGTAGGATAGTTAGTTTAAGAAGATACATGTATGAAATTGTAAGCCGGCACCTATGAACAATAGTTGAAAATTAAAGTGAGTAGAGTAACGGAAAGAATTCTTTTTCAATCAACGCGACCGCGGGATTTCTCGCTTTGACCGCGAATCGCACAGGTGACTCGCCTAAAACGAGTGGCGCCCACCCACGACCTTTTCTTCGTGAGCAATAGGCCGGGTGAGTCACCAACCTCCGGAGGGGCCGGAGGCTTGTCAGCAATTTTTGCACGTGACAAAGTCAGTTGCCTTTTAAGTGTCAACCAAGAGTTTTCATTCCTTCCCTACAGAGAACTAGTGATACCTAGTTTCTCTTCCTTATCAAACAATAAGAACTAGCGATACCTAGTATCTTTTATTCATCCTCAACATTTTCTGAATGGCATGAATAGGCTGAACTAGGTCTATTCACCGGAATCTTGCTATATAATCCCACTAATACTGAGAGTGAGGAATGTATTAACACAGGGGTCAACGGTACTAACCTTGATGCATTGGATCGGGCAGCTGTGGTTAGAAGGGGAACTGAGGAATGGATGGCCGCAACAGGTCTTAGGGAAGCTATCACTGCTCCAGCAACCTTTCTCGAGTACAGGGATATAATTGATAGGGCCTTCTCGGGTTCAGCGGAAATTATCACACTGAGCCAGGTGGCGTCATATGCTATTGGAGGTGAAACAACTAGGTGGCTATGGTCTGTGAATTATGTAAGTGGAAGTGCTACTTCCACTAGGCTCCACTCTAACATGTATAGAACATCATATAACCGTGAATTTGTAGCGATTGATATAACAAGTAGAGACTACAAGCTGGATAACATTCAAGGTAGTCCTACCTATAACAAGATCGTTCAGATAGGTACAGGGAAAGATGACAATATCGTAGAGAATGTAGCCCTTCGAATAGATTATCTTCGAACTGACGAATGGGGCTACAAGGATTGGCCCAACCTGACAGCACTTAAGCAGGGCAGCTTCAGGCTCCAGACCACAGCAAGTGGTGACCTAGCTAGGAGCGCCGGTTGGACTGGTTTCTATCGGGGAGAGGACACTACATGGGGATGGGGGGCCTACCAGAGGCTTAAGGACTTGACTCAAAATAAGTACAGAACTATCACTTTTGGAGTTTCCCTCAATTCACAGCTACTCTCCAACCTGACTACCAAGTGTATATGGTATGCTAATGGGCCTGAAAGTCCACTACCCATTACGGTAACGAACAGCTACCTACGCAAAGAGGAGGGTTTTTGCGTAAAAGCCTCGCCCTTGGACTCAGGTGGGGTGAGGAAAGGAGTACCCGAGAATGTAGACCCAGCGAAAGTAGCCACTGCAGAACCTGGGATCACATCATTGCGGGATGGGTCGCTAGAGGAACACAAGAAGAAGATGGCATCTGTGGTGATACCTCCTGGCGATCCAGAGCGGCCAGATACTTTAGTGAACTATGTGAAAGCGGATACTTCGGAGCCATCTACCAGCAAGACGGCCGACAAGACTGCAAAAACAGCAGGGAGCAAACCAGAGAAAACAGGAGCGGACAAGACAGCAAACAAAGTCGTACAACCAAGACCAACTGCGGCAATTGGGACGACAGAGCAAGAGGCACTGAGGAGTGCGGATCACCGGGCTCCAACAGACCCGGCATAAGTGAAGACGTGACAAAGATGTTCACGAGGGAGATTTGGGGCGAGCCAGAGGAGGTTTACGCGGAAGAGGACTGGAACTGGGGGGAGTTCCTTAAGCGAGAAGAGATACTATTGGACAGCTTGGAAAAGAAAAAATGTGAATGTGGGGGGCACCCTGCTATTGGAGCGGAGACTGACGGGTTCAACGAATCACTAAGGAGGTATAGGATTCCGAAACATCCTACTTGTGCAGGGTGTATGTGTGGCAAGGGCATGTTGGAGGATGGAGTACACCTTCTGATTCGAGCGTTAACAAAAGTTGCGGGAATGGCAGTAAGGAATGAATTCTTTAGGGCAAGAAGCATACTAGAAGGGAAGTGTCAGTGTTACGCCAGGAGATACTTTAAGAAAAGAACAGGAATACTAAAAATGGGGGGGACTTACATCCATAGCCACTGGAGGGCACTATGCTACTGGGAGGTTTTATATGGGTATACAAGACCACTGGGGTTGGACAATTTGGAGGAAGAGGTTAACGAGTGGTTGGTGAATATTAGACGTCTTGGCGGACCTCTGTCAGAATCAGAGTACGTGTCCATGATGATAAAGAACTTCTACCAAGATTGGAGCAAGGAGTGAAAAAAACCCCAGGATATCCCAACTCTGGAGGAATGGCTCAAGACCGGGAAGTGGATGAGAGGGAAGTCAGGTACAGGTATCACAACAACAGTACAAATAGATGAGAAGACAAAACGGACCAGGAGGATAAAAGGGATTGATGCAACAACTTTAACGGATACTGACTTACTATACAGGCTGGTGTCAACTACGTCGGAATCTTTCCACGTAATGGAGAAAAGTGAAGCTGGGAAATCCAGACCAGTGGTAAAAACCGAGCAATGACATCTATTAATTGCGATTGTCTGCATTTTACCTGGTCAATGCACCTTACCGGTCAGCATTAGTTGCTGCCGCAACAACATGAGTAATGTCACAATCCCTATAGAAGTTGGCCAAGTCCTCCAACTAGGTCCTAAACACAACCTCGATTTTAACAAAACCAATGTGCCTATACTACAATATATCAAGGACTTTGAGAAGGAATGCTATAAGATTAATTATAAGTATTTAGATCAAGTAAGAGAAGAACTTGTATATAATTTAACCAATGTTAGTCTTCAACTTAAGTATAAGAATTCAATTAATACATCTAACTCAGATTGCAAAACTAAAATTGTTCAAAAATTTCTAAAAGATAATAGTAACATAATGGTCACTAGAGCTGACAAAGGTAACGTCACTGTAATTTTAGATAAAAAAGACTACGTAAACCAGGTCAAGTGCTGGTTAAATAACGATGATACATACGAAATTTCACCCAAAAAGGATTATAATCGTTCTTTACAAAACCAGCACAATGATATCATTAATGATTGGTATAAAAAGGGTTACATCAATGAACACACAAAAAAAGTTTATATAAAACACAATAGCTTGTTACCCAAAGCATATGCCCTCCCTAAAATACATAATCCTAACATCCCCTTTAGAGTTATCATAGCCTCTACTAATAGCCCTACATACACTATTAGTTCTTTCTTAACCAAAATATTGCAAGACAGTAGAGTTAATACGGAATATGACACAAAAATAGTATTGAATTCGCTAATTACATTAAAAATAATAGATCTATCCCTAAGGATTACCAATTAATTTCACTAGATGTTGCTTTTCACTAACATTCCAATAGACAAAACTATATCTATAATTAAATTAAACTGGAAAAATATAAAGAACAACACAAAGATGAACAGGAAAGATTTTTTCACTTCCTTGGACTTTTGTTTACACAACATGATTTTCACTTTTGATGACATCATTTATAAACAAAAATTTGGTGCTCCAATGGGTTCACCTATTTCTCCAATCTTAGCTGACTACCTAATGGATCACTTAATAGTTAACAGAATGAAAAAATGTAGATTTCATATTCCTTTTTTGAAAAGATATGTGGATGACATTTGTTAAGAAAACTGTAATTAAGGGCTATTAGGAATGTCGCGACGAAAACACCATCAAATCGATTAGGAATGTCGCGACGAAAACACGATCAAATCGATTAGGAATGTCGCGACGTAAAACACGAGAAAAGTAATTATTAATGTGGCGACAAAACCACGAGAGAATCAATTATGAACGCCGCAACGAACAAACCTTCGCTCTTAATTTGAGACCACAGTCACCAATCCTGCCGCCATCTGAACACAATGGACTCATGGAGTACAAGCACCAACTTCGAGGATCAGTCGAATCAGAGCTGCCGTGAAGACCAGACGTGAAGACCAGATGTTGAGGGAAAATTTCATAACAATTTTATCATGAACCAAGTGTTAGAGTCAGAAATAATAAAATAAATAAAAACCAAAACCGTCAGTGAATATAACTTCTTTTGAATTCAAGTGCCAGCAGCATCATCTTACATGAGCTGCCAAAACGTTTTTTGAACAAAAAAGTTCAACATTATTATGTGTGTTCCAAACAACCAGATTAATAACATATTAAATATTTTCAACGATTATGATAGTCATATTCAATTCACGATTGAAACTGAAAATAATAACCATGGAATAGCTTTCTTAGATACCAAAATAATTACCAACAATAGTTTACTAGAAATTGATTGGTACACGAAACCTACATTTTCTGGCAGATACATTAATTTCTCGTCCAATCATAACATTAAACAGAAAATCGGTATTGTTTTCCATCTAACTGACAAAATTTTTCATATCGGTGACAAAAAATTTAACATATGCGCAAAGTCTTTTACATTCTTTTACAAAATGACTATCCTAGGGAGTTCATCAATAAATACACAAGCCTCAGATGGCGTAAGTTGTGCAATGTCAAATATAAACAAACAAATAATAATGAAGCACTAGACAACCAAAACAAATTAGACTATAATTTAGCAATATCATTTCCTTATTTTAAAGAAATCAACAGAACTATTAAAAAGATTTTTTCTAAACATAATATCCCCATAATTTTTAGAAACACTAACTCCTTATATAAATTTTATAACTTTGGCAAGGACAAATCACATAAACCCTATATTTCGAACTGTGTTTACAAAATTAACTGCACTGATTGTGATAAAGTTTACATTGGACAAACTAGCCAATGGTTAAAGGATAGAATCTACCAACATAAATATAGCATTAACAATAAATCAGATAATAACACCGCATTAGTGGAACACGTAAACAATTTAAAACATTCATTTGATTTTGATAATGTTACTATCCTTAACATAGAAAAGAACAAAATCGAAAGAAATATCAGTGAAATGATTTACATCACAAAAAATAATTCCGTTAACTTCCGTTCTGATACGAACGGATTGTCTAATATTTACTCTAATTTAATTAAAAATAATAAAAACTAAATTCAATAAGGGATTTGTTGCTCATGTGCACCCTGCTTTACCTTGTGGTTCCATTACCTATTCATTCCTAGACGCTGATTGGCTGTGACATAACCGGATTTTCATTTTCCATTCATTCCCGCATGACCGAACGAGTTACAATGACCTTTTCAAAATCGTTCATTGTTGAATAGGCGCTTGATCTTTTTGGTTTACAGGTGGTTAATATTAATTTGTTTAATTTATTTAATTTCAAATTATTAGTATGTTTTTGTTTATAATTTAGCTGTTTTGGTTTATATTTAGTTGTTTTAATCGTTTTCGTTTTGTTCTTCTTATTATTCATATATTTAGTTATCCAAAGTTTCTTTCCTGTGTAACTGTCACTACCAACATGTTACTTACTTAACTAATTCTTTTAATTAACTTCTAATGTAAGTATTCTTATTTCTCAAATGTTTGTTTTTTAATTGTTTTTATTAATGTATACCTGATTTGTTTTTTAGTCATTTGATAATGGTAATAAATGTTACCGAAACGTCGTGAATAATAAAAAATTCCTGTTTTTTATTAAAACAAAGTGTTTTGACTGGGAAAAAAGCCACTTCTTCCTTGCTGTTTTCTATTGTAAATTATGTTGTTTAGCAATAAAAGGTTAATTAATTAAAGGTAGATCTCGAGGTGAACAGACCAAAGATAGACTCACGGATCACTTAGTCAATGAAGAATTACTCATAAATCTTCGCAGTAACGCTAACAACACTGTCCAAAGTGGAACGTTTGTCGTAAGCAGTAATGATAATAGAAGCGACAATATTCAGAACCAGGCTATATATCGAAAAGGTAAATGTTATTATTGTCACAAAGAAGGACATTGGGCCAGAGAATGTTATAAGCGAGAGAGGGACAGTGAATCAAAACAAACAAGACAGAAGAATACATAAGACGCATTTATACTTCAGAGGGAAGATTCCAGATCATTTGAAACAAAATGCACAGTTACTCACAACAAAATCGACAACTAATAATGACAAAATTGAAAACATGTGGTTTGCTGATTCTGCTGCTACAGATCACATGTCGTTCCAGAAAGAACTGTTTATGAATTTTGTTTTATTTTCAAACAATGAATGCCAAGTGAGAGTTGGTGATGGTCGCAAGTAATTAGTACTTGGAAAAAGTGATATTGAAGTTCACGTTATAAACAGTTATAAACAACAAAGACGTATTGTATGTTCCAGAACTTGGGCGAAACTTTATATCCGTCTCTAGATCGACTGGGAAAGGCATGAAGGTGATTTTTGAGGAAGGTGCTCGGAAAGTCAGTTTTCTGAAAGGATCCGTTGTGATAGTTCAAGGTGTTCGAGACAATTTGCTGTACAGAATGAATTTAAAATCGATATTGTCAAGTGCACTAAATGCAGTGTCATCATCATTATTAATGTTATGACATGAGCGTCTTGGTCATGTGAATTTCAAAACGCTGCCTGAAATGAAGTCCAAGCAAGCTGTCGGCAAGTAAGATTTCAATGAGACATCAGGAGAACATCCGTTCTGTGAGGGCTGCACATACGGGAAACAACATCGGCTGAATTTTCCAAGGAATTGGTGAAATGTTTCATGTAGACTTGTGTGGTAAAATGAACATCGTATCAATTGGTGGTGCAAATTATTTCATGTTATTCAAAGATGATTTTTCCAGATACTACTTTATAAGAAACAATTATTATAAGTTTATCCCGAAGTTTTCACGGAAAACCTACGGTGCGGACCTTGACTCCACCTTTCGGTTTTTTTCATTATTTATTGCATTTATTCATTTTTCATTGTACAATTTGGCTTAATACTAGATTCTCCTTCTTCGTACCGGTTTGTAGGGTCTGGGTGCAGACGCCGGCTTTTGAGAAGGCGGTGTCGCATTTCTCTATGCGCCTTATCACCTCGTGGAGTTGAGGACTGCTGATGCGGCGATTCCGTGGAAAGAAACACATCCTAGGGAAATGCATTTCAGGGTGCGAAGGGGAAAGAGAGGGCATTGCAGTTGCATCCGCTCAGTCATTACGCGATCGTCACGCGGTGTGGATTCATTAGTGTTCGTTGAGATAATTAGTTTATTAGTGTTCGTTACACGCTGTGATTTTGATTTGGGATCGATAAAAAAGCTAGACGTAGTGCACCTGAAGGCAACTAAGCTGTTGCTGGGGTTAGTGAAGTCCACGCCACACATACAATCTCTGGATATGGCACAAGAAGCCCTACTTGCAATCAGAAGGACGTTTTTGGTCAGAAAGTTCATCCTTAAAAATATTTGCCTCTAAGAATCATCCTCTGAAAGCTACATAAAATCAACGAAATTAAATCAGACAGGAAATACCCAAGTTCCAGGAAAAGTTGGAACCTTGTAGAAGTGAAAAAAGATATCCAACATATGAGTAACAAGGTCAAAACTCAAGAATTGCTGGATTCACTATAAATAAAATAAGAGGCAAGATTTCTGGATCTGAATAACGACGTAGACTTGGAATCAGGTTACAGAATCGCGGACAGAAAGAACATGAAGGAAACAAATAAGACAAAAAAATTTATTAAAATTAAACGGAATTTCAAGAACTTAATAAACAGAATGTATGGAAACTTCACACTAATCTTCTCTGACGGGTCGAAAGATCCTTCGAAAGGGACAGTTGGTTTTGGGGTGTTCAGTCCTCAATTTGGTTCCACAAGTAAAAGAATCGAAAATTGGTTCTCCATTTTCCAGACAGAGGCGATTGCGATAGCCATTGCACTAAACAGCACTAAAATCTGGGTAAAAACAGCACTAATAATCTCGAACTCACGCAGTGTACTAACAGCAATCAAGAATACTTTGGAAAAATTCGAAAAAAGGATGCCTGTATTTATACCATCAAAAAACTGGCCCATCTAACACGACAAAGAGATTTCACGGTGAAATTCCTGTGGATCCCTAGTCATGAATGTAGGTATTTAAATTTGTGGAGTTAACTAACACGCTTAAATAATTAGTCATCCTGACGTGTCCGAGGCTATGAAATGATAGGCTTAGTAAAGAACAACTTGAAATTACTTTACCGCTTGTGCCATTTTGAAAATATTACTCCAGCGAGAGGGATTGCTAAGATTAGTTTGCATTTCACATTATGCTTTCCGGTTTTGGGCGTTGTTCTGATTAGTAGTAAAAGTAACTTATCAAATGTTTTATACCGAGTATCAAGTGCCTCACTAACCTAAGGTAGGGCAGTAAAGGTGGAAGAGCATCACAGTTACTCATCTGTCCCGCAGGACGCATAATCAAAAGGAAGGAAAGCAACGACCTGGAAAGGTTAAGAACACACTAGCAAGTCAGGAGTTACAGAACCCGCAGTAGTAAACAGGAGGAAAATAGCGGTAGAACCGCTGCGACAAGTCGGTGGCATATTCATATGCTGTATCTGTTAAATGTGAATAGCTACACGAAGAAGGCTACAAATATCCGGATACAAATATCCCTAGTCTGTCTTGGGTATAAGACTGCTTTTAGATATGCCTTAGAACAACTTCGACCCGAAATTAAACCAGTACAGTCCGGTTCGGTTTCTCTGGAGTGTAAAATTGATGCTTGCTGAACGCGATGATTGTAAGTATGTATATGGTAAAACAATTGCTTTCCTTATAGCTATCATATCCATTTCTTTATTATGAAGCAGTGTTTCTTTAAGTTGCGCCTGCATTGTGGCAGCCTGTACTTTCTTTTCCCTATAAATATTGTCCCCTGTTCTCATGATTCCCTTCATGCCGGTTGAAGCTGCCTCCAACAAAGGTAATATAAATTTGAAGCAACGTGCTTTGGAAACATACGACAGTTCCTGATGTCGATCGAGTGAGTAAGGGAAAATGTGAGCGAAGCACGTCGCAGATAAGTAGTTTGCTGATTTTGTTGATGGATTTCAGGAATCGTAGGCTTATTGCAATTATTGAACTTGAAATAAGATAACTAGTTTTGAATTCTTTCATTATTGTAGAGCTTTTAATAAATCTTAATAATAAATCAGTACCTTTTAGTAAGTGGAAGCAAGCGTATTGTTATTAAAATAAAATTTTCATAATCCCACAAATTATGAAAAGGAAAATGTTCAAATTCCAAATTAATAATCCCCCTATCCCCCTGGCGCGTGCCATCTACGCGTGGCAGTACGGGATCTTCCAAATTTTCTTATCAAGAATTTTTATTAGGTTAGGTTGATTATTTAGCGTAAGATTATTTATGTTTCTAGGAATTGTTTAGTCTCGATAAGGTCCCGGTCGGTTATGGAAATTTAGCTTGAGTTAGTCATGTTGATTAGGATAAAGTTATTCTTCAGTGAAGTAGATTTACCATTTGTGTTTTACTGTCATTAAAGTGCCAGAAACAAACATGAAGAACAATAAAGATCATTCGAACAACGACGAGCAAGATGTAGAAAAGAAAAGGGACCGTTCGCGTAGCAGCCTGCGAGACACAGGACAAAAATTCTTAGTTACATGGAGTCAAGGATTGAAAAGATGGAGCAGAAATATGCGAACATAGAAGGGAATTTCAAGTCCATTCTTAGAGAAGAACTTCAATTATTTAGGAGCGAGCTTCAACAACAGTCAGCAGCAGCTACCAGCCAAGGAACCACCAGCAAACTGCCACTACCATCAAGATCTAGGAACCAAAAAATTAACAGCGAGGAATTAAAAATACAACCAACACCCAGGAATGAACGTGTGATGTCAAGAAACTACAACCCCGAGCCTATTCCATCAACATCATCAAGTATTCCAGTTACTACACCTGCCACGACCAACACCTGGAGCGTTGTAAGTGAAAAAAATAGTTCTAAAATTCCAAATATCCCAAATAATTTAAATAATGTAAGTGCAGGTTTCCTACCGAGCGAAAATCGTTTCGACTCACTAATAATGGAAGATGAACCGTTTTATACTCCCTCCTTCTCTAATGAACCCTCCTCTGACCTTAGAAAACCTTCCCAAAAAAGAACTGTCAAAAGTAACAGTCCAGATATAGGAAAACGTACATCTAAACAAACGCCAATTGTGGCGTATAACGTCAACCAAAAAGTGCGGAGACAATGTCTTGCGACCCAATATAAAAGTGACAACCAAATTGTTAGAGGAAAAAACCCAGATAGGTGCGTCATCCTGCCTTCGAGTACTGACACTAGGGACGCAACTCTAAACTTGGTTAATACTCAGAGTTAATTTTTCACTATTTGCGTGTTTAACACTTTGCTGTAAAACGTATAGTAGCGGGAATATTTCTCCTTGAATTAAGCTACGCGCTAAACAGATAAAAAAGGGACAATATTCCTTGAGGGCCACCTAATTCGTGTGCTGAACTGGCTTGAAAACTCACTGGACCTCAATCAAGTCGAAAATGAATGGGCAGCTCTAAAAAAAACGATTTCAAGAGAACAGGTGGTTACAACATGGAGGGAATTGACTAAGAAAATAACAAAGGCATGGCAATATTAATCAAGGAATCCATTGATTTCAAACGGTTCTATTTACCTCTCTCCCCTAACTTCGAGTACACAGCGATGGTTCTTAAAGCAGGAAACGCTAGTTTCTACGTAATCTCTATCTACATACACTGTAACCAACTTATTAACGCGGATGAGCTCTCAAACATTTTTAGCAACCTTAACAGAGAAGATTTTCTACTTTTAGGTGGAGATTTCAACTCCAAACATACCAGCTGGTTGAACTACAACAACAACAGCAACGGCAGAATACTTGAATCATTCATCTCTTCCGACCAACACTTCTCAAGAGTTAAACTTATTTCATCTGATCCACCCACAAGATACTCGTCAAATTCCTTTTCATTTATTGATTTGTTCCTACTCTCAGACAATGTCATAAGCGGCACTCAGGCCATAACTTACCCCTTCGAATCTGACCACCAAGCAATAGAAACCATCATTTCTCTACCTTCACTAAAAACATGCGATCCAATATTATTCCTTAATTTCCGAAAAACTAACTGGGCAAAGGTGAAATATGAACTATCACCACTGTTGCAGGAAAACTTACCACCGACAAATACCAACATCTCGACTCCCGAGATCAACAAATATGTAGAATTTCTCGAAGAAAATACCCTTAGAGTAGTGGCTGAAAATACACCAACCTCCAAACTTCATCCAAAATTCAAATTGGAACTTGATCAACTCACACTAAAATGCATACGCGAAAAGAAATTTTTGAGACGCAAATGGTTCAACACGGGTCGGAATAATCGTGTCAGAGTCAGTCGTGGCTTGACGATCAAAGAAGTCAGACGTGTTGCGGTGCGAGCCGAGTGAATTGAAACTAAAATAAACTAAGTGGTTGTAAATGCAATATAAATAAAGATTGAACTATAAACCAAGTCTTGACAATTGGCTTATTAAATCATTCATTGATCGACTTACCAAAATCATTTCGCAACTCATTGCAGTTCAATATAACAAGAAATGGGAAAACGAACTTCTTAATCTCAAACTCGGTCCCAATGTTTTTAGGGAAATAAGGAAATTCGTATGCACAAAACAAAACCTACCACCAGATCTACAAACATGCAATGATAATAAGTCATCAGCAGAACTACTGTCGTCACATTTCGCCGATGTGCATAATCTATGTCCAGCCTCTATGTCTTTGCGAGAAGAATGTCCACATAATGTAATCTCAAGAAATCTAACGAACACTCCAGTATCGCCACTAACCTCATTCTCTGCTAATTTTTCTGCCGACGGCATTTTCACGTCAACCAATTCTGACCATAGTCCCTTTGTGACTACCAACACAACAATATCCTACATCAAATCAAGGATAAGCCAAAAATCCAGAGGAGAGAATCAAATATCTAACTTCATTCTTTAAAAACTCCCTTACACGTTTGTAGTATTCTTAACCATTGTCATCAACCATTGCCTCAATATGTCCTTCTTTCCTAATAAATGGAAACATGCGACTATTATCCCAATTCCTAAAGGATGCACCTACACATCTGACCACCTACTCTATCGACCCATCTCACTACTATCTCCTCTTTCTAAAGTCTATGAAATGACAATTAAAAGCCATTTAAACAAATACATACAAAACCTTTCAGCGTACCATCCACTGCAATTTGGCTTTGTTAATGGCCAATCCACGGCGCATGCAATCACATTCATTACTGAAGATATACACACTGCATCAAACAAAAAACTTCCTACACTAGCAGTAGCCATTGATCTGCAAAAGGCATTTGACACAGTCTGGATAAATGGACTCATCTTCAAAATGAATCTTTTAAAATTTCCTACCTCCTTAATAAGGATCATCCAAAACTTCCTCAACGACAGGTCCTTTCAAGTTAGATATAATAACGAATTATCCTCGCCATTTCAAATGAGAGCAGGAGTTCCCCAGGGTCCAATTCTTGGTCCTATTTTTTTTAATCTACATTCAGGATTTCCCAACATACATTGATTCAGCTGTAAAAACGATATTCTTCGCGGATGACATTCTAATGCTAATCTATACTTCCAAAAAACACTTACCTACAGCAATCTCGCGCATTAACAACTATCTAACTTGCATCCAAGAATACTTCGATCTATGGAAACTTAGTGTCAACTACAGCAAATGTAAATCAATTTTGTTTCGCAAGAGTGAAACACATATTCCTAAAGTATGTAAACCCTTCAAAACCAATGAAAATGTGAAAATCACTTTTAATGCACAACATATAGAGAATGTTACAAACCTCAAAGACCTTGGTATACTTTCAAACAACAAACTATCTGTCATCCCACAAGTCCAAAGTATGTGTAAGTTAGGAAACGGTGCTTTTGGTTGCCTTCGAAATCTTTTTAAGAGGAAGAAAATATCAACACAAGTTAAATTGCTCGCCTATAAACAACTGATCAGTCCAGTACTCATGTACGGTTTTGTCGGTTGGTGTCACATTTCATCAAGGCAAATGAGTTTGTTACGATCTCTCGAAAGGAAAATACTCTATAAGTGTCTTCCCAGAAATGAAGTTTATATCCAAAACAACAATGTCTGGAAATTAATCCCTAAAAATGCTCTATTCAAAAACTTAAAAAAACAGAAAGATTAGATCAGGTGCTTATCAAAAACTTTATCAATCTGTTCTCCAAACTTGAATTTTCGGACTTAAACGAACTTTCCTCCCTTACATCAACCCAAACACTTTCTGAAAAACTTTCGCTGAACACAGATAAGTTCAAGTACAAGTGTTTTCCACCTTCGCTGTTGTACCAAACGCACCTTCAGAACTCAAGGAATCAGAATGTTCTTATTAATTTCTATAACAGAAAATATAATGCAACTAGCCTTGACGATTATGTTTACGACTTAATCATGCCTGACTAACACTTGATCCATTAAACCAAGTACCCAGTTCTCTAAATAATTATATCCACACTCTACAGTCATATTGATTAGGGTGACGCTGCCGAAACATCACAACATTTACTGGGTAAATGTTGTTTGATGCAACCACCGCGGGTCTCCTTATTTTAAGAACCTATGAACCTAGGCGGTCAATATTAATTGCAGTAGCAACATGAACATTCTGCGTATTTCTATAAAAAGGAGAACCTTGTAGAATCCTGGATTAGAGCTTCCTAAGCCAGTCTACTTGCAATCTTAATAGAAATATTAGTTTATACCAGGCCCATTGGAGAGCAACGCATCAACGATTTCGGCATAAACATACATTTTTTGGTGACCCCAGCGTAATATCGGACGTCAACATGGACCAACTTGCGAAGAACCAGTTAGAACTGGCGAAACAACTGAAGGAGCTTGTTCCGTACCGTCAGAAACATTTTACAAGTCGACGTTTTATGACCCACGCCGAGACCTGTCCATGCGCCGGGACAATGGATGGTCTTGAGGTGCCAGTGCCATTATGAAATCGGCACCTCAGATGCATCATAAACCAAACAAGTATTTTGTCGCCGCGGCTTGGGTCAAAGGGTGCGCATATCATTTGTTTCTTCATATTGCTCGTCCCAACCCAAATATCTCAGAATAAGTAAATTTTAGGGGCTGGAACGACTAAAAAGAACACGTCATATTAGATATAAGGAACAAATATTTTTAGGTTCATTCATTCTGATCAGATCAGTCATCATCAGTTCCTGTCAGCCACCGAGCATAGTTCGTTGTGTTTATAGGAGTGAAATTTTCAAGGTGTAATACTTACATTTTAAAGGTGCATGAAGAAAATAAAGCTATTCAGTGTTAAAATACATAATTCCCCCAGTGACTTAAAAATTAGTGATATTTAGCACGTGTATTCTGTGTTGCTACTGGCCCTCATATCATGGGTGGACCAGATAAAAAACCGTATGAGAAGCCAGTGGAGGACCTGCAATCCACCATAAGGCAACTCAAACAAAAAATTGCTCAATTCGAACACGTTCAAGATGTGAACATTGAACTTAGTGGAAAGTTAGCAAGTGCTAGTAAATATAATGAGGACCTGTGTAATAGACTATCACTCATTGAAAAAAAATTCAGTGATTTTCAAATTCAAAATGAATCGTTAAATCAAATAAATTAAGTCCTGCAGTCGGAAATCGATTCTTTAAAGACAAGCCAAGATGGCAAACGCCGTCGATCTGATAGTGCCAATGTGAGTGCTAGTGACGCCAAAACTGATACCGTAGTGCCAATGAGTGTTGATCTAACAACAAATACCGGACCACATGCAAAGGAGCGTGCAGAAAATAAATCAACAACCGACGGATCGAAACAATGTACCAACAAGAAACCAGCCCACAACAACATGGAGAATGCATCCAGCACCAGGCAGACATCAACAAATGTATTACCGAGCAACAAGGAGTCAACAAGCGGCAACCAACTCACAGGATCAACATCAACAAAGAACAAACAACAAAATGTACAGGTTAGTGCTTCAGCTAATAATAAGAAAAATTACTCATACCCCCCATTGATTATATACCAAATAAATGCGAAAAATATCATTCAAAAATTAAACAATAAAAACGTCACCGAATTTAACATTAAGAGAATAAATAAGAATGTATCTCACCTATTAACTAATTCCTACAAGGATTATGTGATTGGGAAAGAAATACTAGCGGCGTCTAGTTATAACTTCTTCTCATTCTCCCCGAAGGAAGAAAAACCGCTGTCCTATATCCTAAAAGGCCTAGATTTCTCGTACACTACGGACGAAATAAAATATGAACTCAACTCTCAGAACCTCAACGTTGTCAAAGTGACACAATACAAGCAAAATCTGTTCCTGATTCAGTTGGCCCCACTATCTTCCCCTGACGAGCTCCTCAAAATCAATTACCTACTTTATCATAGGGTTAAGTTCGAAAAGATCATTAAATCGGGAATTATCCAATGCTTTAGATGCCAGAGATTTGGGCATACCTCTGCCAACTGCAGTATGGATTCTAGATGTGTCAAGTGTGGACAAACCCATGGACCAATTGCCGAGGGCAACGTATGCTCAAAAACGAACGAACAGGAGTCTTTCTGCATTAATTGCGGAAATCAAGGTCATCCAGCATCACACAGAAGTTGTCCTAAATATAAGGAATTACTGCAACGCATGCAGGAAAAAAAGACATCCATGGCTGAAAAAGCCAAGCACATTCAAGAAGTCACAAATAGTTATATAAATACAAACCAAACTTTTTCACATTTTCTCAAACCCATCGTGAGTGATAAAACCAGCTCAAAATCTGTAGAAATTCCTCCCACCACCCAAAATATTTACGGTACCGATATTTCTGTCTTGGCATCTAAAGTACGTGGTTTTCTCCCGGCATATAAAGAGGCGGATCCCATTGAAAAAAAATTGTTGTTAACAAATTTCTAGTTATCACCCTCAACGTCAACTCCCTCATTTCAAAAAGGAAACGCCACGCCCTCGATGAATTCCTCAAGGAACACCGCCCAGATGTTGTTCTTTTAACTGAAACGTGGCTTAAACCCTGTCATAATGTTTTCTTTAGGAACTATGAAATAATTCGGAACGATCGCTCTGAAAGAGGAGGCAGTACCGCTATTCTCGTTAAGAAGAACTACACGTTCAAGCAAATAGACATTCCCACAAAGTCAAATTCCGAAATCACTTCTATACAATTGCTTTCAAACAACTCCTCAATCCTATTTACATCATTATATGGTATAATCCTCCACAAATCTCTCTTGATACTGATTTAATTACAAATATATTCCTCGAATCGTCCAAACTCGCATCTGCTTCCGGTCGCAAAAATTTCTGCATTGTTGGCGGTGACTTCAATGCTAAACACCCCTTATGGCTCAACTCTTCCATGAACACCAACTGTAAAACCCTTCATGATTGGTACCTAGATAGCATACCACAATTGCACATCAAGCTACTAAACCCATCCATGCCTTCCTTCCACAGAAATAGCTCCTCGTCATATCTGGATTTGTTCCTTACTACCCTCAACCTGAATGTGATTAATGATGCAAATAGTTGTCCTTATCTAAGAACATTATTATTTGACTCGGATCATTCTGCTGTGTCCTTTTATTTTTCATTACAGGAGTCTCTCTCCTCAGCTACCCCTCGGACTATTCCCAATTTTTCCAGTACAAACTGGGATTTAGTACGTAGCACCCTGACACAGAAATTCGATCAAATTCACTTTCCAAACAGCACACTACCAAGCAGTGCGCACGTTGACGAGGCTATTGCACAACTTAATGAAGCTTTTGCTTCGACTGTAGACGAATGTGTTCCAAAAACAACATTAAACTTCGATTCTCAGATCCCTCTCAGTGCGGAGCTCTTGATGCTTATCAGAAAAAAGAATGACATGCGCAAATGGTGGTTTCGGCATAAACATCTTCCTATTTCTTGCACAGCGAAATCGCTCATCAATAATTTAAATGTTATCATTAGAACCAAATTGAAAACTCACTATTTGCATTATTGGAACAAGAAACTTTCCAATGTCAAGCTTGACAATAATACCTTTAAAAACATTAATAAATTTTCTAAGAGACCCACACAAAAATTTCCCCTATTTACTCCCCTGATGGCAGCCTCGTTAATGTTCCGGATACAAATTTGCTCTTAGTTATCAACCTACAACGAGTTATCAACTTAGTTATCAAGTTATCAACCTATAACCTCAACCACCCAGTGTCGCCATTCTCAAGTAGCACCTATCTTAAGCAATACTACTGCGACTTCCTCTCATTCTAGGCTAAGTACTAGTCAAGAAGAGGTTATGGAGATCATAACCCAGTTGCAAAACAAGAAATCATCTGACATACACGGTGTATCCAACTTTCTTCTGCGTAAACTCAATGCCACTGTTACTCCACGTCTCACTTTAATTATCAATGCTTGTCTTCAACTCTCTTATTTCCCAACTTCTTGGAAACAAGCCATCGTCATACCAATCCTTAAGCCGTCATCTTCTCCACACGACCGAAGCAACTACAGGCCAATTTCACTACTCCTAAATTGCTCTAAAATCTTTGAGAAAATCATGAAAAAACATATCCTTCGCCATTGTTGGGCTAATAACATAATTCCAAATTACCAATTTGGCTTCAGACAGAAACACTATACTACTCATGCACTTGCCAAATTCAAAAATGATATTGCACACAATTTAAACATGAAAACCCCAACAATTGCCATTTTTATTGATCTTAGTAAGGCATTCGATACTGTCTGCCCAGATATACTCCTTCACAAGCTATCCAAGCGCTGGCATTTTGACTCCTCAATGTGCCATCTTCTTAAAAATTACCTTACTGATCGTGCATATAAAGTCAAGGTTGATAACAGCTACTCCATTTCCACTCCAATCGCCTCAGGTGTTCCTCAAGGATCTGTTCTCGGACCAATCCTATTTACTATCTATACAGCTGATCTACCTCCGCCCCCTCAAAATGCTGGCACTATGAACATCCTGTCCTATGCTGATGATATGGTGATATACCTATCCAGTAAAAATATAGCCAAAGCTCAGAGAACACTCGAAGATTATCTAAACATCTTAAATACTTCGTTAGCCGTCATTGGTTTGAGACTCAATCCCACCAAAACAAAATGCATGGTATTTGCTGGTAAAAGTTATAACCTTCATACAACTAACATCACAATTGGTAGCTCACTTATAGAGCAAACAAACTCTTACAAATACCTGGGCATATTTATTTATTTATTTTTATTTATTTATTTATTTATTTAACTTAACTTAGTACAAGTTAATACAATGGTAGAGAAAAAGAAAAAGAACAAAACAAAAAAAACAAAAAAAAAGGGAAATTTAAGCAACAAAGCAAAGGGAAAAAAAAGTTATATTAGGACTTAAACTAGAATTAAAACATCTATGTTGTGACGCAATCTAAAGAGTATTAAGCTACATAAAGCTAAGGAAGAAAAGATATATTACGATATAAACTGAAATACAAAAATCTAAAGTTATGAGGCAATCTAAACAAGATGGTGTCCGGTCGGGTCAGGGAAGGTCCGGAAGGGCTGCAAAACTAATATATTATACTATATTGTTCCAAAGTAACTTACGATTCGATGGTCATGTCAAGGAAATCATTGAAAAAGCAAATAGATGCTACGGCTCACTCTACCCAATTCTGGCTAAAAGTAGCCCGTTAGCGACAAACATAAAGCTTATCTGTTACAAGCAACTTATACGGCCAATTATTGGCTACGGTTTCACATCCTGGTGTGACATTTCCTCCACCCAGATGGAAAAACTTCGTATCCTTGAGAGAAGAATTTTCAGAGCCTGTACTGGCACTTATAATAAGGCCAGCTCAGTCCACAAACGCAGCAACAAGGAGCTATACAGCATAGTGAAAATGAATAGAATTGACCATTTTTTAGCTACACAATGTGTGAATTTCCTAAAAACTCGCGAAAATCTATAATCGCGGTAAGTCAATCGCGATTCAACAGCACTTAAACTCACGTATGACCAGCTTGCAGCAGAAAGGAAAACACTGAAGCTAGTACAGGAAAAATTGGCAAAGTTAGAGGAACTTTGGACACAATTCAGCACGGGCGATGACCAAATACGAAGGGATCATGCCCATAGAAGAGATCACCTTTATTTTAGTGAAGACTTACACAGCCAAGCATTGAAAGTTCATGAGGAGCTTAAACAATCACTACAAGAAATGATACAAAGATTTACAGAACGATCAAGTGATCCTGCGCCGGATTCAGGTGAAGAGAATTCAGCAACTATAGCTGAAAACCGTACTGACAAGGAGATTCGCAAAACTATTCGCTTGTGCCTCAAAAAACAAAAAGCAATACAAGCAGTGATCGGAAGGATTCACTTCGAGAATCAATCTTGCGAATATTACGGAACTAAAATCGAACGGCTTAACCCTTGTGTCTACACCTGGGTCTGGCCAGACCTTTCTCAATTTCATTTAAAAAATTTGTGTATTTTCATTTTTCGCATTGACTTCAAACTCCATGATATCCTTAAGGCAACCATTCCTAAAAGTTTTAGAATGGAAATATTGGCGATAATTTGATTACATTATTTTTAGAAGAGATTTCAAATAGTAGCCACGCTAACATACACCATGGGTCTGTGGAGACCCTTAACATTTAAGCATCTTGCTCCATGTCGGTGGAAGAGTAAGAACTTCAATGTAATCTAACTCCTTAGACATTTTCAAGTCACTTATCACCAATGACATGGTTGTCATCATAATGAGAGAGACGAACCGAAAAGCCAAGGAAATTATGAATAAATACAACATTGAAAATAATCCTTCGACGCCTAAGGTATGGAAGCCAGTGAACGAAACAGAGCTATATGCGTTTTTCAGATCGCTATTGACAGCTGGAGTTAACCACTCGATTGTTCAGCATACAAAAGAGTTATGGCAGACCAAGGCTTTACCATTATACAGAGCAACTATGCCTTTACAACGTTTCTGGGCTATTAGTCGTTTCATACGGTTTGACGATAAACGAAGTCGGCAGGCTCGTCAAGCTACTGACAAGGCTGCACCAAAAAAAGACCTCTGGACAATGTTCAACACTCAGTTAGCATTACTTTATACACCGAAACCCACCATAACTGTAGACGAGCAAGTTTTTCAGGAAATGGTTCCTAATCGCACGCGACCAGTAAGATCAACACGGTTCGGCTTCTACAACGAGGAAGTCGCACTGACTTCTTCTGTACCAAAAAAAAAAACAGAGCTGTTCTGATGCTGTCAACGGTACACTATGATACAGCAACTTCTGGTCCAGCAAACAAACCGGAGTCTATATTGTTTTATAACAAAAACAAGGGTGGTGTAGATGTTATGAACCAAATGCTGAGGAAATACACTTGTCAAAGACGTACACAACGGTGGCCTTTAGCATTCTCTTATAATATTCTTGATGTGGCAGGATTGGCCACTTATATAATTCACTGTGAGACACAGGGAAGACGCACAACAGATGCACGCCGGAAATTCCTAAATTCTCTTGTGGATCACCTTGTACGGCCACAAATTGAAGAGAGAATGAATAATAGACAGGTGATGAAACAGTTCAGTCCGCGATCTGGAATTGAGGAATATTTCGGAAAAAACATCGTGGACGAAAAGATACCAACCCCTAGCACAAGCGCTATCAGCAGTTCTAGCAGAAAAAGGTGTAGAATTTGTAAAGATGCGGATAAATTTGACAGGAAAACGCGATTTGAATGTATGACATGCTCGGAGCCAGTGTGTTTACAACATTCACGGCCATTTCATAAATGCTTCAAATGTATGAATAATGATTCCTGAACTCCTGAAAAATTAAAAATACTCATAAATTGTATTATATTGCGACATTTTTTATCTAATAAAAGCGATAACAAAATAAAAAATACCTTTTACATTAAATCTTCCATCCTTATTAATATTTACGTAATGGGTCCGACTGGACCCATGGTGTAGACTAACGTTCTAATGTACTTGGTGTAGACATAAGGGTTAAGGAGGATTGGGTGAGTATCCAACAGCAGAACTCATTAATATATGAGTTGACAGATCAGGAACGTGAATATGGGTACAACGAACAAGAATTTTATGAACTCGACGAGAAAGTACAAGAAACAAACGTGAAATGAAAAGAAAATTTAAGCTTGTCAACACACAGGATGATACTAGAGATAAATTGAATAAAGTCACTGCGAAATTGCCGAAAATAACAATCCCGAAATTCGATGGGGATTGTGTGAAGTGGCCACAATTTCATGATATGTGTTCACAAATGGTCAACATATAGTCCATGGAAGAGGTTGAGAAAATGTGGTATCTTAAGAACAATTTAACTGGAGAAGCAGAAAGATTAATAAGACATTTGAATGTATCAACCCAGAACTATAAGACTGCATGGGAAATATTGAATAATCGATAGGACAACAAAGGATTGTTGGTCACATCAATTCTAGACAAGCTCACTACAACGATTGTTCGACACCACAAGAGAATGCGTATTAATGCTGGAGAATGTGGGAATAAAAATAAAAGGATCCTGGGATCCAATATTATTACACATTTTATCAAAGAAACTGGACAATGCAACACACACGTATTATGAACAATCGTTAAAGAAACCTAAGGAACTACCGTCGATGACTGAATTCCTAGATTTCCTGAAGCAAGGTCCCAATCGTTAGGAGCATTGGGGACCAAAACCGGCAGTGGAGGAAATCATTACAGATACGCCAAGGTGACTTCAGCCACAATCAGCACGGGAGGAGTGAAATGCTTTATATGTAGACACAAAGAGCACACAGTAAACAATTGTGACACCTTTGTAAAGATGACAAGGCTGGAAAAGGAGCAATACCTGCAGTTAGGACACATGAAGGAAATTAGGGATGAAAACATTCCGAAAAACCATTATTTTCTACCACATCACAGAGTAATCAAGGCCGAAAGCAGCACTACAAGGCTCAGGGTAGTTTTTGATGCATCCTGCAAAACCTCATCAAACTTGTCACTAAATGATATAATGATGAAGGGATATAAGGTCCAAGATAATTTATTTGACATATTGCTCAGATTCAGGACCTATAAATACGCGCTGGTTACAGACATTCAGCAGATGTATAGACAGATAAAAGTGGCTGAAGAAGATCATCGGTTCCAACTAATTATATGGCGGAATACACCCAGCGAAAAATTAAGATATTTTAAATTGACGACAGTGACACATGGAACAAAGCCGGCATCATTCTTAGCGACAAGATGTTTAAAGCAATGAATGGACGAGGAAATATAAGAAAATATATCCATGCAGGATATGCCAGCTCTTCAAATACGGCCAAGTATTGGCCCATTGTTGACGATATTAAGGAGGGTTCACATCGCAACGTGAACGTGCACGTGGTTTTTGTCCCTTTCATTTACATGGGAAATGCATCACCCCTTCTCGATGCATTTCGAGGGAAAGTTGGATAAATCCAACTTTGTTCGTTCTCACATGCGGAAACGACCTTGTGTTCGAACCGGAGAAGAACTTTTTGACAAATCCAATAGATGGATTTTTCGACCGAAAGAGAAGGATTGATGCATCAATCCACATGTGAGGAAGGGATAAAATATCCCTCTCACGTTGTCATCGTGAAAACGCTCTCTGAAGAGCGAAGAGCTTTCACGTGCACGTTCACGTTGCGATGTGAACCCTCCCTTACACCGCGAGTAATGGGTCAGTACTTGTGCCATTAGTCGGCCGATATATGATTTCCCTGAGTATTTTTGTGTGCGATGGCCATTGTCTGGCCTGTTAATGGCAACCACATTTTCTTTTTAGGGTCAAATATTTGATTTAATATATATTCTTGAGTTACATTTTTTCGACTGGATTTTTTGCGGGTGAAAGTGTTTGATTTATTGTTTGTGTTTTAAGATTTTGGTGTGAAAGACCACCGTGAAATTAGGCATGTGGCAGCCACTTTATCCATATATGTTAAAATCTCACCCACAAAAAAAAAAACAATATTTTAACCATAATTTTCAGTACAATTTTTTCACTTCGTGCTGAAGGAAATTCATTAATTGTTTTCTATTAAAATATACTCTGATAAATTAAACTTAAATAAAATATTAAAATGCCTAAAAATTATTTTCGGGTAAAAAAGCATGCGGTGCTTAACTTAAACGAAAATTCAATAATGGTGTGCTTGATGAGGGTGAGCAATGTCAAAAGAAAACTAAAGTGTTAATTTGTAGAGAAAACGAAAATTTAATAGCAAGTACAAGTGTAAATGATACTATTTCACCAGATAATTCTGTAATCGAAGCAGATTTATATGGACATAAAGAAGTTAATTCCAGCGTTACAGATTATTCAGTTGCCGATTCATCATTAGAGATTTTGTCACTCAATCAAGAAGAGACATTGAATTAATCTGGTATTCGGGAAAAAATTATTAAGTGGACGTTTAATAATTTTGATACGCTGCGTTGAAGCGCAGTGACTGATTTATTGACAATTCTACGTGAAGAAGGTCATACAACTCTGCCCAAAACTTCACAAATGTTATTAGGTACAGTTCATCGTCGTGCTTTGTATCCTATGATGAGTTTTAAGAATACTCAAGGAGAGTGTATATATTTAGGTATAGAAGAAGGATTGAAAAATATTACTTGTCCTGATTATAAAGAAACTGATTTGCAAGTGTTTGCACACATCGATGGGATGCAAGTTTATAATTACTCATCTGTTACAGTATGGCTAATATTAATTAGACTATTTGATGAAAATTACATTATAGAACCATTTGTTGCTGGAATTTATTGTGGTGACTCTAAGCCAGCTGATGTGTCTCTGTATTTGAGAGATTTTATTGAAGAAGTTAATAATCTTACAAGAAATGGTGTTGTTATATATGGGAAACAATATAGTTTTCGTTTATTAGCACTGATTACTGATTCTCAAGCAAGAGCTTTTATAAAATGCGTGAAGGCACCTGGGGGATATTAAATGAGAAATAAAAATTATACAAACAAAAAATAGAAATAAACCATCACAAAATAAATATAGATTCCCCTTTGATACAACTAAAAAAATTCGACCCAGTTAATTCTGTAGTGATAGACTCTATGCATTTGCTATTCCTTGGAGTAATGAAATCATTACTGGAAAAGTGGGTGTTAATGTCAAGTAAAACACGCCAAAGACGAAGTGAGGTGCAACATCTTCGATGTCAAATGTTCTCATTGAAAATAAATATTACATGTGATTTTCAACGGAAGCGCTATGAGATAAATCAAGTCAGTCGGTGGAGAGCAACACAATATCGTTTGTTCTTATTATACTGTGGTCCAGTTGTACTAAAAGATATTTTAGACAAAAAGTATTATACTCATTTTTTACTCCTCTTTGTAGCATGTCGTATACTTCATAATGACGAACTAGTCAAAATAAGTAGTAATGATGCTCGAATATACTTGCAAAAATTCTTTAAACTACTACCAAGTCTTTATGGAAGCACAACCCAAGTATTAAATATGCATTATTTACTTCATATTGTTGATGATGCTGAAAGATTCGATATTTCTTTAAGCAAATTGTCTGCAATTTGGGGAGAGAGCTTTATTGGCTACTTGAAAAAACTCGTTAAGTCACCTTATAAACCTCTAGCGCAAATAATTAATCGTTTGAGTGAACTTAAATATGAATAACCATGTAGTGATTAAATATTCCCCGATCAAATATTCCGAGTCTGATTAGACTCCCGTCCCAGATTCGATCGGCGTCAAATGACGGGAATTCAGAATCCAATTGGATTCCCATCACGGCTAGAAGTCGTTCGCATGTGCGTCCAGTTGTGTCGTTTTTCCTTTTTTTTTTCTTCTTTTCCTTTTTTTTTCTTTTTCCCTTTTCATGATTATGGTGACCATGATTCATGATTACCATGATTTTTGTCATATATTCTATACGACCGCAAGGGTATCTTTATGGTCTTTCATGACCACTTGAGAATTCCTCAAGCAAATTTACGACCCTCTCGAAAGGGATCTTTACGACCTTTCGAATTCGCATTTTTATTTTTTACGACGGCGCCGAGCAAGTGTTTTCCTAGGAAAACCGTCTCCGAACAAGTGGACAATTTGTAAAGAAAGTACCATTTCGGGTACGGTGTCAAATTAAGTTCGGGGCATCGAATTGCAAGCACGACCGCCGTGAAAGGACGCGGTAGATCGCGTGGTAACGCCCACCACGCCGTCGCAAAGATGCGTGCCGATTGGCTCCTCGTAAAGGATCGTCGGTATTGCAGAATTGAGAGGCAAACCGAAAAGGACGCAATCGTAATGGTAGATAGTTAGTCAAAAGGTCGGTCTAGAGGCGAGCAGATGATGCATGAGTAAAAGTAAAATTATAAATAAGAGTTGTGAAAAGGTAAAATTATAAGGAGGAATTGTGAAAAAAGTAAAATTATAAAGAAGAATTGTGAAGGAGTAAAATTATAAAGAAGAATTGAGTAAAAGTAAAATTATAAGGAAGAATTGCGAAAAGGTAAAATTATAAGGAAGAATTGTGAAAAAGTAAGAATTATAAAGAGGAGAATTGAGTAACAGTAACGTCGTAAAGAAGAGTTGTGAAAAAGTGAAATTATAAAGAGGAATTGAGTAAAAGTAAAATTATAAGGAAGAATTGTGAACAAAGTAAAATTATAAGGAAGAATTGTGAAGGAGTAAAATTATAAAGAAGAATTGAGTAAAAGTAAAATTATAAGGAAGAATTGTGAAAAGGTAAAATTATAAGGAAGAATTGTGAAAAAGTAAGAATTATAAAGAGGAGAATTGAGTAACAGTAACGTCGTAAACAAGAGTTGTGAAAAAGTGAAATTATAAAGAGGAATTGAGTAAAAGTAAAATTATAAGGAAGAATTGTGAAAAGGTAAAATTATAAGGAAGAATTGTGAAAAAGTAAAATTATAAAGAAAAATTGAGTAAAAGTAAAATTATAAGGAAGAATTGTGAAAAAGTAAAATTATAAATAAGAGTTGTGAAAAGGTAAAATTATAAGGAGGAATTGTGAAAACAGTAAAATTATAAAGAAGAATTGAGTAAAAGTAAAATTATAAATAAAGAAGAATTGAGTAAAAGTAAGATTATAAATAAGAATTGTGAAAAGGTAAAATTATAAGGAGGAATTGTGAAAAAAGTAAAATTATAAAGAAGAATTGTGAAGGAGTAAAATTATAAAGAAGAATTGAGTAAAAGTAAAATTATAAGGAAGAATTGCGAAAAGGTAAAATTATAAAGAAGAATTGTGAAAAAAGTAAAATCATAAAGAAAAATTGAGTAAAAGTAAAATTATAAGGAAGAATTGTGAAAAAGTAAAATTATAAATAAGAGTTGTGAAAAGGTAAAATTATAAGGAGGAATTGTGAAAAAAGTAAAATTATAAAGAAGAATTGAGTAAAAGTAAAATTATAAATAAAGAAGAATTGAGTAAAAGTAAGATTATAAATAAGAATTGTGAAAAGGTAAAATTATAAGGAGGAATTGTGAAAAAAGTAAAATTATAAAGAAGAATTGTGAAGGAGTAAAATTATAAAGAAGAATTGAGTAAAAGTAAAATTATAAGGAAGAATTGCGAAAAGGTAAAATTATAAAGAAGAATTGTGAAAAAAGTAAAATCATAAAGAAAAATTGAGTAAAAGTAAAATTATAAGGAAGAATTGTGAAAAAGTAAAATTATAAATAAGAGTTGTGAAAAGGTAAAATTATAAGGAGGAATTGTGAAAAAAGTAAAATTATAAAGAAGAATTGAGTAAAAGTAAAATTATAAATAAAGAAGAATTGAGTAAAAGTAAGATTATAAATAAGAATTGTGAAAAGGTAAAATTATAAGGAGGAATTGTGAAAAAAGTAAAATTATAAAGAAGAATTGTGAAGGAGTAAAATTATAAAGAAGAATTGAGTAAAAGTAAAATTATAAGGAAGAATTGCGAAAAGGTAAAATTATAAAGAAGAATTGTGAAAAAAGTAAAATCATAAAGAAAAATTGAGTAAAAGTAAAATTATAAGGAAGAATTGTGAAAAAGTAAAATTATAAATAAGAGTTGTGAAAAGGTAAAATTATAAGGAGGAATTGTGAAAAAAGTAAAATTATAAAGAAGAATTGAGTAAAAGTAAAATTATAAGGAAGAATGGTGAAAAAGTAAGAATTATAAAGAGGAGAATTGAGTAACAGTAACGTCGTAAAGAAGAGTTGTGAAAAAGTGAAATTATAAAGAGGAATTGAGTAAAAGTAAAATTATAAGGAAGAATTGTGAACAAAGTAAAATTATAAAGAAGAATTGAGTAAAAGTAAAATTATAAATAAGAATTGTGAAAAGGTAAAATTATAAGGAGGAATTGTGAAAAAAGTAAAATTATAAAGAAGAATTGAGTAAAAGTAAAATTATAAATAAAGAAGAGTTTGAGTAAAAGTAAGCTATAAATGAGAATTTGAGAATGTATTGAACAAACCAACTAAATAATAAAGCGTATAGTGAGAATTGAGTGCGTTTTTAATCCGTTCTCGCCACGTCAACAGGGCGAAAAGGGGCAAGTGATCTTCTAATAGATGCACTCCTTGTCCTGTTATGAAAAGAGAGGACGAAAATAAAATTTCATAACAACCATCGAAAATGACAAAGAGACAGAATATAAGCGAAATGAATATCAATCACTCACTTGGTACTACTTCCTATGAGGGACACAATTATTTATTAGTTCGATCAATTGAAATTAAAAGCTATAAAATAACGTGTACCTCACCAGATAATATCGTACAACTTGAAAGTGGGCAGATAATGCAAATAGACAAAATATTATTGCCACATAATATTGAGGAAATATTTGCGAAAAAGAAATTATATATTAGTGGCCGCGAATTAAGAACTATTATAAATGATTTATTTGATTATCCTACGCCTTCTAGTGATGTTGGTGTCTATATGGGAATTCATTTCTTAGATGAGATTGTATTTGTTCCTTTAAGCCGAATCAAGTGCAAGTGCATACTATTTGACCACTTGAAGGAAATATGCGTTATGACTTTGCTTCATTAAGTGAATGTGTAGTTTAAAAATAGAATGTTATCGATTTTTATGTTTAAAAGATGTGCATATTCAGAAAAATTTTGTCGAGTGTTAGCAGCAGAAGGTGAAACAAGTGAATTTTATATTAGTGTTTATTTATAAAAGCTTTTGTTTGTGTTTGTGTTTTTTAAAATGAACTCTATAACACAAAATAGTGACGCGCGTCCCTACGCTATTGTAGATTTTATTAAAAGAAATAAAAAAAAGTTATCCGTTGATCTGGTGCCATCATCATGGATTTACAACCACGAAGGGCAAAATTTTTGTTACTTTCCGGGACCAGAAGATTATCTCAATTTGGAGATATGGCTGTTCGAGTTGAAACTGTTGGGTTTAAGTCTCGCACGAAATACAACAGATGGAGTGAGTAGTTTTCTCCATGTTAGATGTTTTATATTGGCAGCACAAATTTAGGTTTAGTAAGGTTAAGTTTGTCTGTCAGGAAAAAGTCAGCTTATGTCGCGTGGAAAGAAAAAGTTAATTATAATTGAAATAATTGAAGTAAAGTAAATCAAAGAAAGAAGAAATCAAACTTAGAAATAGTGCAACTGTGTATTGTAGGAAGATAGAAGATGAAATAAATATTATCAGAAAATAAAGAATAATTAGATATTATTTTACATAACCTCATAAATTATAACAGAAACCCTATGAGGAAACTTGGAACGATTATGTGGTGACAATTGTCTCATATGCAGGTAAATTTGTATTCGGTTAATTTTATATCAAATTTCGGTTTATACAGTTTTGCATTTTTATAGCTACTTTGGAGCAAGGAAAACGACGGTTAGACCGGTTTTATAGCTACTTTGGAGCAAGGAAAACGACCGGGCGTTAAAACGACGCAATGTGGAAACTACCGATGCTGAGCAGAATGCGGAAAATGATGAAAATAGTTTACTTTTTTTGACAGAAGAGGCTTTAAATAAGGAACTCTTCGATGTACCGAGAATGTCAAAAGGTGAAAATTTTCCATCAAATAATTTAATGTTTAGAAAGTTATAAATGTTTCTTTTTTGTTCTGATTTAGATATTGCATCGACAGCATCCCTAAAATGGGAAAAAGATAGAAGAACAAACAACCAAGTAGTTTTCTTTGATTTGCATATATTCTTTTTATTGAATTTTGTTTAATTTTTAGAAAATGAGCCCCAGCCATCAATTCTCACAACAGACTTACAAATTCCAATTAAAAGTGAGTTTTCACTTGGCTTTAAATTCATTTAAAAAACTGAATTTTTATTCATTCACATTTCTTTTACACTATCAGATGATATAGAAGAACTGATGGAGGAAAAATTGAATAAAATGGCTATTTTAATTGAACACAAAACAATAAACGAAGCATTTTATATGACATCCAGAGCAAAATGGATGAGCTCAGACATGCTGTGTTCCAAAACTCCAGGTCTACAGCATCAACAAGTTGGCTGGAAGCAATGAAAAAAGGGTTAAACGGGTGTCAACAACTCTCAGAAAATGATGAGTATCAAGGGGCTTTAGTTAGATTTCAATTCATTTAATAATATTACTAATTACACAAATTTTTGTTACAGATACTGCTGTATAAAAGTTACATCAGTAGCGAATCAACTGTGTCATCGGCTATTAAAAAGGTTATGAAGCTGACTTTGGAACAAGCGTTTGAATTAGAATACTCCGGAACTGGTCGGACTGTCCAAGGAGTTGTAGCTACACGCAATTTTAGCGCAACAGCTACATACAAATGTTTAGACGGTATGTACAAAGATGTTTGTATCTCGTGACAATATACCAAATCTAATTTTTCTAGGCGCAGTGTCCGTACGGTTTGCGGGATCGGATGAGCTAAAAAACCTATCTGGAAAAGTGGGTCGCTGGTTATCCGGAGCAGGTGACCGCGAAAGTGACCGTAAATGACAAAGATGGCATTTATTCTACAAGCCATCAACAAAATGGAAAAAAGAGACAGCACTTCCACAGCAAACACATGGCTCTCAACAAAAGAGCTAGATGCGGCACTCATAGAAATGATTAAAAAACTTCAAGGGAAATACTTAAAGGAAGAAATTGAACAGGTGAAAAAAGGACATGCTATCAAAAAGCAGAACCGCTTGGCATCGCTGTCACCATTCTTAGACAAACAGGAGGTATTACGGGGTGGAGGAAGACTGGAAAATGCGAAATAAGCGTATGATACCAGACATCCCATGTTGCACTTACATAAACAACATCTACATGCAGGACCATTAGCGTTACTAGCTATATCAAGGCAAATGTTCTGGATAATTCGAGGCCGAGAACTATCACGTACAACAGTTAGTCATTGCGTGAGTTGCTCAAAAGGAAATCCACGTCTACTAACTCAGATCATGGGGAATCTTCCGAAATGCAGAGTTTGTCCAGTGAGACCATTTTATACCTTGGGTGTAGATTTCTGTGGACCAATTTGGACTCACTATCATGCTCGAGGAAAGAAACGACAAAAGCAGTCCATATGGAAGTAGTTTCGGATTTAAGCACTGAGGGTTTTATTGGAGCACTTCGAAGGTTTATGGCTCGAAGAGGATTCTGTAAGGAATTATTCTGCGATAACGCAACAAACTTTGTGGGAGCCAATAACAAGTTAAAAGAATAAGCGGAACTATTTAAAGAACAGTACAATAGGGAGAAAATAACTGCAGATTGTAGTACTAAAGGAGTTCGCCACCAAGAGCACCACACTTTGGAGGATTGTGAGAAGCCGCAGTAAAGTCTGCAAAAAAGTTGTTAAGACTAACACTATCGTCAGCATCGTTAACATATGAAGAACTTTGCACAGTAGTATCAGAAGCTGAAGCGATACTAAATTCACGACCAATTACGCCATAATCATCCAATCCAAACGACTTTTCCGCATTAACACCAGCACACTTCTTGATAGGAGAACCAATGGTTGCTATACCAGAACCCCGTACAAACACAGAAATGTCAAAATTATCAAGATGGAAACTGGTATCAGCTATTCGCCAAGAAATGTGGAGGAGAGGGTGAAGGATTATTAAGTGCATCTACAACAAAAAAGCAAATGGAGAGAGGAAACAGCCAACGTTAAGCCAGGAATTGTAGTAAATAAATTATCAAACTCGATCGGGGATCTAATTGGAATCCCATCTAAGGATTCCAATAAGATCGCGTTCGCACCCACACAACCGTCTGCCTTTTTTTTTTCCTTACCTTGTTTTTTTTCCGATCACCCTCGTCATTGACACCATGACGGGTGAAACCATTTATGACCCACTCGAGGATCATTATTTATGACTTACTCGAAGTCATTATTACGCTACGGCGCCGACAAGAAAATTCCTGAGACATTTATGACCCTCTCGAGGATCATATTTATGACTTTCTCTAAGTCATTATTGCACAACGGCGCCGACAAGCGGAAATTCAAGGGAAATTTGTCCCTAAAATTCCATGTTCATCAAGTGGACAGGTTACGAGTGAAAGTGCCGTTTCTGCACTTGACTCAATTTCGCTCGAGGTGTCAAATAGCAAGCGCGACCTCCGTGAAGGGACGCGCAAGATCGCGTCGGGACGCTGACCACGCCCCAGTTCAAAAGGCAAGCCGATTCTGATGCGAATCTAAAAGGAGACAGTAACGATCGAAGAGGGCAGTCTGGCGGAGAACTTCGACGAGGTGACAGACCTACAAGGTGTAAAGATTAACCACAGAAATAGAATAAAGTTTTGAATGTAAAAGAAAAACGAGCGAATTTAAGTCAGAGAAAAATAAGTAAACATTTTGACCAGAAAAGTTCTACATGAGTTAAGCGAGTAAAACACAATTGTTAAGCGAAATTTAAGTAAACCTATTGAAAAGAGAAGTTCTATACAGTTAAGCGAGTAAAACACAGTTGTTAAGTGAAATTTAAGTAAACATTTTGACCAGAAAAGTTCTACATCAGTTAAGCGAGTAAAACACAATTGTTAAGCGAAATTTAAGTAAACCTATTGAAGAGACAAGTTCTACATAAGCTAAGCGAGTAAAACACAGTTGTTAAGTGAAATTTAAGTAAACATTTTGAGAAGAAGAATTCTATATAAGTTAAACGAGTAAGGCAATATCGTTAAGTGTATTAGAAACCAATAAAGTGAAAAGGGGTTTAAAAACTGTTTTATTTTTCCTACACTCCTAATGAGGCGCAGAGGGCAAGTGATCTTCCCAAGAAGCACTCCTTGTCCTGTTATGAATTAAGGGATAAAAGAACAAAAAACACTCACCAACGTATAATTCATAACAGAATGTTGGTAATGATGAGAGAAGAGTCCACCACTCAAATGGCCGTAAGGAAGAATCGAAGAAGTATTTAAGGGAAAGGATGATTTAGTCAAAGTAGTAAACGTCCGAACCGCGAAAGGAACTTACAAAAGAGCGATCCACCATTTAGCACCATTACCCATAGAAATAGAGGAAGAAACACAAAAGGATCCAATTGCAAACCAATGCCAACTTAGGATTTCCAGACCGGGAAATATATGGAAACAATTAAAGCAGCAGAATAGTTGGGTATATACTATGAAGGAAGAATGGGTGTTCAACTTTGTATGCGACAGCAAACATTTTCAAATTCAATTATTAGGAAGCGGAATAATTACGTTAAAAGCTGACTGCGTGCTAAAGGATCATGGACTGGAAATACAATCGTATCGACTAAGAAATACAGAAATAATGTCAGTACCTCAATCAATCATAAAGTTACCAGAAATAGTCAACAAGACACTTGCCAAATTCAAAATAGAACGCGAATTACATTTGAGTCAAGAAACATTTTTAAGAACGTATGGAGCCTTACAAAATCAAATTAAACTAATTAAGAACGAGGAATTGGACCTAACGTCGCTATCCGGCCATGACATCCACCAATATTCAATCGGATATTCAACATTAGGATTTATGATCATTATAATCATAGCATGCATGATAATCTATCGAAGAGGAGACCGCCAGGCCGAGAAACCGACCGTAACAGTCGCCCTGGCAAGGGAGGACTTTCAAATTGATGAATAAGTCATCAACCCGGGGAGGATGTTTAGTATGATTAGGTTTATTAGTTTCGGTTCGTAGTTTTGTTATGATAAGGATAAAGTAGAATTCGCAATAGGTATGATAAGACACATTTTTTTGTAGGTTGATTAGGACTAGTCACGGGAGTTATGATAGGGCCCTTACATTACCATAAACGTGAGAGAGCGGAAAAGCAGACATCAAATTTCCGTCTGCGAATTTGTGAAAATTTTAAATTTTAATGATAAGGTTTTATTACAAATTCATATTCCAGAAAATCAACGTTTTCTGGAGTTCTCACGATAAATCGTGGGAACAGCTGAATCAGCAGACTAACCGTAAGTTTTAGATAAGATATCCCGAGTCAAAGAAAAAGTTCTGATTTTAGTATAAAACCTAGACTGAAATCAGATTGGTATATGAACAAAATATAAATCTGATTTCATCCTGATTTCGCAAAAATGGAATGTAAATCAGGTTGAAATGTTTAATTGAAACCAGACTTATTTCAGACTTATTTCAATCTGGTTTCAATCTTAAGTAATGAATTAAAAGGGATACTAAAATCAGACTTTTCAATCTGAATACAATCAAAAACAGTAATATAAATAGTAATATAGTAAAATAGCATTCTACCATATTATTAGAAGAATATCAAAAACCTTAACCATGGACACAGAGTAAAACTCCTACAGAATGTAGATGATTATAACATTGGCTGGAACTAAAGGGTGGGCCATCTAACGTTTGGAATTTGAACTATAGGTTATTTTGAGGTTGGAAGGTTTGATGACATTTCCGATGTAACAGAAAGTTAGTTTTATGTTTGACATTTATGAAATGGGTCGCTTTTCGCTTGAACAAAGTTGGGAAATATTAAAAACTTATTTCCAAAGTGGTGAGTCTTCTACTCAAACTGTAAGAAATTTACGAAAAAAATTGGACATAAAAGATGTGCCAAAAACGCAGTTTGTGGATCAATTTGTGAAGCGAGTTCGTGAAACTGGATTGTTGTTGGATAAAACAACCCGTGTACGTACTCGTCCAGTGCGCTCAACCGAAAACATCGCTGCTGTTGCTCAGAGTGTGCGTGAACAACCATCAACATCAACTCGTCATCGTTCACAAGAATTGAACATTTCACGCACTTCTTTGAGAAGAATTTTGCATAAAGATCTCGGTATGAATGCGTACAAAGTTCAATTAGTGCAAGAGTTGAAGCCGCATGACCATCCGATTCCTTTTCGGTTTGCTCAATGGGCTGAAGACCGCTTGATCGAAGATGAGCATTTTTACCGAAAAATCATCTTTTCAGATGAAGCTCATTTCCACCTCGGAGGATACATTGATAAGCAAAATTGTCGTATCTGGGGCTCAGAAAATCCACACGTCATCGTGGAGAAACCAATGCATCCACAACAAGTAAGTGTCTGGTGCGGATTTATGTCTGGCGGCATTATTGGGCCATTTTTCTTCGAAAATGAGCAAGGAAACGCCGTTACAGTGACTGGCGATCGCTACCGCGCCATGCTGAGCGATTTTTTGTTCCCCAAAATTGAAGAGAATGACATAGACGACATTTGGTTTCAACAGGACGGCGCAACGTGCCACACAGCCAACACAACAATCGATGTTTTGTGCACTGTTTTCGAAAATCGCATAATCAGCCGAAAAGCTGATGTCAATTGGCTACCTCGAAGCTGCGATTTGACTCGGTTGGACTTTTTTTTGTGGGGAGCCGTTAAGGACAAGTGTTACGCTAACTATCCAGAGACGATTGACGACTTGAAACATGAAATCGGAGTTGCCATTGACAAAATAGAGGCCCAAACAATCGAAAATGTACTGAAAAATTGGACTGATCGAATGGGGTATTGTATGGCTAGCCGTGGCAGTCATTTCAATGATGTTGTCTTCCATTCCTAAATGGAAAGGTTCAATCTTTCTAATAAACTCATAACTTTGAAAAAATATTCATTTGTTTTTTTTTATAGGCGATTCAAATTCCAAATCTTAAATAGCTCTTAAATAGATTAGAGCAGTTGCTATCTAGTAGTCACCAGACTAAGTCCGCCAAATCTCGGAGTGGAATATTCATAATTTTGTAAAAGTAATTGTGAAACTAATAGTGTAAAGTAATTGTGAAACTAATAGTGAAATAAATTGTAAATTAAAAATAGACAATTTTTTTTTAATTCAATTGAAATTCACATCATTTATTTCGGGTGATAACAATATGTACAGGTAGAGTAGAGTGAGTCATAAGTCTGAGTGCCAACTTTGTGATAAGTTATTGTAGGATTCAGGTATATTTGGTTAGGTCTTGTAATATGCGTCTGATAAAGAGTCTTGAGATAAATTAAGTAGTATATAAGATGTAAATTTTTGTAAAATAAATCAGTGTTAAGCATCACTTCAAGTGTTTCACATCGTAAGTTTAAACCCATTTGATTTCCACTCAAAGTCTGGATAAGTGTTTCCTAAGCCAGCATTCAATACTTGTGAACATTCGGCGTATTTCTATAAAAAGGAGAACCTTGTAGAATCCTGGATTAGAGCTTGCTAAGCCAGTCTACTTGCAATCTTAATAGAAATATTAGTTTATACCAGGCCCATTGAAGAGCAACGCATCAACGATTCCGGCATAAACATACAGTCCCGTTCTGCCAATTAAATTGATTGCCTGGGAACGAACAACCACCTGTTGTTCCCAGGGACATCCGCTTCGAATCGCACGAAAGATCAATTCTGTAAAACACTATTGATCTATTGTTCGTTGTTTGAAAACTCTATTGATAGTCTGGGAACGAACAACCATTTATTGTTCGCAGAGATATCCGCTTCCACAATGCGTGAGGACCATTTTTCTAAAAACAGTAGAAACTATGATATGGAAACCAGAAGATTGGACTTGCATGCATTTTGGAAACCCGTTACGACTTCCCCGTTGTCGAATTTTAATAAAAACTGTCGGTCCGGTGGAGCTGGCACTCAGTAATAAGTCGGAAAAGGGTCGTGCGCGAGGTTAGTAGTGTAAACAATTTTGATAAGACTAAAGAATAAATTAAAGTTTAACTTGGGATACATTTAACGAAAAATTAAAAAAAGGAACAAAAATTTCTAGCCTAAAGTGAAACAATTTTGATGTGATTGAAGAATAAATTAAAGTAGAAATTACTTGATACAATTTATGTGTGAAATATTTTACGAAATTTTGATATGATTGAAGAATAAATGAACGTAGAAATTACATGAGACAATTTATGAGTGAAATATTTTACGAAATTTTGACTTGATTGAAGAATTAATTAAAGTAGATATTACTTGATACAATTTATAAGTGAAATATTTTATGCCGGATCCACACGCTTGGCGTTTGTCGCAAACACCAAACCTAGGCAAACGTTTGTTTTGATTGTGTGGATTAAACTTTGCCATCGACACGCTTGCGCGTCATTAAGTCTCTCGTTAGAAGCTAAACATGTCGGACGTTGAGCTTGTGTCAGCAATTGCATTTGGTTTGACTTTTTGTATGATAAAAGTAAGAAAACAAGTGTTAAAAAACGAAAAATAGGCCAAAGAAGATGTTGGATGTTGAAAATTCATGAAAACCGTACCAGGCTACTATGAAATTATTTAATTAGTCGTACTTATTTTATGTAACATGGATTTGAGGTAATGTGGTTTCCTGTTTGCATTAAATTCAATATAATATTCTTTCAATAGTGCTATGTGTATATAAATTATATTCTATGACTTTGCAGAGAATATATGGAAGAAAAATTTCATGAAATTCTTCATGAACCATCTGGACAATTTGCCAACTTCTGTCGGATGAGCTTTAGTGATTTTGAATTTTTGCTAAGTGCAATATCACCTATGATTAAAAAGAAAAATACAGACTTCAGAGAAGCTATACCAGCTAAATATCGTCTGGCTATAACATTGAGATATTTAGCAAGTGGTGACAGTTACAAAAGTCTGCACTACTTGTTTAAAGTATCCACTCAGATTATATCTGAAATTATACCTGAAGTCTGTAAAGCTATTAATAAAGCGCTAAAAGATGAAGTAAAGGTAAAGTAAAATATATTTGATATTCATTAAAATATGCTTTATTTTACTATATCCTAGGAATAATTATATTTTTCCTGGGGGGTATGATCATTTCATCTGAAAGGATGTTTACAGATGATCTTTGGGCTGAAGTGTTAGGATCATTCTTAATTGTTAGATTGGTCTGTGGTGGCAATGGGATGGAGGTTCTCACAATATTCGCGACCTCATTTGTGATCAAAATATGTCAAATCCATTTGATTTGTGTCTGAAAAATCGACAATCAACGGGAACAGCCGCAAGCACAAGCCAAACCACACGCCGTTTGGATTTGTGATGGTTTGTGTAGGTTTGGCAAGCGTGCGGATCCGGCATTACGAATAAGAAGACAATTATGAGGCTAAGTGAAAAGTATACTTTTGATAAAAACTTTTTGATTAAGTAATCCAAGAGTTATGATGCAAAGTTTGTAAAATTGAAGTATAAGACGTTCAAGAAGAATAAATGCGGTTGGAAATAAAAGTATTAATCTGGACTTTTGAATTTTGTTTTTTTATTCAACGGGGACGAGCGATCCTACCCAAAACATTGGGTATGAAACCAGAAAATTGTGTATACACACATGAGGAGACGCGAAATATTTGTAATTCCAACGGAATTGAAGTTTCTTTAAATCAAAAATATTTGAATTTGTAAAAATAATAACAACATAGAAAATATATATTATCAGGGCACCGTAGTTGAAGTGTCTTGTGTTTTTTAAGAAACATCAGTGGAAACATTTGGTGCACGTGAGTTACATACAATGTAACCAACACAGATACGAGAATAAGTAGTATTATCGAAAAATGTAACCAATCGAAATAAATCGACACTACTTATTTTCCCATCGAAGAAAGTGTTAACCCGGCATGAGAACGGAAACCTGCTGCACAAATTTGCTTATGACGTTTCCGTTCCCATGAATAATGAGTTCAACAAAATCATTAAAAAGCAAAATTTGGAATCAACGAAATGCAGAATCACATTGATTTTAAAAAACCGAATTGTAATTAATTGAGAAGTGATTCGCATTTCGCAGTTTAAGTTTACGAGCGGAACCTAGAGGATAATAAAGAAAATATATTAAAAATTTAAACTGGTTTTTATTTTTTTTTATTATCTAAAGATAATAAAATATATAAGTCGTAAACAATCATCGAAGTCAGTGACTCTCGTTGTTAGAAAACAAATTAACACACATGATACAAACAATTATTAAAATCAGTGTCAGAAAACACAGCTATATACTCCATTGCTTAACACACGAAAGTCAACTAATAATCCAAAATATGAACTTGATAAAATTTTGAAAAATTCAAAAATCCCTATATAAAAAACAACAATATGAAGTTAAGTTAAATTTTAACGTGAAAAACAAAAACTTGAAAATTTTACGAATAGAACTAAGTTAAGCGACAATGTGAACTTATACAAATTTTTGTGAAAACAGTTATACAAGGTGGGCCATTTAAAGTGGAAGCATTTGTTTCTGAAAAAATATATGAAAAAAACATTTTTATTTATTTTCATTTCGTTTATAATTTATTTTGGTTCAAGGAGATATGATATCGCGTAAATGGCCACCTTTGGCCTTGAGTACAAAATGTGCGATTTTTCGGCGTTTTCCATGGTTTTGACCAATGTGTCGGTCGATATGGCGGCGATATCACGTCTTATGTTGTCTTTGAGTTGAGCTATGGTCCTTGGCTTATCAGCGTATACTTTGGATTTCAAATAGCCCCACAAAAAAACGTCTGGTGGTGTCAAAACAGCTGATTTCTGGGGCCAGTCAAAATCACCGTTTTTCGATATGACTCGTCCTGGGAACAATGGTCGTAACAAATCGATTGTTAGTCGAGTTGTATGGCATGTTGCACCGTTCATCATGGGCATCACAAAATCATTTATCATGGCTCGATAACGTTCGCCATTAACAGTTTTCGTTGCTCCATCATCGTCTTCGAAAAAATAGGGACCAATGACCATATCCGCACAAACACAACACCAAACTGTAGCTTTTTGGTCGTATAGAGGCTGTTCCTCAATTAATTGAGGGTTTTCAGTGGCATAGAACCGACAATTTTGCTTATTGACACTTTTATTTAACGTGAAATGTGCCTCGTCTGACATGATGATTTTTCGCCAAAAGTTGGCCTCGTTCTCGGCCATTTGGCATAATCGACGCGACGCAGATAATCACCAGGGTTCAGTTTATGTGCCAATTGAATTTTGTACGGAAACATCTTCAAATCGACACGAATTATGCGACGGAGAGTGGTCCCAGCGGTGCCCAACTCCTGAGAACGACGACGAAACGATGTTGTCGGCTCCTCCTCAGCACTGGCTCGTACGGCTTCAATATTTTCATCGGAAAGTCTTGTTTGTTGTCTGGATGCATGACTGGCATTACTAACATTACCAGAATTCACAAATTTTGCGTATAAACGTCTTATAGTGTCATCACCGGGACCACTTTTAGCTTTATTTTTCGAACGAAACGCACGTTTTTGGTTTTCACAATTGAGAAGTTATTTTGAATGTAAAGCTGAACAATTTTAGAGCGTTCTTTTGGTGTGTACTGTTCCATGGTAAAATTATCTTGGAATGACGCTTCCAACGCGGTATGTCATTAGTCGATCTGATAATTCCGTCAAAAGTTATTGGGTTGCCCGATGCTTCCACTTTAAATGGCCCACCCTGTACTTATCAAATATGATACAAAGTTAAATACGATTTGATGTGAAACATGTAAAAGTTAATGTGATGTACTCACTAACACTCACACATATTATAATCACATGACAGAGGTCATCACAGTTGTTGGGTGTTTCTGGGGTTTTGATCAATGGACATAAAATCATTCACGAAAATCGAGATTTGGTTGGGACGTTTCAAAGTGATACTCGGGAATAATGGTACATAACGTTTATTGTCTTTCTTCTAGTCTTTACAATGGCGGGGTTACTCCCGGAGAGTGAGTATGCTGCCTAGCTCTGTCTTACATCATTTCCCGCTTGAGGGACTTCTTCAGCTGCCGGTAGTTCCTTCGCTCCATTTTCAGCTCGTTGATCCTTTGACTGGCTATTCTTTTGGCTTCCTTCGTAGTCGCTATGATGAGTTCCTTTTGTGCTTCCTGGAGCTTCCGCTTGAAGTAAGCCTCCGAACCGGACTTCTGTTTCTTTACTGGGGGTGGATTAACTTCCTTAGGACGTCGTTCAAGTTGACGCTGACGATACTCCTCGATGGTAATCGGTCTGGGGCCAGCTGTCGGATTCCTCAACGCCTCCTTGAGACTGGAATTGTCTCCGCTTGACATAACCAACTCCCCTACTCGGAGAGAACTGAGGTCTACTAGGACCTTTCAGTGTTTTGGTGTTGACTACTAGGTCAATTCACCCAAAAAGAACGGAATTCTTCTGTTGAATTCTGCTGGGAGACGATGTCTCCCTTCTAAAGCTCTGTGGAAGCGATGTCTTCTCTCGGAAAATGTCGGTAGAGGCGAGGTCTTCCTTCAATCTGGCTGTAGAGGCGATGTCTTCTCTCGGAATCTGGCTGTAGAGGCGATGTCTTCCTTCAAATCTGGCTGTAGAGGCGATGTCTTCTCTCGGAATCTGGCTGTAGAGGCGATGTCTTCTCTCGGAATCTGGCTGTAGAGGAATCTGGCTGTTTGATTGTTAAATTTTTCAGGGATTGTTTTGAGTTTCTGCACGTTTGATCGATCAGTTATCGATTTGTGAAACATTTTTGGTTTTGTTTGATTATTAGTTTTTTCAGATCATGACACAGTGCTCGTCAGTAGTCACTTGTACGTGCTCCAGTGCACACGCATCTTTGTTCATCATAGTGCTAATAAACAGTATTATATATTTACATAAAAGTCTTTTACTTTCCCAGTACATTACAGTTAGTTTAAGAATTGAAGATAGAAGCTTACATAAGATTGTGATGAAGTAAAAATATGAAAATTTAAGTAATCTTACAAATTAAATTCAACTAATAATTCCAAATACGAACTTCTGAAAATTTTGATGTGAAAAGGTTGTGCCAATATATTAAAAAATTCCAGCATAAGAATCCCCAATATGTGCCTAAATAAAATATTGAAAAAAATTTTTCCAGACAAGAATCGAAATTATTAATTTAAATACAATTTCGATGCCAAAAACAAGGTGATTTCGAAAACTTTTAAAAAGGGGTCAAGTGAACTAAACCAGAAGCACTCCTTGATCCCCTGTTGCGGAGGCCTATTTTCGTAACATCAAATTTGGTGGCAGCGGTGGGATCCCGAAAATAAGGGATCTCCAAGTATTTAACTACAGAAGACTGCACGACCAGACATCCGGAAATCCCAGCTATATCCAGTGTCAATCCAGATATATAGGCAGAACTTAAGTGTCCTAACAAAAATCAAATACCTTGGCTTTATCCTGTCACAAAACATGAACCCAAATATGCATGTGAGGGTTAAGATTAGAAATGCAAAAGCTGTCAAAGAATCCTTGAAGCACTTAATGAACCGAGTAAGTAACCTAAAACAGAACATTAAATTACTTAAATACAAACGACTTATAAAACCGACTTACACGTACGGATCTGTTGTCTGGCATAGACAGCTAACCAAGATGATTAACGCACAAGTAAATACATTCGAACAATATTACCTAAGGACAGTGACTGTGTAAGGCAAGGCATACAAAAGACAGACTAGAGATACACTCTACCCGACCACTCTGACAAACAAAGAGTTGTATGCATCAGTTAAATGCCCCCCCATACACACATTCCTGGACATTGGACAATTTACAAGCGAGTAATCTTATCCGTCTAAAAACACAAACAGTAACAACCTACTGAGAACCGCGACAGCCACAAATTACGACATTGTACAACAATATGAGTTGCAAAGAGTCAAACCAATACAACTTCTTTATAACCCTCCCTAATCCTTATGACTTAACCACACTCACCTGCCACTCCTTTACAATCGCACACTTCTTAATTTGACCAAGTAATAATAAGATACGAGTAATAAGTACTGCAGCAATTTGTTTCGCTGCGATAGATCTATTTTTTCTAGTGAAAAGAGTGATGGTGGAGGTGTTTTAATCGCCCTGAATAAGAAAATCCAATTTAAAAATATTGTGGTTACGGACAATTCTTTAGAAGTAATGTCGCCTGATTCATGTCTTATTCTAGGCGCTTGTTACATTACACCAAATAATGAATCTGCATGTTATTTTAACGTCATTAACGCAATGCAAGCCTCTCTAGGGGATTTATTACTTGACCAAATAAATAACCAAATATGTCTAGTCGGTGACTTAAATATTCCGGGTTACCAGTGGGTGATTAAAGATAATTTTTCTACTGCAGTCGGATTTCATAGAAACGTTAATATTAGGGACGCAGCAAGTGTAACGAGTGATTGGTGTAAAATTTATAAGTTAGTCCAATTAAATTCTGTAAAAAATTGACTTAATAACACTATAGATTTAGTATTTACTAACATTTCTAGTTATCGGAAAATTTGTTATAAAAATACACGAGAGTGAGAGACTCGATCAAAATTAGCACAAATTAGAATAGAAGTGCTAAATAAAAAAATACACACACTGGAGGACATAACTAAGAAAAACAACATGGATGGATTCGAAGAACTGGAAAATAATTATAACCAGCTACGCAATAATACCACGGAATAACTCCAAAAACTGGATGTCAAAATCGTAGACTATGATATCAACAAAATACAAAGAATGGGAAAGCAAAAGTGAGGGAAAATAAGGGAAAGGGAGGATTCATACATTACAGAAGACTTCTCCAAAGACACATTAAGGAATCGTAAGCAGTTACAATAACAGCTTCAACAAGAAAGAGCAAAAGGACACGATGTCTACATAAGAAACAACAAAATCATAGTGAAACCTGAAGAAAACGAGAAGAGGAAAAGGGGTGAGTCAACATCTCCCACTACAACACCAACACAGCAGCAAGCAATTGGGGACAACAAAATTATAATAGCTCCAACAAAATTACATAAAACCGACCCATTTGCATATATGAGATCCAGATCTAAGCCTGGGATAAAAACAAATTCACCAATAAATACTGGGAAATAATTGGTAAAGCTATGCCCATTCTCAAAATTTATTGGTTGAAGTACATAAAAAGTTATAGAAACACTACTAAATAACTTAAAATCAGAGCTAAGACGCAGATTCGGTAATGTTGAAACCTACACTTCTGGATCCTAGATTTAAATCTAAAGGATTCCGTCACATCTGGAATTATGATAAAGCATTGTCGGATTTGAAACTCAAAATTGGTAACACTGCTGCCGCCCGCGCCGTTCAAATTCCAGCAGAGAGTTTAGTACAGCTTCAATCACCAAGTCAAGGACAATCTTCCTCATTCTCAAATTGGAACGATTTCGATGCCGATCTTGCGAGTTTGGTACCACAAAACACAACAGCAGCAGGTATTGTTGAAATCGACAAGTATCTACAAGAACCCATAGTTATGAGGAAAGAAAATCCACTTACTTTGTGGAGAGTAAGAGAATCAGTTTATCCGCTTTTGCACAGATACGTTATAAAGAGACTAAATATTACAGCAACTTCAGTCCCATGTGAGAGACTGTTTGCGAAACAGGTGCAACTCTCAATGAAAGATGCACTCGACTTAAAAAAAAAAACTTTCGCAATTGATTTTTATTAGTTGTAATAAATAAGTTGAAAATTTTTCTTTCGTATTTATTTACCTTTCCTTCGTATTTATTTATAATATAATAGCTATGATTTATATAATCATCACATCATCATCAAATTAGGCTTTAAGTGGATCTAACACTGTAATGTCTGACTAGAACTAGACCTAGATAACTGCAGGTAATGCAAAGTAATGCGTATTGCTTCTTGGTAATATTACATCGGCGAGTGATGTAATAAACATCACATTACTTTTCGAAGCACTGTTTTCGCATCCCTAATATAGATGAAATCGAAAGCTTTCTGTCCGGTCATTATGTTGGATCTATAGAAGCAAATTGGCGCATAAATGAGTATCCAATGCATTACCAGTCACATAATATATTATGGTTCTAATTAATAACAACGCTAATTAAGGAACGTTTTTCTTTTCAAACACCGAAATATCATAATTTGAAATCCGCGCAGTTACAGATATTCCCAAAAAACCAACCAACTTAGTACCGTTACATTGTTGATACAATTTTATATGTGTTTTATTTACGTTTTAACAAATGATACGAAGTCATTAGCGGACTCTGTGATATTTACAATATCTTGTTAGACACTTATGGCGTGTGCAAATTGATGCTAAATCTTAATCTAAGTTTAATTTATTGGAGTGTCATTGGAAGCGTGCGAAGTGGTTTGCTTGTCTAAATTTTGACACCTGGAATTTGAAGTTGTAGCAGTGTAGAAGTGAAGTTTTATTAAGTTTAACATGGATGCTGAAGCTGAGTTGCTATTTCCTTTTATAGAGTTGCTGTCTTTGTATATTCAAATGAAGCAAAAGAGAGCGAAGAGAAGAAATTTTGAGAAGTTGCAAAAGCTGCAAGACTCTCGGGTGAACAAAATCATTATTAGATAATTATGGTGCTTAATTACTTTATTTTAGGCTTTGACATACTGTGCTCATGGATATTATTCTTCGGTATTCAAACCCGTAATAACCTAAATCACGACGCTATTAAGAAACATTTAAAAGTTACATGGAACGCAATCCAAAAGCTGTCTGAGTTGATTCCTAAAAAGCCATCCGGATGGAGCATCATATTTATACTGAAGGTTTTCTTATGCTGGCTCGCAAGTGGTGCTAGCTATCGAGTAACATCTGAAGCTTTCCGTATATCTCGGTACACAGTTCGAGACATTATTCATAAGATATTGGACATCCAAGGTAAACATATCGAAAACCATCGGGACGACTCTACTCTAAGAATAAGGTAAAATGTTCTATTTATTAGTTACAAAATAAAACAAAATTAAACTAAAATTTAATTCTATTAGTACAATAAATCTTAAAAAAACTTTTAAACTACCTAATAACTACCAAAAAAGTAATCGGACACTCAGAACTACTACAATATAATTACGGATAGAAATCCCATTAAAAATTTTTACTTCGCGGAGACTCCTCAAAATTAATGAAATAGTACACAGAACAATATGTACAAATAGAAAACATAATTTCCAAAATTTAATAGATAAATTCTATAAACATGATGTGAGTCTGTATGAAGAGAATAAGACTCACATCACTCTTAGAACAGTTTAGACGATAACAATTTGGATGATAGCAATTAGAGGTAAAATAGAAAAACTCATTTCCGACATCGATTTCGAATTTCTGCAAATAAGAAAAAATTTAGTACCATGTAACAAAACCTAATTACCTTACCGGTAATGCGGACGTTGAACGACTAGGTAGTACTCATACAGAAAGCATCAGAGTTCTTTATTAGTAAGAAAAGCAACCAATCAGATCACAAATTCTTAAGGCTCTATAATTTTACAATAAGTCATTCGATTCTTCAATCAGGACCACACCCCTCTCAGTTCAAAATAGAAAAGTAGATTCTTAAATCATTTATGATTGGCTTATTAGAACAATGCAAAAATTAGGAGAAATATAAAGAGTATAGGCAAGCAGGATTTATCCAAAATTATAAATCGCTTAGACACAAGGAAGAACCTAAATTTAGGAAATTCCAATCAGACAATGTTTAAGAAAACAATATCAAACGTCCATTTGTACTTGCTGGTCAAGTCACCAAGGACACTCCTACTATGGATGCCCTCCTACTGCTATTACCAACGACGACCATTGTCACAATGTTCATTCTATTGAATGAACCGAAACCGAACTAGGATGTGCTGAAATAAAAATCGAACAAGTTGAGCATCACTTAGTAAAGTTGAGCATACTTAGTTTACGATCATTTAAAAATTTTAAATGTAAGGGATCTAAAATTATTGAAATATCATAAAATTGTGAACTTAAGCCTAAGTTCAACTGTTATTATCATGACAGTATACATATTTATTATTCTTATACAGGGTGTCCCAAAAAGTAGTGTGAAGCTGAAGCCCAGCGATCGAACATCCCATGATAGGTCCGAATAACCCCTATGTATGTTCTACGATTTTTCGTAGTTTTGGAGTTATGACTGTTTTAAATTTTTTCAACAGTTCCCGACCATCAAGACATTTTCGAAACCATAGATGCAGGGTTGATTTGTTTTTCAAACTTAGCTGGATACACAACTAGGCAAACACAATCGTCATCTTCATTCTCAGATGTAAACACAGAGCAACAAAAATAAAGTAATCCCACAAAGCGAAGAAACCTTTGGAGGCTTTTTATCTAAAAAATAACGTATGTACATGTGTAACTCTTTATGTATTTACATATTTACGACTTAACTCTTTCCGCACATATTTACGAGTTAACTCCGCGCTTCAGGTCGGCACATCAGATCGACCTGGCAATGTCATCAAAAGAAGTTCAAGGCACAACCTCGTGCAGTTGTGAAACACGTTCAATTATAAAGTCGTAGTTAAGAAAACTGTAATTAAGGGCAATTAGGAATGTCGCGACGAAAACACGATCAAATCGATTAGGAATGTCGCGACGCAAAACACGAGAAAAGTAATTAGGAATGTCGCGACGAAACCACGAGAGAATCAATTATGAACGTCGCAACGAACAAACCCTCGCTCTTTACCTTGAGACCAAAGTCACCAATCCTGCCGCCATCTGAACACAATGGACTCATGGAGTATGTTACAAGCATCAACTTCGAGGATCAGTCGAATCAGAGCTGCCGTGAAGACCAGACGTGAAGACCAGATGTTGAGGGAAAATTTCATAACAATTTTATCATGAACCAAGTGTTAGAGTCAGAAATAATAAAATAAATAAAAAACAAAACCGTCAGTGAATATAAATTCTTTTTTTTTTATTCAAATGCCAGCAGCATCATCTTACATTTTGACGTTTTTGTTTTGTTTATCTTTCAACCTTCTCACGAAAACTAGGGTTGACGGAAATAAGAATGAGAAGTTACTTAATAGCGCTTTCCAGTTCAAGTTACAAGAGTTTCTTTGAAAAGTTGCTTGTCACTAGCGCTTCTAAATTTTAATAATTTAAATTTTATATTTTATTACAATTGTTGCTTTTAAGTAAAGGAATTTTAGAAGATTATTAAGTTACTTGTGGCAGACGATTTTCATTTGTATCAGAATTTTGCTGTAATTTAAAGTTTTTATATATATCTTTTGCAAAAGTCGCATATATCTGATTTAAATCAGAATTCTGTTGGAACTAAAAGTTTTTGTGCATCTTTTGTAAGAGGCAGACGGTACGACTAATAGCGCTTCCAATAACTTTCAATTATATTTTCATACATTTTCAAACTACATTGCTTTAAGAAAATAATAATTTCATTTTTTATGACAGACGACTTTCACTGAGAAACTTCTTAATTGAAAAAATTGGAACAATATGTTGGAAACAAAATTTTCGTAATTTATTATAACACTTAATATGTATTTTTTCATATTTACAAGGTAATTATACATCAAAAATATTTAATTATAGGATTTAATGATAAGGTTTATTAATTTTAATTTATGTAAATTATACTATTTAATGAATAAGGATCTATTCTAAATAACTCATAATTAAAATACATAATAATTTCTATTTCTTTCAGGTGCAATGCTCTGAAGAACGACAATTTCCGGTCTTTACGGCGAAAGCAAATTAATTATTGACTTGTAAGCACCTTTAGAGTGCAATGCTCGCATCGATCAATTTAGTTAACTGATGACCTTAACATCAAATTATATATATAAATCTTGTAATTAATAAATGAAAACAGTTTTTGTTTTGATACCAGCAAGAACGCGTTCCATTTCCTAACCTTTCCTTAGACCTCTATTAGTATTGTGCAAGAACTAGCGTTACCTAGTATCTTCGCATATAAAGAAAAGGTCATTTTTAATAAGTACAAGCCATGTTCCCTAGCATCTGATTAAGACCTCGTACTTTCCCTAACAGATACAATATTTACCAAATTTCATGTTGTGTATTTTATATTAATAGTAAAATTAAATAATTTCTTTCTTTACATTTAAAATGTATATTATAAATTTAAATATTTCTTCCCAAGGTATAAAAATTTATACAAATTATTTATTTCTTACAAAATGTTTTTTACTTACATATGTTTTAACGTGATGTGCGCGTATCATAACGTAGTATATCGCCATTGCATTAACGTACTAGTTTCAAACATACATCATAGCTATAATACTTATATGTTATATGCACTTTCATCATTTTTTAGCCAGTTACATAAATAAGCTATTGTGCGAACATCGTCGTAGTACTACGTTCTACTGGCGTTTTTCAAATTTTACTTTTTACTTTATCTTTCTCTACTTGCGCTGTCGTTGTGCTTGTTAGTGTCTCAACTACACTCAAATCACAGGCACAATTAATCGGCCACTTATATATTTTGGCACCCTGTTTGTTAAGGTTAACTGTGACTTATCTTATGTTTTGGTTTTTATTCAGAGAGTCCTTATGAAACAAAAGAACGATTATAATCATGTTTTTATTCTGGAATTTGAGGTAGCAAAGCTTTTATAAAAATTGGTGGTTGTAATTAAGAATTGGTCGTTTCCTTGTAATTAATAGTTGAAACGATAAAGTGTCTCACGGTTGTAAGAAGTGAGTATTTTAATATGAACCAGATGAATGATTGTATTGGTTTTTTTTTGCCCGATTATTTCGATGGGACCAGCTCTGGTCATTTTATTTACTTAATCAGCATATTTTGCTGCGGTTGCCAAAACTACGTAGTGCTAGTTTTGATGTTCATTCCCTTGTTGCGGAGCACTTATGAAATGTCCCTGAGTTAGCGAATTTGTTTGACCCAAAAATATGCCCTCTGCGCCATCCTACGCCAGTCTTTATTCAGACGTGAAGAAAGTAAGTGACCCAACGTTTTGAAGTAAAATTTAAGTGAGTTATTAATTGCAATTTGAATCTATAATTGAAATTGGAAAGATTTAAGTAAAAGAGAATAAGATTTTAAGTGCGAAGAAACAAAAGTGAGAAATAGGAATCGGCGCAGGTGCGTAGTTGCACACAGATTTATTATGTTTATTTAACACCTAGTTTTCCTAATAGTTGTTTCTAATAATTGCATGATTTCAATAATCCATTGACCTATTTTGTGATAGTGACCTAGTTTGACTCGCGGTCTCATGTCTAAGGTTAGACATAGACGTAAATTGAAGACAAAACACTCTTCAAAGTGGGGTTCCACTCTATTGAAGAGAGCGAGTATTTCCTCAAAAACCCACTTCAGTTCTATTACTTTCAAGGTGGGACTCCACCCGATTGAACGTAACGTGTCCGAGTTGGTTAAAGTCAAGGAGGGGTTCCACCCGATTGACTGAAGCAAATTGTTGTATCTCCAAGGTGGGGTTCCACCCGATTGGAGGAAGATCAAGTAACCACTGGAACTAGACTGAAGACCTAATTGGCATCAAACCCACCCAATTACCTTTCCAAAGAAGAATGGACCGCTGTTGAAGATGTGGTCTAAATATTGAAACCAGGCGACTGAAACAGTGTCAGGCGAAAAATACCCGACGCTTTCTTCAACCATACCAATAATAAATTCGATGAAAGACTCAATCAGACGAAAAAAATTCCGCCATTTGCTTTCGGTACTTGAAAGTGAGAGACGGTTTAAAAAAAAAGGCTTTTCTTCTAATGCTGTAGCTGAGAGAGCGGAGCAATCGGGTTTAACGGAGTTGACCAGCATAATTTTATAACTAAGATCAAGAGATGAAGGTATTTTGACAACTGAAGGCTTGCGAGAAACTTCAAATATTCCACAGTCGAATTCCATATTCCGAATGAATGACAATGATGTCGATGATGATCTTTGGTCGAGTTTCGATGCAAGAATGAAAAACGTATCCCACTGCACTCCTATAACTAATGCTGCGGTTTTAGTTAAACAATGTGTTGAAAGTGGTTATTTGGAAAGGAGGACTAATCCCTTGAAATTTTGGGAAGACAGGAAAAACACCTATCTGGATTTATATAAAATTGCCATTAAATATTTATGTATACCAGCAACTTCAGTTCCGGCAGAAAGAATATTTTCAGAAGCTGGACTTTTGTGCAACCAACGACCCAATGGGCTTGACCCTGAAAAAATTGATCAAATTCTGTTTTTGAATAGTTTCGCTAATAATGATGTACAATATTGGTTTAATAAAAGATTTAAAAACAATCCTACATTTATTTTTTATGTGATACAAATAGGTACATACTTAATCACCTACTATTTCCTTTCGTGCCTATAAAACAAATATGTATAAATTATTATTGTTATCTCTGTCTTTTTTCTCTTTTGTCAAAGTTTCATTCTTTGAATTCGATAGGGTAAAGTTAATGCCAAATCAGGTCCAAGTATTCAAAAACGAATTCAAACACGTAACAGTATTCAAGCTATTATTTTTGTTGAGTCGAATCATCATACCGATTCGAATCATCAGATCGATTCGAATCATCAATCAATTCGAATTTTGGCCGGGTGATTCGAATCGATTCGAATATTCATTTTCGATTCGAGTCCCATCACCAGCTAACTATTACAGTCGATAGAAAGAAATCGAAATTATGCGTAACATAACTGTTGACGGTAGACTCTGTGGCGGTTATACGTAGTTGATGCACACCAAGATTAAATTGTAACTTACCATTCCTGTGTTATTAATTCAATGTGTTACATCATATTGTGAGGGTGCGTTTCTTTGGTACCATTCATTCGGTGACCTACGAACAAATGAAAGATGGAAGTTGTCAAGCAATGGCGGTGATCGGTTACCTTTTATAGTGAACAGTTAAAAGTAGCACTGGAACAATTTAGAAGTTTAGTTTGTATCGGGGCAGTCGTACAGATGCTGTGTGCAACAAACTGGTCTAGTGAAACTACGCATCTCATAAAGGGCAACATTCACGGTCGTTCCATCGTGCCAAATGGAACGATATTGTTCCAAATCGCGACCGTGAATGCGTAATCGCACATCGCTCCAATGGAGTATTTGGATGATTTGGATATCCAAATGATTGGAAATCCAGCATTCCACTCCTTCGCTCCATATTATGGCGTCATCGTGAATGTGGAAATCGTTTCACTCCACACACTCCACTCCATTCGGTTTTTCCATTCACGGTGACTTTTTGGAACGATGTCGTTCCATATTTGAAGTGTTTCTTGTGGCGCGAAATTTAAATTTGAATTCAATATTGTAGTGTCGAAATTAAAAACAATTAAATAAAATAAAATTGGATAAACTTATTAAATTGTTCAGTTTCGGATTATTAAAAAGTTTTGATGAAGAAGATGAAGTGAATTTTTGATGTTCCATATGTTTTGTGTCTTGTGTGCCCAATGTCTCGTGTTTGCCTATCCACTACGCGACCCCTACGAAAGTTTTGACACAAAGAACTGAGAAGTTTGTTTTAATATTATAATATACATAATGGCGGCTTATAGTAATAAGGAGTTTAAGGTGCAAATTATCGATTTATACAGAGATATTCCGTGCCTGTGGAAAAGTACAGATCCCGAATACCATAGTAAAACAAAACGAAACTTAGCATATGAAAAGATCTTGGAATTATTTAAAACGAAAGATCCGCATACCACTAAAGAAATTTTTCTTTTTAATGAAAGGGGTTACCTGTTGGAGGAGATGGAAATAACTTCGCTCGTCCATGCGCATGTAATTCCTCCAATCACATGGTTCTAGTGTTAAATCATTCATCAATTTCACATGACTGAGACTATTTCTTTTGAGGAACCACTGTTTGGACCATTTCCTTTTTGGTTTTTTACTCTTAACATAGAGGCAAACTGCCGTTGCTAACAGGAAAAATTGTTCATCCATTTATTAACTTTACAATTATTTCACTAATAAATTCACGTTATGAAAACACGTCAGATGAAGTGATGTCAAAATGGAGTGGAGCGCTCGTCAATGGCCCTACATGTTGCTGTCATTCCACTCCACTCCATTACATTTCGTTCCACTCCATTACATTTCGTTCCACTCCATTTGGAACGACCGTGAATGGGGGCCTTTAGAGGTAAAAGGAAACGAATAGTATTGAAGATTTCAACAAGAGCTATTTATTATCATTAAACATTCGATGTGGTGCGTCCAGTTCAGTTTGAGTCATTCATACCAAACGCGTATCATGTACCAAATTTCTCAACAATTTTCAAATTAATAAGTAAAATAATTTTGATGGAAGCGTGCATTTAATTCATTCGCAAGCCCAAAACTCCTTTGCCTACGTTTGATTGAATCAATATAGGTGTATCACCAAATTGATCCGTCTGCACTCCTTTCAGGGAAGGTTTAAATACTAATCGAGGTGTTTCACCAAGACTGACTTAAGATACGCAAGGGTCTTAGACCGATACACAAGAGCTAGGAACGATGTTAAAGCCTTTTGATTTGATTAATGACTTATTTATTTGTTCGAATTTGCACGAATTTATACAAAAAAAAGGTACTGACAGAGGGTAAATTTTCCTTAGCGACTAATTCCAGGTGAGACTAATTACCAGTCAAATTCAAGGTGAGACTCACCAGACCAGAGCAACACTGAACTCGGGCTGCAACCGCGACCGGAAGGGAAGGAAGGGATCATTACGCCGGAAGGGAGGAGCCAGCCCGATAAGGATAACGGGATCCTCAGTGATCCTCAGCAGCGGAGGAGATGGATCGTTCTCTTTTTAAGTTTGGACGAGGACGAGGACGGTTGTGGAGAGGCTGTGCTGTGCGGTGTTATATTAGTAGTTTGATCTTGCCACGTTTGATTTTCGGGAAAAATAGTGCTTGAATTTTTCCTTTGCTTTGGTTTTTTTTTCTCATTTCATTTTATTTTGTAATATAATAGTATTTGAAAGTTTTAAATTTTATTTTCCTTGCTCTACGCATAAAGTACGAACTTAAATTTTTTTTGTGTACACGCATTTGTCAATATAAGCTAATACACATCTTATAGAATTCGAGCGATGTTTTTTTTTTTTTGTTTGAATTTTTTTATCGGAATTGTTCTCTTGGAATGGTCAAGAGAAAACTGAAGCGTCCAGGAAAAGAAGACGGACCACGCAGAGGACATGTTATTTTTTTCCTTAGTCGATCCAGTGGTCCGCTTCGAGCAAAGAACCCACCCCAATAACGCCGAACTAGCTAGCATGGGCCAGCCAGAACACGTCCGCCGCTCGAAGTCTGACAGGGACTTTTTGCTTGAGCGCTCAAGCCTTCACGGCTGTCAGAGCTGTCCCGATCAGCTCCTCCCTCCTTCTACGTTTGTCTCAGATGGACAATGCTCTGTTCGAAACAATTAAGCCTACATTTTCTTTTATTTGGAAAAAAGGAGAGATTTAGTATGTGTAGAGTTTGGTGTAGGATTTGAGTTTGTATGGCAGCATTATTATTATATATGGCAACAATTTGTAATGTACATACTGAATATATATAAGGCAAGTCTTCAATAAACTATAAAACAGTTTCTCTGTAAACAAAGTGTTACTCCGTAAAGGAAAAAGAAGTGTGCGACGCATGCGCACCAGATGCCTTTGCAGATGCCTTTGTAGCAATTAGAATTTCCATTTCATTTTACAACCCAACAATTTCCAGCATTTTTTACCCTTACCTTCCAAAAACATCCCTCCTACTTCATCCATGTTCAAACCTTTCCTTCTAAGTTAAGTTCTAGTTCAAAACATTAGTTTTTTAGACCACCAACTCAATTTGTAACTTGTGAATATAGTTAAATTGAAAAACAGGAAGAAAATTGTGTTTTAAATTTTTTACACCAAAAAATTAATATTGAAAATGGCTACTCAATGTAAATTCGGCGAGTAGCAGAGAACAGTGAAGTTTACAGATAAACTTTTCATGTTTTGTTTTCAACGTTTTGGTCCTTCGAGCCGGATCTTGTGATAAGACATTGTTGGTTTGTGTAATACATAGAGAACTATACGTGTGGCTAAATAATTCAGTATCAATGATATTCAGAAGCCAGTTGCTAATTCAAGAACATATCGGTTCTTTCACTCTTTTCTACATAGAATTATAGCGAATTGCAACACTTCAATTTTGTCAGAGTTCATTCAACAGTGATACATAACAAGTTATTAAGATAAAGCAGTCAATTAAAAACAAAATTAATAAGAATTAAAAACAAAACGCGCGAGTATCAAAAGAAGTATGACTACATTCAAAAACTTTTTAGAAACAGCTGATCCCATAAATGACTTGGAGGAAGTTGAAGATCGTTTTCAAGTTTTTAAAACAACGTTAGACAGATTTGAGGAAGTTCACATACGTATTTTGATGATTGATGAGGCTGAAGAACACCTTCAGTAGAATGATGAATTCGAAAAGGCATACTATCAAGTTTTAAAATTGGGTCGTAAATTTATTGACGAACATAAGATATCATCAACAGTCAATGCATCACTAGCTACTTCACCAAATAATATTGAATCAAATGTTAGACTTCCGAGAATAGATCTGCCTTCCTTTAGTGGCGCATACGAAAAATGGCGTTGTTTCCATGTGATTAACAGGGATTAGCCAGGTCTAGAAACGAAAGGGAAATGTAATTAAAATAATGGACTGTATATTTTTGTTTGTTTACTGTTATGATAAGGAAATGATTTAGATAAGGTTAGAATGACTTAAAGTATTTACCAGGATCAATGTGGATGAATGGTCGCTCTCCAAAATCAAGTTATCCACCTCCTCTTCGTCGATAACAGAAGTCAATGAGGAATGCGTGTGAGCAAAAGTACTGTCTCTGAAAAATATGAGGTAGCCAATGAGAATAAATGCAAAAACTTCTGCGGAAGCAGAATCAAGTCTAAGAAATTTGCAGTAAATAATGAATTTGCATTACTCTCTGTAGCTAACAGGGTACCATTGAATATGAATCTTCCTTTATACGTAAATTTATTTGTGTTTTATGTGTAAGTGACTTTATTTGGTATCCAGATCCATGATCTGAACATAAATTAGGAGAGTAAATGATTTATAAACCATGAGGGCTGGTTTATCACCTTGGTCTAAACATAAATTGGGAGATTAAATGGTTTATAAACCATGAGGGCTGGCTTATCACCTTGTAGAAAGGTCAGGACACTTGATAAAGTCACTGGGTATCCCACTGATACCCCGTCATACAATTTATGTTTTGAAATATGTATACAAATTGAGATATCATTTGGACCATTGACTGATCCAACATGATCACAGTGTTAAGTAGTGCACTAATCACTTTATTATTTCCCTAATAAGACTCAAATTCAATAAATGTTTAAGGACACAGAAAAATAGCTACCTGATGTTAGTGGTGGGGATGCAGGATCAATGATGCCACTTATCACCCTTAAATGCTCAGCACAAGTTGAATGTCCACAATAAATCAAAACACCAAAAATTACCAACGACACTTGTATTTCAACAAAGAACATCGATGAGGCGTCAACAAGGATTAATTTCAGACTGGCTTCATCGATGACCCTTAATGAATTTGTACGTTGTCGAAGAATTCGGGAGAGTGGGAAATGAACCAAGCAACCATTGAAATATTTTCAGACAGGACGTAAATATTTCGGCGAACAACAACATTTTAAACTGAGAATCTCAGTAAGTAGGCTGGGATTTTATGGATGTTGAGAATTGGGAAAAGGAAATTGTAAAGAATACATGAAATTAATTTAAGACAAAATATATTTAAATTATTAAAACACTATTATGTTAACTTTAAACACCATGATACATATAACTCCCTGGTACATACAAAAAATCATATCTCAAACATTGAGAAATTTCATTATCTACGGTCATGTTTGAAGGGTGAACCAGCGACGATCATTGAACCTTTAAGCAATACGGAAGACAACTACGAGATAGCGTGGTCACTCCTAATTGAACGATACGATAACAAACGCGTCATCGTTCAGAATCATTTAAGAGATTTGCTTGGACATCCAGCCTTCGCAAAGGAAGGCCCTTTGCAAATTAGACAATTACTACATAATATCAATACCCATACGAGATCACTAGCAGCATTAGGATGCTCAGTAGATGCGTGGGATGACATACTAATCTTTTGCATGACAGGAAAACTTGACAAGGCAACCAACCAAGAATGGGAAAAAACAATGGTTGGTACGGAGTTACAAAATTATCACAATTCCTTGAATTTCTAAAAATACGTTGCCAGATCTTAGAAGCTTCCCATCATCAAAATCATCCAATTCACGTTACACATTCTCTCACAAACAAGAACACAAATCCAACGAAGAAAAATGTCTTAAATTTTTTACTCCAAACGAGGTCTGTGGTTACTGCTAATAGGAACATAAACTATTCATAGGTGAACAATTTTTAAGACTCTCGCCCAAAGAAAGATACAATTTTGTTAAGGAAAATAAAATATGTTTTAATTGTCTACGCAAAAATCATAGCATTGACAAATGTACACGATCGAGCAGCAAAAAGTGTAACAAGAAACATAACACATTATTACACTATGAAACATCATCTTCATCTAACGAAACCCCATCAGCTTCGCCAAATAATGTATCTAATACTCCACCAGTTTTTAATTTGCAAGCCAATTGTAAGAGCATGGTTCTCCTAGCAACAGCCAAGGTATATTGTAAGACTCTTCCTTAATTGTTTGAAAAACACTTGGGATTGTTCCGCAGGGTTCCGCTCAGATCAAGCAGATCCCGTTGGAATGGAAGGAGAGGTAAAGTACTGGGAATGATGGAAATAATTATTCTGTTGAACTAATTTTATTTACGTCACTACGGTTACAGCTGTAAGTTACTTACTGAATAACTATCTGAATTTTGCGGGGTTCTTATACCTATTTTGCAGTGCTACCGCAGCACTAAAAATGTCGTCACCTCAAACTTTCCCATCGGAATTCTTTCGATGACGCAACACCTAACGAGGTCAGATCGATCTGCATTGGTTTGCAGTCTGCATTGGTTTGGTGTCTCCAGACGATCGGTCGATGGACAGCGTGGGAAACTGGAGGCGGAGCCAAACAGTGGTCAGCGTGGGAATGGAACGGGAATGAAATGGAATGGGATGACCAGGGAAATAAAACCTTTTCTGTGCCTCAAAGGATTGAAACCTTTTCTTTTTCTTCGGTCGGAATGGGAAAGTTTAGTCTGTTTCGCTCATTGCTGCGCTGCATCATGTGGTACATTACAATATTTTTATGATAAATTCAATAACAAACATAAAGCGCGAGTAGTTCTCGATAACGGTTCTCAAGCACATTTTATAACAGAAGAACTAGCAAACATTTTGAAGATACCCAAACAAGGCGTAAATATTCCAGAAACGTCGCTAAACAACTCTGAGACTACTATTGCCCAAAAAATTAACACAAAAATTAGTTCACGCTTTAATAACTACGAAAAAGATATTACTTTATTAGCCGTTCCTAGTATTAAGAATCCGTTACCACAACAACAAAATAAGAAGAATCTGAAGGTACCAAAAAACATACATTTGGCTGATCCAACATTCCATAAGACTATGGACATAGATGCATTGATTGGCGCTGATGTATACTAAAAAATATGTTGTGCAGATCTTATTGAAATTGAAAATCACGATGCAGTATTCGTTTTTATAACATAGAACGCAGGTTGACCAAAAACCCTGATTTAAAACAACAATATTGAAAATTCATGAACGAATACTTGCACCTTAACCATATGTCATTGTCAAATAGAGAAGATAATTAATTCTTTCTTCCGCACCATGCGGTCTTCAAATCGTCTAGTGCGACAACAAAGGTCCGCGTAGTCTTTGATGGATCTGCCAAAACAAGTACTGACGTATCTTTGAACGATGCAATGGAAGTTGGCCCTACTATACAAGACGACATATTTTCACTTTTATTACAATCACATATTCACAAATTCTTATTGATTGCGGACATAAAACAAATGTATAGACAAGTTTTAATTCACAAATCTGATCGCAAGTATCACAAAATTCTTTGGCGAGATAATGCAAATGAACCAATAAGAAATTATGAGCTTAATACAGTAACGTATGGTACAGCTTCAGCACCATACTTAGCCGTTCGTACTTTGCATGAACTCGCTGAAAAGGAAAAACACGCATTTCCATTAGCATCAGAGATAGTCAAACGAAATTTTTATGTTGACGACCTTATAACAGGAAGCAACACACTCGAAGATGCAATCAAACTCAGAGATGGCATAAATCAATTGCTGAATTTAGGCCGTTTCGAAAGGCGACAATGGAGTTCAAACGATCCTTGCCTGGTTGAAACATTCGTAACTGATTTGAAAATATTTGTTCCATTACAAGTAATCAACTGGTGGCGGCATGTTACTCCGTAAAGGTAAAAGAAATGTGCGACACATGCGCACCAGATGCCTTTGCAGGAAAAAACATTTTCTTTTGCCTGTCAAGAATTTCGTCTCCTTAATTGTTTATTTAGGTCCTTTATGGTAGGGAAAATTTAGCAATTAGAATTTCCATTTCATTTTACAACCCAACAATTTCCAGCATTTTTTACCCTTACCTTCCAAAAACATCCCTCCTACTTCTAAGTTAAGTTAGTTTTTTAGACCACCAACTGAATTTGTAACTTGTGAATATGTATAGTTAAATTGAAAAACAGGAAGAAAATTGTGTTTTAAATTTTGTACACCAAAAAATTAATATTGAAAATAGCGACTAAAGGTAAATTCGGCGAGTAGCAGAGAACAGTGAAGTTTACAGATAAACTTTTCATGTTTTGTTTTCAACCCAAAGTTTATTAACAATTTATGTAATCAAAATACAAAATTTTTATCCAATTCAAATCCTACCTGTAAACAAAGAAACGACAATTCAAAGTTTGTTGACTATTTCTATTTTTACACACTATTTCTTTATAAATGTCCGAACTTCTAATTCTTATTAGCCACAAGTTTAATCGTAGACATTTCTCCATGTGCTCACTCTCTATCTCCTTCTGTCAATCAATCAATCGATCAACCGTCCATCTAGCTGTTGTGATACAAGAAATACCCCTTGTCTGCGAACACTCGCAAATGTCTCCAAACAACTCCAACACACTGAGATTTCCTAAATGCCCCTGACCATTCCTGAATGGGTCTAAATTCACCCCAATAGCCCTGGCTAGGCCCAAAACACCCGAAGCACCCCGGAAATACGCCAGTATGTCCCAAAATGTCTCAAACCAATTGTGAATGACCTTGACCATCCCCAACAAACAAAGTCATCCAAGTCGACGTAAACAAACTTCGAAAACAATAATGAAACTGAGCTACCTCAACATGAAACCCGACCCGATCCGATCGTGATCAACAAATACACCATCACTCGCACCAAGTCAGCAAATTATGCTGACTCGGCAAAATGACCACAGAATGGAAAGCACACCAACACTTGTGCCCAGTCAGCATAAATGGCTGACTCCGCAGTTTGAACGTTCGGGCAACAAATGCAATCGGACCCGAGAACAAATGAACCGGTGAATCAAAGACACGTGCCTAGGAAGGTACGGTACATGTATGGAATGTGTGGTGCACGAAATATGCAATGGAATCGCAATTACAGGTGAATCAAAAATTAATGAAATCAAAAATGTGAACTTTCAGGTGAATGACAAATCAATGAACTCCAGAATGTGACCTGACAATAGGTGAATGGTCAACCAGACGTTGAACTATGCAATGTATAAGTCACTTTACAGGTGAATTGAAAGAAAGCATCCGGCCGTGCAGTTCCATCCTTTGAAGGCTGCTCAAGCATCCAGGGACCAACCATCGATATTATTCAGCGGGCAACAGCAAGGGATCGAACCAATCCCTGCAGCTGCCAACACGGAACAACAGGAGGGAAATGAACCTCTCCCCGGGCCAAGCAGTAGTGGCCAATCTCAGGAAACCGAACAGCTCCCTGGACCAAGCGGATTTGTCCAACAGTCAATTTCGCGGTATTGCTCCAAAAAGAAAATTTTGCCCGAAGAGAAAAAAAAATTGACCATGCTTTGATGGGCCTTTTTATTTACGATTTTCAGCCATTTTCTGTAGTGGAAGACAAGGGCTTTCGTGGATATACGGAAATGCTTAATACAGCGTACAAGTTGCCGGATCGAAAGCTCTTGGCAAATAACTATTTACCTGCTCTGTACGAGGCTTGCCGAACAACAAAAATAGAAGAGGTCTCAAAGGCAAAAAACGTCTGCTTGACTACAGATATTTGGACCTCCGGTGTTAATGACGCATATATGGCGGTAACCGCTCACTATGTCGATGACACCTTCAGTTTGAAAGCAGTGCTGCTTGAGTGTTCGCAAATGCTTGGCAGTCACACCAGCGACAATATTGCGCAATCTCTTACTCGAATAATACACGAATGGAGATTGCGGAATAAGGTCCTTATAATAGTAACGGACAACGCCAAGAATATGACGGCTGCTATTGAAAAGCTTAAATGTAAGCATTTCGGGTGTTACGCCCACACCATCAATTTGATTGTGAAAGGGTCAACAACTGGCAATACAGCAAATCCTACGTTGAAAAAGGTCATCTCACAAGTTAAGGAAATTGTATCCCATTACAAGAGAAGTGTAAGGGCGACAGAAAAAATATTGACGTATCAGCGACAAAGCCGGCCGAACGAAACCCCAAAGAAGCTTCTTCAGGATGTTCCAACGAGATGGAATTCGACATTCAAGATGTTGGAAAAGTTTATAGATTTGGAAGAGGCAGTCGAAGCTACAGTGGCCTTGATTGAGGAAGAATGGTCGACGTTATCTTCGGAGGACTGGAACATTTGCAAGCAGCTTTGTGTCGTTCTGAAACCATTTCATCAAATAACTTGTGAGATGAGTAGGGAGAAATACGTGTCGGGAAGCAAGGCAATTATTTTGACCAGAGAACTCATCACAGTTTTGGGGAGCATGTTGTCAGATCCGGCTATTGAGGTTAAGTTGTTTGGTGGCAACATGCAAATTGTGATTAGGGATTTGATTTCAAAGCTTTTAGCTGAAACGCAAAGTAGATTTCCAAATCTAGAAGCCAGCAACACAATTGGGATTGCAACAATGCTCGACCCTCGTTTCAGGCTTCAATTCTTTCAGAATTCCTCCGCAGCAACAACAATCAAAAAGAAGGTGATTGAAATGGTTGCTAGCATTATTCAAAAGAAACCACCCAGCACTCCAATCGAAATGATGGATACCACCCCGGAAGTACCCGAAAACGCAGAAGAATCGGACATTTTTGGGGTTTACAACAGAATATCCAACACAACTCGACCGGAAGGAACATCTTTGTCAAATGCTATTTTGGAAACACAAAGGTATTTGGCTGTTCCCAATATACCCATTAAAGAGAATCCATTGGATTGGTGGCGCACCTTTCAACACAGCTTCCCGAGTTTAGGAGAATTAGCGAAGGAGTATTTGGGTTTTGTTGTGTGCCTTGCGAGAGGCTTTTTTCTAAGGCTGGATATATATTAAGTGAAAGAAGGACAAGGTTAGGAGTAAGGAAAGTCCAGCAAATTTTATTTTTAAACTCTAATTATAAGACATAGTATTTTAATAAATTATAATTAGTATATAATAAGTAGTATTTAGTATTATAATAACATAGTGAATAGTATAATATGTGTAAATAAATGTGTGAAAAAATGAAAATATGTATTAAAAAAAACAAAAGAACTTTACAACATGTATATTATTAAAGCCCAACCCTTGAATATTATGTTTTTCCCCACATCTAATTTGTATTTGGTTTTAGGTACTAAATTTTTTACACTAAATGATATTCTATCGCTGTTACTACATGAATGTCACGAAAGTGATTTGTCACAGTGATTTGTCACAGTCAGGACAGTGACTGTTACTTCGAAATCACTTTTTTCCCCACCTCTAATAAGAGCAGCAAATAAACTCAAATAAGAACTAACAACAACAACCCGAAAATAAATAGCAAAACTAATATCCATAAAAGTACGGGACCATCAATCCAGGGTTTATTGAGTAAAGCTGGACTGAACGAGGCGTTAGAGGACCCCCGAGCTGGTCCTCGCCCCATTTCCATAGAAGAATACCGGCAGAGGAACTCGACGCCACAACAACCCAACAGGAGCCTTCAGTTAGCCGTGAGGAAAGAGAAGACTGGGGTAGAAGCTCGGTTCCGACGCGACATAAGGGGGGCCATCCGAGTCTGGGTCCTATCACAGGACTAGGAATCGCGAGTCGTATAGTAACGTATACGCAAAATAAACACACATGCGAAAACGCACAAAAGGGAAATTTCAGCTTCTCATGAAATTTCCAATTCAAATTTTTCCACAATAAGACTCCACACGTGATTTCCCAGAAAACTATGGTCCTAGGTTCACACCTTCCCATACAAAATTTCTTGGAATCCTCAACGGTCTGTAGACCAAACAAATGCAAGTCCAAATTTCCTCGAAGAAGCCTGTTGGATTCGTGTTCAGAACAGTACTTGGCAACCCTAATTTGTACTTGGCAACTTTTGGATGGAGCACGGAAGAAGAGAGATGAAACCAACTTCAAGTCGAGCATATTTGACAGCGGGGATTATTAAGAACCACGTTTTACATTTAGAGTGTACTGTAACCAAACCAGAGTTAAATATATATTATTACAATTACATAAAGATTATTCTCATTGTGAAATCACTAGAACCCACCTTTACAAAATACACAATAAAGCCATTTCAAGGCCAATCCCAACATTTCAAGAGCGAAGTTTATCTTCGCCAAAATTCCAAAGAAAACCATTTCCCATTTAAATTATTAAGACTTTTTAGTGGATAGAAATTTGTTAATTGAAATAAATAAAACTATTTTTTGTGAATAAAGAATTAACTTAAACTAACGTTAAGTGGAATAAATAAAAATTGTATTAAAACTGTTGAAGCACGAACTCTTATGAATAAAGGTCTCATTTAAACTAAAATTAAACTTTTGTGTTTAATTAATACATTATAAACAACGGTGGGTCAAATTTTTGAACGATTGTTGTTATCGTATGATTGTTCTTATCGATTATTCGAAGTGATTCTTTCGAACTCTCCAAACTCAGTGAATTAATTTAATAATAAATAATTAACTTGAGTTAATTGTGAATAAATGTGGACAGGACTAAGACGTCTTTAAGTCTTACCCGTTGTCCAAATACTTAAATATATATATATATATAGTTCTTGGATGTGAAAGCAAGCATGTGTTGCTCAAACAAAGAAGTTGCACAAATGATTGATGAATAAAATATTATGTACAATAATTCATTTAAGTTTGGTCCATCATCTCGTTGGATGCGGATGTGCTTGAATAGTCTCTGGGAATATTAAAAAATTCAAACTCTCATGTGAGTTAATAAACACCATGCATTTGTTCTGTGCGCGTTCGTGAACGGTACGAAGAATCCGTTAACGGGAAACGGGAATTTGTGAACGATAAATGGATAGTTATACACAAAAGAGTGAACTGATAAGAATTTAAAAAAAAATAATTGGGAACAAAAACCTAAAAAAAACAACAAAAATAAGTGAACTTTCGTATTCGAATTCGCTCAATATGAACCTTATCAAAACAGCGAAAAAGGACATACTACCACTCATTTCAATCTTTATACGCTCTTCAAAGTTGCTGACGCAAACTTTATTGCCAGAATTTATTTGTAACATATGATGTTGTAGCCCAAAATAAAACCCCGAAAAAGCACCAAAATTGAAATTGCTAATGTCCACTGAGATTGAAACAAAATATGAAAACTATATAATAAAATCAAAACCGATCGAAACTAAAGTTAAAGTTAATCAATCACCAAAACAAAATCATCGAAACAAAAGTCATCGATCACCAAGTAAGTCAAGCCAAAGAACAAAATGAGACACGAAAATCAATAATGACTAATCAATGAAATCAAAACAATATTTTATTAAAATCAATAGCTAAAAAGCACAGCATAATTACAATCATAACGTCATAAAAACTTAAATACCTAAAATTACTAGACCACAAAGGCCAAAAAGTCAAAAAAACGAATCGATAAAAAGTAAATCATTAGTCAACAAGATTCCAAAATTCATTAAAACATAAATAAACAAATACACAAAACTTTAATACAAAATCAATCATCTAGTTTGATGAAAAAAAACTTAAAACCTAAACTTAAACAAAAGCCATAGCAGTAATCCTGATAATTCTTGAATTCATCATGGAAAAGCTAATCGAAGAAACAAATACTTGGGGGATCAATGAACTAGCATTGGCCAACAATGATGATATATTTGAATGTGCACACAAGGAAGTTTTAAAATACTTAATAACAAGTTGCAACAAAATAATAATGATCAGCGCGCAAAGATGAATATTTTAATATACACCCACCCCCAAACCAATTAAGGACAAAGGCATGAATCGTCACATGGAGGACACCTAGGAATCAGGAAAACAGTACTACAATTAAAACAAAAATACTGTTGGAAAGGAATGAATTCGATGGTAAAGAAATACGTTCATACCTGTGAAAACTGCTTAAAAAGTAAACAGACTAAACACACCAAAGAAAAAATGATACATACGGACACCTTGTCAACAACATTTGAAACCATACAGATAGACACAGTGGATCCATTGAGAATTTCGAACCATTTCAGATACATTCTAACAATGCAGTGTGAACTCTCAAAATTCGTTATCGCTGTACCTATTGAATCAAACAGGTATTCTCAACAATGTATCATCAATGAGACACTCGGTATAGTAGAAAGAACTCACAGAGTATTAAGGGAATTTATGCTATCATGTGCTGAAGACGAGGAATGGGATACTTGGTTACCCTACTACACGTTCGTCACCAAACGTTGATACCGGCTATACCTCATATGAACTCATGTTGGGAAAATTACCGTACCTACCAATCGAAGAAACACAGACTACGCACTGTTACTTGTCGAAGTCAAACACATGTGGAAAATTTAGTTCTAAAAAACTCAACTGGTCACTACACGATGGAGGCGCTGCGCACTAAAAGGAGTTTAGCAACACATGACAACATCGCAATAACGGACGAGATTTCATAGCAAGTGACGTTTCATTTCCTAACTATTTCTATGTCAAGGGAGAACGCTCTCGACAACCATTAGATCATTCCGTCTGTGTGAGACATGGAACGACGCTAAGGTCACCCACCTCCAGAGCATGTTTGTGTAGAGAGTGTTCTGTGTTCAATCGATTCTTGGCTATACTGGGAAAGGAACTAGAAGCAAAGGTAGGTATTCATTAGCACAAACATGGAAAACCTAATTCACGTTTGGGTTTCAATGTTTGTTATTACTTATTACAGTAGGACCTCGTTAATTCGGACTCCCGCTTATCCGGTGATCTCTGTAATCCGGACGTTCGATACTGGCGGGTATGTTTAGGCAGGAGACGTTAAGTGCGAATATGGGTGGTCTTTATCAATAAATATGTTACTTTGTGTCAGAAATTTTAACGTTAAGGAAACTTATCCTCACCACTTCCTTTTTAAGATAAGAATGGATACAAAGTAATATACGTTGACTTCAATTTTCGCTATAATCAAACGCGTACGTGTCAATCCGTTTTCAGTTTTAGTCAATCGCTTTGCGTATAAGTACACAGTAATCCTAAATTTCTCCTTAACTTTATAATTGATAAATTAGATATTAAATCATGTTGAAGAGGTGTTTTATTATCATTAAAATATGTATTGCATACTATAGTCCGGACACCTCGCTAATCCGCGTAGGGTCTGATTTTTGCCTGTCCGGACTAGCGAGGCCCTACTGTATATTAGAATAAATACTGGATAAGCCATTCGTGTCAGAACGGAAATTAACGGAATTATTCTTGAGAATATGGATCATTTCGCTAACATTTCTTTTGGTTTTATGTTTTTCTGTGTTAAGTATTGTAACGTTGTCAAAATCAAAAGAATGTTGAAAATTTTTTGTGTGTTCCACCAATGCTGTGTAATTGTCAGGTTTGTTATTGATGCTGTATTTATGTTGATATATTCTATCTTTGAGCCATTGGCTAGTTTGGCCAATATAAACTTTGTCGCAATCTTTGCAATTTTTATTCTTCACCAGTCTTTATAGAAGGAAAAAATTTCTTATTAAGAATTTATAGTAAGAATTTATAATTATTTGGTTTATATAATATAAATAATTCAGAGTTCAGTGGTAAAATAAGTTGAGGTTTGATTCGTGTCAGAAGTTGGAAATTAGAACATGATGAGAAATCTAATTTTATCTGGTTTATATAAGGAATTCAAAGTTCACTTTGTACGATAAGGCTTGATTTATATGAGAATTTGGTTTATATAACGAGATAAGATGTAGTTGAAATGAAGAATGTATATTCATTTGAATTTATAGTTATTTGGTTTATATAAAGCATTGATAGTTATTTGGTTTATGCAAAGTATTCATAGTTACTTGGTTTATATAGAGTATTTAGGATAAGGTTTATGAAAAGTGTCCAATTAAAGATCTTACAATCAAGCGAAAAGACTGTTTTGTGATGGATTACCGTCAACGATCGACGGTGGTTTCCAGACACAATCGCAGCCTTGAGGTTCTTATTGTTGCAGGGTGGCTTAGGAAGAATCTCTAATCCAATGCAACCTAATAGTTCAAGGTTCTTTGAGAATTGGCCTAGGTAGATCTTCTAGGCAATTCGTTTGAGGATGGAGTTTAATTTTAAACGCTTTACTGGTTCTAGCTAAACTGATTTTATTTCCAAATTATTCTAACTTATATATCCTAAATTATCTCTACTATTGTCTAAACATTTATAAAGCATACAATGGAAACTAGAATGATAGTTGCTATCTTATGACCTAAGATAACAGAGACCTTAACTAACTTAACTTATCAGTCATGACTCATCGCCAGACCATATCGTAGGTCGACTGATTAAGTTGTCATGACTGAACAAAGACTTTGTTTCATCTTGGATAGTTATGGTACATCTTGTAAACCTTCACCATTTATAGAAGGAAAGGTAAATTAAAATCTGTTAGAGGGAAAAAATAAAACTACAGCAGTCCATATAAAATTGTAGAAGGAAATGGAGTAAACTCCATTATAGATATAAATGGCAATTTAGAAGAATACCACAATAACCAATTAAAACCATACATTAATACATAGGATTAAAAATAAAAATTCACATGTCTCAACTTTAATATATTCGTACAAGTTTCGACACAATAACCCCGAAGGTGTAGTGTATACGCATAACGTATACGCATACGCAGGTGACATATGTACCTTCCAAAAAGCCTGTTGTTACAGAAGATACATATGTTTCTCCCACAAATCTGGATTTACTAGAAACATATAAAATCATATCCAAACCAAAACCATTGGTATGGTAACAATGTCAGTCTGAATGCTAAGCAAATATGCTTACCACTGAAATTGATCGACGTTCAACCGGACGTTGATTCCACCGCCGAATGTTTAAAATCAAAGTTTTTCGAAAAAAGCCATTGCTTGGTAACAAAGCATAAATAAGGTGCTTACCAAGCAATGTAAATTACAAAATTAATTAATTCAAAAATATGGAAAGTCAGTTGAAGTCCGGTGCTGGCTGAGAAAAGACTTAGCAACAACTCTTAAAAAATTCGGTTAAAAATCAATGAAATAAAATAGTGAATAAAAATTAATAATCAGGGTTATTCCACAGAACGTAACCGCGAAAAAAAAGTACGTTTGGGGAACTTCCTATTCTCGAGAACGCTACCGCGACCGCACCCGCAGAACTGCGTTTCTGACCGTGAACACGGAAATCAGTTACCATGGGGACCGTAACGGGGCTAACTCATTTAAGTACAACAAATACGGATCGGTATTGCAGTTTTCCGTACGTTCACGGGAATACCAAAAAAATACGTTGCGGACGGGCAAGGAAACGCGTTGCGGTTACGTTGCGTTCTGTGGAATAACCCTGAATAATTGTAAAAGTGATTTTTCATTTTACCAATTTTGTTTTTTGGGTTCAACACAACTAATCAGCAGATTGTGAATTGGTAACTAAAGAAATTGGAGATCCTTTTCGTTACCTTCTACGCATTCGTTCAGTCACTCTTCAAACCGTCGGCTATATTATAAAAATATATATCAAGCGATCAACTGTGGCTCCGACCCATTACTAATTCCACAAATGTGCAACACCCGATGGATATCAGTTGAACCAGCGGTCAACCGTATTTTGGAAAAATGGCTGGAATTGAAACTACTTTTTGAAGTTTCCAGGCGCGATAATAACTGCAAATAACTAATTATCAAATGTACAATGATCCTGTGAATCACTTATACTTGTTGTATTTAAAGCCGGTGTTGGATGAAGTTCAAGTAGTGAACAAGCTGTTCGAAAGCAACAATGTTGACCCAACAAAACTATACAAGGATTTGCGTGGCTTAGTTCAATCTATATGTGGACGTATCTTGAACCCAACTGCGAGAGTTGATATCTTTTCACAAAATATAGAGAGCTATTTGGATCCTAGACCATACATGGGATATGCTTTTGAGACGAAATTACGGGAGTGCAACCTTCTTCCAGAAGTGGAAAATAATTTGCGTCAACGGTGCATTAATTTCACGCTGAAACTTGTGACAGACTATCAATTAATTTTAAAATACTGGAGAAAGTATCTTCGTTTTCTGTGCAAGAAACATTAAAGGTAGTCAAACCTTGTATAGTTGATATTGCTAAAGAGTTCCGAACTAATGAATCTCAATCTATAACAGACCGGCTCATGTCCAAATGGAGAAACATAGTGCACATTAAATGGGAAAGCACATCTTCCACTGTAGAGTTTTGGAATGAAGTAATTAATTCTAAAGATGCAGCAGGCAACTTTGAAGAATTATCATCGTTAGCAACATCATTAATATCATTACCACATTCTAATGCGGATATTGAGCGCATTTTCAGCCAAGTGAATATTGTCAAAACGAAACTTCGCAACCGTTTGTCGGCAAAAACTTTAAATGCCATTTTACATATCAGATTCGGCCTAAAGAGGGTAGGAAAATGCTGCTTTTCGTTCACAGTTCCGGACAACGTACTGCGCTCTATAGCTACCAAGGAGAGTTACAGTTTTGCCACTGAACCTGGCACTTCTACTTCCACATCAGCTGCAGATGAAGATGAAGACATTGACATATTATTCCAGAACATAGTCGATTAAAACATGTACTTAGTCTAAATTAAGTTTGTTAATAAACAATTAAAATTAAATGGCGTTTTATTTGGGACAAAAAAATTTTGCCTTCATTTTTGGCATTAATTTAATAACCGTTGGCATAATTTTGGCAAATTTTCACTGCAGTTTAGCATATTTTATACTTCACTTGTTGGCAGCACTGATTACATACTGCAGTGTATTTGAGAAACCGATCTATTTGTTCGGGATTGAATAATAGAACGCCCTTTGAAATGTGGACAGGACAGAAACCAAATTTGGAACATATTCGTATACCCATAGAAAATAGACATAAATGGGACAAGAAAGCAACAGAGCAAATATTCATAGGTTATCAAGATAATGGCAAGATATATAGAGTGTGCCAGGTGTTGATTATGAAGAAACATTTTCAGCACTTGTGGGACACTCGACCTTAAGACTTTTGCTTGCCCTTTCAGTTAAATTAGGATTAAGTACAAATCACTTGGACGTCACTACTGCGTGTTATGGAAATGCCTGAAAGTTATAACAAAAATAAGAATTGCGGTGAAAACGCGTTGTTACTAAAAAAAGAAATTTAGACGGGTTGAACCAATCTTCGCGAGCATTTGAGATGGTCACTCTATTTAACAGTATTAGATGGCCGACTCTACTCTAAACAGAAGTTTGATGTGCGTCAACATTTTCTTAAAGTGTTTATTAGTAATAATTTTGTAAATATTTAGAAACAGGAAAAATGCCAGCTGCTCTCTTAACAAAAGGTCAATCTACCGCGAAACATTACAGGTTGTTGGATAAATTAGGCAAAAGTTCATAATTTTTTTTACTTAACTTCAGTTTGTGTATCATGAAATATTTTGATATAGTGGGGGTGTTGGTAATGACATCAAAATGCAGCGCTGACACCTGGTTTTATAACTTGTATATTTTCATAACTTGTATACAGCTTCACTCAAACAAAATTCTAAGGTCACTCTGTACTGAACAACTTACGAGTTTCAAACATTTTTTGATATTACTCGTGTGGGTTCTTTGTGGTGTGTTCCATTTTCATCAGAACGAAAAACCGGTTTCAGTCCGTTTCAGCTGACCAACGCGATGTCGAAGGGATTGGAGTGGAACCAGTTTCTCACCAGCGGCCGAATGTTTAAGAACTAAGAAGATTGTTATTATAATTGTAATTTTAACTTGTATATTCACTATTGTTATTAACTGATCTTGAACTAATTTTAATAAACTAAATTAAATCCTACACTCGTAATTTATCCATACAAATCAACTATGAAACCTTTAACTTTAGATTCTGATATTTCGGTGTTTGAAAAGAAAAATGTTCCTTAGTTAGCGCTGTTTTTATTTTAAACCTATACACATTTGTTTCGACAACCATATGTTATCTTCACCAGGAGTTTTTTTAAAACTGAGGTTTTTTTTTAGGTTGGTAACGATATTTTAGTAACTGTTAACTTCTAATTGTGTGCATATATTATCCAAAAATTAAATTATCAGTTAGAATGATTAAATTATTATAAAATTTATTTTTTCATTTCTGCATTCTGCATATTGCCCTAATTCCGTCCACTTTTTCCGTCGTATTATGTACACTGCTGACGAAAAGTTCCAGACTATCGTTATACATGGTGCAAAATAATATTAAAAATGTAAGTCATGGGACGAAAAAATTCACGGACGGAATTAGAACATTTTACGTTATATGTAGTTTGAACGACAGCGTGGCAACATATTATGCGACTTCGGAGCTAGGAGGATATGCTAAAGTTTGGTATGAAAAACTTCCAAGTCTTAATTTCACCTGGGAGGAGTGGAAGGTAAAATTGTGTGCAACATTCCCGCAGGAGACGAATTATTATCACCTGTTTTCGTCAATGATGAGACGGGTCCAAACAAGTGGGGAATCTGCCGTAGCATATTTATATGACAAGCTGGCGTTGTTGAATGTCGGCGAGATCCCGGGACGTAAGGCAGTCGACTGTTTGGTTGCAGGACTCCGAGATACTAATATGCAAACGACCCGTGGGATACGCGGTTATGATAATCCCGAACAACTACTAAAATATTTTAAACCTGCGGAAATTAATAGTCGGGCGAATAGCGGAGACAGGGTATCACAGCAAAGATCAAGAATCGAAGAGAGGAGGAGGACAAATTCCAGTGAATGGAAATACGAACAACCAGGCAGTACCTATCAACGACTGAAGTGCTATGGATGCGAGAGTAGCGACCATCCATTGCCCAACTGCAGCCAGAAACCATACTGCAGTAAGAGCAAACGTCGCCATGTGGGACAATGCGTGGATCAGGCCAAAGGAAAGACCGGCAGAAGGAACGGTACTGAAAATCAACCACGGAAAGAGGCCAATTTAGAAATTTTTTGTTAATTAAGGTTAACGAAGCTGATGACCGGTAATACTCGTACAAAAGAAAAACGGTGAGCAAAGGCTATGCATCGATTACCGGAAGTTTAATGAAAAGGTTAAACAAAACAAACTTCCCTTACCACGTGTAGATGACCAACTAGACCAACTGCAAGGGTACAAATATTTTTCAACTCTAGATCTGATGTCCGGCTATTACCAGCGCGCATGGCAGAGCGGGATCCTCCGAATCTGGCTAACAAAAATTTCATTATCGCAATCCCGTTCTGCCATCTTGTTGCTATCTGTTCCCATCTGTTGTTGCCATAGACAATGGGCGCACGAGGGAGCGATTCTATTGATCGCCAAAGAATTTATGTTTCGTGCGACTATTTAAAATAATTTCATTTATTTATTCCCTATTGATACCATGGGAACCAACTGGTCCGCATTGTCCGCACATACAGGTTCATGAAAGACCAATTTGCAGATAATGCAAATTGAAACCGAAATTGGTCTTTCACGGATTTGGATGCCGTTTTCTTGCATCCTTTGTAAATGAAGAATAAAAGCGGGCGATTTTTGGGAAATCAGGCAGTCGATTTTGGAGGAGGTTAATAAAAAAATCATGAACTTATACAAATTTTACATTATGTGAAATCTTAAAGGAGTTTGAAGTAAAATTGAAATCGAATTTAAGTAAATTTAAAAGAAGTTAATGTCGTCTTGCTTGCATGCTGGCCTACCTAGTACTACCTTATAATTAGTCTTGTATGCTAGCCTTCAGCTCAACAGAAGAGAACAGAACAGAATAAGTTATTGGTTTGGCAGCCAATAGAGCGTTTTCTTACATTTAATGAGTTGAAAACGCATCACACTGGTGATGAAATGGCAATGCAGGCACTTCATTACCTTGTGGAACAATGCGGATTAGAGGTTTCAAAATGTCATATGGCAATGCTTCAAATATATCAAGGCGTTACAATGGCAAACAGCTAAAGATTCTAGAGGCGAATCTGCTTACAATATATGTTCCATGAGCAACCCATTCTCTGAATCTAGTAGGTCGACGCGCTCTCGATTGTTGCCTATCAGCTATAAATGTTTTTTCGCTTGTCCAAAATAAATACAATAAATTTTTTTTCGCTAAGACCATTAAGTGGCGGATGTTGAACAATAACCTGGAAAATGAAAATGTATTGAAATCTTTATCAGACACCAGATGGGAAGCACACGCTTAACAGACTTCTGCTATTTCAGAGGCATATAATAAAAATATAAATACGGTACACGTCATCTCTGTGGATGAAATGCAAAAAGGAGAAACCCGAAGAGAAGCAAGAAGTTTGTCAGATAAACTACCGAAATTAGAGTTCGTACTTATGTTGGTAATGTGGGGCGAAACTTTGCAAACCTTTCGAAAAGTCAGCAAGGTATTGCAAGACCCAAAAGACACTCTATAGAACTTTGCCAATTTTTACAAATCGCTCGTCAATTGTTTAGAAAAATTACCAGATGCGGATTTTAAAGACAACCATCAAAGACGAAGTAACAAAATGCCTTATGACGGTCGAGTATCTGAAGTAAGTCCCAGCGAGAGGGAACATTTTAAAGTCATGAGTTTTTATGGCGTCATTGATAAATTGAATGTGGAGATGCGAAGAAGAGGAGATATATACAACTGCCCGATATATACATACAATTTCCCGATGTGGCCCGATCACGCATCAGAATACAGTCGTCATTGTGAAAATTTAGGAGACACATATCCACAAGTCCTTAGTACCAATTTGAAAACCAAAATTCAAAGTTTCATTCATATGTCCTAAGTATAATAAGTTCCAGTGATATGCCTTGTGCTCACATCATACTCACACACAGTTGTACAAAATAATACACAATGATAAAATCGAATCAGGGTTCCCTAGTATGAACACAGCCCGGCGTATATTTTTATGCCTGATGGTATCGAGCTGGACAACAGAACGATCTTGTGCGAAATTAACAAATAATTAAAAAGCAAAAAGGACGACGACGCGACAGGAGAGGCTCGTTGGCTTATCAATTTTATAATATAGAGAGAGAAATGCTAAAAACGTCCAGCCAGTCACACATGTACTCTCCTCATACCCCCTATGTGTGGTTATATACCAGGGTACATAAATGCATCTCATGATTTTAAAATATTTTTTAGGTGGTTTAGTATAGACATCGTTCATTTTGTTCGAGACTGTTCAAAAGAAGGTACAACGCTATATGTACGATGTACGGTCACAACTCGACTCTGATTGAATTCGGCTACGTTTTAAATTGCTCTGTTGTTTTTTCCTATAATTTGTCGATAAATGTCTGCAAATCCATAATTAAAGAAAGTAGCTATTAATCAAAGAAATTAGTCCTATATTGTGTAAGATTCCTCCTTGATTGGTTGGGAAAACTCTAGGGATTGTTCCGCAGGGTTCCGCTCTGATCAAGCAGATCCCGTTGGAATGGAAAGACAGGTAAATTACTGGGAATTAAGGAAATAATTATTAAGTTAAAATACGTTTATTTAATTTACTAAGCTCACAGCTGTAAGTTTCTTACTGACTAACTATCAGAATTTTGCGGGGTTCTTATACCTATTTTGCAGTGCTACCGCAGCACTAAAGTGTCGTCACCTCAAACTTTCCCATCGGAATTATTTCGATGAGGCAACACCTAACGAGGTCAGATCGATCTGCATTGGTTTGCAGATCGCATTGTAGGTGGGCGTGTCTCCAGACGATCGGTCAATGGACAACGTGGGAAACTGGAGGCGGAGCCAAACAGCGGTCAGCGTGGGAATGGAACGGGAATGAAATGGAATGGGATGACCAGGGAAAGAAAACCTTTTCTGTGCCTCAGGGACCAGGGAAAGAAAACCTTTTTCTTCGGTCCGAATGGGAAAGTTTAGTTTGCTTCGCTCATTGGTGCGCTGCATCATGTGGTACACTACACCTTCCCCCTTTTGGAAGAGAGGTTTTTCTTGTTTTATTGAGAACAAGGAAAATCTCTCTTCTGTACATCATTAACTTAGAATCTACCTTATATTAACATTTCATTATTAACATTTTCATATATTCAACCTAATACTACTTGATCTACGCTGGTTATATTTGTCAAAAGTTATTACGAATTATTATATTTCCTTAATCTATTTTTATGTACGGTAATTAGTTTATTGTTTGAATCTCTTATAACACAATTTGGTTCAGATATCTCGATTACTTCATATGGTCCTTCAAATAGTGGATCCATTTTCCTTCTATTCTGTATTTTTATAAAAACTCGTTCCCCTCTCTTTAAGCGTAATGTGTTACGATCTTGATTTTCTGTATTTATTCTTCTCTCCTTAGATTCTTGTAAATATTGTCTTGCTTTTATTACACTGGATTGTAGTCTATATTTTAGTTCTTTTGCATAGAGGTCATGATTATACATTGGATCAGGACGTTTGTTTGGTATTTCCGTAAGTACCGAGGGAGTTTTACCGAATATGAGTTCAAATGGTGTATACCCATGCACGGTGTTTGGAGTTGTATTGTAACAATACGCGTAGTAAGGGGTCCAAGTGTCCCAATCGTCGTGATTTTCGTTCACAAAACATCTGAGATATTCGTTCAGGGATTTGTGATTCCGCTCTAAAGCCCCTATTGTTTCTGGATGTGCCGCAGTTGCAAACAGTTGGTTGATATGTAGGTACCCACATATTTCTTTAAATACCTGATTTTTATACTCCGTTCCCAAATCAGACTTAATGTAGCTCATTGGACCATATTTGAGAATGAACTCATTCACCACAGCTTTTGCTACTGTATTTGCTTCCTTGTCTTTTATGGGTATGACTACCACATACTTGCTTAGATCGCATTGTAATGTTATCGCGTATCTATTATTGCTAGCAGTTTTGGTGAAAGGTCCTACCGTGTCTATTGATACTACCTCAAATACCTTAACCGGCGTGGTTGTTAGCTGCATAGGTTCTTTAGTCTCGACCTGATGTTTGTTCCTTGAGCATTTTTCGCAATTATTTACGTGTTTCGCTATTGATTTTTTCATATTTCTCCAAAGATATATAGTTTTTAGTTTCTTATACATTCGGGCCTGTCCTAGATGTCCTCCTGTGGGTGTATTATGATATTGATTCAAAATGTCGACAATTTTTTCTTCATCTGCTATATGTATGAGCGGCTTGTACAATTTTATTGAAACGTTTCTTAGACTGCGATTGCATATATCCTTGAATATAGCAACGCTTACATAATTAAAAATTTCGCTTTCTGTAGAAAGTTTCAGAGTCTCGGTCTGAACTTCGTAATAAATTTCTTCATCCAACCTTCGGATTTCACGCTCTAATGCGGATTCCATGGATTCATTTATATTTCTTCTAAATAACCGCTTTATTAGTACTGACTTGCTATCCTGTATTAGGATGTTTAGTTCATTCGTGGCGCAGCTGCTGGCCGTGAACTTTAATTCTACCACATTTTTTAATGATTCGGACGGAGATACCTCTAGCACTCGCAGTTGATCAGGCTGCTGTGATTCTGTATCCGACCTTTCTGAGTGTCTGGTTGGTTCTTTCGATTTTGACGTCATCGCCCTTGTTTTAACTTGTAGAACACTGACGTTCTTTAAATCCTCTATATCGATTCTAGATAATGCATCTGGTCCACTGTTTTGCTTCCCTTTCACAAATTCTACCGTGAAATCGTATTCTTCGATATCAAGCCTCATGCGTGTTAGCTTGGATGATGGGTTCTTCATTGCAAATAGATAAGTGAGCGGCCGGTGATCTGTTCGTACTACAAATTTTCGACCATAGATGTAAGGTCTGAAATGATTTATCGCCCAATGAATAGCTGCTAATTCCTTTTCGATAACGGACTTATTTTTTTCCCCAGGTGTAAAAGTTCTGCTTGCAAAAGCTATAGGGAGGTCCTTATCCTCGAATTTTTGGGATAATATAGCTCCACAGGCCTCATTTGATGCATCCGTCGAAATTATAAACTGTTTTCCGAAGTCGGGGTATTGGAGAATTGTAGGCGACATTAGCGTCGCTTTCAGTTTATCGAATGCCTCTTGCTGCAGCTCTGTCCATTCAAATGCCGCCTTTTTCCGCAACAATTTGTTAAGTGGTAGGGCAATGTTCGCAAAGTTGGGAACAAATCTTCTATAATAGTTGCAAAATGCAACGAATCGTCGAGTATCGTCGGCTGATTTGGGTGTGGGATAGTTCTTAATGGCTTCATATTTTGAAGCGTCGGGCTTAATTCCTTCAGCTGACACCTGATGTCCCAGAAAAGTTACCTCTGTCTGGAAAAATTTGCACTTTTCAGGATTTAGTTTAAGATTTTTGTCTTTCAGTCTCTCGAAAACGCTTTTAAGGTTTTTAAGATGATGCCTGAGTGAACATCCAACGACGATTATATCATCAATATAGAGAAATGCAATGTCCGGAGGCAAACCTGCTAGCGCTATGTTCATCATTCTCTGGAAACTATTTGGACTAATTTTTAATCCGAAAGGCAATCTACAATACTGGTAATGGCCTGAATTCGTTGAAAATGCTGTATACTTTCGTGAGTCTTTCTCTATTGGAATTTGATGAAAACCCGACATAAGATCAAGAGTTGAAAAGAATTTGGCTCGCCCCATTTGATCTAAAATTTCCTCAATCCTTGGTAAGGGAAATTTATCTCCAATTACCTTTTTGTTAAGGTTTCTAAAATCTACTACCAGCCTCCATTTTTTTACATCCTTGGACTTCTTTGGCACTAGCAGAATTGGTGAATTGTATTGCGACACTGAATTTTCGATGATTCCGTCGTTTAACATTTTCTGTACTTGATTATTGATTTCTTCCTTATGAGCTTCAGGAAGTCTATAATTTTTTATGTAGACGGGTATATTGTCCGAAATTTGTATTGATTGCTCATAGAAATTGTTCACTGCCAATGGCTCATCATCCTGGGCGAAAACATCTTCGTACTCGGAACATAAGTCTTCCAATTGTTTCCTTGCAAACTCTGGGGTATTCGAGAAGTCAATTTTTGATATTAGTTTATTTGCCCGTTCAGCCTTTGTTTTACACCTTAACACTCTATATTCCGATAGTAGACTTAGCTTTAATTTACTTACATCGACTTTCACTGTATGGTCTGTTGTATTCAATATTCTGACAATAGGATTAGCTGCTGAAATTATTGATGCTGCTGTATAGACTTTTGGACATATTTCTTGGTTATGGATTACCCAATCATCCTTATGCTGGCTCTGTAATTTAAAGACACGCATAACTTCACACCTAGCTGGTATCAACAATGCGTCCTTTTCTGGACTGTTCTGAATTGGAATTTCTAAAACTTTATTCGGTAGATATAATGTTAACAGCCACGTATCGTAGTTTATCTGGGCCTTATATTTTACTAAAAAATCTATGCCTAGTATGGCGTCTGCTTCGAACGATACGCTATTATCAACAACATGGAACGTATGTTTGATCGCGGTGTCACCATGAAATATCAAGTTAGTTTCTGTAGAGCCCATAGAAAGCTGAGTACTGTCCGCTATTCCTCGTAGTGTACATTTATTTTTGGGGTAATACAATTGGGTTGGTTTAATTAAGTGTCTTTTAAATAAGGATACATCCGCACCAGTGTCTACAAGAAGAGTACATTTCCTGTCACACATCTCGACGTCAGCAACTATGAAGTTTGCCAGATTTAAACTTATGTTGTATATTCTCCCATTTGTTCCTGTCCCCCCAACTGACTTGGGTCGGCCTCTTGCTGAGGGGCTTGGTCTTCCCCCGAATTATAGTAGTGTATCCTTTGATTATTCTGCCCTCTGTTGCCACCAAAATTCCGTCGGTTGCTATTGTTTTGTCCGTTGCGTTGATTATTGAATCTATTATTTGCCTGCCATCCACCACCTGAGGGCACATAGTTATCTCTATTTCTATTTTGTGTGCCCGTATTTTGATTATTGAAATTGTTTTGTCTTTGCCGCCAGTTACTCGGCCTACTCCAACTTCCGCCGTTATTCTGAAACTTTGGTTTATTTTGCCCTTCCTGTGCATTAAAATGTAACACATTGGCTTTTACCGGCTTGTCTATGGCAATTGCCTTAGCTGCAATTTCGGAAAGCTTCGTGTAGCTGGTCGCCTTTAGTATGATAGATGTTTCAGGATTCGAAACATTTTCTACCAGCGCTTGTTTTGCGAATTTTTCGGCAAGATTCTCGGCCGATTCACCACTTGCTACGTTCTCTGAAATGAAGGCTTTCGTGAGTTGATTTGCTAAATCTTCAATTTGACTAATATAATCAACAAGCCTTTTATTTCCCTGTTGAGTTGCCTTCAGTTGTGCCAGTAATGCGTCCGATGAGTATTTCACCGAAAATTTTTGACGAATTTTTCGCTTAATCGCTTCCACTGTAGTTAGCTCTTCAGTTATAGCCAGTTTTGCTCGACCTGTTATTCGAGTCTTTATAAATTTAACCATTATTTGTTTATGCGCCGTCTCTGTAAGTTCATCGAGTAGACTAACCGCATCGAGGAAGGATTCCGTTTCATCCTCCTTGCCACTGTAATGTGGTATCAAAGCTGTTGCCGTCTTAATATCGAACGACATGCTGCTGCTGGTATTTACCGTACGAAGGTCCTTTTGAATCTTTATGAATTCTTCGATTTCTTTTCCTAAATCTCTTATTGCTACATATATTTTCTCCAGGTCTTGTGCTATACCAAGAGTAGTTTCCGTAGGTTTCAATGCTTCTGCTTTTGTGAGTAATTCTTCTACTGTATTTTCCTTCTCTATTAACGTTTTAATAGTATATACTGCAGACCCTTTTTTCTTAAAATTTATTAATATAGCTTCTAGTTGTGCTTTTATTGCTTCTAAACTCTCCATTTGACTCATGCCTTGCTATCTACTATAGCTATTCTAGCTGGTGAACTTAAGTAACGCTTTCGAAGACCTCTTCGGTGATTCATGTATATCTTATATACCATATTCAAAATGAGCACTATCAGTATTGCGCATAGCACAAAGAAAATTTGCGGGTTGTCGGTCCTTACTATGTCTTGCACCGTCACATTGTTAACTATTTCTCCATTATTGGATGTCTTAGTGTTTTTGTTTCCCATTCTGTATTGGTTAACCAAGATCGTAATTGTCAAGTAAGTAGTATCCTAAATTCCAACAAGATTCAAACAATATTACAAACTTTCTACATATATTTTAATTTATTTTCTTCTTTTTATTTAGTCTATTCAAATCATTCTTGGCTTTGTTCAAAAGTAAGTTAAATCTAATTTTTTCCTCCTCTGATCTACAATTTTCTAAAATGTCTCTTAGTTGTTTAACATTCTTTTTGATTTGATGCCTTTTTCCACCTCTAGTTTTTTTTTTATTTATTTTCTTGATTTTATTTTTATTTTTATAAAATATCTTTATGTCCAGTGGTTTAGGCCCGCAACGCGCATCTTCGAACGTAGGTCTTTGTATCTCTGTCCCTTGCTTCACTATCCCTGCTGGAATCCGGTAATTTGCCGGAAACAACACTAACTGCTCCTTGTTCGTCTGCTCTGGTTTCTTCTGCTTCATTTGTTGTTTAATTTCTCCAGTTCGCTATATTACTCGTATGAGTAATTTGTCACGGTCGCCATGTAAGATTCCTCCTTGATTGGTTGGGAAAACTCTAGGGATTGTTCCGCAGGGTTCCGCTCTGATCAAGCAGATCCCGTTGGAATGGAAAGACAGGTAAATTACTGGGAATTAAGGAAATAATTATTAAGTTAAAATACGTTTATTTAATTTACTAAGCTCACAGCTGTAAGTTTCTTACTGACTAACTATCAGAATTTTGCGGGGTTCTTATACCTATTTTGCAGTGCTACCGCAGCACTAAAGTGTCGTCACCTCAAACTTTCCCATCGGAATTATTTCGATGAGGCAACACCTAACGAGGTCAGATCGATCTGCATTGGTTTGCAGATCGCATTGTAGGTGGGCGTGTCTCCAGACGATCGGTCAATGGACAACGTGGGAAACTGGAGGCGGAGCCAAACAGCGGTCAGCGTGGGAATGGAACGGGAATGAAATGGAATGGGATGACCAGGGAAAGAAAACCTTTTCTGTGCCTCAGGGACCAGGGAAAGAAAACCTTTTTCTTCGGTCCGAATGGGAAAGTTTAGTTTGCTTCGCTCATTGGTGCGCTGCATCATGTGGTACACTACAATTGCCTATGGTGGTGTTAAAGGAAGGTGAATTTTCCATAAAATAGTAAATTTACCATTAAAAATAAAGAGAAAAATTAATGAATTTGTACACAAAACTTTTACGAAACGAAAAGTTGCGGTAAAAATCTGTTTTTAAAATTACAATGAACTGCTACTGAATAGTGCGGCCAGTTGAACCTTTTTTAGTCAAACACACAAGTTTATAAAACCTTTTCTTGACAATGACGGAGCAGTGCCAAGATTGTTGGCAAAACGAACGCAGCCAACGACGGTACTATGAAGATATTCGGAAAGTTAGGTTAAGTTGTAGTTGTAGTTGCATGTAGCGCGGTATACTGTAGAAAATAAAATATATTTGTACAACATCAAGATTGTAACAGTGGCGACGAGGATATTTGGAAGGATAGTAAAATTCGCACGGTGAAAATGGCTGAGGTAACCGAATTGATTCAAAAGTTGGTGGAAGAGAACCAACAATTGCAAGCACAACATGCGGCGACTCTTAAAGAAATTGCAGACCGGCTAAGCGCAGCGCCTCACAGCAATTTGGAACAGCGCATGGACAGGCAAACGGGCAAACATTCGAAAATTGGTACCGCCGTTATGGAGAAATTTTCCAGGAAGACGCCATATTCCTTGATGACGCAGCAAAAATCATTTTATGCTTACGCAAACTCGACGCTCCCGTTAACGACAAATTAAAGGACGTGCTACTCCCGAAGGCGCCAAAAGACTTCTCGTTCGGTGAGATGATAGGGAAACTTAAGAATATGTTTGGTCGACACGAATCAATTTTCAACTTACGGTACAAGTGTCTACAAATAGTAAAGAGTGAAAATATCGATTTTGTGAAGTATGCGGCACATGTAAATCGCAAATGCGAAGATTTTCAACTTAAGGATCTGAGCGTTGATCAATTCAAGTGTCTTATTTTCGTATCAGGACTATCGTCACCTCAACACGCGGAAACAGCAGTACAGCAGGCACCATGGAGCGCGGTTGGAGACAAAGTGTACGCAAGAGTATATCGCCGAGCCAACGGCCGTCACGCACGCGACGCCCACCTACTTACTTGGAGGACTACGTGTTTAATTAAGGAGGGAGATGTTGGCAATGACGAAGCAGTGCCAAGATTGTTGGCAAAACGAACGCAGACAACGACGGTACTATGAAGATATTCGGAAAGTGAGGTTAAGTTGTAGTTGTAGTTGCATGTAGCGCGGTGGACTGTAGACAATAAAATATATTTGTACAACATCAAGATTGTAACAATTTTATTTTTGAAAGGCTTTCTGTCATTTTCCTATAAATCCGTGGTCAAAGTTTTTAACGTTTATTAACTTTTCGACTAACACATTAATGATGGAGAATAAATGTAATGCCTGCGACAAGATATTTGCTACATCATCAAGACCCCAAACTTGTGAACGTTGCTCTAAGAAATTTCATAGCACCTGTTGCAAGTTCGTTAGTGTTCGAGACAAAGGGGAAATTATAAGAGTATGTTCTTCGTGCATAGCGGATGCGAACCATTTATCAGCACCCAGCAGGTCAAGCTCGGTAAGCTCTGGTGGTTCGACATCACGTCCAGCAACACCGGAATCTTCACGACCTGCAACTCCTCTGAATCCTTCGCTCAACAACGACCTAATAACTTCACTCATGTCTAAGATTGATAAACTGGACAAGCATTAAGATGGCATTGAGTCAAAGGTAGACGGCATAGCTACAACGGTAAATTCCGTCGGTAGCCGTTTAACAATAATCGAACAACAGGTAGATGAAATTTATTCTCGCATGCGGAATACAGATACCCGTGTAGTTTTTAGATTTGTTAGACATAGACACATTACATGTTAGACATTTGTATTATATACATAGCTTACGCATTCTGTTTATTTTTTCTTTAAGAAGTTTTTTGTATTCTTTTTTACTTCAACTAGTATAACTTGCATAATTATTGATTTGTACAATTTGTACATAAAATAAATGTCTATCTATTTATCTACGACGTCAGTCTATCGCTTTTGATGTTTTACTATCACACCGCGAATTGATAGATGATTGCCAGATGAAAGCAAATCAGAAAACTGATACCGAATACAACGACGAAAATCAGCATGTACGAAGAAGAAAAAGGCATCACGATTACACATCTGCAGAAGAAGTTGTGACCAGAGGAAAAGATAAGATAAGATTACAACACATTTGTCTGTACATGACATGCTGAAATTAATTCTCTGTCTAGATTTCTAACAGACTTAATGAAGAAGACCAACGATGAAATTGTTTAGTGATTGACTACATTGAAACGTGAACCAATACTCCGCAACACGCAACGACAATACGCAACAACACACTCACGACTGAACCAACCAATCGTCCTCAGTTTGGAAGTGATAGGACGTGGAACCCAACAGCACCATGAAGCGGGGTTCACATCGCAACGTGAACGTACAAGTGGTTTTTGTCCCTTTCGTATCTATGGGAAATGCATCACCCCTTCTCGATGCATTTCGAGGGAAAGTTGGATAGATTCAACTTTGTTCCTTTTCTCTTTCAGGTTATATTTCTTGAATAAAATATCCAGGAGAGTGAGAGTGTGCGTCAACTGTCCTCACTGAGTTTTGTGCTCATGGAAGTTTTTATCTACTTTCAGACGGGAGACTCACGGGACCTTCCACATTAGGGCTGGACTGAATCCAGGGAATTACATTATGATGAAAACAAATAGATATTAAGTGTTATCAAAAATGTAAGTAGGTATATAATTTCTGTCTTGAATCTCTTGATTTCAGGTTAAAATATTCAGTTCGCTTTTGGAGTTCATTGAACTTGCATCGCTGCATTGTGCAATTTCTGAACTGTTTGAGAATTTCGGTTACGGTGAATATTTAGTAAATTTTGTGAAAGTTCAGGAATTTTTAAATTTAGAGCTGATTTGAATTTTTGTTTATATTATGTTCTTACTTCAATAAGTATTTGGTTTGTGAGACTCTTCTCAATGAGGACGGTTCCCGGAAATGTCCGAAACCGACTCCTCAGAAAGGACTAATGGGGCCCATAGTCCCGAATCCAACGTTGGTGTTGGCAAGCGGCCCACCCATGTCCTCCTCCCATTATCACTCTTGATGTTGACCTTAAAAAATTAAATGCCACTCTTCGTGAGTCGAACACAGTTAACTACAGAATCAACACAAGAAAAATTTTTAAAAAAAGCCACAATTTATCCAGGGGATTCCTCGACCTGGAATAATATCCGCGAAGTACTTGACAAGTCTTGCGTGGAATACCACACATATACACCTCATCACCAAAAAGGAACCAAATTGATACTTAAAGGTATTCCTTCTGACTTTGATGCTGTTGATGCTCTGGAAGAGCTGCAAAGTATGGGTTACGGTGACTACATTTCAAAAGTTGTTCCTCTGAGTGACAAATCTAAGGAAAAATTTAATTATTTTGTTCTTGTCACCAAACAAGAAGCAAGGAAACTTCTATCCATCAAATGGATGTTCAATGTCTCCGTTCAAATCCAACCTTTTGTCGGAAATTCCATCCTTCGTTCCTGGGGGTGTCAGGAAATCGGCCACATTAAGCAGTGGTGTAAAGTCAAAACGCCAGATGTCCTCTGTCCCATGCTGATCCTGACGAACGCCCTGTCAGAGATTCAGACGATGTTTCCGAACTATATTGCTGCAACTGCAAAAGTAAGGGACATTCGGCTGCCTGGAAAGGATGCCCTAAATACAAGAAAATTTTCACAACTGTTAAAGAGACACGCTCCAAGAAACACACAGCTGTCATGGCTGAGACTTCGAAACTGGTTGCGATTCTGTTTCGTATTCAGCTGCATTCCGCCCAGCTGAAAAACCAAGCACAAGCAAAGTCGTGCACGTCGCAGCTCAGCAAGCAGCTAATACTACACCTGAGAACAATTACAGTTAAATTTTCTTTGAAGCTACCGATTTTCTAAATAAAGCCTGCGAGGAGTCCTTTGGCTGCTCATTTCTACAGCTAAGAACCAAGTTTGTAAATTTTAGTACTTAGTACTTAGTACATGAGCCAAGTCTCAATTCATGCCATCAATGTCAACTCGATGATTTCGCTACTCAAGAGGCAAGGCCTATTTGACCATCTAACCAAACACTCTCCAGACATTGTTCTCGTTTCGGAGACACACCTGTCCGCCGAACACAAGTTGGAATATAAAGGTTTTGAAATCTTTAGGAATAATGTGGGCCTTGGATCTAAGGGTACTATGACCATCCTTCGGAAGGGCTTGATTGCATCCAGAGTTCGTTTCGATGACCTAGAAAATCAAGACTACACCGCCATCCGCTTACACTGTAGGGACATTTCTATCATCGTGGTTGCTATGTACTTTCCGTCCTGTGACATATCGTGTGGCGACCTTGACTTTATCTTTTCCCTCCAGGATGAAACGACAAGTTATAATAGGTGGTGATTACAATGCCAGACACACCCTATGGGGTGACGTTACCTACAACCCGAACGGTCGTCGCCTGTCTGACGATGTATCGGAGGAAGTAATCTCAAACAAATAATTTAATACAAAATCTTAAAGACATCACAAATAAGGGAAATTCTCCCAAGATATATGGAGAATTTTGCGAATTCATGAGAAAAACATTGGAAAAGGAATTGATGCAAATTTTGTGCAAATATATGTAAGTACAAGAAAAACCTTTTTTTTACAATATTGTAGGATCGAAAAAAATGCATTCTGACACAACATGTGTGTCCACTTATGACCGCAAGTACGGTCATGTATGTTAGAGTAGGATTTTTAGTTTTAAAGAATGTTAAGGGATTTATTAGTTTTTGTGAAAACTAATAATTCACTTATTTATGTTGATTTAAGGGTCAATAGGTTTTCTGTAGTTTGGGTTTACAAAATAAACCACTTGTAATATAGTTTTTCCTGGTAGACGCCTATCAGGAACCGACGCGACGCAAAGATTAGGGAAACACATAAAAAGGAAGTTAGTCTTAAAACGGGTCGCGTCGGTGATGGTTGTCCATAGCCTTAGTTGTTATTTCTTTATTATTAAAATTGTTCTTAAATAAAGTTAATTTGTTTTGTAATTTAATCACTTGCGTTTAACTATTTAATATCCTATAAATTTTTGGGGGCTCAACCGGGATAGTGCTCATAGTGAATAATAGTGATTTAACATTTAAACAATAAGACAAGCAAAGTGAAAAGTAAAGGTATCCAATAAAGCAAAAGAACTAAAAGTGGACAAAGTGAATAGAAAATCAAAGAAATTGTGTAAGACTCAGAACCGAAAAGTGTTGACTTTAATAACCGAAAAGTGTTGATGAATTTTTAAGACTCATTGAAAGGAGTAAAGTAGAAAAGTAAAACAATGCGTGATCCAAACGATATCGCGAAAATGAAAGTGGAAGAATTGGGGTTAAAATTAAGGGAAATTGGGCTGTCCACGGCAGGAACAAAGCCTGTGCTGCAAGAACGTTTGCGAACAGGAATAGATGACAGCACCGATCTTCAAAACGATGAAGATCCAGGCCAAGTCGACCAGGAAAACATACCAGAAGATGAAGAAGAAGACTGAAATTCAGAAAAGGACCACGAAGATGACGATGAAGAAGAAGAGAACACCCAAGTTGTGATTAAAGAGTGTACGAGGACTTCGCGGAAGCGAGTTTTATTAACGTTTCGAGATGTCGAGGAATCACTAGGAAAGTTCAGTGGAGACAACACAAGACCCGTAAGAGATTGGTTGGAAGAATTTGAAGAAATGTCTTCCTTGTGTCATTGGAATGATACGCAGAAAGTGATATACGACAAGCAGCTACTCACAGGTTCAGCCACACTCTTCGTAAGACACGAAAAATGTTCCAGCTCTTGGAGACAGCTCAAGAAACCCCTAATTAAAGAGTTCGACGATTTAATAGACAATTATTAAGTGCATCGCGAATTAACGAAACGTTAAAAGAAATTAGATGAAACGTACTATGAATATGTGTATAAGATGCTTGACATAGCAAGTTGTGCAGACGTTGAAGTGCGAACTGTAATTAAATATATTATTGAAGGAATTATTGATGAGCCAGTTAATAAGGCAATGTTATACAGTGCGCGTACAATTAGACAATTAAAAGAACGACTCGAAGAATATGAAAGTATGAAAACTGAAATGAAAAGTAAAAGTGATCGTAAGGAACTACCGAAAAGCACATCGAAACAATTAGTCAAAATGGTAAAACAGCGGCATTTTGCAAACTGTGGTTCCAGAACCCACCTAGCTGCTGATTGTCCAGATAAGGATAAGGGAAGCAAGTGCTTCAAATGCAATAAGTTCGGGCACATCGCAGCAAAGTGTACAGAGGGGACAAGAACCAGGAATGTAAACGCCTTATTACAGGTACCACGAAAAAAGTATCTGAAAGAGGTAAATGTTTGTAATTCTCCATTAACGGTTTTGATAGACACTGGTAGCGATCTAACCATCATGCGTGCTGATGACTATGTAATGCTGGGTTCGCCGAAGTTATTACCCTCACACATACGATTTGACGGTGTGGGATCTTCTAATATTAAAACATTAGGCGAATTTTATGCAAATGTAGTAATAGATAATGTAGCATATGATATGAAATTTCATGTAGTTTCGAGTCATATCATAGGGCACTTATAGGTACAGACTTTTTAGATAAGGTAGAATTACATAGTAAGGCAGGAACAGTAACAATTAAAAAGGTTAACACCCATGTTGCGTCTTGTTTTGCGGTTGATACCCCCGCGGATATAAATGGTTCGGATATTTTTCAAGTAAATATTAACAGCGATTCTAATGAAATTGATCTTTCGCACTCAACAAGTCCGGGTAATTGTGAAATGGTAAACGATCTTGTACGAAATTATAAGCCAGAAAAGACTCGCGAAACTGGTATCGAAATGAATATAATCCTTACAGATGATATTCCTGTGTTTTCACGACCTCGACGTTTAGCTCCGAATGAACGGGACGAAGTTGGCGAAATCGTTCGTACTTGGACCAACGACGGAATAGTCCAACCGTCAAACTCCGATTATACCAGTCCAATCGTTCTGGTAAAGAAAAAAAACGGTTCAACGAGAGTTTGCTTAGATTATAGGGCTCTAAATAAGAAGATAATTGGTTAAAAAGTAACCAAATGCAGTCAAAATGTAACCAATGTTATAAGTCACTTAAGTACAATGTATGTTTTTTGTCAGAATTGCGTTTCAGCAATCAATGATTTTTGATGGCAGACTGTCGTCGTTAGTTTATGATAAGATTTCTGGTTCGATTTCTCGGCTGCTTGGTCGATCAATGTTGTTGGCTAACGACACATGCCTGATAAAAGTGGGGATTCAATTTTGAAACCTTCGTAATCGTTTTGTGGAACAATTGTCCTCAAGTTGAGGTCAGTTGATTTTCGTCTTTCAACAGCTCATGATCTTTCGTCTTCGACAACTGATTCATCATAAGAAAGTTTCTAATCAAACCACAAGTGAAGTGACTTATTATACTATAAAGTGAATGTTTTAAAAACCTTTTCAAACAAAACTGAAGTTAAGTGTGAGATCTCACAAAGTGTATCAAAAACTATCCGATTAACGTTAACTGTGTCGCCTGTAACTGGACGGACCATCATTCATCGTCACATAAGTATCACACCAAGAAGACGGCCACATCGATTATACAAGTATGTCTTTTGTTGGGTTAGTACTATGGTCAGTACGGATCAATGTCACAACTAAATAGTGTAATTTTGATGACGAAGTCGCTAGAGGACTTCACTAAAGTACTTGTTCATTTGAATTCATATGTCATGGTGACACTGATCCTAGTCTGAATAGTATGGGACAAATCAACACGTCAAGGTCAAATATTCTGGGAGATCAAATAAGGATCTCACTAAAGTTTATATTAACCAATGTTGACCGGACTCATTGATTTGTTTTCAGTTTGACAGTCAATGAACAGTATCCTTTTAGGATCAGAGGGTTCATTGACACTCAATAAACAGTATCCTTTTAGGATCAGAGGGTTTATTGATAGTCTATTTAACAAATGTCTTTGCTTGGATATGTTGAAATTCAACCATAATTCCTTGAGTTGTTTTTAAACAATAATTAAGGATCGTTATCCTTTGCCCTTGATTGAAGACCAGTTAGATCTTCTTCAAGACTCTAAAGTTTTCAGCACTTTAGATCTTAAAAACGGATTCTTTCACGTGCCCATATATATAAATAGCCGAAAATTCACATCGTTTGTTACTCCCACTGGACAATTTGAATTTTTGAAAGTTCCATTTGGACTTTGTAATTCTCCATCTGTATTTCGGAAATACATAAACGCAGTTTTCAAAGACCTAATCGCAAGTAGAGTAGTCCTTACGTATATGGATGATTAGATTATTTTAGCAACAGACAATAATGAAGCAAAGATTAGATTGAAAGAAGTGTTATCTGTTGCTAGTCAGTACGGTTTAGACATTAATTGGGAAAAAAGTCAGTTCCTACAGTCTAAAATAGAATATCTTGGTCATATTGTGGAAGACGGAAAAATTAAGCCTTGAGACCATAAAACGAACGCGGTTTTTAACTTTCCAATGCCTAAGTCCATCAAAGACGTACAAAGTTTTTTAGGCCTCACAGGCTATTTCCGAAAGTTCATTTACCAGTATTCGATAATCGCGCGTCCACTAACGAATTTGTTAAAAGCTAATGTAAAGTTTAGATTTGATCAGGAAGAAATGGAAGCATTTCTACAGTTGAAGATGGCACTGTGTAATAAACCAGTCCTAAAGTTATATCGACCAAAGGCTAAAACGGAATTACACACTGATGCATCACGTTTCGGGTATGGCGCAATTTTAATGCAAAAAGACAGCGATGATGGTAAATTCCATCCTGTTTATTTTGCGAGCGGTAAAAAATATCGCATCGCGGAAGAAAAATATTGTAACTATGAGCTAGATGTCTTAGCGATCATAAAATCTCTAAGAAATTACGCATTTATTTATTGGGTATACCATTTGTAATCGTTATTGATTGCCAAGCATTTGCCATGACGATGAACAAAAAAGATCTTTGCGTGAGAGTAGCAAGATGGGTTTTACTATTAGAAGAATTTAATTATACGATTATTCATCGTCCTGGGAAAAGAATGGCACACGTAGATGCATTAAGTAGAAATCTCATGCCACATGTAATGCTTTTAAACCAATGTGAAGATACCATAATCTCAAAGTTGAGAAAAGCTCAATATAAGGATGAAAATTTAAATAAGATTATGGAATCTGTGAAGAAAAATAAAAGCAGTGGCTTTGAAATAAGGAATGGCTTATTGTATAAGATAGTTAATGACGATTATTTAGTAGTATTTCCAGAAAGTTCAAAGGACGAAATTGTAAGGCGCGCGCATGAACGTGGCCATTTTGCTGTAAGTAAGACAGAGCAGTTAGTATTAAGAGATTTTTGGTTCAAAGGAATGAGGGATAAGATAGAATATGTCATTAGGAATTGTGTAGATTTTATTTTAAGCAAGAGAAAGCATGGAAAACAGGAAAGTTATTTAAGTTCAATTAATAAAGGATGTGTTCCATTGGACACATATCATATAGATCATCTAGGTCCCATACCGTCCACTAAGAAATCGTATCGCCATATTTTAGTTGTCGTCGATTCATTTTCGAAGTTTGTTTGGCTACACGCTACTAGATCTACTGACAGCGCCGAAGTCATAGACCGTTTGAAGAAACAATCAGCTACGTTCGGGAATCCTAGAAGAATTGTAAGCGATCGGGGTACCGCGTTCACTTCAAATGCGTTCTGCGACTACTGCAAGGAGGAGAATATTGAGAATATTCAAATAACGACCGGCGTACCGAGGAGCAACGGCCAAGTCGAAAGGGTAAACAGAACCCTCATCTCTTTACTGACCAAGTTAGCAGCTCCAAAAGCTGAGGAATGGCACAAACATCTACCAACGGTCCAGAAATTCCTGAATTCAACACCGCACCGAAGCATTGGAAAAACTCCTTTCCACATATTATTTAGAACAAATATGCGAATCAGAGATAACCAGGACATTCGCAATATGATTGAGAAAGAATGGATCGCGATGTACGAAGAAAGCAGGGACGAAATACGTGGACGTAGACGTGGATTTAACAAGCAGCGCAAAAAAGCAAAAAACTACCAAGAAGATCTCGTCGCCTTGAAACGGACCCAACATGCAAAATTCTTAGGTCCGTATAAAATTACGTTAAGGAACGATCGCTACATGATGGAGAAAGTTGGGGAACATGAAGGAGTTAGAGAAACCTCAGCGCCAGCAGAATATTTGAAACCATGGTCAACACACATTTAACTAAAATTCAACAGCAAAAGAAGAAAATATACTTCTGGGACAGATGTTATGTTAGGATGGCCGAATGTAGGATCGAAAAAAAAGGCATTCTGACACAACATGTGTGTCCACTTATGACCGCAACTACGGTCATGTATGTTAGAGTAGGATTTTTAGTTTTAAAGAATGTTAAGGGATTTATTAGTTTTTATGAAAACTAATAATTCACTTATTTATGTTTATTTAAGGGTCAATAGGTTTTCTGGGCTTACAAAATAAACCACTTGTAATATAGTTTTTCCTGGTAGACGCCTATCAGGAACCGACGCGACGCAAAGATTAGGGAAACACATAAAAAGGAAGTTAGTCTTAAAACGGGTCGCGTCGGTGATGGTTGTCCATAGCCTTAGTTGTTATTTCTTTATTATTAAAATTGTTCTTAAATAAAGTTAATTTGTTTTGTAATTTAATCACTTGCGTTTAACTATTTAATATCCTATAATATTCATTTGTATTAATTGTATTAATTTGTCATCCCTGCCAGCGTAATTATTTGAGCTAAGTTGGGTAGTATTGTTGAATACACCGAAATCTGCTTCGTTTTCATTGAGTTCAAACGCATTTTTCGCCTCTTTAATAAAGCTGTGTAAGACAACTGGCGGCAAATTTCGACCTTCATAAGGACGAAGAGAAATGCTTCATCATTATATAATAAGGTAACCTTGTTGTTGTGTTTGATAAAAAGGAATCTTCAGGGAAGTAAAACTGATTGTTGAGTAACTGTTGACAAAATTCTGATCAAGCCCCTCCTGAAATGAGTTTCCTTTGTAGTACTAGTAACTAGAATTTATCTTTTTTATAACATACCATCTGATTCGGCGCCGTATGCTCCAATTTTTACATACGTTAAATATTTTTCCGAGTCGCAAACTGCCAGTGGCACGTTAGAAAAATTCTTCTTTTAATTAAAATAACTACCACTATTGGGTGGAGCTTGTATGGTGCAATGTTTGCCATCAATAGCACCAACACAATTGGGCATCCCATACAATGCTTCAAATTTTGTTGCGATTTCCTTTAGCTTCGTCTGATTCATCCTGCCAAACTTAGACGAAAGAGATAAGGACAGGCCCTGACGTACATGTATAGGGAATTTTCGCGACCCGATTTCAGAAACTGGTCTAAATTCCCCATATCAACGTAGGTTTGGGTCCTGGAAACATTAGGGATTCGGTCTAAGTTCGACCTAACTTCAACCAAAATGTATTTTTTAAAATCGCATAAGACGTTTATACGAAAAACGACAATGCTTAGAAAACATACATTATAAATTTATATGATTTTCTAAACATTGTTTTTGACCGAAAATCGTCTAGTTATTCAGAAATGACGTCCACAATATTTACCTAGCAAATTCTCAAACCTCTTCAGTCTAAGATAAAAACCGCGACAGTACGCCACCGGTGGCAGTAACTGAAAACATTTCCGTATGCCTCAAAGATCTTTTGTTTACATTTTCAGTAAGTGACATTTATAAAAGTAAATTGAACGAAGAGTGGTTTCGTGACAAATTAGTGCCTTTTCTGTTATTTAACAAGTGAATTATACAAAATTTAGGTAAACGTGAACCAATTTCAGTGTAAGTAGAATGTAAATTAAATGTTTTTGTACGTTTTTAGTGACATATTTACTCAAATCAAGAAGGAAATATGAAGTATGCGGTATCTTCTTTTTTTTTGAGTATTCTACTCCAAAAAAGCAAGGAATTACCTTCTTTCAATAAGTAATGATAATCAAAAGGTATTATTATAATATTGCCTAGTATTTTAACTCATTGAATAACTTGCATATGGCAAATTCAGATTAAAAGTAAAATCAAATAAATTGGCGCCATTTTTCAACTTTGCATTGAAACGCGAATCAGCTGTTTGGTCAGAGTCGTCGGTAACTTCTAATTTACGGTGTTTAAAGTTGGAAAATATATTTTTCCCGCGGAATTTGAATTTGTAATTTTGTTGTCAAAATTGCATTAATTATTAAATTCATATTTTTAGGTTTCCATCTGATGTGAACCAGAGAGGAAAATGGATGGATGCTATTCTGGCAATGGGTGATCAAATTATCCAGCCTTCAGCCAGAATATGTTCCAAACATTTCGAGGATGGCGTAAAATATATCTGCCAGGATGGGAGAATTCGACTAGTGAAGGGTGCCATTCCCACTAAAATGATTCTGGAAGAAGATGCTCAAGTAAGTGAAGTAGCTTTTTCTAAATAAACATTATGTTAATTTTAATTTTTCAGATAATAGAGCAACCTGGGAATTTGGAGCTGAATGATATTGAAAGTACAACAATACCTGATGTTCCCAGTACTTCCTGCGTAAATTTATATTTTTATACTATCATTAAAATGTTGTATTATCATTTTATATAAAATGTGTTTTCCAGGTAAATGTTGAAAACCAAACAGAACCCTAAACTCCAGTGACTTCACGTTCAACACGGTAGTATATTTCATGGTCTCCGCAGTCTTCAGGAAATGGAAGCCGAGGAACAACAAGGAAAAAAGTAAGAATTTTAAGAAAATCTTTAAAAAAAAAATGTAGCCTCAAATTCTTTCAAGTATAGGTTATTTAGGTGTAAAAAGAAAATTATTAAAATGTCAGGATTAATCAATGAACTGACCAGTAGGAATTATATTAGCGAAGAGGAAAAAGATATCTTTAATGAGTCTTGCTATTCACATGACGACTTATTAACAAGATATCTTTTAAGTAAAGAATATAAATCGGGTTTTAAGACATTTACTCCTGTTTTAAGAGCTTTCGCACTCAATTTGAATTTTTATTCCCCGAAAGGATATGATTATGTTAGAAAAAAAGTTAAAGATAGATTGCCACATGAGCGGACCATTCGAAAATGGCTCCAAGTATCCAATTGTGAACCTGGACTAACCCTCGAATCTTTTAAGTCTTTAAAAATGGCAGTTCATAGAGCTAGTTTAGTGAATCAAAAATTAGTTTGCAAACTTGTCTTCGACGAAATGGCTATCCGGGAGGGAATAGATTGGGATGATTCAACCTCTTATGGTTACGTAGACTTCGGTAATGGCTCGGATAGAAACATTAAAGCAACTCAGGTCTTAGTTTTTATGGTAGTGTGTATAAATAGAAGTTGGAAACTCCCATTAGGTTATTTCCCTATCGCTTACATTTCCGCGCAACAAAAATTACATTTACTAAAGCACCCCCTTCAAAGTGTTGCAGAAACGGGTGCAGAAATTTCTGGCGTTACGTTTAATGGGTCAGCTAGTAACGTCACATCCTCTAGACTTCTGGGCTGTGATTTCAAAATTGAAAATTTAAACTTCTGCTTCTGCGTAGCATATGTTTAAATTAGTCAGAAACGTTCTCGCAGAAGTGTCCCTGTTGCAAGATTCCAATGGCAAAAGCTGGAAGTATTTGATCAGACTACAAAAATTACAAGAAAAGAAAGGTCTTCATTTGGGAAATAATATTAAGAGGGCTCACGTATACTTCCAGAGGCAGAAAATGAAAGTTAAACTTGCATCGCAAGTTCTTAGCAAGTCAGTCGAGGATGCATTAGATTACTGCAGATCAGAGCTCAAGTTACCCGACTTTGCCGAAAGTGATGGTACAGCTAATTTCATTCGTATACTTAATAACGCGTTCGACATTCTAAATAGTAGAAAATTCGGAACCATCGGCTTCAGGACAACTATATCGAAATGGAATTTTCGCGAAATAAACCAAGAAGCAGTGAAGATTTGTTTGTATTTTACTTCGTTAAAAGCGGCAAATGACGTTTTAGTAGTCCAGCACAAACGAAAACTAGGCTTTATTGGATTTATCACTGACTTGAAAAACTTATCTCTACTTTATGACAGATTTATAGAATCTGATGTCCTTCAATATAACCCTACTTACAAAATTAATCAGGACCAAATAGACTTATTTTTCTCAACTATTCGAACCAGACTAGGATATAATAAGAACCCCACCGTCAAGCAGTTCAAATCGTACTATAAAAAACTTTTAATCCATTGTCAAATTCGCGACGGAGGGGTGGAACTGTAATCCTCTTGAAGATATTTCAATTTTAAATTGCTTTTCCGTGAGAGCAATAAACAATTCCACTAACAGAGAAATCATGTGAGAGGAAACTGCTGAGACGACGAACTTGGTTGCGGATGAGCCATTTTATAATGATCACGACTATATCATGAGTCTAGGATTCCTGAATATATTCAAAGAAAAAATTTTTGAATATGTTGCAGGTTTTATTGTCCACAAACTGCAAAAATAGCTGCACTGCCTCCATTGTTTAGCTGCAATTGAGTCCACGTTAGAGCCAGGTAGCTTAATTGCATATAAATCGCTAGGATTCCTTAAAAGTCCCTCAAAAAGTCTGGTAAAAATTTGTGAGAGTACAGAAATACATTTTAGAAGATTCACAGCAGATCCGGGTTCCTGCAATATATTCTTAAATCAAGCGCTTTTTCATAAGATATTAGTTCACAGCAAAAGACACTTGGTTGGGGAGGCGTTGTTCGTTGACCAGTCGGATCATTTTTAGAACAACAATCACCACTGTCTCCTCATTAAATCCATTATTGAAAAATATTTAAAAATACGCCTCCACCATGTGTCTGAACTGCAAAGTGAAAAAGATTCTTTGCGCAATGCACGCCACCGTGAAGTTTTGTTTCGATATATGTAGGAATTTTTATTTTATTATTTCAATTATTATGAGTTTTTATTCAATTCAATTCAGTTTATTTTGCATTAATTATTTAAATTCAAATAATTTTCTATAATTTTTTTATTTTAAGTTTGTTGGTTTTTTTGGTTTTATGTTCAAGATTTGACTTTATATATTATTTTTGGTTTGTTTTTTGTTTTGTTTATTTTTTTAAGTTTTTTTTTTTGTTTATTTATTACAGATATTAGCCCTTTTGCACCACCGACAGTTAGTCATGTTCATGGTAGCCTCAAGTTACCTGACATAAAAATAAAAATAATTGCTATTATTTTGCAGGTTACATTAATTACAAATTTTTTTCAGCTACCAGGGAAGAAGTGTTTTATTATTATTTATTACTGTTTTTTCTATAGATTAATAATGTTTTCTGTTTTAGCAAGAAGTGTCTGGACGTACTCATGTTTTAATTATTTACATTGAAATATAATTAAATTAAATACTTAATATTTTTGAATTAAATGTTATTGTTTTGAATAATACTATGTAACGATCACAGAAACTTTCTTTGTTGTTGTGCTTATCACGAAACTTTCTAGGTAGTTATCGTGATATAACTACTTTGTGACAAACACAGACAACTTTTATGAAACTTTTGTGTGCTTGTGATCCTCATGAAACTTTCTTGGTATTTATTGTTAAGTAAATACGATGTGACGATCACAAACACTTGTTTTAAGGAAATTGGTTCCAGTTGAAACCAATACTCACATTTTGGATGAAAAGTACTTAAAGAAAACTCAACTTGGTCAACTCGAAAAGCAACTAATTTAAGATTTAAATTGCACCAGAATCATGCTAACTCAATGAACATCAGGACGAGACTGACTCAACGCAACAATTTTGCCCTGAGGTGAAACTCAGGCCTGCCTACTGAGTCCATGGATTTGACTGCCTACTAAGTCTATGGATGATGAATCTTACCTTGGTCAAAGAAAGCATCCAGCAGGCCAAGATACATCACACATGCATGAACTCAAAATTGGAAAGAAAAAGCCATTTAAATTTTAATTGTTTATTTAACAGCTGCACAAATGAAAAATTGTGACTCATTGTTACGTTCCGCCTGAGCTGAGCGGACGAATGAGAGATTCGTACATTCATTTGGATTCATGAGAGATTCTTGAATCCAAACTAATACGCGCATGTACGAATAAATAAATTGTTAATGCATAGCATATTGTTACTTATAATTAAACTGCATGATTTAAGTAAAAAAATTTATTGAAAAAATTTACATCTTCAATTAGCTCCTTCTTTGTTTTATACAAAATAATGATAATTCAGTGAAAATAATTCATTTCAATTCATAAAAGTAGGCAATTTTTCATCAATGCTTTCTTATGACGTTATCACGTAAAATTATCGTCCGTAAACCGACTTTACAGACAACCAATGTTTTTCAAAAACAAAAAACAACCGTTTTCAGAATTTGAAACAAATTCTCATTACAATTTGAAACAAATTCATGCAAATCATCGTATGCCGATCGAATGTTATTGGACCGCATTGTAATTGGTGTAGCCGATAAAAAGTTACAATTAAAATTATTTGATGCCAAACAACAATCACGTTCTAAAGTTATCGAAACATGCAAAATATTTGAATCGGCTTCTGCAAATAAATTGTTGCTGGATCGCACACATGTTTCATCGCGTGAGGTGAATGCAGTAACATTGGAAAACCAAACAAAACAACAACAGCAACCGAATGTTCCAGCAAGTGATAGCATTCAGTCGTCGATTGATGCAATCAAAACAAAGTGTTTCAATTGTGGACAGACCTTTTCTGGTAAACATCGTCAGTTCTGCCCAGCATTGAATATCAAGTGCAATTCCTGTGGTCGAATCAAACAACGGTAATTGCGTTTAGGTGTAAATAAAATAAATACAGTAAGTAAGCCTCATTCTAATAAAAAATTTGACAGATTGGAAGTGAAACGAGTCCGATAGGATAAGACGTACGTCATACAAGATTGACCAATACAATTCGATTCCGGTTCGGATGCAAATTTAATGATGATGATGATGAATCCTGAATAATAGTGATAAGATCATTTTTAAGAAAAATGGGAAAAAATGGATATATGGTAAAATAGTTAGAAAAGTTAACGAAAGGTCTTACATAATTGTTGTTAACTATGATAATCATTTCCGAAGAAATCGAACATTTATTGTAAAAACACAAAATGCCAATTTTGATCCAAGTGATGTTCTTGTTGAATTTGATTATCATGGTGCAGTCAACAAAGGGCCACCTACTAAAAACAGTTTAAACTTGCCAATCAATGATAGCATAGAACATAGTTCACATAATGATGACACTTTTCATAGTTCAACGAATGAAGTTGATTGTTCTGTAAATGGAGATAACCAAAATTGTTCAGCTAACTATAATAGAAAAAACTGTTCATTGGATGATAGCACACTAAGTAACATTGTCAATGTACCAGATAACCCTGATCAAATTAGTCAGAATGTTCCATATACTACAAGAGCTGGAAGAACAATCAAGCCGCCTAAAAGATACGGGTTTGAATAAATTCTCAAATGGTTTTATCATTGTTGTCTGTTTATTTTATTTATTTAAAAAAAAAACGCGTGTAATAATGACATGATGTAGACAGCTCTGTTACTTTTAGTGCGATAATGTTTTATAAGACCCTAGCTTTAAGTACACCTAACTTTTTCAAAGGCTTGTAAAAGTCTCTGAACGCGGCACGGATAAAAGTCTTAATGAGAAGTATAAAAGTTTAGGGCATTAAGAGAGGCAAGGGATATGGGTCTCTCTCCAGCGAAAGAGAAAAAAAAATATATTAATAAAGAACGCTCTTAACGAGACGATCGGTTGCGCCCGCAAGTTTAGCGAAACCTTTATACACGATATTTTTCGACAGTACAAATACAAAATCAGCCTTAAAAGGAAAATGGCAAATAGGTTCAAGTACTATATATTTGAAATATAAGAAAAATCGAGCGAGAGAATAAAAGAGAGGAAGGGAAAACGAATTTTAACACTTTATTTCAACACTAAACGTACCGGACAATGTTTGATACTTGAAACAATACACACAAAGGGGTATAGAAGTGGTACACGCATTAAAATATGAATAAATACATGCAAATTTTTAATGCAATAACAGTACTTATAACCAGAAATTTCTTTTCCTCGGAATTTATGAATTAGGTACTGAGAAAAAAAGTATTTAGAGTTAGCGGAAGCCGCATGGTACAACTCATTGATTGGTAACGGAGGTTATAGGTCAATATCGAATTGTTTAAAGTTATCTGGTAATTAATTGGCATGGTTCCTTAAAGATAGGTGTAAGCCGGCTCACGAATGTACTAGATTTTTTACTGTATTCCAACAACAACACGTGATCTTGGTAGCTATCGGGCTCAATTTGATTGAACCATTTTTTAGTTCCCGAGTTACACACTTTTTAGTTTGTACTTTTTGGCGTCTGTCAGATTTTTATTTGGAAGGTTGGCGAATTGTAAATTTATACGTCAAAATCATTGTTTTGACATATAAAAATAATTGTTTGGATAATTAAAATTGAAAAATAAAAAAATGGAAAAATCGGAAAAGTAATGGTTTACATTTTCGAGGGAGTGATTCGTTTCGTGGGGAATATTATATGTGTATGTTAATTTAGTGGATTTGTGTAATATTTGTGTAAAAAATGTTTGTTTAAATATTTTCTTACTTGTGTATGTTATTTGTGGGAATTATTTGTGTATTTTGTTAAAAATCGTGGCTGTCCCTTGTTTTGTTTTAATATTCATTTTTTAAGTGTGCTGCGGTGCGGTTTCATTTTTGTTAGTGCGAGAAGGACATGGACCCGTGAAGAAACGAATGCGTTTCTTTACGCATATGCAGACCGGGCTGAGGAGTTTGGCCATGTAAGGAGGAAGTTTGCCATGGCCAACGTGCTGGAAGACCTTCTAGCGCAGGGTAGACTCGTGAGTAATATGTAATTTTGTGATTGCAGTTATATATCTATTTATTTTTTAGAGTGGACCTACAACGACTGAGATGCTCAGCACCAAATTGAAAACTTTACTGCGAGCATACAAGGCCAAGCAAGGATAATAATTCGAGAACTAGTGCGGGTCCAAGTTCTGCTCCATATGAAGAAATTATGGAGCGGATTTTTGGCACCCGACCAGAAATCTCGAATTACCACACGCTGTCGATGATGGGTCCCACACCTAGTGCTGGCCTTGACATGTCATCTTGTGCAGGTAATCATTTACAATTTTTAGATATATGTGTGTTCTTCAGTAATAAATGTAATAATTAATTTAGTTACAGCCACAGCTTCTTCAGCCACAGCACCTTTACCTCTTTCATCAAACAACTCATCACGAAGCTCCTTCAGTCGCCAAACTGCTTCGGCTACCTCCACATGTAATTAATAATTTACCTACATGTTCTTTGCATACATTTTACTAGCAAATATGTTTTAAGTGAACCGTCTATGCCCGGCACCTCGAGGGGCTATTACACCAAGGAGCAGTACCGCCGCGACAGAATCCAGCAGAAGGAAAAGAGTCGGCTGCATAAAGTCGCAGATGGAGTCTCATGAGTGTCAACAAAAATCATGTGTATGTGTACAATTGGTGAGTAAAATTTACACACGTACACGAAAATACACTGAAAAATTTGTTTTTGGTATAGAAAACGGAAATTTTTGTGTTTATTAGTGTTTTAGGTAAATTTGATAAAAAAATATGCAAATTTTATATCGAAAACCATTAAAAATTACAAATTTTATGGACATTTACAGAAAAAGCGAGATTTACTTCCACGAATACTTCCGGACATGCGGAAAAATCTAAATTTTATCATATTTCCTAACTTTTCTATGGACATACATACCTTTAAAAACATGATTTAGAGAAATTTGATACATGGCAAAAGGATAGGAAATGACAAAATAATGGGGTTCTGCCATACCTAGTAGCCCCCTAGGAAGCTTAGTTTAGCCGCTACGAGAAAAATCAGTTGAAAATTAAAAATTTGAATTTTGTATGGAGACACCCTTAACAACTGACGATGCAGGAATATGATGTATGAAAGAAAGATAGGAAATGTCAAAATAGTGAGAGTCAGTCATACATATTACACCTCTAGGAAGCTTAGTTTAGCCACTGCAACCAAAAAACTGTTAGAAATTCAAAATCTAAACTTTATCATATTTCCCAACTTTTGTTTGCATATTTTTAAAATCTTAATTTAGAGCAAGTATGAGAAAAGCTTATAAAATAGAAAAATAATGGGGGTCGGTCATACATATGAACCCTCTAGGACGCTTAGTTTAGCCGCTATGAGCGGAAAACCGTTAAAAAATCAAATTTTTTACCGGAAAAACCCCCTAAAAAACGGAAGTAAGTTGTTTAATTTTTGATTCCGGGAAATAATGACGTTTTTTAACATAAAATTCATAAATTTACATGTAATTTTAAATTAAAAATCACCTGCTACGGGTTCAATGAACCAAAATAGTGTTTCAACCAGAGCAAAGCGATTGTTGTTGTTGCTGGAGTGGAAGGAAACAAAATTCGATTCGAATTCTCGAAAATCGAATTTATGTACCACTACATAGCCAACAGTCCCTTTGGTGGTGTGTGTAGGTACCTTTATGACCCATTTCTCTCAAAACCGGTTCCCATATCTCTCAAAACCGGTTTTTACTCCCTAAAAAGTTAAAAATGTCTCTAGAGACCGAATGAGCGTTGCAGTCAACAAAAACACATACACTGCAGCGTCATTTTCATCCGTCATTTCATGACTGCGTCAGAAAAAATTGGATACACAGTCATGTATGGGATCGCGACATCTGGTAAGTTATTGTCTGTGCCGTGAGAATCGAACCATGGTGTATTGTAGTGTAATATCCGATGACACGAAGTTTCGCATAGTTCCAACAGATGTCCAACAGATGTCTTAGTCGTTTAGCCAAGACACTATTCGGGGTCATCACGGTTGCTGTCCAAAATAGCAATCAGAAATTCCAATTAGTTTCAACAGATCTCACTAAGTCAAGAGACTAGCACGGTTTTGGCTTCTGGAAAAATATACAGACTCATCAAAATAAAATTGGAGCTGTACACGCTCTTAATGCTGTAAATACAACACGGGCTATAAATATCGAAAATACATATTTCATAGCTGGTAGCCAGCTATGGTGAGCTAAAAATTATAAACACAATTGCAGCAATAAATGTATCTTGACGTCACACTTAACAGTTGTCAAATCTCTAGCCGCATAAACAGTTGTCAATGAAATGTCAATATGGACGTCGAAAATTTACGCGACCTACACGATATATTGGTTTTAGTTCAATTATGTGATCTTTATGAAGTTTATAAAAAAAATAAACGAAAGCGTAGGTAGGGTAGGGTGCGTGAGGTCAACCTTAACAGGAATGAAATGGGGTTTTTTAAGACATGTTTCACGGAAATGAAATTGAGAGATGAGGAACATTTCTTGAAGGCAACCAGGCTCAGCGTAGCCAAATTCAATTACATTTTGTGTCTCCTGAAAGGTCGATTGACAAAACACTCCAGAAGGAGAGCAATTGCTCCGGAGGACCGCCTTGCGGTAGCTTTAATGTACAATTTATTCCATATTAAATTGATGTGCATGATGTAAATAGTAATTGATTTGCAGGTTCTTAGCTCACGGAGCATCGCCGCAAATCTTAGCCTGGACCTACAAAATGGGGGATCAACAATAAGAAAAATAATTTACGAGACATGTGCCGCGCCGCCATTTGGGAAGAACTTGCCCATATATATACTCCACTCCAGGAAAAAGCGACTGGAAACTCCTAGCCATGAAGTTTAAGGAGAAAACAGGTGTACCCATGTGTATAGATGGCAAGCACATCAATATGGTTTGCCCTAGAAAAAGCGAATCGTTGCATTTCAATTACAAAGAAAGTTATAGCCTAGTTTAACTTGCTACGTTCGATGCCGATTATTCTTTTACCTTAGTAGACGTTGGTGCTTATGGAGCCCAAAGCGATGGTGGCGTCTTTAGGAGGAGCAAATTCGGGCGAGAAATATTAAATGGAACTTTTTCATTTCCCGATCCCGAACCATTACCGAATGCAGTGAAACCTTTTCCATATTACCTGGTGGGAGATGCGGCATTTCCACTAAAGCCAAATGTTGAGAATACGCTGGAAAGAGTTGTAAAAGGGATAAATTTGGTTCTTCTCACTTTCTTGGAAGATTTGTCCTTTTCTTTTATGGTTCCAGGAAGGCATTTTTTGTGTTTGGTGTTTTTTAGTATTTCGCAATAATAATCCCAAATAGATGGAAAATTTAGTGGACATCGGCTGCACACATGGCATCAAAGAAGCCGATACGGCCATGTATGACACAATCAGCCAAATTTCCACAAATAATGAAAATTAAAAGGTTTACGTCTCAGCAGCCCTGCCCCTTGTTAACACTTACTTAAAGTTAATTTTAAGGATAATCAGTGCTGTTCATACGCGACATTATTGCGTGATGGTACCTAGTGAAAGAAGCAAGCGAACTCTTGCGTAAGTAAGAGTGCCTAATAGCTATGAAATTATAGTCCAGCTAGCGAACTCTTGCTTAGTTATTATTAAATATTGTATTAAAATATTTTGTGTTAGAACTGTTTTTAATAAAATCATTTATAAATTGCTACACATATGTTGTATGAATTTAATACAAATCTTGTATAAATTTTCCATACTGTACAAGATTATTATACACCAAATTTGATGCGTCCTTATCCAGGCCGCAATTTGGATAGCACAAAAGAAAATTTCAATAAAAAATTGTCAAGGGCCCGAGTTTTTATTGAAAATTCATTTGGGATTTTGGCAAATAGATGGAGGGTTTTAACCAACAACATATATTCCTCATCAGCCCGTGCGAATGAAATAATGTTAGCGACCATTGTGCTGCATAACTTTTTAATCACAACGAAGGACACTTCATACGTGTCACCGGAACTTGTAGATCGGGATAGTAACGGAGTTGTAATACCGGGAAAGTGGCGACAGGATACTACCCTTACTTCTGCTAGAACGATCTCCGCAAACCGCGCATCCAGAGAAGCCCTCAAAATAAGGGATTGTCTAGCTCAATTGCTTTCTCAGTAATTTTGAAGCAATCATGTTTTATATTATAAAGAATATTTTGTAATTTAAAATTACTGTTTTGTTCAATCATTTTTGAAATTAAGAAGACTGTTGTGACTGAGCCTGGGCCAAGTGTTCTCACACGTGTTCCAGGTCTTTCTCCCCTTTTTGCCCTAGCCCCCCCCCCCCCCCCCTCGAAAAAAGAGAAAAACAAAAAAACCTTTCATGGGAACTCGTCCGTTCCTGGCCCAAAATGCTGACGCCGCATTTTGGGTTCCCATGCGTGAAATTCTATCGCGATCAAGCCTTATCACCAAGATGAAACTAGATCGCGACAGAATAAATAATGCGCGATAAATTTCCCGTTGCGGTCAAGTTTTATCACTCTGATGAAACTTGACCGCAACCCAATCGTAGAATCGCGTGATGAAATCCGTTCGCGTAAGTTCTAAAAATTTGAACAAAGCGCTGATTGCGCGCATTTTTCGTCGCCATGCGCAACTTGCCGAAAATGCGCGTCATCAATTTCTGTCCCGATTTAAGGGCCCCAAACTGACGCGCATTTTCAGTCGTGCTTTGGCCGGTGACTGGAGTAGCCGCCGCGCTCTTTTCGTGTTTACCTTTCTGGGTGTTTCCCACCCTCAAGGACAGTCATCGGGCAGACCGCGGCTACGAAAACTAAACACACGTTTTTAGTTAAAAGAAAAGTTTGAAGAAAAAGGAAAGTTTTTAAGAATAAAAAAAAAAACAAGTTTTAGTTTTTGAGAAGTTATGACAAAGATGATAAACTGTTTACCACTATTAAGTACTCATTTCAAATTTTGCACTGATTCAATGGATCATTATTCTGAAAATGGAAAAGATTACACTATATTTTTTCAATTAATATTTGTTTCAATGATTCTACTTTTTACTCAATTAAAACTATTAAATAATGTAAATTCAACCCAATATTTACCACTCTTAGATTGTAAAGAATGTACAAGAGAAGTAACAGAAACGCAATTTCAGTTAGAAACAAATAGATTTACTTCTACCACAGAACCAGTGAGAGAACCTCGTATTCAGATCTCTGATATAAAAAATATGACTGATAATGATATCTTAAATTGGTTATCTATAATTATACGGCAATCCATAGGACTTGATACAGACGAAAATCATATATCTTACTATCAAGAGTCAACCTCTCTTTTAAATTAAACACATGGTTTTAGTTTAAAGAAAAAAGTTATGACAAAAGGATAAATAAACACCAGTTTTTCGTTTAAAGAGAGAAGAAAAGTTTAAAGAAAAAGAAAGATAAAAAAGGAAGAGTTAACAAGAAGAAAAATTCACAAGTTCGTGGTTTTTGAGAAGTTATGAAGAAGGAAAACCAAATACACGTTTATAGTTTAAAGGAAAAAGGAAAGTTTTTAAAAAATGATTAAAAATAAATATTATTTATTTGTTTATTTATTTATTTATTTATTTATTTAACTTAACTTAGTACAAGTTAATACAACGGTAGAGAAAAAGAAAAAGAACAAAACACAAAAAAAAAAAAAGGAAATTTAAGCAACAAAAAGCAAAGAGAAAAAAAAAGTTATATTAGGACTTAAACTAGAATTAAAACATCTATGTTATGACGCAATCTAAAGAGTATTAAGCTACATAAAGCTAAGGAAGAAAAGATATATTACGATATAAACTGAAATACAAAAATCTAAAGTTATGAGGTAATCTAAACAAGATGGTGTCCGGTCGGGTCGGGGAAAGTCCGGAAGGGCTGCAAAACTATGACACGCGATCAGCCAAGGAGCGGAAGATTGAACGTGCATAGGTATTATCACATGCGGCTTGAAGTAGGGGGATGACCCGATTATACAACCTAAGCATTCGTGTAATGGGCTCCATCCTACCAAAGTCGGTGTGGTGGTAGCCGATAACGAAAGATTCGCAGGCTCTGAGGGATCTACCATGGGAACGCTGGACGAACTGGCTGCGGATGTCCGGGGCTACAATATGTCCCTGGGTGATGCCATGCACGAAAGATAGATCGGCCATGACACGGCGTCCCGAGAGAGACTGTAAGTTAATGAGCTTTAGACGATCCGCATAAGGGGGGAGACGGAAAGGATGGGACCAGGGGAGGCGAAGGAGAGCAAAACGGAGGAAACGTTTCTGGATGGCCTCGATTCTGTCGATAAGGAGTTTATGGTAAGGAGACCAGACTTGAGAGGCGTACTCAAGTATGGGACGGACAAGGGAAGTGAAAAGGATTTTATACACGTATGGGTCGGAGAACTCTCTAGACCACCTTGAAATAAACCCCAACATGACACCTGCTCTTCGGATTATGTGGTGTACGTGCTCATTGAAGGAAAGTTTATAGTCAAGGTGGACCCCCTGGTCAAAGACGCAGCTCACCGACCTCACCGAGGAGCCGTTAATGGAAAATATGTGGGGAGAAATATGTGAGAGAATAGTTGCGTTTGCGGTTGAAGCAAACATGCTCACACTTAAGAACGTTTAAAACAAGGTTGCTTTTGGTGCACCACAGAGAGAGGCGGTTGAGATCATGCTGTAGGTCAAGATTGTCAGAAGGCCGATAATAAATAATATAAAATAGTGAGTTAAGTGAGTAAAATAGTGAGTAAAGTCAGTCTAAACAACATGTGATTAGAAAAGCTTAGTAAATCCGAATGTAACCTTTTTTGAATAAAATTTTATTAAGCGGTAAGCGCTCCTTGCTGATTAAAACAAAAAAAAAACTCTAACTAAGTGCAGGTGAACTTCGCCCATAGGGGAAAGCACTCCCTGTTCTTTTTCCCATTAACACCCCGGGGATAAAACAAGACTATTTTATAATTTAAACTTAATTTCGTATTTCAATTACATATTATTTGTATTGTATTTCAATTACATATTATATACATATTTCAATTATTATTTACATATTTCAATTATATGTATATTTCAATTATTATTTCTATTTGCAATGTATTTACGCGCTACAATAGATTGATTTTCACTATAAGGGTCCACCTAATTTTCGGGAAAAAATCACATATTTTGGTAGATTGTATTATTATCTTTTTTATGAGGTTTGCGGGACTCTTATAGAGCCACAAAGAGAAAACTCAATGAAACGTCGGGGAGCGGTTCGAAGATTATCAAGGTGTGGCCGCTGTATCATCACCCACTTAGGGTTAGTTGACAAATACATGACTTGTTCATCTCAAGTACTTCGGAAACGTCCCGATTTTTCATCAGAAAACACATAAAATATATGATGAATGAACCTGTAAAGGAAGGGAAACATAAACATGAAACTGATAGAAATGAGAGGGAGATTTTGGCTAAAATATATAATATATATGTAGTTGTGAAGCCAAACTCTTCCGATTTAATTCAGTTCGATCCTTCGTGCCTCGCGATACTCAATATCAATAGAAATTAAACTATAGGGGGAAGTGGGGCAGTTTGATACAGAAAAATTCAAACACACGTTTTGTAGCTTAAAAACATCAGATAACTTATTTTTAAAGTTTACTGTATAGCCAGATCTATCAGAATTGTTTTAGAAATCATATTAACTGTTTAATTCGGTAGTTAATAAAACTATATCGTCTTGAGCAAAAAATGCGATTTGTATCATTCTGCCCCACCTATGGGGCACTTTGATACGTTGCTTGGGGCAGATTGATACTCCGTAATAAATGTATGAAATTGGCACTAATTGAAAGACTTGTATTACAGAATTAATTTTATTTTTCAGAGAATGAAATCACAATTATCAAATTTCATCTTCGGAAGATATAAAAAAACATAAATAACAGAAAAATAATAAAAAAATAAACAAAAATATAAAAAAATTAATTACATAAAGGATTAAAAAATTAAATAACATTTAAGTTAAACAAAAATCAAACAAAAATCAAACAAAACAAAGTGTAAGATGCTTCTATTGCAGGTTGTATGCACTTAAATCTAATGAAAATGTGTAGTGAGATGATGTTCGAGATGTGCCTTTAGAATAATTTGGTTTAGGCAAGTGCAGTACCACATCTCTAAAATCCACACTTGCTTGGTCTTCTACGTTGGGAAAAACAAAAACTTTAGACATTGGGTTTTTCCTGAGAAAAGACACTTCATATTCGGTCGAACTATATTTAGAAATTACTTGAGCCACGTAATAGACTAAAGATTTCTTATTTTCAAATTTGACAAGCAAGAAATCGTCGACATTTATATTTTCAGCACTAGGAGGCTCACACTTTTCGTCATCTTCTGCATTAGATGGCCAATCAACATCCATATCGCTATCGTCATCCAATTTCAGCGACTCATTCTGGCTGGAATCTGAGTCGGACGGCGATTCTAAACAAGCTCTTTTCTTTTTAGATTTTGAAATTTCTGTTAGACCCAGTAAATTCCTCGCTGTCTTTAACGCCTTTGCCTTCTCCCTTATCAGTTTGAATTGCCGTTTTCTGTCCTTTTCATCTTGCATTATTTGCAGTCTATCCTTCTCTGGTGTTTCAGTGTAAACCCTGGATTTCCCTTTTTCTCTTCCTCTTTTTGATGAATTTTGATTCATCACTTTTTTTGGGTAGGGTCTTACTGCTGCTGGTGACAAGTGAGTCGTAGCGCTTGATGGGACAACGTTCGGGGATGGAATGACACTGGAAGGTGGAGCCAAGTTTGGTGATTCAACAATGTCGGACTGCTCACCTGAAGGCCTGGTTTCATCAGGCAGCGCTTGGTCCTTTTCTCCTCCTTCAATGGCTTTATTTTGACTAATGTCTGCATGTTGAGGCTGACAGCCCTCATCAAAAATTTCTATGGGACCAAAATCATCGTCTCCAAACGCAAGTCTGTTGAGTGGCCAAATCCCGGGCTTTGAAAAGCCACTTGTGACGTTTTTCGGCGTGAAGGACTCCAGGAAGGCCGATTTTGTGAGAGCCGCTATATTATAAATGGACAAGGTTTTTCCAACGTTTTGGATGTGCCAATCGTTAAAAGCTATTTTCAGTTTGGTTTTAAATGGGCCAAAAATACAAACATCCAGTGGTTGTAGCTTATGGGACGTATGTGGGGGCAGAGACAAGTAGATTATTCCATTCTCACGACAGTAGTTGACTGCTTCTATGGAAATATGTGATTCGTGGTTGTCACAAATGATTAAAATTGGATTATCCTTAGTGCATGAAGTGTGGCGCTGAATGTGCTGCAGAACTTGAATATGCAACTCTGCCGTCATCCAGCCGCTCCTGGTTGCTAACCCTAGACTCCCTTCCGGACAACCATTTAAAAACGCGTCTTTGAAGTGAACACGAGGAAAGACATAGACAGGAGGAAGAGCAGCCCCTGTTGCAGTTACTATTCCGCAAAACGTAACTAGTTCTCCTCTCTCTGCTGATACTATTTGTCCTACTTGCCTCTGTTTCTTTTCGGCCAGAACTTTGGGTGTAGGTAAAACTGTAGTCACCCCGGTTTCATCAAGATTGATAATGCGATTAGGTGGAAAATTATACCGTAACAGAACACGTTCATAGTTATCAAAAAATTCTGTTACAGCGGTCTTATTAAATGCGAAACTCCTTGCTGCGCTGGTATTTTCAGGTTTTCTTAGACCAACTTCCTGGTTCCTCTTTCTGTATCCTATAGCCCAATCTTTCCCAGCGCATTTGTTCCTCTTCCAAGATTCTGGATATTTGCATCCGCAATATTCTGCGAATTCATAGGCCAATGTCATAAGGTTCTCCAAAGATAGCCCATAGTGCATTTTGCTACAGTTTAACAAGTATTCTGTAAGCATCTTCTCTTGTTGAGTTGAGAATACTTGGGCAACAGTATACTTGGAACTATATAAATTCGAAGTAGAAGGCGATGAGGCTTCCATATCATTGAGAGCTTTGCGATGCTTTTCCACGCGGTGTTGCAAAGTTGCAGCTTTGATGTTATATTTGTTTGCTGCCTGCCGTATGGATAATGTCTTGGACATTACTGAAGATATGGCATTCTTGACATCTTCTTCATTAATGTTGCGCCTCTCTGTCTTTGGCTTATAAGTTCGCACCATTTTCTGAATAATGAACACGAAAAAATTTTTATATTAGGTACCCACAGATAATATCTAACTATAGTGGGGCACATTGATGCGTATCAAAGTACCCCGAAGCTTACTGTATCAATGTTCCCCAACTAGCATTTTCCGAAAACATTGAATTTACAAATAAACAACATACATAAGTTGTGTTGAAAAACAAATCAATACACAGTTTTTGAATGCACTAACTCACCTTTGATGTGTTTCAGTTTTTTATATGGCACGAAAATTTGTCAAAACACTTTTAAACTTTAATAAATTTTTTACTTCTGGAAACTTTAAAATCGAACGCTCTCCTCAACAGTCATCGAGTAACTGAATTTGATGACATCAGCATCTGTCGCCCATAGGCATGTATGGACACGTTTATGTTATCACACGCATCAAATAATTGCAACGGATTGCGAAATACGCGTGATGCATCAAAGTGCCCCTTGTATCAATGTGCCCCACTTCCCCCTAACCTGTAACTTTACTCACAAAATAAATTAAATTTGGTATATAAAATTCCACGTTTTGCCTTTAACGAACGAATCTCATGAGAGCTGTGATGTGAAGCTCGGACGTAACAGTAGATGAGGAACAATTAGTTTTAAAATAAACACCAGAGAGTTTCAATTATTGTGAAATAAATAACGAAAATTAATTGGATGTATATATGTAACTAAAAATATATTACTCTTAAGGAGGGTAAACATCAATTAAGAGACCTGAATGGGATCAGAGGAATTAATATATTATCAAAACTAAAATAACAGAAAAGATTTTTGAGGAATACTCTAAGGAATTTCTAATTAGAACAAATTGAGTAGCGGTACTGGATTTAGATCCAATTGACTGTTCAATAGTAAGTCAGGTGTTAATTTTTTTATCTTATTTATTTCTAATGTTTCCAAAAAATCTAGTTTTTTACTTTTATTACATACATGTATAATGTTAAATTTGTTATTGTAAATGTGGCCTGTATTAATAACGTCACGAGCGAATTTTGATTTTTCCAGTAAATTATAGATATATGATGATTTATGGTCTTTGTTTCTTATTTCAAAAGCTCGTCCGGTTTGACCTATATATGCTATTTTATTCACAGATTTTACTGTATACACCTGACTTTTTAGTGTCTATAGTTTTGGTTTTATTGTTTTTTATCATTTTTTGTAAACTATTTTCTGTTATAAAGGCAATATTCCAGCCATATTTTTTCATGCTTTTTGCTATCTTTTCTGCATGAAACACATGAAAACTTATCTTTTCCTCCCGAGTAGGCAAGGGGAAAACCATACTTATTGTTTTCCTATAAAGCATTTTGTTTATCAAACTATCGATAATATCCGGGTTATAATCATTATTAAAAGCAATCTGTTTGATTGTGTTTAATTCTTTATTATAATTTTCTGAAAGGAGTCTATGAATATAACAATAAAATGCAGCCATTGGAGAGAGTATTTGCTAATCGTACCGTCCGTATGAGGAGGTTTATGGAATATACTAAATTCAATTCGATGTTCTATTCTTTTAATAGTTATGTCTAAAAAATTTATTTGTTTGTGTTTTTCAATTTCTATTGTGAACTCGATATTTTTATGTAGTTTATGTATGTCTCTTAGGAAAATATCGAGTTTTCTCTTAGTGCCCGTCCAGCAAGAGAGGACATCGTCTACATAACGGTGCCAAAAAAGTAAATATTTACTTTGGGGAATGTTCATGATTTGTTCCTCCATGTAGACCATAAAAATCTCAGCTAGGAGAGGGCTTAAGGGGTTCCCCATGATTAAACCGTCTTTCGCTGAATAAATTTTACCGTTAAATTTAAAATAATTTTGTGCCAAGCATGTTTGTCATGTTTGATTTATTTCTGCAAATATTTTTAGGTCTGTTTTGTTGTTTACTAGTAAATTTTTATTTTCAATAATTGCATGCATACTCTTGGACTTAATTTGTATTTTTTCTTTTTTTTCTTGTAACAGGTTATAACCCTGAAATTATCAGAGTGGAATATCAATATTAACAGTCACTGATAATGCTGCTTCGAAGGTCAAAACTGCTGATCTTCTACGAGTCCGACACATCCCATGCTTTGCCCACACACTTAATTTGACAGTGACAGTAATTTTTGATTTGCCTGATTTTTGATGCATCCTTAAAAAGTGCAAAGATAGCGCTACATATTTCCGCTCAAGTTCATTGGCATCTGATAGATTGAAAGTGAGCCAGCGGCAGCTTAACGGGATGGAGCTAGAGCTAGTTCAACAGTGTCCTACGCGATGGAACAGCACCTTTGAAATGGTTAAAAGGATTTGTGACATTCGGGAAGAGCTGACTTTAGCGATGAGTGAATGTGAGAAAGCACCTGCTCCGCTGCTTGCTGAAGATTATAAAGTTCTTCTCGACATTATTCTCCTGCTGGAGCCGTTTGATACAGCGACAAACACAATTTCAGGAGAGAACTATATAACACTTTCACACGTTACACCGTTAATACGGGGTATTACGCTCCAGTTATGAAGAATTGAAGACAATTTAAAAACTCATGTAGGTATTGTACAGTACCAAACGAGGCAACGCAGCAATACGCGAAACAAACTAAACTTTCTCATCCGGACCGTAAAAAAAGAGGTTTTATTCCCCGACGCACGAAAAGGTTTTATTGCCCTGAACATCCCGTTCCATTTCGTTTCGTTCCATTCCTACGCTGACTACTGTGTGGCTCCGCCTCTAGTCTTCCATAGTTTTCCACGATCGGTTGATCGTCTGGATCCGCTCCCACCTATAATGTAATGTGCAACCCAATACAGAACTACCTGACCGCATTAGGTGTTGCCTCATCGAAAGAATTCTGATGGGAAAGTTCGAAGTGACAACACTTTTATTGCTGCGCTAGCACTACAAAATAAGTATAAGAACCCCGTTAAATCCATGTGGTTAGTGGGTAAGTAACGTATTGCTGTAACGGTAGTTACGTAAATAAAGTTAATTAAAACATAAGATATACATCGCTTATTCCCAGTCTCTCAGTATTTTTACCTCTCCTTACAATTCCAACGGGATCTGCTTGATCTGAGTGGAACCCCGCGGAACGATCCCAGTCATTTTAAGTAAACAAGGAGGAATTTTACAGTATGTCGATTTATGAGAAACTTCAAAAATCTATTGGGGAAAGACTGAAGCCATATGAAACGCACACCAACAATACTTGCCACAATTTTGGATCCAAGGTTTAAAAAAGAAGGATTTAAAACTGATGACGAGAGTAGTAAAGCAGCACAGACCTTACAAAAGGAATACAGTGTCTTTCTAAGTTTTCGAAGAACAAGGTCGAAGGTTCGAAGCTTATAGCGAATGCAACATTTCAAGCTCTGTGCAGTTAAACGACTCCGTCAATAGTGCCGAACAAGATAAAACACATTCTACGGCCGAAATTAAAGCAATTAAAGCCAAAGAACTATTATTTTCGTTTTCTCCAGGGCAAACCCAAAACGACAAAATTAGCGAGTACCCCACTAAGCGAAGCCATAATAAATATCAGGCAATATTTGGAGAAGCCACCGATTGCCAAATTGAGTATTGGACAAAATCAGATTTAGAATCCTTGAAGATATTCTCATAAATCTACCTAAGTGTTCCTGCTTCATTCGTTCTCAGCGACCGGATTTTTTCGAAAGCACGTTTAATTCACAAAGATCTAAGGAATAGATTAAAGGCGAAACGGATCAACGAACTCCTTTTCCTGAAACAAAATTTAAAAATCTTTGGCAAGGTCAAGTAATATATTTCTTCATTTGAATCATATTTAATTTGGCTATTATATGTTATGTTAAAAAAGTGAATAAATAATATTTTGATCGCATATTTAACTTTTTCCTGTGATTTTCAACTATCGAAACTATGGAAAAGTTAAAATATCGATGTTTAACCCACCCTCATGCTCTGGCTCAAAAAACTTTCAAGCTTTGAAAATTATGAGTAACAGCCAGTGCGACTCACGATCCCTAGCAAACATGAGTAGCAGCCAGTGTTCATGCATTTTTCTGATTGCTCAACCTCCAGCGCCAATTGAAAAGGGGGCACAATGTATGTCGCCGGATAAGAACCCTCTTGCGATTTCTTACAAGAGTTTACTTGATTCTTGCGAAAGACTACAAGGTGACTAATTAAGTGAAAGTGAACAAGTTCAAAAATAAAAACTAAAGTGTGATAGAAAAGCAAAATTATCGACAAAATTAACAAAGAAAATAATGTAAAAAATAAACCAGTTCTGCAAACGAGCATGACAAAAAGGAAAAAACCTGAAGTGTATTCCGAATACAAATATAATGAAGATGGAATCGAAAAAATGATTCTAAAAGAAGTATACAGACCGAAAGATAAAAACAAAAATTCAAAAGTGAATGGAACAACTAAAGAACCCAAGGAAGTCTTTGTGAAATAATGAAGGAACAAAGAGAGCAGAAAAGTCAAAATAATGTAAACAAATAAATGGACTTTCAAAATTTCTTACAAGAGTGTACGAAAATTCTTATTGCATCAACTGTACGGTACTGAAACAACGCCTACGACATTTGTAGGGTTTTTACTGTTATTTAACAGAGTTGCAGTTAATGAAAACAACAGAAATAGTTCTTGATGTGGCCTTGATCGGCGCAATCACAGAGAAAATGAGATGCATATGCGTTATATATCAATGGCGCGAAGAAACAAATAGAAAAAAAATACATCTTAACATGTTACAACAAGCCCAAAGATTTTGATACAATACATGGTATGATTTTTAACATTTATCATGATAACTATTTATTCAACTTAGCAACAGAGGCAGATAATATTAATAACTTTTGGAAAGTATAATATAACATTACCTGGAGAACTAGAAGCGCGCACACACTTCCGCTCATTGCCCTCTCCATCGGGACACTAGCTATGATTGAGTTTAAGAAATAGGTTAATAAAGTTAAGCTCCCTGGGGAAAACAGCCTGTTACTACTTATCTCTGTTACAATTTACTTCTACCACCATCTGCGAGTTTAAAGTACTTCAAGATCGTCACATCTTAAAAACCACGAACAATCACGGATTCGCATTGAATTTACATAATTTCAGTTTTGGATTAAAGTTTCCTATAGTCTTTTTCGGTATTTATGATAAGAGTTTGGCAATTACAATTACCGTAAGCTCAGTAACAGTTTTTCCCTAAGAAATACTACAGCGATGTGTGAAACTTGTAGAAGAAGGCTGGGATCCAGCTTGACAGAAAGCAATGAAGACCCAGCAGAAATCAAGAAAAGAATCACGGCAGCCAACAAAAGCTATTTCTCATTACTGGACACCTTCGAACGGAAGTTGCTGCGAAGAATTTACGGACCCGTAAGAGACGGATAGCAATGACGCATCAGACGCAATGACGAGCTGTACACTATATACCAGGCACCCAGCATTTCTACGCACATGAAGCTGCATAGATTGGGATGGGCTGGACATGTACAGAGGATGCCCGACTTGTGGATACCCAAGCGCATCATGACCGGACACCCAGGCGGAAGAAGGAGGGTAGGAAGACCAAGACTGAGGTGGGAAGACGAAGTGAAGAGGGACGCGAGACAGCTGCTGGGGGTACCAAATTGGAGGACAGCAGCCGGAGACAGGGGTAGTTGAAGTTGAAATAGCGGAGGCCAAAGCTCGATATGGGCTGTAGCGCCATCGCAGAGAGAGAGAGAAATATTATTGTTACAAATTTATTTCAAAGTGCTCCCGAAATGACTTACGACTCTGGCATTATTCTTATTAAAAGGGAGAATTTCGAAAATATATGTTTTTATGCGTGCTTTTTCATAGAACAGATTCAAGACAAATGACACAAAAGACCTCTCTTGTGAATTTTCTTCAAAAGGAAGATTACTGAAAGCAGTTTATCGAAACGTATGTAAATCGAAAAAACGCGTGTGGTATGATACCTAGACATGAGATTTAAAAATATAAACTGGCTTATTGGGAGATAGTAAAATCTATCCTTATCCAACAAGATACTAGTTTACAAGGCTATCATCGGACCGATATGAACATACGGGTTCCAACTCTCTAAGCATTATCCAAAGGTTCCAATCAAAGGTACTGAGAATTGACCATGGTACGAATCAAACGCGACCATACATAGGGACTTGAGTGTGATACCAGGGTGATACCAGTCAAGAAATAAAAGAAGTAAGTACAAGATACGTCCAGCGACTGGAGAACCATAAGAATGATCTGGCACAAGGTATTCTGAAGAGATGTGCGGAAATAAGGAGATTGAAAAAAAGAAAAAATCCACTAAACTTGGCGAAGGACAAGAAGACTGATTGTAAAACATACCAATCATAACGGAGCAGTCCTCATGGAAAACCATATTACATTCCATCAGAATTACTCTGTTATGATATTGGTATACTAAGATGATTAATGTATGAATGGTGGGGAGAGCGCCCACAACGAGAGACCTGCGTGCACACGACAGTCTGTGTTTGGCCACGCTAGAGAGCACACGTGCCTCGCTCCTGTATATCTTATGACTTCATAATAAATATATTTCGATATATAATTGACTTTATAGTGTATCATTTATTTACACTTATAACATACTGTAGGATAAAAAAAGGGGCATTCTGACACAACATGTGTGTCCACTTATAACCGCAACTACGGTCATGTATGTTAGGGAAGGATTTTTAGTTAGAAGATATTCTTATCGTTAAGGGTTTCGTTAGTTTTAAAGAATGTTTAGGGATTCTTTAGTTTTTATGAAAACTAATAATTCACTTGTTTATGTTTATGTAAAGATCATTGTTTTTTTAGTTTGGGTTTACAAAATAAACCACTTGTAATGTAATTTTTCCTGGTAGACGCCTATCAGGAACCGACGCGATGCAAATATTAGAGAAAAGGAAACTAAAAGAAGTCAGTCTTAAAACGGGTCGCGTCGGTTACGGTTCTAAGTTAGTTCTTAATTTCTTGTATATTATTTTGAATTGTTCTATAATAAAGTTAATTTGTTATATATTTAAATCGCTTGTGTTTCACTATTTAATATCCTATAATACTCATTGGCCTTTAAGTAGATTGTAGTTGAGTAGTAAATCTAAAAAAAAATATAAACATATATGCTCACCTCTCTGGTTTTGCCTCACATTACGAGCCTCAAAAGAAACAAACAATCATATGCCGCCCCTATACACCTCAACATCAGTACCATTGGAGCCATGGTACCACCTTTCACAAGTGATAACACGTAGGACGTCAAGAAATGGATAAATAATCTCGAGGATGATTTTGGCTGCCTACGTCTGAACTGACCAAATTTGTGGGAACGAGGGCGGTTATATGGGAGAGCCAAGGTTTACGCACGTACCAGCGCCGTTCATTCGTATGATGGCTTTAGGACAGCTCTAATCGATGATTTTGGCCATCAACACACCACAAACGAAGTGTCTTGTCAACTCCGCAATCGACGCCAGCAGCCTGATGACTCTACATAGATATTTGATAGAGATGCAGGAAATTGCAAGCCGCGGACACAACACTGAAGCCGTGTTGGTGGATATCATCATTGAAGGGGTTGCTGATTACTCTCACTCAAGCCACCTTCCTAAATAACGCCAGGACCATCAAAGAACTAAAAGTTCTAATAAAGCGCTACGAAAGGAAGTTTATTTGCCGTCCAGTGATCGGATCCACACTCTTCAAAACTTTGGCATCTTCAGTGACACCTCTTGTCTACCAGGATGTAACAAGACGTACAACAATCAACAGTAATCCGGCAAAGAAGACAACCCCCCAGTAAGGATCCTGAAGAGTTGGTTCCAAGCTGCAATTGTTCAAATTTTGGGCACTACCAGCGCCAGTGTACTAAACCCAAAGGATCTGACGGATCCTGCTTTCGCTGGGGCTCTTTGAATCACTTCTATAAAAATTGCCCCAATCGACTATGAAAAACTGCAGCCTTTGCTGGCCGACGCCCTGAAGCTCATGATGACGACCCTTACGATAGTTCTTACTAATGTAGGAATATTAAGACATTAGGCTCGGTAAGTGTTGCCTTTGGCCCATTATATAACCAGCATTCTCATGTGGTTTCTCTTTTCGATTCCGGTAGTCCAAAAAGTTTCAAACAGAGTGGAAAAAGTAATTCGCAAATCAAAGAAACCTCGTTGCTTTGCAGACTGCAGATCACTGCCTTTCGATTATGAAGCCAATAAAAAAGCTTGCATGGCCGGAGAACTTTTTAAAAACTGGCTTATTAAAACAGACAAACAAATCGTTACCGCAAAAATAAAAATTCTTCTCTTCATAGATAACTGCACAGCACATGGTAACATACCTTCATTCAATGCCATTAAACTTCAATTTATTCCAGCAAACACAGCATCACTCCTACTACAACTCCAACTACTGGGTCAAGGGATTATGAAAACCTTCAAAATATTTTACCGAAAAGAGATAATTGTAAAAAAATGATAACTGATATGGAGCAAAATACTATTTCCTCTATCAATGTCTGACAAGCAATAAGGATGTAAAATAAAGCGTGGCGACATGTGGTACTCAATACAGTGAAAAACTGTTTTAAAACTTGTTAGTTAACTATTACTACATTTTCTTAATCCTAAAAATTCATAGATACAAAAAAGTCAGAAGAATTTATCATAACCCTTAAAAATGTTTCAAAAATGCGTAGAACCAAAACATCAAATTTAAGGATTTTGACATTATTTTCCTCAAAAAATATAATTTTCATCTTTATTATTTAATTAAAAATAAACTATGCGCGTTAGATCCCTGAAATTGTCAGCATATTAACACTTATTAGTTAAATATATTATGTCATGAATTATTATGGATATTATGGAATATTATGGATAATAAGAGTTTAAAACTTGGATAAGAAAATGATTTGCGTGTAAAATTTATGTTTGATGTCGTTGTGTTCGAGCCAGACACGATGTTTAATGGCGCGAAAAATGTATGTGATGTAAAATTTATTTTTGATGTCGTTGTGTTTGAGCCAGACACGATGTTTGATGTCGTTGGCCTTAAACCGGGCAATGCACCGACAAACACCACCAAAGAGGTTGTTGACTGTGCGGTCATTCGATCGCAATTTTTTCAACATAGAGTTTTATTTTCAACCGGCGCCAACAATCCCTTTGCTCGGGTTGAATGCACTTTGCTCGGGTTGAAAGCACTTTGCTCGGTTTGAATTCAATGGTCAGTTCGTTCTGGTGGTTGTTTTTATAACTTTTTTTTTAAACTTTATTATATATTCTTTATACTTAGAAAATCTACTATCGACTTTCTTTACATTTATTCATTCATCGATTTATATATTCAACTGTCAACTTCAAACACTTTTCCATCCTAAAATTAAAGAAATAGGGTAAATGTACTAGATTTCGGACAGTTAACGATTTCCTTGGATTTAAACAACTGTAGTTTTTACAATAACGAAATTTTTTAAATATTATATACATTTTTTCTTTAATTGTTTAGTTTTCTTTTGATTACTGAACACTGTTTCCACTAATTAATTATACTTATCATCATAATTATGATTATATGAAAAAATTCATTTTGCACTAGATTCCGGACACTTGATGTATTTTCTGGGAAATCACTAAGAATACTAAGTGGAATTGAAATTTAAGAATAAGGAGTAAATTATAGTTAAAAAAACTAAAAAAAACACGCTATAATAGAACTCCGACCTTAAAAGAAAAAGGAATAATCAATGAGTTTAGAATAGAAGTAGAGTGATTGACCAAAAAAGTTAATTTTATCGTAAAAATGGGTATCCTTATATAACGGTAATTATGTATTAAATGAAGAGTGAGACTTGAAACGTCTCAGTCTCATCAACATTTATTCACAGTTAATGTATTAACTATTTGAGGTTTGATTATTTATTATTTACAAGGATACAAAAAGTATCCTTGTTTTTTTTTTTTTTATCACAAAATGAAATATAAAAAACACAATTTTTAATTTCCACTTAACTAATAATTCAATGTATAAACAAAAACACACAATTTTTGATTTTAAATTAAAATTTAGATTTTAATAAATCGTAACACCCGGTATGTTAATTCTACTTTAATCTATTCAATTTTAAAATAATTAAAATTTTAGACTTGCTTCTCCAAACACAATAACTGGACTGACTGAATCAAACTTTTAACAATATTATTTTAATTTTGCCCATTCCTCAAAACCGTGGGAGAATGCAAAAATTCCACGTTCCCATGTAAACGAAAACGTTTCCACAATTCTGAAATCGACTTTCGTCTACATAGGTCTGGTTTCCACATTTTTTTTGAAACATGATGAGAGAGTGATAAAAATCACATTTTTCAAAAACGTGACTTTTAACGCAAACAGCTCATGAAAATGGGAGGGATTTTGTCGATGATTGAGCCTCTATTGATTGATCTGTTTTTGGGTTTGTTGTGTTATACGTAGCTCCCGTTCATTTGATCCTTTCTACAAAAGTGGAAAGGATGTTGGTAATTGCCGAATTTCCTAATTAAATTTTAAGGTAATCGTTTTCCATGATAATACAAATCAAATTGTCCGGAGTCTAGTACACTTACCCTAATTTGATCATACGTAGAAAATGTTATTCATTGCTTTAATGTAAACCTTTACACTTCTTTCGTTTTAAACTTTGGATGATTGATGATCCAAAACCAGCACAGTCAGCAGAATACATTTATTGTGTTTGATTTGCGTAAAAAGTATAACAGCGAGTTTATTATAATGATTCATGGCTAATGATAAGAACCCTTCCTTGCTTAAGTTCTTTCGATACCCCGTTTCATCAATCTACCTATCATCTTCTTAACTAACAGTTCTTACATTTTTTTCAATTTTTATTTCCAGACTTTCTATCATCCAGCTATTTTTCATCTTCTTTCATTCTTCATCTTTCGCATTCTTTCGCTTTTGAAGTCTTTTTCTTTTGTTTTCTTTCTGGTGCTTTGTACTGTATAACCCTTTTCACTAGCCTTTGTTGTTTTCTTATTCTTTTAAAATAATTAAAATAATGGCTTGCCATCCCCGAATTCACCCTTCTCTTAAATATGTCTCGCCTTTTACATGGCACACTTTTCTTGCCACAAGCCAACAAACCGTGAAATTTTTGGAGCAAATGGAACTTATTCCTTCCAAGGAGCGGTAGTATGAAGGTTAGCAAGAACGACCCCTGCAAACTTGGGTGGAATTGGCGTTGCGAAACGAAGAAACGCAAAGTGAAAGGAGCTAAGCAATGTTGGGGGACGATTAACCCTCTTGAAGGAACCTTCTTCGATGGAACACAAAAGAGGATCGAGTTTTGCGAGATAGTAGCGATAATAGTTGCTTTCGCATTGAAAATGCGTGTGACGGACTTACACACACACCTGCAAGATTGGCGACGCAACAGATACGGAAATCCGGACGCGACCATCAACAGACAAACTGTGTGCGACTATTATCGTTATTGTCGTCAAGTAGCCGAGATCATCGCGTCAAATGAGGAAATCAAATTAGGAGGGATTGGAAAAACTTTACAGGTTGATGAAACTTTTCTCACAAAGAAAAAATATCATCGCGGACGGATTACCGAACAAATGACGATGACCATTCTGGGGATTTACTGCAAGGAAGATAAGAAATGCGTGTTTTTCCAGGTGGATTCAAAACGGAAGGAAAGTATTTGGCCATATTTGTCACGATTTACGGACAAGAATACATCGGTAGTTTGCACAGCACAGGTGTGGAACGGCTTTTTTCGAATCATACTGTCCATTTACAAACAAACCACAGTAAAGGGGAGTATGTGGAAAAGGGCAATCCGAATAACACCATTAACCATTTGGAAAATCAGAATCGGTTGTTGAAAAATGCCATAAGATGCCGAAGAACAACCAAACATATACACGAATATATGGCGCTTCATTATTACCGGCAAAATTTTTTGTAATCAAGGTACCCCAAGGACAACTCATCACAAGTCATGGCATTTTTTGAGGATATCAGGAGAGTTTTTCCTCCATTTATTAACGGAGATAGGAAGGAGCCCTTAGTCCTTGCAACGTTGAAAATTCCTACGGTAGAATCCGAACACCTGGAAAACATATTGGTTTCATCGAAAACTAAAAATGTTCCAACCATCGAGCAGGAAATTGAAGACGCAGCGGAAAACTCAGACGAGGAGCTGGACCCGGAGCAACTGGAGTTAATTTTATCCGATTTTAAAAATTATTTTTAAGTCTTATATAATATATCTGTTTGGGAGTTTTATAGTTTTTTATTGTGAGTTTGGTGAAATCTGATGTGTGTTCTCTCATTCGATTCCCACTGTTTTCTGTCTCAATGTTGTGCCCTCTCATTGTGGACTCAACGTCCCAGTCCCTCAATGCTGTGTTGTGTTCCACTGTTTTGCGCTGTCAATCAGTCAATCAGGAGTTGTTTTGGAGCTTAACAGGAGAATCACAAGGATAAAAGCTTTAAAAGGTATAGTACCATTCTAAAAATCATAAAACATTTCATCTGCGATGTTTTACAGAAGAAACCAAAGGACAGTGCAATGAAGACAGTCAGAAACCGATGACTCAGACCTGGTGACTTCTTTTGGACTTATCAAAATGAAGATGAAGGGAAACTAAAACACAAAATTTTAAATTTTTAGATCTACTCTTTTATTTTTCATACGATTTTAGCATCTGCAATGTGAAATGAAGTCGTTGTGGATTTGGATTTGGAAGTCCATGGAAAGTTGAAAATAAAGTTGACCAGAAAAGGAAATAGATCCTGAATTCATAGCTAAATCCCCAATGCTAAACTCAAACCAAAATTTAAAGAAGAAAGAGTAATGAAAATCGGTAAAGACTATTTTACTATACGTCACAAGATCAAAGTCCATAAGAAGAATCTAAAGCGGAAAAAGAAATTCACTTAAAATTTTTATTTTTCAGACATCTTCACAGTAATTTTAATAATTTTGACCATGACAAATGCAATATCAGGACAAGAGATATATTTGACAGAATTACCATCAGGGAATGGATTTGTTTTATTGAGAACAGATACTTTAGAAATGATTGAAAATTATATAAACATAGTTCATCCTATTAACATTAGTGACTCACAATTGTTAACCTAATAGAAGAAATTGAAAATAAAATTTATGCATTAAGACCCAATGACAGACAAAAACGAGGACTGATTAACTTACATGGTAAATTTCTTAAATGGATAGGAGGAACAATGGACGATGACGATAGAGTAGAAATTACAAATAAATTCAATACCGTAGATAAAAATTTAAATATCTTATCAGACGCGATTAATAACCAAACAACAAAAATAAATTTACAAATCGAAAATAATTTAAATAAAGTAATGTCATCCGTTAATAATCAAAATTTAATCATTTCAAAAGGAATGAACGAAATAAAAACCTTTAAAAATAATATTGAAAGAAGTATGACCCTTTCTAAAAACAGGGAAATAATAATAGAAAATTTAAGATTTTTACTAACAAAACTTGAAAAATTGGAAGATATAATTCTTACCTACAGATTGGGAACATTGACCCATAATATTCTTGTAAAAAGACGAAGTTAAAGCTTATAAATTATATATAAAACATCTAAAATACATAAAAACAGCTGTAGCACTGCTAGATGAACTTCTGTTTATCTTTATACAAATCCCAGTATTTACAAAAGAAAAATACTTTAAGACGAATATTGTACCCATTCCAACTAAGAATACTCTAGAATTAGAAACACATACAGAAGAAATAATCATATACAAATATAAAGTTTACTATTTTACAGAAGAAAGAGAATTAAGGAAATTAAAAATAGTTAAACAAAGTTGAAAAATAGTTTGAAAAATTGTAACATAAAGATATTGTAATCACAAAAAATTTGAATGAAGCTAGGCTAATCCATAATTGTAATAACCATGCCTTAAAAGTTAAGAATAATAACATTATAAAATTCAAGGATTGTACGATCAGGATAAATAATCAAACATTTACCAATGAAAATATAACTTTTAAAGAAACATTGATTTGACCAAATATAATTAAGGAAATAAAATATGAGGAACCAAAAAATATAACATTGCCTCAATTAAATTTAATGCATTTAGAAAATAATAAAGAAATAAGAATGTCAAAATTTGATTTGAACAAATCTAACTGCTTATCAATTTCATCAATAAGTTTTATCCTGATCATAGTTGTAATAATAGTATTGTACTTTTATCTGAAATGTAAAAATAAGAAGAAAATTGTTCAGATTAAAATTCGCCAAGAGTCGAATCCTAAGGAGGGAGGAGTTACGGAAGCACAGCATCCTACATCCTTTAAGAAATCCCCCACAAACAATGAGTCATTACAGCTCCAGAACTTTTCATTTTAGATGAGTCACTAGAACTCCAGAACTCGAAAATTTTTCATTGTCTTTCATGAGTCATTAGAAAGAACACTTGTGCTTCTTAAAAACACATGCGGGACAAAGACTCTACAAACTTAAGGTAAAAATACCTAAATCAAGGCCAAATGGAAATTTCGCGAGCGAAATTTACATTTGTTAAAAAATCTCGGAATTTGCATTTCCCCACTTGTCAATTACTCATTACTGTAGGAAATATTCAATTCACGTGGACTTTGGGTGTACACTATATGCGTCTACACATATGTTCAACGTGTAACCCACCATTGTTGACAGTGTACGCCAATTCTACACATCTCTCTGTCCTGTCACTTATTCGATCTAGAACCTTCAATATGGAGAGGTGTGACTTTTGTATATTGAATCTTAAGCGTATTTTGATATTGTCAATTGGAGTATAAGAATAAAGTTTTAATTTACAAGTTGTTCCAAATAGTTCTTACTAATTCCCAATTAACCACGCTCTGTTACCAACAAAGGTTATGGCCCCAGACACTGGAAATTGGCTGAAATAACAAGTAAGAAATCTAAGGACTATAATAACCTCCGTAGCACGTGCTCATCGGTACGAGTGGATTGGTTTCCTTTAATTTTTGTGAGCTTCTACAAAAGGGGAATTTTTCGTACAAAGAGATCCTGAGATGACCTGCGATGTTCAGCACCAACGAAGATAAAATAAATTTGGCAAATAGTGCTACATCTGTGGTGAATGCAAAAGGTAAAGTTAGTTTGAATACTGAAGATAGGCTGATTAACATGCATAATGTTCTGTATGTACCTGATTTGCGCACTAACCTAATGTCAGTGGCCAAGATTACTGACAAAGGCCATGAAGTGGTTTTTAAGACAGGTTATGCTATTGTCAAGAACATGGAAGGTGAAGTGATATTTAAAGCACAATTGGTACTGCGATAACATCTGGTGGAAAGATCAATAAATCTTATGTTAAGGTTAGTAATAAAGCCAACTTAATTAATAATTCAGAAATTGTAAACAAATCTGTAAATGGCAATATCTCGAACAATCGTTATTCCCCTCTCCTGGTTGAGGAAGATATGGTTACTGATGGCAACGTAGTTGATAATAATGATGATTTTTATGAAGATCCCAATTTTCCATCTTTTGCTAAGCATAATGCTTCAAAGAAATCTAGAAAGGATGCAGGACAAGTTGTTCAGAATTCTTTAGTGACAAAAAAATACACACCTAAACCTATAATTGCATATGATATCAACCAAAAAGAACTTAGAACCAACTTGTTAAATAAAAATCTCAATGAGTTTAAATTCTCAAAAACTTCTGAAAATAAGACAGTTATTATTCCATCTAATAAAGAAGTTAGGGAGGAAACACTTAAATTATTGAGTAACGATGGCATTAAATACTATACCTATACACCTGAAGAAGAGAAATGCTCGTCTCTTATTTTGAAAGGTGTTTCAAAATATTTTACAGCAGATGATGTAAATTCTGAATTTGCCACTCTAGAGCTGGCTAACAAAATCAAAACTGTGTCGCCCATGCTAGGAAAAAATCTTGAAAAGTATAATTACTTTATTATAAGGGTTCTTCCAGGTATCCCAACTTCAGAATTCACAAATATTAAGTGTATGCTAAACTCATCAGTAAAAATCGAAAAATTGAATAATTATAAACTAATTCAATGCTTTAGATGCCAAGGCTTGGATCACGTGTCGTCATGTTGCGATATGGAGCCCATTTGTGTTAAATGTTCACTGAATCATCTCAGTGTTGACTGCCCGCTGACTAAGGATGTAGAGCCAAACCTTCTTAAATGCTCTTTCTGCAAACAAAATGGTCATCCTTCTAATTACTTAGGTTGCCCTGATCAGTAGAAGGTAAAATTCCCTATGAACTTTGGACGGGAAGAAGAGTAAATTTCAAGTATATTCGTACATTTGGATCAAAAGTGTATATTTTGAATAAGAGTCCAACGAAGGATAGGTCAAGAAGGAATTTTGGTAGGCTACTGTGAAGATGTAAAGGCGTATCGAATATGGTTGACTGCTGATAAGAAGGTTGTAGCTTCAAGAGACGTAAAATTTGTAAGTGGTCTGAACAGCAGAGATGTCATGTACAGAACCAATGATGAAATTCACGAGTACAACAGGGATTTTGAATTACTGGATAAGGATCAAAGTACATTGAGTGCACAAGATCAATGTGAATTTGACAAATCTAGGCAAGTGTCAGAGGTACCCGAATGTATGTCAAAGGATCCTGTTCAAAACTCCCGCATGACTCTTCGGAACGAACGTGAACATTCTTCATGAGGTTCCAACTTTCGGTAAATCTCAGCTCGAGTTCTTAGTTCGATCTCTTTGCTAAAATCATAATTTCAAAGTTAAGTTTTTCAAATAAAACGTTTTCATTAATCAAAGTGTTTTGAATACCGAAATTGTTGTTAATTTGTAAATGTTTATAAAATAATAAAATAAACAGAAATCAAAGCAGCTCATCTTTGCTACAGATCCTGAAATTAAAGCTGAGACACCACAAATGAAGAGAGGACCAGGAAGACCAAAGAAGTTATTGACTGGAGTGCCAGGAAGGCCTGGTAAGGTATATTCGATGATTCCCGTACCCGATATTCCGTTCGATAATGCTGATAATGCAGATCAAGTTGTGTGATTATCGAGTAATTAATAACGAGTAATTATCGAAATTACCTTTTTACTTCTCTTTTGGATTCCCCATTTTAAGTGCATAAGCACCATTGTTGTGATAAATCTAATAATCACCGCGAATCAAGTATAAAAACCGCGTACACCGCGTTATAAAATAAAAACCACGAACAACCATGAATAAATCCAATTAGAAATGTTCACACTAACAAATCGCCCGACTCCTAACCAACATATGGTCACCACCCCTATTTTTATTTTTCTTTCAGGTAGGTCCCTTTTTTTCACCCTCACTATGGGTCGTCGACAAACCGTCGACGACAGGGTAATAAAACTTCGACCTTTTTGTCTTTACGACACTATTTCCCTTTTGTTTACGCAACCTCGAATTTCTCCTTATGACACATTACCCTTTTATGACCCTTCCCAAAAATAATAATATTTCCAAATGGTAATTGGAACCTTGCCGCTTCTCGGCCAAATTATGACACCACTTGAAAATATACGCCTGGTCGGCGTCTAAACAAACCAACCTGTCACCAAACAGGAACGCCCCTTTGGGTAAGCGTGGTGACGCTTACCACTTCCGATTCCCGCCATGCAAGCCGATTGGACAATCGAGTGTCGATCGGTAATGCAGAGCCGGATCGAAAAAGGAATAAAAAGCAGGAGTAGAGCTCCTTTGGGGGCCTTCTTCTGAGAGTCGTTCCAGGAGCTTCACCCGAAAGCCGTTCAAGTGTACCAAAGCGAATAGTTATATTTATCGTGTCATTGTGAGCAAAGTCTAAATCTAATAATCTTCCAGTTCGAGAGAACTATCGTAAATCGAATAGTTATATTTATCGTGTCATTGTGAGCAAAGTCTAAATCTAATAATCTTCCAGTTCGAGAGAACTATCGTAAATCGAATAGTTATATTTATCGTGTCATTGTGAGCAAAGTCTAAATCTAATAATCTTCCAGTTCGAGAGAACTATCGTAAATCGAATAGTTATATTTATCGTGTCATTGTGAGCAAGGTCTAAATCTAATAATCTTCCAGTTCGAGAGAACTATCGTAAATCGAATAGTTATATTTATCGTGTCATTGTGAGAAAAGTCTAAATCTAATAATCTTCCAGTTCGAGAGAACTATCGTAAATCGAATAGTTATATTTATCGTGTCATTGTGAGCAAAGTCTAAATCTAATAATCTTCCAGTTCGAGAGAACTATCGTAAATCGAATAGTTATATTTATCGTGTCATTGTGAGAAAAGTCTAAATCTAATAATCTTCCAGTTCGAGAGAACTATCGTAAGTCGAATAGTTATATTTATCGTGTCATTGTGAGCAAAGTCTAAATCTAATAATCTTCCAGTTCGAGAGAACTATCGTAAATCGAATAGTTATATTTATCGTGTCATTGTGAGCAAGGTCTAAATCTAATAATCTTCCAGTTCGAGAGAACTATCGTAAATCGAATAGTTATATTTATCGTGTCATTGTGAGCAAAGTCTAAATCTAATAATCTTCCAGTTCGAGAGAACTATCGTAAATCGAATAGTTATATTTATCGTGTCATTGTGAGCAAAGTCTAAATCTAATAATCTTCCAGTTCGAGAGAACTATCGTAAATCGAATAGTTATATTTATCGTGTCATTGTGAGAAAAGTCTAAATCTAATAATCTTTCCATTATCCCTCAAGTTCGAGAGAACCAGCGTACATCGAAGTAAAATCAGTGATCGTTCCGAGTGTTGTATTAAGATACGATAAGTTAAGTGTGTCAATCCATGTATCAAAAGACAAATAAAACGAAGAAGTAATAAAGTATTTTTAATAACTATACGTGTCGTTTCCTAAGAGGTGCAGGTGATCTCGAAAGAGCACTCCTTGTCCCGTGTTGTGGCCATCCCTATCTTTAGAGACAAAACTTCAAAAATTAACCACAACACCATCACAATTAAATCGCCCCACCAAAAAATCTTGAAAGGTGGACTCGAGAGAGTACAACCTATTTAAGGCCAAGTAATTCACGCCAAAATGTTCTTTGTCGTTTTCAACCCAAAGTATTCGATTCCTGAGCGAATTATTTGTTTAAAAGTAACTTAAAAAATAAATACTTAACAAAAAATAATAAAAAGGAAGTTTTATTTAAAAGAGTTCTTAATTGTTGAAAGTTAAACTCTAAGATAGAAAACTGACGTGAAAAGTTATCGATAAAATTTGATTGAATTAAATCAATTAAGTGATGATTGGGAGTTTTAATAAAACAGAAAACGTGAAAAGAATCGCAAAATTAAATTGAGTAGAATCAATTTAGTGTTAATTGGGTAAAAAGGACCACTAAATAAAGTGCTCGCTTTTAAATACCAAAATTATATATTATATTAGTGAAGTGGTTTAGTAAATGATATCCCAATGACACGTTGCTATGGTCTGTGCAAGATATGGTCTTGCATAATAAGGAGATGAAGTTTACTTTGTTCCATCCAACATAAACATTTGCAAAATTCGAAGGACAGAGAAAATATGTTGTTTTATCAATTCCAAGAGAACTTGAGCTTAACTATGTATTATAACGCAAGTCACACACAGTATGGCAACGCCGGGAACTGTGACTTCCGTCACGGGGAGTTCATGATGAACGAACAAAGTCAGACCTGTCATTAGGCAGTACGATCTATCGACGCCATCGAGTAACATCAACGTACCAAACTTCTTCCAACCGAATTGAAATTTCGATCGAGAATAAATGTGAAATGTATTGAGCCAGTGAAATCGTCTTTCAACTAATCAATATCGAGTCACAACACTTTGTCAGAGCAAGAAACTCTAATTGTTGATTTGGACGACAATCAAAATATATTAAAAATTGTAAAATGAATCCAAAGCAGACACGAACGCCAAACATTGGTTCAATACTGGGGAGTGCAGAATTTAAGGTGTGCACGCCGAACATTCCCTTCTGACAGAATCCACGTGCATATATTCACGTCGCTATTCACGTTATATACTCTATCATTAATTTTACGCTTATTATTTATAACTACCTGGGATCATCAATTAATTACTTAACTTCTAACTTGAAGTAAACGTACAATACATATTTTAAATTTTAAGACTTCAATCATTAAATCAAACTTAAACAAATGCTATGCTGGACAATGAAAAAATTTGTGATTTCCCTTTATATCTTATATCTATGTCGCCATTTGCACACCTTACAGGAAAATTGTTGTCTTTGCAGTTGTATAACTCAAATCTCCTTAAAAAAATGTGGGAATATGATTTGCTTCTACTCACGTAATTTCGTCGTGACTTCTATAAGGCTCACATGGTTCTGTATTGTCTAACACTTACTGAGAACATTTGAATTATAAAACATTTAAACACCAGAAACACTTCAAATTATAAATTTGAAAACATTACTTTTACGTTAAAATATACGTGAATCAAATATTTGTTAATAAATTTTCATTTCTGTAAAACACAATTTAAGTCCCTGGGCGCAATGCCAACTTATGTTTGCTTATCACAAAGCTGTTCCACACTAGCACACTAGTTCTAACTGATATTGAATCATTTATGCCATATCTGAAATTAATTTCAAATATCAGAACTCATATTTAGGGATGTTTAATTACGATGACTTACACACTAAATTTGGTTTTTGACCACTCCACAACTCCACATCTCGTCTGTGGGGCATTCCACATCATAGGATACTTTCTTGGAATAGCCATTCTGAATTTTGGATAATGTGGACGAACCAAATTCTGGTTAAGGTTTTATTTGTCTGGAAAATATGGAAATATGTAGGAAAACTCATGTGGTTTGTGATGTTTCTACTTATACTTACGAAGAACATAGGCAGCTCGTTTACAGAGTACCCAAACACGGTCCATCGCTGACATTCTTGTTTTACGAAATAATAAATCGCGGAAGTTTACATTACAAATGCGTTCAGGTGAATAGTCTAACAGCCATCAAGAATTCAGGATTACATTATGAATTCTGGAAAGTGGTAGCATACATTGGAGATGTCTCCGAATAATTTATAATTCATGACACATCCCAGTTTGTTCTTGATTTGATCTGTTGTAACCTATTTAAATTTCCTATTTGCTTCGTTGTTGTGGTTGAATATTTTGGACTTTCCGTTTCGAACAGCGTCCAAAGATTATCAGACTCAAAGAACCAAATCACTGCATCAATAAAACCTTTCGCAAAATGTTGCAACATTTGTTCAGCTCTGCTAACGGCTGCATTCCGGAACAAGATAATAAATCTTTTTCGACTTCAAATTCAAACTTCAATGTTTTGAACCAATTTCTGAATCTCGCAAGTATGTACTCTTTAAGGACTATTTCTCTGTTTTCATTGTTTTCCCAACTTAATGCAGAAAATCTGGAACCAAAAGGGTTTAGTCACCAAGGGTTTACTTAGTTCAAAAGGGTCAAACACAGCCTCCTACCTAAAATAAACTTACTTGGTAATAACTTTGAACTGGAGCTCGTTGTTGGCAAACATCACTAGTAATTGAGATTCACTACAATTAAATGATAAAGAGAAAAATGTGATATACAAGGACAGTAGTACTTCATATATTTACCATTTTTTATTTGCATCTGATCCTTTCTGCCTCAAAGATGCAAACCCCTTTGATTGGGAGGTGAATGTAATAGTCAGAAGCTCGTTCTCGTATACTGCAACTCTTTTGGCGGGAAATCCTGGTTTTCCACGGAAAACTTTACTCTAACCTCACATCCAAATTTTCCGGCAGACAAAATCCAGATTTTCGGTTGTAACTCTTTCATCTTCATTTTCATGAAACATTCACTCGAGTAGAAAATTGTACAAGGAGAAACAAAATTTCCAAACAATTTCCTCACTAACTAATTTATAAATCCACTTGTTTTGACGGTCTTGTTTAACAATACACTGTTCTACTGGTCTTCTAAAATATCAGCTGGGAATGTTTTACCATTGAAACAAAACCAAAAAGAATGGCAAAATGAAACGCATCGTCATTTCGGATGCTTTGAATTAATAGCAACTGGGAAGGAAAATGAATGTAAGAGCTATATACAGATCGCTATCGAATGCAAATCCGAGTTGTAAAATGAACTATTTGGAGTTGCACTCGATGGTACATTGCATTTATGTGAATTTGCGGGAACGGTACGGTAGGTTGAGTCTTGGAAGGCACGTGAAATAAAAATGAAACCTGTAAAAATATAAATCCACAGGTACAAATAAAAATTATATACTAGAAGCAAATATTGTCGATTTAGATTAATAAGGATGATGAATAAAGGCGTGTTTCCAAAGCCAGCTTGGAGTGGATTAGATTGGCTTACATTTCCGCTCGTATGCACTCCGACATATGTGCCTTTCGTGCAATCTGGTCCCAGCGTGGATTGAGAAGAGGATCTATTTCTATTTTCACGCTGGAGTGGTAATACGATGTTTTTCAGAACGATTCCAACAGGTGGCTGCAACGAGATCGTTCGAAATATGCGACGAATTTGCATATGTTTTGTTTTAAAATTAGTTAAAAATGGGAAAAAGTATTCAGTCCTAATACATTTTAATGTATTAAAGGTATGATAATTCAAATATGATTATTTTACCACTCTGGCATTGGAAACAAGTGCCAGAGTCAGCGTCAACACACTCCACTCCAAGCTGGCATTGGAAACGCACCTTAAATATCGTAAAACAACACAATTAGTTTAAAGATTAAGATGGGTTTTCAATGGGTTTGTGTCCGTCCTTTTTCAGTAATACCGCGTTTACACCGACCGAAATCAAGTAGATTTAGTGAGATGATTTGATAAATCTCTTCGCCCGCTTACACCGCCAGTGAGGATATATAATTTGACACTTCGACATTTTTCTGTTGTATTTTGTAGTTCAGTTTTGTTTCAAATCTGTTACAAAACTTTCTTGGACAATAGTCCATGCCTTCCCTTGCCTCTTTTGATTCTTTTTTTCATTAAAACGAAAATAAATTTTCAAAATCAAAAACTGCGGAACATAATGAACTTAAACAACGCGCACAACAACGAATTGAACCCACTTCGGACACGTCGAGGGAGTACTAAATTGTGCTAAAAGACGTAAAATGGCACAAATGATCACCACTAGATCGTGCCACTGAGGCGATTTAGATCGGATTTGGAATAAATCTACTCGCGAGCAGATTTGAGAAATGTATGGAAAATCCTAAAGGTATAAGCAAGATTTCGGGCTAAATCTTTTAAAGTCACTAATTCTAGTAGGTTAAGTGCGGTTTATACGTCGTATAAAACTCAGTAATCTGTCAAATTTTTTCATCTCGAGCATGTACGACTGTTCTAACAGCCTCGACTATAGTTCTCATTTACCTTTGATTGCGGTCATTTTACTCCGGCGTATAGGCTCTTGATGCTGTGAAAAACGCCTAGATTTTCCAAACTTTTCAGTGCGTCACGGTTTTTATTTCAATCCCACTATCTGGCCGCAGTGTTTTGTACAAAGGATTTGTTTATATTTTGGCTTTAAAATTGTTTTCCACGACGACCTTTGAATTAATATGCCCTGTGTGAGGATATTGTTATGGTAATGATCAGGAACAAATTTCCCACGTGATGACTTCGAACATAATTTGGGCAGCGATCTGCCTTAGCGAAAGGTTTTGCTTGCACTACCTCTTTGCCCCTTTGTTCCAAATATATAGCTCAATTTGCCTCGCGGAAGGGATGAAGAGGCGTGATTTCAAACTGTTAACAGTCTTGAACCTTGGATTGACGTTCAGAAACCGTCATAAATCGGCAGAATTGCTTGTTGAAAGGATCTAAGATTATTCCGAGGAAAATTTTGATTGTTTACGGAAAGTACACACATCGGCAACGCATATGTCTTACCCTCGCATTTTGTATCCATATGCATAACCGCATCCGTACCTTCCATAAGTTACTTTTTACTTCAATCTTTTCCCTGGACGCAACACGCAGTACCTTGACCTTCCTGTCAAATTGATTTTCTATCAACTCTAATATATCACCAAATTCGCGTGCGTCTCATTTTTATTACTCAAGAAGTACATGGTTCCAAAATGTGAGTAGGTGTCATTGAAAAGTAGAAACGTGTTGCTTGCGATAAGTTCATCCTAGTATCCTGTATACTTACGTATTCATTCCAGGCTTCTTGAAATGTAATTCTATATCTACCTAGTTAGTACATCTTAGTAGAGATGGGCGATATTTCACGTCACGGTGACCAAATCACTGCGACTCGACTTACCGTGACAGTGACTGTGACTCATGGAATTAAACTAACGTTACTTTGTCACTTCTAGTTCGCTCTTATTTTAAAATAATTATTTCATTTCAAACAAACAATAAAACCTTATCTTCAGCTCTGATCGTACTGAAATTTTTCTATCACACACACGAACATGCATCTTTTCTACTCTCCCTCACGAAAACAACGCGCCCTTGAGTAGCATATTTCTGTCCCTGCTACTCAAGTTACTCGAGTCACGAAATTCGAAATATATTAACAATAGGTTTAAAAGTTGTTTTTTCGTTGCACTTCTGATAGGCTTCCCTATTTTTGTAAAGTGAGACTCTATTGAATATATTAAGCATTTTAAACGAAATATCAAAGTGACAAAATATCATACGTTATTCTAGTAATTTCTTGTCACTTTGATATTTTAGTAACGTATGATATTTTGTCACTTTGATATCTTAGTAACGTCTGATATTTTGTCACTTTGGTATTTTTGTAAGGTATGATATTTGTAACTTTCATGATCTTCTGTGCTCCTGTGACTTGAAGAGTGGGATTTTGAAAAGAAATATGTTGTTATATGTTATAATGTATTTGTTTGTTTACATATTTGATACATTTTTAATAGGTTCCCCCATTTTTTAAGACAATAATGAAAAATATTTTTAATTTAAGGTCGTGCATGACTCCTGAAATTCATAGCTCACCCCTCTTTTCTAATACAGTTCCATATTGCAGTTCCTTCCGGTCGTTCAACGAATGTGATTAAATCGGCTTATAGAGATCTATCGTAGTTCCTTCCTGACTTATTGTCGCTGGTACTTGAATCAAGGAAGTGACTTTCTAACGGTGTTTGGTCACTGTGACTTGGTTGTCACTGTCACGACTTTCACTGTGACTTGAAAGTCACCTTTTTCCCTATCTCTACATCTATGTGATATAGTTTTCGAACGATTCCGTGCGTGAACTCATATGTTGAGTTGCGGCACAATCTTGATTCAAACAATCTTCTAGACTATTTTTAACTTCTTATTAAGGAAGTTAAAGTTATCACCCCAATTTTTGAAATCGAAAATTTCTTAATATCTTTACGTTTTCAGGTGACCTGAGTCATCCTAGATACTTTTTCGAATGTACTCTGTGTGTGTGTGTGTGTGCGTGCTAACGTATTTGCGCAAATTTTTCGTGTTCATTTTCTCGCCCCACAATTAAGCCATCGAATTGATTTTGGAAGCTATCGATGCGAGCTGCCATGATTGGTTGCTGATTTGTTTTGCAGCGAAATCGGTTAAGCGGTTTCTGAGTTTTCCAGAAAATTGTGAAAACAATAAATTCACGATTTGTAGAAAACTGAGGGGGATATCATGTTCGTTTTTATGCTGATCGATGAGCCTACGTTTTTGTACAAAACTGTCGAAATTTGGGAAACATCGATGCATCCTTTTTTTTTGTTTTTTAAAAAAGAGTTAAAAATTAACAGTTGTGATATATTCGAAAAATGAATAAAGATTTGTATTGTTTCAGATTTTAAATGTTGTATTTTGAAAATATTTGTATTTTTATTTTAACTTATACTATCTTCCGAATCGTATTTCGTTTTACTTTTAATTCGGGACGCTCACCTCAAAACGTTTCACGATGGGACTCAACTAACTCTCAATCATCGTCGTAGAAGATTTTGCATTTTCAGAGCTCATCCACTTGTTATTTACCTTAACCAGGAAGTTAATGTTATGGGGCTCGCACATATTCCTCTAGCTAGAAGAATATATCGATGACAGACTTACTATTACAAGAACACGTTTATAACTGACATTTTCACTGTAGTTGCTGCGGGATTTATTGACACTTATTGCACCCATTTTCATTATGACAATATTCTAGGTACCTTCAAGTCAGTTTTTCATTGCATTGTTGCTTAAAATAACCAGATTTCCCACATTTGAAGCATTGTACTGATATGTATGTATTTATGACTTCCAGTTGATAAGGAATCATTTTGGGGCCTAAGCTTTCTTGTTGACTGGCACTCTTTTAATCTATCCTCTTCTAACCTTAACCGATCAAATAAATTGGTCAGACTCTTCTCTGCCCCATTAACAATGTTCCAGACTGTTGAGTGATGGAACTTTGGAGGTAATATGCCTCAAATTTCTTGCATGACCCATGTCTCCCTTACTTTTTCGGCGGCCGCAGCTAGACTGTCAACCACTTACCGAACATGCAGGCAATTCCTCACAAATCATATATATTGATCGTGTTTGTATCCAAAGAATCTTCCTTGCAAACATTCAAAAAATTCATCTGATTGTTTACCGTATAAGGTATCACGTTTTGACAGCATGCTGTAGGCCGACGTGCACTTTGAAATTTTTGTCGGAATGGATATACTACAATTTAAACCGACAAGAAAGAGAGTTTGGGCTCCTGTGTTAAAACACTTGGCGTTAAATTTAAGACGTCTTCTCTGCTTCGGGTTTCATTATGGTAGCAACATCAAGAGTTTTCTTACTTTTTACAGTAAGATTTCGTGTGGAGCTCCATGACTCGTAAATTACATTCCCATGTGCATCTTCCATTAAACATTCCAGTTGAGAACTTTATTTGGTTTTAAAATTTGATCCAGAACTTTTGTTGACCTAACTTCAAATTTGTGTGCCTGGGCCCATAACCTCATGAAGAAAGATTTCTAATACAGTGGTAATTCACACAAATTTTATTTTATCTCTTTATTCTGGTTTCACAATTGATTTATAAACTTCTTATATCACTACTTGTCTATTATACTCGGCATTCTTTTTGTACTTCATAGTACTGTTTTACGACTGGGATTTGCGTCGAACACCACCGATTGAGTTGAAAGACTAGGAATGGCTCTAATGTATGCATATAAAATCCGTGTGTAACGTTAACTTTGAGCTAAAAAACGTATGCGTTACCACCCAACACAAAGGTAAGAGGGTAAATGTCACATTTTCACAACTATCAGGAAAACTCTCACGCGAGTTAATTCAAAGGTCGCCGTGGAAAACAATTTCAAAGGCACAAGATAAACAAATCTTTGGTACAAAACACTGCGGCCAGACAGTGGGACTGAAATAAAAATCCGTGACACACAGAAAAGTCTGGAAAATCTAGGTGTTTTTCGCAGCAAATCAAGAAGTCATACGCCGCAGCAAAATGACCGCAATCAAAGATATATGAGAACTACAGTCGAGGCTGTTAGAACAGTCGTACATGCTCGAGATGAAAAAATTTTATAGATTATTGAGTTTTATACGACGTATAAACCGCACTTAACCTACTAGAATTAGTGACTTTAAAAGATTTAGCCCGAAATCTTGCTTATACCTTTAGGATTTTCCATACATTTCTCAAATCTTCTCGCGAGTAGATTTATTCCAAATCCGATCTAAATCGCCTCAGTGGCACGATCTAGTGGTGATCATTTGTGCCATTTTACGTCTTTTAGCACAATTTAGTACTCCCTCGACGTGTCCGAAGTGGGTTCAATTCGTTGTTGTGCGCGTTGTTTAAGTTCATTATGTTCCGCAGTTTTTGATTTTGAAAATTTATTTTCGTTTTAATGAAAAAAAGAATCAAAAGAGGCAAGGGAAGGCATGGACTATTGTCCAAGAAAGTTTTGTAACAGATTTGAAACAAAACTGAACTACAAAATACAACAGAAAAATGTCGAAGTGTCAAATTATATATCCTCACTGGCGGTGTAAGCGGGCGAAGAGATTTATCAAATCATCTCACTAAATCTACTTGATTTCGGTCGGTGTAAACGCGGTATTACTGAAAAAGGACGGACACAAACCCATTGAAAACCCATCTTAATCTTTAAACTAATTGTGTTGTTTTACGATATTTAAGGTGCGTTTCCAATGCCAGCTTGGAGTGGAGTGTGTTGACGCTGACTCTGGCACTTGTTTCCAATGCCAGAGTGGTAAAATAATCATATTTGAATTATCATACCTTTAATACATTAAAATGTATTAGGACTGAATACTTTTTCCCATTTTTAACTAATTTTAAAACAAAACATATGCAAATTCGTCGCATATTTCGAACGATCTCGTTGCAGCCACCTGTTGGAATCGTTCTGAAAAACATCGTATTACCACTCCAGCGTGAAAATAGAAATAGATCCTCTTCTCAATCCACGCTGGGACCAGATTGCACGAAAGGCACATATGTCGGAGTGCATACGAGCGGAAATGTAAGCCAATCTAATCCACTCCAAGCTGGCTTTGGAAACACGCCTTTATTCATCATCCTTATTAATCTAAATCGACAATATTTGCTTCTAGTATATAATTTTTATTTGTACCTGTGGATTTATATTTTTACAGGTTTCATTTTTATTTCACGTGCCTTCCAAGACTCAACCTACCGTACCGTTCCCGCAAATTCACATAAATGCAATGTACCATCGAGTGCAACTCCAAATAGTTCATTTTACAACTCGGATTTGCATTCGATAGCGATCTGTATATAGCTCTTACATTCATTTTCCTTCCCAGTTGCTATTAATTCAAAGCATCCGAAATGACGATGCGTTTCATTTTGCCATTCTTTTTGGTTTTGTTTCAATGGTAAAACATTCCCAGCTGATATTTTAGAAGACCAGTAGAACAGTGTATTGTTAAACAAGACCGTCAAAACAAGTGGATTTATAAATTAGTTAGTGAGGAAATTGTTTGGAAATTTTGTTTCTCCTTGTACAATTTTCTACTCGAGTGAATGTTTCATGAAAATGAAGATGAAAGAGTTACAACCGAAAATCTGGATTTTGTCTGCCGGAAAATTTGGATGTGAGGTTAGAGTAAAGTTTTCCGTGGAAAACCAGGATTTCCCGCCAAAAGAGTTGCAGTATACGAGAACGAGCTTCTGACTATTACATTCACCTCCCAATCAAAGGGGTTTGCATCTTTGAGGCAGAAAGGATCAGATGCAAATAAAAAATGGTAAATATATGAAGTACTACTGTCCTTGTATATCACATTTTTCTCTTTATCATTTAATTGTAGTGAATCTCAATTACTAGTGATGTTTGCCAACAACGAGCTCCAGTTCAAAGTTATTACCAAGTAAGTTTATTTTAGGTAGGAGGCTGTGTTTGACCCTTTTGAACTAAGTAAACCCTTGGTGACTAAACCCTTTTGGTTCCAGATTTTCTGCATTAAGTTGGGAAAACAATGAAAACAGAGAAATAGTCCTTAAAGAGTACATACTTGCGAGATTCAGAAATTGGTTCAAAACATTGAAGTTTGAATTTGAAGTCGAAAAAGATTTATTATCTTGTTCCGGAATGCAGCCGTTAGCAGAGCTGAACAAATGTTGCAACATTTTGCGAAAGGTTTTATTGATGCAGTGATTTGGTTCTTTGAGTCTGATAATCTTTGGACGCTGTTCGAAACGGAAAGTCCAAAATATTCAACCACAACAACGAAGCAAATAGGAAATTTAAATAGGTTACAACAGATCAAATCAAGAACAAACTGGGATGTGTCATGAATTATAAATTATTCGGAGACATCTCCAATGTATGCTACCACTTTCCAGAATTCATAATGTAATCCTGAATTCTTGATGGCTGTTAGACTATTCACCTGAACGCATTTGTAATGTAAACTTCCGCGATTTATTATTTCGTAAAACAAGAATGTCAGCGATGGACCGTGTTTGGGTACTCTGTAAACGAGCTGCCTATGTTCTTCGTAAGTATAAGTAGAAACATCACAAACCACATGAGTTTTCCTACATATTTCCATATTTTCCAGACAAATAAAACCTTAACCAGAATTTGGTTCGTCCACATTATCCAAAATTCAGAATGGCTATTCCAAGAAAGTATCCTATGATGTGGAATGCCCCACAGACGAGATGTGGAGTTGTGGAGTGGTCAAAAACCAAATTTAGTGTGTAAGTCATCGTAATTAAACATCCCTAAATATGAGTTCTGATATTTGAAATTAATTTCAGATATGGCATAAATGATTCAATATCAGTTAGAACTAGTGTGCTAGTGTGGAACAGCTTTGTGATAAGCAAACATAAGTTGGCATTGCGCCCAGGGACTTAAATTGTGTTTTACAGAAATGAAAATTTATTAACAAATATTTGATTCACGTATATTTTAACGTAAAAGTAATGTTTTCAAATTTATAATTTGAAGTGTTTCTGGTGTTTAAATGTTTTATAATTCAAATGTTCTCAGTAAGTGTTAGACAATACAGAACCATGTGAGCCTTATAGAAGTCACGACGAAATTACGTGAGTAGAAGCAAATCATATTCCCACATTTTTTTAAGGAGATTTGAGTTATACAACTGCAAAGACAACAATTTTCCTGTAAGGTGTGCAAATGGCGACATAGATATAAGATATAAAGGGAAATCACAAATTTTTTCATTGTCCAGCATAGCATTTGTTTAAGTTTGATTTAATGATTGAAGTCTTAAAATTTAAAATATGTATTGTACGTTTACTTCAAGTTAGAAGTTAAGTAATTAATTGATGATCCCAGGTAGTTATAAATAATAAGCGTAAAATTAATGATAGAGTATATAACGTGAATAGCGACGTGAATATATGCACGTGGATTCTGTCAGAAGGGAATGTTCGGCGTGCACACCTTAAATTCTGCACTCCCCAGTATTGAACCAATGTTTGGCGTTCGTGTCTGCTTTGGATTCATTTTACAATTTTTAATATATTTTGATTGTCGTCCAAATCAACAATTAGAGTTTCTTGCTCTGACAAAGTGTTGTGACTCGATATTGATTAGTTGAAAGACGATTTCACTGGCTCAATACATTTCACATTTATTCTCGATCGAAATTTCAATTCGGTTGGAAGAAGTTTGGTACGTTGATGTTACTCGATGGCGTCGATAGATCGTACTGCCTAATGACAGGTCTGACTTTGTTCGTTCATCATGAACTCCCCGTGACGGAAGTCACAGTTCCCGGCGTTGCCATACTGTGTGTGACTTGCGTTATAATACATAGTTAAGCTCAAGTTCTCTTGGAATTGATAAAACAACATATTTTCTCTGTCCTTCGAATTTTGCAAATGTTTATGTTGGATGGAACAAAGTAAACTTCATCTCCTTATTATGCAAGACCATATCTTGCACAGACCATAGCAACGTGTCATTGGGATATCATTTACTAAACCACTTCACTAATATAATATATAATTTTGGTATTTAAAAGCGAGCACTTTATTTAGTGGTCCTTTTTACCCAATTAACACTAAATTGATTCTACTCAATTTAATTTTGCGATTCTTTTCACGTTTTCTGTTTTATTAAAACTCCCAATCATCACTTAATTGATTTAATTCAATCAAATTTTATCGATAACTTTTCACGTCAGTTTTCTATCTTAGAGTTTAACTTTCAACAATTAAGAACTCTTTTAAATAAAACTTCCTTTTTATTATTTTTTGTTAAGTATTTATTTTTTAAGTTACTTTTAAACAAATAATTCGCTCAGGAATCGAATACTTTGGGTTGAAAACGACAAAGAACATTTTGGCGTGAATTACTTGGCCTTAAATAGGTTGTACTCTCTCGAGTCCACCTTTCAAGATTTTTTGGTGGGGCGATTTAATTGTGATGGTGTTGTGGTTAATTTTTGAAGTTTTGTCTCTAAAGATAGGGATGGCCACAACACGGGACAAGGAGTGCTCTTTCGAGATCACCTGCACCTCTTAGGAAACGACACGTATAGTTATTAAAAATACTTTATTACTTCTTCGTTTTATTTGTCTTTTGATACATGGATTGACACACTTAACTTATCGTATCTTAATACAACACTCGGAACGATCACTGATTTTACTTCGATGTACGCTGGTTCTCTCGAACTTGAGGGATAATGGAAAGATTATTAGATTTAGACTTTTCTCACAATGACACGATAAATATAACTATTCGATTTACGATAGTTCTCTCGAACTGGAAGATTATTAGATTTAGACTTTGCTCACAATGACACGATAAATATAACTATTCGATTTACGATAGTTCTCTCGAACTGGAAGATTATTAGATTTAGACTTTGCTCACAATGACACGATAAATATAACTATTCGATTTACGATAGTTCTCTCGAACTGGAAGATTATTAGATTTAGACCTTGCTCACAATGACACGATAAATATAACTATTCGATTTACGATAGTTCTCTCGAACTGGAAGATTATTAGATTTAGACTTTGCTCACAATGACACGATAAATATAACTATTCGATTTACGATAGTTCTCTCGAACTGGAAGATTATTAGATTTAGACTTTTCTCACAATGACACGATAAATATAACTATTCGATTTACGATAGTTCTCTCGAACTGGAAGATTATTAGATTTAGACTTTGCTCACAATGACACGATAAATATAACTATTCGATTTACGATAGTTCTCTCGAACTGGAAGATTATTAGATTTAGACTTTTCTCACAATGACACGATAAATATAACTATTCGATTTACGATAGTTCTCTCGAACTGGAAGATTATTAGATTTAGACTTTGCTCACAATGACACGATAAATATAACTATTCGATTTACGATAGTTCTCTCGAACTGGAAGATTATTAGATTTAGACTTTGCTCACAATGACACGATAAATATAACTATTCGATTTACGATAGTTCTCTCGAACTGGAAGATTATTAGATTTAGACTTTGCTCACAATGACACGATAAATATAACTATTCGATTTACGATAGTTCTCTCGAACTGGAAGATTATTAGATTTAGACTTTGCTCACAATGACACGATAAATATAACTATTCGCTTTGGTACACTTGAACGGCTTTCGGGTGAAGCTCCTGGAACGACTCTCAGAAGAAGGCCCCCAAAGGAGCTCTACTCCTGCTTTTTATTCCTTTTTCGATCCGGCTCTGCATTACCGATCGACACTCGATTGTCCAATCGGCTTGCATGGCGGGAATCGGAAGTGGTAAGCGTCACCACGCTTACCCAAAGGGGCGTTCCTGTTTGGTGACAGGTTGGTTTGTTTAGACGCCGACCAGGCGTATATTTTCAAGTGGTGTCATAATTTGGCCGAGAAGCGGCAAGGTTCCAATTACCATTTGGAAATATTATTATTTTTGGGAAGGGTCATAAAAGGGTAATGTGTCATAAGGAGAAATTCGAGGTTGCGTAAACAAAAGGGAAATAGTGTCGTAAAGACAAAAAGGTCGAAGTTTTATTACCCTGTCGTCGACGGTTTGTCGACGACCCATAGTGAGGGTGAAAAAAAGGGACCTACCTGAAAGAAAAATAAAAATAGGGGTGGTGACCATATGTTGGTTAGGAGTCGGGCGATTTGTTAGTGTGAACATTTCTAATTGGATTTATTCATGGTTGTTCGTGGTTTTTATTTTATAACGCGGTGTACGCGGTTTTTATACTTGATTCGCGGTGATTATTAGATTTATCACAACAATGGTGCTTATGCACTTAAAATGGGGAATCCAAAAGAGAAGTAAAAAGGTAATTTCGATAATTACTCGTTATTAATTACTCGATAATCACACAACTTGATCTGCATTATCAGCATTATCGAACGGAATATCGGGTACGGGAATCATCGAATATACCTTACCAGGCCTTCCTGGCACTCCAGTCAATAACTTCTTTGGTCTTCCTGGTCCTCTCTTCATTTGTGGTGTCTCAGCTTTAATTTCAGGATCTGTAGCAAAGATGAGCTGCTTTGATTTCTGTTTATTTTATTATTTTATAAACATTTACAAATTAACAACAATTTCGGTATTCAAAACACTTTGATTAATGAAAACGTTTTATTTGAAAAACTTAACTTTGAAATTATGATTTTAGCAAAGAGATCGAACTAAGAACTCGAGCTGAGATTTACCGAAAGTTGGAACCTCATGAAGAATGTTCACGTTCGTTCCGAAGAGTCATGCGGGAGTTTTGAACAGGATCCTTTGACATACATTCGGGTACCTCTGACACTTGCCTAGATTTGTCAAATTCACATTGATCTTGTGCACTCAATGTACTTTGATCCTTATCCAGTAATTCAAAATCCCTGTTGTACTCGTGAATTTCATCATTGGTTCTGTACATGACATCTCTGCTGTTCAGACCACTTACAAATTTTACGTCTCTTGAAGCTACAACCTTCTTATCAGCAGTCAACCATATTCGATACGCCTTTACATCTTCACAGTAGCCTACCAAAATTCCTTCTTGACCTATCCTTCGTTGGACTCTTATTCAAAATATACACTTTTGATCCAAATGTACGAATATACTTGAAATTTACTCTTCTTCCCGTCCAAAGTTCATAGGGAATTTTACCTTCTACTGATCAGGGCAACCTAAGTAATTAGAAGGATGACCATTTTGTTTGCAGAAAGAGCATTTAAGAAGGTTTGGCTCTACATCCTTAGTCAGCGGGCAGTCAACACTGAGATGATTCAGTGAACATTTAACACAAATGGGCTCCATATCGCAACATGACGACACGTGATCCAAGCCTTGGCATCTAAAGCATTGAATTAGTTTATAATTATTCAATTTTTCGATTTTTACTGATGAGTTTAGCATACACTTAATATTTGTGAATTCTGAAGTTGGGATACCTGGAAGAACCCTTATAATAAAGTAATTATACTTTTCAAGATTTTTTCCTAGCATGGGCGACACAGTTTTGATTTTGTTAGCCAGCTCTAGAGTGGCAAATTCAGAATTTACATCATCTGCTGTAAAATATTTTGAAACACCTTTCAAAATAAGAGACGAGCATTTCTCTTCTTCAGGTGTATAGGTATAGTATTTAATGCCATCGTTACTCAATAATTTAAGTGTTTCCTCCCTAACTTCTTTATTAGATGGAATAATAACTGTCTTATTTTCAGAAGTTTTTGAGAATTTAAACTCATTGAGATTTTTATTTAACAAGTTGGTTCTAAGTTCTTTTTGGTTGATATCATATGCAATTATAGGTTTAGGTGTGTATTTTTTTGTCACTAAAGAATTCTGAACAACTTGTCCTGCATCCTTTCTAGATTTCTTTGAAGCATTATGCTTAGCAAAAGATGGAAAATTGGGATCTTCATAAAAATCATCATTATTATCAACTACGTTGCCATCAGTAACCATATCTTCCTCAACCAGGAGAGGGGAATAACGATTGTTCGAGATATTGCCATTTACAGATTTGTTTACAATTTCTGAATTATTAATTAAGTTGGCTTTATTACTAACCTTAACATAAGATTTATTGATCTTTCCACCAGATGTTATCGCAGTACCAATTGTGCTTTAAATATCACTTCACCTTCCATGTTCTTGACAATAGCATAACCTGTCTTAAAAACCACTTCATGGCCTTTGTCAGTAATCTTGGCCACTGACATTAGGTTAGTGCGCAAATCAGGTACATACAGAACATTATGCATGTTAATCAGCCTATCTTCAGTATTCAAACTAACTTTACCTTTTGCATTCACCACAGATGTAGCACTATTTGCCAAATTTATTTTATCTTCGTTGGTGCTGAACATCGCAGGTCATCTCAGGATCTCTTTGTACGAAAAATTCCCCTTTTGTAGAAGCTCACAAAAATTAAAGGAAACCAATCCACTCGTACCGATGAGCACGTGCTACGGAGGTTATTATAGTCCTTAGATTTCTTACTTGTTATTTCAGCCAATTTCCAGTGTCTGGGGCCATAACCTTTGTTGGTAACAGAGCGTGGTTAATTGGGAATTAGTAAGAACTATTTGGAACAACTTGTAAATTAAAACTTTATTCTTATACTCCAATTGACAATATCAAAATACGCTTAAGATTCAATATACAAAAGTCACACCTCTCCATATTGAAGGTTCTAGATCGAATAAGTGACAGGACAGAGAGATGTGTAGAATTGGCGTACACTGTCAACAATGGTGGGTTACACGTTGAACATATGTGTAGACGCATATAGTGTACACCCAAAGTCCACGTGAATTGAATATTTCCTACAGTAATGAGTAATTGACAAGTGGGGAAATGCAAATTCCGAGATTTTTTAACAAATGTAAATTTCGCTCGCGAAATTTCCATTTGGCCTTGATTTAGGTATTTTTACCTTAAGTTTGTAGAGTCTTTGTCCCGCATGTGTTTTTAAGAAGCACAAGTGTTCTTTCTAATGACTCATGAAAGACAATGAAAAATTTTCGAGTTCTGGAGTTCTAGTGACTCATCTAAAATGAAAAGTTCTGGAGCTGTAATGACTCATTGTTTGTGGGGGATTTCTTAAAGGATGTAGGATGCTGTGCTTCCGTAACTCCTCCCTCCTTAGGATTCGACTCTTGGCGAATTTTAATCTGAACAATTTTCTTCTTATTTTTACATTTCAGATAAAAGTACAATACTATTATTACAACTATGATCAGGATAAAACTTATTGATGAAATTGATAACCAGTTAGATTTGTTCAAATCAAATTTTGACATTCTTATTTCTTTATTATTTTCTAAATGCATTAAATTTAATTGAGGCAATGTTATATTTTTTGGTTCCTCATATTTTATTTCCTTAATTATATTTGGTCAAATCAATGTTTCTTTAAAAGTTATATTTTCATTGGTAAATGTTTGATTATTTATCCTGATCGTACAATCCTTGAATTTTATAATGTTATTATTCTTAACTTTTAAGGCATGGTTATTACAATTATGGATTAGCCTAGCTTCATTCAAATTTTTTGTGATTACAATATCTTTATGTTACAATTTTTCAAACTATTTTTCAACTTTGTTTAACTATTTTTAATTTCCTTAATTCTCTTTCTTCTGTAAAATAGTAAACTTTATATTTGTATATGATTATTTCTTCTGTATGTGTTTCTAATTCTAGAGTATTCTTAGTTGGAATGGGTACAATATTCGTCTTAAAGTATTTTTCTTTTGTAAATACTGGGATTTGTATAAAGATAAACAGAAGTTCATCTAGCAGTGCTACAGCTGTTTTTATGTATTTTAGATGTTTTATATATAATTTATAAGCTTTAACTTCGTCTTTTTACAAGAATATTATGGGTCAATGTTCCCAATCTGTAGGTAAGAATTATATCTTCCAATTTTTCAAGTTTTGTTAGTAAAAATCTTAAATTTTCTATTATTATTTCCCTGTTTTTAGAAAGGGTCATACTTCTTTCAATATTATTTTTAAAGGTTTTTATTTCGTTCATTCCTTTTGAAATGATTAAATTTTGATTATTAACGGATGACATTACTTTATTTAAATTATTTTCGATTTGTAAATTTATTTTTGTTGTTTGGTTATTAATCGCGTCTGATAAGATATTTAAATTTTTATCTACGGTATTGAATTTATTTGTAATTTCTACTCTATCGTCATCGTCCATTGTTCCTCCTATCCATTTAAGAAATTTACCATGTAAGTTAATCAGTCCTCGTTTTTGTCTGTCATTGGGTCTTAATGCATAAATTTTATTTTCAATTTCTTCTATTAGGTTAACAATTGTGAGTCACTAATGTTAATAGGATGAACTATGTTTATATAATTTTCAATCATTTCTAAAGTATCTGTTCTCAATAAAACAAATCCATTCCCTGATGGTAATTCTGTCAAATATATCTCTTGTCCTGATATTGCATTTGTCATGGTCAAAATTATTAAAATTACTGTGAAGATGTCTGAAAAATAAAAATTTTAAGTGAATTTCTTTTTCCGCTTTAGATTCTTCTTATGGACTTTGATCTTGTGACGTATAGTAAAATAGTCTTTACCGATTTTCATTACTCTTTCTTCTCTAAATTTTGGTTTGAGTTTAGCATTGGGGATTTTATTAGCTATGAATTCAAGATCTATTTCCTTTTCTGGTCCATTTTATGGTCAACTTTCCATGGACTTCCAAATCCAAATCCACAACGACTTCATTTCACATTGCAGATGCTAAAATCGTATGAAAAATAAAAGAGTAGATCTAAAAATTTAAAATTTTGTGTTTTAGTTTCCCTTCATCTTCATTTTGATAAGTCCAAAAGAAGTCACCAGGTCTGAGTCATCGGTTTCTGACTGTCTTCATTGCACTGTCCTTTGGTTTCTTCTGTAAAACATCGCAGATGAAATGTTTTATGATTTTTAGAATGGTACTATACCTTTTAAAGCTTTTATCCTTGTGATTCTCCTGTTAAGCTCCAAAACAACTCCTGATTGACTGATTGACAGCGCAAAACAGTGGAACACAACACAGCATTGAGGGACTGGGACGTTGAGTCCACAATGAGAGGGCACAACATTGAGACAGAAAACAGTGGGAATCGAATGAGAGAACACACATCAGATTTCACCAAACTCACAATAAAAAACTATAAAACTCCCAAACAGATATATTATATAAGACTTAAAAATAATTTTTAAAATCGGATAAAATTAACTCCAGTTGCTCCGGGTCCAGCTCCTCGTCTGAGTTTTCCGCTGCGTCTTCAATTTCCTGCTCGATGGTTGGAACATTTTTAGTTTTCGATGAAACCAATATGTTTTCCAGGTGTTCGGATTCTACCGTAGGAATTTTCAACGTTGCAAGGACTAAGGGCTCCTTCCTATCTCCGTTAATAAATGGAGGAAAAACTCTCCTGATATCCTCAAAAAATGCCATGACTTGTGATGAGTTGTCCTTGGGGTACCTTGATTACAAAAAATTTTGCCGGTAATAATGAAGCGCCATATATTCGTGTATATGTTTGGTTGTTCTTCGGCATCTTATGGCATTTTTCAACAACCGATTCTGATTTTCCAAATGGTTAATGGTGTTATTCGGATTGCCCTTTTCCACATACTCCCCTTTACTGTGGTTTGTTTGTAAATGGACAGTATGATTCGAAAAAAGCCGTTCCACACCTGTGCTGTGCAAACTACCGATGTATTCTTGTCCGTAAATCGTGACAAATATGGCCAAATACTTTCCTTCCGTTTTGAATCCACCTGGAAAAACACGCATTTCTTATCTTCCTTGCAGTAAATCCCCAGAATGGTCATCGTCATTTGTTCGGTAATCCGTCCGCGATGATATTTTTTCTTTGTGAGAAAAGTTTCATCAACCTGTAAAGTTTTTCCAATCCCTCCTAATTTGATTTCCTCATTTGACGCGATGATCTCGGCTACTTGACGACAATAACGATAATAGTCGCACACAGTTTGTCTGTTGATGGTCGCGTCCGGATTTCCGTATCTGTTGCGTCGCCAATCTTGCAGGTGTGTGTGTAAGTCCGTCACACGCATTTTCAATGCGAAAGCAACTATTATCGCTACTATCTCGCAAAACTCGATCCTCTTTTGTGTTCCATCGAAGAAGGTTCCTTCAAGAGGGTTAATCGTCCCCCAACATTGCTTAGCTCCTTTCACTTTGCGTTTCTTCGTTTCGCAACGCCAATTCCACCCAAGTTTGCAGGGGTCGTTCTTGCTAACCTTCATACTACCGCTCCTTGGAAGGAATAAGTTCCATTTGCTCCAAAAATTTCACGGTTTGTTGGCTTGTGGCAAGAAAAGTGTGCCATGTAAAAGGCGAGACATATTTAAGAGAAGGGTGAATTCGGGGATGGCAAGCCATTATTTTAATTATTTTAAAAGAATAAGAAAACAACAAAGGCTAGTGAAAAGGGTTATACAGTACAAAGCACCAGAAAGAAAACAAAAGAAAAAGACTTCAAAAGCGAAAGAATGCGAAAGATGAAGAATGAAAGAAGATGAAAAATAGCTGGATGATAGAAAGTCTGGAAATAAAAATTGAAAAAAATGTAAGAACTGTTAGTTAAGAAGATGATAGGTAGATTGATGAAACGGGGTATCGAAAGAACTTAAGCAAGGAAGGGTTCTTATCATTAGCCATGAATCATTATAATAAACTCGCTGTTATACTTTTTACGCAAATCAAACACAATAAATGTATTCTGCTGACTGTGCTGGTTTTGGATCATCAATCATCCAAAGTTTAAAACGAAAGAAGTGTAAAGGTTTACATTAAAGCAATGAATAACATTTTCTACGTATGATCAAATTAGGGTAAGTGTACTAGACTCCGGACAATTTGATTTGTATTATCATGGAAAACGATTACCTTAAAATTTAATTAGGAAATTCGGCAATTACCAACATCCTTTCCACTTTTGTAGAAAGGATCAAATGAACGGGAGCTACGTATAACACAACAAACCCAAAAACAGATCAATCAATAGAGGCTCAATCATCGACAAAATCCCTCCCATTTTCATGAGCTGTTTGCGTTAAAAGTCACGTTTTTGAAAAATGTGATTTTTATCACTCTCTCATCATGTTTCAAAAAAAATGTGGAAACCAGACCTATGTAGACGAAAGTCGATTTCAGAATTGTGGAAACGTTTTCGTTTACATGGGAACGTGGAATTTTTGCATTCTCCCACGGTTTTGAGGAATGGGCAAAATTAAAATAATATTGTTAAAAGTTTGATTCAGTCAGTCCAGTTATTGTGTTTGGAGAAGCAAGTCTAAAATTTTAATTATTTTAAAATTGAATAGATTAAAGTAGAATTAACATACCGGGTGTTACGATTTATTAAAATCTAAATTTTAATTTAAAATCAAAAATTGTGTGTTTTTGTTTATACATTGAATTATTAGTTAAGTGGAAATTAAAAATTGTGTTTTTTATATTTCATTTTGTGATAAAAAAAAAAAAAACAAGGATACTTTTTGTATCCTTGTAAATAATAAATAATCAAACCTCAAATAGTTAATACATTAACTGTGAATAAATGTTGATGAGACTGAGACGTTTCAAGTCTCACTCTTCATTTAATACATAATTACCGGTACATAAGGATACCCATTTTTACGATAAAATTAACTTTTTTGGTCAATCACTCTACTTCTATTCTAAACTCATTGATTATTCCTTTTTCTTTTAAGGTCGGAGTTCTATTATAGCGTGTTTTTTTAGTTTTTTTAACTATAATTTACTCCTTATTCTATTATTATTATTCTATTTACTCCTTATTATATATTATATTTAAAAAATTTCGTTATTGTAAAAACTACAGTTGTTTAAATCCAAGGAAATCGTTAACTGTCCGAAAACTAGTACATTTATAGAGAAAGAACTATAAATTAATATTATACAAAAACTTTATTTAATTAAGAACTCAAAAAATTCAATATCGTTAATGATGTTTCTTGTTAATGATCGATTTCTGTTTTTTATCACACACAACACGTAGCTCGATGCTCACCACCCGAATGAAAGTAAAGTGTGCCGCGATGCAGCCCTCAGCTCGCCGACCCCACAGCGAACACCGCTCGTGGGCACAGTAGTTGTTTACGCCGGTGTCGGCGAAGCGATGGCGACACTGTGGGTTGAGGGTTCGCCACACATTTACCCTATTTCTTTAATTTTAGGATGGAAAAGTGTTTGAAGTTGACAGTTGAATATATAAATCGATGAATAAATGAATGTAAGGAAAGTCGATAGTAGATTTTCTAAGTATAAAGAATATATAATAAAGTTTAAAAAAAAAAGTTATAAAAACAACCACCAAAACGAACTGACCATTAAATTCAAACCGAGCAAAGTGCTTTCAACCCGAGCAAAGTGCATTCAGCCCGAGCAAAGGGATTGTTGGCGCCGGTTGAAAATAAAACTCTATGTTGAAAAAATTGCGATCGAATGACCGCACAGTCAACAACCCCTTTGGTGGTGTTTGTCGGTGCATTGCCCGGTTTAAGGCCAAGGACATCAAACATCGTGTCTGGCTCGAACACAACGACATCAAAAATAAATTTTACATCACATAAATTTTTCGCGCCATCAAACATCGTGTCTGGCTCGAACACAACGACATCAAACATAAATTTTACACGCAGATCATTTTCTTATCCAAGTTTTAAACTCTTATTATCCATAATATTAACACAGAAGATGAGGTGACTAATTAACAACACAATTATGTATGTTAAACCTCTGAATCAGTATGACCGTTTCCGATGCAGGCCCATGTACTAACGAAATCCATTTTCAGTCCCAAAAACGTACTAGTAACTTCGGAGGCAATCTTGTTTGCAGTGATTAATTTTAAAACTGTCCTGAGATGACTGTCAGTAATTCTTGATCTGATTGGAGACTCATTTCCTTTCATAAGAGATAATAACTGTTCGCACCGATAAGTACTTCCAAACATGGACATAATTTCACATGCGAATCTTCGAGTGTTTTCAAATCTGGCTGGAAAATATTTGTAAAATTCAGACACTCCAACTTCAATGAATTTTGCCTTCAAATTAGAATCACACTGGATATCGATAACCTGCATTTGCATATGGCTAGGTACAGATTCTATATTTATTGAGAAAATTAAAGAAAACCTAAACTGGATTTATACATGTTGCATGTCTGAAAATGCATTGAATTGTCATTTTTCAACTGCTTTTCCTAAAGAACTTGCTTACTTTTGAATGCATTAACTTGGTCACACATGTTGGTAATAATCTGATCCTTTGCTTGCAGTTTCAAATATAAATCGGATAAGTGTTTCGTTATATCAACCATGAAGGATATATCTTGGTTTAAGAACCTGGGAGCAGGATATCCAACGTACCTCGGTATAGTACGACAAACCAGAATATTCGCTTCCTAATTCAGTTAGAAACCTAGAGAACTGTCGTTGATTTAAACCTCGAGATCTTATGAAATTGATAATTTTTTTATAGGCTTCAACATATTTTCCATATATATAACTTTCGTACATAATACTTTCTGATGAAAAATACAATGGGTATGATGTATCTTGGACCCATCATATATTTCACTTAGTGTTTTTTGCAGTAATGCTACAAAACCGTTGCTTTTGTCGGTCATTGAAGGAGCTCCATCTGTTGCTACAGAAATCAATTTCGACTGAGGTCAATTGTATTTTTGCAGAAGTTCATATATGCAATTAAATATACGTTCTCCTGTAGTAGTGCCATGCATCGGTACTAGTTCCAATAATTCTTCGTCAATGTCGAAATCTGTGTCGCACGCTCAAAAAAAAACAGGTAACTGGGTAACGCCCCCAATATCCGCACTCTCGTCACAGGCAGTGGAGAATGCTTCGAAACAAGATGTATTCTGCATAGTTATTTATTTGCTTAATACGTGCTTGTAAGCCACTGTATTTCCCACTCATATTGCTGGCGTTATCATAGCTTTGCCCACGGCAATCTTTGATATCAATGCCACTTTTACTTAAAAAATGTAATAAACTTTGAGCGAGTTGTTCGGCAGTATGACTTTCCATCTTCAAGAATTTTATAAATCTTTCCACTGGTCCAGAAGGCAGGACATAGCGCACTATTAGCGTCAGTTGATCTACGTGGGATACATCTGGAATAGAATCCAATGATACTGCAAATAATTTGATCCAATGTGCTTGATGCAATCAGATGGATAAACTCCTAACATGTTGTTTTTGATAAATATGATGTAAGCTCCTTCCCTTTATTGGCATGACTTTGAATGTGTTGAGCTATAAACGCATCAAATTGGGCGATTAACTCTAATAAGCCTAAATAAATTCCATTGCGACGTGAACCAACAATTTCAAAAGCAAAATGTTCTGCTAATAACTTTACTACTGCATTATTTCGTTTTAAAAGAAGCTGCCAATACATTTGTCCCGACTCCATTTAGCTCACAATGTGGGTATCAATGCGCGCCTTCTTGTTTTTAAAGTTAAACAGCGAAATTATTACTTGTCTGTGTTGGCCGAGCAGAGAGAGAGAAAAAGATCCGTATCGTAATATGACATTATTTCAACTAACTGACGTAACAAAATCAAATGTACTCAACTTAGTTTTAGGGTTGCCAATTATTATTCTAACAGTCTGTGCTGAGTGCTTTCTTCATGTCTAGTCAAAAAATTGTGCGCGTTCTTCCAATCAATCCGTTCTTCGTTAACCGTTATGACGAACTGTCTGAGTCAGTAACTTTACAAACAAAACAGAAAAGTCGTCCCTTGCTTTCCAGATAACATAACCAATCTCTGGTGTGAGTTTGATTTGTCAGTTTATGTTTGTAGGTAAAAAATACCTTTTGGCAGAAGCGTGGCTTATTTTCTTTTTCATACATTTTCTTCGAAGACATAAAATTACTTTGTTACTTCCTTTTGCAATCCAATAATCTCCATCAAAATTATTCCGCCATTCGATGTCGTTAGAGTACATTGTATTTTCGTTTTGATTTTGGCTTGGAGATCGCTAGGACTTCCTCTGCTTTTTATTTGGCTGGAACTGAATGTGGTTTTGGGACGATTTGCAGTTTTTTGGAATACAGTATCACTAAAAGATGCAGGTTCATCGGTAACTGGTATAATTTCCCTACTTTCAGACTCAATTTCTGTAGATTCAATAGAACCACTTTCAAAATCAAAGAACTCGGAAGTTAAAGAAGTTCAATAGAACTTCAACATTAAAGAAACTAGTTGACGCGTTTTTGATAGAACAGCTAAGTTCTTATCCTTTTCATCTTTTGCTTTTCGCTTAGCACTTCCTGAAGGGTAGTGCCGACCCGTACCCCTAGATCTGCTGCTCATAGTATTTATGGTGTTGACAAAATTTTGTCTAATATGTGATTATCCTACTAAGCATTGAATTCAGACGCCGCAGGCAGGATCACTGCCAACTGCGGTATTCGTCTCACGTGAAAAGTCCGACCGTTAAATTAACAAGCTATAAAAAACATTTCAAATTACCAAACAATGTGAAGTTCTTTATTATAAATTCTTTATAATATGAACTCTTTTTACAATAATTTACATTTGTTTTTACTTGACTTGACTCAGCTACGTGACTGCGAACACTACCTTCGGCTGTAGTTTTTGTTTTCGCTTTTCAGCATGACTCAATCGTGGTGCCATACCTGCAGGTGCTCCCACACTCGATTGTGCTGACGAATTAGCTGGTGCTGCCACAAATGTATACATGGCTAAATATCGACTTGCCCTTGTATTACAAATTAGATATATTCAGCTATTAAACTCACCTAATCAAAAACTCCTATGGCTTTCTCAGAATAATAAGAAGAAATAGCGCTATTAATAAAAGTTTGAAGATTGAAAGAACACTATTATTTGAATGTTTTGAACAGACTGAAAATGCATAACCAACCAAGGATTTGGCATCCCTATCCTCAGGGTATAAAGCGTACATCTTATCAGTCGCTTAAATGCGTAACCAATTCGAAATGAACATACATACAGACAGTCACAGCTTAATTCAACCAGCGACTTAAAAAAAATTTAAACTGGAATAACTCTTAATTGAAAATATATATAGAATAAATTTAAATGCGGACTAGTGTATTTGTGTTTCAAATATACCAATAAAATCATAATTCATATTTTAACATCAATTAAAAAAAGAAAAAAAAGAAAAACTTAAAATAGTGAGGAACTTCAAACCACAGCTTATTTCAACCATATAAGAAAAAATTTTGTTTACATGAAGTTTTGTTAAAAATTTTGCGTTCTAATATTTTGTGTGGCCACCCTTTTGGGCAATTATCGTCTTTAGCCTATTTGGCATTGATTCCACCAATTTTCGTGTGATCTCGGGGCTGATTTTTTCCCATTCCTCTATCAAGGCATTTTTAAGGTCTTGTTTCGACGAAATCTTGTGTTTCCGAATGTTTGTGTCCAAAATCGACCAAAGATTTTCAATGACGTTCATGTCTGGTGATTGGGCAGGCGGGGCCATTAGGTGTGGACAGGTCCAAATGAGCCAGGACTGAACAATTCCCGACTTATGTTTCGGGTCATTATCTTGGTAAAACCGGAAACACGACTCAATGCCAAGCTTTTGAGCACTTTGACGTAAATTTTCTTTTAAAATATTTAGGTACGTGGTTTTGTCCATGGTCACTTCAATAAAAATCAAATTACCAACTCCAGCAGCTGACATACAAGCCCAAACCATGACGCTGCCACCACCGTGTTTCACAGTTGGTCTCAAATTTTTAATTTGCAGTTCGGTATTCGGCTTGCGCCAGACGTATGACTGCCCGTCGGAACCAAAAATATGAAACTTTGATTCGTCGGCGAATAAAACACTGCTCCAAAAGTTGATATCCTTATTAATGTGCTCTTACGAATGCAAATGCATTGCGCCATTTCTGATTTTTTTTGCTGATAAATGGCTTTTTGCGAGCAACTCGCCCATTGAAGTCATGCTCTCGTAGGACCCGACGAATAGTTTCAGCACTGCATGATTTTCCCAGCTCGTTTTTTACTTCAATAGCCAACTTTGGAGCCGATAATTTCGGATTTTCCTTAACTTTTCTGAGGATGTATCGCTCGTCAGTTGGATTGAAGATTTTGTTTGGGGCACTTCTTCCTTTGTTGTGCACTCTGTTTTCGTGTACGAAACGCGATATGATGTTCTGTACTGTCGAATCACTTAAATTAACCATTTCTGCAATTTTGCGTCTCGAATGGCCATTTTTAAAATGATTCAGGACCAATTCACGTTGCTCTATTGTTGTACGTTTTCCCATTTTTAAATCGTAAGCTTCCTGATCGATGGAAACACAAAACCACACTTAAACCAGTTTTGCTCATAACGAATACAAGAAGAAAGAAGAGTACAACAAGAGTGCTCCGTTCATTATCAGTTATCATCATCAATGACGCTGGCAAGAAGTGTGGTTGAAATAAGCTGTGAGCGAAATTTTTACAGCATAGTTTTTGTTTCTGTCTTTCGGAACAGATACACAATTTTTGCTCATTTTTTGTACATATTTTTTGCAGTGGCACCTAACTTAAGATCTTGCATTTGAAGTTTTTTGTTATTTGCTGTGGTTGAGAAGCAATGAGCTATTTTACTTTTTTTAAGCCTCTGGTTGAAATAAGCTGTGAGCAACTGTACATATGTGCTTATATCAGTTTAAAAACAAAGGCGAAAGAAACTCTTGCAAATTGGTCGGGTTTTCACACTATGAGTGTTACGTCCTGGAACCATATGCATCGGACCACACATCAACTTTCAAAATTCGAAAATATTTGAACAAATAATTTCTGAGGTTGGTGGCGTCGTTCCTACATCCATATCACCATTTCAAAAATTCTTCATTCATTCTTCATTTTCATGTAAGGAAAATGTCGTTTTAGATTCTTGCAAGAAATTAAGGAATAATTTGGTACAGTTCTTCACTTAAATCAGAAATATTTGAACATTTTGATACCATTAATTTGAAAACAAATTTTGTCCATCCTATCTTATTGGAAAATTTTTTAACGAAAGGTGAGCGTTGGTGCACGGGGCCCTTAGCATTTGCTACTCGTGCTACGTCGGTAATCCGCCTTAAATACGTACTGTATTTGTGTTGTGCTTTAGAGAATTTCTTGGAATAAAATGAAAGGGTTTCCAGGAGTCTTCTTCGGCCCTTTGTCCGACAACAGCTCCAACGAACGTATCGGAAGGATCAGTGATGAGGCGCAGCTTGGCATTTGTGCTGCAGTTTGTGCCAGAAGAGTAGCCTTTGCGAGACCCTGCTTGCATTTAATAAAAGCTGCTTCGGCTTCTGGTGTCCATTTGATTAGGGTTTGGTAATTTTTTTGTGCTGTTCATCAGACAGGCAGTTAGAGGGGCTGGCACTTCTGCTGCGTTTGAAATGTTGCGTCTATAGTAATTGATCATTCCCAGACTTATCTTATGAATTTTTACAAAATTCCTTAATGCACAGTACTTATCTATTTGTGAGCTTGAATCTGTGCACGGCTTGGTCTTGTTCCGCGGTTCCCGTGTACTCGCCTTCTAACTTGTTAATTGTTCGATTCATCGGGTAGTTTTTTGCAATTCCTTATACTTTCTTGTTATACTCAGTTCACTTCACGAATATGTGATCACTTAATTCTTTATGCTTTCCCTAGTTCTTTCTAAACTCAAGTTATTCGCTTCACCCACTAGTTCTTCATAATTCTTCACATTTATTTTTACTCAGTTCACTTCTCCACTCACCATTACATGGTCACTTAGTTCTTCATGTTTTCCATAGTTCATTCCAGGCTCACATTGCCAATCTTCCTGTGACCTTTGTTTTAGATCGTAATGCGTATGTTCCTCGTCGTTGTTGGTAGCGGTTGTTCTTATCAGCATCTGTGATTTTCTTATCAGCGCGTGTGATTTGTTTTTTAATTTTTTCTGGTTTTTTTTGGATTTGTTATCTTTTTTATGATTTGTTGTTATAGCGGCCATAGTAATACACGCCTTGTGAAAATTTGAAGTGTCTACCTATTATTGTTCAGGAGATATAGCCCTGTGACAGACGGACGGAAAACGACGTCATATTATTAGGGTTCCGTTATCTCCCTTCGGGTACGTAAACCTAAAAAGGGGTGGAGACCAAACGATAGAGGATCGCCGGTGCGGTTATGCTCGGACGCTGGATCTTTAGGGCGTGAAGACAATTTCATAGGTACATTATAACCTTTTACGATAATTAAGCTTCGTCTACGTCACAATAATCCCACATCGTACATTAGTATATATTCTTAAACCCTATAACTTTATAAGAATGTATTAAATTTTTGCGTTTTTATCACAGTCCAACATTTAAAAAAAAAAGCGTGTTACACCTTTATTTTTCTTGAATTTAGTGTGATGCTACTAACTTTATCGTTTTCTACTCTTTAACCCCTTTCATTTGACACCCATATTAAGGCTGTTGAAAAAAGAATTATAATCCTCCATCTTAAAGCGGCGGCCATATTGTATTTATCACAATGTTGAGTTCTGCATTTTGTATTGTCACCTGAACTCAAGGTGTGTGCGAAATTTCAGCTCTATCGCAAACTGGAAGGTGGGTCAAATTTAACTTGCAAGATTTCATTACTGACACAGACACCAGGACAGGTGAAAGTAAATGAAAGCTTTTAATAATAAAAAAATAAACACGTAAAAGGAAAGTTCACCTACAATTCAACAATTTTTAATAGGCAAACTAGTCCAACGCAGAAATGACAAGTATAGATAGAAGACTCCAACTCATGCACTCCCTGGCTCACTTCGATGACAACTGACTCTCCTCGAACTACCCGTACGGCGATAAGTACAGACCGGTTCAGCACTTTAGGGTTGCCAACACACGTTTCACTTTTTGATATGTTTTTCTTTATTATAATCAAAAATTAACTAAAACTAATTCTGTATTAACTAACTTCAATTATGTTAACTAATTGAATTAATTTAAATAATAATTTAACTTCGCTTAAATTTAATTTATCTGATTTTATAATTAATAATAACTGGTTAATTGTTAAGACTGAACCTTTAGGTTCGGCCACTAAACATGAACTGTGTAATGCGAATTACTTCTCAATTAATGAAAAACAGGTTTGTTGAAATATAGGTAATTCGAGGAATTTCCGTTCATTCCAATTTTGCTGTTTAAGATTTTATTGAATCCGAAATTTTTCGTGAGAATGGAAACGCCACAAGCAAATTTCCGTTCTCATGCCGAGTTAACACTTTCTTCGATGGGAAAATGAGTAGTGTCGATTTATTTCGATTGACTGTATTTTCCGATATCACTATTTATTCTCTCATCTGTGTTGGTTACATTGTATGTAACTTCACCCTCCCCAGTTTTTGGATTCTCCTGAATTTGTTCGATTTGTCTCTTTATATAGTCAAGTATAAGCATTTGTTCTAGAAAACGATTTTCAGAGAGGATCTTCATTTCTGTAAGATTAAGTTTGTTAAGTGTCTCTAATATTTCTGTCCGGTTCGTCTTAATGATGCCTTTAATTTGCCTAAATGTTTGATTGAAATTTTCATATATTTTAATATGTTGATTGACTGTTTGTATTAAGTTATGATTATTTTTGTCCATGATTGTTAAATGGCTTTCAATATCTTGTCGATGGGCGTTATTCATTAGTCCGAAGATCCATTTGAGTATGTTCCCACCCAAATTTATAAGGCCTTGTTTGATTCGTTGAAGAATTAGTGTTTTTATTTTATTTTTAATGGTTTTTATTCTATTATCTATCAGATCTCCATGATTTTCTAGATTCCAGATTCATTATTTCGTCTGGGTAAACTCTATGTATTGAATAATTCGAATTTATCAGGTATTTCCACCGTGTCAGATTTTATTTCGGCGTATCCTAACTCTGTCTGGATCTTTTCAATGGTCATTGTATGATGCGTTATTGTTGGTAGTAAAAGTACCAACGTCCATAGCAGAATTGCCTTCACAGTTGTCCTCTGAAAATTTAAATGGGCGGTTTTATATATTTTTCATGAATTATCCAAATTGTATTTCCTAAATTTGGGTTCTTCTTTATGCGTTAAAGATTTATAATTCTTTATGAAACCAGTTTTTCGCCGTTCCCTGTAGTCTTCTCGATTTTGGTTTCTCTTATTAATAACAATTAATTTTGTTTTACCAAGCCTATCATAAATAACTTTAGCATCCACCTCTTTATTGTGGACGGATAATGGAGGGGTTTTAATTGTCGAGTGGAACGTTTTGTTGTAGAATTCAATTGCTTTAAGTATCTGTATTCTTATAGGTAGCTTATCTTCTAAATTGAGTATTCTAATTTTTTCAGTTATAGTGTTGTTAAGCCTTTCAATGTCTGCATTCCCAGTATGACAATTAGGTTTCGTAACATGGTACTCTATGTCTTTTTCGTTACAAAAGTTCCTAATATGTTGAGAATCAAATTCGTTGTCAAAGACTAATTTTTTCATTTTACCCCTGATCGCTATAATTTCCCTTATTTTTTCTAATAAGGTAACATGTGGCCTATCTTCCAAATAGAGACCAACTGCATGCTTTGAAAACTTGTCTATTGCATTGAGAAAATTATGTTTACTGTTTGTATATACATCTATATGCACGATTTCATTTACTTCTTTAGGTGTTTCAGTGATTTCAAACTGTTTTTTTTATTGGTTTCCTATCGTATTTAGCTCCTGTACAAATTTCGCAGTTATTTAGTATTTTATAAATAGTTGCTTTCAATTTAGGATTATAAGCTCTCTTTTTGAGTCCTTCGTAAGTAGGAATTATGCCACTGTGCCCTGATTCTTCTTTATGGAATAATACTATTTGTCTTTTTGAATGCTTTTCATCTTCTATGTCTTTTGCAAAGTGGCTACATTTAACAAATTTGGTTAAAAGTCTATTTGGAAATAGTTCAATAAGTGTTTGCTGTAGCCTGTTATAATCCCTATCGCTTAACTCAGTGAAAATACCAACTTTTCCTTTACTAATATGTCTTCTGAGAACATCGCTTTCTAGCTCTAAATCTTGCTTGTCTACAAAAATACGTTTATTGTTAAATATGGATTCATACTCTTTTATTTATTTTCTACAAAAATAATTTGTTGTTTGAACCTATTTACAACCGTTTCTAATAGGGGAATATGGTCATTTGACTCCTCCTCTTGAGAGTGGACAGTCTCCATATTTACCGATTCATTTGCGATGATGCTTAAATTTTCTGCATCAAGTTGTGACTCTGAGTTCTCTTCTACATGGTTAATACTCAAATTTTCAATATTAACTGTATCAGGAACATCCAAGTGGGTATTTTTAGGGGTGGAGTCAGTCTCGAGTGAATTAATTTCATTGGTTTCTGTGTTTATACGGCTTAGAAAGTCAGCTACAGAATTACAGAATTACAGAATCTTTATTGCCCACAAATGTTACAGTTTACAAGTCATTATTTTCAGAATTAACTTAACAGGCCATGGCCTTTACAAAAGTCATTACATTGTTGAGTCTTAGTTTAAACTAACATATCTATTTCAAACATTTATCAGAGAATTGCTGTCCCTAACAAGGCTTGGGAAGCATTACAGTGTCTTAAGAACTAAAATACAGCGTCTTAGCCTAACTTAATTCTAATGAAAATAATACAATTCCTTACAACCTAGGTTAAGTTGATCATTGATCAAGAGAGTAGCAGGTGCCTGTATCGTTTTGTTTTTGATTATAATAGATGATTCTATGGTTCTCATCAAATATCAGGTTATCCTGGTGCAAAGTAAGGAATTTGGCTGGGATAAAATGCTTGCAGAGGTTGCTACTAAAGTAATCTGAGTCAAAATCAAGAAGCGATTTCACGAGAGGTTTAGCGTGACCTATGGATGTTGTTAGGAAATTTAGACATTGTGTAGCTAGGAAAGGGTCAATTCTATTAATTTTCACTAAACTGTATAGTTCCTTGTTGCTGCGTTTGTGGACAGAGCTGGCCTTATTATAAGCACCAGTGCAGGCTCTAAAAATCCTTCTCTCTAGGATTCGTATTTTTTCCATCTGATATGATGAAATGTCACACCAGGATGCAAAACCGTAGCCAATGATAGGTCGTATTAGTTGTTTGTAGCAGATAAGCTTAATGTTGGTAGCTGACGGGCTACTTTTCTTCAGAATTGTAAAGAGAGAACAGTAGCATCTATGTGCTTTTTTAATGATTTCCTTGACATGACCATTAAATCATAAGTTACTTTGGAACAATATGCCCAGATATTTGTAAGTGGTGGTTTGCTCAATAAGTGTATTGCCGATTGTGATGTTAAGTGTATGATGGTTAAAACTCTCACCATCAAATAACATGCATTTTGTTTTGGTTGTATTGAGCCTTAAACCGATGTCTAGTAGCGAGATATTTAGGATATTAAGGTATTCCGCTAGTGTTCTCAGAGCTTTGGCTATATTTTTACTGGATAGGTATATTACCATATCATCAGCATAGGATAGGATATTTATAGGGCCAGCATTTTGTGTGGGTGGAGGTAGATCAGCTGTATAGATAGTAAATAGGATTGGTCCGAGAACAGATCCTTGAGGAACACCTGAGGCGATTGGAGTGGAAATGGAGTAGCTGTTATCAACCTTGACTTCATATGCACGATTGGTAAGGTAATTTTTAACAAGAGCACACATTGAGGAGTCAAACTGCCATATACTGGATAGTTTGTGAATAAGTATGTCAGGACAGACGGTATCGAATGCTTTACTAAGATCTATGAAGATGGCAATTGTTGGGGTTTTCATGTTTAATTTGTGTGCAATATCATTTTTGAATTTGGCAAGTGCATGAGTAGTGGAGTGTTTCTGTCTGAAGCCAAATTGGTAATTTGGAATTATGTTATTTGACCAGCAATGGCGAAGCATATGTTTTTTAATGATTTTACAAAGACTTTAGAGCAGTGTTAGGGAGTAGTGAAATTGGCCTATAATTCCCTCGATCGTGTGGAGAGGATGATTAGTTAAGGATAGGTATGACGATGGCTTGTTTCCAAGAGGTCGGGAAGTAAGAGAGTTGAAAACAAGCATTAATAATTAACGTAAGGAGTGGAGCAACAGTAGTATTCACTTTACGCAGTAGGAAGTTGGAAATTCCGTGTATGTCAGCAGACTTCTTGTTTTGCAGCTGTGTTGTGATCTCCATTACCTCTGCTTGACTAGTACTAAGTCTAGTTTGTGAAGAAGTCGCAGGTGTATTGTTGAGAATAGGTGCTACATGAAGAGGGCGAGATGGGTCAGTACCAGGATGATAACTGAGGGCAAAGTGTGACGTTGAGGGTAGTGAGGAACAGATTCAGATAGGACGAAGTGCTACTTGTGTGATAGGAAGGCATGGAGGGGTTTAGTAGTTTGATGTATAATTTGGAAATGTTATTAAGATACCAATCATGCAGTGTCTTACCGTTGGTGTTTACGGAAGAGTTGAGCCATAAGGGGTGTTTGGCGTTGAAGTCACCACCAACAATGCAGAAATTTTTAAGACCGGAAGCAGATGCGAGTTTGGACGATTCGTGGAAAATATTGGTAGTTAGGCCGGTGTCAAGAGAAATCAACTGAGGATTATATAATGATGTAATTAGGACTGATGAGTTGTTTGGGAGTAATTGTATGCAGGAAATTTCGGAATGCCATTGGGTGGGAATGTCTATTTGCTTGAAAGTGTAAATGTTCCTAATGATTATAGCGGTACCACCTCCTTTTTCAGAGCGATCGTTCCTAATTATTTCGTAATTCCTAAAATAAACATTATGACAGGGTTTAAGCCACGTTTCAGTTAACAGAAGAAAATCTGGGCGGTGTTCCTTCAGAAATTCGTCGAGGGCGTGACGCTTTCGTTTAGAAATGAGGGAGTTGACATTGAGCGTGATTATAAAGAGTTTGTTAATCATTAAGAGTTTCCATAATTATATTTCAAAGTAACAATTTCTTTTCAATGGATCTGCCTCTTTATATGCCGGCGGAATACCACGTACTTTAGATGCCAGACCGGAAATATCTCTACCGTAAATATTTTGGGTGGTGCCAGGAATTTCAACAGAATTTGAATTGGTTTTATTACTCACGGTGTGTCTTAGAAGACTTGAAAACGATTGTTAATGTAACTATTCGTGACTTCCTGAATGTGCTTGGCTTTTCCAGCCATGGCTGTCTTTTTCTCTTGCATACGTTGTAGTAGTTCCTGATATTTAGGACAACTTCTATGCGATGCTGGATGACCTTGATTTCCACAATTAATGCAGAAAGGCTCATGTTCATTTGTTTTTGGGCAAACGTTTCCGTCGGCAATCGGTCCATGTGTTTGTCCACATTTGACACATCTGAAATCCATGCTGCAGTTAGCAGAGGTATGTCCAAATCTCTGGCATCTAAAGCATTGTATCATTCCCGTTTTGATAATTTTTTCGAACTTAACTCTATGGTATAGAAGATAATTGATATTTATTAGATCGTCAGGGGAAGATAGTGGGGCCAGCTGAACTAGAAATAAGTTATGTTTGTATTCTGACACTTTTAAGATGTTGATGTTCTGGGAGATGAGTTCATCTTTGATTTCTTGCGTAGAGTACGAGAAATCCAAGCCTCTTAGTACAAACGACAGTGGTTTTTCTTCCTTAGGGGAGAATGAAAAGAAATTGTAACTAGACGCCGCTAGTATTTCTTTCCCAACAATGTAGTCGCTGTATGAGTTTGTGATCAGGTGAGAGACATTCTTGTTTACCCTTTTAATGTTGAAATTAGTGACGTTCTTATTGTTCAATTTTTGTATGATGTTTTTAGCATTTATTTGGTAAATAATCAATGGGGGGTAAGTATTAATAGTTTTTTTTTACCACTAGCTGAAGCACTAACCTGTACATTTTGTTGTTTGCTGTTTCTTGACCCTGTTTGTTGGTTGCTACTAGTTGTCTCCTTGTTGCTCGGTAACACGTTTTTTGGTGTCTTCCTGCTGCTGCAATCATTCTCCATGCTTGATTTCTCTTTTATGTGGGCTGTTTTCTTGTCGTTGCGTTTTTGCACTCCATCAGTAGTGGATTTGTTGTCTGTATTCTTCTTTGTATGTGGTCCTCCATTTGTTGTTCCCTCAACAATCATGGGCACTATGCTCTCATTTGTTGCTACACTTTCACTTGCACTATCTGGTCGACGGCGTTTACCATCTTGGCATGTTTTTAAGACCTCGATTTCCGACTGCAGGACTTTATTAATTTGATTTAAGGAATCATTTTGAGTTTGGAAATCAGTTAACTTTTTTTCAATGTGTGCGAGTCCATTATTCAAATCCTCATTATATTTATTAACACTAGCTAACTTCTCACTAAGTTCACAGTTTATTTTATCAACTTGTTCAAAATGCAATAACTTTTGTTTGAGTTGCCTAATTGTGGATTGAAGATCCTCCACTGGCTTCTCATATGGTTTTTTATCCGGTCCACCCATGATAAGAGGGCCAGATTCAACACAGATACACGTGTTATTTTACTACAATCTTTAGGGCACTGGTTAAAAATATTGTTAGACAATGATAGATATTCAATGAAAAATTTCACTCCTATAATCAACCAACTATGCTCGGTGGCTGCCAGGAACGAACTCATCAGCTACTTTGTTATCCTTACCTTTTATATAATTGATTTTCATATTGTATTCTCCCAACTGAATTAACCATCTTTGTATACGGGGATTTATGTCTTTCCCAGAATGTTTTACATGCAACCATTTGATTGGTTGATGATCTGTTAGAAGATCAAACTCCTTACCGAAAATATATGGTCGGAAATATTTTACTGCCCATACTACCGCCAATAATTCTCTGTCAAACGGTGCATATTTCTGTTCATGGTCGTTAAGAGTCCTAGAGGCGTAGTAAGAACGGCTCCAATTGCATAGTTACTAGCGTCAGTGATGATTTTGAATTTTTTATTAAAGTTGGGGTATCTCAAAATATGATAACTATTTATAAGCTCTTTCCATTTTTCAAAGGCTGCGACATAACAGGATACATTTACGTTAATTTTAGTATTTTTTTTTCAGGTATTTAACCATTGGATGTGCTATTTTCGCATAGTCTTTGACAAATTTGCGATAAAAGCCGGTTGTACCTAGAAATGATTTGATTTACTTTTGAGTAGTGGGAAGCTTTAAATCTCTTATAACTTCTATTCTTGAAGGATTGGGCTTGCGCCCCTGTTATATGTTACAAACATAAGTTGTTATATGCATACATTAGTAGTTATAAACATAAGTTAAGTTGTTACATGTTTATTTTCTCCTTGTTACAATATGTTCTCGTTCATTCGAGTTAGTTAAATGTTGAAGGTTTACAATATAAACAATATAAACTGACTTAATAACTCTAGTATAAACAATTTTTGTACATTCCAACCTTAAAACTCTATCGCGTATAAACTTTATATAAACCAACTTTAGTAATTCTAATAAGAACAATTTTGGTACCTTCCAATTTCAGTAACTCAAATGCGTAGATATTTTATATAAACCAACTCTATAACTCTAGTCTAAACAATTTTTGTACATTCCAATCTTAAAACTCTATTGCGTATAAACTTTATATAAACCAACTTTAGTAATTCTAATAAGAACAATTTTGGTACCTTCCAATTTCAATAACTCAAATGCGTAGATATTTTATATAAACCAACTCTATAACTCTAGTATAAACAATTTTTGTACATTCCAATCTTAAATAAAACTCTATTGCGTATAAACTTTATATAAACCAACTTTTATATTCTCCGTAAGACCTATCTTTATGCAAGCTGAACTAATTAATTCTAATGGTTACGAAATCTCCATCTCAGATTACACTACTGTCGCGCTACGATAATGCAGGTATACAGGCGGTTTCATAGACCGCGGTGCGGCATGGATTGCCGACTGTGAGGCTGATGTAAAAATCCGTGCATTTTGTTAATTTCAGTATTTATTTTCCTTTCTTCTTCTTCTCTCTTTATTTATTCACTAACTTAATTTTATTTATTTTTTAATATTTTTGTTAGTTTGGCGCTTCTCTCGGCGATATTTGCCTGCCCCCGAATCACGCAGCGCCTCTGTCAACGTCTTCTTGCTAGCGTCTGGCGCTGGGGATAGACCAGAAGGTTATTACGGTGAAAAAGGGGCCTAGTTGATGGGTTTAGACAACCACTTTCAACTCGGGAATTCCCCAAAAAACCGATAGGTTCCAGGAACCGTGTTCGGGTGGGACGTTAAACGATGGGTTTACTAACCACTTTCGTTTGGGACGTCCCCAAAATGCCGATAGGTTTCTGGAACCTTGTTCGGCTCAAAAATTAGAAATTTTTGGTGATGGGTTATGTAACCACTTTCACCCTGATTTCTGGGTTTCACCGATGGGCTGCACTAACCGCTTTCGGTTCCAGTCGTACTCACTTTTCCTGTTGGTTAGGTGTAGCTTTCCAAACTGAATCCTGTCCTTAGCTTTTCGTTGGCTTTTTATATTTGAAAACCGGGAATTTCGTCCGTTAATGCGCGGTTGCCATATTTCACAAAATATCTTCCACTGTACGGTGGCTCCAAACAGCATGATGAGCATTTAAGTTTTTTAGAATTTACGTTCCCACTTGTGTTTGGCTTTGTGACGTGTTAGTCAAGTGACAGTCGATGAGCGTGCGCGTTTGTTGACATTTCGTTTAGGTGTTCTTATGTGGATTTATGTGGATTTATGTGGTTCTATGTGGACGGCGATGTTGTGGTAAGTATTACAGAACCAGTTTACTATATATTGATTTTTTCCAGCGTTGTTTTGTGTTGAACGCTTCGGGCTGGTGTTGTTTGTTGGTGACACGTGCCTTTTGTTTTCTCCGGTGCCGTATGCTTTTATGCTGGTTGTTGGGGAGCGCATAATACTCTTGGTGAGTACATACTGGTTATGTTGTTATGTTTTTTGTGAATTTGTTTTGTAGGTTCCGGTATCCTAGGTATGGTGAGTGTCTTATGTTGACTTTATTTTGTTGTGTTAATCTATTTTATTTTTTGGTGGTCTGACGTCTCACAACACCCCTTTGGAGTCAATATATGACCGAGAAATTCAGTCTTCTTACTCAGAAAATTGCATTTCTCGATTTGGATTTTGAAGCCAGCCGACCTTCATTTTTCAATGAAGATCCTAATATTTAATAAATGCTCTTCTAATGAAGTGCTGAAAATAAGAATTTCCTCTAAGTACACAACACATATTTTGTTTATATATTTGCGAAGAACCGCATTCATCAGCCTTTGAAAGGTCGATGGCGCATTTTTCAGACCGAATGGCATTCTTGAATATTCATAATGTCCGAAAGATGTGGAAAATGCCGTTTTCTTTCTATCAGATATTCTTTCATAAGAATTTGATGGAATCCTTTAGCCAAATCCAACGTTGTGAAATATTGTGCAGAACCGAGTTTATTCAGAATATTTTCGATGTTGGGTATAGGGAACTTATCATCTACGGTAATTTCATTTAATTTTCTGTAATCAATTCGCCACTTATTTTGCCCAGAATTGTCCGCTTTTTTGGGAACAATCCATAATGGACTATTATATGGAGAATTACTTTCCTTTAGTATCCCCTGCTCTAACATCTCCTGTATTCTCATGCACCTTTCTTTCTCATGCACCTGGGGACACCTATAAATTTTCGAGAAAACAGGTCTATCGGTAGAAGTAACAATTTCATGTTTTATTTCATCAGTTGAAGTGAGTATGTCGCCTTCTTTGAAAAATAAATCTTCGTTCTGTTTTAGAATATTAGTGACAGAAGATTTCTCTTCTTCATTTAGGTGTTTTAGATTTATTTTTTCAAGGAAGTTATCCGATGTCCCGTCAAGACTACAAATTTCACTTACAACATAAGGGTAGATGGCGTCTACGAAAAGTATTTTACGACCATTAACTTTTATAAACATAGATTCTAAATTAATTTACGCTTTTAATGGGACAAGAAAATGTTGACCCATGATAGCGTCATATTTCTTGTCCTTTAGGTCAATAATTTTCCATGAGACAGTGCCAAGAAATTGAAATTCGTTTGGCATGGGAGTTACAACTTTATGTGTAACTTGATTGACTCCATCAATTGTTGAAAAGGTATCTCTACTTTGTTCAGGATAATTTCTATGAGAAGGCCAATTTTGGTGTCGGTTGCAGAACTGACCTGAACCCTTATTACAATTATATTTCCGGTTGTTCTGAAAATTATTATTGTGGTGGTTATTTCTTACATTATTATTGTTACTGTTTGTTCGATTATTAACGTTGCGGAAATTAGAATTATTTTTATTATCACTGCAATTCCGAGGGATTATTTTTATTTTGTCTATTGAATCTTAAATTATCTTGACAAAATTTGTTATTTTTAGATAAATTCGATTTGTTTTTCCTGTTGTGAAGGTTGACAGTATCTTCATTATCAAATAATTTTAAATTTTCGAATTTCTTGAACAATTTTATTATTGTAGCATTTTCAGGTATGTTACCGCTTAAAAACATGAATTTTGCTACTTATTATGTCAACCAGGTACTTATCATTATTGCTAGGGTGGTATGTAATAGGTTTAGCCTTATGGAACTCATATAGTTCGTTTAACTTATAATTTATTTGCCTAACGTTATTAGAAAGTTCTCTTAACGTACTTACTCTTAGTGATCTGCATCTGTTGAGCAACTCGGTTTAGTCTTCTCTGGGTCTTAAGTGTAGCTGTTTAGCTAAACTGCTGTCGCTTCCTAGTCGCTGAATACATCTTTTGGCTGCCCCTTGAATTTGATTGTTGATGATGACACCCAATGCATATTCTGCTAGGCCTGGTGTAGCAGAGATGAGCTGCTCTGATTTCTATTAATTGTCGAGAATTATAGATGATGATGAGATGAATTGACCTGAGATGATGAGATGATGAGCTTCTTTTATTATGAAAAGATTTGAAATGCTTATTTTGTTTATTAAACACAAAATCAAAACCAGATTATTTCGTTTTTCGTTTTTATTCGGAACCTTGTAAAGACTTTCTCCGTTCGTTCGCAAGAATGATGCATTTCTTGGATTCTGGCTTGCAGTGCTGCGGTCTGTACTTCTTGCTGTTCAACAACGTTTCTTAGTTGTGCCTCCATGGGATATTCAAAATTTCTATTCTTGTCGTGTAAAATGTCTCGTCTATTTACCATTAAACAAAATTCGCACAATTTCACAAAAAATTTATATCTGGCATATATTTCAACTTATACTTTCACTTGGAAATTTGTACTATTTTTCTAAAGTGTTCTATAGTTTTCCTTTTTTCTGCACTTTATTCACTGTCCCTTTTTAGAATTTGTCTTTTTCTTCTATTTTCCTTAAATTTTATTTTCACTTACTCTGGCATCTATTTCAGTTTATACTTTCACTTGTAAATGTTTTTCTATTCTTCTAAAGTTTTCTGTATTTTTTTTCACTTTCTATAATTTTTTTTTTTTTTTTTTTTATTTCATGTATTGAGAATAACCCAATGCCAGCCTCAGCAACAGAAAAAGGGATAAAGGCTTGTCCCGTTGTTCCAAATGAAATTGCGAAAAGTAGGTTTTAATCACTGGATTCTTATCTTCGGATGAGAATCCTACCGACTGCGCCACTTATAGATTTTATTACCTTTAGATAATAAAAAATAAATAAAACAATTTAAACTTTTATATTTCCTTTATTCAACCTTTAGGTTTAGTTGCTAAACTTCAACTGCGAAATGCGAATCACTTCTCTATTAATTACAATTCGGTTTTTGAAATCGAGGTGATTCTGCATTTCCGTTGATTCCAAATTTTGCTTTTTAATGGTTTTGTTGAACTCATTATTCATGAGAACAGAAACGTCAAAAGCAAATTTGTGCAGCAGGTTTCCGTTCTCATGCCGAGTTAACACTTTCTTCGATGAAAAAATAAGAAGTGTCGATTTATTTCGATTGATTGTATTTATCAATAATACTATTTATTCTCTCATCTGTGTTGGTTACAATGTATGTAATTCGTGCTGCCATAATTTGGTGCTGATTAGTTTTGCAGCGAAATCGGTTCAGCGGTTTTTGAGTTTTCCAGAAAATTGTGAAAATAATGAATTCGCGATTTCTAGAAAACTAAGGGGGATATCATGTTCGTTTTGATGCCGATCGATGAGCCTACGTTTTTGTACAAAACTATCAAAATTTGATGCATCGATCACTTCTTTTGTTTTTTTTAAAAAGAGTTAAAAATTAACATTAGGGATATATGGAAAAATGAATATAGATTTGTATTGTTTCTGATTTTAAATGTTGTATTCTGAAAATATTTGTATTATTATTTTAATTTATACTACCTGCCTAATCGTATTTCGTTTTGCTATTAATTCGGGACTCTCACCTCAAAACGTTTCACGATGGCACTCAACTTACTCTCAATCATCGTCGTAGAAGATTTTGCATTTTCAGTAGTGTGTGTGTGTTATATTATTATTTTCCTTAATCAGGAAGTTAATGTTATGGGGCTCGCACCCATTGCTCTAGTTATTATTAGTTTTAAGTGATACAGCTGTATACTCAAAATTCGGTATAAATGGTAGTTTATATTGAGTAAATTTATAATTTTCATTAATTAATACAGCTGTACCTCTGACTCCAGTTGACATATTGCTACGCATTATTTTATATTGATTAAAATTAATTTCTTGTTTATTTTGAAGACATGTTTCAGATAATAATAGTATGCCTGGTTTATGTTTATCTAGGTAATATTTTAAATAATGTCTTTTATAATTTTTAGCAATAGAATTAACAGTCATTGAATGTATTTTATATTTATTAAAATTATTCATTATAATTTGCAGTTAATATGAATTGCACTAATGCTTCTTTACGTTTATTGACATTCTCTTCATTATGATATGGTTGCATAAACGTATCAAAAGAATTTTTTAGTGTGTTATAACTACAACCAAATAATTCTTCACTAGCTGTATTCAATAAATTGTTCATATTATTTACTGTAATACTATTACTATTAGTCTTAAATAGTGAAGAATATGGTGTATCTTGATCATATATTTTAGATAAAGAAGCATTATTGTCACCATTATTATTGCCACCATTATTAATTATGGATTCTAATTTTCTACGTTCTGCAATCTCTTTTTATATTGGGCAACCACGATAACTTGCTGGATGCCCAATTTATCCACAAAGAACACATAATAATTTATCTCTATCTATATTTTCATATAATGGACAGTCATTACTTGAGTGGTTCTTTGCACATTTAACACACATGTTACATCCACTTGCAAAATGTGCAGTTCTGGATCTTCTGTTCGTTTGAATTTTTCAATATATATTTTAGTGTGAAATAACCATTTTAAATTTAAAAATTCATTACGACCAATTCCTGGTAGTACATGTAAAAAGTAGAAGTTATATTTATTTAATGGTGTCAATATTTGTGTAATGTTGTCTAGTTTATTTTTAAATAATTTTAAATTATCGAACTCATTTTTAACGTCGTATAAAGTGTACTCATTAGGTATACCCTTTATTATTAGTGTAGTATTCCTCTCATCTTTAGGAGTATACGTATAAGGATTTATATTCTTACTATCAAGAATTGATCGAGTAGCTAATCTTGTATCTTTACTTGATGATAATATAATTGATTTTTCCTTTTATTATTCCGGTAACGTGTCTAGTATAGTAAAATTCTGGTAACGTTTCTCCATGTTTCCTCTTGTGTCTTGCCATTTCTCTGTGAATCTCTGCAACTCGCACCACTGATGGAAAATCCTGCTCGCACAATGTCTGAGCTTCCAACCATTTCTTAGCTACACCTCTGAATTTCGCTTGCACTGCCAAACCTCCTTGTCTGTCCACGAGTATGTCAGCATCAATTGATTCACTTTACCCACGAACATTTCCGACGTAAAAACTCCTTTAAGTGGATCGTAATCAGACAGCATCTCCGCGAGAGCATCCTGGACCTTATCGTTTGCTTCGACGCCCAATTCCTCCTGATCTATTTCATCCGCGCCGTATATCTCTGTTAATTTGCCCACCTTCACACTCTTATTCCGTTTGACCTCGACGTGTTGACTTTTCAACAGTTTATTTAAACATTCTACCGTGAGTGACTGGAGGTTCTCTTTCGTCAACATTTAGAACACGTCTGATCATGTTCGTTCGACAAAAATCACTGTTCCTCGATGGTTTTTTGTTGACCTTCTCATACACTTTGTCGCTGTTTCGTTGATCGTTGTCGTCAGCCGTTTGCTTATCACACTCGATGGTTTTTCGTTGACCTTCTCATATACTTTGCCGTCGTTTCGTTGATCGTTCTCGTCAGCCATCTGCTTATCACACTCGACTCCACATCTGACTTGTCAGACTAGTTTTTAGGTTCACTGTTTTTATTTTTTATTTACAATAAAATATTACATGTATATGAGTTTAGTTTTCCGCTTAATGATTCTTATCGTTCTATCCGTCCGTTCTAGCACGTCTGTGTTCTTCCTTGACAATACTAACCACTTGTTTTGCCTGAAGCAAGATTTTGCTCATGATTTTCAATTCTAAAAAAAATTACACATGTGGTTCCTATAACGTAAATGTAAACAAATATTGACCACTTGCTTAAAATACTTATTATTTGTTTTTCCTTAAGCAGATCAGAAGCATTCGCGTTCTGATGTTTAATCTTATAATTATAGTGTTTTTATAGTTATCTCTATTACTATATAAAAACTCACATTAGATATTTATTTAATATAATTTTAATTTATTTTAGCCTTTTTAAATTTATTTAAAATGTTACTAACTCATTTGATTCCATTTCATTAACTGACTAACAGTTACAAAAATTATTTTAACACCCAAAAATTATCCTACTTAAATCTAAACCAAATATTAAATTTACCTACTTATGTAGTTTTACTTACATATACATATTACAGTATAATTTTAAGTTCTATATTTAAAAAGTAAGTTTATGCCCTTTTCCCCTTTAAACTTGCGTAACATGGGTTCGAGGAGTGCTTATGGGCAACATCACTGGACCCTGTTTTGTTTATCATTAAAACTCATAAGTCAGGATTCCTTTGTATTTAAAATTTATATAAGTTTGACACGTATTATAATTTAATAACTCGCACTTCTCATGATTTTAATTCTTAATTTATTAGTAATTCAAATTTTATTTTGTTTTCAAGTTCTCATAATGTTGATTCTTGGAAACTCACATTTTTTTTAACTTTTAAGTCTCATAATTTTAATTCTTTATATCTTAATAATTAACATTTTATTTTTTTTGGTTCTCATAGTTTTGATTTTTAATTTTCTTGATATTTCATGTCTTGCTCTATTATTTTCGTTTTCATAATTTTAATTTCTTAACCCTCTAACGGGCAAACTGCTTAACATGAAAAAAATATATCAAGTAATTTTTTTTATGGTAATTATACCCTCACAAACGCAAATATGTGGTCTATAAATCAGTTGCAGCCTTTGTGGAAGCACCAGGTAACAAAGGGTGAAGAGTGCCTCGGGGCACTATAGCGAGTTAAGGTCAAAAAAAAAACAGTCAGGTGTAAAATTTTTTTATGTTCAGTTTATTGTTAAAAAATATGGTTAAATGTTAAAGAAATGATAAAAAGAAATGAGCAAAATCCATGATTCTCGTGTGTTTAGCTTATCATATGTGTCGAAGGATTTGAGTAAGATTTGTGAAAACCGCTATCATCTCCTTGGCGATGCGGCCTATCCTTTGCGGGAATATTTATTGACCCCGTATAAGGATTATGGAGAATTGAGCCAAAGGCAAATAAATTTTAATAAAAAGCACTGCCAAAGGCGAGTTAAAATCGAAAACTGCTTTGGGCTCCTTAAGCAGCTGACTCGTTTGGACTTTTTCCACGTTTCGCGCATGAGTAAATTCATACTTTGTTGCTGCGTTTTGCACAACCTGTGCATTGCTGATGGTGACCTGTGGAACGAAGAACCAATACCAAGATCGAATGAAGAAAGATGTGAAGCGGCAGGCTTCTCAGAAGAAGCTGCTTCCCAAAGTGAAGTATTAAATGCGTCTGTTATGCGGCATTTAGGGCAAATGAAACGAGACCGTATTTCTGAAAATTAGCAATATAAATGCAATAAAAAGTTTTGATTTTTGATTTGGTATATTTTGATTCATTTTTTGGTAATATATAAATTCAATAGTTCATCTTAATAAGTTCAGTTCATTTTTTGGCAATATATAAATTCAATAGTTCATCTTAATTAGTTCAATTAATTTTTTGATATAAGTGAAATTTCAAGTTTATTTACAATTTGAAAGTGCAAAATAAATATGGAACAAAGTTCTGAAGAGTTGTATAAAATCCTTTACGACGTGAGTATTCTGTTGAGTTTAGCTTTCATGGTAGTTATAGCTTGTTTTTATATATTACTACTTGTAGGACCTGGTGGAATATGTCACAAAGGAGGACGAATTAGCTTATTTTATGAATTTTTCGTCGGATTCTTCCTCATCGTTGGACAGTTCGATATATGAAGAGCTACTCAATGATTATAGTAGAAATGAGCAACCAAAAGTCAACAACTTTCTAGACACCGTACGGACGATCAAATTTTCAAATCACATTTCCGGCTTCATCGAAAGTCTGTCGATTTATTGATTGGTATAATTTTCAGTAATAAATTGTACTCTATCAACGGAACAGTTTTGTACATCATTCCAGATTTATATGCAACTTCTAGCGTGGCCCCAATGCATCGGGATGATGAACGCCGAACTATTGGGCCAGAGAAAGAAATTTTACTTTTTCTTTGGTATGTCGGCACCACGATTACCTTCAGACAACTGTCCACTTTATTCGGGGTATCGAAGTCTGCGGCCTGGACAGTTGTCCAAAGGGTCGCTTCTTGGCTAGTTGACAAAAGTGACGATTTTCTCAAGTAGCCTACCGGACTAGAAGCTGCAAACGCTATAGCAGCCTTTGAAAAAATTAATAAAATTCCCGGAGTGTTAAGTGCAATCGACGGCACCCATATCAAAATTAAAGCACCAAAAAACAGCCCTGAGCTGTACTTCAACAGAAAAAAGTACCACAGTTTGGTGGTGCAAGCGGTGGTAGGCGCGGATAAAAAATTTATTGATGTTTATTGTGGCGAACCGGGATCTTGGCATGACAGCAGGGTGTTCAGAAGATCGCCACTATTTGCAGATGTCCAAAAAGATGAAAGTGACGTTTTCCCACATGGAAGCTTCCTTCTGGGAGATTCAGCTTATCCACAACTTTCATGGATCGTAACTCCATTCAGAGATAATGGCACTTTAACTTCAAATCAAAAGCAATTTAACACACTCCACTCATCTACGAGGATGGTGGTAGAAAATGCATTTGGCTTACTAAAAACCCGATTTCGAAGGTTGCTTCATTTTACGGAGTCAACCAACTTGAAATTATGTGCCAAAACCATCTTAGCATGTTGCATTTTACATAACATATGTCTGAGCGAAGGTGACCTATTAACTGATGAAGACGACATACAGGAAGCACCAAATATCACACTTGGAAGTCCAAGCAGTGATGAGCTTACATTAGATGAACTGGAAACAGCCGATAGCAACAGACGACAACCACTTTTTAATTTAATGAGGTCAATGGGAACAATTTCGTAAATAAAAGATTTAACTTAACATTTGTTTATTATTAAACAAATAAAAAAACTTAATAATATTGACAACAAATAAGAAAAAAACTTAATAATATTGATAGCAAATAAGGAAAAAACTTAATAATATTGATAACAAATAAGGAAAAAACTTAATAATATTGATAACAAATAAGGAAAAAACTTAATTATTTCTATTATTGAGCACCTCAATAATTTTGTCGCGTTGCTGCCGCGCCAATTTGCATTCTTCCAGCATCTGCGCCTTCAACTCCGCATCTTGTTTTTTGAGGAGCTTATTCTCCTCATGTTTCCTCTCGAGGAACTCCAGAAATTGAGCCTTTTCGCTCAGCGTCCTCTTTCGTTTTCTCCCCGATGCTGGAGTTTTCGCGCTACAAATAAGTGAACAAATTAAAAAATTTAAAAAAAAATCGAAAAATTTAAATTACTTTTGGGTTGATGATCCCTCATCAACAATTGTTGCTTCTGATGATGCGGGAGATGGAACGGGCTCGGACTCAGGCAACGAACTCGGCACTCCAGACGACGAGGATGTTTCAGGCCTAGAAAATATTTTCATTTCCATTTCGTAATTAAAATTTCGTTCCATGTACTTACCTTGGTTCAACGGGCGATCTGTCACCCTTGTTTCTCCCGGCAGCACACGTATGGCTTACATCCGACTTTTTACAGGCTGCCGTGCCAAAAATTTCGTCTAGGAGGTCAGCATAAGGCGCCAAATAGGAACCAGCGCCAGTCTGGTTGCCAGCGTCCTCCATGGCCCTGTAGCGTACTTTTTATTTTATTTTCAACCAGTGCTGGAGTCACTGGTGACTTCTGTTGAAAAATAAAAGTTTAAATTATATTTTTTTTTAACAAAAAATTAAATTTCTTACCAGCACCCCAGCCGATGTTAGGTCTTCCACCAGGTTGGCGTAAGCAAACCGCTTCTTACGCGGGTGGCTGAATTCTTCTTTTCTCTGGCCGTAAAATATTAAGAGACTTCGCGTCTCTTCCCGAGTCCAAAAACGCCTAAAAATGAAAAATTTTATATTAATAATATATATTAATCTATGTATAATTAAATTTATGTATTATGTAATTACCTTGATGACTTTTGGATATCCATATTCTATTCAATTTCACGTAATTTATAAAACACAACTTTAATCACTTAATAACAAAACACAACTGATCGTTTCAATTGAGCGCGAATGGTACATATCAATTGTTACGAATGAAGTTAGGAAAAATTGAAACAGTGGTGCCAACCTACGCGATTTATCGAGAACAAAGCGAGGTGTTCTTTTGCTGTTCTAAAGCTAGTTCGGGATAGCGGTGACCAAAAGAACACGGCTATTTTTTCGTTATGTCGTCTGTTTCTAGCAAGTTCTTTTTCAATTTTTTCCTTTTCTATTTTCTGTTTTTCTATTTTTCTATTTTCTTCCTTTTTTTTCCATGATTTTTTCCTCTCTTCTCTGAGCTTTCTCGTTCCTCAGCTTCTCAAAAATTAGTTCCGCACCCGATTTTCTTCTGCGCGTCAAAGGAGTCTGTGGTAGTGATGGCGACGGTGAAGCCGATAAAAATGATGATGATGAAGGCGATGGAAACAACTCCTCCTTTTGGGTTGTAGTCCCTGGACCGCACAAAAATTCAGGGCAAATGGAATCGTTCATTCCCACAATTTTATCGACCTCAGCGTCGTATTCTGTCACTACCCTAGAACACCCGCTGGTATTGTTGTGCATTATCGCCTTTTTAGTACGCTTCATAACACACTTATATCTGGTTTCTGCCTGCAGAGAATTGACCTCAATGCCAAACTTCTCTGAGACTTTCAGGGCTATGTGAGCCCACATATTCTTTTTCAATCTATACTTCTTCATGGGACCCACTTGGGGTGTTAAATTTGACACCAAGTCCAGAACATATTTTGTTTCCGGTACACCCCACTTAATGTGGTGGTTTCTTTCTTCTGGAAAAAACATAATTTCTTATTTAATGGAATAAATAAACTAAGCTAAACAAACCTTGAATTGTCTGGGTGTCATATTCCAGGTATTCTTCACGAAACTGATCCTCTTGCTGCTGAAAGCACTCAGTCTCGTTTCCCGGTTGGATGTCTGGATCATATTCTCTTTCCGCATTTATAAGAAAAGTTTCCGGTATCGCCAACGTTTCACCGGCTGAAAAATAATTGTTTTCTGAATAATTTATAGTGAATAAAAAGCAGAATTACTTTGGACGTTTTGGAAAACAAAGTTTCCATTGCGCTTGACGGCATGACCCTCTTCATCATATAATATATTATAGCTTTCCATCATCGGAACTTTCGACATCGAACTAAGAAATATGAACTTAAGATTTGCACTGTAAATCGAGATTGCACTTTTCACATAACCCTAAATATAAATGAATTTCGCTTCACTCACACAAAGACGTTTTTACACGCGAGTGAAGTTTGACGTTTGCGTGTTCGACTGGGCAGAAAAAGATCAAGAAATAAATCAATTTTTAAAATCAATCTGAAATGACCGGTCGAAAACCACATTAGTCGAAAATCGAAACATATGGATCAATCATGTTTCACATAAAAACCAAAATTCAATTGCTATTGGAATAAAAAATTACTCCAATTTCATGAATACTAATTACTGATTACTAATTACTAGGTACTACTAATTACTAGACACAAATTAAATTTAGAACACTGATGATATGGCAACTCCTTACGAAATTCAAAGATTCATTATTTCTCACAAATCTGTCATCCAAAGCTTGAATTATTGTCAATGCTAACTAACCGTTGGTTTTACAAATTTATTTAAAGATTATTTATTTAAAATTCTATTAACTAAATAAACTGTCTATTTATTGACAAAATCTTTAAAGAAATTGTGTTTGTAATATAAATAGTTGTCTTGATAATAATAATATATTAAATATATATTGTGAGTGCATTTGAAAAAAAATATTGTGAGTGAATTTTGGTTGAGTGGACGTTCGTGAGTGCAGTTTTTATTTCAATTTATAATTTTTAATTCATATATATAAAGGAATTTAATTACGCCAAAAAAAACCAACAATTTGGTGTTTTTGAACTACTTTATTGCACAAAGAGCGACGTTTCGACCGTCTGTTTCGGTCATTTTCAAGCTACAAAAAATTATAAAGAAGTAAGTAGTTTTCTTATTCAAATTTAACATAAAAACATTTTTGACAAACTAAACCAAAAAACAAATAATACCTCGGTTTAAATCATTGCTTACTTCTAACGTTGACTAGATTAATTCTGTCTGACTAGGTATCTCTGATTTCAACCTCACTTTTGTTGAGTGATATAAACAGGTCGTCAAGCGTTTTTTGGCGATGTTAGACATTGGTCATAATAAATTATCACAGTCAGTATTGATTCTCGTCAACTGTCAACTTATCACTGTGTCACGAGGCAGGGTTGGCCAACAAAATTCAATTCGAATTCCTTAAAATATAATTTTTAATGTCTTTAATTTAGAAACAACTTTTCGTTTTTTAATATTTTATTAACACGATCTTTAAATTTCCATCCTAACTGTCCGGCAGACTATATAATACTAATGACTTGAAACAGAACAAATACCGAAGCGACGCTCTGATAACAAAGCGTCACTTCAATCATACGATCGGCAGGGTTGTTGAAAGTAACAGCCGGGATGGTCGAACTGTCATACTTATAGGTACACTGTTGAAAGACTACACTGTGAAAATAACAACAGTACACTGTCAGAACCGCAGTACACTGTTAAACTTACTACAAATCATTGCGTATTAGGTTTTATTCTAATTATTTCTTTATTCATTTTTTTGTTTTTTAATCAATATAGTCAATTAGTATATTTATTCTTTTCCTTTACACAATCATTAGTTTTCTTATAATTTATACTTCTACTTGTTGCTTCTTGAACGTTCAGTAACACACTAACTATACTGAAGACCGAAGCGAACCGTCTCCCTGAAGGCAGCAGACTATGTATCAGGCGTCTTCCTATCAAGATCTGATAAGAGCGCGTGGCGTCACTTTCAGGGTTGGACGAAATACAGTAACTCTTATACATAAGTGTCCTACAGAAATGTCAAACTAGTAACATTTATACTAAGCGCTCTTATAATAATGATTATTATACTGAAAGTGTTATAAAATGACTACAGTTTATTTTTTTTTGTAATAAAATGCCGCGTCGCCAATAGTTAACAGGTAATAGTGGACGTAGACAAAGGCGTAGAATCTCGGTAGGTGCAGACAGATTTGTAACTAATAATTTGATTGATGAAAACAGTTCAGTTGAATGGCAAGAATCATGTAAGTGTGCATTAAATACGCCCTCAAATAACTTTAATTCGTTCAAATTAGGAAATATGACCTTTCGTTGCTCGTTTTAATCTGCCAGGCATTTTCAATTAGAAATTACAGGTCGTAAAAATGATGCATTTTCTCTATGTTGACACAAGGGAAAGGTAATGTTGCCGGCATTGACGCCCAATAACTTCTTTGGAAAATTGTTGAAAGATGCAAATTCAACTAATGCTACCAACAAAAAACGTGCACAGCACTGTCTAGCAAATAATCGTTCTTCATTTACTATGGTGAGCTCAGAAGCTCAATTAGATGAAAATGTTTTAAACGGGGTCTATCACTTCAAAATACATAACGTATTTTATCACCGTTGTTGGATTGATAGAAAACACATTTCTCTAGTTTTGATTTATTTATTTTTTATTCTTTCCATGTTGCCTGGCTGTTAACCCCCCTTTCCCTGCCACCCTTCCCCAGCATGCTCCCGATTTCCCCTTTCTATGCCTGCATCAGGGATCCTCCTTCGCGTCATGACGTCATGCGTACATTGACTGCATTTTAGTCCATCTGCACTTTGATTGCAATAACTTGCCTCAGTTGCAATGTCCGAATTTTCAACCTCACATTGTCGTCCGTGTGTCTCGTTCAAAGTTGAAAAAATTGATTGAATGTCTAGAAAAATCAAAAATTTTCGGAAAAGTTAAGGCAGTCATATACACGATACACGAGTCATATACACGAGTCATATACACGAGTCATAACCCAAAACTTCATGATTTAGTCAAAAAACATATGATTCACGGTCCATGTGGTTTATTAAATCCTTACTGGATTTGCATGAGAGATGGTACCTGCAGCAAAAGCTTTCCTTCAGCTTTTCCAATACAATGTGAATGACTATCCAGTTTATATGCGTCGTGATAATGGTAGAACAGTCAACTTTCGTGTCCACTTTGTTGATAATCGTTATGTTGTCCCTTACAATCCATATCTTCTAGCAAAATTTGATTGCTACCTAAATGTTGAAGTTTGTAGCACACTTAAGAGTATATAATTTATATACAAATATGTTTATAAGGGCTACGACTGTACCTCATTATAGTTCAGTAGGGTAAGTGATGGAGTTCTGGGCGAAGTTCATATAGATGAAATCTATGGCTTTTTGTCCGGTCGCTATGTTGGATCTAAGAATCTAATTTGCGCATAAATGAGCAAATCCATTACTAGTCACATAATAAAGTTCGACTTGAATGTCACTTGTCACGGCAAAATAAAGTTTTTAGGGAAGCAAATGTTTAGCAAGTTCTTCAAAGTCACAGAAGAACAAAATTAACTGCTTTGTTTGAAATCAATCAAATTGATTCGTCCAATCTTCTATATACAGAGATTCCGATACATTATATTTGGGTAGATAAAGAAAAGAAATGGGAAAAACGTCAAAAAAGAAGTAGTAGAGCTTTTGCTCGATTATTTTATGTGTATCCAAAAGCTGTTGAAGTATTTCATTTCATACTTCATTTGACCTAATTCAAGGTCGAACTTTTCACAACGGCTTTAGTTCATGTGGGACCCAATATCCATGCTTCTGAATGAATCCCGCTGCTTTCAAGCGAAGGGAAATTGCTTGTTGCGTTACTCCCAATGATTTTGCAAGTTCTTGTTTAAGTTCACATGGATCTTCATCGAGTAATGCCTCCAAATCTTCATCTTCGAACTTTTTTGGCTGACCTGGACGGTCTTTGTCTGTGATGTCAAAATCGCCACTTTTGAATCGTGCAAACCAACGCTAACACATTCTTAGGTCTATATCATACTCAGGATAGGCTTCACGCAGTAAACGATGCGCTTCTGTTGCATTTTTCTTCAAATGGAAGAAGCAAATTAACACTTCCCGCAAATGCTATTTTGATACCACGAAAGTTGACATTTTTATCGTAAAAAAAAAAAATTGTTGTATTGTTGTAATACTTGTATTCACTTCGACAGATGAAATTTAATAGATTTTTTGACACTCTTAAAGATGCAATAGCTGTCAATGGCAAATGACGTCATATGATAACTCATATGACGATTGAATACATTAGAAGTTAGTAACAAATGCCACATTTTTATCCAAATCCTTGAAAGATAAATTTTCAATTTTATTGCATTTTCTGCAATTGATCTCTGATGGATTTGAAAACAAATAATCAAATAAATCGAAAGCAAATGCCCCGGAAACAGACACCTAAACAGCGAGATCCCGTACTGCCACGCGCAAGAGGTACAGGGTGACTCCATTGCAAAGTTTCAATTTCAATTGAAAATTTTCGATTTATAAAATTTTATTTTCATAACATCAGCATGATTGATTTCAATATTTTGTTCCAATCTCTCTGAGACGTCTGCATTTGTTTCTGGAAGTCCATGAGATCCAATGGCCATCCCATCTACTGCGTCTTGCAAGCACATAATCTGAATGACAGACTCTTCTAGATAATTATAAGGACAACAATTATAGGGACCTCCACTTGTTCCCCTGTGAGCTTTCTTGTTTTTGCCTTTTCAAAGTAAATTTATGTAACATATTGCTCCCTAGAAACTACAAAACGCATAGGGCAAAAAAACATTTGCCGTAACTATTCTTCGAAATAATTCAAAGCAATCAATAAATTTAAATGCATGTTTTAATTAAAAAAATCACTTTCAACTTTTGAAGTTATTCTACTTACATTTTCGATGTTATATATATTTTTTCACACTTTTAAATTGATTGTTTGTTAAACTGGTTTTACGCTTCGACTGCGTTCTTGTTGATATTGAGTTTGAGTGTGTATATTCGTGAGCACAATTTATTCACGTACACATAAATACACTCAAAAATTTCTATTTTTTGTGTTGAAAATGGAAAGTTTTGTATGTATTGGTAATTTTGATTAATTGTGGGAATAAAATATGCAAATTAAATTTTACAATATATAAAAAACCACTATTTTTCGAATATTTCCGGAAAACGGGAGATTTTTGAAATCTGTGAAATAACTTTTGATAGTTATTAATGGTACTTACTTTTTGCTTAATTATTTGAATGAACTTGCGTTAATAATGCTTTCATATTATTATCATTATTCATAATTTTATATTATTTTTCTGAAAATGGTTACAATGATTGAAGGAAGTGGAACTGTTCACACTTTCAAATTTATTATTATTGAGATAGATAGCATTTAATGGGCATTAAATATTGTTTGAGTTTTAAATCTCTTCAAAAATATTTATTAATTTATTTATAATTTTGCATATTTTGCTCGCTTTTCTGGAAACTGTTTGCTTTTCTTATACGTTAACAAATAGTATCTCGATTATTTATACTGATAATCAAAACTTCAAATAAAAACAAAGTCGGAAAATAGAAAACGGTTCATATTTCTTAATTCCTTGTTAATAACATATATTCAATAAGCAGTTAATGAGAAAATGATCATTATTCGCTGCTATTTATATATTTTCGAAAAATATTTAGTTATTGAAGAAACACTAGGTAAGTACTACTGGAAATAATACATTATATATTATTATTTATATTCATATATTACTACATTAATAGATATTTTATATTGTAATGTTATTATTGTTCGTTTTTCCATAATACTTGAATGAAAATGATTAATTTAAAATATAAAAATTTGGGAACGTGTGTATATGCGAAACAATTCGTAGATTTTTATGAAAACAAGCTAAACTTTGAAATGATTTGATCCCTATTTCCTTAATTAACATTTGTTAATTAATAATAAATTTTTGCTATCATGGTATCTTATTGTTTTTTTATACTATTTACAACTTTAAATTTTTATTTATGTTGATAACGAGTAAATATCTTAAAGTCATAAGACAATTTTGAATAACTCATTCAATTAATTCATCACTAGTACGAAATTTTATTAATTTAAAAGAAAATTATCGAACTTCTTAATTTTGTTATATATCCTTACTTTTGTATAAATACTTTTCACAATAGAATAGAACCGGAAGAAAATTGATTAATTTATTGTTCCCGGAAGCTATAATGTTCTGTAATGTGTAATTCGTAGTTTAACTTACCATTTTACATAATCCTTAAAAATTCACCTGCTACTGGTTGAATGAACAAAAAGTCATTCAACCTGAGCAAAGGGATTGTTGTTGTTGGGAAACAAAATTAAAATCGAATTTTTGAAAAATTCGCTACTGAATTTATGTACCAACACACTGCCAAATATCCCTTTGCTACGTACATATATAACCGGTTTTGAATTTATTTCATAGAACATTGCGATCTATGAAATAAATTCAAAACTGTTTTTCACCCTAAGAAAAAATTAAACTTTGAAGAGAGCAAGCTCTTGAAAGTTTCACATTCCCAACAACGAGTTGGCAAACAGGGCTGCCAACTCCAAAAAATATATTATGCCAAAATAAATTATGCCAATTAAAATGTTCAAAAAATGCTACAAATATGCTAAAGGTGTTCAAAAAGTGCTAAAAAATATGCTTAAGGTTACGAAAACTGTAATCTGTACCAAAATTGAATGTTTTTTATTTTAAACAACATTTAATAACAAAACAAAATATTTTCATATCACCAAATTTACTTGGCTAATTACACGTTCGATGTCCGCGTTAGAATGTGGTAAAGATATTGATTTAGTTGCCATTGCGGCTAGTTCTGAGAACGGATTGTTTCCTGCAGCGTCTTTATAATTCAAAACTTCACACCAAAATTCAACTATGAATGAAGTACACTCCCATTTTATATGGACAATGTTTCGCCACTTTGATATGAGTTTATCAGTTATTGCCTCTTTGATTTTAGACTCCTGCGCTTTTTCGACGATTGCTGGTTTAATAACCCTGAGGGTTTCTGACACAGAAAACATCGACATTTTTTCAAGAACTGCAAAGTTTGTAGGCAATCTTGCTTGTAACTTGTTGACAAGTTTCAAAGTAAACTTTACGCATCGTTGTTTAATGTCTTGTCTCACTTCATGTGTTATATTATAGTCCATTGACATTTTCTCAAAAGCGTACCCCATATGCAACGACGGATCAACGTAACTAGAAAGATCGTGTTGCAACAGTACGTTAACTTCGGCTGTAGGGTTCAGAATGCGACCGCTTATAGATTTCGTGAAAGCTATAAGGTCGTTGTACAGTTTAGTAACTTCAACATCGTTGCTTGCGAAAAGTTTGTTCACGGCTTGGACCTATTGCACTATTGTCTTAATATAAATTAAAAAGAGATGGTTTGCAGGGTCATTATACATGCTGTACAACAGTTCCGCCATGTAACACTTATCACTTGCTCTGGAAACTTGAAATAAAAGCTTCAATTCTATCCACTGTTCTAAAATGCGACATATAGCTTGTTCAATGGGGATCCATCTAGTGTTGCATAGCTGAGGAATCTTTAAGGGATCTGATCCACAGTTGATAGTTATATATATATCTTTATAATACATTCTGCCATTAGAAGTGATAATATTGTAATAATTATCATGGGGCTGCGTGCATGGGATAAGGCGTGGGCAGATTATAAACACAAAAAGATAAAACACTTCACTTACAATATGTAGATTTATTGTATATATATATATCAAACTGTAATATACTATAAAATGTCAACCAACAAACTTGTATTTCTCAACCAACGAACTTGTATTTCTAGCTTACAACTAATTAAAGTTAAATATGAAAAGTGGCTTACGATGCAACGTTCATGAAGTCTCACAACAGAGTGATGTGAAAGACCAGACATATCGCACCGCAGTGGAAGTGCGCACATACGGAAAGAGAGAGAGAGAGAGAGCAAAACATTCTACAAATTCAACTTGGTGCGTAGCGAAAACCGCGCACACATTAAAGACGATGTTCCCGCGCTGCATCGTCTATCTTAACAAGAAGAATGGCTGAACCAGTTATTGGTTTCACGAATCAAAAATTCTATTGATCGAGGTATCGTCTCTTCCGAGGCACGGGAGATAGCTAATTGCAAGGAATGGCAGACACAACGTTCTACCAATATCAAGTTTTCGTTTCCGGTTTCATTTTTCAGCAATTGATGAACACCGTTGGTAGTTCCCGTCATAACGGAGGCGTTGTCGGTAGCAATACTGATTAATATTTTAATGCCTAAATTTAATCCGGCCAGTATTGACTTTAAGGCATTCACTATGCTGGCAGCTGTTCCGTCTTCCAATTCAACTAATCCCAAAAAGGTAGATATGATTTTCCTTAAGGATTTGCTGATATACCTAACCGGTACGCCTAATAGTTTGCTCACCGAAATATCCGTTGATTCGTCAATCAGCAAACTATACTCTTGATCCTTTATGTCGGCTACCAATTCCTCATAAAAATATGGTGCCCATATATTTCTTATAATATTGGTACATTTTGTCCTGTGCAGCCGTAAGCTGGCACCTTCGTTACCGCTGAATGTAGTTTTGCACATTTGGGACAAATGGTCAGTTGTCAGAATAGGAGCATGCTCACATATAAATAAAGGTAATGAGCATTCAGCTCTTTGTGTGGATAAGTTTTTTTTTCATCGGAAACTCAAGTTTTTTTTGACCTCTTATGGGTTCTGATGCTTTTATGTGCTTAGCCGATTTGAGCCACAATGTGACACCTACAATATTTACAGTAGGCTTTTGTAGGGTCTTTATTGACGGATTGTATCCATTCTCTGAATTCTGGCAACAACTCCAACTCAGCATGATAATGTTGATTATATTTTGCAGTCATTGTTAAAATAAAATGTCTACGTTATCAAGGCCGAAAAAAACTGAACAAAATTCCGAGCACACACACCTTTCTTCTAGTATACCTTTAAGAATCAAAATTAAGGATTAACTCAGTTTTCTTTCACTAAATCACTTTCTTTTACTTTGTCACTTTAGAAGTTGGTCTGTATTGCGTCCCTAGACAAACTAAAATTCGTTAACTGGGTCGTGGTTGCAAAATCCTTTCAAATGTACAAGTGTTAAGAATTTTAAGTGCCTATGACACTTATCCCATTTTTCCCTCTTTGCTAAATATTTATTTAAATTCTGGAACAAAGACTTAGTTTGAAAACAACGAGATAAGGAGAAAGGACGCAGGGACAATATGCATACAAAAACAACTTCAACTACATAAACTTCTGTTTTGGGATTCCCGCTATTTAACGATAAGTAAAAAGTATGAAGAATATACATTCCTTGAGTCCTTGCCTATTCGTGAATACTTGGCCCGTATTTGGTTTGTTTACCTTGTTCTTTGTGTGGACTTGAACTTTATTGCCCTTCAACGACCAGCCAAAAACAGAATTATCCCTTGATAACCAACGCAGGTTTTAAGTGGTTTTGGAATTTAGTTTTGTTTTTAATTACGTTATCTGCACTCCAGGCTAATGGCTAGATGGTTGTACGTCTTAAAGAAATTGTAAGGCTAGCTGATCAGAAAAAATGCTTAAAAAATGATTTATGCTAAATTGAATTTTTCCATGCAGCGTCGCTTGAAAAAATGCTAAATTTAGCCATAAAAATGCTAAATTGGCAGCCCTGTTTGCAAAAGCTTCTGAAAAGAGCTTTCAAAATCGGGTGCCAACTCGGTGTATGGGAATGAGACATCTGGATTGTCTGTGCTCAAATGTAGTTAAATAGATAAATACAAATAGTTAAATACATTACACAAGTTTTCATTGATTTTGTAGTGTTTTTGTGATCTAGGTATGTGTTTGTCACTTTTCCGAAGGAGAATGGATTGACATTTGTTGTAGAAGTAAGTTGGAAAATCTGAGATGTAAATGTTGAACAGAATTTGTCCTTGTATAGACCCTTGAGGAACACCGGCTAAGATATAGTGCAATAATGATATAAGCCGTGTTCTTTTGGTCTCTCTAACAGAACAGAACTGTCAACATAAATAACAGAACAGAACTGTCAAAATCCATACATTTAACAGAACAAGTTTAGTTCTCGATAATAAAAGTTTGTAATTTATCGAGGACAAGTTCGGTGCGTACTAGATAGCGATGACCAAAAGAACACGGCTATTTTGTTTTTGTTTCTAACCTGGAATGACCTACCGGTTAGAAAATTACTTGTAAGGGGAACTTGTATTGTTTCATTTTGAATATAAGGCCGTTAATCCAAACTGAGTCTAAAGCCTTTTGGAGGTCAACGGTGACGGCTAGTGTTGGCGTTTTCATGAAAGATGCCATGTGTACATCCTCCAAGAGATATGTGATGGCATGCGATGTCGATTTGCCCTGTGTGATACCAAATTGCAATGGATTAAATGCGTTCAAGTATTCAACATGATTATTCAGATGTTTTTTAATTGTCAATTCATAGATTTTGGAGATTGGTGAAAGCTTAAATTGTATGATCACCGGTGGTAGCGACTTTGACATTTCTCTCTCAACAGTATTGGGTGGACATTCCTCAGATGAGGAAGTTCCTGCCTCGAATAGGTTGTTAATTTCAGCGAAATGTTTTGCTAGTAATTCGGCCGATTCTTGGTCATTTGAGCAATTTTCTAATGTGGGCGCTACAACGTTTTTGGCTGTCGACATATTTTTAATCTGATTAAATATTATATGTGTAAATAATATCCATTCCGCAGGGAATTGAGATGTGTCTTTAGCAGTTCATTCTAAGGACTATTTATTTAGTTTGACTTTTATTATTATTGATTCTAATAAAAAAATATCTGGGCCAAGTGAAGAGATGGTTTGAAGTGAAACTTTTTACCTTTGCGACAATATAAAAAAAAATTTCATGCAGCCGTTGGTAGGTTTGAATAAGACGCGAAAGTATCTGATGTAAATTCAAGCCGATTTGAGAAAATATTGGGTTGTCGGAAAAGTCATGACGTATTTTTATATGTTTTTCAAAATTTATTTATTCTTAAAAGTACAAAAGTTAATCAACTTTATATTGCCCATTCTGATCGATGACCTTTCGCCATCTCTCATTCAGTTTCAAAATTCCCCGTTCGAAAAAGGATCTGTCCTTTTTATCAAAAAACTGAATTAGATGCTGATTTACAGCCTCATCGGAACCGAAGTTCATACCACGCATGGAGTTTTGTAGCGATCGAAAAAGGTGGAAATCTGAGGGCGCAAGGTCAGGCGAGTACGGTGGATGAGGCAACAAATCCCATCCAAGAACCACTAATTTCTGACGCGTTGCCAAACTCGTATGTGGTCTCGCATTATCGTGATGGAATACGACTCCTTTACGATTGACGAGCTCTGGACGTGTCTGTGTTATGCAATCGTGCAATTTGTCCAATTGTCCACAGTACACTTCCGAGTTGATTGTTGGGTTCCTTGGTAAGAGCTCGAAAAAGACAACTCCTTTATAATCCCACCATACTGACAGTAAAACCTTCCTCTGGTGAATATCTGCTTTTGACGTCGTTTGGGAGGATTCACCACGTCGGGACCAGGACCGCTTGCGCACCACGTTGTTGTATACAATCCATTTTTCATCTCCGGTTATCATCCTCTTTAAAAAAAGGTCGTGTTCCTGCCGTTTAATCAGCATATCGCAGATACTCACACGCTTCGTTAAATAAGCTTCCCTGAGTTCATGAGGAACCCAAACTTTGAGCTTGCTTGTGAATCCCAGCTTCTTAAGATGATCATGAACGGTTGAATGGTGGATGCTCAAGGTGTCTGCAATCTCTCGTGTCGTATAGTGTGGATTTGACTCAACTAGAGCTTTATATTATCGTCATCAGCTTCAGTTGGCCTGCCTGATCAAGGTTAATCACTAATGCCAAAATCACCGGAACGGAATTTCGCGAACCATCTTTGGCACTGCTGTTCTTTTAAAACATTATCACCATAAACCTTATGTAAGTTTTCACATGCTTTGCGCGCGTTTTTACCTTTATGAAAGTAGTAAAGTAAAATATGCCGAAAGTGGATTGTTTGGTCTTCCATTTTTAACTTCCTATAATGCCCCATTTAGACGATCAGTTCTCGTTCCGATTCCGTCTCCGTTTCAGTTGAGGTATCAGTTCAACTGAAGTGAACTTTCATTTAGATGTCAGTCTGCGTGTCAGTTGGCGTGTCAGTTGTGTTTTCATTCTTGTTGCGAGTGCATGTTAATTATTATTGGATTATTTGCAGTAATTGAGGATTTCTTGGAGTATTTTATATAAAGTTAATTGGAGTAGTGTACCGAAAATTAAGAAGACAAGTAGTTATGAAAAATATGTACATTTATTGCTGTGAAAATTTTGAAAAAAAAATCGGTTAAATTACATTGCTCAATTTCTGTATTCTGAACTTCTGCATTTCGCGCCAGTATTGTCACTGTTTGTTGTTCCAATTCTCCTGTCGATATTCTAGACGTCCTATTCAATGTTTTCATGTGTCCTTCAAATATGGCATCGTTAATAATTTTTTGAACAAAATGCAACATGATTGCCAAAAGCACCGTACTTTGCTTCGCCTTTTTCCAATTTGTTTGCAACCAATTGTAGCACTCTTTTATTTATTGGCTGGCTGGAACAACTTCCTGGCCTTTTGCTTCCTCTACTTGAATTTGTACCAGATTTATCCGCATGTTCTGGATATATACTTTAAAGGATTTGAAGTCAAATAGCAGTTTCCAAATTGTCTTGGAGCCGTCGATGGAAAGCACGTCCGCATAATTGCACAGGAAGGATGTGGATCTTTGTTCTGGAACTACAAGAAGTTTCACAGCATAGTCCTTATGGCCATCGTGGATTCAAACTACGAGTTTTTGATGTGTGACGTAGGTACGAATGGAAGCATCTCAGATGGTGGAGTCATTGCAAACACTATATTCTACAATAAGCTGATTGAGGATAATTTAAAAAAAACCAGCTGATGAGAGTCCCCTATCAAGCGGTTCTAAGCTGCCATATGTTTTCGTGGGAGATGAAGCATTTGCTTTAAGACACAATTTCTTAAAACCGTTCAATAAAAAACAATTGAACTACGAACGTATGATTTACAACTATAGGTTGTCAAGGGCTAGACGTGCTGTCGAAAACGCATTCGGAATCTTATCAAATAGATTTCGAATTTTCCAGTCTGCGATAAATTTACAAATTGAAACTACCGAACAAGTTGTTATGACGTGCTGTTACCTGCATAATTTCTTAAGAAGACATTTGGGACCTACTTACGATGGCAGCTACAGGAACATTGCAACTGAGGCAAAAATCTCCCGAAATAAATACGTAGAATATTTTGTCGGTGAAGGTCGAGTTGACTGGCAAGATGAAGTAGTTCGAACGAAATAAATGTAATGTAATGTAACAATTTTTAAAATTCTGGAATTGATAATAAAGGAAAAAGAAATTGCTGAATATACCAAATTACCAAATTGACATCCTCCTCATCTTGAAAGGTGGAAATTCCGGGACGAGTGGTTGCTTGGTCGCGCAGGAAATCTAGTAACTGAAAGTACCACAAGCTGGGAACATACAATTGTTCAGATCCTGCTCCGCTTCTCTCCGACTCCTTTATTTTTTTCACTTCTTTTTTATATGCCGATCTTAAATTATTTATTTTGGCCTTCACACTTTTTAAAGAACATTCTAAATCGTACTCCTTCATTTTGTCTGCTGAAAGTTGATAACACGAATGCCTTTTTTGCGCATTATGGTAATTGGCCTCTTTGATTTTCCATAAACATGGACAGTTTTTGTAGATTTCTATAAACTCTGATATAAAATCTTTATCTATTGTTGCCATCGTATTCCACGCAATTATCTTAACCCTTTTTATAACGTTGTAAACAATTTTTAATACTAAACGAAATTACCGAGAAGCAAGAAATTCAATAAATTCAAATGACGACTTAACTGAAACGCATTTAGACATCAGTTTCGCCAAACTGAAACTGAGACGGAAACGGATAAATATGGGAACCCCATCAGTTTCGATGTCCGTTTCAGTTTCAGTTCTCCGTTTCCGTTTTGGCATTTACACGTCAGTTGAACTGATGCCTCAACTGAAACGGAGACGGAATCGGAAGCAAAACTGATCGTTTAAATGGGGCATAAAGAAGCTACATAGTTAGTCTGATTCCGGCAGACTTGTGTGAACCATGATTCTATTGATTCTACTTCCAATTTACCAAATCCGCGTGGAGTTGTCAACATTGCATACATTTTTCTCAGTGTGGTACTGCGTTAATTGTTTTTGGATTGGCTACATCAGTGTATTGAACATTCTTCTGTACGAAGTTTGACGTGAACTTTTATCTTTCAAGGGACTTATTCGGTTGTGGAGGGTTTTGTTTTTTTGACTATTATTTCTTTAATTTTGGGGCATCCGCGATAATTTGCTGGATGGCCAGTGCCTTTGCAGAGTGCACAGGTTAATTGCGCTTTGGGTGCGTCTTTGGGTAGAGGGCATTCTTCACTTGTATGTCCTAGAGCACATTTAACGCATCTGAGGTTCATCCCGCAGTTGATTGCCACATGACCGATTTTGTGGCACTTAAAACACTGTGGTTCCTCTCTGCTCTTGAATTTTTCTATTTATACTTTCGCGTGAAACATTGAATCTATTGTAAGAAATTCACCTAATTCTATTCCTGGTGATACTTGAATAATGTTGAAATTGAACCTGCTTAGTTTCCCGCTATTAATCTCTGAGATCTTAGCAACTTTGTTCATGAGACCGAGATTTTCAAATTCTTCGTTAACGTCAACAAGATTGTAGTCATTTGGGACATTTTTAAGTAATAAAGTTTTTCCTTCTTTCGGTGTGTTTGTGTAGTGTTTGACATTATTTCGGTTAAGCAAGGCTAGTGTCGTTTCTCTAGTTTCTTTACTTTGTGGTATGATGACGCATCGATCCGAATTCCTTCCTCTCAGGACTCTATAATCTGTCATATTTTGACTTAAAAGTTTATTTTTTAAAATCTTTTGATTGCCGTTCTAAGCAACAATGGGGGTTGCTTTAGTATCTTTCTTTGTATTTATGTTTACGAGATGGCAAAAGCTCCTGAAAAGAGCTTTTAAAATCGGGTACCTACTCGTTGTATGGGAATCAGACATCTGGATTGTCTGTGGTAGAGGAATGTAATTATATGTGATTATATGTTAATTCTTTTGGTTTGTGTCCCCAGTAGAAGATTGATCCATTTGGTTTGATTTTCGACTAATTTAGTACTTGCCATTTATCAGGGACACAAACCAAAAATCACATATTGTTGCATATTTCCAGGCGAAAAGCAAAACAATCACACGCATACATTCTTCCCAAAAGCATCTTCTACGCTATACGTGTGCTCAATTCACACATACTATCCCATTGAATTTTTAAATTTCAATATAAAATTAAACTTATTTATAATTAAATTTAAGAAAAAAAATTAAGTGATGGACATTGAGGAAAAACTAATCTTTCGAATGGTATAATTTTTATCCTGGAGTCCACCTGGTTTCCCGTAAAAGGAATAACAAAAAAACGTGTCGCCTATTTATATATAGAAGATTTGTGTATTAATGTTTGTTTTTCTGGGCTTTTTGAGCGCCGGAAAATCTTCGTCATAAGTGGAAGGAGTTGGATCTTCGTCCATTCTTAGCCATTCATATGGGTTTTCGCTTGTGCACCTTCACTTACAATATTTTTACTATGAAGTTTTGGCGTTTTTATACTAACTTGGTTCCGATCTTCGTTTCGTGGTGAGTGGGTGTTTCCTTCCTTGGTTGGTAGCTGTGATAACCTTTTGTCCTGATGTTTCTACAGATGCTGCCGTTCTTTGGTAATTGACTGGAATACTTGGTGATTTAGATGTTGATGCAATCGGAAGTGGGTTTAAGTTGCTTGTCATTGAACATTCCATGCTGGGTGATGTCTGTATTTTTGAATCTTTGCTGGGTGTCTTCGGGTTCCTTGATCTGGATGGTAGTGGTAATTTCCTGGCATTTGCTTGGGTGGCAGCTGCTGCTGTCTGTTGTTGAAGCTCGTTCCTGAATACCTGCAGATCCTCTCTTAGAGTGAATTTGAAATTCCCTTCCATGTTGGCATACTTTTGTTCCATTTTTTCAATTCTTGCTTCCATATAGCTAAGAATTTTTTTCCCCGTGTCTCGTTGGTTGCTGCGCGATCTGTCTCTTTTTTTTTTGTTTCGGTTTCCCTCACATTTGTTTCTGGCACTTATGTCTGGGTATATTGAGATCACAAAATTTAATTCTGAAGAAAGTACTTATTTACTTCACGGCGGCTGTCTGACGACTGAATGACCAGTGAAAGAAGGTACTTGCGTTCTTATGTCAAATTCTTATCCCCTCCTAAGATTCTTGGTAATTGCAAGTGTTTTCCAATTGCGTTCGAACGAGCAATTGCTTAGTCTTCAAAGAGAAGTGTTGCAATTCCATTATATTATCTCGGGATGTCTTCTGTCTTCTCTGGAAGTAATGGTTGTTTGGCTTTAGCATCTTTCGTAACTATATGTTATAGATTTATAGTTATTCTTTGTAGATTTTTCTAGCAGGCGGAGTAAATGGGTGACTTGGCACAACCACAAGTGTTGACACCAACAATGTAACCTACAATTTAGTCTTACAAGGTACTTTTACGGTGAAGTGCAATGTAACTTCGCATACATGACAACAGCTGAGTCAGCTCCAATAATAGCTTGATAAAAATATCTCTTTTCTTGATCTGTTTGTATTGAAATATGATATGCTAAAGACAAAAGTCTATTCCCTTTCCCTATTTTTATTTCAGCCTTAGGTTTAAGATTACAAAGACCATGTTCTTTGTTTTAATAATTTCTCAAGTGTTTTTCTAATAATTTTGTTTTACTTTTATAGTTTGTTTATTTTATTTTAAAGGATATTTAGTTTCATTTTTGGACATAAATTATAATTTGTAAAGTGCGTTGTGTGCACTATTAAATTGATAGATTTATAGGTATAAAAAAAATGTTAAAACTGAAAAGTAACGGTCTTTTAAAATCTGTATAGTTAGTTCATTTCGGTCTTTGATCCGTGACGGACGTTACATTCTAAATAAAATTCTCATTTTAAATATATATATTGTCTTTATTATTCAAACCCAAAACCAAACTCCAATAGTTTGTTTTCGGGCATCATCAACTAATTTATGTTCTCGTATTATTTGATCGAATTTCTGCGTTCACAGAATTTCTGAACTCCTTAACCTTGCTTAATTGTTATCAATTGAAAAGGTTTTGGTAGCTCTGCTAATAACGTTTAAAATCATTTCGTGAATCATTTCTAATGAATCATTTCTAACAAACACAAATGCGCAATCCTTTAAATCTTTAAATATAAATTTTTTTTATTGACATGTTGTACATGTAGTGCAACGTAGTGAGTTGCACGTACTTCCTGAAAATATTCTCTTAAATTCTTCAAAAAATGTGATGAACTATTATTGTATTCATTTGATTCACTAAGAAATTCTCCAGGAAGACGGGTGTGTTCATCATATAGAAGTTCAGCTGAAGTTGTATTTAGATCTGATTTGAAAGAAGCTCTGATTCCTAATCAAATTTTTTGTAACATTTTTGTCCACGATTTAGATTGGTAGCAACGAATAGCTTCTTTTCACTGTCTGTGAAAACGGTCTACCATCCCAGTTGCTTAGGGATGACATGATGTAATTTTGAATTGTTTCGTACCTGTGAAAAGATTGAGAGATTGAAAAAGGTGCGACCCAGATTGGCGTCCTCTATCTGTTGTAATCTTGATAGGTGTGCCAAATCTGCATATCCAACCGTTGTAAAAAACTACAACTTGGCTCTCAAGTGGAAAAACTTCAGGCAATCTAGAGTAGCGGTCGATGCACTAAGTCAATATCTTTTGTTTTCCGATGGAACCAAGACTATTATATAACCATATCTTCCTCAACCAGGAGAGGGGAATAACGATTGTTCGAGATATTGCCATTTACAGATTTGTTTACAATTTCTGAATTATTAATTAAGTTGGCTTTATTACTAACCTTAACATAAGATTTATTGATCTTTCCACCAGATGTTATCGCAGTACCGCAGTAAATAATTCTAATTGTAGAAGTAAACAGTCAGTTGTAGTAAAGTATTTTGACGAGTTGTTCTTCACACATGTATCGTTGCCAAACTGTCCCAATGAGATTTTGTTCTTTTTCAACGAACCTCAAACATAACGGTATCAAATCGAGTGTTTATTATTGCGTCGTTTGTAAGCGATAAGATGCTGCCAGTGTAAATCCTTAACTAACAGAAGCAAAAATATTATCACACTTCTAAGCAACATGCCTACTGCTTGGGACACTTTTGCTCCTAACTGTAAGTATTTCAATCGCTCTGTTGAGATTATTCTCAATTATTTTTTTAAAGCGAGCCTCAAGCGAGCTCTCCATATTGTATACAGATTTCTCAAGCGAGCTTTCCATATTGCATACAGATTTCTCAATGTTACCTATCCGGTTCCTTACATCTCCAAGCTCATAACTTAGCTGTTTAGACGTCCATTTACGGCCTGGAGAACATGATCTAGATCGATCACCAGCCAAAGAACGATCTTCTAGCACACCTTGAGTAACTTTTTCTATCCAAATGAACATGTTGAAATCTTGAACTTGGTACCCGAAAAGTTCCACCGGGAGATGAAATATGTCGAGTTATTTTTGATTTCTGGCATTGAATGCAACTTTGAGTCCATTCTCGACAATCTTTTTCATTGCTGGCCAAACAAAGCATTAGGTAATTAGTCTTGTTGTTGCTTTTGGACCTGGATGAGAAAGGCGATGAAGAGAATTGACAACTGTTGTTTTAATTTATTTTAAACAGCTCAACCGTTAACAAAAGTAAGTCATTTATTTCAGCAACTTAGTTTTTAACATTAATAATTCTTTGGTTCTCGTTGTAATGATGATGTGTTGACCAGTACATGGTTGACTGTGGACTGTCGCATGGTCCGATGTCGGATGTGGACTGACGCCCAAAATAGTCTCTGTGAAGAAAAACCAACTGGAAAAGAGGCGGAGTCACGACAAAACCAGTTGCCATATTCGACGCATTTCAACAAAAACTATTTTTCTCAATTATTTCGTGATAAACGGTCTTGCAAATTTAGTTGATATGTCACTAAAAAAGTGAATTTTCTTAAAAATAAGTGATGTTTTATTTGGTTGTAAGTTTTATTTGTATTGTATAATTTTTTCATCAGAGAATGATCTTATCCTTCGGTAATACCTTCAATTCTAGACAAAGTGTCAGCAACAGCATTGGCTTTTCTGCTGAAAGCTGGCTTATTTAATCCACTTGCCTTGCTTGACGAGGTGATGCTTTACTAAGGTTTTGTTTAAAAGCAAATGTCAATGGCTTGTGGTTTATGAAAATTGTGAAGTGAAAAATTGCCGGTTCTCTTCTCCGGCATGGTACATGGCAAATCTACAGATCCACGGAACTTCAGAATGTCACGTTTGAGAGTGACACGATCAGAACGGTGCAGGGAAGAACGTGGATGGGAGGTTAAAAACTTAAGAAAATTAGAGAGTACAGTGTTAATTTAAGGTAACTGCTAATTTAAAGACTTGAAATAGAGGCTTTAAATGTTGTTTTTTTGTATTACAGGTGAGTGAGTGAATTCCTCACCTTATATAATGTAGAAAAGCTTTGTGGAAAAAGAAACCTTTTTCGTCAATAAAAATTTTATATTACGGAAAAACGCAGTTGTGCCCTTATTTCACATCATCAGAGTGAATGATATTATAAATTAGGGTGATTCATAAAAGACCGAAACATTTTTTTGACATTTTCTTCACTCTCAACCCCTTAATACCAGGATTTTTTATTTATTTTAACTTCCTGAAAAAAAAAATTATTGTAATCACTCCGATTTTCGAAATTTGATTTTTTGTGATATTTTCACGTTTTGAGGTGCCCTGAGTATTTCTAGACACTTTGTAAGCAATTTTATGTATGCTGTGTGTGAACAAGTTTTTTGCCGACATTTTCGCGCCTCCTCATTATGCAATCGACTGGAGTTTGGTGTGGGTCGATGTGTCTTGACCAAAACCCTCTGTAGTAGTACAAGCCATGAACTAGACTTTCTTACTACCACATTCATAGGGTCAAGTGAGGCCGACTGCCACATCGGAGAATATGAAATTTCATATGAAAAATGAAATTTTCATGGCGGGAGTTTTTAAAAACTCATATATTTTATAGTGAAAAACAATTTTTAATAATTTAATGAATGTTTTTATTTAAGAAAATGGTTACACTTATATCGGAAAATACAATTTAAACATATTTATTAAAATTCAATAACAAAGTTTAATTTTATAGGAACAATTAAATTTTTATTAAGACTATATACAACAGTCAAACTATTGAAAATATTAAATTAACAATATGTACATAATAGCGAATATATACAAATATAGAAACAATTCAATTCATAGAAACAATTTAATTTTACAGATACAATTCAATTTTTATTAAAATTCAATAACATGATTAAATTATGAAAAAAAAATTAACAAAAAACTACATAACAGAGATAATATAACAATATAAAATTATGTTATAACAACGAACAAAAAATTATAACAAAAAAGCATTATAAAATAAATAAATAAAAAAACATCACAGTAAATTTTTGTTGGAGTAGTGATTATGCTTGAATCGGGCTAATTTCAATTGAAGTTTTTGAGTCTGCGGGTGTTGTTCGAATTCGAACTGTCATTTGTAAATTTGACAAAATTATTTAATAAAATATTGCTTAACGGCGAGCATACTTTCGAAAACAGTTCAAAATTTGACATACCGCAGTCACATTTACGATCCAAATCTATGATGAAATTATCAGAAAGGGTGGATTTGAATACTATGGCCTTAAGGAGTCCTTTCTGATTTTTTGTCCCCCAAAAAATTTTTGAATAATCTTCATTCGAAATAATATATTGAAAAATAGCACACATATGGGTGAATAGAATTTTTGTATTACTTGAAGGAACACGTAAACCACCACGCTGCATAGCATCAAATTATTCGTCGTCTATGGGGACACCTTTCTCTTCTACGATTTCAAACGTACACCTGGCGCAATGGATTTTTCGTTCGATTGCATTGCGGCATATCCACAAGCATAAACATGGGCAGAAAGGTCGATTTGAGAAGTTGCTAGGTACGACGAATCAAAAATTGATTGGAAATTTGTGGTGTTAACATGTTCATGTATGCTATTTTCTCCATAGTCCGCTATGAGCTCTTGAAAATTTTAGCTCGTTCAGAGTATATTTAACTATATCAATTAGCGAAAGTGTCGTAAGAATGGCAGCTTGACAAGTATCGGAAGAAAATGTAGTAAAATTATTTTCTACCCGATTCCAGGTGTCGAGCCAAGACAAAAACTTGGTTAGAAAATCAACCTGGACGCCAGTTCCATTGGAAATAAGGTCACAGTCGATATTTCTTTTACGGATTCCTTTATCCAATTCTTTTACATTGACAATATTCCACTACGTGCGAATAATGTGACAAAATTCCGCAGTTTCATAATTGCCTTCAGATTTCAAAGCTGCGATTGTGGAGTCATGAAATGTATCATCCACATTAGAGTCATTTTGTCTATCCAGATTATTTCTGTCGACTGATTTCAAATTGAGCTCAAAGGCCTTTCGAACATTGAGATGTTTGTCGCGATTGAAAAGATTAACAATATCCTCAAATGAAGCTCTTTTTATTTCTTCGCTCTCAAAGTCAGTATAGAGGAATTGCTTAGGATTTAAATTGATCCAATTGTTCCGGAAGTTTTTGAAAAAATGTACAGTATCAAACTACAAAAAGATTTTATTATTTGGGAAATCTGGATTTTCAAAAACGTTTTCAGATTTTGATCGGAATATGTTGAACATTTGATTTGTTCTGCTATTGTCAGTGATGAGAACCAGAACTCAAAACCCTTTTTCTGCACAAATTTGATAGCTTCAATAGTAAGCTCGTGCACATGCTTACCAGTGGGATTGAGGACCGATACTACCCGAGTCGAAATTTAAACTTTCCTTAAGCCCATTAAGTCCCTAGTGGGACTCAGGGACCTAAATTACAATTTATAAAAGAAATTCTATACATAATAAACACTAATTAGGACCTGCAAGTGCCGGGTATGTCCGCTTTCGGAGGTTTTGGACTCTAAATACGATTCAAAAGCTGTATTTAGGTCCCACTTCGGGACCTAATAGTACAAATGAGCAAAATGTAATTAAGTCCCACAAGATCCTTTAACAATAAATAGGTCCCACAAGATCTCTAAACTATAAATAGGGACCACAAGTTCTTTAAACCGTAAATAGGTCCCAAATGCGACGATTTGGGACCTACGGTATCAAATATACTTTAAAATATTTTGGAAAAAATTTAAATTATTTATTTTTAATAAAAAATATTTAATTACACTTATTTAATACAATACGTAAGAAAAGAAGTAATTATTAATTAAAAATTAAGTTATACCTTTAAAAGTAAATAGTTCTTTAAAAGTAAATAGTCTAATAATTGGGTCACAAGTCATAATATATAAGTTGTTTGTTTACAGGTGCGGAAAGATCATCATTCCTCACTTGTGAATTGTGGTACGGAATTCTCGAAACGTTCCCCAAGAGTTCACCATTGATTTCCTCCAAAACGTTCTTTTCTTCCCTATTTTCTCCAAATAAATGTGTCATTTTGGCATTTTGATTTTTTCATAATGCCTTTTATTTTGGAAGCAGGAAGAAAAATTCCACTGCTAGGTGAAAACTCCTCCTAAAAACAAAAAAAAATCTAATATAGTGATGAACAGATTAAAAAGATGTTTATTATAACTAAACAATTTTCAACTAACTTTGTTTAATTCCGGTGTCAGTTACTGTTCCGAAATCTTTGTTGAATCAAATCCCCTTCTTTTTGGAAAAGTTCTTCTATGCGTAATAGTATGCTCCCAAAAAATTGAAGATCACGATTAGGTACTAAGAATCAAAATATTGTACATATAAAGTGGCCGATATGAAAAGAATTTTTTTTGACTTACCTTCCTGGTCAACAATCTGGAGAATCAATCCAATAAATTAAACCTATTTTCGAAGTTCAAAAGCACTTCGGAGCCATTATAATAGAGCACTAATTTCACACTGTATACGCGAACTTTATTTGACACGAACTAATAACATTAACAGGAACAGCACTAACTTATATACTCAACCTGGCGACTTTGATCTGTAGAACTCGAGTTCACAGATTCGCACAGTAGACGCTGAATTAGTTAGCCATACGTTCATACAGCTCAAAAACCAATACTTATATCAACATTCATACCTACAACTCATTTATTTTAAATTGTTCTTAATATTACTTATATTGTTCAATAAAGTAAGTTACTATTTGTAAAATCGTTTGTGAGGACCTACTGAACCAAATTTACATTCAAATTCTTTCTCTTCGGGACCTATCGGGTTCAATTTATATTTTAAAACTTTTCTTTAGGACCTATTAGTCAAAAACTATGTTTGAAATTGGTTTGAACGAACTTGCGGGACTAAAACCACATTTAACACCTTTTCCACGGGACCTGTTGACCACTATTTACATTTTAAATATTTTCGTTTGGTCCTACGGGGCCTAAATTACATTTAAAAATATTTTCAGGGGTTCAATCGGGTCCTCATTATATTTAAAACTACAATTTGGGGCATAAAAGTTTCTAAATAAGGTTTAAATTTCGACTCGGGTAAACGCACTATTTCTTTATATTTGCCATATACTGATTTGATCATAAATGACTCAACTCTTTTTGCCAATTGTGCACTATTGTTCTCAGCAAACCCGATTATATTATTTGCTTTGAACTGTAAACTAGGCTCCACATATATTTCGTCAATTAGTAATGCAACAACTTTTTCTACATTACTAAGTGACTTGATGGCATGTTCCAAATACCTTTCATCGTTGTGCTCACTTTTGAAATTTGGAGTAATATTAAATGATGACGAAATGCTTTGAATATGTCCTTTGCATGGGAGAAACATTAATTTACGAAGGAGATCGTACGCCACGGCAGAATGAGAATATATGTCAAAAGACATAATTATAATACACGAATGGTAGCGGGTTCTTTTCGTGATGAATTGCTTCAGTTGTGTAATTAAAATTTCCAACTGTCCCGCGTGTTCAAAATCCTCATCGATTTCATATGCTGCTTCAAAACTAAGTAAAGCGGTTTTTAAATGGCTTTCACGATTTGGCTAAGAAATCTCTCTACAGTCTTTGCAGGTAATTAATAATTCTAGATGTTAAGTAATTGTGACCAGAGAGTTAACTATTTCGATTTCGGTAAAACCCATTTGAGATCGAAGCTGGTAAGTTTTGAGTTTCTTACGAAAACTCGAACAAATAATTCCTTAGAAACCGATATTCTAATTGCGAATTCGCAAATTTCAGTCTCATTATTTTCAATCAAGAAGAAAAGTACATTGTCCTCACTTTTTTGAAGAACCAATCATTCAAATCTAGTTCAGTTTGAAAATGGTCACGAAAATTTTCAAAACTGTTGATTTGATCGCGTTTTAGAAAAGCATCGGTAACTTTTTCAGACTGCGCAAGGACTTTTTCTCGACGAAGATTTGGGTCTATACGCGAACTTGTTGGTTCTAATTGAGATAAATACTATAAGATGAATGAGTTGGGAAAGACTGGAGGAACGGCACCTTTTGCTAGACGCAAGCATTCCAAGGGACGATCTATCTCACTAAAGCGAACTATATCACTTTCCCGGAAATGCTTGGAGCAAACCGTGGTGTGCTATGTGGCTTGAAAATGTTCGCGCGGAATGCTTTTGACCCACAAACTTGAAAGTTCTGAGTTTTTCGGGAACGAAAAAATTGGAACGTATCCATTTTCTGAAAAAGAGCTGGCATAATTTGAATTGCAGTTTGGAACACAACACTTACGAGGCATTTTTTATGTAAACAACAACCGTAAATTTTTGAAATTATGTGTGTGTATATTATTATAATCTTTTACTTATAATCACTACTCAAATCAAATAAATAATAAAGAAATTAGAAAAACTAATAAACTTTAAAACTTAGTTTAAAAAAAAAAATCCGTAAGCGGTCTGCCCTCGTCCTTAAAAATTAAAAATTTATCACTATATAAAAATTTAAACTAACGTACCTTCTGTTGTTTTGTATCCTCGATGCCGCGATTCCAAATTTTCTTTCACCGGCTTCGAAATGGTCCTCTTTTTATTTAATAAAAAGGAAAAAGAAATATAAACACTAATAATCATGAAAAACAATGTATAAAAAGCGAAAAACATAAACAATTAAATTTATGAAACATAATTAAAATCAAGTAATTAATCATATTTTTCAATTTAATCAAATTATTATAAAATGAATGAAATAATTAAAACCAAAAAAACATTCGTTAAAATAACATATTATAGGATATTAAATAGTTAAACGCAAGTGATTAAATTACAAACCAAATTAACTTTATTTAAGAACAATTTTAATAATAAAGAAATAACAACTAAGGCTATGGACAACCATCACCGACGCGACCCGTTTTAAGACTAACTTCCTTTTTATGTGTTTCCCTAATCTTTGCGTCGCGTCGGTTCCTGATAGGCGTCTACCAGGAAAAACTATATTACAAGTAGTTTATTTTGTAAACCCAAACTACAGAAAACCTATTGACCCTTAAATAAACATAAATAAGTGAATTATTAGTTTTCACAAAAACTAATAAATCCCTTAACATTCTTTAAAACTAAAAATCCTACTCTAACATACATGACCGTAGTTGCGGTCATAAGTGGACACACATGTTGTGTCAGAATGCCTTTTTTTCCGATCCTACAATATTATAACCAAATTTAAAATTTCCGGGTGAAATTCGCTGTTGGCAAAAATATAAACGTCAAATATTGTATCACCAACAAAATTTGATTTTACATGCGTTTCGTAAATTATACGACACAACCTTTAATCAATTCTTATGAAAAACACATTCACTAATAACATAAAACTCATATTTTTGACATTTTTCGACTAAAATAGCTTAAAATTAATTTAATTACCGGATAATAACACGACCGCATTCACGTTCGCCACCTAAAAAATACACAATGACGCGAAATGTCGGCCCCACATCACACATCAACAAATCCTACTTCATGGCTTGTCAAAACTTACAGAGGGTTTTGGTCTTGACATAAGTTGGTGATGATAAGTTGGGCACCGAAATCGGCCGCGCGGTTATTTAGTTTTTCAAAAAAAAAATGTCAAAACCGCGATTGCTAAAAAACTGATTGCTCGATTGCGATGGCTTTGACGCCAATCGATGCGCATTAATGTCAACAAGAGGTGATGATAATTTAAATAAAATTGATATTTTAGTTTCTTAGGTTTTTACGAAAATATGGAGAATAAACAGTTTTAAATTTGTGGCCAAATCAATACAGGTGTTGAATAATAATGCTTTATGTGTGTGTGTTTGTGTGTGTGTGTGTGCGTCTAAGCACATCTTACGGCTCGATATTCGCCGCCTCATTATGAAATGGAAAAAATTGAAAATTCGCAAGTTCGCAATTTCTAAAAAACTAATTATTGGATTTTGGGGATCGAGGAATAGATTCAAAATTAACTCTTGAATTTACTTTAAAAACTTTATTAAACAAAACGCAGTAAGAAACATATGAATAAAGGAACTTGTCGCTATGAGGAATGGAAATCAACTAACATAAAACATATAATCTGATTTAAATCAAACCTTTGCCTCAGTCATAAATTAACTAATTTATTATTGATCATAATGTATACAAAAAGAAAAACTATAAACCTTATCAAGAAACTTCTTGAAGAACAAAGAATTTCTCAAACCCTAAAAAGTATTTTAAATAAACAAACTTAGCCTAAAGAAAAATTTAATTTTGCTTAAGTGATTTGGCATCGTAAAATCCACACTTTAACTCCATCATAATTTCAACACGCCCCCTCAAAGTTTAACCAGGTTACATATTTATAATTATAATTTTTTTTAATTCATTTAATTCACATGCTCCTTGCTGGTTCTTCTGGGAAATTACATGTGGCTCATCATTCGTTCTACGTATTAAGGGAAACCCAGCAAAAACCTTCATCAAATTCTTACTTTAACATAAAATTCAAAAAGAAACAAAAGACAATAGATATCTATCTTTGTTGATATGGGATTTCGTTGATAGTCCTCATTTTAGTCCTAATTCTGCTTTGAGTTCTATAAACCCTGGTCCTGGTAGTGGTTTCGTTAAGATGTCTGCTATTTGACTATCTGTGGGAATATATTTTAATTTTATTATGTTTTTCTCAATTTGTTCACGAGAGAAATGATATTTTATATCAATATGTTTTGATATCTTATGATTTGCTGGATTATTTGCAATACTAATACATCCATTATTGTCTTCAAAAATAATAATTGGTTTCAATATATGCAAATTTATACTATTAGCCAATGATTTTAAGAACAAAGCTTCCCTGACTGCTTCAAAAAGCGCCATATATTCAGCTTCTGTTGAAGAAGCTGCTACTGAAGCTTGTTTCTTAGTATTCCTGCAAAAAGTGCAATTCTCAAACAATTTAAACAAATAACCAGTTGTACTTTTTCGATCTAAAACATCATTTCCTTCTCAATCAGAATCTACGTAACCTGTCAAAATGTCAGTGTAATTACTTCTGCTGTATGTTAATTTAATGTCTTTCGAGCCTTTTAAATAATCTTAATACTCTCTTTAGACATTTCCATTATTCTAAATTATTTTTATTTGTATATCGACTCAATATATTAACAACAGTACTTAAATCTGGTCTAGTACATACCATAACATACATCAAACAACCAATGACACTTCGACAAGGTGCATTATAATGTTCATCTAAATTTAATGCTTCATAATCTAATTTACTTTCTACCGGTGTATTTACGGGTTTACTGTCATGCATATTAAATTTCTCTAATATTGTATTTATGTATGTACTTTGGTCAAGCATAATCCTATCATTCTCACGAATAATTCTAATTCCTAAGAAAAGTTTGAGTTCTTTCAAATCTACCATGTCAAAACGATTCACTAAATAATTCTTCAAACCAATCATTGATTTGGTTTCAGCTGTAGCAATTATCAAATCTTCTACATACAACCAGATATATATATTTTTCAAAATATTTCCTCTATCTAAAATGTAAATGCATTTCTCTACGGGCGAACTTTTAAATCCTTTTTCTCTAAGTGCTGTATCAAAATCCTCAAAGCAGCGCCGCGCTGCCTGTTTTAGACCATGCAAGGCTTTATAAGTTTGCAAACATAATTTGGCTTACACCTGATCCCTTCAGGAACTTTCAAATAAATTTCCTCCTTTAATTTTCCGTTAAAAACGCTGTCTTAACATCCATATGATGAGGGAGTAAATTAAATTGATTTTGGGAAGCTAAAATAAATGGAAAACGTGGTGATATTCTTGCTACTGGAGCAAAAGTCTCATCGTAATCTATCATTGTTCGCAGGTGATCGTACAGCTGCTTTCATACGATCATCCCACTATTGGCATAATGTTGATAGTTGTAGCAATGTTGATTGTTGTGTGTTGATTGAAGAGGTGTGTTGATTGAAGAGTTGTGAAGAGGTGTCTGCGATAATATTACTTTACACAAAAAATGATTTTGCTCCGACTCGTGCTACGGCTAGGATGATACTGAGGGACTACTTGTTGTACGCCAGATGGCATATCGTGGTGGGAATGTTGGGTGCGGAGACGGTGTTGCCAAGTGGCATGAACAATCATATATTTTTGACTAAACTCTTTTGCTACTAATCTCGCTTTATATTTTACTGGATTACCGTATTGATCATTTTTAATCGCAAAAACCCATCTATAATCTACAATATTTTTATTTTCTGGTCTTGGTGCCAATGTCCAAGTTTTATTTATTAATATTGAATGTATTTCATATTGAATTGCTTTTACCCATTTATCCCTATCAAGCCTACTCCCAATTCCTTGATATGTTGTGGGAATTTTACAAACAATTGATTGTGCAGCTAGTAAATAACCTTCTGGTATATTATCTTCATTATAAGAAATTCGTGGACGTTTCCTAATTCTATCACTCATTCTAGGTTTAAACAAACTACTATCTCTATTTTGAAATGAAGATCTCTATTTGCATTAACCATGTCTGTCAGAACTATGGATTCTCTCTTTTGAATTGATTCTTTGTAATTGTGTATGTATCATTTAAAAAAAGCTGCTGCCGCCGCATGGTGTGCATTGCACTTTCAGGTGTAATGCTCTGGAAATCGCAACGTCGCGACAAAATTTTATATTTCTGATGAATTACATTTCGAACCAATTGAGTTACTTAGAAATTTATGTTATTGAACTTATAACCAAAATTAGGTCATAAGTAACAACAATTTGTAAGCATAATTTTTGTATATAAATCGTGCCTGTAATAAATTAAGTTTAGTTCTTGTTTGGCTTCCAGCAGGACTATTTTATTCAAATTCCCTAACCCTTACCTCAAGACTGCTTTTGATATCGTGAGGAACTAGCGTTACCTAGTCTCTTCACGTATTAAGAAAGGTCTGTTAACACAATACAAACCCTCTTAGACTGAGCTAGTGTTCCCTAGCCTCCGCCTTAGAACTTTGTATTGTATCCCTTAAAAAAGCTCCTCAAAATAATTACCTTAAAATATATATGATATTTGTAGCATTGAGGCTGATAAATAACTTTTTTAGCTTGGGCAAAAGTCACCTAGGGGTTGGGGTGACTGTGTCCTTTGATTGGTTTTTCATATAATTTAGCAAGATTCAGTATATGTGGCCAATGCCACATCTCTGAATGTCGAATACAGGCCACCCTAGTCAAATTGGTAGTCCACATTAAGTGTTTTTTGGAGGGTGGGTTCTGATGAGGTCTTCTAAAAAAATGTCAAGAATTTGTAACTTTTGTACTTTCACTTCAAAGGCTCGCTAAGAACTGATCAAATTATTTTTTGCATGAGTTTCTTGCAATTAGATGACGATTGACACTCGTTCGTGCTATGGTTATTGCGTAAACAATTTAAACACAATCCCTTAGCTTTAGCAGCATTGCTACGCTCAGGCGGTTGCATTTTTACGAACGTTTTGCACGAGAATATTTGATGAGAACCTTCGCAGAACACGCAAGTAGAATTTCTTTGAGTTGACACGAAGGCATGCGCCCGATTATGCGAATTATTTTTGTGTTTTTACTAGGAAATTACTCGTATCAAAATCATCACTGAGTTCTTGTTTATTTATGAATGCCATTAATTTTTCAAAATTAGGCATTTCCTTTTCTTCAAGCGTTCCCTCCCAAGATCTACGCGTACCCTTATCTAACTTTTGCGATATAATGTAACATAGAAACGAGTCCCATTGATTTACCGGTTCTTTTAATAATTTTAACGAACTAACATGTTTTAGTGGCTTTTCACGAAGTGACCGAAGGCTGCTAGGCGATTCTTTCGTTATCACAGGTAACTCGAATATCGCCTGCAAATATGCATTAACAATTTTTCGCGGTTTGTCGCACCGATCTCTAATTAATTGCCATGCCACGATGTAGTCTTCATCGGAACCTTCAAGTCGATCCAGAAGGTCTAATAGCTCCCCGCATAAGGATTTTCGAAGCAGATAATATTTTTGCGCGATGGGTATATTATCAGCGTTATGAACTAATGATTGGAGCGCATTAGAAAAGGCCTTCCACTCGAGAGGATTCCCATCAAAGGGTTTGATGTCTATTTGAGGAAGCAGTGAACTTGTTTGTTGTATCCTTATTGTTTGAGGTACAACAGCAGTGCTGTCACCGATGGACGGGACAGGTGAATTTGGTGGTTGCGATCCTAACTGTAGCGCATGCATGCGTTCACTTATTGCTCTCGCACATTTAAAATAATTTTCCTCAAATAGATCGCGCTCCTGCTGTTGTTCAGTATCTGATCTCGCGTCCTCAGCAGTTAACATTATTAATTCGAGCTCATTTTTGGTACTTGCAAATTGCTGATAATATGCCTCAAGTTTATTTTGTCGCGGTTTTATGTCGTGGATATCAGCGTTTGTATTGTTAGTTAAAAAGGAGAGGAGCTTAGTCATATTTGCCTTTATTGCTCCGCGCTGTTTAATAAGTGCCGCGATTTTATTATCTAAATTTTCCATAATGACTTGTTAGTATGACAATTGAAGCGATTCAAAAAATAAAATATTAAGGATTTATAGGATAGAAAGTGGCAAGGACTTACGTATTCTCTCGCGCTTCTCTAGTGTGTCCGAAACTGGGATGATTGTTCTTTGTTACGGTATTGATGATGATGACGATGATGTTGTGATATGATGATGATGATTCTGGTAGCTGCTTTCCAAACGGGATGTCTACTCAGTATTTTAACTGTTTAGCCTCTTTCGATAAACCTTGTTAACACAACGGCTGCTTTCCAAATGGGACGTCCGCTGATTGAGTTTATGTTCGAGTCTTGAGGTATTTTAATTATTAATTATTTAATTATTAACTCATTCGGTTAATTAATATTGGTTTAACTTCACATGTAATGCTTGTCGGTTGTTGTTTATATTATTGTACCTTATTGCAGTTTACTATTATCACTGCATGAGTTTCAAACGATTGGCAAGGACAAAGACACGGATTTAAGGTCAGAATATAATTTTAATCACTCACAATGTACTTCTTCATAAATTTATGCTCGATAGTGCACGATTTGTATTTCACGTTATTCGGTTGTATTGTAGTGTTTGATTATGTTATGATTCTCACTATCAAATATATTGTTTTTATATATACAAGAAATGTATTTTAATGTTTTTATAATTATAAATGATTTTTATTTTATATCACGTCATCTGAATTATTATGATTAATTTGAGTCTGTACATAAAGATTTTAAACATAAGATTCACTTTATATTGTTTATTGATTTTTAATTAAGAGTTACGAGTCACTTATTTGTTTTTGTTTTAACGTCACTTCTTCCACAATTCTTGGTTTCAATAAAATCCGGCTCGAAGGACCGTGTTTAATTACTTGGACAAAGAAAAACCTTTAGACTAGGTTGACGATAACATTCTTAAATGTCCATACACGCGTTGACCTTAAACTTAATCTTTAATGTACATTTGTTACTATATTATAACTATATATGTATTAATTCCGGACAAGAACCACTATTAAATTGCGATTGACTAAAAAGGGATAAAACTTATGTGCGACTTTCCTAAACTGCGTTTCTGGTGAGACTGATTTCATTAGCGTCACCACGCTGATCCCTTACCCTAGCATTTGTAGTTGGGTGGGCTATAGATTTCTTAGAATTCATAAATCAGCACAAGTGTCTATGATTTATGAATTCTAAGCGATAAATTAACATATTTCTTATCCTATTTTATTATTATAAGTACCTAAACTATTTTAAGTGGCATGCACATGTTACAAACCTCACAATTATGTGCATGCTGCAATGATAAGGACCATACAATAAAGACTTATTTTGAAAGACAAAATAAACAAACACACACACAAGGAACTATGATTAAATCGAGCTAGTGCTTGGGCACTTTTGCTCTTTTATAGCTGTGAGAGTTATTTTCTCACTGGTCAGTTAGTCTGTCAGTATTGTTCTTAGGTCGTTGTAAGTCGAGTTTGTTTGGGGTGGTTTTCTCAAAATTGCTAGTGTTGTGTTAGGATGTTCGTCAATTTTATCAAAGAGTTTAAGCGCTTTATCTTTTATATATTTATCTATAGTCTCTAATTTCAGGTCTTTGTGGAAATCTTTATTCCTAACATACCACGGAATTTTGAGAATTTGTCGGATTGCCTTGTTTTGGCATCTTTATAGCTGTTTTTTGTTTGTTTTGCATGTCTTGTAGTATGCCAAACTGCCATATACAAGACTTGGCCTGATAATTTGCTTATATATGAGGAGTTTGTTTTTAACATTTAGCTTTTTGTTGCTAAAAAGGGGTTTGAGAGCGTATAGAGTTGTGGAGCAGATTCTACGTTTGTCGCGTATGTGTGTAGACCATGAAAATCTATTGTCGAAAGTCAGTCTTAGGTATTTTGCCGTCGGTTTCCAGTTTGTTATTTGATCGTTGACTTCCAGATTTTGGGGTATTTGCTGAAGTTTCCTTGTAACAAATATGGCCTGTGTTTTGTCCGTGTTTAATTTAATCTTCCACTTCATGAAGTGTTCCGCTAACCTGTTAATGTAATTTTGGAGATTTCTTGTGATGTTATTTGCTAGCCTTGACGTGTAGTAGCCCGAGTCGAAAAATTGGGACTCATTTATACTTATTATGTCCTCACCCGAGTTAAAAATTTTTTCCTCATGATTTTTCGGATATTGTTAAAAAACCTCAAATATCCTCATTTATGTCGCCGTTTTCCCGTATCAGGGCAAATTGAGACTTTTGAGGAGTAAATATTTTCTCAATAATCTCATTTGTCCTCAAAAAAGTCTCATTTTGGTCTTGAAACGGAAAAAAGCGAGACTTAGTTGAGGATATTTGAGGCTTTTTAACAATGTCACCAAAATCATGTGAGGTTTATTGAGGACAAAACGAGTTCCCAATTTCTTCTCAGTGACAGCTATGTATATAAAAGTAATTTATATTATTTATTTAGTTATATTTTTATTTATTTTATTTTGTTTTGTATTTTATTATTTAAAGTTACATTTGCTTGAGCCATCATAACGGAACGACGCTACTTTATGATTTCAGACTTTACTTTATTATTTCAAAAATAACTTCGCGCATGTAGTTATGTCTTAGATGGATATAATAAAAATTGGAAACTAATTCATGTTTCATCGATTATTCACACTTATCAAAAACAAACAATTTACCATAATGACGAATTACATTTAGCTAAAAAAGTAAATTATTTAAGGAATTAGAGTAAAAACTAAATATGATTGTAATAATGCAATCATTGCGTTATTGTCTTTTTAACTAATCTAATATCAAGCCAATTATGTTATAATTATTTTTATAATAATAGTATATACTTTACATATACACATAACTTCTATATATAATATGTATACATGTATATAATTGTACTGTACATATACTTTATATAAGCGGCATAATATATGAGGTTAAAATGAGGCCAAAATGAGTTTGAGGACATTGAGGACAATATGAGACCATCTAGGATTTTGTTAGAGCAGACTTGTTAGGACTAAATGAGATATTTGAGATAAAACTATTAGAATGAGAATAAATTGAGGACTTTGAGACTTAGGAAAATTGAGGATAAAATAAATTGAGGACATTTCGAATAAAATGAGACTTTTGAGAATTAAATTAAAAATCTTGTTGAGGTATTCTGAGGAACTTTTGAGGTCTTTATGACAAAAAAAGCCAAAATGAGTACATAAGTAGCCTAAATAGTCTACTTTAGGACAAAATGAGTCTTCTTGAGTCCCAATTTTTCGACTCGGGAGATGCACGTATCGTCTGCAAACAACGACAATTTTGTGCTAGTTGTTTTGGGAATGTCTGCCGTGTATATGTTATATAGCACTGGCGAAAGTGGTGATCCTTGCGGAACTCCTGCTTCGATAATTCGTGTTGTAGATAAGTGTGTGCCTATTTTGACACAAAACCTTCTGCCCTGTAAGAAGGATCCAATTATTTGGATAAGGGATTTCGGAATTTGGAGTTGCTGCACCTTAAATATAAGTCCTGCATGCCAGACTTTATCGAAAGCCTTTTCAATGTCAAATTACCAGGCCAGTCGACTTCCGTTTATTTAAACCATTTCTTATGTGATGGACCACCTTTGCTAATTGGAGTTCCGTGGAGTGTGTTGGCCTGAAGCCAAATTGTTCCTCTGGGATTATATTCCTCTCGTTTATCTCCTCACACAGTCGTGTGAGTAGTATTCGTTCGGTAATTTTCCCAAATGTTGGAAGGAGGCTTGTTGGCCTCCAGTTCTGTGGGAAGGAAAGGTTTTTATTAGGTTTCGGAATCACAGTTATTGATGCCTTTTTCCAGGTTTTCGGGTACCTCCTGAATTGGAAGATCAAATTTATTGTATTGGTGAATAAGTTCAGTATATTATCTGGTAGGAAAGACATGCACATGTTGGTTATGTTGTCGTGTCCAGGTGATATTCTTTTTTGCAGATGTCTAATTATTTATTTAATTTCTTGTAGGTTTGTGTTTCGTATTGGTTCTGGGTCTGGAGAGTTTCCTCTGATTATAGTGTTTGATTTTCTAATTACCAGTTCTTCGAAATTAGTGTCATATTCTGGGTCTATGTTTTCCCTAAACTGCAGTTCGAGTGCATCTGCAAAAGCTTCCGCCTTGCCTTCCACTTCGTACAGCAGTCCATTTGCCCCGTGTATAGTTGGCATGTTGGGTTTATTTTCCAGTTTGTTTTTCGTTTTGTTCGGACTGTTTCGTTTCCTTATGATTTCCTTTATGGACTGTGGAAGATCGTATGGATTGTGTTGTTGGATTGGAATGGTGATTGTGTGTTTGTCTTTCGTCTCTATGATTTTTTCAGTTATTTTGTTTATAGCGGTGTTTATATCGTTTTCTGTTTCGAATGTTATGTCGAGTGTTTCGTTGAGGAGGGAATCTTTGAATTTTTTCCAGTTTGTTTTTCGTTTTGTTCGGACTGTTTCGTTTACGTAAGTGTCTTCGATTATGAAGAACACTGGTTTGCGGTCTGAGTTTAGTTCGTCAAGTACTGTCAATCTCATGTTGTGGTCTATACCCTTGCTTAATTCTATGTCAAGTGTGTTGTTGTTGCGATAGCCAAAGTGTGTCGGTTCATTTGGGATCATTGTAAGAATATTGTTATAGAGTACGAATTTATTTAGTACAGTACCAGCATGGTTATTTCTGGCGGCTCCCCAATCTCTATGATAGTAATTGAGGTCCCCAGCGAGAAAAACTTTTTCATCCATTTCGAAAAGGATTTTGAGGTCTCCGGTGAAGTCTTTTGCCTGTGGAGGTTTATAAGTAGAAATTGCTGTGAATTGGAAGTTTTCTGTTTTTACTTTTATTATGGTTGCTTCCAGCTTATTTATTTGTGGGGTAGGGATGTGGTGGTGCTTAATACATCTCTTTACAAGGATCGCAGTGCCTCCTCCCCTTCCATTCATTCTATCGTTCCTGTATAGAATGTAGTTGGGGATATGGAAGTTTTTTCCTGGCTTAAGGAATGTTTTCTGTATGAGCATAATGTCAATTCTTGTGTCAACCAAGAATTGCATTAACTCTCCTTTTCGTGAGACCAAGGAATTTGCGTTCCATGTAATAATACTAAGGTTATTTTGATAAATCATCATTTATGGTTTTGATGGGGTTGAGATTGTTGATGCCACCATGCTTTCCATCATGGAGGTCATTATGTTCTTCATGAAAATACTGAATTGGTTCTGCATTGTTGTGAGAAACTGTTCGAATTGGACAGGGACAGGATTTAGTGGAATTTGGTTGTTGTTGAAACTTGGTTTGTTTGTTGGAGCTTGATTTTTCATTGTGAGGTTTTTCTTTATTTCGGGGATGGTATTTGGCGAGGTTTTTGACATGGTGGCGTACGAAGTTTTGTTATTTTTTGGGTTCGCAGGGCACCCTCCGTAACTTGCTGGATGTTCACCACCACAGTTGACGCACTTTGGGGGTTCTGTTTTTGGTTTGGTGCATTCTTTGAAATGGTGATTACCATCGCACCGTACACAGCGAGACTGTGCGAAGCATTGTTGGAGGCGTGATTGAATGCCTGACAATTGTGACATTGCGCTAGTCCTCCTTTTGATTTTTGTGCTTCAACGGACACAATCAAATGGCATACTTGTTTGATATTGTAAATATCTTTTTCGCTTTTAGGTAGCAATACCTTAACAAGTTTCGGTGGTGCTCCATTTTTAGGTTTGAGGTAGTAGACCACGATTGGATTGAAGCCCTGTAATTCCAGGTCTTCTTGTATTTCCTCTTTGGTTAGGCCTTAAAGACCTCTGATGACTACATTGAGGTTCTTTTCTTCAGGGAGAAGATACGTGTGATACTGAAATTTCCTTTCAGTGAAAAGTGTGGTAATTTTGCGATGGTCGTCAGGTGTTTTTGGGATAATCTGTATTCCCAAGTGGATTCGCTTGGCTGAGGCCACTTTAATGTTGTTGTTGGATAATGCCACGGAGATTGTGGTCCATTTGTCTGCCTCTCTTAAAATGATGGGAACCGATTTTTCGATTTTTGGGGTTTCCGTCGGCATTTGTGAGGAACTGGAAGAAGGAATAGGGGTGGTTTTTGGTTGAGGTGGTTCAGTTTTGGTCACATAGTAGGTGTATAGGTTTTGGTGTTTGCTGCTGAGTTATTTGCGGCATGGATGGAAGGGGTTCCACAATGCTCATGGCATTGGGTTCGCAGTCTATGATCATGTCGCTATCAGTGTTCGGGGAATTTTTCAGATTATTTTTTGGCTCATTTTTCGCTTGTTTCCTCTTTTTTGATTTGTCATCTTCTCGCTGTTTTTTAAGGTCTGCCCTTAGACCTTCAATTGTGGCTTGAAGTGACGCTATCAAATTTTGAAGCTTTTCATTCTCGCGTTTTTTCTCGTCGTAGTCTTCACTTAGTTTTCTTAAATGCTTCTGAAGGAGAGCATTGTTTATAATTTCGTTATTTGGGGCCGGTATCTGACTTGTCTTCGTCTGAGAGTGGTGGATTTCAATGGGAACGTTATTTTGTTTTACTGTTGCCATTGTTTAGGTTTTTTGGGTTAAATATTTTAGAAATTTTAAAGTGGCGGATTACCGCGATTTTTTAATTGGTTAGTATTTCCCCGTCAAAAGGCTTTTGTTCGGGGTGGGCACCAACGAGTAATGGGGTGTTAGTTTGTTAGTCAATTTTGTTAAAAGGGTGAAAAGGGGCATGTACTGAAAAGAAATTTAAATATGTGTTAATTTAAGTTTCTGTTTCCTGTAAAGAAAAGAAATTAGTATTTTCAGGTATCTGTAATTAAAAGAAAGTATGTATTAAGTATGTTAATTGTTTTATGAGAGTAATCAACCAACTGGTACTTTGGTTAATTAATTCCCGGTTTATCCTGGAGGTTTGGCTCGATCCTCGTCCAGATAGTTTCCTTTGTGGGGCGTGGTCCTCGTTCGCTTCTTGCTGCTTTGCAGGTAGTTGCGATGTTCTTCGGTCCTTGTGGGCGGGTCCGTTTGGAAAGTTTTTTATTTTCTGTTTTCTGTATTTCTTCTTCGAGAGGAATTTGGAAACACGTCCTAACTCCTTGAAGTCGAATGTCTGAATGAATGAATGAATAAACAAACAATTGACATTCAAAATATTCGAAAATAAGGACATTCAACATATTGAAAAGAAGGACATTCAGCAACTACATAAAAAAAGGACAGACGCAGGTAGTAGCGTGCCATATGCGACGCAACAGTCATGTGCATGCTAATTACGTGGCGTCGTATCATTTTATTCCTTAAATAAACATGAAATACCAAAACTACAGAACTCAACAAAAAAAAGGGACATTCAAAACACTTAAGCAAAAAACAAGGAAATTTATCGCAACCAAAAAGGGGCGTAAAAAAGGATTCAGGTAGTTGCGCGCCATATACGACGCAACAAACGGTTTATCATTTTCAAATTAAAATGTGCCACACTTTTGGCAACAAAATCTTTGAATACCGAAAATACATCTGATTTTAAGGTAATCAAATGTGTGACACAATAATGAGTGTATTCGTCAATAAATGTAACAAAATCATTTCTATTTTTTATATCTGAAGGAGTGATAGGACCGCAAAGATTTGAGTGGACGATATACAAAGGTCTGTTAACATGCTTCTTGTCCTTACCTTTATTATATGGCAATCGCGTTTGTTTACCTTAATGCAGGCTTCACAAAAATTATTATTGGGCAAAATTAAGTCAATTAATTGTGGATCATTAATCATTCTACTGTTTTGCAACTTTAAAAATTTGTTTTTACTTATGTGCCCCAAGCGTTGATGCCATATTTCATAATTATTCTTACTTATATTGTAAACTTGTACGAGACTATCCTTTTTGATGTCCACGGTTAGTTCGACCATTGAAAAATTGTTAAAGACTTACCAGTCATCACAGTTTTACCATTTTTTGATACTTCAACACCTTTACAGTATAGATGACTTCCATACCAGCTTTTTGAATTTTTGATACGAACAGCAAGTTGTAGGGGACATCCGGCGAATATAAAAGATTCTCCAGTTTACCTTTGATTCCAAGATCACTGACCACATTCAAGGCTCCCATCTTGGTTGTATGTATAAATGTTCCGTTTTTGGCCACCGAAATTTGCACTGGATTCTTGAGCACTTTAAACTTATCTGTTACTTCTTTCATATTTATTATGTGGCCAGAAGCACTTGAGTCCAACACAAAATTTATTTTTCTTTGATCATTATTTTGTGCAATCATATTTCTACCTACTATTTGGCCATATTTTTCCAGCCTATATTGTTTGAGGTTGTTGGCTCATATCTTTGCGCTGTTTGCATTGTTTTATTCACATTGCGTTCCTGCTCTCTTTTGAAATACACTGAACAGCAAATAAACCGGGCCACCAGTTACCTTGGAACTCTAATCCGATTTCCTCATTATGTATCAAACTTACAATTATCAATGTTATACCTAAAGAAAGAGTGTTTAATGACGATTAAAATAAGAGGAAACCAATAGGGGTTTATCATTTCTTTAAGTGTTTATTAATGATTTAACAAAGAAGAGTTGTTTTACTGTCGTGTAGTTAGTAAATGATCATAAAGTGAAAGAAAAAATCAAAGCTAAAAAGAAAACAAAAATTGCAAAAAAGTTTTTGGTCAGTATTCCGTGTTCCCTCCCCTTGCTCGGATAACTGCTAGCATCCTCGTATTCATAGACCTCACGAGCCTGACGATTAAATCTTGAGGAATCGCATTCCACTCCTCTTGAATTGTGATTCGTAGCTCTGGAAGCCTTGTTGGGGCAGGTACCCTGGCTCGATCTCGACGTTTTAGCTTGTCCCATAAGTGTTCTATCGGATTCAAGTCTGGGCTTCGAGCTGGCCAGTCCATAGTACAAATGCCGACATCGCTTAGGTAATGGCTCACCACATGAGCAGCATGAGGCCGTGCATTATCATGCATCAACTGCATATCCTGCCCGATATGTCCTGCGTAAGGTAACACATGCTCCGCGAGGATTTCACTGATGTACCGATGCGAAGTTAATCCACGTGCACGGGCCGTCGGTTCAATAAAAACTAACGCAATACGTGAGGTTAAAGATATGCCACCCCAGACCATTACAGATCCTCCTCCATATGCAACAGTTTCCTCGACACAACACCGAGAAAAACGTTCTCCAGGGCGACGATATACTCTCTGACGTCGATCACTTCCATGTAGACTTACCCTGGTCTCATCAGTAAAGAGTACACTACCCCACTGCTCTACCGTCCAATCCCTATGCTCTCGAGCAAACTCAAGTCGTGCTCGTCGGTGGGCTACCGTTAATGCTGGACCTGTTGCAGCCCTCTTTGGAGTCAGGTTTCGTTCAGCAAGTCTTCTTACTGTGTCTGCACTTATGACCACTAGGCGTTCGTCACGCAGACTTTGTTGGACTTGAACTGCGTTGAGGCGGCGATTTCGCAGAACAGTAAGTTGAATATAACGGTCATCTGCGGCTGAGGTTGCTCTAGCTCTGCCTGTACCCGGACGGCGATCGAATGCTCCAGTCTCAAGGTATCGTCTGTGAACACGCTGCACCGAAGATCGGCTGATTCCAAGTCTTCCAGCGACCTTACGTTGCCCAAGACCGGCTTGAAGCAGTGCTACAGCTTGAGCTGCTTTCTGAGGTGTCGTATCCATTATTCCCCGCAAAATTTATTAAAAATGCACGCTGCTGAGCAAAAGATGGACAAAAACGAATGAAAGGACATGAAATATCCGAATATCCTCAACGAACGAACGAACTTACCGTTAAAACTAACTCTACTCAATTCAAAACAAAATGTTAGCAGTGTGTTTGTTGCTTGATAAAAATGTGAATTAACGGTACTTTGAGATTAAGTTGATAGTAGTTTAAATCGTCATTAAACCCTCTTCCATTATGTATCACTTCAATAGATGTAGGTCTTATACATTTGCAGGAAATCGGATAAAAGTTCCGAAGTAGCGGGTGGCCCGGTTTATTTGCTGTTCAGTGTAAATGCAGACATTTTTCATATGCCCTTTTCTCCAACAATGGTAACACTTCACCAATCGTTGTTTTTTTATAGGTTTAAACTTTATATTATTTTGAAAGTTTTTGTTAAACGCGTTTTTTTTTGAAGCTATTAAAATATAGATTTTTATTGAAATTATTGGTTTTCCTCATTTCATCATTTTTGAAATTGTCAGTAATCACACCCGTATAATCCCTCGTCATAGTGATTAATAAATGTGCCAGTTTATCAGATTCAGACACTTCACCTGTGGCAATCAACTGACCAATAAGATCTTCAAAGATCATAAGTGTTCACTTAAAGGAACATCACTTTTTAATTTTAAAGAAAGTAACTTTTTCCGAATTGAAACTTGAGATTTGGCACTCTTCTGTTCATATAACTCATCAAGGGTTTTAAAAATTTCGTATGGTGTAATAGTAGGTGTTAATAGCATTGAATCTGCCAAGTAATCAACAATTACACCTTTCGCGATTCTTTCACTTTCCTTCCACTTCTTGACTGATTCTAGACTTAAAACATCAGTCGGTCTACTATTTTCGATTACGTGGAGCATTTTTAATTCAGCGAAAAGCTCGCGGATTCTAATCTTCCAAATACCGAACTTTTCACCATTAAATGGTTGAATATTTTTCTTCATATTATTGTTATTATTACCCATTTTTGAATTTACGATCTTCCTTTATTATACTATTATGATTTTCTTTCTCTTATCAACACAAAACTTTTATTTCTTTTTATTAATTCTTCGAAATTTGATTCCGCCTTATTTCACTGAATCCACAGAAGTTTTTTTTTTTTTTTTCAAAAATTCGGTATTTTGAAAAACAACAGTTTTATAACGTTTATTAATTAACTTTTATTCGCGCCCGATAAATCAATTTCAAAACTTCGCGTCCACTGGGAAATTTTCATGCTAAAATAATCGAATTGAAGAAACGCTCGATCGATATTTATCAAGAGAAAGGCTACTTTGCTTCTTAAGAGAAGCAAATGAAGGGAGATCGTGCAATCAAAATGCAGTATTGTTCTCTCGAATATAACGCTGGAGACGGAGAGTAACCAGTAGCGCCACGTATTCGAGGGAAACGATGCAATATCGCTGACGCGTGACTGTATGGTAAAAACCCGACGAAATCAGTTTTGCAATAATTTAAGGAATTGTCCGATTTTTTGATACATTTGTTTATTACTCCGCTACCGCTCTCCGCTCCGTACCATAATTAGTTATAGCCTATAGCTTTCCTAACAATCTAATACAATCTAATACAAAAATAAACTTTCAAATCGGATAAGTATTTTCTGAGATCATCGCGTTTAAACAAACAAACTCTGTCCCCTTATAATATTAGTATAGATATATGTAATTTGTGTGAGTTTCGTTTTATGTATGGTAGAGTGTTGTATTACGATGTTGTGCAAAATTTATTCATAATTTGAACATTCCTTATTCTTTTGCTGTCCTCTTGCTGGAAAAATTTATAATCTTCGATCAAGTAACATCCGTGTTACATGATTGCGCATAAGTCTTGTATTGTACTTTCTTTGTGTTGCTGGATTCCTGTTGTAACAAAGCAAAGTTGCAAAGTATACGGCAAAGATGCCGCAGTCTTTATTGTTGTTTTGGCTCTGTACTTAATGGAATATTGGAATCTTTATAATGATTCATTATTTCATGAAATAAGTTAATGTGTCCGTCGCTGAGTAAACGATTTGGGTTCAATATTTCTTTACATTCCCCATCAGTTAATGCATAATTTGGATTATTGTTATTTCCTGAACTTCCGGATTTATTAATAATTTTGTTCTTCCTCATTTTATTATAATTCTCAATTTTGCTATCATACTTTGTAATTTTTTTGTTATGATTTTCATCATTATTGTTGCCGCCGCATGTTGAGCATTGCGCTATCCAGGTGCAATGCTCTGGAAATCGAAACGTCCGGTCGTCGCGACGAAATTTTTACATTTTTTGATGAGCATTGCACCTCTAAGGTGCAATGCTCGAATCTATTGATTACTTTGAATTTTATAGTATTGAACTTATAACCAAAATTAGATCAGCATAATTTCTGTATATAAATCGTACCTGTAATAAATTAAGTCAGTTCTTGTTTGGCTTCCAGCAGGACTATTTCATTTAATAGAAAAGTCTCTTAACACAATACAAACCCTCTTAGACTGAGCTAGTGTTCCCTAGCCTCCGCCTAAGAATTTTGTATTGTCTCCCTAACAATTATTATAATTCTTCTTGCTGTTATTATTATTACTATTATTATTATTAATATTATTATTATTATTATTATTATAATTATTATGATTATTATTATAAGTTGTACTTGTAAGTAGACTGGTGATGATATAAGAAAACAGCAAGGGCGAAGTGGCTCTTTCCGCAGTCAAAACACTTGGTTTTTAATAATAAACAGGAATTTTTTATTGTTCACGACGTTTCGGCAACAATAATTGCCATTATCAATTGACTAAAAAACAAAACAAGTAGTCGCCAGGACAACAAATCCTTTTTCACCTATCATCCTTTCAAGGTATTGTGTATTATACATATCAAATAGTGTGATTTGATTGTGATTTGAAACATATTAAATCATAAGGTTTTAATCCTATTAATATATAAGTTTGTTTCAATTACAAAATAAAAGTGGAATAACAACCTAAATAATATCGTGGTAAACCAATCACGAGGAAAAACCTCGTACATTAATAAAATAAATTAAAAAAACAAACATTTGAGAATACTTACATTAGATGTTAATTAAGTGAGTTAATTAAGTAAGTAACAGGTTGGTAGTGACAGTTACACAGGAAAGAAACCTTGATAAACTAAAAATATTGATAGTAAGAACAAAACTTAAAACAACTAAATATAAACAAAACAAACAAATTCTAAACACGAACAAACTGGTAATTTACAAAAAAAAAACAAAATAAATCAAAAAATAATAATAATAACCACCTGTACCCAACCATCAAGTGCTTATTCCACAATGACGATTTTGAAAGGGTCATTGTAACCCGTTAGGCCGACAACCTATAGTGAATTTAATTCTTGGAAACCAGTACTGTGAAACAGCAAATATGCGGGGATGATTGGAAAATGAAAAATGAAAATCCAGTTGTGTAAAAACCAATCAGAGTCATCATTTCACTCATATTTAAATTAATTTTGGGCTTTTATATGTTAAGGATAGTAATATTATCAAAATCAGATGAATGTTTTAAATTTTTTGCGTGTTCCACTTATGCGGTGTGATTATCCGATTTATTGTTAATACTATATTTATGTTGGTAGATTCTATCCTTTACCCATTGGCTAGTTTATCCAATGTAAATGAAATGTTGGGTTTGTGTGTTTTGTCTTTGCCATAGTTATAAAATTTATATAAGGAGTTAGTGTTTTTAAGAATTACGGGGATATTATATTTAGAAAAAATCTTTGATCTGCTGGTTTCTTTAAAACAAGGAAATTATACTGACAAATTATAGTCTAATTTGTTTTGGTTGTCTAGTGTTTCATTATTATTTGTTTGGTTATATTTGACATTGCACAACTTACGCCATCTGAGATGTGTGTATTTATTTATGAACTTCCAAGGATAGTCATTTTGCAAAAGAATGTTATAGACTTTGTGCATATTGCTTTTGTTAAATTTTTTGTCACCAATGTGGAAAATTTTGTCAATTAGATGGAAAACAATACCGATTTTCTGTTTAATGTGATGATTGGACGAGAAATTAATGTATCTGCCAGAAAATGTAGGTTTCGTGTACCAATCAATTTCTAGTAAACTATTGTTGTTAATTATTTTGGTATCTAAGAAAGCTATTTCATGGTTTTTATTTTCAGTTTCAATCGTGAATTGAATATGACTATCATAATCGTTAAAAATATTTAAGATGTTATTGGTCTGGTTATTTGGAACGCACGTAATAATGTCATCCACATATCTTTTCAAAAAAGGAATTTGAAATCTACATTTTTTCATTCTGTTAGCTATTAAGTGATCCATTAGGTAGTCAGCTAAGATTGGAGAAATAGGTGAACCCATTAGAGCACCAAATTTCTGTTTATAGATGATGTCATCAAAAGTGAAAATTATGTTGTGTAAACAAAATTCCAAGGAAGTGAAAAAATCCTTCCTGTTCATCTTGTGTTGTTCTTGATATTGTTCCAGTTTAATTTAATTATAGATATAGTTTTGTCTATTGGAATGTTAGTGAAAAGGGAGACTACATCTAGTGAAATTAATTGGTAATCCTTAGGGATAGATCTATTATTTTTAATGTAATTAGCGAATTCAATACTATTTTTGTGTCATATTCCGTATTAACTCTACTGTCTTGCAATATTTTGGTTAAGAAAGAACTAATAGTGTATGTAGGGCTATTAGTAGAGGCTATGATAACTCTAAAGGGGATGTTTGGTTTATGTATTTTAGGGAGGGCGTAAGCTTTGGGTAACAAATTATTGTGTTTTATGTAAGCTTTTTTAGTGAGTTCATTGATGTAACCCTTTGTACACCAACAATTAATGATATGAACGAAACCTATATCGTTCGTATAGAAAGAAAAAAAGTATAGTCGATTTGCCTCATTACAATTTGGGGTTTTCTGTCTATAATTCTTAACTAACAACATTACGTATTGCTTCTGCTCTTCCTCATTAGTGTGTATTTTATTGTACTCTTCCATCAATGCAACACCCCTCTCGGGGCTCACAGGATGACTTTGACTTATATCGCTTTCACTTTCATTCCCCGCAGAAGAAGTTGAAGAAGATAGCAAATTCCATTTCTCAGATAATTCCTTCATTGCTTCTTTTTCCTTTTCTATCATCTTTTGCAATTTATTTTATAATTTTTTTTTTCAGTTTTTTCACATGGATTCTATCGATTCTTCTTCTTCAGTAGTTATCATATTAAGGGCATTTGAGTGAGCAATATCAGACAAAGCATTTTAATTCGAGTGCCATTTGCTTTATTTTTCGTTTATTGCTGCTGAGCGTTTTGGTTTATTTTCTTTATTTTTTTTTAAATTCTGCCATTCTTTGAAATATTTAAGTATTTTTGTGGTAACACGTTGTATTTCTTTGGAAGGAATAGTTGCTTTTTGCCATATGTGGTGTCATCACATCACTTGCTGTTAATGACGCCGATTCTCGATTTGTGTTGTTCATTACGTTTTTATAGTGAAAAAATAAACACATAACCCTTTTCACTGACGGTAATTTTGTTTGCACCAATTCGGAACGAGATTATCCAATTAACCATATTTCAGTCCTTTTTCGTGTTTTTAGAAAATTCGATGTCACTTGAGAAGTACAAATGCGAGAATAAAGCTAAAGTAATCACATTTACAATCAAACACAATCACTTTGACTCGCATATTTTTATATTAGACTAAAGATTTCTTATTTCCAAATTTGACAAGCAAGAAATCGTCAACATTTATTTTTTCAGCACTAGGAGCCTCACACTTTTCGTCATCTTCTGCATTAGGTTGCCAGTCAACATCCATTACGCTATCATCATCCAATTTCAGCGACTCATTCTGGCTGGAATCTTAGTCGAAGTCGAACGGCGATTCTAAACTGGCTCTTTTCTTTTTAGATTTTTTCATTTCTGTTAGACCCAGTAAATTTCTCGTTGTTTTTAACGCCTTTGCCTTCTCCCTAATCATTTTGAATGGCCGTTTTCTGTCCTTTTCATCTTACATTATTTGCAGTCTATACTTCTCTGGTGTTTATTGTAAACCCTGGATTTACCTTGTTATCTCTCTCTTTCTGATGATTTTTGATTCATCACTTTTTTGGGAAGGGTCTTACTGCTGCTGGTGACAAGTGAGTCGTAGCGCTTGATGGGACTACGTTCGGGGATGGAATAACACTGGAAGACGGAGCCATATTTGGTGATTCAACAATGGCGGACTCTCACCTGAAGGGCTGGTTTCATCAGCCAGCGCTTGGTCCTTTTCTCCTCCTTCAATAGGTTTATTTTGACTTATGTCTGCATGTTAGGCTGACAGCTCACATCAAAAATTTGATAGTTTTTTGAAATCTAAAAAGTCGGCAAATTCCATGGGATGAACATTAAATGGTTGGTTTCGTCTGGCGAGACGAACAATTGGATAGAGTTGAGCAGGAAAAAAAATGTCACCTGCCTTTGTCAAAGCTCTTGATACGACACTATGAGCTGAGTCTACTTCGTTTTGCCCATGGAAAGATTCAGAAAACTGCAATGAAATCATTTCTATGTTAGTACTATTATTGACAGTGTATTGCCGCCATAATTGAATTTTTATTTTGACCACTGCATCCGTCTGAAAACAGCGAAACAATTTTTGCACCCTTATCGTCTAAATCAGTAAGTGCCTTATACACACATGATGTGATTTCCGATGCACCTCTGTTGCTTATGCATTCATTCCACATGAAGCAAGTACACTCTCTATCCGCAATATTGAAGAAAGTAAAATTAAAATTGGCGAAACGCCGAAACGCTTTGAACATCAGGTCCTGAATTTCTTCCCTGTTAGGGCCCTAGCCAGGATGCCCATTCAGAGCCCGATTTTGTGGAAACAAATTATTTGCCCTCAATACTTCCCAAAATTACATAGTGCGAGAAATAATTAAGGATTTAAAGTTGAACGAGAAAAAAAATGGTATACAGTACGCAACATATAGTTTTATATTAATAAAATTAAAGCAATACATTTGATTTACATTTAAATTTATACAAAAAAAATTTCAATGATTCTTCTGTTGGTTGTCCCAATTCTTTGCGTTCGATAGGCAAGATGACAATGCCTTGTTAAAGTCGGCTTCAGTGATGGGGGCTCCATCCTTGCCATGAAGACGACAAATCACTTCTGAAATATAATAAAAAAATGAAGATTATTAAATTAAATTCATTATCAAAGAAAATTATATATTATACTCACTAAATAATATTTTGTAAAAATTGGTTTCCTTCAAAATGTATATCTGCCCGGTTTTTTTTTACCGCGGTGCAGTTCATTGCAAACTGGAAAATCCGTTTGCATACATTAATTATTGTACTCTTATAAGAAGAATTTACCAGACTTTCCAATGCATTATTCTGAAAATCAAATAATTGGAAAACCAATATTTTTGAGATGGTATGTAAAACTTTGAGTATAGAAATGTTATCTTACAAAATCTCTCGCAAAGTCTCCATCCTCCGTCAGCTTATGTTCAAACCGTTTCCAAATCATCCTCGGTTTGAAGTTTCTTGAAGTTTTGACTTTCTTCAAAATCAATGAAGGAATAGCTCGAAAAATTTTTTTTCGTAGTTATCTGGGACATCGTGCTCCGCAGCATTGCGACTTCGGACTTCATCTCCATCACTACGGTTGTCATTCTTTTGATACTAACATATAAATATTTTATCTCTGTAAGGAATGAATGAATGAATCAATGAATTTTGAAATTATTTGGTTACCGTCGGGCATAGTGCAAACAGCTGGATCTTGTGGCATATTATCACCTTTTTTGGTTACATTGTGATCTTTACCTTCAATTTTTTTCGGACGAATCGGTTTAATCGGAAGGTCTTCACAATCTTCTGATTCACTTGTACTAGTAAAACATCTGGTCTTATTGGTGGCATCTTTCCTCCTATTGTTTTTTGTTTTAGTACAGGTAATCGGCTCAGCATCTGCAAATAGGAAATAATAATAACTTATTGAATTTATTTTAAGTGATGTTCAACAAACCTGAATCAGGTGACACTTTTGGGCAGGTGCTTCAATCGACAACATCTACGATATCTTCTGTTTCTTAATATCATTTTGCAGTTTCATAACCTTTTGCTGCCCTTGGCTTTCGGAATCTGTCGTAAAGGCTCGAATTTTTAATATATTCAACTTCAGAATTCCTTCCTTCTATGTTTCTGTAGAAGAAAAAATTTATAAAAATAATGTATGCAATTATTAAATTATTAATATTATTAATTACTAAACTACTTACTAGCGCTACTTTTGATAATAACCGGATAATTCGGCCAATTATTAGGAGCTTTATCACCTTTCTTTGCCAATTCCTTAATATAAACCACAGCTTTTTTGGTACATGTACCGTTTTCCGATGGTTGCATATACTTGCAAATGCATCATAATCCAGCCAACCGCTTGGGACGCACTCTATGCTCTTTTGGTCTCCTATATTTTCGTTACAAAACTTCACCAAATTGTAGGCTGGCATACTATTCACTGTAAAAATATTATTTTGTTGAATAAAACTCTATTATTTATTGAAAAGAATTACTCACGGACTACTGTGGAAACGGATTTATAAAAGGTTTACAACGTTTCCAATTTTTATCACAGTCACTAAACGTAAGAACTCTTGCACAAGTATGCCGAAGAGAACATGAAATATTATTAGAATTGAAAAAAAAATTGCATCCTCCCGAGGAGTTCAGAGTTATAGAATCACGTATTTTAAACAATATTAGTTTTATAACGAAGTTAATAATCAATTATTCCACTTATATAACTAATAAGCACCCTAATAACTGTGTACTTTTAAAAAATGGGCATATAATGGAAAATAATTAAATTTTCAGAAGACCAGGTGCATCAGACATTATATTAAAGGAAGAGTTTGGATTTAAAAAAAAATATAAATACATTTCGAAACGAATTGCATAAAATTAACGAATGGCGCATAAATACACATTTAAGTAAAATAAAAACTGTCGAACGTAGCAAAATAATCCAAAAAGTAATTTTTATAAGATTATCTATGCAACCTAACGGCATTTCCAAACAATTTGCTGTTTCTCTATTACATAGCCAACACGTTATTTGTTAGGTTTTTATTTATAATATTGTATGGTTGTTAACATTTAAGAAACAATTATTAATTTTTGAATAAATATATTGTAATCCGTGTTAATGTACGTCTTTTAATTTGTTTCAGCAATTTTTATGCTATATTTTCAACCCAAGCATATCGTAACATATATATAAACATATATTATTATATATATTTTCTCTTAACAAACATGTTTCAAAAAGTAAGGCATCCTAGCAAATCCATAATCAGAGCCTTGTAGGGGCTGACTGAAAATAGCCCTACTAAAGATTTTAAAGTAGGCCCTGTATAGACCATAATCAGGATGCCCTAATTGAGGAAGCCCTAGATTTATCCGATCGGGGCCTGATTTAAAGTAGGGATGCCTAGACAAATTTCCACACGGGTGGTTCCTCTTTTTCTCCTTCCACCAAAAATTCTTCTGGCCTCTTTTTGCTTAAGTAATTCCTTCTCCGGGTACTTTGATGTGTTTCGAAAGAGCTTTCGTATGCTTCAAAGTGTTAAAAGCACAATAATTTGGAGCAAATGTGACATGAAGAAAATACTTCTGCTGTACAATTATCCGCCTGGCAGCATGGAACATAGTCACAATCATCCTCTGAATTGTCCCCAAAACACGTATATTACTAAAATCCGAATTAACAATTGATTTTTTCCTTGATTTAACAATAATTGTGTCCTTTTTGATGCGTTGAGCCAGTGTGGCTAACAGAATTTCACTTTCGCTTTCTGAAGAACTACTCATTTCACTAGCGACAGTTATTAATTTCACCATCCTGATGAAATTCAAGTTACGACGAGTTTGTGAAATTCAGATGAGTCAATTCGAATCGGTTGAAAAAATTTCACACTCTGGCGTAACTCAACATACGACAGTTTGTGAAATTGTAATTTTTAAAAATGCGAGTTACGCCACTGGCCATTTTATTAAATGAAACGAATCTCGAAGTCCTAGAGGTACGATGCTTTGTGGAATTGAAGACAAGCATTTTTTAATAATTTAAGGCTAGATATCTCAAAAGTGCCAAAAAATGAGTTACGCCAGTACGTGATATTGACGACGAAATGATTCAAAAGGGATTATCCTTAGTGCATGAAGTGTGCCGCTTAATGTGCTGCAAAACTTGAATATGCAACTCTGCCGTCATCCAGCCACTCCTGGTTGGTAACCTTAGACTTCCTTCCAGAGCATCATTTAAAAACGCGTCTTTCAAATGAACACGAGGAAAGACATAGACAGGAGGAACTAGTTCTCCTGTTTCTGCTGATACTATTTGTCCTACTTGCCTCTGTTTCTTTTCGGCCAGAACTTTCGGTGTAGGTTAAACTGTGGTCACTCCGGTTTCATCAAGATTGATAATGCGATTAGGTGGAAAATTACACCGTAACAGAACATGTTCATAGTTATCAAAAAATTCTGTTACAGCGGTCTTATTAAATGCGAAACTCCTTGATGCGCTGGTATTTTCAGGTTTTCTTAAACCAACTTCCTGGTTCCTCTTTCTGAATCCTATATCCCAATCTTTCTCAGCGCATATTTTCTTTATCCAAGATACTGGATATTTGATATTTGGAGGTATGGATCATGTCTTAGACATAACTGAAGATACGGCATTCTTGACATCTTCCTAATTAATGATCCGCCATTCTGTCTTTGGCTTATAAATTCGCACCATTTTCTGAATAATAAACTCGAAAAAATTTTTATATTAGGTACCCACAGATAAAATCTAACTATAGTAGGGCACATTGATGCGTATCAAAGCACCCCGACGCTTACTGTATCAATGTGCCCCAACTAGCATTTTACGAAAATTTGAATGCCCTAACTCCCCTTTGATGTGTTTCAGTTTCTTTTATATGGCACAAAAATTTGTCAAAACACTTTTAAACCTTATAGAGAGAACGAAGGTAATTTCGCCAATAACAGACAATTTTTTATTTGTAATGCTCTTTATTTTTGTAACATTACAATGACGATGTTTCCATCATTGTTTTTGATCTTTTCAAGTCTACAAGTGAAAAAATTCAAATTTACAACGCTAATTCACTACAATAAGACAACAAAAAATTTTTTGTAGAAAATCATCTAAATTCACCATCAGTAAAAATGGAACACGTAGTTACATAGTCAATAATTTTTACAAAAATAAAAATAGTCAATAATTAATAACTACTATGACAAAAAAAAGTGAGACATAACTGAGACAAGTTAATCAGTGAAACGTCGATTGAGACTAATTTGTGTTTCTACAGAGAATTGAAAATTAGGTGAGCGCAGGCAGATACAGGTCATGGAAATTATCAGTGTCCGTTTGTAAATTCAATGCATGTGAGTTCGCTTTGATGTGAGCCATTTAAGACACGAGGCGTTTTGATAACCGAGTTTCCCTGTCTTTAATGTTAACGTCATCCCAATTTATAATCAGGGTTATTCCACAGAACGTAACCGCGAAAAAAAAGTACGTTTGGGGAACTTCATATTCTCGAGAACGCTACCGCGACCGCACCCACGGAACTGCGTTTCTGACCGTGAACACGGAAATCAGTTACTATGGGGACCGTAACGGGGCTAGCTCTTTTAAGTATAAGAAATACGGATCGGTATTGCAGTTTTCCGTACGTTCATGAGAATACCTAAAAAATGCGTTGCGGACGGGCAAGGAAACGCGTTGCGGTTACGTTGCGTTCTGTGGAATAACCCTGAATATGTGACGGACGGTCAAGTCGATGTTTTGTCATTACATTATGATATTTGGGATCAAAATTTATATTAATCGAAACGTCGTCATTGTAATGTTACAAAAATAAAGAGCATTACAAATAAAAAATTGTCTGTTATTGGCGAAATTACCTTCGTTCTCTCTATTTGGATACGAAAACAGACGAGATTAGCTTCATAACACATAACTTTTAAACCTTAATCAATTTCTTACTTCACTCTAAAATCAAACGCTCTCCTCAACAGTTATCGAGTAACTGAATTGGATGACATCAGCAACTGTAGCTGTTCGATGAACTCAGCAAAGGAAGCAAGTGTGATCTCTGATGCGTTGGTCTTGTGGTGGTGTTGTTGAGTTGTCCTTGAGTAATAAACCTGTGAAGCCAATGGTTAATTATGTGTTTTGTTTTATATGAAACATTGAATGTGTCATGAGTTATGACACCACGATCGAGAAATTCTTGTGAGCGTTGGCAAGAGGTTTCAACTATGATAATCTGTTCAGTATGAACTCAGTGATTGCTACCTTGATTGATTTTCTAGATTGATTTTCATGAGTGTAGCAATCAGCCGACATGAACGAAGTGAAAAGTGATTGCGAGCTCAACTTCTCAAAAATGTCGCAATAAGTTTTAAGTTAAGGTAAGACCACATCAGCGAAGGGTGATGTGGATGTCTCACCCTTGTCACGCTCTTGTCAAGCATCAACACAAGAACCACAGACAACTGTGTCAGACCTGGCTAGATGTTACTCATAACATCTCAAGGTCTTTGTTTGAGAAGATAGAAATTTGAATTACTACTCACTGATTATGGTCAACACCAATTTGACTCAGCTTTCAACACTATTCAATACACACAAATTGTGTTCTGTCTAATTTAACTTGAATCCTTGGGAAGTGATTCACCAATATGCATGTTCACTTGGTTTTGTTATAATCAGCACACTGACTAGTCCACACGTGTTAATTAGGTAATAATGGTTTTTTCCACAGTTTAATTCATTATTGAACTTGATATTCACTTTGTTCTTAGTTGTTAAATCCTCAAACACCAATCATTTGAAAAGATAAACTACTACTTAATTTTGAACTGATTTCTACAAGAACTTTTAACTTTGGTTGACACTTTGATGTTTGTTATTCGGCTGCCACACACAGAATGATTCTGCTTTTTCGAATGCGATCAAAAATAAGGGAGATCGATCAAGCCTAGACCCAAGGGACCATTCTCGATTGGTCATTAATTCGAAACCGATAAGACGGTCTCCGCCCTTCAAAAGTATATCAAACGTTGCACATTTGATAAGAGGAAATAATCATGACTTGGAAGTTGAACTACATTTTATCCTTAGTTACAATGTTTTTAAAAGAATGTGGTTATATGGCAAACGTCGCATATCGGTTGTGATTAAAGAAAACGAATTTGAACTAATCGACATTTATTTCTCTTGACATTGTTGAATTTAATTCGAGTTTTCAACAGTAGCCCATAGGCATGTATGGACCCGTACGAATGGTACGAATCAAATAATTGAAACAGATTGCGAAATACACGTGATGCATCAAAGTGCCCCTTGTATCAATGTCCCCTTTTATATATAAATATATACATATGTATATGTATAATGGGATTTATAACTGTGGGATAATAATAGTCAACTGATTAAGCACGTTGTAGTTAAATTTATTAATAAAAATAATATATGAGGTCTTACAATCAAACTATACACATTTATATTCGCGGACCGAATTCTTAATAACCTTGCTGCTGAACTCTTTTCTGGAAAACCCACTTTCTTTTCGTGTCTCTCTCGCAAGAAAACTTTTCCAACGCGTCAAGGCTTCGTTTTCATTCGTTTTCCATGTCAAATCCTACAATATTTAAAAAACACTTTGGAACAACAAAGTCGATAACAATTCGGTGGCGTTCACATATTCTTCATCTAGCTTACGAACTAGTATTACATAATATAAGTTCCGATACTTCATAACTTTTTCAGGTTTTTAAAATAAAGACCAAATTGCGTTTCTCTGTAAAAACAAAACTTTTTTTCATAAAAGTGAGAATTACATTATCTTATGAACAAAATATTCACTCACCTGTAAAAACAAAAGAAACAACACTTAAAGCCCTTATTACACATGGAGTAATTAATGCAAAACAGAATTTCTTATTAACACAATAATTAATTGTTTCCTCTCAATTTTTCTAATGTCATCAACACCGAGTACATGACCATAGAGAAGAGAAACGACTTCGGTCGTATTGATTCACTTAACTTAGGAAACTTACGAAACTAGTATATGAGTGTAGTGTTTATCTTTATATATATATATATATATATATAAAAAAGTAATGGAACCAAAAGATAAATTTTCTTTTTATCATTAAAAAGTCCAAGGTTTAGTCTTCCTTGTTCATTTTCTTCTTTCGTATTGTTAATACTTTTACAATTATATTAATCCTTAATAACATCAGTTACAATCAATCCGTTTTCAGTATGTTGCATTTTAATTGGATGGAGGTAAAAATCCGTTTGGAGGTAAATATCTCAAACTACTTCTTGTTTGATCACAACACTTTTTGTTAGTGCATTTCACGATTTGAGTTAAGTATTGAGACTCACGAACATGTTTACTATACCAATCGTCGATTAAGACTTCTACTTTGTCGCCTTCACATTCTTTTGGTCTTATGTATTACGACGTGACTATCAATTGTTAAAGATCTGCAAACATCAGCCAAGGCTGTCCCTGCAAATTCAAAGTTTTTCTTTTCTAAATTTCCATCTATAGTTTTGCCATAGGAACCTAAATGATATCCATAATACTTATGAGGCAAAATTAAACCAGCAAGTTCATGGCTTAGTAGAGCCATTCTTCTTTCTACCCAATTGAAGGCACTCCTTCCTGGTGCATTAGTTATAATAAATAAAGTGTCCAAATTTTAGTCCCGAAAATGCTGGATGGCATAAAAAGCTACTTTTCCGTACCGAGGGTTTTCGTCCGGTCCACCGTCAGCAGAGATTATTACAATAGGTTTGGTGAGCCTTGTGTAGTTTGTGTAGCAAGACTTTTAAATGATTCCAGCTCAAAGATTTTTTCAAATCATCGGCATGTGTCTTGGCAGTGGAACTAGAATGCTTACCACTTCGAATGGCTATAAATGTTGGTCCTGAATATATAACTTTTGAAGAATTACCAAAACCATTTGGCAGCCAAGACTGTCCCTGCTGTCTTCCTTCGAAAGTACTCTAAACAAAAATCCTTTGTATAAAAATTTTATGCACATTTACAGAAAAAGCGAGATTTACTCCACGAATACCTTCAGAAAACGTGCAAAAATCTCAATTTTGTCATTTTGCCTAACTTTTCTATAGACATACCTTTAAAAACATAATTTAGAGAAATATGATGCATGGCAAAAAGATAGAAAATTACAAAATAATGGGGTTCAGTCATACATATAAGTGTCATAGTAAGCTTAGTATGGCCGCTACGAGAAAAAACAGTTAAAAATTAAAAATTTTAATTTTGTATGGAGACACCTCTAAAAACTCACGATAGAGGAATATGATGTAGGAAAGAAAGTTAGAAAATGTCAAAATAGTGCGAGTTAGTCGTACATATTACACCTTTAGGAAGCTTAGTTTAGCCACTGCGAAAAAAACAGGTTAAAAATTCAAAATCTAAACTTTATCATATTTCTAAACATTTGTTTGCATAGTTTTTAAAACTCAATTTAGCGCAAAATAATGTATGGAAAAAGACTATAAAATAGAAAAATAATGGGGGTCGGTCCTTCTTATGTACCTCCAAGGATGCTTCGTTTAACCGCTACGAGCAAAAAACCGTTAAAAATTCAAAATTCTAATTTTGTATAGACACACCTGTAAAAACTCACTCAATTTAGGAAATGTCAAAATAGTGCGGGCGTTGATACTTAGGAGCCCTCTAAGAAGCTTAGTTTAGCCATTACAAGCAAAAAACTGTAAAAAATTCAAAATCTGAATTTTATTATATTTCTTAGTTTTTGCTTACACTTGTGAAAACTGGATCTACCGTAAAAAGATGTATGAGACAAAGATAGGAAATGACAAAATAGCGAGGGTCGGTCATACATATGAGACCGCTAGGATCCGTAGTTAAGACGCTGCGTTGCGAAACTGTTACAAATTCAAAATGTAAACTTTTGTTTTAAAATCATATATCTAAACTTTTATCTGCACACCTTGAAAAACTCAGTTTAAAGAAAAATAGAGTATGAAGAAAAGGTAGAATATTATGGGTGCTTAGTCTAGACGCTACGACCGGAAAACCGTTAATAAATAAGTGTTTTACCGGAAAAAACCCCTAAAAACCGGAAGAAAATTGATTAATTTTTGATTCATATAAAATTCATAAATTTACATGTAATTTTGCATTAAAAATCACCTGGTACCAATGAACCAAAATAGTGTTTCAACCAAAGCAAAGGGATTGTTGTTGTTGCTGGAGTGAAGGGAAACATAATTTTTTAGGTACCACTACATAACCAACAGCCCGTTTGGTGGTGTATGTAGGTACACTTAAGCCCCATTTCTCTCAAAACCGGTTTTTACTCCCTAAAAATTAAATAATGTCTTTAGAGAACGAATGAGCGTTGCAGTCACCAAAAACACATACCCTGCAGCGTCATTTTCATCCGTCATTTCATGACTGCGTCAGAAAAAAGTGGGTACACAGCCATGTGTAGTATTTTTATTTATTTTGTTATTTCAGAATTAAAACACCACTTAGTATTTATAATTATTATTGTTGTTTATAACAGTTCACAATTATCTACACACTTTTTATTATTTAGAATTCAAGAGTTCAAGATTGATAACTTCAAATTAATTCGTAGTAACCTCTGTGGTTCCATTCGCTGTCAGCAAGCGTCTCTCTTCGATGATCAGAAGTCGCCTTGACTTCTTCGTATAACAAGGTTGCTCCGTATCCCATGGTATCGTGGATCATGGATATGGATATGTGGCTGAATGAGGGCTGCCACAGTCTGCTCCGATAATTGCATATGGCACGTCTGCTATAATGAAGATCCAAGTAATGGGTCGACGAAAACCAATATTAAGTGTTACTGCACGTTCTCCGTAAGTGGTTATTCTCGAGCTATTGGCTGCAAACATTTGAAATTTACTTATTTTTGTTTTGTCCGATTTTTTAACGGGTACAACGGAAATGTCCGCACCGGTGTCGATGAGGTATTTTGCGTTGGTATTGGTATCGAAGATGAATAGTCGACGGGGAATATTACTAGTACCAGTAAGCATGTTTGACCTCGTAAACACGAATTGAAATTAATTTTTTTTATCCGATCAAAGGATATGCCAGGATGCGGTATGCCCATTTGGTCACACTGGGCGCTACTGAGTTCCATTTTACTTATATTGAACCTAAATTATATCAAAGCTTTTTATTTATTTATTTATTTATTATAATGAATTATCATTTTAATAATCCATTTTAAACTATTCAGGCATATGATAGCTTCTAAAACAATCAATACATACTCCAATATCACACTTCTCGCACTTGGTTCTTACTACCGTTTTGCAATTGGAATGACTAGGTGATCGATACGATCGTCACGAAGAGTTTTCTCGACCCTGTTGTCATCATTTGCTCGTCTATTTGAAACCGATGGGCCTGCTGACTTAGCTCGTACACCATAATGCTTACAATAGTAGACTGCCTCTTGAACGCTTTCTAACCCACTTCAATTGGCCTGCACACACATTGTCCGGAATACCCCCAGAATCTTCCTCAGCATTATCTTCGGCAGAAACATATCCATCATATTCTGGAGGCTCAATGAAAACGGCTGTAGCAGGATCAGTTACCTCGTTTTCTTCTAACTCGATCAACTCTTCGAGATAATCAAGTGCCTCTTGCAGTGTCAATTTCCTGAGGAATTGAAAAAAAGGAGAAGTGATGGTATTAGATCCATTATTTCCATAAACGTAGCACAAAATCGTAAAATAAATCTAGCCCGAACTCACATTTTCGAGCATACAGACGTCCCATAAAAACATGTTCCATGTAACGTCCAACGTAACCATATGGTAACATCACAATTAGAACACAAACTTCATGTGGCAAATAATATTTTTTTCCAAAAATTCAATTGCATTAAAAAACTTTACACAAATATCTAATACACGATGCTACAATAACCATGTTTTTGAAGTTTTAATAGAAAATATATTGGTACTTACTTTTTCATCGGATCCATGTAACTTGCTTTTTGGCGCAATTACGCCAGTGTGAGTAGCGTCACCTCGTCTGTGACCATATGGTCACGCTAGGGCGAAATGGGTTAAATTGTTTTGACTCTGAAAATTTTGAATTTCTTTTCAAATTTCGAAACTAGCACACTTCAAAATTAGTCCATGGCATCTGCAAGGACCTAATGCGACTGACCATTCAATCCAATTTTTTCCTGCAACAACACTCCGCGACGTCAAGTTTATCAGTTGCATTAGTGCTGATAGTGCTTGGGAATATCTAATGTTACAAGAGTCGGAATTCAGACTGAAAACGGTCTTGAAGACTTTAAATCCACAATTTTCGATCGTCTTCCGTCTGAATTCCGACTAATGTTCTTTGTAAAACTGATAAGATTTCAATGGAAGATCCACAGCTATTAAACATTTATTTATTAAAGAAAAATTAAGTTATACATAAAAGTACAATGAAAGTAGCTTAGTCACGGTCTAATGCTTTCGATTGTCTTACATGAACTAACTCTTTTCGGAGAAGCCACCCATGCACACAAAGAAAAACATACCTGCCGCCTTTTCACGCACTGGATAGTGCTGCCATCCTACACATTTAAATACACTGCTGGCCAAAAAATTTTGCTCACTTTGTTTTTTCCATATAAAACTAGTTATTGTTTTCAGATATTTTTCTTTTATATTTTTTTTAAAGCACAAAAATGTTTCTTACAAAACGGGAAAATTTCATCTATAAACTATAATTATTTTTTAATATTTAATCATTTCTAAATAAATTTACATTTTCATATAATTTTCTGAAATTTTAAACCACAAAAATTTTTACTTAACGTTTTTTTTATTTAAATTTTAACCATAACTAGGTGTTACAAGATTACTAATGTCTTATTTTAATAATTGGTTGCACCACCCCATGCATGGATGACAGCCTGACAACGCCTTCTCATTGAGCTGGTTAAATTTCGTAAAAAATCCTCAGTTAATGATGCCCACGCCTCTGAAATCCTGACTTTTAATTCTGTTGTTGTCAGTGGGCGTTTCTTGACCAATGTCAATTTCATCGACGACCAGATGTTTTCAATCGGATTCAGATCTGGACTATACGGTGGCCATTTCATCACGTTGACTCCTTTATTTTCCAGATACTCCTTTGTCTAAATTAAAAAAAAATAAAAGTGTGCACGTTAAGTCAAAGGTCTGTTAACTAAGTTTCGAAATTATTATCTGTTCTACAATTTTGAGGTATTAACCTTTTTTGCAGCATGCGCTGGAGCGTTATCCTGTTGAAAAATAAAGTCACAAGTATCACCAAATAGCTTGATAACTGAAGGCTCAAAATAATTCTCCAACGTATGGATGTAAACATCCGCTGTTATTCTTTGGTCAATAAATGCTAGATGACCTGTTTGGGCTCCAGAGAAACATCCCCAGACCATTGCTCCTTCTGTTTTTGGCGGCATCATTTGCAGACATCGTTCTGATAAGCGTTCAGCTTTCCTTCTCCTGACGAATAACCGTCCGTCGCTTTGGTGGAGTTTAAATTTCGACTCGTCAGAAAAGATGACCATATCCCACATCTCATCAGTCCAATGAATGTGTTCTCTGGCCCAATTCAAACGCATTCTACGCGCCGATCTGGTCAATGCTGGTTTAACCACTGGTCGTCGTGCAGGAATTTCCATGGCTACCAATCTTCTTCTTACGGTTCGGCTCGAAATTTCTTTCCCAGTGGCTCGGTGAAGATCTCATTTCAGCTCCGAAGACGTTTGAAAAGGTCCTCGCAGACATTGTAGTTTCAAAAAATTATCATCAGCAGCTGTTGTTTTTCGTGGACGCCCTGATCCTTTTTTCCGATCTAAGCTTCCAGTTTCTGTGTCCCGCTTCATAACTGATGCAACAGTTCGTTGTACACAACCTAATCGAGCAGCAATAACCCTCGAAGAAAGATTCTCTCGCATCAGAGTCACGATCGCCACCTTTGTTTCTAAAGTAACTTTACCCATGGTTGATGTTATTAATTTCCAACTTGTAACTAAATACGTAAGAAACATTGTTCGACCTATTTATACTAGAAAATGGTTTTAGCAGGTGCAAAGACCAGCTCATTACCGAAAAAATCTCTTTCAAAAGGATTAGTTTCGTAGTCAAGTAATAAAAATGGGTTGAGCAAAATTTTTTGGCCAGCAGTGTATAAACTGAAATTCGTATATTTTAACACTCCCCCTCAATTTAACAGTGATATTTATATTTACCGATTTTTATTCTACTGGAATCAAACCAATTTTTTTACAGTGTTTTGCAAGTTTTTCAAAACATATAGATTTTGTAAATAGGTCAGCAATCTGATTTTCAGAATTTATAGAATAAACTAAAATGACCTTACTATCTACAAGTTCTTTACAAAATTATACTTCATATCTAAATGCTTTAAACGCTTATGCTGCCACTTGTCTAACAAATGAATACAAGATTGATTATCTTCAAATAACTTAAACCTATTTCTTTGAACACGAATATTGAACGAAGCTAGCAAATTTTTCAACCACAGAAATTCTGAAGCTCCAGTAGTCAAAGCAACATATTCAGCTTCAGTAGATGACAACGCTACTGTTGGTTGTTTTTTAGCTCCCCAACTTACAGTTTTCCCAAATAGTTTAAAAACTTGTCCCGAGGTAGACTTCCTGTCTTTGGTCCCTCCCCAATCTGCATCAGTAAGCCTTTCTAAGGGCTCTAATTCATTAAAATTATTTTCACTATAAAATAAACCATAATTTATCGTATATCTGATGTATCTCAAAACACTCCTCAAACCCGTCCAATGCAACTCTTTTGGACCACTTTGAAATCCACTAAAGAAATTAACTACAAAATAAAGATCTGGTCTAGTGGTTTGAGATACATGCAGCAAACAACCAGTAAGTTACGATATGGCACATTCTTGTTTACGTGTTTATCATTATCACTGTCTACAAACTTTAACTCGTTTTAGCAGTCTGTTTACATTCATCCATTCTAAATCTTTCTAGTAATTTTTCTGTCTTAACAATATGCCACCATTTACTTTCTTAATTTCTATACCCAAGAATTGCCTTACCTAAGTCTTTCATGCAAACCTCTCCTCTGTGAGCACCCCTTAATACATAACCTAGCCTTATGATTCACAGAATTATCATCAACACTTAATTTTAACTTAAAAATCCACTTAGAGTCTATTAATTTTTTACCTTGAGGTAATTCACATAAAGTCCATAGCCGTGTTTTATTATGCACTGATCAAAATATATGGCTATGGCTCAGCATAGTAAAAAACACTGGATCATTGTTTCCGGAGGCTGGCGGCAATGTGGCTTTTGACAAGTCAAATGTAAACAGCTGTCTCTGAAGTGAACTTCAAAGATTGAAAGTTATAATTGACTAAAGTGATTTTGAAATTCAACTGAATTAAAGTGAATTAAAGTGATAAAAGGATAAAAAATTGGAATCACAAAATAAATATTACTTTCGAGTATACCCTGAGCCAGAAGATCTTCCAGCACGTTGGCCATTGCGAACTTCCTCCTTCTCACATGGCCAAACTCCTCCTTTCTATTGGCATAGGCATGAAGAAACGCAATCGTTTCATCATTGGTCCATTGCCTTCTTAAACTAATAAAAATGAAACCGCACCACACTTAAAAAATGAAAATGAAAACAAAACAAAACACACAAATAATTTCCACTAAAATAACATAAACGAGACGAAAACAGAAAATATAAATAAGTAAACAAACATATTTAACACACATAACCCACTTAATTAACATAAATATATAATATTCCGCACGAAACTTAACGCTCCCCATAAGATATAAAACATGACTTGGTCGATTTATCCATGGTTTTGAATAATCAGTTTTCAATATTAGTTGCGTTCTTGTTTAACAAAATTACAGAACAAATGTCAAAACAATGATTTTGGCATTGTAATTTTCAATTTTCAATTTTCAAAAGTAAAAATCTGGCAGAAGCCAGAAAGTACAAACTAAAAGGTGTGTAACTCGCGAACTAATAAATGGTTCAATCAGATAGAGCCAGATAGGTATCAGGATCACGTGTTGTTGTTGGAATACATAAAAAACATCTAGTACGTTCGTGGTCCATTAACACAATAACCAACCATAAAACATTTTTTCAATCTTGCACTAAACTTTCCACCAACAAGAGCCTTTGGAGTATGTAAATAAGCAACACAACCAAATACTTTTAATTTCTTATAGTCTGGTTCTTCATTGTACCATAAAACAGCTGGCACTTTTCCATTTAAAGCTGCAGTCGGACAACGATTAGTTGTATAACGCTGGTTCTAACTGCCTCCGACCAAAAGTTTTTGTCAAGATTCGAATTTAATAAAAGACATCTTGCGCTGTCACATATACCCCGATTCATACGCTCGCCGACTTCATTTTGTTCCGGTGTATACGGTACCGTCAGTTCATATTCAATCCCTTTCTCTTTAAAATATGTATTCAGTCATCTTATTTGACAGGTATTCACCACCGTAATCACAGCGAAATGTACTGATTTTATTACTGAAATGCGATGTTGCCATCGCTTTATATATTTTAAAATATGTGAAAGCCTCACCTTTTGATTTCATCAAATAGCATACCGTAAAGTATGTAAAATCGCAAACAAATGTTATGATGTAGCGCATACCATCATGTGATTCTGGATTAATTGGCCCCATTGCATCACTGTGTACCAGTTGTAGCGCTCTCCTGGCTCTTTTTCTTGTACTATTATGTGGAAGCTTTGTTTGCTTACCTTTCATGCAGGTTTCGCGGATTTCACTTTGGATTTCGCCAGTTTTAATTTTTTCATGACCTGAGCTTTCAAACAATGATTTTATGCTTTTATAATTTAAATGTCCCAATTTTTCATGCCAAAGTTTCAAACTTCCTGCTGGCATAGCAGTGGCAACATTTAAATCAAACTTCACAGTATATAAACTTTTATCATTTCTTTTTGCTATTGCTATTGTAGAATTCCAATGTTGAATTTAGTATGTAAGTCAAATGTAATATGTAGAATATAAGTAAAAGTCTATGTAATAGAGTAAGAGAAAGCCAATTTATAATGTCTCAACCTTTCTTTTTACCTTCAATATTTACTTGAATCGAAAACGCTGCCGGTAAATCAGTTACAAATTCTTTCTTACTAACACTTGCTCGTTTCGTTTCTTCGTCAATTAACCGACTTTTCACGAAACATGAAGTTAAATTTTCAGCACTCACCGTTTCAATTGCAGTTACGACATTACTAAATTCTTTCGGCATACTTAACAATAGCATGCAGACACTGTCGTTTTCTTCGACCGTAGCATCGGTCCCGCGAGTTGAGTTAATTAAATCACCAATTGAAGTTTATTAAATCACCAATTAGATGGGATTTTTCTATTTTTAGTTTTATTTTTATTGAACAAAACAAATTTATAATTTCGATTTCAAGTTTTGTAATTTTTTATTTTTATATTTTTGTTTTATTTAATTCGATAACTTTAGGTTTAATTCACAATTTAATATTTTCAAACAAAATCAAAATTTTCTTCAATTCTTGTGATTAAGTTTAATTCACAATATAGAGTAGTTTCGGGTATTATGGCACACCATAAGCCTTTTTTGCTATAAAAATCTAAGTGTTTGATATCAACCAATCTTTTTTAGTTATTCACGTTGTAGAATTCATAAGGAATCAATAACTTAAAGCTTAAGACACTAAAACTTCAAAGAATAAGAAAAACTACATTTTTCCCCACAATTGAACATTCATCAAATTTTAAACATGGTCGGGTATTATGGCCTAGGGCCATATTAGCCGTATATGATGTGAGCCATATTACCCGCCTAGGGTATAAAATTAATTATACTTGATTTTGGGGAAAAAATTTCACTGAAGAATATATCAGTTTCCACTCCTGAGCATTTTTCGTGAGCTCATAATTTTTCATAGCTCATAATAGAGGCACTGAATAGCCCTGTATCAGGTGTGCCATATTGGCCGAAGGGACATTTTTGAAAAACAAGGTCTAATATAAGACCCAGGTAACAAAATGTTTAAAAAAACTTTACCAACACTGTAGATTATATATTATCCTACTAAACTATGCAGAAACAATATACAAACACTCATAATTCGAGATGCTGGAATGATTCAAACTTGACAAAAAATAACATCGAAATATGCAGTTTGAGATCTTTGGCTACAGAGCACACGGGGGGGCTTTGAAGTGCAGTTGAGATTAATTGAAGGGATGAGGGGCAGTGTTGCTTGGACGTGGCAGGTACATTTAACGTGAGTGTTGGTTAGTTTCGGAGAAACAGTACTAGGCCATATTGGCCAACTAGGCCATAATACCCGAAACTACTCTATTTAATTCACAATTTACAAAATCCAATTTCTTTTTAATTCTTTCGAATTCAATATATTAAGTCTAGTTCATAATCTTTTTTTTCGATACTTAAGATTAATTCACAATTACAATTTACAATTTTTTTTAAAACAAAATCCAATTTTCTTTCGATTTCAATATCTGCTGATTTTGCAGTTTTTGGGCAGTTTAACTCGATGGGCTTCGTTCCGTTAGCGTCGTACTGACCTTGGAGTTTCGTATTAGATTTCCCAAAGGGTCAGTACGTTCTAAAAATCAAAAACAGCGTCAGTTCGTTTTGAACATCCAACCATTAAAGTTCTGTTTAAAGTTTTTAAAGTTTAAGAGTTACCTTTGGGTTTGCATTTATACCCTAAAAGTTCAGTGGATACGTTATTCAGTTTTCTATTATTGGTTAAAGGATTAGGGGTCAAGTTACAAATTTTTGTTAAATACAGACTATGTTTTAATATTTTGATGAGCGATCTATGAGACCTACAAATAAACCTAAGAGCGATCAACTAATAATAATTTGTATGTAAACTGACAAGGTTTTACAAAACCAATTTTGCATTAACATCTCCCCTCCTCTTATCTCACATAGGCGTGACTTAGATTGCGCAGACGTAGACTTAGAACACTTTTTTGTGATCAAGTAAATAATTTCAATTGTATGTGTGCATTTGCTAATTTTTTCCCTCTAACAAGCCAATTAAAATATCGCACTATTTGCTGAAAAGTGTAACAACTCAAAAAATACGAGAATTTGAGTTAAGTCAATATTTGGATTCCACGCAGAATTAATGGCATTTTTTTTTAATATGTCGATAAACAGTTTTGTTTGAGTTGCTACACTTTTCATATGGGTATAGGATATTCGTTACTCTAAGGCTCTTCGCACACAGGGCGATCATTTAGCGACGCGACGGCGATACGATACGCAGGCGATTTGAGCAAAGTGACCTGCTGGTGACGGTTTGTTCGTACACGGGGAAATTACATGCGCCTATGCTATGCGCCTGTCGCGGATAGAACGAGAAACCCCGTGACGCACAGATATCGTTGCCAATGTGGAGATCGACGAGGAAGAAGAAATGGCGTCTACCAGTCTTAACATTTATTACTGTCTGCTTAATACAATCAACAACATACACTGCCAGCTTGTTTCACAGCATTTAAGCAATTTGATTAATCTTAAAGAACGCTGTCAGCATTGTGTTTTTTGCTGCGGCTTGGCCAATTCTTTCTTGAATGTTTTCTTCGGTAAATATAATTGTTTTTTCATCAGGGAGATAGATTGGCAGCCTTATGATACTGTGCGATTGCACAGCACTAACGTACCTCGCATCCATGAATGTTTTTATTTCATCATGGTTTAAGCTACTATGCTGAGCAATTGTTATATTAGCACAATCATGGCCCTTATACACATACTTAAGTAAGTATTTCACACTTTGAATATATGCGCAGCTTTCAACATTTATATGGCAATTATACTGGAGACACAAATACGAATTGTATGGTACAATCCATCCATTGTCTACAATGCTTCCACTGACTGTAGTAGTACCAGTAGTATGCCTCCTGTATTAAGGGTAACCATCACTGTTTGCTATTGTTTCATTCTGGAAGGGCTTGAGAAGGTTTTTGCTGCACTGGCCATTGATCATGCAGGGCGCCCCTTGGTTCTTTTCTCCACATGGTCCATGTAACATGTGTTTTGTCACTATAGCATGAAGTCTTGGGCAAGTATTAACGTCCGGTATCTCCGCTGATATTACTTTATCGAGTGATGCTGCATCCTTTGGTTTATCCTCGTTTTCAACAATGAAGAGAATATATGCATGTGGAAGTCCTCGTTTTTGGAATTCAATCACATAAACCTTCGCTAGCAAAGTACCAAAAATGTGTTTATTGGAAATAACTTTTATTAGTTCCGCTTGAACACGCGCGCTACCAATTCAGGTATATATACAGACGACTATCCGTCTAATAGATTTTCGGCGATTTGAATACATTTAGGATTACATGTCATGGTAACTAAAAAATCCGGCTTACCATATTTTATTACTATGGTAATAGCATCCTGATATTTCTGGGACTGCCTTGAAAAGATGATGGAAGAATTATTGCAGTTCCAGGGAGTAAGCCTTGTTTTACAGCCTCACTTTGGAGGTAATCCATTAAGCCAGTATATTTATGTAATTTAGTCGATTTGCTTCGGTTTTTATATACGCATCAACAAAATATTGTTGAGTTAACTTACCACCACATAGAAAGGCATTGAATTCATCACGAACAGATAACCGATATCCGTAGTATTGCATTTGGGTAATACTAGTCCTTGGTTTTCGAGTTTGCATATTTCTCATATTTAATAGTGTAGGAGGTTGAAATAGAGGCAAATCTATCCCCCAACTTTGGTTTCCAAACGGAAAGAACAAAGGTTATACCATTGGCTCTAAATTGGGATCAAGGACGCTAATTCGTTCAGTTTTACGTGAATTTGAGTTAGTTCTGTTTTCTCGACAATAAATTATAAGATCACGTTCAAGTGGTGGTTCGCCATCAGCATTCTGAAAAAAATATGCAATTTCGTTTGATCTTCGGTCATGTACTATTGCCATGCTAATTATTGGCGGTTCCAAATTATTTACTGCAGCATCAAAAATTGATTCCTGTTCTACTTCATAAGGCATTTTGAAAGCTTTACCAAAAGGATTTATGGTAGCCATGAAAGTACTTAACTCACGCATGAGTTGAGGATTACACTTTGCATATTCTGGCATTCCCATTCGCTGTTCCAAAGCTGCTTCTGGTTCCAGAACATACAGCTGTGCGAATTTCCTTTGGTCTCCATTTTCCGGATGCAGAGCTCCTGCTCTATGATAAACTTGTCCATGTATACGGAAACAATAAGGACCGTGTCCTGGTGGTGGAGCAATATTAGCACCCATTAACGCAAATGCCAAAGAACTGTTGATTGATCGTATAGTGTTAAAAAAAATTTTTGAATGTTCATGCTGATTAGTCATCAATGCCTTAAGAATTGGTGGTATGGGTATTGAATCCAAAACAACCTTTCCCTTCTGACAACACTCTGTAAAGCGTTTGTCTTGCGGTAGCTCATTTAAAAAGTGCTTTGCTTTACATGAACTGCATTCAATATTCATTGCACCGCATGTGAACTCTAATATATTCATTTCATTGAAATTCGCAGTAATATCCAGTGCATTATTTCTTTGTTCTGCTCCTCGAACCTGTCTGCGTTTCTGTTTCGATTTTCGCGAGTCTCGTTGGTTTCCTGGAATCTACGATGCTCATTAAAGGTCTGCCTTTCCTCTTGGATCATATTTTGTCATACTATCCGTTGAAGTTCAATTCTTCTTCGTTTTGACGCAACTCGTTCCGTGTCGGTTAATCTAGCCCGCTCATTCATTCCAAAATGCGTTAGTTCTTAAAGCAATCAAGAAGAAGAAACGAAAAGAAATCCTAGACTCAAGAAAAGAATATAAAAATTTTCAAAAATAAATTGTATTGAATATAAAATAAATTTAAAAAAAGAAGATAAATTAAAAAAGAAGAAATTTTTGTATCCACAACGAAATATTTTTGTATCGAAAAGTATGTATATGCTTTGAAAAATGTGCGTGTGATCAATAAACATATCAATTCACGACAATGCTCGCAAAGGAACTAAGTAAAAAATTAATTAACGTTTTTACTCACCGTTCAATTCTCTGGGGAATAAGTTTCATTCCCAAAAAGGAAGGAGACACATCCCGTGAGGTGGAGAACGAATTTTCCTCGCTTTAAGAGAATGACCGTGAGGTAGAGAACAGTTATTCTGGTTTCAGAGACTGGATCAGTATGAGGGGAAGTGCTCGCAATTTTATTCCTTATTTTTTTTTAATTTTTTCGCAATTTTATTCCTTATTTTCAAGCAAAACTTTCAAGTTCAGTATATCAATAAGTACTGATTTTTATTGAACTTGAGAGTTTTGCATTCCCGCGTGGAACGGAAAACAGGGGAATTTCTCTCAATTTTCCGTTCCGTACGTTTTGCGTTCCCGCGCGGAACGGAAAATTGTGAGAAAACTTCTCGCACTTCCTCTGTTTTCCGCTCCGCGCAGGAACGTCAACTCTCAAGTTCAGTAAAAATCAGTATGATTTTCGCTGGTGCGAATAATTTTCTCACAATTTTCCGTTTCGTATGGAAACGCAGATCTCTCAAGTTTGCGTTTCCGCACGGAGAAAACTACTCGCTCAAGCACTTCCCCTGATTTCCGTTACACGCGGGAAAGCAAAACTCTCAAGTTCAGTAAAAATCAGAATGATCCCATTCTCTGGTGAATGAGACTTACTTCCAGAAAGCAGAGAGAAATTCATTCTTTGAAAATTCCCCTTATTTTGCTTCACGACCATTAGGATTTTATTATATTAAGAAAGATATTAAGATAAGAAGATAACTTCGTGTAATCCTCTTGCGACTACGTAAATTTGAACATAGCTTTATGTAATCCTCTAACGACTACGTAAATTTGAAATGGTTAACATGAACATAATAAACTTTTGTAATAGTTAAATGAAGTCCTCTAGCGACTTCTCAACCAAAATTGAACTTTCATGTTAACTCTGATCCATACCGACTCTAGTATTTATCAAGTTAAAGCTTGTTGTGGTATGAAAGCACATTAGACAAAATCAAGAATTCATCACCACAAGAACTTGGCTTTCGAACACAAAACGATGTCTACTCACATGACCACACTACGCAACTTTCGAACTTTGATGTCTTTGAAATGTCGATTCTTTTAACGTTCCAATTTTTGAAATCTCGATTTAACGTTATATACGAATGGTACCATTCACTTTCACTTTGAATTCCAATTACTGTTCTTACATAGTCTTTAACTTTTACACACTTTCGTGAGACCTCACTCTTAATTCATTTATTCATTTCTTGTTTTAAATCACCAAAGAAACAAGTATAGGAGCTTTACCGAATAATTGTTGATGGTTGAATGTGCCGAAAAATTTGAGGACTTCTCCAAGGTGCTGAATGTATACTACTTGATTCGATTGACCTAGAAAAAGAATTATTCATTTTATTGGTGTCGTGTTTGTATTTAGGCCAGCAGAAGTCGTTAATTAAACTTCGTGAAGGTTTATGAAAATCTCCCCTTTAAAACGTGGCCTTTGAATTACCCTGATTTAGCCAGCAGAAGTTGCAAATTGAACTTCGGTGAGATTCCTGTACAATCTCCCAATTAAAATGCGGCTAAAAGCTAGGAGAAACATTAGGTTTGTCTTGAGCTCTTTCATTTGTCAAGAATCACTTATCCAGCAGAGGTTTGTCTTAAACCTCGTAGAAATTTCTACTGAATTTCTCCATGTAAATGTGGATAAGTGTTGAAAGCTTAATTTTGCCAGCAGAAGTTGCAATTGAACTTTTATGCAAAACCTCCCAAGTTAGTGTGGCAAATATGAATCTTGAAAGTGAAAGGTAGATCAATCAGTTCTGTCAGCAGAAGTTGCTCAATCGAACTTCGTACAAATTGGCATCAGTTTTCTTAATAAATGTGACTTACAGCATGATTGATCTAAATCATCTCAGTAAAATTTTGATCAGGGTTGTAAACCAGCAGAAATTCCAATTAATTTCATAGAAGACCTATGTATTTAATAATTTCTTCTCTACAACACCTGATTTACCATTCAAACATAAAAACACATGCACTGACTTACTGTGAAAACGATTGATTCTTGGTTAACAAATTCTCTTCCCGGGATAAGATTCTTTCTTCTTGTCTTGTAGAGTGCACTTCAACTTAATTAAATTTATTCATGAATTTTACTAATTGTAATTTAAGGAAATCACTGCAACTCCAGAAGTTTTCGTATTTCAAAAATTGTCACTATCAATTTCACTGAGGTGATCGATCACTTAACAGTCTGTATTTTTTGGTAACTTATTGTCTGATGAATAATCTTATGAAGGGAAAACTTTCAAACTTAAACGATCTCAACTTGTTGAGGAGATTTCTGCTACTACTCATTTAAATTTAAAAATCTGACGATGATGTGCTCCTCCATGTCAGGCCACACACCAAGGGTCTCAAATTACTCAAAATCTAAACAAAATTTTAATCACCAAGTTGCATTTTCTGTAGATTAGGATATCGCGCAAACGACGATTGGAACATTGTTCGCGCGATATGATTTGTATACTTTTTAAACATTTCTTCCTTAAGAAACACTCAATTAATGGTTTGAAAATTATGATGTTAACGTGTCAAATGTTGAAAACCAACTGAACTGATCTTTCCAGAACAACTTCGAAGGTTAAGTTGTTACTTATCAAAACTCTTTGGTCATAAATTTTTTCCAAAAACATTGATCGACTACGCAAGCATACAAGAAACCAATCCAGCATACTTATCAATTTCTGCGACGCAATTGTGCCATCAAAAGTGATCGGTTCCTGCAACGCAATTCTGCCACCAAGAGTATTATCTTGTGGACATCGATTATAGTCATACGACACATCACATAAGACGTACCAACATTAATACATTGTAGGATAAGTCTACTTTTTAAGCACCCAGAGAAATTCGAGAAATTTATTTTCTCCCCATATAATTCGTAGGCGGATTCGCCTTCCGTCCGCTTAAGGTCCAACGAATTACATGGGATAGAGCGAGATCTGCTTCATAGACCTCAACTAGTTGGGGCAATGATGAGGGTTGGTTGAGGTCTTACCCGAAATCCCCAGCCGAGAGCCTTCCTTAGGTTCTCGGTACAGTTTAGTTGCCGATGTCCGCGTCTGGTTTCCGGCTTTGGTCAAACTAATGGCCTTCCAGGTGATTGTATCTCCTGATTCCAATTTGTCTCATATCTCAAGAATTTCTTTACTAGTTCTTTGCATCGCAGCCACCCAATCCGTAGTTATATTAATTCCCATTATCGGTAACCCAATTATACTTATTTCTTCTGCCTCTTCTACTGGATTTCGACTTAGAGTATCCGCCACTAGGCTAGACGAGCCCTTATGATATTCAATTGTATAGTTGAATTCAGATAATCGTTCAAACCATCGTCCAATTCTTGGGCTAATATCTTTCTTGTTGGCCAGCATCTTAAGACTGTTACAAGCGGTTCGAATAAAGAATTTGATTCCCAGTAAATAATCTCGGAACTGTTCCAACGCAGCTACTATTTGCTAGTGCCTCAAGTTCAAATGAGTGGTATTTTGCTTCGTCCTTAGTAGTTTTCCGGCTATAATGGGCAATAGGATGCAGTTGTAAATATGATGGTACTGAAATTTTGAATAAATCTTGTAAAATAACTGGCTAGTCCCACAAAACTTCGTAGCGTCTTGATATCCACTGGGACTGGAAACGCATCAATGGCTTTGAGTTTGCGTTCGCCTGGTTGAATTCCTAATATTGATATCTCAAATCCCAAGTAGGGGAGACCGGAGCAAAACGAAGTTCCGGTCAAAACGGAAAATTCGCTTTTATGCGTCAGTCATACATGGAAATTTCCTAGTGACCACCAAATTTGCAGGACCTTCTGTGTCCCTACGTCAGTCACCGAGAATAACGTGTTTATACTCAGTTTATCTTATACTATACAAAAATCTTTATTTTGTTTATAATTTCAAACGAAAGAGCAAAAAAGTATCGAACTTTTTTACGTGAACAAGTATGTTTGTGGACCAAACTTTCGATTGTAGGCCTAGTAGTAGCATTGAATTTTAAATTAGGGGCTGTCAAGAGCCGTCAAAGGTTTATGTTTGAACTGGCCGATATATTTGTTAAATATGTTTCCTGGGGCAAAATGGTCGGGGCAAAACGGGACAATACAATTTTTTATATTTTTGTAGGAAAATGGAATTCAGGAGAAAAAATATAAGAAATAAGGGTCGTATGACATTTGTGTCACGGTTTCCATAATTCTTGTAATAGAGGGAATCAAGAGGACCAAAGCACTTAGTTTTGAAGGTTTCCAGGTTAACTGAAGCATGTTCTCCTTTTGTTCCGAATCATTCCGGCCACGGGGCAAAACGGGAAATTTGAGTGCTTTATTGTTCTCTCTGTTTACTTCATAACTTGGGGATTTACCTCGTAGAGCCTATTCATAATATGAAAGAGTACATATAAATTTTGCTATGTGCGTAAAAATTATTTCATTGAACAGTTTAGTTTTCTTTATATGAGCACTGTTTTCTTAGGTATCCTATTCTGCCCCGGTCTCCTCTACTCAATTTTTAGTTTAAAGACGAAACATTTTTCTAAATTTAAAGTAAGTCCAGTAACCTCCAAAGCTTTTAATATTTGTTGCAAATAATCCATTCCCTCTTGTATTGTACCAGATGGAATAATAATGTCATGTAGATATGCCATAGCTATATTATAATTCATGGTACTTTGGGGAATTAAATGTCGCTGTGAGTTCAGTACAGTTTCATTCACCTAATTTTAATATAATTTTATTTCACATAAATTCAGTATTATTTCACTTATTGTTAAGTTTAGCATTAATTAAACATGATGTTTGGTACAGCTGGTGATCGACTCCCTGGTTCTGGTGCTGTTGGTGATCGACTCCCTGGTTCCGCTGTTGGTGATCGACTGACTGGTTCTGCTGCTTGTGATCGACTGACTGGTTCTGCTGCTTGTGATCGACTGACTGGTTCTGCTGCTTGTGATCGACTGACTTTTGTTCTGATCTCCCATAGCCGCGTCCCTTCAGGCGACTTCTATCAGGCGACTTCCCTCAGGCGACTTCTATCAGGCAACTTCCTATCATCCGCGTGCCTATGCTGGCTTCTCATTGGTCGTGGGTGGTCAGGCGATTTCTCCTCCGACGAATTCTGGCTGCGTTCTTCAATTGCTCAGCAGCCATCATGTTAAGCAGGTCGCTACTTTCTTATTAAGCAGTCGCCACAGTACCAAGAACTTGGTTAATTAATCTTGAAAATGCTAATGGTGCGTTACATAGCCCAAATGGTATTCTTTTAAACTGATAACTGTTACTTTCCCTTTGGCGTAATACATCCAGTTTTATCCCGTGATTCTTTGGCAATGGGAATTTTATGATATCCACTCCGTAAGTCAAGGCTAGTATAATATTTCCTGAAAGGCATTGGGTAATTGTCCTTAACAGTAATTTTATTTAAAGCCCTATAGTCCACACACATACGTCACCATTTCTCCTCTTAACCAACAGTATTGGACTAGCGAAAGCTGATGTACTATCTTCAATTATATCTGCTCCGTGCAAGATTTGCGCTCTTTACATTTTACTATCCACACTGTTTGCAGAGTTGGTGAAATTAATTATAAAATGCTTCACTTTTATATCTTACTTTATTCTTTATTCAATTCATATCTACACTCATAGTTCTATCTTTCACAAAGTACTTAACCCAACTCACTTTTCAAGTGACGCCACGCTATACTCATTGCTTTTTATGTGCTCTGTTCGTTAAGTAATGATCTGTAAACTTAAGGCTTAGTTTAACTTATTTTTATATTTCATCACACTCATCTTTTTCGTTGTCACTCATATTGCACTTATTGCATCTGGACAATTTTTCAAAATAATATTCTAAAATATCTTGGTTACCTTTTCTCCTATAATTCTGCGCGCCCAACCCATTTGTTACACAACTGTCCTCCCATGCAAAAGTATCCTTCAACAGCGATTTCAATTCAGACCACGACGATGGCGTTTCTATTAAACTATCGCGCCATGTTCTCGCAACACCCGTAAGTTTCAATAGAGCAAAATGTTGTATAGTAGTATCATCTCAAGAGTGTAATAATCCGTATTCCTCAATTTACAAATCCATCTTTCAATTGACATTTCAGCCTTCGCTGGGTCGAAACTAGGTAAAACATCCGCTGTGGTCCCTAAATGAATTGTCCCCGCATTTTCAACTATTCCTGCAACTCCGCCATCATTGTCAGCACCAGTCACGTTTCCATTACCGTCCGACAACGATTCACACGTATACAATTAATTTCACTGGTATTGATATCAGATGGACTTGTTGAGCTCCGCTTCGATTCGTAAATGCGCATTTAATTATTTCCTTGGATCAAAATCGCGTCCCTTCGAATCCCACTTCTGATATTGTTTAAAGGTCCTAAACCCAGTTGTAAGGACTTCAAAACCAAGAGCCAAAGATACAACACCAATTGTAACTTAATTTCTGTTTTGTACTGAATTACCGCGAACGATCGGCGGTGGTTTCCAGACACAATCGCTGCCTTGAGGTTCTTTCTTTTGCAGGGTGGCTTAGGAAAAATCTCTAATCCAATGCAACTTAATAATTCAAGGTTCTTTGGGAATCGGCCTTGATTACTACCCCTACATTCATCCAGAAAAAGCCTCCACTCGTAACCATATAACAAATATAATAATATAACAAAAGATAAATTTTCAGTAACTTTTATGTTTCATTTAAACAAGAAATTTTCAATTTTATTAACGTGAGTTTTGCACTTTTATCTTATAACAATCAAAACATTGATTTCGTTCAAAAAATTTTAATTACGTACGTTTATTAAAATCAAACGCAAATCAGCAATTTTAAAAAAAAAATTTTTAAGCTGAGCAATTCACTTCAATTTAGATCGAAAAGTTTAGTTGTAAAATTAACAGAATTTAAATTAAAAATTTAATTATTTTAATCTTCATAACACACGTCACTAATTATTATTATTTTAAAAACAAAGTCGTTTCACGATAAGTCTCACTATCATTTAATTTAGTTCGAAAAGATCAAATGTCTGCCAATGTTTATATTGGGAAAGGTTACTAAATATTTTTCAAAATACAAAATCTTCAATATTAATCAACAGTTTATTATACTGAATGAACACTTAGAAGGCAGACACGACTCACTTTGAGAAAGTCTATAGGAGACTGAGAAGAATAACTATTTATCAAAAACTTATCCTGACTAACTTAAATCCTAACTACTTATAATAAAACTGTGCTATATGTATATGGTAAATGTGACTTGAAAATGTTGAAAAATTTCACTGAGTCCTTTGTTACACTCTTAAGAAAGAGTTTTCCTAGAAGGTAAATATTTCGTTTTGAAATAACATTCTGGGCCACTTAACATTCTTTCAATAGATTCGTTTTTGTATTCATCTTGAGAATATTCCTACAGTTTATATTCAAAATTTAATTAATTTTAAACTTTAAACTTTTAAATTTTTTAAGACGTTTCCAATTATTATTCAAGCAGTCTTTACATAATTAGTCTAATTGTTATCTGTCATTTCGCTCAAACAACATTTTCTACTTTGTGGTGAACATTGCGACAAACTACGTCGCAGACGAATATTGAATTTCGGTCTTTAAAATTTCGTTAATGCCAGCTTTACATACGCTGCCATGTCAATGTAAAGGCAACCAGGGCTGCCAACTCCATTCAACGGATTGGTGATCATGGTGAAATTACCATGATTTTCCAAAGAGAGTGCTAAATTTTATGGTATCCTAATTTCAAGTTTAAAATGATGAAATAAACAATTAAAATTCACATATTAACGGATTTTATTATATATATCCAATTATTATTATATTCGTCATCTGTTTCTTCCAAGTTTTCTTTCTTTTCTTGTATTGCCGATCTTACTTTCAGCCGACTTTTTTAATTTGAAAGTATACATATCTTTCTTGCCAATGTTTTTAAGTACTTCGTCTGGGATCTCATAGTTATGGCACGTCTTGTCAAGATTTGTGAGCCCAGTCCGTATGTATAAAATCGAATTTAAAGTTTCTAAACTCATCTTATTTCTGAGTTTATTTTTTAGTATGTTCATTAAACTAAAAACTCTTTCTACATCGGCGTTCCAGTGCGGTAAAGTTAATATTGTAAATGCCAATTCAACAAGTTCCTTATAAGGATTTTCATGGCCTGCATTCTTATATTCAGCCACTTAAAACCAAAACTTTACTGTATCAGTTTTATTGCTCCACTTATTATTTATTATGTTCCTCCACTGGGAAACTATTTTATCAATCACTTCAGGATTCTTTTCGAAGTGTTTCGCCGGTTTAATAATCTCGTCGAGGTTTTTAATTGGCTTTAAGGCCTCGGTAACACACATGATACGTATTTCTAAGAACTTTGACGTTCTTGTTGCATTTAATACTTCCAGTGCGTGCGTCCCAACTCAACTAAACCTAACCTCCCACATCACAAGTTTTCTAAACCCTATTCTACCGCCATATGTATCTCGTGTGTACACTACACTCGTGTTTACATTACACTCGTGTGTACTCTACCGTGCATACATTACAGTTCTCAGGAAGAAGCTGCTGTAATCCTTTTATTACTTTAATGGTGAAATCAAAGCATCGTTGTCTTAAAACGTTCTTGTCTGCATCACTGTAGGATTGAACAGAGGTATTAAAAGCCTATCCGAGGTAAGTTGATGGATCCAAGAAATCCAACATTTGAACATTTTCTTCGAATATGTCGAATGAGTGACGTCTGCCTGGCGTTATAACTATATCGCAAAGTGACTCTAACAGCGTGATTAAAGAGTCTAATAGTTTTGTTGGATCTGAATTCTTTCCTTCGAATGCGTTCAATGCTAACTGAGCAAGAATAGATTTTATGTAAACTAAATAAGCCTTATATTGATGGTTTGAATATATGTAATGTACGCAGTCAGCCATATAGCAGTTATTTTTAGTTCTCGCCATTGCAAAAAACTCTTAACTCCAACCATTGCTCCAGACTTCGTTGCACAGCTGGATCTATTGAAAGCCATCTAGTGGCACATTTTTGCAGAATTTTTAATGGTTGTTTTCCGCAGTTTATACTCGCAAAAATGGTTGTGTATTCTTGACGTCGAGTTGCAGACACAGAAAACCAATTATACGTTTCCCTCAAGAGGAATTCTATATTTTCGTTTCGGAAATCGTACTCCTCTTTAAGAATTTTGACACCCCATTATTAATACCAATCATAACGCTTGCGATATCAGTGCCGAGTCCCACCATATTTTGGATATATAAATCCATTTCTTGAATTGCCTTCACAATAGCATCTACAATACCTCTCGCATTGCATGTCTCCAATTGAATGAACGCGAAAAATGTTGATGTTACTTTCTTCATCGAAGAACGTGAGCATCTAATTACTAATCCCAAATACTTGTGTACTGTTATATCAGTTGACCGTTCGGTTATGAGGCTGTATTTATTAGTGATGTCCCGAGTACGGCTTGACTCGAGTCAGACTCGATTCCTGATTTGGACTCGCCTACTCGAGTACCAATTTATTTTGACTCGAGTACGCCGGACTCGATTCCGGTAATCGAGTCCGGAAGAATCGCTTCGCTGACTCGATTCCATTATGCGAGTCCATCTTACTCGAGTCAGGAAGAATCGATTCGCTGACTGGATTCTATTATGCGAGTCCAACTTACTTGAGTCTAGTTTTCGTTGTCTAATTTTTCACATCGGCACTTTCGGTTTGTTTATTTTGTCCTTTCCTTTGTTATTGATAAAATGGGTGGGTTGTTCCCAAACATGCTAACGATTGCGATAACTAGCATGGAAACAACTCGAAGGATCGTGAATCCTTTTTCTTTCTTTGTTTTTACTCAGATGTACAAAGATTTAAATTACCGTAAACTAGACAGTTTAATTTTAAACGTCTTATGCCCGGTTTTTCAGTGGCAGTTTAAACTTGGTTTAACTGCACTCCAAGTTTAAACTGCCGGTTAACTCAAAAAAGTGTTTTTGAGTGGCAGTTTAAACCTAACCGAGAGTTTAAACCGAGTTTAACTTAATCGGCTGTTGACGGGGGTTTAAACTGTCCGAAGACGGCCAACAACTGTCAAATTTGCATAAAAGTCACTCGAGTGTCGGTCAAAATTTTATGTTATTTGTAAATATAATCAAAATGAATTCGGATAACGAAAATATGAGCGACGAAGAGAACGCATCTATTGCTCTATATATTCGCCGTACCAGAATAATTCGTTATAGACCAAATCATTTTGAAAGGTGGGATGATAGCGAATTTTATGATCGATACCGAATGAGCAAACAGACGGCTAAATTGATTTTAAATCAAATTGCTCCGAGAATAGAAAACAAAACCAAATGGTAAGTTTTCAACGAAATGATATCAAATTTTTGTATTATAATATGGTAGTCTGTATTGCAGGAATCATGCTTTGTCAGCCGAATCAATGCTTTTATTAGCTCTCCGTTTTTGTGCTGGCGGAGGCATGCTCATAACGTTCGGAGATTTTTGTGGTGTATCAAAATCTACAGCTTCAATTATTGTAAGGAAGGTGTCTGCGGCGATCTGTATGCTTCGTGACCAGTACCTCAAATATTCTCAGAGTGATGAAGAAATCGATGAATGTGTGAAGAATTTCTACCGTATAGCTCGATTTCCACTTCATTGATTTCAACAGGTGTGGCTGTTCCCCCACCAGTGTCATATATTTGCTTCTTCTCATCCGCAAACTTCTTCTTGGCTGTTTTTTTTATATTTTCGTATTTGTTCTTTAATATTTGGACCGGTCTGTGCTGATTGATGCACGTAGAATTGAATTCCTCAGCAATTTTGCCCCATATTCTCATTTTTTCCGCGAGAAAAACTGCATCACTTTTTTTATTTTCTATGGTTTCTTGGTATTTCCTGACCAAATCAACCAATTTGGTGACTTCCTCGGAAGCTAAATTTGTGCTCCTTTTTTTTAAGTTCATTGGGACCATTCTCTTTTTCATTTTATTTCACAAACAACACAAATATTATAAAAAACATACCGACTTAACATGCCGACTTACCAAAACATATGATATTTGACGTCTACAGTCAGCCACAAAATAGGCTGCGGCAGTTAAACTTCGGTTTAGTTAAACATCGGTTCACATTGAACTCAAAAACGCAAATGGTTTAAGCCGCGAGTTTAAACTCACTTGCTAGTTTAACTAAACTAAAATTTAAACTGCCACTGAAAAACCGGGCATTAAAGTCAAGTTTAATTGTTGTTATGATATTATGTTACTATGTTTTTTTGACTCGAGTCAGCATTCGAATACCAAACATAGAACTCGAGTACTGGACTTGAGTCGCGGAATCGAGTCATGACTCGAATACCGTATAAATCGACTCGTGTCGACTCGAGTCTTCAAAACAGCGACTCGGCACATCACAAGTATTTACTATCACCCACGTCCTTTCTTAACTTGCTCTTCAAGAATTATAGGTCGTGGTCCTGCTTTGGGATCTTTCTGTAGCGCCTCCTGAAGCCGTGGATTACTCATTCCTTTTTCCGCCGACTTCATTGCAGATTTCATTCATTGCAGTTTTCCCCATCTATTTTTACTGCATTATTACTCACGTCTAGCTGATTTTTAAATTGATGATGGTTTCAGTTCCCGTGAGGTTATTGGAATATTAGGTTATCCAATATTTGGAATATTTCCAAATTGCATTTTTCCCTTTGGGTCGTTGGCTGCTCCCAGTTCTTTTTGCCGAATTGCGGCACTTCCGTTGGTTTTCGTTCTTGCTTGATCCAATCCACTGACTTGCAATCTGCATTGGTGTTTGTGTCTTTACTGGTGCTCAATATATTTCGCCGAATTTCATTTTGCATTTGCGCTGGCCATCTGCCGGACACTAGTCTACTGCATGTGTCGGCAATGCAGTTCTTTTCACGTTGCTCCGCGTGCCGATCGCTGTCAGATTGTTTGCTGTCAGATCGTGACGTGTTGGACTGTCATCCTCAAGAAAATATATTTCTTTTACAATTAATCCTGTTTCCTTTTAGGGTTCTCGCAGCTTGTTTTATCTACTTTGGGGATATATTATCTACTTGGGGATATACTATCTGTGGGTATTATTTGGTTTAGTAGTTATTCACCCAACTTTGATTTTCTGGTTTTAGGTTATAGGGCATGACAATATGCCTGAAGTTTTTCTTCACGAGCCGCACTGCCAAGAGGAAAGTTTTTGTGGAATTGCTGATGATTTGTTTCGTAGTGTCGCTTCAAATTGCCACTTTTAACAATAGCGACAGTTTGATTGCATATAAGGTGGCCTATATGGGTCGCTTGAGGCCTATCAGGCACCGTAAAATCCTAGGTCGCTTGAGGCCTATCAGGCACCGTAAAACAATATTGCTCAATCCATTCTGCCAGAAACCTCCAATTTTCACTGTCCACTTTTCGGTTTTTAGGGTCCATATAAACGCAGGTGTGTATGTGATTCCGATGACGACTTTCGAAAGACTGCTTTCCTCTGCTTGGTGTTGCGATGGTTCGGGTCTGGTCGTGCGATGCGACTCTTTAACCGTGAACTTCTTATCGCGTCGACCACCCATCCGGTCGACACGATGAGAAGTTACATTGTAGCACGACCAGAACCTCAATCCTCTGCTCGCGTCGACTGACCATTACGCGAACAATAACTAATTCGCACTAACACTTTTAACTAGGCAACTTAAAATAGAATAAGTACTACGTATAGTATACCTTATCTACGTATTAATTGATACTTGCAATATATTACCATATTTGGCGGTCTGAGGTTCGACCATTCGCGGTCCGCCTGTTGCTAGTGTAATTCGTATTACTTCGCAATTGCTAGTGTAATTTGTACACCAAATACGCATACTGATTTTGCGATGATGTAAACTGTATAATAATTGCCGTTGTTTGAATCTTATTGATGAAGATTCTGTGTTGAAGTTCTTAAAATTTTTATAAAATACTCTACTAAATTTTAATGAGATTCGTTTGTTATTAACTACTTGAATGAACTACATACATATATGCAAGTTTATTATCAAGTTTCAAAGAAACATATTTGATGAAATAGAACGAATAATTTAGAGGAGTGCTTGAATTGGTTGGAAAAATAATTCATGTTACCTAGTTTTAGAATATCTCGGTTTATTTTGATATATTACAATATCTCTTATTTATTATATTCTTTGTAACACATTTATTGTTTTATAAATATATATGTCATACATCACATCTGTGTTAACAGATGGCATCCAGTATACTTATATTTAATTTTATTTATTGAAATAATTCATGCATTACAACAATATTCATTTCGTAATACGGACATTATATCATTACTTGAAACTGAACTGGTCGAGTCCACGGTTACGATGTTGTTCACGCGGTGACTGATGTGAGACTTGTCTCTGGGTCATGCGTGGATCCGCAAACATGCTAGTTTTGTGGTCCGGAAATTGTTGCACCCAACGCAAGGAACTCAATAGATTTTTGATTAACGTCTAGACCGATCAAAAATCCATTAAGTTCTATAATTTAAATAAAAAAAAAATTAGACAATAAATATATATATGTATATATATATTAAAATATATTATTGAATACATTATAATTTAAGCAAGTATATAATGTATTAAGGCGCAGTTACAAAACGAGTGCCCTCTCCTCCGATGTCCTCTTCACGCGTCTGAAAGAAAAACCACAAATGGGTGACTACATTTTGGTTATGATACTGTGGGCTTGCGAATGAATTAAATGCACGCTTCCACTCAAAATTATTTTATTTATTAATTTGAAAATTGTTGAGAAATTTGGTACATGATACGCGTCTGGTATGAATGACTCAAACTGAACTGGACGCACCACATCGAATGCTTTATGATAATAAATAGCTCTTGTTGAAATCTTGTTGTTGAAATACCATTCGTTTCCTTTTACATCTAATGAGATGCGTAATTTCACTAGACCAGTTTGTTGCACACAGCATCCGTACGACTGCCCCGATACAAACTAAACTTCTAAATTGTTCCAGTGCTACTTTTAACTGTTCACTATAAAAGGTAACCGATCACCGCCATTGCTTGCTACTTCCCTCCTTCATTTGTTCGTAGGTCACCGAATGAATGGTACCAAAGAAACGCACCCTCACACTATGATGTAACACATTGAATTAATAACACAGGAATGGTAAGTTACAATTTGAACTTGGTGTGCATCAACTACGTATAACCGTCACAATACCTTTAGCACCCAAAATACATAAAACGAGGTTACTGGCAGTAGGTTTATCCAAAATTCTCAAATCCAAAGAAAATAAAACCATGTACAGGCGAGGGTGAGCCAGCAAGCCTATTAGCGTGTTTCGCAATCGAATATGTCAGTAAGGGAGACCCACAAAGTGACATTGAAAATTAGGACTGAGGTAAAATCACAAAGAGGAGAACCATCCATTGTTTTACCCCATTCATGGAGGAGAGCTATCCATTAAAATTGATTGCGACACGAGAATCTACATTCGAAAACTCCTGGCAATCACCTGATCACATGTAATATGATATAAAAAACACAACAAAACCAAATACAATCATTCACAAGTCACTCAGTGATTTGACTCACCTAAATTAACACAAAATGTACAAAGCACACACTAATTTAAGCATTACTCTGAAAACGTACTACGTGAACCAGGACCACAACACAAACTGAAACAGTGATCCACAAATGTAGCCACGCATGCCTTTTAGGTTTCAATTGGACTAAAGGGAATTCTATACTGCGCCATATTGGTCCGCTACTATTTATCACCGCTACTAACGACTTAGCCAGCGTTATTGTGAATTCCTTTCTTCTCTCCTATGCTGATGACACCAAGTTATACAAAAATATTGTCCGTCCTTCTGACAATCTTGACCTACAGCATGATCTCAACCGCCTCTCTCTGTGGTGCACCAAAAGCAACCTTGTTTTAAACGTCCTTAAGTGTGAGCATGTTTGCTTCAACCGCAAACGCAACTATTCTCCCCACATATTTTCAATTAACGGCTCCTCGGTGAGGTCGGTGAGCTGCGTCCTTGACCTGGGGGTCCATCTTGACTATAAACTTTCCTTCAATGAGCACGTAAACCACATAATCTGGAGAGCAGGTGTCATGTTGGGGTTTATTTCAAGGTGGTCTAGAGAGTTCTCCGACCCATACGTGTATAAAATCCTTTTCACTTCCCTTGTCCGTCCCATACTTGAGTACGCCTCTCAAGTCTGGTCTCCTTACCATAAACTCCTTATCGACAGAATCGAGGCCATCCAGAAACGTTTCCTCCGTTTTGCTCTCCTTCGCCTCCCCTGGTCCCATCCTTTCCGTTTCCCCCCTTATGCGGATCGTCTAAAGCTCATTAACTTACAGTCTCTCTCGGAACGCCGTGTCATGGCCGATCTATCTTTCGTGCATGGCATCACCCAGGGACATATTGTAGCCCCGGACATCCGCAGCCAGTTCGTCCAGCGTTCCCATGGTAGATCCCTCAGAGCCTGCGAATCTTTCGTTATCGGCTACCACCACACCGACTTTGGTAGGATGGAGCCCATTACACGAATGCTTAGGTTGTATAATCGGGCCATCCCCCTACTTCAAGCCGCATGTGATAATACCTATGCACGCTCTATCTTCCGCTCCTTGGCTGATCGCGTGTCATAGTTTTGCAGCCCTTCCGGACCTTCCCCGACCCGACCGGACACCATCTTGTTTAGATTGCCTCATAACTTTAGATTTTTGTATTTAAGTTTATATCGTAATATATCTTTTCTTCCTTAGCTTTATGTAGCTTAATACTCTTTAGATTGCGTCATAACATAGATGTTTTAATTCTAGTTTAAGTCCTAATATAACTTTTTTTTCCCTTTGCTTTTTGGTGCTTAAATTTCCCTTTTTTTTTGTTTGTTTTGTTCTTTTTCTTTTTCTCTACCGTTGTATTAACTTGTACTAAGTTAAGTTAAATAAATAAATAAATAACTGACCCTCTCAGGATTATTGCTCAATCCAATTGGAACTTCATCAATCCCAAAGTATATTGAAACCAAAATATGTTGGGGTAAATTTGTTAGTGTAAAAACAAAAATTCACCGACTTCCTTACATTAATTCTTACAGTTCCAACAACATTGCAATGCCTGAACATTTACGTTACAATCTTCTGTCAGTTGTAAACAACCGCAGTTTGCAAATCTTACAATTTTATCTTTTGAATTGTCATGCGTTAAATTTGCTACTCACACATTTCGTCAAATATTTGAACAACTTCTTTTTCCAACTCCGAAGAATTTCTGATTACCTTTCTTAATTGTCTAAATCGAGTGTATTTGGACCTGGAAATAAATTTTTGATCCTAATCCATCTGCGTAGGGAACTTGGGATTGGCAAATCAAAACTGAGGGTGTTTTTAAAAAATTATAACACTGTGATCGCGTGTTGTCTGCATCTCCACTAAATTTTCCCATTTGTTTAATTGATAAAATCACATTTGTTTTTATTACTTTAGATCTGTTTAGTTATTTATTTCAACTTTGCTTTGTTCTGTGTTGCCCAACTGCAAACTCCTCTTATCCTTGCTGGCTTCCTTTTTCCACCTTCTCGGCCCTCATCTTTTTTCACAGTTTCACCCGCGTCATGACTGTGGTATGAGTCAACTCATGCAACTGGTATGCATTCCTTAACGCTTAACTAAAATTTAAGTCTGTTTCTTCATCTTCTTGCTCCTCTTTAGAAGAGGAATTTTTATATTTAGCTTCTAAAATCTCACAATATTTTTTTGCCAGATTAACTTACTTTGAGACTTTGATCAGGAAACATCGCTTCTTACGTACGAGTACAGTTGTAAAATAATTAGTTAGAATATAATAAAATATAGATCCTATGATGTTAAAACTATGTAAGGAAAATTCAAAAGTCGCTGAACGTTCTGATGAGAGCTTAGCTAAGGTATGACGTTTTGATATTTTAGACTCATATTGATTTATTTTGCTTTTAAGTATAAGTTATTGAAATCAGTAAGTACAATAATAATAAAAATAATTAGACTTTATAATGAAATATACATTAGTTGATGTAAGAAATATGTAACATATCCAAAAAACGTTAAGGTTGTTTAACGTATATATAAATAAGGTAAGATTGTATGAAACTTGATATTTGATTAAACTTACTATTGTCATATTAATTGTGGTTGTTTTAATTGAACCTTGGAAAAATTACATAGTATATTGTGGTGTGCATTGGCAAACCAGTTCCTCTTTTTACCAGTCCTATAATAGAAATAGAGTATAAACGTGTCTGCCAATCCCAAGAAATGCAGAAGGTTTAGTGCACAACATTAGCCGGAAGTAATCCGAAAAGTGATGAGTATCCATGTATCCGTTAAATATTTACTGCCCAACAATTGGAAGGTATATTAAGTCAAGTTCAAAGCTCTGAAAAAGTTTCATAACTTCAGTGACAACTTTGTGTGAAACCGTTTTCATTGACACCTTTTTATTGGGAAAAAGTCAATAGAATCTTGCTCTCCGTTATCTTGCTCTGTAACAGAGCTGGCCCAAGAGCAATGTCGGAATGATAAAGAAAAAGAAAATGAGTAACAAGCATTCTGTAGCTTCTAACGTCATTAACTTGAAACCGGAAGTGCTGCTAATAATGAGGATCCTAGGAAATCTGGCCTCAATTGTAACGTGTCAGTCCAAGCAAACATAATGGCGCACAAATCGCGTAGAACATACTTGATAAAGTAGTTCAAAATAGAAGTTCGTCCTGGGTAAGACGTTAAACTGCATCCTGGTCAACACAAGTCCTCATGATCAACCATGAAAGTTCTCGGCATCGTGGTATGGCTAATAGCTCATGATACCGTTCTTTCGAATTGATAGGTTAAAGGGTCAAGCATTTATTTTGAAGGAGTCTGCAAGGAGTAAATCAGCCACAACTCCGTCAACAAATCTGATAGAGTTTCAAATAAGCAGATCGGTGGAACTCCCTTACTCATAGTGAATCAGGATTGGTCTGCGCTCCCAAATCGAATTACCATATTCTACAAGTTCATTGGTGCTACAAGACTAGGAACGGATTAACAAACAAAAGCTAAACGAACCATACGTTCACCACTTTCTTAAGAAACACCAGTCCAAGGAAAAATCAATAAGCTGTTTTGTACAATTGGTTTTATGAATATCACGTAGTTTTCTTAAAACGCTATACCAGTGAATTAGGTTTTATAAATCTGGCTAACTTTGGATTCTATTTGAAAGGAAGCTCCGAAAATATTTGAGCACTACAATAATGCAATTTGGAAAATTAATAGAAAAACAAGAGTTCAAAGGAAGAGCAAGTTGGGATGATCCTTGAATTAATAGATAGTTTAAATTTATCGGAGGAACCTCAATGGCATTAATCACAATCGGCATTTATGACATAATTTACCAATATTCGTATGTACATTGTGTATAGCGATATTCTCTGCATTGCATTGCAAATTTCCTTTCATAGAGCGGAAAATGGCTCAACATTGTGAGCTCAACTAATTAATTCGTATATGCTGACGGCTGTTTAACTCTCGACGTGCTCATGAGCTAATAAAAAACAGAATGCATTTCTTCTGTAAGCTACCCGGTGAAGGACGTTATCATTTAAAACTCATATCAGCGAATCACACTGTGTGTGTACTTCTTCAACGAGCTGCTTGCTGCTTGCTGGTAGTGTAAATTCTATCAAATGAGGGTTACATATTTTATTTCTATATTATTTTGCAGAGAATAAAACGATTACGGGAATCTGATTGCTTTTTAGCGGCTGGTCGAAGGAAGGTAGCCTATTGTATAATGATAGACTTTGCTATAGACGAGAACTACAGTTAGTCGTTTATAAATCACATTTAACGGGTAAGCTTTTGCGATTTAACATTTCAGAATATAAGTTTTGATATGATTTGAACCTACTTTCAGACTAGCAGTAATAATTATGTACCTGTTGGAACCTGATACTGTGCAAAGACTTTGTGACAGACAAACAATACACTCAGATATTTTAATTGTGTTTTACAGAAAGGCTCATCCATTGCAAGATTTTTGAAACGTAAAAGTGAATTTTTTTAGCCACGACGAAATGACGACAGTAGAAGCACTACAAATTTCCACATATTGTTAAGGCGACGTGTATTATAAAACTTTAAGAACAACAATATGGCGATATAGATAAAGCGGAAATGACGGCATAGATATAAGATATAAGGAACACAAATATTTTCGATATTTTTATACCATTTGGTTAACTAAGTTTGATTACCTTACAGAACTTTTAAAATTTAAACTATGCATTTATTATAAACTTAAGTGAGTAGTTAAGTAATTAATTGTACAATTTATAATTTGAAGTAGTTATAAGTGGTATATAAACACTCAATGATTGTGAATAGTAACCAATGAGCGATTAACTTGGATACCTGTGAAGAAGCGATTGTTTCCTGTACAGTCCCTAAATTTTGATTCCTTCTCCAATGTACTTCTCACATTTAGCATTTTTGTATGATTTGAGCTTATTCTGTAATTTTTTTGGTATTAGTTTCTTACAACGACTCGAACTCTAAGTCTGTTCCTAATTTGGCATACCCTGGTACAAAAGTTTAGCCCTTAGTCACACTACTTAATGTTGCTATCACAAATGCGTATGGCTAATTATTCTAGGTATGATTCTAGGTATGAGATGTTGAACATGTAGGTGACTGTGATAAATGAAATAAAAGAAGAGAAATTACAACTTAGAGCTAAACACTTTATTGTAAAACACGAACTCAACGACAAAAAAGAAAAGGTAATCAGCTTCCTGGATGTGGTAGTACAAGCCATGTAGCAGACTTCTGAACTATCCCGTTCATAGGTCTTAATATTACGGTTGTCATATGCAAGAAGTATGAAATTTCACACAAAATTTTATAAAATTTATCATTTAAAAAAATTAATACACTTAGAAAGTTAGAATAAAATTAACTTTTTTGAATAAAAAAAAATTACTACAATTAGAAAAGTAGAATAAAATTGAATAAATTCATATGCATAGAAATTTAATATTTTTCGGCAATCTAAATTTTTGTCTCTTAATTCTTTGACGTTGTGTTATCTTTATTCAGTAACAAATATACATCTTTAGTGTTTGCGTTCAACTTAGAGACTGACTTTACAATATAATATAGTATAGTATTAAGTGTGGTGCTGTGTCGATATGGCAGATTGCCACATCTCCCTTCTTTCAGCTATAAGTATGATCTCTATAATAATAATAAACTTTATCTACATATATCTCCTAGGTTTGATTATTTTGGTTCTATCCCTTAATTCTCTTTTTTGGTTTTCTTCTTGCTGGTTGTTATTAGTAACTGTTATTTCTTCTGAATGTTTTGAGCTACCAGCAGTTGCTTTATCTTCTCAGAGACTTAGTCTCTCTTTAACATATTTTGTGTTTTTTCTTATAACTTGCCCATTTTCTGGTTGGACCAAACAAGATCTTAGCGTTTCATGACTGCCTATGATTGTTCCTCGCTGTTCACAAGGCTCGAACCCTATTATTGGGATCTTGTCCATTTTAGTAATTACAAATTTGTGATCGCTGCACCGTTTTTTGAAGGTGCGTGGCATTTTAACTTCACCCAAGATCTTTATTTCAAACCCTCCATATGCCGTTATTTTCTTTTTGTATTCTTTTATTTTACTACCATGTTTAATTTTGTCATATATTCTCTTTGGTAATACATTGACATCAGCACCTGTATCAACCTTAAATTTAATCTTTTTGTCTCCTATTATTATTTGTTCTATCCAAGTGCTATTTTCCTTTTTGTTATTCTCTTTAACCATTGAATTTACCGTTAACGTGTTGATAATAACATTTTCTTCACTTGAATTGCCTTCTGATATGTCACTTGCGGATTCTATATTATCGACTCTACTGCTGTTGGTATTACAGGCTACTGCAAAGTGACCTATCTTACCATAAGCAATGTAGATGTCTCCCGTTGCTCCAATTGCATCTTCTACACTGAAATTTTTTATATCCACCCTTGGTTGGTTTTGTAACTCTTCTTAATTCATTTCTCTTTTTCTCACTCATTGAATACTGCGCACGCTCATTTCTATTTTCCTATTTGAATGTCTTCCCTTTCTTTGACTGTATTGCATCAACCGATGAAGTTATTTTGGTTTACTCTTGTATTTACTTCGACTGTTCTTTGCTTGCTTCATTAGTTTTTATGTTTTTTATTAGTCCTTCAAGTGTGAGCTAGTTTATTTTTACAATGGTTTCTTGAAGTTTGGTATCCTTCATCGTTCTTATTATGTTGTCACGTATCACACTGTCCTCCAATGAGTCATAGCCACATGTTTGAACAAGTTTTCTCAACTCTTTTACGTAACTTTCAATGGATTCATCGTCTTTTCTCGTCCTGTTTGCAAATATGAATCTGTCAAAAGTTTCGTTTGTTTCTTTCATGCAATTATTTTCTGTTTTAATTCGGTAGTGAGTTTCTTCAAATAGTCCAGACAGATTGATTTGATTTGTAGAATTAGATTTATTTTCAATCGTAACTTAAATAATACAATGTTACACTGACTAAACTATCCTTGCTGAACAAGCCTTTTACACTTTTAATTGTCGATGACAATAATTTTCAATAATAAATTTAGATTACAATTCGAAGCAAAACTGACATATGACACGATAATATTTGGTATGTAAGGAAAAAAAATGAGGTTAAGATCCGTGACAGATCTGCCAACCAATTTTCATTGCCAACTTTCGAGAATAAAAAAATATTTGATTCAACTTAACATTTTCAAAAGCCCGTAAGATTTTATCTGGATCCTCTAAATCCTCTTCTTTTAAATGAAAAGTGTCCAGTAGTTCTACGGCCTCTGGACCTACTAGGTTTTGTAATATTGCTGCTTGAACTTTCTTACTTTCTTCAGTTTTCCTTGATGCTAGCATAAATGTTTTATATTGTCTTGTTTTTTCCAATTTTCTTCTACATTACCCTCTAACGAGTAAGGGGTAGGCTTGTTTAAATTGTCCATTTTTGAGTTTTGTTTTTTATTATCACTAAGATTCTTATTTACCTCACTTTCTGATTTTACTTTCACACTATCACTTATTTTCTTCTTCTAAAATTTTTATTATAGTTATATCATGCATTTGGATTTTTCCACCGACTGCGCCATGTGTTATCTTTATTCAGTAACAAATATACATCTTTAGTGCTTACGTTCAACTTAGAGACTGACTTTACAATATAATATAGTATAGTATTAAGTATATTGCTGTGTCGATATTTCCGGTCGCCACAGACGTAATTTTTAACTTTCTTATTTTGTCGCAATAAGACAAATAATGAAATTATTATCAAAGATAAAATTATGAAAATTACTGAACCAGCAATATATTGCACATTTTTCTTAATACAATGTCTTCTAATTCTAATTTTTTCTTGAAATTATAAGTTTAAGGTTCTTCTACAAATTCTCCTACATTTCCAAAAGTTTGACTTAATATTTCAATTGTACAATTATTAATCCTTATAAGATAGTGGCCATTTAACGTAATATTTCTATCATCAGAACTGTTGATTATACAGTCGAACTTGGATAAGTGAGCACTGGGTAAGTGAGAAAACTTTTGCAATTGCCTGGTCTCACCATTATTCATCTCTATAGAATCTCGGGTTAGTGAGAATCTTCCATAAGCGAAAAAGAGATTGCGGTCCCTTGAACTCTCACTTATCTCGGTTCGACTGTATTAGAATTTTTCATATTCTTACAAAAAATAGTTGTATCAAATCATATCGCGTGAACTTTGCTTCAAACTTGCGTTCATGGAGAATGTATAAAATGACATAGTGTGAACTCTGCTTCACACTTGAATTCTTGGGGAGTCTATCAATCTCGCGATTATCGATCAATCGAAATATTCAAACTGACCCAATTTCTTATCAGCCGAGCGAGTTATGCTTATTCTGCAGTTTTGAGCAGTTTTAACTTGATGGTCTTTGTTCCCTTGGTGTTGAGCAGAGCTTGGAGCTTCCTCTTAGATTTCCCAAATTTTTATTGCTATAATTAGCAAGTGACTTTCGTTTTGTAATAGTCCTACTTTTATGTTTTTCAGTTTATAGAAATCTAATTGTGTTTTTTCTAGTTCGGTTGTTGTTAACATGCTAGGGTGGATTAACCCATATTTTGTGCAGGCTATGTTGTCAATTATTTGATTTACTTTTTCTCTAATGTTTTAAGTTTGAGGATGTTATCTGTTTTAAATTGATGTGAAATGATGTGTTTCCGATCTTCTGTTAGGCTTTGATATTGTTTCGTTATGTTGTTTCTATCAGATTATGTAATATTTTTTATCAGTTTCGTCCAAATAGCCTTTTCTGTGCTGTCCCTACTAGGTTAATGAAACCTCTTTTTGATCTCATATGTTTTGTGGGTTTTATCGCATTTAATTTAGCATGTATGATATACAGTGGGTGGCCAAATTATTATCAACACTTTTATTGCTTAGGTTTTTCGAAGCTTTTAAGTTTTGGGTGGGGCTACGATTTCTGACATTTTCTTAAGGTAATTATGGATCCCTTTATTACTATATAAACCTACATCCGATGTATTCCGACCAACTTTATGTGATAAGAACATTGTTCAATCATTGGGATATGAGGATATACAAAATTCTATCCCGTGAGAAACGGGTTTGCCTCCAAAGAAAGTCGCTTTTATGGATAGCTTTTAGGATATTAAATAAAATAGGGTAACCGTATCCTAATATTTTATGCATTTCTAAGGTTAAAAATCAAATATCATGATTTTGAACATCTTACAACGAGATGATATCATATTTCTAGATTAACCTTAGTATATTAGATTTAGTTACTATTACATATAAGCGAGTAAATATAGTAGCATTCAAGCATAAAGTCTGTTTTTACTAGGACTGCGTGTATCCCACAAGACATCTCCTTTATGTTAAAAAAAGTGCATTTGTTCATAATAATATGGCCACCCACTGTAAATGTAACAAAGGTAATATTAATTTATTGGAAACTACATATGTACAGAAAGCCAACTATATACAGAAATCTTTTACACTTCAATCTTTTATAGTGTTAATCCTCTTTTTCATTTGCCGCGAACACGTCGTGATTACTCCGTCCTGTTCCTCGATTCATACTCTCTTAACTGCCGACGAGGAAAGTACCACACTCTTAGCTTCTGAAACTCACCATACCTCCCTAACCGCCTTTAACATGTATATTTTTTATTTCATTTTGAATTAAGGGATCTTGTCTTATGTTTAGTTCGTCAATGTTCTGTTCTAGTAAGTCCATAGTCTGTCTTATTTCGTCAGTGTTTATCATATGGAGAACTATTCTAGCATCCTTAATAATTTCTGTCAGTCCCATGTTTATAACTGTGTAACCATTATTGGTTGTTGCTGGGGTTACGGTTAGAGACGCTGTGGTTTTCCATGCGACTGATGTTAGCATCAAAAGTACTACAGTTGTCACCTTTAAATTTCCGTGGTCTTCGAACATTCATTGGGTGTTCATTATTGTAGTTCTTAAGTCTTTACTTTGGTTTATTATTATAATAATTCCTCCTATAATCTCTAACGGGTTATATATGGTTTTTTTCTTCATATATTTCCCTACTTTATGTTTTCTTTATATTTTTCTAGTCTTTCTTTCAATATTAAGGGGTTTGCTCATATTAAGGTTTATCGGTTTTCGCTCATGTTTCGTTTCCAAACATGTTTTACAATTGTAAATTATTTTTGTAATTTGTTTGACAAGGTGAGGGTAGAAAATTTTATTTTTTAGATTGTGGTAAGTCTCTATGATACCACTGTGAATACTTTTTTGAGTATGGTACAGTGATATTTGCTTATAAACTTCCTCTAGAGTTCGTATTGCTCTAGCCCTCATTGTTGCTCACATTGAAATGTGTATCGATGACGTTTATAAATTGAGTAAGATGTTGGTGGTTTCCTTCGAATTCTTTGATGTCGTTGGTGGGTCTAGTATTGATAGCGCTAGGATTCACCAAAACTAGTACACTGTTGGACGACGCTTTAAAATAGTTTTTGTTATCTCTTTTGATATATATTTTTACAGCAACCTCTGCTGCAACAGAAGACCCAGCTGTTTTCTCCACACACACTGGAGACTCTGCTGCAAGAGCAAGCTTCCTTGACTTTTGTTTCACCACCTTACGTGGCCGTGGTGCCGTCTTCTCAGTAGAGGACTCCTTCCCACTGGAGGAAGTCTCCATCTTCGAGGAAGACGCCTTTCCCTCCAACCTTTTGTTTTTGCTTGGCCCCATTCCAAGGAAGGAACCAAACCAATAACAACAAAAAATATAATCAAAATCAAAAACAGAATAAAATCAAAATCAAAGTCGAGATCAAAATCAAAATAAAAATCAAACTCAATACAAAATCGAACAAAATCGAAATCTGACTTCAGTCCACAGTCTAAACTGGTCCTTCCACTTTCCCGTTCAGTAGTTGTTTTTGGTGACCGATTCTATTTTCGTTCTGTTTCAGTCTTTGTCCGAAGCATTGAATTAAAAATTATAAAAGGAATTGCCTTAAGACAGAAAAGTAGAGGCAAAATATGCAAATTTGTTTTAGTTGTGTTTGTGCGCTTACATGTGTTCGTAATTCCAGAGTCGGAAAAGAACAACAGGGGCAAAATTTTTAACTTTGGCGCGGGTTTTTCAAATTTTATATAATGGTACAATAAGGGAATTTTTACAGTTTGATAATTTACCCTTAAAATTTGTTCTCGAATTTGATAAGCAAAGTAATAAATAAATTTGGCTTTTTTAAATTTCATAATAATTTTAATGTGTCCAAAATTTCACCATCACCGCCCTCCTTATTTTAACCGGGCTTGGGACCGGCTTTGGCAGAATTACGGAGATGGTTGGATTTTGTTTACTGTTTCTTACTTGTTGTCCTCGCTGTTCGTGATTACAATTCTTTATAGTTCATTTACCTCGCTATAATATCCAATTACATTCCCATATATTGAATGGTTTTAGTTAACTTTGGTCGAACTGTCATTTTTTCGGATGTTTTTTTGGCGATGAAAAAGTATCGTGTATTAGATAAGTATTTTTCAATAATTAATTTAAGCAGGAGGCTGTAATGAACAGACGCATGCATATGTTGGTGGAACTCAGCAAATAGATTTTTTCCGATGAAGTGTTTTTGAGTTGCTACGGAGATTTTATTAAAAATGTCGTTGATGCTCGACAATAGTGACACAAGTCAAAAATGAGAAATTTTCAGGGGAACAATTTAAAAATTTCCTGTTTGGTTTGTGATTTTTTTTACAGTCCTGAACTATGAAAACTTAGTTTTTTTTTACTTCATTAACAAGTAGAAACACGTTGCGCCTGAGCAGTAGAACAATGAAAACATTAAAAACAACCTTAAAATCCAAGCTTTTTTAATCTTTTTCCGAGTTATGATGATTTTCCAGAAAACAATGATTGATATTGAGTTGCCAATTTTATCACAGATAGTAAGCAGTTCATACAAAACATTCAATTTCATTACCAAAAACAATCTTTTTAATTATCTCACGGGTTATTTCCCGAATTTGGTAATCTCTCCTTAACTTTAAAAATGAAAAATTGATGTAAAAATTAAAAGAGCTTTGAAGGAATGCTTGTAAGTTTTTATTCAGCTTTTTATTTTATAAAAAGTATAGTCAAAACTATTCAAAACTAATGTTATAAATTTTCGTAAAAAAATGCATAAGATTTTGGAATAATATTGTTTTCCAGTAATTTGAGAAGACCTGGTTTTTTATCTGCTGCTCCCAATTTGGCTGTATACAATTGTTTCAGTGCGGGACGAACGCTTCTTGATTTCGAACGTGCTTCTTTCAAATTAATGATTCCATAATCTTCCTGTGAATACGAAGTTTTGAAAAAAATTTCTCGGGGGTTATCCTTTTCAAAACGAAATATATACACGCTCGTCATTCTCACGACGTCACCATTTGAATCCTTAAGATTAATTGGAATGTTATAGTATTGTGAAGCTAAATCCTGTAAATCGAACAAGGTGTCGTAGCTCATTTCCTTTACCTTATACGACTTTCCGGTTTTCCTTGCACTTCCAATTAGTGTTGCGTATTGAGCTGGTATGCAAATCGGCCCTGATTTTAAGCTTTTTTTGATGGTGCGCTCGATCACAGAATGTACATTGTCGCTCTCATTTTGCGTATGCCCTTTTACTAAAAACTTGTGGGTTATCGAATTGATGAACGGATAGGTGTTAACAACATTGCGATACATGGATAACATAAAGCGATTTTTCTGTTGACCGCAACAGTTGTCACTGTAGAATATTACATCCAGTTTCTCACCCATTTTAACTGCGTTTGTATCCTGCGTAGATGTGATATATTGCAGGACGCAGGATTCAATATCATTAGCACCGCGGTTGCCTTGCGTTTCGTCCCACAAGTAACAGAATATATCTGGATCTTCAGCTTTAAGTTCGTGGACCGTAAAATTAAAGACGTTGATCTTCGACGTATAATAAAAGCTAAAGGCTTCTCCTCGAGGACATTGGAGCACAGCTTCTAAGTCATAGACAGCAACAACCAAATTTTCTTTTTCGCTGTTTTTATCAGCTTCCTTTTCTTTTCGAGACAGTTCTTTTCACATTGATCCTTTTTTGGATGGTGGAATGCAATGTTGAATTCTGTATTAAAAATTCGCGAGTACATTAAATAATTAGCGTGTGGCCCCTCATTTTGATCGCAGTAGTCCCTATGTAAATCAGCTAGGGTCTTACTGGCCTCAATGTATGTACTTTCGTACACTATCTTTTCGGCAGTAGTGGCTGTCTACGCTAGGGATTGACTCTATGTGGGAGCGCACTGCGTTTTTTATACTTTCATCAATTTTGTGGTGCCTCCCATGTTTCCCCCGCTTTTCAAGATCAATCAAGCCACTTGATGTTGCAGTACTTTTCTCCACAACGGTTCTTATCGGCCTATCTGTGATTGCAAGAGTGCTTTTAAAAAATGTTTTGCACACTCTTATTCTCTTATCATTTACTGAAAAATGAAAAGAGTTGTTCTTTTTCCTATGGCTACTTTCTCTCACATATCTATATTTAGGGTCAATTGTTCCCATACTATGTAACAGAAAGTTCCTTTGCCTCTGCAAATCGCCTAATGCCCAGTAATTAGAGAAAATTTGCTGGCGTTGGTCCTCTGTGATTTTTGTTATGCACTGCAGTTGGCAATTGCTTGTGCTTGGTTGCCCCATAGTTTTTGCCGGCACAACTTTTTTTTCTTTTTTGGAATTAGTGGATTAGTGGATCACCTGGATTGGCTTTTCGTTTTCTCCCTATTTTGTGCTGAGAGTCTTGGCGTTGGTTGACATCAAAAATTTCTTCATGGTCGTCAGTGTTGGACTTTGAAGGCTCCTTTTCTTGTATATTTTTAAGGGGTTCATTGTCACTCTGAGAATCCTCTTTCTTGCTGTTATTGTTGTTGTTATCGTCCGGACCCAAACAACAATCCTGTGCAAAGTCTTGATCATTTTTGAACATTTTGTCAAGTTTGCATTCCGGTTCCACAATTACCGGTGAAGTAATTTCGTAGCTGTTGCTTGAAATTTTGGGGAAGCAGAAAAGTTGATTTTGAAATGGATGGTGTTAGAGGGTTTTGCCAAATTTCTTACCAGTCGCTTCCAGTGGCGTTATAGTCAACGCTGCTGTATCTGTATCGTATTTTTCAAAATTTTGTTCCAATGATTTGAATGGAACAGTTTGCCTGGCTCGTTTACGTTATCTTCTGGAAATCAACGCACTCATATAGATTTTAACATTGTACATAAGTAGTGTTAAAATTTTGGCGCAACTCAGAGAAGCTAATCTTGATGTATTGAAAAACATTAATATACCTTCTGATAATAACTCCGAATTCTCGTTATTCAAAACCTTGTATAAAGGATTATTACCGTTATTATAATTCATTGAAGCCCCACAAGTTTCTTCAGGACGCTTCATCTCTGCCAGCCTCAAAATTAATTTGGCCCGCTCAGACATTATAACTTACAATTGAGCACTAGTGGAAAATAAAATAAAATATAATTCATAACATTTTGAGTATCAAAAATAAGAAAAATACTTAAATATTAGCGTCGAAGGTCATTGGTAACAATAATTCCCATTGCTTGTTCTGTACAAGATTGGCAAATTTTGAATTGTAACGGAAAAAACTAACTTGAGAGCATCAAGAATGTTGTCACAAGTCAAAATGAGTGTGCAGAAAAATTAAAAATTTCGAAAACATTCGCGGAAATACTGTCATAATTTGACTTGTGTCACTATTTCGGATAAGTTCCTTTCCAGTGTAGAGACATTTTCATTATCGGTCGAAATTCGTGTTATTTGAAAGAATGACACAAGTCGAAAAGTGTCATCAAGAATCTGTAAATTTGAACTTACCTTCTCCAGAAAAACGGCTTAATTTGAATTGTGTCACTATTTCCCAAAAACTATAGAAAAGCGATGCTTCCACGTTGAATGTTGTAGCATAACTAGAATTTTGTCGATCTTCGTGATCGAAGATACGCGACTTTTTCTCGGAGGAAGAACGAAACAACCGCTTTCTAGCGTCCAATTTTAAAATACAAATGTGTCGTTTTTCCACAATAAAATATAGAGGTTTTGTCGACTATTTTTGCAAAAAAACCGAAAATGGCAATTTTTGACTTGTGTCACTATTGTCGAGCATCAACGATGTGTTTGTTCAAAATGTTGTCATCGGAGAGGCGGCTGGATATTCTTATCTCCTTGTCGACATGCAGACAAATTTCTACTCCACTTTTCGATGGAATTTATAGAAAGCCCCTAGTCTTATAAGTAATCAAAGAAGTAAAACATAAGTCGCCTTGAACAGCTTCTATGCAAATGTAAATTTTGATACTTTCTATCCTCTGGGCGAATGCGAAATTGTCGATACATTGTTTCAATGTCTGCCACTATCACAAAATCATACATTCGAAAACGGATGAGATGGCTGAATAAGTCATCTTGTATAGTGGGACCTGTCATGAGTATATCATTCATGGACTTCCCATTAGAAGTTTTCGCAGACGCATGAAATACTACTCTTAGCTTCGTCGTACTACTTGATTCCTTAACGACCGCTAAGTGTGGCAGATAATACCCGTCTGACCCAGAGGAATTTATTTCCGTCATATGCCCTACGGATATACAGTCGTTCATAACCTTAGTATACTGTTGTTCTAATTTTTTATTGATCTTAAATTTGTTTAAGAGATTATTTAGGAACTTAAGAGCTAAAGATCTAGATTCGCCTAGTTCAGGGGTTTGTTCTTGAAGGGTAGCGCCACCATGTACCTACCATCTTGCTCACGCACGACGTTATCACGAAAATGTTTTTCGCAGTTCTGCTCTTCAACGGAGTATGAACGTTGGGCACTGTTACGTTCCTCTATTTTCCAAAAACGCTCTAGATCAAATTGTATATCTGTTAGTAAACACGTATTTTTCATGGATGGGACTACCGAACTGCATTCTCCACCTATGACCCAACCTAATAAAGTCTTTTGTAAGAATAGATCGTCCGATAGTTTGATTTGACCGATAGTAAATAGGGAAAGCGTAGGTCCAGCGCTAACCAGCATGTCGACGGGAGCTGGTTTGAACAATTCTGGATCGGCTAATTTGATGTTTGAAGGAACATTAACTATACCTTTTGGTATGATTTCGACGGGCACTAAATCCGTAATTTTCGGCACAGTATAAAAGGTAAGAGATTTTTTAAAGGGACTATACATTGATTTTATAGTAACTGGCAGACTGTGTTTAGTGGAGGTAGTTATGTCATTTAGAGCGCTAATTTGTAATTGGAACTTATCTTTGTTTAATTTTAGCTTTTTCGCGAAGCTCTCTGTGATAAAGTTAGCAGTAGCACATGTGTCTAGCAGAATTTTGCACTTGTAGGGACGGGCAACATTATCAAAGGCTTCTACGACGGCACTTGTCATTAAATGAAAAGTCCGTACTTGGTTGCCCGAGACTAGACACCGAGGACCCATGCTCAATTTATCTAGTCATTGGGAATGCATTTCTACGGTATCTTTACCGACTGGAGTTTGATTATATTCTGTGACTTTATGCAACAAGGAGTTATGTTTAAGATTACAGTATTTGCAATTTCCGTATTGACAAGGGACGGAAAGATCGTGTTGGCGTAAACAGTTGAAGCATAACTTTTGAGCACGAGCCAATTTATACCTTTGGGGTACATTCATTTTTAAGAATTCTTGACATTTGTATAGAGGGTGAGGTTCAACCGTACATACTGTACCTTTTTTACCGATCGTTTTCTTACCGGCCGTTACAAAGACTTGCCTACTTTTGGTCAAGTCTAATTTGGGTCTCTTGGCACCTATGCCGTTATCGTCGCGCTTAGTGGCTTTTCTCTCTCGCATAGAGATACGAGCCGCTGATCTGTACAAAAATTTGGTCAAATCCTCTAAGGATTCAAAATCATCTGGGGAGGAATGCTCCTCCCATAATTTCAATGTTTCCGGATCTAATTTATTTTCGATAATGCATACTATGAAATCTGAGGGAATCGAAATTTCCAGGGATTACAAGGCTACCGCACACTGGTTGGCAACGTCAGCTAAATGACTAAGCAATTTGTAATCCTCCTTGTATAATTTCGGAAGATTTAATATTTTGCTAAAATGACTTGCTTTTGTTAATTTCTTGTTTTCATATGCTATTGTCCGATTATAATTATCCTCTGAAACGTCCAGAAACGCGATCTTGCGACGAGCATCGTCCCTCAGAACGGACTGCAAGAGAGTCAATTTGTCAGTTTTAGAATAATCGCGATTGCCCACCATAGACATAAATTTATTTTTGAAAGACAACCACTCCTCGTAATATCCTGAAAATGTGGGGAGAGGAGCGCGTTCGATTTTAAATTTTTCAGAAGTTCTTTCTAAGTTACAACTATTTTGAGACATGATGGACGAGCGACCACTAGCCAAGCTAGCGTTTTCTAACAATATTTGGGTTTTCGTCACGATTCGGTAATACTTGTCATGCAAACGGCAACGATCATTATCGTCAATTTCGTCAGGTTCGAGAGAGGTTAACTCATCCTCAATATCATCGAGATTCCCAAAGGAATCCATGACATTCTTTAGACGTAACTTTATTTCGTTAGTTCGGTCCGAACGACCGTCAAAGGTTTCGGTGGATCGTTCAAGACTTTCAAGATTTTTCTCAATTGTGGAGCGTTTTACCTTTAAACGCTTGATCCTTTCACTGTTGTCCATATTAAGTAGAACTTTGAAACACTAGCCAAATAACAAGGAGATCACGATCCCGTGATATAACACCAATTAACGACAGTGAATTGCGATCTAATAATACGATTAGACCAGTTAGAATGTCAATAATTTGATTTTATTGACGGTTCCCACGATATTCAACCACAACAAGAGCCTACTACTTGTTTAATGAACAATATTCAACCACAACAAGAGCCTACTACTTGTTTAATAAATACAATTTGTCCAGCTATGACACCAATAATACGATATTGATAACGGACGATTTGTACGATAATGTACCGCAGCAAGAGCCTTGCTTCTTGCTAATTACAACTTTGATTCGTTTATTTTTTTTTTAAGCTTACAATGGACCTATACTCCTATAGTATAGAATCTTTTACAGAGAACTACAATGGTTCTGTACTCCTATAGCATAGAATCCGATTGTACAAGTCTATGATGTGTTTAATAAAGGATTAAACTATTTATATGGACAATATTGACAGTAATTTTGTGCTTAGCTGTAGTTAGGTGAATATATTCTTCAAATCCTTTTGCTGCCTACGGATGTCGCTCCAGTATCTTCTTCTTCTTATTTTTGGTTTGAACTTTTCCACTCATGCGTCACTTTGAACTTTTTCCACTCATGCTATGTAACTTCTGTTGGATAACTTCTTGCGAATCACTGTTTACTTCTTTATTTCGTTTCGCTACTCTTCGTCTATTTTTTCTACAGCCATGTATTTGCGCATATGCGTTTAATTTAACAATGTTACTTGTTTATTTAAGTCACTTTATAAAATTCTCACGCTCACTTTACTCCCTCAAGAAACGTCTACTATTTTGACACTGAATTTCTCCAACTTTTAATTGTTTGCCTTATGGATTTAGATCTTTATTACCCTTTTATCCAGTTTATTTTACTCTTACTATAAGTATAAGCTTCCTTATTAATCATCTGATTTAAAGTCTTTTTTTTTTATTTTAAATCTTTTACGTTCGTTTTCGTGTGTTAAATGATCTACTTTCTTTAAGTTCACTTTGGCCACATTTGTATTCGTTTCGTTACACTTATCAATTTGAATATATAGTTCGCACCTCTAATTACAATTTACTATTCCTTAGAATTTACACTGTAACTACGTGTCGTTCTTTTATTTTCTATCGTTCATAAATGTTCACATTTATTAAATTTAATTTTGCCGTTCCTATAATCCGACTCGAAGGACCATAATGTTCAACACAACCGTGTAGCTCGCCTACTACTCATACGAAGAGACATAGGCTGGTTTTCGTTAATACTAATGAAAACTTCACTTTTACTCAAAAACTTTGTCGAGCTGATTTTTATTATATTTTCAATAACTAGGTTTCACAACAATATTGTCACAATTTCAAATGTACTATCAGCGATAGTCTTCAGGCCTCAAATCAAGACTGCCGAGATCCTCGCCATTCTTATGCTACTAAAGGTCCACAAATTCCCACTTTTTTGATAGCATGGATCCTATTACAAATCCTTGATGCCTTTATCAAAAAAGTGGGAATTTGTGGACCTTTAGTAGCATAAGAATGGCGAGGATCTCGACAGTCTTGATTTCAAATTGGCTGGTTTGACATTAAGAACGCGTATTCAGCAACCAATTGTTAAACGTAGTGCTACCATATTCATGCAATTCAAATAGATGGAGCCAACTGAACTAAATATTTAAAATAAAGACAATTTTTGAAACAAAAACGACTTTTTTATTAACTTAAAGATAACAATTAAAATAAACGATGATAACTATAATAAAAATATAAACTTAATCTCAACTTAAACTTAAACTAAAAGTGACTTAAACTAAACGGACTTAATTTTTTTTTGAGTTAATACAATTTTCACAAAACCACGAACCTTGCGGAGCGTTTAGTACTTGCACGCAGAGCTGTCGAACCATTTAAGTCATGCGTCGCAAGCAATGGCCCTCGACGACAATTTCTCAAAACACTGGGGGCAAGGAAACGTTGAATTAAATCTACTTTTTTTTTTTAATTAAATTAATCAAGAACTTTAAAGAATCAGTTTCGAGATGTTCACCATAGTTACATAAATTAACACTTGTTAACTGATCACACACAATTTTTAATTTAAGATGTTGCAAATCAACACTCTTAATTTTGTACTTGTTTTCGAGTATTTGGTCCTTCAACTGGGACAATTCCAGCCATTCTAACACTAATTCGAATTGATGATCTCTACTTTGTTTAAAAACTCAAGGAATTATGGTTGAATTTCAACATATCCAAACAAAGACGTTTGTTAAATAGACTGTCAATAAACCCTCTGATCCTAAAAGGATACTGTTTATTGACTGTCAAAATGCAAACAAATCAATGAGCCCGGTCAACATTGGTTAATATAAACTTTAGTGAGATCCTTATTTGATCTCCCAAAAAATTTGACCTTTGACGTGTTGATTTGTCCCATACTATTCAGACTAGGATCAGTGTCACCATAACATATGCATTCAAATATACAGGTATTTTAGTGAAGTCCTCGAGCGACTTCGTCATCAGAATTACACGATTTAGTTGTGACACTGATCCGTACTGACCATAGTATTAACTTAACAAAGACATAATTGAATCAAATTCCAAAAATTAACAAAGGAAATTGAATTTGATTCACTGTCAGAAAACTGTCTATACTAACTTGAACACACTTTGTATAATCGATATGGCCGTCTTTGTAGAGTTGTCGGATTTATTTAAATCAGGATTATGATGTATATCACCATTCAATCTATCTCACCATTTAATTCAAATTTTAACCGTTCACTAACAAGTACTTGATAATTGTGAGATCTCACTCTTGTTCACCAAAGTTCGTTCAATTCACTAAAGCACTAAAGCAATTTCGTTATAGTTAGTCTTCACTTTGGTCAAACTTTTTTACTTGTCATTAATCCAAATTGATTCACTACTTATGTCAACCGATGTCCAACCCAAGAAAAACTTCAACCCAATGAATCGTCGACGAGAACAGAAACTGTTCCAAAACATGATTACGGCTGCACATATGTATATTGAATCCCCTTCAGGTCATCAATTTACCATTATCACAATCAAAATTGCGATCAACCATCCAAACAACGACGAAACCACAAGAATACCTTGAACTTATCACCAGACTTCTACGCAATGTTTCCTTGATGAGTCTGATAAGGAAGTCAATCAATAAACGACATACATTGTACTTAGGTGACCTTGGAATAAACATTGGTTACTTTTTAACTCCATTTGGTTACTTTTTAACCAACTTAGATCATCAAATTTGATTATTATGGTTTCACTTGCCTCTCCAGGAAATCCACCTAACACTTTTGGGTCAACTGTTTCGGTATGATTCTCCTTCAATCTAGTTACAACCGCTTCAAGGTACTTTATTAGTTCCTCTTTTTCTGTAACATCGACCGAAAACATGTCCTCCTCCATGGCTTTGAAGCGCTTTAAAATATTCCCGGATGTTGATGGCGTTTCTGCTACTTGGGCTGTATTTCCGGATGTTGATGGCCTTTCTGCTACTTGGTCTTCGTCAATCGCCAATGTATCAACAAGATGACGTTTTACCAGTCGCTTCCTTCTCCGTTTTTTGCAAATCTGTAAGTTTGATTGTTATCAATTATCAAATTAAAAATTATTCTTTGTTTTTTCTTTAAAAAGTGTTTCAACTTACTTCAGAGGGTTGATGGTTATGATCATTATTAAATTCTATAACTTCCAATCTACTCATGTCCACTGTCATACTGAACTTCACACATGCCTGGCATTTTCCGGTATGGAATTGGCGTACTTATATTGTTTATATTGGTAAATTAGCTTTTTATTTCTTAGCTCCATCTTAGACTTTCCATAAACGTTTTTCAACTTGTTGCTTGTTTTAACGACAAATTGATATCCCGTTTTAGATAGATATTCATCTAACTTGATATCAGTGTCATCATAAGCAGCAAATAACTGACCAACATAAAATATTTCACAATTTTCCATAGTTAAATAATTTAAGTAAAATAAAACTTTATCAAGTAAGTTTTACAGAAAATGTTAAACGTGGTGTTGCTTACAATTTATCAAAAAGGAATGAATGTTATGGAATGAATGAATGTTTGTTGTGAAATTATTGAAACTAATAAAGGAAAAATTATCCTTAAACCTTTAACGGTACTTACCAGAAGACAAACGCCAATCCTACCAAACATTTTAACGAGTATGCATTTTCATTTATGTTTCATTCAAACACACATTCAAAAAACCCATATTCTCAATTCATTCTCTTATTTTCTCAGGAATTCTCTTGTCATTGGAGAAATCAAATTAAGATAACACTCCTGGTAAAACCCTATTTTATTAGGAAAGTCCATTCATTCATTCCGTTATTTCATTCGCATCATTAAGATATTCGTCTTGTCCATACACTATAAAGCCCTATTTTATTTGGAAAGTTCATTCATTCATTCAGCTGCTTTCGGTCATTACTAGACATCGGATTATATGCACTAAAGAAGAGCCAAATATGCACAAAATATGCGCAATCAAAATACTAATTTTTATTAAAATTTACATTTACTTTTAATATATAAAGTATAATCAGTTGTATTTCTTATGACAATATACAATTAAATATTTTTCTAGATTTTCTAAAGCAAATTTGTGACGTTTGTCACTTAATATTAATTTGTAGGTTGAAAATTACCTCTCTACATCAACCGACGTTACTGGGCAGAACTTGAACTTTGGCGCCATTTCTGCAGAAACTTCTTCAGGGAGAGTTTGGCCCGTGCCGTTGATAAAGACGTTAACTTTCTTTATAGCTTCAAGTCTCGGGTTTTCATATAGTACGGCATTTAATTTGCCACGGACTTTTTCCGATAATGAACTCGGAAGGGCTTTACTCTCTTCAATAATTTGTTCCAATATTTCTAAAAACTTGCACAGAGGAAGGTTTTTAGTTTCAAGTTTCGCAATGGCGTCGGGTATATTGTTGAAATGTGTTGCAATGAGAGCAATATTCTGTTTGACTGAAACATCCTCAAATGCCAGCTGGCTTGAATTAATTGCGATGGCTTCTGAAGTGTCAAATTGACCAACTACTTGTTTTATGGCGTCACAATTCGCAGCGTAAAACAAGACACCTTTCAACCATGTTCCCCACCGCGTTAATATTGGTTCTGGTGGTAGCGCTAGGTTCGGCAGTCGCTCTTTGTGTGCCTGGACTCGTGATGGTGCTTTTAAAAACACTTTCTTTGCAGAGGAAATCAGTTTATCGACAATCACAAACTCTTTTCTGACCTCTTCCGCAAGTCGATGTAATCACTTTGAGGGTAAAACACTTTGAGAGGGTGACCAGCTTTCACCATATAAGGCACACCGTAAGAAACAAAAACACATATTCTCTCGTTAAAAGATGTTTCGGGAAACAGAGATTTGATGGAATCATTTATGAACCGGGCGATAGTTGAATGATTCGTTTTTTCTAGGACCTTGCAAGCAACCAAATGGGGAATATAACGCACGTTGGATAATTTTCCAACAATCAGATTCGCTGTATATCGTCCACATGAATCTGTTATTTCATAAGCTGAAATCCATAATAGATTGTTTGAAACGTTGCTGCGCATTTCACTTAGCACTTCTTCGTAGACAGCAGGCAAGAAGTTTTTTCTTATCGTGGATTCTTCCGGAATGATCTGATTCGTACAGTATTTCTTAAGAATGCTTTGGCATGCTTCGTTATTCAATTGATGAAAAGAAATATTGCACGCAACAAATAACTCACACAAATCCTTGTTGGATTCTATTTTCCTTGCAGTATCCGAACTTGAAGGCAAAGTTTGAGTCAGCAGTTGTTGGCGGCCACTTGTAGATTTCTGATTTGCAGCAATATGGGCAGCAGTACTCACATGTTGATCTATCTGGTAATTATTTGTTGAAGCTATTCGCTTGTCACAAACCTTGCAGAAAATCACAGTGCCATCAGTTGTAAATCCCATTAAAGTCTGGTGGCATTATAACAAAAATAAACTAAAAATTTATACTTTTACTTTTAAAGAAGACGCTGTGGTATGATGTGCTTAATGCAACGAAATCATTAATGGGAAAAAGTCCTTCGTTGGTCTCAAAAATGTTTGTCACTTTCTCAAGTACTCATACGTTCCCAGAAAGATCAAAAATTTATTGTCTTTAAAAGGCTGCAAAGGGAGCCGATGACCTTAGAAAAAGGATATTAGACACTGGGGAATTTATCTGAAAAATTGAAAAGATTTCACGGTGTTACTAAATAAGTATTTCCGGTTAGCTTACATTTTCATTGTACTCGGTAGAATTTAGCTGGTTATTTTCTGATATACGTACAACTGGCGTATTTCCTTCAGTATGTACAATCATCTGTTATGAGACGAAAAGTGAAAAAATTAAGCCCTTGACTAAAGCTTTTCTTACATTTTCGACACCATAATGCGGGTGGTATATTGAATGCGCTATTGCTTGTGATTGAGGAATTATCTAAAATGAGACAAAAATTGACTTAAATATGAACTAATATCTATAACAAAATTTTACATTTTCATAAGTCTGTGTATCATTGTGCCCGAGATACACTATTCGAGCTGTAGTTTCATGTTGGGGAATCCTCTACAAGACAATTCAAATTAATATTAATTAAAAATATGCAAAACACTAACTAATAACAGCATAACTCAGTGGGATATATCAATATAAAAGCTTTTCCTTACATTTTCGCTATATTCTACAAAATCTAGAGGTTAGTAGATCTGGAGTCAGCTAACATAAAAGAAAAGGTGAATTAGCGAAGTCGTCGACCTACATTAAAAATTTCCTTACATTTTCTTTAGATGCTACACTACTTTGTGTTAAATTTGTTGCTGTGGCGAGGTTGTAGTTTTGGGGAATACTCTTAAACGGAGAAGATGTATTAAGTAATTTGTGTATTTAAAAATGTACTTACATTAAACTCTGCACTTTTGATTGGAGTTGCTGCACAGGACACATACATCTTATTAGCAGCACGAATGATATCGCTTTCCTTGAAATGAGCAGAACATATCGCTGAATTAATGCTTATTTTAATGTTGCACAATCCAAGGGATTCCATCCAGAGTGCTCTGCGATGATTATCTTTATGAAACCTTTAGATAGTGAAATAAAACAGTAACCACATAAACAATATTACTTATAAGAACACTGGATTTGCCATTTTGAGGAGCACAAATACTTCAAAAATCCAAATTTTATCACAAAACACAACCAAAACTAAATCGGTAAGCCAATCAAATCATAGATTTGACATATGAGTGACCAAATTTCGTAGCCTGTGGAACATTCAGGGGAGTGAAGTGGTCGGGGTAATTTCGCATTATTGACTCTCTCCCATACACTATAGGTTTGACTTAGGGCCATTCCTTTTTAGTTAACAGAACAAAATATAAATCAAAATCACTCACAAATATCCACTTTCTCGTAAAACCTCCAATTGCCAGGCCAATGTGCACCCCAAAGCACTTATTGCTAGCAAATTTTTAAATTTTTAGTGATCAAAAACGCTTGAAATACTCAGAATCGAAAATCACTAGAATGACACATCTGTTTCACAAGAGAGTTAAGAGAGTCATGTAACCTATGTAGGTATGAACAGTTTTTCAAGTTCAAAATGTTTTTTGTATGAAATATTAAGTTAACCCAGTACAAAATACGGCCGTCTTACAGAACCGCCACTCGAAGAAGTTCCATCAACCAGTCAATATGTAGACCGGTTTTTTCTCCCACGCATCTTCTCTTTCCTACACATCTCGGAATCTTACATCCTTATCATACAGTGGTTACATTGATAAAACTTTTTCAGTTTTCTTTACAGTGCGTGTTGTTTTATTATATTGATCCTACATGCGGCCATTCTGTATTTGATATCGTCCTCAGGACAGGAATCGGTTTGTTATTCTTCGTCTTCGTTTGCCCATGACCATGGTTTCATATAATCCGCAGCCGTACGCGTAAGATTCGGGCTGTAAGTACGTTGTACCGGTTATTACTCAATTCCTTTAAAATTTTATATGGACCCAGAAATTTAGGGTGAAATTACGTTCATTGAATGAATACTAGATGTTGGTTTTGTCTTTTTATTAAAACTTTTTTGTTTTCAGCTTGTTTTCAGTGCAATGCAGTTTTTGGCTTGTTCTCTTAACTCCATTCTCTGCTCATGTTTAGGTCTTCCCTCAATTGAATTTGTTACGGCTTTGTTAGTCAATAATTCGCATTTGCATTTGTTAAATCAATAATTCAAATTGCGTTTTCTTATCACTCCTGTGAAATGATTCCCCATACTGGTCCACATACCTGAATCAATTACCGCTTTTACATCCTTGCCCATGGTTTTTAAGATTTTATAAGTCCACTTGTCGCTACAGTTAATATCATCCCACCTTGATTTATTCGACGATCTCTCAGGTTTTTTCTCCTTATATTTGTTGGCTGTGTGTCAAAATTCTCTGCACTGGAAACATTCTGAACCATTCGCTTTATTTGGACAAAATGTACTTACATGAAATCTACCACCGTACTTTCAGCATCTCTTCGATGTTTCTATCGCGTTGAAATTCCTGGATGTTTCGTTCAGTACTGGCCTTGTCATTTTTACGCTCTTCTGATAGTTTTGTCGTTGCAATTCGTATTCAATGAGCCTTTTCCTTAGTCCTTTTATTTTACTAACCTCGTCGTCGTGTATGCCGTCGACAACATATTGTATTTTTGCCTCAATTTCCATCTCAGGATGACTGGTATGATTCAACAGGCTTCTTTTTAGGTTGATAATATCATAAAAATGTCAATTATCGATGTAAACACCTAAATTACCATATAATCTATTATAACCATATAATAGACGTGTAACAATCCTTAATGCTTATTAGGTACAAGCAAAACCCTCTGTAGTAGTACAAGCCATGAACTAGATTTTCTTACTACCGCATACACAGGGCGTAGACTACTTTGGCCACATGGAACAATATGAAATTTCATATGAAAAATGAAATTCTCATCGCGGGAAATTTGAAAAAATAAAAGATTTTTTAATGTAAAAAATTTTTTTTTATTAATTTAATAAATTTTATGTACAGTACATTTATATTGGAAAAACATATATATATAGTTGCTAAAATATAACAACGAAGTTCAATTTTATTCAAAAATGTATTTACTAGGTCATAAGTAAAACAAACAAATTTAATCAAAACATGTAATAATTAACAGTTCATTCATCAATTCTATATATAACAAATATGTACATTTTTATATAATATATATATTCTGTAATAAAATTCACCATCTTATTAATCTAATGAATGTTTGTATTTATGAAAATTAATCCAATCATATCGGAAATAAAATTTGCACATATTTATTCAAATTCAGTAATCATTCATCAGTAATAAAGTTTACCTTTTTATGAACAATTCAATTTTTATTAATATTAAATTCAATAATTCAACTATGGAAAATATTAAATAAACAAAAAAAAACATTACAGCAAATATATACAAACATAGTAACAATTCAATTTATAGGAACAATCTATTTCTGCAGGTACAATTACATTTTTACTAACATTTAATAACATAATTAAATTATGAAAAAAATAAATAATAATTCAATAATAATTAATAGTTTAGAGCTAATAAGAAATTGTGGATGTTGAAAGTTGAAGAGAAACCGTTTTAAAATATTAAGAATTTATTGTTGTAATTATTTTCTTGAAGAATTGTTAGTTTTATTTTTCTAATTACAACAAGGGACAAGGAGTGCTTTCTCAAGATCACTTGTACCTGTTTACTTTAAAACACAACGTTATAATTTTGACAGATTTTTATTAATGAAGTTTATAATTCTTAATCACGATTACGACTTATATTATTCACTTTAGTTCATTCTAATCAATTAATTCCTTTTTTTTTTATTCAACATATTCAACTAGTACTAGACTTTCATGAACTGAACTCTGTAAACATAGAGTTTCTGAACTAGACTTGGCAAACTTATACTTCCTGAACTGGACTTTGTAGACTTAAACTTAGACTTTCTGAACTGGACTTTATAACGTAGAATTTCACTTAGATTTTCTGAATTGGGCTTCGTAAACTTAGACTTTCACTTAGACTTTCTGAACTGGATTTTGTAGATTTAGGATTTCTGAACTGGATTTTTGTAAACTTAGAATTTCACTTAGATTCTCTGAATTGGACTTCGTAGACTTAGACTTTCACTTAGAATTTATGAACTGGATTTGTAAACTTAGAATTACTGAACTCCGATCAAAACCAACTGCTCGACTGACTGTCAACTGAACTCTTGAAAACTCTCTCCTGACTGCCTCTCACAGGACTCATTACCTGTCTTTTATCCATTCTTCGATCGCGCCCTGCATTACCGATCGACATTCGATTGCCCAATCGGCTTGCTTGGCGGGAATCGGAAGTGGTAAGCGTCACCACGCTTACCAGAGGGGCGTTGCTGTTTTGCAACAGGTTGGTTTGTTTAGGCGCCAAACAGGCGTGCATTTTCAAGTAGTGTCATAAATTGGCCGAGAAGCGACAAGGTTCCAATTACAATTTGAAAATATTATTATTTTTGAGAATGGTCATAAAAGGGTAATGTTTCATAAAAAGGATAAGAGAAATTCGAGGTTGCGTAAAACAAAAGAGAATAAGTGTCGTAAAGACAAAAAGGTCGAAGTTTTATTACCCTGTCGTCGACGGTTTGTCGACGACCCATAGTGAGGGTGAGAAAAGGGGCCTACCTGAAAGCAAAAATGAAAATAGGGGTGGTGACCATATGTTGGTTAGGAGTCGGAAGATTTTCTTATAAGGTTTATTTATAGTTCGTTTCATTCTTATTTGAATTATTTACTTCGCGGTTTTCGTTTGATTATTAATTCGCAGTTTTCGTTACAACATTATCACAATCTACAACTTTTTATTTCCGTACTCTTTTTTCGATGTATCCTGGGTGACTATCCTTCCACTTGAATCTCAGTTCATCGGCCTTAGAATGGTCGTTTTGATATGCAAATCGAAGAAATATATGAACTAAATATATGAAAACCATAATAAACAAACGAAAACTTGACGAAAACGTAAACAATGAATGTACAAAACATAAACAAACATTTAGACTTAACAAAAACCGATTAAACACATAAACATATTTTAATTTCAAATTAAAGAATATTGAAAACAAACATACTTCCCGCGTTAAATTTACTATGCACGAAATGACAAATGTTAAAATGTGCAGCGCGCCGACACAATTTAGTTTTACACCCATTTTGGTATAAATACGCAAAATTTTAAACAAACTTCAACTTCACTACTACTAATAACTAATACTTTGAATAATAATATTTCACTTACGTCTTATTAAATTTACTATTATTACTAATTAAAAACGCGGAAAAACAATCCCCACATCCACAACTTCCAAATAAAATATTCGTACTGACGCGAAGTAGACGGGCTACCTTCACACATAGACAAAACCTACTTCATGGCTTGTCAATACAGAGACCAATCGCATTCGCGAATATTCGTATATTTTTGCATATTCGCATTCGCGTTTTGCGAATATGAATATCAGAAAAAAAAACAATTTGAAGATAAAAATTTAGGTTAATAAAATGAAAATCCATTTATTTCTTATTTTCTTAGAAAAAGTAACTTAACCACGTAATCACATTATCAGTCTAATTAATAATCATTTAGTATTATTTAGTTCTACTTTGGGTAGTAAAGCTGAAGATTCAGATTTATACTAAATAACAATTAACTTCTCATAACAACTAGAAAACAAAAAATATATTATGCAATGTAAACAAACAAAACCAATTCTTTCAAACAAATATACTGTTCTCTGCTCTCTGAAAGATAACAATTATTTGTTTTATCCTATTTTTTAAGTTAATAATCAAACTTCAGTAGAGGAATATTAAATTTTAAAAATAAAAGCTTCGACGCCTTTTCTCCTTCAAGTCTGTTTCGATGTGGTGTATAAAGAAGTCCAGCGCCACTAAACATGCGCTAGCTCGGGACACTCGTTGGTGGTGTAACTAAATAATGCCGTACTACAGGAAAACGAGTACCGTACCTTTAATTGTTCATTTTCCACCATGTTGGAGGGTCAACGTCATTTGCCACACGTTTCTCCGCTAAGTATCCTGTGACAGTTTAACGGATTCAAAGATGGGCAGGGTTTTGAAAAGTAAGAAGAAGCATGGCATCTTCTTCTTCACTGTCACTCGTATCCATTAGTAAATTTATCGTTTCTTTCAAAGATACCCTTTTATGCGTTTCGGAATCTTCGGTTTCATTTAACCTGACACGCTTTGTATTCGGACAACGTGAATTGTCAGCTACGTCGGTTTGACTCTCTCCAAGCAAATCCAAAATATGCTGTATGACACGCTGTTGTTAAATTGATAAATTGATTTGGAATGCTATTTGGTTGTTAATTATCGGAGCACACTTTCGTTGCGCCATACGATCGTCCAAAAAAAAATTCTCAACATACCAGTCCTGCCAATCTCAGTTTCTCTCCTTTAAAAATGAATGTCTGTGGTGAATCTGTTGCAACTATTGCCAACTTAGCTTAGGATGTTATCCATACAATGACAAGTGAAATTAATTCACCTCAACACACGCGCTTTAGTCGACGTATCTTTAAAAAACTTGACTTTATATCTTGTGTCAATGCAGGACGCCGTGGCAAACAATATTTCATTATCTTACCCCGAAAATTTGCGAATGAGATTTTCTTTCAAAACTGAAATCGTATCACCAACATGTTCATCGTATGAATCAAGATAATTAAAATTTTTTTCTAGAGTGGCGATTAAGGGAATCGCATAAGATATAGAAACATCGGCCGCACTTAACTCCTTGGTTACTTCCTCAAATGGTCTTAGTAAACCAATAAGTTTCTCAATAATCATCCACTCTTCAGAAGTCAGTTGGGGAGTTTTATTATTTGTCGATGCATAAACTCTCTGGCTCTTTGACTTGCAAAATACGCTCCAACATACAAAAAGTGCTGTTCCATCTAGTAGCACATTCTTGTATAATCTTAAGGGGATTTTGATTGAGCCTTTTCTGTATATTAGCAAGCTCATATTGAGCAGTAGTTGAATGATGAAAATGAGTTGCCATCTTTTTGCATATTGTTATGGAAGCCACGACAATTTCCTGAGCTTTCATCCCTTCTTTTAACACGTTTTGAATCTTGTGTGAAGCACAGTTAATATGGCCAACATTTCATAACTTAACACCTCTTTTCATGTTAGCACCTTCATCGCGAACTATACATTTCACTTTTGCTTTATGTATCTCCCATAACGACAAGATGTCTTCAAGTTTATTAGAAATATTTTCTCCGGTGTGTCGGCACTCATTGAACACTTCTGCTTTCAATACTATCATTTTCCTTTCAAATTCTTTTGTTATCCCATGACAGGTTAAACTCAGCAGTGACTCCAGAACAATTATCAGACCAAATGTCGCTGGTAAATGACAATGTTTCGAGGGATTTCAGCAATTCGAGTATTTTCTGTCTTACTTTGCCGTATAATTTATCACAGATAAATGAAGTAAAATACTGACGGGACTTTAAATTATAGGATGAACGCAAATGCTTCATAAGTCTTACGAATCCAATATTTTCCACGAAAATAAATGGCAAGTCTCCCAATGCAACCATTTCACTTATTGAATTATCAACTGCCAATGACTTTAAGGAGTTATTATCCCATTGTTTCGTTTTATCGACACATTCTTGAAACGATATCTATTTCATATCGGATTGAGAACTTTGATGGGAAGATGATGCGAGTTCAAGTGTTTTAGTTGCATCGTGTTTTCGTTTTCCACACTTTTCTAATCTGGAAAACTCGGTTCTGATTTCTCATAACCGTTGTAGTTCTTCCTTCCCTTGAATAGTTCTTATTACACAGCTTGCATTTAGCTTGTTCAGCATGGCAAAGTGTAAAATATTTCCATACTTCACTAGAATTTGATTAACTAATGTTAAAAAATCACGACGACACTGTCACTTTGAAACTTGAATGACCAAGATTCGTCAAAGTGTATCGTGAGTGACGTATATGTTTCCTCTTCTTCTCGCTACCAAGGAAAGATGTCTAAATTCTGCATCTATACAGATTTTAGAAAAACAAAGAGCATGCCTATGCGGTAATTTTACTTGAAGAACATATGTTTCATATGTTACATATATATGGTTATATAAACCACCCCAGGACCGAATTTCTTATCAAAACAGCGACTCAAAACAAATACGGACCGACCGACGTTCTAAAGACAATGACCAATATCACTCCAAAAAAACCAATAGAAAATAAGGGATCGTCGTCGTTAAAATTTCTTTTCGCCTAAAATTTCTTGGGTTCACATGTACTTATTCTTACAATTCAAACCGTCACGACAGAAAGATTTATCAGTTGATGAGTATAAATGTTTTTTGATCACATTTAAGTAGTATTCGCATGTGCGAATGTTCAAAAAATGACATTCGTTACATCCCTATTAGGTACTACACTACATAGTGTGATGATCCTTTCCGTAGGAATCCTAAAAAGGGATAAAACATTATTTAACAGCAGTCAAAAATACTTACGACAGGTCGATCTCCCTAGCTGTTGATATGTCAAAACACAACGTGGCGACACTGTTATGGCAGTGATACTGCAGCGTAAATTATGTCGTCGATACTGCAGAAACGATCATGTAAGCGCAAGTTACTCGCGGTCTCCAGCAACCACTAGATGGCGCCACCAGGACGGAAACCCAAACCGGCAACACGGCAAACAAAACGATCAATGACCAACGATTGAACATTGATCGGAAAATTCTGCACATTCAACGGAAAATTTCCCGATAAATATCGAGAAAATGGTTATTTGTTGTCCATTATTATTTTATATTCAATTTAAATTTTTAATTTTTATTCGTAAACTGTGCTATGTTAAACAAACTGAGTTTTGATTTTCACACTACAGTAAGTTAAATTAATCGAAAGATGATGTTTTCGCTTCAGAGTTTTACTTTCAACTTAACGTTCTGGCCACCTCCCCCGATCAATAAGAGAAGTTGCTAAACTGCTACTGCCCCTTATCGACCAGGGAAGTCGCCCAGAAACGAACTCAATGAGATTTTAACGATCATATCATCAGCGACTCGATCAAAACTAATTGAGTAGTGTACGACTTCAATTTTAATCTTGAACACACCGCCCACCTTGAACCAACTGTGGTTCAAAGGAAATATTTGTTATCTAAATCTTGCATTGGTTCATCTTGCTTCTTTTTTTTCAATTTCTTAACTTTACATCATGTGTTGCTCATATACCAAAGATGCAATAGTATTTCCTGATAAGCTCCGAATCGTTAACCTCCGCCATCATTTTTTTTGGGACTGTTGGGAAAATGAACAAAGTGGTTTTGGTTTTTATATTTTATTTTCTTTCAATATTAATACATCATTTCTCCTTAAACACTTCTACTGCGTACGAGCACTTATAATCAACTGTGTCGGTTCATTTTGGCTTAACTTCTGTTGCCCACTTTGGCTTACAGATGTCTTGCACAATTTCAGTTCAGTGAATTAAATAATTTCATTAATGTTGGAAAGTCAGTGCTTCCCAACAGGGACAACATAAGAAATGCATACAAATCTACAAATTAACAAATAAATCAATTTTTGAAGTAAAGTTTGTTGACTAAAACCACTTACAAACATGCAAGGTGACAGACTTTCATGAAAGTCCAAAATGCCTTTCGAACTCCTCATCAGAATATTTTTCCGCGATTTCTAAAAAACAATTTATATTTTCACGTTCTTTACGTTCGTAGAACATATCAATAAGAATACGTTCATCATCACTAGATGAGGATGACAGAATATCGTCATTGAGAGATTCCAATAGATCCTACAAATAAAAATTGTGAAAACAATTATTATCACAACATTAAAAAAATATAGGTACTGTCGTGATGCGATTTAGGACAGGACGCGGTTTCAAGTGGTCAGCGTCTGACGCTGGGTCGAGTCAAGTAGGCCGCGTGGGTACGCGGATCACTTGATCATAATCTTGATGGCCATTGCTTTCACAATAATCTAGATATAATCTTGATGGTATATCATAATATAATCAATATAATATCATGATATATTCATAATAATCTTGATGGCCATTCCTTGCATATAAGAGAGGACCATTCCTTTTCAAGTAAGTTAGTATTCGTTTGACCGAGACTCGGTGAATTTTAGAATTAAATAATGAAACCAATCGTCATAAATTAATTAAATAAAGAAACCAATCGTAATAGTACTCACATTCAAAATTTCTTCATATAATTCCGCAGGTATTTTTTTCACTTGATTCAAATTAAATTACAAAATAATAAAACTCTTCAACTTTAAAATTAAATTAAAATAACAATTTCGCTACGTACGTGAAGTTGGAAATTTATAAAATTCCTAAATTGAGAAACTTCTCAAAATAAAAAAAATATCCATGCGCCATCTATCTTACAGCATCTTAAATAGTCGACCGTGCACTGAAACCTAAGCCCAGGAAATTTTCAGTGCAATATCCATTGCAGCGAAATGTATGAATTTGACAGCTGCTTTCCACTGCACTGTACTAGAAGAATACAGCTAATGTTCAATATCACTATTTTATTGATACTGTTACCCTGTGGTCCATCTGACTCTATCCCGTAAGGAGGAGGAGCCAGACGACCCAGCGGTAAAACAGACGAACAACGACCTGTGGTCGATGACCAGTCTGATTTTGTTTACGGAAGGATCGACATATTTGGATTTTTGAAAGTTTGAATTAGTTTTTTGGAAGTAAGAATTAGTTTTTATAAAAGTTTGAATTAGAGTTGGAAAGAATTTTTGAAAGTTGTTTGATAAAAATTAAATAAATTATGGAAGCTGAACGTGAAAACGGACTAATCTCCTTCGACGAGGTACCGGCGCGGAACCTAGTAACAATACCATTAATTTCGTATCGAGTAATCATAGTCCATATCACTATTCAATGTAAATCATAGTACTGAAATCCACTTCAGTGCTCAATACCACTGTTAAATTTTGTAGGGTTGTACAAATAACAGAAGTAGTAAATTACACTAGGTATATCGGTTTTATTCTTACCCAACAAATTAGTCTGGTATCATCGGCAATATCTGAAAATACGAAACTGCAACACTTCTGACACAAAACTAAGCAAAAAATTTAAAGGCAACGTTTTGACGTTTCTTAAAAGGTGTGACTCGATACACGAGTCTCTTGTACTAACTGAAGACCGGAAATTAATAAGTATAAACAAAAATATTCAATTTTATTAATTGCCTTTTTTAATTTTATTATTAATCTATGTTACGTCCCTTCGGAAACTGTCTTCGGTAGTTGGATCTTCTATCATTGATGAAATTTGCAATCCGGCGACATCCATTAGTCCAGATCTTCCAGATCTTCCAGATCTAAAATCTGGAACATTTCTAAAAGGTTTATAATATATTTATTTTAATAAAATAATAAATATTTTATTTAACTGGAAAAAGAATTTCATTTATTCTTGTTGGTGCGAGACGATTTCGCTGCTTATGAACAAGATTAAACACGCAAAATAAACCTAATAAAAACGCGACGACCGCAAAAAAAAAAAAATCTCGGCAGGTACTCCTCTAGAATCGTCCTTTGAGTTGAATGTATGAAACGGAAATGGAAAATTTATAACCGAAGACACACGATTTCATTAAAATATAGGAACCGAAGACCGCGAAGACGATACCGAAAAAAAAGCCGGTAGGTTGTCACGTTCAAAATTTCGTCTTGTGACACGAGCCTCCGAGCCCTACGGAGGTTGGGTGACCCACCCGGCCTTGAGCCCGCGAAGGAGGTCGTGGGTGAGCGCCACTCGTTTTGGACGAGTCACCCGTCAGGAATCGCGGCCAAAACGAGAAATTTCGCGGTTTTTGGTCGTGGATTGTGGATAGGATCAATATTCTCTCTTTCAATTCTTGTTTGCGCGTTTATTAGTCTTACACCTACCTATTTTAACATAGTCTGCTTAAAGTTAGATTACCGAAATTTCACCGACTTTATTTAATTCCGTTTCTCTAATTACTCTAATGTCTCTAATTACTGTAAGGTTTAAGCGTCTTCACCTGGTAATAGTTATCATTTATGCTCTATTACACTTCCATTCTTAATAATCACACTTCTCCAAATGTCTCCAATCAATGTATCTTGCTGATACTTCTTCCTTACATTCTATAACAATTTCATTCCCGATAACTTCACTTTTCCAAATGTCCCTAACTAACTTTATCCGTTCACTAATTTTATTTAATTCCGTCCATTACTCACTCACGCGCCTTTATTAATTACTTTGCTAACAATTCTTCTTTATATTCTACTATAATTTTATTTTCTACAATTTCACTTCTCCAAATGTATGTAATTTTAATTTACAACAAAAATGACTATCTAATTTCGGCGCTATCAATCGTCCCACGATCAAGCTCGTCAATCCATAAATCAACTTCAACTTCCAAAGAGCTACCCTGCGATACCTCCGCCGAATTCACTACTTGCTTTTCTCGCGTCAGCCCAAAAAACCCAAAAGAGAGCGTCCCGCATCGATCCGTCCTTTTTATACTTGGCTCCCCCTTTGTCCTTAGTAAATTTCTCGGTCATTCAACTCTCAACCTCGAGTTGAAGATCCGAGGAAGGTACCGTAACAATCGGATACCAAAATTCCGAGATTTCCTGGATTTACCAAAATTCTAAAATCAAAATTATCAAAATCACCAAAATTTCCTGAAAATTGTAAAAATATTTTGTCCAAAATCTCGATTCCAAAATCTCGTTGCACCAATTTTACGAGTTCAATGACCTCGAACTCGTCACCGCATTGTGCAACGAGTTTCGAAGGACACATTGTCCCGTAGGGGATTTAAGTCATAAAAGACTCAAAATAACGGGCGGCAACCGAGGAATAGAGGATCGACCGTCCGAATGTACTCGGACGGCTGACTCTCCGTGCCTGATTATGGGGTGCGCCATTTTGATTCACAGTCGAATCAAACTTGTGCATTTGATTAATTGCATGATCAACGCTGCCGTCATCCATGAATGGGTTGATCGGGGTGTGGTCATCATTTTAATTTGGTTGCGCCGATTTAAAATTAACCTCCCTCTCAATGATGATCAGCAGTTTGATTCCCATTGGTGTCGAGTTGGCTGGGCATTTTATGTTTTTCCCGGTGAAGACAGCGTGTTGTATGGTATCAGGGGTTTAATCTGTGACAGGTACTCCTCTTGAGTAGTCCTTTGAGTTGAATGTATGAAACGGAAATGGAAAATTTATAACCGAAGACACGCAAATTCATCAAAAGATAGGCACCGAAGACCGCGAAGAAGATTCCACAAAAAAAAAACCCGGTAAGTACTACTCTTGAAGTCGTAAACAATTCAATACTCACTGAATTGAATAGTCGAGTTAGGAAATGAAAATTTATGGTCAAGGACACGCGAATTCATTAAGCATACTCCAACCCATTTCATAAATTTTTGCTAATCTGCAAATCGTAAACTAACTTGTGGTTATTTTAACTCTTCTAAAAAAATCGCCTAATAAAAAAATCAAACAGATGACGATATTTTGAGAAACATACGAGCGAGTAATAAAAATATACGCCCCAATCGCGAAAACAATTCCGAAGAAAAAACACGCTAGTCGCAAGCGATTCAATTCACACTGAATTTAATAGTCGAATGGGAAATAGAAAATTTATATGATACGCGAATTTATAAATCATAAGAGCCAGCCCATATAATAAAATTCCCTCATTTACAAATCGTACTGTTTTAAATAGTCAGTATATCCCTTTAACAACCTGTTAATGTTTAAAGAAGGAAATATGATAAACAATAAAGAGCGAAGTTTCGAGGGGAAAACAGAGAGATAGAGCACGATTAAAGGAACCGAAACCGAGAATGAAATACTGAAACGTGCCATAACTGCCATATGATTAAAGAAGCAGTCTCAAAATTAAAATCGTAAGTAAAATACATTAATATAACCTGCATACTTTTTCTCCGTCGATTTTTACTAGGTGGAATAACCTGCTCCAAGCCTTCCGAGCTTACAGTTGGTGTTTTCACCAAAAGGCTTCTAAAGGCTAACGAACGTGGGATATACTTCCGCTTCCGTATATCCTCAAGGAAGTGCATGATATTGGATGGTTCATCCTTCGGATAAAGTTTGTTCAAAATCGATTGTCGATAATAATACAACGAAATATATTCATCGATTAAGTCTGGGGTCCTGCGGGACTTAATCGATTGTTTAAGGAGTCGATTTTGATTCTCTAAATCATTGATGATATTTCTGGGGTTCGATTTATCCATTCACTGTCCTTTGCTATGGTTTGTTTGCAACCCCACAATCTGTGCATACTTTCTCAACCCCACAATCTGTGCATACGACCGAAGTTTCCTTGTCCCCGTACCGCGACAAATGTGGCCAAATACTCTCCTTGCTCTTGGATGGAACTTGAACAAAAACGCAATTTTTATCCTCTTTGCAATATATGCCGAGGATCGTTGTGGTCATTTGCTTCATGACTCTACCGCGGTGATATTTTCTCTTCGTGGGAAAATTCTCATCCATGTGTAGAGTCTTATTCACCCCACCCAACTTGATTTCATCGTTTGAAACGATTACTTTGACTCTATTTCGGAGCATTTTAAAGTAGTGACGGACGGTTTTTCGACTTACAGTTAGTAAGGAGTCCTGATAACGACGTCTTCTCCAGCGTTGGATAGAATTATGCGTCTCGGTCACAGTTTGCTTTAAAATAAACCAATCTATGATTCCGAGTGTTTCGCAGAACTCTAGTTGTATCAAGGTCCCATCAAAAAAGGTAGCTTTAGTAGGACTAACCGTCTTACTACATGCCTTAGATCCTTTCTTTTTGGAACTTTCAGACGAACAGCACCATCTGTAGCCCAATTTGCAGGTGCTGTTCCTTTTAACTTTCTTAGGGAGGTTGCAACAGACAGGGGGTGTGGAAGAAGCTTTAAATCTAAATTAAATAGTTTCTTTCTCGTTCACGAAAACCTGTGCTTTGGTCAAAATACCAATGTCTTTTAGTAGGGGATGTAGACGAGGTTGTAAATTTTTCTTGGACAAAAAGAAACATTATAAAAAAGATAAAGTAAAAATTATCCGCTCTACTAAAGACGAAATTTATAAAATTGGGAAATGAGATCCTAGCAATCAAAGTTTAAAACTATTAAGTACACGGTTGCAATTAAGTACAAAAACATAGTAATAATAATAAAGGGGTGTGGAATATTATGAGCCCAAAAATTGGGTAAGATTACAAAGGGATAAAAAATAACAGATTATAATATAAGTGATACTGGCATTAATATTTAATTTGGTACAAAAACTCCATTACAAATTATTGAGAATTGTATACAATTATAATTGTGTAAATAGCAAATATCATCTAAACTTGAAACAACTATTTTGTTTTGAAACGCTTGTATTTCACTATAATGAACTTGGAAAAGAATATCACGTAGAACAAGAAATAATATAAAACTATTTTGCTACCAAAAACTAGTAAAACTGTAGGCGATAAAAATAGTTAAGGGAGAGAGAGGGAATAGAGCATGTGTGACTGGGCCTAGGCTCAGCTCACTCAGTTGAAAAAAGAAGTAAACCCTATCCTTGTTTTCCTATTTTGAATCGGAGTTGGTGTTGAAAAAACCAGCAACACCAATTCTGACAATAGTTGGCGATGTTTTCTTTTGTAAAGGATATCACAAAAAATAAACTTAGTTATTATAAAAGAATTTCTTGTGTGAGATTGTTTTCAGAAGATTCAAGGATTTAAAATAGTGTTACGATTTCAGTTCAGATTAAAAACAAGAGAGATATACAATTTCCTGGTGAAAATTTTATATTCATTCTATATCATCCATATCTATATGAAGTTTGTGCATTTTCGGATGATCAATCGTGTCCAATTCAATCTAAGGTCATTTTTCGTCCAAGAGAGATACATAAGTGAATAGGCTTGCTGGGAATCTCGTTTGACTATTCAGTCAACTTTAGACCAGCAAGTTGTCAATAATTCCTAGGTACATTGATCATTCATTATGCTATTAGGCTTGTTTAGAAGTTCGTGTGACTATTCAATCCAATTTGACCATTAAAAATTATTGACAACAATGATTTTAAATAATTGAATTAATTCATTTTTAAATTTGAATATTCATTTATCTAAATAAAAACATGTTCTTCAAATGTTAAATTAGAATTATTATTCAACAAGGTTTGATCAATATGTTTCCAAAAAGTGATTTAAATAGTGATGACGTTTAAAAAAAAAATTAAACATCCCAAACATGATTGACTAAGAGTTGAAGATCAAGTTGGAACTATGACAGAAAATAATGGAAATTCACATTTTTTGTGAACGGTGTTGATCAGGGATCAGTTACTGTCAGAGTTCCTCAAAGATTATATGGATAAATTGATTTCTATGGTCAAGACTGATAACAGACAAATAAATTTGGTTTGAAGTTAACCTTATTACGACAAACACTCGTACACTATTTTGTGTCTCTCCACTTTGAGTCAACATTACGTCTGGCAGTTACCTAGAGTACAAGAACTCACACATCAATAGAGAGAAATTAAAATAGTTAGATACAATACCAGACACTATTGATCTACTATTGGAGTCCATTAAGAATTAGAAGACCACTTTATGAATCAACTGTGAGAAGTTAAATGGGACAAGAACTGAAAGTTTCAAGATAATGTGATGGTTAACTTATTGGATAGGAAATTAACAATTCGTGATTAACCCAATCATTTCAATTTCTTTCAATGTGGATGTTTATTAATTATTACAAGTGATAAACTAATAAATAATTACTAATTAGTTCTGATTATCTCTAATACTAATCATCAAGTTTTTAAGCACCAATTTATGTTTTTATTCAATTCTTTCTGACAATTCAGTACTAGATTATTCTTTTAAACAGTATCGGGAATACTTTCCAACTGATGTAAAAGATCACGTTCAGTATTGTTAGTACTTAATTTTATCGTAATGTTAAACTCAAAAAGTTTTAGTGGCATTCCAAGTGAGTTGTCTTGTTGAATATTATTTAGTATTATATATATTGTGAAGTATAGTAGAAGAATAGACGTTTTTTAATGCATCAGCAGTATCATCAGATCTTCCTAATAGTCATTCTTCAGTAACATCATTCTTCATGGCCAGTTAAATAAATTCTTCATGGTAAGTTTTACCTAGTTTTACTTAGAGTATGAATTAAACAAACAATTATTCGACGTACAATATCAATATCAAAGTCTGCAACAGCATCGCGTTTCGAACATTTCACTAGGCTTTCGAACTTGAGGCACTGTCCTTGGAGCAATCAAGCAAAAAACCCCTAGTGAAAAAAATTACATTGTGTTTCAACTCCGTTTCTAGAGTTAGGGGACGGGAAGTGCTTTAAGAGGGGAAGTTCACCCGCACCTGTTGCTACCACGCAAAAATAACAAAGTTTTATTTTTCTTTATTTGTTTATTGTTCTACTGTCGTACATAAAGCTATCAATTTTTCGTAAACTTTTAACATTTCATTTCTTATAACTTAGTCATAATTCATTCATCTGAATTATTATTATGCGTAAACGTGGAATTTCAATCTTCTCTCTCACTTAAACTCCTAAAATTGGAACTCTTCGTTACTTTATTATTTTGATTTTATTGGAAGTTATGGTAAAGGAAAAGCGTATTTTTATTTTCCCGAGTCGAAATTTAAACTTTCCTTAAGCCCATTAAGTGCCCAATTGGACTCAGGGACTTAAATTACAATTTATAAATGAAATTACATATACTATAAACTGTAAATAGGACCTGTAAGTGGCGGGCATGTCCGCTTTCGGATGCTTTGGGCCTTAAATAGGGTTCACAAGCTGGATTAAGGCCCCACTTCGGTACCTAATAGAACAAATGAACAAAATGTATTTAAGTCCCACAAGATCCTTTTACCATAAACAGGTACCACAAGATCTTCAAACCATCAATAGGTCCCACAAGATCTCTAAACTTTAAATAGGTCGTACAAGATCTTTAAACCATCAATAGGTCCCACAAGATCTTTAAACCGCAAATAGGTCCCAAATGCACCGGTTTGGGACCTACTGCAATCAAAAATAGTTTAAAATATTTTGAAAAATATTTAAATTATCTATTTTTAATAAAAAATATTAACTTGCAATTATTTAATACAATACTTAAGAAATAAATCAATTATTTATTGAAAACTAAATTATAACTGTTTTTTAAAACTAAATAGCACAATAACTGGATCACAAGTCATAATATTCTATCTGGTTATTACCAGCTGGGGAAAGATCATCATTCCCCACTTGTGAATTGGGATACGGAATGTTATTTCTGTTACAATTATTATAATCATAATAATTGTTACATGTCATAGATTGATCTATATTAAAATTATTATTATTATAATAATTGGAACTTGCGTATTCTGGCTGTCTGGGGCTGGTTCTATTTTGGCCTGATTCATCCTTCTCAGAATTATAATCTATGCTCGGAACTTCTTCCTCAGGTAATTCAGAATGAATCGGATCTGCAACACCTCCTGCAATTGGTTTTGCTACTGTAGTTAGCATAGTAGCTCCTTTCGTCCATTTGAATGTTTCTCTTCTGCTACTAGCTAATTTATTAATTTTTCTATTGAAGGCTTTGACGGTAATGACCTCTGTCGTTTTTTTTTAATTGATCCAACCTTGAATTATTTGGAAAGAAAAATTTTTTTTTGTACGTAACATAATAAGGATCCTTACCATGTAAGCCGGTGTACAATTCGGAGTGTATAGCAGGAAAACTCGATCTTTTTCCTGTCGCAGAGTTGAACCGCATATCATCCTTGTAAATTTCGATCAGGGTGTTTCTTACCAACTCCTTCCAATTGATTTCGCCTGATAGTGCTTCCGATTTCCTTTCCAGATATGCGACTATAGATTTAGGAGCACTAAATCCGAATTTTCGGAAATTCTCACTTTTCCACTTCCTTCTGTTAGAAAATTTTGTGGAAGTTCCGGCAATGGAAACTGTAAGTCTGGATTCGATTGCTCACTCAAAGTTTTACTATTTTCCAAGGATTTGAAAACCTTTCTAAAAAATTTAATTCCTCCCTCTGTAACTGTAAAGAGAATAGTCAATACATTAATTTTTTCATGCATAAATTAGTATGATAACAACAGTTCAATATTTACCTTCGCAAGGGAAGTTATTTTTATTTAAGATCGGCTTGCGTTTGTTACAAGTTATTTTATTAATTTCTGAAATGAAATCTAACGTAGTAATAGTTTCGTTTGTGACACGTTGAATCCATTCATGAAGGCCCTTAAATAATTTTTTATCAATTCCTGTATGATCTTTTTGTCGTTTACCCTGAGCTGAGAACTTCCCCAAGTTTTCACCATAGAGTTCCTCCAAAATGTTCTTCACTATTTTCTTCCAGTTAATTTTGTCATTTTGGCATTTTGACGTTTCCATAATGCCATTTATTGTGGAAGCTTGAAGAAAAATTCCACTGCTAGGTGAAAACTCCACCTAAAAACAAAAAAAATCTAACATAGTGATGAAAACATCGAAATGATGTTAATATTAACTATACAATTTTCAACGAACTTTGTTTAATCCCGGTGTCAAGTACTGTTCCGATATCTTTGTTGAACCAAATCCCCTTCCTTTTTGGAAAATTTCTTCTAGGCATAGTAGTATGCTCCCAAAAAATTGAAGATCACGATTAGTTACTAAAAATCAAAATATTGAAATGCGGTTTGAGAGACTAAGCCCTGAATTTACCTGCCCTTTTATAACAGGAGGCAAGGAGTGCACCTAAAGAGATCACTTGCACCCGACCTTCCATATGAGGAAGGGAATTGGAAACGCATGGTTGGACCTAATATGATTTATTGATTTAATAAATTCAAGCTTACACTTGGTAGTTCGGTTACACCACTTTTAATTTTTAAATTTAGACTTAGGATATTTCAAATGATTCTATTGGATATATTTTCGTTTGCGAACACTTTTTATATTTAAACGGTAGGTTTATGATCTTTGAACATGTTGGTAACCATTTTTCTGTTTAGACCCTTTTGCTAAGTAAGACAGTTCACCCCTTGGTGTTCCGCACCAGACTGAGGCAGCTTGATTCTTGAGTCTCCGTCTTCGATACCCTTAATCGACTTACCTTACCGATGATCCTTTTTGGAGATCCAATCGGAATAGTTTTCTTCTGTAGGGCGTGACGGCGTACCCACGCGCACTTGGCGCATTTCTTCGCGTGTCACTTGACACCTTCCGACCCGTTTTATTTCTCTGGCTAATCTTTTTTGCGACTCAAGTGGTCGTTGTTTGGTTTTGGTTAATTATTTCCGATGTTCACTTGAGTAACCTTAATTCCCTATAACACTTGGTGTTAGGCGCCGTAAATGTTTTTTTGTTAAAAGTGAAGAGTCATAATTTGTCTTCAAAAAATTGTGAAAGGTTGTAAATTTGGTCAGGGTCTTATGACCAGGGTCATAAAAATGTGGGGAGGGTCATAAATATGTGACGAGTGTCGAAGAAAATTGTGAAGAGGGCCGTTAAAAATGTGACGAGGGTCGAAAAGAAAACAAATATGACGGGGATCATACAAAAATGTGGCGAGGGTCGAAAAGAGAAAAAAGTGGCATGAACATTTGAACTTATAATAAACTTATTTATTTGAAACAATCACTCACTTGGTAGTGATAAAGATTTCCATAAGAACTTTAACTTAACGTTAACAAATTTTTTCACTGATAAATTTCAATAAACGTATCTTATTCAATATCTAATTAAAAGTCACTAATTAGACTAATTAAAAATATTCAATATTATTACAATTCGTAACTAAAACTAACTTATCCGTGGTCAGAATGAAACTGACGCCATGCGCTCTTTTCTCGAATTCCTGGCATCGCCCAATACGTGTGGTCCAACACATATGATGCCCATTGACAATTGCATGAAATATAATACTTACCACTTGCTGAAATAAGAAATGCGCTAAATGTAAATCCTTTTTGACTAGTCAAAGAAAATATAAACATGTAATTCCAATTTTATAACGCCATACACTTAAACACATCGAAATATCCCCGAAAAAAGATCAGAAACAAAAAATTCATATGGTTCTCATACTGCTTGCTTCAAGTAAACCATGAAAGATCCTTTCGAAGAATTCAGAATACTACATTTATAAAACAATATTATTTTTATAGCGAGCTAATGACCTATTATTCTTCTTATATAACTAATAGACACCCTAATAATTAAAAAAAAAACCATTATAATTGCTGTGTCTTTATGACTTAGCCAACATTTTATTTGTTATTAATTTTAATTTTAATTCAATTATTAATTTTTGAATAAATATATGTAGGACCTACATTGTAGGTATTGTAATAAGTGTTCATTTATGTCCTTAATTTATGTCAACAACTGTTATGCTACATTCTCAACACAAGCATATCGTAGCATATGTACAAACATACATTATTTATATAATTTTTTGTTAATAATCATGTTTCAAAAAGTAAGGCATCATGGCAAATCCCTAATCAGGGCCTTGTAGTGGCTGAATGAAAATAGCCCCACTAAAGATATTTAAGTAGGCCCTGTATAGGCTCTTATCAGGATGCCCTACTTGAGGACGCCCTAAATGTACCCGTTCAGGGATGCCTAGACAAATTTCCACACGAGAACCATTTTGGTATCCGATTTAATTCACAATTCATTTTTGCTCGTACTCCTGACCATGTATCTGTATCTGTTACGCTAATAGCTGTGTCGTCTGCATATGAGATTATGTTATGTTTCAACATATCATTTATATACAGTATAAATAAAAGTGGTCCTAGAATGGTACCCTGAGGTAGTCCCGTATTTATAGTTTTATAACTGCTTACTCAGTTAAGTATTCTTGCTCTTTGTTGTCTGTTATTTAAATAACTCTCCATTAGTTTATGCGCCTTGCTTCGGATACCATTTTTGTATAGTTTTTGTAACAATATTTTGTTATCCACTGTGTCGAACGCTTTTGCTAGGTCTAAAAATGCGACTGCTATTGATTTACTTTCATCCAGTCGTTCATAAATGATATTTGATATGTTTTGTACGGCATCTTTAGCGCCTTTGTTTTTAATAAAACCATATTGATTTTTGTTAATTATGTTGTGTTTGTTAACGAAATTTAGTACCCTGTTGTGTAGAATTTAAAAAAAAACTTTGCTAGGTTCGATATTAGTGATATTGTCTATAGTTTTTTTGCGTAAGTTTTGTTGCCAGTTTTACATGTTGGAATTATTTCTGCGTATTTTAATCCTTCAGGCCAAATAGCTTTTTCTATACTTAAGTTAAAGATATGTTCTAGTGGTGCTTTAATATATAATATTATCTACACCTTCGTTCTTAAGGGGCGGATTGTACTTTACATTTTAGAATTGACAGTTTTTCTTGTTCCAAATTTGATAATTTGGTATGTATTTGCGGAGTTGATAATGGATCCATGTATCTTTCTTGTAATTTTGTTTTGAGTTCTTCAAAACTACTAATTGTGGAAATAGAGGCAATAGAAGTTCGCACGTTTGCATTTAGTTTAAGAAAGCAGACGAACTAAATTAATGTTTTTGATTACAATTTCTGTTATTTTTAAGAAGCCTGGTAACACATTATAGCTCTCTGGGAATGTGGGTATGATTTTGGCCGCAATTTGTCTGATTTCCTATTTCGTTTCCTACTTGCATATAATTCAGTATATCTGTCACTTCTTAAAAATCTTTTTCAAATTGTTGTATTTGCTTTGAGAATGGCTTGTTTTCATTGTTTTGCAAGAATAAATTTAGTCTTTGCTTTTTGAATTCTAAGTCTTCGTCCTTGGATGAAATGGTTTACTGTTGGTAGGGTTTGGTTATCAATAAATTTTGTGCATTCTCTATGGTAAAATTATTTTAAGCAGTTTAATATATCTTCATTATCTCTCTAACAATTCGAAGTTAATACAATTTTGATTTTTTTATTTTGTCAAACCGCTGTACAGTGTGTTCTATTAAATTTTTTTGACATATTTCTTAATGTAGTCGTTCAGAGACTTTTAGAATCGTTATTTCTGTTAATAAAATTGAACTGGCTATCATACTACAAATTAAGTTTCTTATGAAAAATTTGTCATTCTTGGCGCTTTTGTTCATATTGTCGTATATGTTTATTTGTACATTGGATTCTGTACTTCCAATAATACTCGGATGCTCCTTGTTGTCCAGGTGGAGTTTGTCAGTCCTTTGGTAGATCCAAGTCCTTTGATGCAATGTTGAGGTGGTGTTGTCGTTCTTTACGAGAGCGTAGATTGGTGCTAGTACTCATCTCTGCTTGATTAGCTTGCCGCCTCTTTTTCGTTGGTGTTTTGTTTGGCTTGTGTTGGTGGCGGCGGATGTGTGTTTCTTCTCGGTTTGGTTTATGTTCCTGGGTTGTGGTCCGGCCGTCGGGCTTCCTTTAGTTTTCATGGAGTTTCCTTTGCCTCCGTTCGTAATATTCCTTTAATGGGATTTTTTGTTTATTTTTTGGTGCAGCTGCATCTCTGTCTCTGTGATGAATGTGGGTGGGCGAGGCACAAGCCGTTTCAGTTCGTCATTTAAGATTTTGATATATTCTTCTAAGGCGAAGTATGAGAACCAACAGACTGTAGTAAATTTATATTTGGGAAAAGAGGAGGTGGGAGTAGAAAATTAACCCAGTCGCCATTCTGTAGAGAGAAAAAAAACACGGCCAACAGAGCGAAGAGGGAAAAAAGAGAGATGATAACTCAAGCTCTCCTTTTCATAGGATCCGGAATGAAAGTGTAGCTGAGCCCTCTTGGGGCGTAGAAACGGGGACGAGCTGATCGGGACAGCTCGGATGCCGTGCAGGCCGTGGGCCGCGTAAAACGCCGAAAAATACCCTGATCAGTCTTCGAGCAGCGGGTGTGTCCTTGTTTTATCCCAACTTAATCGATTGGGAAGGGAGCAGGGAGTGCTTGCCCGAAGGGAGAAGTTCACCTGCACCTCGCGGTGTAAAAAAGGAAGGACCCACTTTTTTTTTTCTTCACAATATATTTCAAATAAAACAAAGTGAATTTCAATACATTTTTTATGATCTTATTTGATTTTTTTTTTTTTAAATTATTTCCCTATTCAAACACATCACTTTATGTTTTAATTTTTTATTTTTCCTTTTTTTTCTCAATCCTTAAAATTTTAACTCTTTAACTTTAACCTTAAAACTTTAACGTCAACTTTATTATTATTTATTTTTTTTTTGTTTAGTGCTCTCTCTATTCAATTTAAATTTCGTTTCAATCGAACTTAATAATTTCCAACTTATAAATTTTTTAAAATTTTCTTTTTCCCACACACATCACTTTAGGTTTTAATTTTTTTTTTATTTTCCTTTTTTTTTCAATCCTTAAAATTTTAACTCTTTAACTTTAACCTTAAAACCTTAACGTCAACTTTATTATTATTTATTTTTTTTTTGTTTAGTGCTCTCTCTATTCAATTTAAATTTCGTTTCAATCGAACTTAATAATTTCCAACTTATAAATTTTTTAAAATTTTCTTTTTCCCACACACATCACTTTATGTTTTAATTTTTTTTTTTCTTTTTTTTCTCAATCCTTAAAATTTTAACTCTTTAACTTTAACCTTAAAACTTTAACGTCAACTTTATTATTATTTGTTTTTTTTTTGTTTAGTGCTCTCTCTATTCAATTTAAATTTCGTTTCAATCGAACTTAATGTAAAAAAAAAATAATTTCCTTCTGTTCGATTTCCTTGACACTTGCACGTAATTAATTTAAGTTAGTTGAGATCGCCTCCATTTTCCCGCCTTCGAACAGTTCTAACTCCGTGAATTCAAGCGACTCCTCAGTCACCGGCCCAAGCGCGACTGAAAATGCGCGTCAGTTTGGGGCCCTTAAATCTCGACCCAAAATGCTGACGCGCACCTTCATTAAGTCGCGCATGGCGACCCGGAATGTGCGCAATTAGCATTTTGTTTTTAAATTTTTTCGAACTTACGCGATCAGATTTCATCACGACGGTGCCATGGTTGGGTTGCGATCAAGTTTTATCAGAGTGATAAAACTTGATCGCAACAGGAAATTTTTGTCGCGCATTTGTTTTATTCTGTCGCGATCAGGTTACATCTTAGTGATAAGACTTGATCGCGACAGAATTTCGCGCATGGGAACCCAAAATGCAACGTCAGCATTTTGGGTTGGGAATGGACGAGTTCCCATGGAAACTGTTCAACGGCTGGGGTGGTAACAAGGGGGGGGGGGGGAGAGAGCATGTGTGGCTGAGCCTAGGCTCAGTCACAACATCCTTGCATGCCATCGCTAGCTAGTTCGGTGTGGGGTGGGATCTTTGCTCGAAGCTGACCACCGGATCGACTACAGATGAAAATTAACACGTCCTGTAGTCCGTGGAGACGTGAAGTCGGAGGCTTCCCTCGTTATCAATAAATGGGTAGAGGGGGGAATGAAACGGAAGAGACCGGAATTGAGGAACCTCCCTGGACTACTAGCCCCGACAAGTCAAGGAAGCAAAGAAAGGACAAGGAAGGATGGAAAGGGAGGCCGAAAACAAAAGAGGGTTTCTAAAAAAAAGGAAGACGGATTTTAAAGAAAAGAAAATAAACCCGACAAGTGTTGTTGCGGCGTCATCTCTCACTTCTCGGTGAGTCCAGATGTTAGGGTCTCGTCGCCCTCCCAACCAATGGAAAGTACTGTCCCGCCCGATGCGTACTTTCCCCTTTTTTCTTTTCTCATTTTTTTTTTTTTGTTTTTTAAGAAACTGATGTAGCTGCAACATGGCAGGCAAAAACAAAAATAATTATCAAAAATTAACAAACTCCAGACACTATTAAAATTTAGACGTGCACCACCCAGCTGTTCCAGCACCGTCCTCGTCCACGTCCCACATCCAAAAGAGAGCGATTCATCTCCTGCGCTGGTGAGGATTACTGAGGATCACGTTATCCTCATCGGGTTAGCTCGTCCCTTCCGGCGTGAAGATGATCACGGTTGCAACCCGAGTTGAGTGTTGTTCTGGTCACAGGGTGACCATTTTATTTTGAGCAACTGCTCATGTACTACTGCAACTGCTCACTGGTTCATTCGACTAGATTTTCGTGACTTTATATAAAAATTGCAACTAAGAAATATTGTATTTATAATTAAATATATTAATTTCTTGAAATGTATTTCGCCAATTATTCCAACTTATGAATCAAATTACCTTGAAAATGGGCTTCGAGTGCATTGAAAATTACAGTTTCAAAATGAATTTCGAATTGCAATCGAGCAATCTTTCTTTTGTCCAACGGTTCAACCGTAAAGGTATTTGAACTCGATGAAGCAGGTAATGAGGTTCAAGTGATCTTTACAATATTTTCCAAGGCTGTTATTACATTTTCGTAGAATTTGGGCATTGACAACAATATGTTATTAACTTCTACTTCTTCTAAGGTTCTAGTTCAGCAAAAATTTTTCCCACTTTGACATAGTGTTCGAACAATTTATCACGTTCGTAGTATATCATCTCATTTAAGGTTCTTCTAAGAAATATCTTCTGAAACTTTTATGCTCAATATTATCTTCCAAATTCTTATACATTCTGTAGGCTTTGACTTTCCCGCGCAAATATAACTACAGGTGATATCAATAAAGCCTGAGCTTTCCCTCTACTATCTGTACTTTTTTCAACACTTCCATGTGTTTCGTCGTCAATAGCTTTGATCACTGTGCTTTCTTTATGTTCACTTCTCTTTCTTAACAACGAGGCACTAAAATCAAATATTTGTCTTTCATCACAAATGTCGGCATTTAAAAAAAAATTTGCTTTATGACTTTTCCTTCCCCTATAAGAGTTAGTGGCGGTCATAGGTAGAATTAGTATATTCATTGTTTCCCTGAAATAATCGAAACATAACACAAATTTATTTAAAAGTTACAAATTGACACATGTGTAAATCTTATTCTCTGAAATCACATTACGAACAGTGTCTTCGGAGTCTCACGACCAAATGAACGCGTCAATATATAGACTATCTACACGTCGCTCGTTTACTCTCAGTGTTTCAAAAATCGCTTCCCTAACCATGAAGGGTTAATTTTTGTTCAGCTGGTGTGGTCTTCCAGCTCGCGTAATAAATAGGATGAAGTAGGCCATCATTTATATTCTTCTGCATGAAAATGGCACCCAATCCAAACATACAGGCATCTGCATGCAATTCGGTTTCGACAACCGCGCGATACAATTTCAAAACTGGTTCTTCGCTTAACGCTTTCTTCAGGCTTTCAAACGCATTTATTTATTGCACGCCAAATGCAAACTTCGCTCCATTCTTCAATAAATTCGACAATGGTCTGGCTATTATCGAAAAATTTGTAATAAACTTCCTGAAGTATCCCGTTAGATTCAAAAAACGATTGTATTAGTTTGATCGTTGAGGGTCTCTGAAATTTCGTTACCGCGGTAATCTTACGATTCGAGGGTTTTATCGCTCCGTCTTTAACAATGTATCCCAGATACTCGACTTCCCTCATCAAAAGCTGACATTTTCCCAAGTTTATGATAAGTCCGTATGCACTAGCTGTTTGTAAAACTTCTTTTAGTTTCGAATAGCCGTCCTGTTCGTCTTTTGCTGCAAGTGATCCTCTTGCTATCAAGTTATTAAGCACAGCTCGTATATGTCTTTGGAAACACGATGGCGAATCCAAAGGGCAACTCTGAGGAACTCATACTGCCCGTCTGGTGTTAACTTTATGCTGTCCTTGTTCGACGGGAACATGGAAAATCCCACCCCTTAGGTCAATAGAGCTAAATACTCTGGCTCCTTCGAGTTTGTCTATTTGGTCCTCAACAAGTGGTAGTGGATAATGATCCCGCACAATTTTTTTGTTTAGCCGTCTATAATCCACACATAGTCTTGGATCACCATTTTTCGTTTCAACTAATACTATGGGGCTGGCGCAACCTGACATGCTTGGGCTGATGATATTCTGCTGGAGCCATCATTCAATTATTTTATTGACTACGTCCTTCTGGCTGGTTGACAATCATCGTGGGCTTTGGAAAACTGGTATATCATCTTGCAAAATGATACACATTTTGACAACGCTGTCTAGTGATTTTTCTGGTTTATATTCTGGAATTAACTGTTGTACACTCGCCCTAATCTCAACGTCCTTCACGTGGTGCAATGAAACATTTTGTTCGTCTTGTTCATCATGAGTGGTATCGATGCATAGTATTTCTTTCCAAGATTCCTCGACGGATAATTTTGGTCACCGTAGCTTGACGTTACTTGCGTGTAACTTCTGTAAAGCCGGTGCCAGACGATGCGGCGAACGTTTGAATCAAACGTTTGACTCCAACATTTGAATCAAAGACTGGCCGATTCGTTTGACGAATGGTCAGCCACACGGCCGAGCAAATGTTGGAGCGAACCACATTTAATTCAAACGTTCGCCAGTTATGTCAAAACTTTTGATGGCATATGTCAATTAAAAATTATTATTAATTCATTACAATTATTTGAGAAAAAAATGGAAAGAGGTGCTGAATGACAAGATTACATTAACTGATCGACATGATATATGTATATCATTAAAATTATTATAAAATATCTTAAATTTAAAAAATAAAATATATAAAATTAAATTACATCTCAGCTTAAAGATGGTTTTTTCTTTCCTGTCGATCTTATGATGCGATCTATTGCATGGAATGCGAACCATGTAGGTTCATATACGTCGCTTGTTCCAGACCCCGTAGTATGGGAACATCTGACTTTTTTGGCCAAAGCTCTATATGTGGCCATCAGTGACTCCTTTTTCTTTTTTAAAGAATCCACAGTAACGTCCACGCTGAATTTTTTGAGAATATTTTGCCAAGCATCAAAAAGGTTGTTGCGGTTTTTATGGTGTTTGTGCTGCGGATCCCAATGAACTGGATAGCTCTCATACAATTGTATAAATTCTAGGATCAAGTCATTGCTCCAACTGTCCATTTTTTTATCTGCAATGAAAAGTAACACCTTAAATGAATTAACATGCCATTGTTGTGTAATGTGAATAATTTACCGAGTAACCCACATTACCGGCGGAAATTGTTCACATTCACAAGTGGATTTCGCTGATACAACAATTGAGGTGCGCGCAGCGAAAACACCTCAATTGTTGAGTCAGCGCCCAAAATCATTAGGTTAAGTTTTTTAGGTTTATATCTTACGTCATTAAGTAGGTTAAGTTATTGTTAGGTTACTTAATTTGTTTAGCTGTTCATCACGGAAGTAAAGCATATGGAAATCGAGCTTTACTTCCGTGATCAATGAATAAAAATGTATGTGATTAAATTTAGAAGACAGTTGGAAGTTGGACAGCAGTTAGAGTTTTGTAGACGTTTTGTAGATAGATCATTTGAACTAAAATAAAGTGCCTAAAACGAAAGAAGAAAAGAGTTTGATTGACATTCGGGAGTTTCACATGACACCATGAGTCATTAAATAAATCAGATTTAAATTCACTAAATCACTGCTGATAACTTACTTCTAATAATTGCGTCCTTCCTCATTAATATTTCACACAAGAATGAAAAGCCGGTCCGAAGTGAAATTGTCGTGTGGCAGCGTCCCAAACATTCGGGCAAACCATCAAACATGGTGTCAAAGTCAACAAATTTTCCTTTGACTCGTGTCATATTTCCGCCAACCGCCCGAACATGTTCCAACACGAATGTTGGACGCTCGACGTTGAACGCATGGCATTCGTGCAACGGCCACATGATGCGTCGAACCATCAAGCGTCCAACGTTGGAATATGTTCGCCGCATCGTCTGGCACCGGCTTAAAAACAGTTATTTCGTTCCCAACGATTATCTCCTGGGAAATAGAATCATCGTGGATAACGTCGAATGCGAAGGTAAAGTCTAAATCGTCTGTCATAACACTGGTCGTAAACCTTCCCAAAGTTCGTTTACCTGCAGAGGCAACACCGTCAAAAGATATAGTGATTGTCTCAAGAGTTGGTGCCCCCAGTTGTACATAGAGTGTTGATCGTATTAAATGAAGGTCGCTCCCTGAATCAACTACCGCTTTTACATTTTTGCCCATAATTTTCACGATTTTATATGTCTACTTGTCGCCACAGTTAATCACATCGCACCTTGTTTTTTTCGAAGAGCTCTCAGTTTTTGTCTCTTTTGCACATTTGTTGACTATGTGTCCAAATTCACCGCACTGAAAACATTTTGAGTCTCTTGCTTTATTTGGACAAACTGAACTTACATGACCTCTATCACCACAGTGGTTACATCTTTTCGAAGAAGTACCCTCATTTCTTTCTTTCGTGTCAAATTTCCTAGACGCTTCCTTCAGTGATGGCTTTGACGTCTTCAGCTCATTACCCAACAATCGCGAACTCATTACCCAACAATCTCTTCATTTTTGCCTACGTCACCACAATCACTCGAACTTAGAATTTTGGTTGAGCCCCTAAAATATAGGTAAATGATTCTCCATAAATATATTAACCTATCGTATACTATTTTATTTCAGTTTGATTCATTTACAATTTCAATATAATTCATTTACAATTTCAGTATAATTCACGCAATAAAAACACAACCGACTCACAAAACTTCCACGCAACGACTCTCTCTTAATTTTTAATCTTCAACTATTCCACCACGAATTTCAAACGACTTTACATACTGTTACCGGGCACAATTTGTTCATGTGTAGTTCTATACTTGTGTAAGTATTTGTTGGACGCCTTGTGTTTTTTTATTTTATTTAATTAACAAAGGGAAAACACAAAACCAAATTTCCACACTACTAAAACTTTATACATAGCAAAATTAATACATTCTTAACTTTATCATTCCTATCATAACTGAACTTTGATCCTACTCAACTTTTCTTAGTTTAATCGATTTTTCTTTGTTACTTTTCTGAACTTCTATAATTTTTCAAAACCTACTTTTAAAGTTTCAACTTAATTTCAACTTAACTACAGCTTTCCTTTGTTGACTGGTTTCACCAACTTGTCGGCTTCAAAATTTCTTGATGCAGCTTTCCTTTGCTGATCTGGATTCTTTAAACTTCCCGCCTTGAGGGTTTCTTGATACAGCTTCCCTTTCTTATCTGGATTCATTAACTTCCTCAACTTAGAATTCTTCACTTTGGATTCACTAACTTTTTACTTAAACATTCTTCACTTTTCCCAATGGCGTCTATTCTTTTCAGCTGTCGCGTGATCAATCACTTTCTTCGCGTCATCATCATGCCGATGCGCACTCTCACCACTAGCGTCATCTGTCATTTCATTCGAATGTTTGACTTATTCATTCGTCTCACTAGTTGGCGGTAATGAAATTAATTTTTCCAATTTAATAATTTTCTTGTCCGGTGACAATACACACCCTTCAATAACCGGTTCTCGCGTCTATGTTTTTTCCTTGTATATATGTGATCCTATGTATGTATATTTCGTTAACCCAATTCTCAATAGTGGTTAAGTGACACCCAAAGGAGTTCACAATGTTAACTTTTCCATCTGCCTTCGCTTTAATGCCATTTAATTAATCGAGTTTATCAAGCTTGGACGGGACAGATGTTAGTAAATTATTGCCAACCTGAGGATTGACAGGAGTCGCTGGTCGAGTTAATATTGGAGTCGTAGGCCGAGATGTCGAACCACAAAAGCTGATTGAATTTGTCCTAGAGTGAGCCTCCGTACGGTTTGCACAGACATTTACGATCTATTCTTGTCTCACACACTTATGAACTTGCTGCAGGAGCTGTGATAACTGTTTGAACATCGTTCACAAGCTTGTGGTTTAGATGATGTGATAAAAACCCTTTCGAAAGCATCACAATTGATCTTTATAATATGTCTAGTTTTGGTAAAACATCGTTCAAAAATTTCCAATTTATTATTTTATTTCACATATAAAGAAAGTCTATTGAATGAGCCCAGTAGCACTTTTACATTCACCAGCGATTCGTCAATGATTATTAGTTTTGATTTTATATTTTGTTGTTAAAAAGTTTTTGATACTTGATTTTAAAAACGCGCTTCATAAAAATAATTAATTATTTTACTCAATGTCTAAGAATGTATACTTATTTGTTCTGGCAGCACTTTTTCAATTCCCCGACAACTTTCGAACAGTAAGGCCGTCCGCACATGGAGAAACTAATAAGTGACTCAAATTAGTAACCAGTTTCCTCTGAGTTACTTCCCACATAAACAAATGGGACGCCGCACACGGCAATACTTGTTGCAAACTGGTTTGGGATTCTTGGAAACTGGTTTGTAATCAGTCACCAGGGGATTTGCATGTCGAATCGCTTACGAAAAAATTTGCTACATTTTTATTTTGAGACAATGCAGAATCAGGAATTAATCTTTTTGCTTGCAACGGAGGTTGAAAAACGGCCTGTGTTAATTTTCAGCTTCCAGTGTATTAAAAAAAATTTTTATACTAGTTTGAGTAATTTTTTAGTGTTTTTGTTGGGGTTTGATTTCGTTGAAGTGAAAACACTGTTTTTAATTTATTATGATATCTTTAATCTATAATTTAACAAGAAGGTTCTATCTTTGTTGCGACGACTGCTTCCGCAGCTTGGGTACCTGGAATATCAATACATTTAAATGTTAGTCCCGTACTTGTAGATCCACGGTCTTTCTCTAGTTCTTCGTCGCCCACTTGCGCCAAATCTAGAGCTTTGTAATCAAATCCACATGTGAGTTCTTCAATACGCGATAGTGCATCAGCCACTGTATTCTTGTCACCTAATATGTGTCGTTTATCTGTAGAAAATTGACCTATAAAGTCCAGATATCGAAATCGGCTGTTTTTTCGATGTCTTCCTCAGCTACTGGAATCTGATGATAGGCTCGAACCAAATCAATTGTTGAAAATAGTTTTCTTCCATGGAGTCACTGTGTAAAATCCTCGTTATGTGGAACTGGATATCGGTCTGGTACTGTCCTGGCATTTAGTCCTCTGTAGTCTCCACATGGTCTCCGTTCGCCATTCAAAGCCCAACTGCTTTTCGAAGGTCTAAGTATGTTTACCTTCAACATATCTTGAAACTCTTTTTTGGCTTCCTTCAGTTTGTCTGGAGCTAGACTTCGGGGGCGTTGAGAAATTGACGGTCCTGGGGTTGTGTTGATGAAGTGTTTTCTAGAATGTTTGACTTCTTCCTTGATTGCACCTGGTTTTGTAATTTCTGGGTATTGGTTTTGTAATTTGTGGGTATTGCTTTAGAAGTTCGTGCCATATAGAATTGCCTGAAATAAAACGAATCCCTACCCATTCGTTCTTGCACTCTGCCACTTGGCCGTTGACTGAGATGGTTGTCGGGCTGTCAACCAAACGACGGTTTCGGATGTCAACGTGTATCCTTATCCTCGCGGTTTTCACGACTCTTCGAACGGTATCTTGATCGGAATCGCGGGTGACGGTGTTGTGGACGACCTTGATACCCGTTGATTATTTTTTCCTGTAACTGCATTATTTTTGCCAACATCTCATCCACTTTATTATTCGTTGCCGCGATCTGCTATGAAAATGCATGGAATGTCATTGGTGACTCTGTTACTTAAGTTCTTGGGCTTGCATCTTGTACTGCGTCTGCTAATTCCGCTAGTTGATCCAGATCAGTTTTCTTTGGGACGCTAGGATGGCCTGGGTGAATTGTGGCAACCTAGCTAGCCAAAGAGTTCTTATGACTTCGTCTGGAACAACAGCTCCTGCCAAGGTTCTTAAATGGCGTAAGAATTGGGACGGCGTCCGGTCTCCTCTCTCTTCATGTTCCAATAGTCGACGCGTCTTTCGATCTTGAGATGCGCTCAAACGTCGAATCAACTTTGTTTTGATCTTCTCGTATTTTCCTGTCGCTGGTGGCTTCTGTAATATTTCGCGGATTTCCTTCCGAATCTTCTTGTCCAAAGTACTAACTTCGTAGTCGTACTGGGTTTGGTCTGCCGTTATCCTTCCTAGGGAAAATTGACTCTCGATGTGGATGAACCACATCTCTGAATCTTCTTCTTACAAACGCGGGCAATTTGATTACCACGCGGTAAATTTCGCGTTCCGCGATGTTGCTCGCCAGCGTTGTTTGAGATTCTGGGGTCGTCATCTTATTTGCTTAATGTCCTTTAATGTCCTTGGCAATTCCGTCTTTCCACTTCTTGCGGATTTTCCAGCATCTGGTTGGCAGTGCTCAAATACAATCGCTACAATTTAATTGAGTTTTGAGTGTAATTTGAGTTTTGGATGAGTAGCTTCCTGTGCTGAGCCTGGTCCATAACCAGTCAGGAACTGGCTTTATGCTTAGTGCTTTTTAGTGTAAATATACATTTCACATTCGGATTTTTAATATAACTTGTTTCATAGAGATTTATTGAATAAAGTTTAAAATTATCACAGAGCAAAACGAAACGTTGTTATCGTAGTTAGAACCCGATAATGTTCGAGAGGAAACACAAACATAGTCATGACGTTGTGCCGATTTGAATTTGCATTTGTTCGTCCATCGAGCAGCAATACTGTTATGTATTTTTTCTACCTTAGGGGTACGTGGGTGACCAAGGGGTATTAAAATTCTGGTGGTCTCTGTTTATTTATTTATTTATTTCTTAACAACTTTACATATATTACTCTCCTGGGTGAACATCTTCTTCTGCTTCAACTTGTTTCTTCGATAAATCTTCCTTTCCATCTTGAACCGATCTATCCTGATACTGGCCGCTATCCTAGCTTCCTTGTTCGCGGTCAAGACCCAGTCTCGAACGGCTTCGCCGATGTCTCGTCGAACCCGAACCTCTACCCCGGTTTTCTCCCTTTTTCCGGCTTGCTGAAGACTACTGTTAGGTTGTCCGGGCGTCGAGTTCCTGCGCCGGTACTCCTCTAATGTTATGGTTCTGACCCTGGTAGCGGCTTCTCGACTTCGGAGGTCTTCAGCCAGCGTCTTCAGGATAACGTTTTCGGGATCATCAACTGACTTCTGTCCCGTTTTGGGTCGGTTTTTATTCTATGTTTTTGGTGAATGGGCAGCCGATGACCCATCAATACTGCTTAGATCAACGTCTGGTCACATTCTTTGTTTCATTGATCATTCACCTGTAAATTGCACCTTCCACTTCATATTTCATGTCGTTAACCTCAGTCATAATGAAACGTTCCTACATTCCAAAGTTCCTACATGTCATTTACCTCTAGCTTGCACATTCCATTTCGTATTTAGTGTCGTTTACCTCGACCACAGTGTACCTTGAAAATATCTACATTTCTGGGCACGTGTTTCAGTTCACCAATTCAGGTAAGTTCCCGGGTCTAATTGCAACTGTTCTTCGAATCGATCAAACTGCCGAGTCGGCAATTTATGCTGACTGGGCGCAAGTGTTTTTCCTTTTGAAGCCATTCTGCCTAAAAAAGCTGCCTGAACTAACTATCGAATTTGAAATTTTTGGATGCAAGTTTCGTAGTTCTGCTTGTTTTTATCCTGTGAAGAATTTCCAAAATTTGAACTTTTGCTCGAAATTTTTCATCATCCGCGAATAATTTTAGTGTTGGTTTTAAAGACAGAGCAAAATATTTATCCTCATCATATTCTTCGTGATATAATTTCAACAATGTTTGTGTCTTCTGCCTTTATTTTTGTTCTTTTGTTGTTATGGTCGCCTTTCTTCTGGCTCCTGACGAATTTCGCTTTCATTTTCGTCACTGGAATGTACACTGCTTTCGATGTCGCGCTGTGCCAAAGATGATGAAAAAAAAAGCAGTTTTTCAAAGTATAGATATTATCGTCGCCTCACAGCAGACTGCCCAGACTTTGTGGTCTGGGCTTTCAATTCGCTCGAAACGCAAGTCCTTTAATTGATCCACTTTTTCTGTACTTCGGCACCTGAAACATTGAAAAGAAGTTAAATTCATCTAATTTCTATTTACTTTGTCTTCTATTTTTTTCTCAGATATCTGGCAACGGGTGGAAGTTTCTACACCTTGTCATTTGAATATTTACTGGGAGCTAGTACAATACGAGAAATTTTAGAAACAACTTACAACCAGCTGTGGGAGATCTTGCAGCCAATCTAATTGACCAAGAAGAAAATTGGATTATAATAGCCAATCAATTTTACCAATATACGAACTTCCCAAATGAGACATGGGCGATTGATGGCAAGCACGTACGATTGAGTGGCCACAACTAAAAAGTTGTAAATATGCGCACTGCAATATCGTAGCATGCAATTTGAGTCGCGACTCGAAAGTTGTGCGATTTTAAAATCATATGTCGAAACCAACTGATTTATGACTTTTTAATCGCGTTCCAGTCGAGTAGCAAGTATGCGCACTACCACAAAGCGCAATGGACTGTCCAGAAATGAAATAGTTGTGCAGTTGCGCAGGCTCTTGGTCTGTCATACACGAGTTCATCGAGAGTCGAACTGTTAAATTTTCGGTTGTAGAAGGCAAGTCTTCCACGATCATCAAACAGGATTCCATCACTTCTCATTTTACATAATAGGGATGCTGGAACGATTTTAAATTTAAAACTCCGCCAATTCATGGAGAATTCGCGGCCCGTAAATTCAGCGCTCCAGACTCTATTGAGCTCAAGGAATATTAGCCTTAGATGTGAGAAATGTTCTGACCATACATCAAGTAGTTCATAGACAGCACTTCAGTTGATTTTGAAGTATTTCCCTGAAACGGGATATAAATAGTGTGATTTTGAGAAATCTATCTTCCTTTCGAGACATCGTAAGCGTCTCATTTGATTGGCGAAGGCAGAGCATCAACCTGTAAACCCATATGAAATAAGTGGTCTTATAAGATGTTTCTCGCATAGCAACATTAATTTCAATGAAAAGGATTTGCGACTAAAGATTGGTTTAATCATGTTATAAACCATTTTGCTCTTGTTAATAGTAAAATTGATATGACACTGGCCTTTTTGTTTATAAGAATACCAAGATATTTTATCGTGTCCTTAACCAGTATCTTCTGCCCATTAATTTTGATTTGGATGTTGTCATTCCTCTTGAATTGTTGGAATCTGCTCTTGATAAATTTCTCCCTCACTGACAATTTTTCTGACCAGTCCAACGAGGGAGATGGAGTCGAAAAATTTTTGGAGGTCAAGAGAGACTACAAAAAAAAAACCATTTTCTATTCAGGAAGTAGTGTATCCTCTCGAAGACCAGCATGTGGGCATCAGTGATCCCAACTGTACGATAATTATCGTACATATGCGATAATTTCAGTCTATTTATTATTTATTTATTTCATTGATTTAATTTATTTTTTTCCGAAACTCTCCCCTATAGACAATAGGACGAATATTTTTTCCTTCTTTTTGCCTATAGTGCTTTCTCTTGCTTCGTTCATCGACTATTTTTTTTGTCTGTGCTCACCGCGCGATCTATTAGTTCATTCAGCGGAGGAATAATATCGAAATCGTCGTTAGATTTCAATTGTGCGAACATCACATACTTTTCTTACTTTGTATTCAGTATTCCAATGACGGCAGTTATTCTGTTTATTGTATTAACCTAAGTTTAATAACTTCTTCTATGTATTGACCTAACTTTAATAACTTTCTACACCTCGTTTGATTATCCTTTCATATTAAATAATGCCAAAAACTAACCCTAAACACCGCCAACAAAAGTTTAGAGATGTTATGCACATGTTTAACACTTTTTCTTTTGTGGTGTTAAATCATGCATATTGTTGATTGCCGATGGTACACTACAGGATCACACTATTGGTTCACAAGAGTTCAGACCAAAATACAATTTGTCCATTTAGGTTGGATAATTTATTTCCTATTACCTACAGAATTCGATACAAACTATAACTAATTACATATAGAGTCCCTTACAGGCTATAACTTAATTTATATTTGTTGTACATCAAGAATTGCTATTGTTGGCCCTGTCGCTGCCAGTTCGGGATCTTTTCTCTTTCCTATATCTCCGCCACTCGTTATGAAGCCGCTGCAACTCGTGACTCAACCGCAAACGCTCTCTCTGGCCCACCGCAATCAGAAGTAGACGCCTGACCTCCTCTATGGTTCTCCTGTACTTGGCCTCGACCCCAGTCCGATACTTAGGAGTCGGTGCTTCTATCACTGAGGGAGTCTTCACCTGAGGTCTCCCCTTTTGCCTCGCCCTGTATTCCTCTAGACCCTGGGTTCCGAACCTGGGGCTAATTACCCCCGTGGGGGTAAAACAGTTATTCTTTGGGGGTAACAAAGATAGTAAAAATAAAAAATTATATATCGCCGCGCAGTAAGTAGCGAACGTGGCATCTCTTTCTAGCTGCCGTCGCGTCTTTAGTTTAACAGCTGACGTTAAGAGTCACAAAGTGAGGATAGCGGCGTAGGACATTCCTGCGTATAATTCCGCCTGAGGAATGCAACGTATATACTTTTGAGATTAAGATGTTGCGACGTAGTTCCGTCTTTAGGGTGCCGCATACCACCCATGCTGCAACATTATCGCTGTTGAGATAAGGACATTGGGGCACAGCTTCGTCTAGATCAGGCATGAATTATCGCAGAATACAGACGATATCAGGCCGGAAGCTTTCAACAAGGCTGATGGTAACACAAAAAGGAAATGCGGGCTGCAACCAAAACCTACATATAAGCACGGGTGGACAGGAGAAGCATCAGTTTATCCTTGTCAATTAACAAGTAAGCAGTTCACCAGTGTTAATCAAGAATAAAAATATTTGATCGTTGTGCTGCAAACTATAAGCAAGAAGTGCTGTATTCTCGTCATTTAAGAAGTAAAGATGTTTTAAATTACATATTACTTAATTGTTTTTTTTTCTCAACAATATTTTTTCAAGTGATTGTTTATATATCTACCTACTTTTCTATTAGGTATCCGTGACAAGATTGTTTTAGGTGTTATGGCTTCTACTTCTACGTCTGAAAAAAAGTGCTCCTATAAACAAGCATTTTTGCAATGGGGTTTCACAAATATCTTAGTCAGGGATATAGAAAAGCCCCAGTGTGTACTATGTAATAAAGTGCTTTATCCAAAGAGCATGAAACCGGGCAAACTTAAAGAACATTTGGAGAAAATTCATAAAGAGTTCGCAGATAAGGATATAGATTTTTTTAAGAGAAAAGAGAGCGCCTTGAAGGCTTCGCGATTGGATTCCACAGGAAATGTGCAAAAGGCAAATGAATCGTGTCTTGAAGCTTCATACCTAATTGCTTATCGCATTGCTAGGAACAAAAAACCGCACACTATAGGAGAAGATCTCATCAAACCTTCTTTGTGCGATGCAGTATCGCTCGTTATTGGTGAGCAGTATGTTGCCAAGATTAAACAAATATCACTGTAAATTACAACAGTTCAAAGTTGCATTTCAGACATGAGCAACGATATTTTAGCAACAGTTATATCTGAAATTAAAGAAAGTTCAATGTTTGCGCTGCAATTAGACGAGTCTACGGATGTAGCTTCGTGTTCACAACTACTGGTATATACTCGGTATATTAAAGATGACCATGTAAAAGAGGAATACCTCTTCTGCAAATCTTTGTCCACCACTACTCGCGGCAAAGACGTATTCGAGACGTTAAAACAGTTTATTGAGGAAAACGAACTGGACTGGGAAAAGATGGTTGGAGTTTGTACAGACGGGGCACCTTCCATGATGGGTGTTCGCTCTGGATTTCAGGCACTGGTGAAACAAGTCACTCCTCAAGTTTTATCTTATCATTGCCTGATACACCGCTATGCTTTGGCTGTTAAGACGCTTCCACCAGATTTGCTAAGCACGTTAGCCAACGTCGTGAAAATCGTAAATCATATTCGTGGCAGCGCTACCAACTCGAGATTATTCAAAGTTTTATGCGATGAAGTGGGTGCGAAATTTAATTCTCTTTTGTACCACACAAAGGTACGTTGGTTATCCAGAGGAAAAGTTCTCAGTAGAGTTTATGAGCTCCGTGAGGAAATAGGATTATTTTTTGAAAAAGAAAGAACACAAAAAGAAAAAGAGTTTTCCTCGAAAATAAAAGATAAAAGATTTCTTGACAAGCTGGCGTACCTTGCTGATTTTTTCAGTGAAATCAACAATCTCAATATTTCATTGCAAGGATATATGACAAATATTTTGATAGCACAGGATAAAGTAGCTAGTTTTGTACGTAAATTGGAACTTTACCTACGAAGAGTTCAGGCTGGCGATGTGACGATGTTTCCACAACTGTGTGAGCAATTGGTTAATATTGAATCAAACAAAATCACCTTTGAAAATTCCGTGGTTCAACATTTATCTGCAGTAATAGACTCACTGAAGCAATATTTTCCGGACATGGATAATCGTCTGTCCAGCTCTTGGATATTAAGACCATTTACAACCGACGATAACATTATTAAAGACGAAGACGTGGCGGCCAAAGTGGAGTTTCTTGGACTACGCGAGAATACTACTAGCAGAGTCGAATTTCAAAACTATGATCTGAGCACATTTTGGCGAAAAGCTGCTGCCGATTATCCTGTTATAGCTAACAGAGCTTTGAAAATGCCAATACCCTTTGCCACCACCTATAGATGCGAGAGTGGTTTTTCAATTTTGGTTACACTGAAAACAAAGGCCAGAAACCGTCTCAATGTGGTGCATGACTTGAGATGCGCATTAAGCGAAACTAACCCTAACATAAGAAAACTTGTGAATGCAAAGCAATACCAACCATCACACTAAGTATTTTTACTTAATTCATTGTTTATAAATATAAAATACTTTAACATTGTAAAACTAATTTGCAATTTGTGGTTAAAGAAGACACATGTATTAGCTTGTATTGCTTGCATTGAGAACATGGTCGGGGTAAAATCAGTTTTCCTAATAGGTGACGGGGGTAATAATATTGTAAAGGTTAGGAACCACTGCTCTAGACTTATTGGTCTAGGTCCCACGGTCGGATCCCTCAAGGCCTCTTGCAGAGTAGTCGCGGACGTTCCCGACGTCTACCGACGTAAATTTTATAAATACCGCGCGTACTGGCCCAATCCGATAGGTTATGCAAACCGTTTTCAGATGGGTCCACCGAGGTCCGATAGGTTACTAGAACCGTTTTCAGACTTTGGCTTGGAGAGTGATGGTAACTTACTTTGTTGGGTTCTCACGCCGAGGCTGGTCTTCGTCTGTCTTGGAGGTTGGATTCGCTTATCGTCTTGGGGGCTGAATTCGCTTATCGTCTTGGAGGCTGGAGTCGATTGTCGTCTTGGAGGCTGGAGTCGCTTGTCGTCTTGGAGGCTGGAGTCGCTTGTCGTCTTGGGGGCTGAAGTCGCTTATCGTCTTGGAAGCTGGAGTCGCTTGTCGTCTTGGAGGCTGGAACTTCTTCTTGTCACGGTGGGTCTCACAGCTTTTAGTGTAACCATTGGGACACTTCTTGCGTCGGCGACTATTGCAGCTTCTGATATATTGAAATTTATTATCCAAGCTAAAGCTTTAATTATTGCAAAGGCCTCAGCTTGGAAAATTGAGAAAAGATTTGGCACTCGCAGTTTCGCCCTTCCATCATGGCAACCCTCAAGCCAACCCTTTCAGCTGACTTGTCACACGATCCGTCAGTGTAGATTAAGGTGTACTCATTTAAGCTGTTTCTAATAAACTTCGTGAAATTGCTGTTGGTGATTGCGATTTTCTAGCTTTCGGTAATAAATTCGTCTTTAATTCGGCAATCCTAAAACCCGACATGATGTCTATTCACGCACTCATGTCCAGAAAGCGCTTTTCCAGATCATAGTTCAAAGGGGCACTATTATCCATTGTGGTGCGCCAACATTTAATGATGCCATTCTGTAGAAATAATGTGAAAAACAATAAAAATCATATTTTTAAACTCTAATTTGCTTTTATTTACCTGAAAATCGAGAAAAAAATACGCCTATTATAACCTCAAATTTGGTATTTTTGTTTACATTTTTTGACGTAAATATGGATGTTTTGGTTTTATAGGATAATAATAAAACGCTCGTAATCAATTTAATGAACGTTGTTAAGTCACCAACGCAATTAAATGTAATAGCACTTCATTAGACGTAACTATTGAATATATAGATTAATACCACGGGTCCTATTTCCCGGTGTTAATTCAATAATAAAATGTAGCCTTTTAACGTTATAATACTTTATTTGAATAATAATCTTAAAAATGAGGTGTTCACAGAACTGAGGTAGACGCTCAACACATGTCATACATACTCAATCTTCTTCCTACTCTAAACAGTTCTAAAGTCTCTTCACAACTTGGAGACTATTTAATGACTTATAGCCTACAGTTTCTTATCAAGTTTGCGCATGCGCGAGGAGTGAGTGCTAGACGCGCCATCTAGTTTTCATTATTGCAACAAACAATGAACTTGCTGTGGTGCTTTCTTATGAAACATTTGTAGGAATGCCGCGAAACTTAAATCAGAATTAATTAATATACACAAAAACAGCGTTATTTACTTATTTAATTAAAATTTCACATTTTGTATTCAAAAATAAACATTGTGAAATTTCTTTTGTTTTGTTATATACATAATACTGTGTTAAAACCAATAATGTTTAATATATGACAAATAATTAGTTTTAAATTGCTATTCCTCTTAAGCCCTGGTTTTCTATTGTATATTACTAAACAATTAAGTAATTAAAACTAAATAATTAAGGAATACATATTTTTCCTTATTCTAGAGAAAAATCAAATTAAAGACTAATTTTATTTTCATTTCATTCTAGTCTTCGGTTATGGTTTTATTTATATATTGGTGATAGTGCTAACATTCTTTGAATAATAGTTCTTATGATTGCGTGACATAATATGATGCTATGTTAGATTTCCTCAGTCACTATCCCCGTACATTAAAGATTCTGTCGTAGGTTGAAATGTGCTGGCATTAAGTTAATAGTTATGATATATCTTGCTATGGAAACTGGTGACGTTGTTAGAAAAATCTCAATTGATCTCTAACCAAGATCAAAGTAAATGAGCAAGTGGCTGAAAGCAAGATTTTGAAACAAAGAACATCCACAAATTATTTAACCAAATCGATCAATTACGTTTATACCATTACCCACAGCAATTTTAAGCAAAAGAATTTCCTATATTTTTGTTGGTGTGAGACGATTTCGGAATATTGGTCCACGATTTTACTGCTACTTGACTCTTATACCCTCCTGCGAAAGGCAGACCACATACAAGAAAAACCACATTCAAGAAAAAAGGCCCGACCCCAAAAAAGGCCCAATGAAGACTAGGAAAATCGCATCGACCACGAAGACGAAACCGAAAAAAAACCCGTAAGGTACTCCTCTTGAATAGTCCTTTGAATTGAATATATGAATCGGAACTGGAAAACGTTTGCCATAGCATACAGCAACCTCGTCTTGACCTTTTCCCACTTTTCAGCAGATATTTTGCTATCTAGATCTGATCGATCTATAATGGCCATCTGACAATCAGCAGGTGCTTGGTCTATCGACGAGGTTTTTGGCTTTTTCGCCATTTTCTCCTCCTCCTCGTTGGATCGACCCCTTTTAGCGTTCTTCTGGGGAGTTAGCTGTGGGGCCTTTCCTGAGGAAAAGGAGGAAACAGCGCTAGACCTTTGTAGCTTGGCGCTCTTACCGTTCGCTCCCCCATCCGACCTTGACGGTCCCGGAAGCTCTTCATCGATTGTCACCAATTTCTGCGCAGCCGTGCCACTCTTTTCGAAATCAGCGACAATCCTCCTATTCCTCACCAAGTAGCCCTCGTTATCGGAGAGTTCTTCGGGCCTCCTTAGTAGGAGCTTCTTTAAGCTGGCCTTGGCATTTTTGTATCTTTTGAGAGACAGTTGCTCCTTGGTCGGCTTCCTCTTTCTTTTTTCGGAGACTTTGGCTTCGGCGGTTTCGACCTCAAAGTCCATGGTCGCCGCGCTGTTGACAGACATGCCGTCGTCAGTTTGGGAGTTGAACTCCAGGCCTGTAGAGCTGTTGGCCGATCTATCTGTGCCTTGTCTCACACTTGTAGCATTCACCACAACGTTGGCCAAGTGTTCCACCATCGTTGCTGTCTTAGGTTCGAGTGTGCCTCCCCCGAATCCGATTGGGGCACGGCCACCTCTGCAGAGGTGGGTGGATTTGACGACTGAGTCGCCGCACCACCTGGAGTAATTAAGTTTAAGCTCAAACCCTCCATGTGAAAAGGGTCCTCCCATTGTCCGCGGCCAAGTATTGAGCTTTCCGAGTTAAGATAACTTTACTCTTCGGCCTATTCCTTGACGATCCAAGAGATTTTTCCTGGACAATTGGAATTTTTGTGTTGCTGGCGATTCTGCCAGCCTGGTTGATTGAATTCGATTTTGAAACTCAAAATCGGCAAAATTTTGTGAAAAATCCCCATTTTTCGGTGCCTGGCTTTGATTTGACTTCATATTGTAAAACCGCTAAGAACAGACAAATTGCTACTACTTTATCGGTAGCGGTATCATCAAGTCAAAGCCGGTGGAGTCGCCAAATATCGCAACATCAATAGCTTCACTGATTGTAATAGACATTGACATTGACATTTCGGAAATTTATTTGGAAATTAAAGACCCAAAAGCAGGTGATGTCTGTCTAGTAAACATAAAGGCCAATGGCATCTTAAAGTTCATACTCGGATGTGTGTGTATCCAGATATTAAACTCTTAATGATACGATCGTTGTTAAAATATTCCAAAAACATCGCTAAAATTATACCCTATTTCGAGCCTGATCTTATTACAACAGTTATGATAGTTGGAGACTTTAATGTTGATGTCTCAAAAGACTGTTCATTGCCTGACTTCATGCTCAGCGAGTTCAATTTGTTTTATATTGAATCTTCTCCAACAACGTTAGGTAATACCTGTATTGATTTAACGTTTACCAGAAAGCTGGATGTATCTTGTATGCCATTTGTGTCGTACTTTTCGTATCACATACCTATAATTAATAAAGTTATATTGTAACAAAATAATGATTTGTTTCCTTGCTTTTGTCCTAAATACATGAATAAAAATATTTTATTCAAGAAATATTACCCGTTACATAAACGTATTCACGTACAACACACGGCCGTGTCCATGACACAGCCACACCCCAGCTTTTTCAAACAATTTTAGAAATTCGTTTGCTAGTGCGATTGGACGAACTTCATCTCCTATGGCTTCCGGGATGAAGACAACGAAATACTCAAACTCGAAATAGGGTTTGAGTAGTGTTTAATGTGGTTCTCGATTGAGCACAAAAAACAATTTATAAATCAATTTTTTGATCCACATCAAAAAGTGATGTTCGTTTGGGCAGAAAAATTGATTTATTTTTCGATGTAGATCAATTTTTCGCGATCTCGATTTATTTTCAGATCTAACCAATACATAAACGAATCTGTCATTTGACACATTCCAAATTTGTGTTGCCAAAAACAGTTTTGCGGTTACCAATTTATCTGTTGCAGTTGAAAAAAATAATATATCACTCAAATTGAATTAAATTATAATAAAATAAGCGAAATTAATTAAAATTAAAATAAAATTATCATTAAATTTTCTGGCATTTTTGATTTCTTTTCCTGTTTTGTTTATTTCTACTGAAAATGAATACAAAAACGAAAAACGCTCTTTTACAAGCTATAATGCTTTGACTGGACAGTTCATCCTTATCATCCTCATCCTCATCATCATCTTCATCATCGTCTTCATCATCTTCATCTTCGGATGATGAAGCAATATTATTACAAGAATTTCGAAAAGGGGATGCATCTAAAGTGCATCGTGGGTCGAATTTTGTAGAGGATGTTGTAAACTTGTATACACAGGAAGAAGTAGGTTGTTACCGAACTTTTGTACTTTTAGTTCCGTAAGAACATGAGAGTTTCGCGCCAAACAGCAGCGCAATTGTCTAACCATTTTCAGAATTCCTGTTTTTACAATACCAAAATCAATTCAGGAGGACGTAAGGCAATAAGCGCGGAAATCCAATGCCTCACATTTTAATGGTAACAGTCTAACGTAAATCTAACTTCAATATTTCTGGAAATATATATGATCTCAGGTTTGCTGGAAATAAAAGTTCTTACAGAGAAGTGACAAACCTTTTCGATATATCTCTATCAACCGTTTTTTTATTTCAAAAGAATATACAAAAATGCCATCGACTTCTGAAGAAAAAGAGGCCATTTCGATGGAGTTTTCCAAAGTATTTTCATTGAACAGATGTCGGAATTTTATATTTATGCAGGTCTTGCAGATTGCAGGTTTGGAAAACGTTCTCGGATGCATCGACGGATGCTATATTTCTATCCGCAAACCAGTTCATGAGCTCCGCTCAACATATGTTAATCGCCATTCCATGTTGTCAATAACCCTGCAAGGCCTCTGTGGCCCTGATAAGAGGTTCCTGGATGCATTTGGCGGTGCACCCAGCAAAATACATGATTCACGAGTGTATACATTATCCCATATATCAAAGGATATATCCAAAATTTGTGGGGACCTGTACCACATTCTTGGCGATGGTGCGTATCCTTTGCACGAACATTTGTTGACGCCATATAAAGATTATGGCGATTTAAACTAAAACCAGATCAATTTCAACAGAAATCACTGTCAGACGAGGGTGAAAATTGAGAATTGCTTCGCGTTGCTCAAGCAAAGATTCCGCCCACTTACTCGTGTAGACTTTTCCAATGTGTCGCGAATGAGCAAATTTGTCCTATGTTGCTGCGTTTTGCATAACCTGTGCATTATAGATGGGGACTTGTGGAACGAAGGACCGCTTGGAAAAACGAATGAAGAAAGAAGTGAAGCAGCAGACTTTTCAGAAGCGACCTCCCAAAGTGAGGCATTAAATGCATCTGTGATGCGGCATTTGGGACAAATAGAGTGAGACCGCATATCTGAAAATTGCTAAATAAAAGTTTTGTTGTAAATTGTTTTTTAATTTTATATACATATATTCAATTCAGTTCATATCTCAGTTCATTTTTTAAAGCCTTTCTACATTAATACATTTAAAATTTTATGTTTGACTATTAATTTAGAGCTCCATTTTCTCATTGTGTCGAGCATTCTTAGCGTTTTCTTTCATAAGTTCTTCAATTTACTTTTTTTGTTTTTCAATTTCTTTGTTCTCTTTCTTTCTTTTTTTCCTATTTTTTTTCTTTCCTGTTTCATGAATTCATGAATTTTTCAAAAATCAGTTCTGTGCCTGATTTTCTCTTGCGGGACGATAAGGGCGATATGCTACACGGTGTCCGTGATACTGGCGGGCGCGATGTACCTACGGGCGGAAATAAATCTTCTTTTTCACTGCATATACCAAGGCTACACAAAAAGTCAGGGAAAATGGAATCGTCCATCCTTACAATTCTGTCTACTTCCGCGTCGTTTTCTGTTATTGCTCTGGAAGCTCCGCTGGTGTTGTTGTTGCTAATAGCCTTCTTTGTTCATTTCATAACACATTTGTACCGTGTTTCCTCCTGTAGGGCATTAACTTCCATCCCAAACTTTTCTAAGCCCTGCTTTGCAATATGGGTCCACATGTAATTTTTCATACGAAATTTTTTTAGTGAACCCACTTGTGATGTTAAATTTCCAACCAAGTCTAGGACGAACATGGTTTCTTCAACCCCCCAATTCAAAGCTTTGCGGTTTCCTTCACCTAGAAAAAGCAAAATTATATTTACTGGTATGAGTAAGCTAAGCTGAAACAACCTTCTGTAATTCTCTGAGCGCACTCTTCTAAAGGCAAAAATTCCTGCTTCAGAATGGACTCAGTCTCGTTTGTCTGTTGGGGCCTGATAAAAGTACATTCGTTTGAAATCGCCAAGGTTTCACCGGCTGGAAAATTATTTTTTTCCTTAATAACTATTAACGAATACAAAGCAGATTTTATAGTTAGTATGTTTTGGAAGAGAAAATTTCCATTCCGAGTAAGCGGAGTTCCGTCCTCATCATATATAACTGTAATGTAATTCGTCTAATCTCTGACGATAAATACAATATCTCGTTTCCTAGTTTCTCACAATAATTCAATATCACAATAATTCAATATCACGTCTGCCCTGCTACAGGATGCAATACCGACTGGCCACTCTCCCTGTCGGACGTCTCGCGTCAATCCTCTCGTCGTTCACTCTCTCCTCGGTCCGGTCGTCGCTCACTCTCTCTTACAGCTCGTCCATCCTGACTATCGTTCGTCCTCGAACGTGTAGAATAATTTCGTTCTACAAGTTCTTTTTTTTTTTTTTTTTTTTTTAACAATTCATATTCAAGTATATGTTTTTAACTTCCTGTGAATGAAGAAATTATTTTTTATTTTAATGATGTTCCGTAAGGCACTTAAGACAACATGATTGTGATGCGATTCCAAGTAACGTTGTGGTGACACATTTGATTTTCGTCATAGGCCCATATTTGCAGGTTCCCATACTCCTTCGTATTTTTTCTGGGTAACTTGGTAACCTGGTATGTCCGCGACAATACATCTATTATTACGTAAAACTTTTGTGACTTGATACGGGCCTTTAAATCTCGGGATCAATTTTGGAGAAATACCAACAGTGTTATCAAAATTTTTCAGCATGACATAATTGCCAACTGTGTATACCTTTGATTCCTTTCATTTTTTTTTGGCTTGAACTGTTACCTGATTTTGTTTCTTTATCATTTTTTGGCTTGCCTTATTTCTTATTTCGTTTAGACATCTCTTATCATCATTAACCTCAGTGTTTAGATATTCTGCCATAGGATCCTGGACTTTACCTCTTTGAAGAACACTAAACAATACTATACTGGGAGCTTCTCCAGTTGCCTTATGTATCAAGTTATTAAAAGAAAATTCAATTTCGGATAATGTTTTCGCCCAATTCTTTCTTATTTCAATATCTGATAATTTACCTATCATAGTTGCTAGTGTTCTAGTACCTCTTTCAACTTGTCCGTTTGCGTGAGGCGATCCTGTAGCAATTAACTTATGTTCTGTCTCGAATGCGCTCATGAAATCATAGAACTCTTTTGAGGTAAAACACGTTCCTCTGCCTGACACAATGTTTTTTGGTTTACTATAGTATGAAAAATAAATTTTTAAACTGTTAATAGCTTCTTTCGATGTTGTTGATTTTGCTGCGTAAAGTTTAGCAAACTTCGTGAAACCCTCAATTATTACAAGGATATGTTTTTTAGCGGTCACGTGAGCATCTGCAATGCTCACATGGTCAATGTGAATAGTTTCGAATGATCGATCACCCTTTGAGATACGGCGAAGTTCCCCTTCCACCTTGCCATTAGCTGGATTATAAGCGATACATTTGTAACAATTTTTTAAATGCTCTGCCACTTTGTGTCTTAATTTTGGGAACCAATAATTTTTACTAATGAATCGATGACTTTTTTAGTACCCATGTGTGCCATCTCATCATGATATTTGAACAAAATACTTTTTTCCATCTCGGATGGAACATAAAACAATAATTTTTCTGGAATTTTACGATATATAATGCCATTTCTCATCTCATACCATTTATTTTCATGTGACTCTAATTCATTTTTCAATTTAACAATATCTTTATCCAAATTTTGCGCAATAACTAAATTGGTTTCGAATGAATTATCTTCAATTACAGCGACGAAATTACATCGGCTGAGACAATCTACATGTGACATTCATGTCCCTGAAAGGTGTTAGGTGCTGTAGTCATAATTTGCTAATTCCAGAACCCATCGTGAGATTTTGCGTACGGATCATAAATCGCTAGTATAGGTATGCTTATCAGTCGTTCCTCTAATTCATTAAAAGCGGTTAATTCTATTTCCCCAAACTTAAATTCCTTGTCCCTTTTCAATAGTTCATACAATGGTTTGGCAATATGTGAAAATGATTCTATAAATTTCCGAAAATACGATACAAGGCCAATGTAACTCTGAACGTCCTTTGCATTTCTCGGAACCGGAAAATTTTTAATACTACTTGTGTGACCATTTGTAAGCGTAATTCCCTTGTTCGCGACTTTATAACCTAGATATTCAATTTCGGTCATCATTAAACTACATTTAGTCAATTGTAATTCAATTTTGTTATCATTGAAGATCTTAAATATTTTTTTCAATACCTGAAGATGGTGTTCTAAAGTAGCTGTCGCAATCAAAATATCATCCATATATACGCTAACGTCGCCAGATTCAATTAACTCCTTCAATATTTGATTGATATATTTTTGGAAACATTTAGGTGCAACTTTTAACCCGAACTCAAATTGGCCAAATGGAATTCATGAATTCAAATTGGCCAAATGGAGTTACGAATGCCGTGAATTTAATAGAATCTTTGCTCATATCAATGTGGAAAAATCCGTCTTTTAAATCCATTGATGTAAAATAACTTTTTCCTTTTAATAAGGCAATTTGATCGTCGATCACTGGCAACGGGTAATTATCTGATTCCAAAAATTTATTTAAGGTTCTATAGTCTATAATACACATTCTAATTTTCCCATTTTTCTTCCGTGTCAACACTACAGCTGATGAATACTCCGAATCACTCGGTCGTATTATATTGCGCTCTAGCAAATTGTCTGTGATGTTTTTTAATTCGTCTCTCTCGGCAAAAGCAAGTCTTCGTGGTGAGAATCTAAACAGGTCATGTGTTTTTAATTTGAGTGCAAGTTCGGCTTTCGTTTTCGGTTCTTCAGGCTTTTCAGCTAATACGTAGTTTTTCTCAAATGTATCTTTCAATTCTTTTTGGTAATTAAATGGAATATCAGAATTTATTTTCAATGAGTCAGCCATTTTGATTTCGTCAATTTTAACGTTCATAATTACATTAACATGATTTATGCCACTGTCCTCGTTTGAAACTTTATTTTTATCAGTCTCCGGTTCTTTATTTTGTTTCCTCGAGATTTCCAAATTGAACGTTTTAAATACATCTCTACCAAAAATGATTGATGCCAAGTTCAATAACATTAGTACCACCAAATAGCGTGCAACTCGGATTAGTTTTTCCGATGATTTTTAATTTATAGTTATTCACTCGTTGAAGTTAAAAAATATATTTTTAAGTTTAAACACCTTTCCATTAAAGTGAAAATGTGAATGGAATGTAACAGTGAAGTATTTGTGCAGTGAAGTATTTACAAGTGAATTTTGAACTCGAACTTGAAGAAGTGAATTTTTAACTCGAACTTGAATTTTTAACGGTGAAACGTTGTGTTGAAAAACGTTAACGGAACAAATGAACCGTTGCTATCGGACAGTGTCAAATTAAATTAAACAAAATGAAAGAAAATAAAAATTAACTAGGACACAAGTTAGGAAATCGTAATTAGATTTGGCCCGAATGGGCCTAAATCGGACACCGAAAAAGGACGCGCCACCACCCACTCCTAATAAACCTGTGATTCAACCAAGTGTATTGGAACATGCTCTAACATCAGCACGTATGGAAACGGAGCATCTCCTAGGAGTCGCGGAAAAAATCATGCTCGCTACCATAGAAGGGCCAAATTCATCCACAATGAATAACCTACCAACGTTGGGACAAAATCGCCCTGTAAACGTACCCCTCGAAACAAAAGCAAATACTGGTTCTGTGTTGACCCAATACGGCATGGACAGGTACATTACTGTGACCGCCAAACGCAAACGAAGCCCAACCTCCTCTGCTTCGTCAGCAAAGAGGCCTCAAGAAACTTCCACCAGCAATAGGTTTGCCCTGCTGAGCGATGAAAACATTACTGCTGAGCGACAAACCGATTCGACAACTAAAACAAGCGAACCTAAGCCACCACCTATTTACATTCGTGGAGTCGAATCTAAAAGATTGATAAGCGATATCCTATTGTTTGCTGACAATAAATCTTTCCACGTTACGAACCTACGACGTGGAAACATAACGGAAATCAAACTGCAAACATACACTCCATCTGTCTACCACCAGATAATCGGGTGGATGGATAAAACAAACATATCTTACTACACACACCGTTGCAAGGAAGAAAAAGGACTAATAGTTGTGATCAAAGGCATAGAAGCCGGAGTCGACACTACAGAAATTCAAGAGGAACTGAAAAACTCCGGGTTCCATGTCAAAACAATTTTCAACATGGTCAATCGAAACAAAGTCCTCCAACCGTTATACAAAGTTGAACTGCGATGCACAAACCCACCAAAAAAAGGGGAGGTACATCCTATTAACAATCTCAAATATTTACTTTATCGCTCAATAAAAGTGGAAGAACCTAGACCAAGGAAAGGTCCTGTCCAGTGTCACAACTGTCAGGAATTTTACCACACAAAAGGTTACTGCAAACTGGCAGCAATATGTGTCATTTGCGGGGGGCGCCACGACACGAAAAATTGCACCATCGAAAAGGGAAACAAGGATAAGGTAAAGTGCAGAAACTGCGGCGAAAAACACACAGCTAACTATGGAGGTTGCCCAGTATACATCGAACTGCGGAAATCTCGCGAAAACAAAAGGAAACCCATACAAAAACCAATACCAGTGCCCTCTTTTGTTACCCAACCAACTCCAGCACAGTCTAGCAAGCCAACACAGTCCAGCAAACCTAGCACTTCTTTCAGAGAAGCGTTGTCGAATCAACACAAGGAACTCCCAAGTGATCTATCCGGAAGTTTAGAGAAAACGCTGGGAACTTTCATGCAAATGATGATGCAACAATTGACTACTCTGTAAAATATCCTCCAAGAACTGGTCCGCAACCAAAACACCCTTATCAACCAACTCCAACGTTCAAGATAAATTACTTGAAAATTTGTCACTGGAATGCCAACGGAATCAACCAACACAAACAAGAAATAGAACTGTTCCTTCAAACACATGACATAGATATCCTACTAGTGTCAGAAACACATTTAACTGACAAATACAACTTCAGAGTCAGTGGATATTCATTCTACGACACGAAACACCCGCTCGGAAAAGGCCATGGGGGGACAGCAGTACTCATTAAAGAAAAAATTCCGCACTATCCATTTTACAAACATAGGGAGCTCCACCTACAAGCAACCTCTATATGCATTGAGATTGGATATCTCAAACTAACTGCTGCATCCGTCTATTGCCCACCTAATCACAAAATTAATGCGGATGACTTCAGCCGGTTTTTTAAACAATTGGGCCACCACTTCATTGCGGCGGGTGACTTCAACGCCAAACACCAGTACTGGGGTTCAAGGCTAACAACATCCAGAGGATCACAACTAATGAAAGCGATCGTCGGGTACGACATTGCTTTTTGTGGCCAACCAACATATTGGCCATCCGATAGACGAAAGATACCCGACCTCATCGACTTCGCCGTCACCAAAAACATAAACAGAAATAGAATACGATCCTCCCTCCTTCTTGATCTGTCCTCCGACCATGCACCGGTATTACTGGAATACTGTATAGAAGATGAAATACTGCAACAACCTTCCCTACCACAACTAACCACAAAACGAACCAACTGGATCAATTACAAAAAGTATATTACTGAACATCTGGGGCACTACACGCCACATATCTCTCAGAAGGACATCGACTTAGACATTGAAAACTTCACCCAGATGATGGTCAACGCAGCACACTTGGCAACACCACCCCCTGCTACTTTCGGAAGACGTAATCGTCGCAGATTAATCATATCCAGCGAGATTATAGCCGCTATTCATGAAAAACGTAAACTGCGAAGGCAGTGGCAACAACACCGATCGCCCTCTTCCAAAAGGGAATTCTTAGAAGCTTGCAAGAGACTTAGGGGCCTTCTATACTTACTTATAGAGAGACTTACACCGACCTCTGAAACAAATTGCTCCTTATGGCGAGCCACAAAGAACATGAAGCGACCACAAACACATGATCCTCCGATAAGGAAAGTAAACGGCGACTGGGCGAGAAGTGCCGAAGAAAAAAGTAAGGAGTTCGCTGACCACCTAGAAAGCGTTTTCCAATCGAATCCAGGTAGCAGCAGGTTACCCCAAGACGCCCCTCAAAGTACTCGAGTCGTGAAACTACCAAAAATCAAATACCAGGTTGTGAAACACGTTATAGAGAAATATGTTAAGGAAAAAAACATTGGTTGTCTGTAAAGTCGGTTTACGGACGATAATTTTTCGTGATAACGTCATAAGAAAGCATTGATGAAAAATTGCCTACTTTTATGAATTGAATTGAATTATTTTCACTGAATTATCATTATTTTGTATAATACAAAGAAAGAGCTAATTGAAAATGTAAATTTTTTCAATAAATTTTTTTACTTAAATTATGCAGATTAATTATAAGTAACAATATGCTATGTATTAACAATTTATTTATTCGTACATACGCGTATTAGTTTGGATTCAAGAGAGATTCTTAAATCCACACTAATATGCGTATGAACGAATCTCTCATGAATCCAATCTCATACGAGTATTAGTTTGGATTCACGAGAGATTCTTGAATCCACACTAATGCGCGTATGAACGACTCTCTCATGAATCCAAAACCCCCTGGAAGTGGTAGTAATACAAGCCATGAACCAGACTTTTCTACTACCACACCCTTAGCATCAGAGGGCCGGTTGCCACATCGAAGAATATGAAATTTCATACGAGAAATGAAATTTTCATTGCGGGAATTTTGAAAAACGCAAATATTTTATACTAAAATCACTTTGTTATTCATTTTATGATATTTTTTATATACAAAAATGAATACAATTATATAGAAATAAGTATTAAAATATATTTATATATAGAAAAGTGGAATAAAATTAAATTATATAGGAAAAAAAAATTCACATATATAAAAATTGAATGAGAAAATTGCGTTATTTACAAATTAACAAAACAACAACCAAATATACGATATATAAAACAATAACAAGGGAAATCAACAAAAAAATAATAAAAAAATTAAAATTATAAAATATATATATAAAATGTTAACAATTTTTGTACCTGAAAAATTTACATAAATCATTTTTAACATTTTACTTTTATAAACATTTTATTTAAATTGTTACATATTTTCACAAGTTCAGCATATCAAAATAATTTTGTTTTTAGCAATTTATATATTGCTATAATTTATTTTATATTCAAATCATCACAGTAAATTTTTATTTTATTATTTTTATTATGTCATTATTAATAAAATTATTATTTCACTTATTTAGAATCACAAACACTTAGTTTAATAAATATTCGCGTTTGTTTACCGACAAAACAACAAACGTCAAAATTCATATCGCCGACAAAATCCGATTTTGTGCGCGTTTGGCGGATTTTTCGATTAAGACTTTGTTTTATATTAATTAAAAATACTTTAATAATAGCATTCATCATAAATTTTATATAAAATAACCATTTTAAACACTTAAATTACATGAAATTCGCGGACGAAGTAACAAACGCGATGAATTTCTCGTACTTCACTACGCGGAATATCGAGAGACGACGGCCCTTACACACACATAGGCAAAATCTGCTTCATGGCTTGTCAAGACCACTACATCCAGGGGGTTTTGCATGAATCCAATCTCATACGCGTATTAGTTTGGATTCATGAGAGATTCTTGAATCCACACTATTATGCGTATGAACGAATCTCTCATGAATCCAATCTCATACAAGTATTAGTTTGGATTCATGAGAGACTCTTGAATCCACACTAATGCGCGTATGAACGACTCTCTCAAGAATCCAATCTTATACGCGTATTAGTTTGGATTCATGAGAGATTCTTGAATCCACACTAATACGCGTATGAACGAATCTCTCATGAATCCAAACTATACTATACGCGCGGGATTCATGAGAGATTCGTTCATACGCGCATTAGTGTGGATTCAAGAATCTCTCATGAGTCCAAACTAATGTACGAATCTCTCATTCGTCCGCTCACCTCAGGCGGAACGTGACAATGAGTCACGATTTTTCATTTGTGCAGCCGGCCATCGATTTATAAGACGTTATCACGTCAAAAAAATCCCCAGGACACGACCTGATAACTGGGAAAATGGTGAAAGAGTTACCAGAAGCAGCAGTACGACGACTGACTCGTATCTTCAATTCAATACTCAGGCTAGGTCTTTTTCCAACAACCTGGAAATTATGTGTGATAACGATGATTCCAAAACCAGGAAAGGAGCCAATTAACGTAGGTTCCTATAGACCTATCAGCCTGCTACCGATCCTCTCTAAACTCTTTGAGAAAGTGACCCTGAAGATAATCCTACCCCAAATCAAGGAGCACGTACCGCTGCACCAATTTGGTTTCCAGGCCGAACATAGTACAGTTGAGCTAGTTCACCGGGTAACAGCGCACATTCGCGAAGCCTTTGAAAGACGGAACTATTGCTCCGCCGTATTCTTAGACGTTGCCCAGGCATTCGGCATTCGATCCTTCAGAGTACGCTACAAAAATGCAGTCTCATCAGAGCGACCCATCAACGCGGGTGTGCCACAAGGAAGTGTATTTGGACCAATCCTTTACCTGATATTTACAGCCGACATTCCAACATCCACAAATGTCCTAACGTCAACATTTGCTGACGATACGGCAGTGATCTGCACACATAAAAATCCACGTGTAGCAACAGCTGATCTCCAAGCACACCTACACACCTTAGAGGATTGGTTTAAAATGTGGCGCATCAAAATTAACGAACCGAAAAGCGTCCACGTAACATTCACCCTGAATTAGAAAACATGCCCTCAAGTTCATTTAAACGGCGTCACAATTCCACAGAAGGATGATGTAAAATACCTAGGATTCCACCTCGACCGACGATTAACGTGGACTAAGCACATCCAGTCAAAGAGAGACCAAATGAAAATTATGAGTAGAACCATGTACTGGCTAATCGGCAAGCACTCCAAATTAAAACTTGAGTATAAAATCCAGTTGTACAAATCACTAATTATACCCATTTGGAGTTACGGCTGCCAACTTTGGCAATCCGCAAGCAACAGCATTATCGATAAAATTCAGCGTCAGCAATCCATGATACTTAGGAGGATCGTAGGCGCTCCCTGGTACATACGGAACGATAACATCCACAGAGATGTGAATGTTAACAGAGTTAAAGAGGAACTGGAACTTATAAGAAATCGCTACAGAAGGAGGATTGAACAGCATCATAATCCAGTCGCGAGAGACCTGAAAAACGTAAGATCAACGTCCCGGCTAGTGAGGAAAACATTGACATTATAAAGTTGGTCTAAAATTTGCAAACCGCGTGTGCACCTGCCCCCGCAGTACATTAAAAAGTTATTTAGTTTTAAGAGTTTAATCCTTATTGTTATTTTCTCTTATAGAGAAAGATCCAATAAAATAAAATTAAAAAAAAAAAAAAAAAAAAAATTCACTCCATGATATTCTGTGTTTTGACAAGGTTGAATCATGTCTGGATTTAGGAATTTCTTTTTAATGAAACTGATGGGACTTCCACTATCTAATAGAGCAATAACACTGATTTCGAATTGTTCTTCATCTTTTATAAAACCCAATGCAACTTGTGGGTGAGATTTTGACAATATCTTTTCCTCAATATTTGTTATCATGGAATTGCTCGAATTCTTTCTATTTTCCGGACAGTCTTTAATGATGTGTTCCGTCGACGAACACCTAAAACAAGAGCTTTTCTGTCTTTTCTCTTTTTTGCAGAAATTTGACATGTGTCCGAATTCGCTGCAATTATAACACTGTATCTCCCTTTTCCTATTACCCGATTTTCCCGAACTTATTTTTCCGTCTTTGATTTGAAATCTATTTTGGTCTACTTATTTTTTGTAAAACGGTTTGTTTACAACGGTCGTTTTCCTGTTTGATTTAATTTTTTCGACCGCTTTCAATAGAGAATCTTTATTTCCAAAACTTTGCATTTTTGTCTGGTCCCTTAAAGCTCCATCTGGAATACCTTCAATCAAGTAGCCAATAACTTCTTCTTCATCAATTTTGGCTTTGTTTGCTAGTATTACCTTATCGTACACGTATTCGCTGAACGATTCCATTCTTGACCAAATCCTATTTTCGAATTTTTTCCTTAGATCTATCTTACTTAGTGGCGAGAATTTCATTTCATTTATTCAGGGTTATTCCACAGATCGCAACGTAACCGCAACGCGTTTCCTTGCCCGTCCGCAACGCATTTTTTAGGTATTCTCGTGAACGTACGGAAAACTGCAATACCGATCCGTATTTCTTATACTTAAAAGAGTAAGCCCCGTTACGGTTCCCATGGTAACTGATTTCCGTGTTCACGGTCAGAAACGCAGTTCCGTGGGTGCGGTCGCGGTAGCGTTCTCGAGAATATGAAGTACCCCAAACGTACTTTTTTTTCGCGGTTACGTTCTGTGGAATAACCCTGATTAATTCATCAATCGTTAAGTTCAAATGTTCCGCTCTTGAGTGGAACCATGTTGCCGCCCTTCCTTTTAATTTGTTGCTTATCACTATGCGCGTAAAGTCGTCATTGAAATTATATGATCTACGTACCAATGTTAGCTGTTGAACCCAGCTTTCAAATTTTTCGTTATTCCCGTCAAAATTATCAATTAGTTCGGAAATTGCATTGATCGAAACTCGCGGTAGTATTTTGGTGTTCATTGCATTCGTAGACGACGCTGTGTTATTCCTAACATCATTGAAATTCGGGTTAACCGACTGCTGATTAGGATTTCGTTCTGGCGGAGTTTGTTGTTGCTTCTGATTTTCTGTTGTGTCTTTGTTGGTGTGCAGCAACGTTATTGCATTTGACGACTCTTGCAACGCGCTATGCTGTTGCTTCATCATTTCCAACTCGTCGGCAGCACCCTTCGCCTATTCTCTTCTTCCTTTTCCCTCCATTCCCGAACAACTATGTCATACTCGTTCAAGGTCTTCAGTCTGGCAAGCAATTCGCCTTGGTTCCCTGCAGTTGACTCGTTATTCTCGCGTAGTCAGTGTGACCAGATTTTAATTCGACATTCTGCTAGATGTTTGTGAAAATTCTGCTGAATTCTGCTAAATTTTTAAAAGTTGTTTTTATAGTTGCTGACAATAGTTTTCAAGCTTTTTCTTAATTTAAGCTTATTTTAAGCATCATCGTCATCTGATGTGTCGGTATTTTTGTATAAAACTGCTGAGTCTTGGGCCATCTTGATCATATTTCTGGCTGGCGTGAAATTTACGCATCCATCCTGGTCTTTTACGGCTTGCTTCACGAGGAGTTATGCCGAAACGTGTTCATTCTTAAATTTATTCCGAAGGTCCGTTTTTAAATTGTTCATTTGCGAGAATATCCGCTCACAAGCTGTGTTCGACATGGGCAAAATCATCATTGTCTTCGCAAAGTCTACCAAAAGTGGATATTTTCTAGTTCCATCTGCCCTGGAGATTTGGGAAATGTGGCTCCAGAATGTTTCGGTGTCCATTGCCCTGCTACTAGAGCTTCCGCCCGCTTGTAGTAGATCGCACACTGCTCTATCCAACTTTAACTCCCTATATTCTGTGTCGATTGTCTGAATGTCTGATTCATGGACTAAATTGGGAAATTTTGAAACAATATTGTTCAAAGTTGAGAATTCCTTGTAAACAACATTTTGAGGATTAAGGAATTCCATTTGTTCAAATAATCTAGTAAGGGGTAGACGTGATTTTAGTTCGACACAAAGCTGAATCAAAAATAATTGAACACGTTGCAGAAAGGTTGATATTTCACGCTTTTGGCGGACATCTTCAGCTATTGTCTGAATCAGTTGACTGGCTTGCACTCCAAGATATATTTCTTGTAAAGGCAAAAAGTTAACAGTTGAAGTCGGATCCAATTCTATGACATTAGTGTTTCTTACATAGCTCATCTTCATGTAAGAGCTTAAGAGAAGTGCAAGCATATCTGCTGAATCCTTGTAAACTCTTTGGATTGTTGAGTATTCCCCTTGAAATATCATGTTCAATTTGTTCGGTATTGGTAATATATAATTGAGGGCATGAAAGTATAGTTTTATAATATCGTTTTCCAGATTTTGATGCAAGAATTCGGCTGAAATGTTCTTATCCTCCATGTATTGGCTGCGAAAATAAAGTTTTAGGGGATTCCACTGCTCAATTATCCTACTGACGCATGCATGCAGCGATAACCAACGTATGTCGTAATGCTGCAAAATTTTGTGGCTTTCAGAATTTAAAAATCTCTGAAATTCTTCAAATTCCCTCTGTCTTTTGCTGCTATGGGTGAAGTATCCATACACTTCTTTTACCATCTGGTTCAGGCATCTGGGCAGGGTGTTCTTGCATGCATGACTAACTGCCAAAGCTATTGAATGGCAAATACATTTTATAAACACGCAATGTGGATTTACTTCTCTTATTTTTGCAATTACGCCACCTTCATGCCCAAACATTACATTTGTGGTGTCAGCACCGAACCCAATACACTGTTTGATATTCAAATTTGCCTTTCTTAGTGCCGTTGAAAGGGCGTCAAATAGATTTTGAGCCGACTCACCCTCCAAATCTATTAGTGTTAAGAACCTTGTTTTTATTTTCACGCTATTATTTTGTTCACAGCTGTATTTGATCACCACAGCTAGAACTTTTGTAGATGTCACATCCGTGCTTTCATCTATGACAACTGAAAATGCTGGTTGTTGGGAACGAATGTACACAGCCGCTGCCAGTTCCGCATGAAGATCTTTTTAGGCTTCCACCTTAAGAACGTTATATGTTAGTGCAGAAGCTTTTGTTCGTTTGCACAAAAAATTTTCGGCAATCTCCGAATCATGGAAACATTTTTGCACTAGATCACTCATGTGATCCATGATCCGGAAAGGCAGATTGTGCTCCACCAGAAATGCACATATCTTCATTTCTGCCTTTTTGGCTTCTTCAGTTACAGAAGTTTTCGCAAAAAATCTTTGTACCTGCAATAATATGATTTTTTCATAAATGTAATTTGTATGCCTAGCCAAAATAATTTACCGAAGGCTGGCCAGAATAACCAATAGCATTTTTTTTGTGTTTTAATGAAACAGCATGGTCCTTCAGTACTGAAAGTCGTGCAAGTAATTTCATATTGCACGCCTTACAAAAAGCGTAATTGGGATCATCCTTACAGGTTGCCAACCATGAGGCAAACACGGGATCTTTCTCCCATTCAGCACGATAACACTGTTCATATTTTCTTTTCATCGTAAATCAATTAAACTTTAAAAGCAAGAATGCAACTCGAATTAGAATTTAAGAATAGAAAACTTTCACTTGTCACTTTAGAAATTGAAACTCGAATGAGAAAAGATTCATCAAGCAAAATCGAAAGTGTGACACAAAGTTCTTATCTTTTTCCGTAACAGGCCTAATAACCGAAAATGCGTAAATTCTGCAATTATGCAGATCCAAAAAAAACAGTGGACATGAAAATGCGGTAAGTTTCCTTTGAGAAAATGGCCCATCGCAGTACCGAAAACAAAAACAATAGCAAAATATGAGAATTTATCAAATATCCCTCACAAAACAAACATTCAAAAGGACCAACAATCTAAAAACAACAAACACCAACCAGAACCAGGCGTGTAACCAGAAGGTAAGTACCGATGCCTTAAAATTTAAGTGCATATGCACCTACTGTTTCAGGATAAAGAAGAATTGTACGTTGTCAGGGATTTTCCCTCAAACAGAATTTAAGGGTTACCAGACATTCAAATTTCAAATGGTAGAAACTGGAAAATGGGTTGCCATTTCCATGAAACAACGCTGAATGTAATTTTCGAGCTTGATTTTTAAAAACAAATTCTAAAAAGTTTGGAAAGGCTGAATTCTGCCCATTTTCTGATGCAGTTTATTGGATTATGCTAAATTCTGCCAAAATTTTCAATTCTGCTAAGTTCAAAATTGGTGCGTAAATTCTGCCAAAATAGCAGAATTCTGCTAAATCTGGTCACCCTGCGCGTAGTATTTCTTTCAAGTCGTTCACGGTTGGGCTGTCCGGCATGATTTCCTCTTTCCATGTATTGATCGCGTATACAGAGAAACCGGTTTTTCTTTACAACACAAAGAAATAATAAAAAAAAAAAAAAATCACTTTCTCTAGTCGATCCCACTTCTGAAACTGTAATATAATTCGTCTAATCTCTGACGATAAATACAATATCTCGTTTCCTAGTTTCTCACAATAATTCAATATCTCAATAATTCAATATCACGTCTGCCCTGCTGCAGGATGCAATACCGACTGGCCACTCTTCCTCTCAGACGTCTCGTGTCGATCCCCTCGTCGTTCACTCTCTCCTCGGTCCTCTCGTCACTCACTCTCTCTTACATAACTGTGGAGTTTTCCATCTAAAAACAAAATTTGCGGAATGTTTAAACCATAACTTTTATTCATAATAACTATACTATAATATACTTTGCTTGAATATTTGATAAAAACTGTTGACACTTTTCAAATATATTAACTCCGATTCCGGGCACAGCACAAGTGAAGCTTACATTTCAATAAGTTTGTTTCAGTTAATAATACAATTTTATTTTAGTTCAATTAATAATTGAATTATATAGAACTTTAATTTTTAGAAATGGATGCCAACACCAGAAAATAATGTAAAATAATCTAATTGAAATGTAAGCACGTCTAATCTCTTTGCACTGTGAAACCGGAATGAACTTTTCGCATAACCCTTCCTAAAAGTGGCACTTTACGCACACAAAAGCCGCGTTCTTTTGGTCATCGCTATCGAGAACAAATACTAGAACAGCAAAAGAACGGCCCAGAATTGTACTGGATAAATCGTGTAGGTTGGCACCCCTGTTTTTATTTTTCCTAACTTCGTTCATGTTCAATTGACATGCATCATGCGTGTTCAATTGACATGAGGGATATCATTATCAGTCGAATTCTATTCGTTAGTGGGAGCGCTTGTGTTTTGAAATTTTCTTTGAATTTGAAAGTGTTTTTTTATAAAATTGTGAAATGGATTTACAAAAATTTTCAAGGTAAGTTTAGAACGAATAAATTTAATTATAAATAAAGTAAATTATCAACATAAAATATTTCATTTTTAGGCGTGTTTGGACTCGAGAAGAGACGCGTTCTCTCTTGACATTTTATGGGCAGCGAAAGGACGAGTTCAGCCATCCGCGCAAGAAAAGATTTGCATACGCGAATCTTGTCGAAGATCTGACGTCGTCTGGTGTGCTGGTAAGAAATTTGAATTTGTGTAAAAAAATTTAATATAACCTTTCTTTTTTGACAGAAATCACCAGTAACTCCATCGCTTGTCGAAAACCAAATTAAAAGTACGCTTCGCGCGTACAAGGCGATGGAAGACGCGGGAAACAAGAGTGGCGCTGGATCCTGTGTAGCGCCGTACGCAGACATTTGAGATGCCATATTTGGAAATAAAATTTGTAAAAAGGCAGTTGTGGACCACACGGTTGCCGCCGGGGGAAGAAAGGAAAATGGTTCGATCAATCAACCACGGTAACTGCATGGAAATAATAATTATAGAATGAAAATAATAATGAAACATTTTTCAGGTCTGAAACTTCGTCCTCTGGAGTGCCATCTCCATTGCCCGACGTTCCATCTCCATTGCCCGACGTATCCTCCGGAGTGATTATTATTGATGGGGGAACACCAATCCAAAAGTAATATAAAATAATTAAATTGTTTGTTTATTTAATTAATTTTTATTATTTTCACATATTTGCAGCGCGAAAACTCCAATGTCGGGGAAGAAGCGGAGGAGGACGCTAAGTGAAAAGGAGGAACAAATAGAAAGACAGAGAGAACGGGACTTGGAGAAAAAGAGGCGGCACGAGGAGAAGGAGCTCCGCAAGAATAAGGAGCTGGAGGTCAAACTAAAGTTTCTCGAGGAGCAGAGATTGGGGCGGGAGCAGAGGGAGCGTAACATCGACCTTATACGTTTACAAGCCTCAAAAAAATAGTTTTTATTTCTTTTATTTTTAAAATCAATAAATGAGTTAAGTTACATAATTCTTTTATTTTTACAATTAACAAATGAGTTAAGTTACATAAACCTATTATTTATGAAATTATTCCCATTGACGTCATTGAATTAAAAAGTGCTTGTCGTCTGTTGTTGTCGGTTGTTTCCATTTCATCTGGTGTAAGCTCATCATTGCCTGGGCATTCAAGTGTGGTGTTTGATGCTTCCTGGATGTCGTCTACATCGGTTAATAGATCATCTTCGCTCGCACAAATATTGTGTAAAATGCAACAAGCTAAAATGGTTTTGGCACATATTTTCAAGTTGGTTGACTCAGTAAAATGAAGCAACCTTCGAAATCGGGTTTTCAGTAAACCGAAAGCATTTTCTACCACCATCCTAGTAGATGAGTGGAGTGTGTTAAATTGCTTTTGATTTTAAGTTAAAGTACCACTATCTCTGAATGGAGTTACGATCCATGAAAGTTGTGGATAAGCTGAATCTCCCAGAAGGAAGCTTCCATGTGGGAAAACGTCACTTTCATCTTTTTGGGAATCTGCACATAGTGGCGATCTTCTGAACACCCTGCTGTCATGCAAAGACCCCGGTTCGCCACAATAAACATCAATAAATTTTTTATCCGCGCCTACCACTGCTTGCACCGCCAAACTGTGGTACTTTTTTCTGTTGAAGTATAGCTCAGGGTTGTTCTTTGGTGCTTTAATTTTGATATGGGTGCCGTCGATTGCACCTAACACTCCGGGAATTTTATTAATTTTTTCAAAGGCTGCTATAGCGTTTGCAGCTTCTAGTCCGGTAGGCCACTTGAGAAAATCGTCGCTTTTGTCAACTAACCACGAAGCCACCCTTTGGACAACTGTCCAGGCCGCAGACTTCGATACCCCGAATAAAGTGGACAGTTGTCTGAAAGTAATCGTGTTGCCGACATACCTAAGAAAAAGGAAAATTTCTTTCTCTGGCCCAATAGTTTGGCGTTCACCATCACGATGCATTGGAGGCACGTCAGAAGCTGCATATAAATCTGGAATAATGTACAAAATTGTTCCATTCAAAGAATACAATTTATTTCTGAAAATCGTACCAATCAATAAATCAGCAGACTTTCGTTGTAGCCGAAGATGTGATTTAAAAATTTGATCGTTAAAGGCCCGGACGGTGTCTAGAAAGTTGTTTACTTTTGGTTGCTCTTCCCTAGAATAAGGTGGCTCATCATATGATGAACTGTCCGACGATGAGGAAGAATCCGACGAAGAATTTAGAAAGAAATCCATTTCGTCCTCCATTACGGCATATTGCAGCAGCTCCTACAATTAGAAATATGTTAAAACAAACCAAAACTACCATGAAAGCTAAACTCAATGGAATACTTACATCGTAAAGCATTTTATACAAGTCTTCAGAACTATATTCCATATTTATTTCAAATTCCACTTTCAAACAAATTTTGAATACAAATTTTGTAAACAAACTTGAATTTTCATTTATGTCAAAAAGTAAGTGTGAAGTAGGAGGCATATAAAATTTTTAGGATTGGGAAACATTTAAGAAAGAATATGAACCATGTCGCCATCTGCATACTTCTGGTGCAACTATTCTGTTCAGAACAAGAAATTAGTTCCAGGTATTATAGAGAACTAAACTTGTTCTGTTAAATGTATGGGATTTGACAGTTCAGTTCTGTTAGGGTGACCAAAAGAACACGGCTAAAGATGATTTTACAGTTTGACGTTGCCATGTTCGAGACAGGCATAGAAAAATCAAAAAATAAATCAATTTTTAACTCAATCTGGAATTACCAATCGTAAACCACATAAAATTATTTGGAAGAAGTTTTTTATATGTCTATGAATTGTAGTTATAATTTTTTTAATGTTTTTGAAATTGATCAAGTCTGGGTCGGGTGCTGCTGATTTCTTTGCGGAATTAAGTGCCACTTCATAATCGTCGAAAGTGATGCTATCATTAAGCAGATAAAGAGCTTTTGCCAGAACTGCCTGGTTAATGTTCAGGAGTTGTTGTCTATTTGATGATCCAGAGAAACCCCTCCAACGTTCGCCACGGAGACCAAAAAGGGCCCGGCAATCACTCCAAAAGAACCAAAAAAAAAAGAAGAAGCCAGAGAAAGCAAGCAAATGACGTCACTGGGAAGCTACGTTACCAGATAGCTCAGGTCACTGGGAAGCTACGTTACCAGATGCCACACTGAAAAAACCCCCGAAATCCCCGCAAAACCCCCAAAAAAACATCGCCAAATATATCCCCATACAAAAGCGGAATCCCCTATGACGTCACGACGTCAACAAATGCCCGGTTTGTAAACAACCCTGACCTTGGGTAAAGTTACAAGCAAAAGAGAAAATGAATTCTGACCCCGCTGACATTCACGCCGAGTCAGCAAAAATTGCTGACCCAGCGGAATCGCGGCGATAACGACCGCCGGTCGGTGAAATGTAACCCAACTCCCTCATGGCCATTCATGCACCCATCCTAGTCGAATCAACGAAGACTGCTGACTCAGCGGAAAGGCGGCAATTAACGGCAGCGGGTCGCTGTGACCATGAAGGGAACCTGAAACCAATGGAGACAACAACAAAATACAGGGAATATGGGAATTAGTTGAACGACCATGAAGGGAACATCCAAGCAATTAATTAAACGATTTGCACCAACAATTCCCATGTAAATAACGATTGGGAGGAAATTCAAGTGCATCGCTCCAGCACGTGCATCCGTTCACGATGGAAATTGGAAGCATGGGAACTGTCGGATCAGCAATATCGATGGGAACCTGTCGATAGAGGGAATCGCCCAATCAGCGTTATTGGTCCTATAAATGGGGCCGAAAAACCAGTAAGCAGGCAGTCAGGAATCCAGCGCGCCCAGAAAGGGACCCAGCCGTGACGAGAAGAAGCTTCAGCCTCCAAGACGATAAGCGACTTCAGCCTCCAAGACGATAAGCGACTTCAGCCTCCAAGACGATAAGCGACTACAGCCTCCAAGACGATAAGCGACTCCAGCCTCCAAGACGATAAGCGACTCCAGCCTCCAAGCCAGACGAAGACCAGCTCCGTGTAATGAATGTTGGAAGAGAGGTTGATAAAGGCGAGGCACAAGCCGTCTCAATTCGCCGTTTTATAAAAAAAGTAAAAAAGGGGCCAAGGCGAGGCAAGATGCCGTTAGATTCGCCGTTTTAAATCAGGATACGACCACTTTTGAGTACTGGAAGATACTGATTTATTTCATTGATTTTCTTAGTTTTTATAATGAAAAATAATGCAATCTAAGCATATTATCGATTTCAGATACTTAATGCTATTTTTAGATTCAACAGCATGCATGGTTTAACACCACAAAAGAAAAAGTGTTAAACGCGTGCATAACATCTATTTGATACCTTCCTAACTACTGGCTGTCCTGCAGCTATTTTGTCGAACGCCTTGTTGATATTTTCGCAGTTTATAACGTTGGAGGACATGTGTTTCTTTGATTCTAGACTGATTCTGATTCTTTGATTCATGAAAATGTCCACGTCGTGATTTATCTAGACTACTGTAGAAGTTCTGTCTAAAAATCATTGATCTATCTGTTTAATCTTTTTCCTTGCTTTTTTCTATCTATAAGGTATCGCCTCAGGGTCGTAAGAGATGGTTTATCCCTGAAGCGTGCGAAGTTGTTTAAGTTCTTTTCTGTTATTTTCGTGCGTTCAACCAGGATTTATAATTGATCGCCCAGAGGTCAACTTTATCAGTTTTTTTGGTACCGGACTCCAGCGCTTTACTACAGAGTGTCTCGATAAAGTGATTGTACTGCATTTCGTTAGTAATCTCGACGTCCGCCAGTCTCTCCATACATTTCGCTTCGAAGATGTTCCAGTCCATTTTATTTAGGGCTAGCTTTGACCTGCACGGTTGGAATCGTTGTTTGGTGTTTTGAAGGGTTATTTTAATGGGGAAATGGTCACTTCCATAGTTGTAACTCAAAACATCATACGAAAGTCCTTGTGCTATATTTGGAGCAGTAAAAGTAAGATCTAACGTTGACTGAGATGCTCTATCTGATGACATCCAAGTGGCATTTTCTCCATTGATAAGGATGAGATTCGAGTGATTTAGAGCAGATTCCAGTCTCCGGCCCTCTTTATTATCTTTATTAGCCCTTCCGTATTTGTTCCAAAGATTGCTCGTGGCGTCTCCGCAAATTAAGATGTTCCCTATTTTATCCAAAGCGGATATTCAATTATCCTAAAACTCATCAGATGTGTGATCTGTTCCTCCTGCGGCTCTGGGAGGGCTGTAAACGTTCGCAATTGTGACGTGTTGCAGTTCTTTTAAGTATACTTTGACCATTATTATTTCAATGCCATTATTTTTACCTGCTTCAAAAATGTCCTTTTGCTCGTTTCTTATGCTCGTATATTTGATTTTTTTGTTAATTAGGAGTGCTATACCAATACCGCTTTTGTCCTGCCTCTCCATTGAAATCTTGTTGAAACCAGACAATGAGAATGTATTGCCTGGTGTCAAGAACGAGAACGAACGTCCACGTCGTGATTTTTAATAAAATGAAATAAATGTAGAAAGTGCGCCTTGTTTCTTATGGATCTACAATTCCATTGTAGAAGGGTTAACTGCGAATTGTATTTAGCATTATGCATTTGTAAGCATATTCACGTCCTCCTCTGTACCTGTTCTCCCATTTTCGGAGTTTCTCCGTGAACCTCGCACTCCTCTTCGACCATTCAGCTTTTCTTTCTTGGTATTCCCGTTGCTAGTTCTAAGTTCTCCTTGTCTTTTTCCTTACTAACTTCCTCATTATTATAAATTACCTTCTGTTTTGGCACTTTTTGGTCTATGATTTTATCAATGTGTCTTTTTCACAGTAGTTGCCGGATCCTCCCTTGGCTTTGGCCTTTCTTTGTCCTCCTTGGGGTGATTTTGTTCTTTTGCAACGTTTGGTTTGTTCACTCTTTCCTCGAGATGTCTTTTCCTTTTTGGGGTCTTATTTGTGTTGACCAATATGATTAAACTGTTAAAATCAGTCTTAACGACATCTGCATAAGATCTGCTCTTTTCTGGGGGAACTGTCCCGTTGTATTCTTTCAATATCGTACCTTTGGCAATGACCACACCTTCTTGGTTTATCGACGAAGGGTACAAGATCCATTCTAACGTTCCACATGGAGACTTTATGTTCCACATGGAGACTTTTTGTGTCCTCTAGACACGGCACTTTTTTCCCCTCTGCCATTTGGTAAAGTTTTACTTCTCCTTTTGAATCTCTGACTCTCTTTATTCCTTTTATTCTTTCTATTTTTACGATGTCAGGCAACTCCTTGGACCATCCCGATTCGGATCTCAAATTTTTCTCGATTTTCTCTAACGGAAGTGTTATTTCGTCTATCTCCTTGATTATATAGTCTTTGTATAGTTTGCTGCTTGGAATGAAGGTGATCCATGATTCTCCCTTCCTAAAATCCATTTGCTCATTAAAGTTTGTAACCATTTCGTTAGCGTTATTATGTTTACTATAAGTTATTTTGAACCTGTTAGAACCAACCATTTTAATCCCTGAAACACATATTATAGTACAGCAATAAAGAGCTTTGGTGACAGAGGGTCCCCCTGTCTATCTCCTCTTTCTATACTTATCTCTTCTCCTCGTTTTTCTAATTTGACTTGACTCGTACTGTTTGCATATATGTATATATTTTAAGATGTTAATATACTTTTTGTTGACGTTTGAACACTGCAGTGCATTCCATATTGAGCAATGGCGATGCTGTCGAAGGCCTTGCTGTAATCAATGAAGGCCAGATACAGGGGTCTGATAAACTCTCGGTATTTTTCCATAACTTGTTCTAGTGTCTGTATATGGTCCACTGTGCTAAACCCCGACCTGAAGCCTGCTTGTTCTTTTGGTTGCGTACGATCAATATCATGTGTTATTTTTTCCAGAAGCATAGATGAGAATAATTTGTAAGTGCTGGCTAGTAGGCTTATGGGTCTATAATTCCCTATGTCTAAAGGGTTTCCCTTCTTGTAGAGCAGGATTATGTCTGATGTGCACCATTGTTCGGGTTTCTGTGTTTCTGTGTCCAGCACCATGTTAAATAAATGTGACAGATGTTGAATTAAAACGGGTGCTCCTATTTTGAGAACCTCGTTGCATAGCCCGTCTGAGCCAGGGCTCTTCTCAGCTTTTAGCCGCTTTATGTGTTTGTAGATTTCTAAGTCTTCAATTGGCTTGACATGATCTGGATCTGCTTTTGCTCCATTTCTTGTTTGTATTACAATTTCACTGTTATTACTGTGATATTATCGTTTCTTAATTTAGTTTCTATTGAATTTTGTTCTAGTTTTTTTATCCAAGTTTTGTGTGTAATTAATTCTTTATATGCTTTTTTAGTACTTCTAAACTTTTCGATGCTACTTGTAATGATTCCTTCTCTGTGGTTTCTGTAATCTTTCTTGATTGATTTGTTGGCTTCTTTATATATTCTGCTAAGTTCATTTTTCATGTCTTTTGATTTGTTATTTGTGCATATTAGTTCATATCGCCTTTTTATTAGTTGGACTGTGTCTTTACTAAATATTTTCTGCCGTTCTGTTTGTGTTCTCTTTATTGATTTCAAACTGTCCGTTATGCCCTTTTCCAAGAAATTATAATAGGTTTGGATGGAATTCTTGTATTTCTTGGGTAAAGGGTGCAAGTTTCTCATCCAATTTTGCAAAAATTACTTTCGTTTGGTTTGACATCTCAGATTTCATTTGATCAAATAATTGTTGGAGGTTATCCATTTTGTTGGTATTTTGCGTGGAGCAGAGCGTCGTCGTGTATAATCTATGGTCGTGTAAACACAGACACAGCGCAATAAAGTCGTTATGTTGGTACGACCGCGTTCCGTGATGTTTGGTTTGGCAGCACTTCAAATGGATGTATCATTTCCGATAACTTCAAAATTCCGATTTTTATTTTTTCTTTTAATCTTCTTAATGTCACAATTTCCACTGCGAATATTTATTATTAGTGTTCTATAGCACTCTATGTATGAGATTTCGGAGTTCTTGCACAGGTTTACAGCGTAAGTTCACAGTTCCTGAATCGAAAAGTCGGAGCACAATGTTACTACTTCTTTACGTCAACAAAACCACCACTCGAACTCAAGTTTCTTCTTAAAACCTTACTAAAATAAACTTAACAAATTAATAATACGAGTAAACATAAATCGTTCAACCTACATTTCAATGTAAAACAAAAATAATACCTAAGTAGTGATATTAGAAACAAATTCATAACTTTGTTTTTGGGAAAAGTTATTAACTTTCTTATAATAATAATTTTCTAATGCAGGCATTAAAAATAATACCGACTCCCCAAAATAAGTTTTGCGTTAATTATTGTCGTATAATATAGTTTCTATTAATAGAATTCGCTTATAAGACTGTAAATAAATGAAAGTGTTTAATAAAAAGTACATATATGAAAAACAAATAACTTAAAAAAAAAACAATAATAATAATATGATCGATACTTGATGATATGAAATTACAAGTAATTCAAATAAAAACAAAATTATTTTATACTAGCTGTGCCCCGCGGTTTCACCCGCGTTAAATTTAATCGTGCATACTGCCTGTTTTATAAACCTACTTTAAAAAAAAAAGAGTTGGTGAAGACCGAGTTACGGAACTAACCACTGTTCCACATAATCTTCCATTGAGGAAGAAATACCCTCCTCGTGAGAAGTGGGCTCATTGGCCTCTGTCGTTTGAAAAAATTCAAGAGGAATATGTTCCAATTTTTTTTATTACAAAAATACCAAAAAAGATGTGGTTGGTGGGGATAATGAGCGAGTTTAATATTGACATTGAAGTCAATTTCATTAAACTCAGAGTGATGGTTTTAAGTTATATAGTGGGACTGTTGGCCGTTGGGAAGACACGTAGCCTCGACACGAATATTCGGGTAAATAACTGCTTCAAAGAAAGTATCTCAAATTTGACAGCTACGCTTAAAGGAATAAGAAGGATCGTATTCACTTTTATATTTTAAAAATTGAAATTTAAAGAACTTCCTCATATACGATATTTTTCGTAAATTCTCCTTGTGGTATTATTATATGCTGATTGTCTCCACAACTTGCTCTAGATAAGGCAACATTCATTTGGCCGTGAGAGAAACAGTCTTGTGTTAGATCCACTCCTTCATGATGAAAGGTTTGACCCTGTGCCTTATTAATAGTGACTGCAAACGAAACCTTAACGGGGAATTGAATTCTTTTAAAGTTGAACGGTAAGTCAGTAGGAATCATTGGAATCCGAGGTAGCAGTACTGTTTGTCCAATTGCTGGACCTGTCAAAACAATCGCAATAATGACATTATTTCTAAGAAATTTAACTTGCAGTCTGGTTCCGTTGCACAAATTCGGTGGGCTAAGATTTCTTAATAAAATAATGGGAGTGCCAGGTTTAAGTTTTAGGGAATGCGGAGGAAGCCCACACGGATTTAACAAATTGAGAAATTCTTGCGGGTAACATATAACATCTTCTTGGTTCATTACAATATCAATGGACAGATAATTCACGAAATCGCCTGGTACTTTGTTCAGTATTTGTTCATTGATTGCATCGACACTACTATTTCTAGCTGCTAAAATGGCCCGCTGACACATCCACTGATGATCTTTTTGTTGAATATGGATCACATCCGGGTACACTTTAGAGATCAAATCTTCAATGTCGTGTACAATGTTTCCTAATTCCCTATCAATTCTAATTTTATTTTCTACGCTAGGTTCTTGTCCATCACCGATTGAAAGAAGTGTTTTTGAAAAATGTGTGCTTCCTCCACCTAAATGAGCTCTCATGTTTGTAGTAATTTTCAGGCGTTCAATGGATTCCTAAAGGGGAGAAGATTTTAAGCAGGACTTCACAATGTCGGCTCTAGTCCCCCTAACTATAACAGGTAACGTTTGCCTAAAATCGCCAGAAAACATAAAAGTAATACCACCCATAGGTTTATTCGAATTTCTTGTATCTCTAAGACTTTTATCCAATGCCTCTACATGAGCTTTGTGTATCATGGTGCACTCATCCCATATTATTAAAGTAACATCTTGCAAAATTTTTCCCATTGGACCATTTTTACGAATTGAGCACACACTATCTCCTTGCAACGACACTGAAAGAGGTAGTTTAAAAGTGGAATGCGCCGTTCTTCCTCCTGCCAATAGAGTTGCTGCAATTCCTGATGAAGCAACGGCTAAAGCAAGTTTTCCTTGAGATCTAACATTTGCCAAAATCAAGTTTGTTACAAACGTCTTGCCCGTTCCACCTGGAGCGTCCGTCAGTAAGAGATTTGTCCCATATCTCGTGAATTTTGTCTTCAATAATTATTAAACCTTCGTTGTACACTTCGTCAGTAAATTGTAAAGTTATGTCATCATTTTCATTTCTCACTCTATTCAATATGTCCTCACATAAATCATCACGAAACTTATTCCACAGCACAATCGGTTCTGATGCATGGCAAAATGTTAATATTATGGTAAATAATTCCCTCAGTTTTGCTGCTGACTCTGAAATAACTGCATCTGACAGTGTTTTTTCCCAGTGTTCATCTCCTTCTAACAAACCGAGTTCTTTACAGGCGCCCTGATATGTGGGGAAGGTAATGCTATTAACTGTTCGAAGATCTTTAAAAGAACTTGGCCCGCGTACATTCATAATTAGCATTCTTAAGTAGTCACACTCGGTTTGTGTTGGATGAACATTATAAACGCGTCCCAAAGCTGCATCTATTTTTATATCAGGGAATCCAGGAACTTCTTGCCCACGCTTTCTTCTTGAAAATTTTTTTTTGTTCCAGGTGTAGTATTGGGGAACATCACGGCATAACAAAGTTCTTGCAAAATTATCAATTCTGCACAATTCGAAAAATGCTGTCAGAGTCCGTAGCAGGAGGATTATTGACTCTATCGCGAAGGTTATCATTATTAAAATAAATTCTTTGTCCGTTTTCAAGGTGGACTGCCAGATGAACCACAGCCGGGAATCGTTCATGTATAGGGAACTCAAAAATTCTCCAAATTGCTTCGGAAGTGCTAATATAGCGACCGTTGAGATACTTTTCTACCTCATCGTTACAATTTTGCAAAGAAAATGTAGTTTGATCGGAACCTGTATGGATATATTTGCAAATATATTTTATAGCTTTGACGGATTGACAAAATTCTACATTAATGTGCGCATTGAAGCATCGTAAAAGAACTGGATTATAAGGGACAACCCACCTATTACCTACCGTCATTTCCGTTCCCCTTACACGTACAACTCCTGTGTAACCCCCGCAATCTGGAGATCTACGCCTGTAGGTTGGATAGCCATCATCACCTGTCTGTGTCTCGGAAATAAGCGTTCACGGATATTTTTTAGAGCATACGTTTTCTTTCATATATGGTGATGTCCGATTATAGAATCCGCAAGGTCCATGTATCATGTTCTTAACGACAATGTTATAAAGTACAGGATCATGTTCTTTGTCGGGTATTTCGGCCGATATGATGTTGTCTATATAGTCTGGTTGAATTTTGTTTGCCAGCCATAGCAAGAAGTGGGCATGCGGTAAACCACTTTTCTGCCATTCCACGCTATAAGCAAACGCCTTTGGTGGCCCAAATATACGTCTTGTTGTTAAAATGTCTATCTATCATAAAATTGCATACATGATACCATTTTAGGTCGTAAGGCTCCATTCTGTTGTTGGATATTTAAGCAATAACCGTCGTCTCCGTGTGGAAACAGGAGAGGATATTGCAGCGGATCATATGACCTGTTTAATTATTTATTTATTTATTTATCTTTAATAGTAAGCTTAATTAATAACCTTACTATTCTCTTACTTATACGATCTACGTTAAACTAAAAAAGAGGCCCGCAGGGCCGTCAGGTGTAGTTTACTTCTAATGAAGTAAGTACACTTGGCTAAAATTTAAACTATAGATAATCTAAAAGTGCCGTGCTGGCTGGTGCCTTGGTCGGCTGTGGGTTATGCCCCTAAGTTTTGTTGTCTCCTGTTAGTTTGTTTATCTATTTCCTGTTATTTCAATTATTTGCTTGGTTTTGTCTCATGAAAAAATTAACTATGTTTTGTCTCCACGTTGTGTTTGGCTACTGACCCAAAATGTGACTCCATTGCGAAGTCTCAAAAAGCTTTCATGCATTTATTAAAATTATAAAAGATGATGTAATGGATATGAGGAGAAAAGAGAAACGATTTTTTTTAATTAAATGGAATTTAGGAGATTGAGGTGTTCCAGTAGATTACATAAAGGGGAGTTAACGTTTTGGTAGGGGTCAAGAAGTTCTGTGAGGGGAGGAGCTTCCCCTTCGAAGTATTCCCTTGTTTTTCTGCAGGAACTTAGGATGTGAAGGATGGACAAAGGAACCCCACAGGTATCACACGTTGGGTTTTCTCTCTTCAAGTAGGTGCTCTTTCAAGTAGGTGACCGTGTGTGATTTTTGTGCATCCCAAATGGCCAGTTGGCTATCTTCAAGAAACCACGGTATGGTCCTGTCGCTTGACCTCCAGAAAGCTTATGAGAGATTAGCATTACCAACTGTAGTCAGACAATTGAAGAACTGGGGTTTCAATAACGCTTCCGTTAAAGTAATAGTCAGTTTTCTTTCCAACAGGACCATCACTACGACTGTTAATGGACACCAATCTAGCTCAAAGAGAATGGAGAATGGAACATCACAAGAAAGTCCGCTATCTCCGATTCTCTTTAACATCTACATGGTACAATTAGTGGAAAGGCTCAGAACCGCACCTAACACGCGCATCTTTGCTTACGCAGACAACATCTTCATTACATCTTTTGGAAAAGACACGATACCCAACCCGCTTGGCATATAGTAAAAACATGGTGTAATGAAGTGAGTGCAATTATACCGGAAGGCAGTGGCGAAATCCTTCATATTTGCAGAAAAAAGAAATGTACCATGGAGCGGTATGCAAAAACAGTCATGGGCCTGAGCCCAACAACTCACATGAAGATTCTTGGAGTGTACTTCAGCAAGGCTTTGAGATGGAATCGCCATGTCAATGAAGTATGTGGGAAAATAGATAAGACGCTTAATCTCATAAAAATCTTGTCGTCCAGAAATGCCCACGTACCTGCAGGAGCACTAAGACACATGACCCGAGTGCTCTTAACAGGCACGTGTTGATATGCATCCAACCTATACGGTAGAGCACCAAAAACAACGCTAGCACCTCTAGAAAAGACGATACGAAGAGTGCTTAGGTCCTCTCTAGGAGCTCTCATGATGACAAGGAACGAAGCTATTCACTTGGAGGCAGGTTTTGATCTGGACAACTTTATTGCAGAGAGAAGAATTGTTCTCATAGCAAAGAACATAGTGAACGTTTTTAACCCGCACCACCAACGACTCTCCCAAAATATAAACCGTCCAAAGAAACCCTCTGCACTATTCCTAGCGTGGAAAACGTACAAAGATCGGGGAGGACCGATACCAATGTCAACACCGCCACCTAGCACAAGACCCACATCCCTTGAAACACTCCAGTCTCACAGGGTGAACATCTTTGGGGAGCACAAGAAAGATTCAACACCGGGAGAAGTCTGGAATACTAGATTCCGTAAGTGCAAGCTAGAAAGGATAACATCAAGTTACATTTCACTGATGCATCCACAACAGAGTCTAGGACGTCGGTAGCTGCAGTCTCCTTGCAAGGACAAATATATAATGAAACCTTTAACCTAGAACTTGAAAAGGATGTTACAGCGTCAATTGCCGAAATGTTCTCGATTTTTGAATTAGTGAAATATTTGGATGGCTCAACATACCACAATGTTATCCTTTCAGACTCACAAGGTTCAACAAATGCTATTTTCAACCCTAAGAATCGTCGCTTCATGCCCAAAACCACAAGACGCATCCTTGCTAAAAACAAGGGACGAATCAAAGTGGGTTGGATTCCGGGACACGTGGGCATAGAAGGAAACGAAAGGGCTGACAGACTAGCCAGAGCTGAAACATACGAAGACCAAAAACTAATACCGCCGAGCGAAATTTTTTACAGAGACAAGGCGCTTCGAGGTCAGTACACATTCAGATGGCAGGCATGGTGCTCCGCAGATTTCTTCTTGAAACGTCATTGGCAAACCCTTACCCACCCATCCATAAACCCCACACTTAACAAAAAGCAGGTAAGAATTCTTACTCCAGGAGAAGAGTTTCTGTTCCTCCTCCCGTTCTGAAGCCTTGAATTTCTCTTGGTAGGAGATCTTCTAATATTGCTCTAACCTGTCTGCCAAGATACCTTCTAGTATCTTAGATATACAAGGCAGAAATGAGATCGGTCTATAATCTCTAGTCGTCCTGCATTCACCTGCGTTCCTTTTGGGTGTCGGAATCACATTTACATGTTTCCATTCTTGCGGGTAAATACCTTCTTGGAGAATCTTATTGTACAGCTGCTTGACCCTTAAGGTGAAGTCCTCCCCTGCCTCCTTTAACATCCGATACGAGATTTGGTCTCTGCCTGGGGTTTTTCCTTTTAGCCCTGAAATCTTGGATTTCAGTTCTGTAAGGGATACTGGATGAGTGATGTGGAATGTCGTTTCCTGACTGATTACGTTGGCTCCTTCTATCAAAGCCAGTTTCTCCTGTAAAGTCGTGATGGTGTAATTCATATCGGCTGAATAGTCGGCGTAACTGGTATTGAATGTATTCGCTATTTCCAGCGAATCAGTCAATATGACTGCCTGCTCATCGACTAGCATTGGGATATATGGGTCTGACCTTTTTCCCTTGCAGGCTCTGATCTTAGCCCAGGTCTGCCTTGGTTCCGATCTGAAATTGAAATTCTGTGTGAATTCCGACCATGATTTTTCTTTAGGCTTAATAATAAGCGATTTCACTCTTGCGTTGGATGTTTTTTGTTCCTGATGAAGGTTACGGCTCGGTCGTGTTCTGTAGAGTTTGAGGATACTATTTCTGTCGTTCATGGCTCTCTGTATATCCTCTGATAACCAACAGGGTTTTAGTCTAGATGATCTTGTATTTTGGGGAATGGATGACTTCGCTGCACTTCGGATTATTCTTTTTAGGTTAGCCGCCTCGGCGTTAATATTCATTTTTTCCTTTCTCCATTCCGCCAGGAAGGTCACCGTAGATCGGAACTTATCCCAATCTGCTTTTGATTCGATGAACGTTCTAGGAGCTTTAGGTTTACCGATCTCCATATCCGTGGTTACAAATATCGGGAAGTGATCACTGCCCTCTGTGGATGGGTGTACATACCACTCCAGGTTTTGGAATAGGGATGTTGACGCGAAAGTGATTTCGATTGCCGAGAAAGTTCCCCTCGTGGATAGCAATGTTGGTGACCCGTCATTGAGTATGACTAGATCCCTCCTCTCCAATGAGTCAGTGATGCATCGACCTCTTCTATCAGTCCTTGAGTTACCCCAGACCGTAGAATGAGCATTGAAGTCTCTTCCAATGATCTTTCTTCCTGGTAATTGTTGAACCAAGTGGTCCAGGTCTCTCTCTTGATAGTAGTAATCATGCTCTACGTAAACGTTACAGACCGAGGTTTCTGTCCTCCCTAGTAGTTTGATTGCGTTAGCAGTTATGTCTGTGGAGATGTTGATTTTCTTGTGTGGTAGGTTGTTTTTAACCAGAGTCATAACACCACCTCTACATGAGGAGTTGTCTCTGCTATTGTGGTATATCGTGTAAATCCCGTGTGTTTTTGGAAGGTTACCTCTCAATTTAGTTTCTTGGAGGAGTAGTATTACGTCAGGGTTATATGTAAAAATCAGATACCTTAGCGACCCTATGTTGTTATAATAACCCCTGATGTTCCATTGGAGAATCTTTAGTGTTCCCTCTGATTGTGGCATTAACGTTAGTATTGGTAGGTTTGGGGTGGGACTGGATAAGTGAGGATTGGTTGGGGTCTTAATGGGGTTGGGGTAGAAACAATTTACTTACTCATACACTATTTCCTCAACGGATTCCTTTTCCGATGAGGTGTTTCCCAAACTTACATTGCTGGGTTTGTCCGACAAATTGTCGTAGATCGCTTTGATGTCGGGCAAACCTAGGTTTGTGCTAACTTCGATGAAGTCACATTTTGGGGTATTTTGAGCTACTTTAATGATGTCTTCGTTACAGACCTTGAAAATTTCTTTAATTTCTTTCACTATTTTAGAGTCTTTTTTTGTTTGGGTATTAACTTTACTGATATCAAGTGTTGGGGTCGTGCCTTCCGTACTGGAGTTTTTGAGGAAGAATGATAAGCCTTCTTCTCTGTCTTCCCATTGTGTAGGGAAAAGTTTACTACTGTTAGTTGGGAGCGTTTTTTTCATTTTGGTTGGTTTGTCTTCTACCATGAGCTTACGGGTGTTTGTTGTTCTTGCGTCTTTGGTTTTCTTGGTATTTATTTCTTGCTCTGTTGTGGAGATGTCTTTCGACGTTGACGAATTCCCGGGGTTATTTTGGTGCGGGGTGGTTGTTGGGGTTGTTGTTGGTGTTGTTTTGTTAGGTTCTGCGGCTGGATTTGGTACATTGTTTGTGGTATGTTGTGGTTGTTTGTGCTTTATTCTTTCTGCCAAGGTGAATTCTTTTGTTTGTAGGAAGCCGGTGATGTTACCATAACGCTCGAAGAAGAGTTTTTTTGCCTCGAATTTAGTTTTCTTTTCCTGCGAAATTATGGACTCGATTTCTTTTGCCATTGGCCAGCTGGGGCATTTGGAGTCTGTAGAGCTATGCTGGTTGGAGTTGCAGTTGACACATGCGACTCCAATACACCTATGGCCTTCTGTTTTTGGTTGTCCGCATTGTCCGCAGTTTTCTGCCCCTGTAGGGCAGAATTTGGTCACATGTTCCAATCTCTGGCACGTTCTGCATCTTTTGGGATTTGGAATGTAGGTCCTCACTTCCACTTTCTTGAAACCTACTGTGACCTTTTTTGGTGGTTCTAGCTGGTCAAAGGTTATAATAACCAGTCCGAATGGTCTTGGTTCCTGGTTTGGTATGGTTTGGCCATTGGCAGGGTTTCTTGGTACTCGCTTTGGTGTATAAACTTCTTTGACTGGGTGGAAGAGGGCTAGTCCATGTTTTAATTCATCGTCGGACATGTAAATCAGGTCTGGACAAAAGATGACACCCTTGCTACTGTTGAGGGATTCATGTCTTTTTGCTTCCACCTTGTAGTCACCGATTTGTTTGGCTTGGATGATTTTTTCAGCGGAGATAGCGTCTTTGACCCTCAGGACTAAGTCGCCTTCCCTATTGAAAGACGCCCGTGACCAATTTTTGGTTATTTTTCCTAGGAAGTACTCAAGCTTGAACCTGTTAAGATTCACCATTTTCTTTCCTTCCGTCTTCGAGGTGATGTAGAGGTACATTTCCGAACAAAGGGAGGGGCCCGGTTTCATTCCCGGAAATGCTGACTCGTCGTTGATGTTGAATGTAAGGCCTTTAGGTACCTTTCTCTTCGGACTGGGACCGCCCCCCTGAGGGAGGTCCCCTGGGGATAGACTCCCCATCGCCTTTGCCTACCAGTTGGCGTTTATTTATATTGAGTTTTAAAGAGATCACACCGTGTATAGATGGAGAGATTGGTTAGGAGTTGTAGTGAGGTCAAAGGTCACACTGTGTTCTTATCTCTTGCGTGAGTTCCTCGTGGTAAAAACACTTGTTCCAATATTGTTGGCTTAAATTCACGGAAAGATTGAAATAATTAATATTCCCCAAAGAACGAGGTAGAGACTCTTGTAACTTTTTTTTTTTGTTGAGACTTTTTGAGTAAGATTAACACTACTAAAACTTTTCAAATTGAATTTGTGATTAAGGAAAACTTGTGAAACGCCTACTCTGTGATCAGTTGTCAAAGGGAGACTGAGACCTGTTTAATTCTGATACTCTTTGAAGATTACCATCCCTTGCATTCAAAACAATATCTCTCGGGCCTTTATCCTCATCGACCAATAGAACAGCAACTTCGTCTACTGTTGGCGCATTATATCGACCACGGTGATCATTGGGAGGCTTAATATCAGCGTGAATAATTAATTTCAAGCCCGGGGCTTGTCTATTTTCTAGGTTATATTTGAAGCTTTTAATATAATTATTATAGTCGTGGAGCTCTTTTTGTAAGGATTCAATAAGGTTGATTTGCAGATTTGGATTTAAATTTGAACGTAAAGGTAGCTGATCAGATTGAGAAACGAAATATATTTGTAAAAGTAAATTTCCGATCAAGTGATAGACTTGACCCTGTATTTTAAAAGTGGGCATGAAACTCCCCTCGCGAATTTCATTGGCACCAAAGGATGTCATTTGAAATAACGTGCTATACTGTCTCGCATGGTTTAAAAAATGTTTTGAGGATGGATGTATGCCAAGTAACAATTGTTTCAAAACTGGTGTTGGCTCAGGAATCTTAGGGATACTTCCTTTACCATTGCTGCAACAGATACCAGGCGCTTCAGTTCTCCATTTTCTCGCTTGGCAATAAATACATGTGCTATTCATGCTCCCAATATCAACATCATTTAGCACAGAGTAATCAATATTGGCGTCATAAGCAAAACCCGTATTCAAAGAATTTATTTGCCTTCGGGATCTATTGGCAGCTGATCGTGTATTCTGTTGATTCAAACGCTGTGAACGTTCAACGCTAGATTCTCGCTCTCGACTCGCAAATGTGCGGGCGTTCTGCTCTGTCAAACGCTGCGAACGTTCAGTGCTAGATTCTCTAAGACGATTTTTTTGGGTAATTGTACGTTGACTAAGTAACCTATTCATACTTACATCTTCTGTTTCATTATTTCGCAAAAGTCTCAATCGCTTTGCTGTAGCAGACTGCCGAGAGAGTTGAGATTTTCTTCGAGGCATTTTTATTCAAACAATGGAAAAGGGAAATCGACAAAAATTACGAACTATCACGTATAAGGAGAAGCCAATGAAAATTACAAACAATCACGTATAACTATGAATTAATCCACTATTAACCACTATTAAATAATTCTATTTTTATAATAGATCTGTATTATTTTGCAAACGTGAATAACTCAGAGTATTCTTTGTCAACGAATTAAAAACAAAACTCACTTCACTAAAACTATGAAAAAATAACTTTAACTCCTTAAAATTAGCACAATCACTTAAAACTGTGAACGAAACTAACTAATTTATAAAAAACAAACTATTTAAAAAACCTCGTTATTAATTTTACAAATCTTAAACTTACATAATATAAAATATGAAAATAATATAAAATATAAATATGTAAACACAAAAAATAACAAAAATAATCAAAACTTATATACTACAAAACATTGGCAAAACTTCGTTTTCAGTATTCAGAATAATTGATATACTGTATAGTAATATAATTATCACTGTTACTTATACTTGTACTTTTAAAACGGATGTTGTTGTATGATATGTTTAAAACAACTGAATCATTGAGGGAAAAATATCCTTCGTTTGTCCCAAAAAATTTTTTTCACTTTCCTAGCTTATACTTTATCAGAAAAACCATAAAATTATTCGTATCATTAAAAATTTACAAAAGGAGCTGACCGACGCATCGAAAGGACATAGTAAAGAACAGACCGCCTACTTTAACAAATGGCATTATTTGCATGGGAAAACATGGATTTCATCCTTTGACAAATTTCTGCCGATTGCCAAGTCAAAGTAAGAATAAAAAACAGAAATGTGAGTAATAACCCGAAAATTTTACCTGTTCAAAGAGTGAAAGTGGTAGGAAATGTTTATTAGGGGCAATAAGATGAGGTAAAAACAGGGGACATGAAAAATTTGTGGGTGCGTTCTGGTTGAACAGTTTATTAACACGCGTATGTGCACCAACATGGGGCAGAACCTGCTCGAACATTAAAAACCTTCTAAACGTTTGTAAGAACCTAAATCCGCTAATAAAAAAATATTAGAAAACCAATTATATAAACCTTAGCTGCGAATAGAAGCTATTCTTAAATCCTACGAAAATACACCGTTTTGAAAAAACTATTTCACACTTATATTTATGAGTAGTAGTTAAAATGTAACAGCCTTAACCTGAAATGGTCAAAAGTACGCTCAACAATTAAAAGTAATAAACGAAGGATAAAATTATTCAACATTGTTAACCTAACTGTGTGTGGGTTAACTGTATCTATATTATTTTGTTGATTATTTCCCCTATGTGGACCAAAAAGAAAAACAGGAGAATTTTCAAATAAATCTCTATAGATCCTACCATTTATATTGAGAAATAATGACTTTATTCCGTAATGAAATATTTTTCATAGAAATTTTCATACAGAAATTCATAATTGAATAAAAGTATCGAACATGTATCCAGACACTTTGTTGAATTATTGCAATGCTGATGTGCGTCAGCGCAACATTTTGTTGCTGCAGTCATGCGTCAGCGCAACATGTTTATTTCTAATGTAAACTGAGGTAATTCGTACATATTCCCAATCACTCTCTGTCTCTCAAGTTTGAACGCATCAAACATAAGTACTACGCATCAGTGTGGGTTGATAACGAATTGTAGCGTCGCTCACAATCATGCTGAAGAGAGAGAGAGTAATCGGCAATCATCTGAACGAATTGCCTTAGCTCTCAGAAGAAACAAAAATGATGCGTTGACGCATGACTGCAGTTGAAAAGCCGACGCACGTCTGAGTTGCACATCAGTTTTGCAATAATTTAAGAATCTTCGATTTTTGCAGTTATATCTTTACTTCTTCGCTACTTTGGGGAGCACCACTATTATATATAGCCTATAGCCTTCCTCAAATAATAGACTATCTAATAAAAAAAAAAAATCCAATCGGGTTAGTAATTCCCGAGATCATCGTGTTCAAACAAACAAACAAACTCTGTCTTTATAATATTAGTCTAGATAATTGATAATATTACCTGTTCTCATGGATTTTTCGCTCTCTTGATCAATTTTTCCCACAGTGAACTGACCGATGACGGAATAGTGGTATTACAATATAAAGTCAGCAACCGGTTATTGACGATACAACAAGGAAGATGAGTATACGAAAAAGCGACTTTGTTCCTGCTGGTTGCAAATATGAGCCTTTGTGAGGCAGATAATTTACTGCGGTATCAACTTTTAACTTTTACCCCGAACCTTACCCGTCACCGTCACCAGGATGTAATTAATTATTGAACTCATTCGTCTAACCTACCCAGTAACCCGAAACTAATAAGAAATTAGGGGAGATACGGGCAAGATGGGGTACCTAACATTTGTAGGACAATAAAACTGGACCTATGGGGCTTATACATATAAAGTCTTTCATTTTTAAAATCTTCCTTGAATAATTTCATAATTTTAAGGAAAATTATATTACACTTAAAATTTTATAAGCACAAAAGTAAAAAAAATCAAAATACTCCATCTTACCCTACCATTTCCGGTAAGATAGGATACGAAGAAGCCTGCAGGATAATGTTGCTTGATTTTCCTCATTACCACGGACAACAGGAGCAGCTTGCCCAATTGTAACATACACAAGAACCAGCACTTGATCGGCACGGCATGTGCTAGAACTGTTGTCATTCTCTCGGATGTCACAAACAGTTGGTGATCACAGATTTCGTCGTTGCTGATCACTGATGAAAGCCATTCGCAGCTGTTCCTTGGGTAAAGGTCACTATGTAGGCCTTTCTGGAAAATTTAGAAATTTACCGCTGAACAACAGGTATAGCCGTACCCCATCTTACCTGCGTATCCATCGTTGTGTTGAAATAAATAAACCATACACAATATAAAAATAAACAAGCTCGTACACGCAGACTCAATCTTTGATGTTAAAGAATAACTTCGTGCTTTATATTTAGTAGTGTAATTTGCGTAGCATAAGCATACTAAGCAAATTTGAAAAATTAGAAGCAAGGTGCCAAACACCACATTTGTTTTCATAAACAAAAAAATACGGGGTGTAGTGAGTAACCCGTCTAATGTATTGACAGCCATGAGGATCCCGAATGTTTGCGCGTTGGAACGGTCTTGCTAGGATAATTATAAACCCTTCAAAAGCCTGGTACCCGGTTTTGCCTGAGACCCCATCTTGCCCGTATCCGTATCTCTGGAAAATTAACTAGTCTTGCTCACAAAATTTAATAATTTTCTGCTATATAATAGAAAACTTACAAACTTTAAACATTTGGGCATTCCAAACGATATTACTGAAGAACGTCATATTTGTTAGATCATTTGTCCAAATTTTCCTTGAATTAATTTCTCTTAAAATACGAGTAGTGGAAGAAACTGACTAAATCGGATTACTTACGGTTCATTTTTCGGTCCAAACCTGCTGCATTTCTTGTGATATGGAGAAACGTTTACACCTTAACAGACGTATGAACACAAAGCAGTTCGAAAGAGGAACTGATTTACCACCTGAACCAGTACACAAAAAAATAAACCAAGTGAATTTTCCTTATTAAGACAATACACCGATAATTATTAAGACATTACAAAGTTTATTCAAATATCAAGTGTTATAAAATCGCTCTTATTACACTAAACTAATATATCTTATCTTATTTTGGTTATGTAACATGTTTCTTACGTCACTTAACATACAGTTTATTTTAAAATCCAGTTACAATTATGACAGACATTACAAAGTTTATTCAAATATCAAGTGTTATAAAATCGCTCTTATTACACTAAACTAATATATCTTATCTTATTTTGGTTATGTAACATGTTTCTTACGTCACTTAACATACAGTTTATTTTAAAATCCAGTTATTAAACTTATCTCAGTATATTTCACCTTAAACTTATATTAAGAAACCAATATTAATCAAAATAATTCTAAGACATAATATCGTAATACATATATTAACTGTACTCTCATTGGAACATTCAGTGACTTGTGAGTTTTCCCGAACATACTTGATACATCATGTGTTCTATCTCTTGTTGATATTTTCTAACTGTTATGGTTTTATTATTGCATCTTGTAGGCGAGGTGTTGCCTGACAAAAGTCGTAGCAGAACTAAATCCGGCAAAAAATATATATCAGATTCAAGATACATGTTATAAATTAATATGTAATATATTAGCGTAGCCGGTTCGAATTTGCGAACGGTTGGTAGTTTAAAGAGTTTATCAAAAGTTTAAAGGTAAGGATGTTGTCACAGGGACTCGACAGAACTTTTTTAAAAGCTACACACGTTGAGATCTTCATTCACGTACGAGCCGTGGAATTACTATGAAACTGCAAAAAGCCACCAAATCATTATTCTACTCTAAAGCAAAACTAAAATTCATGGTTCGATTCGTTCACCAATAGCCAGAACTAGTTGGACTATCCAAATATTGTAAGGTTGATAGATTAAGCTTCGAAAAATATATATAAAGGAAGTTGGTTGATGAGGCAATTAGCATAATACATGCTTAATTTATTGTGAAATGAGAGATCTTTATTGTAATTGGTTTAGACATTCCAATATTTTTTTAAATTTTCTTTTATTTGAAGTTTTTAATTCTTTTATTTCATTTGGTAATTTATTGATATTTTCAATGGCTATATAGTAATATGTATATACTGTGAGATATATACAGTGTATAACTATATAGTATTTTTAGATCAAGAGTTCTGCGGCATAAAGGTCAAAGATAGATTTTGAATAATTGACTTAGTAACGTATAATGATGAGTAACATTGTTTTTTTGCAATGACTTGTTGTAACCACAAAAATCAAAAATGTATAACCGATCAATAAAAAATCGAATCGAAAACAATCAATAAATGTATCAATCAATAATAACAACAAACAATCTGACCCCTATCGATAACGATCAATAAAAATCTAAGCGGAAGTAAAAAATATAACTGTTCACAAATTATAAACAATCGAAAACAATTTGATACGTTTACCGATCAATAAAAAATCTGAGCAAAAACAATCTGATGACTGGCTACCAATTGATAAACAAAAGTATACCATCTTCGATAATGATCAATAACAAATCGAAAATAATTTGATAGGCTTTGAATAGTAACTGATCAAAATAAAACAACACTGTGAACTAATAACCGGACAAATTAAATCGATGAATTAAATTAACAGCAATTATCAAAATAAAAAACCAATCACATCGATACTCACAAACAAAAGCCGCAAGTAAGGCCCCTCCGCACACAGAGGTACTAGAAAGGAACTAAACTGATTGGTAACTTGCGTTACAAACCAGTTCCTGACTGATTAGAGACCAGGCTCCGTACAAGAAGCTACTCATTCGAAACTCAAATTCAAATTCAGTGTGAACTGAAATTTTATCATGGACGTCAAGTTTTTAACTTCGGAAGATAGTTCAAGCGACGATGAAGCCATTATGATAATATATTCACACATAAGAAGGAGAAGAAGGTAATGGGTCCAATGAAATAATAAGAATAATTAAAGTGTGTTACCGTTTTACATTACAGATATTTGGGAGATGGTGGAACATTTACATCGATTGCGCTCTACTTCGCTAGAAGAGAGACCACAGTTGGTCGCATCGTGGCTGAGACAACACAAATTATTTGGCAAATAGTGCAACGGACATATATGGCTGTTCCTACAAGAGACCAAAGGATACAGATAGCTGAACGATTTGATTCAATTTGGAATCTACAAAACTGCATAGGTGCCATTGCCGGTAAACATGTGCGTATCGAGAAATTTCCCAATACCAATTACAACTACAAATCGTTCCATTCAATAGTACTAATAGCGATTGTGTTTTCACAATGATTGAAACAGGCTATCTTGAAAGAAACAGTGATGGGGGCATATTTCGCGCATCAGCAATGAAACATTTGAAATTCGCTATTTTGAATGCTCCGATCCGCATCAGAGAAACTGAGACTGTGAAATTTGTCATCAAAGCAGCTTGCGTCCTTCATAATTTCGCGAGAACACTGGAAGGAATCCCCTACATGCCAAGTGATACAACTGCTGCAGTAATTGATCATGTCATGGTGCAGCCTCTACCACAGCATCTAACCATAAACAACCACTCTCGTGCTGCAGATGTCAGACGTTATCTAGCAAACTATATCCTTAACCCACAATCTTCGCTGTAACCAGTGCAGTATCCATCTTTCATTTGAAATATGTATGTAGTTAGGTATGAGGACAAACAATATTATATTTTTGAAATAAAGGAATTGAATAATCTTCTAGATCGAATTCTTTTGTTTATGCGAGAAACTGTTTGAAAGAAAATCTGCTACCTACATTATTTTTTGTTGAAATATAGAAAAATGTCAACCGTGCCTTCCCCGCTTCATGTTTTTTACAATAACTAGGAAGCTCAAAATTGTACAAAACAGGCCGTTTTTCAACTTCCAAGGCAGGTAAAAAGTTTAAATTTTGTCACTGCATTTTAAAAATGTTGGAAACTGTTTCGAAACTGACCTGACATGCTAGTCCGGTTGGGAACTGATTACAAACCAGTTTCCAGGAATCACAAACCTACCAGTAGCGCCGTCTGTGGCGTCCCATTTGGTTATGTTGTGACAGAGTCAGAATCAGTCACACATGCTCTCACGTGCCCCCTCCCCATGCCCCTCTCCCTTCTCCCCTAACGCCAACAAAAATTACACGCGCACGATTTGTTCAACAAATGCTGACGCAGATATTTTACCGAAAATTTTACCGAAAACGAAAAAGCGAAAATGGCTGATTGCGCGCAATCGTAGTCGCCATGCACGACATTCCAAATGCGCGATCAGCGATTTTCGCCGCTGGTAAAAGACCAAAAAACAATCGCGGCGGGAGGATGGTAGTCAGTCAGCTTTGGGATTCGAGAGTGGGCAGTCGGCAGGACTCATGTGGGTTTATTATTTCCCAAATAAGAAATTCAGAGACAGTAAGGGGAACTAATGTAGACACTCCCATAGGCAAAAGGTCAGTTAATTTAAATAGAAGCTCTTTACATTTACAAAACAAATGAAATTCGGAGACAAATTGAAGTGGAAAATAATTAACGAAGACATTCCAGTTAAAACTAAAAGTAACTACTTAACTAATTAAGTATACGTAAATAAATAAGGATAATTCACGTTCATATACAAAACAAGACATTTAAAACAAAATAAGAATGAATAAGAAATTCGAATGCATAAAGTGTTTATTTGGAATTATGGAAATAATTTAAATTGTTAAAATTAAAAGGTAGGTTACGTAAAATCAATAATAATCAAAAGTGAATTCACGTTTATATACAAAACAAGACAGTTAAAGGAAATGAGAATGAATAAGAAGTTCTAATGCATAAGTGTTTACTTGGAATTATAGGAAATAAGGATGAATAAGAAGATCTAATGCTTGAATAAAGCAATAATTAATCGAAAATATCGAACTATTTATTTACAAAAAAAGAGCCGTGCTTGTGTCCCTTTGTAACTGAAGGGTGCAAGTGAACTTCTCTATGTAAAGCACTCCCCGCTCCTAACTCGAATAAAGGAGTTAAACAGTTATATGGGAAGTGACGCAAAGGAAACTGGTTAAAAATTCGTGTCACTAATCTAAATATAAATATATCACATTGAATTAATTATTGATCAACAACTAAACATCCAGCCACACCGCGTGACGATCAAGTATAGGCTGATCGTTTGGTCAGTATGCCCCGCCCTCTTTTCCCCTTGTAAAAATATATGAAAGCGTAAAGCATTTCCACGATGGAAACCTCAGCCCCTACCTGTACCTATGAGGTGATAACGAGCACCATAGCACAAGTGAAACGCAATAACTCCTTCACTGGTCAACGAGCATTAAAACTGATAACAAGCATGGGGATAGATGCACTGACAAAAACAGAAAATCGAAAATGCGCAGGTTTCATGAATGAATTTTTTTTTACAGAGTCAAAGATTGGTGGATTTTTGAGGCGCATACAACACTTATGAAAGAAATTTCGCAGGGTCAACGTTTGTTGGAATTTGCAGGAGAAAACCTTGGGCACGTGTGGTGCAAATAAGAAAATGACTATTGACCCGCGATTGGCAAAATACACCAACGCCAGCAAGTAAACCAAATATAAACCAGTGTGAAAATGTCTCAAAGATCACAGTAGACTGTGCTCCGTACCTACTAGGATTTCAGATAAGGATGCACCAGCAAAACAATAAAAGAAGGAGGAATCGCTAAACCAACAAGAACAGTCGAGTCCTGACATCGGAAACGAAAGGGTGTTTAAAAATCAAGAAAATTCTTTATTCAAAAGAAGTGAAATCGCGAGATCCAATTTGAGATCGCTTTGTTCTTTCTAACAAGTGTCTGTATTCTTAATAATAGTGAAAACATACTAAGATACAAAACATTATATATACTGTGCAAATAGTTCAACACTTGCAGAGATTTCATGCGGTATTCGTGAAACACGTGCTTAGTCGTGTAACGACAGTGACTCTTACCACATATACAAACTAGAAATTTGGTTTTATTTTTATTTTTGTTGGTTAAAACTCAAGGAAAATTATACTCAAAAGTCAAATCGCGTGATCCAAATTGAGATCGGTTTGTTCTTTCGAACACATGTATATATGCAATATAATAGTGAGAGCAATCAAGAAACAAAACTATCAATAGAATGTGCAAATAGTTTACACGTGAGTTACATATGCGAGTACACATGTACCCACAGGAAAACTCACGGTGCATGCCCTTGAAAATGGTCAAGAAGGTTCGTGCACCGAGCAGGTAAATAAAATTGATGACTTATTAAAATCAATACTCATCAAATAGCACCATGGAAACAGTTAGAACTAAAATGACAAATCGACATCCGTTCTCAGGAAAAAGTGCCGATTCGTCATTTAACAATTTTATAAATTTTGGGAAAATATAATTCTAAGTCAGTCTTTTAGAGAAGTTTGTAGTGAGTTATTAATTAATAAAATTCGTAGTTCAAAATTTAAAAAGTTGGTTTTTTTTTAATTCATTAACGAAATAAAAACACAATTCGTGCGCGAAACACGTGCTTAGTCGTGTAACGACAGTGGCCCATACAACATGCCCAAAGCTAAAGAGAAGTGAAAAGGTCGTAAACCCAACCCCAATAGTGAATCGATCCGCTCCACACCCACTCCATCCTCTCACACTACTTCCCGACTTACATCACCCAATATGGAAAATTCCCCCCATTGATCCCGCGGGTCACCAGGCAAAATGCCAGAGACCTAGAACTAAGACTTAACAATGACAAGCACAATTACCAACTGACACTTCTAATACCAACCGCTTTGCATCTCTGGACAAATACCCTAACATCACCTTGGGTGAGGTATAAAGACCACGTCACAACACCCCTCCTACTGTGAGAAGACCACCTGCTCCGCAAACGACCGCTCCTAAGAAGCAAAAAGTCCCACCAATAGCGTCGTATGGAGTCTCTATTAAGAACCTACATAACTACAGCCCTTAGAGCTCTGTGAGGACACATAATTTCAAGTTTAAAAGACTGAACAATAACTGCTCGATTGTAGACTACCAAAAGGTAAGAGACCTTGGCCTCCAAAAATCTTAAATGCTTTACTTATATCCCCAAGGAACTTAAGCCGGTAACTGTATCATATTGGCAACTCTGTTGCCAATCTGAGCCAACTTCAAGACTCGGTCTGTCTGAGTCAGTCGTAATAATGGAGCTGAAGGAGGAGGGAGCAATCGTAGTGTTTTTGTGTGAAAAGTGTAGTTTGGAGAGATCTATAAATAAAAGTTGGGTTTTTTAAAACCATTTTTCCCAACTATAAACATTGTTTCATTTATCCCTGTTTCACCGCTGACTATCGAACATTATGGTCATTTGGCATGGATCAGGAAAAATGGAAATACAGTCCACATGGAGTTGAGTGGAGAATCATGGAGAAAAATTTGGAGAGGAATGGAGAAAAAATTTAAGTTAATGGAGTTTAATAAAAAATAATGGAGTCTTATAATAATAAAGGAGTTTAATAACAATAATGGAGTCAAATAATAATTTTCTTGGAGAAAGCTACATCAATGTCAACGTGGCAAGAAGGGAGTATCGCCACCTGGTGGCGCATGGCGAAGGAGCGATCAATTGGTCACAAGTGGCGACCAAGTGATCGAAAGCAGCGAAAATAGGAGTAAAGAAGAAGAGAAGATTTAGAGAAATTTTCATGTGGCAGGTCTACGATCGTGTCGACTGATAGGGAAGCGTCAGTTTCGGTTGAAGCATACAAGCGAAGTGTAAGTAAAAATTTTTTTTTGGAAGTAAACGAATAATTCAAAATGACGAAGCCAAGGGGTGGTAATAATAATAAAACAAGAGAGAGACCAAAAAGAAAACCTAAGGTATGTAATTTGGAGGATTTTTAACAAATAAAAAAGGAGATTCACAACAAATAAGTGATTGCAAAGTAATGGAGTTGAGGGAATGATAAGTTTAAATTGCTCTGGAAATGCTTAGGTTATATAGATAGGAAATCAAAGTGTTAGTGGATTTAAATTAATAATGGAGTGAAGTGGAGTTAATTGTGTTATGCTAGCACAGATAAAGTGCAAAGATGCTAAAACAAAAGGAGAAAATTAAACAAAATGGAGTTTAGTCACGTGTCACCATTAAGTCCAAAATGAGGACTGGTGACATATTTAACGGAGTTAGAAAACATATTTTATGGAGTTAGGAGATTTATACTTGCGCAGGTATAAGGAGGGAGATAAATGTCAAAAAATTAAAATCGCAGGTATAAGGAGGGAGATAAATATCAAAAAATTATGTAATGTCTCAATAAATGGAGGGAGATGATTTTTGAAAAAATTAATATTGGAGGCATATGGAGGGAGTAAAGGAGGATGTAATAAAATATTTGGAGAAATTAGGCATGGAGTAAAAATTTATAAGCAATTATTTCTTGTGAATAAGAGATTTTGATAAATTTAAATGGAGTTTAAACTATTCAATTTGTAAGGAAAACAAAAAGGAGAAAAAGGGAGCGAAGAAGCAACCAAGGTGGATGCCCAAGGAGTTGTAGAAGCAAGAGAGGAGACTGCTTGCATAGCAGAAAAAACAGTTAGTAGACCAGCCATCCCTAGGAGCCATAGCTCGTTATTAAGGAGAATGGAGAGAGCATGGGATGAAGTGGACACCGAAGGGTTAGAGAGCTTATCATTGGAGGGAGTTTCTTTGAGAAAAACAAATTTACTAGGTGCCCAACTAAGTTCCCGGGCTTGACACTAAGATGTCACCAGCGACTTATTTAGTTGATAAATATCTCTGAAGTTGGTTTTCATTTATAGTTTTGACATTTCTTAATCGGAAACAACAGTGATTTCAGGGCGTTTTCAGGGTGTCCTGGACTATCGAAGTTCGATGGCATGGAGCATTGTCATGCAGCAAAATCACTCGTTCGTGTCTAGTGTCCCATTCTGGCCTCTTTTCAAGTAAGGCGTGGCTCAAATTTATAATTTGTTGGCGATAACGTTTCCCATCGACCGTTTCTCCGGGTTTCAGCAGCTCGTAATACACGGTCCCATTCTGGTCCCACCAAATGCAGAGCATTGTCGTCTGCCCGAAACGATTTTGCCGCGCTGTTAATGTTGATGGTTCTTCTGGAGAAACCCATGACTTTTTGCGCTTGGGGTTTTCGAAATATATCCATTTCTCATCTCCTGTAACGATTCGATGAAGGAAACTCTTCCTGTCATGGCGTGCAAGAAGAATCTCGGAAGTGTTTCTTCGATTTTCCATCTGTCTTTCCGTCAAGTTGTGAGGTACCCACTTTCCTTCCTTCTGTATCTTACCCGTCTCCTTTAAGCGTTTAGAAATCCCTTGTTGTGAATGACGTTGTCGCATTTCACATGTTACCTAAAAATAATCCCAACCACAGATCTGCAAAGAGAGTAATTAAATGACGGTACGCAGTAACCAACATAACTTACCTGAGTATTGGAAACACACGAGAACATAATGCTACACATAACGCTCTTAAAACATAAAATAAAACATAAGTAAATAAACTCACAACACTCACCTGCCATAACCTGATTCAGACTGTCAAAACACAACACATGTCACCAAGGGAACGAAACACGATCGGTACTAAAAATCGTGTCTAGTTCCTGCGGGATGGCGCCACCGGACACTACGAGGATGAAACTAGCAACACATGGCAACCTCGCAGCAACGGGACAAAATCCCGTTTCCAAAATATAAATTGGGGACGAAATTTGAGGAAAATCACCATTCGGCGGAGTGGATCCAACTAGGAAAACAGCGAATAGCTAAGTACAAGTAAGTGATCTAACCGAAAGTAGGTTCTTGAAACCCATCGGACTCCAGGTGCTAACAGTTGAAAGTGGTTCTCGAAACCCACCAACTCGGGCTCCAGCCTTCAGACCGAACACAGGCTCTCGAAGCCTATCGGCCCCTTGGTTCCTACCAAGTTGAACGTGGTTCTCGAAACCCAACAACCAGGAACCAGCGTGAAATCGAAAGTAGGTTCTCGAAACCCATCGGTAAAAGGGATTGAACCCCAGTTGACGGTGGCCCCAGGAGCCCCTCAACTGAGCCCCGGAGTCGTCAACTAACCCTGGTTTGTCGTAGTGGCAGGGACAGGAAAATCTGGACTGGCAGAGGCGCTGAAGGACAGGAGGGCGGGACCTCGACCTATTACTCTGGAGGAGTACCGTGCCAGGAACGCGGAAAAGAGGGCGGAACCTCCAGTCGTCGCTACACCACTGCAGACTCCACGCTACCGCACGGGAGTTGAAGCAACGTTCCGGAGGCGGATCGAGGAAGTGCGACGTCGCCTAGTCCTCGCAGTGGGAACAAAAGAGAGGAGAGAGGCTAACCACGATCTGCAGGCCTTACTGCAGGAACGTCGGAACTACCGAAGGGACAAACGAGGCAAGAAGAAGCCTGTCGAGGTGACGTCCGGGAAGGCTGGCCAGCCCCAGCACACGGAGAAGAACCGCCAGCAAAACCGCGGAAGACGGGGCGAAATGAATCCGAATGCACTCGCGCGTCGAAGTAATTAGGCAACTTTAAATGCACTCGCGCGTCGAAGTAATTAGGCAACTTTAAATATGCGTAGGTTAGGCAATTTTTAATATGATACGTAGGTTAGGAAATTTTGGATTAATAAATACGTAGGTTAAGAGATTGAAATTGAATTCTTGAGAAAATTGTAAGATCTTGATTGTAAATAAAAGTTGTATGATAAATATATATATTGGGATTATTCTTGGAAATACCTTCAGCATTAAAAGTGCTCCGGAAAAGAGAGCACAACAACTGGCGCAGCCGCATTTAAAGAACCTAAGCTCACAAATTTTAAGGGATAAGTAATTTTACATAAGAAATGTTGAAGGTACACCCAAGAATTAATTTTTAGATATAAGAGAATAACTAGTTGATTAAGAAAAAATTGTATTTAAATTGTATAAGTTGAAAAAAAAAAGAAAAGTAAAAAAGGCAAAAGAATTCAAAAAAGAGAACAAGGGAAAAAATTAAAATAGAGATATAAAAAAGAAAGATAAAAAAAAAAAAAAAAAAAAAAAAAAAAAAAACATATAACAAAAGAAAAAAGGAAGCCAAAAAAGAAAAAGAAAATATATATATAAAGAAAATAAAGAAAAGATACAATTACAATTATAACCACGTTTAGTATAAAATATATGTAAGGAAAAGCAAATAATAAGTAGATTAAAATTAGAGTTACAATTGGAATTACAATTAGAATAAGCATGATAGGTCCAGTAGTAGTAATATATGGAGCAGTCAACTCCGAAGTCGTGTCTGACAAGTAGATTCTCAAGATTTTTGGAAAGGTTAGATCATTTCTCAATCGACAATCCAGAACCAGAGTTCTCTACCAGCCCTGAAGAAACCAACGCAGTCGGAGATCCCAATAAAAAACAAGGAAAACGAGGAAGAAATAAATAACGAAACAAGGATCCTGATGTCAGACAACCAGGAAAGCCAACAAGTAACAGAGCCAGGAATACAAAATCAAATAGAAGAAAACCTAGAAACAGGAGAGACACAGAAAACACCAGAGAAGCTAGAAACAGAAGCCGAAGAAAATCAACTCCTCCAAGATATCGAGAAAACAGACGTTGTACAATTAAGGAACGGAAGAAAGTATTGTAGGAGAAATTCAGATCCGGAAAATAACAATCGAATAAACAACAAACCTCAGCCGACAATATTCACACAAATAGATACGCAGGAAGCAGAGTTTCAGGAAACGAAGAGTGCAAAAAGCAATAAAATGGCCAACATTACGCTAGTAAATAACATACTACATAACAACGTACCGATATTACTTGGGGAGGACAACCCCCGAAAACAAAATGAAATCAATGAATTTATTAGCTGCGCGCGCCTGGGATACGAGACGCTGTCCGAAGCACAGGATAAGGCGCTCTTCGTAAAACTTTTGCCAACGAGGTTGAGAGGAAGAGCCCTAGAAGTTGTACAAGCTAGAGGGAATGAAACACTTGAGGATGTATTCAACACACTTAAAGCAAATTTAATGCAGAATGCATCCTACATAACCCTGAATACACAATTGCGAAATGTACAACAATTACCCATGGAAACACTAATGGGCTACTTCAACAGGGTAAAAACGCTGATAAACGCGTGTAAGAACGCAGCAGAACAGCAATATGCCAATGGTGGTGAAGGCCTAAAAATCGAGATCGAGGAAGTAGGACTGCACTGTTTTAAGCTAGGGATTACAAACGCCAACTACAAATTTTATCTGCTCCAAGAGTGTGACAACGACTTGGAAGTTTTGGGTAGAAAAATAGCAAGGCTTGAACAAACCGAGCAGTGCATGCAGCAAAATACCTCGCATCAGCAGATGGCAAGTCAACAACCAGCAACTCCGGGACTGTACTCGATGAATCAACCTGGGAATCGAGTCCAAACCGAAGCAATACTCGAACCGCGAACATTCGGGCAGAACCGGCAACAACAACAATATCAGTCAGCGCGAAATTACAATGGAAACAGAGGTTACCACGCGATGCCAAGAAACACGCATGAAAACAACAACAACACACCTCGAGAAAGACAGGACAGGCGCCAGATAAGATGCCATTTCTGCGGAAGACCTGGTCACGTGATTGCTGAGTGTCGTACAAAACAGATGACACCGTTCTGCACGATGTGTAAAACCTATGGGCACTCAACCCAAAACTGCAGCAACCAGGGGCAAAGGAACTACACAAATGCCGCTGCTAATGATCAGAGAAGACGACAGGTGAACCACACCACAGCCACACTCCCAACAGAAGAATGCAACTTTTGTTTAGAAATTGGACACACAGAAAACAGGTGCTTCTTAAAGGAGAGATGGGAACGACTACAACTGCAAAAGCAAACAAAGACACAATTTTCGGAAAACTGCGATGTGACGTCCGATCACACCGCGAGTCGTCATTAAATAAGAAGGAAAGGTGTGAAGAAAAACCAAATATACCGATGATAAACCTATCCCTGGACATATTAGGGAACAAAATTGGTACATTTATTGTTGACACGGGGGCAGAGATTAGCATTATAAAAGAAGAAGAAATTAATAGCCATAAGTTGGAAGACATAAATAGAAAGGAAGTGATAACACTTAACACGATTTCCGGGGAGGTATCATCAAAAGGTACCATTACAGGGCACATAAAACTGGACCAAATTTATCCATGCAAATTTCATTTGATAAAGTCCCTGAATCACACTAACGTAGCAGGTATACTGGGCAATGACTTCTTGTCCAAAAATTGTAATATCGAAGGTCCTGCCAGAAGATTAACATTCCCATCCAAGGATGGCAAAAATAAAACTATAATAAATTTTATAGAGGATGAGGAGCAGAGGGGAGGCCGACAACGTTTCGTTGATGTCATAGCTGCTGATAGGCCAGAATCCGGAATATGCATCCGAAAATTACATAACGAAGCTGCTATGGGGGATGACAACACCGCTGGTTCAGATAGCTACAACGAGAGACGGGCGATAACAACCCCACTGAGTCGTCAATGTTTTGACGATGATATAGTTGCAGATAGGCCAGAAACGGAGATAGTCACCCGAAAATCTCATAGCGAAACTGCTATGGGGGATGACAACACTGCCAGTAGACGCCATGATAAACACTCACCCGAAAGTGAGGGGATGGACATGCTGACAGAAGAAGTACCGGAAGGTTTATCAAACCTCTTCGAAATGAGTACATGCATGGGAAACCAGAAAGCGGAATGTACCGGGAAGAGCGAACCTAAATCTGACCAAGATCGTGCTAAGGAACCACATCCAAATGAAGAATGTAAGACCACGAAACCAAGAGATATTACCATACCAGCTAGGTCTGTAAAATTCATTAGTGTAGAAACCGACACCACGGGACCCCAAATTACGGAAGGAAAAGAAATTTCACCAGGAGTATACTTAAGTAACGCACTAGTGCAACCCAATAATGGACATATAACCCTCAGCGTAATGAACGTGAATAACCACAAGACAAATATTCAAAACTTAGTGGTAGAGATGAAGAGATATACAGAAGAAATATTAGACATAGAGAATACAGATAGTATAAATAGGAAAAGCATACATTGTAACATAATGAAAACGGAGCAAGGGAAAAGAGAGATACAAATTAGGAAGTTAATTAGTGTAGAAGCAGAATTAAATACAGAAGAAAAGAGAGAGATGAACAAAATTATTAAGGATTTTCACGATGTATTTCACTTACCAGGGGAAAAATTGGGTTACACAACTACTACGCAACATGAGATAAGAATACAACCAGGACAACAACCGATAAAATGCAAAATGTACCGATTACCGGAAACACAAAGAGGTGTCATAACTGAGGAAATAGAGAGACTGCTGGACGAAGATATAGTTGAACCGAGTTGGAGCCAATGGAACGCACCACTACTCGTAGTCCCAAAGAAGCCAGGACCGGATGGACAAAAACGATGGCGTATAGTGGTCGATTATAGGAAGTTAAACGAAGTAACCGAGGGGGATGCTTACCCACTACCCAGAATCGAAGATATCCTGGATCAGCTAGGAAACTCTCGGTACTTCTCAGTACTCGACCTCGCCAGCGGATACCACCAAATTGCAATGAAACCAGAAGATCGGGACAAAACTGCGTTTAGTACACCTTACGGACACTACGCGTTCAAACGTATGCCTTTTGGCCTAAAAGGAGCACCAGCAACGTTCCAGCGTCTCATGAATCATGTGTTGACAGGACTACAAGGTTTGCAGTGTTTTGTATATCTAGATGATATAGTTATATATGGCAGGAATTTGAGCGATCACCAAACAAAACTTCGGGCGATACTACAACGATTAAGAACACATAACCTAAAACTCAACGCAGAGAAGTGCAATTTTCTAAAAAAGGAGATTGTATACCTCGGACATAAATGCACGATTGAAGGAGTAGAACCAGATCCAAGCCTAGTAGACAGTGTAAAAAACTTCCCTACACCCAGGACAGTTCGTCAAGTGCAGTCGTTTTTAGGACTAGCAAACTACTACCGGAGGTTTATATCAGAATTTTCTAAGATAGCGGCACCAATAACTAACCTCCTAAAAAAGGATGTAAAATTCAATTGGGACGAAAATTGTAGCAAAGCATTTAACACACTCAAGAACAAACTAATAAGTCCACCAGTATTGAGATATCCAAACTTTAAAGAGCCGTTTAAACTCTACACCGACGCCAGTGGAGGGGCTCTTGGGGCAGTTCTAGCACAAGGCCTAGATAAGGAGGAAAGGCCTATAGCATACGCTAGCCGCACACTGAATAACCCAGAGAGGAACTATTCGACCATAGAAAGAGAACTTCTAGCAATCGTATGGGCAGTGAGGAATTTCAGATGCTATTTATATGGTAGACCATTCAAAGTATTCACTGATCACAAACCGCTGAGAGGAGCGATAAGGATTAAAGATCCGACAAGCAGAATACTTCGACTGTGGCATAAGCTGTCCGACTACACCTTTGAAATAGAATATAAGGAGGGTAGAAAGAACGGAAACGCTGACGCACTAAGTAGAATCCCCTACGAGGTGATGGTGACCACACGGAAACAGGCAAAGGAACAGCAAGAACAAACCCCAGGATTAGGAGAAGGAAATACCATAGAAAACGAGCCCACGAAACAGAACCCACTTGAAGAAAAGTCCGGAGAGGAAAACCCGCAAGTAAGGATTTTAACAGATCCCCAGGACATCGAAACAATATTACACGACTGTCATGATGCTCCGATGGGAGGTCACCAAGGAGTTCTGAAAACATATCACCGCTTGAAGAGAGAATTCTACTGGAAAGGAATGTTAAGGGATATCAAAAAGTACATAAGGAGATGCAGGAAATGCCAACTAAATAAATTAAGTAGGGAGCATAAGGAGCCAATGGTCATCACAGATACCGCAAAACAGCCATTCGATAAAGTCTACATGGACATAGTTGGTCCACTCCCGGAAACTACCAACGGATATAAATATATTCTAAGTTTTGAAGATGACCTGACCCGATTCATGGATGTAGTACCCCTCCCAAACATGGAAGCTAAGACCGTAGCTCAAGCATTTGTAGACGAGATTATTAGTCGATACCGAATACCTAAAAAACTAATAACTGATCAAGGGACAAACTTCACATCCAAAATGTTCAAGGATATCTGCAAACTACTAAAGATCCAGAAAATCGAGACCACACCGTACCATCCCCAATCGAATGGAGCCCTAGAGAGGTCACACCGCCCATTAGTTGACTATTTGAGAAACTTCGTGGACAATAATCAGTCCAACTGGGATGAGCATCTAAGAGCTGCTATGTTCGTCAGGAACAACACTATACACACTACCACTAAACTAACCCCAATGGATTGTCTGTATGGTTTCTCCGCATCCCTGCCCAACAATTTGAAGAAAACTCCGCAACCAGTCTACGACCACGAAAACTACTACCTACACCTCCGTAACAAACTACAGCGAGCACATGAGATAGCTCGACTAAACATCGAAGAAGGCAAATATCACTCAAAGGAATATTATGATCAAAAACTAAACCCCATCAGAATTCATGTTGGAGATCAGGTGCTGCTCAGGAATGGCGCCAGGAAGAACAAACTGATTCAACATTGGACTGGCCCCTACAAAGTCGTAGCAGTTAATAATCCGGTTAACACAACGATCCTAATAAGAAACAAGAAGCGTCGCGTGCATAATAACCGCCTGAAAATATTCAATTAATAAGAGATTCCTGTCCCCACACACGATAACCAGCCAACACTAAAAGTCCACTCATTAAAGAAATCTTATCAACTATCACCAGGATCACTATGGACAACAGTAACACAGCAGCAGAAGTAGACGACCTAGGACTCACCAAGGTTGAGTGGGACACCACCCTCCAAGAAGCGGATGAACTATATCAGCTACTTATACGCGACGAAGAAGAAGAGGAAGAACAACCAACCACGGAGAGGCTGGAAAAATTCGGGCAGCACCCAAGGAGGCCCAAGCACAGTCACAGACGGTGTCAAAGAAGGAAACCACAACGAGTAAACTAAATAAGAATTAATTGTAGCACTAACGAACCTAATAAACGCTAGTAGTAACGCAAAACCGAGAGTACCTCACTATGAAGAATATAACCTAAACTATATCTATCTTAAGCCTAACACTTGAACGCGAATCCTGAGAACGTGTCTCACCGATACTCACAGTCGCAGTTGTGATCCTGAAGAACGCGATAACATAACCTGCCCCCAAAACACCCACTCACCCTGGGGAGGACTTCTAAAGGGGGGAGGAATGTTGTGAATGACGTTGTCGCATTTCACATGTTACCTAAAAATAATCCCAACCACAGATCTGCAAAGAGAGTAATTAAATGACGGTACGCAGTAACCAACATAACTTACCTGAGTATTGGAAACACACGAGAACATAATGCTACACATAACGCTCTTAAAACATAAAATAAAACATAAGTAAATAAACTCACAACACTCACCTGCCATAACCTGATTCAGACTGTCAAAACACAACACATGTCACCAAGGGAACGAAACACGATCGGTACTAAAAATCGTGTCTAGTTCCTGCGGGATGGCGCCACCGGACACTACGAGGATGAAACTAGCAACACATGGCAACCTCGCAGCAACGGGACAAAATCCCGTTTCCAAAATATAAATTGGGGACGAAATTTGAGGAAAATCACCATTCGGCGGAGTGGATCCAACTAGGAAAACAGCGAATAGCTAAGTACAAGTAAGTGATCTAACCGAAAGTAGGTTCTTGAAACCCATCGGACTCCAGGTGCTAACAGTTGAAAGTGGTTCTCGAAACCCACCAACTCGGGCTCCAGCCTTCAGACCGAACACAGGCTCTCGAAGCCTATCGGCCCCTTGGTTCCTACCAAGTTGAACGTGGTTCTCGAAACCCAACAACCAGGAACCAGCGTGAAATCGAAAGTAGGTTCTCGAAACCCATCGGTAAAAGGGATTGAACCCCAGTTGACGGTGGCCCCAGGAGCCCCTCAACTGAGCCCCGGAGTCGTCAACTAACCCTGGTTTGTCGTAGTGGCAGGGACAGGAAAATCTGGACTGGCAGAGGCGCTGAAGGACAGGAGGGCGGGACCTCGACCTATTACTCTGGAGGAGTACCGTGCCAGGAACGCGGAAAAGAGGGCGGAACCTCCAGTCGTCGCTACACCACTGCAGACTCCACGCTACCGCACGGGAGTTGAAGCAACGTTCCGGAGGCGGATCGAGGAAGTGCGACGTCGCCTAGTCCTCGCAGTGGGAACAAAAGAGAGGAGAGAGGCTAACCACGATCTGCAGGTCTTACTGCAGGAACGTCGGAACTACCGAAGGGACAAACGAGGCAAGAAGAAGCCTGTCGAGGTGACGTCCGAGAAGGCTGGCCAGCCCCAGCACACGGAGAAGAACCGCCAGCAAAACCGCGGAAGACGGGGCGAAATGAATCCGAATGCACTCGCGCGTCGAAGTAATTAGGCAACTTTAAATGCACTCGCGCGTCGAAGTAATTAGGCAACTTTAAATATGCGTAGGTTAGGCAATTTTTAATATGATACGTAGGTTAGGAAATTTTGGATTAATAAATACGTAGGTTAAGAGATTGAAATTGAATTCTTGAGAAAATTGAAAGATCTTGATTGTAAATAAAAGTTGTATGATAAATATATATATTGGGATTATTCTTGGAAATACCTTCAGCATTAAAAGTGCTCCGGAAAAGAGAGCACAACACCCTTGACGAGTTATGTTGAGTGCTTCTGCAAGTTGTTCTTGTGTTTGGGAGTCATCCTCATCCAATAATGCCTGCAATTCAGCGTCATCAAAGGTCTTTGGTCTTCCGGCACGCTCCTTATCCTCGACATCAAAATCGCCATTTTTAAAGCGCTTATACCAAAATTCACATGTCGTTTTCGATGGCGCGTGTTCACCATAAGCCTCCTCTAATAAACGGCGTGCTTCAGCTGCATTTTTTTTGCGATGGTAATAGTGAAGGAGAACTTCCCGCAAATGGCGTTTATTTGGCAAAAAAGTAGACATAGTTTTCCTTGAGAAAAATTTTCGGCGTAAGAGAATATGTTTAGATAACTGTTGTTTCCGATTAAGACATGTCAAAACTATAAATGAAAACCAACTTCAGAGATATTTATCAACTAAATAAGTCGCTGGTGACATCTAAGTGTCAAGCCCGGGAACTTAGTTGCGCACCTAGTACAGGAGATATGGAGAAAGATTGAGGAGTCCCATCTAGAATGTTTGGAGGAGGTAGATGATGAGGGAGTGGAAGAATTGTAGTGTTGTTGGAGAATGCTGAGAAACAGTATTTCGAAGCAAGGGAGAAGATAGAAACGAAAATGGAGGAAATAAGACCACAGTTAGAAGCAGTCACTGGAAGAATACGAATGGGAGAAACTGGAGGGCAAAAACAAGCCATTGACGTAAGCGTGAGCCTGAAGCCACAACAAGGAGTGGTAAACAATACCTGGGGAGAATTTCATTCCGGTTCCGGGATTCGGGTTTCCGAGAATGTACATCTCGGCTGTACATAATGAGGAGACAATAGATGAGCCTCATAAGTTGAGGTTACTAAAAAAATCCTTAACTGGGAGAGCCTAAGGGATGTTAGGAGAAGGGAGTGAAACTGGGAGAGGTTACCAAGAAGCCTGGAAACGCTTCTATGAATATTATAATAAGGAGTACCCCTTAAAAAAGGCCTATTTAAGGCACTTTTTCAATTTGAAGCCGGTGCAGGAGAAACCGACTCAAAAGGAGTTACAGCAGATGGTCAACACTACTAATAAAACTATACTACAGCTATATTACAGTTGAAAGCAATGGAGGAACCTGTGGAGCACCGGGACATTATATTTATAAACCGTCTCCATGGGTTAATTGATGGAGAAACAGCCCAGCGCTGGGAGTTACATAGGACTTCGGCGCGTCTAAAAATTAAGGAGATGCTGGAGTTTTTAGAAAACCAAGCAAATGCGATAGGGAATACCTACGCAAATGTAGCGAACCGGAGTACAAAGGAGAATTTTTGGAGATCGGAGCAGTAGTTTTCTTCGAGGAGTAGGGACAGTTCTGTTGCAGGTCCTAGTATGGAGAGGAGCTACAAGGGAGGCCAAAAGTACCCACCATGTGGGGCGTGTGGTTCACAAACGCATGGTACACACGAGTGTTGGCAGTATCTCAGCCTGAATTATAACGAAAGGTGGGATTTAATCAAAAGGAGGAAATTATGTCCAAAGTGTCTTAGGAAAGGACATGCTAAGGAGGGATGTCCACAGATTAAGTGTGGCCATCAAAATTGTACGAGGGATAATGCCCACAACAGTACTCTATGTGAGTACAAATGGTACATTCAGCGGGCCAAAGGAGTGGAGCAAGCTCTAGCTGTTGGAGGGAGTGGAGCAAGGAGAAAGGAGGAAATTAAGAGATATTCGGAGTGGGAGAATAAGGAATGACCGGGAGTAAATAATAAGAAAAGGAGGCTGGAGTCGAAAAGAAAAAATAATAGATTAAGTTTGGATAAGGAAAAAGATAAATTGTGCTTAGGAGAAGAGAATAAAATAAGTAAAAGATTTAATAACCCTGATGACTCCTTCACTCTATTGGGTATAGTCTTGAACAACTGAGTGAGCAATGGATATTTGCCATTTGGCTTTAGATCGGGACATTCGACACTAGATGCAATCACTCTTTTGCATAATAATAAAGTACAAAATACAGTACTTAAGAGAACCGCCAATGCTGCAACAATTGACCTCAAAGTCTGGACGGAAGGGCTAATCGGGAAACTGCTCTATCTATATGAGATTCCAGATTACTTAACAGCCATTATAGACGCGTATATGACAGGGAGACGAACCTTTGTACACAATAGGAATGCTAACTCCAAAATAACCTTTCCAGTGGCTAGAGTTCCTCAAGGATGAGTCCTTTCTCCCACTCTCTTCGCTCTGTTCCTGGCTGACCTACCATTAGGACACTACCCATAGTACCACTACGATAACTATGTACAATCTCTACCACCAACAATAAATACTATGATTATTTGTAAGACCAGTCATTTGTTATGCCGACGACATTATTGCCTTCTCATACTCTTGTTAAGGACACAAAAACATCGAAAAAATACCTTGTTAAGGACACACAAAACATCGAAAAAATACCTTGTTAAGGACACACAAAACACCAAATAAATGCTCACTCAGGAATATTAAAAAAAATCCTAAAGATACACTCGATAGTAGTATTAGTAGTAACAACACACAATTCAACTCCGAGATACACCTGCACCGGTTGGCGACCACGCGGAAACTGACGGTTATCAGCCAGCCTAATGCCCACCAGCCACAACCAACCCCCCCCCCTCCCCCCTGTTTAACCCACCTGAAAGAATTCGCGTAACAACCGCATCGGTTCTCACGGTAAGAAATTGCTGACACAGCAATTTCCCACGTGGAGCGATAACGGTGCAGACAATTGTATTCCGACACCTGAAAAGGTGGAATACATAAAACTGAAAAAATGGAAAGAAAATGATATGCATGCATTTCAAAGGCGAGGAACAGAATAGATAAAGAATACATGCACATGCATTTCAGAGTCACAAAACGAAACTGCATGCATGAAAATGTCTCCAAGGTTACAAATGACATGAGTAAACAAATGAATGAATGAACGCGTTTTCAGGGTCAAGGGCACCTAGCAGAATGAAATTGTCTCCAAGGTTACAAATGACATGAGTAAACAAATGAATGAATGAACGCGTTTTCAGGGTCAAGGGCACCTAGCAGAATGAAATTTCCAGAGTCATCAGCACCGGATGATCACCATTGTCGGCACGTGGAGTGCGAATACATGGGATCGACGGCACAGGGTCAAAGATATGGCACATGCCCACGACTTCGCGGAGTCATCAATTGCGTTCGATTGACCAGAACAGCACAAATTATTGAATAAATAGCAGCCGAAAAATACAAGGAATCCAGTGTGAATCGAGAGACAGTCAGAAGACAGTCGCCACGAGAGACCGGCCAGCAGGACGAGAGAAGACACCGGAGGACCCCTATAACGAACACCAGACACAACCAGTTTTAGTCCCAGAAGGAAGACAACTTGGTTCCAGAAAAAGAAGACAACTTTACCCCAACAAGAAGACAACTTTACTCCAAAAGGGAGACAACTTGGTTCCAGCAACAGAAGACAACTTTACTCCAAAAAGAAGACAACTTCACTCCAAAAAGAAGACAACTTTACACCGTAAAAGAAGACAAATTGGCTCCAGTAAAAGAAGACAGCTTCGCTCCAGAAGGAAGGCCCGCTTGCTCCATAAAAAGAGGCACCTCCAGTCCAGCCGTCTCCGACTCAGTCGCAATAAAAGGTAACCTGACCAAGTAGTCAGCTACCTAAAGACCTGAACGGCCTGAGTAGGCAGCAGGCATTCACCACTCGCGTTCTCTTCTGATTGATGACGGAGCAAACCTCTACCCCCCTAAAGGAGGCACTCCAGGATCCAACTGCAGGACCGCGCCCAATCTCGATAGAAGAGTATCTACGACGTCGTTCGGCCTCGAAGAAGAAGGACGAACCACACACACCCACCCCACCTAAGAAGCAGCGTTCGGGGTCAGAGGCCTACTTTCAAAGGAAACTCCAGGAGGCCCAACGCGACCTGATATTAGCCACCACAAAGGAGAAGAAGAGGGCGGCCAGTCAGCGAATAAACGAACTGAAGATGGAGAGAAAGAGTTATCGGCTACATAAGAGAGCAGCAAAACCGGCCAAAAAGTAAGAAAACGTAGCGGAACAATAAAAGAGAAACATTTTATTTGAAGAGTGAATTAGCTAAGAAAGAGACTTTTGTAATAATAGAAGAGGAACTGTATATTTGAATAGAATGTTATCGATTGTAGAGAAACGTTATAGTTGGAGAGAAAGTTAGTCTAGAAATTGTAATGTTGTTATAATAAAAGTAGTCTAGAAATTGTAATGTTGTAACACTAAAAGAGAATTTTCATAATTGAAGAAAGATTTAGTGAAACAAGAGAATGTTGTGTTAACAAAAGAAAGACCTTAAATTTGAAAAGAAAGTTAATCACGAAATTGTACCAAGAAATTGTAATGTCATAATAATAAAAATTGCAGAGAGATTTAGTGAAAACAAGAGAATATTGTGTTAAAAAAAGAGAGACTTTAGAATTGCAAAGAGATTTAATCAAGAAATTGTACCAAGAAATTGTAATGTTGTAATAATAAAAGAGAAAATCTATATTTGAAGAGAGACTTAGTTAAGATTGAGATTGTTGTATCAATAAAAAGAGACTTTATATTTGGAGAAAGGTTTAGTCAAATAATAAGGAAGAAGTTGTTGTAAAGAGGAAAGAACTTAGTATTAATTAATTGTCAGAAGGGAATAAATAGTCCATGTTGGAAGAAGAATTAAACGGGTCGATGTTCAATTGTTAAAGAGAAGAGACCCCCATCAAAAGACCCAACACTCTCTCTCAACACAAAAGGGTATTAGTAATCTAAATATTGCATTGAACAGCATTTCAGAATTCTTCCAAGCGTGGAGATTGAAAATTAACACTAGCAAGTGCGAAGCAATTCACTTTAAAGGAACTTGCTCGTACTATTAGAAGAGAATGAGGAGCAATTCGGGACCACAAATCTACACTATATCCTGACGCCGAGTATCACAAACCTGCTCCAGTTGATTTACTGATATGAGCTGGAACTACCTTTAATTCAGCTGATATATGTCAATTTTGAGAAATAGAAGAAGTATCTGCTGGCAAATCTGTGACTACAGAGGAAGATCCTTGTGAACAGCACTTCGTTAAATATATGGTTTGTCTTCCGAGCAGACGTTATTCCTCTTCCATACAATGAGAACGTTAAAAAAACTTGGAGAATCATTCGTGACGCCTCATTGGCGATTAACATGTCTTGAGCGACGTTTTGCCAAGTTTCCAACGCTCAAAGAGCAATATACATCAGTCATCGAAGAATATATTCGATTGGGTTACTATACTAAATTAGATCAGAAACCTGATCTATGTTGCTATTTACCCCATCAGTTGTAGTTTTTGATGGTTCTGCATTATCAAGCACTGGAATATCTCTGAACGATGCCTTAATGGTTGGTCCTAGTATACAGCGAGATCTATTTTCACTTTTGCTGCGATTCCGAGTTCATAATTACGTTCTGACAGGAGATTTTGAAAAAATGTATCTTCAAGTATGCATAAGGGAAGAAGATCAGCCGTACCTCCTTATATTGTGGCGAGAAGAAGATGGTACAACGTAGATTTTTAAGTTCAATCGACTATTTTTTTAACTTAAACCTGCCTCATTTTTAGCAACAAGATGTCTTCAGCAGCTAGCATATGGCGCAAGTAAAGAATATCCCGTCGCTTCCCAAATGATAAAACAAGATATATATGTAGATGATCTGCTCACAGATGCAGATAGCATAAAAAAATTAGTCAAGCTACAAAGAGAATTATCAAGTGTCCTCAAAAGTGGAGGATTCCATTTGCGCCAATGCGCATCAAATTCACCATCAGTATTGCAAGAAATCCCTATTGCTAATACGTCCACGCTATTGCTTATACGTCCACACGTCCTCAGTCTCAATACGTTAAGCGCATCATAAACTCAGAAATAGCGCGAGTCTTCGATTTCCTTGGATGATTAACTTCCGTACCAGTCGTCGCCAAGTTTACAATGCAAGATCGTTGGAAACTCAATTTTGATAGGGAAGAATCACTGCCTCTGGAAATAAATCAGCGTCGGACCGAATTCATCAGTTACATGCCATTACTTAAAATAGTGATGCTAGTCAAAAGGCATACGGTGCATGTATTTTTCTGCGATCTGTTAACAGTCATGGTTATACAGTGGAACCTCGTTTACCCGTCTCTCGATTAACCGTCAAGATTTGATGTCAATTGTGAATTTTTTTTTAGTCTTCTTCAATATGTTTGACTCAGCATTTCTCTATCTACGTTTCATTCCATTTTGTTTATAATAACATATTTTGATTTGTTTTGTTTACAAAACACCAAAGTACTACACTGGAACTTACCGCTACGTTGCTTGGTGTTCGTTTCTTTGTTTCAACGCGTGATTCTAAAAATAGAATGCGACGCGCGACATTTCAAACTCTGCTTATCACATCGACTTGTGTTTAATCATGCAATTTCACGATTAGTTTGACTCAGAGTATTGTAACAAGTGGTTCATATTTGTTGATACAAAATGGATCAAACAACTGAATCCGCAAGTACATCTAGTACAAAACGCAGTAGAAACGTTTTAACACTCGAAAAGAAGTTGGAAATTATTCAAGAATTGGGAAAGGGACGAAATCCTACTGCTCTTAGCAGTCAATTTGGTGTTGCGCGAACAACAACTAACGATTTGAAGAAAAATGCGGAGAAAATTTTAAAGTTTGCTTCTCAGATGGAAAGTTATGATGGTCGCCCAAGAAAGCGTAAAACGATGAAAGCAACCGCAAATGAAGCCCTTGATGAATCATTGTATTTATGGTTCATTCAGAAACGTTGTGAAGGAATACCATTGTCGGGTCCAATACTTGCTGAAAAAGCAATGTTTTTCAACGATAAATTGAACGGGGACCCAAATTTCAAAGCAAGCAATGGTTGGTTAGATAATTTCAAAACACGCCATGGAATACGGGAGTTAAAAATCGAAGGGGAAAAAATGAGTGCCGCAAGTGTTGAAAATGTTAATGCATTCAAGGTAAAATTACAACAAATAATTGACGAAAACAATTTGTCTCGCGAACAAGTCTATAATGCTGACGAAACTGGGCTAAATTTCAAAGCATTACCAACGAAAACGCTTGCGGCATTGTCCGAAAAGTATGCGCCTGGCTTTAAAATGCAAAAAGAACGAATCTCTGTAATGTGCTGTGCAAACGCAAGTGGAACCAGTCGCATTCCTTTGGTATTGATTGGTAAATCTAAGAAACCGCGATGTTTCAAAAACGTCAACATGAATGCTCTCCCGGTTCATTACTACGCACAACCAAATGCATGGATGTCTCAGACTATTTTTCACGATTGGTTCAAAAAAGAATTCGTGCCATTCGTCAAACAAGATCTAAAGTCGAAGAATTTGCCGCCCAAAGCACTTCTTTTATTGGATAACGCACCAGCTCATTCTGAACTCGAATTGCTGAAAAGTGACGATAGAAATATTACGTGCTATTTTTTGCCAGCTAACACAACATCATTAATACAGCCAATGGATCAGTCTGTGATTGAAACTTTCAAGCGGCGATACAGAAAGAAATTTTTGCAAAAACTCGTAATTGAAAAAGATTGTTCACTGCAAGATTTTTGGAAAGCCTACAATCTCAAAAATGTTGTTGACAATGCATCAATTGCCTGGGCCGAGGTTTCTCATGAAACACTCAAACGAGCATGGAACCAACTATGGCCTGAATCAATTGAAGATCATCAACAATCAAATAAAACCGAATGCGATGGTGTAACTAGTGAAATTTTGAAAGACTCGGCTTCTGTGTTTTCATTGAATGATGAAAATGGACTTAAAGATTGGTTACACTGTGATGATGATGAACTAGGCTACAAATTGTTAACAGACGAAGAAATTGTTGAAAAAATTACTTCAGATGAAGCTGTAGACTCGGACTCAGATATTGAATTTGATGACGCTCATTTGCGTAAAGAAGCCAAAGAAGCAGCTAGTCATATTCAACACTTCTTCGATTGGTACATACAACAAGAAGATGCTGATCGTACTGATTCATTGATCCTTCAGAGAATGCTTCGTTACGCCACTCTAAAATCAGAATCAACAGTGAAACAAGCTAAAATTACTGAATTTTTTAAGCAAAAAAATTAATGTGGTATTAATGTTGCAATCATGATTAATAAACATATGGACTATCGATTCAATATTTAAAAGGCTTGTTGTTTTGTTTTCATCTTTCATATTATGTACTTTAAAAACAATAGCATTCAATTTGATTTAATTAGCTTCAAATTCATAATCTATGTAAGTATGGGTCAAAATGACAATTAAAGGTAGAGAAATACTATCAAAAACATAGAAAAATGAAAAAGTCTCGGTTATCCGTCTAATTCGATTATCCGTCACACCTTCGGTCCCGTTCCTGACGGATAATCGAGGTTCCACTGTATAGATGTCCAAATTTTGTGTACTAAATATTGGAATGAGATCTTGAACTATTCAACCTGGCAACATTCTGATTGCTGGATTACATTTCTGTATTATACAGTAATACTGTTATACTGTAATATTTCATGTTATATCCAACTTCCAACAATAAAGTTGATCCAGTTTTTAGTGTTCAAGAAATTGTCTTTCTAACAGGTCACGAGCCCAGTACGCCTGTAACAATATAATCAAGGTGTTCGTGCAACCCCAATCCAACGAATTTTGTGCAGCGCTGGCAGCCCTAATTGTCACATCTGCTACAGAAGAATCCAGCGCATACACAATGATCTCAACGGGATCAACCAGTCTTGCGTTGTTTTCGATAAGATTCAGTAGGGAGCCAGTTCAAGCAAGAACACGTTAAGCAAAACGTAGTGAACCCAAAATTATTTTGTAAACTATGACAGTACAATATATGTTAACTAATTAAAAGTTTCTGAATTTCATTTTACGAACATTTTTTGGTGCCGAAACCCGGGACGTGCGGTGAAACCCATGTGTCGCGAAATTGTGAAACAAACAGGATTCACATTTAATTACGCGTTGTCTATCAATACACGTACGCGCTAGAGTGCGAAGTGAAACCCACGTGTCGTGAAATTGTGAAACAAACGGGATTCACATTTAATTACCGTCGTCTATTAACACGCGCACGCGCTAGAGTGCGAATTGGAACAGTTATTTAATCAAAATAATGACAGACCAGTGCGGTGAAACCCACGTGTTGTGAAATTGTGAGACAAACAGTACTCATAATTGATTAGTAGTTGACTATTAACACGCGCACGCGCTAGAGTGCGAATTGAAACAGTTATTTCATCAAAATAATTGACAGTACAGTGCGGTGAAAACCACGTGTCGCGAACTTGTGAAACAAACAGGATTCACATTTAATTACGCGTCGTCTATCAACACGCGCAAGTGTACGCATACGAAAAGCGACTTAAATTCGAAACGACGAGTACGCCGTCGCTTCCATTGGATCATCATTGGCGAGCTCGATCGACTGCTGCAGGTCTTGTGCTCCAGCAAGAACTTTCTTCAAGTTCAGGTCTACAACTACAAGGTTCAGGTCAGTCAGTGTAGCATTATCAGCTAACTCGCAAGTGAAAAACGATGGCAAAGCCAGAGCAGAAGCTCTTGTTGCAACAGTTAACTTGTGGTGACCGCTTGGGAAAATTCATAACAAACACCGAGAAGTTGGGTGCAGATAATTTGACGTTCGACGTACTCAATACCCGGCTCGAGTTATTGGAAAAGTATTGGACCGAAGCCATTAACAATGACACGCAGCTCAATTCCTATATTGCGGAACTTGTGGATGATGCATATTTCATTGAGGACAAATTTTCAGAGTTTGAGAGCTCCTATGTGCTGGCTAAATCGTATCTTGTTGGAAAGTTAAGCCCCTTCCTCGAGCAGGCTCAACAGCGGTTGCCAACGCATTCCAATCAGCCGACCCCAGGAGTACTTTCCATGCGTTCATCCGTACCAACGCTCAAGCGGCCTACATTCAGCGGCAATCAAGCCGACTGGGAAAATTTCAAGGAAAATGACACCACGATGATGCCAAGCCTTAAATTTCAGCACCTCATTTCCTGCCTTGAAGGGGACGCAGCACGTCGTATAGCAAATTTTCAGGTCTCTGGTTCTAACTTTGAGGTAGCTTGGGATGCTCTGTGTCGGAGATACGACAATAAACGCCTGCGGCTCGCCACCCAACTCAACTCGGCTATAAATTGCCCACCAGTCAGTAAAAGGTCAGTAAGTGAGTTTTCTCGTCTTCTAGATACCATGGCTCAAAGCATCAGAGCGCTCAAGCTCCTAGCTCGACCTGTTGAACATTGGGATGACTGGTTTGTGCAGTTGATCGTGACCAAACTCGACGCATCCACGCGTGAAGACTGGGAGAAATCTCTCGAAGGGTCAGACGATTTTCCAACCTATAAGCAGCTAATCTCGTTTCTGGAGAACAGAATTAAATCACTCGATGCAGCTCGTTCGAACGATCCTTCAATCAACCCGGGTCGGAGGAAACCAAATTCAAGTTATACAAAACCAATGTCTTCTCACCACTCGAGTAATTCAACAAATACTAAGGCGAAAGCGCCACAGTGCGTGCTGTGTGGAGGTGCGCACTATCTGAACAACTGTCAGGGGTTTCTCCAATCCAGCGTCGCATCAAGACGCCAGACGGCTACACATCTGCGGCTATGCTTCAACTGTCTCAGAAAGGACCATACAAGGAACAACTGGAATTCGAAGTACAAGTGTAAATCGTGCGGGTCATCACACCATACGCTACTACATGAGGATACTGCTGACAGTCGAGACGTTCACTCAAACACGTCAGCACACACAGTAAACATGAGCGTCGACAATAGAGCGTTGGAAACTCATTCTCAAACAGCAGTTTTTGGTCGCAATGCATTGCTGGGCACTGCTATTATCATTTTATCTGGCAAGGCAGGCGATGAAATGAAGGTACGGGCTTTGATCGATCCATGTTCAGAAGGATCATTTATTTCACAGAAGGTGGTTCAGTCCTTGAAAATAACCAGATCCCCTCATAGTATGACCGTGTCAGGTGTAGGAGGACAAGTTACCGCACAGGTTTCATCTATAGCGCACTTAACTTTAATATCACTATCAGACTCTAATTTCACATTGAGTTTTTCAGCAGCTGTGCTTCCCAAACTAACACAACTGCTGCCACAACAACGCCTTGAACGGTTGGCCTGGCCACAACTAACCGGTCTACGCCTCGCTGATCCCAGTTTTAATACGCCAGCTGCCATTGATTGTATTTTAGGGGCTGACGTCTATCCTCACATCATTTTAGCAGGGCTAAGAGTCGGTAAACCAGGTTCCCCAATCGCTCAACAAACTCGTCTGGGAAGGATCCTCACGGGCCAATGCTGTACTTCATCGAGTTCATCTCCCACCAACTCATTTTCAACAACATTTTCAGCAGAGACAAGTTTGGCGAGTCAATTACGTCAATTTTGGGAAATTGAGGAAGCAACCTCAACCAAGCAGAAACTTAACGTGGATGAGCAAGCTTGCGAGCAACACTTCCAGGATACACACAGTAGAGACTCGTCGGGACGTTATGTTGTACATTTGCCACTAAAGCAGCAGCCCACCTTGCCCGGATCAAGACAACATGCAGTTCGTCGCCTAATTCAAGTGGAACGTCGTCTGCAGCAGGATATAAACCTTCGCCTCGCGTACAACAAGTTCATGAAGGAGTACGAAGATCTGCAACACATGCGTAGGATAACGCACGATCAAGTGCCCATACTCAATACCAGCTACATACCGCATCATGCTGTGGTGCGCCCCGAATTGTGGTGCGCCATTAATTATGAATTACTAACAGTAACCTACGCCACATCCTGCGCTCCCTATTTGGCCAATCGAGTTCTGCGACAGCTTGCACTCGATGAACAAACCAATTTTCCTGTTGGTGCAAACATAATCCTTAAACACACGTATGTGGACGATGCACTTGCTGGTGCTCACAATTTAGTTGCAGCTTATCATGCCCGACGAGAACTTATTAATCTTTTGGCAACGGCAGGTATGAGTCTAGACAAGTGGTCTGCAAACTTCAGTTTGCCAACGAACGAATCAGATCAGGTTGCTAAGAACGAGTACAACTTTAAATCAGAAGATACGGTGTCCATATTAGGTTTACACTGGGCGCCAAGAAGCGATACTTTCTCCTATAGAGTTCAGCCTCCTGTGTTGCCTGAAGTAATTACGAAGAGGATAATATTATCCAACATCGCCAAGCTTTACGACCCTTCCGGATGGCTCGCTCCGGTCACTGTTCGAGCAAAAATCCTTCTGCAACAACTGTGGATCACTGGTAAGGATTGGGATACAGCTGTCGACTCAGAGACGAGATCATTATGGCTTCATTACTGCTCACAATTATCCAAGTTACAGGGAATCGCAATTCCACGGTGGTTTGGGACTACTGATCAATCGTCGATTATTTTGAATGGATTTTGTGACGCCTCTGAAAAGGCGTATGCAGCCGCTATCTATGTAGTTGTGAAAACGACTGATGCTACACGGTCGACGCTGATGTGTGCAAAGAGCAAAGTTGCGCCAATTAAAACAATTAGTCTACCACGATTAGAACTTTGTGGCGCACTATTGCTAGCTAAACTTATCTCCCGACTCGTGCTCGAGTTAGACCTGAAAGAAGTTCCTCTGAGATGCTGGTCCGATTCGCAAGTAGTTTTGGCGTGGCTTAACGAACATCCAAGCCATTGGAAGACGTTCATCGCCAACAGGACAAGCGAAATCCTCACCCTGCTTCCAAACGCGCAGTGGAGGCACGTAGCTTCAAACGATAATCCCGCAGACTTGGCCACGAGAGGATTGTCACCGGAGAACCTAGGTCAACAACACATATGGTGGCATGGGCCACCGTGGTTAATCCTACCAGACAAACGAGATGTCCAACGTCCCGTAACAACCACGACGATAGAAAAACGAGGCAGGTCAACGGTTGCTCTGGTGACGCAACCCCACCAGGATAATAGCATATATGGCCGCTTTTCATCATGGACAAGGATGTTACGAGTTATGTCCTACGTCCACAGATGGAAGCATCGAACCAGACGAACCCAACATAACTCGGTGTCCTTAAGCGCAGAAGAACTTCAAAGAACACAAAATTCGATCATCAAAACCGTACAGCGAGAGGTATACGGTACAGAGCGTTTACGATTACAGACTGGAAACAACGCCTTACACGGGAGCACGTTGAGAAATCTGAAGCCGTTCTTGGATAAGCATGACGTATTGAGGGTAGGAGGTAGACTTCAGCTATCATGCCTGCCATATGATGAAAAGCACCCTGTCATACTCCCAGGTAAACACTACGTCACCGAACTGCTCATTCGACATGCCCATGCAGTAACACTACATGGAGGTCCGCAGTTAACTCAAAGCTATCTGCGACGTGCGTTTTGGATCACAAGCGCTCGAGTTCACATAAAGACAGTCATTCGAAAATGTGTCCGTTGCATACGTCATCAAGGTCGCACCCTACAGCAGCAAATGGCTCCTCTACCTGCAGCTCGAGTGACGACCTCACGAGCATTTAGTTTCACTGGTGTGGATTATGCTGGACCATTTCCTGTCCGTGCAACCAAAGGGCGAGGTCATAAGGCTACCTAGGGTTACGTAGCAGTATTTACGTGCATGGTTACACGTGCAGTGCATTTGGATGTGGTGTCTGACTATTCGACGCAAACGTTTTTAGCCGCCTTCGATCGTTTCGTCTCTCGAAGAGGATTATGCCACACTGTCTACTCCGACAACGGAAGAACGTTCCGGGGTGCAGACACCGAATTGAAACGAATGTTTGACGCTGCATCCAGGTACAGTGCCGAGCTTGCAGCTTCAGTAGCAAACAAGGGCATACGCTGGCAGTTCATTCCTCCAAGGGCACCACATTTTGGAGGGCTGTGGGAAGCCGCGGTAAAGAGCTTCAAACATCACCTCAAGCGAGTAATAGGCGACGCAACTCTTACCTTTGAGGAATTCTCAACGATGACATCACGCATTGAAGCCTGTTTAAATTCAAGACCCCTATCCGCAATCAGCAGCGATCCCACTGATTTCACGGCACTAACGCCTGGTCATTTCCTCATCGGTGCCTCACTGCAAAGTCCACCTGACGCACCTTCCATCTTGGAGACAAGCGGCCTTTCGCGCTGGCAGACGGTGATGAATATGCGCAACCACTTTTGGCAACGGTGGCGCAAGGAGGTCATCCAGGATTTTCAGCAACGCTCAAAATGGCATGATCCCAACCCTCCGCCACGAGTAGGTGATCTGGTTCTGATTGCAGACGATGGGCAACCGGCTCAACATTGGCCCCTCGCGCGAATATCAGAGGTTCATCCCGGTCCGGACGGGCTTACACGAGTTCTTACTCTACGTACTGCAACATCACCATCTCTGAAACGACCCATACATCGGGTAGTACCACTGCCGGTCAATGACGAGGCCACCAGTGCCTTCATTTCCAGCTCAACGGGATCTATGACGGCGGGCGGCAAGAAGGAGGAATGAGAACCAGCTGTTCAATCAAAATTTCAAGGAAAACTCTTCCTCGCAACTAATTATAAGTCAATATACAACGCAAACTTAAGTTAACGTTATGTCATTGCTCTCTCGCAATGAGGCGGGCGGTATGTTCGTGCAACCCCAATCCAACGAATTTTGTGCAGCGCTGGCAGCCCTAATTGTCACATCTGCTACAGAAGAATCCAGCGCATACACAATGATCTCAACGGGATCAACCAGTCTTGCGTTGTTTTCGATAAGATTCAGTAGGGAGCCAGTTCAAGCAAGAACACGTTAAGCAAAACGTAGTGAACCCAAAATTATTTTGTAAACTATGACAGTACAATATATGTTAACTAATTAAAAGTTGAATCTGAATTTTCATTTTACGAACACAAGGTAATCTGCTTGTTTTAGTTTAAGTCTGCAGCACATGGTGAAAAAAATCGTTTGATTATGACTAGTAATGTGGTTAATTCAACGAGGATTGAACTCCTGACCCAATCCAACTATAATACTTGGAAGAGGCATGCAGAGCCACTTTTAAGTAAATTAGACTTGAGGGAATAGGTGAGTGGAGAGATACTGAAACCAGAAATGGGAGAAAGAGAACAAAAAGCAGCAAGTGACTTAAAGATTCAGACATGGGACAAGAACGACAGGAAGACGAAAGCAGATCTTTTATTATCCATTCATTGTCACGTCATTGTATGTAAAACCTTACGTGATGTGTGCACCCGTTACGAATTGCTACGCTGTTAAAGCAGCTTATGTTTCAACGACTTAAAGAAAATAGTTGTGTACGAGATCACCTGAAAAATTTATTTGTGTCGGTCAACACATTATTCGCTTTGGAAATAGAAATTCATCCGTCAGTATTATCATTATTGCTATTTTACAGTTTGCCTTCTAGTTATGGGAACTAAGTTAATTTCCTTAAAAACGTAAAACCAAAGAAAAGTTATGTGAGAAAAATGTTCGAAAAACAGATAACTAAATTGAACTTGTAAAGGTAGAATTCCTTTAAACGTAAAATCAACGAAAAGGTACGTGAATACTTTTTTTTGAGAATCACCCAAAATTGTCTTTACAAAAGAGCGAGGAAAATTATATTAAATGAGAGAACTGGATGTTTTGTTTTTATAAATACTTTTGTTTGATCCTACGAACACGAGTGATCTTATTAACAAGCACTCCGCACTCCATGTTACCAAATAAATATCCATATACAGGGTGTTTTGTAACTGATGTCAAATATTTTAGGGGGTGATTCCTTGAGCCACGCTGTCAAAACATTTTTCACCCTGTATTGGTTTTTGGTATTTATTTCAGGAGTCCATGATAGGAAATTAATGAGTTGTAGCTTAATTAGTTCCTTAAAGTCAGCCAAGTATTTGCCATTCAAAAACAATTGTCCTATCTGTTACCGTTTTAAAAAAAAAAATCGCCTACAAGAAATTTTTTTTCGAAATTTTACAAAAAAAATTAGGTTTTTAGGCCGCCCACCCTGTCAGACAGCCGAGACTGATTTTTCTTTCACACACTCAAGCCTGTGACAGCAACAACGGTGGAACACTTGGCCAGCGTTGCGGTTGATGCTACAAGTGGGCGGCAACACGGCACAGGTGGGTGGTTTAGCCTCTCTACAGTCCTGGAGTTAAAGCTCCTAACTGACGACAGCATGTCCGTCAACAGTACAGGAACCATTGACTCTGAAGCCGAAAAGAGATTGCTGGGCGAGGCTACCGAAGCCAAGGCCTCTGAGAAGAAGAGGAAGCCGACCAAGGCACAACTGTCCCTTAAAAGGTACAAAAGCGCCAAGGCCAGTTTGAAAAAACTCTTGCTGAGGAAGCCCGAAGAGCTCTCTGATAAGGAGAAGGGCTACTTGGCAAGAAACAGGAGGATTGTCGCCGATTTCGAGAAGATTATCGCTTCGCAGAAATTGGGGACAATCGTTGAGGAGCTTCCAGGACCGTCAAGGTCCGAAATCGGAGCTAGTAGCAAGAGCGCCAATCTACAGCGGCCCAACGCTGTTGCCTACTCACCCTCAGGAAAACCCGCACAGCCGACTTCCCAGAAGAAAGCCAATCATCAGGACATATCATAAAACTAAAACAACCTGATACTACAAACATAACTATTGTCGGTGGGAGTGCATGGACCTGTTCTTACACTCATGACATTATTTTAGCTGCGGGTGTAAATAACACAAGAGATATTATGTTGCCTTCTGATTTTTCAAGATCAGTCAGGAATGGTTAAATAGCTATAGATGCAATTGATCAGGTCCTGACTCAACCTTTGGCAGTTTTTCTAGGATTAATGTCATTAGATAAGAACTTTGAGCCTGTTATTAAAATATTCTTAGAAGAATATCTAAGTGTATGTACTACATTAGCTGATTTGACCCCTGAAGCCATGAATACTGCAGATACTAGTGTGTTAACAGCTTCCAAATCAGAAGTTACATTTCAATTGCTTGTTTTTATACTGTCTCTTGCAAAAGGTCCAATGACCGTAATGAATTATTCAGCATGGTTGCTTAAAAGAAAAACAGCATTTGTTGCAATTGTTATTTATTTATTAATTTGTCGAGACGAGGCTTCTGTATGCGATGGCGAGTGAGCAGAGTTGCTCGATGGAGGCGTTGGCCTTCGAAGGAGCAAGCTGGCACAAGGGAGTCAAGGTCATTGACTGCTCGGGGAGAAAATCCGTTGATTTTCTGAGCCGTGTAGTCAAGGGCCTTGGCGAACTTTGGCCAGGAGCCAAATTGGAGGTGATTCCGAATTCGGCCTTAGTGCAGCAAAAGTGAGGCTTCCAAATGAATCCAAGAGCGGCACCGAGGAGGCTGCAGGCAGTGCAAAGTAATTTGCACCACTGCGAAGCGGCCACCGATGATTTGATGCTGTATATGAAGGCAAATGGAGTAGACATGGCCTTAGTCCAGGAACCGTGGCTCTCAGGGAACAAAATCCGAGGACTTAGGTCAAAAAATTAAAGTCTACTTCACTCAAGCACAACAGGTAAAAAAAGAGCGTGTATAGTAGCAAAGAGATCATTAAACTGACCGGTGGCCCACAACAAATGCGTCAGAAAGTGACGAAAATAATGAATGATTATTCTGTGTACCTTAATTTCTTTAAAAAAACTTTTATCTATTAAAAATTTTTGGTTTTGTAATCTTTTTTTACATTGAGTGGAAGAAGGATAATATTGCAATATTTTCCGTAATTAAATGATTTTTATAAAGCTAATTAGAAATGGTTCGAGTTAAATATGTTATCACATGGGCTGCAAACACCACTCTAAACGTTACCGAAAAAATCGCTTTTGTGAAAAACTCATAGAATGAATGAAAACAGTTTTTCTCGATTTCCCAATAATCAGCTTTTTGCAATATTATCCTTTTTCTTCTCATCCATTCAATTGTATCTAATCTAGGTTTATTACGCTTTGTAAAGGGGTTGGATACAGCAGCGAAAGTGTGGGACCGATTAAAATCAGAATTCGCGTCCACAGAAGCTGTTAAGAAGGCGAGCTTGATAAATCGCATTTCAACATTCAAAATGACAGACGATGAAAATCTCCGAACACAGCTAATGGAATTCTTTGCAGTCAAAGCGACGTTGGAATCGATGGACATCTCAATAAACGCAGACTTGTTATGATATAATGCTGTTGAATAGTTTCCCACCGAGTTTCAACATATTAAAATGCTCGATGGAGTCACGTGACACCGTACCGAGTTCAGATATTATTCGTACGGAAATTATGAAAGAATACAATTCGAGACAACAGGTGAGCGACGATACTGGAAGCAATTTGAGCGCAAAGAGGCAGAGAAAAATTTCAAGATGGCCGACGCGACAGAAAGAAAGGTTGTTTCCAGCAAATGACAGAAAATAAGGCGAGGAAAAATAAAAATGTTCGTTTTAAGGGCTATCGGTGTCATGATGATGGTCATAAGGCTGCCGAATGTCCAGAAAAAGGTTCGCAGGAAAATACAAAGTGCGAATCATCATCAAAAGTGGTTGGAAGCGCATTTCAAGGTGTAACGCTAGAACAGTTGCTTAGGGCAAAAAGTAATGCTTGTGATAGACGCTGGTATTTGGATAGCGGCATATGTGTAATTCTTAACGAAAGAACAAGTGTGCAAAATGAAAAATTATTGTTGGCAAGTGATATCCAAATTGAGATAAACGCGCGGGGTACGGGAAGTATTGTGACAACAAACGGTAAACAAAAGGAAACTGTGAAACTCAACGACGAATTGCTAGTGAAAGAGTTATGTACGATCGTGTTAGTGTTTTATTTTAAGACACTTCTCATATTTTTTTCTTTCACAAAACACTCTCAAACATTTCTCGAAATTTTGTATTTAAAAACGCTCAAAACGATTAGAAACAAAACACCTTAGTGTCTAAAATTGTGCTTCTTAACTTAATTGTGCTTGTGTGTAAATCACTTCGCTCTTAAACATTTTGTCCATTAGACAGTTTAAATGTTTTGAACTAAAACACTTGCTAGACACTGTGATTTGCAGTGGAATATACTATACTCTAATATACAGATCACAGATACATACACTGTTTCGTTTCAAAAAGACATAGCATTAGTACGTGGGAAAGGCAGTACCTAAAGTGAAACTGGTTGCTAAGCACGAAGGTAACCTTTATTATTTTTGTGGGAAGCAAAAGCAAGTGAATCTTGTAAATATCACCGCTGCAAGTGTAAATGTGTGGCATCAAAGCCTTGGACATCTAAATGTGTGTGACTTGCTCAAGTTAACGAAAAATGGACTAGCAACGGGAATAAAAATTAAGAGTAAAAAAGTGTCACAACCGTGTGATGTGTGTTTCCGCGAGAAATTGCGAACACTGCCGTTTTTGAACAAATCCAAAAGAAGCTCAAAATTGTTGGACATAGCGCAGATAGAATCTGTTGGGAAGCATTGACTTTCCAACATTAATGAAGTTATTATTTAACACTGAACTAAAAATTTGTAAGACATCTGTTAGTCATAATGCCAAGGTGGGCAACAAAAGTTAAGCCAAATGAACTGGCTCAGTAAATAACAAGTAGTTGATCATCAGAACTCGTACGCAGTGGAAGCAATTAAGCTCAATATCTTAAGTAAATAAAGAATAATGTAATATTAAAACAAGGAATAAAAACCATTTTGTTTAATAATTCCGAACATTGTAGCTACAGCGTGGTGCATTGTAAAAGTCTGGTTGCATAAAAAGTGTGATCGAAAAACATCGTGGTAATGATAACAGTCTGATTGAGAAAAATAAAAATATGCAAAGAAATTGATATGTATATAAAAATACTACAAAATAGAAATGGAAAGTCTTGTAAAAAAAGGTGAAAATAACAAACGGATGTTTAAGGATAAAAAGTTCCCACGTGAGAGACAAAAAGTTAGCAATGAGGTTAAACATGGGCACATGGTGACAAGAAACTCGTGTATCAATGAAAATGTATTGAAAGTGAATGAAATTAATGATAGAAAATACTGAAACTTATTGTTTAACAAAGTGAATTAATCACCTTAGAAAAATAAAATAAAATGGCTAAACAAACAAAGATTAAAAACATTAACATAAACATTTCTGATGGAACCAACTATAGCAGTTGGAAAACAAGAATAAAGGTGATACTGGAATATAAAGAGTGTCTGGATCCAACTGTTAGAAAAATGTAAAACGAAGAAAAACAGGAAGAGTGGAAAAAGCTGGACCTCAAAACAAGAACATATTGGATCAGCTCAATATCCGAAAAACAATTAGAGTTCGTGAGCGACCGCACTACAGGCAGAGATGAGACATTTTAAAAATAACAGTATTTGAAATGCAAAATACAAAAAAACTTGCTGTGTTCCATTTGACCGAAATTTGGGAAATGGAACGCGCTTTTTCGTTCAATGGCAAAACATAACGTGCCTATTTCGTCAGTCGAAGTGTTACCGTTGGCGGAAAACAGCAGTTTTGGTTTTTGTTTCTAAGTATTCTATTTCCTCAGTATGGTGAGTATTAGTTTTTTATCAATATTGTTTTTGTTATATGTTTAATTTAATTGCAGAATTGTCCAAGGGAAACTAAGAGTTACAAGAATTGGAGCTATGCGGGAGGAAAGGCGTTAATAAAAGTGTACGAAAACAGAAAGGAGGAATATTTCCATTGCAGAAAGAAAAGGGTTTTCTGGGAGTCGATTTTGGTGGACTTGGAAGCAATGAATGTATTGGTAAATTATTCAAAATGACAAATAATTGTTTATATACTGAAATATTTCTATACTCCAGGTAAGTGACACGACTCCCGAGCAAGTAGAGGCCAAATGGCGGAGTTTGTACCGAGCGTACAAAGCCGCCAAAGATAGGGGAACTGGAACAAACCCTTCAAAGTTCTTATACATGCATTAAATGGAGGAAATATTCCATGATAGCCCTTCTGTTTCCGTGGGCTTGGTTACCACAGTGGGAGCAATAGAAACACCACAATCGTCAACATGTAGACGGAGCAGAAGCAAGTCACCCACGAAAGGTTCACCCAAGAAAGGGTCACCCAGGAAAGCGTCTTCAAAAAAGAGGCTAAAAAAGGAAACGTCTTTGGACGTCAAGAAACAGTATTACAAAGAGAAAATGGAATACAAGAATGAAATGAAGGAGATGCTGCAAAATTATTTAAATAGAAAAGACGAAAGCAGGGAGCGCAGACAGACTGAAATTATGGCTAGCTTAAACAGGAATGTTAGTGATATTTAACTTAACTTTAAAGTCTTTTTTGATCCTATATTTTCTAATTTCTTTTTTGGATTCTATATTTGTTAAGTATTTTTGTTCCTATATTTTCTATGTTCTTTTTTGGATTCAATATTTGTTATGTTTTTTTTTGGATTCTATATTTGCTTGGTTCTTTTTTTGTTTTGTTTCGGCACTTCATTCAGATAAAGTTCATCTGTCGTTACAAGGCGCCGATTTTTGCGAAGAACGATGATACTCGTTCCCAAGACATTTTTGAAGGAGGGAATCTCAAGAACTCATATACGTTTTTGCAGCCGTCATCGCTGGAATTATCGCCGTCTCCGTCAGCATTAGACATACGCGCAAGGCGGAAACAAAAAATTGACCATAATTGGACAGAGGAGGAGATAATTAAATTAATAAGTAAGGTTGCAAGCTGCACATCCATTTGGGATGCAAGCTCCAACGATCACAAATTGAAGACAAACAGAGAAAAATGTTGGCAAGCGATCGCCGACTCCTTTGGCAATAAAATTCCAGTACAACAAATGGTCGCGAAGTGGGGAAACCTACGCACGCAGTTCCGGAGGTTAAGCAATGCAAAAACTAAATCAGGGCAAGAGGCAGTAGAGCCAGTACACTGGCAATATTAACAGTATTTGAAATTTATAAGTATTGCCGAAGAGCAACAAACGGTGAATACTACATCAAATCTAAATGTGGTGAGTACTTTAAAACTTCAAAGAGGAATCGATCTCTAAACGCGTGAAATATCTGTTTATTTGCAGCAGGACAGCCTGATGCGCAAACGGGCATTGCGTAAACGGGCATTGCGCAGACGGGCAGGCAAACGCAACGCTCAATCTGTAATAACAGAAAAAAAAAGAAATTGTTTTCAGCGGAATAGAATGCGCCCTGCACTAAAATAGTGAAAGAAAACGTGGACGAATTTCACACATTCGGGATATACGTTGCGTCTGTTTTACGCTCAAAAGGAAGCAAGGAATATGCCAGAAAAGTAAAAATGAGATTGAACCAGCTTTTGTTGGAAATTATGGAGAACGAGCCGACGGTAAAAAGAGATTTCGTATTTCACACTTTTATATTACAACAGGGCACTGAATCTTTTGTTGATTTTGTCCGAGACGCTTGTGGAACATATCCATTGATAATAGCAGATACTAAAAATAAAATTAAAAACTGTTGATTATGTGTGTACGACAGCAGAAGTTGGGTCATGGTGAAAGCATTTAAAATATATAGAAAATCTGCATTAGGAGTGGACACTAGTGATGGAATTTTTTCTTGATCATATGATATATAAAACATTCCAATAAATGAAAATGATGGCGACCAGGATAATAACGTCGACCATCAAGACGATGATAATGAAGATGAGACATTCCTCTTACAGTGTAAGGATAATATAAATATAAAATATTGGTCTAAATTTATCCACACCCTATGAACAGAACATTATAAATTACATAAAACTAGGGGAGATAGAATAATAAAGAGATACTTGAAGAAAATCTAATGAATTGCATATTACTAGGAAACTTACTTAAATTAAACTAAAGCCAGCAAATTGCATATTACTAGGCTAAATAAATAATTGCATTAGGTAATAATATATTTTTAAACATTAAGCATAAAGTAAGAATTAGGTTAAGCATGCAGACTGTTAACCAGAATTATGCAGGCATGCGGAATTAGGTTAAGCATGCATTCTTAAACTATAAATGAACAACAAAGGAAATTCTTTAGAGTACATGTACCTTTTTAAATTATGGTGGGATTAGAAACAAAGTAATAAAATTTGTAGAAAAAGACTTAGTTGGAATAAAAGGGGACAGTCTGGATAAGACCGTTAAAATTTAAACATTCAAAGGTTTTTCTTAATCCATCTCACAAACGAGCAGCACTTCTGCACGAGTGAGTATGCCTATTTGCAGTCATGCAAAGGCGATCTTCATTATTACTAACTAAAATACAAATCTATATATTTATCAAACATTACAACACGAATTTCCTGAACCCCAGAAAGCTGAAGAAACATATCAATTATTACCGCATCATGAAAGAAGACTCGCACATTGCATTTAATTACCTCAAAACATTTCATATAAAAGGCTGCATGATGCAGCTATGGCTAAATGCCAAGCAATTTGGAATTTGTGTTCCAGGTCTTCTTAAGCGGCTGAAATTTATTTTGTAATCTCCGACAAGTCCATGCGTTACCAGATGGAATTCATATTATAACTGTATTATGGATCTTCTAAAAGTTCAGGAAACTTTAAATGAAACCTTATGGCGGCATGATCATGGGACCGCACAAAAGAAAGACGAGCGACAGTGTATTTGAACAAATCGTTAAAATCTGCTAAGTACAGTGGTGTGCCATATTATTAAACCCATTTGAAATAATTGCATTTCTTCAATTCGAAGCTGCCCAGTTGTTTTTTCGTTTATAAGTGAATTTAGTTAATAAACTTACTCTCTGACAATGAAACGGAACCGAATTTCTTTCTCTTATAACATTTGGTGATAATTTCACATTTTGGAAAAAACTCAATATTTGGTATGCCCAACTTTTAGCAACAGCAAGAGCCTTGATTAGTTCATGTATACTGCTTATGCAACTTTGTATGGTAAAAAAACCCTTTTTGAAACTCTTTCGCATAGAAAAATTCGATCACCATCATGCAAACAAACTAGTATTTTTGGGAACTCAGTTAAAAATAAAATGTTTTTCCAGAAACAGCTGCACACAGTTCCACGGGAAGAGTCCATGAAACACAACAAAAGAAGAAAAACATTAAAAATGTAGACAAAGAACAGTAGAAAACTTTCTCTCAAAATTAATTTGAGGACAGTGCGTCTAATAATATGGCAGACCACAGTAAATTTACTTTGGTCACTTGTTTAAATAAAAAAAAAAACACTAAAAAATTAACACAATTCAAAACTAAAGCTACTATTTTGTATTTTTTATTTGAAATAAAAAAAAGTACAAAGGAATAAATAAACATTTCATCATAATAATAAAGTCTTTTAAATGATATATTCCAACAGTTAATAAGTGTCGCTATTAAATAACTCTATTTTTAGCACTACCTATTAACAAGGAGAGGAGAAAGAGTACTTAATTTTCAATCATACAGGCTAATGAAATAATGAAACCTTAACGGAAACCAAAAGATAAGTTTGTTATTATAGATTTTAGAGTTTTGCAAAATAAAATTATATTCTATGGAATAAATTTTATTAAAATTGTTATATCAATGAAATATAATAGAAAAAAATAATGTAATATTATTATATATTGTTAAATATATTTGTGGTAACCCTGTACCAAAAGTTCCTTCTCGTTTTTAGTTCTAAGGTTAGTGGTAATTGAGTTTCAAAGTCAGTTGTAGAGCAGTCGTGATCGAGCTATCAATAAAGGCCGTGGGTCAATTTATCTCACTAGCCGGTGTGAATAAAGTGTTCACTACGATTAAATATTGTTTCACTACATATGGACAAATTAAATAATGTTTCACAACAAGTGGCGACGAGGATGAAAATTTAATTCTAGATAAGTAATTTTGATTGCGAAAAAGTAAAAAGTGATATTGCTGACACTAAAACCACGTGGATTAATTCATTAAACCAGGAAGGGGTAATTAGAAGCGTGTCAGCATTTGGGTGTATGAGCTGACGACAATGAAAGCGCTCCAGAGAGTGGCACAAAAACACAATAACAGAAATCGTGATAGCAATTCGTCGGAAAGTGGCCCACATCAAACGATTAACAAATTCCGCTGCCACAAATGGTAATGATGTCGCAGATTCAAATCGATCCATTAAAGAAAGGCGACGATTGGTCTTCGTTCAAAGAGCAGCTAGAGGCATATATTGTGCCCAGTGATATTACTGAAGAAAAAAAACATACATTATTTTTAACCAGGTTAAATGGAAAAGTATCTAATGGGTCAAGACTAACTCATAATGAATCATGCTCATATTGAAACGAAACATGGCGCAGCTCAAGTCATGATGCAGTTCATTCGTCAGAAGTTACTTACACAGATGTGTTGTGTGCGCTAGGCACAAGCATCGGATTGAGACGCAAATGATGGCTGATTTGCCCGCTGATAGGGTAAGGGCTGGCAAACCATTTCTTCATGTTGGGGTGGATTATGCGGGACCAATAGAGATCAAATTGATCAACAGAGTAGGCAATCAGATTGTGAGGCAGAAGATATCGATTACGGTTTTCGTATGTCTCGTAACGACGATCGCGTATATTGCTTGCTAGGAGATATTTATCGCTCGTTGGGGCCGCTGCGAGAGGATTTATAGTGGCAACGGAACAGCATTTGTTCGAGCATCGAGAGAAATCAAGAGAGCTATGGAGATGTGGCACAGAACAAAGGTATTTCAGCACTTAAGCATGAAAGGCACCGAATGGCGCTTTATGACACCAGAAGCGCCACACCAGGGTGGAATATACGAGGCGGCCGTAAAGTTGATGAAACATCATCTCATTCGCGTTATTGGAGCGAGAGTACTGCCGTTCGAACAGTTGAGAACGTTGATTACACAGATCGAACCAATACTTAACTCACGGCCTTTACATCCATTGAATGACGACCCGACTGACCTACAGGCTTTAACACCGGGTCATTTGTTGTGCGGTGAGCCGTTGGTTCTCCCATTACCATTTGCTTTTCCAGAAGAGTCAACCCCCAAGGGTATTCTGTTATGGAAGGATCGACAAAACATGGTAAAAACATTCTGGGATAGATGGCACAATGAGAATTTGACCACATTGCAAGAGAATAAGAAATGGCGACGAGAATTTGAACGAGTTCAACTTGGTCAGTTGGTGCTCATCAAAAGCGAAAATTTTCCACCCGCTCAATGGGCTATGGGGCGCATTACTGAACTGCATCCAAGCAAGGACAACTTAGTACGCTCGGTTACAATCCATACGGCTACCAGTACGTTTAGAAGACCAGTCCACAAAACTTTGTATTTTGCCAATTGATGTTAACAAATGGTACAATTGGGTTACGAATGACATTAGAAGCCCTAGTTTTCAGGCAAAAAGAGAGTATATCAGAGGTTATGCGATTTCTCCAGAATAATTAATGGTAAAATATAAGAGTACAAAACTACATAGAGCAGCAAATTATCAAATTTTGAAGTTTCCAGTATGATGAGTTATGATGAATGAAAGTATAATTGTATATAAGTTTAAGATTTTTAATTATACAAGATTAAATATGCCATATCATGGTTAAGTCTTATATTTCTAGTGAAATTATAGGTTACCATGAATTCATCTTTCGTGTTGTTAGTATCGCCAGCCTCGCAAGAGTTTGCGTTTCCTGCAAGTATGTAAGTCTGTTACGGCAGGTCAATCCGCTATTTCATGGTTAATGGTATGAGAAGGTCGTGAAAAGTCCTTTGAGCCAAATTTGGGAAAAAAAAGAATTTCAAAGAAAACATATGATGCGATTACGTGAAGTTTTTGAGAGACTAAATGATGGTGGTTTAAGTATAAAAATTCAAAAATGTATGTTTTTTGCGGATGAAATTGTATTTTTAGGTTTTAAGATTGATCAGCATGGCATTCATACCATACATGTTAAGAATTGAATTGTGATAGGATTTGAACTGTTGGTAGCACCAAATTGTAATTAAATAATATTAAAAAGTAAAAGGCAAACCCCGAATGTCACGACGCACATGCGATAAGCCGTTAAAATGCGATGACCACGGATGTTGCGACGAAAATGCGATGAGCTCGAATGTCGACGCGCACCAAAAACCCTTGTTAAGACGCAACATAAGGTGGATAAATTCTGTTGGCAGTTATGAAGTCGAGAGCAGTCGGCGACATGCAGTCAACAAGTCAAGTCTGCTAAATAAATATTTTTACATATATCTCAGTTTAACTCATAGAATGTATTATCAAATTAAAGTGTTTTACAAGTATAATATTCAAAAATAGTATTAAAAACAATGAATTATTTACTTTGAAAAATTTAATGAATATACCATAAAATTAAAAAAAATGTACATACCTTTACATTCGTGAATTACGTGTTTTCAACTTTTGACAACAAATATAGCAGTATAAAAACAGTACTCAAATAAGTGGTGTTTACATAAAAAGAAACGCCAGCATCATTCGTCTTCATTCTAGTTTTGAAAAATTTTTCATTGAAGAAAATGTCTCAGTCAAAGCAACGATCTGCGAATTTCTCCAAAAGTGAAGAAGAAAAACTTTGGTGCTAGAAAAAAAAACTGATGCAGTCACATCAAAACAAAAGGATACGACATGGGAAAAAGTAGCACAACAGTCCCATGCTTCTTCTGAAACCAACACAGTGAGCATTTTTAACGATTTCACTATTTTCACGTCAAAATACATTCATGTGTTTTTTTTTTTTTTTGATTTTATATATTCGTACAGCGAAGGTGTTGAAAGAAAGGTACAATAACATAAACCGTATGCTTCGCAAGACGAAAGCAAATGCTCGGATAGAGCTATTTATGACTGGCGGAGGTCTTCCACCGAAAAATAAAGACAAAGAAAATGATCCTTTGCTTGAGCAGTTGAGCGATGTAATGGGAGTCATGTTGTGATACAAGTTCCCGAACACTCGCATGTCCCTGTTCCCGAACACTCGCAAATATCTCCAAACAACTCCAACACACTGAGTGTTCCTAAATGTCTCTGCCCATTCCTGAATGGGTTTAGATACACCCCAATAGTCCCAAATATTCCCAAAACACCCAATTCACCCCGAAAATACGCGCAGTATAGCCCAAAATACCTCAAATCCATTCTGAATGACCTTGACCAACCTCAACAAACAAATTCATTCAAGTCAAAATAAACAAACACAGAAAACGTATATAAAACTTACCTACCCCAACATGTAATCCGAGCCGCTCGCGAGCGATAAACAAGTACGCCACTACTCGCGCCACATCAACAAAATATGCTGACTCGGCGGAATGGCCAGAACAGAAGAAGCGCACCAACACTTACGCCAGTCAACATAAATTGCTGACTCCACAGATTGAACGTTCGGGCAACAACTGTAATCAGACCCGGACCAAATGACTTGGTCGATTACAAATGTTTTGATTACAGGTGAAGACACGTGCCTAGAAAGGTACATTCCATTGTGACCGAGGGAAATGACACGAAATATGGAATGGAATGTGCAACCTACGGGAGAATGGCATTGGAATGCAGGTAAATGACACGAAATGTGCATCGGAAGGCGCAAGTTACAGGTGAATAGCATAAACGGCCAATTAAACAAAGAATATGACCTGACAGTAGATGGACGATCAACCAGACGCTGATCTAGGCAATATTGGCGGGTCATCGGCTGCTCATTCAGCAGAAAAATAATATAAAAACCGACCCGAAATACAGAAGAAGTCAGTTCTGGAGCCCGATCTGAGGAAGACGTTACTTATATCGCCAGAAGCCGAAGACACCGAAGACGTGAAGACCACGTAAGATCCCGAAGACGCCGAAGATCCTGAAGACACCGTAGACACCGAAGACCTCTGAAGACGCCGAAGACACCGAGGACGCCGAAGACTCCCAAAGACACAGAAGACTCCGAAGACCCCGGAAGACCCCTGAGAACGCCGTTGGCCCCCGAAAGCTTGTGGGAAGCATCAAGTAAAAATAAACCATAAAAAAATCGGTGGACAGGTTTCCGACCTAACACCTTGTGCTCAAACCGGCTCCTGGGCTGGAGGGCGAATTTAATACGGTTAAATAACAATCACTTAAATCAAAGCAATAATACGTCAAACTAATAAATAAATAAAATTAATACAAAAACATCGTAATAAAAATAAAAAATAACATATAACAATATTATAATAAAAGAGTAAATTAATAATATAGCAATCCGGTATTAATCAATAACCAAACTACTTCCCTAATAAAACGCGAAAATAATATCTGTAAAAGGGGTAGCTAACGCAACACCAAGTCACCAGAGTATCACCGAACAGGTCTGGATGAAGGAGATTGGACTGGAAGAGGCACTCAAAGATCCCCGGGCTGGTCCGCGTCCAATATCGCTGGACGAGTATCGACGGCGAAATCCAGCGCCCCGTCAATTCATCGAGGCTCCAGGACAACCACAAAAGAAGGAGAAGACAGGCGTAGAGGCTCGATTCCGTCGAGAAATCAAAGAGGCTATCAGGAGCTGGGTGCTATCCCCTAACAAGGAGGCGCGTATAGCCGCTAGCAGAAAGATTGACCAGTTGAAACAGGACCGGCGCAACTACAGAAACCAGAAGTTGAAGCAGAAGAAGATGTTGACAAAGAATGGAAACCAAAAGTAATTTATGTATAAGAGTCAATAAATAAATGTACAAGTAACAGAGAAATATTGAATTTTAATGCCCTTGGTCACCCACGATTCCCTAAAAGAGGGAAAATACATAACAGTCAGTCTTGACGGCTTGCCAGCTAGGTATTTTTATTTTTTTGTACATTTTTCCCATCGAGAACCATATAAGAAAACTCTATTCTTCCTATACTAGACACGATGACGATCACATTATCACTATAACTGAGGGTGATGATCCGTTTATAGAGGAATTCGTTGCCATCGTGGATGAGAACGGTGCCATCGTAAACGATACCATGTTCAAAGATATCATGGTAGAAGAACGAGAGAACAGAACCGATTCTAATGAAAATGAATCCGTGGAAAAAAATGCTGAATCTCTGTTGGATTGGAGCAAATACCGTCCTACAATGCTGCGTACCAAAAAACAAAAACTGTTGAAAACCTCGAAGGCATCTAAACGTGAATTGGAAACAAATGCAAACAAAACAAATGCTTTGAAAAAGAAAATTTCGGAGCAACAGTTGGAACACGCTCGTTTGGAGCACGAACAACATATGATGCATTCTGCAGAAGAGCATAAGATGAGAATGCAGATATTGGAAGTTAAATTAAAATCAAAACAAATGTGATCATGTATTATGTGTATTGTGTACAATACGAATATATAATAAAATTTATATTTTTATATTCTCACAAACTATTTGCTTCAAGAAGTGCAGGAAAATAATCGGGTAATAATACCGTACGAACATTGTCACGTCTGTCGACTTCAATTCTGACCACATCCACAGGTTCATCTGGTGGGATGTTTACTTCAAGCGGCGCATCTAGTGGAACCTCTTCGTTAAAATCGACGACTATGTTGTGGAGAATTGCCGTTGCAACAGCAACAAAAGGCAGAAAAATATCTCAAAGACTGTCCAAGACAGGGCGGGTGAAATAACCGAGTTTGTAGATATTATCGAAACCCGCCGGAAGTCCTGGCGAAAAGCCGAGCTGCAGGGCCAAGAACCGGCAATGTGAAATCAGAACCTAGGTGCACAAACACCCATCACGAGCAAGAGGGCTGCTACGATCCCGATCGAGCAAGACGCTGGGAAAAAGCTATGTGAAGGAGTGCCGGAGAAGGAAGAATGGGAAGTTACGGCAAAGAAAAGCGGAACAAAGGCCATCAGAAATAGGCAAATAGAACCAGCTACGGTAATTCCTACGCCTGACATCTCCTGCCCCGGGCAAGAGACGATCGTCAGCCAGAGGCAAAGAAATAAGGGGAAGAAACGCAGGCCTCGAACCGCTACAAGGGAAATCATACGCAGAGGTCCTAAGGATGATCCGGGCAAAAGTCAATCCAGCATAAACCAACACTGTTTGGACTGTTTCTACTCATTTGAAGTGCCAAGACTGGAAAACGTCATTTCCATACACCATATTGCCGTTCCACAACATTTCGAGTTCTTATTATTGACTCGTTGTATAGTTGTTTCACTGGACTTGTACACCGAAGTAATGGTGTTGCCATATATGGTGTGACTGCGTAGCCAGAATCACCAATGAGGATAAAATTGTTGAAATCTTTTCGTTCGAACTGCATCTTCATAACCGAATTGTTAAAAATAGTTTGATCATGACATGACCCAGGCCATCGTGCAACAATGTTCAAAAATTTCAAATCATCCTAACTGACGCTCTGTACGTTGAGTAAAAAGAAGCCTTTTCTGTTTCGAAAATGCTCTGAGTTGCCTCCACGTTGGATTTTCACATGAGTACAATCAATCGCTCCAATGGTTCGTGGAAATTTTGCAATAGCTGCCTTCAGACACTTCTTCATCAGATTGTGGCATTTTGATGAAACGCTTTCTCAGCGAAGCGAGGGCAAATGAAACTCGCTGAATTATAACTGAAACTGTAGCATTACTGACACCAGAAAAATCTCCGACTGAAATGAGCATAGTGCCTAATGCATAAAATCGAAGGGAGATCAGTAGCTTCGCCATTAAAGGGAAAAAAGAAGAAACCAAGCGAGGAACTTCATTCATCAAATTTGGAAAAGCTGAAAACATCAAAAATGGAAAAAAATATTCAAATTCTAACGAAAAATCAGCAGAAGCTGCAACAAAAACTAAATGAACTTATGAACCACTACAATGAAAATGTAGTTGAACATTATAGAGTTACTTACATACATTAAGCAAAACATCAAGCCAATAACACAAAGAACAAACACAAACAACATGAGGGAGAAGCGACAAGTAACACATGAGGAGGACATGGACACAAGTTCATAACACGACAGTTACAACACAAACAAAGAAGTGAGTTTCACCGAAATAATGAAACAACAAAAAAGAGAAAATCAAGAAAAGAGAAAGGAAAACCTCATACAAAGCAATAACACTAAAAACAAAGAGAAACTTCCACCAATAATCATAGACGAAATTAAAAGAGAGGAAATAGAACAGCTAAATAATGGACTTGCTGAAAAAATACAAGTTAAAGCAAAAAACAGAAACAAAAGCCATATAATAGTACAAAACCATGATGACTTTCACAAAATTAAGGAGAAATTGAAAATTAATCAAATAGAATTTTATACTTATACTCCAAAGTAACAGAAACCACTATCAGTCGTGCTAAAGGGAATTGATAGTATAATAACTGCACAACAGATAATAAATGAGCTAAAAGATCAAGGATTGAAACCAATAACAGTCAAAAATATGACAACTATCAAGAACAAAGAAACTAAATAATTAAACATGTTTCACGTGTATTTTGAAGTAAAATCAAATATGGAAGAAATTAAACAAATCAAAACCATAGATTACTATAGAGTACATTGGTAACCATATAGAAAATCAAACGGCAACAACCAATGCAAACGATGCCAACGCTACGGACATGCAGCCTCTAACTGTAATTACAGATACAGATGTATAAAGAGTGACAAAAACCACGAATCAAATGAATGCATGAAAAAAGCAGATGATCCACCAGTATGTGTTAACTGCAGACAGCAGCACCCCGCAAAATTCAGGCAATGTGATGTGTATAAACGATGCCAAATTAATCAACAAGAACGAAACAAATCGCATCAGTATAGAACTTCAACAAACCACAGCAATAATAAATCAGCAGACATCCAGCCCCATACTGTGATGAAATCATCAACTTCAACAAACAACACACAACCAAGTATACCAGAGTCAAATTTGAGTGCTCTACACAACCAAGGAAATGTAAGCTGTAGAAACCAATTCGATTTAAACAAAGATTGTTCAAAATTGACAGTATTACATTCTCAAGAAAAATAAATGAGTTCATTCCTAATTACTTGAAATCAGATGAACAGACCAAGCAAATTCAACTTATTAATCTTGTAAAACCTTTCTTAAATCGAAGGATAAGTTCTTCATGAGCGGATATAAAGTACACAGAAGTGATAGAAAAGCTGAAGTAGGGAAGGGTGGAACGGCCATACTCATTAAAAACCAAATAAGACATGAAAGAATTAACCAATCTTGCTCACAGTCAACTGAAGCCACTGTTATCAAAGCAGAAATAAATAATAAAGATAACATTATAATAGTTTCAGCATACTCCCCAAAGCAAATAAATACAATTGACATTAATAAGCTCTTGGGATTAGGTGAAAAAGAAATTATTACCGGGGACCTCAGCTGCCACCTCAGCTCTATGAAATTGCATTAATAGGAATCGAAATGGCATAGTTTTAGAGAAATATATAGTCAAATATAACAATAAAATAAATTTAATTTTTCCCAACAATCCAACCAGATACTCCTCCATCCCTCGCAACACAGAAAGCATAATTGACCTAACAATAACTAAGAATATAAATGCATACAAAACTCCCTTTACGGATGAAAATTTCCAATCAGACCATGCTGCAGTTATAATAGATATAAATACGAATATTAACGCAAGAGATGAACTAATACAGACAAATTCCATTAAAAGGACTACTAACTGGAATACATATAAATCAGAAATTAAAAACGAAGTAAGTAAAATAAGCCCATTGACACAAACTATACAAGATATAGACAGAGCTGTAATTAACTTAACAAAATAATAAATGAAAGCATGGAAGCAAATACACGGAAAACCAAAATGCCAAATATAGGAATACCGGAAAAAATAGTAATTATGATAAAAGAAAAAACCATACACTAAAACAAATTATAAACAAACTAAATAAATTAATAAATTAATTAGAAATTGTTTTAGTTGCAGTGAGCAAATTCAATGAGTTTTGTCTAATACCTTTTCAATGGTAAAAATCAATTTCAATAGAAGTTAAAATAAAATTTTCAAACTTAAAAATGACAAGCTGCGGTATTTGTTTGAAGTCAATTCCTGCTAAAACTGTGAAATTGGCCTGTAATGACTGCGGAAACGAGTTTCATGGATCCTGTCTCAATTGTAATTGTGAATTAAATCTTATATATCGAAAAAAAGATTATGAACTAGACTTAAAATACTGAATTCGAAAGAATTAAAAAGAAATTGGATTTTGTAAATTGTGAATTAAATATATTGTGAATCAAACTTAATCAGAAGAATTGAAGGAAATTTGGATTTTGTTTGAAAACATTAAATTGTGAATTAAACCTGTTCAAGGAATTATAAAAAAAAAATTGCTACAAAGTTATCGCTTCGTCATAAACCCAGGATATTGCAACTTAGTGAAAACAATGTTATTCCGACTTAGGAAGTTTGTTATCAACATCTGTACCATTGTTTTGGATCGGAAGAATTATCACGGAATAATACGTATCAAAAAATGGACAAAGCCAGAACCACGCAACAACGGAATATATGCGCCGTGGAACTATACATAAGTTTGCCTGGGTAGGACGGAGGATGGAGTCTTAATTTGATTTTCGAGCAATAGAACCATTATAAAATTTGACCCTTTAAGTGTTTCATATGTTCAATAAAAATTTCAAAAACTTAAACAAAACCTAAAGTATCGAATTAAATAAAACAAAAATAAAAAAAGAAGAAATTACAAAACTTGAAATCGAAATTATAAATTTGTCTTGTTCAATAAAGAAAAAAGTAAAAATAGAAAAATCCCATCTAATTGGTGATTTAATAAGCTTCAATTGGTGATTTAATTAACTTAACTTGCGCGAGGGTGACCCATATGTTGATATGCGTTTGTACAATTTTATGCTAGATGTTTGGGAAAAATATGCTATATTCTGCAAAACTTTCTGATAATGGTACTTTTAGCTTTAGACTTTTATTTGAGATAAAAAATATTAAGATACGAAGAAAAAAAAATTTTTCATAAGAATTTCGCCCATGGTCCATGTTTTTTTTCAGCACAAACAATTTGTTTTTCCAATGTTGTTAGATACCTCATTTGAAAGAATACACCTTCCCAAATAGTAGAAAATGTGTATCTTTCTTCTACGTATGATAGTTGTGATAAAAAAAAAATAATAATAAAAAAAAACTAAATTTCTATTTTCCAGTAAACTTGAGTCTTTTAATTTGTAGAGTATACAGTCGATTTCCGACTGCAACTGGCATTCCTAGTAGAGATACTTGTGGAAAGTATTAAGAGAATGTTAATATAGTAACGAATTCATTCTCGTCCCTAGAAGTAAGGTAGGAACTAAATTTGGTAATCCCTCTTTACTTATAGGGGTTTATACGTGTGAAAAATCAAAACCTTGCACCTTATTTTAAACCTTTTATGATTCCTACAGCTAGGAAATGGGTTGGTATCGATGGAAGGCCTTTTGCCATTTGTTACCAAATTGCTTTAAAAATTCGTCAATGGTACGATTCAAGCAATTTCTTTGAAGATGTATTTTGTGCTTTTCCAGAAGCAAGTCAATGACGTTTTAAATTTGTAGTAAAATGAGCAATTGCTCAGGCTGTAATAACCCCCCTATAAGTACGTAGCTCAGACTTTGGGAAAATTTCGAGCTGCGATCCCGACCAAATTCGCATTGGCGGAAACAGGTCGGAGGGATTACAAAAAGAATAACCGGATTTCCGGGATCGTGAAGAACGATGAGCAGAGAATGGATCGGATATACGATGAGCAGAGAATGGAGTGAAGGGAAAAAGCATCGCACAGATACAAGTTGAAAATAGAAAAAAAAATTATCAAAAGAGAAAATCAGCATTTGCGTATCAAGTAGACGATTTACTAGCCATTCAACGCACGCAAATTGGTCCAGGATTGAAATTTAACTCTTGTTGAGTGCAGACTCTTTTATCTGTAGTTAGTAAGGGTGTATCACCACAAGTTCTATACATAAAAAGGTGCTTACCTAGGCATATTGACTCCTTAGATATTAATTTTCATTGCACGTAATTAACCACAGTTAAGAAGTAACTCGAGCACTTATTTCAAGGTCGATGTTTAGTATGATTAAGATCATTTGGTTAGGTTTAGTTAGATTATTTGTTTAGGATGATCTTAGGTTCATATTTGTTAGTATGTATTTGTTTAGGTTCATATGATAAAGATTGGTTAGGTTTCATATGATCAGGATAGTTTGTTTGTTGGTTTAGGTGTCATAGTTTGATAAGGTAGGATTCGCTGTAGGTCAAATATGTACAGGTAGATTAAGGGTTAAGACAGAATGTTTAATTTGATAAAAAATTAGGATATATGCATATTTGAGGATTGATAAAGAGTTTTGTAATCATTTGATAAAGAGTTTTGTCATCATTTGATAAAGAGTTTTTGAGTAGTATATAAGATGAAAATTTTGGAAAATAAAATCAGTGTTAAGCAGAACTTGAAGCCTTTCACTTCCCTTCATCAAGAATCTGGATTAGTGTTTCCTAAGCCAGTTTTCAAGGATCAAGACGAACTACGAACACTCAACAACATAGTTCTTCACCAAAAGGGAAAACTCGTAGAATTCTGGATTAGCGCTTCCTAAGAAAGTCTACGCTGCCACCCTTCGAGAAATATAATATTGTTACCCTGTGGTCCATCTGACTCGATCCCGTAAGGAGGAGGAGTCAAACGACCCAGCGGTAAAACAGACGAACAACGACCTGGGGTCGATGACCAGTCTGATTTTGGTTTGCGACGATATCTCATGCAGAACGGCCGAATGTATGGTCATAAAACCGAACACACAATCTTCGTGTGGAAGTCTTGTAAGGCGGGCGCATTTCATATTTCATTTTGAACTTGAACTGTATATATTTTATTTTATTTTATTTTATTTTATTTATTTTTTTTTATTTTATATTTTTTTTGCTATTTTCTTTATTAATTTAAAATTATTTTAATGTTAATTTTTAGTGTTTTTAAGTGTTAAAAATTTGAGCTTTTTAAACTTAATTTTCGCTCAAATATTCGCAGTAAGAACCGCAGTTTCTGCCGATCTTAGAATTGGCGCGTCCAGCTCGTCTCCAAATAGTTATTCTGACTTAAGTGGTAATAAGCTAAGTGATTAAATTAAAATTATTAAAATAAAAGACACGATTAACATTCGTGAAAAGTTGGTTTAGTTGAATTTGTGTGATTTAGTGAAAAATTTTCATTGAAGTGTTCGTCCTCCGGGTACGTCTAGTTTTGCGAATGTCCGTCATTTAGTCACCGTGAATACGGGAACGCGTTTCATGTGAATCAGTGAAATTCAATAAAATAAAATTGAAAACGTGTTAAATTCTCAAAAATGTTTTAATTTTAACGCAATTTTTGATTTTTAGGTTAAGTGAGTGCGAAAATTCGAAATTTACGCGAGTCAAGTGCATTTTGTGAAATTTTTAAAAATTTAATTTTACTTTTAATTATCAAATGTGTTAAAGTCATATATAAAAATTAATTTAAGTTAAATTTTGTAAATTTTCATGTATTTTGTTTTTTAATTAAAAATGAGTGAAGTGTTTGTGAAAAAGTGCATTTCAGGATCTTCCAACCAGAACTGCTTGGGTACTTTTTACCAATTTTAGCACTTAAGTCGTATTCTCTTGGTCGTTGGTAACTCCAGTAGAACTTTCAAATCGCATACTAATCAGTTCATTTCGGTCCGGTGAAGTGTTGAAATATGATCTAAAACAAATACACCTGGTAAAACTGTTTTGAGCGCACTCATTCATCGAACGTATTCATTTTGCTGTTCATTCTTCTGTCATTCGAACACAGTTCAGTTCAACCACAGCATTCAAACCAAAGAGTTTAATAAAAGTTCTATAAAAAGAACACACAGTTGCAATACGTTGAGAGCCCAAGAAGCCCTAAAAAAATAAAATATTTTTCAAAATGATACATAATATAAGTTACGTCGTCGCATCGTGTAGAGTGTGTGCAGAATTTTGTTTTCTCGAACAGTCGTCTCGCCGTAGCGTATGGGAAAAGTAATTTTATGGATAGAATATATTGCAATTGCCAGTATGGAAAGATGACAAGATCAACACATAGATAACCGATTAAGCGAAAAGCAATTATTCGACAATATGTGCATGTGACTTACATATACGTGTATGTGGGTCACTGGACGAAAATGGAATAAGTGGTGTTCGTTACTTCTTGTTGATTAAAGATCATAAACTTTTCGTTTTACATATCTGATAAGGACAAAAGATGCTGGAATGGAGAGTACACCCATCGACAGAGGGAAGCGATCACTTCCCCATGGTTATCTCGAGTAACTTCAAAGTAACCGACTCACGCAGAGAAGCCAGATTTGTCGAATCCAGGGCAGATTGGGATCTTTTTCGCGTCCCAGCGTCCTATCTCTGCAACTGGAGACCGACAAAAGACAATATCAATGGTGAAGCGGCAAATCTAACAAAAATCATAAAAAGAGCCGCCGAGACAGCAATACTCGTCTCACACGGATACAACAGGAGGAAGCCATGCTGGTTCAATGACGATATACAAGAAGCTATGTCGAAAAGGAACAACATTTTGAAAGCACATAGAAGACACCCGAATAATACCTCTTATAATCTACTTCGAAGAGCCAATGTGGAAGTTAAAAACCTGATAGAGGAGGCCAAAAGGGAATCCTGGAGGACCTTCTCAGAAGGTTTTGACTGCAGAAGCGACGCGAGACAGGCCTGGGCTAGGCTGAAAGCTTGCAAGGGCGTAAAGAAGGGATCATATGTAGCGATGTTACGAACAGAGGGACGAAGTATACTCACCGACTCAAAAGAGATTGCCTCCACCTTCAACAATAACTACATGCAATACTCAGAAGATGAACACTAACCAATAGCGTTACTTAAAGAAAAGAGGGACATTTTAGGAGGTAAAATCACGGGGATACACAACCCAGATAGAAATATTACCTACCCTCTCGGTCACAAAGAACTTTCAGATAAAATGAACAAACTGAAAGGAAGAACCTAGTGATGTGCCGAGTACGGCTTGACTCGAGTCAGACTCGATTCCTGATTTGGACTCGCCTACTCGAGTACCAATTTATTTTGACTCGAGTACGCCGGACTCGATTCCGGTAATCGAGTCTGGAAGAATCGCTTCGCTGACTCGATTCCATTATGCGAGTCCATCGTACTCGAGTCAGGAAGAATCGATTCGCTGACTGGATTCTATTATGCGATTCCAACTTACTTGAGTCTAGTTTGTGCAGTTCATTGTTGTTATGACATTATGTTACTATGTTTTTTTATAACTGATAATTGATAACACGTCATTATGCTAAACCTACATGCTTTTTGAAATTTACTCCTTTCGATTTTTCGTTTTTGCTCTTAAATCGTTATTCTAGACTCGAATTCTAGACTCTTGTTCCGGACTCGAGTTGTTAGACTCGAGTCAGCATTCGAATACCAAACATAGAACTCGAGTACTGGACTCGAGTCGCGGAATCGAGTCATGACTCGAATACCGTATAAATCGACTCGAGTCGACTCGAGTCTTGAAAACAGCGACTCGGCACATCACTAGAAGAACCCCTGGTAGAGATCAGATTTCATACAAGATGATCAGGGAAGCGGGTATTGACTTCTCTACGAGACTCCTCATTCTATACAACAAAATTTTATTGGAAGGAATATACCCACATGCTTGGAAACATTCCATCATAAAACCTATTCCAAAAAGAAATGCAGGAGAATCACGAGAAGTTAGTGACTTCAGACCTATCTCATTCCTACCTTGCATGTCAAAGATACTGGAAGGTATCTTGGCAGAAAGGCTACGAAGAATGATAGACAACAAAATACCTTCGGAGCTTCATGGATTTAGACCGGGTAGAGGGACAGAGTCCCTATTGTTAGAACTAGAGCATGCAGCAGCGGGTTGGTTATCGGATAGAAAACACGGTATGATACTCTCACTAGACCTACAGAAAGCCTACGAAAGACTTACCGTAGTTAAAGTAGCAAAGCAGATGAGAAGATGGGGTTTCAACACAGAATCCATTAAACTAATTGCTAGTTTTGCGAAATATAGAACGACCTCCACCGTACTGAACGGAAATACCTCGGCTTCAGGTAGAATAGACAACGGGACGCCACAAGGTAGCCCACAATCACCGGTGCTGTTCAACATATACATATCAGAACTGGTAAGCAAGGTTAAAAAGGCGGCGGAAGTCAGACTATATATCTATGCAGACAACATCTACATAACGGCAGAAGGCAACGACGCTATAAGCAAGTTGGCAGCTGCGCGAGAGGCGATCGAGAAATGGTGCAGAGAGGTAAGTGCCATCATTCCCGAGAAAAGTGCAGAACTCCTACACATCTGCAGGAAAAGAAAATGCAATATGGAGAGTAAAGCCAAAAACAGTCTGCGAATACAACGGGCTCATCATCTCAAAATTCTTGGAGTAATCTTAAATAAGTCCTTCAGATGGAACTGACACATCAAAGAGGTGTGTAAAAAAGTAGAAAACATAGCGAACCTCACTGAGGCACATGATCAAGACCCTACTGAATGGAACATGTGGTTATGCCATAACGTTATATGGTAATGCCCCGAAAACCACACTAGCCACACTGGAAAAGACGACAAGAAAGGTTTTGCGCTGCATGCTAGGAGCTTTGCGCCCAACTAAAAATGAAGCTCTTGCCATAGAGGCCGGCTTTGAAATTAACAATATAATGGCAAGCAGAACAATAAACGTAGTGGCCAAGAACTTAGTCAACGCTGTCAGGCCACACTACAAGACCCTCACGTCACTGAAGAATATACAGTCGAATCCGCGCAAACCTTCGTCTCTATACCGGGCATGGATGCTTTACAAGGATAGAGGAGGACCTCTCCCTACAACTTACACCACACATAGGGATGAGGTATACACCACCCAACTCCTAAAGAGCTGCAAGGCTACAATCCTCCCGGGCTGTAGCAAAAACCAGATAGGAGAGCAAATCCTTAGGGCAAAATTCGAAGAATGGCATGAGGAACACAAAGATGAAACCATCATTTATATGGATGCTTCGTCTAAGGACAACTCCTCGACCGCAGCAGCTGTTATCTACAAACAGCAGCAGTACTCACCATTCTTCAAATTAGAATTACACCAGAACGTATCGGCATCAGTAGCTGAGCTATACGCCATTTTCGAAGCATCCAAGCAAGCACTGAATAGTAACGAAAAAGTTCTTATCCTAACATACTCCAACGGATCCATCAACCCAGTCTTCAACATCAGGAACATCTCCTTCATGGCAAAATACATAAGAAATAGCCTCATTAAGAACAAAGGAAAAGTTAGACTGGGTTGGATCCCAGGACACGCAGGAATAGAGGGAAATGAAAGAGCGGACGCCTTAGCCAAAACTCCAGGCAGAAGCGAACCCAAAATTCTACCTCCAAGCGAAAATTTCTGCAGGGCTATAGCAATGAAAGGAGAACAAACAATAAGATGGAACAGATGGCGCGATACTGACACCTTCCTAAGAAGACATTGGTTTTCCTTAGATCCACCTATCCTCAACCCATCCCTCAGTAATATTAAAGTGAGAATACTCACCAGAATTAGATTAGGGACCACGAAACTCACGCACGGGCATTGGTTCGATCGGTCCGAAAAGCCACAGTGCAACACCTGTGGTGGGCCTCTCACTTTAATACATACTCAAACACTGTAGAAGGACTTGGACCTATTTCGCAGGAGAACCTCCCCCGCTTACGGTTCTTTTGAACCCGAAGCAAGCTGAGGATTCTCAGTTCTTCAAACTTCTAGACAGCTTAGGTTACAGCCAAGACATATAAACTTGAAAAAACACTATTTTAAAGGGCAAGAAACGCACGCGCAAGTAGGGAAACGGAATATAAAAAAAAAAAAAACAGCGTCCGTATATTTCATGAAGAGGCGTCATCCTTCCCCCCGAACTAGTTGATCCAAGAAATAGAGCAATAATTTTTAAGAAGCTTTACTAACAGGACTAATATAAACGTAGTGTAAGATTAGTTTAACTCGAGCTAGGACCAACTAACATCTTACTAATGTGCATTTATCATTTACTAATAGGTTAAATAAACACTAACTAAACTCACATCAAACATTGTAAACCTAGAACATACTCGTAAGGGTAAGAGACAAGAAAGGATAACATCTCAAGCAACAAAGTTCACTTGGAAAAGGAGCTAATTTATATAGTAAACGTATAAAAGTAATCAATCACAAGGGCTTCTCCCTGCGCTGGCCAAGACAATTGTCAGTCCAGCATAGTCATAAGTTAGGTTAGGACACATTATTCCCAAATGTACCCGCTTCCTAGGAAGCGGACAACATTTAGCCTCCCCTGTAGGAGCCATTTCGTAGGAGTAGATTAAACACTAAGCCAATAGTAGGGTTATTTATAAGCCTACTATTTTCCAAAAATAAAAATAAAAATAAAATAAAGCTGAATTTGCATATATAAATGAGATAATTGGAATATTTACATGAGATGGTAGTGATAGAACGTATGGAAGCAATGATTTAACGTATGGATGAGTAAAAGTTGTAACATAACATGACAGAGGACTTGTATGAATTAGGGAAGGATTGAATGGCAAAGGGATGGAGTATGTTATAGACGAACGTGTTGTGAAGTAATGCAACGGATGGATGAGTTAAAGTATGAACATAACATGACAATACTTCCTATGATAAAAGGTAAAGAGAAAGTATGAGGAAAAAATTATAAAACCATTGAACCACAAAGCACATCCGTAAATGGACTCATAATATTATGTTTTTTTTTTTTTTTTTTTTTTTTTAACCAGGAGCCACCGTCGAGCCGCCAAACGTGCCAACCTACCTACCTACCTGCCTGCCTACCACATATCCTACCTGGACACCTACCAACCATAGCCTATGTACCATACCCATACCAGTCCTTGTTACCCTATTCGTATGCAATAAATTCAGGACGATACGCCAATTTTCATTCATGTAGATTGTCATTTTTATTAGGATTATTACATCTCTATGAACAATATGTATGCATCCTGGAAAAATTACAATTTTCTCCTCCATTCTCGTCCTGTCTTAGTTCTTAGTTCAATAATTATTTTTCTCTGTTCACGCAATGAATAAGAAACTCTACACAGTTCGATTCGAAGCGGATGCCAATTCTATACAGTTTCTTATTCATTGTTTTGATGTAACGTAGTGGGTAGTGGGTTTTTATAAATAGGTAGCATGATGGCAAGGTGAAAATACTTAAAAGTTCACTAAATATATTTAACTTCTCCGTAGGTAATGAAGAAAAACAACTCTTCACCAGTATGTTGGATTTTGGAAGCATCATGAAACGATATACCTACTAAAGTTATTAGTGAATGCAAATAATGATGACTGTTCACAACATTGTAATGTCTGACAGAAGATTGTAACGTAAATGTTCAGGCATTGCAATGTTGATGGAACTTAATTGATTTTTTATCGGTCTAGACGTTAATCAAAAATCCATTAAGTTCCTTGCGGTGGATTGTATCAGTATTTCCGGACACGATGAATAGTACGAGGACCACATATGATTTCTGATCGACGCATGATCCGGACTACTGATAACGTTTTGCTACGACCAACTCCAGGATCGATAGCCAGTCTCACATCAGTCACCGGAGTGACAAGAACTTTAAGCATGGACTCAACTGTGACATCAATGAATTAGGTGTGGGAATTTGATCATCAACTGAGCCGGACATATTTTGTTGTTGAAGTCTAGCAGTAACATTCATTTACCATATTTGTTTATTAGAAATTTAATGTGAATAAATAAATAATAAATAATAATATAATAAAGAACTTTAATACAGAATCTTAGATTCAAACATTGAGAGAATTTAAGCTTCAAACAATGACAATGATGAAACTATGGTTGATTCGGAACGGATGCCAACTCTAGTAAAACTAAAAATTTTAGTCATTCCAAAGATGTTGAAGGCATGATGGCAAGGTGAAAATACATAAAATAAACATATGGTAATAGTAATTTGCAAGTAATGGATGTTTGATGTCATTCGTCCACCTGGCACAGAAGCAGCATGGCCTTCAAATTAAACATTTTCGTTTTTAAAATGGAACTGAATTTATCAACGGGCGGCTAAAGAAATTTTTATGTACTGAGGGTATTCAAATCTAAGTTATTTCACCGTATACTCCAGAGCAAAATAGGCGTAGTGAACGTGAGAATAGAACGATACAAGTGCAAGAACAATGCTTATCGCAGTCAACCTGGTGATAGCAATTCAAGGAGTAGGCGTTTGATGAGAGTGTAGCATCTTTTGATTCAGTTTAGATAATTAAAGTCGACTATAAAATAATTAAAGTAGTGTATTTCGTAGATCGTACATATAGCTTTCACAGACATTGAAGACAGTAAGATTCTAGAAAAATTCTAATCGCACATCGTACCAGGTGGAGCTTATCAGTCCATCGTAGATTGGTTAAAATTCTGATAAAGTGGTTATTACTTTGTGGATTTTTTGAAATTATTTAGTGCAGAGCACACTAGTGGCACACTAAAAAATAAAAAAAAATAAAAAAAGTTTTTCTTATAAACTCGTGGTCACACGGTCGAGAGGATGAGGAGTAGATCCCCAGGAGGAGACCCACCAGGGGAGGGTACCGGCCCGAAGCGGAAGGTGTCAAGGGGTACAAGCTTCAAGATCAATGATGAGAAAGCATTCCCAGGAGTTAAACTTAAGACGCCTCTGTGTTCTGGGATGTACCTCCGGATTTCCTCGAAAGTTGAAGGAAAAAAATGGTAAACCTTAACAGATTCAAGTTAGAATTCTACTTAGGAAAGATCACGAAGAACTGTTCAAAGGCATCTTTCAACAGAGAAGGGGACCTGGTTGTGAAAGCGAAAGACATACTTGCAGCGGGGAAGTTGTTGAATTCGAGTAACATTGGAGAATATAATGTGGAAGTGACGAGACATGAAACGCTCAACTGCTGCAAGGGAGTCATCTTCTGCCCTGACCTCATCAACATGTCGGACGAAGATATCAAGGAAGGACTAGCGTACTTCCACCCAGTGAAGGAAGTTTACTCACCCAAAAGAACCCCAAGGAACCTTGGCAATGGACAAACCCTGACAAATCCAACTCCAAGACCCTTCGGTCTGGTCATAATAACGTTTGACTAACTAGAGCTGTCAAAGAAGGTCACCGTAGGCTTCAGGAAAGTGGACGTGAGGGTGTATATTCCTAGCCCTAAAAGATGCAGAACGTGCCAAAAAATGGGACACACAAGTAAATACTGCCCAACTGGGATAGAGACCTGTGGTAAGTGCGGCCTAACAAGAACGGAGGGTCATGCTTGCGATCATTCAAATAGATCATGGCTAAAGAGATCAAAGGAATAATGGCGCGAGAAGGACTATCGAAGTACGAAGCCAAAAAACTTTTCTTCGATCGTTACGGTGACATACCGAATTATATAAGGACAAAGAATGTGTCGGTAGCCGAAAGGCTGAGATTTGCCAATTAACTAGAAAATTCTACAGGCACACCAGAAAAAACAGCGAGGACAGCTACTTCCCTCAGCTCACCTTCAACATCAATTCGCACGAAAGCAACTAATCATAAGACACTAGCAACCAGTAGCAAAGACACAACCACAAAGGAGACTATTACTAAAAATAACCCATCAACATCGCCAAACGACACAATGTCAATAGAAACAACAACGCCTAACAAAAGGGCAAACTTCCAGGGAATTACACCTAATTTACTTACACGGAAAACCGCAGACAACACAAAGAACTACAGTAACATAGGAACCAACACTCAACTAAGTCACATTAGTAGGTTAGAGCTAGCACGTTGGGAAGAAAGGAAGGATGACACTTCTTTTTATCTCGAAAACCTCTCCCTACCGGGAATAACACCAATTCTAGACCTAAGTAACTTTAAAGAAGGCTCGGTACAAGAATCCAAAAATTTAGACGATATCCAAGACACAACACTCAACTTAGTGGTATTAGTAGGTTAGAGCTAACAAGTTCTCTAAGGTACCTCATGTACTTATACAACCACCACATCATACTCCTACAAGAAATGAAGTTCCGGGATAATGTTCCAAGTTCTGAAGGCAACTACGTAATCTACCATAAGAACAAGGTCAGCGGAAGGGGAGGAGTTGCGACCTTGATCAAAAATAGTATACCACATAAGGAGATATCGCTTAATTCAAGAATAACTGCGAATGACATTGAATTTCAAGGTAACCCAGGGATTTCACTTATCAACGTGTATGTGAAGAATGACCATTCCTATCAGGAGAGGAACCTAGACCAACTGATATCGCAGGTATTAGGGAGAAAGTTCATTGGAGGACACTACAATGCACATTCGACAGCCTGGGGGAAGTCAATGACAGACATAAGAGGTCGACCCATCATGGACACGCTGGAAAAAAGAACCTGGTAATGCAGCCTGGGGGAAGTCAATGACAGACATAAGAGGTCGACCCATCATGGACACGCTGGAAAAAAGAACCTGGTAACGCAAAATGAAGGTTCTCCCACCTTAACATCAACGAGAGGTACATATACGGCCATAGACCTTACAATAACGTCTGCCAAACTCGCACAATCTCTAGAATGGAGAGTAAACCCAACAACAGGGGGAAGTGACCACTTTCCAATTGTTATTTCTACAAATTTCAAGATAACCGACTCACGCAGAGAAGCAGGATTTGTCGAATCAAGGGCAGATTGCAATTTTTTTACTTCTACAGCATCCAATCTCTGCAATTGGAGACCGACAAGGGACAATATCAATGGCGAAGCTGCAAATCTAACTAGAACTATCAAAGGAGCGGCAGAAGCAGCAATACCTGTCTCACACGGAAATAACAGGAGGAAACCATATTGGTTCAACGATGTTATACAAGAAGCTATGTCAAAAAGAAACAGAATATTGAAAATCCACAGAAGACACTCTAACCAAATGTCATGAAATCTATTGCGACGAGCCAATACTGAAGTCAAAAACCTGATAGAGGAGGCCAAAGGAATTCATGGAGGACCTTCTCGGAAGGTTTTGACTACAGACGTGACTCGAGGTACATCTGGGCTAGACTCAAGGCTTGCAAGGGTTTAAGGACTGACTCATATATAGCAATGCTTGAACAGAGCTGGCCGAGCAAGTAAGTACGGCTTAAAAGACTGCGGAAGTTAGATAATATATCTACGAAGACAACATATACAAAACTGCAGAAGGTGAGGACGTCATAAGCAAGTTGGCAGCTGCGCGAGAGGCGATAGTTATATGGTGTAAAGGAGTAAGTACCATCATACCTGAAAAAAGTGCAGAATTGCTACACATCTGCAGAAAAAATAAATGCAACATGAAAATCGAAGCCAAAAACACACTGCAAATACAACCTGTTCCACAACTCAAGATTCTCGGAGTAACATTCAACAAGACTTTGAGATGGAACTGACACATCAAAGAGCTTTGTAAAAAAGTAGAGAAATTAGTGAATCACTCAAAAATGCTCACATCCAGAAACTCGCAAGTACCAAGCGACTCGCTGAGGCATATGATTAAGACCCTCTTGAGCGGAACGTGTGGATACGCCATCACGATTTATGGTAATGCCCCTAAAACAACGCTTACCTCCCTAGAATCAACGATAAGAAAGGTATTGCGCTGCATGCTAGGAGCCTTGCAAGCAGAGCAATAAACCTAGTGGCTAAAAACATAGTCAACCACCTCAGGCCACACTTCAAGGTGAGAACCACTAATATTCCGACAAATCGATCTAAGCCTTCATCTCTACACCTGGCATGGCTTCCTTACAAAGACAGAGGAGAACATTTCCCCACAACTCACATCATCCATAGGGGAGAGGTATACACGACTGAACTCCTTAAAAGCTGCGAGGCTACCATCCTCCCGGGTTGCAGCAAAAACCAGACAGGAGAGGAAATCCGTAGGCCAAAATTCCTAGAATGGCATGAAAAGCACAGAGATGAAACCATCCTATACACGGATGCCTCATCTAAGGACAACTACCAACATCCAGCGTTAATCTACCAACAGCAACAATACTCACCATATTTCAAACTAGAGCTACACCCGAACGTATCGGCCTCCGTAGCTGAGCATACGCCATCTTTGACACAATCAAACGATTATTGAACGTTAATGACAAGGTCCTTATCCTAACAGACTCCAAGGGATCACTTTACGCAATCTTCAACACCAGAAATAGCTCCTTCGTGGTAAAATACATAAGAAATAGCCTCATCAAGAATAAAGGAAAAGTTAGACTGGGTTGGGTCCAAGGACACGCGGGAATAGAGGGAAACGAAAGAGCGGACGCCTTAGCCAAACCACCAGGCAGAGGTGAACCCAAAGGAAGGAGAACCTCCACCGCTAACGGTCCTATTGGACCCTAAGCAATGTGAGGATTCCCAATTTTCAAACTGTTAGACTGCCTAGGCTACACACAAGCCATATGAATTAAAATAACCTGACCCTTGGGATGGCCGCACACATACGTTATCCGTATTCGATTTATGAATTTTTTTTCCGTATTCGGACATCCGAAAGCATGCAATCAGTAGAAAATACATTAACTGACGCACACGTTCGCTTTTTTTTCAAACGGAGCAAATTCCGTACGTACGTTTCGAATTCGGAGAAACATACTGGAAAAAACCTAATGACGTCTATTCTATTCAGTATCGCGCCGGCACCGCGCGAGTTACGTTATGCAACATAACGCAACCACAAAAATTACAAGAAGTTTCTGCAACAAATGAAGCTTCAAACATGAAAGTAAACCTGTTGCATAAACTTCCCATAAATGTTGCCAGCAACTCATAATCAAGCTGATTTCTATCAACGTGATCAGAAATCAATGACCCTAAAATCATGATCCTTAATAAACTCACCATTTCCGATGTCCGAGTTAATGTCCCCAACTTGCTTTGCTGTTTCCTGTTTTCCCATCAAAATAATCCAATCCAATATGTGCCTCAGCAAATTTACCTTATCGAACTCCGATGAACCTTAATTTTGATCGATCAACAAATTCCAATTTACCTTATCGAACTCCGATGAACCTTTATTTTGATCGATCAACGAATTCCAATTTTGTTGACCAAATCAATTAAAAAATATATTTAAGTAAGTAAAATTAGAGGAATAGTCAGTCTTAAGACCACAGTCAATGTAACAACTCCGAAGAGTTGATTATTGTAGAAAAATAATTCTAAAGAACGTTTTTCCAAGTGTCACGAATAAAAACATAAGTTTTTAAATAGTGAAAAGTGTTTTTTTTCTTATCCGAAGATAAAAAGCAATCTTTAATTCGCGCATCGGACGTATTCTTGGTATTTGTTACGCATAGAATTGCAACACGATGATGTGTGAGGCAGAAACATTAATATTGGCTGTTGAAAAATACCCCTGCCTGTGGGATATTCATGACAACGACTGTCACAACAGAGATGTCAAAGATTTGGCCTGGGAGAATGTATTTAAAGAGTTTATAAAGGATTTGGACACGTGCACTAAAGTGGACAAAGAAAACATATCATGAAGAAACCAGTGTTTAGACGTATCATGAAGAGTTCTCATCCTTCCCCCGAACCAATAAATCCAACAAACAGATCAAGAGCTTTTAGGAAGTTAAACTAACAGGACTAGCCGAAAGGTAGTGAGTTAAGTTCAAGGTTAGAACTGGAGCTATTACCAACTAAATCCTTACTAACAAGCACTTATCACAGTGGGAAGAAATAGGTTAAAATATATACTAACGTAACTAGCACCAAACATTGCTAACTATAGTACATACTGTATTAAGGGTAAGAAACAAGAAATTATAGAATTTCAATCAACAACACTTATTAGAAAATAAATAAACCATGTTGTAAGCACCTAAAAGTGAACAACCATAAGGGCTTCTCCCTTCGCCGGCCAAGACAGTTGTAAGTCCGGCATAATTATGAGATAGGATTAGGTCACATTATTCCCAAATGTACCCACTTCATTGGAAGCGGAATTTATTTGGCTCCCCTGTAGGAGTTACCTCTCAGGTTTAGATTAGTTATTAAGCCAATAGCAGGTTTATTCATAAGCCTACTATTTCCAAAAATAAAAATAAAACAAATAAATAAATAAAATGCTTATCGCAAGTGGTTTGCCAAAGCCAAAGCAGTTGACATCATAAAAGAAATGTTATTACTTTTGTTTGTAACAACGACTGGGAGTGTTGAAATATGCATTGCATAAAACAAATACATCACATACATACATACAACAATGAAATAACAACAATCATCGCAATATATGTTGATGATGGATTGATGGGACAAACAACGTTAGTGATATTGAGTCAATAATTTCACATTTGCAAGAGAATTCCGAGGTTAAAGTGATAAAAAAAAAAGTGTTTTTGGGTCTCGAAATTGATCAACACCAGGATGGCTGAATTCGTATTCATCAGCATAAACCAGAAAAATATCGAATCGTTTTAATATGATGGAAAACAAAGTTGGGTCAACACCAATGGACAACTACATTGGGGCATGACCAGATATAAGCTATAAGTAACCAACCACCAGACATCATTCAATATCGTGAATATTATTTCGCATGAATTCCACAATTTCCGCTTGATTGAATTTCGTAAAGACATGGCAACCACGCAAAAACGGAGCAAAGTCCCGTTTCCATGAAATATTGGAGAGGAAATTTTGGAGAAATCTTCAGTAGCAGCTGGATCCCGAATAGACACTCATAGGTGTGACCGTGAGTGGACGCAACTCATATTAACCCAATCTACTGGAATTGTAAGGTTTAGCGCACAAATGCGAGGCGAAATGGTTAAGCGCACGACTGCGGGAGTTTTTAGATCAATATAGGGAAACCGTATAAAAATTGTGGAAAGGTTTGAGAATTATAATTAAGTAAAAGAAATTGTTAGTAACAAATGATAGGTATAAAACGAATGGATACATTAAGATTTGAATTGTAAAGGGATTTGGACCACACTTTATAAAGCAATAGGTAAATAATAAGTAGATTGGGTTATATAAAGGATAAAACGGATGGTTACATTCAGATTTGGGTTGTACAAAGCAATAGGTAAGTAATAAGTAGATTGCAGAACTATAACAAGTTGTGTGGACATGGTTAAATTCCCTCTTATGTTTTATGTTTCAGGGTCAGGAGGGACAAGGAGATCGTTTTCAAGGTCAAGAGGCTCAAGTCGTCAGTGGCCGGTCAATCGGCAGCCATTGAAGACGCTTTGCAAAGACAGCTAAATTTCAAAATAGAAAATATCGTTCTTAAAATTAACAAGTGAAAGAGATTATAATATTTTCTTTCTCTTCCTCAGTGACATAAGCAAGACATCTGGAGTTAAAGCAACCCTTTATTCCAGCGCTACTCGCGCAGGAGAGCAGTGATTTAGTACGGAGCAAGGAATCCATATAGATACCAGCGATGAGGAGCCACCTAAACACAATAACAAACACCGTTTGCGATCAAGAGGATAGATGCGAATGGATTATCGAGTCCGGATATTAGAAGGAAATTATTAGGAGATTCGAGAAGTACCAGAAAACCTTCTAACATCAAGTACAACCAACGCGCCTGCACAGCAACCACCAAGTTCACCTATTTCACCTGCACATCAACCACCAGGAACAACCACAAGAACTGTTACAAGGTAACAAGGTAACTCTCACCGCGTCGACCGACGGTCAATCGATGCGATAAGGGGACCACGAGGTTGTGCTTGTGGATATTTGTGGTGTGTTCGCGCCTTTGATAATGTTGGGTCCTTTTCTTTATCTTGGGTTTTTAATATTTTCTGTCTCAAAAGTCCAGTTTGATTATTTAATTATTTTATTTGGCATACAAACTTCCCTTGTAGTTCCCAACTCTTATTATCATCTATTTACTAATTTCTATAAAATTTACTTAATCCCAACTAAACCCTATGGAACCTCACTTCGGTAGTGCTGGCTTGCCCGTCTTCTTCTGGTGGCGGTAATTTCTACGGCTCATCTTTAGTCTGTTGATTTTGTCGCTGGCTTCGCGTTTCTGCTCCTTTGTGGACGCCAGAATCAGCTCCCTTTGAGCCTCTTGGAGCTTTCGCTGGTAATATGCCTCGACTCCCGAACGGGGTTTCTTCGGAGGATGTTTATCGGCTACTGCTTTGGTTTCAGGTATCTTAGCGGCTTGTCGTCGACGATATTCCTCCAGGGATATCGGTCTCGGGCCTGCTGTAGGGTCCTTCAGGGCTTCCCGAAGCAGTTTCTCTTCCGCTATCTTCATTGGTCGTCGGGTTAATGCCTGCTGCCTACGAGGGCTGTTCAGGTCTTTGGGTAGCCGATAGCTTGATCGGATTACCCTTCTTGTTTAGTAATTAACTGGGCTGGTTGTCGGCTCCTTGAAGTCTCTCGTTGGAGGTGGCTGGACGTCTCTTAGTCTTCGGGTTAACGGGGCTGGCTGATCCCTGGTTCACTCTTAGTGGCTGTGGCTGGATGCGTCTAGTCTTCGGCTTAACGGGGCTGATTGACTTTTGGCTGGCTCCTGGTTGCTGTGGCTGGATGTGGCTAGACTTCGTGGTACGTCTTCCGGGTTGGCTGTCAAGACGGGAACGGGTTGAGTGCATCACTGCTCTTTCGTTGCTGGTGGCTCATTATTTATAGCATGATTGCCTGCCCCACCTGTTTGTTTGATTTCGTCAATTAATCAATACTATATTGATTGATCCATATGGGCACATTGTTCACGTTGTTGCAGAAATAGCAAAACTCCCTTTTGCCGTTTCATCAGGTGATCGACCCGAAACGGACCTGGGTCAGATATTTCCAAGGTAAGTGACCGAGAGTGTTTGGCAATTTCCGTCGAAAATACTTAATTTCCTCTATACGGGTTAGTGACCGAAAGTACTTTCGTACTTATGAAATTAGGTCACTGGGTGACTTGTTTCGTTTTCATTTTCTTTTTCATTTTCAGGTGGAGGTGGGATCATAAGGTAAGGTGTGTGTCTCGGGTTAATGTGGTGTGGAAGTATGGTGGGATGGGTCTCGGGTTAGGTGTGTTTGATCTACGGTTAGGAATTTGGGTGGGGTGTGGATATTTTCCCATGTAGGCCACAGACAGCATTCCAGATGTTTATCGGCCGTAGTATTTTTGAGTCACAACAATAAGAGACTTCGTTGCAAAGTCGCAATCATTTTCTTGGAGTCAGACAAGGCTAAATCAAGTTGTAGCTTTGTCAAGGGCTGTTAGATTTCGGCTGGTCTTTCAAGGCCAAATCTATTTTGTGAACTACGATTGAAATTAGAACCAGATTTAGGCGGATCTAAAGTTCAACCGAGTCCTGGAGCCACATAAGTTCCTGTCGAAAGGCTTTTTTCAGATGGCGGATTAATAGTTAGCACCAAGAGATGCTCCTTAACCCATAGTAAAATCCAATCATTGATGTGCATGCGAGGTTGGATGAAGAGTCAATTGAAAAATGAAATCTGTAGGGCTCATTTATAATACTTTGGACATGAAATCCTTTCCATAATTTTGCCGATAAATTGGTCACTTCGAGTACCGGGCACTCTACATACATATATCGCTTTATTGGTATTAAATCCATAAAAAAATTTATATGCAGAATTTATATCTTTCAATTTATTTTATTTGTCAAATTAAAAAAAATAAACCGTCCTTACAGAAAAGAAATTTTGAAAATATTGTAACTCAATTTCCATTAACCTTGTACTATTTTTCATAGGCAGGGTATTGCTCAGAATCTTGCAAAGTATGGAAGAATCTAATAATTCTAATAAATTTGCCAGTTCTTCTGTTAAAAGTTGGTCTCCTGACTGTTCTCTTACCCTATTTTGCCCTGAGTTGGTATTTTTGAAAAGTCGGCTCTGATTCTTCAACGATGGTTCATATCGTTTATAAGTCATCCAGTGAAAGACCCTCGTTTAGAATACTAAGTTGACTAATAAAAAAAGAATACTACGTCTGGCTGTTTAGATATACTTGCTCTTGCCTAACTGTGTTTAAGGCATCCTTGAAGAATGTTTGCACTAAATGACAAAGCCCAATATATGGTTTCTTGGTGCTCAAAGGTAGACGAGCTTGCCGATATTCAAAAGTGGAGCGAGGAGGCAACGATATATTTTGCCACAATAGAGCTAAGAGGCTTAGCTGAAACCTGGTTCAATAGTTTAACTTCGCTCAAGTTCACCTGGAAGGAGTGGAATCAGAAGTTGAAAGCGGCGTTTACATCTTCAACAAACTATTACACGAATTTGCAAGAAATGATCAGGAGAGAGAAACGTTCTGATGAATCCTACATGCAATATTACTACGAGAAACTCGCGTTATTGAACAAATGCAAAATCTATTTATTATTTTCACCGACATGAGTAAGCTTTTGACAGCACCCCTCATAGTCTAATCATTCTTAAGCTAAAACTGACTGGTTGTCCTAATTATTTCCTACGGTTGATCAGTTCCTACCTGTGCAATAGAACGTATCGCGTTCGGTTTAGATCTTCCCTCTCACATAGTTTAATAGCTCCCTCGGGCGTTCCACAGGGTAGTCATATCGGCCCTTTTCTATTTATTACTGCCACCAACGACCTATCCAGTGTTATTTCTAACTCCGTCTTACTTTCGTATGCTGATGACCCCAAGTTGTATAAAAACGCAGTCATGTATAAAAACATGTCCAAATTGGAGAGACATGCAATGACGACATCTTTGAACATCCATACGTTAAGACAGCAGCCTATCAGAAGATGTTAAGTGCATATGCGGACATGTCATTCATGCTGAACGATCTGAGAAAAGAAATCTAAAGCCAAAGCACTAATCAAAGACCGAATTTTCAACACCATACAGGAGACAGAGAACACAGAGCACATCTTCCAGATTAAATTGCCAACTTTCAACGGAGACTTCGACGACTGGCCATCATTTAGAGATCTCTTTCAATCACTTGTACTTAATCAGCCACATATTCAAGAGGTGCAGAAGCTGACATATCTCAAACTTAATGTCAGTGGCATTGTTGTAAAGATGCTGCAGAATGTGCAGATGACCAATGAATCATTCCAACCAGCATGGAGAATGATGACAGAGTGGTTCGATGATAAAGAGAGACTTATATTATCATATATTGAGAAGCTGTTTTCAAATATATCACCAAAGGCCAAATCATCAGAAGAACTCGACTCTCTTGTCTCATTAACACAACATCTAGTTGATGCAATGAAGGCCCTTGCAACTCCAGCTGAGTTGTGTAATCAAGTGCTAGTGTACCTTATCACACATAAGATAGACCCAACAACCACAGAGGCGTGAGAACTTAAGAGAAGCTCAAATCCAGGTACCACAACTTATGAGAACTTAGTAAAGTTCATTCAAAATAGAGCAAGAGCACTTGATTCCATAAGAGACACTACATCACAGTCATCAACACACAAGAGATTTAATCAGAGGTCAGACCCATCTATATCAAGACCACATCACCAGAGGCAGGCCAACTCAGCACACCTAGGGAGCCAGCAAATGAATCTATCAAGCATCTATCTATCACCCAACGAACGCAGATATTGACAATTCATTTGATTAGAAAATCGTATAAAAGAATTCGAAAACCTTCCCATTCAGTCAGTTGGATAGTAAAAATAATAATGGATAAACGTTGCAAGAGAAAATTGTTGACCTTAGAGGCAAAGTTGGAAATTGTAAAACTTTTAGAAGAAGGAGAAAAAATATCGGTTATATCTAAGAGGCATAACATGAATGAATCTAGCATAAGAAGAATCAAAACAAATGCAGAAAAAATTAAAAGTTCAGTGGTTACTTCTACATCACTATCTGCAAAAACTCTAAAATAACCGAGAAATCCAATTATAGAAAAAACCGAAAAAGTACTAAGCTTTTGGATAGAAGATCAAAACCAAAAAGGAGTGCCGCTGAGTACTGCAGTTATTCGGACTAAGGCGATAGCTTTATTCAAAAGGTTGTAGAAGGAAGAACCTGGATCTTCTAATTTAGCGGAAATTCAATTCCAAGCACGTAAAGGATGGTTCGAAAGGTTTAAGCAACGTCAAAATCTTCACAACATAAAATTTACAGGCCACGCAGCTAGTGATGATACGGTAGCTGCATCTTTGTATCCAAAAACTTTAAAGGATATTATTGATGCTGGAGGATATTTGACAACTCAAGTCTTCAATGCTGATGAAACAGGCATATATTGGAAGAGGATGCCCAACAAGACATTTATTTCAAAAGAAGAGAAAACTGTTCCAGGCTTTAAAGTTTCTAAAGAAAGGTTCACACTTTTGTTGAGCGGAAATGCAGCTGGTGACTGTAAAAATAAACCACTTTTAATTCATACATCTGAGAATCCTCGTGCTCTCAAAGGAATTTTGAAAAAGTCACTCCCTGTTCATTGGGTGTCAAACAAAAAAGCTTGGATGACAGCAAAGATTTTTGAGAACTGGTTCTTAAATTGCTTTTGTGTAGAAGCTGAGACTTACTGCAAAGATACAAATATTTCCTTCAAGATTTTGTTGATTGTTGACAATGCAACTAGTCACCCACCACACTTGGCTGAATTGCACCCTAATGTTAAAGTAGTATTTCTGCCTCCAAATACAACGTCACTTATACAGCCGATGGATCAAGGAATTATTGCTGCATTTAAACTCTATTATCTGAGAAGAACTTTTTGTGAATTGATCGAAGCTACCGATGGGCCAAAAAAGCATTCAATTCGGGAATTTTGGGCAAAGTACAATATCCTCTCAGCCGTAAAAAATATTAAATTCGCGTTTTCGAATAGCGCCTGGTTTGTTTAGAACGAATTATCCGCGCAGTTGGAGGGTTTGCTGTATTAGATTTCGGAATACTCGAGTAAAGTTGAACACTCATTGAAATTGTAACTCATTGAATTGTATGAATTTATTGTCATTAAATTGTAGAATTAATAAGTTTTTTTTTATTTCACTCACCTAATTGTTACAAGAAGTCTTTCTGTACTGGAAATACTCTGCCGGACGACGTTTTCATACGTAATTTCTGGTGAAATTACTTTCAAGGGCTCGTCGAATGTGGATACAGACATTCGCGTATAACCCCAGAATCTTTCTGGGTATAACCTTAAGTTTTCGTAGTTTTTCACAAATTGCCCATTTAACAATCTCTCACTTATTATTGGATGCAACCAATATCTCCTCTTTCGTTTATTTTTTCGCAATTTCATAATTATTAAACAAAAACTCGTGAATTCGATGGAGTCCATTTTGATTTTTGATCTGTCAAAATGAAGACAAAAAATTGCTCCAAGTCGGCCGAGTCAAAAATCGCCCCTGCGTAGACAAAATTTTCCACCGTTTTTTAATCACTACATGTGCACGGAGCCTAAGCGTCACCGTAGCCACAACGAGACAGTGACTAGGTCAGAAGCCGCAGATGCAACAGGAGCCGCGACAGATGGCGTCACAGTGCTGATCGAAATAGCAGTGAATATCAGAATTCACAAGATAACAGCAATAATCATCACAGTAAGCAGCGCGTCCAATCAATTGTAGCGGCAGAAGATCACGCATGTAGTTTAAATTTAAGCAATCAAACTTTCAAAGAATTAGTGAGCATATTAACACTTAACCGACCACAGGTGAAACCACATGTTTCCAATGCTAGGTAAAAGTTAAACTATTCAAATGTGGCCAAGTCAGGTAGAGCAATTGTGCAAAGCTTTATAGTTGCGGAGATGATCAAATCATTCAGTACGCATTGCCAAATTGTCAGGGGTTGCCAAATCTTGGTTTCAGGCCTTGCCGTTCATAACGTTTACTTGGCAGGAATGGAGAGCTAAGCTAATAGAGTCCAAGTAGTGGCGTTTAGTCATGTCCAAGTAGTGGTGATTAGCCATTTCCAAGTAGTAGTGATTTCAAAATTAGCAGGAGATAAGAACAATATTAATCCAGGCGCGAAACATCAAGTTCTGCAAGTCGAAATGGTTGATGTAAACACTAAATATACTGTAGACGTTAGACTAAATGGTACAATGATGCAACGAGCAAATGAAACTATTGAAAAGGAAATTGTGAATAACGTTTTAAAGAATCTGTAACGAATTAATCATAACTGAAGGAATTCATGAACAGAAATCTAAAATGTTAGTGAGCAAATAAAAATATTGGAAAGAAAGTTGCGAATAACGTTTTAACGAATTTATCACAAAATTAATCAAAATTTGGAGGAAATCTTGAACAAAAATGTTGAATGATAATTTAGTGAGTAAATTTAGATTAGGAGGAAAGTTTTGAACAACGTTTTAAGGAATTTTGAACAGAATAATAATAACTTAAGAGAAATTCGGACATAAAATTAAAAATGTTAATAAAAATAAATACAAAAAAATACAATCAACCTATTATTGTTTGTGGTAGAAGACTAGATGGACGACAGGTGCGGGTGAACTTCTCTAAAGCACTCGCCGCTCCTTACTATAAGAAACGAGTTAAACAAAGTGTTTTGTAGTATATTACATTATATCCCGCTGTTTATGCAGCATTGGTAGCACAAAGTAATGCATGTTACATGTGTGAGTTGGCATGCAGTTGGGATTCATTGCCAACTTCAGTTTAGAGTAGTCTTTGATATGTAGAAGAAAAAAACACAAAGAAAAAGGATTTGAGGGTGACACATGTAAAACCTTATAGGAGAAATCAGCAGACATTGGTGAATCAGGGTGTTTTGAGGCTGGATGAATGTTTAATAAAGTGTATATTATAGTTTAAATTTTTCTTTCCTCTTTATTTCATTTTTGTAAGATAATTTTTCAATACATAATAATATACTACAGTTTGGTGTTCGATTGGATTTTTTTTTTTTAATTTGAAAAGAGTGAAGTAAGGTGCTCCAGAAAGGGAATAGAACAAGGCCACGTGGAGCCTAGGAGTAAGAAGGAGGTAGACCACGAGGAGTAAGAAGTTGGAGCCAAGAGCCCTGGCTCACCGCTAGCACAGGTAAGAAACACGTTATCTAGTAAAACTAAAATTGGAAAGTAGCAACAAAATTAAAAGAGATAGCCACACCGACAGATAAACTTTAATTTTTTTCGAAGACAATCATCCAGCACATTACTAATGTCAAGGAATAGTGATAGACAGAAAAGTGGATTCAAAAGGCAATGAAGAAGAAGTCGCAGTAATTGCTTTTGATCTTATGAAGACTGCCAACACCAGTTATTTCTACAGGAATCCCCTACTACAAGAGGCAATTGTGGACATATTGCCTAGGTATTCACGAGTTGATCACTGGTGATGCTTTTATGTGTACCTGCCATGCAGGTGTGGCATCACGTGGTCCTCAAGAAATAGGGTCTTGCATCATGCACTATATAAAAAATAATGTAAAATGCAAAAAACTAATCATGTATAGCGATCAGTGTGGTGGCTGATGATATATAAAAATAAGTTAAACTAAGCCTTAAGGTTGCAGATCATTTCTGAACGAACAGAGCACATAAAAAGCAATGAGTATAGCGTGGCGTCACTTGAAAAGTTAGTTGGGTTAAGTACTTTGTGAAAGATAGAACTATGAGTGTAAATATGAATTGAATAAAGAATAAAGTAAGATATAAAAGTGAAGCATTTTATAATTAATTTCACCAACTCTGCCAACAGTGGCCAGAACAGATATATAAGAATGAGTGACATAAGCAACTATTTAGTAAGCAACCCTACATTTACAGTGGTTCTTATAGATCACAAATTTTTGATATCTGGTCACTTTCTTTTACCTTGTGATCAAGACTTTGGATTAATTGAAAAGTCGTTCAAGAAAATTTGCTCTGATCGGTCATAAGAATTAAACAGCTCTGTTCTCGGGCCCTACTAAAAATTATCCTTTCTCGTGCTCTAATAAACTGTATATAATTTTGAAATACTTTTAAAAAATTGAATTGTAATTAAGAGAAAAAATACAGTTCAATAGTGAAAACTTAGTTCGATGTGTTGTAATTCATGCTAGTGCTAGTGCTCGTACAAAGTGATTTGCTCTCCGTTCATCTCCCGTTCTATACAGGGCCCTAGTTTATTTTTTGCCCCAGGACCGTTGGTTACCTACCTACGCCACTGAACAACAACACGTGATCTTGATACCTGTCGGGCTAAATTTGATTGAACCATTTTTTAGTTCACGGGTTACACACTTTTTAGTTGTACTTTCTGACTTCTACCAGATTTTTATTTTAAAGGTTGGCGAATTGTAAATTTCAATGTCAAAATCATTGTTTTGACATTAAATTGATATCAATTTCGTTTGCGATGCTATCTTGGTTGTCCACAAGCCACTGCAAAACGTGGAAACTATGGTGCTTTTCTTCATGACATACGTTTGAAAGCTATTCCCTTGCATAATATGCAGATTCGAGTTCAAACACCAGTTCATTCAGCTTGCTGGGCAGATACTCTAACCACTGAGCTACTGTGAACGCATGAATTTGTTCAAGTGGTCCACGATTACATGAGGATTACATATGTACATATTTTTTTCGTTAATACAAAATGAAGAAATTTTTGGGGCCAATCATTCATTTTCTGGGGAAACTAGCAGTAACATCCATAAACGAAGTAGTAAATCTACATGACGTCGGAAATCTCTAAGCATGCTTATGCTAAAAAAGAGGCTGAAAAGTAACACGTAAAGCTGCTCCGTATATTTATTTCCCAAACAGAATCAACACAGTAAAATAATTAGTGAAAAAGGGTTCGGAGTGAACATTAAGCGATCCTACATGACCTCACTTATAAAAATTAACACATTAAAACATTAGCACTCTAAATGAACAGATGAGAATGAAAATCGCAAAACTCGAACAATCAAACAGAAAGAATTGCCATTTCGAATTTGAAATTCGAAGAATTGCCACTGACTCTAATCCAAACATATAAATCGACAGAGAGTGCAGGGTAAGGGGAAGGCGAAGTAGCTTAGTTCTATAACGACCTTAAGTTACCGCATGAGTTAGCAGACAAAAACGTTATTGTAATAGGTGACTTCAACGCCAAAATAGGGTCACCAGCTCTTAGTGAAAGATTAATAATGGGCAAGTACGGATACGGATAGAGGAATCTAAGAGGAGAACGCCAGTCTCGTAAATGGACATAGATTGCACCTGACCAAAAAACCAAAAATGAAAATGATTTCATGCTAAGCAACACCCCAAAATCTGTAACCAACTTCGAAATACTAAACAATGTCAACTTCTCTTAATAGTACCAAGGAGCAGCCAATAGAACAAGCAGGCTCTACCCACGCCATTCTGCTAACGAGCACATCCATACTGTTGATCATATTATTGAAAAACATAAGGAATTTAAACAGAATTTATAACTACTCAAAAGCGTTCGACAGCTTAACACACACATCTGTATGGACAGCACTAAAATATAAGAACGTAAATGATGAGTATACAAATATATTAAAAAGCATATATTCTAAAAGCGTTAGTAGAATACAACCAAAGGCTCATAAAAAAATTCTGAAGGGAAACTAAATTCTGAACGGGACACGTTTTTCTCTGTCAGTCGCATCATCGCAGTGGCAAACAATCGCAGCATCGCAGTGGCACGAGCATCCAAATCATCCTAGTGGTATAAGTATAATCTCTTAACGAAAACTTCATCATTTGTATCGTGTGCAATGCCCAGAATGGGACACTGGGACCAACTTCGCACTGGTCGAGGAAAAGTGGGAGGGTAGTGGACAGATCAGTGTGTGTGAGTGTGGATCGAGGACAGATCGTGACGAACCAAAAAAGAAAAGTGGAATAGTGGGAAAGTGTGTGACAGAAAAGAACTTATGGAAAGAATATATATAATGGATAGACGAAAGTGTATAGTTGCGAAAGAATAAATGTTGGGTTTTTTCATTGTGTTTTCCCAACAGTAAAAATCGCAGTTTTTTATTTCTCGTTTTTCCCTTTTGCGGTGTCTTGGTCGCGAACATTTGGTCATCTTCGAGCCGGATAGTGGATCAGATAAGTATGGGAGAGAGGAAAGATGGCTGCCGTCGTTGCGTCTTCGATGTATGGACGAAAGATGAGAATTGAACGAAAGATGAGCGCACATGTGGGTAAGTGTTGGTCGGCGTTTGACGAAAGATAAGCGTGCGTGTGCGCATGGTGCTGAGTGTTAGTAGCGTCTCGGTAAGTAAGTTGTTTTGCGCGTTTAGTTTTGTTGAAACGTGAACAAGTAAGCTGCGAGAAGATCAACGTTTTTCAAATTTGTGGATTCCCCGTGTTCAGCAACGACGGTGAGTAGAGTTAGGGAAAGAATCTTTATTGTGTTTTAGGAAAGTGGAATTTTGGATAGATGGAAAGTGAATTGTGAAACATGACACGGTAGCGTGACTCGATCGCGTTTCTGTTTTGAAGGAAAGGTTTTTGGGGTAGAGGATAGAATAAATATGTACGTGTTAGCGTCAGAAGGTTATGAATTTGGTGGAAAGGAATATTTTTGGATAGACGACAGATAGAAATATTTTGGATAGAGGATACGATATGCATATCAGGGGAAAGCGCAATTTAAACACGAGATCGTGTAAGTGCAGAATTGGAAAGTGAATTACGACAGGATCAATATGGAAAGAAACGAAAGTTATTTGATAATAGATTAGAGATCTGTGAATTGGTGACAAGTAGGCTTATATGTCTTTTTCTTTCTCTTTTGGTAGATATTCTATTAAAATGGCAGAGAGTGGGAAATACCAGAACGCTATGAACGCTATTCGCAGAGCTGCGACCCTAGTGGAAAGTGAAGAATTTAAGACGATAGGGAAAGAGAATGCTAGAGCGAGAATGGAAAGATTGGATGAATGCTGGAAAGAGTTTCTCGCACAGCATGGTGATTTAACGCGCCAGATGGACGGGGAGCAACTGGAGGATTTCGAGAGAGTGATGGGAAAGGTAGAGGACAAGTATTTTGTCGCGATAGCTGCTTTCAGGGAAAAGGTATTCGGACAGAGCATCCCTTCTACGAAAGAGGATAGGCAACCGATCGCGGTTAAAGTAAGTATGCTTTTAATCAATACGATTTGAGGAATACGTGGGGGGAATTCGATGGGACCATAACCAAGTGGCAAGGGTTCCGGGACAAATTTTTAGCGGCAATACATAATAACGAGGAGGTGTCGGCCGCTTACAAATTTTCATATTTGAGAAAATCCCTCGTTGGAAAGGCTGCGAGGACCTTAGGAGAGTGGCAACTTACAGAGGAGGGTTACATAGAGGCTTGGGAGAGATTGAATGAAATATATAACAGAAAGTACGTGATTTGTCGAGAGCTTCTCCGTCAATTTTTTAGGCTGCCGGTACTTCAAAACACGCACACGGCTAGCGAGCTACAACGAATGGTGAATATAACGCACGAAAGTTTACGCCAGTTGCGCGCCCAGGGTTTACCTGTTGAACATTGGGACATGGTTATAGTCCACAGCCTTCACGAAAGATTGGACACGGCGCGTCAGTGGGAATTACAGCGTACCTCTGAAACGCCAACTGCGGGAGATATACTAGCGTTTTTAGACAAGCAAGCTGCCGCTTCGATGAATGTTCCTGATGTGAGGAAAACACGGAAAGACTCTGCGTTTGGAGCGCGAATTTAATTACCAGCCCAGAAGGAAAGTTTAAGTCGCGATCGTTCACTAAGCGCAAATCGGATAGAAGGGATTAGAGGTACAGATACGAATAGGAAGAGGTTTCCGTGCGAAGCTTGCAATGCAGACCATCAAGTCTATCTTTGTCCGGAGTTTTTGGCGTTAAGCTTACATGCGAGACAAGATTTTGTGGAAAGACGCAGGCTTTGTCCTAATTGCCTGAAGAAGGGACATAATACGTCCAACTGTTTTCAAGGTCCATGCGTACGTTGTCCAGGGGCTCCACCGCAAAATAGTGTGTTATGCCCATTGAAGGAGATAGGAAAGCAAGCCCTCACAGTTTCAGATGGAGGTGGTTGGAAGGAGAGAAAGGCCGGACAGAGCAGGATCGACAAGAGAAAGACGAAGCAAGAGTGACTAGGAGAGGCGTATGGAAAGAGATCAAGAGTAGAAGCGTCAACATCCATTTCTGACATTTCTACGGGACAGAATTTAGTTTTTAAGGAAAGATCAAATGTATTTCAAAGGAAAGAAGGTTTGTTGGCCGCAAGGTCGAATCCGTTTAAGGACAGAGGAGAAGATGTTAGATTGTTAGGTTCAATAAAGGAAAGAAATAGTTTGCCAAATGAACCTTATATAATACATTTTGAATTTGCGAAAGAATCTACAGAAGTGTTGCTACCAACAGCGATGGTGAGAGTAGAATGGAGAGAAAGTTATTATGGCCCAGTTCGTGCTCTTCTGGATACCGGAGCAGAACCGAATTTGATCGGGAGCTCATTATTCGAAAGAACTAAGTGGCTTGGCACTCATACCGCCCGAAAGATGGTTGGGATAGATGGAAATCCGTTTTGTATCCGACAGAAAATCGTTTTGAAAGTTAGACCATGGTATGAGTCAGATACATCGATAGAAGAGGTGTTCTGGATTTTACCCAAGGAAAGTCGATGGCAACCGATAATGCCATCAAAAGAGTTAAGTTCACGTATGGACGACGTTTCGATGCAAATGCCGTACGCTGATCCTGAATACTTCAAGCCAGAGAAGATTAGCATATTGTTTGGTATACGGTTCTTCGCGAAGGTAATTTCGTCTATGTTCTTGCGTACAATTCATGGGACTGTTATGATGAAAACTGCATTGGGAATGATTGTTTTTGGGCCATATTCGGAAAAGATTAGTAATGAGACAGGACAAATATTATCCTCGATAGAATATAAGGAGAGCGAACAGCTGGATAGATTAGTGCAAAGATTATGGGAGTCGGATCAGGTTGATGTGCAGACGAAACAAACCAAAGAGGAAGAAGCCGTTGAACAGGACTTCATGGAAAATCATTACCGCGATGAGAATGGTCGTTTTGTTGTAAAGATTCCGTTAAAGGAGAATTTTGGACAGATTGGTAGTTCAAAAGAAATAGCGTTACGACGATTTTTCTATTTAGAAAGGAAATTGGAAAGAGACGAAAGTATTAGGAAAGAGTATGTGGAAAGAATGCGTGAAGGTATAGGTCTAGGTCATATAAGACTTGTAACGAGAGATATAGAGGCAGGAGATACTATTTATCATATACCACACCACTGTATCGTTAAGAAGTTCAGGGTAGATGCCAGCTGCAAGACGGATAGAGGGATATCACTAAACGAGATAAAATTACTGGGAGAGAAACTGCAAAAGAATATACACGAAATAGTGATGCGTTTTAGAAGACATCGTGTTGTGATTTGCGCCGACATCAAGATGTTCAATCAAGTACGATTAGCTCCTGGACAGTGAAATTTGCAAAGGTTATTTTGGAGAGAAGATCCGAACGAACCGCTTCGTGAGTATTGGCTTACGGTTGTGACTTTTGGACTGACAGCCTCAGCTTACTTGGCTCTGAGATGTGTCATTCAGGCAGCAAGAGAAGCAAGGGAAACGTGTCCTGAAGCGGCGGGTGCTATCGAGAGAGATTTATATATAGACGATTGTGCGACTGGTGCTGATACAGAAAAAGATGGAGTCAGAGGCTGGTAGCTCCATGATGTTTCCGAGAGAGGACAAGACGAGTATATTGGGACTTAAATGGTTAATCAAATCAGACCAATTCACCTTTGTCGTTAAAACGCCAGAATTGCAACGAGAACTGACCAAGAGAAAGATTGTTGGATGTGTAGCTCAGTTGTACGATCCGACCGGGTTTATATCACCTGTCGTTATTATAGGAAAGATTATGATTCAATATTTATGGCGTCTGAACGTGGGTTTGGATGAGAAGGTACCAGAAGAGATAGGTAGAAAATGGAAAGACTATTGGACAGAGACTAGACAGTTGGAAGGATTTAAGGTTGATAGATGGTTAGGCACTTCGAAAGAGTCTGTTGTAACCATTCATGGATTTTCAGATGCATCAATGACAGCTTATGGAGCTGTAATCTATGTAAGGATAGAATATCAAAATGGAAAGATTACGTGCAAGCTACTAACGTCGAAGACACGTGTTGCACCACTTAAGACTGTTACGATCCCTAGACTAGAGTTAGCGGCGGCAGAACTGTTGTCTCGCTTGTTATCAGACGTAAAGAAGTCTATGGAATGGTTGAATGTGGATTATATTTTATGGACAGATTTGAACTGTGACTTGAAAACATTCGTGGCAAATCGCGTTTCGTCAATACAGGAGAATTCTGAGGTAAGACGCTGGCACCACGTAGGTACCAAAGAGAATCCAGCAGACTTGTTAAGTCGGGGAATAAGTCCATCGAAGTTAGTTGATAATACTCTTTGGTTGCATGGGCCAGCTTGGCTCCGTTTACCACAGTCACAGTGGCCTAAGGACAGTTTTTCACTAGGAGAGTCGAGAGAAATGCGTGAAGAGTTGAAAGTATACGTAATATCGAATTTTGAACCAGTTTTACGTATTTATGTAGAAGCAAGTAAGTCTAGCATTCCGCTCATTGAATATTCAAATCAGCTAGAGAGAATAGTAAATGTGCTTGGGTATGTATTTCGTTGTAGCAATGCTTTAAGGGAAAGAGATAGACAGACGGATAGAAGGAGTTGTAGGAAGAGGGATACGATTTACCCGCCTACGTCAGAGGAAAGAGTTTCAGCCATGAATTATTTGATACGAAAGGCTCAGGAGGAATATTACAGTCCTGAGGTGACAGCGCTAAAGAACAAGAGGTCTTTACCGGAAAGAAGTAGGATAGAATCACTGAATCCAGCGCTCGATGTGAAAGATATACTGCGAGTAGGTGGTAGATTGGATAGAGCGGATATAGATTACGAAATGCGACATCCAGCTATTATACCAAATGGGTCTAGGCTAGCATGGTTAATGATGGACAGTGCTCATCGTGCTACTAAGCATGGAAGTGTACAAGTTATGATGCAATTCATAAGAAGGAAGTATTGGATTCCAAAGTTACGTAGCGGTCTGCGAAATTTCGTACATAAATGTGTCATATGCGCACGTTATAACGCTCGCTTGCAGGACCAATTGATGGCTGACTTACCATCGGATAGAGTGGGGTGTGGAAAGCCCTTTTTGCATTCAGGAGTGGACTATGCAGGTCCGTTTGAAATTAAGATGATCGATAGAGAAGGAAAACAAATTGTCAAGAGGGAATGTTGGATTGCTGTTTTCATATGTCTTAAAACACGCGCAGTTCATATTGATGTGGTTACAGACTTAACCTCAGTGGCATTCATTGCTTGCTACGAAAGATTTATAGCGAGGAGAGGGCGTTGCGAAAGAATGGTTAGTGACAATGGGACATCCTTTGTTGGAGCCGAAAAAGAGATCAGAAAGGCACTGGAAAGATGGAGAGAGGACAGTACAGTAGGTCATTTGGCCAGGAAAGGTACAGAATGGAGGTTTATTACTCCTGCAGCGCCGCACCAAGGTGGTATTTATAAAGCTGCAGTTAAGTCAATGAAATACCATTTGAAAAGAATTGTAGGACAGAAAACGCTGCCATATGAGCAATTTATGACATTGCTGATTCAGATAGAGGCGATACTGAATTCGCGACCATTATATCCTTTAAGTGATGACCCGAAAGACATGCAAGCGTTGACGCCTGGACATTTTATTGTTGGTGAACCGCTGGTTCTACCTCTACCGTTTGACAAGGAGCAGTTATCTAAGTCAACAGGTACTAGATTGTGGAGAGAACGACAGACGATGGTGAAGCACTTCTGGGAGAGATGGCGAGTGGAATACCTTACCACATTGCAGGAAAGAAAGAAATGGAGAAGAGAGAAGGAAAGCTTAAGGATAGGTCAGCTAGTGATAATTAAGAGTGAGATTTTCCCTCCTGCGCAATGGGCACTAGGAAGGATCGTGGAGCTGATCCCAAGTAAATATGGTCTCATCCGGTCAGTCGTGATACAAACAGCTACGAACAGGTTAGCCAGGCCTGTACAGAAAGTCTGCGTTGTTCCAGTTGAGGTAGGGTAGTTTGGCTGAGGTCAATGGAGAGCAAGGATTTTGGATAGGGAGGAAAACCAAGGTTTTCGCTGGCACTGTATCGTGTGCAATGCCCACAATGGGACACTGGGACCAACTTCGCATTTGTCGAGAAAAAGTGGGAGAGTAGTGGACAGATCAGCGGTGTGAGTGGATCGAGGACAGATAGTGACGAACCAAGAAAGAAAAGTGGAATAGTGGGAAAGTGTGTGACAGAAAAGAACTTATGGAAAGAATATATATAATGGATAGACGAAAGTGTATAGTTGCGAAAGAATAAATGTTGGGTTTTTTCATTGTGTTTTCCCAACAGTAAAAATCGCAGTTTTTTATTTCTCGTTTTTTCCCTTTTGCGGTGTCTTGGTCGCGAACATCATTGTCCATCAATCAACATATTTCTACTATCAACATAAGCAGGAGGATGATAATAAAAGCAGGATTAAGCAGGATTCCGGTGTTGTATGTTGCAGCGAAAGAAAGCAGCGTTCCCGCAGAAAAGTGTTATTTGTTGCAATAGAGTTGATAAGCGGCCTCGCTAGAGCACGGATGTAAGACGAGAGATACTTTATTAATTAACTAGTGTATCATTATTTACACCCATAACGAATAGCACTACAAAGTTTTCTTAAAATGAGATGAAACTCATCAACATTGTCCATCGATCAACATTGCCCATCAATCAACATGTTTCTACTATCAACATAGATCAACATAATTATAAAAGCAGGATTTGGCAGCATTCCGGTGTTGTCTGTTGCAGCGAAAGAAGGCAGCGTGTTACGAGAAGTTGCAACAATGTTGCGTAGGAAAGTATATCACATCAATGTTGCAACCTACGCAGCATTGTCGCCGGCCCTCGTTAAATTTGCTGGCTCTTATCAGCTCGATAAATATTGTCTGGAGTAAGCAAAATGAGTTTGGCCTTGACTCCAGGCAGTATTTTTAACCGTCATTCCTTGTGATGACCGATCCCTTAGTTAGTCGGTTTCGAATTTTTGTATTGATCGGTCACACCAAATTATTTTGAATAAAAAATTACTCTGTAAAAATCTTGTGCAAAATAGCTCCTTACTGTTGGTTGTAAAAATATTTAGAGATAAAAATAAACTAAAAATAGTTAGCTCAAAATAAAGGTGTTTTCATTTTATACGCTCAACTCTTACAAACTAGTGCTCTTAACACAGCGTCTCCGCAGAAAAGTGTTAAAACAAGAGGTCCTAAAAAATCCAAGAGTGAAAATAGTTAACATCCAAACAGAATATACCAATGAATCCCTAACTAAAGCCATATGGGAACAAAATGATCTGCACCATGAATACCCAAAAATCATAGTGAAACACATAGCTCAACAAAGATATAGACAAAATAGTTTTACAGCTTACATTGAAATAGAACCAACATCCTTCAGAACAATAATGGAAAAATCAAAACTCAGCATAGGCTGGGAAAGGTGTAGGGTTTATGAGGACCTCAACATAAATAGGTGTTCCAATTGTTAAAGCTACTATCATAGTGAAAATAAATGTAAAAAGAGTCTGCCCAGCATAAAATGTGCAGACCTAACCCACAAAGCAAGTGAATGTCACAGTAATGAACTCAAATGTTCGAACTGCTCCAGGGCAAATAATAAATACAATGAAAAATATCAAACAAATCATGCAGCAAATGACACGGAAAATTGCCAATGTCCAGTAATTTCTTCTCCTTGGAAATTGCCGAATATGAAAATACTCTTCAGTGCAAAAATGCGATAGCTGAAAATGTAAACGGACTAACGATTCTCCTACACATCATCCGCAGTATAGATAGGCAGATGGGCATTTTGAGTCATGGTTTTATAGCACTAATAAACAAACCGACGAGAGTTACTTCAACGTCATCCAAATGTCTCGACCCCTGCTAAATCATATCAAACCATGAGTATGATCACCTGCTAACTCAGGTCATGTATCTAGGTACTGGGACAAAATATGGACACTAGAAGCAACAAAATGGATCGAAGGCAGCGGAAAAAGAAACAAAGGGCGACAAAAGAAAAGATGGGCCGATGACTTAATAGACTCTGCAGGCAAGCACTGAATGAACATAGCTCAGGACAGGCAAAGGTGGACGAATATGAAGGAGGCTTTTACCCGAACAGGGACCATACATAAAAAAGTAAATTGAACTAACCTTACTAACACTAAACTTCAAAACTTACACTAACACAAAAAACACTTACACATGAAAAATTGAGCTAGTATTGTAAGGATAGCAAATAACAATAATCTACTGTCTACTGTATATATATAAAAATCTAGCCCTCAAAATGTGTTCGTTTGTCGCCGGTGTTTGGCTAAGCGTGTGCACCGATTGCAACCAAATATTTACCTATTGTTAGTAGTAATTTGCATATGGTTTTTGTGAAGTTTGGTTGAATTCGGAGCACTCAGGCGTGAACTGTGGGCACGGAAACGAACACATGTTTTGTTCATATTTTGTGTGCAAAGTACAAAAATCGACATTGCGCAACAGGTTGAAAGTCACATGCTCTTTCTTTTGTTGCCGGGAGACGTGTTTATAAAGTGAAAATTCAAATGTCAATTTGAAATCATTATTATTCATTGAATACAGTAAAAAAAGTGGTAAGCATAAAAGTGATCTGTGGAATTTGTGAAGTTTTCTTTTCAATGTCGTTGTTTTCTTTTTCATCGAATAACAGTGCAATTAGAACATTTGGCATTTGGTGCTACGTGATTTGTATTGGGTGCCGCTATTTTTTCATTTCGAGTGCATCAATTCTTTCGAGGTTAGTTTTTGCTCGAGATATATTGAAAATTAATTGTGAATGTATTTTTGTATGCGCTTTCAAATGAAATCGAAGAAAAAATGGTATGGCCTAGAAGCAATCTTGGTCGCCGTTCACGTAGAACGCAGCATAGATCGAACGAGAGGGCTAATCTAACACAAGAACAGCGAGAAAATGTAAACCAAATTGTAAGAGAACGCGTTGCCAGATCACGTTCAGGTCATTCACCTCAAGAACGTAGCCAACGTAATGATGATAGATTGAGAATGCAACGTCATCGTGACAGACCCATCGATTCCATCCATATGGTGAAAATGCACACCGTAGCCAGATGAATGTAAATGTTGATTTACATCGTGGTGGGTTTCAATAGAATAATGCGATTGATTACAATTTGCATAAATTTTTCGTTATTAGCGATATGAATAAATGTTTGTCAGTATTGTGAAGCACTTAAGTTCAAAAATTAATCGGTTGGAATGTGTTGGGCAGGTGGAAAAGTTCAGTTGCAAGAACTACAATATCCACCTGAATCAAAGCATTTTTTAGACAAAATTCAAACTTACAACTCATACTTTCAAATGACTTCCTTTGGAGCAACGAATATCATAACAGATCATTTCATGCCAACATTTAAGGTAATTTCGCTGTGATTTCGAATGTTTTTTTTGATAGAAAAAGTTAATTTTTTTGTTTATTCAATTCTTGCAAATTTATTTTATTGGCAACTCTGACGAAGAAATTAATGCATGCTTGATGCATCAGACAATTGATCCTGAATTATTTAAGGTTGTTAAAAAACATGATTCATATATATGTAAATACGTCAACAAGGGCAGTGATATGGCTGTTTTTGGGAGTGCAAATGAAAAAAGAAATGTCGAAATAACTCAATATAAAATGGGCCGTTAACAAAAACGAAGTCAATAAAATATATAAAACATAAACAAAATTAAGGAGATTATCATACATTTTACAGAGTTACAATTACTTGAAGATGATAACCGTTGGGATGCGACACTTTTGGATGCATCTGTCACAAGTTCGGCGCACCAAATAAGAACATTATTTGCAATAATTATATCAATATGTTTTCCGTTAAATCCATCAAAATTATTGCAATGTTACCGTCATTATGTGATCGAAGATATTTTGAATCGTATGCGACGTAATGCTTCATTCGTTATTACATTAGAAATGTATAACGAGGCACTGATTCTGATTGAGGATTTGTGTTTGTCGATTGTTAACAAAGCATTGGCACAATTAGGTATGACAGCGCCTAATCGACCAATGCACGATGCATTTAATAAAGCCTTGCAACGTGAATTTCAATACGATGTAAATGAATTGAATACATTTATAGCTTCAAATCACCCAAAATTTAATTGTAAACAAAAACATGCCTATGACACTATAATGGAAAGTGTTCGAAATGAATTTGGAGGATTATTTTTCTTGGATGCGTGTGGAGGTACGGGAAAAACATTTCTGATTTCTTTGCTTTTGGCGACTATAAGATCTCAGACCAATATAGCACTAGCACTTGCATCAACTGGAATTGCTGCTCGTTGTTGGATGGTGGTCGCACTGCCCATTCAGCACTTAAATTACCACTGAATACAGTGGCGGATTACCCACGTAGCAAGAGTAGCAAATGCTACGGGCCCCGCGCACCAACGCTTACCTTTGGTTAGAAAATTTTCCAATAAGATAGGATGGTCAAAATATTTTTTCAATTAATGGTATCAAATGTTCAATTGGTATCAAAATGTTCAAATGTTTCTCAATCAAGTGAGGAACTATACCAAATTATTCCTTCATTTCTTGCAAGAATCTAAAACGACGTTTTCCTTACATGAAAATGAAAAATTTTTGAAGTGGTTCCACACGTTTTCCTTACATGAAAATGAAGAATGAATAAAGAATTTTTGAAGTGGTTCCATATGATGTAAGAACGACGCCACCAAGCTCAAAAATATTATTTGTTCAAATATTTTCGAATTTTTGAAAGTTGATGTGTGGTCCGATGCATATGGTTCCATGACGTAACACTCATAAGCCGTGTTTTCTTGCGACCAGCTATCGAGTGCAAATTTTTGTCAGCAAAAAAACAGCTCCGATTTGTACTAGATAAATCGCGTATGTTGGCACCCCTGTTTGCAATTCCCAACTTCACGGTGAATTTTCAAATGTTATTTAGTTGCTTTTGATCCTTCATTGAGATAGTTATTGATGTGTTTAGTAAATAAATCGAATGATATGGAAAATAACAAAAATATGAGGTAAGTACATTAAATTAATTTGATTTTAATTTCTTAAGAAAATGTAGTTTCTTAAATCTTAGGCGTGTATGGACTCATGAGGAGACACGAGGTCTTCTCTCCTTTTACGGGCTAAGAAAAGAAGAATTTAATCATCCGCGTAAGAAACGCCAAGCATTCACCAATTTGGTTGAGGACATGACGTCGTCTGGCGTTCTGGTAAGAAATTAAATTTCAGATTAATTAATTAATAACATTCATAACTAAATTGTTTTTGCAGAAATCACCAGTAAGTCCAACTATGTTGGAAAATAAAATGAAAAGCGTTCTCCGAGCGTACAAAACAATGGAAGACGCGGGGAACAGGAGTGGCGCTGCATCTTATATTGGTCCGTACGCAGACTTGCTGGAGGATATCTTTGAAAAAAAGATATGTAAAAAATCAGATATTTCTCACATTGTGTCCACAGGGGTATCTTCAGGCCAGAGTCTGGATAGTAGGTGTAGGACCGACACCACCCCAGCTCCAGTAGATAATGTTTGCAGCACAACAACTCCAGTGGCTACTCTTGAGCCCCGTGAAGAAACGGGGTGAGTATTTATAATATTTTAATTATTTAATTATTTACTTATGTTTTACTAAAATTAACCAATTATTTGTAGCACGACAACTCCAGTGGATACGCTTGAGCCCCGTGAAGAAACGAGGTGAGCATTTATAATTTTAATTATTTAATTATTTACTAATATTTATAATATTTATTAATAAGGCGAAAAAGATCGATTTCAAGTAGCGAGCAGCTCCTGCAGGCGGTGAAAGATGCAGAAGATGCTAAGCAAAGGAGATGGGAGCAGAAGAGGATCCTCAAAGCAAAGGAGATTCAAAGCAGAAAAGCGATGACTGCTTTGAAGATCCAAATGAAGATGAGGGCCTTAGAAGAAAAACAAATTGCTAGAGAAGAGAAAAAAAAACAGGTATCCATGAAGCTAGCTTTAAAGGAGAAGATGTTGAAATGTTTAGAGGAGCATGCTATAGAATTTTAAATACTTTTTATGTGAATTTTGTTAAGTTTTTTAATAGTTTGTATTTTATCAGTATTTTGTTGAGTATTTTATCAGTTTGAATTTTATTAAGTCTTTTATCAGTTTAAATTTAAGTTTTTTAATAGTTTGAATTTTGTCCAGTATTTTAATAGTTTAAATTTTGTCCAGTATTTTAATAGTTTAAATTTTGTTGAGTATTTTAGTAGTTTAAATTTTGTTGAGTATTTTCTTAAATAAATGTTTGAATAACGAAAAAAACGTTTATTTGTCAAATTATTCCCATCGATTTTAATTCATGAAAAAGTGCTTGCCGTCTGTTGTTAAGAGATGCTTCCTGCGTTTTAAGTAAACCGAATGCATTTTCTACAACCATCCTAGTCGATGAATGGACAAAGTTAAACTTCCTTTGGTCTGAAGTTAAAATACCATTGTATACCAATACCAATACTGTATTCCATATTAAATTTTTTAGTAGTTCAATTTGTATTATGAGTTTTATGAAATTTTGTTCCATGCATTAAATTTGTAAACAAATTCTAATTTTCATTTACGTCAAAAATGTCATTACGCGTGAAGTAAGAAACATTCAAAAATTTGCAAGTTTTGCAAACATTTAAGACTAAATATGACTCATGTCGCCATCTATACCCTTCTAGTTGAAAAATGTATACAGACGTGCAAACTAACCCACTTATTATCGAGTCCAAATTTTGTACTCGATAAATGTATGCGATTTGACAGTTCTGCACGTCTCGATGCAGCAAGAAAACACGGCTATAGTGTGATAACCCGACCAATTTGTAAGAGTTTCTTTCGCCTTTGTTTTTAAACTGATTTAAGCACATATGTATGTATGTTCATTTCGAATTGGTTACGCATTTAAGCGACTGATAAGATGTACGCTTTATACCCTGAGCATAGGGATGCCAAATCCTTCGTTGGTTATGCATTTTCAGTCTGTTCAAAACATTAGATTTATAGTGTTCTTTCAATCTACAAGCTTTCATTAATAGCGTTATTTCTTCTTATCATTCTGTAAAAGTGATAGGAGTTTTTGATTAGGTGAGTTTAATCGCTGAATATTACTAATTTGTAATGGGTCCTAGATCCTACGTGCTAAGAAACTCGCCGTTCTTTTCACAAACAATTTTCAACTTACTGTTAAATAGATAAAATTTAGTTTCAGATCAGGGTAAGTCGATATTTAGCCATGTATACATTGTTTGGTAGTTTGAACTGTTGTTTATAGTTTGTTAATTTAACGGTCGGACTTTTCACGTGAGACGAATAGTGCCGTTGGGAGTGATCCCGCCTGCGGCGTTTTAATTCAATTCTGAGTAGGATAATCACTTATTAGACAAAATTTTGTCTAACCATAGGTACTATGAGCAGCAGATCTAGGGATATGGGTCGGCACTACCCTTCAGGAAGTGCTAAGCGTAAAGCAAAAGATGAAAAGGAGAAAAAGAACGAAGCTGTTCTATCAAAAACGCGTAAACTATCCGAGTTCTTTAATGTTGAAAGTGGTTCTATTGAATCTACAGAAATTAAGTCTGAAAGTAGGGAAATTTTACCAGTTACCGATGAGCCTGCATCGTTTAGTGATACTGTTTTCCAAGAGACTGCAAATCGTCCCAAAACCACATCCAGTTCCAGCGAAATAAAATCTAAAAGCAGAGGAAGTCCTAGCGATCTAGAACCGTCATCTCCAAGCCAAAATCAAAACGAAAATACAATGTACTCTAACGACATCGGTGAATGGCCGAATAATTTTGATAGAGATTATTGGAATGCAAAAGGAAGCAAAGAATTGCAACATATGGATAGTAATTTCATGTCTTCGAAGAAAATGTATGAAAAAGAAAATAATCCACGCTTCTGCCAAAAGGTATTTTTTACCTACAAACATAAACTTACGAATCAAACTCACACCAGAGATTGGTTATGTTATTCGGAAAGCAAGGGACGACTTTTCTGTTTTGTTTGTAAAGTTACTGATTCAGATAGTTCGTCATCACGGTTTACGAAAGACGGATTAGATGATTGGAAGAACGCGCACAATTTGTTGACTAGACATGAAGAAAGTACTCAGCACAGACAAGCAATAATTTCGCTGTTAAACCTTAAAAACAAGAAGGCGCGTGTTGATACCCAAATTGTGAGCCAAATGGAGTCGGAGCAAACGTATTGGCAGCTACTTTTAAAACGAATTGTTGCAGTAGTAAAGTTCTTAGCAGAACGAGGTCTTGCTTTTCGGGGTAGTGATGAAATTGTTGGTTCACGTCACAATGGAAATTATTTAGGCTTATTAGAATTAATCGCCCAATTTGATGCTTTTATGGCTCAACATATTCAAAGTCATTCCAATAAAGGGAAGCGGCTTACATCATATTTATCAAAAACAACATGTGAGGAGTTTATCCATCTAATTGCATCAAGCATACTGGATCAAATTATTTGCGAAATTAAAAGCTGCAAATACTATTCAATATCATTGGATTCTATTCTAGATCAACTGACGCTAATAGTGCGCTATGTCCTGCCATCTGGACCAGTGGAAAGATTTATTAAGTTCTTGGACATGGAAGGCCATACTGCTGAACAACTCGCTCAAAGTTTGTTACATTTTTTAAGTGAAAGTGGCATTGCTATCAAAGATTGTCGTGGGCAAAGCTATGATAACGCCAGCAATATGAGTGGGAAATACAGCGGCTTACAAGCACGTATTAAGCAAATAAATAACTATGCAGAATACATTCCCTGTCTTGCACACTCATTGAATTTGGTAGCTAAGTGCGCTGCAGATTGCTGTACAGAAGCATCAATGTTCTTTAACTTTATTGAAAATTTATACACATTTTTAGCTTCTTCTACCTATCGCTGGGGTCGTCTTACGAACGCACTTAAAGAAAGTACTTCGAAAATTCCCATATTGAAAAGGTTGTCGGACACTAGGTGGTCAGCCCGAGCTGATGCTACGAAGGCACTTTTATGTGGTTTTACTACGATCAAAAAGATTTTGGAAGACATCTCCAATAACGTGGATCAGAAGGCAGAGTGTCGAAATCAAGCTTACGGACTAGTTTCAAGGATGAGTAAGTTGGAAACGGGAATAATGACAATTGCGTGGAATGGAATTTTAGAACGTTTGCAAGCAACTAGTGCTTCGCTGCAGTCGGATAACCAAGACCTAAATACTGGATACGCCCTTTATGTATCATTACATGGGTACATCCAAGAAATGCGATCCACATTTTCAGATGTTGAGACAAAAGCCAAAGATCTAAAAGATTGTGAGGAATACCAGCAAGAATCTTCAAGACGAAGAACACGAAATACAAAATACGACCATTACAGCGGTTCAACTACACGCGACGACTTTATTGAAAATCAAACACCTGGACAACGTTTTGAAGTTCAGGTATTTATTGTCATCATTGATAATGTACTGGCTGCTTTAGCGCAACGTATGAAAGCGTATCAAAAATTTACTGACGTTTTTGGAATATTCCGCCAGCTAAAATATCTTTCAAGAGCTGAAATTTTGGAAAAATCTTCAATTATCGTCAGTGCTTATGCAGATGATTTGGAGGACAGCCTAGGCGACGAATTAGTGCAGTTCGCTGCATTGCTAAAATCAGATGTGGCTAATAATATTGACGGAAAGAAGCACGAGGCTCTAGAACTGCAATTTTACAACCTTTTGCTGAACAATAGCTTAGAATCTTGCTTCCCAAACGTGGAAATTGCCTTGCGGATTTTTTGTGCCTTATGATCACCAACTGCAGTGGTGAACGTTCTTTCTCAACATTAAAACGCGTTAAAAATGAGTTAGGGAACACGATGAGTCAAGAGCGATATGGTGAGAAAAGTCGATATGAATATTATTATTTCTAAATTTGCTCAAATTTAATCGAGAAAAGTTTGTTTGTATGAGTTTCGTTTTATTTAATACCATAGACTTGATAACCTTAAATAAACCAAGGGCCCCTTGAAAAAACTTGCTACAGGCCCCGCGCTGGCTTAATCCGGCACTGACTGAATATGCAAGTTAACGAAAGTCCAACGTGTAACATAAGCAAGAATTCAGGAATAGAAAAAGTTCGGTTTGAGACCGGATAGACAATGTGAGGTTACAATCAGTGACGTGTTTTAGACACAAAAAAAAACTTTTAATAAATTAGACACAAAAATTATATGAATCAGATGAATAGAGTTTCGGTATACACAGATGTCCTTGGGTAAGACTAAGAAAATACATAGTACATAGACCTAAAAAACTTTAAATAGTCAAAATTCCGTTTTTTTTTAAATTGAAATTATTTATATCTCCAAATCTGCTTTACCACCAAGTATTTTAAATGTTTCAACATTTGGTATTGATATACTATAAGGTATGCACCCACTTAAGGGATCCAAAATCCATAACTGAATACGAGGTACGATAAGAGCGTGAGTGAACAAGTAACTCATGCATGAATCCCATGTGTACGTGATAGAATGAATTTAATGAATATAACTGAATGAAGAATCTGACATATGAAATAATAGTTTTAACAGTGCTTGCTAATAATTTTTCATAGTGCTTGCTAATAAGCATCAAGAAATGAGAAAAATAAATTGGTGGTGACTGAACCAATATTGGAAATATAACTGGTACCATGAACGAAGGAATGGCCCCACTTTTATTGCATGGATGAGGACTGATGCGATTATTTGAAAAGACATACGCTGAACTGACTCCACCTTCAGTAAGTTTATGACAAGGGCAATTTTTATATTGGCAGGGAAAAATGCAGCAGCGAAAATGATTTAAGATTCTCAGAAAGAGTGACGTCGTCTACCACTGATAAGTAGATTACGGCGTTTTTAAAATTATCGGAGACATCATTCTCCTTAATTTAAAAATAACCTCAAATCATAAAAGTTTACAAGTTTAACATCTACCCAAGAGAACAATTCCTTCCAACATAATCTAAGTTTATACATCTGCGCAAGTACTCACAAGAGAGTTGAATTATTAATTATTCACAAGTTGCATTATCGATTACTACTTAACTACTTACTTTAGCCTAAGTGTATGATTTAAATTTAAATTTTATTTTATTTACTGCTTATAATCAACCTTGGATTGAAGAAACGATATGCGCTCTTACGTTAATATTTGTGATTGTTATTTATATCTTATATCTAAATCTATATCGTCACAGCAAAATTATCGTTGGTAAAGTTGTATAACTATAAACATCTTAACAAATTATGGGAAAACATTCATCTTCTACTCACGTGCTGTCGCAATAGTATCTCAGGTATCGACTTAGTTCTACGAATGTCTACCACTTTCTAAACATGTTTCATTTTTCACGTTTTCAAACTCCCAATATACTTCGAAAGATAAGCTTGAAAAGTTTACATTTTACGTAAGTTGCACCCACATTTGCTATATGACGCTACTGCAAACCACTTTCTTAACATGTGTCATTTTTCACGTTTTCAAACTCCCAATATACTTGGAAAGACAAGATGGAAAAGTTTACATTTCACGTAAGTTGCACCCACACTTACTACATGACGCTATTACAAAAGCACTGTCACTACAAACTATGGTCCACCTGGCATGGAATCGTCCATATCGCATTCACATCTGAAATCATTTTCCCATCATATCAAGTTAGAATTTTGTGTAGTTAATAAACTATATAAGCTTACGCATTAAAAGTTGCCTGGTAGATCAGTAGCCGACCATCCTTTACACAGTTCAACAATATAAGTATACGTTCCTTAACAGCAGTCCAGAAAGTTGATGTAAATAAACCAGAATAGCAGAATTGTTGTATTTTCTGAAAAATAATGTGAAAATATGCAGCGCAAGTTTCGTTAGTAATGTTATTTATTACTTACACTCATTATGAGAAGCTGACTGACGGTGTACATACTGTGCTCATATCCTAGTTGGGTTGAGTACCTCATACTTGTGGCGTTTGACGTTTTTAACATTACTATAATCATTCATGCAATACCATTCTGCAAAAAATCCTAATTCCGTTTGTATTATCTGAAACACCAAAAAAATCACAGAAAGTTATATATTTGAAAATATCAAAAACACAAACTCACCCAAACTGAAGGGCTTAAGTTAAGGTACCAGTTTTATAAAAACGTTTTTCTGTTGAATGGAAGAATGACAGTTATCTATCGGGTTATGGTATTTCCGCTACAATTGTCTGAATATGTTCCTCAGGAAGGTTTGCAAGAATGAAAAATCCTTTGTCCAGTGTGAAACATTCTGTGTCTTCGGGAAGGATCAAGTAATAGCATTCAAGCCTGATACATTTGGATATTCAGTTGGTAATTCTCAGAAACTATGATGAACACTCAGGAGCTGTATGCTGTAATGCATCTTCAAATAAAGTTCCTGAAAACTCGAACTGGACCACAGGTATCCGGAACCAACAGTATTATGCCACATGGCTAGAGCCATACGGAGCGGATGTAGTTTAACGTCATACCCAGGACGAATTATTGTTTCTGTAGTACTTCTCTTCGGAGATAGTTTAATGGTCACAACCTAGCGTACCTGATTATTATCTTGAACCAAACAGATCACAAATTATTGTTATTACATGATGTGATCTATGTGATGTTGCAAATTAATTTGACGCCTCTTCTTCGTGCGATGAGTATCGATATGAAAAGCATAGGGAAAATTTGGAAAGAGCAGATATGTTTGGAGAGTTTCTCACCACCGCCTGGATAAAAGCTGAAGATGTATCGAATCAACGTAAGCGATGGAAGAAGACAGATCCTAGTGAATCAAGCGCTGCTCAACTTTTTCAAGTAACACACCCAAGGATTTTTGAAACAGTTTTATTTTAAGATCATTTGACAACTAACATTACTATAATGTCTTACACTTTAATTGTCTTACATATTTAATTGTCTTACACTTTAACTTAGTGAACTAATCACAAACTTTCCTTATTTCTTAAAGTAAAAACCATCAAATAAATACATTTAAAATTTCATTTCACGGCCCTTACATTTGTATTTTTCAATTATTACTTTTGTTTTCACAGAGATTTCTTACCATTCTACTTAATTCTTATCGGCCTACTTGTACATATGTAGTTAGTTATGAATCGAGTTATAGACTACTGTGAACAACTTATACGCATAGCATATTGTTCCTCGCAGAATTTTATGTCAGAAGGATTATAAATTGCGCTGCAACAAGAACTTATAAGTCAAGAGGTTGTTATAAACCATTAAAAAAAAAAAGAGAAATTGTAAGCAATAATCAACTAAACTTTTAAAATTTAAATGGGTCTAAGGGCTGCTGTCTACGAGAAGAATTTAGTCGCGTTCCTTTCGCTGCTATGCTTATGAGTAAACCAACTCTTACATGAGGAAAAAACAACTTGTGAGCAATCACGGACACGATTAAAAGGTGAGCAGAAGCATTGCCCACGAAAAAAATTTTGGTCATGACTTTTTTTTTGTTTTCACGGTTGGTGGAATTTATGGTCTGTCAACATATTTAATGTCAAACAACAAACAATGGTGCAAGAACAGCATATGTAATGCTTAGTTTTGCTTTTTTGTCTACATTTACCATATTTAATTATTTGATAGCGCTAATTAAAAACGCAATTGAACGTAAAATTCAAAATGTCAAATGTCAAAACATCAATAGGTTTGCCAACTTTTGTTAATTAAATTTTCTGCGTTCCATTCGTAATGAGCAATGATCATGAGCAGAGCAATGCGGAAGGAACGCAACTTTTCTTTTCTGATCATCATGAATACCAGACATTAATATGACAGATTAATAAGTAAAAATTTATTTAAATACCATTACTGCTCCTAAGGAATTTTAACTAATAAGTTTGGTTCTGTTGGTTTAGAGACAAGGTGCAATAGCCCTCAGATATATTTTCAACTTTAATTCTCAACTAAATGGTGGATGAATCGCGGCAGATGTTTCAGGGGTGATGAAATTGAAATTTATCTGGCAGTAGGAAAATTAAGAGCGTTGGTGGAAGTCTGGTACAGATTGTTGAGTAGTTTGACGTATACGTGGAAAGAGTGGAAGAAAAAAATACAACCAGCTTTTCCGGCTCAAAGGGACTTATACGACATGCTTAACATCATGGAGAAACAACGGAAAAGACGAGAGGAAAACTACAATAATTATTTACACAAGATGCTGACACATGTAACTGCATGCAAAATCACGGGGATGTACGCGGTGTCATACATTATAGGAGATTACGGTGAACCTATGATCCTGAGGCTGGACCGAAAACAGGGAAACACTCGATTGGTCATTACCGTCGAGACTCCAGATATAAGGTAGAAGCAGTTTGTGGATTTTGTGGATGTAGAGGACACAGGTACTTAGAATGTGTCAAGCGGAAAAAGACTGTCGAGAAGTCAGTTAAATGATTAGACGGACGGAAAGCCGAGTCCACCAATGCCTAGTACTATAAACGTATAGCCCTCAATAATATTCCACCTAAGGGCTATGTCATCATAACTGACATAACTGATGCGGAAGCAAAACGTTTACAAATAACTATAAACAACATTGAAAATTGTACTTTGCGGGGATATGGCAACGTGAGAGTCTGCAGAATAAGAGCCACAACCGTTAGAAATAAAGTAGAGGAAGGGGTTAAAGCGGTCGTTGTGCCGAATTGGTTTGTAAGCAATTCCCAATTTTTTTTGGCCGCAGTTTTACGGAAAAGTCTGGAATCATTGTTGTCAAGGATAGGACGAAATAACAATTTGTTAGGGAAGATGGTGAAAAAATAAGTGAAACAACCAACTCCACAAACTAAAGTTAGCTTTAAGTGCTAAGACTGAGAGGAAAATAGTACATTGAAATTTATTCTGACGTCTACGATGGGGATGTATTTGTTGATGTTCATCTGCGCACACGAGTTACATATGCGAGTCGACGTGTATCCGAAGAAAAATTCAGGATGCATACTCTTGACAATAATCAAGAAGGCTTATGCACCTTGCAGGTCAATTAAATTGATGACCTGATAAAGTCAATAGGTATACAATAACAAATAGCAATAGATAGGCAATCCAGTGATATATAGAACCTGTGAGTGATAGAACTTGCGAAGTGTGCCACATAAATAGCAGGACATTTACCAGTTCTAATAAAAATAATAAATTAAACTTTTGTCGAAACAAAATTATATAATAACTGATGAAAGTGACAATAAGAATCATTTAATTTGATATTTGTACAAAAATTATAAGAAAGTGTTACAAGGACTTTTTTCGGCCCGTGTTATTCGTAGCTATTCTTTGTCTGTTTATTACAAATAGTGACCAGTTAAATACATATGTACGTCAGTACTTATGTGAGCAATACAATATACCTTTAGGTGCACTCACTATCAGAATACAACTAGAATGACCCAAGTACAGTTTTAATAGAACTGATTCATAGATTTAATTATGAATGTGTCTCGTTTACATCCTTTTAGTTCTTTTTAAGGTAGCAAATAGGCAAGTTTATAATGTTGTAAGGAGTTTTGTGCTGACGTCATATAACCTATACAAACTCTAGAGATGAAGATTTAAGTCCGCCATATTGTGTTTTAAAATCGGGCAAGGGGTTTTAGCTACAGGAGGTAAATATTAGCAGGTAATGTCCGCCATATTGATTTTCTGCTGGCGCCACATAGTTTATAACACTCGGGGGCAGAATACGAATCTAATGACACCCCATTCTTCAAAATCGGTCCAGCCGTTTGAGGTACAGGAGGTAAATATTAGCAGGTAACGTTCGCCATATTGAGTTTTTGCTGGGGTCACATGGTTTATGACACTCGGGGGAAGAATACGAATCTAATGACACCCTATTCTTCAAAATCGGTCAAGCCGTTTGAGGTACAGGAGGTAAATGTTAGCAGGTGAATATTAGCAGATACGTCCGCCATATTGAGTTTTTGCTAACGTCACATAGCCTATGACACTTGCGGGAGGAATAAGAATCTAATGACACCCTATTCTTCAAAATCGGACCAGCCGTTTGAGGTAGAGGAGGTAAATATTAGCAGGTGAATATTAGCAGGTAACGTCCGCCATATTGAGTTTTTGCTGGGGTCACATGGTTTATGACACTCGGGGGAAGAATACGAATCTAATGACACCCCATCCTTCAAAATCGGTCAAGCCGTTTGAGGTACAGGAGGTAAATGTTAGCAGGTGAATATTAGCAGATACGTCCGCCATATTGAGTTTTTGCTAACGTCACATAGCCTATGACACTCGCGGGAGGAATACGAATCTAATGACACCTCATTATTCAAAATCGGTCAAGCCGTTTAGGCTACAGGTGGTAAGAAAGAAACAGACATACATACATACGCGCGAAAAACATTACCCTCCTTTGGTCAGTCGGGTAAAAATACACGAGCTTATAGTTTATTATGGCAGTAATAGTTTTATAAACTTAAGTAATATTGAAAATTAGCAAATACTGCTAAAGAAAGGTGTCAGGGGGCATTGCCAGACAACATTTATAACGAAAAAAATCTATGAACAATTATAGTAATTATGAGGTCACTTTTGAAGATGTATAAGACCAGAATTTTAATAGTGAACAAAATGGACTTCGATATAACAAACCGCGGAAATATTTTAGAAATAATAATAGCCATTTTGATGGTAATTTTTCGGAACATTAACGACAATTTTTAAGTAAAAATTTTTCCCATATATATGCATTTAATATTGATGAAATTCAGATGAAGCAGGTATGCCAACAGTTCATTCTGCGGATGAAGAATTCTAAAATCACATTCCAATTACAGAAGAAAAAGTTATTAAATACAAAACTAATATTAATCAATTAATATTATCCACAACAAAACAGAAGAAATAGAATTTTTATTAGGTAGACGAATCATTTATATTGCACAAAATGGTTTTGATAATTTAGACGATTTCTTAAGAAGACATGTCATTAGAGAAAAGACAGGGATTTATTCAGAGTTAACAAATGGTTAATATAATGTAGTACAAAAAAAGCAAACGGAACTTTTTTCTATTGACAGTCAGGTAATGTTTATAATATTTACATAAAGGGCACAAGAGTTCAAAACAAAACGGAGGCAGTCCAGAAAATCTTCTTTTACCATGGGAAAGCTCGCATTCAGGTATAATAGCAGCATACAAATCAAGAATATAATATATTACCCCAACCTGTTGATACTCATTCAAATAGTCATTAAGCAATGCGAAATCTGTCAACAAGTTAAATACGACTGAAGACCAATAAAACCGAAATTTAAGTATACCCAAACTCCACAAATGTCAACGATACCATATGTTCTGAAATTGAGTTGTACGAACAAAGCAAGAACGTGTGTAAACAACGAGAGCAGCCGGGCCCTATGTGAACACAGACGCAACGTTATTCCTTCAGACAGTGTGCACACATTGGAGCCTATTCTGGCCGTTCATAGCAAATTCTGCTATTTTGACAACCTGCTATTTTCCATAGCATTGTTGTTGTCTTTTGGAAATAATCGAAACTAACTTAAATTGCTATTCTGACCGTAAAAATAGCAGAAAAATCTGCTATAATTCTGTTAAAAGTCTGCTATCATAGCAGGCTCAGATTTTGTTAACTTTATAATAAAGTTTTCTGCTATCCACTACAGGAAAGTAAATAAATTCATACTTAAATGATAAAATGTTTAAAAAACAAATTTTTGTAAGGGGAGTACCCTACTGACTTAGCCGACTTTGACCAAACATCACAGAAACCATCTTTGGATGGAATTCGACATGACTTGGTTAACATCTTGAACAAAAAAAGTATAAACGAACCCATGCCCCTATCATTGTATATCAGAATATCAATTCAATATCAAAAATTTTCAATGGCAATTTTCAATATGCATGTTATTGTTTTTTATTGTATATTTTATTAATATTATTATTTATCATATTATTTAAAACGATCTTGTCAAAATTGTATAGAACTCCTTCCATCAGAATATCAATTCAATATTAATATTTTATATGATATTATATTTATTCAATATTTTATTATTATTAATTATTTATTATTTACTCAAATTATTACTCCAACGCTTTTGGATACAATATATTTCTTATTGTTCCATTTGGCGCATAAACAAACAAATCAGATGGTTTTCCAACTCTTGGACATGCTATATACATACGGTAACCATACGTCCCGCTTTCAGACAGTCTGTCCCGGTGTCCCCCGCGAGGCTGAAATTTTTCCGCTTTTGCAAACAGACCAAACTAATTTAAAATGTATTTTTCTCGCTCGAAATGCGGGTAGGCAGATTACGAGACACCCGCCGAGCGGTGCCGCGCTATCGTGTGTGAGCAGGATAGATAAACCTCTTCCACCCCCGCTTACTCGACGTTAACTCAACGTCTGCATGTAATGTTTTGTTTTAGTTCAAGTAGTGTTTTGTAACAAAACGATAATGCCTAAACGCAAGTGTTCCTTTAATATTAGTTTGCAACAGAAGTATCCATTTATAAAAAATAGAAAAGATGACACTGCAGACGAGACATGTGAAAAGTGTTGTACTGATTTTAGTGTTGGACATGGTGGTGCCAGTGATATAGAAAAACATTTACAATCAGAAAAACACAGGCTTGCCGATCAAGCCGCTGCTTCAAGCTCGTCAATGCTTAATTTTTTTAAGAAAACCGAGTCGCCCACTTCTAAGGATTTGTATAGAGCTGCAGCTGAGGGTACGGGGGCGTTTCACACCGTGCAACATAATCACAGTTTTCGCTCAAATGACTGTTCTTCTCCTTTAATTCAAGCATGTTTTGAGCAAAAATTTAAATTTGCACGTACAAAGCCTCAAGCTATTGTGGTAAATGTGCTGTCAACTATGGCAACCGAGGATTTAAAAGAGCACTTACGCAAAGCCAACTGCATAACTTTATTAACGGATGCTTCAAATCATGGCTCAATCAAATTATTCCCAGTTGTGATTCGCTATTTTTTACCATACGAAGGCGTGAAAGTCAAGGTTTTAGAGTTTCGGGAGCAGCCAGGCCAAACATAGGATATTATTGTCGATTATTTGAAGGAAGTATTGTCTTTCAATGACTTGAATAAACAAATTGTTGCGTTTTGTGGAGATAACACGAACTGCAACTTCGGAGGAAAGAATAGGAGAGGAAATAATAATGTGTACTCAAAGTTGAACCAATCACTCGGCAGACAGATTATTGGGATTGGATGTGGAGCCCACATAGTCCACAACGCGATCAAAACTGCCGCTGATTGTCTTCCTGTGGATTTCGAATGCATCATAGTGAAAATTTACTCATTTTTCTACATCTACAGCGTTCGAGTAGAAGCTTTGAAAGAGTTTTGTAATTCTTCCGAGACAGAGTATCACAAACTGCTGGGCTACAGTAAAACAAGGTGGCTTGCGTTAATGCCCGCGCTTGAGAGAGTTATAAAAATGTTTCAGCCTTTGAAAAACTATTTTCTGAGTATCGACGAATGCCCAAATATTTTAAAGACGTTTTTCGAAAATCCCAGCTCAGAATTGTGGTTATATTTTTTGCACGCACAAGCAGCGACCTTTCATGAAGTTGTTTTGAAAATCGAAGTGCAAAATGTGTCGGCCATAGAGTCTGCCAAGGAAATCAATCGTCTCCGAGATAACCTGGCACTGAAAGAGAAAACGATTTTCCTTCCCCACATGGTCCGTAACCTGTTGGTAAAATTACAAGAAAGAGCAGAAGAGGAAGCAGCAGTTGACCAGAACGTAAAAACTACGGCGGCTGAGTTTTATAAAACAAGCAAAGAATACTTGGAGCAGTGGTGTGAATTTAACACAGAACTAGAAGTGTTTGAATGGGCAAATTAAACAAAAGTGCCTACGTGGGAAGAGGTACAGATAGTGCTGGATTTACTAATCACGGACGGATTTATTAGCAGCAGCCAAGATACGAAAGTCTTTGACGAGTTTTCACTTATTTTAAACTTTGTGATAGATGAAAAAACCTCTGGCTGGAACACCGAGAATGTTTCTACTGAAAATCGTTGAGTCGATTTATTCCAGCACTTTCGTACCAATAATCTAAATTTAACAAACTTTTCCGCGATTATTGAGTACATTATGTGTCTGCCTGGAAGTAAAGCACCTGTGGAAAGAGTTTTTTCTCAAATGAACAAAGTATGGACAAGTGATAACACACAGTTGAGTGTCTCAGTAATGAAAGCTATTTTGATTACAAAGATAAATATAAATAAATCATGTACTGAGTTTCACACTTATCTAAAAACAAGACCCGATATTTTAAAACAAATTTGTTCAGCCGATAAATATAAAAATACAAACTAGAATTCACGCTACTACTTATTTGCTTTGATTATTTTGAGTTATTCTATCTTCTATAATAAAAAACTTGTAAAACACTTATAACTTGTTTTTTATTACATAATTCCGCACATGTCCTGCTCTGACAAAAAAAATAAATGGTCACGTTATATGTACAGCATCCACTTCATCGATCAAAATCCATTTTCATTCACTTCATGACAAACACTATGTCGCTAATATAATATGATTTTTCTTCCAAAGTTATATATTTTTAAATACCAATAATTATTTGTAAGAAATATATAGTACAGTGAAACCCGCTTAACCTGGCCACCGCTTAAACGTGGCCATCGCTTAACATAGCCAAAATAGCTAAGAACAGAACGGATTAATAACAATGCATACTGAAATTGACCGGTTAGCGTGGCCATGGCTCCAGTTAACGTGGCCAAATAAACAATATCATTGTTACTAGCTTGCAACTTAGTTGATGCACACACTGTATGCATGATTGGGAATCATTTCCAACATTCCATCCGTCTGGCGATAACAAACCCACCAGCACTATGAGGGGACTAACAAATGTTCTTCAGGTTCACATTTTACATCATGTCAAGGAAACAACATAGAACGATTAACATTCCATTCGTCTGGCGACAACAATGTTTGGCGATAACAAACCCACCAGCACTATAAAGGGGCTAACAATTGTTCTTCAGGTTCAGTACTAGTGCATCTGCGAGTATCACCAAAACCAAATTTCACACCATGTCGAAGAAACAACATTGCCTGACGCTTTCTGAGAAGATAGGAATATTAGATAAATTAAAGGAATTGCCACCAAGTCTTACTCAACGTCAACTAGCCATCCAACTCAACGTTCCACGTTCGACTCTCCAAAAAATAATTAGCAATGAAGCTAAACTGCGTGAAGCTGCTCCTACCTCTGATTCTACCTCTGAAATGAAGCGGAATCGCACAGGAAAGGCACCAGAAGTAGAGGAAGCGTTACTTTTGTGGTTTCAAAAAGCAACTGCAAGGGGCCTACCTCTTAGTGAACCCATTTTGAAGGAGAAGGCGGAGTCCCTTGCAACCAAACTGGGAAAAGTGGACTTTAAAGCTACGGAAGGATGGCTTCATCGCTGGAAAATCCGCAACAGAATTGTTTTTAAACGAGCGCACGGGGAAGCGAGAAGAGCGGATAGTGAAGGCGCGGCTGTATGGAGTGAAAATGTCATTACAGGTCTGCTGGAAAAATACAGCCCGGAAGACATTTACAATGCTGACGAGACTGGACTGTATTACCGCGCTACTCCCGATGGTTCACTTGTTTTTCGCAGCAACATTTAAGCGGCCAGTAAAAAGGTCAAGGAGCGATTGACTTTGTTGGTATGCAGCAACATGAGTGGATTAGACCGTCGAAAATTACTAGTCATTGGGAAGTCCGTAAAACCGCGTTGTTTGAAAGGGGTCAACATGAAATCATTGCCAGTTGAATATGCCAGCAACAAGTCAGCCTGGGTGACAACCGCAATTTTTACCGCCTGGATAAAGGAATGGGACCAGCAGCTGGCGAACCAACTCCGGAATATCGTGCTCGTCATTGATAACGCTCCTTCGCATCCAAAAATTTCTGATCAGCAAGCTATATATCTGGTGTTTCTCCCTCCAAACACCACTTCATTAATCCAGCCAATGGATCAAGGAGTTATTAGAAATCTGAAGCATTTCTATAGGCAGCAGATATGCAAACGTCTTGTAGACGCTCTAGATGCAAATCTCATCCATGAGAAGTCTTCAGTAGCAGACGTATCACGACAAATTACGATCCTCGATGCTATCATGATGATCTCCACAGCATGGCAAGCAGTCAAAAATTCAACTATCACAAACTGTTTCCGTTAATCTGGCTTTTGCACTCACGACGGGGAGATTGACGCTCCAGATGTGGCTGAAAATACCTCTGAAGGAAGTGTGCCTGCAACCTACATTGACATTGACTCGCAGCTCCAATGTCATGAGGAGAATATGGAAGATGAAGAAAGACTCCAACATCATTGCAGAAGTTGTTGCCAAGCGACCTTGTGAGGAAATTGGCATGGAATCAGACACCAGCGATGATGGAGAAGTAGTTTTGGTGAAACCCTCTATTTTGCTATCACATTTGCATGAGACTGAACGTTTTCTGCTGCATCATGGTAGAGCAGACCTTTGTCCCAAAGTGCAAGAGCTCATAGCGAGCGTGAGAGATATCCGAGATAAAACCTCAGTACAACAGGATATACGTAAGTTTCTAGTCCGTTAATGACATAAATCCATGTATCCATGATTGTGTTAAAATATAAGCAACCGAATAAGAGACTCTTTTATATTTATTACCATTGTTATACTTTTTTGACTTGATTAAAAATCTAGTATAAGTAAATTATTTGTGGAGGTTTGTTTACCATTGGTCTCTAAAAGATTGTATGTACTTTAACATAATTAACCTCGTTTAACGTGGCACTCCGGTTAACGTGGTCGAAAATTCCAGAACGGATGTGGCCACATTAAGCGGGTTTCACTGTACTTGATGAGTTATGGGACTGTTGCACAAGATAGAGGCGAATTTTGATGTGGAAAGAACGTGGAGATGAGCATAACTGTAATAGATGAGAACCCATTTAATTATAGTCCTTATAGCATGACAAGATCTGAACAGGAAGTGTTCAAAGGCATTTTAATGGATTTACTCAAGCATAAGCATCTGTTACTTCGTATAAGTAAGGATGGTTGTTACGTCGCGTCGTAAGCACAGTTCTGACGTCGTGTAAGTAAGAACGGTTTTTAAGTCGTGTAAATGAGAAAGAAGAAGAACTTTTCCGGTTTTTTGCCGTGCTGGTTAACGGCTTGGCGTGGGTTGTGAAGTTAGTGTATTCGGTTGGTTGCTGCGTGGATCTAAACCAGTAAGACATCTCCAGACACCAGGAGAGTCACATTTGTCAGAAACCACGTGAAAAGAAATAAAATCAACTGAGGACAGTGCAGTATGAATTCTAGAAGAAAAGAAATTAGAGCAGCGTGTAAAATCATTATCTAATTCAGTTTAAAAAACAAACAGTGAACTATTGTGATATCTTGCGTTGCGATATCCTTTCTTAAAAACCGTTGAGTGATACTTGGGTTAGGCGGCAAGCGTTGGTTCGTTTGTTTGTTTAGATTTGTTGGATTTCGACGTGCACTTGAATTGTGGCAGTGCACTCTAGATTCTTAACATTTCCTTTAGTTGAGGTTCGGCGTCTTTGTAATGTCCACTTCTAATTGTAATAATTCATAATTTTATAGACTTAGGATTAAGTTATGTTCGAGTTTAGGCTAGATAATAACTAGCGTTTACAAGAACTATACAATTTCTTTACTATATCTACACATCATTGGGAGATCTTGGTGCAGCGTACAAGTTTAAAAGTTAAGAGTCTTTCTCAAACTCGTTGGTCTGCTCGACATGATGCATGTTACGCATTAGATAAAGAGTGGTCTGCAATAATTGATGCACTGGAATTTATTGCCGAAAGCAGAGATGAGAAGCTGACTACGTGATCTGACTGCCTATCGCAAGGCGTTTCGAACCGTGAAAGGAACATCCATCCTCATTCGGAACGCACAAGCGACTGACCGTCTCGCCGGCCATCAATCAAGGAGGATCGTCAATGGTGAGGCGAATCCGCCCCAGTAGAGTGCAGTAGAGAGTCTGATGGCTGAATTGGCACAAGCTCAGGGTCAACGATCGATTTGGAGAAATCGTTCATTGACCTCGTCCGAGCGAGGAAATTCAGCCACTCGCTGAAGGTTAATGACCGGGAAATAAAGCTGGTGTGCACATGGAGTACGTGACTCAAGGCTCGTACGACCGAGCAAACGCACGTCGCGAGACAGTGTACAAGGATATAATGGGTCGAAAGCGAAAAAGAAGGCTTTTTTCCTCTTCGAGATTGTGAGTGGTGGAGTTATTTGTCTGCGAGGTAGAGTTGTTATTTTCTTCTGTTTGGAGAATACGAGTTACAAGTTGAGAAGGGAGAATTTCGGCGGCACGGGGAATTTTCGAGGGAGTTAGTAAATGAAACATAGCGAAGAAGGATGGCGAACGCCTGACATGTTCAAAAAAAAGTTTGATTAGATGAAGCAACAATTTTGTAAATTCAGAGAAGTTCATTTGCAAGATTTAGATTTGGATTTGTAAATTGGCACGATCGATTTGGGGGAGTAGAGTATTCGAAAAAGAAGAGTGTTTCACTGATTCCCTCTTTGCTCTTTTTTTGACGCGACCGCGGGATTTCTTGCTTTGACCGCGAATCGTGTAGGTGACTCGTCCAAAACGAGTGGCGGGCACCCACGACCTTGCTTTGCGGGCAATAGGCCGGATGAGTCACCAACCTACGAACGAGTCACGTGACAGTGGACATTGCTCTCCGAATTTTTTTGAGTATTCCGGCTACAAATTGTTCAGGAGGAAGATATATTTCCACTCTAAGAAGAGTAAAAACATATTTACGCGCAAGCATGGGCCAAGATAGACTTAATGCTCTTGCATATGACGGCATATAAATTATTCATCTTTCATGTTTATTAGTTACATTTAAAAATTACACTTCAATAAAATAAAGTTATTTTGAAATAAAAATATTGGATCAAAATTAATGAAATCCATTTTACAAAAAAGGGCGGCGCATCGAACGGGACTACGGCGGCAGCAAGCCTAAATCCGTCACTGCCTTTGTTAAGTATTCGTTTGTTTATTTAGTTTCAGTTTTCCTTTTGGATATTTTTGTTTTGTTTACATTAGTTCCACTTTTTTATTATTTTATAGGATTTTAATGTTCTTTGTGTAGATTAGTTTTGTTTCTAAGGATAATTAAATAAACAAAGGTTAGAGCCGAAAAAGAGTGGGGATAAGACGCTGGACTGCGAACGCATTTTTGGAAAGAATGAAGTTATTATCTAGTTGACACGCGTGTCGAAATGAGCTAATTATAAATAGTTTAAAAGCCTATACAAAGGGTTTTTAATTTTCCTTTGGAATAAAACCTATATACTTGTTTCCTTTGGAATAAAACCTTAGATACTTTTCACTTGAGTAGATGCTTAGCATCACAAATGGCAACTGGGCCAAAAAATTATAAATTCAGTACATAACACAGTAAATAAAATTCGTGAACTCCCTCAATTTATGTTATGGTTTCAACCCATAACACCATCGTCTTGTGATTATTTATTTCCAATTCTATTAGTCAAAGAGGAATATGGAGAACAGCGTATGTTTATTGACTACAGAAAACTTAATCTAACGACAGTGAAAGATAATTTCCCTTTACCAAGGATTGATGATCAGATCGACAGGTTGCAGGGTGATATTTATTTTACAAGTTTGAATTTACGAAGTAGCTACCATCAAAAACCAATGAAGGATACAGAAAAAAAATATACCTCTTTTGTGACACCATCAGGGCAGTATGAGTATAATCGAACGCATTTTGGATTGACTAATGCACCAAAAGTGTTCCAGCATTTGATGAACCAAATTCTTCTTCCGGTAGGTGGCATCGCGGCAGTTTACCTCGATGATGTACTGCTGCATGCCAAGAGTTTAGCAGAAGCATTTATTGGGTTAAGACGAACACTGTTGATAATCCGTGAAGAGGGCCTCAAACTGACTTTACAGAAGACGACGATGGCGATGGTTCCTTTCCTCGGTTTTGAAATAGGAAATGGTATGGTTAAACCCGGGTCAGATAAAACAGAAGCTGTACGCCGATATAATCCACCAACGACTGTGCGTCACGTCTGACAATTTTTGGGTTTAACAGGGTATTTTCGTCACTTTGTCAAAAATAACGCGCTGATTGTTAAACCAATAACAACTCTTCTACGAAGAGAGAGATGAAAACTGGAAATGGGGAACGCAACAGGAAGCTACGCTTGATAAACTGAAAGGAATATTGTGTGAGAGACCCCACAATTGCCACGCAAATCGTTGTTTATTTAGCCGTGTGTGTAAATCAAGCTTGGAAGATTCCCTTGGGTTATTTCCCCATTGCATCAATGAATGCTGAACAAAAGACTAATATCACGAAGATCTTTTTAAAAACGTTAATTGATTATGGCGTAGAGGTGGTTGGAGTGACTTTTGACGGGGCAGCAACGAATTTGACTGTTTCAAAACAACTGGCGAGAATAACATTCAGATAAAATTTATTAATGGGGTGCCAACTATTATCAACAAGAAGAATAATTTTTCAAAAAACGGAAAATAGACATAGAATCTGAAAACTATAAATCCACATTTAAAATTTATTACCAAAATGTTCGTAGTTTTAAAAAATTAAATAAGCTAAAAGAATTTAAAGAAAGTGTACATACTAATAGTTATGAATTTTATATGATTGCTTTAACTGAAACGTGGTTAAATGATACTGTGATCGACTCTCAAATCGCTTTAAATGGATATAAAATTTTTCGAAGTGATCGTGATTTTGCTAAAACCTCCAAAAGCCGTGCTGGTGGACTTATACTTTACATTAAAAACTGTTTTGAGTGCAATATCATCGAAATACATAACTCTGGTATTGAACGTTTATCTATTGATATCGATGCCTACGGTCAAAACATATTGTTTTCCTTGGTGTACGCCGCTCCATTCGAACATAAACACAAAAACCGCTACATTCATGACTTTGAGAATTTTACCGAGAGATTAGAAAATATTATTGAAGATTTACAACCAAACAATACAATCATTTGTGGTGATTTCAATCTACCTGGATATTCATGGTCATTTAATAATGATATCACTATGGCTCAGGGATTTCATTATATATGGCAAATTCGTGCAGCTGTCAACCTAATTTAATCTTTTGCAAACCGTGCTCTATGCAAGCAGATAGTTGTAGATAATAATGAGTTTGGAAATTGTCTTGATTTATTGTTTTCGGACATTAAACAAATTAATTATGAACTGTCATGTGATCTCTTTCTTTCTTTTGCTGAAAAAGCACATCCTTTCCCTTTAGTAGTTACCGCCAGTTTTAATGAACTTAAATCTTTGGAATTTAATGAAAAAACTTACAATTTTAATAGGATGGACACTGAAATTATAAACCATAAATTTATCGTCAATTCATTGGCATGAAATATTAGATACATATATGACGGACCTCTTTTATAATGTCTATATAGTATTAGTGATGAAGAAATACCTAAAAAAGCAAATAAAACTAATTTCTTTCCTCTCTGGATTGATAATTCATTGAAACAGGCTGTGGCTATTAAAAAGAAATTACATTGTATATACACTACTGGACAAAAAAAACGGAGCACCCAAAAAATACGAGAAAAACGTTGTTTATTTATTACCTTGAAAATGTTGATGGGCATGAAATATGTGGGAGTATCGGGTCAACCTTAAAGCACTATATGATACTCATTTGTGAGAAGGATACTAAAGTGTTTTCTTTAATTTAACGTAGGGTACAGTCGCCAAATATCGTCCCCTGTTTATTAAAAGTGAAATCATATGAACATATTTGTAGGTATATGATAAACAAGATCGGCAAATGTTAGTAAAAATACCCTTTCATCTGTAGACATAAGGAACAAAGTTTTTTCTTTAACACAAATTCTAGAACGGTAGCTTAAACTAAAAAATTCAAACTTGTAGAAATATAAAATGTGTGCCTAATTTCGTCCCGGGGACGATATTATGATCCAAAAAATTTTCTGTCACTATAACATAATTATTTTATTATAATTAGGTATATGATATTCATCTTATTAACTTACAGTAACTACTAATGCTATGAAAAATTATAATTATCCTATTAATCTCAATTATAGATACTTAAACGTGAATTACCTAAATTTCAGTTTTTCCTACAGACTGTACAAATAACATTTTGAAATTTTGAAATTTTGAAAGCCGCTTCAACAGCTTTCTTCATCGCTACTCTATCTCATAGCTTTCTTTTTGTCATCTAAGGGAAAAGAACATTGAAAAAAAGAAAAAAAGTACATAAATTAAACCAATAATTTCAATAGCAGGGTGAACATATCCAAATATCGTCCCGGGGACGGTATTTGGCCAACACAAGGGGACGATATTAGGAATTTTTTATGTGTTCCATTAAATATCAATTCCAGAGAAATACGTGACATGATTTAAATAAAATTACCTTGTTTTGTATCACAATTAATCTACGTTTATTTATATAAGACTTTCTTTTTAATAACTTATTCACGGGAATATTTCTGCGTATCCAAAGATATATTAGTAAAAGACTTACCTCGTGAACTATTTCTTTTTTCTTAAGACTCATCATAGGAGTTAACCTTGCCATATACACTTTCACAGTAGATGGCAAAGTGGAAGAACTTTTGATTAGAAACATCAAAATAAGGTGATGTTACTTCTATGGGCAAAAATGGAGGGGGGACGAAATTAGGATTGGGGACGATATTTGGCGACTGTACCTTACTGGCTGCTACTCATGATTTGGCGGAAATGCAAATAATCAAGTTTTTGTGGTATTTACGGTTTATCTGCTGGTTGATCTTAGCATTATTTATTGTTTTTGGTGAAATTGATCTAAATTGATAAGTTCCAACAACAAAATGAGTCAGTGTGGAAAGAGTTACTGAAATTATTGCCCTGTTGCGTGAAGGTCGTATTCATGAGAGAAGTGGCAAGAACTTTGGGAATGAATGTTTCTACAGTTCATCGATTGTACCAACGGCATCAGGAAACATGACTATTGACGAGGAGACCGGGGTCCGGCAGGAGACGAGTTACTTCTACGAGGGATGACCGATACATTTTAACATCCATGTTACGAAACAGGCATCAAACGTCGGTTCAGATGCAACACGAACTGCAGCAAGTACGAGATAGGTCCGTTAGTGCACGCACAGTAAGAAGAAGTTTACGTGAATCCGGACTGAAGCCTTTTAGACCAGCCACAGGACCACAACTTACCAAGACACAACGAGTAGCCAGACCACGGTTAGCACAAGAACATCGTAACTGGACCACGCAGCAATGGAGCAGTGTTTTGTTCAGCGATGAATCCAGAGTCGCTTTATATGGTCTAGATGGACGTGATCGAGTATACAGGCCACATAATGAGCGATACGCTCAGTGGAACATTTCCGAACGGGTTAGTTTTCAAGGTCATCACTGTGGACAAGCGCACAGAGCTCGTCATGGTAGACAATGGCTCTTTGACTGCAGCATGGTACGTACGGGAGATTGTAAGAGAACATGTACTACCGCACGCTTTATTCATTGACGAAGGCTTCGTTTTAATGCACGACAATGCTCGACCGCACACAGCCAGATGTGTTCAAGAGTAGATTGCGGAGGTGGGGATACATCGCATGAGTTGGCCAGCACGTAGTTTAGACTTGAATCCAATAGAGCACATCTGGGACTACCTGAAAAGAAGGATTCGCAACCGATCACCAAGCCCACCCAACATTGCTGCTCTTAAGATTGCCGCTTGCGAGGAATGGGAACTGATTCCTCAAGACACCATCAAAAATTTGATCAGCGGGATGAGTTCGAGGATGACTGAGGTGATTTCTAAAAGAGGAGGAAACACACATTACTAGAGTATGGTCTTTCCCCAGTCTGTATAACCTCCTTTTGCAAAATTCTTTATTTAGTTTTTAAATTCAATTTGTCAAATTTCCAATGTTTACCCAGTTTCGGCTGTAAGTTTGTAAAAAAAAATTAATTTAGAATTTTTTATGACTAAAATGTTAACAATAAAACACACTTTTCATTTGTAAAATTAGCGACTCATTCGTTTTGCTCACTACAACCTTTTTTATGGAAAAATGGGGTGTTCCGTTTTTTTTGTCCGCCAGTGTATAAAGAATCTCCTTCTGAGATATCTAATAATTTAAATATATTTTGTCTTAAATTAATTTCATGTATTCTTTACAATTGCCTTTTCCCAATTCTCAACATCCATAAAATCCCAGCCTACTTACTGAGATTCTCAGTTTACAATGTTGATGTTCGCCGAAATATTTACGTCCTGTCTGAAAATATTTCAATGGTTGCTTGGTTCATTTCACACTCTCCCGAATTCTTCGACAACGTACAAATTCATTAAGGGTCATCGATGAAGCCAGTCTTAAATTAATCCTTGTTGACGCCTCATCGATGTTCTTTTTGAAATACAAGTGCCTTGTTTGAAGGTTGCATCGGTGTGAGTTAATTACAATCAACATTACTAATATTCAGGATAATATTTAGAACCATTCAACCTATTGGGGAGTGTTGTTGACAATAATTTACGTATAATGGAAGACTCATGTTCAGTGGTGCCTTGTTAGCTACAGAGAGTGATGCAAAGTCATTATTTACAGCAAATTTTTTAGACTTGATTCTGCTTCCGCAGAAGTTTTTGCATTTATTCTCATTGGCTACCTCATATTTTTCAGAGACAGTACTTTTGCTCACACGCATTCCTTATTGACTCCTGTTATCGACGAAGAGGAGTTGGATAACTTGATTTTGGAGCGGGTCTTGCTGGCGACCATTCATACACATTGATCCTGACCTGGCTAATCCCTGTTAATCATATTTTTGGTCCTTCGAGCCGGATATATATTGATCCAGTACATAACAATTGATTAGCCTTTCATCAAACATTCTAACTATGTCGGTCGAGCAAGCTGCCCACCTGATCAATCGCCAAAAGTCAACTGCTGAGACGATAACAGAAACTTATTCCAAACTCATGTCTGTAGGGATTGTTAAAATTTCTGTTGATAGAATTGAAATTCGTCTCAGTGCTTTCAGAGATCAATGGTCTTCGTTTTCGCTTACTGATGAACATCTCAACCTCGAATTGCTCACGCTTCATGCTGATGATCTACCAGCTCTAAAAGCTGATCCTTATTTTAGCAATTTTGTTTATAAGATAACTTATGAAGCTTATTTGGATGCTTTAGAGCAACTGACGATTCTTCATCGCAATCTTAAGGAACCAGCAACCCTATCATCGTCGTCAGTTTCTGATGTATCCAATATTGTTGCTTGGTCGCAAGTCTCTCGCATTCCAGCTATTAATGTACCTCCATTTGATGGAAAGCAATCGAAGTGGCTATCATTTAAGGGACTTTTTACTTCAGTTTATTTATCAAATACACACTTAACCCCATTAGAGAAATTGCAACATTTAAAGCTAAAACTTGTTGGTTCCGCTGAACATTTACTAAGAGACACTGAACTTCTTGATGCAAATCTTGATTATTATGAGAACAGTCGTGTACTCTTGAATTCATTATTTGACAACCTATTTAAAGCTGAACCAATGTCTAAGGAGTCGTCTCAACAGCTAGAACGACTTTACACAATTGTTACTGAAGTTCGTCGGAACTTAGAGACTATGGGAAGAACTCGTCATGATGACTTATTGGTATACATAATTGTTCAAAAGTTTGATTGTCATAAAAGACGTATGTGGGGTAATGCTCTTGGTTCACAAAAGTTGCCAGCAAGTTGGGTACAATTTGAAGGTTTTCTTAAGTCCAGAATAAATTCAATTCTAGATGTTGAATCTAAACCTGTTGTGCTAAATCGAGCTGACAAACCTACTCATCATCGTCAACAAGTTGCTCGATCGCATCATGTCAATTCATTTAGCAATGATAAAAATAATGGTTTCACATGTTCACTCTGCTCTGCTCATCATTATCTTAATCATTGCCCCACCCATCAACAAAAATCATCAAAACAAAAATGGGAATTCATCAAAAGTAAGAGATTATGCTTTAATTGTCTCAGTACTAAACACCAAAGTAGTGTCGTGATACGCAAAAATCGCGGAAATATTTGCAGACTTCGCGCCATGGAAACTACAACAAATGAAACAACAACAACTCGCGAATGAATTCAAACTCACGATATTTTCATGTGAGTGACGCATGTGAGATTTTCATGCGAGATCGAATGTTTCATGCCAATGACCCTGAAATTTAGGTCACCGAATGATCCAGTCCCCGATGCACTTAATGCCCCTTAATGCCCCTTGCCCAATGAGTCCACGTGGAGTGCGACCACTGCGTATGTTCGGCTAGAATTGCTGACATGACAGTACTGAAAAAGTCATCGTACGCGTCTCTATGAAATTTGATACTCTAGTAAACAAAACTATTTTACGACGCCGATGTGGAGCAAAATGGAATGCTCCAAATGAGAACATCGAAGGTCAAATTGCTGATGCTTCAAAAGAGAGGAAAAGTGGCATGAGCATTACGAATGAAGACTGGGTGGTCCAAATGAAGATCGTCGGGAATTTTATGGCCCAAAATGCTGACCATGCAAGGAATGGATACAAAGAAAAGAGCTTTGAAACAAAGAGAGCTGATGCGTGATGTCACTTACGCATGGATTGGGGATAACTGCTGAATAGGCAAAAATTGTCCTATAAATGTGGCAACCAAATTCATAGGAGTTCAGTTAAAATCCGGACCAGGAAGCAGTACCGTTCGAATCCAGTACCATTGAGATCCAGACCAAGAAGTCCACTGAGTCCAGACGAGCACCAACCTGAGAGAAAAGACATCTAGGAGAGAAGAAACAGCCACCAAAGAAGCAGAAGATCAGCCACCAGGTATAAAACTTTCTGAGTAAATCGGTGCATAGCCGATTACTATTCTAAGTCCTGACTAGGCTTAATAGCTAAGGAGGCATTCCCCACAACTTAGAGCAGCAACAACAACCAGCTGATGGAGCCAGAAATCAACCTGGAGACAGCGCTGCAAAACCCAATTGCTGGACCCCGTCCTCTTACCATTGAGGAATATCGTCAACGTCAGTTGAAGAAACACCAGAGGGAAGTTCAACCAACACTTCAGCCCAAGAAGACGAAGATCCGGACTGGAGTTGAGGCCAAGTTCATGTATCAACTGTTAGAAGCTCAGAGGGAATTAGTGCTGGCTGGTAACAAAGAAGCAAGGAGACTAGCCAATCATCGCATTGCAGAAATTAAAGCGGAACGACAACGCTATCGTCGGCAGAAGCGAGCGGCGAAAGCTGGGTCAAGCTGCAACAAAAAAAAAAAAAAACAGCATCAATGCAGATAAAATTAACCATTCGCGTATTTAGTATTTGGAGTTTAGATTAATAGTAGTACAGGAAATAGATTTGCTTTAAGAAAACCATTGTATTAGAAATAGGGAGATAGTGTTAGGGATTTCTTTTGGAAAAATGTACTAAGGTTTCAATATTGTATCAATTTGGTTCTTGGAATAAATTTAAATGTAAATTTAACTTAAAGAAAGATTTTTTTGGTAAACTCCCAATAGCGGTGGTATTCCTGGACCCTGCCGAAAGAAATTCTCGACAGTAGTAAATGCCCAAGTTCAAGAAGATGTCTTAAATGTGCTAAAAAAACATCATACAAGTCTTCACCAAATAACTACAACACTAAATAGTTCTAATAAAACTGATCCATCAACTCAATCTTTACCATCAACTTCAAATACTGCTCAAGTTAATCATGCTTATCATAGTCCAAGTTCAGCATCAACTATTTTATTGACTACAGCAAAAGTATTTATCACTACTGCTCAGGAAAAAACTCTTGCTGCTAGAGCTCTTCTGGATCAAGGGTAAGAAGTTTCATTTATCACTGAGAACCTACATAGTTCATCACCTTCAATCACCTCGACAACCTTCATCACTTTATCTACTTGGAGTTGGTGGTGTTACGAAGATTTTTAAAAAAGATATTTTATTTACTTAATCTAACCCACTTGCCTATACTGTACTAGAATATCACTATAATCTAGTTGACTTAAATAATTACAAATAATAATCTTGTTAACTTGTTAATTGGACTTGAGAGAGGGTTTTTAATAGGCAAGTCAGTATAGTATCAACACAAGTGGTATCAACATTAAAATGAACAATTGGAATTTGATTATAAAAATTAATAAACATAATAAGAGATAAATAAATTTATTTAATCCATTCTTTTAATAATGAAGTGATAACACAGTGGACATAAAACTAATAAAACTAAAGGTATTACGACCATCAAAATAACATCTCATTTTGATATGACAACTAGCATTGAAATCAAGGCTCATATTTTACCTAAAATCACGTCCTTGATTCCACCTGCTAAATCATTTGTGATCAATTGGCCTCATCTGAGCGATATTACTTTGGCTGATCCTCAAATTGCTGGACCTGGAGATATTGATTTGCTAATTGGTGCTGATGTCTATGGACAATTATTGGAAAGGTCAGTTATCAAAGGTCCAGCAAATACACCAGTTGCTCAGTCAACCAAATTAGGTTGGATTTTATCAGGACCATGTAGTGGATCAACTCCATTCATCCACATTGATCCTGACCTGGCTAAACCCTGTTAATCAACCAGGTTCCGTCTATTTTAATAATCAAAAATCAAATAATGGTCAGGAAGCTGTAAATTTGTTTGCGGACAATTCTAAGTCTATTTACAATAGCTCTGAACAGCGAAATTTCGATCACAACACAATATTATATCATGTTGAAGACTTCAGTTCTGTACCTTTACATACGTTCTATATATCAGAAAATACTATTTGGAAAGGGATTGAAAAATTAAATAATAAACTAATTATGGGACCTGATATGTTTCCCGTAAAATTCATAAAAACGTTTGCAAATAAATTAGTTGCGCCACTTTTTATAATCTTTGAAAAATCAAACCAAACTGGAATTTTTCCGTCTGTTTGGGAAACTTCTTTTATAACGCCTGTTCCAAAAAAAGGAGACAAGCAAAATGGTGCTAATTATAGATCTATAGTTAAAAATTCCATTATCGGGAAGGTATTTGATAGTTTAAATGAAAAACAACTTTCTGCGTATTTAAGAAAAATGATCGTAGAAAAACAACATGGATTCATACCAAAGCGTTCGAATGTTTATAATAATTTCATTATAAATGAATTAAAATCAAATATTCAAGTTGACTCTATTTACACTGACATGAGGGCCGCATTTGATAAAGTCGATCATGGTATCTTACTTGCAAAAATAGAGAAGCTTGGTATCATTGGTAATGCGAGAAAATGGCTTGAATCTTTTTTAAAAATCGAAAGTTACTTGTTAAAATAAAAAACTTTGAAAGCTATGAGTTCACGGCTATAACCGGAGTGCCCCAAGGTTCTCATTGTGGGCCCTTGTTGTTTCTGATAATGATAAATTACCTTCCAGCTGTTATTGAACACTCAAAGGTTTCCTTATTCGCTGATGATTTCACGCTTTTCAAATCACCAAGATGTCAGGAGGACTATCTTAAGCTTCAATCAGATTTCAGTAAAATGATTGAATGGGCCAAATGTAATAAATTTGAATTTAATTTTAATAAATGCGCTGTGATTAATTTTTCCAAAAGATCTTTTATACATTTTGAATACAAAATGTACAATCTTAACTTATCTAGAGTCAACTGTATAAACGATCTGGGTGCGTACTTTGACAGCAATATGAATTTTGAAGAGCACATCCAATATGTTGTTAACAAAGCTTCAAAAAAATTAGGGTTTATAACTCGTTATAGTAATATTTTTCAAGATACATCTGTATTCTTACATTTATTTAAAACATCAGTTAAGCCTATACTAACTTATGCGTCTGAAATTTGGTTGCCTAAAACCAAAGTTTTGAAATATGAAATTGAAAAAATACAAAATAGATTTTTAAGAACATATTCTCATAGAATTGGAATGCCCATGGTATTTGGCGATCACAATTATTCAGACATGTTACAATTAACTAAATTACCCACACTAGAAGCTAGTCGTAAATATCAAGATGTTCTATTGACGTGATAACGTCTTATAAATCGATGGCCGGCTGCACAAATAAAAAATCGTGACTCATTGTCACGTTCCGCCTGAGCTGAGCGGACGAATGAGAGATTCATACATTAGTTTGGACTCATGAGAGATTCTTGAATCCACACTAATGCGCGTATGAACGAATCTCTCATGAATCCCGCGCGTATAGTATAGTTTGGACTCATGAGAGATTCGTTCATACGCGTATTAGTGTGGATTCAAGAATCTCTCATGAGTCCAAACTAATACGCGTATGAGATTGGATTCATGAGAGAGTCGTTCATACGCGCATTAGTGTGGATTCAAGAATCTCTCATGAATCCAAACTAATACGCGTATGAGATTGGATTCATGAGAGATTCGTTCATACGCATGATAGTGTGGATTCAAGAATCTCTCATGAATCCAAACTAACACGCGTATGTACGAATCTCTCATTTGTCCATCGGCGCATTAGTGTGGATTCAAGAATCTCTTATGAATCCAAACTAATACTCGTATGAGATTGAATTCATGAGAGATTCGTTCATACGCATAAATAAATTGTTAATACATAGCATATTGTTACTTATAATTAATCTGCATAATTTAAGTAAAAAAATTTATTGAAAAAATTTACATTTTCAATTAGCTCCTTCTTTGTATTATACAAAATAATGATAATTCAGTGAAAATAAGTCAATTCAATTCATAAAAGTAGGCAATTTTTCATCAATGCTTTCTTATGACGTTATCACGTAAAATTATCGTCCGTAAACCGACTTTACAGACAACCAATGTTTTTTTATATAAAATTATAAACTCTCTAATCGATTCGTCTGAACTTTTGTCATCGCTAAACTGGCATGCACCGTCTAGAGTCTAGATTCTAGATTGTTAAGACCGACAGATAAAATGTTTGAAAATGAAATTACAACTAATGAATTTTCACACAGAAATATAATTTTAAGAACAACGAACTTTATAGACGTCTCATTGAGTGATCTTGAATTTAATCACTTGTCTTTAAGTGAGATTAAAATGATATTAAAAGAAAGAGTACTATTTTCCAACAATGAAACCTTAAATATTAGTTCAAATTAGTTCAATTATAATTAAACCATGAACTCGTATACTTGTAATATTACTTTAAGTAAATTTTTATTTTGCATCATGTATAAAATAATACAATTTTTAATAGGGCTTTTGTATACGATGCGGGTATCACGTACCCAAAGAAGCATTACAATGTTGGTTCTTGGAGCAGACAGCTTGTCTGCGATAAGATGAGTGCGCAGACGACTTGATGAGATTTTAATGTGTTTGGTTCGATCGTTTAAGTCTCATTATGTCGAGTTTGAGCGATTACCTTCACTGATCTGGAGGGTGTCGTAGCAAACTCAAGAACAATCGAAAGGAGTTGTGAAGAAACATCAATGGAGTCAACACCGGTTTAACTCATCAACTCCTGTGGCTGCGCGTATATTACGATATAATTGTTGAAATGAATTTTGGATTGTACTTAGAGAACTAAAAGAAATAATAATTGTGAAGAAATAAGTACAGATTTAAATAAATAATTAGTGTAAAGAGTTTTCGTGGTGTTATGAAGAACTGAACCCTCTCCGTCCATTGAGCATAAACAGCTTTGGCCCGTGTATTTACTAATAAAAAAATTTTCATTAATTTTGAATTGAAAATTTTATTTATTCACATTTTATTTGATCATAGGTAGTTCGGCAAGAATTGAATAACAATTGCTTGTATGAGTAAAACATTAAAGGATAAATTAGGTGCATTTTGCGTTGTACTTTTACCTGAACTCACCTTGAAAGCAGTAACGGAAATACATACTGATGCCAGTGCTGTTGGAGTAGCTGGAATGATTTTACAGGAGCAGGAGGCTAAGAGACTTCATCCAGTTGCTTACTATAGCCGTCACACTAATAAGGCGGAGCAGAATTGCCACTCGTATGAGTTGGAAACTCTGGCGATTGTCGAGACCCGAAAGAAATTCCGAAGTTATTTATTGGGAATGTCATTTGCAGCCGTGACAGATTGTAATGCGTTAAAAGCTACAGCAATGAAAAAGCAAATTATTCCACGGATTGCAAGATGGTGGCTTCAATTGCAGGAATTTTCTTTCGACGTTAGATACAGACCGGAAGAACGCACGAAGCATGTCGAAGCGCTAAGCAGGCATCCACCAGACGTTAAAGAGTTCACAAAACCTCAGATGGAAACAATATTTCATATTAAACAAGCCGATTGGGTCCTTTCGAGCCAATTGACAGACGAAAAATAAAGGAAATGAACAGCATTCTTTCCAAACCACCCATCACTGTATACGAGAAGCAAACTTATAAGAATTATGCAATAAGGGATGGTCGAATTTAAAGAACCACAGCCAGAGGACTTCAGTGGGTAATTCCGAGGGGAATGAAACACCAGATAGTTAAAATTGCTCATGATGATTTTGGACATTTTGTGGTAGAGAAAACCTTGAAGCGAATAAGTGAACACTATTGGTTTCCACGCATGAGGCAATACGTGGTAAGATGCATCACCTGTTGTACACCATGTTTGTTCGCGAAGAGGAATGAAGGAAGGATGGAAGGCTACCTTCATCCAATAGACAAAGTTGCTGAACCAATGGAAACGTTCCACATAGACCACCTGTAGTAAATGTTTGGGAGGGGAAAAAACTAAAAAGTTTCAAGTCGTGAAACGACTTGTTAAAGAGGGAAGGCAAAGAGGGAAGAAAGGAACTCACCCGCTTTCCTTCATAGGATCCGGTTTAGTGATTTGAAGTTAACGTCTGGATTGACGTCAGAAGAGGGACGAGCTGTTCGGGACAGCTGTGAAAGCCGTGAAGGCTTGAGCACTAAAGCGAAAAGTCCCTGTCAGACATCGAGCGGCGGACGTGTTCTGGCTGGCCAATGCTGGCTAGTTCGGTGTAGTGGGGTGGGATCTTTGCTCGAAACTGACCACCACCAACTGACTACAGACAAAAATCTAACACGTCCTCTAGGTCCGTGCCGACGTGCTGCCCCGCTGTTCCCAAAATATGGGGCAAGAATGGCAAGGTAAAACGGAAAGAGGTGGGAGGATGCGAACCTAACGAACCTAGTAACCCCGTAAAGGAAGGACAACCGAAACCTTGGGCCGACACAAACAAAGGGGAAAATCCTTGATGTCACCACAAAAGGAGGGAAAGCGAGAGGAAAATAGGAGCAATGGGGCTAGGAACCGAAACAGGAAGGATCCCTCAGGACCAAGATCAGGGGATAAGGAAGGAAGGAGGGTTTGTCAGACGGGGAGAGGAAATCCAAAAGCGGAGAAAAAGATAATATGGGAAAGGAAAGAAAACAAGGAAGCGACACCCTAGACCGACGGATCCAGGTGGTTTCGAATCCACCGTAGCCCACCCAACCGTGGAAGCCCACGCAACTTTTCCGCTCGCGATTCGGCTTTCCCCCATGTTCGACGTTTCTACGCACCCGGTGGGTCGCGAAAGGACCGGACACCCTCCATGGGCTAACCTCTCACTCCATTATAGAACTGCTTTAACCTCAATTCACCTACAGTAACACGGTACTTACGTTAACATTGGGGTATGTGTTTCTTTTCTTTTTTTTTCGACCCGGGCGTTTTCTCTAGTCTATTTTTTTTTTTTGTTTTTATTTACTTTTTGAGGTGACAATTATACCTACGCAAAACCATGTTATGGTTTGTTACTTTTAAGGATGCTCCGTTACTCTCCAATATTTCTAAACTAAGAATACATATCAATACCAAAAAAAAAGGGAAATATAATAACGTGATAACATATAAGCTAATTTCTCCTACTAAATATTTCTCAATGAAAATAGTTCGAGATATTTTCCTTACGTAGTTTAACGAATAGAACTATTGTCTTATGCGATTTTATATACTTAAGATTCAATTAGCTAAAAGAAGCAAGTGTTAGAATGCAAGCATGTTTGTAGTAATTAGAGTTTTATTACGTTCACATGGTGAAAATTGTAACTCAAGTTTAATTTATAATGCATGTTTAAATTAGTAAGTTTCATTTCAATACGACATTCTGAATTAGAAAGTATTAAAGTAAAACGAAAAATGGAGCTTAAAAATATAAAATCAATTATAAAGTTTTTTAGTGAAAATGACGATATAACAGTCATTAACGAATTTCAAAAATTAAATTTAGTGAAAAAGACTCTACGATGTGCAACTCGGAATTGTAGGAAACTTTGTGGTCTGCGAAAAGTGATAAATCAGTTTTTCAATTATGATTTCTATTGTTACAAATGTAAAAAGCGATATAGTTTAAGAAAAGGTTCGTTTTTTGAGCGAATTCAAATTGAACCTGAGGACTTATTTTGTTTGATATGGTCTTGGTGTTCTTTATGTCCGCCGATTGTAGCTAGTCAGGAACACGGTGTAAGAAAAGGCACTGTATTGCAAATGTACAGATTTTTTAGAAACGTAACTTCCTGGAAGTTACTCCAAGATCCAAATTCATTAAAACTAGGTGGAGTTGGTCACGTGGTACAAATCGATGAAAGTGTAGTAGCACGCAGAAAGTATAATGTAGGGAGAGTTGTGCCTGCAGTTTGGGTTCTAGGAATGATCGATACCACAACAAAAAAGTGTTTGATCATTTACGTTAAAAACCGTCGTGCAGACACTTTGATAAAATACTTATATATTTATACTTATGTAAAAAGAAAAATGGAGTTTAAAAATATAAAATCAATTATAAAGTTTTTTAGTGAAAATGACGATATAACAGTCATTAAAGAATTTCAAAAATTAAATTTAGTGAAAAAGACTCTACGATGTGCAACTCGGAATTGTAGGAAACTTTGTGGTCTGCGAAGAGTGATAAATCAGTTTTTCAATTATGATTTCTATTGTTACAAATGTAAAAAGCGATATAGTTTAAGAAAAGGTTCGTTTTTTGAGCGAATTCAAATTGAATCTGAGGACTTATTTTGTTTGATATGGTCTTGGTGTTCTTTATGTCCGCCGATTGTAGCTAGTCAGGAACACGGTGTAAGAAAAGGCACTGTATTGCAAATGTACAGATTTTTTAGAAACGTAACTTCCTGGAAGTTACTCCAAGATCCAAATTCATTAAAACTAGGTGGAGTTGGTCACGTGGTACAAATCGATGAAAGTGTAGTAGCACGCAGAAAGTATAATGTAGGGAGAGTTGTGCCTGCAGTTTGGGTTCTAGGAATGATCGATACCACAACAAAAAAGTGTTTGATCATTTACGTTAAAAACCGTCGTGCAGACACTTTGATAAAATACTTATATATTTATACTTATGTAAAAAGAAAAATGGAGTTTAAAAATATAAAATCAATTATAAAGTTTTTTAGTGAAAATGACGATATAACAGTCATTAAAGAATTTCAAAAATTAAATTTAGTGAAAAAGACTCTACGATGTGCAACTCGGAATTGTAGGAAACTTTGTGGTCTGCGAAAAGTGATAAATCAGTTTTTCAATTATGATTTCTATTGTTACAAATGTAAAAAGCGATATAGTTTAAGAAAAGGTTCGTTTTTTGAGCGAATTCAAATTGAACCTGAGGACTTATTTTGTTTGATATGGTCTTGGTGTTCTTTATGTCCGCCGATTGTAGCTAGTCAGGAACACGGTGTAAGAAAAGGCACTGTATTGCAAATGTACAGATTTTTTAGAAACGTAACTTCCTGGAAGTTACTCCAAGATCCAAATTCATTAAAACTAGGTGGAGTTGGTCACGTGGTACAAATCGATGAAAGTGTAGTAGCACGCAGAAAGTATAATGTAGGGAGAGTTGTGCCTGCAGTTTGGGTTCTAGGAATGATCGATACCACAACAAAAAAGTGTTTGATCATTTACGTTAAAAACCGTCGTGCAGACACTTTGATAAAATATATAAGTGAAAATGTGTTGCCTGGTACCGAGATATGGACTGACAAGTGGGGAGGCTATAATTCCCTTAATATACTAGATGGCGTTTCACCGTATATTCATAAATCGGTGAACCATTCGAAAAACTGCAAGAACCCAATTACTGGAGTATGTACGAATTATATGGAGGGCTATTGGGCCAAATTGAAAGGTTTCTTGCGAAGGCAACATGTGATGCAGTCGAAGTTGCTTTCCGAGCACATAGACCATTTTATGTGGTACCAATTGTATGGGGGTACGGCGACGAAGACGTATTAAAATTTTATCAAACATATTGCAGAAAATTATCTACTATAAGGGGAATAAAGGTAATTAAAAGTTTTTTATTTTAGATATAATATGCAAAATCGAATTTTATATAAATATTATAAATAACTTTATTATTTTAAATTACAGATGAAAATTACAAACAGCTGACGTAGAAAAGTACATTAAAATGTAAATATGAATTTGACACCAAAATAGGTAAATGTTTGATTTTAGTTTAATAATTGATAGTTTATAAAATATTAAATTTTAGGAACATTTTCTTAATAAACTTTATTTTTTAAATTACAGATAACGACTTCACCGGATGGGATTTAATAAATTTAAAATAAAACGTACTTATTAGAATTTTAGTTATTTTATTTAATTTTATATTTAAGTTATAATGTAAATCTGAAGAGAATATATATTTAAGCGATAAATCGAAATTAAAGAAGTAATTTTTGTAAGAAACTTTTGTTGTTTTGATTAAAAAAAACTCTTAAACCTACCCATGTACCTCTTACAATATAAATGTAAAAACATTGAATTAATAGAGAATTCTATACAAACCATATCTATTTGTCTTTTACTAAAGAAATGGAAGAACTTTAAAAATTACTCTTGAACAAAACCTAGAATATGTAAGAAATATAAAAAGTTTTTAAGTTGAGAGCCACTATAGTATAGTAAATTTACTTACAAACTGTTATAATTTAACCTTTTACAAAAGAAACGGAGGAACTTTGAATTAATGTAAAATTCGAATACAAATCATGTTCATCTTCCTTTTACAAAAGATACGGAGAAATTTGAAATTAACGTAATATTCAAATACAAATCATACCATCTGCCTTTTACAAAAGATTCGTTGGAACTTTGAAAATTACTAAAATGTGATTCAATTGAGAACCACCGTAATGTAGTAACTTTTCGAAGAAACTGTTATACTGGTATGAAACTGTTATACTCGAATCAAACGTTTATAAATAAATTTTGGTTTTGGCCAACCCTACGTTTTCTTGAACTAAACAAACGTCAGTGTGTTTTGAAATGTGTGAAATCTAAAATTTTTAAATTGTTAAATTAATGGTTTGTTTTTAATATTTCTTAATTTTTTTTTAGTGAAAAGGACTTCTTTTATATTCAAGGACGACACGCGGACGCCGCTTGGAGCAACGATTATGCGGTGAGTACCTTTTATTTCGTTGTGTGTGCGTTTGGGTGGACACGTGGGGCAAGGGTCCTGTTGCCGCGTGTTTTCTAAGAATGAGTAACTTTTTATAGGGAAGGTTCGGATTGAAATAAAGTGAATCTCCTTCCAGTGAGCTAAACCGAAATTAAAACCAATTTGATGGGACTAATTATAATACCAATATTTTTTTTTCCGATCAGTATAGTCCTACAATGGAATAAGCCACGCAGGTTTGGTCCCTGTACCACAAACTCCATATTGGGAGACTTGAGGCTGTTCAGAGATGCTTCCTTCAGTGTGCTCTGAAGAGTCTTCCGTGGTCAAATCCCCTCCTCCTCCCTCGATATGAAGACCGTTTGATTCTCATTGGCCTTCAATCCCTTTCTTCTCGTAGGGCGTTTGCCGACTACTCTTTTCTGCATGGTGTGATCCAGGGAAACATCGTTGCCCCCTATATTCTGGAGCATGTTAGAGTGCGATCCAGTGGGATGAACCTTAGAATGGGGGGCCTCCTCCAAATCCCTTTCCACCATACGGAATTCGGGCGGATGGAGCCCATCACAGGCATGCTCAGGACTCATAACAGGGTTACCACTTTTTTGCAGTCGGCGCAGGTAGACGACAAAAATAGGGATCTCATCCGCTCCTACATAGATACTATATGTAGTGATTAAGTAAAGGATCTCCCGGGGTCCTTGCTCCGACTTTAGTTTTTTTGTACAGATTACCTTCCTATATTACTACTACTGTATCTGTATAATTCTCCTGCTTAAATGTCAATTTTATGCACTTCCATCTGTTTAACCTATTACATTGTTCTAATTATTTTCACTTGCTTCTTCTGTATTTCACTTGTATCTAAGTTGATTAAATAAATAAATAAATAAATCTCGAACATTGTGCTATGGCTTTTATACGGGACTTACTGTTTCAAGTTTGGCCTTCGAATCCCATTGCACAATGGGTGTTCAAGGTTCCCTGAAGTCTAATTACGGGACTTCCTCGACCCTTCAACTGGAGAATTAACCTTAGATATTGCTTATTGTTGGGGTTGTAGCCGCATTGACCTGGCAACACCACGAGCAACTTTTATGAAACCACGCCAAATTACCTAACCTAAAATCCCTCTTGCTGGAACTGTGGTGAACGACGGACAGCGCGCGATATTCACTTAGAATTTTTGGTCTCTTAACCTCAAACCTTAATTAAAGTTTCGTAAATTTTTAATTAATTGGTTAATAAACCTAAGAAATATTGCGTTTATATACATTTGTATGTGTTTCATTAATAAATTTATTGTAGAGTCAGATGGACGCTACAGTGTTATGCGAATAACGCCACCTGTTGACAGGAATAAACACTTACAACTCAGAAGCGGGGACAAACTTCACTTTTATAGATGTCAAAATATTGGCGCTTCCTGTTAAGTCTTTCACTTCTATGCGTCTGTAAGATGTAAATAAAGATTCGCCGACCCAGACACTTTATAAAACCTTTAGAAAACCTTTGTACGTTAAATTTTAGATTTCGGCTGTTTCTTTTATTTTCCTACACAACTTGAACAGGTTTACAAGCTAGAAAAAATTCAGTTCTTAGCCATTAGGCTTTCTCTTGGATTCCGCAATGGTGCTCCCACCAATATTCTTTTATCAGAATCTAAATTGCCATATCTACAAGATCGAGCAACCTTCTTGTGTAAAACAAAACAAAAACCTTCCCCTTCACGAAACCATGCAATCCGTAAAACTACCTATTGAAAAGCTTAAATCATCCCCTCATCTAAGAAACAGAACTCTTATAAATAGCTTAGAAACTTCCCGCGGAATATCATCTTTCCAAACAAGAACTTCACCCTTTATGCATATCAATTCAATATCGACCAAATAAATGTCTAAATAGACAAAGATTTTGGAGAAAACCTGACCAAAAATCCCAACCATTAACATGCCATTCAAAATATAATCGAAACAGAAAACGTATGTGCCATTTACAGCGATGGTAGCAAATTCACTAGTTCGAGGTCGAGGGCAGTGCTTATTATTGTCGAGACAAACGAGGTAGTCTTACGAAGTACAAATAAGTGCGCTTCTATTTTACTGCGGAATGCCTTGCCTTAAATCTAGCTTTAGATGTAGCAATAAAAAGTCCAAATCGAAACTATCTTATACTATCTGATTCGAAAAGTGTCCTGCTATCCTTACAAAATAGGAATAAGGATATATCAACGAATCCTTACATCTTTGAAATAAAGGTATAAAAAGCTTTATGAATTTTCTTCAAAATCACAAAATAAGAACTCCATCAAAATTCTGTGGAAACCAGGACTCAACGACATCGAAGGGAATGAAAGAACTGAGAGGGTAGCCATAAGAGCATCAAGTAGAGCAGCCCTCAACATCTAAAAGTACCTTTCACTGATCTAGTCGAACAGGAGTGGAAAACCTGTTTGAAAAACACAAGAGAGAAAATTGTAGATGAGTGAAAGGAAAACATTATTTTCAAAACTTTTACAATAAACCGTAAGCAAGCAGTAAACCATGGCTTAACAAAATAAACTTACCGAGAGAAGCTATTGTTCTTTTAACAGATGCCGTTCTGGACATTGTAACGTCAAGTCCTCCCGCGTTAAAGTTGGCCTAAGCCCCAACGCACAATGTGAATGTGGACACGAATGCCAGGACTTAAACCACTTTACCACTGACGAATCAATCGAATGAAAAATTAACTGAATCGAATTATGACTCGTGGAGCTTTCAAATGAAAGCAGTGTTGGTCCACCAAGACAGCTGGGATAAAGACAACGGGACAACAAGGAAACCGGAAGCAGATGACTCCAAGTGGACAAAAAAGACGAAAAGACCTTAGCAACAATTATTTTGAGCGTCACGCATCTACACCTATAAATGTTCGTCACCTATAAATGTTCACCTGATCTTTTTAACATTTTTGCCAAAACATGTATATATCATCATTCGAACGATTAGTACGAGTAAATCACAAGTACAGTTATCAAAGATCAGTTATCAAAGTTATCAGTTATCAGCGAACCACAATTATCAAAGATCAGTTATCAAAGTTATCAGTTATCAGCGAACCACAATTGTTGAAGAAGTACCTATACAGTAAGGAATTTTTCAGTGCATTTGGGTCATTTTGCAGACAAGTGGAGTTCAGTTGCAGTTGCAGACAAGTGAACACGCTAATAACTCATTCTAATTTGTAAAAAATTTTAAAAAAATTTAAAAACCTAGAGTAGTTCCGATTCTTTTGAGATAATAAAATCTCTTTGTGAATAAAATTAGATAATAAAATCTCTTTGTGAATTAAATTATTTTCCACCAATTTCGATAAAATTTAGCTCTGAGAGCTGAAAAGTGCCTTGTTATTTGAATTGATCATCACATTCATCACATTCATGACATTCATGACGTTTCCTGTGTTTATTTGAATCAAAAAACATTGGTTGTCTGTAAAGTCGGTTTACGGACGATAATTTTACGTGATAACGTCATAAGAAAGCATTGATGAAAAATTGCCTACTTTTATGAATTGAATGGATTATTTTCACTGAATTATCATTATTTTGTATAATACAAAGAAGGAGCTAATTGAAAATGTAAATTTTTTCAATAAATTTTTTTACTTAAATTATGCAGATTAATTATAAGTAACAATATGCTATGTATTAACAATTTATTTATTCGTACATACGCGTATTAGTTTGGATTCATGAGAGATTCTTGAATCCACACTAATATGCGTATGAACGAATCTCTCATGAATCCAATCTCATACGAGTATTAGTTTGGATTCATAAGAGATTCTTGAATCCACACTAATGCGCGTATGGACAAATGAGAGATTCGTACAAACGCGTGTTAGTTTGGATTCATGAGAGATTCTTGAATCCACACTAATGCGCGTATGAACGACTCTCTCATGAATCCAATCTCATACGCGTATTAGTTTGGATTCATGAGAGATTCTTGAATCCACACTAATGCGCGTATGAACGACTCTCTCATGAATCCAATCTCATACGCGTATTATTTTGGATTCATAAGAGATTCCATGTTATGGTTTGTTACTTTTAAGGATGCTCCGTTACTCTCCAATATTTCTAAACTAAGAATACATATCAATACCAAAAAAAAGGGAAATATAATAACGTGATAACATATAAGCTAATTTCTCCTACTAAATATTTCTCAATGAAAATAGTTCGAGATATTTTCCTTACGTAGTTTAACGAATAGAACTATTGTCTTATGCGATTTTATATACTTAAGATTCAATTAGCTAAAAGAAGCAAGTGTTAGAATGCAAGCTTGTTTGTAGTAATTAGAGTTTTATTACGTTCACATGGTGAAAATTGTAACTCAAGTTTAATTTATAATGCATGTTTAAATTAGTAAGTTTCATTTCAATACGACATTCTGAATTAGAAAGTATTAAAGTAAAACGAAAAATGGAGTTTAAAAATATAAAATCAATTATAAAGTTTTTTAGTGAAAATGACGATATAACAGTCATTAACGAATTTCAAAAATTAAATTTAGTGAAAAAGACTCTACGATGTGCAACTCGGAATTGTAGGAAACTTTGTGGTCTGCGAAAAGTGATAAATCAGTTTTTCAATTATGATTTCTATTGTTACAAATGTAAAAAGCGATATAGTTTAAGAAAAGGTTCGTTTTTTGAGCGAATTCAAATTGAACCTGAGGACTTATTTTGTTTGATATGGTCTTGGTGTTCTTTATGTCCGCCGATTGTAGCTAGTCAGGAACACGGTGTAAGAAAAGGCACTGTATTGCAAATGTACAGATTTTTTAGAAACGTAACTTCCTGGAAGTTACTCCAAGATCCAAATTCATTAAAACTAGGTGGAGTTGGTCACGTGGTACAAATCGATGAAAGTGTAGTAGCACGCAGAAAGTATAATGTAGGGAGAGTTGTGCCTGCAGTTTGGGTTCTAGGAATGATCGATACCACAACAAAAAAGTGTTTGATCATTTACGTTAAAAACCGTCGTGCAGACACTTTGATAAAATATATAAGTGAAAATGTGTTGCCTGGTACCGAGATATGGACTGACAAGTGGGGAGGCTATAATTCCCTTAATATACTAGATGGCGTTTCACCGTATATTCATAAATCGGTGAACCATTCGAAAAACTGCAAGAACCCAATTACTGGAGTATGTACGAATTATATGGAGGGCTATTGGGCCAAATTGAAAGGTTTCTTGCGAAGGCAACATGTGATGCAGTCGAAGTTGCTTTCCGAGCACATAGACCATTTTATGTGGTACCAATTGTATGGGGGTACGGCGACGAAGACGTATTAAAATTTTATCAAACATATTGCAGAAAATTATCTACTATAAGGGGAATAAAGGTAATTAAAAGTTTTTTATTTTAGATATAATATGCAAAATCGAATTTTATATAAATATTATAAATAACTTTATTATTTTAAATTACAGATGAAAATTACAAACAGCTGACGTAGAAAAGTACATTAAAATGTAAATATGAATTTGACACCAAAAAAGGTAAATGTTTGATTTTAGTTTAATAATTGATAGTTTATAAAATATTAAATTTTAGGAACATTTTCTTAATAAACTTTATTTTTTAAATTACAGATAACGACTTCACCGGATGGGATTTAATAAATTTAAAATAAAACGTACTTATTAGAATTTTAGTTATTTTATTTAATTTTATATTTAAGTTATAATGTAAATCTGAAGAGAATATATATTTAAGCGATAAATCGAAATTAAAGAAGTAATTTTTGTAAGAAACTTTTGTTGTTTTGATTAAAAAAAACTCTTAAACCTACCCATGTACCTCTTACAATATAAATGTAAAAACATTGAATTAATAGAGAATTCTATACAAACCATATCTATTTGTCTTTTACTAAAGAAATGGAAGAACTTTAAAAATTACTCTTGAACAAAACCTAGAATATGTAAGAAATATAAAAAGTTTTTAAGTTGAGAGCCACTATAGTATAGTAAATTTACTTACAAACTGTTATAATTTAACCTTTTACAAAAGAAACGGAGGAACTTTGAATTAATGTAAAATTCGAATACAAATCATGTTCATCTTCCTTTTACAAAAGATACGGAGAAATTTGAAATTAACGTAATATTCAAATACAAATCATACCATCTGCCTTTTACAAAAGATTCGTTGGAACTTTGAAAATTACTAAAATGTGATTCAATTGAGAACCACCGTAATGTAGTAACTTTTCGAAGAAACTGTTATACTGGTATGAAACTGTTATACTCGAATCAAACGTTTATAAATAAATTTTGGTTTTGGCCAACCCTACGTTTTCTTGAACTAAACAAACGTCAGTGTGTTTTGAAATGTGTGAAATCTAAAATTTTTAAATTGTTAAATTAATGGTTTGTTTTTAATATTTCTTAATTTTTTTTTAGTGAAAAGGACTTCTTTTATATTCAAGGACGACACGCGGACGCCGCTTGGAGCAACGATTATGCGGTGAGTACCTTTTATTTCGTTGTGTGTGCGTTTGGGTGGACACGTGGGGCAAGGGTCCTGTTGCCGCGTGTTTTCTAAGAATGAGTAACTTTTTATAGGGAAGGTTCGGATTGAAATAAAGTGAATCTCCTTCCAGTGAGCTAAACCGAAATTAAAACCAATTTGATGGGACTAATTATAATACCAATATTTTTTTTTCCGATCAGTATAGTCCTACAATGGAATAAGCCACGCAGGTTTGGTCCCTGTACCACAAACTCCATATTGGGAGACTTGAGGCTGTTCAGAGATGCTTCCTTCAGTGTGCTCTGAAGAGTCTTCCGTGGTCAAATCCCCTCCTCCTCCCTCGATATGAAGACCGTTTGATTCTCATTGGCCTTCAATCCCTTTCTTCTCGTAGGGCGTTTGCCGACTACTCTTTTCTGCATGGTGTGATCCAGGGAAACATCGTTGCCCCCTATATTCTGGAGCATGTTAGAGTGCGATCCAGTGGGATGAACCTTAGAATGGGGGGCCTCCTCCAAATCCCTTTCCACCATACGGAATTCGGGCGGATGGAGCCCATCACAGGCATGCTCAGGACTCATAACAGGGTTACCACTTTTTTGCAGTCGGCGCAGGTAGACGACAAAAATAGGGATCTCATCCGCTCCTACATAGATACTATATGTAGTGATTAAGTAAAGGATCTCCCGGGGTCCTTGCTCCGACTTTAGTTTTTTTGTACAGATTACCTTCCTATATTACTACTACTGTATCTGTATAATTCTCCTGCTTAAATGTCAATTTTATGCACTTCCATCTGTTTAACCTATTACATTGTTCTAATTATTTTCACTTGCTTCTTCTGTATTTCACTTGTATCTAAGTTGATTAAATAAATAAATAAATAAATCTCGAACATTGTGCTATGGCTTTTATACGGGACTTACTGTTTCAAGTTTGGCCTTCGAATCCCATTGCACAATGGGTGTTCAAGGTTCCCTGAAGTCTAATTACGGGACTTCCTCGACCCTTCAACTGGAGAATTAACCTTAGATATTGCTTATTGTTGGGGTTGTAGCCGCATTGACCTGGCAACACCACGAGCAACTTTTATGAAACCACGCCAAATTACCTAACCTAAAATCCCTCTTGCTGGAACTGTGGTGAACGACGGACAGCGCGCGATATTCACTTAGAATTTTTGGTCTCTTAACCTCAAACCTTAATTAAAGTTTCGTAAATTTTTAATTAATTGGTTAATAAACCTAAGAAATATTGCGTTTATATACATTTGTATGTGTTTCATTAATAAATTTATTGTAGAGTCAGATGGACGCTACAGTGTTATGCGAATAACGCCACCTGTTGACAGGAATAAACACTTACAACTCAGAAGCGGGGACAAACTTCACTTTTATAGATGTCAAAATATTGGCGCTTCCTGTTAAGTCTTTCACTTCTATGCGTCTATAAGATGTAAATAAAGATTCGCCGACCCAGACACTTTATAAAACCTTTAGAAAACCTTTGTACGTTAAATTTTAGATTTCGGCTGTTTCTTTTATTTTCCTACACAACTTGAACAGGTTTACAAGCTAGAAAAAATTCAGTTCTTAGCCATTAGGCTTTCTCTTGGATTCCGCAATAGTGCTCCCACCAATATTCTTTTATCAGAATCTAAATTGCCATATCTACAAGATCGAGCAACCTTCTTGTGTAAAACAAAACAAAAACCTTCCCCTTCACGAAACCATGCAATCCGTAAAACGACCTATTGAAAAGCTTAAATCATCCCCTCATCTAAGAAACAGAACTCTTATAAATAGCTTAGAAACTTCCCGCGGAATATCATCTTTCCAAACAAGAACTTCACCCTTTATGCATATCAATTCAATATCGACCAAATAAATGTCTAAATAGACAAAGATTTTGGAGAAAACCTGACCAAAAATCCCAACCATTAACATGCCATTCAAAATATAATCGAAACAGAAAACGTATGTGCCATTTACAGCGATGGTAGCAAATTCACTAGTTCGAGGTCGAGGGCAGTGCTTATTATTGTCGAGACAAACGAGGTAGTCTTACGAAGTACAAATAAGTGCGCTTCTATTTTACTGCGGAATGCCTTGCCTTAAATCTAGCTTTAGATGTAGCAATAAAAAGTCCAAATCGAAACTATCTTATACTATCTGATTCGAAAAGTGTCCTGCTATCCTTACAAAATAGGAATAAGGATATATCAACGAATCCTTACATCTTTGAAATAAAGGTATAAAAAGCTTTATGAATTTTCTTCAAAATCACAAAATAAGAACTCCATCAAAATTCTGTGGAAACCAGGACTCAACGACATCGAAGGGAATGAAAGAACTGAGAGGGTAGCCATAAGAGCATCAAGTAGAGCAGCCCTCAACATCTAAAAGTACCTTTCACTGATCTAGTCGAACAGGAGTGGAAAACCTGTTTGAAAAACACAAGAGAGAAAATTGTAGATGAGTGAAAGGAAAACATTATTTTCAAAACTTTTACAATAAACCGTAAGCAAGCAGTAAACCATGGCTTAACAAAATAAACTTACCGAGAGAAGCTATTGTTCTTTTAACAGATGCCGTTCTGGACATTGTAACGTCAAGTCCTCCCGCGTTAAAGTTGGCCTAAGCCCCAACGCACAATGTGAATGTGGACACGAATGCCAGGACTTAAACCACTTTACCACTGACGAATCAATCGAATGAAAAATTAACTGAATCGAATTATGACTCGTGGAGCTTTCAAATGAAAGCAGTGTTGGTCCACCAAGACAGCTGGGATAAAGACAACGGGACAACAAGGAAACCGGAAGCAGATGACTCCAAGTGGACAAAAAAGACGAAAAGACCTTAGCAACAATTATTTTGAGCGTCACGCATCTACACCTATAAATGTTCGTCACCTATAAATGTTCACCTGATCTTTTTAACATTTTTGCCAAAACATGTATATATCATCATTCGAACGATTAGTACGAGTAAATCACAAGTACAGTTATCAAAGATCAGTTATCAAAGTTATCAGTTATCAGCGAACCACAATTATCAAAGATCAGTTATCAAAGTTATCAGTTATCAGCGAACCACAATTGTTGAAGAAGTACCTATACAGTAAGGAATTTTTCAGTGCATTTGGGTCATTTTGCAGACAAGTGGAGTTCAGTTGCAGTTGCAGACAAGTGAACACGCTAATAACTCATTCTAATTTGTAAAAAATTTTAAAAAAATTTAAAAACCTAGAGTAGTTCCGATTCTTTTGAGATAATAAAATCTCTTTGTGAATAAAATTAGATAATAAAATCTCTTTGTGAATTAAATTATTTTCCACCAATTTCGATAAAATTTAGCTCTGAGAGCTGAAAAGTGCCTTGTTATTTGAATTGATCATCACATTCATCACATTCATGACATTCATGACGTTTCCTGTGTTTATTTGAATCAAAAAACATTGGTTGTCTGTAAAGTCGGTTTACGGACGATAATTTTACGTGATAACGTCATAAGAAAGCATTGATGAAAAATTGCCTACTTTTATGAATTGAATGGATTATTTTCACTGAATTATCATTATTTTGTATAATACAAAGAAGGAGCTAATTGAAAATGTAAATTTTTTCAATAAATTTTTTTACTTAAATTATGCAGATTAATTATAAGTAACAATATGCTATGTATTAACAATTTATTTATTCGTACATACGCGTATGAGTTTGGATTCATGAGAGATTCTTGAATCCACACTAATATGCGTATGAACGAATCTCTCATGAATCCAATCTCATACGAGTATTAGTTTGGATTCATAAGAGATTCTTGAATCCACACTAATGCGCGTATGGACAAATGAGAGATTCGTACAAACGCGTGTTAGTTTGGATTCATGAGAGATTCTTGAATCCACACTAATGCGCGTATGAACGACTCTCTCATGAATCCAATCTCATACGCGTATTAGTTTGGATTCATGAGAGATTCTTGAATCCACACTAATGCGCGTATGAACGACTCTCTCATGAATCCAATCTCATACGCGTATTAGTTTGGATTCATGAGAGATTCTTGAATCCACACTAATGCGCGTATGAACGACTCTCTCATGAATCCAATCTCATACGCGTATTATTTTGGATTCATAAGAGATTCCATGTTATGGTTTGTTACTTTTAAGGATGCTCCGTTACTCTCCAATATTTCTAAACTAAGAATACATATCAATACCAAAAAAAAGGGAAATATAATAACGTGATAACATATAAGCTAATTTCTCCTACTAAATATTTCTCAATGAAAATAGTTCGAGATATTTTCCTTACGTAGTTTAACGAATAGAACTATTGTCTTATGCGATTTTATATACTTAAGATTCAATTAGCTAAAAGAAGCAAGTGTTAGAATGCAAGCTTGTTTGTAGTAATTAGAGTTTTATTACGTTCACATGGTGAAAATTGTAACTCAAGTTTAATTTATAATGCATGTTTAAATTAGTAAGTTTCATTTCAATACGACATTCTGAATTAGAAAGTATTAAAGTAAAACGAAAAATGGAGTTTAAAAATATAAAATCAATTATAAAGTTTTTTAGTGAAAATGACGATATAACAGTCATTAACGAATTTCAAAAATTAAATTTAGTGAAAAAGACTCTACGATGTGCAACTCGGAATTGTAGGAAACTTTGTGGTCTGCGAAAAGTGATAAATCAGTTTTTCAATTATGATTTCTATTGTTACAAATGTAAAAAGCGATATAGTTTAAGAAAAGGTTCGTTTTTTGAGCGAATTCAAATTGAACCTGAGGACTTATTTTGTTTGATATGGTCTTGGTGTTCTTTATGTCCGCCGATTGTAGCTAGTCAGGAACACGGTGTAAGAAAAGGCACTGTATTGCAAATGTACAGATTTTTTAGAAACGTAACTTCCTGGAAGTTACTCCAAGATCCAAATTCATTAAAACTAGGTGGAGTTGGTCACGTGGTACAAATCGATGAAAGTGTAGTAGCACGCAGAAAGTATAATGTAGGGAGAGTTGTGCCTGCAGTTTGGGTTCTAGGAATGATCGATACCACAACAAAAAAGTGTTTGATCATTTACGTTAAAAACCGTCGTGCAGACACTTTGATAAAATATATAAGTGAAAATGTGTTGCCTGGTACCGAGATATGGACTGACAAGTGGGGAGGCTATAATTCCCTTAATATACTAGATGGCGTTTCACCGTATATTCATAAATCGGTGAACCATTCGAAAAACTGCAAGAACCCAATTACTGGAGTATGTACGAATTATATGGAGGGCTATTGGGCCAAATTGAAAGGTTTCTTGCGAAGGCAACATGTGATGCAGTCGAAGTTGCTTTCCGAGCACATAGACCATTTTATGTGGTACCAATTGTATGGGGGTACGGCGACGAAGACGTATTAAAATTTTATCAAACATATTGCAGAAAATTATCTACTATAAGGGGAATAAAGGTAATTAAAAGTTTTTTATTTTAGATATAATATGCAAAATCGAATTTTATATAAATATTATAAATAACTTTATTATTTTAAATTACAGATGAAAATTACAAACAGCTGACGTAGAAAAGTACATTAAAATGTAAATATGAATTTGACACCAAAAAAGGTAAATGTTTGATTTTAGTTTAATAATTGATAGTTTATAAAATATTAAATTTTAGGAACATTTTCTTAATAAACTTTATTTTTTAAATTACAGATAACGACTTCACCGGATGGGATTTAATAAATTTAAAATAAAACGTACTTATTAGAATTTTAGTTATTTTATTTAATTTTATATTTAAGTTATAATGTAAATCTGAAGAGAATATATATTTAAGCGATAAATCGAAATTAAAGAAGTAATTTTTGTAAGAAACTTTTGTTGTTTTGATTAAAAAAAACTCTTAAACCTACCCATGTACCTCTTACAATATAAATGTAAAAACATTGAATTAATAGAGAATTCTATACAAACCATATCTATTTGTCTTTTACTAAAGAAATGGAAGAACTTTAAAAATTACTCTTGAACAAAACCTAGAATATGTAAGAAATATAAAAAGTTTTTAAGTTGAGAGCCACTATAATATAGTAAATTTACTTACAAACTGTTATAATTTAACCTTTTACAAAAGAAACGGAGGAACTTTGAATTAATGTAAAATTCGAATACAAATCATGTTCATCTTCCTTTTACAAAAGATACGGAGAAATTTGAAATTAACGTAATATTCAAATACAAATCATACCATCTGCCTTTTACAAAAGATTCGTTGGAACTTTGAAAATTACTAAAATGTGATTCAATTGAGAACCACCGTAATGTAGTAACTTTTCGAAGAAACTGTTATACTGGTATGAAACTGTTATACTCGAATCAAACGTTTATAAATAAATTTTGGTTTTGGCCAACCCTACGTTTTCTTGAACTAAACAAACGTCAGTGTGTTTTGAAATGTGTGAAATCTAAAATTTTTAAATTGTTAAATTAATGGTTTGTTTTTAATATTTCTTAATTTTTTTTTAGTGAAAAGGACTTCTTTTATATTCAAGGACGACACGCGGACGCCGCTTGGAGCAACGATTATGCGGTGAGTACCTTTTATTTCGTTGTGTGTGCGTTTGGGTGGACACGTGGGGCAAGGGTCCTGTTGCCGCGTGTTTTCTAAGAATGAGTAACTTTTTATAGGGAAGGTTCGGATTGAAATAAAGTGAATCTCCTTCCAGTGAGCTAAACCGAAATTAAAACCAATTTGATGGGACTAATTATAATACCAATATTTTTTTTTCCGATCAGTATAGTCCTACAATGGAATAAGCCACGCAGGTTTGGTCCCTGTACCACAAACTCCATATTGGGAGACTTGAGGCTGTTCAGAGATGCTTCCTTCAGTGTGCTCTGAAGAGTCTTCCGTGGTCAAATCCCCTCCTCCTCCCTCGATATGAAGACCGTTTGATTCTCATTGGCCTTCAATCCCTTTCTTCTCGTAGGGCGTTTGCCGACTACTCTTTTCTGCATGGTGTGATCCAGGGAAACATCGTTGCCCCCTATATTCTGGAGCATGTTAGAGTGCGATCCAGTGGGATGAACCTTAGAATGGGGGGCCTCCTCCAAATCCCTTTCCACCACACGGAATTCAGGCGGATGGAGCCTGTTACGAGAAGTCGCAACAATGTTGCATAGGAAAGGATGACATCAATGTTACAATCTACGCAGCATTGTTGCCGGCCCTCGTCGAATTTTCTAGCCGTTATCAGCTCGATAAAATATTGTCTGGAGTCAGCAAAATGAGTTTGGCCTTGACTCCAGGCAGTATTTTTCAATCGTAATTCGATGTGATGATCGATCCCTTTGCCAGTCGCTCTAGAATCTTCGTTTGGATCGGTCACTCAGTTCAACAATCGCTCTTTCAACTCTGTTCTCGCGTTTTAATAAAATTATCCTTAATATTGCTCAAAAAAACTGTGTCTCTAAAATAAAGATTAATAAAGCTCGTAAAAAACTGAAAATTAAATGAAATGTTTTTTAATTGATTATATGCTCTACGCTCAAGCTCAAATAAATTAGTGCTCTTAACATATGGTCCTTCGAGCCGGATAACAGTTTATCCGGTAAACTGTTAATTTTTAAAACAATTATCGTGTTCGCGCGTGTAAACGCCTGTGCTCTGAACTATTTAAAAATTGTGGTGTGCTCTCTCAAACATTAAAATATTACTAGCTCAAAACTGTTTTTAATTTGTAAATTGTTATCTCTCGAACATTTTGTGGCAAATTAGTGATGTTTAGTTGCAATCAATTGTGAATTTTCCATGCTCTTTCGGACAATTGAATATTGATCATTTTTAAGAACTCGAACATTCTTTGAATATTGATCTTTTTAGTGCTCTTTCGAACATTTTTTGTGCTTCGATAATATTTTTGCTCGTTTAATTTAATTAAACTAATAAACTTTCGCGCTCTTTTGTACAATTTTCTCATGCTCCTTTGAACAGTTTTTCGGTGTGCTCTTTTCGCGCTCTCTCGATTTCGATCAATTGTGCTCTTTCAAGATAAAGTGATAAAGTTTTGATGCTCTTGATTTAAAAAGTAATAATTATTGTGCTCTTTCGAACTTTAATGTTTTGAACTAGGTGTGCTCTTTAAATTTTTCGCGCTCTCTCGAACATTTGTGAACTCTTTCGATTATTTTTTGCTCTCAATTTAATCCGTTTTGTGCGCGTGATACAACAATGGCGAATGAATCCATGCTGGAAGCTGATGCAGTGGTATTCTTCGAAGCCAGAATATCACTCCAAGACGAGAGACAAGACTTTATTACAAGCATCGTGGAAGAATGTAAGTCCGTTGATTTTGACAACCTTACTCTGATCCATTTAGAATCAAAGCTCACGGTGCTCGAGAAAACTTGGGAGGACTTTAAGCAACAGCACGATGCATTAATATGTAAATATCCTCAGCTCTACATCAGCTCCGATTATTCCAAGAATAAAGTTTTCCGGGATACGCTCAAAATGTATGCTGACGCTCGTGCTCTTCTTTTGAACAAAATTGAAGCTCTACGCTCTGTAATACCTCCAAGCTCATCCGAAGCTCGATGTTTAACTGGCATTTCTGGTCTTCATCTTTTTGAAAAGATCAAATTTAAGCCCTTCAGTGGGAATTATGAAGACTGGAAAGAGTTCGAGGATATGTTTCAAGCCATGGTTGGTAACAATCCGGATTTACAACCGGTTCATAAAATGTCGCTCCTTAAAAACGCAATGCAAGGAGATGCAGCTCGCTTGCTAGCAAACATGAAGGCAACCAATGAAAATTATCATATTGCGTGGGAGCTATTAGTTAAAAGGTACGAAAATAAACGTCTACTAATTTCTACCCAGCTCGACAAGCTCTTCGGCTCCAGCTCTACAATTGAATCTAATTCAAAAGGCCTTCATGATTTGCTGAACACTCTCCGTGAAGCTCTTGATTCGCTCAATGCTCTTGGCGCAAGAACTGATGAATGGGATATGCCAATAGTATATCATATTGTACGGCGGTTAAGCTCACCCATCAGAAAAGAATGGGAAAGAACTCTTGGAGGAAACAATGATTTTCCTCAACTAAGCTCACTTCGGGAGTTCTTAAAATCTGAAGCTACGACCTTGGAGAGCATCGAAATAACATCGGAGAAATCCATGAAGTTCAAGTCTTCAGCATCAACCTCATCTCAGCAAAGCTCTAGACAAAAATCTTTCTCTTCTCGCTCATACGCCGTCAATGCTCATGCTCAAGCTCACTCAACACCATCTCATGCAAGAAGTTCATCAACAGCTCAAGCTCTACCTCGTCAAGATTCACAGAGTTCTAGACCCATTAAACCATGGATGAAGGGGGTTCGTGGTCCTGACGATCCTGGTCACACTTGTGACTGTTGCGGTGCTAATCACTACATTTCTAGTTGTGACCAGTTTAGATCAATGTCGCCGCTGAAACGTCATAATCTTGATATAAATACCCGATTATGCACCAACTGCCTTGGGAGACATGATGTGCAGGCATGTAGAAGTAAAAAGTTATGCTGGCACTGTGGTATCAAACATCACACCTTGATCCACCTCGGTGATACTACATCTGCAGCTCAACAAGCTCAAACATCAGCTCCAGCGACGTCAGCTCTATCCACTAGCTCTCAAAAAGAAGCTCCAGCTCAATAACAACCAAGTTCATCAGCTCTAACTGCCAGTCTTGTTTTAGCTCCAGCTCTCTCTTCAATTACCAGCACCGCTACAAATTGCTCCAGCTCTGCTCATGTTTTTCAATGCTCTACTAGTAGTCAACTGTCAAGTTCTCTCAATGCTACAACGCAATCACCAGATCAATCTACTGCTCAAGAACTCTTCCAGCATACATCTTCTCTACTTGCTACAGCTCGTGCTCAGTTAATTGCTCCTGTCATTGGTTGCTATCCAGTGAGAATGCTCTTAGATTCAGGCTCAGAGCTCTCTTTTATTACACACAAACTCGCGCGTAAGCTCCAGCTTCCAAAACACAAATCAGCTATCCAGTTTACTGGTATCGGTAATGTAGATGCCGGTCGCTCAAAGGGTGTCAGCTCTATCACGCTCAAAGCTCTACACTCTACAGCTCAAATTCAAGTTGCAGTACATATATTAAATCAGTTGACTACAAACTTACCAAGCTGCAACATTAATAGTTCTTCATGGGAACATCTGGACGGACTACAACTTTCTGATCAAGACTATAGGACACCAGGTAACATTGATATTATCTTGGGTTCTACTCCATTCGCTCAAATTCTAAGCTCAGATATAAGAAGAGGTCAACCCTCAGAGCCTATTGCTCTTAACACGCTCTTTGGTTGGGTAGTTTTTGGTCCAACATGTGTAAGCTCAACTCAAATAACAAGTCCAGTTTTCCATATGAAGCAAGATCATGACCTTCATGAACTCTTAGCAAAATTTTGGGTTCAAGAAGAAGCACCTAAAGCTCACTCTGCTCAGCTCTCTCTCGATGAAGAACAATGTGAAGCTCATTTTGTCGAAACTCACTCAAGAGATTCTTCAGGAAGATATATTGTTAAACTACCAACAATACAATTACCTTCAGCTCTTGGAGAATCAAGAAATATAGCATTTAGATGTCTAAAAGCCATGCTCAAACGACTCTCGAATGATCCTCAGCTCAATAAGCTCTATAGAGACTTTATGGCAGAATATCAATCTCTTGGCCATATGAGGCTTGCTTCGAATGCTCAAATCAGCTCAGACACAAGTGAACAATCAGGTTCAGTTCACTATTATTTGCCTCATCATGGTGTTTTAAGGGAACAAAGTCTCAGTACAAAATTGAGAGTTGTGTTCAACGGTTCAGCTCTTTCTAGCTCTGGATATTCGCTCAACGATGTTCTTCACACAGGTGCAAAACTCCAGCTCGACATTTTTGACGTGTTAATGTGGATTCGACGTCATAAAATTATCTTTTGCACTGACATTACCAAAATGTTTCGACAGATCAATGTTCATCCATCAGACTGGAATCTCCAGAGAATTTTATGGATTGATCAACATGACAATATTGTTCCGTTCCAGCTCACTACAGTTACATATGGAACAAGACCAGCTCCATTCCTTGCAGTTCGGGTACTACTGCAACTTATTCAGGATGAAGGCTCCAAATACCCACTCGCCATTCCTCCTATGATTAAAGGACGTTACGTGGATGACATTTATGGTGGCTCAGACACCCTGCTCGAAGCTCAGCTCATAGCTCAGGATTTAATTAAGCTCTGCATGGCGGGGAGCTTCCCTCTCGCAAAGTGGTCAAGCAATAGCCCTGCTTTTTTGCAAGCTCTCTCTCTCGAAAGTATTTCAAAAGCTCCTGCTCAAGCTCTAGACGATACTGAATTGAAAGTTTTAGGACTTTCCTGGAGTTCTACGTCAGATCAGTTTATATTCTCACCTAAACGCTCATCTCTCAAGAGGATAACCAAACGAACAGTTCTCTCGGAAGTGGCTCAGCTCTTCGATCCACTTGGATTCTTAGCTCCAGTAGTAGTTCGAGCGAAAATGTTTATTCAAGAGCTGTGGTTAAATAAATCTGGATGGGATGATGAATTACCTGAGCAGCTTATTCAACGGTGCACGCATCTTCGAAATGAGCTGCCTCATCTAGCTCATATTCACATTCCAAGATGGCTCAATACTCTCTCCAGCTCATACATAGAAATACATGGCTTCTCAGATGCATCGCAGTTAGCCATGGCTGCATGTATCTATATCAAAGTTCAAAGCTCAGGAGAATCAGCCCAAGTAAAGCTCTTGTGTGCTAAGACAAAAGTAGCACCACTTAAACCAGTCACTATTCCTCGCCTTGAATTATCTGCTGCATGGATGCTCGCAAAGCTCCTCAAACATGCTCAACAAGTTCTGGAACTAAATCACGCTCCGCTCTATCTATGGACTGACTCCTCAGTTGCTTTAACGTGGATTTTAAGTCATCCATCCAAGTGGAAAGAATTCGTAAGAAACAGAGTTTCCTCAATACAAGAACTCAATCCAACAGCAAAATGGCTTTATGTTCCTGGAAAACAAAATCCTGCGGATTGTGCTTCTCGAGGACTTACTCCAACGCAGTTAATCAACTTCAATCTGTGGTGGAATGGACCTGAATGGCTCCTTAGCTCATCTTCTTCTTGGCCAGCTCAACAGTTCAAACCTTCAGCTCTAGCTCACAAAGAAGAAAAGCCTGGAATATTGTTACATGTGATCAAAACTCCAGATGAAGAAGCTCACCCGCTATGGTATCTACTTTCAAAATATTCAACGCTCTACAAGCTCTTACGGGTGACATCTCTTTGCAAAAGATTTTGCAAAATGCTAAGGAATGAAGAAAACAGCTCTTTGGCTCACAACCCCATAGCTCCTGAAGATCTACTCAATGCTCAGCTCGTTTGGGTTAAAACTGTTCAACAAGTTCACTTCTCTTTCGAGCTCAAAGCTCTACAAGAAGATTTACAATTACCATCTTCACATTTCATTTCAAAGTTAACTGCATTTTTGGATGAAGATGGGATACTACGAGTCGGAGGTCGACTCGCAAACGCTCCTTTAGAATTCGACGAAATTCATCCAATAATCCTACCAAGGAAATCTCGTTTTTCTCAGCTCATCATAGATCAAGCTCACCGGCAAACATTACATGGAGGAGTTCAACTCACTCTCATGACTATTAGAGAAAAATTTTGGATTCTCGGAGGAAGAGCTCCAGTTCGCTCATTTATTCTCAAGTGTGTAATATGCGCTCGATATCGTGCTCGACGAGCTCAACAGCTCATGGGTCAGCTTCCAGCAGCAAGACTGAATGCTATAAGGCCATTTCATACTACTGGTGTGGATTATGCTGGACCTTTCATGCTCAAAACATTCCAAGGAAGAGGTGCCAAGACATATAAAGGTTGGATAGCTGTCTTTGTATGCTTCGTAACCTCAGCAGTTCACTTGGAAGTTGTGTCTTCATATTCAACAGAAGCATTCATTAAATCATATCGTCGATTCATCAGTCGAAGAGGAGCAAGCTCAGTGCTCTATAGTGATCGTGGAACGAATTTTCGAGGTGCCGACTCTTTTCTCAAGGAATTATACAGATCCAGCTCTCAGGAAAACGCTCAGCTTGTAAGCTCGCTTGCTCAGGTTGGAACCAGATGGGTTTATTCACCACCAGATGCTCCTCACTTTGGTGGGAAATGGGAGGCAGCCGTGAAATCTGTTAAAAGTCACCTGGTCCGAGTTCTTAAAAATACTCTTCTGACATTTGAAGATCTTTCAACGCTCTTAGCTCAAATCGAAGCTGTCTTAAATTCGAGACCACTCTCACCACTCTCGGATGATCCAGAAGACCTTCGTGCTCTTACTCCAGCTCATTTTCTTCATGGTTCAGATCAGGGAATGTTGCCAGAAATTGCTCTTACCCATTTACCAGAATCTCGATTGGCTCTGTGGCAGCTTATCCAACAAAGGCTCCAACACTTTTGGCGACGATGGTCCAAGGAATGTCTTCAACGATATCAGTCCATTTCAAAATGGACTAGAAAAGCTCACGAAATTCAATTGGGTACGCTCGTTTTGCTCACAGATGACAATTTCCCTCCAGCTCAATGGCCTCTAGCTCGAGTCATCGAAGTTCACCCCGGGAAAGATGGACTTATAAGAGTGGTCACAGTAAAGACTTCGAAGACAACATTAACCAGACCTATCGCTAAGCTCATAGTACTTCCTATTGATACATACCGCAATGACGTTACGGTAGACGGGGAGTATGTTACGAGAAGTCGCAACAATGTTGCATAGGAAAGGATGACATCAATGTTACAATCTACGCAGCATTGTTGCCGGCCCTCGTCGAATTTTCTAGCCGTTATCAGCTCGATAAAATATTGTCTGGAGTCAGCAAAATGAGTTTGGCCTTGACTCCAGGCAGTATTTTTCAATCGTAATTCGATGTGATGATCGATCCCTTTGCCAGTCGCTCTAGAATCTTCGTTTGGATCGGTCACTCAGTTCAACAATCGCTCTTTCAACTCTGTTCTCGCGTTTTAATAAAATTATCCTTAATATTGCTCAAAAAAACTGTGTCTCTAAAATAAAGATTAATAAAGCTCGTAAAAAACTGAAAATTAAATGAAATGTTTTTTAATTGATTATATGCTCTACGCTCAAGCTCAAATAAATTAGTGCTCTTAACAGAGCCCATCACAGGCATGCTCAGGACTCATAACAGGGTTACCACTTTTTTGCAGTCGGCGCAGGTAGACGACAAAAATAGGGATCTCATCCGCTCCTACATAGATACTATATGTAGTGATTAAGTAAAGGATCTCCCGGGGTCCTTGCTCCGACTTTAGTTTTTTTGTACAGATTACCTTCCTATATTACTACTACTGTATCTGTATAATTCTCCTGCTTAAATGTCAATTTTATGCACTTCCATCTGTTTAACCTATTACATTGTTCTAATTATTTTCACTTGCTTCTTCTGTATTTCACTTGTATCTAAGTTGATTAAATAAATAAATAAATAAATCTCGAACATTGTGCTATGGCTTTTATACGGGACTTACTGTTTCAAGTTTGGCCTTCGAATCCCATTGCACAATGGGTGTTCAAGGTTCCCTGAAGTCTAATTACGGGACTTCCTCGACCCTTCAACTGGAGAATTAACCTTAGATATTGCTTATTGTTGGGGTTGTAGCCGCATTGACCTGGCAACACCACGAGCAACTTTTATGAAACCACGCCAAATTACCTAACCTAAAATCCCTCTTGCTGGAACTGTGGTGAACGACGGACAGCGCGCGATATTCACTTAGAATTTTTGGTCTCTTAACCTCAAACCTTAATTAAAGTTTCGTAAATTTTTAATTAATTGGTTAATAAACCTAAGAAATATTGCGTTTATATACATTTGTATGTGTTTCATTAATAAATTTATTGTAGAGTCAGATGGACGCTACAGTGTTATGCGAATAACGCCACCTGTTGACAGGAATAAACACTTACAACTCAGAAGCGGGGACAAACTTCACTTTTATAGATGTCAAAATATTGGCGCTTCCTGTTAAGTCTTTCACTTCTATGCGTCTATAAGATGTAAATAAAGATTCGCCGACCCAGACACTTTATAAAACCTTTAGAAAACCTTTGTACGTTAAATTTTAGATTTCGGCTGTTTCTTTTATTTTCCTACACAACTTGAACAGGTTTACAAGCTAGAAAAAATTCAGTTCTTAGCCATTAGGCTTTCTCTTGGATTCCGCAATAGTGCTCCCACCAATATTCTTTTATCAGAATCTAAATTGCCATATCTACAAGATCGAGCAACCTTCTTGTGTAAAACAAAACAAAAACCTTCCCCTTCACGAAACCATGCAATCCGTAAAACTACCTATTGAAAAGCTTAAATCATCCCCTCATCTAAGAAACAGAACTCTTATAAATAGCTTAGAAACTTCCCGCGGAATATCATCTTTCCAAACAAGAACTTCACCCTTTATGCATATCAATTCAATATCGACCAAATAAATGTCTAAATAGACAAAGATTTTGGAGAAAACCTGACCAAAAATCCCAACCATTAACATGCCATTCAAAATATAATCGAAACAGAAAACGTATGTGCCATTTACAGCGATGGTAGCAAATTCACTAGTTCGAGGTCGAGGGCAGTGCTTATTATTGTCGAGACAAACGAGGTAGTCTTACGAAGTACAAATAAGTGCGCTTCTATTTTACTGCGGAATGCCTTGCCTTAAATCTAGCTTTAGATGTAGCAATAAAAAGTCCAAATCGAAACTATCCTATACTATCTGATTCGAAAAGTGTCCTGCTATCCTTACAAAATAGGAATAAGGATATATCAACGAATCCTTACATCTTTGAAATAAAGGTATAAAAAGCTTTATGAATTTTCTTCAAAATCACAAAATAAGAACTCCATCAAAATTCTGTGGAAACCAGGACTCAACGACATCGAAGGGAATGAAAGAACTGAGAGGGTAGCCATAAGAGCATCAAGTAGAGCAGCCCTCAACATCTAAAAGTACCTTTCACTGATCTAGTCGAACAGGAGTGGAAAACCTGTTTGAAAAACACAAGAGAAAAAATTGTAGATGAGTGAAAGGAAAAAGGAAAACATTATTTTCAAAACTTTTACAATAAACCGTAAGCAAGCAGTAAACCATGGCTTAACAAAATAAACTTACCGAGAGAAGCTATTGTTCTTTTAACAGATGCCGTTCTGGACATTGTAACGTCAAGTCCTCCCGCGTTAAAGTTGGCCTAAGCCCCAACGCACAATGTGAATGTGGACACGAATGCCAGGACTTAAACCACTTTACCACTGACGAATCAATCGAATGAAAAATTAACTGAATCGAATTATGACTCGTGGAGCTTTCAAATGAAAGCAGTGTTGGTCCACCAAGACAGCTGGGATAAAGACAACGGGACAACAAGGAAACCGGAAGCAGATGACTCCAAGTGGACAAAAAAGACGAAAAGACCTTAGCAACAATTATTTTGAGCGTCACGCATCTACACCTATAAATGTTCGTCACCTATAAATGTTCACCTGATCTTTTTAACATTTTTGCCAAAACATGTATATATCATCATTCGAACGATTAGTACGAGTAAATCACAAGTACAGTTATCAAAGATCAGTTATCAAAGTTATCAGTTATCAGCGAACCACAATTATCAAAGATCAGTTATCAAAGTTATCAGTTATCAGCGAACCACAATTGTTGAAGAAGTACCTATACAGTAAGGAATTTTTCAGTGCATTTGGGTCATTTTGCAGACAAGTGGAGTTCAGTTGCAGTTGCAGACAAGTGAACACGCTAATAACTCATTCTAATTTGTAAAAAATTTTAAAAAAATTTAAAAACCTAGAGTAGTTCCGATTCTTTTGAGATAATAAAATCTCTTTGTGAATAAAATTAGATAATAAAATCTCTTTGTGAATTAAATTATTTTCCACCAATTTCGATAAAATTTAGCTCTGAGAGCTGAAAAGTGCCTTGTTATTTGAATTGATCATCACATTCATCACATTCATGACATTCATGACGTTTCCTGTGTTTATTTGAATCAAAAAACATTGGTTGTCTGTAAAGTCGGTTTACGGACGATAATTTTACGTGATAACGTCATAAGAAAGCATTGATGAAAAATTGCCTACTTTTATGAATTGAATGGATTATTTTCACTGAATTATCATTATTTTGTATAATACAAAGAAGGAGCTAATTGAAAATGTAAATTTTTTCAATAAATTTTTTTACTTAAATTATGCAGATTAATTATAAGTAACAATATGCTATGTATTAACAATTTATTTATTCGTACATACGCGTATTAGTTTGGATTCATGAGAGATTCTTGAATCCACACTAATGCGCGTATGAACGACTCTCTCATGAATCCAACCTCATACGCGTATTAGTTTGGATTCATGAGAGATTCTTGAATCCACACTATTATGCGTATGAACGAATCTCTCATGAATCCAAACTATACTATACGCGCGGGATTCATGAGAGATTCGTTCATACGCGCATTAGTGTGGATTCAAGAATCTCTCATGAGTCCAAACTAATGTATGAATCTCTCATTCGTCCGCTCACGTCAGGCGGAACGTGACAATGAGTCACGATTTTTCATTTGTGCAGCCGGCCATCGATTTATAAGACGTTATCACGTCAAAAGACCTTTCACTGATATTTAAGATTAGTGTAAGAGTCATAATAACAGGAGATATAAACGCTACATGAACGCTATGGCATTGCAACAAAAGAAACCAAAATGGACTAATATTAGAAAAATACCTCAACAAAACTAACAACATCAATGTATTTTATCCAACTACCCCAACAAGACCGAATCAGACAGATAACATAATCGACTTGACAATTACTAAAAACATGTACACAACAAATACACCAAGCACCGACGAATATTTCAACTCCCATCACGCTGCTGTCATAACGGAATTTAACTTTAAAATAAAATCAGACCCGGTAGCAAGCAAAACCCAAACAAAATCAATTATCAACTGGCAAAAATTTAAACAGGACACAGAACAAGAAACCAAACTGATTAAAATATACCCAACGGCGCAAAACATTAATCAAAATGTAGAAAAACTAACAGAAATTATAAATAAAAACATATCACAAAACACCAGAAAAATTAAAGTAACGAACGAAAGCATCCCAAATCATATCAAAGAAATGATAAAGGAAAAAAATAGGCTGAGAAGAATTAACAATAAGCGCAAAAATCGAACCGTGAAACACATAATAAATAAAATGAATAAAGATATAAAAAAGGAAAGATATAAAACACAGAAAAATTCCAAAAAACAATCATCCAAACCAGTGACAGAATAAACAATATACATAGATTAATTAAATCCAAGAACACGAATAAAATTCCTCTCCCACACTTACTAATAAACGGAAACAAAATTGACAATGACAAAACAAAAATTGAAGAAATAGCAAATAAATTCCAAGAAGTTGTCACGGTATTGCACGTAGGTCGTACGTTCAACTCCAATCAAGCACGGTTTTGATTGATTGTCAATCGAAGATTGTGCATGGCCGCTAACCACGCCCCGATTCTGACCTGCGGCAATGTCATCAAAGTGATTCCATCCCTGGGGAGGAACGATATGAGAATTAATCGAATGCACAATTTTTGATTGACAAATAAATCAGAAATTGTGCAAGTGCAATCCCGCCTCGACCGAGGAATGATCGTCCGAATGAGGGAGGGTTATTGTCTCAATCGGACGATCGGACCGCTAGCTCATCAGTGCCACCCCTTTTTCTGGTCTATTGTGACCCAAATCCCTTACGGGATAATCTGTTCGTTGAAACTAATTGCACAATGCGATGGTAAGTTCGAGGTTGTTGAACCCGGAGAATTTGTGCAATGAGTTTCGAAAATTGAATTTTTAGAGCGCGAACTTGGGAATGTTGACATGTAAAATTTTGGAATTTTGAAATTTTGGATCCCCGAGTAGATCCATTACGGTATCTTGCTCGAACTTGCAACTCAAGGTTTCGAGTTGAATGACCGAGGAAGAGACCAAGGACAAAAGGGGATCCGAGTATCAAGGATGGGACACGAACGTTAGGATCGGTTTTTTGCAAAGCGCTTGAGACGATTGAGACGGCGGAGATTGGGACGATCAAAGAATTGGAGGATAGTTAATTTAATTTAACCCTTAACTACCCAGTATAATTTTGCGACGTACCGGACCAGAAGTGTCCGACAGACACGGTAGAAGATCCATGGCGTGGAAAGTTAATGTTTAGGATTAAAATCAAATGCGACAAAGGAGTGTATACATTTTGGATAGTTTCAATAATTATTTATTGCTGCAATTGTTACAAATTATGTTTTTGATAGAATGTTCGCAGCAAACATGAAGGTTACATCTGCTACAACATTGTTTAGATGTTCGCGATATTTTTGGTGGGCATATATGACAGCGTTTCTTCCTTTTTGCGGCAGGTTCAGATGATGCTGGGTTTCGTATAGTCTGCCCTGGGGGAAGGATGACCTTATGAATACTTCCACGAACAATGTTGCGACGAGGGGTCCTGCTTTGTCTTTCAGGTTGAGACTTCCATTTCGTTCCATCCCTACCTTCAAATAATAACACCTGGTTTCCTTCTACGGGTTGATCATCAAGCTCGTTCCATAATTGTTCGTCGTCTTCTTCCGATGCTAGTTCCGTCGCATCGTCCTCACTTCCGGAGTAAATATCGACGGAAATATCTTCATCCTCGCTGTTGATGTCCAATAAATGATTTTCATCGTCACTTGCTTCAAATGCATTTAGCAGCTCAGTTTGACTTAGTGCTTTCTTACTGGTCATTTTTACTTTCAAATCTGAACTACGATATGGTTCTGAATAAATTTCAACAAACACGTCACAATATACATATATCAAACAAAGTTGTATTATCCCTAGATACTAGTTACCGCCTATGCATGAAACAAGGATGAATGAACCGACAGGTAGCAAAGGCTACAATACATTTTAACTAAAGCTAATTACTTTAAAGAGGATGTTTTGAAGTGGGTGGGACGGGTACTTTTCGTAAGAACGATTAGTTTTACCATCGGATCTGAATGTGTCTGTTGGACACTTGTGGGATAATACGCCATTGTTTTGGTAAATTTGTAATAAATATTAAATTACGTCCAAAATGAAAATTATCTATACATGTTAGGAACCACAAAACATTAGCAATAAAATAGAAAAAAATCACATCCATGAGAAATATATATGTAATAATCTGTAGGCAATCGAATTGAAAAATGTGTCCGTTGGACACTTGTGGGTAGTTAAGGGTTAATTGCGGATTTAATTCGACAGTGCAGTTTCTGTGCTTTCGATAGAAATAGATTTTCTGTGATTTCGATAAAAATTTATTGGGTGATGATTGATAGTCGCGGATTTAATTTGGACAGTACAGTTTCCGTGGATAGATTTTCTATGGTTTCGATGAAAGATTATTGGATGATAGTTGATGGTCACAGATTTAATTTGGCAGTGCAGTTTCTGTAAATAACGCTATTTCGAGAGTTAACGCGGGTTGTGCGGACAATGACGTTACGTATTGTTACGAAGTGAGTTATAAGTGAAAATAACAAAGCAAAAAAAAAAGAGAAAAGCGCGAAGATTGACTGATTTTTCGACCGAAGCATCAAATTACCACGCGTGGTATAGTATCGCGAAAAGCACGAATATTGACCGTTGAGTGATGCAGAGTGCAACGTCGCGAAGTCAGCGTGAGGACTGAACAAGGCGCGAGGGACCAAGAAGCGGCGCAGCGGCGGCGGAAGGGCCAATCCATTAGATAACTACTAGCGTTAAGCGTAAGCGTAAATTATATTAGATTGGATGAATTTTGTACACAGTTTTAAATATATTAGGTTGGATACATTTTAGTTTTAAATATATTACGATAATAGTAGTATCGCGATAGTCATGAACACCAGAACTAAGCGTTGTTAGACGGAAGACAGAGTAGAGTAAGAAAATAAACAAATTGTATCACGAGATTGAAGTTTGTGAAAGATTGGTACCGTCATTAAAGGTAGGAACGGCAGTATATCACAACCATTGTTATTAACGAACAATCCCCCATCGAGTCAACAGTTAATAATAAAATAAATGAAAAACAAAGACCACACTCACAATTAATGAGAATTGAATATACTACGGCAAAACAAATAAAACGAACCATAAAATATACAAAAAACAAGAAAGCACCAGGACTAGACAATATAAATAACTTCATATTAATGAACCTACCACAAGCAACTATAGAAACAATAAAAAACATAAAAGTGTTTATTGAAGTGTTATTCAATCCACATTGGACATTACCCAACTACATGGAAAACTGCAAAAGTAATTCCAATTCCAAAACCAGGAAAAAATTCTCATGATTCAACTTACTACCAACCAATAAGCCAACTATCTAATATCAGCAAAATAATGGAACAAACAATACCACAATAGCCGTGTTTTATTATGCACTGATCTACCAGGTGTACAAGTATGAAATGCGGATTTTTTTTCTTAAAAGATGCGTTAAATTTAGAATGATTTTGAAAATTGATTTATTCGAAGTATGCTCCTTCGGTTGCTACACATTTTTGCCATCTGTCAGGCAATTTGTGAATTCCACGCCAGTAAAAATCGTCCTTTTTCGCTGCGAACCATTCATCGAGCCATTTCTTCACATCTTCGTAAGAACTAAAGCGCTGCTCTGAAAGCGCGTGACCCATTGATGCAAATAAATGGTAGTCGGATGGGGCTAGGTCTGGTGAGTAAGCCGCATGGGGTAGAACTTCCCACCGCAGTGCTTCCAACGTGTCGCGTACTGGTTTTGCCGTATGTAATGGAGCGTTGTCATGGAGAAAAATTGCTTTGTGTTGCCTCGTTCTTTTTCAAGGAGCGCACGATCCAAATTGATTAATTGTTGCTGGTAACGCTTAGTGTTAACCGTTTCTTCAGGTTTCAATAACTCATAATACACCACGCCCCTCTGGTCCCACCAAACACAGAGCATCGTCTTTCTGCCAAAGCGGTCCGGTCTTGCGGTCGATGTGGAGGCTGCGCCTGGATCTACCCATGACTTTTTGCTCTTGGGGTTCACAAAAAAAAACAACTTTTCATCCCCCGTAACGATACGATGCAAAAAGGAATTTCACATGTGTTTTTCCGCTTTTCGATTTGCCTGTCGGTCAACTCATGTGGTACCCATCTATCGGTCTTCTGTATCTTCCCTATCTCTCTTAGACGATTGGAAACAGCTTGTTGAATAACGCCCAGTTGCTGGGAGAGTTGTTTTTGGGTTTGCGAATCGTCCTCGTCCAACAATGCCTGCAATTCCTCATCGTCGTATCGTTTTGACGGTTTTCCACGTTCCTTGTCAACAACATCGAATTCGCCATTTTTAAAACGCCGAAACCATCTTTCGCATGTATCCTGTAATGGTGCATGTTGACCGTAAGCTTCGCGAAGCATCCGGTATGACTCAGCAGCAGTTTTCCTCAAATGGAAACAAAAAATTAATGCTGTCCGCGAATGTTCCTTGTTCGGTACAAATCTCGACATATTAAACAATTTGTATTACACTTTGGTTACACCTTATCAATTTATCAGTCGCGCACGTTTAATACTAATTGAATAGGCTACAAAAGAAACTTATCGTTAAATAATAATACCGCAAGTGCACTGGTGCACCATGCCTTTTTTCAAATCCGCATTTCATACTTGTTCACCTGGTATATGGCTCTGGCTCAGTTGTAATAAAACGATACGGATCATTGTTTCCGGAGGTTGGCAGCAATGTGAGTTTTGACATGCCAAACTGAGAACAGCTGTTTTTAAAGTGACATCAAGCGTATTAAAAGTTGTTTTGAAAACTTCCGCATTTAAATTTGTTTATTCAATTCTGTTTAGATAGTTTGAATGTATAAAGTGTATTTAATATAAATTGGAAGATTTGTTTATATATTCATATACTTTAAATAATATATGAAAATGGCAGAGGCTGTCATTTTGGTGAGTGAAGTTTTAATAATAAACTGAGTTAATAGTTTACTAATGCTTGGTTATCAATAGAATTTCCTGGAAAGTGAAGACGAGAGCGATAGTAGTTCCTCTTTATCTTCCAGCAGCGCCATGAGCTCCTTAAAGGATACACATGAAAGAGTGGAGAATTTCTTGGAAATCATCGAGAGGTATAATGCCGAGGATTTCAAGAAAAATTTGAGATTGGGACGTACAACGGCCAACACTTTAATAGATAAAAAAACGTAGTGTTATATTATTCTAATTATTCATTTAATTTAAACTTCATATTTAGATCGTTACTCGGAATCTGAGCGCTTCGCGGAAAACCAAAGTAAGGGTTTGGCCAAAATGCTCCCACAAAAGGAAATATACGTTTTCTTGTGGTACATGGCCAATACAAATACCTTTCGAGAAATCGGAAATTTATTTGGTATTTGTAAATCAACTGCATGGAGCATAGTAAGATGAGTTACCATGTGGTTGATTTCTATTGGCCATAGGTATATTAAATTATTAACTATTGGCCCAGTCTGCGTACGCGTTTAGATACGCAACAGTCTCTTCGCGCGTCCGTTGTCTTCTTACGCTAATAAAAATGGAACGGCACCGTACGACACTTAAAAAAAGAAAACCAAACAAGGGACAAACACAATTTTCAACAAAATACACAAATAATCCCCACTATGTTGACTTGGACATAAACGACACAAAAACAGACAATTTCGGGTACGATACACTTATACAAATAACACTCATAACTCACTAAATTAAAATAAACATATAACATTAAAATAAACATATAACATGCCCGACAAAACGAACTACTCCCCGTTAAATAGAACTATTACTTGTTCGATTTCTCCATTTTTGTGAATTTTTGCTGTCAAAACAATTATTTTGACGTCGGAATTGACATTTCCACCAACCTTTTGTAGGATGTAAATAAACATTGTCTTGAAATGCGTTTGTTTTCCTTTTCCTTCTCTTTACTTTTGCGGGATATACTTTGTTTCAGTGGAATCATTTCGGTTCTTTGTTGTGTATTATGGGAACAGGCATGAACCAGTGTCTTGCCGATAAGGCATTTTGACCCTTCACGGGAAAAATTACTTAGCCCGTCTGCAGGCACTAACGAGCTGTCTGGAGATTAGGGAATTTAAGACGCAGTTGCTTTGGCCAATCGGTCAATGTGATGTTTTTAGGATCAGTTATTGTGGGATCGTCAATGAGTAAAGTCAGTCTGGTTTTAAAAGAAGTGAATAGTGAATTTTGATATTAGTTGAAGTTATTTGGCGAATAATAATTGGAATTAAAGATACATCTAGAGGGTGAGTTATCACTGAGCGAGTTTTGTTTGTCCGTGATTGATTGTTGGGTAGCACCTGAGTGTGATGGAGTGAGCGTAAGTCGGTGTGATGTGTTTGTCATATGTTAGACTCCCGTACTGCACAGTGTGCTTTACCATCAGAAGATGGTTCGCGGAATTCAAAATTACCTAACTTAGAAAAAGACATTACGGACGGTGGAGCACCGGTGGATGTAAAGATCGGGTGCTATGTTGGTTCTCACCTGCACCCAAGTGAATGTGTGACAGGTCGGTTTACACCTACACGCATTGTGAAAAATTTATAATAGTGTTGAAGGAAACGAGGTTGGTTTTCACCTGTTTCTGTTCTTAGTTAATGGGTTGGTTCTCACCCAAGTAGAGTATGAATTTTGAGTCATTGGGTCGGTTCTCACCCTCTGGCTCCTCTGGTTGCCGATGCTTCGTCGTCAAGTTTAGACCCCTAAAATACCATATTGTGCAGCACGGGAAAAAAAGGAAAAACAAATAAAGCATGCTCATCGTGTTCCATTTTACAGAGTGATAGACAGCCGTAGCCTGCGGTCAGTACCAACGCTGTAGTCAGTCTGACAATATCTTGGAAGAAGCAGATTTTACAGAGCGGGTAAGCTAGTGAAAACTCGAGAAACAAGTGACAAATTGAGTCACATTTCGTTTTCGTTTTTCCTTACTCCTTACACTTTAAAATAAAAATAAGGCAGACTCCAAAAATTACACAAGCGAAAGTGTGTAACTCGCGAACTAAAAAATGGATCAATCGAAATGATCCCGATAGCAAGCAAGATCACGAGTTGCAGTTGGGTTACTTGAAAAAAATCTACTACGTTCGTGATCCATATGTTGTGACTGAGCCTAGGCTCAGCCACTCATGCTCTCTCTTCCCCCCCCCCCTCGCTTTACCACCCCAGCCGTTGAACAGCCTCCATGGGCACTCGTCCATTCCCAACCCAAAATGCTGACGTTGCATTTTATTTATTTATTTATTTATTTATTTATTTATTTATTTATTATTAAACTTAATACAAGCTAGCATTAAAAAAATAACAAAAGTTAAGAATGTAAAAAAGAAAAAAAAAACAAATTAAGAAAGAGACTTTATGTCCAGTCGGGTCAGGAAAGACAGGACCGGGAGGTAGCAATTAGGACATGTGATCGACCAAGGAGCGAAACACAGACCGTGCGTGGGTGTGGCCTCCCGCTGCTTGGAGCGATCAAGTCTTATCACCAAGATGTAACCTGATCGCGACAGAATAAATCCCACGCGCGATAAAATTTCCCGTTGCGGTCAAGTTTTATCACTCTGATAAAACTTGATCGCAACCCAATCATAGGATAAGGGCCCAAACTGACGCGAATTTTCAGTCGCGCTTTGGCCGGTGACTTAAGAGGTCGCTCTAGTATTTATTGTATTTATTAAAACATACGGAGTCACTGGGCAAACCCCGGTTCGCAAAGAGGAACAAGTTTTTGGACACTTTCAATAAAATGTGAATAATCGATTTAAATAAACTAATGTTTGATTTTTTAAAATTACTTCTTTTTGAATTTGGACACTTTCAATAAAATGCGAGTAATCGAATTAAATAAAATAATGTTTGATTTTTTTTTATAATTACCAGTTTGTGAATTTGGACACTTTCAATAAAATGTGAATAATCGATTTAAATAAACTAATGTTTGATTTTTTTTTATAATTACTTGTTTGTGAATTTGGACACTTTCAATAAAATGCGAATAATCGAATTAAATAAAATAATGTTTGATTTTTTTTTTTAATCATTACTCGATTTTGAATTTTGGACACTTTAAATGAAATGTAAAAAGAAGTTGATCGAAAAAAAAATATATATATACAGTGGCTCAATAAAGTACTCGGACAGCTTCAATTTTTAACTTTAGACAAGTAAAGTCAATAAAAAAAAATTGATTTAAAGGAATCTGAAAGGACTAGTTTAAATGTCCTATATATTAGTTACAATATAAAAAAAAAATTAATCCAAAAATTAATCCTATTAGTACAATAAAAAGCCATTTCAAGTACAGAATAACCACCAAAAAAGTAATCGGACACTTGACAATACTCTGCTTCCTCCTGAATAAATATCAAGTATTCTTGATTTTTAACTATGGTCAAGCAGGCCCTGTTCTTAAGCTTTAATTTAAGAGCCATAGAGTGAGTCTTATTACATTTTCAGCAATTCTAGAAAGAAAATGGTAGGTGAAAGAAAGCAAACGTCGTTAGAGATTAGAAAAGTGGTTTTAAAATTTCATTCGGAAGGGAAATCTGTCCGAAAGATTGCAGAAATGGTGAATCGTCCGAGGTCTACCATTCAAGACATCATCCAGCGCTTCAAAACATCGAAATCTGTGGAAAATAAGCCCAAATCTGGAAGACCAAAAATGTTTTCAAACGCAGACGAGCGATGGATAGTTCAACAAGTGAAGAAGGATCCACGTTTAAGTGCTCCAAAATTAGCATCATAGGTGTCCAAGTATTTAGACAAAGCTGTTAATGCTGAAACTGTTCGATTAGTTTTAAGAAGACAAAATTTTAACGGCAGAGTTGCGAGAAAGAAGCCGTTCATAAGTAATCAGAACAAGAAAAAGAGGCTGGAATTCGCCAAAACTCATCAGAACATGGAGTTAAGCTTTTGGAGTAAAGTTTTATTTTCAGACGAAAGTAAATTCAACATTTTTCGGTCAGATGGTCGTCACTACGTGTGGCGCAAGCCCTGTACTGAGATGGAACAATCTCATCTGAAAACCACAATCAAACATGGAGGTGGATCAGTTATGGTTTGGGGTTGTATGTCTGCTGCTGGAGTTGGCAATCTTCATTTCATCGACGGAAATATGGACCAGCACAAGTACTTAAGAATTTGGAAACAAAATTTAGTCGGAAGTGCGGAAAAATTGGGAATTAAAGACACGTTCCAATTTTATCAGGATAATGATCCTAAGCATAAAGCTCAAAATGTTCGATAATGGCTCTTGTACAACTGTCCCCACGTTATGGAAACACCCCCACAATCGCCAGATATCAACGTCATCGAGCATTTATGGGCTCATTTGGAGGATAAATTAAAAGAAAGGACTACTTAAACCAGACACCAGTTAGAAACGGCCCTTAAGCAAGAATGGGCGAAAATTTACCCCAATTTTTGTAAAAATTTGGTGGAGTCAATGCCTAGACGGTTGGCAGCAATCACCAAAAGTAAAGGGCTTCAAACCAAATATTAGTTTTGTTTTTTAGCTTAATTATTTTGTAGTAGTTGTAAGTGTCCGATTACTTTTTTGGTGGTTATTATGTACTTGAAATGGTTTTTTAAGATTTATTGTACTAATAGGATTAATTTTTGGATTGATTTTTTTTTATATTGTAACTAATATATAGGACATTTAAACTAGTCCTTTCAGATTTCTTTAAATCAATTTTTTTTATTGACTTTACTTGTCTAAAGTTAAAAATTGAAGGTGTCCGATTACTTTATTGAGCCACTGTATTAATAAAAAACAGAAAGAAAATAATCTTAATCATAACTCTAAGCTAAGGGTTAGTAATAAAATACAATGTAAAATAAGTAGCCTAACGAAGCCCCCTGTAAAAGAATGTAAATAAATAAATGGACTTTCAAAAATAACAAAAAATTAAAAAAATTTAAGGGACACCTACAGGAAGCACAAAAAATCTTTAAAAACCTCGAGCGGACAAGCTGCAAAAAAATTTAAAAAATTGGGGTTGAGCTGCACCGATTCAGTTTCTAGATGGATCTATAACTACGAGAACCACAGAAGACACTCCACTGAATCCATCTTGTTCAAGTACACCACCACAGAATTCCTATTGTACAAGTACAGTTATTCAGAATTCCTCTTGTACAAGTACACCACCACAGACTTCCTCTTGTACAAGTACAGCAATTCAGAATTCCTCTTGAACAGAATTTCCCTTGCACCTGACAGAAGAAGACACACACCCAGAAGATATTGGAAATAGAAGGAAAAGACGTAATCAAGATCCTTCAGACAAAATTATAGATGATCTGAAGTCGAAACCCTCTAAAAGAAATGAGAGACAAAAGTTGGACAAAATTGCTTATTTGTTCTTAAATTACGCAGATACTTTTAAATCTTTAGATTGATACTTTTAAATTAGATTTGGCAAAATTATTTACCGAAGCGGAACTGGCAAACTTGGATGAGGTGGCTACACCCCCTAGTAGTGCTGCATCAAATTATAGCACAACAAGTACGCCAACCTATTCTGTAATAAAATAATCGATTAATCAGATGAAGGCTAATTAACACAATTATCGATATATGATAATGTTAACGTGAATAATACTGGACAGATAGCGAGTTTATCCATGCCAAGTTTGGACAATGACACAAATTCAATAAATATGAACTAAATATGAAATAACCAGTCTTTCTTTTGAGCTTATAGGATCACTCCAGTTTGTGTGTTGTTTTGTTGCTGTTGCGCAACATCTTGCGCTTTGTTGTGTTATTGTTAGAACAATCGGTGAAGCTTTTCAAAAGTTGCAACAGTCATCCGAGTATATGCACATTTTCTTTTTTTATTGATGTCATGAACCCAAACGCTTCGTTTCCTTTTCAATACTAGGCTCAACAACAAAATTTCTTCTTCATCACTGTCACTGCTCGATAGTCCAAAATCACTATTACTACTTAATAACATTGTTGCATTGAAAATATTGGACATGATTTTTGGTTTAAAATTTGGCTTTTGAGCACAAAATTGCAGTCAGAATGACGTTCCACACCAAATTGGCAAGGTTTCGGTCCGCATCCGCTGTACCGTTCACACACGTTTAACTACGCGAAAGCGAAACGAACACTACGTTTCGCTTCCGCTCCGCTTTCGTATCTGTGTGCTATATAGGCATAAACGTATTTCTGCTAAATAACTTGACTCAAATGCTAATATACTCGAAATGTTTGTGAACGTCGTAAAGTCATTTTGGGAACGGTTATTTCGGAAGCATTCTCGAACCATGACGAGTGTTCCCGGAATGAGGCGTGCGTCCTCGAAATGATTTTTTACTTGCCTAAATAGTAAAAAATGCGAATTTAGAGATATTTTTGGCCACCGAGGAGAAAAAGAATATGTTATAAAATTTGAAGCTTTTGCCTGTGTGTCTATCTTTTATTAATAAGTGAATTAACTGCTAATTTATCATTTAGTTGGATGAAAAATTAGTCAAGAAAATATCGGTAGTTTAAACTTAATAATTAGTAGCGCAGCCCTGTTAACAGTGTAATAATGTGATCAGTGAGTAAAAGCATATATATATGCACACTGTTAACAGGGTTGTTTATACTTTTCTGTTGGTACTTTTTCGGTGACTCCGGTGATCATGTGATCGAAAGCTTCGCCTCGGTTTCAGTGTTCACCAGATATTCGTAGGAGAAAGATATATAATTGTAACTTAATCTGATGAAAACGAAATAAAGTGTTAATTAATTTAAAAACAAAGACGACAACATAATGTTTGTTTTTAAATCCAGCGCTATTCATATTACAAAAACATGGAAGAAAAGTAAAATAAACAACAAAAACTGTCGAAAAACAAGGTAAACCGAAACAGTGCAGCCTATTTGAAACAACATGAAAAAGCAAATATTAAGAAACGTATGTTTTTGGAATAAATGACTCCAGAGCAAAAAGAAATGAAAAAAGCATCAGAGTCTCTCCTCACAATTGACGATGAAATGTCAACTTGGCTCTCCATGAGGGACCCCTGCACAATATTATCATTGGACCTTCAGAACGCCTATGAGAGAGTCACGATAACTAAGATCGCAAGACAGTTGAAAAAATGGAGATTTTTCGCGCAACAATGTAATGCGTTATCGCGTCGACCAGACGGCCAGTCGACGCGGTAAAGGAATCATGAAATTGTGGACGTTTGCAATGTAACTTCTCATCGCATCGACCTGATGGGAATTTAATAATTGCCCTATCGCATCGACCGTGGGTGCTTGACGCGATGAGAAGTTCAAGGTTAAGGAATTGCGATCATCGAAAGAATATCACAAATCATCGTCAGTTTCAGATTGCACCATCATCGAGAGAACATCACAAATCATCGTCAGTTTTGGATTGCACCATCATCGAGAGAACATCACAAATCATCGTCAGTTTTGGATTGCACCATCATCGAGAGAACATCACAAATCACAGTATAATTTGAGCAATACAAGTTAATGTAAACTTTATTGTATTACTATTAAAAATCATGCGTTTAAAGTTGGTGATTGTTATATATCAAGTAGAAAATCAAAAACTAAGTAATGTTGAAATCCTCGCATTATCATTATCAGTGTTACGAGAAGTCGCGACAATGTTGCGTAGAAAAGTATATTTTTAAAAGGTCACATAAATGTTGCAAACTGCGTAGCATTGTCGCGACACTCGCTGTTATCTGACCATTAAATTTTGTCTGGAGTCAGCAAAATGAGTTTGGTCATTCCCTTTGATGACCGATCCATTAGTCAGTCGGTTTCGAATTTTCGTATTGATCGGTCACACTAAATTAAATCTTACAAATTTATTATCTCGCTCAATCTCTAAAGATCAATATCTCGCTCGATTACTAAAAGATTCTGTAAAGCTCTTAAGCTCTCGTGTAAAATAGCTCCTTGCTCGTGCTCTCAAAATTTGTTTGTGAAAATATTTAGCTCAATAAAAAATTTGTTTTTTATTAAAAAATAGTATTCATGCTCCAATAAACTCATGCTCTTAACAATAAGTAACAGAGATTCTCTACAAAATCCATTAAATTGATGAAATTTTAGGAGTTCGGTTCAACAGGACGTTAAGATGGAAAACTCACATCAACGACATATGCACTAAGGTCGAAAAAATTAACAAACTGAAGACACCTGAAGACTTGCGAGAAGTCTAAACAAAACATCACAGAGACAAAAAACCTAGGGGAAGACGACCACCTTTGTAACAGGTCCCATCCCATATAACAAGAGGTCGTTAGACATTCAGGAAGTGCTAGCTTACCTCAAAATAAGTCACATCACCTACACCTCGAAGGATCATAAAACTAAAATCATCCTTCTTAAAATAGTCTACAAGTCCTTCGAAGCTGACGATGTTCTCAGCGCTCTACGAGAGGCTTTCTCTTTTCTTCAAAACGGTATATTGGCTCCCCTTCCCCAACTCAATAAAAGCAACCGCTCCAGAACCTTAATATATGGAAAATCCAAGTAGCTGCGGGAACAGACTTAGGACCTTTCCTCAAAACTACAAAGCTTACTGCGACGAATTCGCTTGTTGCGTTTACAACATACCATTGCAATGAGTTAGCTCGCTGCACTAACTAGTGCCAGTGGTGTTAAACTATAAAAATTCGTAAAACTGTGGAAGATTGCATAACCGCCACTAATAAAATAATTTATGTAACCTAGTAAGTTTTTTTCATTCAGGACCATTGTATTGTAAGGGTTTTTATTTGGTTTCACAGTGAGCTCAAATAGGTTTCACGAGCATAATAAATTTGTAGCCGCATTGACTGGCAGCACCATAAACTGGGCAACTCCTATGAAACAACGACGAACGATTTAACCTACAATCTTTTTCTTTCGGTGATCCAACGTGGTTAAGACTGGACGTGTGCGTGACAGCAGTTCGAAGCAATTTTGATTACCTAACCTCAATTGAATTTTTGTGAATAATCATATAATTGTGTAATTGTTAGAGTAGGTGGGTTACGCCTACTTATTCATTTGCAGATATGCGACAATATGTGTTCTTTGTTCACCCCTTCTCGTATGCGTTTCTTCGTTGTCCTTTTATGTTTGTTGCGCGTTGGATTTAACGACCGGTTTTTGCAGGATGCTAGTTAGTCTTGAGGACATTTTGAACGAGTGAACTTGAATAAAGTCTTAACTATTTAAAATTACAAACTGTGTTTTATTGTATGAGTTTAATTTTTGCCTCTAACAGGTTATGGGCCCAGCACGCTTCCACTGCGCGGATATTTTTTTAAAGCTTTTAATTGTAAAGTGAAAAGGACAAATCAGACAAACTGTTTAACATTATAACGAAGAGAAACCGTGAAATGGAGCAGAACTCAGTTACATTCAGACCAGAAACGGAGGATATGCAAGGTATTGATTATAGAAAAAACAATGACAGGTATAAGTTTTTATGAAGTGAAAATAGTGTTATAATAATTTCATATTACTGTGCATGTATGGGTACATTGCATTGCATTACATACATTGCATGTATGGATGTGTAAATCCATTTGTTTATTTTATGGTTGTTAAGACAATGTAGATAAGAGGAAGTTTAGTTGGCCAGGCACAGGGTGTTTAAGTAAATAAATCAAAATGAGATACAACGAATTTGGTTTCGCCTGTGTAAAACTTCTTCAGTAACAAAGGAATGAGTAGGAATGCATGTGTAAAATTAATGAAATTTTGTTTACATACAGCGCTGGAAGTAGAAATAATGGATGAGGAGTTCCATAATGAAGTGTTCAAGACACTGATGAATAAATTTGAAGATATATTCATGTTTATCCAAAATCATCCGAATGAGGACATTGAAGTAACGATGAGCGAGAATAACGTTCACTTTAAGACTCAAACCAATGTTGAATATAAAGCAGGTGTGTTTCATTTTTTTTTCTCCATGAAAGTTTGTTATCATTGATACACATTAACGTCAGTTAAAGTAAATTTTCAATTATCATTGGAGATTCATCCTAGAGTTGGGTCACTTATATGACAAGCAGTGCCGTGCATCTGATTGTCATGCAAGGGACTAGGGTCTGAAAGTGTGTAATCCTGTTGTTCGGAAACATACTTGCTGGCTCGTCTCAACTTGGTGATACTTGTTGTTCAGTAAACCGAGTTGGAGGCACGGTCGGAGGTATCAATTATATTAATTATATCATAATTCCAGACAAGATGACTATGACGAACGAAGAATGGAAGAGATTGAACGAGTGGTTAAGTCAATGTGAGAAGAAAGGTGAAAAGCCTTTGATGCCAAGGACTAGAAACCAACAGGATGTAGAAGAGTCTTTGTCCGAAATTGAACTGTTGGGAAGGTACGAAGTGATGAATGAGAACGAAATGAACGAAATGAACGATGAGCTTAAACGAGATGCAACGACCCAAACAGATAGTCATATTTCGGAATCTCAAAATGTTAAATTGAACGAAATGGAGAAAAAGATAAACGATGTGATGACGACAATAAAGCAATATTGCTTAGAGACAAGTAAAATAGTGAAGCAGCACAGCGACATATTGCGAAGTGCAGTGACAACCATCCATAGTATGGAGAAAAGTCAGAACGAATTGGTCATAGAAATTAAAAATCAATGAGCGCAGTTGAATAACCAAAGTGAAAGGCTTGAAAAATTTGCTAAAGAATTCGATCAATTCAATAACGAATGTAACGAGTCCCAGGCATACAACGACGAGGTTGAAAATAATGATAATAATGATTTGAGAAATGAAATAACCATTATAGTACGAAAGGAAATTAGTAACGAGAGAATAAATACCCAGAATGTGGAAAACAAAAAGACAATAAACGAAGTGAAAGAAGCTATAAAATTTGAAATTATTAGCAAAGATTCAGGGACACGACGAGATTACAAATTGACCGCTCAAACCAAGTTTGAGCACTTTTATGACTACCTCTCGTATGAACTGAGAACAAATGAACTGCTCTACGTCATAGATCCGAGTATAAAAGCCGGTCAAAATGTGGATAATGCAACCGCGGAAAAACATAAATTCAAAGTGAGAGACATCCTTATTAATAGACTAGATCATAAGTATCATTCGAAAGTCGTTCATTTGAGAGATCCAAAGGAAATTTTAGAAAGAATCAAAGAGTTGAAACGATGCGAAACTAATTTAACTACAGTTATGATAAGGAAACAACTCTATAATTTACAATACATACCAGACAAGGAGATTTCATCTGATTTTTGTGAGAAATTCGAAGATATTATACGGAGCTATGAAAATATTTCAGGTGGAATAGCTCTATCCGAAGAGGAAAAACGAGAATCATTTTATAATGCAATTATGACAACGGTTCCTGAGGTACAAGCAATTGAATTTGTAACGAAAAACACAACCGGCAAAGGCTTGACCTACGAGAAATTAAAAATGTTCTTAGTACAGGCTGAAGCCAATAAAAACAGATAAGGAGTTCTCAAACTAGGGCTGTAATGATCACGAAGCGTCCAAAGAATAGATGTTACGAGTGTGCTGACTTTGGTCACTACAGCTACGATTGCCCGAGAAGGGGGACTAGACTACAAAATATTATGAATGTAAAAAATTTACTACACATAAGGCAGACGACTGTCCACAAAGAAGAGAACGACTAAAGGAAAAAGGTGTTTCACGACGTCAAGGATTATCGAGAGGATATAATAAATGGTTGCAGCTGAAGCGAAAGAATAACGACAGTACGAGGGGAAATGATTCAAAAAAATCCAGATTGAACTTTAATAAGAATCGGGGTAATTATAAAAACTTCAATAAATACACGAATCAGTACCAACAAAACAAAAATGCAAACACGAAACTAGCTGATGCAAAGAAGGAAAGGGGTAAGTTTCTTTCGACTAATACTAATTTTAGACAAAAAGATTATTACACATTAAATTCAAATAAGAAATATAACGATACGGAAAAGGTATATAATGGAAATAATCAAAGTAGATTAGTTGCTAAGTTTTTGGCAGACTCTGGTGCAACGGAACATATTACAAACTCCAAAATAATATTTAAGACCCTTGACGAAAAAGACTACGGCACTATTAAATGCGCAAATAAAAACTCCTCAGCAGACTTGAGAACGGAGGGAGCAGGGCAGATTGAAGTCGTTTTAAGTAATGGTCAGATTTTAAACATAGCCAACGTAATTTGTGCAGAATCTCTGTCAGACAACTTACTGTCTTTGAGGAAATTTGCTGAAATGGGTCTAAGTATTTATTTAGATAAAGACAAGATAGACATTTTTGATCCGGTCTCAAATGACTCTTTTATTACTGGTGTTTACAGTAAACCGTACTGGATCATTGAATCAGAAATAAATAAAAATTCTTCGAACGAAACTAACGATGAAATCATCAGGTCGAATAAATGCATAATAGCAAATTTTACTGAAGTGCCTGAAGCTGGGATTAACGAGGAAACATTTATACAACAAGATACCATTAATAGAAACAATCTCGTAACAGATGACAGTCTTATTTTAGGGTCAAATCCCGAATATAATACCAGAAAAACGAGTGAAAGAGTTATTGATGGTGATGAGAACTTAGAAACAGGAAAAAAGTATACGCTCAATGACGAAACACCAGAAATAATAAGGGAAAACGGTGAAATCCTCAGAGAAAAAGTTCAGAATTCTAATGTCGGAAAGAAAGTAATCTACGAACATTCAAACTTCGACACTACAATTTGGGATAGAAAATTTAATGATGTTGACGAATTACCGATAATTGAAATAACAGATGCTGAATCACCTTTTGATGAAAAATACAACAAATTTTACAAAAACAATATAGCTATGCTTTGGCATATAAGACTGGGACCAACTCAGGCAATATGCAATTGCGAAGACCTCCATCACGAGGACCGAATCAACATCAGTACCAACAGCCCAAATATTCTAATAAGGAACTTTTGAACATAAACGAAACCAATCCCAATGCTCCTATCCACTCAAATAATAGTTACTACAATCACGAAAAGAGTAGACCACAAGCAACAAACTCTAATGAAATTTCCGAAATAGAAGATTCAAATTTTCGTATGCCTGGCCTCACCAACCGATCGGATACTTAGATATAAACAAACACGGATTCATTCTCCCTTACATTAGTATATCCCAACCATACGGTCAACCACTTAAATTCCTAATTGATACAGGAGCCTCATCGTCGTTTATTAACTCCGAACTAGTAAATCCCCAAGACCTAAAGGAAATATCCCCCATCGAAATCATTACGGTTCTGAGCAAACATAAACTCAATAAAGAAGTTATAATTCCAAATTTTAAGGAATTCAAACAAGAAGGTCAAATGAGATTCTTAGTTTTCAAATTTCATGAATATTTAGACGGCTTGATTGGATTAGACATTCTTACTAAGCTTGGTGCAAAGATAGACTTAGTCAACAAACAACTCATTATTAATAATACAACAATAACACTTGTCTTCAAACCAAATTTAATGTCTCAAAAATACGTCATATCTGCTAAAACGAAATCTGTAGTAAAACTGCCCGTCGACATACGAAACGGTGACATATATTCCAAAAATTTAGAAATCGCTCCAAATTTATACGTATCAGAAGGCATCTACAAGGCAAACGAATGGTACAGCCTTATGGAAGTCGTCAACAAAGCCGAATCTGATCAAACCCTTCTCCTTGAACAACCTTTAAAAGTCAACTCATTCCCAGCAATCGAATACACAGAACTAAATACATTCAAGATTGAATATGCAAACAACCCTACAACATCACCAGAAGATATCTCCAATCTAATCCGAACATCTCACTTAAACAATGAGGAAAAGAAGGCACTTTTCAAAGTCTGTAGAAACTTCAAAGATGTTTTCTTTAGGGAAGGACAAGATCTTACGTTCACAAATCAAGTCAAACACAGTATACTTACAACAGACGATGCACCTATTTATGTAAAATCATACCGATATCCCTATATCCATAAAGAGGAAGTACAACGTCAAATTAACGATATGCTATGCCAAGGCATCATCCAACAAAGCTACTCACCCTGGAGTTCTCCAGTATGGATCGTCCCTAAAAAGTTAGAGGGCATTACGAGTATGTTCGAATGCCTTTCGGGCTGAAATATGCCCCAGCAACCTTTCAACGTGTCATGGATAATGTTCTAAAGGAACTTATCGGGAAAATTTGCCTCGTCTATCTAGACGACATAATCATTTTCTCTACATCTCTACAAGAGCACTGCGGAAATCTTTGCAGAGTGTTCGAAAGACTCCAACAAGCAAACCTAAAGGTTCAATTGGACAAATCCGAATTCTTAAGAAAAGAAATCGCGTTTCTCGGACACATAGTATCAACGGACGGCGTAAAGCCAAATCCCGACAAAATCAAAGCAATAAAAACTTTTCCTATTCCCCGCACAACGAAACAAATAAAATCCTTCCTAGGACTCCTAGGTTACTACAGGAAATTTATTAAAGATTCCGCCCATTTAACAAAACCATTAACCGAGTGCCTCAAAAAGGGACGTAAAATTGATCTCAACGAAAGATACGTGAAAACCTTCGAGATTTGCAAGGATATTTTGACTAACGACCCAATCCTTCAATACCCTGACTTTACTAAACCATTCGTATTGACAACAGATGCCAGTAACTACGCCATAGGTGCCATCCTTTCCCAAGGCAACATAGGTAGCGATAAGCCCATATGTTATGCGAGTAGAACGCTAACGACTTCTGAGATAAATTATTCTACAATCGAAAAGGAATTACTTGCTATCGTATGGGCCACCAAATATTTTCGACCTTACCTTTTTGGCCACAGCTTCACCATCGTAACCGATCATAAACCCCTAATCTGGCTTATGAATCTAAAAGAACCTAACTCCAGCCTCATCAGATGATGCCTAAAGCTCGAGGAATATGACTACAAGATAGTCTATAAAAAGGGAACACAAAATTCAAACGCTGATGCACTATCTCGAATCCAAATTAACAACAGCAACAATGTCGAACTAAACATCAATGACTGCAGACCAAATTTATTAACAGAAGGAGCAGGTAGTCAAGAAAGCGAGATTCCAACATCAAAAAGACCAATCAACGAGTTTAATCTACAACTAATCTTGGAAAACTCAAACATAGGTCCCCAAACGACGCTTCTAGTACCTTTCAAAAACAAACAAAGACGCATAATTCGCATACCATCCCCATCAAAAGAAAAAATTATCGAAATTTTCAAACCACACCTTCCACCCAACAAACAAATGGCAATCCTCTCTGACGACGAAATATTCAAACTTGTTCAGAACGTATACTTTCAATACTTCGCTGGACGCAAAACTTTCAAATTGATACGTTGCACCGAGATATTAAATGACATAACCAGTGAAGACGATCAAGACAAATTAATAAATGACTATCATAAGAATAACAATCACCGTGGTTTCAACGAGACATTGTTGCACCTCAAACGAGAAAACTATTTCCCTTACATGAAACAAAAAATTACTAAAATAATAAATAACTGCGAAACTTGCCAACTATTAAAATACGATAAAAACCACCAAAACCCGTATTCGAAATTCCAGAGACACCTTGTAAACCATTGGATATAATACACATAGATATATATAGTATCAATAATAGATAAATTCTCACAATAATAGATAAATTCTCAAAATTTGCTGCTGCTTATACCATACCCACTAGAAGTAGCCTAACTATAATTAAATCCCTCAAAAATTTCATAAGTCTTCACGGAATACCCAAAAAATTAATTTCAGATCAAGGGACTGAATTTACATCATCAAAATTTAATGACTTTTGTAAACAATATAATATCCTTCACCATATTACATCTTTCCAACAAAGTAACAGTGACGCCCCTGTAGAACGAATGCACTCCACTCTAACCGAAATATATCGTATAGTAAGGGAAAAACAAAAGGAAACTGATCATGAAGATATTCTTAATGAAGTCATTATAACTTACAATAATTCAATACACTCAGCTACAAAATTAACACCCTTCGAGCTATTTTACGGTAGAAAAAATACGTTCAATAAAAATCTAAAATATGATGATTATCTACGAAAATTAAATGAATTCCAAGAAACCCAATATCCTTCAATTAAAACTCACTTAGAAGAAAACACAACAAAAAATATTGACAAATTAAACAAAAACAGAGAGGAACTCGAACAACTCTATAAAGACAACATAGTCTACCGAAAAGAATGTCGTAGAAATAAGTTAACCCCAAGATTTTCAAAACACAAAATTAAAGAAAATAAGAAAGTTTCAATTATAACACACAAAAACAAAAAACTACATAAAAGTAAATTAAAAAGAAGGCTTAAATTTCAGGTTAACACTAATACACGGACAGAAACTAGAATTACAAGACCTGACCCAACATAAGATTTTGACCATGAAACTAGGAACCGCAAAATTAGTACAGACCCATACCAACCTACTACACGTCGTCAAACTAGACCATTACGAACAGACAATCAACAAAATAACAGACTCTCTTAACACCTTGACAAACTTTGACGAAATAAAAAGTTCCATTACTATTACAAACGCTAAACTTTGGAACTTAAAACGAAAACTAAAAACTCTAAAACCTAACGTAAGACACAAAAGATGCTTAGTAAATGGCTTAGGATCTTTTATAAAAGTAATAACCGGGAACATGGACGCAAAAGACGCACACCGTTTAAATGAAGAAATTGAAACCTTAAAACAAAATCAAAGAAACGCAAAATTAGACAGTGACAGACAAATTTTAATAAACCACCAAATGATAGAAAGATTCAAAAATATCACAGAACACATAAACAACCAACAAGATTCCATAGCAAACTACTTAAAAAATTTTCAAAACAATTTCGGGAACATGATTAACGCAAATAAAGATATAACTAGACACTTACAATATTTGAATCAAATTAACTACAACATCGACTTATTGACTAACCATTTGACCGACATATCAGAAGCTATCATACTTGCTAGATTAAACGTAATTTCTAAACAACTATTAAATGAAGATGAAATAACGGAAATATATGAAAATCTTAAAAGTCAAATGATCGATATAAGATCTGATGAAGAAGTATACGAAATACTAGAGTTACAAGCTTATTATACACATGAAGACATAATTTTTAACATCAGAATTCCTGTCCTGTCTAAAGAATCATACTCTATGATACACGTTATCCCTCTTCCCACTAATAACACCAAGATCCTCCAAACAAAACCCTTCCTTATATACAATCCACAAAGAATCCAATATTTCGATACTATGTGCCCAAAGATCAGAAACCTATTTTACTGCAAAGAATCACCACATCAAGAACTAACCAATAGTTCCACTTGCATCGGAAACCTTATACAAAACAAACCAGCAGAATGTATACTAGAAGAACAACCCCATGCTTCCGAAATTACACAACCAGAACCAAACTACGTACTCTTGATCAACATCCCAGAGACGGAAATAAGTTCCACTTGCGATTCCAAAATTTTAAAACTAAAAGGCACAAAACTAATTCATTTTGAAAATTGCAGCTTGAAAATTAATAGTATCACGTATGAAGATCACCTCCACAGCCACTGGGACGACATCTATATATATCCAGTCATCCCCACACCAGTCAAATATTCCAGCACAGTGAAGGACCTAAGGTTGCAGAAACTACAATCCTACCACATCAACAATAAAGAAGCCATAGAAATCCTACGTACCAAAACCTACCAGAAGGACAGCTTTATACTCATAGTCGCCCTAATCAGTGGAGCCACCAGCCTCTCAATCATGATTCACCTTATTTATAAAAAATTGACAGAAAAAATAATTAGTCCACCAACTATCCAGAGATCCGAATCCGGGTACAGAGCGGCAACAACAACAACCAGAAGAACCTAAACCAAAATTCTTGTGGCCACCACTTCAAACTAAGGGGGGAGGAGTTACGGTTTCACCAACACCCTCATCAACTATGGTTTCACCAAGCCAAGTTCATCAACCAGTAGGGTCATAGACGGTGACTGATCGATGAACCCGAATGCCAATCAACTCCATTCACAGAACGCAGACTTTACAATTTTCCGATTTTCCACAAATTACATTTTTCTACAAATTTCCGTCGTCTCCGCAAAATTTACTGATCGATGAAACCAAATGCCGATCAACTCCAAAATACAGAATGCAGACCATGCTATTTTCCTCGCATCGATCGGAAAACCAAAATCCGTCGTCTCCGCAAAAAATTAGAGAATAAAAAGGTAATACCCCAGCGAAGCCGACCAGTTGTGACCAAGTTTCCGGAGAACTTAAAACCTAACGTTACTAATTATTGAAAGCTTAAATTAGTTATTGAAATCAAAACTATCCAAACTTACAACATTACTTAAATTAGTTTTTGAATTTGTAAATTAAAATTGTGAACAATACTTTGATGTCTTAAAATTTTAAACTATCTGCGAATTACCTTAAATAATTGTGAACTATCTTTATCTAATTTGTAAATTAAAACACATGCAATGTTTTAAACACAACAAATTGTGAATTAGTATAAATTAAAATTGTGAAACGTAAAATAAATTTGTGTATTTTATTGTGAGGAACAAGATTTAATTACTCCTAATAACTTCGTGTACCTGATTGTGGTGAACGAAACTTAACTCCCGTGAGCACAAGCTATTTACTTGTGGAATAGTTTATAGTTTATTGTTGAAAATAACCCTGCAGTAACTCACCACCCTGGAGAACGATCGTCGCGCCAGATTAACCAAACACGTCAAACACCACAACCACTAGGGCTGGTACAAGAACGTGGTTCTACGATCGCGAATGGAAAGTCAGTCGTGTCGTGACCAGGCAAGGAACAACAAGAAGAACATCAGCTATACGGCGGAGCGGAGAAGGATCAAGATAGTGGACGCGTGATGGACAGCAGAATGGAGTCAGAAAGGAAGTAATAAAGTTTGAGTAAATAATGTAAGTAAGACAAGTATATTTAATTAATAAGGTGAAATACAATTATATCAATGCGTTGTGCATTTCACGCGTACCACTACAACCTCAAGATACTTTAGGTTTGTCACATTTTAAATAATATGTGAGTTGAAACTAATTTTGACGCTATTATTTGTTTTGTACATTTTGCAGGATTTCGGAATGTGAGAATCGCTTTTGCGGAATAGTATTGACTGGCATTTGTTGTGATTCACATTGAGTTTCCAAATATTGAAGTATACAGTGACTACAGCAAGGTAGTTGTTCATATTTGAAATTCGGCAAATGCTTTTTTGAACTGTAAAGTACTATGTCATCAGCAAAAAATATTGTTTTTGTGAGGGGATCAACGTATGTAGGAAAGTCGTATGTACAAATTGAAAAGAATGGGTCCTATGATGGAACCCTGAGGTACGCCAGCTAGGATAGAGTGCCTGGAAGACAGTTTATTGTTGTACCGAGTTTGAAATGACGTGCCAAGAAGGAAGTTCAGCACAACCTATGGCAGGAACGAGGGAAATTTGATCAGATGGAGTTTAAAGATTAGACCATTGATCCAGACAGTGTCGAAGGCTTTTTGCAGGTCTATGGCGACTGCAAGTGTCGGAAGTTTCTCGAAAGAAGCAGAATGTATGTCTTCGGAAAGATGTGTGATTGCATGTGAAGTGGATTTACCGATAACGAAGCAAATTGTAGCGGATTGAAAGCAGCAAGAGTTTCGGTATATTTGTTTATCTTGCATTTAATTACTAATTCATAAATTTTAGAGAGCGAAGATAGAAGTGAGATAGGTCTATGGAGATGGACCCCCGTGATCGACCTTTATCAATGAAATCAGAGCAAGCATATGGTTTCATTGGTAAAGATCATGGATCGAGCGCCCGGTTTTTGATTCGTTCATCAATCATAGATTGGGTGCTCGATCAAAAGTGAATAAACACGCCCGCTCAGGATCCGCCTCCTCGATCCTCGAGGGTCGATACGAGGAAAGGCATTTTAATGGCCAAGTGCGTCTGATCGTCGAGCTTGATTGTACATCATTTTGATTGCGCAATCGATCGAAAATGGTGCGGTCTAGGACCGACTGCCCGAACAAAAGGTAGAGTCGGACAATCGTTAATCTAGCCAGAGGATACCGCCCCCAAAAACTCGAGCATTGTGCAATGAGTGCAATACGGGACTTATTGTCCCAAATTGGCCTTCGAAACTCATTGCACAATGCAAGAGTTCCATGACCCGGGGAGTTTTGAGCTCGCCAGCAAATTTGGAAAATTTCCAGCAAATTTCCCAGGGTTCATGGTACGGGACTTCCTTGTTTTTTCAACTGGGGAGTTGAACGAGAATCCGAACTAACGGACGCTAGCGGTGGTGTCATGACTTAAAAAACAAAATTTATATTCACTCCAAAAAATTCCGAAATCAATCGATCAAACAAATTGTAATCGGAAATCAAACCTAAAAGCTGTATTCACTCAAAAATCCAAAATCAATGATCGAATTCATAAAAACCCAAAATTGTTTTAACAAATAAAATTCACAAAAATCAAAATCAAAAATCAATCAAAACTCGATAAATGATCGATCAAACTCGTTGAAACCTAATACCGAATATGTCGAAACCTAAATTGTCGTAAATTAAAACTCACAAAAAAAAAGGTCAACATCAAAAATCAATGAAAACAAAAATCGATAACCACTCCAATTCAACAATTAAAGATTACAGAAACAAGATTTTATTTCCGGAAGAAAAATCAAAAACAAAAACCAATTATCACACAATAATCCAAACAAAAGAAAAACTTAATAGATGCAATATAAAATTTATTTGAGTCAATTAAAACAATTTACAAACTTACAGTAACCAACACAATTTATCAATGAACCAAAGCAAAATCAAACATCTGCATCAAAATCAACAACAGCACGTAAACCACATAATCCGGAGAGCAGGTGTCATGTTGGGGTTTATTTCAAGGTGGTCTAGGGAGTTCTCCGACCCATACGTGTATAAAATCCTTTTCACTTCCCTTGTCCGTCCCATACTCGAGTACGCCTCTCAAGTCTAGTCTCCTTACCATAAACTCCTTATCGACAGAATTGAGGCCATCCAGAAACGTTTCCTCCGTTTTGCTCTCCTTCGTCTCGCCTGGTCCCATCCTTTCCGTCTCCCCCCCTTATGCGGATCGTCTAAAGCTCATTAATTTACAATCTCTCTCGGGACGCCGTGTCATGGCCGATTTATCTTTCGTGCATGGCATCACCCAGGGACATATTGTAGCCCCAGACATCCGCAGCCAGTTCGTCCAGCGTTCCCACGGTAGATCCCTCAGAGCCTGCGAAGCTTTCATTATCGGCTACCACCATACCGACTTTGGTAGGATGGAGCCCATTACACGAATGCTTAGGTTGTATAATCGGGCCGTCCCCCTACTTCAAGCCGCATGTGATAATACCTATGCACGTTCTATCTTCCGCTCCTTGGCTGATCGCGTGTCATAGTTTTGCAGCCCTTCCGGACCTTCCCCGACCCAACCGGGCACCATCTTGTTTAGATTGCCTCATAACTTTAGATATTTGTATTTTAGTTTATATTGTAATATATCTTTTCTTCGTTTGCTTTATGTAGCTAAATACTCTTTAGATTGCTTCATAACATAGATGTTTTAATTCTAGTTTAAGTCCTAATATAACTTTCTTCCCTTTGCTTAAATTTCCCTTTTTTTTTTTTTTTTTTTTCTTTTTCTCTACCGTTGTATTAACTTGTACTAAGTTAAGTTAAATAAATAAAATAAAATAAAATAAAATAAAAATAATCCACTTCAAGCCAGCAAAAGTGAAATGTCTGCATTCATGGGGATATTGGTATTGTCGGGAATAGTAAAAGTTCCTAGTTATAAAATGTATTGGGCCAATGCTACGCGGGTGAGTTCTGTGGCGGATGCTATGCCTCGAAATCGATTCGAGCAAATAAAGTGGTCCTTACATTTTAATGACAACGCGAAGATGAAGACTAGGACCCGTCCTTTAGTTTACATTCGTCCTTTAGTTGATGCTGTTAGGGAGAATTTATTGAAACTGATGTCAGAAGAGCACAATGCGGTGGACGAAGTGCTCATTCCATTTATGTAAGAGCAAAGGAACGATGATCCAGTATATAAAGAGTAAGCCCCATAAATGGGGTGTGAAGGTGTTTGCTCGGTGCGGTGCGTCCGGAATACTTTATGATTTCAAAATATAGACAGGAAAGGGTTCAAACACCACTCCTTCAAGTATTGGGATGAGTGGCGATGTTGTGTTGCAGCTGTGTGAACATCTACCGACAAACGGAAATTACAAGGTGTATACCGATAATTGGTTTTTTTTTTCACGATTGGGTGTGCGCGAAACAATCGTCTACCTAGATGCAAATTAGAGGCAGACAAAGACATCAAAATGAGAGGAAGAGGGTCATTTGATGGAGGGTTGAGAAATCGAGTAATATAGTTGCTGTAAAGTGGTTCGACAGCAAACCTATTCATATGGTTTCGTCTTTTGTTGGCATAGATGAAGTTAAATCTGTGGAGCGCTGGTCATCAAAGGAAAAGAAAACATTATCCATACCTCAACCCAACATTATTGCAACATATAATAAGTATATGGGTGGTGTGGACCTTAGCGATATGCTAGTTGCACTATACAGGAAGACTATGGGTACAAAACGGTACTACTTACGCGTGTTCTACTACTTCTTAGACGTGTCGGTAGTGAATGCTTGGTTGGTCTACCGCAAGCATTGTTTGTTAGTCGGTATGGCAAAAAAAAACATCAAAAATCTTTTTCAATTTAGAGCTGAAGTACCCCATGTTTTGATTCTTACCTCAAATAATCCTCTTACTCAGAAACGGGGGCGGCCGTCTTATAGCCCATCATCAGTAGAGTCAGAGCCATCTAGGACACCAACTCGTCGACCAATATCCGTGGCTCCACCAGTGGATATCGTGCGCCAGCACAATTTCCATTTGCCTAAGCATTCGGCAAAAAAACAAAGATATTTTCGATGCAACGATAGGAAAAGCTTTTCCAGAATAATATGTGTAAAATGTAATAAAGCCTTCTGCATTACTGATACAAAAGATTGTTTTTACGATTTCCACGTAAATACTTAGGATAAGTTTCATTGATAATGTAGAATAAGTTTGAATAATGTATGATAAAAAATTACCACTCCTTAAAGTCCTAAGGAAAGGAAGAATATTTTTCTTTCACTTTGATTCACAATAAGTGGATACGAAAGTATACGATTTCACCAAAAAAAAATTTTCTTTGCTCGTTTTCATAATTCGGGGCTGAAAGGGTTAAGAAAATTAAATTAAGAGAGATCGTGCAATTAAAATAACGTGTAGTTCCTCTCGAAGACATATCGTTACCGGTTACTCTCGCTTTTAAGTGTGAGACGTACTTGAGAGAACAATTTGGTAGTTTGATTGTAGCAACATTCAAGGTAGCATCAGACTGCATGGCAGTTGGCCATATATATGGCATTTTTACTGCCATACGGCTGCCATGCAGTCTGATGGCCATATTTTTTGTGCCGTTTGCATGACATGTGCCATATCATGTCATACGAATATATGACATTTTGCCATAAAGTGTGATGGCAGTGCCATACAATGTGCCATGCGAAACTTCGCATATTTGGCAGCTTATTTTTATATGGCACCTCACCAAAATTCGATTTGCCATATAAATTTCATATGGCAGTTTCATTCGTGTTTTGCGGTTTGAAACTATTGACAGTTGTATCCTGACCACCTCGATTCTAAATTAGTTTTTTTAATTGTTTTTACAAACGTTTTTAAAAATTTTGATTAATGGCGTTAAACGGCAGCGAGGAAACTATTTTTATTAATAATCCTAAAAAACGTGCGGCAAGGAAGATTGTTGGTGAGTGGCCGGACGAAAAAGTGTTCAAATTGATTTCAATTGTGGAGCAGCGGTCTACGCTATGGAACATAGCTTTGCCTGACCACAAACAAGGAAAAGACCTGGTAATTGTTTATTATATTTTTAATATTCCCACAGTTTAATGGAACCATATTAATTTTAGGTATGGCAAGAAGTAGCAGCGGAGCTCGGGGAAAACGAGTGGACGAATTGCCGCAACAAATGGCAAAGTTTGAGCGTAACTTTCAAGACAAACTTTGCCAAATTAAAGAAATCAAAATCTGGACAAGGAACGAGTGAAAATTTCAAAGTCCACTGGAAATTGTTTGATGCCATGTGGTTCATCGACACATCCGACCGAGTGAATTCAACAGAATCCACGTCGAACTTCCAATTGAATTTGGTAGATGAGAGCGAACCCGACAATATTATGAACGAAGTGCCTTCTACGCCAGCACCAATGCGAAAGCGGGCACGGACTGTTTCTGCCAGTAGCACGCCATCTTCCGATACTATCTCTGCAAGACAAATTGCAGAACAAGCACTTCATCTAATGACTCGTTCGGATGAATATTCAGCCTTTGGCGACCACATTGCCAACGAGCTACGTCGCCTCCCAACTGAAGACGCGCATAAATTGAAAAGGCAACTAACTCGCACTCTGCTCGATTTTTGGGATGAACAAGAGGTGAATTGATTTCCATTATTAAATTAAACTGATTTTTCATTTTTCTCATTTTTCTTTTACTCAGGCCGTGGGACATCAGAACCTTGACGAAAACACGATTACTTTTTAGTTTAGTTTATTTAGTTATTATTTATATAGTGTCATTTAATCTTATAATTATCATTTTATTTAGACGTTGGCGGTGGAAATCCCAACTGTTCGGTTTCCATAGCTTGCGCAAAACTACAGCGGTTAAAAACTCCGCCATCGGAAAATCTACCATTGCGCCCGACATCGATGTACAGCAACTTATAATTAGCATCGGCAATACCCATTAATATGATGCTGTGAGAGCCTTTGTAATTATAAAAGATACTACCAGCGTTTGGCGGTGCGACCATCACCACATGTTTGCCGTCGACCGCACCAACACAATTCGGAAAATTCCACTGGTCATTGTATTGATAAGCAACTTTTTTCCAATCTTCTGCGCTTCCCGGCGTCTGTAGGCAAGGAATAAAATGATTTAAACAATGTGATTATATAATCAACACTCACCTTAAGGTAGACGTCCACAAGCACCTTATAAATGCTATCCAGTACTTCGGGGATTATTGCGGAGATGGTAGACTGCGGTATTCTAAAAAGAAATCGCAGCGAATTAAAATTTTCTCCGGTGGCCAAATAACGTAGAGTCAATGCCAGCCTGTGCAACGCTGGAATACTTTTTCGAAAATTAGTATTTTGTTTTTCAATTAGCGGCCGGACAAGCATCAGCAAGTAATCAAATTGTTCACGCGTCATCCGAACAAAATTTCGATATAAATTCGGTTCTTCCACACTTAACTCCAGCATTAATTTCGCACAAAAACCCTCCTTTTCGCGTTTTTTTATCCAGTCCTTGACCCACACAGAACGTTTTTTTCGTAATAACTTGCGAGCATTTTCGCGACGTCGCTCCTCTTCTTCCTCCAGCACGCATGTTGCCAAAATAATGGAAAGACATTTTCGATTTTTGCTACTCATTAGTATTTTAAGTATTATTTATTTAGTATTTAGTATTTTGTATGGAAATGTCGCTAATCGGCTGTTCGAGGCAAACTGATCAACCAAAATGTCGGCAACACATGTCACATACACTCTATTTTCCAGCGTGCCATATTTTTACATGGCCTGTTTTGCCATGCAGTATGATATGGCATGCCATGCGTATGACGCGAAGTCGCCACCGAGTGTCATGCGAAAATATGGCATCTCTGCCATAAAGTGTGATAGCACTTAAATCCAATTATGCCATACAGTTGCATGACGGGAATTTGTACCATATAAAATATGGTCATATATATGGCACCTGTCATGCAGTCAGATGCTACCTTCATACATGGAAATGAATTTCACTGAATGATCATTGACCATTTATGATGCTGGTCCCAATTTTTTTGCTACAGAGTTGCATGTCGCATGCAGAGTATGTGTTTCTACCGCGTTAACGCTCTTAAAATTCGGTACAAGAGCTCTCTCTCAAGAAATCTCTCTCATTTGACACTCTGTATTTCCGTAGAGCCAGTTTTAACTGTTTTCTGCAAAAAAAATCAATTTCTGATCTGAGGACATCATAGCTTCCGAGAATCCGAAATTAACCAATTTTTTTCTAGTTTTAAGGGCACTTTTCCGATAAAAATTTGAATTGTTAACAGTTTTTTGCCGTAGCGGCTAAACGGAGCATCCTACGGGGTTCATATGTATAACCGATCCCCATTATTTTGACATTTCCTACCTATTTTCCATACATAATTTTTCTGCAAATTCAGTTTTTAGAGGTGTGCATGCAAAAGATCGGAAAATTGATAAAATTCAGATTTAGAATTTCTAGCGGCTTTTTGCCAGAAGCGGCTAAACTAAGCATCCTAGGTGCTTCATATGTTTAAACATTCCTCTTTTATTGTTATTTCTAACTTTTTTCCTTATGCCACATTTCTCTAAATTGTGTGTTGTTTAAATGGTGTGTCCATACAAAAGTTATGAAATATGATAAAATTCTGATTTTCGCGCATTTTCAGGAAATATTCGTAAAATTTGTGATTTTTTTATTTTTGAAATTAAATTTGTATAGTTTTTCATCAAATAAACGAATCCATAGACGATGCTCATATTAACGATGCTCATAGAGATTTGTTCGGGGACTTATTTAATTCTCAAGGGCAATTGGTTTAACATTATCCTATAGGACGGATTAGAGAGAGAGAGAGAGGTCAGAGAGAGGTTTAGAAAATTGAAATTATCCTCTGATAAGCGTGGGAATATTCTTTTATAAGTTTAGAATACTCATTCACAACTTTAAACCATTTGTTGATGACTTTCAAACATTCGTTCATCAAGTTAACATCATTTTCTTGAATGAATCATTACGACAGAACATGATAAGAAATGAGTTATTTCATTAAGTTCAAAAGTTTGGGTATGAGTGTTTGTTTTCTGCGTTCAGGCCTCGTCATCGTGTATCAATCCATAGTTCTGTCATATGATATGTCCTTCACGAATTCCTTAACCGCATTGTGTAAACATGGTGGTGCTTGAAAATTTAAAAATGAAGCACTAGGAATGTGCTGAAAAATATATTATGGCATCGGATGACTTTTTTATGGTGACGCCATACAAACCTATTTCATAGGTAACGACGACGTGCAAGTTGCAGTTGATGCAATGCGATACCATGCACTCATGTCACTTACCACACATGTCACTTACACGCATTACTACACCTTGACCGATCGGATCGGCTTACTACAGGTGCCATCGAACAAGCCTCTTCAGCGTCTTCCATCGTAGAAACAATGAGCCGAGCACGCTGATTCAATTTTGTTTATCATTAAAATTCAACTATTTCGACGATGAAGTAAGTGCTTGAGTAACCTCTTACCTGTGACAAAAGGCGTGTAATCAAAATCAGTAACTGAGGAGCCAATTTGCCCAGGTAAGCATTTTTATGTATTAAATCCAACAAATTTTAATAAATCCGTGCAGTCATTAGTTAGAACTCGGCGTTTTTACTTCGCTCCTAATCCATCGTGCATCGGTCTAAGACCCTTGCACGCCTCAACACAAGTCTCGGTGTAACACCTTGATTTGCTCTCATCAATCTTACCCTTTTGAAAAGGAATCTAAAGGGATTAGTTAGTGGTGATAGACCCTAACTCATGTTAACAACGCACAGGCAAGAAGTGTGCGCTCAACATCAACTTTACAAATTTTTTTGCACTAACACGATGCGGATCAGTTATAAATATTCAAAACACCAATCGGAGAGCATGTCAGACGCTACAACTTACGTACCATTAATGAAGTAGCAATTGTTATAAGTGGAGTTGAACTTGATACGCGTTATATGATTCTTCATACAACACTATTGTACGTGTCACTGAAGCTTATCGGTCCTACGATGGATTGCTTTATCCAATATATTTTGGGAGTGGAAGGACAGATATCACTTCAATGAAGCTATGTTGAAATCAATTACGCTCTTCTTTTTCATAATGGCGTGGCTTATCTTTTGTCATTCTCTTATTGAGCACTATTGATACCTTAAATTTAATATCTACTATATGTTACAGCAAAAATTTGTAGCCAAACGCAAATAAAAACATTGTTGAAATAGTCAAAGATTTTTTGAAAGCTTTTGAACTTATTTTTCAATCAATAGATAACTGCCAAGGATCAAAAATGTATAATTAAAAAACAAATATAGTATCAACATATACAGTATACAGTATACAAAACATATACAGTATCACGTAATGCTCAGCAAAGCGGGCGGGTACGGCTAGTATATTAAACATAATTTTTCTAAGCACAGTTTCCGAACGATTTGCGGGACCAGGTGAATTTAGAAATTTATCCCTGGCTATCTGGAGGAGTATATAATAAGAATAATAATTAGGTAAAGTTTCGTACTATAATCAATTATAATTGAAGGGCTTAGTGCATGAATGATGTAAGTGACATTTTTGCCAAATCTTAATAGTATACGTGCATGAACATGGTTTGTGCACATTTCACTTTTAAAAATACTCTGAATCATGGTACTACGCTGTTTTCGGGACTTACAAGTTGTTAGAATGAGTCAAGTGCCTTATTCTTACACCAAATTTTTGCATTAATGAGGTAAGGGCACTTGCCTTAAGGTGGCATTACACGAAGCAAATATTTGCTCAAAATTAAGGCAAATATTTGCGCTTCCATGTAATGGTCAAATATTTGCTTTAATTATTTGCTTAAAAATATTTGCTGCACTCAAAACTGAGCAAATGTTTGCTTCGTGTAATTGACTTCGCTTCACGACTGAGCAAATATTCGCTCAAATATTTTCTTTGCTCATACCGAAATTTGGTATGAGCAAACAACAGCAAAGGATGTCATGAGAAGTGTCATTTCTCTTGTGACGCTTGCCGGTTGACAACGTGCTTTTAGTTTGTTAATAATTTCGAAAAAATTTAAGATGGCCGAACAAAATATATATGAAAATGACGTCTGTGACGATGTTCCGTCGTTTCAAAACTCAGTAATTCGCAGAGCGAAGAAACGGCAAATGAAGCCAAAAGTGTCTTCGGAGTGGTCAGACGAGGACATTTTTAAATTGATTACATGTGTGAAGTTAGTGCCGCTGCTGTGGAACGCGAGGGACGAAAAGTATAGGAATACATTTGAAAGGCAATCCGCGTGGAAGCAAATGTCTGACATCGATTTTGGAGGCCAGTTCACGGACAGCTAGCTAATGGCGAAGTGGTCAAATATACGGATTGAATATAGAAGCTACTTCACAAAATACAATAAAACAAAATCCGGCCAAGGGGCAAATGCACTGGTGAAGTGGAAGTTCTACGAATCCATGCATTTTGTTGGCCACGCGGAAGAGGAACAAACAGCAACCTCGGTTTCTAATCTGGTATGTGTTTTTCGCACTATTCGTAATTGTTGTGTTTACCATATTTAATTTCTTTCTTTCTCCAAGATAAACACCGATGACAGAGCGCCCGACTCTCCGTGGGACCCAAACTCATCAAGTTGTTCATCCAAAAAAAGACGGGTATCCCAATCATCTTCTACAAATTCGTCAGCGTACATTGTTGCAGAAGGGATGAAGGATGCGGTAAATCAGCTAAAAGGACAAAGGAGGCATGAAGATGAGTTCGATGCTTTCGGAAGATATGTTGCATCTGAACTACGTGCTCTTTCTGATCCGAGATCTGCACAACGAGTTCGCTTCGAAGTGGCACGCTGTTTAATGGACAGAATTGAAGCGGAAAATCAGGCCGCCAGTGAAGTTCATGTTTTTGATGAGAACGCAGTGCTACTGAGTTCAACCGGAATTCAAGAAGAACCACTTTAATAATCTAAATTTAAATCTTATATTTTATTATTAGCTATTGTTATTTGGTAGTCTTAAATATTATGAATAAAATTAATCTTATTATCTAAATGCAACCGTATTGGAAGCTCACTTCTCCTTCATGAACGAAGTATTGAGATAGTTCATCCCGTATTTCTTGCCCTGTACTGCTGGTGAAAGTGCGATTCGATGGCGTCGCAAACCTCTGGAATTATGGTCGAGATGGTTGATTGCGGAATTCTAAAGAGATATTGCAGGGACATGAAACTGTCACCTGTAGCCAGGAACCGCAGTGTGAGTGCTAAACGTTCACCAGGTGAAATGGCATTTCGCATGTTTGAATCTCTTCGTTGAATCAATGGAGATACCATTTCTAACAGATGATTGAAATCATCAATGTTCATACGTAGGAAATTTTTGTAGAGATGCGGCACTTTATTCTCTAGCTCTCGCAGGAGTTGGTTGTAGCATCCAAGCTCATTGCGTCGTCTGACCCAATCGCGCACCTACACTTTACGTTTTCGGCGGCGAGCTCTTTTATTCTCCCCATTTTCAACAGCAAATTGAGCTGCCTGACCAAGAATGCAAACTAAAACTGTATCTTCTTCGGAATCAGTCATATTTGAAATATTTATTAAAACTCAAACGATACTCGATACTCTCATTGAAATATTTATTAACACAGGTGATGAACGATATAACTTGTCATATGTCATTTCTGACATTACTCACAAGAAATAAAGTTTTGCTGAAATTATTTGCTTTAATGTAATGGGGTAGCAAATATATTTGCTACAATATGAGCAAATAGACTTTGCTACCCATTTAGCAAACAGGTTTTGGAGCAAATATTTGCTATAGTGTAATGACATAGCAAATATATTTGCTCCAAATGAAAATTTGAGCAAATAAATTTTGTAGCAAATATAGCAAATATTTGCTTCGTGTATGCCTCCTTTATTCTTGCATTTTTGTTGGAGCAAAAATTATGCTTCGAAAACATTTTCTTGCATATCATGGCACTTACCATACAGTTCATGGTAACATATTTTGATTTTGAAAAACTGGAGAGTTCTCAAAATAGAATTTTACTGATAAGAAAGAGTATAATGTTTCTAGAGAGATGGAAATGGAAACAAGGACTCCATACTCCAGTGAGTCTTAGTGTTATTTCACACTGCGAGCGACAAATACATGCGGTTAATAACGTCTCTAGTGAGTCTAGTGAATTAATGTAGTGAATCAGTGTTTATCAAAAAAAAAATTATATATTTCTATAATGCAATCGAGAGGTAAATTAATGGTTTCTTTGTGCCAAAAACGCAAAAATGTAAAGAGTGAATCCAAAGATTTGACAAAAGGTTGGTGTTGTATATATCGAATATTTGTAGGAAATCTTATTTAAAAATCATACAGGTGTTTCAAGTGGCACCATCTCAAAGACAGACGACGACCTTAAAACCATTACAGAAAAACCAGAGTGTATTGAGAAAAGCTGACCGACGAGGAGCAACACCCAATTACACATTGTATTTAGCTATGAAAATTATGAGACTGCGAACGAGAGATAGCCTTGCAGTTGCATTTAAACACACTATAGGTCCGATAGTATTACTAAAGAACAAATTATGGAGATGGATTATATTAATACTTGCATAGAATCGAGTCTTGCGTTTTTAAAAAGTATACCAAACTCTACTTGGTACTGTTCGGGTCGAAAAAGATACCTTTTTGCTATTATAGGACAATTAGGAAAACTTAAAGCATTTATGACGCTCAGTGCTAACGAAATAAAATGGATTCCTTTATTGAAAATTTCGCATAAATTGAAAAATAATTGTGACGAAATTCCCACTGAAGCTATTGAACAATTACATCCGATGCAACGAATCGATCTTGTTATGAAGATCCAGTCACTTGTGCTATTTATTTTAATAAACTTGTAAACGTTTCGATGACACTTTTAATGTAAAAGAGAAATTCACCATCTGAGAAATTGAATTTTGAATTTACTATGTTATTCATTATTTTAAACGGATCGAGTTTCAACATAGGGGTAGCCCTCACGCACATATTTTGCAGTCTATTATCCGTATCTAGTTCCAAAATACGTCGTCTCGATTAAAGTGGCTACTTCACAGTGTCGGGGACGTCAAGGGTATCATTAGAGGAGGCGCTGCGGGATTCAAGGACCGGTCCAAAGCCTATAACTTTGGAGGAGTACCGGGCCAGGAATCGTAGCAAAAAGGAGGTCGCCGTACCACTGCCAGTAGTCGGAGAACGTCTGGTCAAATACCGCAGTGGGGTATATATATATCTTTTCTTTTCTTATGGAAAAGAGAAAAGAATTTGAATCAGATTTGAATATAGAGAAAACAATAAAGATTTGTAGACACTCATGTTGTGATAATAAAGATGATTTGGACGATGACCCAGAAGTATCTGGAATCATTTACGAACCGGATGAGTACAGGCGTTTGATAGCAGATACGGGAGCACATCCTAATCTGGATTTGCAAATAGTTAGCCTCAAGAGCGTAGGTGCTATAGCTAGAAGGAAAGAGAACTTGATGCCTCATCATGAATTTTGCGAGCACCATCTATTAGTAGAACCAGATACTCCGCTTCAACTTTTCTTCAAAAGTCCTGCTGGGTGTGGGAAAACTTGGACTATTAGGTTAGCTATGGAGATTAACAATAGATTTTATGGGACTGGGAGATTACCTTGTAATGTTTATTTATATCTCAGATGAAAATCAGAGGCTTAAAGGCTCACAGTATTGAAGCGCTTGTCTGAAGCACCGGCCAATATCAATGTGAGATCTTTGATAATGAAGAGCACCAACAAGTGCTCTGGGATTATCAAAAGTAAAACTCTCCTCTTCAATGTCCAAGACAAAACTGAATTTATTCGTCTATCATTATGATATTTATATTAAATTTTACAGGTTAAACTTAAGTTTAATGACCTCATGGGAATAAAGCTCCCATGAGAACCAAAATTGATCAAGAATTTATTGCACAGAATTCTAAGTATCAATTCTTCACATGTTCTTCACAATAAGGTTCAAAACCAGAGGCAAAGGTAAGTATATTTATTTATTTATTTATTTATTTATTTATTTAACTTAACTTAGTACAAGTTAATACAATGGTAGAGAAAAAGAAAAAGAACAAAACAAAAAAAAACAAAAAAAAAAGGAAATTTAAGCAACAAAAAGCAAAGGGAAAAAAAAAGTTATATTAGGACTTAAACTAGAATTAAAACATCTATGTTGTGACGCAATCTAAAGAGTATTAAGCTACATAAAGCTAAGGAAGAAAAGATATACATATTACGATATAAACTGAAATACAAAAATCTAAAGTTATGAGGCAATCTAAACAAGATGGTGTCCGGTCGGGTCGGGGAAGGTCCGGAAGGGCTGCAAAACTATGACACGCGATCAGCCAAGGAGCGGAAGATAGAGCGTGCATAGGTATTATCACATGCGGCTTGAAGTAGGGGGATGGCCCGATTATACAACCTAAGCATTCGTGTAATGGGCTCCATCCTACCAAAGTCGGTGTGGTGGTAGCCGATAACGAAAGATTCGCAGGCTCTGAGGGATCTACCATGGGAACGCTGGACGAACTGGCTGCGGATGTCCGTAGCTACAATATGTCCCTGGGTGATGCCATGCACGAAAGATAGATCGGCCATGACACGGCGTCCCGAGAGAGACTGTAAGTTAATGAGCTTTAGACGATCCGCATAAGGGGGGAGACGGAAAGGATGGGACCAGGGGAGGCGAAGGAGAGCAAAACGGAGGAAACGTTTCTGGATGGCCTCGATTCTGTCGATAAGGAGTTTATGGTAAGGAGACCAGACTTGAGAGGCGTACTCAAGTATGGGACGGACAAGGGAAGTGAAAAGGATTTTATACACGTATGGGTCGGAGAACTCTCTAGACCACCTTGAAATAAACCCCAACATGACACCTGCTCTCCGGATTATGTGGTTTACGTGCTCATTGAAGGAAAGCTTATAGTCAAGGTGGACCCCCAGGTCAAGGACGCAGTTCACCGACCTCACCGAGGAACCGTTAATTGAAAATATGTGGGGAGAATAGTTGCGTTTGCGGTTGAAGCAAACATGCTCACACTTAAGAACGTTTAAAACAAGGTTGCTTTTGGTGCACCACAGAGAGAGGCGGTTGAGATCATGCTGTAGGTCAAGATTGTCAGAAGGACGGACAATATTTTTGTACAACTTGGTGTCATCAGCATAGGAGAGAAGAAAGGAATTCAAAATAACGCTGGATAAGTCGTTAGTAGCGGTGATAAATAGTAGCGGACCAATATGGCTGCCCTGGGGAACGCCGGAAGTAGCGGTGAAGCTATGGGAGAGGGAAGTACGGAAGCGAACACGGTATGTTCTATTATGCAGGTAGGAACCGATCCACCTTAGGAAGGAATCAGGGCAGCCAACCAGTTTAAGCTTTAATAATATAAGACTATGAGGAATGCTGTCGAAAGCTTTACTCATGTCAGTGAATATAGCCTCGACGACTTCGCCACGCTCTAAAGCACTTAAGGTGAAGGAAACGAACTGCACAAGATTAGTAGTGGTAGATCGACCTTTTAGGAAGCCGTGCTGGTTAGGAGAGATGGAGGAAGTAAGGAAGGGGTACAGTTTGCCAACAAGTATCTTCTCGAAGATTTTAGGAATAACAGAAAGTTTAGCGATGGGCCTATAATTAGATGCTTCAATCTTGGATCCCTTTTTGTGGACTGGGACCAGAAATCCCGTCTTCCAACAGTCGGGAAATATACCCGACTGGATAGAGACATTGAAAAGACGCGATAATGGTCCAGCTAGAAGAGATGCACATCTCTTTAATACGATAGGTGGAATTCCATCGGGGCCGGGAGAAAAGTCATCCTTGAGGTGTAAGAGCTCAGCAAGTACTTCCACCTCGGAGATATTCAGATTAGGGAAGTTAAGAGGGAGGGAACTAGGGGCGGGCTTCAAAGAAGTAAAATATTCTTCATCTGGCACAAAGTGACAATCCCTAAAGGTGGAAGAGAAGAAGTTGGCGAAGAGGTTCGCGATAGTAGTGGGATCGTCACTCTTCGAACCGAGGTAAGAGATGGCCAGAGGATAGTTGTCCCCTTTGCGTTCCCGCTTAGAGTTTACAAAGGAGAAGAAAAGACGTGGATTCGAGGAGATGTTCCATTTAACACTTGATAAATAGGCCTTATAACGGGAATTAACAAGGGAAGAAAATTCGCTGTGGGCAGCGCAGAAGATTTCATGATCAACAGGGGACCCGGAGTCATCTCGAGTGTACCATTTGGGAGAAGAGTCATGAGGAGGTGGAGAAGAGAACGGAGTAGAAGAAGAGATAGATGAACACAGGGCGTCATAAAATTTGGAGGTATCATTTGGTTGAGAGAGATCCATGGAAGGCACACTATTGCAGAATCCACTAAGGTTAGCCTGAAGAACATCAAAGTTGGTTTTGCGAAAATTGAAACTAGCTGGCAAGGGGGAAGTTAGATGGTGTGAGTTATTTAAGTGCATGATAGAGATTGAAAGGGGAGGATGGTGAGGATCAATTGAGCAGAGGGAGGCGGCACTGGGAGAGACAAGCACGTTATCCGGGTCATTGGAAAGGACTAGGTCAAGCAAGCGCTGGTTCAAATTAAGGACAGAGTTAAGCTGGAACAAGGAGTGATAATTGATGGAGTCGATAAATGTGATATAAGGCTGCGAAGTGGGGTTCGAGGGAGTAAGACAGTTATACTCAGAGTCAGGTGACCAGGTAATGTGTGGTAGGTTAAAGTCCCCAATGAGTAGTAGGTGATCTTTATCTGTTAAGGAGTTAGCGAGATAATCAAGTGCACTAGAGAGGTGCGTGAATACGTTTACATCGGATCGGGGGGGTATGTAGCAGGTCGAAAGGATAACGTTGAAGGAAGAGAAGTGAATCCTGATGGAAAGGATTTCGAGTGGATCAATGAAGGGAATCGATATAGGGGAGACATTAAGGGAGGAGCGGACAGCAATGAGAACACCACCACCCCGTCGATTGGGATCGCCTTGGCACCGGTCCTTACGGAAAAGATTGTACTCTTGGTTAATGATCTCGAGGTCAGAGATATTGGTGGAGAGCCAGGTTTCCGTCAGGCAGATAATATCATGGGGTAATGTAAGAGACGAGAGAAAGGTAGCGTGCGTCTTAGTCCTAAGCCCCCTCACGTTTTGGTAGTAGATGGAGAGGGCGGGAAGTTTTTTGTTGGCGAGGAGTAGGAGGCAGCGGAGATGGTCTGTGAAATAACTGTGGATGTACCAAGGCTGACAGGAGTGCGCCTCCGAGGGAGAAACTCCTTAATAAAAGCGTCCTTAGGCCAGTTGACCTTGCATAAAACGAGGTCAAAGAGGGTGGGGGGGACAATGATCCTGAATGAAGAACATCTACCCTCCGATAGCTTAATAACCTTTATGTTGTTCGTAAGGACATCAACCCCAATGACGTCACCAATGTGGCGAATGATGTCGTCCGTCGAGGTAGATGGGACTAGCTCAGTCACAAAGATGGATCTGGCTTTCGGTACGGTCTGAAGAACGGTAGCTGAACAAGGGGGAGCAGTAGCCTTAATAAGCAATGTATCTGACAAGCCAGAGGACGCCTGGGGGATAGGGTTATTGGAGAGGTCAATATTTGAAGGAACGTTAGGTGAGACAATTGACAGGGTTTTAGGAGGGATGGGGGGGGGAAGAACATTACTAGCACTGCCAGAGGGGATACCGCTGACAGGAAGTGCCGAGATTTCGGGTAGCTGAGGAGGGGAGGAAAGACGGGAAGGGGAAGAGTCAATTAGCTTGGAGCAAGGTAAAGTGGATAAGGTAGGTGCATTGTGCAAGGTAAAGTGGATAAGGTAGGTGCATTATGTAAATCTCTGCTCTCTCTGTCTTCACTATTCTTACATGTTCTAATAATTGTCTCCGCTATAATGATATAATGCTCCTATGCTAAACAAAGTTGATCGTGCTAAAGTGTCTGTGCTAATTTATCTTAGATACATCTAACAGGGTGATTATTCAATTAATTTATAGGGTGATCCTTACAACCTGCGCTTCGACAGGAACGGCCGCTGTAGCTATAGACGGACAAACTGTACACACTGCATTTAAAATAAGATTATCTACGTTTTTGGAACCATTATCTTACGAAAATGTACAACTCTATAGAACGCTCATGAAATTTGGGAAAGTTATATTTGTTAACGAAGTTAGCATGATTGGTGCTGAACTTCTGGCAAAACTAAATAACAGATGTAAACAAATCATGGGATCAACTGAATTTTGGAGGATGAGATGCATTTTTGTTGAAGATTTGAGACAGTTGCCCCCAGTAAGGGCTACTCCAGTGTACAAGCCATTTGGAAATGTAGCTCAACGTGCAATAGGACCAAGGTTATGGAGAGGTCTCAAATTCTTCGCAAGGCTACAGCGGAGCTCTCTTCACGATTAAAAAAAGTTGAAGAGTTTTTGAAGAAAAAAAAAATTTAAAGAGCTCCACTGTAGCCTTGTGTTTTAAAAAGCGTGTATTTTATTTTTAATGTATGTATTTTTGTTTTTCCAAGTATTCAGTTTTTTCATTTTCTGAAGACTTTTTTCCCCTCACGTATTTTTTCATGACTTTTTTTTTAACGTGTAGTAAATTTGACAGTGTCCTGTTGTTATTTTAACAGTGTACTTATGCGTAAGACAGTTCGACCATCTCGGCTGTTACTTTGAACAACCCTGCCGATCGTATGATCGAAGTGACGCTCTGTTATCAGATAGATCATACATCATATAATAAATAATATTATATATAATACATCATCATGATATCATTGAACGTGTGTTTAAAAAAAATTAAAAAGCTTGATTGATTTCATCGTAAAATTTTCGGTTTTTGGCAATTTGTTGGTTGTATTCAATTGAGCGGCAAAAGCAAGACTTGCCGAATGCTCGTATTTTGATTTGGCTCAAATTTATCAAATCATTTATCAAAGAAATTTATCAAATCATTTCCCTCGAAAGAATTGTTTGAAATTGTTACCAGTCACATGATCCAAGCATGGTAAATGTAAGAAACGTTTTGCGAAAGAGTGTATAAATGATATTAATAAAAATGATGAAATAACACAATACCAAATAGCAGCAATGAAGCTATCTGGCGTATTTTTAGTTTTGCCATCCATGATAGAGATCCTACTGTAAAGCATCTTTGTTTAAAAACTAAAGGAATTTTGATCTACTTGAACATATTCTGTCCAAAATTTATGATATCGAACATTCAATAAACCCTCTGATTCTGTAAGAATTCTGTTTATTGATTGTCAAAGCGTAAACAAATCAATGAGTCTTGTCATCATCGTTCATAGTGAACTTTATCGAGATTCTTAAGTTAATCTCCTAAAAAAGAGTATGACCTTCGACGTGTTGATTTGTCAATACCACTCAGACTAGGATCAGAGTAACCACGAAATAACTACTTTTTTGGACACAACTTAGTGTAATCCTCTAGCGACTACGTAAATTTGAAATGGTTAACTGAAGTCCTCTAGCGACTTCTCAACCAACATTGAACTTCATATAAACTCTGATCCATACTGACTCTAGTATTTGTCAAACTAATCTTATTGTGGTATGAAGGCACATTAAACAAGATCGAGAATTCATCACATCAAGCACTTTGGAACATAAAACGAAATATACTCACTTGATCACAATGTGCAACTTCCAACCTTGGATCTTCTTACAATGTTGATAATTGATGAGCCTTTGACGTCTCAAGTTTTAGATATATTTCTTAATTGATTCAAGAATGGTATCATTCACTTTCACTTTGACTATTCACTTCTGATTTTTAACTCGTCTTTAAACTTTCGTGGGATCCCACTATAAAATCGTCTATTCACGTCTCTTTAATCGAACACTGAATTCACTCTTTAAAATTTGGATGTTGAAATTCAACTGATGTTTAACTCAAGAAAAACTTCTACCGAATGAAACGTCGACGAGAACAGAAACTGTTCCAAAACACGACGACGGCTGCACACTGAATCCCCTTCAGGTCATCAATCTTTACCATGATCACAATCAAAATTGCGATCAACCATCCAACCAACGACGAAACCACAAGAAGACCTTGAACTTATCACCAGACTTCTGCGCAATGTTGCCTTGATGACTCCGATAAGGACGTCAATCAACAAAACAACATACATTGTACTTGTATACATTTAGTGACTTTTTGACCAACCGACTTTTGGTTACTTTTTAACCAAACTACAGTTGAGTTACTTTTTAACCAATCTTGCAGTGCATCTTGAAAACGGTCAACGTGTATATTTCACTGAAGAGAATGTTATCCAAAGAGCATTAGATCCACCAAAAATAATACTCCCTGAACTTTACACATTACGTCAAAAGCCCTCTCGCCCGAGGCTCTCGACGAGGGCATACATGTACACACTCGTTAATTCATTTGTGCTTAAGAGTCCCACGATAATGGACGTAAAACTTGCCGCTGCCTGTTTTCTTTGTGCTGCGAGTTATTACAACTATGTACGCACTTATCATGGCAAGAAAATAGTCAAGCCATGGCGAAAAAGCAGATGGTGGATGTTCACTATGCACCGCAATAGAACCAGTGAAATACTTAACATGTGTATATAGTAATTCTATGGATCTTGATTTCAGAAGCACCATGGAAAATCAGTTGGCTGAGCTAGTGACGGAACCCTTTGGCCAGTTCAACAAATTCACCAGAATGTCCTTAACAGACTTTGAATATTTATTGGAAAAAGTTGCTCCGTTGATAAGAAAAATAGATAAATAAAAGGGAAGCAATAGTTGCGTTCCATTCGCTGGTCTGCTCATGAGCAGATCAGCATTTACATTGGAAACAACAAAAAAATGTATGCAATCTTGCACACGTTTTAAAACGTGAGCAAGAGCACTGCTCACGTAAAAAATTTTGATCGGGAGTGTAGTTTTTGTCTTCAGGGTTGGTGGCACTGACGATTTCATTGAAAAATGTGTCAAATGCCAAATTTAATTTAGTGTCAACAAAAGCATCATAGAGAAAGCGCAAAATAATACGTACGCGTAGTTTCGCTTAGTTTTTGATTTTATTGCGTTAATTTAAATTAATTTTGATCTTTTTTATTGATTTCTTGTTTGGTTTGTGTTTGTTTTGTTTTGTCTTTGCTTTTGTTTGTGTTTTATTTTCAGCGTTAAGAGACACTGGTTTATTGCGGAGACCAAGGCTTTTCTGACGTCCTATCTAACAAGGAAAGGTGAATTTGAGGACGTCAGAAAGAAAAAATCAGCTATGAAGAATGTCTTGCAAGATTTGATGGCGCAAGGAATTTTGGTGAGTTTGACATTTTGGCTTTTAAGGGAAAATTTTTAATTTATTCAAATTTCAGACGGATCGCACCACAGTAAGTAACCTTAAGGTGAAGCTGCGTAGGTTGCTGCGAGCCTTCAAGGCGAGTAAAGACTCTGCCAATAGATCAGGGGCTGGAAGCCAATATTTTCATTATGAAGAACTTATGGAGGAAATATTTGGCAGAAGCCCAATTGTGAGCACCAGTGAGATGGTACAAGTTGGCTTCGGGGAAAAGCGTCGCTTTGATAGAAGAGCCTATTTCTGCTGAATTACCATCGTCGGCATCGTGTAGCCAAACCACCGCTGTGCTTGCAGTTGACAGTGATGATCTATTGGCATCAGCATCGACTGCAGCAAGCTCGTCAGGTGGCCAACCAGAACAAAGGACGAGGCCCCGGCAGACAGCTAAAGAGAGGTACTACGACCGTAAGATCGAACTTATGGAGAAGTACCTTGATGGAAAAGCCAAACGACATGAGGCTTACCTTAAGGAGAAGGAGAGGTGCCGTCAACAGCGCCATGAAGAAAGGATGCGGGAAATCCAGCGGATAGAGGAATTAGATTAGATATAATTTATAAAAAATATAACAGTTAGATATATTTTTTATAAATTTATTAGTTAGACATAAGTTTTGTAAATTTATTAGTTAGATATAAGTCTAGAATAAGTTTTGTAAATAACTAATAGTAAAACAAATACTTAAAATAAATAAGGAATTTACTTACGCTTATAAAATATGTTTCCGTAGAAGCAGATTTAGCAGACGTTGACGCCGATTTGTTTGCTGTTGTTCCTCATTTTCTCGTTCCTGTGGTTGAGCGTCAGGTTCTTGTTCCTGTGGTAGAACGTCTTGGAAATTGGAGGTCCAGGATATTTTGGTTAACAATAAAACTAATTCTTTACTTTATAAGAACTTTAAATTTATTCCTTTTAACTAAAAAATGATTAACTTATGAGAATGGTTGCCACTCATTCGAACGTTACCGAATAACTGAACTACAAACAAAATCTTTAATTCTTATGAACTAAACTAAAATCCTTTATCCCTAACTCTTTATCTTTATATAAACAAACTTATGATTTATTGGAAAAATGAAATAAAAAAACTATTAAACTTTATACCCTAAAAGAACTTAAAAATTAACGAGTTATGAAGTGGACCACACTCCCGATAAGAGTACTTATAAATACATAAATTGATTTTTGAAAAAACCAACACCAGTGATTACCATGATTTTTGTCATATATTCTATACGACCGCAAGGGTATCTTTATGGTCTTTCATGACCACTTGAGAATTCCTCAAGCAAATTTACGACCCTCTCGAAAGGGATCTTTACGACCTTTCGAATTCGCATTTTTATTTTTTACGACGGCGCCGAGCAAGTGTTTTCCTAGGAAAACCGTCTCCGAACAAGTGGACAATTTGTAAAGAAAGTACCGTTTCGGGTACGGTGTCAAATTAAGTTCGGGGCATCGAATTGCAAGCACGACCGCCGTGAAAGGACGCGGTAGATCGCGTGGTAACGCCCACCACGCCGTCGCAAAGATGCGTGCCGATTGGCTCCTCGTAAAGGATCGTCGGTATTGCAGAATTGAGAGGCAAACCGAAAAGGACGCAATTGTGATGGTAGATAGTCAGTCAAAAGGTCGGTCTAGAGGCGAGCAGATGAAGCAGGAGTAAAAGTAAAATTATAAGGAAGAATTGTGAAAAATGTAAAATCATAAAGAAGAATTGAGTAAAAGTAAAATTATAAATAAGAGTTGTGAAAAGGTAAAATTATAAGGAGGAATTGTGAAAAAAGTAAAATTATAAAGAAGAATTGAGTAAAAGTAAGCTATAAATGAGAATTTGAGAATGTATTGAACAAACCAACTAAATAATTGAACAAACCAACCACGTCAACAGGGCGAAAAGGGGCAAGTGATCTTCTAATAGATGCACCTTTCACGGCGGTCGTGCTTGCAATTCGATGCCCCGAACTTAATTTGACACCGTACCCGAAATGGTACTTTCTTTACAAATTGTCCACTTGTTCGGAGACTGTTTTCCTAGGAAAACACTCGGCGCCGTCGTAAAAAATAAAAATGCGAATTCGAAAGGTCGTAAAGATCCCTTTCGAGAGGGTCGTAAATTTGCTTGAGGAATTCTCAAGTGGTCATGAAAGACCATAAAGATACCCTTGCGGTCGTATAGAATATATGACAAAAATCATGGTAATCACGGGTGTCATATGACGAGGGTCACCATAAATCATGAAAAGGGATTATTGAAACCTGCTAACCAAAACTCTTCTTAAAATTGAAATTCAAAACGAAATAAAATTTCGAACCAATCAGAATCGATAACTGATCGATCAAAATGGTTGAAACTTAAAAACACATTGTAACCTGAAAACTTAAAAATGTTCTAAACCAAAAATCATCAAAACAGAACGAAATCAAGAAACCAATCGAAAATCGATAACTGATCGATCACAATAGTTGACAGCTAAAAACACATTTTATCCTGAAAACTCGAACATGTTCTAAACCAAAAATCACCAAAACAGACCGAAATCAAGAGACCAGTCGAAAATCGATAACTGATCGATCACAATAATTGCCACCTAAAAACATTTTGTAATCTGAAAACTCAAAAATGTTCTAAACCAAAAATCATCAACACAGAACGAAATCAAGAGACCAATCGAGAATCGATAACTGATCGATCAAAATAGTTGAAACTTAAAAACACATTGTAACCTGGAAAAAAGGTCGAAATCGAAAATCAATCAACCACAAAATCGATAATCACTCAAACCAACAAACTAAAACTCACAGGAACAAGATTTTAATCCCGAAAGAAAAATCCAAAATTAATTACCCAATCAGCAAATTAAACAAAAGAAAAAGGTAATAACGGTAAAAAGTAAATTTATTGGGATCAATTAAAACTTAAACTTAAACACGCTAAGATTACTGAATCGCAAACAAAGTTGCAAATCAATGATTAACTGAGATCAATCAGAACTTAAAATAATAAACACCACATTACAAACACTAGATTCAATAAATCACAAACAAAATGTCAATCAAATTATGTCAATCAATCAAAATTATTACCGAATTGGAAAAAAATAACAAGCAATAGATTATACCCGATTAATACGTGATCACGACGTGAAGCCACCACGCGACAATTCATTCCCACGTAAGGAATGCCGCGTCAACAAAGAAAAAGTGGCGTGATGACATGATGACGCCACGCGGAACAAAAGAATAAAGGAAAAGTGGCGTGATGACATGATGACGCCACGCGGAAAATCACATCACGCCACATTAAAATGCGCCCGGCTCCCGCAGAATGCTCCATCAGCTGGAATACAAAATCGTATCTCGTTTCAGAATGAAATTTTACCATAGAAACATGCCCCATCAGCTGAAATAGAAAAATTTTATCGCGTCTCTGAATGAAACTTTCCCATAGGAACATGCCCCGTCAGCGTTATGTGCTTCTACCCGCAACAAACTCCTTCAATTACCGGGAAACTACAAAGAATTCAAAGAATGCATGAGAAAAGACGAAAAATGGGTATTCCATTCCCATATCAACGCACGCGCAAGGAAATTTCAGGACACTCGTGGCCTTAAATGAGCTGGTTCCCGTAAACTAGTTCTCACGCTGAAAAATTGCTGGCATGAGCAGTAAAAGGCCTATAAAAAGGGAAAAACTGGCGTACTTCGGCAGTTATTGATCAGCCACCGGGAATACGACGACTCTTCGCGTGCCAGAAGAGTCTTGAAGGAAGACATCGCCTCTACAGTCAGATTAGAAGGAAGACCTCGCCTCTACAGCCAGATTTGAGGGAAGACCTCGCCTCTACAGACATCTTGAAGGAAGACATTGCCTCTCCAGCCAATTCTGAAGGAAGACATCGTCTCCCTGCAGAATTCAACAGACGAATTTCGTTCTCTTTGGGTGAATTGACCTAGTAGTCAACACCGAAACACTGGAAGGTCCTCGTAGACATCAGTTCTCTCCGAGAAGGTGAGCTGGTGATTTCAAGCCGAGAAAATTCCAGTCTCAAGGAAGCGTTGAAGAATCCGACAGCTGGCCCCAGACCGATTACCATCGAGGAGTATCGTCAGCGTCAGCTAGAACGACGTCCTAAGGAAGTTATTCTACCCCCAGCGAAGAAACAAAAGTCCGGTTCGGAGGCTTACTTCAAGCGGAAGCTCCAGGAGGCAAAAGATCTCATCCTAGCGAGTACGAAGGAAGCCAAAAGAATAGCCAGCCAGAGGATCAACGAGCTGAAAATGGAGCGAAGAAACTACCGACAGATGAAGAAGTCCCTCAAGCAGGAAATGATGTATGAAAGAGCTCTGCAGCATACTAACTTTCCGAGAGTAACCCCGCCATTGTAAAAATTAGAAAGAGAAAATAAACGTTATGTTCCATTAATTTCCGAGTATCACTTTGAAGCGTCCCAACCAAATCTCGATTTTTGTGAATGATTTTATGACTATTGATCGAAACCCCAGAATACCCCAACAACGTTTTCGGTTGAAAAATGCTGTTTTCTCTTCTCTAGGTGCCTTGATTCTTATATGGGTGCCGTCTATTGCCCCTATTATGTTGGGTATCTTGTGCTTTCTCTCGAACTTGGCTGATATTGCCTGAACATCGGAGGAAGATGGCCACTTTATATATTCATGGCCAATCCCAATCAACCAGACTGACACCCGTGTTACAACTCTCCACGCCGAAGATTTAGAAACTCCAAACAAGTTTGCTAATTCTCGAAACGTGGTAGTGTTGCTAAGGTACCATATAAAAAGGTAAATTTCTTTTTCAACCGAAACACGTACACGACCACCCAGGTGACTGTTCATACTATTCCTATATAACCCTGAAAATTAAATACCAAACCTTAAGTTTTTTTATTTTAATCATATCTATCTTGAAGCTTACCGATCAGATACAAAACAGTTTTGCGTTCCAACGACGCATACGTGTGCTGGTTAGTTTGTTGCAAGCAACTACGTATTCGGCTGTTGGTACTATGTTGCAGCCAACTACGCATTGGTCTGTTGCTACGTTCGTTGGTGCGACCAACTGCGGTCAATGCTGATAAGGGAGTGATAAGGAACGAGGTCAAGTCATGGTTCTGGAAAACTCAGGAAGGTGGTTCGAGTTAGTCTTTCTTCGAACTTGAAAAAGGGTAGACGTGTCAACGAGTGAAAAATTGTGAATTGTAAACTTATAGGAATCAATTGTAAACTGTAAAAGTTGCGGAATAAATTGTGGAAAAACTAAAAGAGAAAGAAAAAGGTGTTTTTCTAACCACAGTGATCATCGTGTCGGGGTTTTTAATCTACTTCGTACCTGTTTCAAATTCACTTGACTTAACAATAATAGACAGGGATGTAAATTTTCGTTGGGTTTTTTGGTTCAATTTCCAATACTTGTTCAAAAAGTTTTCAAACAATAATTCAAGTATTCTTTAGTGAGACAGGATTCTTGAATAGTGTGTGTTTCTTGGACATGTTCACGGTGATACTTGTTTTTTTTTATGCAATCAGAAAGTGATCATTGCATTTCGTTTCGTTTGTTGTATACAAGACGTAAACAATAAGTGACAAGTTCATCCAAAACTATTAGAACGTTAACTTCTAAAGCACTCACCTGCATTGCTGTTTTTTGAAGATCCTCCAAAGCAATTAATTGGATATCATCGAAGCGAGAAAAGAAGACTGGTATATGGTAAGTTCTGATTTAAATAATGATGGCACGTTGAAAATGGTGTGGGGTACTGCTGCTTTCTGCAGACCTGTACAGGAACGGAGTCTGGATCTAGCAGAATCCTGACAACAACCGTCTCCTTGACTAGTTCTTCAATCTGTAAATCAAATCGGAACTAAAAGTGTTCAAAAGTCGAAGGTTGAAGCTTGAAGTCTTCAAGGTTTGTGTCAAGAATCTGAATCCAGATGTATTCAGACTTCTCTCTCTCTTGGTTGGATCTCGAAGTATCCAAACTGGTCACATGGTTTGAATCGTATAGCATTCTGGATGAAGCTTGAAGAATGAAGCTTATGACAAGAATCTGAATCCAGATGTGTTCAGACTTATCTCTCTCTCTTGGTTGGATCTCGAAGTATCCAAACTGGTTACATGGTTTGAATCGTTTAGCATTCAGACAACTTTAACTGTGGATCTGAATCTTGAAGTATTCAGATACTTACACTGCTGACATGACAACCAATTACAGTGAAGGCAAAACCATGGTTTGTGTTAGTCTGTTGTAAGTGGTACTGCCAACCTTTTTTAACGTGCCAATCATGAGTGAACAGTAAATGGGTTTCCAGTTATCTTGTTGTTTTTAGAACCAGGGGTATTCAACACCTTCACTTGATATAAAACTAAGTTAACTTCACCTTCAATAATTCTGCTCTTTGCGCCATATTTTATATTTTATTATATCACTTGCAATTTTTTTTACGAAAGGTATAGCAAATTATTCATGATTTTTTACTACTCAAAACTTCAAACCCGTGTATCTCAAAATATTTAAGTTGGTCGGAAACATAACTCAGACGATTTTCAGCCTCGCGGCCAGGTCAGGACGCTGGGGGTGCATGGTCCTAGCGCCGATCCACTCCGTGAGTCTAAAACAACGCTGTTCTCTAACAGTTGTATATATAAGACTGTCCTCTAGTACAATTCATACCTTAATTTATACGTAAATCTAGCTAGGTCATTAATTTAAATCTAGATTGAGAATTAACAAGGTCAGGAATGCATAAAACCAAATAAGTCTTGTCGCGCTACATATTTCAATAATATGATATTTGAATATTTCCATAACCCATTTAAAAATTAGTTTCGACATCGATCGAAATGCGATCGACTCGACCTACCTCACTGGCAAATTCCGTTGCATTTTCGCTAGAGTCAGCATTTTCCGCTGACTCGAGCGTAAATTTCCTTCATGAGTTTTTGCCTGAGTCAGCGTTTTCTACTGACTCAGGTGAAATATTTTATTTAAAATTTTCAGGTACAGGTACCTTCAAAGTTTTTTCAGTTTAGTAAAATTGTTCATTACAAATCGCAAAGTAATTGCTAGCCCAATTTTAGCAGGTAGTAGTTGCGTTCCATTCGCCTTGCTCTGCTCATGATCATTGCTCACGACGAATGGAACGCACAAAATTTTATTCTCAAAGGTTGGCTAACCTGTTGATATTTTGACATTTGTTAATTTACAACTTTCAACTTCAATTGTCAAAACCAATTTCAACAATTCATTTCAACTTCGAAAACCAAGTACTTAGAGATTTTTCCCGAGGTCTTAAGGGACAATATAAAGTAAAACAAAATCGATTTTTCGAAAATTCTAGAACGGCCTAACCCCTTCATAAACACTTAGACCACGATTAGATCAGTAATCGTGAAATTTTGCAGCAAAAAATGTCGATGTAGACAAAATTTATTGCCAGGCGATCTCATGACTTTTAAGTCAATCACGATTGCTGATGAAAAGGAGATTGTTAATTTTCCGATTGAATTTTTATATTCTCTGGATATGCCAGGAATGCCACCATCTTATCTTCATCTGAAAATTGGTTCGCCGACCATTCTTTTGCGTTGCTTAAATCCACAACAATTATGCAACGGTAGACGACTAGATATCAAAAGAATTACCGGAAACGTACTTGGTGCAACAATATTGACTGGAAAGTTTAAAGCGGCCTCTAGACGTTCAATCTTTACGTCATTACTGTTGTACTGCTCAATATTATTGTACTGCTCTGTGGGATATCAAAAGTAAGGAGTACAGCAACAGAAATAGAAAAAATTAACAGTACGAACAGTTGCTTCGTAGATATAGAGAATACTATCCGGATGCTGATAAGTCGCAATTAGTTAAAAAATTCAATTCGTTGCGCACTAACTTCAGAAAGGAATTAAATCGGATAAAGTCGGTGCTGGCGATATAATAGAACCAACATTATAGTATTTTCTAGGATCGAATTCAATTCGTTATCAGTTCATTGAGTGATTTAGTTGTGAGAAGACGTGAAAATGTAAGTGATTCAATTAATTTACCCATCTATTTATGAATGAAAATTATTTTGAAATAATTAATTTTTGTATTGAAACTTTTTTCAAACAATTTAAGGGGTAAATATAAGAATAGCCGCCAGGATAAAGTGTTTGTGGAGTTTATGGAGAGCCATCCGGATTTGGCAAGAGGATTTGTACGTGGTGATAAGGCATGTATTGATTCCCTATGGAGCGAAGTGACCAAAATGCTGAATAGTCACGGCACACCTATGAAAGATGCTTCTGGTTGGAAGAAGGTAATTGATATATTTGATTTTTGATTCTTTTAAATTAAATCAATTTCTGTTAATTTAGGCTGTACGCAGCACAATATGACTTACATCTAGCATTAGGTAATAAAAAATTTAGGTATTTTCAATGAAAATTTAGACTTACTACAAATCAGTTTTAATTTTACTTATAATTATTTGTTTTTATAATTATTATTCTTTTGTATTGCTTTTGTAATAATTAATTGTTGGTTAACTAGTCAGAAATATTTTACATATATTTTTAAATTGGAACTTCTAAGGTCTTGAGTTCATTAGTTAATTTATTAAAAGTCAAGGACTCAAGGAATGTATGTATATAGTGGGAATCCCAAAACAGAAGTTTAGTTGCAGTTGTTTTTGTATGCGTATTGTCGCTGCGTCCTCTCTCCTTATCTCGTTGTTTTCAAACGAAGTCTTTGTTCCAGAATTTAAATAAATATTTAGCAAAGAGGGAAAAATGAGATAAGTGTCATAAGCATTTAAAATTATTAACACTTGTACATTTGAAAGGATTTTGCAACCACGACGCAGTTAACGAATTTTAGTTTGTCTAGGGACGCAATAGAGACCAAACTTCTAAAGTGACAAAGTAAAAGAAAGTGATTTAGTGAAAGAAAACTGAGTTAATCCTTAATTGTGATTCTTAAAGGTATACTAGAAGAAAGGGGTGTGTGCTCGGAATTTTGTTCAGTTTTTTTCGGCCTTGATAATGTAGACATCTTATTTTAACAATGACTGCAAAATATAATCAACATTATCGTGCTGAGTGGGAGACGTTGCCAGAATTCAGAGAATGGATAGAATCCGTTAATAAAGACCCTACAAAAGCCTACTGTAAATATTGTAGGTGTCACATTGTGGCTCAAATCGGCTAAGCACATAAAAGCATCAGAACCCATAAGAGGTAAAAAAAAACTTGAGTTCCCGATGAAAAAAAAACTTATCGACAAAAAAAGCTGAATGCTCATTACCTTTATTTATATGTGAGCATGCCCCTATTCTGACAACTGACCATTTGTCCCAAATGTGCAAAACTACATTCAGCGGTAACGAAAGTGGCAGCTTACGGCTGCACAGGACAAAATGTACCAATATTATAAAGAATCTAATGGCACCAAATTTTTATAAGGAATTGGTAGCCGGCATAAAGGATTAAGAGTATAGTTTGCTGATTGACGAATCAACGGATATTTCGGTGAGCAAACTATTAGGCGTAACGGTTAGGTATATCAGCAAATCCATAAGGAAAATCATATCTACCTTTTTGGGATTAGTTGAATTGGAAGACGGAACAGCTGCCAGCATAGTGAATGCCTTAAAGTCAATACTGGCCAGATTAAATTTAGGCATTAAAATATTAATCAGTATTGCTACCGACAACGCCTCCGTTATGACGGGAACTACCAACGGTGTTCATCAATTGCTGAAAAGTGAAACCGGAAACGAAAACTTGATATTGGTACGTTGTGTCTGCCATTCCTTGCAATAAGCTATCTCGCGTGCCTCGGAAGAGACGATATCTCAATCAATCGAATTTTCGATTCGTGAAACCTATAACTGGTACACCCATTCTTCTTGTTAAGATAGACCAAAACCCCCTGGACGTAGTGGTCTTGACAAGCCATGAAGCAGATTTTGCCTATGTGTGTGTAAGGGCCGTCGTCTCTCGATATGCCGCGTAGTGAAGTACGAGAAATTCATCGCGTTTGTTATTTCGTCCGCGAATTTCATGTAATTTAAGTGTTTAAAATGGTTATTTTATATAAAATTTATGATAAGTAATATTATTAAACTATTTTTAATTAATATAAAACAAAGTCTAAATCGAAAAATCCGCCAAACGCGCACAAAATCGGATTTTGTCGGCGATATGAATTTTGACGTTTGTTGTTTTGTCGGTAAACAAACGGCAAATATTTATTAAACTTAGTGTTTGTGATTCTAATATAGTGAAATAATATTTTTATTAATAATGACATAATAAAATAACAATTTATTGTGATAGTTTGAATATAAAGTAAATTATAGCAATATATAAATTGCTAAAAAAAATTATTTGTATATGCTGAACTTGTGAAAATATGTAACAATTTAAATAAAACTTTTATAAATGTAAAATGTTAAAAATGATTTATGTAAATTTCAATTTTTTGTAATAAAGGAAACTTGAAATATATTAAAAAGTGTTCTTTTATTTAATTTTTCAGGTACAAAAATTGTTAAGATTTTATATATATATTTTGATATTTTAATTTTTCTATTATTTTTTGTTGATTTCCCTTGTTATTGTTTTATATATCGTATATTTGGTTGTTTTTTTGTTGTTAATTTGTAAATAACGCAATTTTCTCATTCAATTATTTTGTATGTGAATTCATTTTCCTATATAATTTAATTTTATTCCACTTTTCTGTGTATAAATATATATTAATACTTATTTCTATATAATTGTATTCATTTTTGTATATTAAAAATATCATAAAATGAATAACAAAGTAATTTTAGTATAAAATATTTGCGTTTTTCAAAACTCCCGCAATGAAAATTTCATTTCTCGTATGAAATTTCATATTCTTCGATGTGGCAACCGGCCCTCTGATGCTAAGGGTGTGGTAGTAGAGAAGTCTGGTTCATGGCTTGTATTACTACCACATCGAGGGGGTTTTGAGATAGACGATGCAACGCGGGAACATCGGCTTAAGCCGGTGCCAGACGATGCGGCGAACATCTTCCAACGTTGGACGCTTGATGGTTCGACGCATCATGTGGCCGTTGCACGAATGCCATGCGTCCAACGTCGAGCGTCCAACATTCGTGTTGGAACATGTTCGGGCGGTTGACGGAAATATGACACGAGTCAAAGGAAAATTTGTTGACTTTGACACCATGTTTGATAGTTTGCCCGAATGTTTGGGACGCTGCCACACGACAATTTCAATTCGGACCGGCTTTTCATTGTTGTGTGAAATATTAATGAGGAAGGACGCAATTATTAGAAGTAAGTTATCAGCAGTGATTTAGTGAATTTAAATCTGATTTATTTAATGACTCATGGCATGTTAATTCTTTTTAGGTGTTACTTTTCATTGCAGATAATAAAATGGACAGTTGGAGCAATGACTTGGTCCTAGAATTTATACAATTGTATGAGAGCTATCCAGTTCTTTGGGATCCGCAGCACAAACACCATAAAAACCGCAACAACCTTTTTGATGCTTGGCAAAATATTCTCAAAAAATTCAGCGTGGACGTTACTGTGGATTCTTTAAAAAAGAAAAAGGAGTCACTGATGGTCACATATAGAGCTTTGGCCAAAAAAGTCAGATGTTCCCATACTACGGGGTCTGGAACAAGCGACGTATATGAACCTACATGGTTCGCATTCCATGCAATAGATCGCATCATAAGATCGACAGGAAAGAAAAAACCATCTTTAAGCTGAGATGTAATTTAATTTTATATATTTTATTTTTTAAATTTAAGATATTTTATAATAATTATAATGATATACATATATCATGTCGATCAGTTAATGTAATCTTGTCATTCAGCACCTCTTTCCATTTTTTTCTCAAATAATTGTAATGAATTAATAATAATTTTTAATTGACATTAGCCATCAAAAGTTTTGACATAACTGGCGAACGTTTGAATCAAATGTGGTTGGCTCCAACATTTGCTCGGCCGTGTGGCTGACCATTCGTCAAACGAATGTTGTGACTGGGCCCAGACCAAGTCACACATGTACGCATGCCTACGGAAAGAGCCCTTTCCCCCCCCCCCCCCCCCCCTAACAAGGGACCGCCCGTTCGCCGGCCCGAAACGCTGTGTCAGCGCACGCGCAGACAGTGTTGCACATGTGCAATACAATTTGCAACATTGTTTCCCAGTTGACGCAGCGTTCCGGGCTCCGATGTTGTCGCCACATCATTTTTGCAACTGTCGTAACATTGTTGCCCAGCGCGATCGGATTTCGGTGCACAAATAGAAGTCCGATCGCGTTGGGAAAAGCGAGAAGGGAAGATTGCTGATCGCGGGCATTATTGGTCGCCATGCGCGACATGTCAGGAATGCGCGGTCAGCGGTTTTCGTCCGCTGACAAGCAACCGTAGAAATCACACGACGGACAGTCGGCAGTTGGCAGTGGTCGGTGGTGAGTCGCTGGGAGCTGTCCTGGACAGACTCGACCTCGCGGGTCCAAATTAATAAAATTCTGTTTCAAATGTTTCAAAAAAAACTTCGGTGAACTAAGTTACAAATAAATTAATAAAATTCTGTTTCAAATGTTTTAAGAAAACTTCGGTGAACTAAGTTACAAATAAATTGATAAAATTCTGTTTCAAATGTTTTAAGAAAACTTCGGTGAACTAAGTTACAAATAAATTAATAAAATTCTGTTTCAAATGTTTTAATAAACTTGGGTGAGTTAAGTTACAAATAAATTAATAAAATTCTGTTTCAAATGTTTTAAGAAAACTTCGGTGAACTAAGTTACAAATAAATTAATAAAATTCTGTTTCAAATGTTTTAATAAACTTGGGTGAATTAAGTTACAAATATTTGTAATAAAATTTTGTTACTAATAATTTTAATAAAACTTCGGTGAATTAAGTTTTGAGGAATTGTATTAAATAAAGTTTTAAACAATGAAACAATGACTTTTTAATAATAAGCAAAATATTTGTAAACGTTTTTTAATAAAAATTTTGGAGGGCTACGGTTAAAATAAACGCAAGTGTACGACAGGTGCGGGTGAACTTCTCCCACAAGCACTCCCCGTTTCCTTACTCAAGTTAGGGAGTTAAAACACGAATCGGCCAGTCTTTGATTCAAATGTTGGAGTCAAACGTTTAACTCGTAACATTTTGCAGTTTGATATATATATATATATATATATATATATACAATAAATCAACATATTGTTAGTGAAGTGTTTTATCTTGTTGTGTTTATAATCTGCCCTCGCCTTATCCCATGCACACAGCCCCATGATAATTATTAAAATATTATCACTTCTAATCGCAGAATGTATTGTAAAGATTTATATAAAACTATCAACTGTGGATTAGATCCCTTAAAGATTCCTCAGCTTTGCAACACTAGATGGATCTCCATTGAACAAGCTATATGTCGCATTTTAGAACAGTGGATAGAATTGAAGCTTTTATTTCAAAAAACTTTCCAGAGCAAGTGATAATTGTTTCATGGCGGAACTGTTGTACAGCATGCATAATGACCCTGCAAACCATCTCTTTTTAATTTATATTAAGCCAATAGTGCAGGAGGTCCAAGCCGTGAACAAACTTTTTGAAAGCAACGATGTTGAAATTACTAAACTGCCTTAACGAAATCTATAAGCGGTCGCATTCTGAACCCTACAGCCAGAGTTAACGTACTGTTGCAACACGATCTTTCTAGTTACGTTGATCCGTCGTTGCATATGGGGTACGCTTTTGAGAAAATGTCAATGGACTATAATATAACACATGAAGTGAGACAAGACATTAAACAACGATGCGTAAAGTTTACTTTGAAACTTGTCAACAAGTTACAAGCAAGATTGCCTACAAACTTTGCAGTTCTTGAAAAAATGTCGATGTTTTCTGTGTCAGAAACCCTCTGGGTTATTAAACCAGCAATCGTCGAAATAGCGCAGGAATTCAAAATCAAAGAGACAATCATTGATAAACTCATATCTCAGTGGCGAAACATTGTCCATATAAAATGGGAGTGTACTTCATTCATAGTTGAATTTTGGTGTGAAGTTCTGAATTATAAAGACGCTGCAGGAAATAACCCGTTCTCAGAACTAGCCGCAATGGCAACAAAATCAATATCTTTACCACATTCTAACACGGACATCGAACGTGTAATTAGCCAAGTAAATTTGGTGATATGAAAATATTTTGTTTTGTTATTAAATGTTGTTTTATTTTGCACACATATCTTAAAATAAAACACATTCAATTTTGGTGGAAGTTACAGTTTTCGTAAGCTTAAACATATTTTTTAGCTCTTTTTGAACACCTTTAGCATATTTGTAGCATTTTTTGAACCCCGATTTGGCATAATACATTTTTTTGGAGTTGGCAGCCCTGCTTGCTGACGCTTTCTGGTGAGACAGTTGTTACGTGTACTCTTGTGATCGAAGCTATTTGGGAATCCATATTGTAAAAGCATGTTGCGATTAGAGAAATATTAAATAAAGCTGGTTAGTATTATCGACTTGTGTAGTTTTATTGGTTTACACCTCCAAAACATACAAACGTCCTTCTCCCCAAAAAGGAAAAAAAATCTATAACATCAAGCATTTGCCATCTCCTAGTTAAAGTAGAGGCCCAGAAATCTAAAGGTGGCTTAGCACAGTGCAATAACTGTCAAGCATTTAAATGTTAAACATATGTTTCGGACAGCCCCGCTGTGTGCGGTGATGGAGCCCACAGAATGTTATTAACGTTATAAAACGAGGAGAAATCGGGTGGAGATAAACGAACCTGACGTAAAGACCATAGAAGCTAACAAAGCTTGGGTCAAACAGGTTAAACGATTAACGGAAATACGGCATGTAATCGAAGAACGAATTGGCGCTAGACGAAAGGAATTTAATTCGGATCACAACTGAATCGACAAAGTGCATGACATAGACGCGGAAATTATTGTATATATGCCGAATCGAAAACATAGTAAGATAATGGATAATTACTCAAGTCGGTTGGATGAACGTTACTTAGGACCGTGATGAGTCACAAAGGTGGTTGGAAAAGTTAAGTCTTGGCAACTATGACGTTAGTGACTTGAAAATCTTAAGGCCGAAACCTCAGATAAAAGCTAAAGTCAAATATGATTGTAGGTAAATGGATTCACGTAGAAAGAACATGACCGTGAAATCCCCGAAAGAAGTTCGAGATAATACTGAGTTCGATGAATCGACTTGCGAAGATGTGCTAGCGGCATTTGAAGTATATCCGTTAATGGGAACGTCTTTTTTCCATTCATAATAAGAAGTGAATTTATTAAATAGACAAATCTTGTTTTGAGAGAGCTATTATAATAATTAAATAATTAACGTTTTTTGTGTGTTTTATTCAAAATACACATACATGGTAGAGGTCGCAAACCGGGATCCCGGATACCGGACCAAATGAAGTCCTTAAAAATACCGGTATTCATTTTATTGAAATTTATCGATTTATCGATCGATTTTAGGTGGTCGTAAGGAAATATATGATCAGTTATAATCGATCAGCGAACTGAAAGACATCAGCCGTCAAAATTAAAGTTTAAATTTAAGAAATTGTTTATAAAAAAATTTGTAGAGTGAGTAAAAGTTTTACTGTATTTGGGTGAGTTTTATCACAGCGTTCTATTCTCTTAAAGTAATGAGTGGGATAACTGAAATCTTGTTACTAGTTAAGTTTATTACTAGGCGTGTAGAATGATTATACAGTTTAATACTTTTCTTGTAGGTTGGTTATAAACGATGGCAGAACAAGATCAAATTGAATATGAAATGCATAAAACATTATCACAAACGAAAACGTCAGTATGGAGTTATTTTCTTAAAGCTTCCAATAATCTCTCAGCCAAATGTTTAAAATGTAATAAAATACTTAAAACATTGGGGGGGTAAAATTCAGGACTTCACACCCATTTAAAATCAACACATTCTATAGTTTTAAAACATAATATTAATGCTGATACTCAAATTCAACAAGCAACAACTTCTGTCGCAATCACGTCTTTTACGGCTGCTATGAAAGATAAAACACCGAAAAAAAGAACCAAATTAACAGATTATTTTTTAAATTTTAATAGTTTACCGGAAACAGTTTCTCGTATGACGGCCGTAGATGGCCTTCCATTTAGTTTTTTTATTACCTCAAAGGACCAAAGACGAATCATGGCACAATCTGGCTACAAATTACCTACATCGCCAAATTCGATTAAAAATATGGTGATAAAACACGGTGAAACTGTGAAATTATCTTTAATAAATAAACTTAGGAAGCTGAGAACTCGAGGATTCAAGGTATCTGTGACTATAGACGAATGGACCAGTTTGGGTAATCGTCGGTTTTTGAATGTCAATGTCCATAGCCCGATGTTGATTAATAGTTTTGCCAATCTTGGTCTCGTAAGTGTGATGGGAAGTATGCCTGCCAGAACTTGCTTGCAATTGCTGGAGAAGAGATTATTGGCATTCGAATTATCTCTGAAACACGCCGTAATCTCCATAACAACTGACCTCTGTAATGGTAGCCCTTGGCCGTGATGCAGCGCTTTTTCATCAACAGTGCTTTGCTCACGGTATACAACTGGCAATACTGGATGTCTTATACAAAAAGAAAGAAAGCCGCCAAGCTTAAGTAACTGAAACAGTAGACGAAGACTTTGCTTCAGATGAAGATGACAACAACGACGGTTTTAATGTTACTGTGAGAACTAATCAAAACCACGAATTTATTTTCAGAGAATTGATAGGAAAAGTCTGTAAAATTGCCAAACTTTTTCGGAAGTCTCCAGCAAAAAATGATATACTGCAAAAGTATGTAAAAGAGGATATGGTTAATGAGCTCGGTTTGATTTTAGATTGTAGGACACGATGGAATAGTTTAGCTGATATGTTGGAGAGAATAGTGAAGCTCAAAATTCCGGTCCAAAAGACGCTGATAGATTTAAAAATGGAGTTGGAAATATCCGAGAATGAATTCAAACGGCTGGGTGATCTCAGCAGAATATTTGAAATACTAAAAGCGACTGTCGAAGAACTATGTAAAAAATATGCAAATCTTATAACTTGTGACGCGGCTTTGAGGTTTATGCTCAAAAAATTAGAAGCTATGCAACATGAGTCAGTTGCTCGTGAACTAGTTACCTGCTTGAAACGTAGGATTAAAGCACGAAGGATGTTGGTTGCCTCGACGTTAAATTATTTGCATAATTCGAAAACATATTTTGATTCGGCGAATGAATACCCCGATGTCTTTTTAAGGCCAGATTACAATGATATGAGAAAACAGATTGTGGATGTTATCAAGGTCGGTTTAGATTTTGACTCAGAATCCACGCATAATGTTTCTGCTGCTACAGATGAGGACAGATATGACGAGTGCCTTTCATTGCCATTGAAAAAACAATTAGAAATGGAAGTTAAAAAACTCTTGCAAACTTATAATAATTTTCCAGGTGCGCCTCCAGTAGACAAAGATATTGATGGTGTAATTAAAATGGAAATGGCTATATTCAAAAACGGTGGTTTAAGAGGAAAATATCTTGATTTGGCGTACAACAATTTCAGGAGTATTCCACCGACAAGTGTAGAGGCAGAAAGAGCATTTTCTTCATCCGCCTGTTATGCACGCTTTTAGCACCTCTTCTTTTGCGATGCTAAACCATGCATATGTCTGAACGTTGAGAGTACACTTCGGGTCGAAACCATTTGTTTACCAAAATGGATGTAAAAGATCTAAAGGTGGTTCCAATACGAATTTTGTTTTATTTATTCTATGCCTAATACAATTCTCATAACTATAATAGCATTTATTTCACTATCCTTAACCTATACGTTAATTATGGTTCGAAACCAGAGAACTCTGCCGGAGGTTATTCTCATTAGTCGATCGCTTCTTCTGCTGACGGTATTTCTTTCGGCTGTTCTGGAGGCGCTGGATCTCTTGTCCTAGTCGTAGTCGCTCTTCTTGGCCCACGGCAATCAGCAATAGGCGTCGGACTGCCTCAATTTCTCTTCTAAACCTGGCTTCCACCCCCGATCTGTGCTTTGCCACCGGTATTCCTTTTGTCGGAGGTTTGGTTTCTCGTCGTTGCCCCTGCTGTGTGGCCCGGTACTCCTCCAAGCTTACAGGTCGCGGACCCGCTTTTGGGTCCCTTAAGGCCTCTTCCAGCGAGTGACTGGGCAAGGTCGTCATGGGCTTAACTTCTGAGGAACGCGTGGGGATTCTTTCAGACCTGAGCCGATAGGTTCCTTGGAACCGTGTTCGGTTGGTCTAATCCGGAGCCGATAGGTTCCAAGGAACCGTGTTCGGACTGTGGATCTCCGCGAGGATAGTTGATATTTACCTTCTTATGGTTGCGGCTGCGTCCAAGCCTCAACTTCTCCGGATCTCGGCAATTTTGCGGCTAAGTCCAAGCTTCTAGTGGCTACGTCCTCCTTTGAATTTCCCGGTTTCTCGATTGCTGGTGGTTGTATCTAAGCTGAAGTCCAAGCTAAGATTACGTTGGATAAAGTTGAGTCCAAGCTGCTCCTGGTGATATTCCTGGGTCGCGGAATACACACACCTTCGGGAAGTAATTTCTCCAGACTGATTTGTAGTCCAAATTTTCCCGTTATTTATCGGAAAATTTTGTGTCGAATACACAAAATTTTCCTGGTCAATGTTCAACCGAAGGTCGTTGTCATTGATCGTCACGTTGCCATATTGCGCTTCCGCCCTGGTGGTGCCACCTAGTGATTACTAGTGGCTGTTAGTAACCTGCGCTTACAAACGCATTGTTGTTGTATGGGTGCCATAATTATCCATAATCCCGTCATCTTGTGTATTTTGTTGACAGATGTCAGTTGCAGATTGGATCCACGTGTGGTAAGTATTTTGATTAGTACTTATTTATTGTTTCTGGTCCCTTTTTAGGTATCCTGGAGGAGGACCATCACACGCCTACTTATGCAATCACTTGAGATCAAGATTAAATGATAAGACTTTAGACATGTTGTTGTTTCTGCGATCGCATTATCATGCCCAAATAAGGAATGAATGATTTTACTGAGAAAGTGTATTCAAGGTATAATTATTAATTTTTGATCTCAAAAATAGTCTATAAACATTAATATTGATTAAACATTGTTTTTATTTGGAAAATAATCTCCTTTTAACTACCACTTCTCTTAATCCCGGAAATATCGAAAATACCGGGATACAGGAATTCATGTGAGGTTAGTACTGAAAATACCGGTTTCAAAAATATGGTTCGGTATTGCGACCCCTAATACATGGGCTCGACAACTTAGGAAGTAGTAAAAGTTTGATTAGAAAAAGTTAATGAAAATATCTCGCTAACAATTTCTCCATTGTAATTTGTGAAATGAATTGCTCAACAGAAAATTATGTATATTTTTCTACCTAGCAAACACAATCAATTAATTGAAAATCGATCTTTCAATGCTACTTAAATGTTTTAATGGAAACGCCAAACGCTTTAGTTTTTAATATATATAGAGGAAATTCTAAATGAATGTAACAAATGCACGTGCATTGTTCAATCATGAAGAGAGAATCGAAATGTGCCTGCATTGTAACTAAGTACAATGTAGTCCCATTGTCAACAATCGGACCACCCATGTCCATGATCAACAGAAAATGCGTCGCCATTTGATATTCTTATCAAATGGCGTGTTTTTCTGTTTCTATGTTCCCAAATCGAAGTTAGTGTTTTGGCCTTGGAATTTCTATCCCTTCGGTGTAGAGTTGCGGAACATGCGAGTTTTTGGACAATATTTTCAGTTCTGATCAATCCAACAGTGAGTACACAACAATCATCGGAGAGTCCAAGCCAAATCATCATATAGTGCACATCATGTTTTAAAATCAAAATAGAATCATATGAACAATAAAAATCATAGTTCAAATCTCAAAGTACAAAATAAAAAGGTAATATACATTAACATTATACAAAAAGTTTGTTTTAATTTTCCTTTTAAAGAGCTACACCGCCATTTTATAAATTTATTGGTCCCTCGAGCCGGATTCCCGGGTGTGCTATCAGTAAAAACTATTAGAGTGAGAATCAATTTGAAAATAATTAGAGATACAGTGGCTCACAGCTTATTTCAACCAGAGGCTTAAAAAAAGTAAAATAGCTCATTACTTCTCAACCACAGCAAATAACAAAAAACTTCAAATGCAAGATCTTAAGTTAGGTGCCACTGCAAAAAATATGTACAAAAAAATGAGCAAAAATTGTGTATCTGTTCCGAAAGACAGAAACAAAAACTACGCTGTAAAAATTTCGCTCACAGCTTATTTCAACCACACTTCTTGATGATGATAAGTGATAATGAACGGAGCACTCTTGTTGTACTCTTCTTTCTTCTTGTATTCGTTATGAGCAAAACTGGTTTTAGTGTGGTTTTGTGTTTCCATCGATCAGAAAGCTTACGATTTAAAGATGGGAAAACGTACAACGATAGAGTAACGTGAATTGGTCCTGAATCATTTTAAAAATGGCCATTCGAGACGCAAAATTGCAGAAATGGTTAATTTAAGTGATTCGACAGTACAGAGCATCATATCGCAAAATATCATAAACAAAATATTTTCTTATATGGTTGAAATAAGCTGTGATTTGAAGTTCCTCACTATTTTAAGTTTTTCTTTTTTTTCTTTTTTTAATTGATGTTAAAATATGAATTATGATTTTATTGGTATATTTGAAACATAAATACACTAGTCTGCATTTAAATTTTTTCTATATATATTTTCAATTAAGAGTTATTCCAGTTTAAATTTTTTTAAGTCGCTGGTTGAATTAAGCTGTGAGCCACTGTATAAGAGTTTGAAGTCAGTGTCAATTTGTGAATTAATGAAGAAACAAGTATTAGTTGAAATTTTTGAGTTGCGCATCAGAGACCATTTCGTGCAGAGACTTATCATTTGTGGATTTTCAAAGAGTTATGTGATCATTTTGATGGACAGTTAGATATTTTAATCATTTTAATAATACAAAGAGGAATATTACAACCTATCGACCTAAACAGTGAGAGATCTTTAAAGAATACTGTGGTATTGTGTTTTGCGTTTGAGAGTATAAGGAACTAATCAAGGTGAATTTATGAACAGATTTTATTGACTTTCACGAGTGATTATTTGCATCATAGTTTTTATCCTTTTCAATCTTTTCAAGAACACAGACGAACTTAGTGAGAGGAGAATCAGGTATTGAACAGTGCAAGTACCTTTTCACATTTTTTAGAACTAATCGAATGTAAAGTTTTTAAGAGTTTAAAATATCAAAAGACCAATTTTAATAATATAATGTTTTACAAACAGAGTGAACAATAGAGAGAGACAAACGTGTTCTTGAAATCAAAAAGTTAACCGGCGCGCGCGTATAAAGAAAACAAATCGGGAGAATTGTAAGGACAATTTATCTACAGTGGCTCACAGCTTATTTCGTGTGAGCAATGTTTTTGAAAAACATGGTATAAAATTTATGTATTTTGTTCTGAACGAAAAAAACCTATAATGCAGTTTGATAGATAGTTTTGTTATCAATGCGAAACAAAAAAAGATTCTACAAAACAAGCAATATTCAACGTTTTATTGTACAAACAACAAATACATTCGTAATTCTTACGCCACAGCTTATTTCGTGTGCTACAATAGAAATGGTATAAACATTATAAAAATTAAAAAAAGAAAACAAATTTAGTATTTAGTGGCATAGCCTTTTTGTTCAATGACGGCTCTCATCCTTGTTTGCATGGAATCAACCAGTTTTTTTGTGTATTCTGGCGATATTTTACTCCATTCTTCTTTTAAAGCTTCTTTCAAAGTTGCGACACTAGAAATATGATGTTTTCGAATATTAAGCTCCAGAATGTGCCATAAGTTTTCAATAACGTTCAAATCCGGTGACTGTGCAGGTGTTTGAACGAGATGAGGGCAATTCCAAATGAGCCATGTTTGCACAATACCAGATTTATGTTTGGGATCGTTGTCCTGGTAGAAGCGAAACCCATCACGTATGCCCAACTCTTCTGCACTTTGAAGTAAATTTCGCTTCAGTAGGTCTAGATATATCTCTTTATTCATAGTGGAGTCTATGAACTCCAATCTACCAACGCCTGCTGACGACATACAGCCCCAAACTATAACATGGCCGCCACCATGTTTAACTGTCGCACGTAAATTTTTTGTTTGCAGTTCAGTATTTGGTTGCCGCCATACATACGCCTTACCATCTGATGCAAAAAGGTTAAATTTGCTTTCATCAGCGAAAATAACTGACTCCCAGAAAGAATTATCCATGTTTAGATGGTCTTTCGCGAATTGCAAACGAGCTTTTTGATTCTTTTTATTTATAAGCGGCTTATTCCGTGCTGTTCTTCCATTAAAATTTGAGTTCCTTAAAACTCTGCGCACTATTTCTGGATGACATTTTTTACCTAGAAACATTTCGACCTCTTTTGTCACTGCTGGAGCGCTTAGAAATGGTTCTTTTTTAACCTTCCTTAAAATCCACTTCTCATCATGTTCATTAAAAATTTTGTTAGGAGCCTGCCGGCCCTTGTTATGCAGGCGATTTTCACGCACGAAACGCTGAATTATATACTGGACCGTAGATGGACTTAAATCCACAATTTCACCAATTTGTTTTTGTGTTTTTCCGCTCTTAAAATGTTTAATAATTAATTCGCGTTTTTCTATTGAAGTGCGTCGACCCATGTTGCAATATCGCAGAAATACAAATGATTTGCTTTGTGTTTGAAGCATTAACAACTTCTCAAGTCTTCATAGTTCATGTTCTGATTTACAGTTATTTTTCGGAATCTGTTATTTCCACGAATCAAGTGAACGAATATCAACACACGAAATAGGCTGTGGCGTAAGAATTACGAATGTTGTTGTTGTTTGTACAATAAAACGTTGAATATTGCTTGTTTTGTAGAATCTTTTTTTGTTTCGCATTGATAACAAAACTATCTATCAAACTGCATTATAGGTTTTTTTCGTTCAGAACAAAATACATAAATTTTATACCATGTTTCTCAAAAACATTGCTCACACGAAATAAGCTGTGAGCCACTCAGTTATTATACCACAGTTTAATACACTTATAATATCACAGTTTCAATTCAGTTAAAGAAGAATCATGTCAGACAAACAGAAAGTTACGTATCTATCAACATCTGAAAATGCAGAATTCTTGGGCTTTGGCGAACAGAACAATGTGTCGCCAATTCCTGTACATCGGGGATTACAACCCACCAGGCGACCGAATCATTGGCGACGCAAGAGGACGCATCAAGAGAAGGTTCTACAATGGTGAAAGCAGCAACACCTTTAATCAAATTCAGGTTGGCAAAACAAATGTCTAGAGTTGTTGCTATAGAGAGGATGGATGATCAACTTATTGCAACTAAGGTTAGTGCACTAGATCTAGTTAGTATTGACCAGCAAACAGAATTCATCAATAATTTGTGGACTGAGTTCATGCAATGCAATGAGAGACATGCAATGACGACATCTTTGAACATCCATACGTTAAGACAGCAGCCTATCAGAGGATGTTAAGTGCATATGCGGACATCACATTCACGCTGAACGATCTGAGGAAAGAAATCTAAAGCCAAAGCACTAATCAAAGATCGAATTATCAACACTATACAGGAGACAGAGAACACAGAGCACATCTTCCAGAAATCAAATTGCCAACTTTCAACGGAGACTTCGACGACTCGCCATCATCTAGAGATCTCTTTTAATCACTTGTACTTAAGCAGCCACATATTCAAGAGGTGCAGAAGCTGACATATCTCAAACTTAATGTCAGTGGCATTGTTGTAAAGATGCTGCAGAATGTGCAGATGACCAATGAATCATTCCAACCAGCATGGAGAATGATGACAGAGTGGTTCGATGATAAAGAGAGACTTATATTATCATATATTGAGAAGCTGTTTTCAAATATATCACCAAGGGCCAAATCATCAGAAGAACACGACATCTAGTTCATGCAATGAAGGCCCTTGCAACTCCAGCTGAGTTGTGTAATCATGTGCTAGTGTACCTGATCACACATAAGATAGACCCAACAATCAAAGAGGCGTGAGAACTTAAGAGAAGCTCAAATCCAGGTACCACAACTTATGAGAACTTAGTAAAGTTCATTCAAAATAGAGCAAGAGCACTTGATTCCATAAGAGACACTACATCACAGTCATCAACACACAAGAGATTATCACGGAATTGCACGTGGGAGCAATCAGGCACAATTTTTGATTGATTCGTCAATCGAAAATTGTGCATGGCCGATGTCCACGCCTCGATCCTGACCTGCGTCAATGGAATCAAAGTGATTCCATTCATGGGGAGGAGCGAGAATCGAATTAATCGAATGCACGGTTTTTCATTGACGAGTCAGAAATGGTACAACTACAATACCGCTTTGAGGAAGAATCGTCCGAATGAGGGAGGGCCAGTTGATGAAACAATGAATTCAAGTGAATTGTGGGAATGAAAGAATAGTACCGATCCTAGATGGTTCACACTAATTAAGTTGACCTATTGAATTTGAAAACTTTAATGTTATGATGATAGTTAAGGACTAATCCGATCCCAGATCATGATAATTTGAATCGTGTCGTTCGCCGGGGTGAGATAAGAAGCATTAGACACTCAGTGTTTGATTTGATAAGATTTGATATTGGATACGTAGAGTTCAAGACAAGACATTTCGGTGATTTTTGTCAAGTGGTGATGTTAGAGACTAGTCCTGAAATAGAACACAATTCGATCGTGTAATTCGCCGTGGTGAGATATGAATACCTAAGAACATTAGACACGCAGTAATGCTACGATTGGTTTTTGATTCGAGTTGAGAACGTAAAGTGTCGTGTGTGATGACCGGAAGATGATCAGGACCGAGGAGCAGTAACCCCAGGACCCGAGATTCCCGGCGAGAGACGGAGTCGTGACAGGAGAGGACCGAAACGGAGTACAGCGCGAAATAGATAAGTTTATCTTTAAGGTTATTGTTAGTATTAATTTTGTGGAAAGATTTTGGTAAGAGAGTGGAATAGTAACAAATTGTTGCGCAAGAGAGAAATAGAAATAATTTAGACTAGTGCATGTCAGGATAAGAGAAACGTGGATGAAGGATTGTGAAGGATCGGTACACAATTAGAGATATTCTTGGTAGCGTAAACAGGTTGGTTTTCTTCACTTCCGCTGAAATCGTCATTTCCTGGATCGGCACGTCGTGGGGTTCTCGTTTTGAGCACGATCGATGCCGGGTGACTCGTCCCAAAACGAGTGGCGCCCACCAACGACCTTCTTCGCGGACAAAAGGCCGGGTGAGTCACCCAACCTCCGAGGGGATCGGAGGCTTGTGTCACCGCAACGAAAATCGTCCGTGACAAATCATTGTCTTTAAATGAAATCAATGGCTTCTTCAATGATTATAAGAGAAATAAAAATATTATTATAAAATGAATCAATAATTTGTTTCATTTTACCAATTATCTCACTTCAACAAAATATATTACTTAATATAATAATAGTAACCGAATATTCGTTGCAAGTCTAATTTGTATAGTTTAGTGTTAAGAACTTACGCATGTTAAAATGACTGGACCGCCTGGATTAACCGAAAAGGAACGAATTGCGTCAAAACGAAGACGAATTAAGCAACAACGGACGCTTCGACAAACTATGACCAAAGAAGAAAGGCCAACCTTTAATGGGCTTCGTAGGCCACAGGAAAGAGACAATATCCGTGAAATTCTGGTAGAAACAGACAGCTAAGAATTAATAGAGTAGAGACAGCTATTAATTAATAGGGACAGCTAAGAAAACAAAGACACAATGTCCCAATTACTGCCAATTTTAATGAATTGACAATTTTAGAGCTCACAAACTGTGCTCATGAATATTGGTGAAATGAATATTGAATACAGCTCATGTAAAGTAAAGCAAACGTAGACAACGTAAACAAGACAAACGTTTTACAGAGTGTTTTCAGAATGGAAAGGTTGTTTTGAATTCAATAGCCATACCAATCATTATTAAGGCATTGATGACTAATCAGCATGAACATTAAAAAAAAATTTTTGACAATATCAGATCTATTACTGATTCTTTGACATTTTCATCAATCATTGGGTTCTTTGGCATCACCCCCAGGTTACGTTCCTTATTGTTTCCGTATACATGGACAAGTTTATCATAGAACAGCAGCTCTGCAACCGGAAAATGAAATTCGCACAGCTGTATTTGCTGGAACAAGAAGCAGCTTTGGCACAACCAATGGGAATAGCAGAAAACGCACAGTGTAATTCTCAACTCACACGTGCGTTAAGTACATTCATGGCTACCATAAATCTTTTTGGTAAAACTTTCAAAATGCTTGATGAAGTAGAACAGGAATCAACACATGATGCCGCAGTAAATAATTTGAAACCGCCAATAATTAGCATTGTAATAGTACATGACCGCAGATCTGATCAACGTAATGAATGATGGTTTTCCAGAATGCTGATGGCGAACCTCCACTTGAGCGTGATCTTATAATTTATTGTCGGGTAAACGGAACTAAGTCGAATTCCCGTAAAACTGAACGACTTAGCGTCCTTGGTCCTAATTTAGAGCCAATGACATACCCTTGATTCTTTCTAACGGAAACCAAAGTTGGGGGGTAGACTTGTCCCTATTTCAACCCCCTACAAACACTATTTAATATGGGAAGCATGCCAACTCGAAATCCATCCAAGCTTAATACTAGTTTAACTGACTGTAACGCTTAAGGAACAATTTAATAATAAATCGTAGATAAAATCGATAAATCATATTGTAGACTATTAGGCTGCCTCCCAGGTGAGGATAGATTTTAGAACTTCTTTAGTACGTAAGAAGAAGAGACCATTGCGCATCAGTTCATTAGTTAGTCAGTTAAGCGTCATACATTGAGACAGAAACAGCAGTGTGTAATTTTTCATAATAACGTATTATAACATTTAGTCTGTTTCTAATTTTCTGTAATATTGAACACTGGGTTATAGACCCCAGCTCCATTGATAACCTTATTAATTATTTATCAATTCGCATATACTACGAAGCCTATAATATATTGCAATGTGTCGACATCTATGATTGGCAGTCGAAGGCGTATCTTTGAATTCGATGAAATGGACGAAGAACCCTTCAATTTTTTATGGAAATGAGACAATATCTGGGGGTTACGACCCCATGAGTTTGTACCATCCTGGACGGAACTTACAAACTTTAACCAAAAACTAAAAAACACTGTAAGTCAAAAGAGAGATAGCGAAAGAGAGACAAAAACGGCAAATGTATGTGCAAGTCGAAGGAGCAAAGTATTTAGGGATTGCACACCTAAAATTCGCTTCTGACAGGATCTACGTTACATATTTGCGTAAGTCACGTTAGACGTTAGAAAGTGAATTCGGTAATGAATGACTTTTCACAATCATGACTCGTTCATCTACTACTTATAACTACTTCGCATTATGAATTGTTTACCAATTCGTTACTTAAGTTTATCTTAAAATACATAATTAAAGTTTTTAAAGCTGAGTAAAATATCAATCACAGATGAAACAAATGCATATTGAAAATATTTGATTGTCCTCTATATCTTTCTTATATTTAAATCGCCATTTTTGTACCATGCAGGAAAATTGTTGTTGTTGCAGTTGTATAATTCAAATCTTCGTAACAAAATGTGAAATTTTATTGTGCTTGTACTCACGTAATTCCGTCGTGACATCTAAAATGCCCACCTGCTTGTCGAATGTCTAGCACTTGCAATATATTCAAACACCAAAAACACTTCAACTTATAAATTTAAAATATTCACTTTTACGTTAAGATAAAGATGAATCAGAAATTTGTAAAACACTATTTAAACATCACAGTATCATGCGGCCTTATGTTGATTTGTCACAAAGTTGTTGCACACTATCTGGTTCCAACCCGTACAGAATCCATTTTATCATGTCTGAAATTAGTTTCACATCATACCAGAACTTATATTTAATAATTTGTAATTGCAACACCTTACCCATTAAATGTGGATTATTGATAGTAGTTAATACTGCTAGTCGTAGATCCCGTCTAATGTCAAGATAAGATGCTTCCCTTAGAACATCCGTTCAAGATAATGATGCAGACGAACCAGTTGCTGGTAATTGATTGATTTCCTAGAAAATAATATAGAAATATATACAAAACTCATAAGATTCATTTTATACTACTACCAAACAATATGACAGTCCATCTCTGATATCAGTTTCAAATGATAACATCCTTGTATTACGAAACAATCACCCTGTGTTACGACAAATCACATGAGTAGGGCAACAGGAGAGTCATCACAATTTGTTGCTTTTCTGCTATATAATAGAAAAATGTAATGGAAATTCCAAGAATTATATTTCAAACTACCTGCAGACAGTATCAGTAGTCGTTGTAGGATCACAGTAGCAATGCCTTGAAATAGGGCAAAGATTCCTGGATGCTGCGATCAATTCCAATTGGTACTAATTCATTGCTCATCCAACCTTTTCACTTGGTCTGTTGTGATTCTTTTAATTTTGTCAATTGTGCTCTTAATTCCGGTGCTTCATTTCAATTAGTTTCAAAACATTGTCAAACTCATAAACGAAATCACTGCCATAAGCTTTTAAGTAAACGACATATTCATAAGATCATTCGTTAAATGAATGTGCCCACATTTCTTCATCTTTGCTCTCAGCATTGTTTCGAAAGAACAATTTTAATGCTTTCATCAACATCTGAATGCACTATTTGCTTTCCAGTCTTTTATGGACAAAAATCTGAAATGAAGAGCTTCAGTTACATCAAAGATAAAGTCGTAATTGAAAAATTCGAACCTATAGCTAGTTTTGAACTGGATTTCGTTGGTGGGCATCATCGACAGTGATTGCAATACATTCGTCACAAACTGCAGAATCTGTAATTGACAAAGAGTAAAGTATTAAGTAAATGTAATCAATGTAGAATACGTTTACCAATGCGGAAGGCATAAGTTAGATCCTGTACAAACATATCATATGAAAGCCAAGTGAAGCAAACTGTGAAGGAATACCACAAACTTGAATTTGAAACTTTATAGCAGCAGAACAGAAAACTTGCAATTAGAACCAAATCCGTGCAATTAATTTATTGTACGTTTATAGCTTTATTTGCACCACAGGTGTATGTAAACACATTTATTCACCATTTTTGTGTGGATCCGGTCCGGTTTACCCTATAACTCCAAACCTTCCTTAATGGGGATGAATACAAGTGTCGCCGGCTAACTCTCGCCTACTGAGACTCTTTTGGCGGGAAGGCATAGTTTCTCCCATAAAACATGAATCTAACCTCAAACTTCGCTTTTACGGCAAACAACTTCTAGATATTTGGTTGTAACTCTCTCTCTCCTTTACTGTCACGAGATATTGACGTGAACATAATGTAGTTTTTAACTCATAAGAAGATACAATATATATCCCCAATTGCACGACAATTAAAACATAATTTATCATGTTCTTTACGCTTTCATTCTAACAGAACAATACACTGCTTTATCAAATCACTTTTCACCAGCTGTGAAGTTTTCAACCGTTCCAATTCCAGCTAAACGAATGGCCCGAATGCGAAACCAGCATACGCAAGCATTGAAATAATAACAACAGGAAGGGGAAAATAGGCTGTGAATTGAAAGCAGGTATTTCGACTTTGGTCAATAGCCATAGTGCTCAAATAGCATATCGCTGACCGTCAGACGCAAGACATGAGGTGTGTTTCCGTACTTTTTCACTAAAAACCTGAAAACTGTAAAATTTTGCTACGAAATGCGTAATGCCCACAGTGTGAGCGAAAAGATGGAAATAGTGCGGGAACTGAAGCTAAGAAACTTTCGGTATATATATCAAATATTGATGTGGAATATGAAAGACACATAAAAATTTTACAAAAAATTCATACATATATACAAAAATCTATAATTTATTAGTTATTAATAATTTAACAAAATACCTATAAATTGATCTATTGAAAGTCAAATTAAAATATCTTCGAGAACGGGAACAGACCTTTCTATAATTCAACATTAGCCGCGTTTTATTATGAACAAGATCCATATGGATCACGAACGTAATAGATTTTTCAAATGTATTCCAACAACAACACGTGATCTTGGTAGCCATCTGGATCACGTGTTGTTGTTGGAATACATTTGAAAAATCTATTACGTTCGTGATCCATATAGATCTTGTTCATAATAAAACGCGGCTATTGTTACCATTAGACCAAATTTCTAAAATTTCCAGAACCCAGACCTGCGGTTATATAGGGAATTTAGACCAGTTTCGTATATCGGGCCGCGGAAATTCCCTATTCATATACGTCAGGACCTGTCCTTATCGCTTTGGTCGCAGGTAACCATCACTATCGCCATTGTCATGAGCACCCATTGAATTGATAGGACTGGAAGTGAAAATTGACGGAAATGTTTAAGCAATACAATCGAACCTGGATAAGTGAGAGTTCAAGGGACCGCAATCTCTTGTTCGCTTATGGAGGTTCCTCACTAACCCGGGTTTCTAGCTTATAGAGATGAATAAAGACAGGACTAAGCAATTGCTCTCACTTAAAGAATTTTCCCGCTAACTCAGTTGTCACTTATGCAAGTTCGACTGTATATCCTCATTTCGGTTAGTGGCGTTAGTGTGGTAACATTTGTTTTTATTTTCAAAGGCGTAACAATATGAAAGGGCATGATTATTACAATCAATGCGGTTTATTCAAATTTGATTTTTATATACAAATTTCTTTTTTTACACTCATCTCTCTGGTTCCTAGAACTACATTCCCCTAAAAAGTTCACATTGTCAAATATTGATATGGAAAAGTTCCTAAACATAAGAAAATTATAAAAAAATTCTGATAGAAATACACAAAAATCAATAATGTATGAGTTACTAATAATTAATTTACTAATAATTTAACAAAGAGACACAAATTAATAGTGAAATTCAAAATTGTCAAATGTCAAATACAACCATTTGACGGTTTTTCAACTTCTTATTCCACCACATTTTTTAAGTTAAAAGCAGTACGGATGGGAAGTGTTCGTGAGAGCATTAGTGTTTGAAAATTATAATTAAAATTTAAAAATTATAATATATTTTCCTTATTTGCAACGTGATTTTTATTTACAAAGAAACTACCTGATGCATAAATATTATTTAGTTTCGTCTTTCTTAGAAAAATTGAACCTCAAGACTATCTCCAAAGCAAACAGTTAAAATTTAAAACTGGCGTAACTTTTTATCATATATTTCTTTTCCATGAAAAATGGAAAAGAAAAATATAACATATTTGTATGTCATATATATGATGAACTCTCTACACGATCACATAATATGTCATATTTCAATGTCATATATATGATGAAAAATCATAGAATTATGTCATATTTTTTCGTCATATTCCGTGCGTAAAACTTCATCATATTTTTTCGACACATATATGATGAAACATTGTAGATATATGATCGTCTGTAGACACCTTTAAAGGAAATAGGTTTGTTCATGTACTCGTCAATCTTACTGATATTTACTGAATTTTACTGAACTTCAAAGCTTTGCGTTCCTGTACGAGAGAAAAAAATTGAGAACAGCGAGAAGATTGCTCGCGCGAGCATTTCCTCTCCTTACTGATTTTTAATGAATAAATTTGGTTCAGTGAAAACATGAAAACTGTCAAATGCATGTATTTCGAAACAAAACGAATGGTTCGAACCAATGCGATTTGTGTGAACGAGATAATTGAGTAGGTATTAAGTCTGTACCGTACTTTTGAAGTAAAAATCAGTAACCTCTCAAATTTTGCTACCAAGAAAGTAGCTCTCGCATTGTGAGCGAAAAACTGAAAGCAGTACGAGAACGGCAACTTTGCACCTTTCACTAAAAACGTCAAAATTTTGATATAGAATATAAACTAAGCAAATGAACAAAATACCCGTAAATAAACAAATTTGAACTCAACCGTTGTCATATATCAAATACATGAATTTGACAGTTTTCAGATTTGCACTGAACCAAATTTGTTAAGTAAAAATCAGTACGGCGGGGAAGTGCTTCTGCGAGTAATTTTCCCCTCTTTTCTCCGTACGGGAACGTGAAACTCGCAGGTTTAATAAAATTCAGTAAAATTTATTAAGATTTTCGAGTACGGGGACAGACCTGTTGTAAATCGACATTTCACTAAATGATGAGGCACTAACGTTTGAGCTTTCGCAATAGGTGAGAAAAGTTGACATACTGTAACACGTCTTACGTTTGGGATGAGTGATAAAGCACACGTTTGTTAAATCAATGTTTGCGTCACTTACGTATTGTTTATGTATACAGTACGGTCATTCCTGGTCTATTCATTCAGTGCTGATCGGGGAGATTCTGCCCACTTTCGTTAAATTAACAGATATCTGTTAAGAAAGTTAAGAGACTTAGTTTCTATTAGAATTCTTTAAGTTGGTATGCTGGCCAAAATTTACAAACTGTCACGTTCAAATTTACTTGCTACACGCGACGGCCCTCCAATCTCTTCGGAGGTTGGTGACTCACCCGGCCTATTGCCCGCGAAGGTGGGTCGTGGGTGGGCGCCACTCGTCTTAGGCGAGTCACCTACGCGATTCACGGTCAAAACGAGAAATCCCGCGATTGCGTTACAAGAAAGAAAAAAAGGAAAAGAGCAAAAAAAGACGATGACAACAGGACCAGTGTTATCAGTAAAAGATTTAAATCTCTGTCTTCCGTATCTATCTATCGTTAGTGCCAATTTACAAGTTGTTACAGAATTGTTGCTTAACCTAACCTGCCCTTGCCCTACTAATTCCTTTTACTTATCTTACTCTACTTGCACATATGTTCCTTAAACCTATTACTTATCTCTATTTAGCCGTCTGTTCCTGCTGCTCTTGGGGTTCGTCGCTTCTGCTACTTGCTCGAACACTACCGCCGTCTGCTCCTCTTCTCCAACAACCCCCCGGTCTCCTCGTTCCTCTTCCTCAACAGTCCCTCGATTTTCTCTCACTTTCAAATTGATTTCCGAATTCACTTTGACATGATTCTTTGATGTATCTTGTCCTCGACACACTTCGCTTTCAACACATGGTCTTCACCACTCGCTATCCGCGGGCGATCTTCGAATAATCTTTAATAATTCTTAAGTCCAAATGCTTATGAACCGTGTCCGAAACACCTCTGACTTCACCACATTGTCCTCACTACTCACTATCCGCGGGCGATCTTCGAATAATCTTTAATAATTCTTAAGTCCAAATGCTTATAAACCGTGTCCGAAACACCTCTGACTTCACCACATTGTCCTCACTACTCACCATCCGCGGGCGATCTTCGAATAATCTTTAATAATTCTTAAGTCCAAATGCTTATAAACCGTGTCCGAAACACCTCTGACTTCACCACATTGTCCTCACTACTCACTATCCGCGGGCGATCTTCGAATAATCTTTAATAATTCTCAAGTCAATTTAATAATTAACGTTTCCAATCTTTACAATATTCTTCTTACAAACAAGAATATACAAAAGGTTTGGTTCTATTCCTTGGCACTTTCGATTTCCACCCTTGTATCACCTCGAAAACGAAATTCCTGCCTCTCACGTCCCGCGATCGCTGACAAAAGGGGAGCGCAAGTACTCAACCACGGAGAAAGAATGTCTAGGAGTTTTGTGGGCGGTGGAGAAGCTTCGTCCGTACGTGGAAGGCACCAAATTCTCAGTCATTACTCTCACGTCCAGTGGCACTGCTCTAGATAGAGCATCTGGTACCACGTTTTCCTTCCCTTTTCGGTGAATAACCTCAAAATCAAACTGTTGGAGTCTCACTGCCCATCGTGCCAACCTGCCGTTCGGGTCCTTCAAGTTATTCAACCATACGAGGGAGTGATGGTCTGTAATGACTGAGAATTTGGTGCCTTCCACGTACGGACGAAGCTTCTCCACCGCCCACAAAACTCCTAGACATTCTTTCTCCGTGGTTGAGTACTTGCGCTCCCCTTTTGTCAGCGATCGGCTGAGGAAACACACCGCTCGTTCGCCTGTCGGATACGCTTGGCTGAGCACTGCTCCCAAACCAACGTCTGATGCGTCGGTTTGTATCTTAAATGGACGTTCAAAGTCCGGGCATGCTAAGACCGGTGCTGCGGTCAGCTTCCGCTTACAGTCCTCGAAGGCCGCTTCGCATTCGCTGGTCCACTGAAATCGTGATCCCTTCTTCAGCAAGGCATTTAGTGGTGCCACCAGGGTTGCATGGTTTGGTATGAATCTCCGGTACCACGAGACCATGCCTAGGAATTGTCGAACATGTTTTACCGAGCTTGGTTGTGGTATTTGGTTGACGCCGGCTACCTTCTCTGGATCCACATGGAGTCCTTCCTCGTTGACCACGTACCCTAAGTATTGTAGTCGTTCTCTGCAGAATTTGCATTTTTCGCGAGACACTCTCAACCCTGCTTGTGTGATGCGTCTGAAGACCTCCTTCAGCACCTCGATATGCCGCTCGAAAGTTGGTGTAACGATTATCACGTCGTCCAGATAAGTGAACACGAATGGTTCAAGATCCGCGCCGAGTACGTTATCCATCAGCCTTTGCCAAGTTGCTGAGGAATTGTGCAGCCCAAATGGCATTCGTCTGAACTGGAACAATCCCCTGCCTGGGATCGTGAATGCCGTGTACGCTTTGGAGGCTTCCTCCATCGGCACCTGCCAGAAGGCAGACTTGACGTCTAGTGAGGACAGGTATTTGGCTCCACGCAGTTTGTCTAGCGTGGCTGCTACGAAGGGAATCGGATACGCGTCTTTTTCCGAAACCGCGTTTAGCTTCCGGAAGTCCACGCAGAAACGAAACGACCCATCCTTCTTGCGTACCAATAATATGGGTGACGACCATGGGCTTTTAGATGGTTCCACCACACCTTGCCGCAACATTTCATCCAACTCCTCGTGGATGTGTTTTTGTACCGCTGGTGACACTGGGTAATACCTTTGTTTAATTGGCTGGGAGTTGGTTCGGATTGTGTGTTCGACCAGTGTGGTGCATCCCAGGCCCTCTCCCATCTTGCCGAATTCTTCCTCTATCGTTTTTTCCAGTAGCTCCTGTTGCTTCCCGGTGAGACCTTCCCTTCCAGTCAAAGCCCTTTCCTGGTTGGTTTCGCAGGCTGCAACTGTCTCCCACTGCAACCCTTTCATGTCGAGGACCAGGCCAAATTCCTTCCAGAAGTCAATCCCCAATATGATTTCGTTTGGTATGGACGGAATGATCAGTAACTCCATCTTCCTCCTCTTCTGGTCGACGTTAATTGACGCTATGGTTTTCCCGACTACTTGGCAAAGCTCATCGTTTGCCATGCGCACGTGATTCAACCCTTCTGCCTCCTCTATTTCATGTGATCGCCTCAATCTTCTCCATCCGCGTTCTCCGAGTATGGTTCTACTCGCCCCCGAATCCAGCAGGCCTGTCATCCCCACGCCGTCCACCTTTACTCGCATGTGTGGTCGGTTGTCTCCCTCGTAGACCTCCAATGCGTAGGGCAATTTTGGCGCTTTGTACTCTCCCTCTCCCTGCGACCTGCTGGTGACACGCGCTCGGCCGCTTAGCGCGTGCCCTCCTCGTTTCCCGAAGGACGTGAGTCGTTATGTTGGCTTCGATCCCTCGTTTGTCCTTCCTCTCTTCCTCGGTCTCTTCGGCTGCAATTTGGGCATGACGACCTTATCTGTCCCACGCGTCCGCATCCAAAGCATTTACGAGGTTGGCTGCATGCTCTGGAAGTGTGTCCCTCTTGCCGACAGTTCCAACACCTAATGTTGCTTCGCTCCCCTACGATGTTTACTGTTTCAAGTCCTTCCCGCACATATGCTAGGTCAGGCTCGAGTAGTCCCTTAGACCTTCTTAAGGGAGGTGGAACGTAGGCTTCTACTCTTGACCGCGTCAATTCTAGGCGTCTGCCCCATTCCACCAGTTCATTCAACTCTTCAAATTTCGATGGGCCCAATTGGGTTAGGTAGAATGGCGCCAAATTCCTTGTTACAGTCGTCAATTTTCGGCTTTCGGACGGCGGTTCTGACAATCGTCGAAAGAGCCCCTGCATTGCGCCGACGTAGGATCCCATCGATTCTTCCTTCGCTTGCGTCCTGGACTTTATTTCTTCCCAAAGTCGCTCATCGTAATCTGGTGGCAGAAATTCTCTTCGTAGCTCCCTTACCAGTCCTGACCAGTCTCTTATTCTCTCACGATTGGCCCTAAACCACGTGAGCGCTCGTCCCGAGAAGAGCTCCACTGCCGATCTATATAGCACCGGCGTATCGATACCTCGGGATTGTCTTAGCTCCTCCACTCGCTCCAGAAATGCACATAAGGAGTCCTGCGTGGTCCCTGCGAAGTTTACTCCCCACTTCTGTACCGGTACCGTCTTCACTAGCACTTCTCCGGTGGATTTCATCGGTTAGGCCTCTGTGTACCCGCTTCCCTCTTCTCCGGTCGAATCGTCGTCGCCATGAATTTTCAGGAGCAGGTGCCCATACTGTAATCGCACTTCGGCCTCGATTTCCCCTCGCGTCCTCAACTCCTCCTCGCCCTCTGATGGCAACCGTCCAATGCGGCGCAGCGCAAATCCGATTTTTGTTTCGAGTTTTTCGATTGCCTTTTCCCCTTCTTCACCCGGGCGGATTGCTTCCACCAATCCCTGAATTTTCGTAAGAGATTCTCGCATCGCTTCGACTTCCTCCCCGTGTGAGAACGGATATGGAATCAACGGGAGACTCCCCAGTTGTTGAGCTGCTTTCTCAGCTGCTCGCAACGCCTTCCTCATGTCCTCCACCTTCCCCGGTTTAAGGCCGTGAACGGCAAGTTCGTGGATTAACTCCTTTTGATTGAGCCGATCAATTTTTATTTTCAACCTGCCTGCCATTCTGCCCTTGTAACTGCTTGGCTGTTATGCCGGCGCGATGGTAAAAAAAAACCAAAAAAAAAAATCCAAGAAAGAAAGAGAAATTTGTGGGGGCCCCAAAATAAAGATTCTGCCAAACGCGATTACTTCCACCTGAAATATGAGTTATATGCCTAAAAATGATAAAGGTAAGGACCCTGGAGGAGCAAAAAAAGTCAAGAATAATTAAAGAAAACCGCCTGAAGAAGAACCACCGTGAAAATCCTACACCGAAGTAAAATCCTACACCATACGAGGACCTTGATTTATAATCTTCATTCCATTACATAAAAAAAGAAAAAAACCAAAAAAAAAAAAAAAAAAAGGTGGAAACCCCTCGTCACCCGACAATTCACAACGTTCCGGGAGATCTCGACGTTGCACACCTATTGTTCCTACTCACCGAGAGAACCTACTTACGACACATCAAATTCTCGCACCTTGATTACGCTCTTCGATCCGCCTTCTACAAGGCCCCTGCCTGCTTCATGGGCAATTGTTCGTTGATTGGAGAGGATTTCACGCGTCTTCAGCGTTCTTCCGACTTCGCACCTTTCGAACGAATTCGCGATTGAAACGAAAATACCCGCAACATCCGCGAAAACGCAAAAGGAAAAAAAATACTAAGAATAAGGAGGATATCTCTAAGTCATCGTTCGCGTCGTGAATATACGCGTTCAATATCAAACAAATAAATGATATAATATAACTGAATGAAATGTTCCAATTGCGAATCTAAATCGATGAATGGAATTGCGTCAACTTCAGTACCCACTGCCCAATAATCTACTCTTGCCCCACGTTGGGCGCCAAAAATGTCACGTTCAAATTTACTTGCTACACGCGACGGGCCTCCAATCTCTTCGGAGGTTGGTGACTCACCCGGCCTATTGCCCGCGAAGGTGGGTCGTGGGTGGGCGCCACTCGTTTTAAATGTCACGTTCAAATTTACTTGCTACACGCGACGGGCCTCCAATCTCTTCGGAGGTTGGTGACTCACCCGGCCTATTGCCCGCGAAGGTGGGTCGTGGGTGGGCGCCACTCGTTTTAGGCGAGTCACCTACGCGATTCACGGTCAAAACGAGAAATCCCGCGATTGCGTTACAAGAAAGAAAAAAAAGGAAAAGAGCAAAAAAAGACGATGACAACAGGACCAGTGTTATCAGTAAAAGATTTAAATCTCTGTCTTCCGTATCTATCTATCGTTAGTGCCAATTTACAAGTTGTTACAGAATTGTTGCTTAACCTAACCTGCCCTTGCCCTACTAATTCCTTTTACTTATCTTACTCTACTTGCACATATGTTCCTTAAACCTATTACTTATCTCTATTTAGCCGTCTGTTCCTGCTGCTCTTGGGGTTTGTCGCTTCTGCTACTTGCTCGAACACTACCGCCGTCTGCTCCTCTTCTCCAACAACCCCCCGGTCTTCTCGTTCCTCTTCCTCAACAGTCCCTCGATTTTCTCTCACTTTCAAATTGATTTCCGAATTCACTTTGACATGATTCTTTGATGTATCTTGTCCTCGACACACTTCGCTTTCAACACATGGTCTTCACCACTCGCTATCCGCGGGCGATCTTCGAACAATCTTTAACAATTCTTAAGTTCAAATGCTCATAAACCGTGTCCGAAACACCTCTGACTTCACCACATTGTCCTCACTACTCACTATCCGCGGGCGATCTTCGAATAATCTTTAATAATTCTTAAGCTCAAATGCTCATAAACCGTGTCCGAAACACCTCTGACTTCACCACATTGTCCTCACTACTCACTATCCGCGGGCGATCTTCGAATAATCTTTAATAATTCTCAAGTCAATTTAATAATTAACGTTTCCAATCTTTACAATATTCTTCTTGCAAACAAGAAAATACAAAAGGTTTGGTTCTATTCCTTGGTACTTTCGATTTCCACCCTTGTATCACCTCGAAAACGAAATTCCTGCGTCTCACGTCCCGCGATCCTTTTTTTCCACTCTTATTTTCTTTTTCCTTTCTTTTAATCCTCCCCAACACAACGCTACTTGCCACTCTACGATCTCAAAAGTAAAAAAGCCCCTATTCTTCACTATCGAACCCTTATATCTCTGCTCCCCTAATGGTGTGCCTCAAGCACATGTCTCCAATTTTTGGCCGCGCGCGTGCCTTTGGTCACCCGTGCCCTTGGTCACGTACTCGGTCGTTCACCTCCGATCAGTAATTTGGTTCCCACGCTCGGAGTAGGTCGATGAACGATTTTCCAAATCGGTCGTTGACCCTGAGCGCGTGCCGATTCCGCCGTCCTGCTCTCTGCGGCACTCAAAGTGGGCGGGGTCTTCTCCCCTCTGCTCGCTCATGGCCATCCTTGACTGATGGTCATCGAGACGACCAGTCGCTTGTGCGTTCCACTCGAGGTTGGATGTTATTCTTCCATCTCGTGGACGCCTTGAGATAGGCAATCGTCCCACCTTTACGTGATTTCGGCTCGGGCAGTTGCCTACCTCCGGGCGACTGGTTTTCTGAGGGAGGATCCTGCGCGGGATTTGCCGCGACCATCGCGACCGTGACATTCCCCCCCTTACTACAAGAGGATCACCCGATCCTACCTCTCACCCTCGTCAGCCTCCACGTTATCGACCTTATCGTCCTCGAACCTAACCCAACTTGGAATTTTCGTGTCTACGAGCGTCCCTAATCCTACCCTACAATCCTAACCTCGTCTACGTCGCAGTTGGGGGGGGGGTGTGTGACGGTGGTTTGTTCTCATGGTACGTAAATTTTGAGGTCTTTCGCGTTCCAGACCCCGGGATCCTTACCTTCTTCGTTTATGAGCTTGTATGTTGCGGTGGACATTTTCTTTTGGATAGTGAAAGGGCCAATATACTCTGGTGCCAGTTTAGCCGCGAAGTGTTTGCTGGCGTCTGATTGGGAGTAGTTTCGACGCCAGACTAAGTCGCCTTCTGCGAAATCCGGACTTCGTTTCCGCAGATTGTAGCGCTGTGTTTGATGTGTCAGCGATCGGGACAGTTCTTCGTGCACCATCTTCCTGACCGCTTGGAGCTCTGCTGCACGTTTGTGAGGGTCTATGGTGCCTCCCTCCATGCTGGCTTCTACTTGGCCAACGCGGCTGGTGACCATTTCCCGCCCGAAATTCAGGAAGTATGGGGTTACCCCCATGCTTTCGTGCGTGTACGTGCGTAGGGCGCATCCGATTTTGGCTAATTCCTTGTCCCAATCTCGTTGGTTCGTCCCTACGTATGATCTTACCATTCTCTTTATTTCCTGATTGGTGCGCTCCGCTGGATTAGCCTGTGGATGATACAGCGCTGTGTAGCAGATGTCTGGGCCATAGCCTTCTGCTAGCTGTTGTAGCTGCTTTGATTTAAATTGTACCCCGTTGTCGCAGATGATTTTTGACGGTACGCCGAACATCAGGAAGACCCTTTCTTCGAGCAGTCGGGTTACCTCGCTGGCTGTCGCTGCTCTCATTGGTATAACTAGCGCGAACTTCGTGTAGTAGTCCACCACTGTCATGATGTGTCAGTGCCCTTTGCTGGATCTCGGCAAGGGGCCGATTAGATCGACACAAATCGTGCTCCAGGGTTCTGTTACCCCCGCCACTCGCGTAAACTGTAAACCACCACTGTAAACTTTCTTAATAGAAAACCTGTTACGTTTAAGGAATTGACGAATTTCGCGCCTGGTACGAAAACGGATTATCAACAGAAAACCTGTTAACATTTGGCTCTTAGACTGTGTGCTAATCGACGGCACTTTCATACAACTGACATTTTGATTGGCATTTTATCAAAGTCACATTTTCGAAAGGTTCTTGTCTCCGAAAATGCCAACTTTATATTGGGACTTTATTGTTCCGTTCAGGGATAGTTTCAAAACAAAACGGAAACATCACATGAATACAGGAAAAAACGTAAGTATTTTAATATATTCTTGAAGTTATATAAGTTAATAGTTTTTTTTTTCAGTTTTAGTAACAAGCGAAGGTATCAAGTGTCAAAAAAGTTCGAACTTCAATTCAAAATGTCGTTCGAAAGGTTATGCCGTCGATTAGCACACAGTCTTAGAATACCAGTTTCGACCGTAACCAAACTTTTCGAAATTGTACATTTCGTTCACCTTCATCATTGCCTTTCCCTTCCAGTTGTTATTTATACATAGAGTACGTAAAGTTGTGGCGCCGATTCGATGGAAGAAGCATTCACAGCTGTAAAAACGTGAATTCATCCAGCAGTGTATCGTTCAACAAGAGCGTAAACAGCAAGCCGAATTGTTTTTCAATTAATGATATTATTGTTGATAAATTTAGTTTCTTCTTATAAGCTAATATGTACATACAACATTATATTCAAGTGAATATTTATTGAAAATGAAGGAAGAAGAATTAGAGCTAGGAACGTAACAGTTCCTTAAAAAATCGAACTTGAGGTTAGAATAATGTTTTCTTGGAAAACTTAAGGCTCCTAGCTGAAAGATCCTTAGTGCTCAAGAGTTACCCTTTGATATTCATCTTTCATAGCAGATTGTTTGGTGTTCCAGTGAAGACATGGTCGCATCAACTCTAAAAATGGTGAGTATAATATACACAAAAATTGTACGTGAATTGCAGGATTTCAGTTCTTTCGTCATACATTGTAGCCTCGAATTCTGGTGTATGATATCTTATTACTCTTTGGTTTCCTTGACACCCGTCCATACAATATTTGCCTACAGGTTTTCGTTTTTGTAGAAGACGCCGGTGCTAAAATCGTGAACACGATATTGACAAATGGGCGATATCCAGGAACATCAAATATGAATAAATTGAGAATCAGTAAACACTCGAATATTCACTAGAAATTTACTTAATTTCATAAGGTATTGTAGTATGAATTTTATTAGGAATTGATTCGCGCCATTAGGATAAACTTGACATAATTTATCCTGATTGCATTCATTAAATTAACAACAAACCACTTGGTTTGTTTAAGAAAGTAGTCTTAAGTACTCTTTTTACTTACTTGTTACTCTTTTTCATTTTCAGATTTGTTCAGGTTGGGATGAATGTACTGCGAACACTAGTGATGGTGCCAAAGTCCAGTTGAAAGCTCACACTAAGTTCGATTATTTGAGTTAGGAGTTTGTATTTGATGTAACTAAACGTAATTTTCATTCCAGATTCAGAAATTGATGGAGAGATTTATTACCCTGTTCTCTTCCGAAACATAGCTGACAGCAAAGCTTAAGGAATGTATACATTATTTTACGAACAATCTTATGAATACGTCATTTGGTCATTTGGTCTTATGACTGATCATCTTTGGAAACTATTTGAAATGCAACGTCCAAAATATAATAATACAAAATAAGGCAATAGAACTCAAATAGATCAAATCAAGAACAAGGCCGGCTGAGTCATCAATTAGTACCACTTTCGGAGGTCTAATTAATTCGTACATATATCAGCGATGAAGCGTGTGGGTACTCCTTCAACGAGCTGTTCATGTTGTTTGTTAGTAGTGTCAAATAAATGTAATGATCTTATATATTTATATATTAGTTTCCAGAGAATGAAACGATCCACAGAATCTGGTTCGTCTACATCATCATTCTGCTGTTCCAAGGCGAGTATCCTGTGATGTGATTTTCTTTATGCATGGGAGGGACCAAAAGTGAGTCGGCAATAAAACACATTTAGTGGGTAAGCCGCTGCATTTAAACATTACTAAATATAAGTTCTGATGTGATTTGAAATAAATTTCAGATAAGGCAGTAACGATTCTGTACCAGCTGGAATCGGCTAGTGTGCAACAAGTTTGTCACAGGCAAACAGTGATTTACAGAAAGGCAAATCCATTGCAAAATTTCTGATTTATTGATATTTTAACGTAAAAGTGAATTTGAAGTGTTTCTGGTGCATATTTGATAATTGAAACACATTCAGTAAGTGTTACACAATCGAGAAATGTGTCGGCCTTTGATATGCCATGGAGAAATTAAGTGAGTAGCAGCACAATAAATTTCCATATTATGTTAAGAAGATTTGAATTATACAACTTCAACAACAACAATTTTCCTGCATGATGCGAAGATGGCGCTGTAGATATAAGATATAAAGAGCAATCACAAATATTGCATTGCACTAGTTTCATCTAAGGTTGATTTTTAACTAAGATTTCAAGACTCAATTTATAAATTTTAGCTTGACTTCCAATTGAATAGTTAAGTATTTAATTAATGATCCAAGGTAGCTGTTGATTTTACTAGGAATTATTAATTGAAAGTCTTGGATTCCTCATTTAATAACTGATTTATTAATTCATTATTCAACTTTACAACAACTGATCTTTTCAACATGGCATACACACACTAACTAGACTTTGATAGAGAAACTTTAAAAAAATTAAGAAGAGCAGTGCTGCCATATACATATATAAAGTTAAATGGGTTAAAATTATATATACAAAAAATACTAAAATTTAACAATAATTCTGACAGTAGCTATAAGTAATAAGCGAACAATTAATGACTGTGGGTACCGTTAATTCGCAACTTCGTATTAAAATCTAACATGAAAAGCTTCGCAAATATATATGAACGTAGATTCTGTCACAAGTCAAATCCTAAATCCTCTACCCTCTAAAATTGGCCCTATGTTATATCCCATGCCTCTATGTAATCTTCCTCCGTTAGTTGCCATTCACCCAGAGTCTTGGCAGCCTTTCCAACGAGGTACTTCTTTAAGTACGCGAATTTTTAAGCGGCCGACTGTTCCTCATTGCTGTGAATTTCCGCTAAAAATCTATCCCGGAACCCTTGCCATTTTGTGATAGTCCCGTCAAACTCTCCCCATGTGTTTCTTAAATCATGTTGGTTAAAAGGCATACTTACTTTTACCACAATCGGCTGTCTATCCTCTTTCGGAGAAGGAATGTTCTGTCCAAATACCTTTTCCCTGAATGCCGCTATCGCGACGAAATACTTGTCCTCCACCTTTCCCATAACCCCTTCATAGTCCTCTAATTGCTCCCCGTCCATCTGGCGCGTTAACTCTCCATGCTGTGAGAGGAACTCTTTCCAGCATTCCTCTAGTCTTTCTATCCTCGCCCTAGCATTCTCCTTTCCTATTGTCTTGAACTCTTCACTTTCCACTAGGGTCGAAGCTCTGCGAATAGCATTCATTGCATTCTGGTACTTTCCAGTCTCTCCCATTTTAATATCTAGCAAAGAAAAAGGACATATAAGCCTACTTGCAACACCAAAGCTCACAGATATCTAATTTGTTAACAAATAGCTTTCGTTTCTTTCCATATTCATTCTATCTTGATGTGCTTTCATTGTGCTCACACCATGTCATGCTTAAAGTGCACTTTCCTTTAGTATGTACATATTCCGCCTATCCTCTATCCCACGAAAACCTTTCCTAAACACAGAGACGCGATCGAGTCACGCAACCGCCATATTTTATAATGCACTTATCCATCTTTGCACTTTCCACAAGAAATACGCAGAATATTCTTGCCAATATTTTACTCACCGTTATTGCCGGGGATTCACAAATTCCAAAATTAACTTTTTCAAGTTCACCACAAATGTTCCTAACTCAATGACGCTTCAAACAAGAATAAATACGCAAAACTGATCCCTTTCCGAGACGCCTACCAATACTTAGCTACCTGCGTACACGCACGCTTATCTTTCGCACGCTTTGTGTAGGCAGTATTCTTGAGTTGTTCTTAGAGTTTGTCTGCTGCGTCAAGGTATTTCATGCCAGTTGTCCACTGTCTTAGTTGTACTCTGACCGTGATTTTTTTTTGTTTTAAATTATGGTGCCAGGGTTAACGACTCAGGGACACTGAGTTTTCTCCATTGTATCCCTATCCCCCGGCTTTTGCACAGAGGTATACGTGATCCCCAGTGCCTTGCAATACGCCAGCAGGTTGTTCACGCTCACCTCTTTGAGTAGCCCCGAATCGAGAAATCCACTGCCACTTCCTGACGGTGGTTCATTAGTCCATTGCGTCTCCTTATTGAGTTGTATTACCATGAGGTGACGCGTTGAGTGGGCATGAGGAAGTTGGGAAAAGGAAATATATATTGTCTTCTTTCCCACACAAAAAAAAAAAAAAAGAAATTTGGAACTGTCAAGCCGTTAAAAATGTGCAAACAAAAGGAATGATGGTTGACTTGACATAACTTACTTAGTCAATAAACCCTCTGATTCTTTAAGAATACTGTTTATTGACTGTCATTATTCAGCCGAATCAATGAGTCCGGCCAATAGTGATCAGATTGAATTCTCTGAGATCCTTAAATTGATCTCCAACAAATTTGACCTTAGACGTGTTGATTCGTCAATTACTAAGCAGACTGGGATCAGAGCAAACACTTAACAATCAATTTCAGTGAAGAAAACTTTATGAAGTCCTCTAGCGACTCCGTAAACACGAAATGACTCTTAATTATTTTGCACATAATTCTATTGTGTAGTTATTTAGTGAACTCCTCTAGCGACTTCTCAAAATTTATCTGAACATGTATGACAACTCTGATCTAAACCGATTCTAGTAATTTAACAAGTTAATTTTAAGTATCACAAAACATCAAATCAAATGAACGATTCCAGAACTACAGTAACCTGGCGCTGTTACATAAGAAGAAAACCGTATAAACTCACTTGATAGCAATGATAGAATTGACGTTGCCGTCCTTGTAGAGGTGTATGATTATGATGTATGATATCACCTTTTAATTTATGTTACCATTTAATTTTAACTGTTCACTAATAGCCACTTAATAGTTGTGAGATCTCACTATTGTTTATTAAATTCACTAAAGTTTGTTAATTTCACTAAAGCACTTTTCGTTACAAATTGTTCTTAACTTTGTTCAAGATTCTTTACTTTATTACAACTGAAATTGATTCACGACTTATTTCAACTATAGATTCATCACCGATGTTTAACTCCAGAAAACTTTAAACAGAATGAATCGTAGACGAGAACAGAAAACGATCCAAAACCATGTCTACGGCTGCACATATCTATACTGAATCCCCTCCATGTCATCAATTTACCATTATCAAAATCAAAATTGCGATCAACCATCGACGAAACTGTTATAAACGGGGTCTGAGAGACTCAGCTCTAAATTTACTTTACTTGCCCTTTATAACAGGGAGCAAGGAGTGCGCCTAAGGGATCACTTGCACCCGTCCTTCCGTATGAGGGGAGAAATTATTAAAGCACGGTTTGTCTTAAGTGATTTTATTGAAACATTTAGGTCTTATTTGCGAAAACTTATACTAATTTTCACTTTAGTAGATCTGTTTCTATAGTGTTTAGAAAAACTTTATACTTGTTAATTAATTATACTAATTTTCACTTTAGTTGATCTGGACTCTAATATTTAGAAAAACTTTAAACTTGCTAATTAATTATACTAATTTTCCCTTTAGTGGATCTGTTTCTATTTTATTTAGAAAAACTTTATACTTGTTAATTAATTATACTAATTTTCACTTTAGTAGATCTGTTTCTTTTTTATTTAGAAAAACTTTATACTTGCTAATTAATTATACTAATTTTCACTTTAGTGGATCTGTTTCTATTTTATTTAGAAAAACTTTATACTTGTTAATTAATTATACTAATTTTCACTTTAGTAGATCTGTTTGCTTTTTATTTAGAAAAACTTTATACTTGTTAATTAATTATACTAATTTTCACTTTAGTAGATCTGTTTCCTTTTTATTTAGAAAAACTTTATACTTGCTAATTAATTATACTAATTTTCACTTTAGTGGATCTGTTTCTATTTTATTTAGAAAAACTTTATACTTGTTAATTAATTATACTAATTTTCACTTTAGTAGATCTGTTTCTTTTTTATTTAGAAAAAACTTTATACTTGCTAATTAATTATACTAATTTTCACTTTAGTGGATCTGTTTCTATTTTATTTAGAAAAACTTTATACTTGTTAATTAATTATACTAATTTTCACTTTAGTGGATCTGTTTCTATTTTATTTAGAAAAACTTTATACTTGTTAATTAATTATACTAATTTTCACTTTAGTAGATCTGTTTCCTTTTTATTTAGAAAAACTTTATACTTGTTAATTAATTATACTAATTTTCACTTTAGTAGATCTGTTTCCTTTTTATTTAGAAAAACTTTATACTTGCTAATTAATTATACTAATTTTCACTTTAGTGGATCTGTTTCTATTTTATTTAGAAAAACTTTATACTTGTTAATTAATTATACTAATTTTCACTTTAGTAGATCTGCTTCTTTTTTATTTAGAAAAAACTTTATACTTGCTAATTAATTATACTAATTTTCACTTTAGTGGATCTGTTTCTATTTTATTTAGAAAAACTTTATACTTGTTAATTAATTATACTAATTTTCACTTTAGTGGATCTGTTTCTATTTTATTTAGAAAAACTTTATACTTGCTAATTAATTATACTAATTTTCACTTTAGTAGATCTGTTTCCTTTTTATTTAGAAAAACTTTATACTTGCTAATTAATTATACTAATTTTCACTTTAGTGGATCTGTTTCTATTTTATTTAGACAGTGAAGAAAATGAAAGACTAGTTCCACGTTGAGATCGCAACCCCGACTGACTAGTTTTTGATTTCCTGAATCCCGTCTTCGATTCGCTTGATCGCCCTACCTTACCGATGATCCTTTTCGGGGATCCAATCGGAATCGTTTCCTTCCGTAGGGCGTGACGGCGTACCCACGCGCACTTGGCGCATTTCTTCGCGTGTCATTTGATACCCTCCGACCCGTTTTATCACTCCGGCTAATCTCTTTTGCGTTTCAAGTGATCATCGTTTGGTTTTGGTTAATTATTTCCGATGATCACTTGAGTTACCCAAATTCTCTGTATCACTTGGCGTTAGGCGCCGTAATGTTTTCCCTTTTTTTTTTTGAAAGTGAAAGGTCATAATTGTTTTTCGGAAAATTTATGAAAGGCCATAAATTTTCGGGGTTTTTATGACCAGGGTCATAAAAATGTGACGAGGGTCGGAGGTTAAACAAATGTGGCGAAGATCGAATGTCCATGGGTCATAAAAATGTGACGAGGGTCGGAGGTTAAACAAATGTGGCGAAGATCGAATGTCCATGGGTCATAAAAATGTGACGAGGGTCGGAGGATAAACAAATGTGGCGAAGATCGAATGTCCATGGGTCATAAAAATGTGACGAGGGTGACGAAGAACACTCGATAATCTATAACCGAGTGTTGATAAAAAGGAAATGTTATGATTCAGATTTTGATTGAGATACTCTGATTCCGAATCATAACAAAACTACAAGAACTTATCAACAGACTTCTACGCAATGTTGCCTTGATGACTCTGATAAGGAAGTCAAACAATAAAAGACATACATTGTACTTACATACATTTGGTGACTTTTTAACCACTAGCTGCTCGGTGGAGTTTCCATTTTATTTTGTCTAACACTTTTTATATTTAGGGCTCTCCACCGAGCATCTGAAACTAACTTCCGGTATACTTGGTAAACATCGCACACTGGCATCTATGCTTAGATGAACACGGAATCTATTCTATTCGAAACGCTACCGAATGCACGTGAAGCAGCATAATTAAACATAAATTGAGGGCAGTAGGTTGCAACGAAACGTTGGTTTCTCTGATCAGTCCCTTTGTTTTGGTGTATTTTATTTTCGGTTGCGACTCTTCTCGAAATCAATTTCCAAACGTGACATCCACTCTGTTAGTTACACTCAAACATAACACAAGAAAAATATATTTTTTTTCTTTATTATACGATTAAAAGAACAGGTTCGTCCTGAAGTATCCCGCGCGGAAATTTGGTCTAGGCACTGGTAGGGGCCCGATTTTGCTGCCTGACTAGGGGCCTCATTTTGCTGCCTGACTAGGCCCCTGACATGGATGAAACGCTTTGAACATCAGGTCCTGAATTTCTTCCCTGTTGGGGCCTAGTCACGATGCCCATTCAGAGCCGGATTTTGTGGAAAAACTTATTTGCCCTCAATAACACCCAAAATTACATAGTGCGAGAAATAATTAAGGATTGGTACACAGTACTCAACATATTGTTTTATATTAATAAAATTAAAGCAATACATTTGATTTACATTTAAATTTATAAAAAAATGTCAACGATTCTTCCGTTGGTTGTCCCAATCCTTTGCGTTCGATAGGCAAGATGACAATCCCTTGTTAAAGTCGGCTTCAGTGATGGGGCTCCATCCTTGCCATGAAGACGACAAATCTCCTCTGAAATATAATAAAAAAATGAGGATTATTAAATTAAATTCATTATCAAAGAAAATTATATATTATACTCACTAAATAATATTTTGTAAAACTTGGTTTCCTTCAAAATGTTTTTCTGCCCAGATTTCTTTACTCCGGTGCAGTTCATTGCAAACTCGCGATGGAAAATCCGTTTGCATACATTAATTATTGTACTCTTATAAGAAGAATTTACCAGACTTTCCAATGCATTATTCTGAAAATCAAATAATCGGGAAATCAATATTTTTGAGATGGTATGTAAAATTTTGAGTATAGAAATGTTATCTTACAAAATCTCTCGCATAGTCTCCATCCTCCGTCAGTTTATGTTCAAACCATTTCAAATCTTCCTCGGTTTGAAGTTTCTCGAAGTTGTGACTTTCTTCAAAATCAATGCAGAAATAGCTCGAAAACATTTTTTTCGTAGTTATCTGAGACATCGCGCTCCGCAGCATTGCGACTTCGGACTTCAGCTCCATCACTACGGTTGTTATTCTTTTGACACTAACATATAAATATTTTACCTGTGGAAGAAAAAAAAATTAATATAAGTTAACCTGAATTTTGAAATTATTTGTTTACCGTCGGACATAGGGCAAACAGCTGGATCTTGTGGCATACTATCACCTTTTTTGGTTACATTAGCTGTGTTCTTTTAGTCACTCTAATAGAACTGAACTGTCAAATCCCATACATTCTTCAGAACAAGTCCAGTTCTGAACAATTACTGGAACTAGATCGCTAGTTCTGAACAGCATATCCAGAATGGGCGAGCTAGAAATATCCAGATGGCGGCATGCTTCATATTTTTTCTTAAATGTTTCCCAATCCTATGCCTCTTACTTCACACGTGATGAAATTTTTTGACATAAGTGAAATTTCAAGTTTATTTACAATTTGAAAGTGCAAAATAAATATGGAATATAGTTCTGAAGAGTTGTATAAAATGCTTTACGACGTGAGTATTCAATTGACTTTAGCTTTCAAGTTTATTGTGGCGAACCGGGATCTTTACATGACAGCAGGGTGTTCAGAATATCGCCACTATTTGCAGATTCCCAAAAAGATGAAAGTGACGTTTTCCCACATGGAAGCTTCCTTCTGGGAGATTCAGCTTATCCACAACTTTCATGGATCGTAACTCCATTCAGAGATAATGGCACTTTAACTTCAAATCAAAAGCAATTTAACACACTCCACTCGTCTACGCGGATGGTGGTAGAAAATGCATTTGGCTTACTAAAAACCCGATTTCGAAGGTTGCTTCATTTTACGGAGTCAACCAACTTGAAATTATGTGCCAAAACCATCTTAGCATGTTGCATTTTACATAACATATGTCTGAGCGAAGGTGACCTATTAACTGATGAAGACGACATACAGGAAGCACCAAATATCACACTTGAAAGTCCAAGTGGTGATTACATCAGATGAACTGGAAACAGCCGATAGCAACAGACGACAAGCACTTTTTAATTTAATGAGGTCAATGGGAACAATTTCGTAAATAAAAGATTTAACTTAACATTTGTTTATTATTAAACAAATAAAAAAACTTAATAATATTGACAACAAATAAGAAAAAACTTAATAATATTCATAACAAATAAGGAAAAAACTTAATAATATTCATAACAAATAAGGAAAAAACTTAATAATATTCATAACAAATAAGGAAAAAACTTAATAATATTCATAACAAATAAGGAAAAAACTTAATAATATTCATAACAAATAAGGAAAAAACTTAATTATTTCTCTTATTGAGCACCTCAATAATTTTGTCGCGTTGCTGCCGCGCCAATTTGCATTCTTCCAGCATCTGCGCCTTCAACTCCGCATCTTGTTTTTTGAGGAGCTTATTCTCCTCATGTTTCCTCTCGAGGAACTCCAGAAATTGAGCCTTTTCGCGCAGCGTCCTCTTTCGTTTTCTCCCCGATGCTGGAGTTTTCGCGCTACAAATAAGTGAACAAATTAACAAATTTAAAAAAAAATCGAAAAATTTAAATTACTTTTGGGTTGATGATCCCTCATCAACAATTGTTACCTCTGATGATGCGGGAGATGGAACGGGCTCGGACTCAGGCAACGGACTCGGCACTCCAGACGACGAGGATGTTTCAGGCCTAGAAAATATTTCCATTTCCATTTCGTAATTAAAATTTCGTTCCATGTACTTACCTTAGTTCAACGGGCGATCTGTCACCCTTGCTTCTCCCGGCAGCACACGTATGGCTTACATCCGCCTTTTTACAGGCTGCCGTGCCAAAAATTTCGTCGAGGAGGTCAGCATAAGGCGCCAAATAGGAACCAGCGCCAGTCTGGTTGCCAGCGTCCTCCATGGCCCTATAGCGTACTTTTTATTTTATTTTCAATCAGTGCTGGAGTCACTGGTGACTTCTGTTGAAAAATAAAAGTTTAAATTATATATTGTTTTTACAAAAAATTAAATTTCTTACCACCAGCACCCCAGCCGATGTTAGGTCTTCGACCAGGTTGGCGTAAGCAAATCGCTTCTTACGCGGGTGGCTGAATTCTTCTTTCTCGTCTCTTGCCGAGTCCAAAAACGCCTAAAAATGAAAAATTTTATATTAATAATATATATTAATCTATGTATAATTAAATTTATGTATTATGTAATTACAGCAGGACCTCTTTAATCCGAACACCGAAAATTTACCCCCTGTTCGGTCTAGTGGAGCGTTCGGATTACAGTACACAGGATTTGTATGGTACTTTTGTAATAAAAAACAAATATTTATAAATATTTAAATATTACAAGCAATATTCCCTATAAGAATATAAGGGCTGCACAAGAAATTGATTTTTAAAAACTAAGATGTAGTTGTAGCGTCATATGTAGTTGATATTCGTTAAAAAACTGGCGCAATTTGCATTGCACGGAATTTTGTTTTTAATAAACGCGGGAAGAGTAGGCGTTCGGATTACAGAGGGGTTCGGATTATCGGGGGTTCGGATTATGGAGGTCCTGCTGTACCTTGATGACTTTTGGATATCCATATTCTATTCAATTTCACGTAATTTATAAAACACAACTTTAATCACTTAATAACAAAACACAACTGATCGTTTCAATTGAGCGCGAATGGTACATGTCAATTGTAACGAATGAAGTTAGGAAAAATTGAAACAGTGGTGCTAAAGCTAGTTCGGGATAGCGGTGACCAAAAGAATACGGCTATTGTGATCTCTACCTTAAATTTTTTTGGGACGAATCTGTTTAATCGGAAGGTCATCAGAATCTTCTGATTCACTTGTACTAGTAAAACCTCTGATCTTATTGGTGGCATCTTTCCTCCTATTGCTTTTTGTTTTAGTACAGGTAATCGGCTCAGCATCTGTAAATAGGAAATAATAATAACTTATTGAATTTAGTTTAAGTGATGTTCAACAAACCTGAATCAGGTGACATTTGTGCAGGTGCTTCAATCGATAATATCGACGATATCTTCTGTTTCTTAATATCATTTTGCAGCTTCATAATCTTTTGCTGCCCTTTGCTCTCGGAATCTGTCGTAAAGGGTTGAATTTTCAATATATTCAACTTCAGAATTCCTTCCTTCTATGTTTCTGTAGAAGAAAAAGTTTATAAAAATAATGTATGCAATTATTATAAACTACTTACCAGCGCTACTTTTGATAATAACCGGATAATTTGGCCAATTATTAGGAGCTTTGTCACCTTTCATTGCCAATTCCTTAATATAAACCAAAGCTTTTTTGGTATATGTACCGTTTTCCGATGGTTGCATATACTTGCAAATGCATCATAATCCAGCCAACTGCTTGGGACGCACTCTATGCTCTTTTGGTCTCCTATATTTTCGTTACAAAACTCTACCAAATTGTAGGCTGGCATACTATTCACTGTAAAAATATTATTTTGTTAAATAAAACTCTATTATTCATTATTTTGTTAAATAAAACTCCAATTTTTATCACAGTCACTAAACGTATCTAATAGGAAGTTTTCGAAATTATTAAAACCCCAAATATTTTAATAACTGAATCACTTGAAAATAATTAACTAATCAAACTTAATTGAAAAAAAAAACTTGGAAATTTAGATTTCACTCATCCGTGGTTAGAACGAAACTAACGCCACGCGATCCTTTCACAAATTTGTGGCATCGCATGATACGTGTGGTCCGACACACATGATGCCCATTACACGCATCAAATTTATTCCAAATATAACCATACTGAAATATAACACCTACCACTTGCTGAAATAAGAAATTTTTGACTAGTGAAAAGGGAAACCACTTGTTCCGCAGTGTGGTTTTGACAAGTCAAAAATTTTAGGCATATGATTCCCATTGTATAACGTTGTCACAAATGATTCCTTTTGTACAACCTATTAAAAAAATGTCCCTGAAAAAACATATATTATTATATACAGTCTGTTAGGTAAGATCGTATACGGCATAACTTGCAGGTGGTTAGTATTTCCGTTCTTAATTTTTCTTAATTAGTGAGAGGAAACTCCTCCTTATTGCACTGAAATAAGGAAATTTTAGTTCCGTTTAAACTTTTGTGACAGAAAGATATAAATGGAAATGAGTTCCGCATACGCCAAACGCTTTGAAACAGTGTTCCGTTGCATTCATCCGCAAGGACCAAAAATGTCCTATGCAGCGGCAGCAAACTACATTAAAAGTCAAAAGCTTTTATCCAGTAATGCGTGCAACGTTTTAAAGAGTGTAAAAATGTCAAAAGCTTTCCAGAATGTGGGTTTAAACGGAAAGTAACCAAAAGAGACTTGAAAATGATCTTGACCTTATTTTCGAAGGATTCTACCTTATCCTTGCGTCAGGGACAGTCAAAATTGCGGCTGCAAGGAGTAAATATATTGTACGTAAAGTTCCGTGGGCACTTGCGTGCAAACAATTTGATATGGCTCAGGTCCTTGAAGAAACCACTTTTGTCGGAAAAGCACATCGCAAAACGACTTGGGCGGGCAACGGAACACATTGATCGCGATTGACGCAACTTGATATTCTCCGAAGAATCTTCTGTTTGGGGTTTTGGGATTACACTAAAGGCCTGGTGTTACTACCCAACCCAGTTCGTCCTACGCACCGTTAAACATCCTGTAAAAGTTCATCTTTGGGACTGCTTCTCGAAGAAAAGTTTTGGCGCGTTAAATCTTTTTACTGAGGTCCTGAATGCTCCCAGGATGGTGAAAATTTATTGAAAAGCCTTGTTGTTAACTGCCAAGTGTCAATTCATATGCAAAAACGAGGACCGGATCTTTCAGGAGGATAACGATCCTAAACATCGCAGCAAGGTCTGCACTGAATGGAAACGGGAAAATGGGATCGTTACACTGGATTGGCCTTCACAATCACCTGACGCCAATCCAGTTGAGAATGTTTGATCCTGCATGAAGTTTAGGATTACAGGAAAACTCGTCGTCACTTTGAAGCAGCTCATTCGACAAATTCGACGCATTTGGATAACGCTTTCTAGTAGATATGGTGAAAATTTAGTGTAAATTATGCCTCGCAGATGTCAAGCGATTGTAGACGCTGGTGACGATTGAACCCACAACTAATATAATTGCACATTACCTGGAAGCATGTTCACTGTATATATGCATTAAATTTGTTTTTTTAAATAAAATTAGTACCAAATTTACCGTATACGATCTTACTTAACAGACTGTATATTTTCTGTTAACAAACATGTTTCAAATAGTAAGGCATCCTAGCAAATCCTTAATCAAGGCCTTGTAGGGGGTGAATGAAAATAGCCCTACTAAAGATTTTTGTGTAGGCCCTGTATAGACCATAATCAGGATGCCCTACTTGAGGAAGCCCTAAATTTACCCGATCAGGGCCTGATTTAAAGTAGGCATGCCTAGACAAATATCCACACGGGATACTTTAACATTTCTAAGGCTTACGAATGTTGGCTCTCCTTAACTCTTCCGAGTGGACCTCCTTAAGGCTCCGTCCGGGGTTTTTTTCGTATCTCTCTCCGCGGCTCCTCCCCTAACTTCTCACTGTTCCAAGACCTTTTTCATTTGCATTATTTTTACACTCGACTTATATATTTATTTTCTCCAAGAAAACAGAAAGTAAAGAAAGAAAAAGAAGAACACGATTTATATAATTTTCAAAGCAGAGATGTTGAAGAAAAGCACAATTTATGTTATTATTTTTACAATTTATTTTTTTATTCAAAGCGAAAAAAATTTTCCCACACCGAAACTTGCAAAACTGTTATACTCTCAGCGCAGCCATCTCGTCCACGACCATCCTTCCCCACGTTCGAAACCAGAAGCACGATTCTCTTCCCGATCGTCTATGTTTGCCGGAATTCCCGTTGTTCCTCTCGTTTAGCCTCCTCCCTTCCGATGTTAGGTTAGCTGCGATTCCGCAAATTTAAATTACTCACCAGAAAATTCCTCACTCTAATTGTACAAAATCCCTCACTTTAAATGCAAATGTTTAAGTATTTTGTTTTGTTTCCCCTTTTTACTGTGAATTTCTTCAAAAACTGAAAAAGATTCAAAGAAATCATTTGACACAAAAATCAAAGCTTTTATTAAAACTCCATTCCACAGGTACTTACCAGCAATAAAACAAATATTTCTTCAATTCAATACTTTATGCGGCTTCTACGGAACCCTCAGCTTATGCGTGTCCGACACGCACTTGGTTTCTTTTTTACTCATTGCCATGTGAAAAAATAAATAAATAAAAATATTGCACCTATACCAAATTCTAAGTAGGAACGGTCACTTACGAGTACTTCACGCTTTGTTGGTATTTAAAATATGCTTTTTCCAATTTCGATCACTTTTTGGTCTTACAGCACGTCCTAAAGTGACTAATTCAAGAACAATTCTTAATATTGAACTGTTTAAACCCAAAACTGTTTTAAACAAAAACCACAAAAAGGAACAAAAACAAAAATCAATCACAAATTAATGACCGATCGGTCAAGCAGGTTACAAAACCAATACCACACAAAATTTCAAATCCACAAAAGAATCAAAAGGAAATCAATAAGGGACGCCAATATTAAAAACATCGATTCCGAAACTATAAATATTTATTAGACACCAAATCAAAACAAACTTAATAACTAACCGAATATGAAATCGAATCAATAACAAACAAGCACTTAAATTGAAACAACGGTTCCATTGAACTAACGATCAATCACCACGATCGGAATCAATCACTTGACATTTAATTAATAAATTGCCGACCGCCTAATCGATACAACACTCGCGACGCGCGACAACAAACTGAAGGCATGGCGCCACAAGATAACCCATTCCAGCGTGAGGAATGCCGCGTCAAAAAAGAACTGGCGTAATGACGCCACATCACGCCATCCCGGAATGCACCACGTCAGCTGCAACAGAAAACATTACTTTGTTGCGGAACAAAAACTTACCCACGAGAAATGCCCCTGTCTGCAAAATATTATCACAATGAATGTCGCATGCCACTTTCTTGGGAATCTACTTCGACCTCCGGCAGAGTCTTCCAATTTCATGAAAAAATGTCAAAAATGCATGGGAACATGCTAAATTTTAAAAATCCGTTCCCACACTGCCAGGCGAAGGTTACACGCGCAACGAAAACTGACTGCACGCGTGTAGCCTTGAATACGACGCACCTAGGGACATTCTCACGCTAGAAATCGCTGCGAAAGCAGAAAAAACTGTATAAAATAGGGAAACTTGGAATAGAGAGGCAGTTATTGATCCGTCACCGGGAATACGACGATTCTTCGCGTGCCAGAAGAGTCTTGAAGGAAGACATCACCTCTTCAGCCAGATTTGAAGGAAGACCTCACCTCTACAGACGGTTTGAAGGAAGACATTGCTTCTCCAGCCAATTTTGAAGGAAGACATTGCTTCTCCAGCCAATTCTGAAGGAAGACATCGCCTCTTCAGCCAGATTTGAAGGAAGACATCACCCCTACAGACAGTTTGAAGGAGGACATTGCTTCTCCAGCCAACTCTGAAGGAAGACATCGCCTCTACAGCCAGATTTGAAGGAAGACTTCGCCTTTACCGAGATTTCACGAAAGACCACATCGCTTCCACAGAGCTTTAGAAGGGAGACATCGTCTCCCAGCAGAATTCAAAAGCAGAACTCCGTTCTCTTCGGGTGAATTGACCTAGTAGTCAACACCAAAACACTGAAAGGTCCTAGTAGACCTCAGTTCTCTCCGAAAAGGGGAGTTGGTGATGCCAAGCCGAGACAATTCCAGTCTCAAGGAAGCGTTGAAGAATCCGACAGCTGGCCCCAGACCGATTACCATCGAGGAGTATCGTCAGCGTCAACATGAACGACGTCCTAAGGAAGTTAATCTACCCCCAGTAAAGAAACAGAAGTCCGGTTCGGAGGCTTACTTCAAGCGGAAGCTCCAGGAAGCACAAAAGGAACTCATCCTAGCGAGTACGAAGGAAGCCAAGAGAATAGTCAGTCAGAGGATCAACGAGCTGAAAATGGAGCGTAGGAACTACCGGCAGCTGAAGAAGTCCCTCAAGCAGGAAATGATGTAAGATAGAGCTAGGCAGCATACTCACACTCCGGGAGTAACCCCGCCATTGTAAAGATTAGAAGAAAGACAATAAACGTTATGTACCATTATTTCCGAGTATCACTTTGAAACGTCCCAACCAAATTTCCATTTTCGTGAATGATTTTATGTCCATTGATCTAAACCCCAGAAAACCCCAACATAATTCTGCACTAATGAGCCATTACTAAAATAAACAATAAAAAAATTATTTCGATAATTTCATTCATTCTTCAAGAAAAATTTCCAAAATAACATCATGTGCATAAATTCATTAGAAAATCTATTATCTCAAAATTCTTTGTTTTTGTATAAGTTCCATGAGAATTCCCAAACATAAGTGTTGAAAATGCACGCTTCGTCTGGGCGTTTTGTGGACAGATGCTTCCTTACTCTCACCCAAAAGCATCTGTTGGAAAGGAAAGATCCAATTAATTGTACTATAGGAAGGGAACTTTGGAATTGCTGCATTTTGAAGATTAGTCCTGCATGCTGGACTTTATCGAACGCTATTCCAACATCGAAAAGTACCATGCAAATTACCAATATGTCGATACCGACCCACTCAAATGGTGCTCCTACGTCATGGGTTCGGAGTCCCGATCGCTGCACTGCCTTGGTCCATTGCGTGTGTTGTAAGTGGTACAGCATTGGAAGTAATTCGTGACGTCGCGAGTAAAATTTACCCAGTAGAATTGCTTCTTCACCTTTTGCAGTGTTTTTCGCACTCCAGAGTGGCCACCGGTCGGACTGTTGTGGGCCAGATCGATGATATCTTTGACACGTCCTCGTGGCACCAACAATTTGTGATGGTCATCTAGCGTCTGGGATACGTGTCTGCACACCTTCCCGCTGCAGAGGAACAAAGTAGTCCACATATTCCAGTAGGCTTTAAGAGTGGGAGCCATTCCGCAAATATCTTCGCGTTGCGGGTTTTCGTTTCGTTCAAGCCATTTGTAAATCACTCCCACAACAGGATCCGTCCTTTGATCATCTGAGAAGCTATCTTCGATGCCCACGAGACGTACGCGGATGGCGCACGTTAGCGTTAACATGCTTCGCACCGGGACGGTGGTTGACATTAAAACCGTGTTCCTGTGTTTTATCCGCCAATTGTTTTTTTTATATTTTTGGACGGAAGGAACAGGGAGTGCTTTCCGTATGGAGAAGTTCTCCTGTACCCGGCGTGAAGCAATTATTTGCAACTCCTTGTGCAGAAAAAAAAGAGGGGTTTTGTGTTTTTTTTTTTTTGACTTTATTTGTTTAAACAATTTTTCAATATGCACTTTCATGAGCTTAATAAATTTAAGTCGAGCATCTGGTCTCTATTTAATTGTTCTTTATTTATAGGAACTACTTATAGTGTAATTTACTTTCTCTGTCACATTCAGGTTTTAATAAATTTAGCAGTTTTTATTTTCAATTCAATAATATTCTTGAAGATTTACTATGATTTTATACTTTTTTGTTTTTGATTTTAATCAAAATTTATAACAATTTCCTGAATCCAAACGATTTTTAGTAAATTTACACTTTCTGCTCGATGGGGATTTTAATTTTCGTTTATATTCAGAAAAACATTTTTCGTTCAATTGTTTATTCCGTCACATTCAAGTTTTATTTTATTTCGCTAAGGTTCACTATGATTTTTATGATTTACTATGATTTAATTTTTTTTTTTTTGTTTTTGATTTTAATCAAAACTTATAACAATTTCCTGAATCCAAACGATTTTTAGTTTATACTCGAAATTCGATGGGGATTTTAATTCGTCACATTTAAGTTTTATTTTATTTCTTTAAGGTTCACTATGATTTTCGAATTCAAGCCAAAGAAACTTTTAACAATTTCCAGTTATTCCTTAATACTCGCTTTCGCGTGATGAAAACTAATTAATTTGTTTTGAAAAGATGCCGAGTCTGAATTTAGTGAGGCGGGAGCTTGTTCGGTGACTGCGCGCGAAACTGACTTGGTGAAGAAAAAAACAAAAGAAACGGCAACCACTCTAGTCACCGGCCAAAGATCGACTGCCCATTGCGCGTCAGTTTGGGGCCCTTAAATCCGGACCAAAATGCTGATGCGCATTTTCATCAAGTCATGCATGGCGACCGGGAATGTGCGCAATGAGCACTTTCCATTACTACGAACCTACGCGATCAAACGGTGATGAAATCTGATCGCGATAGTTCGTCGCGATCGTATGATTGGGTTGCGATCAAGTTTTATCAGAGTGATAAAACTTGACCGCAACGGGAAATTTTATCGCGCATGGGATTTATTCTGTCGCGATCAAGTTTCATCTTGGTGATAATGCTTGATCGCGACAGAATTTCGCGCATGGGAACCCAAAATGCAACGTCAGCATTTTGGGTTGGGAACGGACGAGTTCCCATGGAGGCTGTTTTACCGCAGGGGCGGTAAAGGGGGGGGGGGGGAGAGAACATGTGTGGCTGAGCCTCGGTTTATTGTCTTTCTTGTTATGCGTAAGGCTAAGATAATCTATATAATTGAGTATTTTTCTGAGCAAGTTCTATGTGTGAGTATGTAATATGGTTGATAAAAAAGCAATAACCAAATTGCGGCTTCATTAAACATCTTTGTAAACATCTTTGGAGCAGTGGTTTTTCGATTCTTCTAAAATTAGAGACGGGAGATGATTATATGGAGTGAAGGATGTGCAAGTGTCTCAGCAGGTTAAAGAGAGGGGAGTCTTTTTCTTGTAGGGGGCTTAGGAGTTCTACAAGAGGGGGGGGGGGGGGAGGTTCTCTTTTGAAAAACTCTCAGGTTTTCCTGCAGTGACATAGGATGTGGATAATGGATAGGACGTCCCCACAGGAATCACACATAGGAGCTTCTGCTCGTTCGTATCTGTGACTATGTGTGATTCTTGTGCACCCTAGTCTAAGCCTCGTCAAAATCCTTACCTGGTTTTTGCTAAGCGAGATGTTGACTTCAGGGTGATTGATGGATTGCCAGTGTCGTTTAAGAAAGAAGTCCGTAGCGTGCCATTGGTTCCATCTCTTCGCGTATTCTCCGGTTAAAGCTATTTTTTTTACAGAATACTTCGCTCGGGGGAATTAGCTTAGTATCTTCATGCCCGTTCGATCTTGTGAGTTTGTCATCTCTTTCGTTCCCCTCTATGCCGACGTGACCTGGGATCCAGCCCACCTTGATCCGTCCTTTATTTCCGGTGAGGATTCTTCTGATTGTCTTGGGCATGAAGCTTCTATTTTTTCCATTGAAGATAGCGTTAACCGATCCTTTCGAGTCTGTGAGGATCACGTTGTTGTTTCTGGAACCGTCTAAGCGTTTAACCAGCTCAAAAATGGCAAACATCTCCGCTATCGATGCTGTGACTCCTTTTTCCAGCTTGAGGGTGAAGGTGTCAGAAAACAGTTGATCTTGGAGTGTCACTGCAGCCACCGAGGCTCCAGTTTCGGTTGCCGAAGCATCCGTAAAATGGAGGATTTTTTCTCTGTGGTTGTCGCGCCATTCTCGAAATTTTACTCTCCAAGCTTCTGTGGGTGTTGTCTGCTTTCTGTTTTCAGGGAACACATTAATTTTGTTGGAAAATACTCGTTCTAGAGATGCGGCGGGGTATGTTGTAGGTAGGGTTATATTTGGCAATTTTTCTCTCCGTAATAATATGTTTCAAATCGAAACCTGCCTCCACGTGGACCGCTTCATTCCTCGTCATTGAAAGAACTCTTAGAGTTGTTCTAAGGATTCTTCTTGTGGCCTTTTCTAGGGGGGCTAAAATGGTATTTGGGGCATTCCCGTAGAGAGTAGCGGTATACCCACATGTTCCTTGTAGTAACGTTCTTGTCATACGCCTTAGCGTTCCTGCAGGGACATGTGAGTTCTTGGAAGTCAACACTTTTGTTAGGTTGAAAATTCCGTCGACTTTACCGCATAGCTCTTTCACCTGGCGGTTCCATTTCAGGGTTTTGCTGAAGTACACCCCCAGAATTTTTACATGGGGTTGAGGTGTCAGGCCCATGACCGTTGTGGCTTCTCTCTCCATGGTGCATCTGTTTTTCCTGCAAATATGCAGTATCTCGCCACTACCTTCTGGAATGATAGCACTGTGCTCGTTGCACCATGTTTTTATTACTCTGCAGGCGTCCATGAGGCGGGAGACAGTGTCTTCTCCTACCGAGGTAATAAATATGTTGTCTGCATATATAAAGACTCTGATGTTGGGGATGTTTTTGAGTCGTTGTACCAGTTGCACCATATAAATGTTAAATAGCACTGGGGAGAGGGGGCTGCCTTGAGGGGTACCATTGTTCATTCTCTTAGGTCGAGATTGAAATCCGTTTACGGTTGTGGATATGGTCCTGTTGGCGAGGAAGTTTAGTATCACCTTGATGGATGGGCGATTAAAGCTCCATGCTTTCATTTGTTTAACTATTGATGGTAGGGTAAGGCGTTCGTACGCTTTCTGGAGATCGAGCGATAAGACCATGCCGTGGTTTCTCGAAGATAGCCAACTAGCCATCTCGTCTTCTAGCTCCAGAAGGAGAGTTTCGGTGCCTCTTCCTTGTCTGAATCCGTGAATTTCTCTCGGGAGGAGATCGTCTAAAATTGCTCCCAACCGTTCCGCCAAGATACCTTCTAAGATTTTCGATATGCAAGGCAGAAATGAAATTGGTCTGTAGTCTTTGATCGTCCTACTTTCTCCCGGTCTCCTTTGTGGGATCGGGGTCACATTAGCGTGTTTCCATTCATGGGGGTAAATACCATCTTGCAGGATTTGGTTGTACAATTGTCTTAGTCTCAACAAGAAGGAATCTCCTGCTTCCCTTATCATTTGGTACGAAATTCTGTCTCTACCAGGGGTTCTACCTTTGAGTATGCTGATTTTGTCTCTCAGTTCAGAAGATGCTACCGGTTGAGTGATATTGAGGGGCGCATTTGAAGGTGTTAGTTTGTCACCTTTCATAAACTCCCATTTGTCCCTTAACGGGTGCGATGGAGTAATTCATATCGCTCGAGTATTCCGCATAGTTGGAGTTAAATTTTCGGGCGATATCTTCTGAATCTGTTGAGATTTCTGAATTGTCGTCCAAAATCATCGGGATGTAGGAGTCCGCCCTCTTTCCTTTACAGGCTCTAATCCTTGCCCACGTTTGTCTTGGTTCGGTCCTGAAATTCATATTTTCTGTAAAGTCCGACCACGATTTTTCCTTAGCTTTATTGATGAGGGCTTTAACTTGAGCATTGGCTTCTTTGAGTTTGATGTATATACTTCGGTTAGGACGTCTTCTAAATATTGTTAGCAAGTTGTTCCTTACATTCATAGCTTTCTGGATTTCGTCTGTTAGCCAACACGGTTTCCGTCTAGAATTGTTTGAAGTCGACCTTGGAATGGAGGTCTCCGCTGCCCTTCGAATTATTCTTTTCAGGTTTGCAGCCTCAGAATTAATCTTATTAATTTTTGGTCTCCATTCCGTGAGCATGTTCACCGTGCTTCGAAAGTTCTCCCAGTTTGCTCGTGACTCGATGTAATTGGGAGGATTTCTTGATTTGGCGATTTCAAAGTCTGTAGCTATGAAGATAGGAAAGTTGGGTGTATATGCCAAGACAAACTATGAGCTAGGGTTGCTGAGGAGAAGGTTAGGTCAATAGCGGAGAAGGTACCTCTAGAAGAGAATAATGTTGGGGATCCATCATTCAGTAAAACTAGGTCTTCCCTTTCCATCGTGTTGGTGATACATTGACCCCTTCTGTCAGTCTTTGAGTTACCCCAGACCGTAGAATGGGCATTGAAGTCACCTCCAATGATCTTTCTACCTGGTACTTGTTGTACCAGTTGGTCTAGGTCCCTCTCCTGATAGTGGTGGTCGTGTTCCACATAAACGTTGCAGATCGAAGTTTCCGTTCTACCTAGTAATCTAATAGCATTAGCAGTTATTCCCGATACTATGTTAACTTCCTTGTTAGGTAAGTTGTTTTTTACTAACGTCATAACCCCTCCTCTACATGATGAGCTGTCTCTACTTTTATGAAATGTTAGGTATGATCCATGTGTTTTTGGGGGATTATATTTAAGTTTTGTTTCCTGAAGCAGTATAATGTCCGGGTTATATTCATATATCAGGTATCTTAACGATCCTAGATTGTTGAAATATCCCCTGACATTCCATTGTAGGATTTTGATACTACTTTCTGTATGGGGCATTGGGATTACAGGATTAAGGTTGGGAGTTGGTGGGTAGTCTATGTTTGAATGGGAGTGTTACTGGGGATGTAGTTGGGAACGGTAGAATCTTTATTTTTTTTTTTATTGCACCATATCTACATCGGATTCCTTTTCCGATGAGGAATCTCCTGCATTTTTTGTAATCATACTACTAGGTTTGCCTGCCACATTCCCTAGTACTGGTCTTATGGCAGGAAGACCCTGGTTCGAATACATTTCAATGAAGCTGCACTTTGGATTGCTTTTTAATGTACGAATTATTTCTTGACGACAGATGTCATAAATTTCTTTTGCTTCTAATAAATGTTTTTTTTTGTTTTTTGTTTGGATTCTTGTACTTACTTAGGTCTAGTGATGTGGGTGTGTCTTCTATTGTGTTATTTTTAATATAGTAGGAAGTACCGTTATTGCTCTCTTCCCATTTTACTAGTGTAACTCTTCTAGTATTTGTTGTAGGTAGATTTTTTAGTGTGTTTGGTGTGTCTTCTGTGGTGGATTTTGATATATTTGTTGTAGTTGGAGTGTTTTTGTTCGCTATAATTAATTCATTTTGAGGACGTGGGGTGTCAGTTGACATTGTTGTAACTGCGGGGGAGTTTGAGAGGCTGTTTAGATTCTTGTTGGTATCGTTGGGGGGTTCTGATTCTCTCAGCCAGGTTCATTCCTTTGGTTCGGATGAAGCCCGTACATCCCCGTATCGTTCGAAAAAAAGTTTCAAATTTAGATATCTTGTCGTGTGCGATTATGTACTCTATCTCTCTAGCCATTAGCCAGCTAGGGCATTTCGAGTCCGTGGAACTGTGATCTTTTCAGTTGCAATTTACGCACAGAATTCCCGTTCAACTATGGTTTTCTGCTTTGGGCTGACCACACTGGCCACATGTTTCTAACCCTGTTAGGCAATATTTGGCAGTGTGTCCAAGCTTCTGGCAAGTTCTGCATCTGCTTTGATTCGGTACGTAAGTCCTCACCTCTACTTTCCGGAAGCCTACGGTTACTTTCGTTGGAGGCACTAACTGGTCAAAAGTGATGATAACCAGTCCGAAAGGTTTTGGAGTTTGGTTAATGGGATTGTATCCGTTGGGGGCTGTTCTCGGTATACGTTTTGCGACGTACACCTCTTTAACTGGGTGAAACAGAGCAAGTCCTTCTTTTATGTCCTCGTCGGTCATTCCAATGAGATCTGGACAGAAGATGACACCTTTGCTGCAATTTACAGTCTCGTGTTTTTTCACCTCCACTTCGTACGGTCCGATTGTTTTTGACTTCAATAATTTATCAGCTGTGAGTAAGTCTTTTGCCTTATGAATTAAATCGCCTTCTCTGTCGAATGAAGCTCTTGTCCAATTTTTAGTGATTTTTTCCACGAAAAATTCCAATTTAAAACGGTTGAGGTTGACCATCTTCTTTCCCTCTGATTTTGATATTATCCTGAGATACATCTCCGAACATACCGGTGAGTTATGCTGTAATTGCGGAAAAGCTAATTCATTGTTAATGTTGAAAGTTCTTCCTCTCGGTGGTTTTCGCTTCGGGATAGGACCCCCCCTTGCAGGGTGCCCCCCGGGGATAGGCTCCCCATTACCTTTACTGATCAGAAGCACGCTGTATTACTTATATTTATTTTTTTTTTCACAAATCAAGAAAAAATTCTTGTGCACGAAATTGATAATCACTCTGTATTTCGAGTGAATCGCCGGCCGATTATTACTGATAACAGATGATAACAGATAATAAGAGTTCAACCTCGTGGAAATTTCAAAATGATTTTCGTCTTTTTTAGGTAGAAAAACTTAAAATTGAAGCTTTTCTCCAATGTAGGAGGTAATTAATATTACGCTTAATGTTTTTATGTACTTTTGAATATTTGAATTTAATTAACTATTGTAGATAAACTATTAAATGGTAAAAACTTCTCGTACTCTCGTTCTCTCAATGCAAATATCACCGGGTGACTGACATGAAATTATTTTAAAATGTAAATATTTTACTTGAATGTATTTAGTTTCACTCAAAAAAAATTAGAAAAAGGGTTTTTTTTTTCCTTTAATCGTTTATATTTTTTTTTTGTTTGAGAGTTTGTTTGTTTTTAATAAATCTTTCTTTTTAAAATATTAAAACTTTTTTCACCTTTTAGTCTTAACTTATTTGTCGCTCTTTGTTTGACTAAAACAATAACTAAAATTCGCTCGTTTTTTTTTTTTTATAAAATCTTTCTTTTAAAATATTAAAAATTTTGTCACATTTGAGTCTTAAATTATTTGTCAGTTACATTAGAGTCTTAAATTATTTGTCACTTTCTTGTCCCTCGTCTATCTTTATTTCTTCAATTCACAGGTATTTAGATAATTAAACAGTTTTTTAACATATATTAATATATTTGCACAAATTCTTTTAACTAAAGCGTTATTTTCAATATTTTTAATAGTATTTAATAGTGTCTTTTAACATTAATTAATTGCACCATTTTTCTTCCTTGTCCTTCAATATTTCTTTAATCTTGGATCTTCAACTATAAATATCTAGTAAATTTCTTTATACTTTAAGATTTTACAATATTTCTTTAATCACAAATTCTTTAGGTATTCTTAATAAGTTTTAATAGTTTCTTTTACGAGCCCGGGTCTGTCCAGTGACTATCGGCGAAAAAAGGCTAAACAACCGAATAAGAAAAGTTAAGTGCTGATGGAGAGACATGGTGACCTATCAGTCACCGGCCACAATTGCGACTCGTCAGTCACCCAGTCAAATCACGACTGCCCGTGCGCTTCAGTTTGGGGCCCTTAAATCGGGACAGAAATAGTTGACGCGCATTTTCGGCAAGTCGCGCATGGCGACGGAAAATGCGCACAATCAGCGTTCGTTCTTTCCATTATTACGAACCTACGCGATCAGATTTCGTCACGACGGTGACAGTTCGTCGCGATGCTACGATTGGGTTGCGATTAAATTTCATCAGAGTGATAGAACTTGATCGCAACGGGAAATTGATCGCGCATGATAATTTATCTTGTCGCGATCAAGTTTCATCTTGGTGATAAGGCTTGATCGCGCATGGGACCCAAACTGCGGCATCAGCATTTTGGGCAGGGAACGGACCATTTTTTTTTTTGTTTTTACAGGAAGGGGGTAGGGGAAAAAGGAGAGAAAAAATGGAAAATGTGTGACTGGGCCTAAGCTCAGTCACAACACACTAACTGTTTAATTTGATATATATATACACATTATTATTCACTATGAATTCATGACACATTTTGTTTACATGCTATATTAGTTGATGTTGATTAGTCGGCTCGTTCCATCAGACTTACTCTCTTGTAAAACTCACGCACCTCCGCTCAGGCGACTTCCAATAATTCTCCCTTCTCTCGCTTCTTTTGAAGCTCGACTAGTTCTTTCTCTAGTTTTTCTCTTTCTGCAGTGTTGACTACCTCAGGTGGGCGTTCGCGTGTGGTCTGTAACACGTCTCCATCCTCTTGTGCGGTCTCGAGTGTGGAGGATAGCGCTGTGGTGCAGCCAGAGGGACCAGCTACTGGCTCAGTTTGGTCCTGAAATTAAAAACTTTTACCCTTTCTTCAACTGCAATTTTTCTTGCCTTTTACAACAAATTATGTATTATGTATGTAAGTATTCTTGATTGTCGCCTTGTCCGAGGAACTGACGCGTAGTGTTGGTTCCAGGTTTCTGTTATCTGGTTTAAGATCTCGGTTTTTAAATTGCGACTCCGTAAATCCAATCTGTCACGGAAATTGTTCGCAAGAGACCTAAAAAATTCCTTTTCTGCATCCGGGTAGCTTTGATTTTTTTTTACTTGCTGTTAAAAAATTAATCCCTAAATGGACGGACACCACATTAAAATACTATCACGCTATCACAATCATGTACTCACATTTATATTGCGAAATGTTAGGTATATAACAGACAAAAAATTAATTGACTTAAAGTAACTATAAATTTTTCTTTTAAATTTTCGAGACGCCAAAAAACTTATGAAACTGTATAACATATAATTATTGTTTGAAATTTAAGACGTAAAAAAAAGCTTTTTTATTATATTATCTAATGCGCATTAGGATAGTCGCAGCCTAGAAAAGAAGGGAGTTGCGCGAGCAAAAACGAACCCGATATAATTATAGTTAAATGTGAATGACAATTTTTATATGTGGCGACTCAATATGTGAGGAAACATGAAATGAACAGAAAATGTGCTCGGGAAAGCTCATTATTCTCTTTTATTGTTCCTTCAATTACACACATAGCTCCTTAGAGCCTCTGTACATAACTTACAATAATTTCAAATCAACATTAAAAACTTATGATACTAGCATGTCAAGTAGGTGAAGACTTTTACAGAAAATATCTGAGTCCAACAATGAAACACAGAAGCAAACTCTAACAAGATACTATACAGAACATCGAGATTAAAAAGAAAATCATGTCAAGTAAATTTAAATTTGTCAAGTAATATTGAGAATGTCGTTATTTTTGTAGCCTTTTTAATATTATTTTCGCTGTATACGTCGCTGCAGCTCGCGAACACTTCTCAAGCAAGAGTTCTGCGCACCTCTTGTTGACTTTAACTTCCGAAGCTGCTTGAAAGCTGCAGAGGATCTCGCCAAATGCTCCCACGACGAAACCGCCTAGACGCATGGAGCCACAATACATTGTTGAGAAAACCTCTACTAGATTGTTAACCCTCTGCACGTTATCAACATTGTCAGGGGTGACATGCATCACTGAGTTTTTGCCGCACCTCACTGCTTTCAACCGTTCTTGGTTTCTAATCGATTGTAGATACGCAACTGCTACTTCATATATATGCATTTCATTAGGGTTTGTCAAAATTACCACAATATCAGGTCGATTGTGGTAAAGTACTTGTTGAGGATGAGTAGAAGATACTAGGTATCGCTAGTTCTTACTAATTGACTGTTGGGTGGGGAAGGGGTTGGCGATCAAATGTAGATGCTAGGTACCTCTAGTTCTGACTAATTGATTAGGAGGAGAAACTAGGTATCACTAGTTCTCTGTAGGGAATGAATGAAACGCTAGGGTTGACGCTTAAGGGACAACTAACTTTATTGGACATATTCCCGGTCTTTTATACAAATTCAAAAAGCTGAAACACATAAAAATATTTAACCAAAATAGCAATCATAGCAATTCGCACGGTAACGACCTTTAACCAAAATCGCAATTATAGCAATTCGCTATCGTGCGAATTGCCTACTTGCAATTTTGGTGTGAGCGGTAAGGTGAATTGACCGAGCAATGACCTCCATTAATTGTGAGTATCTGCATTTTACCTGGTCGATGCACCTTACCGGTCAGCATTAGTTGCGGCCGCAACAGTACTGGATGAGTTTGAACTTCATCCCGGCTCGTAGGTTAATGTTTCTACCCTTCCATCCATATTCAACACATATATTTGCCTTTTCATATATAAGTTGCGCACTTACTTCAATTGGTGCATCAGTAGCAATTAAAATTGCTTTTAGTACCTGATGACCCACATGTCTGTAGCTGTAGTGAGGTACAACACAAGGTAAAGATACATGATACGCGTTCTCCATGCTGTTACATCCTAGCCTGCATCTTCGTCTAGAATATATGTCAGCACCAAGGCCGTGTATCTGCTCCTCACCAGCTGCTCGGAGTATTGTGAGCATCCAATCTTCCATCTTTAGTGAGTGATATGATGGCATCTTGATGGTTTCTTTGTCAGCTTCCACTAGTCGGCAATAGTGCATGTTTCTGTCATTCTGCAGTTAGTTCACGGGATTTGACCGTCTCTTCTGAGAGTTTAATGAACTGCGATGGAGTTTGCTTTAATTTCTTCATCACAGTTGCGTTTCTCTTCATTTCTCTGGTAAATGTTTTCCCCGTGCTCCAGTCTCTCACCATATTGCCCTACATATTCGGTTACGTAATCTCTTGATTCTTTGCTCCGTGTATACGTAACCAGGGACATTTTTCTCAGTTTTGTTCTCGTACTCTCTGGCTTAAACGAAGCCATAAATGGCTGATTTTGTCCGTTTTCGTCTCTTAGTGTCGCTCTTAATCGTTTGATGTATCGTCACTATACGTTCTCTTAAGAGACTATCGACTTGGGTAAGTGTGGTCTTGCCAAATGTGTTGGTAAATTTCTTTATTCTCTCTCTTCGCCCATTATTGGCGCTGGCAATTGCTGAATTGACTCTCGCTCGCATGCTTGCTGGTATTTCTGTTGGAGCGGGTTCCCCGTCCGATAAAACCGGTTCCATCTCTACACCGGTGTGGGTAACTGCTGGCATTCTTCGTTCGGTGGGTAGTGCGTTAGTAGTCAGTTGACTGGTGATGTGTGCACTACCATCGCTGTCGTTCGTTCTTTGTTCGTTGTTATCGTTCGCGGCTACAAGTTCGCCACACGTATGTGTGACATAACGGGACGTTGGTGATGTGTGTGGTCGTTGGATTCGCGCCATTTCTTCCTCCCACTCGCGGGTTTCTTTGTTCATATTATAAAAGAACGGGAATTTTCCTCGTAGCCTTGTCGCGAGTGCCTTAACGGTTCCATCGCGAAATTCATATGATATAGACTCTAATTTTCGTGTTTTTGTTTCGCCTGACGCATCTACATAGAGTCTAGCCAGTTTAATGTCGTCTTCTCCACGCCATTGTTTCGGTGTGGGCCTTTGCACCTCGTTATGTTGCTGCTGTCGGATTTTCTTCCACGACTCAGTGATTTTCTTTTTAATAGCTGTTTCAGATCTACCTGGAAGAGTACTCGATAGTTAGGTCCATCTCCTAGTGATTGCACCCGTGTTTGCAGCGCAAAACTCGTCAATTTTCCGTGTTTCGTCTTCTTTCCTCGTCGCCATGTTGTCATCCAAGTTTAATTGTAATGTTGATTCACTTTGTACCTTAAATGACACCCGATCACTTCTTAGATTTCGGTTTAAAAACCGCGGTTACTATTTCTGCGATCGTTTTCTGCGATTCTTCGATCGTTCTGCGATTACTTAGCTCTCTGCTAAGTAATTAAATTTTAACACCATGTGAGTGAAATGTGATGTGGCGTGCACATATTAACACTCAAAAGTTTACCATTTAGTGTCATGGATTCGTTTACAACACAACAACGCGTTTTGATTATCCAAGCTTATTTTGAAAACCGTGGAAATATAAAAAATACATCTTCAAACTTCGTCCTAGTTTCGGCCGACATCTTCGTGCGTCCAGTTCGTTTCTGTGAAAACATAGACGCAAATAGTGCAAATGTTCTTGGAGATCCAATCATTTCGACTAGGTACCGTTCTCAATAGAAGGGTGATAACGAACTTTTTGAAGTGAAACTTCTTTGCGCTCGGTAGAGTAAGTTCGTTTCATGGGAATGGCTATGTTACGAAAACGTGCAACGCTATCTCCTCTACCGCCACGCAGTCGAGTTGATAGTGGGCATCGTTAGAGCTGTGAATGCTTCAATGCAACGTTCTGTTGTGATGCCAATTGGATCGTATTGATGTTGTAAAACATTTTTCGGGCTCCTCACCAACAGTAGTCTGAAAGGATTTTTGAAACATATTGAGTAATGTGATGAGGGAAAAATACTAATAATCAATAACACTCTCAAAACACCATTTATAGCGGACATAACTTTCACTTTCAGCAACAATATCTGAATACATGTAGAGCTGCTGACGAAGTGATAGCTGGGAAACCACACATACTATCGCTACACCTAGTAGTGGAAACCACAACATATTAGGGGCACTTTACCTGGGTCAGAGGGAAGACCACACACTGCCCAGTAATGGGGGAGAACCACGCTCCATTTAATAAGGTGATCCTCGCGTCAGCCCTTCGCATGTGTCACTAGGTTTACATTTACTTAAATTGAACTCATCAATAACTATGTCCACTACATAGTCATCTATAAATGTTAATAGATACTTGGCACCACTAAATGAGGAAACTGACATAGGCCCACATAAATCAGAATGTATGAGACCTACTTTCTCAGTGGCTCGACTATAGGATTGTTGTGGGAATGGTATTCTTCTCATCTTCCCTTCTTCCCTTCAATACATGCCACACAGGGATTATTTTTACTATAAGTGTAATTAATTCCACTTGCCATGCCTTGTTTCAATAAATCCATGCTTCGCTTGTTCAGGTGTCCGAGTCTCCGATGCCAAATCACCTGTGATTGATTCGCTTCACACAAATTCACAGCTTCTGCGCGTTTCCCATCCATGGAGTGGATCTGTGGCTTCACCAAAGCCACTGTTTAACATGTCGCCGCCGGCTCATGACCATTTGTCTATTGTTGACTCACTGTGTCCAGTTCATAGACACCATTCACCTTTGTACACTTGCAACTGGCATTTTTCCGCAATAAACAATACACTTTTCAATGTCAAAATGAACTTCAAGTCCCTTAGAAGTTATTTTGCCTACGGAAATAAGATTTGTTGACAGTCCTGGCACAAAAATAACCTCATTTAATATTGTAACTTGAGATTGTCCTTACAACAATAATTCCACTTCACCATGATCTTCACTATGCATTTTCTGATTATTAGCAACTGTAACTAACCGCGGAGTGTCCACAACATAATTTTTCAATCGATTTTTGTTGTTTGTCATGTGACAAGTAGCGCCGGAGTCGAGATACCAGGCATTCGAGTCAATGTTCACAGCTAGTGCTGTCAATAATGTTCCGTTCCACGCTTTCTCACACTTTTCACTTTCATCCCGTTTATTAATATTTTTATTGTTCGTTTTAGTTGGACAGTTTTAAGCAAAGTGATTTGGTTTCTTGCAAATGAAGCACTTTGGATTTTTGTTGACACTTTTTGTGGAAGACTTTTTTGTAAACATCGCACCTTCACTCTTGTCGTAAAGTCTCTACGTAAATTTACTTGTAATAATTTTCTTTTCACTGTTTCACTGCACAATTTAATGTTCGAATTTTCTAAAGCCATGATAAGCGGATCATAGTCTGGTGGTAAACCGCTTAGCATTAACACTGACAGAAAATCATCTTCTAATGGAGCGTTTATGTCTCGTAATTGTTGATCCAAGTCCGTGATTCTCAAGATATACGCTTCCATGTCACTAAATTGTTCCAATTTTAATCCAAATAACGTGTGTAAGAGTCCAAGACGACGACACAGCCCCTTGTCTTCATAGGCTGTTGTTTTAACTCGCTTCACTAATTAGATGAGGAGGCATTTGGTCATTTTTTTTTTTTCTTTTTTTTAAGAATATAGAGGAGGAAACCTTCAAAAGGCACTATAACTACAAGGTGATTTTTGTTATAGTAGTGTGGGATTCTTACCCACTAAAACCTCCTCTTTTGTACTTGTGCCTGAGATGTTGAGCCGGGTAGCGCTCTTATTCAATTACCCCAATTTCATCCTATTCCTTCTCTTTCCACCCAAGTGGTGTTATTAAACTGTTTGTAACTTATTATACATCCAATAATAGATCTACTGCTAAGCACTACACTTTCTGACGGTTTATTATTTTAATTCTTATAAGCATCTCAAGTGGCCCCCTACTCCATGTTCCTCGCCAATTCATCGTGGCCGATGTAAACACTATTTCCTTTACTTTAAATTTGTCCTTAATCCAACCTATGATCTCGGGCTTCTGGTATTTAGTAATTTTATCTGAATGGCATTGATCTAGGTTTCTGCTATCTGATACCACTTGGGCATCGATAACAGTAGCCACACTCTCACGTACTGCAACAATGTCTGGCTTACGGAGACCTTCCGAGGTGGAAATATGCGGTTCAGTGTGCACTACATAGCCTGTGTTCCTAAGATTACGGGCCATGTAGTTCACAATCGCATCATGTCTTTTTACCCGTACATTGTGTGTTCTATAGCATTCTTGCAGAATGTGATTTAGAGTTTCAGATTTATTTAGACAGCCTGCTCTGCATGTCCTTTCTATTGTTGGTCTACCTCTCGAAACACGAGATCTAGTTGGATATCCATTAATTCTTAGTTTTATCGAGTGTAAAAAGTCCTTTCCCAATGAGTGCTGTTGGATCTCTTATCCATTTGTGTGTTTTAGGTACATATAACGCCTCCCGTAAACCAAAGCCGTCGACAGATGCATATATCCCGTCTTCTTTGACCAGTAGTTATCAATGTCGTTTTGTGACAAAAGGTAACCACTGTCAACTTTGAGTCTTCATTTAGCCTTCGAGACCTCCTGTAAAAGTGTGATATTTGAACTTCACTGTGTGCCAAAGTTTTCCAGATGTAGCCCTTCTAGTTTCCTATACCGCAGTATGGGACTAGTCCATCTCAATGATACCGAGACCTCCTTTAATAATTGGTGCATGAAAGAATGATGGTGTATCTTTAGGTAGGTTTAGCCATGTTCTTACATCCGACCGGATGATCCTATCGCAGTGATTAAGACATCCAATCAGAATGTTAACTAATAATAGTTTGTGATACTGTTGAGGTAGCAGTACCGTTCTTAAAACTTGAAGGCGTTGTTGTGGTTTCAATGGAGCTGAACTCAGGCGTCTGAGCTTCCTTTTTAGGATGTCGCGCACATCCACCACAACTCTACCATCCGCATTGAACGTAATACCTAGATATTTGAAACAGTCTGTCCTCTTAAGTGCTTTCAATTCCCTATTATATGCCGTAAAGGTTTTATGCTGCACAACCACCCTCTTCTCTTAAGGTTGTCCTTGAAAAGACAAGGTACAACTATTTCTGCGTCTAATGCCATACCGCATTTCTCTAGGTAGGTTGTGCATATATCGATCATTGTTTGTAAGCCTGTAGAAGGCTAGGAGGATTAAATCATCGGCAAATGCCAGTGTGTTTATCTTGGTTGACCTCAGCTGACAGCCAATTTCTGGTGGTAATTTTTTAAGAAGGCCATCAATGACAAGATTGAATATAATTGGTGACAATGGGTTACCTTGTTTTACACCTCTACCTGGTTTAATTGGATAAGAAACCCATCCCTCACCGCATAACTTTGTTGTTGACGTGGTATAGAAATTCTGAATATAATTCATAAATTCTGTTTGAAGGCCATTCGATTGCAGGGTATCTATTATGGTGTTATGTGACACGCTATCGAACGCTTTCCTCACAATTAGCAGCGCAACATATGTTGATTTATAATTTATTTTCGATTCTTGTAGGATCATATCGAGCATAACAACATTGTCCGCACAGCCATCAACGGCTCTGAACCCCCTCTGACGTATGTAGGTCAAGCGTTAATGCATTTGATAATCTCCTTGCTAGAATATTGTGCAGCTGCCTAGTTATTACAGATGAGATTGTAATAGGTCTAAACTCAACCGGTTCATTGGCTGATGTGCCTTTTGGTATAAAAATTATTCTCGACCTTGGCAAGAAGTCAGGAAGTTTCCCACATTTTATGATAACTGAGTATATACTTGCTAACATACTAGGAGGCAAACTATTTAGGAATTTTGCTGTAACTTCATCTGGCCCTGGGGCCGAGGATATTGATAATCTATCTTTAGTAACTTCCAGAGGTACTTCCACCCGTACTTGGTAGTTCCACACACAAAAGAAAAACAAGCTTAAGGCGGTTGTTCCAATTTATTTGAACAGAGAACAGAGTGTACACTTGAAATTATTTAAATATTTAGCTTAAATTTAAAAAAGTTTTTTATTTTGTTTTTTTTTTTATATATATATATTTTTTTTTTCTAATCGTAAATTGTTCGTCACTAAAAAAACTCTACTTTTCGAAAATTCGAAAAAACTCTACTTTTCTAAAACAAACTCTATATATTTTTTTTTTTTGTTTGAAAATTCGCTTGGTGGTTTTTTTATTATAAAATCTTTCTTCTAAAATTTAAAAACTTTTGTCAGATTATGTGTCACTAAAACAAACTCTATATATATATTTTGTGACAATGAACTGATTTTCACTTGTTTGTTTAATTTCCGTGATAATTTATTTAATCCTTTTATGACCCTTCTTGCAATCCTAAACAGGATGTCATTCCAAACTGAGTAATTGGAACCTTGCCGCTTCTCCGCAAGGTTTACTGCCTAACAACCCAAAGAAACACGCCCGGTTGGCGCCAAAAGTAAACCGTCCTATCGCACAATGACAACGCCCCTTTCTTGTTAAGCGTGGTGATGCTTACCATTTCCGATCACTGTGAGGCTATCCGATTGGTCAATTGTAAAACAGTGATTATTTTTCCCACTCCTGTGCTTCTGCCTCACTTATTTGAGGTTCATTGGGTCCCAGCAACCTATTGAAAAGCTCTGCTAAAGGAACATCATCTTCTTGAACGTACTCATTATCAGTGAGAAACCCAGGGTGCAAATTCTTCAATGATTTATTATTAAGGGATGCTTTAACATCCGCCCAGCAATTAGCCAAGAGAAAAACTGCATCCTTTAAAGAAACTGATTTTAATGAATCCACGAGGCTCTCACTAAATGATTCAAGGCAGTTAATCAAAAGTGATTTCCGATAATTTAATTTTATGTTTTGTATAACGTTCTGATCCATTGGCTGTATACACGCCGTAGTGTTAGGTGGCAAGAACATTACAAAAATGTTACCGTCTTCAGAGACAAGTTCATCCGCTGATGGATGGCCGGGACAATTATCCAACAGTAGCATTGCATGAGGAGGTAGATTACCAGCCAAAAGATGGCCACGAACCGCCCGAACGAATTCCATTTTTTTCTGTGCCCGATAATAAATAGGAAGGCGTAATGATTTAAATGCTCGCGGGTTTTTTGATTTTCCAACAACAAGCAATTGAAGTTTATGGGTTCCAGCAGCATTTGCACAAGGCATAAACATGACTCTCATCTTCATCATTTTTCTCCCAGAAGCCGACCGCTCATTACCAGAGGCTAAAGTATGATTGGGCAATAATCGCCAGTATAAACCAGATTCGTCAGCATTGTAAACTTGTTCCGCTGTTAGTTTTTTTCTACAATAACTTTCTGAAAATCTGTTTGAAATGGTCCAATAGCAGCTTATCATTTGACAGTTTTTCACCCGCCATTTTCAAACGTCTTATTCCGTGACGCTTCTTAAATTTATGAAACCATCCCCTACTTGCATTAAACCCGATATTGGAGTTTGATGCGACCCTATCCAGGCCGCAATTTGGATAGCACAAAAGAGTTTTTCCTGAAAATTCATTTGGGATTTTGGCAAACAGACGGAGGGTTTTAACCAATAATATATGTTGCTCACCAGCACATGCAAACAAAATAGTTTAAGCGATCATTGTGCTGCATAACTTTTTAATCACAACGAAGGACACTTCATATGTATCGCTGTGTTGCATTACCATTCAATCATGGTTGTAGTTTCCGGCTGACTGGGATGGTTTTACTTTGATTCTTCTCAAAATGGTGTACAAAACAGCGGGGTAACTGTCATTGAAGCGTGGTTTCACAATCGCGACTATACCTGAGAGATGTTTTAAGTGTCTTGTAAGGCCCAAAGTAGAAAAGCTGTTTTCCTTACAAGACGTTGTTATTGTTAGTAAAGAGCGGTTTTGGCCGTTAGCGGTTTCACTGTTATGAGTTTTGAGTGTCTTGTAAGCCCGAAGGAAAGATTGCGGTTTGTCCTTACAAGGCAGCGGGTTTATGTAAGAGCGGTTGTACTTACTCTTACAGCGGTTGTTCTTTTTGAAGATTGAATTAATTCGTCACTTATGAAAAAACAGTTAAATTTTCTGTAATCTGAAACGGTTAATAATTTTGATAACACAACTAGGACTAAGATGAACACTCTTGATTTTACTAATGTCGTCAGAAGACTGGACTCTTGAAGGCTTGAAACGTCGTAGATGTTGCAAAGTGAAACAATGAGAATTGAGCACAAAGGTTTTATCTTCCCATGCACGAAACATTTGAGATATTTAAGGATATTTTACGACCAGTTGCATATTGGCTTATAAAATCTCATATTTTGTATATTATATTAAAAGTAAAATAAATTTTACACCTACAATAAAACCACATAATTACGTGTATTCCATAATGGATATTTTTCTGCGATTTGGCTTAATAAATTTTTATATGTTTATATGTTCTTATTCTGCTCCCCAATACAATTCATGCCACATAAAGTGATCAATATGCTCTGGCATCAACTTTGACTGCATTACGCTTGCTTTTCTCAAAAAATTCTTAATTTTTGCCCAATAGCCTTCCACGTAATTTGTGCATACTCCTGTTATAGGATCTCTAAAATTTTTGGAGTGATTCACTGTTCTATGAATATATGGTGAAACACCGCCTAATGAATTAAGGCTATTATAACCTCTCCAGAAATCGGTCCATATTTCACTCCCTGGTAATACATTTTCACTAATGTGTTCGATTAAAGTATCTGCACTACGATTTTGTACATAAATTACTATGCCCTTTTTGCTCGTTGTATCGACCATACCTAAGACCCACGTTTGAGGCACGATTCTTCCAACATTATATTTTCTGTGCGCTATACCGCTTTCGTCTATTTGTACTATATGTCCCACACCACCTATTTTTAGCAGACTGGGATTTTGTAGTCACTTCCATGAAGTTATATCCCTACAAAATCTATACATTTGCAACACTGTCCCTCTTTTTATGCCAAGTTCCCGACTAGCAACAATTGGTGGACACAAAGAACACCATGACCACAGTAAGTAAAATAATTCATCGGTGGGTAGTCTAATGTTTTCAAAAAATGAGTTTTTTCGTAAACTATATCTTAATTTGCATTTGGAACAATCAAAATCGCAATTAAAAATTCCACCGTCTAATTTCCGCAAACTAGAAATTTTTCTACAATCACTTCTTGTACATCGTACATTACCTCGCACTAATTTTAGTTGCTGGATTTCTTCTATAATGGTTTCGCTATCATTTTCGCTAAAAACTTGCCAACTGACTTAATATTAGTAAAATTCATTTTGTAGTTACTGAAAATTTGTTAATCAAAATGCACTATAGAATCAAGCATCCTAGTTCTTTCGATTAATTCTATGACCATCATGACAATGGCCGTCGTTTGTAATAGAAGTCTAAGCATCTATAAGAGGAATGCCCTTGGTGACTTGACCAGCAAGTATAAATGGACGTTTGATATTGTTTTCGTGAACTGATTGGAATTTCCTAAACTTAGGTTCTTCCTTGTGTCTAAGGGATTTATGGTTTTTGATAAATCCTGCTTGCCTATGCTCTTTATAGTTCTCCCAATCTTTGCGTTGTTCTAATAAGCCAATCATAAATGATTTTAGAATCTACTTTTCTATTTTGCCCTGTGAAGGATGTGGTCCTGATTGAAGAATGGAATGACTTATTGTAAAATTCTAGAGCCTTAAGAATTTGTGATCTGATTGGTTGCTTTTCTTCGTAATAAAGAACGCTGATGCTTTCTGTATGAGTACCACCTAGTCGTTCAACGTCCGCATTACCGGTAAGGTAATTAGGTTTTATTACATGGTACTCAATTTTTTCTTGTTTGCAGAAATTCGAATTCGTTGTCGGAAATGAGTTTCTCTATTTTACCTCTAATTGCTATCATCAAAATTGTTATCGTCTAAATTGTTCTAAGAGTGATATGAGTCTTATCCTCTTGATACAGACTAACATCATGTTTATAGAATTTATCTATTAAATTTTGGAAACTATGTTTACTATTTATTTGTACATATGTCTCTGTGTACTATTTCATTAATTTTGAGGGGTCTCCGTGAAATAAAAATGTTTAATGGGATTTCTATCCGTAATTATATTGTAGTAGTTCTGAGTGTCCGATTACTTTTTTGGTAGTTATTAGGTAGTTTAAAAGTTTTTTAAGATTTATTGTACTAAGAGGATTAAATTTTAGTTTAATTTTGTTTTATTTTGTAACTAATAAATAAAACATTTTACCTTATTCTTAGAGTAGAGTCGTCCCGATGGTCTATCTTATGAATAATGTCTCGAACTGTGTACCGAGATATACGGAAAGCTTCAGATGTTACTCGATAGCTAGCACCACTTGCGAGCCAGCATAAGAAAACCTTCTGTTCAAATATGATGCTCCATCCGGATGGCTTTTTAGGAATCAACTCAGACAGCTTATTAGATTGCGTTCCATGTAACTCTTAAATGTTTCTTAATAGCGTCGTGATTTCGGTTATTACGGGTTTGAATACCGAAGAATAATATCCATGAGCAAAGTATGTCAAAGCCTAAAACGAAGTAATTACGCACCATAATTATCTAATAATGATTTTATTTATCCGAGAGTCTTGCACCTTTTGCAACTTCTCGAAATTTTCCTTTTCGCTTTCTTTTGCTTCATTTGAATATACAAAGACAGCAACTCTATAAAAGGAAATAGCAACTCAGCTTCAGCATCCATGTTAAACCTAATAAAACTTCACTTCTTCACTGCTGCAACTTCAGATTCCAGGTGTCAAAATTTAGACAAGCAAACCAATTCGCACGCTTCCAATGACACTCCAATAAATTAAACTTAGATTTAGATTTAGCATCAATTTGCACACGCCCTAAGTGTCTAACAAGATTTTGTAAATATCACTGAGATCTCTAATGACTTCGTATCATTTGTTAAAACGTAAATAAAACACACTTAAAATTGTATCAACAATGTAACGTTATTAGAACGAAAAAACGTTTCAATCAATCTTACTCGGTGTTCCAATATTCCTATTCATTGATTTAACTTTTCTTCGAATTGAAGTGCATGCAGATTTGCAACAAGACAAAGAAAAGCCTGTTAGAGATTATCGGATTTAACACTCGCATACATCCAACATGAATATTACGTCGTTTCATATCTGAGCACCCGGGTGCTCACTTGAATTTTATATGGAATTTCACTAAAATATGATATGAAAATGGGAAATTGGATGTTGTTTTGAAATGAAAGAAATGTATTGTTGAAAAAAAGTTTTTATTTGTAATAATTTCTTATATTTTTTGAACAAATACCAGCAGGATTCTATATTTTGCTTGGCCCTGGCAGTGGTTCGCAGCAGTAACACTTACTTATCGTGTTAGTATGCTGGTCGCAAATAGGGCGATTACAATCACAGCAGCTTTTACGGGTCCTTCGTCGTCGTTTTGTTGGTAATCCTCCACATATGTAACAATATCCCGTGAACTTGCGGCGTCCGTCTCGTTCGACAGGATGGGGCAGTGTTTCGCAAAGCACCGGTTGGATCGGTATCCCTAAAACACTCTCCAGAGCAACTCTTTTTTTAAAGTTACCATACACCTTGGGGTTCGAGGGCCGCTCCAGCACGGCAGGCATGGCCAACTCATTTCCCAAATCCAGAAGAAAAGTACGGCGAGCAGAATTCTTCCTTTCATTAACTGTATTTAGCCCGTTGTTTTCCGCATATATAATATAAGCAGCTAAAGAAGCAACGTCCAAAATATTGAAAAAGAACGCGAGCGGCCATCTTCTGGTTGTCCTTTTTGTGGTGTATTCACCCAGCATTTTGTCCATGATGTCAACGGCACTTTTCGTCTTGTTGTAGTAAATGATAGCTTCAGGCTTTCGTTGATTCCCAGACACTTCTGTCGAATAGTGTTGAGTGGAAAGCAATATAACGCTTTTCTTTTTCTTTGGAACATACGAGCACATGGCAACATTGTCATGGAAACCGAATACGGAAGACTCTAACGGTCGTTCACTATGCGGCATCATTTCCGTAGGTATATATTTTTTATTTTTTCGAAGGGTCCCAACCATCGACAGTTTCCACGACATCAAAAATTCGGCGAGTGGCAAACTAGAGAAAAAATTGTCCATCGTAATATTTCGGCCGGAACCCTTGTATTTCTGGACCAGCATTCTGACAACTTTCTCTCCTTGGTTAACTTCACGTGGGGCACCAGGAAGTTTTCCAGTGTAGATCTCTCCTTGTAGTGGATAAAAACTCCTCGAGTCGCATACCCACCATACTTTTATTCCGTACTTGGCGGGTTTCGACGGTATATATTGCGTGAAGTGTGTCCCTCCTCGGTACGGAAAACACTCTTCATCGACTGTTAGGCAGTCCGCTGGTTTGTAGTTAGAGGCCAAATTTGTATTTAGCATTAGCCAAATATCTCTTATGGCCGCTGCTTTGTCGGTTTCTCGTCTCTGTACACGAGTTCCAATATTGTCAAAACGAATGCACCTAACTATGGTTACGAATCTTGTTAAATCCATTGCTGCACGAAACATAGGAAATGCCCCATCTCCCCACATCTCACGTACACTGGCTTTTTTGTTGTGATATACACCGGCGATAATCAACAGCCCGAGAAATGTATCCAGTTCTTGAACCGTCAGTGCTTTCCATTTCATCTGTTTTCGACCTAATGGAATCGAAGAATTGTATTTGCAGACGAGTTGCGCCCCTTTTCTATTCGTTTCCCGGACTATCAAAGAAGACATTTCTTCGGAAAATATCTTCCGGAATGTCTTCTTTGCAGAAAGTGTATGAGTAGAAGGATGTGGACCACTTTTTTCCCTGCAGATATTGTGCGGAAGCGTTCTAGCATGAACCGGAGGATGTCGCATCCAAATGGTACCATCTCGGGCAGTCATGTTTTCTCCTTCAGGTATAACTTGCAACGCACCAGCAGCTCGCGACTCAGTCAGAACCTCATTTTCATCGTCCGATGAATTTACTTCCTCTTGTATTTCAAGAACTCCGGGTTCTTCTGCGTCTGATTCGTCGCTGAAATTCCTAATAACACTTTCAACCCGGTTTCGAATTTCTGGTACCCATTCGTCATCTGAGCCACTGCTGAAGTCGCATCCTTCTTCTTCGTCATCGGAATCCAATATATTTTTCAAATATTCGTGACGTTCTTCCTCTGTCATATATTGCCAGCCAATTTGTTCCATGTTTTCAGAATATCTGCAACAATAAAAATATTTACTTTGACATAAGATAACAACAAAAACGTTATAAATACTTACACTTCAACTTCAACTTCAATTTGAATACTCTTTATGTGATGGTTTGGACTCCCTTGCTTTTATGAGTAGCAGACAGTACGTAATAAAAAATTTTCGTAAAAAGTTTCATTTTTCTGGTATATGAAAATTATTAGTATTCTAGTATATACTTTACAGTAGTATATTATTAGTATATACTAATATGTTATTATTTTAGTATAACTTATAATTCAGAAACATGATAATTGACCTTTTTAGCAGGGATTTTTGGTATTTTCGTTTGTGTGCTCATGTAAAGTGTATGTGAGCACCCGGGTGCTCATAAAATCGTTTAAGGGGTACTTATGAAAAATTTAAAAAAAAAAGTACAATTATATATAGATAGAAATACGAGGCACTATTTTCAAACGTCAAATATAACAAGGATAGTTCATAAAAAAACATAACTTTCTATGTCGAACCAAACGTATGAAAAACCAAATTTTATACCCCTTGAGCACCCGGGTGCTACAAAATGCGTGCGAGTGTTAATTAATACGTCTGTAGCACAATTTGGTTATCATTACATACTTCCTAAGGGTGCATTGAAAACTATCTGACGAAAATTTTCTATAATTGAACCACGATCTCGTTGGATGGACATATGATGAAATGAGGCATTTAGCACAACATAAATTCAATTTGGAGGCAATTCAATAGCACCTGCCTGAACAAACTCTAGAAAAAGGAATTGATATTCTAGAAATTATGAAGAACATTCATGTTTTCACTTCTCAATATGTGTACGACATGAACAAGCAAGTGTTTATTGCTAGAGGAAGGAATAGAGTTATAAATACGACGGTGAGTTAATCCGAGCAGTTTGGAGTTTCATTACAAGAACTGTGTTTCCGGTCAACTGTACATATCAATTTTTGAGGAAAAAAGTTTTTTACCTTCTCGCAATTCATGTACGACGAACATATCGAATTTCGTCTCCTGAAAGACCTTAGATTCTTCAATGACAATAAGGACAAGGTATCACAAACATACAGTCCCGGAAATCAGGATACGGTCAGGTGTTTTTTTATGATATTTTAGTGATTGGGCAAAAATAGTGGGCGGAAAGGGCTCATCCCATGGTCCTTAAACTAAAATCAATTAGTGAGTGGAAAAATTTCCAAGATAAATTACTTTCTCAATGGTTTTATTTATTTCAACTTATTACAAGTACAGTTATGTTATACAAGTACAAAAAAAGAGAAAGGAAATAAAGATTACAATGAAATTGAAGGAAAGACGAGAAAAATAACAGTTTTGACTAAACTAACACTAGTTGTTAAAGTAACATATAGAGAGACACAGCACATACTATATATAGTCGGATCAGGGAGAACCGAGCTGTACGCTAATTATAGATGAACAATTTATATACTTGAGTGATGAGGTCAGTAGAAGTACCGGGCTGAGCGACAGTTGTAGTTGAACTGAACTAGAATGACGGTTGTAAAAGAGCTATCGAAGGAATGGAACAAAGGGAATCCAGCCACCAATCCCAATTGATCACGCCATATCGTCTGCTACTGATAAGGCGACCACCCAGCGACACGCAAAACTGCGTAGTAAGCAATATGGTGGTCATTTTTGAGCAAGGCAACAATGATGCCTTAATTGCGTTGCAACACTGTTGCTTCCGTCTGGATTGCAACATTGTTGCTACTTCTTGTTCTTGCAACATATACCTGTAAATCAAAGAAACAACATTCAATGTTTCTTATCTCAATGTTGTTCTTAGATAATTAGGCTTACAAAATTAAAATTATTTTACTTATAATCTGTCTGTCTTGTTATAATAGCTTTCTGTAATCTTTTGATCTTTGATCATGAAATTAAAGGGAATATTTCCGCTTCCAAATTTAACCGGTTTATACACGGTCTCAGAAATTGAAATTACAAGAGGGTTTATATTTCCTTCCATACATATACATATTATCACAATACAATAACTCAGTAACACAATATCTACCAATTTTTTTAATATACTTTGAATGAATATTTTTCATCACCAAATCTCGTTGTGCTATTTGAAAACAATAACATTGTCAAATAAATACAAGCCGCTGGCTCGTGCTCTCTCTCATCTTCGCGGCACACGATGTGGCTCAGCTAGATTCGGTAATTTTCCTGTGTCGTGACGGCCCGGGGGCTTGCAGCGCTGCTAGCGAGTATGTAGAATGGCCGCGCCGCAAGTTTTTTAAAAGTTGTATATTGTATTGCAAATGGCAAATAGTTAGTTTTCTTAACTTTTATCGTCAAAAGTAGATAGTAAGTAGGGACGTAAAACAAAATCCAGGCTGGGGGCAGCTACCCCTGCTTCCCATGATTGAATTCCTTCCGAGTACTGGTTAAATATTTCTTATCTCTATATGTAGTCACAAAGTTTTTCGTACAAATTTGAATTTTAAAGGACATAGCTGTCGTAAGAAGACAGTGGTTAACCCACAAAGATATCTATCAGCTTTTTATCTTCATTACATAGTATTTGGAGGCAGATTCTTTGTAAACCTTTGCGGTCAATATTGTTTATTGTTTGTTGTTTCCTTTCAACAGGGTATAACCCCATACAATAATATATAAATTTCCATGAAAGTGTGCTGTTTACACAAAAAAAAGGAGTTCGACTATGAACTCCGCAACATATATGTATATACATATATTCTTAATTTACAATGTATTCTATAATTTAATTTATAATTGATTAAATTTCTTTGCTTATGAGTACTTTAACATTAAAAGTGATTTTTGCTTAATATTATCAGAAGTGAAATTAAAGATATCAAACCAGTTTACATTTTCATTACAAATCTTAGACAATCTTATAATTATGGTTTGTCCATAATGAAATTGATATTGGTTCATTCTCAGTGTACTTGATGGCACATTCAATCTTAATTTATTAAGTAGTTCACTACAATTTATTTGATTATCAATACTTTTGGATGCAAAGGGTCAGTCCGCCCTTTCTCTAGCCGACTCCAGTGTGGAGATTGTAAATTTTAAATAGGTTCGAGAAAAATCATGATGGTCAAATCCCATCGGGTTTCCAGTTCTAAAGGCCGCATATCTTAGATATAACGTATTAATTGATTCTAGCTTTTTTCCTGTTCCTTTGTAACTGGTCTCCAGATAGTGGAAGCATACATCAGCTTAGAATAGATGAAAGAGAAATATAACGTCCTATAAGTTTGAATAGTCTTGAATTTTGTTTGAAAATTTTTTCATCGATAGATAACATAGTCACGTTAAATATACGCTCCGAATCAACATTTGTAGGTATTTGCATCAATGATGAAAGTTTACAAATTTCATCACAATTTACATTTTTATAGCCATAAACTATTTCTGGATTCACAGATAACTGTACCGGCAGTAAAATATCGAGTGGAGAATGAAATTCATCGCATTTTATTAAATAATCATCAGTAACATTAACTTTAGCTTTAGAAATGTTAGTAAATACTAAATCTATAGTGTTATTAAGTGCATTTTTTACAGAATTTAATTGAACTAACTTATAAATTTTACACCAATCACTCGTTACACTTGCTGCGTCCCTAGGGTTAATGTTTCTATGAAATCCGACTGCAGTAGAAAAATTATCTTTAATCACCTACTGGTAACCCGGAATGTTAAAGTCACCGACTAGACACATTTGGTTATTTATTTGGTCAAGTAATAAATCCCCTAGAGAGGCTTGCGTTGCATTAATGACGTTAAAATAACATGTAGATTCATTATTTGGTGTAATGTAACAAGCGCCTAGAATAAGACATGAATCAGGCGATATTACTTCTAAAGAATTGTCCACAATATTTTTAAATTGGATTTTCTTATTCAGGGCCATTAAAACACCTCCACCATCATTCTTTTCACTAGAAAAAATGGATCTATCGCAGCGAAACAAATTAAATTTACTTAAACCGAGTTTGGAGTCGAGGATGTCTTCATTAAGCCATTTTTCCGTTAATATTATGCAATCCGGATAACCGATGATGTTTTCGCGTGCTCTTACTAAATTAAGTCGACCTCTAATACTATGAATGTTTTGATATAGAATACTAAACTGTGTGGGATTGGCCAATTCCTTTTCCGAGGATGAATTCTTGAGCTTCTGACTGCTCGAGTTATTTACATGCTGATGTTTATGGTCGGTATACCGTTAACATAGTTCGTAAAAATATCTTTTTCACCTTTTTCTTTGTGTTCTTTAAGCTCATTCAAGATCTTGGCACGAAATTCCTTCTGTTTAGGAGTTAGATCGGCCGAAATAGCAATGTCCTTCGACTTAATATTCTTCTTTTGTGAAAAGTTCCAATGAACTAATTCATTCGACGGCAGGCTAACCTTAAGCGGACGTGAAAGCCCAGGTTTAAACGTATTGCCTAAGCGGAAAACTTTAATGTCTTCTAGCGAAAACGGTACATGCTCTGAACAGCTTTCAAACATTTCATTCCTTTCACGAGCATTTCGGGTTTTCATTTCATAATGAAGTCTTCCATTGATGCGACCGTAAAGTCCTCCAAATTATCAAGCCTTTCTTCAATTTCAAAAATTTTTTTGTTAAAAACTGTCGTAGTAAGCTGAAGTTTCTTGTCAATTTTATTTATCAAATTCGACAACAGCTTGAATAGAATTTTCGAATTATTATCAAGGTCATCAAAATCGGCACTAACACTTTGCTCCGTAGACACAGTGATTTCCTTGATGTTTACAATATTCGTTGATTTAGTAGCCGAACTCGGAGTAGACAGAAAAATACCACATCATGCCTCATATACACCATTGTTGTCTGGATTTGCCCAAATTCCAGTGATGGTATCGAGCATGACATTTCTTGCACTTATCTGCATCCTCGCCCAAAGTGGCCTTTTTTGTTGGACACGGAAAATACTTATACATCTTCACATGTACAATACTGTATAGGTCTACCTAATTAGATAAATACTAGAGTTCGTCACAAGTAAATACCATTTGCTCTTAATAGTCATTTGTCCTTTTGTTTAGTTAAACTTTTAACCCGTGTTCCCAACTACAGTTATCTCCAATTGATATCACTGTTTTATCTGTTTCATCTGTTTTTGTGAAATTTTTTGTTGGATTCCTGCGATAAGCAGTTGATAAGCGGTATTCATTTAAACACAAAAACTACTCAGAGCGTTTGTCTGATGAGTGTGAGGCTCTTCTTCTTGGTAACAAAAATGAGTTTTTGGCGCAAAAATATTTCACTTTGATTCTATTTTTTTTTGACTAATTAAATCAAAACCAGAGTTCGTCACAAGTAAATACCATTTGGTTTAAGAAGTCATTTGTCCCTTTGTTTAGTTACACTTTTAAACCGTGTTCACAAGTATAATTATCTCAATACAGTTCTCTATAGTACAGCTATCTAGTTATTCAATCACTGTTTCATATGTTTCATCCGTTACTATTAAATTTGTTGTTGGATTCTACTCAATTCAAAATAATCATTTCCCAACTTTTCAAATTTATTTCGACTGCTCGAAGAGTACTATACGTATACCATACATAATCATCCTTATTTTTGTCAAGACAATCGATGACGTCTTACGGACAATCTCGTGCAATACATATTTGTCTTCTGTAAAAGCTTCCAAGTTTTTATTTATAGTCATACGAATAGAGAAATACCGTGAAAAAGTACGTTAAAGGTATATATTGGTTGAAACATTTTCAGGCCCAAAATTGGTAAACTCAGACCCTTTGTCAACACAACTTTATCAAAAGTACGTTAGTTTTTTAACGAAATATTAATTTGAGCAAAAATTTATTTTATCCAAGATACTAAAACTGAGGTACTATTTGTTAATTATTCTTTAACAATACTATTTTCGGGCTAAATTTGTTTGAGCTAAAACTTATTTTTTCCTTTTTAGTCTTTTGAAATCTTGCATTCAATATTAGATCAATTATTTGTCAACATTTTTAAGGTTTTTAAAATATGTCACGACAATTTTCACGGGCTCCGAGGTACATGTGATGATAGATATTTACACTTATCATTGTGTAGCTATCATATCGAGTCCATTTCGATGCTCGTTAGGTCTTCCATCGTTAATCAATAGGGTCTTTCTCATATCGAACCAGTTGAGATCATTACTACTGAGTGTTATAAAGTGTGTTGGTGGTTCTAGACATCTTATTTGTGCAATTAATTCCTTCAATACTGAACCCCAATATGCAGCAATTCTTCTCAAGTTTTTGAAGTGAAGGTGAACATCTTCAACTCTTCCGCCTAAGCCTTTAATCTTCCTTCATATCTTCTTTCTTTTATTCCATTGACACCATGCGAAAACAAACAGATAGTTCCATGCAAACTCTTCTGCTTTAAGTTCGTGAGCTTCATTGACTATATTGTTCTTTGTCTTACGGACAATCTCGTTCACATTTTCAGAAACTGCTACTTCTTCCTCAAAATCTGGCGGTCTGAAATCTATAGCTGCCATCACCGAATTTTGTATTGGAATAGATTCTTCTTATTTTATGGCACCTAATAGTTGAGTATCAGTTTTCTGTAGCTTCGACACTTCTTCATTCTGTGTTAGCAGGCGTTCATCGATACAACCATCCTTCTCATGGACCCCAATATGGTTCAGTGTGTACTGCTCATTACGAGTCCCAGTTGCTCGCCTGCAGATGCGTGCAAGTTCTTCTATTGTATCGCATTCAATTGCACACACTCTGCCATTTAATGGCGCCGTTGAACCTTTAGGACCGTATGAGTGGGATTCCGTAAAAGAGTACTTTTTAGTATATTAATAAATAGAACATAGAACACAATAACAATTCATAAAAGATACAAAACCGATGCAGAAAACCTTATTATGATCGTCTCAAACTTTTGACCGGCAAGGTACGTCGCAATATAGTACGTTGCCCGGACGGAATTAGAGCCATTATTATATATTTCATATTTTATGTATTACAGTTTCCTCTATTGCATTATTATTAACCATTTTCAGTCTTGAAACAGTTATTAGTCCACAAAACATCGACTTTTTCAGTTGATTTTAGGTGGACGGAATTAGGGTAACTCGTGGACGGAATTAGGGTAACTCGTGGACGGAATTAGAGCTCTTCGACCATTTCGAACTTCTTAGTTTGCGGGAAAGGGATATAACTGTAAAATATTCTTTTCCATACTTTCCAACTCCTTGCTATGGACGTCAGCTGAAGCGTCTTCTAGCTCCACCAATCGCTCGTTGATATCATATATTGCTTTGAGATTTTCTTCCATAAATTCCACACGAATCTCGATATTGAAATCGTCGGGATCTTAATAGAGTCATAGAGTGAGTAATTATAAGATTGGCAATAGTCAAACATTGAATGTACATATATTCTTCAACATATGTTAACTTTCACAGGGCAACGGTGGCATATATAAGAGTCTGGTTATTTTACAGGTTTTATAAGGGAAAATGTATCAAATGTAAAACTCCTTAGATCTTCATTATAATTCCAACTTATTTATTACGTTATAAAACACTTGCACTTAAAGCACGACAATATATCTGTACATTCCACGGTATGCCTGTTCCGATTCACAGCCGTTAAGAGACTGACTCGTCTCACTTTACCCGGAGGCTTCGAGAACGTAACAGTACTCTTGTATGCTTGTGTCTACACGTCCACAACAATACAAGTACACACCAATAAAGTTCTTCATTCACAAAGTTGGAATGTGGGTTCTTGGCTCTTCCGATAACCAATGGTTTCAGTTTATGCAATCCAGTAGCATTCGTGCAAGCACGGAAAGTAATATTTGTAAGCTGTTTATAAGGTTTTCTTCCAGGAGCAGTTTTCTCCAAAGATGAAACATAAGTTTTGTGTGGTGACAACATCCAAAATAACCCGGTTTCATCGGCGTTGTGAAGCTGATCGCTGGTGAGACCTATCTCATCAATTTTCTGCTGTAGCTTCCTCCTAAATGGACTCACTAGCTCCGGTTGCGAAGACAGCTTTTCACCGGTAATTTTGATGAATCTCACACCGTAACGGGTTTTAAACCTTTGTAGCCATCCATCGCTGGTATTAAAGTTTCGTTGATTCTCCTGAATTCGTGAATGCAATGACTTCGCTTTTGCCTTCTTCATGAATCCATCAATCGAATAGTTTTTTGTCACGCTGCTCAATAAACTACCGATATAGCGCTTTTTTCATTTTAGGAAACTCCGATGATCGAAGTGTTTTCCTTTTACCCGGGCCAGAAAATGTATTATTAATTGTAGATTTCGCCACTGCATATCTAGTGGCCAAAGCTGTCACACTAAAGCCATTGCGTAATTGTTCGACAATGGCGCACTTGTCCTTCAGGGACAAAAACTTTGGCGTTTTCGGCGGCATAGTATGTAATCGAATTTAACGATGTATCGAAAAAGTTATAAGAAACACTAAGAATAGTCAACGTTAACTGCCTAAAACAGGCTGGAAATGGGGTTGCAGTTTGATACCAATCGACTGACAAAAATTTAAAGTCAATCCATGTCCCACAATTGCACAAATGGATAAGAAGGCAAAGTTGCAATGCTCTTTCTTTCACCCTTTTAAACCTTTTGCAAGATTTCAGATCTATTGCAATTTCAAGGCCAAAAATAAGAGAATTTGAAAAAGTTGTTCACGTTAAACAGCGCTCACGTTCTTTGTTCACGTTTTAGAGTCGTGTTCTGTCATCACAAATTTGTTCACGTCACCCGGTGTTCACATTATCGCGAGTGTACTGTAATGCTAAAACCAAAAAATAAATGTTCAAAACATTCATAATGTAACAGCATGACGGAAAGAGTTAAAGAACAATTTTACTTACAATACTTACAGATGTATGGTTGCCATCTGGAGTTGCATTTGGTCATACACTTGACATGTTTTGGGATCCTTTGGTTTTATTTCGTCCACGGCTTAGGCGGCAGTTGCCAAATATTCCTGGGTGATGAAGTTGTGCCTAATCGTCTTCTATTTGGGAACTCCGTTTTCTCCTTTCGGTGTACTCTGGGGCCTCGTTTCCTATGCTTTTTATGTTCCGCTGTTTGCTTATAAAAGTATTTTACTCACTTTGCAGTTTTATAGAAGAATTAGAATTATTTATTTACTGTTTTAAGGAAATGTTTTTCTCTTCACTCTTGAGTTTGTAATTTTCAATTGATTGATATTTTATTTCCTTATTTTGGTTAATAAAAACACCATTAATAAAATAAGAGGTGATCCAGTATCTACAGCAAATCTATTTTCTTTATTATTAACGTTTAATTCAATAAATATTTTATCATTATCATTAGCTATATTTTGAAAATTATATAATTCTTCTGCGATACCATCCAAATTTAAAAATTCTGTCAAATAGTTTTGAGTTAATTCTTTCCTTGTTTTTGTCTTTATAAAACTTGTATTACCTCGGGTTCTGTGTTTACACACAGCTGCTAAATGTCACATACTAAACAATCTTTGTCGCGGAACTTGCACGTTTTCGAAATGTGTCCATATTTACCACAAAAATAAAACGCAAAATTATAACCGCTCGATGGATTTTTTTTCACATGCTCCGCCTGCCGATATTTAGTCGTCTTATCTTGATTCGCTGCGTTCTTTACAAAGTTGACTGATACCGAGCCCGCCATCGTTGACCCGTTCATACCCGTTACATCACGATCTGCCATTTCTTTTGATGTAGCTACATATATCAATAGCCTTATTATACGTTAAATCTGTTTCCCCTAGTAGTCGCTTTTTAATTGCGTCGCTTCGAATACCCCCCTCCAACTAGTCTCTCAAAATATTGTTTAACTCTGTTGGGACTTAGGAGGACTTTTCCTCTAAAGCACGATCGTCGTTTTATAGAACTGTGGGGGAGTCTCCTTATCTGACTCTTACCATACAAGTCTATACAACAACCGTTTACAACTCTCACAACAACAATTTATACCTAACTCTACTTTAGTTACTTACTTCCTTCATTTTCATGACTAAGTCCCTCTCAGAGTTCTAGTAGAATAAAATTATTGGAAATTCACCTTTACCTTTAAAATTAAAAGACTTATTTCTGCTTTAGTGTTTTTGTTTGCGTTTGATGTTTAAGTGAAAACACTATTCTTTTGATTTCTTATGATATCCTTTAATTTTTTTTTTTTATAAAGTTTTTATCCTCGTTGCGACGACTGCTTCCGACGATGCTGGAACACTGAAAATACTGGAACCGCGGACTCTCCTTGTTGAAGAGTGATCGGAGACTGAATCCTTTGCTTGTCATCCGTCGTGGATTTATACTCCTTTTCCCACCACGGATGACATCCTTAATTGTCTTGTTGAAATTTCCAGTAATTACGGAAAATCTCACTTTCGCTGGATATTCCGTCATCTGGCAAACAGTCGTCCAGGAGTGGAATTTCTTGACGATTGTGTATTTCCACTTCTTGCGGATTTTCCAGCATCTGGTTGGAAGCGTTCACATACAATCGCTATACTGCTTTAAATATATTTTATTGTTAAGTCTCTTTAAATCAACTACGTCTTCTGATCTTGAACTCAACTTTTCAACTAATAACTACATATATCAAAACTGAAATTTAAAACTAAATCTATCCTAACAAAGAACAATCTTATCTAGACTATAAATTATGAATTAATTATTCTCTGAAAGAAAAATTTATGGTTTAAAGAAATCTTACCACTTGAAATATCCAGAAATAAGCAAGCATAAAAATCCATAGATTTCTGAACACTTCATGTTGGAAAGAAACACTTAATATTAAATTTTGTTTACATTCCAACAAAAATTGCCCTTTCACAATCATATATATTTCTTTTACAAACCCTCTCTCAGAAATCTATTGTAACATAGCAAAACCCTCTTGGAAAATAGAGAATCGGTTCCCTGTTCTGATATGTAGTTCACCAAGCATTGGACTGGATCGGCCAAAGCCCACTCTTTTGCTATTGCTATCTTTAGACCCAAAAGAGAGGGAACCAGGAATTTCCGTCACGAGGATCAGCGGGGACCCCGTTATCGTTTTTCGGTGTCGCTAAGCTCCTCCGATCTACATCCGCCGTGGGGTTGCCAGTGGTAGATTTTGGGCTGCATTCAGTTTCCGCAAATGAGCAATTTGCTCATTATATTACGAGGCGATTATTACATAGTATTTTATTTATTTCAAGTTATTACAAGTACAGTTATGTTATTAAAAAGAGAAAGAAAAAAGAAAAAAAAAGAAAAAAAGGATACAATTAAGAGGATAGAGAAAAAAAAGAAATTAAAAGAAAATTAAGATTACAAAAAAAGAGAAAAAAAAAGAAAATAAAGATTACAATGAAATTGAAGGAAAGACGAGGATAATAAAAGCAATGATTAAACTAACGCTAATGGCTAAAGTAACATATAGAGAGACACAGCACATACTATATATAGTCGGATCAGGGAGAGCGCAAAAGTGTACCAGTACGGTCCCGAAAAGCCTTACGGACATCACACTTGCCCTCCGCGTCCTCCAGTAAAGGGGCAGCACGATTGTACAAACGAATCATGGGGGTGATAGGCTCCATTCTGCCAAACTCCGTGCGATGGAACCTTACAACTTGATCGCGGATGTAAGGAGATATGATATGACCTTGGATAATGCCATGTATGAAGGAAAGATCGGCCAAAACACGGCGTTCAGCGAGAGGTTGGAGATTAAGGAGGTGGAGACGATCCTCATAAGGGGGAAGGTGGAAGGGATCAGACCAGGGAAGGTTGGATAGGGCGAAACGCAGGAACCATTTTTGTACAGCCTCAATGCGCTCAATATGCGGTTTATGATAAGGAGTCCAAATTTGGGAGGCATATTCTAATAAAGGACGAACCAGGGAGGTGAATAGGGTTTTAAAGGAATATGGGTCCGCTAGTTCTCTAGTCCACCTTGTGATAAAGCCTAACATGACTCGCGCTTTATTTATTACAAGATTACGATGTTCTTGAAAGGAGAGCTTCGAGTCAAGGAGGACACCCAAATCAAGGGTAGAGTTAACAGCCCTTATCGAAATACCATTGACATAAAAAGTGTGATTCAGATGGTTACTCTTCCGAGAGAAGCAATTGTGTTCACACTTGGAGTTATTAAGGATAATATATAATATAAGTTAATATATAATACACTAAACACTAAAATATATTGTTTTTCAATTTCTCAATTTGCAAATTTATGCTATCGACTTCATCACGCTGGCTTTCCAAAATTTTTAACAGGAAACAGGTAATTATAATTGGAAACAATCACCCCAAACTCCGTTTTGGGTTATTTTCGTTTGCTGGGCGTAAAGACAATAATTAAGCAAAAAATTTTTAATTCAAAAAATATTCGAGGTTTTCCCTGATCGAAAATTAGTTCCCCGAACTTTCCCGGTTTTTCAGAAAGTGGCCACCCTGTAACACCACTTTTTTTCGTTTATGAAAACTTTAAGATGGCCACACTTGTAACCTCATTCTCTATTTCAATTACGCTTATTTATATTAATCAAATCCTTTAGTTTAAGTTGAACACCACTTGTTATTTGCTGTAATATCTGTAGTAAGAAAGAAAAAAAAAAAAGGAACTCACCCCTGATCCGCTTTCTACCTGTCTCCGCGTGGTCGAACCTCTTGTCCTGGTCCAGGCTGCCGTGCGCGTTCCTGGGTCGTCCGATGAGCCCCTTTCAGGCCCGAAAAGCGCAGAAAGAAAAAACGAAGAAGCACAAAAAAAATCACTTCAATAGCATTTATGTAATTTATTTACCGCAAATTTACACTGTTGCTATGAACTCGAAATTCAATCAACTTTAGTTCGAAAGTTTAATTTTACAAAATTTCAAAGAAAAGACAAAAAACAAGATTACCTAATTACTCTAATTTTAAAAACCAAAGGAAAGAAAAACAGAACAAAAATTTTCACAAAATTATTAGATCCAAACTACAAGAACTTTAAACTTGAACTTCTTTAAATCCCAAACTTTCTAAACGCTCCTCTGTCGATCGTTCTTCGACCGACCGCCTGCACGGGCAAATCCAAAAAGAGAGCGATTCCACTTCTGCCCTGGTGAGGATTACGGAGGATCCCGTTATCCTCATTGGGATAGCTCCTCCCTTCTGTTGTGAAGATGATCACGTTTGTGACCAGAGTTAAGTATTGATCTGGTCACAGGGTGACCATTTCATTTTGAGCAACTGCTCAATTCCTACATATCTCTTCATAATATTTTATTTCGTTAAAATAATACATTCGCTACAACACGTTAAATTTTCAACATAATTTTTTTTTACATGGTTATATGAGACTTGAAGCTTATTCTTAATAACACTTAATAGCACATCCAGAACCATTTTAAAGTAATGCTTAACTTCCTTGATAATTTCAATAAACTTGGAAGGTTCAAATTAACTTGCTTGGATAACCCTTCTTTATGCCGAGCAATTACGCTCAAAGGGGTCCATCTTGACCGTGATAAAGGGCAACTTTGGTCTGCAAGGAACGAATCTGGGCCTTCGATGGTTTAACGAGATTTTGATTGGAAAGTGATCGCTACCATAATTGTAGTCGAGCACCTCCCAAACCATACTTTGTACCAGGTGAGGGGAGCAGAAAGTAAGATCAAGTACAGATTTAGAATTAGCATTTCTGGAGGACCAATTATATGAGCCATTGTTTGTTGGTAATAAGTTGGAGTATTCAACTGCGCGTTCCAGTTTGCGAACTTCCCTGTTCGAACTGGAGTTAGGTAACCAGGCATCACCAATTGCATTACAATCGCTTACCAAAATATTGGGTTGTCCGGAAAGTTCGTGCTGTTTTAAATAGAAAATTGGCCACACGTTGTATCGATTTACGTACCCAAGCTTTACAAAACGCTCGTGAACTGTGGACTTTGACATTTCCAACATTTCTGATACTTGTCGTGTTGTATAGCGTGGGTTGCTCTCGATCAGTGATCTAATCTGATCATCATCTGTGGTGGAAGGCCTACCTATACGTTCTTTATCTTCAAGACAGAAATCACCATCTTTAAACCTTCCAAACCACTTAAGCACAGTCCTTTCTGCTACAGCATTTTCACCATACACCGAGCATATCTCCTTTGCCGCTTGTGACGCATTCACGCCTTTTCGATAGAAGAAAAGCATCAAATGCCTAAAATGCACTTTCTTACACTCCATAATTAAAATCGTTTAATATGATAAATATTAACGTGTCGCAACTAAAATTTTTGCTACATATGCCTGAAGTACCGTTATTTACCTTGTCATAAGTTTGCAATAGTTCCGACATGTTCAGACATGTCTTCACGCCGCATACCCAAAAATCGGCACGAACTTTCCGGACAACCCAATAGTATATTTGAAGTTAGATAAAAAATAAATGAACGTGTTGCAAGTGTTATCTTCAGTTAAGAGCGTACCGTTAGTCGCTCTAGGTGGACTATATACATTTACAATAGTGAGTTCTTCTTTATTATTCAGAAGAATTTTTAACTTTTAGGAATTGTATATGGTTTGCCTTACAAATTGAGAGAGTTCATGATCTACTTTCTGAAACTTCAGAGCATTCTTAACAAACAGAGCTACGACACCTCCCAGTCTATCATTCCTCTCGGCATGATCATCCATTCAAGTGCGCCACGTTTTGATAACGCCACTGTGTAGAAAAATGGCTGAAATTCATAAAAATCTAATTTTTAACCCGCAAAAATGTTTAATTTATTCACAATTCAAAAAAGAAATTCGTTCATTATAAGATAATTTTAGTTATATCTATAAATTGTTAAAATAATATTATGTGTTGCATAAATATTATATGAATACTATAATTTACATCCTCATACTGAATTAATTTCAATAGTTTGACGTAATTTGTTGAAGAAATCAAACAATAACTTTTTCTACAGTGCTCTTCAAAAATTCAACTTGTAAGATATTTGTAAAAGGATGTAAGTCCGTTTATTTCCTTATAAATTAATAAATAAGGAACAAAGTGCTCCAGGAAAACACGGTTTTATTCATTTCATAAAATAAGACGAATATATTATATAGATTTTTGAATATTTCGTTGGTTATAATTTTGCACCTGATTTACTCAAATAAGTGACCGAGGATTATTTACGCTATTCTTTTCAAGATATTAAACAAGATCCAAAAATTCGAATGATAGAAACATAACGAAGATGATAAGGCCATCCTAATTGGCACAACTCCTCACCCGTGATTGGGAAGAATCAGCTAATTTTTTTAAAAGACTTTACTTATGTATTCCCAAAACTAACTAGGGTAAGCAAATCATGAACAAAAATCCAGGAAAAATCAAATTCAAATATAACATGTTTAGCGTTGTAGACTTTATTAGTGAAAAAATCGAACAGGATAAAAAAATGCAAGGATTCTTTATTTCTAGATAAAAATCAAATTAAACACTAATTTTAATTACAATAGCTTCAACTGTATATAGCTCACTCAAGTAGTATTTTTATATGCATTTCCTCCTTCGAGCGGTTTTTGCAAAATTTAGTGACGTGGCCAAACCGTTGGCAATGCGTACATCTCTTAGGTTTTTGAATGAATGGAGTCACTTCTAAGAGGATACCCCATACAGAGATTTTATTGGGGACATCTAGGGTTTAAAACTTTATTTTGAAGGAGTTCGAGTCCTCGAGAACCGGGACTCTCTTACCATCGCTATTGTCACGTTCCAAAATCTACGTACGACAATAGCCTCCGAATGTACGGAGGTTGCGTGACTCATTCGGCCCTTAGCCGAAGAAGAAGTTCGTGGGTGGGCGCCACCCGTTTTAGAGGGAGTTACCCGGCACCGATCGCGGTCAAAACGAGAAACCCCCGATGTGCCGACCAAGAGAGAAGTAGTTTATGTGGAAGCGAAATAGGACACCGTGCTTATATTATAGAGAATTTCTTTTACTATAGTACCAGACCTTCACAGTTTTTCATACAAAGTTCACTTAACCTTGCATGCACTGCACCCTAGATAGGTTACTGACCTAATTTCTACCAATAATTCTTAATGCTAAAACTTATCTATTGTTGCGCTGCTCGGTTCCACGCTTCTCTCGCCGCGGTGCTGGTTCTTTGACCTTCTCCCTCGATTGTCTGACCCCGTTAACGCGTCACGCGGTGTAAAGCTTTTGTTTCGCGAACGTTCTAATTATCGAACTTATCAAAATCATCGAATATCACATTCACCGTTCGTACTTGATCATTTGAGTCTTTTCTTTTCTACTAATAGTCCTAGTACTTACTGTTGGTGGTAAGGATTGTGTGTAGTTGTCGTTGTGATTTAAAGGATAGTGTCCTAGTGGCAGGTCCGCTTTGAACAGTGCGAAGAGTGTAGGTGAAAGTACGGATCCTTGCGGAACCCCAGCCATTGGATATATTATTTTAGAGTTCACGTTCTTGTCATGTACAAACGTTTGTCTACCTGTCCTGTACGCGTCTATGATGGCGGTAAGGTAATCATGTACCTTCCGATTTATTGTTTTTAATTTCTCCATTCGAATGACTCACTTTGCTATTTTTACTTCGATCACTCGTTTTGTTTTTTTTTTTCACTTTTCATATTTTGATATTGTGCAAATTTTTCTCTGAGTTCATTAATATTTCTAGCACCATAAAGTATTGATTTATTACTCTCAAGAGTAAAACTCTCAAAACAAAGTTTAATTTTTCCAAAACAAAAATCAACTATCTTTATAACAAACTATCTTTATTTTTATTTAAACTTTAATCTTTATCTTTATTATTATTGAACACACAATTTTACCAAACTCAACCCATATAAATTTAAACTTGCAACTCGAGAAGAACGTTCAGATTCGAACTGCCTCAATTCCATTCGATTGATTTTATTTCAACCCATAAACGTACTCTCAATTTTGATTAATCCCCTCCTCGATAGGATACATACGTGAGTCCACATTTTATAGTAAGGCCCGATATTGCCCTTTATCATATTGAGAACCGATATTGTTCTCTTTGAATTTGAGGACCGATATTGCCCTCTTATACAGATGAGAACCGATATTGTCCTCTTAGGCAGTCGAGAACCGATATTGTCCTCTTATGCTATTGAGAACCGATATTGTTCTCTATTATTGTTGTTGAGAACCGATACTGATCTCATAGACTCCCGTATGCTATCCTTCTTTGCGCCAGAAATCGAACATTATTTGCGCCAACAATAAGAGATTATTTTCGCATAGGAAGATCATTTTAAAAGAGAAATATAAAACTCTCTGAACATTCATTACAAGGCAAAAGATCTTAAAATACTTAATTTAATACATAATTAACTTAATTTTAATACATACATATATTTACTTAATTAATTAGTGCAAACGCACCTGATGCTAATTAATACATTAATTACAAAGGTAATAAAATACTTATACATTCCCTCAAATTAAATACATAATTCAGTGAAATTATAACAATAACATAATCTCTATTATGTTATTATATTACATGAATATAGTACACAGCAGTTGTAATATTACATCTAGATACTACCACTACCTTTTCATTTTAAGAAACATAAATTTTCTTTCTCTTACTCTATTACATAGACTTTTACTTATATTCTACATATTACATTTTACTTACATACTAAATTCTACATTGGAATTCTACACCTTCTTTTAAAGCGTTCTTAAGTTGATCCGATAAGTAGACGTTTGGCGTAAATTTCTGGATGTCTTCCTTTTGGCATAAGATAGCCGTCTCCTCGAAGTCTCGAAGCCATTTTAAAATACACTGATTGTCTTCGCAACACTTGTTTCTTAGATTTTTCTGAATTTGTTTCGGCTACAGAGAGATCGTCTTCACTTGAACTTTCACTATTACAATCATTTTCTTCTAAATCCCTTGGAGATTAAATTTGCTTGGTTTTGATTAAATTTGTGTTACAATCCCGGTTGAGCCCCCAAAATTTTATGTCGGATAATATTAGTCAACTGATTAAACACGTTATAATTCAATATATTAATAAAAATAAAATATTTGCTTTTACAATTAAACTATACAAATTTATATTCGCGGACCAAATTCTTAATAACCTTGCTGTTGAATTCTTTTCTGGAAGACTAACTTTCTTTTCGTGTCTCTCTCGCCAAAAAACTTTTCCAACGCGTCAAGGCTTCCTTTTCATTAGTTTTTCCATGTCAAAGAATATTTAAAAAAAAAAACACTTTCAAACACAATTCGGTGGCACCCACATATTCTTAATCTAGCTTACAAACAAGTATTACATAATATAAGTTCCGATACTACTTTCATTTGTATTAGTATTAGTTTTTTATTGAAATCAGTAAGTTAATCACATATATATGTATGCATATAAGTTTAATAATTAGACTTTATAATATGGTATATATTAGTTGATAGGTATGAGAAACATGTAACATGTACAAAATACGTTAAGATTGTTTAACTTTAATGTAAATAAGGTGATATTGTGTAACACTTGATATTTGAATAAACTTTTTATTGTCATAATAATTCTGGTTGTATTACTTTAACATGGACAGAGTTAGTTGGTTTATTCTGTTGTGCACTGATCCAGGTGACAAATCAGTTCCTCTCATAGAGCGTAAACGTGTTTGCATATCAAGAGAAATGCAGCAGGTTTTGAGCGCAACATTAACCGCAAGTAATCCAAAAAGTGGTAAGTCTCCAAGTAACCAAGTATTCGATAAATTTATTTGTTATCATTTTTAAATTCAACCAGTTGGCGATGAATGTACCATTATTGATGCTGCCAAACAACTGCTAGATACAAAAAGTCTAGTTCAAAGCTCTGAATAAGTTTGATTACTTCAGTGATAGCTATGTGTGAAATCATTTTATTGATAAAAGCGTTAAAGTATGAGTCGAGAGAAATCTATTGTCTTGCTCTTTTAACAGTGCTTGCACAAAAGCAATGCCATGAAATGCCATGATCAATGAAAATGAGTTACAAGCATTCTGTAGCACATATCAGTAACGTGAAACCGATAGTACTGTACATTTATAGTAACTCAAGGTATAAGTTCGTCCTGGGTAAGACGTTAAACTGCATCCTAGTTACTACAACTCCTGGCACGGTTTGTAGTTCATTGGCAATTTCTTTCGAATCAATAGAACTTGAGGTTAGAAGTTCGAGGATCTATTTTGAAGAACCGTTGGTTGTATGGAAGGAGTCAATTAGCCACATAGCCACAACTCCCTCAGTGAATTTGATGTAATGGAATGGCCAACCAACAAAATCTGAAGAACCATAAAGACAATAATTCAAAGATAGTGATTATAACGTAGTTTTCTTCAAAGCTTATGCCAGTTAGTTTAGCTTTATAAATCTGCCTATCTTTGAAACCTATTTGAAAGGGAACTCTCAAAATATTTGAGCAAGACAATAATACAATTGAATCAAGAGCAAGGTGAAATGAGCCTTGAATTATTAGTTTAAATTAATCGGGGGAACCGCAATGGCATTTACCATCGGAATCGGGTAAATCGATATTCTCTGTAAGTAGCTTAAAATGACTTTTTTGGAATTAGCATTGTAATTTTTTCATTATAGAATAGAAAACCACTCGATTTTGTTAGCTCAACTAATTAATTCGTATCTCTCGATGGCTGACTTTGGCCGTAGACCTGCTCTGGGACTTGGTATGTAATAGAAAACAGACCGCATTTAATAATTATTTCGTAATACAATATCAGCGATTAACTCCGGGTGGTTACTCCTTCAACGAGGTAGGTTTGTTGTTTGCTAGTAGTGTAAAGCAAATCTTATGAGATTTATATGTTATATTATTTTGCAGAGAATGAAAGTATTACTAGAATCTGCTTCGCCTACATCATCATTTTCAACGGCTAATTGGAGGAGGCTAGCCTATAATGATGGATTTCGCTATAGACGAAATCCAGAGTTAATAGTTTATAAACCACATTTAACTGGTAAGCTTTTGTGATATAACATTTTAAAATAAAAGTTATAATACGATTTTAAACTAATTGTAGACTAGCAGTAACGATTCTTTTCCTGCGGGAACCTGATAGTGTACAACAACTTTGTCACAGACAAACATTACGGCCAGATATTCAAATTGTGTTTTAAGTGAATTTTTTACATTTATAATTTGTTAAGTGTTTTATGGTGTTTGTTTAATTGAGGATTTAAACACATTCAGTACATGTTACACATTCGAGAACCATATGGGTCTTTCTGAAGTCACGACGAAATTACGTGAGTAGAAGCACAACCAATTTCCACAATTTGTTAGGAAGATTTATTATACTACTTCATGAACAACCAGATTCCTCCATGTTGCGAAAAAGGCGATGTAGATATAAGATGCATATAGTAACCAGAAATGTTTTCGATATTTCGTATAGCACATTTTTCACCTAAAGTTGATTCTGACTGAGGTTTTGAAAATAAATTTATGTATATTAAGATAAATTTAAGTGAGTAGTTAAGCAATTAATTGGTGAACAATTTATAATACGAATTAGTAATAAGTAACAGATGAACAATCAATGATTGTGAATAGTAGCCAATGAGCGTCTAAGTTGAATACTTGCGCAGACATTTGAATGTAGAGCCTGGGAGAAGCGATTGTTCTCTGTGCTGTCCTAAATTTTGATTTCTTTTCTCCCAGGTTAGCCAAATCACCATAATCAATGTTATCATAAACCTTTATTCAATATTAGTTCAATTCATATGAGTCTAGCATAAGTTATTTCACATAAGTATAAGTCTCTATTTTATACAGCAATGAACATCAGTTATTTATATCGTTTGCAATTGTAGCGTCAGCCACTAAGGAACCAAGAACTCAAAAAGATCTCAAGCGTCACAACTAAACTCGAACACGATCAAACATGAACTAACTACGCAGATCCAACAAAGAACATACGCTCTCTTATCAGTGCGCCGATTCCTTACTGACCGACGCCACTTACACTTGCAGACACTCATTCTTAAACACTAACACTAACCTAGAGCTTACATATAAATGCGGCAGAGGGCCGCGGTATATTAAGTGGAAGTTACTAAGCTACGCTATGCCTAGACAGGGAGTAGTACTGACATAAGACTACATTCGAAAATCAATAATTTATTAGTTACTAATAATTTAACAAAATACATATAAGCAAACAAATTTAAAGTTATAAAATCGTTTATTAAAGAAAATTCACGTTACTACAGCTGTCACATAAGTGTTCACTCCCAATGCATCGGTAAGACTGACGCGCTAGCATTAGAACAAAGGCATCAGGGTTCTTATCAGCGCGCCAATCTCACCCACGCTACACATACATCTATCTATATACATATGTTTACAATAGTTCTAATACTAGCCTAAAGCTTATGTCTAAATGCGGCAGAGGGCCGCAGTATGGTTGAGTGACACTAAGCAGAAGGCCAATATACAAGTTTGTCACAACAAACCACTATACAAGATCATACAATACTACAAAGTAAAATTTCCCATTGTCAAATACACTGTATGTCATACAGCATTTGACAGTTTTTAATCGCGATAAATTTCAATGGTGCGGTTGCAGTACAGTCCTTTTCAGTGGTTCCCGGGCGGATTGTGCGCTCACCAAAATACATTCACTGGATCTTTTGACAAATATTTCAACCTGTGGATACATTTTGGGCCACCAAACTTTTGCTCCTAAACGTCTTTTCATTACTGTCATACCCGGAGAAAATAGTCTCAGTTACACCGAATTTGCATTTCTCCTTGTTTAGGCGTACTGTGTATTTACGGAATCGGTCGAGTACTTTTCACAACCGGGCATCGTGTAGCTCTTTTGTTGGTGCATACACGACAACATCGTCGATGAAAATCATAACGCCCTCACATCCATTTAACATGTTTTCCATCAGCTTTTGGAAAATTTCTGGTTATACCAAACATTAGACGTTTGTATCGAAAGAGACTTTTTCTGGCTAGTTATACTAGAATTTCTGGCTAGTTATACCAAACATTTAACGTTTGTATCAAAAGAGACCTTTTCTGGTCATGAATGTAGTGATTTCTCTTGACTTCACTGACAGTTCAACCTGGTGGTATGCTAGCTTCACATCCAGTTTTGATTATTATTTTGCATCAAATGTGTGAAAAGTCGTCCATCGTTGACAGTTGATGGTTTTCACGCTGAACAGCTTCATTTGCTCTCCGCATGTCAATACAAATGCGTACATCATTGACATCGTTTGGAACACAGACTATTTGTGTTATGTTTTTATTATTTACTTCAATTATTTGTACACTTAAAGCTTTTATGATACTTAATTTATTTTACATGTTATATATTTACACGTTGTTCTGCTCCATGTGTTCACCCACCTAACCCATGTCTGACATTTTTCTTAAGAAGCATGTCTCATTCGGTGTGATTGTAGAGTACCACGTACTAGAGTGAAACCCATTTCGAGACACCTTCCACTTTTTCTATGATGTCTTGGCGCAGCATTTCTTCAATTGTGTCGTCGACCAATTTTTCTAGTGGCGCTGGCACTCGTCGGTACGGTTGAACCATCTCTTTGACATCCTTCCTTTTTGTTTTGAGCTTTCCTCTGAATTCGGTTGCAGTGACATTTGGCTTAGTCGATTATGTATCAATTTTGAGTACACGCAGTATTGTTGCTGTTTCATATCTTAACAGAACTTTTCCAATTTCATCTGCCACATAGAAATTAGCTTTGGCTTCCAAATTGGTGGTCTTAATTATGGCTTCAAATTTGCCCAAAAACTTCAATGGATATCCCGTGTTATGACCTCTGACCTGCTCCTATAGCTGGATAGGCATCTGAAATAGAGGTTATATTGGTGGCATTTCCTCTGCCAATATTGTTTCTTATTTTATACTTGCCTATCTTTTAATCTTATATGTGTCTCTTACACTCTCAAAACTAATTAAAACAGCGTCTTCTATTGTTTCACTTTTTATTTTTTATATATATTCCTCTATAATGAACTATTCACATTGCTTCCTCTGAGTCAACGGACTTCGGTTTTTTATATTTCGCCGAGAACAACCTTCGTTGTCTCCACATTGAGGGTCAAACTCTCCCAGGAACGGTACATAGATCACAGCACCGAGCCCACCCACATGTAATTCATTGAGCCCACTCTCATGTAAGTCATTGAGCTCATTAACATGTGAGATGTTCCCTGGGAATTGTTTTCCGTATGGACGGACGGAACATACACCCCTCCTTTAGAGGAAACCGATAAAGATTCGGACTTCAGTTATCAATTAAATACAATAATATTATGATTAATTGTTTATTTGAAAGGTAATAATGCGAGATTTCTTACAGATCTCATTATGTATTGATCTCTTTTGATAGTTTTCAATTTATTGTATCCTGATTTACTGTTTTTGAGGTAACGTTTTAAGTTGTATGATGACGGTGATGACTTAAACTTGAGGAAGTCCTATTTTATGTTAACTATTATATCGTCGCAGTCTTTACTCCACCATGTCCTGGTTTTTTTGGCTCTTAGGTCAACCATGTCCCTGGTTTCCCCTCCTACCTTCTTGGCAATTGTTGAAATAGTATTGGTAAAGGACTCTATCGAGTTCCATAATACTAAATTGCTGAGTTCGGATTTACATAGGGGTTGGAAAATATTCCAATTCACGTTATTCAGAGATAGTCTTGGGCGGCATGGTTCCAACCTTGGTTTAGAATTGATGGAAAACCTAATTGGGAAATGGTCACTACCGAAATTATAATCCTGAACCTCCCATTCCATTCCCTGGATAATTTCAGTGGTGTTCATTGCAATCATTGTAAAGTTATTTGCACAGTAAAAGTAAAGTTATTTACAAACTAAAGGTGGCCTAAGAAATATATCAGGTGGGTGGATTAGTTCCCTTATACATATATTTTGCATGGAATTTTCATTTACGTTTTGTTGGTGTATATGTCTTTAACGTGAGTGCGATCGTGTATTTTGGGGTACCGAGGTAGGTCCGGGTATCCTGTACTCTGGGTGTGTCCAAGTACAAAAACAGTGCTGTGGTTGGTTTGGGCACTCAATTGAAAGGGCGGTAAGTCCGCTGTGCTGTGGTTAGTCCGGGCACATATAAATGCGGTCCGTCCGCTTAAAGATAGGTCATGGTTTGTCCATACCTTCTGGGTAAGGTTTATGTTGGAGTGATTGACGCTCACAGCGTGAAAAAGAAAACCACTAACCCCACTGAGTATACGTTTGTACTCAAAACCCATTTTTTTTATATATCAGGTGCGAACACTCGCGCTACGACGGGCCAAAGTAAATTAAATTAATTTTTCTGTTTTATTTTTTGAGGTACTAAAATTTGTCTTTTAAAGAGAAAGAAACTTAAATAATTAAAGTGCTTATATTTTGAACATGTTCTCTTGATCTTAATACTACTAATATCATTTTTTTACTCTTCTTATCCAACTTTGTTCTTGATTCTCTTGGAGTATACACGTAACCAATACTACCAAACATCTCTATGTGACCTAACTGAGGTTTGATGTTATTCCAAAGTTCGAAAGGTGCTGTATTAGGGGTCTGGGTAGAGGAAGGTTATAGGCTTTGTACCGGTCCTAGAATCCCACAGTGCCTCCTCTAAGGTTGCCTTTGACGTCCCCGACACTGTGGAATAGACACTTTAATCGAAGCGACTTAAATCTGGGAACTAGGTTGTTGGGCTCTGGAGACCACTTTCAACTAGAGGTTCCCCCAAGATCGATAAGTTTCTAGAACCTTATTCGATGCGATATTTCGGACTCTAGTTGATGGGTTACTATAACCACTTTCAACGCTAAGTTCCCCACTGCACCGATAGGTTTCGTGAACCTTGTTCGGTTTGGCAGCTTCGAGCTCGAGTTTGATGGGTTACTACGACTACTTTCAAACTCAAGCTCCCAAAAGAACCGATAGGTTTCTAGAATCTAGTTCGGTTTGGATTACTTACTTTTCCTATTGGTCTACTCCCCATTACAATCGAAACTGATTTAGCGAAAATTCAAGGGACCCAAAAGTAACTCTCGCTCTTAGAGGTTTCTCACTTAAACAGTTTGTCACTTAAGAAGTTTTAGGGGTGGTTTCTCTCATTTATAGAGGTCATATAAAACCGAGAAAAATGGCCTACTAGTACTGAACACTTTCCTTCAATTATGTACATATTTTATTTATTTAAAGAAATCAGTTAACTTTTTCTGAGTACCATTATTACCTTTTTTACCTTGTTTTTCAAGTTCATAAATTTTGTCAAAAATAGACGGATCAGTGTCACAATGCTCAAAAAAACTGTGGAGCGTTTCTATCGCATTTAAGGCATCTTTTTTCGGAATTGGCTTTTTTCTATATCCATTTCTACGGATGTCTGATCGTCTTCGTCACCATCTTCATTTTGTCTGAATATGCTACTGCAATCCGCAACTATGTCCTCATCCGTATGTTCTCCAGCAGTCGGCAAATCATCGTCAATTCCAACATATTCATCAAAAGTGGGTCGCTTCGTACTTGTTTCACAACCAACAAGTTTGTCCTACACCTCAACACTAGGCTCTTGGACATCATTTTCTTCTAAAGTGACGACATCTTGGCATTCAGATGCTGATCGGAACCCAGCATTCTTGAAACAGTTTTTGATGCTGGTATTGTTTACCACACTTTTCGTGCGAATTTCATTGCTAAAAGCACGTTGATCACAGGACTAATGTTTTCGTCAAGACAAGTAAGAATATGATTGGCAACTTCGCTGCGATAAAGTCTCTTAAAAGTGTGAATTATACCCTGATCCAGTAGTTGAAGTTTACTAGTGGTATTCGCAGGTAAAAACATTATTTTCACATTTGTAAGTGGTGGTAAGTCTGTGTGGGCAGAGCAGTTGTCTTCATTTTCTTATCCAATTTCTTCAACCATCCCTTAAAAATTATCCTAGTCATCCAAGCTTTCGCGCTGCTGTCATATTCAACGGGTAAAGTTTTAACGGCTTTGAAACGTCTAGGTTGCTTCGATTTCCCTATGATAAGTAGCGGTAGTTTGTCCGTTCCTGTCATATTTGTGCATTGCAGGAGAGTTAGTCTCTCCTAGCTTTGTTTAGCTCCATGGCATTCTCGGCATTTAAATGTGAAGGTTTTATCCGGAAGGCACTTGAAAAATAAAGCTGTTTCAACTGCATTGTAAATATCATTTGGATGATGTTCTGTTTGACAAATCTTCAGTCCACTGGTTCCAAACACCTTGATCCACTGATTTGCTTTCCCCTGCTGCTTTCTTGAAAGATACGTCATGTCGTCTTCCAACCAACCATTACTAGCTGAAAATATATGTAACTTAGAAAATCTGCCTTGATTTTCTTTAAAAAGAACAAAGTTTCTTTCGTTTTTAAGATTTATTAACGTTTTCTCACTCTTAGTGGTACAAATTTTTATATAGTCGACACAGACGATTAGAAAAGATTGCCAAACTTTTTACAATTTTTTACTGATCACTTACGCGTCTTGATCTTAACTAACTCTCCTTACTCCTAATTACTTAACTTATAAATATTTATTTGGCTTACCTCAACAATCATGCGTTTCCGGCTGCGGTTGTGAAGTGTGATTGAACTTGCTTAAATTGCAGGTTCAATCACCGAAGTTCAATAGTTGCATTTCGAACACGCGTTTCCATTTCTGTCATTACGCGCGTGTTTTAAAATTGTTTCTAGGTGGTTACATATTTTCTATACTGGGGTAAGTCCCCAAGTGTGTAACCTGTATTCCCAGTTTTATGGCAAACATTTTACTTTTTTGTTTTAACAAAGTTCCATCTATCGGAATATTTTTATCTAGGGTTTGTCTAATCCATTCCCTGACTTTTTTATCACGTCACGGGAGGGTCGGTATTCTAACCGACTATTATACCGGTGTTTTACTGTAAAAATTCATGCGGGCATTTTCTAGTATTCACGGCAATTTTATTTTAAATTGTCAAAATACAAATAACAGTGCACGAATAGACAAATTATAAATAAAATAAATGATATCAATCAAAAATGAAATGCAATTGATGAAACTGCTGGCCTCTCTTCATACTGTGCTGGAGCTATGAGCCATTCTTCCTCAAGGTGGTCGTCTTTCGTACTTCCTTGGGCAGGATTTGCTTCCCGAAATCCAAATATATTCCCTCCATCCTGCACGGCTTTTCCTAAGGACGTCGATTCGATAACTCTTTCCTCAAGTGAGGAAAAAGTAACCATTTTGTTAAGACCTCCGCCAGTAGCCTTTAATTCCCTCTTGTTTTGTCCCTTTTTTTTTAATTTTTAATTTCATGTCGGTCCATACTTTTTGTCACTCAATCTCTATTTTTATGGGACCCCCTAAACTATATAATTGGGTGGCAACCTTCTTCCACGAGTCCTTGAACTCTTGTTTAGATTTGAAATGCTGGTATCCTCTGGCAGCCTCCACATTTTGCTCCATTAAGGACACCAAGCACTCAAATTGCCCTCTGGTTGTACTTTTTCTATTTAAAAATAACAAATTACTAAATAAATTAATTAATAATTACATAATATACTAACTTTTCGTTTTATTTCCATTATAGCGACTCTTTACTTCCGGTTTTGAAGTGAGTTTCAAAACCAAGTGACGTGACATTTTGTGACGGCACGTGTGATCTACAATACGGCCTTCTCCGTGACGTGAGACAAAATTCATCCCGAAGTGATATTTAAGTCACTGGGTGAATGTCAGAATGTGAATTCTCGAAACTCACGTCACGGAGCTAATCACGTGACTCCCAGAATAGGGGCTAATATATTTTATAATTAGGTGCACAGTCCAGCAAGAAGAACTTAATTACGTTTTCAGTGCCCGTTGTTTGTTATGTATGGTTTGTCCTAAAGTTCACAAACCTAACAAATCTCACACTACTCGCTTGAGTAAAGTGAGTAATTCCAAATAAAATAAATAAAATGAAACACGAATTTAACACTTTACATATACTTTTATTTAAAAATGCAAAAAATTGATAACACTGAATGACACTAACAGCGTTGCGATTTATGAACTGTCGCAATGTACTGAATTTGTTGAACTTATAACAAGGAGCGTTGCTCAAGATGACAATACTACTTAAAAACCGTCTTATTACTTAAATGTAGAGTTGGGAAAGGATCAATAGTGGGAGTAAGGAAATATTTGGGAAAGACCATACATTTGATATGCACATTGTCCCAAAAAGGATTCAGTCAATCGACGTAAAAAAAAAAAGGATAATAAAAAAAAGATTCTGGAAAACCATAATCTTACAGAATAACACAAATATACGAAAAAACCTAACAAAAATGGGTTTATTGAAAACGTGCATTCCAGATGCACAACATACTCCCCCGGTTGACTGCACTGCGATCGACTTTTGAATTAACTATTACATGAGAAAAAAAAAGAATCTTAAATTAAATCAAATGCTCTTTTCTACAAATGCTTATTTTTAATTGTTTATTGCTACAGGCAAGGGTGCCAATCTTTTGACACATCTTTCTAGTTCCCCGGGTCTGGTCTTCACTCGTACTACCCGTACCACGCATTCTGACCCGGGTCGCTCTTCAAGAACACGTCCAAGACGCCATTGGAACCTTTTTTGATAGTATGACTACCTTTGACCCACTTTTTTCTGATATTTAATTCATGAATGTATTCCTTATGCCATCTGGACCAAAAATCCTGCTTGATCTTTTGAATATGTTGCCAGAGGGATAAACAATTAGCTGGAATTGATTTAAGATCTTGTTCGGGCAAACTCATAAGAGAACCACCAATGACGAAATGTGATGGGCAAAGGACTTGTAAATCGATGGGAATTAAGGACAGCCTCGATTTCAATTGTTAAAGTATTGAACTGATCAGAAGTGAATAATGGAGTACCAGCGACTCTTTTTAAGTGATGCTTAAAATGATTTCACTGCTGCCTCCCAAATTATTCCGAAATGTGGTGACTGAGGTGGTGAAAATTTCCAATCGACTCCCTTATTAGACAAATATTGCTGTACTTTGTTATTATGTTCTTTGGATATCATTAATTCATGTAAATGCTTTAACTCGTTTTTGGCTCCGACTAAATTTGTGGCATTGTCTGAACAAATTGTGCAACAGAGATCTCTACGAGAGATGAAGCGTTTTAAGGCACCGATGAAACCTTCAGTTGTAAGATCACTTGCTACTTCTAAACGAATAGCTTTTATAGATAAACAGATGAAAACAGCGACGTATATCATGGCCAGCATGTGATCCAAGGGGATCGAAAACTCGTAATTTCCGAGCATATGATGCGCTTAGTATATTTGGACTGAGAACTTGCCCTGACGGTGTAAACTATCGTCACTTCCGACGAATTCCAATATACTCCGAGAGTTTTCAAAGTTGAACTATCCCCATTTTGCAGGTGTTTTTAAAGTTAGAATTTCATTATATAAACAAAATTTATGTGTTATATTACTATGGCGATTAAAGTTTTCTGGCTGGTTGCACGTCGAACCCGATTCAGATCACTAGCTAACTGCTTCCAAGGTGATTCCTAGAAAAAATTCGAAGATAAGCTCATCAATGGTCTCAGACAATGATTGAATAACTGTTCAAGACATTATGAATCAAGTGGTTTGGCCAGCAGAAGTTCTTTCGTGAACTTCTCTACGATTCGTCATGAATCTTCTTTGTAAAATGTGACCGATAACGCACTTGATTCTGAAGGTGTTTATGAATGATTCGTTTTGAATATTCATTAGAAAATAGGAAGATCAAACCTTTCTGTCAGCAGAAGTTGCTAGTTGAACTTCGCAGAGATCTGTAATTAATCTCATCCCAAACGAAATGTGACTAGAACGGGTTTGATCTGCATTACGAACCAGTTCAGGGTGCAAGTCAGCAGAAATTCGTTTTGAATTTCATGGAAGTTCTCATTAACTTCCCCAAGAAAGTGTGACTTGCACGCAACTGAGCCAGACGAAGCCAGAGACAAGCACAGTCCTGATTAAAACACAAAAGAACCAGTACAGGGTGTAAGCCAGCAGAAATTCGTGGTGAACTTCGTGGAAGTTCTCAATAACTTCCCCAGGTCAATGTGGCTTACACGCAACTGAACCAGACATTACAGGAATAAAGCGGAGTCCTGTCTCTAGCTATTAAAAAACATAACTTACACAACAAATCAAATATCCTTAAGAAGGAATCCAAAGAGATGAATTCAATTCACAAACCGCGACACAAACAAAGTCAGGTGGCACCAAGCACAACAACTATTAACACAAATTCCAAAATCAATTTAAGGATAACGACTGTCTAAAAGGTCAGCTTCTGCGAGACTCTGTCTGCAGACTAACTCGTATCTCACACAACTTCGACTCGCTCAACCATCACCTTCTATGATGGTCACAAAAATTCACCTATGCCTACTATGACATTAAATATATTTATTTACATTATATTAGTATTAAACAATATTCTATCTTTCATGATTTTAGACAGTAGGTGATGGTTGACATTCGCATTAGGAATTTCTTGTCATACTAATGAATTTCTTGTGATAAAAATGAGGCAGGCTTAAGTTCAAAAAATAATCTATTGAACTTAAAAATCTACGTTGTACCATCTTCTTCTCGTCACAATATAAGGAGATACGGCTGATCTTCTTCCCTTATGCATACTTAAAGATACATTTTTTCAAAATCTCCTGTCAGAACGTAATTATGAACTGTATAGTCGGCAGGCATTAAGGCGTCATTGATTGATTGTTGCAGAACCATCAAAAACTTCACGCACCTTGGTAGTTACGCTGGTTTCTTTTACGACTGCTTGATGGGGTAAATAGTAACCTAGGTCAGGTTTCTGAGCTACTTTCGTAAGGTAACCCAACTGAATATATTCTTTGATGACTGCTGTATATTGCTCTTTGAGCTTTGGATATTTAGCAAAACGTCGCTGAAGAGATGTTAGCCGCTTATAAGCCATCATGTATGATTCTCCAAGTTTCTTAATGTTTTCATTGAATGGAAGAGCTACAGAATAACGTCCGTTCGTTAGACGAACCATATGTTTAAGGAAATGCTGTTCACAAGGGTCTTCTTCTGTAGTCATGGATTTGCCAGCAGGCACCTCTTCTATTTCCCGAAATTCACTTATATCACTTGAATTGCTGAGATGACATTTAGCTGATTTTGAAAAACTACGCAGCGTTAATGTGCCTCCTATTATCCAACCAAATGTAGTCTTTTGCAATACCAGATCAGGATCTGGAGGTGATGATAATTTAATATGACCGACACATAATGACAATAGAGCAGTTCCTGCTCCTATCAGTAGATCAACTGGAGCAGGCTTGTGATATTCAGGATCTGCCAACAATATATTTCCTGGTACGGATAACAACGAACGATTGATTGGTTGCTCTGGTGTGAGCGTTGTAATCGCTGGTACGGCGAGGAAATCTAGAGCAGCTGTGTAGTTGATTATGGATTCTACGAGATTTGATTATGGATTCTACACTATAACTTGATATCGTATTCATATTATTGAGGGCACCAATTGGGATGGTTTGGCGTTGTTTTTTAAGACCTAATTTACTGGCTAGCTCATGCGTTATAAAATTCTTTGTAGATCCCGTATCTATGATAGCCCGACTGGTTATAGGTTGACGACCTTTATTTAATATATAGATTAAAGCGGTAGGAATGATATCTTCGCTAGTCAAAGGATCAATTGCGAACACCCTTGTTGTTCTTTCACCTAGTCAGGATTGATTTTGGGCAGATATTTTTGAGTGGTCTTTATCTGTGACTTGAGAAGATGCTGAAGAATTAGCACCATTTAAATGCAAAAGAGTATTGTGCTTTTGTTGACAAATGCGGCATTTACCTCCTGCACATTCGTTTTTCATGTGACCACTTTTTAAACAATTGTGGCATAAATTGGCCTGGCTGACAAATTGATAACGTTGATTAGGAGACATTGCATGAAAAGATTCGCATCGATATATGATGTGTGCTTGCTTGCAAATAGGGCATGTTTCCTCTTTTCTATTGTTTGAATTAGAAAGAAAAAATTTACCGCGCAATGCTTTCATTCGGTCGTTAGTCTTCGGCTCATTATTGGAAGTTCGATCTGAACAGCTTCCCCTTTTTTCTAGAAACTCCAACAAATTCGTGTAAGACGGCATCTTTTTTTCCGATAAGGTAGTTTCCCATTGAAACCTTGTGTGATCACCAATTTTACTAGTAATCAGATATATGAAAATGCTACTAACGTGCTCTACAGGCTCTCCTAAGCCGTTCATGTCACGAATATGTTGTCTAAATGTATCGGTTAGTTCCTCTAGATCACTGGGAGTATCTCTTGTTAAACCAGGCAAATCATGCAAGATGGACCAATGACGAAGCATTGCCTTTCGCGTACTGTCATATTTATTTGATAAAATATGCCACGCTTCTTTGTAGTTCTCTGGAGTTCAATCCATTGAACCAATTGACCTGGCCGCTTTACCCGTTAAAAAGGATTGAAGATAATACATTTTAGCGACATGTGGTACTTTTTTACTGTCAATTTTAGATATGAATGGTGAACGATAAGCTCTCCGATTCTCTAGGTTGCTATAGTTATATGTATAAATAAAACTTGTATACATATAACTATTTATATTTTATTTAATACATAATATTTAAAATACAATATAATAATAATAATAATTATATTATTTAATTAAAACCTGAGCTCCATTCTAAAAGAGCTCTCCAAATTGTCACAAAACTAAACTCAACTAACTAAATTAACATTTTATAAAGTTAAAATAAAAAAACTACTTAGATCTAAAATTAGCTACTTAGATCTAAAATTAGCTACTTGTTACAAGTAGTAACAAGTAGTTAAAATAAAGTATCTTAATATAATAATATTTAAAGTAAGTACCTACAGTTGCCATCAAATGGCTGAATTTTGATTTCTGGCAGGTTAGCCACCGATTTGCAATCAACTTCGAACGCATGTTCTGTTGCGTTTCGCATTTCAGGATTTATTGAAGCTGAATCGTTAGGTGAACTCAAGTTTTTCAGTAATTTTTTTGATTCTGCTATGCTACTGTAGTAAGACTCTTCTATAGACTATTTAATTCTTCGCTATGAGTATCATGTTACGATGGATATAAGTCTAACAATTGCTCGTGAATCGGATAAAAGTCATTAAAATGTTTGGTTAATGCAACGACTTTAGTTTCTAACAAATATAAATAAGCTGATTCATCTCATTCTGCCATATATGTCATAAATTTGGTTAAGCGTATCTTCATATCTGTCCTTTTACGTTTGAGGCTTTCGATCGTAGTCATGATTATCTTCGAAAAGTTCAGCGATAAGGGAGAGTTTAAGGGAGACTAGGAGTACAATTTATTGGTGATAAATCAAACAAGCTTACCAAGATTCCGAAACAGTTGATACCTGATGATCGATGCTAGGCAGCTTTGCTTCACTTTTTCACAAACTATATTGTTCTTCAATGATGTCTACTTTTAACACTTGCTCATAAATTTTATCACCTTTGATTGAATTGTGCTTTAATTGTGCTACTTTCACTGATGGCGTTCACTGTTTCTCTATTATTTTTTGTTTAAAACTTTTCGATAAATTAAACTACACTTTGCTGTGTGATTTATACTTTGAATTGTAATTGACACTGTTCAATTGCATTACTTGACTGAATTTTTAAGAACTGTGTATTGATGCTATTTCAAACTATGTTACGTGACTGAATTTTTAAGAGTTCTATAACACCCGTCTTCAAGAAGAAAGAAAAGCGGTGTTGCCACATTACATAGTTCAAGAAAGAATGTATCAGAGTTAATTCTCAAAATGTATTAGAGTTAATTCTCAAAATGTATTAGAGTTAAATTTTGTCTTTTCTAATAGTTTTTTTGTTCAGTGATTACTGAAAAGATTCAATGCACAATATTCAAACAAACATGCTATAATCTCATAAAATTTCAATTAAGTGGGTCCTTTAAGTAACTCCTCCAGGTCATATAAAAACAAAACAAATAAGAGCGGTGATAATATTTCTCCTTGAAGGACACATTTTAAAACTTTTATCGTATCTAATAATTCTTCCCCTTTTCGAATTTTGACGTCAGCTTTTGAATATAAATACTACAATATACTTACGAATTTAGTACTGAACCCTATTTTATTTAGTTTTGACCATAGGAGTTCATGACTGATTGAGTAAAAAGCCCCATTGAAATCAATAGAGTGTGCAAATAATCTTCCTTTGTCTTTACTGATGTGTTTTTGTTTTAAAAAATCAAGGGCGTAAATATTGTCAAGACAGCTTCGTTCTGACCTGAAGCCTGATTGCCATTCAGATTATGTGTCATTCTCATCGCACCCCTTACACGCTCTCAAATTCATTATCAAAGTAAACAATGTAGCAATGCAACTAGCTAAAGCAACGGGCGATAACTTGATAATTCATCAAGTGTTAAGAGCACTAGTTGAGTTAGAGCTGAGCGTAAAGCATGAGCGTATTAAATGAAAAAACTTATTTTTTGAGCTAACTATTTTGAGTTTATTTTTGTCTTTATATATTTTTACAACCAACAGTAAGGAGCTATTTGACACAAGAACTTTACAGAGTAATTTTTTATTAATAGAGCGAGATAATAATTTGGTGTGACCGATCAGAATGAAATTTCTAAGACGACTAACTAAGGTATCGGTCATCAAAAGGAATGACGGTTAAAAATACTGCCTGGAGTCAAGGCCACACTCATTTTGCTTACTCCAGACAATATTTATCGAGCTGATATGAGCCAGCAAATTTAACGAGGGCCGGCGTAGGTTTCAACATTGATATGATATACTCTCCTACGCATTCCTACATTTGTTATGAAAAATTTTATTTTTCTGTCTTTCTTTTCATAACAGGACAAGGAGTGCATCTGTTAGAAGATCACTTGCCCCTTTTCCCGCCCTGTTGATGTGGCGGGGAACGAATTAAAGAAAAACACCGGCAGTTCTGATAATACACTTTATTGGGTCTGCTCCCGTACAATAAATCTTTCTTAGCAGCTACTTTTATTTTTTTAACTTGTAAGTTGTCTCATTAGTTAAACACATTAGAACTAGGCATCTATTTTTCTCTTTTAATACATATACGAATTTGTCAATTGTCTTATTAGTTAAACACATTAGAACTTGGTATCTATTTTTCTCTTTTAATACATATACGAATTTTGTCAATTGCCTCATTAGCTAAACACATTAGAACTTGGTATCTATTTTTCTCTTTTAATACATATACGAATTTGTCAATTGTCTTATTAGTTAAACACATTAGAACTTGGTATCTATTTTTCTCTTTTAATACATATACGAATTTGTCAATTGTCTTATTAGTTAAACACATTAGAACTTGGTATCTATTTTTCTCTTTTAATACATATACGAATTTTGTCAATTGTCTTATTACTTAAACACATTAGAACTTGGTATCTATTTTTCTCTTTTAATACATATACGAATTTTTGTCAATTGTCTTATTAGTTAAACACATTAGAACTTGGTATCTATTTTTCTCTTTTAATACATATACGAATTTGTCAATTGTCTTATTAGTTAAACACATTAGAACTTGGTATCTATTTTTCTCTTTTAATACATATACGAATTTGTCAATTGTCTTATTAGTTAAACACATTAGAACTAGGCATCTATTTTTCGCGATTAATACATATACGAATTTTGTCAATTGCCTTATTAGCTAAACACATTAGAACTTGGTATCTATTTTTCGCTATTAATACACATACGAATTTTGTCAATTGTCTTATTAGTTAAACACATTAGAACTTAGTATCTATTTTTCTCTTTTAATACATATACGAATTTGTCAATTGTCTTATTAGTTAAACACATTAGAACTTGGTATCTATTTTTCGCTTTTAATACATATACGAATTTTGTCAATTGTCTTATTAGTTAAACACATTAGAACTTGGTATCTATTTTTCTCTTTTAATACATATACGAATTTGTCAATTGTCTTATTAGTTAAACACATTAGAACTTGGTATCTATTTTTCTCTTTTAATACATATACGAATTTGTCAATTGTCTTATTAGTTAAACACATTAGAACTTGGTATCTATTTTTCTCTTTTAATACATATACGAATTTTGTCAATTGTCTTATTAGTTAAACACATTAGAACTTGGTATCTATTTTTCTCTTTTAATACATATACGAATTTTTGTCAATTGTCTTATTAGTTAAACACATTAGAACTTGGTATCTATTTTTCTCTTTTAATACATATACGAATTTTGTCAATTGTTCATCACCCGTCGAAGTTCGCACCAGACTCATCTCTCTGATCCTCATGGCCTCCTTTTAGATTCGCATCCGAGACCTGCCTTACCGACGGTCTTTTAGGGGACCCAATCGGCTTGCCTTTTTAACTGAGGCGTGGTCAGCGTCCCGATGTGATCTCGCGCGTCCCTTCGCGGAGGTCGCGCTTGCCATTTGACACCTCGAGCGAAATTGAGTCAATGTCGATAACGGCACTTTCACTCATAATCTGTCCACTTGATGGACATGGAATTTTAGGGACAGATTTCCTTGAATTTTTACTTGTCGGCGCCGTTGCGCAATAATGACTTTCGAGAAAGTCATAAATAGTGATCCTCGAGAGGGTCATAAATGGTCCCTGGAATTTATTGACCTGTTCCCAACAAGGGTTCAAGGAAAGGGGTCGTAAATTTGTTCGCCCGTCATGGTGTCAATGACGAGGGTCATCGTAAAAGAAAAAAAAACGAAACGGGAAAAAGGTAAGGGAAAAGAGGCAGAGGGTTGTTTGCGTGAGAGTGCGATCCGATTGGAATCCTTAGATGGGATTCCAATTGGATCCTGAATCGAGATTGATTTGATCGTTGATTAAAATTTTCGTAAATTCCGATCGGTTTATTTACTACATTTTCCTCCCCCCCTAAAAAAAAATTTTCTTCCAGCAAGAAAATTTTTCCTTATGAGTATGGACATACCGACTCGTTCGTCTAAGAAGAATTGCTACCAAGTTTTACATGGTATTTACCCTTTCCATGGGTTTACAAAAATGAAATACTTATTTTATCTTATGTGAATATCTTTAAGTTTTCGTTGCTTATTTCTAGACTAAGTGATTCTTCTACATAGTTGTCCCTATTTTGGTTCCTTTTGTTTACTTTCTATTAATTTTGAAAAATCTTTCCCCGAAATTTTGATATTTATATATTCTTACTGTACTGGCTCATGGAAGAGCTTTAAATTATTGTTATGAACTCGTCTTTCTCTGCGTCCCACCTTTATAGTGGAGTTTTCTTTGGAATTAGTTTTGACAATTTGGTACGGCCCATGCCAAAGGGGAGAGAATTTATTGGTGCGCACTTGATTTTTTAGGAGGACCTTGTCTCCGATTTTGAATTCTTTTACTAGTGATCCTTTATCGTAATAATTTTTTGACAATTGTTTTTGCTTTAGGGAGGCTTCTCTTGCTAGCTTGTGGCTCCATTGAAGCCGGGCCTTCAATTCATTTGCGTTATTGTCGTAATTGTAACAGATTGTGGGATTAATTTTAAGGTTAGTTGGCACTTCTGCCGGAAATCCATACAACAACTCGTGAGGGGTGTAGTTGGTGCTACAATGAGGGGTTGTGTTGTACACAAACATCGCGTAAGGCATCCACGTATCCCATGTTTGTGGATCCTTATCTACAAATGATCGAAGATATTCGGCTAATGTCCTATGACTTCGCTCGAGGGCACCATTTGTTTGGGGGTGGTATGGTGTCGTGGTTATGCGTCTGATTTTTAAAAGTTTGGAGGTTTCTTTGAACATGCCTGCTATGAGGTTGGCACCTTGGTCTGTCAATACTGTCTCGGGTATACCATGCCTGCACACTACCATAGTGACAAATGCTTCCGCTAGGGTGGCAGATTCGGTATTGACGATGGGGATGGCTTCTGAATACTTGCTTAGGTCGTCTTGGAAGGTAAGTAGGTATTTATGGCCAGTATAAGAAATGGGTAAGGGACCTACTACGTCCAGGTAGACTTTTTCAAATGGTTTAAGGCAGATGTTAGGGATTCTCATGGGGATCTTGGGGTTCTTTGAAACTTTGTTCTTCTGGCAACTCTCGCACGATTTTATATATCTGGCTACGTCCCTGGCCATTCCTTTCCAGTAGAACTGTTTCTTAATTCGCTTGACTGTCCTTGACACTCCTTGGTGTCCTCCTGTGGGCAGCATGTGGAAGTCTTCGAGAACCTGAATTTTTTCAGATTCTGAATTTAAGGTTTTTACCCTATCCAGATATATGTTCACGGTGATATTCCTTGATCCTATTACTTTTCGTATTGTGTTTTTGAATAATATGTCCTCTTGTAAGCTAGAAATGGGAACTGAAATGTGGACGTTGTGTCGAGATTCTTCATGTTGGAGGATTTCCTCCAAGATATCTTCTAGGCTCTTTTGATCCTCATTAGTTCTGATAGGATAATTGATTCTAAAAATGTGGTATTGTGAGTTTTTATCATATCCTATTACGTGCTCGCTGTTATCATAACTGTTTAGCTTTAGTAGCTTATTTAATCCTTTTTCTATAGAACTTTCATACCTGGGCAACAGGAAGAATTTTGGGGTTGCATTTTTGCGGATAAGGGATTCGTGGTTTTCTATAATCGCGCCTTCTTTAGTAAATATACCCGGTTTATTTTTTTCTGGGGCTACAGGCTCGCTTTCCTCAGCTGCCCTCTGCTTCTTTGCTTGTCCTCTAGTCAGGACATTTATACTAATATTTTCTCTATGGATATCTGTATCGTTGACCGGGATAGCTCGGCTGAGTGCGTCTGCGTTCGCGTTGAGTTTCCCTGGCTTGTGTATCACCTCGTAATCGAACTCTTCGAGGCGAATTTTCCATCTCATTAGTCGTGAGGACGGGTTTTTCAGATTCACTAACCATACCAGGGGCTTGTGATCCGTAATTACCGTGAATTTTCTGCCATAGACGTAAGGCCTAAATTGTTCGACTCCATACACGATTGCTAGTAGCTCCTTTTCTATAGTGGAGTACCTAGTTTCGGCCTCGTTCAATGCCCTACTGGCGTAAGCTATTGGTCTGTCACCCAGTTCGCTCTTCTGAGAAAGCACTGCCCCGGGGGCTAGTCCAAGGGCATCGAATTTGAAGGGAACGTCCTTCTTTAGTAGTTTGGTGAGAGGTTTCGCGACTTGCGAAAAGTTGGTTATAAATTTCCTGTAGTAACCTACAAACCCGAGGAAGGCCCTCACGTCCTTCAACTTCTGGGGTCTGGGATAAGTTTTCACGCATTGGACTTTGGATGGGTCGGGCTTGACCCCATTGTCAGTGATAAGATGACCCAAATACATTATCTCCTTTCTAAGGAAATGGCATTTCTCTGCCTGTAATTTAAGGTTATATTCTCTCAGTCGTTCCAAAACGGCTATTAGTCTCCTATTGTGTTCGGTCAGGTTGTATCCATGGATGACTATATCATCCATGTATATGAAACAGTGGATGCCTTGCAGACCAGTGAGCACGTTGTTCATGGTCCTTTGGAAGGTCGCTGGGGCGCCCTTCAGACCGAATGGCATCCGGCTATATTCATAATGCCCGTATGGCGTACTGAAGGCGTTCTTCTCACCGTCTTTCGGATCCATTTTGATTTGGTGGAACCCACTCGCCAGGTCTAGGGTGGAAAAATATTTGGATTTGCCCAATTGATCCAATATGTCGGTAATATTGGGTAGCGGGTATGCGTCACCAACTGTCACTTCATTCAACTTTCTGAAGTCTACCACCAAGCGCCATCTTTTGTTCCCGTTCTCATCGGGTTTTTTAGGGACTAACAACAGTGGGGAGTTCCACGGACTGTTTGATGGCTTGACTATCTCCATCTCCAACATTTCCTGGATCTGCCGATCAATTTCTTTTCTACTGGTTTCTGGCAACCTGGCTTGGTGTATATGGGATTCTGATTAGCGACTATTTCTATTTTATGGGTAGCTGCATCTGTGTAGGTTAAGTGGTCCCCCTCGAGATAGAATAAGTCATTGTATTCCCTACAAATCTCTCGGATGCTTAGGGCTTCTTCTTCGTTACAATGATCGAGTTTTATAAGTCCTCGGAGCTTCCTTATCCGGTTTTTTACGGGATCCCTTTCATAATCGGGCATCACCACGTCGAAGTCGTTCAGACTTTCGTAGTTTGGATTGATTTCCCTTCTACATAGGGTAATGTCTTCCTCATTATTGTTGAGTAGGAGAATCTTGACAGTTCCGTTATCTGGCTTTGCAACCGTATTGCCCATGATAACGCCTGGTTTAACTTCCCTACTAAAGAATACTATCTCGCCTTCCACTGGTGCAGGTATTGATACTACAGTCTCGGTGCGGGCTGGGATTAGTACAAAATTATGGACTCCGCCTTCCTTGAGGAGATCATGGCTCGTATTCTCTATTTCGGAGATACCGTCGTTACTAGATATATCATATTCATTTTCATTTTCAGAGTAACCTCTGTTACTAGATATATTATATTCGTTTTCATTTTCGGAGTAACCTTTGTTACTGGGTACATTATATTCGTCTTCGTTTTCGGAGTAACCTTTGTTACTTTGTTTCTTGGATTTATCTTCCTTTTCGGAGTAACCTTTGTTACTAGATATATTATGTTCGTTTTAATTTTCGGAGTAACCTTTGTTACTATTTTTATTAGATTGCTTTACGATATTGTTCTTTCCTGGCGTAACGTCCAGGGTTATAGATTTCGTTCTATAATTAATTTCCGCGAGGGTTTTCCGAAGAAAATCGTGGCCTATCAGACCACCATAATTGAGCGATGATTCTTCGCCTATGATTTGAAATGTGTGCTGCATTTCAATTTTCTCGTCCAGTTTTATTGTTCCCAATATTTGTCCTCTAGTATGGACCGAGTTGGAGAACAAGGTTTTGACGTTATATCTTACATCACCATCGAATCTGGCCTGGGGCTTTAGCACGCTTGATTTCACTAGGCTTATTTCAGCTCCAGTATCGATAATAAATTCAGTCTGAGTATTTTTTGATATGTTTAGGGGTAAGGTCATAGTTAGGGTTCCCTGGTTCACGTTTATCGGAACGGTCAGGGTTTTTGGTACTCTTACTGGTGATTTGGATGTACATCGGCTTGAACGTGCATCAGCGAAGGTTCGCCGACATTCGACCTTCGCCACGAATGGTTTCCCGATTCCGGGTTGTCGGTGTTTTGTTTATTCCCGTGTGGGGTTTCGTATCTTCGTGGGGACTGCTGGTTGTTTTCATTGAATTGTGTTGCCGGCTGACTTCGGGAGAGGTTTCTCTGCGCGTTGGCGAAACTTCTGGCTCGGCATTCTTCTATTTCGTGTCCTTGTCTCTTGCAATATCTGCAATGGGGTTGACGCGGTTCATTATCTGCGTGTGCCAGAAAATTATTTGCTGGTCTCCGGGGTGGGGGGGGTTGAAAGGTTACTTGTCGGTTCCCTAGGGTTCACTGAGGGGCTATGTGTCCGGGTTTGCCGCACTTATAACACGTAGGAGGTTTGAGTGCTGGTTTCCGATCAGGGTGGTTGACATTCGGGGGTATATCTGGCTTAGGCGCCACGGGGCTGATTCGCGTCTCTACGCGGTACGCATGTTCCATTATGTAATTTATCATTGAACGTAACCTCTTCTCGGGATATACCTTGGCCAACATTTGCAGCTGGCTATTGGTTAACCCATCTTCTAGGGTTCTCACCGCCTGTGCTTCATTATCTGCCATCAACGAAGCTAGGAGGACTTCGTCCTGAGTGTATGCCATAGTGGCTTCATTCAGCAAGGACAGGTTGGATATAATCCTCTGGGTGAATTCTCTCGTGTTTTCTCCATGCTTTTGGCGTAGCTGGTTCAACTGCGATTGGAGGTTCGTACGTGATAGTTTGGTTTCGAATTTGGCGCTTAATGCCGTTTTTAATTCTGTCCAAGAGAGTATAGGATTGTACTTGAGCACATCATAAGCACTTCCTGATAGCTTACTACGAATGACACCCAAGAATAATCTGTGTTCATTCTCATCGCAGCCGGTTTCGAAAAGATCGTTGGCACATGCCAAGAATTTATGGAGGTCCTTGGGGTTACCATGGAACTCGGGTATCAGGTGCTGTGCTTGATTGACCGTGAATTTAGGTCGGAAGCTACTAGTGTTTTCAGAGGGGATAGAAGGGTTTTCAACTGCTAATTCCGTAAGACGGTCTATAGCCTGGTAATATTCTCTCTCGGTTTTTTCGAAGAGTTGCGAATTCAGATACTCCGATACTTCGGATTCAGATTCATGGTCTTGGATGATTTGGAGGTGTGTCGCCTCAAAAGGCTCCCAATGGTGCTCGAGGAAGTTCATTTTCCGCGCTAGGACGGGTTTTCGTATCGCAGAAGGGCCATGTTGCGTCAGTCCTTCTATCATTCTGAGCAATATCTTGCTCCTCTCCTTCTGGATTCGGGTAAATTTCCCTAGGGTTGGGATATTCTTGCAAGTTTCGGAATTTTCTGTAGGGCTAATCCGGTTTTGCTGCCTTCGGGGCGAATTATTTGGTTCAATTCGATTTTCCGTTGGGATTTCCTCGAGATAGCTGAGATCTAATATCTCTGGGCCTGGGACTTCGTTTTCCCCGGTCATAGGTGGGTCAACGGGGTCTAGAAGGAGGGCTTTTTCTTTAAGGGATTCCTTGGTCCTCTCAATTAGGTCCATGGTGTTGTCAAAATGACGGGTTTGCGAGTACTCGTTAGTGGTATCGTGTTTTGCGTGGTTACGTATTTTTACATCAGTATCGTAACACGTTTTCCTGAGTTTAGCTAGAGTTTTGAGCTTTTCACTAACGACTTTCTTTAGTTTAATATTCTCAATAGACTCGGAGATCTTCTTGACCTCCCCACTGGTCTTGAATTGGGAATTAATGAGGGACACGTAGCCACGTTCCGTCATTTCGGGTTAAGTAGTTCACGTTATTAGTTTGAAGGATCTTATTTTATATTCCCTTTTGGGGCTGTTTGTGTGCTAATATCTCTAAGTTTGAATATATATATAGATTTTTTTTTTTCGTATTGTTTTGGAATACGGAGTCCGATTATTGGTTGGGCGCACGGTTTTGAGTTAGCGATTGTTCGAGGGACAGAACGATGTATGAAAATTATGAGGTTTCTCCATAACCAAAGGTGTCGAACCGTAAGAGTAAGAGGTAGAAAGCCAGGAAACTCTGACCTGGGTGGTTATCGTAATTTTCGGGGCCGATGTTTACACCTGGCCCGATCTTCAACCCGAGGGCGGTAACAATGCGCCAAAGTCTATTGGCCACCAATGTCTGCTGTCGTTCAGGGAGCTCCGCCACGTATTCTCGCACTCTTTGTGCCAAGCGAATTTTCTCTTCTATGGGAATAATGCAATCTGTGGATTTTCTTTTAGGGTTGGGAGCGATTTGTGGAAAGGGGAGTTTGTCGGTCACGGTTAAAAGACAGTAAAAGCATAACAAGCTTCTTCCGGGGCAAGTTTTCAGAAATACGTCATGGAATACAACATCCGTGTCTACGCGTAACTCGAAGGCATTAATGCTGTCGCATAACAATTGGGTGAACCGCTTTTGTTCCTCCCAGGAAAGTTCCAAGACAAAACTACTCACGCGTTGAGCAAGAAGGAATTTATCTTCCCTAGATATGGTCGGATCCACCATGGGGCTAGATGAAAATATAAATGGAGGTAGAGACAGCACAAGTAATATCCGATAGCGACTCTAAAATATATCTTGGCGATAAGGAAGAGAAGTTGAAATAGTTGGAGGGCGTTCATAAGATTCACAAGTTGTCAAAATTCAACGGATTGAACTAGAGATTAGCAAGACGGGAATTCAATATAAGGGGGTTGTGTTATTTTCCTTAGCAATTTAGGGTAAGTTGGCAAGTCTAGCAAAGGAGGGGTTCTCTTCTATGGCGGACTCTGGTTCAGTCTCTTGTATGGGAGAGGAGAGGTAATAGGCGAAAATGCAATAATATATAACAGTCATGAATACAAGCAGGATTATAGGTATCATTACCTTTTCATTGTAAATAAAAAAAATAAGATCATCCATGACCTTATTCTAAAAGTTAGCGAGGGACAAGAGCGAGTTCATTTTACACAAAGAATAAATAAAAAAAAAAAATAAAAGAGGAAAAAAAAAAAATTTAGAAATCAAAAATGGTAAAATTTCAATAACTTCATAAAAGGAACCAATTACAATTTTTACACAATCTATATTTCTTCACAAGGACTCGGATTGAATTTTTCCTTATTGTGACAAATAAAAGTACAATTTAATCTTTTTCTTTAAAAAAATCTTAGTTTACTTCTTCTCATCTGTGTTTTGTTTTTTTTTGTTTTTTGTTTATATGGAACGTCTAACCTTATTTCGCTGGCTTGAACTCCTTCGTTGGGGTTTGTTTTCTCGTTCCCTGCTGAAACCCGCGTTGGAGCAATTCTGGCTCGTTGTTGGATGAGCTTCCTCTCCTTCGTTGATGTTTGTTGGTGTTCACTTCACTTCACTTCCACTTGGAAGTCGCAATTGTTTATTCACTGTTATTGTTACTATATTTTGTTATGTAAGATTTTCTTTTCACCAGGATCTCGTGGATCCCACCGCTGCCACCATTAATTTTGTTATGAAAATTTTTATTTTTCTGTCTTTCTTTTCATAACAGGACAAGGAGTGCATCTGTTAGAAGATCACTTGCCCCTTTTCCCGCCCTGTTGATGTGGCGGGGAACGAATTAAAGAAAAACACCGGCAGTTCTGATAATACACTTTATTGGGTCTGCTCCCGTACAATAAATCTTTCTTAGCAGCTACTTTTATTTTTTTAACTTGTAAGTTGTCTAATTAGTTAAACACATTAGAACTAGGCATCTATTTTTCGCGATTGATACATATACGAATTTTGCCGATTGTCTTATTAGCTAAACACATTAGAACTTGGCATCTATTTTTCGCGATTAATACATATACGAATTTTGTCAATTGTCTTATTAGTTAAACACATTAGAACTTGGCATCTATTTTCCGCGATTAATACATATACGAATTTTGTCAATTGTCTTATTAGTTAAACACATTAGAACTTGGTATCTATTTTTCTCTTTTAATACATATACGAATTTTGTCAATTGCCTTATTAGCTAAACACATTAGAACTTGGTATCTATTTTTCGCTATTAATACACATACGAATTTGTCAATTGTCTTATTAGTTAAACACATTAGAACTTGGTATCTATTTTTCTCTTTTAATACATATACGAATTTTGTCAATTGTCTTATTAGTTAAACACATTAGAACTTGGTATCTATTTTTCTCTTTTAATACATATACGAATTTGTCAATTGTCTTATTAGTTAAACACATTAGAACTTGGTATCTATTTTTCTCTTTTAATACATATACGAATTTGTCAATTGTCTTATTAGTTAAACACATTAGAACTAGGCATCTATTTTTCGCGATTAATACATATACGAATTTTGTCAATTGCCTTATTAGCTAAACACATTAGAACTTGGTATCTATTTTTCGCTATTAATACACATACGAATTTTGTCAATTGTCTTATTAGTTAAACACATTAGAACTTAGTATCTATTTTTCTCTTTTAATACATATACGAATTTGTCAATTGTCTTATTAGTTAAACACATTAGAACTTGGTATCTATTTTTCGCTTTTAATACATATACGAATTTTGTCAATTGTCTTATTAGTTAAACACATTAGAACTTGGTATCTATTTTTCTCTTTTAATACATATACGAATTTGTCAATTGTCTTATTAGTTAAACACATTAGAACTTGGTATCTATTTTTCTCTTTTAATACATATACGAATTTGTCAATTGTCTTATTAGTTAAACACATTAGAACTTGGTATCTATTTTTCTCTTTTAATACATATACGAATTTTGTCAATTGTCTTATTAGTTAAACACATTAGAACTTGGTATCTATTTTTCTCTTTTAATACATATACGAATTTTTGTCAATTGTCTTATTAGTTAAACACATTAGAACTTGGTATCTATTTTTCTCTTTTAATACATATACGAATTTTGTCAATTGTTCATCACCCGTCGAAGTTCGCACCAGACTAATCTCTCTGATCCTCATGGCCTCCTTTTAGATTCGCATCCGAGACCTGCCTTACCGACGGTCTTTTAGGGGACCCAATCGGCTTGCCTTTTTAACTGAGGCGTGGTCAGCGTCCCGATGTGATCTCGCGCGTCCCTTCGCGGAGGTCGCGCTTGCCATTTGACACCTCGAGCGAAATTGAGTCAATGTCGATAACGGCACTTTCACTCATAATCTGTCCACTTGATGGACATGGAATTTTAGGGACAGATTTCCTTGAATTTTTACTTGTCGGCGCCGTTGCGCAATAATGACTTTCGAGAAAGTCATAAATAATGATCCTCGAGAGGGTCATAAATGGTCCCTGGAATTTATTGACCTGTTCCCAACAAGGGTTCAAGGAAAGGGGTCGTAAATTTGTTCGCCCGTCATGGTGTCAATGACGAGGGTCATCGTAAAAGAAAAAAAAACGAAACGGGAAAAAGGTAAGGGAAAAGAGGCAGAGGGTTGTTTGCGTGAGAGTGCGATCCGATTGGAATCCTTAGATGGGATTCCAATTGGATCCTGAATCGAGATTGATTTGATCGTTGATTAAAATTTTCGTAAATTCCGATCGATTTATTTACTACACATTGTTGCGACTTCTCGTAACATCAATACATCCTATTTTCTTGAATAACATCATTAATATTAAGTTAGACCATGCATCAGGGAGAGTTCCCCAATGCAATACTATATTTATCAATACGTTGATATATAAGTTAATAAATCATTTATTCAACTTTAATAATAAAAAACAAATTTTAAAATTTTAATTAATTTTATTTTATGTCTGCACTCTAACATGGTTTCACAAAAACTGAACACTAAACTCTAATTTACAATTCTATTTATTTTAACTTATCACGCGAATTAAAGATTGCTTTTTATCTTCGGATAAAAAAAACTTTTTTCACTATTTAAAAACTTATGTTTTATTCGTGACACTTAGAAAGACGTTCTTAAGAACTATTTTTCTACAATAATAACTCTTCGGAGTTGTTACATTGACTGTGGTCTTAAGACTCACTATTCCTCTAATTTTACTAACTTAAATATATTTTTTAATTGATTTGGTCATCAAAATTGGAATTTGTTGATCGATCAAAATTAAGGTTCATCGGAGTTCGATAAGGTAAATTTGCTGAGGCAAATATTGGTTTGAATTATTTTGATGGGTAAACAGGAAACAGCAAAGCAAGTTGGGGACATTAACTCGGACATCGGAAATGGTGAGTTTATTAAGGGTCATAATTTTAGGGTCATTGATTTCTGATCACGTTGATAGAAATCAACGTGATTATGAGTTGCTGGCAACATTTGTGGGTAGTTTATGCAACAGGTTTAATTTCATGGTTGAAGCTTCATTTGTTGCAGAAACTTATTGTAATTTTTGTGGTTGCGTTATGTTGCATAACGTAATTCGTGCGTTTCCATAAAACTGCAAAAATTGCTGTTAAAACTGTTTGCATCCAACACGCGCCGACTTTCCGATGCAATTTTGCAGTAAACGCCGGAAGACGTTTACACGCGCCGTCTGATTGGTACCGGCATGTTGTTGTTGCCATATTGGGTATTGTTTGACCTGGAATATGGTGGAACGGGTTTTGAGGGGGCGTGTTTTTATTATTTTCGTCATTTTTAGAGGATGCGTTGTTAGCTTATATAAGCCAGTTTTCTGTCAAGTTAATCAAAAATTCGTACGAAATACAATCCTTTCTTGGCGCTTTGTTTAGTTTGACTTTGCTAAGTTATTTGCGAGATTATTTCTTTCAAGGAGACACTTTTATCTAAGTCGTAAATAGAAATTTTTTGGTAGATAAAAGACTCGGGTCCGCGAATATTTGAGAGAAAATACTCTGAAAAATATTGGTGCCAAGATTGTACACTTATATTGTCTACATATTTAGTTGTCTTCTTTCTAAAATAGTTTATACCACTCCGAAAGTCAGTGGAATTTTTAGCATTAATGGTAACATTTAATCTCTTTTGTGTAAAAAGATCTTTTTGCTGTTTTTCTAATATTGATATTTCTATTATTTTTTTGTGGGAAAGGGAACTGGGAGTGCTTACCTGCCTGGTGAAGTTCACATGTACCCGAATCTTTCTCCTTTCTTCTCGGAAGGGAATGCCACTTTTTTATAAATATATGTTGTGATTAGACGCAATTTATTTATTTATTTAACTTTACTTAGTACAAGTTAATATAACGGTAGAGAAAAAGAAAAAAAGGGTAATTTAAGCAACATAAAGCAAAGGGGAAAAAAAGTTATATGACAACTTAAACTAGAATTAAAACATCTATGTTATGAAGCAATCTAAAGAGTATTAAGCTACATAAAGCAAAGGAAGAAAACATATATTTCAATATAAACTAAAATACAAATATCTAAACAAGATGGTGTCCGGTCGGGTCGGGGAAGGTCCGGAAGGGCTGCAAAACTATGACACGCGATCAGCCAAGGAGCGGAAGATAGAACGTGCATAGGTATTATCACATGCGGCTTGAAGTAGGGGGACGGCCCGATTATACAACCTAAGCATTCGTGTAATGGGCTCCATCCTACCAAAGTCGGTATGGTGGTAGCCGATAATGAAAGATTCGCAGGCTCTGAGGGATCTACCATGGGAACGCTGGACGAAATGGCTGCGGATGTCCGGGGCTACAATATGTCCCTGGGTGATGCCATGCACGAAAGATAAATCGGCCATGACACGGCGTCCCGAGAGAGATTGTAAAGGGGAGGCGAAGGAGAACAAAACGGAGGAAACGTTTCTGGATGGCCTCGATTCTGTCGATAAGGAGTCTATGGTAAGGAGACCAGACTTGAGAGGCGTACTCGAGTATGGGACGGACAAGGGAAGTGAAAAGGATTTTATACACGTATGGGTCGGAGAACTCCCTCCTTTGAGCACCTTGAAATAAACCCCAACATGACACCTGCTCTCCGGATTATGTGGTGAACGTGCTCATTGAAGGAAAGTTTATAGTCAAGGTGGACCCCCAGGTCAAGGACGCAGGTCACCGAGGAGCCCTTAATTGAAAATATGTGGGGAGAATAGTTGCGTTTGCGGTTGAGGCAAACATGCTCACACTTAAGGACGTTTAAAACAAGGTTGAATTGGTGCACCACAGAGAGAGGCGGTTGAGATCATGCTGTAGGTTAGGATTGTCAGAAGGACGGACAATATTTTTGTACAACTTGGTGTCATCAGCATAGGAGAGAAGAAAGGAATTCAAAATAACGCTGAATAAGTCGTAAGTAGCGGTGATAAATAGTAGCGGACCAATATGGCTGCCCTGGGGAACGCCGGAAGTAGCGGTAAAGCTATGGGAGAGGGAAGTACGGAAGCGAACACGGTACGTTCAATTATGCAAGTAGGAACCTATCCACCTTAGGAAGGAATCAGGGCAGCCAACCAGTTTCAGTTTTAATAATATAAGACTATGAGGAATGCTGTTGAAAGCTTTACTCATGTCAGTGAATATGGCGTCGACGACTTCGCCACGCTCTAAAGCATTTAAGGTGAAGGAAACGAACTGCACAAGATTAATAGTGGTTGATCGACCTTTTAGGAAGGCGTGCTGATTAGGGGAGATGGAGGAAGTAAGGAAGGGGTACAGTTTGCCAACAAGCTTCTTCTCGAAGATTTTAGGAATAACAGAAAGTTTAGCGATGGGCCTATAATTAGATGCTTCAATCTTGGATCCCTTTTTGTGGACTGGGACCAGAAATCCCGTCTTCCAACAGTCGGGAAATATACCCGACTGGATAGAGACATTGAAAAGACGCGATAATGGTCCAGCTAGAAGAGATGCACATCTCTTTAATACGATAGGTGGAATTCCATCGGGGCCGGGAGAAAAGTCATCCTTGAGGTGTAAGAGCTCAGCAAGTACTTCCACCTTGGAGATATTAAGATTAGGGAAGTGAAGAGGAAGGGAGCTAGGGGCGGGCTTCAAAGAAGTAAAATATTCTTCATCTGGCACAAAGTGACAATCCCTAAAGGTGGAAGAGAAGAAGTTGGCGAAGAGGTTCGCGATAGTAGTGGGATCGTCACTCTTCGAACCGAGGTAAGAGATGGCCAGAGGATAGTTGTCCCCTTTGCGTTCCCGCTTAGAGTTTACAAAGGAGAAGAAAAGACGTGGATTCGAGGAGATGTTCCATTTAACACTTGATAAATAGGCCTTATAACGGGAATTAACAAGGGAAGAAATTTCGCTGTGGGCAGCGCAGAAGATTTCATGATCAGCAGGGGACCCGGAGTGGAGATATTTTTGCCAAAGGTAGTTGCGCCTGTTCCTCTGAGACTTAACATCTCGAGTGTACCATTTGGGAGAAGAGTCATGAGGAGGTGGAGAAGAGAACGGAGTAGAAGAAGAGATAGATGAACACAGGGCGTCATAAAATTTGGAGGTATCAACTGGTTGAGAGAGATCCATGGAAGGCACACTATTGCAGAATCCACTAAGATGAGCCTGAAGAACATCAAAATTGGTTTTGCGAAAATTGAAACTAGCTGGCAAGGGGGAAGTTAGGTGGTGGGAGTTATTTAAGTTTAAGTGCATGCAAGTGTTAACATATTTAAGTGCAGATTGAAAGGGGAGGATGGTGAGGATCGCTTGAGCAGAGGGAGGCGGCACTTGGAGAGACAAGCAAGTTAGCCGGGTCATTGGAAAGGACTAGGTCAAGCAAATGCTGGTTCAAGTTAAGGACAGAGTTAAGTTGGAACAAGGAGTGATAACTTATGGAGTCGATAAATGTGATATAAGGTTGCGAAGTGGGGTTTGAGGGAGTAAGACAGTTATACTTAGAGTCAGGTAACCAGGTAATGTGTGGTAGGTTGAAGTCACCAATGAGTAGTAGGTGATCTTTATCTGTTAAGGAGTTAGCGAGACAATCAAGTGCCCTAGAGAGGTACGTGAATACGTTTACATCGGATCGGGGGGGTATGTAGCAGGTCGAAAGGATAACGTTGAAGGAGGAGAAGTGGACCCTGATGGAAAGGATTTCGAGTGGATCAATGAAGGGAATCGATATAGGGGAGACATTAAGGGAGGAGCGGACAGCAATGAGAACACCGCCACCCCGTCGATTGGGACCGCTTTGGCACCGATCCTTACGGAAAAGATTGTACTCTTGGTTAATGATCTCGAGGTCAGAGATATTGGCAGGTCACATCATGGGGTAAGGTAAGAAACGAGAGAAAGGGAGCGTGCGTCTTAGTCCTTAGCCCCCTCACGTTTTGGTAGTAGATGGAGAGGGTGGGAAGTTTTTTCTTGGCGAGGAATAAGAGGCAGCGGTGATAGTCTGTGAAATAAATGTGGATGTACCAAGGCTGCCAGGAGTGCGTCTCCGAGGGAGAAACTCCTTAATAAAAGCGTCCTTAGGCCAATTGACCTTGCATAAAACCAGGTCAAAGGGGGTGGGGGGACGATGATCCTGAATGAAGAACATCTACCCTCCGATAGCTTAATAACCTTTATGTTGTTCGTAAGGACATCAACCCCAATGACGTCACCAATGTGGCGAATGATGTCGTCCGTCGAGGTAGATGGGACAAGCTCAGTCACAAAGATGGATTTGGCTTCGGTACAGTCTGAAGAACGGTGGCTGGACTATTAGCCGAGGTGTGGGGGTTGGTGAAAGGTGGAGCAGTAGCCTTAATAAGCAATGTATCTGACAAGCCAGAGGAAGCCTGGGGGAGAGGGTATGAAATGAAGTATGTTACAATTGATTTATAATGTGCTGCCATCTTTGATATTGAAATTGAAATTAACAACATGAACTACAATTTTTAACAATATCTACTTTATTCATCTACCCCAAAATAAAATGTTCAACATATAGGATAACTTTAAATGAAACACAAGTGATTAAATTACAAACCAAATTAACTTTATTTAAAAACAATTTTAATAATAAAGAAATAACAACTGAGGCTAAGTATAACCATCACCGACGCGACCCGTTTTAAGACTAACTTCCTTTTTTTGTGTTTCCCTAATCTTTGCGTCGCGTCGGTTCCTGATAGGCGTCTACCAGGAAAACTGCACGACAAGTGGTTTACTATAAAATACATAAAAACCAATGAAACCCTAAACCTTTCTTAGAACAAGTGAATTATTAGTTTACATAAAAAATTAGAAACCCTTCATTGTAAAACTTTAACTTTATTAATTTATTCTTTCTTATTCGAGGATTTGAAAGAGTATACGAGGGTGGTCCGACAAGTACTTAGCCTACAAAAGAAAAACGAAGATTTTGGAAAAGTGACGATTTATTTTTCAATATAGTCTCCTTTGAGTTCGATACACTTAACCCAGCGATGTTCCAACTTTTTTAACCCGTCTGAAAAATACGTTTTCTTGGGACCTGCAAAGTAAGCTTCCGTGGCGGCGATGACCTCATTCGACCCAAATTTCTGCCCGGTGAGTGTCTTTTTCAAGTTTGGAAACAAAAAGAAGTCACACGGGGCCAAATCTGGTGAATACGGTGGATGAGGCAGCAGTTCGTAGCGCAATTCGACCAGTTTTGCCATGGCAATGGCGGAGGTGTGAGCCGGTGCGTTGTCATGGTGGAAAAGCACTTTTTTCTTCCCCAAATGGGGCCGTTTTTTCTGCAATTCCGCGTCGAATCGGCCCAATAATTCGGCATAATACAGTCCTGTGACCGTTTTGCCCTTCTCCAGGTAATCGATGAAGATCACGCCTCGTGAATCCCAGAAAACGGTTGCCATCACCTTTCCGGCCGATGGAACAGTCTTCGCCTTCTTCGGAGCACGTTCGCCTCGTGAAGTCCACTGTTTCGACTGTTCCTTGGTCTCTGGTGTGTACCAGTGGATCCATGCTTCGTCGACAGTCACGAAACAACGCAGAAACTCCCTTGGATTGCGCCTAACAGCGTCAAACACTGCTCTGAAGTGGTTTCACGGTTGCGCTTGTTGTCCGGAGTGAGCAAACGCGGCACCGATCGCGCCGACAGCTTTCTCATGCCCAAAATCTCATGCAGGATATGACCCACGCGGTCTTTTGAGATGTCTAGTGTCTCTGGTATATCGCGCACCTTCAATCGCCGGTCTGCCAATATGAGATCGTGGACTTTTGTCACGTTTTCGGGGCACCTAGACGTGGCTCATCAAAAACCGACGTGCGACCACGTTGAAACTCATTAAACCAATTTTTGACGGTCGCCATCGAAGGGGAAGAGTCACCGTACACAGCATCCAAGCGCTCCTTGATTTACCTTCCAAAAACAGGAATCGAATCACCGACCGATATTGTTCTTTCTCCATTTTTATAAAATTCGATAATACGTTCGCTTACACACGCTGTCAAAACAAAACTACGAGTCCGATTCGGCTGAAATTTTGACAGTAGCCGTCTACGAAAATGTACTACAGGATAGTAGATGTCTCTCGCGACAGTGGTGCCATCGGGCTGTGGGGCTAAGTACTTGTCGGACCACCCTCGTAGTCCTATACTAATATTTGAATATTTGGCATACATTCGTTAAAGATTCATTTACTTTCAGCACATCAGTTTTTGTTACTAAATCTGAAACAATATAAAAATTTGTGTCGTGATTTATATTAAAATAGTTTAGTTGTTGTATATAGCATGTTTAGTGTTGCGTAAGTGTCTGATGAAGTTTTATTAGAACAGAAACATTATCGGGTGTTGTTTGAACACTGGCACTGAATTTGTAGAATAAAATAAGAATTCAGTTAACTCCTTAATAATAAGAAATATAATAAAGAAATTTTGTATTTGCAAGATACCGTGTTTCCGTGGATCCATGTATGGTCCAATATACACTTCCATCTTCAATAGCTGCATACATTTCGCCTAGAAATACGAGTTATACGGACTCATATCATTGGAAAATGACAAATCTACCTGAATCCTAAATCTCTTGTTGAACAGTTTATTCCAAAATCGAACATTCCACTGATGATGCATTACCCACGAAGGAATTAAATATGTTTAGTGAACTTTTTGTACATTACCTTACGATGAAAACACATTATTTACTTCATCACTCACTGCTTTATATAATTTGCTTTGTTATTGACTTTCTTACTTCTCTGTCTATTTTCTTATGTATCTCTTTTCAAAATATTAGGAATAATCGAATTTTTCCTTTAAAATTAGATTTTGACGGTTACGAAACATTACTTTTTGAAATTTTACTTTGAAATTAGGATTTGTAGTCTCCTCTATTTTCTCTTCAGTAATAACACTTTTAATAATATAATCTTTAATACTGTATTTGTTCTTAATTTTACGTCAGCTTTATTAACATAAGGTTTAATATATCTTCTCTCGGCAAGTACTCGGTGAATAACAAACTAAAACCGAAGCTCGATCATATGATCAGCAGAACCTCACATCGATCATATGATCGCCAGAATCACTGAGAAAGCATTCACCGAGATGCACGAACTACCACGTTATCAGTGTAAAAATATATATATTTGTAATGAAAACAGATTATATTCATTGATTTATTACCATTCTTCATGATTATTGATTCATTGATTGAAAACAGATTATTTTCACTGACTTATTACTATTCTTCATGATTATTGATTCATGGATTGATAAAGTAGATCACGGCGAATTAATTATAATCGATAGTAGTAAAAATATCATACACAAAGAGTAAGAAGAGAATAAACATCGAAATTTCGATAGTTAAGGAAAGGATGGAATAATGGAGGTGTAATGTCGTTTCTCTTCATTTATAGGTAAACTTTTGTATCATTTATATCTTCAGAATAAATTCTAAAAGAAAATCTCTTCATTTATAGACAAACACATTGTAAATCATTGTCTCATTGAATCCTAACCTCCAAAATAGAATAACCTATTACATATTTACACACTGTCCACGTTATTACACTGTTAACAAGGCTGCATTACTAAAATGACTACAGATTTAAACTTCATTGTAAAACTTTTTTTATTAATTAATTTTTTTCAAGGTATTGTTTAAACTTCTCGAGTCCGAGATCTGCCCGGTGGCTGTTGGTGATAAGAGAAGAGAAAAAAATGTCAAATTTAGAGAGGGAAACGACGACCTCTCAGTCACCGGCTAAAATCTCGACTGAAGATGCGCTTCGTTTTGGGAGGCCTTAAGTAGAGACAAAACTTGCTGACGCGCATTTTCAGAATGTCACTCATGTTGACAAAGAATCCACGCAATCAGCGCTTTGTTTATATGGTTCGCACTTTATAATCACGGTGGTGATAAAATCTTATCACGACAGTTCGTCGCGCATATGTATCTTGAACTTGATCACGACGAAAAATTATCGCGCATGAGACCCGATTTGTTTATTTTTTTCGCGATCAAGCGATGTAAGTTATCACACATGGGGCCCAAAATACTTCAGCATCAGCATTTTGAGTTGGAAACGAACGGGTTCCTATGAAAAATTGTTTACGGCAGGGGTGTAAGGGAGAGACGGTAATAGAGCATGTGTGACTGGGTCTAGGCTCAGGTAGTCGCCTGTTCCACTTTCTAGCTTACTGCTTTAAGCCATAGATTACCCTTTTAAGTTTTAATACTTTGTTTTCTTTATTAGCGCATACAAAATTATCAGATAAACACATGAAAACAGTCTCACTTAAATACCCGTTCAAAAAAGCTGTGGTAACATCGAGGTGATGAATGTCCAAGTGATGTTTAACGCTCAATGCGAACAAGAGTCTAAGTGTCGAATAGCGTAGCACTGGAGAAAAGGTTTCTTTATAGTCTATTCCTTCTTTCTTTGTGAAGCCCTTTGCCACTAAGCGAGCACGATATCTCCCTTTTTCATCATTATCCAACTTCTCTTTGTATACCTACTTGCATTTTACATTTATATAGAGAATAACGTTATAAAGAGTTTACACTGTTTTTCTTCTTAGCCGGTGCCATAAGAGCATTGTAATCTGTAATGACGGTGAATGCCACTCCCAATTAGTGGCACTTCTGCTCCGCTTCGTTCGCCTGACGACTTTAACATGCAACTGGATGAAGTTTTTTATCTTCCTATTCCTGCAACATCATTCCAGCTAACCCAACAGTGGATCTCTGTCACTGCATTGCGGTTGATCATGGCTGAGATAGTAGGCAGGCTATCTAGTCTTAGGCTTCACACAAATTTTGGATTGGCTTAATAATAGGTGTATAAGTATGAAACCGCCCTCTCTATTGCTATAGCTAAATCTATACATGTATGAATAACCCAACCCTGCCAAATATCTTAATTACTTCATTTGTCATCTGTCAACAATATTCAGTTCTCAATTTGTCAGCATTCACACAACAACGCATTTTTTTTAAAGCTTAAATATGTCGAATTACGTGCCAACAAATCATGTTTTCCGGATACAATTGATTTTGTGTTACCATTTGAAGAAAACTGCTGCGAATCACATCGAATGCTCGTTGAAGCTTACGGTGAACATGCTCTTGGTGAAACACAGTGCAAAGTGTGGTTTCGAAAATTCCGAAGTGGTGATTTTGACGTGAGGAGTGAAGAGCGTGGCCGACCACCGAAAAAGTTTGAAGATGCGGAATTGGAGGCATTACTCGATCAAGATCCGTCGCAAACGCAAGAAGAACTTGGAAAATCACTTGGGGTCACTCAACCAGCCATTTCCAATCGTTTGAAAGCAATGGGAATGATCCGAAAGGTAGGCCATTGGGTGCCGTATGAATTGAAGCCAGGAGACGTCGAACGACGAGTTTTCACGTGCGAACAACTGCTTCAACGACAAAAAAGGAAAGGTTTTTGCATCGAATTGTTACTGGCGATGAAAAGTGGGTCCATTACGATAATCCGAAACGTCGAGCAACGTATGGATACCCTGGCCACGCTTCAACATCGACTATTCATGGATCGAAGGTAATGCTCTGTATTTGGTGGGACCAGCTCGGCGTCGTGTATTACGAGCTGCTGCAACCTGGTGAAACGATCACAGGAGAGGTCTACCGACGACAAGTGATGCGTTTGAGCCGTGCACTGCAGGAAAAACGGCCAGAATATGAGCAAAGACACGATAAAGTTATTTTACAACATGACAATGCTCGGCCACATGCTGCAAATGTCGTAAAGACATACTTGGAAACGCTTCGATGGGATGTGCTGCCCCACCCGCCGTATAGTCCAGACCTTGCACCATCCGATTACTATCTCTTCCGATCGATGCAACATGGCCTGGCTGACCAGCACTTCCGTAATTACGATGAAGTCAAAAAATGGATAGATTCGTGGATAGCTGACAAACCGGTCGAATTTTTCAGAAAGGGTATCCGTGAATTGCCAGAAAGATGGGAAAAATGTGTGGCTAGCGATGGGCAATACTTTATATATTGAATTTGTAACCATTTCCACAAAATAAACGTGTATTTTTGAAAAAAAAACGGCGGTTTCATACTTATACACCTATTATTTATTATTGTGCATATTCTAATTACAATTCTCATTTACATTTTCATTCATTTTCCTAATATTTTATACAAATCAAATGCCAATGTTACCAATCTACTAGTTATCCTCCTAATACTTTATACAAATCAAACGTCCATGCGACCATTTCATTCCTTCTATAAACTAATCTACTAATTATTTTTTCATTCCACTATTCAGCCAGATTCCAATTTACTTTACTTTCTTGACTAAATTCATGTTTCTAAATTTCCAGTTTATGTTTTAATCCTAATTTATTCAGTTTTTATTTCATTCCTTAACCTAATTTACAATTCCTTTCTTAATTTTATTCTTACTTCTTTTGGTTCGGCGGTTCTTCAAACGGTCGTTATGGAGCCGCTGGATCTCCCTGCTGATCCGTAGTCGCTCCTCTTTTCCTACTGCCAGCAGCAGACGACGCCGGACCTCTTCTATGGCCCGCATGAAGTTGGCCTCCACCCCCGTACGTTACTTGATGGGACGCTCTTCTTCCACGGCCGGTGGCACGACGACCTCATTCTTGCCCCGATATTCTTCCAAGGTAATCGGCTTCGGTCCGGCCCTGGAATCGCGCAACGCCTCCTCCAATGTTATTAGCCACTTCAATGACGACGCCGTACTTGGAACTAGGTTGATGGCTTCTGGCGACCACTTTGAACTAGAAGTTCCCCCCAAAATCGATAGGTTTCTAGAACCTTGTTCGATGGGATATTTCGGACTCTAGTTGATGGGTTACTAAACCTCTTTCAACACGAAGTTCCTTACTGCACCGATAGGTTTCAAGAACCTTTTTCGGTTTTGCAGCTTCGAGCTCGAGTTTGATGGGTTACTATGACCACTTTCAAGCTCGAGCTCCCAAACGCAGAGAACCGATAGGTTTCTAGAACCTTGTTCGGTTTGGCAAATTCGAACTTGAGTTTGATGGGTTACTATGACCACTTTCAAACTCAAGCACCCAGAGAACCGATAGGTTTCTAGAACCTTGTTCGGTTTGGACCACTTACTTCTCCTTGTTTGTCTACTCCCTTGATTAGGTCTGCCTGACTTTTAAGGTATGAAGTTGATCCCAACTACTGGTGATATCCCCAATTTTTCTCCGCTTTTTATCCCAAGAAACCGGGATTTTTGACCGTTGGTGCGGTACTTCAAACGGTTAGGAATATGTACAACAGCGCGAAGTTCAAAATTTAAATATTTTGGTTCAGCTTGTGTAAAAATGAAGTTTTTTACTTTTAATTTTGAATTGTCACATGTTTGGGGAATTAATTTCGAGTAAGTTCAGTATAGCTTTATTTCACATAAATTTAGTATAATTCCATTTAAAGTATTGTTTTGCACTATTTTCACGTGTTGTTTGGTACAGTTGATATGATCGACCTCCCGGGGTGTAATTAATGTTCGGTTTGTCTGGTTGGACGACTGATGACGACTCCTGGTTCTGCTGCTGGTGATCGACTGCCTGGTTCTGCTGCTGGTGATCGACTGCCTTTGTTCCTGTTCGATCTCTCATAGCCGCGTCCCTTCAGGCGACTTCCATCCATCCGCGTGCCTATGCTGGCTTCTCATTGGTCGTGGGTGGTCAGGCGATTTCTCCTCCGTCGAATCTGGCTGTTTTCGATCAATTGCTCAACTACCGTCATGTTAAGCAGGTCGCTACTTTCTTATTAAGTGGGTCGCCAAACATGTAAAAACTCTCAATTGCACTTATCGCAAAATGATTTTAGGGTATGGGAGGTTTTGAACTGAGTTATCGATTAAGAACACCAAGAGTTAACATAAAACAATTTTATTATATTCTTTATCCCAATTCAGCATTCAGATCCGCTGTCAGAACACTACCAAAACTCCGCGAATGGTCGAGGGTTAGCTCACAAACAGGATTGCCTCAGATGCACTGTTGCCATGTGTAACAATGGTTTGTTCAACAAGGTTTGAACAGCTTGAAATAAAAAACTGTTCCTTTTTTAGCGCTATTATATTCACTTTTATCTTTTGTTCAAAACTATACGAATTTGTTTCGACAACCATATGTTTCTGTAAACTACTGATGAAGACAACATATGGTTGTCGAAACAAATTTGTATAGTTTTGAGCAAAAAATAAAAAATATAATAGCGCTAAAAAAGGAACCATTCTATTATACCTACTTGTATTGCCCAGATGTTGTTTCAAACGAAGTGTATTATTTGCAGATTCCTTCAATGGTATTTGTAATTCTAAGCTGGCAAAAGATATTCCGCCTGGTAGTCTATCGAGCTGATCATCTATTCTCGGTAATGGATGATTATCTTTCACGGCCACTGTATTCAACCTTCTATTGCCTATACATTGCCGTTGTTCTCCATTCTATTTTCTTACCAGTGAATTAGGTGACGAATAGTTCGAATCTGAAGATATAATTATATTATGCTTTAGTAAACCAGTCATAATATCTTGAACAGTTTCCTGTTCAGTTCTTGCCATATGATTTGGCCGATAACTAAATGGTTTCTCCTCTTCTAGGCTTTTGTTCATCTCAACATTCTTTGCACATCCTAGTTCGCTTGTGTCTTGTGCAAAGCGATCGCCAAACTCAAATTAATAATTAATAAATGGAGCATACGATGTTTCTCCTTCATCTTATCTTTTTATTGTCCGTGGAAATATTGCCTCTTGGCCTTCATGTGTGCGTAGTTGAATTGTGACGCATATATTTCCAACATCCCTGGAAGCTTTGTCAAACTCCGTCCGATAAGGTCTGAATTCAGAACTACTATGGCTTTTACTTGTCCCGCTACTTCATTCACTGCGGATGGATGAGAAAACGTATGAACATAACATGACAAAGTGATAAAGAAGAGTATACTTCCTATGATATAAAGTAAAGATAAAGTATCACGGAAAAATTATAAAACCATTGAATTACAAACATAACATTTCACATCCGTATCCACATAAACGAACTGACCAATTAAATAGACTCACTCATCTAAACCACAATTTTATAAAATACCCATTTGATCTCTGCGTGTAGTTTTTCGTCTATTGTCAGCACACGAGTCCCATTGCTCCTCATTACATCTCCAGCCAAGCCAATGACGGCATCCTTATTAATAATAATGTCCTGATTAGGGTTGTTGCTGATGCGGGTTTTTACTGTATCAGCGGATGCTGATGCTGATGCTAATTTTATCAGATCAATATCAATTTTATCAGATGCTGATATTAATAAATTGCAATAAAACATATCCTTCTATTAAATTATTTTTTAATGTTATACTCGTATATTGAATAAAAAAAAAGTCAAAATTAACAAGAGTACCTATTATTTTTATTTAACAAAATATACTATACCTCGTAACCTTAAGAAAAGTATGTATACATATATTTTACATGTTTTTTTTTTGAGGAGAAACATAAAAACGTTCTTTTTAATTTATAAAGAACAAGTTAACCACCATTATTTTAAGCTTCTTATTATAAGATATTAACATTTGAATTTAATTAATGGCAAGTTATATTTTAAAAAGAAAAGCTGAGATGCCTTTTCAGCTTGGAGTCTATTTCTGGAAGGCTGATAAATAATCCTGACACTACTAAACAATTGTTCACTGGGAACACTCGCTGGGGGAGATGATAGGAATCTCCGAGCCAGAAAAGATAGTTCTTTATAAGTAGTTCGCCCACGAGCTCTCCACCATTCAAGTGGATTTTCTGACACCATAATTTATTTTTCTTTGCTGTATTGCTTCAGCATAATTTTGAGTTTTAAAATCATATTATCATCGATACCAGAGCTTTCTTCTTCATCACATGAGTCCAGCATAACTTTAAGTTCATTTTGCAGAGTCCGTCTACAAGCACTGGTTGTTGAGGGCTGTTCTTCGCCTCCAGTTTCTATCACAGCATCCGTTCTCGGCCTCTTAGTAGATGGTGAATAAGTTGCATATGCATCGCACAGCCTTAGAATTTCAGTCTCAACATTTTCTTTTGAAATTTCGCTGAAGAATTTTGTTTTATAACGGGGAAACAAAAAGGTAGAAATAGTAAATAAAGAATTGTCGTTAATATCAGAAAATTTTGAAACAATATTTGTTTTTAAAGCTGTGATAAGATGTGTAACAGCCTCGGAGTTGTCTGTTTTAATTAATTGTTCGTCAAGTTTTCTTGTCAATACCTGAATGAGTGGAATGGCTGAAGAAATCAAGGCATTGAAATTGCTTAATTCTCGGGTACTTTTCCCAAAAAAAAACGGCCCAGCAAATCTACACAATTTTGCATTATATTCCACTCTTCGGGTAGAATTGCTGGTACACCGTGACAATTGCTGTATATACTCAATGAATCCCTAATTTTTAAAAATCTCTCCATCATATAAAAAGAACTATTCCACCTGGTAAGGCGTTCTTGAATCGCATTCAATTCTCTCTGCGCTATTGTTAAATGATTGAAATGGTTTGCAAATTTTGTTATTTTCTGCTTCATGTCTATGGTACTTTGATGCGATTTTAATCCATTTTCATACACAATTGTAGTTTATGGACGGTGCAATCTTGCGGAGATGCGAGATTGTCATGGCTTTTTTCATATTTGACCCTTCGTCTCTAATAATACAGTGTACTTGATCTCTTGCTATGCCTATTCTGTTGACATATATTCATATTTTTCGGCAATAAAATCTCCTGTGTGGCGATCATCGAAAGTTTCACATGTAAGTATTATCGATTTGCGTTCAAAATTTGCATTAATTCCGTGACAGGTCAAGCTTAATAAAGAAACATTTGCGCTTGTGTCTGTCCAAATATCTGTTGTAAAAGTCATGTGCTTAAATTCGTTTATAATTTTCTTAACCTCTGCAGCAACTTTGTCGTATAAATCAGTACATACATAATCGGTGGAAAAATTACGACCTCTTAAGTTATATTTTGGCATAACCGCTGACATAAGTCTTCTGAATCCAATTCCTTCCACAAAATGGAATGGCAAATCCTGGTCAGTAACCATCTCACCAATAAATTTGTCAATCATTACATTCTTCGGGTGATCTTCGTCGTGTTGTTTATCGGCCCGTAATGCTTCTTCCAAAGATAATTGCTTTTTTGCTTGTTCAATCGGTGTAAGTCTTTTATCTAAAACCAAATAGAATTTCTTTAGCGAAACCTAAAATTAATCACAAATATACTATAGATACATAATCGCCGCCTTAAAACTTGTAAATAAAAACTACGGTCAATATACGCATCTATCTCGTTCATTCTTACGTGCGCCATACATTAGTAGAAAACATTGTAAATTAACTTACCTTCTTTAAAGGATTTAGCAGCACTGGCAACTTCTTGGTTTTTGATCTCATAAATTACAAAACAGGTATATTCTTCTGAATTTTTACACTTTAAGTGGTTTTTTAATGAGGTATTTGCACGTCCTTTGCGAGAATAGTTTTTTTTACAAACATTGCACTGTGCCGTATCCTTATCCACTAAGGGAGAATATTTCCATATACCACTTTTCGTTATAGGAGGCATTATGAATGTTTATTAACTGACTTTATTCGTCTATTGATTTATTTTTAAAACATTGTAAAATCCACTCGCAGTCACGGTTGGAGCCACACTAACTTCAAGGAAAGGACGCGAATCTGTCCCTTCCTTGCTGATGATTATTGAGTGATCGACCACCCACTTCAAAACTGCGATAACACAGCAGATGAAAAAATTATGTGGTGATCGACCGCCACCAAAGTTCTATTTATTTATTTATTTATTTATTTAACAATAGTAAGCTTAATGAATATTCTTACTATCAACTTACAGAGATGTTACCCAGTTAAAGGTCCAGATGTATACCACTTTTTAAGAAGTGGGTACAACTGTTGTTAATAATAGCTAAACTTAAAATTAATGCCGAACTGGCCTTAGCCGGCGAGAGGAGAGAACCTCTAAGAATGATATACATTTGTTGTTAGTAGAGGTTAGAGGTTGTGAGGTAGGATGACATCTGCAATTCTGTCCTACTTTCTTTTGGGAATTGAGAGGCGTTTGTGATTTGGGTACATGGAGATGTGAGAGTTCTGGAAACGCTGTGAGGGTATCGGGATGTTTTGGTGGTTATATTAAGGGATTTCTAATTGGTAACCTCAAAACCTGTTTCTATCTGGAGGTCTTCAATCCGCGTCATTTTTAAAGCTAGTAACGAGGATGGCAGCACCTTTCGCGTGGCTCTTTCAAGTGGGGCTATAGTACTCTTTGGGCAGTTGCCGTAGATGGTCGCTGCGTAGCCACAAATGCCACGGGTAGTATTCTCGTGAGGTGCCTCAGGGACTCACTGGGGATACCTGTATTTCTCGAAGATAAGAGTTTGATGAGATTATTGATTTTCTCGACCTTAGAGCATATCTCGTTTATGTGATGTTTCCATCTTAACGTTCTGTTGAACCGAACTCCTAAGACTTTAATACTAGTTGAGGGTTCGATACCCAGAGCCAATTTGACCTCATTTTCTGCCTTGCATTTCCTTTTCCTACAGACATGCAAAATTTCTCCGCTTCCTTCTGGTATGATGGCACTGGTCTCCTTGCACCACGTTAATGTTGTGTCCCTCGCTTAAGCTAAGTTACTTGCTCAATTTTTACCTGAGGTGGATACGAAGATATTGTCTGCGTAGATGTAAACTTTTATGTCCTGGAGTGTTTTAAGACGTTTCACCAATTCTACCATATAGATATTGAATAGTAATGGAGATAGTGGACTGCCTTGAGGTATGCCATTGTCCACTCTCTGTGCAAAGTTCTATTTGGCTGAATTTTAACGACTTCCCTTATCAATAAATCAATGAGAGAAATCGCCAAAACTCCACTAACGAGATTTTAATGCTACTTTTTCGATATAAACAGCATTAGCAACATATTAAAACCTCATTGAATCGTCTGCGCGCATCGAATGTCAGCAATAAAGATGCTGATAATCCGCGGATGATGATGCTGATATTCGCAACAACCCTAGTCGTGATCTCCCATGTTAATGATCAGTAAGATTAAGTCGAAGTTATTATCGACATGTAGAATTGCCCTTGGCATGCAATTCTCCTGTTCCTCTTCTGTTCGCCTACTCGCTTCCATATAGACGTCCTCGTTGCGATGATCTGCTCTCACCTTGCACCCTTCATCTACTGCGGTGGTAGAGTTACTTTTTCCGAGGCTCTGAGTAGTACTTTAGTAACGTATAACACAACAAAATTACAGCCAAATCAATGCGTAGAAGCTCAATTACCCCCAAAATCCCTCCCATTTTTCTTAAATTGTCGTTGTTAAAGTCACGTTTTGAAAAATGTGATTCTTATCACTATTTCGTTATTGAAAACTTAAATTTTTTAACTCTCAAAACCGGTGTGAAAAATGTGGAAACCCGACCTGTGTAGACGAAAGATGATTCCTTCAGAATTGTGGAAACGTTTTAGTTTAGATGGGAACGTGGAATCTTTGCATTCTCTCACGGTTTTGAGAAATGGGTCTTGGTTCTGATAAAGTTGGATTCAGTCAGTCAGTCCAGTTTTTATATTTCGAGAGACAATTACGAATTTTAAAAATTTAGTGAAAGCTTTAGTTTGAATGTTTAAAAAAAAAAATAAAGTGAAGTTAAGTTAAGTGATTGCTTATACGATAAATATAATAAATAAATAATTACAGTAAAACTCCATTAACCGGGCTTTGTGGGGGGGAGCCCTTCACGGTTAATCGGAAAACCCGGATAATCGGAATGTGAAATAACTGAACCACCCAAAAATTAAAAAGTATGTTTTTATTACATATATATGTACATATGTACATGTTGAACAGCTATGTACAAATAAAGTTAATTACACATGTACATGTTCACACAACTGAAAGTTATTTAAAAAAGTTTGTAATTGTTTTCTGCGTTGGGACAGAAAGACGAAGAATAGCAGCATGATTTCGCCACTTTCTCAATACTGCGATCTCTGAAGCCGTCGCATCGAATTGCTCCACATATCGAAGCGATTTTTCTAGAGCCTGGAACGCCTCACCGTGTGTGACACTTTGTGGAACTTCGAAGTTTCTTCAGAGGAACTGGAATCGTTCTCATTCTCAATTTTTTGGGCCACTAAACTGGTCATTTCTTCATCGTCCATTGTGAACTCTTGATTGTCCTCTTCAATCCAACGGCGAACATTTTCACTTATAACCTCTGTAAGACCAGGCATCATAGTCGCCAACTCAGTGAGCTGAAGAAGAAGAAAAAGCACTGACACAATAACACAACGCGAACTAAAAAAGTTGGTTGCGGCAAAAAAATTATCCACAAGGAAAAAAAGGTGATACTGACCTGTGCAATTTCATTCACGTCAGCAGAAGCTTCCTCCTCCTCCTCAGGATTAAGCAAGTTGTTCCATGCAGCTTTCAATGTGGATTCTCGAACGTTTGCCCATGCTTCTGCACTCCAGTATATCGCATGCTTGATGTTGATCGTGCGCAAACGTTCTTCGAGAGACGAGTTTTCATCGCAAAGAACCAAAGTTTGGAGGAGTAATTTCCTATATCCCCGTTTGAAGGTCTCAATAACCCCCTGGTCCATTGGTTGGATTAGGGTAGTGACGTTAGCAGGAAAGAACATAGCTGTTATGCTGCCACTTTTCAAAACATCTGCAGTTGGGTGAGATGGGGCGTTATCCATTAAAAGAACTGCCTTTTGCGGGAATCCTTTTGATATGAGAAAATCTCTTACTCTGGGCGCAAACTGTTCATGAAACCATGACTCAAACAGAGCAGCAGACATCCAGGCACTTTTTTGATGTTTATAAAAAACTGGGAGACGGTCCTGTCTAATGTTTTTCAGTGGTCTTGGTTTGGCAGACTTACCAATAACCATTAGCGGTAAGCGGTGAGTACCAGCAGCGTTCGCGCATGTCATCACGGTCAGGCGCTCCTTATTTTTTTTCATTCCAACCACAAACGAGTCGTCCCTTGCTGCCAGCGTTGTGGAAGGCATCGTTTTAAAATTTAGTCCTGTCTCGTCGCAATTGTATACTTGGTCAAGGGAGTACCCCCCCTCCTTGAGAAAATCTTGCAATTTATCACAAAACATGATTGCTGCCTCGTAATCTGCTGACAACTTCTCCCCTGCAATGTGCAATTTACGGATCCCATATCGTTTCTTCCACTTGCTCAACCAACCGCTACTAGCAACGAAGTCCTCTTCGCCGGGAAAATACTGCGAAAGTGCTTTGGCCTTTGCCTGAATTATCGGACCACTTATAGATATACCTTGGCTTCGATGCTGTTGAAACCATATGTATGTTGCCTCATTGGTTTTTAAATAAACCGGTTGTTTCATGCTTCGGCGATTCGTGTTTTGCACTGACATTTTCGTCGCATAAGACTCCAATTGTTTTCTGCAGTTCTTCCAGTCTCCCACTGTAGTCGCAGATAGACCTAACTGACGCGCTATACTAACTAATGATTCTCCATGGTCAACCTTTTTGAGGGCCTCAAGTTTTTTTTGTAATGTGACAACCACTCGTTTCCTCCGCTTTTCAGTGTTGCAGGACATGTTGTATAGCACTTACACAAATGGAATCACGATTCAAAATATCACGACTCAAACTCTTAGGGTACTTTGAATAAAACTATATAAGAGCTTAATATATGCTTTTCACGAAAATTCACTGTCTAGAAAACCAGCAAGATGTGCTTCAAAGGACGTCGAACCAAAACTGAAGGACTGAGTCTTCCAAATACGGCACGTATTTGAAACAACAAGAAAAATATCACTATCATCATGCATAAGACGAGTGCATGGTGATCGTTATCGTATTTTAAACTGTAAAAGAATTTTACGATCCATTCATTTTTAGTGATAAGGAACATACGGAAAGGGATTTCGGAGTGTTTTGGTGTGAACAGGGCCGACCACCCCGGATATTGGAGCGTCAATTTTCGGGGAAAAAACCCCGGATATGAGAACACCCGTTTAATCGGACCCCGGTTAATGGGATTTTTACTGTAATCTAAATTTGTTTTTATTTCAATCGGCACTAACACTAAAATTGGAAAAACTTTGTGATTAAAACGGATACCTTTTTTGTATCCTCGTGAGAAAACCTAAATAGTTAAAAACATTAACTGTGAATAAATGTTGATGAGACTGTGACGCTTCAAGTCTTACTCTTAATCAAATACATAATTACTTTAAATGTTTCACCGTCCAATGATATTTGTAAGCTATAATCTTCATGTTCCCTAGAACAAAATTGGAGAGTTTGCTCCTTGTTTATGGCATGAATGGTCTTTTGTTCCGTAAATTTTTCTTCCCTTTTTTTGTGGGTATATTTTGCATACACTCTCGCACAATTATGATTTTAACACTAGCCTCCACTCCATCCAACGATAGTTGTGACCTACTCGAGCCCAGACTTTGCGTACGGCCTTTACCGTAACCATGACGTAATATATTGTCACTGTTGTCTACCATATAGTCAAACCTACACGCTGCGCTTCCTTTATGGTCATAAGTGTACAGGAGTATTTACTTCAACTTCCTTAAAATACTTTTTGTTTACAAAATCTTCATTCGCTTTTTCTAATATAGCCACAATTTGTTCTGATCTGTTTTCCCTTTCTTTGGGCAGGAAGACTCGTAGTGTAGATGGCTCCTGCAAAAATTACAACGCCTTTCCTTTGACTTACAGTTATTTGCATAATCTTCCTTTTTCCCACATCTAAAACAAGTTGTACTCAATGCTGCATTGTACTCAACTGCGTGTACGCAGTTAGTCTTCTTATTCTCAAAGTATAATAAATGTACTTGACCGTGTAATAATCAAAACCCGCTCTCCTCAGCTCCTTCGCCAACAGGAGAGGATCGACGTTATCATACGCCGCTGATATATCTAAACAGACCGCGCCTGTCATATTCTTCTCTAGGAAGTTATAAAAGATGTGTGACGTGAGGGTCGAAGCCGTGTCTAGGCAGCATCTAGACTTTCTAAAGCCAGATTGTTCAGAAGGGATAATACTATTACGTTCCGCAAATATCTCCACCCTTTTGTGGAGGATTTTTTCAAATAATTTCGCGAAAGTGTTCAGTAGGGAAATTGGCCTTACACCGGAGCATCCTGGCTTGGGGATAAAGATTACGTAACAGTCCGACCAGGACGGGGGAGGGACACCTGAGTCCATGACTGATTGGAAAAAGTTGCGCATTTTATTGTGACACCAATCCGGCAGGTGTTTAATTAATTTGAACGACACCAGGTCAGGTCCAGCTGCTGTCTCTATCGAGAAGCTCGACAGTGCATTTTGATACTGGCTTGCGGAAATAACGGTATTATTGTCTGGTTGGAAAGAGAGGGCCCTTTGAGAGAACTGATTTATCAGATGGAAGCGGTCCAAGATTTCTCCAGGGATCTGATTCGCGTTGGCCAGCTTGTCAAAGGCTGAGAGGAGAGTCGAGTTACTGATCTTATTAGAGAAACGATTGCAATTAGATGTCTCTAATTTGTTTTTAATCAATTTGATTTTCCTCCACATTGAAGCTGGGTTGGTGTGGTTGTTGATGTAATTATCACAAAATTTGCTGAAATTCTTGTTTCTGATCTTTTTCAAATATTTACTTCCTTTCTTTCTATTAACAAGGTAACATTTTAAGTTGGCCAGTGAAGGGGCGTTTTTAAACTTGAGGAAATTCTCTCTATTTTTGTTTATTATTTTGTCACAGTCGCTATTCCACCATGATTTATAAATTCTTTTAGACAGGTCTATTTTTTCCCTGAGCATCCCTCCCGACTCCCTGGTGATCGACGTTAGTTGTAAGATGAATTCCTTATATTGCGCTGTATTAGAGATTTCCATATTTCTGAGATTTGAAGTACATTTGTTCAAAAAGACGTTCCAGTTAACCTTATTAAGGCACAGAGAAGGACGAACCGGAAGGGAGTCAGGTTTGGCATTGCTGATGGAAAATTTTATTGGGTGGTGGTCGCTCCCATAATTAAAATCCAGGACCTCCCACTCCATTCCGTGTATCAAGCCAGGGGAACAGAATGTGAGGTCGAGGACCGATCTGGAGCTAGCGTCCCTTGACGACCACGTGTGTGATCCGTTGTTTAGCGCTATAAAGTTCGAGATATCGAATGCGTTCTCCAGATTTCTTCCTTCCCTGTTGTAAGATCCATCTCCGTTCCACAAATCCGCTTTTGCATTAAAATCCCCCATAATTACTACTTTAGAAAACCCCGCAAGATGCCCAAGAAAACTCTCCCAGAAACCGTCAGAGGTTCTTTTTTGATGAGAAATCGCAACAACCTCCCCCCCCCCCAGGCCATCAGATCTTTCCACCGAAACCTTACTGAAGCCAGGCAGCGAAAAATTGTTGCCAGACTTCAAGAAGGTTTCGCATAGACAGAAAACATCGATTTTTTGTGACGTGGCAAAATATTGCAATTGGAAAACCCTTCTATATGCTGATCTAATGTTCCATTGGAGGAATAAACATTTGTTGGAAAACTGGGAATTAGACATCTCTCTCTGTTTCGCTGGCCTTGCAAGGACCAGATACTCCATCTTTCATATAGTCAAAGCGTATTCTTGTGGTTTTCTTTTTTGAGCCTCTTTGGGACGATTCATTAGCCGACGGCCAATCTTTTGAGGGACCCGAGTTGAAAGTAGGGAAAGCATCTACCTGAGGTAGGACCAGAGGATTACCTAAATTTGGGCTAAGAGCCTTTCTATTACAGAAATTGGTGATAAGGTTCGCAAAGTTACGTTTAGAGCTATCTGCGAATGAAGGCTTTATTGGGGGGGTGATTCCATTATTCTTGGACAGAAGTTCCACCGCCTCAGTATAATTAACATTGTGGAGAGCTGAGGTCTTCTTAATTTCCCTGTTGATCAGGTAGATTGGGCATTGATTATCATTAGCCTGGTGGTTATTCCTTTCTATACCGTGTCTATTACAATTTGTGCATTTTTTGTTGTCTTCTGTGCAGGTATCCAGGCTATGCCCCTTGACACCACATTTTACACAAGTCCTAACATTGTTTTTGCAAAATCTTGCCAGATGTCCAAAGCGTTGGTAAGGATGACATCTCCTTGGCTTCTCAATGAAGGGAGATAGGCTAAGAACTCGCTCCCATAAAGTAACATAGTCTGGCGCAGTGAGGGACTTAAATTTGATCTTAAAGGAGAACCCGTCTTCAATTACTGGTATTTTCTTTTCATCTTTAACTTCGAAGATCGTTTTCCAGTCGCCATTCTTATCCTTAACCTTCTTGACTCTTTTTAGTCTTTCCAAAGTCTCAACTCTTTTAAAATCGTGCCTTGGCCGCATGGTCTGATGTGACGATCCTGCAATATCGTTCAGTTGGCTGAAATACTGATATACTTCTGTAGGCGTCGTAGAGCGGCCTGCTCTAGCTCCAGTCTTCACAATGCGGTCATCCAGTCCACCAATAATACAGGATACTGCATTTTTACCTAATATTTCACATGGAGTCAATTGGGAAGGCACCCATTCTTCAACACCCGAAGGAGAGCCATCCGTCGTAACACCTGTTTCCACACAATTCATGAAGAAGAGCCATCCATGTCACCATGAGCCACAACATATTTATTCCACTTATTCTCATTTTTCCACAATTAATCACAATAATCCATATGTGACCTAACAACCTTTTTCATGCAAATAATTAAAGTCACCGCTCTGTGAGCTTACTTACCTTTTGGGGTATTAAATTATCGTATATCTCTATCTTTAGAGTGTCTTTTAAATGTAACAATTACGCTCCACTAAATCTTTCACCATTGTAGTTTAAGTATATACCTATCCACTTGCTTGCATGAAGTTTGAAAAACGACTGAGCTCATCATGCTCATCATTCGGCCATGAAATTTTCTCAAAGGTTATTAAGTCCTAGCATCTAAATTTGATATGAATAGAAAGGGAATCTAGTCTATCTAGTTTGTCAACTACTAGAACTTAAGAAGTTTTGGCCTGAGTTTGTAAACATTTGCGCCATATGCCTCACACTTCATGTTTCTGTTCAATCAGTTAGTTTCTTAGTTTTGGTTCCATACGCTCAGTGAGGGCTGTAGCAGCGAACAATGCACTTCCAACATGCAATCAAAAAAGTATTGAAATTTGGCAAACTATTTACAGTCTGGATTGTTCACAGCTAAAATAGGTAATGAAATAGGCATAATATAGCTACTAAAATTATGAACTGTTCTAGAAATTATTCACGAATTACTGAAAGTTTATTTAAAACCAAAATTACACATAAGATATGACAAAATTGTGTGGATTAATATGTAAAAGTTTAACCAGTAAACTATTAGGCTTATGATGCAATATTCATATAATTGAACTGAGATTTATGATTCAACACATATAATTAAGTTAAAAAACATTTAAGACAATAAAAATGAGTGAAAACTGTATTACTCAAATATAAGTTATTAGTTAAGGTCGTGTAACAGGTTCCATTTGAATAAACTTATGTTAAGTATCCTATTTGTATTATTTAAGTACCCACACTTTTCACATCTCTGGATCTAGGTTTGGAAGGTAACATGAACCCAAGGAAGATGGTATAGTATTGTACGCTGCATGATCAATTTCCAAGTGTTTCAACTATTTTACACATTACTGATCATTTCAGATTCAGAACAATTGGGAAGAGCATTTGACTATCTAATTAAGAGGTCCTGTTTGAGACTTAGATTATTTAACTACGAACCCGTTCTGTTTATTTGATTGTGATTTTCTTGTTTTTAGTATTAAAGCTTCTCACTCGAAACTTACTCTCCTGTAAGTAGATCTGTCCCACAGATATATCTTGACGGATGCTTTTGACTTCTTGATCTCCATGTGTCTAGCTGTGCACGCAATGTGCAGTGAAGCATTCCATATGTATATGAAAATTTAAATGCTCTGAAATATAATTGATCGAATTTAGACGCTATGAGCTAATGTGATACACGCTACGACTTGCTGCCAGATTATTGTTCGTTTCGAGAAAGGTATGTGGCAATGGAGTCAGGCGATACCTCGACAAGCTTAGTTTCTTTAACACGAATCCCGTAATGTTTTTTAATAAGAAAGTAATTATGGATATTTCCTGTTTTTATTTTCTGACATTTCTCGAACCGGTTGTGATGGTGGAGGGACGAAAAACTGCATTAAATATACATGTGTTGTCATGTTGTTTTGCGTTACTGTTTTTTGAATAACGCTCTGAAGTTGAATTATATTTCCTCCAGTGTGAGCCCAATGGCTGCGCGGAAAAATAATCTACCCAGTGGTATACAAAACGTCAAGTGGCCATTTTTCGACTTACGCGGTATTGTTAGGAAAGCGAAGATATGTCAATCCAAATCCGTAACCGTTGAAGTGAACAATGTAGCAATCATCTAACAACAATTACAAAGTGTCTTTTTTAGAGTCAAGTTCTATTATTCTTCACGACAATACTGTGGGGTTTTCTTTTGATTTCCTCTGTTAATGACGGCGTGGATATCTGAAACGAAAATTTATTAATTACGACATAAACTATTACTCAAATAAATTCGCATCTTCGCGGGAGACATCATATACCTATTATTTTACAGCATCAAGAGTGATTTGAGTGTATTCAAAAGAAACCGAATGAATCTGAAACTGATAATTAGTAAAATTTTAAACACATCAGATATATAATATAACCGTAACTTAGCACAACTTTGCGTTCAAAATCAAGTGCACCTGTTCTGTTTGCCAAATATGAGTACGTCCATTTGAGGTGTTGATGTAACCAAACAAAAATCTAAGAAGAAATCCATTAATGAGCTGTGAGGACCAAACAACACCACAGTAAACAAGGACACCGTTAATGAATATACTCTAGATATATAAGAATGGTTTATTCAAGTAAAGTGTTATACAATTTTAATTTATTCATAAATTATGCAATCGTAACTTATTGTGTTATTTGACATGTTACTTATATCTACTTGTAAATATATAAGTATACAGTTTATTATTCATAATATTAACGTATTTAATAAATTTATATAAGCGTGACATAACTTTTCGCTTACATGAGTTTTGTTTCCTTAGATTTTCATTAATTCTGTGATTTATGATTACTTCCTACACATTTGGAAGCAAATCTTATTTATTATAATGTATAATTCACAAATGTTCTACTTACTTAAGAATATAATATAGCTTAAGAGTACTGTGTTTGATATATGTATGAGCTACAAGTAATAGGTGTGGGTATACGTAATATAAATTAATTATTTACAGTAATTTTGTTCACTGGTACAAATCTTTCAAAAAGATAACCTAACAAAGGAAAGGATCATGTACGTAGATTGAGGAACTAATGGCATGAATATTGGCCATGCAGATTGTATATCAAAAATGTAAAGAAACGACAGCAGGAAAACCTGCTATGAATCCTCCGTAGCTTTTTATAATTTCCTGTAGTTTGACAGGTGAGTATTGAAAATGGTAGCAGTTTTTGGATTTTGGCTGATTTCGAGCCATATTTCAATGAGTATTAGTGCAAAGGTCTCATCGCATGAGTGTAGCAGTAAAATCAATTAACGTAAAAGGTAATTAATTTGAAGGTATCTGATTTTGCACTTTTTCCCATTATTTTTTGGAAAATTTTGTTTAAATCACTAAATAAACTTTTCATCAACCATAAAGTGGTAAGTATTTTGTGGCCCAATTACAGGAATAACATAAAACATTACCTGATTGAGGGGACTGTGTACTTATGTAATGCAATGTAATGGACTGTGTACTTATGTAATGCAAAGATTACGTAGATTATGACGCAGAATTGTTGAGATATGCATTGTCTTAAAAACAAAAACCAGTATATCTGGCAGCACTGTTTTATAATGCACTCAGATCTATTGATCGTATTCCTTTCCTTTTATTACAAGTCAGTCAGACTTCTAATGTCACTTGAACAAAGTATTTAGTTTGAACCACAGTATTACAATCTATTAAAATGAAAGTTCAATAAAAGATCAAACTTTATTTTATTTCAACAATAATGGAAATGTAAATACTAATTTAAGTTTTTTTGAAAGAACTTCCGTAACGCGCCTTTCGGTAGGGAGACGTCACGTAACGAAATGCGTCATGCTCATAAGGGCACACGTGACCACTGCCCAGGGCCCCCATCCTCAGGGCGCCCCGATGGACCGAGAATTTCTCTCACATTTATCGTCAAAACATTTTTGTCTACCTCAAAGAACAAAAAAAAAAAAGTTATAGCTCAAAAAAAGTTACAACCCGACTTCCCCGAGGTTTAAATCAACCGATAATGACAAATGATACAACCGAAGAAGATCTTCTGAAAGGCAATCCAGAACCCGAAAAATCTGTAGACCCGCTGGAGATGGCTCCAATAGTTCAGTATTCTCCACGCGACGTCATCTTAAGGTTGAGAGAATAAGACATGTTTTGGTAATTGAAATTAGTGGCATGAAATATTTGTATATGCCATTAAAATGATGTAAAATTAATGTATGTAATTACTTGAAGAAAAAATTGTTAATTAAAATTAACTTATTCAACACATAATAACTTGAGGAAAAATTTGTGAATTAACTAATAACAAATTAATAAAAACAATTTATATATGTATAAGTAAAAGTGGAATTTGAAGGCATGTCAGTAGTTTGTAAATTTCAAATAATCAATAATAAAGTAAGACTTCAGATTAAGGAACGACTCTCCTAAAAGGGGGAGGAAATGTTATGTAATAACATGTGAAAGAAATTATCCACACATAATTATTACTTTCGCGACGCGCACCTGAATGGTGGTGTCAGCGTTTGGCAAGTGCAAATAAATCAATTAGGTTATTAATTTAAGTTAATTGGAACATAAGCGAAGTTGTTTATTTAAGTAATAATACGTGCATAGTTAACATAAGTTCGCCTTAAGTCATCACAAGTAAAGTAGGTTGCAATATTTCACAAATTGGCAACTTTACTTCCGTTATCAATGGATAAACATCCATGGTGGCACTATTATCCATTTGGGTGCGCCAACATTGAATGATTCCATTGTGTAGGAATTATGTCAAAAAAATTAAAAATAATATTTTTAAAGTCAAATTTGCTTTTATTTTCGACAAATTCGAGAAATAAATACCTCTATCATATGCCGCTTATGTTACGTACATATTTTTTCGATTGAATTTGAAATCAGAATCAAATTTGTATCTTTTCATACAAAATAGTTTTAGCTTTTGACATATTTTTATTTAATTCTATTGGAGTTTGGCAAAAGGTTTTAAAAATGAAAATCTAATATATATTGTCATGACGCGATTCAAGTAGTCAGCGTCGGATGCCAGGCTGAGCCAAGTGGCCAATTAGAATCACTTCATAATAATCTACATGGCCATTCCTGTCATATAAAAGAGGACCATTGCTTTGCAGGAGGAGTAGTATTTGTTTGACCGCGACGCGGTGTATATCAGAATTGAATAAAGAAAATCGATCGAGACTTACAAACCGTGTTTCATTTAAACCAATCGTAATAACATTAAATGAATGAATTTATTGAACGTCAGTTACGGATCAAAAACCGAAAAGAACTACATAAACTAGGGTTCTAAATAATCTTCAATATATAATTCTCATTTTTCCGTTAAAATATAAATCAAATTTTAATAGTACACGCAATACACTTGACTAAGTAACACATTATTATCTAAACATAAAAACTAGGAACAGAAATGAATCTTAAATCCTTATCTAAACAAATCCTTATTCTAAACAAAAATATTTCTAAAGGAAATTAAAATAGCTGGAAAAAGAAAATGTCAAGTGGTCAAAAAGAGAAAAACACGAAATTGAAAAATTCTCAGACCTGAAACATGAGAAAAAACGGATTTTGTACATATTTCAATATACACCTAGTCCCCGATTTACGTCGTACATGCGTTCTGGAAAATTGCGACGTAACTTGAAATAACGTAGATCAGGTATGTTTCGATTTACATCGTAACCAACGTAATTCGAAACCGAATCATAGAGGCGTTAAAAATAACATAAAGGGTGTCCCATTACTACGTGACCGATTTCTTTCTTGAATAAAATTTGTAATACCGACTCAATTTTGATGACACATATGTCAAATTCTTTGTGACACATTAGCATTTTAGTTATGGAGCGCTACACGATACAACAACGCATCCAAATCGTCGAGTTTTGGATCCAAAGTTCGAAGTCTATGGTGAAAACTCAAAGATCGCTACACCAAATTTTCGGTAAAAATCACACGATAAGTAAGAATACAGTGCGATCCATTGTGGACAAATTTTATCAAACTGGGTCTGTACATGATTTACCAAGGTCAGGCCATCCACGTACGGCTCGTTCAGTGGAAAATATTGCCGCTGTAAGTGAAAGTGTCGTTGAGTCACCATCAACATCGATTCGTCACCGTTCCCAAGAACTGAGCATTTCACGGTCGTCAATGCAACGAATTTTGCGGATTGACTTGAAAGTGAAGCCTTATAAACTTCAATTAGTTCAGCAACTAAAGCCTCAAGACCATACTCAACGCCGTACGTTCGCCAATTGGGCTTTAGAGCAGCAGGCCGAAGATGATGAATTTCTCCATCAAATCATCTTTTCAGACGAAGCGCATTTCCACCTCGCCGGGTATGTAAACAAACAAAATTGCCGCATTTGGGGTTCTGAAAATCCACAAGAATACGTGGAGAAGCCAATACATCCGTTGCGTGTCACTGTTTGGTGTGGTTTATGGGCCGGTGGCATCATCGGGCCGTATTTTTTCGAAAATGATGACGGCGTCACGGAAACAGTCAATTCAGAGCGGTACCACAACATGTTGGAGAATTATTTTTGGCCGGAAATTGAAGCTAATGACTTGGAGCATATGTGGTTCCAACAAGACGGTGCCACACCGCACACAACGCGTGTCAATCTTGCCTTTCTGCGACAGAAGTTTCCCGACCGTTTAATCTCTCGTCGTGGTGATGTTAACTGGCCACCGAGGTCGTGCGATCTAACACCGTTAGATTTTTTTCTTTGGGGTTACACGAAAGATAAAGTCTATGTCAATGACCCACAAACCATTCCAGCTCTGAAGGACAACATTAGGGAGGTTATTCGCGATATTCCGGGCGAAATGCTCCAAAATACCATCAAAAACTTGGCCAAAAGGATCGTCTTTCTCCGGAACAGCCGTGGTGAACATTGTAGAGATGTTATATTCCACAAATAATGCTATTGTTGACCCTTTCCAATGAAATAAAAATTGTGACAAAATTCGAATCCGTATTTGTTTTATTCAAGAAAGAAATCGGTCACGTAGTAATGGGACACCCTGTATGTCTGTAGTATTTACATATAGGTTTGTTCATACTTAAACTGATTCATAAAAGTATGTAATTATTGAAATAATAACAATTGAATTTTGAAAAAAGGAAATGTTATTCCAAATATTCCATTGTAATACAAACTGATATAAATTAATATGTAATTCAATTATGCTTATGAAAATGAAAAATCCAATTATATGTGTAAAGCGATTAATTTTAATTATATAGTTACGTATCACTCCTCTACATCACCCATTAAACTCAGAGAAATGAATTCATCTCCGAAGGAATTCTCCTTTTCATGAATAACCCATCTTAAGCATCTTATACTTACCTTAGAAGATTCATGTTATCTTCCCATGTAAATGTGACGTCATACACGTTCATGAATGAATGTTTCATACTTACCTAAGTACTAATGCACTCAAGGCGTTGAACATTTAAGCATTTTTGAATGTACGGTCGTGCAATGACTCATCCCAGAATTCTACAGAAAATTCAAAGGCAATAGCCAAAACAAATTGAACATTCCCATGTTCCCAGAAATTGATGAATTCTTCATATGTGACCATTTCAAGGCTAAACGCTAATTATGCGACAGGTATTTACATTTACCTAACTTCTAGGAAAACACCTTTCCCCAATCGCCAATCCCGTCTTCATATGATTAATTATCAGAGAGTGTGAGAACTTCATACCTTCAATTATTATGCGTTATTGCACATTATACGTGTTTCGCATGTGCATACTCAATACACGCATTTGCATTCCTTCAATTCACTTCTTCTATAGAGAATATAATTTTCATTGAGCATAAACTAAATTTGATAACGCTCAATTCAAAGTTAATTACTCCTAATCGAGTAATAAGTTCATGCCTTCCCCAATTTAGGTGCGAATGCACCAACATGATTAAATCGCCCTTCCATCAGAAGTTTGGCAGAACATTCCCACTACAAAATGTCTCTGTATGCGTGGACGATTTTAGTTATAAAGTGCCAATCATTTTGAGCAGTCAGTCCCTTTTTAACGGTAATTAACCAACCAATGAACTAGTGTTCACTATAATAAAAATTAGAGTATTTGTTTTGTATTAAATTAAAAAATAAAAGGAATAATAAATACTTTTGGATAAAATCAAAGTGAGTTTAACTTTATTCTTCTAAAGTGTGAGAAAAAACGTTGAAAGGCAAAGTGAATAGATTTCGAATCCACTTGTGATAAACATTAAATATTTTAAAAAATAAAATCAAAGTCAATTTAATTTTATTTTATTAAAGTGTGAGTAAACGATGAACAGACTAAGATACTTATAATCTTACTCGTGGTTCATAATACGTAATTATATATATACGTGTATGTAAACTTAATCTGATTCAGAAGTGTCATTCGAGTTACTAATGCTATCAACCACAGTTGAAAGAATTGGCTCTTTGCTAGAACTGTGAGAGATAGTTTTGTAAAATGACGTTATGTGGCTCTGAGACGCAGTCCTCATTTTTTCGTTATAGAGTTCTGAATAGCACCTTACATGGTTAGACAAACCTTGCTTACACCGTTCGCTTCGCTTGATATCTGGGTCGCATTGGCTGAATATCTCCATTGCTTTATTGATATTATTTAAAGCTTCCGAAAGCTTGTTCGTTGTCAAACCAAAAGTAGATACGTCTGTTTGAATTTCACCTTCCGCATCTGCGTCGTCTTTTTCTAACAACTGGATCAATTCTTCATTAGATATATCCACTTCTGGTAAATTAAGGAATTCTGATATGTCATTCTCATCCACATCACCGAATCCAATTTTCTTAGCATGTTCCAGAATATCTCTTTGAGTTTGCATCGACTCTCCAATCTCTTCTTCAGCATAGACACATTCTGGCCATAATTTTTTCCAAACTTTATTCAAAGTTGAAGACTTTACTTCTAACCATGAACTATTAATATTGTTTACTGCCTGTAAAATATCATAGTTTTTCCAGAAAGTTTTTAATTCAACGCCTTTTTCCATTGCCTCAATTAGGTTAACGAATGTCTTACGTCAGTAATATGCCTTAAAACTCGATATAATTCCTTGGTCAGCAGGCTGAAGCACGGCAGTAGTATTTAGTGGTAAAAAAGCCACCTGTATATCATCGAGTTCGTTTAGATCTTCTATTTGATGGCTAGAAGCGTTGTCAACAAGCAGTAAAACCTTTTGCGGTAAATTTTTTTTCCTACAATATTCTTTGACTGCTGGACAAATATATGTCTTAAACCAATCATTAAATAAGTGCGGAGTCATCCAGCCTTTTTTATTTGATTTCCAAATTACAGGAAGATTTTTCTTGGATTTTCTGAAACGGCTACAGAAAATTTCTCATTTCGGGGATAAACAGAATCCTCTCGAAATTAACGATGTAAGTCTGGAACAAGTACGACGTAAATTGAGTATTATATCATGATTTCAATTCGACGTAAGTATGAAATAACGTAAATAGGGTGCGACGTAAATCGGGGACTAGGTGTATTTGAAAATGAAGCACTATAGAGTAAGCGGATTTTGGAATTTTTTTAAACTGGAATCAGAGGAAAAGTAAACAGCAAAACAAACAAAAGAAATAGATGAGCCACTAATGTTGCTATTTTATAACAGTTTTCTTCCCTTCCCAATGGTTGAAGATAAACATTTCAAAAACTTTCTTTCAAAGCTGAACCCAGCTTACCAACTTCCAAGTCGTAAGCATGTATCAAATATTCTATTAGATGCAGATTTTCACACATCTTCAAATCAGGTCAGAAAAAAACTTATTAATGTCTAATCTGTTCGCTTAACAATAGACTTCTGGTCATCTCGGGCACAAGAGGGATATTTAGCAGTTACAGCCCATTATTTCGGCAATTTTTCACTAGAAACAATTAAACTGTAGTGCCGTATTTTGAATGGACCACATACAGCATCTAAACTGAGTGTGGCGTTTGATCAAGTGATTAGAACTTGGTGTCTGACAATGCTGCCAATATACAAAATTCAATTAGAGACTTAAATTTAAAAGGTTTTGGATGTTTTGCCATACAATAAATTTAATTGCTAAAGACAGCTTAAAAATTCCCGAAGTGCAAATTTTTTTAGATAAATTAAAAATAGAGAAACTCCTAACGCACCAGCTGAACAACCAAGTAAGTAGATCAAAAAGATGGTTATTGCTGTGGCAACCAGATGGAATTCCTTTCACATGCTAGAGAGAGCACTATCCTTAGAAGAAGCCATAAGCAGTACGACGGGAATTCTAGAGTCCAGAAGCAGTGCCTCTCTAGAAAACTTAAATGCAGATGAATGGAAACTGTGCACAGACATGTGCACTGTTTTAAAACCATTAGAGCAGGTCACAGTTGTGGTGAAAAATATATGACTGGTATTTTAGTCATAATATTTAATATACTATTGTATAAGGCATACCGATTCAACCTAGCACAGGATCAGGAGTCACACACCAGTGCTAAGGCCGTCTGTGACAAAAGTTTAGGTGGATTAGTTACTAGGGTCAAAAATATAGAGCAGAGCATAACTTTTGCCGTGGCAGCCTTCTTAGAACCCAGATTTAAAATAGCATATTTTATAGATTAAGATAAAAGACATGCTGCAAAACGAAAGGTGATAGATCTGGCAATAATCGAAATATATCGTCAGTGGGCTAGAGGCAACGCTCAAAGTCGAGAGGTCAACCACCTGAATGTGGAAGTTGTTGAAGAAAATCCTAGCAGGTCATATAAGGCCGTTGATGTGTGGCCCGACTTAGACGTAGAAGATACTCACACTGTGGAGTCTCCAACAGCGATAGCAATAGCTGAAGTGTAGCATTTACTGAACTCAAATGTTGGACAGAAATTCGAGACCTAACGATTGGTGGAGGATTAATTATTATTTATATCCAAATTTAAGCAAGGTTTACAATCGCCATTGTTGTGTGCTTGCAACTTCAGTGCCTTGCGAGAGAATTTTTCCAAATCTGGAGAACTTATTTCTGACCGTCGTACTTGCCTGTCGCCAGAAAAAGTTCAAAAAATAATGTTCCTAAATGTCAATAAAAAATGAATGAATAAATTATATAAAACTTTGTGAAAATACATTAAAAATGTTGTTATGGCACTTGCAATGCGAAATTCAAAATTAATGTAGTATCACTTAAGTTTCAATGCTTTTTATATAAAATTACGAAAAATTAAATTAAATTAATTAGTGTCTTTTAGAAGGTGACAAAAAGCGGCTATTATTCTAAAAACGGCATCCTGCCTCACCTTAATAAAATATATATACAATTCGGAGGATCAGCGATTTGAGACGGCTTACGCCTCGCCTACCTAAATTCACGTTCTTTGTTTCAATAACCAAGCCACACATTTCAATGGCTAGGAAGGATTAAAGAACCTGACGTTATTAAATTTAAAGGGCCGTTTTATATATATGTATTTCTACTATCACTCTATATATCATTTATAAACATGAATACATGTATGTTATTCCTTGAAAAAAGTCTAAAATTTCAATTGGGTTTCCTTACAGTCTGTGTATTTGGCCACAGCTAATTGCGTTTATTGAGAAGTTGCGAATACCAAGGGTTGAAATTATCGAGGTTATACTGTATATGACAATGGAGAGTGTTGTTAACTTACAGTGGGTGGCCAAATTATTATGGACACTTCTATTGCGTAGGATTTTTGTAGCTTCTTGACTTAGAGTGGGGCTACGATTTCTGGCACTTTTATAGGGTAATTATGGCTTTCTCTATTATTATATAAACCTATATCCGATGTATTCCGACCATTTTTATGTAATGAAAACATTGTTCAATCATCGGGATATGAGGATATACACAATTATATTCCGTGAGACCCGGGTTTACCTCCAAAAAAAGTCTCTTTTGTGGATAGCTTTTGGTACATTTAATAAAATAGGGTGACCGTATCCTACTCATTTACGCATTTTTAAGGTTAAGAATCAATTATCATGATTTTGAATACCTTGCAACAAGCTCATATTTCTAGCTTAACTTTAGTTTATTAAATTTAGGTACTTAACATATTTATAAGTGAATAAATATAGTAGCATTCAATCAAAAAGCTTGTTTTTACTAGGGACGCGTATATCCCACAGGACATATCTATGTTTAAAAAAGTGCAACTGTCCATAATAATATGGCCACCCACTGTATAATTAAACATGTCATTCTGGATCTTTTTACTTTAAATAAATATAAAATAATAATAGTATAATAACGCTTATATATTGTTAAACCCAATAAACAAGTTGTAGTGTATACGCATAGTAAACACATAATAAATCAAAATATTTAAAATAATCAAATGGTGTTGACTAAGCAACATTCCAAATTTTGAGTTCACAATTTGATGAACCGATTGATCAACAAATTGTGAATTTTGAAACTCAATATTCTGAAGTTAATTATGATATCAATTTATTATTTGTAATTTTATCTTCTGTTTACCCAATAATGTACTTAGCCAATAATTAGGTTAGTAATTATTTTTGATGAGACGCTAAGTAATTGATGTTAGGTAAGGTTAAGTTTAGGTTTGGGTCAGCATAATTATTAAAATGTCTTAATATTTCGAAAAAAATTTATACATTTTCAAGCACTTGGTAATGTGAACGAAAAAATCATCGCTACGTAAAAAAACGACGCGTCAATTCGAACTCATAAGCGTCAAACACTCGACAATTCAAAGTTCTCAGATTGCATGGTCTTACATTTTGATGCTGTCTGAACACACTCGCACAAGTCAATAATAAAGTAAATTAAATCATAACAACAGCAAGGGACATAGCCAATCACATGAAAAGTTATTTTTCATCAACTGGTAAAAAGCTAAGTGGAGAAAGAAATGTAGATACAAACTATTCGATTCATGTTTTCTTATGTTCAACTTATACTGAAGAAATTAGATCGATGATACTTAAATTTAAATTTAAAAAGGGTGGTGTTGACATGATTAACACTAAAGTTTTAAAAACCATAATTAAGTACATAACTGAACCACTTTGTTATTGTCTGAGATTTGGTTGAAACATTCAAACGATGATCACATTTATTTGCATACAAAATACTTTTGCTTTCACATTGGCGACAATACGCATCCAAATCACATTTTGCTTACAGTTGTTTACATTGGAGCTAACGGCACACAATCAGTTGTATACCGTATCGATGGTGTGAACTGAATCGGTCGGTGCCGATTCTTGGAGTTTGTGACTCGGGAAGTTTTTTCTGAAAGGCGACAACGTGGAGTGGCGTTATAAACTGTAACAGTTATTTTGGCAATTTGTTGGCATTCAATCAAATTCTATTGTACTATCTACATTATATTGTGACAAATTAAAATTGGAATACATTTAAATATATTCTACGGCGATTTTATTTCTTATGGTGAAATTGAATTTTACTGACTTGGAAAATATCATAAGCCGCGTGTATAAGTACTTTTGTGTTAGACTTATACAGTTATATAATAAACCTATGCATTGAAAAATCAATTTGGCCTGATGCTCTCAAGATAGCAGACATGACACCAGTACATAAATCGGGCAAAAGTAATATTTGAACTAACAATAGACCAATATCACTTATTTCGAATATAGCTTAAATATTTGAGAAATTAATTCATAAAAGAATTTTCAATTTTGCCAATGAATGTAATATTTTATCTGAAAAACAATATGTATTTATTAAGAAAAAGGGGACTAAGGATGCTCTAAATTATATTACAAATCAGAAATTAGACAAAAGTACACCTGTCATAGTTTCTTTCCTTGAATTGGCAAAAGCATTTGATACAGTATATCATGAAATACGAATAGGTAAACTTAATTGTTTAGAAATTAGAGGCAATGCAAAGATGTTTCTTTCAAGCTATCCTGATAATAGATACCATAGGGTAAAAATAGATGGTAAAATAAGTGAAAAGTAAATACAGGGGTCCCACAAGGCACGACAAAGGTAGCTATGGTAGCAAAAAAGGTAGCTATTTGAATTAGTACAAAAGTTCAAAACAAGATGGAATAGTTAAGCTATGATGATTGAAACCATCACCAAATTGAAATTGTGTATTGCCAAAGCTTTAATTGCACCACCATCGAGTATAGCTTTTCAGAACAAGAGTTTCATGCATTGATAAATTTAGAAAATATTCTTAAGCAGGTGGAACTTGCCGTTGAATTTATTTGTTGTCGAAATTGAACATCACTAATTATAATTCAGCTAAAAACTAGAAGAGAATAATTCATAATTCAGCTCTCAAACTAGCTCTATCTTGGCGCCAACGTATATAACAACGGCGGACAAATTTCATTGCACTATTCATTTACCTTCAAAATTCGTGCACTTATCAAGCATCGTGTGATGATGATACATTTTCTCTCCCGGCAAAAAGTATGCTCCGAAAGAAATAAAAGATTTTGTCATGAGAATGCAATTCTGTGTTAGATAAGTGTAGCCGTTCTGAAGAGTATACTGATGAAATTATATACACACCTCAACAACTGAATAATGTTGGCTTTACGGTGTCAAACGAATGGATTACGAGACTGTTATTGGCAGGTCTACCTAAAAATAACGAGTCCATGTTTATGGAACTACAGACGTGTGGAGTTAAAATAATTGGACAGCACTTAGGTCCAAAATATTCCAAGAGGTGCATGTTGATAATCGTCCTGGTCACTGAAAATCTTCTGGCGAATCAAATGATTCTGCTTTTCATGCCAGAAAGTATCAACAGAATCGTAAAAAGTGGAATAAGTTGAACACTAGTGCTTACAGAGGTAAAAAATATATGAAATGTTACAATTGTAACAGGAACTGAAATTAAAATCGAGTGTTAAAATCAAAGGTTGAAATAAAGTCAAACTATAATAGGAGCTGAAATTTTTAATAAATAAAATAAAATAAGTAGAAATTGAAATGCTAAAATGAAATGTCGAAGTAAATTCACAATTGTAATAGGAACTGAAATTAATCGTGTGTTGTCTAGTATGCTGGTCTTCAGCTAATACGAAGCTCACGCAACTGTACTGTGGCCCTCTGCCGCAATTAGTTCCAAGTTTTAGGTTAGTGTTAGTATGTCAGAAAGTTAGTATTAATATGTGTAGCGTCGGTCATTAGAAAATTTGCGCGCTGATAAAAACCGCATCTGTTCTCTGCTTGCGGTCTACGTGGCGTGTGATACTTACGCTTCAAATGCACTTTGAAGCAGAAGAGACGCTGATGTGTGCTTGCTGGTTAATGCTGTTGAAATCTTGGTAGAACAATTGAATACGGATTGTAAAGATAACATTATATATATGTACTATAAAATATTTAACTGGACTTTTTGTTAATAGTGATTATAACATCAGAAGTGGGATAAGAACCCAAAAATAGAAAATTGAAAGGAACGGCCTAAATAATAGGCCTAATAATTTATGACGACCGTGTGAGATAAATTTCAACACAACCACCTGAAGCTGGCACATATACAGGAGTAGAAAATTCTACAAGCCCTGCAGTGAGTGTAATAGAAGAACCTGAAGAAATTAATGAAACTTTAAGTAAGTTAGAAAAGAAAATGAAATTCTTTTATTACAGCAAGAAATAGCTGCCTGCCTGTCCAACCATTTAATAGCGACAACACTTATGACATTTATAAATGGTTTGATGACCTGGAAGATGCTTTTGGCATCTTACAATTTGATGAAAGAGCTCAATTTGGCGGTACACGACGTCTTCTTACAGGAACTGCCAAAGTCTATGCCAGGACAATTACTGTGCACACATATAAGGAACTTAGAGCTGCTCTTAGTGAAGAATTCGGGTGCTTACATACAACCAATGAAGTGTACCACAAACTTAGGTCCAAACGTCTGAGGGTTGGCGAAAGCATGCATCGATACATCATCGAGATGCAAGAGATTGCAACTCGTGGTAATATACCCGAAATGGAGTTAGCGGACACGATCATCGAAGGTATCGGGGAGAGATCTGCTGATACGTCTATTTTATATGGTGCTACAACAATGCGAGAACTGAAGGTGCTCATCAAACGATATGAGAGAAAACTTTTAAGTCGTTCCTCTATGTCACACACCGAAGCCAGAATGTCCATCCCCAATGCTTCTGTTTATACACCGCCCTTAAGAAGAGTAACCGGTACTAGACCAACACCTAGTTCTTCTGTTCAACCTGGGACTTCCAGATCAACATCAGTCATGAAACCTTCATCGTCAACTTCTATTAATGATGTAGACGACGCCTTGGTGAGGTGCTATAATTGCTCTCGTTTTGGGCATTACCAGAGCCGATGTCCTAAGCCCAGGCGTCCTGAAGGTTCATGATTCAGATGTGGTTCATTAACTCACATTTATAAAAACTGTCTACATTGCCCTTCAAAAATTGCTGCCTTAGTTGAACGACGCGTTTAGAATAAAGAAGATGGAGACGATGATAGTAATGATGATAACTTATGTCAACAAATTCAAGCTCTACAATTGGTACGTGCTGCCTTTAGCCCAGATTATAATAAGTATTCACATGTGGTTTCTTTATTTGACTCTGGTAGTCCCAGGAGTTTCATCTCGGAAAACAAGTACCTTTGGTCTTGAGCAAATTTAATAAACCTTCCGGATATCGCGGTTTGGGAAACCAAAATATAATGTCGAGTCGGAGAATTTTCAGTTTAATTAAGTTTAAAGACATCAGCATTAAACATGAATTTATTATTGTACCCGAAAGTTCCTCCTCTTACCCTATGATTATAGGAAGAGACCTTATGCCTAAGTTACACATCCACTTATGTTATTCATTTATTAAATATACCAGAAATGAATTGTTACAATTGAAGAAACATACTAATTGTTTAAAGCCACATGTGACTGCTGCAATCGAATATTTGAATTTAGTAGAAATATCTTCTAGGAGTCACATTATCGAAAAGGAACAATTGTCAACTTTATTACAAAGTAGTCCTTCAGAAGAAGGTAAACTGCAGTTTAGTGAAATCGATCCTTCGGTCAATATTGCCTTTAAAGAACTATGTACCATTGATTGCCGATCTGAAGTTTCGATTGATATGAATCCTTCACTAAAACAGATGCAAAGTAAAGCTTTGCTAAGCACTATTAGTAATAATTATGATAAACCTCCTGTTAGTGAAATCATCGGTAATCATTTCCAAATGTCTATAAGTCTTCAGCACAATACTCTGATCTTTTGCCGACCTCGTCGATTATCGCATTTTGAGAGAACTGAAGTTCAAAAAATTTTTGACGATCTGCTAGAAAGAAAAACCATACGCCCTAGCAATTCGACCTATGCTTCTGCCTTTGTACTTGTGAGGAAGAAATCAGGAGAAATTCGTAAATGTCGATTATCGTCCTTTAAATAAGATAACGGTTCGGGATAATTACACCCTTCCTCTTATTGATGATTGCATTGAGTACTTAGGTGGAAAACACTTCTTCACACTCATTGATCTCAAGAGTGGGTTTCATTAAATTGTAATGGACAAAGATTCCATAAAATATACATCCTTCGTTACACCTGATGGTCCCCCCTGGTGATATGTGATGCGGTTGGGGACTCTAGATTGAGATCCGACATCATTTCAGGCAAGTGATGGTTGGTTTCATAAATTCAAAAAGCGCGTCGGTATTCGTTTCCTGAAAACATGCGGCGAAAAATTGGATTGCGATGAGGCAGCAGATCGGCCATTTCTGAATCGTTGAAACGCCAAAATTGATGAAATGCGACTGAGAAAGGAGCAAGTGTACAATGCTGATGAAACAGATTTATAAAACAGAAAACACATTCGTTTCCCAGAATGAAAAGTCAGCAGCCGGTAGCAAAAAATCGAAAGAACGAGTCACAATTTTATTGTGTGCAAATGCCACAGGAACACACAAACTGAACTGTTTTAAGCATTTCAACAATCCACTTGATTACAACAATTCCAAAAATGCATGGACGACATTACGAATTTTCACACATTGGTTCAACACTTGCTTTGTGAGACAGGTCAGTTTCTTCTTATTTTACATTTTTATGCGCAATGTGTAATGCCGAAAACAGACTTTATAGGTGCGTGCGTTTTGCTGTGAGAACAATTTGCTGAAAAAAAACAATTTTGATTGTTGATTATTGCACTGCCCATCTTTTGCACTTCAAAGTGATGATAAACATATCATTTGTTACTTTTTGCCACCAAATGTCACCGCAATATTGCAGGCCATGGACCAGAGACTGATCAACATCACGAAATTGCGGTATCGCAATCTGCTATTGTGCAAAGTTATCAGCGAACTGAACACGGACAATTTCAATGGATCCATTGTCGATTTGTTGAAAAAACATACGATCAAGGATACAATTGTTCTTCTGGAAAAGGCACGGGAAGAGATTTCAGCTTCTCTTTTGATAACATAGTGGAATAACGTACTTCGATATGACGATGATGAATTTGAAGCACAAGACCTGGTACCGCTTTCTGACTTTATGGATTATTCATCGCTAATTGAACGTTTACAACAACTCACTCCCAATGCCAGTTTCAAACAAAATGCTATTGAGCAGTGGAACAGAGACATTCTGAACGCAAATGAAATCGATCAACTTGATCTTTCAAAAGAATCGGATGACGATGATACTGAAGAAAATTTTTCTTTTGCTAAGCAAAAAATAGCTCATAGCATCGCATTAGATGGTGTCAACCAATTATTGAAATGGTGTGATGAAAATCGGTCAACAACTTTTGTTTCGGGAATTACGCAACGAAATAGTTGACGCAGCAAAACGTCAACCAAAGAAGCAAACATTATTAAATGAATATTTTAACAAGCAAACGAATTTAGATTAACTTGCAACTAGACTCATAAATGTACTACGTATGTATGTACAATACATAAATCAATAAATGCATATTCTTAATGGAAACTGACTACTCAACCACAAAATACTCTTTTCGTACTTTTTCTTACAGCTCAATGAGTTCAGTTGTGTGACTTGTTTAAGTTTTTACACTTTAAAAATATTCAAACTTGGCACATTTTTGACAAAACTCAAGACCCTCACGATAATTCGAATTTTCGATATTTCGATGAGGTCAAAGTCCCTATCGTTTCGAATTAAAGAAAGTCTACTGTATGTTGAAATTTATCAGAACATTATACGAATAAATTTTGTAAAACTACGCATCGTGATGAAAAAGTCCAGAGAGACATTAAGCTTGCACGTTGTTTTTGACTGGCATAAAAATAATAAAGGAAGGTGTAAATAGAAACATATACATATTTGTAATTGAATGTATTTAATGGACATTGTCCTCGGACCACGGATTAGCGAGACATTAATACACGTGATATCTCATTATATCGGCAAAACCTTTAGCCAGATCAAGAAAAATTATTGGGTTACACAAATAAAAAATAGAGTTCAAAATTTTATTCAGAACTGCTTGAAATGCATTGTTTATTCTGCCCCTGCGCGTACTAAGCAACGTAATCTATATAATATACCAAAAGCTTCTATCCCATTTGATTCAATACATATTGACCATTTATGCCCACTCCCATCCATTCAGTGTAGGAAAAAATACATTTTAGTCATTGTTGATGGTTTCACTAAATTTGTTCACAAATTTCCTGCATTTTAATTTCTATTGAACTTTTCTTTTTTTTTAATTTCTATTGAACACTTTCTAACGATTTGGCAATACTCTTTACTCCTTATCACGTAACAATTTCTAAAGTTAACAATTACTCGATACAATCTTTGATGCACGCATTTTTGAATGTCTTCTTTCAAAATTTATTGCGAAGTTTGATTACATGTTCTTGTATTTTTGTGAGAATTTTAATAGTTAATATGAATGTCAGTAATATTATAACTTTAACAACACCAAGGGCAAACTGGAATTATTAAAGGAATTTCAAAATTCAAAACTACTTCCAACAACTTTTCGTTGTAAAGAGGGAAAGTGTAGAAAAGTTAGTGAATTGAGAAAATTTAATAGGGAGTATTTTGAACATGGATTCTATTTTAAAAATTGCAAAAGGTACTATTCAGTACGTTCAAATTCTTTCTTTCAAAACATTAAAAGCAGTGTGAAAAACGTTTTTTATTTGTTATTTTCGTGGTGCTGCCTATGTCCCCAACAGATATACCGGTTTTTCAATGATGTTGTCTGTTGGAAATTAATAAAAATTTTTGAATTGTTGAAGTTAGGTAGTGACGGACATGTTGTTCAAATAGATGCGAGTGTTATTACAAGACGAAGATACAATGTGGGAAGACTAGTACCTCAAATATGGGTACTAGGAATGTATGACAGTAGAATGAAAAAGGACAAGTAACATATGTTAAAAACAGATCATCGAGAACTTTGTTGAAAAATATTCTACAACATGTAGAAATAGGCTCGGAAATATGGACGAACCTGTGGAAGGAATACAGCCGTCTAAATACTTTGGGTGGTGTTTCGCCATAGATCCATAAGACGGTTAAACATTCCGCGAATTTTATTGATCCTTCTACAGGCGTTTGCACTAATCATGTAGAAGGATACTGGTCAAAGTTAAAAGGTTTTTTAAGGAGAATGCATATTATGCAATCTTCTTTATTACCTGAACACATAGATCATTTTATGTGGTTTCAACTCTTTGGTGGGAGTAGAAAATATTCATTCGAAAATATAATAAGCCACATAGCGGAGAAATATCAAGTGTAAATTGAATTCAACAGGTAATTATATAAAATGAGCTTGAAGTCTTTTTATAGCTAATTCTAAGGATATGAACTTAAATTGGAATCAGATTGCTGCTGTGACTTCATCAACACCAGGAGATGTCGCATCAACAGCTATCGTTCACAGTGAGCAAATGAAAGAAATTCCAGCCATGTCACCCGTTCACGTACTACAGCACCAGATGTGGAACAGAAGGTCATGAATTTCTACAACTGGGTCACAACCAATCATCGAGCAGCAAGGCCAACAGGCTCAAACAAAACGACAACCGTAAAAACCAGAGCTGACAGACCACCACCATTGTCATCAACAACACCGATTCAGCTAGACTTACTAATGGGTCACTACAATCATCATCAACATCTGTTTCGAGGCAAGGCCAATATGATCAGCAGAAATCCCGACAACAACAACTTCGGCAGCAGTACTACCGATGTTTGCCTTTTATGAAACGAGAGCCTTCAGTATTTCCAATGTTGGATTCAACCTTCGTAAAGGCTGCCCTGTATTAAATGAGCAAATTGCTCAAAAGAAAATGAACCACCTGGTGATGAACACAGTCCAAAATCTAATGCGATCACCGCCAACTTGACACAAGAAGGGAGGAGCCAAAGGAAAAAAAAAATAACGGGATTCCCGGCGGACCTGATCGATCAACGAGGAGAATCGCTCTCTTTCCGGCAAGATAGTATTTTTCTTTAATAACATTTAATGATCCCTGGGCCCGGATTCCGCAACTGTGAGTTTCGAAGTGTTCACCGATTTCGGTGTTCACACGTGATTTGCGCGTCCGCACCGGTCGGTGTGAATGAGTTTTTTTGACGTTTGAAGTGTACACCGCTTGAATATTTTTGCACCGGGTAAATCATTGTGAATTTGTAATTCGTAGAGTGAATATCGATTTTGTATCAGTTTCCGCAACATATATTTTTCAAGTTTTTGGTACTTTCTTCAAGATTTTTAATAAAACAGAAGAGGTATGATAACAAAAATAAATCTTATGAATTTTTAATACATATTTTTGAATTTTTATGTGAATTTCTTTTGCAGATAATAATAATGGAAAGGTCAAAGAAGCCGAGTGAGGAACAAAAGGAAATTTTGCTAAATTTCATGAAAATGAATCTAGATTTCGCTTGTGATAGGTAAATCCTTGTTGTACTTATAAATTGTGTACATTTTGATAAATTATTACGTGTTTAGATTTAAATCATCGGACGGGGCATTTTTACGCCACGAAAAGTGGAATGAGCTTGCCGAGAATCTCAATAGCGTGGGAGGATGCAAAAAAATGGCGTAAATATTGGACGGATCAGAAGTAAAATAATTGAATATTTTGTTTGAATCTTTTCTCACTTTTGTTTCCATATTTCTAGGCTTCACGTGAAAGAAAGGCGGGCGCTTTTGGATGCGGCCGTCAACAGAAGTGGAGTGAATGGCACCAGGATGCTGAAGCCCTTAACTCCACTGGAAAGCTGGATCAGCACTCTTTTGGCCCCTAATGCAGTCAATGGAAACGAAGCGGTTTCGGATTCGTTTCCCGGTACGTCTCAACAGGTAAATTGCAAGACAGAAAAAAATAAACTATTGTTTCTGATGAATCTTTCTTGTTTTGTTATAGATGGAAGAGCAGGAGTTCATAGAGACGGAGTACCTCACGGAGGAACTCGAAACGACTGAGAACCTGGAGATACTCAACACGCCGCAAGTTCCATTACTGTCTCTACCGTCAACGAGGAAGAGAAAGCGAGCCCCTCCAGGTCAGACGAGGAAGCAGGACTTCGACGATGAATTATTGGAGTTCGAGCAAAAAAAACATGCCTTGGAAGTCCAAAAATTCGAATTTGAGAAGGTCCAACGCGAAAAGGAATTAAATTTAAAGAAACAACAGCTCGAGTTGTGACGAGTACTACAAAAGAAGGCAGTTGGACTTGGAAGAAAGGAAAATAGCATTGATGGAGAGAAAGTTAGAGTTGTATGAAAATGGGAAAACTTTTGAATAAATTCATATTTATATAAGTTATGCCTTTTATTTGTTGCTACCATTACAATTTTTATCATACAATTTGAAACGCTTTTAAGAATTAGGCTCACTTACGCAAAATTAAGGCGTGTAATATGTTGGCGAATGAGTTGCCCCTCACGTAAAATTCCGCCAGAAGTATCAATATGAGCGGATCGTTGAGAATCTTCATCCTCAGATTCTGTTACCGGAGTATCAGGTTCATTACAAATATTTGCTTTTCGAAGTATATTATGTAGTACAACGCATGCATTAATAATCCGCCCAGCTTTTGTGGGATCATAGTTTAGTATATTTCCGGAAGAAATGCACCGAAACGTGTTTTTTAAAATACCAATGCACCTTTCAACCATGCATCGTGTCTTTTTGTGTGCAATGTTAAAACGTCTTTCAGATTCATTGGATGGATTACTGTAGGGTGTCATTAGCCATGGTTGAAGTGGAAATCCGCTGTCGCCTAATAGCCAAAAGTTTCGTTTTCCATTAGTATACGCCGACTTCAAAAATTCCTGCAGTGCGGAGCGACGCCAAATATATGCGTCGTGAGATGTTCCTGGGAACTGAGCATTCACGTATGTTATTAAATAATTTGAGTCGCAAATAATTAGCACGTTTATCGAGTGTCCCCCTTTTCTACAATAATAAACATGTTCCATATCAGGTGAAGGAGAAATGATTTTAATATGGGTCCCATCTGTCAAACCTATTATTCCGGGGAAAGCAAATTGCTGATAGAATGCTTGTTTGAAACTTGTTTGCTCACGATCATCAGGAAATCGCACATATTCCAAGCAAACCTCATTCAGTATGTCTGCCACTTCATGTATGCATCGATGAACCGATGTTTTGAGACATCCATGATAGAAAATCCTGCCCTATAGTTCGTTGGAAGTTGCCCACTGCAAAAAATCTAAGGGCAGATAAAAATCTTAAGTGCACCGGAATCGCTGATGGTCTTTCATTTATAAAAAATTTGGGCTTTAATTTCTCTACAACTTCCAAACACAAGTTTCGAGGAAGACGATACAATTCCATGAATTGCTGCTCCATTGTGTTGCCAAATGGATTTTCATTATCCCATAAATTTCGTCGTATCAATAGAAGACGCCTCCTGAACAATTAATAATATTTTCATACTTTTCCCTTACCAGTAATACTAGTAATAATGGAGTACTATCAAGAACGAACAACTTTTCTTTCATGTGGTACGTGGATGAAATGTTGAAGATGGCCCATATTTTTAATTGTTAATGAATTACCGTATCAGAAAGGAATAATACAAGAGAAGTCACCGGAATATGGTTTAATCAAAAAAATCCAAAACCAAATTTATTCTTCACGCCTTTGCATTCCGAAATGTACAGAGCACGCCAGGATTTTTATTTAAATTTTTTTTGTAGCAATTATGTTCGTGCAAGCTTTTAGTTGAAAGCCGAATATCATCAATGATATTTTGATTATGATATCGTCTTATGCCTGCTACAAACGAGAAACCTGGATGGCAACTTGAGTTGGCATCATGCCAGCTGGGCGTATTTAACGCATCTGTAGCGATGTTGTCAACAAATTTTCGAAAATTTTTGATGGTTGGGAAAATCAAAATCGTTTTGATTTTTGTGCTATGTTGGCAACCTGGTTTGTCGTCTATAACGATGCTGACAACCCGGACGCTAACATCATTTAGTTTTGCGCCTTTAAGCTTATAACGACAGAAATGAACACAATACAGTTTTAACCTCAAAAATTAAGAAAAGTGTGGCATCATGTGAAAATTAAGAAAATGTTAATTAAATTAAATGGAGTGTGCGGCGTCATGTGGAAATTAAGAAACTGTTAATTAATTGAAATGAAGTGTGCGGCGTAATGTGGAAATTAGTAGAGATGCCGCGAATAGTGTTTATAGCGAATAGTCGAATACCGATTAATTACCATTCCCTATGGCGAATAGTCGAGTATATCGCCATCATTATTCGACATAAAAAATGTAAGAAGTAGGTTCCTTTTTCATACGTATTCTTTGTTTTCGGCAGCTGTATTTTGCACGTCGGCACTCCTTTTTGTTGACCGACGCGCGTTCTGTTTATTTTGTCCATTCTTAAATTGTGGGATGTGGGATATTAAATTGTGGGATATTAATTATAAAGCCTAACTAATTAACTTCACCATGAGATGATTTGTTTTTATTATTAGTTTTTTAAGAAAAATTTAAGTTTGATTATTTTTAAGTCTACAATTTTTTTTTCATTAAGAGTATATTTTAGACAACTATTCGCCGAATGTCGAATAATACTAGTTATGATTCGGTATTCGACGAATAACAAAATAAATGTCGAGTAATGCCGAATACCGAATAGTAGCGAGTATTCGCGGCATCTCTAGAAATTAGGAAACTGTTAATTAAATGAAATGAAGTGAACACGGCGTCATTTGGAAATTAAGAAACTGTTAATTAAATAAAATGAAGTGAAAAGAAAAATTAAATGAATATGTGTTCTATACCTCAAAATCAGAGTTGAGTTTTTGATGCCTTTCAATCTTGTCCCGAGTTGTGGAACGTACAAAGCAACGAATTTAAAAATAAATACAAAAAACAAAAAGCTCTTGAAAATCTATTAAGGCTAGCCGCGCACGAGCGATTAAAAATCGGCCGATTTATATCGGCCGATTGTATATTTCTTGACCATGTGTGAAAAATTATTATCGGCCGATCGGGCACATCGCGCATGTAGCAATTTTTCGTCGACAATGTGTCACAGTTCAAGATGGATTTTATTCAAGTTGCGAGTGTCTGTCTTTTGCTAGTGAAATTGAAGAAAAAGAGAGAAAAAAAGAGATTTTGGGTGCATCCCGTAATATGTTCCAGATCAATATATGGGCTGTTTGTCCGGACGTACGGAGATTTAAGATTACACCCCGAAAAATTCTGGGAATATACGAGAATGTCTATATCGACTTTCGACGAACTACACAAACTTGTGGGAACAAAAATTACATATCAAAATGTCATTCGACCGAGTATTTCCAGTACTGAAAGACTTTTCGTCACAATAAGGTACGTAAATAAAAGAAAATTTAATATTTTACTTATTTATTTGAAAGTTGGTATCTGGGAAAACGAGAAATGTTTGTAGGGTATCGGTGTGGTCTGTTGATTCCTGCTCTACCCGAGATGACACAGGAGCCTATGGATGCTGCAGTGATTCTCAGGTATTTAAAAATTCTCGCCTAGCAAGGAGACTCCGCCGAGGCAACTTCAATATCCCCGAACAGGCGAAGTTACCATATGAATATAATGGAGAAGAAATGCCGTACATGTTTGTTGGTGACGAAGCGTTTGCTTTGTCGGAACATATTTTGAGACCATTCGCAAGAAGAAATCTATCAATCCCAAAACGGATATTTAATTACAGATTATCAAGAGCTCGCCGAATGGTAGAGTGCACTTTCGGCATTCTGGCTAATAAGTGGCGTATATTTCACCGGCCGTTGGACACAAGTCCAGAATTTTGCGATACCATTATAAAAGCTTGTTGTGTACTTCATAACTTCGTCAGACTTCGTGATGGCAAAACCATAGAAGACGATGCTCAATTGCAGGAAAATGTTTTCACCGACATCTCCCCATCAAATGAACGAAGTACACAGAAAGTCATTCAAAATAGAGACTATTTTACAAGGTATTTTACATCACCACAAGGATCTATCCCGTGGCAATACAATAAAATTTGAACGAAGAACTTTATAGAGCAGCTGTTACAGCAGATGACTGCACGCCGCAGGGGATACAATGGAACATCTGGTCATGAATTCACTTATTCCAGATGTTCATGGTAATGGACTGAACGTAGGAATAGGAAGATTTTAGTATAAATTAATTGGTTGCACCAGTGGTGGTGCTAATTATAGAACCGTTATCATTAGATATAAGGGACGAAGGAAATCCAAATAAAGCCTGTTTATTCCAACCATTTGAGGTAAGCGTTTCATTCCTACAGAGAACTAGTGATACCTAGTTCTCTTCTCCCTAAATTAATCCCTTGGTTGAACTAGTGTTACCTAGTTCTTCCTCCTTCTAACATTTCCTGGTGACGAACTAGTGATACCTAGTTCTTCTCCTTCTAACCCTTTTTTCTGTTAAGAACTAGTGATACCTAGCTCTTCTTCTTCTTCTTCTTCTTCTTCTAAACATTTTCTGGTGACCCCGACGTGATCACAGTGGGTGATCATTAACGAAGACTGCAACCAAGAGCTATTGACTTGACATCAATTCGCTAAGGGAACTATTCAAGAAATAGAAATCAACGCGGACACGTGAACGTTAAATCTACAGACATCCACGTTTACGTTCAATTCCAGTCAGTCAACTTCGGACATCATTATCAAGGATGACCACGTTAGAGGCCTTGACGATAAGCCAATCGCAACTTGGGAAGGAGATTGAAAAGGTGTCAAAATCCTTTTATTCAGATGCTGCCGAACGAAAAACCCTAACGTATTTGAGGGACAAACAAACTAGCCTGTCCACACTATGGCGAGAATTCGAAACGCAAGACCAATTAATTTTAAAAAATTATGCTGAGCATACACATCACCAATATTTTACTTCAACCTATTTCAAAAAGGTGCAATTAATCTACGACGAGGTGTACTCAGAGGTGACAGCGCTACTACAGGTTCACGAGGACAGCTTAGCCACATCTAAGTCAACCGATCAAACTGCTTCGACGTCAAGAACTCTCCATGGGGTGAGTTTAAGCAAATCCACCTTGACGACAAATCAAACTGCTCCGACAACGAGGAAGCAAGTAGAATACAGCCCAGATCTTCAGAAATTAAAACGAAATCGTGACAGACTAATGAAATTATTGACAACGATGATCGACAACGTAACTAGATTAGATGAAATACAATCAGCACGCTATTATGAACTCAAGGTTCAGGCCATGAATCAATATTGGTCTGAACTTGAGGTGACTACTAAGGAGATTTGGGAATACAGTGATGATTCTGCTGAGGGAGATGATATCGAAGAATTTATTGACCTCCAAGGACGGTATCATGATGTGATTGTCAAACTTGCAAACAAACAAGATCAAACTGGTTGTCAGGCGAATGACACGGTTGGATCAGAGGACGGCTCAATGATACGGCTCCCAAAAATTGAGTTGCCAAAATTTAACGGAGATTACTTGAAGTGGCAGCAATTCTTCGACCTATTTGTACAAATGGTCCATAGCAGACCAATAAGTAACGTACAGAAAATGTTTTACTTGAAGGCCAATCTGGAAGGAGAGGCAGAGAGACTTATTCGTCACATGTCAGTCTCTAATGGAAACTATCAATCAGCCTGGGAGGTTTTGGTCAACAGATATGCAAACAAGCGACTCTTGGTGAACGCACTCTTAGAGAGACTTATAAACATACCGGCAATTTCAGTAGAAACAGCATCATCCATAAGGAAGATTCACGACACTACTCGAGAATGCATATTGGGGTTGGAAACCCAAGGACTGACTATACACGATCATTGGGATCCAATATTATTATATATGCTAGTCAAGAAACTCGATAGAAATACCCATACCATATATGAGCAGTCGTTGCGTCAACCAAGGGAGCTACAGTCATTGAAGGGGTTCCTTGACTTCCTAGAACTACGGTTCCAGGCATTGGAAGCCTTAGGATCGAAGATAACAGACCGGAAATCTGCATCAGCATATGCAGCCATTTCAAAGCGAGCAGCTTGTCCATACTGTCATAAGGATCATGCCATTTATTATTGTGACAGCTTTGTGAAACTATCCACACAAGGGAAACAAGCAGCAATAAAGAAATTAAACCTTTGCTTCAACTGTTTACGTGTCGGACACCAAATGAACCAATGCTCTTCAGCAGGATGTCGAAAGTGCCAACAGAGACATAACACTCTGCTACATCCAACGGATTTTAAGGAACAACCAGGAGATATTAGGAATTCATCAGTACGTTCGTCTCCGCAGAGCAGTAGTTACGTGTTCTTAGGGACAGCTACGGCGTTCATCCTCAATAGTGCAGGTGAACGAGTGAAGTGTCGGATACTGGTGGACTCTGGCTCTCAAGTCAGTTTCATAACGGAAGGCTTGAGCCAAAGACTTAAACTAACTAATATCCAGGATCATCTCGATGTGACGGGCATTGGGCAATCAAGAATGAAGGCAAGTCAGAAGGTTAATGGTACGATCCTCTCTAGAACTACAAATTCTAAAATCAATGTCGAGCTCCATTTAATAAAAAATATAACGTCATGTCAGCCGCAGCAGTACATCTATACGCAGGACTGGAAGATCCCAACGAATATATCCTTAGCTGATCCGGAGTTCAACAGACCAAGTAAGGTTGACGTCCTTCTTGGGGCTGAATTGTACGGGGAACTCATGAGAAATGGGCGAGTTAAATTGGGAGAGAACTTACCAGTACTCCAAAATACCAGCTTGGGTTGGATAGTTCTGGGAAGGATGTCACAACCAACACCATTCTGTGGCATTAGCAACATCGAATTAGAAAGGAGCCTGCAACAATTTTGGGAGTTAGAAGAATGTAATACAGACAAATTGGTCAGTCAAGCTGATCAACGATGTGAAGAGTTCTTCCAGTCCACCACGATAAGAAATCCTAACGGAAGATACACCGTGAATCTACCCATGTTTACGGATGCATCTCTGTTAGGGAATTCCCAATCCATGGCTTACAGACGGTTCGTGAATATCGAAAGGAAACTCCAGAGGCAACCAGAACTGTATCAACAGTACAAGGAGTTCTTGGAGGAGTATTTACGCCTTGGACACATGCACGAAATCGAGGCTTCTGACATACCAGCGATCAACTATTTCCTTCCTCACCATTTTGTTTTGAAGCCCAGTAGCACTACTACAAAACTACGAGTAGTATTTGATGCTTCAGCTAAAACTACATCCAGTTTATCATTAAATGATTTAATGGTTGCTGGACCACGAATTCAGGATGATCTATTTGACGTAATGCTGCGATTTAGACTGTACAAGTATGTGTTTACGGCAGATATTGCTCAAATGTACCGGCAAATACTAATGCATCCTGATGATCAAAATCTTCAATTGATAATGTGGAGGAATAGTCCAGCAGACAAGTTAAGATACTACAAACTAGGCACAGTCACTTATGGTACAAGAGCAGCACCATATTTAGCTACTAGATGCCTTAAACAACTAGCGGAGGACGAAGCAGTTAATTACCCGCTAGGATCAAGTAAAATCCAAGATTTCTACGTGGATGATGTCATCACTGGAGCTGACAGCCTCGCAGAATTGAAGACAATTCGGACAGAGCTCAATCAACTAATGAGCAAGGGTGGATTTAAGTTGCGGAAATGGTGTGCCAATCATCCCGCTATTCTCGAAGAAGTGGCAGTAACAGAACGAGAATTACAAATAGACTTCACTAAACACAACAACGAGCATATAAGGACACTAGGTTTAGCGTGGGAACCGCTACGCGACTGCTTTAAATACTCTTTAGAGTGGCCGATGAGAGCGATCACGTCAAAGCGGACGGTGCTTGCAGATATATCACAACTATTTGATCCATTGGGGTTGGTCAACCCGGTAATTGTCATCGGGAAGATATTCATGCAACGTTTATGGAGTTTAAACCTCGACTGGGATGATGAGTTACCAGAAGATTTACAAGGAACCTGGTTGGAATTTCGTGCAGATCTTCGATTCTTGGACAAACTAAAGATCGGAAGGCATGTTATCCTTCCAGAAACACCATCAATAATTGAGCTACATGCCTTTGCCGATGCAAGCGAAAAGGCTTATGGGACTGCTGTTTATATGCGTTCAACAGACGGCAAGGGCAATGTCTTAGTGAAGCTATTATGCGCAAAGTCTAGAGTTGCCCCTAGGAAAATTATCACTGTGCCCAGGTTAGAGCTCTGTGCAGCCAATTTAGCAATACAGCTGGTCCAGCGAGTTACCAAGAATATAACAGCAAGCATCGCCAATGTAACCTATTGGTCAGACTCCACAATAGTATTGAGTTGGATCCATGGGGATCCAGCTACGTTAAAAACCTTTAATGCGAATCGGGTGCAACGAATTCAGGAACATTCGTCGCCCTCACAGTGGAGATATGTCAAAAGCAGTTGGAATCCGGCCGACATCGTATCAAGGGGTGCAACACCACAACAACTGACATCAACTGAATTATGGTTTTGTGGACCACCATTTTTGAAGGCGCCAATGTCCGAATGGCCCAGTACAGCATTTGAACCAACTCGCGATTTCGCTGAAGAAAGAACCACCAGGGTTGCGTTACCCTGTTCAAGCAGTAATCAAACAGGTGACTTCCTCAGCAACATAGGACATGGGAATTCATTTTGGAAATTACAACGTATAGTGGCATACGTCCTGCGCAGTATCAATATCATGAAGAAGAGGTGTTCTAAAGATGTGATTCCAGACCATCTTCAAGTAGAGGAGCTCAATGAGGCACTTGGCGTAATAGTAAGGTCGATACAAGCTGAAAAATTCCAAGACGATATCAATGAACTACAAACCAGGGGGGTTGTCAAAAATTCCAGCCGCCTTGCTAGTCTTACACCATTTCTTGATGATCGTGGTCTTCTGAGAGTTGGAGGAAGATTAGAAGCAGCAGCCATTGCATATGGTGCCAAACACCCACTCCTTCTTCCTGGCGATCACGTTTTACTAAAGATGTTGTTAAATGACCTTCACGTCAGGCATTTACATGCAGGCCCTCAAGCTTTAATGGCCATTGTGCGCCAGCAATTTTGGATAATCCAAGCAAGGGCTATAATACGCACCGTGGTCAACAATTGTGTGCATTGCGCACGCGCTAAACCCCACCTGATGCAACAGCTTATGGGTAATCTCCCCGCAAGCAGGGTACTACCTGGCCGACCATTCATCACGGCTGGAGTCGATTTCTGTGGACCTATCTGGATTCATTATAGGCTACGAGGCAAAAGACCACACAAATCTTATATCGCGGTCTTTTGCTGTTTCGTCACAAGGGCTGTGCATTTAGAAGTAGTATCTGACCTAACATCAGAAGCATTCTTAGGTGCTCTCAAAAGGTTTGTTGCTCGACGCGGACGATGCAGGGACATATATTGTGACAATGCGACTAATTTTGTCGGAACGAAAAATAAGTTAGCCGACGTTTATGCAATGCTCAACAAGGAAGAGGAGAAGGAGAAAATTGTAAATGAGTGCGCCAAGGATACGATACAATTCCATTTTATTCCACCAAGATCTCCGCACTTTGGAGGGCTTTGGGAAGCTGCGGTGAAGTCACTTAAGCAACTTTTGTATAAAACAGTGGCACCTGCTTCGTTGACCTTCGAAGAGCTCACAACTGTCGTCGCCGAAGTTGAAGCTATTTTAAATTCTCGACCATTAACACCCATGTCAAGCAGCCCAAATGACTTAACCGCATTGACTCCAGGGCATTTCCTGATAGGCGAACCATTGGTAGCGGTACCTGACTCAGGAGAAACAGCAAAAATGTCATCACTGTCACGATGGAAGCTAGTAACATGTTTGACCAATGAATTTTGGAAGCGGTGGCAAACAGAGTATCTTGCGGAACTACAACAACGTGTGAAGTGGACTAAGGAAAGCCCTAATATAAAACTTGGCGACATGGTCGTTATAAAAAATGAAACCTTACCACCATTGAAGTGGCCACTCGGTAGGATAGTAAAGCTGCATCCAGGAAGGGACGGCAAGGTGCGAGTTGTTGATGTCCGAACTGCCACAGGAACGTTCACAAGGGCGATCAATAATTTGAGCCCCCTTCCAATCGAAGACCAACACACGACACTGACTTCGGAAGATGAACCTACCACGTCGAAGAAGCGACAAGACGACCCCGAGTACAATCCTTGTAAAAGACGACGCACCAGCTCCAGAGTAACCAACAATCGTCCTGATCCTGTCGTCAACAATAGCCACTCACCGTCACCAATTTAATCTTAATCCTTGGTTAACACATAGTGTAATATATAGTAACTATATTTTTGAGAATCATTCATTTGATAAGCGTTCTTACGCGCCTTAATTAATAATGCAAGTACCAGTTAAATGCCTGTGGATAACTGGTAAACTAGTTAGTATTAGGTTAGATTGTATATTACTTCATCACTTTGTATCTTAAATTGAGCAGTACTAAGGAAGAACTATGAAGTATAGAAATCATTGTATATTACTTCGTTATATTGTATCGTAAATTTAGTAGTATTTAGAACAACTATGAGTTAAGGGGACAATTGTAAGATAAATCTTCCTATAATTTACAAACTAAGTAACGTAGTTGTGATTTAAACTTAACTTGTAACTCCGACTGCCAATTTCGGTATCAAGAGCAATATATCATTCCAAAATTCGTAGCCAGTTTGCAAGGCTCTCAACGGGATAAGTTGGGCTAGATAACTTAGTTTATATGCCTGAGTGGCGACATTGTGATAACTTGGAAAACATACTATTGAGGTCATGTAGTCCATACCTTAACAGAACATCAACTTGGCAATCGGAGACTCTAAGAATTTAACAATATTTTTTATATATTTTGGTTTATATATATCAATTATATTGCCTTCGACACTAATTCATTGTTGTAACCTTTAACTAGTTTAAATGTTAACCAACAACATTCAGGTGCATGACACCATCCAGTGGCGCATCAGCTTCATCGGCAACCATCATTAAGGATCTTCATCGGTGTTATTGACCTCGGAGAGGTCAAGGGGGCGAGGATGTTACAGCAGATGACTGCACGCCGCAGGGGATACAATGGAACATCTGGTCATGAATTCACTTATTCCAGATGTTCATGGTAATGGACTGAACGTAGGAATAGGAAGATTTTAGTATAAATTAATTGGTTGCACCAGTGGTGGTGCTAATTATAGAACCGTTATCATTAGATATAAGGGACGAAGGAAATCCAAATAAAGCCTGTTTATTCCAACCATTTGAGGTAAGCGTTTCATTCCTACAGAGAACTAGTGATACCTAGTTCTCTTCTCCCTAAATTAATCCCTTGGTTGAACTAGTGTTACCTAGTTCTTCCTCCTTCTAACATTTCCTGGTGACGAACTAGTGATACCTAGTTCTTCTCCTTCTAACCCTTTTTTCTGTTAAGAACTAGTGATACCTAGCTCTTCTTCTTCTTCTTCTTCTTCTTCTAAACAGCAGCTGTCAACATTGTGTTGAATCGAATTTGAATAAAAGAATTTATATACTTTACCTATTTCTATTCTTTCCTTTTGCCCGATTTCATTCCAGCCGTCAATTACCCCTTCAAAAACTTCTCGCCAACATTTATCTTTTATTTGCTTGTTACTGTAGTTATTTGATCTTTTATCAAATAATGGCGGCCGAGCCTGTACTAATTCGATTAATTTTTCGTTGTTTATTACTTCACTCATTTTCATCACTTGAACCACTGTCATCAAATGAACCGATTATCGGCCTCGTGCGCGCGTGCCCATTTTAAACAATGCATATCGATAGTGATCGGCCGATGAATCTGTAACCGGTTACAGAATTTAAAATCGGCCGATTTTTTATCGCTCATGCGCGGCTAGCCTAAGAGTGTATAAAGAAGTTGATGAAAATGCAAATATTGAGAAACTGAAGCAAAGAGTTGCAAATATAAAGACGTGCTACAGACGTGAATTGAAGAAAATAAAAGATAGCGAAAAATGTGGCGCCGGCACTAATGAAGTCTATAGTCGGAACCTTTGGTATTTTGACACATTAAATTTTTCGCGTGATCCGGAAATTCAGTTAGACGGCTTATCAAATGATACAATTTGTGCGGCAAGTACAAAATTAAAATAAGATCAAAATTTATAATATTTAATTAATATTAAAATTTTCATTAGATTCCACGAAGTGCAATTCCCACCAAAAACGAAAAACGATAGCTCGTGTCCTGGAAGAAAATAACGAATTACTTCGAAACGCAGTGGCATGTTTCAACGAATCAGAGGAGCAAGACGATGACGACAAGCATATTTGAAGGCATGGGCGTGCTCTTTCAGGAAATTAGAAGAACTACAAAAAATATTTGCAAAAAAGGCAATAGACGACATATTTATAATGGGACAGCTAAAACAATTAAGTTGCAATACAGTTTCGTTTGTCACTACGCCACCTTCAAGCTGTACCAGCAGAAGTTCAACGCCCATAGCGTATCACGTCGCAAGTAATTTGAACACCACACACGCTACGATACAAGAACTTTTTGATGGCCCAGAATATATTGAAGAATATGTTCGAATACATAATTGAAATTCTTACATTTTTGAATATCGTCGGTACAGATTTGAAACCTCGTAAGTAGCAAAGGGAAAAATTTACAGCAGGAGAAAAAGAATGTGTTATTTCGTCAAATTGCGTTATTTTTCGACAAATACGCAAAGTTTACGAAGGCGCATGAATACCCCTAATATATAAATATAAATTTGAACCGATTTGTATCCATAGCATGGCATCCCTAAAACCGGTGATCCTTATCCCGAAATTTATTATCGTGTTCGTGGCGTCGAATTCAAAAGATCGGTACGAGTTAAGCACTAGTACAGGAACGTACTTTTCAAAGTTATAATTTTTATGCTAATTTATTAAGTCCGATTTTTTCAGTTGTTATAGCAAAACGAAAATTTACTCCAGTGGAATATACATAAATACAGTTCATACAGTTCAAAATACGTGCGCGTAAGAAAATTTTATTTTATTTAATGACTTTATAAACTTCAATTGTGGTCATATATTTAATAAATCCTTGGAAGGGTGAAAATTAATCGTGAAATTAACACATTTCTATCATGGAAATTCACGTGATTTTTTTTAAATGGCATAGTGATTTTTTGAAATTTTGAAGGATTTTTATCTTTTTTTTTGTTTTTTGATATCTATAAGTTTAACATTATAATATTCGCTTTCTTCTTATTTTTAAGAATTACTGTTACAAGGAATTTTTTTGTATTTATTATGTTGTAAATTCTTATCGTGACGGTTTATTTCCCTTGTAGTGAGGGTTTGGATGCCGTGGTTGTAAACTGACTGTGGGTGATCTAAGGAGAAGCTATGCATATGATGGATTGATACGATACTATTTGGCGAATTATTATTACTTTCAGCTGAATTTGCGCTTGGTGAATTACGCTGGCTAGCGCTACGTCTTAAATTGAGAGTTGCTGTTTTTAACCCACGAAGTTGAAGTTGTATGCACCGGATTGACCTGTACGAACTCTGTTTGATGTGATGTTCTCTCGAACAATGGGTTTTCAGATATCAAACCTATGCCCATATCGTCCAAAAGTATGTTTTTCCTAGCAGCTATGTTTTTTCTACTTTCATTGTTGTGCAATTGACTTGTTAGATTGAAGAAGGTTCTTTGCAACAATTGAGCATGTTTCAATTCGTTTTCAGCTTTCAGCTCTTCACTTTGAACGTAAATATTATAGCCAAGGGACTTTGTGAATGATTGGAATAACTCGTCTGTTTGTTCTGTATAGAAAGATCCATCAGACCGTTGCAGTCCAAGTCTCAATAAGGCAGATATTTTAAAGTTGAACGGTTCATACCAGCTTACTATATTTTTATACAAATGCCTTTGCTCAGTTTCATCAAGTGAACTCCACAAGTCAATGTAACGGTTTTTAGTATTGTTACCCTGTGACCCATCTAACCGATCCCGTAAGAAGGAGGAGTCAGATGAGTCCCGATACTTCCAGGAGTCACAACCTGGGGTCGATGACCAGTCGACCTGGACCATCGAAAAGGGATTGACGTGTACGAGATTGAGCTTGTTGACATTTTCCGGATTTGGATTTTGATTTTTGGGAGTTTGATCAAGTAGTAAATTTTGTAGTTTATTTTTGTAATTTGTGAATAAAGTGATTAAAATGGAAAGTACAAATGGTAAAAATGGACTCGTTTCATTCGACGAGGTCCTGTCTCCGTGACCTTGTAACAGTATAATCAAAAAAATCTGTTTTCCGTACATTTCTGCAGCACCGTCCAAATGGTCAAATGTGTGGCAGCCCCACAAATATGGCAACGCCACCAGCGAAACAGAGACAACTTCACCAAGCTAAATTTGGCAACTCTGACAGCGTACGAGGGCCCACGAAGATCAGCGAACAATGGAACAAAGAAAACGACGAGTTGGCGTGGGTACGCACAAATCGTTAGCCAGTCGTGCTGCAGACATGATGCTGTCAACACACATATTTAACAAGACTGGCTAGTGGAGTCCAGACAAAAAACACCCACAATTGGTGACCCTGAGTTTTTTAAAATAAATATTTAAAGACAAAGTGAAAGTGAAATAAAATTTGTGAACTTTAAAGAACATTTCATTTGGTGGCAAAGTAAATGGTACATCACTCAACAGATAACGCCTGTAGTGCTTCATGGTAGAACCAGTGTCAGCGGCAAACACTAAGAGTGAAAGTCAGACGAATTCAAGGACTTCTTCCAACCACGTGTGAAATTTTTCCAGATGTCTACCCCAGAGGAAAAACAAGACGACTCCATTATGGCTGCTGGTCCAGAAATTAATCGTGTGTCAATTAAACCTCCGACATTTATTAAGAGTGAACCAGATATGTTGGAGGCACAGTTTGCAAATGGTGGAATCACTCGCGATGGTACGCAATACAACCACGTGATCGCGTCCTTGGACCCACAATACTTGTCAGTAGTGTCTGATCTAGTTCGTAACCCGCCAGTTGAAAATAAATATCAAACTTTAACAACGCGTTTAATTCGGGAATTTACTGCGTCCGATCAAAAGAAATTAAAAGTACTTTTAACAGAAGTCGAATTAGGAGACGATAAACCATCTCACTTATTGAGAAAGATGCGTGAGTTAGCTAGAAATTCTCTTACAGATGACGCGTTGCGCTCTCTATGGATTGAGCGTCTACCGGAAAATGCCAGGACAGTAGTAGCCATTTCAAATGACAATTTAAATACGTGCGCTACATTAGCGGACAAAATCGCAAAACCAACATTCATCTGGAAAATAAAGAGACGCTAAAGCCTAGAGTATTCCAACAAGAACCATCGCAACCTCCTCCGAATCGTATTGCGATTCAACAAAGACTCGACTATAGGTCTAGAGTGGGAATATGTGGTTGTGTAGACATCACACCACCACTCGAATTAAAAACCCGTTAAAGACCATACAAAGCATACATTCATACAATATTTGATAAACTCGAAAGACGCGCGGATTATGGGCAAGTAACGATAGACACAGGGAAACTCAACGGACGTGGATGGCGTAGAATAGAAATAAAAACTGAACAAAGAACTACATACAAATCATGGTGAAAATAACTAATTGGTGGTATTAATAAATTGAGGACGAAAAAGAAGAAGAAGAAGAACATCAAGCATAACATGACACTCGTTTTCATGGAATACAATCAACTCTCAGTTTCAAGGATGTGGATGATTCCCTAGAAACTTTCAGCGGGCACGGCAATGATAATATCGTGGGCTGGATAAAGGGTCTAGAAGAAGCAGCAGAAATCTGCAGATGGACGCGGATCAGCAAAATTTTTTTATGACGTATGAGTGTTCAGCTAAAACTAGGAAAAAATTTAAAACGGTGCTGTTCGAAAAATTTAGAAAACAAAAACAGAAGGTGGTGTTTCAGTGAACATCGGAGACCACCAGTGTAAAAAGAAATGATGTTCACAATCTGAGAATCTCGAATTTTCAGAATTTCCTCAACATATGTATAAAATACCGATAACATCTTATCGGAAAACAGGACGAATCATTAAAAACAAAAAGAGAAGATCGTGTAGCATTTGTGTGTGTATCTGTGATTATTTTGTAAACGTGCATCCTAGCTGATGAGTTTGTGAATGGACACCCTGTGGCTGGTGATTGAAAATTGCACCCATTCCTGGTGAGTGTAAAGTGCACCCTTTGCTGGTGATCATAAGTCAAACCCTTTGCTGGTGAATGTAAAGTGCACAATTTGTTGGTGAATTAAATGCACACCCTTGCTGGTGAACGAAAGACTTCCCTGTAGATTAATGGCCATCGAGTGAAAAATTTTATTCGGGTAAAATGAACGAACAACCAGTTAGGAATGTTGAACGAACGAGAATTGAAACAAAGTTGTCGTCATTGTGGCGCAAAGAACCCATTGAGTAACAATTGTCCTGACAAGTTGAAATGCCCCACATGGTCATATCGCCGCGAAATGTCCTGAACCAGTTATCGTTCGTTGCATAAACTTCGTTGTTCGTTGTTGCATAAACCGCGTTGTAATACAGTGCGTTCATTTGATAAAAATGTATGTAAAACAGTAAAGATTATGGACAAGGAATTGACGGCTTTAATAGACACTGGAAGTGATCTTCATTTAATTCAGTCTACTTTCTATGTGCGATTGAATGCGCCTAAAGTAGAAAGTGTAAAAATGAATTACGACGGTGTCGGTTCGGTGGGTAACAAGACTCTTGGTCGTTTGCATACCGCGATAACTGGGGATGATATTGCATTAAAACTTTGTTTCGATGTAGTACCGCATAATGTGAAAGGACATGAAATGATTATTGGCAATGAAGTTTCTGATTTTGTTGAAGTAATTTTTAAAAAAGGCGAATTACGTAAGTATTATATAGTATAGTATTACGTAATGCCCAGCAAAGCGGGCGGGTACAGCTACTATATTTATAAATAGAAATGGATTGGTCCAATGAAATCGTTCTCCGGTTCTTGGACTTTTACGAGGCGGAATCTGTGATTGCAAAGCACTCCAATCACGAAAATAGGAGCCATGTACACGACGCGTGGAAGTGCATAGAGAGTAAATTAGAGAGCAGATTTCCAGTTGCTGAGTTGAAGAAGAAAAAGGACTGTTTAATGGCATCCTTTAGTCCTGCGTTAATAACATAAGGGCCGATGAGATTTACAAGCCCTATTGGTTTGCCTTCGAGAAAATGTCGTGTTTTCTGGGCGACAAAGACGTACCCAGGCAAACAATAAACACAGAGGTCAGCAGTTTCAATTATATGTATTTATTTGTATGAAATTCACCAGGCATATTCACTATCCATGCGACTAGTCCATTGGTGACAAATTACTCAGCGAATTCATTTCTTATTTCTTCTGCTTCCATTCCTGGCTTCCGGGGAACTCTTTGAAAAGGTAATAAAGACGATATGTCATCAGAATCTTGACGCCATGAGCCTGGTACAATTTCCCCATCATTTTCATAATCAAATGTTCCCATTGGTGAATATCGCGCTCGTGAGGTATTGTTTCTTCTTAAAAAATTATGCAAAACAACGCACGTCATAACCACCAGTGATACTTTATCCGTCTGAAGTAATATTGGCTTACGTAAAACGCGAAACACAGCCGCAAGAATGCCAAACGTATTTTCCACAACCCTTCGAGCTCTTGATAGGCGATAGTTGAACACTCTTTGCTTGCTTCCTTTATCATGTTGACCTCGGAGACGTTTCATTATCCTTTTACTGAATCCAAAAGCATCATCGCCAATCATATACAAATACGTATGGAGTTTGGGTATTCGTGCCTGGTAATGGTCCCGGTATAGGGCAAGAGTTCCTTATTTTCACTTTTTTTTTTTTAAAATAACAGTATTTTTGAAAACCCCACCGTCACTTTCTACCTTCTTTCTTTAAGGAAATTCCAAATATTCCCAAATTCTCAGCAACTCGTTTCCAATCTTCGGCGTTGTATGGAAGCTGAAACCGAAAAAGACTTGAATAGATATTACTTACAGCTGTTTATGAATAAAACGATAATATTATTGAATATTTGCAGAATATTCAACAACTCGATGTGGAAGCTCGACTTGATATGGAAATCGAAGATGTACATATTGAAAATGAAGGTATGCCTTGCTTATTTTGTTCAATAGGTCAAACGTTATTATATGTTATTTTATTATTACAGCAATTGTATTACCTTCAACATCAACACCTTTGAATAAAAAAAAGAAGTTCCCCGCAAAAAGAAGCATGACAAATATCCGTCATTCGTCGAATGCCGCATGTGTGGAGCCGGCTAAATCCTTAATAATCGGTACATCGACCTGTGCGGATGCAATTCGTTTTGCTCCGCACAGTTTTAACGATTTTTTGTTTTTTTCTGTGTAAATAATAGCAGAAGACAAGTTATTCACTTATAAATACAGTAAGACCACGACCTACGCTACCCCGACTTACGCGAACCCGGAGTTACGCGATTTTCAAATCTTGGTGATTCGCCTTTTGTAGACTTACTACCCCCACACTGTTGTTGAGCTAGAGTACACGTTCGGACTTGTCACGCGAAATCAACGCATAGCTTTGATAACTTTATTTTGTGTTTCGTACCTATTGCTTATCCACAGAGTGCATTTTTGGTATTACTTGTTGTACCCCGAGTTACGCGAATTCGACTTACGCGGTTATGACTCGGTCCCACCTATCGCGTAAGTTCGAGGTTTGTCTGTATACGTAATGAACTCAATAATCTAATTACAGCGGTTTGGTAAAAGGTAAAAAAAAGGTTAGAGGCTTCGAACTTAAAAGCGTCAAACCGGTCATTTCATACAGATGCTCAGTTTGGAGAACAGGTAACATACCTTCTACATTACAAGAAGTGCTAAATGAGATCAATTCATAATTGTGACTACTAGGTCTATTCCACTTTTTGAAAAAAATGTTGATGATTAAGTTTGTATCCCACTGTTTAATTCTGTAGCTGGGCAAAGCACCCAAAACATCAGTGACTCTAATCCCACACAAATCGATCTTGAAAATGCAGTTTAGATTCAACATGGTTTTTTTCCTTCTTTATGTAAGCTACAAAACGAATCTATTCCAACTCATTATCAAAGTGGGTCTATTCCTATGTTAACTGTTAACAGTGGCATTCATTTTAGTAGATATCACAGAACGGGATATCAAAGGGGAAAAACAAGGTTATTGTAGTAGATTGCACAGTGTACCGCGGTCCTACACAGTGTATTGCGGTTCTAATAGTGTACTTATATGTGTGCCACTGCGGTTCTAACAGTGTACTTATATGTATACCACTGCGGTTCTAACAGTGTACTTATATGTGTACCATATATACATATTTGACCATTCTGGCTGTTACAAAGACCAATCTGCCGATTGTATGATCGGCGTCACTTGGTCTTTGTTCTAGTAGATTTTAGATTTTATTACAACCTGCTGAAGAGTTAAAATGTATGTCAAGTCAATAAAATAGTATTAACCAATTAGTTTGTTTAAATTAAAGACACTAAATTATGAACCAATTGAGAGTAACGAGCACGTACATAATAATGATTGCAATTGTGATGACCATTTTGAAGTTAGCCTTGACCAAATTTCCAATGTGGTGAATGGTATGAGCTTAGACGAAAGAGATAAGGACAGGCCCTGACGTACATGTATAGGGAATTTTCGCGACCCGATTTAAGAAACTGGTCTAAATTCCCTATATCAACGTAGGTTTGGGTTCTGAGAATCTTAGAGATTTGGTCTAAGTTCGACCTAACCTAGACCAAAAAGTATTTTCTAAAATCGCATAAGACGTTTTTTCGAAAATCGTCTAGTTATTCAGAAATGACGTCCACAATATTAACGTAGCAAATTCTCAAACCTCTTCAGTCTAAGATAAAAACCGCGACGGTACGCCACCGGTGGCAGTAACTGAAAACATTTTCGTATGCCTCAAAGATCTTTTGTTTACATTTTCAGTAAGTGACATTTATAAAAGTAAATTGAACGAAGAGTGGTTTCGTGACAAATTAGTGGCTTTTCTTTTATCTAACAAGTGAATTATACAAAATTCAGGTAAACGTGAACCAATTTCAGTGTAAGTAGAATGTAAATTAAGTGTTTTTGTACGTTTTTAGTGACATATTTACTCAAATCAAGAAGGAAGTATGAAGTATGCGGTATCTTCTTTTTTTGAGTATTCAAATTTCTAAACAACCTGTCCATTGACTCTCTTCCTGAATTAAACAGGATCACCTGTGCTGACTACATGGGGAGAGAATATCGAATGAATTGGCGTAAACACAAATACAAAGTACTTGGACCTACTTTTTTCTTGGAAACCAGTATTTAATTCTTGGAAACCAGTACTGTGAAACAACAAATATGCGGGGATGAATGGAAAATGAAAATCCAGTTGTGTAACAACCAATCAGTGTCTAGGAATGACTAGGGAATGGAACCACAAGGTCTGATTGAATTTAGTATTTATTATTTTTAATGAAATTGGAATAATTTGCTGATATCTATTATCATCACCAGTCTACTTACAAATACAACTTATTATTATTATTATTATTTCTATTATTTATTTCTTTCTTCTGATACTACCGGCTTGCTCTGCTGCATTCTTCCGACGCCTCCGCCTTCTGTTTTCCTTCCCTCTTTCCTAGCTTTTAAGACTTTTATTATTTATAATACACATATATGCCACTAATCACTGTTTTTGCCACGGGGTTTTTACTGCTCTTTTTTCCCTTATTTAGTAATATTCTTGAAAAAGATCGTTGACCTTCTAGATGTATAATTTCCTTTCCTCTTCTTCCCGTTAAATGTGAGAAAAAAATTAAATGAAAAATACAGTAAACGGTGGAAATTTGTTAGACATTGGTTTATTCGTATTTACCTTAAATATTTGACTAAATATCTCTGTCGACGAAACAAAAGGATAAAATGGAAGGATCTAATTAAGTTCCATCTGCATTGGATCATGTGCCTCCACCAACGACACAAGTCATCCTCAATCAATCCAAATCAACCGAGAACACAAGCAACCAACAAACAGAAAACATTGCAATTGGATCTTCACATATCAGATTACCCGCATAACTCCTTTCGGATTAAATGAATTTACAATAATGCTTTTCGGACTTGTAATTCAGTGTAGACTTTCCAAAGGATTACACATAATGTTGTCCGAGATTTATAGAAAAACCATTTTCAATAAAAAACGTTCAGAAATTTTTGGTTAATTATAATTAATTATTATTATTTTGGTTAATTAAATATTAAGTTAATTATTATCATCGGTTTATATTCTAGTAGTTTTTAGATTTTATTACAACCTGCTGAAGAGTTAAGACGTATGTCAAGTCAATAAAATAGTATTGATCAATTAGTTTGTTTAAACTAAAGACACTAAATTATAAAAATTATTTGCCGCGAAAAATTATTACGAAATTCTGTGTTTTTATACCACTGGACAGAAGGCACTCGTCCAAAAGGATCATGTGAAATAGCATCGGCAATATATCATCGTCCATGTAATTTAAACCTTGTAGGAGTTAAGACTATCAGAATGATCGAGGACAGAACAAGAACACAGTTATGATTGGATGTACTGGCTCACAAAAGAAGCCCCACCTAATATCAGATCCATTGAAATGATCTTCACTGTTGTTGGTCATTCATACATCCCTCCAGACCGTGTTCTTGGCCAAATTGCGAAGAAAGTTAAGGCTGAGTAGACTATTTTAATGGTTGATGATTATATCGCTATTAACAAGGAGCACGGAACCACAATTCAGTTAGTCAGCGATTCTTCCCCAGTTTTAGATTTCAGGACTGAAACTTCTCATGTTATTAAACCACCTGGAAACTGGCGTTTCAAATTCAACAAATCAAAAGGATTTATTATCACAAAAAAAAATGACAAATTGGTTTGTATGAGAGGAGAATTTTTTTATAGATCCAATATTGGAAGCAGTAACTCAGTTACAAAACGTGGCAAAAATGTGTCAACGATGGATCCCAAATGTACATATATCTACAGCAATCAAAATTAAGGATGAGAAATTGAAGGATGTTGATAGACTCCTACAGAAACACTTTGGAAATAATTGGAGAGAATACGAAAACTTACAATTTTGCAAAGATAGTATTGAAACAATACTTTGATAATGGCACCGAGTGACAATGAAGAGGAGGATCCTATTTGCGAGCACACAACCAACGAAGACATGTTGTTAAAAGTTTAAACTGTACATTCCTCTTACCACACTTATCCCGCGTTCATTAAGCTTTTGAAGCCTTTAATTTGATAACGTGTTAAGAATTATATATAATTTATTTTTTATTACTTTCTTGATTCGTATAAAATATTATTGAGGTTGAACTGTGTATACGATGCGGTCATCACGTACCCAAAGAAGACATACAATATTGGTTCTTGGTGCTGCGATAAGATGAGTGCGCAGACGACTTAATTTTAATGTGTTTGGTTCGATTGTTAAAGTTGTTGGGGTTTTCTGGGGTTTTGATCAAAGGACATAGAATCATTCACGAAAATCGATATTTGGTTGGGACGTTTCAAAGTGATACTCGGAAATAACGGTACATAACGTTTATTCTCTTTTTTCTAATGATTACAATGGCGGTTTTACTCTCGGAAAGTTAATATGCTGCTGAGCTCCTTCTTACATCATTTCCTGCTTGAGGGTCTTCTTCAGCTGTCGGTAGTTTCTTCGCTCTATTTTCAGCTCGTTGATCTTCTGGCTGGCTATTCTTCTGGCTTCCTTAGTACTTGCTAGGATGAGTTCTCTTTGTGCCTCCTGAAGCTTCCCCTTGAAGTGAGCCTCCGAACCAGACTTCTGTTTCTTCGCTGGGGGTGGATTAACTTCCTTAGGACGTCGTTCAAGTTGACGCTGACGATACTCCTCGATGGTAATCGGTCTGGGGCCAACTGTCGGATTCTTCAATGCTTCCTTGAGACTAGGATTTTCCCCGCTTGACATAACCAACTCCCCTACTCGGAGAGAACTGAGGTCTACTAGGACCTTTCAGTGTTTCGGTGTTGACTACTAGGTCAATTCACCCAAAAGAGCGGAGTTCTTCTGTTGACTTCTGCAGGGAGACGATGTCTTCCTTCAGAATTGGCTGGAGAAGCAATGTCTTCCTTCAAGATGTCCGTAGAGGCAATGTCTTCCTTCAGAGTTGGCTGGAGAAGCAATGTCTTCCTTCAGAATTGGCTGGAGAAGCAATGTCTTCCTTCAGAATTGGCTGGAGAAGCAATGTCTTCCTTCAGAATGGGCTGGAGAAGCAATGTCTTCCTTCAGAATTGGCTGTGGAGGTGATGTCTTCCTTCTAAAGATGTTTGTATGGGCAAGGTCTTCCTTCAAGACTCTTCTGGCACGCGAAAAGTCGTCGTATTCCCGTGGCGGATCACTAACTGCCTAAATGCTTTCCGTTTCCCTGTTTTATACTGTTTTTTCTTGCTTTGCACAGCATTTTCCACCGTGAGAATGTTCCTGAATGCGTCATGTCCAAGGCTACACGCGCGTAGTCAATTTTCATTGCGCGTGTAACCGTTTCTTAAACGTATGGGAACGGAATTTGAATTTCGCACGTTCCCATGCATTTTTGTCATTTTCCATGCATTTTTGACATTTTTTATGAAATTCGAAGACTCTGCCGGAGGTCGAAGTAAATTCCCAAGAAAGTGGCAAGCGACATCCATGGTGATAATATTTTGCAGACAGGGGCATTTTTTGATGGGTAAGTTTTTGTTCCGCATCTAAATAATGTTTCGTGGTGATAATATTTTGCAGACAGGGGCATTTTTTGATGGGAACGGCGTCTTCACTCAACGGAACTCGCGGTGTCATACCCTGTCGTCTCTGGCGTGGTGCATTCCGGGATGGCGCGATGTGGCGTCACTACGCCAGTTCTTTGTTGACGCGGCATTCCTCATGCTGGAATGGGTTATCTCGTGGCGTCATGCCTTCAGTTTGTTGTCGCGCGTCGCGAGTGTTGTATCGGTTAGGCGGTCGGCAGTTTATTAATTAGATGTCGGGTGATTGATTCCGATCGTGGTGATTGATCGTTAGTTCAATGGAACCGTTGTTTCAATTTAAGTGATAACAAACAAATTGATTCTCTTAAGTTTGTATTCGATTTCATGTTCGATTAGTTATTAAGTTTGTTTTGATGTGGTGTCTAATAAATATTTATAATTTCGGAATCGATGTTTTTAATATTGGCGTCCCTTATTGATTTCCTTTTGATTCTTTTGTGGATTTGAAATTTTGTGTGGTATTGGTTTTGTAACCTGCTTGATCGATTGATCATTAATTTGTGATTGATTTTTGTTTTCGTTCCTTTTTGTGGTTTTTGGTTTAAAACAGTTTTAGGTTTTTCTGTTACAATGTGCTTGTTTTCAAATAATCTGATCGATAGGTTATTGATTCCTGATTGGTTCTTGTTTTTGTTTTGGTTTGGGACGTTTTTAACTTTTCAGACTTCAACGTGTTTTTTGGTGTCGACTATTGTGATCGATTAGTTATTGATTTTCGATCAGTTTCTTGATTTTGTTCTTTTTTGGTGATTTTTTGATTTGGAACAATTTTAAGTTTTCAGATTTCAACGTGTTTTTTGGTGTTGACTATTGTGATCGATCAGTTATTGATTTTCGATCAGTTTCTTGATTTTGTTCTTTTTTGGTGATTTTTGGGTTTGGGACAATTTTAAGTTTTCAGATTACAACGTGTTTTTTGGTGTCGACTATTGTGATCGATCAGTTATTGATTTTCGATCAGTTTCTTGATTTTGTTCTTTTTTGGTGATTTTTGGGTTTGGAACAAATTAAGTTTTCAGATTTCAACGTGTTTTTAGGTGTCGACTATTGTGATCGATCAGTTATTGATTTTCGATCAGTTTCTTGATTTTGTTCTTTTTTGGTGAATTTTGGGTTTGGAACAATTTTAAGTTTTCAGATTTCAACGTGTTTTTAGGTGTCGACTATTGTGATCGATCAGTTATTGATTTTCGATCGACCTGGTTACAAGCCCATTAGTACATATGCTGCTTTATAGTATTCATTGAATCAACTTTATAGAACTTTAAACGTACTTCAATGGGATTGATGATTCAAGGTCATGACAAAGTCTCATTAAGTCGAGTTTGGGCGACTGCCTTCGATTGATCTGGAGGGTATCGTAGAAACCTCAAGAACAATCGAAGGCAGTTGTGAATAAACATCAAGGCAGTCAACATCGGTTTTGACTCATCAACTCCTGTGGCTGCGCGAAATAGTTGTGAAGAAATAAATAATAATTGTGAAGCAATAAATAAAGAATAATTGTGAAGCAATAAATAGAGATTGTGAAGAAATAAATAAATATATGGAACAAAGAATGTTTGTAAAGAGTTTTGTGTTGCCAAGAAGAACTGAACCCTCTCCGTCCAATGATTCATAAACAAATTTGGTGACAGCGGTGGGATTGGCGGATAATTAGTTAACAGTTCTTAAAGGTGAACAACGAAAACAGAAACTCTTATTAAAATTTGGAAAATTGTTGCAAGTGAAGTTGTGAAAATAGTCAAACATCAACATAAAAAATAAATTCTAAACTTTAATATTGTGGAATATAATTTTGTTTACATTTGCAACGTAATATCTTCAAAGATAAACCAAAATTCAATTATTAGCAGTGCACTTTACAAAACTGAAAAATGGTTTTATAGAAATAATTAACGTAAGTTCAGTTCACTGTAATGATAAAATGAGCGAATTCAAGCATAACATTTCAAAGGAAATAATACAGTGAGCTCAATAGTGACAGATTTAAATAATATAAATCGGATTTAAAATTCAAGAAAATAATCTGAATCACTAATAAAAAAAAAAGAGGAAATAATATGTTAACAACAACAACTATTTCTGTGACTTTATTTCTGTTATGTTTGACGTCAGTTAGTTCATTTTTCATCGATAGTATACTCAGCCTGTAAGCTCTTAAGCTACAGAACAGTGGAAATAACAAACCAATAAGAATTAAAACAAATTAAAGCATATTGTGTGAAATTCATCAATTGAGTGCAATGGAGCCAACGATTGATGAGTTATTAGTCAATCAAATTGACGACTTTGAGTCATTGCAAAGGCAAATTACGGCAGTAGATTCGCTCCTCACTATCAATAAATGTGCAGCGGTATTAAATACGCGGTTCAATTATATTAAATTCTGTTGGGAGAAGTGTCAGGAGCGAAATACAAAAATTATCAGAATAGCAACGAAGGAAGAACGGACATCTCTAGAATACTTTACTAAAGGCAGCTTTGGAGTAATGGAAATTAAGGTCTTTGAGTGCTACGACAACATCATTGGGAAAGTGTCCACGTTGCAGCCAGCTTCTACACAATTAATGGGACCTTCTTGTTCGAATACAAACAATGGTACGTCACATATTAAGTTACCTAGTGTAGTCTTGTGTACTGGTCTGTCTAATATGGTATAACCATGTATATTGGCCTTCTGCCTTATGTCAACTTAATGTACTGTGGCCCTCTGCCGGATTTAAGTATAAGCTTTAGATTAGTATTAGTAAGTAAGAACTTATGTATGAGTATATATCGATGTATTGGTAGCGTGGCTGAGATTGGCGCGCTGATAAGAAACCTGATTCCTTTGTTCTGGGTTTTAGCGCGTCAGTCTTACTGATGCCATCATCAATAACACTTGTACGAGTCCGATTAGAGGAATAAAGAGAGAATTGACTGTGGAAATATTGTTTTACACTAGGATTAATTTAGTAACGTTTTCGGGACAATGTACGGATTGGCAAACGTACCGTGATACATTTGTATCACTGGTAAAAAACAATAATGGGTTAGATAATATGTCAAAGTTGCACTATCTTCGCAGTTCATTGGAACAAGAAGCTCTAGATGTAATTCGGCACGTTGAATTAACTGCGTCTAATTTTGAAGTTGCTTGGGAGTTACTATTGGAGCAATACGATAATCCCATTTGCTTAATAAATGCGCACTTAAATGCACTCTTTGCAATTGAACCGTTGCAAAGAGAATCGTCAGTCAAACTTGCTAATTTGAGACATTGTATTAAGAAGCATATTGGTGCTTTGCATAATTTAGGTAGACCAACTGATGGGTATGATGATATATTAATAAATCGTGTTGTAGTTTTACTAGATCCCAGGACAAAAAGAGTTTGGGAATTGCTTCTAGCCAGTAAATAAACATACCCTAAATATGACGATTTAGAAAATTTTTTATTAGAAAGGATCCGAGCTTTAGAATCTCTTAGTAGAGCAACCAAAGAAACGTCCAGTAACTCCCAAACAGATTCACAGAAATCACTAAAGTTCCATAAATGTCATAACAAACATCATACCTGGTTACATCGGGAACCATCAGCCCAAGAGGCAAATAAACTTAACACTGCAGCATCAGGTGCATCCCATTCAAAAAATATGAACCAAATAATCACACAAACACACCTTGCGTTTACAAACCCGATATTGGTTAAAAGAATCTTACTTGCTACAGCTCGCGTTTGGGTTATTGCACCAAACGGACGCCAGATATGCATACGTGCATTATTGGATTAAGGGTCAACGTCGTCATTTGTGTCACGGGACCTCGCATTGGCCCTTGGGTTGAAACTCATTAAAGTAAATACTACATTGGAAGCATTAGGTGAGGTACAGGTTGGAGCTGCTTCACGGTATGCGGAATTTCATGTTTCGCCCCAGATGAATGGTAATCCTGCATTTACAATAAATGCTTTCGTCATACCTAAGATAACCTCTTATGTACCCAATTGTAAATCTTCTCTCTCTTCGTGGTCGCACTTAGCAGATCTTGAACTAGCTGATGATCCTACGGATAATGATCAAGTTAACTTATTAATCGGTGCTGATCTATACGGAATGCTTCTCCTAGACGGTCTTAGAAAGGGTAAAATAGGAGAACCAATTGCTCAAAATACAGTTTTTGGTTGGGTAATTTCTGGGGATACTAGCCAAACTAAACCTGCACCAAACACTACAATTACATCGCTACATAGTATTTCTAATCAAACAATCTTTCTATACTATACTTGGCCCAAATTGACCGTTAAAACCTTTCTCTTTCTTTCAAGAGGTAAGTATCAAAGTGGATCTATTCCACATTAGCTCACAATGTAGGCTAAAAAACGCACGTGCTTTTGATTTGTAAATGTAAGAAAATTCGGCTTATATGGTAGAACTAGAAAATTGAATTGGTTGAGATAAACACTTAAACGTCGTTTTTTTCCATTATCTCCAAACTGCTTATAATGGAAAAGAACCGCTTTGAATCTCATAGTCACAATGGGATGTTTTCAATCAAAACTAAAATAAGTTGTCAAAATGGATCAATGAGTTAACAGTGGAGGCTAAGTGATTTAAAAAATGATATTGCTTATTTAAAGAGTGATTTGTATAGTGAAAGTAATATACTAATCTCAGATGTTCCTGAAAAAGACTTATGCCATCCGCTATTTCCATCACAAAAGTCATACGAGGAATTGTGCCAAATGCTTAAATGCCAATTCTCTAAAACAGGGATGAGCAACACGCAACTAACATGTTTATGCGGCCTGCCAAGCAATTCTATCAGGTCAGAAGTGGTTCAAATCTTTCAAAGATGGAGGAAGCAGCATTGACGACAAACCCCGTTCAGGACGTCCTGTTGACTTCAGCAACGATATGCTTAGAAGTCTCGTTGAGTTAGAGCCCCAGTTAACAGTCGATCAGACAGCAGAAAGAATGGGCTCATCCCATGGAACAGTGGTACGTCATTTAAAAGAAATTGGAAAAGTATCCAAGCTTGGCAAGTGGGTACCGCATGAGCTATCAGAAGTGAATTGCCAGCAGAGGATCAATATCTGTGCTTCAGTTCTAACGCGCTTTGAACGAGAGCCATTTTTATACCGTTTGGTAACAGGGGACGAAAAGTGGATCCTTTACCACAATGTTGCAAGAAAAAGACATTGGACAGATAAGGATAAGCAGCCCCCTCCAACTGCGAAGGTACCTTTGCATCCCAAGAAGATACTTCTGAGTGTTTGGTGGGATATGGATGGTGTTATTTATTATGAGCTGTTGGAACCAAATAAAACCATTGATGCTAATGTCTACAGTGAACAACTCTGTAGATTAAATACGGAAATGATCAAAAAACGTCCGCGACTGGTGAATAGGAAGAAAGTTTTGTTTCACCATGATAATGCCAGGCCGCACACTGCTTGTTGAGAATTGATCAATTATTGTTGTTAAGCTGGCAATGACATGAGTAGTAGACATGATCTTAACATGGTTAAGTTGGCAAGAATTATTTTAGTTATTTAGGACTGACAATACTTTTAAAAGTCAGTCTGTTATAAAGTATGAAATTAAGCATGATGGAAGTGTTTCTTTTATAATTTTGTAATCCGGATTTATTGAATTGTTAGTTATTAATCCGTTGATGATTGTTGATTGATTATGATGAATAAATGTGACATTGAAGAAATCAAATAAGATTTTATATATAAACGTAAAGGAAAAACCTGAAACTTAATAAGTTCAAATAACACCAACACTGCTCGAACAACGCTACAAAAGCTTAATGAATTGAATTGAGAGCTTTTGCCGCATCCTCCGTACTCACCAGATATTGCTGCAAGTGACTTCCATTAAATACGGAAATGATCAAAAAACGTCCGCGACTGGTGAATAGGAAGAAAGTTTTGTTTCACCATGATAATGCCAGGCCGCACACTGCTTGTTGAGAATTGATCAATTATTGTTGTTAAGCTGGCAATGACATGAGTAGTAGACATGATCTTAACATGGTTAAGTTGGCAAGAATTATTTTAGTTATTTAGGACTGACAATACTTTTAAAAGTCAGTCTGTTATAAAGTATGAAATTAAGCATGATGGAAGTGTTTCTTTTATAATTTTGTAATCCGGATTTATTGAATTGTTAGTTATTAATCCGTTGATGATTGTTGATTGATTATGATGAATAAATGTGACATTGAAGAAATCAAATAAGATTTTATATATAAACGTAAAGGAAAAACCTGAAACTTAATAAGTTCAAATAACACCAACACTGCTCGAACAACGCTACAAAAGCTTAATGAATTGAATTGAGAGCTTTTGCCGCATCCTCCGTACTCACCAGATATTGCTGCAAGTGACTTCCATTTATTTCGGTCTCTTCAAAATTATTTACTAGGGAAAAAATTAAATTCAAAAGATGAAGTCAAAAAGGAGCTTTCTGAGTTTTTTTCATCAAAACCAAAGTCCTTTTACACTAACGGAATAAAAAAGCTACCCGTGAGATGGCGAGAAATTGTAGAAAATGGAGGAAGATATATAGTTGAATAAAATTATAAATTTTGTTTTATTTCCATAATTTAAATTTTTCACGAAAATGTGCACGAACTTATGGACTGACCTGATAAAATTGAATTTATTTTATTGACTAACTCCCATCAATATATTGTTATAAAATTAATTATAATAAAATGGTAGTACACACTAAACCGAAACAATTTTTTGTTACTCACTTGAAACAATTTTTGTTACTCACTTGAAACAATTTTTTGTTACTCACTTGTCGGTGACTTGTTCAAACAGGCAATACTAAAAAAATATTATTCAAACATTAGTTTATCAAGATTCACTATTGCAAGGAGAATTGAATACTTGTCCGAGAACATAGCAACAACGCTTCGTGAAAGCATTGCAAAATTCGAATACTCCCGAGTCGAAATTTAAGTTATATTTAGCACCCTTTATGCCCTGAACTGTAGTTTTAATTATAATTAGGACCCGATTGAGCCCCTGGAAAATGTTTTACATGTAATTTGCGCCCCGTAGAGTCAGACGAAAAATTTTAAAATGTAAGTTGGTGTCACCAGGTCCTGTAGCAGAAGTTTTAAATATATTTTTGGTCCTACAAGTCCATTTAAAAAAATTTAGATGTAATTTTGGACTAATAGGTCCTACTGAAACTCTGAAAATATAAATTGAGCCCGTTAGGTCCCGAAGAGAAGGAATTTTAATGAAAATTTGGTTAACACATATATTTATTATATTTCGACGGTTTCGACTACGGTATCGCGAGTTTGAGTTGTAGATAGAAAATATGGCCAACTTATGCAGCACTTGCTTTGTGAATCTGTGAACTCGAGTTCTACGGATCAAAGTAGCTAGGTTAACTATATAAATTAGTGTTGTGTTTAAGTCATTAGTTCGTGTATTATACGCGTGAAAACAGTGTAAAGTTATTTTCTTATTATCAAAGTTTGTTTTAAATTCATAATTTGTTTTGATTTGGCTGAATTCTCCCTACAAGTATATTATTAAAACAACCAGTATAACATAACTATAACAACTAACAACTAAGATAAAGTGGGAGAGCAAAACCCCAAAGAAAGGATGCAAAAATAGGCACATTCATTGGTAAGTGGTTATTTTCATAAAACTAGTTATTAAAATTATTCTGTAACACTTTTTTTTGCAGATGATGAAGAGGTTCCAGGCCTGAATTATAATCATGAGGAAGATGAATCAGCCCAAAAGAGAATCAGTACCAGAGAGCCAGACTGCGCCAGTTCCAATCATTAATGAAAGTGTTTATATAAGTCTATGAACTATAATAATTATTACGATAATTATTATGTTTTTGTGATATTATGCTATTAAGTTTAAAAACACATATATAATTTAGTTTTTAACGAATAATTAATTTATTTCTTAAGCATTGTATTAAACAATTGTAATTTATTATTTTTTATTAAAAATAAATAATTTAATTTTTCTCAAAATATTTTAAACATTTTTTAAGTTCTGTAGGGCCCAAATCGGAACATTTGGGACCTATTTACGGTTTAAAGATCTTGTGGTCCCTTTTTATGGTTTAAAGGTCTCGTGGGACCTATTTATGGTTTAAAGATCTTGTGGGCCTTAATTACATTTTGTTCACTTGTGCTATTAGGTCCCGCAGTGGGACCTAAATACAGCTTGTGAACCGTATTTAAGGTCCAAAACCTCCGAAAGCGGACATAGCCGGCACTTGCAGGTCTTATTTAGTGTTTATCATGTATTGAATTTCTTTTTTAAATTGTAATTTAGGTCCCTAAGTCCCACTAGGGACTTAATGGCTTAAATGAAATCTTAAATTTCGACTCGGGCTGTTTTCTGGCACTTGATGAGAGTTGCGATATTGACGATACAGCACAACTGGCTATATTTGCACGTGGTATTGACGCGAAATTTAATATTACCAAAGAATTGTGTTCACTGATACCAATGTAAGAGACTACAACCGGCAAAGACTTGTACGATGAACTAGAGTCTGTGTTGGAAAATTTCAATTTTATTAGAAAAGATTATTATACAACATACATGTTCTTTTCTTTTAAGAGAACAATTGATAAAGTTCTAAGTGATTCTAAAAATGCTAATATATGTAAGTATGCCTACGTTAATCAATAGATGCTTATTTTGGTACCGAATTGCACCACATAGTGTGACGGGCCAATCTCCAGCCCAGAGATTATTGAATCGTCAACCTAGACACAGATTCGATTTATTGAGAAGCTGTTGGGATGGATGTACCAATAATAACGAAGAAGATATAAAAAAATGTGTTTTTTTAGAATGCCTTTGCAAGATGCAATATGGCAAATAGACACTCGTGCTAATAATGCTCGTTTGTGAGATAGATTAGTAAGACAAGTTTGTCCATTGACGTTAAATCAATAACTGATTTATTTGTTACATGTCATTGGTTTATATGTACAATTTTGGTTCTTTGTTCTGAATATAACCCAATTTCTCATGACTAACTTAATGTTATTTCTTGCAATTTCCAACCCAATTTCTTATGTTTCAAGAGTGAAGCAATAGTTCTAAGTTGAGTTAAGTTAAGCTATTTCTTTGTCTATATTTTTGTTTAAAAAACTTAATACAATGTAAGTTTCTCAAAGTTTATTTTTTTGGCATTTGAAACATGCCACTTTTTATGCTTTGAATTGTATTTTGATTTTGGTTATTGCTGTTACGCATTTAATTTTGATGCGTTGGTCAGCATTTGTATGATTGTGGGTGGTCGTCAAGTGGTTTGTTTGGACCACTGGGGAAAATTATGATCTTGCAGGAATTCAATTTCAATCGAGCATAATTAATTTCTGCAACTTCGGCACTTTTGGGTGGCCTCACAGTTTAATGCTAGAAGGAAGGGATTGATTTTTTGGGAGTGATGGGTTCTTATCGAGAACCACAGAGTCAGTCTCTCGGCTATTTTCTTGAACGGAAGGTCTTATTGTCGCGCTCACGGAAATAAATTAGAAGTTGCTTGAAACTAAATCATAAGTTGTGGAAAATCGATGGGTTATTGGAAAGCCACGATCAATCTCTTATTAATTGAATGTTTTGCTAAAATGATATCGGAAATTGTATGAAAAGTGAAAGTGGCTTATATTTGGAATGTTCATTAAGAATTGTTGATGAAATCTCAATTTTCAACTTGTTTTGTGAATTTGAAAATTTGGAAATTGATTTTATTATAAATTTTGGGAGAATCATTGTTTTGGGATGATTCTATTCTATATTGAAAGTGTTACAATTAAAATATTGGCAGAATTATTTCTTTGAAATAATTCTTTTCGAAGTGCTAAGAGAATATTCTATTGGGACAATTATTTACTTGAAATAATTCCATACTAAGTTTGGGCGTACTAACACTGTATTCTTGGAGTCACCTTTTGGTGATTAACGCTTTATTTTGGGAAGTGTTAGTACGTTAACGCAAAGTGGTAAAATTCATTGGAATCGCCAGTCAGTGACGCATTCTAGAAAGATTCTTTTGGGATCGCTACACAGTAACTATTCTGGATTCATTCTTTGGAGATTACTGTACAGTGATCTATACTTTTGGAGTTTCTGTGTAGTGATTTTTCATATTGGTTTTATTCATTTGGAGTCGGTGATATATTCTAGGAATCAAACGCATTGAGAGTCCCTGGTACCAGGTATTTTTCATTTTCATTTTAATTATGGACCACGGTTTTACGTGCGTTTTCAAATGGAATCATATTTCGGTGATTGTTCAAAATTATGGAAATCATCCGTTGATGATTGATTCTAAAGTTTGGAAGACATTTAGATACACAAATTTCACCCAATCAATTGTGGAGCATAACAAAAGAATGGTTTTGGAGGATTTTCTTGTAACTTGAAATCACAATGATTGGTAATGTATCTTTGGAATATGAAATAATTTAGTAGTCATATTCAAGTGTCTAAGTTTGCATGTTTCATTAACTATATTGATAATGCTTTCTTTTCCATACCTCGACCCGGAATTTAAAATGTTATCTATTTTAACAATTTTGAAAAATGGAGCAAGTTCGACGAACGCTCCGAAATGTGCTTGGATGGTAAGTATTTAGTATAATTCCTAAATATATGCAATACTTAAGGTATAACAGTTTAATCTTAGAATAGTTTAGTATAACAGTTTTCCATATGCCTATTCCCTAAGAATATGCTAAATTTATCTTCATTAATTCTACTACTTTAAGGTCCAAAATTATTGGTTAGTTTCCTTACACTGTAAATCGATGGAAATACTTAAGGTATAACAGTTTAATCTTAGAATAGTTTAGTATAACAGTTTTCCATATGCCTATTCCCTAAGAATATGCTAAATTTATCTTCATTAATTCTACTACTTTAAGGTCCAAAATTATTGGTTAGTTTCCTTACACTGTAAATCGATGGAAATGAACGAACAAGTCAAAGATTGAAACCGAACTGATTCATTTTTGGAAGGGACTAGAGTCCTTATTACGGACTATCAAAACCCAGGTAAACCAACTTGGAAAGTGGTGGAAATTGGGAAAATATTAGATGAAAGAAATTACCTTTGCGAAACTGTAAATGAAACTGGATCCACAGATTTAGAGAAAAAACACACAGATCAGATAAGGAGGTACGGTTCTTTATTCGACGATAAAACTAGTTCGACTATACCTACTCATGATGTTGAACATGTAAAACCGGTTCTTGAACCTAATTTTACACAATGTTACAACGAAGTTCCCGTTTACACTCCCATTGAGGAAGGAGAACTTATCAGTAGATTCACATTGTACAGATAGTCCAACAAGCCAAGAAGTAAAGAGCACCAATGAGCACCTACAGGAAGAGGTTCCTATTACTCCTAAGAAAATCTCCGCACCGAAGTCTAAAATTGTAGTTAAAGATTTAAGTTGAAGTGTTAATCAAAGACCCAGGCGTATGATTCAACAAATTGAAAGGTTAAATTTGTAAGAAATATTTTGAATTGATTGCTAAGTATAAACGAATTTTTGTAATGTATAAAATGAATTTGAAAACTTAAGCTGGGAGGAATGTTGCGTATTAATGTATGTTGGGTAACCCGAACGGGTGAAGTTTGAAGTTAGAGTGGTTTATGGCTTTAGGAAACGTGTGCTTAAGGAAACTAGACCCATATACTGAGGTATTAAATAAAGTGTAATCAGAGAATAAAAGAGTTGTATTTTGAACCCCAATACATTATAAGGCATAAGTTACAAAAAGTATTATCTGCTAAAAACCGTTATTTCCCCAAGCTTTATTTTATATATCAAAACAATTACCTGGGTTTCGTTCCCTTTCCCTAGAGATAAAAAAGTTAACATAGCCCGTAAGAAGAACTGTAGTCTGCGGGAAGTCTTAATGGTCCTTTTGGAAAAGCCTTAAGCACACTCCGTGAGTGTCATTTTCGTGCACCATGCACTTTACGTTTACGAAGTTGGGGACATATTTTGTATATTTTCGTGCGAAAGAATCGTGTGGTTTCCATATCTAATTTCCATATCTAACATAATTTCCACATCCATATCTGTCGACATAAAGTGTATGTTAATGTTGTTACAGGCTACAACAAGCTCTAGCCTAATCTTCCATTAGAAAAGACAAACTACTCCGTTTGTACAAGTTATTCATAATCGAAGTTCCAGTATCAACATCAACTTCCGCCTCAGTTTCAACTTGAAGCGTGGACTGGAACCCAGGTTTGTTTTAACTTTCTAACATTCCGTTACTACTGTTATTTAAAAAATTCTTTTGCGAAAACTTCAAATTGTTGTACATATCTGAAAAACAAATTTTCGTGACTCGAGTAACTTGAGTAGCAGGGACAGAAATATGCTACTCAAGGGCGCGTTGTTCACGTGAGGGAGATTTGAAAAGATGCATGTTCGTGTGTGTGATAGGAAAATTTCAGTACGATCAGAGCTGAAGATAAGGTTTGTTTGTTTGTTTGAAATGAAATAAGTATTTTAAAATAACAGCGAACTGGAAGTGACAAAGTAACGTTAGTTTCATTCCATGAGTCACAGTCACTGTCACGGTAAGTCGAGTCGCAGTGATTTTGTCACCGTGACGTGAAATATCACCCATCTCTATAACACATGCTTAACTTGGTATAGCAAGGATGAAAAGGCTCTAGCTGAAATTTTGCTCTACATCTCTAACTCAGAAATAAAAAATGTAAAGAAATGTGAAACCGCAGCTCAAGCATGGGCAAAATTGAAGGCCGACCATCAATCGAAGGGACCAGCGAGGAAAATGCTGTTACTTCGAAAATTGGTTATGCACCATATGAAGGAAACTGATGATGTTCGGTCACATTTAGACGAATTCAATGATACGGCCGATAAATTAGAAGACTTGGGCATTGAAATCAATGAAGAATGATTAACAATACTAATGCTATGCAGTCTGCCGCCATCTCATGAACCTTTTCGGAGAGCAATCACCAGCAGAGACGACATACCGAAGCCAGAAACTATGAGGGTCAAAATATTGGAAGACTTTAATGCCAGACAAGGAAAAGGGAAGGAGGAAGAGTGCGGCGATACCAGTGTCTTGTACGCAGCAAATAAACAAGGGAAATGGTCACAACGAACCAAGAATCATGCAAAAAGTTTTCCAGTCCAGAACCAAAAGATGGGAGGAGCTCAATCAGGTGGGTCACTGCCACAACTTCGATGTTTTAAATGCGACAAAATCGGCCATTTAGCTCGAAATTGTTTTTCAGGGTCAGTGCGATCGAACCCAGTTACCAGATCATCATCAATAAGACGAAAAAATACTAGAAACAGGCATGAAATGGTCAGCCATGCAGAAACCGACGAAGAAATTGCATTCAAGGTAGAGTGCAGAAGGTCATCATCACCAAGTAATATATGGTGCTTAGATAGAGGAGCTTCACCGCATTAGATCAACACACGAAATACCTTCAACACCTACAATGAAATAGATAAGCCATTAAATTTAGCGAACAATGATACCACAAAAATAATCGGCATAGGAGATGTTAACCTAATAACCAAGAAAGATCAGATACTACAAAAAATAACTTTGAACAATGTCTATCATGTGAAAGACCTAGGTATGAATTTATTGTCCGTTTCGAAAATATTAAAAGATGAAATCATTTACAAAATTAAAAATATGATATCGATTAGCAATACTAGAGGCATGGAAGTTCATTTCTTATGGATTCCTAACATAGTCACGTGGGAATCGAGGGAAATGAAAAGGCTGATGCTTTGGCTCGGGGGGCCCTTGATCTCGACGTAATAAGTGTTAATAAATACGATAGCAACCATTTTTCCGGTCATCTCAAACAAATCATGATTAGTAAATCAACAGAGTGGATTAAAAATCTTAAACGCGGCGATATCTAGCTCCTCCAAACCAGGTTTACTAGATAAGATTGATAGTATAAGAAATAAAACCAGTAATAAAAGTAGTAAGATAAGTCTAATTCGTTGGGAGAGACCTGGACCTCTTGGTTCAACAATTACCAGGAAGAAAGTTCATTGGAGGAGACTTCAATGTTCATTCGACGGTCTGGAGTAACCCAAAGACTGATAAGAGAGGCCGATGTATCACAGACACATTGGAGAAGAAGGATCTAGTCATACTCAATGACGAGTCACCAACATTGTTATCCACGAGAGGAACTTTCTCGGCAATCGACATCACTATGGCGTCAACATCCCTATCACAACACCTGGATTGGTATGTACACCCATCCACAGAGGGTAGTGGTCATTTCCCTATATTTGTTACTACCGATATGGAGATCGCAAAATCTAAAGTTCCGAAAACGTACATCGAATCAAAAGCAGATTGGGATAAGTTCCGATCTACGGTGACCTTCCTGGCGGAATGGAGAAGGAAAAAACAAATATTAATGCCCAGGCTGCTAATCAAAAAAGAATTGCCCGAAATGCAGCTAAGGCACCCATTCCCCAGAGAACAAGAATAGGAAGATTAACATCATGTTGGTTATCAGAGGATATACAGAGAGCCATGAACGACAGTATCCTCAAACTCTTCAGAAGACGACCAAGCCGTAATCTTCAACAGGAACTAAAAAAAGCCAACGCAATTGTGAAATCCCTTATTATTAAGGCTACAGAAAAATCATGGTCCGACTTCACAGAGAATTTCAATTTCAGATCGGAACCAAGGCAGACCTGGGCTAAGATCAGAGCCTACAAGGGAAAAAGGTCAGACCCATATATCCCAATGTTAGTCGATGAGCAGGCAGTCATATCAACCGATTCGCTGGAAATAGCTAATAAGTTTAATACCAGTTACGCCGACTATTCGCGCGATATGAATTACACCATTACAACATTAAAGGAGAAATGAACGCTGATAGAAGGGACCAATGTATTCAGGTCAGGAAACGACTTTCAATATCACTTACCCAGTAGCTCTTACAGAACTGAAATCCAAGATTTCAGGGCTAAAAGGTAGAACCCCAGGTAGAGACCGAATCTCGTATCGGATGTTAAAGGAGGCAGGGGAGGACTTCACCTTAAGGGTCAAGCAGCTGTACAATAAGATTCTTCAAGAAGGTATTTACCCACAAGAATGGAAACATGCAAATGTGATTCCGACACCCAAAAGGAACGCAGGAGAATGCAGGACGACTAGAGACTATAGAGCGATCTCATTTCTGCCTTGTATATCTAAGATATTAGAACGTATCTTGGCGGACAGGTAAGGAGCAATATTAGAAGATATCCTACCAAGACAAATTCAAGGCTTCAGACCGGGAAGAGGAACAGAAACTCTCCTTCTGGGGCTAGAAGACGAAATGGCCAATTGGCTTTCTTCAAGAAACCACGGTATGGTCCTGTGGCTTGACCTTCAGAAAGCTTACGGGAGATTAACATTACCAACTGTAGCCAGACAATTGAAAAACTGGGGTTTAAATAACGCCTCGGTTAGGTTTTCACTTTAATTATTTGTACAAATTAGTATTTATTAGTTTTAGTTTTTCGTAGTTTTTAGTACGCGCCTTTCTTGCCATAGTAGGCGCTACAAGATGTAGTAAAATTGATCTTGCCATAGTAGACGCTGAATTTGATTTTTCCATAGTAGGCGCTGCACAATGTAGCCAATTTGAATTCTTGGCAGGAAAAGCCAGTCTCAACTCAACTAGGAGAGCGTACACATCACGTCATTAGCATTTAAAAAATATCATGTGTTTGTTACGCCATTCAATATTAAATATTTAATAAAGTGAAAGTTTGTAAATAGAAGCAACAAAATAATATTTTTTTTAATTGTTGCAATATTAATTTAACTAATTAGTTAAAGTACAAACAGCTTCCATTAAAGTAATAGTCAGTTTTCTTTCCAACAGGACCATCACTGCGACTGTTAATGGATACCAATCTAGCCCAAAGAGAATGGAGAATGGAACACCACAAGGAAGTCCGCTATCTCCGATTCTCCTTAACATCTACATGGTACAATTAGTGGAAAGGCTCAGAACCGCACCTAACACGCGAATCTTTGTTTACGCAGACGACATCTTCATGACATCTTTTGGAAAAGACACGATGCCCAACCCGCTTGGCATATAGTAAAAACATGGTGTAATGAAGTGAGTGTAGTAATCCCGGAAGGCAGTGGCGAAATCCTACATATCTGCAGGAAAAATAAATGTACCATGGAGAGGGATGCAAAAACAATCATGGGTCTGACACTAACACCTCACATGAAGGTTCTCGGAGTGTACTTCAGCAAGGCATTGAGATGGAATCGCCATATCAAGAAAATATGTGGGAAAATAGATAAGATGCTTAATCTCACAAAAATTCTGTCGTTCAGAAACTCCCACGTACCTGCAGGAGCACTAAGACACATGACCCGAGTGCTCTTAACAGGTACGTGTGGATATGCATCGAATCTATACGGTAGTGCACCAAAAACAACGCTAGCACTTTTAGAAAAGGCGATCAGAAGAGTTCTTAGGGCCTCGCTAGGAGCTCTGACGATGACAAGGAACGAAGCTATTCACTTGGAGGTAGGTTTTGACCTGGGCAACATTATTGTGGAGAGAAGAATTACCGTCATAGCAAAGAACATGTAATACTTTTAACCCGCACCACCAACGACTAGCCGAACTCTCCCAAATTATAAACCGTTCAAGGAAACCTTCTGCACTATTCCTAGCGTGGGAAACGTACAATACCAATTTCTACTCCGCCACACCCAGCACAAGAACTGTCTCGCATAAAACACTCCAATCTCATAGGGTGAACATCTTTGCGGAGCACAAGAGAGATACAACACCGAGAGAAGCCTGGAACGCTAAATTCCGTGAGTGGCAAGATAGACATGATAACATCAAGTTACATTTCACTGATGCTTCGACAACAGAGTCTAGAACGTCGGGAGCTGCAATCTCCTTGCAAGGACAACTATATAAAAAAACCTTCAAGCTAGAACTTGCCCAAAGCAACTAGACGCATCCTTGCTAAAAACAAAAGACGAATCAAAGTGGGTTGGATCCCGGGACACGTGGGTATAGAGGAAACGAAAGGGCGACCGACTAGCCAGAGCTGAATCATACGAAGACCAAAAACTAATACCAATGAGCGAAGTTCTTTGTAAAGACTAGGGCTGTTCGAGACTCGAGAACATTATCGGTCTCGTCTCGGTATCGGAGACGATATTGAACATTTTCTCAGGATACGATATCGATAAATTAGTGGTACGTATTCTCGCCTTTATCGTCGGAACGATAATTTTCCCTCTGAGTCTCGCGATATATTTTTCCCCACCTCATCCCCCGCTCCCACATATTTGCAAGAAAGTGGAAGAAGACAATTTTTTGACCCTTGGACCTCCCGCCAGAATTTTCTGCAGTTGTCACTGGTAGTGCAACAATGTAACTCTCACCGCGTCGACCGATGGTCAATCGATGCGATAAGGGGACCACAAGGTTGTGGTTGTGGATATTTGTGGTGTTGTGAAGATTCTCCCTCGACTCTAAGTGTCGTAGGAGGAGAGAATCCCATAATAACACTCTTAAGAGTACACTCCTGAACACCAGAAAAAAGTCGGTTGTTAGACAATTCTAATATTTATTCTCTATACATTTACTTTCCTTACTAACTAACAAGTACAATTTTCACTTAAACTAAGCTGGATCGTTAAGGTTTGGTCGCTGAATTACACCTGGCCAGCTTCTTCGCTTGCCGATATCGTCGCCGCTCGTTGTAGAGCCGTTGGAGTTCTTGCTCCACCCTTACTCGTTGCTCCCGTCCCACAGCCAGGAGGAGTCGACGTCGCGTCTCTTCGAGATCTGCCCGGAATTGCGCCTCCTTTCCCGTTCGCTTCCTCGGTGGTAATTTCGGTACCACCGGAGTGGTTTTCTGCAGCGTCCGCCCCTTTATCCTTTCCCGGTATTCTTCTATTGTTAAAGGCCGGGGTCCAACCTTGGGGTTGCGGAGCTCCTCTCGTAGCCGTTGTTTCTTGTCACTCACTGGGGGAGAGTTGCCCAGTGATTACAAAGTATTTACGCTCGATAGGTTCAAAGAACCGTGGTCGAGGCTTAAGCGGAGAGGCTAAGAGCTCTCATCCGCTAGTTCTTTGTTAGCGACGAGGGGTTCATACTCACTTCTTGTTTGTTGATACTGGTATGCTGCCCGGTTGAACGGTCTGATCGTCTTCCTGGTGATGGTACTTGGGTTGCTGGGCTGGTCTTCCTGGCGATCTGGCTCTTCCCGTCGTCTGCTGGTGAACGTCTATCTAAGGTGACTGGTTGCCTCTCTGAGTAAGACTGGCTGCTCCCTAATTTTTCCAATTCTTTTATTCTTGATTTTTACTGACGCCGCAGTCCCTACTCCGTCATTCTTTCCATGGTTTCTTTGACCCAATTTCAAAATCCGCGCCAAGTGCATTTTGCGCACAAACTTTGTGTCGCAATTTCGTAATTCGCGCGCACTGCACATTCTTCTCCAAATGGGTCACTTCGCGTCACGTTGATCGTCACGTTGTTCGATCATTTCGCCATCTAGCGGTGTCTAGTGGAGACGCCTATTTTAGTACAGATTTGTACTAGACGATCGCGACTTGTACTAGCTTTGTACTAGATGATCGCGACTTGTGACATGGCATGGTGACTGACATGTGTCATGGCGTGTGTGGTGTTTTTAGGTGAGTATTTTGACATATTTATGTTTCTAATCTCCTTTCTTTTTAGGATTCCTCGTCCTGGCCCGAACAATTCATCACAGTGTGTCCGCGCCTTTAATAAGAGACTTCGTTGCAAAGTCGCAATCATTTTCTTGGAGTCAAACAAGGCTAAATCAAGATGTTACTTTGTCAAGGGCTGTTAGATTTCGGCTGGTCTTTCAAGGCCAAATCTACTTTGTGAACTACGATTGAAATTAGAACCAGATTTTGGCGGATCTAAAGTTCAACCGGGTCCTGGAGTCAATATAAATGAACGAAACTTCAGTACATGTTCGGACATTTGACTAATAACATATATTCTGACAGAGTTTATTTTTCGTGACAAAAAAAATGTAAATAAAATCAATTAATCAATTAAATCAAACTACAGGTAACCCTCCTAGAACACGGTTTCCCATAACCCGGTTTCACTCTTACAAGTTTTGAAAATTGCGAAAATCCTCGGACAACACGGTTTCGTTCTAACATGTTTAACACGAAACTAGAACATCGGATTTATTTAAAGACTGGTTTTACAATTGTTTTGTGCCGGAGGTTGAAAATTATTTCAAGGAAAAGAATTTGAACTTCAAGGTACTATTACTACTGGATAATGCTCAGGTCACCCACAGAGTTTGAGTCATCCAAAAGTCAAAGTGGAGTTCTTACCACCGAATACTACTTCGTTGATCCGACCATTAGATCAAGGTATTATTTACACCTTTAAAACGTACTACCTGAGACGATCACTTCAGTGGATTTTAGACACAATTGATTCAAAATCAATGGATGTAGTGAAGGCTTGGAAAGAATTTTCAATCAAAACTTGTATCGAAATCATATCGTTTTCGATAAAACAACTAAAAAAATCAACCTTAAATTCATGTTAGAAAGACTTACTTTAGCAAAAAATCTTGAAACATTTTTTTTTGACTAAAGACCCTTGTGCTGAAAGAAGCCGTAAATTCAAAAGAGAGCTGGAAAATTGTCTATCTCCATACAATGAGATTTACAACGATCTTGTAAGGGCCAGCAAACAGACCAAAATCACCGATTTCTTAAAGAAGGCGGATGCTGCAAGAAATCCCAACAATTAAATGTTTACATATATCCATGTATTCTTCAATAATAAATATATATTCTTTCAATAATAAAAAATATTTTGTTTTAAAATGTTTTCGGAACGTATCACTCCATTTTGTACTGATTCTTAGTCTCGTATAACTAATGTGACCAACTGTACCGAAATGATCGGGACAGTACCGAAATTTGATGGCGTGTCCCCGAAATTTGATAAAGAATAAAAAATGTCCCGAAATTTGCCTGTGGTCGAATGAAAAAAATTAGTAAATTACAATTTCTTTCGAAAATTTCATTATGTGAGTAACGTTAATGAAAAAAACCAACAGATGGCGTTGAATTGTACGTTGCTGTGGAGACTACTTTCCACTGCTGCCACCATACGGAGAATGGGTTCCCTGTGTAACTCTTATCGTTGAACTCCAGGGAACAAAGAAAACGACTGACGCTTAGTTAGTCGCACGAGTGGTTCGAGTGAAGTCACAAAATACAATTCGTGTAAATTACAACCTGTAGAAATAAAGTTAATTAAATAGTTATCGGCTAATTTGATTTATGTGGAACTGATCCCCACATTGCTGTTTGGTTATTTAGTTCATCAAAAACAAATGACAACTGAGTGACAATTGTTTAGCGCGAATTCATTGTTAGTTTCACGGTCATTACGAATAAAATCTCAATCACAACTAAGAAAAATGTCGTCCAAGCGTCGTGCCCGTGGTACTTGTGTATTCAATGCTGAATTACAAACGAAATATAAATTCATAAAAAAACACAAAAGTGATAGTGATGTCCGATGTGATATTTGCACAAAAGAGTTTAGTGTTTCACACAGTGGAAAGGGCGACATCGAATCACATTTAAAATCTGCTCATCATAAAAACGCTCTGCAAGCCGCTTCAACAAGCAAGAATGTTACATCGTTTTTCAAAAGTTCAAATTTGGGAGCATTCGATTTGCAAACGGCAGCTTGTGAAGGTGTTTGGGCATATCATTTGATCAAAGAAAATCATAGTTTTCGCTCCGCAGATTGTGCGAGCAAAATTATACGTGGTTGTTTTGAGTTGTCAAAATTTCATTGTGCACGTACTAAATGTGAAGCTATTGTGACTAATGTTTTTGCACCGTATATGATCGATGAGCTCAAAAAGGATTTGAAAGACACTCATTTCGTTACCATATTAACCGATGCTTCCAATCATGGAAATACACAGTGCGTCCATTAAGTTTCGAGACAGAAACCATATCTCAGCAAATAATAGCTCCATCCATGTGTTCTAATACGCATTTTAAAGCTTAAACCTGTTCCTATCCATGTGTAAAATTTCATTCGAGTCAGATGACTAATGACATAGATGTGAAAGTTTTCCCTAAACAGTTTTTCATCTGACGTTGAAATTCCAACATGGAACAGAGAGCGGTCATTAAATTCAACGCAAAACTTGGTAAAAGTGCATCAGAAACATTCCGATTGGTGCAACAAGTGTACGGTGATCAGTGTTTGTCTCGAGCAAATGTTTTTTTGTGGCACAAACGTTTCTTGGATGGCCGAGTGTCGCTAGAGGATGACAAACGTGAAGGGAGACCAATTTCAGCTCGCACGCCCGAAATGATTGAAAAAGTTCGTGATTATGTTGCGAATGATCGTAATGCTTCTTTGAAAATGATGGAAGAGGCTTTGAATATTGGCAAAGAAACGATTCGTCTCATTCTTCACGAGGATTTGGGCAAAACAAAAGTCTGTGCAAGGTTTGTTCCACACACACTGACGGAGGAGCAGAAATCACTTCGTGTTAATCATTCCAGAGAAGTTGTTGCAGTCGCCAGAAATGATCCAAACTTCTTGAAATCAATTGTTACTGGCGACGAAACATGGTGCTTTCAGTACGATCCAGCAACTAAGCGCCAAAGTTCGGAATGGAAGTCGAAAAACTCACCACAAGCCAAAAAAACGCGAAAATCTCCTTCAAAAATTAAAACAATGCTCATTACTTTCTTCGATAGCAAAGGCATCATCCACAAAGAGTTCGTTCCAACTGGTCAAACGGTCACTGGCGCGTTTTATCTCAAAGTGTTAAAGCATTTGATGGCCAGAATCCGTCGTACTCGACCCGAATACCGCGATCCAGAGAAATGGTGTTTGTTGCACGACAATGCGCCGAGTCACAATCAAGTCTGTGTGTTGGACCACCCACCGTATTCACCGGATTTGTCACCGTGTGACTTCTCCTTGTTTCCTAAGTTGAAGTTGAAGTTGAAAGGATGCTTTTATGAAGATGTTGAGACCATTAAAACGGCTTCGACACAAGCATTGGAGGCTATTCCACAAAATGAGCTAGAGCACGCATTTGAATCACTATTGAACCGCTGTAAGAAGTGTATTAAAGCGAAGGGAGAATACTTTGAATAAAAAATTTGAAAAACTCGAGATATCTTGTTTATTTTGCGATTAATGGAATCAGTCTCGAAACTTAATGGACGCACTGTGTATTAAAATGTATCCCGTTCTTATACGGTATAACACGATTTCATACAACACGCTATTTTCTAGGAACCTATCTACCGTGTTATAGGAGGGTTATCTCTACTGCGGTTTTCTTCGCTTATTTTTCTAAAAGAAAATTGTGCACAAATTTCAAGTACATGGCGATTTGAAACAGAAATGGATACCGACAAAGACGAGAGCAGTGCGAGGAATAAAGAAAATACATATTCCGAACTTTTCCAATTCATCATAGAGAAAAATGAAAAATCATGAGCGTGTTTGTTATGTGGGAAAGATCGTGGTAGTAAATTTTTAAAAATTATTAAAATTAAGGACTTGAATACTAGTGGATTGAGAGCTCATTTAAAAAACAAACATAAGGTAGAATTTGAAAAAATATTTGGTTCAACCCCAAAAACATAATCCTTAGAAATTTTCCTTTAATTTTCAGAGTCCAGAAAATAACGCGAACATGGATAGACGAATAGTGGCTTGGCTCTCATACAAAAACCTTCCCATTAATTTTTTTGATGACGAGGTGACACAGAATTTTTTCAAGGTTTTGAATCCTTGTATACAAATGCCACGGCGGAAAGCCCTCGCGAATAAAATAGACACTGAATACGAAAAAATGCGATGTAATCTGAAAAGTGTTCTCAAGGAAAATACATCGAAGTTTTCTTTCACGATAGATGGATGGTTCGCCTGCAACAAGTGTTCATATTACGGCATAACCATACATTATATAGACCGATCATGGAATATGATTTCCACAACTTTGGATGTCGCTGCCTCGATCGGGAAACATGCCGGGATATTGCGAAAATTTTTGCTACTACAGTCGAAGATTTTGGAATAATCAATCAAATCATGGGTGTCACAATGGATAATTTATCTGGCAATTCCTCTTTCATGTCAGAATTTGAGGTCTTAATGACGAGAAGAGGTTTGCCATTTAGTTCGGTGGACCAACATTTTCGTTGCTTATCTCATGTGATTAATTTGGGAGTGCAGGATATACGAGTACTCCATTTAATGAAAGTATCAGTGGATGACGACCAAAATTTAAAATCGGTGTCAGACTCAGAAGAAGATGATGCAAGCGAAGACGAGTGTGGTCCCTCTCATGGCAGCAGCATGTCCCCTCTCATTGATAAAACGAGAGGATATGTTAGACCTATTGGCCAAATAATAGCCAATGTCCGAAATTTAAATAAAAAAATTAGAAATAGTGAAATTTTGACCGATAAACTGAAAAGTTGCTGCACTGTTGCTGCAATCGACTTTGTTATGCCTATACTAGACGTAAAAACCCGCTGGCATAGTACATGCGCTATGATAGACACAAACTATAAATTGAAACCGGCCATAAATATGATTTGTGATACTAACCCGAGGGTAAGCGAATATAAATTAAATGAACAAGAATGGAGCATATTGAGTCAAATTCTAGACTACCTAAAACCATTTAAAACGGTGTCAGAGAAGATTTGTGGCGAGAAATATGTCACTCTACCGACCGCTGTCGTGGCCTTCAATTTACTTCTCGATAGAATCGAGTCAGTTGTTGCTCAGTTGCGCGAAAAGCTCAATACAAATGAAATGGATGACATTCTGATTTCAGCATTACTAGCTGGAAGCGATAAGCTTCTCAAGCACTATTCCAAGTGCAACTGGATATATTCAGTTTCCCTTATTCTCGATCCCAGGCATAAGATCTCCACATTTGACAAAACGGTCTGGGGTCGTGAAATGAAAGTACAAGCGGAAGAAAAATTCAACACAGTTTATAAAAAATCATATTTTGACAATATCGCACCCGCAAATGGTTACGAAGCACATCCTGCTACTAAAAAAAGGAAAACAAATATTGAACATGATGGCCTTGATTTCGATTCAGCCGGTGGAGGTTCAAGAATGGGAAAAAGAAATAACAGCTTATACGAATGCACCATTGGCTAGCGGTGATGTCAATGTGCTAGTGTGGTGGAAGGAGCACTCACGAATCTACCCAATCTTAGCGACTATGGCGAGAGATATTTTATCGATTACAGCCACATCAGTTCCTGTCGAAAGGGTTTTATCAGATGGCGGATTAATAGTTAACACCAAGAGATGCTCCTTAACCCATAGTAAAATCCAATCATTGATGTGCATGCGAGGTTGGATGAAGAGTCAATTGAAAAATGAAATCTTTATGGCTAATTTATAATACTTTGGACATGAAATCCTTTCCATAATTTTGCCGATAAATTGGTCACTCCGAGTACCGGGCACTCTAGATACATATATCGCTTTATTGATATTAAATCTGATATTGAATCTTCCGTAAAAAAATTAATATGTAGAATTTATATTTTTCAATTTATTTTATTTGTAAATTTAAAAGAATTAAACTGCCTTAACAAAAAAGAAATTTTGAAAACTACTTTTCATAGGCAGGGTATTGCTCGAATCTTGCAAAGTATGGAAGAATCTAATAATTCTAATAAATTTGCCAGTTCTTCTGTTAAAAGTTGGTCTCCTGACTGTTCTCTTACCCTATTTTGCCCTGAGTTGGTATTTTTGAAAAGTCGGCTCTGATTCTTCAACGATGGTTCATATCGTTTATAAGTCATCCAGTGAAAGACCCTCGTTTAGAATACTAAGTTGACTAATAAAAAAAGAATACTACGTCTGGCTGTTTAGATATACTTGCTCTTGCCTAACTGTGTTTAAGGCATCCTTGAAGAATGTTTGCACTAAATGAGTTTATATATGCTGAATAAACGATATTTTCTCGCCAAGACCGAGTGTAATGTACCACATGATGCAGCGCAGCAATGAGCGAAACAGACTAAACTTTCCCATTCGGACCGAAGAAAAAGAAAAGGTTTTAATCCCCTGAGGCACAGAAAAGGTTTTATTTCCCTGGTCATCCCATTCCATTTCATTCACGTTCCATTCCCACGCTGACCACTGTTTGGTTCCGCCTCCAGTTTCCCACGCTGTCCATCGACCGATCGTCTGGAGACACTCCCACCTGCAATGCGATCTGCAAACCAATGCAGATCGATCTGACCTCGTTAGGTGTTGCCTCATCGAAAGAATTCCGATGGGAAAGTTTGAGGTGACGACATTATAGTGCTGCGGTAGCACTGCAAAATAGGTATAAGAACCCCGTAAAATTCAGATAGTTAGTCAGTAAGTAACTTACAGCTGTAACCGTAGTGAAGTAAATAAAATTAGTTTAACAGAATAATTATTTCCATCATTCCCAGTAATTTACCTCTCCTTCCACTCTAACGGGATCTGCTTGATCTGAGCGGAACCCTGCGGAACAATCCCAAGTGTTTTCCAAAGGAGGAATTAAGGAGGAATCTTACACCGAGATAATGTCGGACAATATCGATACGAGACGATAATGCACTGCGGAATCGTTCCTCGAGATCGATACGATATCATGTTTCCCGATACCAAACCGATATTTGCCCTAGTTCTCGTATCGTCTCGGTCTCGAACAGCCCTAGTAAAGACAGGGCTCTTCTAGGTCAGAACACATTAAGATGGCAGGCAGGTGCTCCGTAGATTTTTTCTGGAACGTCATTGGCAATCCCTTATCCACCCATCCATAAACCCCACACTTAACAAAAAGCAAGTAAGAATTCTTAACAGACTTAGACTGAGATGCACAAAAATCACACACGGACACCTGCTTGAAAGAGTAGAAAACCCAACGTGTGATAACTGTGGGGTTCCTTTGTGCATCCGTCACATCCTAAGTTCCTGCGGAAAAGAATGGGAATTCTTCGAAGGGGAACCTCCTTCCCTGGCAGAACTCCTTGACCTCTACCAAAATGTAAACTCTCCACTATTTAATCTGCTGGAACACCTCAACCTCCTACATTCCATTTAATTGAAAAACAAAAATCGTTTTTCCCTTCCCAAATCCACTACAAAGTCTTTTATAAATATAAAGAATGCATAAAATCCTTTAGAGACTTCGCAATGGAGTCACATTTTGGGTCACTAACCAAACACAACGTAGAGACGAAACTAGGTTAAGAACGTAAAGATTAACCTCAACAATGTTTACAGTTCTTCAACACAAGTGTAGTTAATTATTTCATGAGACGAAAACTAGTAAATAATTTAAATAAAACGAAACAGATAATCAAACTAGCAGGAAACAATAAAACTTAGGGTCCTAACCCGCAGCCGACCACAGCATCAGCCAGCTGGGCATTTCTAGATTATCTAGTGTATACGTTTTAGCCAAGTGTACTCACTTCCTAAGAAGTAAATAACACCTTTAGTCTAACGTAGATAAATAATTAAGGTAATAGTAAGGTTATTAGTTAAGCCTACTATTAAGTATAAACAAATAAATAAATCTATACATTAATAGGCGACACGTTTTTTTGTTATCCCTTTTACAGGAAACCAGGTGGACTTACGAGGATAAAAATTATACCATTCGAAAGATTAGTTTTCCCTCTATGTGCATCACTTAATTTTTTTTCTTAAATTTAATTATAAATTAGTTTAATTTTAAATTGAAATTAAGAAATTCAATCGGATATTATGTGTGAATTGAGCACACGTATAGCGTAGATGATTCTTTTGGGAAGAATGTATGTGTGGTACTGTTTTGCTTTTTACCTGCAAATATGCAATTATATGATTATTTTTGGTTTGTGTTCCCAATACATGACATGTACTAAATTAGTCAAAAATCAAACCAAATGGATCAATCTTCTACTCGGGACAAAACACAAAAGATTCAACGTGATATAATTGTGTTCCTCTACAAAAATATCAAAATATAGAACATGAGGAAACCGCACATGAGGAAACTGAGGGGACTGAAATATATTTTCCTGTTAAAGAATATTGCAAAATAACATATATTTAACAAAAAGTCCTACTCAATTTTATGACCTACTCAATTTTAAGTCTTACTCAATTGTAAGTTCTACTCAATTTTACGTCTTACTCAATTTCAAGTTCTACCCAATTTGAAGTCCTACTCAATTTTAAGTCCTACACAATTTTAAGTCCTACTCAATTGTAAGTCCTGCTCAATTTCAAGTTGTCAACAAATTGATCCATGTCGTCCATTCTGTTATTCATTTCCCCATTGGTATATGCGTCTAAATAATTGCGCATTGGTACTATTCGGTCCGACATATTGTTGGCTACTGAGAGGTTGTTTCCTTCTATTTTGTCCGTTTATTTCTGAAGCTAGGCCAGGACTAAATCCCGCCTGCGCGACTGGTGATTCCCTGAAGGGACATCCTTTCGTGTTAACCGATATTTTGGCGTAAACGTTTTCGCGTTTAGAGTATTTCATTGTTAAGCTTCTAGATACAAGCTATACTTTATGCGGTGAGTTGCCAAAAGAGTTGGGTATAATACCTACATACATTGCTCATATACAATTTAACAATTTGATAGACGCAACTCTAGCTGTGTTCAACCACATAAATTGTAAGAAAATCAAGTTGAAAAGTTTAGAGCGATAACAGAAATAGATACGTATGTATAAAACGAGTAAAGTCACTTTCTCTCTTCCATCGTAGCCATTGAAATGTTTTACTTGGTCATTACAACGAGCCACAGTTTCTTCTAGTAAATATAAACGTTCGTAACTTGGGTAGCAAACTATCAAAATTGAATTTGTTAAATATAACAAGTTAGGATGAATTAATTTTAAGACTACATGTTCCAAGGAGAGTTATTTTTTTTATAACGCACAATCTTAATTAGGTGTTGGGTATCGCCATCCTAGCTCGAGTTTGCGTTGCGTTGATTAGTGTAAAATTGGTGAGGCGGTTTTAACTGAAATTTCTTGACTAACGGCATGAAAAGGGCGTAAAAAATCATTTGCAGCCCATTTTGGAAAAAAAAATTTGCGCAGACTAGTCGCCAATTGATCAGTGTTCACCTATTACTTGTAACTACTTTGGACTACTAAGTACATCTTACAATATGTTACATCATTTAACCTTTAAAACTTCAGCAATAAAATCAATTTAGTATGAAAGAAACGCTATGCGAGACATCTAAAATATTAGTGACTGTCCTTATATCTTATATCTATATCACCATTTTCGCATCATGGGGAAAATTGTCGTTGTTGAAGTTGTATAATTCATATCTTCTCATCAAAATGTGGAAATCTATCATGCTTCTACTCACGTAATTTCATCGTGACTTCCAAATGCCCCATAGTTTTTCATATACGTCCCACTTACTCAGTGTGTTTCACTAAATGACTATTCAAACACCAGAAAGACTTGCAGTCATCAACTTGAAAAATTCACTTTCACTTTCAATTCTGCAATGAATTTGCCTCTCTGTAGAACACAATTTAATCATCCATTAGGTTTCCAGGTTCCAACTGATACAAAATCGTTACTGCCATATCTGAAATCAGTTTCAAATCATATCGGAACATATATTTTGATATGTTTAATTACAACAGCTTACCTGCTGCAGCAAAATCCACCATCACAGGTTACTGTCCTTGATGTGAGGGAACCAGATTCTGGTAACTGTTTCATTTTCTGGAAAATAATATCGAAATATGTAAGATAAGTCTCATAAGATTTGTTATGCATTACTAACATACAACATGAACAGCTGTTATTAAAAAGATACAGAATCCATCGCTGATATTAGTTGCAAATGATAACATCCTCGTATTATGAAATAATAAAACGCAGAAACTTATACATCAAATCCGTCTTGTTTTTCATTACCTCGTCATCAGGTCAATGGTCAAACGACCATTAGGATGTATGAAGTAACAAGTTGAACCCAACAAAATTTAGCCATTTTCTGCTACAAAGCAAAAAGTTCTCAAAGCCAATTCTACAAAATATATCTTAAACTACTTACAGCGAATATCAGTGGACGTATTGTAGGAATTCAGTAGGAAAACTCGAAAGTGTTCCCAGAGATTTGAAGCTCCACCGACTTATTCAAATGCTTTGAACTGTTTCAATTCTTTTCATTTTTCCAGTTTTCCTTATTGTATTATTATACAAATAGTGCACGTTCCATTTCAGTAGTTTCCAAAGATTATCAGATTCGGAAAACCAAATGACTGCCATAACCATTTAAGCAAAAAACATCATTTACAAAATGCTGCCAACGTTTCTTAGGCTTCACTCCTAGTTATGTTTCGAAACAATAAAATGAATTTGCAAGAATATGTGAATCAGGAATCTAAACCGGGTAGGTGCTCGTCAATCACCGCTTCTATTCACATTTTTCCCACCTTTCAACGCACATGAATCTAGAATAAAAAGTTTCAGTTAGAAGTTTAGTTTTCACAAATATCATATTGATGAGAGTCAAATAAAGCAAACTTTAATGAGATATTACAAAGTAGGATTTTAAGCTACTACACATAGAAGCATAACAGAAACCTTCCAATTAGCATCACATTCATGCAAGTCGCGTACAATTTCTGTGAATATTCTATAGTTTGACGGATAACGAACACTTTTCAAATATTCGTTTTGAGATTTTCATCACCTTCACACGAAGGAACTACATTTACTCACCATTTTGCGTGTTTATCCGCCCTTTTTTACACTGGATCCTTAAACCGCCAACTATGAGAGATGAATATAAGAAGCAATGGCGAACTCTCGTACGCTGGTGATATTTGCGACCGGATCGGACTTTCACCAAGGAGTTTATTCTAACCTAACATTTCACTTTCTTTTCTCTTCTCATAGCTCTTTTCACTTCATTTTCAATAAATATTCAGTTGACCAGAATATTGTTGGTTGTAGCTTAGAAGAAGGAACAAAATTTGCCAACAATTGTACCACTAATTGATAAATAATTGCACTTGTTTATATTCTCGTTGAACGATACACTGTTGTATGAAATCAGGTTCTCCGAGCTCAGCTGTAAATGTTCCTACCATTGAAATAATAGCGTAAGGAATGGCCGCAATGTGTTCACGTACGCTTTAAAATAATAGACATTGGAAAAGAAAACCAATGTAGAAGATGGTTAAATTTATCTAATACTTGGTCTGTTGCCATACTCGAAAATCTTACTGAGTTTTAGTGAATTTTGCTGAACTTGAGAGCTTTGCGTTCCCGTATAAGAGCAAATAGGGAAAATTGCTCGCACAAGCACTTCCCGTCCTTACTGAGTTTTACTGAACACATTTGGTTCAGTAAAAATCTGAAGACTGTCAAATGCATGTTTTTGATATTCGACTTTAAATTTGTTTATACATAGGTATTTTGTTTAATTATTAGTAACTCAAAAATTACTGATGTTTGTATATATATTTGTAAGTATTTTGTTAAATTATTAGTAAATTGATTATTAATAACTAATGAATTTTTGTATTAAATTTGTGTGAAGTTTTTTTTACATATTCTAAGTTCAGTTTACAGGCAACGGTACAGTTTGTGAGGTCTTGGAAGGCACGCACGTAATCAACATAAAAGCTGCAGAAATATAATCTATATTTAAAAATAAAATTAAATACGTGCAGGAAAATTCCAGGCAAGAGTACAGTTAGTTAGGTCTCGGAAGGCGCGCACTTAATCGACATGAAACTTGTACAAATATAATCTATATTTAAAAATAAAAATTAAATACTTAAAGGAAAAATCCTCGATTTTGCCTCGTTTTCGATATTTTTATGATTTTACGTGAACGTGTTTTTTCGGGTTTTCATAAAATTCACGCATCATACTGCAACAAAGTATTGAAATTACAAATCAATACTCAAGAATAAACAATTAATATTATATGCAAAAACGCATAATTCGATCTAATTTTAGATATTTTCGTATTTTAAATATAATTCGAATTCACCTCAAAATTGACATAAATGGGGTGGTTGCGTCATGTTGGTGTCACGAACTATCTTGGCCACCTATGTGTGAAAATCTAACCTTGTGTGTTCGAGACGTCATTCACATATGTTCGGCTACGTTCGTTTTTATTATGTTATGTTTTAATGTTTATAATAAAATAAATGTATATTTTTAATTTGAAATTTCTTTAAATTTATTATTTTTAATGTAAGAAAATAAATAAATATATATTGCGCAAACATTATTCAATTTTTGGAAATATTTATATGAAGAAAACTCTTCAATTGTTTCTGTTTTATGATATTTGTTTCACGATAATTTTCCTGTTAATATTGTTACCCTGTGCTCCATCTGACTCGATCCCGTAAGGAGGAGGAGTCAGACGACCCAGCGGTAAAACAGAGGAACAACGACCTGGGGTCGTTGACCAGTCAGTTAGTCTGTTTTTTGGCGTTTGGAAGTTTGGATTTGTGATTATTTTTGAAGCTTGAACTCGATTTGGAAGGAGCGAGATTTATTGTAAGTTTGGATTTGTTATTATTTTTGAAGTTTGAAGTTAATAAAAGTTAAATAAATGATGGAACGAGAAAGTGGATTAATCTCTTCCGACGAGGTACCGGCGTCGGGACCTAGTAACAATATATATTATTAGAAATTTTTGCAATCATTATTATTATTTTTCAAATTATAAGAGAGGCTATATACCATAAAAAGCATAAAAAAACAAAATATAATCACTTTGATGGAATGAACTGAAATCAAAAGATATTTTTGCGGTTTGTGGGAAAGTTTTCAAAAAACTTATTTATGACGTTAAAAACATTAAAAGTTTGTATGGTAAGATGAAGTTTAATCTTGTTAGAAACTTATTTCAACTGTCCATTTTAGATTGGCAAATTTAAATTGTTCATTTTAGATTGACAAAAAGAGTGTTTGCAGATACCAGCTATTGAAAATATAGAAAACCTAGTTTATGCATTACCAACAAGTGGTGGTACTTCCACTCAGCCAACCAGTCTGGAAATGAACGAAATTTTAAATGTTGGCTGCAGTGGAATTGATTCCACCGCAAGTTAAGGGTCAAAATGCCGGCTTGGATAGTGACGTCTCCCTACTGAGAAGTTAAATGGGAAATTAAAATTATATTTTCTTCCAGAACACGGTTATATACAAATTGGCTGATGATTCAAGTCTTTTGTTGGCGAAATATGGAGAGTATTTTAATAACAATTTCATTATATTTGCACCGACTGTTGGGGAATTCGGAGGCGATTTGAAAGAATAACACGATTTATTGATGACGGAGGTACCGTGTTGGAAGCTGGAAACCCACAGACCGGTGATGTTCTGAGGGAACTAACTTCTCAATGTGGTTTCGAAGTAGATAACGCAGATGCTTTTGTCATTGATCACATAAACTTAAACTTTTCCGATGCTGGAGATCATTCAACAATCTTGACTGCAGGAAAGAATCTTATTGATGCTCCAATAATTATATGACAGAAAGACGTAAATCCTCTCCTTTACCCTGGACCAGCTCTACTCGCCGACAAAGAAAATCCTGTAGCATACAGTTACGACCCAGAGAATACAATCAAAGAATTTCCATATGCAGTTGGTCGGGGTACTTTGCTCATTGCTGGATTGCTAGCAAGAACTAATGCCCGTGTAGTTTTCTCTGGGTCCCTTCACTTTTTCTCAGATGAACAATTCACATCAAGTGTTCAAAACACAAAATCGACAAAAGTTTATCCGGTGTCAGGAAACCAAAAAGTAGACACATCCATTAGTAAGTGGGTATTCGGTGAAACTGGTCGTTTGCGTGTAGCATTAGTTGACTACCAAAAGGAAGGAGAGAAACAACCACCAGCAGCTTACACTATCACGGATCCTGTAGTTTATAAAATTGCAATCGAGCAACTTATTGATGGAAAGTGGAAGTTCAACTCAAATTCGTCCGCACTACCCTGAAAAATGTGAACGGTGGCCAATATCAGGCTAAATTCAAAATTCCCAATGTGTATGGGGTGTATCAATTCAAAGTGGATTACGACCATGTAGGCTTTACTCATCTGCCTAGCACCATACAGGTAAAATTTATCGATTAAATTATCTTGAGAATTTTCACATGATTTATCATTATTTGCAGGTTTCAGTAAGACCATCGGAGCATACACAGTACGAACGTTTCATACCAAGTGCATTCCCATATTATGCTAGCGCATTTTCTATGATGATCAGAGTATTCCTGTTTCCTTTCGTCTTCCTGCATTTTAAAGACGATCAGACCAAGGCTAAAGGAGATGAGAAGAAATCTCAGTAGACTTTAGTTATAAGTTGAAACGCTTTTTTGTATAAAGCACATGAAAAAAGAGAGCAAATAAAGACATCCTTTGAATTGAATATTTCAAATTATTTGAAACGAATAGTGTCAAGGTTTGTGTAAGACTACTTTTATTTTTCAATGCGGCTTCTTGATAACATGAGCTATCAAATAATATTGAAGCTTTTTCAATAGATACTATAAATAAATATTCATTCTTCTACTTGGTGATAGACAACGTCCTTTCCTGTGCTGTTCTTTTGCTGTGTACTCCAACAAGGAAATTACAATTCAAAGCAAAAGGCCCTATTGCAGTGACCTGAAACAAAGATATACTCAAACATGTAAATTACAATACTGACTGATTCTCTTGTTACCTTTTCCTGGACAAATAAAACATAAGACAGCATAAATATCGCATTCTTCTCGTGGTATATAAGTTCATGCAACAGTATTTCCGCCACTAGCGTTTTACCACCACTTGTTGGTAATGCATAAACTAGGTTTTCTATATTTTCAATAGCTGGTATCTGCAAACACTCTTTTTGTCAATCTAAAATGAACAATTTAAATTTGCCAATCTAAAATGGACAGTTGAAATAAGTTTCTAACAAGATTAAACTTCATCTTACCATACAAACTTTTAATGTTTTTAACGTCATAAATAAGTTTTTTGAAAACTTTCCCACAAACCGCAAAAATATCTTTTGATTTCAGTTCATTCCATCAAAGTGATTATATTTTGTTTTTTTATGCTTTTTATGGTATATAGCCTCTCTTATAATTTGAAAAATAATAATAATGATTGCAAAAATTTCTAATAATATATATTGTTACTAGGTCCCGACGCCGGTACCTCGTCGGAAGAGATTAATCCACTTTCTCGTTCCATCATTTATTTAACTTTTATTAACTTCAAACTTCAAAAATAATAACAAATCCAAACTTACAATAAATCTCGCTCCTTCCAAATCGAGTTCAAGCTTCAAAAATAATCACAAATCCAAACTTCCAAACGCCAAAAAACAGACTAACTGACTGGTCAACGACCCCAGGTCGTTGTTCCTCTGTTTTACCGCTGGGTCGTCTGACTCCTCCTCCTTACGGGATCGAGTCAGATGGAGCACAGGGTAACAATATTAACAGGAAAATTATCGTGAAACAAATATCATAAAACAGAAACAATTGAAGAGTTTTCTTCATATAAATATTTCCAAAAATTGAATAATGTTTGCGCAATATATATTTATTTATTTTCTTACATTAAAAATAATAAATTTAAAGAAATTTCAAATTAAAAATATACATTTATTTTATTATAAACATTAAAACATAACATAATAAAAACGAACGTAGCCGAACATATGTGAATGACGTCTCGAACACACAAGGTTAGATTTTCACACATAGGTGGCCAAGATAGTTCGTGACACCAACATGACGCAACCACCCCATTTATGTCAATTTTGAGGTGAATTCGAATTATATTTAAAATACGAAAATATCTAAAATTAGATCGAATTATGCGTTTTTGCATATAATATTAATTGTTTATTCTTGAGTATTGATTTGTAATTTCAATACTTTGTTGCAGTATGATGCGTGAATTTTATGAAAACCCGAAAAAACACGTTCACGTAAAATCATAAAAATATCGAAAACGAGGCAAAATCGAGGATTTTTCCTTTAAGTATTTAATTTTTATTTTTAAATATAGATTATATTTGTACAAGTTTCATGTCGATTAAGTGCGCGCCTTCCGAGACCTAACTAACTGTACTCTTGCCTGGAATTTTCCTGCACGTATTTAATTTTATTTTTAAATATAGATTATATTTCTGCAGCTTTTATGTTGATTACGTGCGTGCCTTCCAAGACCTCACAAACTGTACCGTTGCCTGTAAACTGAACTTAGAATATGTAAAAAAAACTTCACACAAATTTAATACAAAAATTCATTAGTTATTAATAATCAATTTACTAATAATTTAACAAAATACTTACAAATATATATACAAACATCAGTAATTTTTGAGTTACTAATAATTAAACAAAATACCTATGTATAAACAAATTTAAAGTCGAATATCAAAAACATGCATTTGACAGTCTTCAGATTTTTACTGAACCAAATGTGTTCAGTAAAACTCAGTAAGGACGGGAAGTGCTTGTGCGAGCAATTTTCCCTATTTGCTCTTATACGGGAACGCAAAGCTCTCAAGTTCAGCAAAATTCACTAAAACTCAGTAAGATTTTCGAGTATGGCAACAGACCAAGTATTAGATAAATTTAACCATCTTCTACATTGGTTTTCTTTTCCAATGTCTATTATTTTAAAGCGTACGTGAACACATTGCGGCCATTCCTTACGCTATTATTTCAATGGTAGGAACATTTACAGCTGAGCTCGGAGAACCTGATTTCATACAACAGTGTATCGTTCAACGAGAATATAAACAAGTGCAATTATTTATCAATTAGTGGTACAATTGTTGGCAAATTTTGTTCCTTCTTCTAAGCTACAACCAACAATATTCTGGTCAACTGAATATTTATTGAAAATGAAGTGAAAAGAGCTATGAGAAGAGAAAAGAAAGTGAAATGTTAGGTTAGAATAAACTCCTTGGTGAAAGTCCGATCCGGTCGCAAATATCACCAGCGTACGAGAGTTCGCCATTGCTTCTTATATTCATCTCTCATAGTTGGCGGTTTAAGGATCCAGTGTAAAAAAGGGCGGATAAACACGCAAAATGGTGAGTAAATGTAGTTCCTTCGTGTGAAGGTGATGAAAATCTCAAAACGAATATTTGAAAAGTGTTCGTTATCCGTCAAACTATAGAATATTCACAGAAATTGTACGCGACTTGCATGAATGTGATGCTAATTGGAAGGTTTCTGTTATGCTTCTATGTGTAGTAGCTTAAAATCCTACTTTGTAATATCTCATTAAAGTTTGCTTTATTTGACTCTCATCAATATGATATTTGTGAAAACTAAACTTCTAACTGAAACTTTTTATTCTAGATTCATGTGCGTTGAAAGGTGGGAAAAATGTGAATAGAAGCGGTGATTGACGAGCACCTACCCGGTTTAGATTCCTGATTCACATATTCTTGCAAATTCATTTTATTGTTTCGAAACATAACTAGGAGTGAAGCCTAAGAAACGTTGGCAGCATTTTGTAAATGATGTTTTTTGCTTAAATGGTTATGGCAGTCATTTGGTTTTCCGAATCTGATAATCTTTGGAAACTACTGAAATGGAACGTGCACTATTTGTATAATAATACAATAAGGAAAACTGGAAAAATGAAAAGAATTGAAACAGTTCAAAGCATTTGAATAAGTCGGTGGAGCTTCAAATCTCTGGGAACACTTTCGAGTTTTCCTACTGAATTCCTACAATACGTCCACTGATATTCGCTGTAAGTAGTTTAAGATATATTTTGTAGAATTGGCTTTGAGAACTTTTTGCTTTGTAGCAGAAAATGGCTAAATTTTGTTGGGTTCAACTTGTTACTTCATACATCCTAATGGTCGTTTGACCATTGACCTGATGACGAGGTAATGAAAAACAAGACGGATTTGATGTATAAGTTTCTGCGTTTTATTATTTCATAATACGAGGATGTTATCATTTGCAACTAATATCAGCGATGGATTCTGTATCTTTTTAATAACAGCTGTTCATGTTGTATGTTAGTAATGCATAACAAATCTTATGAGACTTATCTTACATATTTCGATATTATTTTCCAGAAAATGAAACAGTTACCAGAATCTGGTTCCCTCACATCAAGGACAGTAACCTGTGATGGTGGATTTTGCTGCAGCAGGTAAGCTGTTGTAATTAAACATATCAAAATATATGTTCCGATATGATTTGAAACTGATTTCAGATATGGCAGTAACGATTTTGTATCAGTTGGAACCTGGAAACCTAATGGATGATTAAATTGTGTTCTACAGAGAGGCAAATTCATTGCAGAATTGAAAGTGAAAGTGAATTTTTCAAGTTGATGACTGCAAGTCTTTCTGGTGTTTGAATAGTCATTTAGTGAAACACACTGAGTAAGTGGGACGTATATGAAAAACTATGGGGCATTTGGAAGTCACGATGAAATTACGTGAGTAGAAGCATGATAGATTTCCACATTTTGATGAGAAGTTATGAATTATACAACTTCAACAACGACAATTTTCCCCATGATGCGAAAATGGTGATATAGATATAAGATATAAGGACAGTCACTAATATTTTAGATGTCTCGCATAGCGTTTCTTTCATACTAAATTGATTTTATTGCTGAAGTTTTAAAGGTTAAATGATGTAACATATTGTAAGATGTACTTAGTAGTCCAAAGTAGTTACAAGTAATAGGTGAACACTGATCAATTGGCGACTAGTCTGCGCAGATATATCAATATAGATCCTCGAAGAAGTGCTTGTTCCCTATGCAGTCTCTATATTTTGTGCTTCTTGTCAGTCTTCTTCCGACGTTTCCCAGTGTTATAAGTGTAAATTAATGATACACTATAGAGTCAATTAAATATCAAAATATATTTATTATTAAGTCATAAGATATTCAGGAGCGAGGCATGTGTGCTCTCTAGCGTGGCTAAACATAGACTGCCGTGTGCACGCAGGTCTCTCCCCACCATACTACATACATTAATCATCTTAGTATTTTTTGTTGGCTGTTGATTATTGTTGTTGCTGATACCTAGGTTCCAATCGTCAGGATCAATTTCGAAGTTTTCTTCCTGCTCTTGTAAGCGTTCAGATTCAGTTACTTCGAAATTAAACCCAGATTTTTTAAAGCAGTTTGCTATAGTAGTTTTGGTGACAGAAAACCAAGCTTTCCTAGCAAACCTCATCGCCTGAAGAACGTGGATTTCTGGGCACTGATTGTCTTCTATCGATTTTGTTGGGCAGATGAATATTAAAATGTATACGAAGCACGTTATAAATTCATTTATTAACACAGCTAACTTATAATTCATTTATACAACAAGAAGTAAGTTTTACAGAACAAAGGTTTTGGTGAAGAAGAAAATATAAGTAGTAGATCGGATTGAAGTTGCTCCCGGTGCTGATGTTGCTATAGAGCGGCATCGGTGGGTCACCATAGGCAACCCGATGCAGATGTTTAATCTCAACAGATTTAATAACATCCAGAACAACTTCTTGTCTGTAATAAATTTTGAAATCGTTTATGATGCCCTGGCCCATTGGCTGCAATTTACTTTGTCACTCAATTTATCACTCAATTCGGTATAAATTCCCACTTTCCATTTTCCAATATACTTTTTAAATATATCAACTAATTCTTGATCTGTTTTTCCCATATTAATATTGATTCTTCGGTTTGTATGTATTGCTTCGAATTTTACTTTGTCTTCATAACTTAGAATAATCTGGGTCCTTTATAAGTTAACTATTATGTCCCTAATTAGAAAATGATCTAAATTTCGTTCATCCTCTGAATGAGGATTTACTTGGTCTTCAGTTTCGTCCGTTTGAATTTAACTTAGGAAATCGGCTACTTCCCTTAAGGTACTCAATCTCAAATTGGTATTCTTGAAGTTTAAGTAGCGATCTTTGTGTCCTTTGACTAAACTCCTTGCCAGTATACTTCTTGTTTAAATACTTAATACCCATATGCTCAGTTATAATCTTGAAGTGTCGCCCCCATAAATAAGGTCTGAAGTAATTTACGGACCAAACAATTGCAAGAAACTCCTTATCTGTAGTCAGATAGTTTCTTTCATTGTCGTTTAGTGTTCGTGACGTATAGCAAACAGGTTGTTTTCCTTGAGAAAGGACTACACCGATTGCATAGTTGCTAGCATCTGTAGTGAGCTCAAAAGGTTTAGTGTAGTCTGGAAATCTTAAAATTGAGAATTCTATTAGATTTTTCTGCAATGCTGTAATGTACTCTGGGTCTTTGGAGTTAATTTTACTTCCTTTCTTTACATATTGAGTCATTGGTTTTGTTTGTGTTTTGTTGGTCATTGGTGTTTGTTTTAAACTTGAAAGATTTTTCTGTAATATGTTCTTTTAAATTGGTAGAAAATATTACATAAAATATCATCTAAATAAGCTACACAAATTTTGTTTATAAATTCACGCAATATTTCGTTCATTAAACGTTGAAATGTGTCCGGGGCATTTTTCAAACTACGAGTATATTCATACAAACCCTTTGGTGTAACGAAAGCGGTCTTATGAATATCTTTGTGGTGCATTCTAATTTGATGGTAACCTTTTGCCAAATCCAGTGTGGTGAAATACTCTGCTCGCCCTAACTTGTCTAATATTCCATCAATTTTAGGCAGAGGAAACTTATCCACAGTAATTTCATTAAGCTTCCTATAGTCCACACACAACCTAAATTTTTGTTTTCCGGAGTTGTCAATTTTGTGAGCATGATGGGAGAAGCATATCTACTGTAAGATTTACGAATGATGCCCTCTTTTTCCATCTCATCCACCTGTTTTTCTACCCTCATGTTGTGGAGGGAGTCTACAAAGTTTGGAATGAATTTGTTGATCGGTGGTTAGCTTAATTTCGTGCATAATTGTATTGGTATTAGAATACAAGAATACAAGAATCTTTATTGCCATAATTAACCTACCAGTGATTACAGGAATGTCGTATAATGTAAAATAAACTTAACAGGCCTTGGCCTTTACCTAAGTCGTATACAAAATTAAATGTTGGAATATATAAAAATAGTAAATTAAAATTTTTGACATTGTTTTATATTGCCTTTCTTTTGTGGCTAGGGAGGCATAACCGTGACTTAAGTGTATTCAAGAGGAAGAGAAGGGGAAAGCCAAAGAGAAAACTTATCCTAACATATTATCCTAGTATTTACAATATTCTTAGGTATAATTTATAACTAATATTAGGTATGTGCTTCATCAGCCAGCCATTGGTCATCAGAGCATCTAAGTCTGTTAGATTGATCATTGATATATTTATTGTAAAGGATTACCTTGCCGGCGTTGTCAAATATTTTACTGTCGTTATATAAGGAAAGGAATTTGGCAGGTAGAAAGAATTTACATGCACTGCTGAGTAAATAATCATTGTCAAAATCGAAGACGGATTTCACTAGGGGATTTTTGTGATTTAGGGAGCTATTAAGGAAACTTACACATTGTGTGGCGAGAAAGTGGTCAATTCAACCACTTCAACCACAGCAACCTGGTTTAGATGTTTGTTGCTGTAAAAGTGGTAGGAATTCGGTTTGTTGTAAGTTCCTGTACATGCTCTAATAATACGCCGTTCAAGGACACGAAGTTTTTCCATAAAGTGTGGGGGAATGTCACACCAGGCAGGAAATCCATAGCAAAGTATGGGGCGAATGAGTTGTTTAAAACATATAAGTTTGATACGAGTAGCTAATGGACTCCGTTTTGAGAGAATGGGGTATAGTGCACCGAACGTTCTGTTTGCCTTTCGTGCAGTTTCGAGTAGGTGTTCATTGAAGCGAAGGTTACTCTGGAATTGAATACCCAAATATTTATAGGAGTTGGTTTGCTCAATCAAAACATTATCCGGCATTATTTTTAGCTTGGGGTGGTTGGACCTTTTACCATCAAAGACCATGCATTTTGTTTTTGAAGTATTAATTTGCAAATTATTTTTGGACAATTCGGAATTTAGAAGATTGAGGTAATCTGAGAGGTGGACTTGCGCATTGCGAATGTTTTTTTTCGAGGTGTATATGACCATGTCATCTACATAAGTAATTAAGTTTATGTGAAGATCTGGTATTGGGGAAGGAAGGTCAGCAATGTATAAGGAAAAGAGAATGGGACCGAGAACAGAGCCTTGTGGCACACCAGTTGTGATTTGTTGATTTTGCGAGAGACAATCTTCAATTTTAACTTTAAATGAGCGTTAATTCAGGTAGCTTTTAAGTAGTTTGCATATCATAGGATCAAACTTCCATACATGTGTGAGTTTGTAAAGAAGCGTATCTGGGCAGACGGTGTCAAATGCCTTACTAATGTCTATGAAAACAGCCACAGTTGGGGTATGCATATTAAGTTTATGAGAAACGTCACTTTTGAATTTCATAAGTGCATAAGTGCATAGGGATGATGTTGTTAATGTAGCAGTGTCTCATGATACGGTTTTTATAATTTTTTCAAAAACTTTGGATTTGTTAGGCAATAGAGATATAGGTCTGTAATTGGCAATGGAATGTGGAGTAGTGGATTGCTTGTGAATGGGCACAACAATGGCTTCTTTCCAGGAAATGGGAAAATAGCAAAGTTGGAAGCATAAATTAAAAATATTAGATAAAACTGGCGAGATTATCGAAGAAAGTTTACGAAGCACAAAATTCGAAATGCCGAATTTGTCAGGGGATTTTTTATTATGAAGTTGGTTGATAATTTCTTCAACTTCCGTCGAGTTAGTCCTGGAAATCGAGAAATCGAGGGGAAAGAGACAACAGCTGTGTCGTGGGTATGGTTAGAAGTGAGAGTTGTCTGCGTATGTATTGTAATTTTTATAATAGACACACGTTTATTAAAATGTTTATTATTTAGAAAAATATGTGATATAAATATATTGTAACAATATATGCGTTGTAACGCTATGAAGCCTCACACAAGAATGGAATTCGTTCGATGAACGATTCCACAAGCTGAGAGAAAAAAAAAAGAGAGAGAGAGCGACAGCGTCGCGGGCCCCATCTGCCTCACAACACCCAAAGCTGTCATTATCGACAAAGCCTCGTTCACAACACTCCCTCCCTTTGTCGGTTGTGACACTCTTAGGATTCATCTGAAACATAAAGATAATCGAATTAAATTTTACTCTAACATCTTTTCTCTAAGATATTTGTGGGTCTCTAATGGTAATGGTTTAGTCATTATATCAGCTATGTTTTCTTTTCCTTAACACACTGCTTTATAAAGTCTCCATGTGTGACAGCCATGTGCCTTCTGATTCCACTCTTTTCCCGCTCTAGTAAGCTTCTTTTTATATCCTCTAAATTGTCATCAAACATCTTGAGTTTGTGACTTCCATCTTTCTCAGTACAGTCTCCTGCTGACTTGTTGTCACACCATATTGTAACAGGGAATAATGTCTTTCCTATTGCAAATCTTATTGCCTTATCTAAGGATATCAATTCTTGGCAAGCATCACTCATTGCCAAGTATTCTGCTTGACAAGTGGATAATGTCACATAATTTCGCTTATGACTTCTCCACGCAATCACATCTCCAAAGAGTTTAATCACATATCCACCCGTTGATGTTGAGTCTTCATGATCCCTAAAACTGGCATCTGTATAAGCTTCTAAATCATCTTGTGAGGTTTTAAATTTTAACCCTAAATCTACAGTTCCTCTTAGGTATCTGAATATTTTTTTTACATCTCTCCAGTCATCTTCAGTTGGCTCTAATTCTCTCCTAGCTAAGTAGTTGACTGCAAACATTATATCAGGACGTGTTGCATTTGCCAAGTACATTAAACTGCCTATTGCCTCTCTATAGGGTACCTTTTTGGTTTGTGTGTTTCTTGACTCTGTATGCGATTCTGTTTCTTCTAATTTTCTCTTCTTATTTTTGTTGATTACCTGTCTAGTCACCATAGGGGTATTTTGTGGTTTACACTCTCCCATGTTGAATCTCTCTAAGATATTTTCAATATACGTTGACTGATTGATTACTATGTATCCTTCTTCTCTATTCCTCTGGATGTTCATACCTAGAAAGCACTTGGGTTCTCCAAGATCTTTTATTTCGAATGCTCTACTTAAATGGTCTCTAATTTCTTCTAGTTTCATCTTGTCATTGCTGGCTGCTAAGATGTCATCTACATATAATGCTAATATAGCCATTTTATCATTTTTCCTCCAAGTATATAGGCATGGCTCGTGTAAGTCATTCTCTAATCCCAGTTTTCTTACTTCTCCTGTGAATCGTATGTTCCATTTCTTCGAACTTACTTTCAAACCATACAATGCCTTCTCTAATTTACACACTTTCGATTCTCATCCACCTCTAAACCATCTGGAATTTCCATGTAGACTTCTTCATCTAAAACACCATTTAAGAATGCTGCCTTGACATCTAATTGACATGCACATAGATCATATTTATTTATTATTGCCAGTACAGCTCTAATTACTGGTAATCGAGAAACTGGTGCATATGTCTCTTTTAGGTCATAATTGTTTTTATCCTTAAATCCTCTAATAACTAATCGAGCTTTGTATCTCATAGATCCGTTAGCTTCTGATTTCCTCTTAAACACCCATCTTGAATCTATTATATTAGCTTTGTTGTTTTTCAATTTTATCTCTTCTCTATCTACTAATTTCCACACTCTCTTTTCATTTATGGAATCTAGTTCTTCTTTTACTGCTTTGTTCCACAAAGTTGCATCTTTAGATCTCATAGCTTCTTTAAAACTTGCAGGTTCTTTGTTGATTGTAGCTATAAGACATCTTAATTCTTCATCTTCTTCTATATGTTTGTTTTTAATGACTTCTTCTGAATTATTTTCCAAAATATTTATTAATCTAACAAAGCTTGTGTCTTCTATGTATCTCTTAGCCTGCTAAACTATCTCGTTATTCTCTAATTTTCTCTTATTTTGACTTCTGGTGTTTGGTCTACTTATATTCTTTTCTACTCTTTTTTCTACTGAATCCTCTACATCTAATTGTCTCTTGCGCGGTCTTCCTCTTTGCTTTGATTCAGATTTTTCTGGTTCACGTTCCTTTTGGACTTCCTCTTTGAACTCTTTCATCCAGTTCCAATCAATTTTGTTTTCTGTTGTGGATGCTATTCCTTTATTTTGCTCTAAATTATTGTTCTTGTAAAAATTTTTGTAAACAAGTTTCTCATTAAACCTTACGTGTCTTGATTCGAAAAACTTCCCTGAACCTGGATGCCAAAACAAATATCCTGTTGACGTATAACCTACCAGAACTGTTTTTATAGCCCGTTCTTCAAACTTCAAATTTTGTTTTGGAACCTTTATGTATCCAATACATCCAGATCTGTTAATCTGCGCAAAGTGACAACTTGCATTTGGTGCAAATGTTGTCAATGGAATCTTATAGCTGATTGATTTGTGTGGAGTCCTGTTGTATGCGTGTACCGCTGCATCAACTGCTAATTCCCACATACTCTTAGGCAAACCGGAATCGAACATATAAGCTCTAACTTTTCTCTGAATCGTAGCGTTAAACCTTTCAGCTACTCCATTATGTTCAGGTGTGTAGGGTGGCGCGAACTCCGCCTCTATATTTTCTCTTTTCATAATTTCCAAAAATTTTCCTCCGGTGAATTCAGTTCCTTGGTCTGACTTGATGTAACATACTTTTTAATTTTTCCCTAATAAGTTACGTGTAGAAATCAAAAATTTCTCTAACGATTCTCCAGATTCGTCTTTTGTTTTAATCGAATATGCTCTAGCTAATCTCGAATAATCATCAATATAAACATTGATGAACCTCTTTTGTGCAGGATGCGATGTGGGTGTTATGGGACCCATCGTATCTGTATGTACATATAATCTGGAGTGGCCTTTCAGCTCTTTTTCTAGTTTCTCTAAAAGGTAGTTTTTGCATCTTTGACATAATGCATACTTCACATTCTAATATATCCTCATCAAATTTTACTTTCTCCATCTTTTTAATGATTCTCTGTAATTTTCTTAAATAGTTTAATGATGCATGGCCTAGTCTAACATGTCATAACATTGCTTCATTATATTTCTTTGTAGAATTATTATTCTCAAGAGGGTTACTCGTATAGATGTCTTCTAAGTTTTGGGCTGACTCTAAATCATCTATTTTTACAACATTCCTATTAATCAAACTACAGTCCCAGTTCACTATTTCTTGATCTAACACTCTATTCTCTGGATCCTTCACTAAAGTATCAGTATTCTTTTCCTCTACTGTAACCATGAGATTCTTTTCTTTCTCCCTCCCAATCACAGACTCTATAATCTTTCTGTTTTCAGTATCTCCCTCCCAATCTAATGTCTTTTTGTCCTGATTATGGTTCTGTGATTGTGTAGGAAACTCATCATGTTTGTATATTGCAGCTCGACAACAATATACTTCATACTCTATTTCATTCTCTAATTGATTTTGTTCTTGTTTTTTAACTCTAAAGCTTATTGTCCAATTTGGTTTTTCATAGATTCCCTCTAATATTATTTTCTTTGATTCTTTATCACATACTTTTAAAACTTTATCATCTAAGTAAATTCGAAACCCTGAGTCTACCAGTTTACGTAATGATAACAAGTTCTCAGTAATATCTTTAGACGCAAACACATTTGCTAGTATAAAATCGTTTATTAAAGAAAATTCACGTTACTACAGCTGTCACATAAGTGTTCACTCCCAATGCATCGGTAAGACTGACGCGCTAGCATTAGAACAAAGGCATCAGGGTTCTTATCAGCGCGCCAATCTCACCCACGCTACACATACATCTATCTATATACATATGTTTACAATAGTTCTAATACTAGCCTAAAGCTTATGTCTAAATGCGGCAGAGGGCCGCAGTATGGTTGAGTGACACTAAGCAGAAGGCCAATATACAAGTTTGTCACAACAAACCACTATACAAGATCATACAATACTACACTAGTTTAATTATTTTTTCTTTATTTGAATCTGTATATAAAAGTAAGTCTCCTTTTCCATCTATTATTATATCAGCGATTTCATTCTTGTTTGCACTTTTAATTATCTTGTTGTTACATTTTTTAAAATTACCGAGAATCATGTCATCATTAATTATATGATCGGTTGCTCCCGAATCAGCAATGAAACTAATATAATTGCTCTTACCTGTTTCACTTTGCTGCTCCCGATTCTCCACCTCTTTTGCTCTATAAACTCTCTTGGTTTCCTCTCTAGGCTTCCTCTTAGTCTCTTTTTCTCTAAAATGTTTATTTTTCTTATTAATTTTTTGTACATTATTGTGTTTGATTCTCTTATTTTTAAAATTAACATTGTATTGACTTTTTACCTCTAAATGTTTTGTCAACATACCTATTTTTGTTGCTTCTAATAGTTGGACAATCATCCCCTTTATGATCTTTAATGGCCTGGCAATAATAGCAAAACCATTTATTTTGACGTGAGAGTGGCCAATCTCGCATCCAGTGCCCAAGTCTATTACATCTATGGCATTTATTCTCTTTAATATTTGGGTTATGAACCCACTGAGCTTTGGGTTCATCCTCTTTTTTACTATCTGATTTCTTCTCTGCCTCTAACTGTAAAATATATGATTATATTTCATCTAATGTTGTTCGCGACCAAGACACCGCAAAAGGGAAAAACGAGAAATAAAAAAAACTGCGATTTTTACTGTTGGGAAAACACAATGAAAAAACCCAACATTTATTCTTTCGCAACTATACACTTTCGTCTATCCATTATATATTCTTTCCATAAGTTCTTTTCTGTCACACACTTTCCCACTATTTCATTTCTTCTTTCTGGTTCGTCACGATCCGTCCTCGATCCACCACCACACACCGATGTGTCAACTACTCTCTCGCTTTTTCGACAAGTGCGAAGTTGGTCCCAGTGTCCCATTGTGGGCATTGCACACGATACAGTGCCAGCGAGAACCTTGGTTTTCCTCCCTATCCAAAATCCTTGCTCTCCATTGACCTCAGCCAAACTACCCTACCTCAACTGGAACAACGCAGACTTTCTGTACAGGCCTGGCTAACCTGTTCGTAGCTGTTTGTATCACGACTGACCGGATGAGACCATCTTTACTTGGGATCAGCTCCACGATCCTTCCTAGTGCCCATTGCGCAGGAGGGAAAATCTCACTCTTAATTATCACTAGCTGACCTATCCTTAAGCTTTCCTCCTCTCTTCTCCATTTCTTTCTTTCCTGCAATGTGGTAAGGTATTCCACTCGCCATCTCTCCCAGAAGTGCTTCACCATCGTCTGTCGTTCTCTCCACAATCTAGTACCTGTTGACTTAGATAACTGCTCCTTGTCAAACGGTAGAGGTAGAACCAGCGGTTCACCAACAATAAAATGTCCAGGCGTCAACGCTTGCATGTCTTTCGGGTCATCACTTAAAGGATATAATGGTCGCGAATTCAGTATCGCCTCTATCTGAATCAGCAATGTCATAAATTGCTCATATGGCAGCGTTTTCTATCCTACAATTCTTTTCAAATGGTATTTCATTGACTTAACTGCAGCTTCATAAATACCACCTTGGTGCGGCGCTGCAGGAGTAATAAACCTCCATTCTGTACCTTTCCTGGCCAAATGACCTACTGTACTGTCCTCTCTCCATCTTTCCAGTGCCTTTCTGATCTCTTTTTCGGCTCCAACAAAGGATGTCCCATTGTCACTAACTATTCTCTCGCAACGCCCTCTCCTCGCTATAAATCTTTCGTAGCAAGCAATGAATGCCACTGAGGTTAAGTCTGTAACCACATCAATATGAACTGCGCGTGTTTTAAGACAGATGAAAACATCAATCCAACATTTCCTCTTGACAATTTGTTTTCCTTCTCTATCGATCATCTTAATTTCAAACGGACCTGCATAGTCCACTCCTGAATGCAAAAAGGGCTTTCCACACCCCACTCTATCCGATGGTAAGTCAGCCATCAATTGGTCCTGCAAGCGAGCGTTATAACGTGCGCATATGACGCATTTATGTACGAAATTTCGCAGACCGCTACGTAACTTTGGAATCCAATACTTCCTTCTTATGAATTGCATCATAACTTGTACACCTCCATGCTTAGTAGCACGATGAGCACTGTCCATCATTAACCATGCTAGCCTAGACCCATTTGGTATAATAGCTGGATGTCGCATTTCATAATCTATATCCGCTCTATCCAATCTACCACCTACTCGCAGTATATCTTTCACATCGAGCACTGGATTCAGTGATTCTATCCTACTTCTTTCCGGTAAAGACCTCTTGTTCTTTAGCGCTGTCACCTCAGGACTGTAATATTCCTCCTGAGCCTTTCGTATCAAATAATTCATGGCTGAAACTCTTTCCTCTGACGAAGGCGGGTAAATCGTATCCCTCTTCCTACAACTCCTTCTATCCGTCTGTCTACCCAAGCACATTTACTATTCTCTCTAGCTGATTTGAATATTCAATGAGCGGAATGCTAGACTTACTTGCTTCTACATAAATACGTAAAACTGGTTCAAAATTCGATATTACGTATACTTTCAACTCTTCACGCATTTCTCTCGACTCTCCTAGTGAAAAACTGTCCTTAGGCCACTGTGACTGTGGTAAACGGAGCCAAGCTGGCCCATGCAACCAAAGAGTATTATCAACTAACTTCGATGGACTTATTCCCCGACTTAACAAGTCTGCTGGATTCTCTTTGGTACCTACGTGGTGCCAGCGTCTTACCTCAGAATTCTCCTGTATTGACGAAACGCGATTTGCCACGAATTTTTTCAAGTCACACGGTAGCTTATTGATCCAATGAAGTGTCTTCGACGTTAGTAGCTTGCACGTAATCTTTCCATTTTGATATTCTATCCTTACATAGATTACAGCTCCATAAGCTGTCATTGATGCATCTGAAAATCCATGAATGGCAGCAACAGACTCTTTCGAAGTGCCTAACCATCTATCAACGTTTTGAAGTACCGGCAGCCTAAAAAATTGACGGAGAAGCTCTCGACAAATCACGTACTTTCTGTTATATATTTCATTCAATCTCTCCCAAGCCTCTATGTAACCCTCCTCTGTAAGTTGCCACTCTCCTAAGGTCCTCGCAGCCTTTCCAACGAGGGATTTTCTCAAATATGAAAATTTGTAAGCGGCCGACACCTCCTCGTTATTATGTATTGCCGCTAAAAATCTGTCCCGGAACCCTTGCCACTATGGTCCCATCGAATTCCCCCCACGTATTCCTCAAATCGTGTTGATTAAAAGGCATACTTACTTTAACCGCGATCGGTTGCCTAGCCTCTTTCGTAGAAGGGATGCTCTGTCCGAATACCTTTTCCCTGAAAGCAGCTATCGCGACAAAATACTTGTCCTCTACCTTTCCCATCACTCTCTCGAAATCTTCCAGTTGCTCCCCGTCCATCTGGCGCGTTAAATCACCATGCAGTGCGAGGAACTCTTTCCAGCATTCATCCAATCTTTCCATTCTCGCTCTAGCATTCTCTTTCCCTATCGTCTTAAATTCTTCACTTTCCACTAGGGTCGCAGCTCTGCGAATAGCGTTCATAGCGTTCTGGTATTTCCCATTCTCTGCCATTTTAATAGAATATCTACCAAAAGAGAAAGAAAAAGACATATAAGCCTACTTGTCACCAATTCACAGATCTCTAATCTATTATCAAATAACTTTCGTTTCTTTCCATATTGATCCTGTCGTAATTCACTTTCCAATTCTGCACTTACACGATCTCGTGTTTAAAGTGCGCTTTCCTCTGATATGCATATCGTATCCTCTATCCAAAATATTTCTATCTGTCGTCTATCCAAAAATATTCCTTTCCACCAAATTCATAACCTTCTGACGCTAACACGTACATATTTATTCTATCCTCTACCCCAAAAACCTTTCCTTCAAAACAGAAACGCGATCGAGCCACGCTACCGTGTCATGTTTCACAATTCACTTTCCATCTATCCAAAATTCCACTTTCCTAAAACACAATAAAGATTCTTTCCCTAACTCTACTCACCGTCGTTGCTGACCAAGGGGAATCCACAAATTTGAAAAACGTTGATCTTCTCGCAGCTTACTTGTTCACGTTTCAACAAAACTAAACGCGCAAAACAACTTACTTACCGAGACGCTACTAACACTCAGCAACATGCGCACACGCACGCTTATCTTTCGTCAAACGCCGACCAACACTTACCCACATGTGCGCTCATCTTTCGTTCAATTCTCATCTTTCGTCCATACATCGAAGACGCAACGACGGCAGCCATCTTTCCTCTCTCCCATACTTATCTGATCCACTATCCGGCTCGAAGATGACCAAATGTTCGCGACCAAGACACCGCAAAAGGGAAAAACGAGAAATAAAAAAACTGCAATTTTTACTGTTGGGAAAACACAATGAAAAAACCCAACATTTATTCTTTCGCAACTATACACTTTCGTCTATTTATTATATATTCTTTCCATAAGTTCTTTTCTGTCACACACTTTCCCACTATTTCATTTTTCTTTCTGGTTCGTCACGATCTGTCCTCGATCCACCACCACACACCGATGTGTCAACTCCTCTCTCACTTTTTTTCGACAAGTGCGAAGTTGGTCCCAGTGTCCCATTGTGGGCATTGCACACGATACACGCACCTTTTTGCGTTGTACCCTCGATGCCTGGATATATGCTTTACCGGCTTTCAAATATCTTCTCACGGCTCGGGGATAGTCCTCTTTTTATTTAACAATAAGTAAAATAAAGTATGAACACCGATAATTATAAAACACAACACATAAAAAACGAAAAACAATTAAACAAACAACAAAATAAACAAATTTACGAAACATAATTAAACGAATCAGATTTTTCAAATTATTTTCCAATGCATGCAACAATTAAAGCCAACATAATAAACAGTAAATTTAATATTTAGTAAAATCTGAACGAAATACGAGTATTAGGAAATTCGAAATTTCCGCGATTCGTATTTTTAACTGATTGTGCTAAACATCATATGTCAAATTTTGTATTCCCGACAAAATTTGATTTTACACACGTTTGGAGCATTATTCTACAAACATTTAATTTAATTATAATACCCAGCACATTCACAAACAAAATACGACTCACTTTTATTTAAATTTAATCACGTAACGTCTTAAAATCAATAAATTCCGCAGAAACGAGACGAGCGCGTTGATTCTCTCCACGTAAAATTCACGGAATGGCGCGAAATGATGGCCTACCATGCACACATTGACAAGGCCTACTTCATGGCTTGTCAATACATGCAGAGGGTTTTGATTTTGGGTATAATTTTTGTGTGTGCTGGTTGTTATTATCTCTTTGGATTTTGTCTTTGAACTTTGCATTTGTGAAGGTGCGTATTTCTTCTTGGAGTTTTGGATCTCTGATGGTTTTGATGGTAGTTTCGGGAATAATCACTTCCTCAATTATTTGATTTTTGTGGAGGTTTGGCATGTTATATTTTAAACCTTTGTTGAGAAGTGCCGTTTCTTCGTTATTGAATGTCATGTTTGTAAGGTTAGCTATTCTTGGGTAGAATTTGTGTTTGCATTTTATGTGTCTGACAGGTCGTTGACTTTTCAGCAGGGTTTGAATTTTCTTTTCGTGTGTTCTTGTTATGTCGATAGCTGTTCTTTCGGATTTTTGGTTGACGAATTCGAGTATCCCTTCTCTTATGGCCGGGTGGGTTGAACTAATGAGTTTGAGGTGGCATTTGTAAAATTTTTTGTTGATGATTGATTTCTGGGCTTAGAGGGATTTGACTTCTTATTTTATCTACAGTTTTTGAGCGATACGTTGCACTTTTTTGGTGGTAGGTGTATTATTTTTAGTTTGATATTTGCGTATTTAGGTGTTCGTTGTGTTTGTGTTAGTTTTTTCTGGCTCTGTACATGTTTTCCAGAGAAAACGTTGGTTAAAGGGGCACTATTTTTACAAACTGCGCGCGGCTTTCAAACGTGATGCATATTTAAAATTTGTGAATACCTTCGATGATGTATTGATATTTGAAATTTATAAATTTCAGGACCTGAACTCAATGTAACATCGCCCTCTTCTTTTGACAACCCCACTTGGGACCGGCTTTGGCAGAAATACTATGTTTTGGGTTTTTTCTTGTATGATCTATTAGTATCATGTTGTATTCTATTGGTATGTACATATATTATATTCCTTGAAAATGAATGATTTTTGTGAGCTTTGGCCTCACTAATATTTTTTCGGAATGCTTTTTTGCAATAAAGAAATAGCGTGTTTTTAAATATTTTTCAATTATTAACTTAATCAGGCGACTGTAATGAATTGCTGAGTTCATATGTTCGACGTGCTCCGGGAAAAGGTTTATTCCTACGAAATGCTTTTGTACTGCGAAGCACATTTTACTGAAAACATTTTGTCCAACGGATTAACGTCGGAGAGGTCCCTTGTTATCCGAAGTTCTTCTCTGATTCGAGGCAAATATCTATTACACTCCTTGATGGAGCCTTCAGAAATCCTCTGCTTTTATAGTTGATAAGTGAGGCATGATAAAGTTCTCCTTTTAACGCTGAGCTGCAACAATCGCAATACGACGAACCCAGCTATATATATTACGACGTGCTTAGCATTTCCGTCAATTTGGATGGATTGGATGCATAGGAGTGTTCGTCTAAGAACTTTGTATCCATGCTGGCAAAGTCGGGTTCTTGCATTTCCTCAATCATGCACGAGCGTGCAGTTATTCTATTTATATCTGCCAATGGCTGTATGGAGCTAGCATTGAGTATAGCTATTTCTTCTAATGGGAGGCAATTCCCAAGTCCGCAGTCTCGTAACTGGCTTCTAAAAAGTAGTTTCTTATATCTCGCCGTGAATTGCCTCACGGTTGGATTATTGTTCGATCCAAAGCCGACGTGAAGCGACGGAAAGAAAAGTTCTATGGGATCTTGATTGAGTTTGTAGAATGGCACGAACTTTAAAATTTTCGCTGCAAGAAACCTTTCATGAACGATTGATACATTCCGCAAACAGGAAATAAGCCCAACAAACCCTACATTTCTTCTGGAATTAACAACGTATGATCCATTTGGCAGTTTTAATTTGCTTATATATTCAATCGCATCTTGTGCATATTCCAAAATGAACGATGCGTTGTTGGAACAGACTGCTTTTTTCTGTAGCTCTGCGTCTTGCACTTTTCGACTGTTAAGGATATCAAAGATATCGTTCAATTTTCTAATAAACTTAGACGTTCCTTCACTTCCGGAATATTCCCTTAAGCGGAGAACACTCCGGCAGAAATCCAATGCATCGGCGACGGACTTGCTTAGGGTTTGTACTGCTAGCTTCACTTTCATTTTCTGTGAATGAAAGAATACGTGGGCTTTGCGCAGCTTATTCGCTAAATGAAGACCTTCTTTGTCTTGGAGCTTTTGGAGAGACATGAAATATTCCCACTTTATTGAGCTGCCATTTTCATCAATGAACTCTTTTAAATCACCCTGGATCTGGATGGAGAATATACTTGTCTGGAGCTCCATAAACTGTAACATAACTTTTCGACTTTTGGTCTTGAACATCTGAGCCAAAAAGTTTTGAGGCTGTCAGGTTGGTGGCTGCTCCATCAAAGGTGATTCCGAGCACCTCAATGCCACATTCCACAAGACAACTCTTTGGTACCAGGTCTGTATAGTGCGAGGATGCGGCAACAGTTTGAAAATACTTCCCGCACGTACGAATATCCTTTCGGCGACAAGAAGTTCAAATTCAAAGCAAATGCTTTTATTTGTAAGGAATATTTTCTTGGGACTAATTGAGATTCAGAACGTGACACTAGCCTTTGAAAAATGTCTTGGTTTGGTCCACCAAGCTTTTCTGGAACCTTATTTGTGCTTTCGCAGATTAAACTTTTTTCCTTCAAAGATGTTAAGAGATCTTTCAAGTTCTTGATTTTGTGCTGACGTCGCCTGGTTTTTTGTTTCAGAGTTTTAATAATTCTGTTCTTGTCGCTCACTTTCTTTTTTAACAGAATTATTTGGCGCTTCATTTTGTTTGTCGAGTCCAATTTCTAAATTCAATTATTAATTATCCCTCTTGACAAATATGATCATATACCCCAAACGACATTTCACTGTTACATTTTCACATGCCTACACATCACTTGAGGAGGGCAGGGATCATTCAGAACTGGATAAATACACAAAACACATATATGACACATATCTACGACCCATGTTTAATTAATAACTTTTCTACACAGAATTTTATTATCAATAACATGTATCTAAACAAAACATTTCCTAAACATAAATACATAAAAAGAATTCAAATTAATATATTCATTCCTGATGTATATATAACAATTCAGATACATTTTCATTATGTTGGACAACGTTTGCCGCATCTGGGAAGCACATATTATTAGCCACATAAGAGTCCGGAAAGGAAATCAAAATTATTAACTTCGTATATATAGAGTGTTGGTAACAGAGCGTGGTTAATTGGGAATTAGTAAGAACTATTTGGAACAACTTGTAAATTAAAACTTTATTCTTATACTCCAATTGACAATATAAAAATACGCTTAAGATTCTATATACAAAAGTCACACGTCTCCATATTGAAGGTTCTAGATCGAATAAGTGACAGAACAGAGAGATGTGTAGAATTGACGTACACTGTCAACAATGGTGGGTTACACGTTGAACATATGTGTAGACGCATATAGTGTACACCCAAAGCCCACGTGAATTGAATATTTCCTACATAGAGTATATAAGTTTTCACACATTTTCATTCGATGGAGCAACATTTTCCTCAGGTGGAAAATTTGTGGCATTATCCTTGAAGAAATCCTGAAAAGAAATTGAGTTCATTTTGTGCCTACAACATCAATAATATACTTGAAATATTTACAATATTAATTGCAGATATGGATATGGCTGCAATCCTTCTTCTATTTGTTTGTTCTATAAAGTCTTTTTCCAGAAAAAGTGGGAAAAGATTAATAACTTCCTTCCATTTATTTCTCTACTTCTCGTTTTTAGGGAACTTTGTAAAAAATCACTGGCGTCAAAAAACCACAACAAACAACATAGACGTCAAAATTTTTAATTTGGCCATGTCGCGTATTTGTTTTAAAATAAATCCCCTTATAACCAATTTCACATTCTTAAATTATGTACAAGACAGTTTTGAGATACGATATTAAATTTTTACAATGAACTCACTTGTGATAAGATATCCCTTGCCCAGATTTCGAAGAATTATTTTTGCACACTTCAACACAACACTTCATTTTGTAAAATTAAACATTTAATAGAAAATATACCCCAAACAATCAAAATAATCATTTTGTATTTTTGTCTTATCTTGTCTTTGTATTTTTATCACTAAAACTTCGATTGCTTTAAATATAACAACGTGCCTACCGAGAACTTTCGGGGTGTAAATTTAAGTAAACAAATGTGACACTATGTGTCCCAAACAACTTTCGAGTTTGACACTATGGATCCGAAAACAAAACCATATATGGGTTGTAAAGGCGAGATGAGGAGAATGGCCGAGGAAGGGATTTTGAATATTTTGCCTCACTTACAGATTCTGTACATGTGCGTATTTTCCTTTCCTTATTTATTTCTACGTAGTGTACGTGTATAGAATTGATTTTATGGAATGGATATCATATTCATTTGTCAAATCCCTAGTTAAAGCTAAACTTCCAAAAACGAAATCTTTAATTTTAACTACGAGAGTTGAATATAAAGTGTTTTTCAATTCGTTTGAATTTCATTCATACAAAACAAAAGCATTTATTTCAATTAAAATATTTTCTAATTTTTGATTTAATTCTGATATTGTATTTACCCTAAGGTTCGAAATTTTTCGTCCAATGTCCTGGCTGTTGATGATCGGTCCGAAATGCATCGTCCAACTCTGTAAGGGTGCTGTTCAATAACAGCTCCTTTGCTCGTCCTACAATTTGTATGTTTAAGATGGCTTCAAATGCTTCCGGTTGTTGTTCTGCTGGCAATCTCGACAAATACATTTCTACCAGGGACAAGAAATGTGTCCACTTACATATGTGGTTCACCGCCATATTCTGGGATATGCGAAATTGCATTTTCTCTTGGGCTTTGTTTAGCTTATTATTGCAAGGAAATCAATATTTCTAACGCTGCGGTTAATCTTTCTTCAACACTAGCCATTTTGTTTCACTTTTAACGTTCAATTACTTTTAAGAAAAGTAAATTTTTTCTTACAATTGGTTTACTGATGTTAAAAAAAGAATCCAGAGTTTTTCAATTTAGAGTTCACTTGCTTCACAATTTTTCAACGATATTTATTTAATCAATTGTTTCAGTAAATATGTTTGTGAATAATATGATTTATATATTATTTTCGCGTTTACTTGATTCTTTTTATTGTTACTCACTTTTTAGTTTTTTATAGTTCACTCTTTTTCAATAAGATTCGATTTGACAATAAGAAAATTTTTTTTTTCGAAGTTTTCTTTACACAGAAAGATATTCGCGTATGGAAGTTTCTCCTTTGGATAGATCAGTTTGGCCTATCCTACTGAGTGCGCCAGATAAATTAAATGGGTTTTGATTGATTAAAACAAAATGATTCCTTAGTTAAGTTATTTATTTCAAAATTTAGTTGACAATTTACTTCACAATCACTTTATAAAACAAAACATTTAATTTGTCACTCCACGATTTGGGGGACTACTCCTGATGACTAATAGATGACGACTGACTTTGAAACCTATCTTAAACTTATATCTAAAGGCAGCAGTCAGTCTATTCCCACGCCTTGCCGTGAGAACCCCAGAAAACGTGGTTTTTCTGGAATATGAATTTCTGTGTAATATGACTTTCATGACTTTCCTAACATATTGGTTTTTCGCAGATTCTCACACGGAAATTTGAGGTCCGTTTTCTCTCGTTCATGGCAACGTGAGGGCCCTAACATAACTCATGCGGATTTGACTATCGTACGATGGACGCAACCAATCACGATCAAGAGGAATGACGATTTTCAGATAATCAAACTATCCGTTGCAGAATCCGGGGCCTGATGTGCTTTTCAAAGTCGTCACACTTTCAAGGATTGTAACCCATTTCTCCCTCGGGTACGGGTTGTCCGTTATGTATATCGCACACCCATACTAAAATTGTAGTAACTCAAAAAACCTGTTTTTCGACAAATTAAAAAAACTTGTTCTATTCAACGTAAAAATAGTTTTGTAGTAAACGGGTCTAGGACGTTCTTATTTGTAATTTTACATAATGCCTATAATCATGGAATTTAATTGACTTAATACATGTGAGATACATGAGTAAGGGAAAGTTGGGGATAGTGAAGTAATTGAAATATAATAACAAATAATAAAATTGCTAATTCCAACTGTTGAAAATATAGGATAATGTGGACAAAATATGAAGGTTGGAACAAGGAGCCGTAGAAGATCAGGTTCTTATTCAATGTTCCGATTGTTGTGGTCTACCAGTGCCGAATGCAGAAAGGTAGTGACCCAGTTGCGAGTCCTGTGTGTGATGGGCTCCATCCGCCCGAATTCCGTGTGGTGGAATGGGATATGCAAAAGGCACCTACAAACATTTTATTTTGTTTTCACAAATGTTATTTGTCATCAAGATTTATACATTAAAGTCAGATATTTTTGACTGCTTCCACTGGTCCTCACTGTTTTAACTCTCTCCCTTGCGTAGGGATATGGGGAGTGCTTGTGGGAGAAGTTCACTCGCACCTGTCATTTGTTGTATAAGTTCTTTCATAAATTATTCACGTCAATGATACCAAATGGAGTTTTATGATTTTGTTAAACGTTTTTTTTTTTTTTAAACTATTTCAATTCACATATGATTAGGTTAACGATTTTCAAACCACTATTTCAAGTTATAACAATCAATTTATTAATATTTCTCTATAAATGTTCACTTATGATTAAGTTAAATGATTTTTAAAACACTGTTTCTAAATTTATAAAATTTTCATTTATGATTTTGTTAATTTTTAAAACACTATTCAAAATTTATAAAATATTCATTTGTTAAATTGTTTTTTTTTAAAACACTGTTTGAAAATTTATAAAATTTCCATTGAGGATTTTGTTAAATTGAGTTTTAAAACAGAGACGACTGCCAACTCCTCCAACTGCCGACTGATCCCGCATTCTTGGCGTGTCGCGCAATTTTCGCTTTTCGCTTCTCCCTACGCGATCGGATTTTTATTTGTGCATCGAAATCCGATCGCGTTGGGCAACAATGCTGCGACGATATTTGACCACGATCGGATTCTTTTCGCCTGTGGTGATGAAAGCCGATCGTGGCGGACAACATTGTTGCACCCTTAGCGCGCCCAGAATGCTGCGTCAGTTGGAGAATCAAAATTGAAATTATCGCACATGTGCTGACATTGTCGCACGTGCGCTGACACAGCATTTTGGACCGGCGAACGGGCAATCCTCCGTTAACGACAGTGCCCCCTGAAAGAAAGCCTTTTTTAGTGGGCACATGGTATGCATGCGTACATGTGTGATCAACAACACGAGCACAATCAATTACATTTTCAATGCAGGCCTAGGGAGAAAAAACTGAATCGGTCGTCTCTTGTTGATAAGAAATGCCCTCATTTCGCGATATGAGATCGAGCTTGTTTTAAGGAAACCGACTGAGGGGTTGGTCGTCATCATCGTCTCCATTCTCATTGTGACGGTCCGGGTCGTCTTGAATGTGTTGAACGAAAATTTCGTCATCAGTCATGACACCTAAAATGGCCACTTCGTCGTCAATGCGAAGAAAAGTCAGGAATGTTAGGCTGTCTTCTTCCTGTTCACCTACAGCACGAGATCAGTCAGCGGCAGCTACTACGAGAGACCCTCCTGGAATTAAAGCTGATTCAGCTGGTTGATCATCATAAAAATCGCAATGTCCGAAAAAGACATTTTTCCATGATTTATGAGCAAAGTCCATCGCGTCCAAAATTGAAACTTTGTGCTCTCAGTTTTCGTCGATGCAGTCCAACAGTCGCGTCACGATTTGGAATTTTTTATGATCCCCTGATTCAATGGTAGCAGATGGGAAGTGGTATTCGGCGGCAAAAACTCCACTCTTACATTTCCAAGTTCTGGCATATTGGTGTGAGCTGTACAGTTATCGATCAGTAATAAGATTTTCCTATTCTTTTTTATCATGTCGGTACTCAGATCCAAAAATCACTCTTTAAAAAATTGCCCGATACAGCATCGGGAACGACCGAACGTTTTTGAAGCAGCGTGGTTTAGCTGATGTCCCAATCATAAAAGGTTTGGGTTTCTCGGATCCGTCCATGTTTGTGCATAAAAGTAGAGTGATTCGTTCCTTGCTGTTATTACCGCCGTGGCACTTGTCCGATTTGAAACTGAGATTACGATCAGGAACGCATCTATAGAACAATCCAGTTTCGTCGGTGTTAAAGACATTTTTTGGATCATATGAGGAAATCATCTCCGCCAATTTTTCTTTCCTCTCATTACAAACACCTTCTCTAACATCCACGCTTTTACCGCAAATTTTGTGGAACTTGATTGAATTCCTTTTTTTAAATTTGTCCAGCCATCCGCCACTTGCCTTGAAGACACTGACTCCCAGTTTTTCCCCAAAAAATTTTGCTTTTTCCCTCAATAGAGTGCCTCCAACAGGCACATTTTTCGATCGACATTGAGTAAACCATTCAAGCAGACAACGTTCAATTTGAGGGAACTCACTTGGTTTTTGCCTTTTCCACTTTGCTGTTGATGAAGCGGCAGCTATCACTTCTTTTTTCTTGAGGATGGATGTCAACGTAGAATGAGGAATCCCGAATCGATCCGCCACATCTTTCTTTTTCTCTCCACTCGCGACAGCTTCTACCATCTGCTTTTTTTTCGGCAACTGAAACACACTTGTATTGCGATCGTTTTGAACTCATCTTTGGTACTGAACAAAACAATGTGACAATGAACTGACGAATGAGCTAACATGAACAAACATGCCCAGCTCATACGAATTATAGCACGTCGACTTAACTACGTATTATAGAATGCGACGACGAACCAGCGCCTGTCTGGGCTGTGAAATTAATACGATTTATGGAGGGGACCGAAATGCATTGATTTTCTTCTAATTATAGGGGTTCTGTCAAGGGACCGAGCTTTTACGACGAATTATAGGGAAATACAAATTATAGAGCTCTGAATTATCGAAGTTCTACTGTATCACATTTCTCTGAATTATTTTCTTATATGTGTGTCCATACAAAAGTTAGGAAATATGATGAAATTCAGATTTTCGCTCGTTTTCCGGAAACATTCGTGAAAGTAAATCTCGCGTTTTCTGGAAATATCTGTAAAATTTGTAGTTTTTCATATTTTTCAAAATAAAATTTGCATATATATAATTTTGGTATTTAAAAGCGAGCACTTTATTTAGTGGTCCTTTTTACCCAATTAACACTAAATTGATTCTACTCAATTTAATTTTGCGATTCTTTCCACGTTTTCTGTTTTTATTAAAACTCTCAATCATCACTTAATTGATTTAATTCAATCAAATTTTATCGATAACTTTTCACGTCAGTTTTCTATCTTAGAGTTTAACTTTCAACAATTAAGAACTCTTTTAAATAAAACTTCCTTTTTATTATTTTTTATTAAGTATTTATTTTTTAAGTTACTTTTAACAGCCTTGATTTAGGTATTTTTACCTTAAGTTTGTTGAGTCTTTGTCCCGCATGTGTTTTTAAGAAGCACAAGTGTTCTTTCTAATGACTCATGAAAGACAATGAAAAATGTTCGAGCTCTGGAGTTCTGGTGACTCATCTAAAATGAAAAGTTCTGGAGCTGTAATGACTCATTGTTTGTGGGGGATTTCTTAAAGGATGTAGGATGCTGTGCTTCCGTAACTATATATGTATATATTTTTTTATTCTCTTTTATTTTTTATTTGTTTTTTCCCTGATTTATATGTTATTTATTAACAGTCGCAAGTCCTTATGCCGGTGACGTGGGTGGCTAGGGATCTTCAAAATCTCCATGGCTTGGTTAGTGTGATTGTCAGTTATGTCGAACAGTTTGACTGCTCTGTCTCGTATGTATTTGTCCATTTTGTCTATTTTTAGATCACTATGGATGTCGTTTTTTCGTATGAACCATGGGATTTTGAAGATTTTTCTAAGGGCGCGGTTCTGACCCGTTTCCAGTCTTTTTTGTTCTCGTTTGAGAAGTCTTCCGAGTGCTACACATCCATATAGTAGACATGGTCGTACTATTTGGATGAACAGCAAAAGTATGTTGGTGTTGTTCAGTCGTCCTGTTTTCAGTAGTGGTTGTAGCTTGTCAATTGTCCTTCCACAAATCCTTCTTTTTTCGTTTATGTGTAGTCTCCAGGTGAGGCGTTTGTCAAATTTTAGACCAAGATATTTGGCGGTTGGAGCCCAAGGAATCGGAATACCCTCGACTTTTACTTCTGTTGGGTTGAAATTTGGTCTATGGGTAAAGTATATCGCCTGGGTCTTTTTTGCATTTATCTTTATTTTCCATTTTTGGAAATATTCGATTATTTGTTCGATGTGGCTTTGTAAGGCTGAGGTTGTGCTACGTGCGAGCTTAGAAGTGTTTCGATTTGGATGAGTACAGCCCATGATCCTACTGGACTTTCATAAGCTATTACATACTTGCATTTTATATTATTATCCGTATTTCCTCTTTTTCCCCGAATTTCCTGATTTGCAGTGTCGTGAATGGTGTCCAATTTCTTTACAAGAATAGTACGTTCTATTCTTTGCCGGACAGTTTTCATCGGTAGACTTGTGAATTCTTCTTCCACATCCAGTACAACGTGGGTTGTCCTGTGAGCTTGGTCTTGAATCCTTGTAATCATTTCGTCCTCGCCTTTCCTTCCCTTTATAGATAATTTGATTGGTCTCCTGGTTTTTATTTACATTTTTTCGATTTCCATACAATTCAATTTGCTGATTTTCTAATTTCAACTGTCAAGTTCGAAATACGCTGCGGCGACATAAGCCTCCGATCCCCTCGGAAAGGTAGAAAAAGCGAAGAAAGGTCGTGGGTGGGCACTACTCGTTTTAGGACGAGTCACACGGCATCGATCGTGGTCAAAACGAGAACCCCACGTCAAACCGATCCAGCAAATGACAAATTCAGCGGTAGTTAAGAAAAGCGTGCTTACGCTACCAGGAATATCTTTAATTGAATACCGATCCTTCACAATCTTTCATGCGCGTGTCTCTCATCCTAGCATGCACTTAATCGAAGTTATACTTATTTCCCTCTTGAATCAACAATGTGTCTCTATTCTCAACTCTATCAAAATCTTTTAACAAAATTAATATCAACACTAGCTTTAAGGATAAACTTGTCTATTTTACGCGGTGCTCCGTTTCGTTCCTCTCCTGCTGCGACGTCGTTTCTATAGAGTTTTAGGCTGTCTGATGAAATAAAACACAAGCACCTTTTCTATTCTAAGGTTTTTTTACGACTAAACTTATTTAGGAGGCGCAATTCCGGGCGACAATCGGGGAGATACGGCGTCGACTTCTTCTGGCCGTGGGGCGTGGGCAGCGGGCGAAGATCGAGCAAGAGCCCCATCAATTCCACAACGAACGGAGGCGGTATCGACAGGAGAAGAAGCTGGCCAGATACATGACCACGACGGGCTTCGACTCAACTCTTTTCCCTGGAAACCCCTCTTCGAGTAGGGACAGTTAGCTGAGGAATAATTAAATTGTAATTAGAAAAATAAAGTAAATTCAAGAAAACCCGGCTAAGTCTTTGATGAAATGTAAACAAACAATTGTGTTCAGAAGTGTACCTCGGTGAAAGAAAACAAATGTGAGGTTTCTCCCCACAACGGTATAAAGTGTCGATGGAAAATCTTCACCCATTAACGAACCTATAAGAGACTGATACTCGACGGAGTTGAATTTCTTACATTTTTCGTCGTTGCAGGAAATGTTGAACTTTGTTTCCAGAGGTGTTGAAACCGGGCGACACTCCTGCATTTTGTGTTGACGCAAAAGATGTAAAATCTATTTTCGTTGGTGAATGTCAATTTTTCCAATATGATTTTTTCGCTCAATCTCAATGCTCAAGAAGTTTTTTGCGGGGCCTTTATCAACAACTTGATTTGATTTGCTATGTGTGACCTTATGGATTTGAATTCACCAAGATCCGAGCTAGCAATTAACAAGCCATCTACGTAGACAGCAATCAGATTTATATTACTTTCATTATTTCTCTGCTCAAACATGGAGAAAAACCTATTTCCCTTCGGTCTCAACATTTGGTGGTGTCTTTTGTCCAACGCTATTACAGTTGAACCGAATATTCTCAAATGTTTGACAACTGGTTTTCTTTTTTACCATACCTCATACGGAGTTGATGTCTCCAAATCTCTTGTGGGCGCTCGATTTCGTAAGTATGCACATGTATTCACCGCTTCTGCCCACAATGATTCACAGCACAGACCGGGCCATTTCTACTAATGTTCTATTAAAACGTTCTGCAACGCCATTTTGTTGCGGAGTGTGTGGAACGGTTAGTTGTCGTTTAATTCCATTTTCTTTTGAATATGAGTCTGTAAAATGAAGATATCGGGGAACAAACCTGGATTCGCCAGACGGGGAGTTCTGACTGAACTTAAGGTGAAACCCTCTGTTGTTTGTTGTTTCCAAATTTTAAACGAAGCGTTTGTTGCAGCTCTTAGCAACACTGGCATACACGGTATGCCCACAGAAACGAAATTAAGGGAAAGCACAAGGTACTTCCGCACACTGACATACACGGTATGTCCCAACACTTTTTAAAAACGGAAAGCACACGGTAAGTCAATTATGGAAAATTTAAGAAAATTGTCCGACTAGTACCGGTCACTAATATCTCTGGTAAGCATTTGCACGAACTTACCACAGAAGTCATCAAATTTGTGCAAAAAATAGGATTTCAAGTTCTTGTTCTTATTACTGATAATAGCAAAACGAATCAAAATATGTTCAAAGTATTTCAAAAAGAGTCACAGAACTATTTCCCCAATCCAGATTTCCCTGACCAAAAAGTCTTTTTGCAGTATGATACTGTACATTTATACAAAAACTTTCGCAATAATTGGATCAATTTAGATCCCCAACAGCTTTTTTATAGTGATTTCAAGACCGGTGAAATTAAAAAAGCTTCCTTTAAAGACATCTGGAATGTCTGTAACCGCGAAAGAAACCTGAGTGTTAGAAAGGCTTTCAAATTAAATTTAAAAACTTTTGACACTAGCAATCTGGATAGGCAAAAAGTTTGTTATGCAGACAATATATTTCATGATTCCACCATCGCAGCCTTGAAGTCCTTGCTCCCAAACACCCAATTTTTGCGAAACTATTCCCACTTGGTGGAACATTGTTAATGTGAAGCAACTTCACAAAGGCAGAGACAAAAGAAACGTTTACTGTAGCCCTATTTTCAATTTATCTGGCGCCCAGGTGGAATTTCTGACCAATTTTATAAATTGGCTTCACACTTGGAATCAGGCAGAAAATAATTTCAATACATTTTCTGTAGTTTCAATACATGGTTCTTACTCCGTTCACTTCATTGGACTTAGTAAGTCATACTTTGAACAATTTGAAATTAAAGTACGTTTTGCTAGGAAAGTTTCAAACCGACGATTTGGAAGGAAGATTCCGCTTATATCGGTCTCTTTCTGGTTGTCGGTATAATGTTTCTTATACGGAACTCTTAGAATCGGAGAAAAAAAATCGAATTCACAATGTTTTTCTCCACAAAAGGCAAAATTTCCAAAGCCTTATCGCAGATTATGGCGAAAATAGAGTTCAAGATAATATTGACACCGCAATTTTTAAGCTCATTTTTGATTCGTCGTATCTTGCAAGTGTTCAAATTGATGAATCTGCCCATATATATGCATGTGGATATGCCACATATGCAACCGAGCGAAAAATCAATTGCGCCAGATGTAAGCTCAAAGTTATGGAAGACAAAGGTGTCCCCATAGATGATGAATACTTTGATGCGATGCAACGTGGTGGACTCCACATTCCTACAGCTAGTGTCAAAATTTTATTTTTCCATATGTGTGCTATCTTCCAGTACATAATTTCTAATATGGAATTCTCCAAAAGTATCTTAGGGATAACCAATCAGAAGGGTCTCTTAAGGGCTCTAGTTTTTGAGTTAATCCTTTCAGATAACTTTGATGTTGACTTGGATCGTGTATGCTCTTGCGGTTTAACCAATTTTGAAATTTTCAGCAAATTGTGCTCGCCACTGTGCAATATTTTATTAAATAACTTCACGAAAGCCACAAATAATAGTTCCTTAACATTAAAAACAAGGAAACTTAAAAAATTTAATTAATATGCAGCACTCTATGTAATTTTTTTGTTATAAGTTTTCTAATTTATTTATATGTTAATTTGTTAAATTTTGTTACATATTATTTTTTGATATTTATTTATATTTTAATTCATTATATTTTGTTACTTATTCTTTTTTGTTATTTATTTATATGTTAATTTGTTAAATTTTGTTACATATTATTTTTTGTTATTTATTTATATTTTAATTTATTATATTTTGTTACTTATTCTTTTTTGTTATGTACTTTAACTATAGTATGCTTCACATTAATAAAAAAATGATTTATTACCTTAAGAGATTGAATTATTTACAATATAAGATTTTGTAATTTTCATTGTTGGATTTATTATTAAAGTTATTAAAAAGATGAATAAATTTTCCATTTATATATAATTACGCATTTGTTTACTTCAAATAAACACGATGAAATATGTTTTTTTGCTATTATTTCATGTAAGTTTGTATATTAATTGTTGCCAATATTTTGTTAAATTGCTTAACATGAATAAAAAATGATTTATGCCACAAAATGTTCTATTTATTTAACATTCCCGCACACAAAATTCCGTATTTCCTTTTAAATTTCAACTTCGTCAATATTTTACTTTTCTGTATATAAATATATATTAATACGTAATTCTATGCAAGTGAAATCATTTTTGTATATAATAAAATTCATAAAATTAATTAAAAACTGATTTTTATTATAATATATTTGCGTTTTTCAAAACTCGCGCGATGAAAATTTCATTTTTCATATGAAATTTCATATTCATCGATGTGGCAGCCGGCCTGCATGTGCTTTGGATGTGGTAGTAAACAAGTCTGGTTCATGGCTTGTATTACTACTACATCCAGGGGGTTTTGGATTCATGAGAGATTCGTTCATACGCATAATAGTGTGGATTCAAGAATCTCTCATGAATCCAAACTAATACGCGTATGAGGTTGGATTCATGAGAGAGTCGTTCATACGCGCATTAGTGTGGATTCAAGAATCTCTTATGAATCCAAACTAATACTCGTATGAGATTGGTTTCATGAGAGATTCGTTCATACGCATATTAGTGTGGATTCAAGAATCTCTCTTGAATCCAAACTAATACGCGTATGTACGAATAAATAAATTGTTAATACATAGCATATTGTTACTTATAATTAATCTGCATAATTTAAGTAAAAAAATTTATTGAAAAAATTTACATTTTCAATTAGCTCCTTCTTTGTATTATACAAAATAATGATAATTCAGTGAAAATAATTCAATTCAATTCATAAAAGTAGGCAATTTTTCATCAATGCTTTCTTATGACGTTATCACGTAAAATTATCGTCCGTAAACCGACTTTACAGACAACCAATGTTTTTTGATTTAAATAAACACAGGAAACGTCATGAATGTCATGAATGTGATGAATGTGATGATCAATTCAAATAACAAGGCACTTTTCAGCTCTCAGAGCTAAATTTTATCGAAATTGGTGGAAAATAATTTAATTCACAAAGAGATTTTATTATCTAATTTTATTCATAAAGAGATTTTATTATCTCAAAAGAATCGGAACTACTCTAGGTTTTTAAATTTTTTTAAAATTTTTTACAAATTAGAATGAGTTATTAGTAGGGATGCCACGAATATTCGGCAACTATTCGGTATTCGGCCTATTCGGCTGCATTTTTTACTATTCGGTATTCGGCCGAATGTTAATACTATTCGGCCGAATACCGAATACCGCAAATCATTAAAAATAACACATATATTACTCTTAAATAGATATATATTTTATTCATAAATTCTTATATTTAATACTTAAAATCAATTAAAGGTAAATTATGATGTATGTATACTATTTTTTCAGCATTCGTCGAAAGCAGACGATTTCGTTTTTCCTCATAAACCATACCTGCTTCCGAAAAAAGTCGTTCACTATATACGCTACTGCCCGGAGATGACAAATAAATCTTAGCGAAAGCTGTCAGGCTTGGATATTTTGTTGCATTCGCTGACCACCACTTGTAAGGATCTGCTGTGCGATCTAATCGAGCTGTTTTCATATAGAACTCGATTTCATTTGCAACAGGACTCTTCTCCACATCTTCGTAAGTTTGAAAGTTTTTATTTTCTGTTGCGATTTCCTCAAAACAATGCCAGAAACTCTCGTGCGTTTCTATTTCTATATCATTATCAGTTTCATTCATCTGTCTATTCTTTGAAAGTGGAGAAGAATCATCATTGCTGCTGGATTCATCGCAACTCATTCTCAGAGCTTCCAAAAGAATTTTTTGTTTAGCTCTTTGCGCTTGAACTAATCCCAGGAAAGTGGTTTTGAAACGCGGATCAAGGAAAGTGGCTACGAGATATTTGTCATTTTCGTCAAAGTTGAATCTTGTTTCAAGCTCAACCCGTAGAGAAGATCTCATTCTCGATAAATTTGGTGTCCTTATTGCAGTTTCATCCTTCCCCAGGTATTTCAACAATGTGACCGTATGTGGAATTACTTCGGAAATGCAGCAGATACCTGAGCTGGTTATTTTCGTAATCTCCTCGAACGGTTTGAGGAGTTTGATACATTCTTCCATTAGCTCCCACTGAGAAGGTGTTAAATTAGTCAAAGATTCGTGATCAGTTATGTACAAAGAAACAGCTCGCTTTTGTTCTAGTAGTCGTTGCATTAAATAGTAGGTAGAATTCCAGCGTGTGCTTACATCTTGTACTAGTTGATGGTTTGGCAAGTTAAGTTCTTGGCGAATAAGTTTCAGCTTTTCTTGCGCAATACCTGAGTGGTTAAAATGGGTAACTATTCGTCTCGCAGCTGCTATCGTCTGTATTATTTCCATTTGAGACTTTAAGGATTCCTCCACACCTCGTTGCAGTGAATGAATGAAGCACTTGGCAGACTCATATTCTGCGTCTCGTACACCCTTTATCATATTTGCTCCACTGTCATGAACAATTAGGTGCATTTTGTTACGTGGAATATTCCATTTTTCTGCTATATGATTGAGCTCCTTTGCAATGTTGGTACCGGTATGTGAGCCTTCAAATGGTTTCATCGCTAAGACACCATGTTTAAGAATAAAATCAGAAGTTATCCAATGCGCAGTGAAACTCAAAAAACTCTGATTATTATGTTGGCAAGTCCACATGTCAGATGTTACTGATACTGCTGTTGCTTGCGAAATACTAGCTTCAATCTTCGAGGAAATTCTATTATATATATCTGGAATAATTTTCTCGGTCATGTAAGTACGGCCAGGTATTTTGTATTGTGGTACTGCATTTTGCATAAGTCTCTTAAAGCCAACTCGTTCAACTACGGATAAAGGTTCGTTGTCTAGGGCAATCATTTCTCCAATTAAATAATGGTATTTTATAGATTTCGGATTATTAATATCCCATAACAATTTCCTTTCCACTGTTTGCTTTAAAGTTATTTGTCTTCTTTCTGACGTAGACGTACCTGGTAAATTCAGTATTGTTGAATCGGTAGAAGGAAGAGTACCATCATTTTTGCTGCTTCTTGCCGATGTAGCAGTACTTAACAGAGCGTACTTATCAGGATGTTTGCTTTTAAGGTGGTTTATCAAAGACGTTGTAGCTGTAATCAGACAAAAAACGAACACAATTCAACAATGAAAAATCTGACATTAAAAAAGGGAATTCTCTATGTACTTCCATGTAATTAATAAAAAGTACGTAATAAGATTTTACTTACTTGCTTTCTTTCCTTCTCCACCACGTGAGATGTTTTTTTTGCACAATAAACACGTAGCCTGTTTGTTGTTTTCACCACAAATCTTATAATACTCCCAAATTGGCGATTTTTTGTTAATTCTTGAACACATTTTTTAAATCTTTTCACAATCAAACAGTCCGTATAGTGACACGATTTAGGCACAAATGAATTATGTGTAAATGGAATGGAATATGCCCGATTGCCCGTGAGTCATGAGTCATGATCATGAGTCACGATCATGCGTCATGACATTCAATTCAACTGCGAAATAAACACAAAAAGTGCATATCCCAAAAAATTTTAAGAGGGCTAAAAGAAAAAGAACTAAAAGATAAGCAAGAAATCTTAAGTAGCGGAAAAAAAATAAAACAGAAAGACTATTTGATTGGTATGAGTTATTTTCGAAGTACTGCTGCTGAGACAGTGAATTTTTTCATGCGTGAATATTGCAAACTAGGCTCGTTTTAAACAATAACATTAAAAACTTAGCCCTTTTATTTATGTTATGAGTTAATCAACATTGAGATTCTTTTATGGGTCTATCTTCTAAATCGCACTAATTTTCGGCCGCCGAACATTCGGTTATTCGGCTAAGAGTTCGGCCGAATATTCGGTATTCGGTATTCGGCCAAATCAATATTCGTGGCATCCCTAGTTATTAGCGTGTTCACTTGTCTGCAACTGCAACTGAACTCCACTTGTCTGCAAAATGACCCAAATGCACTGAAAAATTCCTTACTGTATAGGTACTTCTTCAACAATTGTGGTTCGCTGATAACTGATAACTTTGATAACTGATCTTTGATAATTGTGGTTCGCTGATAACTGATAACTTTGATAACTGATCTTTGATAACTGTACTTGTGATTTACTCGTACTAATTGTTCGAATGATGATATATACATGTTTTGGCAAAAATGTTAAAAAGATCAGGTGAACATTTATAGGTCACGAACATTTATAGGTGTAGATGCGTGACGCTCAAAATAATTGTTGCTAAGGTCTTTTTGTCTTTTTTGTCCACTTGGAGTCATCTGCTTCCGGTTTCCTTGTTGTCCCGTTGTCTTTATCCCAGCTGTCTTGGTGGACCAACACTGCTTTCATTTCAAAGCTCCACGAGTCATAATTCGATTCAGTTAATTTTTCATTCGATTGATTCGTCAATCAAAAATTGTGCATTCGATTAATTCTAATCTCGTTGCTCTCCATGAATTGAATCACTTTGATTCCATTGACGCAGGTCAGGATCGGGGCGTGGTCATCGGCCATGCACAATTTTCGATTGATGAATCAATCGAATGAAAAATTAACTGAATCGAGACTTACTACTTCATTCGGTATACTTCATTCGTTTCTTTTCCAAACGACTACTGCGTTGCGTCAAAGTTTCTTTCTCTTTATTTACCTGGTATTTTGCCCGAGCCTTCTGTAAACAGCGTTCCCGTTGACTCGCCGTTTCATTCTTCTTCTTCCTGATTCAGAAGGGACGGGGAAAGGAAGCTTATGTATGAGTCATTTAATTTACGTGCTGATTGCATTTCAATTGTGTCGTATATATTACCTGTTTGTATCGAGTTGTACGAGCCCTCAGTACTTTATTACGAATGATGTTTATCATGCTAATTATAATCTCTAATATTTATCTCTGACATCAACTTAGACACCGATTTTTTTATCTGTGGACTAGAAGCAGCCCCGCGGCAAAAGTTCAACCGACGAATGGAATTAAATATAAGTGAGAATATTTTTTTTATTATTTTTTTCATTTTGGTTCCGTATGAAGATCAAAAAGGGGGTTCGAAATAATTTGCCTTATCACATACCCGACGACTGAGTTTATATAAGGATTTTAAAAAACATATAAAATGACTAATATATCCGGAAACCTTGAAATTTTTGAATTGTGTTAACCAACTTTTCATAATTATTAATGGTATTGTAACGGGGATCCGGGAACGGTACCTCGTTTAGCAACTCGTCGAATGAAATTAGGTCGATTTTCACAATTATTACCTTCCATGTTACCAAATTTATTTGCTACTATGCTTAAAAATCTATAATTTATTTAATTACTTTACTATTAAACTTCAAAATTCATAACTATGTATATAAAAAAAACTCAGAAACTCAAAAATCAAAATGCAAACAAACTCTGGAAAAACTCGTAACAACTTTTAACGCTGTAGATGTTTTCCAAAACAATGATCCATGTAAACTGGTCATTGACGCCAGGTTGTCGCTCGTCGGTTTTTCCGCTGGACTCGTCTGACTCCTCCTTCTTACGGGATCGGGTCAGATGGTTCACAGGATAACAGTATTTACTTGATAGCCTAATTATTTATATTAATCAAAAATTAAAATAAAGACAAAGTAGCAAAGTGGAAAATGGTGCATATTTTCAAATTTTGTCACGTACAAAATTCGCGTCAGCGACGTGAGCCTCTGACACCTTCGGTGGTTGGGTGACTCGCGAAGACGGGGGTGGGTTTGAGCACCACTCGTTTTGGACGAGTCACCACACAGAAATCGCGGACAAAACGAGAACCCCACGTCGTGTCGTCAGAGCAAGAAATATTTCGAACCCAGAAATTGGAAAACTAGTACAGTAGGCGCTCGATAATCCGGCACCCAAATTTTTCCCCCTATGCCGGATTACTGGAACTGCCGGTTTACTGGATTTATATGGGAAAAATACTCTATCGAAAAATTCTCACATTCAAAGAATTTAAAAGTAGGTAATATAGGTAATTTAATTCAACATATATGTACTCGTATGTACATAAAATAGGAACCATTTGTTTTATCAATACTGACAGTATGTACTTTGTATCTTATGTTAAACATTTAAAGCTTCTTCATCAATTGCGGAAGAGGAAGAAGGTGCTTTATCGAAAAATTGTTCAATTTTGGCTTGCTTCTTGCTATAATATATTTTCTTAAAAATATTTTCTCTTAAGTTCCTTAAAGTCAGCAATGTGTTTTCCAAAGCATCATTTTCCTCTGCCCAACAGATACTTGTATCTATAGCCTTTAAAGCATCTTCGGCTTTCACCGAGCTGTTTGTGGTGAAGGTAACTTCCATATCATCTTCTTGTTCAGGGTTAGAAATAGTATCAATAATTTCGTCATCCGTCATCACAGGTTGCGAATCTGAAGCTTCTGCGAACCACTCTTCAATATCTTTTTCAGTCAACTCGGTCTGTTGATTTTGAAATAAAATCTGTCTGAGTTCTGCAATAGGTAAATCATCCTCTGGAATCCATTCGTATTCTTTTTCACGATTTGTTTTTAGCGAAGGCCACAATTTTCTCCACGATGATTGAATTGCTTCCTCAGGAACGTTTTTCCACGCTTCAGTTACGTTAAACACCGCATCCTTAAGGTTCATGTCCTTCAGTGTCTTAGTAACATCGTCTTCCCGGATAACAGCATTTAACAAGAGCTTCTTTTTGTAATTGCATTTGATCATCTGTATTATATTCTGGTCCATAGGCTGAAGTAATGGTGTGCAATAAGGTGGCAAAAAAAAGAGTTTGAATCAGTCCATCCCTTGATGATAATTTATCATTCGGTCCGTGCGCAGGTGCATTATCTAACACAAGAAGAGCTTTAGGTGGAAGATTCTTGCTTTTCAAAAATATACGAACCGCTGTGGCAAAATCATTGTGAAACCAGTCTATAAATATCTCTTTAGTTACCCACGCCTTGTTTTGATTTTTATATACAAGGGGAAGATTAACATTTTTGAATGCTCTAGGGTTTTTTGCTTTCCCAATAAACAGAAGCTTGAGCTTTTGAGTGCCACTAGCATTCGCGCAAGGCATAATAGTGACCCTGCCCTTGGAAACTTTTCTACCTGGAGCCTCTGTTTCTGTTCTGTAGACATAAGTTTTGTTGGGCAAAACTCTCCAAAACAGGCCACTTTCATCAGCATTATAAACCTGATGTGGAGTTAAATTAACGTTTTACATTTTTTGTCGTTTACATTTGCTTTTGAACTTATCGACGAATGGAGCGACGGCGGCTCTGTCACTAGATAATTTTTCTCCAGTGACAGTTAACAAACGTATTCCGTGCCTTGATTTGAATTTTTGGAACCATCCATCACTTGCTTTGAAATTTTGGTTCTTGTATATCCTTTCATAAAAAACAACAGCTTTCTGGCGAATTATGTCCCCTGTGAGAGGCATGTTACGGCCCCGTTCCTGAAGAAACCAGGTATACAATGCATCCTCCATAAGAGGATACTCTCCCGTCTTAATTGTTTGTTGTGAGCTCGTCCCAGAATCAGCTGTATTGGCGAAGCTTTCGATCTTCTCACGATTCTTTTTAATATCGTAGATTGTCGCACGGCCTACGCCATATTCACCAGCTAGCTTAGTCTGGCCTTCTCCACGGTCCAATTTTCGTAAAATCTCCATTTCTTTACTAACACTTAAAGTCTCATGCTTCCGTCTCTTATCTGCCATTTCGTTTAAACGTCGCAAAACAATACTCTAAAAATTCACAATATAACGTTGTTCACTGTCAAAGCGAGGACCTGGACTGCCGAGCCAAGCGAAATTACTTCGAACAGTGTGCATCACGAACCAAAATTAAGATAAGCAATGCGTCTTATTACGCAGTTTTGCTTATCAGAATGCACATTCATACAATATACGACGTAAAATTAATTCGGTGCGACATTTAAAAAATATTGTATGTCACGAACAATGCGAATGTGTTCCCTAAACGCCGGACTACTGTATGTGCCGGACTAGCGAGCGCCGGATTACCGAGCGCCTACTGTATTATCCTGTGACCAAAATTAACCCTTAATCGCGGTACCAATATCCTAACAAGCCATCAAAAGTATGACTATATCTTAAAATATCTAACTAAATCCCATCTATAATTAATTACATTATCACGAATTTCTGTTGCTTGATTTTAATCGTATTGAGGATGCTATTGCCTATTTCTAAAGAAAAGGACTTGACGCTATCACAATTCTATCGGCCGATCTGCCTCTCCTCTGCTGTGGTGTTTCCTCCTGTTCCGCGAGCAAAAAACTGTTAAAAATTCAAAATCTGAATTTTATCACATTTACCAACTTTTGTATACATCTTGAAAACGTAATCTAGAAAAAAATTTTATATCGAAAAAAGATAGGGAATGGCAAAATAATGGGGGTCAGTCATACATATGAAACCCCTAGGATACTTAGTTTAGCAGCTATAGGAGAAAGAAATGTTAAAAATTCAAAATCTGAATTTTATCACATTCACCAACTTTTGTCTGCACATTTTCAATAACTCAATTTAGAGAAAAATGATATATGAGAAAAAGATAGGAAATAGAAAAATAATGCGAGTCGGTCAAACGTATGAGCCCGCTAGGACGCTTTGTTAGCCGCTACGAGCGTAAAATCTGAAAATTCAAACTTTTGCCCGAAAAGCACCCTAAAAACCGGAAGAAAATTGTTTAATTTCTGATTCTCGGAAACTATGCTGTCCTTTGATCTAAAATTCATACATTTACTTACTGCTTTGCACAAACATAAAAATTACCTGCTACGTGTTGAATGAACCAAAATAGTATTTCAACCCGAGCAAAGGGATTGATGTTGTTGGTGGAGTGGACAACAAACATCTTCTCACAAAATTTCTTTTGAGGCTTCTTAGGGCCGTGTATTATGTTTGACAGCTTCAGCGACAAGATTCAATTTTTGTCTTAACTCTCCTTCATTATTCTTATTCGTTACATAAACTGCTTCCCTGAAGTACCCCCCCGTGTCCTATCCATCGATTTGGGCACGACTCCTTTGAATAATCACGAACTTGTCGTGAATAGTGGGCGGGTGCTCCATCGTGCTGTAACCATATCCTCTCGCGCACTTCTTGTGGTATGTCTTCTAATAAGGTGTCAAAGTCATTTCTTAAGAATTGTAAGTAACCAGCACCATTGAGCCTTGATGGGAATTCCAATGGACCTATGACTTTGCCATTCAAGACTCCCACCCACAGATTGAATCCGAACTATCTTCCCTTATGATCTTAGGATTCTCTACGCCCAAATAATGAAGGTTTTGCATATTGAATACTCCAACTCCTTTGAAGCATGATTCATCAGACCATAAAATCGAGTAAAAAAAGTGGATCTTGCCGGCATCGGCGCAGCGTTTCTCGACAGAAATCAATTCGTCGCTGGTAATCGGCTGGAAAAAGTGCTTATGATAGGAAGTGTTGCACATGATAAAGATGCAAATTATAGTCTTTGAAGATGCGGTGTACTCTAGTCCTTGCAACACCAGTGCGTCGAGATATACGGCGAAGACTAATGGATGCATCTCCTTCTACTCTTCTAGGTCTAGGTCTTCCTTCACGATTTTCAGTTCCGGGAATTCTTCCTTCGGGTTACGGGTTATTGACACGGAGAAAATCCTGGTGATTAGGATAGCGATCGCGATTAGTATAAAGCTCACGATACGTCATTGCAACTTGCCGAGCATTCCCGTCACAATAATAATAAATGAAAAACATTTCAGCATACTCACGAGGAGTGTAGGTATGAGGCATGTTCCAGTTGAGGCATGTTCCTGGGTTCCACTGAGCAGTTCATATCTCCGCCATTTTTAATATAATTATTTTTTTTTTCAAATATTGAAAATTTTTATAAACATACTATTTGTATATACAGTAGCGCACAAAAGTATTTTGACAAAGATATAGATTGGGTTAAAAACAAACAATTGATAAATATTATATATTTTTTTTTATTTACAAAAAAGATTTGATATGTTATATAGTGTGAGGGCCAGACAACATTGAATGTAAGACGTCTGTTCCAATGAAAGTCTATTTAATAACTAACTCACAAGCGATTTCTAATCAGTAAAAACAGAAGTGACGCTACGCACACACGCATGAAACACTCGATCGTAAGACTTTCCACAGCCAATGACGATCACGGAGACATAAGGTGTCATTCGCAGTGGAGAGTCTTGCCTATTAGTATTTCGTAGCATACCCTCTGGCCTTTATTACGGCATTACATCGCGATGGCATTGAATCCACTAACTTCTGCAATCGATTCAGGGGTATGCGATCCCACTCATTTTTAAGAGCTTCGTACAATGCATCCTTATTTGAATATTCTTGGCATCTTACTCTTCTATCCAGCTCCTCCCACAGATGCTCTATAGGATTTAAATCAGGACTTTGGCTTGGCCACTCCAGGACCCTAACTTTTTCGCGTTTAATAAGTTGAGTAACATGCTTAGAAGTGTGTTTTGGGTCGTTATCGTGCTGAAAGTAGTAGTTGTCCGGCATGTTTTCCTTAGCATGTGGTAGCATATGAGTTTCTAATATGTTTGCATACATAAAACGGTCCATGTTACCTTCAATTCGAACAAGAGGCCCAACTTTGTCACGTGAAAAGCAACTCCAAACTATTACATTGCCACCTCCATGTTTTACTGTGGGAATTTGGTAACGAAAATCATATGTTTTGTTTGCAGGACGTCGAATGTACCGTATGCCATCGGAAGATACTAAATTAAATTTACTTTCGTCGCTCCACAACACCTTGGACCACTCTTCACTTGTCCATGACTTGTGCCGATTTGCGAATGCAATTCTAATTTTCCTGTTTTCCGAGGATATAAAAGGTTTTTTAGCTGGTCTTCGACCATGTAAACCGTAGAGTTTTAGGCGTCGTTTGACAGTTGAAACATGGATATCTATCCCATAATTCTCCTTTAACTCGTTTTTGATTGTCACAGCTGACTTACGACAATCACTTGTGGAAAGCTTTTTCAATATATGATCCTCTTTACTAGATGTTTTTTTGGGCGTCCACTTCGAGGCCTTTTTTCTACAGTCTTCCCCTCAAGAAAAACTTTATTCCACCTGCAAATTAGCTGACGGGACAGGTTAAAGGAATGAGCAACTTCTGTTTTCGATATTCCCTGTTTTAAGGCATTTATAACAGCGCTTTTAATATCATTTGAATATTCCTTGCGTTTCGGCATTTTAAAATAATCAAAAAATAATAATTTCAACAAGAATAAGATTTTAACTAACTGGTAACATCAAAGACTGAAATCAAACAAAGTGACGAAATAATTTTCAAACTACAATGAGTCATTTTTATATTGTGGCATCCAATGTTTTGAAACAAGTTGAAACTTGTAACTTTTAAACAACCGTAATTACTTGACTCTGAACAGTGGTTAACAAATTTATTCATATATTTTCATATTAAATGAAAACACAACGAATATCGCTTTGTCAAAATACTTTTGAGCGCTACTGTATATACACCACCGCACATAAGTATTTGGCCACTTGAGTTTAAAGTGTTTTGACACCGAAATCAAAACCAATTGAATTAATTTTTATTATAATTTTGTTCCTTATGCTAAATTATCGTACAAAGAGCATTAATCTAATATTTCACATATCTCTTTCTCAAATCTTACACTCATCAAAGTAACTGCCATTTGCCTTAATAACTTCAGCACAAAGTTTGGGCATCCTCTCTTTTAATTTTGCAAGGTAATCTGGGTTTATTTTGCGGCACTCTCTTTCCAGGAGATCCCATATATGTTTGGCAGAGGTCGGACAATGTTTTCTGACCTCTCTGTCAAACTGATCACACAGTAACTCGATGGGGTTAAGATCCGGTGACTGCGGTGGCGAGATCATAACTTTCAACACTCTTTTCGCTCTAAGTTATTCAAGTAGGCCCTGCAGAGTTTGGATCAATGCTTGGGGTCATTATCGGTCTGAAGTTCCTCCCAATCAGGCGACGTCCAGAAGATGTTACGTTATCCTTTATTATTTGTTTGTAACTTTGTTTCTTCAGAATTCTCTCGATACTCAGCAGGTCTACAGTTGATACCCCGACAAAACAACCCCAAACCATCACGACACCTCCATGTTTAACTGTATGCACCACAAATTGTTTCGAAAAACTGCATGCAAAACTGCAGAATTTCAAAAATTGAAATGCAATTTTCTCAAAACATCAATTTTGTATATTCATGGTTTTGGCTTACACCTGACGATATGTGAAGTTATTTTTGTTTAATACTGTTTTAAGTAGGAATATAAGAAGTACGCAGAGCTAACTGAAAAAACATGTTGTATATGAAGTTTATTATTGTTATTATAATTCTCTTTATTTCAATTCATGTACATTTGCGTTTCACCTTTGATATTTTACGATGAACGTAGCTATCCCAGCTAAGTGATTTCAAAGACTGCTCTTGGCTGTAGTTTTTGTTTTCTTTTGTTCCTATGGCTCACTCGTGGTGCCACACCTGCGGGTACTGCCACACTCGATTGCGCTGAAGAATTCGCCGGTGCTGCCACATAAAGTTAATATTATACACACAGTACCAGTCTTTATACTTCAAGTTTAAATAAGGCGTTAATTTGTTTGCCGAACCGAGCCTACCCTCTTACACGCAGCTAAGTCACGCACTTTTTTAATGACAGGTCGCTTTCATCTTGTGCTTCAAACTTTCGCAGAGCAGTATACAGGCATGTAAACGCTTCAGAAGCAGCAGGTTTCTTTTCAATTTCTTATTTTTCCGAATTGCTTGTTGATGAGATGCTGCCGGGATCAGCTTTGTAACTGACAGCTACCATGTTTACAAAATTGCTATCTTGCAAGATTTGGTACCATGGATCCTCATTGTCGACAGTCAACAATTCTTTGAACGTCTTCTTCATAGCAATTAAGTTCTTGTAGCATATTAAGCATTTAATTTCTCCCGCGATTCTTTTATGGGTTGTTAAAAGAAGGTTAGGTTAGTTGGCAAAAAAATTACTTTATTACTCGTCTTTCTCATTTAGGATGTCACATGTAGGATGAATTGGTGCGTCATCAAAGGGCAATAAAGTCTTCTCTCTTTTCCCATTTCTTAGATGAAGGGCTTTTACAGCGTTTACAAAAGCTTTCACATACCATTTGGTAAAAATTTAACTATCCATCCAGGCGTTCTTTTTTAAGAAGTGTAAAAAATACGCAGTGCAGACATATTAACGTGTTTGAAACAACGTGGTTTCTTGCTTTTAAGCAAAGGCGAACGGTGGGTACGTGCTACATTAGCAAGAGCTAGTGCAGTGATACGATCGTTGTTTACTGTAGGACCAGGTGCCGTTCTTTCAAACGACGCGAAGCCAGGGTTTTTCGTGGAAAAGCCTTCCAATTGAGTCCGGTTTCGTCAGGGTTGTAAACATGTGCTAGAGCATATTCTTCTTGTTGCAAAACATCTCTAAATTTTATTTTGAAACAATCAGCTGCTGAAGAAGCCGCTTTCGAAACTTGAATGCCAAGATTTGACTTAAACCGTTTTAACCAGTCCGTGCTTTCCAGAATTCTTGACTGAATCTGTTATTAAACTGAATGGGTTTCTCACATACAATGAGACCAGACATAGGTCATCCACCAGTAGAATAGAGTTTGGATGTAAAATTCGATATAGCCATTTGTTTTTTATATCCGTAGTTGTCGACTTATCCACTTTGCATTCATGGTATACTTTGGTTGCTGATTCGCCTTTTTCTAGTCGTTTTTTTTCTATCTCGTATATTTCTTTCATGGAAAGAACTACACGTTTGCGTTTAGCCATTTTATTGTGATCTTATTTTACGCAGCAAAGTTTGAAAACAAAAAAGTTCGTAACATAGTGCTTCCATAGACCAAAATTTTATCAAAGATGACTGCAAAAACAAAAATTATATTGCATTTTCACAGTTATTCTCTTATTCCGAAGGAAAATGGAGGGCAAAGAGGGAAGTGTACCGCGCCGGTGTCAGCAAAAAGTATTTGTTGATGAATCTTAGAAAAATTGACACGTTGTTAGAATAAGTTTAACGCTTATTAATTATTACAGAAAAATCATTCGGATGAATGTTGATTTAAAAACTATATGAAATGTAAAGAATGAGTGATGAACTGTACGGAAAAAGAAAAACAGCACACGAAAATCACCAGAAATGACAGGTCACTATAAAAAACCGAAGAAGAAGCAACCACAGGAAAATACACTGGGTTGACGAGGTGGATATGTGACTGGGTGTGGTGAAAACCAGATTGCTGTCGTATGAGTTAACACGACAGGTTTTATAATTAGGTGTTTACACGATGAGTGTTTAAGTTTTAACAGTATTCGTTCGGTTAATCGGTCGTTCTGTTGCTCTATTACTCTATTGTTGCTTGAACTTTATCATTTCAATAACAACTAACAACTTACTTCGGTGTAACTGAAGTATGGGTTTCTCACAAAAAAACCGCCGGATTGTTTCAATCGAGTCAATTTTTGTCATAATTTGTACTTCAATGAATCGACTATAATAGTCAACTACAGCTAACAAATTGTGCTCCGATGGAAGTGGTCCAAGAAAGTCCATTGCTAAATGCTGCCAGAGTTTTAATGTAGTTCGGTCCGTTTCAAACATTCCCGGCACTTTTTTACAAAACTCTCAACGTGCTCATCCATTTTGGGCCACCACACTTTCGTTCTTCATCGTCGAATCATCACCACAATTCCCGGATGCTCTTCGTGAGCGAGTTGCGAAATTCTCTCGGCAAGTCTCTCCGGTATTATAATTCTTGTGCCTCGTAACAAAATTTCCCTAGCTAAACACAGCTCGCTCTCAAACACTTTGAATGATTTTAATGTTTCGTTCCAATTCTCATTATAGATTGCTTGTTTTACTTCTTGTATTATGACGTCTTCAATCGAATCTTTCTCAATGTCTGCTAATTTAACCCTTTTCGGTTCCGCATATGATAAGATCGCATTAATATATCATCTCCCAGTAATGTGTATTGGTATTTTTATGGGTCAGCAATATTACTTTTTACTGGCTTATACACCACTTTGTAGCGGTACGACGGTAGTTTTAGCATCCACCTTTCGATTCGGGCGCATGGTTTGGACTTCGGATTGAAAATCACTACCAATGCCTTGTGATCAGTAACCAGTTCGAATGTATTTCTGCTGTACAAGTAGTAGTGAAACCGTTCCACCGTCTATACGAGGGGTGGGTAAACTTCGGCCCGCGGGCCGCAACCGGCCACCATAGAGACGTATTTCTTTTCTAACAGTGCCGGTATACGTCTGTATGGTGGTGCTATTGGTCTTACATCAGTATCAGAGTCGGTATATCAACCATTATACCTTTCCATGTTATTGAATTCCGTGGATGTTGCATTATTCTCTGCCTGAATGGAATTGACATCGTATCCGATCTTCAGTATTTTTTAATGTTGAGCCATTTCAGAACCAACCAACAATTTACCATATTCGTAAGCAAAATGAAACGTCGCCTTACGACTCTGAGTCGGTGTTTTGATCACGGCTTCAAATATTTCCATGATTCTTAAGCGATATTTTCCATATGCATCGAAATTCCGATTTAATTCTTTCTTGCGCATTCTCGTTTGTATACCTTTACTTTTCAGATCAGTCCAAGCTTCCGGATCCACAATATTAAATTTAGTACCTGAATCAACGACAACATTTACATCAACCACTCCTATCTAACAGCACAACTGATTGCTCGAATCCCCTGATTCGAAATAAAACACATCGTCGTACTCGTCGACATTTCTTTGCTCAATTGAGTAAGAAGCAAAGAAGACATTTGTCAAGATCGGTAGCTCGTTTTTTGAATGATTCACTCACATGAGGCCATTTATCAGCTTTAGCTTTGGGGTGTTGAAAATAACTAAGTTCTTTACTCACTTCATCATTGTGTACTCTTGATAAATGGTCTTTCATTCGCGAAGACTTCATGGCTTCATTACTTGTAAATGTTTTATCGCACAAAAGACAATGTGGAAACTGCACATATTGCGGTAACGTGATGTGACCGAATTTTAAATACTAAGCAGAGTTTGTACGACACTACGACTTTTGAATCCATTGTGCATGAACTTCTTCACTTCAGAGGAAACGCACAAAACTGAGAAATGATGGTGAAACTGAGAATAGCCAGTGACTCGAGCCACCCGTGCAATTTCTACTGTACTGTTCTATTATTTTACTTTTCTACTCTACTATTTTAATTTTTCCCCCTATTCAGTCATTGCAGCACTGGTAATGATTTTTTATAACACTTAACGGTTTTTTGGCGTGAAAACGTCTGTCTTCTCGTTGAGCATCTACATTGGTAGCCAGTCAAACTTTCTTGTGTTACAAAACACCGTCATATTTCAATCCCTTATAACTACGAGACTAATAATGCGAAAGCAACGGTTTAATTTACAGTGTATAGAACATATTTGTACGTATTTATAGTGCAGCGTTTGTTTCGTCTGTGACGCCATCTGGCTGGTGCAAGCGCCTACGCGTGATTGTTGTTAATTAGCCTTGTGTAAATATTTTTATGAGTGTAGCGTGAGAACGCGTTTAGCTAGGACATTGATATGGGTATCATTGTGAAGAGCTTGAAACGAACTACCAGGACCTAAAGTGAACCAATAAAAATATACGCCGAAAGATAAGTAAAAATTAGTATTAATTTTAAGATTGAACAAGAGTCAAAGATATCGTCGCACACGTGTCGGAAATATTGTTATTGTAAAAAACTCAAACCAGAGAAAGCTCGCATCAAAACGAATTTAAGAAACCTTAAATGTCTAGTGCGGAGCAAATGTCAGAGCTACGGCAGCATCAAAGAAGAAATGAAAAAACGGCGCAAAGCAATAAACTTGTGATTTATATATTCTGTAACCACACTACTCTATAAAACCATTCTATTATTGGGTTTGTTTTTGTTCGCGGAATTGGTAATAGCGTTTGAAAAACTTTTTGTTTGAAATTTAAGATTTAAAAAACATGGTTCCAATAATACGCTATTTTTATTATTTCATCTATGTCATTCTATTATGTTAAAGAGATTGATTTAAATACATACTATTAAGAAACACTTGTTATAATGTTATTTCGAGGTTTTAACGGAAAATCTACGGCGTGGACCTTGACTACGCCCTTCGGTTTTTATTATGTAAATGATCCAGACACATTAAAAACTATTATAAGCGTCGTTCAATACATAGTTCTAAGAACTTCAATACAAAGTTGTCGAGACTCACACACTCCCTGTAAATACTCATCGCCCACCTGATAAGCAAAATCCCCCAGGATGGGAACTTATGTGCTACAGTTTTCAAAACGCGTGCTAGCATAATGACATCGTCAAGTTTATATTCTCCCCGTTCCATAATCCTTAGTGCAACAACTTCCTCCAACTGGTTGTTGAAGTTACATTTTTCGGCTTGTGTGCGTAATCTCAAAATGAACATGTCAATACGTCACCAAATGCATTATCGTTCTGGTTTACTTCCTCCGGCAAACTGAAAAACACGTTTTCCTCTTTTGGACCGTCGAAGTGTAATAAAAGGTCGTCCATAAATTACGTGAGACTATTTTGGCGATTTTGGCGACAACACTGAAAAACCAGGACGGTAACGGGACATCGTACAAGCATTTATATCGTTTTAAAGTGCATAGACATAGGAAAAAACAACATAATAAAAAAGAGTGTGAACCAATTCGTTTTCTCAGCGTCATCTCCGAAAAAAATTAAGAATTATTAACCGCCACACCTGGTACGCCTAACCGCTCAATTTCGAACCCAATAAGTGTTGCCTTAGCTTTGTCTACAATATCATCAGTCTGTTCCTTATCAGTGGTAACATCAGGAGGGGGAGCAGTCCACCTTCTAAGTTCATTTGCTTTGTGACCTACCGGTTCTATCAATTTTATTTCTACTCTTTCCCAGTGCGATAGAACCCGTACATCATGTTATGTAAAAAACAAAAAATAAAGGCTAAAAAGACCAAATAAATGAAATAAAAGAAAAAACTTAATAAATAAAGTAAATAACTTTTAAACATGGTACCAGTATTAAAAAAATATACTCATCATCATCATCCTGATACTGCACTTGTCCCATTCTCCTGCAGTTTAGTTTTCTGAAGGTTTCACTTCTGCTGCGTGTGACGTGCCAAACATGTTTCTTTTTTTTAATATATTTCTTGCCCAATCAAAAATATAGTCCAGTCATTTAAGCACAAAAATGGGGTCAACCTCGGAGTGAGAGATAGTAATCTGGAAACTCGTATACACCTTCATTTCGGTGCTCTAAAGGTTGTCTCAAAAGTCTCATGCAATCTCGTGCCGCGTCGTTAGTTATTCAAGGTCAAAAGTCGCGAAAATCTAATATAATATATGTATATATTTTAATGTTTCGTATAATATGATTTCGTTAAAAACAAAAATTATGACATTGTTTGGGCTGGTTGGTTATCACTGGTCCAGGAAAGATGATCCAATCATTTACCTGAAAATAGATTTTAAAAACACTGGGTGAGATTTACCTATGCTGGACAAACAAGCTACGTTTATAGGAAATTGGAAAGGATTGAAACCCATTAGGTCTTCAGTCTAGTTCCCGTGGTTGGTTGATCTTCCTCCAATCGTTTGGAACCCCACCTTGGAGACACAACAATTTGCTTCAGTCAATCGGGTGGAACCCCACCTTGACTTCAACCAACTCCGGCACGTTACTTTCAATCGGGTGGAGTCCCACCTTGAAAGTCATAGAACTGACGTGGGTTTTTGAGGAAATACTCGCTCCCTTCAATAGGGTGGAACCCTACTTTGAAGAGTGTTTTGTCTTCAATTTACGTCTATGTCTAATAGGGTGAAATCCCACCTTAGACATGAGACCACGAGTCAAAATAGGCCAATGGATTATTGAAATCATGCAATTATTAGAAACAACTATTAGGAAAACTAGGTGTTAAATAAACATAATAAATCTCTGTGCAACTACGCACTTGCGCCGGTTCCTATTTCTCACTCTTATTTCTTCGCACTTAAAGTCTTATACTCTCTTACGTAAATCTTTCTAATTTCAATTATAGATTCAAATTGCAATTAATAACTCACTTTATATTTTTCCTTACTTCAAAACGTTGGGTCACTTACTTTCTTCACGTCTGAATAAAGACTGGCGTAGGATGGCGCAGAGGGCATATTTTTGGGCCAAACAAATTCGCTAACTCAGGGACATTTCATAAGTGCTCCGCAACAAGGGAATAAACATCAAAACTAGCACTACGCAGTTTTGGCAACCGCAGCAAAATATTCTGATTAAGTAAATAAAATGACCAGAGCTGGTCCCATCGAAATAATCGGCAAAAAAACCAATACAATCATTCATCTGGTTCATATTAAAATACTCACTTCTTACAACTGATGTTAATATCTATATAGGAATTGTAGAACATAAATTTTGTGACAAATTTTGTTCGTAACATTTTTTCATGCGCTCAACCGTTTTTAAGATACAAGGCGAAGAACTAAAACGAATAGAAATAACTCCGCGGAAATAACGCTATCAATTTGACCTGGCCTAATTTTGTTAACTAACCATACCAGTAGATGGACATGTGGCAACCCACATTTCTGCCATTCAACAGTGTACATGTGGCATCGTTGTGGACCAAAAATGTGAGCCTTGTTTATGAGATGTTATGGGAATGTAACATATCTTGTAAAGATCTAGCCAAACTTCTATCAATTAGTTGTCCAACATTATGACGCCGCATTCATGCTTGTGTTTCTGGATCAGAAATAAAATAGATCTGCAAAACTTTATGATCATTGTCGGCCCGACACGGCAGCAAACTACCAGCTAAATGATAAACTTGCCCTTGAATTTTGAATGTGGGCATAAAACCTCGCTCAACAATCAGTGAACTCTTAAAGGAAGTCATTTGAAAAGCGTTGTTGTAACGACGTATATTGCCTAAGAATTGTTTAGATTGAGGTTGATCACCAGTAAGAAGAGAGTGTAAAGGTTCGGGTGGAGGCAAAATTTCCTGTAACTTTATTTTACCTTGTGAGCAACACAGGCCTTTATGACACAATAATATTTGAGGATTTAACCGATCCGACCGGCGACATCAACAAAACGCCCCCGACACACATAGCAAATGTCAAGTACTTGATATTGTAAAAGGCATTTCTTTGATGGCACTGAACATCCTATAAATAATATTAACTAACTAAGAACTAAGAAGAAGCCTTAACTCAATTAAAAATTAATAAATTTGTAATATTCGACCATACTATATTTGAATTTTAGTTCACTTTTAACACTTAATGGAGAGTATTATAATTGAACGTTGTGCTAACGTCATGGCCCAGTGTAGTCAATATTTGGGCAACAAATAAATTCTCCACTTTTTTTTTTGTTTAATTAAAGTTTTAATGAAATAAATGGTTACTATAAGTCAATCGTGCTCAGATTTCTGGGTGGAATTCGGACTGATGTTTTAATGTTGCTTGGTAAAACACCAGTCGCAATTCAGACTGAAAACGATCGGAAATTGTTGTCCTTCAGTTTTCCTAATTCCAACTCTTGTAAAATTAAAACACCATTCGGAATCCAGACGGAATTTAGAAAATAGGCAAAAGCACTAGAACGCCAATCGGAAAAGTGATTTATTTCCGTCTGAATTCTGACTGACCTTCACTAGCTCCGATCGATTTGAGTCTGTCTTTTTCAAAGTAAAAGTAAATTTTAATTTATAAGTAAATTTTCGCAAATTTTTTCACCAGGGTTTTTGTTTTGATTTTTTTGGACCCGTCACAGTTCTCTTCTGAGTCAGAATTTACTCATTTTTCCTTTTTGATTAATCAGTTATTGACACCTCTCAACATAGTTACAAGTCATGCTAATAAGTCGCTTATGCTAATTTCTTAAGGAAATTCTCTCTCTCTCTGATCTTTCCAAGAACTGAAGTGAACTCTCAAGTACCGACCGATCTTTCAATTATGAACTGTCTACCTACTGAACTGTAACTTTGAACTCAAGTCTGAACTATCATCTTCATCCCTTCCAGACGGTCGAGAGGAAATCTGGTCCCGCCATAGTACACAAATATAATTTGATTCATGAAACATAAATTTTTACAATTTTGTACAGGACTAGAGGAAGTGCCTCACACTTCATGTTTCTGTTCAATGATTCCGTACATTTGGAAAGAGCTGTATCAGTGAATAAGGCACTTCCAACATGCAATCAAAAAAGTATTTACATATGTTACACTATTTACAGTCGCAATTGTTCACACCTATTGATAGTAAAATAAGCATAATGTAACAATTAAAAACATTACGAACTGTACTAGAAATTGTTCACGAATTACAGAACGTTTCTACAATATAAAACCAAAATTGGAGATTTTGACAAGATATTACATATTTATTTCGATAAATATATAAATGATTAACGATTAAAAATTTAGCTAATGATTAACCCTCCAGCGGTGGCGCACGGAATCTGATTCCGCAGCGAACTTTTTTCTTATAATTGAGCTGAGATGTATGATTATATTGATGAGTTGATGTAAGAAACATGTAAGAAAATTCAAACAAATTCAGACTGTAAGAAAATAACTTGTTAGTTAGGATCATGTAACATAGCCTATTTGAATAAACTTGTTTAAAGTATCATGATTGTATTAACTAAGTATCCACCAGAACATTTGGTTTATTCTGCTGTAATTTGACACATGAGGTTTCACAACTCTAGATCTAGGTTTGGAAGGTAACATGAACTCAAAGAAGATAGTAAGGTGACTATACCATAGTCCGCAACGTGACAAATTGCCATGTATTATATATATTTGATATACAACTGATTGATCTTGATTTCAGATTCAGCTTTGATGAATACATTGGTTATAATCGGTGGTGATGCTAATCAGTTGGAAAAAAGTGCAACGCTCTCATTTAATTTGGTTATTTTAGTTACGGGTAACTGCTCAATGACACTAACGAATTATCATTTCAGATTCATTTGAGTTCAATAATTGAGGGACACATCAGAGAACACTCGAATTTTTAGATTACTAGCTCGTCCCATTTACATGATTTAAATAGAAAACAGAAGCAATAGTTTTTTAACAGAACAAGATGTTACTCCAAACCCAAAGGAAAACTCAGTACAATTGGTAACGAAACAAATGTTTTATAAGTATTTTATAAGCCAAGATTGTCAGAGGCATTCAATTTATTCTAATATGCTTTTGTTTTATAATTCCTATTCCAAGTATTATTTATATTATTATATTAGATATTTTTATAACATGAATATTAATATATTAGACTTACTATTGTTTTGGATACAACTATCATTATGTTCCTATTTTCGCTATTAGATACTTTGTTTTATAATATAATTGTCACTCATGTTACAAAAAATCTAACAAATTAGTTAGTCAATAAATCAATGATTATTTGTTTATTTTTTTAAATTCAATTCTACCTCATATGGATATGCCAAAAATTTTATTAATTACTATGATTAATTTTATTTGAATTATATTATTTTTATTAAGTGTATATTTACTGAAAATACTTATTTGAAATATGTATTTATAATTTTTGTTTTTTCTCTTTTTTCCTTGTCATTGTTGTAATTACATATATCACTTTTATAATATTATTTGTTATAATAATTTTACTTGTTAATTGTTAAAAATATTTTTTGATTCGTTTTTATTATTGTAATTTTATCATAATGAACTCCTTTCCTTATTAGTAAATTAGTATTTTGCATTCTCTGCTGATGGATCTATTACAGATTTTTAGAAGAAGTTTTTTTTAACGTCGAGAAAGTTTATATGGCAGATTGAGCAATTTACTTCGGTTCTTTACAAAAATTTAAATTTTCAACGGTTTTTTGCCCATAGCGGGTAAACAAAGCATTTTAACAGGTTATTATACAATATGTACGACCGACCTCCATTATTATTTAATTTCCTAAGTTTTTTCCACCGTATGAGAGGGGATTCCCAAATAAAAGTTGCGTTGTTGATTTTGAGTCAGATGAAAATTGAGTTTTCATTGGAAGAAATGTAGAATTTCTATTGGTGAGTGTGTTTTGGTTGATACATTCTGGCTGTTTGGCTGATGCTCAGGCCTTGAATTGTGAATTCTTCTTTAATTAATAGTATTTTATTGCCTGTTAGGTTTCTGGAGCCATAGTCACGGCGTTGGAGGTATAGGGCCTTTTGCTCAATTTACCTCTTTGAATTGAAATGAGAAACGCGAAGCTACTTGAACGACTGCCTAATTTTACCCGACTGTCCCAAAAGGAGGATAATGTTTTTCGCGCGACATTTGTATCGATAAAAATAAAAAGTCTATTTTACAATTAAGGGATTATTATTTTTGTGCAATATTAAATTATCTGTTAGTGTCAATCGAACTTAACCGAATTATTACTGAACTCTAAGAGCACTGAACTCAAGACTTCGACTGACACGTTGTTTTTCCTCAAATGAAAACTACCTCATTTTCCTTAATTAATTTCATTGCTAGGTAAGCACCTTATTTCTGTTTTGTTACCAAGCAATCACTTTTTCCAAAAACTTTGATATCCGTCGATGGTATCGACGTCCGGTTTAACGTCCGTCAATTTCAATGGTAATCTTATTTACTTATCATTGCAATTTAAAAAATGCGTCTTTTGATATAACCACTGCCATTAATGTAATACCTGAATTTAAAGGTGAAATAAAAGAACTTAGTAATTATAACCCAAATCGGTAACGGGGGTAAGCGATTGATTCCAAGAACGGTAAATCTATTCACTCTAGATAGCCATATGACCAACTTCATATCTTTAAAAACGGAATTATCTAAAGTAGCACTTTCATTTTTAATAGGCACAGATGCTGATATATCAGTTTTAAAATAAATAAGTTCAATAAATTAAATAATGGGGTCTGTTCTAGCCGGACATAACAGATTCCTTTTTATTTTCCATACCATTGTTGTTGTGCTTCGAAACTCAATTAATGTGGTATTCTGGCCGTAAAAATAGCAGAAAAATTTGTTAAAAATCTGCTATCATAGCAAGCTCAGATTTAGTTGACTTTATGATAAAGTTTTCTGCTATTTTGACAGGTAACTACTAAAAACAAATTTTTATTTACATATGGTAAAATTTTTCAGAGAAAACGATTTTATGAAGACGATTTCTTTGGATTTTTATTGGTATGCATCTCAAAATGTTTCAGTTACATATGGATTTTAGAATTTTGGAAGTAAAATTAAGGATTGCTTCAATTTTTTTGGTAAGTACGATTAATTTACTTGAATATTTTGTTAATTTATCTTCAAATTTTTCAGTTACATTTGGATTTTTAACATGGATTGTTATTTGCAATACAGAGTGCTACGATTGCAAAAATGAAGGGAAATCTTGTCGATTGTTTCAAAATTGTAGGCCTAGGGATAGTAGAAACGAGTGACAAGCCAGCCATTTGACCTGGAGGATTTCAAATTAAAAAGATGTTTAGGCTGACAAATGCAGCAACAAACGAAGATATTGAAAAACTTCAGTCTTTTTCAAGGCCATCACGTATTCCCTTTGATCTACAGGTAGATATTAGAAGATTTATTTATCTTATGAATTATATTTAGGTTTACTTTCTGTTTGCAGGTATTGGCTGCGTTAAACTTCTACGCATGTGGATCTTACCAGGTATCCCTGGGACGGAATCACTTGCTGGGATTATCGCAGCCAAGTGTATCGAGGTCAATAACCAATACTTCTAACTTGATTGTTGATCACGTAGATTGATTGTTGTCGCGGAGAAGGTCCAAGTGCAACAAAGGTATATCTGTGATGATTAACTATTTCATATATAGCTAATTTTGATTTTTTGGGTTTAGTGAGAAATATGACATTTTTAGGTTTAGCGCTGGCACTCAATGTTATCAACAGGAAGTGGTACCACAGCCTAAATGTCCTTGCTGTAAGAACGAGTTTTTAATAGTATTTTCCTTTCCTGCGACTCCTATACCTATGCGTTTCATATACCTTAATGCTCGGTTTCCTGGATCAGTACATGATTCCGACAATTTTGAACTGTTCAGGCCCAAGAAGCATTTTAATAGGTAAAGTCTTAATTTTCCCATGTTGATTTTGATTGAATATGAAAATTTGTATTTTTTATTAAAGGTGATAGTGAGTTTCCCTTGGAACCGTGGCCTCTGACACCTTTCGTTGCAACCGTTGAGGGAACCCATGACCAGTACTACAACCTGAATCATAAAAAGGCTCGACAAAAAGGCTGTAGAAGAAAGCTCTTCGGTTTGTTAATGAGTTGGTTTCGGTGCCTTTTCGTATGCTTCACTACTCCCCAAAAACCGCTGCACTAATTGCTGATAGAGTTATGTGCTTGTACAATATCGACATTGACAAGCAGATCGAAGAATGGGAGGAAGTCAGAACAGACGATGATGACATAGCCGCTGGGAATCCAGATTCGACTCCACAATGGCACACCTTAGGCGAACAGTCTCTAAAAGATTACGTTAGTAATCTTTGTCGTAGGCGAAGATTGCAATGAAGCTTCAAAAATATTTCTTTTTGTAAATTTTGAACGTTTTATTCACATTACAGTTATATTGCATTTATTATATTTACATATAATTAAGTAAATTAAAAATTAAATTATTATAAAAACATATTGTTCATAAAACATATTTGAATTTATATTATTGTATTTAAAAATATTTGTATTTAAGATTTATATAAAGTTTTCTAATTAAAATAAAAAAAAATAGTGCTGTACACATTTTTTTTTGTTAATACATATAAGAATTATATTTGAAAAAAAAAATCTCAAGAATAACAAAATATATAAGTGAAAATATCAAAAACAACAAATTAAAACTAGCAAAAATATCAAAAATTACAAATTAAAACTATCAAAAATATCAAACTTAAACTACCAAAAGCAACAAAATGCCTTACTAGCCCTCGCTGTTTTTTTCGCGATTCGGCAATAGACGCCCGAAAAGACGCATTAGGCGCTTAAGTCTTTACAAGCGTCTCCACCGAATCCACTAGCTGGACGAGCAAAGCATTCGATGTCTCCAGGCTGGAGGCTATTCCTTCAAGTAAAGAAGCCATAGATTCTAAACCTTTCTTTCTTATTTTCACATCTGCTTCCAGTATTGGAAGTAAATGGATATCCGGGAAAACAAGTTGTGTGAGTTGCAGTGCAAATTGTTTTATATAATTTAACTTTTACCGCCTTCTGAATGCCTCCTCTTTGGTCGGCGAGCATCTGAAATTCCGGTGGCCCACCGCCCGTCTTCTGCTGCGCTATAGTGTTGGTCCCCTTTTTCTAGAAGGTTGCATATTGCCAGTTATCGAAAACCTAAAAGTATTATTGGATGAACACTACATACGAATAAAAAAAAGAAAATTACCTTCACAGAGTTAAGTTGGCCCCTTCACAGAGTCAAGTTTCCCTGCTAGATCCCCCCACAAACCTCGCATAGAAGCGTCTGAATGTTTCTTCAAACGCATCTCCAGACTCTGCTCGAGAAAAGCTGCGTATTCTCTTTTCTGAGTATTCGTAACTTTCTCGCTGCGTCATCTCTCTATTAATTGTAAACAAAACAATTAAGTAAAATTCTTGTAGAAACACATAACTTAGACTTACATAAAACGTCTCACATCAAATCAGCAAGAAAAAATTCCCGGGGTATCCCAGTTTCCAATGCATGACAAGAAATTTGATTTAAACAAAACATATACATCATGAACATAATATAAAACGTTTTCACCCGGATGTATAATTGATCCATAATTCATGCATTAAAGGTTTTGGTACGAATTATACATAGTCGTTAACATGTTTCACATTTTCTTCAAGATGAGCATCAACTTCGTAAAAAATCACTCAAAAAATCACAGTTTCGTCGCTGGTGTGGTAAAATTAACTCACCTCCCAATTTACTCATTTTAGAGATTAAATTAAATTAAAGATAATCAGAAATTTTGCGATTTCAAATTCACTTATTCACTTGACTATTTGTTGGTTATGAACTAAATAAACAAATGTCAAACTTCCAACATGTCATTCGTAGCAGATTTCGAAATAGATTCTGTTATGGCATAACCGATTCGAAAATAGTTGGTTGCCAGAATAGCAACTTAACGAAACCCTGCTACGAACCAAGTCCGTTATACGTCATAGCAGAAAAATCTGCTATTTTAGGTTTTACGCCAGAATATGTGAAATATCTGGCGTGACGAATTCAAGATCGTACAGGAGTACGATATATATGCCAAACCAAAAATTTATATGTCAAAAATTTCATGTGGTTTAGGAATCATTTCCAATCTTAACAGATGGCATATTGGGTAGAGACTTCTTAATTAAAACTTCATGTAAAACCGACTATGAATCTTTTACTGTAACCTTATTGCTAGCTGAAGATGATAGAGCCAGAATGCCAAAATTTGAACAAATAATTGTTCCGGCAAGAATGCAAATTATTCGGGCAGCATGATAAATGTCAGAAATGAGAAAGACGGAATAGTTCTTAACGAACATATACGAGAAGGTGCATTCGTTGCCAATAGCTTAGTGCCTGTTAAAGGAGTGGCGCATGTTAAATTAATGAATACCTTGGACCATGATGTAGTACTCAACAACTTAAACCAAAGATAGAATCGATGGAAAATTACCGTATTTTATCTTCAGGGGACACTCTTAGTTAAAATAATTTTTATGGACAGAAAATTCCTGTTATAGACAAAAGTCCAGTTTATATAGAGAGTGATAGACTAGCACACTCTCACTCAAGTGGAAGATATAAATAAAGAAGTCAAAAAATTAATTGCTAAGGACATAATTGAACTTTCGGTAAATCCATATAATTCCCAACTTTTGATAGTACCAAAAAAGTCTGCCGGTGAGACTAAATAATAGCGATTAGTCGTAGACTTCAGACAATTAAACAAGAAAATCATGGATGATAAATTCCCTTTAACAAGGCTAGAGATATTCTTGATAGACTTGGAAGAGCAAAATATTTTTCAACACTCGATCTTACTAGCTCTTTTCATCAGATTCCATTACACCCTAATTCTAGACCCTTAACAGCTTTTTCAACCAGTAGTGGATATTATCAATTTAAACATTTGCCTTTTGGTTTAAAAACTTCTACGAATAGTTTTCAGAAAATGCTATCAATAGCATTAGTTGGTTTAGACTCTGAGGCATTTTTGTATGTAGATGATATTATTATATTTGGTTGTAGTTTACTGCACCATAATTTAAGTTTAATTAAAACATTTGAGAGACTTCGGAAATATAATCTCAAACTGAATCGAGAAAAATGCAACTTTTTACGAACAGAAGTCACATATCTCGGACATCTTATTACCAATGATGATATCAGGGCTGATTCCAAAAAATATGATACAGTGCTTAATTATCCCGAACCTCCAACCGCAGAAGAAGCAAAAAGATTCATAGCTTTTTCCAATTATTATAGACGATTCATACATAATTTTGCTGAAATAGCTAGACCCAATAATGATTTATCTAAGAAAGATACTCCATTCATCTGGTCTGATAAATGTCAGGAATCATTTTTAAATCTGAAATCAAAATTAATTAATGCTCCTATATTACAACACCCAAATTTTCAAGAAAAATTCATAGTAACCACAGATGCATCGTAGTTTGCAGTATGGAGGACACTCATGGAGGTATCAAGAGAATTATAAATAAAATTAAACAAAGATACATTTGGAAAAAATTGAATAAAATGTTGCAGCATTATGTTAGCAAATGTCAAACCTGTGCAAAAAGTAAAATAACAAAACAAACGAAAGAAAAGATGGTTATAACAAAGACACCTTCCACAAGTATCGAAATAATTTCTATAGATACAGCAGGTCTTTTAAGAACATCAAAAGAGTTTAGGTACATGCTAACAATCCAGTGTGAATTAACAAAGTACATTGAAGCCATTCCGATAGAATATAAGGAAGCGTTGAAAATAGCTCTCGGCTCACATATACCAGGGTCATTGAGAATTGAGACACATAACGATTCCGGTGATCGGTGTGATTGGTTCTGACAGACTCCGACTGAAAAATAACGCTGTTTTATGACCTTTTTCTAACTCTTTTCTCTTCCTGAGACAATTTTTGAATGAATCAATAATTGAATTTGATAAATTTTTGATTTTATTATTATGTTATCAGTGCGGCAGGTACTAATGAGCGAAGTACGGGCAATTTTGATCCCCGTGCCTGTTCAAAAAGAACAAAGTTCCAAAAACACGGTGATTTTCGAATCACAGTCACAGCCCCGACTGTGGTTAAGAAATCACACTTTTCCCCACCTCTAATGTGAACCCTCGCTAACGCCGAGTTTGCAAGAGCTCCTGAAAATCGTGTGCCAACTCGTTATATGAGAATGAGAAATCTTTATTGTCCTTGTCTATGTACCGGTTAATTTATTCTTCCTGAAACCAGACGAAAGTCATGCAGATTTGCTTTCACTATTCAAAAAAAACAATAGGACTTACGGGTACAGTACACTTAACCGGATTTTTTGTTATTGATTTTTTTTCAAAATTTTTTTTTTATATAGATATATTAGACTATTAGACGTCTGTGCATTTTAAGAGGTGGATAATTTTTTGAACCCCCCTGGCCACGGGCCTTTTATAAAAGGCAGATTTGTATCAAAATTCTGCTTTAATTCAAAGTTCTTGTGTTCTAGGTTCAAAAATGTGCACTGTACTTCCTTATTTTTGAAAAATTAGTGTTTTCGAGCGGAAAAATCAATGTTTCCACCACTTAAAATAAGGATAATAATCACATCTAACTAAATATGTAATTTTTTTTTTTTTAAAAAGAACTTCACTAATAAAAAATCCGGTTAAGTGTACTCTCCCCGGACTTTCGAGTACTACAGGAGATACACAAGCAACAAGAAGGAGATACACAAGTAATTTACGAAAAATAAGCTTAAAGTCGTGTATCCAAAGCTCAATTGCTGCAGAGCACAACACACGAAAGCTCACACTGTAAGTGTCCTGTAAAGTTCATTCGAACTTGTATGTATACATTTTCTTGTTCCAAGTATATTCCTGTTGACATGTTTAGATGTACTAAGCTTTTGAACAGCGAATATATTTACAATGTTCGATAGTGTACTTGATAAAAAAGTGAGTGAAAAATATCATCATGTATTCAATTAAAACATCGTGTTAAGGAAGTTTTTCAGAACTCACACGTTTCAAGGAAGCGGCACGGTGTATTGCAACAGAAAAACTACGATAAGCTGATTTTACCCAAAAAGTTGTTTGAGTTTGTACGAACCTTTGATTCTGCCTCGACTCTATGATTTTCTACTTCTGGTAAATGAAGTTTCTTTTAAAATTTCTCGCAAAAAGTTGATTGTTATTACCGCAGGGATATGTTAAGTTATAAATATTTAACTTAGAGCGCTGATGTACTTTGCTAATAACCCTGCATGCCGGATGTGATTACATAACTAGCCTATTCGAATAATAAGGAAGTTTCCATATGACTGTGAATTGTTTTTAAGTGTGAAGAAACAATATATAAGAGGATTTGTCATACGTTCGTAGTGCCTTTTTATCCCAGGAGTGAGGACGAATATGAGAGCTAACTTGCCACTCATATGTTATAGTCATAATTTTATTTGTTGACAAATTTGTTAAAATTTCTGTTCATATATTATATTTGACAATGTTTTGCTAAAATGAGGTTAGCATACCTGCGAAGCATGTATTATGTGAATGAATAATACATTTTCGGAATAGTAACTCTAGATTCGGTCGTTCTATTGTGTTTTCCGCAAATAATTCCAGCATCTTAGAAAAATAACTAACAGTTTCGCTAAGTTTACTTCGCGTATGTACGAGCAAAATTTGGGTCGTCCCAGTTTAAATGAAGAACCGTACAATGTCATATTCGGTCTTCAATGACATTTAATGCAACACTATCTGCTTCATACGGAAACAGGAGGTGAGATACATCTTAGGCTTATGAATGTAAATACAATAGTTCTGTTCCCGTACTTTTGCAGCAAAAACCTTTCTCTCAAATATTGCAACCAAGAGCCTAATGCTGTAAACGCAACTCGGGCTGTAAATACCAAATATTTTGAATAGCAGATAGCCAGCTATGGTGAGCGAAAAATGATAAACACAATCGCAGATATGTAGCTTGTCGTCACATTCACAGTTGTCAAATCTCAAGGCATAACCAGTTGACGATCAAATGTCTATATGCATCAAAATGGATCAAATCAAACAAAATTTAAAAAAAACATCATAAATAACGAAAAAAAAAAAATTATTACGAAAATTAGGGAATGTCAAATAATTTTGTGCAGTGCATATTTTGTACCAACGTATTCATTTATTCATGAGTATAGAGTTGGCTGCACCGCGGGCTACGGCTAGAAAAATAGAAAATAGCTCTAAGCAGACTATGAATAATTTTATAGCCGATAGCCCAGGCAACAGTTTTGTGCACCTTCATTGAAAACCACGGCGAGCTATTTTTCTAGCTGCTATTTTCTAACCGATAGCCCGTGTTGTGTTTACAGCATAATCCTCTTAGTTGCCTCATTCACATGAAGCGTCGACGAATTGGTTCGAACCACTCGTTTGATATGTTAAAGCATTCACACGCAACCTACGCGTTTGACTTTTGTTTTGTTGACAAGATGCAAATTTTTAAAAGAATGTGAGATTAACGTAATATTAGATTATTATCATTAGGGTGTTTATCGTACGTCTTAACATCCCGTAAGAGAAAAATAATTCAGTGTAATTCCATTTTTTGTACTCAAACAAAAATAATAAGCAAAAAAGAATGATTTTAACGTTTCTAAAGTGGTTCGAACCATTTCGCCGACGCAGTTGTTTGGTGCGAGCGAATGAGGTAAGTATGATGAAAAACTGAAATTAGTACGGGAACAGAAAAGCAGTAACATGGAATAGAAATGTCAAATTTTGATACGGAGTATAATATAAACATAAAAATTGGTTGGCTGTAAAGTCGATTTACGGAAGATAATTTTACGTGATAACGTCATGAGAAAACATTGATGAAAAAATTATAGTTAAACCGGCTAAATTTAATCCGGTTTAGAGAAACTAGCTGAAGTTAATCCGGTTTAACCAACTTTGCTTTGCAGACTAAATTCGACCTTAGTGTAAAAAAAAACCACAAAATTATAGTTAAACCGGCTAAATTTAATCCGGTTTAGGGAAACTAGCTGAAGTTAATCCGGTTTAATCAACTTTGCTTTGCAGACTAAATTCGACCTGACTGTAAAAAAAAACAAAATTATAGTGAAACCGGCTAAATTTAATCCGGTTTAGGGAAACTAGCTGGAGTGATTGAAATTAGTAAAATCAACCTCATTCGATGTAAATAAACAGGCGGAACGTGACAATGAGTCATGCTTTTTCGTGTGTGCAGTCGGCGTTCATCGATTTATAAGACGTTATCACGTCAAAAAATATTGAAATTTCACGGAAATAAACAAAAAAAAATTAATTAGTTACCAATAAATACTTTACAAATAGTTCAACAAAATAACAGGGAACAAGCACATTAAAAATCACATTGTCACGTAGTACATAAATTTGACAGTTATTCAACTTTTTACTGGACGAAATTTATGCAGTTTTACTTTTATTTGTACGGGAACCCAAAATACTCAAAAACAGTAAAAAGCAGTAAGAATTTCGAGTAAGGCAACGTACCTTATAGTTCTCATCAATGATTTCTCACAAAATGCAAACACAATCAATTAAATTAATATACAGTGAAACCTCCAGATAGCGGACATTTTCGGTGCAAGCTATTTTGTCCGTTATTTGGAGGTGTCCCTTAAGTAGAGTTTTCGAAAAAAGTGAAGCAAAGTTTATACATAATCGGCAAATGTTTTAGGAAAACCAATTAAAATTAATTTTATTTATTGATTATATCAGTTCCATTTGTGTCGCATTAGTCCAACATAGTTTTTTTTCATAGTGTGACTGTGTAATTCCATATCCTTGTTGCATGTTGTTCTTCTTCTATACCCAATTCCTCCACCGTCCGTTATATAGAGTTCAGAGTCGAAGCGGTTTAGCTGATTGAAAATATCGGCTCATATGAGTCGTAAATATGGGCCGAATTGAATCAAACGCAAATCAAAGAGAGCCAGCATCAAATAGAATCGAACGTAAAGTGTTCAGTGTCGAGTAAATGTCAGAGCTAGGGCTGCATTAAAGAAGAATTGAAAATTTATACTTGTGGTTTATCTGTTCTTTCACCGTATTACTCTATATAACCATTGTATAAGAGACACTGATTTGAGTACATACTTATAAGAAACACTTATTATTATTTTATCCCCAAGTTTTCACGGAAAACCTACGGCGCGGACTTTGACTGGGCCTTTCGGTTTTTTGCTTATTATGTGTGTTTAGCAACAGTACTCAAAAATGAAGTGATAACCTTGACATAAAAACTCTGAAGGAATTGAAATTTGTTGTAACGCGAGCTTTCTCTCATTTACGTTTTATCAAATCGAACGCATGAATATGACTCATTTGAGACGATTTCTTTAATTTTTTCAATTTGATACCGATTTTTAATTATATTTCTGCGGATATTTTTATTGTTTCACCTTAACTCCTGGTAGATCTTTTTGAGCTCTTTACAATGACACCCTGATCTACGTCCTAGCTAAGCGCGTTATCACGCTTCAATAATTTATAGCTTTACCCGACGCTAATTAACAACAATCACGCGTAGGCGCTTCACACTAGCTCGAATACGTCACGGGCAAAACAAACGCTTCACTATATACACGTACAAATATGCTCTATTTACTGTGAATTTAATCGTTGATATTGCATTATTAGTCTCTGGCTATTAGCGAGAGAAATATGGTGATACTTTGTAACACCAGAATGTTTGATTAGCTATTAATGTACATACTTAACAAGCAGAAAGACGATTTCACGTCAATAATGAGAAATGCAACCTAACATACTTTACAAACCTAATTTTATTCGAAATCCATACTATGCTCAAACACCAATTTCAAGTTCAATATCAACTTCCAACTTTCAAATTCAAGGTAAAACAAATTATGGCTGTTCGTTGGGGTTTGATTTAAATTCCAAGAACAAATCAACACTGTCTTTTTGTTTCGTGTTCACCATTCTTACCAGTTCTCTTCACTGAACCTTAAAGAAATTTTAGTTCTACAACAACAACCTGTTGAAAAAGTTGTTGAATCCGACCTATCTCTTGTCCGGAGTTGGGAGTTTAAGAAGAAAATCGAAACTGCAACCTCCTCTTACGTCGAACTTCACAATATTCAGACGGAATCAGCAAATCAGTCCCAAATAACGAAGTTTTTTTTGCCCTCAACCAGCAACCAGCAAGTTTCTACATATAAACTTAGAATACTTACATACACTGAGAACACTTACATACACTTATGTAAGTTAATATACACTTCTAAAAAAAATATTATTTTGTGACTTCATTGACCATGGAACGTAACCCCCCGCCCCCTTTGCAAGTGAACATAGATTCAATATTCGCGAATTTAACATTTGCGTAGTTTCCCTGGTACGCAACCCCCGCGAATGTTAAGGGATTACTGTAATTAAAGTCGTTTTTTTGTAATGAAGGGCAGGGGAATTGAAATGATTGAAAAATGTATAAAATTAAGCCGGCTTTGAGAAGTAACGGACAATATGGTTATAACAAACGGCTTTTGAATGATGACGGAATTTCTGATGCAGGTATAATTGAAATACCTCAACAAATGGAGGAGCAGAATTATCACATCTCTGCAATTTTCTGCAACATCAATCAATTATTATATCATTGTCTGAACATGATAGAAGAGTTATAGGCGCACCAACTATATTCAAACTCTTGAAATGAATGATCAATTCATTGACATGATTCCTGAGATAAGAAAATTTATTATAGTGCTGACTCGGTAGCTATAGGAGATTCGAATTACGAATATAACTATCCAGTAGAATTTCTTCACACGCCGACACCATCGGGAATGCCGCTTATAGGTCAATTCTTAGGAAAGAATTCAGAGCAATGTTGCTGCGAAACCTCAACCCAAAAAAAGTTTTGACAGTTGATGGATTGGCAGAAAATTTCATTCAATCCAAATTTCTATAAGAAATTTACAGATAGTAAATTTTGTAGCAAATGATTCCTTACCACCAACTTACTTTCCTTGCGACAAATTTTTTCTGTACAGAAATAAGAATCCAAACGATTCAGCAACAATATACGGAACTACTATAGATGCAATTTTTTCGAGTCATCTTGAAAATGGATATATATCTGATATTTGAGTTATCAAAAACCATTGATATTAATATTCGTATAACCAATTGAAGCACCAACAACTATCAGTGTACGAATATTGAATAAACTGAATATTCTTCAAGCAAATTTTATATTGTTGGATATCTTCTTAAGATGCTCTATCTTTCCGTGTCTCACACTAAATCTCTCTTATTAATTATTTTTTGTTTGTATGTTAGGCTCATGTACCAAATTGGAAAATTTTGAAACTATATTGATCAAAATTGCGAATTCTTCGTAAACAACATTTTACGGATCAAGAAATTTCATTTGCTCAAATATTTTACTAATAGGTACACGCGATTTTCAAAAAAAAATCCGGAAAGTTTACAAATTGTAAAAGGACGATAGCGATAGCTCCTGGTCAAGAGTGACAATTTGCGCTTCTTTTGAAAACGTAGCGTCGACTCATTTCTATGCAAGGATGTTGCCGGATAGCGAATCGTTCTTTCGAATATGTACCGTCACTCATCTCTCTCTTATGCTTAAAAGAGAGAGTAGCGGGTAACGATATGTAGTCGAGACAAACGATTTGCTATCAGCGCACATTATTAAGTACAAGTTTATTATTATTAAGTACAAGTTTATTATTATTATTATTATGTAAGAAGTAAGTATTTTAATATGAACCAGATGAGTGATAGTATTGTTTTTTTTGCCCGATTATTTCGATGGGACCAGCTCTGGTCATTTTGTTTACTTAATCAGCATATTTTGCTGCGGTTGCCAAAACTGCGTAGTGCTAGTTTTGATGTTTATTCCCTTGTTGCGGAGCACTTATGAAATGTCCCTGAGTTAGCGAATTTGTTTGGCCCAAAAATATGCCCTCTGCGCCATCCCACGCCAGTCTTTATTCAGACGTAAAGATAGTAAGTGACCCAACGTTTTGAAGTAAAGAAAAATATAAAGTGAGTTATTAATTGCAATTTGAATCTATAAATGAAATTGGAAAGATTTAAGTAAAAGAGAATAAGATTTTAAGTGCGAAGAAACAAGAGTGAGAAATAGGAATCGGCGCAGGTGCGTAGTTGCACAGAGATTTATTATGTTAATTTCACACCTAGTTTTCCTAATAGTTGTTTCTAATAATTGCATGATTTCAATAATCCATTGGCCTATTTTGACTCGTGGTCTCATGTCTAAGGTGGGATTTCACCCTATTAGACATAGACGTCAATTGAAGACAAAACACTCTTCAAAGTGGGGTTCCACTCTATTGAAGAGAGCGAGTATTTCCTCAAAAACCCACTTCAGTTCTATTACCTTCAAGGTGGGACTCCACCCGATTGAAAGTAACGTGTCCGAGTTGGTGGAAGTCAAGGTGGGGTTCCACCCGATTGACTGAAGCAAATTGTTGTGTCTCCAAGGTGGGGTTCCAAACGATTGGAGGAAGATCAACCAACCACTGGAACTAGACTGAAGACCTAATGGGTTTCAATCCTTTCCAATTTCCTATAAACGTAGCTAGTTTATCCAGCATAGATAAATCTCACCCTGTGTTTTTAAAATCTATTTTCAGGTAAATGATTGGATCCTCTTTCCTGGACCAGTGCTAACCAACCAGCCCAAACAGTGACATAATTTTTGTTTTTAACGAAATTTTATTTTTATAATTATTATTATTATTATTATTATTATTATTATTATTATTACTATTATTATTATTATTATTACCATTTTGTTTAAAATCGATTCTCCTATTTCAATGAAAAGCTGTGATGAAACAAAACTTGATCATACTAGTGTCAAAAATACATTTTTCTATTGCGTTTTAGTTGTTTTCGTTGATAGACACGTGTAACTCAATTCCGCCTGTCATTTTGATAACTTGTGTTAGATGTTTCGGTTGAGATCGATGAAATGCTGGATAAGTACAAATTAATTACAGATTGACGCTTTGGTTCCGCACTTAAAATTATTGCTTAGTCGGCGACGCTGGGGACAAATGGACCTCCAACGAATGGTATTAGCGCCAGTTTCAAATTAACTTCCACTGAGTGAGTGTTTTGGATCGTTACTAATCGTTAGTGAGTGTTTTAGATCGTTACTTATTATCATAAAGGAATAACCAGGTGGGTGTCGTTAGCATGTCATCAATTTATTCTTGAAAAACATACTAGTTGAGGATGTTTGATGCTCGAGGGGAGGACAGTGGAGTTTCTGAAATGGTGTATGTGCGTTCGTTCTCTGGTGTTGATTCTGTGTTTTGTTCACGCTCATTAAGAATGCGGTTCGTCCGCTTAATGTACAGATCTTCTGAGCTGGGTTGGTATGTCCGCCCAAAGGAGTTACCCGACTAGGTATGACCAGTCGTAGGGCTGATTTGTTTGGCCAAGAGATAGGTGATTTGTTCGGCTAGAGTGACAGCTGATTTGTTCGGCAAAACCCAAGGTGAATGTAAACTTGGCTTGGTGTATGTAAACTTTGAGTGTCGTTCTGAGTGCCTGTGAGCTTTTTGGTGCGATGACAACGTACCCACTGAGTTTTTGTACTCATAAATGTTTTTGCTCTCGTTGCAGGTGAGCACACTCGCGTTGATCCTGAGCTGCGCCAGGCCATTTAACAATCATAAGTTTATATGTACTAATTTTAAAAGTTGGTTTAATGAATAAAATAAATATGGTATATCTAAATTTATTCTCTAAAACTTGTCTTAAGTCTTAAGTCTCAATGAGTTTTGAGCACTTGCTACAATAGGTGAATATAAACGTTGTCAGTTCATACGTACGAACAACTGCTTCATTTTAATAAAGAACGAAAAAACAATTTAGCAAAGCTTACAAAATCTTCCCACTCTTCTATTTTTCAGGAATTTCTCTGCTGGAGGCAAATGTGTGCTTAGCATATGGGACGTGTCTTCATGTAGCCTCAAATAACAGATTCTTCCCATGCTTGATTGCTTACGACCAAAAAGCATGCAGAAGTGTAAGAGTTTCAGCCAAACCTGAAACAAAAAGTGCCCGTGTTGTGATTGTAAGTGCTTGAATTAATGACACTGTAACTCTAATAGAAGTAAGTTTGTATTATTTTTCTCAAATTGAGAAAAAAGTTCATATAGTACGTTTTTGGCTTGGCGAATAGAACATATGGCTCGATCAGAATATTGGTTTAATAACATTTATAGTTCCGGTGCTTGCAGTTCCGGTAAGACTAAAGAGCACCATAGGGCTGAGAAAAAATGTATCTCGTGCCATGTGCCGAGAAGTGTTGGTTATCTACATTCACATGCTAGCTGTATAGCACAACAAATGGGGAGTGGACTTTGCAGCAAGAGCTGCGATGAGTCATTTAGCCAACGCGGATCATGTGCTAAGATTACCGAGGAATCAACGAGATCAAAGGATGTGGAGCAGGGAAACAAAGTAATGCGCCGCAACTGCAGAGCAATTCATTGGAGACTGCTGAGCTACTTTAAAAATATGTTTTCTGGCGTCAAATTCTCCTCATCAGATGGTAATTAAAATTTATTTTAATAGTATCCTAGTTACGCACTTGCGGGAAAGTTCTTATTACATGTTTTGAAAATCACGTCATTGTAACTCTATTATTTATCACGTTTAACCTTACAGCATTATGCTAGAATTTGTACTGTGAACGCATGGAATTGCAAATTTTTTGTCTTTTGAAAACTTTAAAATCTTTTGTCGTTGCATATATTAACGCAGATTGCCATTTTGCTTTAGTATTATTATTATTATTTTTATTATTATACATAAAATAGTATTTTTTTAATAAATTAGTATTTTAGATTGTACAAATATTATTGTTTGTAAAATAAGTTAAGTGGCACACATGTTATTCGAGTTATAAACTTGCGACCCATCTTAAGATTTATTTTGTTTATTTAATATATGAATTAGCAATTTGAGGTGTTTCAGAAAATAGCTTATTTATATACTTGTTTTAACATTTTATGTAATAAAATGTGTTCTATCAATTCCAAAGATGGCAATATCTATAATATGAACTTGTTTGTTATTTCAGATGACGAGATGGAGGACCTAGAAATATTACCACGATATAAGCCAGACTCCTTGACTGCGTTGTGTCGTGCTACTCGGTTCTCTGAAAATGAAATAAAAAAGATTTATCGTGGCTTTAAGTCGGAATGTCCCACTGGGGTTGTCAAGGAAGATGCTTTTAAAATAATTTATGGTCAATTTTTTCCCAATCGAGGTGAGTGCAGTACAAGATTTTATTAACATTCCTGAATTGTCCAGTTGGTGTAGTAGGGTATATCCACACCTGCTCGTATAATCGTAAAATAGGAGTCGAGTGCTCATGTGGCTAATATTCCCTATGTGTACATACAGATAGGATATGTATGTGGATTCCGAGGTTTTATTCTCTTAGTGTGTGTGTTCGATTTGATGAATCTTCAAATTGGATTTGAATTCAAATTGTTGGAAACCTCATGCCATTAGTCTAGCATTATATCTATTATCATCTTCTCTGAATTTTCCTCTTATTATTTTTTGACGTAAAAACGTCTTTCTTCTCGTTAAGTATGTACATTGGTAGCCAGTCAAACTTTCTTGTGTTACAAAACACCGTCATATTTCAACCGCTAGTAACTACGCGACTAATAATGCGATAACAACAGTTGAAGTCACAGTCCATAGAGCATATGTGTACGTACTTATTGAGCAGCGTCTCTTTTGTCCGTGAAATCCTCGAGTTGGTTTAAGCACCTACGCGTGATAGTTGTTAACTAGAGTTGTGTAAAGCTATATATGAGTGTAACGTGAGAACGCGTTTAGCTAGGACGTTGATTCAAGTGTCATTGTAAACCTCAAGTAAAACAATAAAAATAATGGCTGACATATACGTAAAAATTCGTATTTAATTGATAATTGAAAAAAAATTACAGAAATCTTCTCAAATGAGTAGTAAACATGCGGAGAATTGTAAAAAAACGCAAATCAGAGAAAGATCATACAAAAACAACTCGAAGAATCTTTAAAAGTCCAGTTTCGCCTATATATTAGTACGAAACACACGCTCGTTACGACCAGTGATAGCCAGTCAAACTTTCTTTACAAAATACCGTCAGATTTCAATCGCTAATAACTACGAGACTCTTCATGCGATTACAACGGTTGAAGATACAGTGGATAGAGCATGCCTGTATGTGTTTATCAGCAACTTTATTTTGCGTCTAACTTCATCGGGCTAGTGTTAGCACCTACGCGTTATTATTGATAATTAGCGTTGGGTAAAGCTATGAATTAGAGTCATTGTGAAAAGCTTCACAGAAGAAAAATATTTATATATCACGAAATATACGTAAAAATTGGTACTAAATTGATCGGTATTTTAATTCGATGTTTTCACGGAAAATCTACGGCGCGGACCTTGACTTCGGTTTTTTGCTTTTTCGTTCTTCGACTAGGCGCCCCGTGTCATTTTTAATAAAATAATCTATTTCGTAATACATTGATTTTTTCCATTTTCTTTTTTCTTTGCTCTCCATAGTCTCATAATAATTTTCCGGATTTTTCATGCTTGAAAAGTTACATATATACATATATGAAGTGTGTGCTTTGTTTGTATATATATTTGAGTGCCTCTTGTATGTCCAAGACCTTCTTAACCGTTCATTTTCTTGTAATCCCCGTTCTGAGGTCAAATCATCCCCACATCTATTCTCCCCTATCATCCCCACTTCTATTCACCGTATTAATTTTTCATTTCCATCAACTCAAACTAATTGTACCTTTTCTTTCACAAATTCTACGTGTCTAACTTGAGTTGTTTTATTTCCTATCAAGATTCTATATCCAACATTCTCGCACCCGACAAAAATTCCAGGATCTGATTTTCTGTGCCAAGAATTTTCCTTTTTGCATTCGGGTGCCTTTATAAAAATTTTAAATTTTTTTAAGGAATTTTAAATTTTTTATGTTGGGTTTTTTACCCTAAAAAATTTCCTACTGTGTTTTTCATTCTAGTGTGTTAGCTAATGTTTTGTTTTTCAAGTGTAGTACTTGGTGTGAACTATTTGGGACATAAACGGGTGTGTAATTTTGTTGAATCATACATTTTTTTGCTCAACAATTCCGTTCCATTGTCGCACGCACCTAAATTTTTTCTCGTTTTCCCGTCATATTTCCCACCAAAATTAAATTTAAATTTCTGTTTTAGATTTCATTGGGTACACTGTAACAATTTTGGATTAATAGTCGATGGTTAAGTTTAAGGTCTTGGCATTGGTTTTGGTTTTGGAGTAATAGTCGCTAGGGTTGAATGGAGAGTTGAACGAGATGAACTACCGAGGAAGAACCCCAGGACTACCGGACGCTGGGGGACCATATAAGTCGGCGTCTGGTGGGATCGATCTCTTTTCTTGGTTTGGAATTGTGGGTGGAATCAGAGGCGATTAGGAGGAAGATTTCTTGGAAAGAAATAGTGAAGCAGAGTGGGAATATAAAAGAAGTTGTAGGAATATTTAGTTGATTCATTCGCTTAAGAGCCCCCGTAGACTACCGACTTTTTGTCGGCCGATAGTTTGATCGGGCTGTTGATCAGTATGAACGCACATTAGCCCGATCTGGTATCGGCCGACAAATAAGTTTGATGGGCTTCATGACTGCCTTCAAACTAAACTATGTGTTGCTTAGCAACTCGACAGTTTAGTTGGGCTCATGAGCTCCCTGAAAGGCCAGCCCGATCAAACTATCGGCAGACAAAAACTCTGTAGTCTGCGGTTAGCCTAAGGGTATTAAGATTTCGAAGTATTGAAATAAACTCGAGCCAAAATGTTCGATTGTGACATTTTTGATGAAACTTGAGTTCCAGGAAATAGTTAGAACTTAAATTTGGAAGTTTGTAAGACTGAACCTAAATTCAAAGAGTGTAAGATCGAAGTAAATTTGATTTTGAGAGTTGAGCCGCGACTTTGTCTGACTGAACCTAAGCCTAAAGATTCATGAGAGTGCCTAGAACTAACTTTGATAATTGAAGGTTAACGGTGGAAGCTGAAGAACAGGTTTAATTTGAAAGAATAGCTAAAGCTTCAATTTGGAAGAGTTTGAGACTGAGCCTAAATTTAAAGATTCATAAGAGTGCGTAAAAGTGACTTTGATAATTGATGGTCTACGGTTGAAGGCGGAGCGGGCGGATTCAAAGAACATCAGTGGCAGGAGCCGTGAACCATCAAGGAAGACAAATTTAACCTAAGTTAAGATAAATGATTAGGTTAAGTCTTGGGAAACAAAATTTTGTAATAAAGTTAATCAAGTAACAAGCTTTTCATTTGTAAAACATTTGAACAGGATTAAGAACTGGAATAAGATAAATATAAGGCTCAGAGTTGTCAAATAAGGAGATTGATACGAATTGAATTTAAGGTTGGTTGAACGTTACTGACTTTGAATCCCACTTGCAAGCACGTACATCGCTCGCGAAGGCGGATCGCGGACTTCTCGTTTTGCATATGAATCAAATTTGGTATATGGGCATGCATACGATGTCGAAAGGCCGTTGAGCGAGCGCAGAATCCTCTTGTATTGATCAAGAAGAGGCGACCGAGCGCGTGCTATCAGCAGGTCGCGGCAGAAACGGAGATCACCGAAATAAGCTTACGCATTGGAGGTATACGAAGGAGACAGCAAACCCCACATGCGAGTAAAGATAGACGGGGTGTTAATAACGGGCCTGCTGGGTCCGGCGGCGAGTAGAACCGTACACTGGGAGCGCGGATGGAATCGTTTGAGGAGAATACATACAATACAGGAAGCCAGGGGAATTAACCATGTACGCATGGCAAATAGGGAGCTCTGCAAGGTGCTGCGGAAAACCGAGGTGGCGATCAACGTTGACCAGAAGAAAAGGAAAATGCAAGTACTGGTCATACCCTCCATTCCGAACGAGGTCATATTAAGTATCAACTTCTGGAAGAGTTCGGGGTGGTCCTCGACATGAAGGGATTTGAGTGGGAAACGATCGCAGACTGTAACATCAACAACAAAACAGCCCTGAGAGGAAAGAAAGGATTCACCTTGGAACAACAACTACTGGAGGAACTACTTGTCCTCCCTTGACGTCAAATCCGCATTTTGGCAGGTACCGATGGAGAAGAGCTGCAAAGTGTATACAGCATTCACCATTCCGGTCAGAGGGTTGTTTCAGTTTATACGAATGCTATTGAGCCTCCACATATCCTCGGCAACCTAGCAGACGTTGATTGCCAACGTGCTCGATCTGGACCTCGAACCATACATATTCACGTACCTAGACGACGTGATAGTGGTGACTCCTTCGTTCAAACACCACATCGATATATTAAAGGAAATTTTCACCCGTCTGAGAAAAGCGGGATTGAAAGTGTCATGCGAGATGTGCATGTTCTGTAGGGAGCAATTACAGTATCTGGGAAACCTTGTCGACAAGGAAGGACTTCGAGTAGATCCCCAGAAGGTAGAATGCATCCACCTGCAGCAATTCGACTTAAACGTAATACACCAAAATGGTAAGGAGAACTTGGTGCCTGATGCACTGTCAAGGGCGATACCGACCATAGGAGAACTCGCAGCAAAGCTGACGGCTCGAACGTGGAAGGAGATTGTGCCACGGAATGAAAGGCCGAAAATTCTCTCGGAGGGCACTCGTGGCAACGATGATCCGAAAGCTGGCCACATAGGATCGATGAGGAACGAGAACCACAAGCTCGCGTGTTAATTTTACTTTTAATTGTAAATCGAAAATATTCTATGTGGGTTATTATTTTTTGGAGTGAAAATTCGTTTCCAGGGAGCTCTTTCGCGCTAGAGCGTGCCAGTGCAGCAGTACAGTGTGTACAGTGCAAGTATAGTGAAGGGACAGGGAAAACAGAAAACAAAGTTAACCCACACGAATTTTTATTTCAACCGACTGTCGCGGACAAAACCAGTTTTCCTTCATTTATTCATTTTATTGTTTCATTTGAAGGCTTAGTAGTTCTTCTCAACCTCTTTACAAAGACGCCCAAATGAATGTCTTAGCTAAAAGCTTTACACAAGGCTTATTATCAAAAATAATGGGGAGGGGCTTACAATGCCCGACGACATCACGGGAAAAACAAACGCTGCACGACACGTACAGACACGTTCAGGCATGCTCTATCCATTGCCACCCCAACCGCTGTTATCGCAATTCTAGTCTCGTAATTATTAGCGATCGAAATCTGATGGTATTTTGTAACGCAAGAAAGTTTGACCGGCTGTCAGTGTACTTAACGAGCGGTTGGTTTACCTTGTTGGCACAGTTTACATACATTTAATTAAATACAATTATGATCTAAACATGTGTAGCTTATAATAAGAAAGCTTACATAGCCTACATCTAAAAATTATCTTACCTTATATTTATTGATAAAACTAGAGCGTGAATTTAATTAAAATTACGTAGATTATTTTAAGTGGGGAAAAGTGCCGAACAACCCATGACGGGGGACTGGTGTTGGATAAACTAGCGAGGGTTATGTGAGTGATATAAGATTAAAACGTTGAAAATAAAAGGAATAGAGAAAAAAAATAAATGACTTATCTAAGTGAAAAATAATAAAATTGGTTAAAATGAAGAGAGGAAAGGCGACTACATTTAACTTAGTCTATCACACGCCAGTTCATCGAGAGTCGAACTGCTAAATTTCCGGTTGTAGAGGACAAGACTTCCGCGATCATAAAACAGGATTCCATCACTTTTCGGAGGATTCGCGGCCCGTAAACTCGGCGCCGCAGACTGTATTGAGCTCATAAATGTCGTCGAAAGGAAGATGAGCCGCAAATTTGAGAAATGCTCTGACCATGTATACGGCCAACCTTTCAAGGTTGGAAAGTAGTTCATAGAGAACAATGTTCTTCAGTCCAATTCAGTCCCGCTTCTGTTTGCGGCGTGACGGGCGTGAGAGGGTTTGGAGAAGACCCAATGAGACATTTTCTGGGTGCACATTCTTTCTGGGCCTTTCCGAACGGGGTCCGTAATGTTTTGGGCACCCATTTCTTTGGAACGCCGCATTTAACTCTTCGTAGTGGAAAACGGATCCCAAACTGCACAGCGTTGCATGGATTAGATCTTGGTATTACATGTCTTTCCGATCATCAATAATTTTCAAGGAAACTTCATCTTTATGGATGATAATGCAAGGCCTCACAGTGCTCATCGAGTAACAGAGTCCCTTGAGAATCAGGGGATTGAAAGGGTGAAGTCGCCTGCTCGATCGCCAGACTTAAACCCGATCGTACATGTCTGGGATATGCTGAAAGACCGTGTTGGAGCACTTGTACCTGCTCCAGACACCCTTAACTTGTTGAAGTAGGTTCTAAGGGAGGGATGGGAGCAAATCAGCCTGGACTACATCCTGCATCTAACATCAGGCATCAAAAGGCGTTTAGAGCCTGCCATCAGTGCAAGGTGGGATAACACTCCATATTGAGTGTACAATAGTCGTTTAAAAAAACAATAAACTTTTAAAACAAAAAATTGCAACTTTCACGCAAAAATAAATTCAACTAAATGCTGAAAGTAATTTGTTGGACGTTTAGGCAGCATTTGACGACAAGTTCACCCATGGAATGATATTCCGACAAATTCCTCATGTAATACAGTAATCCCTAAACATTCGCGAGGACTGCGTACCAGGGAAACTAGACGAATGTTGAATCTATATCTGCTTGCAAAGGGGGACGGGAGGTTACGTTCCATGGTCAATGAAGTCACAAAACAATAATTTTTTTAAAAGTGTATATTAACTTACATAAGTGAATGTAAGTGTTCTCAGTGTATGTATGTAAGTATTCTAAGTTTATATGTAGAAACTTGCTCGTTATTTGGGACTGATTTGCTGATTCCGTCTGAATGTTGTGAAGTTCGACGTAAGAGGAGGTTGCAGCTTCGATTTCCTTCTTAAACATCCAACTCCGGACAAGAGATAAGTCGGATTCAACAACTTTTTCAGCAGGATGTTGTTGTAGAACTAAAATTTCTTTAAGGTTCTGTGAAGAGAACTGATAAGAATGGTGAACACGAAACAAAAAGACAGTGTTGATTTGTTCTTGGAATTTAAGTCAAACCCCAACGAACAGCCATAATTTGTTTTACTTAGAATTTTTACACAACTGAACTTTTTTATCCTTGTATTTACATATGTATATATTTGGTCAAAACAATACCTGAGTATGGAGTATACAAATGTTTATTGTTATACGCACATTTCTATTCTTATTTGATTTTGGTTTAAAGCAAGCATTTTCAATTACATAATTGGAAACTCTTAATGTATTTTGAAAGTAAGAATAAAATTGAGTCGATAAAGGCTCAGCTCAGGACTCTTTCCAAGAGTGCAATGACATTTTGTAAATTTAGCATTTTCAATTATGCACTCCGTTCATGTAACAAAAACGTGAATAACTTTACTATGTCTTCTATGTTTTTAATACACTGACGGGAATGAACATTGGCAGCAAACACAGGACTATACGCACACTACATTTTCAACACACTCGATCATGATCATAGTGGACTTGTGAGTTTCGAGGTAAGTTTTGTTTTGGCATACTAGTTGAGTCTAGTATATGTATTACGAAAAAAGATTGTTACAATTTTATTCTAAGGTCAAACTACCCATAAACAGTCCTAGGATAAGCCTGTGTGCTGTGATTAAGACTGTGTGCTAATCGACAGCATAACCTTTCGAACGACATTTTGAATTGAAGTTCGAACTTTTTTGACATTTGATACCTTCGCTTGTTACTAAAACTGAAAAAAAACTATTAACTTACATAACTTCAAGAATATATTAAAATACTTACATTTTTTTCTGCATTCATGTGACGTTCCCGTTTTGTTTTGAAACTATTCCTGAACGGAACAATAAAGTGCCAATATAGAGTTGGCATTTTCGGAGACAAGAACCTTTCGAAAATGTGACTTTGATATAATGCCAATCAAAATGTCAGTTGTATGAAAGTGCCATCGATTAGCGCACAGTCTAAGTAATTTGTACAAATTTTTTCCATTCGCCTTAGCTGCCTTAGAGGTTTGTGGTAAATGTTTTTAGTTTGTAGTTCCGAAGATTCCGTAGAGAATGAAAAAAATCATTTATGCGGCCATTTTCGATGGACTTGGAAACATTTTTTTACCATTTTGTTCAAAATCCTTTGTTAATTCTAAAAATAGCATGAGTTGTTCATCCAAACACCGAAAAACATTTCCAAAATTTTTTTTATATATTAAACATTTTATTGTTTTAAATCGATTAAGAAACATTAAATTGTATTTTGCTTATTTTTCTGGTACCATATAAGAATTTACAAAATTTTTCATATATCCTATAATCTCAAACCTACAATAAATTTTTTTATCTACAAACTTCCACCTCGTTTGTAGTAACTGGAAATTTAAGAAATTTTGGAAATTAGTTTGGTTTTACATGAAAATCAATTGAAATTCGCCATATTCAACACATTTCAAATTTTTCTTCATTTGTTGTAAAAGGAAATATAACAAAATTGGATATTTTTTTTAATTGATAACCGTAAAATAAGCAAACTTTTCCATAGAAACCACATTTCAGCGATTTTCTCGATTTATAAAGCAGCCAGTGGAACAATTGTTTCACTACAAACCTCTACGTCGTTTGCATAAGTAGGAAAAGTAGAAAATTTTTGAAATGTTTTCCGGTGTCCACAAAACTAATGGAAACTTCAAACGATTTTGAAGAGGATGGTAAAAAATAATTTTCAAATCCATCAAAAATAGCCGCTTAAATCAATTTTTTTAATTCTCTACGGAATCGTCGGAGCTACAAACGAAAAAAATGTACTACAAACTTCTACGTCGTTTGTAGTTTCTGAATCTTCTTTTATTTTTTGATATCTCAGACTCAGGTTCCAGGTTCACAGAGCTATTCGCCTTCCCTGAAGGAAAAAGTTTGCAGAAGAAGAGTGTTATATTCTTTATAATAACATAACTATACATACTATTGTTTTACATGCATAACCATTACATTCTTATTCTATTATTCTTGACATCAGAACACTCTGTATGTATTGACACGCCATGAATAAGCGTTTGTCGATGGGTGGAGAGTACGCTGCCTACTCTCGATATTCCGTGTTGTGAATTACGGGAAATTCGTTGCGTTTATTGTTTTGCTCGCGAACTTAATGTAATTAAAGTGTTTAATATGTTTATTTTATATAAATCTTTGAATTACTCCTATTAATAAAGTATTTTTAATTAATAAAGAATAAATCCTAAGTCCGCAAAACGTGTATATAATCGAATGTTGTCCGTGGTATGAATTTTGACATTTTCTGTTTTGGCGGAAAACAAACGCAGTTATTCATTAAATTTAGTGTTTGTGATTCTAAAATATTGTGATAATATTATTATTACAAATAACATAATAATAAATGGTACATAAAACAATAATTTATTTTGGTGTTTGTAAGATAAAATAAATCATAGCAATAAGTATATTGCTAATAAGAAATTATTTGTGGTGTTTCATATTATGAAAAGAAATAAAAATTTAAAAAAATGTCAATATCATTTAGTAACAATAAAAACAAATTGAAAACTATGAAAAAAGATTTTTTTATCAAAATTTTGAGGTAAAAAATTTCTTCAAATTTTATTTTTTTAATCTAATAATTTTAAGTTTTTAATTATTTTTCGTATATTTGGTAACTTTTTGTTGTTAATTTGCCCATAACGTAATTTTCTTATTAATTTTTTGTATATATGAATTCATTTTCCCATCAAAATTAATTTTATTCTGCTCTTTAATATGTAAATATTCATTAATACTTACTTATGTACAAGTATATTAATTTTCTTAATAGTAACATTCATTCAATTAATAAAAAAGTTAATTTTATTATAAATTATCTGAATTTTACAAATTCCCGAAATGCAAATTTAATTTTTCATATTAAATTTCATATTTTTCGCTGTGGCACAGCCTGGTTTTCGTAAGAATGTGGCAGTAAGAAAATCAACTTTGGTTTGTTCTACATTGTATGAGTAATTCATGTGGGTTTACATGTTACTCTCTGACTGAATACTACCGTTCGTTTCTCACCCGCGCTCGGTGGAGGTTGCATAACTCTAAGGGTTCCTACTTTCCCATACAAGGCACCTGCAACAATACTAGTAAATCTTAATAACAAATATGATGAACTGTATCGTATTTTCTTGGAAACTGTACCTCTTTTCCCGTTTTTGCTTGTAGAACAATTATTACCAGTTATATCAGCTTCTTTCTGTTGTAGCCACTCAGAAAATCGGCTAGAAAATATTTGATTTATATATTTAGTTAGCCAATGAATTATAGATATTTATACACCCTTCGACTTAATTTAGAATAATAAACGAATAATCTTTACATCTTTACATAGTGTAAAATAAAATCGCTTTTCGTGTCTGTCTGTTTATCCTCTAAGTCTCCCAAAACCACGCAACGGATAGTGATGCGGTTCTCACCATCGTTTAGATAATTTTTCACGGAAGGTTTATATTAATGAAAAAACCAATATAGATTACCACATGTTGCGGCCCATTGTATGATTCTGGTCCCAACTCCCAATGATGCAGCGTATCATCAACGTGGAGAGTGGATTTGTTCAAATTAGTGAAAAATGGTATGTATTTTTTTGAATTTCAGATCACAGGCCATCATAGCTTCGGGAATCCGAAGTTAACGAATCTAAATTTTAACGATTAGAATTTGAAATTTTAATGGTTTTGTGCTCGTAGCGGCTACATGTAGCGTCTACGGGACTAATATGTATTACCGACCCCCATTATTTTGACATCTTCTACCTTCTTTTCATACATCATTTTTCTCAAATATAAGTTTTTAAAGGAGTGCATACAAAGGATAAGAAATTTGATAAATTTAGATTTTGGATTTTTAACGGTTTTTGCGCCTAGCAGCTAAACGAAGCGTCCTGCGAAGTTAATATGTTTGACCAGTCCCCATTGTTTTGACAGCTTCTGCCCTTTTATCATTCATAAGTTTTCTCTATTGTGAGTTGTTAAAGGTGTGCATACAAAAGTTTGGAAATGTGATAGAATTCATGTTTTCAATTTTTAACAGTTTTTTGCACGTAACGGCTCAACTAAGCATCTTAGGGCAATTATATGTATGACCGACCCCATCTTTTTTAAAATTTCCTAACTATTTTCATGCATCTCTTAATTAAGTTTTCAAAAGTGTGTCTATACAAAAGTTTTTATATATGATAAAATTCCGAGTTTCCCGTGTTTTCCGAATATACTCGTGGAAGAAAAATCTCGCGTTTTCCGGAAATGCTCGTAAGATTTGTGATTTTGTTATTTTTGAAATTAAATTTATAAATTTTTTCATCAAAGTAAAAAGAATTCAATTGAGGTATTGGACAGGAAAATGCTCGATTTGCGAAGTACGAACTGAACAATGGGTGGATCCACGGTGCTGTTCTCTGGTGACTTTCTTCAAATACTACCAGTCGTAACAAGAGAGAAACGTGCTGATGAAATCAATGAAAAGATCTCTTCTCTGGCTGTGTGTGAATAGATTAGAACCCAAAACAAATACGAGGGTGTCGTTGTCAGCACACGAAAAGTCCATTTTGCAGAGTTGTTGCTCAAAATAGGAAATTTACAGATGTCATAAAACAATGGGAGAGTTAATCTATATAATCAAAACCTTTGGATTTTTTTTTAAATGATCTTCAAAAATTAGCCAACAACGTCTATCCAGAAATCAATGATATAAGTTCTATGAATATAAACTGGTTTAAAGAGAGAGATATTTTGTAAACTACTAACGATAAAGTAGGTAAAGTGGACGACCTCATTAACTCTAAAATTAGTACACAGGCGCAAACATACTATTCTATAGACACCATGTTGGACCAGGAAGGGACTGTATATTTTCCAATAGAATTTCTCAATTGCTTGGAACCTTCAGGATTGCCGGCACATAACAAAGTTTTAAGAGAAGGGTCTCCTGTTATTTTATTGCAAAACCTTAATCTACCCAAATTGTGCAACGGTACACGTTTCCAGGTTGAACGTCTAAGAATTTTTACTATAGCGTGCACAAGTCTAACCGGATAAGGAACTGGAGAAACCGTGTTAATTCTCCAGATTCCATACATACAAAGGATATCTTCCATTCCAATTCAAAAGGCTGCTCGTATAAGCAGAATCATTAAAACCTACGGAAACTAATTTATGTAAGGCTCACGAACTGGGGAAAATATACACTGTACCAAAAAAGTTTGTACACAGCATATTTTTGATCGAAATTAAAAACGAGAGCTCTGATATCTACCTTAAAACTCATCGTATTTAAATGCTACAAAAAGAAACATATTGCTAGTGAAACAATGATATTATAATAATGAAAGAATATTTGAATAAAATAATTTTCATATATGTAAATTAACCTTTATTGCTTCAATCCAAATTTTCTCCACCAATTAAGTTTTTACACAGTTCACAATTCAACCTATTACGAAGTATCATATTGGACATTCAATACTTTGTTGCATATCCTTTCATTTTTAGGACCTCCCTCAACCTATTCGGCATTGAAGAAACCAACTTTTGAGTGATTTCGGACCCACTTTTCTGCCATTCTTCAGACAGGGCGGCCTTGAGACTTGTCCTGTTAGTAATGACGTGAGTCCTTATCCGCCTTTCGAGTTGATCCCAGAGATGCTCCATCGGATTGAGATCTGGGCTTTGGGCAGGACTTTTCATTACCTTAGGCGTGTTATACAGCAAATACATCCTCGTGTTGTATGCTGTATGCTTAGGATCATTGTCCTGCATAAAAATGTAGTCTTCCGTCACACCCAAACGCTCAACGCTAGCTGGCAGAGTTTCCTTCAGAATGTCTATGTATATCCTGTGGTCCATTGCCCCTTCAATAAAGTGTAGTCTACCCACTCCGTTAGCCGACATACACCCCCAAACCATAAATCCTCCGTTGCCGTGTTTGACTGTCTTAGCAGTGTATTTGGGAGTCAGTCCCTGTCCAGGAGGACGCCACACCTTGAGTCTCCCATCCCAACCAACAATGTTGTATTTGGACTCATCTGTAAATAAAACCCTGTTCCAAAACTCTGGGGGCTCGTTAAGGCTTTTTACATATGCTACGCGATCCATTCGATTTTTGTTACTAATGAACGGCTTCTTACGGCGATAGAAGGCCTTGTAGCCGAAACTATGAATTGCCAGACGAACTATCTCCGGGCGCAAATCCAAATTATATTCTTTTCTCAATTTTGCGGCTAATTTGGGAGCGCTCATTGTTGGCTCCACGTCCACAGCCCACTTCAAACATCGCCTTTCACGCTCCGTAAATTTCGATGGACGTCCAGATCGAGCTTTTGAAGCAAGAACTGCCTCGTTTTTCCACCGCTGAATTGTTTTGGCAGTGGTATTTCGGCTAATGGAGAGGAGGTCTGCTATTTCAGTGTAGGATTCAGATTCAGTGGTGAATCTGCCGAGAATCTTGCTGAAAAATTCGCACTGCAAGCGTTGGTAGAAAATGTTTCGAGTCCTGAAACGTGTATTATACTCAAGGCAACAAGTTATACGAAGCTTTCCGAACATGCAGCTAAGGCAATAGCTATAGAAAAGCCGGTAAAAGCTAATGTGCTACATTTTAATGCATAAGCAAGGCAAAATACACCAAAATTTCAGAATAACGGCGGAAGATGGACTAGGCAGAGTGGTTTGCCACAAAGACAAAACAATTTCAATTATCGAAATACGGGGACACAAAGCCAGAATAATGGACATAGAGATAACTATATATCCTCAGGTGGTGGATGGCAGGCGAATAGTAAATTCAATAATGAGCGTAATGGGCAAAATAATAATAACAGGCGAAAGTTACTATGATTCGAGGGAAGATCAAGCCCCTCAGCAAGAGGCCGACCCAAGTCTGTGGGGGGGACAGGAACAAATGGGCGGATATACAACATAAGTCTTAATCTGACAAACTTCATAGTTGCGGATGTCGAAATATGTGGCAAGAAGTGTACTTTTCTTGTAGACAATGGTTCTGACGTATCTTTATTTAATGCAACCAACTCAAATGTATAACCCCTAAAAATAACTGTACATTGCAAGGAGAAGCGGATACTGGTCTACTCTCTATGGGTTCCACAGAGACTAAGTTGATATTTGATGGTGACACCACGGTCAAACATACATTCCCACGGTCATTCGAAGCTGATGCCATGTTAGGCATAGATTTTTTTGTAAAGTATAAGGCCCACATTAACTACGATACGTGGCTGTTAACGTTATATCTACCAAACAAAATTTTAGATATCCCAATTAAGAATAGTCCAGAAAATGATGCCTTGTTGATACCAGCTAGGTGTCAAGTTATGCGTGTCTTTCAACTACCGGGCCGGCATAAAGAGGACTGGGTAATACATAATCAGGAAATATGCTTAAGGGCTTAGCAACCAATCTTATTGTCAGAATATTAAACTGAGATTTGAAACAAAGGCAGAACGAGCAATTAAAGTTATAGTAAAAATTGACTTCTCAAATACCGCAGAGTTTGCAAGGAAACAGTAGGAAGAGTTATGTTCCGAGTATGAAGATGTCTTCGCTCAGGATGATGAGCCATTGTCAGCGAACAATTTCTATGAGCAATCAGTATAAATTTCGGACAATATACCCGTCTACGTTAAAAATTACAGACTTCTGAAGCTCATAAGGAAGAAATCAATAATCAAGTTCAGAAAATGTTAGAGGACGGACTAATAGAAAATGAGTGTCACAATACAATTCGCCAATTCTTCCAGTACGGAAGAACTCCATAGACGTGAAAAAGTGAACGCTGGTGGTAGATTTTAGAAATCTTAACAAGAATGTAATTGGAGATAAATTTCCTTTACCCAGTATAGAAGAAATTTTAGATCAGATGGGGCGAGCCAAATTTTTTTCAACCCTTGATCTTATGTCGGGTTTCCATCAAATTCCAATAGAGAAAGCCTCACGAAAGTATACAGCGTTCTCAACGAACTGAGGCCATTACCAATATTGTAGATTGCTCTTCGATTTAAAAATTAGTCCATATAGTTTCCATACACTTCGAAGTATGAAGCCATTAGGAACTCTCCCATACCCAAAATCGCTGATGATATTCGAAACTAAAAGCAACGTGTCACCTACAATTCTCCAAATCCCAGACTTTGGAAAACAATTTATAGTTTCAACAGAGGCATTGAATGCAGCTTGTGGAGTTATATTATCTCAAAACTTCGAAGATAAGGACTTCCGTAGAACATTCGCAAGCATAACTCTCTAACCTGGGGAAAGAAACAGATTTGCTATTCAGAAAGGACTAGCAGCCATACATTGGGCGGTAAATCATTGCAGACCTTATCATCAATTTGTGAAAGGGAAGCATAACAATGAACCAAATGCATTTTCTAGAGTTGATATAGAGGATTTAAAAAAAGTCAACGTTCCAAAACTTAAAACAAGTGCGATGACGTCAAAATCGAAAGACCAAACCAGATATCCAGAAAGGTCGGAATCGGAATCACAGCAGCCTGATCAACTGCGAGTGCTGGAAGTGCTCCGTCTGAATCTTTTAAGACTATAGTATAATTAAAGTTCATGGCGAACAGCTGCACAAAAATGAACTAAATATCATGACACGAGATAGCAAGTCAACACTAATGGAGTGGTTATTAAGAAGAAATATAAATGAATCCATGGAATCCGCATTAGTCCGATTAGTCCATTAGTCAAATTCAGACTGAGACTCTCAAGCTTTCTGCAGAAAGTGAGATTTGATTCTGTAAATGTTGCTATATTCAAGGATATATTCAACCATAATCTAAGAAACGTGTTAATAAAACTATATAAACCGCTCATACTTATATCAGAGAAGAAAAAAATAATCGACTTTTTGCATCAATATAATAATACACCTACAGGAGGACACTAAGGATAGTCTCGAATGTATAAAAAATTTAAAGCTATACATATATCTTTGGAAAAATATGAAAAAGTCTAAAGTAGAATACGTAAATAATTGCGAAAAATTACCAGAAACAAGCATCAAACTTATGCAGCTAACAACAACTTCGGTCAAGGTATTTGAAGTAGTATCAATAGTAGGACATTTCACCAAAACCGCTAATAATAACAGATATGCAGTCACACTACCATGTGATATAAGTATGATAAATATGTGGTAGTCATACCCATAAAAGACAAAGAAGCAAATATTTTAGCAAGAGCTGTGGTGAACGAGTTCATTCTCAAATATGGTCCAATGAACAAAAAAAATAAAACCGAAAGGCGTAGTCATGGTCCGCGCCGTAGATCTTCAATGAATTCGTTGAAATAAAATTATAATAAGTGCTTCTTATAAGTATGAACTTTAATCAATCTCTTCAATAATGTAGTTATATAGAGAAGTACGGCTACAGAATAGATAAATGACAAGCTTATGGTTTTGTACCGTTTTTCCATTTCCTCTTTGATGCTGCCATAGGTATGAAATTTGCTCCGCATTGGACATTTTAGGCGTTTTGAATTTGTATTCCGAGTTTCCTCTGATTTGCGTTTCATTCAATTCGGCGCATATTTACGACTCATATGAGACGATGTCCTTCTTCTCAACCGCTATTAGTGCATTAGCAGTCTTGTAGTTTATAGCGATTGAAACATGACACTGTTTTGTAACACAAGAGTTAGACTGGCTGCCAATGTACACAATCAGCGAGAAGAAAGACGTTTTCACGTCAAAAAGAAGCGACCCAGGAAGAGGCAAAGGTAGAGGTAGGCTTGTTACCCCTTGTCAAAAACCACGTAGAATAAATTAATAAATACATGTGCACGTCAAGTCAAACAAGAAATCGTTACAGAAATTCAGGCGGTGAAAGACTACTACTACCACTACGAAAGACTACTAGACCTTGTTCTCTACTGGGTCATGTACTGATGGATCTATTGATTATATTAAACGCAGAATCAGATCCAATCAAGGATGACGAGAACAACAGCTTAGCTAAAGCTCTTTTGAAAAAAATTTTGATTGGCTGGCTCTTCTTATTTGTGATATTATTGGAATATAATTGGAACTATACTTAGGTACCTACTAACATGTATCGTTGATAATTAATAATTTGTATATTTCATTATTTTCCGACATTATCCCATCTAACATTATACAGTCTCGGATCCCGGCCTTGTGGGTAGCTACCCGGGCCCTTCCGGCCCAGTCCAACCCTGGGCGGTTTGATCAAGATCACTTGACAGACTAGAATCGATTTATCTGTCAAAACATGGATCTCGAAGTTACCTTTAAGTCCGTTACAACTGAGCTAATCCCTTAAATAAAACTGGCTTTAGAAAATCATGATAATTAAAATAGAATGAAATTGTGCTTAACAGATGTATGTGATTGTTTCGCAAATTCGAAGTTTAAATAACTTTTTACTGCAACCTACCACATAAGGCAACGCAGTAAAGGGAAATATTGTGAATTGGAAATTATAGTGAAAAACACTAAATAAAGTTACGGATGGGCCCTTCTCAGGCGGAAATCGTTTCCATGAGACCCAAATAATCCCCTCATTCCATTCTATTCTATTCCCAATCCATTTCATGATTTCTCACGCAGTTCATAGTGTGGCTCCGCCTCCATTCATTTCATGGTTTCCCACGCTGTCCATCGGGTGATCATTTGGATCCGCCCCCATCTTTAATGCATCTTTAATATATGCATTTCAACACTAGGTTACCTGACCCCATTAGGTGTTGCCTCATAGAAAATTTTGATGGGAAAGTTTTGAAGTGACAACACTTTTATGTTGCGTTAGCACTCTAAGATCACTACGAAACCTCCGGCAAATTTATATCGTTAGTCAGTAAGTAATTATCGGTGTAACTCGTTAGACGACAATTATAAAGCTGATAATAAACCTCAGTAAGTAAAAATTATTCCAAGTCTCCCAATATTTACCCTGCCTACTCTTCTCAACGGGATCTGCTTGATCTGAGCAGAACCCCACGGAAAGATCCCTGTCCTTCCTCATTTGCGTGAGCTATTGAAGGGAACACTACATTATTTAGTCATATGAATTGTTTAAGATGACTTTTTGTTACTATTTGTTGCTTAGAAGGTAAAATAACATTGTTACAATCATCACTAATCATTTCAAAGCGGCATTTATTAAATAATCATATGCCAATCAATATGGACATTCAACCCACCCTGGCATTGAAAACGAGTGCCACAGTCGGCATGAATACACTCCACGCCAAGCCGGCATTGTAATCGCACCGTAATGCTTGATGACTTGATTCTTCTGATGTCATGACACAAGTATACTCTGAAATCGATTTTCATTTGTTGGGTACTGTTTACCACAGAATTTTTGTGAATGTGCATCTGTACTATCAAAAATATAAAACAATAATTTAACAGGAATTCATTCACGGACTTTCAACTCTTTCTCGTGGGACAGTAGAGGAGAAGCTTCGGTGGACGTTTTCGCTCTATGACATCAATGGAGACGGGAAAATCACGCGTGAGGAATTGGCACACATCGTCACTGCTGTTTACGAGCTAATGGGTCGCATTCCAGGGTCAAGTGCCAAACAAACCGAAATCAAAGTGAAGGCTGACAATATATTTCAGGTACTTTAATGACCATTTTCCTATGCTTGAAAACTCGTTAATTTATCTCGCTAATTTGCTCGCAATCTGACTAATGAATTTACCGATCAGAATAACCAGGAGCAATGGTGTTCTTTGCATTGAATTAAGAAGGTTTAAACTGGGCTTCCCTGGTCGATACGCGTGCCTCAAGCAATTTTAACCCCTCTTCCTATTTACTTAATTGCATGAGGGGTACATTTTTTGAGTGGAAAAGTTATTGAAAATATTGAAATATTCGTGAACTTTTTCACAAAATTATATAGAAGCTATTTATAGTATGTGTTAAGGGTGTAAAGTGACGCTTTCTTGCATTCGTGGATTGCAGCATGAGTGTAAGGTCCTGTCGCATGCGTACAAAGACGAGTGGAGAAATTGTGGTGCGAGACGAAGTAGAGCGTTGTAACTACATAAGTTTTTGTACGAATGCGTCATGGCCGAGCGCAAAAACAGCAACAACTGCAAGAAAGAGTTATTTTACACTGGTAGTTCGTACAATATTTTATGCAACATATTCGTAGAAATATCTTAAAAGTTAAATCAAATACAAATATTGTTAAAAGTCATCAATTTAATTGAACGTCTTTAAAGTACAGATCAAAATTAAACAAATCCCTGAACCAAAAGGATAAATATATAATTATATACTTACATATTTACCGATATATTACATTCATGTTCATACGAATCTGTTACGAAAAGTTGTACTTTACGCACTTTTGCGGTAAAATAGTATAAAAGCTCAGGGTGTTTGGAAATCGAACATTTTACGCACGCAACAGGCACATGCACGAGGAAACCGTTGCATAAACTAGTTGCTTTCACCTCCTTTGTGACATGTATTTATGCCAGTATTTCCATAGAAACAACAGAGTTGAACTAGAAAATAATAATTAATTTACGTTTATTGAATTTTTAATCAAATGCCAAAAAAGAAAGTTAAGGGTAATGGATTTTATTTTTTGAAGTGAAAACTTCTTTAGCACCGTTGATAAGAAAAAGAGACGAACGTGTACATTGATAAGAAAAAGAGACGAACGTGTACATCTATAGGACAACTACGAGAGAATGAAGAAGAATAGGTGTTTCCTTGAAAACTAAAACTAAAGTCAAAATTTCAAAATCGAATCAAGGCAAATAGGCTGGCATAATCGACAGCAACACGAAAATGTATGTACACGAGATTTTGCACCCAACAGTCAACATGCGGTGTCGCCCTAGAAAGGGAGCTTGTGTGACGCCCGTATATGCTTGTTTAAATGAGGAACAAACGATTGCCACATATGCTTCCACATGCTTTCGTTTTTGTTTGGTAGTTTATTGCAGCCTGGTATGGTAAATTAAAATACCAACTCGTAGTAAATTTAATGGGAATAAGGGAGTAATGAGTACTGATAAACTTTTCGATGTAGGGATTCGTTATTTCGTATCGAACAAAATATTTGTTACTTGTAGTGAAAAGAGCTGTAGCCAACCATATGTGATCGTAACTGAGTGCGCGTTCTGTTTCGAAGTACCGAACCATAACTCTCAAATACCTATCGTTACCGGTTACACTTTTTCTTAAGCATGAACAATTACGGTACGGTACAGCAGGCGCTGATACAGAATCGATATCTCGTATGCGTGTGGGAATGAGGCGAATCGAACGATTCGGTAGGATTCGATTATTTGTGTATAGGAAATATTCGATTACGGAGTAAAGAATATGAATGCGGATACATATTTGGTATGATTCGTTACCTTTATTCGATGGTTTTTTGGAAAATATTCGATTACGGAGTAAAGTAATGTTATTTCTCAAAATTAATGTTTGGGAATGATAGGTTCTCTAGAAATTCATTTGAAAATCTTCGTCTCCTCTTTCTGCAGTCCTTCGTAGCGGAATCTCAAAAATTATATAAATTAGTAAATCCATAATTCATTCATTAATAAGACACTAAATCTCACTAGTCAAAATAATTTTTGTCTTGTCTCACATCTTGTCCTAGATCCCTCGTCTGCTGGATCGACTCCTATATTCGAAACCGCACATACCGTGTCCAGTTCCGGTCCCAACTCTCTGCTGTCATTACTGTAACCTCGCGTGTTGCGGGATGCCCTAAGACAACTTCCATGGTCAGCTCTCACCCCCCTTCCTTCTTACGTTGATCGCCTTAGACTTATTGAACTGCAAACGCTTTCTTGTCACCGGACGATCGCCGACATCTCCTTTATACATGATGTCGTCCAGGGGAAGGCGCGCCATTTATAACAAACCAGATCGCGTCGCCTCATGGCAATTGGAACACAAAACACAAATATGTGAGAATTCGAAATGAGCTTCCACCAACCTGACTTTGGCCGGATGGAGCCGGTCATCCTTGTGCTGCGGGCTTATAATCGTGTGGCTCTCCACATACAATCTGCACAGGGGATTAGCTGTTTCCGCACCCTTTGACGCAACTGTGGGGAGGCATCTTCTCCATGTATTTAGCTGGGTGTACCCTGACTCGACGTACATACGTCTTCTTGTTATAAGTTTAGTTTACTTTTTAAGTTGCTGATAGTATCTTGTTCCAATGTTTTGGAATTGTTTGCATGCTTAATCCTAATACTTTTTTGGCTTTAGATTTTAGTTCTAAGATATTCCCATTATTTTTATATTCTTCTTCTTTCTATTGATTTTACTAGGCTTAGGTAGGTTTATGAAATGTTTGCAGTTTACTTGTACTAAGTGAATTGAAAAAATGAATAAATGAAAGGCGTAGTCAAGGTCCGCGCCGTAGATTTTCCGTGAAAACGAAGGGATCAAATTAAAATAAGTTTGCACTACAAGACAATGGTACTACTTAATACAATGGTCACATACAGTAGCACGGTTACAGAATAGATAAATCACAAGTTTATTGTTTTGCGCCGTTAATTCATTTCTCCTTCGATGCTTCCGTAGCTCTGATATTTGCTCGGCACGGGTCATTTTGGGTCTTTTAAATTTTATTTCATCCGCCATTTCTCCGATTTGCGTTTGATTCAATTCGAAGCATAGTTACAAGAAAGACGTTTTCACGTGAAAAAAACTCTATCTCAAAGAATGTTTTAAACTGCAACATATCCCATAATTTTTCAAGTCCTGAAGAACAGAATTCAGGCTTTACCACTTGCGAAAGATTCAAGTCGTTTCTTGTTTAGTCCAGTCTTTAAAACCAGAAATACAATATGTTTTAACCGCAAAAAATGCAAAAAACTTGTTCTTGGATAACATAACTCTTTAAAATTTCTACAATATTTATAAAACAACTGTTTTGTTCTTCACAGAAGCTGGATGCAAATAACGATGGAGTTGTTCGTTTAGATGAATTCCTGGAATGCTGTCAGAGTGATGAAGCTATATCCACGTCCTTGACTGTGTTTGATACTGTATTCTGACCACGACTTCCATCATTAACTCTTCCAATAAATTCCATTGAATATATAAGGATACAATGAAACTTTAGCACAAAGAAGGCTAGACCTATTTACAAAGTGTACATAAAAGTTAGTTACTTTAAAACAAAATATCAAAACCTAATTAACAGTTCTAGTTCTTGGTATCGCATTGGAGATATAGTATGGATGCCAAAGCCGGGTGTAGGCTTACACAAATTCACGAGGAAGCACAGTAATGAGGTTCAGGTCTCAGAGAATATTTTGGATAAAGCACTTCTTATAATTTTCATACAATAATGTTTAGTCTTGTAAATATCACTCTTGATTTGCAGAAGTCACAGTTAAATAAATTAATTACATGTTCTACATACCATATGTGTGTATATTAGGTAGTGAAAAGCTATTTGACTTATCACTTGAAATGATTCACTTCTGCTAGAATTGTAAACGTTGTAAAACGGCTAGATGTACATATGCATATGTACTTCATTAATTTTGTATATTTGGAGATAATTAGTATAGAAATAGAAGGTCTGTTCCTGTAATCGAAAATCTTACTGATTTTTACTGAATTTTACGAAACTTGAGAGTTTTGCTTTCCCGGAGAATATATGGAAAATTGTAAGAAAATTGCTCGAACAAGCACTTCCCCGGCTTATTGATTTTTACTGAACAAATTTTGTTGAGTGAAAACCTGAAAACTGTCAAATGCTGTATGTGGTATTTGACAATTGGTAATTTGACTTTAAATTTGTTTATTTATAGGTATTTTGTTAAATTATTAGTAAATTAATTATCAGTGACAGTAAGTAAGATTTACGACTACCGGAACAGACTTAATATATGACATTTTTAACTGAAAGTTACTGAAATTCTGTTTCCGTACTATTTTCAGTCTTTCACTAACACCGTGAAAATTACGCTCTTGGTAGCTAAATTTGACAGTTTTCAGATATTTACTGGAAAAGTACGGGAACAGACCTAATATTCATTAACTAGGACCAAACCTGTGGATGTAGTAAGCTATGACATTGTATTAACTGTACCTTAGTGTAACTTATCAACTGTTCTACAGTGCGTATATTTGTAAGATCATCGTTTAAGATGGATTTTATTGAAGCTGTATATACTGCCTCCTGTTATATCAAACTCAAAAAATTCCATTATGTGTAACATATATATTTACCAGTACGTGAATCATGCTTATGGTAGCGATACAAAACTTTCGACATCTATAAAATAAAAGCGATAATTATAAGTCAATACATTAAGTCGAGTTTCCGGGAAAATCATAGAATCGTTTGTCTTATCCAACCAACAACCGTGTTCGGGAATGCACTTTGCAGGCAGATCTCCTGGCCATTCGGCGCGATCATCGACTGTGTGCTAAATTTTGGTTATATTGAAAGGCAGAAATTTCAACTCAATAGATTTAATTTTTGAGGGGACCGTTTTTTTGACGCCCTGCCCGTAAGGGAAAGGCTAAAAGAAGTGTGTAAAGGTATGTCTCAAACGACATTAGGGGTATTCATTTCACTTCGTAAGTTCGTAAACGTCGTAAAGTATAAATGTCGTAAGCAAAATTGACGTGAACATCCCAAACTGTTTTCTTCGTAACCTTTGTAAATATTTGTCATGTTTATGTCATTTGTCATTTCAAAATTACAAGTAATAAAAATTTTTTATTTTATTAACTTTATTGGCTTAAAACAATGCCCAAAACCAGTGAAAACCAGAAAATTTTAAACCGCTGACACCGTGGAAATTCCTTAACACCTAAAATTTGATAAGTGCATATGAACTTACTCTTGCATTTATTTATTTTTAAAATAAATGACTTAATTACCACAAAAATATATTATAATAAAAACAATAAGCCGAAAATAAGAACATCTGACAGCAAATACGAAATCCGCTAAATAGTACACTTTTTACCGGCGTAAGGTTTACGAAATTTCGTATTCTCTTTTGTATGGGGAAAAATACGAAATTTCGTAAACTTTACGAAATACGACGTTTAAGACAAAAACGAAGAGTTTACGAAGTGAAATGAATACCCCTATTGTTCGCATAAAATAGATTTCCTTAGAATGTGCTAGAAGAAGATACTGGAAAACAGCCTATAGATGAAGAATTCTGCACAAAAGCTTAGACGTATGATAATAATAAATTAAACATTGTAAGTTCTCAAACACTTTTAATATGAGTATTTTCCGTCCTTTTTGTCCCCATAGACTGATTCTAAGTACTTTTCTTACCGTAAATATGTTCAAATGAAAATTTGGCCACCATTTCATGTACATACAAAAAATAAAGTTGAGGTTAGAATTTGTGAATTTTGTTTCTCAAATATTTCCTAAATTTAATCATTTTTAAGTTCGGAAGAGCATGTTTGAGGACTAGTTTTTTATTTTCGTTCGATGTATTTAGATTTGAAATTATTTTGGCGTCACACAATCGATGATCTTGCCGGCCTTCCATTACCTGGTGGCGTACGAAAGCATGGTCCATCAACAAGCTTGCATAATGGCGCTGTGAAGAAATTAGTGACTCATATAATACTGAGTTCCTTATGAGCAGGCTAGACCTACACCTTAAATAGTAGGAAGACGTTTTACCAATTCTCTGCATTGATGCGCATACATCTAAGTTACATTAAAAAAGTAAGTTGTCCAAAAATTGTACAAGCGCTTTAAATTTATAAAAATTTATTAAATGTATAGTTTCTAACATCAAAATGTGTTTTAACCGTGCATTTTAATAGGCTGATTTCTTCGCTTCCACATGTGCGAACCCAAGACCCTCTGGATGTGGTAGTATAAGACTTGAACCACATTATTTTACATCCCCATCCATAGGGCATATTACTCCGGTTGCCATATCGACGAAAATGAAATTTCGTATGAAGCATGCAATTTTCATCGCGTGAGTTTTGAAAAAATCAAATATTTTATAGTAAAAATCACTTTCGAATTAATTTTTAAAATACTATTATTTAAAACAAATTAATACACTTTTACAGGTACCCTTACAAACATATGTTTACATAAAAAAAAGTAGAATAAAATTAAATTGTATGGTACAATAAATTCATATTTACCAAAATAAAACAAAATTAGGATATGCAAAATAAACATCAAAAGCAACCACAATATACGAAATATGAAACAATGACAAGAGAAATAAACTAAAAATAATCACAAACTAAAAATTAGATATAAACATAAAATTTTAATTGAAAAACCGCTTTTAAACACTTTTTCAGCCTATTTTTATTGCCACAAAATGATAGCAACTTTCTTTTATAAATTGTAAATGTCTTCATAATTCAAAAAATTATTTCATTTTAGTCATTTAAATTTACTATGGTTTATTCTATTTTGAAAACATCACAATAAACTATATTTGGAATAATAAAAATCAAACATTGTAAAGTATGAAATCAAAATAATATTTTAAAACATTGATAATGAAAACGGAAAAATATAACAAATGACTTGCACAGAAGTAATTCTTCCTCATAAATGAATTAAAAACGATGAAACAGTAAACACAATGAAATAATTAAAGTTAAACCAAATTTTTTAAATGGTCACAAAGATGTTATCGTCTCTAGATACATACATATATAAAATCCTAATGGTTGTGAAGCAGAAAATGAGTTTCGTTCACCGTTTTCGTGAATTTCGTTAATGAGCATCGTAGATCCAAAGAAACCAACGAGACACGCGAAAATCGAAACACTGTACGCAGACAGCTTCTATCTAATAGAACCGGACAAAGACATAATGTCCTAGATATGACTGCGAATTTCAATGAATTGAATATTTGAGAGTTCACATGCAGTACAACAGAACAAAACTAGAGGACCCACTACCGTTAGCTCTGGTAGAGCTGCGCCTGCTCCTCCGACTACCACTGCTGCCTCAGCCTCGTCGATAAAAAACTCCTCTCCTTCTCCATTTATTACCAAAACGTGAGGGGTATTAGAACCAAAGCCCACTCATCCTTCCTCTCCCCCTGCTCTTCGACTCCATTATCTTCACCTCCCCCTCCCGATTCCTCACCCACTTGGTACTTTTCAAACCTCATGTCCCTGAAGAATAGACTTTCCACCTTCTCCACTCAGGCTCTCAAGAAGATTACGAAAAATTCACTGTCTTACAATAATTTTGTCTCTCAAGTTGACTTCGATTACAAGGCACATCTTTCTACGGTTAAAAGTAATATCACCTCCAACCCCCGTCTATTCTTCTCCTTTGTCACCCGCCGTCACTTTCATTCCTCGGTACGAGGAGTGATGTTCCCCAAATTCCAAATCTTTTCGTAAAATTCTGCTCATCCACCTTTATGCATGGTGAGTTTGTGCCAGATGTTCCCTCCTTTCCTGATCTTCATATATCTGAGGCTTATGTCCTCTCAGAGCTCCTGCATCTCAAGGATGATTTCTCCCCTGTCCCAGACGGAATCCCTTCAGCTATACTAAAAAGATGCGCGACTCTTCTTGCTGGACCGTCGTCGGGAGTTTTAAGCATCTCCATCCAGCCAGGTATATATCCTGATTATTGGAAAGGTGGATTCCTTGTTCCCGTCTGAAGAAAGGATCTAAGCACGAGGTTTCGAACTCAGAAATTGCTAAACTTTCTGCTATCCCCAAAATCTTTGAGAAAATTCTCCTTAATAAACTGTACCCCTTCCTTGCATGCACGATATCTCCTCACCAGCATAGCTTCTTAAAAGGTAGGTATACCACTACCAACCTAGGTCAATTTTTCTCCTTTTCCTTAAATGCTCTTGAGCGTGGCGAAGTCGTTGAAGCCATCTTTACGGATATGAGTAATTCCTCAAAGCCTCATGATACTCAAGCTCAAACCAGCTGGCTGCCCCGATTCTTGTGTGAGGTGGATCAGTTCCTATCTATGTAACCGCTCATACCGTCCTACAGCTGTCCTCTTTGTGGATCGCCTTGTACTCCTCAATCTACTATCTCTTTCTGAGCGTCGTGTCATCGATGATTTATCTTTCATACATGGAGTCGTCCAGGGAGATATTGTCGCCCCGAACATCCGTAACCAGACTGCCTTGCGATCCTGTGGTAGATACTTAAGGTCCTATGATTCCTTTTCCCTTAGCTATCGCCGCACGGACTTCGGCAGGATGGAGCCAGTTACTCGTATGCTCCGGGCCTACAATCGGGCCCTCCTTCTACACCAAGTCGCGGGCGGCACCATTAGTGCCCGTTTGATATTTCGTATCTGCGCTGATAGCATGTCTCATTAGTCTTTCAAGTGACCGCATCTTCCCTGACTCAACTGGACACTGGGACTAATTTATACATTTTCCTTCACTGTATTTTCTTTTTTTTCTTTTTATTCTTTTGTTAACTTTTCCCGCTGTGATCCTGTTATATTAACCTGTATTAAGTTGTATTAAATAAATAAACAAATACTGAATGCAGTTCATGTTAAGCAAAGCACTTTTCCATTGAGTTACCGCAAGACAAACGCTTTAGAAAGTGTTGTCAGAAGGAAAAGGTTGGTTTGGATTCAATACCCATACCATCTATTCTTAAGGCATTAATGACTAATGGGCATGAACATTCAAACATTCAAACAAATTTTTTAACAATATACGATCAATCAATAGTTCTTTGCGTTAATGGGAGTTTATATTGTTCCACCACCGGGACAAGGTCCTTATTGTTTCCGTATACATGGACAAATTTACCATAAAAAAGGGGGCTCTGTTTCGAACCAGAAGCAGCTTTGGAACATCGAAAGAAAATGCCAGAAAATGCAAAGTATAATCCTCAACTCATGCGTGAGTTAAGTACTTTCATGGCTACCAGAAATCCTTTTGGTAAAGCTTTCAAAATGCTTTACGAAGTAGAACAGGAATCAATTTTTTATGCTGCAGTAAATAATTTGGAACCGCCAGTAAATAGCATGGCAATAGTACATGACCGAAGATCTGATCAATGTAGATATACTGAACCTAAGTCAAACGAAATTGCTTATATTTTTCAGAATGCTGATGGCGAACCTCCACTTGAACGTGATCCTATAATTCATTGTCGGGTAAACGGAACTAAATCAAATTCACGTAAAACTGAACGAATTAGCATCCTCGATCCTTTTTAAAGCCATTGGTATTTGGAAACCAAGTTGGGGGTAGATTTGCGTCTCTATAAAACTCCTACGCTATTTAATATAAGAAATATGCAAATTCTAAATCCAAGGACTAGAATTACTCAAATGCAATACTACGGATATCGGTTATCTGTTCGTGATGAATCCAATGCCTTTCTATGTGGTGGTAAGTTAACTCAAAAATATTTTGTTGATGCGTAAGTATATAAAAACCGAAGCAATGCGACTAAATTGAATTCGACAAAATCAAAGAAAACTACGAGCTTAGAAATATGCTGGCTTAATGGAATATCTCCAAAGTGAGGCTTTAAAATGAAGCTTACTGGAAACTGCAACAATTGTTCCATCATCTTTTCAAGGAAGTCCGAGAAATATGGCCCAGAAATATCGGGATGCTGCTCCCATAGTAAGGAAATATGGTCAACCGGATTTTTTTATTATTATGACATGTAATTCCAAATGGGGTGAAATCACCGGCAATCTTTTGGACGGACAGTCGTCTGCATAAAAGCCTGATTTGGTAGCGCGCGTGTTTGTCAGCGAAGGTTAATGTGATTGAATTCCAAAAACGAGAGCCTCCACACGCACATATTCTCATTATTAAAAACGAGGATTAGCCAAAGGATGGAGCATCACTTAATAAAGTAATATCAGTGGGGTTACCGGATGTTAATACTTACCCAATACAGTACAGCTACAGTAACAAAGCACATGTTACATGGACTATGTGGAGGAAAGTGTTGCAAAAACTTTCCCAAACCCTTCCGGAATGAAACAATAGCAAACAGTGATGGTTATCCTAAATACAGGAGACGTTATAGTGATACGTACTACTGCAGTCAGTGAAAATATTGTAGACAATGGATGGATTGTACCATACAATTCGTAGTTGTGTCTCAAGTATATAGTTGTCATATAAATGTTGAAAGCTGCGCATATAATCAAAGTGTGAAAATCTTATTTAAGTATGTTTATAAAAGTTTATAAAAAAGTGAAAGGCGTAGTCAATGTCCAGGACGTAGATTTTCTGTGAAAACGTCGGGATAAACTTACGGTTACAGAATAGATAAATCACAAGTTTATTGTTTTGCGCCGTTTTTTAATTTCTTCTTCGATGCTGCCATAGCTCTGACATTTCCCAGGCACTGGACGTTTGAGGTTTTCTTAATTCGTTTTGATGCGAGCTGTCTCTGATTTGAGTTTATTACAATTCGGTGCATATTTACGACACGTATGAGACGATATCTTTCACTTTTAAGGCGCTTACACTAGCCAGATGATGTTATTGACAAAACAAACGCTGCACAATAAATACGTACAAATATGCTCAATCCACTGTGAACTCAACGGTTGTTATCACATTATTAGTCTCGTAGTTATTGGCGATTGAAACATGACGGTACTTCGCAGCACAAGAATTCCATTTCCTCACCTTCCTTCTAACTTCATCCTCATGTTTACAACGTAATCGATACAATTTTGTGTTTATCGGTTGTTCCGTAGTAGTTGTTATATCGAGCGTAATAGAATTTGCGTTTGTTAACTGACCTCCGTCTTTATGAATGAGATTTATGAATTTGTTCAATAATACGTTAATATGGTTAATTCTTTTCTTAGTTAGGTGGCTTAGATCTATTTTTTTATGATCAGCTTGGAGTTCAAAGCAATCTAGGGTTGCGTTTTGATCCTGAGAGTATATATGAGTTTTTGTACCATTTTTGGCTTTCTCGAGTTAAATGTTAAAATTAAGAGTTTTCGCAATTTTTCTCAGGAGATTCATGCCTATGAGAATATCGTAAGGCTTATTCCCTAAGTATTTCTTATACCATCTCATTCCATTGTAATGTTTACCTATTAGTTATTAAAACTGAAAATATACCTAAAGTCGTGCGTCAATTTGGACTGCACGAAATAATGGCTTTCGCCGAAGCGTGAGCCGCAATTTCTGCAAAGAGAAAGTCCTTTTTGGTAATAGTGCCAGGTGCAAGTAGTTCTTGCTCTCTAGCCGTCTATTTTCTTTCTGGTTTTACAAATAAAATCTTAGCCTATTTATAATAGTAAATTATGCTTACTTAAAATTAATTTTGCTTAACACTAATTGCTTAACCTAGGTAAGTGTCATGACATATAATTATGTTAGTCATCGATTATTTAAGTTACAAAATTAAATAATTAATTAAATATTAAATTTCAGTGCATACACTATCTCTAATTTCATACTTACCAATTCACAATTCGCTGATGACTCAATTCATCGAATTGTGAGTTGGTACGTTGAACTCGTTGCAGAGTCAACGTTGTTTATTTTATGTTACTACGTGTATACGCATCGTGCGTTCACACTACACCATCAAGTTACGATTTTGGTCGTAATATTATTAATAGTTCGCAATTTCAGTTGAACTTTTCAAATATGTTGAAGTTACTACAGTCTACCTTATTAGAATTTCATAGTTTCATTTAAAATAATTTTTTTTTAGATATTTCCCATATAGGAACAATAACAATAAGTGGTTTTCTTAATTCTAGTAACATTTTTGTTTCAAAATCCGTTTTTAAAACTTTACTTTAAAAAAGCTTTTTGTTTGAAACAAATTAATAGAAACAGAATTTCGGTGGACGGAATTAGGGCATTTTACATTTACGTTAATTCAAAGTTCAACCTAATGTGATTTTGCAAGCTAGTATTTTCATTGGTCTGGTTCATATACCTAGTTGCTACAAGTCTTCCGGTCCATAAGCTAAGTCAGTCGGAAATGATGCATATCAATCCAATGCATAACCTTTCAAATGAAAAACGCAGTACTCATGTAACAACTATTCAACTATAAAGTAGCATTTATGTGCTTGAATCTTCTTGTTTCCCGCCGAAATAGTTGGTGTTTTTAATTTTACTCCCTCTGGCAACGACGGCATGTTAATCTGAAATGCAAATTGTTTAGTTACATTAATCACAAATTCTTAATTAAACAAACTAAAATATTTGCGGAAGACATCTTGTAGCGGTTGTTGGGCACTATTCACAGTGTTTTTAATGTATGCATCACAAACTAACTGAATCTGAAACTGAGAATTATTAAAACGTTAAATAAGTCAGATACATGATGAAAACTTAAGCCAATTTCACGTTGGACTATTGCACATCTGCACTACTCCTCCTGTGCCGTCTTTTAAGCATGTATGATAAAAGCTGATCTGTAATATTGAATATTGAGGAAAGCATCTTATGAGCAGTGAGGATTCAATAACATCCTAGTATATGAAGGCACGGTTAATGAATACACTTAGGATACGTAAAAATGGTTTATTGAAATAAAAATTTATACAATGTTAACTTATTCATAAATTATACAATCGTACAACTTGTTATACAATTATATAATACAATTATACAAATATTATTATACAATTATACAAATTATACAAACTTGTTTTGTTATTTTACAGGTCTGTTATATTTACTTGTAGACAGTTTATAAATCATGGAACTTTGATATTAACTAAAAATTGAGTTATTAACTTATATCATAGCTTAGTTTTATAATTGCCATTCATTTTGTTGCTAATGGTACTTGTTTACATAGTTTAAACAGTACTTGTGTATTATAAAGTGTTATTTATAATTGTACTCGTTAGTTGAGAACATAGCTTATAACTACTATATTTGATTTATGAACTATATGTAGCACGCAAGTGTATGTGAAGCAGTTATGTATATGTAATTTTATGATTTCATGTCAGAAGCGAGTTGTTCAAAAAGTTACCCCTGAGATACACGTTCTACCAAATGCTACGTAGTAGTGTAAGCATATAAGTATGTATTGTTTTGAGTCCTTTCCCTGTAGTTTCAGGTAGCAGCAAAGGAGGCAGGGATGTTTTTGACATTTGCAGACACTTTAGTATGGTCAACATAGTTTCACTTGCCATTCGTATGATAATGGGAAACAAGATTTCGATTCTATTATATAACGATTTTAGATGATAGAATTTAGCAATCTTTGAAAATTTTACTCGGGATGATCATGATGAGCTCAGTGGAAATTTCTCTAACTACGTGTTTTGCATTGAGTAATGTAAATGCTACCGGAAAATATTCATTAATTACGCCTTTTCAATGCCTGCTTGGTTTCCTGCTTAAATCTATAAATTACAAGTCCTTTTGCTACCAAATCTTTAAGGCGAGTTTCCAATGGCTGCTTGGACTGGAGTGTAGTGGCTTGCATTGGAAACGCGACTTAAAGAATTTGTCAGTCTTGATTTATTATTTGTGAAAGACATTTCGGGAAGTGAATTATCGGGAAATTATAATTATTAAATTTTGAAATTATTGGGAAAATGAATCCCTTAAAGGAAAGTTTAGATTCATCGGACGAATCCATTACCAGTGAAGGTGAAATCGAAAGGAATTTCGAGGAAGAAGCCTAATTAATTGGCTTTAAGCTATTACCAAAAAAATCTAAAATAATATATGTGATCTGTTATAAGGTATTTTGCGATTGAAAAAAAATTGTATAAACTGTTCCACCGAGGATATTCTTCTCGTTTATTTCAACGAACTCTCCGGAAAAATGAAACAATCAACCTTGTGGTCCAAATGTTCCATGCTAAAGGCAATGATGAAAGTGGAAGAGAATGTTAATATAGACAATTATTATAAACTTAAAACTTTCATGAAATCCAACGCAAAAGGCTTTGTTGGGAAAAAATCCCAGGTTTTGGAATTTGATCAGATACAGACATTTTTAGAAAAACCATCCGATCACACATAGCACCTAGCAGCAATGGTAAATATGTATAAAACATACCAGGTGTGTAAGTATGAAACCGGAATTTGCCTACAGATGGCCCTGGACGCGAATTTACTATCGTCTAAGCGTGCCTATGTTCACTTCTAATGTTATTGGTATCTGTCAAAGTCATACAGCTTAGAAGAGTACCAATTTATTGAAAGAGTTTTTTTAAGAATCGGTTTTAAAATGTCTAGTTTTGTGCCTGAAAGTCACGATTTGCGGGCAGCGTTGATTTTCTGTTACCATCTAAAGAAGACTGCTGCAGAATCTCACCGTTTGCTTGTTGAGGCTTACGGAGACCATGCTCTAGGGAAATCACAATGCTTTGAGTGGTTTAAAAAGTTTAAAAACGGTGATTTTAACATGAAGTGTTTGGTGGGATCAAAGGGGTATAATATATTATGAGCTGCTTAAACCCGGCGAGAGCGTTAACACAGAACGTTACCGACAACAGCTGCTCAAATTAAGTAAAGTTTTACAGGAAAAGCGGCCACAATATGCAAGCAGACACAATAAAGTGATTTTACTCCATGACAATGCACCATCGCACACAGCAAGAGTGGTCCAGGACACAATTGAAGGGCTTAAGTGGGAGACACTTCCACATGCGGCTTATTCCCCAGACTTGGCTCCTTCAGATTACCACTTGTTCGCGTCAATGGGACACGCCTTGGCACAGCAGCAGTTCCAATCGTACGAAAATGTAAGAAAATGGCTGGACGAATGGTTTGCCTCAAAAGGAGAGCGGTTTTTTTGGCAAGGCATTCATAAATTAGCAGAGAGATGGAGGAAATGTATATGTAGCCATGGGCAATATTTTGAGTAAAATATATGTTCTTGTGTTTATAAAACAAATGCCTTTTTCTTAAACAGAAATTCCGGTTTCATACTTACACACCTAGTATATGTAACTTTCATCCCAATAAATTAATACACATAATTGTACTGAATTCTATAGCATATTTTTTCAATATAATGTTGCAGGTCATTCTAATTTTTGGAATCTTTGGAGCTATGAGGTCTGCTAAAATTTGCAACCTACAAACTTTTGATGTTATAGAAAGACACAAAGAGTATGTTGTAACAGTGAATTCAACAAAAAATTACTATCCCAGAAAATTTCTCATAGGTTCTAAATATTTCAATTTAGCGCAGAAATATGTAAAGAAAATCCTTTTCTTTGATTTGAATCTGGCGCACTCTCAAGACCGTCGGTATAGTAGGGAGAAATCTGCACGGACGGGTGTCGATATAGTAGGGAGAAATCTACACATCTAGAGAGAGAGATGTTAGGTGAGGTTAGGTTAGGTGACATAATATTTGCGATATCACAATCACGTGCTGATAAATAAAATAGAAAAATTGTCGAGAGGTTAAAATTATAAATTGAGCTTATTTGTGTTGAAACTGACATTGTGATTAATAGCATTAAATGTCGTTTCTTTGTATTTGCAGGTAAGCTTTCAAGTGTACATAGTGTTAAACAATAAAATAATGCAAAGACTTTGCATTTGCAGAGAAACTCAGTTGTGTTTTAATTAACAGTGTACACAACCAAGAACAATTATCTTATAAATATATATGTAAACCTAAGGCCAAACGAGCCTAATACAAATCGATTTTTTGTAACATATTTTAATGGAAAATTAGTGAGGTTCCAAAAACAATTGCCCTGTATTTAAATCTTCCTCATCCCGAAAATTATACAGGGTATTGTTTTCGACGCACTTCAGCGACTCTGTTGGCTGACGCAGGCGCCAATTTAACGACAATAAAGCAGGACGGAGTCTGAAAATCCAGCACTGTTGCTGAAGGATACATTGAAAATTCTATTAAAACAAAAAACAAATATATGCCAACATAATAAGCCACGAAAATAAACCGCCTTCAACATTAGTAAATCCTCAGATCCTTCATCGTTTTACCGAATGGTTCCAAGATGTTACCACAACGAATAAGTCACCACATATCTCGAAAAGAAAACCCGAAACATCCGGTGAAAATGTGGAGCACCCAGATCGACCATTAAAAACAAATGCCAACAAATTAATAATCCAATAAAAGAACAAAACACACAAACCATTGAAGATATTAACACGTTAAATAAATTAAGGAGGTAAAGACTAAATTTTACTAATTGTAAGATTAAAAATTTGAATATCGGCTGTAATATTTACACCACAAAAACAAAAAAATTATTAAAGTTTGTTACGAGAAGTCGCAACAATGTTGCATAGGAAAGTATCACATCAATGTTGCAACCTACGCAGCATTGTTGCCGGCCCTCGTTAAAATTGCTGGCCTTTATCAGCTCGATAAATATTGTCTGGAGTCAGCAAAATGAGTTTGGCCTTGACTCCAGGCAGTATTTTCAACCGTCATTCCGTGTGATGATCGATCCCTTTGCCAGTCGTTTTAGAAACTTCGTTTGGATCGATTAGCTCTTTTTTGCGTTCAATTACAAATTGTATATTATAGCTCTTTTTCTCGTGATCAAACAAAAGAATTGTATTAATTCAAGAAATAATAAATCAATAAAGCTCTAAGAATAAAGACTGAGTTCAGTGTTTTTAATTCGAACTAGTACACGTGCTCAAATATAGAAAGTTTGCTCTACGCTCAGCTCTAGCTCCAAACAAAGTTATTAATTTTAAGTAAATAAACAAGCTCATTCACATAAAAACTTGTTTTTTAATTTTTGATATTCAAATTCGTTTTTTGAGAAATTTTCTCTGACGTTTATTGTGAGAAAATCAAGTATGTTCACATTGGGAGAAATATACAACATTTCAATCGAGTGTTCGCCTACCTCGCCAACGGCTCGTGAGGCAATTTACACTCGATAGAAATGTTGTATTTTTCTCCCATGGTAAACAATATACTATTTCCGTTCGGAAAGAAATAAAAATTCAGGAAAAAAATTATATTGTATGTAACCAACTTCACGTTCCTTCACCATGACCGTAAGTCGAAACTCTCCACTTGCCAACGACATCGTGTGCCACAGTATGGGGTGGTGGATATGGTTCTCCGTGATCGTCATTGCATGTGGGGATCCAACCATGGTGAATAGGGTGAGAGCATGGCGTCACTTTTGTATATAAGAAATCGTTTGTTTAGCGTTTAGTTTTGTAACAAACACCACTAGAAATTCACACTTTGGAAGTTAGGCTGTTAAATAACAGTAAACAAACTTCAAATGTAATAGCTGGTTTTTAGTACCGTACAGTTCCGGGTAAAAATATCAGGCCGAATTGACGCCGAAATGAGGCCGAAAAGCCTGTAAAGCCCGAATTGAGGCCGATAAATTTTTACAGGCCGAATTGAGGCCGAAATGATACGCCGAATTGACACCGAAATATTTTTAATTTCGGCCAGATTTTTTCACTCAGGGATGCAATAAGAAGTGTCGTACACTCTTGCAAGAAATCGCAGCTATCTGGATACCAGCAAAAAAATAAAAGAGCTACTACAATCTTCAACAGCATCATCACCACCAGTTATAGCCGCACTCGAAGCGAATTATAATTTATCATCTGGTCAACCACGACATCTCCGTGCTAGGTTGGGGTTACTGGAACACAATCGTCCCACCATCTCACACGAGTAATACGGCTCGAGCTTCCCAAGTACGATGGGAACCTTTCAGATTGGCTCTCGTTTATTGATTTATCTTTATCAATGATTCACAATAATGAGTCTCTTTCTCCCGTTGAGAAATTACAATACAGTCAAAATGGCTTATAACGACACTGGTTACAATGACATACCGCTTAAAGCAATCAATTTCTCATGTCCCGAATGAAATTCATACAAAATCTTCAAAAAAATATCGTTTTTAACGACATCGTTTATAACGACATACTGCCTAAAACGACCGATTAATTCGTTATTCCTGATATCGAATATCGGTTATAACGTCTGCAACATTCAAAAAATAAAAACAAATTGCTACTTATAACGCAATAACGCATAGCTGCGTACACGTCTGGTTGCAGACGTATACCTCTATGCGTTATCGCGTTAAAAGTTGCTGTTTTTTTTTTAAATATTTTTGTGGAATATTAAGTTTTTACTAGTGACGATCATCCATTCATTCATTCCGTAGTTGTTGTGTAGATCGGAAGGCTTTCGCGTATGTTTCAAATTTCTAAATTTCGGTTTTTTGTAAAGTTTTGGACAGTTTCTTGTGCAATGTCTAGTGTTAATAGGAAGCGCAGAATTTTTTCAATTGAAGAGAAAGCTTCAATTATTTTTCGATTGAAGGCTGGAGAGCATAATAAAGACTTAGCCAAAGAATATTGTATTTCTCATTCCACGATTTCAACTATCGTCAAGGATAGAGAAAAAATTAAAAAGCAGTTCCAGGAATCTAAACTCATATTAAGAAAAGTGAAGTGTTATAAGCATACCGATATCGAAGCTGCCTTGTTTATTTGGTTTAAGGCTCAAAGAAATTCCGGAATCCCAATAAGTGGACCGATTTTACAAGCAAAAGCAAATGATTTTGCCAAGGAAATGGGGAAAAAAGGTTTGGTATGTTCCTCAGGATGTACTCCACTTGGAGCGCAAGCGAAGACAATTTCAACAAACAAGGATACATTTTTCTCCTCAATCTTCAAAAGACTTGCCTGCATTTTATGTTCTGAAAAACACTCAATTCAGTTATGCAAACTTTATCAAAATAAAACTGTGCAGCAGCGTAAGGAAATTTTAGTCAAACTCGGAATTTTTCAAAGCATATAGTTTATTTCTTTCTGAATATCACAGTTTACAGCATATGACTGAGGTCACAGAAGCCAAAGGGGATAACTTTCATGGTTTCTATATTCCTCATCACGGTGTGATTCGAGAGTCAAGTTTGACCAGAAAACTTAGAGTTGTTTAATGGCTCATGTCGAACAACTGGGGAACCTCCCCTCAATGAAATTCTATGTACTGGTGCTAAACTTCAAACAGATATTTTCGACATTTTAATGCACCTTAGATTGTATAAAAACGTATTTTCAACAAATGTGGAGCGAATGTATCGTCATATTAAACTACTGGAATCTGGAATCCATCTAATGACTTATTGCATTTTAAATTCTCAAGCTCTGCAACACTTGAAGTTACAAAACGCACAGGTTTATCCCAAATTGCCCAATTGTTTGACCCATTAGGATTGTATTCACCAACTACTCACTGGTTTAGAAACTATTGCAATTCCTCGATGGAGTGGATTCAATTCGTCTTGTACAATTGAATTACATTACAATTTCATGGTTTCAGCGATTCGTCGCAATTAGCAATGACCGCAGTAGTCTACATAAAAACAATATTGAATGATCAAGTACATGTTGCACTATTATCTTCAAAAACTAAAGTCGCTAAAGCGAATTACTATTCCCCGCCTAGAACCGTCAGCACCCGTTATGTTGACTAAACTTGTTAATCATTGTCGTACGTCGTTGCACCTCGAAGAAGCCAGGTACTATCTATGGACTGATTCTTCTATAGTTAACACCTGGATTAACAACCATCCTGCCAAATGGAAATACTTCATCCAAAATAGTGTGCTACATCCAAGAAACTCTTCCATTAGCTTCATGGCGACAAGTCTCTGGAAAGAAAAACCCTGCGAACTGCGCAAGCAGAGGTATATCGGCAATCAATTTGTATCATTATATATGGTCGTCGGGTCCTGCATGGATAATAAAAAATTATGAAACTGGCCAAGTGTTTTATCTCACCAACCGCAGAATCCGCGAGATCTTGAACAACAACCCGTCTCTTGCGCTGTAACTTTTCCCTCAGCAGTTTCAAGCTCAATATGGGAACTAATTTCGTGATATTCATCATTGAGTCATTCATTGAAGAGCATTAAGTCGCATGCGAAAAAAGGTATCTGCAGAAACGTGCAACTTACTACAATCTCCTTTAACGCCTGATGCAATAAATGAAGCTTTCCTCCTTTGGATCCGCTTAACACAAGAGGAGAATTTCGAGATGGAATTTACACCCCTTCAAGGAAAAAATGAGCTAGCACGTTCTAGCGCACTCGTTCGACTTCTACCATTTATCAACGATAGTTACTTACTACGGATAGGAGGTCGTTTAAAAAACTAAAAATATTAAATAATATTATTCAAGATGCTCACTATGAAACTCTTCATGGATCAACTCAGGATACGTTAAACTACACCCGAAGCACATGTTGAATATAAGGTGGTCGCTCTCCAGTTCGGAGCTTTATTCTCAAATGCGTTACGTGTACATGACTCCGTCAGTCACGGGCAAAACATATATTAGGGCACCTTCCAACGTCTAGAGTTAATTCTGCCAGAGCCTTCCTTCATTCTGGAGTTGATTACGCAGCCCCATTCATTATTAAAACTTGGAGAGGGCGTGCTTCTAAGAATTATTAGTCCTGGGTGGCATTGTTCGTCTGCCGTGCCACCTCAGCTATTCATCTTGAGCTAGTTACCGATTATACCACCGATGCATTTATAGCTGCTAACAAACGCTTTACATCTCGCCGTGGCATCTGCGCTACTTTGAGTAGTGACTGCGGAACGAATTTTAAGGGAGCTTCTCGGGAAATTCGACATCTCTTTAAACAATGTTCTTTATCAGCAGAAAAATCGCATCACTAATAGCAAATGATGGCACAAAATGGAATTCAAACAAGCCAGCCTCACCCCACTTGGGAAAGTGGGAAACTGGGGTAAAATCTAAAAGGAAATTTGCATTGAGGAGTTGAACTTACTTTAAACCACCTAAAGCATGTCATGAAATAAAATCAATAGTAGAAAACGAAGCCGCTCTACATTGTCGACTTCTCCCCCCTCTCTCTTCTGATCCAAATGATCCTTAACTCCTAAGTACAGGACACTTTCTTATTGGAGACTCCCTGATCAATCTTAGAGGACGAGATTATTGAGACATAAAACTTAATCGCCAATTTTTGTAGTTTGGCAACATATCCAGAAAGTCAAGCAACATTTCTGGAATCGATGGAGTCACAAATGCCTAAACGAACTAACCACTAGAAGTAAATGGAAACAACATGAACCCAACATGAAAAATTTTCCTCAACGCAATGAACATGAGATGTATCATCAACTGTTATCCAGCCAATGATGGCATCGTACGTAACGGGCGAGAATGTTTGGAAGTAGTTTAAATTTTTTCTATTATCCTTAGAAATAACTTCATGTAGTTTGTGATTCGTGAAAAATATGTAATGAAAATCACTACACTAGTGCTTTGTTTGACCGTTTTAAATTTGCCGCATAATCCACAGAACTTCTTTGATGTCACGTTGGACAGTGATTCCTTTACAACTGTGTACGAGAGAACGTGAATGTGAGAATAAGTAACCTAAGAAAATTAGAAGATAGCACCGAGTTAATTTACAGTAAGAGAAATATCTAGACCTGAAATAAAGGCTTTAAATGTTCTTTTTTTGTCTCCACAGGTGAGAGCGTCAATTCTTCACCAAAGATAAAACTAGCAAAAGTTTGTAGAAAAAACATTTTTTGTTAATAAAATTTTGTCTTTACAGAAAAACGCAATTGTGTTTGTAGTGAAAGAACCAAACAAGAGGATGTTTAATAATTAGGAAAACACTTTAAATAAATCTAGTATGTTTAATTTGAATTAATTCAAAAGCTAAAAAGCCTTCAGAAATAATGTTACAATGTTTCAGAAAGAGACCACACGACGAAACCGCATTTGATCGACGCCTGATCCAGACAACCGATAAAAATCGTAATGAGTTTCTTATATCTCTGGATCATGCGTCCATGAACCACGACAAATTCGCCATCGAACAGTGACCACAGAGGCAAAATCGTCAATTTAAGGCAGTCGACAATCAGTCACCACAGCGGTAACATCTTCACTGTGGATACAGCTGCCAAATCACCAAGATTCATACAATAAATGTAAATAATAATTATTTAATAAAGAATAGAAACCAATAAGTTTTGTGTTACGTTTCAAAAGTATGGACTAGAGTACAGAATCTAAGATTTGGACTTTGATAGAATGATTTGAACGGTTTGATAAAGTTCAGTCTGAGATTCCCATTTTATGCACGGATCCAAACGACATATCTCAGCAAGAGTCAGAAAGTGCAAAATTTGAAAATGATTATTAGAGTATTATTTCAAAGGCACGAGGAATGATAAACCTTGAGAAACACAATATCGTCATCCTCCATTAAATCCCATTCAACATTAGCTAGTACTCAGGAATTCAATAATGAACATAGCAGTCACATTACTGGGGCAGTTCTACCCAAGCTATGTATAAATTAAATTCAATGGTGATTCCTTGATACGTTTGATGCATTAATACACAATATATAATTAAGTAATATACAAAAGTTCACATATTTGGAAGATGCACTAATAGGCAAAGCTGCTAATGTAATCACATCTCTCGGTGTTTCAAGCGAAAATTATTTAGTAGCTTGGGAGAAGGTCAAGTCACGACATGAAAACAGTAATAAATTAAAACATCTTCATGTTCGCGGTTTATTCGCAGCTCAATCACTTAATCAAAATGCTCATGATGATTTGAGACAGTTAATAGATGTATTTTCTGTTCTAGGTATTATCAGTCTCAAATTCACTTAATCAGAAAACGGAAAATTGGGATACAGTGATGATGGATTTATTGAAAACAAAGTTGAATACTGTTGTCAGACATGAATGGGAAGGAACACTTGCATTAAGGACAGATAAAATTACAATCAAAGATATGGTGAAGTTTTGGGAAGCACATTGCATACTGATGAATAAATTAAATGACATGTATCACTCTATATCTCAAACAGATATGATGTCAGATATGTCAAACAACAATTACGCATCCAGATTTCATCAAAATCTTACGTGGTGACAAATAAACTATGTCCATTATGTAAAAAAATGTGGACAAATACATAACTCACTTTTACATATTGAACCTACTTCAATTGAAACTAGCTCAGAAGCTTCACAAGCAAAATATACACAAGACATGCATTTATGAATACACAACCCACATTACAAATTATACAGTTAACACATTAAATAATCAAGCTGAATATGTACTACTAGGGGCTGCGATCGTTCATTTATACGGCAGATCACGAAGTGTTCATGAGTGTAGAGCTCTATTAGATTCAGGTTCACAGCCACATCTTGTTACAGCAGCATTTGCAAAAAAACTCAACTTACCAATAAAGAACCTTACCTCCTCCATCTCTCCTAATCAGCACGGCTTCCTCAAAGGTAGATCCACCACAACTAACCTTGTGCAGTTCGTCTCCTTCATCCTAAATTCCCTAGAACGTCGTGAAGTCGTCGAGGCCATATTCACCGACATGAGTAAGGCTTTCGACAGTATCCCCCACAATCTTATTTTATTAAAGCTTAAGCTGGTTGGCTGACCACAATCCTTCCTCAGGTGGATTGATTCCTACCTGGAACACAGAACATACCATGTTCGATTCCGATCATCCCACTCCAAATGCATAACGGCTACCTCTGGCGTCCCCCAGGGCAGCCATATCGGCCCCCTTCTATTCATCACCGCTACAAATGACTTGTCCAGCGTTATCCAAAGCTCCTCACTCCTTTCCTATGCAGATGATACCAAGCTGTACAAAAACATTGTCAATCCTTCTGACAATATCGACCTACAGCTTGATCTCAACCGGCTATCTCTGTGGTGTTCCAAAAGTAACCTTGTGCTTAATGTTTCCAAGTGTGAGCATGTTTGTTTCACCCACAAACGTAACTATGCTCCCTACATGTTCACAATTAACGACTCCCCGGTGAGGTCTGTTGACTGTGTTTCTGATCTGGGGGTCCATCTTGACTCCAAACTTTCTTTCCATGACCACGTTAACCACATAATCCGGAGAGCGGGTGTCATGTTGGGGTTAATTTCAAGATGGTCTAGGGAATTCTCTGACCCCTATGTTTTCAAAATCCTTTTCACGTCCCTTGTCCGACCCATACTCGAATACGCCTCGCAAGTCTGGTCCCCTTACCATAACCACCTAATTGGCAGAATTGAGGCCATTCAAAAGCGATTTCTTCGTTTCGCCCTCCGCCGTCTTCCTTGGTCCGATCCTTTCCATCTTCCTCCTTATGCGGATCGTCTTAAGCTAATCAACCTGCAATCTCTCTCGGGACGCCGTGCTATGGCTGATCTGTCGTTCGCCCATGGCATAGCCCTGGGACATATTGTTGCTCCAGACATCCGCAGCCAGTTCGTTTGCCGCCCTCACGTACGATCCCTCCGAGCTCAAGAATCTTTCCTCATCAACTACCACCACACAGACTTTGGTAGGATGGAGCCTTTTACGCGAATGCTAAGGGTGTATAATAGGGCCATCCCCCTTCTCCAAGCAGCGGGAGGCCACACCCACGCACGGTCTGTGTTTCGCTCCTTGGTCGATCACATGTCCTAATTCGCAACTTCCCGGTCCTGTCTTTCCTGCCCCGACTGGACACTACTACCATCCCATATATTTAAGTATATTTAAGTAGTTGTAATAGTTGACCGTTAATTTCGTTCTGTTTTTCTCTATTAAAGTCTCTTTCTTAATTTTTTTTTTTTTTATATTCTTAACTTTTGTTATATTATAATGCTAGCTTGTATTAAGTTTAATAATAAATACATTCTTAACTTTTGATATATTATAATGCTAACTTGTATTAAGTTTAATAAATAAATAAAGACGGGCTTGGGAACGCTCTCTGGTATAGAGCTCGTAAGGACTAATATTCAATAGTTTTACCTGATAACGTCATTTAAGCAAATTAATTTATCTATGTATGTATCTCAAATTAATCCAAAATCTAAATTTGCAGAAGTAGATCAAGTCTATAAAATCGAAAGTTCTTAAGTAGGTATATGTATTTTCTTTACCCAGATAAGCAAACAACAAATAGAATATTTAGTGAGGGAACTCACCTAGTTGAAAACTCTACTATCTTTCATAATCTAATTATTAAATTTGTTGAACAACTTCCAATTCACTGGTTAAAGGTTTGACACGGAATGAGGCCACATAACCCACCGAAAATTTGGCATCCATACGCTGATCGTATAGAGTCTATATACTATAGACCACGAAGAGAGAAAGGAATGGTTCTCATGGTCATTGATGTAACGGTTCTTATCAATTCCTAACAATGCGTAGCAGTCTATACCCAAACTAACCAAGGCGCAATTCACAAACGGATAGGGGCAGGCACTAAACAAACTCTGGAGAATAAATAAAACGAGACCAAGAAAACACATCCTTATACTAACAGAAATTTTCGTCTTAAAAGTCCAAACACTTTATCATTATTTCCTTGAAGCTCATTCAAATTCGTAATGTTTAAAATTTTAGCCTTAATATCAAGTCATGACCATGAAGTTGGGATCGCTTAATATTAAATATATACAATAATTATTTCTGTTGAGAATCTCGCGACTCAAGTAATAGGAGCGCAGAAAATCATTAATGAACATTGGAAAAATCAACATGCAGTTCGTTGTTTCCTTGAAAACAAAAACTAAAGTCAAACTCTGAAAATCAAATCTTGGCAACCAGGCTGGCAGAATTGCTAGCAACACGAAAATTAATGTACACAAGATTCGATTATTTTTGTATGGAAATTTCTATGGAAAATATTCGATTACGGAGTAACAAATATGGATGCGAATACATATTCGCTATGATTCGTTAGTTTCAATTTTTTTGTTGAAAATATGGAATTTTCTATGGAAAATATTCGATTACGGAGTAAAGTAATGTTATTTCTCAAAGTATGTAAATAAACGGAAATGATAGATTCTCTGGAGATTTATTTGAAAATATTCGTCTCCTTTTTGTGCTGTGCCTCGTAGCGGATTCTCAAAATTTAAATGAATTAGTATATTCATAATTCTACCGCGTGTAAAATATTAGCAGGTAACGCCCGCCATTTTGATATTTTGCTCAAGTAATATAGCCTTTGACACTCGGAGGAATAATACGAATCTAATGACACCCCTTTCTTCAAAATCGGTCCAGCCGTTTAAGGTACAGGAGGTAAGTGTTAGCAGGTGAATATGAGCAGATAACGTCCGCCATATTGAGTTTTTGCTGACGTCACAAAGCCTATAACACTCGCGGGAAGAATACGAATCTAATGACATCACATTGTTCAATTCAAGCCGTTTAGGCTACAGGTGGTAAGAAAGAAACGGACATACATACGAACGCGCGAAAAACATTACCCTCCTTTGGTCAGTCGGGTAATTATAAGGATGGATGGTGTCACGATCGGATCCACTGCACTCAATGATTTGACACCGTCCTTCGCATACCGGAGTGACAAGACGATGTCGCAATGAAAAACATCGCACATGATATTCGTCCTGCCACTACAAGTTTGCACAAACAATAGTTGACACATATTTTAATTTATATATTATGATTTAATATTTAACTTTTTCAGAAATTCCAGTTACTCCACTTATATTGGAAAATAAGATAAAGAGTGTACTACGCGCATATAAAGCAGCGAAGAACAACTCCAACAGAAGTGAGAGTGGACCGTGTGTGGGACCCTATGCGGATCTGCTGGAGGATATATTTTCTACCAGAGCGTGCAGGTCGGTAGCGTCCGAAAGAAAATGTAATGTGAACAATATTTTATTCTGTACTTATCAAATGATATATTACAGCATGTGCTCCTCCATCTCCAAGGACGTGACTCCTTAAGAAGAGGTTGGTGAACCCTCGACACAACAGTAATTTACCAGTTTGCATTTATAACAAAATTTTGATAAATAAAATTTTTCCAGTTTGGCACCTTCAACATCCTGTCTGAATTCTCGAAAAACCTCTACTTCGAAGCAGGACAGGATATTGCATTTATTGAAAACAAATGAGGGGAAACGGCAGAGGAGATGGGAAGAAAAATAAGAGATGAAAGAGCGCCACCATAAAGAAAAAATGGAATGGAGGCTAGAAACTTTGCAATGTTTTAAAAATATACAAAAAGAATAAGGAAAACATTGCAAAATTTCTACCCTCCATTTTAAAAAATATTGAATTAATGAATTAATGAATTATGTATTTTTATTATCATTAAATTTTTCTATTCACAAATTTTTTTATTTTATTTTGTTTGTCGCTACCATCAAACTGAAAAGCTCCTGGCGTCTGCTGTCTGTAGTTGGTTCATGTTCTTCATCAGACAGCTCAGTAGCATTAGGCATTTCTTCTTCGCGGATATGCAAATCTGCTTCACTGAGACAAATATTATGTAGAACACAACAAGCTATGTTTACTACATGAAACTTCTAAAATTGGCACCGAACAACCGCATGAAAGGGATACGCTATGGCCCAAACTCTGTATTAGATATATGTATAAGGGTTCTTTCCCCTCATTTTTTTATATCTTTCTTCTCCCTAATGTAACGAAATGCGTCTAAACGTGACGCCTCCTTGAAAATTCACTCTCAATTCTCGTATATGTACTTATCGAATCCCCGGCTAGGAAGTTATGCTTGGAAAACATGAGTCGCAGTTTAAATACGAACGGTACAATTCTTCAAAAATTACAATTTTTCTATCCCTTGAATCTTTAAAAAATGAAATACCGCAATTTTTTTCGAACACCTTTTATTTTGAACATTTGAATCAAGAAGTTCCCATATTTGCATAAAAAGGTTTACAAATTTGAATAAGATTTATATATGAAAATGTGCTGAATTTGCATGTATAATTGAGATAATGGGAAAATGTACATGAGATGGTAGGGATAGAACGTATGGAATCAATGATTTAACGTAGAACAGAAAATATTGTAGCAGAACATAACAGAGGTGTTGTATGAACTAGGAACGGATTGAATGCCAAAGCGATGGAGTATGTTATAGCCGCGACGGATGTGTGTAGTGTTGTGAAATAACGCAACGGATGTATGACTAAAAGTATGAACATAACATAACAAAGTGATAAACAAAGGTACATGGTGATACCCATGATATAAGGTAGAGATAAAGTATTACAAAAAAATTATTTCACCATTGAACCATAAACCACATCCGTATCCACTTTGTTCTTGATTTGAAAGCTATATAGTAAGTAAACCATTCAGCATTTGGCAATATTAGATACATACAATATTAGATATAATATGTATAATACCAGTTATATATACTAACTATCCTCTATACGCTATATATACATACCTTTCATTTTTGACTTATATACAAAAAACATGTTTAAATAAGTTCATTTGAATATTTAAATTAGATAATAGATTATTTGCAGTAAACCGCAATTCAACGGAGGGTTTGCGCAGATCAGGACGACCAAGGAAACTTTCGGGAAGAGACAGACCAATGGTTCTTCGGCGATTCCAAACCTTCACAACTTTTGCTTCGTTTACGCAATGTATCAGCTGGTCAATGCAATGACACTATATTGCGGTCATTATTTTTGGATCGACTACCAGACAAGGTGAAAATTATTTTGGCTGTAAGCAGTTCTGCCACCTTGGACGATTTAGCTGTATTGGCTGACAAAATTAAGGAGCACCAAACATCGTTGGTAGACTTGCATGAAATCAAGTCTCAAGTTTTGAATTTTACGATATGTTTTTTTTTTTTTTTTTTGAAAAAATGCGATCCGCAGTCAAAGTTTTAGTTTTGAATCGGAAACTCAGACTCATATTGAGATACAGGTATGATAATGGGAGCTACTACTGACCGACCAGATTATACGCCAAATTCCTGACAAATAATTTTTCCCTTAAGATGTGGTTTGGTTTGTCCTTCAAAATTTTATGTGTAAAAAAAATATGATTTTTTCTGAATGTACAACATGTCGAGAGTATTGTGTTAAAATTTCAAGTAGATTGGAGCAAAACTAACGAAGAAATATTATACCCTTTTATTGATACCTAATGTTGGATGTTCGAGCATAAAAACTTTAGATCGATTTTCTCGCAAACGTCATATTTCAAGTTCGTGAATGTAATACAATGTTGCTGGGAGTAGTGTAATGTTGCCAAATGTTGCAATGATGAGGGTTGCAATGATGAGTACCCTTATCAGCGGAGTCGGAGTTTGGGTCACGTCGAAGTTATTCAAGGTTGGACTGGACTGTAGATTACTTTGCAGAATAAATTCTGGCTGATGACGACTTGGTGGTTTTCCTTGTTACCCCTTTTTTGTTATCAAAGACGACTTTGACTGTTGCGTCGAATATTTTTCAAATGGGTGACTGTAGGATGCAGGAATGTAGGGATACAAGCTTGTTGCCTTTTTGATGAAGGCCATTTAACGAATAGGTGGTGGGGCGAATTATTTCGGTTATAAAAGGACATGCATGAGCTGATGAAATTTCTTTACGTGAAAATTGCTTCAGCCAAACGGGTTCACTTGGGAATACAAATAATCCCACGTACCCCTGACGATCATAGAAAAATCACTCATATCTTTGGGGAAAAATAGATACAGTTTCATACGAAAAATCATCATGTGATCATAAAAATCTCAATGTGATCATCAGGGGCCTCCAAGGTATACCCCGTGAAGAAATAGAAGACGACCTAATAGACCAGGGTTTCAATCCCATAGAGGTTTACTACCTTAAACCAAAAAATGGTGCCCCGCCGAGGCTAGTCGAGGTTCTTCTCCCAAAAAGCGAGAAGGACATCTACAACATAAAGCAAGTTTGCAATTTAATCGTGACAGTAGAGTCACAGAAATCTAAGGGAGGTTTAGCGCAATGCCACAATTGCCAGAACTTCAATCATGCCGCAAATAAATGTTTCGCACAACCAAAAATGTTTTTAAAATGCACTTCACCTAAAACTGAAGCACCAAAGTGTGTCAATTGCGGTGGGAATCAACCAGCTAGCTATGGTGGCTGCCCCAGCAACCCAAAAAATTTCAAAAAATCGTCCTATGCTAACATGGCAAATCCCAGAAAAGAAGCCACTCCCAACATAAGAACAAATATCCCTCTACCAAATAATCCAAATCCGCTCCCACACAACCCAAACCCTCTCCCGAATCCTACCCAATTTGAACAGTTCTTCACCACGATGCAGAACCAATTTAACATCATGATGAAGAACATGAGGACCACGATGATGGAAAGCTTCGCGGCACCAACAATCTACACTCCATCACAACAATAATGGCCTGCACAAATAATATAACCATTCTAACATGGAACGCAAATTCCTTGGTGCCAAAGAAAGGAGAGTTGATGCAATTCTTCATTGACACAACATACAGGAAACTTTCTTCCAACCGGCAATAAACTTCCGTGTCCCCAACTACATTCTACCTAGTCTAGCCATAATTCTGTCAAAGGTGTGAACCCGGCTTAAAACGGAACGCAACCCAAATTTTTTTTTATGGTTTTGGCAGCTGTCATGTGCTCTATTAAACCGCCAAGTCATTTCAGTATAGCGTCACCCGTCATCATGGAATGGTCAACAAAAGAGAACCGAATCGCAGTAATTGCGCTCCATAAATGTGGTATGGAAAAAAAGAAAATTTTCAACACGCTCAAACCGCTCAAAATCAACTTGAGATTTGTGTATCGTGCCATTAAGTTATTGGAGGATACTGGTGATATAAATGACCACGAGAGATCCGGTCGGCCACGCATCGTTCGGACGCCACGGGCCATCGCAGCAGTACGTTCCAGATTGAACAGAAACCCGGTGCGAAAGCAAAAAATATTGTCGCAGGAGATGAATATCTCAGAGAGATCCGTCTCACGTATCATCGGTGATGACCTCAGACTTGGTGCTTACAAACGACAAACCGGTCAATTGTTAACTGCTGCATTGAAAGAAAAAAGAGTGAAAAAATGTAAACGTCTGTTGAAGAAATACGGTGCTCGGCGGTACAAAAAAATTTTGTTTACGGATGAAAAAATCTTCACCGTGCAGGAAAAATTCAACAAACAGAATGACAGAGTGTATGCACGGTCTGCCCAAGAAGCCGCCACGCTTGTGCCTCGGGTCGAAAAAGGACATCATCCTGCATCCGTTATGGTATGGTGGGGAGTGTCCCATGATGGCGTTTGTTCGATCCATTTTTGCGAAAAAGGTGTGAAGACAGCGGCTAAGAACTATCAACGAGACATTTTAAACAACGTTGTGAAGCCACTCAATGAGACCATGTTCAAAAACCAACCGTGGACATTCCAACAGGACTCTGCGCCAGCTCATAAGGCCAAAACCACACAAAAATGGCTAAAAAATCATCTTCCTGACTTTATCAGTATTGAAGATTGGCCGTCTGGCAGCCCCGACCTTAATCCGCTGGACTACAAGTTGTGGTCCGTTTTAGAGGACATGGTTTGCCATAAACGCCACCGCAATTTGGAATCGCTCAAGAAAGACCTAACAGAAGCAGTGGACAATTTCCCCATTTATGGGGTGCGTACAGCCATCGATGAGTGGCCAGACAGACTTCGGCGCTGTGTGGAGGCCAATGGCGGCCATTTCGAATGAAACGCAACTTTTTGTATTCGTATTCTATCAATAAATAATCCCTGAAAAAATTATCGAAATAACTCAAGTCGTTTCATTTTTACAACGATAAACATCTATGACAGAACTTATGGCTAGACTAGGTATACAGGAACGATAGAATGCATGGTCGGGGAGGAGGAACAGCGATCCTTGTAAGAAGGGGTATACAACACCATCAAATTCCTACTCCTCAAATTAGCAAAATTGAGGCCACCATAGTAAAGGTGAAGACAGAAAATTTCCAGTTTACAATCATTTCGGCATATAAATCTCCTAAAACAAAAGATATTACCGCCGAACTCAAACTTCTCTTCGAGCTCGACGAAGCAGTTTTTCTCGCGGGGGACCTCAACTCCTATAATAGGAACTGGGGATCCACAAGAAGCAACCGTTCAGGAATTGAGCTTAATAATTTTGTATTAGATAATGACATCCAAACTCTAATCCCCAACGAAACTTGGTTTTCTCCACGTGAATTTACCCCAACACTGATCAGCATTTTGGAGTGATCATTGTTATCGTTTATTGATTTTGGTGCGCATTGTATGGGAGAATTAATAATATCAGTAGAGTAAAATAGTTAATAAATTCTAAAGAGAAAGTGTAGTCCTTTACGAAAAAGGTGTGTGGTTGGTTTTCTCCCACACCTAGTGGTCGGTGTTAGGTTGGTTCCTGCATCTTGACCCCTTTCTTTGGTCCCCGATCGAACAGTTGGTTGGTGTTCTCCACTGTTCTTGGTCTGAAACGCTACTACAGGGTTGGTGTTCTCCCGTCATGATGTAGTGAAAAAGATCTACACTTGTGTTTCGTTTTGCTTTAATGATTGTTGATAACGTAGCAAAGTGCGCTCTTACGTATTTTTGCATAGAATCTTAAACTGATAGTGGTTTTTATATTTTCACATGCATCTACTTCTTCTCATCATCCTGTGAGCAGCATCCACGACTTGATCCTGACGTATTTGAAAGTGTTACATCAAACTTTAATACTTTTAAAATTGTTTTTATGTGTTACTTCGATTTAATACATAGATATATAATAATTTTTTTTTATTAAAGTTTTATACGCGTTTTAATATTTTCCCCCAAGGAGGATCGTTTTATTGGTTAACGATAGAAGAAAATGTCAGCATCAGAGTCAGAATACTCTGATGATACTCAGTACGAGTAAATCACGAGTACAGTTATCAAAGAATTTTAAAAGTAAATAAAAAAAATTGCATTTTCCAGCATGTCACTACCAAAGTTATTAAGGAATTTTAGAAGTAAATAAAATCAACTGCATTTCACAGCGAACCACAGTTGTTGAAGAAGTATGTATACAGTAAGGAATTTTTCGGTGCATTTGGTGGCTCCCCTTTTTGGGTTCAACGGAACACCTCCAGCAGCAGTCCAAACCAAACTGACCTAGAATATCTGGATCGCCCATTGTCTTCTCAACCTGCAGCCGAACTGACCGGGAACCAGAATCACGTTATAATATTATCAGAGTACTATCATCAGCGGCCACACTACTCGAGGACGTTACCAGGCTTGAAATTTTATATGCTCACTAATAACATGTTGTGTCACTTGTTTTTCATCATTAAGATAGTACTAACCCATTTTTTCTCTTTATCCGCTCTATTTGTAGTCTATTTAGGATTGGATGATCGAATCAGGGTTACGTAATATGTCGCTGAAGTACGCTGGTAAAACCTGTAAGGACAGGAACTCTGATAGGTTGCTGTCCTGCCATGGATTCTGTGGTGGTTTATTCCACCCGAAATGTGTTGGGCTGTCTGGAAATATCGCCGACAAAGTTCATGGACTCCGGAGTACACTAGTACTGCATACGGTGTCGAAAGCTTACACTTTGCACACTATCCTCGCGTCTTTTGAAAATTGATACCGATTTGCGAAAGCTTGGTGACAAATTGGCTGAGTCGGTGTCGATTCAAATGGCGCTACAGGAGATGTTTGACTCCCTGAAAGAGTTTAACCCAAGCGAACCCACTCTTGCCCCCTCTCAAGTATCCGCTCCCCCTAATCCCTCCACCAGAATTACCCGATCGTCAAAACAAATTCTCACCCTGCCTCAAACACCCGAACTGATGTCCTTCTCACCTCTTCCCTCTCCTCCAATACACAATAACTCAATCCAACCCATCTCCATACTCTCCCCTCCATCTCCTCGTGGACAACTCAACCCTTGTGAAACAGGTCCTAGGAGCGCTAATCAAAGTACCAGCCAAGCTGTCGCTGCAAGTACCCTGGATTCTGCTCTCCCGTCCTCTAATAGAGGGCTACCAGCTAAAACGGTGAGAAATTTGTCCCTGACGACTCCCTGCACCTTGCTGACCGTGCCAAAAGTCCCAGCCATTTTTGTGACTGAATTAATACCTAGATAGACCAATAGACCAATAGCGAAACTGTCAGTAATCCCTAAACTCCTTGAAAGTATCATAGTTGATAAAATTTATCCCCACTTCTCCTCATTGATTTCTGCTCACCAGCATGGCTTCCTTAAGGGTAAGTCGACTGTTACTAACCTTCTTTAATTTACGTCCCTCACTATCAATGCCCTTGAACGCGGGGAGGTTGTCGATTCAATCTTTACCGACTTAAGTAAAGCATTTGATAGTATTCAAATACGGGTATGTCATAAACAGCAATGGAAAAGGAATGTCGTTAAAAGGCGTAGAGCTGCAGGAAAGCAGTACCAGAACCGGGCTGAAAATATCGTGCCAGCCAGAACTTTAGGTGAACCTTGTGACTGCACAAAAAGCTGCTTTAGTGGTAAGAATAAGGAGCTTTTCCAACGAATCAGTGACGATTGTAATAAAATGGGAAACAAAGAAAAGCAGGACGCTTATTTGTGTGGTCTTATCCGCCAGCAAAATGTAGTTTGCCGCAGATCTGCTAGTGGTTTAGAAAAAAGGCGATACCAAAATAAGTATTTTGTGAGAGGTGTAAAACTGGAAGTTGAGGTCTGTAAAAAATCGTTTTGTTGAGTGCATGGTATAAGAAAAGCCGTGTCGTAAGGCTCTCTGAATTTTTAACGAAAAAAATAACACCTCCTAAGCACATGAGGGGCCGACATGCAAACAGGCCAAACAGAATCCCGGATGATGTATTGAAAAACATTGAAAGCCATATTCTGAGCTTTCCACGGCGTTCGTCTCATTTTAGTCAGCATAAGGACTCTAGGCATTTGTCAAAAAATCAAAAGTAACATTGCAAGTGCTTTCGCTATTTCAGTTACTTCTGATATATGGACTTGCATGCATAATAACGCTAGCTTCCTGAGTTTCACAGCACATTGGGTATCTCCTGACTTCAAACTAGAACATGGAGTTCTTGCAATGGAGCCTTTCTTAGACTCGCACACTGGAGAAAATAAAGCACAGAAGCTTAACACAGTCGCGAATCGCTGGGATCGCGAATCACTTCAGAGAGCTATAAACGAGTCGCTCAAAGCCCAGGATGAAGTGACAACAGTGATTGCAACTGGAAGACGATTTGTTACGCACTTCAATCATTCAGGTCTAGCTCAAGAAAAACTGCTGGCGATTCAAAAAGAGCTAAATTTACCCGAACATCAGTTAGTGCAAGATATCAGCACTAGGTGGAATTCCACTTTTTATATGATAGAGCGTCTATTAGAACAAAAGCGGGCCATATCATTGTATGTTGCTGATCATGATACCCTTACTAATTTGAGCGCTCAAAACTGGTGTTTGATGGAGCAATGCTTCAATTTATTAAAACCCTTTGAAGAAATAACCAAAATAACAAGTTCTGGTTTGTCTTGCGTGTCGGAAGTAATACCGCACGTTGCTGCTTTAAAAAAGTATTTGGATAAAGATGAAACAGAGCAAAGAACTCCTGATTTACTGCACATGCGGACCTCATTAAAAGCTGAATTAGAAAGTCGTTTTAACTCCATCAATCAAGACTCTAATTATTTAATTGCGACATACCTAGACCCGAGATGCAAAACAAACTACTTGGGGGTGGTTGAAGCTGAAAGAGCTCGCCAGGCGATTCTATTGGAATATTTAAAAATGTCTTGCGTAGAGTCCTCCAGTAGCAGTTCATCTTCAACACCGGCAAAAAAAAGTAAAGGAGAGGAGACAGAGTCAGCTGTACATCGCGAAGCGCATGACACGTTCTGGGATTGCTTTAATGAGGTAGCAAATGAAAATAATCCTAGCCAGTCACACCATGAAGGAAGAAACGCAATTGCATGTGAGATTGATTTTTATCTTAGGTCATTGCGAATTGATCGCGATCGACACCCTTATATTTGGTGGGCAGCTAATGCTGCGCAATATCCAAATTTGACAAAGTTCGCCAAAATCTATCTATCAGCACCCTGCAGTAGTGTGTATAGCGACTTTTTTCTGAAGCTGAATACTAATTAATTTTTTTAGTTTGTGATCACTAATTGCATTTGTTAGGTGATAAAAATAAACTTCTTACCTAAATTTGAAATTTGCAGTGAGGTTCACTGTTCAGCACTGGAGGACATCTCACGAGCGTGTCTCTCTCGTTTAGAGAAACGAGAAACGAAACTAGCAGTGTTGTGAACACAAAATCAATAATTATCATCTATAAATCAATAAATCAATAATAATAACAATAGCAATTCAACCAATAAATAAACTAAACTACTAACTAGTCGATACCTAATCAATCAAAATCACTCAACTACAAACATTTGAACTAATCACTAAACTACTAATAATTCAAACCACAATAAACCACGGACAATAGCAAACCAATAACCCCAATGAACCAATAATCAGTAATAATCTATTGACTGTAACTGATCTAACAAAACCAACCCAGCTGTTCAAAATATCTAATCTGAGGGATGATCAGCGCGTGGGCTGAGGATAAGTGGTCCTCTCAGTCGTGCAAGAAGTGTGGTCTCGGAAGGATGCAGCGATTGATTGTGCGTGGCGTTTTGTAGTCTATTTTCTTGTGGAACCCAATAAAAGAATAATGTAGTTAATTTATGACGATGTTGTTTGTTGTTGCAAGAACGGTTGTGTGTGCTGTGATTGTATTTGGTTGTCACCCAGTGCTGGTGAAAAATGGATTAAACGCCCTTTGCTGGCGGTGAGAAAGTGCACCCTGTGCTGGTATTGGAAATTTCCTCTTTTGGTGAGACGCTCTGCCTATTGCTGGCAATTGCAATTTATATCACCCGGTGCTGGTGAGAACATAGTATGTCCCCCCTCGCTGGGGGAGTCAATCCACTATCGTTAGTGGCATGTGCCCATTATTTTCAGAGAAGTCGCTGCCACCTATGCATTACCTTCACCAATCATCATCATCCTCCTTTCACGAGTGACAAGTCCATGTAAATAATTCGTTTCACTAAACATTTCAAACACCAGCAATTCATAAAGTAAACCAAAACTAACTGTTGTAATATTGTAAATTACGCCCTCTTGTTTTTGGCACAGCTGGCATTATTTCTATTTTACTATGCAGCGCTAGCGTCGATTATGTTGCAAGCAACAGGCGTGCAACTAAGTGCATTTCTTTTAGTCTCTGTCTGAGTTTGTACCAATTAACTTTGTAAATCGATGTCTTAGGGTTCAATAATGAAAAATACTTTATGTAATTATTTTAATTATGTGTTATTCAACACTAACAATCAACACTTCAAAATAACTAAAAAGCGAAACGATCAATAAATAAAACCAAATCATTATTAACTGATCAATCACCAAATAGCCAATCACCAGAGATATCGATCAAAAGAAATACTCACTGATAATTATCGATTCCGGTAAACTGGTGAACAAATCAAACACCTTGACGAACGCTTATCACTCCAACGACACTGCGGGACAGCCGCGTAACAATTAAGGAGATGCACCAGCTATACCCCTCCCCTCCACTCCGACAACACGCGACGACGCGAAAACGTCCCCACGGTAACGAAAATTTAAATTTGCGGATTCAACAAATACCCGCACGCACTAGGTGACAACGCGCACCTATTCGCAAGGGAAACGCGACACTGCCGCATGATTTCACGACAGGAAAAAAACCGGAATTGCAGTTTACGCCAGCACATGAAAATGATTTTTTCAGGGTCACCGGTTGAGCATATGAAAATGATTTGATTAGGCTCATCGACTGAGGACGTGAAAATGCTTTTTTCATTACTCCGTGCAGAAAGTTTGTCTTTCGAAGCCGCATGCGGAGAGTAGTATTTATCTCTACGGTTAGGAAAAGAGAATTCTTTCCGCCTACGTGCGGAAAGTAAGCTACGTGTATACAATGTATGTGTAAGAATGGGTTCGGCGACACCCGCTGTACATACACATGAAAATAAACTCGAAAAATGCACACGCATAAATGTTTTTCATATGGCTCCTGGTTTATCCCTTGTTTTATTGCCCCGTAGTAATATTTCTTGCCAATTTCACCCTCTAGGCAGGTAGGATTTTCGAAATATCGTCCACACTTCGTACATCATTTGTATTTTTCTCGTCAAGCGGCGGAATTGATGAAAGGATTAGCAAAATGAATTGCGCTCCCTACGGCAGTAGGCGGTTTGTCTCTAGTATGTCCTGTCGATATGTCTGTCGGCTTCTTTAGCAAATTTTCATAAGGATATAATAAATTTATGACCTTTCTTAGAACTCCTGAAACCCGGAAGTAGGGACAACATTTTTGGGATAATCAAAAGACATTTTCCCTCAGTTTTCTCTAAGCACTTCATGCGACAACGTTATATTTGCTAGTGAAATTTAACCCTTGATTAATTAAACCATACGGATTATTCGAGTTTTGTGCGATAATTGAGGTGAGTTCTTCACTGAGTGTTTGGTTGGTTTTATTTATAAATGTATAGATTTGGTCGTATATTTGTTGATTATATTTTAACCAAAATGACTAATGCGTGATTGGATTGCCGGATTTAAGGAGAGTTCTAATGGCGGTTCCCAAAAGTTTTCTTCGCAATTTGTGTTGTTTGGCTGGTTTTAGCCGTCACCTGGTATGGTGAACCTTTTATTTATTTGTGAAGTGCGTGGAAGGAGTATTCCACATGTGCCTGGGTAACTCGTCTTGATTTGATCTTTGAGATCTGTGTTTTGGGTTCGGTTGCCGACCCAGCTAAGTAAATCCGTGAGTGGTCTCGCGCTTCCTGTGTCAATTTTTACTAATAATCAGTGTTCTCTGAGGGAGTTCCTAGTTTAATGTTTAATTCACTTTGGTTGCTATAGTTTTTCTGGAAGTCTCTTTGACTGTGTATGTTATGTTCGAGTGTTTGTTGGGTCGGTTGCAGTTTTAGTAAATTCTGGCTTGCTTAACCGGCAAGACCAATTTTTGAATAATCAAGAAACGGGTAACGTTGTTGATTTGTTTTTATTGAGACTTCCTTAATGTTAATGGAAATTTTGGAGTGAAACATCGCTTTAAATGCACTTGTTTTGGAAGATGCAATATTACCCAAAAAGTGCGCTTTCTTTTATTTGCATTATTTATTAATAATTAATCAAAATGCTCATGACTTGTTTTTTTATTTATTTACAGGTGAGTCAAGGAAATCGAGTCTATGCCTTCAGTCAGAGACTTGCGCAGTTTAATACGTATAATTTGAGTTTTTGTTTAGTTTGTTTTTATTTTGTTATTTATTTATTGGTGTTCTCTTTTTTATTAAAAATTTATTTTGTTCTAAATTTTATATGTGATTCTTTGTAAAAGCATAAAAACACACACACACACACACATAATATTTGTATATAACAGACTGTAATACTACGCGGGCGATAAAGACAAGTTTGTTTGTTTACATTTCGGTATGAGTATATGAAGAACAATAACACCGCCGCGCAGTACTATACGATGCTCGAGTAAGTTTACTTCGAATCCTAAATCCTGCACTGACATGTTATATATTATTGAGAAAACTTGTAAGTACGAATATTTCAGCTGAGTCTTTATTGAACTGCAATCGAGTTAACATCGTTCTCAAAATTTATCTTAACTACAATAGCAAAAATGCACAATACCAGATAATATTATCAAAGCAGCAAAATATATTCAATTGAATTCACTTCCTACGACGTCATAACAAACTTTCCTCACGGAGTAATGAAAAATAGTATACGTAACTCGTACAGAGAGTAGGCGTTTCCTTCACTCGTGCTTTTATGAAACGGCACTCGTAAAGGAATCGCCTACTTTCCGTACTCGTTACGCAATGTACTAGTCCAGAGTTATCGGTTGAGCATATGAATGTGATTTTTTCAGCGTCATTGGCTGAACACATGGCAATGATTTTTCGGGGTCATCGATTGAGCTTCAATCGCCAAGATTGATTAGATGATGATTAGTTCAATCGCCAGCAGCTTGACGGCGGATGCAGATGGGAGGAGGCATAGCACCGACAACGGGATCTCCGGCGATCGTCACGAGGAAGCGGCAGGGATCGCTCTCTTTGCATTTCGAGTTGTCATGAAGTCGAGGAACGTCCTCGAAGTTGAATTTTCTTTTGAGATTTTCTGTTTGAACAATAAACCTTTTTTTTTTTTAACTGATGTTGTATTGTAAGGAAAATAAGTAACGTAAAGGAAATCAATAGAACAAGTTGAGTAATAAAGTGTGTTTTAAGGAAAATCTAGTGGAATAAAAATAAAAGACATTAAGAAAAATGGTTTTTTCTTTGTTCCCTTTTTTTGTGTTCATTTTCTTTTTGTGGAGAGATTTGGAGCCCGTGGAAGGAAAAGGGGGCCCCGACGCCTAAAGTGGTTTGGAAGGCGACCACGCGGAAACCATGCGGGACACCAATTCGTGGTGAGTACAGTTTTTCTTTTCCTTCCTTGTTTGCTTTGGGGGACACGTGGTGCAGAGGACTTGTCGCCGCCATGTCTCGATCAATGAGTATATGAAATTTTATATGAAAATTTTTTGACTGAAATAAAAGTGAATAAAATTGTTAATCGTCCTTTGAACATCCTCCGTGCTCCTACCAACTAATGATGAGGCATTGGCCTACTATCGGAAAACTCTGGAATTAATTAATTCTAGGAAACAAAAATCGGACCCTCTTGAAATCGGTTCCGTGGAGGGCGGTATGTTCGCGTCATTAGATACAAACAGTGAGTCAAATAAGTCTGCATTCACCACAAATTAAAAAAAAAACATTCTATGTTTTTAGTAATGTAACATCGTATATCGGCGTATTTTCGACCCACTTTTTTTTTTCCGTGTACAAGGGCCAGCTAGAGTTATTATTGCTTTGCACTTATCTTATTTGTTTTTTCTATTTTAGTTCAACAGTATTATATATATTTGAATTGTTTATAATTTGGCTGTGATCTTTTATTTTTCTTTTTATTGATAATTTGTAAACTTGCTGTGATTCTCTCTTTTTCGTTATATTTTTATTTTTGTTGTTTTTTATATTCTCTCGACATGGCGAGGAATAAAGCTTCGGGGAGACCGACAACGAATCCTATTACAGATTCAAAATCCTCTAACAGATATTCGGAAAACCATCTTCCCCCTTTTTTGGTTTTTGTTGAATCAGATCAGGCTAACGACTTACAAATACGCAAGCCGTTATATCGATCAGTCTTGAAAACCAGTATTGAAACCCTGGCAATTAGAGAGAATTAGAAGCAATTAGAGACAGAGCAATATAAGAGAAGCACCCGATCTGGAAGACATTCCACATTTTCCGCGCGGGAAAAACAAGCTGTGGTCCGAATGGTTCAGGCGAAACCAATTATCTCAGCTCCAAAAATCCGCGAAAACCGAGGAATTGACGGCAAAAGAATGTAATCCGCAAACAATCAGAAACATCCTAAACAATGCTGGTTACCATGGAAGGTCTATAAGAAAGAAACCTTTTATTTCAAAAGTTAACCAATTGAAACAGCTCCAATTTGCAAAAATCCATTTGGTCAAAGCTCAAAGTTTTTGGGACAACATGTTGTTTAGTGATGAACGTAAATTTAATATAATTGCGTCAGATGGTCTTAAAGCTCTGGAGAAAGGCCAAGACAGTCTTTAATAAAGAAAATATTTTGTCGGCAATAAAACACTGTGGTGGCTTACTTATAAGCAGGTATAGGGAACAAAATAAACATGTAATAACCACTTGTTTTAATCAACTATTAAGCAGGTATAGGGAACAAAATAAACATGTAAAAACTACTTGTTTTAATTAAACTTTTTAGAACTGTGTAGATTTGTCCACAGTTTAGAGCAAAAAGCTAAAAGTAATAAGATATAAGGAAATAATGTAGAATTTAACTGAAGTTTCATCTAACCTTATATAAATGCACAGTAAAGAACGAACGTAGGTTCGAACGTATGAACTATGACTATGAAAAAGAAGGAAATGTTGATCAAAGTTGAACAAACATGATAATTAACGTAGTAAATGTACTGCAAATATACATTAATTGTAAGGACATAAATAAACAGTAACATGGAAGGAAATAAATAAAAGGTACACTAACATTGATCGAGAATGTAAATTGATGTAAAAGAAATGCACTTTTGTGAACCTACAATCGAAGTAAGGACAGTTTCGAGAATGGAACAATGTTACGAGACAATGTTATCAGCTCGATAAATATTGTCTGGAGTCAGCAAAATGAGTTTGGCCTTGACTCCAGGCAGTATTTTTAACCGTCATTCCTTTTGATGACCGATCCCTTAGTTAGTCGTCTTAGAAATTTGTAAGAGTAAGTACGTACGCACTTGTGAAATTGTAGGTATGAAGGAATCTCAACGGCGTCGGTTCGGTTTTCCTTTGGGTCATACGGGATTTTGGCTATTGTTCTTGGAACATTTGTTTGGTGCATGACAATGTTATTTGAGGAATTTTCAGTTCCATTATTTGTATAAGAAATTCGGTCCGGGAACGGGCCATATTTTCAAAGGAATTGCACCGCATTGGCATGTCTCGTGTTTATCTGAGATCTGAAGAGTGAACTGAAACATTTTTGCCTGGTAGGGAGGAATAACAAAACATTTGCGCGGTCGTAAGTAATCCTTTAAGCGATCACGGACATTCGAGTTTTAAACTCCAGAGTGACTGTGCGCCAAGTGATTATTAGTTCGGTTGTTCCATCCTCATTTCAAATATATAGTGTTCCATTAGAGCAATTTTAGTAATAGTGAAGATTTGTGCGAAAAAAATAAAGGACCTAAAGGAAAAGTATTCCAAAAGGGTGATTTGGTGAGTAACTTTACTCATTGGGTGTCGGTAATTGTGGGTGTCGTGTAGGTCCTGTAGTTCGGTCATGAAGATTAAAGTAGAAATCATTATTTCCCCAGATTTGAAAAGAAAATTAGCCAACAGTGCGGTTTACAAGTGTCCCAAGCATTAATGTGATCGTAATGGTTTTATTTTGACAATGTTTCATAGATCAAACATTTGTGAAGAGTCAGATATCAAGGCTGGCGTTTCCCCTTGATGGACTCTCGTTAGACACTGTGAAAAAATTCCAGGGTTGGGATGCCACCCTGATGATTTCACAGAGTTCCAGACAGTTACTGGTGTTTTCTCTCCGTCTGGGTGGCCAGTGAGTTTCCGTGGTCAACCATAAACGTATAGTCACAATGTTTGATCCCGTATTTTTGTACCGTAGTATAATACTCTTGAGTGCTTGAAAAGGGACATGTGTAAACCAATGCGCGAGATTAGATGACTCTAGCGACTAATTTTATTTACGCTCACACATTGCTTTACGTTTCTATTTGCAGGTAGGCCAGAATGTTCGACGCCGTTTCTACCACTGACGTAACGTGTCACAGAAAAAAAACCCTTAGAAAGGAGAAATTAATAAATAGAAACACATTAAAAAAAAAAAAAGAAAAAAAATTTTTTTTACTATAAATTTCATTCTGATCGGTCGCAAAATATTAAGCTCCTTTTTTTCGCTCAAATTGTATATAACCGCTCTTACTCTTTTAAAACGAAATTGTATTAATTTGTAAGAAATTATAGGATCAATAAAACTCATAAAAGTGAAAATTTAGTGAAATGTTTTTTAATCGTGCTTGTGGTCTATTCTGCTGAGTTACCACTTCATACAAACAATTAAAAAAGTAATACCAAGCCCCCATACAAAACCACGCGGACGCCAGTTACAGCCGTTGAAGGGACGCTATAGGAGACACGATCCAGGACACCGTTGAAAGATAGCCACAAGAAGCCGTTGGACGTTACGCATTCCCCAGAAGTCAGAGAAATATACAAATGAGTTTGTCTAAACGTAATACAAATTGAGTGGATGAGGACTACTGTCTCTCCACCAAATCCCCGAACACGGCTCTTACGAGCCTTTTCGGGCATAATCCCAACCTTATTACACTGGGCGTCTGCTCTATAGGAATGAGCCCCCCGGAAAGCCTGCAGGAGGCATTAAACCGACCGCACGTCGGACCCCGGTCGATAACGATAGATACATACAGAGCGAGGCAACAAAAACCAGCACCGTCACCACCCGTCGAGCCCGCAAATGTTGGCCGGAGGAAGAGAACTGGAAAAGAGGCGCAGTTCAGGTCGGCGCTGGAGCAAACGAAGCGGAGGCTGTGGATGGCCGTGGGGCGTTCGGAGCGCGTAGTGATTTACCAGGAGCTTCGGCGGATTTACAATGAGAGGAAGAAGTACCGCCGGGAGAAGAAGCTGAATCACCATAACACAGATAGGAAAGTGGTTAGCGGAGGGCATAGTAGTAAGGTAGCATAAGAGTCTCATAATTGAAAAAATTGTAACCAGTACAAGTAGAAAGAGAAGTAACATAATAAAGATATTTCATACAATTCCGCTTGATCTATGGTTACTCATTTGGGAAATTGTGTTCAGAAGTGAACCTCCAGTTGATTAAAGACCCCCTGTGTGAGGTTTTTGCCCTGAATGTGTTTGGTAGCAGCGGGAAAAATTTTCACAACGTTATGGTGTGGGGGTGTATCAGCTCGACTGGGGTGGGTAATTTAGCGATCACACAATGAAACACCTTGATTACTTCAACATCCTACAAGAAAATTTGATCCAAAACACTGCGCCAAAAAACTAAAGGAATGGTGCATTTTTCGTATTTCTAAACAACTACACACGCCCTCACAGTCTCCAGATCTAAATTCCATCGAACATCTATGGAACCTACTTCACCGCCGTATCAGGAAGCACAACATAACATCAAAAGAATCATTAAAGAACGTTCTTCTGGAAGAATGAGCAAAAATATCCCCACAGGACACTGCAAAACTTGTTTCAAGTATGAACCGTCGTTTGAAAGCGGAAGTAAAGGCTAAGGGCAACCAAACAAAGTACCGTAATACCGTACCGGGGCTACTTTGGACATTTTTTTGTAGCTTTTTGGTGGTTACTTTATGTTAACATCAAAAGTGAGTATTTTTTTTCTCAAACAGAACATGGTTTCCTTTGACTATTGAATTCATATCAATATAAAAGCCAACTACGCTCCCGAAAATGTATATATATACATATTTCTGAATGTCAAAGTTACCCCGACTGTGGTGCTTCTTTGCCAAGGTACTGAAATGCAACTTAATGTTAAAGATATAAACCGATAAGGCTATTTTATTTTGTAGCAACAAAAGATAAAGCTAAAAATCTATATCGTCGCGCACAATACATTCGTAGGCAGGATTGGTTGAGTCTTTGTTGCACGCACCACCAACCGAATTTTTGCAAGTGATGAACCATAAGTCAACAGTATGATGATAAAATCGGGAGTGACACTTACAAATCTAACAAAGTTTGTTGCCCTTCTTCCTGCCGTTTATGTCCTTCTTGTGAGATAGATCACTGGCAGGAATGAATGTCACTGGCGACACAGACGAAGTTAATGGGACTGATGCGAAGGTCGGGTCATTCTCGATAGCTGAGACAGCTTCAGCAACTGAGACATCGTTATCGGCATCTGGGCTTGTTAGATGCTGTATACCTGGTTTATGGATGACTTTCTTTCCTCTCCTGTCTCGAATTCGTTCAGAGTTATAGCCCCTGCCCTCTCTTGAGTCAATTTTAGAGTTTATAATTACCACTAACCTAACACTCTGTGATCAGGGTGATTCACCCACCTTTACTAACAAGATTAGGGAGGAGGTAATAGACCTAACATTGGCTACTAACACAACCGATTTGAATGTGGAAAACTGAAGAGTGTCTCTGTAGTAAATAAATTATCAAACTCGATCGGGGATCTAATTGGAATCCCATATAAAGATTCCAATAAGATCGCGTTCTCACCCACACAACCGTCTGCCTTCTCTTTTTCTTTTCTTCTCTCCTTTCCTTTTTTTTTCTCCTTACCTTGTTTTTTCTCCGATCACCCTCGTCATTGACACCATGACGGGTGAAACCATTTATGACCCACTCGAGGATCATTATTTATGACTTACTCGAAGTCATTATTACGCTACGGCGCCGACAAGCAAATTCCCGAGACATTTATGACCCTCTCGAGGATCATATTTATGACTTTCTCTAAGTCATTATTGCACAACGGCGCCGACAAGCTGAAATTCAAGGGAAATTTGTCCCTAAAATTCCTTGCTCATCAAGTGGACAGACTACGAGTGAAAGTGCCGTTTCTGCACTTGACTCAATTTCGCTCGAGGTGTCAAATAGCAAGCGCGACCTCCGTGAAGGGACGCGCAAGATCGCGTCGGGACGCTGACCACGCCCCAGTTCAAAAGGCAAGCCGATTGGGTCCCCTAAAGGACCGTCGGTAAGGCAGGTCTCGGATGCGAATCTAAAAGAAGCCCATGAGGATCAGAGAAGTCAGTCCAGCGGGAACCTCGACTGGTGACGGTCGGACAGAGTGAAAGTGTTAAGAAGAATTTATTAAAAAGAGAATTATTGAGAATAAGAATTATTAAGACTAATTGATAAAAAGAAAACTATAAAGAAAATCGAGTTTGAGTAGCAGTAAAATATTTAGAAGGGATTGACTAAAAGAAATATTTATAAGGAGTAATTGAACAGAGTGAAAGTGTTAAGAAGAATTTATTAAAAAGAGAATTATTGAGAATAAGAATTATTAAGACTAATTGATAAAAAGAAAACTATAAAGAAAATCGAGTTTGAGTAGCAGTAAAATATTTAGAAGGGATTGACTAAAAGAAATATTTATAAGGAGTAATTGAACAGAGTGAAAGTGTTAAGAAGAATTTATTAAAAAGAGAATTATTGAGAATAGGAATTATTAAGACTAATTGATAAAAAGAAAACTATAAAGAAAATCGAGTTTGAGTAGCAGTAAAATACTTAGAAGGGATTGACTAAAAGAAATATTTATAAGGAGTAATTGAACAGAGTGAAAGTGTTAAGAAGAATTTATTAAAAGAAACATTATTGAGTATAAGAATTACTAAGACTAATTTTGAATTATTAAGACTAATTGATAAAAAGAAAACTATAAGGAAAATCGAGTTTGAGTAGCAGTAAAATACTTAGAAGGGATTGATTAAAAGAAATATTTATAAGGAGTAATTGAACAGAGTGAAAGTGTTAAGAAGAATCTATTAAAAAAAAAGAAAATTATTGAGTACAAGAATTATTAAGACTAGAAACGAATTGAGTAAAGGTAAAAGTAGAATTAATTGAGCAGAAGTGAAAGTGTTAAGAAGAATTTATTAAAAAGAAAATTATTGAGTACAAGAATTATTAAGACTAGAAACGAATTGAGTAAAAGTAAAAGTAGAATTATAAATAAAGAAGAATTGAAGTAAAATAAGCCATGAATGTGAGTTTGATAATGTATTGGACAACCAGCGAAACAATAAAGCGTTTAGTGAAAATTTAGTGTGTTTGTAATCCGTTCTCGCCACGTCGACGGGGCGAAAAAGGGGCAAGTGATCTTCTAATAGATGCACTCCTTGTCCTGTTATGAAAAGAGAAGACACAAAAAAAAATAATAATAAAAAAAAATTTCATAACAAAATTAATGGTGGCAGCGGTGGGATCCACGAGATCCTGGTGAAAAAAAAAAATATAAAAATTTAGAAATAAATATAAATAATAGTGTATACAATAAAAGTGACTAAAGTGAAAAAAAAAAAAAACCACAAACAGAAATAAATATAAATAATAGTGTATACAATAAAAGTGACTAAAGTGAAAAAAAAAAAAGAGGAATATAAATAAAATATATATAAAAAAAAAAAAAGAGAAAGAAAAGGGTAGTGCTCTCAAAAAAAAAAAAGGATTAAATACCAATTCATCGAGCCAGAATTGCTCCAACGCGGGTTTCTACAGAGAACGCGAAGCAAACCCCACCGAAGGAGTCCCAGCCATCACCGAATAAGGTCAGACGTTCCCATATCATCACGTTGTAATAATTATAAGTCAGATCGCTCTAAGATAGGAGAAAGATAAATTAGAGTCCTTAAGAGCTAAAAATTGCAAAATTGTAACAAGTAGTACATGTAATTGGTTCCTTTTGATGCAAAGAAATAACATTTTTTTTAAAACCATATAAATATCTCAAGTGAATATTCGGGAGCCGAAACGTGAAATCGCTCCCCACTTCTCACTTTCGTAGCCTCATATAGGGGTCATCTCTCTCTCCTCACTCCTCTTATCACCTATTTTTACTCCATGGTGGATCCGACCATATCAAGGGAAGATAAATTCCTTCTTGCTCGGCGCGTGAGTGACTTCGTTTTAGAGCTTTCCTGGGAGGAACAAAAGCGGTTTACAAAACTATTGAGTGATTGCGTAACCGCCTTCGAATTGCGGGTAGATTCGGATGTAATACTCCGAGAACTATTCCTAAGAACTTGTCCCGGAATTAGTTTGTTAAGCTTTTATTATTTGTTAACTGTGACCGATAAGTTGCCCTATTCTCAAGTAGCCCCCAACCCTGATAGGAAATCTACGGGTTGCATTGTCCCCTTAAGGGAGAAAATCCTGTTGGCGCAAAGGGCGCGGGAATACGTAGCAGAACTCCCTGTACAACAACAGACATTGGTGGCTAATAGACTTTGGCGCATCGTTACAGCCCTTGAAATAAAAATCGAATGCGCCGCTGATATTGGTCCCGAATATTATGATAACTCCCCAGGCCAAAGTTTCCTAGCTTTTTATTTCCTATTGGAAAGATTCGACTCCGGCGACTACAGAACCCTTGCAAAAGTACTGTACCCCACAAAATAAATCTTGTATTCAGAGCAAAGAAAAAAAAAAGGGGTAATAATAATAATAATAAATATAAATAAGCCCTATTCATCTGTCATGGACGACGGTGACAAATTTATCGTAACCATAACCCTGTTGATTGTTCTAACCCTAGTATACTACAGTATCATTGCATATTGTTGCATCAGTCCACCAATCAGGGGAGAACCAGACTCCGTCAACGAGGAAAACCCAACCTTCAGTAGGATGGCAGATGTACTATAAAAAAAAAAAAAAACAAAACAATTCTTAAATTTTATTATGAAACGACTCTTCGTCATCTTGGTATTTATGTATTTGGGAAATAACCCCTAGTAATCGTCAATATCTCAGTTCTTGTTACGCCATACTCAAATTCGCTCTCGGTACCCCAGTTGTCTGCGCTATCCCGTGTTCTTCCAAAAATACAGTAACCAATAGGAACTAAGTACGTACGTCATGACGGAGCGAGGATACATCTCCATCAATAACGCCCAAGACAAAATAATATTAGAGCTTAGAAAAATCTCGAAGGAAGTAAAAATTTCTCCATCTAAGAAATCCCTTAATACGGCATTAAAAACCCTCTCTAAACTGAAGAAAAACTTCCAGGATAACCACATTAAAATCAGGGACCACCCAAAGTTCAATCCGGCGCACGAATATACCAAATCACGGTGTTACGATAACACCATTACTAGAATTAATAAGATTAGGGAATCGATGACAGAAAAACTCGCCCAGATGAATTCCCCTAACCAGGAAACCTCCGCTCCAGGAGTCACCAACAATTTAACAGAAGTCCTAGCAACACCCATGGAAGGGACTACCCAAGAGCATACTATTACTCCCCTCGAGAAACTTGTCAGGCTCCAGAAGGAGCAAAGTAGATCAATATTCCGGATAGGTAAAGAAGTAACCTTATCTAATTCTCTCTCTCTGACCAAACCCATAGCGATACAAAAATCAAAATTGATGGAAAAATATTGGGAGGAATTCCGAAAAACTCACCTTGACATTGTCCAAAATTTCGATCCTGACACCACATATGCGAATCTCTTCGAAAGTACTGAAAATGAGTACTATAGGGCCACTGAGGCATTGATTCACCAGACGGAGGAAGAACCAGCTAAGGATTCCCCCCAACCCTTTTCTAACCCCAGAGAACCCCCTAACGATCGCAGGTTTTCTCTAAGTATCGCCCAGCATCTAATTCCAGAATTTCAAGGCAATTCTAAAGACCTACATAAATTTCTGGCATGCGCCAGTGACATTTATGATACGGTTCGCAGCGAAAGCGAACACAAATCATTTCTGGGAATAATCAGGAGCAAATTATCGGATAGCGCATATGAGGTGCTAAAATACAACCAAATTCACACGTGGAGCGAATTAAAAGACGCTCTCTGCAGCAAATTCGAGAATAAAACATCTCGGTTTAATCTCCAAACCCAGCTCGGGCAAACTCGACAGAGACCTGGAGAAAGCACAAGGGACTATGTGCAGAAAATTCTCTCCAACCTGTCTCTACTAAACGAAGCTACTATGGCATATACCCAGGACGAGGTCCTCCTGGCCTCTCTGATGGCTGATAACGAGGCGCAAGCCGTAAGAGCCTTAGAGGATGGTTTAGCAAATGGTCAACTCCAAATGTTGGCAAAGGTCTATCCCGAGAAGAAACTACGTCCCATGGGCAACTATTTAATAGAGCACGCTTACCGCGTGGAAGCAAAAGTCGCTCCGGCGGCACTCAAACAAGACGTAATCCAAAACGATAACTACCTAAATCGAAACCCAGTATCCAAACCTCCCCCAACATGCTACAAATGTGGGAAACTCGGTCACATAGCCCCTCAGTGTCCACAAGGGAACCGACATGTAACCTTCCAACCCCCTTCCCCCCGGAGACCAGCAAATAATTTCCTTGCGCACGCGAATAACGAAACGCGCGACAAATATTGCAAGTATTGCAAAAAGAAAGGGCATGAAATAGAAGAATGCCGAGCCAGAAATTTTGCGAACGCGAGAAGAGACTTCTCCCAGAATCAGTCAACAGCACAAGTCTATGAAACCAACCAGCGGCCAACTCGGGGATACCAAAACCCTCACGACGACAAACATAACTCCGATAAATCGGAGTCGGGAAACCTATCATGGCGAAGGTCGAATGTCGGCGGGCCTTCGCTGATGCACGTCCAGGCCGATGTACACCCAAACCACTAGAAATAAGCCCGGAAACCCTGACCGTCCCGATAAACGTGAACCAGGGAACCCTAACTATGACATTACCTCTAAACATATCAAAAAATACTCAGACTGAATTTATTATCGATACCGGAGCTGAAATAAGCCTGGTAAAATCAAGCGTGCTAAAGCCTCAGGCCAGATTCGACGGTGATGTAATATATAACGTCAAAACCTTGTTCTCCAACTCGGTCCATACTAGAGGACAAATATTGGGAACAATAAAACTGGACGAGGAAATTGAAATGCGGCACACATTTCAAATCATAGGCGAAGAATCATCGCTTAATTACGGTGGTCTGATAGGCCACGATTTTCTTCGGAAAACCCTCGCGGAAATTAATTATAGAACGAAATCTATAACCCTGGACGTTACGCCAGGAAAGAACAATATCGTAAAGCAATCTAATAAAAATAGTAACAAAGGTTACTCCAAGAATGAAAATGAATATAATGTACCTAGTAACAAAGGTTACTCCAAGAATGAAAATGAATATAATAAAAATAGTAACAAAGGTTACTCTAAGAATGAAAGTGAATATAATGTATCGTGTAACAAAAATTACCCCGAAAACGAGAAAGAATGTAATGTATCTAATAACGAAGGTATCTCCGAAATAGAGGATCCGAGTCATGATCCCCTCACGGAATGCGGAGTCCATAACTTTGTACTAATCCCAGCCCGCACCGAGACTGTAGTATCAATACCCGCGCCAGTAGAAGGCGAGATAGTATTCTTTAGTAAGGAAGTTAAACCAGGCGTTATCATGGGCAATACGGTTGCAAAGCCAGATAACGGAACTGTCAAGATTCTCTTACTTAACAATAACGAGGAAGAAGTTACCCTATGTAGAAGGGAAATCAATCCAAACTATGGAAGTCTGAACGACTTCGACGTGGTGATGCCCGATTATGAAAGGGATCCCGTAAAAAACCGGATAAGGAAGCTCCGGGAACTTATAAAACTCGGTCATTGTAACGAAGAAGAAGCCCTAAGCATCCAAGAGATTTGTAGGGAATACAATGACCTATTCTATCTTGATGGGGACCACTTGACCTACACAGACGCAGCGACCCATAAAATAGAAATAGCCGCTAATCAGAATCCCATATACACCAAGCCATATAGGTTGCCAGAAACTAGTAGAAAAGAAATTGATCGGCAGATCCAAGAAATGTTGGAGATGGAGATAGTCAGGCCATCGAACAGTCCGTGGAACTCTCCACTGTTGTTAGTCCCTAAAAAAACCGATGAGAACGGGAACAAAAGATGGCGGTTGGTCGTAGACTTCAGAAAGTTGAATGAAGTGACAGTTGGGGACGCTTATCCGCTACCTAATATTACCGACATATTAGACCAGTTGGGCAAATCCAAGTATTTCTCCACCCTAGACCTGGCGAGTGGATTCCACAAGATCAAAATGGATCCGAAAGACGGTGAGAAGACCGCCTTCAGTACGCCATACGGGCATTATGAATATAGCCGGATGCCATTTGGCCTGAAGGGCGCCCCAGCGACCTTCCAAAGGACCATGAACAACGTGCTCACTGGTTTGCAGGGCATCCATTGTTTCATATACATGGATGACATAGTCATCCATGGTTACAACCTTACCGAACACAATAGAAGGCTAATAGCCGTGTTGGAACGACTGAGAGAATATAACCTTAAATTACAAGCAGAGAAATGCCATTTCCTTAGAAAGGAGATAATGTACTTGGGTCATCTTATCACAGACAATGGGGTCAAGCCCGACCCATCCAAGGTCAAATGCGTGAAAACTTATCCCAGACCCCAGAAGGTGAAGGACGTGAGGGCCTTCCTCGGGTTCGTAGGTTACTATAGGAAATTTATACCCAACTTTTCGCAAGTCGCGAAACCTCTCACCAAACTACTAAAGAAGGATGTTCCCTTCAAATTCGATGCCCTTTGTGAAGAGGCATTCTGTGAACTCCGGGACAGATTAATCAGAGCCCCCATTCTGGCGTATCCAGATTATAGTAAGGAATTTTTCGTCACTACAGACGCAAGTGGACTAGCTCTCGGGGCAGTGCTTTCCCAGAACACCGAATTGGGTGATCGGCCCATAGCGTACTCCAGCAGAGCATTGAATGAGGCCGAAACCAGGTACTCAACCATAGAAAAGGAATTGCTAGCAATCGTGTATGGTGTTGAACAATTTAGACCATACGTCTATGGCAGAAAATTTACCGTGATTACGGATCACAAGCCCCTGGTGTGGCTAGTGAATCTGAAAAATCCGTCCTCGCGACTAATGAGATGGAAAATTCGTCTCGAGGAATTTGACTATAAGGTAATACACAAGCCAGGAAAACTGAATGCTAATGCGGATGCACTCAGCCGCGCTGTACCTGTTAGCGACGATATAGGAAGCACCAGGGAGAATATCAGTATAAATGTTTTGACAAGGAGTCAGGCCAAAGAAAGGGAGGCGACAACAAACAGTGACCACCAAACTGCCCGGAAGAACGAACCCAACATACCCACAACGGAAGCTAATATTATTGAAACCAACGAGTCCCTACTTCGCAAAAATGTAACTCCAAAATTCTTTCTGTTACCCAGGTATGAAAACCCCATGGAAATGAAACTAAATAAGGCACTGAAACTAGACGATAAAAGCAGCAGCGAACACCAAATTGCGTATGATGGAAATTCGCAATATCAAATTTTTAGAATTAATTATCCTATCAGAACTGACGTGGACGAACAGAGTCTAGAAAGAACGTTGACAGAAATCCTCAAACAAAAAGACACACGAGACCAAATTCATATCTCTATTCCCATTTCAAACTTACAAGAAGACATAATGTTCAAAGGTATCCTACGAAAAGCAACAGGATCAAAGAATATGACAATAAACATATACCTAGAGAAAGTGAGAACCCTTAACTCAGCGTCCGAAAAAACCCAAGCCCTAGAGGACTTCCATGTATTGCCCACAGGGGGACACCAGGGTGTGTCCAGAACAATCAAAAGAATTAAAAGACAATTCTATTGGAAAGGTATGGCACAAGACGTAGCCAGATACATAAAGGCCTGCGAGAATTGTCAGAAGAACAAAGCTTCGAAAAATCCCCGAATTCCCATGAGGATCCCTAACGTCTGTCTAAAACCCTTCGAAAAGGTTTATCTGGACGTGGTAGGTCCACTGCCAATTTCCTATACGGGAAACAAATACTTGCTCACCTTCCAAGACGACTTAAGCAAATATTCAGAGGCCATCCCCATACCCAATACCGAGTCTGCCACTTTGGCAGAAGCATTCACCACTATGGTAGTCTGTAGACACGGCATACCAGAGATTATACTAACAGATCAAGGAGCCAACCTTATAGCTGGCATGTTTAAAGAAACCTCTAAACTTTTAAAAATCAAACGCATAACCACGACACCATACCACCCCCAAACAAACGGAGCTCTCGAGCGAAGTCACAGGACCTTAGCGGAATATCTTCGTTCATTTATAGACAAGGACCCACGGGCATGGGATACTTGGATGCCTTACGCTATGTTTGTGTATAACACAACCCCGCACTGTAGTACCAACTATACCCCCCACGAGTTACTATATGGATTTCCGGCAGAAGTGCCGAATAATCTTAAAACTACCCCCACAACTGGCTATAATTACGACAATTACGCAAACGAATTGAAAGCTCGACTCCAATGGAGTCATAAATTAGCGAGAGAAACCTCTCTTAAGCAAAAGCAATTATCAAAAGCGTACTACGACAAAAGAACACGGGTAAAAAAATTCAAAGTCGGGGACAAGGTCCTTCTTAAGAACCAAGCACGGATCAATAAACTATCACCCCTTTGGCTCGGACCTTACGAAATCATCAAACTCAATTCCCCAGAAAACTCCACCATAAGGGTGGGACGAAATGAAAGACGAGTCCATAATAACAATCTGAAACCCTTCTATGAAATTGCGACGTGAGAACCCAGTATTTAAAAATTCAAAATTTCTAGAATGTATCAACCAAAAGGAACCAACATAGGGATGTTGTGACTGAGCCTAGGCTCAGCCACACATGTTCCCCCCCCTTACCCCCTGCCGTAAGAACAGCCACCATGGGAACTCGTCCATTCCCAACCCAAAATGCTGACGTTGCATTTTGGGTTCCCATGCGCGAAATTCTGTCGCGATCAAGTCTTATCACTAAGATGTAACCTGATCGCGACAGAATAAAACCCATGCGCGACAAAATTTCCTGTTGCGATCAAGTTTTATCACTCTGATAAAACTTGATCGCAACCCAATCATGGGATCGCGACGAACTGTCGCGATCGGATTTCATCACCGTCGTGATGAAATCCGATCGCGTAAGTTCTTTAAATCCAAATGAAGTGCTAATTGAGCACATTCTCGGTCGCCATGCGCGACTTATTGAAAATGCGCATCAGCATTTTGGGTCCAGATTTAAGGGCTCCAAACTGACGCGCATTTTCAGTCGCGCTTCGGCCGGTGACTTAGGAGGTCGCTCCAGTATTTATAATCGATTTAAATAAACTAATGAGTCACTGGGCAAACCCCGGCTCGCAAGAAGAAAAAAGTAATATTTACGTGTTTTCGAATTTGGACATTTTAAATAAAAGTGAATAATCGATTTTTATAGCCAAATGTATGATTTTTTTTTATAAATACGTGTTTTCGAATTTCGACACTTTTAATAAAAAGTGAATAATCAATTCAAATAAACTAATAATGTGAATAATCGATTTAAATAAACTAATGTATGTTTTTTAAATAAACTAATGTATGTTTTTATAAATACTTTTTGTGAATTTGGACACTTTTAATAAAAAGTGAATAATCAATTCAAATAAACTAATAATGTGAATAATCGATTTAAATAAACTAATGTATGTTTTTTAAATAAACTAATGTATGTTTTTATAAATACTTTTTGTGAATTTGGACACTTTTAATAAAATGTGAATACCCAATTCAAATAAACTAATAATGTGAATAATCGATTTAAATAAACTAATGTATGTTTTTATAAATACTTTTTGTGAATTTGGACACTTTTAATAAAATGTGAATACCCAATTCAAATAAACTAATAATGTGAATAATCGATTTAAATAAACTAATGTATGTTTTTATAAATACTTTTTGTGAATTGGGACACTTTAAATAAAATGTGAATAATCAATTCAAGTAAACTAATAATGAAAAAAATCGATTTAAATAAACTAATGTATGTTTTTTTTTTAAATACTTTTTGTAAATTTGGACACTTTCAATAGAATATGAAAAATCGATTTAAATAAACTAATGTATGGTTTTTTTTTTACTTTTTGTAAATTTGGACACTTTCAATAGAATGTGAAAAATCGATTCAAATAAACTTATGTTTGATTTTTTTTTTGTTGTGAATTTGGACACGTAAAAGCAAATATTAAAGAATCCTCTCTCCAAAGGCGGGATTAGTCCTTGGGTACAGGTGAACTTCTCCATAGCGGAAAGCACTCCCTGTTCCTTTCCGCAAAACATATAAAAGAAACAAATTGGCGGATAAAACATTTGGTGGCAGCGGTGGGATTATTTCTGTCAGATCCCAACAAATTAAAAAAAAAAAAAAAAAAAAAAAAAACTTTAATAAAATAATAAAAATTAATAAATCAAAAAAAATATATATAATAAAAAAAAAAAAAAAAAAAAAAATAACATAATCAACAAAAAGGGAAACATAATAAAATAATAAAGTGAAGTGAAAAGGGTTTTGGGCTCCAGGCGAGCACAAAAATTAAACCCCAACGAAATTTCTTTTAGGGGCTCCAACCCTGCCCGCATCTTTAGTGACCAGGGAGTCCTCAACTGATAGAAAAAAAAAAACAACAATCAAACCAACTGCCAGCCAGGAAGCACCACCCCGACCCACGAAGGAAGAATTAAAATATGAAACCGTGAGTTTTAGTTAAAAAAAAAAGGAAAGAAAAAAAAAAAACGATATTTTAATACCCAGATCCCCATATTTTTATAAACCTTTTTTGTAAACCTTTTTGAGAGCCAAATATTTTACTTTTTACAATTTTCAAAACAATATATAATGAAAAATAACATTTATAACTAAAAACGAATAATAGTCCGCGCGCCTAGAAGAAATCCAAGATTTCCCCTACCCAAGGTAAGAGTCTTGGACAGTCTGCTAGGCAAGGGAATTGTCACGCTGACATTCCGGCTTCTACGTACCCGATAATACAAAAAAATATAATAAAAAGAAAAATTTTACTGTCCCCACATCCTCCTTCACCGGCTCTTGCTTCCTTTTTTTTTGTGTCAGAAGAGTTCTAACCCGCATTCCGAATCGCATCCTTGTATCTCTCTTGCTGTCGGGAATTACGTGAGCTTGGAGCGTCATATCGAGAGGACTCTCCAAACATCCTTCCTCCAGATCGTATCTTAAACTTCGAATGTATCCCAAATTCTTCCGTTTTCATTGGTTGATGCTCGTTTCCTCATTGGTTATGCTTTATTTGGGTTGGCCTAACTCCATGCACCGCTTCATGAAAGCAAGCTCGTACTAGCCCTGATCAACCTACCAGTATCTTATCGTCGTGCTTCTTCCCTGTTAAAAAATAAAAAAAAAAAAAACAAAGAAAAACCCTATCTAGATACAGTAACTTGCATAGTCGACGACTCGTATAAAACCCTCTCTCACAGATTTGAACCCTTTTTATTTTGGGAGACTCCGAATTTTTAAATCTTATTAATCGCAAAGATTCTGCGGACCGATATTAAGAACTAGCTATAACCAATTTTAGACACGGAGATAGTTGGTTAACAATGAATGTAACCGCCTAAACCCAAAAACTTATCCAGTTCGTGAGTGATTTTTTTTTTTTTGACTGTTCAACACCCCTTCCTTGCTTCCTATTTTTTGGGGAATTTGCTTTAATCCTTTATTAAATCCATCTAACGCTCGAATTAATTTCTTGATCTCGACGCAAATTCCACCTTCCTTTGATCAGCTTCGATCTTCGATAACACTTCGATTAACTCTTGCTCAACAGTACCCTCCAAACATCCTAATAATGTCTCCTCCCACGTTTCACGATCTTTGCCTCGCGCAAATGCAAATCAATTCAGAGATCGTCAAGTTATATAACAACTTCAGTAAGGCGCCCAAATCTTCAAGGACCGCCGATTATACAAAAAGGAAACTCAGCCTCCTAGAGGAAGCTTGGGGAAATTTCCAAAAGGGACATGTTTTTCTCAAAGATCACCCCGAACGGGATGATAAGCATGAATATTTCACTCTCGACTGCCATGGGAAGGCCCACGATTGGTACAAGACCACAAAAGCGGCCCTTAGTGATTGGCTCGTTAGCCCCTCACTAGCTAAGGCCACCAGTCAATTTTTCATACCTCCAGCCCCCGAAACTCAAAAAAAGGCTAACGCCCCCGAAGCCGAATCCGAAGTCAACGAATCACCTAATCCTGGAAGGCTCAGGCTCCAAAAGGAAAGGAGCCAGGTAATCCGGCGGATTGTTTCTCAAATTACCCCTGAATTCCTCCGAGACGCTAGCAAGGTTGCCTTACAGAATAAAATCACCACCCTGAAAAAATACTGGGAACCTTTTGAGCAAACCCATTTCCAAATTCTAGCGGATTTGTACGATGACGAGGAGGAAGATTCATATTTTACCAGTAACACATTCGAGGAGATCCAAGGACAATACGATAGCACCTTTGACCTCCTGCAAGACGGGTTGCAGGACAGATACCCTTTTCAAGAACCTAATATTCAGGACCAATTAAATGCTACATTGGGTTCAATTCTACACCATGCTTCTCCAACGTCCGGGTTCTCCCTTGCAAATTCACAACGGCTGTTGCCAGAATTTTCTGGAAATACCAGGGATCTACACCGATTCCTTACCTGTGCAGATGACATTTTTTCCACTGTGTCAACGGGGACAGACCATCAAAGTTTCATGGGTCTTGTCAAAAGTAAATTGAGTGGTCCAGCGTACGACGTGTACAAATATAACCCCACTGACGACTGGACTGTTCTACGTTCCGCTCTATCATCCAAGTTCGAAACCCGACTGTCCAGATTTACCCTACAAACCCAATTAGGACAGTTAAAGCAGAAAACTGGCGAGGGTGTTAAAGAATTCCTAAATCGCCTGACCACCACCTTTACTCTGTTAAACGAAGCCACGCGAAAATATACAAGCGACAACGTCCTGTTGAGATCCCTTCTTAAAGACAACGAGGCGCAGGCCGTCAGAACCCTCGAAGACGGGCTGCTAAATGGCCAGCTGCAAATGCTTGCCAAGGTATTTTCTGAAAAGAAACTCGCCTCAATGTCCGACTATATATTAGAGCACGCGACACGACTTAACCAAATCAATACCCCGAGACAGGATCCAACGAAGCCCCGGGTAGATCCACCACAGCAGAACCCTTTAAGGAATACTACCTGCTTCAGATGTGGCCAGCCAGGTCACATCGCCCCACAGTGCCATTTACCGCCCCGCTCCGTACAACGCCAGGAAAGGTCTAACCCATCTACAATACACCACCTCTCGTCCGGGAACGGAACCCCTGAAAACTCCATTCCAAAACAGATTCCGAAAATCTGTAATTATTGCCATAACAAAGGCCATACAATTGACGAATGTCGGAAAAGGGAGGCCAACAACCGAAGAAGAAGGCCACCATATAACCCACAATCGAGTTACTCACAACCCCTGTCTCCTCTGTCACCACCGAATCCTCCTTACCCGTCAACTACGCATTCCAACAACCCGGAAAACTCCCAGGTGCGGGGGAAATTCGTCGGCAACCCCCCGCAGATCGTCATTCAGGCCGATGTACATGGGAATCGGACCCAACCTTCCAACACTCAAGGATAAAACTCCCCATAACCGTACGACCTTCATCCATAACCCTCACCCTAGCCTCTACAGTGTCCGTCAGTCCATACACCGAATTCTTAATAGACACCGGAGCGGAGATCAGCTTAGTTCAAAGTCAGTCACTGAAACCTGGCAGCAGGTATTACAGCGATATTATTTGTCATATCAATACAGTCTTTTCCCAATCAACTTCCACAGAGGGTCTCATAATAAGCGAACTACACCACGAAGGTACAGATTTCCAAATCGAACATCCTTTCCAAATCCTGAGGGATGCTTCGGCAATGGCATATGAAGGTTTATTAGGTCACGATTTCTTGACCAGATATAAGGCACAAATTGATTATGGGGCTCAGACACTAACACTCGAGGTCGGTCACAACTCGATTCCTTACACCTTGGAGCAATATCTCAATGATTTCCCTCAGTTTTATCGTAGGACTATAAACTCGTCTAATACCCGTCCTGGGCAAGACGTTAAACTGCACCCAACGCCCAACCCTTCTTCAGCGTTCTCGACTAATAACCGTCCTGGGCAAGACGTTAAACTGCACCCAATAATATCTTCTTCGTCGCCTTCGATCGTATCTTCTTCCTCGTTAATAAAGCCAGAAGTATCTCCTTCCTCGTTAGTTAAACCAGAAATATCTCCTTCCTCGTTAATAAAGCCAGAAGTATCTCCTTCCTCGTTAGTGAAGTCAGAAATATCTCCTTCCTCGTTAATAAAGTCAACAATAGTAACTCCTTCCTCGTTAGTGAAGTCAGAAGTATCTCCTTCCTCGTTAGATAAGTATATATCTCCTTCCTTGTTAATTAACCGTCCTGGGCAAGACATCAAACTGCAACCAGCAACATCTTCTCAAAAGGGCATTCGTCCTGGGCACGACGGTAAACTGCAAACACATTTCAACCCAAGTACCTTAAGCCGTGCGATCATTCCAGCTCGAGCAGAAACAATCCACTTAATACCCACTACGGCTTCCACAGAAACGGTAATATCGAATAAAGAAATAATTCCCGGAGTGTATATAGGCAATTCTATTGGTACTCCTGAAAATGGAATGGTAAAAGTCTTAATCCTCAATACTACAGAGGAAGACGTTAGTTTACCCCTCCATGATCTGGACCTAGAGTATCTAGATGCAAAGAATTTCGACATGATAACTCCGAACTTCGACCAAGATCCGATTGAGGGCAGAATAAAAAAACTGCAGAACCTTGTAAAATTGGATCATTGTAATGAAGAAGAAGAGACATCAATTCGAGATATCTGTAGAACCTTCAATGATATATTTTATCTAGAAGGAGATATATTGTCCTACACGGACGCGACTACCCATAAAATTGAGGTAGAAGCCAATCATCCCCCTATATACACAAAACCGTACAGATTACCGGAGGCAAATCGTAAGGAAGTGGATAACCAAGTCCAAGAGATGCTAAAATCAGGCATTGTCAGACCATCCTATAGTCCCTGGAACTCTCCCCTACTCCTCGTGCCGAAGAAACCCGATGAACAAGGGAATAAGAGATGGCGAGTAGTGGTAGATTTCCGGCGTCTTAATGAGATTACGGTAGGAGACGCGTTCCCTCTACCAAATATAACAGACATATTGGACCAACTTGGGAAATCTAAGTATTTCACGACGCTCGACTTGGCCAGCGGATTCCACCAGATAAGAATGGACGACAGGGATCGGGAAAAAACAGCCTTCAGTACGCCTTATGGCCATTACGAATACAATCGAATGCCATTCGGTCTGAAAGGAGCTCCCGCTACATTCCAAAGAACTATGAATAATATCTTGTCTGGATTACAAGGAATTCACTGCTTCATTTATATGGACGACATAGTCATCCATGGCTACAATCTATCTCAACACAACAATAGGCTCATTGCTGTATTCCAACGTTTACGCGACTTCAAACTAAAGTTGCAGGCAGAAAAATGCCATTTTCTTCGGAAAGAAATCATGTATCTGGGACACTTAATTACGGAAAACGGTGTCAAACCAGATCCAGGGAAGATAACAGCTGTCAAAACATATCCAAGACCTAAAAAGGTAAAAGATGTCAGAGCTTTTCTCGGATTTATCGGATATTACCGCCGATTTATCCCAAATTTCTCTAAGATCGCCAAACCCTTGACCAACCTTTTAAAAAAGGACGTACCCTTTAAATTTGATGCCCTTTGTGACGAAGCTTTTACGAACTTAAAGCAACGGTTAATAACCTCTCCCATCTTGGCATACCCCGATTTTTCGCGGCAATTCTACGTCACGGCCGATGCCAGTGACATAGCTCTAGGAGCTGTTCTCTCGCAGCAAGATGAAGATGGAGACCACCCCATTGCATACGCGAGCCGAGCTCTAAACGGTGCCGAAACAAGATACTCGACGATAGAGAAAGAATTACTTGCCATCGTGTACGCCGTGGAACAATTTCGTCCATATGTATATGGAAGGAAGTTCTCCATTATCACTGACCACAAGCCTCTAGTTTGGCTCATGAATCTAAAGGACCACTCGTCAAGATTGATGAGATGGAGAATCCGTTTGGAAGAGTACGACTACACGATAACTCACAAGGCCGGGAAACTTAATACAAACGCCGATGCCCTAAGTAGAGTAACCGCGGAAGCACAAGAGAACTCTCCTGAGACTGATAAATCAGAGAAACGAAACGACCCTAAAAACACCACCTCTCTATACGCGATAACAAGAAGCCAAGCCAAGGTCACTGATAACCCGGACCGGGATGCACAAAAGAAGGCCAGAACCAATAATGACATCTACTTATCATCATCCCTCATTGAAACCGACGACTCTTTATTATTGTCTAAATCTGCCCGCGCCAAATTCTTTATTTTGCCCACAAGGGACACAAATCTTGAACGGCGTTTAGCCGCCATACTAGGTGTCGATTTGAGTGAAATCAATTTCTCCCTCGAACCTAAAATATTCCCGTTCAAAGAATCCGATTTCATTGTCAAAAGGTTAATACTTCCCCTTCGTACCCCTCAGGATGAGGACAACCTCAACACTACCCTCTCCAACTTCGTATCCCTGGCCGTAGAAAGAAACCTGAAGACCATACACATAAGTATTCCGAAACTGGAACTACCGACCCTAATGACACTTAAGGATAAAATCCGTAAGGCGTTTAAAATCGACACAATACTCCATGTCGAAACAATTAGGTACTTAGACGACCCTAAGGAAAGGGAGCAAATAATAAAAGATTTCCATTTGCTACCCACGGGAGGTCACCAAGGTGTATCTCGGACCTTGAAGAGGATCAAGAAACAGTTTTATTGGGAAGCAATGACCCAAGCTGTTGTAACATTTATTAGAAACTGCGCACAGTGCCAAATAAACAAAGTATCGCGAAATCCTAAAATCCCTATGAAAATAACCTCAGTGAGTTCTAAGCCTTTCGAAAGAATTTATTTAGATGTTGTGGGGCCACTACCCGTTTCGTACCTAGGAAATAAATACCTCCTCACTTTCCAGGATGATTTAACAAAATTTTCGGAGGCAATCCCTGTTCCCAATGCCGAATCAACCACCCTCGCGGAAGCGTTTACTACTACAATCATATGTAGACACGGAATACCTGAAAGTATATTGACTGATCAAGGTGCTAACCTGATCGCAGGAGTGTTTCAGGAAGTCTCCAAACTCCTAAGAATCAAGAGGTTGAAAACAACTCCCTACCACCCTCAGTCCAACGGAGCCCTAGAGAGAAGTCATCGAACTCTAGCGGAATACCTCCGTTCTTACATAGAAAAGGATCCACTGTCATGGGACACCTGGGTTCCTTACGCCATGTTCGTGTACAACACTACTCCCCACTCAAGTACCAATTATTCTCCGCACGAACTCCTTTATGGTTTTCCCGCCGAAGTTCCGAACCATCTGAAATCCTCCCCCGAAATTGGGTACAATTACGATAATTATGCTCACGAACTCAAGGCACGACTCCGGCACTGTCATCAAATCGCTAGACAGACCGCGTTAGAAAACAAACAGCGATCCAAACAATACTACGATAGGGGAACACAACAAAAATCCTTTGAAATCGGAGATCTGGTCCTTCTAAGAGCGAGAACAAGAGACAACAAATTCTCACCCTTATGGCAAGGCCCTTACACTTTAACTCAGGTGAATACCCCTGAAAATTCAACAATAAAAATAAAAAACAAGGAAAAACGCGTACATAACAACGACTTAAAAAAATTCATACATCCATAATTTCTTAACTAAGTTCTCTCTCAAACTAAAACCTCTTCCTTTCGTTCCCAGGGCAAGGGTTTATATGTTCGCGGTCCTGTGCCTTACCGTCTCAGCTTTCTCTCGCGAGGAGCTGGGAATCCAAATTACTCCTCTCACTTCCACGGTCGGCTTATACTTCGAAGAAATAGGAAGGACGAGGCTGTTCACAAGCGAATGGAAGATAATAACTTACTACGACCTAGCGGTCTTCCAGGAAGAATACCTCTCAATATTAAGAATCACGGGTAAGCTTCAGCAAATGTGTAGCCAGTTGGCCTCTGAGACGCCTTTAAAAACGATCTGCCTCTCTTCTATCACACAATTAGATAACTTGGAGGAAGCGATAGAAAACAAAAATAGGATTATATTTCCCCCGCTTAGAAAAACTAGGTCCCTTTTTAATTTTGTCGGGAAGATTACCAAACCCCTTTTTGGAATCCTTAATGAGGACGATGCTCAAAGATACGACGAGCAAATACGAACCCTTCAACGAAATAACCATCACTTACATTCCCTATTGAAAAATCAGACCTCTATCCTGGACGCGACCATTAATCTAACCAATAAAACTCGGGAAAGCATTAGGAAAGATCGTGCCGTAATTTTCACCAAAATAACCACCCTCGAATCCAAGGTCTCCAAAGTTGAAAATCAAGTACATGTAAACGAATGGGCAACCGAAATAAACTCTCTTTTCTCGTTAGTCCTTATTATTATAAACCAATACCAATCTACTCAATCCGACCTGATAGATCTCCTAGCAGATGTAAAACACGGCCAATTTCACCCTACGCTCATAACTCCTTCTCAGATAGAAAACCTTCTCTCCACCATTCGGCAGGAAATGGACCCTCAAAAAACTCTTCCATTCGACCCTCTTCCCAATATGATATGGCAAATTTACAAGCTCTCCACTATGTCCGCCACAATAATTAATTCTAAATTAATCATCGAATTAAAATTACCCCTACCTTTCAGAGATGTATATCAAACCTTCAGGATTCTTCCACTACCTACAGTCTACAACAACTCTCTTTGTTATATTCAACCCTCTTCCGAAATCCTCTTGGTCGATCTTAACCGAGAGCATTTTTATGAAATGAGCATTAGCGATTTTCACGACTGTCTATCCTCAGACGCCTCTAAATTCTTCTGTCGAGCGAAATTCCCCATTTTTAATGCTCAGTCAAGCCCGTTCAAATGTGAAATTGCCCTCATAAGGAGTGGCGTGGATACATCCCAGTGCCAACTTACTTGTACCGAGCGTACTTCTTACTGGATTTCCCTTTCTCGCCCTAACACTTGGATCTACGCCACCAAGACACTCCGCAATGCCGACGTCGTGTGTAACAACACTGTTCAGTCCTTCGAACTAAACCAGACAGCGTTACTCCACATTGAACCCACTTGCTACCTCAGAACCAGTAACTTCATCATACATGGCCAAAACGAGAGGCAAAGCTCTAGTTTCCCCCATACCATACGCCACGTAAATGTCACAGCTCTTTCGGCAACCAAGCCTGATCCTAAATACACGACTCTACCCCCTCCCGAGGGCCCTTACATCAAAGAATCCCCAAGAAAACCAGAGGACGACTTGGACGAATTGGCAGCAAAAATTTCACAGCAGAAGAGAGACGAACAGGTACCCCTCCTGAACCTGAACAATCACCACATTCACCACTACACTATGTTATACGTAGTCCTCTCCCTTATTCTCGTAATTGGAATTATGCAATTATTTAAAAGAGGACGCCAGCGAAACCTTCCCCTTCAAGTCGTGGCAGAACATAGAAGCCACATTCCTCCCACCCCAAACCCAAGACTCTCGTTGTTTCACATACCATCTCCGCCCCAAGAAGAAGATTCACCAAACGGTTTAACGTCCTAAGCACGACATTAAACTGCCACTTCAAGTCCTTCCACCTCTCAGTAAGGACCTTTTCGTTCATCCCAGCCGTGATGTTGAAATAATCTCTCTCTCACAAAATAAAAGCCCTTTTCTCTCCGTACAATTATCCCTTGTTCTCTCTCCCTTTCTCTCCGGTTTATTTTCGAATACGTTAAATACGTTTTTGTCTTACTCGACACACCCCATTCGTCCTAAGCATGACATTAAACTGCATCACCTTTCCTTAACCCCTTTTTTTTTTTTTCTCTTTTCGGACTCTGTTCTCCAGCCCCATTTGCTCCTCACAAGCACGACGTTAAATTGCGCTGCCCCCTTTTCTCAAACATAACGTGAGCAGCCCAACGATTTCAGTCCAACGATCTTCATCGTCCCAGGCATGACGTTAAACTGCTCTCTCTTCCTTTTTCTCTTCTCTCCCACTTTACTCTTGTTACTTGGAATACCCTATGGATTTCAACTGAGTATATATTTTTTTTTTCTTTTTGAAAGCCCTCTCCTTTTCCTTCATATTTGTTTTTTTTTGGTGTTTATGTCGGGATTTAGAATATTTTCGTTTCAACCTAGATCCATTCTTGCCCTGTTAAACATTTTTACCTTGGATAAAATTTTAGAACTTGAGCTCCGTTTAGATGAGGAATTACTTGATTGTACTTGGCTGTCTGCTAATAGGATACTTTGTTTTGTTTCAAATCCACGTTTCAATCGTCCCAGGCACGACGATAAACTGCTCTCCCCATATCGTTGCACTGTGTTCCCTTGTGAGCTAGAAGTCTAATTTAATTGTTTTACCTCTCTCCTTTTTTTTCTCCTTTATAAGAACTGCACAGTCGGCATACTAAATATATTCTAACCGTCGTTATTGTTTGAAGTCAAGTAAGTCACTTCGTTCCCTTAGTGCGACACGAACCTCTAAAACCCTCCTTGCCTTCCGTCAACCCTTGCGCAGCCTAATAACGTTCATGCCCTAGGCCGCATCATCAAAACCCCCTTTCGTGCTATCCTTTTTATTTTTCTTATTATTATTCTTTTTTCCCCTCTTTGAACTTTCGCCCCATTTATTAGTCCCAAGCATGACGTTAAACTGCTCTCCTAATATCTGTTGTCTTCCCTCCCCCTTTGTGACTTTGCGTTTTTTGTTTCCGATCAAACTGAACATAGTTCAACACACCCATCGTCCCAAGCATGACGTTAAACTGCTCTCCTAACATCTCTTGTTTTTCCTTCCCCCTTGTGGCTTTGCGTCTTTGCTTTCGATCAAACTGAACATAGTTCAACACACCCCATTCGTCCTAAGCATGACATTAAACTGCATTATCGAAATCCTTTTTTTTTTTGCCCTTTTTATCTCTCTTTTTCTCTCCTTCCCTTCTTCTTCTTTCTCTTCTTTTCTCTCTGTATTCTTTGGAATCTCGCGCCCCATTCATTCGTCCCAGGCATGCCGCCAAACTGCTCGCTCGACAACCAAAACCCCTCTTTGTCTTTTCCTCCCCCTTTGTGACCTTACTCCTTTTGCTTTCGATCAAACTGCACATAGTTTGGTCTACCCCTTCGAACTTGGTACCACAGTACCGTCAATCTCCAACTCACTTCTATTATTCTATAGTCATTTTAGTAATTGCACTAACGTGTTAATTTAATTCCATCTTTTTTTTTTTTTAACAAAATTTTTATTACCCACCGTTTGTTTGAGATAATAACCATTTGCTCAAGTAAATAAGTAGTCTCGTTCTTTTCATGCGTTATTTTATAATGGTTCCCTAACTGGGCTGCTAGCTAGCCTTCTCACAACCCCAGGTCCCTGCTAAACCTACGAATTGGGTCCTACAGTTGTTTTTCCATTTCGTCTCAGTTGTTTTGCTTTCGACTGGACAGGTACCCTCCTCCAGTCCAAGCCAACTACACCCCCACACTAGGATTATAATCCCTCTCCTCCTCTTGTATCTACCTTCCTCCGCTGACCAGCCTGCGAATTTCCTGACCGAATATAAGAATTAATACGACTATAAATATTATGGCCAATGCTAGGGCCGATGAAGGAAAAGGATGAAAAATATCCCCAGGATCCAATAAAAATCCTATAAGGCTCTCAAGAGGTATAACTTTAAGAAAAAATGTATAAGAGTATATAAGCGAAAAGGAATTGTAAGCCCTAATGGCGGAAAAAAAAAAAAAATGTAATACTGATGTAAGGCAGATATAGACATATATGGAAAATATGTATATGCCTAAATCTACCATAAATTATAGAAAAGGACACATGTATTTACCTAGCATTAAGAATAAATAACTTAACATGATAAGTTACATATAGTAAACAATTTCACACAAAAAAAATATTTAACAAAAAAAAATCATACCATAGAACAGTCCCGGTTTCGCACAAGTTCAGAACTTTCATTTCTCTCTCTAATGCGCAACATTTAGCCACCTCAACAACAAAAATTTCCCCGAAATTTTTGTTTTTCCAAGGGGGGTGGAATGTTGTGACTGAGCCTAGGCTCAGCCACACATGTTCCCCCCCCCTTACCCCCTGCCGTAAGAACAGCCACCATGGGAACTCGTCCATTCCCAACCCAAAATGCTGACGTTGCATTTTGGGTTCCCATGCGCGAAATTCTGTCGCGATCAAGTCTTATCACTAAGATGTAACCTGATCGCGACAGAATAAAACCCATGCGCGACAAAATTTCCTGTTGCGATCAAGTTTTATCACTCTGATAAAACTTGATCGCAACCCAATCATGGGATCGCGACGAACTGTCGCGATCGGATTTCATCACCGTCGTGATGAAATCCGATCGCGTAAGTTCTTTAAATCCAAATGAAGTGCTAATTGAGCACATTCTCGGTCGCCATGCGCGACTTATTGAAAATGCGCATCAGCATTTTGGGTCCAGATTTAAGGGCTCCAAACTGACGCGCATTTTCAGTCGCGCTTCGGCCGGTGACTTAGGAGGTCGCTCCAGTATTTATAATCGATTTAAATAAACTAATGAGTCACTGGGCAAACCCCGGCTCGCAAGAAGAAAAAAGTAATATTTACGTGTTTTCGAATTTGGACATTTTAAATAAAAGTGAATAATCGATTTTTATAGCCAAATGTATGATTTTTTTTTATAAATACGTGTTTTCGAATTTCGACACTTTTAATAAAAAGTGAATAATCAATTCAAATAAACTAATAATGTGAATAATCGATTTAAATAAACTAATGTATGTTTTTTAAATAAACTAATGTATGTTTTTATAAATACTTTTTGTGAATTTGGACACTTTTAATAAAAAGTGAATAATCAATTCAAATAAACTAATAATGTGAATAATCGATTTAAATAAACTAATGTATGTTTTTTAAATAAACTAATGTATGTTTTTATAAATACTTTTTGTGAATTTGGACACTTTTAATAAAATGTGAATACCCAATTCAAATAAACTAATAATGTGAATAATCGATTTAAATAAACTAATGTATGTTTTTATAAATACTTTTTGTGAATTTGGACACTTTTAATAAAATGTGAATACCCAATTCAAATAAACTAATAATGTGAATAATCGATTTAAATAAACTAATGTATGTTTTTATAAATACTTTTTGTGAATTGGGACACTTTAAATAAAATGTGAATAATCAATTCAAGTAAACTAATAATGAAAAAAATCGATTTAAATAAACTAATGTATGTTTTTTTTTTAAATACTTTTTGTAAATTTGGACACTTTCAATAGAATATGAAAAATCGATTTAAATAAACTAATGTATGGTTTTTTTTTTACTTTTTGTAAATTTGGACACTTTCAATAGAATGTGAAAAATCGATTCAAATAAACTTATGTTTGATTTTTTTTTTGTTGTGAATTTGGACACGTAAAAGCAAATATTAAAGAATCCTCTCTCCAAAGGCGGGATTAGTCCTTGGGTACAGGTGAACTTCTCCATAGCGGAAAGCACTCCCTGTTCCTTTCCGCAAAACATATAAAAGAAACAAATTGGCGGATAAAACAGGGATAAGAATGTTATAGCCAATTTAGTAGACTAGAAATAAGAAATTTAAGGACAATCATTTAAGGTAGTATAAGTAATTAACTTTTGTAAACCCAAGAAAGGGTAACGAACATAACCATGCTAGAACTTTTTACAAGAGAGTCGGGATATAACCCTACTAAGAAAAATTTTCTTAAAAAGAAAATTTTTTTTCTCAAGGGGGATGGAAAATGTAGTAAATAAATTATCAAACTCGATCGGGGATCTAATTGGAATCCCATATAAAGATTCCAATAAGATCGCGTTCTCACCCACACAACCGTCTGCCTTCTCTTTTTCTTTTCTTCTCTCCTTTCCTTTTTTTTTTTCTCCTTACCTTGTTTTTTCTCCGATCACCCTCGTCATTGACACCATGACGGGTGAAACCATTTATGACCCACTCGAGGATCATTATTTATGACTTACTCGAAGTCATTATTACGCTACGGCGCCGACAAGCAAATTCCCGAGACATTTATGACCCTCTCGAGGATCATATTTATGACTTTCTCTAAGTCATTATTGCACAACGGCGCCGACAAGCTGAAATTCAAGGGAAATTTGTCCCTAAAATTCCTTGCTCATCAAGTGGACAGACTACGAGTGAAAGTGCCGTTTCTGCACTTGACTCAATTTCGCTCGAGGTGTCAAATAGCAAGCGCGACCTCCGTGAAGGGACGCGCAAGATCGCGTCGGGACGCTGACCACGCCCCAGTTCAAAAGGCAAGCCGATTGGGTCCCCTAAAGGACCGTCGGTAAGGCAGGTCTCGGATGCGAATCTAAAAGAAGCCCATGAGGATCAGAGAAGTCAGTCCAGCGGGAACCTCGACTGGTGACGGTCGGACAGAGTGAAAGTGTTAAGAAGAATTTATTAAAAAGAGAATTATTGAGAATAAGAATTATTAAGACTAATTGATAAAAAGAAAACTATAAAGAAAATCGAGTTTGAGTAGCAGTAAAATATTTAGAATTGATTGACTAAAAGAAATATTTATAAGGAGTAATTGAACAGAGTGAAAGTGTTAAGAAGAATTTATTAAAAAGAGAATTATTGAGAATAAGAATTATTAAGACTAATTGATAAAAAGAAAACTATAAAGAAAATCGAGTTTGAGTAGCAGTAAAATATTTAGAAGGGATTGACTAAAAGAAATATTTATAAGGAGTAATTGAACAGAGTGAAAGTGTTAAGAAGAATTTATTAAAAAGAGAATTATTGAGAATAGGAATTATTAAGACTAATTGATAAAAAGAAAACTATAAAGAAAATCGAGTTTGAGTAGCAGTAAAATACTTAGAAGGGATTGACTAAAAGAAATATTTATAAGGAGTAATTGAACAGAGTGAAAGTGTTAAGAAGAATTTATTAAAAGAAACATTATTGAGTATAAGAATTACTAAGACTAATTTTGAATTATTAAGACTAATTGATAAAAAGAAAACTATAAGGAAAATCGAGTTTGAGTAGCAGTAAAATACTTAGAAGGGATTGATTAAAAGAAATATTTATAAGGAGTAATTGAACAGAGTGAAAGTGTTAAGAAGAATCTATTAAAAAAAAAGAAAATTATTGAGTACAAGAATTATTAAGACTAGAAACGAATTGAGTAAAGGTAAAAGTAGAATTAATTGAGCAGAAGTGAAAGTGTTAAGAAGAATTTATTAAAAAGAAAATTATTGAGTACAAGAATTATTAAGACTAGAAACGAATTGAGTAAAAGTAAAAGTAGAATTATAAATAAAGAAGAATTGAAGTAAAATAAGCCATGAATGTGAGTTTGATAATGTATTGGACAACCAGCGAAACAATAAAGCGTTTAGTGAAAATTTAGTGTGTTTGTAATCCGTTCTCGCCACGTCGACGGGGCGAAAAAGGGGCAAGTGATCTTCTAATAGATGCACTCCTTGTCCTGTTATGAAAAGAGAAGACACAAAAAAAAATAATAATAAAAAAAAATTTCATAACATCTCCCGAGTACTCCTTCTCGGATCATGGGAGAATTCTCTTTGATATTAACCGGAAGGTGATGGAAAGTAAACCATACAGGAATCCGGGGAACACGGACTGGGACAGATTTTCCACAGAAGTGAAGAAGGCAATGAAAACCACGAACAAACAATGTTCGAGTTTCTGCCTCCACACAGTGGAAGACCTGCAGATGTCCGTTGACCTGCAATTTACCTGTTCATCTTCCCATCCGATCATTCACCTACAAAATGTTTCTATTTGCAGTGGAAGGTCTCGTGTTTTTTCAGTGCATTCCAGGTCGTTATCCCATGTTGTTTTCGTTGCATTCCAATGTCTCAATGTTCATTCACCTTCACGTTGGCATATCTTCAATGGAGAGTGTCGAGTTCCTTTATCCAGGTCGCGGTTGTTTTCGCTGCATTTCAATGTCTCCGATTTCCCTTTCTGTTATTGTGTCGAAAAAAAATGTTGTTGCAGCGCCTCCCAGTGATCGCCGTGTCGAAAATAATAGATCATACAGCGCCTCTCGCCGTGATCGCTATGTCGAAAACCAGAATCCCAACCAGAGGAATGGAACAGCGGTTCCATTTTGAAAGAAGGCGAAATAAGCGTCTTCACGGACGGCTCAGTAACTGAAACGGGGACTGGAGTCGGCATATTCTCGGAGATGCTAGAAGTCGAGGAGTCACACAGACTCAAGAAAGACAGGAGTATATTGCAAGCGGAAACGAACGCGAAAGAGAGAGCAGCAAGACTAAAGCAGCTGACCGACGAAGAAATTCAGAAGGTCACAATCTACAGCGACAGCCATGCGGCTCTTAGAACACTGGAATCTAAGACAATCAAGTCAAAGGCTGTGATGAGTTGCCGAGAAGCACTATCCTGGATCCGAGACAAAGTCAGCCTCTGTTGGGTTCCCGCACGCGGACAAACTGGCAAGGATCGGAACCGAAATTCATAGTGCTGAAGAAGTAAACTCAACAAAACCACAGATGAGTTTGTTGAAAGATACCATCGACAGGATACTTCGGGATCAACATGTCAAGAGATGGAGCAACAGAGATGACTGCTTCAACTCAAGGCAATTGTGGCCACGAATTGAGGAGATAAGAACGGTAGGCTTGTTAAGAGCAACAAACACCTCGGTCCGTACCATCATAATGGTCATTACAGGACACTGTCCGGTCGGGAGAAACCTCCAAAGGTGGGGGCTCGCAAACGACAGTCTCTGTAAGTAGTGCGACGAGGAAGAGGAGACGGTGGAACATCTATTGTGCTCCTGCCCAGTATTGGCCAAAAGTAGGAGGCGAATATTGGGTAGAGAATCCTTCAGAGGGTTGGAGGAGATAGCGTGCATGGATATTCAACTATTGAGGAGCTTCGCCAAGGTGTAGAAATGCCTCAGGGCAGAGGATAAAAGGATAAAACAATAGGAGAGGAAGGGGATAACAACATTCAAAGGGCATCACGATGGGCCTTCTGGCCACCGAGTGGGAGTGGGTCGCACAATTGGTGTGAGCACTCCACCCTGTTAACCTAACCTAACTTAACACGGTGATTATTCAATTAACTTATAGGGTGATCCTTACACTCCTTTCCAGCCACAAAAGTTCACGCGAACTTCATTTCGCACACATTTAAGCCGTATTTTGGCGCTTTGTTAAAACTGTCAAAGTAACCCTTAATGTCAAAGTGATATGAACGAAATAATCTTGGGAAAACACATTTGTAAATAGTGTATGCAGACTTTTTTGATGCATTTATCTCATGTTTTTCCTTTCTCTAAATATTTTTTGTCTCCAGATTAATGTATTTGAATTTTTTTTGTTTGTGTTTAAAAATAAATTATACATTTATTCAAATCATTTTAAAAACAATTCAAAGTGTATGCAGACTTTTTTGACTCACTGTAGGTTCCCGTCATTGATAACAAACGTAGTTGCAACACGTATTCTTGCAGTTTGCGCCGATCAAGGCCACATTAATTTGCTGCGTTGGTTATCAATGGCTAATGGATTTCGACGGGACCTTCAAGGCCAAATGAATAAGTAAACTACGCTTGACTAGAACCAGAGGAAGGATCAACAGAGGTCAAGGATCAGTTCATATTCGAACGCGATAGAACAAACATCTGTTCAGTAGCTATTATTTCGTTAAAATAAAAACATCTAAAATTCAACTGGTACCGATAGTAGAAAGAGATATCCCAGAGACCGCAATAATTACTTCATTCGGGATCTTCGCATTTTTCTATATGCCTATCGGTCTTCGCAATGCTACACAATTCTGTAACCCCCTTTAAAAGGATTAGATTTCGTATTCCCATACAAAGATGCCATCCTCATTGCGTCTGAGGACCATTCACAACATAAACAACTGTAATAACTCACCACCCTGTATCACGATCGTCGCGCCAGATCGACCAAACACGTCAAGCATCACAACCACTAGGGCTTGCACAAGGCAGTCTGGTGGTTTGACGATCGCGAAAGGAAAACGAAGTCAGTTGAAACGTGACCAGGCGGCGAGCCAGACCATCATCGATGTGTCGGAGCAGAGTAGGATTAAGTCAGTGGACGTGAGGTGTGCAGCGATTAATGTAGTCAGGAGTAAAATAATGAAGTTTGAGTAAGTAATGTAAGATATGTATGTATTGTATATTAAGTTAATAAAGTTAGATGCAATCACATTAATGCGCTGTGCATTCACACGTCACACTACACAACTAATGATTCCTGCCGTGTTTCAATGTTAAAAAGTTTTCGGCTTATCTATCAACCTTTCGAAATGTGAACTTGGCGTTGAATCCACTTAGTTTCCGCGACATGAAATTTCGAACAAAGGCACATCACCTTTACGAAAAACTTCAGACGCGCCCTGGCGGCTGCAGGAATAACTGGGACTTGTTGATTCGTTCGTTGATGGTTGATATAAAAGTAAATAAAAAATTAATAAAAAACTCAAAACTTGAATATACCAAGATTACATTTGTAAGAAGTGAGTATTTTAATATGAACCAGATGAATGATTGTATTGGTTTTTTTTGCCCGATTATTTCGATGGGACCAGCTCTGGTCATTTTATTTACTTAATCAGAATATTTTGCTGCGGTTGCCAAAACTGCGTAGTGCTAGTTTTGATGTTTATTCCCTTGTTGCGGAGCACTTATGAAATGTCCCTGAGTTAGCGAATTTGTTTGGCCCAAAAATATGCCCTCTGCGCCATCCCACGCCAGTCTTTATTCAGACGTGAAGAAAGTAAGTGACCCAACGTTTTGATGTAAGGCAAAATATAAAGTGAGTTATTAATTGCAATTTGAATCTATAATTGAAATTGGAAAGATTTAAGATAAAGAGAATAAGATTTTAAGTGCGAAGAAACAAGAGTGAGAAATAGGAATCGGCGCAGGTGCGTAGTTGCACAGAGATTTATAATGTTTATTTAACACCTAGTTTTCCTAATTGTTGTTTCTAATAATTGCATGATTTCAATAATCCATTGACCTTTTTTGACTCGCGGTCTCATGTCTAAAGTGGGATTCCACCCTATTAGACATAGACGTAAATTGAAGACAAAACACTCTTCAAAGTGGGGTTCCACTCTATTGAAGAGAGCGAGTATTTCCTCAAAAACCCACTTCAGTTCTATTACTTTCAAGGTGGGACTCCACCCGATTGAAGGTAACGTGTCCGAGTTGGTTGAAGTGAGTTGACTGAAGCAAATTGTTGTATCTCCAAGGTGGGGTTCCACCCGATTGGAGGAAGATCAAGCAACCACTGGAACTAGACTGAAGACCTAATGGGTTTCAATCCTTTCCAATTTCCTATAAACGTAGCTAGTTTGTCCAGCATAGATAAATCTCACCCTGTGTTTTTAAAATCTATTTTCAGGTAAATGATTGGATCCTCTTTCCTGGACCAGTGCTAACCAACCAGCCCAAACAGTGTCATAATTTTTGTTTTTAACGAAATCATATTATACGAAACATTAAAATATATACATATATTATACATTCCTCGTGTTAGAGTTAAGTGGATAAGCTACATAGCTTACCGGTGTCAATCGATCAGCGATGACGGGTTAATCGATTTTTTCGAAAGGAGAAAATTTAATAGAATATACATATACAGGGTGTTTATTTTATTATCCTTTGACAAGTAGTTACGGAGATAAGTGAGAAAATTTACGAAGACGACGAGCAACATTGAATACCCCGCAACTCCTAAACGGTGCATATTGGCTAACTTGAAGTTGTAAGTAAATCGGTACAATTTTATTTTGATTATTGTTTTTAAATGTATAGAGGCCATAACTATCATTACTTTCTAAATAAAGAACGCCCTGTGTGAGCTAAATTAACAAACACAAACATGTTGTAACCTGAACGTGCAAGCTCCGATAGTGTAAAAAGTGGCGCGGTATAATTACGTGTTAACTTGTCATTGTTTTATAGATCTTGGTTCAATAGAGTGCAAAGTTTTCTGTGCGGAAGTGTGTGAATTCGTCTGACAGTTTCTGTTATATTTGTGGCGAATAAATGGTATAAAAGCAATAACTTTATATTACAGACGTTGTAAAAAAAAGTATGCTTCGCGTATTTTGGAGATTAGGATAAAGTTTGAGCACCCCATAAAGTCTGCAAACGATGTATTGAAGACACATTCAAGAAAATATTACCAATGTCAAAGATTCAAATTGTGACATTCAATAAGCTAAACCAAATGTGATGTATGTTAAATATTCCATACTGCAGGCTACGGCTACTGAAATATCGCCTACTAGCTAGCTATTTATCATAAAACAAACAAAATTTCCAAAAACATTTCTTCTAGGAGAATAATATATTGAGTTATGATTTTTGGTACGAAAATTTCAAAGTTTTTTGTCTCTCATGTAAACTTTTCTTGTGGACGGTTACAGTGGTTACGCTTTCCAGCGTCGATATGTAGAGCAGATAACATAAACATGTTTTCCAACTGTGTAGAATAAGAATATACATACTATTAGTATTCACTACAACGTAATGTCTTAACCCCAAAGAATGTAACTATTAATTCTAATATATAAAACGAATGTTTAGTAACAACGTCACTCACAGAATAGTTGAGTAATTTACGGTTAAGAAAATATAAAAATGTCTTTTTTGGATACGGATTTTATTGCTACGCTTGAAAGATATATTACTTTGTTCGCACAGAATATATTTTTCAAATCATTAAGATTTTTGTTGATGACAGATAGATATTAAGGGCTCAAGATCTAATTCATTATTTTAAAAAATTTTGAGAAGAATATTTTTTTGCGATTTCGACAATTTGTGGTAAGTATAAATTTTTTTTCTATTGAGTGATTGTTCATGCCACTTGGTAACACAATCTCCGCGCCCAAGTTTTTCCACTAGGATACACAAGAATCCCAACACGATACGCCATCTCAGGTATAACAAGGCAGTCATTCAGTATACTCTTCGCCGCAGCACGAGTCACAGTGACATCACAAGGGATCTTGACGTAACAACACAGCAGTAGCACGAGCAGCAACATAAATCATGAAAATGTCCTTGAAACAAGGGGTAACCTACACACACCATGTGAGCCGGGAACTTCAGCGTTGAATCTTTCGAAAACCCCTACGAATCTATCTTACGAAAAGATAAATAAATTACCTGAGTCCCAAAAAACAGCATCCAAGTTTTTGACTACGATTTATCCGGTGCCCAAACTCCCTCCAGTGATATTTTCGAATAGGAAACAAAAAGCCATCATCCTTACTTCATCTAAAAATATTGAAAGGCGGAAACTACTTGACGATAATAAGAAACCAAAGCCTCACACTAGAAAAACTCTAGGAATGCAAATCCTACAAACTAAAGATGTGAGAAAAAGAAAATCAAGTTTAAGCAAAAATAGGAAGGGGAAACACAAAGATCTGATGACAAATGATGAGGTGAGTACTAAAAAACCAAGAAAGGAGTAAACAACCAGAATGACAATGATGAGACAGATACCAAATGCATAGAATGCGCCAGAGATTTTTATAAAACACGATCCTATGAAGATTGGATTCAGAGTCTATCCTGCTTAAAATGGATGCAGGAGAATTGCACTACGTATAAATCCTTGTGCAATTTTTGTGGACGCAAAGAAAAGAAAAAGACTGTAGAAAAGAAGACTGTTCCAAAGAAATTATAAAATTATTAAACTATTTTACCACAAAAACTTGAATTTTTAAATTATAATTATATTACTTTCAGTTTTTATTATAATTTTTCCGTTAAGTTCAATCCTGCTAACTGACGCAAAAATTAAGCAAATCCTCGAAATACTTTCGCGTCCGCCTGTTACTGATTATGAGAAAGATATTTATAAAAATTATGCCTTACGTAGAGGAAGGGTTTACAGAATTACGGCAAGAGGGATACAATGGTTGGTACCCGGAGGAATGAGGAACCAAGTGGTTAAAGCAGCACCTGATGATGCAGGTCATTTCAGAGTCGAAAAAACATTATATCGTTTGTGTGAACAATATTGGTTTCCGAGACCAGAGACATGAGACAATATGTTCAAAAATATATAGCCTGTTGTATTCAGTGTCTTTTCAATAAAGGGAAAACTGGCAAAAAGGAAGGATTTTTGAATCCTATACCGAAAGGAGCAGCACCAATGAAGGTGGTTGAGTAAGCTAACCAATTGAGTGCCCCCCGTCCCAGTACTAGTCAGCCAGTGCCCCTGAATTTTCCAACGGCAATGTCAGCACAGTCAGAACCTCCGGTTGAAAATCCACAAGCTTACCTGCACTTGCAGCAGACTTTCACCCAGCAACAGGAAAGTCTATGTTCCCAGCTACAGTAACAAATGGCCCAAATGTTCCAGGACCTTAATTCCCGGATCTCCGTAATAACTCGACTTACTCAACCATCGCTACCACCAAGGTTAGCCCAGGAAAGCCATCCACCTCCTACCATACATAGTCAACATCCACAGAACCGACACAGACCACCCAATTATGATTATCGTCCATCGGATCGAAGCACCAATGTGATCTCCGGATGGGGAATCCGTTTCAATGAACGTTCCAACACCATACCAACTGATCTCTTTATCTATCGTGTAAATGCCCTCGTACAGGAAACTCTTCAAGGCGATTATAACACCTTATGCGGAAATGCCCACCTACTATTTACGGACAAAGCTCACGACTGGTTTTGGCGTTTCCACCGTAATCACCCTAGATTCAATTGGAGTACACTATGCGAAGCCCTTCGGGGCCGTTTCCGCGATAGACAATCTGATCTGGATATAAGAGAACAGATGTGAACACGCAAGCAACGCCCTGGTGAAAAGTTCGACTTCTACCTGGAACTTATCCAAGCACTTGCAGATCGGCTATCTCGCCCAATGCCAGAAATCGAGCTCACCGAACTGATCCGTCGTAACTTACTACCACAGGTGCGGCATGACTTATTACATTACCAGTTTGATAGCATAAGTCTTTGATGTGGCTCTTTGACTCCTTAAGTGCGGCTCTGGCACAAATATCCACAGAAGGCGTAATATTTTCATAAAAAAAAAACTTGGTAAGAAAAAAATTACATCTCATTGTGATAAATTAAAATTCATCTATAAATAGCGAACATGTATCATGTTTTGTTTAAGTTAAAAGATAGATAAGTTATTAAAATTTTATATTGTTGTAAAAATACGTAACGAACATCGAAGTTTAATTTTACCAGGTGTACCGGTATGAAGTGATCGCCAAGATCCAAATGTATCGATAGGGAACGTCTGTTGTGAACGAGCCTTAAGTTTTATTTCTTTGGGTGGTATGACATCTGTCAAACGTATTTAATATGTATCAAGTCTTTGAGCAAACATCTTATATTTTCATCGTGTTAAAAATGTCGAATTTTGTACCAGAAAGTGATGATTTGCGGAAAGCATTAATTTTTTGCTTTCATTTCAAGAAAAGCGCTGCTGAGTCGCATCGAATGCTTGTCGAGGCATATGGTGATCATGCTCTATCAGAAGCAACATGCAGAAGATGGTTTCAACGGTTCAGGTGTAATGATTTTGATGTGAGAAATGAAGAACGTGGAAGACCACCAAAAAAGTTTGGAGACGCTGAATTGCAAACAATATTGGATGAAGATGATACTTGGAGTCAAAAGCAGATGGCAGCAATGTTAAATGTGGCACAACAAACAATTTCTGACCGTTTAAAAGCTATGGGAAAAATTAAAAGTGTGGAACATGGGTGCCACATGATTTAACTGAAAGACAGATAGAAAACCGAAAAACCATTTGTGAAATTTTGCTTCAAAGACACGAAGGAAAATCATTCTTGCATCGGATTGTTACTGGAGACGAAAAATGGGTTTATTTTAAGAATCCTAAACGGAAAAAATCATGGGTTTCATCATCATGCAGCTTTTTATAGTTTTTCTTTACGGTTTTCAGGTTGTTAATTTTTAATAATAACTGTGTTTTAAAGGGGCCAGCGGTAATTGCTGCCAGTTTGTGAAGCTCGACTAGTTGCTTCCTTATTTGGCGTTGTTTTCCCCCTCGCTTCTTTTTAATTTTTTGTTTTGGAGCTTTTCGTTGCTTGTCAGGATACCTCGGTCTTGGTCCATTAAGCGGGTCTCTGAGTTTTTCCTCCAAAGTAGGTTTCCTCCTCAGTTTGTAAGTCTCATAGTTTATCTTCTTTAAGTCGATTTTTACAATAATTCGCCCATCTTCAGTCACCATCGACGTCGAAGCATTTGCTTGTGTTGTTGAAGATTCCTAAATACAAGTTGGCAGGATCGCCATGTAATGTTTATATGAAAATCTGAGATTTAAATGCTCACCATATTGAAGTGCTCGTCTGAAGCACCGACCAATATTGACGTGAGATAGGTAAGATAACGAAGAGCACCAATCAGTGCTCTATGATTATCAAACTGACAACTCTGCTCTTCAATGTCAAGACAATAACTGACTTTATTCAATCATCATTATGCTATTTATAATAGTTTTCACAGGTTGAACTTAAGTTTAATAACTGTTGAATATGACAATAATGTAAACCACAATTTCATTTAACGTTAAAAGGCCATGTTCGATATCGAACAAGCGTCATTGTGGATTTTTGTATTCATGGTCAGCTGTAAACGCACCATAAGATTTTAGTACCATAATGGTGGCACTGTAAACACCTTTTTTATATCGATGAGTAATATCGTTGTGAAATTCCGGAGTTAGTCATAAAGGAACATTTGATCAAGAAACATTAAAATAAATTCTTAACAAAACTAAATCAATTTGTGTAATTGTTTATTTCTCGTTCTGCTTACTGGAAGTTGATATACCAATTTCTACAATAACCTCATGGGAATTAAGTTCCCATTAGAACCAAAATTGATGAAGATTACACTTAGTTCTAAGTATCAATTCTTCATATGTCCCCTATGTTCTAGGCAAATTGTGCAACTGTGCTAGGTAAGTGCATCAGGCAAGTACATAATCTAAATTTCTGTTCTATTGCATATTCTAGTGATTGTCTTCACTAATTTGTTATAATGTATAATCTTTGTGTCTGTGCTAATTTGTTATAATAGCCGTGTTTTATTATGCACTGATCTACATATATGGCTCTGGCTCAGTTATAATAACACGATACGGATCATTGTTTCCGGAGGTTGGCAGCAATGTGACTTTTGACATGCCAACCTGAGAACAGCTGTTTTTAAAGTGACATCAAGCGTATTAAAAGTTGTTTTGAAAACTTCCGCATTTAAATTTGTTTATTCAATTCTGTTTAGCTTGTTTGAGTGTAAAAAAAAAGTGTATTTAATTAAAATTGGAAGAGTTGTTTATATATTTATTTACTTTAAATAATATATATAAATGGCAGAAGCTGTCATTTTGGTGAGTGAAGTTTTAATAACAAACTAAATTATAAATGAAAAAACGCATAGTAAAATAACATGATATTTAATAGGAAGTTATGGAAAGTGAGGCCGAACACCACAGGAGTTCTTCTTCTACCAGTTCCTCTTCTACTCAGAAATAACATCAGATTCCTCTTCAGAAATAACATACACAAGTAACAAAATATTTAAACAAACATTTTTTACACAAATATTACAGAAATCCACTAAATTAACATACACATATAATATTCCCCACGAAACGAATCACTCCCTCGAAAATATAAACCATTACTTTTCCGATTTTTCCATTTTTGTAATTTAGTAATTTTAATTAGCCAAACAATTATTTTTATATGTCAAAACAATGATTTTGACGTATAAATTTGCAATTCGCCAACGTTCCAAATAAAAATCTGACTCACGCCAAAAAGTGCAAACTAAAAAGTATGTAACTCGCGAACTAGAAAATGGATCAATCGAAATGATCCCGATAGCAAGCAAGATCACGAGTTGTTGTTGGTTTACTTGAAAAAAATCTACTACGTTCGTGATCCATATGGATCTCGTGCAGAATAAAACACGGCTAATGTATTATGTTATAATATTCCTATGCTAAATTTGATCGTACTAAAGTGTCTTTGCTAATTTTTAACAGGGTGATTATTCCATTACTAAAAAGCGTGATCCTTACAAACCATCAACATCGACTGCAAAACCAGATCGATTCGGCAAGAAGACAATGCTGTGTGTTTGGTGGGACCAGAAAGGTGTGGTGTATCATGAACTTCTGAAACTTGGTGAAACCGTCAACACAAATCGCTATAGACAACAAATGATAAATTTGAACCATGCATTGATCGAAAAAAGACCAGAATGTGCCAGAAGACACAGCAAAGTAATTTTATTACACGACAATGCACCTGCACACAAAGCAACACCGGTCCAGGATACAATCAAAGCACTTGGCTGGGAGCTGCTACCCCACCCGCCTTATTCACCAGACTTGGCTCCTTCCGACTACTATTTGTTTTCATCGATGGGACACGCATTTGCCGAACAGCACTTCGATTCCTACGAAGAAGTCGAAAATAGGGTGTCTGATTGGTTTGCTTCAAAAGGCGAATGTTTCTATTGGCGTGGTATCCATAAATTGCCAGAAAGGTGGTCAAAATGTGTAGAAAGCAATGGCCAATACTTTGAATAAAGTTTTCTTACTTTCCCATTCAAAATTAGTGTTTAATTTTCACAAAAAAACGCTCATTTCATACCGGTACACCTGATATTTGTTTTCGTAAACCTAATTAACAAACCATGTACAAACTTCCGGCTGAAATTGTTCGTATGTTTTCGGGTTACTCCGGTGTGATACAAAGATACCAGAAGCATGCGCGCGCATACTTTTTCTAAAATTGTGGGTGTTCAATGTGAACAGTTTTGTCTTAGCTACCGTGTCTCTTATTGAAAAGTTGTTGTATTTTCCAATCTAGCTGCACATCTTACAAGTATGTATGTAAAAACATAATTGGTCAAATATTGCTTTGGTTTTAATATTCCCCCGCTGGATTCTACGTTGATTAATTTGGCTTTTTCGATACCCATTAGAGTTTCCATACGGCGGAAAATTCGAGATTTCATACGGCAAGATATTTGAGTGTGTCTGATTTGATTTACTACGATGGGCCGTAGTAAGAAGAGGTCGCGACATCAAAGGCGTAGAAGTCCGTCGACATCAACGGATTCTGAGCGAGGCCGTGATAGAAGGCAGAGGCGTTGCAAGTCTCATAAGACATGTGACTCTGAAAATCCATTAAAACAACTGACTGAAGTTTTAACTTCAGTGTTAGAAAGAACGGGGTCTAGCTCAACTGGTAATGGGTTTCGGAATGATGATGTACCAAAATTTGACCCAGAGGATGTAAATCAATCCTCTGTGAGTTGGTGCAATAAAGTCGACGAGTTGATGCGAATAAATAATTGGTCTGAACGAGATACCGTGTCCTTCGCAATGGCGAAACTTCGTGGCTTGGCAGAAACGTGGTACAAAGGTTTGAAATCTCTAAGTTTCTCGTGGGAAGAATGGAAAGTTAAACTTTGCGAAACTTTCCCGGCGAAAAAGGACTTTTATGAAATGTTTGTGGCAGTTCTGCGACGACGTAAAAGAACGGATGAGACTTATACACGATATTACTATGATAAGCTCAATTTGATGAATGCGTGTGATATTACTGGTGAGCAGGCGGTCTCGTGCATAATTGGAGGAATTGATGATCCCATTGTCAAGAACCAAGCGAAGGCTGGGGAGTACACATCTCCAAAGAAATTGTTTAGATATTTGAATCAGGTAAAGAGTGATGATGGTCAATCTAAGTCATCCCATCGACCAAGAACGTTATATAAAAAACCATATGAAATCAAGCATCCAAAGAAACAAAATGCAACGACAGTTTTGAATACGAATTGTTACAAATGTGGTAAACCAGGCCATTATGCCAATCGATGCCCTGATTTGAACTTAGAAAAACGGTGTAATCTATGTAGAAGTCAACAACACGATGAATCAAAGTGCCCGCGAACACCAAAGGCTGGTCCAAGTAAAGTAGTGGCGTTGCTAGAATTGGGTATATCAGATCAAACTAATGAAAAATACTATAAAACAATTCGAATTAATGACATAGAGGCGGAAGCATACGTGGACTTCGGCAGTTCGTGCACTCTAATTACCTGGAATGAAGCACAGCGACTTGGTCTAACCGTTAATGAAGCAGATCAGGTGACATTACATGGTTATGGAAAAGGTACAACCAAAAGTAAGGGATCTACGGAAATTAGATTGGAAATCGACGAAATCACAGCAGATATCAAGGCAGTCGTAGTGTCTGACGATGAACAGAATGTCCCAGTAATTGTTGGAAGGACGTTTACCGAATTATCACATATTCTGGTCATTAAAAATAGTGAATCGTTGAAATTTATCGAACGAGAGGAAGACGTCTTCAAATTTCCGGAACTAGAAAAGAGTCTTAGTAAAATTGTTTTGCATACAACGGATAATGTTGTAATACCACTCCAGCACCACGGCGTTTTACGTTTTAAGACTGAGAATTATACGGGCGATGTATTCATCGAAGCCAGTTTACGACCACAAGAGGGAAAGGAAGCATATATTCAACGAATGATATTGAACATTGGTCAGGATAAAGTAGGGTGTATAAAGGGTGTCCCATTACTACGTGACCGATTTCTTTCTTGAATAAAATTTGTAATACCGACTCAATTTTGATGACACATATGTCAAATTCTTTGTGACACATTAGCATTTTAGTTATGGAGCGCTACACGATACAACAACGCATCCAAATCGTCGAGTTTTGGATCCAAAGTTCGAAGTCTATGGTGAAAACTCAAAGATCGCTACACCAAATTTTCGGTAAAAATCACACGATAAGTAAGAATACAGTGCGATCCATTGTGGACAAATTTTATCAAACTGGGTCTGTACATGATTTACCAAGGTCAGGCCATCCACGTACGGCTCGTTCAGTGGAAAATATTGCCGCTGTAAGTGAAAGTGTCGTTGAGTCACCATCAACATCGATTCGTCACCGTTCCCAAGAACTGAGCATTTCACGGTCGTCAATGCAACGAATTTTGCGGATTGACTTGAAAGTGAAGCCTTATAAACTTCAATTAGTTCAGCAACTAAAGCCTCAAGACCATACTCAACGCCGTACGTTCGCCAATTGGGCTTTAGAGCAGCAGGCCGAAGATGATGAATTTCTCCATCAAATCATCTTTTCAGACGAAGCGCATTTCCACCTCGCCGGGTATGTAAACAAACAAAATTGCCGCATTTGGGGTTCTGAAAATCCACAAGAATACGTGGAGAAGCCAATACATCCGTTGCGTGTCACTGTTTGGTGTGGTTTATGGGCCGGTGGCATCATCGGGCCGTATTTTTTCGAAAATGATGACGGCGTCACGGAAACAGTCAATTCAGAGCGGTACCACAACATGTTGGAGAATTTTTTTTGGCCGGAAATTGAAGCTAATGACTTGGAGCATATGTGGTTCCAACAAGACGGTGCCACACCGCACACAACGCGTGTCAATCTTGCCTTTCTGCGACAGAAGTTTCCCGACCGTTTAATCTCTCGTCGTGGTGATGTTAACTGGCCACCGAGGTCGTGCGATCTAACACCGTTAGATTTTTTTCTTTGGGGTTACACGAAAGATAAAGTCTATGTCAATGACCCACAAACCATTCCAGCTCTGAAGGACAACATTAGGGAGGTTATTCGCGATATTCCGGGCGAAATGCTCCAAAATACCATCAAAAACTTGGCCAAAAGGATCGTCTTTCTCCGGAACAGCCGTGGTGAACATTGTAGAGATGTTATATTCCACAAATAATGCTATTGTTGACCCTTTCCAATGAAATAAAAATTGTGACAAAATTCGAATCCGTATTTGTTTTATTCAAGAAAGAAATCGGTCACGTAGTAATGGGACACCCTGTACCTTTTGTCAACCTGTCAGATCAGAATATCCTGCTCAAGAAGAATAAAATCGTTGCGCGAGGGTGGCCGTGTGAAGAAGAAATCATCGAGGAAGTCAAGATCATCGACTCCACGAATAGAAATGACATGAATGAGGACAGTTTTGATAGAAATGATATGAATGAGGACAGCATTGATGTAGGAGATGTCACCGTCGAAGAAAAAATGGCATTGATGAAAATCCTGCGTGAATTCCGGGACTGTATTGCTCTTGATACCAGCGAAATCGGTTGCGCCAAGACTGCACAGATGAAAATTCAACTCCAGGATGATAAACCATTCTCTTATCGTCCGTACAGAATGGCTAGATCGGAGCAGGATGAAGTTAAAGGCATTGTGGACGATTTACTTCAAAACAAACTGATCAGAGTGTCAGACTCTAACTATGCGTCGCCAGTTGTGCTAGTCAGGAAGAAAAATGGCGAGCCTAGACTATGCATCGACTACAGGAAATTAAATTCGATTACGATTAAGGATTGCCATCCGTTACCCAGGATCGACGACCAAATCGACAGATTGCGTGGCGGTGTATTCTTTACTAGTTTAGATTTGAAATCCGGGTATTACCAAATACCGATGGATGAAGAATCTAAACGATATACGGCATTCGTAACCCCTTCAGGACAATATGAGTTTGAGCGGATGCCATTTGGACTCGCAAATGCACCGCGAACATTTCAGCGGTATATGAACCGAATTCTATCACCGGTAATGGATATTGCTTCTGTTTATCTTGACGATGTACTCCTGCATGCAAAGACGATAACGAATTCGCTGACGGACTTGGAGAAAATCTTGTGCATTTTCCGCAACGAAGGAGTCAAATTGAACATTAGAAAATGTTCTTTTCTTAAGAGGAACGTCACGTTTTTGGGTTTCGAAATCATAAATGGCTGCGTCAAACCAGGAAAAGATAAAATTAAAGCGGTGGAAGAATTTCCAGTACCTTCGACTGTGCACAATATTCGTCAATTTTTAGGACTAACCGGATATTTTCGCCACTTCGTTAGAAATTATGCGATAATGGCAAAACCACTGATGAACCTAGTGCACAAAAACGTAGAGTGGGAATGGACCGATCAGGAAAACAACGCTTTCAATCAAATGAAGAGGGCGCTAATTCAACGACCAGTACTGGTATTATTCGATCCCGCTCGAGTGACAGAGGGTCATACGGATGCTAGCTCTCATGGATTGGCAGGAATTTTGCTACAGTACCAGGAAAATGGTAGAATTCAACCAGTAGCTTATTTTAGTCGGCAAACAAGAGGAGCTCAAAATAAGTATCACTCCTACGAATTGGAAACTTTAGCAGTCGCCGAATCGCTGAAGTTTCACTCTTGTTTATTGGGAATCACGTTTACGGTGGTCACTGACTGTAATTCACTAAAGGCGTCCAGCGAAAAGAAGCAGTTGCTCCCCAGAATAGCACGATGGTGGTTGCAACTGCAGGAATTTACATTCAACGTGAAATATCGACCAGGTGAGCGGATGAAACACGTTGATGCGCTAAGCCGGAACGTCCCAAAAGAGGATGTTGTAGAGGTTTTACGAATAACAGAAGGTGACTGGGTACTAGCAGGACAATTATCGGATGAAAAGATTGAAGAATTACGACGGGTGCTGTCAAAGAAACCGGAAACAGAATACGAGAAAGGTATCTATAAAAATTATGCTTTGCGAAATGGGCGTGTTTATAGAATCACAGCACGTGGAATTCAGTGGGTAGTCCACAGGGGAATGAGAACCCAAGTTGTTAGGGCCGCGCATGATGATATGGGGCATTTTTCCGTGGAGAAAACGCTGATCCGGCTTTGCGAAAATTACTGGTTCCCGAGGATGAGGGAATATGTCCAAAAATATATCTCTTGTTGTATAAGATGTCCGTACAATAAACGAAAAGCGGGAAAGGAAGAAGGATATCTTAACCCAATACCAAAGGATCCAGAGCCAATGAAAACCGTACACATAGATCACTTGGGACCGTTCCCGAAAACCAAACGGGGGAACATGTACATAATCGCGATGGTGGATGCATTCACGAAGTTTCTATTTCTTCGAGCAGTTAAGTCCACTAAAACGAAATATGTTCTGGAATTTTGTAAGGACATCTTCACAGTTTATGGAGCACCTGCTGTAATCATCTCGGATCAAGGGACTGCTTTTACAGCTAAAAATTTCACAAATTTTTGCGGACAAAATGTAATAAAACATATTAAAAATGCAGTCGCTACCCCTCGAGCGAACGGACAGGTAGAGCGTTTGAATAGGTCAATCCTATCGGCGCTACAAACAACGACACTGGAAGAGGAATTGTGGGACGAAGATATTAAACGAGTCCAATTTGCCATAAATAATTTGGTAAATAAGAGCACCGGTAAAACTCCCAGCGAATTACTCTTTGGTTATAAGCCTAGAGGAGGTATAGATCTCCCTCTCATCGAGGAAATAACCAAAACATCAGAAATCTTGAAAGGTCTGCTAACAGAAAGAAGTAAGGCTGCAGATAAAATAAAGAAAGCCCAACAACAGCAAAAACGTTATTACGACTTGAGGCGAAGAAAACCTACAATCTACAAAGAAGGAGATTTGGTCTTAATTGAAAAGGCTGAATTAGCTCCCAATACCAGTCGAAAGTTAGTATCACCGTACAGCGGGCCATTCGTGGTCAAAAAAGTCTTGTATAACGATAGGTATCTTGTCAAGGACATGCAAGGTACTCAGCAAACGAGTAAAACGGGCCATTATGAACGAATAGTTGCGGCTGATAGGATGAAAAAGTGGAATACCCCAGGCGATATTTCCGACGAGACAGCTAGTGATAGTGGAGAAGATGGAGTTTATCTACCAGAGGACGAAAGTGACGACAACGAACTCGGGACGAGTTAATCACAGGATGGCCGAATGTAAGAGTAAGTACGTACGCACTTGTGAAATTGTAGGTATGAAGGAATCTCAACGGCGTCGGTTCGGTTTTCCTTTGGGTCATACGGGATTTTGGCTATTGTTCTTGGAACATTTGTTTGGTGCATGACAATGTTATTTGAGGAATTTTCAGTTCCATTATTTGTATAAGAAATTCGGTCCGGGAACGGGCCATATTTTCAAAGGAATTGCACCGCATTGGCATGTCTCGTGTTTATCTGAGATCTGAAGAGTGAACTGAAACATTTTTGCCTGGTAGGGAGGAATAACAAAACATTTGCGCGGTCGTAAGTAATCCTTTAAGCGATCACGGACATTCGAGTTTTAAACTCCAGAGTGACTGTGCGCCAAGTGATTATTAGTTCGGTTGTTCCATCCTCATTTCAAATATATAGTGTTCCATTAGAGCAATTTTAGTAATAGTGAAGATGTGAAGATTCTCCCTCGACTCTATGTGTCGTTGGAGGAGAGGACTTCACAGTAACACTCCTAAGAGAAGAGTACACTCCTGAACACCATTAACTAGTCGGTTGTTAGACAATTTTAATATTTATTTTCTATACATTTATTTTTCTTACTACTAACAAATACATTCTTCCCTTAAACTAAGCTGGACCGTTAATGTCTGTTTGTTGGATTATACCTGGCCAGCTTCTTTTCCTGGCGATATCGTCTTCGCTCGTTGTAGAGCCGTTGGAGTTCTTGCTCCACCCTTACTCGCTGCTCCCGACCCACAGCCAGAAGGAGTCGACGTCGCGTCTCTTCGATGTCCGCCCGGAATCACGCCTCCTTGCCCGTTCGCTTCCTCTGGGGTAATTTCGGTACCTCCGGAGTGGTTTTCTGTAGCGTCTGCCCCTTTATCCTTTCCCGGTATTCTTCTATTGTGAGAGGCCGGGGTCCAACCTTGGGGTTACGGAGCTCCTCTTGTAGCTGTTGTTTCTTGTCGCTCACTGTGGGAGAGTTACCCAGTGATTACCATGTATTTAAGCTCGATAGGTTCAAAGAACCGTGGTCGAGGCTTAAGCGGAGAGGCTAAGAGCTCTCATCCGCTCGTACTTTGTTAACGACGAGTGATCCATACTCACTTCTTATTCGGTTGTACTGGTAGGCTGCCCGGTTGAACTGCTTGGCTGGTCTTCCTGGTGATGGTAATTGAGTTGCTGGGATGGTCTTCCTGGCTAACTGGCTCTTCCAGACGTCTGCGGATGATCGACTGCCTAAGGTGACTGGTTGCCTCTCTGAGTAAGACTGACTGTTCCCTTATTTTTCCAGTCCCTTTATTCCTAGTTTTTCCTGACGCAGCAGTCCCTACTCCGTCATTCTTCGCATTGATTTTTCGACCCAATTTCGAAATTCGCGGCAAGTGCATTTTCCGCAAAATTCATGTCGCAATTTCGTATTTCGCGCGCGCTGCGCATTCTTCAACAAATGGGTCATTTCGCGTCACGTTGCTTATCACGTTGATCGTTTGCTTCGCCATCTAGCGGTGTCTAGTGGAGACGCCTTTTTTAGTACAGATTTGTACTAGACGATCGCGACTTGTACTAGTTGTGACATGACATGGTGACTGACATGTGTCATGGCGTGTGTGGTGTTTCGTGATATCTAGGTAAGTCTTTTGACGTATTTATTTCTAATTTCCTTTCTTTTTAGGATTCCTCGTCCTGGACGGACAATTCATCACAAAGATTTGTGTGAAAAAAATAAAGGACCTAAAGGAAAAGTTTGCCAAAAGGGTGATTTGGTGAGTAACTTTACTCATTGGCTGTCGGTAATTGTGGGTGTCGTGTAGGTCCTGTAGTTCGGTCATGAAGATTAAAGTAGAAATCATTATTTCCCCAGATTTGAAAAGAAAATTAGCCAACAGTGCGGTTTACAAGTGTCCCAAGCATTAATGTGATCGTAATGGTTTTATTTTGACAATGTTTCATAGATCAAACATTTGTGAAGAGTCAGATATCAAGGCTGGCGTTTCCCCTTGATGGACTCTCGTTAGACACTGTGAAAAAATTCCAGGGTTGGGATGCCACCCTGATGATTTCACAGAGTTCCAGACAGTTACTGGTGTTTTCTCTCCGTCTGGGTGGCCAGTGAGTTTCCGTGGTCAACCATAAACGTATAGTCACAATGTTTGATCCCGTATTTTTGTACCGTAGTATAATACTCTTGAGTGCTTGAAAAGGGACATGTGTAAACCAATGCGCGAGATTAGATGACTCTAGCGACTAATTTTATTGACACTCACACATTGCTTTACGTTTCTATTTGCGGGTAGGCCAGAATGTTCGACGCCGTTTCTACCACTGACGTATCGTGTCACAAAAAAAAATAACACACAATAAAATAAATAGCAACAATTAATAAATAGAAACACACAAAAAAATAAAAAAAAAATTGTTTTTACTATAGACTGACGTGAGAACATGGCTTGCGTTGAGTTGATCAGTCTTTAAACGGTCATTGAAGTGGGTGAAAGTGAAGTGTAAGAATTGTTAAGAAATTACTTATAACTGTGCTAAATTGGAGTTTTAGGAGTTTGAGGTGAGTGTTTTCACTGAGCAGTTTGTCTCTTCTGTGGTTAACTGCATGATCTATTATGGGGATTTTAGTTTGAGGATTTTAGTTTGCCGGTAGTACGTCACTACCTTTCCTTTGAGCGTGAATTCTCTTTTAGTTTTTTTTTTGTTCTTAAAAATACCTAAGTCCGGAATATGTGTTTACCGGCATGATCAGATGTGGGCGAGAGTTGGTGTTTCTCTCTTGTCCATAATTTCAGTACCGGATTTGGTTTTTCTGCCGGTATATACCTTTGTCAGATTTGGTTCTTCTGCTGACAAAGGTGGTATTACATTCACTGTATTTGGTTTTTCTGCCAGTGAGTGTTTAATTTCATGATCACAGTAGAATTGATTAAAAAAATGTTTACATGTGAACAGTGACGACATGAATGAGGCAAACTAGAATCTTATTAGTTCTAAGTAGCCACTAGGGGGGAGTAGATTGCTCACCTGGTGTTTCTCTTTTTAGTTTTCTTCTGGGGGTTGATTGACATAGATGTGCTGCCCGACCGGCCTTCAGGAACCGTTACGTCAGGAATGAGGATTATAAATGTTTTTCTTTATATATACCATATGATTATACATGTATCATCCTCATTATTTAATCATTTATTTATTTATTTATTTATTTATTTATTTATTTATTTGCTTATAAATCTATCGTTATTTTCGCCCAATCCCATCAACCAAGAAGCGCCTTGTGCGCAAACATTTCCGGATGAAATTTGTAAAGTTATGGAATTAGTGATTACCATTATCAACTCCATTTTAGGTAAAGCTCTTAATCATCGCCAATTCAAAGAATTTTTATTTGAAATGGAGAGTGAGTACGGTGATCGTGACAACAAAGTACGTCGGTTATCAAGAGGGAACGTTTATTTATGGTAGATAAATAAATAATAATAATAATATTACTTTTATTTCATGGTAGACGTTACGTCTCATCTAAGTCAGCTTAAACGTAAACGACAAGGGAAAGGAAACTTAATTTTTTCGCTGTTAGAAGAAGTAATAACATTCAAAAACAAATTATCCATTTTTGCTCAGGATTTTGAAAGAGAAACATTGTTTCACTTTCCGGGCCTGCCGAAGCATCGTCAAGAAAATAATTGACTCTTACGATCAGCTGAAAAAGCTCGCGTTTGCTGTTCCTTCCCTTTTCGGTTCTACATTTATATGCGAACAATCTTTTTCAAGCATGAACATTATCAAGAGTAAACTGAGAAGTCGTCTTTTTGATGCGAACTTATTTCCTTTTTTTGTTTTTTTGTTGGAAAAGAGTGAAGTAAAGTGCTTCAGGGAAGGAATAAAACAAGGCCACGTGGAGCCCAGAAGTAAAAAGGAAGACAGACCACGCGGAGCCAAGGAGGAAAACGGACAACGTGGAACCAAGAGCCCTGACTCACCGCTAGCACAGATCACTCAATACCAAGTTAATAAATTTGAAAAAGAGGGGAAAGAAAAACAAAAGATTTTTAAAAGAATTTATTTAATTATGGTAAGTCTTAATGGTTTCTTTCATCGAATTTGGTTTCTGTATTAAATTGTGTATTTTTTTTATACTTCAAATGAAAATGGACTACGTAGGTATGCTAACTTAAAATGAAAATGGGTTTAGTTTGAATAACTATCATGAACTATGTATTTATTGTCCCTTTATCGTGAAAGTTACCATGGTAAACAGTTCCCTACTCTATAGATTAGATATAAATAGATACATATATATATGCCGTTTCTCAAAGAAAATCGTCTCGTACTACTATGTACACGAACTTATATGCATGAGCCTATACGTATAATTGTAAATTACCTACATTTATACGTGTAAAGTGCTCATACATATATGACTGGAATTACCTTGCTGGAACATGGCAAGATGCTTTCGGACATGAATAATAGCAGTCTGGAATTGTTTCTATGATTTTTTAAACGAGTCTACTAACATAAAGTTAAGTCGTATGCATGAACGACATAGCTCAACTGATAGTGTTGTGATGCGTCGCGTCACCTAAATAGAAAGGGAGATTAAAACATAATAAATATGCTATACGAGTCACTAACCATACCCATAACACATATGAACCTAAAAAACATAAGGCACCAGAAATCGAACATGTCACTATACTCACTCGAACATGTCACACGAGAAGTCGATGTCGATGTTGATGTTCACATCGCATAGTCCACATAACCACGGATTATTTCAAGGTGAATAAAACATACGACTACCTAAAGAACATAACACACCAGAAGTTAAACATGCACTATATTTACCATCAAGCGTAAACACAACACGGTTAGGATCACTATAGCCACGAAAATTCACTAACAAACATAAAACACGCGACATCACGGTCTTAACCTAGACTGAAACGTCAAAACGAAACATGTGGAAACGTAAACAACGCAAACAACTTACGCAGTTCTAAAAACCTCCGCCCGTCACCGGTAGATGGCGCCATGCAGAAGTTAAGTGCGTTTCGTAATTGATGGCAACCTCGCACCAACGGTTAAAAATCCCGGTTTCTTGGGATAAAAAGCGGAGAAAAATTGGGGATATCACCAGTAGTTGGGATCAACTTCATACCTTAAAAGTCAGGCAGACCTATTCAAGGGAGTAGGCAAACAAGGAGAAGTAAGTGGTCCAAACCGAACAAGGTTCTAGAAGCCTATCGGTTTTTTGGGAGCTTGAGTTTGAAAGTGGTCATAGTAACCCATCAAACTCAAGTTCGAATTGGTCAAACCGAACAAGGTTCTAGAAACCTCTCGGTTCTCTGCGTTTGGGAGCTCGAACTTGAAAGTGGTCATAGTAACCCATCAAACTCGAGCTCGAAGCTGCAAAACCGAACAAAGTTCTTGAAACCTATCGGTGCAGTAAGGAACTTCGTGTTGAAAGAGGTTTAGTAACCCATCAACTAGAGTCCGAAATATCCCATCGAACAAGGTTCTAGAAACCTATCGATTGTGGGGGGAACTTCTAGTTGAAAGTGGTCGCCAGAACCCATCAACCTAGTTCCAAGTACGGCGTCATTGAAGTGGCTATTTCACAGTGTCGGGGACGTCGCGAACAACTTTAGAGGAGGCGTTGCGTGATACCAGGGCCAGACCGAGGCCGATTACCCTGGAGGAATACCGGGCCAGGAATCGGGACAAGAAGCAGGTTGCCGCGCCACCGGCCGTAGAACAAGAGCGTCCCGTGAAGTATCGACCTGGAGTGGAGGCCAACTTCAGGCGGGCCGTAGAGGAGGTCCGTCGTCGTCTGCTGTTGGCAGTAGGAAAAGAGGAGCGTCTACGGATCCGCAAGGAGATCCAGCTGCTCCATAACGACCGGTTGAAGTACCGCCGTACCAAAAGGGGTAATAGTAAAATTAATAAAGGAATTATAAATTAGATTAAGGAATGAAATAAAAACTGAATAAAATTAGGATTAAAACACAAACTGGAAATTTAGAAACATGAATTTAGTCAAGAAAGTAAAGTAAATTTGAATCTGGCTGAGTAGTGAAGTGAAAAAATAATTAGTAGATTAGTTTATATAAAGAATGAAACGATTGGTCGCATGGACGTTTGATTTGTATAAAATATTAGGAAGACAATTAGTAGATTGGTCACATTAGCATTTGATTTGTATAAAATATTAGGAAGATAATTAGGTGATTAGTTTATATAAAGAATGAAGCGATTGGTCACATGGGCATTTGTATTGTATAAAGCTTTAGGAAAATGAATGAAAATAAAAATGAAAATTGTAAGTGGTATATGTACTCTAATAAATATTAATCCAACCCAAAGTTTGTGTAAAGTCTACCCTCAACATTGAACTAACAACTGGTTAAAACTGAAAATAAAAACTATAACAAAACGGAAAAATAATATATATGTAACAATAGAAAAATAGATTTTACATCCCAATCCTCGGTGCATAATCGGCACGCGATCCTAGAATTTTTTTTGTTCCTATATACCAGCGATCCTAGATACCATCGGCTAAGGCACGGGACGCATTACCGAATGAGTAGGACACGTTTCAGGATGGAGTAAAAAATTATATCATTGTGGTTGTCCTCCTCCTTCGATACCGCCCGGGCTTCTTAGGACTCGCTACGGGGAAAGTACATATCACGCGGGACAGTACTTTCCATGGTTGAGAGAGCGATGGGTCCATAACATCTGGACTTGATGAGAAGAGGGTGATAACGAGCCAACAAAACGCGTCGGTTCCCTTTCTCGTACCTTTTCTTTCCCGCTGGTTTGCTTTTTGATTTTTTTTCTTTTTTTCTGTTTTCCCTCCCCGTTCTTCCCTGTCGACGAACTCCTATCCCCCTAGTAGCCTGCCTCGCTCCACCCATTTTTTTCCTTCTTCCCAATCTCTCTACCTCCTCTCCCGTCCTTGTCTTCCTTACTCTTTCCTTTTTTCCGCTTTCCTTCTTTCCCTTTCTTTTTTTGGGTGTTTCGTCGGTTTTCTCTTCTTTTCTTTCCTTGTTCCTTCTTTCCCTCTGTCGTGAGATGCCTGCGTTTTTGCTTTTTTTTTTTGAATCGTCGGGGTTACAAGCTCGTCGAGGTCCCTCAATTCCCATCTTTTCCGCTCAATCTCCCTTTTTATGAACCGTGAGGGAAGCCTTTTGACTGCACGTCACCACGAACTTTAGAACGTGTTAATTTCCTTCTGTAGTTTGATCCGGAGATCAGCTTCGAGCAAGATCCCATCCCACGCCGAACTAGCTAGCAAGGGCCTGCAAGAACACGTCCGCTGCTCGAAGACTGATCAGGAGACTTTTCTGGGATTAACGAACCCTACAGCCTACACGGCACCTGAGCTGCCCCGATCACCTCGTCCCCATTTCTACGCCCCAAAGGTCCCCTACATTCATTCCGCATCCTTTGAAAGAGGGAGTTGATTTCTCATCTCTCTTCCTTCTCTCTTTGCCCTAATTATATTTTCTTTGATTAGGATACCCGCGAGCCAAGCCACCTTTTCGAATTCTATAAAAAATTTGGTACAATGCGGCGAAATAACTCAGTTGCCACACTGCTGCAAAAGGAAGTGCCAAACCTTTTCCTTATGAAATGTATATGCCACTCATTCCATCTCTGCGCTTCGTAGGTATGCTAGCTCAAAACTTCCGCGTTTTGTAGAAGATCTTGTAAGAGACATTTACAACTATTTTTCTTCAAGCCCAAAAAGAGTTACAGAGTTCAAAATTTTTAGCGGTGGAAAGACACCGGCACAACGGAGCGGAGACAATAACATCCGAGAAGAAATTGGCAACAAAGACATAAGTTAAGTGAGAAGACGAAGTGTGTATGATTTAATATAATTTAATAAAGTGTTAAATAATTAACTCTCGCGTACTTTACATTCTGTTGAACTGCATACATTTACGTCCACCGCATTGGTGACCCCGAGTGCATTTTTTGTGTTACACGTGAAAACGACGCAAAATTTTACGATGTTAATTTTACATTAACTTTACAGATTTACAGATAACCAAATAAAGAAATAAATAAAATATTCAAACAGAAGCACCAAAATAATCAAGTGAGCTCAAAGAAAGAAGAAATAGCATAGCAATAATCAAGTGAACATAACCAAACATTGAAATTTCGGTGAAATGCACGCTATGTGCGAAGAATATTCTGTCGAACTCATACACTTACAAATAATACGAGTAAATAAAATACGCGCAATTAAATTAAATTTCTACTGCGCTGTCAAACTCAAAATATAATCAGTTGTACTTGTAAGTAGACTGGTGATGATAATAGAAAACAGCAAGGAAAAAGTGTCTTTTTTCCGAGTCAAAACACTTGGTTTTAATAAAAAACAGGAATTTTTTATTATTCACGACGTTTCGGCAACAATAATTGCCATTATCAAATAAATAGATAGCTGCACCCCGCACTCCTTAATTTCATTCCATAAGTGGTGTTTGACACTTTGTTCAAATTGACGAAAGTGTTATAACACAGCGAATATATAATGTTGGACGAATTGTGCCTCAGATTTAGTTTTTAGGTATGGTAGACACTACGACAAAGAAGGGTAAGAGAAATAAGGGAGAAATATATTTAGTATTTTGTTAGAAGATTTGTTTATTTTAATTATTAGTCATTTAATTTAGAAATTTGATTAAAAATTTTACTAAAAATTTGAATTTGAACAGAGACTTCAAAGGATGCACTTGTGTGAAGAGAGACTTTAAGTAATCAGCTGGAGATGATCGACAAAAGTGTTGAGGACACATTCCTGGGAGAGTAGGAAAGCAAAACTGAAACGCTCATTAATGGTTGCTTGGACCATAAGTATGAGCACATCAGCGAGGATAATGTCTCAGACCAGATGAGGACACGTCATGCACCTGCCCAGAAACCACAAGATGCTGCCTTAAACCTGGCTGAAGATCATGGAGAATCTTCCACGGTCTTACTGTCACCAACCTAGAAGTAATTCGGTTCCTTCTCTGTGAGGTAATATCACAACACACAATTTCCTTCGTGCTTGAATTAACCGTAAAACACACTTGGGAAACACAAAGAACGAAAGAAAAGAACACAGCAGACAACACCGGAGGACCTGCAGATTCATAGCCGCTGCAATAAGCCCGTGACTCAACAGCAATCTAAAAACGAAAACAAAATTTGAACAGAAGAGCAAAGGGTTGCCTAAGAATTTTGATTATTTATTGCATTCTTCTAACAAAGATGAAATGGAATGAAAATTCATGATATTCAGCTTTTTCCAAATTCGTGATAAAAACAGACCAAAGTAAGAAACATTGTCACACTAACCTGCAAGATGAACTTTGAAACATGCAAAGCTTCATGAATCATAAATTTCAAACAAAGAGATAATTTTATAAGAGTGAGTTTCGAATCACGTTGGCGTGAGAATATCAGACATTGTACCGCAATCGTACTAGAAATTTATTAGCGCCATTTTAAAGTTTGAATGAAAATGACATATCAAACCAGATTTCATAAAACATGGACGTAAACAGGTACGAGTCTGGCATAATATTAAATCATTTTGTTATTCATTTTGAATTACTTTCATTTTATTTTCCAGGAAAACAAGATTTATATTGACACGAGCGTTGGAGAAGTTGCTGATCGACGAATGGAGAGTCTACATATATTCACTATTTGACGAAAACCAAGCACAATGAACATGTCTACAAGGCAATTCAAAGAAACTTGAGGAAAAATCGGGAATTTTGGTTGACGTGAAGGAAATCACAATTGGACACAATTGGAGAGCAGCTTATCTTATCAGCCATTGCGGAGGTCCTTGCATCCTACAATGTATTGCACAAACCCGCACATGATATTTTAAAGAGAATACCTTTGAGCAATAACACCGTTCAGAGACGCATAGACGAGATGGGACGCGATGTGGAAAACATTTTATGCAAGTTCCTACAGACCAACAGATTCTCTCTCCAGTTGGACGAGTCTACATTACCCGGCAATGAAGTTCTGTTGTTAGGATATGTTCGATATATCAAAGATGAAAATATGTGCCAAGAACTGCTTTTTGCTACATATTTAGAGACTGATACCAGAGGAGAATCGATTTTTCAGGCTGTTAAAGTTTAAACTGTTGAGAGATAGATGTCACTTTTGTATTATTTTTTACTATATATGTTGGTACTCTATGATGAGTCAGTCTTGTAAGTTACTTCTTTACACGACCACGCTGGAAAACTTTACCTAAATAAATCTGTTCAATTTTTCAAACTCACGTGCCGTTTTTACCGAAAATCTTGTCTCCCACAACACAGGCCGTGGAACATTTGTTTACTGACAAAGCTATTCCATGGAAGAACATTGTTTCTGTTGCGACTGATGGTGCACCGTCTATGGTTGGTCGTCATCGTGGTTTTATAGCTCACTTAAAGCGACAACTGCCTGATGTACTGGTCATTCACTGCGTGATTCACAGGCAGCATTTAGTAGCAAAAAAGCTGAGTCCTAGATTGCATAAGTCTTTACAATATGTAATAAATGCTATCAACAAGATTCGAAGCAATTCTTTGAACTCTCGGTTATTTGCTCAGCTATGTGAGGAAAACGACGAAGTCTTTACTCGATTACTTCTGCACACTGAAGTTCGCTGGCTATCAAGAGGCTCTTGCTTAGAGAGATTTTCAGCCATTTTTGAATCTGTGTTGGAGTTTTTACAAGAAAAAGATCCGAATTTGAAAGAAAATCTGAACAATTGTAAAACAGATATTTATTACTTGACTGATATCTTTGGAATGTTCAACAAAGTTAATTTGCAGCTGCAGGGTGACGATCTTAACTTGATTAAAATAAAATCATTAATATCGGCCTTCGTGGGTAAACTAATCCTTTATAAACAAAATTTAGGCAGAAAAGAATATTCGCAGTTTCCGCATTTGTCAAAATTACCAGAAATGCTTCGAGATGATGACATTTTATTATATGTCACTCACTTGGACGCATTACACAATGATTTTACGAAGAGGTTTGAGGATCTTTTAAATTTACAAATTCCTCAATGGATAATAAATCCGTACAATACCACAGCCATAGAAGAAGCCAATGTGATAATGCAAGAAGAGTTGATTACCATCAGCACAGACGAAGAGCTTAAGCAGAAGTTCAACCAAGGCTATCAGAAGTTCTGGTTGCAACGCAACATTGAAACACAGTATCCTACATTGTGGAACATTGCTGAAAAATACCTTATCGCTTTTCCATCATCATACCTAGTTGAAAAAAGCTTCAGTGTGGTAACAAACATTTTGACGAAACAAAGAAACCGTTTGAAAATCAACGAACGTGGAGATTTAAGGCTGCAACTCACCAATATTGACGGACGGCGGACTTACCAGGCTTGAATTTTGTTACTATCGTTGCATATTATTATCATTTATTATCATTATTCTTTTCTTTTTTATAAGTCACCTTTATCATTGCCGATATTTAGATTCTCTCTTTTTCTTATATTTTTAGATACGTTCTTTTTCTCGTTTTTGTTATCATTTTTCTTCTAGAATCTGGTACGAAATCATTTGTTCACGCAGTCGGATCAAAGACCCTAAGGAAACACATAATTTTCGTCGTATTATTTAAATTTTAATCTTAACTCCTTGCTAGTCATTCTTCCCGACCTTTGATCATGTCGCTAATCTGTGGCGCAAATTCCTGCAAGGATAGGAGCTCCGGTAGACTGCTGTCCTGCCATGGCTTGTGTGAGGGCTACTTCCACCCTAAATGCGTGGGCCTGACTGGCGCACTAGCCGACAAGGTAGAGTCTAAAGACTCGGGTGTTTACTGGTACTGTATACAGTGCCGTAAGTACACCCTGAATGCCATATCTTCCCGCTTCAAAGATATTGAATCTGATCTACGGAAACTCGGCAATAAGTTGTCAGAGTCATCCGGCATCCAGTCAGCGGTTTTAGCATCAGTTGTTTCTATCAAGGATCTCATCCATCCCCACACGGATATCCCACAATTACCACTTACTAGCGCAGCATCGCCCTCTTTATCTTTATCTCATACTGCTTCAGCCAGAGTCACCAGATCTAACAAATCTGCTCTATCTGCGCAGCATGATTCCTCCCTTATAACTTTCTCTCCAATGCCCTCTCCACCTCTTCCTCAACAACCTAGTCCATTGCACCACGCTGCTGTTGCGGATGAGCCTGTGGATTCGTTGAGCTCGGCCGCCCTCGGACATAAGACTACAGAAAAGTTCCCAGGTAAGACGAGTGCTACAGACTCCACAGCCCCCCATACAGTGACACTTCCTTCCTATAAGACTCTCCCCATCGCTGGTCTCAGTACCGCAGACACCTCACTGTCCACCGCGAACACGAGCACCTCCCCTTTGTCACAAAGTGTTCTTAGAACTGTTCCTAAGACTAAGGCGATCTTCGTGACCGAGTTGGTCCCCTCTACGCAGCCCGATGACATCATCAACCACATCGTGAATGTGATTGGTGTTGATGTTGAGAAGAACAGGATTAAGGTGTTTAAGCTCTCGGCGAAGAGATGTTCTTCTTTCAAGATCACCGTCCCCCCCGCCTTCTTCGATCCCCTTCTCAAGAAATCCAACTGGCCGAAAGATGTCTTCCTGAAAGAATTCCTCCCCAGGGGGTGTCCCCCAGGCGAGAAGTCAGGGAAGAGGTCACCAACTCTCCCCTCACCAAGCCTTCGTCGGTAAAAAACCACCTGCTCTCTCAGTCTTCTACCAAAACGTGAGGGGTCTTCGTACCAAGACCAACGCTACCTTCTTATCCTCGCAAAACTTACCTCACGATGCTATCTGCTTGACCGAAACCCGGCTCTGTACCAACATTCACGATCTTGAGATCCTGGACCCCCATTTCACAAACTTTCGTAAAGACCGCTCCCACGGTGTTAATAGCGGTGCGCTCATCGTTCAACGCCTCCCTTATTCCTACCCCCTCCCAAGAACCTGAATTGTTAATTACTGAATTGTATGTCTTTTTATTTTGTTAAATTTTTTAACCAAGTGCAAAGTTTTCCAATTGGTACCTTAGTACCTAGGTATTTTGTATCAATAGGAAAAAACGAAAGATAGGCCCCCTTATTCATAAAAGTCTGCTAACTTAAAGCATTGCTAATTCTCACTCTGTCTTCTTCTATTGACCTAAGTCAGAATGAAAAATAACACTCTGTAGCAGCTGTTTTAAGTTAGCGGACCATTATGAATAAGGGGGTTGATCTTAAAAGTAGGTAATTTGGCGATTAGGGGTCTGAGGTAACAGTTCATTTTGGAAAAGGGGTCACTTGTCCAAAATAGTTTGGGGATCCCAGGTCTACACAGTCTGTGTAACGATAATGGGAGTAGGATAGTAAGCTTCGCAGCTACAAATGGCATGATTGTACGCAGTACACAATTCGAGAGAAAATGTATTTACAAAGTAACATGGAAATCAAACGATGGCAGAACAAAAACTCAAATACAGGGTGGCTGAGACTAAACGTTACTAACTTCACTCTGCCGTCATTTGTGTAGCTGTCCTTTTCATGCGTCAATTTTTTGACAGATTGAAGTTTGGTTAGTTATTTACATGTGGTCAGAAAAGAATTGTTCTAAATTAATATCTTCATAAAAAAATCGTAATGGAATTCACACGTAATAGTGTAATTGCACTGTATTTGGCTGGAAATTCACAAACAGCAATAGTTCGTCAGCTCCAGCATTTGAATGTGAATAAAATGTTTGTGTATCGAACCATAACTCGATACAACGAAACTGGTAGCATCGCTAAACGCAACAGAGGCGGTCCTAAAGAGACAGCAACATCAAAAGAAATGATTCGAAAGGTGAAGAAACGAATCCAACGAAATCCTCGTCAAAGTGCCAATCAATTAGCAGCACGTCTGCATGTTTGAAAAATGAAAAATGAACTACACTTGAAGCCCTACAAAATACAAAAAGTTCAAGATCTTACGGAGGCACAAAAAAAAGTTAGGCTTGAAAGAACACGAGCATTGAAGGCCTTGGCCGAACGTGATGAGATTCCAAAAATTGTCTTTTCTGATGAGAAAATTTTCACCATACAATAATATGTGAATAAACAAAATGATCGTGTTTGGTTAGAGCACAAGTCCAACGATAATTTGGACGCAAGAGTTGCCATGCGCAAGCAATCACCAGCTTCTGTTATGGTTTGGGCTGCAGTGACTGCGGATGGACGCACTCCTCTGATTTTCATCAAACAGGGAGTCAAGGTAAACCAAGAGGTGTACCGCCGAAAGATCCTAAACGATGCTTTGCTACCTTGGGCACGTAAACACTTTGGTACGAACATTCAAATCTGACTCTGCACCGTCACACAAACCTCGAGCGACACAGCAATTTTTACAAAATTGCGTTCCGCGGCTGATTTCGTCGAAAGAATGGCCACCATATTCACCGGACTTGAATCCCATGGATTTCTCCGTATGGTCCATTTTGGAGAGTAAGGTGTCCACTAAAAAATACGAAGGTGTTGATGCATTGAAGTCTGCTCTTGTTCGAGAATGGAATAAAATTCCGCAAGACCACATTCGGTCAGCATGCAATGCTTTCTATGGAAGACTGTATCAAATAATCAGAGCCAAAGGAGGTCATATCGAGCAGTAACATGTTTTTCATAAAATGTAATATGTTTTTAACATATTCCACGGAATTTCAATAAAAAATAATCAAAATTAATAAAATTACAGCGTTTTCATTTGGCAACACTTAATCTCAGCCACCCTGTAGACCATGTATTAATTGAAAAGAAGAACTATTGTAGCATAACTAACATAAGAAGCATAACTACAGAGGTACACTACATGAGTCAGACCATGCGCTCCTGAAAATATATCTACAGTGTAAGTGGCCTAGAAATAACATAAGAAAAGTGAACCAACGTCAAAATTTAATAACGTCAAATTTAAACGTGAACGTGCAAGTGAAAGCTCTTCAGAGAGCGTTTTCACGAAGACAACGTGAGAGGGATATTCTATCCCTTCCTCACATGTGGATTGATGCACCATCTATTGGCTTTTTCAAAAAGTTCTTCTCCGGTTCGAACACAAGGTTGTTTTCGCTTGTGAGTACGAATAACGTTGAATCTATCCAACGAAATGCACTGAGAACACTGCAAACCCAAGTGTGTGATGACGTGTGCGAAATTCACATGTTACATATGTTTTGGCGTGTGACAATAACACAATAGTTGCGTTCCTTTCGCTGCTCTGCTCATGAGCAGATCAACTTTAACATGAGGAACAACAACAATTCGTGAGCAATGCTCACGAAAAAAGCACTGCTCACGAAAAAAATTTTGATCAGGACTGTATTTTTTGTTTTCAGGGTTGGTGGACTTTATAATTTGTCAACGTATTTAATGTTAAACAACAAATAACTTATAACATAACTTATTGTGTAATGCTTGGTTTTGCTTTTTTGCAACTTTAACCTTATTTAATTATGTTATTGATTGATGTTTTGTTTGTCTTGCTTACATTTTACGCAAAATTCAAATGTCAAAACATCGACATGTTAGCCAACCTTTGACAATTGAATTTTGGGCGTTCCTTTCGTCATGAGCAACGATCATGAGCAGAGCAATGCGAAAGGAACGCGAGTTTAGTCACACATCTAAACCATTCATATTTTAAGTGAGTGAAGTTCATTTACGTAGTGACGATTTCACACATTTTATTTAAATCACACATGACAATATTCACACATTAAAAATAATAACACGGAAAATGTGGAAAATATTGTTTAATCGGTATATATGGTATATTATATGCTTATACAGAACATTTAAAGTAAATTGAGGTACAGGAATAATGTAGTATAATAATGCTAAGAGTTACATAACTCTACTTATTAAAAATATCATAATCATGATTTAACAGGGCCACAAATTCAAAATTACCGATTTTGACATTTATCAGTGGATGGGGGAAAAGTAAATCCTCAAATGTGATTACATTTTGCAAATTATTTGAAAATTCCTCAACATGATATGCATTCAATTTTGGGTGAAAAAAAGTTGTCAAATAGTAGGCGTAGACGAAAAAAATTTGTCCATCCATAACAAATATTTCTTGTAAAATGATGGCTGGCATGTCTCTTTTGAAGTGGTTGTAGAAATTAAAGTTCATCATACACTCAAATATATCACTCATGTTAGACACGTTAGTTTGAATAGACTGTTTCAAATACTTTAAGAAATGAAAAATTGATGAAAGACATGAAATCGTACGTTTCTTACGTAACGGATCTTACGGATTTTCCTTACCATCCCTTTTCGTTTACTATTGTTTTAGGTTGTTTTAATTTTTTGTGTTTCCAATTTTAATTTCAGAAAATAACGTCAGTTCAATCAAGTTGCAGTGCATACGGTGAATATCATCATTATCAATTAGTTTTCGAAAATATTTTAGAGTGAAAACATATTATATTAGTTACAGTGAATATTAGTGTCAGAATTTTTGCAGTGAATACGCGGTGAACATTTACGTTTACATTAATTAATTTTCTGTTAAATCTTAAGATGAAGAAAGTATTTTGTTTAGTAAACAATCGTTGTATCAAGATTTTTGTTGAGCAAAATGCAAATCTTGAATCCCTTCGCACTAATTTTTTAAAAAATGTGCGAGTGATCGGGGATTGAAATCAAGTATTTCAAATAAATTCATAGTATTTCAAAAAAAGGACTCTGACAGAAATAATGAATTTTGCGACATGGACGACGGTGACGTCGTCAACGATAAAGACGAAATTAATGTATTATTAATTGCCATCAACACTGACAATGAAAACAGTGATAATATAACATTGGATATTCCAGTGTTGTATGATATTTTGACGGTGAGTGATCTAATGAAATGTTTTTATCAACATATTGTAATTAATGGTTTTATAATTTAGGACCAATATTCAGAGACAGGAGGTAAACAAACATCGGAGCAAAAAAACGCAAAATCGCGGAATTTACATCAACGCCGAATAAACCTGGTTTTGTAAAATATCCAGTTGCATTGCCGAAACTGCCTCCATTTCTAGAAAGTCACCTGGATAAGATTCGAGACATGAAGAATTGCAACCCTTTCTTTTATTTTTGGTCCGTTTATTTGGAATCAATAACTGAAGGGAAACCAAATAAAGCAGATTATGCTAATTTCGCTACAAGCGTCATTGAGAAATACCCTCAGTTCGATGACGCCAATTATGTGATCACCCAATTATGTGAGTATGCTATAGTTTCAGGTTTAATGGAATTGTTAATAAATGTAATTTGTTTTAAATAATATTTTCAGGCATTCTTTAAGTCACGGATTGGGCAGAGTATAAGGAATCGCCGGGCACATTTAAAAAGGAAGCTGGTGACAAAGGAGAAAAACCTCCCAAAAGTGCACAATCGGCTATGGTTATTCCAAAAATGTATGTTTATTGAATTTAATCAGATTTGTATGAATGACTATATTTTTTATTCCAGAAGTGAAACTTCTCAAAAAAAGGACGCCGAGGCTGCAATATCGGAATTGCAGAAGAGGACTAATTTCGTCGATGCTCCTCATGTGAGGATTTTAACGAAGGAGCCGTATGAGGCACGGCGAGCTTGGATAGCTAAAGACGCGAAAGCCATAATCGACATCATAGAAAAGTATCTATAAATTAAGTATATACCTTAATTTAATTACAATATAATAACTTATATAATAATTATATAATATTTTTCAGATAATGAACGAACTTGAGTTCATGAAGCGAGTTGCATCGTCTTCTTTACATGAGCGGGCAAACACCATGCTGAAGCAGGTTATGTAAATGCATAACATAACACCTGAAAATGCAGCAGGGAAATTGACTGGTCTTTGTAAGATCCAGGAGGATCTTACACCTTCTAAATTCAAAAAGTCAGATGTGTTACTTTTTACGGTGCAAAAAGTAAGTTTATGTTTCACATTTTTAATGTTAACAAAATATTATTTTATTTGCTTAACTATGTTTTTTTCTTTTGGTTCCTAGAGCATGTCAGCAATAGATTCGTTAAACACGCTGGGAGCAGACGCACCGAAAGTGGTAATATACACCTTAAATGAAGAAATTACCACAGCCTACATTGTTGGAGGGACGCAAAAAATAAAGATCCCCAATCCGGAGGTCGAACAAATCATAATGTATTTATTAACATGTTACTACGTTTGGTATATTTCATATCCCAAAGTGTATATTAACATATTGCAGTTTTTGGTATTGAAATTTTGGGAACTGTTTTAAAAAACTGTGCAGTTGAAAAATTTCAATTTCGAAAAACCCTTTTTCAAAAAAATAAATAAAATTTGGAAATAATTTAGTAATATCAATATAATTTTAATAATAATTTAAGATGACAATTTAGATGATAATTTAATCTTACTTACTAAATAGACCTGAAATACCACAACCACCAAATCATGTTTATCTCGGAGCCGAACCCTTAGTAGAACAGCCAATGTATGATGAAATCCTGTACAGTACTACAAATTTAAAAAAGAATAAAGCGCCTGGCGAGGACAATATACCGGTACAACTAATACAGGAAGGAGATAGTCAGCTGTGGGAACAAATACATAAATAAAATATGGGATAAAGAACGTTTACCCGAAAGTATGAATGTAAGTAGGTCTCATCATACCGATCCATAAAAAAGGAAGTAAAACGGACTGCAATAATTATCGCGGCATATGCCTACTAAACGCAGTAAACAAAATACTAGCAAATGTTCTATACAACAGATTGGAAGTATACGCCGAGGAAATTATTGTAGAATACCAGTGCGGCTTCAGAAGGGGAAGATCTATAACTGACCAAATATTCACCATACGGCAGATCATGGAGAAGTCTTGGGAATATAATATCCCCATTTACCAGGTCTTCGTTGACTTCAAACAAGCTTACGACTCCATCGATAGAGAAGTTCTTTTTAACGTAATGGAGGAATTTGGAGTCCAGATGAACCTGATACGAATATGTAAGGCAACCCTCACAGATACCAAATGCAAAATTTTGTATGAAACAGCGATTTCAGAGCCGTTCATTATTAAAACAGGATTACGACCGGGCGATAAGCTATCGACTATCTTGTTCAACTTGACATTGGAGGGGAACCATATTCAATACTTCAAAACAACTCCTTGCTTACGCGGATGATGCTGATCTTATAGGTAGAGGGGTAATCGCGATTAAAGAAAGCTTCATTGAAATGGAGACTGAGGCAAAGATGACCTCGCAAAATATGGCTTGATTGTATCGAGGAGGATCTACGGCAGCTAGGTGTGCAAGGATGGAGAACGTTAGCAGAGGACCGACAGTTATGGAGAGGCATTATTGAGTCACCAAAACCCATCTTTAGGGTTACTACGGCCGTTAATAATAATAATAATATAATATAATATAATAATATGGAGTATAATATATAACTTTTTTATTCGTCTTTAGAACAATTAATTGATGTTTCCCTTATGCGTCGACGATTTATAAAACCTTTGTAACCAAACTCCTCCTAGACCGTTTGATCAATCGCTCTCAAATTTCACCTACAAATACTACATTCGACGGTGAGTGCTAACATTTATTTTTTTTACTAAATTCTCGAAAATAAATCACTAGAGATAGGGTTCTTAGTTAATCATTTTTCTGAAGAACGAACCAGAATTAGTACGAAGGTTTTTACCATGGAAACCTTAATTTAGATTTTATGTATTAATAACTATCATTGCGTTTTTTTCCAAGAATTCCAAAGTATACGGCAAACGAAATACAATTTTGACAAAAAATCGCTGTTTTTTTAACAATAAACGTTACTTGTATAACGTAAAATGCCCTAATTACGCCGTCCACCCTCCTAATTCCGCCCACTTTGGATTTTTGCTAATAATTTTTTTTGGGGCATGTAATGGAGATAAAATTCATGACATAATATATTTAACTAATTAGTGTTAATATACTGAAAATTTCAGGGATCTAACGCGCCTAGTTTGTTTTTAATCAAATAATAAAGATGAAAATTATATTTTTTGAAAAAAAAATCATGTCAAAATCCTTAAATTTGATGTTTTGGTTTTAAGGATTTTTTGAAAGATTTTTAAGGGTTATGATCAATTCTTCTGACTTTTCTGTATCCATGGAACTTCAGGGTTGAGAAAATGTAGTAATATTTAACTATATATAGATAAAACGGAAAATAAACAATAAAATAAAGTGGACGGAAATTAGGGCATCGAAATTTCAGACTAGTCCTAATTCCGTCCAGTGGACGATGGTTTATTTCTGCATTTTGCCAATTGCCCTAGTTCCGTCCACTTTTTCCGTCGTATTATGTACACTGCTGGCGAAAAGTTCCAGAACATCGTTATACATGGTGCTAAATAAAATTGAAAATATAAGTCATATGACGAAAAAACTTTAAATACGAGCATTGGATCACGGAAACCCATGTTAACAACATGAAACTCACTCACAAACATAAAACACGCGACATCATAACACGGTCTTAACCTAGACTGAAACGTCAAAACGAAACATGTGGAAACGTTAACAACTTAAACAACGTACGCAGTTCTAAAAACCTCCGCCCGTCACCGGTAGATGGCGCCACCCAGAAGTTAAGTGTAGCCGCATTGACCTGGCAGCACCATAAATTGAGCAACTTTGGTGAAACCACACCAAATCACCACACGTAAAATCTCTCTTCGGTGGCAGCTGTGATTGACGACGGACGTGTGCGCACGAGAGTTGGAATCTCCTAACCTAAAACTGCATCAAAGTTTGGAGTGCTACAATTAATTGAATTTGTGTAAATTGTACATTTTATTATAATAAATCTCTTGTAGAGTCACATAGGACGCTACATAAGTGTGGAGGAATAGTGTTATGGGGAACATGAAAGGAGAAAAATGTGTAATGCTCGTGACCGGGAATCGAACCGCGGACCTTCCGCTTGCCGGGTGGATGCTCTAACCACTGAGCTATCCCGAGCACATTTTCTGTTCCTTTCATGATCCCATATATTGAGCCGCCACAGTACTCCCCCCCTAGATCGAGGAAATGCCCGAGATCGATGTGTGATATTGTTGGCGACTGTTGTAGGGCGCTAAGTGTTGCTGGACCTTGTAGAGTTTTTAGGTTCCAGTTAGTTGCATGTTGCGATTGCCAGTGTGCTACTTGAGTGTTGTGGAGCGTTTGTTGCTGGCGTGTTGTGAAGCGTGATGCTAGTGCGTTGCAGGGTGTGCTTGCCGTGTGTTGTAGCGCTCGTTGAAGTGTGTTGCTGGGCTCGTTGCCGTATGTTGCTGCGTGTTGCAGGACGTTTATGGCTGCGCGTTGCAGGACGTGTATCGCTGCGTGTTGCAGGGCGTGTTGCTTAGAAGTAAGCGTGTTACTATATCGGGGTCACCATTATGGGGAACATGAAAGGAGAAAAATGTGTAATGCTCGTGACCGGGAATAGAACCGCGGACCTTCCGCTTGCCGGGCGGGTGCTCTCACCACTGAGCTATCTGTTCAGTTCTCGTGGAGTACGGACGTGAATTTGTACGGTGTCGGAAGTAATAGTTATTTTTATTGTTCGAGTTGTAAAAATACACAGAAGGTGGTAATAACGATTGCACAAGATAGAAAAAAGTGTAATTATACTGAAAACTATCGCGTAATCGGGTGCTAACATAAAACAAAGTACAATTTAATCAACCTATCAAAACACACACTTATATTTAATATGACGACGTGGAAGGCGGATGAACTGGTGAAAATTGACGAGTTTTGCGGTGCGAATGATGGACTGGTGATGAAGGAAATGATATCCGATTTGGCCAGGATATTACCCGGCAGATCCGAGGCAGCCATCAAAAAGAAATTGACAGAGCTGGAAAGCAACAGCTATGACGTTCCCACGACAAGTGATAATGCAGTTATCACCACGCGCTCCGAAATACAGCAGGAAGACGAACGGGACACTGAAATGGCGGGAAACCACACGATACATACAGAGCAAAAACTCGCGAATATGCAACCAAGTGCTACAGGCCAAATACTCGCGAATCGCGACCAACACCGGCAAATGACGAGACTGTGGCATGCGAACAAAGGACGAGCGACAGCGGTAGCAGTGCACACAACGAAAGGCTCCAGCCAACTAACCTACTGCCGATGGAGCGTAATACATCAGCTGTACCGAATACCGGTACACGCTCCGAAGATGCCCCGCCTACTATAGAAATACCAGTGAGTATGAGAGCGAGGTTTATCTCGTGGTACACAGAGGCTAAGAGAGGACTAATGCCACAAATTAAGAGATTTGCCCAGGAACCGAACAAAGTTTTTTTTATATTCTTAACTTTTGATATATTATAATGCTAACTTGTATTAAGTTTAATAATAATAATAATAATAATATCATCCATAGCATAAAAAACAACGAAAAGCTAATGCGGAAATCAAGGGGCAGACATGAAGTGTTAGCTTTTATGGATGATATAAAGATCCACAAACCAAGCCTACAGTGTGCGGAAATTGCGACTGATATCATCAAGAATAGTGCTCAAGAAGTAGGCCATATATTAAATGTAAGGAAATGTGGCATCTATGGTGGTACGAGAATTGCTGACGACGAGTCTTACGAATTGAATATGAGATTGGGTGTGAATTGGTATGTCCACACGATTGAGTGTGGACGGGGAAGAAAGTAAAAGAATGACCATGCAGGGAAGTGCAGTCGTGATCTGACACTGCATCCAGCTGGACGTGCGATAGAACAAAGAACGAAAATAGGTTAAACCCAAGATATACAAGTGAAAGGAAATAGAAGTAATAAAGTGAAAAGAAATAAAAAGGTAATCAACGTTTTATTGAAGTGTGATAATTAATTCCTTTGGTGTTCTTCTTTTGCATGAAACAACGAGGAAGAACGAGAAGACGATGTACCTTTCTTGCCTAGGGTACGTGAGGGATACAAGTACCTGGGACTCACACAACTTGAAAGGCACCTGAATATAAACACCCAAAGGATCAGTGAAAAAGCAATTGAAAACACTAAGTCTATCCTAAAAAGTAAACTGGCACCAAAACAAAAAGTATCCCTACTTAACTCAACAATAATACCAGCTGTTGTATACGTTACTGGAAACTTGTATCCCAAAGAAAAACGAGCGACGACTTTGAGAAAATGTGACGACCTGGACAGGGATATAAGGAAACAGCTGATTGAGATAAAACTACAAGGAAAGACGATGTCCAGAAATGGAGTGTATCTACCTTTAGACTGGGGTGGCTTGGGCCTCAAATCGGTGAGACTAGAGACGGAAAAACAATATGTTAAAAAACATATTTATTTGACGAACCACCGTGATATGGTACCGGCGTATAACCGGTATAAAAGACTCTTAAAAGCGGGTTGGCGTAACCCAATATCAGATGCCCAAGCCATCTACAACGATTGCAACCTAGCAGAATTGACCCCAGAACCAGGAGAGGATTTGCGGAGCCTTAGTAGACGAATGATGAACATCTTACAGACGAAACAAATGGAAGCACTCCAGCGTGATAGAAACATGCATTACTGCAGACTAATAGACGAGGATAGTAAAATCATACAGTTTCCTGCGTTTCACTCCCAAAAAATGGAGGACTGGGTGATGACGATACTTAGAGCTGCGGGTGAGGAGCAGATCCACGGCATGGGGGCTGATCCTTACTCGAGACGAACATGCAGACTGGGGTGCAGCAGCAACGAGACCGCTTACCATGTCGCTTCGGCATGTGTAGTACCTGAATACACCTATAGGCACGACGCAGTGGTGCATCAACTAATCAAAGCAATTATCATTGCTACTAATGCACCACTAGAAGTAGCGACCAATTTTAAGCATGGCAAGGCGAACATATGCGCTGAATATGTATGGAGGGGACGTGACATCAAAATTCGAGCAGGAATGAAATTCCAGACCAACCCCGTAGTATATCACAACCGTCCAGACGTTATGGTAGTACTTAGTAACGCCTGTGAAGTACATATCTACGAGGTGTCAGTTGCGCATCTACAATCTATACGTAACCAAGAACATCTTAAGACCATCAGATATAGCAAAAACTCGACAGTGCACGTAACACCTGACAATATGGACCGAGTACAAAGAGATGACAAGCTAGTGGAGATCCTATCAAGGATGCACCGAGGACCAGCTAAACTAGGAGTCTTGGTGATTGGCGCATATGGGGAAGTGGTCCAAACTGAAACGATGCAACGATGCCTAAGCATGCTGCGGACGTTAGGAGTAAGGCAAGCAGGCCTGCTCATTCAGAATTGCTCAAGAGAAGCCGCATTCCACACAGCAAAGCTATTGACAAGGAGGCTCCAGCATAGATTAGATATTAGATTAGACTAGACCATTATTTGACTGCTAGCATATTGGCTTAATATTCAATGTTTCTAGATGTAACAATGACGAAATATTTCTGTTTAGACTTGTATGTAACTCGGAAAATTTTCACTGGTTTTACTGTTCAAACGTAGCGTAGGAAATATATAGTAAGTAGGTTAGAAATAGGTTGATTAAAAATATTGCTATTAGGTACAAAGACTTTTGTAAGTGATGTAACTAATAATTAGTCAATAAAGAAAATGAGCTATCCCGAGCACATTTTCTGTTCCTTTCATGATCCCATATATTGAGTCGCCACAGTGTGACTAGTTGCCACTATGTTAGTTCCTGGCGCTAGTTACACCGAGGAAAGTAAATTGTGCAACAGCGCATTGGATGACAGTCGACATCACGCGAGTTTAAATGAGAGGTTGGGAATTTTGTGATTGGAGGAGTTTTATATATTGAATGAATAAAGTATCGTAGTTGACATCTTGTGTTAATTATTTCATATAAGTGCGTTTCGTAGTTGATGGCAACCTCGCACCAACGGTCAGAAATCCCGGTTTCCTGGGATAACAAGCGGAGGAAAAATTGGGGATATCACCAGTAGTTGGGATCAACTTACACAACCTCAAAAGTCAGGCAGACCTAATTAAAAGGAGTAGAGGCACAGGGAAAATGTCGGGGACGTCGAAAGTAACACTAGAGGAGGCGTTGCGCGATTCTAGGGCCGGACCGAAGCTGATTACCTTGGAAGAATACCGGTCCAGGAATCGGGGAAAGGAGGTCGTCGTGCCACCAGCCGTGGTACAGGAGCGTCCCGTCAATAGCGCACTGGGGTGGAGGCCAACTTCGGGCGAGCCATAGAAGAGGTTCGACGTCGCCTGCTGCTGGCTGTTGGTAAGGAGGAGCGACTACGAATCAGCAGGGAGATCCAGCGGATTAAACAATTGAATCAAGAAATATCTGAGAATATGATGATGGCGTATAGGATAATATAATTCCCTTCAAACAGTTTTTGTGAAAATCTAACGGTTTTATTCGGTTTGAATAAAGAAATTGCTAAAAAAAACGGTCATTTTAGAAAATTTGTTCATTATTATTGTTCTAACGGTGAGCATTTTTTCAACTTTGTTTGTTTCTTTGTTCCCACAAATTCAATAAATTTCAGAAACAAATAAAAAATGCGTTTAACCGAAGCTCAAATCAGGCAAGCACTGTTGCTTCAGCAACAGGGACGGTTACTGCGTCAAATTGCCAGGGAGCTTAATATAGGGCCATCCACTTTGCTGTACGCACTGAGAAGGAGAGCGCCCGCAGGAGGGGCACATCTCGCGCGACGATCGCTGCATCACGTTGCAGTCTTCAAGAAATCGGTATCTTACTTCTGTTGAGGTGTGACGGCAGCTGCAGTTGGTACGAGCAGTGTATGTTAGTGAGAGGACAATAAGGAGACGATTGGAGGAAGCTGGTTTATGTGCCCGGAGACCTGCACGTGGGCCAGAGCTACTCAGGCGTCATCGAGTGGCTAGGCTTCGATTCGCCCAACGCATGCTTCGTGTACGATTGAACAGTGGAGCTCAGTTTTGTTTACGGACGAGTGCCGTGTCGCGTTACGAGCTCCAGATGGTCGGGAAAGAGTGTACCGAAAAAGAGAAGAGCGATACCTCCCCAATACCACAAGACAAGTGACCAGTATTCACGGTGGCTACGTTATGGTAAGGGGAGGCATAAGCTATGGACGGTTAAATTCGGAACGGTACATTGCAACCATCCTTCAGGCACATGTTTTACCTCACATGGAGTCCGTCGGTGTCGACAATTTCTTGTTTATGCACGACGATGACCGACCACACGCTGCTCGCAGTGCTGAAGCTTTCCTTTCACAGGCTGATACTCAAAAACTCGAGTGGCCAGCTCGAAGCCCAGACATGAATCGCATTGAACATTTCTGGGACATGTTGAAAAGACGAGCGAAACGTGGTCCAAATGCTCCACAGAATCTCAGTGAGCTGAAAATCGCACTAACATCCACTTGGAGAGAGTTCCAACAAAGTGACATAAAAAATTGTAGAGACGATGCCAGACCACATGAGGGCGGTTATAAGGGCAAGAGGGGGTAATACCCCGTACTCAAATCATTCTTGTTTTCGTTGTTGGTTAGTTTTAAGAACTGTTATAATAAACTCAATTTTTCTATTGAAAAATGTTTTTTATCAATTTTCCTAAACACACCCACATAACCGTTAGATCTTGACGAAAACTTTTCGAAAGCAATTAAGTTATCATTTACGTTTAATATTTTGTGAAATTTTCTACCATCTACTGCAAAAAAAATTTAAGAATTTTCACTTTTTGCGAGTGTAGTTTAATTTTATAAATTCAATAATTAGTAATAAGTTCGGTTCAGTTGAGATTGAGTCACGTAAGAAGTAGCACGAAATTATATTGTTTGATTTTAAAAGTTGTCAAAGTTCGTCAATTTTGTAAGAATGGGTGTAAGTGCTAAGTGTCTAAAGAACTATACTCCCGAGAGGAAGAAGATTTTAACAAATATTATATCAAAGTGAAGGAACGATATTTTTTTTTTTAAGAAAATCAAAACCAGATTTTCTAAGTTGTATCGGTCAACACATTATCATAAGAACGAGAACCAAAGAATTATTAATGTTGAAAACTAAGTTGCTTAAATAAATGATTTACTTCTGTTAAAGGTTAAACTGTTTGAAATAAATTAAAACAACATATACGGATCAGTAATTTGGAATAGATAAATGTCAAGGACTTAATAATTATTGTGTTGTTAGACGCCGCAGCACCTAAAAACAAAAGGGGTTGAAACAGCATAATAATGCAAACATGAAGCACCTACCATACCCATAACACCGGATAACCTAAAAAACAAAGTACACAAAAAACACATATAATCATAATCACCATTTCGTTCACCAAGAGAAGTGATGTTTATGTTCACGCTGACAATGGTAATGCGCAACAGTTCAGCATATAAACATAGCAAAGCATAATGTCACATGTCACCATGGTCACCATCAAACAGTCACCGAAGTGGTTCAAAACAAAACACACCTAGAAGAAATCAAACATCAGACATCAGCTGGTACCATAAAACTTACCCGAACATCGCCGGCTACATAAAATGCATAGAAACACATAAACGTACATAAAACAAACATAAACAACTGCACACTGTCACTCGCCAAAACCGACTGTCACTTGTCAAAGCCAACCACATGAGGAAAAGTGAGTTCTAAAAAACTCAACTAGTCACTACATGATGGAGCCACCGTACAATAAGAGGAATTTAGCAACACATGACAACATCGCAATAACGGACGAAATTCCCGGTTTCAAAATATAAAAAGCCGGCGAAAGCTAGGGAAAGCATCAGTTGTCAAAGCTCGACCTGACAAGGAGAATATCCAAGGAAGGACAAGTGAGTGCAACTAGCGCCGAAAGCGGTCTGTAAGCCCATCGGTAACCAGGAATTGTGGTTGAAAGAGGTTGAAAAACCCATCGTCCCAATTTCAAATTTCTCTACCGAACACGGTTCCAGCAACCTATCGGTCTTTTGGGGGCGTCTAAGCGAAAGTGGTTGTATAAACCCATCGTTTAACGTCCAAACCAACCAACCGAACACGGTTCCTGGAACCTATCGGTTTCTGGGGAATCCGCAAGTTGAAAGTGGTTGATAAAACCCATCAACTAGATTCCTAATCAACCAAACTAATGAGTTGGTCCATTCGTAGTGCCAGCATCACCCAAAAAGTCGTTGACCGAGGCTCTGCGTGACTCGGGGGCCGGTCCTAGGCCCATTACTCTAGAGGAGTACCGCGCCCGGAACGCAGCCAGACGGGAGACCACACAGCCATCCCCCCTGCCCAACGTCCGTGTCCCGAAACGCCGTACAGGGAAGGAAGCTAACTTCCGCCGGGCTATAGAGGAGGTCCGGCGTCGCCTGTTGTTGGCCGTAGGTCAGGAGCAGCGTCTGCAAATCAGCCGGGAGTTGCAGAGGCTGCACAACGAGCGGCTCAGGTATAGGAAGGAAAAGAGAGTGGAAAAAAATAAAGGAAAGAAAAAATATATAGAAAAAAGAGAAAAAAAAAAAAAGAAAAGCAATAATAAGAAAAGAGAATAAGAAAAAAAAGAGAGTTAGAAAAAAAAAGGGAGATAGATAAATAAAAACGAACAGATAGAGATACTCTGGAGAACGCGAATTCGAATTCGCCCAACAGTCGGCAATTTTGGCTAAGTACAGCTGTAAGAATTACCCCGTAAAATAGGTTTAAAGTCATGAGCGTACGAAAAGAAATTTGGATTATATAGAGATTTTGCAATAAGGTTTAAGGAGCTATCACGAATTTAGTTTATATAGAGATCTTGTAAATTTGGATTATATAGAGATTTTGCAAGTAGGTTTTAGGAATTATCATGGATTTGAGTTTATATAGAGACAATGTAAAGTTGGTTTATATAGAGAGTTTGTAATAAATTGGCATATGTAAGGAACTTAGAATAAGGTTTAATTAAATAATAACTTCCAAAAGAGAAAGTAGGACTTTGATTTATCAAATGAGTTGTCAACCTTCGACATTTAACTGTAGTGAATTCAAGAACTTTTTGTTAAAGTGAAGTTTAACAACTGAAAAATTAAACACACAACAATTGTTTCTAATTATATTGCCGTAATAATGTAACATTTTTAAGAGTTCTCCAATTTGTGTCTATATATAGGACTTTAGGGACCTAAAGTCTACAAACCTACCTTTTTCAACCCGAAAAATAGCAATAGTTGACTTTGAAAAGCAGTCAGAGGTTTAAATATAAATGTTAGTTGTAAGAGAACTTTAAAAAATAAATTGTTATTCAACTATATATAAGGAATATAATTAATTGAAATGTAAATATATAAAATTAAACGAATTATTTTAAATACAAGTGAATTTTGGATATAAATAAAAGAGTACATACCTCACAAAAATTAGCTAAAAAGTGTTGCCATTGCAATATCATGCAATTTGCGCAGATTTCAGTTTAATGCCAAATCTCAAATATGTCGGACGCCTACGCAGTATTATTGATCGTGTTAGGGATTCAAAATTTGGCCAATATACAAAAGAACGGAATAGCCAATCGAACGCAATCAATCAATAAAATCACGATTACAAAATTAACCAAAACTTGGCCAACACACTAAAAACGGAGAATTGTTAACACCAGTAACATCGATACACAAAATAACAACACGAACACCAAATCACCGATCATCAATCGATCGCAAGCAATACAACCGAAAAAACACTTACCAAAAAATACGCTGATCCGATAGGAATAAGAATCAATCAAGCAAGTTGAATCGAACGAGAACCACCACGCACACATCCGGAAGACAACTATGCCAGTACGCCAGTATGCCCCTGCCCCCCCCCCCCCCCTCGATTAGACACCAACCAAGAGACTGTTCCCACGAACAATGACAGCAAATTGCTGACCCAGTAAACTACCTGTCCCCAAAATGATAAGACGACGAAAAGAAAAATGACACCGCGAAAAAGTGCAGGTGCACTAACTTGGAAACGGTTTACCTATAAACTCCCAAGAATGAAAAATTAATCTCAGGGTCAAGTGCAGGTGCACTAACTTGGAAACGGTTTATCTAGGACAATGAACTCCCAAGAATGAAAAATTAATTTCAGGGTCAAGTACAGGTGCACGACGCGCGAACGGATGGACGGATATTGACCTCGGGCAGATGGGCATGGATCGAACTACATGCAAAAATGAAAATGTCATCAGTTCAGCATGGGAACAACATTTCTACAGGGGGTCAATGGCTGAACGCGTAGACATGATTCTGCAGGCTCATCGATAGCTCTTCGATCGACAAGAGTGCATGGGCAGCAAAAAATATTGGATAAATAGCCAGCGAAAAACCTCCACGAGTCAGTTGAAATCGTCACCCTGACGAAGGAGGAACCCCGAGCAAAGATCGAGACGCAGAAGAAGGAAGACTCTCTGCCCCAGAAACGGTGAATTAGAAGGAAGACTCTCTGCCCCAGAAACGGTGAATTAGAAGGAAGACGCTCTGCTCCAGAAACGGTGAATCTGAAGGAAGACTCTCTGCTCCAGAAACCGTGAATTTGAAGACCTCCTGTTCCAGAAACAGAAGACTCGCGGAAGGAAGACTCACCTGTTCTAACTCTTTACATTTCAGATCTGAGCACTCACGTCAGAAAAGGTAAACCTGACCTAGTAGTCGGCTACCTTAAGTCCTGAACGGCCCACGTAGGCAACAGGCATTTCTCAACACGCTCTATCTTCCAGTAGATGTCTGGACAGGCTCCTGCGACCCTAAGAGAAGCACTACAAGACCCAACCGTGGGACCACGACCAATTACCATCGAAGAATACCGACGGCGACACCTTCGCCCGGAACTAAAGGAACCACCTATACCTCCAGCCCCCAAGAAACGACGTTCTGGTTCGGAGGCGTATTTCCAGAGGAGACTTCAGGAGGCCCAACGAAAACTAGTTCTCGCTAGTCAAAGGACGAAAAGAAGACAGCGAGCCTGGAAATCAACAAGATTAAGGTGGAGAGGAAGAATTACCGTCAACACAAGAGGGCAGAGAAACAGACGAGAAAGTAAGGGTCCATCCAGCTGCACTTTCGAAGGGAATTTGAGGGAGAATTTTGTTAAGACAAAAGATATTCAATTAAAAAGCGAAAATTTTTGTATTATCGAGAGGATCTGTTAAGATAAAATGTACTTCATTATAAAGCGAAAATTTTGTAGTGTCGACAGGATTTTTGAGAGAGATTTTGTTAAGAGAAATTACGATTAATCGTAAAGAGAAACTTTTGCAAGGTAGATAGGATTTTGAGGAAGGATTTGTTAAGGTTCGATTGTAACGAGAAAATATTGTACCATTAGTAGAACACTGAGGGAGAATTTTGTTAAGGCAAAATATACTCAATTAGAAAGCGAAGATTTTTGTATTATCGGGAGAATCTGTTAGGATAAAATATAGTCAATCATAAAGCGAAAATTTTGTATTGTCGATAGGATTACAGAGAGAAGTTGTTAAGGGAAATTATATTCAAACGTAAAGAGAAACTTTTGTACTAGGATTTTGAAAAAGGCTCTATTAAGACGAAATACATGCAATCGTAAAGAGGACGTTTTGTACTTTCGATAGAATCTCTGAGACAGGATTTATTGAGGAGATCTCCGATGTTGAAAACCCCGTAAAATCCCAACAATCGCAGTGCTTATTTGGACTGTGTGCTAATCGACGGCATATAATTTCGAACAACATTTTGAATTCAAGTTCGAACTTTTTTGACGTTAGGCATTCCAAACGTGCTAATCCACTTTGGAAAGACATTTTGTTTGACAATCCACAGACTTTGGAAATTAGTTTAAAACTACTAATTGTTAATGATAAATACGTGATTTTGACTTTATTTTGAATACTTGTGAAAAGTAAGTGCCATATATTCAGTTTAATATGAAGTAAGTGTTCTTATATGATGAATTTTCAAGAGCAAAAAAAGGTGTTATTATTATTACTGTTGTCTGCCGAACAACTCAAGACCAGGCTAGACATTGACACGAGGGAGCTGCGGACTATAATATTCAAGAGAAAATTGATTTGCCGATCGGTGATTTACAAAAACTAATAATTTTGAATGACCTTGATCAAATTTTACCTCTTTTAGTGTCGACCATACTGTAGGATACCAAGTGAAACCAGCTTATTGACACGTCTCCTTCAATTGGATGACGACGTAATGAAGGTACATCGTTCTTCAGACATGACGCCGTCAACACACGCAGTGGTTAACAGTTGTTCACAAATCGTCAACAAGTGATTTGGATGCTGCCACCAATCACACAAGAAAATTAATATATATTTGGAGACACGCATTAATTAACAACGCTCAGAAGATATCAACTTTATTAGAAGTGCAATGAACTATTAAAAATTACGTAAATGTCACTTGTAGTATTTTAACAACAATTAAAGAGAATTAATAAAAACTATACACAAAACCTAGAACTAAATTCAACAAGTGTTTAATATTTAACAAGACTGGCATTAGTGGAGCCCAGCATAAATAACACCCACAAGCTTATGTTAAAAATAAAACCAAAAATTAGTGACTCTCTTGAAATACGAATACGTTTCCAATTATTGTAGTTTACCGCAACACAAATTGCTTTGAATGAATGCTATTACATATTATTTCTTTTGTTATTATCTTAACAATATATCGAAATACTCAAATTTTTAAATTAACTACTTTTTTGGCTATCTTTAGCGATAGCATACTAATAAAGAGACACTCAGAACACAAATCACGCTTGGCAATCGATTATGTATAATGTATCCGATCCGCACAATTTCAAGCCACGTTGAATCCGGCCCGCGGGCGAGAAGAGATAGAGGAATCTTGATTCATTAGAAGGCTAGTTTTCAAAGTGAGAAAATGCATGAATTTGTAAAGTTGTTTTAGATTTTTGCATGCGTTCCTTTTTCGCATGCTAGATTGTACTAATAGAACATGTGCTATTTATAGTGCGGTCAGTTCTGCTGCATTTGAAAATAAAAACAATAAAGAAAGAAAATACAACCGCGGCTGTAACCTAGCCACCAATTAATCAGAAAACTCAGCAATCAAATCTGCAGCATGTGATTTAAACACTTACCTCGAACACGTGGTACAAGGATGACGTAGTTTATACCTTTATTAATATTGTTTTGAAGAAAGATCATATTTACACGTATTATACATAAAATTGGAAAGACAATAAATAAAAAATTCCACAATCTTGTGAATACTTTTAGAATGTAGTTTGTCCCTCGAATATATAGGAAAAGCAGAATCTTATTCAATGAATTTGATGTAGTTAAGAAATTGTGAGTGGTGTAGTAAAATTGCTTAAATTATCACTCGTTTCGACGTGTGAAATCACGTTCCTTCCTCTTTAGTGTGAGGTAAATAACAAGCAGAAACAAAACATTATGACTTATTAAATATGCACCGTTAAGAAGTTACAGGGTGTTCAATGTTGCTGGTCATCGTCGTGACCTTTTCCAACATTTTTCACTATATCTTCTAAAATACTTATGCGAAGATAATAAAATAAACGTTGTATTTTAGAGGAGTTATTGTCCTTCCAGTTTGTATACAAAATAGTTTTCATGTTTCAACGAATGTAAACAAAGAGAAAAAAAAATTCATCTTTTGTCAGAATTATTGTCTTGAATTTAGTGTTTTCTGTATCTATAATTTTGACCATTGAACTTAATATATGTATATATATGGCAGCACTGCTCTAATATTCCTAGAGTTACTCAATCAAAGACAGTTAGTGAGTGTGTGCCAAATAGCAGAGATCAATTGTTGTAACGTTTTATAAGGAAATAATAAATCAGTTTTTATATAAGGAATCCTAAACCTTCAATTAAATAATTCCACGCTGATCGATATTGGATCGATCGAGAGGCAGCTTTGATCATTGACTCCTAGCTGAGTCACGCTGATCTTCTGATTGTATGGAAGTCAATTGGAAAGAAGCTTTGACCATAGACTTTCTATCAAGTCAAGCTGAGCCTCTGATCGATGCTGAATCGATCGAGAGGGAGCTTTTGGTTATCGACTCCGAGTCGAGTCGAGCTGATCTTTTAATTGCATGGAAGTCAATTGAGTGGCAGCTTTGATCTTTGACTCCTGGCGAGTCATGCTGAGTCTCTAACTAGCGAAGTAGTTGAGAGACAGCTTAGATAATTGACTCGAATCCGAGTCGAGCTGAGCCTCTAATTGACTACTATCCCTAATCCCTTTGATCATCCACTTAACCACATTAATAAAATTACCCCTTTTCAGTGTTCAGCACCTTTGGAGTCCTAGCAAATAGAGAAAGCAAAAAAAACATATACTGCAGGTATTTGACATCCATATAATTGGATGCAACTCATAAGATCGTGTAGGAAGAGAAACCCTTTTATTGTCCACGAAATGACACATAAAGAAATTCACGATTTCAAAGAATTTAATAAAAAAAACTTTCAAAAGGAATAACTTAAAGGAGGGTTCACATCGCAACGTGAACGTGCACGTGAAAGCTCTTCGCTCTTCAGAGAGCGTTTTCACGATGACAACGTGAGAGGGATATTTTATCCCGTCCTCACATGTGAATTGATGCATCAATCCTTCTCTTTCGGTCGAAAAATCCATCTATTGGATTTTTCAAAAAGTTCTTCTCCGGTTCGAACACAAGGTTGTTTCCGCATGTGAGAACGAACAAAGTTGGATTTATCCAACTTTCCCTCGAAATGCATCGAGAAGGGGTGATGCATTTCCCATGTATATGAAAGAAACAAAAACCACGTGCACTTTCACGATGCGATGTGAACCCTCCTTAACTCTTAACTCTTAACTCTAATATTTTGAACGACCAAGTGGACTGGCGGCAGATAAGAAATATAAAATATACCAAAGAACACTTCTGCGAACTTCAATATAGGACACACTACGAAGGACCATATACCTTTGCCAGCATTCAGAAGGGAAAAAGCCGCGAAAAAGTTCCAGACCTAGAAGTGTTACGGACAGCGCCTAACACAATAACAAATGAAAAGAAGAGGGATATAATCAAACTGTTCGACCACATTTCGACACATTTTCATCAATTTTATGCAAATTTGCAAACAGACGATAGGTCTATAGAAATTTTATATGATATTCCATGTGAGCACGATGTGGACAATGTTCTATTGTAAGTTGTTCAATAAAATATGAAATTTAATTACAAAAATTGAAATTTTTTTCATTGACTTGAGTGCATATCTCAGATATTTACTTATTTCATATTAAGTTTTACGTTTAGGTAAGAAACTTTTTTATGAAATAAGTGCACTTATTCTCTTCTTTAAAAATGGAAATGAAACAAAAATGTTAGATACGTAAGGCAATAACTGAATAAATACCAAAATAAACTAAATTCTATCATGTTTTTTCCATTCCCAGGAAAAATGCCATCAACTAACAGTGTCCCATTCCTAGGAAAATGCCAACCCAGCAATAAGCAACGTTCTACTACCAGGAAAATCCCAACCCACCAGCGAAATAACCGCCCAACGGGAGATAGAAGACGACACGATCACTGAACAGCGATCAGTAGAGAATCAGACGCCGACTCGAACAGGACGAACAAGTTGTATTCATATTGTTTTAACCAAGTTCTAAAAATTATAATAAAATTAACTTTATAATGTGAACTCTTGTTGTGTTTATTAAGTTTTAAAATCATAATAAATTAACTTATACACTCTTTTTTCCTGTTTCGCCCGAAGAGGTCTTAAACTCAAAAACCAGAGCTGAACTCTCTACTCTACTAATATATTTGAATTGGGCATGTCACATGTAATCAGCAACAGCAAAAATTTTTCCGGCAACAGATATACAGTAGACTCTCGTTTATCCGCGGTGTTTGTTGGCGCGGCGATAGCGAATAAGCCGATTTCGCGGATAACCCACAAATCACAAGAATGACTTGACTATGAAGAAATTAACAAAAACATTGAACAAAGACTATGGCCAATGGCCGCAAAGGCGATAGTGGTTTACTCGGGACGAATTTTAATCAGCAAACTTTAAACTGAACAAAAATGCATTTTTTCCCTCGGACTGAAATTGTAGTCCTCCCTTTTCCATGCCGCCGATAAGCTTATCCAAGCGGATAAGCTGCTCGCGGATAAACGAGAGTCTACAGCGTTAACTAGTGTGACCGTTCTTATGGGAATAGAAGTTAAAATATGAAGAAACTGGTACCGTTTAATAATAATCACATAAATAACTCTAAATCATAATGATTAAAATTAACCGACTCAATTTACACGTTATTTCAACTTGTGTATTGAGATATTGTAAAGGAAAGCATAGTGGTGACAATACAAAAGTGCAATCATCAGTTTGCATCGCCCAGGACCAAGGATCAACCGCAGGAGTACCGGCAGCAGAATCATCTTGAACATAGGATCGAATCAGTATGTAGGAAAGTAGTTTGAAATATTTTATCAAATTGTTGTAAGGATTATGTATAATAATTTGATGACATGTAACAGAATAATGTAATTGTGTAAATTTCACTTGAGGAAAATTCTAAGCATACCTTGTGAAGAGTTGAGAAAAATAATTTATTTTCTGTGCGACCTTCTTGTAACCTAATATGTATTAAAATACTCGGTCTCGATGTCGTCGACAAGCTGTAGTTACTCCAAATAGTAACACTCAGACTAACCCAGTACAAAATACCGGTCAAACTAATTTTTATCACTCTGATCTAATGAGAAATCCACCTGGTGAAATTATGAACCAATCTCATACGGAAATTAAGGCCCTGTAGGTACTTACTTAAAAATATTATTATATTAAGATACTTTGTTTTAACTACTTGTTACTACTTGTAACAAGTAGCTAATTTTAGATCTAAGTAGCTTTTTTATTTTAACTTTATAAAATGTTAATTTAGTTAGTTCAGTTTTAGTTTGGTGACAATTTGGAGAGCTCTTTTTGAATGGAGCTCAGGTTTTAATTAAATAATATAATTATTATTATTATTATAGTTAATTTAAAATATTATGTAATGAATAAAATATTAATAGTTATGTGAATATAAGATTTATTTGTACATATAACTATAGGCCCATAACAATCCTTCCTTAATCACACAAGACCATGTAACGAATCACAGTCTTTCTAGCGAAGAAATTATGTCAATCGAGACGTCTGTAACCTCTTCATATATGAGTGTGAAACTCGCAGTTGACCTAGTACCGAAATTCGATGGTAAATTATGCTCTCTTTCGAAATTGCTCAAAAAATGTAAGACTGCATATTTTGGAGTTCAATCAGAGGACAAAATAAATTTGCAGCATCGTGACAACTGTTCAGAGAGCAGGCGATTCACAAATTTTGTTTTCAAATTCAATTTAAAAAAAATTTTAGTAGTGTTATATTTATTCAAAAAGTTCAGCGTTATTCAAAGTGTTAGGTTAAAATAAAATAGTGTGATAGGGCAATGCCTTTCACCATGAAGCGATGTGAGTGGTGAGATGGATGTGAATAAGAGGTGGACAGTGTGTGTCCGAAACTGAGAGGAGAAAGATGTGAATTTTGTATTGAGAATAAAGATAGAGACTTAACCGGGAACGAAACGCATTTCATTTTAATAACTTCGACTTATTCGACCGCATATTGCGTGATGGTATAATAAAAACCTAACAAAATTTCATTCAAATTTGAATTCTTCCAAAAAAAATAACTAAAAATTGGTCAAGGGCTTCTTTCGATAGGGAAGGCGACTTAGTCCTCAGGGTCAAAGACGCTGTCTCTGCTGAAAAAATCATTCAAGCTAAGCAGATCGGCGACTACAAGGTGGAGGCGAAAAGACATGAATCTCTCAACTGTAACAAGGGTATCATCTTTTGCCCAAACCTGACTTACATGTCCGACGAGGAATTAAAACAAGGATTAGCCCTCTTTCATCCGGTGAAAGAAGTATACACACCTAAGCGAATACCAAGAAATCCTGCCTATGGCCAAACTATACAAAATCAGGAACCAAGAACGTTCGGACTGGTTATTATAACCTTCGACCAGCTAGAGGCACCAAAAACGGTCAGAGTAGGGTTCAGGAAAGTTGAAGTGAGGACCTACATTACAAACCCCAAAAGATGCAGAACGTGCCATAAATTGGGACATGTTACCAAATTCTGTCATACAGGGACAGAAATTTGCGGACAATGCGGACATCCGAAAACAAAAGTCCACAGTTGTATTGGAATCGCATGTGTCAACTGTAACTCCAACCAACATAGCTCTACAGATTCCAAATGCCCAAGCTAATGGCAAAGCAAATAGAGTCCATAATTGCACAGGAAAAGAAAACAAAATTCGAGGCAAAAAAACTCGCCTTCGAGCGTTAGGTGACATCACTGATTTCCTACGGACAAAAAATTTTACCTTGGCAGAAAGAATAAGGCAGAATCAATCAGAACAATCTGCAAACAACGTACCAACTCCAGCCGCAGACTCTACCAAAACATCACCAACAACCCCAAAAACTACCCCTCACCAAAATAAATCCGGGAATACGTCAACGTCGAAAGACACCTCCTCAACAGAATAAGAAACAAATACCAAAAAAACTCAAGACGCAAGGACAACAAACGTCCGTAAGTTCGCCTCAGAAGACAAACCAATCAACGTGAAAAAAACCCCGTACTAACAATAGTAAACTTTATCCTATACGATGGGAAGAAAAAAAGGATGACATATCCTTCTTGTTCAAAAATTCCAGTACGGAAGGCTCAACACCAACACTAGATACCAGTAAAATAAAAATGAAACCAAGTGCGTGTCGGACACGTATAAGTTAAAGGTTCCGTAGAATGCCGCATAAAGTATTGAGTTAAAGAAATCTTTGTTGGTAGCTTAAAACTTCGAATATCTAATTAACGGTAAGACTCTTATTGTTCAAACCAAAAATCGTTTATTGTTTTTATATAGTTCTACAACCTTAAATTTTTTCAGATTTTACTGGCCCGTCGTTCAAAAGGGGGGGACAGACTTTTGACGTTTTTAGAAGCGTATATTTCGCGAACGATTAGCTTAAAGGAAAAAAGTTTCTAACAACATCATTGTCATTTTTGAAGACCTATTCAAAAATACCCAACACGGGAATGTGCAATGAAAAAAAATTCTTGTTCCTCAGACACATGTATGGAGTCCCACCCTTAATAAAACTTTGTTCTTTACTTTCACTACTGCATGTTCTAGCGGTTCAAAGGAGACACCTTACTTCCAAATTTCATTTATATAGTTTCAATAGTTTCCGAATAAAATGGCTGTGACATACGGACAGATGGACATGACGAAACTAAAAGGGTTCCGTTTTTTCTACGGAACCCTAAAAACGCAGCAAAGAAAGATTTCAAAATCGTGAAAGAAATGAAAGAAATGTAAGGGTACAAAACCATCGGAGTGAATCTGTTACTTAACTGTTCAGGTACGAAAGGATTTACAATTGGGCTAAGAAATTCATTGATTAGCGCATGAGTTTCCAAAGATGATCCTGATTCACTTAATTCTGCCATAAATTTAGCTTGTAAATTAGAAAGAGATTTGAACGCCAGAGACAAAATGCTGCAAAAAGGCTGCTCATATACATGCATGTCATTAAACCCTGCCTATTATTTGACTGTGGCGTCCTTGGCACAGCTGCTAAATCCACCATAGAGTTTCCGTAACTCTAGCGAAACTTTCTCTGCGCAAAATCTATACCATTCCCTGGTAAATTCGAAACACGGATATCTAATAAGATCTAAATATCGAAACTGTCAAACGATACATCAAAGTTAGAGCACTAACACTCTTCTACAAAATATAATACTCCACGAATACGACCCTAACAGAAGTACTACTGACTAATTCACCAGACGTAGAAACGTATCAAAACATCAGACAAAACACTAAAAATAAATAATCTGAAAATGATGTTAGAGTGCCCCTCGGCACTAGCTTCAAAATAAAGGAGTTAACAGAGGGAGATACAGGACCGCCAAACATAGGTGCAATTCTAGGGAACACAAAATTTAAGGTTTGCACACCGAATACTCGCTTCTGACAGAAGAAGAATTTTTTTTGAATGTGATACTAGACATCAATTAACTAGTACCCACAATTATTAATTATTCGCTTATTACTTATAACTATTTCGGATTATCATTTCATTACCTAACATGTCAGTTAGAATTAAAATGTCCATATACAATAAATCCAACCATGATTACGGTAATTGTAATACTAGTAAACATAACTAATATACGGTAATTGTAATACTAGTAAATCTAGATGTAAATGCCAGTAACTCCAATACAAACAATGCATTACCAAATTGGAACGTATGTACACAGAAATGTTGCACCACTGTTATGTTTGAAAGACAGTGCACATAAAAGTTTACGTGATGCTCTCTATTTAAGTGACACGTATTTAATAAATCTTTACATGAGTTAATAACTATATATTATGTTGAAATATAAACTGCCTTTTATTCACATTAGACTTAAATGTGAAATCGCGAATTAATCTGTAGCTGCAGGTATTAATTGTTCGCTTATAACTTATAACTATTTCGGATCGTCAAATAATTACTTAACTACTCTGTTAGAGTTAAGCTAAAATATATAATTTAAGTTTTAAAACCTTTTCAAATGCTATGCGGGATATCGAAATATCTGTGATTTTCTTTGATATCTTACATCTATAGCGCCATCATCGCACCACGCAGGAAAATTGTTGTCGTTAAAGTTCTATAGTTCAAATCTTCTTAACAAAATGGGCCAATATGATTTGCTTCTACTCACGTAACATCGTTGTGACTCCTGAAAGGCCCACGTGATTCTCGAATGACAAACACTTACTGAATGTGTATGAATTATCAAACATTCAAACACCAGAAACACTTCAAATTATAAATTTAAAAAATTCACTTTACGTTAAAATATACGTTAATCAGAAATTTTGTAGTAGATAAGCCTTAACACAATTTAAATATCTGGCTATAATGCCAACTTATATCTGCTTATCACAAAGTTATTACACAATATCAGGATTCAACAGGTACAGAATTCATTACTGCCACATCTGAAATTAGTTCAAAATCATACCAGAACATTTATTTTCAAATGTTTAATGACACCAGCTTACCCATTAAATTTGATTAATCAACCACTTAGCTCTAGATCTAGTCTATAGCAAAATCCACCATCACAGGCTTTTTCCTTCGAACAGATTCTGGTGGTCGTTTCATCAGATGTATTTTACACCATCAAAACACAACATGTGGAGTTTGTTGAGAGAGTACCCACATAGAGTCCTCCGCGGACACACATCAGATCCGTTTTGTTTTACATTAGTTCATGAGGTGGTTAATAGTCAAACAACCATCAAGATACACGAATAATCGAGATCGCCATATTGAGTCATTTTCTGTTATACATATAATAGAAAACTTACAATGCAATTTTCAAAAAATATATTTTAGACCACTTACAAAGAATATCGGTAGACGCATCGAATATGTACAATATGAATATTGGGAAATGGTGCCAATGGGAAATGTACAATGGAATATTGGTGATGGATTTTTGGTTCCTCCGATTATTTTTCAGTAGTACTAATTCAAGCCTCATCCAACCGAAGTCTTGATTTGATCTGTTGTGATTAGGATGCGATAGTATAGTTTCAAGTAAACAACGTCATATCTATAAAACGGTTTGTAAAATGATGCCAACATTTCTTAAGCTTTGCTGTTAGCTTTCTTCCGAAACCAGATGATAAACTTTTTCCGACTCAAACTTTAATGTTTTCCATCAAAATGGAGTAAGTGCGTTTAAGTAAGTGGCGAACAGACATTGTTTTCAATGCACAAGAATCTAAAATGAAAAAGGTTTAGTTACATCAAACACAAACTTCTAACTAAAATCATCGAACTTAATGTGAGTTTTGAACTGGACTTGGCTGGTGACCACCATCACTAGTGATTGCAGTACAATCATCACAAACTGATCGAATCTGAAACTGATGAGTAAAATATTAAATACATATTAAATACTGAACATTTTATATCTCTTTTGACTATAATTGCTAGTTAAAGTTCATCGTGCGCTCAAGATATAGTACATACATATCAACGACATCTACTTCATTGGAGGTTCTGGATACACTGTGCAATTAGACTCAACAAGCGAAAAGAGGGAATGTTGTGCCCGTGGATAAAATCATTCCAGAGCATATCAACCAAGTGGTTTGTTATCACTCAAATGAATGCAATCAGGATACATTGAAGTTTACTCAAACAGAGGATGTGATGCAATCAAAAGGCTTGCATAGTTTCCCTCAAATTAAAGCTGTTTTTGGTTACAAAACAATTGACCCCAATCTATTCCTCAGTACGACTACATTAAATTAAGTAAATTCTAGTGAAGATTCAAGTGTTCACTGATTCGTAATTTACTCATATTTGCTGTTCCTGGTTATAAGTGATTTGTCAATATCGTGTTCTCTCAAGACTGATTGGCATATAAATTTCGTTCGTAGCATTTATGTTATTAGCCTTGTTGAAATGTAGACAAAATTAAATTTTATTACTTTCGTGTCGATAAGATGCACTTTTAGGTTTTGTTTGGTAATCTTAAGTGGTTAGTGTTTGGTTAAGATCGTATCACTTGGAATAGGAACAAAGCGTTAATTTTCGATTGAAAGACTTTAATTTCAATTAGTTTTCCATATAAATGTTTTATCCAACAAGCCTAATTTGATATTTCAAAATGATGCCTACAGACAGAATCCAGAAAGTTATCTATGACATGTAATATAAGAATTAAAACAGACTTTGTGACTTATTAGACAACCAGACGAACATCGGACATATAGTTTATCTGTGTGGAAGAAGACACTTCTGGATTTTAACACTAACATGGACTTCTCTATGCACAATTTTGGAAAAATTCAATATAGAAAATTCGTACTTTTGCAAAGATTACACAATTTCAACACCGGTGTCTTTTACAAAACGTAAAACCTGTACCTACACAAATGTCGTATTAAATGCAGTCGAACAAAACAAAACGTAGTGGGACATCACAAACTAGAAATTGAAAGTAAAATGTATAAAAACGAACGTAATCTTTCCAATCAGCATCAACTCCGTGCAATTCCCTTACAATCTCTGTGTTTCATTCTCATGAAAGAACTACATTTACTCACCATTTTCAGTATTGATATGATCCTTTCCATACTAGAACCCCAAACTTATTGCTATGGAGGCTGAATATAAGAGTTGTCGGCTAACTCTGGCATACTGACGATCTATTGGCGGCGAGTCCTAATCTCTTCCAGAAGACTTTAGTCTAACCTCAATTTCTTATTTTACCGGCAAGAACAGCTAACTTTTTCTTCCTCATTTTCACGAAATATTCGAGACAGGATATTATGTGTTATAACCTACAAGGAGAAACAAATTTATCAACAATTCTTTCACCATTTGAAATATAATTGCACTTGTTGTTTACGCTCTCTTTAGACGATACACTGTTGTAGCAAGCTACGAAACACGTTTCTGCAGCTGCGAATGTTTCTACCATTGAAATAATAGCAAAACGAGTGACCACATGGACCTTACTACCCTTTGAGTAAATAACAACCGGAAGGGAAAATTAATGTGAAAGTTCAAAGAAAATACATAAACTTAAGGTGCCTACAGACGATCATAGAAAAATACATCATATTATAGGACATATTTGTGTCATGTCAGATCTATGACATATTAGGTCTGTTTACGTACCATATTGCAATATATTGCAATATATTGCAATATGTTTCAACATCCAAATTGGCGTTTTCTTACTTTCTCGAGTAAAATTTTCGAGAGAGTTTGGCGTGACGTCATGGAGGGGAAATGTGCTGGACATTACTTGACTTTACTTGACAAATTTGGTCGAGTAAAGTCTAGTAAATTCAGAAATTCTGTCAAATGACATCAATTTTGTTTACGTTCGAATGATTTTACTAGAATTTACTAGATGTTACTCGAAAGTGTTTTCTTACACTTCGAGTAAGCAGAGAGGACTTAGACAAATCCTCTCAAACTTCTCATTTTTCTTCGAGTAAAGTCTAGTAAAGTCTAGTAAAATAGTAAAGTACGTAAACAGACCTATTATATGATGCACTGTACACACACGTTTTTGAAAATATGACGAAAAATATGATGTTAGTTTCCAATGATGAATAAATATGCCAAAGCGATTTTTGCTGTACACACGACACAATTTCATATGACATATAATTCTAATGTTCTGTGAAGTTGTCAAACGCTTATTGTATTTCAAGATTGTATCGAAGATTGTATTTCAAATAAAATGAAAAATGAACTAAATGTTCCCTCCCATAAATATTTTACATAAAAGATGAAACCGAAAATTTAAAATTTTTCTGATCCTTCAAGTGTTTTTCCTTATTACCACACTCCTTTTTATTTACCAAGAAATTACCTGATGCATGACAATAATATAGTTTTGACACAAAAAGAAATATTGAAGTGAAAAACTATTTCCAAAAGACAGATAAAATTTGAAACTGGCGCTTCTTTTCATTATATATTTTCGTCATACTTTTCTTTTCCATCGAAAATGGAAAATAAATATATGACAAATTTATATGTCATTTATATGATGAACCGTCCACACGATCATATAATATGAAATATTTTTATGTCATATAAATGATGAAACATCATAGAAATGTGTCATATTTTTTCGTCATATGCCGTGTGTACAGCTTCATCATATTTTTTCGTCATATATATGATGAAACATCATAGAAATATGATCGTCTGTAGGCACCTTTATGCGCGGTTTCATGAACGATGGATAGATACATTTAACCCAAAATCTGTGGATAAACTCCAGATAAGTCATTTTCGCGTTTCACGAAAGTCGAGATAGTTAAACTGTGGGATAAACTATGGAATAATTTATCCACGCGATTTTCTCGAGATAGATATTTATCTATTAAATAAAGTGACAGTTCAAAGTAATTTGGATTTATAGTATTATATCTTTGAAATTGTGTTTATTTCTGTAAACAAGAGTTCATTTCATTAAAATAAATTAATTTTATATTTTAAAATGAGTAAAAACCCCTTTAATTTAACAATATGTCAACTGTCAATCGTTAACCCGAGGATAACTCGTAATGCTTCGTGAAACGCTCGAAAAATTTATTTGCTGGATAAATATTATTCATAGATAGTTATCTATTGGATAACTTGTTCTTCGTGAAACCGGGCATTAGAGTTTTGCGTTCCCGTATAAGCGAGGGTTCACATCTGTGAATGAAATCTCGAAATCCAGGAAAGTGTTGGCAAGGTGAGTGGAAGAGAGGAGTGGCAAGTCGACCAGAAATCCCTATCCCGATGTGGATTCCGAGATTTCGTTTTCCTTGTGTGTTTACTTTTATGAGTTTAAATCTAGCAGGGAACATTGATTATCTGCTAGAGAATGCAACTACATCATAAATTAATATATTAATCCACTAAATTATCACGTTTACGAAAATCATAAGACACGTATTTACAACTTCACCTCACGAGAGCCAAACAAAGATGATATCTTATGATTGTGTTTGTGAATTGTACCGAATTTTGGCTGGCTGGATTTCTCGATTTTATTCTCAGATGTGATTTTATTCTTCACGGAACTTGGCAGGATGGAACCAGTTACACGTATGCTTAGGGAATAGAACCAGGTAGCTCCGCTCCTCTTAGCTGAGGGTGGCACCACTAACGCTCGAACCATCTTTCGTACCTACGCCTTTGAAAGGTCTGCGTGACGGAGGTGTACTTGCCTGTGTCGGTTTTCCCTGTCTCGGTAGAACACCTTCTTTCTATTCTAGCTCTAACTGGTATTTTTCATTGTTTCTTTTTATGATTATGTATATTGTCTTCTTGTGTGAACTTGTATTAAGTTTGACAAATAAATAAATAAATAAGGAGTTACATTTAGTAGTGTGTGGTTAAAGTTTTTCCAGAATTCTACTTTAATTCAATTTCTATGTTCAGTGTGTAAAAATTGACATATGGGGTAGATGTATCAGTACTCGGACAGTTAACGCTTGTTTTTTATTGAAATTAATAGCACTTTTACAACACTAAACAAAATGTGTTACTTGTATATAAGCGTTGTTTCATCCTCTTTTATTAACTGATGCAGTTGCATATTCAATTATGATGATTGATTATTATTATTATTATTTACAAAGTTAAAAAAAACCTACAAAAAGCCAAACTATTATTTGTTATTTATTATTAAATTTCAATTCTACTAAGTATTTTCAGTGATAAATTTCAAAATTTCAAAGATAAACCGTAAAGTGTTCGGAAACTAGTACATTTAACCTAATAATCAGATTATATATGTAATAAAATGTATGTTACTTATATGTCATTACTTATAAAATGTACGCTTAAGTGTACTATAGCCCCAATTTTTCCTCACCTTAAAATTAAATTAAAACTATTGTAAATATTTGTAAATTTATAATATCTATTTCTGTTGTTAAATTGATGACCTCCAGTTGATTTTAATGTCGTCAGTTATACTTAGAAATGCTATTTGGTTGTTAATTGTCGGAGCACACTTTCATTGCACCATACGATCGTCGAAATTAATTCTCAACACACCAGTCCTGCCAATCTCAGTTTCTTTCCTTTAAAGTATATGTCTGTGGTGAATCTGTTGCAACTATTGCCAACTTAGTTTAGGATGATATCCATACAATGACAAGTGAAATTAATTCTCCTCAACAATTTCATTACGCTGTTCATTATCTATCTCTTTTTTATAATCTTTCTTTTTGTAGATTTCTTCCTATTTTTAATTAACTCGTATCTTTTTCTAATTTCTTTTCAGAACCTTTCTGGACTTTTTCCGTCTCTGTCTCCAACAAACTTTTTCTAACTTCTGACCTCGCAGTTTATTATGTCGCAAAAAAATTTGCATCCACGTCTCCATCCCTCTCTTAGAGATTTTGGCCATATCGAAAATTTCGCGGACGACAAAGAAACCATCAAATTGTGCGAAGAGCGAAAGCTTCTTCCATCTGTAAAATCAACACCTCCTGAATGTTCGAGGAGGTCATAATGGCGTAGTCACTAGACCCCTAGGATGCATTAATCCCGATCAACAAGATTATTCTGGGCTTATAGAGATTAAAAATGAAAATAAATCTGTAGTTTCAAATCATGAATTTGGTATAACTAGTTTGCAAAATAAGCGTCATCTGCTGCAAAAAGGGGACTTAGGTACTTTTAAAATTGACGAAACTGGTCGTGCAGCGGAAATTTCGAAACGACTCGATATTGACTCGATTAAAAGACAATTTGCTTTTCTAAATTACGAAATTCAAAATGGGAAAAAATTATTTTTCCACATGTCTGAAGTTCAAGGAAACACTTCGTCACTTCACCAAGGAAATACCGTTGAATTTTCGGTTGTTACGAATCAAGTGAGTATTAAACATGTTCTTATTAAATATGTATTCAATGTATGAACATTTGTCAGAGAAATGGAAATCATCCGCTTGCATGTGGTTAAAATTAGTGATCGACCAGATCGTTTGATATCAAGAATAAAATTAATCTTGGTTGATGAACGATTCCACGACTAACAGTGATTCGTTCACCAAAGGGACCTCAAGGGAAGGGATTACCACGTATTCCCGGTAAATACATTAATTTATAAAATAATCCAGTTTCTTCATAATCATAATTTCATCCATTAGGTTTGTTTGTCGAGTGGTAAATGAAATCAAATAAAAGTCTAACAATAATTTTCTTCTCTATTGGTGTATTGCATGAACGAAAGCCCATATATGAACTTCAGAACCTGAATTATCCTTTTGAAATTATTTTATTCTCTGTTTTGTATCTCTTTTTATAAAAAATTACAACCATAATTTGAAAATGAAACAATAAAATCAAAATATTTTTGATTTTTCCATTATAAATTGTTTGAAAATTTAAAATTAAGAATTATTTTTATGTCGATGTTAAGTTGCGGAGTGAAATTATACGAATGTCATTTTGGTTTCCTACTACAATTTAAAGCATTGCATTAATATACCTTTTTACTCGAATAAAGCAGTCAAAAAGTATCAATATATTGTATTCTTCCTTGGGTTTAGCGGAATAGCAATTTAAAATTTATTATTTGTCGTATATCAAACATTATTGGTTTTAACACAGTATTATGTATATAACAAAACAAAATAAATTTCACAATGTTTGTTTTTGAATTCAAAATGTGAAATTTTAATTAAATAAGTAAATAACGCTGTGTTTGTGTATATAAATTAATTCTGATTTAAGTTCCGCGGCATTCCTACAAATGTTTAAGTAAAACTTAGTAAGGAGAGTAAGTGTTTGTTTGAGAATTTTCATGCAATTTTCCCTATTTTCTTTATACGGGAACGCAAAACTCTAAGTGCAGTAAAATTCAGCAAAAATCAGTAAGATTTTCGATCACGGGAACAGACCTAAATTTATGTATTTTCTTTGAACTTTCACATTAATTTTCCCTTCCGGTTGTTATTTACTCAAAGGGTAGTAAGGTCCATGTGGTCACTCGTTTGCTATTATTTCAATGGTAGAAACATTCACAGCTGCAGAAACGTGTTTCGTAGCTTGCTACAACAGTGTATCGTCTAAAGAGAGCGTAAACAACAAGTGCAATTATATTTCAAATGGTGAAAGAATTGTTGATAAATTTGTTTCTCCTTGTAGGTTATAACACATAATATCCTGTCTCGAATATTTCGTGAAAATGAGGAAGAAAAAGTTAGCTGTTCTTGCCGGTAAAATAAGAAATTGAGGTTAGACTAAAGTCTTCTGGAAGAGATTAGGACTCGCCGCCAATAGATCGTCAGTATGCCAGAGTTAGCCGACAACTCTTATATTCAGCCTCCATAGCAATAAGTTTGGGGTTCTAGTATGGAAAGGATCATATCAATACTGAAAATGGTGAGTAAATGTAGTTCTTTCATGAGAATGAAACACAGAGATTGTAAGGGAATTGCACGGAGTTGATGCTGATTGGAAAGATTACGTTCGTTTTTATACATTTTACTTTCAATTTCTAGTTTGTGATGTCCCACTACGTTTTGTTTTGTTCGACTGCATTTAATACGACATTTGTGTAGGTACAGGTTTTACGTTTTGTAAAAGACACCGGTGTTGAAATTGTGTAATCTTTGCAAAAGTACGAATTTTCTATATTGAATTTTTCCAAAATTGTGCATAGAGAAGTCCATGTTAGTGTTAAAATCCAGAAGTGTCTTCTTCCACACAGATAAACTATATGTCCGATGTTCGTCTGGTTGTCTAATAAGTCACAAAGTCTGTTTTAATTCTTATATTACATGTCATAGATAACTTTCTGGATTCTGTCTGTAGGCATCATTTTGAAATATCAAATTAGGCTTGTTGGATAAAACATTTATATGGAAAACTAATTGAAATTAAAGTCTTTCAATCGAAAATTAACGCTTTGTTCCTATTCCAAGTGATACGATCTTAACCAAACACTAACCACTTAAGATTACCAAACAAAACCTAAAAGTGCATCTTATCGACACGAAAGTAATAAAATTTAATTTTGTCTACATTTCAACAAGGCTAATAACATAAATGCTACGAACGAAATTTATATGCCAATCAGTCTTGAGAGAACACGATATTGACAAATCACTTATAACCAGGAACAGCAAATATGAGTAAATTACGAATCAGTGAACACTTGAATCTTCACTAGAATTTACTTAATTTAATGTAGTCGTACTGAGGAATAGATTGGGGTCAATTGTTTTGTAACCAAAAACAGCTTTAATTTGAGGGAAACTATGCAAGCCTTTTGATTGCATCACATCCTCTGTTTGAGTAAACTTCAATGTATCCTGATTGCATTCATTTGAGTGATAACAAACCACTTGGTTGATATGCTCTGGAATGATTTTATCCACGGGCACAACATTCCCTCTTTTCGCTTGTTGAGTCTAATTGCACAGTGTATCCAGAACCTCCAATGAAGTAGATGTCGTTGATATGTATGTACTATATCTTGAGCGCACGATGAACTTTAACTAGCAATTATAGTCAAAAGAGATATAAAATGTTCAGTATTTAATATGTATTTAATATTTTACTCATCAGTTTCAGATTCGATCAGTTTGTGATGATTGTACTGCAATCACTAGTGATGGTGGTCACCAGCCAAGTCCAGTTCAAAACTCACATTAAGTTCGATGATTTTAGTTAGAAGTTTGTGTTTGATGTAACTAAACCTTTTTCATTTTAGATTCTTGTGCATTGAAAACAATGTCTGTTCGCCACTTACTTAAACGCACTTACTCCATTTTGATGGAAAACATTAAAGTTTGAGTCGGAAAAAGTTTATCATCTGGTTTCGGAAGAAAGCTAACAGCAAAGCTTAAGAAATGTTGGCATCATTTTACAAACCGTTTTATAGATATGACGTTGTTTACTTGAAACTATACTATCGCATCCTAATCACAACAGATCAAATCAAGACTTCGGTTGGATGAGGCTTGAATTAGTACTACTGAAAAATAATCGGAGGAACCAAAAATCCATCACCAATATTCCATTGTACATTTCCCATTGGCACCATTTCCCAATATTCATATTGTACATATTCGATGCGTCTACCGATATTCTTTGTAAGTGGTCTAAAATATATTTTTTGAAAATTGCATTGTAAGTTTTCTATTATATGTATAACAGAAAATGACTCAATATGGCGATCTCGATTATTCGTGTATCTTGATGGTTGTTTGACTATTAACCACCTCATGAACTAATGTAAAACAAAACGGATCTGATGTGTGTCCGCGGAGGACTCTATGTGGGTACTCTCTCAACAAACTCCACATGTTGTGTTTTGATGGTGTAAAATACATCTGATGAAACGACCACCAGAATCTGTTCGAAGGAAAAAGCCTGTGATGGTGGATTTTGCTATAGACTAGATCTAGAGCTAAGTGGTTGATTAATCAAATTTAATGGGTAAGCTGGTGTCATTAAACATTTGAAAATAAATGTTCTGGTATGATTTTGAACTAATTTCAGATGTGGCAGTAATGAATTCTGTACCTGTTGAATCCTGATATTGTGTAATAACTTTGTGATAAGCAGATATAAGTTGGCATTATAGCCAGATATTTAAATTGTGTTAAGGCTTATCTACTACAAAATTTCTGATTAACGTATATTTTAACGTAAAGTGAATTTTTTAAATTTATAATTTGAAGTGTTTCTGGTGTTTGAATGTTTGATAATTCATACACATTCAGTAAGTGTTTGTCATTCGAGAATCACGTGGGCCTTTCAGGAGTCACAACGAAGTTACGTGAGTAGAAGCAAATCATATTGGCCCATTTTGTTAAGAAGATTTGAACTATAGAACTTTAACGACAACAATTTTCCTGCGTGGTGCGATGATGGCGCTATAGATGTAAGATATCAAAGAAAATCACAGATATTTCGATATCCCGCATAGCATTTGAAAAGGTTTTAAAACTTAAATTATATATTTTAGCTTAACTCTAACAGAGTAGTTAAGTAATTATTTGACGATCCGAAATAGTTATAAGTTATAAGCGAACAATTAATACCTGCAGCTACAGATTAATTCGCGATTTCACATTTAAGTCTAATGTGAATAAAAGGCAGTTTATATTTCAACATAATATATAGTTATTAACTCATGTAAAGATTTATTAAATACGTGTCACTTAAATAGAGAGCATCACGTAAACTTTTATGTGCACTGTCTTTCAAACATAACAGTGGTGCAACATTTCTGTGTACATACGTTCCAATTTGGTAATGCATTGTTTGTATTGGAGTTACTGGCATTTACATCTAGATTTACTAGTATTACAATTACCGTATATTAGTTATGTTTACTAGTATTACAATTACCGTAATCATGGTTGGATTTATTGTATATGGACATTTTAATTCTAACTGACATGTTAGGTAATGAAATGATAATCCGAAATAGTTATAAGTAATAAGCGAATAATTAATAATTGTGGGTACTAGTTAATTGATGTCTAGTATCACATTCAAAAAAAATTCTTCTTCTGTCAGAAGCGAGTATTCGGTGTGCAAACCTTAAATTTTGTGTTCCCTAGAATTGCACCTATGTTTGGCGGTCCTGTATCTCCCTCTGTTAACTCCTTTATTTTGAAGCTAGTGCCGAGGGGCACTCTAACATCATTTTCAGACTATTTATTTTTAGTGTTTTGTCTGATGTTTTGATACGTTTCTACGTCTGGTGAATTAGTCAGTAGTACTTCTGTTAGGGTCGTATTCGTGGAGTATTATATTTTGTAGAAGAGTGTTAGTGCTCTAACTTTGATGTATCGTTTGACAGTTTCGATATTTAGATCTTATTAGATATCCGTGTTTCGAATTTACCAGGGAATGGTATAGATTTTGCGCAGAGAAAGTTTCGCTAGAGTTACGGAAACTCTATGGTGGATTTAGCAGCTGTGCCAAGGACGCCACAGTCAAATAATAGGCAGGGTTTAATGACATGCATGTATATGAGCAGCCTTTTTGCAGCATTTTGTCTCTGGCGTTCAAATCTCTTTCTAATTTACAAGCTAAATTTATGGCAGAATTAAGTGAATCAGGATCATCTTTGGAAACTCATGCGCTAATCAATGAATTTCTTAGCCCAATTGTAAATCCTTTCGTACCTGAACAGTTAAGTAACAGATTCACTCCGATGGTTTTGTACCCTTACATTTCTTTCATTTCTTTCACGATTTTGAAATCTTTCTTTGCTGCGTTTTTAGGGTTCCGTAGAAAAAACGGAACCCTTTTAGTTTCGTCATGTCCATCTGTCCGTATGTCACAGCCATTTTATTCGGAAACTATTGAAACTATATAAATGAAATTTGGAAGTAAGGTGTCTCCTTTGAACCGCTAGAACATGCAGTAGTGAAAGTAAAGAACAAAGTTTTATTAAGGGTGGGACTCCATACATGTGTCTGAGGAACAAGAATTTTTTTTCATTGCACATTCCCGTGTTGGGTATTTTTGAATAGGTCTTCAAAAATGACAATGATGTTGTTAGAAACTTTTTTCCTTTAAGCTAATCGTTCGCGAAATATACGCTTCTAAAAACGTCAAAAGTCTGTCCCCCCCTTTTGAACGACGGGCCAGTAAAATCTGAAAAAATTTAAGGTTGTAGAACTATATAAAAACAATAAACGATTTTTGGTTTGAACAATAAGAGTCTTACCGTTAATTAGATATTCGAAGTTTTAAGCTACCAACAAAGATTTCTTTAACTCAATACTTTATGCGGCATTCTACGGAACCTTTAACTTATACGTGTCCGACACGCACTTGGTTTCATTTTTATTTTACTGGTATCTAGTGTTGGTGTTGAGCCTTCCGTACTGGAATTTTTGAACAAGAAGGATATGTCATCCTTTTTTTCTTCCCATCGTATAGGATAAAGTTTACTATTGTTAGTACGGGGTTTTTTTCACGTTGATTGGTTTGTCTTCTGAGGCGAACTTACGGACGTTTGTTGTCCTTGCGTCTTGAGTTTTTTTGGTATTTGTTTCTTATTCTGTTGAGGAGGTGTCTTTCGACGTTGACGTATTCCCGGATTTATTTTGGTGAGGGGTAGTTTTTGGGGTTGTTGGTGATGTTTTGGTAGAGTCTGCGGCTGGAGTTGGTACGTTGTTTGCAGATTGTTCTGATTGATTCTGCCTTATTCTTTCTGCCAAGGTAAAATTTTTTGTCCGTAGGAAATCAGTGATGTCACCTAACGCTCGAAGGCGAGTTTTTTTGCCTCGAATTTTGTTTTCTTTTCCTGTGCAATTATGGACTCTATTTGCTTTGCCATTAGCTTGGGCATTTGGAATCTGTAGAGCTATGTTGGTTGGAGTTACAGTTGACACATGCGATTCCAATACAACTGTGGACTTTTGTTTTCGGATGTCCGCATTGTCCGCAAATTTCTGTCCCTGTATGACAGAATTTGGTAACATGTCCCAATTTATGGCACGTTCTGCATCTTTTGGGGTTTGTAATGTAGGTCCTCACTTCAACTTTCCTGAACCCTACTCTGACCGTTTTTGGTGCCTCTAGCTGGTCGAAGGTTATAATAACCAGTCCGAACGTTCTTGGTTCCTGATTTTGTATAGTTTGGCCATAGGCAGGATTTCTTGGTATTCGCTTAGGTGTGTATACTTCTTTCACCGGATGAAAGAGGGCTAATCCTTGTTTTAATTCCTCGTCGGACATGTAAGTCAGGTTTGGGCAAAAGATGATACCCTTGTTACAGTTGAGAGATTCATGTCTTTTCGCCTCCACCTTGTAGTCGCCGATCTGCTTAGCTTGAATGATTTTTTCAGCAGAGACAGCGTCTTTGACCCTGAGGACTAAGTCGCCTTCCCTATCGAAAGAAGCCCTTGACCAATTTTTAGTTATTTTTTTTGGAAGAATTCAAATTTGAATGAAATTTTGTTAGGTTTTTATTATACCATCACGCAATATGCGGTCGAATAAGTCGAAGTTATTAAAATGAAATGCGTTTCGTTCCCGGTTAAGTCTCTATCTTTATTCTCAATACAAAATTCACATCTTTCTCCTCTCAGTTTCGGACACACACTGTCCACCTCTTATTCACATCCATCTCACCACTCACATCGCTTCATGGTGAAAGGCATTGCCCTATCACACTATTTTATTTTAACCTAACACTTTGAATAACGCTGAACTTTTTGAATAAATATAACACTACTAAAATTTTTTTTAAATTGAATTTGAAAACAAAATTTGTGAATCGCCTGCTCTCTGAACAGTTGTCACGATGCTGCAAATTTATTTTGTCCTCTGATTGAACTCCAAAATATGCAGTCTTACATTTTTTGAGCAATTTCGAAAGAGAGCATAATTTACCATCGAATTTCGGTACTAGGTCAACTGCGAGTTTCAAACTCATATATGAAGAGGCTACAGACGTCTCGATTGACATAATTTCTTCGCTAGAAAGACTGTGATTCGTTACATGGTCTTGCGTGGTTAAGGAAGGATTGTTATGGACCATTATTTTCGTATGAGATTGGTTCATAATTTCACCAGGTGGATTTCTCATTAGATCAGAGTGACAAAAATTAGTATTTTTTTATATTATTTTGTACCGGGTTAGTCTGATGTTACTATTCGGAGTAACTACAGCTTATCGACGTCTTCGAGGCTGAGTATTCTGATACATATTCGTTTACACCAAGGTTGATCATTGGTCCTGGGCGAAGAAATCTGATGATTGTACTTTTTATTTTCGATTTACTATACAACCAAGCTACATACACTAGCGTGCAAAAGTATAAGGACATGATAATAATATCAGTAGGAGTAATAATATAATATTCAATTTTCTGCATTTAATGTCGTTTTTTACTGTGTTCAACACCAGTATGTGAATAATTTTTTTACGTTATCTAGAAAATAGACTATTTGCCGATGAATTATAGACATTTACGTAAAAACAACTCATTAATAGTAGACAAAATGATCAAATTACGAACGCACCAAAAATTCTGGTTTTTGATTGGCATTGTTTTTGTACTAACACTTGTAATAAAATAACTAAATCTTATTTCAAACTATTCAAAAATGCGCGCAAATGTTTTAAAATGGCAATTGAGACCACCGAGATTGTATGTCAAAAAATATAACGGTAAATTCGGCGTTCTGCTTTGTTCCGTGTGCGATAGAGCTGTCAAACTCATTCCTGTCGTTATTTGCAAGCAAAATACACATTTTGATCGCTGAAAATGGCTCACAAAAAAGAAATTTCACTTGAAAAGCGTGCACAAATAGTTGTTTTAAGAAAAGTGGGCAAAACAATTCGGGAAATTGCTAAACTTGTTGGCGTTTCAAAGTGTGGTGTTGGAACAACGTTGAAGCGGGTCGCCGAAACCAAATCAAATAACAATCGAAAACGCTCTGGCCGACCAAAAAAAACAACTAAAGGTGATGATCGACGCATTGTATCGATGAGCCAGGAAAATCAATTCAAAACCGCATCAGAAATTCGTGCCGAAATCAATGAAACTTTGACTGAGCCAATATCTGTGGATACTGTCAAACGTCGTTTGCGAGAGAAGGGTTATGTGGGCCGCATTGCTGTCAAAAAACCACTTCTACGGCCAGAAAACAAGCACAAAAGATTATTGTTTGCCCAAAAACACAAGGATTGGTCAATAGATCAGTGCAAATCTGTGCTGTGGACCGATGAATCAAAGTTTGAGATTTTTGGATCCAAACGTCGGCAGTATGTTCGTCGAAAGAAAGGTGAACGATATAAACCTCAATGTATTGCACCCACAGTTAAGCATGGTGGTGGTTCAGTGACTGTTTGGGGGGGTTTTAGCTACGATGGTGTTAGTGAGCTGGTTCGAAACGAAGGAATAATGCGAAAATAACACTATCACAATATTCTTCAACGAAGCGCCATTCCATCTGGCATTGGTTTGATTGGCTACGGATTTACATTCCAGCAAGACAATGATCCCAAACTATCTGTGATCCAAAGAAGAGGAAGGTGTGCTGGAAATCATGGATTGGCCACCACAATCTCCTGACATCAACCCGATTGAATTATTGTGGGATGAACTCGATCGCCAGGTGAAAAACATGCGCGCGACCAGTGAAGGACAGCTTTTTGAAAATCTAAAAGTGACTTGGGAGAATCTCGCAACTGAAAAACTTGGAAAATTGGTCGAAAGGCTTCCAAGAATTTGCGCTGCAGTCATCAAAGCACGAGGTGGACACTTTGATGAAAAAAAACTGATATGACTTGTGGTGATATACTCATTATTTTTAAATTTTTTTACATGCACTGTACATATTATAAGCGTAATTCATAAACAAATAGTCTATTTTTTAGATTACTTCAAAAAATTATTCATATAGTGGTGTTGAACACGATAAAAAACAACATTATATGCAGAAAATTGAATTTTATTATCATGTCCTTATACTTTTGCACGGTAGTGTATATGCTTTTTTAAATATATCTAAATTGTATTACTAAATAATTTGTCATGTAATAACAAACCGGTGCAGTAATGAATCTTGTGCCCTCTCCTCTAATTTCCTCTTCACGCGTCTGAAAATTTAAAGAAAAATCACAAACGAGTGACCACATTTCGGGTATATTTTCCATGATTCAAAGTACATAAGAGAAGGTTATTGCCAGTAGTTTACCCCGAATCCACAAATTAAAAGTAAATAAAACTATATATAGGCAAGGATCACCCTATATATAGCAAGCCTATTTACGTGTTTTGCGATCAAATATGTTAGTCAGGGCTGACATTGAAAATTAGAACTGAACTGAAGAGGAACTTAAGGATTCCAACCTGTGTTATCCAATTCATGGAGGAGGGCAATCTATTACTAATGATCACGACACGAGAATTTATAGTCGAAAACTCCTGGCAATTACCTGACCACATGCATGAATGAAAAAATAAAAATATACTAGACTAAAGTCAAACCACAATCACTCCAAAGTCACTTAATTCAACTAAACGTTACGAAAAAAATTAATCTGAATTTGGTAAATACATGCATGCATCCACACGAAAAAATAGTTATACATTGTGAGGGCCACACCAAGTTTGTTTCTTCTGCAAAAGCCGCAAAAAGAATAATGGTGCCTTAACTCTCCCGTGTTTATTTCCAAACTAAACTGTGTCTTATCTACACACACCATGACGCTACGCACCCACCTAATCCACCATGGTTCGATTTGCGCAGCCAATGACGATCATGTGTTCTATTCACCACCCTTAGCATAGTGCTGCCACACGGTGTCATTAGATTTAGTAAATTAGATCAGAACCATGGTGAATGAGAGTGAAGTTGCTTACAACATGCATCTCAAATGACTTTTACATTCGGTTATACTGTATTTGACTCCTCCCGAGTTAATCTTCATCGAGGTTTGTTGTTGCTGGTGGATATATTTGTAGGAAAGTGGTCGCTTCCATAATTATAGTCTAGGATCTCCCGTTTCAAGCCTTGGTCCATTTTTGGAGATATGATCGTCAGATCCAGCATAGATCTGGAGCTTGTGTCTTTAGTATTCAGGTTTGTTCCCCGTCATTTAGAACGACTAGGTTGCAAAGAGTCAGCGTTCTCTCCAACTTTAGACCTTCTTTGTTCGTCTCTACTGCTGGATTCCACAATTTACCACAATTTATCATAATGTTTTTAAAGTCGTTGCACCAGCTTAAAAATCTTTCCATGAGGTTTGTTGATGTGAAATTAGTGGTTTTGGCCGATGTCGGGGGGCTATACAAGTTGATGTTAACATATTAATCACCAAGGGGGAAAATGAAAACCCAAGATTTCATACAAACAATAATGGAATTTATTTACTTAAACATTAGGGACGATTAATAAAGAAATTGAATTAGAGACCCGCGTCGACTGGCGATGGATCGTTACTGCCCCTGCCGCTTGGACCCGTCTGTAAAGAGAATAAAACGGGCGTTTCGTGTTAGAGAACACTAGTGGGCCAAAACCTGAAACACTCGAACACTAATGGACCAAAGTCAGAAACACTCTCACCCTGGGCGGACACACCGACCCCTGGCTGGACTAACCAAGCCTATACACTATTTTGGAGGACTCATCATCCCCGCAGCCGGACTAACCAGGCGACAACACACTTGGGGTGGACTCACCGAACCCCTGGCTGAACCCCTGGTTAGACAACATCACACGATCCTACGTTAGGTCACCCACCTTTAATCCTCGTGGCGATTTCGTAAATAATGGTTTTATTATACTTGAACAGAATAGATTGATTTAGATTTAATAATGAAATTTTAACACAATACTTGTAGTGATGTACGCGCGTCAAACGGTTACTATGGACTGCGGCATTACGGCGAAAGGACGCGACGCCTTAGTTCTCAAGTGGAACCAAATGTTAATTCTAACTAAACGTTTTTTGAATTTCAAGGCTGGAACAATTCATAATTTTCTGAAAAGGAAAATAAACATTGAGGATAAAGAAACAAGTGAAGGTCATAAAATGTCTGATTTATGGCTCAGACTTTCACCTACAGTTCACATTGGTTATTACCATTTTTATGTTGTTTGTGTTACATACCATGTGATCAAATTTGAACCGGACTAGTTGCAAATAACGTTTTTGTATCTTTTAATTTGAATCTTTATTGTCATGCATGCAAACGACCGGAATGACCTTTGGTTCTTTCCGCGAATTTCGCTTCATGACCCCAGTCGAGTCATGACTTTCCCCGGAGCGGATATTTAAATTTGGAAAACAGGAAAAAATCTCAAGGACCCAAATCTGGCTGAGCGATGACTTTTGTTTCATGTTTGGCCAAAAATTCACTCACACTCAGGCTGGAATTTGCAACAAATTGAGATCTTTTGGTACGAGCCTGGCGGAAAATGTGCTGAGCCTATCCATAAGAGATATGGAGATCATTTGCTGTCTCTCTAGCTCCAACACGACGTTTTTCCAGGACAATCTCCTTCACTTTCTCGATGTTATCATCGTTAACAGAGGTGGAGGCAAGTATTCGATGATTTTCCGACCCTCTGTTGTGATTTATTTAATTATTTAATTTTTACAATGTTTAAAGATTCGCATTTTAATTTCTCTACGTAATCGTTTTAATTTATGTGTTTCATATACTACGTAAGGCGATTCAGGGCGGAAGGGAGTCAACCGTGTCTTATTTTTTCTTACAAGAGGGTGGCAGGAACCCATGCAGGATATGCCAGCTCTTCAAATACGGCCAAGTATTGGCCCATTGTTGGTTGACGATATTACACCGCGAGTAATGGGTCAGTAATTGTGCCATGCGTCGGCCGATATATGATTTTCCTGAGTATTTTTGTAGGCGATGGCCATTGTCTGGCCTGTTAATGGTAACCACATTTTCTTTTTAGGGTCAAATATTTGATTCAATATACATATATTCTTGAGTTACATTTTCTCGACTGGATTTTTTGCGGGTGAAAGTGTTTGATTTATTGTTTGCGTTTTAAAATTTTGGTGTGAAAGACCACCGTGAAATTAGGCATGTGGCAGCCACTTTATCCATATATGTTAAAATCTCCCACAAAACTTACTTTACAAAACTCGACTTTTAAGAGTTGAATTTATGATGTGGTCATCTTCACTGTTCGCAAGCGTCTGCTTATTGGAAGTCGCCTGATATGTTCTTTTCTCGTCCTCGTACAAAGCTGAACGAAAAGTTCGCTGTGTATTCCATGATCATTCGTGGATCATGGATATAAAGTTGGTTGAGGGTTGCCACACAGTCGACTCGCGATTTAGTGAATCGGTTAGTGCACGGCATATTTACTCTAACGAGGCTGTCACTTTTGCGGGGTCTAACACTCAAATCATATTTTATATTACTATGCTTTTTGTGTTAAAAATTTTTATATATACTTTATATATCTCCACTTGTTTTAGATTAATTTGGATGACAAATTAATTTGTTTTTGTTACGGCCGTTTCGACACACTGTGTCATCTTCAGACGGCGGTGAGTTCAAAACTGCTGTTTCATATTATATATATTATATTATTTTGGAGTTTATTCAATAAAAATGATAATTTTGAAGTTCATTACACTTTTTTTAAAAATGAAGTTATTTTCGGTTGCTTTTTAATAATATTTATTCCTAGTTGGACTAATTTGTTCCGCAAACTATGTAGCACCACAACGGTGAAGTAATCTATCTCATTCTCGTTTTCTTCAACCCATTGCAGAACGTTGTTAAGAGACCTTAGCGCATCCCTTCTGGAGACTCGTTGATCTTGTACCATGTCAATTTCTTGACTTGGTACACCCTCTTCCTCAGTTTCTCCAGCATCTTCATCTTCGTATTGCATCTGAACATCCTCATTCCACTTATCAGTATCTGTTGTTTAGTACGAAGCCTGCATGTAATAGTAATGTTAAGAATGTCTTATACATACGTGCATTGTAGTTGTGTACTTACATTAGGGTTAATAATTTGCAACATGTTGGCAATGTCTTTTTCTGCACATTCAATATCTTCGTTTTGCATATGAATTTTCAAAACGCTTAGTGGAATATTGTCTTCTTCTTCAATACCGGAAGGTAATGAAAGTAAATTGTGCCGGATCTTTTTATTTATTTATTTGTTTAACTTAGGACAAGTGAGGTACAACGAGGTGAAAGAGAGATAAATCAAGCTTAAAACTAGAAATCACAATTGAAATAACACAAATAGTAAAAAATGTAGTGTAACCTGATATATAGAAAAATAACAGTGTTATAGTTTTTATTTTCAGTTTTAACCAGTTGCTACTTTAATGTTGAGGGTAGGCTATACACAAACTTTGGGTTGGCTTAATATTTATTAGAGTACATATACCACTTACAATTTTCATTTTTATTTTCATTCATTTTCCTAAAGCTTTATACAATACAAATGCCCATGTGACCAATCGCTCATTCTTTATATAAACTAATCACCTAATTATCTTCCTAATATTTTATACAAATCAAATGCTAATGTGACCAATCTACTAGTTATCTTCCTAATATTTTATACAAATCAAACGTCCATGCGACCAATCGTTTCATTCTTTATATAAACTAATCTACTAATTACTTTTTCATTCCACGATTCAGCCAGATTCAAATTTACTTTACTTTCTTGACTAAATTCATGTTTCTAAATTTCCAGTTTGTGTTTTAATCCTAATTTTATTCAGTTTTTATTTCATTCCTTAACCTAATTTACAATTCTGTTCTTATTTTTATTCTTACTCCTTTTGGTACCGCGGTACTTCAAACGATCGTTATGGAGCCGCTGGATCTCCCTGCTGATCCGTAGACGTTCCTCTTTTCCTACTGCCAGCAGCAGACGACGCCGGACCTCTTCTATGGCCCGCCTGAAGTTGGCCTCCACCCCAGTACGGTACTTGACGAGACGCTCCTGTTCCACGGCCGGTGGCACGACGACCTCCTTCTTGCCCCGATTCCTGGCCCGGTATTCCTCCAAGGTAATTGGCTTCGGTCCGGCCCTGGAATCGCGCAACGCCTCCTCTCATGTTGTTTGCGACGTCCCCGACACTGTGAAATAGCCACTTCAATGACGCCGTGATTGGAACTAGGTTGATGGGTTCTGGCAACCACTTTCAACTAGAAGTTCCCCCCACAATCGATAGGTTTCTAGAACCTTGTTCGATGGGATATTTCGGACTCTAGTTGATGGGTTACTAAACCTCTTTCAACACGAAGTTCCTTACTGCACCGATAGGTTTCGAGAACCTTGTTCGGTTTTGCAGCTTCGAGCTCGAGTTTGATGGGTTACTATGACCACTTTCAAGTTCGAGCTCCCAAACGCAGAGAACCGAGAGGTTTCTAGAACCTTCTTCGGTTTGACCAATTCGAACTTGAGTTTGATGGGTTACTATGACCACTTTCAAACTCAAGCTCCCAGAGAACCGATAGGCTTCTAGAACCTTGTTCGGTTTGGATCACTTACTTCTCCTTGTATGTCTACTCCCTTGAATGGTCTGCCTGACTTTTAAGGTATTGAAGTTGATCCCAACTACTGGTGATATCCCCAATTTTTCTCCGCTTTTTATCCCAAGAAACCGGGATTCTTGACCGTTGGTGCGAGGTTGCCATCAATTACGAAACGCACTTAACTTCTGCATGGCGCCATCTACAGGTGACGGGCGGTGTGACATGTTCGAGTGAGTATAGTCACATGTTCGATTTCTGGTGCATTATGTTTTTCAGGTTCATATGTGAAAATGTATGACATATGTATGTCACATATATGTATATCACATATATATATTTAGAAAAATAACAGCAAATGATTATTAAAATGAGAAAAGTCTGAACGCAAAGTCGGATCAAAGAGCCTAGGGGACTCGGGTCTTAATCCCTACAGATAATATTTATGCAGGAGCGGATAAAATCCTGATTGTTGTGGTCAACCTGCGTGGACTGCAGAAAGGTAGAGACCCGGTTGTGCGTCCTGAGCATGCGTGTGATGGGCTCCATCCGCCTGAATTCCGTATGGTAGAAAGGGATATGCTGAGGAACGCCCATTCTGAGGTTCATCCCGCAGGATCGTATCTTGACAAGCTCGAGGATGTAGGGAGCTACGATTGATCCCTGGATCACGCCATGAATGAAAGATTAATCGGCCATTACCCTACGGGAAGAAAGTGATTGGAGGTCGATGAGGTTCAATCGGTCTTCGTACGGTGGAAGGAGGATAGGGTTAACCCATGGGAGGAAGCGCTGTTTTAATATATATATATATATATATGTGTATATAAATTTTTTTTTCCTGTTTTTTTATACCTTTTTCTTTCCTCCGTACTTTGAGGTTTATATTTGCCTGAAGTCCACTTTCGCCATAGAGGAACGAATATATGAATATATATATATATATAAAAAACAAGGAGTGCTCGACTAAAGTTCACTTGCATCTAGGGTTGGGGAGGGGCTAATCAATTAAAGCATCAATTTCGGTTTAATACATATATTGAGGAGTAAATCTACACTGAGGTTGTACATTGGTCCTTAGCTTATATTATACGAGGACCCACACTAGATTACTGGTGATTTCGGTTCTTGATACTCGACTAGGTTCATTATTCAATTTTATGTTTCTCGATATGTTCTGATTTCACTATTTATTTATCTTTTTCTCGTTAGGTTCTAGGTTCACCCGTTATTATCTGCCGACCAACCGGTCCCCGACTAACTAACTACTTAACTCCGCTGTGGTCGCGTTTTTATCCCATTTCCGATCGAGCTCTGCATTACCGATCGAACTTCCTTGTCCAATCGGCATGCTTCGCTGCGAACGGTAGTGTGAAAGCGTCACCACGCTTACTGAAAGAGGCGTGGCGCCTTAGCGTCAGGTACTGTTTGTTTTCGCGCCAAACAGTCACATCTTTTATTTACAGAACCATGCCGTGAAGCGGCAAGGTTCTAATTGATCAATTTTACGAGAAAAGGAATTTATCTGTGATTCAAGGAGAAATTTGGAAAGGGATAATATTTCATTTTACAAAGGGATAAAATTTCAGGGACGACGTGTGAGTCCTAAAACAATAAAATTCATGATATTATTGCTTCGTCGACGACCAGGCGAGAGGATTCTAAGAAAGATGATGTGAGGGTTACGGGTGTTAACCAGATGTGGTTTTTCGACGAATACGAGAATAATTCGGATGTGATTTCCTACAAGCATAATTTGGATGTATCTTGCATCTCTAATTGGATTATGTTCTGGCTCGCGGTTTTTATTACGCGGTTTTTATTACAACAGCGCTTCTGTACTGCCTCTAGTCTCCCAATGTGGTGTTTATGATATGGAGACCAAACCTGTGTTGCGTATTCCGTTATTGGGCGAACAAGGGAGATAAAAAGGTCTGTATCGATATGCGGATCCTCTATCTCCCATGTCTATCTAACAAAAAAAAAAAAAAAAAAAAAGTTTGGTCTGATGGTTGAAATTATGGAACAAACCACTGTTCCATTCATTCTCTCGCTATGAGTGAAAGACCCATTCCCCCATTCCTAGGAATTGGGCTCAAAGGAGAGTAACATTTCTGAAACCTCCGTAACTCGAACATCTTAAAAGAGAACAAAAGAGTTAAAAAAAATTATATTAGCTGAATAAAAATCAATCAATTAAAATAAATTATAACAAATCATATTACGATAAATAAAATTTGATTAAAACTAAATAAATTATATTTAAAAAAAAATTAAGTAATATAAATAAATAAAGCGAAATTATATGAAGGAAAATAATAACGAGATGATGACTAGATGAAAAAGGCCTGTTTAAAAGACACTGGAGCAGGGTGGACTTGCATAAAGGGTGAGTTTAATATTGATATGATCAATTTCTCTAAACTCAAGATGGATGGGTGAAGTTATACAGTGGAGACTAGGGTGGAAAGTTATAGCTAATCGACTAAAGGAAAGATTTATAGTTTACTCATTTGTAAACTCGATGCTGGTGGTCAAAATAGCCTCGATGGTAGAGTGGTATGTGAGCAGTGTTGAGCTCTTCTTGTAAATACTGATGAAGGTATTGAGGCGGTTTGATTCGGAGAGAATCAATCAATGGCCGGTCAATTGCACAAGCTTCCCTAACTAGTTCGTTGTCACTGACTGACACGCGTGAGAGATATTTATACCCAATGGACAGGAGGAAATTGTCGATCGGAACGATGTTAGCCTTTCTATATAGGTAAGAATTGCTGAAGTGTTTGCCATTGTGTTTCCTTCTATAGTTAACACAATGGCGGAGAATTTTCCGTTCCTGAACACGAAGCTTTTCCATTTGGGCAAACGAAATGCAATTCCAAACAGGAAAGGCGTTTGAAAGGATAGGACGAATAAGTTGCTTGTAGCAAAGGATCTTTATTTTAGCAATTGATTATTACGGCGAAGAGAATTGTGCAGGTATTTGGTTCGTATAAGAACCTTCTGCGAAATTTTCTTGATATGCTCAATAAAATTGATTTTGGGTGTGAAATGTACACCAAGGTACTTCATGGAGCTTTTTAAAGATATTGGGGTGTTGTCAAGTAGTAGATTGACGTTGGTAGACTTGTAGTTACGCGGGCGATCTTTCTGGGTACCAGTGAAGCATGTTGCAGTTACCTTTGATAGATTCAACTTGACCTTCCATCGGTGATAGTAATGAACTAGATTATCTAGATGTTCATTGAGCGAATTTGAGGCGTGAGCAAGGTTAGATGATGCTGTGTAAACAAGCAAATCATCAGCAAAGCTGAGTTGTTTAACCAAAGGCGGAGGACAGGGCAGATCACTAATATAAATGTTGAAGGGAGTTGGACCCAATACAGAGCCTTGGGGGACAGAGCCAGCTGCAACTGAAAATACTCCGGATAACTCCGGATACGAGCAGAACGTGTGGTTTATGTAACCGCAGAAAGTCACGAAGAAGCTCACGCTTGAAGTGTTATACAAGAGAGTGCGCATTAATAGGTATAATTTTAAACCTTTTATCCATTTAATAAATGAGAGGCAAAGGTAGTGCAGAGAAGAGCTTCCTTCTCCTCAGGATGTACCAATTTATCGTAGGTGGGCTTGATTTTAAGAATGACATTATAAATGTCAAGGAATTTTTTATAGTCTGGAAGATCACCGACAGATGGACTTGGACCAGAAGGATAGGAGGAGCGCGATGCGGGGGTTGGCGCTGGCTTAGGAGGGGGAGAGGTTAAAGTAGCCTCAGGAATTGGGGAGTTAGAAATACCTTGCGAGGTAGGAGCGAATGAAGAGGCAAATGAAACGCCATTTTTAACGTAGTTGTTAAGGGCGGCTTGCTTCTGAGCGGCAAGAGCTACGTCGACAGCCTTTGCAGCCTTCATTTTTTTTGATATCTCCTTATACTTGGAGCATCTTTAATTAGCTGGGTGGCCTTTTTAGTTGCACATGCGACAGAAGGGGATGGTTCCCTCAAGTTGTTTTCCTGAAGCGTCGAACTGAGCTTTGGGGATTTGGCATTCACCAACTTTGTGTCCTTCGTCGCAACGGACACAACGGAAGGGCATACTGCAGTTCTTTTTGACGTGGCCGTAGCGGCAACAGTTGGTGCATTGAGCTAACTCATTGGAGTGGTACGTAGTGAACACGACAAGGGAATTAATGGCAGCAAGCTTTGTGGTTTTGAGAATGGGTCCTAAGTCTGTACCTGCTGCTGATTGGATTTTCCAGATATTAAGGTTCTGGTACCTGGTGGGGTTGATTTTATTTAACCGAGGAAGGGGAGCTAATTTATCAAGTTGCAGAAAATTGACTTCTGGGAAAGCCTCTTGAAGAGCGTTAGACACATCGTCGTGTTCAAAAGTCTTGCAGACTTTCTTAAGAAGGATGGTTTTAGTTTTTTCATTCTTGGAAGTATGAGTGAAGTGACTAACTTTGAGGTAAGTAAGCACTTCCTGAATAATGCCTAACGACCGTTTATCATAGGCGATTATATGCGCTTTGTTAGAATTAACATTGCGTAGGGTGAAATTAGAGTGGCCTAGTTTTTCTTTGAGGGTATTTGATACAAGTTTCAAATTGGCATTGTATGCAATTACTGGCGGCAATTTAATTTGACCAGTAGAGGATGGAGGAGCGGTTTAGGAAAGAGGGGCAACAGCAGGAGCTTGGCCAGAAACGGATGGGCCAGTAGTAGGAGGACGAGAAGCAACAGCTGGGGCCTTGCCAGTAGAGTTTGGGCTTGGTGGCTTGGGGGCAGGAGTCGGGACTTTGGTGAAACCAGGAGTTGCAGAGCGATTGGGAACAGTCCTGTTTTTGCACGGGTTTGGGCTGTAGAAGGAGTACAACTTGGACGTGAAGCAGGTTGTACGTTAGCGGCAAGTGAGAGCTTTTTTGCGGGTCCAGCCTGAGGTGAAACGGTTTGGTTGGGTCTCTTATGAGCAGATTGAGAAACGTCCATCTGTTCAGATGTACCTTGAGGGATAGCAAGATGTGACTGCTCTCCAGTTGAGATCGAGGGGTAGGTTGGGCGACACCGATTTTTGTTCGCAGCGATTGAACTTCGTTACGAAGAGTGAAGTTATCCTGCATTAACTGCTGAATCAAAGAGCGGAGCTTTTCAATGTTGGCATTGGGTGACAGAACACCCGGCGCCGGCACACTCATTGTGCCAGAATAAAAAATATGTAATTAAATAATAAATAATATATAATATAAAGTAATATAATATACGATAAAGAAAAATATTCCAAACCACGTGTTAATCTCTCGGATTAACACGATAGGGAAGTTCCTAGCAACAGCGAGCGAAGTCCAATGAAAATTCGAGAATATTCTGGAAGCGTCCTGTCAAAATTGTCACGAATTTTTCACACAACAAAACAAAATACGTCCGCCTCGAACGAGTATCGAACGTAAACTCCCCTGGTCTATCTAGTTATAAACTCGAGAACACCACGTGCTTTCCTGATCACATGGCTAGCGTGTGCAAGGAAAGTAAGCCTAGAATCGAGGTGAACGCCTTTATCTTGTACGAGTCCCACCAGACTACAGTGGAACAATAAATCAGAAAGTTATGGGGAATATAGTTGGGTTTTCGATGGAAGCAGACGTATTGACACTTCGAAATATTCAGCGGCAAGTTACTTTTTGAGCACCATTCAGCAAAACGCTTCACATCGTCTTGGAGTTCAAGGCGGACCGACTGATGAGCTACATTTTTAAAGATCTTAGAGTTGTCAGTGTAGCTAAGAATGACTGAATTCTTGACGACGCGGGGACCGATATGGCTACCCTGTAGGCCAGTTGTTATATATTTTATTTTTCAGTTGTTGGAGGTATGTTGGAGGTAGGCTTTCAATACAATTCTTGTTCGAGTGACTTGTGTTTTATTTGATAATGATTTAAGTAACACAATCTTCATTGCAATCTTAATCCTAATTCCAATCTTGTACCTTATAACTCTTCCTACAATCTTATTCCTAGAATTCTTATTATAATCCTGTTACTGACACTTCCTGCTACAAAATTGCCTATTTAAGTTATCATTCAGCTTTCCTCTCAATTACTTCTCTTACTCTACTTTCTAACAAAATCTAATTAATGCACTCTTCTACAAATCCACTTTTCAAGCTTGAGTTTCATTGGCTAAATCATTAATTATTCATTTATTAATCTTGTTGTGGTTTTATTTTTGTTATTGAATTCAATTTGAATTTGTACTCGAACAGTTTCCAGTTTGACTTTCTTTCTGGAAATGTCGAAGGTTTACAACCAATTTGATGAATCAAAGTCCTACTGTCTTTTTGAAAGTTGTTATTTAATTGAACATTATTAACACCTTATTCTAAGTTCTTTACATACGCCACTTAATTACAAAATCTCTATATAAGCCAAATTCTTGATCGCTCCTATAAATTACAAGATCTCTATAACGACCAAATTCTTGATCATTCCTAAAACCTTATTCTAATTCCTTTTCATACGCCAATTAATTACAAAATCTCCAAAAGTCTTGAACACGCCAATTAATTACAAAAACTCTATATAAACCAAATTCTTGATCATTCTAATTTCTTTTCGTACGCTAATTAATTACTAAATCTCCAAATGAATGTAAACTCGTTTTGCAGAATAATTCCTAAACCTATACATAACCAAAATTGCCGACTGTTAGGCGGATTTAAATTCGTGTTTTCCAGTGGATTTTTATATATTCTCATTTGTTTTTTTTTTCCTTATTTTTATCAATACGCTTCTCCTTCCTATATTTAAGCCGCTCATTGTGCAGCTTCTGCAACTCTCTACTGATCTTGAGTCGCTGCTCCTGCCCTGCGGCCAATAGCAGGCGACGGGCTTCCTCTATTGCCCGGCGGAAGTTAGCCTCTTTTCCCGTGCGATGTTTTGGGACACGAACGTTGGGCTGAGGGGATGGCCGTGCAGTCTCCCGTCTGGCTGAGTTCCGGTTGCGGTACTCCTCCAATGTGATAGGCCTAGGACCGGCCTCCGAGTCACTCAAAGCCTCTGTCAATGATTTCCTAGGCAATTCCGGCACTGAGGATGGACCAATTTATTAATTTGGCTGACTAGGAACCTAGTTGATGGGTTTTATCAACCGCTTTCAACTTGGGGTTCCCCATGTTGTAGTTTAATTTTTCAGTTGTTAAACTTCACTTTAACAACAAGTTCTTGAATTCACTACAGTTAAATGTCGAAGGTTGACAACTCATTTGATAAATCAAAGTCCTACTTTCTCATTTGGAAGTTATTATTTAATTAAACCTTATTCTAGTTCCTTACATATGCCAATTTATTACAAACTCTCTATATAAACCAACTTTACATTATCTCTATATAAACTCAAATCCATGATAATTCCTAAAACCTACTTGCAAAATCTCTATACAATCCAAATTTACAAGATCTCTATATAAACCAAATTCGTGATAGCTCCTTAAACCTTATTGCAAAATCTCTATACAATCCAAATTTACAAGATCTCTATATAAACCAAATTCGTGATAGCTCCTTAAACCTTATTGCAAAATCTCTATACAATCCAAATTTACAAGATCTCTATATAAACCAAATTCGTGATAGCTCCTTAAACCTTATTGCAAAATCTCTATATAATCCAAATTTCTTTTCGTACGCTCATGACTTTAAACCTATTTTACGGGGTAATTCTTACAGCTGTACTTGGCCAAAATTGCCGACTGTTGGGCGAATTCGAATTCGCGTTCTCCAGAGTATCTCTATCTGTTCGTTCTTATTTATTTATCTCTCTTTTTTTTCTAATTCTCTTCTTTTCTCTTATTATTGTTTTTCTTTTTTTTTTCTCTTTTCTATTTATTTTTCTTTTCTTTATTTTTATCACCTCTCTTTTCTTTCCGATACCTGAGCCGCTCGTTGTGCAGCTTCTGCAACTCCCGGCTGATTTGCAGACGTTGTTCCTGACCTACGGCCAACAACAGGCGACGCCGGACCTCCTCTATAGCCCGGCGGAAGTTAGCTTCCTTCCCTGTACGGCGTTTCGGGACACGGACGTTGGGCAGGGGGGATGGCTGCGTGGTCTCCCGTCTGGCTGCGTTCCGGGCGCGGTACTCCTCTAGAGTAATGGGCCTAGGACCTGCCCCCGAGTCACGCAGAGCCTCCGTCAACGACTTTTTGGGTGATGCTGGCACTACGAATGGACCAACTCATTAGTTCGGTTGATTAGGAATCTAGTTGATGGGTTTTATCAACCACTTTCAACTTGGGGATTCCCCAGAAACCGATAGGTTCCAGGAACCGTGTTCGGTTGGTTGGTTCGGACGTCAAACGATGGGTTTATACAACCACTTTCGTATCCGACGTTCAAAAGACCGATAGGTTTCTGGAACCTTTTTCGGCGGACGTTTTTGAACCCGGGTTGATGGGTTTTTTCAGCCTCTTGCAACCCCAATTCCTTTTAACCGATGGGCTTTACGAACCTCTTAAGGCGCTGTTTGTACTCACTTGTCCTTTCTTGGATATTTTCCCAGTCAGGTTAGTTTTAACAACTGATGCTTTCTCTAGCTTTCGCCGGCTTTTTATATTTTGAAGCCGGGAATTTCGTCCGTTATTGCGATGTTGTCATGTGTTGCTGTTGTATGTTACAAACATAAGTTTTTATATGCATACATTAGTAGTTATAAACATAAGTTAAGTTGTTACATGTTTATTTTCTCCTTGTTACAATATGTTCTCGTTCATTCGAGTTAGTTAAATGTTGAAGGTTTACAATATAAACAATATAAACTGACTTAATAACTCTAGTATAAACAATTTTTGTACATTCCAACCTTAAAACTCTATCGCGTATAAACTTTATATAAACCAACTTTAGTAATTCTAATAAGAACAATTTTGGTACCTTCCAATTTCAATAAATCAAATGCGTAGATATTTTATATAAACCAACTCTATAACTCTAGTCTAAACAATTTTTGTACATTCCAATCTTAAAACTCTATTGCGTATAAACTTTATATAAACCAACTTTTATATTCTCCGTAAGACCTTTCGTTATGCAAGCTGAACTAATTAATTCTAATGGTTACGAAATCTCGATCTCAGATTACACTACTGTCGCGCTACGATAATGCAGGTATACAGGCGGTTTCATAGACCGCGGTGCGGCATGGATTGCCGACTGTGAGGCTGATGTAAAAATCCGTGCATCTTGTTAATTTCAGTATTTATTTTCCTTTCTTCTTCTTCTCTCTTTATATATTCACTAACTTAATTTTATTTATTTTTTAATATTTTTGTTAGTTTGGCGCTTCTCTCGGCGATATTTGAGCCGCTCGTTGTGGAGCCTCTGCAGCTCCCTGCTGATCTCCAGCCTCTGTTTTTGACCAACGGCTAACAGCAGGCGACGCCGGACCTCCTCAATTTTCTTTCGGAAGTTAGCCTCAACTCCTGTGCGTCGTTTGATGGTTACGTTGGACGGAGGGGTTGGACGGTTTGCCTCTAGTTTGGCAGAGTTCCTGGCGCGGTACTCTTCAATCGTGATTGGCCTAGGACCTGCCCCCGAATCACGCAGCGCCTCTGTCAACGTCTTCTTGCTGGCTTCTGGCACTGGGGATAGACCAGAAGGTTATTACGGTGAAAAAGGGGCCTAGTTGATGGGTTTAGACAACCACTTTCAACTCGGGAATTCCCCAAAAAACCGATAGGTTCCAGGAACCGTGTTCGGGTGGGACGTTAAACGATGGGTTTACTAACCACTTTCGTTTGGGACGTCCCCAAAATGCCGATAGGTTTCTGGAACCTTGTTCGGCTCAAAAATTAGAAATTTTTGGTGATGGGTTATGTAACCACTTTCACCCTGATTTCTGGGTTTCACCGATGGGCTGCACTAACCGCTTTCGGTTCCAGCCGTACTCACTTTTCCTGTTGGTTAGGTGTACCTTTCCAAACTGAATGCTGTCCTTAGCTTTTCGTTGGTTTTTTATATTTGAAAACCGGGAATTTCGTCCGTTAATGCGCGGTTGCCATATTTCACAAAATATCTTCCACTGTACGGTGGCTCCATCGGGTGGTGAGCATTTAAGTTTTTTAGAACTTACGTTCCCACTTGTGTTTGGCTTTGTGACGTGTTAGTCAAGTGACAGTCGATGAGCGTGCGCGTTTGTTTACATTTCGTTTAGGTGTTCTTATGTGTTTTTATGTGGATTTATGTGGTTCTATGTGGACGGCGATGTTGTGGTAAGTATTACAGAACCAGTTTACTATATATTGATTTTTTCCAGCGTTGTTTTGTGTTGAACGCTTCGGGCTGGTGTTGTTTGTTGGTGACACGTGCCTTTTGTTTTCTCCGGTGCCGTATGCTTTTATGCTGGTTGTTGGGGAGCGCATAATACTCTTGGTGAGCACATACTGGTTATGTTGTTATGTTTTTTGTGAATTTGTTTTGTAGGTTCCGGTATCCTAGGTATGGTGAGTGTCTTATGTTGACTTTATTTTGTTGTGTTATTCTATTTTATTTTTTGGTGGTCTGACGTCTCACAACATTGCTAAACTCTTTTTAGTGTGCTGTGGCTCCATCGTGTAGTGACCGGTTGAGTTTTTTAGAATCAACTTTTCCACGTGTGTTTGACTTCGACAAGTGACAGTCGGTTTTGGCAAGTGACAGTGCGCAGTTGTTTATGTTTGTTTTATATAATTTTATGTGTTTTTATGCAAATTTATGTGGACGGCGATGTTCGGGTAAGTTTTATGGAACCAGCTGATGTCTGATGTTTGATTTCTTCTAGGGTTATTTTGTTTTGAAACAGTTCGGTGACAGGCGCGGATTCAAGGGGGGGTCACGGGGGTCATGACACCCCCCCCACCCCCAAAAACAGCCCGCATTTTAAAAAATAGAGCTGAACCAATATTTTGAAAACCGAAAAACAAAAAAAACCAAACGAACAAAACCTAGTTTTTGCAAAATTATAAACCGGAAAGTAACCAAACGACCAGAATTAACTTACTTTTTTGCACTCTGAAAAAATTGGAATCAAAAAATGACTGAATCAGCAAAATTGACTAATTTTCTTACACAATATTGACTTTTTTATTACTTTTTCTATATTTGGATTATAGCTATACTTCGTCTGTTTACAAGTTCCAATTAAAAGCATTATTTATAAGATAAAATCCAATCTTCTATTTTGCTTCGCGAATCTGTTAATGATCGCATCGATGTCCAATTCGATGTCGCGATGGATGTGTAGCAGTGCAAGCCCGGTGAGTCTGTCTTCTGCCATAGTTGATCTCGTTTCAGAAGAAAATTTAAAATAAAAACATTCATTGGCTAAGAAATTTCTTAGTTTTAAGAGATCATTTTTTATATAAACAGTTTATAATTAATTTAATTATAATTTTATATAAACAATAAATTTATATATGAATTTAATGAATTTTATGGTAAATCAAATTGGACGAGTTATAAGGATATTCTGACGTTCTTTTGTATTCATTGAAAAAATTCAGTTTGCTTTGTTTATATGGTTTTTCTTGTTATTTTTGTTATTTTTCATTATTTTCTATCCTGTGACCCCCTCCGGAAAAAAATCCTAGATCCGCGCCTGTTCGGTGACTGAGTTGCTTGATGGTGAGCATGGTGATATGTGCATTATGTTTTCCTATGTTTATATGCTGAACTGTTGCGCATTACCATTGTCAACGTGAACATAAACATCACTTGTCTTGTTGGGTTAGAGTGGTGAGTGAAATGGTGATTATGATTATTATGTTTTTAGTGTACTTTGTTTTTAAGGTTATCCGGTGTTATGGGTATGGTAGGTGCTTCGTGTTTGCATTATTATGGTGTTTAACCTCTTTTGCTTTTAGGTGATGCGGCGTTTCACAAAAATCTATTTCTAAACCTTATTTAATAACTCATTTTCCAAAGTATTTTTAACCCTACAATTTATTTAATTTATTTTACTTATAATTTTGTATATACTACAAAATGCTTTTTGTACCTTACTTTCTGATTTAATTGTTTACTCTTTTTACAACTAATTTTAGGTTTTTTTATTTATTTTAATTTAATTTACAAAATGCCTCTTACTTTATTTATTTTTTGACCCCTTTGCTTTTATTTTCCTTACGCTTAGTACGATGGTACTTTAGGCGATCATTATGTAGACGCTGGATCTCTCTACTGATCTTCAGCCGTTCCTTTCAACTAGAGGTTCCGCCCAAGACCGATAGGTTTCTAGGACATTGTTCGGTGGGATAGTTCAAGCTCTAGTTGATGGGTTACTATAACCACTTGCAACGCTAAGTCCCCTCTGCACCGATAGGTTACTAGAACCGTGTTCGGTGTGGCAGGTTTGAACTCGAGTTTGATGGGTTACTATAACCACTTTCAATCTCAAGCTTCCAAAACGAAAAACTGATAGGTTTCTAGAACCTTGTTCGGTTTGGACCACTTACTTTTCCTATTGGATTCCTCTCTAGTTTTATTCTTGTCTTTCCGCGTTTAGGTTTGTAAGATGACCCCAACGATTGGTCTTTGCTCATCCAGCGTCGACCTCTTCTCCACGTACAAGAGCATTCAGAGTGCAAGAAGTAAATTGTATAAGTTGGGTAACCGTTGAGTTGCTCTTGAGGAAGACATGCTGATGCGGAGATATGATTGCATAGAAGGGCATGTAAAGTTCCTCTACAAGGAGTTGTTCGAAGAGTTTCGGAATTGCCGAAAGTTTGGCGATAGGCCGATAATTCGTGGCTGGCATCTTAGAACCCTTCTTGAAGACCGGAGTGAGTAAGCCAGCTTTCCAATAGTCTGGGAACTTACATGTAGTGATAGAGATGTTAAAAATACGTGACAAAGGACGCGCCAGGTTGTTCGCGCTGCGGTTCAAAAGTATGGGGGATACCGTGCGAGCCTTTACCGCCTCAATTTTTCTTTCTGCAACTGCCAGTGAAGTTGAGTCAGGATCTAAGTTTGAAGCTTCTCTATCCATTTCTCCTAAATTGTTGAATCTAGAGATTTGAGTTGCTATTCGATATTTGGTCTTACTGGATATGGAGGTCGTTGGAGATGGCGCCCTTTAAAAGTCTGGAGTTGCAGATTTGTGGTTGTCACTTATTTTCATTGCAATTAGAGGTGCAGCCTCGCCAAGTTCATAATCATTCTCAGTTGAGTCGTTCCGAGATTCCAAATAAATTGAGCGAGCTGTTGAAGACCCTTACTTGTCTGATCCAAACATTTGAATAATGTTAGGTAAGGAAAAACAATTTTCGGTTTAAACAAGTGGAGTCATGCCAAAACTGGTTTCGCGTGACCATAATCGACGCTTGTCAACAAATCTTATATAAGTCACCAAAGTTCGCAAAATTAAATTTCTTAAATATCAATTTCATTCAATATCAATTAACTCATTATTCATATTCACTTCTTTCTTTCTTAAAATTCAATTTCTCGAATATTAATTTCACTCAAGATTATATTAGTCTAACTTACGGAACAGGCATTTCCAGCCAGTACCAAATTTCACGACTTCGTTAATGCTACTAGAGTCTAGTCTAGTAACTAGACTCAGAATTACTTCCTAAAAAAAAATCTTCCACCCGCCACAAAGTCAACCTCTCAAATCATCCTTCAGTCATCTTGCAATGACTCTTATATAGGATTCGGTTGGAGTTGCGGATGTCCTTGGTATCCTCGTTCAAAACTTTTATAATTAAAAAGATTCATATCCATCATTTGCCAGGGTTTTTGTGGCAATTAATGCTTCAATGTTTGATTAATGCATTAATGTTTTTGATTTTTGGTATCCAATACATAAATAACAAATACAGTCGAAGTCCTCTAATTTTAAATTCCTCTAACTTATGATATAATTTTTCCTAAAAAACTGGCGCTCCCTTCAAATTTTCATACAAATACCATTCTTTAACTTGAAATTCTCTAAATTGAAACTCCCTTTAAGTTGCAGTACAACCTTTGGATCTTGAAATTGAGAACAAAGCAATTGCCATCCTCTAACGTATTTCGCAATTAATACTTAGTGCGATAAGGATGATAGTCGTAGTGGTTTAAGGATGGTGTATACTTTGATATGGAAGTTCTTTTTGCGAAGGATCTTTGTTTGCCTTATCATTAAAGCAAAAAGTGTGCAGCAAGTATAATCAATTGAGGATTTCAGTTCATTATAACGTTTCAATTAGTGCGTATCTTGTCCAGTGTTATTAGATCAAAACTTGAAATGGTAGTGCGAAAATTTAAATCGTTAAATTTCAAAGCAAAAGTTCAAATAATTAATGAAATAAAGATACGTGTATTTAGAAGATGAACACTTTCTATCTCATTTATGTCAAGAGTGCGAGAAACGCGTTTGAAGAATAGTAAAGCTTAATTTTCTAAGGTCGTCATTGTCAGATAAAGGCATAAATCCAACAATATGTACAGTCGGTGGCCATTGAATTAGAAACAGTGACAAATTTTTCGTAACACTAAATTCAATAGGCTAGATCTCTGAAAATTTCAGAACCAGAAAATTTCCTCAAATTTTAATTGCAATCTTATAGTCTTTGAATGAAAATAAAAGCCAAATCTGATTGATAAGTGATATATATTTATTTTTTTTTATGTTTTTTGCGTTTACGTGTAAATATTTTAATATTTTGTTACATTTCCTGTCGCTTTTATCACAGCTTTGATCCTGCTGGGCATACTTCTGATACAATTTATTGCATTTTGTTTGATTTCAGGATCATGATGCCAGACTTGTATAAGCCTAGAAATCAGTTGTTCCTTATTTGTTATAACAATTTCAGCCATTTTTCGATTGAGGATCGCCCACAGATTCTCAATAGGATCTAGATCCGGCGAATTCCCTGGTCAGGACAGAACCTTTACGTTTTTTTGGGCAAGATACTTTGTAACACTTTTTGCCTTGTGGCAAGGAGCCGAGTCGTGCATAAAAGTGCAGTCTTCTCCGTTTGGGAACCACTCGCGCATTTGAGGCAGCAATCTTTTCTCGAGAACTTGCTGGTATTGATCTTGCCTCATAGTGCCCTGTACAATGTACAGCCTGCCAGTTTTTTCCGATGTCCAATCCTGATGTGTTTTCGACCATTCCAATCTAGCTTTCCTCATCCTTTCCGTTCGACGTGGTTTCTTGGCTGGTCGACAGCATTGGAAGCCTAGCTCTATTATTCTTCGTCGCAAAGTTCTGTCCGATATTTGCACACCAGCTTCCTTTGCTTTTTGAAGAAGCACCTTCCTTGGTGCCCAACGGCTTTGGTTGCATATTTGCGCAATTTTTCGGTCACTTCTAGATGTCGTTATCCTCTTTCCGCTACAATTTTGTCTTTTGTTGGTGACAATGTCACCGGTTTCGAGGGAACATTTTCTAATACGGTTCACCGTAGCAACAGAAACACCCACTTTTTTAGCAATTTCTCGCTGACTTATGTCTAAATGATTAATCAATGCCATTATCTCGGTTTTTTCTGCTGGGCTGATGTCTTTTTTACGACCCATTTTTTCCTAAAGGCCCACGGGTTTGCATGTCGTTAATAACACACGTAATGAACGTTTAATGCATTCAATACTTACTATTTTCCAAAAATATTTGTTAAAAATCCTTTATTCACACAAAAACTAATCACAAGGCACCTAATTGAGCAAACAAATCTTCTAAAATGATTCAACAAAAGATGACATCCAAAGAAAATGATAACCTTAGCGCGAACGAATTTCACAATATTACCCAATTACAATCAGGGAAATTCCCGCCATGAGATAAATTTGTGTTGGAATGGTGAACAATAGATGCCATTGCAGGAAAGGAGAAAGAAAAACAATGCAGCGTCAAAATATTGCCATATTAAAAGATTTTCAAGAAGAAAATTGCAGAAAATTAAATTGTTTCTAATTCAATGGCCACCGACTGTAACTCACTATCTTCTATACGTGCTGTTGACGGTGGTGATCTATTGTGTGTTTTTTCAGATGTTGAGTCAATAAAAGAGTTGAACTTCTAATGTACTGCTGGAATTTAATTTGGGAACATATTCTTCATTTTACCATAAAAAGAGTTGAGTTGAGTCTGCATCATTTTTCCCAGCCGTTAAAAATATTTTGAAGAGCTTGAGAGCATTCACATGAAGTAGCTTTTTTCTTAGATGTATTAACATCAGTGTTTGCTGATTTTCTCTTCCCTTTATCCTCCTTTTGTTTTTCAGCTATACGTTTGATACAGTATATTGATGTATTGCCAGTTATTGCACGTGAGCAGTGCTTGTGTATTAGTTCTTTGCATGTAGCGCACTATTTTAGCAGTTGAGCCCACGCAGACTACCGACTTTTTGTCGGCCGATAGTTTGATCGTGCTGTTAATCAGTATGAACGTGCACGAAAGTACGGACATTAGCCCGATTTGGTATCGGCCGACAAATAAGTTTGATGGGCTTCACGACTGCCTTCAAACTAAACTGTCGGTGATGTGTTGCTTAGCAGTTAGTTGAACTAATGTGCGCTCTGAAAGGCCAACCCGATCAAACTATCGGCAGACACAAAGTTTGTAGTCTGCGGGTAGCCTAATAGCCTTATTCAGATAATTTCTAAACAGTTAACTCGAAACTTAATCTAAGAATAGATCGGCAACGGTTTATCTGTTTGTCTCTTGACAAAGGCTTCTTCCAACTGCTTCCATTTCGGTCTGTCTCTGGCTATTCTCGACCATAATGTACCAGCTACTGTTTTTTATTCGTCTTCCCATCTTCTGTATTGTCCTCCGCGTCTCCTTTTTGGGTTCCTCGGGTACCAGTTTGTAATATCTACTCCATTTGTCTACACCGCGTAACATGTATCCAATCCATCTTCATTTGTTTTTTTCTTATTATAGAGGTGACATTTTCTTCTTTTGTTCTTTCTCTTATAATTGTGTTTCTGGTTCTGTCGGACCTTCTGATGCTCAACGTGCTTCTCTCCATAGATTTTTGACAAACCTCCAGTTTTTTGATGTGTGCTTCTGTGTGAGCCCATGTTTGGCAACCGTATGTTAATACAGGGAGTACACAAGTGTTGTAGTAAATAACACTATTGAATCCCTGTTCTGTATAACCTAATTCGGCAAAAACATCACCATACTCAACATACTTTGCAAAATTTGCAGATCCTGAAGGTATATTCTTCTCGAGTAGCCTATCAATTCTTTCATGAATTGCTGTCCCGGTGATATAATTTCTAAATCTCTGATCCTTCTTTCTTGTATGTGTTATACTTGCTTGGTAACATATACTTTATACTTTTTTTTTACTTGGTAACTTGTTAGAGTTCGGTGCCGTGGATTAAATGGATTTACAATGTTTTTTGCAACCATGACAATTCTTCTCTCAGTTATAGTGTGTATCAAATTGAATCCTCCCTACAAGTGGACTGCTTCATTTTTCATCATTGACAGAACTCAGAGAGTTGTTCTAAGGATTCTTCTTGTAGCCTTTTCTAGGGGAGCTAGAGTAGTATTTGGAGCATTTCCGTAGAGAGTAGAGGCATATCCACATGTGCCTTGTAAAAGCATTCGTGTCATACGCCCTAGTGCTCCTGCAGGGACATGTGAGTTCTTCGAGGTCAACACTTTTGTGAGGTTGAGGATGCTTTCGACTTTTCCGCATAGTTTTTTCACATGGCGGTTCCATTTCAGGGTTTTGCTGAAATACACCCCTAGAATTTTTACGTGAAGTTTAGGTGTCAGTCCCATGACCGTTGTGGCTTCTCTCTCCATGGTGCATCTCTTTTTCCTGCGGATGTGCAATATCGCGCCACTATCTTCAAGTATGATAGCACCGTGCTCGTTGCACCATGTTTTTCTTACTCTCCATTCTCCTACCGAGGTAATAAAAATGTTGTCTGCATATATAAAGACTCTGATGTTAGTGATGTTTTTGAGTTGTTCCACTAGTTGCACCATATAGATATTGAATAACACTGGAGAAAGAGGACTGCCTTGAGGGGTACCATTCTCCATTCTCTTAGGTGGAGATTGAAATCCTTTCACAGTTGTGGATATGGTCATGTTGGCGAGAAAGTTGAGTATCACCTTGATGGAGGGACGATTAAAGCCCCATGCTATCATTCGTTTTACTATTGTTGGTAAGGTTAGGCGCTCGTACGCCTTCTGGAGATCGAGCGATAAGACCATGCCGTGGGTTCTCAAAGATACCCAACTGGCCATTTCGTCTTCTAGCTCCAGAAGGAGAGTTTCGGTGCCTCTTCCTTGTCTGAATCCGTGAATTTCTCTCGGGAGGAGATCGTCTAAAAATGCTCCCAACCGTTCCGCCAAGATACCTTCTAAGATTTTCGATATGCAAGGCAGAAATGAAATTGGTCTGTAGTCTTTGATCGTCCTACTTTCTCCCGGTCTTCTTTTTGGGATCGGGATCACATTAGTGTGTTTCCATTCATGGGGGTATATATGTACCTTCTTGCAGGATTTGGTTGTACAATTATCTTAGTCTCAACAAGAAGGAATCTCCTGCTTCCCTTATCATTTGGTACGTTGTTTTTCTGTCTCTACCAGGGGTTCTACCTTTAAGTTTGCTAATTTTATCTCAATTCATATCACTCGAGTATTCTGCATAGCTGGAGTTAAATTTTCGGGCGATATCTTCTGAATCTGTTGAGATTTCTGAATTGTCGTCTAAAATCATCGGGATGTAGGAGTCCGCCCTCTTTCCCTTACAGGCTCTAATATTTGCCCACGTTTGTCTTGGTTCGGTCCTGAAATTCATGTTTTCTGTAAAGTCCGATTGTTATGTATTTTTTATTCGTTTTGTTATGGTTACAATTCTCAATGTTAACCAGTTCAATGTTGAAAGCAGGCTTGACACAAGTTTTAAGTTGGCTTAATATTTATTATTGTGCATATTCTAATTACAATTCTCTTATACATTTTCATTCATTTTCCTTAAGCCTTATACAAATCCAACGTCCAAGCGACAAATCTACTAATTACCTTCCTAAGATTTTATATAAATCAAACGCTAATGTTACCAATCTACTAGTTATCTTCCTAATATTTGTTATAAATCAAACGTCCATGCGACCGATCTACTTATTACCTTTTCATTTCACTACTTAGCCAGATTCAAATTTACTTTACTTTCTTGTCTGATTTCATGTTTCTAACTTTTGTGTTTTTAATCCTAATTTTATTCAGTTTTCATTCCATTTATTCCATTCCATTTAATCTAGTTTACAATTCCTTTCTTAATTCTACTATTACTTCTTTTGCTGCGGCGGTACTTCAACCGCTCGTTATGGAGCCGCTGGATCTCCTTGCTGATCCGTAGACGCTCCTCTTTTCCTACTGCCAACAGCAGACGACGACGGACCTCCTCTATGGCCCGCCTGAAGTTGGCCTCCACTCCAGTCCTATATTTCACGGGACGCTCTGGTTCTACGACCGGTGGCGCGGCGACTTGCTGCTTGCCCCGATTCCTGGCTCGGTATTCCTCCAGGGTAATCGGTCCGGCCCTGGAATCACGCAACGCCTCCTCTAAACTTGTTCGCGACGTCCCCGACACTATGAAGTAGCCACTTTAATGACGCCGTACTTGGAACTAGGTTGATGGGTTCTGGTGACCACTTTCAACATGAAGGTCCTTACTGCACCGATAGGTTTCGAGAACCTTGTTCGGTTTTGCAGCTTCGAGCTCGAGTTTGATGGGTTACTGTGATCACTTTCAAGCTCGAGCTCCCAACGCAGAGAACCGATAGGTTTCTAGAACCTTGTTCGGTTTGACAAATTCGAACTTGAGTTTGATGGGTTACTATGACCACTTTCAAACTCAAGCTCCCAGAGAACCGATAGGTTTCTAGAACCTTGTTCGGTTTGGATCACTTACTTCTCCTTGTATGTCTACTCCCTTGAATGGTCTGCCTGACTTGTAAGGATGTAAAGTTGATCCCAACTACTGGTGATATCCCCAATTTTTCTCCGCTTTTTATCCCAAGAAACCGGGATTCTTGACCGTTGGTGTGAGGTTGCCATCAATTACGAAACGCACTTAACTTCTGTATGGTGTCATCTACTGGTGACGGGCGGAGGTTTTTAGAACAACGTTAGTTGATTGAGTTGTTTACGTTTCCCCATGTTTCGTTTTGACGTTGCAGTCTAGGTTAAGATCGTTTTGTGATGTCGCGTGTTTTATGTTCGGTAGTGAATTTCATGTTATTGACATAGGTTTCCGGGATCCAATGCTCACGTAAGTGTTATGAAATAGTATGTTTGTTTAGATCCTACATATTTGTAGGTTTATTTACGTCGTTTAACCGTGTTGTGTTTGCGCTTGATGGTAGGTATAGTGCATGTTTAACTTCTGGTGTTTTATGCTTTTTAGGCAGTTTTCTATGCTTTATGCTTTATGTTTTATTCTCCATGAAATACTCCGTGTGGACTATCTGGGTGGACTATGTTACTCGTTATGTGGACTATGTTATGTGAACATCAACATCGACATCGACTTCTCGCGTGACATGTTCGAGTGAGTATGTTAAATTTCTGGTGCATTATGTTTTTTAGGTTCATATGTGTTATGGGTATGGCTAGTGACTCGTATAGTATATTTCTTATGTTCTAATCTCCCTTCTTTTTAGGGAAGCATTTGAAGGTGATAGTCTGTCTGTCACCTTTCACATACTCCCATTTGTCCGTTAGTGTTGTGATGGTATAATTCATATCACTCGAATATTCAGCATAGCTGGAGTTAAATTTTCGACCGATATCTTCTGAATCTGTTGAGATTACTGGATTATCTTCTAAGATCATCGGGATGTAGGAGCCGCCTTCCTTCCTTTACAGGCTCTAATCTTTGCCCAGGTTTCTCCTGAAATTCATGTTTCCCCAAAGTCATGAGTTGCCCCAAATTCGCCTTCATGTTTTGCTTTAGTGACAAGGGCCTTAACTTAAGCATTGGCTTCTTTAAGTTTTTGGTGTATACTGCGATTAGGACGTGTTCTGAATATAGTCAGCAAGTTCCTTACATTAATAGCTTTCAGGATTTTGTCTGTTAGCCAACACGGTTTCAGTCTGTTTGAAGTCGGTCTTGGTATGGAGGTCTCAGCTGCCCTTCGTATTATCTTCTTCAGGTTAGCAGCCTCAGCGTTGATGTTATCATTTTTTGCTCTCTACTCCATGAGCATGTTCACCGTGCTTCGAAAGTTGTCACAGTTTGCTTGTGACTCGATGTAATTGGAAGGATTTTGGGATTTGGCGATTTTGACGTCTGAACCTATGAAGATAGGAAAGGGGTCGCTGCTCTCTGTTGTTGGGTGTAGTGTATGTAGGATAATAGTAGACAATATGAGCACACAAATCTTTGTGATTAAAATTTATTGAAAAACAATGTACAAGACTATTTATTTACACTTCTCAAAATTTACCGTGGACCGAATCCTTCGCGACTTTACTGGCTAAACCCTTCCGAAAAAAACTGCCAAGCAAATGCGTCTTTTCCCAAAAGGAAATTTCCGCTCTTCCTTTCATCTCAGGATTTTATTGGCGTCGGGACCTTTTCCAGACAATAAAATGACCAAGGATTCGGCACCTTTTACATAATTCCTAAGAACTAATAATTCGGCACCTTTTACACATACCTTTGTATCTTCCTTAAAACTACAGATAATTCCTAAGAACTAATACAAAACATTCCTTAAACATATGTTTTCTTAAATGGTAAAATTCCCTAATTCTAACGTTTTTCCCGATACTACATATATGCCAAGACAAACTATGGGCTAGGGTTGCTGAACAGATGGTTAGGTCGATAGCAGAGAAGGTTCCTCGTGAAGAAAATATTGTTGGGGATCCACCATTGAGTATAAACAGGTCTTCTCTCTCCAATGTATTGGTGATACATCGACCCCTTCTGTCAGTCTTTTAGTTGCCCCAAAGTCTTCTCCAATGATCTTTCTTCTTGGTATTGGTTGTGCCAGTTGGTCTAGGTCCCTCTCCTGATAGTGGTGGTCGTGTTCCACATAAACATTGCAAATGGAAGTATCCGTTCTACCTAGTAGTTTAATGGCATTGGCAGTTATTCCTGATACGAGGTTTACTTCCTTGTGGGGTAAGTTGTTTTTTACCAATGTCATAACCCCTCCCTTACATGAGGAGTTGTCTCTGCTTTTATGATATATTTGGTACGCTTCCTGTGTTTTTGGGGGATAATGTTTCAGTTTTGTTTCCTGAAGCAGTATTATGTCCGGGTTGTATCTGTATATAAGGTATCTTAACGATCCTAGGTTGTTGAAATATCCCCTGATATTCCATTGTAGGATTTTGATATTATTATCTGGGATTATGGGATTTGGGTTGGGAATCGACGGTTAGTCTGTGTTTGGATAGGGGTGATGTTGGGGATTTTGTTAGGGAGAGAAAAGTCTTTGTTTTGTTATTGAACCATATCCACATCGGATTCCTTTTCCGATGAGGAGTCTCCCGCATTTTTTGTTCTCATGCTACTAGGTTTGCCTGCCAAATTCCCAAGTACTGGTCTGATGGCAGGAAGACCTTGGCTCGTGTACATTTCGATGAAGCTGCATTTTGGATTGTTTTTTAAGGTAAGAGTTATTTCTTGATGACATATGTCAAAAATTTGTTTTACTTCTTCTGTGTATTTTCTGTGTTTTTTGCTTGAATTCCTATACTTACATAAGTCTAGCGATGGGGGTGTGTCTTCTATATAGTTGTTTTTTAGATAGTAGGACGTATCATCCTTGTTCTCTTCCCATTTTACCAGTGTAACTCTACTAGTATTTGCTGTAGGTAGTTTCTCTAGAGTGTTTGGTGTTGTTGGGGCTGATTCCCAATCATATTGTAAAATAGTCAAACACATATTAGTTATTATTTATTTTCATAATTAGTTATTACACACAATTATTATTAACACAATTATAATCAATTAATATAATTATTTTTAATACAACCTTTCACAATATTAAGTCACTTCCTACTAAACTTAAATTAATAATGTAGAGTAACATTAACAAGTGATGCCTACTAGAATATAAATTTATATATATTTGGCATACTGAGTTTTACTTGTAACTTTAAATTCAAAGTAACAAGTAAATAACTTTATTTGTTTTATTTATTGAGGTAGGATTCCCTACAGGTGTGTCTTCTGAGGTGGACTTTGATGTTTTTGTTGTGGTTAGAATGTTGTTGTTCATTATATTTGTTTCTTCTTGAGGGTGAGGGGTGTCCGTTGACATTGTTGCATCTGAATTGGTGTTTATGAGAAGGATTAGGTTCTCATTTGTATCATTAAAGTTTCTGATCCTTTGAGCCAAGGTCATTCCTTTAGTTCGAATGAAGCCCGCTACATCACCGTAGCGTTCGAAAATTAACTTTTTGGCTTCATATTTAGATTTCTTGTCGTGAGCAATGATGCTCTCTATCTCTTTAGCCATTAGCCAGCTAGGGCATTTCGAGTCAGTTGAGCTATGCTCGTTTGAGTTACAATTTACGCTCAGTATTCCCATCAGCTATGGTTTTCTGCTTTATGTTGACCACACTGACCACATCATTTTATTCGATACTTAATACAAGTAGAGATACAATACAGATTAAAATACTAAATACAGTAGAGATATAATACGGTGGGAGGTGAAATGGATCCGACCAAGGCAGGTCCCTAAGAGCACTATAGAGAAACCGCTTCTGGACTGCTTCAATCCTGTCCGAATGGACCTTATGGTAGGGAGACCAAACCTGGGAGGCATACTCAAGGATCGGGCGTACAATTGAAATGAAAAGAGACTTGCAGATATAGGGATCAGCAAACTCTTTTGACCACCTAAGAGTAAAGCCCAGCAGTCCGCTAGCTTTCCGAACCACAAAGTCAATGTGATCGGTGAATGATAGTTTCGTGTCCAAAAAGACACCTAGATCTTGGATCAGGCCCACAGTACCGATGGTTAACCCATTAATGCAGTAAGAATGAGACACGTAATTACGCTTCCTCGAGAAACTGACGTGTTCACACTTGGAGTTATTAAGGACAAGGTTGCATTGTCGGCACCATAAGGCGAAGCAGTTAATGTCATTCTGCAGCAGTTGACAGTCGTGCGGGTAGACTATATTTTTAAATATTTTTGTATCATCCGCATAACTAAGGATGAATGAGTGTCGCACGACCTTGGCAGCATCATTAGTTGTAAATATGAACAGAAGGGGGCCAATATGGCTGCCCTGAGGAACACCTGAGGTAGCAGAGATAGATTTCGACGTCCAGGACCTGAAGAGAATACGATAGGTGCGATTTCGCAAGTAAGAATCAATCCATGATTGGAGGGGCGGGGGACAACCAGCTAAACTCAGCTTGAGAGTGATCAAGCTGTGAGGGATGCTGTCAAATGCCTTACTCATATCTGTGAAGATTGCATCAACTACTTCACCGCGCTCGAAGGCATTGATAGTGAAGGATGTGAGGTGGAGGAGGTTAGTTACCGTAGACTTTCCCTTGAGAAAGCCATGCTGGTGAGGGGATATTGAGGAAGCCAAAAACGGGTATAATTTCGAGACAATGATACTTTCAAAGAGTTTGGGTATTGCCGACAGCTTAGCAATAGGTCTATAGTTACAAATGAGGGACTTCGAACCTTTTTCGTAAACTGGGATTAAGAAACCGTCTTTCCAAACATCAGGGAAAACACCAGAGTTAAGAGAGAGGTTAAAGAGCTCGGATAGTGGTCTAGCGAGATTGTCCGCACATTTTTTCAGAAGGATGGGAGGGATACCATCCGGACCAGGGGAGAAGTCATCTTTAAGTTTCAGGAGATGCGAGTGAACTTCTTCTACACTGACGACGAGGTCAGAGAGATTAAGTTCGGAAAGGGGTGAGGCCGAATTAAGCTGTGAGAAGTAGTCCACATCGGGCATGAAAGAATCGCTTTGGAAGGTAGAAGAAAAAAAGTCAGCAAAGGAGTTTGCAATGTCCTCCGGCTGGTCAAACACCTGACCAAGGTGGGTCAGGGACTGTGGATAATTGTCCTTACTCCGTTTTCTTTTCGAGTTAACAAAGGCGAAGAATGCGCGGGGGTCCATTCGGATCTTATACTTGAAGGATGACAAATAATCACTATACAGTGAGTGTGCCAGAGACTTAAACTCGCAGTAACAGGAGTGGAAACTAACAAAGTCGTCGCGGCAGCCAGAGTTTACATACTTGTTCCATTCCGCGTTTCGTTTATTTCTGAGGGACTTAAGTTCTTTAGTGTACCAGCAGGGGGACGAGTCGGACAATGCAGGTCTATAGCGCGGAGTGGAGGTTGAGATGCACTCCGAGAATGCAAGGTAAAATTTTTGGGTTAGAGCATTGGCCAAGTCAGTATTTGCGTTCCAGTCAATGTTACAGAGTGTTTTTTTCAGGCCCGCATTCAGTTCACGGAAGTTAGTTTTGCGGAAATTGAACCTGAGGGACAGAAGCTGACCACTGATGCTGGGAAAGTTTTCGACGAAGACGCAGATGTAAAGGGGGGGGTGATGGGGATCCACACCACAGAGAGCCAAGCTACTATGAGAGACCTGGGCATTAAGAGGATCATTTGAGAAAACCAAATCAAGTTGACGCTGATTTTGGTTAATAACGGGGCTGATTTGAAAGAGGCAATTAGTTGAAGTGCAGTCAACGAAGGAAAATTCAGAAGTGGAGGATGGGTTTGTTGAATTATGGCATTCCGACTCCTCATCTACAGACCACTCAAGGTTAGGGAGATTAAAATCTCCAAGCAGAAGAAAATGGTCCGCAGAACCGATGGATGAGGCAAGAGAGTCAATTATTTCAGACAAGTTGAGATAGGCAGATTCACTAGAGCGAGGTGGCATATAGCAAGTGACAATAACGCAGTTAACTTGACGGAGACGGATTTGGATAGCGACGAGATCAAAAGGTTCATGCGGAGGAATGGGGATGGGTGACACATCAAAAGAGGAGCGGACTGCAATAAGGACACCACCACCACGCCTGTTAGGATCCCCAAGGGAGCGATCTTTGCGAAAAACGGTATACTGGGGATCGAGGACTTCAAGGTCATGAATCCCATTGCAGAGCCAGGTTTCAGTAAGGGAAATAAGGTCATGAGGAAGGGATTGTGAGGAGAGATAAGTAGAGCGGGTTTTTGTACGCAAACCTCTTACGTTTTGGTAGTAGATTGAGAGGACTGGTAGTTTTTTCCATGCGAAACATTGTGCCGCAGGCCAATGCCTGGCAAAGGAGTGTCAGGCAGAATATTGCATTCTGGGATATTCGCTCCTGTAGATTGCTTGCGAGCATTTCCCCTCGGGACAAATTCCTTAATAAACACATCCTTAGGCCAGTTATGCTTATCAATTATGCGATGAAAGCAATTTGGAGAGGCAAATATTTTAAAAGAGGAACATCTCTTCGCAGATAGTTTGATCACCTTGACGTTGTTTAAAGCCAGGTCCACTCCGATAACTTCGGCGATGTGTTTGAGAACGTCTTCAGAGGATGTTGAGGGGACAAGTTCCGTAACAAATATAGGTTTTATTTTTGGAACGGTCATCAACGAGCAGTGAGGCTTGGTGGAGGATTCACCCTCAGAATTAGCTGGTGCCACGTTAGTATCAGTCGGAAGGATCGGATGTGCTGGAGCATTGATGTCCTGAACCAAGCACGCAGGAGTGTTGACGTTACTAGAGTGTAAAGAATGAATCTTACAACCAGAGTCAACTTGTATTGCATTCCTCGAGTGTTGAGGTTGGTGTAGATCGTCAACAACAAGAGAAATTGGATCCGAAGAATTGGATGGCAAGGGGGGTGATGGGAGAGGAGAGAATGACATAAGTTGTGGAGCCGGAGGCAGGGTTAGTGTGGGTTTGTTTCCTCGTGTAGTCCTGCAGGAGCGATTAGCAGTCGGTGAACTCGGTAGTGGGATCGTGGTTTGTTCTGGCTGGTTGCATTGGGTTGTGTTTAAGCTCTTGAGGGATTCCATCGCCGCAAGTAGGGCGGAGTAGACGGATCCCAACTCAGCAAGTTTACATCCAACTTTTTGGATATCCGTATCCATATCCGAGACACGAGAGGAGACATAACTTAGCGTGAGTTTACGACATCGTGAGCAGTACCAGTACAGACCAGACTCCTTTGCAACGATCTTATCCGTAATGGAACCAGTCAAACCAACACACTTGGGGTGAAAACAGCCGCCACAAATGCCTTGGCACATCAGGAACCTGTCAGAGTTCTTATTTTTGCAAGAGGAGGCAGCACAGCTTAATTCCATAATTGATAAATGTACCTGATTCAACGTGCAAACCTTAAGTCGAATTATAAGAGTACAAATAATATATTCAATGATGGCAGAAACGTGATTAAAAGTAATTTCAAGGTAATGTATAATAGCAACAATGTTAAGACGAGAATTCAACTAATTATTAGTAAACAAAACGTAATGGAAAAACGAAAATTCGAGCCTGGTAACGTCCTTCTATTGTGCAGGAATGGTCGAGAGATTCGAACGACGAACAGTCCACATTCAAATGTTGATAATCCAAGTAACGTCCTCCTATTGTGCAGGAATAGTCGAGAGAATCCAACGGCGAACAGTCCACATTCAAATGTTGATACTCCTACAAACGTCCAACAGTGACAAACGTCCCAACAGTGAATAACAGTGACTAGGAGTAAGAGTCGTTGAACTAAGAGTCGTTGAACAAAGGGCGAGCGATGGTGCCGTATTTCAGACTTTGATACGCTCGTTGAAGCTGGCAGACCCAACAAATTTTGGCGAATCACAGTACAAAAATAGTTATTTTACTTGCAGAAGATTTTTCAATGAACTCATATTATTTTGCATCAAACCAGTTAAGAATTAGTTCAAGATCACTTTTTGCTTGCAAGTTGTTACAAATTATAATAGTATTAGGAACTATCTGTTTTAATCCAAAAGCTTCACTCAATTAACTATTAAATAATTGAACCACCGCTAGTTCGAAAATTTCACGGAATATCTGAAGTGTGAGACTTCCTGGTTCCGAAACTGATAAATAACATAGGGCCACGATTCAAATTTTCAGATTTTAAAAAGGTAAGCGTTGAGAGCGTTTATTCAAAGCGTGTTTACAGTAGAACAGACTGACTGAGACTGACTGAGACATGTTTCTATCCCAGCTGGGCAGTTTTTGGCAGTGTGTCCTAACTTCTGACAAGTTCTGGTTCTCCTCGGATTCGGCACGTAAGTTCTGACTTCAAGTTTTCGCAATCCTACTGTTACCTTCGTTGGAGGCACTAACTGGTCAAATGTGATGATGACCAGCCCAAATGGTTTTGGTGTTTGGTTGATTGAATCGTGGCCGCTGGTGGTTGTTCTAGGTATGCGTTTTGGGATATATACCTCTCTGACCGGTGGAATAATGCTAGTCCTTCCTTTATATCTTCGTCGGACATCCCCATTAGGTCTGGGCATCAATCACTCCTTTATTACTATTCAGAGTCTCGTGCCTCTTCACCTCAACATTGTAGTCTCCAATTGCTTTGGTTTTGAGCAGTTTTTCAGCACAAATTAAGTCTTTAACTCTTAACACTAGGTCACCTTCTCTGTTAAAGGTTCGCCTCGTCCAGTTTTTCGTGATTTTTCCTATCAAAAATTCTAATTTAAACCTGTCAAGGTTTACCATCTTTTTCCCTTCGACTTTAGATGTTATACGAAGATACATTTCCGGGAAAGCCGTTTCGTCATTGATATTGAAGGTACGGCCTCTTGGAGTTTTTCTCTTTGGGCTAGGTCCCCCACTTGAGGAGAGCCCCCCGGGATAGGCTCTGCATCGCCTTTAACGAAGTCAAAAAATATTTTTTTATATGGCAACTTCGTTCACTAAAAAATTAGATGTGCAAAATTTGATAACCACTCTGTGATCTGAGTGCCACGCACTACGTTTATCACTGATAAACACTGATATAAGAGTCAGTACTCGTGGTGAGTTATAAATTGATTTTAAGTTTATCTTCGTCAAGACGAAATATTAATGTTTTTCTCCAATGATGGAAGTAACCAGTATCCCACTTGTTATGCTAACTTAGTTTTAATGATAATACTACTCTTAATTTTATTGAAAAATACTACTTGAAAATAACCTCCTCATAATCTTGTACAAACACCAAAATTGTGGATCATAACTAACTACACCCAACCCAACTACAGCTAATAACCCAATTCTAAATAAACCCATCTGTTACATAAGCGATGACACTAATTTTATCCTACAAACAAGTATTCAGATGATCGCGTACAAAAACAAGTATTCAGATATCTTCACACATATCGCGATACAAGATGCTGGCAAAATATTTCCTTACTAGCGGACATGAAGCTTTCGATGAATGTACGTTTTGCTTTTACGCTCTTTGAGAATGCAAAGGCAGTAACGCGCTCTGAGAGCAACATTGTCTGGTAGTAGTTTTTATCTAGCGGGGACATAGGGGAAACGGGGGTTTTCATTTAATTCTTGAATGGGGGAAAATTTTTCATTTCCAAGAATTTCTTCTGCCTCACTCCAAACAACAATAATTTAAATGTGTATCATTCATGAACAAAATGTGCATCTGCATAAGAACACACACTCAAAAATTCCTATTTGCTGTGTAGAAAATGGAAATTTTTGGCGGTTTTCATTAATTGGATAAAAATATATGCAAATTTAATTAAAGAAACGTGGAAAATTATTATTTTGCATAGTCTTTCGAAAAAACATAAGACCTTTGTGGTTTCCTTTGTGAATTATGTAAGTTTTTGAAAATGTTTGTTAATATATATGTATAACTATGATTGATAAGTTTGTCTTTGTTTATGTATAGTTTTTCTACTGTCTATTACATTTCCTGATATGACCAATTTTTAAATTCTTATAATAACATTTACTTTATTTAATAACAATTCATTACGCTAGATGCCGATTTCTTTTGACACATGTGATGCATGTTTTACCTCTCTCTGTTTGATAATCTAACCTGAAGTTGGTGATCATTCCTACCGGCATGCAGAATACTAAAATTCTGCCAATCAGCCTCGATTGCCTTATACGTAACTATCATCTAACTCATCTAACTCTTCCATTTGTTCTGCATTTGATTCCTCTTAATCAGTTAGTTCTACATCTGTGTTGCTTTCTGAGTCCATTTCATTTTTATCTTGACATATAAATTCTGTCCATAATGTTCAACCCACTAAATTGACATATCAAAGACAACTATTGAACATAAACCTTACAACAACAGATATATTGAGAATTCCCACTAGCTACAAAAGTACCAGTCGCTGCCTTCTATGCAGTAGTGGTTCGCATTTGACAATTTCGGCGGGTGGCACTGGTGCGCGCATTGTACTTGCATCATTTTCACCATTGTATGGCAATAGATCTATCATGTCCTAACTGCTTACGAACAACATATGATCACTTGTATTTCGGGATGAACTGTTTATTTTTACTCATTGTAGTATCTACATTCTTTATCACCACGATATCACCAACCTTAAATGCTTAGGAGGGATATGCTTTTCATTAAAATACTTCTGGTTACGTTCTTGAGATTTCTGAATCCTCCAGTTTCCTTGGAGTACTCTTCGTGCGAATAATCTGTTAGCTCATCAATTACCGGATCAACTACAAACAATAATTCACAGGGCGTTTGCTTTGTGACAAAATGTACAGTCTTGTTAACAGCAAACTCAACATCACTTTATCACTTTTCCAATTGGCTAATTTTTCTTTTCATTTCCAATTGACTTTCAATGTGCGATTGACTCTCTCAACCTGTCCATTCGACTGGGGCGAAGTTACTGCATTTATATCCTGGCTAACACCATGTAATGAACAATTTTACTAAACTGAAAAAACTTTTGGAAGTACCTGTACCTGAAAATGTAAAACAAAATATTTCACCTGAGTCAGCGGAAAACGCTGACTCATGCGAAAACTCATGAAGGGAAATTTACGCTCGAGTCAGCAGAAAATGCTGACTCTAGCGAAAATGCAACGGAATTTGCCATTGAGGTAGGTCGAGTCGATCGCATTTCGATCGATGTCGAAATTAATTTTAAATGGGTTATGGATATATTCAAATATTATTGAAATATGTGATGCATCAAGACTTATTTGGTTTTATGCATTCCTGACCTGGTTGATTCTTAATCTAGATTTAAATTAATGACCTAGCTAGATTTAAGTATAAATTAAGGTATGAATTCTACTAGAGGACAGTCTTAAATATACACCTGTTAAGTAACAACGTTGTTTTAGACTCACGGAGTGGATCGGCCCTACGGCCATCCACTCCTGACGTTCTGACCTGGCCGCGAGGCATATCAGGCAACATATCAGAAGAGTCGAAAGAAGAAGTGTATAAAGAGAAATAGAAATTCTACATTTCGCCCGTGGAAATGTAGAATTTCATCGCAACCATTCTCTTCACATAATGACTTAAATTCTGAAGATATCAAACCACGCTCACGATCGTGTACTATTCTCCTAGGGCGGCTGTATCTTCAGAAAGAACCTATTAACAGCATACAAGAATACAATAAAATCATCGGCAACAACCAGCACATTCTTATGTTTTGAGCTGACAGTTTCTATCGGCCCAAAATTATCAATATGTAATGTATCCCATGGTTCAGCAGTTCTTGGGATGCTATGTCAGGGAAAGTCCCCATACTACGTGATTCATTTTTTAGGATTTATTACCCCCTCACCTTTTAGTTATCACGTAGTAATTTATAAATATGGTTTTAAATTATTTGTTGGCTCATATTTGTCTTTTTTAATTCGGCGCTTGTAAAAAAATATTATTAAGAAGAATATCCTGTGTAAAAACATATTTTAACAGGACCTTGATTTATACAATAAGTGTTTTATCTTTTATTCACATTTACTTTTCATTTCAATTATCTTCAACGATCAAGTTCCCAGCATCAAACCACTCGGACACATCGTTGATCAGTGGGGAGGGGTGGTAGCAGCGGTAGTTTCCTCAAACCTGTTCATTTACTCTTCGGCGACAGCCTCGAAGTCTATCCTCTCCACGCTATCCTGCACAACACACAAGACCTCCTGTTGTCTTCTGGAGAGAACTGAGTGGTTGGTCACAGAACTTTTTGAGACAAAATAAAGCCAACAAATTGAGCACGTTTTCCGATGATTTCATTTTTAATAGATGGGCAGAATGTATCGTATGGTATTTCTCTACCCTGTGAGAGATCCGGGCGTAGCGTTATACATTGCCGCACAAGCATTGATGAGAAAATTTTCGATCCGACTTTGTCTGGATTTGGTATACGGAAAGGGCTTTGTGACATTGGGAGTGCCGGCAAAAACCCCGTGGTATACAATATTCTTTAGTGCACTGCGGCGAGGAGCGCAGCATGAATCATCGGTGCACTTCACTATTTGAAAAAATATTGACTTTCACGAACGTGATTTCTATACCAGGTGTCAGAAACTTGTGCTGTTTCCGGAAGGACTTCTCTAAGAGGCACATATTCTGCTATCACGCGGTGGCCGTCAATAACCATCTGGGACCAAAGCTCTGCCAATGTTTCGCCAGGAGACAATATAGAATGAAATATAATAATTAAAATAATGTTGAATATGTATATGTACATACATTTATTCTCTGTTATATATATATATATATTTATTATTATTATGAATTTCTGCGTGAATTTGTTATTTTACATTATATTACGAGTGTCCAGAAATTGGGTACTCATATATGTATATATAACTTAGAAAATTTGCCTTGATTTCCTTTAAAAAAAAAAACAAAGTTTCTTTTGTTTTTAAGATTTATTAACGTTTTCTCACTCTTAGTGGTACAAATTTTTACACACTCGACACAGACGATTAGAAAAGATTGGCAAACTTTTTACAATTTCTTACTGATCACGAGTCTTACTGATCTTAACTAACTCTACTTACTCCTAATTACTTAATTTATAAATATTTATTTGGCTTACCTCAACAATCATGCGTTTCCGGCTGCGGTTGTGAAGTGTGATTGAACTTGCTTAAATTGCAGGTTCAATCACCGAAGTTCAATAGTTGCATTTCGAACACGCGTTTCCATTTCTGTGAGAACGGAAGTTCTCGCAAAATGGAATTTTGTTCAGGTCATTACGCGCGTGTTTTAAAATTGTTTCTAGGTGGTTACATATTTTCTATACTGGGGTAAGTCCCCAAGTATGTAACCTATATAACAGGGGGGACAAGGAGTGTTTTAAAAAAGATCACTTGCACCCTGGTAAGGAAGGGGAATTGAGACACTTGAAGTTTAACTATTAACGTTTATTTTTAAGTTTAAGTGTACATTTGTTTCTTTTTTCACCACACGGTTTGGTTTTTATTTTGCCTACGCGCTTAGGGACTTCAATTTCTTATTTGTAATTTCACTGACTGCTCACGTATTGACTCGGACTCTTAAATTTGTCTATTTACATATCGACAATTATGTGGTGTTCTGTTCCCTGGGGCAGCTTTCTAGCGACAAAAGGTTAGGAGTCCACTTCCGAGTTCTGCGAGTATTAGCTAAACTCTTTAGTGGAATAGAGGATAGGGAGTTAGTTGGTTGGTTGCATAAATTAGGGAGACTGGGAAAGTCTTTTGGGTTAATAACGACCAGTTCAGTGTCAAGACTCCAACTGATAATTTATTGAACTTTCCTCGGTTTTTTATACATGGTTTTACTTAATCAAAAGGGAGGGGCATTTGTCCAGGTTAGCAAAAATATGGGTCGAAAGTTTGACCCAATTCCGTATGTTGAATGTCGCGAGTTCCCGGTAACTGACGGAATATTGCCAACGCCGATTTAGCAATATTCCGCAAATTCCTGGTTACTGGCAGAATATTGCTAACGCCGATTTAGCAATATTCTGCTGACGGGAATTTCTCGAATTGTGAAATGACATTTTTTTAAAAATAATGGGTTTAATGACTCGGGTGAGTGACCGAGTATGACCGAGTATGCTACAGGAACAAACTTATCCTTTATTATCAAATTATATTTCTTATTATTTTTCTCCTATTTTTTCTTTATTTTTGGCATTATTAGCATGAATATGTATTCCTTTAATGACTCTCAAATTTCACGGTTTAAATATCAACTATGAACTGACTCTCAATTTTGACTGTTTGAATATCAACTATTAACTAGCTCACAGGCACAGTGAAAATCCGAAATCCGAAATCTCCCCAAAGTATTAAAAAATTCTAACTGTTCCAACTCAAAACAGTTATCATCTCGAACTGACTGGCTGCTGATTCGCAACACTACTTGAATTGAATTTTCCAAACTATAGTATAAATTAAACAAGAGTATAACCATATATGTTTTGAAATTGTAATACATCAAATTAAAATACATACAAACTTATGATTTCACACATATAATATCATACCGTTTCGGATGCAGGAACCAAATATTCCTTTTGAAGGTGATCCAATTCAACTTCCTAAAACATAAAAGATTAAAACGGCTATGAGACAAGTCGCCAACATAAATAAGAAATACTGATTAGCATGTTAGTCACTGAAACACTGGCAGTTTCTTGGTCCTAACATTAGACACACGTAGTGTCAGTCACCGACCAAAAATGTAGGAAGCAGATCCGCTGCCAGGAGAATGGTATGGAGCCTCACCGCGAGCGTTCCAAAACAACATTGTCAACCAAATACGGTGGGATCCTACCAGAAGCCCGTGTGAGGTTATAGAAAATTCGCTTTACTCCGTCACCAGTCAATCTGTCTCTGATCAGGTGGAATCCCACCTAGTAGCACTGACGCGACGGCTGACTATATCATTTATACTCGTCCTGCGCGGAATCCCACACCAGGAAATCTTATCAGCGAGATTTGAGGGATAAAGGAATATATGTCTTAGTAGATAGCATGGAAAATAATAAGTAGAGAGTTCTACTTTATTCCTGTTTGTTCTAACTAACTATGTATATCCTAAATATATTTATATAATATGTGTAGTAATTTTAGGTTGGCTAAATTATTAATTTTATTAAAACCACGTTCTATTACTTGACAGACTTTACTTGACAACTTAACTTGACCGACTACTAACTACCTAACTAACTTGAAGTACGATCCAATACACTCTACTTTAGGATTGTACCAGATCCCATCATCCGGGCCATACTAGATCGTATTGCATTGCACTTCAACAATATGAAATGCATGTCTCAGTGGCTACGCACCAGAAGTTCTCCTCCTCTCAAAAGAATTCACTAAATCATGTACTCACTCACTCCAATTAAACTCAAAACTCACGTTAAGATCTGCTTCCGTTCAAGACGGAGGCATTTTCTATTATTTTCGTCACCTTACCATCTTCCTCTCTGAGCAAGATGTCCGTTCCACCTCTTGGTTCAAAACCGAACATTAGTTTACTCGGCGTACTACCAGTTGATTTATTAATGGTGCTATTGATGCTAAATTGCTCATTCCACCACTCCTCTTCTAATGTTGTCGCCAAAAGCACACTTAATGTAGTTTTACCATTGGTTCTTGGTGTTGCTACCGCGTTCAAAATATGTCGAATATTATTTTGCGTACAGAATTCATTAAACCGTTTTGATGTAAAAGAGGTTCCCTGATCGGAAATAATAAACTTTAGGTTGAAAAAATATCAACCATACGTAGAAAAAATATCATTAAAGTAGTCGATAACATATTTAGTTTTTGTCGATTTTACAGCACGTTAGTTAAACAAATTTAGTAAAAGCATCGACGCCAGCTATTGAATACTCGTTTCCTCTTTTTGGGAAATGACCAAGATGATCGACATGGAGAGTTCGTATGGGTTATTCTACCTTACCTATTGGATGTATGAAACTCTATATTTTTTCCCATATTACGTTTGGTAAACAAACGTGGTATATAGTACAACAGTAAATATACTTCTCTACGTATTGTTTCATACGCGGGAACCAATAGTTCTCACACAGTCGTGTCAGTGTCTTCTCTACAGCAAAATGACCAAAGTCATCGTGTGACATTTTCACTATCTGATACCTCATTCCTCTCGGAACAACCCATTGAAGCCCTTTCGCGGTAATGGGGTAAAATCGTCCATCTCTTAATGCGTAATTCTTTTAAACATGCTTTTCGCGTTCATTAGTTGGCGGTTTAGAGAATATCGTATGAATTTCCTTGAAATTTTCATCGGTTATTTGACTCGAAAGTATCCAATCAACTTGTTGAATGTGTAATACGTCTTCGTCATCTACTTTCGATGCTCCTTGGTTACCTTCAGAAGGATTGCTTCTCAGCGCATCCACATGCTTCATAAGATCTCCGGACCTATATTTCACATCAAATGTGAACTCTTGTAATTGCAGCCACCATCTTGCAATACATGGAAATATTTGCTTCTTTTTTGCTGTTGCTCTTAGCGCATTACAATCGGTAACTACAATAAATGACATTCCCAACAAACATATCCTAAGCTTCTTGAACGTTTCCAGTGCGTAGGAATGACATTTCTGTTCCGCTGCATTTGGTTGGCGACTATAGTAGGCAACAGGATGTAGTCGACCGTCTTCCTGTCCTTGAAGCATCATCCCAGCCACGCCTAGACTGCTGGCGTCTGTTTTAGCTTAAAGATTAAAGAAGGCTAATACCGGAGATTCACATAATATTGTTTTGAATTTTTCAATCGCGGTTTGCTCTTCTACTTCCCATTCTGTGTCAGAGTTGAGAGGGGTCTTTGCATCTCGGCGTGACGTTACACGCGTCCCGCGATATTTAAAATCCTCACTTCCTAACTGAGTCGCGTGCGTTTCGTTTGTTCTCATTTTCCAGGAAAGACTTCAAAGGCAAATCAATAGAGAATTTAAAAAAACAACGTCTCAAAATTTATTCTTTTTGTCCGAGTATTTGTTTAATCGCCATTGTTACCAAAATAGCCTCTCGAAAAGTTTTCGAAAATTTTCTCAAACCCAAAGCTTAAAAAAATTTTTTTGTTTTAAGGGGGCCGAAAATTTTAATGTGACATAATTTTGGGCGAGGGGTCCTAAAAATGCGACAAGGCGTCACATGGGGGGAGGAGGGGGTCTAAAATCGTTGAAAATTGCGTGACGTAATTTATGGACGGCCCCTAATATCTTTGACCATTTCGTGTTCAAGTCTTGCCATGCGATATGGACGATAAATGAATGGTCTCTTTTCCTGACGAACAATATCCAGTTCTATTGATTTCGCACACCACAACTCCGCTGTATTTTCGGCGAAACAATCATTAAACTCGTTTAATAAATGGAAAAGTTTTTTCTTTTCATCCTCCTTAAGAGGTTCACTTTTTACATCATTTAGTTGCAATTTCTTCCGAGATTCCTTCTCTATTGTATGAACGGTATTTTGACTGGTTGCCTCCTCCATATATCGCCAGGCTAGTGTGCCAGTGCGCCATTTATCGGTGACTGGTGGAGTTTTTTAGAACTGCGTTGTCACATTTGTTGTTTACATTTCCACATGTTTCGTTTTGACGTTTTCAGTCTAGGTTAAGACCGTGTTGTGATGTCGCGTGTTTAATGGTCTAAATATAAACGCAGGTTTGGGTCCTGGCAATTTCAGAAATTTGGTCTAAGTTCGATCAAACTTGGACCGAAAATAATTTCTGAAACTCGCATAAGACGTTTATTCGAAAAACAATCATGATCAGAAAACGCACATTTTCAATTTATATGATTTTCTTAAGATTATTTTTCTTCGAGAATGGTCTATTTATTTAGAAATCGACGTCTACATTATTAGCGTAGCAAATTTCCAAACTTCTTCAGTCTCAGAAAGAAACCGCGGCAGTACGTCAGTGGTGGCAGTAACTGAAAACATTTTCCTATGCCTCAAATATCTTTTGTTGACATTTTCAGTAAGTGGCGTTCAAATAAGGAAATCAGATGTTTGGCCAGAGTTGTCGGGGAATTTTAATTTTTGAAATTATTATTTGAGAAAAAATTCTCAATTCCATTTTTGATCCCTTTGTCATTTATGTGCTTAAGATAATATCACAGTTTTATCATAGTTTATCATAGTTTATTGCTATTCTTTCAGTTTTTTTTTTTTAAATTATTTACTCCAAATACTTAACCGATTCAATTGCCGGGACTTTTAATTTTGATTTTCATACCCTTTTACTTTTTATAAAAGTTGACAAAAATTATTTTTTTACTATTTTAAATTGTTAAAATTTTAAAATTTTGTAAATCAAATGGCGACACTGTTCGCGTTCTTTTCGACCATTGATGGTCTGTCCTTATCTTTTTGGTTTAAGGACGTGTGTTTAGGCGCCATCGTTTTAGAACGAGTCACCCGGCACGAGCGAGAAATCGGCGGCGTCTCGTCAGAGCTGGAGAGAGGGACCATTTGAATTAATGTGGACACCAGAAATTAACGAACTGCTATTATCATATGTCCAATATTATCATTTATTCGCGGCACCAATACCTCACAGTTCAAAGTATCATGGTAAATTAACCTAATTTAATCAATAGTTTCAACTAGTATATTTATTCTTTCTCTACACAATTCAAAGTGTTCTTATAATTTATACTCCTACTTGTTGCTTCTTGAACGTTCAGTAACACACTAACTATACTGAAGACCGAAGCGAACCGTCTCTCTGAAGGCAGCAGACTATGTATCAGGCGTCTTCCTATCAAGAACTGATAAGAGCGCGTGGCGTCACTTTCAGGGTTGGACGAAATACAGTAACTCTTTTACATAAGTGTCCTACAGAAATGTCAAACAAGTAACATTTATACAAGGGGCTCTTATAATAATTATTATTATACTGAAAGTGTTAGAAAATGACTACACTAACCTACGCTTAATCTTAAGAGATTAAAAAAATTATGCACAATATTAAAAAGAAAAAAAAATTATAATTATATTAAAAAGTGAAAAACAAGTAAATTATCCTGCTAATAATATATCTGTGCTATTTTGATGCAATCATCTGCAGGTACAGTCATGTAAACATTTCTCAGTACGTCCCATATAGTATTTGTCGTTTCTGCTACAAGTCTTGACATCGTAGATTCACCTCTTGCAAAGTAAAATGCCAATGCTTTGAAAGGACAAATTATCATATGTAATTTACTTGTATACTAACTGATTAATTTTTTTATTTTGAAAGAGTTTTGACAAGCATAAATCTATTATTCTATCATTATTTTTGATATAATTACAGTATGCAAAGACAAATGGAAAAATATCCGGAATGGATTTGTTCGAAGTTTAAAACAATCACTAAACTCGTTAAATAAATGAAAAAGTTTTTTTCTTTTCATCCTTCTTAAGAGGTTCAGTTTTTATATCATTTAGTTGCAATTGCTTCCGATGTTCCTTCTCAATTGTATGAATGATTTCTTTGTTGGCTTAGTGCAAAAACTTTATGGGTTGTGTTCGGGCCTGTTCGCGCCGTTGTATAGGGTCCCGCCATTACATGATTTCAGACGCAGTTCGCAAGAAATATTCACATATCATACAAATTCTCAACCCACGTCTACATTGAAAACCAAAGGAAACCATTAAAGCAGTTCGCTTCTACGCATTGAACAAGCAAGACGGTTTATCTGTAAATAAAAGCAATTAAGAAAAATAAAAGTTCCAAAGAGAAATTTCAGTTGAACAAGAGTTCTTATTTTGTCAACAGGTTGAGTAAATAAAATAACCTTTATTGACTTAACTTGTACAGACACGAAATAGAAGAAGAAAATATTTAAGTCAAGTCAAGTCAAGTCAAAATTCCGTTTATTCATTTGTGTTATGTTACAACTTGCTTAGCCTATTTATGTTAATTAGAAGCTTATTCCTAACCCTTAGCCTAAGGTTAATTTTAAACTATTACTTATTTTTCTTTTTATTTTTATACATATATTGTTTTACAAAATGGCTTATTTCTTTTGCGCTGAACTGGGAAAAAGGGAAACCCAGTGATCTTGATGTTCTTGTTTTTAATTTGTTTTACTCAATCTACTTAGTCTACTTAATTTAGTTTATCCTCATTGGAATAGGTATTTTAGTTTTCTTTTTGTTTTCATTTTATTTACAGGTCTATATTTGGATAATTCCTGTATGTTTCTTATAAGTGGATTTTCTGCTAGTTTGGCTTTTGTTAGTGCATTTTTTGTTATGCTTCTAATATATTTACGACAACTGCTGGAAGGACATTGGTTTACCATGTGGTTTTTACGAAGACAATTAATGCAGAGAGCTTTGTTTTTTGCGGCTTCGAATCTATCATTAGAAGATAACTTTAAGAATTTATGACAGGAAGTGACGTGGTGAGGTTCCTGACAAAATGAGCAATCAGTATTGCTTAAGGACACTATTGGAAATTCACTTATATCTTTAAATTAAAAGACTTATTTCTCTTCTAAATGATATTTTATTATTTGGTCACTTTAAATCAACTACGTCTTCTTTATCCAAACTCAACTTTTCAACTAACAACTAAATCAAAACTGAAATTTAAAACTAAATCTATCCTAACAAAGAAATCTTATCTAGACTATAAATTATAAATTAATTATACTCTGAAAGAAAATTTTATGGTTTAAAGAAATCTTACCACTTGAAATATCCAAGCATAAAAATGCATAGATTTATGAACACTGATAAAAGAAACACTTAATGTTAAATTTTGTTTACATTCCAACAGACACGAAGGTTTTTTGATCCTTACGATACAAGAGAGGATTGCGATCGGAGGAGTATGTCGGCCTTGGATGTGGTTGAGGCGTTCGAATATCTTCTACTTGCGATCGATGCTGCAAGAACTCGATCATAACAGCCATTTTTGGCATATTACGGCTTCTTGAAAATTCCTCCCATTTTTCCCGTAAGAAGTTGCTTAATTTTCCACGGATGAGGAGAACCAAGATAGTGTCCCAGTGCTCGACTGGCTTTCACCCAAGGCTTTTAACGCACGAAGGTGTTTTTGGATTTGATCCAACAGAAATCGGGTGGACGAATCCTTGACAATGGTGGGAAGATCGAGCAGGGTCTGGGTATGTTTTTGTATGATGATTCTACGATGATCATATCTTTCCCTCAATAGCTCCCATGCTACCTGGTAATTTTCAGCCGATGATTCAATGGAGGCTAAAACATCCGCGGCCTCGCCAGAAAGACAACCCTTCAGATAATAAAGTTTTTCTACGTTTGAGACGGTTTCATTCTCGTGTATGAGCGACTTAAATAGGTCATGAAATCCTAACCAAGATTCGTAGGATCCATTGAACGAGGGTAAATTGATTTTAGGCAATCTTGGCATACAACTATTGGATCTCACCGCTGCGGAAGGCGAATTTGCGATAGGTAATTGTGCACTAGCTACAGTGGAGGGGCACGAATTAGCTTGAGGAAATATATTTGAAAGAATCTCTGTGGCAGCATTATAGGCCCAGTAATACTTGGTCTCAAATTCCTCACATTCTTGGTGATTCTTTTCCAAATTTTCTTCATCGAACGTTAGTAATTCAAGTTCGGCTTGGATTTCTTCGAAACGTGCCCTAACCGCTTCGATTTCATTATAGCGCTTTAGTAAAGCATGATGCTCCTTGGAGGATTCAAAATTTTGTATGAAAGTTTCATAAGAGGTGAGAGCTCGCTTCTTGAGTTCACGTTGTACCTTGAGGGTTTTAATTCTATCCTCTACAGTAGACATTTTGTTTATCAAATAATATCAATGAAATGAGGAGATAGTAGCAATCCACTAATTGTGATGGGCTTATCAGGTGGGTTAGTATTGAGGGTAGAGAGAATTTGGTTAAATAGTTTGGTGGAACGAAAATCTTACGAACCCGGAGTTGGATACAATGCTATGTCGTTGGATGATTCCTTGATGAGCAGGTTGGCCTGATGACTTGTTGAATGCTCCGCGCCGCACTATGTGGGAGTCTGGATGAACTTTAACGTTGTTGAACACGAACACGATAGATAAGAGCGAGAATATAGGGTTGAACCTTGGTTTTATTTTGCTTTTTTTTTTTTTTTTAATGTATGTCAATTTTGTTTGCACGCTATGTTACAGATCATGTTTGATAGCTTTTACTTTCTAGATTGAGTTAATTGTTTATATTTTCACCATAGGCTGATATTTTCTGACGTGTCTCTTGAGCGCGAAAGTGGCGATGTTGGCACACGTACTGTTAAATGCCTAATACTTTTGACCAAGGCTGTGTGTTTCGCATTCCCTGAAGTTTGCTGGGTGTAGCTTTTTGCAGTTTACGCATACTGGTGACTCATTTTCTGTTTTTGCACATTTTCCAGGTTCATGATTACGATCACATTTGATACATCTGTATTTGTAGTTGCAGTTGAAGGCAGCGTGACCATACCTCTGACATCTTTTACACTGCTTATTGGTGTTTTCCCTTTTTTAAAAAATTTCTTAGTTTACCTTGTAGTAGTCAATAGTTTTAACTTGTCTAACATCTTCAATTTTTGTATTTCCTTCGAAATAAATGTGGAACATATTCAGTTTTTTGATTTCTTGATTTTTCTTATATGTCATATTTTTAACTTTTAATGGCTTAGTCCTTTGTCCTTAAGCTCTGCCTTTATTTGTTCCTCTTCTATGGCGCTGTCAATCCCCTTCAGCAATGTTGATAATGGTTTTTGTTGTTTAGGTGTAAATGTGTAAAATTCTTTTTGATTCACTTTTAAGTTTTCTTTTATTTTTTCAAAGTCTTCACTGTTTTGCACTAGTATATGGTTTCTTTTTCGGTTTTTAGCTTTTATTTGGATCTTGTTTTTGAGTCCAATATTTAATTGCTCTATTTCATCTCTCTTGATTTCATTGGTTATAATAGGCGGGATTTTATCTTTGTATACGTCCTATGATTCACACTAGTGAGTTCCTCCTGATGCCATAAATTTTCCAATAATTCATATAGTTCGTGATCCAAAGTGCAACTGTTTGACATAGCTTCTTGTGGTTGACCACTAATGCTAGATGGTCCAGAAATTACCCATCCAAACTTCGTAAGTTGTGCTGTAGGGGAGTTGATTACGCCTTTTCTTATTGAACCCTCTAGAATATGTCCATAAAAGTCAGCTCCAATTATTAAATCTATTGACGATGGTTTGGTATACTGAGGATTTGCTCCAGGTGAACCGAATTGTCCTGATGTAATTTTAGCAGTCAGCTTTGTTAAAATATACGCTTTACATGCTACTGCACAAGAGGATTCAAAATGAAAGAGGTTTGATTGTGAGGTTTACTACTCCTTTTGTCGACGCTGTTCTCTTCGCTCCAACTCCGATAATAGGAATAGATGAAGTGTTTCTAGGAAGTCGTAATCGTTGGACAACATGTTCAGATATGAGAGAAATTTCCGAGCCTTGATCAAGAAGTGCTCTTACTTCGAGATATGTCCCATTTTTGTGAAGAATTTCAACCTAAGCTGTCGCTAAAAACACGGTTGACTGAATATCAACAGGTCTCAAGATATGATTACCTTTTTGGAAGGCTCTTCTGCTTGGGTCGAACTTGAACATTTTGTTGACGTTGATTGTGATTGCTTCTTTGCCTCATCTGCCCGAAGATTCATATGTAATAGGATGTGATGCCTGAATCCACATTTTAAACAATGTGGGATTGACTTACAACTGGAGCGAAAATGATGTTTGTGGCAACTATAACACAGCTTCTTAGAGCGAATAAACTCTTGACGTTGTTTGACAGTTTTAAATAGAAATTGTAAACACTTTGCTAAAGGATGTGGTCGTGAACAACATGGACAAATACTTTAATTGTTAAAAGATGATGAACTATTGTCTTTATAATTAGTTGAATGATGAGACTTGAAATGATATTGACGTAACTGATTAATTCCTGACGGTTTTTTAGGAATTTTCTCAAATGAAGTGAGACAATTTGAGTTTTCAGAAAGTCTTCAAGTTGATTCCAGGTAGGTGGTCTTGTTGACGAACCCATGTTGTATGTTACAAACATAAGTTGTTATATGCATACATTAGTAGTTATAAACATAAGTTAAGTTGTTACATGTTTATTTTCTCCTTGTTACAATATGTTCTCGTTCATTCGAGTTAGTTAAATGTTGAAGGTTTACAATATAAACAATATAAACTGACTTAATAACTCTAGTATAAACAATTTTTGTACATTCCAACCTTAAAACTCTATCGCGTATAAACTTTATATAAACCAACTTTAGTAATTCTAATAAGAACAATTTTGGTACCTTCCAATTTCAATAACTCAAATGCGTAGATATTTTATATAAACCAACTCTATATTCTCCGTAAGACCTATCGTTATGCAAGCTGAACTAATTAATTCTAGTGGTTACGAAATCTCCATCTCAGATTACACTACTGTCGCGCTACGATAATGCAGGTATACAGGCGGTTTCATAGACCGCGGTGCGGCATGGATTGCCGACTGTGAGGCTGATGTAAAAATCCGTGCATTTTGTTAATTTCAGTATTTATTTTCCTTTCTTCTTCTTCTCTCTTTATTTATTCACTAACTTAATTTTATTTATTTTTTAATATTTTTGTTAGTTTGGCGCTTCTCTCGGCGATATTTGAGCCGCTCGTTGTGGAGCCTTTGCAGCTCCCTGCTGATCTCCAGCCTCTGTTTTTGACCAACGGCTAACAGCAGGCGACGTCGGACCTCCTCAATTTTCCTTCGGAAGTTAGCCTCAACTCCTGTGCGTCGTTTGATGGTTACGTTGGACGGAGGGGTTGGACGGTTGGCCTCTAGTTTGGCAGAGTTCCTGGCGCGGTACTCTTCAATCGTGATTGGCCTAGGACCTGCCCCCGAATCACGCAGCGCCTCTGTCAACGTCTTCTTGCTGGCTTCTGGCACTGGGAAGACCAGAAGGTTATTACGGGGAAAAAGGGGCCTAGTTGATGGGTTTAGACAACCACTTTCAACTCGGGAATTCCCCAAAAAACCGATAGGTTCCAGGAACCGTGGTCGGGTGGGACGTTAAACGATGGGTTTACTAACCACTTTCGTTTGGGACGTCCCCAAAATGCCGATAGGTTTCTGGAACCTTGTTCGGCTCAAAAATTAGAAATTTTTGGTGATGGGTTATGTAACCACTTTCACCCTGATTTCTGGGTTTCACCGATGGGCTGCACTAACCGCTTTCGGTTCCAGTCGTACTCACTTTTCCTGTTGGTTAGGTGTAGCTTTCCAAACTGAATCCTGTCCTTAGCTTTTCGTTGGCTTTTTATATTTGAAAACCGGGAATTTCGTCCGTTAATGCGCGGTTGCCATATTTCACAAAATATCTTCCACTGTACGGTGGCTCCATCGGGTGGTGAGCATTTAAGTTTTTTAGAACTTACGTTCCCACTTGTGTTTGGCTTTGTGACGTGTTAGTCAAGTGACAGTCGATGAGCGTGCGCGTTTGTTTACATTTCGTTTAGGTGTTCTTATGTTGACTTTATTTTGTTGTGTTAATCTATTTTATTTTTTGGTGGTCTGACGTCTCACAACACCCAAATGGTTTTCCCAAGATCGAACAAGATGGGCACAAGTCTATTCACAGTTAAATAGACCAATATGTCTACCCAGGAATGAACAGGCCGATTTAAGGTTTCCAAAGTTCTGACTGCTTGTAATATTGATGTATATAATTGTTCTAGTTCAACTGCGGATTCTTTAGTCATTGCTTTAATTGAGAACAATGATGCCAACGAAGACTGAACTAGAAGCCGTTCATTCTCGTAAAAAGAAATGAGTGAGTCCCATGCTTTTTGAAAGTTTTCTGATGTCAATAAAATGTTCTTGATGAATTGAGCAGCTGGACCAATAAGACTCGTTTTTAGATATTGTAACTTTTCGACTTGAGAAATAGACGCATTCGAAATGACAATACAAGTAAACAAGTCACGGAAAGGCGGCCAGTTATTAAACGTTCCATCATATTTCGGAAGATCAATTCGTGGTAATCTTGAGTTTATTTGAGTTACTACAGAAGAAGATTGTATGGCCGAAGAAGTTGATGCAGTGTCGCATATACTCTAAGGAAAACTTGACATTTTCTCAATGTTATTCAAATTTTTCTGATACGTATTATTATAAACATTGTTGACGAAATAATTTTGCTGCTCGGGACACATATTTGCATTGCTTTGTTATTCACATCAAACTCTACCCACAGCTCTTTTAATGCTTGTCAATCCGATGGCGAGAAACAATATCACGCCCTACACAAATCAATTGATCATATGCATTTTCAATACGTTCTACAAACGAGACATTCTGGTCCAATCGAATCACGACATGTTCGACTCTCATATTGACTGTAAAGGCTCCTTTTGTTTCACAAATAAATCGAAGAAGCCGGAAAGCTCGAAGGACCAAATGTTTAAAAGCACCAAAAAAACAAAAACTTTGGATCTTATCTTTGCAAGAATCCAATTCCTCAATAAAACTTCAATCGCCAGCCTCAAGTTCAATTCTCAGGATAACCTCGCCATTGCTTATCGCAACTTATGTATATAGTATTTGGCCACACCGCATAAGAGAAAAAATCAAAAAAATACGCTAATCGAAATGAGACATAATCTCCACTTCGATCGCTTCGATCACCATACATCCATCCCAGAAATCAATATTTGTCAAAACGGCGTGGGCGTATCGCACTTCTGAATTGTCATACATCAAATTCAAAAATACATGCTTCTTAAAACATAAAAGATTAAAACACCTATCAGACAAGTCCCCAAATAAATAAGAAACACTAATTTGCATGTTAGTCAGATCACTGGAAGATTCTTGGTCCTAACATTAAACACACGTAGTGTTAGCCACCGGCCCGGAGAAAGACAACGTTTGAAATTGCACAGAGAAAGACAACCTTTCGCATCCGATCCAAATCTACGATGATAATAGCAGTGTGAACAGTGATTTCCGATTTTGGACTTACCTGCTTTTTTGGTGTTGTTTTTTTTCATTGTTGAGAAGATTGGTCCTTTATATTCTTAAAAAGTTCTTAAATGTTTGCACAAGTTTAGAAAGTTTCTCTTCCATGCGTGTGAGCCGTGTGTGTATTGTCAAATCTGATGAAGAATCGGTTGAGGGTGTAGTTGTAGTAGCCATTAATGTGGATGGGGCCGTATTCTCCATTATCCGGTCTGGCCGAGTCATTCATGCTTACTGCAGTTGTTTCTGGCATTGTCGGTGTATTTGTATCTGGCGTGGGTGTTGTGGTTTAATTGTTGTTATTGAATTCAATACAGTTAAATTTCGAAGGTTTACAACCCATTTGATAAATCAAAGTCCTACTTTCTTTTTTGAAAGTTGTTATTCAATTGAACCTTATTCTAAGTTCCTTACATACGCCACTTAATTACCAAATCTCTATATAATCCAAGTTCTTGATCGCTCCTATTAATTACAAGGTCTCTATATAAACCAAATTCTTGATCCTACTAATTTCTTTTCGTACGCTAATGAATATAAACTCGTTTTTACAGGATAATTCCTAAACCTACACATAGCCAAAATTGCCGACTGTTAGGCGGATTTAAATTCGTGGTTTTCAGTGTACTTTTATATATATATATATTTTTTTTCATAATTCTCTCATTTGTTTTTTTTTCTTTATTTTTATTGAAACGCTTTTCCTTTCTATATTTAAGCCGCTCATTGTGCAGCTTCTGCAACTCCCTACTGATTTGTAGTCGTTGCTCCTGCCCTACGGCCAACAGCATGCGACGACGGACCTCCTCTATTGCCCGGCGGAAGTTAGCCTCTTTTCCCGTGCGATGTTTTGGACACGAACCTTGGGCTGAAGGGATGGCCGTGCAGTCTCTCGTCTGGCTGAGTTCCGGGCGCGGTACTCCTCCAATGCGATAGGCCTAGGACCGGCCCCCGAGTCACGCAAAGCCTCCGTCAGCGATTTCCTAGGCGATTCTGACAGTGAGGATGGACCAATTTATTAGTTTGGCTGACTAGGAACCTAATTGATGGGTTTTATCAACCGCTTTCAACTTGGAGTTCCCCCAGAAACCCATAGGTTCCAGGAACCGTGTTCGGTTGGTTGGTTTGGAGGTTAAACGATGGGTTTATACAACCACTTTCGCTTAGGCGCCCCCAAAAGACCGATAGGTTACTGGAACCGTGTTCGGTAGAGGATTTCGAAATTGGGATGATGGGTTTTTCAACCTCTTTCAACCACAATCCTTTTAACCGATGGGCTTTACGGACCACTTTCGGCGCTAGTTGTACTCACTTGTCCTTTCTTGGATATTCTCCTAGGCAGGTTTAGCTTTGACAACTGATGCTTTCCCTAGCTTTCGCCGGCTTTTTATATTTTGAAACCGGGAATTTCGTCCGTTATTGCGATGTTGTCATGTGTTGCTAAATTCCTTTTAGTGTACGGTGGCTCCATCATGTAGTGACCAGTTGAGTTTTTTAGAACTCACTTTTCCACATGTGTTTGACTTCGGCGAGTGAGAGTCGGTTTTGGCAAGTGACAGTGCGCGGTTGTTTATGTTTGTTTTGTATAATTTTATGTGTTTTTATGCAAATTTATCTGGACGGCGATGTTCGGGTAAGTTTTATGGAACCAGCTGATGTCTGATGTTTGATTTCTTCCAGGGTTATTTTGTTTTGAAACACTTCGGTGACTGTGTTGCCTGATGGTGAGCATGGTGACATGTGCATTATGTTTTCCTATGTTTATATGCTGAACTGTTGCGCATTACCATTGTCGACGTGAACATAAACAGCACTTCTCTTGTTGGGTTAGAGTGGTGAGTGAAATGGTGATTATGATTATTATGTTTTTTGTGTACTTTGTTGTTTTAGGTTATCCGGTGTTATGAGTATGGTAGGTGCTTCGTGTTAGCATTATTATGGTGTTTTAACCTCTTTTGCTTTTAGGTGATGCGGCGTCTCACAACATGGGCATGAATGAATTTGGCGCCAATTGGGTTTCCGAATTTGGCGTAGGCATTGTTAAGTTGTCACTTTGTATGAATTTGCGCGTTTTCTTTGTTATTGTAACTTTGTACGAGGTTGCGCGTCTTCTTTGTTGTTGTAATTATTAGATCGCGATTAGTTTACTGCGACTATATATCTTTTGATGCACGCAAATTAGAAACGAGATATATGGTTTTTTCATGGTATAATTTTAGTAGAAAAAGGGTTGTGAAATGTACAGGAAATTATGACTCTTTCCAGCAAAATGAAACTATCACAACAAATGTTCAAACTTAAGTGGCCTTAGACTAGAAATATTCCAGAACAATATACAAAGAAATGATATGCGCACATCTTTTGACCCAAGCCGAGATAACGAAATACTTCATCCGTTTATGATGCATCTGAGGTGCCGGTTTCATGATGGCACTAGCACCTCAAGACCATCAATTTTCCCGACGCATGAGGTTGCGCGTCACTTTTTGTTGCTAAAACTTTGTATGAGGTTGCGTGTCTTCTTTGTTGTTGATACTTTGTATGAGTTTGCGCGTTCAGATGGATGTCACATTGAAGTAAATCCTCCCAAAGAACAGGCAGTCGATTACTATAATTATAAGGGATGGTATTCTATTGTGCTTTTCGCATCTGTAGATTATATGTAAGTAAACTGATAGAAACAATACATTCTTATTTGATATTTGACTCAACTTTTCTCCTTTACCTACATCAATGTGGGATCACCGGGCCGAAACAAAGATTCCTACATTTTCGAAAAGTCCCTAATCAAAAAGCATCATGAAAATAACTCTTTGTTTCAAACGGAGCGAAGAGTTATAAGCAACACATCAAAACGGGTGTTTTTGATTGGGGATTCGGCGTTTCGGCTGTCCCCATATTTGATGAAGCCGTTCCCTGGCACCAACACCAGTGTTATCCAAAAGAATTACATATATATATTGGCGAAGTCTCGACACGTCGTGGAAAACGCTTTCGGTCACTTTAAAGCGCGATTCAGGAGGATTGGTAAAGGTTTAGAAGCCAACCTTGACAACGCTTCCACTATTATCAGGGCGTGTTGCATACTGCACAATCTACTAATTCACGAGGAAGACGACGTCATCAATCAATGGGTTGATGCAACAGGACCTAGTAATAGTGGGAACTCGGTCCTGAGTAAATAAAAACTATATATTTATGCTGCCAAGTAATTGAAAAGTAAGGTTTACCTGTATTTGGCCTGCATACTTTTAACTTTCGTCCGTATTTCGATGACAGTCCTTTCAACATTCTCGACTGCCAAATCTAATCGCATTTTTTCATACACACATGAATTTCTTTTTGTTCTCCGAAGATCGGAAATGTTGTTAATTAATTTTTACACACCTCATATTAGTTGTTTCGCATTCAAATGTCAAATATTGAATTGAAGTTGGCAACAAGATAGTTACAACAATCAATTCCTGTTTCCAGAACTGAAACTGAAACAACGACCCACTTTGCAGTTCTGAGTTCAATGGACAGTAAAAATTCAGTTCAGTTGGTGACAGACTATAAACTGAAACCGCGAACGACTATTTCCAGGTTCAGTTCTCCAGTCTGTCACCGGTATTACATCAGCGTAGGGTTTGCTTTTGTGATCATGAGTTTATCTCGATTGACCTGCGTCCAGGTCCTGGTCCCTTTTCTTTTTCTTCAATATGCTTTCGACGAAACTCATTGTTGTGTCCCATTTTTCTTCAGCTGACAGCATTTTTGCTATTATGTTTTCGGTCGTAATATTTCCGAGCGTTCTTTCCAATGAGGCTCTTTCATTACACCACTTGTCACAGATAGAAATCGTATGCTCTGTTTCAACTTCGTGAGAATCTCCGTATATGCAGCTTGGTGATTCCGTTTTGCCCATGCGGTACATGTACTTTCGGAAGTACCCATGGCCCGACAGAAATTGCGTCGGATAGTATCCAACTGCGCCGAAATCGCGATTCGAATCACGAAACCGGAACGTCCACCTTCCTGTATTGTCCGCGTTCCATACTTGTTGTTATTTTCGCAGACTTTCCCGTTGCATTTCCAGCCGGTCTATAGCTACTCCTTCGGTTTGTTTGGCCTCCCAGGCTTTCTTTTTTAAATGAGGATCGATTTGCTTCTCACAAATACTACCAACTCGGACACCGTCCGGTATGCGTATGCCACTCTTAACGCCACCGTGCGTTGTATTGAGAGGAATACCTTCCTTCTGTGTTTCGCTTTCAACGCGTCCGTCCATACTTCGCAACCGTATAAGAGTATTGAAGTTGTTGTGTCCGTCAATAACCTCCGTTTACTTTGACCTCCGTTGGGCTTTACCTCCGTTGGGCCTCCGATATTTGCCATCAGTTTGCTGAGCAGTCCAGTGACTTTTTCCGCCATGGTTGCCGTGAAATGTATTTGGGTCCAAAACGATAGCTTCGTATCCAATCTTACTCCGAGATATGGCCTTTTGTGTGGTTTCACTGGTATTGCTGACTTGCATCGGTATCTCTGAGGGAATGTGTTTACGACCAAACAGTAGAAGCTCCGTCTTTTCTAGAGCTCCGTCTCCTCATTACCTGGTTCAGCCTCCTTTGTGCTGCTTCCGTGTCACGAGCTTGAATTACTGCCGCTATATTATCGGCGTAACCCACGAGATGTGCGCCGTCTGGCATCTCTGTTCCCAGGAGATCATTGTAGGTGCTATTCCAGAGATCGGATCCGAGAATTGATCCATTTGCCGGACCTGCTGTGATTTCGTTTGTCTTTCTCCCGTTGCGTATGGCATAAAGCAGCTTCCGGTCTTTAAGATAGCTCTGCAAGATTTTTTGCAGGTACTCGGGTACTTTGAATGTGTCATGGATGAAAACGCAGCCATCCTCCATTCCTATCAACACATCGCAATCTGAATATGATTATTAATATCAAAGAATCCATTGTGATACCATTTATGATGATTAGGAATCCATTTATGATTATGAATCTCAAGGAATCCATTGTTCTCCATCAAAGAAGGGTCGATATGATTATGACATGATTCATCTCGATATTGATCTCCCAGACTTCCATCGTACCATGCCCCGAAAGTAAACCATAAGATTAGTGAGACCATATAATTAGTGAATTACCTGACAGTGCTCCAGTAGGAGTAGGCAACCATTTAGATCAGGAAACCAACAACTTGATGGGAAACTAAAAAGAAACGCGATTAAAAATGACAATACTTACCTGAGGATGACACGCGGCACAATCTGACAGACAGCGATCACGAAATCTGCAACCCACAGAGAACTGCACGACCGACACATGCAGTACTCTAGCGCCCGGTAGATGGCCAGCCCAAATGCACAAATGTGTGACATCGATGCATATTGCAATTCAGCGGATTGCGTCGGTTAAACACCAACGGAAATGCAACGTACCGCAAATTCGGAAAAATGAATTCGGAGCAGCCAATGACCCAAAAGAAAAAATGCAATCTGGGAATATTGCAATTGATCAATATTGCAAATATTGGAAAATTGCAATTGGAAAAAATTGCAAATATTGAAATATTGCAAAATGACGACCAATAACCTCATGGGACCGGAAACCCCCATCAAGCCAAAAATAAGCTGAACACTAACAAAATTTGGACATAAATAGACCGGGAAAAATACACGAAAAGGCAGAGTAATTCGTGCACTCAGGCAAAGGAGACGTGAAGACTTAGAAGCAGCTCAAACTAGGAGACGTGAAGACTTAGAAGCAGCTCAAACTAGGAGACGTGAAGACTTAGAAGCAGCTCAACCTAGGAGACGTGAAGACTTAGAAGCAGCTCAACCTAGGAGACGTGAAGACTTAGAAGCAGCTGGAGCAGATCATTATCGTGAAGAACTACTGACATCCTCCTGAAGAAACACCATAGGTGAGGAAATAAAAACTAATCCATGCAAAAACGGATGAATTAACTATTCACCGTTGAGGTCCCAAACACGGTTCGCAAGAACCCAATGGGCATTAAAATAATTATAGAGAGACCATAAAGGAATGGGTGATTGTCAACTTCGCGAAGCGCTGAAACGAGACCCGAAGGCCGGACCTCGGCCTATCACAATAGAGGAGTACCGGGCTAGACAGGCGGGCCACCCCACGAAAACGGATGTGAAGCTTTCGGACAGAATAGAGGCACCAACGAAAAAGAAGATACCAGGGATTGAGGCGAGGTTTCGTCGGGAAATAGAAGAGGCTAGGAGGGACCTCCTGTTGGCTGTAGGTAGCCAACAAAGAGCAGCGTTAAGTAGGGAGCTACAGAGACTCCACAACGAGCGGTTACGGTACCGGGCAGAGAAGCGACGTGCGAAAAGGGGACCGAAAGTCTAACTTAGGACAGATCACCTAATGTTTCAGTAATAGTAATTGAAGAAGATTTGAATGTCAATGTATTAGGTTAAGGAAAAAGGATGTAAAAACGAAATGTAGAATTAAATATAAGGAAAAAAGGATGTAAAACTGAACTGTATAATAAAAGTTAATTACGGAAACGCCTTTTCACTAAGGAATATACTTGGGAGATGTTGTAAGGTTTTGCCCTACGACAGGTAAAAAGTACAACATAACAAATGCTTGTAGGACAATCAGTGCATCTATTCATTGCAGACTATTTAATGCGTTTTTGACATCTCGAGTTACCAACAACACGATTTTCTGCCAGAAGTGGTTTCCACGTTTGGCTTCTCTAAGAGTGTCTTCCACACCTTGGATGGCTCCAATCGTCAATTTGCCTTGTCTTAACCCATATTGTCTCTCCGATAATCCTCCGGAGGCATGAACGGCTGCATTGAGACGAGGTTTCAATAGCTTCTCCAGTAATTTTCCGGTTGTGTCCAGCATACACAAGGGGTGGTAGGAAAATGGATCGGAGGTGGTGGAAAATGGATCGGAGGTGGATCGGCTTGACGGAGGTGTTGTCTATTTGGCGTAGGAATATTTTCGCGTTCAGTTTTTCTACGTTCCAGATTTAAGTGGAGATTTCCATGTTCTGTGCCGGAACGTTTTCTGCTTCGACGCAGTAAAGGATATACTGGTGGTCGCTTAGTGTAAGGTATCAGTGTCAACTCTTTAGTCCGAACATAAACGTTCCTACGCCTTGTCACCCAAAGCGATGTCATTCTACTTCGGGATCCAAATTGCAGCAGTGCCACTCTCATCCTCCATCCAATTGCCCTGGAGATCGCTCTGTGTAAAATTCGCATAAGATGACCGCATCTACATGTTGCTCTAGCACCAACTTCTCCAGAGGCAAGTCGGCCGTCTTACTCCCATGCATATTCGCCTGGAGTGCTCTCACTTATTTGTTTGCTTTCGTAATTCCCACTTGGTGGAGCCTGGTATGTGGTCTGCGGGACTATGATCAGCTTTTGTGCACAAGCAGTACTTTGGAGTTTTCGTGCACTCCTTCAATTTGTGGCCCGGTTCTCCGCATTTAATACATACATAAGTTCATTCCGCTGCTGTCTGTTTAGCGGGGTCACAGCCAAAACACCGGAAACACCTCCTTAGCCTTTCGCTAACACTAACTCTGGCTCTCACCCACCCTATTTTGATTTTACCAGTTGCTGTTAGCGTGCCCTCGTAATCTTTTGGTACTGTGACATAAGCTTTTACTTGTTCCCTCGAGTTTGGAGCGGTTATTATAGCATTTATTTCTAGTCTGGGGGCAGTTGTTTCTTGACCGCGGTTTCGACTTTTTGTTTCCTTGTTACGGAGTCATGTTTTTATGTCTCTGCGGCCGCTTTGCGTGTTAGACAAGTTATCTCTGCATTTGTTTGCACTATTGCTTTGATCTTTGTTCAGAGCTCCGTGGTTATTCTTCCGCCTTTTTCTAGTTCGAGTAGTAATGCCGCAGTACGTGTCTTCTGAACGCCCTTGAATCTTGTGGACCCGTTAGGCTGAACGCTGCTTCGTAGGTTTTTCAGGACGTCTGAGTAGCTTTGTCCCTCAGCTGGCTTAATTAACACCGCATCTGCTTTGTATCGGGGCGAGCTTCCTTTGACTTTTGGTCCCGTCTCAACCTTCTCTGAGGCTCCCGCCAGGCAAATATCAGGTGCTGGAGTTGCCATGACTGGCGCCTTTTGCTTGTCTCTTATGACTTTGTCGGGTCCTACTTCGCGCCACGATTTCCGGCAGGTCTCAATTACTTCGAGAAGCTCTTTCATCTCGTCGCCCTGTCTTGAACCACCTTTGAGGTGTTTTTTTGTTTTTTTTTCATAGCAGCTTTGGTTTCTTGCAAAGCATGTTATGAAATTATACATTTCAATTTCCCTTATTGAAATGTAGAATTTCTATTATTTATTAAAGTTCCTGATACTTCAATTTTCTGGGTCGAAATATTCTCAATTCCCATCGTTCCCAGATCAACGTGTCAGGTCAATGAATTTCTTTCTCTGCAGGTCACTCTCTCACTGTGAAGTGTTGTTGTGATTCATTACATCGAACATTCACCCATTAATTAATTGCTTTCCCGTTTTCTTCTCAATTAATGAATGTCCCCGTGTAGTTGTTGTTGTTTTTTCCAGGTTTCAGGTTTCATCGTCCGTCATAGCGACCGGCTGTCGCTTATTTCCGCGTTTCTGCAGAATCAGCAGTTTTCGTTTAAACGGCGTGAATGGAGGTGTCAGGTAGCATCCATGCGGCAACTGACCGGCGGTCGTTATCACCGCGATTTTGCTGGGTCAGCAATTTTTATTGACTCGGCGCGAACTCCTTCGTGGAATGTGATGCTCGGATCATGTTTCAATTCTCATTCGAACAGTTTTGAGATGCAAGGTCAGATTTATTTACAAGCGGAGACCGTAACCGTTTGTTGACCTCGTGACGTCATTGGAGATTCCGGTTTTGAATGAAAGTATATTTGGTGGTGTTTTGGCGGGTTTTAAGGGCATTTTCGGGGGTTTTTCGACGCATTATCCTGCTCTGATGGTGTAGCTTCTTCGTGACGTAATCTAATTGCCTTTTTGGGCGCTTTTTCCAGGTGTTTCTTAGGTCCTCCTTGGTCCTTTCGGCGATTCATCTCTGTAGGGACTCTTTTGGTGGCCTTTGGTGGTACTTCGAAGGTTGCTGAAGGATTTCTAGGTCACAATAAGCCTTTCTACAGTTTGCTAGTGCTGCATCCTCTTCTTTTTTCATTCGTTCTATGAATTCTTGTCTCGACAACTCTCCACTTTCTGTCTGCTGTTTTGAGACGTTTCATGCGCGTTTCCAGCTTGTACGTCTGAACTAGTTGGTACATTCTCGATTGCCGGAATTGTCGAAACATCCGTTGGTGCGGGGGCACCTTTCTCTGGTTGCGTGCGCATCAGTATACTGCTTCGTCTGAAGGCTCTTGGTAAACTTACTTCACCTGCCTTTTCATTGCTGTGTTCACCATGGTCTGTTGCTTCCGTTTCTTGTCCATATGTTTGAGTTCCAGCGCATCGTACGTAAGGGAGCGGACCGTAATAGCTACCCTCGGCTACCCTGAGTATACCCTCGGACATTTCCTACTCTAGTTCCCTGAGGCCCAGTCTATTTTTTGCCAGTTCCAGAATACACGGAGGAACTGGCGCTCGCTCGGGGCAGCTCAGGCTTCTAACCCTGCGTCCAATACGTACTTCGAGATCAAGGTCCGGAGCGGCTAATTGCTGATCATTTGTCACGAATAACACCTCGGCAGAGCATTGCTCGCATCAGCCCCGTGATTCAGGGCACTCCCAGTGTGTCGCGACGTAGCCCAATCTAATCTCCTTTCTGTGACATATACAGAACGCTTTTGGCATAATCAATCCCAGGTTTATCCCGGCCCTGCTCGGCTCGCTATTAGATCTGCGGAAATAGGTCCGCCGCTGGCAGGCTCCAACACCGACTTCTCGAGGAGAAGCTAGTTGGAAATTTGTTGCGCTGTCTCTATGATTTAGTTGCGGAGTAACCTCGACCATATGTGAACCCAAGGATTGATATCAATACGTATATTCTTTTTACTATTATTATACATCTTGTTATGATATTTGATCAAAAGTAATTCGTATGCAAAATACAAACTCGGGAAATTGTGTATTGGAATCAAATTTGCTATTCATAGATTGTATGGATCCACATCGTAGTTTTAATCATTATTGAATCAGAAATTCTCCTACAATGTGCACCTATATCACATTCAATCACCCTGCACACAGAGTCAATAATCACGAATTGAAGACACTCTTGTCCTCATGTGGAGTAATTGGCTATCAAACAACCTATGGGAGAACACCAACCCAATAGGCACCATTAAAAATTACGGCAGGTGCAGGAGAACACCAACCTCACCTGACAAGCCAGGAAAAACTCTCTATTCGGATCACTCTCGAATAAAAGTCACACCAACTTGTAAACACTTCAGATCATCAAATCTCAATCAATTCTCATTCAGCAATGAATATGAAAAAACATAGTGAGGTCACTCACCTGTTTCAACTCCTAATAATAATATAACTTAATAATCAATCAATAATTTAACACGTCTGAATCTCTTAACCTTTCGGGATAAACTCATTCTTTTAGACGTGACCATTTCTGCAACAAAGGGAACACCGGCCTACTTGATAAACCAAGTGCGAAAATATGGGAAACAAATAGGGTTACTAAACCATTTTATTTAGATTATTTAAAAGGCAAATCATTCATAGGCAAAACTCTTATAATTCATTACTTTTATTTCTGAGGTGGAGACATAACCTTTTAAATTAAAATTAAACAATACAGAGCCATAATCCATTTTAGACTTGAGTAAAAACTTGAGTCATACAATTAGACCGATTACCGGCCTCACAAAGGGATTTTCTCGTTTATAGGATTATAGGATTCGTTTATTTTTATTGCATAGACAGGTCGGCTAAATTGAATACGGCTTAGAGAAACTAGCTACGTTTATCCGGTTTAACCAAATTCGCTTGACCCAGGTTTTTCACAATCGAATTTACATGGTGTTTACATATTGCAACATTATTGTCTTTGTTGGGCAGATGAATATTAAAATGTATACGAAGCACGTTATAAATTCATTTATTAACACAGCTAACTTATAATTCATTTATACAACAAGAAGTAAATTTTACAGAACAAAAGTTTTGGTAAAGAAGAAAATAAAAGTAGTAGATCGGATTGAAGGTGTTCCCGGTGCTGATGTTGCTATAGAGCGGCATCTGTGGGTCGCCATAAACAACCCGATGCAGATGTTTAATATCAACAGTCTTCAATTCCTGTCAGTTCAAAATACAACAACCTTCCATATGTACGGAAAAGTATCAAATTTCGAAATATGACATGAAATATCTCAAAGATGACATATGCAGTTTCTTTCCTTTCATATTTACTTTATTAATAGTCTGGAGCAAATCGTGTAATCGATTGCTAACCAACTTACGATCATCAAACTTCCGTGAAATTTTCCGATGACAATGCAATTTTACCAATTCGGAACATCAAAACCATCAAACCAATCTCCATTCTACTGCAATTAACTACAAAAAAAAATTAATATACAATAGTTCGAACCCAGAAGAATGGATTTAAAAAAAATTTAATTAATTGTAAAAAACTGCAGGCTTCGCTACAAAAAAAGTAAAAAATAAAATAAAATAAGAGATTTTAAAATAGACACGCTTTGTCGAAAAAAACTATAAAATGTACTATAAGAATAGTTATACATTATAATTCACAAGTATTGTTTCAAAAGCTATGTAAACCTACTACGTATTATTTTATGTGAGCCAATAATTCATTTTTTATTCAATGTGTGTATGTAACAGGTTAAAGTGAAAATATTCTAGTTTCATGATTATTGAACTGCGTGTAAGTAGATGTAACAAATCTGTAAAATAACAAAACTAGTAACGATTGTATAATTTATGAATAATTGTATGCATTTTTTTTAATAAATCATTTTTACGTATCCTGAGTGTATTCATTAACCATGTCTTTATTTACTGTGATGTAACTAGATCCTCCTAGCTCATTAGTTGCTCTCTTCACATATTTTTGTTTGTTTGGTTACATCAATACCTGAAATCAAGGTATCAAGCTTTTTCCATATTTGACTAATGTAAAAGATGCAGATGACCTGGAATGAAAAGATGCAGTTTACTTATTATCAATTTCAGATTCAGTCCTCTACTGAATAAGTATGCCAACAATGCTACAATAAGTCACCCGGAAAGATCGGAGTTTGTTTAATTAAGAATTTGTGATAATGTAGCTTAACAATTTTCGTTTCAGATTTTTCCGCCGTCAGTGATAGAAGAAGTCAAAAGAAAGCCCCTTGATATTTTGGTGAAAAGCAATGAGTGACAAATAGTGTGCCGTGCCTTTGGCTGGAAACGGAGGTTGTTATACATTTACATATGTGGAAAAGTATTGTGCATTTGGTGCGAGCCACAAAACAACTAATATTTCTCAAACGAATCGGCCAAATTTTCAATCACTTTATTATTCATTAGTTACTTTACAATACTTTCGAATCAAACCAAATACAATCTGGACGGCCCGGAAGTTTATCTCTATTTTGGAAGTCATAAAGGTATCCAAAAAGCAACTTTGTTATAATGGTTCTATGAGCACGATGTTCTTCATTCAAAAGAATAACTAGTTGGCAGTCAGAGGCTGAGCCTATTGTTTGGTTAGTCCGTGTAGGTAGCCTCCGTTTGTCAGATAGTTATTCTTTGTCTGTTTATTACAAATAGTGACCAATTAGATACGTAGGTACATCAGTGCATACGTTAGCAATACAATATACCTCTAGTTGCACTCACTATCAGCATACAACTAGAACGACACAAGCACAATTTTAATAATACTGATTTATAGATTTAGTTATGATTGTGCCTTGTTTACATCTTTTTAGTTCCTTTTTACAGTCAGTCGGGTTTTTTGATTTTTTAAATTAACTTTTATTATTTCATCAACTTTCTAGTTTTTCGCAATCAGAGGAAGCTGTTATTGTAGTTTTAGACTTGGGCGCGGCGACCGGACTACCAAATACTTTGTCGTTCGGCGATAATAACAAAAATAACACAACAATAAATGTGATGATGGCGAAGAAATCTCTGAAAGAGGGCAAACAGAAGCTTTCACTTCTTTGGGGATGAAAACCATTTCAACGCCGAAACGCCCTACGAAAAATGTAACAGAGATGAATGCGGTTTCTACTCAAGAAAAATCGGTCAATGAAAATCTAATAAATAGATAGGTTGAGATACAGGAAGAGTTCCACAGAACCGTATGTAATTTGATGAACACGATTTTCAGTTGTAATATTTTATTTTATTTTCCTTCATTCGAAAAATATTTAAAAAAGGATTTAGGAAGGAGAGAAAAGTATTGGACGGAAAAACTTCGGCTATTAAAAACAAAATTAGAATTAAACTAATTAATGTTAAAGACAGAAACTAGTCTAAAATTAAATAAAAATTTTGCATTATTTCAAACTTTATTTTCAATTTCCGAGTAGGCTCGTTAAAATATTTGCTCTGATGCTTGCTCCATCAATCAAAATATAACTCTCGATATCTCTTACATTTACTTTAGGAACTAGGTCTTCGACGATTTGTGCTTCACAATGATTAGCATGCGTTGACTATTTGAACTGCCTTCTGTGGTATACAGTGTAGGTTTTTTGCACCTAGAAGGCAAAGTCTGCTCGTGAGAACTATAATGTTTCTCTCCACAATATTCCGCGCCTTTGTTTCCGTGGGTCTGCAAGCTTCCTTCTACTGCGTCGCGACATGGTGTAACATGGGATAGCAAGAATCACCTGAAATTGATTAATTTTTATTATCTTCGCAAAACCGCAAGATTTTTTGTCAAGATAATCGATGATACTATGAGAAGTTTTTCTTATTTTTTTTTTTTTTTCGAGTCCCTTCAGTCCGACCGAGCATCGAATATTTAGGTCACCGAGTCTCTGCTTTTCATAAAATGTTAACTTATTAAGATAACAAAAAATAACTTTTCCTTGGCCAAGGCAAGCGAACTGAACCAACAATCTAAAATGTGACCAGTAAATCAAAAGAGCAAGGTGGATTCAACTATTCTGACTTGTCTAGATGGTACCACCAGACAAAGTCTTGTTATTTCTAATTAAAACATTGGTCAGTTGACAGGCTTTCTCGAGCCAAATGCAGGTATTTTCCATACGTAGGAAAGGGTTTTGTTTTTAACTGTTGAATTTTTATTTACTCGCCGTTTTTTACTAACGTGGGAAATCTATAACCTTAAAATTATTCGCACTTATTTCCAGGCAGCAGTTTAATTATTTGAGCTCTGTTCGGTTTCGTCCAGCTGCCACAATTTCTGGATGTGGGGGTCCAAAGTTTCGTCTCCGCTGCATATCAACAATGTGCGGGAGTGGTACGTGAACTGAGTGTGGTGATTCGGCCCGATACGGTCCAGCAAAAATTTCAGCGTTTAATCGCCACAGAGTAACCTGAAGTAAAGAACTGTCGGCAGTAGATTCCTTTACGTCTACAGGTTCCTTGTTGCTTGACTGAATGTTTGTTAAAATGTTGGTGTGGTCCTTGACGTCTTCCTGAAACAAGGTATACAGTTCTTCTATGTTCGCGAAGTACTGTTTCTGAAATATAGATGGCGGTTTCGGCGTCATATTTGGACTGAATGCCCAAGGACTGTAAAGTTTCCCAAAATTTGTGAGGTAGTCAGCGGTGAAGAGTGTTGAAGATGCAAGCTGCTCCAGGTGAACGAATGATCAGTATTCGCGTTTTACAATTTATCGCGCTGGCAAACTTACTAGTGTTTTAAAATTCGCGCGATTTAAATCACGTCGAGGTCACCAATGTTGAGCGTAGACTACTTGGCTTTGAGCGTAGACTTCTTTACTACGCTTCGTAAGATCAATTCATCTCTATCACCGAAAGTGATTTTTCTCCGGACTCCTTTTGGTAAGATTGTCAAGTGGACAATGTGTTTCACCAAGCCTGAGAGCTATCGTGCAAAGGTCTTGGACCAATACACAATTAAAAAGAAGGTAAAGAAATGAACTGTTTTATGGTAAATTAAAGACTGGCCATTTAATTGAAATAAGTGCTTGACAAGGGTTCTAATTCATCCTCGGAAAATAAGCTTCACGTGATTTTGATTGTTCTTCCAAATTGAAACTAATTATTTTGACGATAGAATTCTCTGAGAAGGCTGGATCAATGGCCTCCCAAGGTCAGTACATTTATGAACACGTTTTATTCTATCTACACGCACTAGAAACGGTGTCAGGCTGGCCAATCCTCCCATGATTCATCATGTGGACTACAGTGCATACCTGCGTACAATTGCTGGTAGAGTTTTCTAACTATCATCATAATGGAAGTTACCCCGGGGTCAAACCATTGATGTGCACTACATAATATTTCACTCATTTCCTTGTTCTTTATCATTCCTACACGGCCAGGTATGTGACGGAGCAAGATAATAAATTTTCTCGACTCATAGTTTAATGTTTTTCATCAATATACAGGTTCTTTTTTATATTGTTTTCCAACTTTTGAATCCACATGAATCTGAAACGAAAAATGTTTAGTTACATCAAAAACAAAGATGCAATTTAAATAAAAAAACTCATTCACAGCTTTACACTTGGCTCCGTTTACTAATTTTTGGGCGGCATCAACAGTGGCTTTGATTCATTCATCACAATATGATTGAATCTGAAAATGACAACAAATAAATTTAGTGGATGACTTCCGGTTGATGTTCCTCGCATTTCTTGTGATTTGCGTAAACGTTTACACTCTCTCAGAGGTATTAACGCGATACAATTTGAAGGAGGAACTGATTTACCGCACATCAGAGTGAGCCAAGTAAGATTTTCCCTATTAAGATAATACAACGATAACTATTACGACAATACAATGTTTATTCAAGTATCAAGTGTTATACAACCTTAGGTTAGTTCATCACGCCATCTTAGCTTATTTCGGTGATGTTACATATTTCTTACGTCAACTAACATAAAGTTTATTTTAAAGTCTTCTTAACATATATATATTGAACTTACAGTTACGTATATTTTAACTTACACATATATTACTTACTAGAAATCAATATTAATCTAAATGACTATAAAATATGAAATCGTTATACTTCAACAGAATATTCGACTTCTGAATTTTCCCCAAAATATTGCGTACATCATGTATTGTATACTCTGTTTTGATTGTTTAACTGTTCTTGTTTTATTATTGCATGTTTGAAGCGAAGTGTTCCCTGATAGAAGTCCTAGAAGAACTAAATCCGCCAAAATAAGGATGTTTGAGAAGATATAAGAATACCAGTTTTCTCAAATTTGAACTGTCCGAATTTGTGAAGTGTTTGTAGTTTAAAGAGTTTATTAGTAGGAGCGTTGCCACAAGGCGTCGAAATAGTAATCTTCAACATACAAACTTTTTAAAATGCTACAAACGAACTCACAGGATATGTTCGATTATAAAGAATTAACAGAGGTTCAAAGACGCTATAGTTGAATTACTTAGAAATTGTAAAAATCCACAAAACAGTTCACTGAGAACTGAAGTTTCAGGTTACAAATGTAAGAGCAAGTGTTCGAAAATGAATAAGTACTAGAATAAATTTGTTGAGCGCAGACTCTTTTGCCTGTGCCTTAATGCAATTAGCTAAGGTGTTACACCTTTAACTAACTCTTTTTGACTCCTTTTCAAAAGGGGGAAGGTTTGACAAAGCAAATCGAGGTGTTACACCAAGACTTGTGTTGAAGTGTGCAAAGGTCTTAGACCGATACACTTATCGATTATGAGGAAGTAATGAAAGGCTTTGGTTCTAATTAACAACTAACTTATTTGTTCCAAATTACGCGAATTTATACCAAAAAGGTGCTGACGAAGGATAAATTGTTACAGGTAAGACTAACAAATATTAGAAACATGTGCATAACTTAAAGATAAGACCGTCTGGAAAGATGATCCCGCTGTCGAAGGCAAGTTTGGTTGCGAACGGAATTTGCTGACGAGTCGGGAAAATGTCATTTGCAGGTGAGAAGTACACTGTGGTAGGTAATTATTTGGTCATCAGGTACAGTAACGTAAGGCATTTGTGAACAAAATTGTTATATAAATGTTAGAAAATAAATAAGTACTAGAATAAGTTGTTATATAAATTGGTATAAATAGGACAGATGGTAAGGGAGAAGGAAGAAACAGTGACGTTAAAAAAAAAGACACCAAATTTTAAGTTAATTTTTCGTGGCTTAATTTCTTGCTTCTTCCTTTTAAAATTTGAATTAAGTTGTAAGAGTAAAAAATAAGTTGACGAATTCTTTAAGATTTGTCTTTATTTTAACAGCAAGTGTTCCCTGTTTTATTTTAGTTATGTTGTCTTTAAGGCAACCATTCCATTATTTTAAGTCGCTGTGTCCCTGGTCTGTTTTTAAGTGTGTCGCCCCACTGTCTTTTTCTTATTTTCGTTGTGGTCGAACTGTGTCCTCAAAGAAATTTACAACCCTCTTGAAAGGGACCGGTACGATCGCTAGTACCTTCTTTCTGTTTATTTACCTTATTTTACGACGGCGCCTAGCAAGTGTTTTCCTAGGAAAACCGTCTCTGATCAAGTGGACACTTTTTAAAGAAAGTACCATTCCGGGTACAGTGTCATATTAAGTTCGGGGTAATAAATTGCAAGCGCGACCGCCGTGAAAAGACTCGATAGATCAAGTGGTAACGCCCACCACGCCGTCGCAAAGATGCGTGCCGATTGGGTGCCCGTAAAGGATCGTCGGTACTGCAGAATCGGGACACGAACCGAAAAGGACGCGATCGTGATCCTAGATAGTCAGTCTAAAAAGGACCGGAGGAGGAACTCAGGAGTACTAGTTACGAAGAAGAAAGTTTATTAAGTTTCTTTTTATGAAGAAGTTCTAAATAAGAAGAGAAGTTACCAAGTTCTTAATTAGCAGAAGTGTTAAATAAGAGGAAATTTTTACGAAGATTATAATAAAGTTTAGTAAGAAGAAGTTTTAAATAAGAAGAAAGTTACCGAGTTTTTAATATGAAGAAGTACTAAATAAGAAGAGAGTTTACCAACTTTTAAAATAAAAGTAGTTATTAAAAAAGATTAATTGTACGGGAACAGACCCAATAAAGTGTATCGTAAGAACTGCTTGTATTTTTTTTTAATTCGTTTCTCGCCACATCAACAGGGCGAAAAAGGAGCAAGTGATCTTCTAATAGATGCACTCCTTGTCCTGTTATGAAAAAAAAGGGAATGAAAAATTAATTTATAACAAAACAAATGGTGGCAGCGGTGAGATCCACGAGATCCTGGTGAAAAGAAAATTACTAATGAATAAACGATAATATTATAAATAGCATCAACACTCGTGAACCTGTAATTAAACTAGAGGAATGGGTGCGAGCCCCATAACATTAACTTCCTGGTTAAGAAAAATAACAAGTGGATGACCTCTGAAAATGCAAAATCTTCTACGACGATGATTGAGAGTAAGTTGAGTCCCATCGTGAAACGTTTTGAGGTGAGCGTCCCGAATTAATAGTAAAACGAAATACGATTAGGAAGGTAGTATAAATTAAAATAAAAATACAAATATTTTTAGAATACAGCATTTAAAATCAGAAACAATACAAATCTATATTCATTTTTCGAAAACATCACTACTGTTAATTTTTAACTCTTTTTTAAAAAACCAAAAAAGAGGGATGCATCGATTTTTCCCAAATTTTGACAGTTTTGTACAAAAACGTACGCTCATCGATCGGCATCAAAACGAACATGATATCCCCCTTAGTTTTCTAGAAATCGTGAATTCATTGTTTTCACAATTTTCTGGCAAACTCAAAAACCGCTGAACCGATTTCGCTGCGAAACTAACCAGCACCAAATTATGGCAGCACGCATAGATAGCCTCCAAAACCAATTCGATAGCTTAATTGTGGGGCGAGAAATTGAACACGAAAAATTTGCGCACATACGTACGCACGCAAAGACACACACACACAGAGTACATTCTAAAAAGTATCTAGGAAAACTCAGGACACCTGAAAACGTAAAGATATTAAGAAATTTTCGATTTCGAAAATCGGGGTGATTACTATAACTTCCTTAATCAGGAAGTTAATAAATATAACCAGTGACTAGATACCAGTGTAATTAACAGATTGAAGAAGAGAAAAGAAATCCACGAGATCATAGAAAAAAAAGAGGAAAGAAAAAATTATAATACAAGAACCTAGTAACAATAACAGTGAATAAACAATTACGAATTCTCAAGTGGAAGTGACGTGAACACCAACAAACATACAAGAGAAGGGGAGGAAACACAGCCAACAACGAGCCAGAATTGCTCCAACGCGGGTTTCAGCAAGGAACGAGAAAACAAACCCCAACGAAGGAGTTCAAGCCAGCGAAATAAGGTCAGACGTTCCATATACGAGATAAAAAAAAAACAGAGGAGAAGAAGAGAACTTAAATTTTTAAGAAGACCAAATTGTACTTTCATTTATCACAATAAGAAAAATTGAATCTGAGTCCTTGTGAACGAAATATAGATTGTGTTAGAATTGTAATTGGTTCCTTTTGTTCAATTTATTGAAATTTTTCCATTTCCAAGCTCTAAAATTTTTTTTTTAAACGAATCCGCTTCTTGTCCTCACCAATTTTTAGAATTAGGTCATGGACGATTTTATTTTCATTTACAATGAAAAGGTAATGATACCAATAATTCTCCTCGAATTCATGACTATTGTATACTATTGTATCTTCGCCTACTATCTCTCCTCTCCCATACCAGAGACTGAACCAGAGTCCACCATAGAAGAGAACCCCTCTATTGCTAGACTAGCCAACTTACCTTAAAATCCTAAGTACAATCAAGAAACTCATAAAGGAAATTACTAAGGAAAATAATTAAACCCCCTCATGTTGAATTCCCGTCTCGCTAATCTTTAGTACGATCCTTTGAATTTTGACAACTTGCGAATCTGATGAACCTCCTCCAACTATTTCAACTTCTCTTCCTAATCTCCAAAATATATTTTAGAATCGCTATCGGATATTACTTGAGCTGATTCTACCTCCATTGGTATTTTCGTTTAGCCCGATGGTGGATCCGACCATATCTAGGGAAGATAAATTCCTTCTTGCTCAGCACGTGAGCAGCTTCGTCCTGGATCTTTCCTGGGAAGAACAAAAACGGTTCACCCAATTGTTATGTGAAGGCGTTAATGCCTTCGAGTTACGCGTAGACACGGATGTTGTATTCCATGACCTATTTCTAAAAACTTGTTCCGGGAGAAGCTTGTTATCTTTTTATTGTCTTCTAACTGTGACCGACAAACTACCTTTTCCGCAAACCGCTCCCAACCCTAAAAGAAAATCCGCGGATTGCATTATCCCCTTAGAACAGAAAATTCTCTTGGCACAAAGAGTGCGAAAATACGTAGCGGAGCTCCCTGAATCAACCAGTCTTGCGTTTTTTCGATAACATTCGGTAGGGAGCCAGTTCAAGCAAGAACACGTTAAGCAAAAACGTAGTGAACCCAAAATTATTTTGTAAACTATGACAGTACAATATATGTTAATTAATCAAAAGTTGAATCTGAGTTTTCATTTACGAACAGTGGCCAATAGACTTTGGCGCATTGTTACTGCCCTTGGTTTGAAGATCGGACTCGGTGTAAACATCAGCCCCGAAAATTACGATAACCACCCAGGTCAGAGTTTCCTGGCTTTCTACCTTTTACTTTTACGATTCGATACCTCTGGATACGGGGAAACCTAGTCCAAAACCAAAAAAAAATAACAAAGAAAAGAGGGGGAAAAGAATAGGCAAATTAAAATTTTTTATAACTAGTAACGTGATCCACCTAACCCGAAATGACGGAACGTGGCTACGTGTCCCTCATTAATTCACAATTCAAGACCAATGGGGAGGTCAAGAAGATCTCCGAGTCTATCGAGAATATTAAGCTAAAGAAAGTCGTTAGTGAAAAGCTCAAAACTCTAGCTAAACTCAGAAAAACTTGTTACGATACAGACGTGAAAATACGTAACCACGCAAAACACGATATCACTAACGAGTACTCACGAACCCGTTATTTTGACAGGAAAATGAGATAAGTGCCATTACTTCAACCTGACGCTTGGAAAAATAGGTATAAAATAAACTTTTTTAATGACTCGGCTATTGAAAATATGAATTTGTTCTTTACTTTACGTGTGTATATACAGTCGCTGTGCTCTAACTCGAAATTTCCTCTAACTTGAAATTTTTCTGGCGCTCCCTTAAAATTTTCATACATATACTAGCTCTTTCTTCAACTCGAAATTCCTCCAACTCGAAATATTTTCAGTGGCAACAGCGATTTCATGTTAGAGGACTTTGGCTCTAATATATTTATAAACAATTTCCAATATTGAAACAAGAATTAATTGAAAAGGCGGAGACATGAGTTGCTCAGGGACCCACTTTGGTGTCTGCTATACATGATATCTTAAAATCTACTCAAACGATTTGGGTGAAATTTGCACCACTTATTTTTTATAATGTTACCTAAAGCGCAACTTAGGATTTTTTCGATTGGGTACCGTATTCAAAAGTTATACATTGTTTAGACAAACAATTTTGATGAAAATTTGCGTTTTCTTTTTCCAACCAGCTGCCATTTCTCGAAAAACAAATTTTTAATTTTTCCCTTAGTCACCCCTTACGGTAATAGGTTGCTGAACAAGGAAAAAAGATTGTTTTTTTTTTTTTTTTTTCAAAACGAATGTTGGACGGAGAAGTCATGTACTGTACTGTTAGCATAGATTTTAATAAGTGGATCCCACTGAGCAAGTAATATTACCGCCATTTTTAATATTATTTGTTTCCCAATATTGAATTGTTTATAAATCTATTATTTATATGTGGTATAAAATATTTTAAGGGTTGATTTTTGGAACCAAGACAAGCAAAAAATTGTATGGGTGGGGGGGGTGATCAAATAATTTTAGCTCAATCGATTCCAAACATAATTGTCAATAAAATATAGTAGAATGTTAACCAACACTCGGGTAAAAAAAAAAAGTACAATTTTTGTCCCGCGGTTAACGTACGTGTTTTTACCAAATGTTCGCCGAAACTTTGATTATTAAATATAATTTATGAAATTTTCAGAGATGAAAAACCAAGCAAAAATTAACGAGTGCCTTTGTATCAATAACGTTTTTAAAAACATTTTATTTTTATTTTTTCGTCCCCGTAATATTAATTTTAGAATCTCTGTTCGAAAAGTATGAAAGAAAAAAGGTTGTATTTTTATGGTCAGTACATTTTAAGGAGAAATATTTTCTAGACTCACTGCTCAATGGTTCGCTGCATATCTAAACATGTTACTAAATAAGCAAATAACACATTTTGGTGTTCCTTACGGTTCAAGAAATACTTTAAAGAAGTGGTATTTCTTTGAACATCGGAGGCCACCTGTGTCAACATAAATGATGGTCACAATGGACGAAGCCTTTTGTTTATCAATTCGTCGACCGAACAAAATTAAGGATAACATCCTATCATAACCCAGTCCAAATAGTTGCAACACAACAAAAGAAGACGATTGGGTTGGATTTCGGGGTTTTTCTGCGCCAATTGGTAGGACCTGCAGGTCAGTCGTTTTCAGACATTCTAAGTTGATCGATCGATATTTTAAGCAATTTATAAATTCTGCCGTGTTCCTTCACTATTTGAATAAACCGTGTGTTGAACCAAACAATTGTGTTGAGTAGTGGTTTTATTGTGACAAGTCTTAAGAACTTTCTCACTGCTAGTAAAAAGTGATCAAACCTTTTGTGATAAACACGTGTGATAAGATTTTGTGAATACACCCTTTGCTGGTGTTGATTGAAAGTGCACCCTTTGCTGGTGTTGAATGAAAGTGCACCCTTTGCTGGTGTTGTGTGATTTCACCCCTTGCTGGTGATAATTGAAACTGCACCCTTTGCTGGTGCTTTGTGAATACACCCTTTGCTGGTGAAAAAACTGACAGTGCACCTTTTGCTGACGCTTTGCGAATCCACCCGTTGCTAGTGTTTTTAAACGGTGCATTCATAGTGAGTTATATCCTTTGCTAGTGGTTTGAGTGTTTTGGTGGTGATACACCCACAGTTGGTGTTTTGGACATTGTAGCCGAAATTGCTCCGTCAAGTTAGTGGAGGACACGTCAACATCACAATAACAAGCGGTCAATAGCGTCCACGTTGACAACGTCACGTACAAGGTTAGTGGTAGAAATTGCGTTAGTTTATAAACAATCTCAGTATTTAAAACATAATTATAATATATAATATATACGAAATCATACTTCACTATACAACATTAGAATATCTCAAAGAATTGAATATCAAAGTAACCTTAGTGGTACGCTAATCAAAGTAGGCTTAGAGAATTTCAAATCCATATTATATAAATTGTGAAACATTTATTTCTCAGTCTCCCTAGAACAGTTGTTCACAACTAGAACTTTGAAAATTTTTAAATTCCGTGAAAATTTTGAAAAATCAATCATGCCATCCGACGAATCCTTTACTAGTGAATGTGAAATAGCAAGAAATTTTTAAGAAGAAGCTAAGTTACTGTTACGTGTAAGTAAGGATGGCGTATGAACTAACCCTTGTGCTACTTCTCAAGCCCATAATGTAACTATGGCAAAAGAAGAACTTTTCGGGTTTGGCGGGGTTTTCAATGACGCGGAGCGGCTTAGTGCCAGTCCTCCTCACGTTGGTTTCAAGTAGCCTGTCGGATCGAGCGTCTGAAAATATTTAAATCAAGTTGTGAGCAAAGAACCACCATGCAACAACCAAAAACGAACGTTTCTCTTAGGGGATATGGCCAAATAACTTCCACTTTGAATAACCTTGAGGGAGCTGCTGACCGAGAGCAACGTGAAGGGAAACCACACTACACAACACTTTACCTAGTAGGGGGAAACCACAACCTACTATGGTTCTGTACCCAGTGCCAGAGGGGAATGAACTTGGCGATATCCCCTTACACAAAATAAACGGAAAATTTTGAATGTTTCTTACCCCACGTGTAATGACATATTTGACGTAAATGAAAATTAGAATTTGTTTACAAATTGAACTCATAACACAAAATTTGTTTGAAATTGAAATTAATATGGAATATAGTATTGAAAACTTGTATGAAGAAATTATAAACGTGAGTATTTAGTTGTCTTTGATTTATTAATCATTTTGGGTCACTTTATATAAATTTTTACTTGTAGGACCTGCTGGAATCTTCTAGTGAAGATGAAACTACCTCAGATTCTAGCTCAGATTGTTCGTCAGAATCGTAGAAGAAAGTGAGTCCTCGCCATTAAGGCGCGTTTCCAATGCCAGCTTGGAGTGGAGTGGAGTGGCTGACATGTTTAACTCGTGTCGCACACACGCACTCTGCCATATGTGCCTCTCGTGCAATCTGTGCCCAGCGTGGATTGAAAATAGGATCTATTTCTATTTTCACGCTGGAGTGGAAAAATGAGTTTAGAAAATTTATTTCCAACAGATGGCCACGACGTGTAAAGAGTTCGAAAATGAGTAATGAGTTCGAAAATTCGAAAATACCGTCATGAATGAATGTCATTTACTACTAAGCATTCATTCATTAATTGGTTGTTTACAAACAAAGTGCGGTTTTTAATTAGTGATTTTTAATTTGTGATTAGTTTTTAAATAAAAATGAATTTGGAAACAACCAATAGATTTATTGAAATGGTACAGAGTGAGGAATGCCTTTGGGACAGGATGAGTTTAACCAGGATGAGTTGTTTTTAAGCGACACTGTTAGAAAATGTAGTAGTTATAATTAGGGCTGACAAATATATTTATGTAAATATTAAATATTTATTCAAATATTTCGGTCGAATTTAGGTTTACATCCATATTTCGCCCATCGAACCGCTATCGTCAATATTTTAGCTCTTTTCAGTATTTTTCTACTCATTTTTGTTGGTTACTGTGCATTTGTCACCAAAAAATACAAAAGCCGCTCTTTGTTAGATGCCATACAGACTCACAAACACAATGAAACAATTTCATTATATGCGTATAGTGTGGGCATTTGCAATAAGCATGCTTGTGCATGATATGAGCGATAACTGTTTCAGTTTAATGTAAACATAAGCAATTCAGCTCTGTTTCGCTGACAGTGCAAGTCTTTCCCCCTTGTTCCCCGACAAGTATAGCTCAGTTCGTAAGTCTCACACGTAATGCAATAATGCCTAAAATAAAGGAAACACAAGCCGCGTTTAATCGCCGAATGTGTAACGAACATCAAGGAGTTTTTCGCTGCGACGATTCAGTTTTGTTTTGCCTTCTTTGCGACACGAAAGTTCTAGCCAAGCAAGTTTTCCAAGTGAAAAAACATTTGGTGACCACAAAGCATTTGGCAAGTATCGATAGAAAAAGTAATGCCGAACATAATAGAGCGACAACAAGCCAGACACTTTTGACTACGCTGTTGAGCGGTGAAGATCGTGACTCAAAGGCATTTGCAATGAATTTGATAAAATGATTCTTAGGCGGCCTCTAGACCTACAATAACATTGTACAATACTTTTATTTTACAATAAGATTGAAAGGCGCTCTGAATCCAAAAGAGCAATTATATTGCACAATAATACGAATTGCACAATGTTTTCGTGTTTAGTCAGACCCTACACGGTGCAATGGAAAAATATTGCGCAATGAAAATTAAACTCCCTCAAACTTTCGGTCCATCATTGCGCAATCTTCAATATTCACCCTAAACGGTCAATTATATTGCGCAAAACGCAATATTCCGCAATATAATTCACCGTTTAGAGGCCGCCTTAAAAGCGAATATTCCCTTGCACAAAATATCCCATCCGGCAAATATGAAATTCGTTGAGAAACACATTAAATATGCAGCTCCATCAGAGACGTCATTGCGCACAAAGTATCTTCCAGAACTATACAACGAGTGTATTGAACGAATGAAAAGAATCGCTCCCAACAATTCCAATTATATTTGGGTTTTGATTGATGAAACAACGGATAATTAGCAGCGATTTGTGGCGAATTTCATTTTTGGTGTCTTAGATCATGAACGGAGTCGTAGCTATTTATTTTCATCAGCTGTTTTGCAGGCGACAAACGCCTCCACGATTTCAACATTTTTCGATGATTCACTGAAAGAATTAGGTATGTAAATATGTTTTACATTTCTATTTTTATTCTATTCGACGTATTCCACCGTACTTTTCAGGCGTTGACCGAAATAAAGTGCTTCTTTTCGAAAAGAATTAACTGTCAGAAAATATAATGGAATGTAATGCAAGAAACAAGACACGCAGTTAAGATAAAACCCCGCAGAGTATGGCGAGTGGAGTATGAAATAATATAAAGACAATCAAATCTTAAGTTTTCTATTCTTTGCTTGCTTTTCTTGTTTCTTTCCTTTCTTTTTTAACTCTTGGATGAACTGTGATTAACGTAAAGAAGTAATAAATAGTAAAGAATACTATAACATCTTGTCTTTATTCTAATAGATACTAACATCGTTATGTGCAAATATTGTACCGTACCCGACAACTCCAGTACTAGTAAAAGAAAGTTGTGAAGACAAAAATCTAGCTCTTGAAATAGAAGTTCAATTAACATTCGTATCTGAGTTCTGTCCGAAATTGATTAACTTGATAGACAATTTGGAGGGTTCAAATTATTCATTTGCACACATTTTGTGGAGTAAAGTGGAAGATTTATAGTCGTCTCTTGAGCGTCAATGCGAAGGTGGTTTTGGAGAAAAAACAAAATGGAGTTTGTCAAACGAAAACGAGAAGTTCATCAAGAATATCCTGAAAACAGCAGCACAAAAAAATTTAGATAAATTGTCTGTACACATGAGATCCAATTTCACAAACGAAGCCTACCAAAATGTTGGCAAGTTATTGTGTCCATCTATAACAACGGCCGAAATTTTATCACCTAGAAACACAAATTCTAGTCTGGAAAGCTTCTCTAAAATACCATTTTTCAAAGACATACCACAGGATTAAATGACGGATGGATATAATAATTTTCATAGCCAACTACTTAAAGAGGTCAACCACGAAACACCTGTTGATGTCATTAAAATTTTATTAGCAGCAAAATGCTGCTACCGTAGCTTTGCACAGGCAGCTATTCAAAGTAGGGATGTTTCGCAGGTTCGATTCCGATTTCCAAAAGTCGGAACTCCCGATTGTTTTCAAAGCCCGGTTTCGATTTCGGTTCTGGTTTGTGTAGGTGTTTAATTAAATTTAATTATACTTGTTTTTCCGTTGTACTTGGTACTATGCATGGGAACATAACCCTTTTTCATCTTTTCTCGGAATCCTTTGTTTCATTTGTTGAATAGTTTTCAATTTTCTCCAACTAGACAGTTTAATTTTAAACTTCTTAGAGTACGGTTTTGATCAAAGTGTGCGATTCGTGAGTTGATGAAAAATATATTTAAACTGAGAAAATAGTGTTCAGGATGTTTTGGATAGCAATAAGGTTGAAGGTTGGCCACCTTGTTACCTTTTTGGAATTCTGAACATGACTATTGTTTAAAATCACCAAAGAAACAAGTATAGGAGCTTTACCGAATAATTGTTTATTGTTGAATGTGCCGAAAAATTTGAGGACTTCTCTAAGGTCCTGGCTGTATACTACTTGATTCGATTGACCTAGAAACAGAATTATTAATTTTATTGGTGTCGTGTTTGTATTAGGCCAGCAGAAGTCGTTAATTACACTTCGTGAAGATTTATGAAAATCTTCCCTATAAAACGTGGCCTTACATTTGAATTCCCCTGATTTAGCCAGCAGAAGTTGCAATTTGAACTTCGATGAGATTCCTGTAGAATCTCCCAATTATAATGTGGCTAAAAGCTAGGAGAAACACTAGGTTTATCTTGAGCTCTTTTATTTTTCAAGAATCTCTTATCCAGCTGAGGTTTGTCTTAAGCCTCTTAGAAATTTCTACATAATTTCTCCATGTAAATGTGGATAAGTGATGAAAGCTTAATTTTGCCAGCAGAAGTTGCAATTGAACTTCATTGAGATTTATGCATAATCTCCCAAGTTAGTGTGGCAAATATCATTGGCTTGACAGTGAAAGGTAGATCAATCAGTTCAGTCAGCAGAAGTTGCTCAATCGAACTTCGTTCAAATTGGTATCAGTTTTCTTAATAAATGTGACTTTCAGCATGATTGATCTAAAGCATCTCACTACAATTTTGATCAGGGTTGTAAACCAGTAGAAATTCCAATGAATTTCATAGAAGACCTAAGTAATAATTTCTTCTCACAAAAATGTGGCTACAACACCTGATCTACGATTGAAACATAAAACACATGCACTAACTTACTGTGCAAACGATTGATTGGTGGTTAATAAATTCTCTTCTCGGGATAAGATTCTTTCTTTCTTGTCTTGTAGAGTGAACTTCAACTTAATTATATTTATTCATGAATTTCACTAATAGTAATTTAAGGAAATCACTGCAATTCCAAAAGTTTTCGTGTTTCAAAAATTGTCACTATCAATTTCACTGAGGTGATCGATCACTGAACAGTCTGTATTTTTTGGTCACTTATTGTCTGATAAAATAATCTTATGAAGGGAAAACTTTCAAACTTAAACGATCTCACTTGTTGAGGAGATTTCTGCTACTGCTCATTTAAATTAAAAAATCTGACGATGATGTGGTCCTCCATGTCAGGCCACACACGAAGGGTCTCAAATTGCTCAAAATCTAAACAAAATTTTAATTACCAAGTTGACCCATTAAAGAAATATGCACGCTAAGCATTTTCTGTAGATTTGAATATCGCGCAATCGACGATTGATTATGCAGCATAGATGACATCATATGTTCCGATTGGAACATTGTTTGCGCGATATGCTTTGCATACTTTTTAAACAACTATAGTCAATTCAGATACTATATATGTACATAATACAATGAATAACAACTAGAAACACATCTCCCGAAGGTCGTTTGTAAAAGAAGCATCCACAAGTGTGATGCTTGGTTACTTCAGTGCCGTGAAAAGTCAACTTTGGAGCGATGCCTAAGAGGGAAGATTGCTGAAGTACTGAGCGAAACTACGTCCACTGCTTAAACACAACACACAAGATCACAGAAAAAAATTTGTGGTTTCAGCGATTATAAAATAACGTTGAATAGCCAGGATTTGTTGTACTCAATGCAAAAAACTCATGGGTGTGGATCAGCGAGGAAACTTATGTGTCGCTTGCTCAGAATATAATTTTTTCTAATGTCTATTTAATTTAATTATTTACTATTATATAACATTTAAAATTCAAATGTATTTTGTTGTATTTGGTAACGCAGAAATCCGAAATCATCAAAAAAATATATTCATCCGACAGTGTTCCTTCCAAGCATGTTTATGAATCAATGGTTAATAAAGAATCAAAAATGGTGAAGTACTAATCCTAAGTCATTAGAATTATATAGATTGATTTCAAATGATTGCTTTGCAAGATCTTGCATTCAGTTTTGTGGAAGGTATGTGATTTAAACGTCTTCTGCAGTTCGTGTTACCCAATTGTCATTTAAGAGGAAGACACTTTTTAGATAGATATTTGGAGCGAACCAAGTTCGAACGTAGCATTATTAAGTCTCACAGCACACGGTATGAATGAAGATTTTAAGAGATTTAAAGTTATTTTAAAATGTCACACATTCGATGGAAGACATACAGGAGAGTATATTCAAGAAAACATTAATGAAATGTTAGTGGAATGGGGCATAACGAATGACATGATTCACTGTCAGGTTCGCGATTCTCGATCTAACATAATACGAGCAATGAGACTAGCTAAAATATCTGATATCAATTGTACTATACACCATTTACATACAACTATGTGTACGAACTACTCGTATACACTTTGAAAAATTAATAAGAGGAAGTTGGCTTATTAGGAAATATGTATAAGAAGAGATATATCTTCCTTACATTACTGTTAAATAAATGAAATATCATAAATTGTTAGCCCGCGGAATATGAGGCTGGTTCACATTGACCCGAGGTGTCTTGAACCTGTCGACCCGCATGTTGCATTTTTGTACCACTAAAGTTTGAACAAGGCTTATCCAAATGGAATTATTTTGTTTCCAAAGCCGGAACATATGTTCATATCCTAACAATTTCACTATTGTTTGCATGTTCATTTTCGATTCATTTGGGTCTGGAACCTGCCAGAGTGAAGACAAGTTCGAGGATTTTTCGCAAATTAAGTGTTTGCGACCCCCGAAAACGCTAAAAAATCGTAAGTACAATAAATTTAATTGTCAAGATATTATAATTGCTACATAATCTGCACTAAATGTTATGTAAAACCTCTTTTTTATCAGACGGTATATATATTTCAGCCGCATTATCCAAACGATTATCTTGTTTATTAGCTAAGTAAGGCCCAACGAAGACCAAGAACAGAAGGCAACAAACTTTTTTAGGAAGAAACCGGTTATTGACATTTCAAAAAGATTTACATAGATGAATATGAAAACTTGCAGTCTGGTGACCAGTATTTAGAAGAGATAGAGGAGAAATTATTAAAAGATGCACCACAAGATAATAGATTAAAGAAAATAGTAGAAAAGTTTGAGCAGGTTGTCCAGAAAGTAATGACCCAAACTGAACAGGGTGATACAGGGGCACATTATCTATCGAGATAACGCCCACGTATGTTCTACGATTTCTAACGGTTTTCGAGATACATATTCGCAAATAAATTTTGATAGACATTTTCCGTTTGTGCCCCTATAGCGGACTAAGAATCCTACATATTTCAAATGTTTTTACACTAGCCGATAGAAAAGATAACAGGCTTACATTTGATATAAAATTGTCTTAATAAATTCTGTATTTAATAGATTTTTTTTAATTTTACTATAAATAAAATGGATATTTTAAGTATTGAAAAACCGTTGAAAAGCTCTAGTCACAAATTTTCCGATACTACAAATTTTCTTTTCTAGCAAAAAAACTTTAAAAGGCTTAACTGTTAATCGCGTCGCAATTATTAAGTCATTGAACTTAACGGTACTGGTTTAATTTTGCGTGAAATGTTTACGCCATGCGACTATGCAGAGATGCGTTTCCTTTACGGTTTGTGCAATGGAAATGCTATACAAGCCACACGTCAATTTCGTGAGCGTCATCTTAATAACCGGCGACATGTTCCTGACCATATACTAATTATCCGTGTCGGTTGATTGAGTTTCATTTTTAAAAATTTTGGTGTGAAAAACCACCGTGAAATCAGGCATGTGGTAGCCACTTTGTCCATATATGTTAAAATCTCACCAAAAAAAAAACATTTCTTTAACCATAATTTGTCAGTACAATTTTTTCATTTCCTGCTGAAAGAGTTTCAGTAATTCAGTTTCGATTAGTTTCGTTTTCTCTATTTAAATACACACATCAAAATCCTATAGGGATATTAAAGTTTTTTGCAGAAAAGTCTATAAAAAGAAACTGTTTCCGTATTCATTTTTATTTAATGAGAAAAAAGTAACTGTTTTAGCAATTAAGTATTGATTTCATTTTATGCCATTGTGAAATTCGTGGCTTTTTTAGGAGAATAATTAGTGAACTCCGTTAAGGTTATTTTTCGTTTTTATTTTTAATTTTTTAAATAAAAATTTAACTTAAATTTTGTTTAGCATGTGGCGGCAGTGTGAACCGGTGGCAGGGTGAACCGACACTCACCACCATAGTCACCAGACGCGACCACTCATAGCAACGCAAAACCAGTCGTAAACGGTCTGTTGCAAGTCAAGCACCACATGGGGCAGCCAGGGCCAGATTCCGCAACTGTGAGTTTCGGAGAGTTCACCGATTTCGGTGTTCACACGTGATTTGCGCGTCCGCCAACGGTGTGAATGAGTTTTTTTGACAGTTGAAGTGTACACCGCGTGACAATTTTTGCACCGGGTAAATCATTGTGAATTTTGAATTCGAGAAGTGAACATCCTTTGTTTTTCAGTTTAGTTAGTACAAGTTTTTTAATTTTTTCGATTTTTCTCAATTAAAAGAAAAGGTGAGATAACAAATATTAGTCTTGTGAATGTTTAATATATATTTTTTAATCTTTCGGTGAATTTTTTTCGCAGACAATGGATAGATCAAAAAAGCCCAGTGAGGAGCGGAGCAGAAAGAAATTTTATTAGATTTTATGGAGCAAAATTTGGAATTTGCGTGTGATAGGTAAATTCTGCCTTATTATATAAGTATATAATTGTGCACAATTTAATAAATTATTATATGTTTAGGTTTGAATCAGCGGATGGAGCATTTTTACGACAAGAAAAATGAAATTACTTACTCTGGTGACTACTAGATAGCAACTGCCCTAATCTATCTAAAAACTTAAAATATATCTTACGGCTAGTCTGCTGATTCAGCTGTTCCCACGATTTATCGTGAGAACTCCAGAAAACGTTGATTTTCTGGAATATGAAATTGTAATCAAATCTTATCATTAAAACTTAAAATTTTCGCAAATTCGCAGACGGAAATTTGATGTCTGCTTTTCCGTTCTCTCACGTTTATGGCAACGTGAGGGCCCTATCATAACTCGGGCGGTTTTGGATGCGTCCGTCAACAGAAGTGGAGTGAATGGCACCAGGATGCTGAAGCCCTTAACTCCACTGGAAAGCCGGATCAGCACTCTTTTGGCCCCTAATGCAGTCAATGGAAACGAAGCGGTTTCGGATTCATTCCCCGGTACGTCTCAACAGGTAAATTGCAAGACAGAAAAAAATAAACTATTGCTTCTGATGCATCTTTCTTGTTTTGTTATAGATGGAAGAGCAGAAGTTCATAGAGACGGAGTACCTCACGGAGGAACTCGAAACGACTGAGAACCTGGAGATACTCAACACGCCGCAAGTTCCATTACTGTCTCTACCGTCAACGAGGAAGAGGAAGCGAGCCCCTCCAGGTCAGACGAGGAAGCAGGACTTCGACGATGAATTGTTTGAGTTCGACCAAAAAAGCATGCCTTGGAAGTCCAAAAATTCGAATTTGAAAAGGTCCAACGCGAAAAGGAATTCAATTTAAAGAAACAACAGCTCGAGATGGACGAGTATGCATCGTGAGATGTTCCTGGGAACTTAGCATTCACATATGTTATTAAATAATTTGAGTCGCAAATAATTAGCACGTATATCGAGTGTCCCCCTTTCCTACAATAATAAACATGTTCCATATCAGGCGAAGGAGAGAGGATTTTAATATGAGTTCCATCAATTAAACCAATTATCCCGGGGAAAGAAAATTTTCGATAGAATGATTCCTTAACACTTCTTTGCTCACGTTCGCCAGGGAATTTCACATATTCCAAGCAAACCTCATTCAGTATATCTGCTACTTCATGTATGCATCGCTGAACCGAGGTTTGAGACATGCATGATAGACAATCCTGCCCTACAGTTCTCTGAAAATTGCCCACTGCAAAAAATCTAAGGGCACATAAGAATCTTAGATGTATCGGAATCGCTGATAATCTTTCATTTATGAAAAATTTGGGCCTTAATTTCTCTAAGACTTCCAAACACAGGCTTCGAGGAAGACGATACAATTCCATGAATTGCTGCTCCGTTGTGTTAACAAATGGATTTTCATTATCCCTTAAATTTCGTCGTATCAATAGAAGACGCATCCTATAAAGATTTTAAGTGAATGTAAAATTTACATACTTTTCACAAACAATCTAACCAAAAACTATTTACCTTCTATTCCGACTTACTCTTCTGCGAATCAAATTTAGATATAGCCGATCCATAGGAATAATATTTATAATTATTTTTACTATTTCACGAAAAGTATTGTTGCTACAAAACTAGTAAACAAGTGAAATAATGTCAAATTTGACAACTCAGCAACTCATTTAGCTGGATCAAAAATACGTTCAGCACGGCATTTTGAGAAAAGGAATCGCTATTTTGAGAAAAGTGCGGAATCGCTATTTTGAGAAAAGTGAACACCGTGCCTACCGGTGAATTTTGTCTTTTGGTGTTCACCGGAAAAAACTCACACTTGCGGAATCTGGCCCCAGAAGGATGGACGCTCCAGACTGGTACACTTCTTACATATACATATATATATGTACTAAAAAACTTCAAATTGTTAATTACCATTAAAAATTATTCTTACTACTGAAGAAATTAAAATATCGTGAACTTAAGTTGTAATTGATTTTTGTTTAAATAAAATCCTGTCAGCGTGAGTTACAAGCAGCATTTTCCCTTACAGTATAAAGTAAACAATCATGCAGAGAAACCGTTTGACGAGAGCCCACCGATAAATGGCAATAGGGCTCCTTGGGTTAAGTAAACGTCGCTCAGAGTATCATATAATCTTTGTACGCGCTATCGCCAGCGTAATGATGTATCCGAGCGACCCAGAGGACGCGGGCGCATAACGACTACGATTCAAGATCGTTTTGTGCGATTGAATGCAAGAAGGCGACCCGCCATCACAGATCTTGAGCTGCAAATCATGTTGCAGAATGTGCACCAAGTGCACGTCTCGGACCAAACTGTGCGAAATAGACTGCATGAAGTCAAGCAGCATTCCAGAAGGCCTTTGAGGGTTCAGACATTGACCCGAGGGAATCGCGGAGCCCGGTATCGTTGGGCTCAAGACCGTGTGAATTTTACAATTCGAGAGTGGGCCAATGTATTGTTCACAGAGGAGTCTCGCTTTGGGTTGTATCCGGAATTCCAGAAGAATACACACTTGGCGAAGACCAGACCAGGCGGAACAGCATCAGCAATGCTCAGACGGTACATTCCTACCAAGGTAGAACATTAATGGTCTTGGGTGGCATCAGAATTGGCGGAAGAACTGATCTCGTTCGTGTGGAAATATCATTAAAGGGAATGTTATACCGCGATTTGATACTCGAATCATGCGAGAACTGTTGGATCAGCGTTTACTCTGATGCAGGATAACGCCCGTTCAGATGTGGCAAGAGTAGTGATGGACTGCATACAGGAGAACCAATTTAATGTTTTTCCGTGGCCTGCCCAATCTCCCGACCATAATCCGATCGAGCATATCTGGGACATTCTTCAGTGCAGTCTTTTGAAACTTGGGATTCCTATAGATACGCGAGAAAATTAGTTTGAGGTCCTTAGAGAAACCTCGTTCGCAACACCACAATGGGACATAGATAATTAAATGCAGAGTATGCCACGACGATGCGTAGCTGTTCTCAATGCAAGAGGAGGCCATACGAGTTATTAGAAATGTATGTTCATAAAATAAAAAAACACAAAAAAGAGGACAAAATTGGCAAACGAAATTTTTAAGTTTTACTTTTTTTAAATTTTTATAAAAAAAGTGAATAAATGAATTTTTTCAGTAAATTTTTATTGATATGCTCTTAATAATGAACATATCAATATTTCATTTCAAAAAAAGGCCATAAAAAAAAGGCCATAAAAAACAAAATAAAGGTTAAGGTTTATTGACACAATTTACTTACAGCTAATACAAGGAAAATCTAAATAAATGTTGCTTATAATTAGAAGGCCTTAGGGCCTATGTCTAAAAATTGTCTGATTAATATTTATTTAACCCTTTACCGCATAGGAAACCATATATGTCCCGTCATGTTTACAGTGAATTTATTCTTAATAAATAAAAAAATGACGTATAAAACCTAATGGGGTGTGTGTGTCATATCATAAGCAATAACAAAACACAACTATTTTGTCTATGGTCGCATGCCACTTGGATATAACCTCATTTTTCCAAACATTGACAGTGAATGTTTATGTGCACGTGCGACGCTCAACTTTGCAAAAAGAAATGAAAATGAATAGGTGAGTTTTTCGAGTGAAAAAATATATTTTGTTGTTTGTCATAGCCTCTAGTTTGTATGCCGTGTAATAGATTTTCAATTTCTATTCGATTTCACCTATTTTCAACACCAATTGTTTCGGAACCATATCTGGCTTCGTATGCATTCAAGCATGACATAGATATTAATAATAAATAATTCTTTCTTGTTGCTAGAGTCGACCTTGCACGATTTTATGGGCATAATAGGCATACTAACGCGATCCCTGAGCATGGCCTTAGCGACGATGATTTGGCTTCCGATTCCGACACTGACATACCTACATCCTCCGTACCATTTAGACGCCCTGTTATTATACCTGAGACGGACGATGAATATTCGGACGAAGACGACGTTCCTTTATCAAATTTACCCTCAACATCCAAGCCCAAGAAAAACAGTCGTCGTAAACAACCTACCGCTAGAATAAACTGGTCAACTGAACATTTGCCTTCTTATAATCCGGATCGTTACATTTTTACTGGAGATGTTGAACTTCCTGACGATATAAAACAGCTAAATTCGCCAGCCGATTTCTTCATGTATCTATTTACTGACGAGTTAATAACAATGATAGTAGAACAATCCAATTTGAAAGCTATTCAAGATAATGTCCACAAGCCAGCCCATATCACGAAAGAAGAGATGGAACAATTTATTGGTATAGTAATTTTTATGTCATTGGTGAAATTACCAGCATCAAGACTTTTCTGGAATTCGGATATAGGGCAGCCTCAAGTATATGATGTAATGACATGCAACAGATGGGAAAGAATAAAGCGCTTCTTACATTTCAACGACAATTCAAAATTTATCCCAATTGGTAAAGAAGGACACGATAAGCTATTCAAAGTTCGTCCTCTGATAGAGAGAATTCGACAGCGCCTTTTGGCAGTTCCCAGGGAAGAATATTTGGCGGTAGATGAACAAATGATACCAACAAAAGGCAGACACGAGCTCAAACAGTATAACCCAGCTAAGCCGGATAAATGGGGTTATAAAAACCAAGTTTTGAGTGGAGTCTCAGGATTTTGCTATGACTTTGAGTAATTTTCTGGCGAGCAAAGCAACAAAGTTCCTGATGGCGCACCTGACCTTGGAGTTAGTGGCAATGTTGTGACTCGTTTAATGCAATCGGTACCAAAATACAAGAATCACAAAGTCTTTTTTGATAATTGGTACAATAGTCCTAAATTACAAGTATATCTAACTCAGAATAGTCTTTTGCCTTGCGGTACCGTGCGATTGAACCGAGTGCCAAATGCTCAAATGCCTCCCGAAAAAGAGTTGAAAAAAGGAGGAAGAGGCCATATGATCGAAAAGACTGCTACTATGGATGGAATTCAACTAGGTTTGGTAACTTGGTTTGACAACAAACCTGTGAATATGCTTTCAACATTCGTTGGTAGTGAACCTGTCACAAAAAAGCAGAGATATTGCCGCAAAGACCACCAATACAAAGAAATAGACTGTCCACAAGTTGTTGAAATCTATAATAGAAATATGGGAGGCGTGGACTTACTTGATTCAATTCCGGGCTTTTACAGGATTCACTTGAGATCAAAAAAGTGGTATAAACGAATTTTTTTCCATATGATTGATTTATGCATTGTAAATGCGTGGATTTTGTGGCGAAGACTAAACGAAGACTCTTATTTATCTCTGTTTGTCTTCAAACAAGCAATCACGGAACACTTGCGCAATGCAGGAAAGGCTCTTCCTCGTAAGCGGGGTCGTCCATTAGCCAATTCAGTGACTAGTTCACCATCTACGAGCCGCCATGGTAGTCCATCAATTTGTTCAAACCCTGGGACACCAACTCAGAGGAAGAAAATGAGAAAAGCTCCAGAAAAGCATCAGAACATTCCCCTATCCTCTGTGCGTACTGACAATATTGGGCACTTGCCAGAGTGGCAGAAAAATCGACAAATTTGTCAAGTTTGTTCAATGAAAACCTATACTAAGTGTCCCAAATGTACGGTATATTTATGTTATAATGATAAGAGAAATTGTTGAGTTAAGTTTCATGAATAATTTTGTATAACATTCTTTTTTATTTAATTTTCAACAGATATAATGAAGTTTTGTATAACAAAGATTGTATGCATACGAAACCATATATGGTTTCTGAAAAAAAAAATTAAACGGAAGTACTTTTTGAAGAAAAAAAAATGTATTATTAATTTTGAAGCCTAAATAAAACCATTCATTAAAAAAAAAAATTATTTTCGCTTATTTAATATATCATGCAGTAAAGGGTTAAGAAAAAAAAAACTAGACAAAAAAGGGTTAAGCGGATGATTAATCCAAAACACACTGAAACATATCATTTATTAATATTACTTCCAATCGCATTATAATTCCTCAAATTTTTGTTACAAATACTGCTGTATAAAACTTCCATTTCCAAAAAATTATGAAGCTGACCTTGAAAAAAGCAGTTGAGTTAGCATGCTCCATCCAACTGTCCAACGAGTTGTACCTAAACGCAATTTTAGCGCAACAGATACATACAAATGTTTCGACGGTATGTACAAAGATGTTTGTATCTCATGACAATATATCAAATCTTATTTTTCTAGGCGCAGTGTCCGAACGGATTGCTGGATCGGATGAGTTAAGAAATCTATCTGGAAAAGTGGGTCGCTGGTTATCTGGAGCAGGTGATCGTGAAAGTGGCCTTAAAACTCAGGGGAACGGACCCCGATTGTCTACATCTCCACTCAGTTTAAAATTAGGTTGACCATATTAATTCCTTAGTTGGTAATTATAAGTAACGAAGACATTTCTTAACTGAAAACCATAACTGATAAGTAACAGATATATATATTTTTCATGTAAGTAGTAATTTTAATGGATGGCAGAACATTGCACGAATGACTATGCCAATTTGCAGTTATGTAAATTAGAAATATAATGATATTTAAACATTACATGGCGATCCTGCAAACTCAGTGTTAACATGCAAGGAAAAGTTAGAACAAGCGTTGAGGGATCTGACGGCTGGACCAAGGTGAAAAGTAATCACCAGATATAATAAGCAGGGAAACAATGAGACGTTTGAAGGATAATCCAGCAAGAATAAGAAAGCTATTACGTTGGATGAATATGGAAGGAGACAGATTCAAGAGCCGTGGAAAGATTGGTCAATATCAACGCACACATCAGGTATCAAACAAAAGACCAAAAGAAGGAAAGGGACCAGCGAACCCTTATTTTTTTGCTTGTATAAGCAAGGGACGAGAGAAAGAGGACCTCGATTACGCGAACCCGGAGTTACGGGATTTTCAAATCTTTGTGATTCGTCTTTCGTAAACTTACTGCCTCCACACAGTTGTTCAGCTAGAGTAAACATTCGGACTTGCCGCGCGAAATCAACACATAGCTACAATTAATTTTGTGTTTCGTATCTATTGCTTATCGATAGAGTTCATTTTTGGTATTACTTTTTGTACCCCAACTTACGCGAATTCGACTTACGCAGTTATGGCTTGGTCCCACCTATCGCGTAAGTTGGAGGTATTTATGTATTTATTTATGTTATACTAGGCTGATTGAAAAGTCCCGGGCCTGACACAGAGAGGGAGCCAAAAACATCAATTTTGTACTTTTTTTGACATCTTCCATCTTTCAAAGGACCACATGTAAAATTTCATTAACATCTGTCAAGTTGTTTGGTTTCTGCAGCTACCTAAAGTGTATCACCTCAGTATTTTTTTAACTATGGAAAAAAGTGAATTTCGTGTGCTCATTAAACATTATTATTTGAGGGGCAAAACGGCCAAGGAAACGAAGGAGAAGCTAGATAAATATTATGGCAACTCTGCTCCATCGAATACAACCGTTAAGAGATGGTTTCAAGAGTTTAAGTTTGGTCGTACGAGCACAAATGACGAACCACGTTTGGACGGCCATCAGAAGTGACTACGCCCGAAATGATCGCCCGGATTGAAAATATCGTGACCGAAGACCGGAAATTAAAGTTACGTGAGATTGCTGAGATGGTAAATATCTCATCTGAACGTGTATACAATATTTTGCATATTCATTTGAGCATGAGAAAGCTCTGCGCGCGTTGGGTGCCGCGCGTGCTCACAAACGACCAAAAAAGGGAACGAGTTGATGTTTCGGGAGACAATTTGGCGCAGATAAAACGTAATAAGTCCGAGTTTTTTCGCCGTTTGATCCACGTTGATGAAACATGGATACATCACTATACGCCGGAGACCGCTCAACAGTCGAAACAGTGGGTTCCCAAGGGTCAAAGTGCGCCAAAGAAGCCAAAAACTCAACAATCGGCCGGAAAGGTTATGGCGACTGTTTTCTGGGACGCGCGTGGAATTATTCACATCGATTACCTAGAACATGGTAAAACAATAACCTCTCAATATTATTGTGACCTACTGGATCGATTTAATGGAGTGGTGAAGCGCAAACGACCCCATTTGAAGAAGAAGAAAATTCTTTTTCTTCAAGACAACGCACCCGCTCACAAGGCCGTAAAAACGATGACGAAATTGATCGAATTGGGCTACAAAATCCTTCCCCATCCTCCGTATTCGCCAGATTTAGCCCCCTGCGATTATTATCTATTCCCAAATCTGAAAAGATGGCTCTCTGGAAAGCGCTTCTACTCCAACGCTGAGGTCATTGCCGAAACTGAAGCCTGTTTTGAGGATCTAGACGTCGACTACTACAAGAAGGGCATCGAATTACTCGAGGACCGTTACACTCGCTGTATCGATCTAAAAGGAGAAGAATAAGAGATAATTTTCCGAAAAAATTGTGTTTTTCTTAGTTAGGCCCGGGACTTTTCAATTAGCCTAGTATATTAGTAACATAATTAAAACTAAGAAACAATTACTAAAATACAAAACTGTTCTAGAATCATTATTTTTTCTTACAATAGGCAGAAAATATCGAATATAAAAGAAGAATTAATAATAAATAATAATGCAAGGACTTCCACATCTAACATAGCAAATACAGTATAATTCGCGTATTAGCAATTCGTTTAAAAGCAAATTTCACTTAATAGCAAGTTAGTACGAAGCACTGGCAAAATTACTGTATATTACAAACAAATGAGTTCGTCTAAACGCAAGTCGCTTAATAGCAAAGACTTTTCCATCGTCAAATAAGAAATTCCTTCGCTTATTAGCAAGAGTGAGGAGACGTGTCCATTCATTAGCATGCACGACCTACACTCATGCAATTTCAATTGTCTCTCCTAAGCGTGAATATGCAGTTTCTTTGTTTAAGCGAATTCTGTCTGAGTATGGTTCTGCAATATGCAACTCGCCCTTATACTGTTAATTCAATTCCACTCTCTAACCACTCCAGTACGCGCATGCGCATGAACGCGATGTTATGTTGTACTTTTTTACCCGTCGTAGGGTAAAACCTTACAACATCTCCCAAGTATATTTCGTAGTCAAAAGACAAATGTTAGGCGTCTCCGTAATTAATTTTATTATACATTTCGTTTTTACATCCTTTTTCCTTAACCTAATACATCGATACTCAAATTTTCTTCAATTACTATTACTAAAACAATAGATGATCTTTCCTAAGTTATACTTTCGGTCCCTTTTTTGCACGTCGCTTCTCCGCCCGGTAACGTAGCCGCTCGTTGTGGAGTCTCTGCAGCTCCCTGCTTAACGCTGCTCTTTGTTGGCTACCTACAGCCAACATGAGGTCCCTCCTAGCCTCTTCTATTTCTCGACGAACCCTCGCCTCAATCCCCGGTATCGTCTTTTTCGTTGGTGCCTCTATTCTGTCCGGGAGCTTCACTTCCGTTTTCGTGTGGTGGCCCGTCTGTCTAGCCCGGTATTCCTCTATGGTGATAGGCCGCGGTTTTTCGAACCGTGTTTGGGACCTCAACGGTGAAGAGTTAATTCATCCGCTTTTACATGGATTAATTTTTTATTTCCTCACCTATGGTGTTTCTTCAAAAGGATGTCAGTAGTTCTCCACGTTATTGATCTGCTCCAGCTGCTTCTAGTTCTCCACGTTATTGAGCTGCTCCAGCTACTTCTAGTTCTCCACGTCTCCTAGTTTGATGATGCTTCTCCAGTCCAGTTCCCTTAGCGATGGTTGATGCTGCTAGTTGTTCGTCTCCTTCACTTGAGTGCACGAATTCCTCTGCTGCTTAGTGCATTTTTCCCCGTCTATTTATGTCCAAATTTTGTTAGTGTCCAGCTTATTTTTGGCTTGATGGGGGTTACCGTTCCCATGAGGTTATTGGTTGTCATTTTGCAATATTTAAATATTTGCAATTTTTTCCAATTGCAATATTCCAATATTTGCAATATTGATCAATTGCAATATTCCCAGATTGCATTTTCTTTTGGGTCATTGGCTGCTCGCAATTCATTTTTCCGAATTGCGGTACGTTGCATTTCCGTTGGTGTTTAGCCGATGCAATCCGCTGAATTGCAATATGCATCGATGTCAAACATTTGTGCATTTGTGCTGGCCATCTACCGGGCACTAGTGTACTGCATGTGTCGGTCGTGCAGTTCTCTGCGGGTTGCAGATTTCGTGATCGCTGTCTGTCAGATTGTTTACTGTCGGATTGTGCCGCGTGTCATCCTCAGGTAAGTATTGTCATTGTTAATAGCGTTTCTTTTTAGTTTCGCATGAAGTTATTGGTTTTCTGCTGTAAATGGTCGACTAGTCCTACTTGGGCACTGTCAGGTAAACTCTAAGTCCACATTGTACTCTAAGTTCACGTTGTAATAAAAGTTCAGTTGACTTAAAACCGTCAGCGTGTTTAAATAGGTTATGAACCCAGACCCACAAAAAAGTATTATTTAAAAGAAAATTTTAATAGTTTAGCACGTTGGACAATAAAATAATGTCTATCAACTAGATACTTAGCGAATAACCCCAAAGTTAAAAGGTTGTAAGGATTACGAGGATTGGTGTTTCGCGGCAGAAAACATGCTCGTGCTGGAGGGAATGGCGGACGCCATCAAGACACCTTAAGCTTTATTAGCTACACCGGCTCAGATTGCAGATGACTTAAGGGAGAAAGCAAAGCTTATATTAACAATTGACGCTACTCTTTATGTTCATGTCAAACAGGCACAAACAACATACGACTTATGGATGACGTTAAAAAGGATGTTCGACGATTCAGGATATTCACGGAAAATTAGCCTGCTCAGAAATTTCATTAGCATACGCCTGGAAAACTGCGAGACCATGACCAGCTATGTCAGCCAGATCATAGAAACATCTCAGAAATTAATCACCACCGGTTTCGAGATAAACGACGAATGGATTGGATCACTTATGTTAACTGGATTGGCAGAAAAATTTGGACCAATGATCATGGCAATTCAGCATTCCGGCATGAACATCAGTGCGGACGCCATTAAAGCCAAGTTATTAGACATGATTACAGACTTTGAGGTTAAGTCGCAGGGTGCGTTCGACGCTAAAAATTTCCGAAGGCGTAATATTGGCATCAGTACAAAAACTCAGGATCAACAACATCGCAGTACAAAAATGAATGGACCTGTCAATACTAGTCGAAACCACTGCACACTGCACAATACTAGTCTCTCAGCGTAGCAATGAATGGACCTGAAATAGGTCAGTGGCAGCATGCAATAAAAGAAGAATTAAAATCTTTTAGCGATAATAATTCATGGGAACTAGTGGATAGACCAAAAGCAGGTACAGTGAATAGTAAGTGGGTATTTAACAAGAAATATAACAGTGAAGGCGAAGTACGCTTTAGGGCTAGACTTGTTGCAAAGGGTTTTACACAGAAAAAGGGGATAGATTAAACTTTTTCGCCAGTTTTAAGGTATTCAACCCTAAGATTATTGTTAGCTTTGAGTGTTAAACTAGGCTTAAAAATCAATCACCTTGATATACCCACTGCATTCCTTAATGGACTCCTTCATGAGGCAGTGTATATGGAATACCAGAATATTCCGAAATCAAAAATTGTAATAACAAAGTCCTGAAATCAAAGAAAGCTGTTCATGGCCTCAAGCAATCAGCTAGAGCTTGGTACACTCATGTAGAGGAATGTTTGTTAAAGTTAGAATATAAAAAATCAAATTATGAACCATGTCTCTTTAAAAAAAATGATAATGATGTAAAGATTTACATAACATTCTTTGTAGATGATTTCTTTATTTCGTACAGTTGCCAGAACACTTATGAAAAGTTGGTAAGAGAGCTAGTAGCAAAATTTAGAATAAAAAACTTGGGTCAAATCAAACAATGCCTGGGAATGAGTATAAAAGTATACAGTAAGAATATTACAGTTGGTCAAAAGCAATTTATTAAGACTATTCTAAAGAAATTTAATAAGTTTGATTGTTCACACTCAGATACGCCGATGGAAAAAAAACGTAAAATTGGAAAAAGATGTAAACAGTAAATATGTTAAAAGTGATCCTTATCAGCAATTAATTGGAAGCCTGTATCTGTCTGTGCTTACCAGGCGGTAAGTATCTGTCTGTGCTTACCAGGCCTGATATTTCTTATACTGTGAGATAATTATACAATAATTGCTACAATCAAACATATTGGAAACTTTTAAAGCGCGTGTTAAAATATCTAAAGAAAGCATAAAATTATGGTTTATTATATAGGAAGACTGGGTGTCATTTATATGGTTATGTTGATGCTGACGGGCATCTTGTACAGTAAGCTAAAAAACAAAACACAGTAGCACTATCTAGTACAGAAGCGGAGTATATGGCTCTATCCGAATTCTACAAAGAGGCAGTATATCTTAATAAAATGTTAGGTGAAATGGTCAAGTTAAACGGAAGTACGCCATTGTGCTTGTACAATGATAACCAAAGTTCTATCTGTGGTGATTATTTAAAATATTGTGTTGAATATTAAAATATTAAAATATACTCTACTATTAAATATACTACAACTACTTTATTATACAATTACTTTATAACTACTGTAAATCAAACTAACATAGCAGGCATTAAATCATTAAATTGTAACTAGGTTGGCTTTGATAGTCAACCTCAGAAATCATTTTATTTCAAAAGTCAGTATGGTTAGGAACTCAATTTGAATAGGTTGATTATTTAAAAACTAGTTGTTAATTAAAATTGTGTTATAAATAAATAAAATAAATTAAAAAAATAAAAAATTAAAAATTAATTAAAACTAATAAATGTGTTTATTGGTGGGAATAATACCCACATATCAAATTGGCAACTGCTCCATTGTTTCACAATAAGCACTCCAAACATATTGACACAAAGCATCATTTTGTGAGAGAATTGAATTATTTTAATTATTGTAATTACGAATATCATGAGCATAAATACGAAACTAGGAACAGAACTGATAAGAACATACGACAGCGCAAATGTAAAACAAAAATATATCAAACTCAGGCAAGAAATAGTATGCAGTAGAATACAACAACTTACCGAAAAACGTTAGAGCAATTAAACATCCCACAAAACTACCTCAATCACTTCAACAGTGGATGCTGGCACGTAGACAGACATAAATCACTCTTCTCCTCAATTGGTTTGTGAACACAGGTCAGATGCAAGGTTAGACGCAAAAGTAAACAAACCGAACGCACAGTTGATGAAGACTGCTTGCAAGCAGGGTGGCCACACCACTCATAAGTGAATAACTAAATTTCATTATCTATGCTGTGAATGGTCTTAGAATGACCGCTGCCTGAACTCAAGTCAGGCTATTTGGAAATCAAGATAAAGATAACCAAAATCATGTGTAATACTCTTAATGAAGTACTTTTAATGTAATATTTTAATTTTCTATGTATAAATATGTTAAGTATTTTGATTGTATTAACTGCAACAAAGAGAGAATAAACTTACTTACTTACTTACTTAAAAAAAGAATGCGGTTCAAAGAATAAAATAGAAATTAAATATGTATCAATCTTAGAAATGCCTGCTGACATATTTACAAAAAGCTTGAATAGAGATAAACTGTTGAAAATTGATCAATTTACAACTGACCGAACAAATCCCAATCTTAACCCTATCCAACTTCGCACTTTACTTTGATGTGAATTAAGTTGGCGAACTTCATATAAATCAGGTGACAGTAAGAACAAAGGGTAAAACTTGTAACGAAAAACGTGCTTCAATAAAGTTGTAAACCAAGCATTAAACTGTTAAAAAGACTACTTGTTCAACTAAAAGAACCCCAAACCAACATAAACATTACAAATTTTTAAAATTGCTGGGCATGTCTGAGATCTAACTATAATATAAAAATTTGTTGTCTAGAATTATAGCTATATCTTTTTACTAGAGTATTTTGTTAGGCCAGGGTGTTAGTTAAGTAACTTGAATATGAACATACGCTGTAATAAAATAGTATCATACAAGTAGAGCCACCTACTTGAAATTAATGTAAACTTTAAGTCCACGTTGTAATAAAAGTTCAGTGTTTTAAGAGAAGCTTCTGCAAAGCGGATGGAAGCAGAAGCAAGTGGCATAGAAATTTGGCGTTAACGAGTCGAGTGTGTCCAGGCTGAAGAAGCAGGAGAAGGAAATTGTGGCGCAGTTCGAGGCAGGTAAGTTAAACAATACCGTCAAGCGCACCAAATCATTCAGCCTGAAGAAAGTGGATACAGCTCTTCTCGAGTGGTTCAGAAGTGTGGCTGCTGGCAAACCAGGCATTTCCGGAGTCGTACTCCTAGAAAAGGCACAAGTCTTCGCCCGAAAACTTAAGTTTGAGGACGCTGATGTCAAGAAGATAGACATCAATTGGATAAATCATTCCATTCCTTTGAGATTGGACCGGAAAATATGTTGAGTTTTTGCGAATGATTAGTTGTCACTATAGTTGTCAGAATTCGTGATCGATTTTCTTTTTCCTATTTTAGTTCAATAAACTTTAATTTTATAAAATAAAATATCTTTTTTTCAATTCCTACATTTATAACTGACGAACTTATGTGATATAGAATGTAAGTTATTTTTTATGAATGAGACGCGATGGTTCAGCACACGTGCACAAATATTATTTGCCCTTATAATTTGTCAAAAAAATAACAAATTTTTCCCTTATTATTTGTCAGAATTTAACAATTTATGGACGATTGGTTATTATCATTACATTTTCTAATTAACGCACTTGAATGTTGCATTTTATCATATCTGCAAAGTAAACCATAAATTGTTGAATTTTCAGTACGGATATTACAAACAATATTTGGTATCAACTTTATTTTATATCGTGAAACATAATAATAATAATAATAATAAACTAAGTTGTTGAGACACAAAGCAATTAAACATGTGCGAACCATTCCTCCTTTCCTTTCCATTCGTTTTTTAGTCCCTTAGTTATGACCTTAGATTTCCATTGTCGTTTTTCCTTGTCGTTTTTTCATAATTTTATGACGGGACAGTCATAATTTGTCCTTTTTTCATCATAAATTTACCTTTTTTAAATCCGCACGTGTACTGCACGTGTACCGCACTGCACATTCCATTTCATTCCTAGATCCTTGGCAGCACACGATTTTTTTACCCTTTCCTGGACATTTTTCCCATGCCTTTTTTGAAAAAAAAAAACAGATTTTAAAAAGGATCCACGGAACAGGAACGGGCAGTTGGAAAACGGACGCGACAGCTACAACGCGGTACCTTAGGCGTTATCCGAAGTTAATTTTGTTATAAAGTTCATTCTTTTCAATAGTTCAATAGTTATAGTTCAAGATTGCTAAATTACTTAAAATAAAAACGTTGTTTGTGAAGAAAATCAGTGCGTGTTTCTCTTCATTTATTTCCAAGTGTTAACAAATTAAATATCTGCAGTACGAGAGATCGTCTTGCAGAAGTGAAAGAAACAGAAGACGCTGTTTCAACAAAGTTTTTCACCAACAAGTTCGTCAATTGTCAGTTGGCTTCCATGCGCAGGATGACCATACTTTAAGTGGTTTCCAACACGACACCAGTCTTTGGCATTCCACATTTGTGATATTTTAGACGTAAGTAAAACTTTATATTTCATTTGTATCTCCATAATTTTTTTCATTTATAATATAGTAGCTGATACCCGCCCGCATTACTGGGCATTAAATTAATTTTGCTATTAAATTATGAAAAATGGCATAAAGAAACAAAAAAACCAAACACAAACACCGAACAAAACCCAAAACCAATCACCGTAATTATATAACTTGGAAAATCTGCCATGATTTTCTTTAAAAAAAACAAAGTTTCTTTCGTTTTAAGATTTATTAACGTTTTCTCACTCTTAGTGGTACAAATTTTGACACACTCGACACAGACGATTAGAAAAGATTGACAAACTTTTTACAATTCTTTACTGATCACTTACACGCCTTGATCTGAACTAACTCTACTTACTCCTAATTACTTAATTTATAAATATTTATTTACTTGCTTAAATTGCAGGTTCAATCACCGAAGTTCAATAGTTGCATTTCGAACACGCGTTTCCATTTCTGTGGGAACGGAAGTTCGCGCGGAATGGAATTTTGTTTAGGTCATTACGCGCGTGTTTTAAAATTGTTTCTAGGTGGTTACATATTTTCTATACTGAGGTAAGTCCCCAAGTATGTAACCTATACACACTTTTTAATTGACATTTAATCAATAAAATAATAAAGATAAATATGATAAACAAATGAATGACCACTGTAACTGTATCTATACCAACCGTAAAAGAAATAAAAATAAAGTAAAAATAAATCACAAAAATAAATGGCAAAGGGTCAACGGAATCCAAAAAGTAGCCTAGAACCATCTACGAACGATTCCGCATTGAATGGTCAAAGTCCCATCCCGATTCCATCAGTAGTTTTGACGTGATTGAGCATCACAAAAACAGTATTTTCATTTTATATATATGGATTTTTGTTTGTTTATAATTTATCATGATGACTTAAGAATATTGTTTAACTAAGCGGGCAAGATGAATAATTGTTTTATTCTATATCCATCTTGTGTTGTGACTGAGCCTAAAGGCAGTGGCTCCCCATGCCCCTCTCACTCCTACCCGTGTTATTTATTACACGCGCACGTCAAATTTGAAAAAAAAAAAAAAAAATAGAAGAAAAAAACGCTAACGCAGCATTTTCAATCATGCAACAATATTGCATGATCAGGTTTCGTCTCCACGCCCAGCATTTTCGAACATGCAACAATGTTGCATGATCAGGTTCCGTCTTCACGCGCAACTAAGAAATTCTTTTCTTAGAAATTTGAGCGCGGACAGAACAAAGATAAAGCGAAAACCGCTGATCGCGCACATTCTTGGTCGCCATGCGCGACATTCTAAAGATGCGCTATCAGCGATTTTCGCCGCTGATAAAGGAGGGAGAAACCAACGCGGCGGCGGACAGTAGTCAGTTGGGAGTTGGAGTGGAAGGTGGGCAGTCGGTTGGGCTCGGACGTTGGAGAATAAAAGAAATCATAAAAAGTTCAAAAAAAATTTAGGAAGACAAATTAAGTAAAAAGTGAAAACTATAGAACCAAAAGAAAAACGTTAAGAAACGTACAGTGGAAAATAAGTTTAATTTTTTTTTATTGAAGAAGACAAAATTTGTAAGTGGAAATTTAAGAATAATTATTAAGTGATTTTTAAATAAAAAAACAAAAAACAAATAATAAATATAGTTTCCTTGGACCTTGGAAGATAAGAAAGGATATGGTGCGGGTGAACTTCTCTTAAAAGCACTCCCCGCTTCCTAACGCTTGTAAGAGCGCTAAAACACTTGCCCTCCATTCAATGAAATTTTTATTGTTTTCTATGTCTGCAAAAATGAATGATATTGTCTCTGCGGATGGTTAATACATGTATAAGAACATCTCAGCGTGGCTCGTGGTCCTCGGTGACCATCGCGGAAGCTATGAAAGAAGCAAAGAAATCGTCCATACGTCAAACTTCTATCAAATACGGTATTCCATATGGTACATTATATAGACACCTTCAAAATAATTCTGCAGAGAAATGATTGGGCCGATTTCGTCGCGTTTTCACCACGGACGAAGAAAAAAAGCTGGCAAAGTATATTATCCTCAAACGGTTAAAAGAATACATTTCTGTTGTTTGAGGATGCGAAATTATACAAGAAAGACAACCAGAGGTTCTTTTTCCAGTGAAATGTTAAAAGATGCAGCAAAGGCTGTCAGGGAAGATGGAAAAGACTTAAGTGCTGCCGCTAGGGAATTTGGTATCCAAGGAATGATTTTGACGCGACTCATCAAGAAATTAGAACTGAAAGTGTTACTCCACCAATGGGTCATGCTGCACCGAGGCAAGTATTCTTGTCAAAAGAAGAGGATTCTTTGAAAAAATACTTGCTACAATTGGCATCAATCTTTTATGGATATTCACCGAAAGACGTCCGACGCCTTGCCAAAAAATGTGCTATAAAATTTGGCATTAAAATTCCAGTAAGCTGGAGTAAGCTGGAGTACGAAGAAGATGGCAGGGAAAGATTGTTTTTAAAACGGAATCACCAGTTATCTATTCGAAAGCCAGAAGCCACCAGCCTGGGTAGGGCAACATTCTTTACATCCTAGTTTTTTTTCACAAGCTAGCTCATGTGATGGTTAAATACATATGTGTTCGCTGCATCACAAATATGGAATGTGGATGAAACAGGAGTGCCCAATGTTTTACAGCTAAATAGAATTGTAGCTGCAAGAGATAAACGTAGTGTTGGCACTGACTTCTGGTGAACACGGAACTAACGTTTCAATGATAACAGCTGTATCTGCTGCCGGAAAAGCGGTGCCTCCTATGTTTGTATTTCTACGGAAAAATTTCAAGAGCCATGTGTCAGTGTTCAGGCCGTTCAAGAAGTTTTGCGCTTCCTCACAAAACTCATGGCTCCGAAATAACCCTATAATGAAACTATATCTTCTACCGTGAAGGAATGTATCGACAGAGAGGTAAAGGAAGCAGTCCAAAGGCATTTAAGGTCCACCAACCCCAACGGATCAATACCCTCTAACAGTCAGTAAAATTAAATTTGAAATAAATAATAGTCTTCTTACATCTCTAGCTACAATTCACGGCTTAATTTTTCAATTGGTCAACTTGCCCCATACCCTAGCTCAACTTACCCCGTCTATGGGGTAAGTTGAGCATGGCAGAACTTTTGCACTTAAAGGACCGTAACTTCTAGACTCAAATAGTTAGGGAGAATTTCTTAGGAGGCTTTTAAAGGAAATTAGTTTACTTGTATATGAAAACGCAAAACTCTAAATTTTTGGTTAGGAATGTTCAACACTTGTCGTGCAGAATGACCCACTAATTTATGAAAATGAGAATGAAACTTTACTAGTGATATTTTTTTATTTCTGTTTTATTATATTCTATTTTTTTTTATTCTGGAATAATTCTTTGATGGGCGGTAAAGGAGTATAAGAAAATCCACTCAAGTAACAGATCAATTTATACTTTTTGTAGTGCGCAAAATTGGGGTGAATTATTTTATATTGTTTTGATCATTGCTTTTTTCAGCTTTTAGCATGTGTAATACAGTTATGAAAATTTTAACAAACATGTATTAATCTCTATAGTTTATAAGTCTACCAGGCTGCGTACAGGTGCTCTTTGTGCATCTCTGCAGTCTACATAATGTATCTTGTAATGTTATGCATATTTTTATCTGGAAATACAAATCCTTTTTGTAGATTTTAGAACAGAACTAATTCCTTTTTGTATCTATCTATATAAATAAAAATCAATCCATATTTGTGTTTGTTGCCGGTGTTTGGCTAAACGCGTTAACCGATTCCAATGAATTTTTTTTCCATGAAAGGTGACGTACGAAGGTTGTTATGCATGTGCGATGTCTGTATCTGTATCGGTGTGTGAATTATGGGCATTTGAGTGAGTACATATGTATATGTGGGTAAGCGTGTAAATACCGATGCAGATATAGACACCGCCATATAAAAAACCATGGTACATACGTCACCTATTTTGTTATCTGAACGCGCATATGAAAGAGGGAGACCGCACGTACGTTTCAAGCCTATTGTGGTGTTTGTGCCCACTTTCATTCTTGAGATATCGTGTGTTCAACGTTTTATTCAAATAACTCTTATTGAATTTTTTTTTAATAATATCTAGTACTGAAAAATTAAATGTTTTTTTTTCGTAATATTTATTTACTACTCAGAAAATTTAATTGTTTTTTTGAAAAGAAAAAAAAATTAAATTTAACAGTGTATTTATACATTGTTGAAATTTCAGTTGTAGAAGAATGTAGAAGAAGCACCATGACAGATCGATTGACAGTTCTGTCGAATTGCCATTGCACATTTCATTCGGTGTGTTTCATGTGTAGACATCATGTGCTTTGAAAAATAAAAAAACCAATTTAAGTGAAATAATAAAAAGTTTTTTTGTGTAAATACATAATTTTCATTTGAAAAATTTCAGATTGGTACATTAACTGAATATTTTCCTGAAATTTCATTGGATTTGTGGTGCATTAAATTAATTTACACGCTTTTTCATTTCGAATGCCGGTATGTATTTGTCGTTAGAGTATATTCTGAGGAATGGTGTTTGCAATCCATATCCTAATTATGCGCCACAAAATTCAAGTCGAAAAGCTAGAACATATGCGGCATTAAGAGCTTCGCAAAGTGATGAGCAACGTGTGAACATAAATTCTGTTGTTGCTGCAAATATGAATCGTTGTCGTGCACGTATTCGAGCTACGCAAAATTCACTTCGTCGTGTTGTACTTGACACTACGCGTGTTGCGTTTGCTTATGATTCTACCATTGATTACTCTGTTCACAACATGGTTGTGATTGGTGGTATTAATAGTTTGTAATTATTGTAAGGCATTCAAATTTAAAGGAGAAGCCTCTGGATTGTGTTGTGCAAATAGTCAAGTCAAGTTACCTGATTTGATGCCACCGCCAGAACCATTGCGTTCTTTAATATTGGGTGGTGCACCGAAGTCGAATCATTTTTTGACGAATATACAGGCGTACTACTCCTGCTTTCAAATGACTTCGTTCGGTGCTGCAAATATTATTCGGGATAATTTTATGCCCACGTTTAAGGTAATTTTAAAACATGATATAAACAACGATTATTTTGATGATAACGCAACGATCAAATTTGAAAATTTTAATTTTCAACAGATTCAAGGCCAAGTATACCATCGACTTGGTTCTTTGTTACCCTTTCCTGACCAAAGTTATCAATTTTTGCAAATATACTTTGTGGTTAGCTCAAATGTTGAAACAGATCGACGTTGCAATATATCATCAAATTTGAAGAGAGATATCGTTGAGCGTTTGCAGAATATGTTGCACGATGAAAACGAATTAGTTCGTTTATTTCAAACTGCTATTGATTGAATGCCGTCCGATTCAATTGTCATTCATACTGATAAAACGCCACCAGGACAGCATGCCAGAAGATTCAATGCGCATCCTATGGAAGAAGTTGCAATTGTAATTGTTGGAGATGAATTCAATTCACGTGATATTGTGTTGCGTCGACGTGATTTGGGACTTCAGCGAGTATCTGAAACTCACCGTTGTTATGATGGATTGCAATATCCATTATTGTTTGCACGTGGTGAAGATGGATATCATTTCAAGATTAAAATGATCAATGCTTCCACCGGTTAGTGTTTTGATTCTCATTTTGTTGTGATAACTCTATTTGAAGTATTTGTTCAATATATTTTAGGAGTGGAAACGCATAAAACGGTTACCGCAATGATTTTTTATTCAACCCACAACCCAAGTTAACCACATTTTGTATTGTCGTCGACTTTTCAATCAGTACGTGGTTGGTATGTATGCCAAAATTGAAACTGAGCGTTTGAAATTCATTCGTTGTAACCAGAAAAAATTGCGATCGGAAGAATATGTTCAACGTATCGTGAAGCATGTCAAAGATTGAATTTATTGGAAAATGATTTGCATTGGGATCAAACTCTTCCTGATGCTGTTGTTTGTGCTCATCCATAGCAAATACGAGTTTTGTTTGTAATTATTTTGGCTACATGTTTTCCATCGAATTCACCTGAATTGTGGATAATATATCAAGAATATTTATCTGAAGATATTTTGTTTCGAGTACGTTCAGCAAGAGTTAATCCAGTCTTGGAATTTACACCGGAAGTTTATAACGAAGCTTTGATTCAAATTGAGGATTTATGTTTGGCGATCAGTGAGTAAGAAAGTAGAAGAAGGTCAGCCGAGTCAGACGTTCCAAAAATTCAAGAGTGAATAGTGAATTGATCGTGAAAACATGGGTGATGAGAGCGGTAAGAGTCAGGGAATGGATGAAGAGGACGATCCAGAGATAGGAGAACAAACAGCAGACGACGAAAAAACAAAAAAAAAAAAAAAAAATTAACTAAAAAGGGGAAAAAGAAGAAACCGAGCGAAGAACTAAAATCAACAAACTTGGAAAAACTAAAAACAGCAAAACTAGAGAAAAATATACAAATACTAACAGAGAATCAACAGAAACTGCAACAGAAATTCAACGAGCTTATGAACCACTACAACAAAAATGTGGTCGAACATATCGAACTACTTACATATATCAAACAAAACATCAATAAAATTACACAAAGAACAAACACAAACGTCATGAGAGAGGAGCAACAAGCAACACACGATGAAGACATGGACACAAATTCACAACATGAAACTAACAACACAAACAAAGCAGTGAGCTTGAATGAAATAATGAAACAACAAACAAAACAAGCAAAATTGAACAAGCACACAAAAGTGACGCTTGACAGGGAAACTGAAATTAAGGAAAAAATGCCACCAATAATACCTGAAAATATAAATAGAGAAGAAATAGAACAGCTCGACAGTGGGCTTAGTAATAAAATACTTATTAAAGCAACAAATGGAAAGAAAAATCTTATATTAACGCAAAATAAAGATGATTTCAAGAAAATTAAAAATAAGCTAGCTGACAATCAAAAGGAATATTATACATATACGCCAAAATCAGAAAAACCTGTATCAATGATAATGAAGGAAATAGAAGAAACAATACCTGAAGAACCAATTCAGCAAGAAATACAAGACTATGGATTAAATGTAATAAGTGTTAAAAACATTAAAAATAAACAGAGATCAAGAAACAAGAGGGACAAATATGTTTAATGTATATTTTGAATCAAACACGAAATTTGAAGAAATCAAAAAAGCGAACAATATTGACTACTACAGAGTACATTGGGAGATTTACAAGAAAAAACAATACAATCATCAATGCAAAAGATGCCAACGATTTGGACACGCTGCCTACAATTGCAGTTACAAATACCGATGCATCAAATGCGCTAAATCACACGCACCAGGAAATTTCAGCAAATCGACAGACGAACCCCCAACATGTGTCAACTGTAAGAAGAAGCACCGAGCAAATTACAGAGAGTGCGAAACATACTTACACTACAAAAGAAGTCAACAGGAAAGAAGCTCAACACAACTAAGGCAGAGAAATATAAACAACAAATTAAGCCAACACCAAACCAACACCAAAAAACGTCATACAAGAGTACGAACATATAAAAACAACAACAGAAGTAAACAAATGCATCTGCAAATTGTTTCACGGTTTCTAGTGATTCAGGTTTATGTATGGTATTGATGTACTTGTTCTATATGTTTATTTGTCTATGTGTCGCAAAAATATAATGAAAAAAACTGCAATAATGTAGTTTTTACAGTGCTCATCATATTAAGTGATTCGAAGCCAAAACACTTCAGTTATCAAATAAACATATGTGATATGTTTTCATATTGTAGGTTGTTTTGTTTGTAAAAAGTTGTAGGATTGAAATTTCAGTGTTTCGTCTTTGAATTGTGTTCGGGGTTTTATGATCACTCTGTGTTGAAGATTTTACAGAAATTGTTTCATTTGAATGTAGAATTTACGCCGAAAACTATTTGAAAGACAAAGGACTTCTCATTGTTTAAGGAAAAAAGTAGCTCTACTACAAAAGAAAAGTCCAAAATCATTAAAAGCTTGAAACAAAAAGCCAGACGCAGTTGCCGGAAAATTAATACCATCGACTAATTGTACAAGGCACTAAGGGAAAAGAATTTAATTTGTCACAGTGAGCAAGGCATGTTGGAAAAAGTGGGTGGTACAGATCAAGGTCTTATGAGACCAAGTGAAGGTCTAGTACAACGGCAGATATTTAAGGTGGAGTCACGATCACTGCCCATGGGCTGCAGCCCCTTACCTAAGACATTCGTTCTTAATTTGAATTTATTATCTCCTCGATATATATTATATATATATTTACAGGATTATTCCCGATAATTATACCTAAATTAGTTTCCTTGCAATGAGAAGCAACAGCACTTTACAAATTGACTGGTATAATAAACCAACTTTTTCTGGTCGGTACATACTCAGCTCTAACTATCATATCAAACAAAAAATAGGCACAATTTTCTCTTCAGTTGACATAATTTTTCATATTGCAGGTAAAAAATTTAATGAAAACAAAAAACGATTGTATTAATCTAATAATCCAGAAAAGTTATCCCACAGTCTTTGTAACAAGGTACATGAAACAAAGATGGCACCTGTTACTCCAAGTGAAATATGATTCAAATTCCCCTGAAATCAATGCTATCCAAAATAACAAATTAGATTATAACAAGCCTGTATCACTCGTATTTTGAGCGGAAATCAATAAGATAATCAAGAATATTTTTACGAAACATAAAATACCTGTAGTTTTTAGATATACTAATAACCTACAAAGGTTTCACAACGCGGGAAAAAAGAAAACCGCGAAAAATTTAATTTCAATTTGCGTATTGAAATTCAAATGTTCCAATTGTTGTAAAGCAAGGCTGTACAAAGCACGGCTCGCGACATATTTCTAATCTACCACAAGAACCCGAATTTTCCTTTTGAACAAGACGTTTGAGTAGTTGAACTACGTTTTGTGTTGCACACATTAGTGGTACGTTATATTATCACATGTGAAGATAGATAAAAACACAAGTAAATGTATTAAAGTGTAACAACAATTTGAACTCATTTTTAATAATTTGATGATGAAAATCGTGCAATTAATGAGAAATTGGCATTAGACTATGTATTTCATCTGCACCAGTAATAACAAAATTCAGTGTTTGTTTTGTCTGTGAGTAAAGAGTAAAATGTCAAAGGACATTATACTACTTTACATGAAGAAAAGTAGAAAAAGTATATCGGTGAATCAAGAAAAATCTTGTTGCTGAGTACAAGAGCAAAGTAATTCACCAAACAAGTATGTTTCCGAAAGTAAGTTCTGACAGTGAACAAAGTTTCACTGCAATTAGCCAAAGCAAGAAAGCCGTTTAGCGATGGAACTTTTATGAAAGAAATGCGCAGTCGCTTTGGCTCCACATTTCTATTCAATCATATAATGCCAGAGAAACATAATGGAAATGATTCAATAGGTAAAACGGACACGGAATGTGGAGGAGGAACATTGCAAAAAGGACGAGAGTTGAGGGCAAGAGTTATTCAAACAGTGTAGGAAATATTGTTGCAGCAAAAGTTATGGGCCAGCCATGTAACTGCAGAAAAAAGTGTTTCAAATATGAAAACTTAAGCCTCTTCAAAAACGTTTTTGAGGAATTTTATAAGTGAGGTGAAAAAGAAAAATAATACGACTAGTTATCCGCTCATATTAGAGCACTTGAGTCTCTCGGCGTGGCTACAGACGACTTATATACAACATTATACCCTCTAGTGGAATCATCTTTACCAGAAGACATATGACGGGCATGGCAACGGTCAACAGCAAGGGGAGAACGAAGATTGAACGAGAAAGACTCAGAATTAGCAGATCTGATGGAATTTTTTAAACTGGAGGTAAAAGGTGAAGAAATGATCAAGATGGATCCTCACATCATGCGCGTTAGTCACCACAGAAGGTAAACGAAAATTTTTATGTATATATAAAGAAAAATAATAAAATTTTCTTTAAATTAAATCTTCCCGCGCAACAAACGTCAACGAGCGGCACTATAATTTCGGAATCTATGGCAAAAGACATAACCTAATAAAACGTCTCGGTAACTCGTGTGCAAACAACAATTTATAAAATAAATATCATTGTTAATTATTACTTTATCATTGTAAAGGAACATTAACACCCGTGTTCTGGATTTCGATCGAATTGAAATCGAAACGATATTTCAATTCCACTCGGAATGAAATTCGGTGTTCCAAATTCCGGTCGGTTTAAAAATTTTCGAAATCATTTTCGAAATGTCAAAACGTGTGTTGTGTAAGTGATTCTTGTATTTGGCATGCTTGTCAGAACTGAAAGTTTGTCGTTAGTTGAAGTAAAGATAGTGGTTAAAAGGCTGTTAAAATAGAATGGAAGAAATTTGACTTGGACGTAAAGAAACATGAGCTAGAGGTGGAGAAGCATAAAACAGACGTCAAAAGACATGAGCTGGTTATTAAAAAACATGAGCTAGAGGTGGGGAAGTATAAATCTGACCTCAAAAGGCAGGAACTCGAAGCAGAAAATTTTGAATGGGACAAAATGCAGCAGGAGAAGGAGTTCCAGTTCAAGAAAAAGGAGCTGCAATAGAAAATCGAAAACCTTCACATCATTCAGCTGGATCGAAAATACATTCAGCACAGCAAATTCATTCATTCATTCGGAATCGCTCTTTTGGGAAAAGTGAACACCGTGTCTTTCGGTGAATTTTGGTTTTGGTGTTCACCGGACAGAAACTCACCGATTCGGAATCTGGGTCCAGGTAACAAAGGTCCTGCTTGGTTCGTTTCAGGCGCTTTAGATAGTTCGTTATTGCTTGTTACTGACGAAGTATTGAATAATATAGTAAGTCACATAAATTGGAAAATGGCTGAACAGCGGATAGATACATGTCAGACAGGCCAAATACCATCGAAAATGAGGACGATGATTTCATTCCTACAAACATACGACCTTTCTAAAGAAATACGAGATACGACAGTGACCGAGTTAAAAGCTCTTTTTGGCTTATACTCTGTCGCTGGGGTCTTCAAAATTAACCATTTAAGTGTCACAGAAATTTTTGATAAGAAATCTATTTTAATACTAATACTATTACTATTTCAACTATTTTCCGTGTACAATGTCTGAGAAAAGATTCGAATTTTGCACATATTATCTTCGTTTTGTTGATCCAAGAGGTGAGCGAAGGCAACTTGATGAACTGGCGCCCATAAAAGAATTGTTTTATCATATTGTCGCAAATTCAAAATATCTCTTTTCACCTTCTGATTGCAAACGATTGGCAAGCATTTACTTGGTTTTCGCGGTAGATGTTCATTCCTTATGTATATATACCATCTAAACCAGATAACTACGGTATAAAATTATTGATGCTTTGCGATTTAAAATCACATTCCATGGTCTGATTAAATTAATTTAAATAAATTTAATTAATTAATTTATTAAATTCACCAAAGTCAAAGCATTTCTTAACAAATGTTCAAAAGTACAAGTCATGCTTCCAAATGACATCTTTTGGAGCTACAAATATTATAAGAGATGGATTTATACCTATGTTTAGGGCGATTACTTCGCATGGAATAAATGATATAAAATTTGATTTACGTATGTGCCGCCCCTGTACTTGATGTCTTCAGAAATTCAAATTCTTCATCTAAATGTATTTCAAAAACATTACAGATTAATTCCCAGATGGTGACCATCAGTTTTTTCAAATATATTTCATTGGTAATGAGAACAGCGAAGTGAATCAGCGCTGTGCAATTGCTTTAAATACAAGAAGAGAAATCACATTAAAATTAAAAGAACATAGTCAGGATAAAAGTACTTTTACTATTTAAATTTAAAGAAAAAACACAAATTTCAAACTTCAAAAGAAAATTATTAATTTATTCAGTTGCAAAACAGTTGCACCATGTGCGGACGGCCTTAGTTGAGGGAGAATTGGAACGCGAACAGCAATTCGAATGTATTCGATGAATTGCGTTCGTTTGTGGAAACACACATTCCATAATTGAATATTCAGCAAAAGAATGCAAGTGATAGAATCATGCAAGCTGTCATTAACAACACTGGTAGATTGTATTTTTGGATCGCTGGACATAAATATGCGTGTGCGTCTTCACAATGATTCATCAGCACGCGAGTTTTCAAAGCAACCGCTGCAGATTGACGATGGCAAAATTGCAAGTGATTTATATGGCTTTATCACGTTACCAAATAACTTTTGCAAAATTTTACCATTAAAAGAACTACTAATTGCTCGCGTTTTCCAAACATTGTTCAAAACTACAAAAATAATGATTGGTTAAAGGAACGCCCAATTTTAGCACCAAGAAACGCAAAGGTTTATGACATAAATCTTCAAATTCAAGATAAATTGCCAGGTAACTTGGTATTGTAGTCTTATGCCAGTACTACTCCCTGCCTAGGCATAGTGTAGATTAGTAACTTCCACTTAATGTACCGCATGCATTATATGTAAGCCGCATTTATATGTAAGCTCTAGGTTAGTGTTAGTGTTTGCAAGTGGAAGTGTAAGAATGAGTGTCTGCAAGTGTAAGTGGCGTCGGTCATTAAGGAAGCGGCGCACTGACAAGAAAGCGTCTGTTCTTTGTTTGATCTGCGTCGTTAGTTCATGTTTGATCGTGTTCGAGTTAAGTTGTAACGCTTGAGATTTTTTTGAGTTCTTGGTTCCTTAGTGGCTGACGCTACAATTGCAAACGATATAAATAACTGATGTTAATTGCTGTATAAAATAAAGACTTACGTGAAATAAAGACTTATACTTATATGAAATAACTTATGCTAGACTTATATGAATTGAACTAATATTGAATAAGGGTTTATGATAACATTGATTATGGTGATTTGGCTAACCTGGGAGAACGTTTATAGTATCATACAAATCCATTGAAAATAAATTCATTGGAACCACCCGGCATGCCACCGTAACGTTTGAATTGAATGTTGGTTCAGCGATCATACTTCTTCTAAATCTCAATTCACGAAAACTTTCATGCCCAATTTGATCGAGGCAGCAGCAAATTTAGCCAAAGCTGTTAGTAATAGTCAACATAATTGAGATTATTTGTAACCAATAAGACAGCCATTAGTGCATTTTATGGTCTGTATACATTTCTTTTTAATAAACGTTTATTATTTCGTAAAATTTGTGTTTTATTCATAGGGTTCTCCAGCACCCCAAGGTTGCTGAAATTATTTTATGAGTACGGTTCTAGGGTTAAAAAAACAATTAAGTCGCAACAATATTGTGGGCATATTTTCGGTTCAATAATAATGAGGCTGTGATTTCCGAAGGACCATGAACAATAAAGGTTTCCTGTTTTCTTTATTTCCATTCTACACCGAAATATGTGGGTGTGCAAATACTTATGGACGGTAGTGTATGTCCGCAAACTGGAGCTTTCATTTCTAAACCAGATTTGAGTTGGGCATTCGCTCAAAGTAATGGAAAACCCAAAGCTCTTCTACTGAACTTGGTGTTATCCATAGTATCACAAAAACAGCTATAAGAGCACCACACAGCGGAGAAATTTACTAAAAGTCGCGGTCCTAATTTTGAAAAGGCCATTGTTCAATCACGGGCATAGTCACCCTGTGATTGAATCGAGAAGATCAAGGTCCCTGTTGTTGAGTGGAGTCCATGCGCTCAGCTCAGCAACAGACAATATCATTCCGCTATTCTTACGGGACTTAGGGGCGTGGAGGTGATTCGCATGAATCGAATCATCTCGATGAAGAACGAGTCAGTTGCATTTTTGGCTACAATGAGTTAAGTGACGAAGCTGAGTTGTGAATTTCTTTTGGATAACCACGTTTTAATTTCTTTTGGACAACCACGTGTGAATTTTTCTATAATAGAGTCGCCTTTTGCCACGAGACGAGAAAGACATCTTTACCCATCATCTTTTCGTGAACCTGGAGGAGCACTTTATAGAAAATAAACAGTTTCTATAAAAGACGATATTAATTTGTCAAAACCGAAATAGTGTGTATAAAATAAATAATAATTGTAAGTAATAAGAAACTTATCAAAAATAATATCTATACAGAATCGTACATTTTAAAGAAATTACTTTTCAACCGAAACAAAGTACGTAGTGAAAGTATTATATTTGATAAATCATATAAAAAAGGTCAATTAGTAGACGTAAGAATTTCATGTGAGTTGGTTATTGAAGAAAACTATTGTGAAGTTAAGAAAATCATTTATCAAGTTATAAGAAGAACCAGTAAACTTTTTGCATCCTTAAATTAAATCAAAAGTATCAAATTGAACTTATGTATGTGAATTAAGAAAATATGCATGAAATAAAGTTTAGTTACTTTTCCTTAAAAAAAAAAAAAAAAAAAGAACCAACCATACATTTTCTAAACAGCCATGTTAAATTGCTTGATTTCATTTATAGTTTTCATAACCTAAAGAACCAGCAAAACCAAAACTAACTCGCTGAGGAGCATAACAAAGTTATCAATGATTACATTTATTCTCATAAAAAAATAGAGGTACCTAAAGAACCAGAACAAAGCGCTATCCCTTAAAATATGTAATCAAATTATCCCAAATTCTGGTAAGTAGAAAAATTAAAATTAATTATTATAAATTTCGGGCGTTATCTGTAACTACTATTATCCTACAAATATTAGGACGATTTGTAAATTAACTATTTTAAAAGGTGCCCTGAACTGATTTAATTTTCAATATAGAACAAACTTCAATGCGACAAATTCATTGTTTACGAACCGAAATAACGGTACCCACGTATAGCAAGAGCATTAAATGCGAACAACACCAAAAAGACAAAGAAAAGTACGAAAAATATGTACCGGGCTCTCAATTATGTCCAGCTTAAAAACGCCGTACCGGCACATTTGTTTCAAAATATCAATAAATCTAAAGAAAATCAAAACAAAGTTACTCATTATATCTTAGTATACATTTCATTCTAATAAAAAATACCAATACTTCAGCAAAAAAATTAATAAAAAATCATTTTACACTTCTTTAAATTTTTTTTTTGATGAAGGGCTCTCAATTTTGTCCATGACTGTACATATATATTTCAAAAATTTCACATGCTTAAGAGCATGTGCAAACATATTTTGTGAACCCTATTAATATTTTCACTAGGATGCATTCATACCTAATCCCTTCGAGTGTACACATTGAAAGTGTTTTCTGAAAGTGTGTGACAACAGCGAATTTTTAATTTTAACAATATTGAATTTAATAATAATAATATCAATATGTCGACAAAGCGATCAAAGACTAATTACTATCACAAAATTAAAAAGGCGCGTATATTGGCTCGAAAGCAAGACTCTAGTACGGGTAGTGATAGTGAGAGTGATATAAATGAAGTTCCAATACCTAGAGACAATTTTATTAACAACTCTGGATCAGCCTTATCCCACTGCCCAAATATATCCGTAGAATCCGTAGAATTTTTAACGCGAAACGATTTACATAACAGCAGCACATCATCTAGTACTTCTCATGATCAAGGCTGGAATGAACCGACTTAGAACAATGTTGACAATCTGATTGCAAATGAAAAACAGAATAAGTTCCCTGAAGAAAACATGTACACAAAAGTACGCAGTTGGGCTATTAAAAATATCAAAAATATCCCATTGAACGTCATAACAGAGCTCCTCGAAATTCTGAAGAGCGAGGGATACTCACATTTCCCATCCTCAGCGCAGTGTTTTTTGGAGTGTCAGCACAAGGTGACAACAACTCCAGTGCAAACAAAACGCAGCTCGAAAGGCCAATATGTATATCTTGGAATCAAAAACGGGTTGGAAAAACGTATTTTGCCCGAAATTTATAAGGAAGAACACATCAATATCCTAGTTCATATTGATGGTATGAATATATATAAGACTAGCAAAAGCCAACTTTGGCCTACAGTTGCGGGCAAAAGTGTCCGGCCAAAGATGATTTTATGTTTTGATCATGTATAGAAGGTGCAAAGTGACCATACAAACATATCATCGTAAAGTACTTTTATTATACATTTAGATCATGTAATTCAAAAACTCATTTTAACAGTTAACGAAATTTTATAACGATAATAACAAATATGGCTTATTCATAAGTATCCGGCCAACTATTACATAGATACAATTCGCGTGTCTTTGTTTACATTATCGGTCTCAAAGGTATGTAAGCGCTATAACTGTGAAATTGCTATACTCTGATATCAATATTAATCGGTAAAGATGCCGAAACGCACGTCTGTAGACGTTCGACGAGTCGTCATTAAATTACACAAAGAAGGAAAGGTTTCTCGTGAAATATCTGAAATTCTACACATAGGAAAATCTACTGTGAATGATATAATTAAGAGATTTAACAGCACTGACACTCTGGAAGACAAAAAAAGTTCTGGGAGACCAAGAAAAACCACTAATCGTGTTGATAAAGTGATCAAAAGAAAAGCTGTCGTGGATGTGAAAAAGAATGCTGCCGTTATTGCACGCGAATTACGCGAAGAAAATTTAGCAGACCTCAGTCAGAGTACTGTATCACGCAGACTGAGAGAAGTAGGACTTTTTGGACGTGTTGGTGTAAAAAAACCACTGATTAGTAAGAAAAACAAGAAGGCCAGACTCGAATTCGCTAGAGAACATCAAAGTTGGGTTGTTGACGATTGGAAAAAGGTGCTGTTTTCGGATGAAACTAAAATCGATTTGTTTGGAAATGATGGTAGAAGGTATGTACGACGACCTGAAGGTAGTAGATATGATTCCAGATACCAAATACCGACTGTGAAGCATGGTGGGGGTAGCATAATGCTATGGGGTGCATTTTCCTGGAAAGGCGTCGGTCCAATCTTTAAAATAGAAGGCAATATGGACTCTGTCATGTACAAGGATATCATATTGGAACAAATGCTACCTTATGCTCGACAAAAAATGCCCAGAGGATGGATATTTCAGCAGGATAATGATCCAAAACACAGGTCACACCTCCTTCACCAAGTTTTTAGCAAGAAAAAAATTCGAGTTTTACAGTGGCCGAGTCAGTCTCCGGACTTAAATCCGATTGAACACATATGGCAAGAGCTAAAAATGCAATGTATGTATGTGTATGTATGTATGTATGCAAATGTATGTTCTATAATAATTCCACGCCAAACAATACAGTAGAATTGAATACGGGCAAAATAATTATTATTCGGAATATATTTATGAAAAAACATGTAACAATAGACGATGTTTTAATTGAAGGTGTTGAATGTTTAGAGAAAGAGAATGTTTTTGAAAATCCATGTGCATCTATGGATATTGGATTAGTGAAAATAAAATCTTTCTCACGATCCACAAAAATTTATAAAGGAAGCGATATTAAAACGAAATGCATGCTCGCAACAATTGAAAACAAGGACTATTCAATTGCATTGCTTCATTCTGAAACTCGCTAGAATTTTTCGACTTATCGCGTAAATATAAAATAAGAATTTTCATTATATGTATATCATTATAATTCTTACGAATACTATAATATGATATGTTCGACATTACAGGCATCTATGACATCAATCAATAATAATCGAATAAAAGGAATCGTTCGTATGTGTGCCTAAACTATTTTGAAGTACCTACAACCTACAAAAAAAAAACAAAAGGATCTTTTAAATTGCTTGCACGTTTTATTTTCTTGTGCAAGAAATTTTGAAGATCGCTTTGAGTTTTTCATGAATGGCTTTAGTGTGTGGTCCATGAAATTTCGAACTGGAATGTAATTACTTGCACATTTCTTCAAATGAAGAAAAGTGTGCAATTGCCTGTCCTTTCACTGCAAATCCTAGTGTCTAGCAAGTGTTTTATTTCAAAACATTTAAAGTGTCTAATGGACAAAATGTTTGAGAGCGAAGTGTTTTACACACAAAATGTTTTGAAATAAAACGGATCAAGTGTTTAATAGCACAATTTTAGACACTTGAGTGTTTTGTTTCTAAACGTTTTGAGCGTTTTTAGTAACGAAACTCTGAGAAATGTTTGAGAGAGTTTTGTGAAAGAGAAAAAATATGAGAAGTGTCTTAAAATAAAACACTTTTTCGCGAAAAAAGCAGTTAGAGAAAACACTTGATTTTTGTAGACACTTATTTTCAACGAAACGCCTAGAATGTAGATTTTTTAATTCACAATAATTTTGTAATTATAATATCAAAAACAATCTTATATCTAAGATACATTTGTGTGTTTTATCCTACATATTCACGTCTTTCATGATTCACAAATGAAACAAATTTGAAATATTTACTTATATAAAATATTAAAAAAAACAACCCAACTACGAAGAAAATAACAGTTTGTTAATAATGCAATAAATTAATAATAATAAATTGTTTCAAGTTATTCTATACCAAGTAAAATTTTATCTTCAATATTTGAATAATATGTAATTAATTTAGTATATGTATTTTTTTAATTATACGTATGTAATAATAAACAAAATTGTCTAATTATAATTATTTTGAGAATATAGAAATTTCAAAATTGTAATTCGTCATGCGAATAGCAATTAAAAAGTTTGAAATTATAAGTTCCGAAATGCATCGGTGCATTCAAATTTAGGTTTTGACCTGAATCAATGACCCTTCATGAATCCTTATGACCATGTTTTTCTCTTTTGCTTTTCAGGTATAAATTCTCAATTCTCTCTATAGGTACTTGAATAGTTGAACTAAACACTTTTAAGTGTCTAAAAATCGTATACGCGGATTTAGACACTTAAAGTGTTTTAAAACTAAACACTTCTGTTTGCAGTGTTCTTGTTCCTTATTTGTTTTTCAGTTATGGTTAAGTTAAATGAAATGATTGAACTAATACCTGGATCATGGATTTGTGCAAAAGATGATATTTGTTCTTGCAAATATCCTCCTGAAGGCAACTACCGATTTGTCAAGGAATGGGTGGAAAACCAGAAAGATCCAGGAGAAGATTCGGATGTTTTTGAAAACATAACAATTTTATCCAGAGCGTGTAAGTTTTATGGTTTTCTTTTCAATTCAAATATTTTTGTTTTTTTTTCCCAAGAGTATGGCTGTGAAGCACCTAATACGGTCTCCTCATACCACGAACACAAAGTCACATTGACTAAGTCTGATACATTAGATTGATTATCGTACGACTCTCATAAGATACGACAACGAATCGACTATGAACTCAACTAAAACGTCCCTCGGATTAGACCGTAGAACGATTATTGAATCCGGCTATCACTACCCAAACGAGACAGGAATAAATACGGAGTAAGTCGCTGAATACCCTGTGTTTGGAACTGTTTTTCAGAAAAAATTCATTAATTACCTTAAAAAACAAAACAACCATCAAACATAGATACGGGCACACTGCTAACCTATGTAAAAATAAACAAAAGCTCCTGCTTTGTGCTAGATGTGGGAACACTGGTCACAGGGAGGGGAATTGCTCCTCAAGTCAGTTCAAATGCATAACCTGTGTCAGGCACAATGTTGGTCAATCTGACCACCAGGCAGGTGACCGGTAATGTCCGGTATTCAAATGCCTTAAAGAGCTCAATAAATGTGCTACTGTGCATAACATTAATCAGGAGGAGGCTATCAAAATGTTGCTGAATAATAACGGTGTCACTCCCCCAAAGTGCAACCCAGGTTAGCAACGACTAAAAAAGAGCTTTCAAATCTGATCAGCAAATTCTTTGTCTCTGAAACCTCATTCCCTCCTTTACCGCAAACAGCCAATCAGTCCAATTCAAGCCGTTCTCCTCCAGTGACTCCAATTCAAATATATATAAATCTAAACACTTTACATAGATGATCATACTCAAGGATTAAGAAGACTGAGAAGAGCCTTCAGGTCAGCATAGAATGTGGAAAGTACCAGTGAATGTGCGGCCGAGGATTCCCAACTTTCACCTATTCCTGAGACAACAATCGAAAAGTCATTAAATTCAACCACCCCAGTATCAATACCGCGCAACAGAAATTTGTCAGCTCTTATAGGGACACCGGTGTCACACATATCATGTTCTTCATATGCAAAAAGAAAACGTGATATTATCGGTCCAGTGCATCAAAATTAAGCAGATACGCTACCGACGAAATGCAAGAATGCTTCGAAAATATGGATCCAGTCTTAAGTAACATATTTATCAGACATGGCAAACAGTGAATTAATGCTTTGATTCTTTACAGAAAATCTTGTGAAATATTTGGATAAGAAAATTACCAGTGCCAAAAGGAGTATTTTGTACGACATGAATAAAAAAATTGAGGAAATTAAAACCTTAATTTGCACCGAGTCATCATCTAAGAACGACGAACGGCAACATTATAAAGTTGTGTAGTCTATACACTAGTCTTCGGCCAGTACTACTACGTGTTTAGGCACTGCATAGCTTAGTATTAAGTCACCTAACTGTACTGCGGCCCTCTGCTGTATTTAGTTGTAAGTTTTAGGTTAAGGCCTGTACTCGAAAAAAATGCACCATTTTTATCCGTGTGTAACTGTTTGGTCCGTGGGTAAAAATTGATAAAAATCTGGGTATAACTAGTTTGGAGTGAATTGTTTACATGTGCAAAATTTCATAACAATCGTTTTAATGATTATTACGATGTCATCGAAACAAGAAGAAAATCGCCGGAGAATTTTGTGCGCCGTCATGGAAAATCCGACTGCGACCATGAGATGGATCGGAAGACAACTGGGAATCACCCATACAACTGTGTCTCGGGTGGTAAAATCGTTTAAGGAGTCCCAGACGACCGAGCGGCGGGCTGGAAGTGGAAGAAAATCGAAGACAGCTGACCCTGTGAAGGCCCGGAAGGTGTTGGATTATTCAAGCGTAATCCGAACCTTTCGATTCGCGACGCTTCTCTGAAGGCAAAGTGTTCCACCTGGTTCGTTCAGCAAACCATGAAACGAGCTGGGCTTCGTGTATTCAAGGTCCGGAAGGCACCGAACCGGCGTGATCAACAAAACACGGCGGCCAAATCCCGCGCAAGGAAGCTGTATCGAGAGTGGTTAACGAAACCAATGTGTGTGGTTATGGATGACGAAACCTACATAAAGGCAGACGCAAAGCAGATACCGGGGCTGGAGTTCTACGTTGCCAAATCACGGTTTGATGTTCGGGAAGACATAAGGAAGAAGAAAGTGGACAAATTCGCCAAAAAATACTTGCTCTGGCAGGCCATATGCCAATGCGGTAAACTGAGTAAACCGTACATCACAACGGGTACCATCAACTCCGAAATTTACCGCACCGAGTGCCTCCAGAAGCGTCTGTTGCCCTTCCTGCGGTCCCACGGAGGCGAGACATTATTTTGGCCGGACCTGGCATCATGCCATTACGCGCGATCGACGTTGGATTGGTACAGAGACAATAACGTTGTTTTTGTACCAAAAACCGCCAACCCCCCAAATTCACCAGAGATTCGTCGGGTGGAAAGATTTTGGGCTACAATGAAGGCCAAAGTTCAAAAATCGTCCAAGGTGTTTAAGAACGAGCTGGAGTTGAAGGAAGAATGGATGAAAGTGACCAAAAAGGTTGGCTCCACCATTGCACAAAATGTAATGAGGGGTCTTAAGGGAAAGGTGCGGGCTTTCAGCGAAGGAAAGGAAATTGAATAAAGTAATTATGCCGAAACATAACCCATATGTATTAGTTCATTCCCTGAAAGTTTCAAGAAAATCCGACTTAAAATAAATTTTTGGCGAACACTTTTGTCTGGTGCATTTTTTTCGAGGACAGGCCTTAGTATTAGTATGTAAGATCTTCTGTCACTTGTGTAAGTAGCGTCGGTCATTAGCAGATCGGCGGACTGATAAGAAGCGGCGTCTGTTCTGTGTTCTCAGTCCGCGGTCTGCACGTGCCTTCAGTCTAGAATAACCTGGTGTGTTGGTCAGAGTGAAAAAAGGAGTAAGCTTAAGAAGCCATATTGTACTTTTCATGAATAAATATTTGACTATCGAGAACTAGTGTTTCGTTGAGTAACGTAGTTTATAGTTCCAATTGGAATTAAAATACCAATTGATAACATTGATGATTTTGAACCATGGGACGGAGAATTGAAAACAGACCCGAAGAAAAGAAATGCGCTGGTAAGAAAACAAACTAATTATCACTTCATTTCAAATATCTTTGAATTTAACCACCAAACAATTAAGATATTGTTAATTTTTTAAATATTTCAGAAATCATGGTTTACTATCGCAACTGTGGGATCCACTAATTATGAATTGGACATCAAAAGCGTTCTGGGTAAAATGTTGCGCAAATCAGTCCAAAAAATGTACAGCGCTGCTGGTCGTCCTTTTAAGGGCGTTTCCAAAAAAAATTTTAGTAGGACGACTGTTTACGAATGTCTATCCGGTAATTACTTATAACGAACATATAAAATTTCCTTCAATAAGCTAATTCGTTTTTCAGAGTTTATCGAATTTAAATATGAAAATTCGAACAACGCACTAAAAATATTATCCGTGACCAGTACATTATTTTCTGGCAGTGGAGATCGGGAGGGTGGAAGGCCGCTAACTTTATAAGTAACTTTATATTTTATAATAGATAAGTTTTCATATAATACAATGTAATTTAAGAATGTCACTTTTATTTTTAACATAATAATAACAAATATTTTCTTGTAAAATTACTTTTCTTTTGTATATACATATTAAATCCGCTTCACTACTAAATTAAGTTCGGACAACGGTTGGCCCACCAGACTTGATCCGCTCTTGCTTTGCCGGACTACGGCTGAGGTTGGTTTCCCTGACTTGGCCCGAAAACGGTCTACCAGACTTGTTCCGATATTGGTTGGCCAGACTTGATTCGAGTCTGGCTTGCCAGTTTTGGCCCCAGAACATCATTCCACTGTTAATCCAAACTTGGACCAGTGCGAAATGCTAAGCCTGGCCCAAGTTTAAATCGTCTTGGCTCAAGTTTGGCCCGCGATAGGTCCATTTGTTAGTTCCTACACGGGTTGCCGCCGATTCAAAAGCATGTAGAGAGAAATCAGAAAAGTTTTGTCAAGACCATACTAATATCTTATGGCCGAAAATATTAAATGAATTTGGGAAAGATAAATCAAAGCGAGGCGATCGTACTCGCATCAACATTAAAGAACTTGGAGAGCTTACTACAAAAAGCTGAATTCTTCTCAAATTTTTTCTTTCAGGTAAAATATAATTTATTATTACAAACTTACCTAAACTTTCATTGGATATGAGGCCACACTTCAATTAAAACACTCTACTCAACTCTAAAAAAAAGAAAAAGAGTAATCTGGTGCTACCTTTTTTTTTCGATGTGGAAGGCGTTGAAAGTTTACCTTAAAGCGTGAATTCAGTGAATACAGTGCACAGTTCAAAGAGGATACCCCTCAAATAATTCCATTGTAAAATAAATAATTTGTTAACTTAATCAAATTATTCCATTGTAAGGAATAATTTGTTAACTAGAATAAAAAAAGCCGACTTAAAAATTAAGTAACATATCTTAAAAGTTTCCATACTCATATTTGTGTGGATCAAGAAGACGTCCTACAAACTGGTAGCCCCGAGCAGAACACTCAACATCAACTCAACTTCAATAAACACTCAGTCAACATCACCAGCGAATTTCATCATTTTGAATTTAAATTCATTAAAAAGATAAGTCCTTAAACTTTTTATTATATTGTTTAAAATTTTAGAATTGATTTTTTCGAGTTCATAAGTGAACACAATCGTTTGTAGTTTCCGAAAGTAGCATTAGTTTTTTTCTTTGTTTTTTGGACAGCGAAAAACACTTCCAAAAATTTTCTGCTGACACAAACGACGTAGAGGTTTGTAGTGAAAACATTTTGCTTCTAGCTATCATACAACCCGACAAAACCGCAGAAATGTGGTTTCTATAGAAATCTTTGCTTTTACTACGAACATCAATTGAAAAATATATTTCCCAACAAACGATTTAGAACATTTTAGTGAAAAAAATATCGTTTGTAGATCATATGGATCGCTGGGAACTGGTGTTCTATGGCGAATCAAAATTGTCAATTTCAATTTCTACGGTACTGGTAACGGGATCTACGTTCTTTTTTTCATCAGTGAAAAAAAATCATTTGTAGTTCCTAGAAATCCCTGGGAACGAGTGTTCTACGGCGAATAAAAATCGTAAGTTTCTTTTTCTAGATTACTATACCATATACTATTATTTCTCGTTTTTTCTGACACAGTTGCGCAAACTATCAAAGACGTGTATAGTCATCGTTTATTACGTTATGTACCTATGGCAACACCGTTTTCGCCGGACTGGCGATGCTCACGTCGCAAATTGGTTCCAAGACAAATCTTTCTTTGTTCTTGAGAACTGACTTTTGGCTGGTTGGCGTCCGTCAGTCAGTGAGTGAACAGAAGTCATTGAGTCAGCACGAGTCGGTACAGTGTCTTATACCATGTCTACACTTGTGCATTATCTTTACATGCATTAGAGTTAATGCACGAGTGTCTACATTTGGCGCGAGCATTAAGTTTGACAGTTGTCAAGTGAAGTGAAGTGAAAAAATTTCGACTTATTTCAAATGCAAAATGAGTGTTATTAAGTTATTTTTATTTGATTCGGAGGGTGAAAGTGACGATGATATAGATACGCTAATGAATTCCATAGATGATGATAGTGGAACTATTCACAAGTTATTTTCTACAAATGCAAGAGTGCTGCGTTCGAGATTGCGGAAGGAACGGTTGTGGAAATATGTATGTGAATTTTCTGTAAATATTGTTAGAAAATTTCTAAATATTTCATTTTACTTTTCAGCCAAGGTACAATTCTTTCTGGGAGAAGGAGTTGCAGGAAAATTCCGAATTTTTTTTTAAAGAAAATTTGAGGTTAACCCGAAGTATATTCCACAAACTTTGTGGAAAACTACAAAACCTGAAAAAAGAAGATACAAGGTTTAGACAAAGTATATCTTTGGAGAAAATGATAGCTTTAGCGCTGTATGCACTTGGTTCCTCAGCGGAGTACCGTACGGTTGGAAATGTGTTTGGCGTAGGGAAATCCACTGTCGGCAAAGTGTTATTAGAATTTTGCCACGAAGTATGGGAGACATTACGTCCAGAATACTTAAACGGATACCCCGTAACCACAGAAAAATTAAAAGAATGTGTGAAGGGCTTTGAAGAAATGGGTCTACCGCAATGTTTTGCAGCAATAGATGGTTGCCACATAGAAGTAAAACCACCGCGTGAAGATGCCACCGATTATTATAATTTTAAAGGCTGGTATTCCACCATTCTTTTCGCTGCTGTAGATTACAGGTTTGTATGATGATGCAGGTTCATATAATTCTGTCTCAGCCGTAGCAACGATTCCGGTTTATTCGAGCGTTCCTCATTGAAAATGTATCACGAGGAAAATGATAAGGTGGCGGTCATTAGAAGTAAGGACCTGTGTAACAAACCCATTAAAGCTGACATTAACAAAATTTCTCAGGAAGAAGATGTGGACATTGAAACTATATGAATAGACATTCAGGAAAAAAGTTAAGCATCATTCAATGGAACTGTAGGTCTGCTTTCAAAAGAATTCCTGCCCTGCACCATCTCCACACCTTGTTAGAGGTAGACATCTTCTGCTTGGTTGAAAAGTGACAATTGACAACTAAAAACAAGTTGTCAAGTATGAAAAAATCGCCTAGAATATTGTAACCTTTTTGAAGGCTAACAAATTTAGGCGGTATTGCCATGTTCGAAAGTGCATTAATGCATGCATTAATTTTTAATGCATGCATTAACCGGACCAAATTGTGTATGACTAATGCATGTTTTAATGCATGCATTAAGCGTTGATGCACGAAAGCAGTGCATAATGCACAAGTGTAGACATGGTATTAAATTTGTAAATTATTGAAAATAAAGTTAATAGTAGAAAAAGCTATATACCTAATTTGAAATATTGTATATAAAATTCCCAGACATCATTTTATGCAATAAAAATTTTTGTAATAATGTACCGAGCTCAGAAATGGTTTTTTTTTTTTCAAGTACCTAATTAGTCCTTTTCATTTTCCGGATATCGACGAATAATTTCGTTTTCCGGAAGAAGCGGGCGAGCCCCGGCCAAGGCGACAGTGAAATTTGTTTCAATGATTGTACATATAATTCGAATTTTGGTTAACGGCGGCATTATGAATGCATTGTCATTCATTTATCGTCTTTTGTTTTAAATATTCCCGTAAATTTTTACTTTTTCAGGTAAATTGCCAAAAATTTTCAACATCTAAGAATAAATAACTATAGAAGTTCCTAGAACACAAAGAGCGTTTTTTCAAAGAGCCATTCATACATTTCTGGTTTTATTGTCTTAAATCTATGACGAAATCTAAAATTGAATTTTGAGATCCTTGATCTCGATCAGTCTAAAATATAATTACAGACAACACGCATCGGCAAATTTAGAAAAAAATTTTTATTGGTTGACAAAATTATAAGAATACCTACGTATACAGACAGCAAATTTATCAAAAATATTAATTGAAGTAGAAAGTGAAGAAGTGAAGAGTAATTTAATTGAAACATTAAAAATATTCTACCTTTCGGCCCTTGCATACATGAATTTATATTATTAAAAAAATCAAAAATGTCTGATAAGTAAGCTAGTTTAGCATACCTTATTTTTCCTTCCAACAAATAAACAAAATCATAATTTTATTATATTTTGTTCAAAATACATTCTCATTTTGTTTTTAATTCCAGCACACGAGATAAAACTTTTCCTCTGGACAATCACCTTACTTCCATATGTAGGAACATATGTATGTATATGTACTCGTATGTACTTATATTCCATAGCCTGGGATAAATTACTAAATAAGCGACTTTTTAATGGTCTTGATTTTACCATAATATTGCTTTTAATAGAATTCCAATAATTTGCTTTAATTCAAAAGAGAATATCTGTTACGGTTTCAATTATTTCGTGTTTGTTTCAGAAAAAATGCGTGTGATTCAGAACGGATATGGTTATCATTGTCACACATTAAGTAAAATAAGAAAAATGCAGTTGGACCACACGCACTTAGAAAGGAATTGTAATTATGTCACCTGACAGCCCTCTAATGCAATGAAATTTGCAACGAATTGTTCTTAGGTTGAGGTTTACATATTGGTAGGTACAATTTCAAATTTATTAGTTTTTGAGGCATATATGTAGTATCGGGAAAAACGTTAGAATTAGGGAATTTTACCATTTAAGAAAACATATGTTTAAGGAATGTTTTGTATTAGTTCTTAGGAATTATCTGTAGTTTTAAGGAAGATACAAAGGTACGTGTAAAAGGTGCCGAATTATTAGTTCTTAGGAATTATGTAAAAGGTGCCGAATCCTTCGTCATTTTATTGTCTGGAAAAGGTCCCAACGCCAATAAAATCCTGAGATGAAAGGAAGGGCGGAAATTTCCTTTTGGGAAAAGACGCATTTGGTTGGCAGTTTTTTTCGGAAGGGTTTAGCCAGTAAAGTCGCGAAGGATTCGGTCCACGGTAAATTTTGAGAAGTGTAAATAAATAGTCTTGTACATTGTTTTTCAATAAATTTTAATCACAAAGATTTGTGTGCTCATATTGGCTACTATTATCCTACATTAATTAAGGCAGTCTCATACAGCGCCATTCTTGCCAAAGTAGGCACTACATAAAAGCAAATCCTTGGCAGGAAGGGCCAGTCTGCACGCAGCTAGGCAACAATGAGTACCACGCCAATAGCATCTTCTGATTCCAAATAGGCGAGCGTGTTGGTCTCGCCAATCAATTGTTATATTATGAGTTTATGTGAAAAGTTATTTCGTTAATGAACTTGTTAGAAAAATTAAATTTCAAATAGCTTCTCTCACTTGCTTAAGTATTACTCCAATAAAACCGTTGAAGTACAAACAATATCAAACCGACAGAAACAAAAAAGCGTGCTTAAAAACGTAAAAGAAAGGAAAGCAATGAAATAAAACATGGTATGCAATTACTAATTATAAATAATCATTAGGGAGAAATGATTTCAAACGAAGGGAGAAATTTGGGAAAGAATCAGTAGAAGGAAGACCACCAGCAGACATAATTTAAAGCGAGTAAGCCAAGTTGTGTATTTTTACGAATTGAATATTACACAGATATTAGTTAAATACGGTAAAGGATTGTCCGAATTGGATATTACATTTGTTTTTTTTTATTTAAAAGTGGATATTACATTGGAAAGTTGTTGCGTTGCATATGGCACCTGCGTCCCATTTTTTGAATTTTTGGAATGTCGCTTTTTATATTTGAATGCCCTCTTTTTGTTTGTTTATAAGTATGTCAAAATTTGTCTCTCTTTGTTTTCTTACCCAACAAAAATTTATCCTTGTGCTGCCACGCATTATATTGCATGCACATAAGTGTAAGTGTTGTAACATGTGCATGCCATTAAAATGTATCTAGGGGTAATTAATATACTAATTTATTCTAAACCGATAGCCGACCCAACCATCGAAATGGTTGCAGGAAATGGAAATAGCGTGGTGAGCTAAAATAAAATAGTTAGTCTGACATAGAACGTATTTTAAGTAAGTCGCATATAAACGTTTTGTGAGAAAGTCATATAAGCCTATAGTTAGAATTAAAGTTACGTTAAATTTAAGATAAATATCGTTAAATCCTTGTAATTAATTGTTTTGTAAATGACTACAGAATTGAAATTCAAAGAATTGATCTTTCGTGCGTTGTCTCAAAACTCTATTGATTCCCTGGGAATGAACAACCATCTGTTTTTCCGAGGGATTTCCGCCCCCAAAGGAGTTTACAATGGATCAATTGGAACAAAGAATTCTAATTCGATCTTTTGTGAGTTCTTCCCTATAGAAAATAAGAAAATAAATAGCGACGCTCGACAGGAGCATGCAGTCAGTCGGAATTAGGACCCGGATGCCATGCTGCCGAGTTGGCAGTCGCCTGGATCTGGGTCAGGAGAGTTTGAGAACACAGGTCGTCCTGTCGAATTGTCGAAACATGTTTAGACGGTATCTAACAAACATTTTTTCTTTAATTTAAACATCGAAAAATTGAAAAGTTGAAAAGTGTTCAAAGCAAATGAATTTCAATTGAATTTGAGAACGTATGTAAAAATTTAACGGTAAAAAATAAAAATAGTATAAATATCAGATAAATTATGAAGCAAATGTCGAATAAGTGAGTTTTAATTAAATGTAATTGTAAGCCAAAAAAATTAAGGAATAAAATTTAGTGTCAAAACTCCGATGAATTCCATTTTGTGCAAGGTCGGAAACAAATTAAATATCAAATAAATAATAATAATTCCTTTCTTTTATAGAAATTAAGGAACAGCCTTCAAAAAGCCGACCCACTGAAAAGCACAAAATAATTTTGATATACGCCACCCCTATCCTTATACAGTCCCTATCCCCTCTCTATTCCTACCCCGTAAAGAAAATTTCTGCCAAAAACTAATCAATACCTCATAATAAAATAAAATAAAGATAGGAAAATTAATAATTATCTGGGTAGGTACTGACTTAGTTTTTGAAGTCGGTGCCGAAACAACAAAAACAAGAGTACAACATACATAAATGATGTATTTATTTGACCATATTCTAACAGGCAGTGAAATAACATGTAATTGTGTTAAATCAAATTTTCATAAATAAAAATATAAAAAAGATCTAATTTTGTACCTAACTCCTTACGAGGATATTAGCAAAGTAAATAATCACAGATGATACCAACATAGCCATACTATTTATTTTATAGTAGATTATTCAGTAAAAAATACTTTAACTGCAATGCAATTAAGGCTCATATAACTGCGATAGTGCCTGTTTGAGATCACACACGACCACAGCTCGTGATGTGCGTGTCCACCATCTTGAATTATTCTTTTCGGTGCCTTCTGCGTCACACAGTGGACGTCGTGAAAGTGTCTCAGTCTATTTATCCTTATATTAGCTTTAAGTTTATTATCTTATACCTTTCAACGAGGAATTTTGTATATATGTATACAGTGGGTTGCCAAATTATTGTGGACACTTCGAATAATTTAAAATTTCGTATTTCCGGCGCTCCTAAAACTACATTTAGGAAGTAAACTGTTCGACTGTTCGGAGTTAGCATTTCCTTGAGAAAACATATTTGTCCTTCAATATTAAAAAGAATTTAGTTTCAGTTTGCTGGTAGTGATTGCTTAAGTGTGTACTTAATTACTGAGTGTACGTTCGGAGGTATTTTGAAAGTGTTCAAACAGCTGAACAAACTGTCGTGTGACTATTTATTTTGTGTTTTTGGGATTTCCTTATCCGATTAGGTAAGTACGGATCATATAACGTATTTTGAATCCTTTTCAAAAGGTTTGTGTTGTTTGGTTTGTGTACAGATGGCCCGTGGTGCTGATCTTTCTCCTAGGAAAAAATCGGATATAAAAATCCTTTTGTTGCACACGAGCAATTCCCAAAGGAAGATTGCGGAAATTGTTGGTGTTTCTAAGTCAACTGTAAATAAAATTAAGTTGTCTTTATATAAAAATGAGCCGCTATCGCCAAAAAGGAAGGGACATTGTGGCCGTAAAAGGAAGACCACACTACTGACTGTTGATGACTGGAATAAGGTGAGATATCCTTCCTATCCTTTTTACAAAATTTTCATAGTTTCTGGCATAACATTTCTATACTTTCAGGTGTGTTTCTCTGATGAGTCGAGTTTTGAAATTTTGTCAGATAAAAGCACTTTCGTACGGCGTCGCCCTGGAGAGCAAAACGATCCTAGCTGCATTGTTGAAAGAGTGAAACATCCGGTTAAGGTTATGGTTTGGTCGGTCATCAGTTCTAAGGGTGTTGGGCCGCTTAAAATTGTAAAAGGAACGATGAAGCAAGACCAGTATAAGGAAATACTGCGAACTGCCCTATTGCCTCAGGTTCGGGAGTGGTTTTAAACCGGACAGGACTTCACGTTCATGCATGATTCTGCACCGTGTCACAAAGCAAGAAGCATTACGCAGTTTCTGGCGGACCAGGGAATCAATGTTCTACCTTGGCCAGGTAATTCACCGGACATGAACCCCATAGAAAACTTATGGGAGATCGTTAAACGGGAAATGGCCAAGGAACTTATAACTACGAAAGGACGACTCGTAGAGAAGCTCACTGAAGTATGGCAACATAGTGATGAAGTAAAAAAAGTCGCTAAAACATGTATTCAAAGCATGCCTCGACGCATACAAGCCGTCATCAACATGAAAGGCAATGCGACAAAATATTGAATTTTTTAGGTATAATTTTGTTGTCTTTGTTAAGTTTTTAAAGTCTAAGCTGTTTTTTTTTATTAATTTAGTTATGAAAAAGCTTTCTAAGGCAAATAAAAATATATGAAATACTAAGATACTTTTTTTTAACCTCGATAATTAGCGAATTCTGAATTTTTCTGACTGTCCACAATAATTTGGCAACCGACTGTAGGTATATGTGAAGTATATCTAAAGTTAGATGCTTGCAAAACTTGACTAACATTATACGAGCAGAAAAATCTTATGATTTAGATGTTTCACTAATAATAATACATAAATTACAATAAAATTAAAATATGTAATATATCCAAAATTCCAAAGTCAAATTATATGCAAAAGTTTAGGTGTTCGTGGATTAAGGACAAATATTTAAAAGATTTAATTGCGGCTGTACAAAGTTCAGTGTGTAGCGTACACTTGCGCAATCATTACGGAGATTTATTGTTTTATTGTTGTTCTTGAGAATTAGTTTTAGCGCGTCAGCCGACACCATGTGTTCGGAGACAACATTACACCACGCAGCCAAACAAGACTAAGCCACACTTTATCTTTTCAAATTCATGGTTAATTACTGAAATCATTAAGTAATAAGTTATAGATAATAACATATATATTGGTGACTCCGAGGAGTACTAGATTCTGATAAAGGAAAAAACGAGTTATTTTGCAGTACGTGATAATTTTTTGAGGTTAGTTGTGCTATGCCGAATGGGGACGCAGAAAGGCCAGAACAGGTCAACGGCCTTGGCTCAACATCCAAACATTACGCAGCAATCGGGATTAACACGGTGAACCACTGTAAATTACCGCCCTTTTGGCGTGTTTCCCCGGAATTATGGTTCTTTCAGATGGAGTCGTAGTTTCAAGTTAATCAGGTGATGTCGTTTAATATCATCTGGTCGTGGCTGCCCTCGACCACGATACAGTTGCAGACGTGGCGGATGTTATTCGTTCCCCTCCAGCTTTAGCGTCGTCATATAATTGCTCAACCTCTGTTGTAAAAAGAAAAACCTCTGGTCAACGGACTGAAGTCCCTGAGGAACCGTCGCAACTCCCTTTGGCAGAAATTTCTTCGCTCTGGGTCCCCAGTAGATCATAAAAACTTCTGCGCTGCCCACAGTGATTTCTCTTCCCTCGTTATCTCCAGTTACAAGGCCTACTTAACAACTGTTAAAAGCAATATCTCGGCGAATCCACGACTCTTCTTCTCCTTTGTGAACTCCAAACGGAAACGCAAAGGTGATAACTACCCCCCAACGATCTCTTACCTCGGTTCGGGGAGTGATGATCCCCTAACCATTGCGAATCTCTTCGCTGACTTCTTCTCCTCCACCTTTACGGATGGTCATTTTGAGCCTGACGTGGGATACCTCACTTCACTGAAGCCCTCCCTTACCTCGCCCCCTCTTAACTTTTCTGATCTCCATATTTCAGAGGTGGAGGTCCTCTCAGAGCTATTACGTCTCAAGAATGACTTTTCCCCCGGCCCTGATGGAGTTCCACCCATTGTTCTGAAAAGATGTGCGTCTCTTATTGCTGCACCTTTATCTCATCTTTTCAATCTTTCTCTCCAGTCCGGTGTTTTTCCTGACTGTTGGAAAACCGGATTTCTAGTCCCGGTCCACAAGAAAGGCTCTAAGATTGATGCTACTAATTACAGGCCTATCGCCAAACTTTCCAAATCTTTGAGAAGATACTAGTTACCAAGCTGTACCGCTTCCTTACCTCCTCCATCTCTCCTAATCAGCACGGCTTCCTCAAAGGAAGATCCACCACAACTAACCTTGTGCAGTTCGTCTCCTTCATCCTAAATTCCCTAGAACGTGGTGAGGTCGTCGTGGCCATATTCACCGACATGAGTAAGGCTTTCGACAGTATCCCCCACAATCTTATTTTATTAAAGCTTAAGCTGGTTGGCTGCCCACAATCCTTCCTCAGGTGGATTGATTCCTACCTGGATCACAGAACATACCGTGTTCGCTTCCGATCATCCCACTCCAAATGCATAACGGCTACCTCTGGCGTCCCCCAGGGCAGCCATATCGGCCACCTGCTATTCATCACCGCTACAAATGACTTGTCCAGCGTTATCCTTAGCTCCTCACTCCTTTCCTATGCAGATGATACCAAGCTGTACAAAAACATTGTCAATCCTTCTGACAACATCGACCTTCAGCTTGATCTCAACCGGCTATCTCTGTGGTGTTCCAAAAGTAACCTTGTGCTTAATGTTTCCAAGTGTGAGCATGTTTGTTTCACCCACAAACGTAACTATGCTCCCTACATGTTCACAATTAACGACTCCCCGGTGACGTCTGTTGACTGTGTTTCTGATCTGGGGGTCCATCTTGACTCCAAACTCTCCTTCCATGACCACGTTAACCACATAATCCGGAGAGCGGGTGTCATGTTGGGGTTCATTTCAAGATGGTCTAGGGAATTCTCTGACCCCTACGTTTTCAAAGTCCTTTTCACGTCCCTTGTCCGACCCATACTCGAATACGCCTCGCAAGTCTGGTCCCCTTACCATAACCACCTTATTGGCAGAATTGAGGCCATTCAAAAGCGATTTCTTCGTTTCGCCCTCCGCCGTCTTCCTTGGTCCGATCCTTTCCATCTTCCTCCTTATGCGGATCGTCTTAAGCTAATCAACCTGCAATCTCTCTCGGGACGCCGTGCTATGGCCGATTTGTCGTTCGCCCATGGCATAGCCCTGGGACATATTGTTGCTCCAGACATCCGCAGCCAGTTCGTTTGCCGCCCTCACGTACGATCCCTCCGAGCTCAAGAATCTTTCCTCATCAACTACCACCACACGGACTTTGGTAGGATGGAGCCTATTACGCGAATGCTAAGGGTGTATAATAGGGCCATCCCCCTTCTCCAAGCAGCTTGAGGCCACACCCACGCACGGTCTGTGTTTCGCTACTTGGTCGATCACATGTCCTAATTCGCAACTTCCCGGTCCTGCCTTTCCTGACCCGACTGGACACTACTGCCATCCCATATATTTAAGTATATTTAAGTAGTTGTAATAGTTGACCGTTAATTTCGTTCTGTTTTTCTCCTTTAAAGTCTCTTTCTTAATTTTTTTTTACATTCTTAACTCTTGATATATTAGAATGCTAACTTGTATTAAGTTTAATAATAATAATAATAAAAATACTGTGCAAATATTTAAAGGGAATAAATATATATATTAATTAAGCTCAGAACAAATGTGTTTTAAATGTGCTCGTGCTCTGTGCTCCAAACTGTGCTCTAAACAAAATAAGAATAACGAAAAATGTAAAAAGAAAAATAACAATTTTAGATGCAAAAAGTTCAAGAAGTGACCCACCAGAGATGGAGGGTGAGAGACCCAGGAGAAGAAGCTCGACGTAGTCAGTCAGGTGAGAGCAACCCAGATAATTTTAAAGTACAATCGCGATAACGTGAAAATTTGCAGTAATATGCACACGATTTTTATTGCATTGACTACTCTGTAGTATGAACAGTCTTAACTCGCGACTTTATGAACATTCCGTCTCATATCAAATGGATCTGTGCTGATACAAGTGAGCATTTTTTTTGTTATCATTGACGGATAAATATGATAAATTTGTTTGTACATATGTTTCCTTTGTTCCCTTTAGTCTATTATTGTCTCGCTTTGCCTTAATATTCTTATCTTACTAATTGGTAAAAGTCTGTTGTTGTTAGTTGCTATCAGCAGCATCCTAGACACCCTAGGAAGAGAGGACACTTTACGATGTACCCTGATATTGAAATAGCCAAAACCAATGTTCCGGCTAGTTACAATGGATTAAATTTTGTACAAAAGTGACTTATGACAATATGATCTTATGATCTTATGACAATAAATTTTCATTATAAATATTTTCACATATTAGAACAAAAAACTACAAATATAACCATCACCCTGTGACACGCGCGCGTGGCAGAACGGGATCTTAAAAATGTGCATGCAAAACAATTTCTATTATCACAGATCCCGTTCTGCCATTCCTATTGCAACATTTCTATTCCTATTGATTCCCTGGGAACCAACGAACCATCTGTTGTTCCCAGGGATATCCGCCTCATCGATGCACTAAAGATCAATACAACTATTGATTTCAAAATCAAATTGGTCTTTTGTGCATCGAGGCCCAACTCAATTGATTCCGTGGGAATGGAAAATTGAAAGTTGGAATCAATTGAGTTTGGACAATGGACATCTATCGGTCCATGAGGGAGCAATGGATTCGAAAAGAAAGAATTGCTCTTTCATGGATTGGGGTTCCGTTGTCCGGCCATTGTCCGCGGCAGGATATAACCTGCAGACTTTTGGGAACGTGGCAGTCTTTTCCTAATCGGGACGTCGTGCTGGCCGATTGAAATGAAAAATTTGACTTTAAAATAAAAATGTGGGAATTGAAATTGAAATGAAAGGTTTAACTTTAAACTAAAATATTGAAATGAAAAATTTAACTTTAAACTAAAATATTGTAATGAAAAATTTTACTTTAAATAAAAATGTAAAAATTGAAAATTTGAACTTAAAACGTAATGAAACATTGTACCAAAAGAAAATTTAAGATTAAGGATTTAGAAAACATAAAAAAAAAATATTGTGAAAACCGAATACCAATTAAAATTAAAATGAATTATACAAATAATAAAATAAAAAAACAAGGGGAAGGTGAAAAGGGTCGAGTGATCTTGACACAAGCACTCCTCGATCCTATCTTGTGGATAGAGAAAAGCACAACAACTAACTTTACAGAATGGTAAACACCCAAAGGTAATATCAATGCCGAAGCAACGAACCTCAGAAAAATTATTAGAGGAGCTGCTGAAGCAGCGATAAATACATTGCAAAGACGTACCCGAGGGAAAACCTGCTGTTTTTCTGAAGAAATACACTTACGCAACATAAAAGACGACGAACCTAGACAACATACCATAATTTAAGAGAAGCAAATACTGAAGAACCATCTGGAGAAATTTCTGGCAAACCTTTGACTTTAGATTGGAACCAAAGCCAACATGGGACAGGGCAAGAGCCTGCAAGGGCGGAAAAAAAGACCTATCGTCGGTTAAGATGCGAACACTCGTAAGTAGCAAAAGAAAAATTTTAGAGGTGGAGCAAAAAACTGTTTAATTTCATCAAAATGCGTTGTTTTAAATGCGCATAATAATATTATTGTTTATCATTACTTTAAATTATATTATTCTATACTTCTAATTCTATTATTCTATGATATAATATTATATATTATTATATTATAATTATATAATATACCCATCGAAATTGCAAAATCTGCATTACTTGAAGGAGACAATATTCCCTGGTGTTTGAAAAGTATACGCAAAACATATCGCGCGAACAATGTTCCATTCGGAACTTAATGACGTGTGCCGCATAAATCAATCGTCGATCGCGCGATATTGTAATCTGCAGAAAATGCTTATCGTGCGTATTTCTTTAATGGGTCAAATTGATGCTAAAAATTTTGTTTAGGTTTGTTTAGTTTTGGGTAATTTGATACGCTTTGTGTGTTGTGTGATACGGAGGACCACATTATCATCAGATTTAAATTGAAATGATCAGTTGCCAAAAAGGGGCCCTATTATCCATTTTGCTGCGCCAACATTGAATGATGCCATTGTGTTGGAATTATGTAAAAAACAATAAAATTAATATTTTCAAACTCAAATTTGCTTTTATCTTCGAGAAAATCGAGAAGTAAATACCTCCATCATAACCTCAAATTTTGTATTTTTGTTTACATTTTTGACGTACACATGGATGTTTTAGTTCCTTATCAAGTTTGCGCATGCGCGTGGGGTGAGTGCTAGGCGCGCCATCTAGTTTTTATCATTCCAACAAACAATGAACTTTCTGTGGCGTTTTCTTATGAAACATTTGTAGGAATGCCGCGAAACTTAGAACAGAATTAAGTTATGTATATAAACAAAAATTCACGAACTGACAGCGTTATTTAATTATTTAATTAAAATTTCACATTTTGTATTCAAAAACAAACGTTGTGAAACTAATTTTGTTTTGTTATATACATAATACTGTGTTAAAGGGAATAATGTTTAATATACTCGTATGCCAAATAATTAGTTTTAAATTGCTATTTCTCTTAAACCCTGGGTTCGTATTATATTTTGGTAAACTTTTAGCGCTAGTATTACATCTGCAAGGTAAAGATAATAAGAAAGGTAAATAATTAAGGAATACGAAATAAAAGGACATATTGTTGGAATGTATGAATTATGCCATCTATCTATTATTCAGATGCCATCTATTGATATAGTTAAATCAATGTAAGTACTTTAGATGCCATCTGTTGACACAGATGTGATACATGACTTCCAAACTGATATACAAAGAATGACGCATACTGCGCATGACGGATTAACAGTCAGTCCTCGATAGATAGTCAACGAGCAAGCACGCATATTAATAAGTAAAGAACAAATGTGTAGTAAATATTGTAATAATATTGGTCCCTATTTTTGAATCCGGCGGCGGGAAAGTGAGTGCGGATTCATCACTTCCCGATTATAGAATCCGTCGGCGGGAGCGTTCAGAATTTTGTTTTCGAAAATCGTTTTCAAAAATGAGAATGCGTGAAAGGGATAACTTCACTCGATTTTTGAATCCGATATCGGATTTATTTTCATAACAAAGGCACTAGTTGAAATCCGCAATCCAAAGGAAGCGTACATGATGAATCCGTAACCGATTTTTGATTTCAGTGTTTCCTTTTTCGCTTATTTTGAGTTTAATATTAGAAAAAAGACCACAAACCGTGATCAATTTGCAAAATTAGTGGACGCGATTTAGAAAAACGTGGATATTGCTAGGAATATGACCAGTAAACCAGCGGAAAGTGTAAGAGGTTTCTGGGTCGACTTGAAAAATGACTTGGATGCACTAGGGCCACCAATACAAGACATTGGTGAATGGAAGAAAGTAGGTTTATTTCATATTTCCAAATCTTTTCCAAATATATATTCGTTTTGTGTTGTAGGTATGGAGCGACTTCAAGTCGGCGATAAGAAAAAAATTGGCGCTTCAAAATAAGGAAAACCGGAGTACTGGTGGCGGCCCAAATAAAAAAATTATCTTTACTACTATTGAAGAAGATGTAATAGATTTAATCAATTTAAGGAAATGTACGACAGGGCTAGAAAACTGCTCCAGTTATGGACTACAGGTAATCAATTTAGAGGCGGAAGGTTGTGAGGATAGACCTGCGGGACAAAACAACCCTGCTCCTGTTGAAGTTATTCCAGAGGCGAGAGAGGAACAAAGCACCGTTAGAAAAAAACGTCGTTTGGAAGCTTATTCCGAAAACGAAAATTTTCGGGGTCAAACACTAAAGTTTTTTATTCAACTATATACACTTTCACACATTACTTACAATCACCGCATTTAAACTATAAAATCCATTCCTGTTGTAAAACAGGTGGTTGTCTTCGGACGGCTTGAATATTTATTAACTGAGTACATGAAATAAGTTAAATGGATTATTCTTTTATTTCAACACATATAAATCATGAGCGTGCTACGTGGCAGAAAAGCATTCCTACTTGAAATAAGTGAACTGCAAACCAAAGTATCCGTTCTCCTGCACCGTCTCCATTGCAGTCTGGATGAAATATACCCACTTCTTGTCATTTCAGGAAGTTCCTTCTTTTTTATAATACTTTTTATATAGAACATATGACAACAAACAGCAGGCAAACACCGAGTAGCAAAATAATATTAAAAATGTAGACTCAGCAAAAAATTTTAAAAACTTTTAAACATTTCTTGAAACTGCAAGGATGTTTATCCGTACAAATAAAGTGGAGAGAACATAGTTTTTCTAATATCACTTGCATTTCCATAGATAATCCTCTTTAAGTTTTTCGTAAATAACCTTTTCGGGAAACTGTTTGCAAATTTTCATTTGCAATGTCAGTTTATGACAAGAAGAACAAGAAAAACCTGTAGATATAGCATCCTGCACAAAAGGCTAGACGTATTTACCATAACAAATTACATATTTTAAGTACTCAAACACATCTTATATTCATATGTTCCATGTTTTTTGCCTCCAGTAATTGATTTTATGTCGTAAATCTGTTTAAATTGCAATTCAGCAACAATGTACTATAAAAAATATCCATAAAAATGGTTTTGGGGGTAGAATTTGTGAATTTTGTTTTTCAAATATTTCCTAAATTTAATGATTTTCCAGCTCGGAAATGCATGCTTTCGCATAAATATTTATTCATTTATTGAACTGAGTTAAGTCTTTTATATTACACATATTTACATATCTGAAACTGTATGTTTCGGAAATCTGAGAATTTAAGTAGCGACATCTCGAAAACGAGATGAGATATCGAAAAAGTATATTAAACATTTTTATTTAAAACATAACCATTTGTGGGGAATCCCGTAAATACACCAAATATTTAAAAGAAATTTCATTTTAAGTTCTTAAAAAGCATTTATTCTTAAAAAATGTATATTATTTCCTAGTTCATTAGTATCCACTACATGATTTAAATAAAGTTAAAGTTTTTTTAAGCAAACATTATTTTATGAAATTTATATCATACTTTTTCATGAACATGATAATCATCATTGGTTGAGTTTTGAACATAATCCTGCAACCATCAATGCGCTTTGAATATCAAAATTATTAGATTCTATAATAGGAACGCAAGATACTCAAGATAAGTAAAAATCAACCGAAGATTTTCGAGTACGGGAAGAGACCCAATGTTACCTACAATCCCTAATATTTTGAGCAACATGGACATTGGTCAGATGGTCACACATGGGGATGGTTCCTACATGGCACCCCCAAATTTATGAATCTTGCATGATGGTCGAATTCGAACCATTAGTACAAGTTCATCTTACGTACAAGTAAGTACATATTGAAGCGTATACAAATAATTATAGTTTTCGTATATAATAATTTTAGTTATAGTTATAGTTTCAAACAACAAAGGAATACAGAAACAAACAAATAATAATTGTGAGGAATCTTCTGTGGATTTAGGTAAGTAGTTTGCATCTTTTTGCATGAAGTGTATAATTTGTATCGGGATTCGGTTTTGATTGCATGTTCCTTCGTTTTAAGTTTAAAAATGTGCGTTATACTTCCCTATTTTCGAAAATTGGCTCACAGAATAAATTAAAAAATTTAATGGTTTTCCATTTCTTCTATTCAATTTCATTAAATTTTATTATGTCGAAAAAAAATTTACACACACGTCTCCATCCCTCACTTGGAGATTTTGGTATTTTGCCCATATCGGTTGTTTTCGCGGACGACAAGAAAACCATTAAAGTTTGCGAAGAGCTAAAGCTTCTTCCATCTGCAAAATCAATTTTTTTTCCATCTACAGCGAACTGTGAACGAGACGCATGATTTTATCCAAAGTTGGAGAAGAATCAGATATCAGGGCTCTTCTTTGACTTTCAGTAAAACAACAGTCTGCCATTATTTCAAAATGCTTCGAAATATAGTCCAGGTAATCGTTTCAAATGATGACAATAAATTGGGTGGGGTGAATAAGACCCTACAGGTGGATGTGACTATCCTCACGAAGATAAAATATCACCGCGGTAGAGTCACGAAGCAAATGACCACAACGATTCTCGGTATATTTTGCAAGGAGGATAAAAATGGCGTTTTTATCCAAGTACCTTAGAAGAGCATGGAAAGTATTTGGCCATGTTTGTCGCGGTACGGGGACAAGGAAACTTCGGTCGTATGCACAGATTGTGGGAAGCAATACTGTGGGGTTGAGAAAGTATTTTCTGGTTATACTGTTAATTTGCAAACAAACCATAGCAAAAAACAGTATGTGGATAAATCCAACCCCAGAAATACCATCAATTTGTAACACACAAAATGTGTTCGAATAGTAAAATAAAATTGTAAAACACAAAATGTGTTCGTATAGTAAAAGAAATTGTAAGACACAAAATGTGTTCGAATAGTAAAAAGAAATTGTAAGACACAAAATGTGTTCGAGTAGTAAAAGAAATTGTAAGACACAAAATGTGTTCGAATAGTAAAAAGAAATTGTAAGACACAAAATGTGTTCGAATAGTAAAATGAAATTGTAAAACACAAAATGTGTTCGAATAGTAAAAGAAATTGTAAGACACAAAATGTGTTCGAATAGTAAAATGAAATTGTAAAACACAAAATGTGTTCGAATAGTAAAATGAAATTGTAAGACACAAAATGTGTTCGAATAGTATAGAGAAATTGTAAGACACAAAATGTGTTCGAATAGTAAAATGAAATTGTAAAACACAAAATGTGTTCGAATAGTAAAAGAAATTGTAAGACACAAAATGTGTTCGAATAGTAAAAAGAAATTGTAAGACACAAAATGTGTTCGAATAGTAAAATGAAATTGTAAAACACAAAATGTGTTCGAATAGTAAAAGAAATTGTAAGACACAAAATGTGTTCGAATAGTAAAATGAAATTGTAAGACACAAAATGTGTTCGAATAGTAAAATGAAATTGTAAAACACAAAATGTGTTCGAATAGTAAAATGAAATTGTAAGACACAAAATGTGTTCGAATAGTATAGAGAAATTGTAAGACACAAAATGTGTTCGAATAGTAAAATGAAATTGTAAGACACAAAATGTGTTCGAATAGTAAAATAAAATTGTAAAACACAAAATGTGTTCGCATAGTAAAAGAAATTGTAAGACACAAAATGTGTTCGAATAGTAAAAAGAAATTGTAAGACACAAAATGTGTTCGAATAGTAAAAGAAACTGTAAGACACAAAATGTGTTCGAATAGTAAAAGATATTGTAAGACATGTTAAGATACAAGTATTCCAGAATGAAAGATACAAAGAAATAGATTATCTTCAATGTTCTATTGAATTATCTCACCATATATCGAGATGTGGCAAGACATATGATCAATTCATGAGAGGAGGTCTGTACACAGAATTTGTACCTATATCTCAGATCCAATGCGAAGACTTACTCAACACTGGAATATATAGATACAAAGATTCTTACGTCTTTGAAGGTTTGAAAGAAGGAGTTTTGTTTCAAAACCCATTTGTTTCTTATGGGGTGATAACATCAGACGGCTCATGTTTACAACGACTACCCATCAACATTAATGGAATAACATATGATCGACCTATTAGAAATTCTGAAATTAGAATCCTTTATAGGAGGGGAAAAGGCACATATAGGTTGGATACTAAAGAAGTTGTTTTAGAAAATGGTATTACTTGTGATTACAAGACGTTTTCATGTATTGATGTTAATTTCGGAATGACGTACTGGAAAAAAGATTTATCCTATCATAGATGTCCTGAAGAAAATGAATACACAGTTTTATATGAAGGTATAGCAAAAAGAATAATAGATATAAAAGATAAAGATACGGAAATATATTTTACTGCACCAATTAACAATTATGAGTATACTATACAAGTAAAAAATGAACAAAAAATATGTGGTGTTCAAACCTTCCTGACAGATGAACCAGGACTTTACATATCAGAATCCGTAAAAAATATAGATTTCCCGCTGAAATACAATAAACACATTTATGCTAAAGAGGTGAATTTAATGTCATACTTAAATTCCAAAATGTCATTAATGATGCAACACACTAAGAGAGGTGAATACTATATTTGTAGATCTTCTTTACCTAAGATGTAAAACGGAAAGAGAGACAATGATGAACTCCTTGCCACTTGCAAGAACTAATCCTAACTTATTTGTGCTGAATTATTTTAAAACACCAGGTTACACTGCAATTCCTATTGGTGTAGTAAATAAATTATCAAACTCGATCGGGGATCTAATTGGAATCCCATATAAAGATTCCAATAAGATCGCGTTCTCACCCACACAACCGTCTGCCTTCTCTTTTTCTTTTCTTCTCTCCTTTCCTTTTTTTTTTCCTTACCTTGTTTTTTCTCCGATCACCCTCGTCATTGACACCATGACGGGTGAAACCATTTATGACCCACTCGAGGATCATTATTTATGACTTACTCGAAGTCATTATTACGCTACGGCGCCGACAAGCAAATTCCCGAGACATTTATGACCCTCTCGAGGATCATATTTATGACTTTCTCTAAGTCATTATTGCACAACGGCGCCGACAAGCTGAAATTCAAGGGAAATTTGTCCCTAAAATTCCTTGCTCATCAAGTGGACAGACTACGAGTGAAAGTGCCGTTTCTGCACTTGACTCAATTTCGCTCGAGGTGTCAAATAGCAAGCGCGACCTCCGTGAAGGGACGCGCAAGATCGCGTCGGGACGCTGACCACGCCCCAGTTCAAAAGGCAAGCCGATTGGGTCCCCTAAAAGACCGTCGGTAAGGCAGGTCTCGGATGCGAATCTAAAAGAAGCCCATGAGGATCAGAGAAGTCAGTCCAGCGGGAACTTCGACTGGTGACGGTCGGACAGAGTGAAAGTGTTAAGAAGAATTTATTAAAAGAAACATTATTGAGTATAAGAATTATTAAGACTAATTGATAAAAAGAAAAGCTATAAAGAAAATCGAGTTTGAGTAGCAGTAAAATACTTAGAAGGGATTGATTAAAAGAAATATTTATAAGGAGTAATTGAACAGAGTGAAAGTGTTAAGAAGAATTTATTAAAAAGAGAATTATTGAGAATAAGAATTATTAAGACTAATTGATAAAAAGAAAAGCTATAAAGAAAATCGAGTTTGAGTAGCAGTAAAATACTTAGAAGGGATTGATTAAAAGAAATATTTATAAGGAGTAATTGAACAGAGTGAAAGTGTTAAGAAGAATCTATTAAAAAAAAGAAAATTATTGAGTACAAGAATTATTAAGACTAGAAACGAATTGAGTAAAAGTAAAAGTAGAATTAATTGAGCAGAAGTGAAAGTGTTAAGAAGAATTTATTAAAAAGAAAATTATTGAGTACAAGAATTATTAAGACTAGAAACGAATTGAGTAAAAGTAAAAGTAGAATTAATTGAGCAGAAGTGAAAGTGTTAAGAAGAATTTATTAAAAGAAACATTATTGAGTATAAGAATTATTAAGACTAGAAACGAATTGAGTAAAAGTAAAAGTAGAATTATAAATAAAGAAGAATTGAAGTAAAATTAAGCCATGAATGTGAGTTTGATAATGTATTGGACAACCAGCGAAACAATAAAGCGTTTAGTGAAAATTTAGTGTGTTTGTAATCCGTTCTCGCCACGTCGACGGGGCGAAAAAGGGGCAAGTGATCTTCTAATAGATGCACTCCTTGTCCTGTTATGAAAAGAGAAGACACAAAAAAAAAAAATAATAATAAAAATTTCATAACAAAATTAATGGTGGCAGCGGTGGGATCCACGAGATCCTGGTGAAAAAAAAAAAAAAAAAAAAATAAAAATTTTAGACATAAATATAAATAATAGTGTATACAATAAAAGTGACTAAAGTGAAAAAAAAAGAGGAATATAAATAAAATATATATAAAAAAAAAAAAACCACAAACAGAAATAAATATAAATAATAGTGTATACAATAAAAGTGACTAAAGTGAAAAAAAAAAAAGGAGGAATATAAATAAAATATATATAACAAAAAAAAAGGAAAGAAAAGGGTAGTGCTCTCAAAAAGGATTAAATACCAATTCATCGAGCCAGAATTGCTCCAACGCGGGTTTCTACAGAGAACGCGAAGCAAACCCCACCGAAGGAGTCCCAGCCATCACCGAATAAGGTCAGACGTTCCCGTATCATCACGTTGTAATAATTATAAGTCAGATCGCTCTAAGATAGGAGAAAGATAAATTAGAGTCCTTAAGAGCTAAAAATTGCAAAATTGTAACAAGTAGTACATGTAATTGGTTCCTTTTGATGCAAAGAAATAACATTTTTTTTTTAAAACCATATAAATATCTCAAGTGAATATTCGGGAGCCGAAACGTGAAATCGCTCCCCACTTCTCACTTTCGTAGCCTCATATAGGGGTCATCTCTCTCTCCTCACTCCTCTTATCACCTATTTTTACTCCATGGTGGATCCGACCATATCAAGGGAAGATAAATTCCTTCTTGCTCGGCGCGTGAGTGACTTCGTTTTAGAGCTTTCCTGGGAGGAACAAAAGCGGTTTACAAAACTATTGAGTGATTGCGTAACCGCCTTCGAATTGCGGGTAGATTCGGATGTAATACTCCGAGAACTATTCCTAAGAACTTGTCCCGGAATTAGTTTGTTAAGCTTTTATTATTTGTTAACTGTGACCGATAAGTTGCCCTATTCTCAAGTAGCCCCCAACCCTGATAGGAAATCTACGGGTTGCATTGTCCCCTTAAGGGAGAAAATCCTGTTGGCGCAAAGGGCGCGGGAATACGTAGCAGAACTCCCTGTACAACAACAGACATTGGTGGCTAATAGACTTTGGCGCATCGTTACAGCCCTTGAAATAAAAATCGAATGCGCCGCTGATATTGGTCCCGAATATTATGATAACTCCCCAGGCCAAAGTTTCCTAGCTTTTTATTTCCTATTGGAAAGATTCGACTCCGGCGACTACAGAACCCTTACAAAAGTACTGTACCCCACAAAATAAATCTTGTATTCAGCGCAAAGAAAAAAAAAAGGGGTAATAATAATAATAATAAATATAAATAAGCCCTATTCATCTGTCATGGACGACGGTGACAAATTTATCGTAACCATAACCCTGTTGATTGTTCTAACCCTAGTATACTACAGTATCATTGCATATTGTTGCATCAGTCCACCCATCAGGGGAGAACCAGACTCCGTCAACGAGGAAAACCCAACCTTCAGTAGGATGGCAGATGTACTATAAAAAAAAAAAAACAACAAAACAGTTCTTAAATTTTATTATGAAACGACTCTTCGTCATCTTGGTACTTATGTATTTGGGAAATAACCCCTAGTAATCGTCAATATCTCAGTTCTTGTTACGCCATATTCAAATTCGCTCTCGGTACCCCAACTGTCTGCGCTATCCCGTGTTCTTCCAAAAATACAGTAACCAATAGGAACTAAGTACGTACGTCATGACGGAGCGAGGATACATCTCCATCAATAACGCCCAAGACAAAATAATATTAGAGCTTAGAAAAATCTCGAAGGAAGTAAAAATTTCTCCATCTAAGAAATCCCTTAATACGGCATTAAAAACCCTCTCTAAACTGAAGAAAAACTTCCAGGATAACCACATTAAAATCAGGGACCACCCAAAGTTCAATCCGGCGCACGAATATACCAAATCACGGTGTTACGATAACACCATTACTAGAATTAATAAGATTAGGGAATCGATGACAGAAAAACTCGCCCAGATGAATTCCCCTAACCAGGAAACCTCCGCTCCAGGAGTCACCAACAATTTAACAGAAGTCCTAGCAACACCCATGGAAGGGACTACCCAAGAGCATACTATTACTCCCCTCGAGAAACTTGTCAGGCTCCAGAAGGAGCAAAGTAGATCAATATTCCGGATAGGTAAAGAAGTAACCTTATCTAATTCTCTCCCTCTGACCAAACCCATAGCGCTACAAAAATCAAAATTGATGGAAAAATATTGGGAGGAATTCCGAAAAACTCACCTTGACATTGTCCAAAATTTCGATCCTGACACCATATATGCGAATCTCTTCGAAAGTACCGAAAATGAGTACTATAGGGCCACTGAGGCATTGATTCACCAGACGGAGGAAGAACCAGCTAAGGATTCCCCCCAACCCTTTTCTAACCCCAGAGAACCCCCTAACGATCGCAGGTTTTCTCTAAGTATCGCCCAGCATCTAATTCCAGAATTTCAAGGCAATTCTAAAGACCTACATAAATTTCTGGCATGCGCCAGTGACATTTATGATACGGTTCGCAGCGAAAGCGAACACAAATCATTTCTGGGAATAATCAGGAGCAAATTATCGGATAGCGCATATGAGGTGCTAAAATACAACCAAATTCACACGTGGAGCGAATTAAAAGACGCTCTCTGCAGCAAATTCGAGAATAAAACATCTCGGTTTAATCTCCAAACCCAGCTCGGGCAAACTCGACAGAAACCTGGAGAAAGCACAAGGGACTATGTGCAGAAAATTCTCTCCAACCTGTCCCTACTAAACGAAGCTACTATGGCATATACCCAGGACGAGGTCCTCCTGGCCTCTCTGATGGCTGATAACGAGGCGCAAGCCGTAAGAGCCTTAGAGGATGGTTTAGCAAATGGTCAACTCCAAATGTTGGCAAAGGTCTATCCCGAGAAGAAACTACGTCCCATGAGCAACTATTTAATAGAGCACGCTTACCGCGTGGAAGCAAAAGTCGCTCCGGCGGCACTCAAACAAGACGTAGTCCAAAACGATAACTACCTAAATCGAAACCCAGTATCCAAACCTCCCCCAACATGCTACAAATGTGGGAAACTCGGTCACATAGCCCCTCAGTGTCCACAAGGGAACCGACATGTAACCTTCCAACCCCCTTCCCCCCGGAGACCAGCAAATAATTTCCTTGCGCACGCGAATAACGAAACGCGTGACAAATATTGCAAGTATTGCAAAAAGAAAGGGCATGAAATAGAAGAATGCCGAGCCAGAAATTTTGCGAACGCGAGAAGAGACTTCTCCCAGAATCAGTCAACAGCACAAGTCTATGAAACCAACCAGCGGCCAACTCGGGGATACCAAAACCCTCACGACGACAAACAAAACTCCGATAAATCGGAGTCGGGAAACCTATCATGGCGAAGGTCGAATGTCGGCGGGCCTTCGCTGATGCACGTCCAGGCCGATGTACACCCAAACCACTAGAAATAAGCCCGGAAACCCTGACCGTCCCGATAAACGTGAACCAGGGAACCCTAACTATGACATTACCTCTAAACATATCAAAAAATACTCAGACTGAATTTATTATCGATACCGGAGCTGAAATAAGCCTGGTAAAATCAAGCGTGCTAAAGCCTCAGGCCAGATTCGACGGTGATGTAATATATAACGTCAAAACCTTGTTCTCCAACTCGGTCCATACTAGAGGACAAATATTGGGAACAATAAAACTGGACGAGGAAATTGAAATGCAGCACACATTTCAAATCATAGGCGAAGAATCATCGCTTAATTACGGTGGTCTGATAGGCCACGATTTTCTTCGGAAAACCCTCGCGGAAATTAATTATAGAACGAAATCTATAACCCTGGACGTTACGCCAGGAAAGAACAATATCGTAAAGCAATCTAATAAAAATAGTAACAAAGGTTACTCCAAGAATGAAAATGAATATAATGTACCCAGTAACAAAGGTTACTCCAAGAATGAAAATGAATATAATGTACCTAGTAACAAAGGTTACTCCAAGAATGAAAATGAATATAATAAAGATAGTAACAAAGGTTACTCCAAGAATGAAAATGAATATAATAAAAATAGTAACAAAGGTTACTCTAAGAATGAAAGTGAATATAATGTATCGTGTAACAAAAATTACCCCGAAAACGAGAAAGAATGTAATGTATCTAATAACGAAGGTATCTCCGAAATAGAGGATCCGAGTCATGATCCCCTCACGGAATGCGGAGTCCATAACTTTGTACTAATCCCAGCCCGCACCGAGACTGTAGTATCAATACCCGCGCCAGTAGAAGGCGAGATAGTATTCTTTAGTAAGGAAGTTAAACCAGGCGTTATCATGGGCAATACGGTTGCAAAGCCAGATAACGGAACTGTCAAGATTCTCTTACTTAACAATAACGAGGAAGAAGTTACCCTATGTAGAAGGGAAATCAATCCAAACTATGGAAGTCTGAACGACTTCGACGTGGTGATGCCCGATTATGAAAGGGATCCCGTAAAAAACCGGATAAGGAAGCTCCGGGAACTTATAAAACTCGGTCATTGTAACGAAGAAGAAGCCCTAAGCATCCAAGAGATTTGTAGGGAATACAATGACCTATTCTATCTTGATGGGGACCACTTGACCTACACAGACGCAGCGACCCATAAAATAGAAATAGCCGCTAATCAGAATCCCATATACACCAAGCCATATAGGTTGCCAGAAACTAGTAGAAAAGAAATTGATCGGCAGATCCAGGAAATGTTGGAGATGGAGATAGTCAAGCCATCGAACAGTCCGTGGAACTCTCCACTGTTGTTAGTCCCTAAAAAAACCGATGAGAACGGGAACAAAAGATGGCGGTTGGTCGTAGACTTCAGAAAGTTGAATGAAGTGACAGTTGGGGACGCTTATCCGCTACCTAATATTACCGACATATTAGATCAGTTGGGCAAATCCAAGTATTTCTCCACCCTAGACCTGGCGAGTGGGTTCCACCAGATCAAAATGGATCCGAAAGACGGTGAGAAGACCGCCTTCAGTACGCCATACGGGCATTATGAATATAGCCGGATGCCATTTGGCCTGAAGGGCGCCCCAGCGACCTTCCAAAGGACCATGAACAACGTGCTCACTGGTTTGCAAGGCATCCATTGTTTCATATACATGGATGACATAGTCATCCATGGTTACAACCTTACCGAACACAATAGAAGGCTAATAGCCGTGTTGGAACGACTGAGAGAATATAACCTTAAATTACAAGCAGAGAAATGCCATTTCCTTAGAAAGGAGATAATGTATTTGGGTCATCTTATCACTGACAATGGGGTCAAGCCCGACCCATCCAAGGTCAAATGCGTGAAAACTTATCCCAGACCCCAGAAGGTGAAGGACGTGAGGGCCTTCCTCGGGTTTGTAGGTTACTATAGGAAATTTATACCCAACTTTTCGCAAGTCGCGAAACCTCTCACCAAACTACTAAAGAAGGATGTTCCCTTCAAATTCGATGCCCTTTGTGAAGAGGCATTCTGTGAACTCCGGGACAGATTAATCAGAGCCCCCATTCTGGCGTATCCAGATTATAGTAAGGAATTTTTCGTCACTACAGACGCAAGTGGACTAGCTCTCGGGGCAGTGCTTTCCCAGAACACCGAATTGGGTGATCGGCCCATAGCGTACTCCAGCAGAGCATTGAATGAGGCCGAAACCAGGTACTCAACCATAGAGAAGGAATTGCTAGCAATCGTGTATGGTGTTGAACAATTTAGACCATACGTCTATGGCAGAAAATTTACCGTGATTACGGATCACAAGCCCCTGGTGTGGCTAGTGAATCTGAAAAATCCGTCCTCGCGACTAATGAGATGGAAAATTCGTCTCGAGGAATTTGATTATAAGGTAATACACAAGCCAGGAAAACTCAATGCTAATGCGGATGCACTCAGCCGCGCTGTACCTGTTAGCGACGATATAGGAAGCACCAGGGAGAATATCAGTATAAATGTTTTGACAAGGAGTCAGGCCAAAGAAAGGGAGGCGACAACAAACAGTGACCACCAAACTGCCCGGAAGAACGAACCCAACATACCCACAACGGAAGCTAATATTATTGAAACCAACGAGTCCCTACTTCGCAAAAATGTAACTCCAAAATTCTTTCTGTTACCCAGGTATGAAAACCCCATGGAAATGAAACTAAATAAGGCACTGAAACTAGACGATAAAAGCAGCAGCGAACACCAAATTGCGTATGATGGAAATTCGCAATATCAAATTTTTAGAATTAATTATCCTATCAGAACTGACGTGGACGAAAAGAGTCTAGAAAGAACGTTGACAGAAATCCTCAAACAAAAAGACACACGAGACCAAATTCATATCTCTATTCCCATTTCAAACTTACAAGAAGACATAATGTTCAAAGGTATCCTACGAAAAGCAATAGGATCAAAGAATATGACAATAAACATATACCTAGAGAAAGTGAGAACCCTTAACTCAGCGTCCGAAAAAACCCAAGCCCTAGAGGACTTCCATGTATTGCCCACAGGGGGACACCAGGGTGTGTCCAGAACAATCAAAAGAATTAAAAGACAATTCTATTGGAAAGGTATGGCACAAGACGTAGCCAGATACATAAAGGCCTGCGAGAATTGTCAGAAGAACAAAGCTTCGAAAAATCCCCGAATTCCCATGAGGATCCCTAACGTCTGTCTAAAACCCTTCGAAAAGGTTTATCTGGACGTGGTAGGTCCACTGCCAATTTCCTATACGGGAAACAAATACTTGCTCACCTTCCAAGACGACTTAAGCAAATATTCAGAGGCCATCCCCATACCCAATACCGAGTCTGCCACTTTGGCAGAAGCATTCGCCACTATGGTAGTCTGTAGACACGGCATACCAGAGATTATACTAACAGATCAAGGAGCCAACCTTATAGCTGGCATGTTTAAAGAAACCTCTAAACTTTTAAAAATCAAACGCATAACCACGACACCATACCACCCCCAAACAAACGGAGCTCTCGAGCGAAGTCACAGGACCTTAGCGGAATATCTTCGTTCATTTATAGACAAGGACCCACGGGCATGGGATACTTGGATGCCTTACGCTATGTTTGTGTATAACACAACCCCGCACTGTAGTACCAACTATACCCCCCACGAGTTACTATATGGATTTCCGGCAGAAGTGCCAAATAATCTTAAAACTACCCCCACAACTTGCTATAATTACGACAATTACGCAAACGAATTGAAAGCTCGACTCCAATGGAGTCATAAATTAGCGAGGGAAACCTCTCTTAAGCAAAAGCAATTATCAAAAGCGTACTACGACAAAAGAACACGGGTAAAAAAATTCAAAGTCGGGGACAAGGTCCTTCTTAAGAACCAAGCACGGATCAATAAACTATCACCCCTTTGGCTCGGACCTTACGAAATCATCAAACTCAATTCCCCAGAAAACTCCACCATAAGGGTGGGACGAAATGAAAGACGAGTCCATAATAACAATCTGAAACCCTTCTATGAAATTGCGACGTGAGAACCCAGTATTTAAAAATTCAAAATTTCTAGAATGTATCAACCAAAAGGAACCAACATAGGGATAAGAATGTTATAGCCAATTTAGTAGACTAGAAATAAGAAATTTAAGGACAATCATTTAAGGTAGTATAAGTAATTAACTTTTGTAAACCCAAGAAAGGGTAACGAACATAACCATGCTAGAACTTTTTACAAGAGATTCGGGATATAACCCTACTAAGAAAAATTTTCTTAAAAAGAAAATTTTTTTTCTCAAGGGGGATGGAAAATGTAGTAAATAAATTATCAAACTCGATCGGGGATCTAATTGGAATCCCATATAAAGATTCCAATAAGATCGCGTTCTCACCCACACAACCGTCTGCCTTCTCTTTTTCTTTTCTTCTCTCCTTTCCTTTTTTTTTCCTTACCTTGTTTTTTCTCCGATCACCCTCGTCATTGACACCATGACGGGTGAAACCATTTATGACCCACTCGAGGATCATTATTTATGACTTACTCGAAGTCATTATTACGCTACGGCGCCGACAAGCAAATTCCCGAGACATTTATGACCCTCTCGAGGATCATATTTATGACTTTCTCTAAGTCATTATTGCACAACGGCGCCGACAAGCTGAAATTCAAGGGAAATTTGTCCCTAAAATTCCTTGCTCATCAAGTGGACAGACTACGAGTGAAAGTGCCGTTTCTGCACTTGACTCAATTTCGCTCGAGGTGTCAAATAGCAAGCGCGACCTCCGTGAAGGGACGCGCAAGATCGCGTCGGGACGCTGACCACGCCCCAGTTCAAAAGGCAAGCCGATTGGGTCCCCTAAAAGACCGTCGGTAAGGCAGGTCTCGGATGCGAATCTAAAAGAAGCCCATGAGGATCAGAGAAGTCAGTCCAGCGGGAACTTCGACTGGTGACGGTCGGACAGAGTGAAAGTGTTAAGAAGAATTTATTAAAAGAAACATTATTGAGTATAAGAATTATTAAGACTAATTGATAAAAAGAAAAGCTATAAAGAAAATCGAGTTTGAGTAGCAGTAAAATACTTAGAAGGGATTGATTAAAAGAAATATTTATAAGGAGTAATTGAACAGAGTGAAAGTGTTAAGAAGAATTTATTAAAAAGAGAATTATTGAGAATAAGAATTATTAAGACTAATTGATAAAAAGAAAAGCTATAAAGAAAATCGAGTTTGAGTAGCAGTAAAATACTTAGAAGGGATTGATTAAAAGAAATATTTATAAGGAGTAATTGAACAGAGTGAAAGTGTTAAGAAGAATCTATTAAAAAAAAGAAAATTATTGAGTACAAGAATTATTAAGACTAGAAACGAATTGAGTAAAAGTAAAAGTAGAATTAATTGAGCAGAAGTGAAAGTGTTAAGAAGAATTTATTAAAAAGAAAATTATTGAGTACAAGAATTATTAAGACTAGAAACGAATTGAGTAAAAGTAAAAGTAGAATTAATTGAGCAGAAGTGAAAGTGTTAAGAAGAATTTATTAAAAGAAACATTATTGAGTATAAGAATTATTAAGACTAGAAACGAATTGAGTAAAAGTAAAAGTAGAATTATAAATAAAGAAGAATTGAAGTAAAATTAAGCCATGAATGTGAGTTTGATAATGTATTGGACAACCAGCGAAACAATAAAGCGTTTAGTGAAAATTTAGTGTGTTTGTAATCCGTTCTCGCCACGTCGACGGGGCGAAAAAGGGGCAAGTGATCTTCTAATAGATGCACTCCTTGTCCTGTTATGAAAAGAGAAGACACAAAAAAAAAAAATAATAATAAAAATTTCATAACATTGGTGAAACTTTGCACATTACAAAATGCATCCCAAAACCTGTTTCTATTGCAAAAACAGATAGATGTTATGAGGAAATCCCGATTTTGTATGAGGGGGAGAGAAAGTTTATGACACCTCAAACAAAGATTATCACAAATATTGGTACCCCTATTGAGTGCAACAACCTTTTACCAAATATCTTCAATCTAGATGGAGAGTGGTACATATCTAACCCAATGGGATTAATAAAAACAAAAGAACCTATTATACTTGATCCTAATCATAAAGAGAATATAGAATTTCATTCCTTAACGGACTTATCAAAAAAGGGTTTATACTCAAGAGAAGACTTGAACAAATTGAGTGAGACACTGCTCACACCTTTGACTCAAAAGGCTATTGAAGTTAACTTCCATAAAATGTTAGAAAATAAAGGAAGCTTACATGAAGGTATAGCAAAAAGAATAATAGATATAAAAGATAAAGATACGGAAATATATTTTACTGCACCTATTAACAATTATGAGTATACTATACAAGTAAAAAATGAACAAAAAATATGTGGTTTTCAAACCTTCCTGACAGATGAACCAGGACTTTACATATCAGAATCCGTAAAAAATATAGATTTCCCGCTGAAATACAATAAACACATTTATGCTAAAGAGGTGAATTTAATGTCATACTTAAATTCCAAAATGTCATTAATGATGCAACACACTAAGAGAGGTGAATACTATATTTGTAGATCTTCTTTACCTAAGATGTAAAACGGAAAGAGAGACAATGATGAACTCCTTGCCACTTGCAAGAACTAATCCTAACTTATTTGTGCTGAATTATTTTAAAACACCAGGTTACACTGCAATTCCTATTGGTGAAACTTTGCACATTACAAAATGCATCCCAAAACCTGTTTCTATTGCAAAAACAGATAGATGTTATGAGGAAATCCCGATTTTGTATGAGGGGGAGAGAAAGTTTATGACACCTCAAACAAAGATTATCACAAATATTGGTACCCCTATTGAGTGCAACAACCTTTTACCAAATATCTTCAATCTAGATGGAGAGTGGTACATATCTAACCCAATGGGATTAATAAAAACAAAAGAACCTATTATACTTGATCCTAATCATAAAGAGAATATAGAATTTCATTCCCTAACGGACTTATCAAAAAAGGGTTTATACTCAAGAGAAGACTTGAACAAATTGAGTGAGACACTGCTCACACCTTTGACTCAAAAGGCTATTGAAGTTAACTTCCATAAAATGTTAGAAAATAAAGGAAGCTTACATGAAGGTATAGCAAAAAGAATAATAGATATAAAAGATAAAGATACGGAAATATATTTTACTGCACCTATTAACAATTATGAGTATACTATACAAGTAAAAAATGAACAAAAAATATGTGGTTTTCAAACCTTCCTGACAGATGAACCAGGACTTTACATATCAGAATCCGTAAAAAATATAGATTTCCCGCTGAAATACAATAAACACATTTATGCTAAAGAGGTGAATTTAATGTCATACTTAAATTCCAAAATGTCATTAATGATGCAACACACTAAGAGAGAGGTGAATACTATTGTTGCAGATCTTCTTTACCTAAGATGTAAACGGAATTGAGTGAGACACTGCTCACACCTTTGACTCAAAAGGCTATTGAAGTTAACTTCCATAAAATGTTAGGGTGGGCCATCGAACGTTTGGAATTTGAACTATAGGTTATTTTGAGGTTGAAAAGTTTGATGACATTTCCGATGTGACAGAAAGTTAGTTTTATGTTTGACATTTATGAAATGGGTCGCTTTTAACTTGAACAAAGTTGGGAAATCTTAAAAACTTATTTCCAAAGTGGTGAGTCTTCTACTCAAACTGTAAGAAATTTACGAAAAAAATTGGACATAAAAGATGTGCCAAAAACGCAGTTTGTGGATCAATTGGTGAAGCGAGTTCGTGAAACTGGATTGTTGTTGGATAAAACAACCCGTGTACGTACTCGACCAGTGCGCTCAACCGGAAACATCGCTGCTGTTGCTCAGAGTGTGCGTGAACAACCATCAACATCAACTCGTCATCGTTCACAAGAATTGAACATTTCACGCACTTCTTTGAGAAGAATTTTGCATAAAGATCTCGGTATGAATGCGTACAAAGTTCAATTAGTGCATGAGTTGAAGCCGCATGACCATCCGATGCGTTTTCGGTTTGCTCAATGGGCCGAGGACCGCTTGATCGAAGATGAGCATTTTTACCGAAAAATCATCTTTTCAGATGAAGCTCATTTCCACCTCGGAGGATACGTCAATAAGCAAAATTGTCGTATCTGGGGCTCAGAAAATCCACACGTCATCGTGGAGAAACCAATGCATCCACAACGAGTGACTGTCTGGTGCGGATTTTGGTCTGGCGGCATTATTGGGCCATTTGTCTTCGAAAATGAGCAAGGAAACGCCGTTACAGTGACTGGCGATCGCTACCGCGCCATGCTAAGCGATTTTTTGTTCCCCAAAATTGAAAATGTACTGAAAAATTGGACTGATCGAATGGGGTATTGTAAGGCTAGCCGTGGCAGTCATTTCAATGATGTTGTCTTCCATTCCGAAATGGAAAGGTTCAATCTGTCTAATAAACTCATAACTTTGAAAAAATATTCATTAGTTTTTTTTTTATAGCCGATTCAAATTCCAAATCTTAAATGGCCCACCCTTTATACAAGTAAAAAATGAACAAAAAATATGTGGTGTTCAAACCTTCCTGACAGATGAACCAGGACTTTACATATCAGAATCCGTAAAAAATATAGATTTCCCGCTGAAATACAATAAACACATTTATGCTAAAGAGGTGAATTTAATGTCATACTTAAATTCCAAAATGTCATTAATGATGCAACACACTAAGAGAGGTGAATACTATTGTTGTAGATCTTCTTTACCTAAGATGTAAAACGGAAAGAGAGACAATGATGAACTCCTTGCCACTTGCAAGAACTAATCCTAACTTATTTGTGCTGAATTATTTTAAAACACCAGGTTACACTGCAATTCCTATTGGTGAAACTTTGCACATTACAAAATGCATCCCAAAACCTGTTTCTATTGCAAAAACAGATAGATGTTATGAGGAAATCCCGATTTTGTATGAGGGGGAGAGAAAGTTTATGACACCTCAAACAAAGATTATCACAAATATTGGTACCCCTATTGAGTGCAACAACCTTTTACCAAATATCTTCAATCTAGATGGAGAGTGGTACATATCTAACCCAATGGGATTAATAAAAACAAAAGAACCTATTATACTTGATCCTAATCATAAAGAGAATATAGAATTACATTCCCTAACGGACTTATCAAAAAAGGGTTTATACTCAAGAGAAGACTTGAACAAATTGAGTGAGACACTGCTCACACCTTTGACTCAAAAGGCTATTGAAGTTAACTTCCATAAAATGTTAGAAAATAAAGGAAGCTTACATGAAGGTATAGCAAAAAGAATAATAGATATAAAAGATAAAGATACGGAAATATATTTTACTGCACCTATTAACAATTATGAGTATACTATACAAGTAAAAAATGAACAAAAAATATGTGGTTTTCAAACCTTCCTGACAGATGAACCAGGACTTTACATATCAGAATCCGTAAAAAATATAGATTTCCCGCTGAAATACAATAAACACATTTATGCTAAAGAGGTGAATTTAATGTCATACTTAAATTCCAAAATGTCATTAATGATGCAACACACTAAGAGAGGTGAATACTATATTTGTAGATCTTCTTTACCTAAGATGTAAAACGGAAAGAGAGACAATGATGAACTCCTTGCCACTTGCAAGAACTAATCCTAACTTATTTGTGCTGAATTATTTTAAAACACCAGGTTACACTGCAATTCCTATTGGTGAAACTTTGCACATTACAAAATGCATCCCAAAACCTGTTTCTATTGCAAAAACAGATAGATGTTATGAGGAAATCCCGATTTTGTATGAGGGGGAGAGAAAGTTTATGACACCTCAAACAAAGATTATCACAAATATTGGTACCCCTATTGAGTGCAACAACCTTTTACCAAATATCTTCAATCTAGATGGAGAGTGGTACATATCTAACCCAATGGGATTAATAAAAACAAAAGAACCTATTATACTTGATCCTAATCATAAAGAGAATATAGAATTTCATTCCTTAACGGACTTATCAAAAAAGGGTTTATACTCAAGAGAAGACTTGAACAAATTGAGTGAGACACTGCTCACACCTTTGACTCAAAAGGCTATTGAAGTTAACTTCCATAAAATGTTAGAAAATAAAGGAAGCTTACCTCCAGGATATTCAATAATACATCATCCACGGGTGTTAAAAATGTCTAACCGAGGGTGAGCGCAAGGGATGAGAGTGACTCAACAAACCAGTTGCACAAGGAGTGTGTTGTCGTAAGGACGCGTCGATCGATCGGTCGCTATGAGAGTGTTGTATGTTACCATAATAAAGGAATATTAATGTTTGTTAATGGCTGTTGTTAATTTTTGTTGGTCTCTAAACGATCGTGTGTTGTGTGCACTTTCACACATTACTTACAATCACCGCATTTAAACTATAAAATCCATTCCTGTTGTAAAACAGGTGGTTGTCTTCGGACGGCTTGAATATTTATTCACTGAGTACATGAAATAAGTTAAATTGATTATTCTTTTATTTCAACACATATAAATCATGAGCGTCCTACGTGGCAGAAAAGCATTCCTACTTGAAATAAGTGAACTGCAAACCAAAGTATCCGTTCTCCTGCACCGACTCCATTGCAGTCTGGATGAAATATACCCACTTCTTGTCATTTCAGGAAGTTCCTTCTTTTTTATAATACTTTTTATATAGAACATATGACAACAAACAGCAGGCAAACACCGAGTAGCAAAATAATATTAAAAATGTAGACTCAGCAAAAAATTTTAAAAACTTTTAAACATTTCTTGAAACTGCAAGGATGTTTATCCGTACAAATAAAGTGGAGAGAACATAGTTTTTCTAATATCACTTGCATTTCCATAGATAATCCTCTTTAAGTTTTTCGTAAATAACCTTTTCGGGAAACTGTTTGCAAATTTTCATTTGCAATGTCAGTTTATGACAAGAAGAACAAGAAAAAACCAACCTGTAGATATAGCATCCTGCACAAAAGCCTAGACGTATTTACCATAACAAATTACATATTTTAAGTACTCAAACACATCTTATATTCATATGTTCCGTGTTTTTTGCCTCCAGTAATTGATTTTATGTCGTAAATCTGTTTAAATTGCAATTCAGCAACAATGTACTATAAAAAATATCCATAAAAATGGTTTTGGGGGTAGAATTTGTGAATTTTGTTTTTCAAATATTTCCTAAATTTAATGATTTTCCAGCTCGGAAATGCATGCTTTCGCATAAATATTTATTCATTTATTGAACTGAGTTAAGTCTTTTATATAACACATATTTACATATCTGAAACTGTATGTTTCGGAAATCTGAGAATTTAAGTAGCGACATCTCGAAAACGAGATGAGATATCGAAAAAGTATATTAAACATTTTTATTTAAAACATAACCATTTGTGGGGAATCCCGTAAATACACCAAATATTTAAAAGAAATTTCATTTTAAGTTCTTAAAAAGCATTTATTCTTAAAAAATGTATATTATTTCCTAGTTCATTAGTATCCACTACATGATTTAAATAAAGTTAAAGTTTTTTTAAGCAAACATTATTTTATGAAATTTATATCATACTTTTTCATGAACATGATAATCATCATTGGTTGAGTTTTGAACATAATCCTGCAACCATCAATGCGCTTTGAATATCAAAATTATTAGATTCTATAATAGGAACGCAAGATACTCAAGATAAGTAAAAATCAACCGAAGATTTTCGAGTACGGGAAGAGACCCAATGTTACCTACAATCCCTAATATTTTGAGCAACATGGACATTGGTCAGATGGTCACACATGGGGATGGTTCCTACATGGCACCCCCAAATTTATGAATCTTGCATGATGGTCGAATTCGAACCATTAGTACAAGTTCATCTTACGTACAAGTAAGTACATATTGAAGCGTATACAAATAATTATAGTTTTCGTATATAATAATTTTAGTTATAGTTATAGTTTCAAACAACAAAGGAATACAGAAACAAACAAATAATAATTCTGAGGAATCTTCTGTGGATTTAGGTAAGTAGTTTGCATCTTTTTGCATGAAGTGTATAATTTGTATCGGGATTCGGTTTTGATTGCATGTTCCTTCGTTTTAAGTTTAAAAATGTGCGTTATACTTCCCTATTTTCGAAAATTGGCTCACAGAATAAATTAAAAAATTTAATGGTTTTCCATTTCTTCTATTCAATTTCATTAAATTTTATTATGTCGAAAAAAAATTTACACACACGTCTCCATCCCTCACTTGGAGATTTTGGTATTTTGGCCATATCGGTTGTTTTCGCGGACGACAAGAAAACCATTAAAGTTTGCGAAGAGCTAAAGCTTCTTCCATCTGCAAAATCAATTTTTTTCCATCTACAGCGAACTGTGAACGAGACGCATGATTTTATCCAAAGTTGGAGAAGAATCAGATATCAGGGCTCTTCTTTGACTTTCAGTAAAACAACAGTCTGCCATTATTTCAAAATGCTTCGAAATATAGTCCAGGTAATCGTTTCATATGATGACACTAAATTGGGTGGGGTGAATTAGACTCTACAGGTGGATGAGACTTTTCTCACGAAGAGAAAATATCACCGCGGTAGAGTCACGAAGCAAATGACCACAACGATTCTCGGTATATTTTGCAAGGAGGATAAAAATGGCGTTTTTATCCAAGTACCTTAGAAGAGCATGGAAAGTATTTAGCCATGTTTGTCGCGGTACGGGGACAAGGAAACTTCGGTCGTATGCACAGATTGTGGGAAGCAATACTGTGGGGTTGAGAAAGTATTTTCTGGTTATACTGTTAATTTGCAAACAAACCATAGCAAAAGACAGTATGTGGATAAATCCAACCCCAGAAATACCATCAATTTGTAACACACAAAATGTGTTCGAATAGTAAAATAAAATTGTAAAACACAAAATGTGTTCGTATAGTAAAAGAAATTGTAAGACACAAAATGTGTTCGAATAGTAAAAAGAAATTGTAAGACACAAAATGTGTTCGAATAGTAAAAGAAATTGTAAGACACAAAATGTGTTCGAATAGTAAAAAGAAATTGTAAGACACAAAATGTGTTCGAATAGTAAAATGAAATTGTAAGACACAAAATGTGTTCGAATAGTAAAATAAAATTGTAAGACACAAAATGTGTTCGAATAGTACAAGAAATTGTAAGACACAAAATGTGTTCGAATAGTAAAATGAAATTGTAAAACACAAAATGTGTTCGAATAGTAAAATGAAATTGTAAAACACAAAATGTGTTCGAATAGTAAAATGAAATTGTAAGACACAAAATGTGTTCGAATAGTACAAGAAATTGTAAGACACAAAATGTGTTCGAATAGTAAAATGAAATTGTAAAACACAAAATGTGTTCGAATAGTAAAATGAAATTGTAAAACACAAAATGTGTTCGAATAGTAAAATAAAATTGTAAAACACAAAATGTGTTCGAATAGTACAAGAAATTGTAAGACACAAAATGTGTTCGAATAGTACAAGAAATTGTAAGACACAAAATGTGTTCGAATAGTAAAAGAAACTGTCAGACACAAAATGTGTTCGAATAGTAAAATGAAATTGTAAGACACAAAATGTGTTCGAATAGTAAAATGAAATTGTAAAACACAAAATGTGTTCGAATAGTAAAATGAAATTGTAAGACACAAAATGTGTTCGAATAGTACAAGAAATTGTAAGACACAAAATGTGTTCGAATAGTAAAATGAAATTGTAAGACACAAAATGTGTTCGAATAGTATAGAGAAATTGTAAGACACAAAATGAGTTCGAATAGTAAAATGAAATTGTAAGACACAAAATGTGTTCGAATAGTAAAATAAAATTGTAAAACACAAAATGTGTTCGAATAGTATAGAGAAATTGTAAGACACAAAATGTGTTCGAATAGTACAAGAAATTGTAAGACACAAAATTTGTTCGAATAGTAAAAGAAACTGTAAGACACAAAATGTGTTCGAATAGTAAAAGATATTGTAAGACATGTTAAGATACAAGTATTCCAGAATAAGAGATACTGTAAGGATCACCCTTTTTAGTAATGGAATAATCACCCTGTTAAAATTTAGCAAAGACCCTTTAGTACGATCAAATTTAGCATAGGAACATTATAACATTATACATTATAACACATTATAACAAATTAGTGAAGACACAAAGATCATACATTATAACAAATTAGTAAAGACAATCACTAGCATAAGTCTTAGCACAGAAATTTAGATTATGTACTTACCTGGTGCACTTACCTAGCATAGTTGCACAACATAGGGGACATATGAAGAATCGATACTAAGAACTAAATGTAATCATTTCTTCATCAATTTTGGTTCTCATGGGAACTTAATTCCCATGAGGTTATTAAACTTAAGTTCAATCTAGAAAAACCATTATAAATAGCCTAATCATGATTGAATAAACCAGTTATTGTCTTAACATTGAACAGGAGAGTTGTTTAATTTAGATAATCACAGAGCACTGATTGGTGCTCTTCGTTAGCTTTACCAGTTCACGCATTATTGGTCGGTGCTTCAGACGAGCACTTCAATATGATGAGCATTTAAGTCTCTACTAATAATATAAACATTACAATACCAAGAAATAGATTATCTTCAATGTTCTATTGAATTATCTCACCATATATTGAGATGTGGCAAGACATATGATCAATTCATGAGAGGAGGTCTGTACACAGAATTTGTACCTGTAAGTGACTCAACTCCCATCCACTGGGCCTTAGGTCCATGGTCTGCTGTGTATGATGGCCTTAGGTGAAGACTTTCCACAGCCAGTGACGTGGTGTGGCAGCCCTAGGTGGAACGACTCAATTCTCCACGACCGTCATTGGCTGGGAGAGTCGAACCATGGTGAGTTTTAGGGATGTATGAGTAGCGTCACTTGGTCAACTGATAAGAGATCATCGAGTTAGTCATAGTGACAAGTTCAATGAATAAAGACGAAACAGAGGACTTCAATCAATTTCTTATGGCCCTCACAGCTCAGAAGTGGGATTCAAGATTAAATCAAACAGTGAATATGGTTCAACTAACTCCAGATGAGATGACGGTGATTTTGAGAGATGCCGGCGTGCAAGTGCCGATGACATCAACAGCATGCCAGATAAAGCGTCTCTATTATGAGTGGGTGAATCGTCCGAGTGACACTGCTGATCCGCAACAATTACCTGCCGAGGTGGAACCACCATCTGATGATCTTCAAACTGCAGTACAGCCACCATCTTCCGACCACGAGGGTACGTCAGATCCACAATCTGCTGACAGTGACATGGGTTCTGCACAACAACCACAAACGGCTGAGGAGCAACTTGTGTCCGTTCCGGTCGCTCAGGAGAAAGTAATGGAAAGTGAACAACATGGTCAGGTACGATCAGAATTTCAGGTTAGAAATAAGGAACCAGATATATCTGATGCTCAACTCGATCGAGAGCTTGCGATCCTCCGAAAACGTCGCGAATTACTGATGTTACAACGTGAGATAGAAACACTGACAGCACAAAATCCGAGTGTAGTGAGATGCCGCGGGGAACAGCCTGTCACAGAAAGGCAAGTCCTACCACAAGTGAATGCTGGACCGATTAGGGTATCAATGGAGGTACCCACTGCCGTAGATGACACCGAACCCTCCGTAGAACATCGACTGGTGGACATCACCGTTATTGAGTCCATGGTCCCGGTTTACACTGCAGATGATGCGTACGATGTGGCCAAGTGGTTACAAGATTTGGAGGACGCATGCGATATCCTACAATTCGGAACCAGACTTCGGTTTATCGCATGCCGTCGACTTCTTGGGGACCGCAAAGCTGTTTCTGAGGTCAATAATTGTACATACGTATGCAGAGCTAAAGGACGCGTTGAAGAAAGAGTTCTCACGACAGAGGACCACTGCCGCCATTTATTCCGCATTGCGAGCACGACATCGATGCCAAGGTGAAACCTTACATAGGTACATACTGGAGATGCAGGAAATTGCATCACATGAAGATATACCGGAAATCGAAGTAGTGGATTTCATTATCGATGGAATTGGGGATAGAACGAATAATATCAGCATCTTACAATCAGCCACGACACTGAGGGAATTAAAAGATTCCATAGAACGATATGAACGTAGACGTCTACAGGTGACAGCACCAGCGACAAGAACAACATCTGGTGTACCTCGTGTATCTACTTCGAAAGCAGTAACTGCTTCTTCGGTCCCGTCTTCTCAAGTCACCCCGCAGTCGCCATCGAACTCTGCAATCCGCTGTTACAATTGCTCGAAGTTTGGACATTACAAGGGACAATGCCCAAAACCGCTCAGACCCGAGGGCTCATGTTTCAAATGTGGCTCGCTTACGCACTTATACCGTCATTGCCCGTTGAAGACTTCTGCGAGTGTCGTTGCAGCTATCACAGAAGAAGATGTCACCCCAACTTCCGAACAATTGGAGTCATTGCAAATGGTGAGTGTTACATTTTTATCAAAAGATTTTGGTCATGGTGAGTTCACGCGGTGTTTTTCTTTATTTGATTCGGGCAGTCCTAAGAGCTTTATTCGAAAATCATATGTACCTTCCGTCAACCTGAGGTCCCTGTCAGATACTGGATGTCCTGTGGCCAGATCCAGTGTAGAATTAAGCAACGTAGCCAATCCACATTGTGTTCCTTATATGTAGTACCTGATGACCTTATGTCAATTCCTGTATTGTTCGGTAGGGATTATTTAAATAAATCTCATGTAAAGTTAATTAGGGTTAAGAAAACCTATGATATGCAAAATTTGAAATGGTTGAATAAACAGTTAAGAATATCTGACATACCTACAGAACTCTATGCTAGACTGAAATCTTTTGATCTCTTAAGGGATAATGTGGGGCACTCGATTGATAATGTGGGTGCCAGAAATAATGATAAAGTCTCAATCGCTGTGAAAACAAAAGAAAATTTAGGAAAGCCTTCAATTAACTGGGATGAAACAGAATTGCTTCAGATTGGGCTCATTGACTTGAATGACAATATCGTACCTGACGTCAACCCATCACTTCCGTCAAAACTGAAATCTGAGATTATCGAGTTGATAGAGAACACTTATTCGACCACTTCGGAAACTGTTATCAAACCTTTAGATTATCAAGTTAAAATCAACCTTAAACACGACACCCCAATCTTCTGTAAACCAAGACGATTGTCCTATTATGAGCGAGGTGAAGTTCGCAAAATTGTAAATAATCTGCTGTCGGAAGGGATCATTCGGTTAAGTCATTCGCCTTATGCTTCTGCCATTGTACCAGTGCGGAAGAAGAATGGTGAAATACGGAAATGTATAGACTACCGTCCCTTGAACCAAATCACAATCCGTGATAATTACCCAATGGCCCAAATTGATGATTGTATTACACATCTGGGGGGCAAAAAGTACTTCTCGGTAATCGATTTGAAAAACGGGTATCATCATGTACCAATGCACCCTGAGTCAGTGAAATATACCTCTTTTGTTACCCCTGACGGATAATATGAATATCTTTATTTACCTTTCGGATTGTGTAATGGACCTGCTGAGTTTCAACGGTTTATTCATACGATCCTTAGACCATTGATGGAAAATGGGTCAATTGTGATTTTCATGGATGACATCTTAGTAGCCACTGCTGATTTCGCAACCCACCTACGAATTCTGGGTGAAATGTTAACCACTCTGCGTCGACATGGTCTACAACTTCAGTTGAAGAAGTGCAAGTTTGCGTACAGGGAGCTGGGATATTTGGGCTATTTGGCAAATTCTTCGGGTATTACATTAAACACAACACATTTGGCAGCCATTAGGGACCACCCGGAGCCAAAGTGTCGGAAAGCCATGGAACGATGTCATGGATTATTCTCTTACTTCCGTCGTTTTGTGCCGAACTTTTCGAGGATTGCACGACCTCTGACTCAATTATTAAAGAAGAGTACCCCTTACGTCTTCTCAGAGGAATGTCGACAGGCTTTCATCACCTTACGTCAAAAACTGATGGAATCTCCAATCTTATGTATTTATGACCCTGAAAAAGACATCGAATTGCATTGTGATGCCAGTTCGACTGGATTTGGTGCTATCTTATTACAAAAGCAAACTGATGGCAAATTCCACCCAATTTCTTATTTTTCGAAAAGTGCTTCCCCTGCCGAATCCCGGTTACACAGTTACGAATTAGAAACGTTGGCCATTATATATGCTCTCCGTCGATTCCATGTGTATGTCCAAGGTCTTCCCTTCAAGATTGTCACAGATTGTAACTCTTTGGCAATGACACTTCAGAACCGGACTAATTCAGCCAAAATCGCCAGATGGGCATTACTGTTAGAGAACTATAATTATACGATAACCCATAGAGCTGGGACATCAATGGGACATGTTGATGCTCTTAGTCGAGTTCACGACGTTGCGTATGTCAATGAAGCTGACCTTGATTTTTATTTGCAAATTGCTCAAAATCGTGACCCAACGGTTATGGCCTTACGAAAGAGACTCGAAAGCACTGACGTTGACAACTTCGAATTACGTGATGGGTTGGTGTTCCACCAATCCCCTGCGGGTCATCTTAAACTTTATGTTCCGGTGGAAATGGTTAATAATGTCATCCGGTTGACACATGAGAAGGTCGGTCATTTAGCTGTGGAAAAATGCTGTTCACAGATTAAGAAGAACTATTGGTTTCTGTATCTGAAGTCACGGGTTAAAAATTTTATTAGTAATTGTGTTAAGTGTATATACTATTCGGCCTCCCCGAACAGTACTGCAGTCACCCTTCATCCGATCCCAAAGGAGCCTATACCCTTCGACACGATCCATATTGACCATCTGAGCCCCCTTCCGTCTATTAACTCTGCAAGGAGACACCTGCTTCTGGTAACTGATGCATTTACAAAATATGTTCGGTTGTATCCCGCCTCTACCACCAGTACCCGGGAGGTACAATCAGCCCTTACAGATTATTTCCGTCACTTCAGTCGGCCCCGCCGGTGTATCAGTGATCGGGGCACTTGTTTTACGTCAAATGAATTCTCATCATTCTTAGATAAACATAACATCCAACACATTAAGGTCGCGTCTGGGGCCCCCAGGGCAAACGGACAGGTAGAACGTGTCAATCGTGTTCTCGGCCCCATGTTGAGTAAACTTTCTGACCCCTTACATCATGCAGATTGGGTGACCAAGATTCCGGAAGTGGAATATGCCTTGAATAATTCCGTTCATAAGTCCACTGGGTATTCCCCGTCCCTCCTTCTGTTCGGAACGGAGCAAAGGGGAAAGATAGTTGACGAACTGACAGAGTACGTGGAAGAGAAAACGGCGGTAAACCCTTCCGACTGGACATACATCCGGAAACAGGCTCATACTAACTTATGTAAGGCTCACGAGAACAATATGAAGCACTTCAGTAACCATCATCGTCCTGCTATACAATTTTCAGAAGGAAATTATGTGGTGATCAAAAATGTGGACACCACCGCGGGGAAAAACAAGAAACTGATTCCCAAATTTCGAGGACCATATGTCATTCACAAGCGGCTCCCACATGATCGTTATGTCATTCGGGACATCGATGGATGCCGAGTTACACAAATGCCTTATGATGGCATTTTAGATGCCTCCAAGTTAAAATTATGGGTTGAACCAACATTCGATCGAGTCCCTAGTGTCCCTGATGTAACACTCATAGAATAAGAAAGAACCAATGATGTAATTATGTATAACTAATGTCCAAGTTGATTAGATATAAGGAAAATGTAAAGTAACCATAGAGTAAGGAAATCGGGGCGATATCAAGTCAGACTGGCCGAGTTGTAAGTGACTCAACTCCCATCCACTGGGCCTTAGGTCCATGGTCTGCTGTGTATGATGGCCTTAGGTGAAGACTTCCCACAGCCAGTGACGTGGTGTGGCAGCCCTAGGTGGAACGACTCAATTCTCCACGACCGTCATTGGCTGGGAGAGTCGAACCATGGTGAGTTTTAGGGATGTGAAATGATTTGAGCAACTTTGTTGCTCAAAAAGAAATAGTCACCCTGTGCCATCGCATTGAGCCACTACACCACCGACCACCCGCATCGCAGCGATCTTCACTCTAGAGAGGCGGAGCCAGAATCCCAAGGATAACGGGACTTTGGGTGATCCTCGTGGAAAACGAGATGAATCTCGCTCTCTTGTGGTTGAGTCGCCGAGGTGATCAGACGGAAAAGGTCTGAAGTGTGTGAAAAATAAAGTGTCGCGGTGTTTTTGGGAACGCAGGCGGATTACCCAGGAAGAAGATCGGAACACCATGTGGCGGTCATCACACGGATTTATTTTGTATTACCTTTAGACGGAAAGAAAAAAAAAATAAATAAAAAACCCAGGGGCACAAACACCTTTAAAGGTAATCACAGCCAAGTGTTAATCGCGCGTCTGTATTCGTTATCTCGGGTGACACTTGAAGAATTTTTTTTGTTAGTAAATCCATTAAGATGCCCCGAAGTAATTAATAATTAACCCATGGTGGGTCTCCTCCTCCTTCACGTCCATCCCGGCCTCTAAGCGCTCGCCTTGAAGTCATAGGGGAAAGTATATATATCGCACGGGACGTTACTTTCCATTGGTTGGGAGGGCATGGAGTCCACATCATCTGGACTCGCTGAGAAAAGGGTGATAACGCCTCAACATCCGCGTCGGTTCCTTATGCGTACCCTTCCTTCCTCTTTTTTTTTTTTTCTCGTTTTTCTATTACCCCTGATCCCTTCCCCTTGAGGTCCCCCGAAAACCCAAATTTCCTTGTCGACCAATTCATATTCCCCTAGTACCCTTCCCCCCTTCACCTCTTTTTCTGGTTGTTTCACCGTCGCGAGAAGCCTGCCCCTTCTGGTTTTTTTTTTTTGAATCGTCGGGGTTAGAAGTTCGTGGAGGTCCCTCAATTCCCGTCTTTTTTTTCCGAGTCACCTCCTCCTTATGAACTGTGGGGAAAGCCTTTTGACTGCAAGTCACCACGAACTTCAGGACGTGTTAAATTTTTTTCTGTAGTTGATCCGGAGATCGGCTTCGAGCAAGATCCCACCCCAATAACGCCGAACTAGCTAGCGATGGCCTGCAAGAACACGTCCGCTGCTCGTAGCCCGATCAGGGGACTTTTCTTGGTTCCTTTTGCGAACCTTACGGCCTTCACGGCCCCTGAGCTGCCCCGATCAGCTCGTCCCCCTTCTCACGTCCTTAAGGGCGTTCTCCCTAATCACTTTCCGGATCCGATGAAGGAGAGAGTTTGGGTTCCCATCTCTCTTCCTTCCCTCTTCGACAAATAAATTACTTTGACTTGAAGTCCTGCGAGCCCAGCATCCCTTGGACTTATTCCCGAAAAATAAAAATTTACTACAGAATGGCGCCCAACGTGGGGCCCGAAAAACGTAGCATTTCATTAATTTAACGTAACGTAGTGCACCAAGAACGATTTGGCTCAACTTGGTATGCTTTTCTTTTAAAATTCGCAGTTCTTGTTTAGTTTGTTTTTTTTTAAAAAAATCCTTAATATTTCAGGTCCCATGAAATAGAGTTGTAAAGACTGTCTTGAAGGTAGAGCCTTCGCGTCATAACTTAACGTGAACGACAAAAGTTTCACAGTCGACAATTTCTTGAATTAAGTCTCCTTTAAACTCATCTCCTCTAGTTTTTTGCTATGACAGGAACCCCGTCGTGTTGTCGTTGTCCTTCGGATTGTAACTCCAAGAGCTTTCGCTGGAATCATCGGCATGCCCGGTCCTGTCCGTCTTGACCGATCCGCGAAAATGCTTCTTGGATGTTTACTTCCCTTCCTGTATGTACCGTTATTGGAAGAAACGCCTGGACCTTCTGCTGGAATTATCGGCATGTCTGGCTTTCTCCGTATTGTCCGATCCGCAGAATGGATTCCAGGATGATTTCTTCCCTCTCTGTCGCGATAGTTGGGTTATCCTTTTTTTTTATTCCCTTTCCCTTTGTTTACTTCTCACTCCACATCTCAAGTTGTCGCGTTATCTCTGTCTCCTCTGCAGATTTAAATACGGGTGAGGTGGCCCGGAGGAAATGGAGAGTTGGACACCTGCCATCAAGAGTTTGTCACATAAATTTGTCACTAATTTCGTTTTTTTCAGCTAATTCTAAGGTATAAATTAAGTTTTTGGTATTAGTCACGTATGAGGTGTTTTCTTGTACAATTTAAGGACTAAGTATTATCTATAAGTTGCTAATAATTACTCCGCATAAACTTGTTGTAATTTTTTTTCTTGGAACACTTAAGCCTTGTTTCTACCCATTAGCTTATAACTAATATGTTTTGAATTTTTGTTAAAAATACCTAGGCAATCAACTTTTACGTTAAGTTCCTATCACGATTTGCTTTTGTATAACTGTATAAACAAATAAGTAAAGTTTTCTTGAATTTTGTTATATCCCGTATATACCATTTTTGGAGTTGTAAAATAGTATCTATATTTTTTTTGTGTTATATAGACGCACGCACATATATATATAAGTTACATAAATAATATTTTTTTTCTTACATTGTCACATATAAAATAAGTTCCTTTTAAAATTGTAAGACGCTCAAGAAAAAAAAAGAAGAAGAAAACAAAATAATAGAAAAAAAACAAAAAAAAAAATATATAAGTGAAAAAAAGAAAAAAAACACGATTAAAAGAGAGAGATATTCTCCACCCGACTTTAACAATCCTTTTGAACCAGCAATGTCACTCAACCCAGACGATCTACTGCTAACAGGAGGAGCGGAAAGCAGCCCTTGCGCGATATGCACCAAGCCTTTCGACGACACACAATCACCTTATGAGACTCAATGTCACCATTTTTTTCACGCGCAATGCTTGCAAAATTGGCTACAGACATCCACTACTTGCCCCTGTTGTAGGGAAACATGCGATATGGGAGAGGTTGTAAACCCCAGTACAAGTAAACCCGCAGGCAAAGGAGCTATCCCAAAAAGCCAACGACCCGTCACCCGCTCGCAAACACGTGATCGTAGCAGCGCGCCTAACGAGCAACCGCGTCCTGTGCCAACCAATTCTCCAGACCTACCTCAAGTAGTTGAACCACCTATGCATCCATCCAGAACAGATCAGCAGGCATACCTCCAATTGCAGCATACGCTTTCCTCTCAACAGGAGCGACTAGTCGAGCAACTTCAACGGAACATATCACAGATGTACATAGATCTCAACACGAAGATAGAACGAATTTCCTCCATTCCACCCCCACACCAACCTTCACCAACCAGAGCAGACCCAGATCATCGTGTCCCTGGAGCAGCTCCTTACTACCACCAACCATATAGGCCCAGACTTCCTGCCTCGGATCAACGTTCGTCTGAAAGAACTACCAATGTGATCGGCGGATGGGGAATTCGTTTCAATGGACGCAACAACTCTTTACCCGTAGATCTGTTCATCTACCGAGTAAATGCTTTGGTAAACCAAACCCTACAAGGGGATTACAACGCCTTATGTAGCAATGCCCATTTATTGTTCACTGAGCAGGCCAATGATTGGTTTTGGCGCTTTCATCGTAGCCATCCAGGTTTCAATTGGACGTTGTTATGTGAAGCTCTTCGAGAAAGATTCCGAGAGAGACAAACGGACCTAGACATACGAGAATTAATAAGGACACGTAAGCAACATCCCGGAGAAAAGTTTGACTCATACCTTGACGAGATGCAATCCTTAGCGGACCGATTATCTCGACCCATAACGGAGGAAGAGTTGACGGAACTGGTCCGACGGAACCTGTTACCCCCAATCAGACGAGACCTACTGCACTACCGGTTTGAAAACCTCAGCCAGCTACGATTGTACGCCAGGCGTATTGAAGCATTCCACGAGGAAGTTCGACTAAGACCAGAAATACGACCAAGAACGTCACAATACCAAACAAGACAAGTGGCCATCCTTTCGGCCGAGGAAACCCCTTCAACAGATGAATCTCAACTCGCCGCCCTGGAAAGGACGACCTTCTGTTGGAATTGTCGTCAACCAGGTCATAGATTCGATGTATGTACCGCTGCCCGCACAGTGTTTTGTTACGGCTGTGGAGAACCGAAGACCTACAAACCAACATGTCCTAAATGTAGCCATCCAAAAAACCGGACATCGACTGCGGCCAGCTTTCCTCAGGAAATTATATCAGGCCAGCAAGGTCGCAGTCCTGCTTCGAACGTGACCAAACGACTATAAATAAAAATCAACCAATGTCCAGCTGCATCAGAGAAACGAACCTCAATTATGACCAGCAGCCAGAGAATGTCCGAACTCTCACACCCCAGCAAAACCAGAAGATCCCTCAAGAAACCCAAGACTGCGATGAACCAGAGGATCCAAAAGGGAATGCACGGCACTGGAAACCATACCACATACGCCTCAAAGAATACTACGCGGCACGACAGCGTATCTTCGCTACTGAAGAATTGGCTACCTTCAGAGCTAACATGAAGAGATCCACACGAAGACTCCACTATTTTTGGAAGCGAGTTATCTGGTCTCGGAGACAATTAAGCGTATGTATCCTGACAGACACGCCCCAAAACGACATTCGCCCATACGCAACGGTCTCTCTGTTGGGACAGGAGGTAAGCGGTCTCATTGACACCGGAGCCAGCGTTAGCGTTATTGCGTCGGAATTAGCAGAAAACATTTTGACCAGACATCGACCCAGTATCAGCAAGATCCACTTCCATTTGAGCACTGCAGATGGCACAAAACACCCCGTACTCGGAAAACTTCGGACGGAAATTACATTTCGCGGGCAATCAGAAAATATGGAAATGTTCCTCATTCCCACGCTTAGGCAAAACCTTTACCTGGGCGTGGATTTTGTTCGGAAATTTAATCTTGCCCCCAATTTATTCGGAGAAACACCAGCATCCTAAATTGTATCCAGTCTACAACAAACGCCAACCGTTCCCCACCATGCTCTCGACTCCCGGCAACAGGCGCAGCTTGAAGCAGCCATCGCTACGTTCCCCTCGTACTCCAAACAAGGCTTAGGCCGTACCACCCTAGTTGAACACCATATAGACGTAGGGGTTGCAAAGCCAATTAAGCAGCGACACTACGCAATATCGCCCGCCGTGGAGAAACTGTTGTATGCCGAAGTCGACCGGATGCTAGAGCTAGGAGAAATTGAGGAATCCCAAAGCCCATGGTCCTCGCCCGTCACGCTCGTCAGAAAACCAAATATGGTCCGTCTGTGCTTGGACGCTCGGAAAGTCAACGAAATCACCGTTAAGGATGCTTACCCGCTACCATTAATCGACGGGATTTTGAGTCGGCTCCCAAAAGCAAGGTTCATTACCAGCTTGGACCTCAAAGACGCTTTTTGGCAAATTCCTCTCGACGAGACCTCGAGGGAGAAAACAGCATTTACGGTACCCGGACGACCACTCTATCAGTTCGTCGTGATGTCTTTCGGGCTATGCAACGCTCCCCAGACCATGACCAGGCTAATGGATAGGGTCATCCCAGCACACATCAAGCACCAGGTCTTTGTCTACTTGGATGATCTTCTCCTTATCACCGAGACGTTCGAGCAACATCTTCAACTACTACGCCTAGTTGCAAACCACATTCGCAAAGCCGGACTAACCATCAACATTGAGAAAAGCCGATTCGTTATGATGGAAGTGAAATATCTGCGACACATAATTGGAAATGGGACAATCTCGACCGACCCAGAAAAAACGCAAGCTATCCAGGACTTCCCATTGCCGAGTTCCGTACGACAGCTAAGGCGTTTCCTAGGCATCTGTGGATGGTACCGGAGATTTGTGGAGAACTACGCCACCGTAACATCACCTCTCACAGATATGTTGAAGAAAGGAACCAAGTTTCTTTGGACCACGGAAGGATTACAGGCATTCAACACCCTGAAGAACAAATTAACCACAGCCCCCGTGCTACACAGTCCGGATTTCTCTCGTCCTTTTTCCATTCATTGCGACGCTAGTCAGCATGGAATAGGAGCAGTGCTAATGCAGAAAACTAAAGGTGATGAAAAAGCTCCCATTGCCTTCATGTCTCAGAAACTAAATGCTGCACAACGCAATTACACCGTGGCAGAACAGGAATGTCTAGCCGCAGTAACCGCCCTCAAGAAATTTCGCCCCTACGTCGAAGGGCAAGAGTTCGAGATAATCACGGACCACGCGTCCCTTAAATGGTTAATGAACCAATCTGACCTGCACGGCAGACTGGCGCGGTGGGCGTTGAAACTGCAGGGATTTAACTTTAAAATCCGTCATCGGAAAGGATCCCAAAACATAGTACCAGATACGCTATCAAGGATGTTCTCCCCTGAAGGCGCGGCATTAGATGCAGTGGAAGCCGATGTTCCACAAATCGACCTGGAATCTCCACATTTTAAGTCACAGGACTATCAAGACCTCGTAAAAACCATTTCCAACCAGCAACAACTTCACCCAGACCTGGAGACTAGCGATGGATTCGTCTATAAAAGGACAAGCTACGCCAGTGGAAACCCTATCGATGAGCAAGAGACCTGGAAGCTCTGGATCCCGGTAGGATTGACCAAGGAACTTATCAAACAAGCTCATGACCATCCTTTGAGCGCGCATGGAGGATTTAGCAGGACGTTGCACCACTTGAGAACAGTTTTTTTCTGGCCGAAGATGGCTCAACAGGTAAAAGAGTACGTGTCATCCTGCGAAATCTGCAAATCCACCAAATCCCGAACCAAATCCTTCGACCACCAATGGGAATGCAGTCCACTCCGGAGCGGATTTTTCAAAGACTATACATCGACCTGATCGGACCCTACCCACGTTCGAAATCCGGAAATATTGGCGCGATCGTAATCCTAGACCACTTGTCCAAATTTCCCTTGATTGAACCTATAAAAAGGTTTACCACGGACGGGATAGTATTTTTCCTCGAGAAGAGAGTTTTTCACGTCTTCGGAGTACCACAGAAGATACGCTCAGATAACGGCGTGCAGTTCCGTTCAACCAAGTTCAAAGATCTGCTGCAGAAGTACGGGGTGGAGCACGAACTCACTGCGGTATACTCCCCCCAGAGCAACGCCTCCGAACGGTCGAATCGCACGCTGCTCGCCGCTATCCGATCATACGTATCCCCCAGCCAGAAGGATTGGGACCAAAAATTGTCGGACATCTCTTGTGCCTTGCGATCATCTCACCACTCAGTAACGGGGTTCTCGCCATACCTCGCTGTGTTTGGACAACCAATGATGTGCCACGGGCGTCAGTACGAATTGCTACAACGATTAAATCTCTTAGCAGAGCCCACGATGACGCTCCTACATCATGATAAACTCCAACTGATCCGCCAACAGATCCGGGAAAACATCGTTCGAGCCTCGGAGAGCAGAAAGAGAAATTATGACTTACGGGTCAGGACCAAAACCTTTGCAGTAGGAGACGAAGTGTACCGCCGAAACTTTCGACAAAGCGACGCAGCAGCGCACTATAATGCGAAATTGGACCGCAAGTTTCTAAAATGCCGAATTTCAGAAGTCATCAGTCCCTCGCGTTACCGGGTATCCGACTTGACCGGGAAACCCTTGGGAGTATTTCACGCCAAGGACCTAAGGCACTAACTCCAGCTACAACCTGCGACTGTTCATCATCACCATTGAAAACACCCTCTACGCAACTAACACATGGATCAAGAAGTCCCGGGACTAGCCAAGAAAACAAAATTTTTTTGGAAAAATTCATGTTTATTTTTCAACATACTCTCCTTCAAGAGCGATACAACGTTCCCAACGCTCTTCCAACTTTTCAATACCTTTTTTAAAGAATGATTTATCTTTTCCCTCAAAATAAGCATTTGTAGCAGCGATTACTTCCTCATTGGAGCCATATCTTTGACCCTGGAGCATCTTTTTGAGATCTGAAAAAAGCCAGTAGTCACTAGGGACCAGATCTGGTGAATACGGTGGGTGCGGAAGCAATTGGAACTTCAATTCGACGATTTTTTCCATTGTTTTGAACGATTTATGACACGGTGCATTGTCCTGGTGAAAAAGCAATTTTTTCTTTGCCATTTGAGGTCTTTTGGCTGCACATTCTTTCTTCAATCGCTCCAATTCGGCCATGTAATATTCGCTGTTGATGGTTTTACCCTTTCCAAGGTAGTCGATGAATATAATACCATGTGCATCCCAAAATACGGAAGCCATAACCTTGCCAGCTGATTGTTGCGTTTTTGGTCGTTTCGGACGGCTTTCATGGCTTGCTTTCCACTCAGCTGACGATCGTTTTGACTCGGGCGTATAGTGGTGGATAATAGTTTCATCCATAGTTACATACCGCATGAAAAAATCCTCGCCTTAACAGCTCCAAACATTCCTTTGAAAAGTTCACACGTTGTTGTTTTTGCTCAGGCGAAAGCAAACGCGGTACCCACTTGGAAAAGAGCTTGCGCATGCCCAAATATTCGTTCAAAATAGTGCAAATGGACCCATATGATATCTTTACGGCCTCTGCTAACTCGCGCACTTTCACTTTTCGATTTTCCAACACAATGTCTAGAACTTTTTTTATATTTTCTGGTAAAACAGCGTCATTTGGACGTCCAGGACGTTCATCATCATCGGTGTTGGTGCGACCACGTTTGAAATCAGCATACCACCGACAAATGGTTGTTTTCGATGGAGCAGAATCCGGATAGTGTTTTTCAAGCCATTCCTGACATTGAACAGTATTTTTTTTCATTAAAAAGCAATGATATATCAGCACACGAAATTGCTTTGAATCCATTGTTTGGAAAATTACTTAAGAAGCGTCACTAAAAGCACTGTAACTCATACACTAATGGTTGGATTGTCACGAAATTTTGACAGTATACCTCTGACACGTGATACATTCTAGAAATCATATGGATATTAGAATAGAGGCGCCATCTGTTCTTCAGTCCCGGGACTTATTGGTCCATGTGTTATTCTGACTGACAACCGTCTGCAAGGAGTACCTCAGGCCTCAGTTAGAAACATCATAAGCCAAATCTGAGGCTGTCCTATCTACACTTCGTCATAAACCTCGAGGTTGAACTACAACTCCAGCAACAATACCACCAAAAGCCGTCCTTAATCACCAAATAGTTCTTCAGCCTTTCCAATGATGAATTCACCATTCGTAAAGGCTGCCCTGAAATGATTTGAGCAACTTTGTTGCTCAAAAAGAAATAGTCACCCTGTGCCATCGCATTGAGCCACTACACCACCGACCACCCGCATGGCAGCGATCTTCACTCTAGAGAGGCGGAGCCAGAATCCCAAGGATAACGGGACTTTGGGTGATCCTCGTGGAAAACGAGATGAATCTCGCTCTCTTGTGGTTGAGTCGCCGAGGTGATCAGACGGAAAAGGTCTGAAGTGTGTGAAAAATAAAGTGTCGCGGTGTTTTTGGGAACGCAGGCGGATTACCCAGGAAGAAGATCGGAACACCATGTGGCGGTCATCACACGGATTTATTTTGTATTACCTTTAGACGGAAAGAAAAAAAAAATAAATAAAAAACCCAGGGGCACAAACACCTTTAAAGGTAATCACAGCCAAGTGTTAATCGCGCGTCTGTATTCGTTATCTCGGGTGACACTTGAAGAATTTTTTTTGTTAGTAAATCCATTAAGATGCCCCGAAGTAATTAATAATTAACCCATGGTGGGTCTCCTCCTCCTTCACGTCCATCCCGGCCTCTAAGCGCTCGCCTTGAAGTCATAGGGGAAAGTATATATATCGCACGGGACGTTACTTTCCATTGGTTGGGAGGGCATGGAGTCCACATCACCTGGACTCGCTGAGAAGAGGGTGATAACGCCTCAACATCCGCGTCGGTTCCTTATGCGTACCCTTCCTTCCTCTTTTTTTTTTTTTTTTGTCGTTTTTCTATTACCCCTGATCCCTTCCCCTTGAGGTCCCCCGAAAACCCAAATTTCCTTGTCGACCAATTCATATTCCCCTAGTACCCTTCCCCCCTTCACCTCTTTTTCTGGTTGTTTCACCGTCGCGAGAAGCCTGCCCCTTCTTGTTTTTTTTTTTGAATCGTCGGGGTTAGAAGTTCGTGGAGGTCCCTCAATTCCCGTCTTTTTTTCCGAGTCACCTCCTCCTTATGAACTGTGGGGAAAGCCTTTTGACTGCACGTCACCACGAACATCAGGACGTGTTAAATTTTTTTCTGTAGTTGATCCGGAGATCGGCTTCGAGCAAGATCCCACCCCAATAACGCCGAACTAGCTAGCGATGGCCTGCAAGAACACGTCCGCTGCTCGTAGCCCGATCAGGGGACTTTTCTTGGTTCCTTTTGCGAACCTTACGGCCTTCACGGCCCCTGAGCTGCCCCGATCAGCTCGTCCCCCTTCTCACGTCCTTAAGGGCGTTCTCCCTAATCACTTTCCGGATCCGATGAAGGAGAGAGTTTGGGTTCCCATCTCTCTTCCTTCCCTCTTCGACAAATAAATTATTGACAAATAATTGTCATAGTGACAAGTTCAATGAATAAAGACGAAACAGAGGACTTCAATCAATTTCTTATGGCCCTCACATACCTATATCTCAGATCCAATGCGAAGACTTACTCAACAATGGAATATATAGATACAAAGATTCTTACGTCTTTGAAGGTTTGAAAGAAGGAGTTTTGTTTCAAAACCCATTTGTTTCTTATGGGGAGATAACATCAGACGGCTCATGTTTACAACGACTACCCATCAACATTAATGGAATAACATATGATCGATCTATTAGAAATTCTGAAATTAGAATCCTTTATAGGAGGGGAAAAGGCACAAATAGGTTTGATACTAAAGAAGTTGTTTTAGAAAATGGTATAACTTGTGATTACAAGAAGTTTTCATGTATTGATGTTAATTCCGGGTGACGTACTGGAAAGAAGATTTATCCTATCATAGATGTCCAGAAGAAAATGAATATACAGTTTTATATGAAGGTATAGCAAAAAGAATAATAAATATAAAAGATAAAGATACGGAAATATATTTTACTGCTCCTATTAACAATTATGAGTATACTAGACAAGTAAAAAATGAACAAAAAATATGTAGTTTTCAAACCTTCCTGACAGATGAACCAGGACTTTACATATCAGAATCCGTAAAAAATATAGATTTCCCGCTGAAATACAATGAACACATTTATGCTAAAGAGGTGAATTTAATGTCATACTTAAATTCCAAAATGTCATTAATGATGCAGCACACTAAGAGAGAGGTGAATACTATTGTTGCAGATCTTCTTTACCTAAGATGTAAAACGGAAAGAGAGACAATGATGAACTCCTTGACACTTGCAAGAACTAATCCTAACTTATTTGTGCTGAATTATTTTAAAACACCAGGTTACACTGCAATTCCTATTGGTGAAACTTTGCACATTACAAAATGCATCCCAAAACCTGTTTATATTGCCAAAACAGATAGATGTTATGAGGAAATCCCGATTTTGTATGAGGGGGAGAGAAAGTTTATGACACCTCAAACAAAGATTATCACAAATATTGGTACCCCTTTTGAGTGCAACAACCATTTACCAAATATCTTCAATCTTAATGGAGAGTGGTACATATCTGACCCAATGGGATTAATAAAAACAAAAGAACCTATTATACTTGATCCTAATCATAAAGAGAATATAGAATTTCATTCCTTAACGGACTTATCAAAAAATGGTTTATACTCAAGAGTAGACTTGGACAAATTGAGTGAAACACTGCTCAAACCTTTGACTCAAAAGGCTATTGAAGTAAACTTCCATAAAATGTTAGAAAATAAAGGAAGCTTACCTCCAGGATATTCAATAATACATCATCCACGGGTGTTAAAAATGTCTAACCGAGGGTGAGCGCAAGGGATGAGAGTGACTCAACAAACCAGTTGCGCAAGGAGTGTGTTGTCGTAAGGACGCGTCGATCGATCGGTCGCTATGAGAGTGTTGTATGTTACCATAATAAAGGAATATTAATGTTTGTTAATGGCTGTTGTTAATTTTTGTTGGTCTCTAAACGATCGTGTGTTGTGTGCACTTTCACACATTACTTACAATCACCGCATTTAAACTATAAAATCCATTCCTGTTGTAAAACAGGTGGTTGTCTTCGGACGGCTTGAATATTTATTCACTGAGTACATGAAATAAGTTAAATTGATTATTCTTTTATTTCAACACATATAAATCATGAGCGTCCTACGTGGCAGAAAAGCATTCCTACTTGAAATAAGTGAACTGCAAACCAAAGTATCCGTTCTCCTGCACCGTCTCCATTGCAGTCTGGATGAAATATACCCACTTCTTGTCATGTCAGGAAGTTCCTTCTTTTTTATAATACTTTTTATATAGAACATATGACAACAAACAGCAGGCAAACACCGAGTAGCAAAATAATATTAAAAATGTAGACTCAGCAAAAAATTTTAAAAACTTTTAAACATTTCTTGAAACTGCAAGGATGTTTATCCGTACAAATAAAGTGGAGAGAACATAGTTTTTCTAATATCACTTGCATTTCCATAAATAATCCTCTTTAAGTTTTTCGTAAATAACCTTTTCGGGAAACTGTTTGCAAATTTTCATTTGCAATGTCAGTTTATGACAAGAAGAACAAGAAAAAACCAACCTGTAGATATAGCATCCTGCACAAAAGCCTAGACGTATTTACCATAACAAATTACATATTTTAAGTACTCAAACACATCTTATATTCATATGTTCCGAGTTTTTTGCCTCCAGTAATTGATTTTATGGCGTAAATCTGTTTAAATTGCAATTCAGCAACAATGTACTATAAAAAATATCCATAAAAATGGTTTTGGGGTTAGAATTTGTGAATTTTGTTTTTCAAATATTTCCTAAATTTAATGATTTTCCAGCTCGGAAATGCATGCTTTCGCATAAATATTTATTCATTTATTGAATTGAGTTAAGTCTTTTATATTACACATATTTATATATCTGAAACTGTATGTTTCGGAAATCTGAGAATTCAAGTAGCGACATCTCGAAAACGAGACGAGATATCGAAAAAATGTATTTTACATTTTCATTTTATTTTACCTCATCTAACTAGAATTCAACAATTCAGATTTCAAAACTGATGAACATTGGAATCATAATTGCATCTTAAAATTTTTCAAAATACAGTTATTTCTAAAACATAATCAATTGTGGGGAATCCCGTAAATACACCAAATATTTAAAACATTTCATAATTGGTTGAATTTTTAACATAATTCTGCAACCATCAATGCGCTTTATATATCAAAAATATTAACTATAACTATAATAGGAACGTAAAATACTCAAGATAAGTAAAAATCAACCAAAGATTTTCGAATATGGGAATAGACCTAATGTTACTTTCCTTACAATTCCTAATATTTTGAGCAACATGGACATTGGTCAGATGGTCACACATGGGGATGTCTCCTACATGGCACCCCCAAATTGATGAAACTTGCATGATGGTCGCATTCGAACCATTTCATCTTACGTACAAGTAAGTACAGTAGGCCCGCCGTATCCGCGGATTCCGTATCCGCGGTTTCACTTTTCCGCGGTTGGTCTTTGACGAAATTGGTTTCCAATTCTTTTCATATTCTTTGTTTTAACAACAAAACAACTGCAGCTAATTGCGCCGTTTCCATTTAAAGGCAGACTTTTCCTTATCGCTAGAAAAATGTGGCGCAATTCGAAGAAAATTAATGAAAGGACTCGATTAGACCGTCTAGCCATCTCATATCTTCAATTGATTAGAGCCTGGATTGAATGGTTCCTAAACATCCCCAATGCACAAAATTCGTCAGTCTTCCATCTAATTCCAACGAGTTATAGTGTTTCGATAGTTTCCTTTATAAATTTGCAAATATTTTGATCCAGAATGACCTCAAAACGAAGCATTAGTGATCCTTCTTCAAATAAAAGACGGCGTATAGTGCTTAGCATCGAGGAGAAAGTAAAAATATTAGACTTGATTGAAAGAAAGAATAAATCTTTTGCCGAGGTTGACCGTTTGTATGGTAAAAATGAATCTTCCATTAGGGAAATCGTTAAAAACAGTGCTAAAATTCGTTCTTCTTTCACTGTAACGCCTCATACCTCGAAACATGTGGCAACAGTGCGAGACACTGTTTTGATGAAAGTTGAAAAAGCGCTTAATTTTTGGATAGAGGACATGACCAGAAAGAAGATGCCTATGAGTGGTAATATTTTACGGCAGAAAGCGTTGTGCCTTTTTGACGACTTGAAGGGTGAAACAAGTGAGAAGAGCTCCTTTACCACAAGCAAAGGCTGGCTACATAGATTTAAGATGAGATTCAATCTCAAAAATTTAAAAATAACAGGAGAATCTGCATCTGCAGATGAAGCTGCAGCCAGAAACTTTTCCATTGAATTTAATAAACTCATAAAGGACGGAGATTATGATCCTAAACAAATGTTCAATTGCGATGAAACCGGCTTCTTTTGGAAGAAAATGCCCGAGCGAACCTACATACATAAAACCGCTAAACAGGCTCCAGGTTTTAAAACTTTCAAGGACCGTTTCACATTGACACTGTGCTGTAATGCAGCTGGACACATGATTAAGCCTGGGGTCGTTTATAAATCGAAAAATCCGCGAGCGCTAAAAACTAAAAATAAAAACTGCCTTCCTGTATTTTGGCAACACAATTCCAAGGCCTGGGTAACCGCAGTCATATTTCAGGAATGGTTTAAACATTGTTTTATTCCTGAAATTAAAAAATACCTGAAGGGACAGAAATTGCCTTTCAAAGTTTTATTAGTCATTGACAACGCTCCAGGTCATCCGCGTTCTCTCATGAATGAAAATGAAGACGTAAAGATATTTTTTTTGCCTCCAAATACGACTGCACTCTTACAACCGCTTGACCAAGGTATCATTCGAGCCGTGAAGGCGACATATACACGTCACATGTTCGAAACGCTCCTTGAATCTATTCAGGCAGAACCAGAGGGTAAAGCCATGGACTGCTGGAAATCTTTCAACATTGCCGATGCCATAATATTCATCAAAGGAGCACTTGACGATTTGAAGCCACAGACTGTTATTTCTTGCTGGAAATCATTGTGGAATCAAAATCTGAAGGAAACCTCAAATTCGTCGGTTGTAAAGGGTGGGCCATTTAAGATTTGGAATTTGAATCGGCTATAAAAAAAAAACTAATGAATATTTTTTCAAAGTTATGAGTTTATTAGACAGATTGAACCTTTCCATTTCGGAATGGAAGACAACATCATTGAAATGACTGCCACGGCTAGCCTTACAATACCCCATTCGATCAGTCCAATTTTTCAGTACATTTTCAATTTTGGGGAACAAAAAATCGCTTAGCATGGCGCGGTAGCGATCGCCAGTCACTGTAACGGCGTTTCCTTGCTCATTTTCGAAGACAAATGGCCCAATAATGCCGCCAGACCAAAATCCGCACCAGACAGTCACTCGTTGTGGATGCATTGGTTTCTCCACGATGACGTGTGGATTTTCTGAGCCCCAGATACGACAATTTTGCTTATTGACGTATCCTCCGAGGTGGAAATGAGCTTCATCTGAAAAGATGATTTTTCGGTAAAAATGCTCATCTTCGATCAAGCGGTCCTCGGCCCATTGAGCAAACCGAAAACGCATCGGATGGTCATGCGGCTTCAACTCATGCACTAATTGAACTTTGTACGCATTCATACCGAGATCTTTATGCAAAATTCTTCTCAAAGAAGTGCGTGAAATGTTCAATTCTTGTGAACGATGACGAGTTGATGTTGATGGTTGTTCACGCACACTCTGAGCAACAGCAGCGATGTTTCCGGTTGAGCGCACTGGTCGAGTACGTACACGGGTTGTTTTATCCAACAACAATCCAGTTTCACGAACTCGCTTCACCAATTGATCCACAAACTGCGTTTTTGGCACATCTTTTATGTCCAATTTTTTTCGTAAATTTCTTACAGTTTGAGTAGAAGACTCACCACTTTGGAAATAAGTTTTTAAGATTTCCCAACTTTGCTCAAGTGAAAAGCGACCCATTTCATAAATGTCAAACATAAAACTAACTTTCTGTCACATCGGAAATGTCATCAAACTTTTCAACCTCAAAATAACCTATAGTTCAAATTCCAAACGTTAGATGGCCCACCCTGTAGAAGTTGAATTTGACAAAATAATTGCATTAGCAGGACAGGTTGGTGGTGAAGGTTTCAACGATCTACAAGTGAGTGATTTGAATAGTATGATTGGTCCAAATGTAGAAATGTCTAATGAGGAATTAGAGGAGCTTGTTGCATCTTCAACAGAAGAAGAAGAACATGAGGGAGAAGAGGAAGAAATATCTAACTGGACACTGGAGAAATTTGGAGAAGTTTTTAATATTGTACAGAATTTAAAAGAAAAAATTGTGGAGTATGATCCAGTAATGGAAAGAAGCTTTAAAGTGACCCGTTTGATAACACAAGCTGTCGAACCTCTGCAACAATGCTTCAACGACTTAAAAAGGCAGAAAAAACAATCTCCAATAACGATGTATTTTCGAAGTGAACAGAAAAGGAGTCCCGTCAGGAGTCAGGAGCCCAAACCGTCAACATCATCACATTAATTTCATTGTTCATGTAATTTTTCATTACATATTACATGTTTGTACATATTTTTCTATACCATCCATACCCTTATTTGATTAATTGTGCTTAACGAAAAATGTAAATATATAAAACTTTATAGTTTAAGTTGTTTTTCGCTCAAAATCATGGAGTTTCCTATTATCCGCGGATCCCCCTTATCCGCGGAGAGCCAAGAACGTATACCCCGCGGATACGGCGGGCCTACTGTACTTATTGAAGCGTATACAAATAATTATAGTTTTCGTATATAATAATTTTAGTTATAGTTATAATTTCAAACAACAAGGGAATACAGAAGCAAACAAATAATAATTGTGAGGAATCTTCTGTGGATTTAGGTAAGTAGTTTGCATCTTTTTGCATGAAGTGCATAATTTGTATCGGGATTCGGTTTTGATTGCATGTTCCTTCGTTTTAAGTTTAAAAATGTGCGTTATACTTCCCTATTTTCGAAAATTGGCTCACAGAATAAATTAAAAAATTTAATGTTTTTCCATTTCTTCTATTCAATTTCATTAAATTTTATTATGTCGAAAAAAAATTTACACCCACGTCTCCATCCCTCACTTGGAGATTTTGGTATTTTGCCCATATCGGTTGTTTTCGCGGACGACAAGAAAACCATTAAAGTTTGCGAAGAGCTAAAGCTTCTTCCATCTGCAAAATCAAATTTTTTTCCATCTACAGCGAACTGTGAACGAGACGCATGATTTTATCCAAAGTTGGAGAAGAATCAGATATCAGGGCTCTTCTTTGACTTTCAGTAGAACAACAGTCTGCCATTATTTCAAAATGCTTCGAAATATAGTCCAGGTAATCGTTTCATATGATGACACTAAATTGGGTGGGGTGAATTAGACTCTACAGGTGGATGAAACTTTTCTCACGAAGAGAAAATATCACCGCGGTAGAGTCACGAAGCAAATGACCACAACGATTCTCGGCATATTTTGCAAAGAGGATAAAAATGGCGTTTTTATCCAAGTACCTTCGAAGAGCATGGAAAGTATTTGGCCATGTTTGTCGCGGTACGGGGACAAGGAAACTTCGGTCGTATGCACAGATTGTGGGAAGCGATACTGTGGGGTTGAGAAAGTATTTTCTGGTTATACTGTTAATTTGCAAACAAACCATAGCAAAAGACAGTATGTGGATAAATCCAACCCCAGAAATACCATCAATTTGTAAAACACAAAATGTGTTCGAATAGTATAGAGAAATTATAAGACACAAAATGTGTTCGAATAGTAAAAAGAAATTGTAAGACACAAAATGTGTTCGAATAGTAAAAGATATTGTAAGACACAAAATGTGTTCGAATAGTAAAAAGAAATTGTAAAACACAAAATGTGTTCGAATAGTAAAATGAAATTGTAAGACACAAAATGTGTTCGAATAGTAAAAGAAATTGTAAGACACAAAATGTGTTCGAATAGTAAAAAGAAATTGTAAGACAAAAAATGTGTTCAAATAGTAAAATGAAATTGTAAAACACAAAATGTGTTCGAATAGTAAAATGAAATTGTAAGACACAAAATGTGTTCGAATAGTAAAAGAAATTGTAAGACACAAAATGTGTTCGAATAGTAAAAAGAAATTGTAAGACAAAAAATGTGTTCAAATAGTAAAATGAAATTGTAAAACACAAAATGTGTTCGAATAGTAAAATGAAATTGTAAGACACAAAATGTGTTCGAATAGTAAAAGAAATTGTAAGACACAAAATGTGTTCGAATAGTAAAAAGAAATTGTAAGACACAAAATGTGTTCGAATAGTAAAATGAAATTGTAAAACACAAAATGTGTTCGAATAGTAAAATGAAATTGTAAGACACAAAATGTGTTCGAATAGTAAAAAGAAATTGTAAGACACAAAATGTGTTCGAATAGTAAAAGAAATTGTAAGACACAAAATGTGTTCGAATAGTAAAAAGAAATTGTAAGACACAAAATGTGTTCGAATAGTAAAAGAAATTGTAAGACACAAAATGTGTTCGAATAGTAAAATGAAATTGTAAGACACAAAATGTGTTCGAATAGTAAAAGAAATTGTAAGACACAAAATGTGTTCGAATAGTAAAAAGAAATTGTAAGACACAAAATGTGTTCGAATAGTAAAATGAAATTGTAAAACACAAAATGTGTTCGAATAGTAAAATGAAATTGTAAGACACAAAATGTGTTCGAATAGTAAAATAAAATTGTAGAACACAAAATGTGTTCGAATAGTAAAAAGAAATTGTAAGACACAAAATGTGTTCGAATAGTAAAAGAAATTGTAAGACACAAAATGTGTTCGAATAGTAAAAAGAAATTGTAAGACACAAAATGTGTTCGAATAGTAAAAGAAATTGTAAGACACAAAATGTGTTCGAATAGTAAAAAGAAATTGTAAGACAAAAAATGTGTTCAAATAGTAAAATGAAATTGTAAAACACAAAATGTGTTCGAATAGTAAAATGAAATTGTAAGACACAAAATGTGTTCGAATAGTAAAAGAAATTGTAAGACACAAAATGTGTTCGAATAGTAAAAAGAAATTGTAAGACACAAAATGTGTTCGAATAGTAAAATGAAATTGTAAAACACAAAATGTGTTCGAATAGTAAAATGAAATTGTAAGACACAAAATGTGTTCGAATAGTAAAATAAAATTGTAGAACACAAAATGTGTTCGCATAGTAAGAGAAATTGTAAGACACAAAATGTGTTCGAATAGTAAAAGATATTGTAAGACATGTTAAGATACAAGTATTCCAGAATAAGAGATACAAAGAAATAGATTATCTTCAATGTTCTATTGAATTATCACACCATATATCGAGATGTGGCAAGACATATGATCAATTCATGAGAGGAGGTCTGTACACAGAATTTGTACCTATATCTCAGATCCAATGCGAAGACTTACTCAACAATGGAATCTATAGATACAAAGATTCTTACGTCTTTGAAGGTTTGAAAGAAGGAGTTTTGTTTCAAAACCCATTTGTTTCTTATGGGGAGATAACATCAGACGGCTCATGTTTACAACGACTACCCATCAACATTAATGGAATAACATATGATCGACCTATTAGAAATTCTGAAATTAGAATCCTTTATAGGAGGGGAAAAGGCACAAATAGGTTTGATACTAAAGAAGTTGTTTTAGAAAATGGTATAACTTGTGATTACAAGAAGTTTTCATGTATTGATGTTAATTCCGGGTGACGTACTGGAAAGAAGATTTATCCTATCATAGATGTCCAGAAGAAAATGAATATACAGTTTTATATGAAGGTATAGCAAAAAGAATAATAAATATAAAAGATAAAGATACGGAAATATATTTTACTGCTCCTATTAACAATTATGAGTATACTAGACAAGTAAAAAATGAACAAAAAATATGTAGTTTTCAAACCTTCCTGACAGATGAACCAGGACTTTACATATCAGAATCCGTAAAAAATATAGATTTCCCGCTGAAATACAATGAACACATTTATGCTAAAGAGGTGAATTTAATGTCATACTTAAATTCCAAAATGTCATTAATGATGCAGCACACTAAGAGAGAGGTGAATACTATTGTTGCAGATCTTCTTTACCTAAGATGTAAAACGGAAAGAGAGACAATGATGAACTCCTTGACACTTGCAAGAACTAATCCTAACTTATTTGTGCTGAATTATTTTAAAACACCAGGTTACACTGCAATTCCTATTGGTGAAACTTTGCACATTACAAAATGCATCCCAAAACCTGTTTATATTGCCAAAACAGATAGATGTTATGAGGAAATCCCGATTTTGTATGAGGGGGAGAGAAAGTTTATGACACCTCAAACAAAGATTATCACAAATATTGGTACCCCTTTTGAGTGCAACAACCATTTACCAAATATCTTCAATCTTAATGGAGAGTGGTACATATCTGACCCAATGGGATTAATAAAAACAAAAGAACCTATTATACTTGATCCTAATCATAAAGAGAATATAGAATTTCATTCCTTAACGGACTTATCAAAAAATGGTTTATACTCAAGAGTAGACTTGGACAAATTGAGTGAAACACTGCTCAAACCTTTGACTCAAAAGGCTATTGAAGTAAACTTCCATAAAATGTTAGAAAATAAAGGAAGCTTACCTCCAGGATATTCAATAATACATCATCCACGGGTGTTAAAAATGTCTAACCGAGGGTGAGCGCAAGGGATGAGAGTGACTCAACAAACCAGTTGCGCAAGGAGTGTGTTGTCGTAAGGACGCGTCGATCGATCGGTCGCTATGAGAGTGTTGTATGTTACCATAATAAAGGAATATTAATGTTTGTTAATGGCTGTTGTTAATTTTTGTTGGTCTCTAAACGATCGTGTGTTGTGTGCACTTTCACACATTACTTACAATCACCGCATTTAAACTATAAAATCCATTCCTGTTGTAAAACAGGTGGTTGTCTTCGGACGGCTTGAATATTTATTCACTGAGTACATGAAATAAGTTAAATTGATTATTCTTTTATTTCAACACATATAAATCATGAGCGTCCTACGTGGCAGAAAAGCATTCCTACTTGAAATAAGTGAACTGCAAACCAAAGTATCCGTTCTCCTGCACCGTCTCCATTGCAGTCTGGATGAAATATACCCACTTCTTGTCATGTCAGGAAGTTCCTTCTTTTTTATAATACTTTTTATATAGAACATATGACAACAAACAGCAGGCAAACACCGAGTAGCAAAATAATATTAAAAATGTAGACTCAGCAAAAAATTTTAAAAACTTTTAAACATTTCTTGAAACTGCAAGGATGTTTATCCGTACAAATAAAGTGGAGAGAACATAGTTTTTCTAATATCACTTGCATTTCCATAAATAATCCTCTTTAAGTTTTTCGTAAATAACCTTTTCGGGAAACTGTTTGCAAATTTTCATTTGCAATGTCAGTTTATGACAAGAAGAACAAGAAAAAACCAACCTGTAGATATAGCATCCTGCACAAAAGCCTAGACGTATTTACCATAACAAATTACATATTTTAAGTACTCAAACACATCTTATATTCATATGTTCCGAGTTTTTTGCCTCCAGTAATTGATTTTATGGCGTAAATCTGTTTAAATTGCAATTCAGCAACAATGTACTATAAAAAATATCCATAAAAATGGTTTTGGGGTTAGAATTTGTGAATTTTGTTTTTCAAATATTTCCTAAATTTAATGATTTTCCAGCTCGGAAATGCATGCTTTCGCATAAATATTTATTCATTTATTGAATTGAGTTAAGTCTTTTATATTACACATATTTATATATCTGAAACTGTATGTTTCGGAAATCTGAGAATTCAAGTAGCGACATCTCGAAAACGAGACGAGATATCGAAAAAATGTATTTTACATTTTCATTTTATTTTACCTCATCTAACTAGAATTCAACAATTCAGATTTCAAAACTGATGAACATTGGAATCATAATTGCATCTTAAAATTTTTCAAAATACAGTTATTTCTAAAACATAATCAATTGTGGGGAATCCCGTAAATACACCAAATATTTAAAACATTTCATAATTGGTTGAATTTTTAACATAATTCTGCAACCATCAATGCGCTTTATATATCAAAAATATTAACTATAACTATAATAGGAACGTAAAATACTCAAGATAAGTAAAAATCAACCAAAGATTTTCGAATATGGGAATAGACCTAATGTTACTTTCCTTACAATTCCTAATATTTTGAGCAACATGGACATTGGTCAGATGGTCACACATGGGGATGTCTCCTACATGGCACCCCCAAATTGATGAAACTTGCATGATGGTCGCATTCGAACCATTTCATCTTACGTACAAGTAAGTACTTATTGAAGCGTATACAAATAATTATAGTTTTCGTATATAATAATTTTAGTTATAGTTATAATTTCAAACAACAAGGGAATACAGAAGCAAACAAATAATAATTGTGAGGAATCTTCTGTGGATTTAGGTAAGTAGTTTGCATCTTTTTGCATGAAGTGTATAATTTGTATCGGGATTCGGTTTTGATTGCATGTTCCTTCGTTTTAAGTTTAAAAATGTGCGTTATACTTCCCTATTTTCGAAAATTGGCTCACAGAATAAATTAAAAAATTTAATGTTTTTCCATTTCTTCTATTCAATTTCATTAAATTTTATTATGTCGACAAAAAATTTACACCCACGTCTCCATCCCTCACTTGGAGATTTTGGTATTTTGGCCATATCGGTTGTTTTCGCGGACGACAAGAAAACCATTAAAGTTTGCGAAGAGCTAAAGCTTCTTCCATCTGCAAAATCAAATTTTTTTCCATCTACAGCGAACTGTGAACGAGACGCATGATTTTATCCAAAGTTGGAGAAGAATCAGATATCAGGGCTCTTCTTTGACTTTCAGTAGAACAACAGTCTGCCATTATTTCAAAATGCTTCGAAATATAGTCCAGGTAATCGTTTCATATGATGACACTAAATTGGGTGGGGTGAATTAGACTCTACAGGTGGATGAAACTTTTCTCACGAAGAGAAAATATCACCGCGGTAGAGTCACGAAGCAAATGACCACAACGATTCTCGGCATATTTTGCAAAGAGGATAAAAATGGCGTTTTTATCCAAGTACCTTCGAAGAGCATGGAAAGTATTTGGCCATGTTTGTCGCGGTACGGGGACAAGGAAACTTCGGTCGTATGCACAGATTGTGGGAAGCGATACTGTGGGGTTGAGAAAGTATTGTGATGATCCTTTTCCGTAGAAATCCTGAAATCCTGAAAAGGGATAAAACATTATTTAAGAACAGTCAAAAATACTTACGACAGGTCGATCTCCCTAGCTGTTGATATCTGTCAAAACACAACGTGGCGACACTGTTATGGCAATGATATTGCAGTGTAAATTATGGCGTCGATACTACAGAAACGATCATGTAAGCGCAAGTTACTCGCGGCCACCAGCAACCGCTAGATGGCGTCACCAGAGCGGAAACGCAAACCGGCAACACGGCAAACAAAACGATCAATGACCATCGATTGAACATTGATCGGAAAATTCTGCACATTCAACAAAAAATTTTAATTAGGTGGGTATCCCTAATCCTCGCAACAAATGTTGGGCCATGTAAATTTCTCAGAGCGGCATCAAGGAAGCAAACTGTAATTAATTATGTATTTGGTTTAGAAGCATATGTGTAGCAAGAGGGACATAAGAATTCAAATATATTAGTTTTATATGATTTTGTTTAGATATGATTTTTGTGGGAGCGTGTTGAATTATGCAAAAACCATATTTATGACAACATCAATTATGTCAGAAGCGAAGCCTAACGCCGAGGATGATCAACTACACGCATCTAAGTCATCGGTGTCAGTTATGGCACCATCGGTAAATATCAAACCAATTAATATTTCTAACAGCGGTAACAGTTATTCATAATAACTCGTTTAAGAAATTATCAACCCAGTTTGTCTCCAGTAAAAGCAAGGAAGTGAGGAGTTTTATGACATACTTGAATATGGAATCTTTCCACAAATTTATTGCAAAAGAAGAGGCACAACACAACAGCCCTAACATTACCCTAACATATATTCGATGTAGGTGGCCTACGTCGAAGCCTATAAATCTTTTGTCTTAAGAAGAAATTAGAACTCATGAAAACTAAGCAAATTTCAAAACTAACCAATCTAAAAGAGCTTTCAGATGGTATGCATGTGGTGACATCCTACATACATACTATTTCTTTCTTACAAATGTAACAAATATAAAAAAAATGTGTATCAGCGTTACGTGACATCAGGTCGTACCGACCCTCCTCCCCTTGTAACAGCAAATAACATGAGAGCATACCTTGCCCCCTGTAGAGAGAGTTACGTGGTTTGTGGATGGCCCCTTATTGAAATGATGTATAAAAAAATTGAATGATATATAAATACCGAGTAATTAATATGAAAGTCATTTTTCTTCTGGAAACTTAATTTGTTTTAAATAGTGTTTTAATTTATATATATATAGTTACGAAAGAAGATACTAAAGCCAAACAACCATCACTTAAGAAGACATCCCGAGATGATACAACAGAATTACAATTTCAGCACTTCTCTTTTTAAGAAGATTTCATGACGTCAACTACTTATTTACGTCACCTACTTACGCCATGTGACGTCATCTAAATGCAACGAATATTCAATAACTAACACTCACTCATTATTTACCTGTGACGTCATCCAGATGCAACACGAAAGAATTACTCATTCGATTGCGATCACCATATTCAATTCCTAGAAACTAAAACACCTGTAAATTCCGAAGGAAGACTAAATAATTGCTCGTTCGAACGCAATTTGCAAAACACCTGTAATTCCCAGAAGTCTTAAGAAGGGATAGGAATTGGACGTAAAAACGCAAGTACCTTCTTGCACTGATTATTCTAGTTGATACTTTTGGACAACCTACTTCAAATAGCAGATCATCAGACGGAGTATTTGGACTTTTGGATAACCTTCTTTAATTCGCAGATCATCAAGCAGAATAGTACAAGTGATAGTTTTTATAAAGAACTGTATATAAGAGTATTCAAATAAATAAGTTATTTTTAAAAGATCAAAACCAGAGTTGTGAATTATTCGTGAAGATTAAAATAGGTTGTGAAAGTGAAACTTCAATCATTGGATTGACGAATTAAGTCAAACCTTAATAAACGCGATAAATACCTTTCCACTTTTCGGAAAGTTAGTTGTCGACAAACGTAAATATTAGTGTCCGACCGAAAGTTCGGTTTCGGTTTCGGTTTCGGCCAGTTTCGGTCAAAAAATCAAGTTTCGGTTTCGGCCAAAAACGGCCGAACCCTTCGGCCGCGCCGAAACTTACAACATCGTACCTTCGGGCCGCGCTCGGCTAACGTCGGGCGCGCTCGGCACGGCTGGCAATATGGCGTCGCTCGCCTGACTCCGCCGGCAACTACCTAAATCAGTGCGCTTTGCAAGTGTAGACGTGTCAATACGTGTTGTGTTTGTTCCGCGAATAATGGTAAGTAGTTTGATCAAGTATTTTCGTTTGTTTTTGTTGTGAATTCGTCATGTCATAGTTAATATTTAACGCTTTATTTTAATAGTTTGCTAACCTATTGACGAATATATTTAATTTTAAAGGTGTAAGTGCCAAGGTTAAGTACCTGCTTCATTAAAGTTTAAAATTCATCTTAGTTGCGTGTACTATTAATGTAATAACGATTGTAGGTACCTGCCTATGCAATAAAATGAAAGGTGAATAGTTATTAATTTAAATTTAATATAGACGTGTAATGTTAATGTAATGTTGCGAGTAATGTAATGGTGTGAGTAGGTATTTTGACGATTTACGAGTAACGTACGCGTAGGGTTAGTGTTGGGCTTCTGGGTTTGGTTGTACACATAATTAATAGTAAACGCGATTAATCCGGTAAAATAAATTGTTTTAATTAATAAATAATTTTATTGCTTTAGGTAAAAAATGTCACAAAAGGAAAGACATCCGATTTGGCAATTTTTTGAGAAATCTACAGCTGACGTTTCGAAAGCTGCCTGTAAACTGTGTAACAGGTCGTTTTCACTCGGTAGCCATGAGCCTAAAAAACAAACCTTGCATGGTCTAAAACAACATTTATCAAAACAGCACGAAGCCGAGCATAGGCAGGTTTTAGAACGACAGTCCGAATTGAACGAAGTAAAAAACGAAGCCAAATTAAAGAAACAAGAACAAAAAATTCCACAAGCATATGCATCGACCTCTAGTTGTGATAATCAAAACCTTGTTCAAAGCACGATTCCAGGTTTAATTTCTAGACCTAAACTGTCTCAATGGCCAGACGATCATGAAATTTCTAAAAGGATAGATAAAGCCATAATGGATTTGATAATTGTAGACATGCTTCCATATACGTTGGTTGAAGGTGCAGCATTCCGGTGACTAAATTTTACTGACCCGCACGCTGTTCATAAGTATAAATCAAAATCCGAAAAGTATTTCAGAACATCTTTGATGCCGAAAACGTACGAAAAAATGAAGATTAAAGTAAATGAATTAGTTGCAAAATGTACTTGGCTTAGTGCTACCACAGATATTTGGAGCAACGAGAGTAAAACCTGTTCACTGCTGAGTTTCACAGCCCATTTTATTCTGGAAGAAAAGCGTCTGAAAGTTATTTTAGGTGCATGTGTGCTAGAACAGAGTCATACGGGTGAATATATTGAACAAAAATTTTCGGAAATGGTTACAAAATGGAACCTGCAAGGAAAAATATTTCTGGTGTTGCGTGACAATGCACCTAATATGAATAGCGCTATGCGTAATAATTACCAATCGATTGGATGTGTATCGCACAGTCTGCAGCTAGTTATTAACAATTCGCTTTTTATTGATGCCTTAGCCAAAAAGACTCTAAAGAAGTGTCGAAAGATTGTAGGCCACTTTCACCATAGTGAGCCAGCTACCAGAAAATTGACTGAATGTCAACATCAATGTGGAACCCCGATACATGTTTTGGTGCAGGATATCGAGGTGAGATGGAATAGTACTTTCTTGATGTTAGAGAGGCTGCTAGAGCAAAAAAGTGCAGTGAACTTGTATAGTGTAGAACATGGCAAGATTGAGACGCTAACTTCTGACGAATGGGACCTCATAAAACACCTAACGAATGTGCTGAAATTCTTTTACGAAGCGACACTTGAACTATCATTCGACAACGCCTGCATCTCAATAGTAATCCCTCTGATATCGCTGCTTAATCGAAAATTACAAACACAATCAGAAAATGAAGCAGAAGCGTGCATAAATATGAAGCATGCTCTCCTAGAATCTCTAAATAATAGATTTTCTTTTGTGAAAGGACATCCCTTACTAATGGCTGCAACTTTACTTGACCCAAGGTTTAAATCCAAATATATATCCACAGACGAAGTTAACATTGCCACAAATGAGATCGTAAATTTTCTGGCAAGGTACAGCAAAAATACTCACCGTGAGCAAGAGAACGACATAAATGCGACATTGTTCTCTGAAAGTCAAAATATCCATAGCCAAATAGAGAGTCTTTGGGATACACACGACCAGTCAAATATCGAGCAGATGCACACCGATGAAAATCTTGACCCAACAGCGACACTCAGACAGACTCTACAATGTTACCTATCAGAACCCTTGTTACAGCGTAATGCTGATATTTACTCCTATTGGAACTCCAGCCCATATCCTTTATTACGAAATGCTGTTCTAAAATACCTGTCAGCACCACCGACAAGTGTACCTAGCGAGCAGTTGTTTAGCGCTGCTGGACAAATATATGCTGATAGGCGAGGTAATCTGCTTGGAGAAAATGCGGAAAAACTATTGTTCTTGGCATATAATATAAGACTGTTCAACTTCGATTACTAAGACTGTTAGCGTTAAGGCGGTATCAGACGGTTTGTGTATTACACAAATTTTGTGTAAAATTTTGTCAAAAATATACACAAACCGTCTGATACACAAATTTTTATGCACAAACTGTGTACACAAATAATTTGTGCAGCATTTGTGTATTCCATACACAAATTATATTTGTGCTATACACATATCGTGTGATGGGGTACACAAATGCTGCACAAATTATTTGTGCACGTTTGTGTATACATTTGTGTATGAAAACGATTTGTGTATGCTTAAAATTGGATCATACACAAATGCACAAATTATTTGAGCTGTCACAATTATTTGGCTTTTGAGGTTTCTTTTTATAATAATGGAGAATTTGAATGAAGAATTTACGTTAGAAAAAAGGCGAAATTATGCCAAAAAAGTGGAGCGGAAGTGGAGTGAACAGGAAATCGAACGATTGATTTCGGCTGTTGAAGAGCGGCGTTTATTATGGGATGTCGGCGCTGCCGAATATAAATTGCCAAAAATAGACGCTTGGCAAGAGGTAGCAGATGCTGTCGGGAATATTTCGATGGACGATGCGAAGGCAAAGTGGTCAAATCTTCGTATTTCCTTTAAGACCAATTTGAACAAATATCGTTCAAAGAAATCGGGACAAGGGACAGATGAATTGGTGACAATACATTGGCGATATTTTGACTCGCTAATGTTTTTAGAGGCAAATGACGTTCAACAGTCAAGCGCATCGACATCGTCATTAACATTAGTAAGTTTTTTATCGTCTTTATAGTATTATAAGTTCTGACTAATTATATGTGCTTCTAGCCTTCCGCTAACACCGATATGTTGGTTTTGGAAGATTTTCCGGTGGCATCTGGGTCACCTGCCGTCGTAGTAGGCCAAAGACAGAAAAGAATTGCCACTCGCCGTTTGAGTTAAGTAACTATAATAATAATTATTTTACTATCTGTTGATTAATACGTAAAAAAAATACTATAGTCAAACTTACTGTACTGTAAGCAAAGTTGATAAGACTGTTGTAAACAATAAATGACAAAGATTAAATCTATAAGTAGTTGATCCTAAAAAAGAAATTGTTGATCTCAGTAAGTATGTCAAAAACACTGTTTTTATTTTTAATTAGATAATTAGTTATAAAAAATAAAAAGTATAAGTATAGATTTGTTACTATATTATACTTGTTGATTTGTTATCATAACCTTTGTTATGCACCTTAAATAATAAAAAAAAAGGTTCGCTAAAATGATTACCAAAGGTGATCAATTTGATTATTTTGATTATCTAATTATATTTGAATTAGCCATTCGAGGCTAACTGATTGTGATATTTGTGAGTATAATTAAAATGTAAGTAACTGAAAATAAATAAACATAATATATGAGCATCATATTTTAATAATAAATTTGTTTTATTTTATACCACCATTAAAAAATCGCTAAGTCGGCGAGATATTAATTTTAGAAAAAAACGGGCTTACTAACATTTTTTCGACTTTTTAAGGACTTTTTTTTTTTTTTTATAAAAAGTTCGGTTTCGGTTTCGGTTTCGGCAAAATAACATGTAACATGTTTCGGTCGGTCACTAGTAAACATATATATTTTTTGACTCTCACAGTTTTGTTTAATTAAAATTTCCAACATAAGACGAAAGAATTACATACTTGGAAAACTTTCAGAATGTAAAATACAATAATAATAATGTGACACAACAAATGTTGGAAACGAATAAAATGTCTGCGATTGAATTTGACGGAGTAAACACGTACGTTCGCTCGTTAGAAAATTTGATTTTTGACATTTTTGAAATTAAAATTATTTGAATGAGAAAATATTAGTGAAATTAAACACCTGTTAAATTGAAAAATGATTAAAAGTGAAAAAATAAAAAGTTCGTGAAACAAAAAAAAACAAAAACATTAAAGAACAATAATTGGAAAAAAAAAAAAAAAGATAACACTGTGACAACTCCGGTAAAGGGGAGCAATCCCTACGAACTCCCTAAGGAAATAAAAGACATGATTAGGAGGAGGAATCGTACCAGGAGAAGAGCTAGGCATACAGGTGACCCTAGCCTAAGGAGAGATGCCAACCGGCTAACCAACAAAATCCGTGATCAGATCAGCAAATTCCGAAATGAGCAATGGGAGTGCTTCCTGGAAAGCCTTGAGCCGGGCGGGAACCATTTCTGGAGAATGTCCAAATACTTCCGGACAAAAAACAAGTCCAGAATGCCACCTATACATGGTTCCAATGGCATGGAGTATGAGAAAGTCGGCAAGGCCGAAGCGTTTGCAAACACCTTGGAAAAACAATTCCAAGAAAATTCATCTTCGGAGGAGGACTCTGACGACGCAGGTGAAACCCAAACACATTTACGAAGCTCTAGAATTCTGCGCAAACAAGTTCGTCCGGAAGATAGTATTCGACCCATTGACAGACAAGAAGTAAAAAACATAATCCACACCCTTAACATAAGAAAATCCCCTGGATTTGACACCATTACAAACACAATAATTAAAAAACTACCTGACAACTTCATTAACAAATTAACAGACATTATAAACTTCATTTTTATTTTGCGAAAGTTTCCAAAGACCTGGAAGATGGCAATAATTACGGTGCTACCGAAGCCAAATAAAAATTTAACGTTTCCCCAAAACTGGCGTCCAATTAGCCTCTTATCCTCCCTCGGTAAAATTGCAGAAAAAGCAATACTCTCCAGGCTATCGCAAATTGTTTACGAAAACAAACTTATTCCGGAGAACCAATTTGGCTTTATGCCCATGCACTCCACGGAACTACAGCTGGTAAAACTTACTCAACACATTACTAATGGCTTCAACCGCAGAAACTCCACTGGCCTTGTTATGTTTGATATAGCAAAGGCATTTGACAAGGTTTGGCACGATGGGCTCATACTCAAAATGCACCAATTAAAAATTCCACTGCCGCTAATACAGTTAATCGGCTCCTTCCTCAAAGGCAGAACTTTCCGTGTCAGAATTGACAACCACTTATCCAGCTTACGCCCAATAGAAGCAGGAGTACCGCAAGGTTCACCTCTTTCCCCCATCCTGTACAATATCTTCACAGCGGACTTACCACAACTACCAGCAAATGTTAAAATTTCATTATATGCCGATGACACTTGTATCTACTATACATCCAGACAAGCAGAAGTCATCACTTCAAAACTGCAAAACTCCATCAATACATTGCTGAGTTATTTCAGAAAATGGAAGATTAAAATCAACCCAGACAAAACACAAACAATTTTTATAACCAGAAAAAGACAACAAAAACCGACGAAACTGGTGATTCAAGGCGAAAGCATTGAATGGACTAGGACAGCTAAGTACTTGGGACTTATACTAGACGACAGACTTACCTGGACAGAACACATAAGAAGCAAAAGAAAAAAGGTCACAACTATAGTCTCCTCCCTATTCCCCCTCATTAAATCCAAAAAACTTAATATTAAAAACAGGCTCCTCATTTTCAAGCAGATTGTGCGCCCCACACTGCTGTATGGCTGTGTTGCCTTCTGCCAAACATCTAATTCCAATAAAAAACAGCTACAATCATGCCAAAATATCGCTTTGAGGAGAATCTTTGGATATCCTTGGTACATAAGAAACACTGACATCCACAACGAACTAAGACTTGAAACTATACAAAAATACATACGCGACAAGGCCCTCAAGCTCTTTGACATAATAGACCGACACGAAAATAGTACCCTCGATATCCTAAGAGCTCAAGCGATTGAACACCTAACACACAAACAGACATACACATCTTTAAGAAGTCTGACGAACGTCTAAGACCGACAGAATAATTGTGCTTCAAACTGGATACCCAACAGTCCAGACGTTAAAAATGAAGTAAAAGTGCCCTAGCACTAGCTTCACGTAACAAACCCCTACTCCTGGAAACGACTAAATATGAAATCATTTTCGACTTTCCTAGAATAAGTACTAGTAGCAAAAATGTCCATTTTTTGTATATCCCTTTTGTATAATGTCCCTGGCCTTTTGTGTGGTCCGTTTTTTGGGCAGTTTGTCAATTGCTTACACATTTCCACAAAAGAAAAGGAAAATGTGAAGGCAATTGTAACTGCTTTTGGTTTAGTTATACGCAAATTTAGGTTTTTCATTTATTGAAATTAGAGACAATTTGTGGCACATTTGCATCACAAATGTGCAACCAAAGAAAGGACCACACAGGCTCAAGATCGATGTTAGGGCTAGGTCAAGGGACATACAAGTAGTATTCCAGAAATCGTGAATCGGCATAGACCGTTTTTAAATAGTTTTGTTTTACCTTTTTAAAATAATTTGCCACTTGTTTGTTCTGTATGTTAATTAGATGTATGTCGTATTAATAGATGTTAAAATAAAAGTCAAAAATATAGATGAGTGGTTTTTAGTGTTTGACATGAAACACGTTAAAAATTAAATTAGCTGCGTCCTTCTCAACGACAAATAATAGACCACATGGGGCACCTCCTCACGCCGACCAAGGCAACTGCCTCTTTTTATCCCATTTCATTTGATCGGATTAGTCTATTAGGTTAATTGTAGCTTTATGTACGAGCTTACGAGCTTGTTAATAATCATCATCAAATGGAATTTCTAAATTTGAGAACAACAAACTCAAATTGTAACATTGGGGACGGAGCCAATAAAGATGCTAAATGGAAAATTTAAGGACTGCACAGGGAACAATCGCTTCTTCGAGGATCTACATTTAAATAACTGCGCAATATTTGAAGCTAGTCGTTCATTGGTTACTATTCGCAATCATTGATTGTTCATCTATTAATTATAACTACTTCGCATTATGATTCGTCCACCCACAAATTACTTAACTGCTCACATATACTTATCTTAAAATACATAACTTCAGTTGTAAAACCTGAGCAAACAATCAACCTTAGATGAAACAAATTCTATATCGAAAATATTTGTGATTGATATCTTATATCTACATCGCCATTTCCGCATCATGTAGGACAATTCCTGCTGCTGAAGTTGCATAACTCAAATCTTCTTAACAAAATGTGCTTCTACTCACGTAATTTCTTCGATACATCTAAAGGGCCCACGTTGTTCTCGATTATTTAACACTTACTGAATTTCCCTAAATTATCAAAAATTCAAACACCAGAAACACTTCAAATTATAAACTTAAAAAATTAACTTTACGTTAGAATATACGTTAATCAGAAATTTTGTAGTGGATAAGCCTTAACACAATTTAAATATCAGGTCATAATGCCAACTTATGTCTACTTATCACAAAGTAGTTGCACAATATCAGGTTTCAACAGGTACAGAATCATTGCCGCCACACCTGAAATTAGTTCCAAATCATGTCAGAACTTTTACTTTGAAATGTTTAAATACAAAAGCTTACCAATTAAATGTGGCGTATTGACCACATAGCTTTAGACCTAGTCTACGGCAAAATCCACCATCACAGGCTACTTTCCTTCACACAGCTGCTGAAAACGAAGTATGGGAACGAGATCCTAGTAGCCGCTTCATTTGATGTATTCTACACCTTTAGCGAACAGCTCGTTGAGAGAGTACCCAGATAGCGTTCATCGCTGATTCACATCAAATTCGTTTTATTTTCCAATAGCCCATGAGCACGTCAATAGTCAAACAACCATCAGGATGCTGGAGTTAATTGGTCGAACTCACAAAATTGAGTCATATTATGCTACATAATAGAAAACCTACAATGCAACTTCCGGAAAATATCTTTTACACTACTTACAGAGAACAATTGGAATATTGGGAAATGGTGTCGTAGATTTCAGATTATTCAGGGTCCTCAGATTATTTTTAAGTGAAATTAGAGGCAAATCCCACCCAGTTCTTGATTGTACTAGTTTTTCCAATTTGTATTACTGCTGTGCTCTAATGTTCAATCATTATCGGTTGCACAAAACTAATTCGCTCCCATAACCTTTCAAGTAAACATCGTTTTTTATGTAAAAATATGCCGTTTCTTCAACTTTACTGCCTGCATGGACCTAAATCTGAAATGGAAAGGGTTTAGTTACATCAAGCACCACCTTGCAACTGAAATAATCGAACTTACTGCTCACTGCCGACTGGACTTCTGTGGTGGGCACCATCCCCAGTGATGGCCATACATTCATCCCATGGCCGAAACTGAAAGTGATGGAGAAAACTATATTAAATCAAACATAGAACCCTTTCTATCTTTTTTGACTGCAAAAGCATTTTTCCCATTTTCTGATATGAGACTAGAATTTTATAGAACGATCACGGCTGAAAACACAAAAGTTAATCACAACCCAGAATGACGTGGTTAAAATCCATCTCCTGGAGTTCGTAGCTTTGTTTTTTGCGAATGTTGAATGTTTCATGGCTCATTGACCAGCAGTCAGCCATTTTATAATTAGCGATTACTCACCTGAATTAAATAAAACGTTGAACACACGAATTTGCCTGGTTGAGGGAAGCTGCAGACAGAGTCCACAAACTGGAATGTTTTCTTTGAATAAATGAGGACCAAGAGACATATTGTGACTATAGATGAGTCAAACAAGCAGACAGACAATAGTAAACTGAATATATTTACATAGTGAAATTTGATGCTACAATATATAGCAACAGAACAGAAACTTCCCAATTAACACCGAATCCATGCAATTCTTTTACACTTCATGTGATTGAGTCAATATTTATATTTTATTCTTAAATGGAGCATGTATATAAGACTCACCGTTAACTCTCGCATTCTGAGCGCGTTTTGGCGGGAATTCCTAATTTCTCCGACAAAACTACATACTAACCTCAAATCGCAAATTTCGCGGCAAGAACTGGTAGGTTTCGGGCTCTAACAGCTTTTTCATTATTTTCACTAAATATCACTTGAATAGAATGTTCTATGATCAAAATGGTGAGAAGAAACATAATTTGCTACGAATTATATCACTAATTGAAAAATAATTGCATTTGTTCCTTACGGCTTCCTCAAACAATACACTGCTCTGCTGTATGGAATCACAATCTTACAGCTGTGAATATTCATACCATAGAAATAATAGCAAAAGGAATGGGCTCCATGCATTGACGCTGCTCACGGAATGAATTAGACTGTGTGCTAATAGATGGCATTTTCCTTCGAATGACTGTTTGAATTGAAGTTTGAACATTTTTTGACATTTGATACCCTCGCTTATAACTTAAATAGAAAAAACATTGTAAACCTATATTACTTCAAAAATATATTAAAATACTAACGTTTCTTCCTGCATTCATGTGACATTTCTGTTTTGTTTTGAAACAATCACTGAACGGAACAATAAAATGTCAATTTAAAGTTGGCATTTTCTGAGACGCAAACCTTTCGGAATAGGGTCTTTGGTATAGTGCGCCATAATGCCAATCAAAAGGTCATTTGTATGAAAGTGCCGTCGATTAGCACACAGTCTTAATAACAACTGGTAGGGAAGTTATACAAATTTAGCCGTGTTTTATTATGCGATTGAGCGAGAGCGGGATAGATGTTTGATGTGTTCGAATAACAGCGCGTAATCTTGCTATTTATCTGGATCACGCATTGTTGTTGGAATAGATGTAAAACCCTTTCGGACTGTAGCTCAACCGCTATCCGGCTCTCGCTGAATCGCATAATAAAACATGGCTTATATCTGGAGGTAGTGGACATATTTTTCATGAATATAGTTCTGTTCGCGTACCATTTTCTGATGTTTCAGTCTCGAGATTTGCGTTTACGTACTTTCTCGAGTAATAATTTTGAGAGAGTTTCTTGTGACGCCACGGGGGGAAGACGAGCACGAGATTGAAAAATTTTTCCAGGCAAATTTGGTCGAGTAAAGTCGGGGTGCTTCAAAAATTCTTTGACAACTGTCAAACGTGTCAAATTTTCAAGTGATTTTGCTACATGTTACTCAAAAGCGTTTTTTCATTATATGAATAACAGAGCGAAATCGTATTAAACCTCTCATTTTTGCTCGACTAATGGCAAAAACCACATAAACAGACCTTTTGTTTGTTCTATTACTCGAAAATCTTACTGCTTTGTACTGAATTGAGAGTTTCGCGTTCCAGTACAAGAGAAAATAGGGAGAATTTCGAGAATATTGCTCGGACAAAAGTTTCCCCTCCTTACTGATTTTCAATGAACAAACTTGGTTTAGTAAATATCTGAAAACTGTCATATGCATGTATTCGATATTTGACAGTTGTTATTTTGATTTTCAATTTGATTATTTGTAGGTATTTTGTTGAATTATTTGTAAGTTAATTATGAATAACTAATAAATTATTGATTTGTGAGCATTTATTTACATTTCTTATGTTTAGTTAATATTCCATATCAATATTGGCATTTTTACTGACAGTTACTGAATATCCGTTCCCGTCCTTTTATCAGTATTTCGCTCACACTGTTAGAGTTACACTCTTCGGAACGATATTTGAGATTTTATTGCTTTTTTCGGAAAAAATACGGGAACAGACCTATTTTCATCATATTCTTCTTTTCCATTTTCAATATGTCATATATATAATGAACTGTCCACACGATCATATAACATGACAAATTTCTATGTCATATATATGATGAAACTACACAGAATTTTGTCATATATTTTCGTCGTATATATGATGAAACATCATAGAAATATGATCGTCTGTATGCACCTTTACTCTTAGATATCATTTGATGTTGCCGAGGCGGTTAAGCCAATTGTGTAGCCTATTATCGTTAATGTTCTTAATTATGTTTAGCCAGGCTGAATGCTTGGCATATGATTACCTCCACCGCTGAGATAGTCATCTGGACGGGAAATGTAAAACATAATGTTGCGGTCACGCAGTTGGTGCTGTGCAAGCAAGACTGATAAATTGAGAATAAGAATAGCTTCGAGGAGCCATAATTAAGAGATACTGCTGTATATTCCATAGCCGGGGTGGGAACCACAAATAAAATGAAGAACGGTCAATTTAAATCTCCTCACCTACAGTGTAATACCGCGTTTACAACGACCAAAATCTAGTAGATTTCGTGAGATGATTTGATAAATCTCCTCGCGCGTTTACACCGCCAGTGAGGAGATTTAGTTTGACACTTCGATGGTAAATCTTGGAGGTTTCAGCAAGATTTCAGGTTAAATCTTCTCAAGTCGCTTGATCTACTAGATTTCGGTCAGTGTAAACGCTGTATAAACCAGCGTGATTTATCAAATCTGCTCAATAAGTTTCCGATATAATGCTGTAAACACAACACGGGCTACATGTACCGAATATTTTGCAGACCTGGTAGCAAGCTATGGTGAGCTTAAATTGAGAAACACAATTGCAGCTATGTAGCTTGGCGTCACACTCACAGTTGTCAAATCTCAAAGCATTAGCAATTCTCAGTCAAATATCAATATGGATCAAAAATCAAACAGATCAAGGATACAAAATTAAAAAAACACATATACATATACACAATAACGAAAACTTAAAAACTTATAAGGAAACTTAGGAAATGTCAAATAATTTTGTTCAGTGCAGCCAACATATTCATATATTCTATAATATAAATAGCTCTAACCTGGCTATGTAATATTTCATAGTCGATAACTCATGCCTGAGTTTTGCGCACGCTTATTCAAAACTACGGCGGGCTATTTTCTAGCCGATAGCTGATGTTGTGTTTGTAGCATAAGACCATTAAGTCTTATTGTTTTGGTCACTCCAGTGGAGCAGAATTGTCATATCCCATACATTTATCCCGAGCAAATTAGCTCTTGATAATAGTCGTGTTTAGCTATGCACTTGAGCTAGAGCCCGATAGGTTTTTGCATGTATTCCAACAACAATGCGTGATCCCGATAGATATCAACATCACGCGTTGTTGGAACACATTGAAAAATCTATCTGACTCTCGCTCAAGTGTATAATAAAACACGGCTAATAACTGGGCTTAATTTACTCCTCTGCAGAAATAGTTGAGCTAGAAATATCCAAATGAAGACATGGTTCATTTTCTCTGCCGCGAACCTAAATTTTTCCTTATATTCCTCAAAATTATAATTTCTTCAAAACTTTCAGTTAATTACATCTGAAAATTTAAAATCAAGTAATATATGAGGAATGTGTATAATCGTGTAAAATATAATTTAAAATTTACAACAAGAATTTAAAATATTAATTTGTTTAAAATTGAAGGCCAATGTGGGTATTTTTCCGCCTGTTGAACCAACTCCTCTCAGTCACCTGAAAATAAAACATGAACTCATTTTTCCTCATTGGCTAAAGGTAATATCAAAGAAAGAAAACAATTAAGGTCGTCACTCTATCAAACATGAACTCAAAACTGTGATTCTGGCGCCGGACGACTGGGAGACCACACAGAGAACTCCTTCACTTCAACTCTCCATCACTACACCAACTCTCCTTCACTTAGTTGATAAGTCACTAGTTCACTTAGTACAACAACTCTGTCGCTCATCCGACAGGACATCTGCGCTCACCCAGCATCCAAAAACCACACCAGCAGACCTAACTCCCTAATACTCTTCAACACACTACATCCAACAATCACTCCGTGGAAACAATTAAAGCTCAGTGATAACTCACCTGTCAGCACTATAACTTAGAACACTTTACTTAACTTCAGGAACCATTTCAATATTATATAATATCAGCCAAAAAATGTCTAAGGCGTCCGCACACGGAGCTACCGAAAAGAAACTGATTAGTGACTCGAATTTGTAACCAGTTTCCTATGAGTCACTTCCCATATAAACAAATGGGATACCGCACACGGCAATACTGGTTGCAAACTGTTTTGAAATCAGTCACCAGCGGATTTGCATGTCGAGTCGCTTACGAAAATGTTTCCTACATTTTCCATTTGAGAAAGTGCAGAAGCAGGAATTAATCTTTTTTATTGCCGCAGAAGTTTAAAATGGCCTGTTATATAATTTTCTGCTTCCAGGGTATTCAAAACAACTTGAATAATGATTTGAGTAATTTAATTGAGTTTCGGATGAGTAGGCTCGTGTGAGGAGCCTAGTCGCTAAGTTAGGAAATGGTTTGTAACTCATGTTGCCAACTAGTTTAGTTTTTTTTTAGTATCTCCGTGTGCGGAGGGCCTAAGACTGTCAACCACCAACAATGAAAACAGAATTCCCCCTTAATGTAAACTTTCCAATGTTACGATATTCTACTTACCAACATGCACAGTTATTAATGCTTACTTGATTCGGAATATATTCTAATGACCAAAAGAATACGGCCTTAAAAGCAATTTTTAACTCCAAAACAGAGCATCAAGAGTAAAATTGATCAGGAACAAATTGACAGAGGGACAGTCAAACGGGAATGTTGTTTAATGGTTGTGCTCACCATTCGTCGTTAGATAAGTTTTTAGGTTTGACTATATTTAAATTACAATCTCTTTATTCACGTAATGAACAGTTTGACAATTCCCGGTAAAATCAATCCCAAAATTTAATCAGTCCATCCCAGCCCGCGGTTGCCAGTTTACTTGGTTCATGTGGATGCCATAACGTTGTAATGCACACCCCGTCATGTGCCTGCCATTTCTTGTACAGCTTAGTTGTTTTCCAATCCCAAATGTAACATTTGCCGTCTCCATCTCCAGACACCAGATAACTCATATCAGGCGAAAAGTCCACAGTACAAGCGTACCCCGACACCATATGACCCGAGAAGGACTTTTTGCGATTAATTTTAAAACGATTCATTGCCGAAAACACAACTATTTTGTTATCTAAACTCTGACAAGCCAGCCACTTGCCGTTGGGTGCTAGCGTTACAGCAGGCATAGAGTGCATTGTAGGATCGGCAATGTATTTCATGTCGACAGGGATATCCCATTCCCATATTCGCATGCTTTTGTCGTCGGAGGTAGTCACAAACCGGCGATTTTCATCAACAAATGTTATTGTGTTCACCGCTCCCAAATGGCGATCATATTCTTGAACGATCTCCCCGCATCGAATGTCCCACTGGAAATGAACACATTATTTGCATTTACCTGTTATATTGACATATAGAAATAGTACATACAGAAATAATTTTTTTGTCAGACGTACCAGCTACGAACAAATGCTGTTTGTTGTTATCCGGGTGGAATTTGATACAGAATGGTATTTTTCTTGAAGAAAATCTTGAAATGACGTCTCCTGTTTCGGTATCCCAGAGTTTTATGTAACGATCGTAGCCAGCTGACAAAAACTGTGTTCCCTTATTGTTCCAGCATACATCTTTGACGGCTTGCCGATGACCAATATAAGTGCGTATACATCTTTTATCTTGGTAAACTTCCCATAGTTTTATGCGACAGTCCATACTTGCAGACAAAAGTAAATGTGCAGATCGCGGAAACCACCTCATCGTAGATATTCCTTTGGAATGACCTTCCCACGTATGTATATGAGATTTTGGCAAGAAACACTTTGATGGTGGTACATCAGAGCGGAGATTTACCCCAACATCATTAGGTATATGCAAAAACGATCGTCCTTGATAGTCCAACGCGTTCGAGACTGAAACAAAATAAGAACAGAATGTCATTGAGATAGTTAAGTTCAATGCAACGCTATACACACTGTGAAGGATAGACTTTTCCTCCAAAGGTAAGTCCTCATTAATTTTTCCGCGTTTGTGTTTCTTCGCCAAGATTTCTTCTAAGGCTGCTCTTTCTGCTTCTGTTGGTTTAGCTGTTCTTTGTTCATCGGCAAACTTTCCCCAAGGTCCCAAAAATCCTTTTACGTCTGATGGGTTATCGTTTCTTTCTTGTTTTCTCTTCTTCGTAATGCTGGTGCTTTCAAAAACTGTTTTACCGTCAGTATCATATGCAGACTGCAAATCGCCAACATAATTTTTCCCTAATAGTGACTCCGAATTCAAGGATGGATCTGATGCATATCTGTATGCATGAAAGGTTTTTCGCTGATTTTCAAATTGAAAATTATTCACATGGGCCGGTTCTATAGACCCAGTCAAAGTGTTGTTATCTGTCAAGCTAGGACCCTTGTCCATTTGATTTCTAGGCCCTTCAGGCAGAGTAAAGAGGTCTTCATATTTAACATTGTAGTCGAGCTCATTTTCGTTGTGAGCTTGTTCTTTGGGTATGACTGTACTTCCTGCAGCAAACACATCAGGAGCTGGGCATGGTGTCAATATGCCAAGACGTGAATGTGCATCGTTGGAACGTTCCGGCAACACATCAGAAGTAATACTTTCTTTGACATCTGACTCTTCGTCCGACTCGCCGTAGTTCAGCAAACTTATCATGACTGGGAATATGAATAAAAGAAGTTCGTTTGTATTTATGGTTATTCAATAACTTTATATGATGAATAATCGCGTTTTAACATCTCAAAATTGGTAAACACTTTCAAAACAATGCAAATTCAACTATATCCAGCGCTATAATTCCTGTGAATACTTAACCAGCAGGAAGGGAGCTTCGATGAAGTAATTTGCGTTTAATTATTCGAAGGAAAACAGGTACCCACCTACGAAGAAGTAAACTCAAGAATGGCATACGTGAATTCTCGCACTTTTGTAGTAAAAGTAAGTATTCTCTCAAATGTAGCTACCAACAGCGACAAAGCCCAAACAGACTGCAGTGAAACCACAAACAATTTTTGCAGTTTTGTGAAACTACCCAAATATTTTGCAGTTTAAACAATTTACTCTGACAGACTGCATCCGTTCTATTTGATGATTTTGAATTGAGAGCGAAGTTGCTTATAATTGATATAAACAATAATATATAATCATTAATTTATATATTTATTTGATATCTGGTTATTCATTGATTTATAATATTACAATAATTGTAACTCAGATCATATTAGTAGCTATTATCAAACAAAACATGTGATATTGAAGTCAAATTTTGAGTTCAAGTTGGTAGCAGGATAGATACAACCATCAATTCCTGCTTCCAGAATTGAAATTGAAACAGCAATCCACTTTGCAGTTCTGAGTTCAATAAACACTGACAATTGAGTTCAGTTGGTGACAGACTATCAAATGAAACCGCGAAGAACGACTATTCCCAGTTTCAGTTCTGCAGTCTGCCACTGGTATAACTCTCACGGTGTGAGCGAAAAACGGAAAAAAGTACAGGAACGGATATTCAGTAATTGTCAGTAAAAATTTCACTTATTGATATGGAATACTAACTAAACATAAGAAATTTACATAAATGCTCCAAAATCAATAATTTATTTGTTATTCATAATTAACTTACAAATAATTTAACAAAATACCTATAAATAACTAAATTCAAAATCAAAATAACAACTGTCAAATGTCAAATACATGCATGTGACAGTTTTCAGATATATACTAAACCAAATTAGTTCAGTATATATCAGTGAGGTGAGGAAGTGCTTGTGCGAGCAATTTTCTCGCAATTCTCCCTATTTTCTGTGGTACGGGAATGCACAACTTTCAAGTTCAGTAAAAATCAGGAAGATTTTCGAGTAGGGGAAGGGAACAAACCTACGGTCTGTTTATCTGGTTTTCGCCTTTAGTCGATCAAATATGAGAGGTTAGATACGATATCGCTCTGTTACTCAAATAGTAAAAGCACGCTTGTGAGCAACATGTAGCAAAATCACGTGGAAAATTGAGACGTTTGACAGTTGTCAAAAAATTCTCGACTTTGCTCGACCAAATGTGCCTGGTAAAATTTTTCAATCTCGTGCTCGTTTCCCCCCCAATTGCGTCAAAAGGAACACTCTCGAAAATATTACTCGAGAAAGTACGTAAACGCAAATCTCGAGACTGAAACATAAGAAAATGGTACGCGAACAAAACTTTATTCATGAAAAAACTTTCAATTACCTCCAGATATAAGCCGTGTTTTATTATGCGATTCAGCGAGAGCCGGATAGCAGTTGTGCTAGAGCCCGATAGGTTTTTGCATTTAGTCCAACAACAATGCGTGATCCAGATATATATCAAGAGCACGCGTTGTTGTTGGAACACTCTCGTTGTCTCTTGATCAGACGCATAATTAAACACAGCTTAATTTGTATAGCTTCCCTACCAGTTGTTATTAAGACTGTGTGCTAATCGACGGCACTTTCATACAAATGACCTTTTGAATGACATTATCACGCACTATAGCAAAATCCCTATTCCGAAAGGTTTGCGTCTCAGAAAATGCCAACTTTAAATTGACATTTTATTGTTCCGTTCAGTGATTGTTTCAAAACAAAACAGAAATGTCACATGAATGCAGGAAGAAACGTTAGTATTTTAATATATTTTTGAAGTAATATAGGTTTACAATGTTTTTTCTATTTAAGTTATAAGCGAGGGTATCAAATGTCAAAAAATGTTCAAACTTCAATTCAAACAGTCATTCGAAGGAAAATGCCATCTATTAGCACACAGTCTAATTCATTCCGTGAGCAGCGTCAATGCATGGAGCCCATTCCTTTTGCTATTATTTCTATGGTATGCATATTCACAGCTGTAAGATTGTGATTCCATACAGCAGAGCAGTGTATTGTTTGAGGAAGCCGTAAGGAACAAATGCAATTATTTTTCAATTAGTGATATAATTCGTAGCAAATTATGTTTCTTCTCACCATTTTGATCATAGAACATTCTATTCAAGTGATATTTAGTGAAAATAATGAAAAAGCTGTTAGAGCCCGAAACCTACCAGTTCTTGCCGCGAAATTTGCGATTTGAGGTTAGTATGTAGTTTTGTCGGAGAAATTAGGAATTCCCGCCAAAACGCGCTCAGAATGCGAGAGTTAACGGTGAGTCTTATATACATGCTCCATTTAAGAATAAAATATAAATATTGACTCAATCACATGAAGTGTAAAAGAATTGCATGGATTCGGTGTTAATTGGGAAGTTTCTGTTCTGTTGCTATATATTGTAGCATCAAATTTCACTATGTAAATATATTCAGTTTACTATTGTCTGTCTGCTTGTTTGACTCATCTATAGTCACAATATGTCTCTTGGTCCTCATTTATTCAAAGAAAACATTCCAGTTTGTGGACTCTGTCTGCAGCTTCCCTCAACCAGGCAAATTCGTGTGTTCAACGTTTTATTTAATTCAGGTGAGTAATCGCTAATTATAAAATGGCTGACTGCTGGTCAATGAGCCATGAAACATTCAACATTCGCAAAAAACAAAGCTACGAACTCCAGGAGATGGATATTAACCACGTCATTCTGGTTTGTGATTAACTTTTGTGTTTTCAGCCGTGATCGTTCTATAAAATTCTAGTCTCATATCAGAAAATGGGAAAAATGCTTTTGCAGTCAAAAAAGATAGAAAGGGTTCTATGTTTGATTTAATATAGTTTTCTCCATCACTTTCAGTTTCGGCCATGGGATGAATGTATGGCCATCACTGGGGATGGTGCCCACCACAGAAGTCCAGTCGGCAGTGAGCAGTAAGTTCGATTATTTCAGTTGCAAGGTGGTGCTTGATGTAACTAAACCCTTTTCATTTCAGATTTAGGTCCATGCAGGCAGTAAAGGTGAAGAAACGGCATATTTTTACATAAAAGACGATGTTCACTTGAAAGGTTATGGGAGCGATTTAGTTTTATGAAAGTGATAATGATTGAACATTAGAGCACAGCAGTAATACAAATTGGAAAAACTAGTACAATCAAGAACTGGGTGGGATTTGCCTCTAATTTCACTTAAAAATAATCTGAGGACCCTGAATAATCTGAAATCTACGACACCATTTCCCAATATTCCAATTGTTCTCTGTAAGTAGTGTAAAAGATATTTTCCGGAAGTTGCATTGTAGGTTTTCTATTATGTAGCATAATATGACTCAATTTTGTGAGTTCGACCAATTAACTCCAGCATCCTGATGGTTGTTTGACTATTGACGTGCTCATGGGCTATTGGAAAATAAAACGAATTTGATGTGAATCAGCGATGAACGCTATCTGGGTACTCTCTCAACGAGCTGTTCGCTAAAGGTGTAGAATACATCAAATGAAGCGGCTACTAGGATCTCGTTCCCATACTTCGTTTTCAGCAGCTGTGTGAAGGAAAGTAGCCTGTGATGGTGGATTTTGCCGTAGACTAGGTCTAAAGCTATGTGGTCAATACGCCACATTTAATTGGTAAGCTTTTGTATTTAAACATTTCAAAGTAAAAGTTCTGACATGATTTTGAACTAATTTCAGGTGTGGCGGCAATGATTCTGTGCTTGTTGAAACCTGATATTGTGCAACAACTTTGTAATAAGCAGACATAAGTTGGCATTATGGCCTGGTATTTAAATTGTGTTAAGGCTTATCCGCTACAAAATTTCTGATTAACGTATATTCTAACGTAAAGTGAATTTTTTATGTTTATAATTTGAAGTGTTTCTGGTGTTTGAATTTTTGATAATTCAAAGAAATTCAGTAAGTGTTAAATAATCGAGAACAACGTGGGCCCTTTAGATGTATCGAAGAAATTACGTGAGTAGAAGCACATTTTGTTAAGAAGATTTGAGTTATGCAACTTCAGCAGCAGGAATTGTCCTACATGATGCGGAAATGGCGATGTAGATATAAGATATCAATCACAAACATTTTCGATACAGAATTTGTTTCATCTAAGGTTGATTGTTTGCTCAGGTTTTAAAACTTAGGTTATGTATTTTAAGATAAGTATAAGTGAGCAGTTAAGTAATTTGTGGGTGAACGAAACATAATGCGAAGTAGTTATAATTAATAGATGAACAATCAATGATTGCGAAAAGTAACCAATGAACGATTAGCTTCAAATATTGCGCAGATATTTAAATGTAGATCTTCGAAGAAGCGATTGTTCCCTGTGCAGTCCTAAAATTTTCCATTTAGAATCTTTATTGGTTCCGTCCCCAATGTTACAATTTGAGTTTGTTGTTCCCAAATTTACAAATTCCCTTTGATGATTATTTATTTATTTATTTTATTTAACAATAGTATGCTCATAAAATAGAATAGAGCATTTACGTTAGGGCATTACGTCTCACAGAATTAGGGCATTTTACGTTACCTTTGCATTGTTCAAAGAGTTTTTCGTAAAGCAGGGATTCGATTAACTAAACTAATTGTTGTCGTCAGACATTCGGGTAATTGAATGCATGAAGAAAAGCGATTTTTGCACACACTCATATCTCTAGAAAGGTAGCTTATGTTGCTTGTGTACACACAATGCGAAGCGTTTATGCAAAGCCAAGTTTAACCTATCATCCCAAACCAATGAGATTAGACGGACATTTTCTTAAAATACTAAAATACTGCAAACTTAATTATTAAATGACTACTAACAAAAATCACAAAGAAAAGTCTCTGCAGTTTGATTTGATTTAAAATATTTGGTAATTGTCACTTGACGTAAACAAATTTTTCTCTTCGTTACTGCTGTACCACGAATTCGTTTTAACTCACGGTAGCACACTCTGTTTGTTTTTCGAACCATTTGAAAACTGTTTCTAGGGCTTGAGATGTTGCCTAGGCCTTAACTCTTGGTATTTTTTTCGAATGCACATTTCACTATTAGATATGTCAAGCATGGAAGGAATAATGTATTATTATTAATTGAATATTTATTATTAATTGTTGTTGTAATATATCGACTCTCGATCATAATGACATTGGGAATAAATAAATAGTCAATAACCGGCCATCGTTAATCTATTGGCAGGCGTACACTTAGTTCTAGTCATATGTCTAAATCCTTAGTAGTTACTGAACTCTAAAGTGCTGACCTCTCAATACCCCGACATGATACAAATGTGTAATAGGGTAAAAACCCGATTACGTAAACTTTCTTCCTAATTTTGTTTCTTTCCTTTAAAGAACTCTTTATTTATTGCAAATCTCAATTCAAATAACTTTACATTCCTTAATGTCTGTTAAGTGTTCCACTATGCGACCGGCATCTACGCACCCTCTGAAATTAAGAAAAACTTTTTGTTAATTCTTCAAACCACGAGCCTTGCAAGTGTGGAAATATTAGGGGAACAGAAACAAGCACACAACTTTCAACCACCACACGAATTTAAGCTCTCACACTTTAATGCCATCACCTTTCACATGACCATTCAACCTCTAGGACAGAAACACGCCAATCCCTAACAACCAACATTCGGGAGAACGCAATCTATCCCCGAAACATTATCACTGGGGAGAACACATCTTTCCCCGAGACACTATCTTTAGGGAGAACAATTTAATAGAGAATTGAGAATTGAGAATTTTAATAGTCAATAACTAAAACATTTTTGTAACTTCCTTTATTAAACAGATACAGACGTCCTTTATTAAAACATATACAACAAACACAACATACAGTATAACAAACTAAAAAACAAGTCAAAACTTAAGAAAAGAAAATGATAAATTCAAATTTGATCCTTTATAAAACTGGACTGTGCCAGTTCGCGGTTTCTTCGATACTGCCTTAGTATCCATTAACCTAAACCTAACATCAATGTTACGCCTGTCTGGGCTATCCTCTGGTTGCACATTTGTGATGCAAATGTATCACCAATTTGTCCCTAATTCCGGAAAATAAACAAATAAATTTTAGGGACCTTAAAAAACAAAAAAGAGTTTCAATTGCTTGCACATTTTCCTTTTCTTTTGTGGAAATTTGAGAGCAATTGAAAAATTTTCTAATTTTCTGAACAAAAAACGGACCACACAAACGGCAAAAAGCAAAGGCATTTCTCAATTATACAAAAAAGTGTCATTTCACTTAAACTACGTTAACCTGAAAATTGAAATCTAAAACTTAATATTCTTATTTTCAACATCCTCCCACCTGTTTTGAGCCATGTACTCAAAACACATCTTATTGGTGAGGCTACTGAAATTCCATTTTCTAAAGCTTTTTTATTTTAAATTCAAACAGTTAAACTAATCTTGGTTTTCTTATAACTCTACCGTATCTAGTCTTCACGGGAGGCGACAATATCTTACTAACATTTTCCTTATCTTCTTTATTTTCGTCAGATATTGTTGCCTTTTCGCGCATTTCACTTACGTCTATACAAGTCGGTTTTGAACTTATTTCTAAGGGGTAAATTCGTTGTATTGGACGCTTACAAATTCCATCTTTTGTCTTTAAAATAGCGACATAGGCTTTACCGTTTTTTCCAATAATAATATTATCTTCTTTAGCCAAAGGCCAATCTAAACGCTTTTTTCGGTCGTCGCTAACTAACACAATATCCCCCACTTTTATTTGACGGTTATCTCTATGGTTATCCTTTTCCTTTCTAAACCTATTACGTAGCTGTTCGGTAAGATCTTGTTTATATTTGAGACGCTCTTGTAAACTGATCCCGTTCAGGATATCAATATCAGGTGTCTCGGTTTGCTTTGCGTCAATGAGGAACATTGCTGGACATATAGGCTTTAAGTCTCTGGCATCGTCGGTCACGTAGGTCAGAGGTCTCGAATTCATAATGCTTTCGCAGTCACAAAGTACTGTTTCCATTTCTTCAAATGTAAGCGACGATCGCCCCAATATCTTACGCAACATACTTTTGCAAATTCCTATCAAACGCTCCCACCAACCTCCCCACCACGATGCTGTAGGAGGATTGAATTTCCACTTTATTTGCTTGGACGTACTATATGTAGAAATGACATTCCAATTTAATTCTTTGAATGCGTTATCCGTTCCTACAAAATTTGTTCCGTTGTTGCTATACATAATGGAAGGCCGACCACGATGCACTATGAAGCGTTTTAACGCCATAAGAAATTGTGATGTTGACAACGAACTGACTAACTCCAGATGTACAGCACGATACACTGCACAGGTAAATAAGCAAATCCAACCCTTACTGTTATCTTTAAGATACAATGGTCCAGCAAAATCTACTCCAGTTATTTCGAAAACTGTTGTATCTTGTACCCTGAACTTGGGTAAGGGTGCTGGGGGTACTTTTAAAGATGTTGAATTATATCTTTGACATATAATACACTTCGCAATAACCGATTTAATAATTTTACGCGCCTGCAGTATCCACACCTTTTCTCTCATTTGTGCCATTACATTTTGTACTCCAGCATGACATAATTTCTCATGAGTTTCGCGTATCATCGTTTTTATGATCTCATGATTTCTGTCTAGTACAACCGGGTATAAGAAGGCGAAATTGTCATTACGCTCCACTATCTTTGTTCTTAAGCGTATGAGTCCATCCGAATGTACAAATGTGGCTAAGGTGGCTAACTTATCGTCATTTGGTACGAACATTTCCTTTTGTAAGGATAAAAAGAGCTTCTTTTCGGCACTATTAATTTCATTAAAGGAAAGGCATGGGGTGTTATAGGTTTGTGTCTTTAGTGTAAAATTTTTGAAGCGAATTAAAATGGCGAAAAATCTAATTAACTTGGAGTAAGAAGAAAACATTTTCATAATATTAATTTTATTATTTTCTGCAGAGTTCATGACTGTGACCCTAGAAGCCGATTTTATTAACTCTTTACCGACTTCTTCTTCTTCTATTTTATATATATTTGTCGGCCAGTATTCCTTGTCCTTTTTCAACCACTCTGGCCCCTCCCACCAAGAAGAAGCAATTAGCTCCTTTACTGTGCACCCTCTTGATGGTAAATCCGCGGGATTCATTTCCCCGGGCACAAACCGCCAAGTTTCCCCCTTGGTTAAATTCTTTATTTCGTTAACGCGATTATAGACATAACGTCCCCAGTGCAGATCGCGTTTTATCCACGACAGAGTCGTCGTAGAATCAGACCAATAATAAATCGGTATGTTATCATAACCTAACGCTTTCTTCACTTCATGGGCTAAACGACTTCCCATGGTCGCTGCAAGCAATTCTAATCTAGGTATAGTCGCCTTTTCAGGTGCAAGCTTGCTTTTCGCGGCTACAAATTTTACTGATACACTAAGATCATTTTCCGATCTTAAAAATATAACTATTCCACACGCTACTTTACTTGCGTCGCAGAATGTATGTATGTAATCGAGTGAATTACACCAACTTAGAAATTCTGACCGAGTTTTGTCGTCTACTGGTGAATCCCAATCTACTTTTTGTTCCCATAAGCCCTTCAAAAGAATTTTGGGAGTAAGTGTTATTGGGCAAGTAATACCCAAAGGGTCAAAGATTTTGTGTGCTGCTGATAAAATCGATCTTTTAGTTACTTTTTCTGGTGTTATATTTAGTAAGACCTTGGGGTTTATAGACAGCGTATCACCATCTTTATTGAACAAAATCCCTAAGACGAGCGTAGAATTGTTCTCATTGGAATCGCGAGTATGCTCCCACCCTCGCAGATCGAAACAACCACTATTCATAATCGACTTGGATTCATTTATGAATTTTTGCAGATCGTCCTCTGAATCCACGCTTATCGCACAATTATCGACGTAAAATGATTTCTTTAACTTTTCCAATGTGAACCTCGACCAATTTTTGAAGTTATTTTGCATCTCATTTTCCAAAGTAAAATTCAAAAAATATTCTAATACGGCACTTAATAAAAAGGGGCTACAAGTTAATCCAAATACTACACGTTTGTGCCGAAAAATTCTTATAGAACCATTTTCGTCGAACCATAAAAACCTCAAAAAATCGCGATCGTTTTCATTTATTCCAATTTGCAAAAATGCCTTTTTAATGTCCGCAACTACACCAATTTTGCGTTCTCGAAAACGTAATAATGAGGTAAGGATTTGTTCTAGTAAATTTGGCCCTGTTTCTAAACATTCGTTGAGTGATGGATGCCCCGGTATTTTTGCAGATGCATCAAACACAGGGCGAATTTTGGTCGTACTATTTTCTTTAACTACGTGGCGATGGGGTAAATAGTGAACAAAATTGCTAATTTCGTCCGCTTGAACGATTTCAATAACGTCGTCCTTTAACCATTCGGAAATTACTTGGTTATACTCGACATAGAGCCCTTGCCTTTTTAATTTCTTTTCTAGATTCCCTAAACGTTTGAAAGCTAGATCGCGATTATCTGAGAGGGGTGCGTAGTCTTCTTTCCAGGGCAGATGCACTGAAAAACGACCTTGAAATCTCTTTTTATAGTTTTCAGAAAATTTTCCTCAATTTGCATATTTTTTAATTCTGCCCTCGTTTTCTCAATGGGGTCTTTTATCCCTAAAACGTCAAGATCCCACAAATCGCTAATTTTCGCGTCACTTATTAGTAAATCATGCACTAATGCGATTGTATCTGTATCCCTACTCTGTTCCTTTAGCTTTCCCGTAATCGTCCAGCCTAATTTGGTCTCTATTGCTGTTGGCCCGTCACGTAATTCATATTTTCTACCCGTTATTAATTTTACCCAAACATCTGCCCCGATTAGCATATCAATACCTCTGTTTGAAGTATCCAAATCATGAATTATTATTTTCTTTTTTTTTAATTCTTTGACCCAGTCCAAGTTTTCTATAAGAGGTAAATCGCCACAAATTACTTCCTGGTCTAGAACTTTAAAATTACATCGGTAAGTGTTTTCTATGTTCCTAATACGAGGCTGATAAATATGATGTACTTGCTCACGGGTAGTAGAGCCCCCAAAGAGTGTATGTGCTATTCTATGTTGACCTATGGAGATGTATCCTAATTCCTTAGCTAAGTGCGGTTTAATATATGATCTTTGAGCACCCGAATCAAGAATTGCTCTAACTTTAATTTCTCGCGTTTCGGAATGTAAAATTACGTTTAAGGTTTGTAAATATACTTGTGGTGAATTTGTAAAATTTGCCAAATTGTGTTCAATAGAGGCCTCGTCAAGGTTTCTATTATTAGCGGAAGATTGACACATTAAGTCACAATGGCGATAATTACACAATGAACAAACTATATTTACTTTACAATCTTTAGCAAGATGGAATTTTAAGCATCGAAAACAACAACGTTTCCTTTTAACAATATCTTTTCTTTTCTCCAAAGGGATCTTTTTTGCCTTTTCGCACTTAATGCTATCATGAGTTTCATTACAAAATATACACAAAAATCTACGTTTACCTTCGGTGGTGACTAAAGCGCTTGCTGTGGGGATGCCCTTAGAGACTTCTGGTTTCTCCTTTGTAGTTTTCTTCTCCATATCTGCTCATCCGCCGAATCCGTTGACAGCCATCTTAATTCTTTCTTCGCCTTCGACCTCCAGTTTTAAAAATTCCATCAGATCTGCTAGTTCTGAGTTCTTCACGTTCAATGCTCGTTCTGACCTTGCTGCTGATCGTTGCCATGCACGTAATATATCTTCTGGTAAGGATGATTCGACGAGAGGGTATAAAAGTGTAGCGAAGTCATCTGTAGCCACGCCGAGAGACTCCAGTGCCCTAATGTGAGCGGATAACTTGTCGTAGGTGTCTGCTATTTTTTGATGGTGGCACTTTTTCGAGCTAATAACTCCCGAACGTAAAACTGCTTTAGAATTTTTTGCTGTCCAAAGCGGCTTTTCAGGCTGTCTATCGCCTTTTCATAATTTTCCGCTGACGTTGGGAAACTGTTTACTAAGCCGGCTGATTTTGAGCCCTTTTCCATGGCCATTTTTAAATACGCCAGTTTATCTTCCTTATCCAGTGAAGAATCCTCGTGATATTTCTTGAAATGGGACCAAAAGGAAATCCAGCCGCTAATTTCACCATTAAAAACTGGAACATTTAATGTTGGCCTCTTAAATGCTTGCGTGACAACCCCTACGGTGTTGGTAGTCCCTGTTGTACTTTCACCACTCGAAATGGAAGATTCGCGAGAATTATTTAGCCGCATTTTTTCGTATTGCGCACTATCGTAGAAGAAATCCCTTTTATATTGGTCGTGACTTTCTATTTCTTTTTCGATTTCCGCTTCCTTTAAATTGTCATCCGCCATCATTGCGTCGATGAGTTGAGAGCTAGTTTTCTCTAATTCTTTAAACTTTTCCTCGAGTAATCGAAATGCCATTTGAATTTTGTCATTATCACGCGTTTCACTAGTACACAACGCTTTAAAACTGTTTGCTGCCTTTGTAAATTGGCCACGGTGTACCTTGCGAGCTTTTTTTAAAATTTCCATTTTTAAGTAATATTAACTTCTTTATCACTTTGAAAATATTACACCTTTAATAAAAATGAAGTCTATTTTAACTTGTCCAATCAATATATATATATAGATCACTCAAAAAATACAACGATATTGTTCACTATATACAGTATTGTTCGAAACCTAAGCAACTTTTTCCATTGAAGTGATTTAAGTAATGTGTCTTCTTTCATTATCAATATTTTCAAAATAATTTGTTTTATATTTTTTTATTTATATATCTACTTTCTAAAGCTAACAACAACAGTTTAATATTCTATTACAGATTAAAGAAAAAAAAAAAAAAAACAAAACCAACTCAAAATCTTGCTGTTCGAAACCGAAGCAACTTTCAATATTTTGTGTGATAGCCCTTATTCCTTATGACTTCCGCACATCGTTTTGGCATGGATTCTATAAGGTTTCCTAGAATTTTCCTTGGAATTGATTCCCATTCTGCTATTAAGCAGGACATTAGCTCACGTTTATTACTAAATCGTTTAGTCCCAACTCTTCGCTTCAATATGCTAAAAAGATTTTCTATGGGATTCAACTCTGGAGATTGAGGTGGCCAATCTAAGACTTGAATGCCAGCAGTAGATAAACTAAAATTTTGTATTTGGTTCATAATACTTTTGATCATCAATAGTTTCCATCTTTTACGTGGGTAATTTTACGTAATTTGAAAGGAACTGTTATACGTTAGCCTTCGGATGACAACGTGTGAATCCCGTTAATCCTTATCTGAGTCACAATTCCTTACAGGATGCCGTAGAAAAAAAAACAAAAAACAAAACGTTTCGCGACGAAACATCCCTTTTAAACGTAAGTATATTTTATATGTATTTGTACTTACCATTTTTCAATTTCTTTTTCATTAAATTTCGAATTATAAATAATTACCTATACCTTTATTATAGTTTTAAACATTCATTCGCTGCTCCTCTTGAGGTTCACATTATAGGGAAAATCCCGGTTTCAATCCATTTTTGTACTAAACAAACGAACCAACGATGTGGAACCTCCGACGGGAGAACACCAACCCATCAGCGGCATTTCTGATCAACAGGGGCGGATCTTGAATTGGGCCCTGGGCTAATACTGCTTAGGGGCCCTACCTAATTGCTCAACTAATTGCCATTTTGACAAGAAACTGTTTTCTGTAGTGATGTAGGTATATGTAATGTAATATATGTTAAGTACAGGAAGAAAATAGGAAAACAAAATATTTTATTTATTTATTAAAACATTATTTATTGCAAAATAAATTGACAGGTTATAAATGGTTATGTTATATAAATTATAAAGCAACCTTTCTGCATTTTTGTGCTGCAAATTCTTTTATTTGGTCATCGCACTGTAGGTCCTTTGTTAAATCGCAATTTATCGAAAGAACTGATAAATGATTTAGTCGATAGTTCGACATTGTTGTCCTGTATTTGTTTTCTATATACGACATCCTGGAGAAAGAACGCTCCGCTTCACAGCTAGTGATCGGCATCGTTAAAAAAATCTTTAAGATGGTATAGAAGTTTGGGAAAACATCAACAAGTTTCTTTTCATAAATTTGCCAAAAAATTTCCCTGCATGAGGTGTAAGACTCTGTCTTAGACTGCAGTAAGTAAGATTTCAACTGAATGCACTCATTCACTAAATGTTCGTCTACGTCATTTGGATAATAATCAATAATATTACGTACACTTTCCAGATCTATGTGTTCTTGATTTTTGTCTTGCAAATCCATTAAAAATTTAAATTTTTTGCTATAGGTCTCATAGGCTTGGCTTCTATTATTTAAATCCATAATCATCTTATCCAACGCAACGTTAAGCGTGTCTCCTTTAAATTTTTCTGCGCCGTTTACTGAGACTTTATCTGTAGATTTATCTGAAAATTTTGAAGTAATGCATCTCTTATTTATGTCACTGCAGTCTGTTCCCACACTAGTACTTAATTTTTTAGCTTTCTCTTCGTATTCCTTTAGCTTCTGATCTGATTGTTGCCTTATGTTTTTCACGAACTCTTTTAATGACACAATTAACTTATTGCCTTCACCAATGTCTAAACCAGGGCTCGGTACTTTTTTATTAGCTACATTAACTCTCTCCAAAATTTCTTCCCAAAAAACAATCAAAATTGCAGTTTCTAGTTTCGCCAGTTTATTAAATAAATTTCGTGCCTCTTTTCGGAAATCAACTTTTTCATCGTCATTTTCGCCGAAACTATTGAGAATTTTAATAAAGCCATCATAATTACTTTTCAAAGCTCTGACAGCATCAAAGTGACAAGATCATCTGGTCTGGCTTAAACTTTTTAACGTAAATTTTAGTTTTGTTTCACGATTCAACAGTTCCCACCTATGGGTCGAAGCAGAGAAGAAAACGTATATTTGTTGCACTTTTCCAATAAAATTTACAATTTCGGTTGCAACCTTCACGGATTCTTGACCAACTAGGTTAAGGGAATGCGCAGCACATGGCACGTAATATGCGGATTTATTTTTTCTTTTAGTAGTGCTTGTACACCATTGTAGATTCCGGCCATATTAGCAGCGTTGTCATATGACTGTCCCCTGCAATTATCCAGTAGTAGTCCATTTGTTTCCAAAAAGGCTTGTAGAATATCAAATAAATATAAGCCAGTATGACTACTAATTTTAATGAAAGATACACATCTTTCATACACTTTTCCCCGAAAACAGTATCGTAGTACAATAGCAAGTTGGTCATCGTGAGACAGATCTGGGGTTGAATCCATCATAATTGAATAATACTTTGTGTCGTCGTTATTTACTTCAGTTATAATTTGTTTAATTATCTGTTTACCCATAATCTCAATTATTTCCTCATATACTGTTTTTGATAAATATGATATTACAGGATTTGGTCGCAGCTCTCGTTGTTCAATATGTTCTCGTATGAATGGGTCGAATTCTGCCAATAGCTCTAGAGCACCCATAAAATTACCATTATGTGGAGAACCAAATACTTCCTCGGAACCTCTAAGTGCTAAGCCTCTTATACTCAAAAATTTTAGCACTGCAATAACCCGTTTTAGGACATCGTGATAATATTCTGTTTCTTTATTTAATTGCTCCTGAACCTGCTTGTCTAAAACAGACTTATTTTCTTTTCGTGTCAACTACACTGACATTGAATTCTTATGTTCATCAGAATTTTCGTGATTTTCTAAACAAAATCCTATGTGTTTCCAATCAGAAAATCCGGTTGTGTATTGAGAAGGAGTTTAAGAAAAAAGTTTGTAAGTCAAACAAAAAACAGTACCAACCCTTTTTGAATAACATAACCAAGATCTTTCCAGTAATTGGCCATTTTTAATTTTTCTAGTGAAATCCCTATTTGAAAAAGATCTGTTTTGCTCTTTATATTTCTTCATTGAAGCTGAATATATATTCTTCGGATCTTTATTTTGAAAGTCAGTCATTTCATGTGAGAGGACGAAATTAATAAAATCATTATTTAGCAAATCTGGCCACAAGCCCACGTCAACATATTTCTCAAACTCAAACTTAATATTTTCTAAATTTTTTTTCGGATTTGTTAAATTTGCACAAGCGTTAAAAAATTTGGTCCAAAAGTTATCGCTAGTAAAACTTGTAAGATTATGAGATCTCGGAGGGCTGTAAATGTTAATTAATGTCAATTCGACTCCGGAATCCACTTCAATCTCTACTATTACAATTTCAATATTATTACTCAAACATAAATCAAGTAACTGGGGATAATTTTTATCAGTTCTCTTGAACTTTAGATTTTTTTTAATTAAAATTGCGACCCCACCACCCGTTCTGTCTTGTCGTTCTTCCGAAACCCTGTTGAAACCAAGCAAACTAAAATTGTTGCCCGGCCTCAAGAAGGTTTCAACCAAGCAGAAGATGTCTACCTCTAACAAGGTGTGGAGATGGTGCAGGGCAGGAATCCTTTTGAAAGCAGACCTACAGTTCCATTGAATGATGCTTAACTTTTTTCCTGAATGTCTATTCATATAGCTTCAATGTCCACATCTTCTTCCTGAGAAATTTTGTTAATGTCTGCTTTAATGGGTTTGTTATACAGGTCCTTACTTCTAATGACCGCCACCTTATGCCTTTTCTCATTTTCCGCTGGCTCCTCGTGAGAGTGACCCAGATTCTTCCTTTTAAGGTTATCCACAGAGCCTAACTCCTGTGGCTTTACCGTACGGTTCTTATATCTGGAATTGTCCAAAGATTTTAATACACTTCGATTGTAAATATTACTAATGAGATTACTCATGTATTTTTTGACAGTCTCAGCAAAGGATAGTTGTTGAACTCTAGGGATTACTCCGTCGTTTTCAAGTAGCAACGAAATGGCCTTATTGTTGTCCACGTTGTGTACCGCTACCGTTTTCTTGACTATTTTTTGGAATTCGAACACCGGGCATTTATTATCAGAAGCTGGGTGATTTGCATTCGGGATATCATTCCTCTTACAATTCACACAATTAGGAGCCGGAGCGTTGCACTCCTCCTTCCCGTGACCAATCTCTCCGCATTGAGAACAAGTTGGTTCTCTGTTTTTGTTTTTACAGAATCTTGAAATATGCCCAAATCTCTGGCAGTGACCACACCGTTTCGGTCTATCAACGAATGGAATAAGATTGAGCTCATAGTCCCACCAAGCTATACGGTCCGGCACGTTGAATGTTTTAACCTTAATTTTGAAGGAATGATGGGTACTACTGTAGTGTACCACATGATGCAGCGCACCAATGAGCGAAGCAAACTAAACTTTCCCATTCGGACCGAAGAAAAAGGTTTTCTTTCCCTGGTCCCTGAGGCACAGAAAAGGTTTTCTTTCCCTGGTCATCCCATTCCATTTCATTCCCGTTCCATTCCCACGCTGACCGCTGTTTGGCTCCGCCTCCAGTTTCCCACGTTGTCCATTGACCGATCGTCTGGAGACACGCCCACCTACAATGCGATCTGCAAACCAATGCAGATCGATCTGACCTCGTTAGGTGTTGCCTCATCGAAATAATTCCGATGGGAAAGTTTGAGGTGACGACACTTTAGTGCTGCGGTAGCACCGCAAAATAAGTATAAGAACCCCGCAAAATTCTGATAGTTAGTCAGTAAGAAACTTACAGCTGTGAGCTTAGTAAATTAAATAAACGTATTTTAACCTAATAATTATTTCCTTAATTCCAAGTAATTTACCTATCTTTCCATTCCAACGGGATCTGCTTGATCAGAGCGGAACCCTGCGGAACAATCCCTCGAGTTTTCCCAACCAATCCAGGAGGAATCCTACATGGCGACCGTGACAAATTACTCATACGAGTAATATAGCGAACTGGAGAAATTAAACAACAAATGAAGCAGAAGAAACCAGAGCAGACGAACAAGGAGCAGTTAGTGTTGTTTCCGGCAAATTACCGGAGTCCAGCAGGGATAGTGAAGCAAGGGACAGAGATACAAAGACCTACGTTCGAAGATGCGCGTTGCGGGCCTAAACCACTGGACATAAAGAGATTTTATAAAAATAAAAATAAAATCAAGAAAATAAATAAAAAAAAAACTAGAGGTGGAAAAAGGCATCAAATCAAAAAGAATGTTAAACAACTAAGAGACATTTTAGAAAATTGTAGATCAGAGGAGGAAAAAATTAGATTTAACTTACTTTTGAACAAAGCCAAGAATGATTTGAATAGACTAAATAAAAAGAAGAAAATAAATTAAAATATATGTAGAAAGTTTGTAATATTGTTTGAATCTTGTTGGAATTTAGGATACTACTTACTTGACAATTACGATCTTGGTTAACCAATACAGAATGGGAAACAAAAACACTAAGACATCCAATAATGGAGAAATAGTTAACAATGTGACGGTGCAAGACATAGTAAGGACCGACAACCCGCAAATTTTCTTTGTGCTATGCGCAATACTGATAGTGCTCATTTTGAATATGGTATATAAGATATACATGAATCACCGAAGAGGTCTTCGAAAGCGTTACTTAAGTTCGCCAGCTAGAATAGCTATAGTAGATAGCAAGGCATGAGTCAAATGGAGGGTTTAGAAGCAATAAAAGCACAACTAGAAGCTATATTAATAAATTTTAAGAAAAAAGGGTCTGCAGTATATACTATTAAAACATTAATAGAGAAGGAAAATACAGTAGAAGAATTACTCACAAAAGCAGAAGCATTGAAACCTACGGAAACTACTCTTGGTATAGCACAAGACCTGGAGAAAATATATGTAGCAATAAGAGATTTAGGAAAAGAAATCGAAGAATTCATAAAGATTCAAAAGGACCTTCGTACGGTAAATACCAGCAGCAGCATGTCGTTCGATATTAAGACGGCAACAGCTTTGATACCACATTACAGTGGCAAGGAGGATGAAACGGAATCCTTCCTCGATGCGGTTAGTCTACTCGATGAACTTACAGAGACGGCGCATAAACAAATAATGGTTAAATTTATAAAGACTCGAATAACAGGTCGAGCAAAACTGGCTATAACTGAAGAGCTAACTACAGTGGAAGCGATTAAGCGAAAAATTCGTCAAAAATTTTCGGTGAAATACTCATCGGACGCATTACTGGCACAACTGAAGGCAACTCAACAGGGAAATAAAAGGCTTGTTGATTATATTAGCCAAATTGAAGATTTAGCAAATCAACTCACGAAAGCCTTCATTTCAGAGAACGTAGCAAGTGGTGAATCGGCCGAGAATCTTGCCGAAAAATTCGCAAAACAAGCGCTGGTAGAAAATGTTTCGAATCCTGAAACATCTATCATACTAAAGGCGACAAGCTACACGAAGCTTTCCGAAATTGCAGCTAAGGCAATTGCCATAGACAAGCCGGTAAAAGCCAATGTGTTACATTTTAATGCAGAGGAAGGGCAAAATAAACCAAAGTTTCAGAATAACGGCGGAAGTTGGAGTAGGCCGAGTAACTGGCGGCAAAGACAAAACAATTTCAATAATCAAAATACGGGCACACAAAATAGAAATAGAGATAACTATGTGCCCTCAGGTGGTGGATGGCAGGCAAATAAAAGATTCAATAATCAACGCAACGGACGCAACAATAGCAACCGACGGAATTTTGGTGGCAACAGAGGGCAGAATAATCAAAGGATACACTACTATAATTCGGGGGAAGACCAAGCCCCTCAGCAAGAGGCCGACCCAAGTCAGTTGGGGGGACAGGAACAAATGGGAGAATATACAACATAAGTTTAAATCTGGCAAACTTCATAGTTGCTGACGTCGAGATGTGTGACAAGAAATGTACTCTTCTTGTAGACACTGGTGCGGATGTATCCTTATTTAAAAGACACTTAATTAAACCAACCCAAATGTATTACCCCAAAAATAAATGTACACTACGAGGAATAGCGGACACTACTCAGCTTTCTATGGGCTCTACAGAAACTAACTTGATATTTCATGGTGACACCGCGATCAAACATACGTTCCATGTTGTTGATAATAGCGTATCGTTCGAAGCAGACGCCATACTAGGCATAGATTTTTTAGTAAAATATAAGGCCCAGATAAACTACGATACGTGGCTGTTAACATTATATCTACCGAATAAAGTTTTAGAAATTCCAATTCAGAACAGTCCAGAAAAGGACGCATTGTTGATACCAGCTAGGTGTGAAGTTATGCGTGTCTTTAAATTACAGAGCCAGCATAAGGATGATTGGGTAATCCATAACCAAGAAATATGTCCAAAAGTCTATACAGCAGCATCAATAATTTCAGCAGCTAATCCTATTGTCAGAATATTGAATACAACAGACCATACAGTGAAAGTCGATATAAGTAAATTAAAGCTAAGTCTACTATCGGAATATAGAGTGTTAAGGTGTAAAACAAAGGCTGAACGGGCAAATAAACTAATATCAAAAATTGACTTCTCGAATACCCCAGAGTTTGCAAGGAAACAATTGGAAGACTTATGTTCCGAGTACGAAGATGTTTTCGCCCACGATGATGAGCCATTGGCAGTGAACAATTTCTATGAGCAATCAATACAAATTTCGGACAATATACCCGTCTACATAAAAAATTATAGACTTCCTGAAGCTCATAAGGAAGAAATCAATAATCAAGTACAGAAAATGTTAAACGACGGAATCATCGAAAATTCAGTGTCGCAATACAATTCACCAATTCTGCTAGTGCCAAAGAAGTCCAAGGATGTAAAAAAATGGAGGCTGGTAGTAGATTTTAGAAACCTTAACAAAAAGGTAATTGGAGATAAATTTCCCTTACCAAGGATTGAGGAAATTTTAGATCAAATGGGGCGAGCCAAATTCTTTTCAACTCTTGATCTTATGTCGGGTTTTCATCAAATTCCAATAGAGAAAAACTCACGAAAGTATACAGCATTTTCGACGAATTCAGGCCATTACCAGTATTGTAGATTGCCTTTCGGATTAAAAATTAGTCCAAATAGTTTCCAGAGAATGATGAACATAGCGCTAGCAGGTTTGCCTCCGGACATTGCATTTCTCTATATTGATGATATAATCGTCGTTGGATGTTCACTCAGGCATCATCTTAAAAACCTTAAAAGCGTTTTCGAGAGACTGAAAGACAAAAATCTTAAACTAAATCCTGAAAAGTGCAAATTTTTCCAGACAGAGGTAACTTTTCTGGGACATCAGGTGTCAGCTGAAGGAATTAAGCCTGACACTTCAAAATATGAAGCCATTAAGAACTATCCCACACCCAAATCAGCTGACGATACTCGACGATTCGTTGCATTTTGCAACTATTATAGAAGATTTGTTCCCAACTTTGCGAACATTGCCCTACCACTTAACAAATTGTTGCGGAAAAAGACGGCATTTGAATGGACAGAGCTGCAGCAAGAGGCATTCGATAAACTGAAAGCGACGCTAATGTCGCCTACAATTCTCCAATACCCCGACTTCGGAAAACAGTTTATAATTTCGACGGATGCATCAAATGAGGCCTGTGGAGCTATATTATCCCAAAAATTCGAGGATAAGGACCTCCCTATAGCTTTTGCAAGCAGAACTTTTACACCTGGGGAAAAAAATAAGTCCGTTATCGAAAAGGAATTAGCAGCTATTCATTGGGCGATAAATCATTTCAGACCTTACATCTATGGTCGAAAATTTGTAGTACGAACAGATCACCGGCCGCTCACTTATCTATTTGCAATGAAGAACCCATCATCCAAGCTAACACGCATGAGGCTTGATATCGAAGAATACGATTTCACGGTAGAATTTGTGAAAGGGAAGCAAAACAGTGGACCAGATGCATTATCTAGAATCGATATAGAGGATTTAAAGAACGTCAGTGTTCTACAAGTTAAAACAAGGGCGATGACATCAAAATCGAAAGAACCAACCAGACACTCAGAAAGGTCGGATACAGAATCACAGCAGCCTGATCAACTGCGAGTGCTAGAGGTATCTCCGTCCGAATCATTAAAAAATGTGGTAGAATTAAAATTCACGGCGAGCAGCTGCGCCACGAATGAACTAAACATCCTAATACAGGATAGCAAGTCAGTACTAATAAAGCGGTTATTTAGAAGAAATATAAATGAATCCATGGAATCCGCATTAGAGCGTGAAATCCGAAGGTTGGATGAAGAAATTTATTACGAAGTTCAGACCGAGACTCTGAAACTTTCTACAGAAAGCGAAATTTTTAATTATGTAAGCGTTGCTATATTCAAGGATATATGCAATCGCAGTCTAAGAAACGTTTCAATAAAATTGTACAAGCCGCTCATACATATAGCAGATGAAGAAAAAATTGTCGACATTTTGAATCAATATCATAATACACCCACAGGAGGACATCTAGGACAGGCCCGAATGTATAAGAAACTAAAAACTATATATCTTTGGAGAAATATGAAAAAATCAATAGCGAAACACGTAAATAATTGCGAAAAATGCTCAAGGAACAAACATCAGGTCGAGACTAAAGAACCTATGCAGCTAACAACCACGCCGGTTAAGGTATTTGAGATAGTATCAATAGACACGGTAGGACCTTTCACCAAAACTGCTAGCAATAATAGATACGCGATAACATTACAATGCGATCTAAGCAAGTATGTGGTAGTCATACCCATAAAAGACAAGGAAGCAAATACAGTAGCAAAAGCTGTGGTGAATGAGTTCATTCTCAAATATGGTCCAATGAGCTACATTAAGTCTGATTTGGGAACGGAGTATAAAAATCAGGTATTTAAAGAAATATGTGGGTACCTACATATCAACCAACTGTTTGCAACTGCGGCACATCCAGAAACAATAGGGGCTTTAGAGCGGAATCACAAATCCCTGAACGAATATCTCAGATGTTTTGTGAACGAAAATCACGACGATTGGGACACTTGGACCCCTTATTACGCGTATTGTTACAATACAACTCCAAACACCGTGCATGGGTATACACCATTTGAACTCATATTCGGTAAAACTCCCTCGGTACTTACGGAAATACCAAACAAACGTCCTGATCCAATGTATAATCATGACCTCTATGCAAAAGAACTAAAATATAGACTACAATCCAGTGTAATAAAAGCAAGACAATATTTACAAGAATCTAAGGAGAGAAGAATAAATACAGAAAATCAAGATCGTAACACATTACGCTTAAAGAGAGGGGAACGAGTTTTTATAAAAATACAAAATAGAAGGAAAATGGATCCACTATTTGAAGGACCATATGAAGTAATCGAGATATCTGAACCAAATTGTGTTATAAGAGATTCAAACAATAAACTAATTACCGTACATAAAAATAGATTAAGGAAATATAATAATTCGTAATAACTTTTGACAAATATAACCAGCGTAGATCAAGTAGTATTAGGTTGAATATATGAAAATGTTAATAATGAAATGTTAATATAAGGTAGATTCTAAGTTAATGATGTACAGAAGAGAGATTTTCCTTGTTCTCAATAAAACAAGAAAAACCTCTCTTCCAAAAGGGGGAAGGTGTAGTGTACCACATGATGCAGCGCACCAATGAGCGAAGCAAACTAAACTTTCCCATTCGGACCGAAGAAAAAGGTTTTCTTTCCCTGGTCCCTGAGGCACAGAAAAGGTTTTCTTTCCCTGGTCATCCCATTCCATTTCATTCCCGTTCCATTCCCACGCTGACCGCTGTTTGGCTCCGCCTCCAGTTTCCCACGTTGTCCATTGACCGATCGTCTGGAGACACGCCCACCTACAATGCGATCTGCAAACCAATGCAGATCGATCTGACCTCGTTAGGTGTTGCCTCATCGAAATAATTCCGATGGGAAAGTTTGAGGTGACGACACTTTAGTGCTGCGGTAGCACCGCAAAATAAGTATAAGAACCCCGCAAAATTCTGATAGTTAGTCAGTAAGAAACTTACAGCTGTGAGCTTAGTAAATTAAATAAACGTATTTTAACCTAATAATTATTTCCTTAATTCCAAGTAATTTACCTATCTTTCCATTCCAACGGGATCTGCTTGATCAGAGCGGAACCCTGCGGAACAATCCCTCGAGTTTTCCCAACCAATCAAGGAGGAATCCTACACTACTTTCCCATTAACTTCATGTGTACAGTTTTTTAGATTACCGTCATTGTCATGATACTTTTTTATTCTCTTTAGTCTATCGATCGAAATGACCTCGGGCAAAGGTAGAAAACAATCCTTGGCAGGACCCATCCCGTCCAAAATATCTTGTTCAGTAATGGACAGATCTTTAACCCCAGTTAGGAGGTAATATTTAAAAATTTTGTATGAGGGAATAAAAGCCCACCATTTCTCTCCTTCTCTGAAGTTAACCCGATTGTTAAATTTGGAAGTCAGTTCGTTGGCCTCTTTAGCTGAGTCAAAAGTTACCTTAAATTTGTTGAACCCCGCTTTTTTAATAGAGCAACAATTCTTCATAAGTTGAGTGAAAGACTTATGCAACGATTTTTTAAATGAAAACTTATTTTTGTCCGAAACAGGTTCTCCTTCTAATTTCTCGATAATCACTATAAATGGGGCAGAGTGGCCAAATTCGTATCTGTTCTGCAACCTTGGGTTGTCGGGAGCTTTTCCTAAGTCCTTCGAAGGATTTATTGCGTCGCCAGCCAGCGCTCCACCCAGACTTGAATCCCATAGAAAATCTTTTTAGCATATTGAAGCGAAGAGTTGGGACTAAACGATTTAGTAATAAACGTGAGCTAATGTCCTGCTTGATAGCAGAATGGGAATCAATTCCAAGGAAAATTCTAGGAAACCTTATAGAATCCATGCCAAAACGATGTGCGGAAGTCATAAGGAATAAAGGCTATCACACAAAATATTGAAAGTTGCTTCGGTTTCGAACAGCAAGATTTTGAGTTGGTTTTGTTTTTTTTTTTTTTTTTTTTTAATCTGTAATAGAATATTAAACTGTTGTTGTTAGCTTTAGAAAGTAGATATATAAATAAAAAAATATAAAACAAATTATTTTGAAAATATTGATAATGAAAGAAGACACATTACTTAAATCACTTCAATGGAAAAAGTTGCTTAGGTTTCGAACAATACTGTATACCAATATATGTATGTGTATCACAAATAAAATATAGCTTTCAATGTCAAACGTAAACTTTTTACATTAAGCGTTAAATTTTTCACTATTTTTTCTCACGTATTAATTAAGTCGCAAAATTACGCGCACTATAAAGTCCTGTCACGGCCGCCAGATGTTGAGAATATTAATAGTCAATAACTAAAACATTTTTGTAACTTCCTTTATTAAACAGATACAGACGTCCTTTATTAAAACATATACAACAAACACAACATACAGTATAACAAACTAAAAAACAAGTCAAAACTTAAGAAAAGAAAATGATAAATTCAAATTTGATCCTTTATAAAACTGGACTGTGCCAGGTCGCGGTTTCTTCGATACTGCCTTAGTATCCATTAACCTAAACCTAACATCAATGTTACGCTTGTGTGGTCTATCCTCTGGTTGCACATTTGTGATGCAAATGTATCACCAATTTGTCCCTAATTCCGGAAAATAAACAAATAAATTTTAGGGACCTTAAAAAACCAAAAAGAGTTTCAATTGCTTGCACATTTTCCTTTTCTTTTGTGGAAATGTGAGAGCAATTGAAAAACTTTCTAATTTTCTGAACAAAGAACGGACCACACAAACGGCTAGGGACATTACAAAAAACAAAGGCATTTCTCAATTATACAAAAAAGTGTCACTTCACTTAAACTACGTTAACCTGAAAATTGAAATCTAAAACTTAATATTCTTATTTTCAACACACACCATCGAACTGAATATATTTCGTTTTGCTAAAGAAAACTTAAGCTGGATTCATTGGTACTTTCGGCGTGTGCAGAACTGGTTTTTTCATATGGAAATTTAACAAAATTGCTTTTGATTAAAAAAAAAAAAGGAGCCTATACGGCAGATTACGTTGAAGAATATGGCTCGTCCCAGGATCGAATTTCCTACAACCATAGTGAAGAATTCCCGCACAAAACAAGTATTGTCCCAAAAATAATAATAAAGAAATCCAGCGAAGAACCAAAGGGAAAACAAGGGACCAACACGTTCTATATTTCTTATCAGCTAAGATTTTATGCGCTCATAAAATTGTAAAGAAAAAATTATTTCATTTTGTACTTACTGTTACAGAACAAAAATAAAGTTACTCAAAACTAGACGATCTGACTCCTCGTATATTTAAAACAAAAATGTATCAGCGTTACGTGACATCGGTTCGCATCGACCCTCCCCCCGCGTAACAGTATATAGCATGTGAGAATACCCCTCCCTGTAGGGAGAGTTACGTGGTTTATGGATGGCCCCTTAGAACTCTTGATGAGGAGTTGGTTCTTAATGAGTATTTCATTTATTGAGAGGTGAACAACAACTGGCTAACTTACTGACTACGACTAATTAAATTACAATCTTATGGTTACATTATACGTTACAAGTCTTGTCACCCCTGAGCGTATAATGACAATGGAGGCCTACTCTAATAGGAAGCATTACTACAGTATTCATTTGGAAGCCGTGGTGGATTTCGAATTAATGTTCAGGCACATATCCATCGATGAGCCTGGATCAATGCACGACTGCCGTGTTCTAAGCAGAAGTTCGCTGTATGAACGTGCACTTGCGGCTCAAACAGAAGTTTTCCAAACCGGAGCTTCCTAATTGGAGATTGTGCCTATCCATTATTAGATTGGCCTATTCCTCCGTTTACAGATAATGGGTCATTGTCTGTAACTCAGAAGAAGTTCAATTATTTACTGTTTTCTTCGCGCATAGTTGTGGAAAATGCGTTTGGCCTGATGAAAAATAGATTCCGTAGATTGTTACACTTCACGGAACAGAAAGATTTAGATTTTGTAAAGGATTTAATGGCATGCAGTTGCATTCTGCATAACATTTGCATTATCGAACGAGACATCTTTGAACACATTCCAGATGAAGAGACGGAGGATTTTGCAGATACTACCGAACCAAATAGCAACCAAAATCGTCGAGCCACACTTATAAGGCACTTAGTATCAAACAATGTTTTGTAGAACTATTTTGTGTTTGATTAAAACAAAACTAAGTATTTTAGTAATTTTTTTTATTTTTTTAGCAAATCCATAATGGCCTTTATTCTTTCTTTATTCCGCAGACTCTTATTGAGCTCTCGCTCCTGATGTCTCCTTTCTTTGTCTGCAGCAATTTGCTCCAGCGCTTTTCGCTTCTCTTCGGCCCTTTTTCCTTGTTGCAATTCAGTCCACTTAATGTAATTAGGCCTACGTTTTTTTGCGTTACTAGGAGAGGGAGAACAAGCAGTTGAAGCATGTGTCGGCGCATCAACTGGTGCAGGAACTGGTGATTCCGCATCTAAAGTGGACATCAACAGTAGATGTCGTGAGAGATGACTCACTTGAGGCTGGGGGTGTTGATTGGTTTTCGTTTTTGACACAGGGACTGAGTGGATTGGAAACTGCATGTCAATTTCCGGACAGTCCTTGTTATGGGGCTGGATCCAAATATTTCCTCCATTAAGTCCTGAAATGGCGGAGTAGAATACCCAGCCCCAGATTTCTTGGTTGCGTCAATTGAGCTTTTGTAAGCTCGCAACAAATTCTTTAACTTAATATTTAACATGACTACAGTTGTATGCTGAGCCCGAAAAAAACAGCAAAATTAGTTATTAGTTTCAATTTATAGAACATAAAGTGTAAAAAACTTACTAAAAAAAACTTACTTACTCTAAATCCTCGAGAACATTTTTCATTGCATGCTTCTTCTTCCTTGGATGCGAAAATTCATTTTTCCTGTTTAAATAGCAGGTTAATAAAAGCCCGGGTTTCAAGCGGCTCCCAGAATTTGCGTTTACTACAAAAGTTTCGAAATTATAATAAACTAAAATTTTTTATTTGGTTCTTAATACTTTTGATCATCAATAGTTTCCATCTTTTACGTGGATAATTTTACGTAATTTGAAAGGAACTGTTATACGTTAGCCTTCTTATGACAATGTGCGAATCCCGTTAATCCTTATCTGAGTCACAATTCCTTACAGAATGCCGTAGAAAAAAAAACAAAAAACAAAACGTTTCGCGACGAAACATCCCTTTTAAACGTAAGTATATTTTATATGTATTTTTACTTATCATTTTTCAATTTCTTTTTCATTAAATTTCGAATTATAAATAATTACCTATACCTTTATTATAGTTTTAAACATTCACTCGCTACTCCTCTTGAGGTTCACATTATAGGGAGAATCCCGGTTTCAACCCATTTTTTATGTAAACAAACGAATCAACGATGTGGAACCTCCGACGGGAGAACACCAACCCATCAGCGACATTTCTGATCAAGGACAGTGGAGAAAACCAACCAACTGCCCGACCATACAGGTATGGGAGAACACCAACCACATACCCAACTGTATGGATCCACATCGTAGTTTTAATCATTATTGAATCAGAAATTCTCCCACAATGTGCCCCTATATCACATTCAATCACTCTACACACAGAGTCAGTGATCACGAAATGAAGGCATTCTTGACCTCATGTGGAGTAAACTAACCACATGGCTATCAAACAACCTATGGGAGAACACCAACCCAATAGGCACTATTACAAATTACGTCAGGTGCAGGACAACACCAACCTCACCTGACAAACCAGGAAAAACTCTCCTTTCGGATCACTCTCGAATAATAGTCACACCAACTTGTAAACACTTCAGATCAACAAATCCCAATCAATTCACATTCAGCAATGAATATCCAAAAACATAGTGAGGACACTCACCTGTTTCAACTCCTAATCAACGATTTGACTGTCAATCAATTTCAATCGTCTGAATCACTTTATAATTAATCAATACTTTAATAGTAATACACATTTGACAAATTTAGAAGCGCATATCTCACGAACTATCAGCGCAAATGAAAAAAGTTAGTAAGAGCATCTATTCCATTTTTGAAGACCTATCCAAAAATACCCTACACGCGTATGTCCACTAAAAAAAAAATGTTGTTCCACAGATACATGTATGGAGTGACACCCTCAATAAAACTTTTTCCGTTACTTTTGCTACTGCATTGCGATTTACAGGAGACACCCTACTTCTAAATTCCATCCATAGCCCCAATAGTCTTCGAATAAAATGGCTGTGACATTCGGACAGACGGACATGGCGAAACTATAAGGGTTCCGTTTTTTGTCATTCGGCTACGGCACCCTAAAAGGCACATTCTGGCAGAAATCCAGTCTTAAAGTGTACTTCCACTCATGCAGATAGTTCAGACCTTGGGGTAGAGTACACTTTAACCAATTTTTTGTTTGTGGCCTTTAAAAAAAAAAACGCATACATAGCAAGATGAGGTCCTGTTGATTCGATCTAGGGGCGGAAAACGTGAAATTTATTAATATTTATATGAAATATCTACCTTTCAATAATGAGGGATCGAAAGTGAAAAGGGGTGCATATATTTTCAAACTATATTGTTTTAAGAAAATAATAATGTTGTTATATCATAGGTGGGACCTTCAGAAAACACATTCAATTAATGTATATAATAATTATTTATTCAAAATTTAATATTCAATTTAACACGAAGATTCAATCTATATTTTCTGTCTATTTACTGTCGATGAATAACTTTTAATTTAATAATTCACTGATCATCATTTATACACTCCATCTTTTCAGACTAATCTCTTTATAGGCTCCGTTTGTTTATCCAGGTCTGCCAACTATTTTTCACTTTTATTTTTATTGAGCAACTTTTAATGAGCAATTTTTGATTAACCTCAACAAATAATTTCGTATTTTATGTCAGACAACTTTCACTGAAAAACTTTTGAATTAAAAAAAAAAAATGAGAACAATATTTTGGAAACAAAATTTTTGTAGTTTATGATAACATTTATGATATGTACTTTTTCATATTTACAAGGTAAGTATACCATACATCAAAAAATTTTAATTATAGGATTTAATGATTAAGTTTATTATATATAATTTAAATTATACTATTTTATAAATAAGGATTTATACTAATTAACTATTAATTAAAATACATAGTAATCTTTTTCACAAGGAATATTAAAAATTTCTCTTGAAATCATTTCTGCCAAATAATGGCCTGCAATGTGAAAACATATAAATTATTCATACAATATCTATACAATTTCATATTTTATATATTGTATTGAAAGTTAAAGTAAAAAAATTCTTTGTTTTCTTTTGAAATATATATTATAAATGTAAATATTTCTTCCCGAAGTGTCAAACTTTATACAAAATATTTATAATTTACAAAATATTTTTTACTTACATTTATCTTAGCATGGTATGCGCGTACTATAATGTCTTATATCTCCATTGCAGTAACGTACTAGTTTCAAACATACATCGTAACTATAATACCTTTATGCATTTTGATCGTCTTTTAGCCAGTTGAATAAGTGAGTGATTTTGCGAACATCGTCGGCTTTCAATGGTTTGCAGAAAAGCAAATTCCATAATTGATCCAAATTTAAACCATTAATAAACGCGAAAATTGTTACTATCAAACGAGTTTTATAAGTGCCTTCTCCAAAGAAAGTGTTAACGATATGCTTTGGCACTGTGTTAAAACATATAACATCAAATTGGTTTAACAAAAGTTTTCGCCCCCTTCAACGATTTCGTTTCGTTCTATACATTTTGAAACTTTTAAGAAAATCACGACTGAATACTTGTTAGATCAAAATGTCGTATAGAATTATGACTTAGTAAATTTTAACATGCATTCGTGCACGCTTTAGTAACTTTCATACATCCCTCTGGAACTGCACTATTTTTAACCCACTTGACGAATTCTTTAACTTTATTTATGATGCAACTAATTTTATTGCATTTGTATTTATTTACCAATTTTTCCTTCTTTACAATGAGGAAGGACCTACAAGGGGCATTTGCCCGCACATAGGTTGGTCCAATAATAAACTTAATCTAAAAACTTTTTTTTTTATTTTAAACATCTATTTTGATGGTGTTTAATACACCCCAATAACAAACAAAAAAAAACAATTTACAAAATAAAAATAAAAATTATTATATAAAATTGAAAGAATATTTGAGTGAAAAGGCTGTTATATATACTATCTAATGACATATCGTCGGGTGTCTGCCAAAACCATGAATGTGCAAAATTGATGTTTTGAGAAAAATGCATTTGAATTTTTGCTGTTTTGCATGCAGTTTTTCGGAAATGTCGAATTAAAATAAAAAAATTTCCTGTTAGTTTCATGATTCTGCCATATCGGAAATATGCCAATACCGCATTTGGTGGCATGTAAGTTAAATTTATTATTATTCGCAAAACGAAACACAAATTATTTGTTATATAATTATTACAAAGTTAATCGTTTTATTATTCGCAAAACGAAACACAGATTATCTGTTATTTAATTATTACAAAAATTATTACAAAAACTTATAGATTACAAAAATAATTAAGAGCTTCCGACCGGCTCGTACCGTTCCTGGCGGCGTAGTTATCTCCACTGATCTGGTCTTCGGTGTTCTTCTCCTTTCCAGTCCTCCGTTGGGCGGTTGTTTTGTTGATTAGTACTTACTTGCATTTTCCTGGGAATGGGAACGCTGCTGGGCTGGAATTTTCCTAAGAATCGGGAGCTGCTGTGTTAACGTTTTTCCTGGGAAAGAAAAACGGTTCCACGGCTAGCACGTTGCGATGATCGTGATGGTGTTCCGTTACGTTTACATTATTTTATGTTATGTTATTTTCTGTTATGTTAACTTGTATAATTCAATATCGGCAAAAATGCACATTCATGGTTTTGGCAAACACCCGAAGATATTAGCTCTTGACACACAAATAGAAGACAATGGTCAACGAATGAAAGACGAACCCGGATCGGCACAATAAAATTAAGACACTGCTGTGCTGACCCCTCTCGGACCGGCAAACACGAGAATTTGATTCCATTTGACAAAAATTTCAAAAATATATATATTTCACATCGTCTTTGCACTTTTGATTATGTAAATCCTAATTTATATTTAAAAGTTTTATTGCAGTTGAAGCATTTTTTATTGACGAATCCACAATTAAATTAATTGTATGGGCAAAAGATGGCAAATGTTTCGCATCGCCAAGTGTTTTTTTGACCGCGGAAACAATATTAGCACCATTGTCTGTAACGGTACACGTCACTTTAGGCAGGGATATATGCCAGCTTTTTGAAATATATTCAAATACATTAGATATGTACTCTGCTGTATGATTTGATTGGAGTTCCCTGGTAGCAATATTGGCACTAGTAAGTGTTGTTTTTTCTAAGAAATGGACGGTAACTTCCAAAAAACTCTTCTCATTTATAGCTTTCGTCCATATGTCAAGGGTCACACACAGCTCAGTTGCATTTAAAATCCTTGAAGCCTACTCCATCTTTACGTCGTCGTATTTGTCAGAAAACTTTCTTAAAATGTGTTGGCGAAGGTACTTTATATTTATAACAAGGAGCCATTCCTTCATCAATTGTAAAAAGCCTTTTCCTTCAACCACATTAAAAGGCCGCATATCTTTACATATAAAATAGAGAACGCACAAAGTTATATTATTGTATTTCATACAATATTGGTTTTTGGGTGTATGGGTTGTTTCCTTCTGAAACAACGTAAAAGTTATTTTATTGTGACTACTTACTTTGTTGTGAAGCAATATTTTCAAACATCGATCGTAACGTCTTGTCACCATTCACTGGATGCAGATCAGAGTGAGACAGTGACAAATTATCGATTGATCGCGTTGGGGGAGTCGGAAATCATTCTAAAATTAATTGAAATACATTTAGAATCTCCAATCACGTCAGTGCGCGCCTTATAACTTGAAAATAAACGTTCTATCCCTATTTACACATATGTATGTATTATATCAAACTATATCTATAGATGTAAAATCGACAGCAAAACTCACACTCACCTCACATAATAAATTGTAAATCTTATATATACATAAAAATATCTTTTTGCAAATGTTTGTCGCGGCAAAACTCGGGTTCTACCGAGCCAACTTTTATGAAATTTGGTAGGAATTAGAAGGAGAGTGTTTCTGTAAAGTTTCAAAACTATTTGAGATATGTAAGAGCGATCGTACAATTCTGGTTAATTTGTTGCGACCAAATGCGCATTCGTCTGTTGGTGCGACCAACTACGCATACGTCTGTTGGTTAGTTTGTTGCGACCAACTACGCATTCGTTTATTGGTACTTTGTTGCAACCAACTACTCATTCGTCTGTTGGTACTTTGGTGTGACCAACTGCGGTCAATTTTGATAAGGAATTGATATCAATAGGATATCGTCGAAACAAGAAAAAAAGACTGGCATATGGTAAGTTATGACTTAAATAGTGATGGCACGTTGAAAAGTGGTGTGTGAGGTACTGCTGCTTACTGCAGACCTGTACAGGAACGGAGTCTGGATCTAACAGAATCCTGACAACGACCGTCTCCTTGACTAGTTCTTCAATCTTTAAGTCAAATTGGAACTCAAGGTGTTCAAAGGTTGAAGCTTGAAGTCTTCAGGATTTATGACAAGAATCTGAATCCAGATGTGTTCAGACTTCTCTCTCTCTTGGTTGGATCTCGAAGTATCCAAACTGGTCACATTGTTTGAATCGTATAGCGTTCTGGTTGAAGCTTGAAGTCTTCAGGGTTTATGACAAGAATCTGAATCCAGATGTGTTCAGACTTATCTCTCTCTTGGTTGGATCTCGAAGTATCCAAACTGGTTACATGGGCTGAATCGTATAGCATTCAGACAATTTTAATTGTGGATTTGAATCTTGAAGTATTCAGATACTTATACTGCTGACATCACAGCCAATTACAGTGAAGGCAAAACCATGGTTTGTGTTATTTTGTTGTAAATGGTACTTCAAACATTTTTTAACGTGTTAATCATTAGTTGAACAGTAAATGTGTTTCCAGTTATCTTGTTGTTTTTAGAACCAGGGGTATTCAACAAATTCAAATATTGAATCGTTTCTCTCGAGTACAAATCGTTCCCGATTACTCTCTCTCTCTTGAGCGTGAGCCGTATTCGGGAGAACCATTCAGTATTCTGATTGCACGATCTCTCTTAATTTGAAGTAGACGTTCTCTTGATTTGAAAACAATGATCCGTATACGTGAGTGATACTCAAGAGAAAATCTACTTTAGTGCTTAAGCTTAAGGTAATGAAAATAAGAGAGATCGTGCAGTTATTGTCACTCTCTCACACGAAATATGGTTAAGAGAAAAACCAAACAAGATTATGAAAATGATAAGGAAATATCGAATCGTGTCTCTCGAATACATATCGTTACCCATTACTCTCTCTCTTCAGCATGAGGGAGGTGAGTAACGCTTAGGACTGCCACCTTTCAATAAAAGTAGACCCGGAGATCTTAGAAATATGTATAATTTTTTTTTAATAAAGCAGTTTTTTTAAAGTATGAATTATTTATTAAAATCTAGCTAGCGAATGGCTGACTTGGACCAGCTTGACACTTAAAACTATATTTTTTATTCTGGAGGGATTGTTTTAGTATATTTACTTGCTCGGGCTTTTTAAAAACTTTCAAAAATTCTTGTGAATTCATAATGTAATTAATTTTTACAATAAACTCTGCCTTCACCAAGTCTACTGACAAGCAGCTTCGCTCGTCTGTCCACAAATTTCCCATTAAAGAAAACACGCGTTCTACGAAAGCATTACTTACAGGGACTGAAAAAATTTTTCCAATTATTTTCGGCAATTCGGTAAAGATTGGGGCGAATTTGAATAACTGAACCCACAGTAAATCTACAGAAAATGTTGAATAATGGGATTGTACGAACTGAGGAAATTGTTCGATACGACGATGTTCGAATGGATAAGAAAACAAACTATTTTTTTCTGTTGGGAAAACAAAGAAGAAAAAAACCCAACATTGATTCACTAATGAACATTCTTTTCTCTATCTGATACTTCTCTCCTCTATCCACTTATTCTCACTACCACTCTTTCCACTTTCCTGGTACGATCTGATCTCTCTCCTGTCCGATCGCGGAGAGCCCCCGACTCATGGCTGCGTACCTCTTACTTCGATAAGCACGAAGTTGGGCACAGCGTCCCATCGTGTGCATTCCACACGGTACAGAAATACTTGGTTTGATTTATGGGTTTCGTCATAAAGTCTATCTTCGTCCACATTTTTTAAACCAAGTGATTCGACAGCTTCCACAGCATCTTCGTAACTCACTGCACTTGTTAGATTGAATTTGAAAAAGAATACAGAATCCTCAAAATCATAATATTTCTGTATATATTCAAGAGTTCTTCTGTAAACCTCATTGGCTTCTTTTTTCAATTGATCCTGTTCCGAAGGTCTCAAAAACTTCATATTTCTCATTATTTTTGCGCCGTAAAACTCACCATGCAATCTACTTTCATCCTTTTCTTTTACATTTTTCATAATTGGGTGCAACTCAGCAGCTGCCACGGTGTTTTTTTCAAGCATTAGTATGGCTTCTGTCAGCATATTCATGGAATGATGAATAAAATATAAATAATATTCCTGTAATGTGATCTTCGTAGATAAACTTTGAGCGTCATCGGATGCGCCTCACTCTCTTACGAATTCCCATATTATTTTATGAATGGATGAACCCCGCCCCTGCTCCCTTCCCATTTCTTCTTGCTTGGCCGGCCTTCGTGAGCAAGAATTTTGGACGAAAAAAGTGTTTATCAGGACTGTACTTTTTATTTTCAGGGTTGGTAGAACTGACGATTTGAATGAAAAAACAAACAAATTGTCACTTCTCAAACAACAAACAATGGAACAAGATCATACGTAATTGCTTAGTTTAGCTTTCTTTTATTTATTTAATACTTTCAATTACTTATTTTATGTTTTAATTTCAACTAATTTGCATGAATGGATTTGTGTTCGTTTTGACGGCCTACTTGGCGAGGAAAGGTGAGTCAGATGCAGAACTGTTTTGCGTTCCAAACGAAACTGCCGGTTAAATTGTAAGTCGGAATATTGCTCGATAATTGCCATAAAATGGCGGATTGATGGCTGGGGCTTTTCTTCCTCCAAATCTGACGAAAAGGATGAGAAACTGTCGAAAAAGGATTCAGAAGAAGAAACATCCGTTCCCTCGGAAGAGCTGCTTGATTCACATAAAATCTAAAATGAATTTTACTTAAACTTCACTAAGAACATATGAAAATATGTAATATTCACCTTTTTAACTCTTGTCTTCGTGCCATATTAATATTTCCTTAATAAATTCCTATAAATATTAATAGATCCTTACGAAATTGAAATTTAGCTTGCAAATTTAACTTGAGCACAGTCAAATCAAATTGTAAATAGCATATGTCAAAATGTCGACAAGTTGGCCAACCTTCTGTTATGAAATTCTACATTTCACTTATTGAATGCACCATGTAAACCCGTAGACTCCGGGTCAAACCCGGAGGGGTGGCAGCCTTAGTAATGCTGCGTATTCGTTTTCGCTATCAATGCAAAATGTTACTTCTTATTTTAGTTTTGTAGTTTAGTTTTATCAGTTGATTTTGAGACTGTTCTAGATTCCATTCTACCTTAGAGTAATGTCAATGCATTCCTATTTCTAAACATTTGTTTTTATCTAGGCTTTTAGTTACCATTTCTGCTGAGTTTTCTTTAGAATCAATTTCAATTGTTTCAATTACCTTCTTATCATAGTTTTCATTGATGTAATGGTACTGTACCTCTATATGTTTCGAATTTTTGGTAAAATACCCCAACTTTGCTAAAGATATTGCACCACACTTGTACTCATACATTTTGATTTGTTTCGAAAACTCAATGTCGAATATTTCGCTTATTAGGTTTCTCATGTATAGAATTTCTGTTACAGCCTCGGGCATTGCTACGTACTCTGAAAGTGTCGAGCCTTATATTATTGTATTTTGTTTGTTTGATTTCCAATAAATTACACTGAACAGCAAATAAACCGGGCCACCAGTTACCTTGGAACTCTAATCCGATTTCCTCATTATGTATCAAACTTACAATTATCAATGTTATACCTAAAGAAAGAGTGTTTAATGACGATTAAAATAAGAGGAAACCAATAGAGGTTTATCATTTCTTTAAGTGTTTATTAATGATTTAACAAAGAAGACTTGTTTTACTGTCGTGTAGTTAGTAAATGATCATAAAGTGAAAGAAAAAATCAAAGCTAAAAAGAAAACAAAAATTGCAAAAAAGTTTTTGGTCAGTATTCCGTGTTCCCTCCCCTTGCTCGGATAACTGCTAGCATCCTCGTATTCATAGACCTCACGAGCCTGACGATTAAATCTTGAGGGATCGCATTCCACTCCTCTTGAATTGCGATTCGTAGCTCTGGAAGCCTTGTTGGGGCAGGTACCCTGGCTCGAACTCGACGTTTTAGCTTGTCCCATAAGTGTTCTATCGGATTCAAGTCTGGGCTTCGAGCTGGCCAGTCCATAGTACAAATGCCGACATCACTTAGGTAATGGCTCACCACGTGAGCAGCATGAGGCCGTGCATTATCATGCATCAACTGCATATCCTGCCCGATATGTCCTGCGTAAGGCAACACATGCTCCGCGAGAATTTCACTGATGTACCGATGCGATGTTAATCCACGTGCACGGGCCGTCGGTTCAATAAAAACTAACGCAGTACGTGAAGTTAAAGATATGCCACCCCAGACCATTACAGATCCTCCTCCATATGCAACAGTTTCCTCGACACAACACCGAGAATAACGTTCTCCAGGGCGACGATATACTCTCTGACGACGATCACTTCCATGTAGACTTACCCTGGTCTCATCAGTAAAGAGTACACTACCCCACTGCTCTACGGTCCAATCCCTATGCTCTCGAGCAAACTCAAGTCGTGCTCGTCGGTGGGCTACCGTTAATGCTGGACCTGTTGCAGCCCTCTTTGGAGTCAGGTTTCGTTCAGCAAGTCTTCTTCTTACTGTGTCTGCACTTATGACCACTAGGCGTTCGTCACGCAGACTTTGTTGGACTTGAACTGCGTTGAGGCGGCGATTTCGCAGAACAGTAAGTTTAATATAACGGTCATCTGCGGCTGAGGTTGCTCTAGGTCTGCCTGTACCCGGACGGCGATTGAATGCTCCAGTCTCAAGGTATCGTCTGTGAACACGCTGCACCGAAGATCGGCTGATTCCAAGTCTTCGAGCGACCTCACGTTGCCCAAGACCGGCTTGAAGCAGTGCTACAGCTTGAGCTGCTTTCTGAGGTGTCGTATCCATTATTCACCGCAAAATTTATTAAAAATGCACACTGCTGAGCAAAAGATGGACAAAAACGAATGAAAGGACATGAAATATCCGAATATCCTCAACGAACGAACGAACTTACCGTTAAAACTAACTCTACTCAATTCAAAACAAAATGTTAGCAGTGTGTTTGTTGCTTGATAAAAATATGAATTAACGGTACTTTGAGATTAAGTTGATATGAATTTAAATCGTCATTAAACCCTCTTCCATTATGTATCACTTGAATAGATGTGGGTCTTATACATTTGCAGGAAATCGGATAAAAGTTCCGAAGTAGCGGGTGGCCCGGTTTATTTGCTGTTCAGTGTAGATTACCGAAGAATCTTATTACGAAACCTGTTGTTGATTTTCTATCTACAGTGAGTGGAAAAAGTATTCGTACGACCCATGATTTTTCAGAAAAGGCAGAATTTTCCGTATTTCTTGATATTTTTTGCAACGAAAAAAATCATGGTTATAGAACTAAGTATGCTTTCTTCCTAACATTAACAATATCACATTAAAAACTTTTACATATACGTTTAAAAAATTAAAACCAAAAATTAGTCAGAATCCCAGGCGCAAAAAGTATTCGTACGGTTGTAGTTTTCCTTAGTAGGGTTTATGGTTTTCTTAGTAGGATTTGCCAAAAGGGCTCTTCTTATAAATACCCTCAGCTAGTACAGGATAAACACCATTTGAATAGTTAAATCAACTGAAATTAGTTAAAATGTCGCGAAAAGGTTCAGAAACAACTAACAGTGAAAGGAACCCCATCATTAGGCTCCACAACAAAACGTGGTGGGGAAGATAGCAGAAGCTGTTGAGAGATCAAAGTCAACGGTACATTCTACAGGAAAAACGCTTCAAAATATGCCAAGAAACGGACGTCCTCGAGTACCAACTGACACTGACGGGAACTTTGTTCTACTGCAAGTGAAGAAATACCCAAGATCCAGCGCTCTAAGAATTGCTGCTGAGCTGAGACGACTAGGTAGCATAGTAAGTGCCTCAACAGTACGGAACGTGCTTCGGAAATCTAATTCAAAAATTAGTTAAATCTATACCCAATCGTTTAAAGGCTGCAATAGCTTCTAAAGGATATCCGACTATATATTGAATGGAGCTGGTTGGCGAAAAAAAACAGGGTTAATCTTAGGAACTGTCGCCGTACGAATACTTTTTGCGCGTAATAGGGGAGGTAGGGGAGGGATGGGGACTTTTTCTCACAAGAGGTAATAAAAAATATTTTTTTGATATAAGAAATGTTTATTGTCTTGCTCAATTGTTCCGTACATTTGGCCAGATATATATGAAAGAAAAACTTATAAATTATTAACAGTCTCAATCTGGCAGAAGGATTTCTCAAACATGTCAAATGTGCCCAAAGCTCCCAACGGTACGGAGGTTCAGGCACCACCTATGGGAGGTTCGGGCACCCTAGAGATTCACCTTATCTAAGGTTCGGTATGACCCATAAGGGTTTGCCGAACGTGTACTTAGAGCTCCCACGTTTCGTGCTGTTGGATGGGTTTGGTTCCGGCAATTTGGTTCTGATGTCCTCTATTGGGACGCTGGCTATGTCGTCAACTTCAGGAGACAGAAAATTATTTCGCATTTTGCTCTGTCTCATAAATTTGATTGTAGCCATGGACTGACTTTTTTCCAAAATTCGGCCAACATAATGCAAAACGTTCTTTTCTGTGTCAAATTTAACGAGCACAAAATCGTTGACTTGAAAGTTTCTGTCCATAACAATGACATCATCTTCATCAAACTCTTCTTCTGACGTTTCTACTACCAATGGACCGTCATAACTGTCTGCTAGGGAAATATTTTCCTCGTCACTATCACTGCTACTGCTCATTTGCCTTTTTTTTCTCCTCTATTCGTTAGTTCTAGTAGAAGTTCGGGAATATTTTTCATTTCTTTATTTTTAAAATCCTTCTTTAACTTCTTGTCTTGTTTTGCCTTACTTTTTCTTTCCTTTTCTTGTTCTGCTAGATCAATAAGCAATTTTTCGGGTGAATCTGTTAGAATCCTTGTTTTTCCTTTCTTCCTTGTCATACCGATTAGTTTTCTAGGGCCAGTTTTCTTTGGATACGGTCTCACTGATTCAGGAGTTACAGCTTTAGCTACTTCTTCTATTTGGTCTGTAAAGCATGATCGGGATGGACCAGCGACAGCTTCGTCGTTTGAACGCACAGGACATACTCCACTTTCAGCATCTTCCCTATGCAGTTCCGAAAGAACATGGCTTGAAGGTGAGACATTTTCTGTCAATGTCCCTCCATCAGCACTAGGCAAATTACGATCGGTGACAGAAGAACAGAGGAAATCTTCATCGGAAAATATATTTGAATTAAAAGGCCATATGCCAGACGTTTCAAATCCTTTTTGAATATTTTGTTGCTTAAAAGCTTGAGGTATAGCAACAGCTGCTAGTTTTGGAATGTCATAAACGGTTACAGTTTTCCCTGGATTGCTCACCATCCAATCTGTTAAGGCCTTGTTATAGTAATTCTTCAGTGGACCATACACTGTTAAATCCAGAGGCTGCAATTTACTTAATAATTTTTAATCCCAACCTCTTTGCAAAAATCTAGGACTTCAACGGAAATATGACTCTCGTGATTATCTAGAAGGAGAAACACTGGATTGTCAGGTGTCGGCTTAGCGTGTTTTGCAAAATGGTGCATATATTTAATAAAATTTGACGATGTCATCCCACCGGACGGATGTGTTGATCCATCTGAGCCAATGGAAGCATCATTAAGCATATACGGTTTGTAATTGACTCTTGGAAATATGAAGTCAAGCGGTATTGAGTTTCCAATGGCATTAATTCCACAGCACAATGTGACGAGTGAGCCTCTCTCTGCAGAAGTTGCCTGTCCGACTTGTTTTGTTCCTTTAGGTGCAATCACCCTTTGCGTGCGTTGAACCTGTTTCCTGTTAATCCTGTTTCATCTACATTGTAGATTGCTTCAGGACCTAACTGATGTCGCTCGTAAACTGTTCTCAGATTTTTGAAGAAATCCCTCACGTTTGTTTTGTTGAAACTTGTGGCGCGAGATAAACTGGTAGCTTCGGGTGTTCGTATTGATAATTGAGATTGTCGCTTCAGAAAACCTCGTATCCAGTCTTTGGATGCAATTTTGTTGTTGATCCAATTATCTGGTATTTTATTTTTTTTTTATTGCTACTGCATAGTTATAAGCCAATTTACGAGCTTGTAGCTTTGTCAACCCGTAATTAAGTTTAGAAGATACAATCATTTACTTGGCTAATTGTTCTTCTTCTTCAAAGGTGAAAATTTGAGTGGAGACAAACTTGGATGCATTATCCTTTACACTCCCTTGTTTGACATATCGCTGCAAGATTGTTCTGGGGATATCGTATTAACGTCCTTGGGAATTTCTCGTCGCTTGCCCATCTTGTTAAACGCGAACGGCATTTTTCTGTAACTAAAATAATTTTAACACTTTAATAAAGACATGTATTGTGCATAATATAAGCTATGACACAATTTGCAACACAATATAGGGGGAGTATTGGGCATGCCCAAGTCTCCCTCAAAATTATTGCCCATTGCTCCCTCTACACAAATTTTTTTTTTTTTCTGTAAAATTAATTTACTTCATATTTTGCTGTGGTTGATAGGTGGACGTATACAATATAAATATATAATTTAAAGAAAAATAAAAACAAACTTACCTTTTCGCTAGTTCTTTGAAAATTCAGTTCACAAAAATGTCAAAATATTTACTTTTGTGCGTCTCAAAATCTAAAAACCGAATGACTCTGATAACGAAACAAAAACGCAAGCAGTCTATGGATGAACAGTGTTGCCAGAGTTCTAATTTAAGTAGCAAGTTAAAGTTGAAACAGAAATTGGCGGTTAAGTTTGAATTACAAGGGGGTGCCCATGTCTCCCTACTGCCCATACCTCCCCTACCTCCCCTATATATGACAAATTTTTATTTTTAATTTTTTGTAAAAGTTTTTAATGTGATATTGTTTTTTAATTAATAAAGCATGTTTAGTTCTATGACCACAATTTCTTTCATCACGAAAAAATATCAACAAGTATGGAAAATTCGTCTTTTTCTGAAAAATTATGGGTCGTACAAATAATTTTTCCACATACTGTATGTGATCGCCAGCATAATCAGAGTCAATCATACGGTCTAGTACATCGTTTTTTCATTCTTTGTATCATAATAAGTTAGTTTAAGATTCTTTGTTTTAAACAAGTAGGTACTTCAAAATTATCATCGCATATATGTAATGTATTTTATTGTATCAATTTCGGAATCTACTAAGGCAATTGACGCTAGACGCTATTCACACATTGAAACATAACACAAATTATGTGAGTTTCTATTCTTTATTAAATTACATACTGTTATTTACATTATTGTATGAGGCTTGATGATTCTGTGATCTAATTACACAAATGAATTCATATTCGAATTAAACCCATGTTTCTTGTGCTGATGCTGTCAATGAGTTGACTGGTTGAATGTTGTCGATGAAGAATCCATGTTGAGTGTTGTTGATCCCATGAATCCAGGTTGAAATGTTTTCGATGCGCTGCCTCAATGAAGAATGCGGTTGATGAAATCATGATGTTGCCACTGTGGCCTGTTGATGGCAATTTTTCGCAGTTCAGGGACACATGATCCAGACACATTAAAAACCCATTATGATTGTTATCGGTGTCCGGATCATGCGTTGAACAAATGTGTGCATGCCGCGTCGTCACCCTCAACAACATTGTAACACGCTACGTCGGGTCTTGTACCTGTGCTTATGTACAGGCGTTCTCCTATAAGACGTCTCAAGAGAGTAAGTCGTGAACAAAACTTAGAATATATACTGATAGTTTTACTATTATGGCATGCAGGCTATATTGTATGTGGAGCAATGGTTAAGTAAATAAATAGAAACACCTTGACTTACATTTTGATAAACAAGTAGGTTTATTCACTACAAACTTATATCTAGCTAACAAAAGGATATAAAAATGTTAAACTGTTTTCTCGTGTGATGTCCGTTTGAAAAGACAAACAACGAATGAGCGTGCTCTCACACAGGCAGGAGAGAAAGAGAGAAAACAAGACATCGTAACACAGTGTGGCTCAACCACGCGCTCACATCGATGTCGATGCACCCAGCATATACATATGTATATGATTTTTAGAAGTTTTGTTAGCTTTCACGTCGATTATATTCATGCTTTCTGGCTTATCAACGATTTCCCATGTTTTATTTTGATTTAAACACTCAATTTCTGAGTTCATCGCTTCACGCCACTTTCGATATTCTTTGGAGTTTATCGCCTCCTCACATGTACTAGGTATATTTACATCAACGTAATTTATGTACATGAAATGGGTTATAGGATTTCCGGTGAGAGACTTAACGTGTATGCCACAGTTTTTAATGATGTAGATGGCCACAGATAATATGCAGCCAATAAACAAATTATAATTTTTTCAGCCGAGCGTCTTTTATATCGATCTTGGCTTTCTCATCTGCTACGATACAAGCCACTGGTATTTCCCCTCAGATGTGTAGATCACGTAGCGTGGTGATTAATTCTTGGTCGTTAAGGGATTCTTAGGTGGAGAACGATGCTGCAAAATGAAAAACTGATTTGAAAATCAAAATATTGAATTTATTCTTGATGTTGCCTACATACCTCTTAAACTGCGAAAAGTGATACCAGCCTATTACGCTTTTTCGTCAAAGTGTCGTACAATGTTGGATAGCAGAAATCTTAACCTTTCGGTGTTCATTTCTATGTTGAATAATTTCGCTAATCTATCCAACATTGACGTCGTTTTTAAATAAATATTTTGTAGCTCGAAATTCTTAAAATGAAGTAATTCGAAAATAGTAACGACAGTGAAAATGAAAAATTTGACAATTTCAATTATTTATTTTTTATGATTAGTTGCAGTTAATACAAACAAAGGAAATTGAATCTCCTGTGACACATCCTACATGTGCCCACAATTTACAAATAATGTATTCGACCCAATTACCTTTATTGGAATTACTATGAGGTTCACAACATACTAAACAATATCAATCAGATTCCGATTTTGAATCTGAAGATAAAATCTTTTTTTTAACTCTGTCCACTCCGGATTCATTTTTTGTTGATTTACCTTTTCCTTTGCCTTTTCCCATCTTCTTCCTATTTTCATTTCCTTTACTCTTAACTTTGTCATTATTTTTCTGTTTCTTTGTCATCTGTTTTTCATATTCTAGCCGTAAAGCTTCTTTTCCAGGAGTGTCCGTCAAAACAGCAGATTTTCTTTTGCGTCTGCTAGTGATATTTGTTTTCCTCGGTGGCGCCTTTGTTAAAGGTAAAGGCTAATCTCTGATGGTGAAATTTTTTTTTGTAAGACTGAGCAACTTGGAGTTGGTTCGCAGTTTCAATCTGACGTATAATTTCCGAAGTGCTGATATCTAATTCAGTGGTAGAATCCAATATTACTGAATTTGCAAGATCCAATGATAAATTTTCAGTCATTTTTTCAGAGATATCTGGTTCTTTCGTAGGATCTGGACGGTTAGTTACATAAGACTGCGCAAAGTCACCGTCTTGAAAAACATCAGCGTTCATAGGCCATACACCAGAAGCTTTAAATTCACTCATAATATTTGCAGAGTTTAAGGCTAGCGGTAATGCCTCTTTGACTATACTTGGGATGTCATAAATTGTCATTGTTTTCCCTGGATTATTGTGCATCCATGCTGTTTGTAGACTCCTACGTCTAAGGGTTGTAAAATGTGAGAGCAATGAGGAGGAAACGATAACATGATCACATGGTTTTTTTTGGATTTTTCCACAACTCCAATATTCAACTCAGCCGATGTGATAGCTCCAACTTGCTTTTGGTCACGAGCAGCTACTATTTTCTTAGGTTTTTGAACTGTCGTGATCCCGGTTTCGTCAACGGCAACGGCAATTATCAATGGCGCGAAGATAAAGATAAGAAAAAAAATTCATCTAAACAACTACAGTATCGATAAAACTCGGGGGCAAGTTGTAACATGTTACAACAATCCTCACGATTTCGTTACAACTAACCACATGGTATGTTTTTTAGCATTTATTATTATAACAATTTATTCAAATTATCAATCATAAAAACTCTTATGAAATATCATAGGTAGAAAAATTTGTATATAAACAGAATATAGAAATTTTCAAATTATTCGATAATAAAGGCGCCAACCAAAATTTTACAAAAGTATAATATTACGCTACCTAGCCAAAAAATCGCGCGTACATATATCCGCTCACTGCGCCCTCCGGCGGTACACTAGCTATGACAACATTGTTTGGCGAGTTATAAAGGTATGATTGAGTGAAAAAAATGGGTAAATAACGTTCATCTACTTGGGGAAAACGGCCTGTTACTACTTACCCCTGTTACAACAAGCCCCTCGCTCCCCTATTATGAAATGAGTCTCTTCAGCAAAGAAAAACAAGTAAAAACACATTACTAAGTTTTCATAACTTTTTTAATTCAATATTTTACATTTCATTTTTGATTAAAATGTATTGAAAATTAATGGAAAAAAATACAGTAAAAATACAGATTTTCCTTCGTGGAATAACATTCTTCTTCAGAAGCAACGTCGACTTCGGAGGTATAAAGGTCTTTAGTGCCAATGTGTGTTAAAAGTTCACTTGAAATTTCAAAATTATTACAGCATTTGTCTTGGAGAATTAGTCTCCATCTAATGGTTACTATTGATGTCAATAGTTTGAGCTTCATTCTATTCCGCTGTTTTGTTTTGACAATGTTCATACTGCTAAAAAGACGTTCAACGTCAGCATTTGAATTAGGCAAGATCAGAAGAGATATAGCAAAAGTCGCCAATTTTTCGAAACGAGGTTCGCCCCGAGAATCTCTGAATTGGAAAACCTCATTCCAAAATGCGACAGTATTTTGTGTCTCCTTCCACGGTAAAAGATGGATTTGCCGCCATTGTTCATCGAGTTTTGCTATAAGTTCGTGGTTCTTATTGAACTGGATCATTACGTCCGCTATAGATTCTGATAAGGGCATAAGCATAAGTATAATACGTATAAGGAGGATAACGGTAACGAATTAAGGCGGGAATTCACGCGCCACGCGTTTTTACTTTTTAATATTTTTAGTGATGCCAATGCAGCGCTTTAACAGCATTGTTATGTATTTTCTATTCTGTTTTTGTATAGTTCTTATTTTCAGTTTTAACCAGTTGTTAGTTCAATGTTGAGGGTAGGCTTGACACAAGTTTTGGGTTGGCTTAATATTTATTATTGTGCATATACTAATTACAATTCTCATTAACATTTTCATTCATTTTCCTAAAGCTTTATACAAATCAAACGTCCAAGCGACCAATCTACTAATTACCTTCCTAATATTTTATACAAATCGAACGCTAATGTTACCAATCTACTAGTTATCTTCCTAATACTTTATACAAATCAAACGTCCATGCGACCAATCGTTTCATTCCTTCTATAAACTAATCTACTAATTATTTTTTCATTCCACTACTCAGCCAGATTCAAATTTACTTTACTTTCTTGACTAAATTCATGTTTCTAAATTTCCAATTTATGTTTTAATCTTAATTTATTCAGTTTTCATTTCATTCCTTAACCTAATTTACAATTCTTTTCTTATTTTTATTCTTACTCCTTTTGGTACGGCGGTACTTCAAACGAGCGTTATGGAGACGCTGGATCTCCCTGCTGATCCGTAAACGCTCCTCTTTACCTACTGCCAGCAGCAGACGACACCGGACCTCTTCTATGGCCCGCCTGAAGTTGGCCTACACCCTAGTACGATACTTGACGGGACGCTCTTGTTCCACTGTCGGTGGCACGGCGACCTCCTTCTTGCCCGATTCCTGGTCCGGTATTCCTCCAAGGTAATCGGCTTCGGTCCGGCCCTGGAATCGCGCAACGCCTCCTCTAATGTTGTTTGCGACGTCCCCGACACTGTGAAATAGCCACTTCAATGACGACGCCGTACTTGGAACTAGGTTGATGGGTTCTGGCGACCAATTTCAACTAGAAGTTCCCCCCAAAATCGATAGGTTTCTGGAACCTTGTTCGATGGGATAGTTCGAACTCTAGTTGATGGGTTACTAAACCTCTTTCAACGCGAAGTTCCTCACTGCACCGATAGGTTTCGAGAACCTTGTTCGGTTTTGCAGCTTCGAGCTCGAGTTTGATGGGTTACTGTGATCACTTTCAAGCTCGAGCTCCCAACGCAGAGAACCGATAGGTTTTTAGAACCTTGTTCGGTTTGACCAATTCGAACTTGAGTTTGATGGGTTACTATGACCACTTTCAAACTCAAGCTCCCAGAGAACCGATAGGCTTCTAGAACCTTGTTCGGTTTGGACCACTTACTTCTCCTTGTTTGTCTACTCCCTTGAATAGGTCTGCCTGACTTTTAAGGTATGAAGTTGATCCCAACTACTGGTGATATCCCCAATTTTTCTTCGCTTTTTATCCCAAGAAACCGGGATTTTTGACCGTTGGTGCGAGGTTGCCATCAATTACGAAACGCAGTTAACTTCTGCATGGCGCCATCTACCGGTGATGGGCGCAGGTTTTTAGAACAACGTAAGTTGATTGAGTTGTTTACGTTTCCCCATGTTACGTTTTGACGTTTCAGTTAGGTTAAGATCGTGTTGTGATGTCGCGTGTTTTATGTTCGTTAGTGAATTTCACGTTATTGACATAGGTTTCCGGAATCCAGTCCACGCGACGCATCACAACAGCATTGCCAATGCACGGTTTAAGGTTTAACCTGATAAATGTTTAAACTATCAAATGTTTTTTTTTTTCAAATTCGTTAAAAACCACTAACCACTAGAAATATAATTTCCCCACAGAGTGGCTCGAAAAACCACCAGATCTAGTGGGAAAACCACTGAGTTGGCAACGCTGCTCACGACCGATCTGGAACTTGATGGGAATGTGATGCGATCATTAAAAATCGATCACGCCATATTCCAATACGTCGCATTATTAACCACCAACGCTGAGCTGTTATCTTGAGAAAAGGGTCATTATTGTTGCTAACGGAAATAGGAAGCAACAATGTTGAGCACCCAAAACTGTAACAATGCAGAGCATCCACTGCAACAATGTTGCAACTTCTTAAAGCTGAGGCGTAGTTTCCTCAACAGAATGAATGAATTTCAATTTTCAATTTTACTATGAGCAGGTAGGTAAACGGTAAACAATGAAGACTAATTACCTAATGGGAAAACAGAGAACCAACCCGGATTACAAATAAGGTCGTCACTGAATGCCATTCAGCTATTAGCAATTATAAAAACTAAATATCTGAAAGAACCCGGAGCTCTTGGAACAATTTGGGTCCTTTTATCAACGATATGAAGAAATTGCAAACTGAGGGAATCGACATTTCGGTCATTGGTTTCAGAAACAACCTCTTAAAGGATCTCTTTTGATTTGTGTAACAGAGAAATGATGTTGATGCTTGGAAAAATGAGCTGGATGAATATTTAGTTTATGTACATTTCAAATATTATTTTTATTGAACAAAACAACCTCACGTCACACGGCGTCACTTTTTTAAAAAAGTTTAGAATGAGATTTTTAGTCAATTGACATTAGTGGTTTCATGTTTGCCACGTTTCGTTAAGCGTCCTTCGTTCCGTCGCTATTGTGAAATGCTGCCGATTTTGCACTGGAATTCCTCAAGTTTTTGTGTCAGTTTCTCTATTTTGCCATCTCCCATTGCTGTCCAAAACCTTCCAATGCTGAATTTTATTTTAATCAAGAACGCCATTGTTTCTGTTTTTAAAACGGTTGTTTCTTTCGTCCAACGTTGTGTAATTAGTGAAAATATTGTTACGGGGATGGCCTGTAGGACCACCCGGACCGTATCAAATGGGTAACGAGCAGCGTCTCACAAACGACGACTGAGAAAAGCCGGGAATCTGAAGCGGACATCGGCAAGAAAAAGGCCGGGAACCTTAAAGAAGGCCAGCGGCGGGGTTTTCGTGTGTGACCTTAACCAACTCTCGTCAGTGCCCCGAAGGTTGAGGTCTCTGGAGCATTTTTTTTTTTGCATTTAATATTCCATTTATTTGTTCGTTTTATTTTACAGTGTACTTAGCTTAGCTTAAGTTTACTTTATTTATATTTGACCTTATTACTAACCTTTAGCCTATGGTTATTATTAAGTTTATTTTGGTTTTTAATTGTTTTTACATTTATTTTTCTTACTGGCTATGTATCTTTGATTTTCACTAGGAAAAGGAATAAACCTAGTTGAATTATTATTTGGTTTTTGATATTTCTACTTACTACTACTTAGCCTATTTATTCTATCTTAGATTACTTGTTTTATTTTGGAACAAATATTTTACTTTTTTCTTTCTCTTTTTTCTTAAGTTAATGTTCCTTGTCTTGGATATCTGAATTACGTTTCTGAGGAGTGGATTTGGGGATGATGAAGTTTTCGAGAGGGCTTTTTGTGTTATGTCACGTATGTGCTTACTTATTTTTTTAATCTTGGTTTGTCGGTAAAGTCTTATGTTGCTTATAGTTTTGTTATTATTTTGTCGTTTGTTTTGATTCGTTATTATGCGTAGCAGCTTCGTTTCTACGGTTTTCAGGGCTTTTTTGTCTTTTTGGTTTAGTGTCCGATAGTAGGCTGGAGTTGCATATGTCAGTATTGGTCTGATGTAGGATTTGTAAAGATTTAATTTGACAGTTGTGTTTAGTTTTTGTGTTTTAAGGTAAGGATATATATTTACTAGGGAGAAGTAGGCTTTGTGTTTGGTTTGGTTTACATGTTTGGTGAATGTGAATTTGTCAGTATATAGTAGTCCTAGGTATTTAGCTTGCTTTGTTTCGGGGATCGTCATGTTGTTGTATTTTAGTGGTATTTCGCGTTTGTTTCGTTTATATGTTTTTCCGTTTGGTTTGAATATAATTGTTTGTGATTTGCTTGTGTTAATTTTCATTTTCCAGTTTTTGTGGTACCGTTCTAACTCGTTAAGGTGTTTTTGGATATTTGTTGTAATTTGTTTTGCCCAGTATCCGGATGATATTAGCGCTGTATCGTCTGCGAATATGGAAAGTTTCGTTCCTTCGTTTTCGGGGATGTCACCTGTGTAGATGGCGTAAAGTGTTGCAGATAGTTTGCCACCTTGTGGTACTCCTGATTTCATTTCTTTTATTTTTGAATTGATTCGGTTTGCAGTGACTATACATTTTCTGTTATTTAGGTAAGATTTTATTATTTTTATGATTTTGATGTTGAAATTTAGTTTTTTCATTTTATACAGGAGTCCGTCGTGCCATACCTTGTCAAACGCTTTCTCTTGGTCGAGCAGTGTCATGTATGTCGTTTTGTGTCGATTTTTTGAGTCTATAATTGTCTCGTTCAGTCTAATTAGCGCGTCTGTTGTTGAGTGGTACTTTCGGAATCCGAATTGAAAGTTCGGAATGATTTGATTTTCATGTATGTGTTCGTTTATGTTGTCTAGTATGGTTTGTTCCATAATTTGATAGTAGGCTAATTGGTCGGTAGTTGGATGGGTTGTGTGGGTTTTTTCCTGGTTTTTGAATTGGGATGATTTTTGCAGTCTTCCAAGGGGTTGGATAGTGTCCAATGTGAATTGACGTGTTTATTATGGTTTTCAAGGTTTCAAGAGCTGATTTTGGTAAGTTTTTTAGTGTAGTATTGTTTATATTGTCTAATCCTGGTGCTTTTTTGTTTCTTGCATATTTTATTGTTTGTTTTATTTGTTTTGTCGTTGTGTATTCAACTCTGGTTGAATGTGGATGTAGTCTTTGTAATTCTTTTACGTCATTGTTAATTGTTGTCTCTATTGGGGATTGTTCATTGTTTATAAATATTTCTTGGAATTTGTTTGCAATTTCTTCTATTTTAGTTTGGTCATTGTCTATTTTATTTTGATTTATTATTAGTTGCGGGATCGGTAATTTATTCAGTTTTTTGGATTTGATTAGTTTATGAATGTTGTTTATTTTATTATTGGTTTGCATGATTTTTCTTTCAAATTTTTCTGAGTTCGATTTGATTATTTCCTTTTTTATGTCTTTATTTATTTTATTTATTAAGTGTTTGAGTGTTGGGTTTTTGTATTTGTTATTAATTCTCCTCAGTATATTCTTTTCTTTTATTAAATCCTGTATTTGCTTTGAGATGCTTTCTTTGGTGATTTTAATCTTTCTGGTATTTTTGGTTATGTTTATGTTTATAATTTCTGTTAGTTTGTTTACATTTTGGTCTATGCTATGTGTTGTGGGGTATATTTTAATTAGTTTAGTGTCATGTTCTGTGTCTTGTTTAAATTTTTTCCAATTAACTATTTTTTTTGTTTGATTTTGGTTTTCTTGTGGGTTCAGTTTTACTTTAAGATTGAATTCTGTTATGACAGCTGCATGGTCAGAGTTGAAATTTTCGTCTGTAAAAGGTGTGTTTGATGCGTATATGTTTTTCGTAATTGTTAGGTCGATTATGTTGTCTGCCTTATTTGGACTAGGGGAGTATCTTGTTGGGGTAGTTGGGTAGTATAAGCTGATATTGTTATTTTCGTTGATGTATTTTTCTAGTATTAGTCCATTTTGGTTTCTTTTGGTGCAGTGCCATAGGGTTGATGTGGCGTTTATATCTCCTGTCAGAATTACTTTGTCACTGGTTTCGAATAGTAGTGTTAGGTCATTCTGTATGAGGTTTTTTGGGCAGTAACCAGAGATTATTGTTATCGGTTCTTTGTTTTTATTTTGGATTTGTATTGTTGTTGCCTCTAATGAACTAGTCTGTTGTTTGTCTATTCGTTTGTGAGGGATTTGGGTTTTAATAAGTAAAGCAGTTCCTCCTTTCTTGGTTTCATCTTTTCTGTCAGTTCTGTAAGTTCGATACCCCTTGGTTTGGAACTGGTCTTTGATTTTTAGGAATGTTTCAGACAGGCATATGATATGGGGGTTGTGTTTGCTTATTAATAAATTTAGTTCTATTTTTTTGTTTTGGGGTTTTATCCCATTACAGTTAAGTTGTAATATTTTTAATCTATTTATTTCCATGTAGTGATATGATTAAGTTTATTAATTCGAGTGATTTTCTCTCGTCAGGTAAGGATTGGTATAGTGGGAGGAAGGTTTTGATTTTTTGTGCAAATGTTTCTATGTTCGTGTTGAATAGCCTTTCTATTTCATTATGAATGTTAAAATTATTATCAATTTTACCTTTGATGGTGTTGTCGTATGTTGCTGTAGCTCTTTCAGCGTTAGCCTCTTTTATTGCTGGTGTTTCGTTGAATGTCGTTTTTGGTGTTGTTGTTGGTTCTTTGTTTTGTTGTCTTCTTTGTTGTGTGTTTTCCTTGTATTTAATATAAGCTGGGCATTCTCTGTAATTGGCTGGATGAGTGTTTTTGCAGTTTACGCATTTTGGAGGTTCTTCTGTTGCTTTTTGGCATTCTGCTGCCGGGTGGTTTCCGTCACACTTCACGCATCTGTAAGTGTAATGGCAGTTGAATGCTGCATGGCCAAATCTTTGACATCTTTTACATTGATGGTTGGTTTTGGTTCCTTTCCTATAGGGCTCCCATGTTATTTTGTAGTAGTCTATTGTGTTAATTTTCTTGACATCCGTGAATTTGGTTTCATGATTAAAATATACGTGAAAGACATTTAATCTGGTTTCTACCTGATTTTTGGATAGTTTTATGTTTTTTACTGATATTGGTCTTAAACCTTTGTTTTCCAATTCGTTCAAAATATCATTTTCTGGTACTGAATGGTCAATACCCTTCAGTATCATTGATAGTGGTTTTTCGTCCTTTGGAGTGTACGTGTAATATTCTAGTTGATATTTTTCTAGTTTTTCTTTAACTTTCTTAAAATCTTCTTTGTTGTTTGTGATAATGTGCTTTTTATTACCACTAAGGGCTTTCACAAGTATTTTTTCTTTAAGTCCATATTGCAGTTGCTCAATGGTTTGTCTGCCTATTATTTCAGTGACTATTGGCGGTGGTTTGGTAATTTTTGGCGCTTCTTTGATGGTTTTTTCTTGGGTGATGTTGTTTTGACATTTTTGCTGCTTTTGTTCTCTCATTATTTCCTGCAGTTTTATATTATTACTCGGATTAACCGTTTTTTTATTTATTGTTTCGCTGGTAGATGGTTTGGTGGGGTTATTTTCCACCATCTCTTCGTCATTTATTACTGTATTATTTATTTCATTTTCGTTTTTTTCAATTAGTTCTTCATAAAGCTGGTTGATTACCGTTTCTTCTAGATTCGTTGTTCGGAATTTTTCTTTTAATTTTAACACTTCACTTTTCACTCTTTTGATAAGTTCTTGTGTGCTGTTTTGAGCTTGGTTTAGATTATCAAGATCCATGCTTTCTGTTATATTTATTGTAGTTTCGATATTTTCTATTTCGCACGGGGTTTTTGTGCTGTTTTCATTGTTTGTTATAGTTTTGTCACTCACTTCTATGTTTTGTTTTTTATTTTTCGGTTTTTGCACTTCTTTTAATATTGTTTTTTCAATACCATCTTCATTATATTTGTATTCATAGTAAATTTTTGGTTGTTTTCTTTTTGTCATGCTCGTTTTTAGAGCTGGTTTATGTTTTACATAGCTTTCTTCTTTAATTTTATTGGATTATTTGTTCTATTTTTCACAATTTAGTTTATACTTTTGAATCTTTCACTTTCACTTTCTCTCATTGGGACACGTCACAATTTTTCTAATTACTGAGAATATCACGATGTGAACACTTCAGCACTCAGACTACTTTTCAATAGGTCTCTGGAGCAGATCCTGCTCTCACCTTAATCAGACAGAAGCAGAATCCGACTACGAATTATATGGGGAGAAATAAATTTCTCGAGATATCAACGCCTGTAACCGTCGACCGAAATCGCTCAGTGTAACCATATTCTTAACGCGACGCGACGTTAGAAATATGTACCGGAATGTAAAAGAAATACTGCTCAATTTTCAATGATTGCAAGTATGAATAAACATTCGATGCTCTAATAATTTTTAACCAAAGTTGATTTGCATTTAAAAGAGTATCTAGCTGGCTCTAGTTTTGACTGAAAGATTTTGAGTGTGATCAAATTATTACGGCCAATTGCAAAATCATAAATTTTTTTCAGTAAATTGTGAAAGCCCTTGTAGGTTTCTCCAAATTTTCATTTTATTTTATTTATTATTATGCAGCAGCTTATGGACTACAAAATGATACTATTTTTGAGACAAAAATTTTTACAGAAACATAATAAAACATAGAAAAGGGGGAAGATCATGTGTGACTGGGCCTAGGCGCAGGCACAATACAAGGCCCGCGCCGTTGTTTTTCCGTGAAAGCCTCGGGATAAAATTAAAATATCTTGTATCTAAATTATAATCTGACTTTCTTCCGGTTTTGTCCTTATGCGTTGGGCATTATGCTCCATTAACATCAAGACGTATACATATAAACTGTTATATACCCGCATTCAATTTTCGCTGTTCGACAACATACATACAAATTCTTATTGTTATTGTTTACAAATATTACATTAAGGGGGGAAGAGCTCAAATCTAATTGAACATTCAATAAAATATTATCGTACTTTCTACTGTTGATTTCTAGAGATTCTAAGGCATTCAATTTTCTGCTTTTTGATGAGACATGTAGAACTTTAAATTCACTATTGTTAGAATGGTTTGTATTTTGTAGGTGAATTGCATCGTATGATTTATCATCAACTTTATCATATTCTTTGAACCTGCAGAATCTGTGTGTGTCTGCTTTTTGTTGTCAAATGTTCTCTAAAAACATATATATACTATCCAAAAAGAAGAAACTTCATGAAAATGACAAGAACATCAAAGTGGGTATATTTCACCCATGCTGCAATGAAGGAGAGCGAATACTTTGTTGTCCAGTTTACTCACTTCAGGTAGGAAGGCTATTCTGCCACGTGCCATATTCACATATAAGGTGCGCTATCAGGAAGGGGTATGTTTAAATTAATTTTGGTATGTCCTGTTTACTATGATGCACACCTTGTATGTCTTTTCTTAAATGCGAAATTCGATGGGATAAAAATAGTAATATATACAGAAGACGTGGATGCTTCCCCAAGAACAATATTCAACAAGGCGAAAGCAATTTTCTATATTTCTGTCGATGAAGAAATACATCGTTTGTGTACAGCAAAAATACATTGGGTTGAAGCCAAAATGTATCCATATTCACAGTACTTGATCAAAGACTCGGATCGTTCGTTCTAGGACTGGAAGCTATTCTCAAACACCCACCCGATATCTATATGGATGCAATGGGCTACGCGTTTATTTTTCCTCCATTAAGATTTTTATGAGAATGTAAATTGGGTTTTTATGTCCACTATACAACAATTAGTACGGACATTTTGCGCTGGGTACAGTGCAGGGTGTACGCCCACAATAACAGCAGCTATGTTGTAAGAAACCCATTTCTTACATGGCTTAAACGTGTTTACTACAAAATGTTTCCTAGATACTCAAACTCTCCATATATAAAAGAAGGGGGCTCCCATTGTCCGCGGCCAAATATTTACCTTTCCGAGTTCAGATGACTTTACTCCTCGGTCTATTCAAGAAATTTCTGGACTCCCACTATCCGCAACCTGTGGACGCTCCCGGTGGCTAGGGAGGCATCTAAGACCTCAAAGAAACTTAGAATAACCGCTATTTATATGCCAGAAGTGTTTGCTAAGGTCCGTAATAATTGTTACGTGTTGCATATACATACATAGTTAAAATAACTGGTTCTGACTGGGACAGTCGGTTGAAGTAAAACTTCGGGAGGATTAACTTTGTTTTCTATTTTCGTCTCTTCCTCCACTCCCACCACCTTCCCTTCACTATACTCGCACTGTATGCACTGTACTGCTACACGGACAGGCTTTCGGGTGAAAAAATAGTTTCACTCAAAAAAAAAAATCCTTTTGAAATGATTCCGATCTCCATTTATAAGTAAACTGAGCGCAGTAGCTTGCAGGTTTTCGTTCGATCGCCGAAGTCAAGTGTATCGCGCTTTATTTTGTTGGAGGGCGGGTCGAGAACATTGCATGATTTTTAATATGCAATGAAAATAATTTCGATTTGAAATGAAAAGTAAAATGAACACGCTAGCTTACGGGTTCTCGTTCGATCACGGAAGTCCAGGAGTGTATCGCGATTATAGTAATAATAAAATAATACTTAAAAATATTAATGTGGAATTAAAATAACTCGAACTTCCCGTTCGTTCAACATTTCTTACTGGTTGTTCGTTCATTCTACCCGAATAAAATTTTTCCCTTTTATTTCTTTTCATGTTGCGTTTAAATGTTTCATATTGCTGCAATCTATTTTTCAGACTTTTAATCGTTCTTGCTCCATATAGAATGGTTTTATTAACTTCATCATCTATAATACCGTCGATAATACATACTGAACTTTTGCTTCTAATTCAAGTTCTGCGTGACTATCTCCAACATCCTGTACATCCGTCTGTTTTTTATTCATTCCTCATTCATCCTCATTCATCCGTCTGTTTTTTAATTGACACTAAACGCTTATCCACCTCTTTATTATTCAAATTTTTTCCAAATTCTCTGAGTGCCTTCATTTTCTTCCACGTTTTAGCTGAACACTCATATGTCGTACAAAGTTTTGCTGATCCGACCAATAATTTTCTTCCATACATCAAAGTTTGCGCGTCCAACCATCTGCAGATTTCTGCTGTTTCTTCTGGGCTGTTAATCCAGCCCGTGATATTTTCATTGTCGTGCCTGCTGAAAGTTTCTAGGGCATCCTCCACATCTTTGAAACTTAGAGTTGGTTGTATTCCATAAAAACCAGTGTGATGTTTTATATGATGTTCTTCTTCTTCTTTTTCGTCGTCGTCCTTTTCATCGTCTGGTTTCGAGAAGCCCTTAAAACTATCAGCTAATCCTAACTATCTTCGTCGTCGTCGTCGTATTCATCTTCTTCATACGTACAGCTACCCTCAGCTAGTGCTTCACGCAGCCTTGCAAAAAGCTCAGCCTTGGATCCAGAGATCGGCAACTTCAATTGTCCCAAATTACCCCGCAATTCCTCCACTTCCATTTTATCTACGGAGACTTGCTTCGACATCTTATTATATTTTGTTTCTTTTGGTTGATAGAATCACCATGAAATTACCATGAGTTATATCTCTTTTATTTCGTCTACAACTTACGACTGACTATTACAAAAATATGAACTAACAACTATAGTTTTCCGTGGTTACTGCGGTAGCCCGATGAAAAGCACTACTGCGCATACAAAGTAACTTCTCGGCAAAGGCTACTGCAGTAACACAGAGATTTTCTCACAAGTGGATTCCCATTTTAGGAAGTATGTTGCTGTGCTGAAAAATCTAAAAGAGTTATTAGAACCTGAAAGGAAATATTTATGATTAAGAAAAATGCTCTCTAAGTAAAAGTCAATTTGGAATAAAAGATAATTTTATTTTTAAGAAAACGATTTATTTGTTCTTCAAACGTTGGCTGCCAGATTCCGTTTTTGAATAGCGAGTCTTCTTCCAGAGTCGATCCAAAAGTAAGTGTCTTGCTTCACTCGATGGTGGTATATTTATACTGCATTTCCCACCACAGCCGAACATCCTTTTTTCCAGAAATGCTGGAAATCCTTTTGGTGAAAGTTGAATTGTGACGTAAAATACGTCGTCACATTTGGTATGCAATCATCCATTTAATTGCACTCAAACCGTGAGAAAGTAAATCCGGAACTTTCTCCAATTTGGAATTTCGCAGGATGTCGGAATTTCTGCCACATCTGGTAAGCACTCCTACACACGAGTGCCGGGTGATTTGGTGTATTTTTTACAGGGTGATTCGCCACACCATAATAATTATAATAAATAAATAAATAAATAAATAATAAAAAAAACGACATATTTAAAAAGAAATTTTTTTTTGTACAAACACCTGGGCTCTGAATGCGAACGTCGCGCGATCCGGATTAGTGTTTCATCAATCGCTCGAAAGATCGACCAGAAAATAAGTTTCAGTTCAAAAATTGTAGTTTCTAGATGTTGGACGTTCCCAAAAACTTATGATCAACTAATCATGGATGGAAAATCATATATGAGTCTCTCCGGGTTTACCCACCATGTGAAGTGAATCACTTAACGAACTTGTAGTTCACTGGAAATGATAACGAAAAGAAATGGCTGTTATAATGTCTATAATCATCCATTACAACTACAAGCCATGCACGATCTTCGAACTTTTCTTCAAAGCAGTAAGGATTTGTGGAATGAAATGAGATTTTAAATTGTTGGTCCATGTAGAAACGTAGAAGATAATGGAGTTTGAAAAATATGCAAGACGTTAGCAAGCACTTGTCCTTAGAAAATGTTGTCGAATTTGAAGTGAATGCTTCATGCCAGGAGTTCCAATAAGCTAGAATAGGCTTACATACTATGTATAATAGAATGAACATTTTGAAATAGGATCCTATGGTGTGGTGTGCATGGCACCAGGTTTGCTTTTGATTGCAAATAGATCTGGTGGTCCTCTGCTGGATATAATTGAGACATGAGAAGGGAGTCAAACTGTTTTTTTGGCTGTAGACGCAATTGATTACTTCAATGCTATTTTAAACATTTTATGTAACACTAAAGAACAGAACGATGTTATACGAAATTCGGCAAGGTAATACAGATAACTTAAAAAATAATTCAATCTCATACTTATACTTATACGTAAAATAAATGTTTTATTCTTGCAAGGGGTAATTTTTGCCTTTATATTTTTCACACTTTGTAATTTATATGGTTTCCAATAACTGGTAACTTATTTGTAATTTTAATTAATACATAAACAGTTACAGTTTACATAACAGTTAATCCTCGAATTGTTTACCTTTGGAGTTATCAATGGAAATGGAAACAAAGCAATTTTTTGCGAAATAACTAATTTATGCCGCTAGCTAACGGCTTCTGTGATACTAGATTCTTGTGAAGTAAACAAAGTATAGATTCTTGTGATGTGAAAGTGATTTGATCAACCAAAATGTCCAACTAGAAAATAAAAGTGAACAAATATTTTACAAAACTTTTGTTCAGTGTAGTTTTATCTAACATATGGCTGTGTTGCACCAATCAACTGTCAAATACTGAAATTGAAAGTTTTGATAGGAAATTAATTCAAGAGTTGCAAGTAATAGTGCATTACGAACGTGTTTAAGGCCATGGTTATTAATGAATAAGTGCGTAAATCTGTATCAAACTGCACTTCATAACAGTTAAAATATTAATAAGTCTCATTGAAACAAAGTGCTAGATCCCAAATTTTAACCCTCTGTTTCCGGCGTAGTATTTTCTTGTAAAATTTCAATTTTTTTTTTCACAATTTGGTTCAATTCTAGCTCTTTTTTACAAGCATAGAAAAAAAAATATTGCTAATGATTTTCGCTATTTTATAGAGGTGGTTACACCACGTAACCACTAGGGAACAAGGGGTAACATACAAACTAAATTTTATCTTAAAATTTTCTTTATTTTTATTACATAAAAACAAATCCTTATCATAAAACCTTATAAACTTATCACCTTATAAACTTATCACTATATTCGTGTTCTTTTGGTCACCCTAACAGAACTGAACTGTCAAATCCCATACATTTAACAGAACTAGTTTAGTTCTTTATAATACCTGGAACTAATTTCTTGTTCGGAACAGAATAGTTGCGCTAGAAGTATGCAGATGGCGACATGGTTCATATTCTTTCTTAAATGTTTCCCAATCCTAAAAATTTTATATGCCTCCTACTTCACACTTACTTTTTGACATAAATGAAAATTCAAGTTTGTTTACAATTTGTTTGGAAGTGGAATTTGAAATAAATATGGAATATAGTTCTGAAGACTTGTATAAAATGCTTTACGATGTAAGTATTCCATTGGTAGTTTTGGTTTGTTTTAACATATTTCTAATTGTAGGAGCTGCTGCAATATGCCGTAATGGAGGACGAAATGGATTTCTTTCTAAATTCTTCGTCGGATTCTTCCTCATCGTCGGACAGTTCATCATATGATGAGCCACCTTATTCTAGGGAAGAGCAACCAAAAGTAAACAACTTTCTAGACACCGTCCGGGCCTTTAACGATCAAATTTTTAAAGCACATTTTCGGCTACAACGAAAGTCCTTTGATTTATTGATTAGTACGATTTTCAGTAATAAATTGTACTCTATCAACGGAACAATTTTGTACATCATTCCAGATTTATATGCAACTTCTAACGTGGCCCCAATGCATCGTGATGGTGAACGCCGAACTATTGGGCCAGAGAAAGAAATTTTACTTTTTCTTTGGTATGTCGGCAACACGATTATCTTCAGACAACTGTCCACTTTATTCGGGGTATCGAAGCCTGCGGCCTGGACAGTTGTCCAAAGGGTCGCTTCGTGGCTAGTTGACAAAAGTGACGATTTTCTCAAGTGGTCTACTGGACTAGAAGCTGCAAACGGTATAGCAGCCTTTGAAAAAATTAATAAAATTCCCGGAGTGTTAGGTGCAATCGACGGCACCCATATCAAAATTAAAGCACCAAAAAACAACCCTGAGCTGTACTTCAACAGAAAAAAGTACCACAGTTTGGTACTGCAAGCGGTGGTAGGCGCGGATAAAAAATTTATTGATGTTTATTGTGGCGAACCGGGATCTTTGCATGACAGCAGGGTGTTCAGAAGATCGCCACTATTTGCAGATGCCCAAAAAGATGAAAGTGAGGTTTTCCCACATGGAAGCTTCCTTCTGGGAGATTCAGCTTATCCACAACTTTCATGGCTTGTTACTCCATTCAGAGATAGTGGTACTTTAACTTCAAATCAAAAGCAGTTTAACACACTCCATTCATCTACCAGGATGGTGGTAGAAAATGCTTTCGGTTTACTGAAAACTGGATTTCGAAGGTTGCTTCATTTTACTGAGTCAACCAACTTGAAAATATGTGCCAAAACCATTTTAGCTTGTTGCATTTTACACAATATTTGTGTGAGCTAAGGTGATCTATTAACCTATGTAGACGACATCCAGGAAGCATCAAACACCACACTTGAAAGCCCAGGCAATGATGAGCTTACACCAGATGAAATGGAAACAACCGACAACAGACGACAAGCACTTTTTAATTCAATGACGTCAATGGGAATAATTTCATAAATAATAGGTTTATGTAACTTAACTCATTTATTGATTGTAAAAATAAAAGAATTATGTAACTTAACTCATTTATTGATTATAAAAATAAAAGAAATAAAAACTATTTTTTTGAGGTTTGTAAACGTATAAGGTCGATGATACGCTCCCTCTGCTCCCGCCCCAATCTCTGCTCCTCGAGAAACTTTAGTTTTACCTCCAGCTCCTTATTCTTGCGGAGCTCCTTCTCCTCGTGCCGCTTCTTTTTCTGCAAGTCCCGTTCTCTCTGTCTTTCTAGCTGCTCCTCCTTTTCACTTAGCGTCCTCCTCCGCTTCTTCCCCGGAGTTTTCGCGCTGCAAATGTGTGAAAATAATAAAAATTAATTAAATAAACAAACAATTTAATTATTTTATATTACGTTTGGATTGGTGTTCCCCCATCAATAATAATAACTCCGGAGGATACGTCGGGCAATGGAGATGGAACGTCGGGCAATGGACTCGGCTCTCCAGAGGACGAAGTTTCAGACCTGAAAAATGTTTCATTTTTATTTTCATTCTATAATTATTATTTCCATGCAGTTACCGTGGTTGATTGATCGAACCATTTTCCTTTCTTCTCCCGGCGGCAACCGTGTGGTCCACAACTGCCTTTTTACATATTTTATTTCCAAATATGGCATCTAAAATGTCTGCGTACGGCGCTACACAGGATCCAGCGCCACTCTTGTTTCCCGCGTCTTCCATCGCCTTGTACGCGCGAAGCGTACTTTTAATTTTGTTTTCGACAAGCGTTGGAGTTACTGGTGATTTCTGTCAAAAAAGAAAGTGTATATTAAATTTTTTTACACAAATTCAAATTTCTTACCAGCACAGCAGACGACGTCAGATCTTCGACAAGATTCGCGTATGCAAACCTTTTCTTGCGCGGATGGCTGAATTCTTCCTTTCGCTACCTATAAAATGACAAGAGAGAACGCGTTTCTTCTCGAGTCCAAACACGCCTAAAAATGAAATATTTCATGTTGATAATTTACTTTATTTATAATTAAATTGATTCGTTCTAAAGTTACCTTGAAAATTTTTGTGAATCCATTTCACAATTTTATATAAAACACTTTCAAATCAAAACTAAAAAAATCAAAAACACAAGCGCTCCCACTAACGAATAGAATTCGACTGATGTGATATCCCTCATGTCAATTGAACACGCATGATGCATGTCAATTGAACATGAACGAAGTTAGGAAACATTAAAACAGGGGTGCCAACCTACACGATTTATCCAGTACAATTCTGGGCCGTTCTTTTGCTGTTCTAGTATTTGTTCTCGATAGCGATGACCAAAAGAACGCGGCTCTTGTTCCCTTAACTTAACCTTATCACTTCACTTCAATGTGTGGTATTCGGAAAAACAGTTGTTTATATTGTTGAGGCAAAGTCCAACGTCGCATACAGTGCAAGACCATTTAGTTCTATGCGGTTCAGCTTTTGAACTACAATGGGCACATCGACGGGAGTTTCCATACCTTCGCATATGTTGTCATTGGTCAAACCTTCTTTCATATGAAACTGTGGTCTTGAATGTTTGTACAGGTGAGCTCGATCCTGCCTTTTCTCTTAGCATCTGCAACTGCTTACTACCAATAACGCTACTACAAACATGCACTCGAAAAATTTTCAAAGATATAGAGCTTGCCTCTGCTCTCTGTGAGAATATTATATATGCGTTGAGTAGAGAAATGTCCAGTAAATACCATAAAGTCCTATGCCACCATTTTTTTGACTTCCTGTCGATTTCGTAAATCGACTCCAGCATGTCTGTCTTGTCAACAAACCCCATATTTTTATTGTAGTCACATACAACTTTTGGACAAATTATTTCCCTTATAGAACCATCCTTTTGTTTCCGGTTTGCAGTCTGAACTATCGTTGGATCGTGGAAGTTGCTCAATAGAAAAACAAATCTTTTGTCTTTCCACTTCATAAAAGCAAGACCATCCTTGCTCACACGCCAGTCGAATTGTCCTTGCTGTAGATTTTTGTCTTCGACCAAATCCTTAGGCATGTCTCTTCTACCTTTTCTAAAAGTTCCACAAGAATATATCTTCTCCGACTGCAGGACTTTTTGGAGCTGCACCGAATCGAAAAAATTGTCGAAATATAAATGGTACCCTTTACCAACTAAAGTTCGTGTAAGGTCTTTTACTACACGTGAACCCAGGTTTTCTTCAGGGCTGGCATTGGTTTTTCCGGTGTATATTTGGAACTGTGAGACGTATCCAGATTCTTTAGCTCGAATGCTTTCTGATACCCATTAAAATATTTATAGCCAAAAATACCTTTACTTCCTCCGTGGTGGTTCGGACAAAGTTGGTACTTCCACCGCCTTTCTGCATTGCAAACAGGTTTGTCTGAAAAGTAATGTGTTCTATCAATTCCAAGGGAAATATTCTTAGAAACACCTCAGTTGCCGTTTCTAAGTCGTCGGGAATATCAGCCCCAGTTTCCTCGGTGAATTCCATTATATTATTTCCGAGCGTATATTACTAAATTACATACATGTAATAATAGATGTATAGTGTAAATATTTATTTGAAATTTGTAATGACCTTTCCCATGGGTTAAGCCCTTGAGGAAGGTCATGGTTCCTTTTAAAAAGAACCGAAATTTGGTTCATAACACTGTTACAGTTATTTTTCAATATAATTTCCTTATCAATACCTTTACTCTATACAAACCAAAATGTTATATATATTTTCCAATATACTCTCTTCATTGATTCCTTCACTCTATGCAAACCCAAATGTTACAAATATTTTCTAATGTAAATTCTTTCTAGGTGAGGCCCCCAAATTTTGCCTAATCTGTGGCTATTCGTAAATTCAGACATGTGCATTTAGAACCTTACAATCGTTCTAGAGAAGCTAGCTGGGACTCAACCTCTTTGTACATTCATTTAAGCTAAGTTCTATTTATATATTTTTCTTGTTTATTTCCTTATGTATTTACATTTGCAATTCGTTTCTTGCTCTTCCCTCTTGTTTTGATTTTTGGCCGCTTTCGTGTTTGTCTCTTCTCTTGGCAGTATCGCAGCCATTCGTTATGGAGCTTCTGGAGCTCACGGGTAATCCGCACACGCTCCTCTTGCCCTTGCTTCTGCTGCTCGGTTGTCACACTAAAGTGTCATAGGTAACAAGGGCAGCTCAATCATAAAGGTCAGAGATTGGTGAAGTGCATTCATTTTCTTGACACGCATCGCTCATGGCCATATACTCTGCCTGACATGTGGAGAGAGAGACAAAAATTGTGTTTTTTTGTTTTCCAGGCGATGGTATCGCCAAACAATTTGATAGCATATCCACTTGTAGTCAAGCTTCCTTTACATTCTGCAGAACCAGCTTCTGAATAACCTTCAAGCTTGTCGAATTTCCCTTCAAATTTCAATCCAATAATTTTTGTCTGTTTGAGGTATCTGCATATTCGTTTTGCCACCTTCTATTCTTCTTGAGATGGATTAACTTGATGTCGACTGAGAAGATAGTGAGATATATATATATTATTACTTGATGTATGTATTATTATATATATATAATATACTATCTATTGATTCTAAATTTGAAAAGATGGCCTCGAGTCAGGACAGAACTAATGCATTGCTAACCCGGCTAGTGGATTCGGTGGAGTTTATTGCCGAATCACTGGCCATAATCGCAAAAAAGATCAGCGAGGGTTAGCAATACATATTTTCTATACAAAATCAAAAATTTTTTATAATAAATTTATTTTAGTTTTTAGTTTAGTTTAATTTTGAAAATGTAAATAAATGAAATATAACAAATAATTTAAATAAAAGTTGAAAAATTTGCAAAATATAATATTTTTAATAATTTATTGTAACCTTCGCCTGCGACAAAGATTACTAACGTAATCTTTTCGAGACTGCTCGCCAAAGGTGTGCCATTGTTGAGCCGAATCTGAATTCCCAGCGCCTATGTCCTCATCGTCTGTTTCTACTTCCTCCCTCTCTTCGATCTGCTTGTCTATGCAGATATTGTTCAAGCACATAACTGCATAAACAATAAGTGCAGTCGTTTTTGGTGAGTAGTGAAGCACACGATGACGCAAAAGGCACCGAAACCGACTCTTTAACACACCGAAGCATTTTTCTATAACCTGGCGAGCCTTTTTATGTTTTAGGTTGTAGTAGTGATCATGGGTTCCCTCAACGGTTGCATCGAAAGGTGTCAAAAGCCATGGCTCCAAGGGAAACCCACTATCACCTTCAATAAAAAATTGAAATCTTCACATTCAATCAAAATCGACATGGAAAAATTACGACGTTACTCATTAAAAGTGCATCCTGGGCCTGTACAGATGAAAACTTGCTAACAAATCGTCTCCTCAGATCACTGACGAACCCAATGGCGGAATCGTGCACTGATCCAGGAGACCGTGCATTAGCGTATATAACTCGCATATCGGCGTCGCAGCACTGTGAATATATACATATATACAAAGTTAGCAAGGAAAATATTATGGAAAACTTGTACTTACAGCAAGGACATTTAGGCTATGGCACCCAGTATCGAAAGCATACCATATTTCTCACTAAAGCTAAAAAATCAAAATAAGCTATATGTGAATAAGAGAATCATCTTTGAGATACCTTTGTTGCACTTGGACCTTCTCTGCGACACTATCCGGGAACTTGATGACTGTTGGTGTCAAATGATCAATGATCAGGTTTGTGACAACGGTGATTGCCCTCGATACACTTGGCTGCGATAGTCCCAGCAAGTGATTCCGTCCCACAGATGACTGGTAGGACCCACTTGCGTAGAAGTTTAAAGCAGCCAATACCTGCAAACAGAAAGTAAACATAAATGCAATAATGGGATAAATAGATTTTCAAATATGCACCTGTAGATCAAACGCAATACGTGATGGCCTTCAAAAAGGCCGAAGTTTTTCAATAACTTCCCATTTTGCCGATTTCGTCAGCCTTCAGTAAACGCCTTCCTAAATTGGAAATCCTCCAGGTCAAATTGTTGGATTCTACTACTTTTGCGACTGCGATTTTAAAACAATCGTCAAAGTTATAACAAAATTTAACTAATTACTTACGTCTCCCTTCTTCTACGCAATTGTAGCAATCTATATTGCCACAAAACCTCCATATTATACCAAAAATCCGAATGAAGCTGAAAGTTTTCTGGTTATTTTACACGAAACATTCAAATTAATTTCATAAACTTACCAATTAAATCCAAGAAAATCAAAGTAATCCTTAATTTAGAAAACAAGTACAATTCAATATGTAAATAAATCGACTTACATGTCAAAATAACTAAAAACCGTGCTGCAGTCAAAGAGCCACTGTCTACAATGACGAGCTTTGTGCGCGTGTCCGAAGTGATTCCTCCTGGGCGCGTGTTCCACTGGGCGTATCGCTCATTTTGTCGCCTGTATACTCGATCACGTCCATCTGGACCATATAACGCGATTCTGGATTCATCGCTGAACAAAACACTGCTCCATTGCTCCGTGGTCCAGTTACGATGTTCTTGTGCGAACCGTAGTCTGGCTACTCGATGTGTCCTGGTAAGTTGTGGTCCTGTGGCTGGTCGAAAAGGCCTCAGTCCGGCTTCACGTAACCTTCTTCTTACTGTGCGTGCACTTACGGACCTTTCTCTTACTTGCTGCAGTTCCTGTTGCATCTGAACCGACGTTTGATGCCTGTTTCGTAACATGGATGGTAAAATGTATCGGTCATCCCTCGTAGAAGTAACTCGTCTCCTGCCGGATCCCGGTCTCCTCGTCAATAGTCCTGTTTCCTGATGCCGTTGGTACAATCGATGAACTGTAGAAACATTCATTCCCAAAGTTCTTGCCACTTCTCTCTGGTTACGACCTTCACGCAACAAGGCAATAATTGCAACAACACTTTCCACACTGAAACTCATTTTGTTGTTAAATAAACAACGTTTTTCTAGAATTTTATGGGTGTTACATCTTTTTTGTTCAGCAGTGTATTTGTAATAAAACAATATTATATAAGCAATTGTTTTGAGCCTTACCTATACAAAATTTTTGAGAATTTTCATCAAAGCACTACATACTTCTGGGGTGATTCGTGAAAGACTTGGCTCAGATATGCGGAAGAGATACATAAGTGAGTGGTAACTGTCACCGGTGGCTAAATACCTTAGTGTCACTAATAATCTCACGTAAGCCGGAATTGCTTCACGATAACTGGTGTTTGATTTAGTTATAATTGGTGATACACTTTCAAGTAAGTAACCAAAATCCTTTCTGCTCGCAAAAAACTCTCTGGGATTCTGCTCGACCAATATACAATTCCCTTCTCCACCACCTTGCCTTTCTTCTCTTTCTGAATTGGCTTAAATTTATTACTTAATAGCAAGCTGCAGCTGTTTCTAAAGACATGATGACTACAACTGATTCATGTTGGGTCAAAGGAATTGTTACCGCTTTTGCCACAAATACAGGCAACAAAGCGCATGTAACAATTGACGACAAATGCCGAAAGCAACAACCGACATGTCGGTACGAACTTTGTCGCGCATCAACAACAAGCAACAAACGACAGCATGTGGCATGCTACATGTCGTCTTTTGTTGCCTCAGTGGAATCAAGCCTTTAATGACGGAGCGAATCCTTCACAATTTTCAATTTCGTGGTACAATGTTCTCTTACTATACTCTGTCTTCAGTCTGACTACGTTTAGTTCTAGTGTTTCCTAAATATCACGATATTACTATTATTACCATGTATAAAAAAACGTACAAAATGTGTCAAACCTAACACAACTTAACACTCATACTTAATGTTAGTATTTATCTATTTCCCGTGCCTTGGTCGACCCTTCTGCCGCGCCGCTTCTTGGTCCCTCACGCCTTGGGGTCGCTGCGTCTCCGCCACCGCCTTTCTCGTTTATATTTGTACTTTACGCGAGAACTTCACAAACCGCGTTGATTTTCAGTGTTACAATGAGAGTCATCAATTCCGACGCTCAATATTTATACTTTTCGCGAGAACTTCACGCGTTAAATTTCAGTATTACAATTGCAATTATTAATTCTTATGTTCAAGTTCTTATCTTCACGTAAAGCTCACTTCATCATAATAAATAAAGTCATATGTTACTACCTCATTTTGTCATTCACACTCGGATTTATCTATAGGATATTAAATAGTGAAACACAAGTGACTTAAATTAACTTTATTTAAAACAATTTTAAAATAGTATAATAGAAATTAAGAACTAACTAAGAACCGTAACTGACGCGACCCGTTTTAAGGCTAACTTCCTTTGCTTGCTTTTCCCTAATATTTGCATGGCGTCGGTTCCTGATAGGTGTCTACCAGGAAAAACTACATAAACTACTAAACACAAGTGGTTTATTTTGTAAACCCAAACTGCAGAAAACCTATTGACCCTTAAATAAACATTAATAAGTGAATTATTAGTTTTCATAAAAACTAATGAATCCCTAAACCTTCTTTAAAACTAAATATCCTACCCTAACATACATGACCGTAGTTGCGGTCATAAGTGGACACACATGTTGTGTCAGAATGCCTTTTTTTCGACCCTACATATCTTATTCTTATCTCTATTTAATGAGAGTCATTGGTTCCTGAACTCAACAATTTTTCTTTTCTTTACACATTTAGCTCTATGAGATTGGTACCTTCGCTTCGTCCTTCATACCCGCACTTATCTACTCGACAGTTCAACTTTCCTGAAGGATCGATAGAGAACACCAACAGAAGAGAAAACTATTTAAGAAAATTCAACTACCAACTCAAATCTGTAGCAATCAACTATCACTCAACTATTTTATCAACTATTAACGAGGCGGGAGTGTATTTGGACAATTTCTGATTGATTCGTCAATCAAAAATTGTGCATTCTATTGACCCTGATCTTGTTCCTCCCCATGAATGCAATTGATTTGATTGCATTGACGCAGGTCAAGATCAGGGCGTGGTCATCGACCATGCACAATCTTCAATTGACGAATCAAGTGGAAATTGTTAATGAATAATTAATTTTTAAAAGTGCTTAAATTAACACTTTCCTTTGCACTGTATAGTCTAAATCTAATCCTTGCTTGGTGAAATCATCTAATACATTTAAGTCTATTTTAAAAACGTTCTATATTAAAAATTCATAGCCTCCTCGTTATTCCCAGGTAGGTTATATTTTCATGACTCCCGCGCATTCTTATTAGCTCCGTTCACTCCTGTTATCGTCCGTCCCTTTAGTAGCATTTTTCCCAAATCGGTCTCTTCATATTATTATCTCTATTTTAGCGCCCTAAGGAACAACCACAGCCCCCGTGAATCCTAACCTCTTACCCTAGGGCCCGCCGCATGGGGAAATGGAAGAAGAAATTCCCGGACTTTGGAAGCTACATATGTACTCAAAATATTTGCCAATTTTATCCGTGTGCCTGTCATTGATATTTTTGGACAAGCTGGATATTGTTCTCGATATCTGGGCCGTAACGTCTGGTCCGGATAGCCTTCGTCTGTTTCTGGAAACCTCCGACAGGGTTGCTCCCCGAAGGGATGCTTGCCCTGGGAGATTCGTCAAAGATTTGAGAAATCGTTTCCTCAACTTCCTCCATTACCTCAACTTCATTAGCTTCATCGACGACATCCAGAAGGGTGTAACTGGTTGTCGTTTTACTTTTAGTTGCATTGCATATGAAAAGAAAATTCAGGATCTTGAGGAAAATTGTATTAATTCTCTGGCCACTTCAAATTTGTCAAGAAACATCATGCTATGAAACAGCGGCCACACCTTGATAACCTTCGAACCGCTCCCCGACGATTCATTGTGTTTTCTCTATGAGGCTCTATAAGAGTCCCGTTTGCATGCCTCCACTGAAAAACATTGAAAAAGATCACACAGGTGAAAATGTAAGACAAAAATGCTTCCATTCTTTACCTGTTGATTTCAATTCCTCGGCAATAGACATCCAAATTTTGTCTTTCACATCCTGCCGCCTGTTTTGTTTGCTCTGCATGTTATACAGAACTTCATGCTGTCTAACTGATTCGATAAGAAGTTCGTCGCTCATTCTTAGAAATCAAACAATCAAAACTAAGAAAAACATAATGAATAACAAAAATTTGAAGATTACCTTTATTTCAAATTCCGCCCTCAAATTAAAATAAACAGAGGTAAATCAAAATAATTTAAAATGTTTGGCTCAGTCAATCAAATTAAAATCGAACCGAATGAAAATTAAAAACACAACTAGAAAAAATAACTAAATAATTTGACTAAAATAAATTTCACACGCGATGTAGCACTTCACTTATTCAAATATAAAACTTTTCAATTTAAATTTTCCAGAAGATCAATCATGATATGAAGCAGTTACATGTTAATCAAAACATTAATTAAATTAATCAATTAAACAAAGAAACGTCAAACAATTTTGTGCATTGCAGCCAACATGTTCATATATTTTTGAGTATTAAGTTGGCTGCACCGCGGGCTACGATTAGAAAAATAGAAAATAGCTCTAAGCCAGCTATGAAATATTTTATAGCCGATAGCTCACGCCGCAGTTTTGTGCACCTACATTGAACATTGCTATTTTTCTAGCCGATAGTCCGTGTTGTGTTTACAGCATAAGACCGTTTTCATTATATCGGTCACAACACATAAAATAAAGTATCCCCTAACAGATTGAAAAAATCTATGATGTGTACCTGTTTGAGGGAAGCCAAAATTAGCCTATTCGTGGCTCTTACCTATGTTCGTATCTTACATAACCCCCATTCCTACGCATTAGCGTCTACTCACAACATGTTCCCTTTTCTAGTTTTAAATTATATCTATTGTACAAACATAATCCTTTAAATATGGTGGTTTATTAACTACGCGGCCTGACCTGGTCGTACAGTAGGTGCCGGAATTTGTTGGAACCGAATTTTTTTCAACTTTTCTTTTATTTACTTCAATTACATTACCTGAAAGTATGTGACCTAAGTACTTATTTTTAGTTACCATAGCAACACTTTAAACTTTATCCAGAAATTTTAATAATTGTTCTTTAGTTTCAGCCCAAATTAGCATATAACCAACTATTAATGATTTTTTTCATACGATTATACAACTCGCCTTTGTGACGTTCTATGTGAGGCTAACTTATTTTATTTAGCGTCACCACGCCATGCCATTTCCTTTCCCTAAACCATTTTGCTAGTTAGGTGGGCTAATGGGTTTCTTAGAATTAATAAATCCGAACAAGTGTCTGTGAATTATGAATTCTAAGCGCAGATCACTTTACATCTTCAAATGATGGTTTTGAATAAACCTAAATGGCATGCACATGTCAACAAGGACCATTTTATATAAACAAAGGACAAATATAAATCATAAAAACCTAAAAAAAAATACAAGAAAAGGGACACAGGTAGTTGTGATGCAATATGCAACGCCATCTATACAAAAAAAGGACGCTACAAAAATGAATATTTTGACAAGTTATATGCAACGCAACACGTGCAGAGAGGCAAAAACGAAATTAAACGAAGGTAACAATAAACAACCACATTTTTCAGTACAGTCGTCTCTACTCCCATCTCTACTTGGAACGCTAGCGGCTGTGACGACTTCCTTCTTGATGACGATCAATCTGCTTCGTTTTTGTCACTTGAACCAACGTCTGATGATTTGTTCGGTTGATCCGATTAAAGCCTGGATGCTTTGAGGGTTGTGGCTTTCGATCCGTTGAAATTCGTGAGGGTTGAGTCTTATAAAATTTGTTCGCGTATCTAACCGTCTTTCAGACCTTCGATGAAATGAGCACCAAGAAATATTTAGCCAATGGAAAACTTTTTTTTGCATGTGGCACTGGAACTTGTAGTATAAAAGTGACAGTTTTCAAGTATAAGTGACAGTGACAAGTATAAAGTTTTTCAATTTTCCTTTTAACGATGGGACGAAGTCCGAAATCAACTGATGTGGTTGTTGGATGCGGCTGAGGAAGTAGTGTTGCGAGACAACGGCTAATACCGATGGGGATAGCATCTCTTTGAAGTGAATTTTGATTGTTTTGAACCTGATTTCCCTGATTGGATCATCTGGTCCAAGAAATGCTGCCAAATTATTATAATACTCATCCGTGACATTTTTTAAGTCGCAAAAATTGTCGAAACATTCGATCTTTCTTTTCTTTCTCACTTAGTTCTTCTTTTTAATTTTTCTTTTTAATTAAATTTCATTCCCTTATTGTTCTTTTAATACTCGTTGCTAACTTGTTGTCCATTTTTTTGACTCCTCGTGTTATTTTAATCCTCGTCGCCAACTTGTTGTGTCTCGGCATGATTATATTGAAACAGTTTCATTAAGCACGTTATGGTTTCTCTACGTATATCTTGTATTTTTTTATATCACAAATTCATAATTAATTCAGTTATCACTATATAATATCTCCATATAGTATCTCCCTTATTGATTGTATTCGTAGTTATGGCGTCATCCTTCTTAAAATGACGTGGTCGTCTGAGTCGTCTGGTCTTTTCTCGTGTTACTCGTTCGGCGTGGCGTGGCGTTGGTGATTGACCAGAGTTGCCATCCTGATGTTTCTGTGACAACTCAACCCAACTCCACTACACAATACCAGTTCCTCTTCATCGACCAGACATTTAAACTCCCTGCCACTGATGCTCTACCACCTCCTCTCACCATAGTGCTGCCACCATGTAATGTTTTTCTTTTAAAAGTCTTAACATGCTACATAGTACTGCCACCATAAAATATTATTTTTCATTTTAAAACATTGACAATTTACAATGAATGTAGAAATGGGTCAATAATTTGACCATACCCTCCACTTCTAGATCCGGTCCATTGCATGCATTACTCATTGCGTTATGGACTATGCGCGCGGCATAACCAATTGCCTTGATGTTCGGCGTCCTGAATTTCAATTTCGAAAGAACATTTTCGGTACCAATTCGTTTGACATTTCCGAAATTCACAGGTGCATTGTCAAATGTATCGTGCTTTCGTTAATTCTTCTTTAAACAAATTGATTGCGTGAGGACCAAAATCATTGATTACGCATTTGGTTTGTGGACATGAGAATTTCTTGAGACCAAAACATCGTCTGAATAGTTTTGATGCGCAGTCCTTCGATCTTAAATGCGAAGTAAAAAACTCTAGCATTCGAAGATATCTATTTTTCACATATTTTCCACTTCTGAAACTACTGTTTTTAGCTACGGTGTAGACACCTTGCATTGCTGCGACATTCAAATTTGCTTTCGTCGGATTAGAAAGAAAAAGAGACAATTTACTGCTTTTCGTTTGGCTAATATGTGATCTGTCCAAGTCAGTCTTTCGTCTATAGTCAGGCTTAAATATTTTGGCTGTTTTTGACCAGTGATCTCTCCCTGAATGTTTAATTTTGGTGGATTTGGAGCTCTTTTGCGTGAGATGAAAAGCGCCTGTGTTTTATCGGCGTTAATTTCAATCTTCCATTTGCGGAAATACATCAGCATCATGTTTACAGAAAGTTGAAGCTTTGAAGAGATGACTGTTGCAAGTCTAGATGTATAATATATACAAGTGTCGTTGGCGTATAAAGAAACTTTAAAACTAGGGGGTAATTGAAATAAATCACCGGGGTAAATGTTAAAAAGGATGGACGAGAGTAGAGATTCTTGAGGGACTCCAGCTTCTATTGGTCGCAGATTTGAGAGATGATCGTCAATTTTGATACGAAATGACCTATCTTCAAGAAAAGAGCCTATTGACTGAACCCTTGAAAGAGGAATATAGAAATCATTGATTTTGTATGTTAACACCGCGTGCCAGACCTTGTCAAATGCTTTTGCGATATCAAACATAAACACGCCGGTAGATTTCACACGGTTCAGACCATTAGTGACATGCTGAACAAGCTTAACCAATTGTAGTTCAAAATTTGTTCCTCAGGGATTATTTTTTTGTCGAAGACGAACTCGGATAATCTGAGAAGTATTAACTTTTCTACAACTTTACCCAAGGAGGACGAGAGGCTAATTAGACGCCAATTTTGAGGAAAGGTAAGTTTTTTGTTTGGTTTTGGCAGAACTTTGATGACCGCCGTTTTACAGGGCTTCCGGAATTTCTGCAAAAGGAAAATGGAATTAACATCCTCTGTCAGTCTTTGAATAATATTGTCCGGTAAATGTGTCAGTGTCATGTTCGAGAGGGTGTCATAACCAGACGCCTTTTTCGTGTTAAGAGAGGCTAGAATTTGCTTAACTTCTTGAAAGTTTGTTGGTCTTATATTATCTTCCGGACGAGTTTGTTTACGGAGGAAACGCGATCTAAAAGATTCAATTTCGTATATATCATCATAATCCTCATCCGAAGGAGAATTTTCTTAGAATTGTTTCTCCAAGTGTGTCTGCAAAACCCTCAGCTTTGCTCGTTTGGCCAAATACTAAACCATTTGGACCATGTACAGGAAGAATTTGGCTTTTTTTCTTGACTCGAAAATATTTTGCTAACCTCCAAAAACGATTCTCACCTGGTTCCAGGGTCTCAAGGAAACTTTTCTATTGCTCATTACGAAAAATGTTAATCTGATCACGAATTCTGTTTGTTAGTTGGTTGGTTCGTCTTTTGAGACTAGGGTCACCTGTATTCCTAGCTCTTCTCCTGGTTTGATTCCTCCTTCTTATCAAGGCTTTGATTTCCTTTGGGAGTTTATAGGGATTATTTACCCTTACCGGAGTTGAGGATGTATTATCCTCCTTCGCTTGTGAGATTGTATTTGTAATCTCATTGATTGTTCTTTTGGTATTGCTGGCCGTTTCAGGTGAATAAGTAAAAGTTTCTTTGGCCAGTGCTTCCTGGCATACTTTCCAGTTTGTTTTATTTTTCATTCTCAAAGCAGCATCAATAAAGATATCTTCAATTAAGATATGTACTGGTTTGTGATAAGATGATAGTTCGTCAAGAACATTTAACCTGATGTTATGGTTAAAAGCAAAAGAGATTGCAATGCCAAGAGCAAAGCCTTTTATTGGACCAAAATGCGTTGGTTCAATGAGGACATATGTACATGGTACTTGTGCTTTGGGTGGGAAATAGGGCGAAGCCATAATGAAATCAAGAGTTCGTCTGCCCTTTAATTATTGTTGCTTCTAAGGATTTCAGTTGAGGAGTAGGGATAAGATGGTGGTTAACATTTCTTTTTAGAATATCTAAATTATGGTCGAATAAAAATTGTTTTAGCTCTCCGGTCCTCTCAAGCAGGGAGTTCGCATTCCAGGTAGGAAGAGAGATCTGATTATAGTCTGGCATTATTGCGGTTTAGAAAAAGTAAGGGTTGAATTTTGGGTTAAAGTTCCTTGGGTCATCTGTGTTAACAGACCTTGCCACATATTTTGAAACTGTTTTTGCATGTTCGCAAAAAATTGGTCCATGGGAAACTGCGGTTGACTATTTTCGGGAATGGGTTGGGATTGAGGTTTAGGATGTTTCATAATGAGTGCCGGAGTGGGGATGGATTTCTTAGAAGAAGCAACATTAGCAAACGACTTTTTAATATTAGTTGGTGTCTTTGGGCAACCAACATAATGTGCTGGGTGCTCACCTCCGCAGTTTACGCACTTTGGCTTTTGATTTTTGTCTTTAGGACATTTCAAGAAGTGATGAAGACCATCACACTTCACACATTTACGTTGTGCATGGCAGTTAGAAGCGGAATGGCCAAATTGCTGGCAGTAATGGCATTGAGGTTTACCAGACCTCGGACGTTGAACCTCGACCTTGCATATGAGATGGCACACATGACGAGCGTTAAAAATTTCTGTTTCTTTCTTCGGAAGGAGAACCTAGACGAGTTTGGACTTGCCATAAGTAAGTTTGAGACAAAATACGTCAATTGGATGGAAACCTTTAGCTTCTAAATCTTCTCTAATCTCCTTTTAATTCAAACCATGAAGTCCTCTAATAACTACAGGGTGGGCCATTTAAAGTGGAAGCATTTGTTTCTGAAAAAAATATATGAAAAAAACATTTTTATTTATTTTCATTTCGATTATAATTTATTTTGGTTCAAGGAGATATGATATCGCGTAAATGGCCACCTTTGGCCTTGAGTACAAAATGTGCCCTTTTTTCGGCGTTTTCCATCGTTTTGGCCAATGTATCGGTCGATATGGCGCGATTTCACGTCTTATGTTGTCTTTGAGTTGAGCTATGGTCCTTGGCTTATCAGCGTATACCTTGGATTTCAAATAGCCCCACAAAAAAAAGTCTGGTGGCGTCAAATCGGGTGATCTCGGAGGCCAGTCAAAATTACCGTTTTTCGATATGACTCGTCCGGGAAACAATGGTCGTAACAAATCGATTGTTCGTCGAGCTGTATGGCATGTTGCACCGTCCTGTTGAATCCAGAAGCCATTCAAACCATTTTCACGAACAATGGGCATCACAAAATCATTTATCATGGCTCGCTAACGTTCGCCATTAACAGTTTTCGTTGCTCCATCATCGTCTTCGAAAAAATAGGGACCAATGACCATATCCGCACAAACACCACACCAAATTGTAACTTTTTGGTCGTATAGAGGCTGTTCCTCAATTAAGTTTTCAGTGGCATAGAACCGACAATTTTGCTTATTAACACTTTTATTTAACGTGAAATGTGCCTCGTCTGACATGATGATTTTTCGCCAAAAGTTGGCCTCGTTCTCGGCCATTTGGCATAATCGACGCGACGCAGATAATCACCAGGGTTCAGTTTATGTGCCAATTGAATTTTGTACGGAAACATCTTCAAATCGACACGAATTATGCGACGGAGAGTGGTCCGAGCGATGCCCAACTCCTGAGAACGACGACGAGACGATGTTGTCGGCTCCTCCTCAACACTGGCTCGTACGGCTTCAATATTTTCATCGGAACGTCTTGTTTGTTGTCTGGATGCATGACTGGCATTACTAACATTACCAGAATTCACAAATTTTGCGTATAAACGTCTTATAGTGTTGTCACCGGGACCACTTTTAACTTTATTTTTCGAACGCACGTTTGGTTTTCACAATTGAGAAGTTATTTTGAATGTAAGGCAGAACAATTTCAGCGCGTTCTTTTGGTGTGTCGATCTGACAATTCCGTCAAAAGTTATTGGATTGCCCGATGCTTCCACTTTAAATGGCCCACCCGGTACGTTTAAATTTTTCTCTTCCGGAAGATAATAAGTGTGGTACTGAACCTTCAGATCCTTGAAGAGTTGAGTAATTTGTCTGTGGTCTTTTGTAGTCTTAGGGTGTATTTGTATAACCAAGTGTATACGTCTCGCAGATTCAATCAAAATAATTACGGTGGGTAAGCTCCTCAGCTAGCTCAGTCCACCTTTCTGGTTGCCTCAAAACGACAGGAGCTACCTTAGGAGCTTATCTTTAGCCTTGTCGTTTTGGGAGGAAGTAAATGGTTGGTTTGATCTAGGAGTGTTTTGAATGGACATATGCAGTAGTTCCATTGATTTTTTGGGTGGTGGAAGGGTTGGGAATTTCTCATCTTCCTCCATCAACTCCAAATTGTCGAATTCGATATCCTCAGCATCCTCGTTTAGCGATTCATCTTCCTCAATTATATCCTCCTCAGACGAGGAGGACGAAAAGGAGGTAGATTTGCCGGAGGAGGAAGAGAAACTCTCCCTTCTACGTTTATTTTACCCTTTGTTTACCGACTTTTTGGTTTTGAGCAATTGAAGCTCCTTTACAAGCTCCTCATTTATCTTACGTTGACGAGCCAACTCAAAATTAGTTTTTTCCAATTGTTTTAGCACATTATTAAGTTGGTCCTGAATCGAGTTGAGACTATTGAGTTGGCTCATCAACTGGGTCTTTATCTTCCATACAAAAATCTTTGAAATTTAATACAAATGGTTACGAACAATTTTTGATTAAGATCACAAAAAATTTTTGGTTTGGCAATACAAGAATTACAAAAACTTTGGTTTATGAAAAGGTTTAAAAAACGGTTGCCAAGCGTAGCTAAGCAACTATAAGAACTTTAAAACGGTTGCTAACCAACTTGAGGAAATTTAAAACTGTTGCTAAGCAACTACTCCTTAATGGATTATGCGCAGGAAATAAATGATGTGAATTTCAATTGAATTAAAAAAAAAATTGTGTCATTTTAATTTACAATTTATTTCACTATTAGTTTCACAATTACTTTAACAAAATTATTAACATTCCACTCCAAGATTTGGGGGACTTAGTCTGGTGACTTCTTGATAGCATCTGTCCTAATATAAGACATTTAAATAATAAAACAAAAAGTATTTACATATATAAATCAATCAAAAACACTATTTAAGACAAATAAAAGTACCGAAAGAAACTTTATTAATAATTCTTTTTTTTTTATATATTCATCATTCCAATAAATAATTGGGCGCAGATCTCTGACTAAGGACTGCTGGAACTGACTTCCACGACTCACATGAAAATAATGGAAAACGAGTCGTGAGTTTTGTTTCTTAGTTCATCTTATTGCGTAAAAGTAGATAAAAATGTACTTTATATTTCTCTAAACCATCAAGTGTCTCATAAAAACAAACTTGGAAGTTCTACAACCGGTGCAGGTGAAAACAAACCTCACAGCCAGGGGGCTTCCCAAACACAAATCCTTCATTGGACATGGTAGTTCTTCTTTTACTTTAATTTCATAAAGTACATTTTTAACCGATAAAATTCCTGTCGCACTAAGGGAGTCACGAGACAGCTCACGGCCATGGTTAATCATTCAGACAGTCGTCTGTAAACAATTACGATCCTTTTCCTTGTAACCATGTGGTGAAAACCAACCACAAGGCCAACAAACCACCAGAGGGTGAAAACCAACCCATCTGGTAAACTAGGTCAAAAGAAATTGAGTGCAGGCGAAAACCAACCAAACACCTCAATCACTAGATACAGGTGAAAACCAACCTCGTGTCACTGAATATCACTAGGATCTTTCAACTAAGTTGACTCAAAAGACCGGCCATCAACCGTGAACTACCACTATAATGTGTTTAATAAACGTTCATCAGGAAATAAAAATTAAATGGATCACGTATCACGAAAAGGATTCACATTAGGTTTTACCGGTTTTATGTTAATAATCACGAAAACAAAAAGAAACTACAAAAACTCTGTGAATGACTCACCTATTCCTTGTCTTGACCTTTAAAATCTCAAATCACCGGCTAGTCTTTAAACTATCAATATACACTAGCTTACTCCTTGAATCGTTGTCTTCAACTGATCATCAAAAGAACTCCGGACTAAGTATCAAATTAAATAAACCTACTATGATCTAAAACGAAATTTACTAAAGACTTTCCTCGACTATTGAAATCCGTCTTTACCAACAAAAACTAAAAGGCTACTTAGATCTAGTTTGCCTAGGAAGTAACCTCCTCTTGCTTGGATTATATTCGGCCAAAAATTCAATGCCTACAAGTTTATTCCTATTTTACTTTTAAAAAAAAAATCACTTACACTAATCTATCTAAAAACTTAAAATATATCTTATCTAAAACTTACGGTTAGTCTGCTGATTCAGCTGTTCCACAATTCATCGTGAGAACTCCAGAAAACGTTGATTTTCTGGAATATGAATTTGTAATAAAACCTTATCATTTTTGCATTAAAATTTAAAATTTTCACAAATTCGCAGACGGAAATTTGATGTCTGCTTTTCCGTTCTCTCACGTTTATGGCAACGTGAGGACCCTATCATAACTCAGGTGCATACACGTCAACCCACCGTATCTTTCCTGCAGTTGATTTTGCGCATTTCGCATAAACGTCAACTGTCGTATACTCCTTATAATTTGGTGTTGCGCCGGCGCATAAGTCGCACTATGCTCCTCGCGATCTCAAATAAGAAAAACACTATTAAATGTAATTTTTAACTAATTTTTAACAAAATTTATATCACAATCGCGAAAACAAACAATGTGAAGTTTATTATTGTTATTAATAATTCACTTTATTCCAATTCAATTATATTTGTGTTACAACTGTGATATTCTAACGACGGATGCAGCTAACCCAGCTGAGTGATTTTAAAGACTGCCCTTGGCTGTAGTTTTTGTTTTCTCCTGTGCCTATCGCTCACTCGTGGTGCCACACCTGCGGGTACTGCCACACTCGATTTCGCTGAAGAACTCGCCGGTGCTGCCACAAATGTTTGAACGTCTGGTGGTAATTTTAAGATATTTTAAAGCCTGTTTTCGTTGCAATTGTAAAAATTAACACGTCTTCATTCTTTGAAAATTGAGAGGTCCTCTCTCTGCCTTATATAGTCTGGTGCCTCTCTTTTTATACCACAGCCTGGATTGCTGGGACCGTCAAACTACTGTGGTCGAAATTTTAACATGTATATGTCTAATTCGAAGCAGAGTCGGACTTGTTTATTTGATTGAAGTTCAAACATTTCCTGAAATTCTTTGAATGTTTTCTACAGTATTTCGTCTAGGCGCAATTGCTGTAATGTCGTTTTTCTCTTCTGTGGTTACAAACTTGCTCAGCTACACAGGTGTTCTCCATTTCATCTATTCTTTATGGTGTCCTTTCTTTTGTGACCTCTTTTTCCATCCCTCAAGTACGGCCAGCTCCCACTTGCATTGGAGTTTTCCTCCGTTGCTTTATATGGGCGGAGGACGGTATTTATTTTGTTCTCCACCATAACAGGAGTGACTGTTGATTTTTGAAAATGAGAAGTTTTAAATAATAAAACATAAAAACTAGGTATGTAACAAATGACTTACCAGCTTAATTGATTTGTTAAAGTGACATATGCTGTTTCCTTTCAATAATTATAATTATTTATTCAATGCTTATTTCTTTTATTTATTGCGTTATTTATACATAGTTTGCCAATTTTATGGTAGGTTTTTTCGGCTCTCCGTATGTGTGTCTCGAAAATGTGAGAACCATCCCCATAAGTGACACTTTTCCAATATGGTTGCATTATATTACGACTATATATCTACTTACATGATCCCTCCCTGAGTCAGCTTGAGTTTTCGAAGGACTGGTAGCAGTGAACAATTCGCTTCCAATGTAAAATCATAAAATGCATATTACTTATAGTTCACGCATGTTACTTATAGTTCATAAATCGAACATAGTAGTTTTAAGCTGTATTATATTCTTAAGTAACCAGAACAAATTATATGTAAGTAACACATCAAAAACATGTATTGTTTCAAAAAATTATACTAATATAAAAAAATAGGAATAAATTACTGAATGAAGTAAAATCTATGATGCCTATGGTGAATAATCTAGTTTGTGCACATTGTTACTGTATGTATTATAGAAGGTTAAACTGTAAATACTTTAGTTTCGCGGTTAACAAACTACAAGTTGATATAACAAAGGTGTAAAATAACAAAATAGGTTATGGTTTTATCATTTAAAGATTGTAAAGCATTTTACTTGAATAAAAATAAACAATCCTAACATATCCTGAGTGTATTAATTAACTATGTCCTTGTTTGCTGTGATGTAATTTGATCCTCAGAGCTCATCAATTGTTCTCTGCATCTATTTTCGTTTTTTACATGAATACCTCAAATTAACTTTTTCATGTTTGCCAAGGTAAAAGGAGCAGTATCTCTGAAACGCAAAATCGTATTACGTTACCATCATGTATCTGATTTATTGAAAATTTTACTTATTATCAATTCCAGATTCAGTCAGTTTTGGAGAATACATTTAAATCACTCAATATACTGCCCAACAAATACGACATGAAGTTTCCCGAAAACATCTGAGTTTATCTGCTTAAGAATTTGTGTTTAACGTAACTAAACAATTTTCATTTCAGGTTTTTACTGTGAAAAGCGCGGAACATCGTGATGCTGATGTGAAGATATGTATACAAATAAAACCCGTCATCATAACTATATGTTTTTATTATAGAACATCATTTGTAAACAATATACAAATAATTCAAGTTACAAGTAGAATTACACTTCCGAATCAAATATTGAGCAAATGGAAAACACTTTTGATGTGCATTTCTTGCGTACCGTTTTTTTACCGATCCAAGAAGACTACCTGACATCAAGTGTGCTTGCCTTGACGCCCAAGTATATCGTTTTGTACATTGACATGACTTTTTGATGTTTTTGTGCTTTTTACGTACGCCTCAGCTAGTTCCTTTCCTAACCACAAGATAAAGTATTTTTCTGCTGATTGTTTTTCCGTTCAAGTCACGATACAAAATTCAAGCATTTGTTACTGCTAAGTCCAATAAATTATAAAAAGTGTGAACTTGCCAACGCCTAGAAAAAGCCTTTGCAAAATATTTCCAGGCCAGTTGATTCACAACGTGTACCCCATACTTTGAACATCCTGTCTCGTCCTCGACTGCGTAATCCGCCACGGCTTCTGGTTCTTCCACGATGTGTGCAATGTCCTTCACCTTAAAAAATTATTTATCATCTATTTGGCAGAATATAGCAGTGACAAAGGTCAATAGCAGAAACGAGTTTATGCGCTAGTTTATTGAATAGGAGTATTTACCTGGCCGAGCTTGAATTTGATTTGAATAATTTTCATTTTCGGATGACGATTGACGATATGTCGCTATCTGTTGGTAAATATTGCCACACTTCATCGGCTTAATGCAACGCCTTCCCTTACGAAATGTTTTTGTCGATTTTTGGAAAGACTTGAACTATTTCAGCAGATTTCAGAGCACGTTTAGCCATAGTGCGCAATAAGATAATGTATGTATAATCTTGTACGCAGCAATAAGGTAGGTGTAGTGCCTAGCAGAATAAAGTATGTGGTTAGTTTCGTACTTGTGATAGCATTATGCAGCAGTAGGTATATATAAAGTAGGTATAGTACGTAGTAAAATCAAGTTTGTGTATATTTAGTTTTGTACTGGCGATAATAGTTTTGAACAGTAAAGTATGTGTAATGCAAAGTAAAGTAAAGTCTTTAGCTTCGTATAACTATGTACATACATTGACGAAATTAGCGATATTTTGACTAATTCAGTAATTAAACTCCGACAACCGTGACTGGGTCAAAATTGACCTAACCGCGCTTTGAGGTAAATTTATCGCAATTATGTGCTTGAAGTCCCGTATAAATAATACTGATCCCATTCCATGAAAAGTCCCACAAAATTACTACTCTACACATAATGAAACATTAGAGAGCAGGAAGAACATTGAAATAAGTGTTAATATCGTGCTGTGGTATTGAATAAGTAATAATAAATATATTTAAATCATATGCTTCTAAACAAACATATATTGGATACTCACGTTGATTCTATTGGCATGTATTTCTTGAGAGGAACATTTACAGAGGTCGAACCATTTTCCAGCTAAGACAGGTGCAATCTAACAGAAATCTCATACCAAATTACTACACACGTTACATTCCTAACTTCAGGGATAGCGGCGAGAATTTAAATCGACATGATCATGCCGGAAACTTTTGGTGTTCTCGAAGCCAAAGTGATGACTCCACCAATTCCACCTCCCAACTTCCATGACCCATTCGTGTTAACTACTACACAGATATGCGAAAGCGTTGAACTAAACCCTGATCTAACAGAGGCATTGCGAAAAATACCATACCTAATAAAAAAAACTGACGTCAACATAACGCCTGATCAACATAATTTTTGAGATTGCACATCGTTATCTGACATCAGAAGATTCAGAAGGTGGCATAGCTATAACTACCAGTGTTCGGTATTTTTCTTAGATGATACGTTCATTTGAATGGTTTGCTGTCTAGTTATAGCATTTCTTCCTATTGGAAGAATAATCTCAGTTCGAATGAATGATAATAAAGAAGACTGGGCTGTTAGTCAGGATTACAGGCTATATTTCCAGAAAACAAGAGGTCTTAGTTTGAAGAATTGCTTTTTCTATGTGGTCTAAACCAGATGTATTTAGATAAACTAGGAATGCCCGTGGCAGTCGGAAATCGACTGCATACTCTAGAAATTAAGAGACTCAAGTTTACTTGAAAATAGAAATTTTCATTGCTCGAAAGTATCAGTTGCAAGGTATCCGTAAGAATTTGTTTTGGACATCCGTCGACAACCAATTTCAAAAGACATGGACCGATATGCAAGAGTCTGAAATGATTCCAATTAAAATTATTATAATAAATTGAATCGAATATCGAAGAACAAAAAAACCACCAAAATGGTATTAGACTAATGACTAATTACATACTACCTTAAATCGGGTAATGAAACACCTTTGTGAAAGAAGCCAATAAGATTCTTTATGCTCGCCTTCGATTAACTTTAAGCAACGACTGCAGATATTTTTTGCCATTCCAAAAAACAATATACAGAGAAAGTTCTCTAGAAACTATTATCAAAAGGCATCAAAATTACTATCAAAAAGTTTAACAGAATTAAGATTTTACCCGAACATCTAGCATTAAGATGAATCTAAATCTGGTCACACTGAAAAGAATTTCACACCACAAAGACTGTTCTACATATGGCTCACCATCCCGCATATGCATTGCTCACGTTCTGATAAGTGCATGAGCAAAAGAAATTGTCGATTTCTCTTTTCGACAAAATAAGAAAATTAGAATTTTGAGTATGTGCACATTTTTCTCATGAATTTCACACATTCAAATTATTTTTATGTTGTTTTTTCGAAACACAACGAGAATGCTATGGAAAATAGCAGATTGTCAAAGCATCTGTTATGAACGACCAGAATAGACCCCAATATTGCTCTCAGAGTGCGTTAGTGCTTTTGCATTCTTAAAAAGCGTAAAAACAAAACGTTCATTCATCAAATGAAATGAATATTGATTAGTGTTATCGAACAGAAACTTTAAGTCAAAATAAACAAATTAAATGAGTAAAACATTTTGAGCTGCTCCTCAACTGTTTGGCATCACCAGTGATTATAACTCATGTATTACCAACGTTGAATCTGAAAGGACAATCAGTATAAAACGAATAATATATCTACTTGGAAACACTTGTAATTTTTTCTGTTATACTACCTTCCTTGGTTTCATGTTTCCATTCAAACCAGGATCTAGAGATGTGAAAAGCGAACCAAATGCGCATTATGGCTCGAATCCCATCAGAATGAACTCATCGTGTGTTCTCGTTATACAAAGAGGATTACTTAACAACAGTTTATTCAAATGGAACATGTTACACGACCTTAACTAATAACTTATATTTAAGTAATACAGTCACAACTTACTTTCAATGTTTCACATATTTATTACATTAACATATGAGTTGAATCATAAGTTTCAGTACAATTATATACGTATGGTAGTTCTTCATTAACATAATTTTCAAAAGTTAATCATTTACATATAAATCAACACAATGTTATATGTTATCACTATCTTTTATTTTGGTTTTATGAAAACCTTCTGTAACTAAACTGTTAACTACAGTTCATAATTTTTTTTAAAAGTAAATCACAAATTCTGATATGCGCTTTTAATTGTTACATTATTCTTAATTTACAGTATATTATGCCCGTGAACAATTGCTACTGTTAATAGTGTGCCAAATGTAAATACTTCTTTGATTGAGTGTTGGAAATGCATTGTTCACTTATACAGATCTCCCCCAGTGTAAAGAAGTGTAGAGAAGTGTAAAGAACCAAAATTAAGGAATTTACAAATTGAATAGGAACATAAGGTGTCAGACTTTTAGCAGCAGTGACACAAATGTTTATAAATTTCAGACAAAAAACTCTAAGGTACTGCAGAGTATTGTAGCGATTGTATTTGAACGCTGCCAACCAGATGCTGGAAAATCCGCAAGAAGTGGAAAGACAGAATTGCCAAGAAATTCCACTCCTGGACGACTGAGTGCCAGATGACGGAATATCCAGCGAAAGTGAGGTTTTCCGTCATTACTGGAAATTTCAACGAGGCAATTAAGAATGTCATCCGTGGTGGGAAAAGGAGTATAAATCCACGACGGATGACAAGCAAATGATTCAGTCCTCGATCACTCTTCAACAGAAGAGTCCGCTGTTCCAGCTCGTCGGAAGCAGTTCGTCGCAACAAAGATAGAACCTTATTGTTAACTAATAGATTGAAGATGTCATAATAAATCAAAAATAGTGTTTTCACTTCAACAAAAATCAACCCGAACAAAAACACTAAAGTATTATCATAAATTTGTACTTAGTCACAGTTGAGTTCCAGCCAGTCACATGTTTTCGCGACCGCGGAGGATTGGATGAAGACGAAAAAAAGTCGCAGTTTAGTCGATGAACGATCGCCGATTGAATCGGGCGTGTTATACTATAATTAATACGCAAACATAAATTTTGTGACCCCTCCTACGGGCAAACTATATATCCGATTTTGATAAAAATGCACAATTTAAAAGATATTTTATCGAAGAGGTGCACAATATACTTTTAATTCAAATTGGTCAAGTAGTTTACCTGTAATAAATAAAAATAATATCAGTGAATTTGTTGTTGCATTGGCCACGCAATGATAAGAGCATGTACAAAAGAGTATTGTTCTTATCAGAGCGTGAGCAATGCATATGCGGGAGTGTGAGTCTTATGGATTTACAAATTATAACAAAAATTAATTATGTCCTTACATTTTACACTATATTGCTATTATACAAATTCGAAATCATTGTGATTTATTAAAATATTATCGAAAGTTCCGATGTCAAATAGATTTTTGAAAATATTTATAATTTAATCGATATCTCCTGGAATCTTCGGTATATCACGGTGAAATCAACAGTTTTAGATTCGTTTAGCTTCAGACTTTTATTTGACATACAAAATATTAAGATACGAAGAAAAAAATTTTTTCATAAAAATTTCGCCCATGGTTAGTCCATGATTTTTCTCAGGGCAAAGGTGAGGTGATTTTTTTTTGTCTATGAATGAACTTGGATGAACTTGAATTTTAATGAATATATCAAACGGTGCCTTTATAGTCACGACTTACTTAACACTAATTGGTTACAACCTATCAAGTGGCACTGTCATCAAAACTTGTTTTCTATTGGAAGTAAAGACTAATAGGAGTTGGTCAAATTAACTTGTTTTTTTATTGGAGCTTCGATGGACCTCTAACAGGGACAAAAATCTGAAGCAATTTGGAGGCACAGACGCTACTGTGACAACAGATTCAAAAAGCTGACATGTATAACAAAAACACAACAGGCATAATGAACCAGAACATTCCCTGGCCATCACCTCTTGAAGCGGAGTCAGACAATATTCACGAAAACTTCAGTTTACAACAAAACAAACTGGCAATCCTATTGTGGAGCTATAGACAAAGATAAATGGGCCCCGAATCAGAAAGAAAGAAAGATCAATTTTGTAGTGTGAATGCATAATAAAATGCGTATACACCTAAACAAATCAAAACATTTACAGCAAGTAATTAATGTTGACTCAGCAATATTTCGCAGAGTTCAACATACCAATTCATAATGTGATGAATCAACTTATCAGCGAATTTTGAATTGGTAAATATAAATTAGATATGGTTATTTGTAAGTATTGAAATTTGAATTATTATTTTCGTAACTTAAGTAAATAATGAGTAACCTAATTATGTTTTACTTACTAAGGTTAAAAAATGAATGTTAATTAAAATTAAGTTTAGATATGCACAATTTATTATTATTTTGCGCCTAGAAAACTATCAGCTAATTTTTTTTATTAGAAATTGCGGCTCACGCTTCGGCGAAAGTCATTATTTCGCGCCGTCTTCTGACGCGCAGCATAGGTAATTTATCAACTCAAATAATCAAAAATGGCGTTCATAACAATGTGCTTCTTTTCGTCATAGGAGACAAATCAAAAGTGAAGTATAAGAACTAAAACCAACGGCGAAAAAGATATTGAAATTACTAGATGACAGGTTAGTTTTGGAAAGGTATCTGTTATATGATAGATACATGATCCATACCTACGACCAACGTAAATTGCTTGAAGAATACATATTGGAGCTAAAGTAACACTTCGAAGTGTGCAGATACGGAGAAGTAGAAACAAAGCATCAACATCGAAAACACTACCCGGGCAAAACAAACCCGTTAAAGTACAAACACAGGTTTTTGAGCCAGGAAATATGATTAAAAACACACTGTGACCTTAGCAGGGAGCGGAGGTCCCGCTGTCCCACCTGATAAAAGTTTAGCTAAATATAAATATGCTCGCTATAAGAAAAAGTGAAGTGTAATTTATTGCTTATTTTATTTATCATATTTATTTACATTTATCATAAAAGTTGGATTGAACGAGTTTGGTTTTACAATAATAAATGAGCACGTTGTACTCTGGTCAGCATGCTCTGAAACGATCAATCTAGACTCAATCGGTGCATGCAATGTTAGTGTGGAGAAACATACAAATGTACTAAAGTAAGTCATCAATACATAAATTAAATTAAATTATTTAAATAATTTAATTTGAATTAAACGTAAATTTGTGCTGAATTGTTGGTGTTCTGAATAAAACAAAATAACAGAACAGGGTACTGTATGTTTCAGCATTTATTTCAATGTTACTGAATATGTTGTCTATTTAAGTGCAACCCATTGTGATTGCAACTAGATGTAGTTTCGACTTCAAACCAATACGGTAAAATATTGTTTAAGGCGTACACTATCATTACATGTAGGTAAATCTACATTAAAGTCTTCACACACAATGATCGGAAGCACATCAAAATTATTCATTTGAAAGGTGTTAGATGAACTACCACACGTCTCAGCTAAAAAAAACTACATCCGAATTGCTTATAATGGGATCCACAGTCACATCATGTATGTGTTTTTTTAAAGATTGTACGTTATGATACACTACTTGAATACAATCAAGTTGTCCTTCTAAGGGAAGAAATCTGAAAGCGAGTACTAAACAATCCATCTGACGTTCTCGCTCTAGAACACGCTACATATAGCATTGATATTTTGTTGTGAGTATATATGTGAACCACAACTTTGTCCATCGTTGCTCCTTGACTCTTATGTATGCTAACTGTCTCAGTAGGAACTAGTGCAAATTATGCCCAGCGGATCTGCAAATTTGAAGCTTTCCACTTTTTAATGATATAACTTTTTAATGAGGAGTTAAATTTTTTGTAGTTTCATTCATTTTTGAGGAAAGGAAAGGCGTATGCAGCGGAGTAATTAAACAAAGCATATTTTGTTTCAAGCAATTTTAATAATCATTCTAGTGTTCGTGCACTGCATTTTGAGACATCAATGAGAATTTAAATGTCTAACAAAAAGAAAAGACGACAATAAGGAATACTGTCGTATCGTAACAGCATTCCTTATCGCCGTCTTCGTTTTTAGATCGTCATGCGCATGTTCCTCTTCGTTGTTGGTAGCAGTTGTTGTTATCAGCATCTGTAAATTTCCTGTCAGCGCGTGTATGATTTTTCTTCTGAATTTTTTTTATTTTTCAGGTTATTTTTTGTTATTTTTTTAGATTTGTTTTTGTAATATTTAAAATTTTTTTTATTATTTTTAGTTAAAGCGGCCATAGTAATACACACTTTGTAAGAAAATGTGAATCAATAAATGATTTTCAAGAGGGGATTAACCAATTGATATCTGAAATACAACAATGTATCACAATTGCCACGGTCAAAGGAAATAAAAAAAAGACTCAACGTAGAAAGCAATGAGTGACATCTGCTATATAACAGTCAATAAGCCATAAAGAGTTTCTATATAATCTATATAAAAATAGTAATTATAACACTGAACTTAAAAATGAATAATAAAGCTTACGAAAAATGTCTTAAAAAAGTAATTCAAAAGGCCAAAGATGATTATGAAATCAAGAATGCAAATAAATCATGCAAAGATAAGAAAAAAATGTGCAAATACATCAACAATAAACTAGGAAATGAGACAAAAAAGTCGTACAGAAAAAATTTCAAGTAACAATAACATAATTTCTGAACCAGTAGCTATAGCAGATGAATTTAATGCTTTCTTCGCTAATATTGGAGCTAATAAAATAAGAGCTCCAACTAATTGAAACATAATAGACAACAAAATCATACCACACCGTCAATCTATTTTTTTAAAACCATTGGATGAATAAGAAGCTAATAGTAAAATACTAAATTGAAAAGATATAAAGGTGAAATAGATAATATCCACAGTAGAACCATCAAAGCAATAAGATAAGTTCTTAGCCAAATATAAGCAGAAATTTTTAACTTATGTATAACTCTTGGAATTTGGCCAGAAGCTTTAGAAAAAGCTGAGGTAATATCGTGTACACAGCTGGGGAAAAATTATTATTGAAAATTATAGGCCAATATCCTTAATTTCTAACATTGCCAAATTATTTGAGAAACTTTTGCATACCAGAGTTTACAAATTCTTAATTATATATAATAGAATCAATGCTACACAATATGGATTTCTCAAAAATAAGGGAACTACAATTACACTTCATGATGTACTGAATTTAATCTACGAAAATATTGATAGAAATAAATGCCAAATTGGTTGATTTAAGTAAAGCTTTTGATACTGTAAACTACGAAATATTATAAAAAATTACATGATGCTGGTATCAGAGGTATTGCCTTGCAGATAATTAAAAGTAATCTGGGCATTAGAATCGAATATAAATTTATCATGGTGTCAACTTGTGCCTCATGTAAAGTATTCTGAGTGACGTATTCTACTGGACTAACTGTTATTGATAAAAATGAAGTTCTAAAAGAAATTGACTCTCGAATATAAATTTATCATGGCGTCAGCTTGCGCCTCGTGTAAACTACATTTCTCAAAAGGTGACGTCATTGCAGTTTGTCATATTTTATCACGGTAAGAATTCTGTTGATGTTTTCAATGAGGACGATAGTTACAAAAAATTATGCCATGTTATAAAAGTACTTATACTTTTAAAAGTAATCTGAGCACGCCTTAATCTTGACCTTCGGTCAAGGCAATCAAATCAATTGCATTCATGGGGAGGAACAAGATTAGGGTCAATCGAATGCACAATTTTTGATTCACCAAAATGCAACTGAAAGCTCTCACTAAGCTTAGAAAAGAACCTGAAACATTTAATAGTGATAATGCTGATTCTGGCGTAAGAAAATTGTCAGACTATTCAGTTAAGAATACCAGCGATCACAGTAATTTATCTCAGTCTAATTCAAAAAACATGTAAAATCGTTCGTGGTCTTAGAACAAAATAGGAATTAATAAAATTAAACATAGTGTAAGCAACATCACTCTCATTCACCATGGTTCTGATAATTTACTACATCTAATGACACCGTGTGGCAGTACTATGCTAAGTGTGGTGAATAGAACCATGGTGAATTAAGTGGGTGCGTAGCGTGATTTGTGTTGTAGATAAGCCACAGTTTTAGTTTTCAAATAAACACCAGAGAGCTGAAACACCATTGTTCTTTTTCCGGCTTTTGCGTACACATTTCTAAGATGAAACAAACTTTGTTTGGCCCTCACAACTTCAGAAGTGGGATCAAAATCAAAAGACAACTAAAGTAGTGAGTATGGTCAAATTAACTCAAGAGGAGATGATGGCAACGCTGACTGATGCTGGCGTGCAAGTGCCTACGACTTCAACGGCATGCCAGATCAAGCGTCTATACCATGAGTGGGTAAATCAGCCTGAGAACACTCCCGATCCACAACTACCATCTGCCGATGTTGAGGGGGAACAACAATCTGATGACCTCCAAACTGCCATATAACCACCATCTGCCGACCACGAGGGTATTCCGTCTCAACAACCTGCTGAAAGTGAAATAGTTTCCGCACAACGACCTGAATTAAGTGAGGAAAATAGGGAACCCAGATATACCTGATGTTCAGCTTGATCGAGAGCTTGTTATTCTACGAAAACGTCGTGAATTATTGATGTTGCAGCTGGAAATAGAAGCGCTGACAGCGCAGAATATATAAGGAAAGACCAAGGTGAGCATTCACCCATAGTAAGGCCGGTTCCTCAACAAGTGTATTCTGGACCGTCCAGGTTGCTAATGGATGTTTCTACAGCTGTTAATGTTACCGAACCCGCCGCAGAACATCGATTAGTGGACATTAATGTCATTGAGTCAATGGTACCAGTTTATACCGCTGATGATGCATATGATGTGGTCAAATGGTTACAGGACCCGGAAGACGCATGTGACATTTTGCAGATTGGAACTAGACTTCGATTCATTGCCTGCCGTCGGCTTCTTGGGGGAACAGCAAAATTGTTTCTGAGATCTATTTCTGTCCATACGTATGCAGAGCTTAAGGAGTTTTCACGACAGAGGACCACCGCTGCTATTTATTCTGCCTTACGATCACGACATTTACGCCAGGGTGAAACTTTGCACCGCTACATTCTGGAGATGCAGGAAATTGCATCACATGCTGATATTCCAGAAGTAGAGGTGGTTGAAGGGATACTTCCGGGTACTCGATCAATAAAGGGGAAAGGGTAAATCACAGTGAGGCAACGATCGTTACACAAGATCAAGGGATGTTAGAAAAGGCTCCTTAGGTCATGGAGGGGATGGAATTGTTCCATATTGAGTTCACCAATCTGGATGATAAACTTGTATTTGATATTAACCCCTTGCTACCTTTGGAACAGAAGTCTGAACTCATTGAGTTTGTACGGAACACTTATGTAACTCCTTCAGAAACAGTCGTTCAGTCTTTAGATTATCAGATCAAAATTAACTTAAGGCACGATACCCCAATCTTCTGCAAAACTAGACGGTTATCTTATCATGAACGCATTGAAATCCGGAAAATCGTGAACAAACTGCTGTCAGAGGGAGTCATTCAGCCAAGTCATTCCCCTTACGCTTCTGCGATCGTTCCTGTGCGTAAAAAAATGGGGAGATACGAAAATGTGTTGACTATCGTCCTTTAAATCAAATTACAGTACGTGATAACTATCTTATGGCACAAATCGATGACTGTATTGCACATTTGGGTGGGAAAGAGTATTTCTCAGTTATTGACCTGAGGAACGGGTACCATCATGTACCAATACATCCTGATTCAGTTAAGTATACTTCTTTTGTTACTCCGGACGGGCAGTATGAGTATCTTTATTTACCCTTTGGTTTGTGTAATGGACCTGCTGAGTTATACATATGATTCTTAGACCATTAATTGAAAAAGGGTCTATTGTGATTTTCATGGATGACATTCTAGTAGCTACTGCCGACTTCGTGACCCACTTACGAATTCTGGGTGACTTGCTGACCACCTTACGTCAATATGGTTTAAAAATTCAGGAGAAAAAATGCAAATTCGCATACAGGGAGTTGGAATACCTAGGTTATCTGGCAAATCCATCGGGTATTACACTGAGCACCACCCATTTGACATATATTAGGGACAACCCTGAACCAATGTGTCGAAAAGCGATGGAACGGTGCCAAGGGTTATTTTCGTACTTCCGTCAGTTTGTGCCAAATTTCTCAAGGATTGCACAACCTCTGACGTAATTATTAAAAAAAATACTCCTTACGTCTTTTCTGAGGAATGTCGGAAGGCTTTTATCACCTTGCGTCAAAAACTGATGCAATCACCAATTCTATGTATTTATGACCCTGAGAAAGAAACTGAACTGCATTGCGATTCAATTGGTTTCGGTTCTGTCCTGATGCAAAAGCAAACTGATGGTAAGTTCCACCCAATTTCATACTCTTCAAAGACTGCTTCTTCTGCTGAATCCCGATTACACAGTTATGAATTATGTTGTAATATATTAGAAATTATCATTGTACACTTCTCTTGTATTAATCTTATAATAAAACTTCACCAGTCATGTTACAACAGGTTATGGGCCCAGGACACGCTCAAGACCATGTTTCTTACCTAAAAAAGTTAACCAACGAGTTTTAAGTTAAAAAGTGAAAAGAAAACTTCCGCATCGGTATCAATACAAAATGAGCTTAACCAATACAGTTCGTATCGATGCGTTAACCAACGAAAATTACAATACGTGGCGAATTAACGCACAAGCGCTCCTAATTAAGAATGACACGTGGGGCTACGTTTCGGGAAACAATCCGCGACCCACACTTCCGGCGACTTCTTCAAGCGAAGAAACCAACAAACTTCAAATGTGGATAGACAAGGATCCTAAAGCCGATCGATCGAATGTCGATCGAACTCAAACAATGGAGACAAGACAAACAAAAGCGCTCGACAGAAACAATATTCAGCCACAACCCCCTTTTGCAAATATTGCAAGAAGAAAGGCCACCGTACTACGGAATGTTTCGCAAAAAGGAAATCCGACCAAAACAAAGCCAAGGACCAGAAGGCGAACAATGCTGAGCAAGCATTCTTACTTGGCATCGCCGGCGACGAGGCCGGTTACCTTACCGTTCCTGTCGAGAAGCAAAAGTGGTGCATCGATAGCGGATGCACGTCACACATGTGTAATAACAAAATTTCATTCATCAAGTCATCAGCCTTTCCAAGCGGTGTAAAATTAGCAAATGGAGACAACACAAGCGTTACTGCTAAGGGAGATGTCAGAATAATTACATTTGTTGACGACATCGCTAAAATCATCAAACTAGAAAACGCACTATACGTCCCGGACCTCAGGACAAACATTCTATCCGTTGCAAAGATTGTAGACAAGGACCACCAAAGATTGTAAGATCCGACGACCAATGACCAACATTGGTGACCAACAAGACGCCGCTAACAACTACGAGGAATTCACTACTAATGAAACCAGGAACGGTAGATTTTCTTTGGAAAATTCAGCAAATCTTCCAACCAAATCAATTGAAATTCATCGATACGCTGCTCCAGATCATTCTCTCAATGAACAATCCAACAGTCAAACAGACATCGATTTAGATATAAAAGAAGATATTCAAAACATTCAACAAGAGAGAGCCCCTGGAAGGTCAGCTCTAGTGCGGACAAGGCAGATCCAAGCCTCCACATTTACCGACGAAGATAATTGCGACACACTCAACCATCCGGAAGACGACATTGATGATGAACCTAATGAGAAACCAGCTGATATCCTTCCTTATCGTGAACTCTTCGGAGGTCTAATGTATCTTGCCATTGGAACTCGCCCAGACATAGCACACGCAGTGAGTTTTCTAAGCCAATTCAGCACCAATTATACAACCTCTCATTGGACAGCGGCAAAACGCGTACTCAGGTATCTTAAGGGCACTTCCCATTACTCCCTCACCTATAGAAAGGACAACAAGCCCATTCACGGATACGCAGACGCTGATTGGGGTAATTGCAACATCGATCGTCGATCCTATACAGGATACAATTTCACCTTGGCAGGCGCATCCATTTCGTGGGAGAGCCGCAAGCAACGAACAGTCGCTCTGTCCTCCACCGAGGCGGAATACATGGCTCTCTCTGACGCATTTAAGGAATCTATATATCTGCACGCGTTCTTGTCTCGTCCGAGTTAGGTTTCCCCGAACTCGGTCGAATTACTTTGTTCTACGACAACCAAGGCGCCGGAAAACTTGCATAGAATCCAGTTTCACACGGACCATCGAAGCACATCGACATCAGGTACCATTTTATACGCAGCTCACTGAAGGAATACCCAATTCATCTGGAGTTCATCCCTACGGAAGAGATGGTAGCTGATGCCATGACGAAAAACTTACCCAAACCAAAATTTCAAACGTGCATCAAGAAAATTGGTCTTCAACTTGCGCCGGCGTTCGATTAAGGGAGGGTGTTGTAATGTATTAGAATCCGTCTGCTTGTAATCTTCCGTCTGGCGAACAGATCGCGCTGCTGATCGTAACTCCCTAGTACTAAGTTAGTCATAATTATCATTGTACACTTCTCTTGTATTAATCTTATAATAAAACTTCACCAGTCATGTTACAACAAATTAGAAACTTTGGCTATTGTGTATGCCCTCCGCCGGTTTCATGTATATGTGCAAGGTCTCCCTTTTAAGATTGTTACAGATTGTAACTCCCTGGCAATGACACTTCAGAACCGAACTAATTCAGCCAAGATTGCCAGATGGGCACTGCTGTTAGATAATTATAATTATAGGAGAACACATAGATCGGGTGCATCAATGGGTCATGTTGATGCTCTTAGTCGATCTGAACTGATTGCGTATGTCGATGAAGCTGACCATGATTTTTATTTGCAAATTGCTCAAAATCGTTACCCAACGATTATGGCCTTACGGAAAGAACTTGAAAACATTCACGTTGACAGCTTCGAGTTGCGACTGGACTTATATTTCATCAGTCCCCTGCTGGTCATCTGCAACTCTATGTCCCCGCTGAAATGGTTTACAACATTATTCGTCTGATCCATGTGAAGGTGGACCATCTGGCTGTTGAAAAATGTTGTTCACAAATTAAGAAGAATTATTGGTTTCCATATCTTAAGTCGAGGGTGAAGAATTTTATCAGTAATTGTGTTAAGTGTATTTATTACTCTGCCTCAACGAACAGTAATTCAGTCAACCTTCCCACCCACCCTCCAATTCCAAAGGAGCCAATACCATTCGATACAATTCACATTGACCATCTGGGCCCTCTTCCTTCCATTCGATCCACTAGAAAACACTTGCTCCAGGTAACTGATGCTTTCACAAAATATGTGCGATTATATCCTACCTCCACCACCAGGACCCAAGAAGTCCAGTCAGCTCTAATGGATCATTTTCGTCACTTTAGTCGGCCCCGTCGTTGTATCAGCGATCGTGGAACTTGTTTCACGTCAAATAAGTTCTGATCCTTCCTGGAAAACCATAATGTTCAACATACTAAAGTTGCTTCCGGCACTCCCAGGGCGAATGGACAATCCCTGTGGACGAGTTAAGCGTGTCCTCGGTCCAATGTTGACTAAACTATCAGACCCCTTATGTCATGCAGACTGGGTAACCAAAATTCCAGAAGTCGAATACGCTTTGAATAACTCCATACATAAGTCGACTGGGTATTCCCCTTCTCGTCTATTGTTTGGAACAGAGCAAAGGGGAAAAATTATCGATGAACTGACGGAATACGTTCACAAGAAAACGGCAGTAAAACCTTCCGATTTAACGCATATACGTCAGCAGGCTCATGCCAACTTATGTCAGGCCCAGGAGAATAATCTGAAGTACTTCAGTCATCGTCACCGCCCTGCTCTTAAACTTTCGGAAGGAGACTATGTACCGTAATTAAAAATTTAGGGTCGTAATTACTGACTATATGCTAATTACTACAGTAGGGAAAAACAAGAAACTTAATCCTAAATTTAGAGGACCTTATGTTATCCACAAACAATTACCAAATGATCGTTATGTAATTCGTGATATTGATGGATGCAGAGTGACACAGATGCCTTAATCCTGTAATTCCAATGCCCCAAGCAGTAGGTAAAATCAAAATACTCCAATGGAATACCAGGGGATATTTCAATAACATAGGATCTTTAAGATACCTTATATTTAAATACAATCCTAATACAATCCTCGTACAAGGAACTAAGCCAAAAACTAACCCACCTAAAACACATGGAGTTTATCATATTATTCATAAAAGCAGAGACGATTGCTCGTGAAGAGGAGGTGTTATGACGCTACTTAAAAACAACTTACCTCACAAGGAAATAAGTATCATATCTGGAGTTACTGCCAATGCTATGAAATTACTGGGTAGAACTGAAAACTCGATCTGCAATGTTGATGTGGAACACAACTATTACTAGAGATGGGGAAAAAGGTGACTTTCAAGTCACAGTGACAGTCGTGACAGTGACAACCAAGTCACAGTGACAAATCACCGTGACAAAGTCACTTCCGTGATTCAAGTACCAGCGACAATAAGTCAGGAAGGAACTACGATAGATCCTTATAAGCCGATTTAATCATATTCGTTGAACGACCGGAAGGAACTGCAATATGGAAGTGTATTAGAAAAGAAAGATGAGCTATGAATTTCAGGAATCATGCGCGGCCTTAAATTAAAAATATTTTTCCTCCGTTGACCAGCACGGGTTCAATCTGGGTTTGTTTGAGCTCAGGCTTGGAATGGAGGTCTCGGCTGCTCTTCTGATGATTTTCTTAAGGTTAGCAGCTTCAGCATTGATGTTATCTTTTTTTCCTCTCCATTCCGTAAGCATACTTATAGTAGATCGAAACTGAGCTCAAGCAAATCCATATTGAAGCCGTGCTGGTCAACGGAGGAAATCCTGAAGGCTATGAACGAAAGGAACAACATTCTGAAAATATTCAGAAGGCGACCAAACCATACTACACACCAAAATGAAGAGAAGCTGATGCTAGAGTTAAAACTGTAGTGACACACAAACGTGCATGTGCGTCAGGCAGACACAAGACGCGGTCACCGATGCACATGTAGGTTGTGCGTATGCACACAGTAAAGCGTGATTGCAATTTGGCAATGGGGAACGATGAATATTATTGTCAAATTGCGATCACGAAACCGGATCGAGTGACGCCAAGTCAGTTTGGTTTTGGAGTTTGTAAAACACGGAGGTTTGAATAGTAGAACGAGAAATTACCACATGTAAACAGAAAGCACCAATAAATGAAAAAGAATATTAGATAGTTTTATTCGTTACACTACTAAAAAACTATCATCGTGAATCCAAAAGAAAAATCATGGTCGGACTTCAATGAATCTTTTAATTTTAGGTCGGAACCAAGACAAACTTGGACAAGGAGCAGGGCCTGCAAAGGAAAAAAAGCCGATTCTTTAATACCAATGCTGCTGGATGATAAGTCTACCATCTCAACAGATTCAGAGGATATCGCCATCAAATTTAACAACAGCTACGCTGAATACTCAAGCGACATGAATTAAACCATCTCTATGCTAAGGAAGAAATGGGAACTTTTAAAGGGCGATAACCTTACACCGCAAAATGTAAGGCCTAAACATCACTCACCCAATTTCACCTTCGGAACCGAAAGGAAAAATTCCAAGGCTAAAAGGTAAGACCCCGGGTAGAGATAGAAACTCATATCAAATGATAAGAGAAGCAGGGGATTCATTCATCTCAAGAGTTAGGATACTCGACAACAAAATTCTGCAGATAGGTATCTATCCACATGATTGGAAACATGCAAATGTAATCCCGATCCCGAAAGAAAGACAAATATCATTCCTGCCTTGTATATCGAAGATATTAGAAGGTATCTGGGCAGACAGGTTAGGAGCAATTTTAGAAGATCTCCTCCCGAGAGGTGAATTTCTCAGACCAGGAAGAGGAACTGAAACTCTCCTTCTGGATCGAGAAGACGAAACGGCCAGCTGGCTATCTTCGAGAAACCACGGGATGGTCGTATCTCTTGATCTCCAGAAAGCATAGGAACGACTAAGCCTACCAACGGTAGCAAATCAAATGATAACTTGTGGTTTTAACCCGTCATCCATCAAAGTGATAGTCAATTTTCTGACTAACAGAACCATATCAACAACAGCAAACGGTTCTCAGTCCCCCCCTAAGAGAATGGATGTTCATGCCACTTGGCAACACCATCTCGGCGCCCAAGTTTTTCCACCAGGATACACAAGAATTTCACCACGATACGCAATCTCGGGTATTTCAAGGAAGTCATTCAGTATACTCCTCTTGTTGTGATACAAGAAATACCCCTTGTCTGCGAACACTCGCAAATGTCTCCAAACAACTCCAACACACTGAGTGTTCCTAAAGGTCCCCGACCATTCCTGAATCGGTTTAAATACACCCCAATAACCCTGACTAGGCCCAAAACACCCGAGGCACCCCGAAAATACGCCAGTATGGCCCAAAATGTCTCAAAACAATTGTAAATGACCTTGACCATCCTCAACAAACAAAGTCATCCAAGTCGACGTAAACAAACTTCGAAAACAATAATAAAACTGACTGTTCAATAAACAATTAAAATTTAAATGATTTTTTCTTTCCAATTTTGAGTTCCTTGGCCTGCTGGATGCTTTCTTTAGTCAAGGTAGGATTCATCATCCATGGACTTGGTAGGCGGTCAAATAGTTTCGTTGAGTCAGTCTCGTCCTGATATTCATTGAGTTAGCGTGATTCTGGTGAAAGTTAAATCTTAAATTAATTGCTTTTCGAGTTGACCAAGTTGAGTTTTCTTTAAGTACTTTTCATCCAAAATGTGAGTATTGGTTTCAATTGGAACCAATTTCTTTAAAACGAGTGTTTGTGATCGTCACATCGTATTTATTTAACAATAAATACCAAGAAAGTTTCGTGATGATCACAAGCACACAAAAGTTTCATAAAAGTTGTCTGTGTTTGTCACAAAGTAGTTATATCACGATAACTACCTAGAAAGTTTCGTGATGAGCACAACAACAAAGAAAGTTTCTGTGATCGTTACATAGTATTTATTTTACAACAAATACCTAGAAAGTTTCGTAACAAGCACAATAGTGGAAAGTTTCGTGACGTCACTTGTAACGTTATCAGAAAGTTTCGTGACGTTCACAAGTAAAGTTTTTTGAAGGGTTCCGTGACATTCACAGGTTCTATAGAAAGTTTGGTGAATGTCACAGCTGAATCTTTTAGTTCTATAATGTAAACTTTCTTGACTTATGATGCTATAATGTCCACTGGTTCTTCATCCCCTTAATTTCAGTTTCAAGAAGCGGCACTTAAACCAGCAGCCATCTTCGCTTGACGCATCGTAGTCATATCTTCGATCGTAGAACCTTGCCCAAACAGGTAAACAAACGGCTGCTTTTCTAACACTGACCTACTCCAACATGAAACCCGACCCGATCCGATCGTGATCAACAAATACACCATCACTCGCACCAAGTCAGCAAATAATGACTCCGCAGTTTGAACGGTCGGGCAACAACTGCAATCGGACCCGGGAACAAATGAACCGGTGAATCAAAGGCACGTGCCTAGGAATTTACGGTACATGTATGGAATGTATGGTACACGAAATATGCAATGGAATCGCAATTACAGGTGAATGACAAATTAATGAAATCAAGAACGTGATTTTACCGGTGAATGACAAATCAATGAACTCCAGAATGTGTCCTGACAATAGGTGGATGGTCAACCAGAGGTTGAACTATGCAATATTTAGATCAATTTACAGGTGAATGACAACTAATGAAACAAAGGAATGGGACCTGACAATAGATGGATGGTCAACCAGACGTTGATCTAAGCAATATTGGTGGGTCATCGGCTGCTCATTCAGGAAAAAACTAACATATAAACCGACCCAAGATAGGACCGAAGTCAGTTGATGATCCCGGTCTGACGAAGACGAACCTCTGAAGAAGGAAGACGCTGCCTGACGATCCCCGAATCTAGAAGCCGCTACAACCAAGTCAAAACATTGAAGGAAGACGCTGCCCGAGAAATCGTCAAAGTCGAGAAACTACTACCAGAACTAGAAGACGACCCAGCCAGAAGCTACCATCAGCTGCCCACGAGACTGAGAAGCTACCACCAGAAGACAACGTGAGCGAAGACAGGTAGAGGCCACCTGTGTCTGACTGTGTATTGAAAGCCCAAACCGGCTTTTTTTTTGGCTTTTTTTTTGGCCCAAGACATCGACAGGGTTTAGCACCCGAAGTCCGAACTGGCTCTTTGGCTGGGGGACTTTATACAAAGTACGTCATAAAACTGAAGTAGTAGAGCAACTATCCAGTAACTTCAAACCATTACAACCGGAGAAATAATTAATAAAGAATGATAAACCTAATAAGTAATATAAATAATAGAAATTAATATATACAAACACCTAATACCAATGCGAATATAAATAGCTGATTAATAAAGACTAATATATATAAAAAATAAAAAAAATAAAACAGTAACAAAGTTTAATAAAAATAATTAATAAAAACTAATAAATACAATCCAGTAAAAGTAACCACCACAAAGATATCGATAAATAAATAAACTCAAGTAAGAACTAACAATCCGAATATAAATAGTAAAACTAATATCCATAACAGCGCGGGACTATCAACCCAGGATTTAATGAGTAAAGTTGAACTGAAAGAGGCATTAGAGGACCCCCGAGCTGGACCTCGCCCCATTTCCATAGAAGAATACCAGCAGGGGAAGTCGACAGGAGCCTTCAGTTAGCCGTGAAGAAAGAGAAGACTGGGGTAGAAGCTCGGTCCAGACGCGACATAAGGGAGGCCATCCGAGTCTGCGTCCTATCACAGGACAAGGAAGAGCGAGTCGCAGGCAGCATCAGGATAGACCGGCTAAAGAAAGAGAGAAAGATCTACCGACAGCAGAAAGCAATGCAGAAGGGATCGACAGGCCAGAAACAAAAAAAGTAAATTATGTATAGAAGTTACGAGTTGAATAAATGTATTGAAGTAAATGAAGAGAGTCTTATGAGATTTCCTCCCCTTGGTAACCCATATATCCCACAAGAGTAAAATATCATAACACTCTCTGTAGGACGAATCACAGTGACATCACAAGGGATCTTGACGTAACAACACAGCAATAGCACGAGCAGCAACAAAACTCTCCAATCAACATTACTCCACAATCAACATAAATCTACAATCAAGATAAATCAGCAATCATCATAAATCAACAATCAACATAATTCAAGAATCTTTGTTATGCCTAACCGTGGAATTATTGTGTGAAAGCAGTTGCATGATCACCTGCGAACAATGGACAATAGCAGTCCTAGTTGACCGACTCAATCATATTACCAGCATACTAGTTTATATATATGCAGACAACATTTTTATTACCTCGGTAGGGGAAGACGATAAGTCTGACAACGAAGAACCTTTTTCAATATCTGTGTCCCCTGAAAGAACATTTACGCAGTATTGACGGAGTATAAAGTGACGCCAATGGACGTCTTCTTCAGAGGGAAGCCGTAGCCTTTCTCCAGATACCATAACATATCACCAGCCTCGATCTCGTCGTAGCAAACGTAGAATAAAACCAGGTGTTAGGTCTCGAACAAGTATGCCCAGTGATGATGATGAACCGTTAGCAAAACCAGTTCCCCGTATGAAAACTGTACCATCCCTGCACGGACGTACATCAGCTCAATCTGAAGTTTTATTTATTGCTCCAGCTTCGGTTGAGAGCTTGTTCCGATGTACAAAGGTAAGGATGACCCTAAATCGGTTTTTGACACATTTTCAAGACCAAACGTGTGGACTAGGCAGGAGAATGTTATGAATAAGCCCGTATTAAAGGGTGAGGAAGCTACTAATTGTAAAACACCTTGAGAATGTTTTCAGTTGTTCATTACCAAACCAATGCTTGATGATATTGTATTATCATATATATATTTACGCAAATCTGTTCCTGACTGACTGACTAACTGACTGTGCGTAACGCTTTGGCTATAAATCACACTTGATCAATCAAAGACTGTGTGGACAGATGGGTCGATGCATATCGTGTTTGCTATGAATATAATGGGCTTGGGGTTCGACGCTGAGCGAATTCGATTTTCATTTTTTTTCTTTTTACGGAAACGTCGGTATTTTAAAATCAAATAATGTTATATTTAACAAAACAATCACTTTTGTTCAAAAATTAAAAATGGGTAACGAAGTATAAAGTAGTTTTATGTAACTATGTAAAGTTTGTGCTTGGTAATTGATGAGAATTCAAATGTTGTTCTATTAAGAAAGTTCTTTCGGGATTACAAGAATGAATTAAAATGCTTGAAACGAAAGTTTATGCACTCAAAGTAAGTGCATATGTATCAAGAACCCGTGCTTGCAATCACATTATTTTAAATCTTTTTTTCAATGTTTAATTGAAACAATTATTTTAATAAAAAATAATTCCAATAAATATCCTTTATTGATGTAGATGTAAACTTAAAATAAGTAAAATTAAGCACTCACTAAAAGTGATATGTAACACATAGAATAAAAATTGTTTTGGTATTGAGGATTCACATTAGGAAGGAAAAGTTCTAAACGGATAACTTTGTATGAAGTGTGAAATAATAATAAAGCTACATTTTTATGGTATTGGCGAAGACATACTTATTTTGTAGACTTGAAAAGTAATATTTTTGTTGGACTTATTGATAACAAAGTTATTCTTCATTTCTTAAATTGATGTCAGTTTCAGATCTTGTGAGTTGATCTTAGGGTATGCGTGTGTATTTTTAGTTGTTTGTATCATACATATTTCGTATAATTTACCTACAATCAATATTAAATGGAAATGCACACGTATTTTTGGAATATACATGCACATTTTTTTGTAATTTTAATATGCGACTTACAATTTTTATAGTCAGACTGAGTTGCATGATTTTTTCGTTAGGTACATCACAATATGAATCTATGAAAAGAAAAATTTATGAACGAGAAGCTCACGCCGAATCTCAAAGACGATCAGTTCAAGGTAGGACTGTAGAGCAACAACAAATTGACCGAGAAGCTCATTCCGAAACTCGAAGAAGAAAGTGCAAAGAACGACTTCAGAAGAACAACAATTTCGTCGAGCTTTCCAAGCTCAATCGGAGGCCATACATGTTGGAAGAATGACCCAGTAACAACGACAAATTTACTTAGCATCTCATTCCGAATCACAACGAAAACGGAGGAAACAAGAAACTGAACAGCAACGCTTGATACGGGCAACGAATGATGCTGAGCGCCATCGTTTCGTTTGGAGAAATTATTATCTTTGTCAAGCTGCTAACAATTTTTCGCAAGAACGAGTAGAACAACATACATGTGGACCATTCAATATAGTTTGCCAATTTTGTGGAGCATTTAATTTCAAAGATAAACGTCTATCTGATGGAAAGTTTACAAGCTGTTGTTGGAAGGGCACGATTAAATTGCCAAAACCAGTCGATATTTACGGAAATACACTGGAATATCCAAATTCACTCCGACGATGCTTGTCCCATAATGGTGACCAAAACTACAAAAAATTTCGAGACAATATCAGATCTTACAACAGTGCTTTGTCCTTTGCCTCAATGGAAGAAAAAAGTCATTGAATTTAGAGAAACAGGACCTTACATATTCAAAGTACATAGTTGTAATCAACCAGTGTTCGAAAGAGCAACTGCTCAGTATACCAATGACTCCGAAACCTGAACGCACCCACCGTGTCAACCAGGTCAGTTCAATCGCCAGCAGCTTCACGGCGGATTCAGATGGGAGGAGCCATAGCACCGACAGGAAGCGACAGGGATCGCTCTCTTTGGTTTTCGAGTCATCATGAAGGGCAGAAGTCGAGGAACGTCCTCGAAGTTGAATTTTCTTTTGAGATTTTCTGTTTGAATAATAAGTCTTTTTTTTTAAAAATTATGTTGTATTGTAAGGAAAATAAAGTAACGTAAAAGAAATCAATAATAGAACAAGTTGAGTAATAAAGTGTGTGTTAAGGATGAATAAAAGGTAGTCTCCACTATTTTAGTAGTTTTGAAAGGTTGTGTGTGAGACTGTAAAGAATGAGTTGTCTTGCATTGGAATTGTTGGACACTGTAATGATCATCAATAGGCGAAAGAACTGATAGGTTGGTGAAGCGAGAGTTAGTTGAGTGCGTGACGTCTTTAAGGGCGGAAAATGGTGAGTTCGCTGTTTAACTTGTGATTGTGAAATAAAGTAGAAATGGGTTGTTGAGTGTGTAAGGACGCTGGTTCAAGATCTGTGGGATTTACCCCTTTGAGTCTGTGTGACTCATCAGGATCTTCGTGATCGAACAGAAGGATCTGTGTGATCCGAAGGGTGAACCACAACGTCATCTTCGCTTTGAGTAGTGGGAGTGAGTGTGAGAACATGCACCATTAAACAGCCTTACTGAGTACACATTTGTACTCACCTGTGTTTTTTAATTATTTGTAGGTGGACGTGAAACCGAGGAAGGCGACAGGCGACGATCTTTATTAATTAAAAGAGATTTGTAAATAACTAGATATCGGTTTGATAAATATGTTATTACTAATCAACTATAATGTGTGTTTTAAAGAAAATCTAGTGGAATAAGAATAAAAGACATTAAGACCAATGGTTTTTTCTTTGTTCCCTTTTTGGTGCTCATTTTATTTTTGTGGAAAGATTTGGGGCCCGTGGAAGGAAAAGGGGGCCCCGACGCCTAAAGTGGTTTGGAAGGCGACCACGCGGAAACCATGTGGGGCACCAATTCGTGGTGAGTACAGTTTTACTTTTCCTTCCTTGTCTGCTTTGAAGCACACGTGGTGCAGAGGACTTGTCGCCGCCATGTCTCGATTAATGAGTATATGAATTTTTATATGAAAATTTTTGACTGAAATAAAAGTGAATAAAATTGATGGGGAAAAATTTTGTAAGTGATAGAAATGAAAGTGTAAGTTGTGATTAAACAGAAAGACAGTCAAAACCGTTTAAGACGACATCGTCTAAAACAACATATTGGCTATATTGACCAAAAGCATTGGTCCCGTCTGAATACTTCATCATTACCATGTAAAGAACACCGCTTTTTACGACATCGTTTCTAACAACATACTGCTTTTAGCGACCATATTTCTAACTAACTAACTTTCCTGATCTCCACATTTCAGAGGTGGAGGTCCTCTCAGAGCTGTTACGTCTCAAGAATGACTTTTCCCCCGGCCCCGATGAAGTTCCACCCATTGTTCTGAAAAGATGTGCGTCTCTTATTGCTGGACCTTTATCTCATCTCTTCAATCTTTCTCTCCAGTCCGGTGTTTTTCCTGATTGTTGGAAAACCGGATTTCTAGTCCCGGTCCACAAGAAAGGCTCTAGGATTGATGCTACTAGTTACCAAGCTGTACCCCTTCCTTACCTCCTCCATCTCTCCTAATCAGCACGGCTTCCTCAAAGGTAGATCCACCACAACTAACCTTGTGCAGTTCGTCTCCTTCATCCTAAATTCCCTAGAACGTGGTGAAGTCGTCGAGGTCATATTCACCGACATGAGTAAGGCTTTCGACAGTATCCCCCACAATCTTATTTTATTAAAGCTTAAGCTGGTTGGCTGCCCACAATCCTTCCTCAGGTGGATTGATTCCTACCTGGATCACAGAACATACCGTGTTCGCTTCCGATCATCCCACTCCAAATGCATAACGGCTACCTCTGGCGTCCCCCAGGGCAGCCATATCGGCCCCCTTCTATTCATCACCGCTACAAATGACTTGTCCAGCGTTATCCAAAGCTCCTCACTCCTTTCCTATGCAGATGATACCAAGCTGTACAAAAACATTGTCAATCCTTCTGTCAATATCGACCTACAGCTTGATCTCAACCGGCCATCTCTGTGGTGTTCCAAAAGTAACCTTGTGCTTAATGTTTCAAAGTGTGAGCATGTTTGTTTCACCCACAAACGTAACTATGCTCCCTACATGTTCACAATTAACGACTCCCCGGTGAGGTCTGTTGACTGTGTTTCTGATCTGGGGGTCCATCTTGACTCCAAACTTTCCTTCCATGACCAAGTTAACCACATAATCCGGAGAGCGGGTGTCATGTTGGGGTTCATTTCAAGATGGTCTAGGGAATTCTCTGACCCCTATGTTTTCAAAATCCTTTTCACGTCCCTTGTCCGACCCATACTCGAATACGCCTCGCAGAATTGAGGCCATCCATTGGCAGAATTGAGGCCATCCAAAAGCGATTTCTTCGTTTCGCCCTCCGCCGTCTTCCTTGGTCCGATCCGATGCGGATCGTCTTAAGCTAATCAACCTGCAATCTCTCTCGGGACGCCGTGCTATGGCCGATTTGTCGTTCGCCCATGGCATAGCCCTGGGACATATTGTTGCTCCAGACATCCGCAGCCAGTTCGTTTGCCGCCCTCACGTACGATCCCTCCGAGCTCAAGAATCTTTCCTCATCAACTACCACCACACAGACTTTGGTAGGATGGAGCCTATTACGCGAATGCTAAGGGTGTATAATAGGGCCATCCCCCTTCTCCAAGCAGCGGGAGGCTACACCCACGCACGGTCTGTGTTTCGCTACTTGGTCGATCACATGTCCTAATTCGCAACTTCCCGGTCCTGTCTTTCCTGACCCGACTGGACACTACTACCATCCCATATATTTAAGTATATTTAAGTAGTTGTAATAGTTGACCGTTAATTTCGTTCTGTTTTTCTCTTTTAAAGTCTCTTTCTTAATTTTTTTCTTTTTTTTTTTTCTTTATTCTTAACTTTTGATATATTATAATGCTAACTTGTATTAAGTTTATTAATAAATAAATAAATAAATAATTAATCAATATTTTCGGCGAAGTATATCTATTACAACGACCAACAGTGTGCCGTTGAATTTAAGTTTGTAGATAACACAGCCTTATCTGGCACAGTATAGTGGACAAGGGCTACATAGTATTAAGATCGTTAAAAGAAACAAAGTATCGAGTAAAGGGTAAGCATTCGTACAGTAAAGCCAAAGCCGGTTTTACTAATCTCTCCATTCAGTTTGCAATTTGTCTGGGCATAAGACGCATCGAAACGTATTTTTGACTTTTAATATGTCTCAAAATAAGAGAAAAAATTTAAATATTGAAGTAAAATCACGTATTATTGCAAAGTTAGAGAGTGGAACTCGAAACAAAGTCTTGGCTAAAGAATATGGTGTACCACACTCAACAATTTCAACCATTTGGAAAGAGAGAGAAAAGATCAAGACACTTTTTAACCGAAATTCTTTGAAAAGGAAACGAAGCTTCTCCTTGCTCATCAGAAGACGCACTTTGAAGGAAGACATCTTCCTCCAGCCAAAATCGACAAGAGAAATCCATTTTCTCTGGGTGAATTGACGTAGACCTTAAACTCAACACCAAAATACTGAATGGTCCTAGCAGACCTCAGTTCTCTCTGAGTAAGGGAGTTATGCCCAATCTGAAGACCCCGGACGTTGAGGAAGCACTGAAGAATCCAACAGCTGGCCCCAGATCAATTACCATCCAAGAGTACCGACGACGACAAGCAGATCGACGTCCCGAGAAAGTCGCACTACCGCCACCAAAGAAGCAGAAGTCTGGTTCGGGGGCTTATTTCAAGCGAAAACTTCAGGAAGCACAGAAAGAGCCCATCCTAGCGTGTACTAAGGAGGCCAAAAGAGAAGCCAGTCAGAAAATCAACGAGCTGAAGATGGAACGCAGGAACTACCGACAGTTGAAGAAGACCCTCAAGCAGACAAGAATTTAAGGAGCTCGACAAACCACTAATTTTCTGAGAGTCATCCCGCCATTGTAGCAAATAAACTTTTAAAAAAATCAACGATATGTACTATTATTTTTGAATATCACTTTGAACGTCCCAACCAATCCTAATTTTATGAAAGTTGAAAAAAGTACCCCCAAAAACCCATAACCCGTATCTATAAGTTTTATTTGAAATAAATAATATGTACATACATAGTTGATTTATCTATAGAATATTGTGTCGACGAATTTGTACCTTAAAAACATTACCGGTTATTATGACTATTGGTTATTACGACCAAATATTCGTGGTCCCTTCGATGTCGTTATAACAGTTTTTGACTGTATATATATGGGTTTCGAACGTGCTAGTCTGGTGATAACTTCCGAAGGACGGCAAGAACTTAGAAGTAATGAAATTTCTAACTTCATTGATGTAAGATATGTCAGTGGTCCGGAAGCAATATGGCGGATAAGAGAGAACAAAATGTACGATCGCTCTCATTCAGTTATAAGACTTCCAATTCATCTGCCCAATCAAGAAATGGTTTATTTTGAACATGGCAACGAAGAAACAGCATTACAAGAAGCTCAATCTGGAAGAACGAAACTTGAATACTGGTTGGTACTGAATCAAGTTGATCAGGATGCAAGGCATTGGTTGTACACAGAAATTCCTTTGCATTATGTTTATATGCGTTCTAAGTGGAAGAAATGACAAAAAGGATCAGAAAAAATTATTGCCAGAATGTACACAGTGAGTCCAAGAGACGCTTTTTTTTTGCTAGAGTTATAGTCGCATCAACTAATATTCAAACTCTTGGAACCAATAATCGAATAAATGACATGATTCCTGGAGATGACAAAATTTATTATAGTGCTGACTCAATAGTTCCTGGAGATTCGAATCGAGAATATAATTATGCAATAGAAGTTTTTCACACTCTGACATCATCGGGAATGCCGCTTCATGAGTTGATTATAAAAAAGGACACCAGAATAATGTCGCTGCGAAACCTCATTCCAAAAAAGATTTATGTGATTGATAGTTGGAAATTCTTTTCATACCAAGAATCAATCTGAATCCATCAGATACAATGATTCCATTTGTGTTGAAGCGACGACAGTTTCCAGTTATTCCAACATTCGCTATCACGAACGAGAAAGTTGTAAAGTACCCATTTTCTGGGAGAGAACTGGCATAATTAGAATTGCAGTTCGGAACACAACATTTGCGTGGCATTTTCTATGCAAACAACAACCGCAAATTTTTGAAAATGATAATAAGAAATAAAGAAACTAAAGAAAGTAAAAATTAAAGCTTCATTTAAAACGTAAAAACATAATTTAAAAAAAAAAAACAGCCGTGGATGTGGTGTGCGCTCGCCCTAAGAAATCAAAAATTTATCACGATTCTAAATATTTAAATTTACGCAAGTTTTTGGATTGCACCCTCGATGCCAGGAAATATGCTTTACCGGCTTCCAAATATCTCCTAACGGCTCGGGGATGGTCCTCTTTTTATTTAATAATAAGCAAAATTAAGTACAAACACTGATAATTATAAAAAACAACACATAAAAAACGAAAAACACTTAAACAAACAACAAAACAAACAAATTTACGAAACATAATTAAAAGAATCAGAATTTTCAAATTATTTTCCAATGCATGCAACAATCAAAACCAACATAATAAACAGTAAATTTAATTTTAATAAAAAGTAAACGACATATCAGGAAATTTGAAATTTCCGCGTTCGATTCATATCTTTAGTTGATTTTGGTAAGCAACATATGTCAAATTTGGTATTCCCGCCAAAATTTGCTTTTATACACGTTTGGAAAGCTATACTACACGCACTTTACTTAATTATAATAACCAACATATTGACAAACAAAATGCGACTCACTTTTGGTTAAATTTATTCACAAAACGTCTTAAAATTAATTAATTCCGCGGAAACCGGACGAGCGCGTTGAATTTCTTCACCTAAAATTCACATTGACAAGGCCTACTTCATGGCTTGTCCATACATGCAGAGGGTTTTGAAACTGGAGATCCCATAAACCTACCACACAAAATCGACAGCCTTACCAACTGGACATCTTGATGTATCAGTTGAAGTATCTTATAATAAGCAAGAACTACGATCACGTTCTTCATCTCCTTCAGTTCTTCCAACAGAACTGACACTTAAGGTGCAATGTCAATTCAGCCGCATAAAACTAACATAAGGTTTTTCAAACTCGGTAAAGAATGAAGGTGCTTCGTTATCTGTAGAGGAAGCCAATGTAATTGATGAGCAAGTCGAAACACTTCATAAGGCATCCATTAAGCAACACTCATACCTTGAAATAACCTGGCCAGGTCCATACAAGCCTCATTCATACTTTAGTGATGGCGTGTTAACCAAAGAGGCCCTTTTATATGGCGAACTTAAAAAAATTGTAAGCTGAAATCAGAACAACTCATAAAAGGTTTCAAGGAAACCAAACACTAAACCAATCTGCTAAAATCAAAACAGTTTCAAACCTTCCCAAGATTTCACTACCAACATTCTCCGGAGATTTGCATCATGCGCTATTTTTAAGGAAACATTCCAATCAGTAGTGATGAATAACCCCCAGCTCGACTAGGTTTCCAAGTATCACTACATAAGAGAGTTCACCTGTGGAAGGGCTCACGATGCAATAGTAACACTGCTATTCTCCGATGATGGTTTTCTAGCCGCTTGGGATACTCTCAAACAAAGATTTGAAAATAAGCGCATATATTTATTTTTTATTTACCTGCACATAATAAAAGTATTGTGTAATATTATTGAACGTGTAAGTCAAACTGATTTGATTGTTTTGATAAGTAAAACTGGTACTGCTTAAAAATTGTCCGCTACTAAAAATAGACCCCATTATTTGGAAGCAATCTTAACAACTCATCTATCAAAAGCTATCTTTGGACTTGCCATCTTTCTGAAAACCGTTAAATTTTTCTGTAGACATGGAAAATTTCTATTTTATGGTCAGTTAGGAAAGTAACTTCTAAAGCGAAACATTTTCTGGTTAGTTAGCAAATAAGAAGTGAATAATTTCAAGTGAACCTTAAGTAAATAATATAAACAATTTCTACAAGTGAACCGTAAGTGAACAACATAAAACATTGTATACTGTTTTGAATTATGTTGTTTGTTCGAAAATGGCACATAGATGGCGCAGTGCGCAAATCTCTGTAGGCTATAAGGCAGCCTCGCGGGCGAGAGCAGACCTTAGTACTTCCTTAGTACTTAAGAAGAAGAGAAAAGAATACGTATTAAGTTAGTCAAGCGTCTTACTTGAAGCAAGAAACATCTGCAGCCTAATATTTTACAAAAAATTGTTATAAAATTGAGATAATTGCCTTAAATGAACACTGGGTTATAGGTCCCAGGTATCTACTACTTTATCTTAAAAGGAAGGAAAATGACATTTGAACAACGAACATATGATCAAATGTAAACAAAAACACACTTTAATGTTAGGAAATTTTGAAAATTTATCTTGCGAATATTTTGTAACGTGCAGTCAATGTAACTTGAAACCCGTAGACGTGATGATTCAATCGAGAATCAGGACGGAACTTTCATTGTACTTTTTCGGACGATCTTTTCTGCTTTCTAGTGGAGTTTCATTTTCAAGCAAACTGAATCGAGTGAAATGGTGTTTGGAATAAAAAAGTTATATTTTTAAATAATATTTCCAGAAGCGCGTTTGGATGCACCCCTACACACTCCCTGCAATGGCAGGTGGGTGCAATAAACTGGTTCGCTGCAAACTTGCATTTTAAGTAAGGTTTTACGTTGAACCGATACACATTCGAATCAGGACTCAAGTCTCGCCAAACAATGAAGACAGGGGAATTCAAGGATGTGGAAACTGCACTTTACAGATGAATTTTGCAGGAGCGTCATCGTAATAGTGTGATTACTGCTGAAGTGTTGAATCAAAAGGCTTTGTCTTTTTACTCCAGTGGCGTCACCAAGGGTGTGCATGAGTGGGCCTGGCCCCCTCAAATTTGTATGTGTGCCCACCCACTGACGATCGTGCAATTGTTGTAATCTAGCAAATTCAACATAATCTGAAGCAACAGTTGCTTATCTAAAAGTAAAAATTTCTGTTGCGCATTTTTATTTTCATTCGTGTAGTTTTGGGAACCTCAAGTAAAGGGACGTGACTCCGAACGTGGTGGTGCGTTGTATTATTGCAACGTTGGTGGTCGATCACCCCATAGTTGTGCTGCGTTATCGCAGTTTCAAAATGGGTGGTCGATCACACCATAATCATCGCCAAGGAAGGAACGAAGTCGCGTCCTTGATGAAAGCAGTATAACTCCAACCTTGATCACGAGCAAACGCGCTACTAATATAGTTAAGAAGTTAATTTCTAAAAAGTTCCAACAGCCATTATTGGTGGATTTCTCTGACAGTGTTAATTTGTAAGATTGAAAGTGGAAAAAATAGGATTTTCGTGAGTATAAGAATTTTCTTTCAACAGTTCAAAAGTGGAATATGAGTAAAAGGAGCATTGTGAACTTTTTCTCGCCCGCTGGAGGGAAGAAAAATTGTGCAGAATCCATGAACGAGCATAAGAAATCGTCACGTGAACCAGAAACTCATAGTAAACCCATACTCGGTGATAGCCCAAGCCTTGCAAATTATTATCTAAATGATAACGATGAAAATATCATGACTACAAGCTCCGAAGATGATGTTTCTTGCTTCGACGAAGGAGAGGATGAAGTTTGTGAATTGGAAATGGCCGAAAAAGGTGTGGAAATTATCTAGAACTACTCAACCTCTGTTCAGAATATAACCCATCATTAGCCAAAAAGCTGGAGAAATTACCACAAAACGCAAAGTATCAAAACCCAACTGTACAAAATAATATTCTCAAAATTATGTCTGATCTAGTCTTGGAAAAAATAGGGAGTGAGTTACAGACTGCCAAGTACTTTTCTGTACTTTCCGATGAATCGAAGAACATTTGCAAGACTGAACAGGTTTCTGTATGCGTTCGATTTTGTCTCGACACTGTTATATCATATATGAGAGGTTCTTAGGATTTCACCCTGCCTATAAATTGGATGCTGCATCCTTCTTGGAGTACATAAAAAAATCATTCTCCCAATGTAATGTTGACATGCAAAAGTGTGTAGCTCAAACGTATGATGGGGCCAATGTCATGAGTGGTCAAATTAGTGGCGTACAGACACTTTTCAGAAATGAAGTACCAAAAGCAATATATGTATGCCCACTGTTACAACCATCGCCTCAATCTGGTATTGGTAGAAGTCTGTAAAAATGCGCCCACGGCAAAAGAATCTTTCAGTCTATTGGAGATGTTATATGTTTTCATGTCTGGGTCAGCAATCCACTCAACGCATCGAACTGAAAAGGATTGTTTTGACCAGGTGGTCCGCTCAAGTACATGCTTGTATTGCAGTAAAAGAATTATTCTCTGTAATATTAGTGCTACTTCACAAAGTTATTTTAGAAAAACCTGCAAGATCCGCAGAGGCACTAGGTTTACTGTTGCAAATCGATTTCAACTTTGTTTTCAATTTGTGCATGTACACACAGGACTCAGGACTCTTATTAGGACTCTCTCCGATATGATGGCCGACTGCACTAAAAATACTTTTACCGACATTTGGACAGAATGATTTCATATTTGCAATGAAAATGAAGTCGTTATCCCGTTAGGGGCAACAAGTTCAAGTTCCTAGACATCTTGCAAGATTTGTAAATTCCGAAAATTTACCGTTTATAGAGAGGGAGGAAGTTTGGTCCAAGGACAAATTGAGGACCCATGTTTTTTACCCAACTCTTGATAGTGCCATTAGCGAATTGACGGCCAGATTTAGCAATGATGGTGAAACAATCAGTTCAATCAGCTGTTTAGATCCTAAGAATCCTGAGTTTCTGAGTTTCGCAGAACTGAAACCCTTAGCAACCCATTATAATATTGATATTGATTCATTAAAAAGCGAGCATAAAATTTCCCCCAAGACAATTCAGATATGGGAAATTGAAAAAAAAAATACAAAAATTGACACTTTTATGAAAGTGATTGATGTTTTAAATGTTTACAAAAATACTTTCATTGCGACATTTAAACTTGCGATAATATCGATTACAATACCGGTATCGAGTGCAAGGAGTGAACGGACCGATGCGAAGAGTGAAAAAATATTTGCGGAATTCCATGAGTGGCAGATTACATGATCTTGCTATCTTGTATGTGGAAAAAAAAATTGCAAAATATATAGACTTGGATTTAGTTGTAGACAGATTTTCCAGTATCGATAAAAATAAAAGAATTATGTTAATCTAAGTCAAATTTATTTACCATACCATACCATAAAAATAAATGTTAAATCAATAAATGCCAAATTAGTATATTTACACCGTTACCCCAAAAAGTCTAGCCCATATGTGCCAACCCAGAAAAACATCCTAGTTACGCCACTGTTTTACTCGCAAATTATTGGAAAAGAAAACTTACAAGAGGGTGCGACGAGTGGCTGGCTAAATTCAAAGCTCGTCATGGAATAGTGATCATGCAGCTGTAGAACCATTCGTGCAAATGTTCAAGAAACGTGTTGAAGAGCGAGGAAGTTTACAACGCGGATGAAACCGGGTTGTTCTGAAAGATGCTGCCACGACAAAGATACGTCCATCGCAATGAAGCCGGTGTGGACGGCCGGAAGGTACCTAAGGATCGCATCACTATCATGCCATGCGGAAATGCTGCGGGGACGCACAAGGTAGAACTTCTGGTAATTGGAAAGTCAAAACATCCTCGTGCACTGAAGAACATAAATCTGCCGGCTCGCTACAAAAGTCAAAACAAGGCCTGGATGACAAAACTTTTATTTGTAGACTGGTTTCATCAGGACTTTGTGCCAGAGGCACGCAGATTTTTGAAAAGAAAGAATGTTCCACCGAAGGTATTGTTACGTCTCGATTTTGCGCCTGGCCAAAAGAAAATCTTACTTCCAAGGACGGTCTTATCATAACCCTGTTTTTGCCTGCGAATTGTACAGTACTGATACAGCCCATGGACAATAATGCCATTTTGAGTCTTAAAGGAGTCTCCCAAAGGAGTTGAACTATCGAGCGTGACCTCTAGATATAATTTTATTGCGCAATAAAGTCATATCAGGTCAAATTATTTGGACGGCAGCCTATAAGTACCGTGCAGACATTATCAGACGATATCAGATCACAATCAAACAACAGCTTTTCAACAGCAAATGCAGCAACAAATTGCAGATCTGGCAACACGTTACAACGCTATGACCGACAAAAATGGAGAAACCTTGAAATATATCCAACAGCATATAAAAGCTGTTATACAATCAAATCCTACTGAAGAGAAAATACTTCAAAAAACAACAACACCGTCATCATCAGTAACAATACAATCAGAAGCAATACCGTTAAAATCAACAGATGTGGTCAATATGGATTTGTACAAATCCCATGATAAGAGTAAAATTTCAAATGTTAATTAGAAACAAAAAAATAATAATGATCAGCAGAATCAAACAATTAATTGAAATAATAGGTACAGTTTTTTGGATGACGACATTAATGAAAATGAGGAGGATGATATGATGATTGAAGATGAAGCCATAAATGATTACTAATCTGTATCATTAACAACAGAAATAAAAACAACTACAAATAAAGATATTAATAATAGTAATAATCCATTTATTAAACCAAAAATAATTAAAATGATAATAAATGAACAGCAACAACATCCATTACTAATAGTAGTAATTATAACAATACTAAAATAAGCAATAATAGAAATATTACACCAATTATTGCATATGACTTAAATCAAAAGCAAATTTATAACAGCTTAAAAGCGAAAAACAGAACTGGTAAGAAGATAATAAAAGAAAAAAATCCAGATCGAGTTGTCATACTACCTTCAAGTAAGGATACAAGACTGGAAACTCTGTCAATTCTTGGCAGCAAGAAGATAAATCATTATACGTATACTCCTAAAGATGAGAGAAATACTACGTTAATAATAAAGGGAATACCCAATCAGTATGATATAAATGACGTCAAAAATGAATTTGGTAATTTAAAACTATTTAAAAAGAAACTTGAAATATAACCAAAATATTGACACCAAGATTAAACAAATATAATTTCTATCTATTACACGTACTACCGGGAATTGGTCTTAGTGAATTTTTAAACTCAAAATGGCTATTCCATACTAGACTACATATCGAAATATTTAAAAGAACAGAAGATCCACAGTGCAATAAATGCCAGAGAACTGGTCATTTTGCAAGTGGATGTAATATGGAATACAGATGTGTCAAATAAGCAGAACCACTCAAGTAATGACAATGACTGTCCATTGAATGGAAACGTAGACAAAGATCAATTAAAGTGTATTCTCTGTGGACAAATTAGGCATCCAGCAAGTTATCCAGGTTGCCCAAAGTTAAAAGAAATTGCGCAACGCAGAAAATTGAAAACTTCAAATAATAATACTTATAATAGTCCCACTGGTGGTAGTAATAATAATAATTCCAATAATGTTCCCTTGTCCAAAACATACAATCAAGATACACCATATTCATCACTACTTAAAACCAATAGTAATAGAATTACAGTAAATAATATGAACAATTTATTGAATACAGCTAGTGAAGAACTATTTAGTTGTAGTGATAAGATACTAAAAAATTCTTTTGATACGTTTATGCAACCATATCGTAATGAAGTGAATGTCAATAAGCGCAAGGAAGCATTAATGCAATTCATATTGACTACAAATTATAATGAATAATTTTAATAAATATAAAATACATTCATTGACTGTAAACTCTATAGCTAAATATTATAAAAGGCACTATTTAAAAAGTTACCTAGATAAACCAGACATACTATTATGATTTGAAACATGTCTTCAAAATAAACATAAAATTAACTTCGATACATATAAAATAGTCCGTAGCAATATGTCAACTGGGGTACGAGGCACAACTGTAGAAATTAATGAAAATTATAAATTTAATCAATATAAATTACCATACAAACAAAATTTTGAATATACAGCTGTATCACTTAAAGCTGATAATAATAATGTATATATAATAATATTTTCAATATATACATATATATGTCGGAGATACATCAAAGGGGTTGTGAAATTCTTAGAACTCCGAGGACATTAGACATAACGAAAGGGATCGATGTTATTGTTAGCCTAAGTAAATAAGTAGCAAACGAAAAATATTTTGTTTTACTTTATCTCGATATGTATCGTTTACGATGCGGATTGTTCTCAAATAATTTCAGGAACTGTTTGTTTTCGCGGTAGGATTGGACTTGGGTGACACATCTGGTCGCCGTACGTATCCGTGGTTACAAGGTGGAATGCTAAACCAGGAGGAGGGCGTAAAGGAGCGGGAATATGGTCGTGAGAGTAGTAAGTAGGGAAAAGAAACGACGGCTCGTCAGTTCAATAAGTTGAGCAAACGAGAAAAGAAGCATCCACCCTAGTAATTTGCGGCTTGGTATACAAGTCTAGTTTCCTTCGTTGTGTCGATTTAATTTGTTTTCGTTGAATCGCGATGGATGTGAACCAATGCCTCAGAAATCCCGATAATCCGACATGTATATAGTAATCAATTAATCGATACTGATGACTTTCAACTATTACTCGTACAATTTGATAACAATGATTTTATATTAATTGGATGTGATTTTAATGCTAAACATAAAAATTGGCGAAACTATAATAACAATTCAAATGGTTTTATAACAAATGAATTTATTAATAATTATAATGAACACATTAAGCAAATAATAACAGATAAGCCAACCAGATCAGATACAAGATCGTACTCATATATTGATTTCTTCTTAATGACAAATAATATTACAACTAACAATTACTATGCTAAAACAAATGATGATTTTGAATTAGATCATTTAGTGATTGAAATAATAATAACTATACCAACAAAAATTAAGCCACTAAATCTATTAGACTATAATAAAACAAATTGGAATAAAGTTAAATGTCAAATTGATGAGGTCACTAAATTTATTGAAACAAGGAAGAGCCATAAAACACGTGGGAATAAGCAGGTATCAAACTATATAATTAAAAAACTACCATATGCATTTAAAAAATACTTAACAATAATGATCAATCAATCGTTAAATATATCGTCATATCCTAATATATGGAAGACAGCAACCGTAACACCGATACCAAAAACCACACAGAACACAAATGACTGCAGTAACTACAGACCAATATCATTGTTATCCCCACTATCAAAAATCTATGAGTTGTGTAGCAAAAAACAAATTGATAAATATGTTAATATGTTAAATATTAATAAAAAATATCAATTTGGCTTTCAACGCAGCATGCGCTACTATACCTTATGGAAAAAATTCATGAAGGCTATATATATAAAAAGGCACCAACATTAGCCATAACAGAAGATATAGAAAAAGCTTTTGATACTGTCTGGATAAAAGGTCTCGTATTTAAATTAAATTTATTTAAATTCCCAAAATCATTAATAAGATTACTATTAAATTTTCTATCTAAACGTAAAATTATTGTTCGATACAATAACGAAATATCTAAAATACACAGCATTCATGCCGGAGTACCACAGGGGTCAATATTGGGACCGGTATTATTCAACTTATATATAATTGATTTTCCCACGTATACGGATAAGGAATTAAAACAATATTTTCTGCGGATGACATACTAATATTTCTTACGAAAAAACATATAAAAACTGCTATTAATAGATTGGAGAACTACTTAAATATAATAAATGAATATTTAAACTTATGGAAATTGCAAGTTAACTATGATAAAACTAAAACTTATTTACTATTATTTGAAAATATTAAAAATATATAACAAAAAAATCAAATATGTATACGATGCGGGTATCACGTATCCAAAGAAGAATATCTTGGAGCAGACAGCTTGTCTGCAATAAGATGAGTGCGCAGACGACTTGATGAGATTTTAATGTAGTTGGTTCGATCGTTAAAGTCTCATTAAGTCGAGTGTGGGCGATTACCTTCTGATCTGGAGGGTGTCGTAGCAAACTCAAGAACATTCGAAAGGAGTTGTGAAGAAACATCAATCGAGTGAACATCGGTTTGATTCATCAACTCCTGTGGCTGCGCGTATATTACGAAATAATTGTTGAAATGAATTTTGGATTGTTCTTAAAGAACTAAAAGAAATAAGTTAAGATTTAAATAAATAATTAGTGTAAAGAGTTTTCGTGGTGTTATGAAGAACTGAACCCTCTCCGTCCATTGATCATAAATAAAATCAAATAAATATAAAATAAATAGTAATATACAAATAAAATTTAATAATAACATAATTGAAAATTGCAATAACATAAAATATCTAGGAATAATTCTGAATAATAAAATGTCAGTATTACCACAAATTGACAAAAGGAAACTAATGTTAAATATTGCCTATAATAATGTTAAAAACTTAATTAATAATAAATCAGTTAATACTAATGTTAAATCATTAATATACAAACAATTGATCAGACCAATAGTCAGATATGGTTTCATTGCATGGTCTTACATATCATCATTCCAAATGAATAAACTAAGGCCAATTGAAAGAAAAATACTATATAAATGCATAAATAATAATCACTATTACTGTAATATAAATAATGTGAACAAATTAATACCCAGGAAAATTTTATATAAAAAATGTAATGATATTGATAGGCTAGATGTAGTCTTAATAAATGACTTTTTAAAATTCATGAATACACTGGGTTACCATGAATTAGAAGAAATAAGCAAATTAGCATCATTAGAAACACTAATAGAAATGCATAGTCATAGTCACGATAACTTCAAGTACAAATATTTTCCACCATCATATTGATACTTACTTCACAAACAAAAACAAATATACAATAGCAATAACAAATTAATATTTTACAACAGAAGACATAACTCAAATCATATTCTGGAACCAGGTTAAATAGGCTTCTCACTGACGTAATACTATGGTTTGATATTGTTACCCTTTCTGGGATTTCGTTGATCGCCACTTGAAAAATATTTCCTCCCCATATAATTCGATGTCACGGACTTCCAGCGCCAATATTTAACTCCATCGAATTATATGGGTCGGTGGGATCTGCTTCAGAGACCTCAACCTTCAGAGCACTGATGAGGGTTGGTTCAGGTCTCACCCGAAATCCCCAGCCGATGGCCTTCCTTAAGGTTCCCGGTATTTGGTCGCCGATGTCCGTCATGGTTTCCGGCCCTTCCGCTTGTAGCGTTACTCCTCACCCTACTTCACGCAATTGTCGTGGTGCTGTGAACGTGCAGCCTACCGACGGAACATTGTAACATTGATGGTAAACCTCACTTGGAAGCCACAAATGTCACTGGGCCTGGTGGAAAATTGTTAACACTGAAAAGCTGGAGCTCTCCAAAACCAAAAAAACGGCAAGTGCGGATGACCCGGGACCAACACCCGCACTCTCATCTAAGGTCCCCAAATCTATCGTTATCTGTGTAGAGGAGATTGTCGCGACCAGGTCACGGTCGCAGCAAAAATCTACGACATTCCTGTATCTTGCCTAATTGACACCGGTGCCACTCACACAATCGTTCACCCAGCCGCGCTGTCAACCGCTTGTTTGGAAAAGATGCAGCACACTTTCGCGTCAATCAAAGGAGTAAGTGCCGAGATAACCCCCGTCTTAGGAGTCGTCGACGTTCACTTTCGATAAGGTACGAGTGGTTCACCCGATTTACGTGGCTAACATCGCTAAAAGTGCTATCATCGGGATGGATTTCCTCACCAGCGTGGGCTGCATTATCGATTTGAAGGAAGTTTATTTGCAAATTTGTGGCACCCAGGTTGGTATACCCGTTACCAGCGCCTCCAGTACACCTAAGATGGAGCTCGCCGACAACTGCACCGCTAACCTGGTCGACCCCGAAGACATCGGGGTCAGCATTGTATCGCCGGTCAGCAGAGGGGCTAAATCCTCCACAGAAAACAAAACTGAGTTTGTTATTAGAAAAATATGAGCCAGTGCTCTCTAGTGATCGAAACGGCGTAGGAAGGACGTCGATTGTCAAACACCAAATCAAGGCTGCAAACCCATCAAAATTCCTCCACGACGTCTCCCCATTTACCCACGAGAAGAAGCCTACAAATTGTTAGAGGAAATGCAGGACGCTAAGTTGATACGACCATCCACTAGTCCTTGGAGTTCGCCTGTGGTCCTCGTTAAGAAGAAAAATGGATCACTGAGATTTTGTGTGGATTACCGCCGCCTTAACGAACTCACCAAGAAGGATTCGTATCCCCTACCGCGAATAGACTTGACTCTTAAAGCGCTGGGAGATTCACGATGGTTTAGCACTCTCGACCTAAAGAGTGGCTATTGGCAAGTGGAAATGGACCCCGAAGATAAAGAAAAGACGGCATTTACCTTTGGACATGGGCTGTTCGAGTTCGAAGTAATGCCATTTGGACTGACCAATGCACCAGCGACTTTCCAACGTTTGATGGAACTGGTACTGCACGGAATACTAAACAAGTCTTGTATAGCTTACCTCGATGACATCCTAGCCTACGGCCATACTTTCGAGGAAGCTCTTCAAAATCTTCTGTTGGTGTTGGAGCGACTCAACAAAGCTGGACTCAAACTGTTCCCCGCCAAATGCCACCTATTTCGAAACGAAATCAAGTTTCTGGGTTATGTTATTTCGGAATTCGGCGTCAGAACCGACCCTGAGAAAGTCACCGCTGTAAAAAATTGGACTCAACCAAGTTACAAGAAAGAACTTCAGTCCTTTCTCGGATTTTGCGCCTACTACCGAAGGTTCGACCATAGCAAGTCCACTAAATGCACTAACTCGGAAGGACTGCAAGTTTGTATGGACGCACGAAACCCAACTTGCTTTTGAAACGCTGAAGAAGGCTCTAGCGACAGCTCCTGTACTTCGTCAACCGAAAGAAGATGCAGAGTTCATTCTGGACACCGATGCTAGCCACCATGCATGGGGTAACAATATGTTAAAAATATTAAATAATAATAATAAAAACTTAAATAATAATAATAAGTAACTCAAAATGTAGTCATATTGATTAGGGTGACACTGCCGTCACATCACAATATTTACTAGGTAAATGTTGATTGATGCAAGCACGGAGAGTCTCCCTAGGATAATGGAATGCGCTGCATGCTAGGAGCCTTGCGCCCAACTAAAAATGAGGCTCTTGCCATAGAGGTCGGCTTTGAAACTAACAATCTAATGGCAAGCAGAACCATAAACGTAGTGGCCAAAAACTTAGTCAACCCTATCAGGCCACTACAAGACTTTCACGTCACTGAAGAATATACAGTCGAATCCTTTCAAACCTTCGTCTTTATACCTGGCATGGCTGCTTTACAAAGATAGAGGAGGACCACTCCCTACAACTTACACCATACATAGGGGTGAGGTATACACCACCCAACTCCTAAAGAGCTGCAAGACTACAATCCTCCCGGGCTGCAGTAAAAACCAGAAAGGAGAGCAAATCCTTAGGGCAAAATTCCAAGAATGGCATGAGGAACACAAAGATGAAACCATAATATATACGGATGCTTCGTCTAAGGACAATTCCTCGACCGCAGCAGCGGTTATCTACAAACAGCAGCAGTACTCACCATTCTTCAAATTAGAACTACACCAGAACGTATCGGCATCAGTAGCTAAGCTATACGCCATTTTCGAAGCATCCAAGCAAGCACTGAATAGTAACGAAAAGGTTCTTATCCTAACATACTCCAACGGATCCATCAACCCAGTCTTCAACATCAGGAACATCTCCTTCATGGCAAAATACATAAAAATAGCCTCATTAAGAACAAAGGAAAAGTTAGACTGGGTTGGATCCCAGGACACGCAGCAATAGAGGGAAACGAAAGAGCGGACGCCTTAGCCAAAACTCCAGGCAGAGGCGGTCCCAAAATTCTACCTCCAAGCGCAAATTTCTGCAGGGCTATAGCAATGAAAGGAGAACAAACAATAAGATGGAACAGATGGTGAGATACTGACACCTTCTTAAAAAGACATTCGTTTTCCTTAAATCCACCAATCCTCAAGCCATCCCTCAGTAATGTTAAAGTGAGAATACTCACCAGAATGAGATTAGCCACCACAAAACTCACTCACGGGCATTGGTTCGACGGGTCCGAAAAATCTCAGTGCAACACCTGTGGTGGGCCTCTCACTTTAATACACATTCTCAAACATTGTAGAAGCACTTGGTGCTATTTCGCAGGAGAACCTCCCCCCGCTAACGGTTCTCTTGGACCCGAAGAGAGGTGAGGATTCTCAGCTCTTCAAACTTTTAGACTGCCTAGGATACAGTCAAGACATATAAACTGAAAAAACCCTAACTTAAAGGGCAAGAAACACACGCGCAAGTAGAGAAACGGAATAATAATAAAAAAACCAGAGTCTGTATATTTCATCATCCTTCCCCCGAACTAGTTGATTCAAGAAATAGAGCAATAACTCTCAGGAAGTTATACTAACAGGACTAATATAAACGTAGTGTAAGATTAGTTTAACTCGAGCTAGGACCAACTAACCTCTTACTAATGAGCATTTATCTTTTACTAATAGGTTAAATAAACACTAACTAAACTCACTTCAAACATTGTAAACCTAGAACATACTCGTAAGGGTAAGAGACAAGAAAGGATAACATCTCAAGCAACAAAGTTCACTTGGAAAAGGAGCTAATTTATATAGTAAACGTATAAAAGTAATCAATCACAAGGGCTTCTCCCTTCGCTGGCCAAGACAGTTGTCAGTCCAGCATAGTCATAAGTTAGGTTAGGACACATTATTCCCAAATGTACCTGCTTCCTAGGAAGCGGAACACATTAGGCCTCCCCTGTAGGAGCTATTTCCCAGGAGTAGATTAATTACTAAGCCAATGGTAGGGTTATTTATAAGAACATTTTATGAAAAAATGGGGAATTTGTCATAAGACTTCACCAACGTATGCTCAATATAATAAATTTATAGAACGTCATGTACAGACAATAAACATATTGGGGCCTATCTGGCGAAAATCATAAAATAGCAAATTTTTCTGCTACGGACGATAACAGATTTGGCTCGTAGCGTGGCTACCAACTATTTTCGAATCTGCTACGGTTTCAATTTCGCAAATTACTTTATGCCAAATCTGCTATCTCTGACGGTTGAAAAGTGTCAGCAAACACTTAAAATGGAATGCTTTATAAGTTTAAGGGCCTTTTTGTGTGTAAAATGTGTTAATAATTTTAATATTTGTAGTATCAAATGTAATATGAAAAATGTATGTATGTGTAGTATCAAATGTAAAAACGATTAAGAAAGGTATCAAATTTAAAAACGATTAAGAAAACCAGACGAAGAACGAAGTTCCGTCTGGGTTGTTCGTAAACAGTTTTTCAGTTGTGATTGGGTTATCGAAGAATAAAGACGAAATTGTGAAGTAGAACGAATGTGTTGTTTCTTTAGATTTGATTTAACACCAGGGGCATTAATAGATCCTATAACATTTTGGGGGCTCAACCGGGATGGCCGAATGTAGTATCAAATGTAATATGAAAAATGTATGTATGTGTAGTATCAAATGTAAAAACGATTAAGAAAGGTATCAAATTTAAAAACGATTAAGAAAACCAGACGAAGAACGAAGTTCCGTCTGGGTTGTTCGTAAACAGTTTTTCAGTTGTGATTGGGTTATCGAAGAATAAAGACGAAATTGTGAAGTAGAACGAATGTGTTGTTTCTTTAGATTTGATTTAACACCAGGGGCATTAATAGATCCTATAACATTTTGGGGGCTCAACCGGGATGGCCGAATGTAGTATCAAATGTAATATGAAAAATGTATGTATGTGTAGTATCAAATGTAAAAACGATTAAGAAAGGTATCAAATTTAAAAACGATTAAGAAAACCAGACGAAGAACGAAGTTCCGTCTGGGTTGTTCGTCAACAGTTTTTCAGTTGTGATTGGGTTATCGAAGAATAAAGACGAAATTGTGAAGTAGAACGAATGTGTTGTTTCTTTAGATTTGATTTAACACCAGGGGCATTAATAGATCCTATATATTTGTTAAATTAATATATTAAGTTACGATTTTGATAATGGAAAAAATCGGTGTTCGGGTGTTGAATTGGTGAAAAATACCAAAATATTATTGTTTGGTAGTGCAACAAAATGCTTAAGAATCCTTTTAAAGTTTTTTAGAAATACTTAGGGCATCAACTGAAGAATCTAATTCTCTGCAGCAGAATCTATCTTCATCTAGAAATAGTCTCTGAAACAGAATCTATCCTCATCCACTTCGTGACGAACACTATGTCCATAATATGATATGATTTTTGTTCCAAAGTTATTTATTTTCAAATACCAACAACTATTTTTGAGAAACATATAGTATTAGTATAGTATTTTTAACAAATTTATCCATATTTCTTTCGCAAGAATTAGAATAAACCGAACAAATGATAAAATATTGAAAATGAATGAATTGTAAACATCAAAACGGCAAAATAAACAAATTTTGTTCACATATTTCAATTTTTCGTCTATTCAATAAAATATAAGTGGAGTTTTTATGATTTTTTTCTGTTTTTTGTCTGCAAAAATAATAAAAGTCATAAAAACATGGGCACTCATGGAAGGAAATTTACTTAAAATCGCCAAATTTAACAAAATACTGTAACGCGACGTTGCCATGCACAAGCTATGAACAATGACACAACGCGCCATCTCGTAGCTCCCGGGCAAAAAGGAAAATTTGTTTATGGCAATACGGCTCTTTTGTGCTTAAACGGAGTAACGTCAGTTAGTTACTGAGTCGAAAGGAAGCTTAGAGCTGTCATTCGTAAGAAGTCGCGGAAGAAACAAACACGCGAAAAAAAAGTGAAAATTAATTGAAAATGATAAGAAACTCCGAAGACAAAGAACGACAAACAAAAGTGAACTCAGCCCCATCAGATTCCGGTGCCAGTAAAGAATTTCATCTACCGTTCGGCAAATTCGAGGCACCAGGAAGGTACCAGCAGCACACACCACGTTAAAATTTGTTACAATACATTAAATTTTATCATTTAAGTATGAATTTATTTACTTTCTTGCAGTGTATAGCTGAAAACTTTATTATAAAGTTAACAACATCTGAGCTTGCTATGAAAGCAGACTTTTTACAGAATTATAACAGATTTTTATGCTATTTTTGCGGCCAGAATACCAACTTAAATCAGTTTCGTTAAGTTACGAAAGACAACAACATGTGAAATAAAAATAGCAGAATCTGTTATGACCGGCCTAGAAAATCCGAAACACATGTTAATACAGAGAGAAAAATAAATCAATCATTACAACAAACAAGCAAGAGACTTACCAGCGTTAAAGTTTAGCACCACAGTGATGGTAGACCTGGGTAAAGATGAGTGGAAATTAACAACAGTGGTTGTGTTACGAGAAGTCGCAACAATGTTGCATAGGAAAGTATCACATCAATGTTGCAACCTACGCAGCATTGTTGCCGGCCCTCGTTAAAATTGCTGGCCTTTATCAGCTCGATAAATATTATCTGGAGTCAGCAAAATGAGTTTGGCCTTGACTCCAGGCAGTATTTTCAACCGTCATTCCGTGTGATGATCGACCCCTTTGCCAGTCGTTTTAGAAACTTCGTTTGGATCGATTAGCTCTTTTTTGCGTTCAATTGCAAATTGTATATTATAGCTCTTTTTCTCGTGATCAAACAAATAAATTGTATTAATTCAAGAAATAATAAATCAATAAAGCTCTAAAATTAAAGACTGAGTTCAGTGTTTTTAATTCGAACTAGTACACGTGCTCAAATATAGGAATTTTGCTCTACGCTCAGCTCTAGCTGCAATCAGGTTGGAATAGACGAAATTCACCCAAGAACATAATTTATAAAAATAGATGAATCGGGAACGATACTGAATTGGAATAGAAGTTTCCTAGACTGTATTCAACAGCTAGTGTCAAAACCAGAGAAGATTTGCTCAACACATTGCTTCAATAGACAATAAAATATGAAGAATTAACAACACAAAAAGTAAAAAATAGTTACCGAGAAGTTAACAGAGTGAATTATCAACAGCATCAAGAGGACGATGAGATTGAGAGAGTACGCGATACATTAGGACAACAAGGTCAACAGAGTAGAAGTCCAGATTGAAGGGTCCTTCCGAAAAAAATATTAATAATAGAATAATAAAAAATTATTTTAAGGAAAAACACCTTATTATTACTTACCATAATGTTTATCAATCTAGACATCGATGGCATAACGGTAATGATAATACGAGAGACGTCTTGTATTTTTTTTGCCGCTTTGCGTGTGTTGAGTTGAGCGATTGTGTTGAGATTGAGAATAAAATGAAACGGCAAATAAAATGCGAAATGAGATATATTGAGGAATTTGGTGACACTATAAATTTTGAATTTTGTAACGAATGTAATGGAGCTCAACTAAAGATAGACACACACTAAATTGCCGATATATACCATATATACAAAAAGCGTTCTGTTGTGCGATCTATCAAGGCAATGAAAACGGTCGTGAAAGGTCTTCTTTACCTGTTTTTTGTGCTTTCAACTGACTTGGTTACGTCGATTAAAATTTAAAGAAATGATTTATGAGGCAGATACATACGTTACATTGTTGAGTTTTATTATGATTTTCCCGGGATATAAATAACGGCTAGTCTAAGCCTCTTTGAGGTTTTAGACGCCTCCCTAGCCACCGGGCGCGTCCACGGGTTGCGGATAGTGGAAGTCCAGGGGAAATTTCTCTTGGATCGTCGAGGAATAGGCAGAAGAGTACAATTTGAACTCGGGAAGCTCAATACTCGGCCGCGGACAATGGGAGGACCCCCCTTTTTAAATATGGAGGGTTTGAGTAAATTACAAATTACCCCAGGTGGTGCGGCGACTCAGTCGTCAAATCCATCCACCTCTTCGGAGGTGGCCGTGCCCCATTCGGATTCTGGGGGGGGGGGCACACTCAAGCCTGTGGCAGCAACGACGGTGGAACACTTGGCCAGCGTTGCGGTGGATGCTACAAGTGGGAGGCAACAAGGCACAGGTGGGTCGTTTAGCCTCTCTACAGGCCTGGAGACAAAGGTTCAAACTGACGACGGCATGTCCGTCAACAGTACAGGAACCATCGACTCTGAGGCCGAAAAGAGATTGCTGGGCGAGACTACCGAAGCCAAGGCCTCTGAGAAGAAGAAGAGGAAGCCGACCAAGGCGCAACTGTCCCTTAAGAGGTACAAAAGTGCCAAGGCCAGCTTGAAGAAACTCTTGCTAAGGAAGTCCGAAGAGCTCTCTGATAAGGAGAAGGGCTACTTAGCAAGAAACAGGAGGATTGTCGCCGATTTCGAGAAGAATATCGCTTCGCAGAAATTGGGCACAATCGTTGAGGAGCTCCCAGGACCGGCAAGGTCCGAAACCGGAGCTAGGGGTAAGAGCGCCAAACTACAGCGGTCCAATGCTGTCGCCTACTCACCCTCAGGAAAACCCCCACAGCCGACTTCTCAGAAGAAAGCTAAAAGGGAGCGATCCAACGAGGAGGAGGAGAAAACAGCAAAAAAGGCCAAAACCTCGTCGGTAGACCAAGCGCCCACCGATTGTCAGATGGCTATCATAGATCGATCAGATCTAGATGGCAAAATATCTGGCGAAAGGTGGGAAATGGTCGAGACGAGGCTTCTGTACGCGATGGCGAGCGAGCAGAGTTGCTCGATGGAGGAGTTGTCCTTCGAAGGAGCAAGCTGGCACAAGGGAGTCAAGGTCATTGGCTGCTCGGGGAGAAAATCCGTTGATTTTCTGAGCCGTGTAGTCGAGGGCCTTGGCGAACTTTGGCCAGGAGCCAAATTGGAGGTAATTCCGAAATCGGAGCTACCACTGCGGAAATTGGCGCTATTGTGGATTCCTCCCCCACTTGTGGAGGACGAAGCCACAATGAAGTTGATTTCCAGGCAGAACGGTCTGGACACGAGCAAATGGAGAATTATCTCCTCCAGCAAGTGTCCAAACGGAGTTGGCAAGGACCTTGTCGTAACGGTAGACGACTTGTCCTTCGCCAAGTTAAAAGATTCAAAAGGAAGCATCAAATTCGGCTTTAGTGCAGCAAAAGTGAGGCTTCCCAATGAATCCAAGAGCGGCACCGAGGAGGCTGCAAGCAGTGCAAAGTAATTACTGCGAAGCGGCCGATTTGATGCTGTATATGGAGGCAAATGGAGTAGACGTGGCCTTAGTCCAGGAACCGTGGCTCTCAGGGGACAAAATCCGAGGACTTAGGTCAAAAAATTATAGTCTACTTCACTCAAGCACAACAGGTAAAAAAAGAGCGTGTATAGTAGCAAAGAGATCATTAAACCTCACTCTACTTTCACAGCACAGCACAAATGACTTGGTGGTGGCAGTACTAGAGGAGAGGGGCAAAACCAACCTGCTCCTGGCCTCAACGTACATGCCATACGAGGAAGGAGACCCCCCATCAGCAGCGGTCCGGGCCCTGGTACAAGAGGCCGAAGTTAGAGGATGGCACATGGTGATGGGATGTGACGCAAATGGTCATCACGTCCAATGGGGAAGCAGTGACATCAACAGAAGGGGTGAGTCAATTTTAGAGTTTATAATTTCTACCAACCTAACTATTTGTAATCGGGGTGACACACCCACTTTTACTAACAAAATTAGGGAGGAGGTAATAGACCTTACATTGGCCACTAACACTATTAACGTAAACGTAGAAAACTGGAGAGTTTCTCCCGAGCACTCCTTATCGGATCATGGGAGAATTCTCTTCGACATTAACCGGAAGGTTCAGGTAGGAAAACCCTACAGGAATCCAAGGAACACGGACTGGAATAGATTTTCCACCGAAGTGGAGAAGGCAATGAAAACAAAGAGCACACAGTGCTTCGGTACCTATCTCCACACGGTGGCGAACCTGGAAAAGTCCGTAAAACAACTTTGCGAGACTTTGCTAAAAGCCTTCCAGAAAACCTGCCCAATAAGCAGAGCTCGAAGGGAAACCAATAAGTGGTGGAACAAAGAGCTCAAGCAACAGAGGGACGCTACTAGAAGGCTCTATAACAAGGCAAAGAAAAGTAAAGAAGAGGAGGACTGGGCTAATTACAAGCGCAGTTTTAACGAGTATAAGAATAAGATAAGAAAGGCAAAATGGGACTCATTGGTCGACTTCCTTAACTCTATAGAGGACGTGAACGAGGCCTCAAGGTTCAGGAAAATTCTTTCCAAAGACGCTATAGTCACGGGAAACCTGAAGAGGCCAAATGGTTCATGGACGGAGTCGAGCAAGGAGACACTAGAACTGCTGATGGAGACTCACTTCCCGGGCTGCCTGACAACATGGGGCGAGGAAGAGAGCCCAACGATCAGGATTAGTCCAAAGGAGGTAACTATAAGAGACGCCATCACCAAGGAAAAGGTAATATGGGCGGTGAAAACATTCGAGCCATACAAATCTGCGGGGCCGGATGGAATCACACCAGCCATGCTGCAAAATTCGATAGGCAGCATAGCGGAGGTACTGACGAGCATCTTTCAGGGCTGTTTATCATGAGGATACATCCCTGAAACATGGAGAGAGGTAAGGGTTGCCTTCATACCCAAATCGGGGAAGTCAAGCAACACTACACCAAAGGACTTTAGGCCAATAAGCCTCTCCTCGTTCCTATTAAAGACAATGGAGAGGCTTTTGGACCTTAACATTAAGCAGAAGACCAAAATAGAGGAGGAGTGTATAGCACAGCACGCCTACCTCAAAGGTAAATCGGTGGAAAGTGCGCTGCATGAAGTGGTTGGAATGATTGAAAAATCCCTCCAGCAAAAGGAATATGCCCTAGGGGCGTTTCTAGACGTAGAGGGAGCGTTCAACAACGTAAAGACCAATGCAATAAAGGAGGCATTAATGGAGCTGAAAGTGGAGCCCACCATCACGTACTGGATAATAAATATGCTAAAAAGCAGAATTATCAGTACAGAGACGGGGGAACACAAGATCAGAAGACTGGCGACCAGGGGTACACCACAAGGAGGGGTGATATCCCCACTCTTGTGGTTGATCGTAATCAACTCGATCCTAAAAGATCTCAGGGGAAGGAGAGTTAGGGTCACCGCCTATGCAGATGACGTAGTTATATTGACAACAGGCAAAGACCTACAAACGATCTGCGACACCATGGGTGAAGCTTTAAGAGAAACGAGCAACTGGGCGGAGAGAAATGGCCTAGGGATAAACCCGGAAAAGACGAAGCTAGTTCTCTTCACCAGAAGGTATAAGATACCAAAGGTTAGACTAGCAAAGGTGAAAGGACGGGTTCTAGACCTCTCCAGAGAGGCGAAGTACTTGGGAGTCATCCTGGACTCTAAACTCACTTGGAGGAGTAACGTGGAGGAAAGGATGAAAAAAGGAATAAACGCTTTCTACACATGTAGGAAAATGTTTGGTAGGAACTGGGGTCTGCAACCAAGGATCATACACTGGATCTACACAACGATTGTCAGACCCATTGTCACATATGGAGCCCTTGTGTGGTGGAAAGCCATGGACAAGGAGACAAACAAACAGATGCTGGGAAAGGTGCAGCGACTAGCAGTGATAGGTATAACGGGAGCGATCAAGAGCACACCTCAGGCGGCGCTGGAGGCAATCTTAAATTTGCAACCGTTAGACCTATTTGTAAAGGGCCTGGCAGCCAAAACAGCCTTACGGTTGAGGGAAACGAAACTGTGGAGGCACACAGGCCAGGGGCATGCTAGTGTGCTGGAAGAGATAGTAAAAATGGGAGGCACCGTGGAAACTGGAGTGCTACGACAGCGCACAGACTACATGGCGGCAAAGCAATGGTTTGGGGAGGAGCTGGAGATCAAAATCCCAACCAGAGAGGAATGGGAAAGTGGTTCCATTTTTGAAAAAGACGAGATAAGCGTCTTCACAGACGGCTCAGTAACCAAAATGGGGACTGGAGTCGGATTATTCTCGGAGATACTAGAGGTCAAGGAGTCACACAGACTCAACAAAGGCTGTAGTATATTGCAGGCGGAAATTAACGCGATAGAAAGAGCAGCAAGACTAAAGCAGCTGACCGACGAAGAAATTCAGAAGGTCACAATCTACTGCGACAGCCAGGCTGCTCTTAGAACACTGGAATCTAAGACAATCAAGTCAAAGGCGGTGATGAGTTGCCGAGAAGCACTATCCTGGATCCGAGACAAAGTCAGCCTCTGTTGGGTGCCCGCACACAGCGATGTGGAAGGGAATCTACAGGCGGATAAACTGGCAAGGATCGGAACCGAAATTCATAGTGCTGAAGAAGCCAACTCTACAAAGCCACCGATGAGGTTGTTGAAAGATACCATCGACAGAGTAATTCGGGAACAACATGGCAATAGATGGAGCAGCAGAGATGACTGCTTCAACTCAAGGCATTTGTGGCCCAGAATTGAGGAAACAAGAACGGCGGGCTTGTTAACAGCAAAAAAGGCCTCAATCCGGACCATCACAATGGTCATTACAGGACACTGTCCCGTTGGGAGAAACCTCCAAAGGTGGGGGCTCGCAAGCGACGGTCTCTGTAAAGAGTGTGACGAGGAAGAGGAGACAGTGGAACATCTTTTGTGCTCCTGCCCAGCATTGGCCGATAGTCGGAGGAAAATACTGGGGAGCGAATCCTTCACAGGGTTGGAGGAAATAGGGGTCATGGATGTTCAACTATTGAGGAACTTTGCCAAGGGGTGGAAATGCCTCAGGACAGAGGAAAAAAGGATCAAGAAATAGGAGAGGGGGGGATAGCGAAATATAAGGGGTATCACAATGGGCCATCTGGCCACCGAGTGGGAGTGGATCGCACAATCGGTGTGAACACTCCACGCTGCTAACCTAACCTAACCTAACCTTATGATTTTTGTTGAATTTCAGACCGAAATGAACGAATAGCATGATTACTGATACACAATAAATTATTTTCAAATGGGAATAAAATATTTACTGCAAATTTTCCTTTTGTACAATGTGCTTTTGTTCTTGGGATTGTGCATCATTGGATCGTTATAATTTTGAATTGATTGGAACGTGATGGAATAGCAATGGAAACGGAACAGAAACAATTGGACAATGAATTGCGAAATTTGAACCGAGTGGTTACATTGTTAAGCGGGGAGCGATTCAACACGTTCGATGTGTTCGAGGTCCAAGAAAGATTGGATCGATTTGATGAAACTTTCCGTTTAGTTGAACAGCATCATAAGGGCGTTTTGAATGACACTGAAGTAGAGGCTCGTAAGCAAGCATTGATAGCCAATTATGAAGAGGCCGAGGACCGTTATGTCAATGGCACGGCAAGTATGAAGCGATGTATTAAGGAGTTATCAACACTGGCCTCAGTTGGGGAAAATCAAAATGCAAGGCTTCAACATGGCGCCGATTTCAAGCGTTGGAGCGTAAATTGCAGCAAAACCCTGAGATGCGAGAATTTTATTTCTAAAGGACTTATGAGGAAAGTGAGCCAGCCGCCAAATCCAGATACGATATGCTACTATCTGAAGAAATAAATTAAAAGGGACTAAAATCAGACTTTTCAATCTGAATACAATCTAGAATAGTAATCTAAATAGTAATATAGTAAAATAGCATTCTAACATATTATTAGAAGAACATCAAGAACCTAAACCATGGACACCAATAAAACACCTACAGAATGTAGATGATTATTACATTGTGGAGAACTACATCAAAATTCCTGATAATGAATCAACACTTTAACAATTATTAAATGAAAATAATTTTAACAATAGCTCAGTGAAGAAATTTCACAGCCATTGAACAGATGAACAGTTGTATGTAGTTACTGAATTAAGAAGATCATTGCAAACAGAATCAGCGTGCGTATCATATTATGTATTAACTAAAACGGAGAAGAATGTTTTGGAAGCGAATTCAATATTTTAGTTAAATTAAGTAATTGTAGATGCCATAATGATTTTTGTGATTGTGAAGCAAAATATTTTGCCGTTTTGCAAACATTTACCTTAGAAGATTATTATCCAGTAACAGATCATAGTCTCATATATATACGTCAATATATAATGAATATTATTATTTATATAATATATTTTATATATAGAAAAATTAGAATAAAATGATGTTGAAAAGCCTGCTTACAGTCTGAAGCGCATCCCTGATTTTGTTCTACTTATTTTGAGGAAATATATCGGAATGAAATCAGGTTGAAAAATGGTAAAAACAGAATATTTATATATTCTATCGGAAGATCCAGCCTACAATAAGGTGGAAGAAAACTGCTTACAGTCTTTACCGATTATGTTTTTGAAATAAATGGAACAAAACCAGGTTGAAATAGGTTGAAACCAGGTTTACTATTTGTCGGCATCTATAAACTTCAAAGAAATCAAGCTTAATTCCGACTTTCTTCTTCGACTCGGGACAAAAAGTGGCTCATCACTGAACAGTGTGCAAAGGCTTGGCCCGAAATTACAACCGGATTTGCATGTGAACTTGTCACGGTTGCAATTAATTTCACCAGTCCGCAAACCTCGCCAATTTGCACTTGCCAACCGCCTAGAGTTGGACAATCGCCGGTTTAGCAGAAATTACGAAAAATCGGACCATTGAGAACTTTCGTAGAGTAAGAGTGATCGAAGGCAACATCCTCCCGCACCAAGAGCGCCCGAGCGACTGATCGCACCACCAATCAAGGATGACGATAGATGATGAGTCGACCCCGCCTCCTTTGAGTACGGCTAACTCTCAGGACGTCGGAGTCGGCACGCGCTTGGGGTCAATGATCGACTTGGGAATCTGATCATTGACCTGGTTCCAATTCTCATCAGGACCGAGCGTGGAAAAAATTCGCCTCCTCTCCACTCATTTGGGGGGTGGAGCCTCTCGGTCGGGGGAATTCAGCCATTTATTGGCCATGAGTTGAATGACCGGGAAATGGGGTCATGTGAAAATGATGTACGTGACTCAAGGCACGTACAGTCGGGGACCCGCGCGACGCGAGATATCCCGTTAGGGCAGAGGAATATAAAGGACTGCCAACGAGAAAGGGCTCTCTTTTTTTTTTGGTGGGTCGATAAGCGAGTTTGGTTGTGATAGCAAGATTCCGGCTGGGTGGCTTTTTGCGAAGGATTTTTGTGAGATGTAGTGAGGTGGGGAAGATTTCCGCGAGAAGATTAGAAGCTGTGATCAAAAAAAAAAAAAACAGAAAAGCTAAACTTTCGTAGAGTAAAAGTGGTTAAAAGAATATTCATGCCGAGTCGAGAAAGTCGCGGTCGCGTGCGATAGGTTCGCGAGTGAGACTAAGCTTGAGTTTGCATAAGGGCTTGAGACGTTTGGATTTGGACGAGATGGGATTAGATGAGATCTGGTAAGGTGAAAAGAATTTGAATTGATTCTCAGATTTCAAAGAAAGCGAAAATTAGGAAGAGACCGAAGAAAGTGAAAGAAAATAAGGAAATTCAGGGCAAGTTTCAGTGAAGGCTAGGTTACAAGAGGTTGAAACTCAGTAGCAAACAATTAATGTACTCTGATAGTGCGAATTTGAAGCACGCGAATTTGAACTCGTGTGTTTGAGACATTGGATAAACTTTCGTAGAGTAAGAGTGATCGAAGAAATGTTGAATTTGAAACACGTGAATTTGACTTGTGCATTTGAGACATGTACAAGAAATCAAAATATGAACAAAGGTGTGATAAGAACGGGAATGTATCCCGATGGGTAAAACAAAATGAACTTTTGAACTTTCATAGAATAAGAGTGGTAGAAAAAGTGTTTAAGCTGCGATCAAATTTGAAGCACGTTCGAATTCGAACTCGTGTACAGTAAACCCTTGTCGAACGCGGTCTTGTCTAACTCGATTTTATACATACGCGATTTCTTAATTGTGTCTATTTATTTTACCCAACGCGAGAATTCAACTATACGCGGTTGCTACAGAAGCCGCGTACACCGTAAATATAGCCAGAGTATGGATATAAGGGTTTTTTTGTTCTCGTAGTACCCATGTGAAATTGTGGAAGGGAAAATCGTTCCAAGGCAACAAGAATCTGCGACGTCTCACTGGAGCGTTATTTAGGGATTATCTTCTCTAATAGCGAAATGACCGATTCCCTTCTTCCCTTGAAATCCTGTTGCATGCAGCAGTCGATATCTGGCACACTACTTAAGCTGATATCAGACTTAAGCATGGCTTGCGCTCTTCGGCTCTTCATCTTTATTTTTGATATACGAAATACGCAGTCGATTCAGTCTACAGCTACATAACTACAAGTAAGGTTGCAACAGTGTCTTTTCGTTTTACTCCTTTCTTTATTTCAAAAAGCCATGGCATCTAAAAGGAAGAATATTCACGAGTCAAATAAAGCAACAAAGAAACGAAATGTTTTAACTTTGCATGAAAAGATTAAAATTTTGGATAAATTGAAAAATTGAGCACGTATTTCATCGCTTGCACGGGATTTAAAAATTAACGAATCGAGCATACGGACCATACGGCAGAATGAGGTAAATATTCGAGCTAGCGCAAAAGCTTCAGCTAACATTTCAGCCAAAGTTGCACATGTGCCTAGAAGAATTCCGCAATTAGAGCAAATGGAAAAGCTCTTAATAACATGGACTGAAAATCAAGTAAATAAAAAGAAATAAAGAGATCGGTGAAAGTTTTGACGTATACCTATCTGAATTGAAAAAGTTAAGTGCAGATTGTAATTTTGGTATTTTAAAAGACCGATTGATAAGAGATCGCATTGTTGCTGATATAAATTGTTGAAGAGAGCATCATTTGCTTAATAGCAAAGATCGCTGATCATCGAAGAGAATTAGACTTGGACGTTTCGGAGTGTCGATCACATTTCCTTTTATTTAGTCTCGAATCAACTAAGCAATTCTACATATCTATTTTTAAATTGAAATACATTGTCATAAAAGGTCTTTTGCTTCCACATCAAACAAAATCTCCAACATAAATGATAAATGAGTAAAAGTTAGACTGTTACGAGAAAGTGATTTAACACTGGAAAAGACTACTAAAATTTTAAAAGGTCTGAATTTTCAGAGCAGCACGTGAAAAAATTTGAAACAACGAAAGGCCTTGCAAATTTAAACAAGCAAAGCGAAAATTGCAAGAGTCACTACAGTCGAGCAGGTAACGGCGGGAGAATTCAGCACAAAAGAATACCGTTATCAAAAGGTCAATCAGCGACGCAAGATTCGAGTGAATCGAAACCAAAGGGAGTGTGTCAACGGTGCGGTTATAATCATCGTTACAAGAATTGTCCAGCATACAATAAAGACTGCAAAAGGTGCAGCATTTTTCGAAAATGTGTATAGATAAAGACAAATGCTCAATAAAAGAATTTTTTACGACCCAACCTTAACTCAGCACCCAGCCTTGCCTTTCGACCAGTTTCCAGCTAGTAAGGCTGCAATAATATGTCTTGGTGCAATCAAACTATGCCACCAAGACACACTATTGGAAGTCGCCTGATCTGAATTGCTGTGCGTGGATTTGCAGAAGAACCAGTCAGTACAAACTGAGGAGCCAAAGAGAACACACCTCGCTGAATGAACTTTGTGTCTTATATTGAATTGAAAATAAAGATAAAAATAATAAAATACTTCGTTTTCTTTAAATGAGAGAGGGTGAAGACGACGATCTTAAGTCGTAACATACAGTGAGTGGCCAAATTAATGTGAACACTGAATAAATTTTAAAATTTAGATTTTGCAGTACTGGCAAGTTCACAAAAATTATTTAAAATGAGGTATACGTATATTTTAACAAAAAAGGAGCCTTATGCTTTCGTTTTCAAAAGAGTTAACCACATTGTAGCAAACTTGTACCAGTAAAATCAATTTGAAGATAAGGAGTGCATTTGAAGTGTTTCTTTCGACGTATTTTGTTCTAACTTTATTGCGTTCTCAAGTGTTTGCTGTTTATTTTTTAAAAACTTTTATTGGCTGATAAGGTAGGTATAAACATTATTTGTTTGTTTTAATTTTGTTTTTTAACAAATATATATTTTCATTCAATAATCTGTTGCTAGAAGAATGGGTCGAGGCTGTGATCCACCCGCGAAGAAATCGGAGATAAGGACCCTCCTGTTGCACACGAGTCACTCACAGAGGAAGATAGCGGAGCTTGCTGGTGTGTCTGCAGCGAAAGTGAATAAAATTAAGGCAAATTCCGTCAAAAACCTGTCACTTTCTCCTAAGAGAAAGGGCCGTTGTGGTAGAAAAAGGTTGACAACACCACGTGATGACAGACAAATACGAGATATTTGTCTGAGAAATAGAAAAAAAAGTTCCTCATATTTGACCAAACTTGTCAAGGAGTCTGGGATAAAAGTTTCTAAGCGAACAGTCCGCAGGAGACTTGTTGAAGAAAGTTTGACTGGTCACCGTCCTTCAAAGAAACCGAAGCTTACGGAGGCAATGAAGAAGAAGCGGCTTGCCTGGGCTCGAGATCATCGCCACATGACAACTGATGACTGGAGTAAGGTAGCACACTCTTCTACGTGTTTACCATTCAATTTTGCTAACTGGCTCCTGGAATTTTCAAAATTGCAGGTGTGTTTCTCAGATGAATCGACATTTGAAATTTTGGCCGATAAAAGCAACTTCGTTAGGCGGCCCACAGGAAAAATACCATCCCAGCTGTACGGTTGAAATGGTTAAACACCCCACCAAGATCATGGTTTGGTCCGTTATTAGTTCTAAGGGGGTAGGACGTCTTCAAATCGTTCAAGGGACCATGAAACAGGAGCAATACAGGGAAATTTTAAAAACTCGACTTCTGCCTCAGCTGCGCGAATGGTTCCCTGACGGGGACGAATTTATTTTTATGCACGATTCCGCACCATGCCATAAAGCTAAAAGCATAACGTCCTTTTTGGCAGAAAAAAATATACCGGTGTTGCCTTGGCCGGGGAATTCCCCGGACATGAACCCCATTGAAAATCTTTGGGACATAACGAAGCGAGAAATCGCAAAAGAAATGGTGACAACCAAAACGCGGCTTATAGAAAAACTGATAGAGGTATGGCACCATAGCCCGAATATAAAGAGGGTCGCTAAAACGTGCATTGAAAGCATGCCCAGACGAATACAAGCGGTTATTGATGCAAAAGGTTCAATAACCAAATATTAAATTTTCGACCTAAGTTTTTTTACCAGGTTTTTTTTTTAGGATTTGAGAATGTATGTCAATTTTGTTTGTTATATTTAGCTTAAGAAACATTAAAATAAAATATTTTTAGTATTATGAATAATTTAAAACAAATTCCCAACCCAGTAATCCCACTTCACTGAATTTTATCGAGTGTTCACATTAATTTGGCCACCCACTGTAGGTCCTTCGAGCCGGATAGCAGAGGCTATCCGTAGTTTAACACAAATGTGCGAATGCCTGCAGTTCGAGACTTGGTCAACATCCAGCATCATTTGGAGTTCCAATGAGACATCTCAGCATCGCTATGAGCATCCTAGGCTTCCGCTATCATCGTTCGCGATCAGTTCATTGGTGAGTTCTTTTCCTTTATTCCCTATCATATTCCTAATTGCTCAAAATGGCGCCAAATAAAAAACAAGTTTCAGCAATTATAACAAAGCGCAACGAAATACGGGGGCGATTGGAAAAATTTAATGAATATTTAGAAACTTCAGAAGAATCACCCAACTTGGATCTATTATATGTGAAACTTGACAATATCAAAGAAAATTTCCAATTATTAGTGTCTGTTCATGATGAACTAATGTCTATAGTTCAAAAAGTGAGAGCTCGAGAATCCCATCAAGAGATATTGGAGATGATGGAGGAATATTACCAGAGTGAGGGTAATGAAGATATCGTCTATGTTAATCATTTACCGGCTCCGCGGTCATTATCGTGCCCAAGGAATATGAGTGCTGTATTAAAGCTTTCGGATATATCGTTACCAGAATTTGATGGGAGTATAGAGCAATGGCAATCCTTTAGAGAAAAATTCGTCTCGAGAATAGGCAATAATTCCTTACAGTACCTGCAATCGTAGCTTAGAGGAAAAGCTGCCAGGGCTATAGAGGACATTGAACTACGGAGGCCAATTACCATGAAGCTTGGAAAATTTGAACCAATAATTATGATAACTCAAGAAGGGCAATAATAAGTCATTGGCCACTTCTTTATGATTTGCCTAAATTGACACGAGACACGCCAATAAATAAAGCGTTTTGGCAAATTGAATTGTCTGATGATACTAGGGAGTTAACAACTTTTAATACTCCATTTGGGAGATATGATTATAACAGACTGCCTTATGGTATAAGCTCTAGCCATGAAGTTTTTTATAGAGGTTTTAATCAGATTTTTGAAAAGTTTTTCAAAGAGATAGAGAATATGGTATTTAATTCAACGCAAATAAAAGTGCTTTGTTAGTAACTAAAGTGAAATATTTGGGCCATAATCTTCCGGCAGAAGATAAAGTCGAATCTATTGGAAAAATGCCAATACCAAAGAATAAAAAAGAATTGTTAACATTTTTAGGAACTGTAAATTACGTATCTAAGTTTATACCAAATGCTGCACAATTAACTAGTAGTTTAAGACAGTTGACTAAGAAAGATGTACCATTTATTTGGGGTACAGCACAACAAAAATCATTCAAATCAAAGCAAGAATCAAAGAATCGAATCTCTCAATCGGTCAAAAATTTGTAACAGTATATAAAAAATAGAGATACCCTTACTCAATAGCCTTATGCGTAGTTCTTAAGTTTTGTATAGCGATAAGTGTTTTAGTTTTAGTTTTAGTTATATGTTGTTCGGGCCTGCACACAGATTTGTAATTCAAATCCCAGCAGAGGTATATATGTATATGTGGCAGTCCCAATTCCTTCTTGCACAGAGATGGCACCACCGACCCGTGTGATACCACAGCGCTCGCGGAAGAAACAAGACAAAAACCGCGTCACATCTTCACATCACGAGTAGTGCGAGTAGTGACAACTTGACCTTCGCAGAGCTCGCATCTCGACAGCTAATCGAATCATCCTTCAACGCGAAACTTCAAAATTCATTCCTTGTACTAAGTGTCAAGTGCCAAGTTTACTTCTCAGATTATCAGAAACTAAATTAAATTATAATTGTGTATCAAAATGTTCAAGCACAATTTTCAGATGTAAGTATAAAACTTAATCCATAACAAATTTATTTATTAATCTATGTGCCTTATTTTTGTTTTTTTGGTGAATTAACTGCATTTTATATTGAACTTTCAGATTCTTGTTAGATATGGATGCAAACAAATTATCAGCCATAATTGCGGCAATTCTAATATCATATATCAAATTTATAAGAAATTCATATACAATATGTGGTTTGTTTGTAGCTTATGGAATCATCAGAATCATCGGAGTCCAGCTCAAATGATGATGATTGTATGCTTCTACTGGAGACAACGTCCTCAGATTCTGACGAAATGATGGAAGAACACGCTAAAGTGAAAAATTTCTTAGACACCGTACAACAATATAGCGAAGGGGACTTTAAGTCTCACTTTCGTATTCAACGCTCAACAGCGAATTATTTGATAGGTAATATTGTTTGGTTTTTGGTGTTCTTTATTATTAGCTAAAACTTTAATTTTCAGAAAAGTATACGACAAGCGAATACGCCCAAAGAGAAAGAGCTGGTCGTAAACATATTGAACCGGAAAGAGAAATGTACACATTTCTGTGGTACATTGCAAATACTGAGCCATTTCGAGTACGAGCTAATCTTTTTGGTACGTCAAAATCTGGCGCCTGGAATATTGTGGTGAAAGTATCATCTTGGCTGATATCGGTCTCGCACCAGTATATTCGATGGCCTGAAAGTCTTGAATGCGTCAAAATTACAAGGGAGATCCAAGAGAAGAATGGAATTCCTGGCATTTTAGGAGCCATCGACTGCTCTCATATCAAAATAAAAGCGCCAAAAGAGCATAAGGAGGCCTACTTTAATCGGAAGCATTACTACAGTATTCATTTGGAAGCTGTGGTGGATTTCGAATTAATGTTCAGGCACATATCCATCGGTGAGCCTGGATCAATGCACGACAGCCGTGTTCTACGCAGAAGTTCGCTGTATGAACGTGCACTTGCGGCTCAAACAGAAATTTTTCCAAATCGCCTTCCTAATTGGATATTGTGCCTATCTGGTCATTGTCTGTAACTCAGAAGAAGTTCAATTATTTACTGTCTTCTTGGCGCATAGTTGTGGAAAATGCGTTTGGCCTGATGAAAAATAGATTCCGTAGATTGTTACACTTCACGGAACAGAACGATTTAGATTTTGTAAAGGATTTGGTGGCATGCGGTTGCATTCTCCATAACATTTGCATTATCGAACGAGACATCATTGAACACATACCAGATGAAGAGACGGAGGATTTTGCAGATACTACCGAACCAAATAGCAACCAAAATCGTCGAGCCACACTTATAGAGCACTTAGTATCAAACAATGTTCTGATTGAAACAAAAATAAGTATTTTAGTAATTTTTTTAGTAAATCCATAATGGCCTTTATTGGTTCTTTATTACGCAGACTCTTATTGAGCTCTCGCTCCTGATGTCTCCGTTCTTTGTCTGCAGCAATTTGCTCCAGCGCTTTTCGTTTCTCTTCGGCCCTTTTTCCTTGTTGCAATTCAGTCCACTCAATGTAATTAGGCTTACGTTTAGCGTTACTAGGAGAGGGAGAGCAAGCAGTTGAAGAATGTGTCGGCGCATCAACTGGTGCAGGAACTGGTGAAGGACCTGGTGAGACCGTATCTAACGTGGTCAGCACAACAGTAGATGTCGTGAGAGATGACTCACTTGAGGCTGTTGAAAGAATCGATTCACAAGGCGAAAATGGCTTCCGTTTCATGTCAACTTCCGGACAGTTCCTGTTATGGGGCTGGATCCAAATATTTCCTCCATTAAGTCCTGAAATGGCGGAGTAGAATACCCAGCCCCAGATTTCTTGGTTGCGTCAATTGAACTTTTGTAAGCCCGCAACAATTTCTTTTTCTGCATTGGTTTGCACATTGCATTATAGGTGGGAGCGGATCCAGACGATCAGCCGATGGACAACGTGGGAAACTATGGAAGACTGGAGGCGGAGACACACAGTGGTCAGCTTGGGAATGGAACGAAACAAAATGGATGATCAGGTGAATAAAACCTTCTTGTGCCTCAGGGGAATAATAGTATATTGTTAACCTAGGGTCGAAAATAGTACTTTTTTACCCGGGTGTAAATTGCCACTCGAGACGTAGGCGAGAAATTTTGAAGAAGAAGCTAAGATAATAGGTTTTAAATTATTGCCAAAGAAATCTAAAGGACGATATATGGATTGTTTTAATGAGTTTTTACGCTGGCAAAATACAAACAAAGCAGATGGTTTTAGTGAAGACGTGTTTTTGGTTTATTTGAATGAGTTATCAGAAACAATGAAACCGTCAACTTTGTGGTCTAGGTGGTCGATGATCAAAACAATGACCAAAATTAATTATAACATCGACATGGACAGTTATTCAAAACTCAAAAATTTTAGGAAAACTAACTCGAAAGGATTTGTAGCGAAAAAATCTCAAGTTTTATCGATCAAGTTTCAAAATTCATCGAAACACCACCAGATGATGTGTACTTAGGAGTAAAGGTAAATGTAAAATAAGTATAAATGTACTATTATTAGGTATTTCTTATAAATTCGTGGAATATTACAGGTCATTCTTGTTTTTGGCATATTCGGGGCAGTGAGGACAGCGGAACTATGCAGTTTAGGAGTGGAGGACGTGCAAGACAAAGGAAAAGAATATATAGTGACCGTACAAAACACAAAAAATTATTATCCTCGGCAATTTATAATCGGCGAAAAATATCATGATTCGGTCCAAAAGTATATTAACCTGAGACCAAAAGATCCTTGTATAAATCGGTTTTTCTTATATTATTGTAATGGAAAATGGTCTCGCCAACCAATAGGCAAAAATAAAATCAGTGAAGCCCCTAAAACCATAGCATTATATTTAAATTTAAAAAATCCTGAAAATTATACAGGACATTGTTTTCGGAGAACTTCTGCAACATTACTAGCTGACGCAGGGGCCAATTTGACTGCGATTAAACACCATGGAGGATGGAAAACTAGCACAGTTGCAGAAGGATATGTTGAAAATTCGCTTCAGGCGAAAAAACAGGCATATACGGATATCATATACGGAAACCACAATTTAATAAACCACAAAATGGACATTCGGGAGCCACAGACCGTCACCAGGACCATCAGAACCTAAGACAACCAGGACCATCAGAACTTAAAAATCAAAAAGTTGCTAAAGAAGGACGAAGCAACGACTCTGAGGAGATACAGGATGAATTAATTGATGAATTAAATATGAATGATTCTAAAAATCTCAAAACTTGTTTCCAGAATTGTGGAATAAAACACTTAAATATAAACTATTATTATAAATAATTCTATAAAACTTTTAAAGCAATAAAATCTTTTTGTCAATAAAATTATTTGAAAGGTAAATGTGCAGATGATGGGACCCTCGGGGGGATGGGGTTGGGAGTGGGTGGAATTGGTAGGGCTAACCGTGGACAACCCTAAAAAAGTGAAAAAAGTTGGGGGAGATAAGGTGGGGGGACAGGGGAAACGTTTCAAAATGAGATTTTCAGTCGATTTCAATTAGTATTATGATAGGACCGTCGAGGGGAAGGAGATGGGAAATGATGGAATGGGTAGGGCTGACCGTCGGTAGGATGGGGTTGTGTTGTGACAAAAACCGCGTAAACCGCGAATCAAATGATAAAGCCGCGTACACCGCGTATTAAAAACCGCGAAAAAAAAAAAAAAAAAAAGAAAATGATTCAAATACTAACCCGTAAATAAATACAATTGGGAATATTCATATTACAAGCAAATCCAGTAACTCTAAACCACCATATGGTCACCACTCCTATTTCCATTTTTTCCTGTCAGGTAGGTTCTTTTCTTAGCACCCTATTTTAGCCTTTCAGGCTAGAAAAAGCACCCTCGCTCTAGGTCGTCGACAAACCGACGACACAGCAATAAAACTCGACCTTTTTCTTTGTCTTCACGACACTTACGTAATAATACAACAATTACCAAATCTTTTCCCTTTGTTTTATTAGAACTTCGAATTTCTCCTTTTATGAAACATTACTCTTTAATGACCCTTTAAAAACATGATTTTTGAATTATTGGTAATTGGAACCTTGCCGCTTCTCTGCAAGTCTTTATGACAGCATCTCAAGAATACACGCCTGTTTGGCGCCTAAACAAATTGACCTGTTACCAAACAGCAACACCCTTTTGGTAAGCGTGGTGACGCTTACCACTTCCGATTCCCGCCAAGCGAGCCGATTGGACAATCGAATGCCGATCGGTAATGCAGAGCGCGATCGGAAAAAGAATAAAAGGCAGGAATACAGTTCTTCTAGGCAGTCTTCCTTGGAGAGTCTTTTCCCGAGTCCGTTTCGACAGTCCTGTTTGTTTAAAGTCGGGACCGTTCGTTTTCAGTAAGAATTAAGGACCCACCACAGATAATTTTTATAGAGTCGAGTTTAAGAACCGCGCCCGCCTGCGCCGCACGCGCTCATTATGACTCCCGGACACGGGCGAGTGGGGGCGCGGGCGCGGGTGCGGGTGCGGGTGCGGGTGCGGGTGCGGTTGCGGGCGCGGGTGCGGGCCACTTGCAAATTTCAACATATTTCCTTGTATTGAAAGAAGAATTTGAATTTGAATTTGAAATTGTTTCGATTTTGTTTAAATAGAAAAAAACCGTTATTTACGAAAATTTTGATTACCAAAAAAAAAAACCGTTATCTGTATGTCAGTTTAATTTGAATTGAAAAGCGATTAGTTCTCTTCCTTTTGTCGAAGTGTAAAAATGCAACTATACGTTTTTATGTGCATTACGCGTCACCGGACGGAATTTTTAGATTTTTTATTTCGGTTAAAAGTTCTCCGTGAAAGCGCGATAAGCCCCAAATGTCACAAGGACATACGCGTAAATCGGGATATATTAATGCTGCGGTGTTCAGGATCAACTTATAAGCAGTGGGACATCACAAACGTCAAAGAAACGGTTGTTAATTTAAAGTGTCAGCGACGTCGGGTACATGGTTTTCGGGTACACGGATAAATTTAGAAGACGCTTGTAGATTGATACCATATTTCGTGACCTATCCTCCTCCATATGTCATCAGGATGGAGAAGGAGCTAATGATGTCAAGACACAGTTATTGATTGGCTCAATTTCTGTCGTGAAATATGTGATTTTTGGATAACATCAAATCGGAAAAAAATCGGCGGTCCCGGAACTATTGCCGAGATCGACGAATGCAAACTAGCAAAGAGGAAAAATAATCGCGGTCGTCTTGTAACCGGCCAATGGGTTTTTGGAGGCATTTGTAGGGAAACCAAGGAAGTGTTTGTTTTTCCTGTCGAAAAACGAGACAGTGAAACATTATTAGCTATTATTAAAGATAATATTGCTGATGGCACGACAATATATTCAGATTGTTGGCGTGCATATAACTGTCTCGAACAGGCAGGTTACAGGCATCTTACTTTTAACCACTCATTAAACTTTGTGGATCCCGTATCTTGTGCTCACACCCAAAATATAGAAAGATTGTGGCGAGATTTACGTGGTGGTGTGCCTCGATTTGGACGGAAAAAATCCCATTGGTCCGGTTACATAGCCACTTTTTTATTTAAACGTCACTTCGATTATCACGTTCTAATCGAAGAATTTTTTAAAACTATAGCAGCCATCTACCCGCTCGCCAATGACGACTTTATAAAGAAAGCTGCAGCGGAACAAGGCCCCGCTTGTTAAGGGACCATCCATAAAGTACGTCACACGTTATGGGGGGGGAGGGGGTCGACGAAGTGTGATATTGTGTGACAAGAGGTGGGAGGGGTCCTAAGCTTCGTGACGTCACATTTCAAAATCCAAGACATCTATTATGTGTTAAAATGCCAAATTTTAACTATTAACGTGTGGCGAACCTACAACTATCTCTCAACTCTTTCTGTATGGGCATAAGATTTAAATTGTTTTGTTGGTGAGTTCACACTCGCTCTACTTACATTTATAATGTTGGATAATGGTGATATCCAATGATGTTGCAATTGCAACAATGTTTTTAGGAATGTGACGACCGGCCCTGAACATCTAGACTGTTAAGGACACAAAAACACCAAAGAAATACTCACTCAAGAGGAAGGAATATTAAAAATCCAAAGATACACTCGATAGTTATAAATCAATCAAAATAGCACACAATTCGAAAGCACTCCGAAGCACACCTTTACCGGTTGACGACCACGCGATAACTGACGGTAATCAGCCTTATGCCCACCAGCCCGCCCCCCCCCCCCCCTGTTTGACCCACCTGGAAAACTCACGTAACGACCGCATCAGTTCCCACGGTAAAAAAATGCTGACACAGCAATTTCCCAAGTGAAGTGACAACGGCACAGACACATTGTATTCCTACACCTGAAAAAACGGAATACACAAAACTGATAAAATGCAAGAAAAGGTATGCATGCACTTCAAGGTCAAGAAATGAAATGGATGAAAAATGCATACACGAAAATTCATGCACTTCAGGGTCATGAAACGAAGTGAATGAAACTGCATGCATGGAAATGTATGCAATTCAAGGCCACGAATGAATGAATGAATGAATGAATGAATCATATGAAAACTTATGCGCTTTCAGGGTCAAGGGAACCAAACGGAGACCAAATGAGATTTTCAGGGTCATCGGCACCGGATGATCACCATTGTCGGCACGTGGAGTGCGAATACATAGGATCAACGGCATAGGGTCAAAGACATGGCACATGCCTACGACTTCGCGGAGTCATCAATCGCATTCGATTGACCAGAACAGCACAAATTATCGAATAAATAGCGGCTGAAAAATACAAGGAGGGCAGTGTGAATCGAGAGACAGTCAGAAGACAGTCGCCACGAGAGACCGGCCAGCAGAACAAGAGAAGACGCCAGAGAACCCCTGTAGAGAACGCTAGACGCAACCAGTTTTTGGCTCCAGAGAAGGAAGACCACTTTGCTCCAGAAGGAAGACTACTTTGCTCCAGAAGGAAGACTACTTTGCTCCAGAAGGAAGACCCACTCGCTACATAAAAAGAGGAACCTCCAGTCCATCCTTCTCCGATTCAGACCCGAGAGCGCGCCACAGTAAAAGGTAACCTGACCTAGTAGTCAGCTACCTAAAGACCTGAACGGCCCTAGTAGGCAGCAGGCACTCATCTCCACGCGTTCTCTTCTGACAGATGACGGAGCAAACCTCTACTCCCCTAAAGGAGGCACTCCAGGATCCAACGGCAGGACCACACCCAATCTCGATAGAGGAGTACCTACGACGTCGTTCGGCCGCGAAGAAGAAGGACGAACCACACACACCCACCCCACCTAAGAAGCAGCGTTCGGGATCAGAGGCCTACTTCTAAAGAAAACTTCAGGAGGCTCAACGCGACTTGATCCTAGCAACTACAAAGGAGAAGAAGAGGGCGGCCAGTCAGCGAATTAACAGCCTGAAGATGGAGAGAAAGAGTTATCGACTACATAAGAGAGCAGCAAAACCGACTAAAAAGTAAGGGAACGTAGCTGAACAATAAAAGAGAGACTTTATATTTGAAGAGAGATTTAGTTAAGAAAGAGATTGTTGTAATAATAGAAGAGAGACTTTATATTTGAAGAGAGATTTAGTTAAGAAAGAGATTGTTGTAATAATAAAAGAGAGACTTCATATTTGAAGAGAGATTTAGTTAAGAAAGAGATTGTTGTAATAATAAAAGAGAGACTTTATATTTGAAAGAGATTGTTGTAATAAGGAAAGAGAGATTTAGTCAAGAAATTGTATTGTTGTAATAAGAAAGGAGAGACTTTAGATTTGGAGAGAAATTTAGTTAAATAATAAGAAAGAAGTTGTTGAACTTTCGATTATTTGATTTTCGGTGGGATTTTTTTGCCAAAAAAAACAAAATTTTGTTTTCCCAAGGGGGGTGGAATGTTGTGACTGGGCCAAGACCAAGTCACACATGTACGCATCTGTTTTCGAAATTTACAATATATAATTTACAATGTACGCATCTGTTTTCGAAATTTACAATGCCTCAGAAAAAAAAAAACCCTTTTCCCCCCCCCCGTTGTAGTTAACAAGGGACCGCCCGTTCGCCGACCCGAAACGCGGTGTCAGCCACGCGCAGACAGTGTTGCACATGTGCAATACAATTTGCAACGTTGTCTCCCAGCTGACGCAGCGCTCTGGGCTCCGATGTTGTCGCCACATCATTTTTCGCGACTGTCGTAACATTGTTGCCCAGCGCGATCGGATTTCGGTGCACAAATAGAAATCCGATCGCGTTGAGAAAAGCGAGAAGCGAAGATTGCTGATCGCGGGCATTCTTGGTCGCCATGCGCGACATGTCAGAAATGCGCGGTCAGCGGTTTTCGCCCGCTGATAAGGGACCGTTAAGATCACACGGCAGTTCAGTCGACAGTGTGCAGTGGTCGGTGGTGGGTCGTCTTGGACAGACTCGACCACGCGGGTCCCAATTAAATTCCGTTTAATATAACTTCAAATAAATTAATAAAAAAAAAAAAAAAAATTTCAGTTTTAAATGTTTGAGTTAACTTCAGAGAACTAAATAACATAACTTCAGCGAACTAAGTTTCTAATAAATTAATAAAAAAATTCAGTTTCAAATGTTTAAGTTAACTTCAGTTTCAAATGTTTAGCGAACTAAGTTTCAAATAAATTAATAAAAAAAAATTCAGTTTCAAGTGTTTAAGTTAACTTCAGAGAACTAAATAACATTACTTCAGCGAACTAAGTTTCTAATAAATTAATAAAAAAATTCAGTTTCAAATGTTTAAGTTAACTTCAGTTTCAAATGCTTAGCGAACTAAGTTTCAAATAAATTAATAAAAAAATTCAGTTTTAAATGTTTAAGTTAACTTCAGAGAACTAAATAACATTACTTCAGCGAACTAAGTTTCAAATAAATTAATAAAAAAAATCAGTTTTAAATGTTTAAGTTAACTTCAGAGAACTAAATAACATTACGTCAGCGAACTAAGTTTCAAATAAATTAATAAAAAAATTCAGTTTCAAATGTTTAAGTTAACTTCAGTTTCAAATGTTTAGCGAACTAAATTTCAAATAAATTAATAAAAAAAATTCAGTTTCAAGTGTTTAAGTTAACTTCAGAGAACTAAATAACATTACTTCAGCGAACTAAGTTTCAAATAAATTAATAAAAAAATTCAGTTTTAAATGTTTAAGTTAACTTCAGAGAACTAAATAACATTACTTCAGCGAACTAAGTTTCAAATAAATTAATAAAAAAATTCAGTTTTAAATGTTTAAGTTAACTTCAGAGAACAAAATAACATTACTTCAGCGAACTAAGTTTCAAATAAATTAATAAAAAATTCAGTTTCAAGTGTTTAAGTTAACTTCAGAGAACTAAATAACATTACTTCAGCGAACTAAGTTTCAAATAAATTAATAAAAAAATTCAGTTTTAAATGTTTAAGTTAACTTCAGAGAACTAAATAACATTACTTCAGCGAACTAAGTTTCAAATAAATTAATAAAAAAATTCAGTTTTAAATGTTTAAGTTAACTTCAGCGAACTAAATAACATTACTTCAGCGAACTAAGTTTCAAATAAATTAATAAAAAATTCAGTTTCAAGTGTTTAAGTTAACTTCAGAGAACTAAATAACATTACCTCAGCGAACTAAGTTTAAATTAATAAATTAATAAATAAATCCTGTTTCAATAGTTTAAGATAACATAACGCCAGTGAACTAAGTTACATATAAGTAAATAAAATGTTTTAAGAAAACTTCAGATGAACTTTCAAATGTTTAAAATAACTTCGATGAATTAAGTTTAGAGGACTTGCATTAAATAAAGTTTTCAACAATGAGATAATGACTTTTCAATAACAAACTAAATATTCGTATACCTTTCGGAGGGCTAAGGTTAAAATAAACGCGAGTGAACGACAGGTGCGGGTGAACTTTTACCATAAGCACTCCCCGTTCCTTACTCCGGTTAAAGAGTTAAAACATAAAGAGAAATGAACTTTCGATTATTTGAGGAATAAAAGATACATTTCATGCTAACCAAAAATATTTAGAAATTGTTAGAAAAAATAATTAGTCAATTTTGGAAAAAGAATTAAACGGGTCGATGTTCGATTGCTAAAGAGAAGAAACCCCCATCAAAACACCCAACAAGACGTTTAGTCTAGACGTTTTTGTGATAACTGTTGCATTTGCAACAACACCAAACCCACCATTAGGAAATTTACGTTACACGAAAGTCAGTTCCAAAGTTCCAGTGTCAAGAGAAGGTTGTTACAGCAAATTGTGAGGAGGTTCCTTTAGTTCTGATACTTTGTAATTTTCAAGTTGAAATAAGTTTAATATGAACACAAAGATTGATTTAAGTAATCTTTACCGTAAACTTTATGAAGCATACAGTGTAGCGTACGCTGGTAAAAAAAAGCAAAATATACAAGCAGAAGTTAACACTTTGTGGAAAAGTTTAAAAAGTAGTGACAATGTTGAAGGTGAAGTGGAATCTAAAATCAAAGAATTACAAATAAAGCCGACGAAAAAGAAAGCGACACTTATGAATTTTGTGCTCGCCAAATGCTCCAGGAAGAAGTGCTTTCAATAGAGTGGAACGACGAATGGCGCCTCTCAGTCGCGAACTTACTGGTGTTATATTAAAACACGACAGTTTCGGTTAACATCTAGATTCGAGTAATCGAACTACTGACTTGGAGTTAGAAAAAGGAAACTTTGAGAGTGCAGGCATTGTGCTAGCTAATATTTGGAGCCAATTGGTCATGATTTTCCGGCACTATTATTCATTGTGGTGCGCCAACATTTAATGATGCCATTCTGTAGAAATAATGTGAACTCTAATTTGCTTTTATTTACCTGAAAATCGAGAAATAAATACGCCTATCATAACCTCAAATTTGGTATTTTTGTTTACATTTTTTGATGTAAATATGGATGTTTTGGTTTCTTATCAAGTTTGCGCATGCGCTTGGAGTGAATGCTAGACGCGCCATCTAGTTTTCATTATTGCAACAAACAATGAACTTGCTGTGGTGCTTTCTTATGAAACATATGTAGGAATGCTGCGAAACTTAAATCGGAATTAATTTATATACACAAAAACAGCGTTATTTACTTATTTAATTAAAATTTCACATTTTGTATTCAAAAACAAACATTGTGAAATTTGTTTTGTCTTGTTATATACATAATACTGTGTTAAAACCAATAATGTTTAATATATGACAAATAATTAGTTTTAAATTGCTATTCCTCTTAAACCCTGGTTTCCTATTGCATATTACTAAACTATTAAGTAATTAAAACTAAATAATTAAGGAATATGAAATATGTTTTCCATGACTTAAGAAAAATGATGGGTTTACCAAAAGAAAACGTCACAATTGAATGCAAGCAATTCAAGAGAATCCAATAATGGAAATATAAAGTTTTATTTAGTGTTATGGAATTCATTTGTGGAAAAATTGAACATGACAATAGCATGAGGAAGGGATTCCTCATTTCTAGAGAAAAATCAAATTAAAGACTAATTTTATTTTTATTACAACAGCTTTAATTGTGTCAAATAAAGTAAACAAATAAATAAATAAAATAAAATAAAATAAATAACAAATAACATTATTATATAATTTATATGTGTCGTCCTAATTAGTCTCTTCAAATCTACTTTGGATAAATATTCTTAATCTAATATTCACTTGAACGCCAACTTTACATAGAATCCTCTGGCCTCAAGTTGGTGTGTGACCACAGATCCGTTTGATTGCATTTTATGATTTCCATTAGGAATGACACCGTTTTGGTGTGTCAGAATTTTTCCACACTCTACCCAATTTTGTTCCTCGTCGATAATTTCGTCATTCATACCAAATTTAGAAGCGGACAACGTTTTCACACGAACATACTTTCCTAATAAATTGTAGCACTTGCTCATAAAATTTGTTGTGTCCAACATAGTGCTTTTTATCGTTTGAAACTTCAGTGATGAGTAACGGTTTGAATTTCACCTACTTTGTGGTTGTACGGCTCATAAGTATAAAACAAACCCGTCAGTCTTTTCGTTCTTTTCTTAACTAAATTTGGTGGTATCATCTCCATACGAGCTGCTGGAGTACCTGGTCTGCGAAAGAATTTATTTATAAAAAGACTTGGGAACTTATATTTCGCGGAAAGCGTCATCGTTTTTTGTGTATAGCCGACTCAAATAATATAATTTTCAAACTTTTCTAAAAGCTGTTTTTGTATGTGTCGTCCTAATTATTCTCTTCAAATCAATTTTGGATAAATATAGTTAGATAGTCCAGCAGAGGAACACAAGATCTATTTGCAATCATAAGAAAACCTGCTACCATGCACTCATCTATTCCTATCCCGAAATGTTCATTCCACAAAATGTGTATTCCTATTTTAGCTTGTTGAAATAATTGTATCAATTCTTGGTATGAAATATTTACTTTAAATTCAACAGCATTTTATAAGGACAAGCGCTTCCTTAAGTCTTGCATATTTTTCAAATGTTCATTCTCTTCTTCGTTTCTACGTGATGAACCAACAATTACAAGTCTCATTTTATTCCACAAATCCTCATTGTTTTGAAGAAGCTTTCGAAGTTCATACATGGTTTGTAGTTTTAATGGATGATCCTTCAGGACGAAATTGGCCAACAGACATTATACAATTTTTTTCGTTATCATATCCAGTGAACTGCAAGTTCTTTACGCGATTCACTTCAAATGGTGGTTATATATGATTTTCCGTCCACGATGAGTTGACCATAACTGTTTGGGAACAACGTCCGACTCACTTGTATTTATAACTAGAATTTATAACTTTGGAGTGATTTCAAATTGTGTACTACTTTGATTGGTTTTTAATTATCGAGTGCGTCTTTGGGTTTTTAACATTCCTTCCTCTTGAGTGAGTACTTCTTTGTTTATTTTGTTTGTTGTGATCGTTTTTGTGTCCTTAACAAATTTGTTAACTATTTGCAATGCATGACAATTGTTACGGACCTTAGAAAACATTCTGTAGTAAACAAGTTTAAGCCAGGAAATATGTTTCTTACAACATAGCTGCATTATTGCTTCAACCCAATATCGTTGTGTTAAGTACACAAACGATGCATTTTTCCTCATTGAGAGAAAATTGCTTTAGCTTTGTTGAAAGGAAGCATTCACGTCTTCAGTATATAGGTATCACTATTATTATCCCATCGAATTTCTGTAAGAAAGGACATACAAATCATGAACGTCAAAAAGCATTCCTACTTGAAATGAGTGAACTGCAAATCAAAGAACCCGTTCACCTGCACCTGCATTGCAGTCTGGATGAAATATACCCACTTCTTCTTGTCATTTCATGTAGTTCCTTCTTTTTTGATAATATATACTTTCGAAGAGGACATATGACAACAAACACCAGACAAACACCAAATAGCAAAATAATATTGAAAATGTAGACTGCAAAAAAGTTTTTGAAACTTTTAAATATTTCTTGAAACTGCAAACATGTTTATCAAATAAAGTGAAGAGAACATAGTTTTTCTAATATCACTTGCATTTCCATAAATAATCCTCTTTAAGTTTTTCGTAAATAACCTTTTCGGGAAACTGTTTACAATTTTCATCTGCAATGTCAGTTGATGACAAGAAGAACAAGAAGAAAGCAACCTGTAGATATAGCATCCAAACTGCACAAAAGCCTCTCCGATAACGAGGGCTACTTGGTGAGGAACAGGAGGATTGTCGCTGATTTCGAAAAGAGTGGCACGGCTGCGCAGAAATTGGTGACAATCGATGAAGAGCTTCCGGGACCGTCAAGGTCCGAAGGGGGAGCGAACGGTAAGAGCGCCAAGCTACAAAGGTCTAGCGCTGTTTCCTCCTTTTCCTGAGGAAAGGCCCCACAGCTAACTCCCCAGAAGAAAGCTAAAAGGGACCGATCCAACGAGGAGGAGGAGAAAATGGCGAAAAAGCCAAAAACCTCGTCGATAGACCAAGCACCCGCTGATTGTCAGATGGCCATCATAGATCGATCAGATCTAGATGGCAAAATATCTGCTGAAAAGTGGGAAAAGGTCGAGACGAGGTTGCTGTATGCGATGGCAAACGTTTTCCAGTTCCGATTCATATATTCAATTCAAAGGACTATTCAAGAGGAGTACCTAACGGGTTTTTTTTTCGGTTTCGTCTTCGTGGTCGACGCGATTTTCCTAGTCTTCATTTTGTGGGTCGGGCCTTTTTTCTTGAATGTGGTTTTTCTTGTATGTGGTCTGCCTTTTGCAGGAGGGTATAAGAGTCAAGTAGCAGTAAAATCATGGACCAGTATTCCGAAATCGTCTCACACCAACAAAAATATAGGAAATTCTTTTTCCAGGTAAAACAAAATATTTATTATTTTTATTTATTATTCAAATCAATATAAATTAAAAAATTGAGGAATCATCCCAGACAGTCATACATCGTTCTAGAACGCCAAAGAAGTAATAGGGAAAAATCAGGCTACTACTCTGGACCGCCTTCATCTTCAGCCCATTCGGAACATCAAAAGAGATAAGCTTTGATACCTACATTTCAAAACAATATAATTACAAGTTTTTACTGTTTTAGAAATGAAAGAAACTCAAGTGATAAAGTGATCACATCGGAAAGAAATGACAAACCAGATGGATGGAAAGAAAAGGAGCATTCCAAACACGATTCAACATGTTTGGATGCTATATCTACAGGTTGCTTTCTTCTTGTCATCAACTGACATTGCAGATGAAAATTGTAAACAGTTTCCCGAAAAGGTTATTTACGAAAAACGAAATTTTTCAATTTATTAATTATTGACGCATTTGTAGGTACTCAGAATGTTTGAGGTTATGGTAGACCAAATTTGAGGTTATGGTAGACGTATTTATTTCTCGATTTTCAGGTAAATAAAAGCAAATTAGAGTTTAAAAATATGATTTTTTTTTTTTTTCACATTATTTCTACAGAATGGCATCATTAAATGTTGGCGCACCACAATGGATAATAGTGCCGCGAAAATATTGATACAGTTTTTACTCAACTCCAAATTTTCAAATTGTGAAGAAAATGAAGATGCAATGTTGAACATAGATTGGAGGCCCTATTTGAAAAGCAGTCGGTTGAGGACAATGTGATTCTAGAGTCGGTACAACCTCTGTTAGTAGATTTAACAGATACGTTTGAGTGCATTATAGACAATTTCGTTCATTCGCCGGATTTAACTGACATCTCTATTCTCTACTCGAAATTTCGCAGGATAAGATTATTACGAAGTTCAGTAATCCCTTAACGTTCACGGTATTGACATCTGTGTTTTCCATTATTCGCCTATAAAAAAATGAGACTAGATTTAACATTCGTGGAGGGTTTGATTCGGTTATTCGCGGAAACAAATCACTTGCGTACAAAAAAAAACAAATTAAATAAAATTGTTCGAAGAACAAATAAATCGATAAAAAATCATTCTTCTTGAGGTTTCACACTACCTAAATGAATGTCTCATATCTCGTGCGCAGTAAACATGCATAATGGTACATTTAGCACGTGGATGGGAAAGGAATTTCCCTTATCTGGTCTAACTCTCAAACTGCATAGGGGTGGAAAAACGAAAATTAAATATGAATTTTCTGGCACCACTAGAGTGCTGATTACTTCATCACTACTACAAAGTTCGTTAGTTAGTTGAGGACCAACTCATACAAAAGGCAATACATTTAGACCCTAATCTTAATCGAAGTCTACAATTTAAGAAAGATATTGAAGCCGCTTCCAATCCTCATTCCGAAAGTTTTGAAGAAATCCAAAATTCAGCGAAACAACGGCCAATTGACAGCTATTTTTTTTTCGACAACAAAAAGATATAATTAAAATTATTAACAAGCATGATATGTGATACGCAATTATGTTTATATAGTACGAGTATATCATGGACGATTATGTATTTTCAATAAATTCATTAAAACATTTGAATTTGGCTGAATCAATCCTGGCTTGGAACGTAACCCCCCATACTGCATAGGAACATGAGCTCAACATTCGCGGATTTAACATTCACGGCAGTTGCGAGGAGCCTAGCCCCCGCGAATGTTAAGGGATGACTGTATTGCAAAATATGACACTACCGTGTAGAGACTGTAAAGAAACCTGTGCAAGGATGGTGGAGAGTTTATCAGATTGGAAATACTAATAAAATTAAAAGAGTACGAGTCTTATGACTGCATCGGCAAAAGAACGCATCGTTACACTCAAATACTATGACCTGAACCAGTAACCCTTTTGTAAATCCTTTCTTATGAACATTTTTGTCTCTTTTGCTTTTCAAGTACAAATTCTCAAAGGTTTGAATTACATGTATTTGAATATTAGACACTTCATGTGTTTAGTTGAACTAAACATTTGTAAATGTCAAAAAATCGTATACGGTGATTGAGACACTTTAAGTGTCTTAAAACAAAACACCTCTGTTTGCAGTGAAGAAATAAACTGTACAAAAAAGTCCACAATCTAGAAAATTATGTCAATGAATTTAAATTTAAAATGAAAAGAGCTCTGGGTAGAGCTAAAACTATTACAGAAAAAGTAAAAGTATATAGAGTAGACAAGAATACAATTGTTAATCCGTTGTCATGAGAGGTACGAGATAAAGTGTTGATAAGAGTAGATAGTAGAAAGAAGGCTCAAGGGCCATACAAAGGACCATATAAAGTGGTCAAGAGAAATGGAGTGAATATCGATGGCAAACATGAGGAATTCCACAATAATCAATTAACATTGTATGTCGATTAATCTAAGTAAAGTAACATATGTCTCAACCTAAGTTTCGACACTAAAAAGTTCCAAGGTGTAGTGTATAACTAATTACTTGCGGTAGGTTAGTTTATTACTTACGTTATGAATACTGAGGTTTGTAAGAAACGATAGGAATGCTTAGGTTTGTAAGAAACGTTGGGAATGCTTAGGTTTGTAAGAAATGGTTGGAATGCTTAGGTTTGTTAAAATAGCTAATATTGAGAAATCGAAGTGTTGGAGAAACGCAAAAATAGGTAGGTATAAAGGCCATAAGAAGCTATTGAAATCGACTCCGATCGATTCCGATTTAAACTTATTTAGCAATAAGTAGATTTTATTGTAGATCATGTTAGGTTATAATTTACTAGTATAAATTAAGCCAAAATATTGGATGTAAGGCATGTTAAGTGTGCGACCTCCTCGTTGCACCTTGAAGAGAACAGAAAAGCTTTAAAAATAGCAGTCGTATTTTGAGTATTAGAAATTGCGGCTCATATTCCATTAGAATTGAAGCCATCATTTCGTGCACGTCTGTCAGACGCACGGTATTAGGTAAAACCAACAATTTCAATATAATTCTTATTGTTGATAAAAATCAATATCATAGCTACCTTCTCGTCATGAACACCAACCTTTATATAAATAAAATAAAGGATAACTTCCAACGTGATCAGGATACACCTCCTATTGATACTGTGGAAACAATTTCATTTTTGGGGTTATTGCTTATTGTTGGAGTCCTGTGAAGATTGAAGTATTGCTGTAAAGATGTAAAAAAGCAAAGCAACGGTTTCCCACGTAGAAAACAAAACAAAATATATACGTTACGAATATGCGTTAAGGATTTTGAATGAAAGTTAGTGAGAATTAAATTGGGAACTGTAAATGACGTCTGTTTAAAAAAAGATAATCTTCTATATATAAAACAAGATCTTTTTTCAAAAGTTTGTCGCGGCAAAACTCCGGATCTACCGGGACAAGTTTTATGAAATTTAGTAGGATTTACTGTTATTAGAAGGAGAATGTTTTTGTGAAGTTTCAAAGAAATTCGAAAACTTTACGAGATATGGTAGTTTTAAAGTTTTGGTCGTTTTGATTTTAAGAGAGCATCTTCCTTCCGTGCGAAAGCTTGAAATAAAGAAATTAAGAGCGATCGTTTCTCTCGAGTACAAATTTTTACCGATTTCTCTCACTCTCTTGAGCATGAACTGTATTCGCGAAAACAATTCGGTAGTTTGATTTCATAATATCTCTTAATTTTAAGTAGAGTTCTCTTGATATGAAAACAATGATTTGTATCCATGAATAACTCTCAAGAGAAAATCTACTTTAGAATATAAGAGAGATCGTGCAATTATTGTCGCTCCGTCACGCCAAATATTTCTCGGGTTATTCAATACAATTTTGGTTCATTAAAACCGTAGCAGATAGATTTGTTGAATTTGGTGGAAAATGGTAAATATTTTTTTGAGTTTCAGATTGTAGGACATCATAGTTTCCGGGAATCCCAAGTTGACCGATTTTCTTCCGGTTTGAAGGGTTCTTTTCCGGTAGAAATTTGAATTTTTAACGGTTTTTTGCGCGTAGCGGCTAAACGAAGCGTCCTACGGGGTTCATATGTATGACCGACCCCCACTATTTTGACATTTTCTACCTTCCGTTCATACATCATTTTTCTCTACATTAAGGTTTTAAAGGTATGCGTTCAAAAGATCGGAAAATTGATAAAATTCAGATTTTGAATTTTTAACGATTTTTTGTTCCTAGCGGCTAAACGAAGCGTCCTACGGAATTCATACGTATGACCGACCCCCATTTTTTTTAAATTTCCTAACTTTGAATCCCAATTTGACCAATTTTCTTCCGGTTTGAAGGGTTCTTTTCCCGTAAAAATTTGAATTTTTAACGGTTTTTTGCCCGTAGCGGCTAAACAAAGCGTCCTACGGGATGCATATGTATGACCAACCCCCACTGTTTTGACATTTCCTACCTTCCCTTGATACATCATTTTTCTCTAAATTGAGGTTTTAAAGGTGTGCATTCAAAAGATCGGAAAATTGATAAAATTCAGATTTTCAATTTTTAACGATTTTATGTTCCCAGCGGCTAAACGAAGCGTCCTACGGAGTTCATACGTATGACCGACCCCCATTTTTTTTAAATTTCCTAACTTTGAATCCCAAGTTGACCAATTTTCTTCCGGTTTGAAGGGTTCTTTTGCGGCAAAAATTTGAATTTCATACGGTTTTTTGCCCGTAGCGGCTAAACGAAGCGTCCTACGGGGTTCATATGTATGACCAACCCCCACTATTTTGACATTTCCTACCTTCCTTTCAAACATCATTTTTTTCTACATTAAGGTTTCAAAGGTATACATTCAAAAGATCGGAAAATTGATAAAATTCAGATTTTGAATTTTTAACCATTTTTTGTTCCTGGCGGTTAAACGAAGCGTCCAACGGAATTCATACGTATGACCGACCCCCATTTTTTTTAAATTTCCTAACTTTGAATCCCAATTTGACCAATTTTCTTCCGGTTTGAAGGGTTCTTTTCCCGTAAAAATTTGAATTTTTAACGGTTTTTTGCCCGTAGCGGCTAAACAAAGCGTCCTACGGGATGCATATGTATGACCAACCCCCACTGTTTTGACATTTCCTACCTTCCCTTGATACATCATTTTTCTCTAAATTGAGGTTTTAAAGGTGTGCATTCAAAAGATCGGAAAATTGATAAAATTCAGATTTTCAATTTTTAACGATTTTATGTTCCCAGCGGCTAAACGAAGCGTCCTACGGAGTTCATACGTATGACCGACCCCCATTTTTTTTAAATTTCCTAACTTTGAATCCCAAGTTGACCAATTTTCTTCCGGTTTGAAGGGTTCTTTTGCGGCAAAAATTTGAATTTCATACGGTTTTTTGCCCGTAGCGGCTAAACGAAGCGTCCTACGGGGTTCATATGTATGACCAACCCCCACTATTTTGACATTTCCTACCTTCCTTTCAAACATCATTTTTTTCTACATTAAGGTTTCAAAGGTATACATTCAAAAGATCGGAAACTTGATAAAATTCAGATTTTGAATTTTTAACCATTTTTTGTTCTTGGCGGTTAAACGAAGCGTCCCACGGAATTCATACGTATGACCCACCCCCATTTTTTTTTAAATTTCCTAACTTTGAATCCCAAGTTAACCAATTTTCTTCTGGTTTGAAGGGTTCTTTTCCGGCAAAATTGGAATTTTATATGGTTTTTTGCCCGTAGCGGCTTAACGAAGCGTCCTACGGGGCTCATATGTATGACCGACCCCCACTATTTTGACATTTCCTACCTTCCTTTCGTACGTCATTTTTCTCTAAATTGAAGTTTTAAAGGCGTGCATTCAAAAGATCCGAAAATTGACAAAATTCAGATTTTGAATTTTTAACGATTTTTTGTGCCTAGCGGCTAAACGAAGCGTCCTACGGGATTCATACGTATGACCAACCCCCATTATTTTTTAAATTTCCTAAATTTTTCAATACATCTTTTTTCTCTGAATTGAGTTTTTAAAAGTGTGTCGAAACAAAAGTTATGATATATGACAAAATTCAGATTAAAATTTGTAAACGCAAAATCTCGCGTTTTTCGAAAAAGTTTTCTACTTTTTTATATATTGGAAACTCAATTTGTATATTTTTTCTTTAAATCAATAGAAAATACTATTACACAGAAAACATAACTTTTTGAGTAAATTTTACTCTCCAATGGTACACATTTTTGTTTGTGTTTGTTTTGTGCAAATTTCAAACATCAAATTTGTGTGCATTGTGTGTACATGTACATTGTGTTCCATCCGCGAAATTTTGTTTCAGCCCCCTTTCCTATTATTGTGATCACTCATTCCCTATTTGACAATCAAACATCAATATCAATTCGCGCACTGTCTGTTCTTTAAACGTTAAAGCCGGTCAAAGGCGCATACGGCCCATGGATCTTTTGTCTGCTGTTACGTGTGTGATGTTGGAAAAAAATGGGCAGAGAGTCACATGGGATCGCGACATCTGGTAAATTATTTTGTCTGTGATTAAACCTTAACTTTTTTTGTAAGTAGAAGAAAGCAATATTTTTCAACAAATTCGCCGAAAATAAATTTACACGGCTAACGTGGGCGTATTGTTCATGTGGCCGATCGGATCGGATTAACCTCTCAAATATTACTGTGCCATAAAAAATTTACATCCGGTACTAATCGAAGAACAGCAAAAAGTTAACCGGTTTTGTTTGAGTTTCAACCGGCAATCTATAAATCCTTATTTGTTTCATTGTTGTCACCGAACATAGGATAAATTTCGATTTCTTATAACTACTATATTTCAATTTTTTTGTAACTTTAAAATTAATAGGTGCTGTAAAGTTTAGTAATAATTCCAAAATTGTCTCTTTTTGAAAGAGTGCTTGAATAGTTGTTTCAAGTTTATTTCTCATTTTCTTATTAAGCACTATTCATACTTTCAATTTATTATCAATTTTACGGCGAAAATTTGTAGCCAAACGTTAATAAAAACATTGTTGAAAAAGTCAAAGATTTTTTGGAAGTTTTTGAACTTATGTTACAATCAAAAGATAACCGCTAAGAATCAAAAATCTATAACTAAAGAAAAACAACACATATATAGTATCAACATATACAGTATACAAAAAATAAGCAGTTTTACGTAATGCCCAGCAAAGCGGGCGGGTACAGCTAGTAATGATATAATATAATTAACCACCTGCATGTATTTCAATTAAAGTCTATGAAGAAGACTACAAATCCTAAGGGCTTCCCACTGGAATGTGATTGCTTCCCTTTGATTTATGGCAAGTTGGATCAGGGGTAGAAACGTTTTGGATATCATTGCCTTATAAACGTCTTCTATTTTTGTTACGATGTCTTCAGTATGATAACACCTCAGACCGCCAGGAACGACAAATCATCGGACGACTTATGTGAAGCCCGTATAAAAGGAAAACAAGCACGCCTACCTTTTCAAAAAGGATAAGACAGACGTTATGTTGATCGACCACTTTTCGTCATTCATTCGGATGTTTGTAGGCCAATAAAACCATTAACTATCGGCAACTATCGTGAACAAGTTTACTCACTACATGGTAATATATCTTTTAGAAAATAAATCTGAAGTTTTGAAAGTATTTAAAGATTCCTTGCGAAAAGCGAAACACATTTTTATTTGGAAATCGCACATTTAAATTGCGATGACGAGGGTGATTACTTGTCCAATGAATTCAAATCGTTTTGCGTATAAAAAGGTATCCAGTATCGCTTAATTATTTTAAGTATTTCGAAGAAAAGGCGATGGAATGAAGCGTGTCAAAGCAGTATACAGAAGACATGGGAAAAAGCCATCCGAAAAGGAAAAAAAAATTAGATGAAACACCCAATGCAGAAATGAGACTGACTGCGAGTGATACTTTCAGGGTCAACACATTTCTCGCCCTGTTGCTGGAGAGGAGTTGTGCGTCGACGATCGAGGAGTCCAGTTGTTAGTTGAAGATCGAGGAGACGAGTTTTGGTGCTGAGACAATAGTCATGAACGAAAATTATGACTAATTTTAAGTGAAAGAGAATAGATTTATTAAAATTTTGGAATGAAATAAATTTGGAAACAGCAAATAATTTGTGTTAAAAATGTTGGATTGAATAAACAAGCAAAATAATTTGATAACAACTATATCTGCTTATCTTCCATGGGTTATTTAAAATAGCACAAAAAAGCCAACAAAAAACAATGAAGAATTAAAGGATTACACTCAGAGTCGAGAACCGCATAGGGAACAATCACTTCTTCCAACATCTCAATCACCATAATTATTACTTGTTCACTTATTGCTTATAACTACTTGGCTTTATGAATTGTTCACCGATGAATTACTTAACCCTTAAATTTATCTTAAAATACATAATTTAAATTTTAGAGCATGTGCAATATAATAAAATTTTAATAAAACAAATGCAATATTCTTTATATCTTATATCTATATGCCCATTGTCGCATCATGTAGGAAAATATTTCAAATTCAAATCTTTTTGACAAAATGTAGAAATTTGTTGTGCTTCTACTCACGTTACTTCATCATGACTTCTAAAAGGCCCATTTGGTTCCCAAATCTCATACTCTCTTCAATTAATTTAATTAACACAAAAACACTTCACATTATCAATTTGAAAAATTCACTTTCACTTGAAGATCTTCATTAACCAGGAACTTTGTAGTAGCTTTGCTTTTTGGAAAACACAATTTCAAAATTTCGGCGTAATGCCAACATATATTGGTTCGTCACAAAGTTGTTGCACACTAGCAGCTTCTACTTGGTACAGTCATTACAGCCATATCTGAAAACAGGTTCAAATCATGTCAGAACTTTTTTTTAATAATATTTAACAGAAACTGCCTACCCATTAAATGTGGTTTATTAATCATTGTAGTGGAAGCTAGCATCACTGGATACATTCCTTGGAACAGCAGTTCATAACTATAAAGTATATGAACTAGATTTTGGTAAACGTTCGATATTCTGGAAAATAATATAGAAATATTCAAGACAAGTCTCATTATATTTATTTGACAGAACTAACAGAAACCATGAGCAGCTCGTTGGAGAAATAAACACAGAGAGTGCATCTCTTATACCAGATTCAAATGAAAACATCCTTGCATTACGAAATAAACATCCTGTATAAGGATAATTCACGGAACCCCATCCAATGCGTCTTGTTTTCCATTAGGTCCTGAACAGGTCAATAGTGAAACAGCCATCAAGATATACGAACTAGTCGAACTCGCAAAACTAAGTCATTTGCTGCTATATTACAGAACACTAACAATACAAATTCCAAAAGATGTGCATATTTTAAACTACTTACATTCTAGGATTACAAAAGGTATGTTGGGAAACAGTGCCAAAGATTTGAGGCTCCTCGGATTAATTTAAAGTAGCAATAATTTCAGGTTATCCACCATAGCTCTTAATTTGCTATGTTGTCATTTTATTAATTTTCAGTGTTCAAGCGTTTTATAATTCCATTTGAAAGATTAATCGTATCCAAACTTGCTGCCAAAAATTGCTGGTTAAATTTCCCTCGAATGGGTGTCTCTTAACATACTGATGGCAGCATTGTCCATCCAGATTTTGTTGTTTGGTTCATCCTGAACATTGTGGTGCCAAGTAACTTGTAGCATCTGGTACTATTAAGGAACAAGTTTCGATTCAAGGAAATTCAGTCGCACCATTTCACGTAAATGCACATAGTTATTGAAAACCATGGTAGATTCTTTGTAGGAATTCTTGCTTATTAACTGTATGGATTCAGCATGCAACAGTTTCTCAAAACTAAACTGTGAACCTACACATATCCTCGAGTTTTATCAATTCGAAACTTTCATGGCTGATCATGTGGACTAATGATGCCCCGGATGCAGTTTAACGTCTTACCCAGGACGTACGTCTATTTTGAGATACTATAAACATTTTGTGTCTATCTACATTATCCTACACACGACTGTGTGCCGGTCCGTGTTCTTCGACTGAAACATTAAAATTACTCGCAGAATTTTCATAGCATCCTCATACTTAGCAGCTATTTCAGGTTCATGTAAAAGATGTGGGCTATAGAGTGCATGTAACTCATTCTCTTCTTTATCATTCCTACATTGGTTATTATGGTGCCAGTTATGTTACGGAGAAAGATAGTGTCTTTCTCGACTATACTTCACTGGTTTTCATCAATAATACATCTAAATCTGAAATGAAAAGTCGTTAGATACATCAAACACAAAGTTTTTATTGAAATAATCAAACTCATTCCCACCTTTGAATTTAACATCGTGTAACAGTGTTTTGGCGGCATCAAAAGTGAGCTTTATGTATTCACCAGAAACTGATTGAATCTGAAAATGACAAGAATTAAATTTAGCGGACAAAAGGATACTTATCACTTACAACTCAGGACGAGATCCAGTTCATGTTATGGTCAAAACTTGCTGCATTTCCTGTGATTTACAGGCACGTCTACACTCTATTAGTGGTATTAATGCGAAACAATTTGAAAGAGGAACTGATTTATTACCTGAATCAATGGGTAACAGAGTAAACCAAGGTTTTCCTTATTAAGATAAGAGAACGAGAAGTATTATGACCATACAAAGTTTATTCAAATATCAAATGTTACACAATCTCAGCTTATTTATATTCAAGTTACACAATCTTACTGTATTTCGAATATGTTACATACATGTACTTCTTATATCAACTAACACAAACTTTATTAAATAGTCTACTAATTAAACTTACATACATTTAAGATACACTTACTCATTTAATTAACTTATGCTCAAAAATATTAATCTTAAAGATTTTGACGTACAAAATTGTTATAATCGTTCGGTGACTGTGAATTTTCCTAGCGTAGTTTTTAAATTATGTATTCTATTCTAAGTATAAGGTATGTATTGAAAAATTTTGATTGTAAAAGAACAAAAAATATACAACTTCCGTAATCTTTCTAACGTACACAGGCAAGGCTTTGATATGCATTGAAAAAAGTGAGAGTACGGGCATTAATTATAAGGACGCTTGGACAAGTCTCTCGAATATATATGAAAACACCCACAAAGCAATTTGTAAACGTTGGTTAGATAAGTACTAGTGAGTGAATTTACTTGAAACCTTTTGATAATAGTTTTTAAATTATTTATTTTTTGTGTCATCAAAATTAGCCGATAAGAAATTAGTAGGTAGAAGAGTAAGACTGTAGTTCATGGTGGAAAATTCTTAAATAGAAGGAAAAATTCTTCAAGAGAGAAGAGGAGATAGGCAGAATTAAAAGGAAAATGAATCAAGAAAAAAAACAGAAAGGAAACGACAAAAAACCCATCCTACACCACCATGCAGGGCATTACAAGAAAACAAAGCCCAGCTCCTCGGCTACGCGCCGACTACCAGAAAAAGAGGGCAGAAACCACACGAAAAATCCAACTTCCACTAAACACAACCTCAATACCAAAAGGGATAGAATCGTCGATCTAAGCCGATGGTTGAAAAATAGCAAAATATAAAATCAAAATATATCACTGGTGTAACCTATACGGATGGTAACATAAATTGCAAAGAACCCACTGACATTTATTTTTTAGAATAAGCGGCTCTTCTTTGCCATACTTCGAGTGCAAGATGAAGAGCGGAAAAATACTAAAATTCCTGATTGACACAGGTTCAAATAAAAATTTTATCCAACCCCCTCTTATAGCTAATCGTACTCCGAATGAACAACCTTTCTATGCAAACTCTGTCGCCGGAAATGTCAAAATTAACTTTCACACCATGGTAAACTTATTTGGAATCAAGAACGTTCCCATTAAGTTATTCTTGGGAACCTTGGGCAACGATAGTATTAAACAATGGTCTGCTGTCATTCACACCGATAAAAATCACATGATGATTAGAGATAACATCAAAGTTATAATCACATCCGTACAGACCACATGCAAAAGACCTTTCTCGACAAGAAAATTTTCCGAGCCTAACGAAAAGCTGACGTACCGCATCAGGTTCTCTCATCGTCACTAAGTGTTATCCTTATCCAATGTCTTCAAATGAAGAAGTCGAAAACGGTGTACAAAACCTGCTTGAGGGTGGCATCATAAGACCATCTCGATCGCCCTATAATTCTCCAGTCTGGATAGTTCCAAAAAAATTGAACTCAAGCGACGAAAGAAAGTATAGAATGGTACTAGATTATCGCAAACTTAATAAGGCCACTATTTCAGATCGTTACCCTTTCCCCGATATTAACGAGGTTCTTTCTCAGTTGGAATAAATGGTTCGCAGTCGTCGTTCTTAAAAGCGGATTCCATCAGATTCCACTAAAGGAATCTGACATTGAAAAAACTGCATTCTCTGTAAATAATGGAAAATACGAATTCACAAGACTACCATTTGAACTCAAAAAGGAGCTTGATTTGAACTCAAAAACCACAAACCCGGAAGGACCTTCGGTCATTCTAAGGCCTATCAGGATATTATCGTAGGTACGAAAAAGACTACGCGAGGCTGGCAAATCCTTTCACGAATCTTTTAAGAGGGGAGAATGGACGATTGTTCAAGAGGAAATCAAGCCAAAAACCAGTCACCTTGACGAAGGAAGCTACTGAAGCATTCAACAAAATTAAGAACGCAATAGTCTCCCAAGTAACTTTATTGATTTATCCTGACTTTGACAAAGAATTCCAACTCACAACTGTTGTATCTACATGTAATAATGACATGATGTAGGCAGCCCTGTTTCTGTTAGTGCGAAAATGTTCCATAAGACCCTAGCTTGAAGTAAGTTTTCACGGATTAAAAATCCAGGGGACCCAAAATCGTGAATTCTCCCGCGAATGCCCCGCAAAGGAAAGTCAACCCACGCTTTCATTGATGAATGTTCATTTCCGCGATCGATGTTCATCAAAGGAAATCCAATAGCTGACTTCCATTGATGAGAATCAAATCCGAATCAGAATGAAATTAAATGGCAATCGAAGGTCGCATAGGAAGCGCGTTACCACACCCACGCACCATCATCCCGGTGCGGATTAGTGAGATTAAGATGGGTGACTATGCATGGGTAAGGTAGGTTAAGGAAACATAGGAGGGTCGATCGGATACACAATTTTTGATCGAAGAAGCAATCAAAATTGTGTGCTCGATTGACACACCCGAGGATCGATTGTCCGAACAAAGAAAGGAATCGGCCTATCGATCCTCTACCTCATCTGATGACGACCCTTTGTCTTTTTGTTGGTAGGATTTCTGTCCCCTTTGTTTCGCTGTCCATAGGATTTTTGTCTTTTGTTTGTGGGATACCAAATTTGTCCTTTGGAATTCGTTGCACAATGCAATAATGAATTTTAAGTCGTTCAACCCAAAATTGTGCAACGAACTTGGAAGTAAATGCAGTTTCTTTTAACTCCTAGTCTGAGCCTGTTAGTATTAACAATGTGAATCTATATAAGAAAAGTGTTCAATAATAAAATGTAAATTTACTTTATTTAACTATTATATATATATTTTATTCAACATTAACAAAGAACGCGATTTTGGGATACGGGAAGGTACGGTACCTTCTTCGATCTTTCAACGACGCTGGACGATGGGTTGAATGACCGAACAAGTGACCAAGGACAGCGCGTTCGGAGGAGATATAAAGCGCATGTCAGCCTGGTGGAGGCGCTTTTTCTGCGATAGATTATGTGGATACTGGGGATCGTTGCCAATATGCGACTGAGTCGGGGTGGAAAAAAGGAAAAAATTAGTGAGGACGAAAAACTCGATCGTGATTATAACCGGTCGTTTTAAGAGCAATAAAGTAGAATGAAATAATAATTAAAAGTGCCGACTTGCGCGGAATGTTTTTGGGCATTTGCGCCTAAATGAAGAAAATGTTTTGAACTAGGAGTTGAAGAATTAAGACTAAGGAATTAAAGAATTGAAATAAACAATAGGTTAAATTAATAGAATAAGAGCAGTGACAGCAGTTAAGGGCGACAACAGTTGGAGGTGTATTCGAAGAGGTTATTATGAAAACGAGAACTGTTGTGAATTAACAGTGTGAACAAATAAATCAAAAAAAAAAAAATTAAGGAAAGTTTAATTAAAGAATTGAAGGACTGGAAACGTTTTAGAATTGGAGTGATCTAGAGTGAATTAATGGTAACGAATGGTCAAGTAAAACATTTACTGGAATATCTACGCCTCACAGGTCTGGTTTCCGTATCAAAGACTCCATATAGGGCGAATCGAATCCGTGCAGAAGCGCTTTCTGCGTATCGCTCTTCACAAGGTAACCTGGACCGACCCCCACCACCTCTCTTTCTATGCGGATCGCCTGAAGCTGAATCTGCAATCTCTCTCATGGCATCGTCCAGGGAAAAATTATGCTCCACATATTCAGGAACAAGTTGTTCTTCGCACTAGCGGTAGAAATCTTGGATCTGAAAGTTCATTCTTCATAAGCTTTCACCACACGGACTTTGGTAGTATGGAGCCGGTCACCCGCATGCTAAGGTTATATAATCGGATCGCCCCCCTCCTCCAGGTCGCGGAAGGTAATATCAATGTTAGGTCCACCTTTCGGACCTGTGCAGGCGCTCTTTCGACTTTTTAAACCTCAATATACGTGCTCTTATTTTTCCCTTACCTAACGGTACAATGACCCTCTGGTTAAATTTGCTTTTCATGATCCGATTAATATATACATATTTCTTTATATACATTGTTAGTTTTCTTACTTTTTTCTTTCTTCTTTAATTTTATAAATATATTTTTTAATTATCTGTTTTGATTTTCTTTTTTCTTTTTTATAATATTTTTTTTTCCGCTTTCTATTCTTTTCCCCCCTCATATTAGTAATTTTAAGTACGCTTTACGCGTTAAGCATGTAGATATAATAATTGTGTATTTTTCATATTTTAAATTTCTTGTTTTTGCGTAGTTAAGCCTTACTTGTACTGGAACTTGTACTAAGTTGGTAAATAAATAAATAAATTTATAGTGAGGCGAATTAGCAAAATAAGAACCGTACCATTATTAAAGATGTATTTGAAGAAGTGTTTGTGACAAGTGATGAACTAAGATGAACTAAGGGGAACAAGTATTAGAACGGGAGTGAGCTAGAATAGAGCTGATGAATGAAGTAAACAATTTTTGGTAAAGCGAATTAACGAAATGAGAACAAAATGGCAGTTAAAAAAGGTGTTGCAAGAAGTGTTTGTGAAGAGTTATGAACTAAGTTAGATGAGAATAAAGAACCAAGAGAAGGAAATGTGGTGAACTAATAGTGCGAACCAATGAGTTGGAAAAGAGAAAGAAAATTAGAATGCGAAGCATTTTCATCAGTGATAGCGGTAGTGAACCAGAAGATTAATAGCGAAGCGAGCCGACATAGCGAAGATAGTGGCAACCGGTTGACAAGATGCGGGGAGGAGACTAGAGGCAGAAATGGATCACGTTAGATAAGTACTAGTTAATAAGTTAATAAATTTGTAAAAGATATATAAGTATAGTAGTAGAAACACACTTAGGAATACTAGTAGGGTACAGAAAACAGGTACACTTTAAGAACGAACTGTGTCAAGTTGGCACTTTCTAGCAAATAAAATTGTTAAATACGAACGATTCTTCCTCAACTTATATTCAAACACTGACGTATATCGTGACGCGTCGCGGAGTTTTTCGTTTTTTCCGTGACAGACGCGTCGGGTAACTCGTCCTATAACGAGTGGCGCCCACCCACAACCTTCTTCGCGGGCATTAGGCCGGATGAGTTACTCAACCTCCGGAAGGGGCGGAGGCTTATGTTGCACCAAAATTTTGCAGGTGACATAGTCGGCTATATTGTTCTTAAGTATGACGAAACAGATCATTGTAACTGAACCGTCAAACAGTAAAAATCATGTGATTGTACAATATCCTTTGTTTTATTTAATGGATGTCAATTAAAACACCACCAACTTAATAGGCGCAGTTTTAAGCCAAGACGACAAGCCAATCACATTCATATCAAGAACAGTAAATAAAACGGAGGAAGTATGTGCGGCAATCAAAAAGGAAATGATGGTCATCATTTGGGCCCTGAACTCCCTAAGTAACGTCTTATATGGCTTTAGAAAGGTAAAAATCATTACAGTTCATCAACCTCTAACCTTCGCCATTAGCAACAAGAATAATAATAGTAAAGTGAAGAGATGGAAGTCAATCTTAGAGGAACATTATTATGAGCTCCAGTATAAACCCGGCAAATCTACTGTTGTGGCTGATGCTCTGTCTAGACCACCAATAATAAATCTAGTAAATTCTATGTCCACCACTGCCCATAGCGGCCAAAGTTCTTCACACAATCTAATACCATCCCTAGAAACCTCAATAAACTCCTTTAGAAATCAGTAGTGTCCGACCAAATCTTCGGCCAAAATTACCACCTTCGACCGAACCTTCCGAACCTCCGATTCGGCCGAAGCCGAAGATTTCAAGAGAACGCACAAATTGAACGAAAAATCCATTTGAACAAAATTGTCGCAGCTACAATGTAAGACATGTTGCCTATGTCTTATCGTATCGGCTGGTCGATATATCCTAACGATGGTAACGGTTCCTGTATAAATGCGTTGCATGGATAAATTTTTGATCACGAAATTCCACTCGAAAATTAGAAGTCAACAAGAGAGGAGAAGTCTTTAGCGAATTTAATAAACGGAATTGGAAACTTATTGCAAGGCAAATGAGACTTACAGACTACCAGACTTTGATGAAAAGAAAATTAGATCAATGTAACTCTTCACAAAATAAAAAGGAAGCCACTCAACCCACCTTAGCAGATATAATTGAGAAAAAATTAGCTATACCGTGGCCTGATAATCATCCAATAACGTTGCGCATCGTCGACATGCTGCCATACAACCTTGTTCATGAAGCATTTCGCAGGCTTAACTTCACTGACCCTTATACTCCATCCAGGTACAGGAAAAAGTCTGAGAAATGCTTTAGAACGACTTTAATGCCAGCGGCGTACGAAAATGTGAAAGGGAAAGTCGGAATTTTCTTATAAAAACTGAATGGGTTTGCTTTACTATTGATATATGGAGTAATCCACCAAAAACATGTTCATTGCTGAGTTACACAGCCCATTTCATTGAAGGATCCGAAGGGCAAAAAGGTATACTTGCAGCTAGTGCCCTGGAACAAGATCACTATGGCCTTAACAACTACTTTACAAGTACGTAAGTAATTATACACGTAATTATACTCGTAAGTACGAGTAGGCTAGTATGTAAAACTTTATTCATTGTAGTAGGTTATTAAAATTAAGGTTAGGAGGTAAATTGCAGTTGTTAAATTAGTATTGTAGAGTTCAGACAAACATCTGACTCAAATAAAATATTTTAAAGTATTGTGAAATAATAATTAAATTAATGTAAATAATAATTATAAAATAATGTAAAAAAATAAAAACTTTAAATTGTGATTTAACAATCACGCAGGGCAACATATCTCAGAAAAACTTAACCAAATCATTGCTGAATTTAATTTAACATATAAAATCCATATGGGTATCTATGACAATGCTGCCAATATGCAGGCGGCCATGCGTTGTGGAAACATGCCGTCTATTGGATTGGATGCGTAGCTCATACGCTGCAATTAGTTATAAATGAAGTTATATTCAAAGATGCTGATGTTATGTGTGTAATACGAAAATGTCGTAAAGTTGTCGGACATTTTGAAAGAATTGAACAGGCGTCACGATATTTAAACAAGTATCAAGAAACTTGCGACTTACCCAAACACTTTTTGATTCAGGATATAGAAACCCGCTGGAACAGCACATTTTTGATGCTGGAAAGATTCCTTCAACAAAAATCTGCTATCAATTCTGTATAAAATCACATCATGTGATGGAGCATGGAGAAAATAACATAGTGTGAACTCTACTTCAGACTTTAATTTTTGGAAGGTCCATCGATCTCGCGACAATCGATCCATCGAGTCATTCTAACTGACCTAGTTTCTTTTCAGCCGTGTTATGCTGATTTTGCAGTTTTTGGGTCGTTTTAACTCGATGGTCGATGGTTGGCGTCGTGCTGACCTTGGAGTTTGGTATTTGATTATCCAAAGGGTCAGTACGTTCTGAAAAATCAAAACCAGAGTCAGTCCGTTTTGGAAATCGAACCAGTTAGTTCGTCTTGAATATCCAATTAGTGCTAGTTATCTAAGTCAATTGCATGCAAGTTCGTTGTGTTCTGCCAAATCAGTACGGTGGTGTGATGACCCACTTGGGCGAGTCTGTTAACAGGAGGTTTTCTTATGCAAAAAATACTTCGTGTTTATTGATTGCCACTTTAATAGATCCCCGTTTAAAAACACAGTATTTGACAAGTGACGAAACGGATAACGCGAAAACCGAAATTTTTTATTTCCTACGACAGAACGAGTCTCGATCAAGTGAAACTACTCACATGGACGTAGAAGATGATGAGCCTAGTCCTTTCTGTTCAAAATCGAATTTTGCAATCAAAAATGCATCCTCAAAAAGTGATGATGATCCATGGGATTCGCACGACAAATTTACATTACCTGTCACAAGTGGTAATGATTTGAACATGCAACATCATTATCCTCCTTTTGAGGAACAACTCACAAGTTTTTTAAAAGAACCTTTGCTTTTGAGGCACGCAAATATATATAAATATTTAGCGTCTAGTTCATATACTTATCTACGGCCAATTGCAGTGAAATATTGATCCGCTCCTCCTACTAGTGTTCCTAGTGAACAATTGTTCAGCGCTGCAGGACAACTACATGCGGACAGGCGATCGAACTTGATTGGTGAAAATGTAGACAAATTATTATTTCTAGCTTACAACCTAAGACTTTTTAATTTTAATTATTAATTCTTGTTAATTCGATTTAATGATATTAAAACGATTATGAGAATTCAAGACTATTTTGCGTATTAATAGGTTTATAATGTTTTTGCAGCAGCAATAATCATTGACATTATTTCAAAATGCTATTATTTGTGACAATCTCCAATTTGTTTTAATCATCTCCTTGTGTTGCATAAACAACAACAGTCAATATAGGAAAACTTTTTAAAAATTATTTTATTCACTTTTGGTCAATTTGAACGGGATTTCTTATGGTTATTACACCTTCGAGAAATTACGAGCGATACAAAATGGCGAATGGAAAAGTACTTATACCTGTGTTTGATGGAACGAATTTGTGGAAAAAAAGACTTGCCTTATTTTGAGAGATGAAAGATTGTGGAAATGTGATAGAAGGAACAAAAACGAGTAATGACAACGAACAGTGGGATAAAAATTATTTAACAGCAATGAACTATATAAACAGTGCTATATCGGACAGACAATTGGAATTTTTGTGATGAAACAACGGCGTATGGAATTATTAAAAAATTTGACAATTTATATTTGAAGGAATCAACGGCGCTGCACATTGTGTGTCGCAATAAATTAGAAAAACTGAAACTAAAGGATTATGATGATTCGGCGACATTTTTTAGTGACTGAAAAATGTGTAAATGAATTAAAACACGCGGGTGCAAAATTTAATAAAAAGGAAAAATTTAATTATTTGTTGAACACGTTGCCCGAATCATACAGCTATATCGGTGATTTAATAGACACTTTAAACGAAGAGGATTAAACGACGAAGAGAACGAAAACGGCAGATTACGTAAAAAGTAAAATTCAAATGAATGAGATGAAAAATCGAGAAGATTGTGATTCTAGAAAGTACGTTCGTAGCAGATAAAAATCAACAAATTAGAACGTGTTATCGATGTGGTGAAGCAGGTTATGTCAAGAGGGACTGCAAAAATGGCGGAAACAGCCAAGGATCGTTTAATGGCGGATATAACCAAAGATCAACGCGTGGTCGGCGGGGAGCCGGAACAGGCAACTTTCAACGTGGACAAGGCGCAAGCGCGCAGCAAGATACGAAGCAAGACGAAGCGAGCGCATGGGATACAACGGTTGCTCATCATGCGGCGTATAACTCAGGTGTTAGTAATGTACGTTAGGGAGTACATTAGGAAATAACACATTGTATGGAAGTTATACATTGTATGGTAGTGCAATGTGTAACTTCTTTATCAACTGAAGGAGTACAACATGAAGTAACACATGGTATGGATGTTATACGTTGTATTGTGATACAATGTGTAACCTCTTTATCAACATAACGACGGAAAAGGAAATTATTAAAAGGCTGGCGAATGAACAGAATGGGGATAGTCAGTCAGGAACTAGCCACAAAAGAGGTCGGACGTATTTCGAATTGGAATTGTGATTAAATAAATAAAGTACAAATTTAAATAAAAGTATCATAGAGGATTTTATTCATTATTATTTACTACAAACGTAATGATGGAATAAAGGGGCTATTGGACAGTGGTTGCACTGACCATATTATTACTGACGAAAAATATTTTGCAAATAGTATTTTGCTTAAACAGCCAGTAAATGTTTATTTAGGTGACAAAAGAGTTCACTGCAAACAGAAGTGTTTAGTTTCAAAACACTTTAAGTGTCTAAATCGTCGTATACAACTTTTAGACGTTAACAAGTGTTTAGTTGAACTAAACGTTTAAAGTGTTTTAGTTCAAAACGTGTTCAAAACGTTTAGTTCAAAAATGATTTAGCTGTTGACAAGCCGCTCCGTCAAAGTGCAGCACAGATGATTGTTTTATCACACACTTTACCATTTTTAATAGATGAATGGATACTGAATTCCGAAGATGACAACGTCTGCGAACGCAAAGACTGTCACATTTTAGTTTTGCAAATTATGAATTTATGCCTCGCATATGAAATAAGGGAAGAATCAGTTGATTTGTTAAGTCACATTATAGAAGTATTTTTGTTACGTTTCATTCTATTGTATCCTAATGCTTTTGTTCCGAAATTTCATTTCTTAATACACGTTCCGCGGTAAAATAAAAATGTTCGGTCCTGCGCGACAACAATGGTTTTTTCGGTTTGAAGCTGCGCATGCTTATTACAAATCATTTGTTTCAGTGGTGAGGAATTTCAAAAACATGCCTTATACACTTGTTTCACGTCAACAAGCTCGTCTGTGTACTCAGCTTTATTCATATCCTGGTCAATCTTCCAAAACTTTTTTATATGAAGGGCATAAAATAAGTGAAGGACCGAGAATTCTTCTAGAAAATTTAGAACATGCTGATCTTTTTAATGGTTATGTCGAAGAATCAAAACGGAATACTTGCGAAATAATGAGATCACCTTAACTAACCATATATGGCACAATTTATAAACCTGGCAGCATTGTTTTACTCAAATGCGAAGAAGATGATATGCCTTCGTTTGGAGAAGTTAAAGATATTTTTATACTTGAATGTAAAATTTTACTAGCTATAGAATTATTAGAAACAATTTATTATGACTCAAAATTGAATTCATATGAAATTATGAAGACAGCTAACGCTGACAAAAATATTATTTTAAAAAGTGTTGAAAATCTAATATTTCCACATCCACTTCCATGTTTTAAAAGCTACTAAGATTGAAAATGTTACTAGTTATTTTAATGTTTCTGGAAAGCGAAATCTTGTTGAGATGCAAAATGTATTTTATGTAAAAGATATGAAATTAAATTTGATAAGGTAAAGTAAAATAACTGAAAATTATAAAATGATTTCTGAAGGTAAAACAACGAAACTTTTTGATAAAACTGATAAAATAACTGCAGTAGCTGTGAAAAATAATGGTTTTTATACCATGAAAAGTAGATTAAAAACAGATGTTTCTCGTTTAAATAATGTTTACCGTGTAAATTTAGAAAATAAATATACAAAGAAAATAAGTGAAAAAGAAAATTGGCAAGGTGACTAAATTATACAATTTGGGGATAAGACGTGTTTGCTTATCGCTCATCAAAAGTTATTTGCGGGATATGATACATTTTGTTAAGGTTAATGGAACAAAAAGTGGGTCCTTAACTGCAAACATTGGTCCACTGCTGTTCATACTCTTTATTAATGGTCTTCTTATTCTTTTACCAGAACTAACCGCATATGCAGATGATACAGTGTTTCCAATGAGGTGTTAAACCTGGGAAGAATTGCCGAAAAACTTGACAACAATACTCAAGACTGTGTACTAGTGGCTGTTCCCGAACACGTTAGTACTAAACATACATAAAACAGTTCTCTTGACTTTTGGGAACTATTGTAATTTTGTTCCAAAAACTTACTACTACTAGTCAAGGAAGTATTACAAGCAGCACTTAAAGTGAAGGAGTGTGTTGAAAATATGTACAAGGTATTATAGGTACAATAATTCTCCATTAATTTATTAACAATTTCAGTATAATTCACTCAAAGAAGAACCGATTCAACAGGCTTCTACGCAACAACTCCCTATTAATTTTTAATCTTCAACTACTCCGCCACCAATTGCAAGCGACTTCACATACACACTCTTGATGTTACTCTCGCAAAATAACCGGTTATGGCGTCTGTATTTTTTCTTTGTATATAAATGATCCTACGTTAATATATCTACGTTCATAAGACTGATTTATCTTACGTCAATAAATACTGTTAGACATTTAAAATCCTTATTTTTGTTAAACCTTCGGTGGTCGCGCACGGATCTGACTCCGCTGCGAAATTATTTGGCTGATACTATGGAAAATATGCACAAAAGACGGTTGCTCTTTTTTGATATCCTCGAGGGGGTAATCTACTGCCTCTCAGGAGGATTTTAATATACGCCACAACCACACGTGACTTTCTATTTTCGTTTTTGTTGTCAGATTCTACCCGCGACGAGTAGTGTACTGAAAATTAGATCTTTAATAAACAAGGTACAGTTGAAGATAATGTTGATTCATCTCGAAGATAGTTGTAGTTAGCCTAATCTTTAAAACTAAGACAAAAGATTTGATTTTGTTTCGTTATTGTTAGAATTATAGAAGTCACAAGCAGTAATAATCAGCTTAACGTATATAAAGTATCTTATTATTAATATAAATCACGTATATTTTATGTATGTATTGGCGTGCCAGACCACAGACACATGTTATTCGTAAAGTCATCCCCACTACTGGGGTAAGTCCATATATATTGCGACATCGAGTGACTGCGCTTAGTCAAAGTGACAAACAAAATCTGTTCATAATTCAGTTGGCCCCACTACCTTCCCCTGACGATCTTCTAAAAATCAATTACCTTCTGTATCATATGGTTAAATTCGAAAAGATAATTAAATCGGAAATTATCAAATGCTTTAGATGCCAGAGATTTGGGCATACCTCTGCCAATTGCAGCATGGATTATAGATGTGTGAAGTGTGGACAAACACACGGACAGATTGCCAACGGCAACGTATGCCCCAAAACTAACGAACAGGAACCTTTCTATATTAATTGTGGAAAAACACCTCATTGGCTGAAAAAGCCAAGCACATTCAGGAAGTGACAAATAGCTACATAAATACAACTCAACCTTTTTCAACTCTTCTGAAACCCAACGTTACTGATAAACCCAACTCAAATTCTGTAGAAATTCCTGACACCACCCTGAATGTTTACGGTACCGAAATTTCCATTCTGGCAGCTATGGCACGTGGTATTCTCACGGCATATAAAGAGGCGGATCCCTCGAAAAAAACTGTTATTGTTAAATATCATTATGGAAAGTCTTAAAGATTAACAAATTTATGATAACCACCCTCAACGTCAACTCCCTCATTTCAAAAAGAAAACGCCACGCCCTCGATAAATTCCTGAAGGAACACCGCCTAGATGTTGTTCTGCTGGAACGTGGCGTAAACTCTGTCATAAAGTTTTCTTTAGGAACTGTGGAATAATTAGGAACGATCGCTCTGAAAAAGGAGACGGTACCGCTATTGTCGTTCAGAATAACTACACGTTCAGACAAATAGACATTCCCACACAATCAAATTCCGAAATTACTTCTATCAAATTGCTTACAAACAACTCTTCAATACTAATTACATCACTGTATCAGTCAGTCTGTTCTACTGTAAACACGCTTTGAATAAACGCTCACAACGCTTTCCTTTTTAAAATCTGAAAATTTGAATCGTGGCCCTATGTTATTTATCAGTTTCGGAACCAGGAAGTCTCACACTTCAGATATTCCGTGAAATTTTCGAACTAGCGGTGGTCCAATTATTTAATAGTTAATTGAGTGAAGTTTTTGGATTAAAACAGATAGTTCCTAATACTATTATAATTTGTAACAACTTGCAAGCAAAAAGTGATCTTGAACTAATTCTTAACTGGTTTGATGCAAAATAATATGAGTTCATTGAAAAATCTTCTGCAAGTAAAATAACTATTTTTGTACTGTGATTCGCCAAAATTTGTTGGGTCTGCCAGCTTCAACGAGCGTATCAAAGTCTGAAATACGGCACCATCGCTCGCCCTTTGTTCAACGACTCTTAGTTCAACGACTCTTACTCTTAGTCACTGTTATTCACTGTTGGGACGTTTGTCACTGTTGGACGTTTGTAGGAGTATCAACATTTGAATGTGGACTGTTCGCCGTTGGATTCTCTCGACTATTCCTGCACAATAGGAGGACGTTACTTGGATTATCAACATTTGAATGTGGACTGTTCGTCGTTCGAATCTCTCGACCATTCCTGCACAATAGAAGGACGTTACCAGGCTCGAATTTTCGTTTTTCCATTACGTTTTGTTTACTAATAATTAGTTGAATTCTCGTCTTAACATTGTTGCTATTATACATTACCTTGAAATTACTTTTAATCACGTTTCTGCCATCATTGAATATATTATTTGTACTCTTATAATTCGACTTAAGGTTTGCACGTTGAATCAGGTACATTTATCAATTATGGAATTAAGCTGTGCTGCCTCCTCTTGCAAAAATAAGAACTCTGACAGGTTCCTGATGTGCCAAGGCATTTGTGGCGGCTGTTTTCACCCCAAGTGTGTTGGTTTGACTGGTTCCATTACGGATAAGATCGTTGCAAAGGAGTCTGGTCTGTACTGGTACTGCTCACGATGTCGTAAACTCACGCTAAGTTATGTCTCCTCTCGTGTCTCGGATATGGATACGGATATCCAAAAAGTTGGATGTAAACTTGCTGAGTTGGGATCCGTCTACTCCGCCTTACTTGCGGCGATGGAATCCCTCAAGAGCTTAAACACAACCCAATGCAACCAGCCAGAAAAAACCACGATCCCACTACCGAGTTCACCGACTGCTAATCGCTCCTGCAGGACTACACGAGGAAACAAACCCACACTAACCCTGCCTCCGGCTCCACAACTTATGTCATTCTCTCCTCTCCCATCACCCCCCTTGCCATCCAATTCTTCGGATCCAATTTCTCTTGTTGTTGACGATCTACACCAACCTCAACACTCGAGGAATGCAATACAAGTTGACTCTGGTTGTAAGATTCATTCTTTACACTCTAGTAACGTCAACACTCCTGCGTGCTTGGTTCAGGACATCAATGCTCCAGCACATCCGATCCTTCCGACTGATACTAACGTGGCACCAGCTAATTCTGAGGGTGAATCCTCCACCAAGCCTCACTGCTCGTTGATGACCGTTCCAAAAATAAAACCTATATTTGTTACGGAACTTGTCCCCTCAACATCCTCTGAAGACGTTCTCAAACACATCGCCGAAGTTATCGGAGTGGACGTGGCTTTAAACAATGTCAAGGTGATCAAACTATCTGCGAAGAGATGTTCCTCTTTTAAAATATTTGCCTCTCCAAATTGCTTTCATCGCATAATTGATAAGCATAACTGGCCTAAGGATGTGTTTATTAAGGAATTTGTGCCGAGGGGAAATGCTCGCAAGCAATCTACAGGAGCGAATATCCCAGAATGCAATATTCTGCCGGACACTCCTTTGCCAGGCATTGGCCTGCGGCACAATGTTTCGCATGGAAAAAACTACCAGTCCTCTCAATCTACTACCAAAACGTAAGAGGTTTGCGTACAAAAACCCGCTCTACTTATCTCTCCTCACAATCCCTTCCTCATGACCTTATTTCCCTTACTGAAACCTGGCTCTGCAATGGGATTCATGACCTTGAAGTCCTCGATCCCCAGTATACCGTTTTTCGTAAAGATCGCTCCCTTGGGGATCCTAACAGGCGTGGTGGTGGTGTCCTTATTGCAGTCCGCTCCTCTTTTGATGTGTCACCCATCCCCATTCCTCCGCATGAACCTTTTGATCTCGTCGCTATCCAAATCCGTCTCCGTCAAGTTAACTGCGTTATTGTCACTTGCTATATGCCACCTCGCTCTAGTGAATCTGCCTATCTCAACTTGTCTGAAATAATTGACTCTCTTGCCTCATCCATCGGTTCTGCGGACCAATTTCTTCTGCTTGGAGATTTTAATCTCCCTAACCTTGAGTGGTCTGTAGATGAGGAGTCGGAATGCCATAATTCAACAAACCCTTCCTCCGCTTCTGAATTTTCCTTCGTTGACTGCACTTCAACTAATTGCCTCTTTGAAATCAGCCCCGTTATTAACCAAAATCAGCGTCAACTTGATTTGGTTTTCTCAAATGATCCTCTTAATGCCCAGGTCTCTCATAGTAGCTTGGCTCTCTGTGGTGTGGATCCCCATCACCCCCCCCTTTACATCTGCGTCTTCGTCGAAAACTTTCCCAGCATCAGTGGTCAGCCTCTGTCCCTCAGGTTCAATTTCCGCAAAACTAACTTCCGTGAACTGAATGCGGGCCTGAAAAAAACACTCTGTAACATTGACTGGAACGCAAATACTGACTTGGCCAATGCTCTAACCCAAAAATTTTACCTTGCATTCTCGGAGTGCATCTCAACCTCCACTCCGCGCTATAGACCTGCATTGTCCGACTCGTCCCCCTGCTGGTACACTAAAGAACTTAAGTCCCTCAGAAATAAACGAAACGCGGAATGGAACAAGTATGTAAACTCTGGCTGCCGCGACGACTTTGTTAGTTTCTACTCCTGTTACTGCGAGTTTAAGTCTCTGGCACACTCACTGTATAGTGATTATTTGTCATCCTTCAAGTATAAGATCCGAATGGACCCCCGCGCATTCTTCGCCTTTGTTAACTCGAAAAGAAAACGGAGTAAGGACAATTATCCGCAGTCCCTGACCCACCTTGGTCAGGTGTTTGACCAGCCGGAGGACATTGCAAACTCCTTTGCTGACTTTTTTTCTTCTACCTTCCAAAGCGATTCTTTCGTGCCCGATGTGGACTACTTCTCACAGCTTAATTCGGCCTCACCCCTTTCCGAACTTAATCTCTCTGACATCGTCGTCAGTGTAGAAGAAGTTCACTCGCATCTCCTGAAACTTAAAGATGACTTCTCCCCTGGTCCGGATGGTATCCCTCCCATCCTTCTGAAAAAATGTGCGGACAATCTCGCTAGACCACTATCCGAGCTCTTTAACCTCTCTCTTAACTCTGGTGTTTTCCCTGATGTTTGGAAAGACGGTTTCTTAATCCCAGTTTACAAAAAAGGTTCGAAGTCCCTCATTTGTAACTATAGACCAATTGCTAAGCTGTCGGCAATACCCAAACTCTTTGAAAGTATCATTGTCTCGAAATTATACCCGTTTTTGGCTTCCTCAATATCCCCTCACCAGCATGGCTTTCTCAAGGGAAAGTCTACGGTAACTAACCTCCTCCACCTCACATCCTTCACTATCAATGCCTTCGAGCGCGGTGAAGTAGTTGATGCAATCTTCACAGATATGAGTAAGGCATTTGACAGCATCCCTCACAGCTTGATCACTCTCAAGCTGAGTTTAGCTGGTTGTCCCCTGCCCCTCCAATCGTGGATTGATTCTTACTTGCGAAATCGCACCTATCGTATTCTCTTCAGGTCCTGGACGTCGAAATCTATCTCTGCTACCTCAGGTGTTCCTCAGGGCAGCCATATTGGCCCCCTTCTGTTCATATTTACAACTAATGATGCTGCCAAGGTCGTGCGACACTCAGTCATCCTTAGTTATGCGGATGATACAAAAATATTTAAAAATATAGTCTACCCGCATGACTGTCAACTGCTGCAGAATGACATTAACTGCTTCGCCTTATGGTGCCGACAATGCAACCTTGCCCTTAATAACTCCAAGTGTGAACACGTCAGTTTCTCGAGGAAGCGTAATTACGTGTCTCATTCTTACTGCATTAATGGGTTAACCATCGGTACTGTGGGCCTGATCCAAGATCTAGGTGTCTTTTTGGACACGAAACTATCATTCACCGATCACATTGACTTTGTGGTTCGGAAAGCTAGCGGACTGCTGGGCTTTACTCTTAGGTGGTCAAAAGAGTTTGCTGATCCCTATATCTGCAAGTCTCTTTTCATTTCAATTGTACGCCCGATCCTTGAGTATGCCTCCCAGGTTTGGTCTCCCTACCATAAGGTCCATTCGGACAGGATTGAAGCAGTCCAGAAGCGGTTTCTCTATAGTGCTCTTAGGGACCTGCCTTGGTCGGATCCATTTCACCTCCCACCGTATGCCGACCGGCTTGGGCTTATTGGTCTTCAGACACTTTCATATCGTCGTAAAATAGCTGACATCTGCTTTGTGCGGGGCATCTTGCAGGGGTCCATTCAGGCCCCCTTTGTAAAGGACTGCATGATTCTGCGTGATCCTGCGTGGAATCTGAGATCAGGCAACATGTTTGAGGTTGCTTACCACCGTACTTGCTATGGCATGATGGAGCCTATTGGTCGCACGATTCGCACCTACAATCGAGTTGTTCAGCTCGTCGAGCCCGCACAGAGGGAGAGTTGCATCCGTTCCCTAATTCGGAACCTAGGAGATATATCCCATCTTTTGTAGCTGTTCTCATGTACCTGCTTCAACTGTTGCTCGTAACTTTGTCATACTAGTTCGTTTTTGCTTTTTTCCTTAGGCAATAGTATTATTTGTTTTTTGCTTTTTGTCTTTTTGTTTTTTCCACCTTACAGTAAATGTTCTATTTGCTAAATATCCTATCTGTAAAATCTTTATTATGTCTCTACTGTATTTAGTATTTTAATCTGTATTGTATCTCTACTTGTATTAAGTATCGAATAAAATGAAAATGAAAATGTATAATACTCCGCAGAATTCTCTTGACACCGGTTTAATTACTAATATCTTCTTCGAATCGTCCAAACTCGCATCTGCTTCCGGTGTTAAAAATTTCTGCTTTATTGGCGGTGACTTCAACGCCAAACACCCCTTATGGCTCAACTCTTCCATGAACACCAACGGTAAAATCCTTCGCGATTGGTACCTAGATAGCATACCACAATTATACATCAAACTACTAACCCCATCCATGCCTTCCTACCACAGAAGTAGCTCTTCGTCTTATCTGGATTTGTTCCTTACTACACTCAATCTCAATGTGATTGACGATGCAAATAGTGTTATGTACTTATCTAATAACATTATTATTTGACTCGGATCATTCTGCTGTGTGCTTTTATTTTTCATTACAGGAGTCTCTCTCCACTGCTCCCCCTCTGACTATTCCCAATTTTTCCAGTACAAACTGGGATTTAGTAAGTAACAAGTCTGTCAAAAATTCGAAGAAATTTACCTCCCAAACAGCACACTACCAAGCAGTGCACACATTGATGAGGCTATTGTAAAATTTAATGAGGCTTTTGCTTCGGCAATAGGCGAATGTGTACCAAAAACAACATTCAACTTCGATTCTCAAATCCCTCTCAGTGCGGAGCTCTTGATGCTCATCAGAAAAAAGAATGACATGCGTGAATGGTGGTTTCGGCATAAACATCTTCCCATCTCTTCCACTTAATTTCAATAAGGGATTACCCAACGCCAAAGAATCAGAAAAATATGAGTCAACTTCTAGGAAAAATCAACTTCTATCAGTAGTACATACCTAACAGCTCAATTATTTTAGAACCACTACACAATCTATAACGGAAAAACCAAAAATTCATATGGTCAAGAGAATGTCAAGAAGCTTTTGAGAAAATAAAACAACTACTGTGCTCCCAACCAATCTTAGAAATTTTTGATTGTTTTGCCTATAAACATATACACAGACGTATCACTAGAAGGTATCGGAGCGGTGTTAAAGCAAACTCAGCCAAACGGAAAAGAAAAGCCAGTAGCATACTTTTCAAAAAAGTTACATGATGTCCAAAAGAAAAAGAAGGCTAAATACTTAGAATGCTTACCCATTAAAAGAAGCAATAAAACTCTGGCAATACTGGTTAATAGGCAAATCTTTCACAGTATAATCCGACCACAAGCCACTGCAAAGCTAGGAGTATTATCCTATTATCTACTACAATATGAGCAGAGTTATTATTTAATAATAGATTTAATAACATTGAGTAACTTATTAACAGATCAAGAGAAAAATGAGGATATTCAGAAACATAAGGACCATTTAATATATAAACACAATATATACTATAAAACGATAAAAAAAAAAAAACAAGAAAAAATACTCGGTCGCTACTTAGAGGGGAAGAAACCTTCCCATTTTCTGCAGGAAATGAGAAATACAGCTGGCGAACGGGTAAGCGACACCGTATTGAAAACGCTATTTTTAGAACAACTACCGGAACAAACACGATGCATTTTATCAATCTCGGATGAAGCAGACTTGGAAAAATTGGCGAAAATGGCGGACAAAATCGCCGATATTCAACAATCCCCAGAAGTCCCTACGATACATCATTCTCCAAATAATAGTTCTTCTCAGCCAGACGTCATGACCTTGCTCATCAATCGCCTTGACAGGTTGGAAGCAAAAATTAGCGAACGATCACGATCACGTTCACGTTCACGTGGTACCTTTGTGATGGACGTGCACGCTCGAAGTCAAGACAATTTAGCAGAAAAGGACCATTAGGTTTCTACCATTTCCGGTTTAAGGAAAAAGCAAAAAAGTGTGAGCAGCCCTGCGCATGGGGACAACCTAAGGAGACGGAAAACTAGTGATGTCGTCCCGTAGGCAGGCGGTCGGTGACGATAGCGCAAAAGTGAAAGGACAAAGCCGCTTGATAATTAAATACAAAAAAACCGGGATGAGATTCCTGATCGATACCGGCGCGGATTTGTCTGTTATACCAAGATACCATGCAGGGAAACTACCATCACCTATTAAATTCCAACTATTTGCCGCAAATAATTCGAAAATTAACACTTATGGCGAAAAGCTACTAAAATTTAGACCTTGGTTTTCGTCGACCTGTTAATTGAATTTTCACCATAGCAGATGTATCCCAACCAATCATTGGAGCCGATTTGCTGAAGTTTTTCGGGATCCTCGTAGACCTCAAAGGTAAGAGGCTAGTAGACGTAAATACAAAACTTTGTACCGTAGGTATCATCACGAACGATCCATATGAAAGTGTCACATCTGTATCAAATGACAGTACAATGATATTCTCAAGGATTTTGGAGAAGTAACGCTACCAGACAGAGCTTTAGGAGCAGCGAAGCAAAATGTTTTCCACCACATAGTGACCCATGGTCCTCCTATTGCGCACAAACCTCGGAGATTGTCCCCGGAGAAGCTACGCGAAGCAAAAGCAACATTTGATTTTATGGTCGCCAAGGGAATTTACAGGCCGTCGAGCAGTCCTTGGGCCAGTCCACTTCATTTAGTAAAAAAGGCAACGGGAAAGTGGAGGCCACGTGGGGACTATCGTTTCCTTAATGCCGTAACAATCCCTGACAAGTATCCTATATCACATATACAAGATTTTTCGCACGAGTTGAGAGGCTGCTCCATTTTTACGACGTTGGATTTAACACGGGCGTATCACCAAATTCCAGTCGCGCCGCAAGACCTCGAGAAAACAGCTGTGATTACACCGTTTGGCCTTTTTGAATTTGTCCTCATGCCTTTCGGATTACGTAATACTGTACAGACCTTCAGATACATCGAGATACATCGATTCAGCTCTTAGAGGGTTAAATTTCTGTTACAGATACATTGATGATATCTTAATTGCGTCTAAAAGTATCCAAGAGCATAAAAAATATCTGACGGCAGTTTTAAGTCGACTTAAGGAATTTGGATTAGCAATTAATATCGCTAAATGCGTTTTTGGAGCACCTGAAGTTCGCTATCTAGGCTACCTAATTCATCAAAAGGGAACTAGACCTCTTCCCTCTCTTCTTCGGCCTGCAAGCGATTATCGATTCCCCCAAGCAGCAAAATGTTTCCGAGCTCAGACAATTTCTTGGGATTGTAAATTTTTACAGAAGGTTCATAAAAAACGCAGCCCAGGCTCAATCGCCACTCCATGCTTACTTGACTAACGCAAAGAAAAAAGACAGAACCCCAATCAATTGGAATCAAGAAGCAGAGAGTGCCTTCGAAGAATGTAAGAGGCAGCTTTCTGAAGCAACACTTATCCACCATCCACTTGAAAACGCCACTTTAGCTATTACGACTGATGCATCGAACACAGCAATTGGTGCGTCCCTTGAACAGCTCGTCGATGATCAATGGGAGGCCCTCGGTTTCTTTTCAAAGAAATTGTCCGAGCCGCAACAAAATTATAGCACCTATGACGGAGAACTACAAGCTATTTATATCTCCCTGAAATTCTTTCAACATATGGCTGAAGGTCGTCCGTTGATCATTAGAAACGATCATAAGCCCCTCACGTTCGCTTTTAGGCAGAAGGCAGGAAAAGCCTCACCACGGCAACTTCGACAGTTGGATTTTATAGGACAATTTACGACCGAAATAATCCACATCTCTGGGAATGACAATACTGTTGCAGATGCTTTTTCTCGGATACAGCATATCAACATGCCCGTCAGCGTATCTACTGAGGATATTGCACAGGCACAAAAAGAGGACGAATAACTTCAGGAAATTCTACAATCGAAGACTGCCTTAGACCTTCGTCAACTCAAAATAAACGAGAACAGTGATGGAATTTACTGCGAAGTCTCAACGGAGAACATTCGCCCTTTTATCCCAAGAAACCTGAGAAGGCGAATTTTCGATGCGAAGCACAATTTGCCACACCCGAGTGGAAGAATTACTAGAAAAATAATACAGAAGAAATTCGTTTGGCCGGGAATGGCAAAAGAAATTACAGAATGGGCTCGTTGCTGCATTTCATGTCAAAGAAGCAAAGTGGGTCGTCATGTACATTTACCCAACGAACATATAGGCATGCCAGATAAGAGATTTGACAATGTCCATATCGACATTGTTGGTCCCTTACCGCAATCTAAAGGATTTTCTTACGTTCTTACAATGATCGATCGTTTTACCAGATGGCCAGAAGCTGCACCTCCGAAGAATATCACCGCCGACGTGGTAGCTGACGCATTTTATTCATCCTGAATATCGCGGTACGGAGCGCCTGCAGTCATAGCAACTGACCAAGGATCCCAGTTTGAGTCAACATTGTTCACAGCTCTGACTCATTTAGTAGGTTGTGATAAAATCAGAACCACAGCGTAATGGGATAATAGAAAGATGGCATCGATCTATGAAAACAGCGATAACGTGCCATAATAATTGCCAATGGATTGATGTCCTGTCGACAGTGTTATTACGACTCCGTACCAGCATTAAAGAAGCTATCGTGGTGTCAGCAGCTGAGTTAGTTTTTGGAACGACACTCAGAATTCCTGGGGAATTTTTCATCAATGTGGACATGCCACCAGATCCAAAAATTTTCGTGGAAAAATTTCGTGAAATCATGAGGAGAGTGCGTCCAACACCTACAGCACATAAGACACGAATTTTTGTATTCAAGAACCTATAGACATGTAGTCATGTTTTTCAGCGCGTGGAGAGAATCAGGAAACCTCTAGAGCAACCGTACGAGGGCCCTTATAAAGTTCTAGAGCGTCTGTCTGATAGTATTTTTAAGATCGACTACAATGGAAAGGAATACGTGGTTAATGTCGAGAGGTTGAAACCGGCTTACTTCGAAGCAACAGCTGGAACATCACAGACCAAAGGAAACACGGTGTAGCACTGCTATGGTTATGGGCATAGAGCGAACAAAACAGATGCAGATGGGCATAGAGCGAACAAACAGATATACAGATGTAGGTAGGCGGAGTCACAAAGCGAGGATCACAATGGCAACAAAGTCCTCCTCTTTCCGGGAACGCATGAAATGACGTAACTGATGAACTATATAGCTGTGAATTGGCAGTAACAGTTAATAGCTGTACAGCAGGTTACGTCGGTTCAGAGAACTTTTTGCGAGTTACACAAATCTTCTGAGTTACGCAATGTCATTTAAACAAAAATGAAAATTCACATTTGATTAATTGAGTGTAGAGTTTTCTTAGTGATTTATAGGAAAAAATACAAAATAAACCACAAAGAATGACGCGAAACTTCAGCTTGACTATCTTGAGAACTCTTTCTTAAATATTCACACAATACATATATGATAATGTTCAATCACTGCAAATGATTCACAAATGTACACTGTATAGATGTTTATTTTATAGATGTTTTCAGGGTATTTTTCAGAAATTTTAACTAGCAAGCAAGAAGCAAATAGCTGAGAAGTTTTAGCTTGAAAAAATTACGTCTGCACAAGTGAACTGTCTATCTTCAAGTTGAACTGTCTATTAAGATTTTACCCAGGCCCAAAAACCAAAAAAGTGTCTTTTTCCTTCCCGAGTGCATAATATGATAATATAACACAGCCAAAGTCGCTCGGAGGGGAGTAGTGTGGCAACCCGTTACTGAAACGGAACCAACATCAAGGGAAGAAAGAAAAAAAGTAACGAGGTGACGCGAGAGAGTTGGAGTGATGAAGGACAAATGGAGTAAAGTTTTTTGAAATTCATAGTTATATTACATTGTATTAATAATAAAAAGAGAAGATTTTCATAAATCTTCACGAAGTTTAATTAACGACTTCTGCTGGCCTAAATACAAACACGACCCCAATAAAATGAATAATTTTGTTTCTAGGTCAATCGAATCAAGTGGTATACAGTCAGGACCTTAGAGAGGTTCTCAAATTTTTCGGCACATTCAGCAATCAACAATTATTCGGTAATTCAAAAAAAATTCCAGGTTTTGCCTGATCGAAAAATAATTCCCTGAATTTTCCCGGTTTTCCAGAAAGTGGCCACCCAGAAGATTTGACGTAATATTTGATGAGGATAAGTCTTAATAAGAATCTGAAACCTACTTTTCTGAGCTTAACTATCTTAGAGAAAGGAAGTTTGCACAAAAGAGTGTTGCCAGTCAAACAAGCGCAAAAGGAAAAATAAAAACATTAAAAAATAAAATATATTAAACTGAATAGTGAAGAAAAATTGAATGCTCAATGTATGACATAAAATAACCTTGAAATAAGAGTTGTTGGAATAAACAATGAACATATTATAACTGAATTGGAAAACGACATAATAACAAGAAATGAATTTCCAGTGAGTGGATTCAAAATTGATCATCTCTACAAGTAAAAAGACAATACAAAAGGTATCCTCTACTGTTGATGATAAGGTTATGATGATTATTAAATCTGTATTTGTAGGTTTTCAAAATTGCAAAGTGTATAATGCTGCAATCACTGCTATGGTTATGGGCATAGAGCGAACAAAACAGATGAAAAGAAACAAAGAAAAAAAGTGTTTAATAGAAAAAAACTTTTGGCAAATCTGCTGGTGAGCAAGAAACTTCAGCCTGGTCTAAAAAATCTATTAACTTTACATCTGCAAACAAAAACTTGGAAAAAAAGAGGGATGAAAATCACATAGATGATGACAAGAGTAAATGTGAAACCTGCAAAATAAGATGGGCACATCAACAATACTGATTGTCCATGGAGACCTAAAGAACCATATAAACAATCTTCTTGATGGCTTGGGATGGTGTTGAAGTGAATGATTTGTTGACAAGACTTTTGAGGACAGTGATTCTGATAAAAATTCAGCATAGAACAATTACAACGAGCTCCAAGAAAAAATAATTCAAGATATTAGTGAAGTAAATAAGGTATTTCATAACAATGATTCTATCATACTAATAAGACGCATTAATAAAAACATATATAAGCTAGAAGCATTATTACCAACGTTAAAATGTAAGCCAATGGTAATAGTAATAAAAGTGAGCAGTCTTGTTGCATCAGCGCACAGATAAACACGTAAGACCGGATGAGAGTGAATTTTAATATAACAGTGTAAATTTGGTTATCACAAGAACAAAGACTTTTGATCGAAATTGACTGATTAAACTGAAATTGAAATTTAGTAAATAAATATAAACAGAGGCAGAAGTAAAAATAAATATAGAAATAAATATAGAGAACTGAGTTTAGAGCTGTTTTCATCAATTTGAGACTGAACGAGGTAAAAAGCTAAGGAAGTTTACAGGAATTTAAGAACGACCAGGTTATGCAAGAGTGCCATGGAGAACCTCCTCCCAACCCTTCCGGAAAAGGGAAGAGAATTGTTAGCAAAACGAAAAGACCACCTTGGATCAAACTGTACTTGGATAACAACTTTTTCCAGGTTTGAGAGCAACATCGGCGGAATTTTCCAAATACGTCAGCGTCAAATCTCTAGAGGGGAAGACGATGGTCAAACTGAACGAATTTCTTGTCAAAAAAGTGGTAAGTACAATAACAAACAAGTGGGACAAGGCATCAAATAACACGGACGCCAACCTCATTCTTCGCATCAAAGGACAAAAAGAAGAGCAAAAATTCTTAAAAGCCACAAAATTAGGTACATGGAATGTGGAAGTTCAATACCATCCAATTCTTAACACATGTAAAGGTGTAATATTCTGTAAGGACTTTATACACTTGACAGAAGAAGAACTCCTTATGGGCTTAAGAGAAGAAAGCAGGGCAAAGGAAATATACATACCAGAAAAACAAGACCCCCAAGGAACTCCTAAACCAATTGGATTGGTTATAATAACATTGGATGAGATGGAATCACACAAGAAGATAGCATGTGGGTTCAAACATTTAGAAGTTCGCGCATATATCCTAAACCCGATGCGCTGCAGTAAATGCCAGAAACTTGGACACACTACGAAAAGATGTATGCAGCAAACAACAACATGTAACAGGTGTGGACAAGAATACCGAACCTGCGCCACGGACAGACGACAGAATGTGCCCAACATACGCGATTTGGAAAGAATACGAGAGAATTAAAGCGCTCCAGAGATGCAGCTTATATGAAGCAAAAAACAATTTCATACAGTATATCCCGACGTCACAATCTTTCTAATGCAAAAGATAGCGCTTTCGCTCAGAGGCTACAAGAAAAACTAAACACTCCGCAAGACGAACCCGTAACCAAACAAACATAACAAAATATAAAGGAAACGACAACACAAGCAGATGCCTGCGAAACAAATCTAACCCACACAACAAACAAAGCACTGTAAAAATAGAAAACGAAAGGGTAGATATACTCACAAAAAAAAACTCAAAATAACACACTAACATTCATTAAGTATAGAACAAATTTAAACGAATTAGAATTCAAAATAAGAAACAATTGTAATAAAGAAACAGATACGTTTACATTAGACGTTACAAAAAACATAATAACATAAAAACGCACCAAAAGAATATTGAAACAATTACAAACATTTGCCAAAACACACAAGTGCAAACTTTATTGAAGAATTACGTGAAAACTGAAAAATCTAAATATTTTATAATTAAGCAGAGATGGGAAAATTCAAGTAATTCCTCAATCATCAGAGGAAGATTCTGAACCAGCAGAAGAAGTTATGTTGAAGGTTGGCAAAAATTAACACGGCCGAATAGTTCCCCAGATATCCATAATAAATCCACTCAATCCCATAACCCCAGAACATACAACACCAAAATCCTTCAAAACAAAACTTCCTTTACGTCCAATCCACATGTCAGTTTAAATTAGTAACCTAGCAATATTATGTTGTGAGACGCCGCATCACCTAAAAGCGAAAGAGGTTAAAACACCATAATAATCCAAACACGAAGCACCTACCATACCCATAACACCGGATAACCTAAAAAACAAAGTACACAAAAAACATAATAATCATAATCACCACTCCACTCACCACTCTAGCCCAACAAGAGAAGTGATGTTTATGTTCACGTTGACAATGGTAATGCGCAACAGTTCAACATATAAACATAGGAAAACATAATGCACATGTCACCATGCTCACCATCAAGCAACACAGTCACCGAACTGTTTCACAACAAAATAACCCTAGAAGAAATCAAACATCAGACATCAGCTGGTTCCATAAAACTTACCCGAACGTCGCCGTCCACATAAATTTGCATAAAAACACATAAAATTATATAAAACAAACATAAACAACTGCGCACTGTCACTTGCCCAAACCGACTGTCACTTGTCGAAGTCAAACACATGTGGAAAAGTGAGTTCTAAAAAACTCAACTGGTCACTACACGATGGAGCCACCGTACAATAAAAGGAGTTTAGCAACACATGACAACATCGCAATAACGGACGAAATTCCCAGTTTCAAAATATAAAAAGCCGGCGAAAGCTAGGGAAAGCATCAGTTGTCAAAACTAACCTGACTGGGAGAATATCCAAGAAAGGACAAGTGAGTACAACTAGCGCCGAAAGAGGTTCGTAAAACCCATCGGTTAAAAGGAATTGAGGTTGAAAGAGGTTGAAAAAAGAACTTAGCCAGATGAAAGACCGCACGGCCATCCCCTCAGCCCGACGTTCTTATCGCAAAACACCGCACGGGAAAAGAGGCTCACTTCCGCCGGGCAATAGAGGAAGTCCGTCGTCGCCTGCTATAAGGAAGTTGCAGAAGCTGCACAATGAGCAGCTTAACTATAGGAAGGAGAAGCGTATTAATAAAAATAAAGAAAAAAAAAACAAATGAGAAAATTATAAAAGAAAAATAAATAAACAAGAATAAAATTATAAAAATACACTGGAAAACACGAATTTAAATCCGCCTAACAGTCGGCAATTTTGGTTATGTATAGGTTTAGGAATTATTCTGTAAAACGAGTTTATATTCATTTGGAGATTTAGTAATAAATTAGCGTACGAAAAGAAATTAGAATGATCAAGAATTTGGAACTGCAAAGAACTTAGAATAAGGTGTCAATAATGTTCATCAAATGGGTTGTAAACCTTCGACTTTATAGGAAGAAAGTCAAACTGGAAACTGTTAGAGTACAATAACAAAAATAAGACAACAACAATTACAGTGGAATATTCGAGGTTATTATAACAACCTAGCTTCATTACAAATAATCATTGGAAGATATAATCCTGATATAATCCTAATATAATATTGCTCCAAGAGACCAAGTTACTTGACAGACAGCTTAATACTCAAGGGAACTACGTAATATACCACCGTAACAATAATTATACCACACATAAAAGCGGTGTAGCCATATTGGTCAAGAGTAATACACCTCATATAGAAACGACAATAAATTCTAGAATACTGACAAGTGCTGTCGGAATACTGGGAAACGCAGAGATGACTACCTGCAATGTTTATATGGAAAATGACTTACAAATCCAGGAGGAAGATCTATCAGACTTGATCCATCAACTTCCTGGAACCAGATGCATAACGGGAGACTTTGATGCTCACTCAACACTTTGGGGCAACTCAAGAACCGACCGTAGAGGCAAAATCATCATGAAGTGACTCGAAGAAGAGGAACTCATCTTACTGAACAAGGGATTTCCCACTCTTCTAACCACACACGGTACATAAGCAGCCATTGACCTGCCGAAAGTTTCCCCAGACATGGCTGGAAGACTAGAATGGAGAACACACCCTTTCCTTTTATGCAGTGATCACATTCCCATCATAATGACCACTAATATACAGAAGACGAAAATTAAAGAAAAAGGTATATACGCCGAATCAAAAGCGGACTGGAGTAAATTCCAGAAGACTCCTTTGTTAACTCTAATAGAAAAAGCACAGGGGATACCTTCGCTCACTCGATTTCCTATCTTGGATCAGTTAGTCAAGATCCACAATCCATCGCTAAATGTGCGTCCCTTCTTGCCCCCCATCTAACAACGCTCTTTAACCTTTCTATCCAGACGGGGATATTTCCTAACTCCTGGAAGGCTGGTGGCCTTATTCCCATCCACAAAACGGGTTCTAGGTCGCTTGCAACTAACTATAGACCGATCGCTAAATTATTCTCAATACCTTAAATCTTCGAAAAGATCCTTGCCAGCAAGTTGAACCCATTCCTCGCTTCTCTTATTGGTCCCCACCAGCATGTATTCCTTAAAGGGAGACCTACTGTCACCAATCTCGTCCACTTAACCTCTTTCTCTATTAATGCCCTCGAGCGTGGTGAAGTTGTAGAAACTATATTCACGGATATGAGTAAAATCGGGATAACGATCCATGAAAAACAGTATTGGAGTGACTCGCAAATTGTACTCTCATGGATAAAGGGAGAACCGTCCACATTCAAAACATACATCGTATCGAATCCCAGCCATAGAATCCCAAGGAAAAAGCTCGGCGGATTTGGTATCTAGAGGCGTCCTACTGAATCAACTGAGAATATCCGAATTATGGTCCCACGGTTCAGAATTCCTCAGATTACCGGAGGCGCAATGGGCAAGCAGAGGGATATCACCGATTAAGGTGGAAGAAGAGGAGCAAGAGGCAGCTTTTCTAACAAGCCAGTAGGAAACCGGCAACGAGAGTCAGCATCCCATATACTCTATAAACCACCACACCACCATTTAGCTTCCTTCAAAGATTCGTGGCTTATATGATCAGACCAAAGAGGAGATTAAAGGGTGAAGTGTTAAGAAACAAGTGGCTTACCACTCTGGAGTGACAAGAAACTCAAAATTGTATAGTGAGGGCCATACAGCAAATATATTTTAAGAGGACTTGAATCAATTAAAAAAACAGGAAGATATTAAGAAACACAGTCGAATGAGCACCCTCTTCCCGTTTTAAGACAAGGACGGAATTTTTCGAGTAGGTCGCACGTTACAGAATGCGAAATAAGTTACGAGGCCAAGCATCCAATCCTTCTGCCGCAATTCTTCTAAAGGCAATTATAAGACAACGATTTTGGATTTTCCAAGGCAGGACACTTATTAGGGCAATCATCGCCATATGTACGCCATACGTTAGAAGCAAGCCGCAATACTTAGGGGCGTCCATTAATTACGTAACGCCAAATTCGGATATTTTTGACCCCCGCCCTCCCCCATGGTAACAGAGTGTCACATTGGCTACAGGTACAGCAACTCATGGATGAAATGAACAAGCTACGTCACGAACCAACACAAGTTTGTAAAAAAAGCCGAGAAGTGTTAACAACCGTGTACATATGTACGTAGCGCAACAGTGAAACAAACTGCACTATCAACATTAACGGCTATTGCTGATGGTACTCAAGAGCCAAATCGTTAAATTATATACGACCGGTAAACGTTTTCTAATTGATACGGGCGCTGATACATCTGTTATTCCAGCCAGACGAGGAAATAGATTTCAGCCAACTCTAGTTCGACTTTTTGCACAAAATGGCAGCCGTATTGTCACATTTGAGGAAAAAGCACTAACGTTATATATTGGAATTCCTCCAATTCATTGGGTACTTTGCATCGCAAACGTTCTTTATGGTATCATAGGGATAGATTTATTGCATCACTATGAACTCATTATCAACATTAAGAAACGACTTATTTTCGACCAGGAAACGGGAATTAAAACTAAGGGAACGTTGGGATCCGTTATGATCGTCGGCATTTCTAGGTTCAACCAAGAAAACCACCTTTCATACAGCTGGTTAAGGAATTCGCTTAGATTATTACTACTCCAACCCAAAAAGCCACGGTTAAAAGCCACGTAGAACACCATATCGAAACTATTGGTCCACCGCTGTTTGAAAGAGCACGACGGTTATCACCAGATTTACTGAAAGCAGCGCGGAGAAAATTACATTCTCAACCAGGGATTTTGCAGGCCGTCTCATAGCCCGTGGGCTAGTCCATCCCACATGGCACGTACGAAAACTGGCATCTGGTGCCCGAACAGATTCTTTGACACACTGAGCTTCTGGGAACACCGGCACTTGTCCAAGTGTTCCATGATTACATGATCACCACAACTCTGTAGCCGTATTGACATGGCAGCACCAAAATCTTGAGCAGCTCTGATTACATCGACACGACTTAACCTACATTTTCCTTTCTCGTGAATTCAACGTGGTGGATGACAGACGTACTGAATTGGGAAATCAATCTGAATCCATCCTGTGATCTAAGTTGAAAAGTTCTTGTGAATTATTAGTAAATGGTTATGGAATGGCTTGGAAGGAAAATATTTCATAAAAAATAACATTTGTCCTATAGTTACTTCAATTAACAGGTACGTTAATTTTTTTTATACTTGGGTCATCACTAACCTATGAAGTTATGAAGAGTAGAAATTCATTCAGTTTTATGGCCTGATATGTAATCACAGAGGCATGTTGGCGATGTATGACCTCATTATCGTATTGAAGAAAACGTACATTCTTTTTTGAAAATACTGATTAACAGTAATTTATGTAAAGCACAGCACTTATTCAACTTTTACTCCACTTGTGTCACGGAATCGCTCCCCCAATTAAATGTTATTACCTTAGGTAAACGAGGTAATTTCACCGGAACAAGAACTTAGCAGAAATAACCAGAACGATTTATATAACATGGCAAAGATACTGGGCTCATAGATATATAATGAAATGAGACATGCCACTTTCAGTGAAAAAGAAGAAAATGGATAGTGGCATCCTCTCCTGTCTAACATATATGTATCTCACTAAGCTGGAAAGAAAGAGAACAAAACAAGTAGATTTCTAACTTTACTCTATGAAACTGAAACGTAAATGGCCAGGTCATGTAGCGAGAACGGAGGACGCTCGGTAGACAAAGCGTTTAGTGTATGGAAAGTACCGAAGGGAAAAAGAACAAAAGGCAGACCATGTAGAAGATGGACGACTACATCAAAGAAGCAGAAGGAGACGAGTGAAAATCAAAGGCGAAAGACGGACAATAAACGACCAAAATGGAGAAGGCCTTTACCCTAAACAGGGGTTCTCATATAAATAACTCAAATTAAATTAAACATTCTATTAATAATAAAGGAAGGCAAAATAATCATCAAAATTAATATAAATTGCATAATTGTGATGGAAAATTGACAGTTATGTTAATTAATAAATTCTAGGATTAATAACTGTTATTGCATGAAAATAAACATTGTAAAAGTTCAGGTCAATTGAGAAATAGTAAAAGGCTTATTTATTTATTGTGTGTTAAAAGCTGAAATTTTGAGAAATGGATAACAAGTATCATATTCATTTTTAGCAATTGAAATATTTTCCTACAATTCTGCTTTTCGTTCTTCACTCTCGTTGTATTATATTGTCATCATACGAGCGTTAGCATTTGCACTGAAAGATGAACAGTATGGTTAAGATAATCTTTGAAAAACAAGTTACAAAAATAGCTAAGAACTACATTTCACTTTGAATGAGTATTTTGCTTTCCCTATTAGGGAGACAATACAAAGTTCTTAGGCGGAGGCTAGAGAACACTAGCTGAGTCTAAGAGAGTTTGTATTGTGTTAGCAGACTTTTCTTAATACGTGAAGACACTAGGTAACGCTAGTTCCTCACGATATCAAAAGCAGTCTTTGAGGCAAGGGTTAGGGAATTTAAATGAAATAGTCCTGCTGGAAGCCAAACAAGAACTGAACTTAATTTATTACACCTTAGAGGTGCAATGCTCATCAGAAATGTAAAATTTTCGTCGCGACAACCGGATGTTGCGATTTACAGAGCATTGCACCTGAAAAGTACAATGCTCAACATGCGGCGGCAACATTCCCATTTTTCATCATTTAGTTCCTTTCCAATGCACATTCCTTCTCAATGCTCCACTTTAGTAAATAGTATTTATATAGGAGCTTCTCTCGAGGCAATTCCTTTGCTGCTGATGGTTTTAACTTGATTTCAATGATATTTTTTGTATCTTTAACAATTCCCAGAAACGATGGAAGATAGTGCGTCAAATTGTTTAAATAGCTTGGAATCTCATATTTAATTTTCTTGTTTTATAAAGTATATCAACGGCTCTACCTAGATGATCTATTGATCTATTATTGCTAATTTTCCGCTCCTCGCCTGCAAGATTTAGGAAAATGAACCCCAAATGAGAGGTTATGATACAGGTATTTATTTAGCGATTTTATTTAAAATAAAACGAATTTTAATATTCAAAATATTGTTTTTATTGTTTTTTGGTCGGTTTCTAGCAAATGGCATCAATAATTGTTGGCGGACTCAAATGGATGCTCGTGCTGGTCACTACATACGTCTTTCATAATATGATTTAATTCACCGAATTTATCTCTTTTTAAATAAATTTCATATTGTAGTTATTCATGTCTTCTGATTTTGTACCGTAGGTGTACGAAAGATACAAAATCGTACCCAGTGTGCGGCTAGCCTAAGTCTTTTAATAAATTCTATATTACAAACTGAAACTAAATGTTTCATACAATATATATAGAGAGGTAATATCCAATAGGATTTATGCCACATCTTGGTCCAGAACGAAAACCATTTCAATCTCGGTCAACAAAAAAATACAGGTAACTCTTGGTCGAACATTTTTCGGGCAATGAACTTATCCACAATTCAAAACCCTAAAACGCAACTCACAAAAAGCTGTAAGGAAATTAACAAATTATTTTTTTCCAGAGCACATTCACTCTATCCACATCTTATGTACATTTTGCTTGAATCGCTTGAATATTAAAACTGGACGAAGTTTTGTGCCGCCTGCTAAACAAGACAGTACAACGGTGAAATGAGTTTTTTCATGACCAGTAGTTTTAGCAAATATGGTCTTCTCACCAATGCCTGGCACACCACAGCCTATTACCTGGCATATCGAAGGTTATGGGCGTTAATAATAATTGGGCGCATCCGCTTCATAATAAATTTATGGAACGTACTGACCTTTTCTTCCAGGTTTTTCGAGAGCTTCTGTGCAATTTTCGTCAGCCGACGAATGCATGGTTCATACCGATTCATGTACCGAGTACACCAACCAACTGATGCTTTAAATTCTCAAATGGCTCCAATTGTTAGGAACTTGTCTTCTTTAGCCATTTGAAGCGCGCGTAGTCTAATGCTGGAACGGGTCACAATGTATCCATTTTGGCTGCACTCCAAAATCCAGGAATTCAACTCATTTTCGAATTCAGTGAGAGACGATTACCCAAAACGTAATGCTTTTTTAGACTTTGGCATTGATTGCAAAGAAGCCTTACGTTTCCTCCAATCTCTTACTAGTTTTTCGTTGTCGCCAAACTCCCTCCCAGTTAAACAATTATTAGTTTCTTCAGCTCGATTAATGACCTTCAGTTTAAACGATGCAGAATACGAAGCTCAAATTTTCTTTTCAGAACTCGTTCCAATGTACCGTTTTATTTTATATTATTATAATTTGTGGATGATGTGTAAGATGTCTACAGCGTAAGCAAGTCAAATGGGGTTCTAATAAAGGGTTTTCTTGATTGAGATATCTGCCAGCTTGCTGCGACGTAGCCTGCTTCGCAGACTAATATCAAGATCATTAAAATGTCATTAAGTATTGAGGTTTTGCTGGCATAACATTTCACTAACGGAAAAAGCCACTGCATTACTTAACGGCATGTTCTAACGCGTTATACATGGCGTTTCTCTAAAAACTGTTTTAAAATGTGGGTTGACCAGCGTGTAAGTCGATCCAGCTTTTTGGCATGAATATTCGGGCATAAAATTTTCAACTTATTCGCGAGTATATACGGTAATTATTTTTGAAATTTTAAGTTTGTTTTGAAAAAAATGTAAATATTTTTATCCCGACTTTTTCTTTTAATTATAATACAATATTTAATTAAAGAAATTTGAACTTACACATCAAATTCAACATTTTCTGACTCACGACAGTGACAGCACACGTATGGTACAGTCGCCAAATATCGACCCTGTAGGTACTTACTTATTATTTTATTTCATTTAATTATCTACCTCACTTTTTATATTAAAAATTTAATATATATTATTTTTCAATTAATTTATAACCTAACATATATAATTTGAAATCATATAACTATTAAACTTAATTATATAACTTAACTGAACATATAACTTAATTATAGAACATAAAATTATACTTTAATATGTCTAATACCGCGTTTACACCGACCGAAATCTAGTAGATTAAGCGACTTGAGGAGATTTAGCCCGAAATCATACTGAAACCTCCATGATTTACTATACATTTTCGAAATCTTCTCGGGAGTAGATAAATTCGAAATCCACACTTAATCACCTCAGTGGCACCATTAACTGGTGATCATTTTTGCCATTTTACGTCCTTTAGTACAATTTAGTACACTTTTAGGACACTTTTGACGTTTGTGAAATCAAAACAATTCTTTGTTTGGCGCGGTGGTCGGTTTGATTACTTGGCGAGATTGTTTTGTGAAAATTAATTTAATAATTGAAATAGTGTAAATAAAAAAAAAAAATGGAAAAAAGACAAAAGAAACTTCGAAAAGCATGGGCTACTGTGCAAGAAAGAATATTAATTGAATATAAATGCTCTGAGGAGTTGCCGCAAAAATAGTCACATATATATGGAAATGGCGGCAGAAATGCAAAAAAAAGGATGCAATTTTTCTGCTGCCGAAATTAAAATCAAAATTCACAATTTGACAAACAAGTATCGGTGAGTTGTTTCTTGGAACCTTTTAAAGTTCTATTAATATTTCGGTATATATCACAGAAAAGAAAAAAATACAATTGGACCATCAGGAGGATCGCCATCAGAAATGGGAACTATTTCCCAAAATTCATGAAATCCTCGGAGGATATAAAACTAACAATATCGAGGAATTGATGCAGGAAAGTTTTCCATTCGTGGGTATGTATAATAAAATGAAATTGAGTTCTAAATGATTATTATTATTTTTACATTTCAGGACATGAAAATATATATTATGAATATGATTCTGGGTCTCCCATAACCGAGCTTGAATCCATAACCGAGCCTGCATGCATAACCGAGCCTGCATCCATAACCGAGCCTGCATCCATAACCGAGGTAAATAGTGATCGTTTAAAGGCTAAATTCGAGCACGCTCGCGACTTTGCAAAGAAAAGTCTTCAACTAGAAGAAAAGATGATTGAGAAGGTGGTCAAAATAGGTAAAAAAACGGTGGATACTCTGCAGACCATTGCTGAGAACAATAAGCAATTCCAAGAGCAAGTATTAGAAATATTGAGGAACAAGAATTAGCCAGGATAGCCAGAATTTAATATCAGAATGAGTAATATTTTGTCATGTTATTAATCATATTTTTATAGTTTTATTTTGTTATGTTGTTATAGTTATATTTTGTTATGTAAGTGAAATGAATTTTGAATGTTAGAAATGAATTTAAAAAGACTTATAATGTTTTTATATTTACTTATATATGACGCCAGTGCATTACGAATGACCTCTGCTTCGACGTCCTGATCACTGTATCCATTTTCAATGGTTTCAGGTTGTTGCAAGTCTCTGTTCTGTTCATAGCTCTGGTAATTCAGCAGCCATTTTTCGTTTATGTTATCGTTGTTTACATTTAAAAAATTATGCAAAACGCGGCAAGCCTTTACGATTGCAGGAGCATTGCTTATGTGGTTGTCAATGCCCTTACCAATTCTCCTGAAACGAGCATTCAGCTGCCCAAAAGCGTTTTCAACTACTAGTCGGCACTTTGATAACGCGTAGTTGAAATTTTTTTGGTTTTCTGTTTCGGAAACGGAAAAAGGGTATGGTTTCATAACATTAGCCGAAAAACGGAACGCTGAATCAGATGTGATGAAAACCGGGATGTTGGAACCCATTATGTCCGTCGACATTTTCCTGAGAAGATCATCCTGAAGCAATTTCTAGTTCTTTAAAGCCTTGGACACATCTTTCTATTTTGTTCTCGTTTAATGGGAATGTATTGATATATTCTGGAGCCATCACGTACCACACTTCATCACAAAATTCTTGGAGAATCACACAAACGCTTGCTTTTGATACTCCAAACAAATTAGCGATTGTGGCGTATTCAGCAGACGACCTTAATGCATAAAGAGCAATTGCAATGCGCTTTTCTAGAGGTAAGCATTGTCTGTAGTTGGTGTCTTTTTTCTTCAGTGCTTGAAGTTTAAGGCACAACTCTTGAAAGCACTGCCTATTCATTCTAAATTGCTCCTTGAAGAATGAATCATTGTTGTATGCGACGTCATACTCCCAGAATTTTCCATAACGATTCTAAAAAGAGGAATATATAACAAAATAATAGTAAGCTCCGTATAATATACTTACAATGGTCCATAAGCTTTTCGCGGTCCTAATATTTAAAAGAGTCTTCCACAGCATTTGACTTTCTCTCTCTAGGAACGTAATATTCCTACGATATTTGCGGCGATTCCGCTTCAAACGCTTCAGCGTTTGTTTCAATTCCGCACTCATTGTATTTTTTAATAAAGGACTTTCAAACAAGTCATTAAGAAATTTATCTTGGGCAGTAATTAATAATATTAGTTCCTTTGAGTTCATTTTTAATAATTTTAATGAAGCACCACGCACAGTTTGGCAGAAGATAATTTCACAAATAAACTGTCAAACTGTCAAACTAAATCTTCTCATTGGCGGTGTAAACGGGCGAGGAGATTTATGAAATCATCTCACGAAATCTACTAGATTTCGGTCGGTGTAAACGCGGTATAAGTCTAAGTAAAACTAAATGTGTAAATATTATTTTTAATTTAGATTTAAGTAGCATAGTTTTTTAATGTTTAAACAATTTTTATAATTGTTAGTCAGTTAGTGAATTGAAATTAAAAGGATTAGCAACTTTTAAAATAAATTTTAAAAGGCTAAAATTAAATTAAATTGTATGAAATAAAATTAACCCATTTATGCCCAACGTGTCGTTATCGACCCACTTGAGAAAATATTTATTTTCTTAAGTGTATGTCACGGGTTTGCACGCAGGCCACGCGGGGCGAAAAATAACAATCCATCGATTGATCGATTGAGTTTTCGATTGATTCGTCAATCAAGAATTATGCCTGGCAGATGACCACGCCTCGATCCTGACCTGCATCAATGGATCCGAAGTGATTCCATTCATGGGGAGGGACGAGATTAAAACAAACCGAATGCACGATTTCTGATTGACGAATCAATCAAAATTTGCACAAATGCAATCCCGCTTAGAGAAACAACTGCCCGAATGAGAGAGGCCTCATGTCTCGAAGGGTGTTTTTATCGACATACTTTTTTCAGACAAACGTCTCATCATGTTGACACGTAGAAAGTACTTATCAGTATTTTTGCACAGCTCATAAAGTGTGTTTCAAATTCAAGTTTTTTAGTTCTCCATCATGGCTTCTTTGAATTACTGGTAAGTACAAAATATTTTTAATAAAATGACCAAAAGAGTATCACAAAATAAGGAAAATAAATCAAATTTGCCATAGATAGTATGTTTTTGTAAAAAAATTAAATACCATATGATGAAAAATAGCGATTTTTTTACATGGGTCGATAACGACCCATTGGGCATGTGACAGAAGTTCAATAAAATTATAATTTTAGGAAAAACCCGCTGACAACAGCAAAACTTTTGGAAGAAATTGAAAAAACCGAGCGTGGAGAAAACTTTCGTGATGAAATTATTATTTTGTCACCAATTGATGACGGTAATGACACAGATGGTGATTCTGGGGAAGAAGACTGTAATGATCCTGGTCAAATGAAAACCTTGGCTGAGATTCGATTTGATGACGATGCAAAACAACCATTATCTGAAGAAGCTGACTTTGAACCTAAGCCACCGAGACGCAAATCAAATAAAGCGTTACGCAAATGGCAAAAGGTAACACATATACCGGACATGCCGTCAGAAAAATTGTTGTCATTGATGCGCGTCCTCACACTTGCTCCGGAATATCATCCTATTGAATTTTTCAATTTGTTTATGAGTCAAGTGTGTTAAAAGAGACAAAATCAAAATATTTCTCTATCCAAAGATGAATTTTACGTTTTCTTGGGAATTCTAATTTTGAGTGGATATGTGCCATTACCAGGACGCAGAATGTACTGGGAAAACGCTGAAAACACAAAAAATATTTTAGTCTCGAAATCAATGAGGCGGAATAGGTTTGAGCAAATATTTCGTTTTTTTCCATATTGCGGACAACAGTGCGCTCCCAGTAGATGATAAATTAGCCAAAGTCAGACCTCTTATTGAAAATTTGAATTCGAAATTTTTGTGTCATGCTCCGATTCAAAATAAAATTTTGATTGATGAATCAATGATTCCATATTTTGGACGCAATGAGTGTAAGCAATTTATTCGCGGCAAACAAATTAGATTTGGCTAAAGGCGTGGACTATGGTACATCCTAATGGTTATTGCTTGGATTTTGACGTATACCAAGGAAAAAAATCCAAGTCATACGGCGAAGAAAATTTCGGACTTGGAGAAACAGATTTTAGAAAACAATTTTGGTATTATGAAGTTTTCATTATTCCTTGACAATTGTTTTACAAGTGCAAAATTGCTTTCTTCACTTGGAAATTCTGGGTTCACCGGGACAGGAACTGTTCGAGAAAATAGGACTGAAAAAAGTCATTTGGAGGACAAAAAAGTAATGATGAAGAAAACTCGGGGATATTACTGCTCTGATTTTGATACAGATAACAATGTTGTTGCTATAAGATGGAAAGACAGTAGTGTCTTAACAATTATGTCTAACGAATATGGTATAAATCCTATTCAGCAAGCAAGCAGATACTCAGTCTGTTCAGTAATCACTGAACTTTATATCACTTGCCGAAAAGCAAGCAGGCTCTGCTACCCAAAAGAAATGATCTAATATACATTGGATGTTTTCTTGAGTCTTTTGGATCATTCCATTTGGTGTGTCAGTTTGATGATAGTTTTTTTTTGAGTTTTTTCTGAAAACCCATTGTCTTGTATCTTGATCTATATGAATTGTGTAATATCTATATGAACTATGTAATATCTATTGTGTAATATCTATATATTATACCTAGTCTAGCCATAAGTTCTGTCAAAGGTGTGAACCCGGCTTAAAACGGAACGCAACCCAAATTTTTTTTTATGGTTTTGGCAGCTGTCATGTGCTCTATTAAACCGCCAAGTCATTTCAGTATAGCGTCACCCGTCATCATGGAATGGTCAACAAAAGAGAACCGAATCGCAGTAATTGCGCTCCATAAATGTGGTATGGAAAAAAAGAAAATTTTCAACACGCTCAAACCGCTCAAAATCAACTTGAGATTTGTGTATCGTGCCATTAAGTTATTTGAGGATACTGGTGATATAAATGACCACGAGAGACCCGGTCGGCCACGCATCGTTCGGACGCCACGGGCCATCGCAGCAGTACGTTCCAGATTGAACAGAAACCCGGTGCGAAAGCAAAAAATATTGTCGCAGGAGATGAATATCTCAGAGAGATCCGTCTCACGTGTCATCGGTGATGACCTTAGACTTGGTGCTTACAAACGACAAACCGGTCAACATGATGTACATCGGCCAGACAAAAAGATTGGTCACGACGAGATTTGCTGAACACACAAAAGAGGCGGAAAAAGCAGACAAGCGCGGAAATACAGGAGGTGGGACCATACGATCCAGAGTGGCCAAACACATCGTGGAGGAAGGACACACAATTAGTATCAACAACGTCAGGATCATCAAAGAAATAAATGATGGGAGGAAACTTGATGTTTACGAAAGTTTAATGATATCAAGGGAAAACCCAGAGTTACTTCTCAACGACAACAATGGGTGGTGCGATTCACCACTCCTCAAACTAGTCAACTAGTTGTTTTGGGAATTTGATGTATTCACTATATTTATAAGCAACACTGCCATGTTATCTTTAGTTTTGTAATTGTCACTGATGAAGACAACATATAGTTTTCGAAACAAATTTGTCTGACATAGATGAAATAATAAAAATAGCGTATTATTGGAACCATGTTTTTTAAATCTTAAATTTCAAACAAAAAATTTTTTAAACGCTTTTATCAACTCCGCGAACAAAAACAAACCCAATTAAAAGAAGGTTTTTGAATAGTCATAGTGATTACTCTAGTCACCAATCCTAATTTCGTCAACGCTCCATTTTTGCCCATGGAAGTAACACCACCTTATTTTGATGTTTCTAATCAAAAGTTCTTCCACTTTGCCAGCTACTGTGAAAATGTGTATAGCAAGGTTAACTTCTGTGATGAGTTTTAAGAAAAAGGAAATAGTTCGTCAAGGTAAACCTTTTACTAATATATCTTTGGACACGCAGAAATATTCCCATGAATAAGTTATTAAAAGAAAGTCTTATATAAGTAAACGTAGATTAATTGTGATAAAAAACAAGGTAATTATATTTAAATCATATCACGTATTTCTCTGGAATTGATATTTAATATAACACATAAAAAATTCCTAATATCGTACCTAGGGATATGTTCTACTATTCAATGTTCTCTTCCCTTAGATAACAAAACGAAAGCTATGGGATAGTGTAGCGATGGAGAAAGCTGTTGAAGCGGTAAGATCGAAGGAAATGGGGTATGAGAAAGCCGTAAGCCTATTTGGTGTTCCAAGAGCTACTCTGAAGGATTACGTCAAAAATGTTGCAAAATCAATAGAAAATCTAGTTGGTGGGAAAATGGGAAGAAAACCTGTTCAGCCAGTAGAATTAGAGGAGGAACTGGTGAGCTATTGCTTAACAATGGAGAAAAAATTTCTATGGTGTTACATCTTCCGATCTAAAACGGATGGCTTTCCAACTAGCACTTAGGAATAATATTCCTAACCCATTTTCAAAGACCAAAATAGAGATGGGCAATAAATGTATGAAACTGTTTATGACTCGTCATAATAACATGTCTTTCCGCAAAACCGAATTGCTGTCACGAGCTCGTGTTCAAGGATTTACAGCCGAAAATATTAAACTTTTCTTTGATATACTGAAACCAGAGATGCAAAAGGTAAAGTTTAATCCTAATAAGATATTCAATGTTGACGAAACCGGGGTAGGCACAGTTCAACATAAAGTTAGGAAAATTCTGACTGTAAAAGGGAAAAAAATGTTCAGAAATTGTCATCTGCTGAGAAGGGAACACTAATAACTATGTTACTTGTGTGTCAGCTGCTGGCCAGTTCATTCCTCAATTAATGGTTTTTCCAAGAAAAAATATGAAAATAGAATTACTTAATGGAGCACCCCCAGGTTCTATAGCTGGATGCCACCCGTCTGGTTGGATCCAGCCTGAACTGTTCACGAAATGGCTGAAACATTTCGTGTCGATAGTAAAACCAACTAAAAAAGATCCTGTTTTGTTGGTTTTAGATGATCATTATTGTCATACAATAAATATGGATGTTATTGGCATTGCACGTGACAATGGTATATCCATCATATGCCTCCCTCCTCATTCAACAGGTCGAATGCAGCATTTGATTGTTTCATTTATGTTTCCATTGAAAACATATTACGCCCACGAAATAGAAAATTGGTTAGTAAATAATCCAGGTCGTGTGGTTACTCACTATCAAGTTAGAGAGTTGTTGGGAAAAGCTTATGCTAAGGCCTGCCAAATTGATGTTGCAGTGAATGGTTTCCGGAAAACGGGAACAGGATAAATGAAATTTTTGACGAAGGCTATGCTCCACCAATTCAATAAAATACAAAGATTTCAACACTGGAAACAGCATCGGTGAAAAAGATCACCTCACTGATGAGGTCAATAACAGGTACACCAACGGCTTCGTTATCCCAGTTCATAGTCCCTCAAGACAAGAATCAAGTTCTACAAGAAGAGGAAAAGCTAGGTTAATCAAGTCCAGGCCACACAAAGAGGAAATAAAAAAAGTTGAAAATGAACAAATGGAGCAGAACGAAAACTTAGCCGGGAATAAAAGCGGCAGAAGTTTAAGTCTAATAGAAACAAAACAGACTAAAAACAGTAGAAAAAGTAAAACCAAGCGGAAGAAGAAAGGTTCTCTAACCAGCCAGATGAAGATGAAAATGAGAGAGAATATGGAAACAACGATGATGCAGAATGTCCTATTTGCAAAAAAAAATTCTCTGAGGACAAAGAGACAATAAAACAAACAATCAAGAAATAATAACGAAATAATTAACAATCAAAATAATGAACTTAAAAACTAAACACTCTCGCAACGAGAAAAATCACTAATTAACAATAATCAATAGTAACCGATATATAGGCGCGATATCGATTACGCGTTCAATCGATTACGACACTCTCCACACGGCGCACGAAAATAAACTTGCGTAATGACGCCAGGCGATCAAAAAATTCTACACGGGGAGTGCCACGTCAACCAAACGAAGACAAGATAAACTGGCGTGATGACGCCACGCGCAGAATCTTATCATGCCCACAAAAGAATGTGCCCGACCGTTCTTTTTGCGAACGCGTCGATCCCATCATGTAAATGCCCGGTCAGCTCACCTGAGAACAAAGAACTTATCTCTTTATCTGAGCATTGAAGAAACTTACCGTTATCTAAGGAATGAAGAATGCATCTGAATAATGCCTCTGTCAACGAAAAATTAAGTTTGCAAGAACTTGAACAAATAATAATATGTTCCATGATACATTCCCATGAATACAAATTATGTCAACGCCAGGATCTCCAATTTCGTCTGGGATACGTGCACCGGAATTCCAAAAATGCATGGTAAAATGCTAAAATTCTGAATTCCTTATCTTATCCATTCATGCTGTCATTCCCGAATCAACGGAAACTGATGACTCAGCAGAAACGCGGCAATAAGTGACAGCCGGTCGCTACGACTGAGGATGACACACAAAGCTGGGAAAAGACAACAACAAAAAGACGGAGACATTCATTAATGGAGAAGTAAATGGAAACAGCCACAAACACGGGCTTTCATTTACAGGAAAACAACAAAAGGTAGCTCACCATTCATTCATAATGACAGGTGAATGGTCAAGGAAACCAACAACATCAACAATTCCCACTAAGAGTATGACCCGGAGGGAAATAAAATTCATTGAAAATTCAAAGAGAGAATAAGAGAACAGGAATTGAGTTTTCGATCAAGAAAAGTGATGCATCAGCGACCACGATGGGAACATTTGATCGTGGGAAAGTGACCTATCAGCACTATTGGTCCTATAAATAGGGACCTAAAATCAATCAGCGGGCAGTCTGGGTCTGGTGAGGTGAAGCTTTGCTTCGAGGAGGAGATAAAGAATCCAGCAGCTGGCCCAGGACCAACTACCGTCAGCCAACGACGACATCCGCTCGAAGGTAAAGGAAGAGCAGAACCATCAGCCCATCAGAGTTTTGAAGACATTAGCGTGGCAGAACTTTTTAGAAACCAAACGCATTATTTTGAGGGCAACACGCTAAGATGAAGTTTTGGAGAACAGAAGTTGCAACAGAAATATATGCTTAATGGGAGAGAGTTCCGGGGCTGTCGTCGTGAGATACTGTGCTGTGTCGGGTGATCGTCAGCTAGGGATGTCAAACGACTCAAATTGGTGCCTCGTACGTGTTCATGGCCAACCTATAATTCAATCGGTCTCCATTGCCGCGCGTGGCTCTAAAAAACTGCAGACTTCGCCAACGATCGAATTAAATGAGAGTACTTCAAGCAAACATGCACAGGAGTAAAACGGCCGACTGTCTCCTGGACCAGTTCGTCTTAGAGAAACGAGTGGATCTGGTTGTCCTTTGCGAATACTACAAACAGTCTACCAACGGCACCTGGATAGAGGGCATAAGTGGCACTGGTGCAATATGGATCCCGGGGGGAAATTCTATCTCCATTACTGGTTCAGGAGCAGGTGATAGTTTCGCCTACATCCAAACGAAAGAACTGGCTCTGATGACCTGTTACCTAACACCAAGTGACCGTATAGGAAAATTCGAAGAAAAGCTGAGCCGGATTGAAGATAAGGCGAGAGAACTGGACCAACATCTCATTATATGTGGCAATTTTAATGCGAAAGCCGTAGAATGGGGTACGGATACCACAAATTCAAGGAGCAGAAGAGTTCTTGATATTGCCGCCAGGTTGATTCTAAACGTCGTCAATACGGGCGGCTCTGGAACATTTAGGAGACCAGGATGTAAAAACACTGTACCAGACATAACTTTATCATCAGAGCAGCTAACTCGGAAAATTGTACAATAGACGGTTCTTGAAGATTATACGCGAAGCGACCACCAGTATATCTTCTACCAGGTCGAAGAAGGAAACGATCCAACATGGACTACAAAAACCACTAGAAAATGGAACGTGGGGAAAATAAAACTAGAGATATTTCTCTCCCGGTTGGATGAGATGCAACATCACAACGCCCATAACGCCGATGACAGAACACAGGTGACTGCTGTGATGAATAGCATAACTCGAGCCTGTAATGCCTCTATGCCAAAGCTTCGGAAACATAGCACGAGAAAAGCCGTTTACTGGTGAACAAAAGAGATTATAATATACTAGACCCAGACGCTCGAACGCAGCCACGACAGAAGCAGAAATTTATAAAATTGCCAAAAAAGAGTTTAAAGCTGCCATCGCGAAGCGAAAGAGGGAAAAGTGGGAAGAACTTCGCGAAGAGTTAAATACAAACTCACGGGGCCTTGGGTACAAGATTGTCATGCGTAAACTCGGATCCAGGATACCACCACCAGACCTTGCAAGTGAAACGGTCACAAACATCGTGAACACCCTTTTTCCTTCGCATGAGAGCCGTGGACAGGATGCGGTATATAACTTAAAAAACAACAAAGCCCCTGGACCAGACGGAATCCCAGTCGAAGTGCTGGAAATGGTTGCCAACAAGCGTCCACAAGTGTTACTGGAGATTTACAACGAATTTTTCCGAAAGTGTGGAAGAAGCAAAAGCTCGTGCTCAGAAGCAAGCGTAAAGGTAGCCCGCTAGATTCATCGCCCTATCGTCCGCTGTGTATGTGGGACACAACTGGAAAGCTGATGGACAAATTATTGAAACCTCGTCTTACTGCAGCTTCGAATGCGGATAGGGGGCTATCGGAGACAGTACAGTTGAGGCAAGGAAAATCAAACATCGGAGCCATTCATGATGTTAGCACTAGTTTCCAAAAAGCACAGATTGGGATTAATTTCTCAAGAAAAATAGTACTGCTGGTGACATTAGATGTAAAAAACGCATTTAATAGTCTCCGATGGGAGGATGCTCTGAATGCCCTGGAAGCTTTCAACGTGCCTGTTTACTTAAAGAAAATTTTGCAGAGCTACTTAAGAGGGACACAAGAGTGGCTAGAAACACGCAGTTTGCGAGAATTATTTAAAGCAAAAGGACACTTTTTGCCTCGAATCTATTCGAATGATGGTCATGAATTACGGAATAATTCTTCGTATGCAAGTGGTCCATGAATTGCACGAATTAAAGGAAGAAGACAATCAATCGTTTTCGGTTACTTTTGACGAATGGACGTCGTCTAGTAACAGGCGGTATATGAACATCAATACAAACACTTACACAAATGATCGTGTCATGATATGGAATTTAGGACTTAGTCGTATTTATGGGAGTATGCCAGTAACAGTTTGTGTAGAAACTTTTGAGGAAGAAGTTGAATTGAACTTGATTTGGACAAAGATATTGCTACAGTTACAACTGACGGAGCTTCGGTTATGGTTAAAGTTGGTAAGTTGATCCTCTCATCTGAACAACTCTGTTATGCCCATGGCTTACAACTTGAAATATAGGACGTTATTTATAAAAAAAATTAACACAGTCTACTCAACAAAAGCAAATTATTGTAAACTTCGATAATCCCGAGACAAACACAAATGATGAAGAAGATAAGTCTAATGAAACTAACGACGATAGATTTTTAATTGAAGAAGTGCCTTTGGAAACAGAAGGAGAACTAATATCTAATTTTAACGACTTAATCAGAAAGGATCGAAAAGTTGTAGGTATGTTCAAAAGTTCGCCAACCAAAAATGACTTGCTTCAAGAATACGTCAGGAAAGAATTTGGAAGGAAAAAAGAGCAAGTAAAAGATTGCAATACAAGATGGATTAGTCTAGCTATGATGATCGAAATTTTCAACGAATTGAAATTGTGTGTTGAAAAAGCTTTAATTGACATGGGCCATTCACCAAACATCGAGTACAGCTTCTCAGAGCAAGAACTTTATACTTTAATAAATTTCGAAAATATTTTTTAACCGGTAAAACATGCCGTTGTAGTTCTTTGTCGGCAAAATTCAAATCTCGTTACAGCTTAAGCTACACTTAAATTTATGATAAAAAACTGGAAGCGAATAATTCATCACTTGCTGCCAAACTCGCTCTATCTTTGCGCCAGCGCATATCACAACGACGAACAAGTATCACTGCACTTTTCATTTATCTTGAAAATCCTTGCACTTACGAAGCATCATATGATGGTGATACATTTTCTCTCCCGGCAAAAAGTTTGCTTCGTAAGGATATAAAAGATTTTGTCATGAGAATGCAATTCTGTGTTTCACCTCCAAGACAAGATGATGATGAAGAAGACGATCTAGCTCTTTCTGTTTTGGCTGGAGAGGTTGTTGCAATTGGAACCGACAACAGCAGTGAAGTGGTTTCGCCGACAGACCTAATACTGGAGAGGGAACTGGAGTTAATTATCTCATCAGCATCTAATACAGTTTGCCCCTCACAATCTTCAAGTAAGGCTAATTCACTGGAGTTTATCATAAAAAGGAAATGACCCTTGATGAATCTGGAGGTTCGATGCCAAAATATCTCACATTTACGTATAATGCTTTCAAAGCAATACCACCTACAACTGTTGAAGCTGAGAGGGCTTTTTCTTCTGTGGTCTATATTTCTTCGAAGATACGCAGTAGTTTGGCGAATGACACTCTAGACACGTTATGTTGTATAACTTGTTTGGACCCTTATAAATATGTTATCTAGATTGTCCAATGTTACCTAAGCTACAAAATTTTTGATGTTAATTCTTTATTATAATTTGACTTAATAATAATTTTGAAATTAAAATACAAGTGCATTTATGCTAAGATAAATAGCGATTTCAATGTGCGGGATCCCGCAAATACCGAGACTGAAGATAGGCTGCGGGATTAGAAGCCCTAGCTCAAACAAATTAAAATTATAGATTATTACCGAGTAAATTGGGAACCATATAAGAAAAAACGAAACAGCAACAACCAATGTAAAAGATGCCAGCGATATGGACATGCAGCCCTTAACTTTAACTATAAATACAGATGTATAAGTGCGAACAGAGCCATGAACCAAGTAAGTGCATGAAAAAGGCTGATGAACCATCAATATGTGCCAACTGTAAAACACCCGGCGAATTTCAGAGAATGCGAGGCATACATTTGTTATCAAAGAAACCAACAGGAACATTAGCAATAAACCAGCCGAAGTGAACAAGATCCAACCATGCACATTGATGAAATCACCAGTAACAACAAACAACACGGAATCAAGTACATCGGCGACAACACTGAGTCCTCCAAACAATCAAAGTAACGTAAGTAATAGAAATAAATTTGATCGAAACACAGAAATTCAAAGAATGTTTAAAACTGATATTAACACATTTACAAGACAAATAAAAAGCAGATTAACAGTCAAAACTAATGCAACTTATCAACTTAATATAATAATTAAATGGACTGTAAAAATTAAAAATAATAGAACTTAATTGCAATAGCATAAAAGCATGCTATAAAATATTGAACTTGATCTAATAGTCAAAAAACATAACCCTCCCATAGTGTGTCTGTGTGAAACCTTTCTCAAATTAAAAGACAAGTTTTTCATGAATGGGTGCAAAGTACATAGAAATGATAGAAATGATGAAACAAGAACGGGTGGAACGGCTTTCAAGTAGTCTTGAATGGACTTCGAAATACGACAGGGGCATGTCTGACCGACGCTACAAAATACTTCTGTGTAAATAGCTGCATTAGTTATCATTATAACAATTATAACATATTACTATGTAAAATGTAAGAGGAAGAATACGAGTAAGTAGGGACTGTAAGTAGATGTAGAGAAACCGATGAATCAACAATAACCCAAACAAAAGAGGTTCAAAACCTATATGTAAATAGGCGCAGGTTTTTTTGTTATCGCTTTTACAAGAAACTAGATGGACTTACCAAGATCAAAATTATACCAGTCGAAAGCTTGTTTCTTCCTCTACCAGCATCAATTCAATTTATTTTAAATTTACTTATAAATTAGTGTAATTTTAAGGTAGCGAATTCCCATAATTGCATGTTTTAGATCTTAGGTGTGAAATTAAGAATTAATGATCGTAAGCATTTTGTGAATATAAAAGAGGAATCAATTAGCTAATAAAGTTCAGTATAATTCCAAACTTCAACCAAAACCTTTCATTTGTATCGAGAACTAGTGCTACCTAGTTTCTCCTTCCCTATTTCCCAATCAGAACTAGTGCTACCTTGTTTCTATTACTCCCAACCTTGATGAAGGACTAGTGATACCTAGTATCTTCGACCATTCCTCGACACATTTCATAAGTCCTTCAAAGGAGTCTTGCCCGAGACCTACTCTTGCTCGTATCTTCCCTACACTTTCTAAACCAGTTTACATTCTCTTTTATTATGTTTTTATACAATATTTGTCATTTATAAATACATTTCTCTCATCAAATACACGTAACAAGAAAAATTGGGGTGACATTTTGGGGACTGGAACAGATTAATGGAATTTCAATTCATTTCAATGGGGAAAATTGCATTGAGATACGACAAAATTGACATACAAGCAAGGAAGTATCGCTTTACATACAGAACGATGGCATGCGCAGGGATCTAACCATAGAGTACGTGCTCTCAAACTTCTAGACAAAATCGACCATTCTACTAACGATTTGCTCACAGAACTGCGACAAACCGACTCACAAGATACTAAAATTTGTGATGGTCCTCCTCCAGGATACCTAAAAAGGGACCAAAAACAATAAATAAGTACTAATCAAAATACTTACCACACGTGGATCCAATCTGCAACTGACATCTGTCAACAAAATACACAAGATGACGGGATTATGGATAATTATGGCACCCATACAACAACAATGCGTTTGTAAGCGCAGGTTACTAACAGCCACTAGTAATCACTAGGTGGCACCACCAGGGCGGAAGCGCAATATGGCAACGTGACGATCAATGACAACGACCTACGGTTGAACATTGATCAGGAAAATTTTGTGTATTCGACACAAAATTTTCCGATAAATAACGGGAAAATTTGGACTACAAATCAGTCTGGAGAAATTACTTCCCGAAGGTGTGTGAATTCCGCGAACCAGGAATATCACCAGGAGCAGCTTGGACTCAACTTCATCCAACATAATCTTAGCTTGGACTTCAGCTCAGACACAACCACCAGCAATCGAGAAACCGGGAAATTCAAAGGAGGACGTAGCCACTAGAAGCTTGGACTTAGCCGCAAAATCGCCGAGATCCGGAGAAGTTGAGGCTTAGACGCAGCCGCAACCATAAGAAGGTAAATATTAACTATCCTCGCGGAGATCCACTGTCCGAACACGGTTCCTCGGAACCTATCGGCTCCGGATTAGACCAACCGAACACGGTTCCAAGGAACCTATCGGCTCAGGTCTGAAAGAATCCCCACGCGTTCCTCAGAAGTTAAGCCCATGACGACCTTGCCCAGTCACTCGCTGGAAGAGGCCTTAAGGGACCCAAAAGCGGGTCCGCGTCCTGTAAGCTTGGAGGAGTACCGGGCCAGACAGCAGGGGCAACGACGAGAAACCAAACCTCCGACAAAAGGAATACCGGTGGCAAAGTACAGATCGGGGGTGGAAGCCAGGTTTAGAAGAGAAATTGAGGCAGTCCGACGCCTATTGCTGATTGCCGTGGGCCAAGAAGAGCGACTACGTCTAGGACAAGAGATCCAGCGCCTCCAGAACAGCCGAAAGAAATACCGTCAGCAGAAGAAGCGATCGACTAATGGGAATAAACTCCGTCAGAGTTCTCTAGTTTCGAACCATAGTTAACGTATAGGTTAAGGATAGTGAAATAAATGCTATTATAGTTATGAGAATTGTATTAGGCATAGAATAAATAAAACAAAATTCGTATTGGAACCACTTTTAGATCTTTTACATCCATTTTGGTAAACAAATGGTTTCGACCCGAAGTGTACTCTCAACGTTCAGACATATGCATGGTTTAGCATCACAAAAGAAAAGGTGCTAAAAAATTGCATAACAACTGGCGCAGCCGCATTTAAAAACCTACGTTTGAGGCAAAAATAAAAGTATGGTCAAATAGAAAGACCGTTTGGAAAATTTCAAAAATAGTCTAATTTTTTTGGAAAATAAACTAAAATCTTTGATTGACACTTGCACAAAGATCGGAAAATATAAAAACAATTGTTGATGGTACACAAGGGGCATTGAGAAGAGGCAAGAATACAAGAACCTCGAGAAATTTATGTTATAACTTTATGTGTTAATAACCTAAGAGCTTTATTTTGAGAAAAAAGCATGCAGAAAATTGCATAACGATGTTGTATAAATGTTAGAACGTAATTGAAACTAGATTGGAATTGTAAATCACATTTTATAGAGAAACTAATGTAATTTGGTTATAAGGCAGAATTGACATTGTATAACGTTAATTAAGTACAAATTTATCTGAATTGTAAAATATAAAGTACAGATAGAACCGCATATGTAATTTGGTTGTGGATGTAGCCGGCTGGAAAGAAAAAATACTTAAGAAGACTGTTACGAGAAGTCGCAACAATGTTGCATAGGAAAGGATGACATCAATGTTACAATCTACGCAGCATTGTTGCCGGCCCTCGTCGAATTTTCTAGCCGTTATCAGCTCGATAAAATATTGTCTGGAGTCAGCAAAATGAGTTTGGCCTTGACTCCAGGCAGTATTTTTCAATCGTAATTCGATGTGATGATCGATCCCTTTGCCAGTCGCTCTAGAATCTTCGTTTGGATCGGTCACTCAGTTCAACAATCGCTCTTTCAACTTTGTTCTCGCGTTTTAAAATTATTCTTAATATTGCTCAAAAATAAAGATTAATAAAGCTCGTAAAAAAGTGAAAATTGAATGAAATGTTTTTTAATTGATTATATGCTCTACGCTCAAGCTCAAATAAATTAGTGCTCTTAACATATGGTCCTTCGAGCCGGATTTACAACCGGTTCATAAAATGTCGCTCCTTAAAAACGCAATGCAAGGAGATGCAGCTCGCTTGCTAGCAAACATGAAGGCAACCAATGAAAATTATCATATTGCGTGGGAGCTATTAGTTAAAAGGTACGAAAATAAACGACTACTAATTTCTACCCAGCTCGACAAGCTCTTCGGCTCCAGCTCTACAATTGAATCTAATTCAAAAGGCCTTCATGATTTGCTGAACACTCTCCGTGAAGCTCTTGATTCGCTCAATGCTCTTGGCGCAAGAACTGATGAATGGGATATGCCAATAGTATATCATATTGTACGGCGGTTAAGCTCACCCATCAGAAAAGAATGGGAAAGAACTCTTGGAGGAAACAATGATTTTCCTCAACTAAGCTCACTTCGGGAGTTCTTAAAATCTGAAGCTACGACCTTGGAGAGCATCGAAATAACATCGGAGAAATCCATGAAGTTCAAGTCTTCAGCATCAACCTCATCTCAGCAAAGCTCTAGACAAAAATCTTTCTCTTCTCGCTCATACGCCGTCAATGCTCATGCTCAAGCTCACTCAACACCATCTCATGCAAGAAGTTCATCAACAGCTCAAGCTCTACCTCGTCAAGATTCACAGAGTTCTAGACTCATTAAACCATGGATGAAGGGGGTTCGTGGTCCTGACGATCCTGGTCACACTTGTGACTGTTGCGGTGCTAATCACTACATTTCTAGTTGTGACCAGTTTAGATCAATGTCGCCGCTGAAACGTCATAATCTTGTTATAAGTACCCGATTATGCACCAACTGCCTTGGGAGACATGATGTGCAGGCATGTAGAAGTAAAAAGTTATGCTGGCACTGTGGTATCAAACATCACACCTTGATCCACCTCGGTGATACTACATCTGCAGCTCAACAAGCTCAAACATCAGCTCCAGCGACGTCAGCTCTATCCACTAGCTCTCAAAAAGAAGCTCCAGCTCAATAACAGCCAAGTTCATCAGCTCTAACTGCCAATCTTGTTTTAGCTCCAGCTCTCTCTTCAATTACCAGCACCGCTACAAATTGCTCCAGCTCTGCTCATGTTTTTCAATGCTCTACTAGTAGTCAACTGTCAAGTTCTCTCAATGCTACAACGCAATCACCAGATCAATCTACTGCTCAAGAACTCTTCCAGCATACATCTTCTCTACTTGCTACAGCTCGTGCTCAGTTAATTGCTCCTGTCATTGGTTGCTATCCAGTGAGAATGCTCTTAGATTCAGGCTCAGAGCTCTCTTTTATTACACACAAACTCGCGCGTAAGCTCCAGCTTCCAAAACACAAATCAGCTATCCAGTTTACTGGTATCGGTAATATAGATGCCGGTCGCTCAAAGGGTGTCAGCTCTATCACGCTCAAAGCTATACACTCTACAGCTCAAATTCAAGTTGCAGTACATATATTAAATCAGTTGACTACAAACTTACCAAGCTGCAACATTAATAGTTCTTCATGGGAACATCTGGACGGACTACAACTTTCTGATCAAGACTATAGGACACCAGGTAACATTGATATTATCTTGGGTTCTACTCCATTCGCTCAAATTCTAAGCTCAGATATAAGAAGAGGTCAACCCTCAGAGCCTATTGCTCTTAACACGCTCTTTGGTTGGGTAGTTTTTGGTCCAACATGTGTAAGCTCAACTCAAATAACAAGTCCAGTTTTCCATATGAAGCAAGATCATGACCTTCATGAACTCTTAGCAAAATTTTGGGTTCAAGAAGAAGCACCTAAAGCTCACTCTGCTCAGCTCTCTCTCGATGAAGAACAATGTGAAGCTCATTTTGTCGAAACTCACTCAAGAGATTCTTCAGGAAGATATATTGTTAAACTACCAACAATACAATTACCTTCAGCTCTTGGAGAATCAAGAAATATAGCATTTAGATGTCTAAAAGCCATGCTCAAACGACTCTCGAATGATCCTCAGCTCAATAAGCTCTATAGAGACTTTATGGCAGAATATCAATCTCTTGGCCATATGAGACTTGCTTCGAATGCTCAAATCAGCTCAGACACAAGTGAACAATCAGGTTCAGTTCACTATTATTTGCCTCATCATGGTGTTTTAAGGGAACAAAGTCTCAGTACAAAATTGAGAGTTGTGTTCAACGGTTCAGCTCTTTCTAGCTCTGGATATTCGCTCAACGATGTTCTTCACACAGGTGCAAAACTCCAGCTCGACATTTTTGACGTGTTAATGTGGATTCGACGTCATAAAATTATCTTTTGCACTGACATTACCAAAATGTTTCGACAGATCAATGTTCATCCATCAGACTGGAATCTCCAGAGAATTTTATGGATTGATCAACATGACAATATTGTTCCGTTCCAGCTCACTACAGTTACATATGGAACAAGACCAGCTCCATTCCTTGCAGTTCGGGTACTACTGCAACTTATTCAGGATGAAGGCTCCAAATACCCACTCGCCATTCCTCCTATGATTAAAGGACGTTACGTGGATGACATTTATGGTGGCTCAGACACCCTGCTCGAAGCTCAGCTCATAGCTCAGGATTTAATTAAGCTCTGCATGGCGGGGAGCTTCCCTCTCGCAAAGTGGTCAAGCAATAGCCCTGCTTTTTTGCAAGCTCTCTCTCTCGAAAGTATTTCAAAAGCTCCTGCTCAAGCTCTAGACGATACTGAATTGAAAGTTTTAGGACTTTCCTGGAGTCCTACGTCAGATCAGTTTATATTCTCACCTAAACGCTCATCTCTCAAGAGGATAACCAAACGAACAGTTCTCTCGGAAGTGGCTCAGCTCTTCGATCCACTTGGATTCTTAGCTCCAGTAGTAGTTCGAGCGAAAATGTTTATTCAAGAGCTGTGGTTAAATAAATCTGGATGGGATGATGAATTACCTGAGCAGCTTATTCAACGGTGGACGCATCTTCGAAATGAGCTGCCTCATCTAGCTCATATTCACATTCCAAGATGGCTCAATACTCTCTCCAGCTCATACATAGAAATACATGGCTTCTCAGATGCATCGCAGTTAGCCATGGCTGCATGTATCTATATCAAAGTTCAAAGCTCAGGAGAATCAGCCCAAGTAAAGCTCTTGTGTGCTAAGACAAAAGTAGCACCACTTAAACCAGTCACTATTCCTCGCCTCGAATTATCTGCTGCATGGATGCTCGCAAAGCTCCTCAAACATGCTCAACAAGTTCTGGAACTAAATCACGCTCCGCTCTATCTATGGACTGACTCCTCAGTGGAAAGAATTCGTAAGAAACAGAGTTTCCTCAATACAAGAACTCAATCCAACAGCAAAATGGCTTTATGTTCCTGGAAAACAAAATCCTGCGGATTGTGCTTCTCGAGGACTTACTCCAACGCAGTTAATCAACTTCAATCTGTGGTGGAATGGACCTGAATGGCTCCTTAGCTCATCTTCTTCTTGGCCATCTCAACAGTTCAAACCTTCAGCTCTAGCTCACAAAGAAGAAAAGCCTGGAATATTGTTACATGTAATCAAAACTCCAGATGAAGAAGCTCACCCACTATGGTATCTACTTTCAAGATATTCAACGCTCTACAAGCTCTTACGGGTGACATCTCTTTGCAAAAGATTTTGCAAAATGCTAAGGAAGGAAGAAAACAGCTCTTTGGCTCACAACCCCATAGCTCCTGAAGATCTACTCAATGCTCAGCTCGTTTGGGTTAAAACTGTGCAACAAGTTCACTTCTCTTTCGAGCTCAAAGCTCTACAAGAAGATTTACAATTACCATCTTCACATTTCATTTCAAAGTTAACTGCATTTTTGGATGAAGATGGGATACTACGAGTCGGAGGTCGACTCGCAAACGCTCCTTTAGAAGTCGACGAAATTCATCCAATAATCCTACCAAGGAAATCTCGTTTTTCTCAGCTCATCATAGATCAAGCTCACCGGCAAACATTACATGGAGGAGTTCAACTCACTCTCATGACTATTAGAGAAAAATTTTGGATTCTCGGAGGAAGAGCTCCAGTTCGCTCATTTATTCTCAAGTGTGTAATATGCGCTCGATATCGTGCTCGACGAGCTCAACAGCTCATGGGTCAGCTTCCAGCAGCAAGACTGAATGCTATAAGGCCATTTCATACTACTGGTGTGGATTATGCTGGACCTTTCATGCTCAAAACATTCCAAGGAAGAGGTGCCAAGACATATAAAGGTTGGATAGCTGTCTTTGTATGCTTCGTAACCTCAGCAGTTCACTTGGAAGTTGGGTCTTCATATTCAACAGAAGCATTCATTAAATCATATCGTCGATTCATCAGTCGAAGAGGAGCAAGCTCAGTGCTCTATAGTGATCGTGGAACGAATTTTCGAGGTGCCGACTCTTTTCTCAAGGAATTATACAGATCCAGCTCTCAGGAAAACGCTCAGCTTGTAAGCTCGCTTGCTCAGGTTGGAACCAGATGGGTTTATTCGCCACCAGATGCTCCTCACTTTGGTGGGAAATGGGAGGCAGCCGTGAAATCTGTTAAAAGTCACCTGGTCCGAGTTCTTAAAAATACTCTTCTGACATTTGAAGATCTTTCAACGCTCTTAGCTCAAATCGAAGCTGTCTTAAATTCGAGACCACTCTCACCACTCTCGGATGATCCAGAAGACCTTCGTGCTCTTACTCCAGCTCATTTTCTTCATGGTTCAGATCAGGGAATGTTGCCAGAAATTGCTCTTACCCATTTAACAGAATCTCGATTGGCTCTGTGGCAGCTTATCCAACAAAGGCTCCAACACTTTTGGCGACGATGGTCCAAGGAATGTCTTCAACGATATCAGTCCATTTCAAAATGGACTAGAAAAGCTCACGAAATTCAATTGGGTACGCTCGTTTTGCTCACAGATGACAATTTCCCTCCAGCTCAATGGCCTCTAGCTCGAGTCATCGAAGTTCACCCCGGGAAAGATGGACTTATAAGAGTGGTCACAGTAAAGACTTCGAAGACAACATTAACCAGACCTATCGCTAAGCTCATAGTACTTCCTATTGATACATACCGCAATGACGTTACGGTAGACGGGGAGTATGTTACGAGAAGTCGCAACAATGTTGCATAGGAAAGGATGACATCAATGTTACAATCTACGCAGCATTGTTGCCGGCCCTCGTCGAATTTTCTAGCCGTTATCAGCTCGATAAAATATTGTCTGGAGTCAGCAAAATGAGTTTGGCCTTGACTCCAGGCAGTATTTTTCAATCGTAATTCGATGTGATGATCGATCCCTTTGCCAGTCGCTCTAGAATCTTCGTTTGGATCGGTCACTCAGTTCAACAATCGCTCTTTCAACTTTGTTCTCGCGTTTTAAAATTATTCTTAATATTGCTCAAAAATAAAGATTAATAAAGCTCGTAAAAAAGTGAAAATTGAATGAAATGTTTTTTAATTGATTATATGCTCTACGCTCAAGCTCAAATAAATTAGTGCTCTTAACAAAGACAAAAAAGAAAAAAAAAAAAACACAGTTAAAAGAAAAAAATTAAGTGAAAAAAAAAAAAAAAAAACAAGAAGAGAAAACACAAAAGAAGAAAAAAGAAAAAAAAAAAAGAAGAAAAAAGAAAAAAAAAAAAAAGAAAAAAAATTGTATGGCACAATCCACACCAAAAATACCACTCACTGAATCTGTAAGTAGGTTTATGAGAAGACTTGACGCGTTCTACATTAACAACCCAGACCCTAATTTCCCCTGTATTAGCAACGTGGAGGGAACCGCTAACCCAGAAGATCAGCCAAATCAAGACGAAGAGGAATCGCACAACGAACTAGCCGCTAGCCAGGAGGACCAAGTAGGTGAAGACGAGGAGACGTCGCACCACGAACCGGAGTCACCAAAAACGCCGGAGCCAGAACAGGGTGACGAACCCGAAAGCCGCGATTATAGCGAAGCAGTTACTCCAGAGGAGGAATTTCAACCAGACGGAGTAGGACACGGGCACGAGCAAACAAACGATCAAGAGGAAATAACAAACAAAGCCCATCTAAGACCCGAGGTAGTAGAGCTCAGGGGTGGGAGATACTACGTCAGGACATTTTCCGACCCAGGAAGCTATAACTGTGAACGGAACGGCCCAAAACCAACAGAACAACAAAAGGTACAACCAACAACTAGTGAGGAAGCCACGAAAGATAAGGACAAAAAGATGGCTAACGTGGAGCTAGTGAACAACATCTTGTACAATAATGTACCAATCCTGATTGGAGAGGATAGCCCGCGTAAACAAAGCGAAATCAATGAGTTTGTTAACTGCGCTAGACTAGGCTACGAGACTCTCACAGAAGTACAAGACAAGGTGTTGTTCACCAGGTTGTTGCCAACACGCCTGAGAGGACGAGCTTTAGAGGCAGTACAGGCAGGAGTATGTGACACGCTGGAAAACATTTTCTCCACGTTAAGAGCCAGTTTACTCCAAGGCACCTCGTACATTACTCTAAACACCCAATTGCGGAATGTCCAGCAACTACCCACAGAAACACTACTGGGGTACTATAACCGAGTAAAAGGGTTAATAGATGCCTGCAAGACCGCGGCAGACGTTCAGTATGCTAACGGCGGAGATGGTCTGAGGACCGAAATCGAAGAAGTTGGGGTGCACTGTTTTAAGATGGGTGTACTAGATTCCAACTACAAGTTCTACTTGTTACAAGATGTGGAAAACACACTAGAGGCCCTAGGATCGAAAGTCAGAAGGTTGGAGCAAACCGAGCAATGCATGCGACAACCACCGCACATCGCGGCCAGCACAATGGCACAAAACCTTCAGGTGCCTGGACCCAACTTGTACATGGGGCATAGCAACACGCAACTCTACTCTCAACAAATTGAGGGGAACATACGGTCACCGCAAAGAGATGACCACGGCACTTACAATAGAAATGGGGGTCAACAATATCAACCACCGCGCAGAGGTAACCAGCAAAACTCCTATAACAACTATAGGAACAGAAACCAGAACACATCACGGGATAGACCAGAGCGGCGTCAAATAAGATGCCATTTTTGTAATAAGATGGGACACGTGATGGCAGAGTGCCGTACAAAGCAGATGACACCTTTCTGCACGGCATGTAGAACGTATGGGCATAATACCCAGAATTGCAACAATAACCGCCAACGGAATCAAACGAATCAATCCAATGAGTACAGACAACGCCAAGTAAACCACACCACTGTGACACCTGCACCGGACCAGTGCAATTTTTGCCTGCAGAACGGACATATAGAAAGTATGTGTTTCCTTAAGGAAAGGTGGGAACGCCTACAACTAGAAGAGCAGGCGCGAACAAGTACTTCGGAAAACTGCGAAGGGACGACCGAACACACCGCGCGTCGTCACTAGAAGAACATGAAAAAAGGTGTGACCAGTACCCTAACATCCCAATAGTGAGCTTACCTCTGGATTTCACTAAAAATAGAAAAAATAAATTCATAATAGACACGGGCGCAGAAATAAGCCTGATAAAGGAAGAGGAAATCAGGAAAGACAAAGAAGAGTTAATAAATAAGAAAGAAATTATCACGATAAACACCATTTCTGGGGAGGTATCATCAGAAGGTACCATAATGGGACAAGTTGAACTAGATCAACCCTATCCATGTAAGTTTCACCTGATAAACTCACTAAATCACACCAACATAACTGGTATACTGGGCAACGACTTCTTATCCAGGCACTGTAACATTGAGGGCCCCGCAAAAAGACTGACATTTACGTCCAAAACTGGCAAGGGAAGAACAACTATAAAGTTTGAAGAGAATTGTAACCATGGTGAAACAGGGACATGCTTTGTCGACGTGATAGCAACGGACGGGAGAAAAACTAAAAGAGACACCCGAGAAACTCACAGTATGGAACCAGTATCTGTTGGGTGGGGTGACAACCTCGATCTCCTGGAGAACTGTCGCGAGGAGGCACATACCAGCCCACAATGGCGAACCGAAACGACAACCATCAACGTCTGTGGGAATAACCCTGATCTACGTATTGACGAGGGGGTAGAATCACCAACGGAGGAGGTAATGGAAGATCTAGCACAACTCTTTGAAACAGGCACTCAGGACGGAAGTCCGGAAACCGTGCGTGCCGGGAAGAGTAAGGATAAGTCCGATCCTGCCCAAGACCATTCTCGAAATTATGAAGACCCTGGGGACAGAAGCCCAAACGAAGAATTAACGACCACGGAGCCCATCGATGTCACAGTACCTGCCAGATGCGTTAAATTCATTAAAGCAATAACCTATGCCCGGGGACAGCAGTTGACCGAAGGAGAAGAAGTACTACCAGGAGTATACGTGAGCAACGCACTGGTCCAACCTAAAGATAGAGAAATAGTGATAAGCATAATGAACATTAATAACGAAAAATTGGAACTTAAGAATTTAAAAGTAAAACTGAGGAGGTACAGTAAGGATATAGACCATGTGAGCGAGGCAGAAAATATAACACAACCACAGGTATATTGCAGTGTAGTAAGTAACGAGGAGCCGGGAAAAAGGGAGATGCAGATTAAAAAGCTAGTCAATCTGGACGCCAATCTGAACGCGGAGGAAAAAAAGGAAATGAATAAAATAATCACCGAGTTTCAGGACGTATTCCACCTGCCAGGAGAAAAACTGGGACACACAGCTACGGTGCAGCACGAGATAAGGATAAAACAAGACCAACAGCCAATCAAGTGCAAAATGTACCGACTGCCCGAAACGCACAGGAACGTCATAACAGAAGAGATAAACAGACTATTGGACGAAGACATAGTCGAGCCAAGCTGGAGCCAGTGGAATGCACCCCTGCTAGTAGTCCCAAAGAAACCGGGACCTGATGGACAGAAGCGATGGCGAATTGTGGTCGACTACAGAAAATTAAACGAGGTAACCGAAGGGGACGCGTACCCACTACCCAGGATAGAGGATATCCTGGACCAGTTGGGAAATTCCCGTTACTTCTCTGTACTGGACCTCGCAAGCGGCTACCATCAAATAGCCATGAGACCCGAAGATCGGGATAAGACTGCATTCAGCACCCCGTATGGGCACTACGCTTTCAAACGTATGCCTTTTGGGTTGAAAGGAGCACCAGCAACATTCCAGCGTTTGATGAACCACGTGCTGACAGGCCTGCAAGGTCTACAATGCTTCGTATACCTGGACGACATCGTAATATATGGTAGAAATTTAACCGATCATCAGACAAAGCTACGAGTAATATTAGAACGACTAAGGGAACACCAGTTGAGACTAAACGCAGAAAAATGTAACTTCCTGAAAAGGGAAATCATATATTTAGGGCATAAGTGCACCACAGAAGGAGTGGCACCAGACCCGAGCTTAGTAGAAAGCGTTAGAGAATACCCAACACCCAAGACCATCCGACAAGTGCAGTCTTTCTTGGGACTAGCGAATTATTACAGGAAATTCATATCAGACTTCTCCAAAATAGCGTCCCCCATTAACAACCTTTTGAAAAAAGACGTGAAGTTTAAGTGGGACGATAATTGTGCAAAGGCATTCAGCACTCTCAAAGAGAAACTAATAAACCCACCGGTACTAAGGTACCCAAACTTCAAGGAACCCTTCAAATTATATACCGATGCAAGTGGAGAAGCTCTAGGGGCAGTGCTAGCACAAGGACAACCCCCAGAAGAGAAGCCCATCGCCTACGCTAGTCGTACATTGAATGCTGCAGAAAAAAACTACTCAACAATCGAGCGGGAGCTCCTGGCCATAGTCTGGGCAGTGAAGAACTTCAGGTGTTATTTATACGGAAGACCTTTTAAAGTATTCACGGATCACAAGCCACTAAGAGGTGCTATAAGGATCAAAGACCCCACAAGCAGAATACTCCGCCTATGGCACAAACTCTCCGACTATACGTTCGAGATAGAGTACAAAGAGGGGAGGAAAAACAACAATGCTGACGCCCTAAGTAGAATCCCCTACGAAGTTATGGTGACCACCCGCAAGCAAGCAAGGGAGCAACAAGAAAAAACCGAGGAAACGCAACCAAAAACCCCCTCGGAGAATAAAAACGACGAACATGAGGTACAGGGTAATACCCCTGAGCTAGAGAATCCACAGATAAGAGTCCTCACAGACCCCCAGGAGATCGAAATCATCCTACGTGATTGTCACGACGCCCCTCTGGGAGGCCACCAGGGTGTATTCAAAACATTCCAACGATTGAAAAGAGAATTCACTTGGAAAGGGATGATAGGAGATATACGGAAATATATTAAGAGGTGCAAGAAATGCCAATTGAATAAACTAAGCAGGGAACATAAAGAACCCATGATGATAACGGACACCGCAATGCTTCCATTCGACAAGGTATATATGGACCTTGTGGGACCATTACCCGAGACTACACGAAGAAACAAATACATCCTGAGTTTTGAGGATGATCTCACACGATTCATGGACGTAGTACCCCTACCCAACATGGAGGCTAAGACGGTAGCTCAAGCGTTCGTAGACGAAATTATAAGTCGCTACAGGATACCCAAGAAGTTGATAACAGACCAAGGAGCGAATTTCACTTCAGAAATGTTTAGAGAAGTCTGTAAATTATTTAAAATTCAGAAACTCGAGACTACGCCGTACCACCCCCAATCCAACGGAGCGTTGGAGAGGTCGCACAAACCGCTGATCGATTATTTAAGAAACTTTGTCGACGACAACCAATCGAATTGGGACGAACACCTGCGAGCGGCGATGTTCGTCAGAAACAATACCATGCACTCAACCACGAAATTAACCCCAATGGACTGTTTATATGGGTTCTCCGCTCCCCTGCCCAACAATTTAAAGAAGGCCCCACAACCAGTCTACGATCATGAGAACTACTACCTACATTTGCGGAATAAATTACAACGGGCATATCAAACCGCTCGAACTAATTTGGAAGAAGGAAAACTCATATCGAAAGAATACTACGACCGAAAAATAAACCCCGTAAAAATCCATGTAGGTGACCAGGTACTCCTCCGAAATGCGGCACGGAAAAACAAACTTATTCAGCATTGGCTAGGACCTTATAAAGTGGTAGCCGTGAATAGCCCGGTTAACAGTACCATTTTGATAAGAAACCGGAAACGGCGCGTCCACAACAATCGGTTGAAATTATTCAACTAAAACCCACACCCTTGTCTTTCCAGAATGGTACCTACATCGATAATAGTCCTAATGGTGGTAGGCCTAACCCAGCAAACATCGGTGGAAATACATCCAATAAAGAATCATGGAGTGCTGTTCGAGCCCCTAAGGAAGGTGCAGACATACCACGACCACTGGATTATCATTACACGCCTACCTAGACCAACGTGGGAGCCACATTTAAATTACATCAATGACTGTGAGGCAGCCATAAATCAACTCTGCACCGACACCAGTAGCCTGGCAGGAGAGGGAAATTGTCACCACTGGCAGGGAGAAATAAAAAGACAGGTGGCGCAGATAAAGGACCTTATAAGTAAAACCAGCTCCACATTACCGTCGCGAAGTCGCGCAAAAAGGGGACTACTGAACCTGGGTGGCAAGATTATGAAAACCGTATTCGGAACAATGGACAGTGAAGATTCGAAAGATATCCATCAAAAGCTGAGGGAATTAGAAGAGGATACTCAAACTAATTTGGACCTGGCCAAGAAACAGGTCACGATAATGAAGACTACGTTGAAGGCCATGAGCGACACCAACAATGAAATGGCCGGACGACACAACAAGCTGGTGCAACGAGTAGAGGACCTTAGAGTAAAAATGAGCGAAATAGCCAACCACTCGGACCAACTCCGGAAAATCCATATAAGATTGGATCTCAACGAACTAACGATATTTATGTTAGGAGAATTACAACAGATCTATTTAGAAATCACGGACCTGTTCATAGCACTAGAAGCCCTAAACAGAAGGGAATTAAGTCCCTTACTGGTACCAACAAAGCAGATCCTAGAGGTTTACACTAACGCCTCTGAGAAATATAACGGAAGAAAAACCACCATGGACCCCATTACCTTACAAAGGATAGCAACAGTAGACTACGAAGGCGGCCAAGGAGGAACGTTGATTCAAATACAAATACCCCTATTAGAAGAACAACCATACACCCTAAACAGGATCTACACCACTCCGATTGAAACGGGTCACGACTCCTACTATGTCTACGACATAGAGAGTACATATTTTTTAAACACCAGTCGATCGCAACACAATTTCGGTTTAACAGAGCTGAATTACCGAATTCAATGCACCCATGTTAACGGTACATACAGCATCTGCCAACACGGGGACCCATTGCTAACAAAACCTACACGCACGGACTGCATATCGGCACTGTTCAAAGCAACAGATCAGGCTCCAGTCAGTTGCCGTATACGAATATTGGCGAACGTGAGACCAATAATAACGCCCATGCACCAGGACAACGCCTGGTTATATTGGGTACTAAAACCAACCCCACTAATAAGCCAATGCGAAAATAATGAACTAACCTACTAACTGACTGGTCTAGGAATAATAGAGTTAAAAAGGAAGTGCATATACCATCTAGCCGAGTACACCCTTCCTTATAAAGTAAATGAGAGGCACCCGTTACACATACACCAGGCAGAAAATATACCGCCACCTAAAATCGACTTCGCAAAATATAAAATACCGTTAGAAAATACGGAAAGACAAAAAGAAAACATAGAGATACTGCACCCGATCGCCCTAAGTGAGCACTACAAGGAGTATAGCGAGACGATAGAAGCCCTGGACATCCAGATCAAGGAAACCGAAAAAGCACGTCGTAGTAGAATCCAGCTACACACCACGACAGGTCTATCAGCAGGAGTAGTGATAACAATGGTCATCGCGATTACAGTATGGATCTGTAAAACAAGAATCTCACAGCCAGCGCAACCCTCACGACTAAAGCCGCAACGAGAACCACGAGTTCAGTTCGTGTCAATGCCAATCACAATCCCGAGGAGGGATCAGATAATCAACACCCGAGAAACCCCTGCTACGGTCAAAGAAATCCCTACTACGGCTCGAGAAACCCAGGCACCTTCAGAAACCTAAATGCTAGCAAATAAGTGAAAACGAAATAAAAAAAAAAAAAAAAAAAAAAATAGATAGACAATAATGTAATAATAATAATACTAATAACAATAACGATAAATAAAAATACCCAGAGAGAAGAATAACAATACCAAATAATTACAATTACCAGAATACAAAGATGCCCGCCCCGAACGCGAAAGATGGACGATTCGGAAGCCAGAATGACTACCCAGAAGTCGACATTCTTGAGGAATCCCCCTGCAAAATAAAAATCAACATGGGTCCGCTTCAAGTTATCATCGAAATCCACAACCTACACGCTGCACGCAGACCAGCAGATGACGGAAGCCGAGTGACACCAACCGCCAGGATACGACGGACCAAGAGCATGTGGGAAGACACCCTTGCATGCTATGCTGGAGACGTGGACAACTTGCGAATGACCAAGAGTATGTGGGAGGACATCCTCGAATCAGCCGACAAGCTGTATCACCATCTCAAACTGGGTGAACCGGAAGAAGACAGACAAGGCCGCCCTGACGAAGAAGAAAAATTTCACAAGAGGGAAGAGGAGATATCTAAAATGATCCGAGAAATGAAATTAGAAAGGAACAGGAAAAAGCAAAATACCACCGGATACTCCCACGCTGACCATCACAAGAAAGTAAATATCGGGCCCTCAGCTAAGCATCCACCACCAGGAAGGAAGGAAGGCGACCACGTGGGGCATAGGCCTTGCTCGAATCAGATCCTTAACACCAAACGAGATAGAACCTGCGACGTAAGTAGGTGGCTAAAAAATATATAGTGTAATAAACAGGAAAATAAGAAAATTTTTAAACATATTAAGTTAAGAGAAGATGATGTAACCTAGTAATAACAATTGTCCAAAACCGTAACTTGTAAGAAAATAAGATTGAATAAAAATTAAAACCTAGCAATAACAATTGTCCAAAACCGTAACTTGTACAACTTAAAGATGATGTAACCTAGTAATAACAATTGTCCAAAACCGTATCTTGTAAGAAAATAAGATTAAAAATATAATAAACATCATACAACACAATGTAAAATCTATTAAAACGCATAGAGCGAAAATTGGAAAGTAGGTTAGGAAAACGGATATTGAACTAATAGCGAATTAAGATGTAACTACCAAGAACGTAGGAATGTAACAAATAATTTGTAAATTACGTGTAAATGACCCATGGAGGTCATTAAGGAATATGTGAAGAATTGTAATTAGCTAGGTGTCGATTAGGTCCAAATTTAACTAATGAAGGTAGAACTAACATAGGAACAATTAAGTAAAACACAAAGGTTAGACCTCGGAACAATGCCACACCAATCCCTGCCAAATGCTCCTGACGCCTATGGAAAGAACCGCCGACCCCCAACAACACTTCTTTTCCTTGGGAGGATCCACTAAAAGGGGGAGGAATGTGATGGTCCTCCTCCAGGATACCTAAAAAGGGACCAAAAACAATAAATAAGTACTAATCAAAATACTTACCACACGTGGATCCAATCTGCAACTGACATCTGTCAACAAAATACACAAGATGACGGGATTATGGATAATTATGGCACCCATACAACAACAATGCGTTTGTAAGCGCAGGTTACTAACAGCCACTAGTAATCACTAGGTGGCACCACCAGGGCGGAAGCGCAATATGGCAACGTGACGATCAATGACAACGACCTACGGTTGAACATTGATCAGGAAAATTTTGTGTATTCGACACAAAATTTTCCGATAAATAACGGGAAAATTTGGACTACAAATCAGTCTGGAGAAATTACTTCCCGAAGGTGTGTGAATTCCGCGAACCAGGAATATCACCAGGAGCAGCTTGGACTCAACTTCATCCAACATAATCTTAGCTTGGACTTCAGCTCAGACACAACCACCAGCAATCGAGAAACCGGGAAATTCAAAGGAGGACGTAGCCACTAGAAGCTTGGACTTAGCCGCAAAATCGCCGAGATCCGGAGAAGTTGAGGCTTAGACGCAGCCGCAACCATAAGAAGGTAAATATTAACTATCCTCGCGGAGATCCACTGTCCGAACACGGTTCCTCGGAACCTATCGGCTCCGGATTAGACCAACCGAACACGGTTCCAAGGAACCTATCGGCTCAGGTCTGAAAGAATCCCCACGCGTTCCTCAGAAGTTAAGCCCATGACGACCTTGCCCAGTCACTCGCTGGAAGAGGCCTTAAGGGACCCAAAAGCGGGTCCGCGTCCTGTAAGCTTGGAGGAGTACCGGGCCAGACAGCAGGGGCAACGACGAGAAACCAAACCTCCGACAAAAGGAATACCGGTGGCAAAGTACAGATCGGGGGTGGAAGCCAGGTTTAGAAGAGAAATTGAGGCAGTCCGACGCCTATTGCTGATTGCCGTGGGCCAAGAAGAGCGACTACGTCTAGGACAAGAGATCCAGCGCCTCCAGAACAGCCGAAAGAAATACCGTCAGCAGAAGAAGCGATCGACTAATGGGAATAAACTCCGTCAGAGTTCTCTAGTTTCGAACCATAGTTAACGTATAGGTTAAGGATAGTGAAATAAATGCTATTATAGTTATGAGAATTGTATTAGGCATAGAATAAATAAAACAAAATTCGTATTGGAACCACTTTTAGATCTTTTACATCCATTTTGGTAAACAAATGGTTTCGACCCGAAGTGTACTCTCAACGTTCAGACATATGCATGGTTTAGCATCACAAAAGAAAAGGTGCTAAAAAATTGCATAACAAATTTACCCGAATACAAAACTAATTACTAATCTGAACTGAGTCGAGAAAAACGCTTCGATAGCACTCAACCCGAAAAGGAAATAAGAGTGCCATTTGGCAGTAACATATGTAAGAAAGAGTGAGCGACGAGACGACCGAGGAGCGAGTGAATGACGAGAGTGAGCGACGAGAGGATCGACGCGAGACGTCCGACAGGGAGTTGGGCAGTCGGTATTTCATCCTGGAACAGGGCAGACGTAACATTGAACTATTGTAATATTGAATTAATAAAGAGATATTGTATTTATTGCCAGTGATTAGATGAAGTAAATTACACATAAAAGTATAGAGAGATCCATGAGAAAAGATGTGCTTGTTTAAAAAGAATTTAGTATCAGTTGTTGAACAACTTACTAATATCGTTAGTGAATCACCGGCACCAGATAAATGTACATTTTTCAATTATTTTAATGGTTCGTTAAATCCATTAATTCTCGCATATCTAATGATTTTCGACGCATAAAAAAGTCAATGATAAATAGTGTATCTGCTACTATGTATTTAGGACTTTCACCGTCAGATTAAATGCCGACACTTCGCTGTGACAACCAACCACAAGCCACTAATACGTGCTTGCAACAAAGAGCTGGTAAAATGCCTGAGAGATAGCTTCACGAACTGTCTTATCTCTCAATACATAAAACAAATAATCTACGTTAAAGGGGATAGCATAGTAACTGGTTAACTGTCACGAATTAATACAAATTTAGACCCTGAATATATGCTGCTAGGCAACAAAAAGCAATGAAGAACTAGTGGATTCGGTTAATATAGCCTTTTGAATATCATGAGAAAATCCATGTGGGGCTTTTCTAATTTTACAGATTTTTGCCATTCTGCCAAGCCATGCTGAGTGCTGAGTTTGATATATTTATTACATTTTGAAAGTGGTAATATTCTAACACTCAGAATCGAGAACCGCATAGGGAACAATCACTTTTTCCAACATCTCAATCACCATAATTATTACTTGTTCACTTTTTACTTATAACTCCTTGGCTTTATGAATTGTTCACCAGTTAATTACTTAACCATTAAATCTATTTTAAAATACATAATTTAAACTTTAGAGCATGTCCAATATTATAAAATTTCAATAAAACAAATGCTATATTCCTTATACCTTATATCTATATCCCCATTTTCGCATCATGTAGGAAAATTGTTGCTTTTGAAGTTTTATAATTCAAATCTTTCTAACAAAATGTGGAAATTTCTTGTGCTTCTACTCACGTTACTTCCTCATGACTTCTAGAAGGCCCATTTGGTTCCGGAATGTCATACATTTCCTGAGTCACTTTCAATTACTGAACTGTCGAACACAAAAACACTTCACATTATCAATTTGAAAAATTCACTTTCACTTGAAGATCTTCATTAACCAGAAACTTTGTAGTAGATTTACTTTTGGAAAACACAATTTGAATATTTCGGCGTAATGCCAACATATATTGGTTCGTCACAAAGTGTTGCACACTAGCAGCTTCTACTTGATACAGTCGTTACTGCCGTATCTGAAAACAACTTCAAATCATATCAGAACTTTTTTTCAATAATATTTAACTGAAACAACCTACCCATTAAATGTGGTTTATTGATCATTGTAGCGGCAGCTAGCATCACTGGATACATTCCTTGGAACAGCAGTTCATAACTATAAAGTATATGAACTAGATATTGGTAAACGTTCGATATTCTGGAAAATAATATAGAAATATTTAAGACAAGTCTCATTATATTTATTTGACAGAACTAACAGAAAACCTGAGCAGCACGTTGGAAAAATAAACACAGAGAGTGCATCTCTTATACCAGATTCAAATGAAAACATCCTTGTATTACGAAATAAGCATCCTGTATAAGGATAATTCACGGAACGCCATCCAATGCATCTTGTTTTCCATTAGGTCCTGAACAGGTCAATAGTGATAATGCCATCAAGATATACGAACTAGTCGAACTCGCAAAACTAAGTCATTTGCTGCTATATAACAGAAAACTAACAATATAAATTCCAAAAGATATGCATATTTTAAACTACTTACATTCTAGGATTATAAAAGGTATGTTGGGAAACAATGCCACAGATTTGAGGCTCCTCGGATTAATTTAAAGTAGCAATAATTTCAGGTTTATCCAGCATAGCTCATGCGTCAAGCGTTTTATGAATTCCATTTGAAAGATTAATCGTTTCCAAACTTGCTGGTTAATTTTCCCTCGAATGGGTGTCTCTTAACATCCTGATGGAAGCAATGTCCATCCAGATTTTGTTGTTTGGTTCATTATGAACATTGTGGTGTCAAGTAACTTGTAGCATCTGGTACTATTAAGGAACAAGTTTCGATTCAAGGAAACATAAATGTCGCACCATTTCACATAAATGCATGTAGTTATTGAAAACCATGGTAGATTCTTTGTAGGAATTCTTGCTTATTAACTGTATGGATTCAGAACGCAATGCTTTCTCAAGACTAAACTGTGAACCTACACATATCCTCGAGTTTTATCAATTCGAAACTTTCATGGCCGATCATGTGGACTAATGATGCCCCGGATGCAGTTTAACGTCTTACCCAGGACGTACTTCTATTTTGAGAAACTATAAACATTTTCTGTGTATCTACATTATCCTACACAGAACTTTGTGCCGGTCCGTGTTTTTCAACTGAAACATTAAAGTTTTTCGCAGAATTTTCGTAGTATCCTCATACTGAGCAGCTATTTTGGTTTCATGTAAAAGATGTGGGCTAGAGAATGCATGGAAGTCATTCTCTTGTTAATCATTCTTACATTGTTGTGGTGCCAGTTATGTTACGGAGAAAGATAGTGTCTTTCTCGACTATACTTCACTGGTTTTCATCAATAATACAGCTAAATCTGAAATGAAAAGTCGTTAGATACATCAAACACAAAGTTGTTATTGAAATAATCAAACTTATTCCCACCTTCGAACTTAACATCGTGTAACAGTGTTTCGGCGGAATCAAAAGTGAGCTTTATGTATTCACCAGAAACTGATTGAATCTGAAAATGACAACAGTTAAATTTAGCGGATAAAAGGATACTTATCACTTACAACTCAGGACGACATCCAGTTCATGTTATGGTCAAAACTTGCTGCATTTGCCGTGATTTACAGGAACGTCTACACTCTATTAGAGGTATTAATGCGAAACAATTTGAAAGAGGAACTGATTTAGTACCTGAATCAATGGGTAACAGAGTAAACCAAGGTTTTCCTTATTAAGATAATAGAACGAGAAGTACTATGACCATACAAAGTTTATTCAAATATCAAACGTTACACAATTTCAGCTTATTTATATTCAAGTTACACAATCTTACTGTATTTCGAATATGTTACATACATGTATTTCTTATATCAACTAACACAAATTTTATTACATAGTCCACTAATTAAACTTACATACATTTAAGATAAATCTACTCATTTCATTAACTTATACTCAAAAATATTAATCTTAAAGATTTTGACGTACAAAATTGTGAATTTTCCTAATATAGTTTTTGCATTATGTATTCTTTATTTTATTTCTATTCTAACTGTTATTGTCTTGTGATTGTACGTTGGAAGCGATATTCCCTGATCAAAGTCTTAAAGGATGCAAATATGACGTATGTGAGACGTGGAAACCCTTTTACGGAGAAAACTAAAATGAAGAAGCAGAGACTGAAGTTTTGGTTGAGGATAACAAACGACCCATAGGTGATCTGTTAGAGGGATTTGAAGAAATGCCTCCCATTGGAATATCAGAAATTTATATATGCGAAGCTGCTGCTAGGATACGAAAAATGTTTCAAAATTTGGAGACAACTGAGGATGTCTCCGTACACCTAGAGATTGTAGCATTTTGAAGCTTTCAGTATGGTCTCACGTAAAAACCATTAAACTTTCCAGATTTTTTTTACTGCAAAATATTGAAGAATGTCTTTTCAAAAAGTTGTAGAGGACCAGGTATTCTATCAATGGTTATCAGGAAAACCGCAGGTAGATCATAGAGGTACCAAAAAAAAAACTTTGCAAACTAAGTCTCCGTGCACTTTCTGTTGTAATATTCAATCAAGTGAACTCAGATGAATATATCTTTATAGAATAGTTAAAAGCTAATTTCATCGTCAAAATTTCGCAAAGAAAAGAAATGTGTGAAAGAGCTGATTACTAAACTGAGGAGTGAAGGCAAATCCTTCGGAGAAATAAGTACCACCACAGGCAGAACGAGGTCATCGGTGCAGTACGCCATCGAGAAGTTCCGGCAAACTGGTTCTATCAAAATAATAGGATCTGGCAAGCCATCGAAGCTAAACAAAACTCAAAGGAGAAGTAAACTAAAAAGCGTTAAAGAAGATCCAATGGTTTCTGATCCAAAAATAGAAAAACATTTGGCAAAAGACTATAATGTAACAGTGTCCGCCCAAACAGTGCGCAACGTCCTGTATAAGGCTGTATATCATGGACGATCAGCAAGGAGAAAGCTTTTCATTAGTAAAACAAATAGGAACAAACGAATGGATTTTGCAAAGACACATTTAAATAAGCCTCCGAGCTTTTGGGAGTCGGTAATTTTCAGCGATGAGGCTAAATTTAATTTCAGCAATCAGGCCTAATATTTTTAGGGCTGATGGAAATGTACGAGTATTGAGGAAAGAGAAGTAGCTTTTAAAAACTAAAAGCATTTGCCCAGCAATGAAGCATGGTGGCGGTGGTGTAATGGTATAGGGATGTGTGGGAGCCTCTGGAGTCGGAGAACTGGTTCTTACCGATGGTATCTATATATATAAAAATGAAAGTTTGTGTGTGTGTGTGTGTGTTCCCTATGGACACAAAAACTATCCAACCTATTTGGCTCAAAATTTCAGGATGTATTATTTGAGTCTCCGCGAAGGTTATAGAGGGGGTCCCGACTCCGACCGACAGATGACACGGCATGTTCGTGGTGACAAAGTTCATTGGAATTTCGATAAAGTGTTTCCACTGTTTTTCTGTTATAATTTTGGAGTGATACTCACAGTGTGTGTTTGTGCAACACAGCAGCTACTTTTTTCACATTCTTTATCCCAATTACGAATGAAAAAAAATATCTTGATTATAAAACTTTTCGATATATATTCGATTCGTTTTGATTTCATTGGTATGTCATGTGTGTTTTTAGATTAATCCAACCTATTTGGCTCAAAATTTCAGGATGTATTATTTGAGTCTCCGCGAAGGTTATAGAGGGGGTCCCGACTCCGACCGACAGATGACACGGCATGTTCGTGGTGACAAAGTTCATTGGAATTTCGATAAAGTGTTTCCACTGTTTTTCTGTTATAATTTTGGAGTGATACTCACAGTGTGTGTTTGTGCAACACAGCAGCTACTTTTTTCACATTCTTTATCCCAATTACGAATGAAAAAAAATATCTTGATTATAAAACTTTTCGATATATATTCGATTCGTTTTGATTTCATTGGTATGTCATGTGTGTTTTTAGATTAATCCAACCTATTTGGCTCAAAATTTCAGGATGTATTATTTGAGTCTCCGCGAAGGTTATAGAGGGGGTCCCGACTCCGACCGACAGATGACACGGCATGTTCGTGGTGACAAAGTTCATTGGAATTTCGATAAAGTGTTTCCACTGTTTTTCTGTTATAATTTTGGAGTGAATCCACATTCATCGTCCGTTTAGCATAGCGTCAATTGATTTTGGATTGAAGAAACCTAACCAACAAAAATTTCGATTGGGAATTAATTCATTTTGGCATGGTAAATATTAATTCTTTGCAATTCAGTGTATCTCAATACATGGAGCATGAAATAATGATAAATGTGATCATTGCATTGTTGTTTGAATAGTGATACTGAGAATTGTTGTTGATAATTGAACACAATGCCACCTAAAAGATCATCATTGAGTAGATCAACTAGCAGGTCGAGACGAGTGGCCGCCAGAAGAGCTGCAGAAACACCACAACAACGTTCAACCCGAAATGAAAGAAATCGAATCGCAGCTGCAGCCACAAGAGCAACAGAAACACCACAACAACGTTCAATACGAAATGAAAGTAATCGAACTGCAACTGTAGCCACAAGAGCAACAGAAACACCACAACAACGTTTAATACGAAATGAAAGTAATCGAATTGCAACTGCAGCCACAAGAGCAACAGAAACACCACAACAACGTTCAACCCGAAATGAAAGTAATCGAACTGCAACTGCAGCTACAAGAGCAACAGAAACACCACAACAACGTTCAATGCGAAATGAAAGTAATCGAAGTGCAACTGCAGCAACAAGAGCAACAGAAACACCACAACAAAGTTCAGTCCGTCTTCAAAATGAACGCTCTCGACGAGGCCAATCGAGGCTGCGATCCGATTTGAAATTAGAAGCATTCAACTATGACAGAGATTGCGACTACAGCTTACATGCCGATATTATTATCGGTCAAATGGACAACATTTGCATATATTGCAGAGCTTTGAAATTTAAGAAAGAGTCTCCTGGTATGTGTTGCTCTAATGGTAAAGTTAAATTACCCCCATTGGAAGAACCACCCGAACCACTTCGAGGTTACATCTCTGGAACAAATGCATTGTCACAACACTTTTTGAAAAACATTCGAAGTTATAATTCCTGCTTTCAAATGACATCATTTGGTGCAACAAATATTGTTACTGATGGTTTCATGCCAACATTCAAAGTACAAGGACAAGTGTATCATCGCATCGGTTCACTTCTTCCAATTCCCAATGAAGATTCGAAGTTCTTACAAATTTACTTCATGGGAAATGAATCTACAGAGATCGAACAGCGTTGTGTAATTTATCGAGCATCAAAACGACAAATCATTTCAGAACTCCAGAAATTATTTCATGAACATAACCAATTGGTTAGACTGTTCCAAGTCGCTTTGGAACGAATGCCAGCGGATGATTATCAAGTGATAATCAGAGCCGACAAAACACAAAGTGGTGAACATGAAAGGTGGTATAATGCTCCAACGATCAATGACGTAGCAATTGTTATGGTTGGAACAGAATTTGAACGGCGAGACATTGTAATTAGCAGAAGAAATGAAAGTTTGCAACGTGTCAGTGAAACTCACAGATCGTATGATGCACTTCAATATCCAATCATATTCTGGCAAGGAGATGATGGGTATTATTTTAATATTATGCAAATTAATCCTGTTACAGGTATTGCAACGACAAAAAAAGTGAGTAATGAAATGAATAATACAATCAACAACATATCAACAAATCAAAATAACCTCACTTTAACGAATATATTTTTCTCACACAGGTATCGTGCATGGATTTTTATGCTTATCGCATCATGATTAGGGCTGAACAATTCAATCACATCCTGAAGTGCCGAGAGTTATTCCATCAGTTTATCGTTGATATGTTCGCAAAAATTGAAAGCGAACGTCTTCTTTTCATTCGCCTTAATCAAAAAAAACTTCGTGCCGATGAATATATTCATTTACGTGACGCTATTGCAAATGATGGAAATGTTACAAACATTGGACAAATGGTCATACTACCAGCAACTTATACCGGTAGTCCCAGGCATATGAACGAATACGCCCAAGACGCAATGGCATATGTCCGTAAATATGGTCGTCCTGATTTATTCATCACGTTTACTTGCAATCCATCTTGGATAGAAATAACAGATTTACTTATGCCAGGACAAACACCAGTTCACCGACATGATCTTACTGCGAGAGTCTTCAATCAAAAAGTTATTAAACTAATGGACCTCATCAGCAAAAATCATATTTTCGGAGAAACACGCTGTTTTATGTATTCAATAGAATGGCAGAAACGCGGACTGCCACACGCACACATATTAGTTTGGATGAAAGAGAAAATTCAAACAGATCAAATCGATAATATTATATCTGCTGAACTGCCAAATCATACAGAAGATCCAATACTATTTGAAATTATCAGTAAGAATATGATCCATGGACCATGCGGTACAATAAATATGAGTTCACCATGCATGAAGGACGGGAAATGCCAGAAAAGATATCCGAGAGCAATGATTCATGAAACACAAACCGGTGGAGATGGATATCCACTTTACAGAAGACGTAAACCAGACGATGGAGGGCATACGACAATTATCAAAATCAATAATACCGAGTTCGAAATCGACAACAGATGGGTTGTCCCATATACTCCGTTACTCTCAAAAATGTTTAAAGCCCACATCAACGTAGAATTATGTAATTCGGTTAAATCGATAAAATATATATGCAAGTATATAAACAAAGGCAGTGACATGGCCGTTTTCGGTCTTTCGGATCGAAACACACCCGTCGACGAAATCACACAATTCCAAATGGGTCGTTACATTAGTAGTAATGAAGCAGTCTGGCGGATCCTCGGTTTTAGTATTCACGATCGCTATCCAACTGTTTTTCATCTCAGTGTTCACTTGGAAAATGGACAACGAATTTATTTCACTGAAGAAAATGCAGCGGAAAGAGCTGTGAATCCACCGAAAACAACATTGACCGCCTTTTTCCATTTGTGTCGAACGGATGAATTTGCAAAAACTTTACTGTACCATGAAATTCCGAAATATTTTGTTTGGAACGCATCGAAACGTGAATTTCAACGAAGAAAACAAGGTGCATTTGACCCCGATCATCCTGGAATACACACTTCCGATGCACTTGGGCGCGTATACACGATCCATCCTAATAACTCAGAATGTTATTATTTAAGAATGCTGCTTCATGAAGTCCGAGGTCCAATATCATTCCAATCACTTAGAACTATTGATGGTGTTATGTGCGAAACATATCGAGAAGCCTGTTTCAAACTTGGCCTCTTAGAAAATGATCAACATTGGGACACTACGATAACAGAAGCAGCTGTCACATGTCTCCCAAATCAATTACGAGCATTGTTAGCTATTATTTTAACAACATGTGCACCATCTGATCCAAAAAATCTTTGGGAGAAACATAAAGATAGTATGAGTGAAGACATACTTCGGCAAGCACGCAGAGGTAATCCTGATATGAACATACAATTTTCTAATAACATTTACAATCAAGCGCTCATATTACTTGAAGATAAATGTATATCCATCAACAACAAAATACTTTCTCAACTTGGTTTACCTTCACCGTTACGTGATAGAATGGATATTAGCGACCGAGACATTCTTCGTGAAAGACAATATGATATCGAGCAATTACAAGATTTCGTTGAATCTCATATCAATCTTTTAACCGATGATCAAAAACATGCATTCGATACAGTTATGCAATATGTTCAGAACGGTAACGGTGGAATTATTTTTCTTGATGCACCAGGAGGTACCGGAAAAACTTTCCTAATCAATTTAATACTCGCTGTGATCCGAAAAGAAAATGAAATTGCACTTGCTATAGCCTCTTCAGGAATATCAGCAACACTATTAGATGGGGGTAGGACAGAACATTCCGCTTTAAAGCTGCCATTGAATGTAAACCAAACCGAAAATCCTACCTGCAATATCGGTAAGGGGTCAGGTATGGCCTCGGTATTGAAAACATGTAAAATTATTGTTTGGGATGAGTGTACGATGGCTCATAAAAAATCGCTAGAAGCTCTTGATCGTACTTTACAAGATTTAAGAGGAGTAAATCAATCTATGGGTGGAACTCTTCTCTTACTAGCAGGCGATTTTCGTCAAACATTACCAGTAATTCCGCGGTCAACACCGGCAGACGAGCTAAATGCATGCCTAAAAGCATCACCACTTTGGAGAAATGTGAAAAAAATTACTTTAACGACAAACATGCGCGTGCATCTACTCCAAGATGAAAATGCTCAAACGTTTTCCAAACAGCTACTTGATATCGGTGACGGCAAATTTCCCATTGATCCTGCTACAAATGAGATAACTTTTCCATCAAACTTTTGCCAAATGCATTCATCAATTCAAGATGTTGAGAAGAAAGTTTTCCCAAATATTTCAACGAATTTCAAAAATCACAACTGGCTCTGCGAACGAGCCATTTTAGCTCCCAAAAATGATAATGTTAACAAAATCAATGATCGAATTCAAATTCAAATTCCTGGTGAGGCAACGAAATATAAATCAATCGACACAGTTACCGATGAAGATCAAACTGTCAACTATCCGATAGAGTTTTTGAATTCTTTGGAACCATCTGGAATGCCACCGCATATATTATGTTTGAAAGTAGGCTCACCAATTATGCTTCTTCGTAATTTACATCCACCAAAACTATGTAACGGAACGAGACTTTCCATTAAGAAATTATCACCGAATGTAATCGAAGCGACGATAATCAGCGGCAAAAATAAGGGTGAAGATGTTCTCATCCCACGCATTCCAATGATTCCAACGGATTTGCCATTCAATTTCAAACGTTTACAATTCCCCATACGTCTCGCATTCGCTATAACAATTAATAAAGCCCAAGGACAATCTTTAGCTGTTGCTGGATTAAATCTCGAGAAACCATGTTTCTCTCATGGCCAATTGTATGTGGCTTGCTCCAGAGTGGGAACACCAGAAAAATTGTTCATTTTTGCACCAAATGGAAAGTCTAAAAATATCGTATATCCACTCGCATTAAAATAAATAAACAATGAAATTTTGTATCAATTTTTTTTAAATGCAATTAATAAACTCAAAATATAGTCTCGAAAAAAACAAAAATGTGTGTAATAAAGCTAAATATTATCCTTTTTGGGGCGTTACGAAGTACGCCGGGTTCAGCTAGTAATGGATAAAAATAAATACTTGAATATATTCAAAGAGAATTTACACAAGAGTGCTGAAAACTTATCCGTCAGGCTCATCTTTACGTTCCAACAGGATAATGATCCTAAGCATACAGCAAATGTTATAAGCGAATAGCTGCTGTTAAATTGTCAGCTGCACACTCCTCTACAGTCCACAGAGTTAAGCCCATTGAACAACTGCTGGCTGGGCTGAAGATAAAAAAACTTAATTCCCATCACATTTCAAACAAGAGCCACTTGATTGAGGCATTAAAAGAAGAATGGGAAAAGTGGATCCTTCATTGTTGACCATATTAGTACACTCAATGCCAAACAGGCTCCAAGCTGTGATTAAAGCCGAGGCGGTCCAACGGACTACTCAGGACATTCTAATCTTTGAACTTACTCGTGTATAGTTCATTTTTTAAATAGTTAAATACTTGTACGGATACTTATTTGGCATAGTTTGTAAGACATAATTTTAGATTTCTTAGACTTTTAGTGTTATTAATAGTGTAATTTAAAAAAATTGTATAAAAGTGTTTTAAATATCAATGTTTATTTATTTATGACAAAAGTTTATTTCAACTCTGATTCATAAACAAGTTTTGGCCGGTTCTTCATTCAACTTCAAACTATTTTCATGGTGTACGGTGACTAACTCTACATAAACATATAAGAGATTTGTTTTTTGTGAAAACATAAGCTGAGTGGTTTCAAACTGGAAGGCCCATCCTACAAGGAAGCCGCCGGCTATTGCCAAAAACTTGCTAAAAAAACATATCTCGTACCATAATATTTATAAATAAACAAGACTTTGGAACGTGACGAGACTTAACAACGATAAAGATACTGAAGCTGGTACAAGTGGTAATAATTGTAATGCAAGAAACAAGGAAAGGAGTACAGTTTCCAAGAAAATACGGTACAGTAAGTCGTATTTATCATTAGGATTCACAAGTTTTATTGCAGATGGCTTGAAAAAACGGAAGAGTTTCTTGTGTTTGAAACTTTTGGCTTTAGAAAGTATGAGACCGGTCAAAATAAAACGGTACGTAGAGGATCTATATTCTGAACACAATGAAAAGCTTGTTGAATTTTCAATGAAAACTGTCGAAAAATAAAATTTGTAAGAATTATCATGTGAACACTCACTAAAATAAAAGATTCAAAATGAAAGTGATTCAATTTTTGGATGAATCTCAGGAGTCGTCCATTAATCACGTGAAGTTTTTTAGCAACTCGTTAACCCCCTTCTTCCCCCTGATGGTATTGGGTTAGGTTTTAGACTACATCACGTTTTTTAGTACAAAGTATATTGAAACTTTCAGAACATTATCTGATTAAATTTAGTAAAATTAAGCATCGTGATAGAAATGTCCGGACGGACATTACGGTTGCAGGTTGTTTTTGACTGGCATAAAAATAATAAAGCAAGGTGTTAAAAATAATCATACATATATTTGTAATTGAATGTATTTAATGGACATTGTCCCCGGACCACAGATTAGCGAGACATTAACACACGTGATATCACATCACCCCCCCCCCCCCAACCCATCCTTGCAATATTTCGTGATTTTTTCCGACCCCCTCCGCCCCTTTCGAGCCTCACGTGACTAATTGACGATCCCTTAGCGGAAAGTACGAACCATTGTCTAGCAATGCAAATGCAAGTGCAGCTGCTTCTAGCAATAGTCGAAAAGGAGCTACGATTGGCACTCTCGACACTGCCACCAAGGTTTGAAAAACTTTGTGCCAATAAGCAGCAACATCCATCGCATTGAATTTTGATGCGTTAGATTTATTTTAGAATCTATCTGAATTTTATATACTCTTCTAATATATAAAAGAGAATGTTTGTATGTTCGCGCAAATCGGTTCGGGATGAAACTTTGTAGAGTTGTTATTGAAACTTCCGGAAAGGTTTCTTGATAATTTTTTTTTAAAGTTTACCTGAGTCGTGTATGAATTACACAATGAAGTTAATTTTAATGCGTCGTGCAACGCGTGCATTTGTTGGCAATGACGGAGCAGTGCCTAGATTGTTGGCAAAACAAACGCAGCCAACGACGGTACTATGAAGATATTCGAAAAGTTAGGTTGAGTTGTAGTTGTAGTTGCATGTAGCGCGGTGGACTGTAGACAATAAAATATATTTGTACAACATCAAGATTGTAACAGCATTGATAAACAGTGTCATTAAATAAATAAATAAATATGTTATATGATCTGTCTGCGCTATTGGTTGGTTTTAACTGACTTATTGCCAACTTCAGCATCTATTTTGCATGAGTTTTTTTGACAGATAAATCAGATTAAGTCTGTCAAGAGGAGTTGGTTAAACCGGATAAACTAAGTTAGTTTCAGGATTTAGTCCTATAAATAATATAGAAGAAAATCCCTTTAGAAATTTATTGAAATCAATAATACTCCGTTGCAACTTTTGCAAAAATACAATACAACATCGAAGTGTTCAAAATTTCCACGAACAGATGCTCCTCCTTCAAGATAATGGCTCCTTTTAAGTGCTTCGAACGTATCATTAATAAGCAAAATTAGCCCAAGGATGTGTTTATTAAGGAATTTGCCCCGAGGAGGAGTGCACAGAAGCAATCTGCAGGTACAATTATTTCAGTTGGTAATGTTCAGACAGGTACTCCCATGTCAACCCTTGGTCTCCAGCACAATGGTTCGCTCGGAAAAAACTGCAAGTCCTCTCAATCTACTACCAAAACGTGAGAGGTCTGGGTACGAAAACCCATTCTACTTATCTCTCCTCACAATCCCTTCCTCATGACCTTATTTCCCTTACCGAAACCTGGCTCTGCAGTGACATTAATGACCTTGAGATCCTCGATTGGCAGTAAACGGTTTTTCGCAAAGATCGGTCCCTCGGGAATCCCAACCCGCGTGGCGGTGGTGTGCTTTATCACGGATTAAAAATCCGCGAGAACATGGAACCGCGAGTACCCCACGAATTTCCCTCAATGGAAATCAAACAGCTGACTTCCATTGACGTCAATCGAATGCGATTCTCAATTGATTCATCAATCAATTGAGGATCGCATGGGACACAATTGACCACACCCTCGTACCAGCATGATGATGATAGGACGACGACGACGTGGGTGAGGTAGGTCAAGGCGACGGTAGGAGGGTCGATCGAGAACTCAATTTTTGATTGAGTAATCAATCAAAATTGTGCGCTCGATCGACATGCCCGAGGATCGATGGTCAAAACAAAGAACGAGGCCGAACCATCGATCCGCTACCCCATGAATGACGCCCCTTTGTGCTGCATTTGCTCCTCTATTCATAGGTTGCGTAGTTTTTGTCCCTTATCAGGTAATTTGTCCTTCTGAGCTCACTGCACAATGGGACGATGGATTTGAGGTTGTTGAACCCAATAATTGTGCAGCGAGCTCAAAAGGAAATGCAATTTTCCCGCAGAATATTAGAATGCGTAAAATTTTATGCATACAAAAAGCTACGGTTCCTTCCTCGATCTTTCAACCCTGGACGATGGGTTGAATGACCGAACAAGGGACCAAGGACAGCGCTCGCGGAAGAATATATAAAGCGCTCGTCAGACTGGGCTCGCTTTTTTTTGCTAGTAGTAGTTGGCGAGCTAATTTGGTGGAAAGAAAAAAATAAGAGGGTGGAAAGTCAGAGCGGAAAGTGATCTTGTGAGGCCGTGTTGAGTAATTCGGATCGATTAAAAAAAAAAAAAAAAAGAAATGAAAGAAGGGGGGCCAACCCGCTAGTGTTAAACAAATGTAATAAAGTTAAGTTCAACTATTAAATTAAAGAATGATAGAGTTGATAGAAGTACATAAATGAATGATAAAATTGATAGAAGTACATAAAGAAGTGATAAGGTTGACCAAAGTATGAACTATAAATGAATGTGGGCAATAGTTAAAAAAAAGGAAAATTAAGTTCAAGAATTAAAGAACAAGAAGCAAAAAAAAAAAAAGGACAAGACATAAGTGTTTACATAAATAAATGATGAAGTTGATAGAAGTTCATAAATGAATGATAAAGTTGATAGAAGTACATAAGTAAATGATAAGGTTGATAAAAGTATAAATTCTAGATGAATGTGGACAATAGTCAAATGAATAAAGTTAAGTTCAAGAATCAAAGAAGCTTATATAAATAAATGACAAGGTTGATGAAAGTATAAACTATAGATAAATGTGGACAACAGTTAAAAGAATAAATCTAAGTTGAGAAGTTAAAGAAGTTAAGACGTGAGAGAAGTGCCTGTATAAAAAAAAAAGGAGGAATGGGAGGGTGAAGAAGCAGACGCTGAAGTAGCGTGGTCAACGACGGTGGCAACAGGAGAAGGAGCGGCGCAGAGAGCGAAGCCGAGAGTACCATATAGTAGCTAAGTACTAGTTTTTAAGTCAATATCGTGCATAATACATATATAAATATATAGAGTAGAGTAGAGTATTAGATATAAGGATAGCGTAGGCATAGATAGCATAGATACAAAATTGTCAAGCGAGTTGGCACCTCCAGTGCAGAGGAACAAATAAAGATTATTGTCTCATTAACGAGCGATTCTTCCTCCCCATAACATTTTGCACCTCTATACATGAGTGTGACGCGTCGCGGGATTTCTCGTTTTGATCGCGCCAGACGCGTCGGGTAACTCGTCCTAAAACGAGTGGCGCTCACCCACGACCATTCTTCGCGGGCATCAGGCCGGGTGGGTTACCCAACCTCCAAGGAAACCGGAGGACCGTGTCACAAATTCCGTACGTGACAGCTTATTGCGGTCCGATCCTTATTTGACTTGATCCTCACTCATCCCAATTCCACCGCATGAACCCTTTGACCTCATAGCTATCCAAATCCGTCTCCAGAAAGTTGACTTTGTCATCCTAGCTTGCTACATGCCACCCCGTTCTAGGGAACCCGGATATCTCAAATTATCTGAAATCATTGATATTCTGGTCTCATCGATTGGTAATGAGGCCCAATTTCTTCTGCTCGGAGATTTTAATCTCCCTAACCTAGTGTGGTCTGTTGACGAGGATTTGGAATGATATAATGCAACAATCCCATCCTCCACTCCTGAATCCTCTCTCATTGACTGTACCACAAGTAACAACCTTTTTCAAATCAGCTCCATCAAAAATCACAATCAGCGGCAACTGGATCTGGTCTTTTCAAATGACCCTTTGAATGCCCAGGTATCTCAAAATACTAAACTCCTCTGCAACGTGGAGGAGAGAAACCCCTCTCTCTTAAGTGGAAAGAGGGACTCTTAATCCCAGTCTGCAAAAAAGGTTCCAAGTCCCTTATTTCTAACTATAGACCAATATACCTATGTCGGCTATACCTAAACTCTTCGAAAATATTATCGTCTCTAAAATACATCCATTTTTCACTTCAACTATATCTCAACACCAGCATGGCTTTCCCAAAGGAAAGTCGACAGTAACTAACCACTTTCATCTTACATCCTACATTATCAATGCCCTCGAACGTAGCGAACTTGTTGACTCAATCTTCACCGATATAAGTAAAGCATTTGACGGCATCCGCCACAATCTTATCATCATCAAACTCAGGTGAGTTTGTTGTCCCCAGCCCCTCCTTTCTTGGATAGACTCATACTTGCGAAATCGCACCTATCGCATTCTCTTCAGATCCCATTTGTCGAAATCCATCACGGCGAAGTCGGCCGTTCCTCAGGGCAGTCACATTGGCCATTCTATTGGGCGACAAGTATCACGCCAGTCGTTTCATGCTGTGAGACAAGACAACACTTAACATGTTTTTGCGTGCGGTGAGTAATTTTTTTACGCAAGTTAACGATCGTGGCATGAGTGTAATGTTTACGTTTTTAACAGAATTGTGATGATAAATTCATGCAAACATTGTTTATTTTGTGTTTTAATAACTAATATTTATCATATTTCTCTCGGATTTGCATAATGTTGAGATTTAATTTTATACACAGCTTGGGGTACAATCGGACAGTACAATGGGGGGCGCATTCGTACGCGTACGAATCCTCCCCTTTGGATCTGATTTTCCCAAACTGCGAAAATTTAGATTTGATTTTGTTTTTATTCCTGCATAGTTTTATTCATGATTTTAATACCTAACTAAAACTTTTAATAAATTTTAATATTTCTTTGTAGAATCATGTTGCGAAATTATAAAAAAAAGAATATGCGAACTGTTGATGAACTTTGGAAAGTCGAGTAAAAAAATATAGAGATGGCGTTAACGAAAACGGAACTGTAGCCGCATTGATCTGGCAGCACCACAAATTGAGCAACTTTGGTGAAACCACACCAAATCACCACACGTAAAATCTCTCTTCGGTGGCAGCTGTGATTGACGACGGACGTGTGCGCACGAGAGTTGGAATCTCCTAACCTAAAACTGAATCAAAGTTTGGAGTGCTACAATTAATTGAATTTGTGTAAATTGTACATTTTATTATAATTAATCTCTTGTAGAGTCACATAGGACGCTACAGAACTTCGCGAACTTTTCATTCAAAATTCACGAGTCTGCAAATTTTCTCCGTGGAAGAAGAGGGGCGTTTAAATGAATATATTATAAATTGCTGCAAGATGCATTATGGGCTCACGATAGTACAAATTCGCAAACTGGCTTTTGACTACCCGAAAATATTGAATTTAAAATATCCAGCCACATGGGACCAAAAGCAAGTGGCTGGCTTAGAGTAGATGCGCAAATACAGGGAATGAAACCCGAATCTCAGTTTGCGAAAGCCAGAAAACACCAGCGCCATTATATCATTCGGTTTTAATAAAATTGCTGTTACAGAGTTTTATGATAATTTGGCAGAAGTCTTGAAGCGACATAATTTTACTGCCGACAGGATATTCAACTTTGATGAGTCCGGTGTGTCTACTGTTTAAGAAAGTCCTAAAGTTTTGGCTCCTAAATCACAGAAACAAGTAGGGCAAACTGTTTCAGCGGAAAGAGGCGAGCTTGCAACTTTTGGTGCTACTATCCCACCTCTGTTTGTATTCCCACGTGTGCACTACAAAGACCATTTCCTTGAAGGTGCACCTGAAGGAAGCATCGAGGCTGTAGATAGGAGTAGTTGGATAAATACGGACATATTTGTTTCTGTATTAAGACACATTCAGAAGCACACCCCGAGCACTAAAGATCATCCAATTTTATTATTATGTGATAATCATGAAAGTCACATCAGTTTACAGGCCATTACGTATGCTCGAGAAAACGATATAATTTTTGTAATTTTGTATAAGCCACCGCTTGCAACCGTTGGATGTTGGAGTGTTTGGTCCATTTAAGACAAAGTTGGAGATAACGTTCAATAATTGGCAGATCAGCCACTGTCTTTTATAGATACTCGTGAGCTGTCACCTGCTTCTTTGCCCCAAAATCTTCACGAAATTATCACCGAAACTTGCAAACCATCCACATCTAAAGCTGAGACCCAGCCTGAACCGACTATTAATAACATACTCCCATAACACCTGAAATCATAAGACCCTATCCTATAGGTGTTAGAAAGAGAAAACCCAATAAAGGAAGACAACCTGGTAAATCTTGTATACACACAGACACAGCTGAAAAAAATTAACTAGAGGTAAGCCATAGACAGAAAGAAATGGAAAAGGTAGAACAGGAAAAAAGAGCCAGAGCTAAGGAAATTAACCGTAGCATGCTGGAAGTTTACCCAAGACAAAAATAAAAGAAAGCTAGGTAAATAGAAAGCGATGAAGATTCAGAGGAATCTGAAGGAACCTCAATAAGCTTGCGAGACAGATCTACGTCTCCGGTTGATTTCGAAACCGATGAGGATGCTTATGTTTGCAACACAAATAAAAATGTTGATGTAACACCAGAGAATATCAAAGATAATTGTTTTATTTTGGTGAAATTTGAACTTCTGTTGTGTATTATGTGGCAAAAGTACTCAGCCATTATTCGGCTACGGAGCTGAAAGTTTCTTATCTCCGGAAGAAACCAGGAACATCTTTGTCAGTTGTTTTCCGTACAGGACATACATACTTTATATGTCAATGACGTCATCATGATCCTCCCTGATCCTCCACCACGAATGAATTGCACGGTGCGAATGTCCAGACCCTTTACCTTTAGATTAACCTTAGTACCATTCAATATGCAATAAGTAACATGCAAATTTTTAAGTACCTAATTTTTAAAATGTCCAAGACTTATTATTATACAAAGACTGATTGCAAATGATAGAGTTAAGAAGGTAACGAAGTGTTAAAGATTTTGAAGTTTGAAACTTTTTACTAACGCTATAACTCTTTAACCTTTTAACTCATTAATTTCCGGGCTTTTCGTTATCAACTAAAAGATATTTTTTAGATTTAGGTGCATGCACTAGGTAATTTACTCAGTTAATCGTAAAATAAATAAAAAAAATGTTAAAAGTGTACGAAGGGTAACCACTTTCCCTTAGTGTCATCCAGGGGACCATACTAGCCCCCTTTGTAAAGGACTGCATGGTTCCGTAAGACTTTGGAAGAACATGAGAGACCACTTTCCCCCGCACTAACTACGACATAATGGAACCCATCTGTCGCATGCTTCGCGCTTATAACCGGGTCGCTCAGTTTATAGAACCTGCACAGGGGGCCGTTGTATCCGTTCCCTCATCCGGAACCACCATATAGGGATAAATTATAATACAGTAGCGCTCGATAATCCGGCACTGGAAATTTTTCCGCTATGCCGGATTACTTGAACTGCCGGTTTACTGGATTGATATGGGAAATATATTCTATCGAAAAAAATTTGCAGTAAAAGAATTTAAAGGTGGGATTTATTACGCAGTTTTGCTTATAAGTATGCACATACATACAACATACGAAGTACAATGTGCGTAAGTTCTCTAGAAGCCGGATTACTGGATGGGCCGGATTACCGAGCGCCTACTGTAAGTGTTTCTTCTTAGTATGTTCTTTGATCAATCTCTTTAATATAATGGTTATATAGAATAGTACGATTACAGAAATAATCTAAAATTAATAAAAAAAGGAAAATTTAAAAGATAATGACCAACCTCTGGTAATTCCAGAAAACAAGGAAATTCATAATGACAAACAGTAAATACCGTAAAGAAAAACACACCACCAGATATACACACACCACCCTCGAGGACAAGATCATTCATTCATAGATTTTCTACAAAGAATAATTTTGTCTACCAATCTCCATCGAGAAGGAAACAATTTGTTGCATAAAAATTAATTTAAAGGCACAGTAACACTTTGAAAAATATGGCACCGGCCAAAAAAGTGTAGTTTGGGACTTTTTTACTAAGAATGAAGAAAAATCGACGTGTAATATATGTGAACCTGCTTATAAGCAATCAAATACTACTACTAACTTGGTGAACCATTTAAAAAGGAAACATCCTATGCAATACCACGATAAAATCAATGTATCCGAGTCAGAATCACAGCCGTCGACCAGTACAGGAAGTGATGAAGTAACAAAAAAAAAAAAACATTACAGACAGCGAAAAAAACATACAGCGGGAGTAACTATGACTCTCTTAACGAGAGGAATAGATGTGTCTATGTCCACCTCCTCGTGGTTCCAGCAGGGTTTAAGCTAACGGACAAGGCTTCCATGATCCCTGGGGCTGCCAACCCTTTCGATCATTAACACATGGGCGTAAATCAAAAACACAAAGCCTCGGATACACAAAACAACCCTTCATCCTCTGGCGAGGGGAACTCATGTGATACAATAAGAACCAATCACTCAATGAATCAACAAATAAATAACCCAATGAATGAGAACAAATGTCCTGTCTGCGATAAGGTCTTCACTACCACCACTGGTAGGGGAGTGCATCATTGTTCCAAGTTACCGCAAAATTGTCAGCAGCCGAAAAACGCAAAATGGACAGAGCCTTAATGAATTTCATTGTCTGGGAGCATCAACCCCTGAGCATTGTGGAACAAAAAGGTTTTTTAGAGTATACTGTAATGTTAAATTCGAACTACGAACTTCCATCGCGTAAAACAGTTTCGACAAACATGCTCGACGAACATTACAAACTATGCCGTTCTGCAGCCCAAGAAAAACTGAGAGGTGTCGATTACATTTCCTGTACAAGTGACTTATGGTCCAGTGACAGCAATCGCAGTTACATCACTTTAACTTGCCATTTCATCGCCGACAGCAAACCGCAGGCTATTGCAATACACACAACAGAAGCGGATTTTGAGCATACTGCAATAAACATATCGCAGTCAATCAAGGAATCGCTGGACGAGTGAAGAATTTTCGACAAAATTGTTGCAATTGTCACCGATAATGCTGCATATGTGAAAAAGGCTGTCAAGGCACATTTGAAGAAAAGAAACCAGTATTGTGTAGCGCACACTCTCAATTTGGCGATTAATCATGGTTATTCCCGTAACCGTAAACGCGACGGAAACGTACGGTTTCTTAGAAACCGATTATGTAAAACGTATTTGTGCCGTGGTCGTTTGAGATGCAGAAGTGCATTACCGATCACGAAACAATTGATTTCCGGTATTCCGGAAAACGTACGGGTGGGAAAATTCATACGTTTTTGAACCGCAGACGAGTAAACACGTTTCCACAATGGAATGCAAAAGGTAATTTTGAATTTTTAAAAATTAAATTGTTAGTTAACATTAAATATGAGATTTTTTTTGAATTTTTATTTCAGGAAAGTCACCAATAATAGGCAGCTAGAAGTTTTAGTGGATGCTATGAAAAGAGAGCGAAATATTGCACGCGGATTTACTAAGGATCCCAAGGATAAAGTACGAGATTTTTGGAAGCTGCTAACAGATTCCTTGAATGTTGAAGGGCCGCCTTTAAGAGAAATGGCAGAATGGAAAAAAGTAAGAATATATATATAAGTTGCATTTTTCAGATGTGTTAAATAATTTTTTGCAGGTTTGGACCGAGTATAAGGCTTTCGTTAAACGGAAGCTGGTTAACAATAAAAGGAGCATTACGGCAACAGGCGGGGGTCCTTCTCGCGAGATTCCCTTAAGCGGGATTGAAGAAGAAGTTGCAGCGTTGCTTCAATTAGAAGTGACAGTAGAAGGAATAACGGGCGCAAAATCTTTTGGTCTACCAACTGTGTCGCCAGAACCTCCAACGCCAGTTTTGGAAACCATTGAAGAGATTGAAGGTTCCCCGGATACTATCATCGACGATGTTTTGAGAAAAACGCCTGCAAGTACCAGGAAAAGGAGAAGAGAAGATGACTATTTCCTGGATTTATTAAGGGAACAAATTGACATCCAGCGTAAATCACTAGGCGCTCAAGAAGAAATTGTCCGAATCAAGAGAAACAAACTTTTAGAATTGGAAAGACACCATTCGAAAATGGAAAAACTAATGGAAAATAATATAGAACTTAAGAAACAAATTTTGGAATTAACAATGAATAAATAAGTTTCAACTTTTTTAAAAATATATTCATTTTTATTTTAAAAATATTGCAGTATTTCATCTCGTAAAGTAACGCCTTCATTCATGTCCACAACAGAAGCAGTAGCAGCATCATCTTGATCTTGATGTTCATCAAACTCAATCTCGTCTCCAGTGTTTCCGAAAATCTGTTTCTAGCTCCTTCAGCACATATAAAAATGCCCTTTTTCCTAAACGGAAATTTCTTCGGAATCTAAAATCAAAGAAACGCTAGCAAATTGTAAATTATTTATTTCAACAAACTTACACATCATCGCTTAGTTCAAGAACAGACTTTGATTTAACTCTCAAACCATGTCGTTCTCGACGAAGAGTATTGTCCGAGCATCGCCTCCTATTTCTCATATAATGTGCAATTGAATCCATTATTTTATTAAAACTTTATTAAAACTTTATTAAACTAGACAATAAAAATCAAAACAAATTTCACAAACAAGCACCGATTTGTTGTCATGGAACCAGAAATGTCAAACGGGTATCGGCGATGCAGTTCCCTCACAAATATCGATACCGCAGTCGATCGAACGCGGGTCGATAATGCAACCACCCGCACGTTTTCGGTAATACCGAAAAAATTTTTTGCGGGCGCAAACCACGTTTCGTCACGGCTACGGTGCGGTTACGGGAATAACCATGAATGATTGCGTGAAAGATAGTCGAAGTGAAGATATTGATGAACCGGAATTTGTTAACTCACCGAATCTCAAAGACTTGCTTCGGAAATGTCGTGCTATTGTAGCACATTTTAAACACAGCGACAAATCCTCATGCAAGCCCCGTGAAGTGCAAAAACAGATGGGTTAAAAGTTATATAGGATGTTGCAACCAGATGGAACTCGCAATATTACATGATGTCACGACTTCTCGAGATCAAAGTTTCACTAAGTGCCGCCATTGTTGCTGTATCAAATCTACCCAATAACCTTTCCAATGAAGAATGGACCACTGTTGAAGATGTGGTGAAAATATTGAAGCCAGCAGAGCAGGCGACTCAAACAGTTTCAGGCGAAAAATATCCAACGCTGTCTTCAACCATACCAATAATTAATTTGATGAAAGTCTCAATCAGACGAAAAAATCCCGTCTCTGAAGCAGGAAAAAAACTACAAAGACTTTTGCTTTCGGTGCTTGGGAGTGATAGACGGTTTGGGAGTCTGGAATTAATTGGGAGTTTGGGAATCATCAAATCGATTCGAATCATTGATCAATTCGAATTTTATCCGGGTGATTCGAATTGATTCGAATATTTATTTTCGATTCGAGCCCCATCACTACTGGAGGTCCCGCACTGTCGACTGTCGATTCGACGACCATCTCATGTTCCCAGGGATATCCGCCTCCAAATTCACGAATAATCAATTCTGCAAAAACAATGGAATTGAAAGTGGATTTGTCCCTCTTCATGGGATTAGGGGTCCGTTAGGAAACCAAATTAATAGAAAAATTTGGAATAAATGCTGACGCTCCTGGGGGAGAATCAGCTATATATATAAGATAGTGTAATTTAAATAACTGAAGAATGTTAATATGTAAAAGTGATTTCATTTTTGAACGTACAATAAACGAATCCGAATATGTGAAATTACTTGCGAATTTATTACTAGGAACGAATATATCAGCTTGTGAACTTGATACTTAATTCGAAACGCGAATTCAAAGAGACCGCTAATATGCACTCGATGATGAGACAACTTTATGCCTAAGTTAAGGGACTTTTTTTTGAAATTGTAGGTAATACATATTACAAAACGTGAAGTTGATTTCAATTAACGTAAATCACTCTGTGTCTCTCATTTGAGTAACAGGCGAGCAACAGCAGTTGCATAGAACATCTGTGGCGAACCCTCAACCCTCAGTGTCGCCATCGCTTCGCCGACACCGGCGTAAACAACTGCTGTGCCCACGAGCGGTGTTCGCTGTGGGGTCGGCGAGCTGAGGGCTGCATCGTAGCACACTTCACTTTGATTCGAGTAGTGAGCATGAAACTACGTGTTGCGTTTGGATTTGTTTGAGTTCTTAAAATAATAAAGTTTTTGTAATAATATTAATTTATAGTTCTTTCGCTATACATCCATCATTACGTAATATTCAAAAATTTCACCATCTTGATTCTGCATTGGAGGATAAGACATCTCAGGTAATCACTTGAAATTTCAGAAAGCCATTATACCGTAGCGTGGGCTATGTTACAAGCACGCTATGAGAAAACATGTTAATTATCACTGAAGGGGCACCAAGAACGAGTTGGTTGCGCTAAGAACAAGGAAACTGGCCCAATCAAGGATATGTCAGCGAGGCTGAGGCTCTTGAACAGCGACAGTGTTTATGTAATTCAGCAAAAATTAAACGACAGAAATTCAACTATAGAAAAACCCATTATTCAGTCGCTTTTTTGCCTCTTTACGGTTATATCGAGTGATAGGGTACGCTTACCAATTGTCTTGAGGACAGACGATGATCAATGTTTGTTGACCGCGTATCAAACGAAAAAAAAAAATTTAAATGGTTCTGTCTGGGACAGTTGGTTGAAGTGAAACTTTGGGTTGGTTATCTTTGTTTTCAGTTTTTTTGCCTTTTTTGGAAAGTAAACAGTTATTTACGCATGTACAAACATACCGAAAAGAAAACTAAAATGTATGTCGGTTTGTTTATTCACCAGTCAAATTCTAAAAATTTACACTCATAAACCCATGAAGCTTCGAACTGGTTATTTCAGGTGCATTCTAGCACGCAATTTGTCTTCCTCCTTATGGTGGTGATAAACAGAACAAGATCTTATCCCTTCCTTTCTCCAATCGTACTCCGAACTGCTGATGCAAATTTCTCCCGTTTGGGCTGTCTGTTTTCGACATTCTGTTGAAGTTGCAAGTTCTGAAATTGTGTATTCTATCAAAAGGTTGGTTGGTGTTACTTATATAAATTTCTGAAACGTTTGGCAGTGATTTTCTTTGTTAGTTCTTATTATTAATCTATCTTTGAAAAGTGCAAAGTCGAGAATCATCACAATCCGAGAAACATCGTCCACCAAGTTTACCCTGATATCACTGGACAAGCCAAAAAAAGTCACCGAACCTTTGAATACTTAACAACCAATCATACTACTTTCAGTTGGTAAGGTAAACGTTACACTCTCTTCGTTCTATCTCTTATGGTAACACGAAGGTTTCGCTATAGGCAACACAAAAGTTTAATGGTTGTTCAAAATACTTAAGAGAAATGTCGGCACCCTCGACTGGACGAAGAGTGGGGGCGAATGGAGAGTCGGTCGTGTACGGAGTGTGGTGTCGTAAGGATTCGGTGATCGGTCGGCCGTAGCGCGTTTGAGTTCGATAATATTGTGGAACAAAACAAAAGAATCATGTTGTTGAATATCTGGCGCTGTTGTTTTTGTAGTGTGAAAGGTTTTGTGTTGTATGTGCTGTGATTACATATTTGGTCGTAGCGACGTCCAATGTTGTCGACCAGTGCTGGTGAAAATTGGATTATGCGCCCTTCGCTGGCGGTGAGGAAGTGTTCATCCTGTTCTGGTGTTGGAAGTATCCCCATTGCTCAGAAGCTCTGCCTTGTGCTGGCATTTGCAATGTCAATCACCCGGTGCCGGGGAGAAAATAGTATGTTCCCCCTCGCTGGGGGCGTCATTGCACTCTCGCTAGTGGAACGTGAAAGTTATTTCCAGAGAAGACGCTGCCGCCTCTGCGTCATCTTCACCAGTCATGATCATCCTCCTTTCACGAGTGACAACTACATGTACGAGGGTCATTTGAAAAGTCCGTGCAAAGTCTGTGAGATGGCACCACCGGCGCGTATCGAGGTCATGTTTAGTTAGTAGCATCTCTTTAATAAACGCACTTCAAGTTTCAGCCATATTGGTCTATTTCTTTGTGTTTGGCAGTCTATCAAGGAAGTCGGGTGATTTTCAAGAAATGGACGAAAAAGAATTTCGTGTGGTGATTAAACATTACTTTATGAAAGGCAAAATGCCTCTGGAGACTAAAGAGTAGCTTGGTAAACATTATGGTGACTCTGCACCTTCGATTAGAACAGTTTATAAGTGGTTTCAAATTTTTCGACTGGCCATATGGGCACAAGTGGGATAATCCTCATCGACTATCTGAAAGAGGGTAACACTATTACAGGTGCATATTATTGTAAGAAAAACGCCCGCGATTGGCCCACAAGAAAGGCCAGTTCCATCACGACAACGCACCAGCACACACCTCAGCAGTTGTGGTCGCAAAATTAATGGAAATAGGATTCCAATTCGTTTCACATCCCCCCTATTCTCCAGATTTGGCTGTCTCGGACTACTATTTGTTCCCCAATTCGAAGAAATGGCTGGCAGGACAAAGATTTTATTCAAACGAGCAGGTGATTGCAGACACTAATGGATATTTTGCAGACTTGGACAAATCCTATTATTGCTATCAAAAGATATTTTCGTGAAGAGGGCGAAAATGAGTGCAATGAGATTATTTGGTCCTTCGTTGCTAATGAAAACAGTGGATTGCCAGAGTGCTACATTTATTTTGTGCACCATCTTTTAAATTTATTTATGAAACGTATTAAGATTCTTGAATCAGAGTACATCACTCCGCCAGAGGTATATGATGTTATGGTCTCAATTAAAGATGATATAGAATCACGGAGGAATGATTGCTTTTTTGGAGCAAAAGCAAACCAACAAATGCAGAAATTGAATGAGGTAGATCACAATAAATTCAGAAGCAAAGCTCTAGTTGCATATGAAAGAACAGAAGATTGTTTAAAAAAGTGGTTCGACTACGAAAACTCTCCATTCAAATCTTTTAAAAACGTGAATGTAGAGAAGGTAGCTCCAACATATGAAAATTTTCTAGAAGCATCAAAAGCTTCGCATTCTACAAAAAACCTTGAAAGGAATTAAAAACGAAGCTTCTTCATCCAATACTACGTTTTCGTGGAAGACGTTTCTAAAGGCAGAAGTCAGCCCTAACTTGAAAGAGATAATTAAAACGATAATGGCAGTACCGTGTAGCAGTGCTTATGTGGAAAGAGTATTTAGCCATATGAACCATTTGTGGACGCACAGGCGTAATAAATTAAATACACAGCTGACACAGCATTTTGGGTATGAACATGCTCAACAATGTTACACCGCGGCGGGATTATATCATCACGCACGATAAAATCTGGTCGCGATGGAGTATCGTTACCGAGGAAAGTTGCTGATTGCGCGCATTCTTTGTCATTTGCATTTGAATGCGGGACCAGCGATCTTCCCTTGATAGGGGCCCCATAACCGACGCGGTGGCAGTCAAAGACTGGTGAACAGCTTAAGTAAGATCTCATTCAGGGTCTCAAATAAGTCTTAAATAAGATTTCATTGTTTATCCAACTAAATAAAGTAAAGGAAAAAAAAAGGTTGCAGGAAAAGTCAAAGGAAAAGTGAGTCATAAATGAAATAATTGGTTTCAAAAATCGTAATGAGAATAAAATAAGTTTTTTCACCAAATTAAAGAAAGTTAAAGTTATAAATAGAATAAGTGACTCTAAGGCACTCCCCGTTCCCAGATCAACGGACTTGAGTTAAACAATTTCAGTCACAGTCAGGTTCACAGTAGTCACCAGCATTAGTTTGAAGATCTTGCTATAGTCTGAGAAGTCAACGTCTCAATAAGTTCTTTAAAAAGAAAGAGACCGTAGCGTCTCCCAGAGGCATTTTAGTTCAACCAGCGATTAAAATGATATCAATTGTGGACCGTAGCGTTTAAAATGATAGCGTACAATCAAGATTACAAGTGTAATTTTGACTCGTTTATTACAGCGACATACTTCCATCATCATCTACCCGGCGAACGAAGGGGAACTGCCCCACCTTCAATCTTATTATCTTTATTTAATAACGGAGAATGACGGAGATTTACAGTATATTTGTTTCCATATGTATATCTATTTACAATTTCATAGTTTTATGTATGAATCCTTTTCTTAAGTAAAACACCATAGTATGAAACGAAAAGTATGAACGCGATCGAGGATCGTCACCGAAAGGCGACAGTTGCTGATTACGCGCATTCTTTGTCGCTATGCGCGACATGCCCCGAATGCAGGATCAGGGATTTTCATCTTGGTAAGGGACCGCAGAACCAACGCGCAGGCAGTTGGCGGTTAGTCGCTCTTGCCCCGTCGTTGGCGTGACTCGTCCTGGGGATCCGTCCCAAAAATATTTGAAGTCCTAATGTATAAAGTAACTATTAGAGATTCGGAGATAATTTAAAGAATCTAAAAAGTGTTATTTATATACAGGCTTTCAGTGATATATTAAACAAGAATAACAAGAAAAATAATGAAAGTCAAAATTCAAAATCAATAATCTAGAATTTAGTTGCAAAACTGTTTGCAAAAAGGTTGACAGACATATTTTTGAAGTTCAAACATTAGATACAGAACAAGTGTTATTTATATAATTAAGTAATACAGTACCAAACACAGAAAAAAGATCTTTGGTTGTACTGACTTATTTCTCGCAAAAATGATATATTTTAGTCACTTTAATAAAATTCCTTTTTTAAGTCTTTTAGAGAACATATTCCTTTATTTTTTTCTTAAGTCTATTACCGTAATTAATTGTTAATCAATAGTTAATTTTTATTTTGAACTCTGAATCTAACTTTCACTCCGAACTGGGACACCTCAACTGTTTTTAACGCGAAGGCCTCAACTTTTTAACAAGAAGACCAAGGTAGAACTGTACGGCGAATCTGAATCTCAACTTGCAATTATTAGAATATTCAAAAATTCCAATTGAGAAGAGCGATGCCAATTGCATTTGCACTTTATGCAGGAGAAACTTAACTACGAGAATTGGGAAGAAGAGTCGAAAAGATATATGGAAATAATTTCTCTAATGAAATGAGGGGAATATGGATTTCCATGAATTATTTGTAAAGGTAAATATCTCTCCCATTTTTGAGGTTTAGCCTTGAAACTTTGGATTCCTCAAGAATGCATTGTTGGCTATGAAGATTAGTTCTAAGAAAATACCTGCAATCAAAATTTCTTAGGGAATTTTTTTTTGAGGTTGGTCTTAAGAGAGCTTCCTTAAGAAAGAATGCCAGCGATATCAATCGCCCTTGATAATACGCACATTCCGCTAAAGGATTCATTGAAGTATCGTGGATTGTACTTGACTCAACTGGCACATCTCAAAAAACTCATAATAGTTAAAACTGAAATGTCACCAAAGCTAATTGTTTGCTGGATCCCTACTGGATCTCTACTTAAGAGTAACAAATAATTCAACAATTCCTTGTACGGGAAGTGTCAAAAAATGCCTAAAGTGAGGTTAAATTACCAGTTTTTATTTGAAAAATTTTTGGTAAAAAAGAATTTTAATTGGTTTTCATTATTTTTACATACATTTACATACATTTTACCGACAAATGCTGTAGCGCCGTTAGTGATCATCGTGCCTGAAAGTGATTATTTGCATAACTCGGTCTTCGCCAACCCTTTGAGGTACAACCCTTTGACCGCGAGGTATTTGAAAATGCCTGATGCCACTTGTAGTAACATCCAAAAATAGCCCTGAATCTTCCAGACGCTTCAAACGCCGACACACATAAAGGAACTACGTCACGAGGTAGAAAAAAAATTCCCAAAAAACGACGGCAAGATGATGCAATAACGTCATGACGTAGGCTATCAAAAAAAAACACCGTACGAATCCTTCTAAAAATCCCCTTAATAGGCAAACGCGTGACGTCACGAGGTAAAAACCAGCAACCGAAACCTCCAGTCAACAAATAAAACTGAAACATATAAAACTGAAACTGATCCGACCTTCATAAGAGACTCCAAAATGACTTATCATTGTTTTGCTTTCGTTCGGGATCCTCCGTAACTTAAAACTCAACATCAACTCAAGTGAAACTCTTTTTAAGCAATCATACTTCATCATTAACAAACTCTGTGTACAGCTTAATAAAAATCAAACACAATTATTCTTCGACGCGACGTATCATTTTGCTGAATTCAACATCATTTTTGGTCATAACCGGATATGAAGTTTTTCGACAAGTGATGACTTCACATACACTCCGTTGGTGATTTCTAACCTAACACTCGACAGTCAACATCAATTATCACATCAATCAATATCTCAACCACTAAACACTCGTCACGTCGGAGAAATCTAGTAAATCTGAACATTCTACCGTATTGTGGAATACGCAATGATACCTGAAAGAAAAAACGGATCAATGCACTTAATTAAAATAAAATTGAAATAAGCTTACACCGGTGTCATTCCCATGACACCAATTTGACATGCATCCGGCGAACTAATTCTCATGACACAAATTTCAAAAAGTGTCAAATACATCCAGCGAACTACTTTTCGCTCGCTGGATGGATTGGGCAATCATTTCCGTTCCCACAAAATTCACTGAACTTTTCCACAGTCCACGTGACTGCTTAAGCCACGACCGCAGCACAAAATTTCCATATATACCGCGGAAATTTAAATTGTAAGTCAGTCATAAGAATTAATCTGTTCAAGTAACTTAAAGTAACCACAATAAAAGTAAAGTTTAAATCATATTTTATTGATCGAACCCAAACACCCAGTCTCCTAATTAATTACCTTTCCCTTCCATTATGGGTATGGCTTGATAAAAGCGGCACCCTTTTGGAAGAATCCCGAAAGATATAAACTTAATTCCTGACCTAGTAAACCAATGTGGCTGAGGACATGACAGTATCGCACTCAGAACGTGCAACCAACTCAGACAATCAACAGTTAACACTCGTCGTTCCTTCAGCCACTCATTGCGACCAGAGATGTGATACTACAACCCTTGGGATCTATTCAACTCCCCCAGAAGGTACCTCAGCCATTCCATTACCACAACCAATGAAAGCCACTCAACAATCAGGGTGAGCGTCGCACTCGTACAACCTCACCCATCAATTTGCCCAATGAACTGTCACTGAAGGTCATTACTCAGTCTGGACGCATAACTAACTTTGCAAACGTCGTTAATTCTTTACGCCAACTATATTTATTCACAAATTAATAATTGATTCTTAAGACTTAATAATTGTATTCAGTATTGTACAATATAGCAAAAAAATGTATCGAATCCAATCGTTTCGAAATGAATTTATATAAATTTTTTTATATCCAAACTTTTCCCTTGATTCTGGTATTTGAATACATATCCATCACATGTCCGTTTTCCATTACACGAAAATTTAAAATCTAAAAAAAAAAAAAAAAAATTCCACGTGGCCACCCTGTGTCATGCGCGCGTGGCAGAACGGAATCTTCCAAATCTGCCTGCCAAGAATTTGTATTATCGCAGATCCCGAATAAGTAAAAATAGCGAGAGTTAAGTTTAGTTTCGTTCACCACTATCAGGTACACAAGTTATTAGAAGTAATTAAATCTTGTTCCTCACACAAATTTATTATTCTATTTACAATTTTTATTTATAATATGATTCACAATTTAAAATCAAAGTATTTTTCATAATTTCAATTTTTTACAAATTAGATAAAGATTCACAATTATTAGTTAAAATCAAAATATTGTTCACAATTTCGATTTTTTACAAATTAGATAAAGATTCACAATTATTAATTTAAAATCGAAGTGTTGTTCTTTAAAATCAAAATATTGTTCACAATTTTAAATTTTTACAAATTAGATAAAGATTCACAATTATTAATTTAAAATCGAAGTGTTGTTCATTAAGTTTAATTTTTTACAAATTCAAAATTAATTCTTGTAATGTTGTAAGTTTTTTAGGTTTAAGCTCTGCAGAACTTAGTCACGACTGGGCGGCTTTGCTGGGGTATTACCTTTTTATTCACAAAATTTTGCGGAGACGACAATTTTGTGGGGACGACGGAAATTTTTAGAAAATCGGAAAATTGTAAAGTCTGCAAGTTGATCGGCATTCGGGTTCATTGATTGAAAAATTTTGCGGAGACGACAATTTTGTGGGGACGACGGAGATTTTTAGAAAATCGGAAAATTGTAAAGTCTGCAAGTTGATCGACATTCGGGTTCATCGATCAATCACCGTCTATGACCCTACTGGTTGATGAACTTGGCTCGGTGGAAACATATTTGGTGAGGGTGTTGGTGAAACCGTAACTCGAGCGAATTAGTAAAAATATAAAAAGGAAAATGTCCAAGTGAGTGAAATAGACAAATACGTGAATTTAATTAAAATAATATATTCGATTTAAAGAGCAAACAGTTCATAATGGAGATGTACCGTTACATATTGGTAGTGTCCGACCGAATGTTCGGCTTCGGCTTCGGCCGCCTTCGGCCAAAATTACCACCTTCGGCCGAACCTTCGGCTTCGGCCAAAAGAGGCCGAACTTTTGGCCGAAGCCGAACATTTCAAGCAATTGCACAAATTGATCGAAATATCAATCGCAACAAAATTGTCGCAGCTACAATGTAAAACATGTTGCCAACGTCTTATCATGTCGATTGTCGACCGATTGTCTGGTCGACGATACATTCTTACGATTATAACGGTTCCTGTATATGGTATACGGTTCCGTGGATATATTTTCGATCCCGAAATTCCATTCGAAAATCAGTATTCAACAAGAGAGGAGAAGTCTTTCGGGAATTTAATAATTGAAGTGTGTTCGAGATTAGTAAATAGGCTATTTTAAAGGCAATTATTGAAAGTTGTTATTTAAAAGGCAAGTGTAACCTTTCGTTGGGTATTTATTGTGAATTTTAATATGTTTATCCGTTGTCTCTAAAAGCTTCGTTTTAGTTAATATCTGTTATCTTTTCCTTTAGCTACATAATGACATCTGTGGGAGTAAATCCCATCTGGGAATATTTTTCTAAAAATAATGATAAAGCAAAATGTAAACTATGTGCTAAATTATTATCACTTGGTAGTGCCTTACCAAAACAACAAACCACAACAAATATTAAAAATCATTTGGCAAAAATTCATAAAACTGAATGAGAAACTTATTGCAAGGCAAATGAGAAACACCAGAATTTGATGAAAAGAAAGCTAGATAAATGTAACTCTTCACAAAATAAAAAGGAAGCCACACAACCCACCTTAGCAGATATAATTGAGAAAAAATTAGCTCCATCGTGGCCTGATAATCATCCAATATCGTTGCGAATCGATAAAAGTATTATGGATCTTATTATCGTCGACATGCTGCCATACAACCTTGTTCAAGGAGAGTTTTGAGTTTGGAAGAGATAGTTTTTGTGGCACTTGGATGCTGGGTGAGCACAGATGTCCTGTCGCATGAGCGACAGAGTTGTTGATAGTGAAGGAGTTATCTGTGTGGTCTCCCAGTGGTCCGGTGCCAGAATTGTTATTGTTATGTTCATGAGTGTTACAGTGACGACGTTAATTGTTCTATTTCTTTAAAATAACCTTTTGCCAAAGAAGAACAATGAGTTCATGGGTGTTTTATTTTCAGGTGACGGGGATATTGGTTCAACAAACGGAAGAGTACTTTCATTGGCCTTCAATTTTAAATTCAAATATTATGTGATGTTGTTTCAATAAATTTTTAAATTATATTTTACACATGGATTTGGATCCCGGTTCGGATATTATTGAAATGGGGAAATATTGGACTCAAAAAATTATAAATGACGGAACATGCTTTATGTCATGAGGGGGAGTGTGGAAACTATGCAAGACAACGCAGTGTATCGGCATATCAGCGACCATTCCTACAATTACTTAATCTAAGTTTTCCATGTTAGTCGCCTTTGTAAAGTTTCATATGTCAAGCCAACTGTGAACGATTTTCCAGAATAAACCTATCGATCTTACAGTTAAACTTAAGTTAACTTAAATTTCTACAGAACATTTCTCTAAATTCATTTTCTAACCATTTGGCAATACTTTTTACTCCATATCTCGTAACAATTCCTGAAGTTAACAATTACTCGATACAATCCTTTATGCATGCATTTTTGAATGTCTTCTTTCAAAATTTATTGCGAAGTTTGATTACATGTTCTTGTATTTTTTTGAGAATTTTAATAGTTTATATGAATGTCAGTAATATTAAGTCTTTGACAATGTTTTTCAACACCAAGGGAAAACTGGAATTATTAAAGGAATTTCAAAATTCAAAATTACTTCCAACAACTTTTCGTTGTAAAAGGGGAAAGTGTAGAAAAGTTTGTGAATTGAGAAAATTTAATAGGGAGTATTTTGAACATGGATTCTATTTTAAAAATTGCAAAAGGTACTATTCAGCACGTTCAAATTCTTTCTTTCAAAACATTTAAATCAGTGTGGGAAACGTTTTTCATTTGTTATTTTCGTGGTGCTGCCTATGTCCCAAAAATATTGCTTCAAAACTATATAATATAAGAAGAGGATCTGTCCAACAGATAAACCGGTTTTTCAATGATGTTGTCTGTTGGAAATCAATAAAAATTTCTGAATTGTTGAGGATAGGTAGTGACGGACATGTTGTCCAAATAGATGCGAGTGTTATTACAAGACGAAAATACAATGTCGGAAGACTAGTACCTCAAATATGGGTACTAGGAATGTATGACAGTAGAATGAAAAAGGACAAGTAATATATGTTAAAAACAGATCATCGAGAACTTTGTTGAAAAATATTCTACAACATGTAGAAATAGGCTCGGAAATATGGACAGACCTCTGGAAGGGATACAGCCGTCTAAATACTTTGGGTGGTGTTTCGCCATAGATCCATAGGACGTTTAACCATTCCGCGAATTTTTTTGATCCTTCTACATGCGTTTGCACTAATCATGTAGAAGGATACTGGTCAAAGCTAAAAGGTTTTTTAAGGAGAATGCATGTTACACAATCTAAATTATTACCTGAACACATAGATCATTTTATGTGGTTTCAACTCTTTGGTGGGAGTAGAAAAAATACATTCAAATATATAATAAGCCACATAGCGGAGAAATATCAAGTGTTAATTGAATTCAACAGGTAATTATATAAATACAATTGCATTGTTAAAAATATGTGTTTTGAAATACTTTCTTATTAAAAAATATCCATATTTTTATTTCCAGGTTTCGTGATGCCTATTTTTATAAAATACTAAAGATGTACATAATATGTTTCAAATAAGTAATATATAAATGAATTTGAGGTATTATTATAGCCAAGCATGAAAATTCAAACAATAATAAATTTTTTTATTTCCAGATTTCGTTATAAATATTTTTAAAAACTATTGAGGTATACAAACATTTTAAGGTGATATATAAATGAACTTGAGGTATTTTTATACCCAATTCGAGAGAGATAGAGAGATAAAGATATTTCGGCCCTTTTGATTAACATTTTCAACTAAACAGCGTCGGAGAGTGATACGAATTTCTTGAATTTTAATTTGGACTTAAAATACAGCGGAAAATCTAAGACTTCTACTCTAAAACCCATAAATTCAAAGAGCACGTAGCATGTCCCACCAGTCACACGAAAACATACAAAAGTTGTTTTTCTAACCTGAAATGCGTTGTGCTTAAAGCGAGCCTTTTGGATAGTAAGAATTGGCTAATTGTTAAACTGTTTAGCATATTTTTCTGGTGCAATGTGTTAAAGGGTGGGAAAGAGCTGGCTTTCATTTTCCCGGTGACTGGTGGGACATTTTTGTCAATTAATGTCCAACAAGGCCTAGATGAAAGATGGCAAAATATGAAACCAATACCTCTAATTCAGAAGCATCATCACTTCAAATCCTATGGTATATGCTCTCACCGCAACTTTTATTTATACTCTAATATAAATAATAAATATGAATTACTTATATTAAATAATTGTCAAAATTAAAGTGAATCAACTGAATTTTTTGATGAATATTTTTCAAATGTATTCATTATGTACATAATAATTCAAATGCAGCTAAGTTAATTAATGATGAATGTCCACCAAATTCAATTGTTAATTATAATAATGAATTAATAAAACCAATTATAAGATTGCATAACAATATAACAGCTGATAAACCATTTAACATAAATAATAATAATGATAATAATATAAATAATAATTTAAATTCACATTGATGATGATGATGTTATTAAATTTATTAAAACAAGAAAAAATCATAAAAAATGTGGTAATAAACAAATATCAAACTATGTAATAAAAAATTACCAATACAGTCGAAGTCCTCTAACTTTAAATTTTGCTTAAGAAACTGGTGCTCCCTTCACATTTCCATACATACATTAGCTCTTTCTTTAACTCGAAATTCCTCTAACTCAAAGTAATTTCAGTGGCAACAGCGATTTCAAGTTAGAGGACTTCGACTGTATATTTAAAAAAATATTTAGCAATAATAATAATTAATCAATCATTAAATATATAAGTGATTTTCTTACATATATTGATAAAGATAATAAAACAATATTTTTTGCTGATGACATGTTAATATTTTTTACTAGAAAACATATACAAACAGCTATTGGATTGGAAAATATTATTTAAATATAATAAGTGAATATTTAAAACTAAGGAAATTACAAGTTAATTATGATAAAACTAAAACTATATTATTTAGAAAATATTAAAAATATATAACAAAAAAATCAAATATATATAAAATAAAAAATAATATAGAAATATCATTTAATAATAACATAATTGAAAATTGCGATAATATAAAATATTTAGGAATCATTCTAAATAATAAAATGTCATTATTGCCACATATAGATAAAATGAAATTAATGTTAAATATGGCATATAATATTAAAAATTTATTTCATAATAAATTAGTTAATACAAATGTAAAATTACTATATAACAAATAATTAGACCTATAATCAGATCTGGATTTATTGCTTGGTCATATATATCATCATTTCAAATTACTAAGTTAAGGTTACTCGAAAGAAAGATATTGTATAAATGTTTTAAATAATAGTAATCGTTACTATTATTGTTATATAAATAATGTAAATAAATTAATGTCGAAAAAATTCTATATAAAAAGTGCAATAATATTGAAAGATTAAATGTTGTATTAATAAATGATTTTATCAAATTCACGGATAAATTCAATTACAGTAATCCCTCGCTATTCGCGAACTTGTTATACGCGAGTCTCGGACATTCGCGAGTGACGTGTTGAGACCGCGCGGACTTGCTATACGCGAGTCGTGAGGACTGGCCTCACACATTCGCGATATGGCCAAACAAGTTGTTTCGCTCACTTTTGTTTGAAGTTTGATCTTCTCAATTCAATGCTCCCAATAGTCATGTTTCTCCTCAGTTGGTTACCATTTTTCGTTCTTTTCCGACTAACCTTTTACACGGTTGAAATTAAGGATAATGCAACTCAGTGTGATGAATGCATTAACGCTTCGAATTTTGCGACTTAGTTTTTGATGCATGCATGATCGCGTCGCGCTAAACTAAATGCATTATCGCGTCGTGTTACCGCAAGTTATATTTCACTTTTACTGACTTGAACTAAATGCTCTTGAAGAAACACGGACTGACCTTCCTGCAAATTCTTTAGTATGTTCGCATGTTATATTCCACTTTTTACCGACTTGAACTAAATGCTCTTCATAAAAACACGGACTTGAAAAGAATAAAGAAGACTTTGAATTTAAAAACTCTTGATAAAAACACGGACTTGAAAAGAATAACGAAGACTTTTCATTTAAAAACTCTTGATAAAAACACGGACTTGAAAAGAATAACGAAGACTTTTCATTTAAAAACTCTTGATAAAAACACGGTCTTGAAAAGAATAACGAAGACTTTTCGTTTAAAGAGGAGAGTTCTCAGATTCCACTTTTTACCGACTTGAACTAAATGCTCTTCATAAAAACACGGACTTGAAAAGAATAACGAAGACTTTGAATTTAAAAACTCTTGATAAAAACACGGACTTGAAAAGAATAACGAAGACTTTTCATTTAAAAACTCTTGATAAAAACACGGACTTGAAAAGAATAACGAAGACTTTTCATTTAAAAACTCTTGATAAAAACACGGACTTGAAAAGAATAACGAAGACTTTGAATTTAAAAACTCTTGATAAAAACACGGACTTGAAAAGAATAACGAAGACTAGATTTGTGGACCACACGCATAACCCGAGTCATTGTGAAATTACTATAGAAAGACAGAGTTAGTGTGATTCAAGACGCGATGCGTACAAGACGCGTTGTGAATTAACTCGTTTTAGAATAAGGACGTGATGCGTGATACGCGTACCTTACAATATACAGCAATTGTGAACATTGTGTAGAAATATACTTGTTATAACGTAGTAATAAACTGTTCGTGTTTTCTTTGAGTGAAGTGCTAGTGTCCAAACCCCCCTTTAAGAACTGTGGCGCTATACCATAATTTGGAATAGCGCAGCCATCCTTGGGCTTAAATTAATAAATCTAAACCTAGATGGCCTAATACGGATTTGCTTCAATTAGACAAATCAAATAACATTTTATGGTCCTTCGAGCCGGATACTGGTAACTTAGTGGTGTGAACAATTTTGTTAAACAATTGTGCGGTGTACATTAGGACAGTGAACACACGAAATAAGTGAAAGAGCTCATATGCGCGAATGGTAAAAGTTACACGTGACACTAAGGTTTATGCGAATTTCATACACTCAAAATAAAGCAGTGAACAAATTTATGCGCGGAAATAAGAGACAAATAGTGATATTGTATAACACGGTTGAAGACGCGAAACTTACTTAGAGTAAAGAAAAACTAACACGAATAAAGGATCAAACTGTGAAAGTCAATGTGATACGGTGAAATATACGATAGAGAACAGTGAAGAAATTATACGCGAAAGTTAAAAATCGAACAGTGGCATTAAACATAACACGAATACGTTGAGACAATAGCATTAAAGCTGAAGCTTAGGGTTTGACGAAAAACGCGGTTTATAGACAGTGCGAAATCAGAAGTAAATCTAATAGAGTAAGAATCGCGAGTGTTGAGAAATATAAGTTCGAACATTGGACAAATTTTGAGATTAAAATAATGCGCGAGAGTGAAGTTTGAGGCAAACAAATTGAAAGAAAAAAAAAAACAAAAAAAAATCGAAATTGAGACGAATAAATAATGTTGAGTTAAGTGAGCTATAGACCTTTTGAAAGCCAAATTTACGAAAAAGTGACCAAATAATATCTACCGAAGAATCGATCAGCAGCGACAACATTATCGACATCAAGCAAAACACGAGCATCATCAGAAGCGGAAATCGAGTTCAGAAATCAAGATATCCCAAAGCTAAGTGACCCTCTTTGTTCAAACATTCCTTATAAATTCAGCTTAATTTCAGTAGAGTAGAAGATATATAAACAAAAACAAAATGACTAACCCAGAACTGGATACTTCCCCGCGTAGTCTAACTCTGAATTTTTTAATCTACCACCGACTCGAATTATTCCGGCACTATCAATGAAGGGATTTAATGCGCGAAGTACACTACCGGCATTTATTGTATTCGATTTATTTCGTTCCTTCAACTCTGGTTGAAAGTACTCAGTCTGCGCGGCTTTTATGACCCTCGTCATAATTAAAAACTCTTGATAAAAACACGGACTTGAAAAGAATAACGAAGACTTTGAATTTAAAAACTCTTGATAAAAACACGGACTTGAAAAGAATAACGAAGACTTTTCATTTAAAAACTCTTGATAAAAACACGGACTTGAAAAGAATAACGAAGACTTTTCCTTTAAAGAGGAGAGAGTTCTCAGAGGATATTTCGGCGTAGGTTTTAGAGTGATCTAAGAAATTTGCTGAACTTGGAATATTATTACGCAACAAAGGAATATACAGTAGCGCTCAAAAGTATTTTGACAAAGCGATATTCGTTGTTTTCATTTAATATGAAAATATATGAATAAATTTGTTAACCACTGTTCAGAGTCAAGTAATTACGGTTGTTTAAAAGTTACAAGTTTCAACTTGTTTCAAAACATTGGATGCCACAATATAAAAATGATTCATTGTTGTTTGAAAATTATTTCGTCACTTAGTTTGATTTCAGTCTTTGATGTTACCAGTTAGTTAAAATCTTATTATTGTTGAAATTATTATTTTTTGATTATTTTAAAATGCCGAAACGCAAGGTATATTCAAATGATATCAAAAGCGCTGTTATAAATGCCTTAAAACAGGGAATATCACAAACAGAAGTTGCTCGTTCCTTTAACCTGTCCCGTCAGCTAATTTGCAGGTGGAATAAAGTTTTTCTTTAGCGGAAGACTGTAGAAAAAAGGCCTCGAAGTGGACGCCCAAAAAAAACATCTAGTAAAGAGGATCATATATTGAAAAAGCTTTCCACAAGTGATTGTCGTAAGTCAGCTGTGACAATCAAAAACGAGTTAAAGGAGAATTATGGGATAGATATCCATGTTTCAACTGTCAAACGACGCCTAAAACTCTACGGTTTACATGGTCGAAGACCAACTAAAAAACCTTTTATATCCTCGGAAAACAGGAAGCTTAGACTTGCATTTGCAAATCGGCACAAGTCATGGACAAGTGAAGAGTGGTCCAAGGTGTTGTGGAGCGACGAAAGTAAATTTAATTTAGTATCTTCCGATGGCATACGGTACATTCGACGTCCTGCAAACAAAAAATATGATTTTCGTTACCAAATTCCCACAGTAAAACATGGAGGTGGCAATGTAATGGTTTGGAGTTGCTTTTCACGTGACAAAGTTGGGCTTCTGGTTCGAATTGAAGGTAACATGGACCGTTTTATGTATGCAAACATATTAGAAACTCATATGCTACCACATGCTAAGGAAAACATGCCGGACAACTACTACTTTCAGCACGATAACGACCCAAAACACACTTCTAAGCATGTTACTCAACTTATTAAACGCGAAAAAGTTAGGGTCCTGGAGTGGCCAAGCCAAAGTCCTGATTTAAATCCTATAGAGCATCTGTGGGAAGAGCTGGATAGAAGAGTAAGATGCCAAGAATATTCAAATAAGGATGCATTGTACGAAGCTCTTAAAAATGAGTGGGATCGCATACCCCTGAATCGATTGCAGAAGTTAGTGGATTCAATGCCATCGCGATGTAATGCCGTAATAAAGGCCAGAGGGTATGCTACGAAATACTAATAAGATATTATAATTACATATATATTATATTTAGTGCGTTAAAATTTTTTTCCTCCAGACTCCCAAAATTTTTGAATAACCATTTTTCGATTTTTGGGTTATTTTACCGTCATATTCCAGAAAAATATATATAATTTACGCCAAAACTCAGTCGCACGACACTTATACCATGTCTACACTTGTGCATTATCTTTACATGCATTAGAGTTAATGCACGAGTGTCTACATTTGGCGCGAGCATTAAGTTTGACAGTTGTCAAGTGAAGTGAAGTGAAACAATTTTAGACTTATTTCAAATGCAAAATAAGTGTTATTAAGTTATTTTTATTTGATTCGGTGGGTGAAAGTGACGATGATATAGATACGCTACTGAATTCCATAGATGATGATAGTGGAACTATTCACAAGTTATTTTCTACAAATGCAAGAGTGCTGCGTTCGAGATTGCGTAAGGAACGGTTGTGGAAATATGTATGTGAATTTTCTGTAAATATTGTTAGAAAATTTCTAAATATTTCATTTTACTTTTCAGCCAAGGTACAATTCTTTCTGGGAGAAGGAGTTGCAGGAAAATTCCGAATTTTTTTTTAAAGAAAATTTGAGGTTAACCCGAAGTATATTCCACAAACTTTGTGGAAAACTACAAAACCTGAAAAAAGAAGATACAAGGTTTAGACAAAGTATATCTTTGGAGAAAAGGATAGCTTTAGCGCTGTATGCACTTGGTTCCTCAGCGGAGTACCGTACGGTTGGAAATGTGTTTGGCGTAGGGAAATCCACTGTCGGCAAAGTGTTATTAGAATTTTGCCACGAAGTATGGGAGACATTACGTCCAGAATACCCCGTAACCACAGAAAAATTAAAAGAATGTGTGAAGGGCTTTGAAGAAATGGGTCTACCGCAATGTTTTGCAGCAATAGATGGTTGCCACATAGAAGTAAAACCACCGCGTGAAGATGCCACCGATTATTATAATTTTAAAGGCTGGTATTCCACCATTCTTTTCGCTGCTGTAGATTACAGGTTTGTATGATGATGCAGGTTCATATAATTCTGTCTCAGATATCGTTTTTTATATATTAATGCTGGAGCACCTGGCCGTAGCAACGATTCCGGTTTGTTCGAGCGTTCCTCATTGAAAATGTATCACGAGGAAAATGATAAGGTGGCGGTCATTAGAAGTAAGGACGTGTATAACAAACCCATTAAAGCAGACATTAACAAAATTTCTCAGGAAGAAGATGTGGACATTGAAACTATATGAATAGACATTCAGGAAAAAAGTTAAGCATCATTCAATGGAACGGTAGGTCTGCTTTCAAAAGGATTCCTGCCCTGCACCATCTCCACACCTTGTTAGAGGTAGACATCTTCTGCTTGGTTGAAAAGTGACAATTGACAACTAAAAACAAGTTGTCAAGTATGAAAAAATCGCCTAGAATATTGTAACCTTTTTGAAGGCTAACAAATTTAGGCGGTATTGCCATGTGCGAAAGTGCATTAATGCATGCATTAATTTTTAATGCATGCATTAACCGGACCAAATTGTGTATGACTAATGCATGTTTTAATGAATGCATTAAGCGTTAATGCACGAAAGCAGTGCATAATGCACAAGTGTAGACATGGTATTACGATCATACGACCAACACATGACTTACTTCTCAGCGGAGAGGCAGTACAAGAGATGACTTCGAGCTGTAAGCATTGTCATAGGAGCACTCATAGGATTGATTGGATTGTGAATAACTTTAATAAATTAACGACAATTGTATTGATTTAGGTAGGTGATAAATTGTCATGTTTATAAAGTAAGATTTTGTGAATAATTGTAAATATAGTTTTAGCAACTACATCTTACGTTGTTTGATTATAACCCCAATCAATCACGTGGTTAAGTTTCTGATTTCGAAACATACAAACATATAAAATCTTTTTTGTAAATAAAAACAAAAATATATAATATTTATCAATTGTTTGTTTTTAACCCAATCTATATCTTTGTCAAAATACTTTTGAGCGCTACTGTATACGCTGTGTAACGACATATAAACTTGCCTGGGTAGGTTCAGGACTCAGTCTTAATGTGATATTACAAGAAATAAAACGTTTATTTAAAATTTGTCTTCACTACCCAGTTGATATTCAATAAAATAAAACACACACTAGCCGCGTTCTCTTGGTCATCGCTATCAAGAACAAATATCGGCCTAGAATTGTAATGGACTCGTTCCTATCTAAGTAACCGTACCTATCGAGTTATATTACGATCTACCCTGTCTAATACAATAACTGCGACAAGTGGCGTTCCACAGGGCAGTCACATCTAACCTCTACTGTTTTTAGTTGCTACCACTGACGTCTCCAAGGTCATCATGAACTCCTACATCCTCTCATATGCAGATGATACCAAGATCTTCAAGAACATTACCCACCCCTCTGACTATCTGGAACTACAACAGGACCTTAATCGCCTCTCAATTTGGTGCTCCAAAACAAACCTCGTTCTTAAGACCTCAAAGTGCGAACACGTCTGTTTCCACCGGAACATGGCTCACACCTTCTCCATTAATGGCTCCACGATTAGCACAGTGAACTACACCCTTGATCTTGGTGTCCACCTGGATTCGAGACTCTCCTTTCAAGAGTACATAAATTTTGTGATTAAGAAATCTAGTGCCATGTTGGGCTTTATCTCAAGGTGGGCTAGGGAATTCGATGACCCCTACATTTATAGAGTCCTCTTTATATCGCTTGTTCGCCCTCTATTGGAATACGCCACACAGGTCTGGTCTGCGCTTTCTGCGTTTCGCTCTTCATAAGGTACCCTGGTCCGACCCCTCCACCTCCCTTCCTATGCGGATCGCCTGAAGCCGATTAATCTGCAATCTCTCTCTGGACGCCGTGTAATGACTGACTTGTCATTCATGCATGGCATCGTCCAGGGAAAAATTATAGCTCCACATATTCAGGAACAAGTTGTTCTTCGCACTAGCAGCAGAAACCCTAGATCTGAAAGTTAATTCTTCATAAGCTTTTACCACACGGACTTTGGTAGGATGGAGCTGGTCACCCGTGTGCTAAGGTTATATAATCGGGTCGCTCCCCCCCCCCCCCCCTTGCAGGTAGCGGAAGGTAATAGCAATGTTAGGTCCACCTTTCGGACCAGTGCAGGCGCTCTTTCGACTCTTTAAACCTCAATATACGTGCTCTTATTTTTCCCTTACTGTACCTCTGGTTAAATTTGCTTTTCATGCTCCTATTAATATATATATTTATAAACATTGTTATTTTTCTTACTTTTTTCTTTCTTCTTTAAATTTATATATATATTTTTTATTAAATGTGTATTTATCACATTTTAATTTTCTTGTTTTTGTGTAATTAAAATTAAGACTTACTTGTACTAAAACTTGTACTAAGTTGTTAAATAAAATGAAATACTAGAACAGCAAAAGAACGGCCCAGAATTGAACTGGATAAATCGTGTAGGTTGACACCCCTGTTTTAATTTTTCCTAACTTCGTTCATGTTCAATTGACATACATCATGCGTGTTCAATTGACATGAGGGATATCACTATCAGTCGAATTCTATTCGTTAGTGGGAGCGCTTGTGTTTTGAAATTTTGTTTGAATTTGAAAATGTTTTTTTATAAAATTGTGAAATGGATTTACAAAAATTTTCAAGGTAAGTTAAGAATGAATAAATTTAATTATAAATAAAGTAAATTATCAACATAAAATATTTCATTTTTAGGCGTGTTTGGACTCGAGAAGAAACGCGTTCTCTCTTGTCATTTTACGGGCAGCGAAAGGAAGAGTTCAGCCATCCGCGCAAGAAAAGGTTTGCATACGCGAATCTTGTCGAAGATCTGACGTCGTCTGGTGTGCTGGTAAGAAATTTGAATTTGTGTAAAAAAATTTAATATAACCTTTCTTTTTTGACAGAAATCACCAGTAACTCCATCGCTTGTCGAAAATAAAATTAAAAGTACGCTTCGCGCGTACAAGGCGATGGAAGACGCGGGAAACAAGAGTGGCGCTGGATCCTGTGTAGCGCCGTACGCAGACATTTTAGATGCCATATTTGGAACTAAAATTTGTAAAAAGGCAGTTGTGGACCACACGGTTGCCGCCGGAAGAAGAAAGGAAAATGGTTCGATCAATCAACCACGGTAAGTGCATGGAAATAATAATTATAGAATGAAAATAATAATGAAACATTTTTCAGGTCTGAAACTTCGTCCTCTGGAGTGCCATCTCCATTGCCCGACGTTCCATCTCCATTGCCCGACGTATCCTCCGGAGTTATTATTATTGATGGGGGAACACCAATCCAAAAGTAATATAAAATAATTAAATTGTTTGTTTATTTAATAAATTTTTATTATTTTCACATATTTGCAGCGCGAAAACTCCAATGTCGGGGAAGAAGCGGAGGAGGACGCTAAGTGAAAAGGAGGAGCAGCTAGAAAGACAGAGAGAACGGGACTTGCAGAAAAAGAAGCGGCACGAGGAGAAGGAGCTCCGCAAGAATAAGGAGCTGGAGGTGAAACTAAAGTTTCTCGAGGAGCAGAGATTGGGGCGGGAGCAGAGGGAGCGTATCATCGACCTTATACGTTTACAAACCTCAAAAAAAAAGTTTTTATTTCTTTTATTTTTATAATCAATAAATGAGTTAAGTTACATAATTCTTTTATTTTTACAATCAATAAATGAGTTAAGTTACATAAACCTATTATTTATGAAATTATTCCCATTGACGTCATTGAATTAAAAAGTGCTTGTCGTCTGTTGTTGTCGGTTGTTTCCATTTCATCTGGTGTAAGCTCATCATTGCCTGGGCTTTCAAGTGTGGTGTTTGATGCTTGCTGGATGTCGTCTACATCGGTTAATAGATCACCTTCGCTCGCACAAATATTGTGTAAAATGCAACAAGCTAAAATGGTTTTGGCACATATTTTCAAGTTGGTTGACTCAGTAAAATCCTGGTAGATGAATGGAGTGTGTTAAACTGCTTTTGATTTGAAGTTAAAGTACCACTTTCTCTGAATGGAGTAATAAGCCATGAAAGTTGTGGATAGGCTGAATCTCCCAGAAGAAAGCTTCCATTTGAAAAAACGTCTCTTTCATCGTTGTGAACATCTGCAAATAGTGGCGATCTTCTTAACACCCTGCTGTCATGCAAAGATCCCGGTTCGCCACAATAAACATCAATAAATTTTTTATCCGCACCTACCACCGCTTGCACCTCCAAACTGTGGTACTTTTTTCTGTTGTACTACAGCTCAGGGTTGTTTTTTGGTACTTTGATTTTGATATGGGTGCCGTCGATTGCAACACTCCGGGAATTTTATTAATTTTTCCAAAGGCTGCTATAGCGTTTGCAGCTTCTAGTCCGGTAGGCCACTTGAGAAAATCGTCACTTTTGTCAACTAGCCACGAAGCGACCCTTTGGACAACTGTCCAGGCCGCAGACTTCGATACCCCGAATAAATTGGACAGTTGTCGAAAGGTTATCGTGTTACCGACATACCAAAGAAAAAGTAAAATTTCTTTCTCTGGCCCTATAGTTTGGCGTTCACCATCACGATGCATTGGAGGCACGTCAGAAGCTGCATATAAATCTGGAATAATGTACAAAATTGTTCCATTCAAAGAATACAATTTATTTCTGAAAATCGTACCAATCAATAAATCAGCAGACTTTCGTTGTAGCCGAAAATGTGATTTAAAAATTTGATCGTTAAAGGCCCGGACGGTGTCTAGAAAGTTGTTTACTTTTGGTTGCTCTTCCCTATAATAAGGTGGCTCATCATATGATGATATCTCTACTCTTATGCATGAATGCTTCGGGAGATTGCAATGTGAAACCCATGCTTATTTACAGATCTGAAAATCCACGAGTTTTTAAAGGCAAAAATAAGAACCAATTGCCAGTTTTGGTAAATTTTTTGGAGGTCAAACAAAAATCGTGGGTCACTGCCTCTTTATTCTAAGAATTGTTCAATGATTGTTTCGTTCCAGAGGTGAAAAGGTTTTTGGACTCACGAAATTTATCTTTCAAGGTTCTTCTGGTCATTGATAACGCGCCGGGACATCCAGAAACCGTCAAAATGGGTTGGAAACCGTCAAACACCACCTACATTTTACAACCCCTCGATCAAGGTGTCATAGCAACTTTCAAGGCTTATGACTCGAGAAGAGCCTTCAAACGCATTTTGGATTCTCTAGAGGGCAACGACGAAGAAACAGTTTCATTAAGATTGAAATAAAGATTGTATTACTGGAACCACATTTAAAGCCTACCTTCAACATAGAACTAACAACTTGTTGTTAAACTGAAATATATAAACCCGAAAAATAATATATAACAAACTGGAAAAATAACATATAACAGACTCTCGGAATTGATGGATTTGCAGAAAGTGAGGGCTGGCTCTCAAATTTTAAAAACCGGCACGGGATCACCTTCAAAAAAAATCTGTGGGGAAAGCGCCAGTGTGGACAATTCCGTTTGTTCTGAATGGGTTGATGAACCTAATCAATCTTTGAACGGCTTTGATCCAAGGAACATATTCAACACAAACGAAACCGGGGTTTTTTATAAATGTCTTCCTGATCGCACTCTGACATTCAAAGATGAACATGGAGGAGAAAATAGCAAGGATAGAATAACTATCGTTTTTGCCTGTAACATGGCAAATTGCGAAACGACGCTACTTCAAAGGAATAAAAACGCTCCCAACAACTTATCGCTCAAACAAAAACTCATGGATGACGACAGACTTGTTTAATGAAAGGCTTCTCTCAGTTCACAGTGACATGAAGAAGGAAAAACGCAAAATCTTACTGTATTTGGACAATTGCACAGTTCACAATCATCCACCACCATTAAACACATAAAGTTGATTTATTTTCCTCCGAACACGACATCAAGATTACAACCGTTAGACCAAGGAATAATTCAAAATTTTAAAATTCTCTACCGCCGCGAAATTCTTTCAATTTTACTGGATAGCTTTGAAAAAGGTGAAAAGGTGAACATAACAGTTTTGACCGCTTTAACGATAGTTGATAAAACCTGGAGAAATGTCAACCATACAACCATTTGCAACTGCTTCAGAAAGTGCGGGTTTGTTATGCGAGGAGAAAACACAGTACAACCATGTGAGGCGCAGAAAATTTCCCACTCCGGTAGACGGAGAATGGGCACTAGTTCCTAAGAGGATGAGGAAGAAAGTAAGGAAAAGCAACCACCGAGTCCTATAACGTTGAGCGAGGCAAGGTCTTCTCTGAACAATCTACGCTCATACGCTCTCACGACGGAAACGAATGCCGTTTTCTTTTCTGCTCTCATCACAATAGAAAAGTCTTTTGACAATGCTAGATGGAAGTGATTAACCCAAATAAAGGCGCGTTTCCAATAATCCAAATATGGTTATTTTATTAAGAACAATATTATAATTTTGATGCTCAAAAATGATTCAAATTATGCTCGGCAGGTGGATGCGAAACCGGAGTGGAATTGGAAACAAGTGCCAGAGTCAGCTTCAACACACTCCACTCCAAGCTGGCATTGGAAACGCGCCTTAAACATTTATGTATACATAACTTTACTTTTTCCATATTCTTCCTGTTATATGACATTTTATATAAAGACCACGTTGTACATACGTACTTTTAGTCAACCTCTTGTTTATTTGAATTTTTTTCCAACTTCCTCTTGGTTCTTTGAACTTCAGCCGAGCGAGTGTTGGCGAAACAAGTACACAGAAATCCATCTCTTGTGTGCGTATGCTCAAGATTTTTAATGTGTGCAGATAACGAATCGTTACTCGATACTCTCTGAGAACAGAGTACATGCATAATTCCTACGTTTGTCGTTCTTTTACATCTGGTAATAATCCGTTCAAGAGGCGTTTCCTTCGTTTGAACGTATTATTGAGAGATGGAAAAGGACGATAGAGAATTGTGCTCTTGAAAACGTAGCATCACTTCTCTCCTTCTCATAGTCAAGAGTGGCAATTTGCGCGGATAGCAAATAGTATGTCTCGAATTCATATCGATGTCTGTTACTCTCTCTCTGAAGCATGGAAAAGAGATGAGTGACGCTACATATTCGAACGAACGATTGGCTATCAATGTACAATGTCACATCCTTTCCTTATACAGAAATGAATCGACGCTACGTATAGGACAGAACGACGCGCATCCCTCTTAAGCATGAGGGCAGCAGGAGTTACGCTACGTTTTCAATAGAATCATTCGCTATCGTCCTTTTTTACCACACCCCGAAAGTAGTTAAGACTATCGGCTAAATTTAATTAGGTTTAGTGAAACTAGCTAAGTTTATCCGGTTTAACAAACTTCTCTAGACAGACTAAATCCGATTCATTTGTCGAAAAAAACTCATACAAAATGGATGCTGTAGTTGGCAAAAAGCAGGTTACAACCGTGTCGTGTGCAGAAACTGTTGCAAAATGCACTTTTTTATACAATGGTAGTTGCCTGAAAAGTGACAATTTGCTGTGGAAAACTGTCGCATCTAAATGTAAGGGGATGAGACAATGCTTATTTGCACGTAACAGAATTTTTTTTTATGTTTAGTGTTGTGAATATTCCAGTAATTTTAATCTGATAAATACATTAACTGTCCGGGTACTACAACAAAACAAACTGCTTTTCATTGACCACTTTTTGGAATTGGTAACATATTTGTACTCAATTTTGCAATTGAATTGTATATGTTGAATTACATAATAATCGGACAAATTGCCGGTTATAATCAATAAACACACAAATTGAAGTTTAATGTTTTAGGTGATAGCACGCGACTCACTACCTCATGAAACTGTGGTAAAATCACTACCAATGCTGTACTTCAAAGATACTTCAACGTTATGCTCCACGATACTTTATGTTCGTTTCCTACTTCAGTTATCATAAACTCATCGTTTCAAGTCTAAAAGAAATTGAGAATGCTGCAGAAAATGATACCGAAAACGCTGTTTCGTAGCGTATAGAAAGAGAGTGTCTAAACAACTATGTACGAGAAATAAATAAAATCTTTCAGCATACATGTACTCCAAATAGTAAACAATGACACTCATTAGTGTTATGAAAATAAATTTTCAAACACTGAAACAAAATTAAAATTTAAAATCAAAACTAAAATTAAATTTAAATTGTCACCCTGTGACACGCGCGCCTACAGAAAAATTAATATTATCGCAAATCCCGTTCTGCTACTCTATTGATTTGCTGGTAATGAACAATCATCTGTTGTTCCCAGGGGTATCCGCCCCCAAATTCACGATCAATTCTGCAAAACAATGGAATTGAAAGCAAAGAAATGGTCTTTCGTGGATTTGTTTCTATTCATGGGACTGGGGTCCGTTGTAATTTTTACTTTAAATATGGACACCAGCCTCTTCTTCAGTCTCACCCCTAGTCGTGGAGTCAGTGAAGATCAGGAGGTCGTGTTTGAAAAACAATTGATACGTCTAATCATGGCCTACGCTTACTCCGTCTAATAATATCTCTTCAGCTTAGATGGAAAAACTCTGACTTCAAGAAACTTTCTATTTTCTTGACTTTCTTTTCTTTCTTGGAAGTGTCTATTTGCACCATACACGGATCCATGGATACACGGAAACACGCATCCACGAATGCACCGAAACACGGATGCACGAGTATACGGGTACACGGAAGCACAGATACACGAGTACATGGAATATGTATTACTAATAGAGAATTAGTTTATTATTGTGGAGAATTTCAAGAAAGGTTTTTTTTTTTAATATATTTTCGAGCTGTAATCTATCCCTTGGACAATAAGCAGTTTGTCTCACGAGTTTGGTTTGGGCGAAGGCTTTCCTCCAGTGAGGTGCATGTTGGGCAGATCTAAGGGATTTGTTTTCCTTTTAAGTCTTCTAGTTACGACTCTGTTCAGTACGTCTTTGGCCAGCTGGTTTTGGTGATTTTCCAATCTTTGGATGTATCGTGAGCTGATGCATTTAATTTCTTCAGTGACTGGTTTCACTTCGAGATCGTTGTGTAGAGTAACATTGGATACATACCAAGGCGCGTTGGCTAGGGTTCTCAGCGTCTTAGATTGGAATCTCTGGATTATATCAATTGTGCTGATCACACATGAGCCCCAAAGCTGTATGCCATAGGTCCATATGGGTTTTAGTCTTATAGATCATAATCTGGTTATCGAGCAACAATTGTGAGGTTCTGCCAAGTAGCCAGTAGAGCTTCTTCATTTTGATGTCCAGTTCTCGGGTTTTACGCTGTCTGTTTTGGGGAGTGCGTGGCCGTCTAGGGTAACTGGAGAACAGTGTTTGTTTGTCAGTGTAAATGTTATGTGCTTGGACTTAGTTTGGCTAACTTTAATTCTCCACTTGGATAGCCAGGTTTGGAGACTATATAGTTGGTCCTGCAGCGCTTTTGATGCCTGTTCAGGGCACGCATGGGCTGCGATTATGGCTGTGTCGTCAGCGAAGGTTGCAGTTGTCGTTTTGGTGTTAGTTGGTAAGTCTGATGTAAATATTGTGTATAGAACAGAGCCGAGGACACTACCCTGTGGTACTCCTGCATTTATAGGGTGAGCTGTTGATAGTTTACTACCACATTGGACTCTGTATTGTCTATTTTCTAGGTATGATTTCGTCAGTATATAGTACTTGGGAATCATGCTTTTATCTTATACAGGAGTCCAATGTGCTACACACGGTCGAATGCTTGTTGGATGTCGAGAAATGCGGCCGTACAGAACTGTTTTCTTTCTAGCGCAGTTGCTCAATGGTCGTGTTTTTTTTCTGAATCCAAATTGATGATCCGGCATTATTTTGAGTTCAAGGATTTCAGGGTTCAGCCTTTTCAATAGTAGTTTTTCAAATACTTTCGATATCACAGGTAGGAGGCTCATAGGTCTGTACGATGATGGCATATCTGCTGGTTTACCTGGTTTCAAGATAACTATTATCTTGACAAGTTTCCATTGCTTGGGAAAAAACGAAGTACTTAGTATGGCATTGAACAGTGTAGTTAGGTAGATCACTCCTTTTTTGGGTAGTTCTTTGATCATTTTGGGGGTGATGCCATCAATGCCAGGTGCTTTCTGTGTGCTAAGATTTTTTGTTATCTCGTGGAGTAGCTCCGAGTATCTGAAAGCTTTGATAGGCAGGTCCCTTGGTAGGGGGCTATCCAAGTGATGCAGGATTTCGTTCTCGCCGTTAACTTTCCTAGGATCTGAGCTGTTGGGCGTAAATACCGACTGGAAGTGCTTGGCAAATACATCCGCTTTCTCGTCATCGCTCCTGGCCCAAGTTCCGTCATTCTTTCTAACTGGCGCTTTTTGAAGTTGAGGCCTTTTTAAGTGTCTAGTGGCCTTCCAGAGTGAGTAATTCGAATCCTTGCTGTTAGATAGGTTGTTTATGTATTTTTTAAATAAGCCGTTTCTATATTGTTGTAGTTCGGACTTTAGTTTTTTGGTGGCTGTATTTAAGTTGGTTTTGTCCTTGGGGTTACGACTAAGTTGCCAGACTCTGCGCAGTTTTCTTTTTTTCAGGATGAGTTCCTTCAGATGCCTAGGATAGTTTTGTTCTCGTGGAGAGCATTCCTGGGATGCTGCACTCCTCGCACTTTTTAATAGTTGAGTGATGTGATCTATGGCGTTGTCAATGTCTTTTTTTGTTTTTAACGGTTGCTTTATCAGGAGCTGTTGGTCAATGAGCTCCCTGAAAGTGTCCCAATTTGTTATGATGTTTTTTTGGGGTTTATTTCCAGGATTTGCACCGAGTAGTATTATTAAAGGAGTGTGATCCGATGATAGATCGTGACAAGCCATTATGCTGGTGCTTCTTTTATTTACACCACTGGAGATGCAGAAGTGCAGGATGTCGGGAATTTTTCGCAAGTCTGTGGGCCAGTAGGTGGGTTGGTCTTGGCTGAGGGTTAGGTAATTGTTTTGCTGTATTGCCATGAATAGTTCTTTGCCTCTGGAGCCCCAGTGCTGGTGTTTCGCATTGTAGTCCCCTCCTGCTATGAACCTAGAGCCTAGTGTTCGTAGGAATGCTTCAAATTCCTGGCTACTGGTCCTCTGTTTTGGTGGACAACAAACTGCTGATAGTGTTAGAGGTCCATGCCAATCGGATACTATAATGCTGGTGGCCTGCATTTTATCTTTCTCGTGCTTGTCGGTTTCATAGTGCTCTATACCTCTGCGTCTTATTATGGCTGTACCACCGTGGGCTTTTCCATGTGGGTGTTTTGTGTCGTAAACTATATATCCTGGTATGTAAAAGTATGTTTTGTTGGTGAAGTGTATCTCGGATATTAACATAATATCTATTTTATTGGTCTCTAGGAATGCTCGTACTTCTTGGCGGTGTTGTGCCAATCCATTTGTATTCCAGAGGACTATTTGGTAGAACCGGTTCATTTTTGGTTCTGTAGAGCTGATATTACTGTATTCAGTAGGTTTAACATACTGTTTAATAGATCATTTGACGTGTTAGTATAGACTTAAAGTCGTTGAATGAAGCTGTAATGACTTTTGTTATCTCATTGGTTTGACCGGGAGGTGGGGCACGGTTGTGGTTGGTTGCAGTTGCTGCATAAGAGTGTCCTGTATTATCTGCACTTCGCATATTGTTTGAGAGAGTTTGAGGTGAGGATTGTGGAAGTTGGTTGGGTTTGTTCTGGCTGTTGTCCGCATAAGAACGATGCCATTGTGGTTTTGGTTGATTTTTGTTTTTTAATTCTTGAAGTTTTTTGTACTCTGTACAGCCTTTATAGTTGGTTGTGTGGGAGCCTTCCCAAAGTGCGCACGAGGCTGGCGAATCTTTGTTTTTGGTGCATGTTCTTATGTCATGGTCCTTTCCGCATTTAACGCATCTGTGTGGTCTGTTACAGTACGTTTTAGTGTGTCCGTATCGTTGGCATCTAGTGCACTGAACTCGGGAGGTGTTTTTTTTTGGCGGTTCGATCTTAATTCTTGCATGCAGTAGTAAATCTAGTAAATCTATTTTGTATATTCCTTTGTTGTTTGGGTTCGGTTCCGGGTCAACGAAATATAGAGGAAGGGGCTCGCGAGTTCCTCGGCGATAAATGTTTGAGACGTTACGGACTGGGTGTCCTAGTTCTTCTAAAGCTACTTTTATTTCATTCGTGGAACCGATGGGTGCAGTGACCTTAGAACCACCCTGTATGCACGTTCCTGCTTTAGCTGTTATGTGTGGTAAACGGCGCTCTCCTCGTTGAGTACGCGTATAATATTACGATAGTCGTCTACCGTGGTTGACATTGGTGTATAGCTCTTCGTCAGAAGAATATAACAGAAGATATTGTAAGCTCAGCAAAGCAGCACCGGAATGTGTGTTACAATATTTTAATTATATTTGGCATCCGATAAGAGAGGAATGGACCAAATTCAGCATGGTTGTTAGTAATTCGGGTTATTAAACAAATAACCTTCTCGAAAGTACCAGTCGAGATATCGAGAGAGTTTGTTTCCGCCACAAAACTTTAGTCAATTTTGCAAATGACTTCTTCCAGTACTATAAACCTCAGTGTCAACAAACGGACTTAGTTCGCGCTCGACAACATTTGAGGAAACCACGGGTTCCTGAAGGTACTGAAGAAGTAATACAAAAACACACAATTTTCTTAACAGACAAAGGGAAAACAGCCTGTATAAGTGAATACCGTAGAACGTACTCAATACATCAATTGCGACATGTACCTGTACTTTTTTCAAGTTTCAGCCTGCCTTGCTGGTTTTGTCACAAGAAAACATTTTAATTTAGAATAATATAGTGATTATGTGAACCACGCTGGTCAAAGACACATGAAAGGCAGAAATGTCGCTTACTTGCTTCTGGTTCACCAAAAAATTTAAAGCAGGATTCTACACTCGCCAGTTTTTCTGTTGCCAAATCAAGAAAGATCCAGACAGTAGCAGAAAGGTGCAGATGAAAATGTGACATTAAGCTTTTGAATAAAGAAGAAATAATTGTAACAGATCTTTTGTTTATAAGTCCAAAAATATTTTTCTTCTCTACACCATTGCACCCAGTCCCTACTATATAACCTGAAACTATCACTTCGAATTTAGAGGAATTGACATCAATTGACTCGCCCTTTGATCTTGCGGTCGTGTGGCATTAAACCAAAGAGGAAAAAATCGCTCTGTGGTCACTTGAGCAATGGGGAAAATATCGCCCTTTGGTTTCCGAAATGCTTAAAACCAGAGGAAGAATTAGACTTGAAGCAGCCTATTGATAACCAGCTGAGTCAATGTGCATAACTAATTCTTTTTTAGACTGTTTTAAATCTTTATTCCGAGCCTTCAATAATAATCCAAGACTTCCATCTACATGACTGTAAGGCGCCTTTTTCACCGCCGTGTCACCTAATTCCTAGGAGGACTTTTTCATCTGTTTCAAATAGTTCCATCGGTTTGCGGTGTAATTGCCCTTTAGTTGGGCCACCGCTGCGGGGACATCTTGTATCATGCTTACGGCGGCCACCGCTACATTGAGGGGACACAAGCGTGTCACGCTTATTCGGACCATCGCTGTATTTGGGACACACATCACGCTTTACTTTGGCCACTAATATATTTTGGGGACATTTTACATTCTGTCATGCTTTACTTGGACCACCGCTATATTTCGTGGACATATTACATTGGGTTATGCTTTACTTGGGTCAACGCTATATTTTGGGGACACATCACCTTGTGTCACGCTTTCAGGAACCAAACGATTGACACCACACGCCTTCAAGAACCGAACGGCCTAAATCACACGCTTTCAAGAATCAGAGGCGACAACAAAATATTCCGTGGTACATACGAAACGACAACATACACAGGGATCCAAATATAGATCCAGTCAAAATATACATAAGAAACCGTGCCCTCAAGCTATTAGAAAAAATTTACCAGTCTACCACCGACTCCCTCAAAGATCTACGACAAACTGACGCACACGACACTAAAACTTACCCTAACATAAGACAAATGACACATCTAATCTCATTTGACGACACCCACCCCGACATTGAAGTAACAGCCGGAACATTTCCCACCGGAACTAACTGCAAAACAACAGAGAGATGCAAGAAAAATTTGGAAAAATTCGGTACCACGACGGCAATGTTTACCAGGTGGAACACCCTATCAATGCCGAATCGGTAAACCTGAGGAGAATTATCCGAGAAGCAGCTAAATCAGCTTCTCCTATCCCACGATAAAAATAAGAACGAACTTTGCTGGTTCTGGGAAGAAATAAGGGAAGCTATGCTCGAAAGGAACAAAATGCTGAGGTCGGACTACAACCTGAAGAAAACCTCAAGGTCAAATCCTTAAAAGAGGTAGCCGAAAGGACATCTAACAGAATTTCGCACAATGATTTGATTTCCACTCAGATCCAAGCCAAGCCTGGGCGTCCAACATCAAATCGTCTAAAGGCAAAAGAATTGAGATGTATACAGCTATGATGAAAATATCATCTCTGCTGTCGAAGAAAGTGGTTGAGCGCTAAGTAAGGTGTCATGTGTAACTCGGGAAAATGTGTAACTTCTTTTTCTCATGAACATACATATGGCTGGATTTTCTCTCTGTTTCCGGATTAGTTCTATTAAACGCGCAACTTTATCCGTAAGGTTTATTGCATCAGCTCATTCCAAACAGAACACACCCTACTAGATTTTTGGTGAACGCTTCCACTGCGTTGACATTTTGCTTTGTACACATTTTATATAAAAATTAATTTAAGACTGTTTTCTCATCTCAACGCAGCCAGTCTTTTTCATTTTTACAAAAACTGTGACAAGTTCACTTTTTGCTAAGCCATAGCCATATAAACTAGCAAAAAAGTTTCTTTCAGTAAATAAATATTTTAAGGAGTTGTGGTAATATGTTACAAAGGGGCGGAGGGTACCAGCAAAGGCTGAAAATGGCGTAACGTAATTTGTGCATGTTCCCTAAGGATCATTCTTAATTTATAAACTTTATGAACGTAACACTTTTTTTTAAATATTGATTCCTTAAATATAGTGCGGGTAAAAACCGCGGACTGAGTAACCGCAAACTTAATCGTTAAAATCCTAGACCACATCGTTTATTCATTCACCAGCAATAAATGGATTTAATTAACAGTTGCACTAAAGTTGAGAAGTTTGCTGTTCAAACAACAACATATTCTGACATAGACTTCAAATCGTGGCGTAAATTCAACTTCAAGGCCGTTGCCGGAGAGTTCCTACGGAGAAGGTGTGAAAAAATAAAACAAAATTCTTCGGCTTGTTCGAGTATGGAATCAGTTAAAGCGTGTGACTAAATATTTTGAACATTCAAAACTGGTTCCTTTGTACGCTTTTGGTTTTTATTTGTTTTTTATATAAATTTGTTTCGACAACCATGTTTTGTTTTCCTCAGTAGCTATTTACGAACTAAAGAAAGCATAGAGAGGAGGAGGTTTGCTTAACCCAACTCATTAACCAGTTTGAAGAATGGTGAAATGCATCACCCCCTATAGCCGTGTAGAAGTAATTCCGGGTTTTCCCTTGATATCATTAAACGTTCGTATACATCAAGTTCCTCCCAGAGTTTAAAGAGGAACCAGCTTACTACTTAAAAACAGATAAAGGCAAGAAAATCGTCATCATGGACAAAATAGGGTATGATGAGCTGGTGTCGAAGAAACTTGATGAAGGCAACTACAAGGAACTGAGGACAAACCCCCTGCCTGAATCAATAAAAGAGGCGAAAAAACACTGAGAGAATTCAAGAATCTATCTAATCGGATCTCTGAAGATCCCAAAGCCATACCTTCTGCGAATAAAATTCCAACCAAAAATTCATAAACCAGTTAAAAGACAGTAGAATTTTTAATTAGGTGAGTTCCTCACTGAATGTTTTTTTGAGTTTCGGTTGTACATGATTAGTAAGGTGAGGTAATAAATTCATTTCGATGAATTGATATGCATACGCAGGTGCGCAAAAGTGAAGATTGTGTGTTTTCTCCTTCAAAGTTGCGTTATGATCGGTAGCCAAATTTCAGAATTGTAAGTCCTGCTGATATGTTGGATCCGGTCGGTTTTGTGTGTTTCTGCTGACAGCAATGATCATATCGCCTTACTGTGTTTTACCTGCTAAATACCGAAACAGCGGTAAATTTATAGATCTGCCGGATTTGTGTGTTTCTGGCGGCAGACGAAGCGGAAGATTATCATCCTTTTTGAGCTGAATTTATTACCGAAGCCTCATTTACTTTCAAATTGTAGTTATTTAAATTGAGTGAAGTATACAAATTGGTGACAACAGAAATCAAATTGAAAATTCACGTGTAGCTTTATTCACGTTACAGACTTTCAGCGGTACATGTGTTCCTTACGTTCGGGGACTCCGAGACGCGGCCCAAAGAAAATGAAAATTATAAAAAAAAAATAAAAATAACCACATTTTATATAAAACTATACTATCTGAATTTTTATTTTATTACATTTTATTTTCTTTTTTGTTTTAATATTATAATTCAGAAGTGGGACAAACCGAACCATTCCAAAATGGAGACATGCAATCGTTGAATATATTGTGTAAACCAGAATATCGTTAACAGTTTCATTTCTCTTGTCTCATTATGTTTTTAGAATCTAAATATAATTTCTTTTTCCTTGTCTCAAATTAGATTTAATTAGCGAATAGTTAAAATGGGTAAACGACGCCATTCAGGTGGAGCTTCCCGTTCACGAAGTAAGAATCCTCGTAGTCGTTACTTCTCGCGTTCACCAAAATGTCGAAAAGAGTGTATTGGAAATACGATCAAAAGCAAAAAATATACAAGCCAAGCACAGGCAACATTTACTTTTCTAGTAATTTGGCGGTATATATATATAGTCTTTTTCTACTCAAGACCGAGAAGATTCTCAAACACAAGAGCTATGGGGAAGCACATCGGCGGAATATGATGTCATCTACGACGACACCATTTCAAACCCGCCTACGGCCAGCTCTCCAGTACCGCTGTCCTCTTCCTGCTGTCATACTGCGAAGAGAAAACTTTCAGTTGTGCAAGAAGATTTGTAAAATGAATGTAGTCAAGTAATTGGTCAGCTGTTAAAAATTTGGCTAGTTTCAAGTGGATGTAGTCTGTCAAGGTAAATTCGTTACACTGTAAAAAATTTGGCTAGTTTCACAACAATGGAATAAACTAAGTCGGTTTTATTGTAGTCTGTCAAGGCTATTATACTAAGTGAACCGATTTGAAAAAAAGATGAAATATTCGAGAACCGCATATGTCTGGGAGAAGAAGAATCAGGTGCGTATCACTGTACATGATAATTGGATCACTGTATATGATATTCGGAAAACAATTAATACTATATGTAATTGGTAATAGAAGAATGGACTGGTGCGGATGATTTCTACCGCTAAAATTTGTTTTATTTTGAAGAATTTAAGTTTTTGGATAGCTGAATCGCATTAAGAGAAAAATTGCTCGTCTTGCTGAAATGAACTGTTTCCTTGGTCATGGCCCCTCGTATCGCGTCCAATTTCATTAGAGAATTTTAGGCTTTTAGAGAATAACGCGATTTAAGACACGACGCAGCCTCAAGTGGTCGGTGGAGTGGATAATAATCTTTGTATTCATGTGTTTCAGGTCATAAGGATGCGTGGTCTCAGGGTACTTGAAAATATACCTGAGCCCGCTACAAAACTAAGCGAGGGAGAGGGCAAGAGATGATCTCATCGAAACAAACACATGCGACCGTCACACACGCTCCCTTTGTAGGGTGTCACCGTATGGTCAATGTTTTTTGCACAATTTTGTGCCGTGGCGAAATTTTGTGTTGCTGGCGATTCTGCCAGCCTGGTTGATTGAATTCGATTTTGAAATTCAAAATCGGCAAAATTTGGTGAAAAATCCCCATTTTTCGGTGCCTGGCTTTGATTTGACTTCATATTGTAAAACCGCTAAGAACAGACAAATTGCTACTACTTTATCGGTAGCGGTATCATCATCATCAAGTCAAAGCCGGTGGAGTCGTCATATATCGCAACACTAGTAAACATAAAGGCCAATGGCATCTTCAAATTCATACTCGGGTGTGTGTACATCCACCCGGGCACAGCGTTAGCAGATATTAAACTCTTAATGATACGATCGCTGTTAAAATATTCCAAAAACATCGCTAAAATTATACCCTATTACGAGCCTGATCTTACTACGCCAGTTATGATAGTTGGAGACTTTAATGTTGATGTCTCACAAAACTGTTCATTGCCTGACTTCATGCTCAGCGAGTTCAATTTGTTTTATATTGAAACTTCTCCAACAGCGTTAGGTAATACCTGTATTGATTTAACGTTTACCAGAAATCTGGATGGATCTTGTATGCTATTTGTGTCGTACTTTTCATATCACAGACCTATAATTAATAAAGTTATATTGTAACAAAATAATGATTTGTTTCCTTGCTTTTGTCCTAAATACATAAATAAAAATATTTTATTCAAGAAATATTACCCGTTACATAAACGTATTCACGCACAACACACGGCCGTGTCCATGACACAGCCACACCCCAGCTTTTTTCCCTATAATTCGTCGTAAAAGCTCGGTCCCTTGATATAACCTCTATAATTAGTAGAAAATCAATGCATTTCGGTCCCCTCTATATATCGTATTAATTTTGCAACACAGACGGGCGCTAGTTCGTCGTCACATTCTATAATTCGCAGTTAAGTCGACGAAAGCGTGCTATAATTCGTATGAGTTCGGCATGTTTGTTCATGTTTGTTCATGTTTGGACATTCGTTAGTTCGTTGTCGCAATATTTTGTTCATTACCAAAGATGAGTTCAAAGCGATCGCAATACAAGTGTCTTTCAGTCGCCGAGAAAAAACAAATTGTAGAAGCTGTCGGGAGTGGAGAGAAAAAGAAAGATGTGGCGGATCGATTCGGGATTCCTCATTCTACGTTGACATCCATCCTCAAGAAAAAAGAAGTGATAGCTGCCGCTTCATCAACAGCAAAGTGGAAAAGGCAAAAACCAAGTGAGTTCCCTCAAATTGAACGTTGTCTGCTTGAATGGTTTACTCAATGTCGATCGAAAAATGTGCCTGTTGGAGGCACTCTATTGAGGGAAAGACCAAAATTTTTTGGGGAAAAATTGGGAATCAGTGACTTCAAGGCAAGTGGCGGATGGCTGGACAAATTTAAAAAAAGGAATTCAATCAAGTTCCACAAAATTTGCGGTAAAAGCGTGGATGTTAGAGAAGGTGTTTGTAATGAGTGGAAAGAAATTGGCAGAGATGATTTCCTCATATGATCCAAAAAATGTCTTTAACACTGACGAAACTGGATTGTTCTATAGATGCGTTCCTGATCGTAATCTCAGTTTTAAATCGGACAAGTGCCACGGCGGTAAAAACAGCAAGAAACGAAACACTCTACTTTTGTGCACAAACATGGACGGATCCGTGAAACCCAAACCTTTTATGATTGGGAAATCAGCTAAACCACGCTGCTTTAAAAACGTTCGGTCGTTCCCGATGCTGTATCGGGCAAATAAAAACGCGTGGATAACGTCGCAATTGTTTAAAGAGTGGCTTTTGGATCTGAATACCGACATGATCAAAAAGAAAAGGAAAATCTTATTACTGCTCGATAACTGTACAGCTCACACCAATATGCCAGAACTTGGAAATGTAAGAGGGGGGTTTTTGCCGCCGAATACCACTTCCCATCTGCTACCATTGGATCAGGGGATCATAAAAAATTCCAAATCGTGACGCGACTGTTGGACTGCATCGACGAAAACTGAGAGCACAAAGTTTCAATTTTGGACGCGATGGACATTGCTCATAAATCGTGGAAAAATGTCTCTCAGCAAACAATCCGAAACTTTTTCAGCTGAATCAGCTTTAATTCCAAGAGGGTCTCTCGTAGTAGCAGCCGCTGACTGGTCTCGTGGCGCAGGTGAACAGGAAGAAGACAGCCTAACATTCCTGGCTTTTGTTCGCATTGACGACAAAGTGGCCATTTTAGGTGCCATGACTGATGATGAAATTTTCGCTCAACACATTCAAGACGATCCGGACCGTCACAATGAAAATGGAGACGATGATGACGACCAACCTCCTCAGTCGATTTCCTTAAAACAAGCTCGATCTCATATCGCGAAATTAGGGCATTTCTTATCAACAAGAGACGACCGATTCAGTTTTTTCTCCCTAGGCCTGCATTGAAAAAGTAATTGATTGCAAGCAGTCAAAAATAACTGACTTTTATGTATAAATTTCGATGACAAATAACATTTGTAAAAATAAAATAATAATAATAATAAGTGAATAAATGTGTAAATATATTTTTCTTCACCACCCATAATCGAAGCTTCGATAATTCGTTACCTCCAGTAATTCGTAGTAAATCGTTAGTCTCGTGAACTACGAATTATCGAAGTTCTACTGTATTTCAAATAAATTCATAGTATTTCAAAAAAAAGGACTCTGACAGAAATAATGAATTTTGCGACATGGACGACGGTGACGTCGTCAACGATAAAGACGAAATTAATGTATTATTAATTGACATCAACACTGAGAATGAAAACAGTGATAATATAACATCGGATATTCCAGTGTTGTATGATATTCTGACGGTGAGTGAAATGTTTTTATCAACATATTGTAATTAATGGTTTTATAATTTAGGAAGAATATTCAGAGACAGGAGGTAAACAAACATCGGAGCAAAAAAACGCAAAATCGCGGAATTTACATCAACGCCGAACAAACCTGGTTTTGTAAAATATCCAGTTGCATTGCCGAAACTGCCTCCATTTCTAAAAAGTCAACTGGATAAGATTCGAGACATGAAGAATTGCAACCCTTTCTTTTATTTTTGGTCCGTTTATTTGGAATCAATAACTGAAGGGAAACCAAATAAAGCAGATTATGCTAATTTCGCTAGGAGCGTCATTGAGAAATACCCTCAGTTCGATGACGGATCACCCAATTATGTGAGTATGCTATAGTTTCAGGTTTAATGGAATTGTTAATAAATATAATTTGATTTAAATAATATTTTCAGGCATTCTTAAATCACGGATTGGGGAGAGTATAAGGAATCGCCGGGCACATTTAAAAAGGAAGCTGGTGACAAAGGAGCAAAAACCTACCAAAAGTGCACAATCGGCTATGGTTATTCCAAAAAATGTATGTTTATTGAATTTAATCAGATTTGTATGAATGACTATATTTTTTATTCCAGAAGTGAAACTTCTCAAAATAAGGACGCTGAGGCTGCAATATCGGAATTACAGAAGAGGACTAATTTCGTCGATACTCCTCATGTGAGGATTTTAACGAAGGAGACGTATGAGGCACGGCGAGCTTGGATAGCTAAAGACGCGAAAGGCATAATCGACATCATAGAAAAGTATCTATAAATTAAGTACAGTGGAAATCGTCTATAACGACATCGGTTATAACGACGTACCGGCCTTAACGACCGACTTTGACTGCAATGGTTGGATCACTATATTTCTTAATGTTAAGAACATCGTTTATAACGATATCGGTTTTAACGACTCAATCGTTTATAGCGACCAAGAATTTCAACATTTTCATCGGCCGTCGTACTATTTCTACCGGCTATAGCGGCGGAAATAACTTACACTTTGACTTTGTTTTTTTTCATGTCGCAACATTGTGAAATTAGGGTTGCGAATGAATCACACTCCCGCACTCCAGGCCGTACTTTTACTTCTTTCAGTTTGTTCTCAACTCTCGAGGTTAAACTTGTGAAGGTGACTGAAACTTTATTGAAAACTATTAAAAATGTTTAAGCGCAAAGGTTTAACTATTGAAGAAAAGTCCCACATTATTTGGAGATTGGAGTCCGGCGACAAGAATTCAGATTTATGCCAAGAATATTCGATTAGTCATTCTACGATCTCTACAATCTGGAAAAACAAAGGAAAAATCAAAAAAGCTTTTGAAAATGACAATTTGTTTCAGTTCAAAAAAATTAGAGGTACGGAATACAAAGCACTGGACAATGCACTACTGAAGTGGTTCAAGCTTCATAGAAATTCAAACGTGTCTGTTAATGGTCCAATATTACTCACGAAGGCGGAAGAATTCGCAACACGATTGGGAATTACAGATTTTAAACCAAACTTGTCGTGGATTCAACGTTTTCGCAATCGCCATAACATTGTTTTTGGGAAAGTTAGTGGCGAGGCATCGTCTGTATCTACAGCTGTGACTGAAACCTGGTTGAGTACAGTTTGGCCTAAATTACGAGATGCTTATCCTGTCGAAGACATTTATAATGCAGATGAAACAGGTTTGTTTTATAAATTAACTCCTGACAAAACATTCAAATTCAAAGGCGAGAAATGTACTGGCGGAAAATTGTCTAAGGACAGAATTACGCTATTGGTCGCTGCCAATATGACTGGCACAGTAAAAAAACAGCTAGTCGTTATTGGAAAACCAAAACGTCCGCGCTGCTTTAAAAATGTCAAAACATTGCCTGTCCAATACGAAAGCAATCGAAAGGCATGGATGACTTCCGACTTATTTGGAAAGATTCTTAATTCGTGGGACGCTGAACTAAGGATTAAGGGGGAAAAAATTCTTCTTCTCGTCGATAATTGTCCTGCTCATCCCGACGTGCCATCTTTAAATTGTATTAAATTGGTTTTTCTTCCACCAAATACTACTTCCGTATTGCTGTTATGATTCGGAATCAGAGTATTTCAATCAAAATCTGAATCAAAGCATTTTTTTTTTATCAAGACTCGGTTATTGATTATTGAGTGATCTTCGTCACCTTTGTTTAGTCACATTTTTATGAATTTTTATGACCCTAATGACATTCGATCTTCGCCACATTTGTTTAACCTCCGACCCTTGTCACATTTTTATGACCCTGGTCATAAAACCCCGACAATTTATGACCTTTCATAAATTTTCCGAAAACAATTTATGACCTTCCACAAATTTTCTGAAAACCAATTATGACCTTTCACTTTCAAAAAAAAAAAAAGGGAAACATTTACGGCGCCTAACGCCAAGTGTTACAGAGAATTTGGGTAACTCAAGTGATCATCGGAAATAATTAACCAAAACCAAACGATGATCACTTGAATCGCAAAAGAGATTAGCCGGAGTGATAAAACGGGTCAGAGGGTATCAAATGACACGCGAAGAAATGCGCCAAGTGCGCGTGGGTACGCCGTCACGCCCTACGGAAGAAAACGATTCCGATTGGATCCCCGAAAAGGATCATCGGTAAGGTAGGGCGATCAAGCGAATCGAAGACGGGATTCAGGAAATCAAAACTAGGTCAGTCGGGGTTGCGATTTCAACGGGCGAACTAGTTTTTCATTTACCACCGTCCCAATATTAGAGTCCAGATCTACTAAAGTGAAAATATTAAAAAGTATAAAGTTTTTCAAAATGAGATATAAACAGATCTACTAAAGTGAAGATATTAAAAAGTATACAGTTTTTCCAAAATAAGATATAAACAGATCTACTAAAGTGAAAATATTAAAAAGTATACAGTTTTCCAAAATAGGATATTAACAGATCTACTAAAGTAAAAATATTTAAAAGTATAAGGTTTTCCAAAATAAGATATAAACAGATCTACTAAAGTAAAAATATTAAAAAGTATAAAGTTTTTCAAAATGAGATATAAACAGATCTACTAAAGTGAAAATATTAAAAAGTATAAAGTTTTCCAAAATAAGATATAAACAGATTTACTAAAGTGAAAATATTAAAAAGTATAAAGTTTTCCAAAATAAGATATAAACAGATCTACTAAAGTAAAAATAGTTAAAAGTGTAAGTTTTCACGAATAAGACCTAAACGTTAAATCTAAAGAAAAAAATTATTTAATAGTAAAAGTTATCGAAACTAGGAAATATAAACGATTGTTGTTAAGTGTAAGTCAAACATAAACATTCAATAAAACCACTTAAGACAAACCGTGCTTTAATAATTTCTCCCCTCATACGGAAGGGCGGGTGCAAGTGATCCCTTAGGTGCACTCCTTGCTCCCTGTTATAAAGGGCAAGTAAGATAAATTTAGAGCCGAGTCTCTCAGACCCCCGTTAATAACAAAAATTTTTTTAAACAAACATTCAAAAAGAAAACAGTCAAAAACCACGGATTTTTTTCAATAAACCAGTCATGCACGTACATACATATGCACGCACATGTAATAAAGTAAACTCTATACATATGTATTTGTAAAAACATATAATGTATGTAAATATGTAATGTACATAAAGGCGTAATAAAGAAAACTGTTAATTTGCATTGTGTTTTTTACTTATGTATGTACTTATTAAAAACCTTTCATAACGACGGTCCCTGCAAGGACGCTATAAACGATTTCCACTGTATATACCTTAATTTAATTACAATATAATAACTTATATAACATTTTTCAGATAATGAACGAACTTGAGTTCATGAAGCGATGCTGAAGCAGGTTATGTAAATGTATAACATAACACCTGAAAATGCAGCAGGGAAATTGACTGGCCTTTGTAAGATCCAGGAGGATCTTACACCTTCTAAATTCAAAAAGTCAGATGTGTTACTTTTTACGGTGCAAAAAGTAAGTTTATATTTCACATTTTTAATGTTAACAAAATATTATTTTATGTGCTTAACTATGTTTTTTTCTTTTGGTTCCTAGAGTATGTCAGCAATAGATTCGTTAAACACGCTGGGAGCAGACGCACCGAAAGTGGTAATATACACCTTAAATGTAGAAATTACCACAGCCTACATTGTTGGAGGGACGCAAAAAATAAAGATCCCCAATCCGGAGGTCGAACAAATCATAATGTATTTATTAGCATGTTACTACGTTTGGGATATTTCATATCCCAAAGCGTATAATAACATACTACAGTTTTTGATGTTGAAATTTTGGGAACTGTTTTAAAAAACTGTGCAGTTGAAAAATTTCAATTTCGAAAACCCGTTTTTCAAAAAAATAAATAAAATTTGGAAATAATTTAGTAATATCAATATAATTTTAATACTAATTTAAGATGATAATTTAATTTTTCGTTAATTATTTTGATATTGTAAGCTAATTTAATCTATAAATAAATATTTCATACATACTTATATCAAAAATGGAGTTTCATTATAATTAATTAATTAAGAATCACACACTTTAGATGACCAGTAGTAGTAGTTTCTGCCAGTAGTAGTAGTAGTAATAGTTTAGTCCCAGTAGTTTGGGACCCACTGCTGTAGATCATAGCATTGTATAATAGAACAAATTGTATATAAAATGGAAAATAAACTCTCATTTGAGGTTACAATTGCTTAAATAATAAAAAAAAAGGACTCAATCGATAAAACGTGCATCAGTTCTTTGACACATACGACAGATTGATAGACCGCCACAAACTCCCTCCCAACAGAATTTTTAACGTTGACGAGACAGGCATAAGTGTTGTCACATCCCAATGCCTCAAGTCTTAAGCCAATAAGGAAAAGCCAAATTGGTGGTTTGACATCGGCTTAAAGGGGTTCTTTGATTACTTGCGTGATATGAGTGCTGGGGATTCATTTGTTAGACCTATAGTAACATTTTCAAGGAAAAGAAGTCATCCGCTTTTAATGAAGGGTGAATCTCCAGGGCCAATACATGGATGCCACTCCTCTGGTTGGATGCAAACCAAGTTATTTACAAAATGGTTTGAACATTTTATAAACCATGTGAAACCCTCAAAGGAATCTCCGGTTGTACTTATTTTGGATGTTCATACCAGTCATACAAGAAATACTGAATTGATAGATCTGGTAAGAGAAAATCTTTCCCATTTGCTATCTAATCCTCCACATTCCAGTCACAAAATTCAGCTGTTTCCGTTGAAATAAGATCTTGCCTTAGAAACAATACTAGGCAGTTTGACGCATTATGATATGATGATCGTTTTCGGATAAACGTATTTGTGGGCTCAAAGTGGAAAAATAACTGTAAGTGGTTTTCGTGCAACAGGGATGTTGAGTGAAGTGTCTTCAAAGACCATGATTTTAAACAAATGAAAAGCAGCATCTGTAACAATTCAGATCCTACATCTACATCTACTTCTGCTGTGCACTGAGGCTCCTATCACGATGACTCCACAACCGTCCACTACCTTTTCACCTTTTCAATTATTGTCGATAGCGGAAATGGCGGCTAGAAAAACTATTAACCGACCAAGGAAGGCTGCGAAACCTACCTTACCGACAATTATCCCCGTACAGAAAAGAATTGAAAAATCGTTGCAAACAAAAAGGAATAAATTACATTGGACAAATCCCGAAAACAAAAAAGCAAGCGCCAAAAGTCAAAGCCGAATAATGAATAAACACCTGAAAAAACAGAACCAAAGTATGACGACAGCGCTGAAGAAAGTCCTGATAAACTTAATGTTTCAGACGCAAAATGTTTGTATTGTGGTTATCTCTATTCAATGGACCACAAAGGGAAATCATGGATTCAATGCCTCTGTTGTAAGCGATGGGCCCATGAAGAATGTTCAGGACTAGAAACGGATTTCCTTTTCTGTGAATTTTGCTCCGCAAAATGAAGTATTAATGTGTGCATATCAAAAACACATAGAAGACATCCAAACTATGCTTCGTATAAGCTTTTGCGACGCGCCATTTCTGGTCAAACCCTGATAGAGGAAGCGAAAGGACAGTCTGGAGGACTTTCTCGGAAGGTTTTGACTGTTGGGCAAACGGTCGATCGCCGACGTTTAATATAATTTACTAGGTGATTTAAAAATTTAGCAGACGATGAAACACCGGGTGAGTGTGGCATTGATGAGTGCCGATATGGCGAAATTAGTTTTTTGTGGTCGATTATGTAATACAATGTTGCCGCATGTGTTTTCGACGGAGTTTTTATCAGCTGGGTCTTTGTCGAATTTGGATTGCGGCGCATTTCTTTAAGGCTGGACTGGCCGATTAGGATTTTCTTGTTCATTGTTAAACCAATTTAGATAACTCTGGAAGAATACACGCAATAATTAAATGGCGTTGTGTTTTAACACTTTGTTGCCCCTATTTAGGTTGTCAAGGACAACTTATCAGTTTTAGGATGGTGAGAAAGAATATTCCTTGAATGGGTGGTCTCGATAGGGACTAGGGAGCAGGATTGTTGCGCTTTGTTTGAGCCTTCTTCAAAATAATTGGTAGGGCAAATTTTGAGGACTATAAAACGCCATGCATGATCCGAGGACTTTTTAGTCTTGTGAAATAGTTTTATTGAAAGTGACAGTGAGTTTTATTTAAAAAAAAAATGTTTAAAAAAGTGATAGTTAGAGACGATTTGGATAATTCGTGGTGAGTAATCACTGAGTTTTTCTTGGTATTTTCTCTTAAGTTGCTCTTTTAATAAAATGATTGTCCTCACGAAGTTTCATTAGTTTGTAAGTAAAAGTGGATCTTTTATTTGAGTGATTATGTTCACTGAGTTTCTTTAGTTTGTTAGTAAGAATTGATGGTTTTATTTGTGTGATCATCCTTACTGTGTTATTTGGTTTTCCAGATGATCGATTTCTTAGAGTGAGTATTCTCACTGAGTTTATCAAGTTGTGCAGTCCCTTTGATTTTAAAATTTGAGTAGTCGAGTGTCATTTCATCAAATATAATAGAGTTTCTTCTGAAGATCTTTGTTGAGTTCCATTGTTTCTTAAAATAGTGGTGTGCAGTAGCAATTAGGTTCACTTTTGGGCTACTTCTTCTGGTTCTTGTAATAAAGTTGATTTTTGCAGTTGATTGAGTTGGGGATTGAGAAGTATACTTCGCACGTTAAATTTCATTTTTAATTCGTTTAATGCGGCCGGTTTTTAATTCGTTCAATAATCAAAGATTGGATGCTCAATCAAGAGCAAGTAAACACGCCCACTCAAGATCATCTTCCTCGATCGTACAATTTAATTGATGAGGGCTCAATACGAGGGAGGGCGTTTCGAGGATCGATTGTTCGAACAAAAGGAAGAGTTCTTAACCAGTGGCCCGCGGACCACTAATGGTCCCTGGAAGCATCCCAAGTGGTCCGCGGAGCTATCTAATTTAGCAACAACGAGTCGACATAAACAAAAACAATTCGGCCCGCGCTCGACACGAATATGGTGAAACAGATACGGGGACATGGTTTATTGCTTTTTGTTTTATTACAGTGAAAGTCCAACCTAACTACGAGTATGTTCGATGTTTTTATCTGAGTGTTAAGGCGCAACTATAACCAAAGTGAAACAAAGTGACAAATAAGTTTTGTTTTACAGTTTGTTTTTAAATGATTTTTTAATCATTCAGATAAGAAAATGCGCGTATGTCTCAAGGAGACCAAAATGTTCAGTTGACCACAGGATCTGGAATCGACAACATCTACATATCAAGTATAGCTTAAATATAAAATAAAGGAAACAATTTATATTTGTTGCGGTTATATTCGTATTCATATTCGTTCGCCGCCTTTTGTGTTAAGTAAGTGAAAATTCATGAGAAATACATATTACAGATATGTTGAGTAAAAAAAGACAAGTTTTAAAATTTAAATCAACCCCAAAACATCCAACCAACAATAAGTGCTTTCTTATTTGCAGTTCAAAGTTCGACAGCAAGGGGCAAATATCGTTGTTGTACGAAGCTTTTTTATAGTAAATAACTCCTCCACATTAAAATACGTAAGTAAAATAAACATTGCTTGTTTTTAATGTATTATGGAATAAAACAACTTTCCGGCTGTAATTAAATATTCAATGACTGTTATGTCTGTTTTTTCCAGAAAAATGCCACCAAAAAGAAAATACGATGGCGACCATATTAAACTGAGCTTTACTTCAACACAAGTAAATGGGGAAACAAGACCTCAATGCGTAATATGCACAACTGTTCTTGCTAACGACGCTTCAAAACCGGCGAAGTTGGAACTTCATTTGAAGACCGTACACCCGAAGTATTGTAACCGTGCACGAGAATTCTTCGAAGGCAAACTAAGAAATCTTACAAAAATGAAACTTGAACCCAGTCGAACAAGCTATGCAACATCTGAAAAAACATTATATTTGCATCATTTGAAGTTTCAAAATTGATTGCTAAATCGAAAAAAGCACACACAATCGGCAAATCTCTAGTCAAGCCTTGCATGCTCAAGATGCAGAAGACCTTTTAGGCCAGAATGCTGTAAAAAAAATTCGAGAAATACCGCCTTCTAACGACACAGTGAAGTCGCGCATTCAAAAAATGTCTACAGATATTGAAGAACAAGTTATTGATAAGATAAAAGGTAGCCCTTAATTTGCATTGCAATGTGATGAATCTACCGACGTTTCAAAGTGTTGTCAATTACTTGTATTTATAAGATTTTTGGATGACAATGGAACGTTTACAGAGGAGATACTCTTTTGTCAAGAACTTGAAACGACGTCGCAAGGTGCAGATGTTATGGATATTATAGGTCAATATAGGTTTTGTACGGACTGTGCTCCTGCTATGCGTGGTTCCCGCCCAGGTCTTGCAGCGTTGATAAAAACCAAAAATTCATCTTCAATTACGACACACTGCGTTATTCATCGTCTGCCAAAACGCTCCCGGGGTGCTTGGTTTTGACGATGAAAACAGCTATTAAAGTGGTAAATTTTATTAAAAAGAGTGCACTAAATACTCGTCTCTTCGACAATTGTGTTCTGATATTAACTCTGGACACGAAAGTCTACTTTTCCACACGGACGTGCGTTGGCTTTCCAAAGGAAACATGCTGTCGAGATTGTACGAACTACGAGTTTAAGTAAAATTATTTTTAACTAACAAGGAAAACACGGAGTTGTTTGATCAGTTCTGTGATTTTAAATTTGAAATACGTTTTGCATATTTGGTAGATTTTTTTGCGCAGCTAAATAAATTGAACCATCAACTGCAAGGGTCAGGAAATTTGAAGTTGCAAGGCATGAGCAATATATTTGCTTATGAAGATAAAATCAGGGCGTTTATCGCTAAAATTTTACTATGGATAAACAAGGTCGAAAGCAAAAACTTTTCTGCGTTTAATACACTGAATCAAATTATTGACGCACAGGGTGCTGAGATTAAAGACGAAATACAGAAGAACATGTTACTCCATTTGGAAAACTTAAACAGTGAATTCAACCGCTATTTTCCTGCCTGCGAGGACAAAAGTATTGTTACCCTGTGCTCCATCTGACTCGATCCCGTAAGGAGGAGGAGTCAGACGACCCAGCGGTAAAACAGAGGAACAACGACCTGGGGTCGTTGACCAGTCTGTTTTTTGGTGTGCGGAAGGAGCGAGATTATTTTGGAAGTTTGGATTAGTTATTATTTTGAAGTTTGAATTAGATTTTTGTAAGTTAATAAAAGTTAAATAAATTATGGAACGGGAAAATGGATTAATCTCCTTCGACGAGGTACCGGCGTCGGGACCTAGTAACAGTATTCAGAAACTGATCCGCAATCCTTTCATTGTCAACCTGTCTGAGGTGCCTGATAAAGTTCAAGAAATGCAATACGATAGTAACTTAAGAGATACATTCGAATCAGGAATTAAGGAGGCTATGAGCCGACGTCTGGCGGGATCGATCTCTTTTTTTTGGGCGTCGTTTTGGGAGGCGGAATGTTGATTCGAGGCGGAAGTTAATGTCTTTAAAAATTCGAATGATCCGAATCGGGTTCGACGTGCAGCCAGCCAGAAAACTTTAATCGCCATAATAATATAAAATATAAATTTAGTTTATATAATAAAATTCTAACTTTAAAAACAATCACACCATACCACTAAACAGCAACCATGGGATCTTCTTGTCCGCTACTCTTGTTGGAACAAATTATTAAGGATAACTGCGTTATGTCAGCGGATATCTTCATTATTGCTTAAACGATCAGTTCCCCAATTGAAATCTCCTTTAACTCCAGATGAACTTAATCTTGCGAGGAATTTTTTGATCAGTCAAATTCAAAAATCGCACTTTCATAAGGATTTTCAAAATCTGACGAAAGGAAACGAAGTCGATAAAACAAGTTCACTTCGTCGATTATGTCCGTTTATCGACCATCCGTTTATCGTTTGCGTAACTCATCTTTGAGTGAAACTGCCAAACATCCGTACATTTTACCACGCCATTCGCACATCTCTACGCTTTTGATTCAAAACGCTCATCTCAAAACTCTGCATGGTTCAACACGAGATACTCTTGCATATCTTCGTCAACAATTTTGGATAATAGGTGGACGAGCTCCTTCAAATCCTTCGTAATTAAATGTGTTACCTGCATCAGACAAAGACGAGCACACGCTCAAAGCATTATGGGACAACTTCAAGTCTCTAGAGTTACACCATCGAGACCATTCCTTTCTGACTATACAAGCGACGCATTCATTGCTTCATATAAGCGGTTTATATCAAGACGAGGAATTTGTGCTACCCTCACTAGTGACTGTGGAACTAATTTCAAAGGAGCTGATCGCAACCTGAAAAAATTATTCGCACAAGACTCCGTCTTCCTTGGTCAAATTACATCTCTGATAGCTTTAGACGGCACAAAATGGATTTTTAACCCCCCATCAGCGCCACACTTCGGTGGTAGATTTGAAGCAGCCGTTAAGTCCATGAAATATCACCTCAAACGAGACTTATCGGAGTCGTGATTGCTGATGCTGGCTAGCAGGGTCTAGTCGAAATTCATTCAGGAGTTTCCTTCAATTTTGTTTTAATATAATTTTTAAATAGAAACAAAACAAAATTAAACTATTTTCCAATCCAACTGGTCCGCGTGGTGTATTACGCCACCACCCTTGTTCCACAAATAACAAAACAAAGAAACACAAAGAGAATATTTTAAAGATTTGTACAAACGATAGTCGCGTTCCTTTCGCATTGCATAGCAGCGTGCGAATAGAACGTACAAAATTTAATTATCAACCTGTTGAAATTTTGACATTTGACATTTTGAAGCACGTTGTGAAAATTGTCGAATTTTGATTTAAATGTTTTTTTTAGATTTACAAAAATTAACTTTGAATCAACTGTATCCTGGTTGCTTATTGTTTGGTTACCCTGGGTTATTTAGAATTCCAGTTGGCACAATAATTAATATTATTAAGTAATACAAAACAAAAGTCAGTTGAATTAGAGTTGAATTTGAATTGAAACAACTGAGTTCAAAGATATAATAAATTATAAAATAATAAAAGAATAAATAAATATTTTTCAATATTTATTGTTTTAAATGTTTATGTTTTATCTTAGATTGCAAGGTTCAATTTAATCCGTTGTATTCGTTTCTGATTGACTAATTGGTCAACAATCAGCACCTTGAAGAAGTTCTGTGAAGTTTTCATTAAATTCAACAACCGTTCGATATCGTTTACATCTTCAGGTACGACAATTGAAGATCGCAAACAGTTATGTAAAATGCAAGCTGCTTTCCGCTTCCACTTTACCGAAACACGAAATGTTGAAGATAGTATACCATACCATGTTTGTGTTTTAGGTTCGGCTAAATATATTGGTTGCATGTGTTTCAATATAGCGACAACTACTTCTTTCACAATGTTAGAAACTGTTCGGTGCCCCAATACACTGTTCGAGCACCTTACATCACGTTGAATACCCAACTCCGAAACGTGCAACAGTTACCAACAGAAACGTTATCAGGATACTTTAACCGGGTAAAAGACCTTATCACTGCCTGCAAGAATGCCGCAGACGTGCAGCATCCTAATGGGGGAGATGGGCTAAAGGCTGAAATAGAGGAAGTAGGCCAAGACGTCGAGAACACACTGGAGGCTCTGGGAACAAAAGTCAGAAGATTAGAGCAGACAGAACAGTGTATGTGACAGCCGCAACAAGACGCCGCCAGAACAATTCAGCAGTCAAACCAGGTAACAGGACCTAACTTCTACATGGAGCCAAGACCCACACAACGGCCATATCAACCGTTTGATGCAAATCAACAGTATCCCCAACGAGACAACCAAAACACCAGGAATGAGGCTCAACACTACCAACAACCACGCAGAAATGTTTCAATCCCCTGCGAACAATTACAGAAATGGAAATCAGAGTAATCCGCGAGATAGGCTGGAGCACCGACAAATACGATGTCACTTCTGTATCCGGAGGGGGCATGTAATGGCGGAGTGTCGGACAAAGCAAATGACGTCATTCTGTACGAGTTGTAAGGCATATGGCCAAAAGGTTCAAAACTGCTACGTACACGACCCAAGGACCAACCCACTAAAAATACATCTCGGGGACCAAGTACCAAATAAATTGACACAGCATTGGGTAGGACCGTACAAAGTGGAAGCTATAAACAGTCTCGTCAATAGCACCATAATGATAGGCAATCGCAAACGCCGCGTACATAACAACCGATTGAAGCTATTCAATTAAAACTAAATCCTACGTCCCTGCAAACGATAGCCCCAACAGCATTAATAATCGTCCAGGCATTAATAATAACCCTACCCCCTTGTCAGATCTACAATGCACTAGAGCGTGGATGATTTGGGCCTAACGAAAGCCGAGTGGGACAACATCCTGCAAGAAGCAGACCAGCTGTACCAACAAATTCAATTAGATAACATCCTGCAGGAAACAGACCAGCTATTCCAACAACTGCAATTGGGCAAGCCGGAAATAGAGGAACAACCAGCCATGGAGAAGCTGGATAAATTCGGTCAACACCAAAGCGAAAAAACAAAATCAACTAAATTAAGACAAAATTAAATTAATGTAAATTGTAAAGAGAAATAAAGAAAAATCAAGGAACACGAGAGCTGCAACACTAGGAATAAGCTAGAACCACCCTAACCATAAAAATAACACTTGCTCTAACCGGGTAATACTCACAACTACAAACTCAGAGGATCATATTGACCCACCCTTACCCCAGAAATTGCCACTCACCCTAGGGATGACTTCTAAAAGGAGGAGGAATGTTGTGATACGCCGCATCACCTAAAAATGACTGGATGAAATGTTACTGTTATATATGAAATGTAACTATGTTACTCATGACTGGATTAACAGAGAGTGGCCACAATTAAAAGAAAAGTGTGCTCCAAATGACATTTTTAATGCTGACGAAGCCGGAATCTTCTAGAAGTTGACGCCGGATAAAACATTAAAATTTAAAGGAGAGAAGTGTATAGGAGGAAAACTCTCCAAAGAGCGTGTCACAGTGCTTGTCGCTGCCAATATTAATGGCACAGAAAAAAGGAAACTGATGGTAATAGGAAAATCGAAAAATCCACGGTGGTTCAAAAACATTAGACAATTACCAGTCACCTATAAATCGAACAAACCATCGTGGATGACACGTTAACTCTTTGAAAAAGAATTACGAAGATGGGATGCGGAATTAGAGGGACGAAAAATCTTACTTGTCGACAACTGTCCCGCTCACTCCCCTATTTCTGATTTTCGAAACATTGAATTGTCATTTTTCCCAGCTAACACGACCAGTATCCTACAACCAATGGTTCAAAGCGTGATCAAAATTCTCAAAGGTCACTATAGGAAAAAACTATTAATGGAGCTAATCGAATCAGAAGGTAAATCTCATATTAATATTCTGCATGCAGTTACCGTCTTATCCAAGGCATGGGAAGAGGTGACATAAACGACCATACAGCACTCTTATCACCATGCAGGACTTTGTACCAGTTCTGAATGTGATGAACCTGAGTTCGAAAGTGAGGATAGCCTTCCCTACGAAGAAGTAAAGGAGGAAACGAAAATGTACACATGTACAGTGTCCGTGAGTGAGGCAAAATATGCAAAATCCCTTCCTCGGCCATTCCGCTCTCCTCGCCTTTACAACCCATATATGGTTTTGTTTTGGGATCTATAGTGTCAAACTCGAAAGTTGTTTGGGACATATAGTGTCAAATTTGTTTACTTAAATTTTATACCCCGAAAGTTCTAGTAGTCACATTGTTATATTTTAAGCAAAAATCTGAGTTTTAGTGATAAAAATACAAAGTTTTTAAGTAAAGTACGTTTGAAATTTTTGAATAAAGTGACTATTTTTATTGTTCCGTGTATATTTTCTATTAATATTAAATCTTTAATTCTACAGAATGAAGTGTTGTGTTGCGGTGTGCAAAAATAATTCTTCCAAATCTGGGCAAGGGATATCTTATCACAAGTGAGTTCATTTTAAAAATTTAATATCATATCCCAAATTTATCTTTTACATAATTTAAGTGTTTGAAATTGGTTATAAGGGGATTTATTTTGAAACAAATTCGCGACATGGATGAATCAAAAATTTTGACGGCCATGTTGTTTGTTGTGGTTTTCGACGCCAGTGATGTCGTGAAAACAAAATTTTGTTTCTAGTAGGAGCAACATTTGAATAATTTTCTTTATTTATTTACAAGGTTCCCTAAAAACGAGAAAATGAGACATGAATGGAAGGAAATTATTAATCGCCCAGATCTCATTATAACAAATAAATGTGTGATTTGTACAGAACATTTTCTGGAAAAGGACTTAATAGAACAAAAAATTAGAAGAAGGATTGCACCAAAATCCATACCTGCAATAAATATTGTAAATATATTAAGTATATTCTTGATGTTATAGGCACAAAATGAACTCAATTCATTTTAGAATTTCTTAAAGGATAATTCCACAAATGTTGCATCTGAGGAAAATGTTGCTCTATCCAATGAAAATGTATGAAAACTTATATGCTCTAAATATACGAAGTTAATAATTTTGATTTTTTTTCAGGACTCTTATGTGGCTAATAATATGTGCTTCCCAGGTGCAGCAAACGTTGTCCAACATAATGAAAATGTATCTGAGCTGTGATATATACATCAGGAATGAATATATTAATTTGATTTTCTTTTAGATATGCTATGAAAATAATGTTTTGATTTGCCCAGCTGAGGAAAATGTTGCTCTATCCAATGAAGATGTATGAAAACTTATATGCTCTATATATACGAAGTTAATAATTTTGATTTTTTTTTCTCAGGAAAGCTTTGTGGACATTGATGCAGTACTTCAGATGTCTGAGACTTCTTCAGCATGCCGGGACGGTCTTCAGTCGGGAACGTCTTCATATGTAAGTATTTATGTTTAGGAAATGTTTTGTTTAGTGACATGTTATTGATTATAAAATTCTGTGTAGAAAATTTATAGATTAAATTGGGGTCGTAGATATGTGTCATATATGTGTTTTGTATATTCATCCAGTTCTGAGTGATCCCTGCCCTCCTCAAGTGATGTGTAGGCATGTGAAAATGTTACAGTGAAATGTCGTTTGGGGTATATGACCAAATTTGTCAAGAGGGGTAATAAATTTCCGTAAATTGAGTTCAGAAATTGGACTAGAAAAATAAAATGAAGCGCCAACTAATTCTGTTAAAAAATAAAGTGAACGACAAGAACAAAATTATTCAAACTCTGAAGCAAAACGCCAGGCGACGTCAGCACAAAATTAACAACTTGAAAGATCTCTTAACATCTTTGAAGCAAAAAAGTTTAATCTGCGAAAGCACAAATAAGGTTCCAGAAAAGCTTGCTGGACCAAACCAAGACATTTTTCAAAGGCTAGTGTCACGTTCCAAATCCCAATTAGTCCCAAGAAAATATTCCTTACAAATAAAAGCATTTGCTTTAAATTTGAACTTCTTATCGCCGAAAGGATATTCGTACGTGCGGGAAGTATTTTAAAATTGTTTGCCGCATCCTCGCACGATACAGACCTGGGGGCAGATTCCGCAACTGTGAGGTTCGAAGTGTTCACCGATTTCGGTATTCACACGTGATTTGCGCGTCCGCAGCGGTGTGTATGAGTTTTTTTGACGTTTGAAGTGTACACCGCGTGAATATTTTTGCACCGGGTAAATCATTGTGAATTTGTTATTCGTGCAGTGAATATCGATTTTGTATTTGGTAGTTATTTTTGAATTTTTGGTAGTTTCTTCAAGATTTTTAATAAAACACAAGCGGTATGATAACAAAAATAAATCTTGTGAATTTTTAATACATATTTTTTAATTTTTCTGTGTATTTCTTTTGCAGATAATAATAATGGAGAGGTCAAAGAAGCCGAGTGAGGAACAAAAGGAAATATTGTTAGATTTCATGGAAATGAATCTAGATTTCGCTTGTGACAGGTAAATCCTTGTTATAATTATAAATTGTGTACATTTTGATAAATTATTACGTGTTTAGATTTGAATCATCGGAATTTTTACGCCATGAAAAGTGGAATGAGCTTGCCGAGAAGCTCCATAGCGTGGGAGGAGCTGTGAAGGATGCAAAAAAATGGCGTAAATATTGGACGGATCAAAAGTAAAATAATTGAATATTTTGTTTGAATCTTTTCTCACTTTTGTTTCCATATTTCTAGGCTTCACGTGAAAGAAAGGCGGGCGCTTTTGGATGCGTCCATTAACAAAAGCGGAGTTAATGGCACTAGGATGCTCAAGCCATTGACAGCATTAGAACGCCGGATCAGCTCGCTTTTGATCCCTTCGGCGGTCAGTGGGAGTGGAGAAGTGCCTGAATTGTTCGGCAGTACTTCTCAACAGGTAAATTGCAAGACAGAAAAAAATAGATTATGTTTTTGATGATTCTTTCTTGTTTGGTTATAGAATGAAGAGCCTGATTATATCGAGACAGAGTATCTCGAGGAGGAGTTGGAGAGTTCGACCATTGCAACGAACAACCAGGTGCAACAGGACACGGCGCAACGGTTAACGACATCGATAGCATCTACAAGGAAGAGGAAGCGAGCCCCTCCAGGCCAGACGAGGGACAAGGAATTCGATGTCCAATTACTAGAATTGGAAAAACAAAAATTTGAGTACGAAAAGGCACAACGAGAGAGATAATATGCATTGAGGAAGGAATTTGAATTGAAGGAGTTCGTTAAAAATAAACAATTAGATTTAGAGGAAAGGAAATTAGTTTTAATGGAGCGAGAATTAGTTCTAAAAGAAAACGCTGCACAAAACCTTTTTTAATTAAATGCATATTAATATAAGTTATGCCTTTTATTTAACAATTTGAAACGCTTTTATACAATTAAATTAATTCATACAAAATTAAGGCGTGTAATATTTTGGCGAATGAGTTGCCCTTCACGTAAAATTCCGCCAAAACTTTCAATATGAACGGATCGTTGGGAATCCTCATCCTCATCTTCAGAATCTGCTTCGAGAACATCAGGTTCATTACAAACATTTGCTTTTCGAAGGATATTATGTAATACAACACATGCATTTATAATCCGCCCAGCTTTTGTAGGTTCATAGTTTAGTATATTTCCGGAAGAAATGCATCGAAACGTGCTTTTCAAAATACCAATGCACCTTTCAACCATGCATCTTGTCTTTTTGTGTGCAACGTTGTACCTTCTTTCAGATTCATTGGATGGATTAGCATATGGTGTCATCAGCCATGGTTGAAGTGGAAATCCGCTGTCGCCTAAAAGCCGAAAGTTTTGTTTTCCATTAGTATACACCGTCTTTAAAAATTCTTGCACTGCAGAACGACGCCAAATGTATGCATCGTGAGATGTTCCTGGGATCTTTGCATTAGCGTATGTTATTGAATAATTCGAATCGCAAATAATTAGCAAGTTTATCGAATGTCTGTTATGACAAAAACCGCGAATAGATATAAATCCAATTAGGAATATTCCTACGCGACTAGATAAATCCAATTAGGAATATTCTTATGACTAGGAAGTTACAAATAAATCCAACTAAGAATATTCCTATGACTCTTAACCAACATATGGTCACCACCCCTGTCTTATTTTAGCCTTCAGGTAGGTCCTTTTTATCCTAACACCCTCACCCTATCACCCTATGCCAGCGACAAACCGTCGACCACAGAGCCATAAAGTACCCGAACCACTTGTCCCTTTTCAGTTTAAATCACCTTCTCCAGTTCAAATTTCTCTTCATTTTTACCTTTTTTTTTGCTACAACATCTCAAGTGCAAGTCCCTTTTTCTTTTATGACCTTTTGAAATTAGGGGTAATTAGAACCTCGCCGCTTCTCGGCCAAATTTATGATAGCACGACAAGTGCATTTCTCTTTATGACCCCTTCAGAATAATATTCCGGAAAATTATCCGTAATTGGAACCTTGCTTCTTCTCGGCAAGGATTTACGACATACACGCCTGTTTGGCACCTAAGCAAACAGCAACGCCCCTTTGATTAGCGTGGTGACGCCTGCCATTTCCGATCGTCGCATCGCAAGCCGATTAGGCAATCGAATGCCTATCGGTAATGCAGATCGCGATCGGAAAACGGATAAAAACGAGGACAAGAGTCCTGTCAGGGACTCTCCAGTCGGTCGCGAAACTTGTTAGTAGTGATCATCCGGAATTTCTGTTCCTCCTCGCACAGAACGACATCGTCTTAACTATAGATCGTACTTAAATAAATATTGTAAATCGCCGAAATCATAAATAACTTTAGTGAAACAACAAAATCTTAAATACTTATTGTAAATCGCCGAAATCCTAAATAACTTTAGTGAAACAACAAAATCTTAAATAAATATTGTAAATCGCCGAAATCCTAAATAACTTTAGTGAAACAACAAAATCTTAAATAATTATTGTAAATCGCCGAAATCCTAAAAATATACAAAAGTGCGAATTATCAAAACTATAAGGTCTATTATAAGAAACAATTGTAACTTAACGCTATTATTAAAAGACAGTTAATAAAGTAGAATTCATTAGTGAATGACTCCGTGTTTCATTTAAAGGTACAAGTGAACTCGAAACAGCACTCCTTGTTCCTTGTTGTGATAAAGAAGTGTAGAACTTACATATAGAAAAGAAAGGAAATTGACAAGAATTATATCACAACATGTCCACCTTTCCTGCAGTAATAAGCATGTTCCACATCAGCCGAAGGAGAGATGATTTTAATATGAATTCCATCAATTAAACCAATTATCCCGGGGAAAGAAAATTTTCGATAGAATAATTCCTTAACACTTCTTTGCTCACGTTCGCCAGGGAATTTCACATATTCCAAGCAAACCTCATTCAGTATATCTGCTACTTCATGTATGCATCGCTGAACCGAGGTTTGAGACATGCATGATAGACAATCCTGCCTTACAGTTCTCTGAAAATTGCCCACTGCAAAAAATCTAAGGGCACATAAAAATCGTAGATGTATCGGAATCGCTGATAGTCTTTCATTTATAAAAAATTTGGGCCTTAATTTCTCTAAAACTTCCAAACACAAGGTTCGAGGAAGACGATACAAGTCCATGAATTGCTGCTCTGTTGTGTTTTCAAACGGATTTCTAGTATCCCTTAAATTCCGTCTTATCAAAAGAAGTCGCCTCCTGAACAATTAATAATGTTTTCATACTTTTCACAAAAAATCAGACCAAAAATACTGTTTTCACCTTCTATGCCGACTCACTCTTCTGCGAATCATACTTATATATAAATAATCCATAATATCCCAATGTTTTCTATTCAATAACTTCACTTAAACAATAATATTTTAAATATTATTATTATTATACGATATGTTTAACTTCTACACAACACGTAAACAATGAAAATGATGTCAAATGTGACAACTCAGCGCATTATTCAGCTGGATCGAAAATACATTCAGCACAGTGAATTCATTCACGCTTGCGGAATCGCTATTTTGAGCAAAGTGAACACCGTGTCTGTCGGTGAATTTCGTCTCGTGGTGTTCACCGGAAAAAATTCACAGTTGCGGAATCTTGTGAAATGTCTTGTCTGTTGAAATGTGGCGTTGAGGTGCTCGGAATCACCATTGATGGAGCAGCCACCAACCTGGCAGCCTCAAAACTTTGTGGCTCAGATGTTCGAGACCAAAAGTCGAAAGGTTATGTTACAGTTTATGGAGCTCCAGACAAATATATTCTCCAACCAGACCCATGCCATATGATAAAACTTATTCGGAATGCATTGGGTGATTTAAGAGAGTTCGTTGATGAAAATGAATATTTATCCTCAATAAGTATATATGTATATCATCCCTCAATAAAGTGGGAATATTAAATATATATCCCTCAATAAAGTGGGAATATTTCATGTCGCTCCAAAAGCTCCAAGACAAAGAAGGTCATTTAGCGAATAAGCTGCGCAAAGCCCACGTATTCTTTCATTCACAGAAAATGAAAGTGAAGCTAGCAGTACAAACCCTAAGTAAGTCCGTCGCCGATGCATTGGACTTCTGCCGGAATGTTCTCCGCTTAAGGGAATATTCCGGAAGTGAAGGAACGTCTAAGTTTATTAGAAAATTGAACGATATCTTTGATATCCTTAACAGTCGAAAAGTGCAAGAGGCAGAGCTACAGAAAAAAGCAGTCTGTTCCAACAACGCATCGTTCATTTTGGAATATGCACAAGATGTGATATAATATTTAAGCAAATTAAAACTGCCCAATGGATCATGTGTTGTTAATTGCAGAAGAAATTTAGGGGTTGTTGGAGTTATTTCTTCCTTGCGAAAAATAACAATCGTTCATAAAAGGTTACTTCCAGCGAAAATTTTAAAGTTCGTTCCATTCTCTAAGCTAAATCAAGATCCCATAGAACTTTTCTTTTTGTCGATTCACGTCGGCTTTGGATCGAACAATAATCCAACCGTGAGGCAATTCACGGCGAAATATAAGAAACTACTTTTTAGGAGCCAGTTGCGAGACGGCGAACTTGGGAAGTGCCTCCCAGTAGAAGAAATAGCTCTGCTAAATGTTAGCTTCATTAAGCCATTAGCAGAAATAAATAGAACAACTGCGAGCTCGTGCATGATTGAGCAAATACAAGAACCTGACTTTGCCAGCTTGGATACAAAGTTCTTAGACGAACACTCCTATGCATCCAATCCATCCAAATTGACGGAAAATGCTAAACACGTCGTAATATATATAGCTGGGTTCGTCGTATTCAAGTTAGGCAAAGTAATACAGTGCGATTGTTGCAGCGCAGCGTTAGAAGGAGAGCTTGATCATGCCTCACTGATCGACTATAAAAGCAGAGGCTTTCTGAAGACTCCATCACGGAGTGTAATAGATATTTGTCTCGAATCAGAGAAAGAACTTCGGATAACAAGGAACCTCTGCGACGGTAATCCGTTGGACAAAAAAGTTTTTAGTAAAATGTGCTTCGCAGTGCAAAATCATTTCGTAGGAATACACCTTTTCCCGGAGCACGTCGAACATATGAACTCAACCATTCATTACAGTCGCCTAATTAAGTTAATAATTGAAAAATATTTAAAAACACGCTATTTCTTTATAGCAAAAAAACATTCCGAAAAAGTATCAGACAGGCCAAAGCACACAAAAGCTATTCATTTTCAAGGAATGTAATTTTATGAGCATAATAAACATACGAATAGAGTACAAGACAATACTTATAGATAATAAAAGAAAAATACCCAAAACATCGTAATTCTGCCGAAGCCGGTCCCAAGCCCGGTTGTAAAAAAAAGAGGGCGATATTATAATATATAACTAAGTATATTTTATTATAAAATAGAATTTCATATATGCGGCACGCTTGAAAACCGCGCGCAGTTTGTGAAAATATTGCCCCTTTATTCAACGACTTCTCTGAAAAACAAATATAAAGCCAGAAAAACTAACACTAACATAGCGAATTTGCATAAGTTGTCTCTCTTTTCATATTTATTTTCGTTTCCTCCTTTACTTCTTCGTAGGGCCTTCCATTGATTGAGTGGGTGAAACAGTTCAAAATACCACAAAATTTTACTGCAAATTTAGAAACCTGCATACATACAAGTAGGCGAGAACGTTTAGTGGCCGAATAGCCGAATATTAGTCCAAAGTATTCGGTGAAATATCCGATGACACACGAAGTTCCGCTTAGGTCCAATAGATGTCTTACTCATTTAGTCAAGACACTATTCAAGAAAATCGTGGTTTCTGTTTATCATAGCTATCCGAAATTCCATTTATTCCCAATAGATGTCTTAGCCATTAAGTCAAGACATCTGCTGTGTTCCATTTAACCAAAAATTTCGTTCCCAAGTACTTGCGAGTACTTGGGAAATGGAACGCACTTTTTGGTTCAATGGCAAAATATAACCTGCAAATTTCGTCAGTCGAAGTGTCACCGTTGAACGGGAAAGTGTATATAAATAGCATAAGCATGGTGAGTATAGTTTTTTATCAACATTGTTTTGTTATATGTTTAATTTAATTACAGAATAGTCCAAAAGAGAGTAAAATTGTTAAGAATTGGAGCTACAGGGAGGGAAAGGCGTTGATAAAAGTGTATGAAAATAGAAAAGATGAGTATTTTCAAACAAGGAAGAAAAAGGTATTTTGGGAGTCGATTTTAGTCGACTTGGAATCAATGAATGTTTTGGTAAATTTTTCAAAATGATAAATATTCGTTTATATACTGAAATGTTTCAATATTCCAGGAAAGCTCCACGACTCCGGAGCAAGTAGAGGCCAAATGGCGGAGTTTATACAGGGCGTACAAAGCCGCCAAGGATAGAGGAACTGGAACTCCTCCATCGAAGTTCATGTATATGAACGAAATGGACGAGATATTTCATGACAGCCCCTCAGTTTCGGTGGGATTGGTTGCCACAGTGGGTGCATTGGAAACACCACAACCGGCAACATCCAGAAGGAGCGCAAGCAAATCACCCAGGAAGGCGTCGCCAAGAAAGAGGCGATGCAAAGAAACGGCGTTTGAAATTAAAAAAAATATTATGAGGAGAAAATGGAGCTGAAACATAAGACTGCTGAAATGTTGCAGAAATATTTAGATAAAAAAGAAGAGAGTAGAGAGCGCAGACACGCCGAAATTCTGGCTGTGCTAAATAGGAATACGAGCGACACGAACTAACTAAATTTTAATAGACTTCATTTTTCTTTGTTAAGTTTTTATTTTGTTACTTTTTTAACGTTTTTATTTTGTTCCTATATTTTTTAAGTTTTTACTTTGTTCCTATATTTTTTAAGTTTTTATTTTGTTTATTTTGTTATAATTTAAGAATAAAATTCCTGGATTTTAATTACAATTTGTGTCTTATTTTGTAGCGTTGTTAGTTTAACAAATTTTTAGCGTCTAAACTCCGAAATATATGTATCCTGAAACATGGACGTAACATCGGCCGGTGTGTAGCGCCAAAACTTGTATCGGTTTGATTGTTTCAGCACTCGTTTTTTCTAATGTATTCAATGCCCTCACATCCGCGCCGCTGCCTGCGGTCTATTACTATGGCACTACGTCTTTTGTCAAGTTTAGTTTGTGCATATCGTGAATACATTAAGTAAAGTTTATGGTGCTCTCTACGTTTTGATTTGTTTGAAAGTGAAATTGTGTAAGATCTAACATATTGTGGCGAGACACCTGCACAAGCATCCAGATGGCATGACGGAATTTTACGTCACGCCCAAAAACGTCCGAATCGATTTGACGAGTTCTTGAAAATCGATTACGGACAATTAAGGACTTCTGGATATCCCAAAATTAACATATATAACGACGGTGATGAAACATTCACGATATAGTCGAACACCGACCACCAGTGTACCAGCATTTGAACCACCTAATAAAAATTATTGTACAAATTTAATAATTTGTGTTTTATATAAATCTTAGAGGAAACATTCTAAAATATGAACAGTAAGATAATAACCTACCTACTATAATAATACATAATCGAGTTTAGCCTCTAAAAAGAAATCGTTTGTAAAATGGACATACTTCGAGGATGATGAAAGCGACCCGAAAAGTGTCGTGTGTAAACTGTGCGAAACAAAAATTTCTCGTGGTGGCACTGGAAAGAAAGCGACTCCATCAGGAATGTTAAATCATTTGGAAAATAAACACAGTGAAGAACATCGTAAGTTGTTACCTTTGCTTCCTAAGGGGCTAGAAATTACAAATCAAGATACGGGTGTAAATAATAAACCTCCGAGTATCCGAGTATCTGAAAGCTTTGATAGGGCAGTCGATTTGCAAGGGGCTGTCTAACTATTTCAGGATTTCGGTCTCGTCGTTTTCTAGCCTAGGATCTGAGTTTTTGGGCATAAATACCGACTGAAGTGTTAGGCGAATACACCCGCTTTCTCATCGTCATTCCTGGCCCAAGTTCCGTCATTTTTCCTAATAGGCCCTTTTTAATGTTAAGGCCTTTGTAAATGTCTAGTGGCCTTCCAGAGCGAGTAGTTCGAATGAATCGAATGAGCATGGACTTCTCTCAACCGATTTGCAAAAGTGAACGTGAAGAATCCATAACGGAAGTGTAGTACGCTATCACGTGCGTGCACGGAAAAATTTCGGTTATTTAATGATTCAAATGGAATCAAATGGAAAATATCAGAAATAATAATAATATATGCACTAATAATAAAAATAATAATTAATGAAAAGAAAAGAGATATGGAATCGGAAGTAGTTCGAGTAGGTGGATCAGATGAGGACTCGGATTTCATCGGATTTCAAAACGAAATGCAATCAGACGATAACATGAGTGGCATAACTAGAAATCAACACAATAGGTGGCAAAGAGTCCCCAAAGCCAATAGCTGTGCCATAGGACCCCTTTTCAGCATTAGCAAGCCAAGCGGAAAAAGACAAAAATTATTTTCAACAGCTACTGTTGATGCAACCGTTAAAAACGAAAAAAGACATAGACAACGCCCCACATTACATCACTCAACTACATATTAACAAGTGCGAGGAGTGCAGCAACCCAGGAAAGCTCTCCACGAGAACAAAACTATCCTAGGCATCTGAAAAAACTCAACTTGGAAAAAATTAAACTGCGCAGAATCTGGCAGAATCGCAACTTAGCCGCAACTCCTTACTTCTTTAGGACGTAAGAAGAAGAAACGAATAGAGCATTGCGCATTAGTCAATTAGTTAGTCAGTTAAGCGTCATACATTGAGACAGAAACAGCAGTGTGTAATTTTTCATAATAACGTATTATAACGTTTAGTCTGTTTCTAATTTCCTGTAATATTGAACACTGGGTTATAGGCCACAGCTCCATTGATAACCTTATTAATTATTTATCAATTCGCATATACTACGAAGCCTATAATATATTGCAATGTGTCGACATCTATGATTTGCAGCCGAGGGCGTAGGTATCTTTGGTGTCGCCGAAATGGACGAAGAACCCTTCAATTTTTTATGGAAATGAGACAATATCTGGGGGTTACGACCCCATGAGTTCGTAACATCCTGGACGGAATGTACGAACTTTAACCAAAAACTAAAAAACACTGTAAGTTAAAAGAGAGATAGAGAAAGAGAGACAAAAACGGCAAATGTATGTGCAAGTCGAAGGAGCAAAGTATTTAGGGATTGCACACCTAAAATTCGCTTCTGACAGGATCTACGTTACATATTTGCGTAAGTCACGTTAGACGTTAGAAAGTGAATTCGCTAATGAATGACTATTCACAATCATGACTCGTTCATCTACTACTTATAACTACTTCGCATTATGAATTGTTTACCAATTCGTTACTTAAGTTTATGTTAAAATACATAATTAAAGTTTTTAAACCTGACAAAAATATCAACCACAGATGAAACAAATGCATATTGAAAATATTTGATTGTCCTCTATATCTTTCTTATATTTAAATCGCCATTTTTGTACCATGCTGGAAAATTGTTGTTGTTGCAGTTGTATAATTCAAATCTTCGTAACAAAATGTGAAATTTTATTGTGCTTGTACTCACGTAATTCCGTCGTGACATCTAAAATGCCCACCTGCTTGTCGAATGTCTAGCACTTGCAATATATTCAAACACCAAAAACACTTCAACTTATAAATTTAAAATATTCACTTTACGTTAAGATCTAGATGAATCAGAAATTTGTAAAACACTATTTAAATATCACAGTATCATGCGGCCTTATGTTGATTTGTCACAAAGTTGTTGCACACTATCTGGTTCCAACCCGTACAGAATCTTTTTTGTCATGTCTGAAATTAGTTTCACCTCATACCAGAACATATATTTAATAATTTGTAATTGCAACACCTTACCCATTAAATGTGGATTATTGATAGTAGTTAATACTACTAGTCGTAGATCCCGTCTAATGTCAAGATAAGATGCTTCCCTTAGAACATCCGTTCAAGATAATGATGCAGACGAACCAGTTGCTGTTAATTGATTGATTTCCTAGAAAATAATATAGAAATAAATACAAAACTCATTAGATTCATTTTATACTACTACCAAACAATATGACAGTCCATCTCTGATATCAGTTTCAAATGATAACATCCTTGTATTACGAAACAATCACCCTGTATTACGACAAATCACATGAGTAGGGCAACAGGAGTCATCATAATTTGTTGCTTTTCTGCTATATAATAGAAAAATGTAATGCAAATTCCAAAAATTATATTTCAAACTACCTGCAGACAGTATCAGTAGTCGTTGTAGGATCACTGTAGCAATGCCTTGAAATAGGGCAAAGATTCCTGGATGCTGCGATCAATTCCAATTGGTACTAATTCATTGCTCATCCAACCTTTTCACTTGGTCTGTTGTGATTCTTTTAATTTTGTCAATTGTGCTCTTAATTCCGGTGCTTCATTTCAATTAGTTTCAAAACATTGTCAAACTCATAAACGAAATCACTGCCATAAGCTTTTAAGTAAACGACGTATTCATAAGATCATTCGTAAAATGAATGTGCCCACATTTCTTCATCTTTGCTCTCAGCATTGTTTCGAAAGAACAATTTTAATGCTTTCATCAACATCTGAATGCAGTATTTGCTTTCCAGTCTTTTATGGACATAAATCTGAAATGAAGAGCTTTAGTTACCTACATCAAAGATAACGTCGTAACTGAAAAATTCGAACCTATAGCTAGTTTTGAACTGGATTTCGTTGGTGGGCATCATCGACAGTGATTGCAATACATTCGTCTCAAACTGCAGAATCTGTAATTGACAAAGAGTAAAGTATTAAATAAATTTAATTAATGTAGAATACGTTTACCAATGTGGAAGGTATTCGTTTTGCATTTTAACACAAATACCTACTACAGGCAATCATGGAGATATGATAAATTCCATATCGAAGATTGTTTATTTCAGTATTTTCGTTTTACCTCATGTTAATTAGAACCTGTACAAACATATCATATGAAAGCCAAGTGAAACAAACTGTGAAGGAATACCACAAACTTGAATTTGAAACTTTATAACAGCAGAACAGAATTGCAATTAGAACCAAATCCATGCAATTAATTTATTGTACGTTTATAGTTTTATTTGCACCAAAGGTGTATGTAAACACATTTATTCACCATTTTTGTGTGGATCCGGTCCGGTTTACCCTATAACTCCAAACCTTCCTTAATGGGGATGAATACAAGAATCGCCGGCTAACTCTCGCCTACTGAGACTCTTTTGGCGGGAAGGCATAGTGTCTCCCATAAAACATGAATCTAACCTCAAACTTCGCTTTTACGGCAAACAACTTCTAGATATTTGGTTGTAACTCTCCCATCTTTACTGTCACGAGATATTGACGTGAACATAATGTAGTTTTTAACTCATAAGAAGATACAATATATATCACCAATTGCACCACAATTGAAACATAATTTATCATGTTCTTTACGCTTTCATTGTAACAGAACAGTACACTGCTTTATCAAATTACTTTTCACCAGCTGTGAAGTTTTCAAGCGTTCCAATTGCAGCTAAAGGAATGGCCCGAATGCGAAACCAGCGTACGTAGGCATTGAAATAATAACAACAGGAAGGGGTAAATAAGGTGTGAATTCAAAGCAAGTATTTCGACTTTGGTCAACAGCCGTAGTATTCAAATAGCATATGGCTGACCGTCAGACGCAATACATGAGGTGTGTTTCGAGCGCAATGCCCACAGTGTGAGCGAAAATATGGAAATAGTGCGGGAACTGAAGCTCAGGAACTTTCAGTAAAAATATCAAATATTGATGTGGAATATGAAATAAACATAAAAAATTTACAAAAAGTTCATACAAAAATATACAAATATTAGTTATTAATAATTTAACAATATACCTATAAATTGATAAATTGAAAGTCAAATTGAAAACCTAATTTGTGGTGCTACCTACAATACAGAGAACGTATATTGGTGGGCATGTCAACTGACTGATGAGAAGACAGGACGTGTTGTGTGAATAATGAACTGCATGTGGTATATTCTTTGCAAATCTTTTACTGACGAGGTCAGACCTATATATTAAATTTATGAGGTATAATTGGTTAGGTCTTGGGATACTTGGGAAATCTGCATACAGGGTGTCCTGTTCTAGAGTAAAAAATGTATGGGTTGGGATACGGGCTGCAATATTCACCCCTCATGTGATGAACATCCTGTCACAGTAAAAGATCCTAAAAAGAAAGGATATTAATAATAATAATACAAAATACTTACCCATCATCCGCAAGGCAGCTACACGTCACGTCTCGGAAACATCACATGACACGATCGAGACTAGTACTCAAATACGAACAGCGACTATTACAAATCAGTACTAAACGTACTAGAAATTCGTTAAACTAGTCATCGTTAGAGGGCAGCAGCAGGTCGAACGATCAACGTGACCGAATGTCGAGTGGAACGACCGAATTGACCCTCTTAAATGGAATGTGCGGAAATGCATTTTGCGGGAAAACAAAATGGAATGTGCGAAAATGCATTTTCGGAAAACGCAGTGTGAAATTGGAAAATTGGGACAACAAGAATTTCAGGGAAAAATTGGCAGAGTGGGAATTGCGGCGTAAGGAAAAAATAGGAATAAATAGACAAGGAAAATTAGAGAAAAGGCAGTCGATTGGAAGCAGATGAGAGGAGCCATTTAGCTGACCAGAAGATCAGCCAGAGAAGACTTGAACCAACTACCAGAAAGCCGGAAGCAATAAGATCAGCCAGAGAAGACTTGAGCCAACCACCAGAGAGCCGAAAGTAAGTATGCAGGCCTCATCAATAATTCAGAATTACCGGATGATAGCTCTTAGCCTCTCCGCTTAAGCCCCGACCACGGTTCTTTGAGTTCTACTGGACAAATCTCCCCTAGTGAGTGAAAAAAGGCAACAATTGCAAGAAGAGCTACGTAATCCCAAGGCGGGACCCCGGCCACTCACGATGGAGGAACACAGAGAGAGGAGAACAAGGCCACAGAACCAGCGAACCAATCCGGTGTTACCAGAAATACCACCGAACAAACGGACGGGCAAAGAGGCGCGATTCCGGGCGATCATCGACGCGGCGTCGACTCCTTCTGGCTGTGGGTCGTGGGCAGCGAGCGAGGATAGAGCAAGAGCTCCAACAATTGCACAACGATTGAAGACGGTATCGACAGGCTAAACAGGGCGAATGTCGGAACAGAGCAATAAATCCGTGAACTCCATGAATAAAGAGTTAGCGAGTAGTAATAGTTAAGTTTAGATTAAGAGGAACTTGTCATTTGTATTAGATAAATATGTATGGAAATCTTAGAGTTGTTTGACGATCCCATGTAAACAAATATTTGTGGTCAGAAGTGTATCCCATCGAGAGGGTACAATTGTGATGATTCTCCCTCCAACGGTAAAAAATGTCGTGGGAAAATCATCACACTTAGGCTGGATTCACTGGTACGTTCTGCTCGAGCAGCACTGTTTTTTATATGAAAATTTGACAAGTCTCAAATTCAGCAGATTTTTCGGCGAATTCAGTTCTCTCTCTTCCGAAGTTGAACTTACTTCAACTTCCGTGCCGAAGACTTTCGTTTTGAATTGCCATTGACATTTCAGCTAGAGATGGGGAAAACAGTGATTTTCCAATCACAGCCGGAGCAGTGACTATGATGCAAAATTCACAGTGAAAAATCACCTTGATTTTGGAACGTTTTTCTCTTAGCCTGTTCCTTCGTTCATTGGGAAGGTTTCCTACCTTAGAAATAGTGACATCAATAAAATAGATATAAAATTTAAAATTCATTCATTCAAATTTATCTCAAGTACAATAAAAACCCTTAAGCACGTAGGAAGGAGAGGAAATTTTGGTTTTTCAGCTAAATTTAGAAATATCACACCCATCACCGGAATCGTTTCCATCACCGGAATCGTTTCGATCACCGGAATCGTTTGATCAGCGGAATCGTTTCGATCACCAGAATCGATTCGATCACCGGAGTCGTTTGATTACCAGAAACGTTTCGATCACCGGAATCGCTCCGATCACCGGATTCGTTTCGATCACCGGAATCGACTTGATCACCGTTGTGTTTCTTTTTCTCAACTCTCAATCACCATGATGCTTTGTATATGTGTGAAGAGAGCGAGATATCGGTTGAACGCATGCGATTATTCACAGCTGTTGTGAGGCTGAGCGTAAGCGGTTGTTTTGTTAGGTGCATGCGTGTTTTGAAAGTTTTGAAAACAACACTCCCTGTGATGTTGTTACTTACACTCCAATTCAAAAGTCACCGTGACATTCGGGAAGCTCAAATCACGGTGATTTAATCACTGTGACGTGAAATCACCGCCATCTCTATTCGGGACATTAGTTCTTCTCATCTTTCCAGCCATGATGGACAGACGTCATTTTAATACTTTTAAAATAAATAATAATTAATAGCCTTTAAGTGTTTATTAGTTTACTCCTTCGATGCTTGACACTTTCCATTCCGTGGTCATTATTAAGTATTCAAATTAATGTATGTGAATATATTTGTATAATCTGTTCTAATTTGCGAGGGTTGCAGTGACGCATTATTAGAACATGTACGGCCAATAGGGAGCATCGCCCGCGTTTCACTTTCTCGCCAGTTGCTGGGCGTTATGGTACCATCGACAATATATGCATGAACCAAGCCTTTTGTTATATATCCGCGAGTAGTTTTAATACGTAGGCGATTGTGTAGAACGAAGGTTGCCTTTATAATGTTGACCACGATAATCTTACTAGCAATTATCGGCCTTCTATATATTATATACTCCAGCGGTTTGCAAGAATACCAAAAGCATTTTCCACCACCCTTCTCGATTTGGGCAACCTATAATTGAAATTGCTGTGGCTTTTTGAAACACTTCCAGTACTCCGCCTTGGATAAAGCCGCATCAAATTTTGAAGTAGTGGAAAAGCCTCATCTGCAACAAAGGCGTACGATGCACGTAAAGAAGAACCCGGCATGTTTCTTGGTGAAGGCAAGCTTGAGGTTTCAGAGTTTTCTAGAATCGCTTTTCCAAAGTTTGAATTCCTGAGAACGTTCGCATACCTTGAATACTTCTCTCTGTCAACATTGGCCTTAGCGCGAATTTTTTACGTAGCCTTAACTTTTGTAATTCTATGTAGGTCAGAAGAACTTCTACATATGCTTGTATATGTAATGTAAGGCGGATCATTTTTGTTCGTTTTTCCTTGTTCATGATTAAAAAACAAATAACAAATTAAATAATTATTCACCAAGCTAAACAAACGACAATTTGGCAAATCAACATCCAAATGTCATTTTGGCAGATCCACAAAAATTTCGGCAGATGCTGCACGCGCCGAACGTACCAGTGAATCCAGCTGAAGGGGTGAATATTAAAGCCCGTACCCCAACCCATACATTTTTTACTCTAGAACAGGACACCCTGTATGCAGATTTTATTTCAATTACATGAAAGTATCCCAAGACCTAACCAATTATACCTCATAAATTTAATATATAGGTCTGACCTCGTCAGTAAAAGATTTGCAAAGAATATACCACATGCAGTTCATTATTCACACAACACGTCCTGTCTTCTCATCAGTCAGTTGACATGCCCACCAATATACGTTCTCTGTATTGTAGGTAGCACCACAAATTAGGTTTTCAATTTGACTTTCAATTTATCAATTTATAGGTATATTGTTAAATTATTAATAACTAATAAATTATAGATTTTTGTATGAACTTTTTATAAATTTTTTATGTTTAGTTCATATTCCACATCAATATTTGATATTTTTACTGAAAGTTCCTGAGCTTCAGTTCCCGCACTATTTCCATATTTTCGCTCACACTGTGGGCATTGCGCTCGAAACACACCTCATGTCTTGCGTCTGACGGTCAGCCATATGCTATTTGAGCACTACGGCTGTTGACCAAAGTCGAAATACTTGCTATGTATTCACACCTTATTTTCCCCTTCCTGTTGTTATTATTTCAATGCCTACGTACGCTGGTTTCGCATTCGGGCCATTCCTTTAGCTGCAATTGGAACGCTTGAAAACTTCACAGCTGGTGAAAAGTAATTTGATAAAGCAGTGTACTGTTCTGTTACAATGAAAGCGTAAAGAACATGATAAATTATGTTTCAATTGTGGTGCAATTGGTGATATATATTGTATCTTCTTATGAGTTAAAAACTACATTATGTTCACGTCAATATCTCGTGACAGTAAAGATGGGAGAGTTACAACCAAATATCTAGAAGTTGTTTGCCGTAAAAGCGAAGTTTGAGGTTAGATTCATGTTTTATGGGAGACACTATGCCTTCCCGCCAAAAGAGTCTCAGTAGGCGAGAGTTAGCCGGCGATTCTTGTATTCATCCCCATTAAGGAAGGTTTGGAGTTATAGGGTAAACCGGACCGGATCCACACAAAAATGGTGAATAAATGTGTTTACATACACCTTTGGTGCAAATAAAACTATAAACGTACAATAAATTAATTGCATGGATTTGGTTCTAATTGCAATTCTGTTCTGCTGTTATAAAGTTTCAAATTCAAGTTTGTGGTATTCCTTCACAGTTTGTTTCACTTGGCTTTCATATGATATGTTTGTACAGGTTCTAATTAACATGAGGTAAAACGAAAATACTGAAATAAACAATCTTCGATATGGAATTTATCATATCTCCATGATTGCCTGTAGTAGGTATTTGTGTTAAAATGCAAAACGAATACCTTCCACATTGGTAAACGTATTCTACATTAATTAAATTTATTTAATACTTTACTCTTTGTCAATTACAGATTCTGCAGTTTGAGACGAATGTATTGCAATCACTGTCGATGATGCCCACCAACGAAATCCAGTTCAAAACTAGCTATAGGTTCGAATTTTTCAGTTACGACGTTATCTTTGATGTAGGTAACTAAAGCTCTTCATTTCAGATTTATGTCCATAAAAGACTGGAAAGCAAATACTGCATTCAGATGTTGATGAAAGCATTAAAATTGTTCTTTCGAAACAATGCTGAGAGCAAAGATGAAGAAATGTGGGCACATTCATTTTACGAATGATCTTATGAATACGTCGTTTACTTAAAAGCTTATGGCAGTGATTTCGTTTATGAGTTTGACAATGTTTTGAAACTAATTGAAATGAAGCACCGGAATTAAGAGCACAATTGACAAAATTAAAAGAATCACAACAGACCAAGTGAAAAGGTTGGATGAGCAATGAATTAGTACCAATTGGAATTGATCGCAGCATCCAGGAATCTTTGCCCTATTTCAAGGCATTGCTACAGTGATCCTACAACGACTACTGATACTGTCTGCAGGTAGTTTGAAATATAATTTTTGGAATTTGCATTACATTTTTCTATTATATAGCAGAAAAGCAACAAATTATGATGACTCCTGTTGCCCTACTCATGTGATTTGTCGTAATACAGGGTGATTGTTTCGTAATACAAGGATGTTATCATTTGAAACTGATATCAGAGATGGACTGTCATATTGTTTGGTAGTAGTATAAAATGAATCTAATGAGTTTTGTATTTATTTCTATATTATTTTCTAGGAAATCAATCAATTAACAGCAACTGGTTCGTCTGCATCATTATCTTGAACGGATGTTCTAAGGGAAGCATCTTATCTTGACATTAGACGGGATCTACGACTAGTAGTATTAACTACTATCAATAATCCACATTTAATGGGTAAGGTGTTGCAATTACAAATTATTAAATATATGTTCTGGTATGAGGTGAAACTAATTTCAGACATGACAAAAAAGATTCTGTACGGGTTGGAACCAGATAGTGTGCAACAACTTTGTGACAAATCAACATAAGGCCGCATGATACTGTGATATTTAAATAGTGTTTTACAAATTTCTGATTCATCTAGATCTTAACGTAAAGTGAATATTTTAAATTTATAAGTTGAAGTGTTTTTGGTGTTTGAATATATTGCAAGTGCTAGACATTCGACAAGCAGGTGGGCATTTTAGATGTCACGACGGAATTACGTGAGTACAAGCACAATAAAATTTCACATTTTGTTACGAAGATTTGAATTATACAACTGCAACAACAACAATTTTCCAGCATGGTACAAAAATGGCGATTTAAATATAAGAAAGATATAGAGGACAATCAAATATTTTCAATATGCATTTGTTTCATCTGTGGTTGATATTTTTGTCAGGTTTAAAAACTTTAATTATGTATTTTAACATAAACTTAAGTAACGAATTGGTAAACAATTCATAATGCGAAGTAGTTATAAGTAGTAGATGAACGAGTCATGATTGTGAATAGTCATTCATTAGCGAATTCACTTTCTAACGTCTAACGTGACTTACGCAAATATGTAACGTAGATCCTGTCAGAAGCGAATTTTAGGTGTGCAATCCCTAAATACTTTGCTCCTTCGACTTGCACATACATTTGCCGTTTTTGTCTCTCTTTCTCTATCTCTCTTTTAACTTACAGTGTTTTTTAGTTTTTGGTTAAAGTTCGTACATTCCGTCCAGGATGTTACGAACTCATGGGGTCGTAACCCCCAGATATTGTCTCATTTCCATAAAAACTTTAAGGGTTCTTTGTCTACTTCGGCGACACCAAAGATACCTACGCCCTCTGTTAAATAAATAATTAAAATTAAAATGGTTGTTTCTTTCCAATTGTGAGTTCATGCATGTGTGGTGTGTCTTGGCCTGCTGGATGCTTTCTTTAGACAAGGTAGGATTCATCATCCATGGACTTGGTAGGCGGTCAAATCCATGGACTCATTAGGCAGGCCTGAGTTTCACCTCATGGGAAAATTGTTTCATTGAGTCTCAGTCTCGTCCTGATTTTCATTCACGTCGCGTCATTTTTTTGTGAAATTTAAATCTTAAATTAGTTGCTTTTCGAGTTGACCAAGTTGAGTTTCCTTTAAGTACTTTTCATCCAAAATGTGAGTATTGGTTTCAACTGGAATGGAACCAATTTCTTTAAAGCAAGTGTTTGTGATCGTCACATCGTATTTATTTAACAATAATACCAAGAAAGTTTCGTGCTAAAATCAAGCTTGGTTAGATGTTCAGTTCAGATATTAAAAAAGTAAAATATAGAAGTGAATATACGAAACAAAAGTTTGTTTTATTAGCATATTGTTGTGAGGAATCTTCTATGTTAATTCTTAGTTCAAATCATTGAATGGTTTTTGAGTGACTTCTACACGAGTGACTTCCAGAAGAGTATGTGTCGCTTCTGGACTAGTTGAGATTCCGTTCGGTTGGCAGTTCTCAGACTATCGTGAGCAACCAGAACATTCCAGAAGCGTTCTTTTGCGTTTATCAGGTTCGGATCTGGGTGATCCACCTGTGAACATTCTGGAAGCCTTTGATTTCGTTCATTGGGAGAACAAAGAGCAAGTCTCACCCGGTGAACATTCTAGAAGTCTTTCGTTACTAGCGCCTCAAGTGGCTTCCTAATTCTTTAATGCGATAGAAGGTTCCTCTCACAATCAACTCTTTCTAGATGTTTCAGAATTTCATACACGAGTTGCTTTCTGAAGTGTGGATTGGTCTTGAGGCGTCAGTGCTCAAGCGTGACTTTAGTTTGACGTCTGCTTTCCTTTTCCAGATTCTGTGGTTCATCCATTCAACACATGTATTTCTTAAGGTCTTACGGGTTGTGCATCTCAGTTGGGATGGCAGTCGTGTTTTCATTGTTATGAATTTTCCTCTTTTGGGAAATCGTGGGTGACCAAGGGCATTATAATTCAATGTCTCTCTGTTACTTGTACATTTATTTATTAACTCTTATACATAAATTACTTTTGGGTTCCATTCTTTGCCAACATCTTCTTCTGCTTCAACTTCTGGTTTCTGTAGTTGCGCCGGTCCTGCTTCAACTGGTCAATCTTTCTGCTAGCGGCTATGCGCGTCTCCTTGTTAGGGGCTAGAACCCAGCTCCTGATAGCCTCTATGATTTCCCGACGGAATCGAGCCTCTACGCCTGTCTTCTCTTTCTTTTGTGGTTGTCCTGGAGTCTCGATCAATTGATGGGGCGCTGGATTTCGCCGTCGATACTCGTCCAGCGATATTGGACGCGGACCAGCCCGGGGATCTTTGAGTGCCTCTTCCAGTCCAATCTCCTTCATTCAGACTTGTTCGTTTATACTCTAGTGACTTGGTGTCGCGTTAGTTACCCCTTTTTCAGATATTATATTTGCGTATTATTAGGGAAGTAGTTTGGTTATTGGTCAATTGATAACGGATTATTATATTATTAAATTACTATCTTATTATTATTGTTATATGTTAATGTTTATTTTTATCACGATATTTTTGTATTAATTTTATTTACTTATTAGTTTGACGTATTGCTGCATTGATCTAAGTGATTTGTTATTTAAACGTGTTAAATTCGCCCTCCAGCCCAAGAGCCGGTTCGAGCACTAGGTGTTAGGTCGGAAACCTGTCCACCGATTTGTTATTATTTATTTTACTTGAGGCTTCCCACAAGTCTTCAGGGGCCTACGGCGTTCTCAGAGGTCTTCCGGGGTCTTCGGAGTTTTCTGTGTCTTCGGGGGTCTTCGGCGTCTTCGGTGTCTTCAGAGGTCTTCACGTCTTCTGTGTCTTCGGGATCTTCGGCTCTTCGGTGTCTTCAGAGGTCTTCACGTCTTCTGTGTCTTCGGGATCTTCGGCGTCTTCGGTGTCTTCGGAGGTCTTCACGTCTTCGGTGTCTTCGGAGGTCTTCACGTCTTCTGTATCCTCAATCTCTCAGGCAGCGTCTTCCTTCTGGTGATACAAGTAGCGTCTTCCTCAGATCAAGCTCCAGAACTGACTCCTTCTGTATTTCGGGTCGGTTTTTATATTATTTTTCTGCTGAATGAGCAGCCGATGACTCGCCGATATTGCCTAGATCAGCGTCTGGTTGATCGTCCATCTACTGTCAGGTCATATTCTTTGTTTAATTGATCGTTTATGCCATTCACCTGTAACTTGCGCCTTCCGATGCATATTTCGTGTCATTTACCTGCATTCCAATGTTCCTACATGCCATTCTCCCGTAGGTTCCACATTCCATTCCATATTTTGTGTCATTTACCTCGGTCACAATGGAATGTACATTTCTAGGCACGTGTCTTCACCTGTAATCAAAACATTTGTAATCTACCAAGTCATTTGGTCCGGGTCCGATTAGAGTTGTGGCCCGAACGTTGAATCTGTGGAGTCAGCAATTTATGTTGACCGGGCGTAAGTGTTGGTGCGCTTTTCCTGTTCTGGTCATTCTGTCGAGTCAGCATATTTTGTTGATGTGGCGCGAGTGATGGCGTTCTTGTTTATCGCTCGCGAGCGGCTCGGATTACCTGTTGGGGTAGGTAAGTTTTATTTAAGTTTTCTGTGTTTGTTTATTTTGACTTGAATGAATTTGTTTGTTGAGGTTGGTCAAGGTCATTCAGAATAGATTTGAGGTATTTTGGGCTATACTGGGCGTATTTTCGGGGTGAATTGGGTGTTTTGGGAATATTTGTGACTATTGGGGTGTATCTAAACACTCACTCAGTGTGTTGGAGTTGTTTGGAGATATTTGCGAGTGTTCGGGAACAGGGGGGATTTCTTGTATCACCACATCATTTTTTGGGATAGATCCAGGGTTGGCCCCGGTCATACGAATTGAGATCCCCAGCGAGGAAAGGCCGATTAAGGTTTTGAGCTCTTGTGCAAATTCGCTTGCGTTTGAAGTCTTATATGCCGAAATTATTGTCAATTCTTTAATAAGTTCTCTTAAGCCCACTTCTATCTAATTAGTTATAGTACAGGAGTTGCAAAACATTCAATCTTTTGCGTACTTTGTTTTGTATCAGTACTCTTATCAGAGCCCCACTTTCTTAATCGCCGCTACCCATATATAACCGGTGTTCTTTAAGTGACACTAGACCAGAGCTTCCAATGCTGAACTTTAGATGGAAGCCCTAATCGACTGTTGGCCTGGCAATGCAAAGGGCTTGCACTGTCTCTATTTTAACTATGGTGGCTTCTATTTTTAGTTCGGGAATGGGTATGGTATGGTGTGGAATGTCCTCTCTCATTGGGCCTGCTCTACCTCCGCCTTGAACAAGCATTCTGATACCTCTGTAAAGAAATTTTGTTAGTTGTAGATTTTGTTTTAGTGAATAGTGTTTCTCAGTCCGTCTCAAACGTGCTTTATTCGGATGTAATTCAGGTCTACCCGTACTTTGAGGTACATCATTTAGAGACTCCCTTTGCCTTTTCCGTCTTAGGTTATTGTAGGTCATGTGTTTTTGACAAACACCTATATCAATCTTCCGCAAATATTCGTGGCCTATCGACCATGTTTGATCAAGTGTTCTTGACAGTTCCTCACAATTGTCTGACAAGGATTTGCTGCGAAAACTGCCCTCAAAATGTCATTGTCCAAGGTTGTTGGTCTTCCTGATCGAACCGGGTCGACACTTCTCACTTGAGAACGTCCACCGAATTCAAAATAACATCACAAATGTTCTTAATAGCAGAAGATGCGTTACAGCCCTTCCAGAACTCGAAAAGCATACAATGGCGTATATGCATTTCTACCTTTTGCAATGTCAATTAAATTTGAATACAAAAAGGTTTTTTCAATAAATCACAAGAGCACAAGTCACTTTCACACAGAAGACAGTAGTACTATAAAACTCCTCATTACAGTTCTCTTAGATCTCTGTCGCTATGAAGTTAGTTCGGTTGGGCACTCTTACTTCATTTTTGGGGTGGGTGCCGTCAACACCCCTCTGTCAAATCAGTTTTGTGGCGTCATTTGTCTTATGTTAGCGTACGTTTTAATGTCGTATGCGTCTGTTTGTCGCAGTTCTGTGAGGGAGTCGTTGGTGGACTGTCGTCATTTCGAATGTACCACGGAATGGCGAAGATTTTTCGAAGGGTAATATCTTGTTGTCGCTGTAATAGCTCTAGAGTGAACTTCGCAGCCGTGCAGAAGGCTATACTGCCATATAGTAGGTAAGGTCTTATAACTTGTTTAAATATGAGCATCTTATTTTTCTGGCTGAGTTTTTTGGTTTTTATGCTCGGATAGAGGGAGTGGAGGATTTTCGTGCAGGATAGCTTTTTTTCTTGGAACTGGTGTTTCCAGGTCAGTCTGTTGCCAAAGGTTATCGAGTTTTTGCGCTTCCATGAATTAAGTAACTTCAGTAATTTAATAAAAACCTTCACAAATTGGAAAAATTCTCGTTGGTGATGATGGTGATATCTTAAGCTATCCCGATTCACTGCACTGTTTTTGATTACACCCGTACTGCCAATACTGGAGTGGCAAGACGATATTCGTCCTGCCACTACAACAGTGGCGTAACTAATTTTTGTAGCATCCCCCCGCAGAAAATCTCCTTGCGCCCTTTTTTCTAAGGATAACAATATAAACACAACTGATATGCACTGCGTACTCAGTTTTGTTATTTAATTATCAAGAAAATATATTTGTATTAAATATTCTATATTTTACATATACACATACAGTCCCGGAAATCAGGATACGTTCAGGTGTTTTCTTATGATATTTTCGTGAATGGGCAAAAATAGTGGGCAGAAAGGGCTCATCGCATAGTCCTTAAACTAAAATCAATTAGTGAGTGGAAAAATTTCCAACATAAATTACTTTTTCAATGGTTTTAACGGGATTTTCCTAAAAATTTCACAAAAAGGGTAGGAAATCAGGATACGTTCGCCTTAACAAAAAAATAAAATACGAATTATTTTGATCATTATTTATTGATATTTCTCTTTATTCTTAACTACAAACATTTTTCAATATTTTGTGTGACCACTATTATTTTTGATCACTTCAAAAATCCGCCCAGTTAGCGATTTATAAAGTGTTTCTAAGTATTGGAGCGGTAATGTTGCCCATGCGCCATTTATTGCCCCCATCAAGTCGCTTTCGTTTTCATAATGTTTTCCATCCTCGTACACTTTTCTCGCTAACCATCCCCATATCATAACACTGCCAGCTCTGCTGCGGTTTCGCGACAAAATCCGTTCTTCCTTACGCAGATCGTGGTAATAGTAATTGAACCCGTCTGGTCCATCTAAATTAAATTTTTTTTCGTCGGTAAAAACGACTTTCTGCCACTGAGTCGTCCAGCTCATCATACCCTTGGCGAAGTCTAAACGCCTCACTTTATGCATTGGAGATAAAGCAGGCTTTTTTTTCATTTTCAACCTCTTAATCATTGGAGATTTTTGGAGGACTTGCCGTACCCTTGGTACAGATACCGAAACGCCAACTTTTTCGGCTCTTCGGCGTTCTGAAGCAGAACTATTCGATGCCTCTCGAAGAATAGCACGTCTTTGGCGCTCCGTAATCTTCTTCGACGTGCCTCCCTTTTGATTTTTCCAATAATTTTCGGGATCCCGGATGAATCGATTAACCACGTCGGCACTCCTACCTATTCTTTTGGCTATAACCCTATTGGATTCATACGGAGTCAACGATCATAGGATGAGCCATTTCTGCCCACATTTTTCACCTAATTACGAAAATATCATAAAAAAACACCGGAACGTATCCTGATTTCCGGGACTGTATATATTTTACGACGTTGCTGCTGGAGAGTGCGATCCTCTTCTTTGTCGCCTTCTCAAAAATTCATCGACTATCTCGACAAGGTTCAGAATTTCCGTGATTTCATGCTCTATGCACAAATTGCTCAAACCGGCTAGCCGAAGTTGAGACATGGTGCTTCTTAAATAGTTTTTAATCAACTTTAATAAGGAAAAGGATCATTCGGCCGTTGTCGATGTCACTGGCAGAGTCGAATATAATAAGAATGCAATACATATATTCGGTAAACTACTTGCCAATATGTGAAGATCAACATATAAATACTTTGATGTATCCAAAATTTTACTCATTTTCTGCTCTTTTATATAATTTTTGACAATATTTTTTAAATTAATTATCTCAGTAGTTATATCTTCAGTTAGATCTGCATCATATTTCTCTTGTAATCTTTTTGCAGACGTAATCAATTTCTGGATTTATTTAAAATAAGTTGCGTTCGATTTACATCGTTCGTACGCACATCGCACATGGTTCGTCTTTCGTTCAGGGTGTGTCCAGAAAGATTTTCTGACAACTCGATAATGTCTTATGATAGTCGCGTTCCATTCGCATTGCTCTGCTCATGAGCATTGCTCACGATGAATGGAACGCACAAAATTTTATTCTCAAAGGTTGGCTAACCTGTTGATATTTTGACATTTGTCATTTAACTTTCAATTGCAATTGTTAAAACCAAATTCAACAATTTAAGTTACATTTAATTTATTTCAATTTTTGCAAGTGATTTAAATATAAAATATGGCGCAAAGAGCAGATTTATTGAAGGTGAAGATAACTTAGTTTTATATGTTTCTAGTGAAGGTTAACTAAAATTCGTTTTAGATTTTATGTGAATCAAGCAGCCCTTCCGATGGAACGGATGTTTCTTCTTCTGAATCCTTTTTTGATAGTCTCTCATCATTTTAGCTCTCTTTAGCTGACTGCCGGGGCCTCGTTCTTTGCTCTGGTTGGCCAGCTGGCGAGCTTGCTGCCGTCGATGTTGATGCCAATAGATCATCACTGTCAACTGCAAGCACAGCGTTGGATTGGCTACACGATGCCGACGATGGTAATCCTTGAGCAGCAATAGGCTCGTCTAACAAAGCGACGCTTTGCCCGAAGCCAACTTGTACCACCTCACTGGTGCTTACAATTGGGCGTCTGCCAAATATTTCCTCCATAAGACCTTCATATGGAAAATATTGGCTTCCAGCCCCTGACCTATTGGCAGAGTCTTTACTCGCCTTGAAGGCTCGCAGCAACCTTCGCAGCTTCACCTTAAGGTTATTGACTGTGGTGCGATCCGTCTGAAAATTTGGTATAAATTAAAAATTTTCCCTTAAAAGCCAAAATGTCAAACTCACCAAAATTCCTTGCGCCATCAAGTCCTGCAAAACATTCTTCATGGCCGATTTTTTCTTTCTGAAGTTCACCTATTTTCACCGATGCGTTGGTTTCAAGCCATTTTGAACGTTGCTGTAGCTCGTGGATCACTTCTTTGTACACAAATCACTTCTTTGTTCTTTGTATCCAAGGTTGTATTCTTGGTCAAAATGTCTGCAACCATTTCGCTGCCTTTACAAAAACAAAATTTTACTTTACCTTATTTACTCAGGATACCTGCTCTCAATGTCTTTTGTCCTTGGTAAGTAACAATCACTATTTGAAAGTCTTATTGCACTTTGGTTATCACTGTTAATAGTTATAAGGCTGACCTGTTGTTGTCCTAACTCTAGGTGCAGCTGCTGTAGCCAGAGAGCCTCCTAGGTTGCAGATGACATGGACATGTCCTCCTCCTTAGCTGTCGACAGGGCCACAGTTTGCTGCTTCCGTGAACACCAGGAAAAAGCATCATGCTGAAACATAAAAAAGTTACCTGTGCACGATTTACGGTCGTGCAAATCGGTCGCCCAGTCGCCGTCACAGTATTCAGTAATTGTGCCATCATCATCTTTGGTACAAACTAGCGTCAGGTCCTTAGTACCTTGTAAGTACCGAATACTCTCTTGACTGCAGTCCAGTGTTCAGTCTTCGGTTCTCTATTAAATCTACTCAGCATATTGACGGCAAACGATATATCAGGTTTTGTGCATTGTGCAAGATATAAAAGAGACCCTTTGACACGTTGATGTGGATAGTCGCACGTATTATCCTTTTCGGAGAACTTCGATTTGTTTGCATAGGATTTTTGTAGAAAACAAGTTTCGGAAAGGATTGCCTTTTTGAATGCTACGCATTTTCTATTTTTTACAGACACTCATTTCTTTTAAAAGCGATTTTTTGTTAAACATATAGTATGTGAACGCCAGAAAACATTGAATGAAAACACGTCCGTTCCAATGAAAATCTATTTGACAACTAACGCACAGAGCGGTTTCTTATCAGTAGAACAGAAGTGACGCTACGCACACACGCACGAAACTCTCGATGGTAAGACTTTCCACAGCCAATGACGATCACGGAGACATAAGGTGTCATTGGCAGTGGAGAATCTTGCCTTTACTCAGAGTGAAGTTGATTGCACTTCGATAAATGTGAAGTTGCTTACAAGTATTTTTAGTTCAACCTTAGTTCTATGAAGTGCAATGCACCCAAAAAGTACAATGTTTTAACATGTTCTATTGTCATTAGGCGAATTTAGGTATGTATCATATATGATACATTGTGCACTTAAAGTCACTTTCCTTTTTATTAAGTGCAACATGATTCGACTTGGATTCTAATTTTTTGTGCCGGAAAGAAAGTCATCGTGTAGCGTTTATTAAATGCAATATGGGATAACACATACTTAAGGAACTTGGTTGGTCTATACAAGGTGAGAACTATGAGACAGTTCTTAGGTCTAGCTTCATATATGTCTGTGAGCCTTATGCCTTCAACAAGGGATTATAAGAACCATAAGTAAACCCCAAAAAAGTTTCACAAAATAAAGTAGGTTCTACTTTCTCATTGTAATGAAAATTTGATTCCGAAGGTTGACCCTGGCTATGATATTTTACACGAAATAAGGGCAGCCCTCACTCTCGTTAGGGACCCTCTGAGTCATATGCACATGGAAAATAAATTATGACGATTTACGGGCAAAAAGTCCCCTTTAAAGTTTTGAGTGATTTAAGATGTTTTGTTCTTTTAATGCGCAGTGTATCACATGATACAAACCGGAAATGGTTATGGATTTTCTTAAAATTTACTTAACTTATATGGAGTTCTTCTCCATATTACATTAAATGCATGGATCGGTCTTGCATTGCAACATGCCTTTTTCGTGTAAGGCTGTATTGAGTTTTATGTTCCAAAGTCTGCTTGCTTGCTTAAGTCCGTTAATAGATTTGTGTAAAAAGCACACCTGAGTACCTTGTTCATATAATTGAGACTATTGCATATATATTTCTTTATCAATTTCTCCTTGTATAAATGCTGAAACTGCATCCATTTGATTGATGGGGCATTTCACGTGAAGCGGACAATGAAAAATGTGAGGTTGTTGGATTGATAGAAACACATTTCTCAAGTTTTGATTTGTTTCTCTTTTCATGTTGCCTGGCAGTTAACCCCCCTTTCCCTGCCACCTTTTCCCAGCATGCTTCTGATTTCCCCTTTCTATGCCTGCATCAGGGTTCCTCCTTCTCTGCATCATGACGTCATGACTACATTGACTGCACCTTAGTCTATCTGCGCTTTGATTGCAGTAACTTGCCTCAGTTGCAATGTTATCGCCTGCGTTTGGCAACAGACATGAACAGCCCGCGTCTGGTCTGCAATAGCCTCAAAATACCTCGCGTCTGTCTGCAATAAACCTAAAATGTGACTACCAGAAGAGTCTCGCGCATCATTCTACGATCACACACACAATTGCCATGGGAGCCGTTCCCGATCGTGTGTGTGTTCGTAACAGAGGTTCTTGAATTCGGTGATGTTTGTACTTCTAGCGAACATGAATATATACTTAGAATTATTAGGTCCTGTCATTCGCATCGGACCTATGACATCTGAGTGAATCACTTTTAATAATTCATTGCAAGGAGGTTTGCCTTTACGAAACGGTAATTTGGTTATTTTTCCCTGCAAACAAATTTCTCATTTAAAATCGGTGTTAAATTTATTAATGTCAACATGTTTGCCAATTGATTTTTCGATGCACCAGCCAGTTCCATTATCGAATCGTCACTTTCCAACTAATATAAATCACCATTGCGTTTAGCTGTAAATACTACTGTTGTAAAGGTCACTTGAACCTCATAACCTTGTTCGTCATTGCTGCAAAATCTCTCTCAAAAACAACAAAATCTCTTTTACCAGACATGATGCGATTAATGTCTTCTCGTAAATAAAAGGATTTCACCAAGCTCTCTGTATCGACGGATAATTTACGACCAAGGCGTGGATCAAAAGATCACAATATGCCGAATTGATCTACTAATTGTTTTGCTTTTCTCGCTTTAAACTCTTCTGCAAGTTGAGAAGACGATTGCTTCGCGAGTGTTTGCGGTGAGCTGCATGATAGCCAGACGTAATGACGTCAACTCCTGCGCTACTTGATCTACGTTAGGAAGTGGTGATGAGGGGGTGTCGATGTTCGTGAAGGAAATGTTGTCGTGGCCTCGTCAGCGACGGCAGCAATTTCGTCCAGTGTTTGCCCCTTGATCAAAGCATATTTCGGGTCTGCTGAGGAAGCAAGTCAAGCCATTTCACTCTTAAAACATCGTCACTAACACGTGTCCCAGCTAACGACCGCATATGACGCAGCAGTTGAGAAGGACGCTTGTCGCCTAACTCCACTCCCATAAGCAATTTATACAATTGAGTATCTGGGGAGTCTGTGAGGCGAGCGAGAAGAATCGTCTTAATTGCTTTATGTTTATCTGTTGCTGGCGGTCTACGAATGACATCAGATATATACGCAATGGTGTCATGATCCAGTGCGTTAGTGCCTTATTCTTTTCAAAGATTTGTCTTGGAACCAATTTCTGCTTGCGCCAGAAAAAATGAAGAACATTTGACAGATGGAATGGAATTAATTAATACCTACGGCAGCAATTTTGACATGTTGCCGATTGTATAGTTGAAGTGTCAGCTCGGCTGATCTGTTGAGTGTCAACATATTAACTAGCAGCACTAGCATTGTTTTCATTTGCATTCGAGCTGGTTGTATGAGATGAACCTTGACCTTCCGTGGTAATATTTTTCATACCTGTAAGTATAACTACAGGTATTTCTGTTAAACAAAGCCAGTAATAATTGATTATAAGATAAAATATGACACTTTTCTGACACTGATCAAACGTAGGTTAAGGAGCACAATTAAAAAGGTTAAAATAAATAAACTTTGCATAGAATTTTGCAGGACTGAGATATAGCTTATTTTTCAGCGTAGCAGAACACACATATTTGCCATTCACATCATGAATGACACAGCCTTTGTCGTGAAATGTAACATTGTGGCCAGATTTAACAATGGTTCTTACTGAGAGCATATTGGTTGCTAATCCAGGAACATGCAAAACATTTTTTATCTGAATCTTGTTGCCCTTTGTCAAATGTATATCTATACAACCAAGTCCCTTCACCAACAGTGGCTCTCTGTTAGCAATAGTGATGTTTTGTACTGATACAGTGACATTGTACATCCAGTCTCGCCTGCTGGTCATGTGCATAGATGCACCGGAGTCAATATACCATTTGTCTGTTTTCTCTCGCACTGTAGCTGAAAAAGGTGCAACACAATTTGAACTCTCTTCAATTCTTTGCTCCTTAACTTTTGTCTTATTGACACTTTCACAGTTCTTGGCGTAGTGTCCGTGTTTATTACAATTGTAACATTGGGACTCCTAGATTTTGATAATTTTTGGTTTGTTTTAGTCTTCTTTGATTTTGTAGACCCATTTACAATCTACTATGTTTTTGATTTCTGGCCTCTTTACTGATTCCCAAGTTTTTATTAATTAACAACGAATTGATTTAATCTTGGATAGCTTCTTCCCATTGTTCACTATCGTTACTATTTTGAATTTCATCACACTCAATTGGAATCTTCCATACTAATGCTTGAGCCCACATCATGTAGTCATATTTGTCTTTTTCACTGTATGAAATCGATAGACAATTTTTAATTCTTTCACTCCTTCTACATAAGTTGAAATTATTCTTGTTCGTTTTATTCTTTATAAATTTACTAATTTCAAATTGAAATGAGCCTCACTCACAGACTATGTACTTTAAAAATTCAAAATACATCTGATTTGTGTTTGAGTAAATATGTACTGTTAAAGTTATTCTTTATTAATATTATGTAAATAGTGAATAATTTGTGTGGATGTTATTAGATTTTAAAGATTTAGTTTTAGGCTGATACTATTTTAGGATGTTCTTTCACTCAGCTTAGCACATGTGTGTTCTTGACTTGTCAGATGTCTTGCTACTTCTACTTCCTATACGCCATCTGTTCTTTTTCGCATGAACAGTTCAACTTTTATGAACACACGCTTTTTACTTTAACAAATACGTTACACAATAATATTATGACCAATCATTATTAACATTTCATTTCAAACAAATGCCACTAATATTACACCCAATCACGAGCGCGTCCCGGGCCTGCAGCCATCTTTTTTATCACGTCTACCTACAAATAATTAAAAACACAAGTGAGTACTAATGGATACTCAGTGAGGCTGTTTAATAGAATCCCGTTCATCCTCAGACGATGGCAAAGGTTTGGTTCCCCCTTTGGGTCACACAGATCCTTCTGTTGGATCACAAAGATCCTGGTGGATCACACAGATCCTGGAGAGTCACACAGACTCAAAGGGGTAGATCACACAGATCTTGTATCGGCGAGTAAACATCCCAAACAACCCGTTTCTCCCTTATTCCATATTAGCACACAAATTAAACAGAGAAACTCACCACTTTCCGCACTCCAAGGCGTCACGCACTCAACTAACTATCGCTTCACCAACCTATCAGTACTTTCGCCTATTGGGAATCATTACAGTGACCAACAATTCCAATGCTAGAAAACTCACTCTTTACAGTCTCACACAAAACCTTTCAAAATTAAGAAAATAGTTGTGACTACCTTTTATTCATCCTTAACAATAATGAGTATATTCATCCACAAAAATAACAAAATAATTCCTATCATATATTGTTGAAGGACTGATTGGACCACAAACATCAGAGTGAACTATTGACAACGGTCGCCTGATGTGACACTTATTCTTTTCTTTATTAAATGGCAATCGTGATTGCTTCGCATAAATGATCATCAGTTGTAATATTTTTACTTTGAATCAAATCATCCACCATTTGTTTATTTTTCAGTTACAGAAATCTATTTTTCATTAATAATGAAATCAACTGCTATCAAGTTGTTTAAAGGCTTACCTTCCATTACAGTTTTACCTACATTCATCATATTTACTCCTAGTTTGTCAATCTAGACCTATCAATATTGTATTTATCAATCGAAGATACTAGATTATTGTACAAACGTCCAGCTTCATATTTGTTGAAATCTTTTGCTCTAGCTACTGATGTTGCCTCTGGAATCCTGAATGTGATGTTATTATGCCGTAACCAAAATGATTGTAGCCAATCATCTCCGGCTTTTTTGAATTTATCCCAAGTCTTTGGGTAAGTCAAATTATTTTCGTTTGCGTAACAATACGCTACACTCTTAAACTCCTCTCGAGTTAAACCAAAAAACACCGAATCCATGTTTTTGATATAAGTCGTCAATTTTATTTCCTGGTCTTCTTTGAAAACAGGACGAAATCTGCCAAGTTTTGGAGAAACTTTCCCACGTTTAACGTGCTTATACAAAGTCGCATAAGCCAACCCGTTCTTAGCTGTGCTCTTCACCGATTCCTCGGCTCTGCATAAATATATGGCATTCTGCATGTCGTCTCTATTCCAAGAGCCTTGGTTCGTTTTTTTTTGTATTTATTCACCGTCATGATGCCAAAGGCAAACTAACAAAATATTAGGAAAAAATTGAGAGAGAGACACACTGGCTTCGCTCAGTAAGTCAAGTGTCGGTAAAATTAGTTCGCACTTTTTGAATCCAAAAATAGAAAAATCAGGAAAAAAGTTGATGTAAGAATTTTTTCTATATAATGTTTTTGTGATATCTTAGTAAATAGTTTGAAATAAAATTATAATTGAAAATAAAATCGATATCTTTTCATTTTGGGGAAATATTCAAAAAATTTTGTGTCGGTAAAATAAATTCGCGGACTGTATATAGCTTACTAAGACAAGATGGTCGAATGTTGCTATGGGACCCTGCTTGTTTCCAAACGTATAGTTTGTGAATAGTGGCGAGAATTTGCTGTGCCCGGGGGATTCACTTTGCCCAGGCTTCCTCTATATGATTACAATGCTATGTTACGTTACATTTTAGAATTGGTAGCTTTATTCTTTTTACGTCCCGAGTCGAAATTTAAACTTTCCTTAAGCCCATTAAGTCCCTAGTAGGACTCAGGGACTTAAATTACAATTTATAAATGAAATTACATATCTCATAAACCCTAAATAGGACCTGTAGGTGCCGGGTATGTCCGCTTTCGGATGTTTTGGGCCCCAAGTACGGTTTACAAGCTTTATTTAGGTCCCATTTCGGGACCTAATAGTACAAATGAACAAAATGTAATTAAGTCCCACAAGATCCTTCAACCATAAATAGGTCCCAAATGCACCGATTTGGGACCTACGGTACTCAAATATACTTTAAAATATTTTGGAAAAAATTTAAATTATTTATTTTTAATATTTAATTAATATTAATTACACTTATTTAATACAATACTTAAGAAAAGAAGTAATTATTAATTAAAAACTAACTTATACCTGTTCTTTAAAACTAAATAGTCTAATAATTGGGTCACAAGTCATAATACGTTCCCCAAGAGTTCACCATTGATTTCCTCCAAAACGTTCTTTTCTTCCCTATTTTCTCCAAATAATTTTGTCATTTTGGCATTTTGATTTTTCCATAATGCCTTTTATTTTGGAAGCAGGAAGAAAAATTCCACAGCTAGGTGAAAACTCCTTCTAAAAACAAAAAAAAAGCTAATATAGTGATGAACAGATTAAAAAGATGTTTATAATAACTAAAAAATTTTCAACTAACTTTGTGTAATCCCGGTGTCAGTTACTGTTCCGAAATCTTTGTTGAATCAAATCCCCTTCCTTTTTGGAAAAGTTCTTCTATGCGTGAGAGTATGTTCCCAAAAAATTGAAGATTACGATTAGGTACTAAGGATCAAAATATTGTGCATATAAGGTGGACTTACCTTCCTGGTCAACAATCTGGAGAACCAATCCAATAAATTATAGTTATTTTCGAATTTCAAAGGCACTTCGGAGCGATTATAGTAGAGCACTAATTTCACACTGTATACGCGAACTTTATTTGACACGAGCTAATAACATTAACACGAAAAAGCACTAACTTATATACTCAACCTGGCGACTTTGATCTGTAGATCTCGAGTTCACAGATTCGCACAGTAGACGCTGAATTAGTTAGACAAATGATCCTATTATTGTATTTTAAGGTACATCTTTAAATAATGATAACACTTATTTTTATAATGTCCTCTTCTTACACAATGATGACTCTTTATTGAGTTGGATTTATATTTATTCTTAAGTTTCTTATATAAATTGTCACTTCCTTTTCCATTGTATATTTTTTTGTTTTATTATTAAAACTTTTTTTAAATTGATAATTTTTTACAGTTTCTATCTGAAGGACATTTCCACTTGTATCATGACTGTCATTTAATAGTTTTATTTCCTGATCTAACAATCTGGTTTTAACATAAGCTAATGTGAAATTATCTTCGGCAAGAGTTTCCATAGCAGTTATAACACCATTGTATGAAGAAGGTAGTGTCATTAATAAGTGAGCAACCTTATCTGCTTCATCTAATTTTGCACCTGCTGCATATAATTCAATCACAATTTCATCAAATGTATTAAAATGTTTCAATAGTGTAGGATCTATTACAGCCCCGAAGTGTTATGAATTTTCAATATATTTTAAATAATTAAACGAATCTATTCTTTAGCACAAAATCGTATTTTATTCTTTATTATCAATCAAAACAATCTGCTTCACAAGAATTCTTCTGCTTCTGATCGAACCGACGACGTGGACGACTTAGACGAAACTGAAACTACCACCCTCGATGATTCCTCATTCCTCCCATGAACCCATACGCCATGTTTTTTCCCTGTCTAGACTCCGACTGGTTTTCTAATCGGTCTTTCATCGATTTCGCTCGACACCACAATGTCGCTCGATAGCACAATAGTGACACTTCACTTTGTAATTCAAGACCTAATAACTTTTTTCTCAAATTCAACTGAGTCGCCAAACTTTTTCGTTCTTATATTTTATCAAAATTTTCAAAATTGTCTTTAGCATTTAAATTTGACTTTACAAAATTTAAAAATGAGTCCGCTAAATATTCTTTTATCACATTCTTAGCGGTGTGGTCTAACTTTTTCCAGTCTTTGGGAGGACTAAGAGGAATGTCCTCAGCAATAACTTTAATCAGGTTCACCTATTAAAAAGGCTGTTGTGTCCTAATGCAATATAGACTAATTAAGGTATTTATGTAGATATATTTGCAATATAATTCAAAATTATGAAAATATTCAAGTGTAAAATGTAAGGACATAATTTATCCAAGAGACACAAATTAACCAAACTTCAATTACGAATTTTCCCACAACTATGATACGTAAGAGAAAAATACAAATTTTCTACTGCTTGGGAAGGTACATTTATTCTTTCGAATGAGGTATCTAACATCATTATTGGAAAAAAAATTCAAAATAGAATACAGCAAATCAAGATACACTGCTGGCCAAAAAATTTTGCTCAACCCATTTTTATTACTTGACTACGAAACTAATTCTTTTGAAAGAGATTTTTTCGGTAATGTGCTAGTTTTTGCACCTGCTAAGACCATTTTCTAGTATAAATAGGTCGAACAATGTTTCTCATGTATTTAGTTACAAGTTGGCAATTAATAACATCAAGCATGGGTATAGTTACTTTAGAAACAAAGGTGGCGATCGTGACTCTCATGCGAGAGAATCTTTCTTCGAGGGTTAATGCTGCTCGATTAGGTTGTGCACAACGAACTGTTGCATCAGTTATGAACCGGCACAGGGAAACTGGAAGCTGTTTCGTCCATATTAAATATTAATTGTTGCGAAGTATTTACAGTCTTTTGTTTTAGAACTGTAATAAAATTGTGTGTTTTAGTTCTAATGTTTTAACTCTCTATCTTGAGTTAGGAAACGGGGAGTGCTTGTGGGAGAAGTTCACCCGCACCTGTCTTTAGTTCCATAAGTTTTTTTTTTCACAAATTTTACACGTCAAAAATTATTTCCATTCACATGCGATTTTCAAACCACATTCCCAGGTTATGACAATCAGTTTATTAATTATACCTCTATAAATGTTCTCTTAGGATTAAGTTAACTGATTTTTTTATTCTTAAAACACTGTTCCTAATTTTATAAAGTTTTTATTTAGGATTTTATTAAATTGTTTTTAAAACACTATTCAAAATATATATAAATTTTCATTTGGGGTTTAGTGAAGTAGGTTTTGAAACACTATTCAAAATTTATAAAACTTTCGTTTTTCCGTCTAGGATTTTGTAAATCTTTAACTGGGACTTCTTCTAAACTATTTAAAAATTTATTAAATATTATTGATTTATTAAATTGTTTTTTTTTCACTATAAAATTTTTTCATTTAGGATTTTTGTAAAAGAAAAATTTAAGATTTAGTTAAACGAGACTCGAAAACAGAGACGACAGACAACTCCTCCAACTGCTGACTGCCGACCGTGACTGTCTGTGGTCGCTTATCAGCGGGCGAAAACCGCTGATCGCGCATTCCTTGCATGTCGCGCATGGAGCTCAAGAATGATTTCTATTTGTGCACCGAAATCCGATCGCGTTGAGCAACAATGTTGCGACGATACTTGATCGGATGTGGCGACAACAGCGTTGCACCATTGGCGCGCCCGGAACGCTGCGTCAGCTGGGAAAACAAATTTGCAAATTATATTACACATGCCAACACTGTCTGTGCGTGCGCTGACACAGCGTTTCGGGCCGGCGAACGGGCGATTTCTTGTTAACGACAATGGGGGGAGAAAGATTCTTTTTGGTAGGCATGCGTACATGTGTGACTGAGTCTTGTCCCAGTCACAACAGTAATTTCATTTGCCGAAGAGTTATCTTCTTGACTCTGATGTGTGATTTTTCTTGATCTTATTTTATTTCTTCGGCAAACACCTCTTGTCCATTTATTAGTGCAATGGAAATTAGTAATTGGAGATCCAATATTTTTACAGATTTTTATTAGCTGCCTTCTAAAACTATTTTAATTGACCACCAGTTTTTTCCACTTTCATTTTTGAACCACTCGTTTACCAATTTTTCTATTTCAGGGGATTTTTCTATTTGCTAGCTTTCGCCCAGCACCTCTGACTCTTTTTTGGTTTCTTTGTGTTTGAATTAAGTCATTTTCTTGTGAAATCCAATTTCTTATTTGCGAACGTCGATAACCAGTTTGTTTTTCCAAGAAATTGAGCGATTCGCCACGCTTTGCTCGACTTACAATTTCTAATTTCTCTGTTGCAGAAATTAATTTTCTTTTCTGTTTTTGTGACATTGGGTTTGCTAAAAAAACTCAAACATAACACTTACAAAAGAAACGATAATTAAAATGTTTCTTTTTTACAAACCTCGATGTTACAATAATGTTATTTATAATACATGTTTAAGCTTTATTACAACGAACATTCAAATCGAATTTATTTTTCTTTGTTTCCACAATCCTGATGTTCGTTTCGTTTTTTCCTCCTTATCGTGACGTGAACTCCAGGAACGGGCTGCCACATACTTCTTTTTGGGTTCACTTTTTTCACCATACACAAAGCAGAAAAAGAATAATTTTAGAAGTTGTTTGTATGTACAAAATTTTTATGAAATTGGATCCAAATAGTATACCGTGGTACACTATTTGGCACAATTCAAACAATAGTGTACCAGTGGTCCTTCAAGTTCCTTCAATTCATATTTCATGTTTTAATTCTAATATTCTAAGTAATTTCTTATAACTAAATAAAAATCTAATAATATTACACACACAAAAAAAATATGTAAACATAATAAAATCAAATACTTAAGTATACAATCATATACTTCAATTAATGGCAAATGAAGTACCTCGGTGGAAGAGTCCAGACTTATATCCACTTTAAAATGCTGCTTCAAAACGGCATGGATACTTGTTGTTAGGCGATCCATTTTTCTTCTGCTTCGATCATTTCTTTTGATCATCGCCAGGATTTCCTCGTCTACCTCAGTCCTCCTTCGTTTCCTGGGCGAGTGTCTTGTTGTTGTATTCGTCAAGTGTCCCTACACAGTGAATAACTGTGACCAAGAGTCGATGATCGTCAGGAAAGCCAACTGTAAATATGAGAGCTAATAGTCGATTAATTAGAAATCGAGGCAGAAACATCCGGAGCAAGTTTAAAAGCGCAACCGTGCAGGACGAAGACTGACTGAAGACTCATTATAAACAAAAGAAAAGTGAAGTAGTTAAATAAGAAAAGTGTAAGCTCATGAAGTGGATACCAGACTGAAATTGAAACCAAAATATGACGATGAAGAGCAAAAAACAGATATAGGAAGCAAAAACGATGTATTGGAAATAAGAAAGCGATGAGTAACGGATACTTCCCAGCATTGCTGCCCAATTTGAATCTAATGTTTGAATTAGATATCTTTCCAAGTTGTTCATGATATTTTAAAAGTATATATTTCTACCTTTGGTTAGTTTGGCTACTGTTAGAACCTAGGCATGTCATCCCACGCTCACTTGAAAATGTGAAAGGTGGGATGATGTTATGCCTTTTTTGTGTTTTTTAATTTTTACGAATAACTGTGCCATGTCCACAAAAGATATATGCTGTACGAGTTACAAGAATAAATAGGCTTGCTATTTATATAGGCAATTTGTTAAAATCTATTCACACAAAGCAGCACCAATTAAATTTATAAACTCGAAAAAAATCACTTGTTTCACGCGAAAACACGTTATCACTACCCAGTTCTAAGTGGTACTGCCGAACGCAATGGCATCGCGAGGGAGTGGACCGGACGAACGTTTGGCATCCTAGAAGTCCGGTGGCAACGCAATAGATAGTACCAGAAGGATTCTTTAAGCAGTGGTAATAGTCTCCCCCCCTGATAACTCTCCCGGACTCCCCCTATTTATATTTAATTTTATTTATTGAAATATATAAATAGGCGACACGTTTTTTTGTTATCCCTTTTACAGGAAACCAGGTGGACTTACCAGGATAAAAATTATACCATTCGAAAGATTAGTTTTTCCTCTATGTGCATCACCTAATTTTTTTTCTTAAATTTAATTATAAATTAGTTTAATTTTAAATTGAAATTAAAAAATTCAATGGGATAGTATGTGTGAATTGAGCACACGTATAGCGTAGATGATGCTTTTGGGAAGAATGTGTGCGTGTGAATGTTTTACTTTTTGCCTGGAAATATGCAACCATATGTGAATTTTTGGTTTGTGTCCCCGATACATAAAAAGTACTAAATTAGTCGAAAATCAAACCAAATGGATCAATCTTCTACTGGTGACACAAACCAAAAGAATTAACATATAATTGCATTCCTCTACGAAAAAATTAATATATAGAACATACTCATTTAACATTATCATTTGCATAGATCATACGTTCGACTGAATAAACAACCATTTATGCCAAACACGTGCATTATTTTCACTCAAACCTTATATCTATGCCAATGATAATGTGAGGGGCAAATGCAGCCATATCACAGACAATATTGATATGTTCATTGTTTTGCTTTTTGCCTGAAAGAAGGCAATCTTTGACTAATAAAATTGCATTCTTCCAGGCAAAAGCCGAAACAATGAACATATGGCCACAGACAATAATATGGATGCATTACCACAGACAAATTTAAGGCCATCGTTTATTTATACCATTGTTTTTTGCTAATTTGATAAAAATATATGCCAATTTTATTTCAAAATATATAGAAAATCACAATTTTACAGTTATTTCTAGAAAACGCGAAGTTATCTTTCACGAATATTTATGGAAAGCAAACGAAAGTCTGAATTTTATCATGTTTCCCAACTTTTGTATGGACCCACATTTAAAACATTATTTAGAGAAATATAATATATGGCCAAAAGTTGGGAAATGCAAAAATAATAGGGGTTGGTCATACCCCCCAGAATGCTTGATTTAGCCGCTACGAGCCAAAAACTGTTTAAAATTGAAAATCTGAAATTATATCATATTTCCAAACTTTTGTCTGCTCGCCCTTAAAATCTCAATTTAGAGAAAAAAGAAAAGGTAGGAAATGAAGGTTGGTACGTTTGTACGAAAATTCCAGATATATTTTATTTACAATATACAATGTATTTCCCACAACTTCATAATTTAGTTAAAAACCACATGATCCACGGTTCGTGTGGTTTATTGAATCGTATCCCCGTCTGTATCAGAGATGGTAAATGCAGCAAAAGCGTTTCTAAGGACTTTTACAATACAACTTAGGGCAATGTTAGATGCGCCGTGTTAATGGTATAACAGTTGACTTTCGTGGCCACTCTGTTGGCAGCCGTTATGTTGTTCCTTAAAATCCATATCTTTTAGCGAAATTTATTTGCTACTTAAATGTGGAAGTTCTTGGCACAGTTCAGAGCCTAAAATATATGCACAAGTATGTTAATAAGGGATACGACTGTGCCCCATTACAGTTTGGAAGAGTTTGAGATGGAGTTGAGGGCAAAGTTTATGTAGATGAAATCAATAGCTCTTTAGGGAAGGAAATGTTCAGCAAGCTCTTACAATTCACAGAAGAACAAAATTGAATGCATTCTATGAAATCAATCGAATTAGTTCTTCCGAGTTTCTATATACAGAGACGCCGATACATTATATTTAGATAGATAAAGAAAAGAAATCGAAAAACCTCAAAGAGGAAGTAGTAGAGCTATTGCTACATTATTTTATGTTTTATGTTGAGATATTCCATTTGAGACTATTTTGCTTCATGTTCGAGGTCCCATCAGGATTTGGGTACTGTTGGGAACATTATTTACTGCACATTTTCAGCACATGCACGACGTATCGCATGAAATTATGGAGAGTGGCGTGAATATTTATTAGAAGTAAAAGAGTGTAAGTCCTCTCAGCAGTTAAGAGAGTTAGTTGCCATATCCTTTTTGTGGTATGAACTTTCCTACAAATGCTTCAGATTTCTGGAATGAATTCAAAATTTTCATGTGTGAAAAATTTTTAAGAAACTCTTCAGAAAATGATTCATAGAACCGTGCTTTATTAGCTATTTACTAAATTTTGTTCAGAAAACGATTCATTCGGTACTCCAACTAAACTTTTCGGATATAAGACTATTTTACTCTGTGGAGATTTTTGACGAATATTGCCACCTACATCTCACGGTACACGTGTACCACTTATTGAGATACCACTTATTGCCTTACTTCATGGTCCAAAATTTCAAAATTCCACAAAATAACTTTTACTCAAAACATGAAAGCTTTACCTCATGAGATTGAATTCGTTGAATTTCTTAAATCTCTTGGTAATGGAACTTTACCCACATTTCCAGATTACAGCCAAGATGTTATTGAAATTCCTTCCCATTTAGTTAGCTGCAACTTCGTGATTCCAGATACTTATGGCAATGTATCTGAAACCATAAAGTCTAACGATATTCTCAATTCGGTTATATTAGCTCCCAAATATGAAGGCTGTACTTTCATTGATGCAGAAATCTCTAACAGCCTGGCCGGAGAGAAACGAATATATTTGAGTTCCGATAAAATCTTGAGTGATGATTATAGAGAGCAAAATAATTTTCCAGTAGAATTTTTAAACTCATTTGATGTAAGTTGGCTCCCGATCCCACAAATTTATTTTAAAAACCAAATTGCATACTTATACTTATTCGTAATTTGTGTACAGGACATGACTTGCTTGGTCAATGGTACACCTATTCGTTTAGTTCAAATGCAAAAGAAAATTTTTTGGATTGTGAGATTTTAGCAGGAGTTTTCCGAAACACACGTATTTCGACACGTGTGACGTATTTTTGACTTTTTCTTTTCAAGAAACTCAACTTCCCGTCATTCTGGCTTTTGCGATGACAATAAATAAATCCCAGGGGCAAACGTTTCAAAAATCAGGAATCTTACTCAAACAACCTGTATTTTCTCACTGTTGATTGTATGTTGTAGCCAGCAGAGTTAGATCGTTTAACCGATTGCGTGTTTATATGTATTTCTGAAACACAAAGCCAATGTCATTTGGCAGAAGATGAAAGAATTTTTACAAAAAGTATTTTGTATGAGAAAATTTTAAGATCCGCAACCACACCCGCAAGGTTTTTGAAAATTATAGATAGGGCCCCATTCAATATAGATGTACTTTGACGTACAAAATGAGCAGAAATGATATCTACTACAGTCTGAACTAACTAACCTTTTTACTTACAATGCTACTGTATATATAGCTCCATGCGCGGGCTATTAGAATGAGCGGAGCGAACAACGGGGGTTGGCGAGCGTAGCGAGCAGGGGGCGCCCCCCTAGTTGAAATAATTCATAAATTCCAACAATTATTATTTCTACTATTATTAATATATTGTCCGGCGGTTGGGTCCTGCAGTGCCGCCTTTAATGTCGTAGAAGTGTTCCCCGGCATCTAATGAGAGAAAGTTTTTCGCGATAAGCCTGCTGGTTACGAGGGTCGTAGTGAGGGGACATAGTGGTGGCATTATTTTAATTGTTACGCGATTGTCGCGCGGTGTGGATTAAGTAATTATTGTTCGTCAGCTACACGTTTGATAGGTGTTTGATTTGTTCGCTTGTTTACCAGTTTTACCGGGATCGATAATTAGCTTTGAGTATTCCTTTGATCAATTGATTCGGTTAGATTTTTTATTTCTAGTGGTCGGTATGTGGTGGTTATATTAAAAGATTGTTTTTATAGTCTGTTAAAGTTTTCACTCTGATGCCGCTCGATACCTCTTGCCTAGAAGGACGCTGTTGGATTGACTTCGACAATATTAATTGCCCTCTGTTGCCAAATTGCGATCAAACTCGCATGTGTGCATGTGTGTGTCACTACAGGTACAATTGGTGATTGATCATTTAACGATGATTTAGTTTTTATCTTTTGATAACATTGCCGGACACGTTATTAATATTGGGTTTCGTTTAATTTTGTGAATTGATTAGTTATTATTGATTAAGGCTTCTATTGGTTTAAATTTTGTGGATCGGTCAACTATTAGTGGTTTGATTGTTGATCATTGATTATTTTGCCAGACTTGTTATTCATTTTGGTGTTTATTGGTTTTCGTTTGTGAACCGATCGCTTGTTATTGGTTGCTTGGTTTATAGAATTGCGTTTTGGTTGTTACTATTGATTATAATTTATTTGGCGGATTATTTACTATCAGTTACTACTGATTCGCTTATTGATTATTTCCGATAATGATTTGTTTTGTGAATTTTTGGTTTGCTCGGTTGGTTTTATTAGTTGTTGATTAGATCAGTGGCAATGGTTATTATTGATTATTGATTTTTACCGATTGTTGATTGATTCTTTTTTTTTTGGTTTTTTGTTTTGGTTTAAATTACTTCTACTTGAATGATTATTGACATTGCATTGATTGATCAGTAATGATTCGTTATTGATTTGTCGTTTTTATTGGCATTGGGAATTTTGTCGATTTTGTGTTGACGACATTACATTTTTGGGTTTTGGAGAGTAAACGTGAAGGAACTTCATGTAAGCACCAGGTAACTCAGCACCAAGTAACTCCAAAGGTTACTCCAGCTTCTGATGTTATTTTGATGTTGATGTTAGCCGCCTTCTATCCACGGTTACTCACCCATCCACTCTTTCTTAATAAATGAAGGCCTTAAAGCTTCACCAACGTCTTTGAAATGTACATCTGACCCCGTGCCGCTTTCAGTCCGACAAATCCATACACAATTTTCACGGTCTTTACACTTTTGGCGCATTTAAAAGAAGCCGGAAAATTTAGAACGTATATTTACTGTGTCTTAAACAACAGTGATCCTCACTCATAAACATTTTCAATCCGTTCAAAGTGTGTACATAAACCAGCATATATGTATGTACATCGTTGACAGTGGAATAAACCTATCACAACTCCAGACAGTTCCGCGTACATGTATTGACGCACAATTTCTATACATACACACTAGGGTCGCCCATATTATACAGTCAAAATTTCAAAACTAGTTTACATAACTGGGCACCCCCTCATTTTTACTTGTAGTTAAATAAGTGTACTGGCAAAGTTTGAAGATAATATTCCAATTGGAAGACAGTGCTCAAGGATATGTTATTTTAATAATAAATTTGAAAAATAGGGCATTTCAAGGATTACTTTAAATGAAGTGCAACTAGCTAAGAAGTAGGGACTTAGTTTATTTAACAGTATTTTAATATTTATGAGTTATTATTATTTTGGGTAATTTCATAAGGAAAATTTAGAATAAAAGTTATATGTGAACTTACGAACCAAAAGAACATAAACAATTTTTAAAGACCTGTCGAGTGCAAATGAAACTTGTTTTTTTGGAACTTCAAAATTCGGTGGCAAGTCCCAAAGACCTGTACTAAAGTCAGCTAATAGAATGAATTTACGCGGGGATTCTCAGTTTCAGTTTTGTAGAACCTTCAATTATAGGTTATACTCTAAGATCGAACTGTAGAACAACCTAAATAAGTTGTAATACAGTCTGATCGATCGAGTGTACCGGTGGCGTAACTAATTTTTGTGGCACCCCCCCGCAGAAAATCTCCTTGCGACCTTTTTTCTAAGGATAACAATATAAACACAACTGATATGCACTGCGTACTCAGTTTTGTTATTTAATTATCAAGAAAATATATTTGTATTAAATATTCTATACTTTACATATACATATATATATATTTTACGACGTTGCTGCTGGAGAGTGCAATCCTCTTTTTTGTCGCCTTTTTAAAAATTCATCGACTATCTCGTCAAGGTTCAGAGTTTCCGTGATTTCATGCTGTATGCACAAATTGCTCAAACCGGATTGCTCACCGACATGGTGTTTCTTAAATAGTTTTTAATCAACTTTAATAAGGAAAAGGATCATTCGGCCGTTGTCGATGTCATTGGCAGAGTCAAGCATAATAAGAATGCAGTACATGTATTCGGTAAACTACTTGCCAATATGTGATGATCAACGTATAAATACTCTGATGTATCCAAAATTTTACTCATTTTCTGCTCTTTTATATCATTTTTGACAATATTTTTTAAATTAATTATCTCAGTAGTTATATCTTCAGTTAGATCTGAATCATATTTCTCTTGTAATCTTTTTGCAGACGTAATCAATTTCTGGTCAGATTTATTTAAAATAAGTTGCGTTCGATTTACATCGTTCGTACGCACATCGCACATGGTTCGTCTTTCGTTCAGGGTGTGTCCAGAAAGATTTTTTGACAACTTGATAATGTCTTATGATATCTTATATCATGTTAAAGTTGTCGGTAACTGTCAGAAAGCCTTTCTCGAACGAATATATATCCTCCTTGTGCCCCTGACTGCCGTGCGCGCCGCGAGGGTTGCGGGGGTGTTAATTACGAAAATTATTGTTAAGGCTGAGATTTGAAATTTCTAAAAATTTTTTTCACCAGAGTTATAAAGTTTAGTAAAAATTTGCACCAAATCACCAGATATGATTGAAAATCACCAAATCTGGTGAAATTGCACCAAACCTGGCAACCTTGCATGCACCCGACTTTTTCCTTTTCAAGAGAAACTCGTTCTGCCTTTATTTCTTTACAATTTATTCTTACTTTCTTTTATTTCTTTTCAATTTATTCTTATTATTTCTCTACAACTTTACACAACTTTTATTTTAGTATCTCCTTAACATTTACATTGATGGCGATGAATTTTTCTTTTCAGTGTCCGTGGTTTTGGAGACTTTTTAATATATTATTTTTATATTTCGTTGCCTTGACCTTCAATTAATTTTTCTTTTCTATGTCTTGGCGGTTGGAGAAAATGGGAAGGGAACATGGTGGACATACCCCCAATCACAACCAGAGTCATATTTTCACGAAAAAGCTCAAAACAACCACTTATATGAAAAGAGACCTCACAAACAAATATTAATAGTTTATAATCTTCCTCTGCTAGGATTCTAGAATATGAAAGAAGACAAATTTGTTACAATGTTACAAGATTTTATTTTGTTCAATATATGCTCTGGACTGCAGCGATTGTTTAAATAGTTGAACTCCTGCTGAAGATTGTTTTCTGGTAGCTCGAAAAGTTGCTTACAGTAAATTACTGCAAGGCTCACCTGGTATCATCTGATAGATGATATCCAGAACGCTAGAACAAGAAGTCATTATCAGTATTTTCTTACGTTGACTAGAAGTCAGTTTAATTAATTTTTAAGTTTTAATTAATTTCTATAAAAATCACACGAAAAGTATTTATATATATTTATATTTCGAACCACACAATAATTATTTATTTTATTTTTATATTTCGAACCACACAATAGTTATTAAATTTATTTACAGTGGGTGTTCAAATTATTATATTTCAAATCCACTTTAAAAATGAAACGAAGTAGTTTCAAGTAGTTTATTGTGTGCTTCGATATAAAAGAAAGCTTATTTGAATTTCATTTATTTTCATTAACGGTAAAATTTACAAAACTAGATGTTTCTAATATTTAGTGAAACCTCCTGTTTTTCGTATGACTTCTTCCAACCTCTTGGGCATGCTCCTTATACAGTTCTGGGATATTTTTTGGAGGTATGGGGTATTGTGCCATGCTCTTAGGATGTTCTCGGTCAGCTCGTGTCTGGTTTTGATTATCTTTATTCGAAATCTCAACTTTTAAGGCTGCCCATACGTTCTCGATGGGGTTCAGATCTGGCGAGTTCCCCGGCCGGTCTAGGACTTGTATTTGGTGGTCCTCCAGGAATTTTGTCACTTTTTTGGCCTTGTGACAAGGAGCTGAGTCGTGCATAAACACAAAATCTCCATCTCCAAACCAATCACGTGTCTGCCAGAGCAATCTTGTTTCGAGCACCTTGAGATACTGGTCTTGTCGCATGGTACCCTCAACAATGTGGAGTCTTCCGTTCCCCTTTGAACTGATAACTCCCCAAATCATCACTGATTGTGGGTGCTTCACCCTTTACGTTCTGCGCGAGGTGTGGTTATCCTTTTTCTACCACATTTCCCCACGCGATTTGGAGAAAGGCTCTCGTTTTCTTTAAGTATTTTATTGATATTTCGTACCGTTGCCTGCGAAACTTTGGCTAGTGCGGCTATTTTCCTCTGAGTATATGTTCCCAGGTTTAATAAGGTGCTTACTTCCCTTATTTTGGCCGGAGATAAATCCGCAGCTTTACCCATCGCTTAAATGTCCACAATGAAAGAGAACAAAGAAAAAAAAAACGAAAAATATATAAAATTCATGATTTTTTTATTTTGAATAATACAAAACACATACCTGATACCCTACAAAGTAGTTTTAATGGTCCGCTTAACAAAGATATGGGTCAACAACAATTTAAAAACACTTATAGATAAATAAACTTAACAGAAAAAATTACCCTTAATACTCTTTTTTTTTTTGTAAAAACCACTTTTACTCCTCAACAGATGTTCTTAAACGGAAAAATATTTTCGTTGATGTTCTGACAGAGTTACTTAAAGATATAAAGGGTTAAACTTGCGAAAACTGAAAAATCTCTGCTCTGAGTATAACACCCACTGTATATATAAATTTATATTTTGAATAGCACAATAACTATTTATTTTATTTATATATGTTTATTTATATATTCTACCACACAATATTTATTTAGTTTATTTGTATATATATTTTCAACCGCACAAAAGTATATATATTGTATCACAATTTTTTTAATTAGATACACAATGTATCTGGGCCCATAACCTAAAGAGCTACGGTAAGCAGGGAATAAAAACAATTAATTATTGTGACTTCCACTTGGAGGACGCTAGAACAACTTACTAAATAAAATTTATAAATATTAAAAACAACTTTCGCAGGCAACCTTGACTTCCGTAAGGCTGCTTATCCTTACACAAGTCAAAGTAAAATATTTCTGCTTAAAATAAAGTATATTTTTGCTATATTCCAACAAAGGCTCCATTGAATCGGTTGTAAGCCGATTGATTGAGAAATTTTGCTCACAACTGACCGGCGGTCAATGTGAGGCTCCAATGAAATCAGCTGGGAGCTGGATGTCAGACTGCTTGGTTGACAAGCGAGTGCAAGTTGTGTTGCTCACAGATGACAGCAAGTCACTGTAAGGCTCACCTGGAATAGGCTAGGAGCCTATTACCAGAATGCTATAAAATGGAAAAAAGGAGTCGAGATCTAGGCTACCTCTCGGTTCACTCAACCAGAGGCTCAATCCGACTCAGAAGGGAGTCACGACCAAGCCGCTTCTCAATTAATGAACAGTTAATTAGAAGCTCAGCCCGACTCATAAGTTAGATTTTATGAATTTACCTCAATTGGAAAAGGTATTGTTGAAAGGATCCTTGTGATGAAGTTTAATCCGGAAGATTGATTTGGAACAGAGGCCGTTCTTGTTGAGGTGACATAGTTAATGTCCTTGAATTAATCCTTTAGTAGTGTTTCAGATTAAAATGAATTACATATACTGCAAATCAGCAATTTTGTTCAGTAAAAACGTATATCCTGAAATTAGAAATCTTGAAATTGTAAAAAACGGTTTAATAAATGTTGTCGCAAGAAAAGATGTGCTGAGACTGCTTTTCGGTTAATTTCGTCCTGATTATATATGGCATTCGGGTGACAACAAAGAATTGAGAACAAAGAAATGTTTGCATGTGACGCATGAGAGCGAACTAGGTGCGAAATTCCAATCCTGCTCCGAGGACAAATTTCACCACCTGAGCAAACATTAACCAACCTAAGAAAACACACCAAAAAGGAAATGCAGCGTCGATAATCATTAAAATGCACGCGCTTTGTGGTTGTGTTTCGTTTTATTCATCTCAAACATCCTCCAAAGTTTTCTTTTATTGGTCTCTTAATTTACATCAGCTTAATACAACACTAGTCTGAACGCTTTCTCCAGCGAAAATCCAAAAACTAAGAGCGTCACCTCCCATATATCCGCGGAGTCATCGAACAAGTAATTTCAGAGATGCACCAACGATCACGCTAACAGTGTATGCATATATATATCCGTGCTCACTGTCCACGTTACTACACTGTTAGCATGATTCCTCTGTCCATATGACTACAAGTTTTAATTTTTTTAAGTTTTTAATACACTTTTCTTGACATTTATTTCAAAATAACAGCATCTGGAAAAACAAACAACAACTTCATGAGCTCAAGTTTTATGTGTAAGGGTTGTAAAAATAAACTATCAGGCTGCACCAGTTTTTAATTTTGATTGCCTTTTGGGCCAGTCTTTCTCAACATAATGATATTTTCGGTATCTGCTGTCCCACTCACAAATCAAACAACAATATTTTGTATGCTCTAGCTGTAATCCTAAAAATAGGGCAATCACCTTCAAATTTCCACAAACTTTCCAGTTGTGTTCGTTATATTGAAGTTTTTCCAAGATAAATTTAATAGTTTCATAAGACTCGTTCATGTTAGAACCCTCACCCAATGGTATAGAGGGAAGTTAGTGGCCGATATGTAAAAGAACAGCCTTTAATCTTACTTTTGAACCATCGATAAATAAACGCCACTCTTCTGGTTTATATTCTATACTCAAGACAGCCATCACGCCATAGACATTATTACAAAATACCAGCTGATCATCTTGTGAAAAAAAGCCTTTGAGCTCTTCATCTCGATTGCGAAAGTAACATACTTTTGTTTTCTTGCCCATCCAGTAAGAAGACCGACACATGTAACACAACAGATGTGTGGAACCCACGCTTTGTCTTGCTGTCCGATAGCAAATCCAAAATACTGTTCATATAACTCAATTACTAATGGTGTCAAATTCCTTCGCTGAGTCTTAAAAGTAATGTTGCCACAAATTTAACAAAATATTCCACTTTCTTCACTAATAAATAAGAAATTCACCATATCCGGTGACGGCTTAAACCAGCCAAAAAATACAAATTGTGACGAACATTTTTGGGAACCACCGGTAAAACTCTCTGTAAGTCCGGCAATCAAATCGCGCTTGCCCCCTCCAACTTGTTAGTGATTTTGATATAAACATTATCATTATAAAACGACCAAGCTACAACATCATAATTAACAACGACCAAACACTCAGTGAAAAACTCACCTCAATTTTCACACAAAACTCGATACTCTGTGTGGTTTAATTTTTGATAATAATTAATTAAAGTTTAAATTTCACTTGCAAATAGGACGTTGTCGCATGAAGTGCTTAGAGAAACTGAGGGAAAATTGTGTCCCTACCTTCGGGTTTCAGGAGTTCCTAGAGCGGTCATAAATTTATTACTTCCTTAAAAAAATTTGATAAAGGAGCCGACGAACCTATCCACAGGACATACTAATTTGCTTGGCTAATCCTTTGATAAGTTCTGCCGATTGACGAGAAAAATAGAATAAAAGTGGAAGTGTAGGTGATATTAAGAAAATTGTACCTGCCTAAAGGGTGAGAGTAGTAAGAAATATTGCTACGGGGCAATAAAACTAGGGACAATCCAGGGACCGTATGCAAAACATTTGTATGTGAATTTCTCATTTTACGATTTTATTTACATGTACATATGTATATAGACTAACGACGAACCCGTTCTTACACTATAAGAATTAAATTACCAAAAAATAATAAAAAAAAATTACGTACTCGTACATATTTATTGTATTTTGCACAAATATGTTTATATATATAAAATATAAAGATACATATTTATGTGTGTTTGTAGAAGTGAGTAATTTTCGTTTGAACTTGTTTGGCGGAAAATTTCGCAACCACCGCTTTCTCGTGAATACATTGAAGTTTTAAGACATCATCTATGTCCAAGTGGACTTGCCTAGCGCATTCAGTATACTCGATTTTTGGCTCCTCTTTCCTCTCTACTTCGCAATCACTTTCTTTCGATAAATTTTCGTCGTCACATTCCTCTTGCATATTGTCTTGATTTCATTCTTCAACCTCCCTAGCGGTATATTCCAGCTAGATTAAAAAAGAATGCTTGTTTATGAAAATGGTTGATTGGGGTATATCAATTTTTTACTTGAAAGGCTCTAGAGCTTGCGAAGGGTGATTGTGAGAAGGGAGAAGGGAGAAGGGAGAAGGGAGAAAGGAGGAGAGTCATCCACGCATTTGTGGTGCTTCTTTAAACTAAAGGATTGTGAAAATAATTGAAGCATCTAGGGTTTTTAGCTCTTCCGTTAATTAAAGGCTTTAATTTATGTAACCCTGAAGAGTTGGCACAGGCTAGAAAAGTAATTCGCTGTTTTGCAATTTTCAAAAAAAAATTGGGGAGAGTAGACCCACTGGATCGAATAGCTGAGCGATTTTAAATAGGATGCTTCGTTTGGAGTTCGTTTTCATTGTTGGAGACAAGAACATGAATTGTGGGGCATAAGTTGCGGGGTGCCAAGATTGTCCCAGGACTCGAACAGGGCTTGAATAGGTGATGCTGAGGCTTGATCTTCCGCAGGGATTCTTGCTAAAATTTCAGATTTATTGCCAACCCATTTCTGTAGAGGGAAGCTGTGCGCCAAGCACATTTGCTTTGTCTGTAGCGTTTTCTCTTGAGCTTCTTCAATAAGGTCAGAACCCCCAAATATGTCGTCTACATATGGTCCATATTTCCGAGGGCCTGTGCGAAACGATGCTAAATCTAAATTTAATTCATTGGAATTTCATTGGAATTGTTCCATCAACTTTCCAATATATTAGACAGGCTGTGCGAAATGGCTTGCTTGCTTAAATTTTGACATTTGGAAATTGAAGTTGAAGCAATTTCTATTGAAAGATTTGTGTAAGCTTAAATTTAAAATGAAAGGTGAATTCAAAATTGAAGTGCAGTTTAATTAAGTTTACAATAGATGATGAAGTTGTGCCACTATTTCGTTTCATACAATTGAAGGGTTGTATTATAAGTCTAAGTGCAAAGGGTCCAAGTGGAAATTTCATTATTTAGAGATATAACGAAAAAACATAGTAAAATAAACAATTCAATGAAATAATTATATTTTTATTATTATTTATTATTTATAAACTACCTGTTTATGTAGTATTGTGCGAGACTAATATCCTTTCCAGTTTATGTAGTATTGTGCGAGACTGGTCAATAGCACCAAACACACCGGGAAAATTCCTAAGGGACTTAAAGTCCCGCATGATACTTTCTTCCTCCGCTATATTTGTCGGCATTTTAATTATGCGTGATACACAACGAGCTAGAGCACGAGCCACTCTAGCGCATATTCGGCTGACTGAAGGTTGGCTGATTCCGAGAAGGTCGCCAGAATCATCCTGGGCCTCTCCTCGGGCCCAAGACCGCAGCGCAACTAATACTTGCAGTTCTGGGGAACTACCGTACCCTTTGGAATCCAATTTCAGGTCATCCCGTACCATTTCTACTATATACTTAACAGTATATTTGCTGAAACGACATTTTGATTTAAAATGAACGTCTCTTAAACAATAAGGATCATCCCTTTCCTTATGAGATTTGCTTTGCCGTCCACTACGATTTTCTTCAGCTTGCTCTCTTCAAAGTTTCATTTGTACTTAGGGTGAAGATCGCAATGTTCTATGAAATAAATTCAAAACCGGTTATATATATACGTAGCTCTAAACACACTACCAAAGTGATTGCTGCAGTGTGTTGGTACATAAATTCGGTAGCGAATTCTTCAAAAATTCTAATTGAATTTTGTTTCCCAACAACAACAACCATCCCTTTGCTCGGGTTAAAGGACTATCGGTTCGTTCAACCCGTAGCAGGTGGATTTTAACAAGGTTATCTTAAATTGTAAGTTTATTAATGAATTACAGATTACAGGACATTATAGTTTAGAAATGAGTTTGGTTACTTATTTGCATACCACTTGTGGAATCGAAGATATAATTATCAGTATTTGACTGAGTTATTTAGTTGTTCCGACGCAACAATGTATGGTATAATATTTTCCATGACACCTGAAGCAGTCGAATATACTTTTACAATCACTTACTTTATGATTTGTTTTTAAGCAATTTATACATAATTTATGCTGTTTAGCCAAGCTATATCTATCTTGTGGATTATATCCCTTAAATTTATTACATATACCATAAGAATTTCATGCATTTCACTACATATAATGCATTTAGGTTTATTTGTCGCAGCATGGTGCGATTTAACAAAATATTGCTGCCGTTCCCGTGACACTGCTTCAGAGTTCGTTTGATCTTTCGCTGTTGCACTTATTGACTCCAAAGCTCGAATTATTTCCAATAGGAAATTGTCTAGATCACGATATTCAGGATAGTTTTCTTTACCTGCTAATAATTCCCAATCTCGTTTAATTCGGTCTAATAAGGCTACAACTCGATTTATTAGAATATCATCATATCCTGAAATATGACGACCTACACTTTTCAATGCATCAATATGATTCTGAATTGAATGACGTAAAACTCTGAGCTTTGAAGCTGATTCCTTTTGCAAAGGTTCAATATGTCATATTGCTTCAAAAGTAGTTCCCAAGCAACATCAAAGTTCGTACTAATTAATTTGACATGTCGAAGTATGTCTAAAGCATAATTTTCAAGCGAACTACGAAGATAATGTAATTTCGCAAGATTATCTATGAATAAAAAACTAAAGGAATTGTGATCTACTTGAACATATTCTGTCGAAAATATTAGTTATCGAACATTCAATAAACCCTCTGATTCTCTAAGAATTCTGTTTATTGATTGTCAAAGCGTAAACAAATTAATGAGTCTGGTCATCATCGTTCATAGTGAACTTTATCGAGATTCTTAAGTTAATCTCCCAAAAAAGTTTGATCTTCGACGTGTTGATTTGTCAATACCATTCAGACTAGGATCAGAGTAACCACGAAATAACCACTTTTTGAACACAACTTAACAGGTTGGCTGATAAGTCCCCGGTCTAACAAAGAAAAACACATTTTTTTGTCAAAATTCGTTTTTATTATTCAACATAGTTCCCTTCAAGAGCGATACAACGATTATAACGACCTTCCAATTTTTTGATACCATTTTGGTAGTACTCCTTCGGTTTTGCCTCAAAATAGACGGTTCACCGGTCGCTGTCCACTCAGCCGACTGTCGATTGGACTCAGGAGTGTAGTGATGGAGCCATGTTTCGTCCATCGTCACATATCGACGAAAAAACTCGGGTGTATTACGAGTTAACAGCTGCAAACACCGCTCAGAATCATCAACACGTTGTTGTTTTTGGTCAAATGTGAGCTCGCGCGGCACCCATTTTGCACAGAGCTTCCGCATATCCAAATATTGATGAATGATATGACCAACACGTTCCTTTGATATCTTTAAGGCCTCTGCTATCTCGATCAACTTCATTTTACGGTCATTCAAAATCATTTTGTGGATTTTTTTGATGTTTTCGTCGGTAACCACCTCTTTCGGGCGTCCACTGCGTTCACCGTCCTCCGTGCTCATTTCACCACGCTTGAATTTTGCACACCAATCAATTATTGTTGATTTCCCTGGGGCAGAGTCCGGAAACTCATTATCAAGCCAAGTTTTTGCTTCCACTGTATTTTTTCCCTTCAGAAAACAGTATTTTATCAAAACACGAAATTCCTTTTTTTCCATTTTTTCCACAATAACAAAAGTTGCTTCACAAAAGACGCTCTATCTCACAAACTAATTGACTTACAGACGTCAAATTTTGACACGAATCATTTGAAGGTTGGTACTATATAAAAATAATATTCATTTAATACTAGCGACGCCATCTATGTGTCAGACCGGGGACTTATCAGCCAACCTGTTAGTGTAATCCTCTAGCGAACTTCATATTAACTCCGATCCATACTGACTGTAGTATTTGTCAAGCTAAGCTTGTTGTGGTATGAAGGCACATTAAACAAAATCGAGAACTCATCACAACAAGAACTTTGGAACATAAAACGATGTGTACTCACATGATCACAATGTGCAACTTCCAACCTTTGGTTTTTTTTACGATGTCGATGATTGATGAGCCTTTGACGTCTCAAGTTATATATATATATTTCTTGATCTATACATGAATGGTACCATTCACTTTCCCTTTGATTATTCACTACTGGTTTTAAATTGTCTCTAAACTTTCGTGGGATCTCACTATAAAATCGTCTATTCACTTCTTATTATAAAACACTGAATTCACTCTTTGAAAATTTGGATGTTGAAACTCAACTGATTAAACTTACCAGAACGACCTCGACGGTTAAGTTGTTGCTTATCGAAATTGCTTAGTTATCAATTTTTCCCAAAAACATTAAGCAAATACGCAGGCATACATAAAATGAATCCAACATACTTATCTCTTTCTACGACGCAACTCTGCCACCAAAAGTATTATCCTATGGACATCCATCATCGCCATACGACACATCACACAAGACACACAAACCAACTACATTGTCGGATTGGTCTACTTTCTAAACAATCTAACAAGTGATTATTTTTTACTAACGAAACGATTGTATCGCGAAATGTTTGCCCTATTGGAATTTGGCCTGAAAAGGGTGCTAAGTTTATACGTGATAATTTTATATGTGACATACCATAATTCACAATGTTTTCTTCTGAGTGATGACTTTAAGATGACTGGATCTTTTACTGCAGACTGGTGAAGGGTAGCTACTCGTTCTGTTACGTTGTCGAAACATTCAAAGACCAGAGTTTCCATTTCACCAAATTGTTTTTGCTTCAACCACTCCAATGAATTCTGTTTCTCCGGGGTTGCTATACGATGAATTTGTGCATTACGCTCCTGGCGATTAGTCCACAAGAATCTAATGTAGTCATTTCCACTGATGAGTACCGATGCTGACTTGTTTTGCTTCAATAGATCTTCAATGGTTGAGATCTGCCTTCTTAACGCTTCAAAATCTTCTTTTTCATTGGCTAGTAAGCTGCCAAACTCTATTTCAGAATCCGCATTTGACATTTTACCACAATGTATTTTCAAAACTTGTATTATGTATTCATTGTAAATTGTATTGTGTAATAATTTTTATGTTTGTCAAAATTTGATTATCACAAACATTTTTCGTACTTTTGAACTTCGTTTAACAGTCACAATAATTCATGATTTTTGATTCAAATTTATTTTGTGTACACTTGTTGAAAAAATGGCAAGGGATCGATTTTAGACTTGAAAAACACTTCACCAAATTGTTTGATAATTAATTTTCATTGGAAAGTGAAAGTGAGATTGGTTCTTCAACTTACTTGGATTATTCTACTGTTCGATATTTTAATCGCATCTTCTTGTGTAATCTCTACTTCTTGCACCTTGATTATCAGTGGATAACAAAACAATATTTAATTATCAAACAACAACCATCATAAACATATTTTTAACTTAGCAACTTTATCAAATGAACTTTCAACTTACAATCACAAATTACAAATAAATTGTAAATTCATTCAAATAATTAAGCAAAAAATAAATGCCATTGATAACTATCAAAAGTTATTTGACAAAATTCAAAAATCTCCCGTTTTCAGGAAATATCCGAAAAAAGTGATTTTTTATTTTTTTTTAAATTTAATTTTCATATTTTATTCCCACAATTTATCAAATTTACCAACACATATAAAAATTTCCATTTTCAACACAAAAAATTGAAATTTTTGAATGTGTTTACGTGTACGTGAATAAATTGTACTCACGAATGTACACACTCAAACAATTTCTGTTTGTGTGAGGGAAACGAAAATTTCGGAAAATGAAAATTGTGTCCTATCGCCCAAATTTTAGTCTACCCTCCCTTTCCCCTTATTTCTACGACCCCTTCCCCATTTTAATATCAAACCAGTTGCATCAACTAGCAGACAAATTTCGCTCTCAGAGCGCATAAAACATGCACTCACCGAAAGCTCTTTGCTAGTTTTAAATTCTTGGTGCCAACGTGATGAATGGTGATTATAGTCAATGTCAAACTAAATGGCAGATCGCCCCAAAACTCCCTGTCAGAATAGAGGAGAGTTGTGGCAACATAGAGACAAGAAGAACTTCGAAAATCTCATTAAGCGGGCTTTTCAAATAATCAATTCCCGGTACTTTCTTGACAGAATGTATAATAAAATTAATAAAAAGGTGATTTTTATTATAAAATATGTGAGTTTTAAAAACTCCTGCGATGAAAATTTCATTTTTCATATGAAATTTCATGTTCTCCGATGTGACAATCAGCCTCTCTTGACCCTATGAATGTGGTAGTAGGAAATTCGAGTTCATGGCTTGTACTACTACAATCAATCATCAATGGAATCAATCATCGTTTTACACTACGTTCTCTGCTCTCTATGGCAATAATGCTGATGATACTGATGTACTTCGAAAGACACAATGATAACTCCGGAGGTAGTAAAACGAATGTCCAAAACTCGAAACACAAGATGAAATCAACTAAAGCGGTTTTACAAAGAGAGAAGAGAAACTCATCCTTGCCTCTGAAATTGACCAATAATGAAATCTAGAATTCTATGTTTTTCGACCTACCACGAACATTAGTGTCTAGAGGCAGGGCCGGCCTTAACCACCTAGGCGCCCCGGGCGAGTCTTTCATTTGGCGCCCTTTTATATTTCATATTATAGCTAAAAAATTTTTTGGTAGATATCACAGTTCTAATGAATTTCATATAATAGAAACATCTAATTATTATTATTAATGATATATTTCACCCATTCATTCTTTAAAAAACAAATGAAGAAATAACTAAAACCTTATTTTTCTAGCTTTTTTGTCAGCAAACTCTCTGATTAGACTGACAAAATCCAGGTTTTCTGCAATTTGATTTTCAATGGACAGCGAGGCCAAACTCGTAAGTCTTGTTTGGCAGATTGTAGACCGCAGGTACGTTTTTATCAACTTTAGTTTGGAAAAACTGCGCTCCCCACTTGCAACAGTCACCGGAATTGTTAGCAGAATACGCAGCGATATCCAAGTATTGGGGTATAATTCAACAAGATTGTGCTTTTTTATAAAGTTTAATGCTTCGATAGGAGTTGCCTGACTGTCTTCAAGAAAGTGCTGTAGACCTAAAATTTCATCGCACAACAATTCTCCATCAATATCTGATTTAAAGTTGGCCGTTAGTTTTTCTTGCAATACAGAACAATGTCGCATTAGTTGTTCTTTATTTTGATTTTTTTTAATGTTAAACAAGAAGTTCCATGTGGCAGAAAAATCTTGCATTTGTTGAAATCTTTCCTTCATAGATATAACCACGGTGTCCAAAAGAGCATTAAAAAACTCCACTTCAAACTTTTGTTTTGGGTCAGTTATTGGTTCATCAAGAGCCTCTTCACCCGGTCTACGTTTAATGCGTCTTAGTCGCGTTTGCGGTTTAAACAATGGCTGAGTATCAAGTGCCGATGCCAATTCAGTTGCTGTTACAATAGCTTGTTCGAAACCTGTTTGTCTGTATGTTTCCAAATAAGAGCAACATTTATCAAGCATATGGGTAAAGTCAACAAAGTTGATTTTAGGTGACTGACTTGCTTTGCTCACAAAGTTAATTTGAAAAAGCACATCATACCATATTATAAGAGAAACAATAAAGCTAAAATCTTTTAGTTGTCCTACCAATGTGGTCGCTTCGTGTGACGTCGAAGCATCGCTTTGTTTAGTAGCATCGGCCAAGGAAATCAAAGCATCATGCATTTCACATAACTGATAACGAACCGCTTTGACGCTTTCAATTCGAGCTTCCCAGCGCGTATCGCTTAAATTTTTAAGGGTGTATATTTTCAAATGTTCGGTCAAAATTTTCCACCTATTTGCCGATCCTGCGAATAAATTAAACATTTTTTGTAAAATTCCGAAAAGGGTAACGGATTTTACTGATGACTTTGCCGCATCACATAACACTAAATTATAACTATGACATCCACATGGTACAAAAAAGGCTAGCGGATTTAAGGTCGTAATCCTTGTCTGTACGCCTTTATGTTTCCCCTTCATGTTCGCGCCATTATCATAACCCTGTCCTCTGCAATCATTAATGCTGAGGCCACGATCACTCAATGTCTTTAAAATGCTTTCTGTGAGACCTGCGCCCGTTGTATCGTCTGTTTGCAAAAATGATATAAAATATTCCTTTACGCTTACAGTATCCTCTGTTATGTCGGCGCATCTTAATGTGATTGAAAGTTGCTCCTTATGACTTATATCAGTAGTACAATCAGCTATGATTGCATAATACCTTGAATCCTTTATTCGGGATACTATTGTAGATGTGACTTTTGATGCCATGAGTTCTATTAATTCATTTTGTATATTTTTGCCGCAATAATGGTCAGCCAAACCACCATTCACTGCCAATCTGATATGCTCTTCCATAATGGGATCAAACTTTGCTAATAATTGTACAAGACCCAAGAATTTTCCGTTGTTTGGAGTAAACAATTTATCAGATGACCCTCTGAATGCCATGTTATTTTCAGCCAAATACAAAGTTATGTGCATCAATCTTTGAAGCACATTGTTCCACCGCAATCTTTCTTTAGAAATTACCTTCTGTTCTTCCTTGTCAATAGTCGATCCAGTTTTGAGTCTGACCTCAGCTTCAATCCATTGTACAAATGCTTTTTTATGTGCAGGACTATTTTCATGCATTTTCAAAGCTTCACTTAAATGCTTCCAATTTTTGAAGCCTTCAGTAGTGGCCAAATGTGTAGTTGACTTTGAATCAAACAGTCGACAACAAAAGCAAAAGACACTATCGCTTGATATTGAATAAACTAACCACCGACGTCTGATAGTTTCTTCGTTTGATAGCTTTCTCTTGTAATGAGTTGAAGAGAAATGACGCCCATTTTCATCTTTTGGAAAATTATTAAGATGTTGTTGGGAAGGTCCACATAATATAATGTGATCTATATTTTTCGTATTAAGAACTTGCGGCCACGTAGCTACGTCAGAAACATCCAGAGAAGTTTGACCAAGAGAAAACTTACTTTGGTCCCCTTGAATAGGTGACTGTTTATTTTCAGTACCTAATTGCTCAGAATCTAAAGAAATATTGGGCGCTTCTAGGCTTTCGGATTCTGAGGTGAAACTAACGGTTTCTGAAGTACTCGCTTTAGAACATCCTCCAAAATATTTATTGATGTTCATATGTTTTTTAGTTTTTTCAAAAACTTTGTCTTTTTCAGCTTTTCTTTTACGATTCTCTGCGCCAGAAAGCTTTTTTTTAATTATTTCCTTTTTTTCTGCCATAATTCAAAAACAATATCTAAAATTACATAAATGTCAATGGAAAAAATAACACTATTTTTTGAACTCACCAAAAATCAAAAATAATATCTTGGACAAGACACTTGTTAGACTGTAGTTAAGTATTTTCGGACTTTTGAGTCTTTTTAAATGAAAATATAATATATTCCTTAACATCAATGCGATCACTACAATTGAAATATTTAGACTGACGCGACTAAATTTGGAGGAAGAAAATCGTAAGTGTTAACTGATAAAAATTCCTCTGCTGATCTTACCACTTGATAACGGTATCAAGTGGCATCGCTTACTTAAACATAGGGAACATAGGAATGGTCTTTGTGCCACAATGTAATGTAAGTACATTCTGTTACTGCGAGGTGATACGCATAAATGTATGCGGGCGTGATCCTTCACATGCACGCTCAATCGCAATGGTTAAGCGTTCGTAAATAAAGCCGAATTTCTGAACTAAGCGTCTAATACAAGTAACCATTTCTCCCCTGTCGCTCAGAGAGTTTCTTTCTTCTCACATTAGCTAATTAAACATGCTGAAAGCCGTGTTTGAGATGCTGAACAATCATACTCACTCCTACAAGATAAGTTCATGAACGTTCATACGCTGAATTTAGTTTTTATTTAGATCAATATAAAAAGGTATTCAAATTTAGTGGAAAGCGCATGGCGCCCTCTAGATCGCGGCGCCCCGGGCGGCCGCCCGGGTCGCCCCCCCCCCCCTAAAGCCGGCTCTGTCTAGAGGCCCAAAAAGTAAAGTTGCTTATATTGATTCGATGCATTCAAATGAACCTCGTAAGGACTTGTTAAGTATAAATTCTAACTTATACAAAGGCATCAAAACACAAAATTATGGAGCTAGCGGAGCTATTGATAACATATCACAGACGGATGGAATTGAAATTATTTTACGAAAACTTGAAGACGCAAAAGAATTTAAGGTTTACATGCACAAAAATACTCAACATAATGAGCAATGTGAATATACTGTAACAAATTTTTGGCGTTGTGGTGCTGCTGGTACCTTCCTAGTGCGTCGAGTTTGCCGAGCGGTAGAGAAACTTCTTTCTGGCACCGGAATCTGATGGGGCTGAGTCCACTTCGTTTGCCGTTCTTAAATGTCTTCGTTTTCGTTTAATTTGCACTGAATTTATATTAGTGTAACAAATTTTTCTGCGTGTTTTTTATTTCGTTCTTCCGTACTACTCCCGTTCTCTTTTTGATTGACAGCTCTCCCAAAAAAAAACCACTTGTCCACCCAGTAACTAACGGTTGTTACTTGGTTTCCTTTTTTACCAAACAGCCGTATTGCCATACACAAGTTTTCCCTTTTTGCGCGGGATCTACGAGATGGCGTGTTGTGTCAGTTCTCATAGCTCGTGCATGGCAATGTCGCGTTACAATACTTTCAACAGAAATAATGCGAAAACGTTAACAACTGTAGGAGATATAGAGTAATGATTCAAAACAATAGGATTAAATTGGTTATAATCTTCATCGATCCTCCTTTGTGGTTGACTTGTCACACACACGTTTTGTAATAAATCGACTCGTAGAAAATTTTTGTACGAGAACAAGAAGGAAGCCGCGTTTTATTATGCACTGATCTATATGGCTCTGGCTCAGTTATAATAAAACGATACGGATCATTGTTTCCGGAGGTTGGCAGCAATGTGAGTTTTGACATGCCAAACTGAGAACAGCTGTTTTTAAAGTGACATCAAACGTATTAAAAGTTGTTTTGAAAACTTCGGCATTTAAATTTGTTTATTTAATTCTGTTTAGCTAGTTTGAGTGTGTAAAGTGTATTTAATATAAATTGGAAGATTTGCTTATATATTTATTTACTTTAAATAATATATATAAATGGCAGAGGCTTGTATTTTGGTGAGTGAAGTTTTAATAACAAACTAAAGTATTAATGAAAAAACGCATAGTAAAATAACATGATATTTAATAGGAATTTTTGGAAAGTGAGGCCGAACACCACAGGAGTTCTTCTTCTACCAGTTCCTCTTCTACCAGTTCCTCTGATGATAACCACGAAAGAGTTGGGAATTTCGTGGAAATCATCAAGAGGTACAGTGGCGAGGATTTCAAGAGGAACTTGAGACTGACTCGTACAACGGCGAATGATTTAATAGGTAAAAAATGCGTTGTGTTTTACTATGCAAATTATTAATTTATTTTATATTTTATCTCTAGATCTCTACTCAAAATCGGGACGCTTCGATAGCACTGAGAATAAGGGTTTGGCCAAAATACTACCAGAAAAGGAGATATACGCATTCTTATGGTACATGGCCAATACGAATACTTTCCGAGAAATCGGTAATTTATTCGGCGTTAGCAAATCAACTGCTTGGAACATAGTGAACAGAGTTTGCAAGTGGTTGATTTCTATTGGCCATAAGTATATTGTATGGCCAAATCCAAGCCAAGCACTTCAGAATGCGACAATGTTTGAAGAAAAGACAAGAATTCCCGGGATTATCGGATGCATTGATGGAACTCATATTGCCATTAAAGCCCCAAAGGATAACAAAGAAAGTTATTGTAATAGGAAAAAATATTACAGCATTTCTTTGCAGGAAATTGTGGATTTTAATAAAAAGTTCATCAATGTATCTTGCGGCGAACCGGGAAGTCTTCACGATAGTCGTGTTTTGCGGAGGTCCGATTTTTACCGGCAAGTACATGAGGATGTTGCGAAATTCTTCCCCAATCAAACATTTATACTTGGAGACAGTGCATATCCTTCCTTTGACTGGTTGGTAACACCCTTCCAGGATAACGGCAGACTGTCGACCAGGGAGAAGAAATTCAACTCGATCCATTCAAGCGGGAGAGTTAATGTGGAGCACGCATTTGGTCTTCTGAAGACCCGATTCAGAAGACTGCTGCATTTTACCGAGCAGACAAACATAAAAAATGTAGTAAACTTGGTAATATGTGGGTGCGTGTTGCATAATATGTGCCTGGAGAACGATGATATTTACGAAATAGAATATCTCGAAGACAACATTAGCTCTTCCGAAAATAGTGAAGGCAGTAGAACTGCAACAAGCAGTTCGAGGCGCGAAGAACTCGTCCAGTTGCTAACGGAACGCAATATTTTATAAAAAATGAACAGAATTATAATGTAATTATGAAGAATAATTATAAGAAGCGTATTGATTAAAAATTTTTTACTTCCAGAATATGAAAGAGGAACACTTGCTTGAATGGTTTGATTTGAACACAGGAAACAGCGCATTGTTTGGAGGTACACTTTTAAATAAAATTGATAAATATTTGAACAAAAACTTAATTTTTTGATATACTTTCAGTTGAAACAATTGGACCATAAAACAATCCACAGCAGTATAGAAAATACATCTATATGAAGAAACAAATATTTTGTTAAACAATTAAAACTACATTCCTTATATCTATTATCTTATGTTAAAATTGTATAATAACTTAAAATAAAATTTTTAAATACTATATAAACTAAACCTAAACTACCTACACTTCAAAATACTCCTTTAACTTCTGCATTTTTGCCTCAAATCTTTCGGCACGCTCGTCCAAAGACCTCTTCCTGAGGCGTCGTTTTTCTGCCCGATGCGCAACTTTATCCAGCAAAATCCTTTCCTTTTGCTGGATTCTATCCCGGCGGTACTGTTCTCGGGTGAAACAGTTACGCGTCGAGGTGCCGGGCATAGACAGTTCACCTAAAAACATATTTGATAGTAAAATGTAGGCAAAAATGATGTAAATGTTTAATTACATGGGGCAGTAGAGGTGCTAGCTACAGGAGTTTCAGCTAAGGGAGCTGTGGTTAAAGGAGTTTCAGCTGAAGGAGCTGTGGCTAAAGGAGTTTCAGCTGAGGGAGCTGTGGTTAAAGGAGCTGCTGCTGATGGAGCTTCTAGCGTAGATGGTTCATCTAAATTAACATTTGTTAGTAAAAAATATCTAAAAAATTGTAAATAATTACCTGGGCAAGGCGACATCTCCAAAGCAACACTTGGAGAAGGGCCCATCATCGACAAGCGATGGGTATTCGAGAATTCTGGTCGGTTGCCAAAAATCTGCTCCATAATTTCATGATATGGAGCAGAACTTGCACCCGCACCAGTTCTCGAATTGTTGTCCCTTGTCGCCTTATATGCTCGCAGCAAGTTTTTCAACTTTGCACTGAGCATCTCAGTTGTTGTAGGAGCACTCTAAAATGTAAATAGATTAAAAATTGGAATCCCAAAAGTTTATATTACTTACGAGTATCCCCTGCGCTAGAAGATCTTCCAGCACGTTGGCCATGGCGAACCTCCGCTTTCTTACATGGCCAAACTCCTCAGCCCGGTCTGCGTACGCGTTTAGAAACGCAACAGTCTCTTCGCGCATCCATTGTCTTCTTACGCTAATAAAAATGGAACGGCACCGTACGACACTTAAAAAAAGAAAACCAAAGAAGGGACAAACACAATTTTCAACACAATACACAAATAGTCCCCACTATGTTGACTTGGACATAAACGACACAAAAACAGACAATCTCGGCTACGATACACTTATACAAATAACACTCATAACTTACTCAATTAAAATAAACATATAACATGCCCGACAAAACGAACTACTCTCCGTTAAATAAAATCATTACTTGTTCGATTTCTGCATTTTTGTTAATTTTTGCTGTCAAAACAATTATTTTGACGTAGGAATTGACATTTCCACCAACCTTTAAAATAAAAATAAGGCAGACGCCAAAAATTACACAAGCGAAAGTGTGTAACTCGCGAACTAAAAAATGGATCAATCGAAATGATCCCGATAGCAAGCAAGATCACGAGTTGGAATACATTTAAAAGATCTAGTACGTTCGTGATCCATATAGATCTTGTGCATAATAAAACGCGGCTGGAGACTTTTTGATGTACTAGAATTTATCGACAGTGGTGCCATCTGTCCCTTCTAGTTAATTGTGCGTGTGGCATTATCTGTCTCCAACAACAACTAATGCTACGTACGTTCCTTATTCTGTAAATCATACACTTGGTTCAAAAAGTTCTCTAACTGTTACTCTGGACTCTAACGGCATTCATGAGATACCTTTTGGTTTTGATGCTAGTCTGTCAGGCACGTTGGTGTTGAGTGTTAAAGAAAATTTGAAACTGGAACGATTAAAAGAGAAGATAGAAGATTTTGTTTGCAATTTATCTAAAGCAGGAGTTAGTGACGCCATTGTGGGTCTGCAGACGGTTGCACCAAGCCCAAATGTTGCCGATATGAAATAGTATGCTGGATGGGGCTTTTAAAAATTTAATTAAAATTTAAATTTAATTACAGTTTCACCGATCATAACCGTTAATTGTAATAAATTTTTCCAGGAATATATCATTCTACACGTTTCTCAGACTTAAAGTAAAATTTTTGGAATACCAAATCTTTCAGTTTAACCCACAGTTGAACATATTAGACCCAAATATAATAAAGTCATAAAACGTAGAAGGTACAAACCCAACAACTGCCTGACTTTTTATAGTGAACTGCATACGGATTTATTTGTAGTTTTTGTAAGGGTGTTTATGTTGAATGGAAGGAAAGGGTTGAGGTCTACTTAAAACACCACGAAATTCTTCACAATATTAATTTATTTAATTATTTATTATGTAGATACAAAGGAATGAATTTACTTTATAATCTAAACAATAACGGTTCACGTAACTTATTTCTTTAAGTTTCTTAAGTGCAATCCATTATCTAAATTCTGTTCAAAAAACTATTTCATATTTGACGCGCAGCCGCATGAGTTGTTGAGTCAAAATGATGTTGGCTCGATTGATGTTTCTTGAAACAACGGACTGTGGATTTTTCTTAAGTCTGCCACGACACCCTTCAGAACCTTCATCGGTGAAGGAAGTTCGTCCAAACTCGACTTAATGATACTTAAGTGATCGAACCAGACACATGAAAATCTCATCAAGTCGTCTGCGCTTTCGTCTTATCGCAGGCAAGCTGTCTGCTCCTTGAACTAACATTGTATTTTTTCGTTGGGTTCGTTCTACCCGCATCGTATACAAAGGGTATAATTTTTAACCCTTTCTGTCCCAAGACATCAAAATTTCGACAAATCAAGTTTATTTTGGTGTCTATTTTATTGAAATACGTTCCTATTTACAAGAATGAACTTGATATTCCCCAATTTTTTCCAGGACCTGAGTTCTAGGATTGATGCCATATGGCATCATTGGAAAGTAGGGGTGTAAAAAGCGAAAAAATGTTTTTTAGATATCAATTTGGGAAAAAGTTTTGAAACAACAATTATATGGTATTTATTTTATTTTTTTATTCTAAATGGCGATCGGTAGGGCTAACTCCATTAATGCTGCCTGTTCCTCGTGTGCAAATCTTTGGAATATAGCTGGGTCTTCTTCCGATAAAATTCCCGCGATTTGTGACTTAATGGCGTTTGCAACTGCATCGAACTCGTCGCCACCATCGGACACATCTCCCTCCATTTCAATGAGAATCTCCTCATGTGTTAATCCACGTCGACAATACATATTCAAAAAACTCAAAATTTAAAAATTTTTAAATATAAATCAAAAACAAAACAAAATCAATATAAGCACTTAGAACTCTAAAGAAGTTATGAAGAAAGTACTCAAAAATATTTCCTTTTATACGAAAAATTTTATGACCCCATCTTCCCACTGATGCCATATGGCATCAAAACTATTTCCACGAATACGATAAAACTAATAACGTTGTAAAAGAAGAACAAATGTACCTGAAAATAACATCTATTTCCCAGAAAAGGATTATCTTGATGGGAATTTAACTACTTGAACATTTTGAGAAAAAATTTTCTCAGAAACATGGAACATCTGCTCATTAAACGTGTAATTAAGCCAGACAAATTACCCGAAATTGATGAAAATAATTTTTATGGAAAACCAAGCGTTGGTTTAATGACTGACAACAAAAAAAATTCAATATTGCATCATAATTAGAAACTAGAAATTTTTAAAAATCTGATGCCACGTGACATCAGTGGGACAGAAAGGGTTAAGAAGTTTGTTAACATTTCCGGCGAAATACTTACATATATATATTTAATATTTTACGAATATTTTGTAAACGAAACAAATTTGGAAATTTTCGTAAAACAAAAGTTGATTTTTATTTCTTTCTATAGTTCCACTCTCAAAATTGTGGACCTAAGAAGGGAGTCTCTTGCCGGTTGTAGCATAATAGTTGCCTGCTCTAAAACATTTGACTGTGGCAGGGTTGGTATGAAAATTACTTGCTGCATATCCATAGCCATCGTTATTGTGTTACTAACTGGGGACTGAGATTCTATTGAATCAGCTTTCACAGCTTCTCTATTCTGCCGCTGGCGAGAAGTTTGCCTTGAAATTTGCACATGCAATTCACCTGAAATATTTATAAAAACAGCATCTTGATTTAATGTAAATCGCAACCGTCATATCTGCTGACCGTGACCATTATGAAAATTCGAATTTGTTGACATCAAAACGGACAAACACAAAGCTTAGAGTACATTAGAACAAGAAAATCAAAATATCTATAAGAAACTTACTTATATCAACGACTTTTTGCCACTATAACCTGAAGTGAGTGAAGTTTTTGAAGTTTTTGCTCTTTTCTATGTAGACGACGTTGTTTTTGTTCCTCTTTCCAATTGTGTTTGCAGCGCTTTCTTTCAATGTTCTTATCAGTCGATGACATTGCGTCCATATTTTGCATACTAGATACAGACCGTTTAACTCGAGCGTTCGTTGGTTCTTAGACCCCGCTAAAAATTTATTTTGTGTGTAGATAAATTTGAAAATAGACACAAAATACAATACAATAATAAACTTTTAGCTACTTTATCTGGTTGAAAATTTTGGCAGTTTATGATAACGATTTTAAACAAAACTAACTTAGTGTTGTCACTGCTGTGCGCGTGCTACTTTACCTCCCAGTGACTACCACGTGATAAAACAATGAATTGAATATATAAAACCTGAAAAGAAAGGTCACAAGGAATGAAATTTTGAATAAGAATAAAACAACTAGGGATGCCACGAATATTCGGCAACTATTCGGTATTCGGCCTATTCGGCTGCATTTTTTACTATTCGGTATTCGGCCGAATGTTAATACTATTCGGCCGAATACCGAATACCGCAAATCATTAAAAATAACACATATATTACTCTTAAATAGATATATATTTTATTCATAAATTCTTATATTTAATACTTAAAATCAATTAAAGGTAAATTATGATGTATGTATACTATTTTTTCAGCATTCGTCGAAAGCAGACGATTTCGTTTTTCCTCATAAACCATACCTGCTTCCGAAAAAAGTCGTTCACTATATACGCTACTGCCCGGAGATGACAAATAAATCTTAGCGAAAGCTGTCAGGCTTGGATATTTTGTTGCATTCGCTGACCACCACTTGTAAGGATCTGCTGTGCGATCTAATCGAGCTGTTTTCATATAGAACTCGATTTCATTTGCAACAGGACTCTTCTCCACATCTTCGTAAGTTTGAAAGTTTTTATTTTCTGTTGCGATTTCCTCAAAACAATGCCAGAAACTCTCGTGCGTTTCTATTTCTATATCATTATCAGTTTCATTCATCTGTCTATTCTTTGAAAGTGGAGAAGAATCATCATTGCTGCTGGATTCATCGCAACTCATTCTCAGAGCTTCCAAAAGAATTTTTTGTTTAGCTCTTTGCGCTTGAACTAATCCCAGGAAAGTGGTTTTGAAACGCGGATCAAGGAAAGTGGCTACGAGATATTTGTCATTTTCGTCAAAGTTGAATCTTGTTTCAAGCTCAACCCGTAGAGAAGATCTCATTCTCGATAAGTTTGGTGTCCTTATTGCAGTTTCATCCTTCCCCAGGTATTTCAACAATGTGACCGTATGTGGAATTACTTCGGAAATGCAGCAGATACCTGAGCTGGTTATTTTCGTAATCTCCTCGAACGGTTTGAGGAGTTTGATACATTCTTCCATTAGCTCCCACTGAGAAGGTGTTAAATTAGTCAAAGATTCGTGATCAGTTATGTACAAAGAAACAGCTCGCTTTTGTTCTAGTAGTCGTTGCATTAAATAGTAGGTAGAATTCCAGCGTGTGCTTACATCTTGTACTAGTTGATGGTTTGGCAAGTTAAGTTCTTGGCGAATAAGTTTCAGCTTTTCTTGCGCAATACCTGAGTGGTTAAAATGGGTAACTATTCGTCTCGCAGCTGCTATCGTCTGTATTATTTCCATTTGAGACTTTAAGGATTCCTCCACACCTCGTTGCAGTGAATGAATGAAGCACTTGGCAGACTCATATTCTGCGTCTCGTACACCCTTTATCATATTTGCTCCACTGTCATGAACAATTAGGTGCATTTTGTTACGTGGAATATTCCATTTTTCTGCTATATGATTGAGCTCCTTTGCAATGTTGGTACCGGTATGTGAGCCTTCAAATGGTTTCATCGCTAAGACACCATGTTTAAGAATAAAATCAGAAGTTATCCAATGCGCAGTGAAACTCAAAAAACTCTGATTATTATGTTGGCAAGTCCACATGTCAGATGTTACTGATACTGCTGTTGCTTGCGAAATACTAGCTTCAATCTTCGAGGAAATTCTATTATATATATCTGGAATAATTTTCTCGGTCATGTAAGTACGGCCAGGTATTTTGTATTGTGGTACTGCATTTTGCATAAGTCTCTTAAAGCCAACTCGTTCAACTACGGATAAAGGTTCGTTGTCTAGGGCAATCATTTCTCCAATTAAATAATGGTATTTTATAGATTTCGGATTATTAATATCCCATAACAATTTCCTTTCCACTGTTTGCTTTAAAGTTATTTGTCTTCTTTCTGACGTAGACGTACCTGGTAAATTCAGTATTGTTGAATCGGTAGAAGGAAGAGTACCATCATTTTTGCTGCTTCTTGCCGATGTAGCAGTACTTAACAGAGCGTACTTATCAGGATGTTTGCTTTTAAGGTGGTTTATCAAAGACGTTGTAGCTGTAATCAGACAAAAAACGAACACAATTCAACAATGAAAAATCTGACATTAAAAAAGGGAATTCTCTATGTACTTCCATGTAATTAATAAAAAGTACGTAATAAGATTTTACTTACTTGCTTTCTTTCCTTCTCCACCACGTGAGATGTTTTTTTTGCACAATAAACACGTAGCCTGTTTGTTGTTTTCACCACAAATCTTATAATACTCCCAAATTGGCGATTTTTTGTAAATTCTTGAACACATTTTTTAAATCTTTTCACAATCAAACAGTCCGTATAGTGACACGATTTAGGCACAAATGAATTATGTGTAAATGGAATGGAATATGCCCGATTGCCCGTGAGTCATGAGTCATGATCATGAGTCACGATCATGCGTCATGACATTCAATTCAACTGCGAAATAAACACAAAAAGTGCATATCCCAAAAAATTTTAAGAGGGCTAAAAGAAAAAGAACTAAAAGATAAGCAAGAAATCTTAAGTAGCGGAAAAAAAATAAAACAGAAAGACTATTTGATTGGTATGAGTTATTTTCGAAGTACTGCTGCTGAGACAGTGAATTTTTTCATGCGTGAATATTGCAAACTAGGCTCGTTTTAAACAATAACATTAAAAACTTAGCCCTTTTATTTATGTTATGAGTTAATCAACATTGAGATTCTTTTATGGGTCTATCTTCTAAATCGCACTAATTTTCGGCCGCCGAACATTCGGTTATTCGGCTAAGAGTTCGGCCGAATATTCGGTATTCGGTATTCGGCCAAATCAATATTCGTGGCATCCCTAAAAACAACCATGGCTATGAATGTTACAAAATTTTTACACATATCACAGAACAAATTTTACATTTAAAAAGGAATAACTGGTAAGTACCAAATTCTTTCTTCTGACAAGTGTGTAATATGTAGTTTAAAAAATGTATTTGTTTCACCTCGATAAAAAACAACATTTTATTTGTACTAGGGGGGCGCCCCCTGCTCGCTACGCTCGCCAACCCCCGTAGTTCGCTACGCTCACTATAATAGCTCGCGCACGGCACTCCATATTTAGTAGCGTTGTAAGCAAAAAGGTGATTTAGTTCAGACTGCAATAGCAATCGTTTAAGCTCATTCACCACGTCAAGGTACACCTTTATTGAATGAGGCCCCACCTATAGCTATAAAAGACCTAGCGGATGCGGATTTAAAAAGGTCTTAAAATTTCCTTATAAACAATATTTTTTGTAAAAATTCGATTATTTCCTGCCAAATGACCTTGCTCTGGTGTTTCAGAAATATAGAAACGCAATCCCTCAAACGATCTAACTCTACTGGCTGCAACATACAATTGTCCATGAGAAAAGACAGGTTGTCTGAGTAAGATTCCTACTTTTTGAAATGTTTGTCCCTGAGATTTATTGATTGTCATCGCAAAAGCCAAAATGACGGGAAATTGAGTTCTTTGAAAGGAAAAAGGCAGAAGTGTACCTGAATAATTAAGGTGTATCCGTGGTATCAAAATACGTGTGTTTCGAGCAACTCCTGTTAAAATCTCACAATCTAAACAATTATTGTGCATTTGAACTAAACGCATACGTGTGCCATTGACCAAGCCATGTCCTGTATTCAAATTACGAATGAGTAAAAGTATGGAATTTAGTTTTAAAATTAATTTGTGGGGGGGAAGCCCACTCACATCAACTGAGTTTAAAAATTCGACTGGAAAATTATTTTGCTCTCTATAATCATCACTCAAGATTTTATCGGAACTCAAATATATTCGTTCCTCTCCGGGCAGACTATTAAGAATTTCTGCATTGATGAAAGTGCAGTCTTGGTATTTGGGTGCTAATATAACCGAATTGAGTATATCGTTAGACTGAATGGTTTCAGATACATTGCCATAAGTATCTGCAATCACGGAGTTGCTGCTAACTAAATTAGAAGGAATTTCAATAACGTCTTGTCCGAAATCAGGAAATGTGGGTAAAGTTGCATTACCAAGAGATTTAAGAAATTCAACGAAATCAATTTCATGAGGTAAAGCTCGCATGTTTTGGGTCAAAGTTATTTTGTGGAATTTTGAAAATTCGGACCATGAAGTAAGACAATTCTCAATAAGTGATACACGTGTACCGTGAGGTACAACTGGCAAAGTTTGTCGAAAATCTCCACATAGTAAAATAGTCTTACCTCCGAAAAGTTTAGTTGGAGTTCCGCATAAATCGTTTAAAAAACGGTCAATTAATTTGAGAGCATTAAGTGGGCACATTGAGATTTCATCTATGATAATAATAGATGCAGACTTTATAAACTGTGCTTGGGCACTGTTTACAGAGAGGCTTGATACGGAATTCTCTAAAATGGGTATAGGTAATTTGAAAACATTGTGAAGAGTTCGACCTTGAATTAAAAGAGTGGATGCAATACCACTGAAAGCGCACGCAATACACTGTAGGTTCAAAGAATTCAATTTGCGAATAATTGCTGTTTGGACAAAAGTCTTACCACAACCAGCATGAGCTGTAAGACAAAAAATATTGCAACCAGTATTACTATTTAAAACTTCCTGCAAAACTAAATCAATAGCGGAACGCTGTTCGGCATTGGCACTTTGGAACATTTCTTCAAACATTGCTTGTTCTCTTTCTGGATCTACATTGACATTTGTTATAATACCTGATAAAGATTGAGGAATTGGAAGGCCTAGCTGTTCACATGACAAATTATGACTGAACAAAATTTCCTCTATAACTAATAAAGCACGGTTATATGAATCGTTTTCTGAAAAATTTCTTAAAGTCTTCACACATGAAAATTTTGAATTCATTCCACAAATCTAAAGCATTGGCAGGAACGTTCATACCACAAATAATGGCAAATAACTCTCTTAACTGCTGAGGGGACTTAGATTCTTTTGCTTCTAATAAACATTCACGCCACTCCCGATCGTTTGATGCGATACCTCGTGCATGTGCAGCAGCTGAAAATGTGGGGTAAACAATGTTATCAACAGTACGCAAATCCTGAAAACAAATGGGACCTCGAACATGAAGCAAAAGTAATCTCAAATGAAACAGTTCAACATCTTTTGGAGAAACATAAAATAATCTAGCAATAGTTCTACCACCCCCTCTTAGACGTTTTTTCCATTTCTTTTCTTTATCTACCCAAACATAATTTATCGGCATCTCTGTATATAGAAGATTGGAGGAATCAATTTGATTGATTTCAAAGAAAGCAGTTAATTTTGTTCTTCTATGACTTTGAAGAGCTTGCTGAACATTTCCTTCCCTAAAAACTACATTTTGCCGTTGAGGCAAGTGACATTCAAGTCGAACTATATTATGTGACTGGTAATGCATTGGGTACTCATTTATGCGCCAGTTAGCTTCCGTAGATCCAACATAGCGACCGGACAAAAAGCTATCGATTTCATCTATATGAACTTCGCCCTGAACTCCATCACTAACCCTACCGAACTGTAATGAGGCACAGTCGTAACCCTTATAAACATATTTGTATATATATTTTATACTCTTAACTGTGCTACAAACTTCAACATTTAGGTGGCAATCAAATTTTGCTAGAAGATATGGATTGTAAGGGACAACGTAACGATTATCAACAGATTGGCCACGAACGTCGACTGTTCTACCATTATTACGACGCATATAAACAGGATAGCCATTTACGTTAGCCTGAGTTGTATTGGAAAAGTCTTTAGGAAAGCTTTTGCTGCATTTACCATCTCTCATACAAACGAAGTTAGGATTTAATAAACTTCATGGACCGTGAATCATATGTTTTTTGACTAAATCATGAAGTTTAGGGTTAACTGAAATATTTGGAATTTCCGCACAAACAAATTTATCGATGTCATTTATTCTGTCAGTAGAATCTAAAGTAAGTAGGATATGAGCGTGTGGCAAACCACGCTTTTGAAATACAATCGTGTATATGAGTGCCTTCACTTTTCCGAAAATTTTAGATTTTTCTAGACATTCAATCAATTTTTTCAACTTTGAACGAAAAACACGGACGACAATGTGAGGTTGAAAATTCGGACTATCACCAGGCGAAATGTTATTAATAATTTCTGGCCATTTGGGGTTGCATGTCATTGTGATAAAAAGTGAAGGTTTTCCATCATGCTGAACTATTGCCATAGCATCTAAATAATTTTGGTACATATTTCTTGGCGAACCAATAAAAGAAGATGGTAAAACTATTCTACGACCTACCGAATTAACAGAATCATTTGGATGCTGCTGTAAAAAATCTGTTAAGTTATTATATACATCAGCTCGAAGAGTGGCTTGATTTTGTCGAATAAAGTGCAAACGGCTTCCTTCTATACGGACATAAATGTCTACAATCCATTGCAGAAACAATTTCTGCGAAGAATGAAGAATACTGAATTCATCTCGAATGGCCAGTCGAAATGACGCATATTGCAGCATTGTAATCTTGTTTTGTGGAGCAGGAGCAGCAGAAGTAGATCTTATTGAATGTTTCAAATTCACGTGCCATCCAGTGTCACCATTGGGAAATAATAAGGGATAAGCTAATGGATCTAATGAAGGATCTAGGACCGAAACACTGTGAACGGAATTTGAATTTTTTGAAAAAGTAATCATATTTCGCTCAAAAGGGGGCTCCCCGTCAACACTTTTGAAAATGGTTGCAACATCCGTTTGAATTGCTTCATTGTAACGCCGCATATCTAAATCCTGATTAACTCTGATTACCATACTGACTTCAGCAGCATTGTTTTGAGGTTGCTGACAATATTCAGACATTGTTTTGAATGAGCGGATAAAAGGGTTGACCCGTTGTAACTGCTCTGCTAAAGAACGCATAATTCCTAAATCACATCTAACATTACTTCTATCACTCATTCTGTACTCAAGAGCAGTCTCCACATCATAAAAGTAAAGTTGCGCATAACATGGTACACGATTGGGCAAATTTTGCACAGCGCCAATACGATGATAAAATACGTTATGTATTTTGAAATGATAGACGCCGTTTAAAACATTCTCATCTAACTGTGCCTCTGAGCTAACCATAGCAAATGACGCGTTATAAGAACGAATATTTGCTAGATAGTTCTGAGCACGTTTTTTGTTCGCAATATAAGTAGAATTCACATCCTTCAACAAATTTTCAAAAAAGCTATTGGGCGTCAATACCGGCAAAACTACCTTTCCCTTATGACAACAGAGAGCAAAAGCATTATTTTCACGACCTGTAATTTCTAATTGAAAATGCCTAGCTGAACAAAAAGAGCAACGAAAGGTCATATTTCCTAAGTTGAACGAATTAAAGTTCCTTGGAGGCATATTTAGTGCACACTTATAAGATTCTTGCAATTCAACTAAACTGTTTTCATCAATTAAATTATTAGTTATAACTCTGTCTGCCCCTACCGAGATTCTACGCCTTTGTCTACGTCCACTATTGCCTGTTAACGATTGGCGACGCGGCATTTTAAAACAACAAATATAAATAAACAAATGAATAATATAAATAAACAAATGAATAAGGAAATAATTAGAAGAAAACCTAATATGCAACAATTATAAATTGAAATAAAAACTGCACTCACGAAAATCCACTTAACCAAAATTCACTCACAATATTCTTTTTCAAATGCACTCACAATATATATTTAATTTATGATTATTATTATGAACACAATTTCCTTAATGATTTTGTCAATAAATCGACAGTTTATTTAGTTTATAGTCTTTTAAATAAATTTTTAAATGAATTTGGTAAAACCAACGGTTAGTTAGCATTGACAATACTTCAAGCTTTGGATGACAGATTTGTGAGAACTAACGGATCTTTTAAGATTGTAAGGAGTTGCCATATCCTCACTGTTCTAAATTTAATTTAGGTCTAGTAATTAGTAGTAGTTAGTAGTAATTAATATTCATGAAAGTGAAATAATTTTTTATTCCAATAGCAATTTAATTTTCGTTTTTATGTGCAGCATGATTGATCCATTCCATATGTTTCGATTTTCGAGAAAACTTGTCCCGTGCCATTTATTGAAGACACGAACCAGAACGATTACACCACATTAATCCGTGTCTGACCAAATGACTGCATTCTTGCAGACAACAACTTTTTTGATTAGTAATTAGTAATTAGTATTCATGAAATTGAAATAATTTTTATTTCAATAACAATTTATTTTATTTTTTTATGTGAAACATGATTGATCCATTCCATATGTTTCGATATTCGACATACTTAGCCCGTTCCATTTATTGAAGACACGAACCAGAACGATTACACCACAATACACCGTGTCTGACCAAATGACTGCATTCTTGCAGACAACAACTTTTTTGATTAGTAATTAGTATTCATGAAATTGAAATAATTTTTATTTCAATAACAATTTATTTTATTTTTTTATGTGAAACATGATTGATCCATTCCATACGTTTCGATATTCGACATACTTAGCCCGTTCCATTTATTGAAGACACGAACCAGAACGATTACACCACAATACACCGTGTCTGACCAAATGACTGCATTCTTGCAGACAAAAACAAAGCCAATCAAAATATGGCTGCATTTGCAATAAATATGACCTATCCCACATTATCATTGCAATACCTGATGGGTTTGATTAAAAAAAAATCACCTATTTTGCATAAAAGATAGATTCTTCAATCAAACCTATCATCTATGGCAATGATAATGTAAGATCTGTGGCTATATCAATAGCCAATGATGCCATTTGTGCATAATTTTGGTTTGTGTCTGGAGGAATCCAAAGTTATATCAGTTGTCTGAGGTTTCATTTATTGCGGACACACACCGAAATTATGCACAAATGGCATCATTGGCTATTGATATAGCCACAGATCTTACATTATCATTGCCATAGATGATAGGTTTGATTGAAGAATCTATCTTTTATGCAAAATAGGTGATTTTTTTTTAATCAAACCCATCAGGTATTGCAATGATAATGTCCCGATTAACGGCAAATGCTTGATTGTTTTCGTCTTTCCTAGAACAATGCAATCATGTTTGATTGTTTTGGTGTGCGTTCCCACTACGTGCACGTGCTGGTTTACCTAAAAATCAAACATTTATTGGGTACACAAACCACAACAAACCAAATATGACATAGATGACAGGTTTGATTTAAAAGAATACAACCATTTGGCAGAAACGGTATATTATTCACTCAAACGTATCATCTATGGCAATCATAATGTGAGATAACTAATATGCAGCCATATGCTGATCGTTTTGGTTTGTGTCCCCAATTTATGACTGATCTTTTTGGTTAGATTTTCGACTAATTTAGTACTTGCCATTTATTAGGGACACAAACCAAAAATTATCATATGGTTGCATATTTTTAGGGAAAAAGCAAACCAATACCACACATACATTCTTCCCAAAAGCATCATCTACGCTATACGTGTGCTCAATTCACACATACTATCCCATTGAATTTTTTAATTTCAATTTAAAATTAAACTAATTTATAATTAAATTTAAGAAAAAAAATTAGGTGATGCACATAGAGGAAAAACTAATCTTTCGAATGGTATAATTTTTATCCTGGTAAGTCCACCTGGTTTCCTGTAAAAGGGATAACAAAAAAACGTGTCGCCTATTTATATATAGATATTATTTATTTGCACTGGCACTTTATTTCAAAATTTATTCATTGGGTGAAAACTGAAAACAGTCTGAATCTTATGCCTCTTTTTTCTGTGAAAAAAATTATAGGGTTACTTTAGTGTCTTTAATTTAAACAAATTAATTGGTTAATACTATCTCATTGACTTGACATACGTCTTAACTTTTCAGCAGGTTGTAATAAAATCTAAAAACTACTAGAACAAAGACCAAGTGACGCCGATCATACGATCGGAAGATAGGTCTTTGTAACAGCCAGAATGGTCAAACTGGTACACATATAAGTACACTGTTAGAACCGCAGTGTTATACATATAAGTACACTGTTCGAACCGCAGTGGCAGACATATAAGTACACTATTAGAACCGCAATACACTGTGCAATTTACTACAGTTACCCACTTTATTTAACTTCCGTAACAAATTTTTCTTCTTGAATAAGGAAATGTGCAGCTGCTCCCATTATGATGATCGAATTTACAGAGTTTAACCTCTTTTTGAGAAACGATCATATAAACTAACAACCCATTTGATGTTTGCGAATATGCAATTAAATTTCCTGCTAACGAAGTTGGCATAGGTCCTGTGGTTTGATATATCAGGGCTTCCTCCAGTTTCGTCCTTTGTGCTGCGTTTATTGAACTTTGTTATTTGCTTGTCGTCTAGGCGGTTGGTTCAGGACTTGTGTAAGTAGCCAATTGCTCGACCGGACTGCCTTATTTTGATTTATTAGAATGGAAATTCTAGTCCTTGTCTTCTGGAAATTGTCTGGAACTCTTCTTGATCATGGAACTTCTGCTTGGACTGGACCTCAACTTGAATCTGTCAGGATTTAGACTTCTGGAATTCTTCGGGATCTTCTTTGGTCGTCGGAACTTCTTTAGTTTGGCTGGATTCAATTTTCTCTTCCTGACGTCTTCTGGTTCCAGCTGCCAACTTTGCGTTGTCTGAATCTTGGTTGCCACTTATTTCTTATTATGAGCTTTGGAGCAAAAATGTTTCCGTAGAAAGGTAAATGGTCAAAAGTGCTTTCGCTCCTTATGAAATTAGGTCTCGATGTGAGTAGTTTCTGTTTTATTTGGCTTTCTATTGTAAGTATGTAAAAGCGTAAAAATGAAAATTTAATAAAACATTACATCAGAGAGTCACAGCGCCGGTACTGACCGCGGGCTTCAGCTGATCGTCACTCCTACAGTTATGTCCGTTGTAACTGAAAGAAAAACACCATGAGCATACATCTGTTGTCTTCCAGTGCTGCACAATGAGGCCACAAATCCATTACAGTAAACAATGTGAACTCTACTTCACGCAAAGGTATCGGCAGCCCAGGAGGCAGAGGGTGAAAACCAACCCAAGAGCTCAGAAAACTGTCCAATGTGGGTGTAAACCGACCCCTTATTGAACTACAATATCAGAACACAGGTGAGAACCAACCTCGTATTCCGAATTTACCCACAAAACAAGTCACGAAGCGCGTAGGTGAGAACCAACCTCACACGCTTTTGCTAGGATGCAGGTGAGAACCGACCTGTCACCCGATCACTATGACCGGCGATACCTTTCTTCACGATTTAATTAAATTTCACTAACGTCGACTTGAGAAATGAATCGATTATCTTTAACATGGGCCCATTATGCAGCAAGGATCACAATTCAAATCTGTGGAAACGTCCTACACCGTCTCACTCACGGCCCATCACTCATGGCATCTCCCATCACACCAAACACGCTGCCCAACACTCACACCAACAGTGCACACTCAGTGAATTTACTCACCAGATCTGACTATTAACAGCACTCGATTTTATTTTAAGAAATTTCACTTTGACAATTATTTTTCAACTGACTCCCGAAACCTCATCAACGCTGCCCGGTTGGAAAAAACGGTCTCGTCTTAAGGTTTCTTATCACCAGAAGACTTAATGACTCTGCGTAAATCAACTGCGCATTTTCCTTCCCGTGAAGGGACAAAGTGCCTTATCGGCAAACCCATACGCTCACGCGTGTACTCATTCCACACAACAGGGAACCTAAACAATCTAGCAGAAACGAAACAACACAGACACAACGAAAGAGAAGAGGACAAAAAAAAAGACGAATCGCATTTGAAACAATTTTTATTTACATCCTACAAGTATGTAATCTGATTTTTCGTCTCTTTTCGGAATCTTTGCCAAACTTGTTGTTGAATTTTCAAGTAATCAAGGGCATGCTCTGCAAATTAGAGAAGGCTCCTTAGAGCAACCCCTTTGTATGACGAGCTAACTTTCTGTAGTAAAAACCGATTTTGGGTCCATTTGATAGATAAAAATATTCGGGTGTGGCTGTGTCGTGGACACGGCCGTGTGTTGTACGTGGATACGTCTCGTTACCGGTAATATTGTATAAGAAATGGATTGTTGACAAACGTCGTATTGAAACGTGCACTAGCTGCTGCCCAATGTGTCTTCATAAACGACGATCGTACACAATTGATCCCGACACTGTCCTGGGTTGATGTAGAAGCGATTTCATTATCCACTATCGGGCTCAATTTGATTGTACCATTGTTTAGTTCGGGAGTTACACACTTTTTAGTTTGTACTTTCTGGCTTCTGCCAAATTTTTATGTTAAAGGTAAATGAAAATCAAAAATTGTTTATTCAAAGTAAATGAACTTTATTAGAGGACTTGTTTTGACATCTCCACCAGCTCTTTTAAGGAAAAATTCATCAATTTGTTTTCTGGTTTGCCAAGTTGAACAGCGTGCTATTGAAGTTAAAACTCCAAAATCTTCGATGCTTGTTCCAAACATTGAATGGAAGATTATTTGTTTCATTTGTTCAGTGCTTCCATTGGTTTTCATCTGGTGGTACAATGAAGATATGTTTTGTTGATAAAATAATAAACCGTGTATCCCGTTGAAATTTAGGGTGCTTATGTTTCCCACATTTCCAGTATTCCAACTGGAATTATATGAAAAAATAAATTTTTTGTTACAACATTTATCAACATTTGTCATTTATCACAATATACCTCCAAAGTGGTACCATGTAAGGTTTACTCTTTCATATTCTGGAAGTTAAAAAATTTATAATTATATAATTATAAATTATATTACAATTACCTTACAATTATGTTCATTTTTTACAAAACCTTCCTGTCGGTCAATAACCGGACCAGTTGTTCTCGCCTCGAACTGCTGGTTAGAGTTCCACTGCCTTCAATGTTTTCGGAAGAGCTGACGTGGTCTTCAAGATATTCTGTCTCATATTCATCACCATTCTCCAGGTACATACATACATGTAGTGTATGATGCACCCACATATTACTGTGTTACCAACAAACTTAATGTTTGTGACCTCAGTAAAATGCAGCAGTCTTCTGAATCGGGTCTTCAAAAGACCAAATGCTTGCTCCACAACGACTCTTCCCCTGGAGTGAACAGTGTTGAAATTTTTTTCTATAGTAGACAGTCTACCGTTATCCCGGAAAGGAGTAACCAGCCAATCATACGAGGGATAGGCGCTGTCCACAAGCAGGAAAGTCTTGTTACGGAAGTATGAATCGACACCTGAATGCACATTTCGGTACAACTCGGACCTCCTCAAGACACGGCTATCGTGCAGACTCCCCGGTTCGCCGCAATACACACTTATGAACCTTTTTTTACAATCCACTACTGCCTGCAAAGATATGCTATAGTATTTTTTTCTATTACAGTAGCTTTCCTTGTTCTCTCTTGGCGCTTTAATCGCAATATGAGTTCCATCAATGCATCCGAACACCCCTGAAGACTGCCGCATTCTGAGGCGCTTCGCTTGGATTTGGCCATGAAATACATATACCTATGGCCAATAGAAATCAACCACATGGTAACTCTTTTTACTATGCTCCATGCAGTTGATTTGCAAATACCAAATAAATTTGCTATTTCCCTAAATGTATTTGTATTGGCCATGTACCACAAGAATACGTATATTTCCGTTTGTGGAAGGATTTTGGCCAAACCCTTATTAACTGATTTAAGTTTTTACGTTATCGATATTGGTGATCTATGACCGACGTAATTGATACCCACCAACTCAGTCCATCGTAGACAATCAATCAATGTAATGCATCAATTACTCTCATACTAGAAGAATTCAAACTAATAGTATATCGATATATCTCAACAAAATCAATTGCCCAGATAGCAAATTTTCAATTGATCAAGTTTTTCAATACGAACAGAATTCGTGTTAAGAGAAGTTTTAAACATCCAAAATAGAGAAATTAAGAGTAAAATTTAGTAATTAAGAATAAAAGTCAAGAGAGAAAGACTAAGAGAAAAATGTAACATACCCAAAGGAATAGCTGACCTCAGCAGTGGAGGTGTATAGAATAGACAGCATCCCAGCCGAGCCCTCATACGAAGTCAGCCAAGCTACAATGAAGAGGGTCAAGCCAAGGATAACCTACATGGAGGGAGAAATGTTCCGCACCAGCCAGCAAATCATGAATCGTCTGACAAGCACTCCAGAGGAACAATACCAGATAGGTTTGGAAATCCGCCGCATGATCCGGGACACGGAACGGTACTTCAAGGAGAAATGGGCCGCTGAGGAACCCCAATGTGAACAGCCGGAGGAGTCTGAGGACTGGACAAGTTACCGGACCATTGATCAACCACCCATACACAGACGAACTGCCACCACCAAACCGCTACACCGAAGTGTTAAATACCAAAAAAGAAAAAAAAACAAAAAATGAAAAATGAAATGAAAAACAAATTTTTGTAATCATTGTAAAATTCAATAAAAATGTAAATTCGTAAAAATCGTACATATGCATGAAATTAATGATATAATAAAAAAAAAAAATAAAAAAACCAAAAAAAAAAAAAAGAAACAAATAATAATAATAAAAATGTACAACATAAATAACTAAAATGTAAGATGCCTAAAGATATAGGCCTATGAAAAAAAAATGGGGGAACCTCTCCAAAGGAGGGAGGAATGTCATGACCTTGAATCATCAATCCCATTGAAGTACTTTTTGAATTTCTCTAAAGTTGATTCGATGAATACTATAAAGCAGCATATGTACTAATGGGCTTGTAACCAGGTACAGTCTTATAAATAATTATCATTATCATTAAAATTGTTGTGACCAATATTGAACGGTTCCTGTGGATTCTCGAACAAATGGAAGCCTAAAATGACTTTCAGAGAAACAAAATTTCAGATATTCACCCGAAAAGTGTGTGAGAATTTACACACGTTAAATATCTATAAAAGGACCAAGAGGTCAATTACATTAAATTGGATTTTGAACAAGGTTCGATATGAAGGCCAACAAGTTCATCGTTTTCATTAGGATGTTGATAAATTCTCTCCCAGGAATAGTCCTGTCATGACCTAAAAACAAAAATCCTTTCTAAAAACTAAAATTGCGATCAGAACAAAGTGTAAAACCAATCACTAACCGATCGATTACACTTATTGAAACCTGTAAAACGAAACCCTTCTTAAAATTAAAATTTCAAAACGAAATGAAATTTCGAACCAATCGAAAATCGATAACTGATCGATCAAAATAGTTGAAACCTAAAAACACATTGTAACCTGAAAATTCAAAAACGTTCCAAACCAAAAAATCACCAAAGAAGAACAAAATCAAGAAACCAATCGAAAATTGATAACTGATCGATCAAAATAGATGAAACCTAAAAACACATTGTAATCTGAAAATTCAAAAACGTTCCAAACCAAAAAATCACCAAAAAAAAAAACAAAAACAAAAACCAATCAGGAATCAATAACCTATCGATCAGATTATTTGAAACCTAAAAAACAAACACATTGTCACCTGAAGACCCACCAAAACTGTTTTAAAACAAAAAACCACAAAAAGGAAAACAAAAACAAAAGCCAATCAGGAATCAATAACCGATCGATCAGAATATTTGAAACCTAAACACCCAAAATTGCTTTAGGATAGAGTTCACCAAAAAAGAACAAAATCAAGAAAACCAATCACAAATTAATGACCGATCGATCAAGCAGGTTACAAAATCAATACCACACAAAATTTCAAATCCACAAAAGAATCAAAAGAAATCAATATGGGACACCAACATTAAAAACATCGATTCAGAAATTATAAATATTTATTAGACACCAAATCAAAACAAACTTAATAACTAACCGAATATGAAATCGATAACAAACAACCGGAAACATTTGATTAAGAAAATCAATAACAAACAAACACTTAAATTGAAATAACGTTTCAATTGAAATAACGATCAATCACCACGATCGGAATCAATCACTTGACATTTAATTAACAAACTGCCGACCGCCTAACCGATATAACACTCGCGACGCGCGACAACAAACTGAAGGCATGACGCCACAAGACAACCCATTCCAGCGTGAGGAATGCCGCGTCAACAAAAAACTGGCGCAATGACGCCACATCACGCCATCCAGGAATGCACCACGTCAGCTGCAACACAAAACATTATTTGGTTACAACAAAACTTACCCACGAGAAATGCCCCTGTCTACAAAATATTATCACAACGAATGTCGCATGCCTCTTTCTTGAGAATCTACTTCGACCTTCGGAAGAGTCATCCAATTTCATACAGGAATGTCAAAAATGCATGGGAACATGCTAAATTTTAAAAAATCCGTTCCCACACTGCTAAGCGAAGGTTACACGCGCAACGAAAACTGACTGCACGCGTGTAGCCTTGAATACGACGCACCTAGGGACATTCTCACGCTAGAAATTGCTGCGAAAGCAGAAAAAACAATATAAAATAGGGAAACTTGGAATAGAGAGGCAGTTATTGATCAGTCACCGGGAATACGACGACTCTTCGCGTGCCAGAAGAGTCTTGAAGGAAGACATTGCCTCTCCAGCCAATTCTGAAGGAAGACATCGCCTCCACAGCCAGATTTGAAGGAAGACCTCGCCTCTACAGACATCTTGAAGGAAGACATTGCCTCTCCAGCCAATTCTGAAGGAAGACATCGTCTCGCTGCAGAATTCAACAGAAGAATTCCGTTCTCTTTGGGTGAATTGACCTAGTAGTCAACACCAAAACACTGAAAGGTCCTCGTAGACCTCAGTTCTCTCCGAGAAGGGGAGCTGGTGATGTCAAGCCGAGAAAATTCCAGTCTCAAGGAAGCGTTGAAGAATCCGACAGCTGGCCCCAGACCGATTACCATAGGAGTATCGTCAGCGTCAACTAGAACGACGTCCTAAGGAAGTTATTCTACCCCCAGCGAAGAAACAGAAGTCCGGTTCGGAGGCTTACTTCAAGCGGAAGCTCCAGGAGGCGCAAAAAGATCTCATCCTAGCGAGTACGAAGGAAGCCAAAAGAATAGCCAGCCAGAGGATCAACGAGCTGAAAATGGAGCGAAGAAACTACCGACAGATGAAGCAGTCCCTCAAGCAGGAAATGATGTAAGAAAGAGGTAGGCAGCATACTAACTCTCCGGGAGTAACCCCGCCATTGTAAAAATTAGAAAAAAGAAAATAAACGTTATGTACCATTATTTCCGAGTATCACTTTGAAACGTCCCAACCAAATCTCGATTTTTGTGAATGATCTTATGTCTATTGATCGAAACCTCAGAAAACCCCAACATGTCTTTATATAAGATGACTTGTGGACGCAGACAGTACAATGAGGGTTCACTAAAAATTTACTTAAGTGCTTCCAGATTTACTTAAGATATATACTATGTTGTATCGTTGCAGTCAGCAAATACCAACAACACTGCTATACTTACTTCTTACAATATTGATCGCGTGCATAATAAAACACTGTTATAAAGAAAATGAGTTTAAATATACATTGATGTTGGGGTTTGGCTGGTTGTGCACCACTGTAGGACAAAAATTAATATGAAACAACGTGGATATATTGTAAATTAATTTAAAAAACAAAAAAATTTTTATTTCCAAACTTACGTTGAGACTATTTGATGATTGATGAATTTGTTTGTAAAAACTGTAGTTTATTTAACGAAAGGTCAAATTTAAAATTGACAGCCATTGAAGGCTGAGTCGAGAACGATAGTCAAACGTTAACTAAACTAAGAAAGATTCAAAAATTCGTAATTAATTTTGGTGAGTAGAGGGTAACTGTTGTAGTAACGGAAATGGATTGTAATAACGGATTCCACGAAATTTCTGACTAGTACTGTGTCCAGTCTGGGGATGTTTCCGATTTTCTTGTATAGAATGGTTCAGGAAATACGTTTGCAGTGGGTTCTATCTTCCTCAAACACCTTACTCGCCGGTAGAAATTTATACAAAATTTTCCTTTCCGAGGATCTGATTAGAAGACATGTGGCACCAGCCTGTCGTCATCATATAAGAGAAGCGGCCTTATACGTTGCTTGCATAGAAGTAATTTAAGCTGCGTTGATATTTTTTTGTTTTTGGGAAGTAGTTTTAAGGCAAGCAAAAGGTCCATTCGCCAAGGAGCACATTCTTTTACCTTGAGGGATTGTTGATAGTTTATTATTCAACGTGAATCCTAGATATTTCAGATTTTAGCGTTATTAATTAATTTAGTGTCGAAGGTAATAATCAAGTTTCCATTGATTTTGAAGTGTTTTTGGGATCTAGGTATATTTTTTTAATTTTTCCGAAGGGGAATTGGTGCTTTTGATTATTACTCCTGTTAGCGGTACGAGTGGTAAGGGGGACGCCAGGGCTACAGGAGAGCGGCCAGGACTCTGCAGCGTATCAGTTGGCAAAACTTTCTTCGCGGGAGAGATTGGAGTCACTGGAGGAGAACGGCTTGAATCTGACTGATTGGCTGTTTGCGGTAAAGGAGGGAATGAGGTTTCAGAAACAAAGAATTTGCTGATCAGATTTGAAAGCTCTTTATTAGGCGTTGCTAACCTGGGTTGCACTTTGGGGGGAGTGACACCGTTATTATTCAGCAACATTTTGATAGCCTCCTCCTGATTAATGTTATGCACAGTAGCACATTTATTGAGCTCTTTAAAGCATTTGAATACCGGACATGACCGGTCACCTGGTGGTCAGATTGACCAACATTGTGCCTGACACACCTGTCCTGTCTTTGAACTTCTTCTTTGGCTCGCCTCGATCCTTTCCTTTCCCAGCCTGAGTTGCACCAGACGACTGATCTCGTCCTAAAGTTTTTTTTTGATACCGCCAGCTGATTGCGTGATACGAACGTGGAGGCGTGATCTGCTCGTATCTGCTACATTCTTTGCAGCAGCAGCTTGTTTTTCCAAAAACTTCAACATTTCCAAAGCCGTAGATGTCTCGGTCGTACGCTGCAACTCCCATTGGCATGCTTTGTCGCTGTCTAACCTTTCGTGTAAATTGTGGACAATTATCATGTCCCAGTGTTCTACAGGAAGAACACGTCCACCATCCGTTGTAGATCGTTCGCTGTGGGTATACCCTGTAGCATCGGCAAGCGATAAAACTGTCGTAAAAGCTCCCGACAAATCGGGTACTCTTTATTGTACACCTGATTGAGTCTTTCCCATGCCTCTTTATAGCTCCCTTCCATAAGCTGCCACTCGCCTAAAGTCCTGGCAGCCTTTCCAAAAAACCACTTCTTCAAATACGAAAATTTGTACGCCGCCGAGACCTCTTTGTACAGCCCGGGGGTCGTCCAGTGCCTCCTTTGGGTCAATCCTATTCAATAATCCCGGGTGGTAGTACCGTCTGGTTATATGTGGTTATATTTGTTAACTATTATTATTTGTTCTGGTTCTCTATTGTTAATTATTTTTGTTTTACCAATATAATTTCCGAGAAACCGCCAAACAGATAGAAAGTGTTTTAAATTCGAATCAAATGCGCGCGTTATTCCACTTCTGAATTTTATTGTAAATTCCCCGGGTTTAGTAAAAACACACTGCGTTTTTAATTATAGTTGATACTTTATTATTCTCACGCTTTATCTGTTTACAAACACTTCTGATAACCTTCCAGCTCTTTGATAGTTTTTCATCTGCGTCTTGATCGAAATTCGGCACCGGCGCCCTTGCATCGAACACATTTACAACACAAGTTCTGCTATTCCAATTAATCAAATGAAACACCACATTATAATTCTTCTAATTCTTTAATTTGCTCAAACTACATATTATAACGAATAACTCTTCAGTATAAGAGTTACTGGTATAACACTTCCGTATGAAAGTTACTTCATTTTGTCCAACCCTGAAAGGGACGTGCTCTTATCAGATCTTTATTGGAAGTCGCCTGATGAACAGCCTGCTGCGTTCGGAAAGAACTATCGACTGTCAGTGTTCAACAGAACGTCTTCCAATTAACATGCACTAGAAGTGTGATATAAAGAACTGGATGTTATATTAAATAAATTAATATAACTGGATGTTATATTACCGAATTATACACGCAACATTTTTTATGAAAGGCTAAAATTCAACTAAATTATCTAAAGCTAATTCGAGAATCTTTGTCCCTAAAGTTCTTCATATTTGTTTAAAATAAAATATATAATTTATGAGTTAGTACTTCATTACCGCTCAAATGTATTTGGCCACACAGAATAATAGTTTTCGTAAGAGTTTAACTAAATGAAATGAAATTTTTAAAACATTATTTCAAATTTTTGACTCATCAATGTGTCCACCTCTGTTTTTATTGACGGCCTCGCAGATCCTCGAGCTACTATATTTTCCAGTAAGTATCAACCTACACTCCAACCGAGCTATTAATTTTTACAGCGTTGGTTTTGTTATTTTTCGTCATTCGTTCTGAAGTATTTTCCATAAGCCCTCCTGAGATTTAGGACAACATTTTCGTACCTATCCAGCTGGTCTCATAATAATTCTATCGGATTCAGGTCAGGTGTGTAAGGTCACACTGTAGTACTTAGCATAGACAATCAACGTAGGCAAAATTTAGCACTAAGAACTAATTATAATAATTGCACAGATTTCCAAGCTTAGTGGAGACAATCAATTATTATTTATTAGACACAATTAATTTACTAAAGTTTAGCAAAGACAATTTATAATCAGAATTAATTACCATAGTTTACTTACCTACTTACCATAGTTTTTTATTGTAGAATTAATTGGCTCATGAGAACTGAATTGATTGCATCAAGATGTTGCACAAAGATTCTAGCAAACTTTTTGCAATCAATGTTTGTCTTTAAAAAATCAATGAACTATCTTCAGCTAATGAGAACGGAATTGATTGCACAAAGATGTTGCAAATAGATTCTAACTAAACTTTGTGCAATCAATAGAAATAATCCACATGATGTTAATGAACTCAATGATAATTTTGGTATAAATAATTGATGTTATTTTGAATAAAGTTAGTCTGATTTGGATCTTCAAACGAAGTGTTTTATTTCATCGATAATTACAGGGCACTTCTTGGTACTCTAGATTATAACTCATCTTACCTTGATATTGGACGGTGCTTCATCGAGCACTACAATATGGTAAGACATTGAAGAACTTGGGACAATTTAGATTCACTCATTACAGGTGACTGTGGAGGCCATACCATAACTTTCAAAATCTTTTGATTTTCTTTCTCGTTAAGAAAGCGCGTGCACAGTTTTGATGTGTGTTTGGGATCGTTGTCATATAGAAAAATAAATTCAGGAACAATTAACCGCAATCCCGAGGGCAAAACTTTTCTTTCTAAGATGTCTCTATAGCTGTTTAAAATAGCGGTGTATCTCTTTCAAATGAAAATTACTTTGGAATGTTTCCACTAAGATTTATATAAAACACAAATTATTAAATTTGTACAATAATTTTTATTTAGGGAGTTCGAATGCTGGTACACTGGTACACTGGTGGTCAGTGTTCGACTATCTAGTGAATGTTTCTTCACCGTCGTTATATTTGTTAATTTTGGGAAATCCAGAAGTCCTTAATTGTCCGTAATCGATTTTCAGGAACTCGTCAAATCGACTCGGACGTTTTTGGGCCTGACGTAAAATTTCGTCATGCCATCTGGATGCTTGTGCAGGTGTCTCGCCACATTACAAACACAAAAACTTTAACATTTTGTAATAATTTATTTCACTTTTGATTTTATACATTGAGATAAGTTCTATATAAATGTATGATTGAAACTCTGGAATTCTATTTGATGGTGCGGATTTGATCTGGACTCGATGAAGGTTTGATTTGGACTGGTTGACCAAAAAATGGCATGATCTGGTCGTCACTACAGAAGGGATTGATTCCAAGGCCAGACTCGTTAAACTTCAATTAACGAGTTCCCTGAAACTCATAAACACGCCATTTGATAAGAATCAAATGGCGACGCATTTTCTGTCGATCATAGGCATGGGTGCTCTTATCGGTGACAATGTGACTACATTGTACTTAGTTACAATTTACTTACTTACTACAATGTAGGTACATTTTAGTTCTCTCTTCATGATTGAACATTCCGCCCGCCATCATCAACTTGATTGATGATCTCTAATGCTTTGGTGTAATGACGATGATGGAAGGATTGCCAACTTGGATATAGGTCTTGTCACTGTCGAGTTGGCAGTTCGCAATGCCACGACTCTGATTAATCCATTTTTGCCTATGGATGAACTTTGATTACTCTTGCAAGCGGCCATTTAGTGGTGGTAGCCTCTCATCGCTGATTAGTACTAAGGAGTCTATGTTGATATCGTGTGATGGATGATGCCACTTTGTAATTGATAACTGCCGTTGCAAGTACTGTTTTGACCATTTTGCCCAAAAATGTTGAAGTCTCTGTTGAATGAATTGCCATCTTGATAATCTTGATGTGTTCTTCTCTAAATAGGATGGCTCTGGAACTGTGTTGATAGGTTCTCCTATAAGAAAGTGTGCTGGAGTTAATGCTGATAAGTCCTCTGGATCCTCTGTTAATGGCTCAAGAGGTGTAGAGTAACACTGCTTCGATCTGTACTAATAATGTTGTTAGCTCTTCAAATGTAAGAGCAGTATCTCCGATTGTTCTACTAAGATGGTACTTGACTGATTTTACTGCTGCTTCCCATTTGCCTCCCATGTGTGGTGCTGCTGGAGGATTGAACTTCCATGTAGTTCCTTCATTTGTTAAACTCTTTGCTATAGATGAGTGCTCCTTTGAACTTTGTATGAATAACCTCTTGAGTGAGGAGTTTGCTCCTTGAAAATTGGTGCCGCAATCACTATACAAGGTCTGACAAATTCCTCTGCGTCCAGTGAACCGTCTGAACGCTGCAATAAACGAGTCGGTGGAGTAATCAGTTTCAGCTTCCAGATGCATAGCTGAACTGACGAAGCAACCGAAGATACACAACCAACCTTTCTGTTTTTTGGCGCCACGTCCCTTCCATGTTTTTAGTGTAAGTGGACCTGTGTAGTCCACACCAGAGACGGAAAACGGTCGAGATGGAGTGATTCTTGATGTTGGCAATTGACCCATTAATTGCTGTGCTCGCATTCCACGTAAACGAGCACATCTCTGGCAGCGTTGAATGAATGCTCTGATGGGGATTCTACCACCTAGAATCCAATAGTGCTGTCTTATATGGTTCATCGTTGATTGTGTGCCACCATGCAATGTTCTTCTATGTGCATCTGCTATGATTAACTCTGTGAATGGTGATGATTTTGGCAAAATTGCTGGATGAATGGCCTCTTGCTCGAGATGTGATTGTTGCAATCTTCCTCCCACTCGAACAACACCTTGAGTGTCTATAAATGCTGTTAACAGAGTGAAAGGATGTGATGGTGGTAATTGATTTGCTCTTCGCTGTTTGATCTCTCTCTCTTGATACGCTGCTTGTGTTGATTTTATCCAATAGATACTTGATCTCTTTAAATCTTGTGGAATTAGTGGATAATATAATGATGACTGTGGAACTTGCTTTATGATTGATGCTACTCTGAAGCAAATTGCGGTTGTTCTGAGTAATGTGCTTAATGATGAGTACTTCCTTATGATCTCCAATTGCTTCTCTTGATGGTTTGCCACCACAGTGAATGTTTTACCTGGTCGTTCTTCGATTAGTTCTTGACCATCAGCTACTTGGTCTTGATTTGGCCATGATTTGTGACTCTCTCTTAAAAATTGTGGGCCTGTCCACATTTCCTCTCTTGAGATGCTCTTTATGATGATTCTTGCAATGATCTATCCACTGATGCCTCATGGATCATTGTGTGATGTATTCCATTGCATATCTTACATCGTCTTTCTGATATGCAACTCTTGATGTTATGATGTCCAAAGCAGTTGAAGCACAACCCTTGCTCTCTTACTACCTTGTGCCTCTCTGATGATGATAAATTTCTGAATTTTAGGCATTCAGAGAGATAGTGTGGTCCTCTACAATGATCACATGAGTATCTTGACTGGTTTACTTGCTGGCTCCCTTGGTGTGCTGATTTGGTCTGCCTCTGATGATTGGTCTCGATGTAGATGGTTCTGGTCTTTGTTTAAATCTCTTCTGTATTGATGACTGCGATGATGTATCTCTTATTGAATCAAGTGCTCTTGCTCTGTTCTGAATGAATTTTACTAAGTTCTCATAAGTTCTGGTACCTGGATTTGAGCTTCTCTTAAGTTCCCACGCCTCTCTGATTGTTGGGTCTATCTTATGTGTGATAAGGTACACTAGCACATGATTTTATAGCTCAGCTGGAGTTGCAAGGGTCTTCATTGCATCAACTTGATGTTGTGTTGATGAGACAAGAGAGTCGAGTTCTTCTGATGACTTGGCCTTTGATGATATATTTGAAAACAGCTTCTCAATATATGATAATATAAGTCTCTCTTTATCATCGAACCACCCTGTCTGCAGAAAGCAAACCATTCTGGAACCATTCTGCAGCATCTTTGCAGCAATGCCACTGACATTAAGTTTGAGATATGTCAGCTTCTCCACCTCTTGAATATAATAATAATAATAATGAGTGTATATTTGATCTTTAACCGATTTACAAAACTAGACTTAACTATACTTAACTATACTTAACTATACGAGAGAGTCGAAAAAGTTTAACGTAACAAATTTTTCTTTTGCAAACATATAATACAAACCAATAATACATTTCTTCCTAATTTTCACCTACTGGCCAGAAGGGGGGTATATAAAAAGTCATACTAAAAATATTTACACAAGACTTCATGTATTGCTGTTCAATAAATGAAGTCTCCTTTAATGCATTACACCATGCAGAGCCGGTAATCTGTCCCTCACTCCTTTCCCTAAAACATCTTTCAACCTTATTCCCTTAGTTCCCGTAACCTCACAAACCTCGAAAACAATTGGTTTTCTTCCCGCAGCCAATACTTGCACGCCCTAGTTTCTTTTCCTAGTCTAAAGCCTGCGATTATAGCCATCTCCCCTTTTCTTTTATACCTGGCCCTTTCTAAGTAAATAGGCTTCTCCTCTTCTAACAACAAATCTCCTATCTCTTCCGCGTATCTCGACTCCCTTATTTCCTCCTTCCTCTTCTGCCTTCCTAGATCCCTCCCCACCCTTTCTAACTCCCTCCAGGTCTCCCTACCTTCTCTTCTCCTACGCGCCGACTCTTCTACTGACCACCGTCTTTCCCTGAGAAACTTGCTTCTGTCATGCACTAGTTCTGACCCTATCAGCTTTCCATCCAGGAGCCTGATATACTCCCTTCTTAAGTCCCATTCCTCCAAATTCCTCCACTTCTCCTCAAACTTGATTGCTCTTGAGGCAATTCTTACCACAAGTTTCTCCCTCTCTGTTTCCTCCAGCAGTATATGCGCTGGTGTGGACCTATCTAACTTGAGGCACCATCTAAGGTACCTCTCATGTACCCTTTCCACCCCCTGTCTTTCTCTCCACCCCCAAATCTCCGAGCCATAGGACAATGAACTTCCAATGAGAGCGTCAAAGAGCCTCATTTTCCCTTTCCAGTTTTCTCCTAACTTCCTTTCGCCCAAACTCCAAACTTTGCCCAGTAACCCCTTCGCCTTTTTCTCTAGGAATCGAATGTGTGCCTCATCCCGATTGTTCGTTTCCAGCATATACCCTAAGTAAGGTATTTCTTACACTTCCTCTATTATTTCCCCTCTCCATTGGATGCTCATTTGGTTCCATAACCTCATAACCTTAGACTTCTCCACGTTAATTTCCAACCCTTTCCGCTCCGCATAGCGGCCAAATCCGTTTAAAATTTCCTGCAGTCCCTTCCTTGTTGCTGACACGAGAGCTGCATCATCCGCGTATGTTATTGACCATATCTTTTTTCTCCCTATAACTAGGCCAGTTTCTTGATGTCGCCCCATCTTTTGCTCTAGGTCGGCAAACGCTATATTGAATAGCAGTGGACTTAGAGGGCAGCCTTGCCTGACCCCTTTTCCAGACCAAAACTCTGACACCGTTCGCTCCCCGACCACCACTCTGTTTATCGTTTCTCGATAGATCTCCGCCACCAACTCCCTCAATCTTCTCACTATCCCTAACTTATCCATCATCTCCAAAATCACCTTTCTATTGACATTATCAAATGCCGCTTTTAGATCCGCAAAATAGACGTATACCACCCCATGTTCGTTCACCAACGATCTCTTTACCTTCTTTAGGTTTTTTTCGATGACTGCTTTCAGTAAATATACTGCGTCTATTGTGCTCCTTCCTTTTCTAAATCCCATTTGCGTCTCTCCCAACCTTCCCTCCACTTCCAGTATCCCTTCTATTCTTGCCCTCACAATTTCCGCAAAAAGCTTGTATCCTGAGTCCATGAGCGTAATCGGTCTGTAGTTTTCTGTCCTTTTTTTGCATCCCTTCTTGAATACCGGCTTCACTATTCCAACTCTCCACTCTTTCGGGAAATCTTTCTTCAAATAGCTTCCATTTAGATTCAATCTTTCTTCAAGAGATTCCACCTCTTGAATATGTGGCTGATTAAGTATAACTGTATAAGTAGATTGAAAGAGATCTCTAAATGATGGCCAGTCGTCGAAGTCTCCGCTGAAAGTTGGCAATTTGATCTCTGGTAGATGTTCTCTGTGATCTCTGTCTCCTGTATGATGTTGATAATTTGGTCTCTGATTGGTGCTTTCGCTTTCGATTTCTTTTCTCAGATCGTTCAGCGTGAATGACATGTCCGCATATGCACTTAACATCTTCTGATAGGCTGCTGTCTTAACGTATGGATGGTCAAAGATGTCGTCATTGCATGCCTCTCCAATTTGGACATGTGCATCATGGAACTCAGTCCACAAATTATTGATTAATTCTGTTTGCCGTTCAATACTAACTAGATCTAGTGCACTAACCTTAGTTGCTTTTAGTTGATCATCCATCCTCTCTATAGCAACAACTCTTGACATTTGTGTTTCCAACCTGAATTTGAGTAAAGGTGTTGCTGCTTTTTCCATTGTAGAACCTTATCTTGATTCGTCCTCTTGCGTCGCCAATGATTCGGGCGCCTGGTGGGTTGTAATCCCCGATGTACGAGGAATTGGCGATACATTGTTCTGTTCGTCAAAGCCTAAGAATTCTGCACTGCCTGAAGTTGATGGAGACGTAACTTTCTCTTTGTCCGACATGATTATGTTTCTTTCTTAAACTGAATTAAAACTGTGTTATTACTGTGCTAGAACTGTACTAACTCTGATGTTATAAATAAATACATAAATTGTCTGTACACTTTCCGATTTGTTCTCTTAATACGCGCGCGACGATTATCTTTTGATCAAAAACACGATTTTCTCTTAGGATTCTTCACTCAATGTTAATCAAACTTAAACTTATAAGAATTTGTCTTTTGATTTTATAAACTACTAACAACTTCACACTTGATTATTTCTCACAAATTAAAATGTACTTGCACTGTTCTATACGTGAATAAATTTTCACTATGTCCGATTATGCTCTTGAAAAATTGAAGATGATTGAAACTTTGATAAAAATAATCACTCTTGAAAATAAGGCAAATCTTATTGCAAATAGTCACTCTTAAAAATTGATATAATCCTTTTACAACATCCCCTTGATTAGTCCTTTATTTCATAAACTAAAAACAGAATACCACAGTTTTCATTATAGATCTATTACTTGATAATGTTTCTTGACATTATTTAAATGGTTAAACACTATAACTGTCCATCAGTGATCACGATGCTCTTGAATACTAAATTATAAAATGACAACACAGTTCCTGATTCACAGTACAATTAATCCTCTTTACGATATGGTCTTTGATGCTCACACTAAAACTTCAACTTAAATTTGTCTCTTCATTAATTCACAAATTAATACTGATATCTCTCATTGTTTTGAAATTGATTGTCACTCTAACAGTTTTTTCTGATAACACACCCGGGAATCCGGCTCGAAGGACCAAAAAGTGTATAAAATAGCGGTGTATCTCCTTAAAATGAAATTTACAAACACAAAAACTTTAACATTTTGTAATAATTTATTTCACTTTTGATTTTATACATTGAGATAAGTTCTATATAAATGTATGATTGAAACTCTGGAATTCTATTTGATGGTGCGGATTTGATCTGGACTCGATGAAGGTTTGATTTGGACTGGTTGACCAAAAAATGGCATGATCTGGTCGTCACAGAAGCGATTGATTCCAAGGCCAGACTCGTTAAACTTCAGTTCCCTGAAACTCATAAACACGCCATTTGATAAGAATCAAATGGCGACGCATTTTATGTTGATCATGGGCATGGGTGGTCTTATCGGTGACAATGTGACTACATTGTACTTAGTTACAATGTATGCACATTTTAGTTCTCTCTTCATGATTGAACAATATCCTTGTTTTTTAATTCCTTGTGTTCGTTGAAGATCCCCTACAGCAGAAGTGACGAAACAGTCCCAAATCATTACAGAGCCTTCACGGTGTTTAAACGAAGCCACTGTGCATGCCTCCTTCACCCTTTCGTGAGAATTCCGCCGATCAAAAACTTCTTTTCGAACTGAAAACTTCGAATTTAGATTCGTCCCTCCAGAGGACCTTCTTCCAGTCGGCAGTTGTTCAATCCTTATGTTCGTGTGCCCATCAGAGTCTCTTCTTCTTATTTATAGGTCTAAGAAGTGGTTTCGAGTCTGCTATGCATTCCTTCAGACCCGCTTCACGGAGACTCCTTTTGACAGTGGATACACTGACGGATTCATCGCGTTGCTTGTTGAGTTCCACTGCTATTTCAGGTGCAGTAAGACGCCTGTTCCGCTCGCTTCTGAGGACTATGTTAGAATCTGTACTAGAAGTCGTAGCTCTTAGTCTGTTTGAACGAAGACCATTGCAAACTGTTCCTTGTGTTGCAAATTTTTTGACAATATAGTCAACAGTTTGCCTTGGAATCTTCTGTAATCTGGAAATTTCAGAATGTTTCAGAATGTTCTTGTTATGATATTAAAAGTTATGTTCATAACAAGGGATCGAGGAGTGCTTATGTGCAAGATCACTCGACCCTTCATTGAATAATAAGTCACCGTAGTTAATTCAGTTACTTTATTTTTTTATTTATTTTTAAAGGTTTTTGGATCTACATATATTATGATAAATCTTTAGAAGTATTTTCTATTGTCTTCAAATTAAGTATCTTGTTTCTAATTTTTAAAGGTTTAGGTTTAACATTTTAATTCACATCACTTCAAAATTTTAATTCTGGTTCATAGTCTTAAGATTTATTAGTAATTCTTCATATCAATAATCTAGTCTAGTTTATGTATAACAATTTATTTTACATCACTTCAAATTCCTTAATTTTGGTTTCATAGTTTTAACATATTTTTCTAATTTCTTCTTATTAACAATCTGGTTCTAATTTTTGGAATTAAGTTCTATGTATAACAATTTATTTTTACATCACTTCAAATTTTTTTTATTTTTGGTTTTATGTATAACAATTTATTTTACTTCGCTTCAAATTCTTTAATTTAGGTTTCATAGTTTTAAGATATTTTAAAGTTAGCATAGTTTTTAGTAATTACTTTAAGTATGTTTTATGTTTATTGCTCAAAGACTTAATCGAAACAATAATTGCACTTTAGGATTTAAAATGAATGAAACGCCGATAATTACACTGTTTTAGTTTTATGACCCGTGGGCGGGGAATAACCGTGTGTTGGAAAGATTTGTGTTATGAATGAAAGTTTTACAATCATCTTCAAGCAATGAAACCTAAATAACAGGTAATAGATGTATCGTTTTGGAAATTTAAAGCAAAGTGCACGTGACCAAATACTCTTGAACGGCATTATAGATTAATTTTTGTAAGCTAAATTTTCTAAGAGTTAATAAGAATTGTGGGAAATTATAAGTGAACTATAAACTGAAAATTACGAATCTAAAACTTAAATAACAAAACTGATAAGGAAGAAAAGTCTCAACTAAAATCTATAAGTCTAACCAAAAGAGGAAAACGGTCAAGTAGATAAATAAGAAAATGGTCAAGAGATAAACCTGAAAACGTAAACTTCATGAAGATATATACATTAATAAGTCTTATAACAACTGATAAGCGAGCGTGCTTTCACACTAGATGATCGCAGCGCCACCGAAGCAGTTTTCGTTAGAGTTGCCAATGTTTTATCCCGTTTTTGTGTTAATCGGGAAAGGAACAGGGAGTGCTTTCCTTTCGCGGTGAACTTCTCCTGCACCCGGACTTGTGGCTTGACTGTATTAATTAGTCTTTACATCGAAAGAGCAAGATTTAATTTCAAAAATCTAATTGTCCTTAAACTTGTTAACATTCTCTTCAAAATTAAAAATTCAATTGTTAACTTTTTTTAAACTTTTTTTATTTCACTTCTCAAAATTCAACGTTCTCAAATTATTTTCCAACTTTCATTCTTTCAATATTCAAAAATTTAATTGTCCTTAAACTTGTTAACATTCTCTTCAAAATTAAAATTATTAACACCAATGCTTTTCACTATTCGATACGATATCTGCCAAAAAGTATTCGTTGAGTAAAAGTATCGGGATCGAAAGAAAAGGCACTCGATACAAGTACTCATTACAAACTCCACATGTAAAGAAAATAAATTTGCAGCGTTAACTTTATATATTTTAATCGGAGGAGTTTTTCCTGCGAATTTTTGAGGCTAATCCACCTTCCTTCTTTTTATTTGTAAAATGGAAGTGTTAAAATCGTCTGGCTAAGCCCTCTTCCTGGAACTTCCTTGCGTTGGATGAACGTCTTTCTCTCTTTGATAAGGCGTCGGTGGTTCAACGTCTGTATTTTCCAAGTCCTCTTTTGATTGCAAGATGGGTTCTTCTGCCGCTTGCATTGGTTCCTCGAAACATTCCTGTGTTTCTGGCGCAGATAATACACCTTCAGAGGTTCCAGGTTGACTTAAGTTCCCCGAGCTCCGTCGACACTGAACAATATCTTTCAAAAAAAGCAAGTACCCGAAATATTGCCATTTGCTTTTTGAAATTTCACCACCAGCATCTTCTGACCATGGTCGTTTCAGTTTTGATAGCTCATTGCCAAACTGCGTTTTTCCTCTGAACAGCAAGAGAAATGCAACATAGTCATTTCTTATTAGAACTGACTATCAATTCAACTAGTCGCATTGCAGCAGCACAGTACGGTAACTCGATCTATTTCTTTTTCTGAGTCCATGAGTTGTTCATGCCTGTACGTCAGAGATCCATCTGGGGTAGCATGCAAGTAAAACCCTGTCTCGTCTGCGTTGTACATGTTCTCCAAGGCGAACATTTCCAGCACTGCTGGGATGCGCGTAGATCTCCATTTTACGGCTTCGACTGAATTGGCCCTGGCTTTTTCTCCGTGGGTGTTTTTAAATTTAATGTCACGTCTATTGTTCCACCGACTCGACCAAGCATCTAAAATTCATATATTTGATGCGCTCTTCCGTTCCGCCCTTCTGCTGCAGCAATGCTCCTTGGCTCCTCGTATTTTCAAATCGTCTAGTATTATCGTCTAGAAAATTTACAAATACATATTTTTTTTTTGCGTTTCCTTATAATTTGAGGTTTGAGAAAATGTCTGTAAAATATGAATCTGATTGAGGGTAAGTTACCCAACATGTTCGTTATCTACCGTATGTTCAGCCGTATTAGTGCTAAGAGTATAGGAAACTTTAAACGCGTTTTATTCGGAACAACATTTTTCAAGTCGGGCGTGCGGTTTTCTCAAAAACCATTGGACCGATTGACTTCTGGTTTTGCACACATTTCGAGGGAACCGTCAGATAGCTTGAATATTTTAACCGTGCTCTCATATTTCATTGACAATTTTCCTGGACAATTGAACATTAATTTTCAAACAGCAGCCATTCCCCTGATAGTACCCCCTTAACTAAAGTTCCTATTCGTGCAAATCTTATTCCCCTTATGAAGTGTTTATTTCAATGCTCTTTATACTTGACATTACTAATATTCTTTTATTTTTTGTTTAGATAGTTACTATTTCTTAATTAAATTTGGAGAAGAACTAGGAGAATCTATTAAAACTTTTTAACTACCAGAATATAATAAAATTAGTCTGTTTTGGGGGGCGCCGTCGTGGGAGGGAGCCGACGTTAGTTCGTTAAGTTGATTTGATCCTTGAGCTAAAGTGCTCGTCAAAATTATGATATTGTAAGCTATCCATCCTACTCGATGGGAAATCTAGAGGCAGAGAACCCAATGATGAAAATGCTCCCCAAACCATTAACGAGCCTCCTTCAAAATTTCTTTTAGAAAAAAGAAGTTCGTCTTTCCTCAAATCTCTCCAATAGTGCCTGTAGCCATCAGGTCCATCCAGGTTGAATTTCTTCTCGTCGCTAAATATAACTATAGTAAAACAATTTTTTTGTTTTTTTTTTTTGTGTGTTTCTATTTATTAATTTCTCTTTTCAAGGGTTTTTTTTTCTGTGACACGTTACGTCAGTGGTAGAAACGGCGTCGAACATTCTGGCCTACCTGCAAATAGAAACGTAAAGCAATGTGTGAGCGTCAATAAAATATGGTCGCTAAAGTCATCTCATCTCGCGCATTGGTTTATACGTCCCTTTACAAGCACTCAAGAGTATTATACTACGGTACAAAAACACGGGATCAAACATTGTGACTATACGTTTATGGTTGACCACGGAAACTCACTGGCCACCCAGACAGAGAGGAAACACCAGTAACTGTCTGGAACTCTGTGAAATCATCAGGGTGGCATCCCAACTCTGGAATTTTTTCACAGTGTCTAACGAGAGTCCATCAAGGGGAAACGCCAGCCTTGGTATCTGACTCTTCACAAATGTTTGATCTATGAAACATTGGCAAAATAAAACCATTACGATCACATTAATGCTTGGGACACTTGTAAAGCGCACTGCACTGCACTGCTGGCTAATTTTCTTTTCAAATCTGGGGAAATAATGATTTCTACTTTAATCTTCATGACCGAACTATAGGACCTATACGACACCCACAATTACCGACACCCAATGAGTAAAGTTACTCACCAACTCACTTTTCGTTTAGGTCCTTTATTTTTTTCACACAAATCTTCACTATTACTAAAATTGCTCTAATGGAACACTATATATTTGAAATGAGGATGGAACAACCGAAATAATAATCACTTGGCGCACAATCACTCTGGAGTTTAAAACTCGAATGTCTATGATCGCTCAAAGGATTACTTACGACCGCGCAAATGTTTTGTTATTCCTCCCTACCAGGCAAAAATGTTTAACTTCATTCTTCAAATCTCAGCTAAACACGGAACATGCCTATGCGGTGCAATTCCTTTGAAAATATGGCCCGTTCCAGGACCGAATTTCTTATACAAAGAATGAAACTGAACATTCCTTAAATAATATTCTCATGTACCAAACAAATGTTCCAAGAACAATAGCCAAAATCCCGTATGACCCAAAGGAAAACCGAACCGACGCCATTGAGATTCCTTCATACCTACAATTTCACAAGTACGTACGTACTTACTCTTACATAACCTTAAGGAAAAAACATGAAAATATTGAAAATTCCTAATTAAAATAAATTTAAATATTTCTCACCCAATTCCGGTCACGGTTCCTTTAGCTAATTAGTTGTCCCCGAAAATTTTCATTCAATTGATTTCGATACAAACAGAAGCTACTAAAACTAACGGCAAGTTACAGGATTAACTGTATTAGCTTCAGAATTCGATGTGTTTTTTGGCCAAAGATTTAAAACTTTCATGGATAGTAGATTTTTTTTTTTTTACGTAAAATGCGTAAATTTCCTGGGTGTCCCTAATTAGTTGGCCGCAACTGTATATATTCTTAATTTACAATGGATTCTATAATTTAATTTATAATTAATTAAATTTCTTTGCTTATGAGTACCTTAACAAACAACGTGATTTTTGCTTAATATTATCAGAATTGAATTTGAAGATATCAAACCAGTTTGCATTTTCATTACAAATCTTAGACAATCTCATAAGTGAATCAAAACATTAAAAAAATAAACAAAAGAATTTATAAGATGCGTCAACTAGAAGTAATTACACTGTGGTTTCAAATACTCTAATTCTCAAACTTTTATGACGTTATTGAAAAGCAAATGGTTAAACATTTGACTAAAAAGCTACAGCGGAAAGAAACATGTCCGCTCTTGACGAATGCAGAATGCAGTATTGAATTACTGTTCGGCGATAATTGCGGCCAAGTCCACGTCTGCGTTGATACAGAAATAAATACAGGCCAAGACCTTATACGAACTGCCGAACATCAAACATCGAGCAACAATAGACGACAAGAGCTGCTTGATTTCACGAAGATCAATAATTTGATTGAATAATATTTACTAGGAATGCCCGTGGCAGTCGGAAATCGACTGCATACTCTTGAAATTAAGAGATTCAAGTTTATTTGAAAATAGAAAACTCCATTGCTCGAAAGCATCAATTGCAAGGTATCCGTAAGAATTTATATTTTATTTATTTATTTTACAGATTGCCGGATATCTAATACCTCTACAACGATCTTATTTTAAAACTTAACTCTACTCTATAATAAAAATTAACCGCTACAGGATGATTTCCTTGTGGAAATCTTCCGTGCGTTCATAAAATCACTTAACTCTATGTAGGAAAAATTAAAAACTAGCTGGACTGGTCTAATACCTTGGCCAGCGCAGACTCAACTTAGTAGTCTTACCAATGTCTGTTTTATTTATTTGTTCTACCGTTACATTTTCGTATTTTGTTGTTTGGCTTAAGCTTTGTCCGTTACCGGTTTCTAAGAATGTCGAAGGGTTTTTCTCACGGTTTGGAAATTAGATTTATATTTTGTGCAATATTCTGAGATATTTTAAAAGACTAAAAAGCGGTGAATCGTTATGTTGGAGTGGATCTAGTAGTTCTTTCAAAGGAGGTGGGTCTCCTTTGAAATAACTTCTGGTTTTATTGCACTCTGTAAGGATATGAGGGATTGTGAGCTGTGCGTCACAATGAGGGCATTGCGGAGGGTTCACCTTGTCATACGAGTACCCATGGGTGAGTGCTGTATAACCAAGTCTAATCCTCGTTAACTTCCTCATCATGACATTACTCAGGTGTGGATTAGGGGGGGGTGATGATGGAGACGTCCAGTGTTTAGCCAAGAAGGAGGTGTTTTCTTCCCAACATTGTTACGTTTTAGCTCCTTTGTTTTCTGAGCTATTATTTTGCAAAGGATCTCACTTGGTGAAGTTAGGATGGGCCTCTTCCCGGTCTGAATCCATGAATACTATTTGGTAATAATTCCTCCATTGCCATTTGTAGTCTATCTGCTAGCATTCCTTCCAGAAGTTTCGACATACACGGCAGAAATGAGATTGGGCGGAAGTCGGCAGCGTTTCGTACTGCTTTGTCACATTTCTTTGGTATAAACCTGGTACTTGCATGTTTCCATTCGTGTGGGAATGTTCCTGTTGTTAAAATTTGGTTATAGAGCTCTCTTAATCTTGATTGAAATTTTGGTCCGGACTTCTTGATCATCTCATATGAGATTCGGTCTCTTCCAGGCGTCCTGCCTTTAAGTCTCGCTAGTCTAATTTCCATTTCCGTAGTGGAAATGTACTCAGTAATTGACCTGATTGTTGATTCTGAGGTCGACTCTGTACCTTCCTTTAACATTCTCTTACTTTCCAGGTTCTCTGCCGTAAAATGTATGTTACTGGAGAATTCCACTGTCCATTTTCCAAGGATGTTTGCCATTTCTTCTGAATTAGATGTGAACTCGCGGTTTTCCTTTTGTAACATTTGTATGTACCCGTTTCTCTTCTTCCCTTTGCAGGCGCGTACTCTTGCCCAAGCTTGTCGTACGTTGACGTTGACATCCATCCCTTCCGAGTATTTCTTCCAGGATTGTTTCTTCGCTTCCGTAATCATTTCCTTGACCGTGAGTCAGCTTCTTCGAAGTTCCAGATAATTGATTGCCATTTTTATTACGATTACTACATTTCTATGAACAATATGTATGCATCCTGTGATTTATACGCACACACGAATTAATCATTTCTAGTGCATAAAAACCAACAGCAGCTTTACTTCAAACAATTGCGGAGTTTTAGCTATTCAGTACACCAATCTAAGATTTCGTACAACTAATGTTGTTTATGTATGCGAAAACTAAATACCGAAGAACAATACCAAACTTTCATTTATCCAAGGAAACTAATGTTTACTGTTAAAATTACACAAGTTTTTTTCGAAAAATCCTTTTTATTTATCGTACACCTTCGAATTCTAAGAAAAAAACGAAGTGATCATGCTCAATCAATTTCATATAAATTTAGATATTTATTACACAAACCTTTATATTAATTCTGGTGCGTTTACCAGACAAGTAGAGGCAATGTTTAATCCTAGCAACAGCGATTTTTCGAACAAGTGTTTTCTGCCGACGAATTTTAAACTCCTTCGTGAAAAAACCCAATTAGCCGACGGAAAAATTACAATTTTCAGCTCCATTCTCGTCCTATCGTTCTTATTTCAATAATTCTTTTTGTCTGTTCACGCAATGAATAAGAAACTCTACACAGTTCGATTCGAAGCGGATGCCAATTCTATACAGTTTCTTATTCATTGTTTTGATGTAACGTTAACTGAAAATTGAAATTGCATTTAGTAATGTAGTGAGTAGTGGGTTTTTATAAATAGGTAACGTTGGATTCGATGTTGAAGGCATGATGGCAAGGTGAAAATACTTAAAAGTTCACTAAATATATTTAACTTCTCCGAAGGTAATGAAGAAAAACAACTCTTCACCAGTATGTTGGATTTTGGAAGCATCATGAAACGATATACCTACTAAAGTTATTAGTGAATGCAAATAATGATGACAATGATGAAACTATGATTGAAGACATGTATGGCAAGGTGAAAATTAATAGAAATTATTTACAAAAACTCCTTCGTAGGTGATGAAGAAAAACAACTTATCTAATACATCATCATCACAAAACTCCTCAGCAGTGTTAAATCGAAAATCATGTAAATTTAGTTTTACTTCTACTCGTTTATATTTATTTATTTAATTTCAACTTCAATTTCTATTTAATCCGTAAATTATTGCTCAAGAACTCTTTGTTTTGTGAAAGCAAAAAAAATTACACCGTTATATCAAATAATTCACTTCTATCCGTTCTTGTGTGTTTATCTCTGCGCTGATGCAACAAGACTGGTGAGAATTTATATTTTGATATCCTTCGACAACCAATTTCAAAGGAAACAGACATGAACCGATATGCAAGAAATCTGGTCACACTGAAAAGAATTACACATTACAAACGCACATCCACTTATGGCTCACCCTCACACATACATGCATTGCTCAAGAGCATGAGACAAAGAAATTGTCGATTTCTCTCTTCGACAATACAATTTTGAACATGCTCTTATCAATGCGTGGTCAATGGAACAACAAATGCACTAATTTTATTTTTATTAATTACGGGTAAACTACTTGAGCAATTTCAAGTAAAAGTTTATTCTTCACATGTTCGACAAAATATCTCTTAAATTGTGAATTTTTATCAATATCAGATATGTAGTTTGCCCGTAGGAGGGGTCACAAAATTTATGTTGGCGTATTAATTATAGTATCGATTTATTACAAGATATTTTATTTCAGTAAAGCAATTTTAACAATTTATTTCAATATTTCATTTTTATAAAGGAAACTATAACCACTAAATACGATGATGCCCTGCACGCCTTGGTCCCAAATATTTCGACTAAAAGGTCCGAGTGAGGACCCCCACACGAAGAAGGGTATACGAGGAGGGTTCTAATGTTAACTAAAAAATAATCCAACATCATTAACGTAATTTAAATAATCAAAACTAAAAACATGTCGTTAATCTTATACTCAAAATTGAGCGTACATTTTCCGTATACCTAGCTATAAAACAAACTAAATGTATCTTTGCGAATTTCTAATATTAGCTGTGACTTCCTTTGGCATTTATGACGGCAAACGCTGTGGCATCGATTCTACCAACTTCTTCGTAAAACATTGAGGAATTTTTTCCCAAACTTCTCTGATTCGCTTTTTTAAATCTCTTTTATTAAAAACTCTGGTGTTTTTTTAACCCGCTGCTTTAAATCGTGCCATAAATGCTCAACAGGATTGGGATTTGGTACTGCGGTGGTGTTTTGAGTTGTTTGGGTACATTATAAAATAACCATTCGCATCGTTGTCCTGCTGAAAGTGGTACCTCTCCGTTAAATTCAATTTCTCTACGGATGCTTTTAAATTTCTTTTCAAAATATCAAGATATACCATTTTATTCATTATTTCTTCTATGAACTCAAAAGTTAGAACCCCACAACATAACAGAACCTCCACCATGCTCTATAGTTTGAATAATATATCTATTTTAAATAATATTTGTTAAATGAAATGAATATTGAATTATATAAGTTTTATATGACTAATTTACAAAGGATACAAAGAAGGACTAACTGAAAAATACAAACTTTTACCATTAAGTTCATTTTCATGGCCTACTAATTCCCCTGTTTTATATCTCAATGTATACTAATAACGAGTGGTCCATTTAAATATTGGAATTTCATTTTGCTATGAAATAAAAATGGCTTAATTTTTTTCAATGGTTGAACATTTATTTAAAAGGTTAGTTCATTACATTTATTTATGAAAAATGATTTCGGTCAAATAACCACCACGGTTGACTTGGCAGTAGCCCATTGGGTCAACCCAATTTTTGAGTACTTTTTCGATTGTTTCGGGCCATATCTCAGCAATAGCAGCTTGAATTTCGGTCTTGAGGTCTTGAATTGTTTGCGGATTGCTGGCGTAACGTTCATCTTTCACCGCTCCCCAAAGATAATAGCCCGATGGCGTTAAATCGCAGCTTCTTGGTGGCCAATTCACATCAGCATTTTTGCTGATTATTCGGTTTCCGAAGATAGGGCGCAAAACATCGATTTTGGCGTTCGCTGTGTGGCTCGTAGCGCCGTCCTGTTGAAACCAAATATCATCCCAGTCTTCAGCTTCAATTTTTTCAAATTGGTTTCGTGAAATTGGTTTCGAGTAGAAGACTCACCACTTTGGAAATAAGTTTTTAATATTTCCCAACTTTCTTCAAGCGAATAGCGTCCCATTTCGTAAATGTCAGAGTTTATACTAAATATTTGTCACTTCCCAAATTGTTGTGATTTTTTTTGGGTATATACATACACATATAGTAATATTCATGGTCCGGTTTTTAAAAATTTTATCTACGTTTCTCTGAATAAGTTTTCTCTTCCAAACCTTTTTTTTGTTTTTATAATTCACATAATTTCAATAATTTCACTTAATAATATTTTTCAAATTTTTTTAAGTATTTAAAAGTTCGCTTAGTTGCAATAATTTCGCTTAATAATATATCTTTTTACAAATTTCTTTAATTAACACCGGACAACACGACCTCCTCTGGACACTGACTGCCTGATTTCCAAAAAGCGCCCGCTTTTATCCTTCATTTCAACCTTCATACGTAAAGGATACAAGAAAACGGCATCCAAATCCATGAAAGACCAATTCAAAAGACCAATCCCAGGGTATAAATGGGGATTTTAAATAATCGCACGAAAGACCAATTCTTGACGATCAATAGAACTGATCCCTCGGGCGTCCGTTATCCCCGGGGAACAACAGATGGGAACAACGAGACAACGAGTTGAAAGAACGGGATCTGCGATAATACAATTTTTTTTGTAAGCAAATTGGAAAGATCCCGTTCTGCCGCGCGAGTTTTATTAACACTTTCTATTAACTTCAAAGAAACTTTGTTTTTGATTTAATACACATTTTTATTTAAAATTCATTTAACGAGTTTAATTTTTGCGAATTACAAAACAAAACACACTTTTTGTGAATCACAAAACAAAAAGATCCGAACTCTTTAGAGTCGATGTTGCTAGTTTTAATTTGGTCTTAAGACTAAGGACGTAATAAATTGTCTTAACTTTAAATAGTCTAAGAATGCTTACCTATTTTGTAAAAATTGCATCGATCTTCGATTGAAGCTCAATCCTTCCTTCAAAAATTGCATATTTTTTAAGAATTGCATATTTTTTTTAGAATTGCATATTTTCAATGAAAGTGAAGTTCATTCACTTGTTGAAAAGGTAAGTGTTTTTAATTGAAAAACAAGAAGGTAACTTCCTCTAATCGGTCAGTGTAATTAATGGGTCATTGGCCACTTGACATTTTGTCTTTGAGGTTGAATTTCTCTATGAAATTCTCCCAAGACGTCATGTTTTGTGAGGTACTTGTTTTATTAATGTTTCTAAGAGAACATAATGTAACTCCCGTGCGTGTCACAGGGTGACAACTTAATTTATTATTAATTCTATAATATTTTTTCATGTTTATTTTTTCGTTTTTAATTTTCATTTGGTTAAGGATTTTGCTAATTTTTACGTTTTTAAATTCAAATAATCGGTAGTTCAAATTCCAAACACTAGATGAACCACCCCATATTTACTTGCTACAAAAAATATCAAATAATAGGTATATTTAACACTCCCACTCTTTGTCGCAAGTCTATATCATTTTTAAATTACATTTATCATATAATTATTTTTTTTTAACACCCATCATTTTACTAAAAACTTAATGTTTCGTTTTTGACAATGGTTTTGTCATGATATCTGCAATTTGTTCATTCGTTGAAACATATTCCAAACTGAAAACCCCGTTTTCAAAACCTTCTCAATGTGCTTTATTCTTTTATGGAATTCCGGGTTCTGCACCAATCTGATTGCAGTTTGATTATTCATGTAAAGTACCGGTGTTTCTAGTTTTAATTGTAGAAGTTTGCTTAGTAAGGTTTTGACCCATATTAATTCCTTTATGTCGTGTGATGCCGCTATATATTCGGACTCAGTTGTTGAAAGTGCAACTGATTTTTGGCGTTCTGATCCCCAACTGATTATGCTTCCGCCAAACATATAGACATAGCCAGATGTCGATCTTCGTGTTGTAATGTCGCCAGTATCCTGTATCCGCAAAAGTCCAGATAGTTTCCCCCTTCAAACGAAATTCCCATGTCGATTGTGCCATTGACATACTTTACTATTCGTTTGACTCCTGTTCAAAATTCAAGTATTTCATTTTTCTTCACGTTTCGTTAAAAGTTTTTCAAAAAAATCAGTTTTTATTTATCTTTAAAGTTTCTCAAAAAGGATCAGTTATTATTTCATCTTTGATACACATTAGATACACATCTTTATACACATTCATCACATACACATGTGTCACATTTTGATGCTCTAGTCTTTAGTGCCACGAACGAAGAGATGTTTTTTTAATTGCCACGTTTGCTGCAGCGCCAAGTCCTGGTGATTTAAATATCATTTGAATCAGACCATTTCTACGTACTCCCACTGCAACAACGTTTCCCTCTTTTAATATTTCGCAGCCTTTGTTATCCAAATTCAGGTTGTACTTTTCTGTCTCACATTCTTTCACATTGCACATTCTGTCACTTCACATTCTGGTTTCACATTCTGTCACTTTTCCCGATGAAAATCTTGGAAATCACCATGGAATCAGAAATCATTTTCTTCTGATCGCGTAATTGCTGCACAATTTCCATTAACTTTGACAAAAAAGTTGCAATGTCATCCTCCGGCTGCTTCGTGTACGCATAATACTTTTGTTGTAAAAACAAAATACAGTGAAACCTTGATATAACAAAGCTGAAGGGTATTAGAAAATATTCGCTATACCGAGTAATTTGTTACAATGAGGTTCGTTATATAGAGGTTCGGTTGGTCTAAGATTCGTTGTAACAAGGTATGAAACGATTTCAATTAGTAAAGTAAAACACATTGTGATGAAACAAATTATGTACATTTTTTATTTTTATTTTAAAAGACTTTAGACACATTTCTTCTTTTTACACAAAGTAATCAATACATATGTGATTAAAAATTTAGTCTTAATTTCTTTTGGCTTCGTTATTGAAGAAATCATTTATTGTGGTCTGCTTTCCACCAGTGATTGTTACCATGTCTAAGGCGCAATCCCAATCCGTGATGCATTTAACCACACCATCAGTTAAACCACTGTTTTTTAAAATACACATTTGATGACATGTAGAGCTTTACGAGCATCTTTTACTGAAAAATCACTTTGATCAGTTTCATTTACCTGTTCCTCGGCTTCTTCCGCTTCTTCATTAGGAACCGGCAAGACAGATGTGACAATTTCAACATCAGTAAGTTCCCCGCAGACAGCTAAATCATCGTCAAATGTAACGAACTCTTCAAAGTTTTGCACGTTGAGTTCTTCTCTAACTGTTTGGCAAGTCATCTTCCTCATCTTCACATGGAATTTTAAACCCACTCTTCTTAAAGCAGTTTGTTAGGGAAACAATACAAAGATCTTAGGCTAAGGCTAGGGAACACTAGCTCAGTCCAAAATTATTTGTATTGTGTGGAAAAGAACAACCTTTCTTAATATGTGAAGAGACTAGGTAGCGCTAGTTCCTCACGATATCAAAAGTGGTCTTCGTGGGAAGGGTTGGGAAGGTTTGGGAGTTTTAATGAAACGATTCTTGCTGGTATCCAAACAAGAACTAAGTTAATTTATTAATTACAAGACTTATATACAAAAAATAATGCTGACAAAATAAATCCTAAATTGCCGAATAAATCAACCAAATTGCTTATGAAGTCAATTGATTCGAGCATTGCACCTTAGAGGTGCAATGCTCATCAAAACCATAAAAATTTCGTCGCCGACCGGACGCGGCGATTTTTAGAGCATTGCACCTGAAAGGTGCAATGGTCAGCATGCGGCGGCAACACAGTTTGTAATTGTCCTTTCAGTGACTTGGTTCCATGCTTTGGCAATCATCCACATGGCTCGCAACACGTCAATATTAGTGGGCGTTTGATATTCAATATCACTAAGGAAGTGTCTCACAACTTCCTTCCTGTAGTGCATTTTGAAGCTTTGGATAATGCCTTGATCTAGTGGCTGAAGTTTCGAAGTGGTATTTGGAGGCAAGTACTTTATTTTGATGTTAGTCAGGATAGGGATGCCCCCGTGTGCTGAACAATTATCCATGAAGATAAGAATTTTCTTCTTCTCTTTCTTCATCTTCTTGTCCAGACTTTTGAACCAATTGCTAAAAGCATCACTGGTCATCCAAGCTTCAGAGTTTGACATGTACTCCGTTGGCAACTTGGTGACATTTTTAAAGCAACGTGGTTTTTGATATATTCCGATGACCAGTGGCTTAAGTTTGTATGTTCCAGTACAATTTGTTCCCAGCAACACTGTTAAACGAAGTTTGCTGTTTTTCCCACCATGGCATTTATCTCCTTTAAATGTAAAGTCCTGTTTCGTCGACGTTAAAGATGTCTTCAGGCTCGTATCCGTCAGTCTGCTCTGCAAGTGTGTCTTTCCAATCAGCACACACTTCGTCATCGACAGTGGCACTTTCACCACATATTTTTCGGAAAACAATCTCGTTTCTTTTTTTGAAATTCTGCAGCCACCCATTGCTAGCACGGAAGCCAGAATGTTCCAATTCTACTGCGAACTGCTGAGCTTTTTGCTGTAGAATAGGCCCTCCGATTGGCACATTTTTGTCACGGCACTGTTTTAGTCATTTCATAACACATTCCTCTACATCCTTGTGCTCGCATGACTTCAATCTCCTACTGTTTGCAGGCAACCCGAGTTCTCCAGAGAACTTGTCTTTAAACCCGAGTCCTCCAGAGAACTTGTCTTAAAAATTGTGGCCAAAGTACTTTGTTTTATCCCAACTTAATCGATTGGGAAGGGAGCAGGGAGTGCTTGCCCGAAGGGAGAAGTTCACCTGCACCTCGCGGTGTAAAAAAGAAAGGACCCCCTTTTTTTTTTCTTCACAATATATTTCAAATAAAACAAAGTGAATTTCAATACATTTTTTATGATCTTATTTGATTTTTTTTTTTTAAATTATTTCCCTATTCAAACACATCACTTTATGTTTTAATTTTTTATTTTTCCTTTTTTTTCTCAATCCTTAAAATTTTAACTCTTTAACTTTAACCTTAAAACTTTAACGTCAACTTTATTATTATTTGTTTTTTTTTGTTTAGTGCTCTTCTATTCAATTTAAATTTCGTTTCAATCGAACTTAATAATTTCCAACTTATAAATTTTTTAAAATTATCTTTTTCCCACACACATCACTTCAGGTTTTAATTTTTTTATTTTTCTTTTTTTTTTCAATCCTTAAAATTTTAACTCTTTAACTTTAACCTTAAAACTTTAACGTCAACTTTATTATTATTCGTTTTTCTTTTGTTTAGTGCTCTCTCTATTCAATTTAAATTTCGTTTCAATCGAACTTAATAATTTCCAACTTATAAATTTTTTAAAATTATCTTTTTCCCACACACATCACTTTAGGTTTTAATTTTTTTTATTTTCCTTTTTTTCTCAATCCTTAAAATTTTAACTCTTTAACTTTAACCTTAAAACTTTAACGTCAACTTTATTATTATTTGTTTTTTTTTTGTTTAGTGCTCTCTCTATTCAATTTAAATTTCGTTTCAATCGAACTTAATAATTTCCAACTTATAAATTTTTTAAAATTATCTTTTTCCCACACACATCACTTTAGGTTTTAATTTTTTTATTTTTCTTTTTTTTTCAATCCTTAAAATTTTAACTCTTTAACTTTAACCTTAAAACTTTAACGTCAACTTTATTATTATTCGTTTTTCTTTTGTTTAGTGCTCTCTCTATTCAATTTAAATTTCGTTTCAATCGAACTTAATAATTTCCAACTTATAAATTTTTTAAAATTTTCTTTTTCCCACACACATCCCTCCATTTTCCCGCCTTCGAACAGTTCTAACTCCGTGAATTCAAGCGACTCCTCAGTCACCGGCCCAAGCGCGACTGAAAATGCGCGTCAGTTTGGGGCCCTTAAATTTCGACCCAAAATGCTGACGCGCACCTTCATTAAGTCGCGCATGGCGACCCGGAATGTGCGCAATTAACACTTTGTTTTTAAATTTTTCGAACTTACGCGATCAGATTTCATCACGACGGTGATCCCATGATTGGGTTGCGATCAAGTTTTATCAGAGTGATAAAACTTGATCGCAACAGGAAATTTTTGTCGCGCATGGGTTTTATTCTGTCGCGATCAGGTTACATCTTAGTGATAAGACTTGATCGCGACAGAATTTCGCGCATGGGAACCCAAAATGCAACGTCAGTATTTTGGGTTGGGAATGGACGAGTTCCCATGGAAACTGTTCAACGGCTGGGGTGGTAACAAGGGGGGGGGGGAGAGAGCATGTGTGGCTGAGCCTAGGCTCAGTCACAACAACTTGTGGGAATTTGGAACTCTGAAGCGATTTCTGATCTTTTCTTTGTAGGATTCTCGGCGACATACGTTACGATTTTTCGCTTCTCTGCTACGGCTAAGGAGCATCTCTTACATTTCTCAGCCATTGCAACTTTACACTTACAAAAAATAGCGACAAAAACAGTTCTTACGATACTTTACGCACATATGTAGTATGCCTTACAATAAATTTTGCTTGACTGATCCAGTCGGAACATTCATTCTTAATTACGAGCGATGGATTGATAACAGATTGAACATGTTTGATCCTGTCCGACTCGAATATAACTCCTTAGGGGGCGGTCAAGTATTACGTAACGCAAGTTTTGAAGATTTTTGTTATTGGAGCTGCTACAAAAAATGCAGATGATAAAAAACCAAGATGGAAAGAACGGAAAAGGATTAAAGAATTGGAAAGGAAAAGAGGGAGTGGCGCGAAAAAGTTTTGGAAAAATTGTTATTTAGAAAACTAAATTGTTATTTAGTTAAGATTTTAATTTAATAAAAGATTTAACATGAAATTTTATAAACTTTTATTTTAGTTCCAAAAATTATAATTTGTGTGTCAAATCATATTTCTTTCTGTCATCCAGTTGAAAAGCTCCTGGCGTCTGTGTGGTTGGCTCTTCATTGCTGATGTTTGGCTCCTCGTCCTCTTCGCTGATATGTGAGTCGAAACAATCATATTCTGTTTCTAATTCATCTGAGCTTTCGTCCATGCAAATATTGTGAAGAACACAGCAGGATAAAATAATGTTCCCACAAAAATTTAAGTCGATGACTTCCGTGAAGTGAAGTAGCCTCCTAAACCTTGTCTTCAGTAACTCGAACGCATTTTCCACAACTATCCTTGTCGAAGAATGCTTCGTGTTGAATTTTTTTTGCTGTTGAGTTGACTGGCCACGGAAGTTGTGGGTACGTGGAATCTCCTAGTAAGTAACATTCATTTGGGAACACTGCTCCAGGATTTTTTTCCACTTCCCTGGATTCTAAGCACCCGACTGTCGTGCAAGGATCCTGGTTCCCCAAAGTAAACATCTATGAATTTTTTGTTTGCTGCAAGCACAGCTTGCACTACTAAACTGTGGTATTTTTTCGGTTAAAATATAATTCAGCATTATTCTTCGGAGCTTTAATTGTGATGTGTGTACCATCAATGGCTCCTAAGACTGCTGGTATTCCTGCGATATTCTCGAATGCTGCACTTGGCGTTTTCAACGAACCACAAACTTACTCTCCGAACAATAGTCCATGCTGCTGATTGAGGTGTCCCGAACAAAGTCGCCAGCTGCCTAAAGGTTACCGTATTGCCCACGTACCTAAGATACAACAGTATTTCCTTGTGAGCTCCTACCCGTTGACGTCCACCATCATTGTTCTTCGGGACGACATTAGAAATTGCATACAAATCTACAAAAACAACATACAGATGAATCTATATTTGAGGTCAAGTTTGGTGGTTTAAACCACTTACCAACAAGCAAGGTAACAGATTATTTCGAAAGTCTAAAATGCTTTCTGAATACTTCGTGGGTATAATTTTGTACAATTTCCACAAAACGATTTAATTTTTCCTGCTCTTCACGTTCACGGCACATGCCAAGAAGAATACTTTCATCCTCACTAGACGAGGATGAAAAAATATCATCATCAGACGATTCCAATATATCCTACAAATTTAAATTGTGACAAATAAGAATTGTGATGGTCAATACATTAAAAATATATACTCACATTCAAAATATCTTCAAATAATTCCACTGACATTTTTTCACTTCACTCAAAATACAAAATAATAACACACTTCAAATTTAAAATTAAATTGACATATCAAAAATTTGTTACCTACGTGAAGTTGGAAATTTATGAAATTCATAAATTGGGAAACTTCTAAAAATAAAAACATACCCGTGGCGCCATCCATCTTATAGCATCCTAAATAGCCAACCGTGCTCTGGAACTTTAACACAGAGAAGTTCTAGTGCAAGATCCAGTACAGCCAAATGTATGGGTTTGACAGTTGCTTTGCACTGCACCGGACCATAAGAATACAGCTAATAAATAATTCACATCGAAATTCCCGCGCGAACACGTAAAAACAAATTTCAGTCCGTTTTCCCGAATGGCACAAATTCACTCATTTTCCAGCACAATTTAAAAAAAAATGCAATAACTGTATATAATAATTTTTTTTTACACTACAGTTCGCACAATTCCGCCTTCCACGACAAAACTTCACCTATTTTAATTCTGTTTCTGGTGTTCTGGGCCCATAACCTATTGAAATTTTATTAAGATCTTATATTAATAAGATCTTGGATTATAAATAATACTAGGCCTTTGACGCATTATGACATGATGGAAGTTTTTGGAAAAGCGTATTTGCGGGCTCAAAATGGGGAAATAGCTATAAGTGGTTTTCGTGCAACAGGAATATATCCTGTTGACAGAAGTGTCTACAAAGACCATGATTTTATAGACATGAACACCAACAACTCAAACAATTCAGATCCTACATCTACGTCTCCTGAACAGATCCAAGAGTCAGATTGAAACGGCGCTTGCAGGTACTGAGGTTCCTATCCCGATGACTCCACAACCATCCACTTCCAGAGGTCAAAATTATGTAACACCGTTTCAATTATTGCCGGTACCGGAAATAGGGCCTAGAAAAACTATGAATCGAGGAAGGAAAGCAGCTAAACCGACCTTATTAACATCATCTCCGTATAGAAAAGAATTGCAAGATTCGTTGCAAACAAAAGGGGATAAGTTGGATAAATTACATTGGCAAATCCCGAAAAAAAAAGCAAGCGCCAAAAGTCAAAGCCGAATAATGAACAAACACTTGAAAAAACAGAACCAATGTATGACGACAGCGCTGAAGAAAGTCCTGATAAACTTAATGTTTCAGATGCAAAATGTTTGTATTGTGGTTATCTGTATTCAATGGACCACAAAGGGGAATCATGGATTCAATGCCTCTGTTGTAAGCGATGGGCCCATGAATAATGTTCAGGACTAGAAACGAATTTCTTTTTCTGCGAAATTTGCTCCGCAAAGTAAAGTGGAATTTATTTTTTTTATTATTTAATCTGGGTGGGTAATATGGCTCACAGCATATGAGGCTAATATGGCCCTAGACCATAACACCCAACTATGTTCATATTTTAAAATTTTTTCAATTATGGAAAAAATGTAATTTATTTTATTTTTTAAAGTTCTAGTGCCTTAAGCTTTTAGTTATTAGTTCCTTATGAGTTCGGTGACTAAAATAGCCAATAAAGAATGATAGATATCAAATACTTCGAGATTTATTGCCAAAAAGGCTTATGGTGTGCCATAATACCCGAAACTACTCTACAAGTATCAGCTCCTTCTTGTACATTATCATCTGACCAGCTACAGTTCACGTAATGCAAGTCATATTTGGATTTTCTCTTCCCAGAAAATATTGTTGGTTCATATGATTGGTGGAATCGATCAATAATGCTTTTATGCTCATCTCGAAGAACTGATCTATATTTCTCTGAGAATTTGTCAAGTTTCCATTCTAACATTTTTCGTGAGATAACTCTACAATTAGATTGACGGTTCAGTTTCTGTTTCAACTAGGTTTATGGAGATATATCACTCGCACTTATAGTTTTCAGTTTTCCTATTCACGTACCACGTACCAAGAAAATTTTCTGATGGTCTTGATTTCTCTACTGCAACATTAGCTTCACCCTGAATTGATACTTTTCCACCCTCAACTATTATCTTTACATGCTGTTGTGGTGAAAATTTAAATTCGATTGTTTGATTTGGTAAATTTTGGTCTCCCACACATGAGAGTTTTACGTCCACCTCCGGGCTCCATAAACATTCTCACAAATTCATTGCTTGCAGAAGGGTACACGGGGCGGCTTTTTGTCACATTCCACCCAGCTGGACATATACAATATATATCTCCTTCCTGCAATGTTTCAAGTACAATTTTATTGCTTAGGATTTTTGTAGCTTTTTAGCTTTGGGAGCATTTTCATAAGGTAATTATGGCCCTCTCTATTACTATGTTAACCTACATCCGATGTATTCTGACCAACGTTATGTGACAAAAACATAACGGCCAGGTTACCATTGAGTCAATAAAACACACTCGTTCGAGGAGCAGCCGTAATGTACACCAATACCTCGCTTTGCGTCGTTTCGTTTTGCGTTTTTTCGAAGTTGCGTCGCTGCTGAATTAGTACTAATTTTCACTGTGCGTCGTTAGATTTTCGATGTTGCGTTGTTTTGGGATCGAGTCTTTAATTTTTTTGAGAAATTTTTTGAAATTTACTTTTTTTTCTAAAAGATGGCACTACTTTTGTTTCTAATTGCGCCATGCCAATAAAACTCGGGGATTCCCTTTCTAACTGAAAATCAACGCAATTTCAATACAGTTTTATTTTCACTTTGTTTTGATAATTTTAGAGATCAGTTTCAATTAGTGTGTTGTGCTACACTTGTAATTTGTTTAGCCAAATGAGCGGAAAGGGCGCTGCTGGTAGAATTACCAAAAATAAAGTTAGCAGAAATGCTAACTCAAGAAAAGTTATGAAAAATAAAAATGAAATTAGTTCGACGTCGATTGGAACATTGATCGGTTTCAATAATTCCCGATCAATCGACGGAAATTGCATTGTACCATTTTCTAGACTGTGCTGGAGTTGGCTGGATTTCAAAAGGTGGCACTGGTATTTATTTTTGCTTTGGTTGGCTTTTGTTTTCGAGGGATTTCCGTAGTTCGACGTATATGGGACAAACTCTGTAGTTAGCTGTATGTTTTTCACCACAGTTGCTGCACTTTATCTTTTCCTTGCTTCCTTTTTCAATAGTGCAATTTTTTGTGTAGTGACGCCCTTCGTAAATGACACATATTGCTACCAGTCGCAGATGACACATATTGCTGCTAGTTGGTATACCTTATCTAGTTTTTCCATAATACCAAGTGCTGTAGTACAGTCGCTCACGAACTCTAACTGTTTGTCTGATATTGAGCTGATTATGTATGTTCTTGCTTTAAGGTCTAGCTTGTTCCAATCTTCGTTTTTTTCTTCTGTTTGCTTTTTTCTTACAGCTGGTTCCAGACACTCCTTATATTCCAATATTAGCTTTATTCTCGTTTTCCAACTGCTATAGTTGGTTCCATCAAAAATGTTTATGTTAATGTATTCAATCTTTGTTTGTTTAGCCATTTTATTTTGTTTTACTTTATATAATTAATTCACTTTGTTCAATGTTACACGTGTTTCTTGTCACCATGTGTTCTTGTGTTCTTTTAAATAATAAGTTTCAGTATTTTTTATTGTTTGTTCTATTCACTTTTAACATGTTTTCAATTCTACACGAGGTTGTTTTTGTCACCATGTGTTCATCTTTAACCTTTTTTCTCACTTTTTGTCTAACACGTGGGTATTTTTATCCTTAAACATCCGTTTGTCATTTTCACCTATTTTTACAAGAGTTTCCATTTCTATATTGCAATATTTTTATATTTCAGTTTCTTCACGTATTTTTATTTATTTAGTCAGACTTTTATCATAACCATGATGTTTGAAGTTCGATCACACTTTTAGCAACCACATTTTTTTTTTTTTTTTTTTTTTTCTTCAACCACGCTCTGCTACCATGTTGGGAAAATGAACAAAGTGGTTTTGCTGTTTATGTTTTATTTAATTTCAATATTGATACATCATTTCTCCTTAAACACTTCTACTGCGTACGAGCACTTATAATCAACTGTGTCGGTTCATTTTGGCTTAACTTCTGTTGCCCACTTTGGCTAACAGATGTCTTGCACAATTTCAGTTCAGTGAATTAAATAATTTCATTAATGTTGGAAAGTCAGTGCTTCCCAACAGGCAGAACCAGTATTTTGTTTTGTTTCGAGGTGCAATTTCTTCTTGTATTCTTCTTGTGAGGGTTCCGTTATTGTTTGGTTTGTGAGATAGAAATTGATTTTCTGCGTGAGCAAAGATATAGGCGAATTTTATGTTATCCTGTGTAATTCCAGTAATTTAATGGTTGAGCCAAAATTCCGGTTGCTCCCTGTAGAAAGGGTAATGTTGTGAAATGCGACTGACCAACACGTCGGTTTTTGGTACACAGCTTCCGTTTTTATCTTTTCCTTCTTCATTAGACATCTCGATAGCTGCTGACTTTCCGACTTATGAACTGCTTATACATGCGTTCGCGATCATTTCGGGGTTACCAATTGTAGATGTTTAATACTGATATAAATATATATATTTATCTACACACATATATTTCATTACAAATATAATTCCTAGTCGGCATGAGCATTTTCATCGTCCAATCCTAACCTCTCGTGTCGTGTCATCCAAAAGGAACTAACCTCAATGCTTTCACTTGAAGTTGCTTTTGTTTTCTCTCGCCTCGAGGTGAACTTGTATTCGCAAAAGAAGGTTGCCAAAAACATCTCTGTTATCCATGATCAGATTAAAAAATGTCCATTGACAGTGTTGCTGTTACAGTGGAACCTCCATTATCCGGGGTTCGATTATCCGGGTCTTCGATTAACCGAGGTTTACGAGATTTACGAGAAATGAGACGAGATGTCAGAAATAAAATGGTGAAGAAACAAAAAACATTTTCGAATTATACATACATATCCGTGAGTTCGATGTTCGGTTTATCGGTGTGATACGGTTTATCCAACTCGTCGAACAAGTGAAGGTAGATATACATACATATATGAACTTTCATTCCTTCTCCCATCAGCAGCAACCTACAAATGTATAGTTTTGGAAGTAACCATTCGAACATCTTCAGTGTTGTCAATTGATTTAATAAATTCCTCTCAATTTTATGCAAGTATGAACTTAAAGCAAGAACAACCAATAGATCATTAAATTCTTGTTACAAAGGGCAATTTACTTCTGACATGGAATTCTACTGTGAAAAGTATGTTATACGTATAAGATGTTCATATTAGACTATAATTTCATTTGTAACTATTGTAAATTTGCGGTCTTTCGGGAGATCGAGTGGTGTACAAATGTAAAATCCCATACATATATAGAGTGCAAATTCAACACTCCATAAAACTTTGGCTAAAAATTACACCACTCGATAGAGCCTATCTAGTATTAATCTAATTTTAATTTTGCAAAATTAAAAATTTAACTTAAACTTTCTCGCAATTTGATACGAAAAATCTAAAATAAAATTAAGCAAAAGAAAATTATGTACTTACGGACCCAAGGAAACATAAAAAATTCATAGAGATTGATTCAAATGTCAAGTGAAGTTCGTAAAAGTTGTGAGCTTTCGAGTGCAAATCAAAATTGTCTCTTTCGCAACTTTAAATTTGCACTCGATAGCGAGTCCCAAAATACACAAAATCTAAGTTAAAACAAAACAGTATGTATTAGAATATATTCAATAACTACAGAACACTTCAAACAAACCAATCGGCGAGAATCGCCAAAATAAATTGTAAAAGTATTTAGTCTATTAGTAAATAATTACATAAAAGAAATAAGGAAACTTTTTGATTAGTCCATTAAGGTGATGTTAAAGTTTCAAACAGTTTAAATAAGCTATGGTAATGTTATTTGTCATATAATCCTACAATAAAATATTTCTAAGAAGCCTTGCGTCTATTACTTGAAAAGGGTGACCAGCACTTGGTTCGCTGGGAATATCTCTTCTTCATAATCCTACCATCGATTCTGTTATTTCGACACATCTCCAGCTCCAAGGGACTTTTGTTGTACATACATTAAATGAAACTCTTAAAGGATGTAAACCATGTGCTGCGCAACAGGAGACTCAAGGCGCTTGTTTATCTATGTATCGGTAAGATTTTGTATAAATTTTCTTTGTTATATGTTTATGATCATATAATTTTACTTTATAGAAGAAATTTTCCAAGTATGATTGCACTGCCTGCCCGAAGGTCGATTTTGGACGCAATATGAAGAGGCATAGGAAGGACACTTGCGTCTAATAGCAATAAGTTCTCATCTGTTTGGTTAAAGATAATAGTCAGGAACGCTTTGTTGTGAACATTAAATACATCTAGTTTCTTATCCCATCAGAAAACAGGAGGAAAACCTTCAGTGCCGTATTGCAGAAACAGAGTTTGAAATTAATAGAACTAGTAAGGTATTTTGTGAGGTTTTTCCATATGTTATGGGTTCATACAAAATTATTGAAAATATCCTCATGCTCTGAACAGATGATATACTGTTCGTTCATTCTATCTCCAAATAGAAATACGAGTAACATCGAATCAATAATTCGTCCTGGGTAAGACGTTAAACTGCATCCGCTTCGTATGGCTGTGGCTATTTGGAGTATCACTGTTGGCTCCGGATATTTGTGTTCCTGGTCGAGTTTTCGGGAACTTATTTTGAAGTTTTCATAAATGAAAGCTGAAGCTACGTTCTATCATGGAGCTATTGGGTGTTCATTACATTTTCTACAAACATACTACTGAATTTTCTAATGTGTCAAGCTTGAATGCTATTATTTGATTCAATGTTTCATGCTGAATGAAAAATTTTTTATCCTTGCTAACGTTCCGGAGAAATCTGTTCTGTAAGTTTGTGTTTTTGCTGGTTTCAAATGTAAAACAGTAAACAGTTATTTTCTTGAATTTTCAGGTAGGAATAATCAAAAGTTATATTGCTACACCTACTGCGATTGCATAAATGATTATAAAAATTTTAAAGGTCCCAAATGCACAAACTATCGGATATCACCACAATATGTACTTCGTCGAACGAGCTATTTATCTATGCTATTGCTTGTAGGTAACAACCAGCATAACTCAATAAGTCTGCCTTGTATATTTTATTATTATTTTCTAGGAAAAAAGACAATTCGGATAGTCTGGTTTATTGACATCACATTTCTGGACAGCTATTCAAGAACGCATAGTCATTCAGTTAACACCAATTGACAAGAATTGTTTATTCAAACCAACAAAACAATTCAAAGAACCAAGGGCTTGATAACTAAAAAATGCAGAATAAGAAATTCGAGTTCCTTCAAACTGTGGACGCGTTCTAACTTGACTGATGCCAGCTGACTAAGCCAACTGACTAAACAAAGGACATTCTTGAAATACGCATGACAGCTCCTGCGCCAACTAGCGGTAACGAGCATTGTCTACATCAATTGACCTATGTAAGACATTTGGAGGTAGTGGTCTGCAAGTCACATTTAATGCGTAAGCTGTTGTGTTTTACTATACAAAGTTCTAACTTGATATGATGTAAAAATTATTTCAGATAGGCGATATGGACAATCCCATGCCGGTTATATCACAGTTTTTAGTGAAACAGTTATTTTTTGATAAGCAGCTAAAATTATCATTGTGAGCAGATCTTCAGTTCCAGCGCCATACATCTCAACAGTAAATTTATGTGCATCTCACGTGAATTGTAAACTTTAAAAGCTCATTTGTAAAGTGTTTGAAAACGTGCAAAATCACACATGATTAGAAAGTGGTAGCCTTTCGAAGAACTTAACCATATTTAAGATATCATTCCGGGAGCACGTGAGTAGAAGAACAGTTTTTTCCTACAATTTCTTTAGAAGTTTATAGTTATACAACTTTAACAACGCAAAATTTTGCTTCAGAGTGTGACGATATGGATTTAGATGTAAGACCACGTGAGACATAAATAATAATCACAAATGTTAACGATAGAGAGCATATCGTTCCCTCTATCCAAGATTGATTTTATTCTTGATGTTTTAAAATTTAAACTATACGCTAAAAGGATAAATTTAAATAAGTAGTTAAGTAGGTAATTGGTGAACAATCCAAAGTAGGTACATGTAATCATTGACTTGGTTTAGTGATTCCTTCATGGTTTCACATTCTGTCGCAGATATACATACATATATATTTAAAATATGTTGGAAGCGAATGTTATCTGTCACAATTTCTATTAGTGATCGTCGACTCGAAGCTTTCTGAGAAGCTTGAATAATTTTGGCTGCTGCATATTACTCTAACAACGATATTTTGAGATGAAAAAAGGTACTGCGAATTTATTCCCGATTGGAACCAATTTTCAAGAAATTGCCTTTGGCGATTTACACATATATTAACACTGAATAAATTCATAGCATTTAATAATTTCATATCAAAACAATTTCATTTAAATTAGAAACCTATTTTTCTAATTTGAATATACACATAAAGTAAGTACATTGCCACAGATAGGTCAGAATCACTAAAACCCATCAAACAATTTTCAGCTCTATAACATGCGACCCCTCATTTGCTGGGAATTCTATTAATGCAGTAGTCGCTCGGAAATTAGAACCACTTCGTCACTAATTTATACAGACACGAAATAGAAAAAGAATATATTTACAAAATTATTCAGCTTTTATACATTTTGTGCACCATGAAGTTGGTAGCTATTTGGTAACTAGATCAAACTTAGGGAGTCCCTTTTTCTAAGTCTCGAACGTTCAATGCGTAATTCGAATTCTAGAAGATACTGTATATGATTCTTTTCAACCGTTGGATCCGTTTCAAGATGTCAAGTCATCTAAAATATCGAGTAACAATGATCTAATATCTCTAGTCCATTTTCATGCTGAACAATTATCTACAAGAAAGCTTTTAGAAAATGAGTATTGAATTCTACAGCTTATATCTATATGAAAGTTTTTTCTTATATTGTATTGGGAAAGGTTACTAAATATTTACCAAAATACAAAATCTTCAATATTAATCAATAGTTTATTATACTGAATGAACACTTAGAAGGCCGACACGACTCACTTTGAGAAAGTCTATAGGAGACTGAGAAGAATAACTATTTATCAAAAACTTATCCTGACTAACTAAAATCCTAACTACTTATAAGAAACCTGTACTATATGGTCAATGTGACTTGCACATTTTGAAAAATTTCCTTTGTAGTCCTTTGTACCTAAAAACACATATCTTGTTACACTCTTAAGAAAGAGTTTTCCTAGAAGGTAAATATTTCGTTTTGAAATAACATTCTGGGCCACTTAACATTCTTTCAATAGATTCGTTTTTGTATTCATCTTGAGAATATTCCTACATATTGTGATAAAACCAAAAGTAATTACTATTTTCTGAATAAAAAATCAAAAGCTATTTTCATAAGTTCATATATTGATTCAATGGGAAAAAAATTTAAAAATAACTTAACTACTATTTTCCGTATAAAAATCAAAAGTTAATTTTAATAATTCATTAACAAAAAAATAAAACAAAACAAATAAAGATTCAACAAAATGAAACAAGGAACTACAATTCAATGAACTATATCATTGGTAACACAAACTCTAGCAACTATCGATTTCAAAATCAATTTAAAAGTATGATTAAATCACTTAGACATGTCAGAGTAATTTAAACTAAATAACTAGTTATTACATAACAATCAATAAACCGGAACAAGCTATGACGCGGGAGCAACAACTGACTGGATTATTCTCCCACACAATGCTATTACAATCCTAAAAACCTAATTCGATGATGTTTTATATTATATATTACATTATTACATCAGTCGATAAATACTTGAACTGGAAACATTGAGATAGTGCTATATGTTTTTCTCAAATATTCTATGAAGTCGTTATTGACCCACTTGAAACATATTTGGTCACACTCGACATAGAGCCCCTGCTTTATGAATTTCCTAAACATTCCAGAGACATTAAATCGAGATTATCTAAGAGCGTATATAGTCTTCTTTCCAATGTTACTGCACTGAAAAGCGACCTGTCATATTTTTATAAATCGTTTTAAGGAAACTTTCTTTGATTTGAATATTGTTTAGCTGTCTCTACTGCTCTTGGACCGTCAACTAATTCAAATTTCCTACCAGTATATATTTTACCCAATGCATTTTTTAAAACCGAATGAAGGCATATTTTCAGAACTTTTCTTGGAGATATAAATAATGTGGGTTTATTTATTTAATATACACCTTATAGTATAACATCTGGAGTATCTTTTGAAAAAATTTCAATTAAAAATATCAATAAATAAGCCCGTGACAACAAATCTCCGGAGGCATCTCGAAAAAAGTTGTTACGCGGCGGAATCCATAACTCGTTGTCGGATCATCTAACACAGTCAACATTCGGATGTGAAAAACGCGATTTTCGCTAAAAATGGAAAAAATGGTAAAAAAAAACAACTCTGATTACCTGTTGATTTATGTGTAGAAATAGTGTTTAAAATTTCAAAAGAATCGGTCAAGTAGAATTTGACTTATAATGTTCACGAATTTCAAAAATGACGTTTGCGAGAAAATCGATTTAAAGTTTTTTATACCCGAACAGTAATGAGTAATATTCCAATGTACACCCTTATACAGGGGTTTTCAACAAGAACTTTGGTTTTTTAGTCAAATTAAAACAAAGAATTTATATGGATATGATTCAAATTTTTTTTATATTACAAAAAGTAAGGTTTGGCAATTATAAATGAAAAATGGTATCGGAAAAATGTCCACCACGACCACGCTTAAAGATGTCGATTCTTTCATCAAAATTTTCAATAACTTTTTTGCAAAATGGCGGGGTTATTGCTGTTTTTGAGATTGTTTGGTCGATTGTTTCGTAAGTCCTCGTGGTCTTTTAAAAACAAATCCTGGTAATTTGCTCTTACCGCTGAAATATATTGCAGCCAAGGCGTGACGTATGATATCACGATGAACAGGTAAACGTCTAACAGAGCCACTTTATCCTTATTAGCAATTTTAAATGGAGAGCTTAGTAATGGAATTTTTAATGAATAAATTGGTCTCGCTTAAATCCGAATCTTATAGATTTTCTCTGTATCTCCGCCAAGAAATATGATTTAAAGCTCTATTAATAGTCGTCCTTAGCAATTTCTTGAGTTAATAAATTCCAACTGTTTGTCAACAGTTCTGATTTTCTTTTATTATTGAGATCTAAATGTTTCATTCGCGAGTCTCACTTAAAATCTCCAAAGTTCGTACAATTTAGATATCTTACATATCAGTGCTCAATGATTATATGTATTAATATTAAAATCCATCACCACGATCGATTCAATTATTTATCATCGCTCTATTGATTCCACTCTATTTGTTCACTCAAAATATTTAAATATAATAGTTAATGTGAGGAGGAATGAAAAGTTCTGAAAATAGTTTAGTTTTATTATTTTTTCTAGTTTATTTAAAACAACAACTATAGTTTACGCACATAAAATTCACATATAATATAATACACAGATACAAACAAATATTAAATATATATTCATATAATACAGATAATACAGAATTATTTTTCTCAACATAACAAGACAATATTCCCTTCATATAGATATTTGACAAATATCCTTCTCAAGATAACAAGACGATTGGTTTTTTTTTTTTTTAAATACGAGAACTAAATTTTTTAATTTTAAGTAAGAAGCTCAAAAATAACTCTCACTCCCAAAAGGAATGATCCGAAGATTAAGGAAAACATTTAATGCTTATAAGATCATTTCTTTTGGGAAGCAGAGCCTGCTTTTCAGCAAGTAATGGTAAGTTCAGTGATTACTGAACATTTTCCACCCCGTTGGCAACTTGGTTGACAACCCTCTCTGGTGATAATCGCAAGATACAGAGCTTGATGATTAGTCTTGTTAGTCTCGTAGTAGATGTTTTTATTGTAACAACTCTCGTAAGTCCTTCAGCTCCAGAGTGTAATTCTTCCACACGAGCAAGAGGCCATTTACACGGTGGAAACCTCTGATCAGTAAGTAGCACCATCGATCCAACCTTGATCTCGTTTGAAGTGTGGTGCCATTTTGATATTGCTTGATACCTCTGTAGACATTCAGATGACCATCTCTTCCAAAAGCATTGTATATTTTGTTGTAGAAGTTGCCAAGTAGAAAGTCGAGACTCAGGAAACTCAAGTAAAGAAGGCTCAGATATCGAATTGAGTGTCTCTCCAATTAGAAAATGACCTGGTGTCAGTACTCTTAAATCAGATGGGTCCTCAGATAATGGGCTAAGTGGTCTCGAGTTTAACACAGACTCAATTTGGGTAAGTAAAGTTGACATCTCTTCATAGGTTAGCAGTGTGTCACCTATGGCTCTTCTCAGATGAAATTTCAAATATTTAACAGCAGCTTCCCACTCGCCACCAAAGTGTGGAGCACTAGGAGGGTTAAACTGCCAATTTGTTTCCTCCTTTAGAATCAACTCTCTCAGATGCTCATTCCGAGACTTTCCAGCTTGAAAGAGATCCTTTAGAACCTTGTTCTCCCCTCAATCAGTACCGCAGTCACTGTAGATGGTATGGCAGACTCCTCTGCGACTGATGAATCGCCTAAACGCTGCTAGAAAAGTTTCAGTAGTGTAGTCTGTCACAATCTCTGGATGCACTGCCGAAGTAACTAGACAGACAAATACAGCAATCCAGCTGTTATGTGTTTTGGCTCGCCTTCCAGGTTTTGATAGAAAATGGTCCAGCGTAGTCAAGCCCACAATAATAGAATGCGCGAGCTGGTTTAACACGTGCAGACGGTAGCTGACCCATTAGCTGTTGAGCTCTAATTCCTCTATTTGTTTTTAAACTCTAATCGTTTTATGTACTTTAAAACACTAACTTCTGAGTTTTATAATATTAACTTTCAAATATATTTAACAATTCTCTATAATGTTTTCATTAGACTAAGCGATGCTTCTCACAAGGTTGTCGACATAGGACTAAACCAAGCCAAGCGTATCGGCAAAGAGAGACGCTTTCTTATCAGTGCGCCAATCTTTTTTCAATTTTAAAGGCATTTATTGATACAAATAATACAGCTTGGAAGCTTATAACTAGCTATGGTTAAACAATTCATACAACTTTAAACAAAAGTTTTATCAAGAATAACATATTATGATTAATGAACATATTAATTATGCGAAGCAAACTTAATATTCATCAATAGGGGAAAGGCCAAATAAAAAACCCCTGTAGCATATAAAAAAAAAGGAAGAAGAAGGGAAAGTAAAGAAAGATATTTAACTAAGTAACCATAATTGCAAAAACTTAATTTTATACATAACTTAAAGAGTACATGTTTAAAAATAAAATTATACAGAGCAAGTACTTATGTGTATAGAACTAAAAGAATAAACTTAATGTACATAAGAAGACCAATAGCGCACATTTGTTCGAAGGCCGAATCACTGGAATCAATCAGCAACTTATCACGATTCACAAGATCTAATTTAGGATTGTCCGGTTGGGGACAGAAGGTTTTTGACGATTGCTCGTTTCCAACAACACTACCCCTTGCCAAATTTAACTTATTAACAATAGCAGACACATGTGGTTTTATTTCATTTTTATTTTGACTTAAACCTAGTAATTCATTTTTAGTATATTTGTAAAAAATGTGACAAAGGTGGATATGCAATTTAAATAGAAGGTCCCTTCCTATAATCATCGGATAGGAAGAAGAACCTTTAGGCAAAATTATAAAATGATGCTTAGTTCTAACATTTTGAAATTTCAATGAACAGCAAATCTTTCCGGAAGTCATAATAATCTGGTTTCCCAGGCCGCGGTATTTAGAAGGTTTCATTTTACTTCTATGTGTGGAAGGCACAAGTGATTCTACAATAAAGCTCTTAGGGCTACCGGAATCAAAAAGAGAAACCACATGTGAATGCATTTTATTTGATGAACCAATGGCAACACTTACCGAGTTTAATGTCCCAATTTTCCTACACAAGTCGGAACTTCCGGAAGAATCGTCAGTGTCCTCAACTTCAGGTTGTCGGGTAGCACAAGCAGCAATCTTCGTCGAACGGTTAGGGCAGTTCTTATACACATGTTCCATCGATCCACACTTGAAGCAAGAACCCTCAGGGCGTCTGGGCTTAGGGCACTGGCTTTGGTAATGCCCAAACCTTGAGCAATTAAAACATCGGATGGCGTCATCATCTTGTTTGCTAGTGGAAGGCATCGGAGTAGGTTTATTTCCCGGGTTGGCGTTGATTGTCATTTTCCTGGCAGGTGGAAGGTAAAGCTGTGGCGGAGTGGGGAAGGAAGATCTTCTGGTTGTGCGTACGTCAGAAGAGCGGCAAGCAAGTTTGCGCTCATACCTTTTTATCAAAGTCTTCAGTTCTTTAATAGTGTTGGCATTATAGAGGATAGTTGCTTCAAACGATGTATCGCCGATCCCCTCAATGATCATGTCAACCACCTCAGTCTCAGGGATGTTACCTCTCGCACTAATTTCTTGCATTTCAAGCACATAACGATGTACACTTTCTCCAGATCTTAAACGTCGGCACCGTAGTTGATTATAGACTTCGCTTGTGGTGTATTGTTGACCAAATTCATCGATTAAAGCAGCTCTTAATTCACTATATGAGTGAAAAGCGATCGTCCGCGCATATATCTTTGCTGTACCATTTAATAGCCGTCTCATACCAACGAATTTGGCTCGTTCGTCGAACTGTAATATGTTGAACGCGTCTTCCAAATCGTCAATCCATTTCAACACATCATAAGTATTATCTCCTGTGAAGGGCTGAACCATGGCCTCGATTGTACTGATGTCCATGTGGATGGGGGTAGCCGCATTGACTTGTCGACATAGTTGTAAATTACGGATTTCTTGCTGAAGAAGTAGGATTTCTTTCTTTTTCCTCAACTGGGTTAGCAGAGCATCCGTCTCAGCGTCGGTGATGCCTGCATCAACAGTGAGGGCAGCGGCTCCATTGAAACTTCTTCCTTCATTGTCGTCGAATTGGACACTGGTATCAGACGTTGATAAATAATCCTCTTTTGCCTCATCCAGCACGTTCGTATTATACAGCATCTTAATTTGCGTCAGGGTAGCATTACTGGGCACCTGCACTCCCTTCGCCTGAAGGGCCGCTAGCATATCATCTTTTGTCGGTTTAACCATATTTATTTACAGCAGGTTTTCCACCAAATGAATTCAAATTACGTCGCAATTTTCGTTACAATTTTCGGCGCGCCAAGCAGATCCCACTTCTGATCAATCACAATCAAAGTTCACGGTTCTTTAACGATTAATTCGTAAGTTCACCAGTCTATATTTATAAGTTCACTAATTTATACTTTAAATTATTAGAAGTTTATTATTATTAACTTACTTTCACAAAGTTTCTTATAATTATTATTAGAAATTATTTATATTTCAAAAGCGCAAAATACACTTCACGTTCAGTTCTTTAACGAGTACACTAATTTATATTTTAATTCATTAAAAGTTTATTATTATTGACATACTTTCACAAAGTATCACAAATTATACTATCATTATCAGTTCGCCGTCTAGACATATCTATATTATTCTTGTTAAAAAGTAGGAACAACTAGCAAGAGTGTTGCAACACACAATGCCAAGCACTAAGTGTCACCACCCCAAAACACGCCCGTTGTAAACCGAACACGTAACGATAACCGACTGAATATAGTGTTGCAACTTAGTGTCACCATCCCAAAAGACGCCCATCGCGGACTGAAAATAAATTATGAACCGATCGAACCGGCTGACTGATCGTGACTCAGTGCGCCAATCTTTGACCGACGCTTACACATATATTAACACATAAGTCTTACTAATACTAATCCAAAGCTTATACCTAAATACGGCAGAGTGCCGCAGTACATTTAGGTGACATAAGGCAGAAGGCATGCCACATTGGATAGGCCAGTACATAAGACTACAGTACGTTACATCTGATATCCCAAATATGGAGGTGATCAGTCCCCATGTTTGACATTAAGGTATCTGGCTGGTCATTCACTTCTTTTGACTTGCATTCTGTTTTTTGTTTCATTGCTCATTTCTATTGAACTCTTGGTACCTAATTCTAATCTAGAAAGTGCATCAGCGTTAGTGTTCAGCTAACCCTGCTTAAATACTTTTTCGAAATCATAATCCATTAAATCTACGCGTATTCTTGTTAACTGTGATGAGGGGTTTTTATGTTTAAAAAGGCTAACCAACGGTCCGAGGTCTGTGTAAACAACAAATTTTTTACCAAATAAATACGGTCTAAAATGATTAATTCCCCAATGTATAGCTAATAATTCCTTTCCTATTATTGCTTTATTTATTTCGTGCTTATTTGAGGATCTACTATCGTAAGCTATCGGTTTGTCACTACCAATTTCTCCTTGTGATAAAATCGCCCCTAGAGAAAAACTTGGTGCATCTGTAGTTAGTATGAAGGGTTTAGAGAAATCTGGATAGATTAATATAGGTGGTGACATAATATAGGTGGCTTAAGCAAACAGAAGGCTTCTTCACATTCTTGATCCCAACTGAAAATTTGTTTCTTTTTTAATAAGTTATTCAGGGGTTTTGCAAGGTCTGCAAAATTTTGTATGAACTTTCTGTAGTAATTACAACAATCCACAAATCTCCTGACGTCATCTAGGTCTTTTGGTACAGCATAATCCCTTATAAAATTGTATATACTAGGGTCTGTACATACACCTTTGCTTGTTATTAAATGTCCTAGGTATACTTTTTATTATTTATTATTAAACTTAATACAAGTTAGCATTATAATATTTCAAAAGTTAAGAATGTAAAAAAAATTAAGAAAGAGACTTTAAAGGAGAAAAACAGAACGAAATTAACGGTCAACTATTACAACTACTTAAATATACTTAAATATATGGGATGGTAGTAGTGTCCAGTCGGGTCAGGAAAGGCAGGACCGGGAAGTTGCGAATTAGGACATGTGATCGACCAAGTAGCGAAACACAGACCGTGCGTGGGTGTGGCCTCCCGCTGCTTGGAGAAGGGGGATGGCCCTATTATACACCCTTAGCATTCGCGTAATAGGCTCCATCCTACCAAAGTCCGTGTGGTGGTAGTTGATGAGGAAAGATTCTTGAGCTCGGAGGGATCGTACGTGAGGGCGGCAAACGAACTGGCTGCGGATGTCTGGAGCAACAATATGTCCCAGGGCTATGCCATGGGCGAACGACAAATCGGCCATAGCACGGCGTCCCGAGAGAGATTGCAGGTTGATTAGCTTAAGACGATCCGCGTAAGGAGGAAGATGGAAAGGATCGGCCCAAGGAAGACGGCGGAGGGCGAAACGAAGAAATCGCTTTTGAATGGCCTCAATTCTGCCAATTAGGTGGTTGTGGTAAGGGGACCAGACTTGCGAGGCGTATTCGAGTATGGGTCGGACAAGGGACGTGAAAAGGATTTTGAAAACATAGGGGTCAGAGAATTCCCTAGACCATCTTGAAATGAACCACAACATGACACCCGCTCTCCGGATTATGTGGTTAACTGGGTCATGGAAGGAAAGTTTGGAGTCAAAATGGACCCCCAGATCAGAAACACAGTCAACAGACCTCACCGGGGAGTCGTTAATTGTGAACATGTAGGGAGCATAGTTACGTTTGTGGGTGAAACAAACATGCTCACACTTTGAAACATTAAGCACAAGGTTACTTTTGGAACACCACAGAGATAGCCGGTTGAGATCAAGCTGTAGGTCGATATTGTCAGAAGGATTGACAATGTTTTTGTACAGCCTGGTATCATCTGCATAGGAAAGGAGTGAGGAGCTTTGGATAACGCTGGACAAGTCATTTGTAGCGGTGATGAATAGAAGGGGGCCGATATGGCTGCCCTGGGGGACGCCAGAGGTAGCCGTTATGCATTTGGAGTGGGATGATCGGAAGCGAACACGGTATGTTCTGTGATCCAGGTAGGAATCAATCCACCTGAGGAAGGATTGTGGGCAGCCAACCAGCTTAAGCTTTAATAAAATAAGATTGTGGGGGATACTGTCGAAAGCCTTACTCATGTCGGTGAATATGGCCTCGACGACTTCACCACGTTCTAGGGAATTTAGGATGAAGGAGACGAACTGCACAAGGTTAGTTGTGGTGGATCTACCTTTGAGGAATCCGTGCTGATTAGGAGAGATGGAGGAGGTAAGGAAGGGGTACAGCTTGGTAACTAGTATCTTCTCAAAGATTTTAGGGATGGTGGAAAGTTTGGCGATAGGCTTGTAATTAGTAGCATCAATCTTAGAACCTTTCTTGTGCACCGGGACTAGAAATCCGGTTTTCCAACAGTCAGGGAAAACACCGGACTGGAGAGAAAGATTGAAGAGATGAGATAAAGGTCCAGCAATAAGAGACGCACATCTTTTCAGAATAATGGGTGGAACTCCATCAGGGCCGGGGGAAAAGTCATTCTTGAGACGTAATAGCTCTGAGAGGACCTCCGCCTCTGAAATATGGAGATCAGAAAAGTTAAGAGGGGGCGAGGTAAGGGAGGGCTTCAGTGAAGTAAAGTATTCCACGTCAGGCTCAAAATGACCATCCGTAAAGGTGGAGGAGAAGAAGTCAGCGAAGAGATTCGCAATGGTTAGGGGATCATCACTCCCCGAACCGAGGTAAGAGATCGTTGGGGGGTAGTTATCACCTTTGCGTTTCCGTTTGGAGTTCACAAAGGAGAAGAAGAGTCGTGGATTCACCGAGATATTGCTTTTAACAGTTGTTAAGTAGGCCTTGTAACTGGAGATAACGAGGGAAGAGAAATCACTGTGGGCAGCGCAGAAGTTTTTATGATCTACTGGGGACCCAGAGCGAAGAAATTTCTGCCAAAGGGAGTTGCGACGGTTCCTCAGGGACTTCACATTACGGGTGTGCCATTTAGGGGAAGAATCAGGAGGAATAGGTGAGGAGAAAGGAGTAGAAGAACGGATGGAAGAATGTAAGGCCTCGTAGAGTATAGAGGTTTCAACTAGCAGAGAAAGATTGGTGGAAGGCATACTAAGGTAGAACCCACTGAAGGTGTGAAGAAGGAGATCAAAATTAGCCCTTTTGGCATCCATATACATCGGTATTATGGTTTCATCTTCATTAACAAGAATAGTAAGTGCGCACGTTTCATAATTTATTTTGCAGGTGAACTTAATTAAAAAATCTCTACCTAAAATTCCATCTGCCCTAATGTTTATATTATCATCAACTACATATAAATTATGTCGTATGCTATTTCCATGTACCGAAAAATCTAATACAACGGAACCTTTGGCAATTGATACTTGTTCGTAAAATGAAAATTCAGATTCAACTTTTAATTAATTAACTGTCATAGTTTACAAAATAATTTTGGGTTCACTACGTTTTGCTTAACGTGTTCTTGCTTGAACTGGCTCCCTACTGAATCTTATCGAATACAACGCAAGACTGGTTGATCCCGTTGAGATCATTGTGTATGCGCTGGATTCTTCTGTAGCAGATGTGACAATTAGGGCTGCCAGCGCTGCACAAAATTCGTTGGATTGGGGTTGCACGAACATACCGCCCGCCTCATTGCGAGAGAGCAATGACATAACGTTAACTTAAGTTTGCGTTGTATATTGACTTATAATTAGTTGCGAGGAAGAGTTTTCCTTGAAATTTTGATTGAACAGCTGGTTCTCATTCCTCCTTCTTGCCGCCCGCCGTCATAGATCCCGTTGAGCTGGAAATGAAGGCACTGGTGGCCTCGTCATTGACCGGCAGTGGTACTACCCGATGTATGGGTCGTTTCAGAGATGGTGATGTTGCAGTACGTAGAGTAAGAACTCGTGTAAGCCCGTCCGGACCGGGATGAACCTCTGATATTCGCGCGAGGGGCCAATGTTGAGCCGGTTGCCCATCGTCTGCAATCAGAACCAGATCACCTACGGAGGGTGGCGGAGGGTTGGGATCATGCCATTTTGAGCGTTGCTGAAAATCCTGGATGACCTCCTTGCGCCACCGTTGCCAAAAGTGGTTGCGCATATTCATCACCGTCTGCCAGCGCGAAAGGCCGCTTGTCTCCAAGATGGAAGGTGCGTCAGGTGGACTTTGCAGTGAGGCACCGATGAGAAAATGACCAGGCGTTAGTGCCGTGAAATCAGTGGGATCGCTGCTGATTGCGGATAGGGGTCTTGAATTTAAACAGGCTTCAATGCGTGATGTCAGCGTTGAGAATTCCTCAAAGGTAAGAGTTGCGTCGCCTATTACTCGCTTGAGGTGATGTTTGAAACTCTTTACCGCAGCTTCCCACAGCCCTCCAAAATGTGGTGCCCTTGGAGGAATGAACTGCCAGCGTATGCCCTTGTTTGCTACTGAAGCTGCAACCTCGGCACTGTACCTGGATGCAGCGTCAAACATTCGTTTCAATTCGGTGTCTGCACCCCGGAACGTTGTTCCGTTGTCGGAGTAGACAGTGTGGCATAATCCTCTTCGAGAGATCCACCTCCAAATGCACTGCACGTGTAACCATGCACGTAAATACTGCTACGTAACCCTTGGTAGCCCTATGACCTCGCCCTTTGGTTGCACGGACAGGAAATGGTCCAGCATAATCCACACCAGTGAAACTAAATGCTCGTGAGGGCGTCACTCGAGCTGCAGGTAGAGGTGCCATTTGCTGCTGTAGGGTGCGACCTTGATGACGTATGCAACGGACACATTTTCGAATGACTGTCTTTATGTGAACTCGAGCGCTTGTGATCCAAAACGCACGTCGCAGATAGCTTTGAGTTAACTGCGGACCTCCATGTAGTGTTACTGCATGGGCATGTCGAATGAGCAGTTCGGTGACGTAGTGTTTACCTGGGAGTATGACAGGGTGCTTTTCATCATATGGCAGGCATGATAGCTGAAGTCTACCTCCTACCCTCAATACGTCATGCTTATCCAAGAACGGCTTCAGATTTCTCAACGTGCTCCCGTGTAAGGCGTTGGTTCCAGTCTGTAATCGTAAACGCTCTGTACCGTATACCTCTCGCTGTACGGTTTTGATGATCGAATTTTGTGTTCTTTGAAGTTCTTCTGCGCTTAAGGACACCGAGTTATGTTGGGTTCGTCTGGTTCGATGTTTCCATCTGTGGACGTAGGACATAACTCGTAACATCCTTGTCCATGATGAAAAGCGGCCATATATGCTATTATCCTGGTGAAGTTGCGTCACCAGAGCAACCATTGACCTGCCTCGTTTTTCTATCGTCGTGGTTGTTACGGGACGTTGGACATCTCGTTTGTCTGGTAGTATTAACCACGGTGGCCCATGCCACCATATGTGTTGTTGACTTAGGTTCTCCGGTGACAATCCTCTCGTGGCCAAGTCTGCGGGATTATCGTTTGAAGCTACTTGCCTCCACTGCGCGTTTGGAAGCAGGGTGAGGATTTCGCTTGTCCTGTTGGCGATGAACGTCTTCCAATGGCTTGGATGTTCGTTAAGCCACGCCAAAACTACTTGCGAATCGGACCAGCATCTCAGAGGAACTTCTTTCAGGTCTAACTCGAGCACGAGTCGGGAGATAAGTTTAGCTAGCAGTAGTGCGCCACAAAGTTCTAATCGTGGTAGACTAATTGTTTTAATTGGCGCAACTTTGCTCTTTGCACACATCAGCGTCGACCGTGTAGCATCAGTCGTTTTCACAACTACATAGACAGCGGCTGCATACGCCTTTTCAGAGGCGTCACAAAATCCATTCAACATAATCGACGATTGATCAGTAGTCCCAAACCACCGTGGAATTGCGATTCCCTGTAACTTGGGTAATTGTGAGCAGTAATGAAGCCATAATGATCTCGTCTCTGAGTCGACAGCTGTATCCCAATCCTTACCAGTGATCCACAGTTGTTGCAGAAGGATTTTTGCTCGAACAGTGACCGGAGCGAGCCATCCGGAAGGGTCGTAAAGCTTGGCGATGTTGGATAATATTATCCTCTTCGTAATTACTTCAGGCAACACAGGAGGCTGAACTCTATAGGAGAAAGTATCGCTTCTTGGCGCCCAGTGTAAACCTAATATGGACACCGTATCTTCTGATTTAAAGTTGTACTCGTCCTTAGCAACCTGATCTGATTCGTTCGTTGGCAAACTGAAGTTTGCAGACCACTTGTCTAGACTCATACCTGCCGTTGCCAAAAGATTAATAAGTTCTCGTCGGGCATGATAAGCTGCAACTAAATTGTGAGCACCAGCAAGTGCATCGTCCACATACGTGTGTTTAAGGATTATGTTTGCACCAACAGGAAAATTGGTTTGTTCATCGAGTGCAAGCTGTCGCAGAACTCGATTGGCCAAATAGGGAGCGCAGGATGTGCCGTAGGTAACTGTTAGTAATTCATAATCCGCGATAGGCTCCTCTGGAGCATGTCTCTATACAATGCGTTGCCACTTAACATCCTCAGGATGCACTAGAATTTGCCTAAACATTTTTACTACGTCGGCCGTGAAGACATATTTAAACACGCGCCAACGCATCAATATGGTAAAGATGTCAGCCTGTAACTTGGGACCTGCATGTAGATAGTCGTTGAGGCAATGATCGCCTGATATGTGCGCAGCATCGAAGACGACTCGAAGTTTTCCAGTTTCGGGGCGCACCACAGCATGATGGGGTATGTAGCTGGTATTGAGTATGGGCACTTGATCGTGCGTTATCCTACGCATGTGTTGCAGATCTTCGTACTCCTTCATGAACTTGTTGTACGCGAGGCGAAGGTTTATATCCTGCTGCAGACGACGTTCCACTTGAATTAGGCGACGAACTGCATGTTGTCTTGATCCGGGCAAGGTGGGCTGCTGCTTTAGTGGCAAATGTACAACATAACGTCCCGACGAGTCTCTACTGTGTGTATCCTGGAAGTGTTGCTCGCAAGCTTGCTCATCCACGTTAAGTTTCCGCTTGGTTGAGGTTGCTTCCTCAATTTCCCAAAATTGACGTAATTGACTCGCCAAACTTGTCTCTGCTGAAAATGTTGTTGAAAATGAGTTGGTGGGAGATGAACTCGATGAAGTACAGCATTGGCCCGTGAGGATCCATCCCAGACGAGTTTGTTGAGCGATTGGGGAACCTGGTTTACCGACTCTTAGCCCTGCTAAAATGATGTGTGGATAGACGTCAGCCCCTAAAATACAATCAATGGCAGCTGGCGTATTAAAACTGGGATCAGCGAGGCGTAGACCGGTGAGTTGTGGCCAGGCCAACCGTTCAAGCCGTTGTTGTGGCAGCAGTTGTGTTAGTTTGGGAAGCACAGCTGCTGAAAAACTCAATGTGAAATTAGAGTCTGATAGTGATATTAAAGTTAAGTGCGCTATAGATGAAACCTGTGCGGTAAGTTGTCCTCCTACACCTGACACGGTCATACTATGAGGGGATCTGGTTATTTTCAAGGACTGAACCACCTTCTGCGAAATAAATGATCCTTCTGAACATGGATCGATCAAAGCCCGTACCTTCATTTCATCGCCTGCCTTGCCAGATAAAATGATAATAGCAGTGCCCAGCAATGCATTGCGACCAAAAACTGCTGTTTGAGAATGAGTTTCCAACGCTCTATTGTCGACGCTCATGTTTACTGTGTGTGCTGACGTGTTTGAGTGAACGTCTCGACTGTCAGCAGTATCCTCATGTAGTAGCGTATGGTGTGATGAACCGCACGATTTACACTTGTACTTCGAATTACAGTTGTTCCTTGTATGGTCCTTTCTGAGACAGTTGAAGCATAGCCGCAGATGTGTAGCCGTCTGGCGTCTTGATGCAACGCTGGATTGGAGAAACCCCTGACAGTTGTTCAGATAGTGCGCACCTCCACACAGCACGCACTGTGGCGCTTTCGCCTTAGTATTTGTTGAATTACTTGAGTGGTGAGAAGACATTGGTTTTGTATAACTTGAATTTGGTTTCCTCCGACCCGGGTTGATTGAAGGATCATTCGAACGAGCTGCATCGAGTGATTTAATTCTGTTCTCCAGAAACAAGATTAGCTGCTTATAGGTTGGAAAATCGTCTGACCCTTCGAGAGATTTCTCCCAGTCTTCACGCGACTTTTGTTTTTGGTTAATGAATAAAAAGTCACTTTTGCAATTAAAGTATTAAATTTTTATTCACTGTTAATTTATAATTTAATTTTAAGCGAGACTTAAACGAACTGATCTCTAGGAGCACCGGACTTCGACTGACTTGTTCATATTTTTAAATTTATTAATTTTTGTAAATTACATTGCTTGGTAAGCACCTTATTTGTGCTTTGTTACCAAGCAATGACTTTTTCGCAGAACTTGGATTTTTAAAACATCCGGCGGCGGAATCAATGTCCGGTTGAACATCGATCAATTTCAATGGTAAGCATATTTGCTTAGCATTGAAATTGACATTGTTACCATGCCAATGGTTTTGGTTTGGATTTAATTTTATAGGTTTCTGGTAAATCCAGATTTGTGGGAGAACTATATGTATCTTCGGTTATGACAGGCTTCTTAGAAGGTACATATGTAACCCGCGTGGATGCGTCAAGTTTGGTCACGATCAACTGCACAAACCAGTCATCCCAATGTTCAACAGGTCGAGCTAGGAGCTTGAGCGCTCTGATGCTTTGAGCCATGGTATCTAGAAGACGAGAAAACTCACTTACTGACCTTTTACTGACTGGTGGGCAATTTATAGCCGAGTTGAGTTGGGTGGCGAGCCGCAGGCGTTTATTGCCGTATCTCCGACACAGAGCATCCCAAGCTACCTCAAAGTTAGAACCAGAGACCTGAAAATTTGCTATACGACGTGCTGCGTCCCCTTCAAGGCAGGAAATAAGGTGCTGAAATTTAAGGCTTGGCATCATCGTGGTGTCATTCTTGAACATGGCGGTAAAATTTTCCTTGAAATTTTCCCTGTCGGCTTGATTGCCGCTGAATGTAGGCCGCTTGAGCGTTGGTACGGATGAACGCATGGAAAGTACTCCTGGGGTCGGCTGATTGGAATGCGTTGGCAACCGCTGTTGAGCCTGCTCGAGGAAGGGGCTAACTTTTCCAACAAGATACGATTTTGCCAGCACATAGGAGTTCTCAAACTCTGAAAATTTGTCCTCAATGAAATATGCATCATCCACAAGTTCCGCAATATAGGAATTGAGCTGCGTGTCATTGTTAATGGCTTCGGTCCAATACTTTTCCAATAACTCGAGCCGGGTATTGAGTACGTCGAACGTCAAATTATCTGCACCCAACTTCTCGGTGTTTGTTATGAATTTTCCCAAGCGGTCACCACAAGTTAACTGTTGCAACAAAAGCTTCTGCTCTGGCTTTGCCATCGTTTTTCACTTGCGAGTTAGCTGAAAAATGCTACACTGACTGACCTGAACCTTGTAGTTGTAGACCTGAACTTGAAGAAAGTTCTTGCTGGAGCACAAGACCTGCAGCAGTCGATCGAGCTCCCCAATGATGATCCAATGGAAGCGACGGAGTACTCGTCGTTTCGAATTTAAGTCGCTTTTCGTATGCGTGCACTTGCGCGTGTTGATAGACGACGCGTAATTAAATGTGAATCCTGTTTGTTTCACAAGTTCGCGACACGTGGTTTTCACCGCACTGTACTGTCAATTATTTTGATGAAATCACTGTTTCAATTCGCACTCTAGCGCGTGCGCGTGTTAATAGTCAACTACTAATCAATTATGATTACTGTTTGTCTCACAATTTCACGACACGTGGGTTTCACCGCACTGTTCTGTCATTATTTTGATTAAATAACTGTTCCAATTCGCACTCTAGCGCGTGCGCGTGTTAATAGACGACGGTAATTAAATGTGAATCCCGTTTGTTTCACAATTTCACGACACGTGGGTTTCACTTCGCACTCTAGCGCGTGCGTGTGTTGATAGACAACGCGTAATTAAATGTGAATCCTGTTTGTTTCACAATTTCGCGACACATGGGTTTCACCGCACGTCCCGGGTTTCGGCACCAAAAAATGTTCGTAAAATGAAAATTCAGATTCAACTTTTAATTAATTAACTGTCATAGTTTACAAAATAATTTTGGGTTCACTACGTTTTGCTTAACGTGTTCTTGCTTGAACTGGCTCCCTACTGAATCTTATCGAATACAACGCAAGACTGGTTGATCCCGTTGAGATCATTGTGTATGCGCTGGATTCTTCTGTAGCAGATGTGACAATTAGGGCTGCCAGCGCTGCACAAAATTCGTTGGATTGGGGTTGCACGAACAATACTTCTCCTGTGATTCCATTGATTTCACTATATTCCCTATCAATTTGGTTTTTAGTGTTATAATATCGTTTATTAAAGAAAATTCACGTTACTACAGCTGTCACATAAGTGTTCACTCCCAATGCATCGGTAAGACTGACGCGCTAGAATTAGAACAAAGGCATCAGGGTTCTTATCAGCGCGCCAATCTCACCCACGCTACACATACATCTATCTATGTACATATGTTTACAATAGTTCTAATACTAGCCTAAAGCTTATGTCTAAATGCGGCAGAGGGCCGCAGTATGGTTGAGTGACACTAAGCAGAAGGCCAATATATAAGTTTGTCACAACAAACCACTATACAAGGTCATACAATACTACAGTGTCTATTTTCTTTTCCTTAATTAATGAGATATCTGCCCCTGTATCAATTAAGGACGTTAAAATCTTATTATTGAAGTGTACTTTAACATAGTTGGTATTATATTGATTCCCTATCAGGTGAATCATTGTCTTCTTGTACATCCCTGGTTTCGCTTCCCCGGGACATTTACGTTTCCCGAGCGAGTAGTTATTGTATTCCTGTTGTAATTATTAGTTCTGTTATTATATTGACTGTGTCTAGCATTAGTTCTCCTAAATTTCGTACCTATGTAATTGTTATTTCCACTGGCGTATGTTCTAAAATTATTATTCCCAGTATTAAAATTGTGGGTACCTCTATTTATGTAGGCGTTTCTCGGAAAATCAGATATTTTTTGTTGTAGATTTGGTTCAATCTTTCCCAGGCCTCTATGTAGCCCTCCTCGGTGAGTTGCCACTCACCCAAAGTCATCGCAGCCTTTCCAACGGGGGATTTTTTTAAATATGCAAATTTATAAGCGGCAGAAACCTCCTCATTATTATGGATCGCCGCCAAAGGCCTGTCCCTAAAACCTTGCCACTAAGTAATTGTTCCGTCGAATTCCCCCATGTATTCCTTAAATCGTGCTGATTAAATGGAATACTCACTTGCAAAGCTATTGGCGGTCTATCCTCTTTCCTTACGAGAATGCTCTCTCCACACAAACCTTTCCGCGAGGAAATACCTATCCTCTACCTTTCCCATTACTCTCCCGTATTCTTCTAACTGTTCCCCGTCCATCTGTCGTGTCAGATCACTATGATGTGAGAGGAACTCTTTCCAACATTCCTCTAATCTTTCCAATCTCGCTTTCGCGTTTTCTTTCCCTAATGTCTTAAACTCCTCGCTCTCCACAAGGCTCACCTTCTCCCCACGGTGTGTTTGTGGGTAGTACAATCGCCTCATTAGCAACGACAAGATGCGTCCGCTTTACATGCAGTCACAGGCCCTCGCTGGTGGAGCAGGCACTGCTGCAGAACTCACAGTTGAACTCAAGATGTGGTGGCGAAGATTAATTTTGTATTTTTAGCCAAGCTTCTCGATCTCAATATTTTAATGTGACTGAAAACGTACTGACGTACAACGATTTTTGGTGGTCACTTAAGAAATCTGTGATGCACAACTAATGCTGAATACAGTTGTTACGAGACTGATACAATTTTGTCGCGCGAAATAATTGATGTGTTTTTTTATTAAAAAAAAAAATTGTCCCTTTTTAATTTACAATTTATTTCACGACTCGTTTCACAATTTTATTGTACAAGCACTTTAAAGAACAAAATTGATAGAACTATTATTAGTATTCCCCTCCAAGATTTGGGGGACTTAGTCTGGTGACTACTAGAAAGCCACTGAACTCCAATCTAGCTCAAAACTTAAAATATATATTATCTAAAACTTACGGTTAGTCGTTGATACGGAAAACGTTGCTTTTCTGGAATATGAATTTGTAATGAGACCTTATCATTTTTACATTAAAATTTAAAATTTTCACAAATTCGCAGACGGAAACTTGATGTCTGCTTTTTCGTTCTCTCACCTTTATGACAACGTGAGGGCCCTATCATAACTCGCGTTAGGTCGGGAAGGATTCAGAATCAGGGACAAACAATACAAACATACAATAGTTTCTTGGACACAGCTGAAAACGATAAAACACACAGCGTCAAGTGTCTGTCACTTTCAAATGGTCACAAATTTTACATTCTATTTTTCGAACATGTCCTAACAGTTTTCCAAACAGCTATGTTATTTTATTTCACAATTTACATTGAGTACGTTATGTGAGTTCCCATTATAACTAATGCAAGTCTATTCAAATTGAAAATATTAAGTTAATTGACGTATAAAAGTGTCACTACACAAAGCCATGTTACTGCAAGAGTGTCACTCCATCGACTGGTTATCCAAAACTTGCATTTACGGCCCGTCAGCCTTTTATATGTCTTTATTGTAAAAATAATGAAGTATTTCATCTCTTAACGTAACACATCATGTTGATGTTGATTGTCATCAAACTTAATCTCGTCTCTAGTACTTCGGCTGTCTTCGTTGCGCACACGAGTAAGTTTCCGTTATATTTAGAAAATATATTGTGTAGATTGTGCACAGCAAACATTTTCTGTTTTGCAGATTTCTTGTCGCTGTAATATAGGGCTCTTTCAGCCATCAGACAGCGGAATCTGTTTTTTAAATATCCGATAGTCCTCTCAATAATATTGCGAACAGTTTGCATGTTTTGTATTGTACGCCGTCTGGTAAATAATATAATCTGTTGAGTTCTCTTCTTTTTAGATTTTTTCAAATACTACGTATATGTTTACAAAATATAATTACAAGTCTACTCTGTGTGGCTTTCGTTGAACGACTAAAAACCATCCTCAAATTTCTATTCGACTCTCCAAACAACTGCAGAGATTCATTGGGACTTAACACGTGAAGTGCAGTCGAATTCGAGGAATTTACGGCAACGACATCTACACTTTCAATATACAACATCCTCCCCACCAGGGGATGAAAAGTACTCCTCTATCCGACCATCTAAGTAATTACTAAAATATCATATGCTTATTGCTTACTCTTTACTTATATACTTAACTTATCTATGGTCTTAACTTTCCTACCGTAACGTGTTACACTACTACTTCCACTACTTCCTTATTTTTCTGAGTTTGCTGTTGCTTAGAACTATTATCCACTGTCTTAATTTTATTGACAACTGACGCTGGAATTTCAGAATCCGTACCATTGTAATTTAGTTCTAACGGAAAAATTCTTTGAATTGGCCTAACCAATTCGCCGGTAGATGTTCTCGCTCTTACCACACGTACGACACCATCTTTTCCGGCGATTACATGAACTATTCTAGCTAAAGGCCAATCAAGTCTTTTAACATTATCATGCCCAATTAGTACAATATCTCCAATTTTCACTCCAACAGGTTTATTTACATTCTTATTTTGTTTAATCAACATACCTAAATACTCACTTCTAAATCTACGTCCTAATTCCTCTTTTAAAGTTTGACGGTACACATAACGTTTATTAAATTGGCTTTCTTCTAAGTGATCAAGATCTAACACACCTATTTTTTTAACGTCTTGTATGAAATTTGATGGAGCTTATGGCACAATCTCGCTTTCACTTTCTGATACAAACGTGATCGGTCTGGAATTAATAATACGTTCGCAATCAATTAGTACCGTTTTCATTTCCACTTAGTATAAGCAAGATCTTTTAAGGGTACGGCGTAATAATTTTTTCAAAATAACGATAAGGCGTTCCCAAAATCCTCCCCGCCAGGCAGCAGCGGGTGGATTGAACTTCCACTCTATCTGATCCATCGCAACCATGCTTCAGTTGCTGTAGCCAAAATTCCAGCAATGACCTCGTCTTGGCACTTATCCAAGTCAGCCGCCTTTGTTTCCAAAGTACAAAAAGAAACGCTTAGAGTGGTTGTATTCACTTTTACACCGTCAAAAATTCCATTGAAGGCCGCCAACGCCTTAGTAAATCCCGTACGTAAAACAGCCCGCTTTTTCTTAATGTCTTCAATTTTTCTTTATATGTTACACATCTATCAATAATAAAACCCCAACACTGTTTTGTCACGGTCGCCAAAATGTTAAATAATATTATCTGTTGAGTTCTCTTCTTCTTAGATTTATTCAAATACTACGTATATGCTTACAAAATATAATTACAAGTCTACTCTGTGTGGCTTTCGTTGAACGACTAAAAACCATCCTCACATTTCTATTCGACTCTCCCTGTTGATCCAAGCAACCACTGTTGATGAATCGGACCAAAAGTATTTTTTTACATTATTTAAGTTCAATGTTCTTATAACTGTATTAGCTAAGCTATCCTTGCGCCAATAGTGGCCGCTACTAATTCTAGTCATCCACTGTTTGCTTTCCGACATCTACACTTTCAATATACAACACCGTCTTCTTCCTATCATCTCCCACATTTCTGAAGGATGTGAGCAGCCATGGTTGCAACGGGTACCCAGAATCACCTTTCAATGATTTGAGCCGTATTAAACTGTAATCTCTCATTAGTTAAAATAAATTATCCAAAAGTCGGATGCTCGATCAGCGTTACTGTAACTCCGTTCGATCAACGTTTTGGCATCGGATAGGTTCCAAATATGGGAGTCGTGACACGATCTCCGAAATCTCGCATACACAAAACAGATTCGTGATTCATGGCCGCACGTCTATAAAAAAATAACAATATAAATATTTATTTTCCAATATAATTCCTTATTGATAGCTTAACTCTATACAAACCAAAATGTGATAGTTATTCTCCAATATACATAATGTAGCCAAAATGTTATAACTGTTTTCTAATATAATTTCCTCATTGACCCCTTTACTCTATGCAAACCCAAATGCTACAATTATTTTCTAATGTAAATTCTTTCTAGGTGAGGCTACCAAATTTTGCCTAATCTTGGGCTATTCAAACATTTGCATTTAAAACCTTACAAACGTTCTAGAGAAGCTAGCTGGGACTCAACATCTTTGTACATTCGTTTAAACTAAGTTCTATTTATATATTTTTCTTGTTTATTTACTTATGTATTTACATTTGCAATTCGTTTCCTGCTCTTCCCTCTTGTTTTGGTTTTTGGCCGCTTTCGTGCCTCTCTCTTCTCTTGGCGGTATCGCAGCCGTTCGGTATGGAGCTTCTGGAGCTCACGGCAGATCCGTACATGCTTCTCTTGCCCCACCGCAATCAGCAAGCGATACGATCAGCAGTGCAATTCTTCGGTGGTTGAGGGGGCTCCGGTGCTGGCGTGTCGTCTTCCCTCCTTCCTCGTCTTCTGGCCCGGTATTCTTCCAGGGAGATAGGTCTTGGGCCGGCCGCTGTGTCCTGCGGTGCCTCCGCTAGCGTTGCTCGTGCTGTCCCCGACACTACGAAATAGCCCTGGTCAATGCCTGGTTAGGAACTCAGTTGTAGGGCTCTGATAGCCGCTTTCAACTGGGAATTCCCCTCCAATACCGATAGGTTACGAGAACCGTGTTCGGTAGTGTGGCTGGAGTCCGAGTTGGTGGGTTACAAGAACCACTTTCAACCCTTTGGGTTTCCTAAAAACCGATAGGTTGCTAGAACCGTTTTCGGTAGGGATCTACTTACTATGTACATATTTCCTTTTAAGTGCCCACTTTTCCACGTTAACTCCAAGGAGAGATCCAATCAGCGACTGATAATTTCCTGAAATTTTCCTCGCATTATCTTTCCTGAAACCGGGACTTTGCTTCGTTTTTACGTGGTTGCCATATTTCACGAAATCCACCTTGTGTGCCGTGGCGCCATCTCTCAGCGACCAGCCTAGTTTTTTAGAACTGATCGCGTGAGTTGTTTACATTTTCGTTTTGACATTTCAGAGTAGGTTATGACAAAGAGATGTTGTGAAATCGTGTATTTTATGTTTCTACGGAATATCATAAGTTTTCAGTGTCCCATGTTCAGGTAAGTATTGGTTTTGTAATCATTGAGGTATTGGTTACATTTATCTTCTGGTTTTTAGATATGTTTATGATAATTATCATAATCTTCCCGTGTTATGGTTATGGCTTGATGACGAGCATAGTGATCTTCTTTCGATTGGTTATGTCTTTCGATCTTGTTATGGGTATTGTGAGCAATGTGAATTAGTTATTTCTAATTATATTTATTTTTAGCTTGACATCATTCACAACACTATGATTACTATCATCAAAATCAGTCGAACCCGCCACAAGCGGAACATTCTCACGCTTGCGAATACCGGCAAACTTATTTATTTCACGAAATAGATTGGGCCCAGGTTCTATGTGTTTAGCTCTTAGCTCAAAATCTTTAGCTCTAGCAAGAGCAACAAAATGCTTAATAATATCAGTGATCCTATTGATTAAAGATTTTAAGTAACCGGTCGGATCTTCCTGTTCTGTGCCAGGTACGAATAAATCGACGCTTGTAATTAATAAGCTTAATGACGCAACTATCCAGTTTGATCAGCGTGTGTGGCTCCAGACGCTGTCACGTGCAAAAATCTACGTACTACAATGGCCTCCAAACATCCGGAGGTTAGGTGACGCACCCGACATTTAGCCCGCGAAGAAAGGTCGTGGGTGGGCGCCACTCGTTTTAGAGCGAGTCACCCGGCACCGATCGCGGTCAAAACGAGAATGCCGATGTGCCGACCAAGAGAGGAGTAGTTAAGGTGGAAGCGAAATAGGACACCGTGCTTGTGTTAGAGAGAATCTCCTTTACTATAATACCAGACCTTCACAATTTTCACAAAGTTCACTTAACCTAACATGCGCGTCACCCTTGCTAAACCTATCTGGTTATTTACTCACGCTAACTAAGTGACGGGTTACTGATCTAATATCTACCGACAATTCTTAATGCTATAGCTTCTTAATGCGAAAACTTATCTATCGTTGCGCCGCTCCGTTCCCCGCTTCTCTCACCACAGTGCCCTGGTTCCCAGTCCTTCCTCCTCGTTTCAGTACTCAGTATTCAGAATTCAAAGAATTCAAGAAACAACTTTCTTTCTTCTTAATCGCCAACATCACTTCGCTGTTCGTACATTGATCACTGACTTCTTCTTCTTAAGAAGTCTCTACTTCTTAAATTGTTCTTAACTTGAGTATTAAGAATTCAAATAACTAACAACTTTCTTAACTTTCTTCCTAACTTTCCAAATAATAACTTTCGTTCTTCTTGACCACAATACGCCAATTCAATAAATCGTACACAACATTCCCATTTTTTAAAAAAAGGAAAAGTCTGGTATTCCTACTTTAATTAACTTTAAAATCCTTCTTCAAAAAAAGAAGAAACGCCCGAACTTCAACATGCTTCCACCTAAGCTTTCATAGTCCTCGACCTAAAAATTTCTCTCATCACTTCTCAAGAAAAGAATCCACCCTTTCTGTTGTAACGAAAACCGCTATAAACCGCGAATTAAAAGAATCAATGAAAACAAAAAAAACAAAACAATGAATCCAATATGAATGAACCAAGCTACTATTAAATCTTACAAGAAGATCTTCCGACTCTTAACCGACATATGGTTAACACCCCTATTTTCATTTTTGCCTTCAGGTAGGTCCCTTTTCTCACCCTCGCTCTGGGTCGTCGACAAACCGTCGACTACAGAGTAATAAAATTTCGACCCTTTTTGTCTTCACGACACTTAGTAACAATTACTCAAATCTTCTCTTTTGTTTTATGAAAACCTCGAATTTCCTTTCCCTTTATCCTTTTATGAAACATTACCCTTTTATGACCATTTTTAAAAATATTATTTTTGTATTGTAATTGGAACCTTGCCGCTTCTCGGCCAAATTTATGACACAACTTGAGAATACACGCCTGTTTGGCGCCTAAACAAACCAACCTGTCGCTTAGACAGCAACGCCCGTTTTCGTAAGCGTGGTGACGCTTACCAGTTCCGATTCCCGCCAAGCAAACCGATTGGACAATCGAATGTCGATCGGTAATGCAGAGCGCGATCGGAAAATAGATAAAACGCAGGAACAGAGTCCTGTAAAGACAGAGAGTTTTTGGAGTTGAGCAGTGGTAGTGACCTTTTTCGTCTTGACAGAGTCATCGTTTATTTTAGAGTCCGTTTTTTCCAATCGAATTCAGGAAGGTCAGTCCGTCTTTCGTCGAGTGCAGTTTAAGTTCAAGTTTCTGTGAATTAATTGACCAAAGAGTCAAATTAGAATTAGTGAAATCGGCCAAGGTGGAGTTCAACTTAATCATAGTAACGTTAAATTAAGCCAACTACGGTAGTGATGATAAAATTATAGACAATAAAGAATCTGTTCGACAGTATATACTTGCGTTTTCAATCAAAAAGGGTACAAGTGATCTTGAAACAAAGAACTCCTTGTTCCTTGTTGTGATCTTTAATCAAACATCGAAAATTAACTCTCTATCACAAAATTCTAAATCCAAAATTCAAAAATCACAACAGCTCCAATCTTTCACTTCAAAAAAAAACCACAAAAGAATCCAAACTCCAACCTTTCCGCAAAACTCTAACTACTCGACCAATTTCCCCATTCCGCCAAACGCTAGTTTATATCCACCGCCAGTGCCTGTTAGTCCGGATTCTCGTTCAATTCCCCAGTTGAGAAATCCAGGAAGTCCCGTACCGTGAACCCTGGGAACATTGAACTCTCCGTCCAAATTTGGTCACAATTTCAATTTCTTTGTTTTTTGAATTTGCTGGCGAGCTCCAAATTCCCCGGGTCATCGAACTCTTGCATTGTGCAATAAGTTTCGAAGGCCAATTTGGGACAATAAGTCCCGTATTGCACTCATTCCACAGTGCTCGAGTTCTTGGGGGCGGTCTCCTTTGGCTAGAGGAACGATTGTCCGACTCTGCCTTTCGTTCGGACAATCGGTCCTCGAGCGCACCCTTCTCGAAGTTGTGCGATTTCATTGATGAGGATCGAGTAGGCGGATCCTGGGCGGGTTTTTGATCAAGCACTCAATCTATGATTGATGAACGAATCCAAAACGATTCATGACCTTTACCAATGAAATCAGATGCTTGCTCTGATTTCATTGATAAAGGTCGATCACGGGTTCTTTAAGGACTGTGGCCATTACGCGGCGTTACAACGCCTAGTAGGAATATGCTTATGTAACGCCATTTTAGTGATTGTATCAATAGATTCGACCATTTTATCTATTTGCTGGTTAGAAAGTCAAATCCCATAATCTATGTCAAGCTTGTGTATTTCTCCATCAATAGTTCTGCGAAACTGCTTCCAATTGACTTTAGAATAATCTAGAAAATGAGGGGGTTCAGAAAACTGCGACATTTCACCTTTAACCTTGAGGGAGATTGCCATGTGGTCCGAAGGATACTCATGCGAATCAAGTATATATCCATTACAAAGGATTGCCTTAGAAACAAGAAACAAATCAATTATTGAAGTACCAATGTGATTGGAAAACGTGGGGGCGGAAGGCGCAAGCAGCTGGACTTGATCAGCAATAGGAGCGTTTTGCATCCAATCATAGAGACGGGTTCCATTAGCTTTGGGTACATTATTTCCCCAGTCGTAATGTCTAGCATTAAGATCACCAGCGATGACTACATGTGTAGAATTGCTCTGTAAGGAAAAGAAGTAGTCGTAATCTTGATCATTTAGCTGTCCGGACTTATTATACATGGCAACAATAATGATGTCTAAGTTATCACACTCCACCTTGATAGATGTGAAGTCTCGGTTGGTGAGATTAGCAGTAGGTGTAAAGCGAACGCATCGCATGGAATTTCTAACAAAAATACATGTGCCCCGTGAAGAATCGCTTCTATCATTACGAAAGGAAGCATATCGCCTAATACTGAAATTATGACTGCTACGCAGACCAGTTTCTGACAAAAGGACGACATCAGGATTATGAAGGTTCATATAGGCTAACAGCTCATGACGTTTACTCAAACTAACTATAGAGTTGACATTTATAGCATGTATGAAAAGTTGGTGGTTGTTCATGGTAAGGGCAGGGACAGAAAACTGATAATGAGAGCTCTTCTAGTCTCCCTATCTTTTTTATTTTTTGCACAGTTATATTGCTTAAACAAGTCGTTGACTTTTTGCTGGAAATGCATAAATGAGCATCCGAATGGTTCAAGGCAAGCCTCATCAAGAAACGATTTAGCGCTGTTTAAAGAGATAGCAGGTAGACTAGAGTCGGGCACCCTAGAAGCGGAAGATGAAACTCTACCAGCGCTCGCTTGGACGAAACGAATAGAAGGGGCAACCGAGATGGAAACAAGACTAGTGAGAGCACTCGCACGCTGAGCTTTTTCCTTTTTATTTTTGGCCCTATTTTCTTTGAAAGTTGGACAACCTTTATACGAGGCTGCATGTCCATGTTTTTTGCATACGATGCAATATCTTAAGTTGTGCGGGGTTTCAGGGTTAATCTTGCATTCTTCCCTGTTCTGGTGTTTTAGGCCACATTTATAGCAGCAACTGTCCGTACCGCAATATTTTTTAATATGACCAAGCTGTGAATAATTGTAGCATTGAACAGAGGAATTTCTGTTAAACTTTTCTATTTTGACGTGTAGAACTTCCGATGATTCCCTATTAGCTTTCTACTATCCACGTCAGGTGCGATAGACAATATAAAGTAGTTAAAATAACCTTTATTGCTTTCTTTGAAGGGTACTACCTCGACTTTATCGCCAAGGCCAAAACTTTCGATTTCCAAGGTAACGTCTTCCAGAAGAAAGGTAGAAGGATAAGATTACTCCACCTCTCGCCCGGAGGGGCATGACTGAAATACCTTACATCTAGAGACTTCAGGATTAACATAGCTTCAGTACAGGCATTTTTATCATTGGAGTAAATAGTCTGTGAGTTGGTGTTGTCACGAAAGTTATGTAGCTTTTTTTGAGTGAGTATTCTAACAAATTCTTTTGTATTAAGGGAAAAAGCTATTATGGGTGGCATTTTAAATTTTCCGGTTTTATCAGTGTCAAAATTACTGTGGTATTCCCGGTTCCCTCCTTTGACTGTTTGTAAATTATTTTTAATCGGCAATTGCTTGGTATGCAAGTTATTATCAATACTATTACTATTTATATAACTAGATGTATCAAAATTTACTGCTGGCTGATCTATAAAGTTACTTAGCTCTTTAAAGTAGTTTCCATCCCCAAAAGGAGAAATGCTTCCATCTAGTTTGTCTTTTATGCGGGTCGTTTTGCGTTTGTTAGTGTTAGTAATTAACATTTTAAACAAACGGATAGAGGCAGAGGAATTGAAAGCATATTAGTTAACACACATAAAAGCACTAATTGTAGCACACCGAGACACGTCGATATGACAATGAATTATTTTCATATGATTTAGACACATTACCTTGCACTTGGCATTCCTTTTGCGAATTTCATTGCTTAGTTATATTAAGGATGCGGCCATTGGCAATGTATCCTCGTGTCTGATGTAGAGTCAATCATTGAAATAAGTCTGCAAATTACCTGGTTATAGGACCTCCTGAGGGTTACAATCAATCTCGACCAGTAACGTCTAATGTTATCAGCTGGAAGTTAGGATAACTTCCGAAATAATGTGAAATGAGTCTCGATTAAACTCCCAATTGTGATTGTTGTTAGTCACGAACGAGTGACACCAACGATAGAAACCGTGAATGAAAGAGCGCTCAGCTTTCCGTCACAAGTTGTGGCGGCCCAGAAATGACTCAAAGTATTGAGTCCCCAGGATAAAGAATCCTTGTTGCAATTCGCCACAAGTAAGTGACGCCCCAGAATTGACTCAAAGTATAATGAGTCCCAATATTAAACATTCACTGTGTCACGACTTAGTGACGCCCCAAGAAATGACTTACTGATGAGCAAGCCCCGAGAAATGATAACAGAAGTGATCCCAAATGCACCTTCACCAGCTTTTGAAGCTAACTTTTCAGTAATGAAACTAAAATACTTTGCTTGAAATGATCAACAAGGTGACCCCAGCGGTAATGTGCGTGCTTGCACAAGAATGTGATGAGAACTTTTAGAGAAAACTTTAAAATACACAAAACAATTGAAAGGTTAGTTCAATGTGCACAAACACTGTGTAAGGAGTAAGGAAAAACGAAAACGAAATGTGACTCGAGTTGTCACTTGTTTCTCGAGTTTTCACTCTGTAAAATGGAACACGATGAGCATGCTTTATTTGTTTTTCCTTTTTTTTTCCCGTGCTGCACAATATGGTATTTTAGGGGTCTAAACTTGACGACGAAGCATCGGCAACCAGAGGAGCCAGAGGGTGAGAACCGACCCAATGACTCAAAATTCATACTCTACTTGGGTGAGAACCAACCCATTAACTAAGAACAGAAACAGGTGAAAACCAACCTCGTTTCCTTCAACACTATTATAAATTTTTCACAATGCGTGTAGGTGTAAACCGACCTGTCACACATTCACTTGGGTGCAGGTGAGAACCAACATAGCACCCGATCTTTACATCCACCGGTGCTCCACCGTCCGTAATGTCTTTTTCTAAGTTAGGTAATTTTGAATTCCGCGAACCATCTTCTGATGGTAAAGCACACTGTGCAGTACGGGAGTCTAACATATGACAAACACATCACACCGACTCACGCTCACTCCATCACACTCAGGTGCTACCCAACAATCAATCACGGACAAACAAAACTCGCTCAGTGATAACTCACCCTCTAGATGTATCTTTAATTCCAATTATTATTCGCCAAATAACTTCAACTAATATCAAAATTCACTATTCACTTCTTTTAAAACCAGACTGACTTTACTCATTGACGATCCCACAATAACTGATCCTAAAAACATCACATTGACCGATTGGCCAAAGCAACTGCGTCTTAAATTCCCTAATCTCCAGACAGCTCGTTAGTGCCTGCAGACGGGCTAAGTAATTTTTCCTGTGAAGGGTCAAAATGCCTTATCGGCAAGACGCTGGTTCATGCCTGTTCCCATAATACACAACAAAGAACCGAAATGATTCCACTGAAACAAAGTATATCCCGCAAAAGTAAAGAGAAGGAAAAGGAAAACAAACGCATTTCAAGACAATGTTTATTTACATCCTACAACTGCTATTTCCAACTATAATTTTTTCAACAAACTTCCAAGTTCACAAATTCTCAAAATCACTTAGTAAGTTTTACAGTTTAACTGTCAGAACGATAGGTTACAGCGCCGGTTGACGAACAACTCACTTAGGCTTCTAATAATTTTCCTCTTGTCCGAATAATAGCCTTGATAAGGCCCTTCTTTTGACCACCCAGAACAACATGACGTTCGCAGAAAAATCAAGACGCGAATTGCAAAAATCAACACGCACGAAATTGGAACTCGACTTAAACTAATAAATAGAAGACTTAAAAATCGAACATTTAAACAAAATTTGAGATAAACAAAATCTGGTAACGCAACCAGAATTTTGTTACTTTGTTGATAGTTTTCAAACAGTTAGCGTGAATCCAAGGTGCCGGAAACGAAGTCGGAATTCCATTAACAACGTCTACAAAGTCACTGTTAGCAATAAGCAGTTCCTTATCTCGGTTAAAGATAAGCGGCGAACCTAATGCGACGTTGTGATTAATTTCGATCATGTCGCTACGTGTACTGATAACATCGACGCTATCCATTTTACTCTTAGGGTGGTCTGCAACGCAATTTGAAAATTTGTCTCCTGCGTGTACTGGTTCTTCTAAATTCCACGTAAGAATCAGCAGAGTAATATTACATAAATTCACTTGTAACGGAATTACGAGTTTATTTAAAGAGTCACTAGTTCTTATAAATTCCCTTGTGACGGAATTTCGAGTTTATTTAAAGAGTCACTAGTTCGTCTAAATTCCACAATTCAATATTAATTATAAGAATAATTAGACAAAAAAAAAAAAATCTGATTAATTAAAATCATTTAATGAAATAAAACAACATTATTTTTGTTTCTAATATTTTCTTCTTCTATCAAAGTTCAGAATTGACTTATAAAATATGTATGTGCTGATTACAAAATTTAACAAAGAAAACGAACGAAACCAGTCATCGACGTCGACAGCAGGCGAAGGAATGCGATTTTACAGTGGGCAGGGCAGTTGTCAACCAAAAGCAAGATTTTCTTTCCCTTCAATGCAGAAACCCCATTTTCGTATCTCTTCTTCAAAAATTTGAGAAGTCATCTAAGCACTCTTGTTTGCTTTGTAATTGACAGGCTCAGTAGTTCTCTCTTTACTGAACTTGTCATGTTATCTGCCACCGAAACTGTGATTCTGTCTTTTGATAACTTTCTTCCAATACACTTTTCTGATTTAAATTTCAAAGTTTTGTTTGGTGTCATCTTGTAAAACAATCCTGTCTCATCAGCGTTGAAAATTTTTTCTGCGGAATATCGAGCCTTCAGATCAGGCCACACTTTCTCCAACCAGCCATCTGTGATGTTTCTGTCAACATCACGAGCCTCTCCACTGATCTGCCCATAGTTGATGTTTTGGCGTTGCTTCCACTTACTCAGCCAGCCTTCTGATGCTTTGAAGTCAGCGATGCCAAAGTCCGTTGCATAAAACTACTTTCGTTTTGATCAGAGGTCCAGAGAGTGGGATGTGGTTGATACGTTGCTGTTGAAACCACTCTAGAATTGCTCAATCTAAATCTTCGTAGGTTTACGCATTTTTTCTTGGTTCCCTCCTCTATTTTCGTATCAAGGCACTTCTTCGTATCTTTCCAAATGGTACCCACATTCGACTGGGAAAGCCCCGTTCGTCGAACAATATCAGTTTGTTTCTCGCCCTTTTCTATCGCTTTAATTAAGGAAATCTTTTACGCTTTTTTGAAAACAAGTCGATACACTTCTATACACACTAATCGCACTGTCTCGACTGAGGGTGATAAGGCTCCAATTTAAACAGCCGGGTAGTGCGTGGGAAACTGAGCTCCTCGCTCTCCCCAACAGTCAGTCCCGACACTAATCTGGTAGCCGTTCAATGCCAGACGTCACTGCGGACAAAAATACAAGAATGTTCCCATGACATGTCTCAAACAAGAGACAAATAACCTCGGGCATTGAACTTGCGAGTCATGTAGTGCAAGTACAAATTTTAGTTAGAAAAGACAATACATAGTCCAAACTTGAAAACTTGGGGGGGACAGGCTCAGATGAAACAAGAATATGCTCAAAAATAAAAAGCAAATATATATTAGTGACTAAGTTTATTTTACAAAAAAAGTAGTCGACTAAGTTCTTCACAAAATCGATTCAATACCTCAGATTCAATGGCATTCTTATTTACTTGTATCATGGTTCGGTGTATACCGAGCATACAAAGGCCGTTCAAATGGTTTTCAGTCATCGTAGACATCAGCCACGTTTTAACACGACGCAGTGTAGAAAAGGACCTCTCTATGTTACTTGTAGTGCAAGGTTGTGCCAAGGAAATAAGCATTGCTTTTTTGTTGCGGGAAAGAAAATATTCGCCTCCTTTAACACTTCAGTAAAATCTAATTTTCCGAGATCTTCTGTGGTCATAACCTTGTTCAGCTTGTCCTGCAACTTTTTATGCTTAATACTTCGTTGATAAACGTTGTGCTTTTTCTTTGAAATCAACTAACGACATATTCAAAACATTGTGTAGCGACATTAATCCGAATGCAGGCAGGTTTTGATCACCAACACGATGTTCCAGTGCCGATATTAGGAAATCTAAATAAGGAATGACAATCGATCGCTTCCAAAAATTCCTTTATTGGTCGGAAGTATTTGAAGGCTCACTCCGTACGATTGTTATAACGGGGGTGTTATGGTTATTATAGGTTAAAATGCCCCACCTTTATAACAGGAACAAGGAGTGCTTTTATCAAGATCACTTGCACCTTGGGGAGGAGAGGAACCAGAGACCTGTAGTTCTAATAGTTTTTGAAAAGAAACGATATCAGGGTACTGTTCTGATGACATTACATTTATTCACTACCGATATTACAGTTATTGTTACTGAGTCTTCGAATAACTCTCAGACTTTTCTTAAGACATTAAGTTCATTCACTACTGGTATTATATTTACTGTTACTGAGTCTTGGGTTTGGTTTGGTAATAGGACTTTTAGAATTTATCACGGAAAATTCACTTAATAAAATTACAACGACTGTTTATACAAATTTATGCTCACAAACCGGTTTTCAAAGACCGACCGGTGGACTGTCTGCCTGGCTCCTTGACTGTCTCAGCCGAACTCCTCTTGATCCTAAGAATCTTCCTTTTTATTCTACTTTCGGTCGAGCTCTGCATTATCGATTGATGCCTAATTGCCCAATCGGCATGCTTCGCTGCGATCGGAAGTAGTAAGCGTCACCACGCAAAATATCACATGTTCTATTAGTACAATCTAGCATGCGATCAAGCAACAGACTCCGTAGACACATCGTCTTCTATCTCCGCAGCTTGCTCAATTCCCAGCACAGGTTCAACCAAACAAAAAATAAAACGTGCCTCATATAATGTAGCTGAAGTTGAACAAAAAATGTATAGTCCCAAAACACTTATCAAAAGGGATCTTTTAAAAGATAAGTCTATCATTTAGGTATAGTTTACCTTCAAGGTGAAGTGGATTAAGGTGGGAATGCGGAAAGCATTTAAATTTAAAGCGATCATCCGAAAGGGAAAACCGTTCCCGAATTAGATTATAATAAATATTTGACAAAATGCTTGACGAGAACAACATCCAGTCTTTCATATTTGGGTATGTTAAGACTCGAAAAACCCCTCTAAAATCCACCAAAGACCACCAAAAGTGATCTTACCGAGAGACATCGCCAAAGAGGCTAAGGAGATCCTGAAAATCGCTTTAAAAGGACCGGAAAAGACAAGTTCATAACGTCATTAGGGCACTACGTCACCAGGGATGGATGCCACAGCGAAAAAACCCCCGGAATCCCCGCAAAACCACCAAAAACAATGCCACATAAAAACACGGAATCCCCTGTGATGTCACAGCATAAACAAACGGTCACCGTTTGTAAACAACCCTGAACTTGGGCAAGATTTCATAAGGAAATCTGACACCGTCAACAATGAATGCACTCGAACGAGTGGCATTCACGCCGAGTCAGTAAAAATTGCTGACACAGCGAAGTCACGGCGATAACAACCGCCGAGAAATACGGAACCCGGCACCTTCCGTCGCTCGGTCCACAAAAGGCCTGCTTACAGATATTGTTAACGTGAGGAACAATTGAAAGTTTATTGTGAAGTATAATTCCTAGGTATGCAAGAGTATCAGAAGTAACTATAGTGTGTGAACCAAAGCTTATTCTGGCAATATCATGAGATTTATATTGCTTGAAACTTCTAGCCATATATAAATTAGATTTCCTGAGAGAATAGCATTGCATTTTTGATAGTTAACCTAATTTGGAATATTTTGGCTGGAATATTCTTCCTAGCGAGTTGAAGAAGAATATCATCAACATAAAAAATAGTAAGAAAATCAGGGTAAAGGTAACTGGGAAAATCAGAGATAAAGACATTGAAGAGCAGAGGACCTAAAATAGAGCCCTGAGGGACTCCAGCACTAATAGAGAACGGCTCAGAAATCGAGTCGTTGTATCTGACACAAAAGGATCTGTTGGTCAGAAGAGAGGAAATTAATTTAATAATGTGGATGGGAAACTTCATAGTTTTGAGTTTAAAAAGTAAACCGTTAATCCATACCGTGCCAAAAGCCTTCTTTAAATCAATGGACATAACAAGAGAAGGGCGTTTTTTGAGAAAATCTTCATGAATCTTCTCAAGTAGGCGAGTAATGGCATGGTTTGTAGATCTCTGATTTGTGAAGCCAAATTGGAAAGGATGAACAATATTTAAGGAGTCAGCATAGGAGCAAAGCATTTTCTTAATACATAGTTCATAGATTTGAGAAGAAGAAGAGAGCAAGGAGATAGGTCTATATTCATTACAATCAGAGGAGGGAACAAAACCTTTGGGAATAGGGATAACAGTGGCATGTCTCCATGAAACAGGAAAATATGAGAGATTTAAGCAGTTGTTAACAATGATTGTAAGGGAGGTTTTTCTGATTATAAAATTAGAAAGCTGACCAACCCCAGCTGACTTTTGCTTTTTTCTGGCTTTAATAATCTTACGAATTTCAGCAACATTGAAGAAGGAAGAGTAATGGTCAGCATCACAATTAGATGATCCGTCAGCGAGGGTATATGAGTTAAAATTTAGAAGAGGATTAAGTGAGCTATTTAGAATATGATCAGCGAAAGGAGGACATTGTTGATTAGCATCCAATGCAGCAGGAGAATCATTATGAACTTTGTAGAAGTATTGGGCAATACAATCCGAGGATGAGTTATCATCAAAATAACCAGTTAATATAGGAAGGGTATTGTTACGAGACGCTGAAATCTTTTTAATTTCTTTAAATATATTAGGGCCAGGTCTCAGGCCTTTAAGTCTTTTATAAAGCAGTTCATTATAATGTTTACTTATTAATTCGTCAATCAGTTTTGTTAATCTATGAATGAGGGATTTTATCAGATTATCAGACCTACCTGTGTTAAGCCATCTACGTCGAAGTACTTTTTTAAGTTAAAGACAATTCAGAGTGTCAGTACTTAAATGCATTAAGGGAGGGTTATGAGGTTTAAAAATAGGTGTGCGCGAGAGGACTAAGTGTAGGGTTGTTAATTTCAGAAATTGAATTTAACTGTCGGTCTGAGATGCGGACAGATTTTTGTTTATTGGGGGAAGGTTATTCAACAAAATAGATGAGACTCTAGAGTTAACTTCTTTCCATTTAGTCTTATTAAAATTATAGATTGGTTTGGGTGGAGCAGAATCAATTGCAGGGAGTGATATGAAAGTTTCAATATGATCGGATTCAAAGTCAAAATTTGTGGGACAAGAGGCAGAAATATTGGAAGAAGTAATAAAAAAGTCAATAATGGACGAAGAGCTAGAGGAATTTCTGGTTGGAAAAGAAGGAGCTACTAACTTGAAACGACCTAACTCGTAAAAGTTACACAACCAATTATTAAGTGTTATTCCGTTCTGATTGTTACAGTTATTGTCCCAATTGAGATGCTTGGAGTTAAAATCTCCACCGAAACCCAGAAAGTCAGAGTTATCAAAGTTATTGGCGATAAAGTCAAGATCATCAGCATATAAGAGAGAGTTGCAATGAATGTAAATTGAGAAAAGATGAAGTTTGAAGTTTCCACAGTTTAATGTGGCTGCCGTATATTCAAAGAGCGGATTAAAAGGGAGGGTGAGTTGCTTAAAAACCAGAGAATTTTTAATTAAGAACGCAGTACCCCTACACCCGTTAGACATATCAGTTCTTATTATATTAATTTGGAACAGAGAATTTGTGCCTCGAATTCAGGGCAGGCAAAAGAATATCAGGACTATGTTTAGAAATAAATCTCTCAAGATAAAATCTTTTGGAAAGTCTGCGAATGGAGTTAACATTAATAGCAGCCACTTTATATACGTTATTCATGGTTAGTGATGAACTATTCATGGTATGTCTCTATTAATAAGTAGTTGAAAAATAAATCTTTTTTGGTTATAAAATCCGTAGATAAATTATAGTTATTTACAAAAGTGGAATATGCCAGATCTAAGTTCCTCAAAATTACACCCAAAGGATTCAGTAGCTGCTTTTTCAAGCAATGGATTAATAATGAGAGTTGTATTATGTTGATTAAGATTAGTCATAGAATTATTTTTAGTCACAGGAAAATTAACCGCAGGTTTAAATGATTTGAAAGATGAAATTCTTTCTTTAAGGACCGGACAACCTTTATAATTAGAGGGATGACCCGTTTCTTTGCACAGAATACACTTCAGCTGATCTTTAGCGCCGTTAGGGGGAAGTTTACAATTGAAGGACAAGTGATCACTTGCGCATTTTACGCATTTTGGTGCCATCTTACAATTGGCTGACCCATGCCCAGTTTGCTGACATCTGAAGCATTGCAGGAGTTCTGATTTATTCAACTTTTCTACAAAAACTTCAGAATGACATAAATACTTAATCTTGTAGAAATCATTGGGCGAAATTCAAGGCTGTAGTTTGAGAAGAAAGAAGTTAAATTTTGCCAATCGGTTACTAAGGGGGAAAATATTGCAAATTTTGGCGGACATTTCCAGCGAAATGAAATCGGAAATTATGTCCTCCTTATTGAAGTCCTTAGGGATACCTTTAATAATTAAGGATTCCCCTTAAGTATGTTTGGGCGTGTAAGAGGAATAATTAACTGAATTATTGTTTAGGAATTCAATGATATTATCATGTGTACTTTGATCAGAAGGCAAGAGAGTGCTTTTGTCCTTCCTAGGATCATAACTGACTCTGTAATTCAAAGTATCATTGGTTTTAAGCTCAGAAATCAGGGATCTGTGGTTGAGCTTAAAAGCAATAATTCGCGTGGTTTTGTAAGTAATTGTGGAATTGTTATAAGAATGGGGTGGAGTGCAGATTGCAATGTTGGGTATTCTGATTTAAGTTATTACGGCAATAGTTCTGCTCTTCATTAGAGAGTACAGAAGATGTTTCAATCAATATATCATCTTCCACTAATCTATTAGAGCCAACAATATTGTTTACATTAGATTTATGTTTATTCTTTTTCTTATTCTTAGTTATACCAGATGTTGAAGCCGCAGGTTCGACGACTGATGACTTGTCGTCTTTAGTTTTAATCGATGAGATTTGGGAGAAAATCCGTAACTCTCTCAATTAAAGATGAACACGATTACTTTAATTTCTGTTCCACCGCAACCCTCACCATATTTTCGATTTTTTTGTCGATATTGTCCACAACATCTAGGACATCGTCAAGGGTACTATGAAGGTAGCTAACGTTGCTATAATCATAGCTTTCCCTAACACCAGTTTCAAAAGCATCCATTATCCCATTAGTCATTTAACGTATTATCTAATGTTTTTTAATTCACAATTCAAATAGAAGCACTATTTAGTCAGAAGACAAATCTTGTTCACTTTGTCATCTTAATTTAATTTATCTGATGCTTTAACTTCATTCAATGCAGTTAAATTTTCCTACTATTCCTATTTTCCAATTTTTATTAGACAGATTTGTTTAATAATTGTTTGACACTAATAGTTATTTATTGTTTTCACTAGTTTCCCTTTTGTGTTTATTTTTATGAAAATTTTCTATTTTCTCTTTCTATTTCTTTGTATCACACACGAAATTCTCTTTTTCTTTCTTTCCGTAACAATTCCCGGTTGTATGCTTTCTCATAAATTCATTTTAATTAAATTTTCATCACTTTGTGTTTATTTTTACGTACACTACGACACTCATGCGTCGCAATACCAGCGTCCCCTCATGTTGCAACACAAAATTCGTTTCATGCCCGTTTCATTTTCCCTTTTGCATTTTCGATTTTTGTTTTTATTTTTATGTTTACTTATCAGTTTAGATTTAAATCGTCACTATACCAGCGTCGAAGCGGTGGCCCAAGTTGCGTGGCACAAAGTTATGTCCCCAAAGAAAGCGGTGGCCCATGTTGCGTGACACAAATGTCCCCAAAAAAAGCGGTGGCCCAAATTGCGTGACACAAAGTGTCCCCAAAAGAAGCGGTGGCCCAAGTTGTGTGACACAAGGTGTCCCCAAATAAAGCGGCGGCCTAAGTTGCGTGATGATTAGCTATCCAAGTAGATTGGTGTTACACAAAGTGTCTGCAAAGCGAATTGGTCCAAGTAGAATTGGTTTGTCTTGACGAAGTTATCTCTGTAAAAAAGCTAAACGAGTATTGAGTAATTAAATGCGAAATCAGACTTAGGTGGTTCAGTGCTTGCCGAACGATTGCTCTCGAACACGCATTTTCCTTTGGTTTTAAGGAAAATTAAACAAAGGATTCGTTTTTTGGTGCATTGATTTATTGTCAAACGGACGTAAGGGACCACCATCAAAGTGAGAAAAGAGGCAGCCACTTGACAGCAATTCCCCGAATTGCGTAAGAGGGACGACGTGACAAATTTCGAAAGGACAATAAACCATTTCGAAGATCAGTCTTAACGACCGATCCTGTGCACGCGTGTATAGCACATGTCGTCGGAAACGAACATTTATGGGTTCGCCGAAGAGAAATCGCTAAATCGTATCGTCCTTGACACCGCTAAGGACAGCATTCGTCCTTAAGTATCAATGATTTTGAACAGTATAATAAAATAATTACTTTCTGTGATCCTTACATTTTCCAAGTTGAACAGTTCGAATATTAACATAAATTTAGTAATCAAAATGAGCAGTGGATGATGGGTTAGACATAACTATATAATATCATTCAATCTGATGATGTGAAATAAGGGCACAACTGCGGTTTTCTGTAATACAAAATTTTTATTAACGAAAAAATTTTTCTTTTCTACAAAATTTTTCCACATTATCTTAGGTGAGGAATTCACTCACCCACCTGTTATGAAAAAAACATTTAAAGCCTCTATTTCAGGTCTTTAAGTTAACACTGTACTAATTTCTCTAATATTCTCAAGTTCTTAATGTCCCATCCACGTTCTTTCCTGCACCATTCTGATCGTGTCACTCTCAAACGTGACATTCTGAAGTTCCGTGGATCTGTGGATCTGTGGAGTTTATGGATTACGCGGCAAATTTAAAATGGTTTTCTTTACATGAACAGTCGATTCCGCTTTATCGGGACAGCAGTTAATTGGGGCAGCCGTTATTTGGGCCACATTCTGAAGAACAAATAAGGAAACAAGGCATTTATATGTTTTTATCCGGATATTTGGGTCAGAAATCCGCTTATTTGGGACAGGCGTCACTGGTAGCTTTAAAGCAAAAGAAGCCAAAGACAAATCAATTATGCAAGAATCGCACATATGAAAGCTACTGATAAGGATTCCAGTAAACAGACCCCCTACCAGGAGCAAGGAATTAAATAATTAATAATTAAGAAAATAAATGAACGGGTGTTGTCCTTAGGTGTTTGCCTATTTTCCCTTTGCCTTCTAAATCTGTTACACAAACGTGAAAGTGTTACCCAACTTGACACTTTTTTTGAACCAATTTAAGTAAGATTTAATCAAACTCCTTAAAAACGTTGTTTAACGAATAACTAACAATTTATACTGCCGTGCTAAGAAAGAAGGTCAGATTTCCATTTTCATAGTTTTGAGATAATCGACATTCAAGTTTAAGCAACTGGTGTACTGTATATGGGAGGTGCCTTAATAAATTAGTTATTTTTGAGTAACTCTGATGGAAATATAACTTTTTTTTTCTAACAAAGAGAAAGAAAAGGTTTTCAGGAGTACATAAATACTGAAAACCCAATTTCGGACTTTTGGCGCTTACGAAATTTTTTCTTAGCACGGCAGTATAGATGTACTGCGTTTCTATTTAAGATATTTTTATATTTTATATTTTTTATATTTTTTTATATTTTTATTTTTTATATTTTCCTCACTTCACATACATATTCGGGCCAGCTTAATTAATTGGGACAAAACTCCTTCGTCCGGATGTGTCTCTATTAAACGGAATCGACTGTTTATGTACACATAGTATATATATACTATATACTGTATTGTTCAAATAATCGATATGTTTAAGTTTAAAATGATACCAAAGTGAGTTTAGAAATTGGGACTCATTTTGTCCTCAATGTTAATTTTTCTCAACATTAAAAGTCTCATTTATTCTCATTTCATCCACGATCTTTCCGTACAAGGACTAAATGACACTTTTGTGGATTTGAGATATTTCAATTCGATTCGATTGATGTTTACGACGACGACCGACGATTGATCAGCAATCGAACTGAGTTCTATCGGACGACCGTGGCCGGAACAAATATATATTGGTTGCTAAGTAAATATATTATTATAAAGTAAGTAATTAAGAATCAAACAGATTACTCTCAGTTCAGTCGCAATTACTAGCAGTCGTTATGCTGTCTAAACGGAGTTTTAGTCGCGTCACCTTTAGCAACAGATATGCCAATAGTTTGATATTAATTGTTCAATAAATATTGTTCGATTATATAAATTGTTGTTTGTTTTAAGAAAGAATAATACAGTTAATCTACGGTTTTACTGTGTCCTTGGTCTTTGTTCGACTATGTTCATATTCTCAACTCCAGAAAAACTCGGATTATTATTCGTTCGATTTCCTGAATCGATTTTCAGGAAATCGGTAATTCCTGTGGACGTGACGTTGAATTCCATCATGTCAGCTATAAGGCTGTGTGTTACGGCACAGAGTGATCACTGGGTGTCACCACACGTCCATCTCTTAACGCATAATTTTTATAGATTTGCTTCTCTTAATTCGCTTACGATGATTATGCTAGTTGTATTTCCCGAATATATTTTATTATGATGTCAGTGAATTGCCCTGCTAAAACTCAAACTGATACGCATGGGCATTTCCTCGGCGTTAAAGGGTTAGGCCACATTAGAGGCCGAAACAATAGGCTAGTTTTCTGAAGTAATACAAAATAAATCGAGATTCCAATAAAGAGTGTTTCTTGTACATATCAGTGACTGTATACAAAAATTTTTTTGAAGCGATTAATTTCAAAATGACGGTTGTGGACCCTTCTTCCGATGACGTCTCTATTTTGTCTCGGTCCACGGCCCGGACAAACAGCTCTTGTAGTTTTTGAGTTATAATAAGCCAATTATTATTTTTTGATTCTATGTAATAACTTCTATAGAAGTATGTACGTAGGATTTTTTCCGTATATTAATTTTTGGCCAAATGGCGCACTCTGAAAGTGAAAAATTTTCCTAACAAATCATCAAAATTGTTAACAACAAACGAACTATGCAATATAAAAAAAAAGTCCTATGTACTTCCATAGACAATGCATTTTTCAAGTAAATCGGTTCAATTTCAAGTAAATCGGTTGAAAATTGTCTGAGTTATGTTTCCGGTAAACTTAAAAAAAGCAGTTTTGAGATACACGCGTTTTAAATTTTGAGTAGAAGAAAATCATGAAGAATACCTTTCGAAAAAAAATCGAGAACCAAGTACATAGAGATTTTTTCCGACCATAATTTTTTGAGGTGTTAGGGGTGTTAGGGCAATTTACAATAAAAAAAAAATCGTGATTTCGAAAATTCTAGAGTAGCCTAACCCCTTTACAAGATTACAACATAAAACATCTATATGCTTCATTCAATTTCCAGGACCGCACTGTACTTGGAAAATAAATTCCTGCAAATGCAGCCACCAAGGCGCTATCCTAGAAATAAGTAGTTTTTTCTCTTTGTTGGAGTCTTGAGAGCAGGGCAATCCGTTATAACCACAAATTTGGTTCCAAAAAGATATGATCGAAATTATTTTAGCGACTCCAGTGGCTAAAAGTGGCGAAAGTTTCATGTTCGTGGGAATGATACTTCCTTGACTAAGCATTATTCCTTGACTTCGGAAAATATCTCACACTCACATCTCTTAATTCCGGTTAAAGCATCTGAAATTTTTTTGGCATGCAATACTACATCATCCAAAATAACCGCAGCAATATCTTCCGCCGGGTATAAGATTTTGTTCATTAATCTTTGCAACGATTGCACCCTTATTGTCCATTAGGCTTATTTCTCCTCATCACTTCCAACCACCAAGTCTTAAAATTTTATTTTATTATGTTTTAAATTCTACCTCAAGTATTCTTTCGGGTAGAGACTGCGTTACTAGGACAGATATTTTGACAACACAGATGTGGGAATTAATAAAAATCTAAAACTACATTTGGAAAATTTTCTGACCTAAGAGTGTGTTTTTGTTTACATTTGATCATATGTTTGCTGTTCAAATGTCACTTCCACTGTTACAAGTTTCTCCCTTTACATTCTCGTAACAAGGGAACGAGGAGTGCTTTTATAGGCTAAGGTCACTCTCTGTAATAAGTGTAAATGAATGATAAACTATATAATCAACAATCAGTATTTATTTGGTGTTATTATTTACATTCTGGTGCGTCGCACATCCAGTCTTCAGCATGGCCAAACACAGACTGCCTTGTGCACGCAGGTCTCTCACTGTGGGCACTCTCCGCACCACACCAATACCATAACACTCGCCCCGAAATGTAGTTTAGGATTTTACTTTTCAAGGAATAACTTGGTGAAGAACAATTGATAAGTCAGTTTTGTTTGTTTCCTAATATATTCAGTTTATTTACATACTTCTTTTAATTTTTTCTTTGTTCAATTTTTAAGAAATACCTCGAGTTTAGTTCACTTATTTAGTTTTGAGTTACAGTTTCATTAATTTTTCCGTACTTTAATTTTATCAAGATATAATCACAATTTTTTAATTTCAACTTGCTAAATTCAATAATCTAATAGGTGTATAAGTATGAAACCGCCGTTTTTTTTTCAAAAATACACGTTTTACAAATTCAATACTGAAAGTATTGCCCATCGCTAGCCACACATTTTTCCCATCTTTCTGGCAATTCACGGATACCCTTTCTGAAAAATTCGACTGGTTTGTCAGCTATCCACGAATCTATCCATTTTTTGACTTCATCGTAATTACGGAAGTGCTGGTCAGCCAGGCCATGTTGCATCGAACGGAAGAGATAGTAATCGGATGGTGCAAGGTCTGGACTATACGGCGGGTGGGGCAGCACATCCCATCGAAGCGTTTCCAAGTATGTCTTTACGACATTTGCAGCATGTGGCCGAGCATTGTCATGTTGCAAAATAACTTTCACCATAGTTTCACCATAGTGTCACAACCTTGGTTTAAGTATAAGTTTCTTAAATTTTTCCATAATTTAATTTTTTTAGGATATAGCCACAAATTTAATTTAAATTTCAAATTCAGTTTTCTTAGTACAGACCGGCAGTACGACTTCCTTCTAACACCCGACTGACTCTTTTGAGCCAAAATCGCCCGCTTGTATTCGGGTTTCTTCTGTTTTAAAGGAGTGTCCCACATCGGTATCCAAATCCATGAAAGGCCAATTTTAAATTTCAATTTGCATTGTCCGCAATTGATCTTTCATTGATTTTTTTTTTTTTGCGTGTGTGTCCAATAATGATAACTTGATTCCCAGGGAATCTATAGGAATTTTTAAAAACGCACAAAATACCAATTCTCTGGATTTCAATTCTGTATTCTCTTACAGAATTGATCTTCAGCGTTTTAGGGAGCGGATTTCCCTGGGAACAACAGATGGTCGTTCTTTCCCTGGGAATCAATAGAGTTGGCGGGACGGGATCTCCGGTAGTAAAAATATTCTTGATAGGGGAATCGGGAGATCCTGTACTGCCACGCGACTTATATATATTATTATCTTTAGATAATAAAAAAACAATTTAAACTTTTATTATATTTTCTTTATTTAACCTTTAGGTTCAGCTGCTAAACTTCAACTGCGAAATGCGAATCACTTCTCAATTAATTATAATTCGGTTTTTTGAGGTGATCGAGGTGATTCTGCATTTCCGTTGATTCCAAATTTTGCTTTTTAAGGTTTTGTTGAACTCATTATTCATGAGAACGGAAAAGTCATAAGCAAATTTGTGCAGCAGGTTACCGTTCTCATGCCGAGTTAACACTTTCTTCGATGAGAAAATACATAAGTAGTGTCGATTTCTTTCGATTGGTTGTATTTATCGATAATACTACTTATTCTCTCATCTGTGTTACTTGCATTGTATGTAACTCGCGCAGATGACACAGGATGGCCATAAAGAATTTTAAATTTATATTTTTGTGTTAAATTTTCATGTATGAAATTTTATTTTCATAACACCACGTCACGCGTGTGAATTGAACATTCTTTCACTTATAAACGTTTCCTTAGTGGAGGGTGATCCTCGTGAAACTGTTTGACGTTACCTTATGATTATATCCTGACATGAGAGATTGATTATGGGTATCGCTGACGTTCGAGATTTATCTAAAATATATTAATAACATCTGAAGCTAATACGACTCTTGTCGTCGTTTCTGTTGTATACATGATTCAATATATAAATCACAGTTAAAATCATTCGTCGTTACTGTGATGAATTTCTCCGTTTCACAGTGTTATAAATGTCTTTTTAACACAAGGTCAAAACCAAAACAATTTTTCATGAAGTAATTTCCTTATTCAGTTACAAATCACTTGCAAGTCTACATCAGTTTTTCATAACGGCATCAGTCACTTTTTATGCTTTTAAAGATACCAGCAGCAAACACACAGTTTCATCGAGTTGTCATACAAGACTGACTAACCGAAAGAAAATGCGTAACTCGTGTCAAATGCAGAAGGCTTAAGAACAAAGAGAGACGCTATTATTATCAGCGCGCCAATCTTAGACCAACGCTATGCATACATTCATACCTAAGTTCTTACATACTAACACTAATCCAAAGCTTACACTTAAATACGGCAGAGGGCCGCCGTAGGCTTAAGTGACATAAGCCAGAAGGCCAATACACAAGATTATGCGACATTACATAGGCCAGTACAAAAGACCACAACAGGGAACACTAACTAGGTCCTTCTATCACCCTTGCATAGTATTAAATTAATTTCATATTTTAGTTTCTTATCATTTTTCACAACTACATGAGAAAGGTTTTTGAAATTTCTCCCACTTATTAGAGGCACATTTTTTTCAGTGTTCTTTACCACAACAACTTTTATTTGCGAATCGACTTCATCTACACCTAAATCAAACATTGTGGATCCTGGACTTAATTCTGGACACTTTTGTAAAATGTTATGTGTTTTAAAGTGAAGATGATATCCCATTGTTATTTGTACTTTTTAACCCGGCGTCATGGGGGTAAAAATTTGTTACACGGACGTCAGGATAAGGTCAAAATGACCCATTCTTTGAACGCCGGATATTTCGTTATATTTATGAAAAACTATAATAATTGCGTTTATAGCTACAGTAGACTTTGTAAAAGAAATTAGGAATATAATATATATATATACACCACATCATTAAAGTAAAAACAAGTAGATTTATTTAGCTTAACAAAATAAGCAATTATTTTTTCAGTTTAAATGTCACATTTTGGAACTTAATAAAATAATTTTCGGAAAACAAACAACAAAACGTTGATTAGAATCATCATCATGAATGCAGTCGGCACAAAAATGTATGATATGTTCAGGACAAACATACCTTTTCAACTTTCGGCACGGGTAACTCGTAGCTAAATCGCCGTTCGACTAATTTTAAATAAAAAACGCGGATTAATACTTTGACTATTTTTATTTTAAACTATGATTGTTTTTCTCATTATTACAATATGAATTACTGTTAATATGTTTTAAGTTTTTCCTTTAAAAAAATTGAAAAGAGTGCGTGTCTCGAAGAATCATATTTCGTTTGAAATTTTTGAGAAACGGCAACACTGAATCTCGTTATCTCGTAGAAACGTTATCTCAACGAGACAATCTGAGAATGCCTTATTTCTATTCACTTTTTACTAATTTTGATATATGTACATAGTTTTTAAGTTTTTGTTTTCCTGCATTTTATGTGTTCGAATTTTGAACTGACTAGCTGCATTAAGGTAGGTTAAAATAATGCTGTGAAGATCATATGAAATATATACAATTATAATGGATAAATAATAGATAAATGAAGAATTTATAAATTTGTTTTAAAAGTATCCAGAATTAATTCTTCTAGTCACTAGAGTCTAGTGTATATCCATGTAATGTTAGTTTATCCCAAAAATCTACTTATAAATCGCGAACTACCAAAATCTTTATGGCGCTTGTCACAACCCCACAGTCACATTTTTATATTTTCGGTTGAACTTCCCCGAAGCAGAATATTATAGTCATTACCACCTTAAAATTTGTTCCGTCACCTTGTATTTTATCGTGATATGCATTACAACGATCAAACCCAGGTTTCACCTGACAATTATTAGCGTTATGGACCTTTAGTACTTGTTCTAATTACATGATCTTCGATACTGCCAATTATATAGAAACCGCTTTGTTACCATAAATTTCACATGCATTCAATTATGCCAATTTTTCATGGTAATACAGCGAAAGAGACTTATTCGAATTTTTCTTACGTTGAACCAAAACCCCCTGGATGTGGTAGTAATACAAGCCATGAACCAAACTTTTCTACTACCACACCCTTAGCATCAGAGGGCCGGTTGCCACATCGAAGAATATGAAATTTCATACGAGAAATGAAATTTTCATTGCGGGAGTTTTGAAAAACGCAAATATTTTATACTAAAATTACTTTGTTATTCATTTTATGATATTTTTAATATACAAAAATGAATACAATTATATAGAAATAAGTATTAATATATATTTATATACAGAAAAGTAGAATAAAATTAAATTATATAGGAAAATGAATTCACATATATAAAAATTGAATGAGAACATTGCGTTATTTACAAATTAACAACAAAAAAAACAACCAAATATACGATATATAAAACAATAACAAGGGAAATCAACAAAAAATAGTAGAAAAATTAAGATTATAAAATATGTTATATATATGAAATCTTAACAATTTTTGTACCTGAAAAATTAAATAAAAGAACACTTTTTAATATATTTCAAGTTTTCTTTATTAAAAAAAATTGAAATTTACATAAATCATTTTTAACATGTTACATTAATAAACGTTTTATTTAAATTGTTACATATTTTCACAAGTTCAGCATATAAAAACAATTTTTTTTTAGCAATTTATATATTGCCATAATTTACTTTATATTCAAACCATCACAATAAATTGTTATTTTATTATTTTTTTTTATGTCATTATTAATAAAAATATTATTTCACTATTTTAGAATCACAAACACTAACTTTAATAAATATTTGCGTTTGTTTACCGACAAAACAACAAACGTCAAAATTTATATCGCCGACAAAATCCGATTTTGTGCGCGTTTGGCGGATTTTTCGATTTAGAATTTGTTTTATATTAATTACAAATACTTTAACAATAGCACTCATCCTAAATTTTATCTCAAATAACCACTTTAAACACTTAAATTACATGAAATTCGCGGACGAAATAAAAAACGCGATGAATTTCTCGTACTTCATTACGCGAAATATCGAGAGACGACGGCCCTTACACACACATAGGCAAAATCTGCTTCATGGCTTGTCAAGACCACTACATCCAGGGGGTTTTGGTTGAACCATTTCCAAAATCACGTCAACGTATGGATGCTTCCAGCATGACCAATTTTTTATTACTTCTAAATACACTGTTTGGTGTTCAGTCCAATTAAACCAACTACTTACATAATTCGCAAGCTTTGTACATCATGAGACAGCTGATTGATTCACATCACCAGGATCAGAATACGGAACAGTATCACGCATCAAGACACTGTCCGACCGGGACACAGCAAAAAAAAAAAAAAAAAAAAAAATTGCAATTTCAATGAGGGGTTTCATCGCTTGGATAAATTCGCTACGATGGGAATCTACTTCAACGGGTCATCGTTCTGGAGTATTGCAGGGGCTTCAATTTATAATATGCTCACACGTTTTAGAGAACTTTCATGTGATTGCAAATCTCGGCGCGATTTTGATCCTCGCGAATAGCACAATTTTTTCGAGCGTTTTGATCGTGATAAATCAGACGAATGAGTGGAACTACATGTGTAGTTCAATAATTTTATGTAAACTGGACATAATATACATACAACACAAAAAGAAATTATATAAATATTATATATAAGTATAAATTTAACTTAGTTTTTTACAATTTATAATCCTTGTTTTCACCTAACGCGTTTCGGAACAAAGTGTTCCATCATCAGAGGGTTTTTTATATTATATTTGTTGAGAGCTCATTTTAACTTTGGCTCCGTGTCTTATTCTTCAACTCGTGTGCTTGCCGCGGTTGTTAATTGTTGACTACTATTTTGTTTTATGTTCATTCTTCTTTGTATTAAGTATTAAGTCGAATAGTGTCTTGCATGTAAAATTGTAAAAAATGTCCCACCACAAAACAAATGGCAACATAAGTATAATATTTTTACAAATTCACATTCAGAAGAAAATCCACGCATCAAATCGCAACTCTGGCTCAGCATCATCACAAACAACATTCCTTCCGGATGTCCCCTACACACCACTCTTCCTGTTGTCCGTTCTTTGTTGCGCAATTGTGATTCATCAGCGTGTTATGGTTGTCATCACCGTTAACATTTTGTTTTGTGGCGTTAATGTCGCGAAATCGCGTTATTTCTTATTCCCGCATCTTTTTACTGCTCTGTAGGTTTTAGATGAACGAGTTCTTTTCGCGTGCCCCGCGCTTCAACCGTTCTTTCACGGAACTCGCAGCAAATCGCCTTAATTTTCTTTGTTATGGTGTTTCCCAATCCCTCTGAAAAGTTTCAGCTGCGTCTTGAAAAACAAAAGTATAGTTTTCTGCGAAATCGCATGGTACTATGATTTCACTTTCTGTAATATTCTCCTTCAATCTTTAAAAATAAAGTGCTTGTTCTTCTGCACTGTGAGCATGTGGTTTCAATTTATCCAAAGCGTTACACAAACCATCTACAAAATCACCAGACGGAAGTAGGCATCGAGAAGCGGTCTGTGTCACCCCATTTTCCAAACTGCACCTTTATCACTTGATTGTCATCGAATATCATTTTCAAATGACATGTTGCTGTTGGATTATTATACATCATGTTGCGAAGACAATCTTTATACGATGAAAGTTCCACAGCTATTCCAGCAGTGAGGTTGGAAATGTCTCCATTTCACATTTTGATGGTAGAGACCATGTGTTCCACAATCACCGGCGAGAAAACATTGCTTGAGTCCTAGGGTAAAAAATTTTGTTAGACATACCAGTACATTAGGATATTCACCTTTAAAATTCTGATAAAGTTCGTTAATATTGCACAATAGAAATTGTTTTTGAACATGTGTTCTTTTTCTATCATGTAAGGGATACAAAATTTCTTTTACCAAATGTGAATATTGTCTTTTCGTAGATAAAAGGATTTGACCAAATGATCTATATCCACAGAAAATTAACGGCAACCTCGTGGATTAAAAGATGATAAAATGCCGAATTGATATACTAATTGGTTTGCTTTTCTCGCTTGTCGTCTGGAAGTTTTCAGGTGGATTCTCAATGCGAGCGTATGAAATTTATCTCGTTCACACTTACTTGAATCAAAGTAAGTATCTCTCGCTATAGTTCTAATTCTACTTCGGCGAGGGCTTTTATGAAATCTTCGAATTAATTTCGAACTATTATACTTCTGCAAGGTTATTTTCACTTCAAGATCTAGGTGCTACAGCCACTATCATTGTCCTCGTATACTTAGATGTTTACGGGTCATTAAATTTTTCGTTCAAATTAACAGAAATGGGTCCCTTTCCTCTTGCCCATAGTCTTGCTGAATACAATTTACTCACGTACACGTAAATACATTCAAAAATTTATATTTTCTCTGTGGAAAATGCAAATTTTTGCATGAGTTAGTAGTTTTTATTACTTTGGTAAAAAACATGTTAATTAAATATCAGAAAATAAAAAAATGTAATATATATTTTTACGAGTATTTCTTGAAAAGGGTAAGATTTTTGAAGCATATCAATCAACCGAAAAAGGTGAAGATCTTAATTTTAAGCTTCTTTTAAATTTTATATAGAAACGGTTTTAAAAACGCATGGGAGACTAAAGTTATGCACCATAAGGACCCTAAGAAACTGGTTCAAATTATGTTATAAATAATTAATCAATGATAGTTTTATTACTAAAATGAATTAATATTAACAAATATTGATACTGATAAACAATAATTTAGACATATTTATTTTTCGAAAATTATTGAAAATTGATTACAATAATTGGATGTTAAATAGATTTAGCTAATGTTGCTTTAATAATGAATTTATCAAAAATATTATCTCATGAAGTAGTTTTCTTCATTCAATTTATGGGAAGGTTGTGCGTATTCTACATATAAGTTAAGAAAACATTCGAGTTTTTCATGCTCTAGAGATACAGCACTATATTTTTTGGAAATGACATATTATATAATATATATAATATATTTTTATTGGAATAGGTTTTGTATGTGCTTTGCTTTTTCCAAGCCAATTTAGAAGTTCGTTGCCCTTAAGAGCCTCTTCTTCGTAGAGTAAGAGTAATTGCGCGTCCGTTTTTAACTCATAGTCCATTTGCATTGTTTCCAAAGCAAAATAGTTATGAGTGAATCTAAGATACGTAATCTGTGATCCTTGCACTTTTGAGTCTCAACAAACCGGTCGTTAAAGAATAAGTTGGTTAAGGACAGGCATCTTTCTATAATATTTTTTTTTAACTCGAAAGAAACGGGCATGAATGCAAATATTTCTTGAGAACTGAGACATGTAGCTTGCAGATTTGATTGTAAAGTTCTACCACTTCAAAATAGGATGATCATATTCTTTCAGTTTAAGTAAAATTTCGGAATGAGTAGGTGTTTCATCGTCCTTGCGGATCGATTTTTAGCAGCAATACCCAGAATATCTTGTAGAAATGTCCTTTAGTTCTGGTATTTTAATGGAAACCGCGCTTTTCTCATTTATCTGACAATTCACGTCACAGTCGTCTTCTATACACTCTAATGTTTATGTTAAATCAACTAACAGAGGTCTGTCCGACTCTAGAATTACGCTGTCCTCAACCGACTGCTTTTTGTTGTATATATATATTTGAATCTGTGTTCTTATATATATACTTATATTTTTTTCTTGTTAAATAATTTAATTTTTATGCTAGCAGTCAGTGGGTAGATTTACCTTTAGCTTCATTGTTAACTTTATGTTGAAGGCAGGCTTTAAATACATGTTTTGGTTGAATGAATCATCTATTTATTGCTCAACAATTTAGTTAGTTCAAATTCCTTAGCTATTACAATGCAAAATGCTCTAAATATTTTCCAATATGATTTCCTTATTACTACCTTTACTCTATATAATCCAAAGTGTTATGTGAATCTTCCAATATAATTTCCATTTTGATATCTTACTCTATATAATCCAAAGTGTTACGTGTATTTTCCAGTATAATTTCCATTTTGATATCTTTACTCTATATAATCCAAAGTTACATTTATTTTCCACTATAATTTCCTTATTGCTACCTTTACTCCATATAATCCGAAGTGTTATGTGTATCTTCCAATACAATTTCCATTTTGATATCTTACTCTATATAATCCAAAGTGTTACGTGTATTTTCCAGTATAATTTCCATTTTGATATCTTCACTCTATATAATCCAAAGTTACATTTATTTTCCACTACAATTTCCTTATTGCTACCTTTACTCTATATATAATCCGAAGTGTTACCACTATTTTCTAATGTAAATGTAAATTCTTTCTAGGTGAGGCTACCAAATTTTGCCTAACCTCGGGCTATTCGTAAATTCCAACATTTGCCTTTAAATCCTTACAACCGAAAAGTACGTTCATTTAAACTAAATTCTATTTATTTGTGTGTTTCACTTATGACTATACATTTTTATTTCTGACTCTTCCCTCTCGTATTGGTCTGCTGACGCTTCCGTGCCTGCCTCTTCTCTTGGCGGTATCGCAGCCGTTCGCTATGGAGCCTGTGGAGCTCACGGCTGATCCGCATGCGCTCTTCCTGCCCAACCGCAATCAGCAGGCGACGGCGAACCTCCTCGATTGCTCGCCGGAACTTAGCTTCCGCGCCAGTGCGATACTTCGGGGACGAGGGGGCTCCGGTGCTGGTGTATCGCCTTCCTTTCGTTTTGACATTTCAGAGTAGGTTATGACAGAGAGATGTTGTGTATTTTATGTTTCTAGGGAATATCATAAGTTTTCAGTGTTATGGTTATGCTTGTTGACGAGGATAGTGATCTTCTTTCGATTGCTTATATCTTTTGATGTTGTTATGGGTATCGTGAGTTATGTGAATTAGTTATTCCTAATTATGTTTATTTTAATCTTGACATCATTCACAACATTTTCAAGTATGACATTCCAATTTACTTGTAATATTTGGTCTTCATCCTCTTCACATTTACCAGATTTTGATTTAAACATAAACCTAATACATAATATTTTAGCAAATAGACATCCAAATTCATAAATACCTGGATTTGACGTGTTCGGGTTCCTGCACCGAATTTATCCAAGCAGATTCTTAAATGGATCCTGGTTTAGTTTTTTTGTGTTTATGAAATCTAAACTGTCATGAGTGGAAAATATTATATTATTTAGCTCAAGAATACCCTCAATTGTTCTTTCTTTTCTAGTAAAATGGGATTACTCATTTAATACATCGAACAATCGGTTCATTTTTCTTAAAAGTAGTGCTGTTTGCAAAGCGTAACCTTGTGGAAATTTTTTTGTATAATATAACGTTTCCAAGTCTATAGCGCTTTCGCTAAAAACTCGAACAAGTTTAACACTCATGTTTTGGAAGTTTGTTGGGTTAGCTTGGGACATATCTTAGTTGGGTTGTTCATTTCCAAAGTATATAGATATACGATATGACTTTCCAGCTATGATATCCCATCATTGGGAACTTTATCGTTAGCCAATAATCTATTCCTCATGCTTTTGAATAAATGCGGATAATCATGTAAGGCAAATATCTTGCTACCCTTATGCGAAAAATATAGACTTGTTTCTGTTATTTGTAAATGCATTTGAATATTTGCACAGAAAGATCTTCACCCGGAATATTACTAGTACAAGGTACATAGTAAAGAGGTTGCTCGAATTGCCCACACATATAATAGTTTTATGTATTTTTTATTCGTTTTGTTATGGTTCCAATTCTCAATGTTAACCAGTTCAATGTTGAAAGCAGGCTTGACACAAGTTTTAAGTTGGCTTAATATTTATTATTGTGCATATTCTAATTACATTTCTCTTTTACATTTTCATTCATTTTCCTTAAGCTTTATACAAATCCAACGTCCAAGCGACAAATCTACTAATTACCTTCCTAAGATTTTATATAAATCAAACGCTAATGTTACCAATCTACTAGTTATCTTCCTAATATTTGTTATAAATCAAACGTCCATGCGACCAATCTACTTATTACCTTTTCATTTCACTACTTAGCCAGATTCAAATTTACTTTACTTTCTTGTCTAATTTCATGTTTCTAAATTTTGTGTTTTTAATCCTAATTTTATTCAGTTTTCATTCCATTTATTCCATTCCATTTAATCTAGTTTACAATTCCTTTCTTAATTCTACTATTACTTCTTTTGCTGCGGCGGTACTTCAACCGCTCGTTATGGAGCCGCTGGATCTCCTTGCTGATCCGTAGACGCTCCTCTTTTTCTACTGCCAGCAGCAGACGACGACGAACCTCCTCTATGACCCGCCTGAAGTTGGCCTCCACTCCAGTCCTATATTTCACGGGACGCTCTGGTTCTACGACCGGTGGCGCGGCGACTTGCTGCTTGCCGCGATTCCTGGCTCGGTATTCCTCCAGGGTAATCGGCCTCGGTCCGGCCCTGGAATCACGCAACGCCTCCTCTGAAGTTGCTCGCGACGTCCCCGACACTATGAAGTAGCCACTTTAATGACGCCGTACTTGGAACTAGGTTGATGGGTTCTGGTGACCACTTTCAACACGAAGTTCCTTACTGCACCGATAGGTTACGAGAACCTTGTTCGGTTTTGCAGCTTCGAGCTCGAGTTTGATGGGTTACTGTGACCACTTTCAAGCTCGAGCTTCCAACGCAGAGAACCAATAGGTTTCTAGAACCTTGTTCGGTTTGACAAATTCGAGCTTGAGTTTGATGGGTTACTATGACCACTTTCAAACTCAAGGTTCCAGAGAACCGATAGGCTTCTAGAACCTTGTTCGGTTTGGATCACTTACTTCTCCTTGTATGTCTACTCCCTTGAATGATCTGCCTGACTTTTAAGGTATTGAAGTTGATCCCAACTACTGGTGATATCCCCAATTTTTCTCCGCTTTTTATTCCAAGCAACCGGGATTTTTGACCGTTGGAGCGAGGATGCCGTCAATTACGAAACGCACTTAACTTCTGCATGGCGCCATCTACCGGTGACGGGCGGAGGTTTTTAGAACAACGTAAGTTGATGGAGTTGTTTACGTTTCTCCATGTTTCGTTTTGACGTTTCAGTCTAGGTTAAGAACGTGTTGTGATGTCGCGTGTTTTATGTTCGGTAGTGAATTTCATGTTGTTGACATAGGTTTCCGGGATCCAATGCTCACGTAAGTGTTATGAAATAGTAGGTTTGTTTACATTTTACATATTCGTAGGTTTATTTACGTTGTTCCACCGTGTTGTGTTTACGCTTGATGGCAAGTATAGTGCATGTTTAACTTTTGGTGTTTTATACTTTTAAGGCAGTTTTCTATGCTTTATGCTTTATGTTTTATTCCCCATGAAATACTCCGTGTGCACTATCTGTGTGGACTATGTTGCTCGCTGTGTGGACTATGTTGTGTAAACATAAACACCGCCATCGACTTCTCGCGTGACATGTTCGAGTGAGTATGTTAAATTTCTGGTGCATTATGTTTTTTAGGTTCATATGTGTTGCGGGTATGGTTAGTGACTCGCATAGTTTATTTGTGATGTTCTAACCTCCCTTCTTTTTAGGTGACGCGACGCATCACAACAATAGTTCGTACAATAAAAACACATAGACTTCGCTATAATATTGGATTCTTTACCACCATAGGCAACAAAGCCCGCAATTTTGTTTTCGTATTTATCATAGCCTAAATAGGCTCTTGGACACTCATTTCGTCAAAAATTAAAACAACATCTTTTTCGAATTCCGAAGAATCTCGTATTTCATAGATCATGTACTCTAAAACGAGTGCGTTAGGACCTGGAGACAAATTTTTAACACTTATCCATCTGTGCAGTGAACTGCAATCAGGCAAATGATGACCGAGAGTATTCCTCAGAAAATTGTGTTCGGCTGAAGTTTTCGGGACTTGCACATCCATTTTTCATCTTCTTATGTGTTTCGTGAGAAGTAATCAATTTGGCAAATATCTTATTTCTCACATTCACGTGTATCGATTAGTAAATTTTTGTTGATATGTTTTATCCCTAAAACGTCTTTTGGAAAGGAGCAGGGAGTGCTTTCGAAGGAGAAGTTCACCTGCACCTCACTGGAGGAAATACTAAAATCCCTTTACGTTTTTCAGTATATTTTCTACCTTTTCTGTTTATTTTTTTTGAAAATCTTCGATTTTACTTTTTATTCAGTCAACTCTTAATTCACTTAACTTTTGTTTTATAAATTTCAATTTTCACTTTCCAAAAAAACAACAACATGCCTATCTGCGAGCCGGGGTTTGCCCAGTGACCATCGTTTTAATTTAGCGTTATCAAAAACAAGAGAACAGAGGTTGGGCGACTTGGAGTGTCACCGGACAAAGCGCCACTGAAAATGCGCGTCATTTTGCGGCCCTTAAATCGGGACAGAAATTGATGACGCGCATTTTCGGCAAGTCGCGTATGGCGACGGAAAATGAGCGCAATCAGCGCTTTGTTCGATTATTACGAACTTACGCGACAGTTCGTCGCGCATGGGAATGTTTGATTATTTATTCTGTCGCGATCAAGTTTCATCCTGGTGATAAGGCTTGATCGCGACAGAATTATCGCGCATAGGACCCAAAATGCGGCGTCAGCATTTTTGGCAGGGAACGGACGAGTTACAACAGATACACTTTCATTTTCCTTAGCTCTTAAAACCACCCCTATCTTTCGATGTATATTTGTCTGTTTTCTAAACTTCTTATTAATGTCCTTCATTTTTTCAAACTAAGTGCATAATTTCTTATTTATCTTCTGAGCCTTTTTATGGTTCCGTAGAAAAAATGGAACCCTCATAGTCTGTCTGTCTGTCAGTCCGTCTGTCCGTATGTCACAGCCATTCGGAAACTATTTAAACTATATAAATGAAACTTAGAAGTAAGGTGTCTCCTGTGAACCACTAAAAAGTGCGGTAGTGAAAGTAACAAAAAAAGTTTTATTAAGGGTGGCACTTCATACATGTTTCTGACGGACATGATTTTTTTTTCATTGCACATATCCGCGTGGGTTATTTTTGGATAGGTCTTCAAAAATGACAATGATGTTGTCAGAAACTATTTGCGTTTCAGCTAATCGTTCGTGAAATATACGCTTCTAAAGACGTCCAAAGTGTGTTCCCCCCCTTCTAACTAGTGAACGACGGGCCAGAAAAATCTGAAAAAATTTAAGGTAATAGAACTATATAAAAGCAGTAAACGATTTTTGGTTTGAACAATAAGAGTCTTACCGTTAATTAGATATTCGAAGTTTTAAGCTACCAACCAACTTATATATGCGGTTCCGAAAATAAATTTTAACTCAATGCCATAAAACTGCATAAGTCTTTGAAAATTATATGGAGGTATAATTTATTCATATGAATCATACTTAGTAGGTTCTAAAAGGCGTACTTATACTTACTGTACACGTAACTTTAAATAACACATGTAACTTTAAAAGAGAAACATGTGTGCACTTAACACGCGATAGAAGTCAAACCTTCAGGGAAACTAAACTGCGAGAGAATGAGTGGGGTAATTATATAGTTATAATTATATAGCTTATTTATTGTAAAATTGGTTCATTGGTAATGTTTAAAAGTTTTTTTTACCACATTTTTCATGTTTTCCCTTTTTTTTCGATGTGAGACAATAGAAAAATTTTTTTAACTAATCAGATTTATTATCTTGTGAATGAATAAATTACAAATTTATTTATTTGTTTAATTTTTGAGAATCCGCTACGGAGCACAGCACAAAGAGGAGACAAAGATTTTCAATTAAATCTCTAAAGAACCTATCATTTCTATTCATTTACTTTGAGAAATAACATTGCTTTACTCCGTAATCGAATATTTTCTACAGAAATTACCATACTTTGCACAAAAATAGTCGAATAAAAATAACGAATTATTCCGAATTTGTATCCGCATCCAGATTCGTTACTCCGTAATCGAATATTTTTCATAGTAAGTTCCATATAAAAATAATCGAATCATTTTCGGACAACAATCGGTGTCACCCCACCGAGAGAGCATGAGTGGCGCCCGCATTCGTTTGTTTCCCATCTAAGCAAACGCGTGCGCGCGTCACACACGCTCCCTATGTAGGGTATCACCTTATGACCGTTGGTTGCACAATCTCATGTACATTAATTTTTGTGTTGCTGGTGATTCTACTAGCCTAGTTGCTTATATTCGATTTTGAAATTTTAACTTTAGTTTGCTCAATTAATTATATGTATATTCCTTCTCTTTTCATCGAGATTCAAATCACAAGGGTGCTAAAGAAGTTTTCACTTCAAAAAACGTGAAAGGTGAATAATTCTGATGAATATTAAGGAAGTAATAAGAATAAAGACCATGAAAGCACTTCCAAGGAAATTGATAAGATATCTTACGCTTTTTTTACTAAATGAGTATGTAATAACATTTAGGAATGCACGCTATTATGGTTCCGTAATTTGATTCAGCGACAGCAGAATAAACATGGTTTGTCATAGTGTATTTGAGAAATATTATGAAAAACAAATTTGCTTAACAATAAAGTACGTGAACAGATATATGAAATGTCCAATAACGCAATCTGACCATCGAAAGCAAGCGAAAATACCCTAAAACCAGAAAGTTAATTACTTCTAGTAATTATTCTGTAGCCTAAATCAGGGTTGAGACACCGGTGATTTGACGTGCCGCGGGGTGAAGATAGCCAAAAATCCTGCAGACGCGTGTAGGGGTAAGATCGCCGAGTGCGCCGACCCGAAAGGGCAGATTGTCACTTGTGTTGCGCTTGGACAATTTTCTGTTCTTTATTTAAATGTAGATCGAGTTACTATATTTGAACTACGAATAATATTTGTCTATACTCAGAATTCACCGTCGTCGTTCCCGGACAGATATTTGAAATACATACTGAGTTAATATCTTATGTCCCAATTCGATGGTCAGGTAATTTTGACCCAATATAATATTAATTATAATTGCACTTGTTTAGTTATCACAAACCTATATGGGCACGAGTACATTGATAAAATTCCTGATTTATGTAAAACCATGTAATTGTATGTTGCGTTGCGTAATAAATACTAAAATTTCAAAATATCTAGTTTCGCATTTGCCTATTCGCACGAAGCTCGAGATAATGAAGGTGATTCAGCTCTATAAATAACCAAACAAATCAAAGAGGATGATTTTGAGCAAAATGTTTACACGAGTTTATTAGATCGCTGTATAATCACTGCCCTTCGTAAAATGAATTTGAACTCAATTCCATACCGGCATGCTACGGAACCCTGAGCTTATGCGTGTCCGACACGCACTTGGTTGCTTTTTTTATTTTCGGGAGAAAAATTTTATTTGCCAATTATATTGCAAGCATCATGTGAATGCGGCTTCCAAATCTTCCATGGATGATGGAATTTAGCTAGTTTTAGATAGCTCCTCAGCTATAGTCATATATTCTGACTCGTCATATATATAGTCATATATTCAAGAACGTATTTGTCACTTGCACACTCGATACGACTTTTCACAAACAACCATGCATCTTAAACACATTTACCACTACGAAAACCATACTGTCTATCAGACATATGGTCACATACAACCTCCTGCAGTCTATTCACCGTTATCCTCTCAAGCACCTTTCCAAGTGCAGGGAGGAGGCTAATACTCCGATAGAATCTTGGATTACTCCTAATCCTATCAGGTGACTTCAGGAGAACAATTACACGAGCATGCTTCCACACATTTGGGAAATAACCCACAGAAAAACACTTACAGAACATGGCTGCCAGGTAGTCTGGTATGACACTCCAGACGGCTTTACACATCTCTCCAGTCATACCATCCAAACCTGGCGATATCCTACAACGGAGCTTCGGAAAGCCCTCTCGGATCTCTGCCGCATCGACTTCGTCAACCTGCCCTTGCACTGAAAGTGCCGGAAGCAAAGTTGTAATAATATTTGTCTATACTCAGAATTCACCGTCGTCGTTCCCGGACAGATATTTGAAATACATACTGAGTTAATATCTTATGTCCCAATTCGATGGTCAGGTAATTTTGACCCAATATAATATTAATTATAATTGCACTTGTTTAGTTATCACAAACCTATATGGGCACGAGTACATTGATAAAATTCCTGATTTATGTAAAACCATGTAATTGTATGTTGCGTTGCGTAATAAATACTAAAATTTCAAAATATCTAGTTTCGCATTTGCCTATTCGCACGAAGCTCGAGATAATGAAGGTGATTCAGCTCTATAAATAACCAAACAAATCAAAGAGGATGATTTTGAGCAAAATGTTTACACGAGTTTATTAGATCGCTGTATAATCACTGCCCTTCGTAAAATGAATTTGAACTCAATTCCATACCGGCATGCTACGGAACCCTGAGCTTATGCGTGTCCGACACGCACTTGGTTGCTTTTTTTATTTTCGGGAGAAAAATTTTATTTGCCAATTATATTGCAAGCATCATGTGAATGCGGCTTCCAAATCTTCCATGGATGATGGAATTTAGCTAGTTTTAGATAGCTCCTCAGCTATAGTCATATATTCTGACTCGTCATATATATAGTCATATATTCAAGAACGTATTTGTCACTTGCACACTCGATACGACTTTTCACAAACAACCATGCATCTTAAACACATTTACCACTACGAAAACCATACTGTCTATCAGACATATGGTCACATACAACCTCCTGCAGTCTATTCACCGTTATCCTCTCAAGCACCTTTCCAAGTGCAGGGAGGAGGCTAATACTCCGATAGAATCTTGGATTACTCCTAATCCTATCAGGTGACTTCAGGAGAACAATTACACGAGCATGCTTCCACACATTTGGGAAATAACCCACAGAAAAACACTTACAGAACATGGCTGCCAGGTAGTCTGGTATGACACTCCAGACGGCTTTACACATCTCTCCAGTCATACCATCCAAACCTGGCGATATCCTACAACGGAGCTTCGGAAAGCCCTCTCGGATCTCTGCCGCATCGACTTCGTCAACCTGCCCTTGCACTGAAAGTGCCGGAAGCAAAGTTGAGTCAGCTGCCGGGAAAAATTCGGACATTAACACACTCATGCAATCTGTCCATGTAATCAATCTATCCCAACGTTGTGTTGCCAACACGTACGTCACTAACACACACGTTAGCACGTTCTCCCCTGCAAATACGATAGACATGACCCCAAGGATCATGTCTGTTCCGATACACACAATCCCTCCACCTCTCCTCTTTTACACTCAACAACATTTCTTATACTCACGAAGACAACAAATAAAATTAGCTCTCAGCTTATTTTCTTTTATTTTCTTAGAATTTTAAAAATAACATAATTAATAATTTCACAAAGTATTCGTTTTTCATGTCCTTATATTTTTAAGTTTTGAATCACGTAATAATTTCACAAAGTATGCATTTTAATTTCTTAGAATTTTAAAAGTTACATCTCTTAATAGTTTCACAAAGTATTCGTTTTTAATTTTTAAGTTTTAAATCGCTAAAAAATTTCACAAAGTGTTGTGAAAATGTGTACCATTTACTGGGTTCATTCAAGACATGCAAACAATTAACAAACAGGTATTAGCTAAGCATCTCTCGCCTATAGTGGCTTCGATGGGTCGATGTTGGACCCATCTTACTAAACCACATAGGAGAAGACGCATTCGCTCCCATTAAAGGCGTAGTACTCACCAGTAGCAGAGCCGAATCAAAGTATGCAGGATAGGGATCAAGATCTTCCCCAAACTTGCAATAAACACTTAACAAAAACATTTCACCAAACACACCCTTCACAACAACAACAGCGTGGCATTAACAACAACAGCGTGGCATTAACTACAACAGCGGCATTTCCTCTACGATCGGGGAAAACTCTTACACCACTAGGCAATCCCCTTACACAGCCATCTACTGTATAAGGTTCTTGCAGCAGTGCAAAAGAACACTACGACTCACACAAGCACTGACTAAACTCACACATAACGGTGTACGAACCCTGACAATTCAATTGTAGAATTGTCAGCGACATATTAATAACTGGCGTTCGCACGAGCAACCATGCCGCTGTTGAAAGGGCACACTCTCGACATCATGAGATGCCCAGCAGGATGTCTCCTGAGCGCACAGTTGCTGCAATGCAGTTCGTTTTCACACTGCATCGCCCTATGCCCAGGTTGCCCGCACCGACAACAGACATCGAACTTCTGCTTATACTCTGTTACCACATGGTCAAAGCCTATGTACCGGTAGCAGCTGCGCACAGCGTCCATCGCTCGCACGTGGAAGGAGAACCATTTTATATAACACCGACCAAAAGATAACGATTCCTGAACAAGGACACTGGTTCCCTCCAATACAACATTAATTTCGGTGCCAGAATTATCCGACCACGGTTTGCTTACAGGACGCATGCTTTTCTTGAAAGCATCCGCAGTCACCTTTTCCCTTTAAATTCAGTTCATAGAGATCACTCATGAACTCGTCACAAGTGATCGCCGAAGAAACGACCTTAACTATTATTCTGGCGCCGAGTTTTTCATTCGCACTTACACTGAGACTACACTCCTTGAACATAGGACAGTTAGCACCGTAGGTGTGCAAAATTAAAAATTCATAACATCAACCAAACCGGGTGGAATCCCACCAAAGTTCGTGTGAGGTCATGGGACACTCGCTTACACCGTCACCAGGCTATCTCTCTCATCAGGGGGAATCCCATCTTGTAGCACTTACGGGATGGCTATCACTTTATCATTAAACACGTCCTGAGTGGAATCCCACCAGGAAGCTCAACAGCGAGATTTGAGGAATAAAGGAATATATAGTAGGTAACTTAACAGAATAGTAAATTTGCAATTCTATGTTATTCCTATCTTATTCTAAATGACTGAAACCTATGTATATTTATATATTAAGGAAGACAAAACAAGAAGTTCCTCTTTCCTCAAAACATCGCCACATTTCCTCACTACATCATACTCAATAACACTCTCATTCCAATTGATCCAAACACTCACATTAAAATCTACTTCCGTTCCAGACGAAAGTATTTTCATAAACTGAGCATATACATACATACATACATAAAATGCATAAAATCGAAATAATAATTTCATATTAAAATTGAACTTACCATATACTCTTCTTACACAACAAACTGTCTACATACAAACCAAAATGTTATATTTATTTTCCAATATATTTTCCTTATTAATACCTTTACTCTATACAAACCAAAATGTTATATTTATTTTCCAATATATTCTCTTCATTGAACCCTTTACTTAATTGAAATAAATAAAATAAATTAAATCAAATAAATATAAATTAAATTCTTTCTAGGTGAGGCTACCAAATTTTGCCTTATCTGTTCGTAAATTCAGACATTTGCATTTAAAACCTTACAAACGTTCTATGAACAACGCGTAGATTTAATATCTTATCAAACTTGTTTGTTGTTTGTGCCCATTGCTTTCTCAAAGTGCACCACAATTCGGATAAAATGAAAACACATATGTAAATTTAACAAAAAGCGTAACTATATTTATACATCGAATGTTAACACTTAGATATAATTTATTAGCATTCTAGGTTCAACTGCGCAACAATAATTCAACGTTATGGTTGGTTTGGAAGTGAAAATCTTAACTGAACTAGAATCTCAAATAATGTCTTACTTTTATACTAAGCCTAAATGAATAAAGAATATTTTGATGGGCGGACCTAAACAAAATTTAAAAAGAACCCTAAGTGTAATTAAACCTACCGCTCATCTAATAAACACTGCCGAAACAGCCATATGCTGGATTTCCCGAATTCGAAGGAACTTTCGGCAATGTTGTGACCACATGAAAACAAAAATTTCCTTCTCTTTTGGAAGAATGTTGCCATAAACAAATAATAAAACATATCTTTACCTGGTACACAACATCGCGCCCGCCTTGAACTAACATATTCAACGTAACTTGATGAGTTCTATGCTTAATTGTTTAACTAATTTAGATACATATTACATTCTTATTCCTTTGAGGATTTTGTTCTTATTCTTTATTTAGGAAATGTGTAACCTATTTATTATTTATATAATAAAACATTTATATTTCCATTGGTAATGGTGCCACTGATTTTGTACTCCGCTCGTAAACTGAGAGCCGATTTACCTTGATTTTTGTTATGTCCACATAAGTGAGTCGCCAATTAGGAAATGAGGGGGACAGAGGGCATTCAGGTCGTTTGGATCTGAGGTCATTGGGGTTATAGGTCGGGAATTTAGGATCGCTTCTATTTCTGTTGTATAAATGTATAATTCTTCATAAGTGAACAAAGTGTCACCTATCGTTTAAGAAAACTGGCTATTGAACGATTTTACCGCCGCCTCCCACAAACCTCCAAAATGCGGTGCTCTTGGTGGCGAAAAGTGCCACGTTTTATTATCGTTTGCTAATACCTCCGCGAGATTTTTACATTTATAATTCGCGATTCGCGCCTACAAAATTAGTTGCGTTATCTGAGTAAATATTTGATGATTTACCCCTTCTTGCAAAAAAGCGTCTCAACGTAAGATCCGTGACTAACTCAATATGACACGCCTTCGTAGAAAAACAGAAAAATATGGCGGCATAAGCCTTTAACTTATTTCTATTCCTAAATTTTTTCTGTTTGATGTAGAATGGACCACAATAATCAAGATTACCCATGATATATGAGTACTCACTAGGCTTAGCGCGAAAACATTGTATACATTGTTTAATAACTCCTTTTACGCTATTTCTCCCTGATATTGACCAAAAGGTTTTCCTTAGTGCATACAATGTAGCTTGAGCCCCACTATGAAAATGTTTCAGATGTATGTGTTGAATTATCAACTTGGTTACGTGGTGATTTTTAGGAAGTATAAGTGGATGTTTCTCTTCGTATTATAGTTTTGAATTAATGAGCCTACCCCCGACTCTAATCAATCCTTCGTCGTCAATAAATTGTTTCAATGGCTTAAGATTACTTTTTTGGAATTTGTAAGCTTTTTGAAATCTTGAAATTCGTTTTCCTGAACTAGCTTGATTATTTTTAGTAATGTTTGTTTCAGTTTCCGTGATTGTAAGGGGCCCATAAATTTTGTATTTGATAAATTGTTTATAAATCTTAAGCAACACGCCAAAACCCGTTTTAATTTACTAAATGATGAGTAATTATTTGATAATTTCAAAAGTTGATTATTATTCGTAGTAACGTTCAATGATAAAGTTGATTTCATTTCGACTAGTGGTACTTTTTTAAATTCTCTAGATAGCCAATTATTGGATTCTTTCTTTAGTGAATATGGACCAGTTTTCCAAATATCGCTTTTTATGAATTCCCAGGGCAACTGCCCTCTTGAAAGAAAATCGGCTGGATTGTCATTTATAGGAACATGTCTCCAGCATTCTACTTGAGTTGAACTTCTTATTTCCGAAACTCTATTGGCAACAAAGGTTTTTAGCAAATATGGCTGTGTTTGTATCCATTGAAGTATAATGGTTGAATCCGACCGTAGGAAAATACTGTCGATTTTCCTATCTAATGCAACTAATGTAGATTTGAGAAGTCTAGTTAATAATAATGTAGCACATAGTTCTAACCTCGGGAGCGTAACTGTTTTAAACGATTTTGATCGTTTGAGCATAATAAATTTGATAGTATGTATTTAATTTTTGTGGTGCACTGACCGAATATATATGCATGCTCCGTATGCCGTTTCCGAAGCATCTGCAAATCCATGGATTTTGAATTTCTTACAATCTTGAATGATAACCTTTCTGTCAAATTGTACCTTCTCTAACACCTCTAGCTGATTTTTGATTGCCATCCAGCTTGTAAATATGTCTGCTGGTACTGACTCATCCCATGTTACTTCACATTGCCATGATTTTTGCATTAAAAGATTCGCATGAATTATCACTGGACCTAGCAATGTGTTTGGATCATATAATTGTGCAATATTGGAGAGTATCTTCCTTTTCGAGACCTTTGTTTTTTCCCAGGCTTTGACTTGATATGTAAATATATCGTTACCTGAGTTCCATTGTACTCCCAAAGTTTTTTGCACATCTGATTTTGTAAGAACAACGTTTGTTTCCATTGATGGAAAATCTTTCATGATCTCTTCCGAATTTGATTGCCATTTCCTTAACGTGAAACATCCGCGTGCTGTTACTGATAACAAATCATTTCGGAGTTTGATAGCTTCTTCTACGGTATCAGTACCGGTAAGCAAATCGTCTACATAAAAATTTCGATTTTCTTCACTTTATAAACCGCGTTAACTTTCCTTTGAGAGCCGTCCTTTGATTTTTGAGGTCTGTGATGGTTTCTGACATTTTAAAAATTTAAAGAAATAAAGGCGATTGGGGAGGAATAGAAAATAATAAGGAAACTTGGACTTACTTTTCGATGACTCTTTCTTTGCTGATGAATATGCTTGATGAATGCTCTTTATCTGCTTAATGCTGATTTATATTAAAACACTTTCAACTCTCTGATTTTAATGGCTTTACTGATGTTAATTTTAACTTAATTGAACCTAACACTTTATACTTGCTCTTGCTCACTTATTCGCTCTTGATTTGAATTAATTTGATCTGTGTATGTTGAAGCTTTATGCCTTGTGTCACTTTTTACTCACTTGTTTACTATGTGTATTTTATATCCTTTATACTTTCTAAGTTTGATGTTTAACTTTCTCAACTTGAACTTAAATGTTTTTATTCACTTTCTTAATTTGGTTTCTGATTACAAATTTCGATGCATTTAGTAAAATCACTTTCCTTTGTAATGTTCACTCTAACTTTGTCTTTGGTGTTAGTTGAAACGTTAGCGGTTGACTGATCGGATCCTCAATGTCTTTATATATACTTTTTCAATAATATGCTTTTGTTTATATCCGGCTCGAATGACCATTTATTTTGTTATGAACAACGCGTAGATTTGATATCTTATCAAACTTGTTTGTTGTTTGTGCCCATTGATTTCTCAAAGTGCACCACAATTCGGATAAAATGAAAACACATATGTAAATTTAACAAAAAGCGTAACTATATTTATACATCGAATGTTAACACTTAGATATAATTTATTAGCATTCTAGGTTCAACTGCGTAACAATAATTCAACGTTATGGTTGGTTTGGAAGTGAAAATCTTAACTGAACTAGAATCTCAAATAATGTCTTATGTGTAGGGCTCTGATAGCCGCTTTCAACTGGGAATTCCCCTCCAATACCGATAGGTTGCGAGAACCGTGTTCGGTAGTGTTGCTGAAGGCCGAGTTGGTGGGTTACAAGAACCACTTTGAACCCTTTGGGTTTCCTAAAAACCGATAGGTTGCTAGAACCGTATTCGGTAGGGATCTACTTACTGTTTCTTTTTAAGTGCCCACTTTTCCAAGCTAGCTCCAAGGAGAGATCCATTTAGCGACTGATAATTTCCTGAAATTTTCCTCGCATTATATTTCCTGAAACCGGGACTTTGCTTCGTTTTTGCGTGGTTGCCATATTTCACGAAATCCACCCTGTGTGCCGTGGCGCCATCTCTCAGCGACCAGCCTAGTTTTTTAGAACTGATCGCGTGAGTTGTTTACATTTTCGTTTTGACATTTCAGATTAAGTTATGACAGGGAGATGTTGTGAAATCGTGTATATTATGTTTCTACGGAATATCATAAGTTTTCAGTGTCCCATGTTCAAGTAAGTATTTGTTCTGCAATCATTGAGGTATTGATTACATTTATCTTCTGGTTTTTAGATTTGTTTATGATAAATTATAATAACTTTCCCGTGTTATGGGTATGCTTGATGACGAGCATAGTGACCTTTTTCGATTGCTTATGTCTTTCGATGTTGTTATGGGTGTGGTGAGCAATGTGAATTAGTTATTTCTAATTTTATTTATTTTTGGCTTGACATCATTCACAACACTGTTGTGTGTTGGTCTACTGGTGGTGAGTCAGTTGGCTGTTGCCTGTTGTGGTGTTCACTACCACCGCTGCTGTCAGCTGTTCGCGTTGGTGTTGTCATTTCGTCGTGCGTATCTTCAGGTGTATCATAACTGTTGTTTCGCGAAGGTGTGTGCGTTTCTTGGATTCCCGACGTTTCTGTTCATTACTCACCTGTGTCAGTATACATGTTGTAAATTTGTGGGAACTTTTCTTTTAATCGTGTAGCGATTGTGGGAACTTTTCTTTTATCGTAATTCGTTCTAGAAACTCACTTTTTATGTGGTTGATATTTTCGGTTTTTATGTTTCCAGGTGCATTAGCATATGCTCGTGCCAGCCTCTTATCCACCTCATTTGTTCAAAGTTTAGGTAAGACTCTACTTTCCACGTCGTTATTCTCGCGCGATCGTTTTCTTTGTTCCGCGATTTTGTTTTGATCGTGGCCTCCGATCTATTAGTCAGCCTTCTAGCCAGATTCGCAATCATTTCTTTTGTCATTTCACTTTGATTTTACGTTAATACAGCGTGCAACTCTTTCGCGATCGTTTAAATCTACCATCTGCGCTTCGCGCACCTTGAACAATAAATATTCACTAATAAACGATTTCTTTTCACCGCTATCGAAAAAACGCGTCCGCACTCTACGAGAGCTAAACAGGTAGTATATATATTCTTTATTGACAATAATTAGTGACATAACTTACATAAGTCTCTGTACCTAATAGCAGTAGTTTTAAATCAATTTATATATTCCTAGCCTAATGCACATATTATACGCTTGAACAAGACTAACAAGTCATATAATAAATAGAATAACAAATATTAACGTTAATTTATTTGTAGTCAAGTAATGGAGTCTGGTCTAACATCATGTCCTTGTCGAAGCCTCTTCGCTAATATCTTAGCTGTGTGGTATGCAGCTTCCCGTGTATAAGTAGGTCTGCGGGCCTTTGTCGTACCCCAAAATTCTGCAGCATGATTAAACTTTGTTGCATCGTCTCATTCCGGTATACTTCCCCATATGCTCCAACCACGAAGACACCTTGTTTTGCTGGACCTCGGTGCATCCTGGATAGGATCTGTACCATGTTTATTTATTTATTTATTTATTATTAAACTTAATACAAGTTAGCATTATAATATATCAAAATAAGAATATAAAAAAAAAAAAATTAAGAAAGAGACTTTAAAAGAGAAAAACAGAACGAAATTAACGGTCAACTATTACAACTACTTAAATGTACTTAAATATATGGGATGGTAGTAGTGTCCAGTCGGGTCAGGAAAGACAGGACCGGGAAGTTGCGAATTAGGACATGTGATCGACCAAGGAGCGAAACACAGACCGTGCGTGGATGTGGCCTCCCGCTGCTTGGAGAAGGGGGATGGCCCTATTATACACCCTTAGCATTCGCGTAATAGGCTCCATCCTACCAAAGTCTGTGTGGTGGTAGTTGATGATCTAAAGGTCTGTAAATCCTCTTCTGGTTCTGGTATCCTCTTCTGGTTCTCATGCCTGCTTCTAGCTTTTCTCATAATTCTGTCATTATTTTTTACGCTGTGAATGATATTAGCAGTAGTCATAAACATCAGCGGGCTCAAGATGTCCCCCTGGTAAACTCCACGTCGGATGTTGATTGGAGCCGTACGTTCCTTTCCCAATTGGATGGTTACCTTCCACTTGCTGAGCATAGCTAGCAGAGTCTTTCTGATCTGTTGGTGTGTCGGGAGAGCTTCAATAAAGGACGCCATTTTTACAATATCTATATCATAATTACTTGTTCCCAAATAGATTGTAGATGCGCATTAATTTTATCAAAATTTGTTTTTAAGGTTATAGCTAAGTCTTTATCTGTTTTCAAAAATTCTAAATATCCTGTTTTAAATTCCTCTCTTATCTTTTTTATACATATTTGCTTTTCCAATAAATATTTTGAACTATAGGATCTATTGAGAGTTTTCTTAAAATTGTCTAAAATTTTCTTTAAATCTCGAGAAAGGGTTTGCAAGCCTGACGCTATTATTATACATTCTGCATAACCTGCTTAGAAACAGTTTTGGATAAATATTTTGTTAAGTAATACGAAAGCGCATGAAATCCTACGATCAACAAAAGAATCAAAAGAACTAGTTGAAAATCACTTAGATTCCTTTGTTGGAAAATATTATTATAAGAAGCAGCAGCATTGTTATTAATGATAAATTCTTCTTTAAATTCTTTACGTTTACTATTGAAGGCGCCCATGATGACCCAATAAGCAATACAATTCACAAAATTTACTTAAATACACTATATATTTTTTTTTTTTTGTAGTTACAATATTTCACAATTAATCAGCTAATTAACGCTATTGTCTTTAATAATTTTTATAATTTCATCATCAAGCAGCTTTTTATAGGTTTTCTTTACAGTTTTCAGGTTGTTAATTTTTAATAACAACTGTGTTTTAAAGGGGCCAGCGGTAATTGCTGCTAGTTTGTGAAGCTCGACAAGTTGCTTCCTTATTTGGCGTTGTTTTCCCCCTCGCTTCTTTTTTATTTTTTGTTTTGGAGCTTTTCGTTGCTTGTCAGGATACCTAGGCCTTGGTCCATTAAGCGGGTCTCTGAGTTTTTCCTCCAAAGTAGGTTTCCTCCTCAGTTTGTAAGTCTCATAGTTTATTTTCTTCAAGTCGATTTTAACAATAACTCGCCCATCTTCAGTCACCATCGACTTCGACGCATTTGCTTGTGTTGTTGAAGATTCCTAAATACAAGTTGGCAGGATCGCCATGTAATGTTTATATGAAAATCGGAGATTTAAATGCTCACCATATTGAAGTGCTCGTCTGAAGCACCGACCAATATTGACGTGAGATATGTAAGATAACGAAGAGCACCAATCAGTGCTCTGTGATTATCAAAAATGAGAACTCTCCTCTTCAATGTTAAGACAATAACTGACTTTATTCAATTATCATTATGCTATATATAATAGTTTTCACAGGTTGAACTTAAGTTTAATAACCTCATGGGAATTAAGTTCCCATGAGAACCAAAATTGATGAAGAATTGATTGCACTTAATTCTAAGTATCTATTCTTCACATGTCCCCTATGTTCTAGGTATATTGTGCAACTGTGCTAGGTAAGTGCACTATGTAAATTTCTGTTCTATTGCATATTCTAGTAATTGTTTTCACTAATTTTTTATAATGTATAATCTTTGTGTCTGTGCTAATTTGTTAAAATGTATAATGTTTGTGTCTGTGCTAATTTATTATAATGTATAATGTTATTATGTTCCTATGCTAAATTTGATCGTACTAAAGTGTCTTTGCAAATTTTTAACAGGGTAATTATTCCATTAAGTAAAAAGGTGATCCTTCCAATAGCTGGCAGTGGTGGATTGAGTCGTAGGCTTTTTTAAAGTCGAACCACATGGAGTAGTTGTCGACTCTCGAGAGCCTGGCTGCTGGTGTTATAGACTTATAGAGTTGTACTGCTTGGGTTATAGTTAGAGTTGTTCCGCTCACTCTAGGTCTAGCCAGCTGTTCGACGGGTAACATCCAGTCCGGGATGCTCGAAGTTAAAATGTTTGCTATCGTGAAAGTTCGTGCAATGCCAGCAGCTTTCCACAGCGATTCTTTTCTTAATAATTGGTCTATTTCTTTCATTAAAAATTCCCTATCTAATTTTGTGTCATATTGCAGAGGAGCACCGTATCGTTTCATCCGATCAAGCCATTTGTTGAATTCAGGTGTTGGAGTATTTCGATTCACCTGCGCTGAGTACAACATTTTGATGTATTTTTCTGTGCTTGAAACAGATGGCATGACCTTGTCCTTCACATTTTCATTCATCAGGATATTCATTGATGGTTTGTGGAGGAACTTTTCTCTCAAGGTCAGTGCCTCAGGTCTTGCTACCAGCGTCTCGTTTTTCTTTCCCAAGGCTTGGATCTTCTCTTCACTTAGTTTGATATAAACTGATGGCGTCTGCTTTAGGCTCTTTAGTCTTTTACTCATCCTCTTCATCCGTTTTGTGAACGGTTTTCCCGTACTCCAGTCTCTTAATGTTATCACCCTCTCAATCTGCTTACGTATGTTCTTAATTTGTCCCTTAATGAATATGTAAGCCGGGACTTTCGTCTCTTTCTTCCCTTCGCACTCTCTGGCTAACACACGACTAGCTACGTAAATCGCGTTCTTGATGTTCTTCCGCCTCCTGGTAACATTGTTTGTGTTAGCAAGAATCGTGTCAATTTTCTCTTTGAGGAGAGCATCTACAATTGAAGCATTGGGTGCAACAAGGGCGTATGTTGTAAAATAGAATTTCGAGAAAATTGATAATGAAAGTTTTAATGTCTTATATTATTTTAATACTTATAGTTTGACTTGCATTTACATACTTTATTATATATTAGTCCCATGATTTAGCAAAAAGATTAAGGTATTATAACTATTTTAAAGCAATCAGAAACATCGGAAAACCAAGTTTTTTTTACTTGTGTTATCCGCCCTTTTTGCACCCAACTGGTAAAACAGATAGAACATTAATTTTACTATTGATTTTTAAGGAAAATAAATAACAATTTGAATACTTATGTATTTACTTTTTATTAAAATGTTAGTTAAACATGTGTGTTTATTACAATCACCGTTCAAATATTCAACTTTCTTAATAATTTTTTCTGACTTTCGTGTTTTTAATCAGATTCATCAAAGTATACACTAGACTGAAGGGAATCTTCCGAATCAGCTGCAACTGGCCTCCTGGACGGTCCAGCCTGATCTTCCAGGCCTGCCTGGATTGTTTGCATATATTCCATTCCTCCAAGGATAAAGTTTCCCATCCCTCGTCCAGCAATGCCGTCGTAGTTTTGATGGCTTCTTCCAGTTCGATAAATCTTTCTAGCATCTGAAAGGTTGAATTCCATCTCGTCGGAACGTCTTGGAGCAGCTTCTTCGGGATCTTGGTCGGTAGGTTCTGCTGTTGGTAAAGTACCAACTATTCTGTAGTTTTCACACTTCTCTTATAGTGTGACACTATAACCTTAACTTTGTCCATAATGCATCTCAGCGTAGGATAGGCTGTATTTCCCGAAGTGGGCCCTATTACAATCAAATTGATTGTGTGAGCGTAACAACTAAAGTGTCTGCACTGCAACTTTCCAACAGCAGTTGTCATGTTGGTGGCGTTGTGCGTAACTATTATTAGGACCTTATTACGCAATCTCCATTCACTTAATATTCTATGAATGTTTTGCGAAATATTGTCACTGGTGTGACTTCCAGATAAGTAAGCACACTCAAGCAGCACTGTCTGGAAGTTAAATTGATCATCCCCATAAGTGGGCTGTAACAGCCATGTATGCGTCGTTTACGCTAGATGTCCAAATATCGGTGGTAACACAAACTCTCTTCGCCTTTGAGACGCATTCTTTTTTATTCGCGAGGCATGTCTCATAAAGTGCTGGTAAGTAGTTGTTTGCCAGAAGCTTCCGATTGGGCAAAGTATAAGAAGAGTTGAGAAGGTTGACGAATGTATGGAAGCCCTTGTCTTCCACTATGGAGAATGGCTGCAAGTCATGGATAAAAAGGCCCATAAACGCATTGTTTTTTTTTTTCTCATTTGATTTCTCATTTCTCGAATAATAGGTCGAAATAATTTACTCCGTTTGCCGAGTATATCTCCGATGCGGTTCGTTTGGTTGGTCCTGAGAACTTCCGCTTGGTCCAGGGACAGGCTCGTTTCCTTGGCATTGTTCGATGCTGCTGGTTCCAGAGGTTGGTTCAATACGTTGCTCGATCTGTTGATGATCGCGAAGTACTGGGTTCAGCATCAGCAGCCTTCGACGAGCGAACTTGCACGGCTGAAATGCCTCTTCAAATTGGTTAGTGAGGATTTATAGCTTAGTCTCGCTTTACATGTGTTGCAAACTGCTACCTTATTTTTGCCGTCCGCCATATCTTGAAAACAATTCCAAAGGCAACTAATCTTTACTCTTCGCCAAAAATAAGAAAAAGGTCATATTCTGTCTGAAAAACCATATTGCTTTGGAAACTGCGGTTTTACCAAGTGAGTTTCCATCAGGTAAAACCATCATTGCTCAGTCGTAACCAGTTGCTGCCACTCGCGCATCTCTGTGTGTAAGTTGTATATAAATGGGAACTTCTCCCGTAATCTTCTGGCTATAGCTTTAACGTTTCTGTCGCGAAATTCACTCTGGATAGATTCAATTTTCGCTGTTCTTTTGGTTCCCGGTGCTTCAGCATATAGTCTGACCATCTTCCGGTCATCATCCGTCCATGGTCTTGGTACTGGTTTACGTACCTCGTTCCTTTGTTCACGGGCCTTTTTTCGCGTTTCCATTATTTTCTTTTTTATTGCCGCTTCTGATCACTCAGGCAGTTGTCTCGCGAATTCACTCACGATTTCCTTAGTTATCGCACCAGGATTTTAAGCACAGCACTCGTCAATTTTGTCCAATTCATTCCGCCGCCATGATCGTTAATTAAGTTTCATAAAATGTTGATTCAAATGTGTGCACTAATAGCACCCGACCGCTTTTATAGTTTCCGAATTAACGAATTTACACTATTTCCACATTCGTAAACTCCACCTTTTGCGTATTTTGCACTTCCGAACAATATTTTAAATATCTTCTGCTCCGTGGAAAAAACACGTCCTTCCTCTACGACAGTTGAACAGGAAGTCAGATAGAACAGGTAGAACAGGTAGTAATTTTTTTTATTGCTTTTTTTATAAATTGAATACGTATCCCTAATGGGTCTCTGTACATAACTAAGCAATATTTTCGGTTGAATTTACAATTACAATTTATAATAACTAACAATGTTACGTTCAAACAATACAAAACTTGCAAGATCAAAGAATACAAACAAAAAAATCATACATTTAAGGGTAGTCACTAAATTTACGTCAAGATTTTTTTGGCAAAAAGATAAAAAAATGTCAACTTAAATCTAATCTAACTTTAAATCAATTGGTTCTCTCAACTGCCTTGCGTCTAGTCAAAATTTTCGCGGTGTGCGTTGCTGCTGCCAGTGAACTCTTCCCAAGTAGGACATCAATGCTTCTACAGCTCGCCCCTAAGTGCCTTAGGTTGTTGATGCACTCCTTCATGTTGTCGGTGAGGACTACCTCCCCAAATTCCCCTTTGATGAACACTCCAAGTTTCGCAGGTCCTCTGTATATGTTCGCCAATGACTCCACCAGATTGTGGTCCCTGGGTACGTCGTACATATTTTGGGGGGCTACATGTATCACCGAGTTTTTCTGGTACCTCATGTTCTTCAGCCTCTCCTGTTGTTTTATCGATTGTAGGTGTGCTACTGCTATCTCGAAGATATGAACTTCATCGGGGTTAGAAAGTATCACCACAACATCTGGCCTGTTGTGGTACAACACTGGATGAGTTTGGAATTTCATCCCGGCTCTCAATTTAATGGTTCTGCCCCTCCATTCATAGTCCACGCAGTGGTGCATTGGTGGAGTCTAGTATAGTTGTTATAATGTGATACACCACTGAGTCGTGCTCCGTCTCCTCGCTATTCCAGCCTCTTGTGCATTTTCGCCTGGAGTAAGGGTCTGCCCCAAGCCCATGGATTTGCTCCTCACCTGCTGCACGGAGGATTGTCAGTTTCCAGTCGTCCATTGCAATGCTGTGAAACGCTGGGATTGTTAATTGATGCTTCACATCCTCCACCACTCTGCACTAGTGCATGTTCCGTCCTCTCTGGCGCATCTCCCTTTGTTTGTTTGCAATGAAAATTGCAGTTTTTCTACTAAATGTCTGTAGATCTTCGTCATCTTGTCTGGTGGGTATCTCTATTTCATAAGCGTCATATATTGCCTGGGAATCAGAGGTTGGATTTCTCCACCTGGCTTTGTTAAGTCGTTTGTACCGATTATATATACGAGTAGGTATCATTTCTGGGTGGTTCGTTTAATATACTACTGTGTTCAAAAAGTAAGGTGAATTTTGATGTAAATTGAAAAATATTTATTTAATCTTCCAAATCAATTTCGTCCCCTTCAAAGTAATCTCCTTTTGATATAATACACTTATGCCACCGTTTTTTCCATTCCTCGAAGCATGCCAAAAAGTCGTTTCTCGGTATAGCCTTCAAAGCTCGTAGCGATTCACGTTGGATCTCTTCAATAGTTTCAAAGCGGTGTCCCCGGAGCGGTCTTTTTAGTTTAGGAAATAGCCAAAAGTCACATGGAGCTAAGTCAGGTGAATACGGTGGTTGCGGAAGAACATGAGTTGAATTATTAGCGAAAAAGTCACGAATAATTAATGCCGTGTGAGACGGCGCATTATCATGATGCAAAAACCAGGAGTTGTTTTTCCACATATCCGGCCTCTTCTTGCGAATAGCTTCACGCAAACGACGCATAACACTCAAATAATATTGTTTGTTTACAGTCTGGCCCGTCGGAAGGAACTCATAGTGCACAACGCCACGATAGTTGTTGAACACTGTCAGCATAACCTTGATTTTGGAGCGACTTTGGCGCGATCGTTTTGGTCTTGGCTCGCCTTTGGCACGATATTCACTCGACTGGTCTGTTGTTTCCGGATCATAAGCATAGATCCATGTCTCGTCTCCTGTAATAATGCTTTGGTAGACGTCCTGATAGGCAGAAATCATTTCTTCACAAACTTTAACGCGACGATCTTTTTCGAAGAAATTTAGGGTTTTTAGCACTAACCGGGATTTAACTCTTCTAAGGCCCAAATGATGCTTCAGAATTGTTTGGACTGATCCAATTGAAATGTGCAATATATCCACAAGATCTATTATAGTCAGTCTTCGATTTTCGAGTACCAATTCGTTAGTTTTCTGAACTTGTTGCTCATCAGTTGACGTTGATGGTCGTCCCGGACGTTCCAAGTCATCAACTCGTTCTCTGCCGTCCTTGAAGTCCTTGTACCACTTGTAAGCATTTTTCTGCGACATAGTCGATTCACCGTAGGCCTTCTGCATCATTTTGAATGTTTCCGCAGCCGAAATTCCATTGCGCAGACAAAATTTAATCGCACTTCTTTGTTCAACATAATCAGACATTGTAAAAATCGCGCAATCACTTTTAGTAGTTGAGATAAAACAAGTGTAACTTTGTAACTAGTGATAATATTGATACGAAACTTAGCACAAGGATCACGAAAAGAAGTACCCACATAAAAGTAAAACATTTTGGCCGAATCTGTTAGCCCCCGCACTTTAAACTGAAAATTCACCTTACTTTTTGAACACAGTAGTATATGTTTCTTCACATAATGAAGTTCTGTCTCCAACCTGATTTATTTGATAACCAGGCCACCCCAATCCATAGGAAGGTATACTCCATTCCGCGAGCCGAAGGAAGAATTTTATATAGCTTCATTGGGATTCAGTCGATACCAGAAGCTTTCCAGGATGAAGCTTTCTTCAGTGATTCAATAATTTTTTCACGAAGTTGACTCACGCGTAGTTGTGGTTCCAGGTCTTGTTGGTCCCTGTGCACTTTCATGTTATCCAGTCATTTGTTGAAAACCAGTGTTTCACGTCATTTGGAAAAGCCGCAAATAAACGTAAATGATTTCTTCGCAATGCGCAAGAGCTTTCTCTCGGCGAATATTGGGATCTTTGCGTGAACGTGATGGTTCTGGTTTTGACAAGTAAGACGGACTGTTTGGGAAAAGTGAGGGAACGGCAGTTTCCGTTAACCGAATGCGTTTCTGGGGACGACCAACCTCATTGACTCGCAGAATTTCAGAATCCCGGAAATGTTTCGAGCAGACATGCGAAAATTTTGTGGGCTGCCAGTTATCACGGGGTATACTCTTTACCCAAGAATTAAAAAGCGAAGACTCGCTTTTTGGAAATGAAAACGCTGAAACTGAGCCTTCTTCCGCGATAGAACTGTCATAGTTCGAAGAACAATTAGGCACACAACAACGACGCGGCATTTTGAAGTAAACAGACTTCAAAAATTATAAAAATATCACAATTAATCAAATAATACAAAAAGTAATATAAATAATATATAATACTAATGAAAAATTATAAAAATATCACAATTAATCAAATACAAAAAGTGATATAAATAATATATAATCAGGGTTATTCCACAGAACGCAACGTAACCGCAACGCGTTTCCTTGCCCGTCCGCAACGTATTTTTTTGGTATTCCCGTGAACGTACGGAAAACTGCAATACCGATCCGTATTTGTTGTACTTAAATGAGTTAGCCCCGTTACGGTCCCCATGGTAACTGATTTCCGTGTTCACGGTCAGAAACGCAGTTCTGCGGGTGCGGTCGCGGTAGCGTTCTCGAGAATAGGAAGTTCCCCAAACGTACTTTTTTTTCGCGGTTACGTTCTGTGGAATAACCCTGAATACTAATGAAAAATTATAAAAATATCACAATTAATCAAATACAATATAATAAAGTAATATAATATTAATTAATAAAAATACCGCATGGATGGATGTCGCCTCGTCCTAAAATATAAAAAATTTACTTTTTTCCAATTAAATTATTAACGTACCAGATATTTACGAAGTCCCTCGATGTTCGCCGTCCATAAAAAGTCGCCTTCTACTAATAACAACATTAACATTTACTCATTTTATTTAATCAAAATACACTAATTCATTTCTTTTTAAAAAATTTCAATATTTGACAAAGATATTTAAAAAACTTAAAAAGAAACTTATATGACTAAATTCACGTGTGGTATCACTTTTAGCAAAACATTTGAAACCGCGAAACAAAAACGTTCTTATTTTAGCACTATATTTTTCTATTTCAATATTCTCCTAAAGTGACACCGACGTTTGTTAATTTAATATTTAAAAAATAACACTAAAACATATTTTTAAGCACAAAAACACTCACAATTTTTAAATTTAACCGGCGTCGCAAAAAACTCCTCTGTCAGTTCTGACACCGCGAATGGAAATGGCCCAATCCATAGGCATGTACTCACACAGAGACAAAATCTGGTTCATGGCTTGTCAAGACCACTACATCCAGGAGGTTTTGGGTGGTCCTTCTCCAGTCAGTAGTGGGTCCGTTGCCCTGATCGAGAGTGCACCACAACTACTAACGTCTGTTCTTTGTTGTTCCGCTGTTGCGCAATCGCGAGTTGTTAATATATTGTGCGTGTTATCCACGTATGTGTCATGTAATGTGGTGTTAGTGCAGTGGATTCGCGCCATTTCCTGCTGCTACTCGCGTGTTTGTGTTTGTAAGTTATAAATGAACGGGAACTTTTCCCGTCACCTTGTGGCCAGCGCTCTCACCGTTCTGTCGCGGAATTCATGCATGATTGCCTCAATTTTCTTTGTTTTCGTATTTCCCGGTGCCTCAGCGTAGAGCAGGGCCAGCTTCCGGTCGCCCTCGTCTGTCCAGGGCTTCGGTACGGGCTTTCGTACTTCGTTTGTTTGTTCACGGGCTTTTTTACGTATCTCCACAATTTTATTTTTTATTGCTGCCTCTGATCTTTTTGCAAAGTTCGCGCAAGGTCACTTATGGTTTCCTTTGTGATCGCACCGTGATTTTCTTCGCAGCACTCGTTAATCTTGTATATTTCATACTGTTTCCACGTCGCCATGGCAGTTATTACAAAGTTTGTGAAAAGTTCAATCCAACCGTTTGTGTACAAGTGACACCCGATCGCTTTTGTAGCTTTCGAAATACCGAATTTTCACTATTTTCGCGACCGTAAACACCACCTTTTGCGTAATTTAGACTTTCGAACAATATTTTCCGCTCCGTGAAAAAAACGCGTCCGTCCTCGTTGTGAGTAGAACAGGTAGTAAGTAAGATCATTTGCCGGACCACCGATTTATTATACGGCCAGGGCTAAATTGCTTGGCACATTGCTAATACTCTCAAAAGTCTCAAGGTGATTAACCTATAAGTACCGCTATTGCTATTTATTGCTATTGTTAGTGCTATTTTAGTTACCTAAGTAACGACGTGAGGTCTGGTAGACCACCATAGCTTTAATAACGAAAATTTTTATGTTTCTTGATATTCCTCCGAAAAAAAGCTTCTATGTATTGTTTATTTATCTAGTTATTGTATAAGTAAGACAAAATATAGAAACATTTATTACTAATTATTTATAAACATTTACATTCAACCTCAAATTTTTTGGGAAATTTCAACCAAAAGAGCCTTAAACTACAAAAACTCAACAAATAACATATGAAATATCTACATTTTTATTTAACTTACTTAATTATTTTCGAAAATAACACAATTATTGCAAAAGTATGAACCTTCAGGACCAAGTACATGCGTCGCAAGCAAAGGCCTTTGACGATAATTCCTTACAGCATTTTGAGCACGTATATGTCCAACTAAATTTATTTTTATTTTTAATTATTGATATTAACAATTTTAACGCATCACTTTCAAAATAGTCAATATAGTCATATATATTACAAAATTTTATTTCATCGCGTAAATTCAAAACATTTATATATTGCAAATCATCCCTATTGATTTTGTTCTTATTTTCAAATATATTAACCTTTAATGAAGACAAATTTAGCCATTCTAATATTATTTCTAGTCGTCGTTCAATAGTTAATTCTTCAAATTTTAATATTATACCTTGATTCTCCTCCACAGAATCTCCGCTTAATTCTTCTCCATTACTTTTTAGTTTACTTACAATTCCTACCAAGTACTGTGTCAACTCATCCTCATTCCAGTCTATCAACAGATAAAATATCTTTCTCCAACGCTTTTAACTGATTCAACACATTTGATGAAGTTGTAGATGATGTAGCAGTATCTTCTTCAGCAAGATGAATTTTTTTTATTTTGTTCCTTATCTGTAAGTTTATTTGTAATTATTCAATGTTTTCACATTCACCGTTTCAACTTACTTCTGACGGTTGATGGTTATGCTGATTAATAAACTCCGTAACTTCTAGCCCATTCGTGTCCAATGTTACGTATACTTTCAGGCATGCCTGGCATTTTCCTAGATATTTTCTGTAATACAAAGTAATTTTATGTAAGAAATTAACTATTACTAAGCCAAACAAATTACTTACCCTCCTAAATGAGGTTTGAATTGGCGCACTTGTAGTGAAGGTACTCATAATCCAACTTTCTATTTTGTGGATTTATTTTCAACTTTCCCTTACTTAACCTTTTACTTGTCTTTACAACAATTTTTTTTTATCTTTTACTTGTCTGCAACAAATTGATATCCTGTTTTATTCAATTTCGTTCTTAGACTTAAATATTTCCCCAACAGAAAATATCTCACGATTTTCAATAGTTTAAATAAAATAAAACGGTCAAAACTCAATTTTAGATTAAATCTTAAGCGTGCGCTACTTGAAACGTTACAAATAACAATGAATCTTGTATGAAATTTTTCAAACTTATAAAGGAAAAATTCGAATAGCAATCATAAAAATATGTTCATTGTCAGGTGCATACCTCACCGTTTAATGGTACAAATTTTGGGGAATTTCAAGTCGGTACTCTCCTTGTAAAACCCCTTTTTTATTTATGAACTTCATTCTACATTTCATTCATCAACTATTCAAAGATATTGTCGTCGTTGGAAAAACCCAAATTCAAAATTCATTCATTTATTTTATAGTAAACCTAATTAATATCTTTTTATTGCAATACATATTTATTTAGGTATGCTAAACTCTGTAAATGTTTTGACGAAATTTATTGAATTGATGATTCTGATACTCTCTGTAACTATCTTCTACGTGTCTTCGTTGAATTGTTAAAACCGCTGATTTTCACTTCTTTTGGCCGACAAGATGTACAAATCCCAACTTTTTTAGTATTCGTTGATTCCGTTTCAGAATATAATAAAAAACTTGCCGTCAAGAATAGATTGTAATATCCTTGCAGCTTCTTCATTTTCCACAATTTCCGACTCAGAACTGTTACTATATAAAGATAGTACGTCTTTTATTTCTTCGTCCGTCATGCCTATGAGGTCTGCGCAATAGATGACAATGACTGCAGTTGAGGGTCCCGTGTCTTTTCACATCCACTTTGTATTCTCGAATTGTCTTGGTCCTTAGTAGTTTTTCAGCTGTGATTGAATCTCTAACTCTAAGGAGTAGATCACCTTCCTTTTTAAAACAAGCTCGCGTCCACTTTTTTCTGATCTTTCCTAGGTGGAATTCAAGTTTGAACCTGTTTAGGTTGGCCATCTCTTTTGCCTCGATGTTTGAGATTATGCAGAGAGATCCATCTCCATGTAGATAGGTGATGTTAGCTGCATCTCTGGGAATACTGACTCATCATTGATGTTGAACGTGAGGCCTCTTGGGGTTTTTCGTTTTAAGCTGGGAGCCCCTCCCTTGTGGGGAGCTCCCTGGGGATAAGTTCCCCATTACCTTCATAGATCAGTAGAAAAAAAAAATTGTTTTCTTATGAGCCTACTAACACCGTACTCGAAAAAGGTTTGAATAAAAATATGATAAACACTCTCTGTTTTGAGTTGATCGCTTTGCGATTTCAGCTGATAAGAGTTAATAACAATCCCAACCTCGTGCAAAATTTTACGAAAAACTATGTTGGAATTAAAGAGAATCGAAAACTATATTTCTAAATTGTTTCATGATAAACGGTCTGGCAAATTTAGTTGATATGTCACAAAAAATTTCTTCTTTGACTCCAGGAATGTTGATTTTCTTTAACATAAATGATGTTTTATTTGGTTGTAAGTATTGTTCAATTTCTTCATCAGAGGCTTGTGAATTTGAAAGTTTCGAACAATCGAATCCTTCGGTAATACCTTCAATTCTAGATAAAGTGTCGGCAACAACATTGGCTTTTCCGGAAATAAATTGAATATCCGTTGAAAACTGGCTTATGAAATCCAGTTGCCTTGCTTGACGAGGTGATGCTTTATTACGGTTTCGTTTGAAAGTATTGGGAAAGGTTACTAAATATTTATCAAAATACAAAACCTTAAATATTAATCAATAGTTTATTATACTGAATGAACACTTAGAAGGCAGACACGACTCACTTTGAGAAAGTCTATAGGAGACTGAGAAGAATAACTATTTTTCAAAACCTTATCCTGACTAACTAAAATCCTAACTACTTATAATAAAACTGTACTATATGTATATGGTAAATGTGACTTGCACATGTTGAAAAATTGCACTGAGTCCTTTATACCTAAAAACACATGTCTTTTTACACTCTTAAGAAATAGTTTTCCTAGAAAGTAAATATTTCGTTTTGAAATAACATTCTGAGGCACTTTACATTATTTCAAAAGATTCGTTTTTGTATTCATCTTGAGAATATTCCTATAGAAAGCAAATTTCAATGGCTTGTGATCTGTGATGATTGTAAAATCTTGAGCTTCGAGCTTGAATGGCTTTTTTATCTCGATGAGAAGCCACCCATAGCAAATGGACAGAATTATTCAAACTCCCACCAAAAATTGCACAAATTGTCGCTATTATGCGACGAATTTAAGATAAACCCTAGTTCGTTTTATTATTCGTTTTTATTCAATATATCACAGTCTCCTGGAGACTCGAATGGCATCAGGCATTTTAAAGTACGTTGAATCTATCTGTCGTGCTATGACAGTAGGCTTTCTTTCGCTGAATTTTATTATCTCATACGCGATCCAATCTCTTACGCGTATTAGTTTTAACAGTAACAATATGCTTTGTATTAATAATTCATTTATTCGTTCATACGCGTATTAGTGTGGATTCAAGTATCTCTCATGAATCCAAACTAATACGCGTATATACGAATAAATAAATTGTTAATACATAGCATATTGTAACTTATAATTAATCTGCATAATTAAAGTAAAAAAATTTATTGAAAAAATTTACCTTTTCAATTAGCTCCTTCTTTGTATTATACAAAATAATCATAATTCAGTGAAAATAATTCAATTCAATTCATAAAAGTAGGCAATTTTTCTTCAATGTTTTCTCATGACGTTATCACGTAAAATTATCGTCCGTAAACCGACTTTGCAGAAAACCAATGTTTTTTTAAATAAAATATTTTTATTTATGTATTTAGGACAAAAGCAAGGAAACAAATAATTATTGTGTTACAACATGACTTTATTAATTATAGGTCTGCGAATAACTCCCATAAAATGTACTACTTCAAAACAATCGATAGATTTTGACGAGGGCTGACGATTGAAACTTAAATAAATATCGCAGCATCACCGAGTCAAAATTTATACTAATTGCAAATCTCGATACGCAGCAAAATAACCTCAAAATGGCGGGGCTTCCACCTCCACCGCGCTCGATGCGTCACTGTTCTCGCTTATCGTAATGAATTTTTTGATCATTCAGCTATGTAGTGGTATAATTTAATTTTGGATGCAGAGGGTAGATTCGAAACTATAACGCCAAACTGTATCCCCCGATTTTGTTATCATTAGGTTTCTTGGATTGCCCCCGTATGGAGCGAATATAAAGACGTATTAACGTCAAAACCGTTCGAGCCTGACAACGTGGGCACTGTGCCCGAGTCCAGTGATTTTTTACACCTACCGCACAGTTTAAAGTCCGCTACTCGTTCTTTAGGGAAAGTATTTTTAAGCAGCGGAAAGTGTTTGTCTGTTGCTAGCTTCAATGAGCGCAGAAACCATAGACGGTCACACACATCACACTTATGTCCGAATGGATTGTTTGCAAACGTCGTAGTGAAACGTGCAGTAGCTGCTGCCCAATGTGTCTTCATAATCGACGATCGAAGAAAATCTATGCCTATACAGTACGTTGTCGATGTAGAACCGATTTCATCATCCACTTGCATAATTTCAAACCTGCAGATTTACTGGCACCTTCGTTGATTCGCTCGGCTACCTGGACTCGGTGTTCTGTTCTTACCATATTGTTTTTAAGAGCCCTTCGATGTCTGCACTTCGTTTTGGCTTTTCGACGCGTATAGATTTTAGATAATATTTTCAGATAAAATCTTCTGTAGAAATAATTTTATATGCAACTTTGTTTAATTTTTATTTAATTTCAAGACTTCTGTCCGACTTCTATAGCTCGTTCACGACTGCCGTCCCTTGATCATTTTTCATTCGCCAACCCTGATAGCCGCAGGTGTTGACAGGTGTTGATAAGGAAGTTACACATTGTACCACAATACAATGCATAACTTTCGTACAATGTACTACTTTACAATGCACTACTCCAATTCTACATGCAATCACAAGTCCAAAGAGACGACATAGGACATAGCCCGCGAGAGAATGAGAAAGATGAGAAGAGAGAATGAGAATGAGAGAAGAAACATATGCAATCTTTCTGAAAACTAAAAATTCGAATCAAGGTTACTAGGCGACTTGAAATTCCAAATCGGTAAAATCTGGTACAAAATAACCCCATTTTTCGGCGCTTCCCCCTCTGCCGCGCGCGATGCGTCACTGTTCTCGCTTATCCTAGTGATTTCTTTGATCCTTTAGCTATCCAGTGGTATAATTTAATTTTGGATGTAGTGGATAGATTCGAAGCTACAACGCCAATGAGGGATAGAGCCCCGATTTTATCATCAGGTTTTTCACCTATTGAGTAAACGAACAAGCAATCAATCCTAACTCCGTATGCAGTCGCACAACATGCTTCACAAAATTCCCGTATTAATAAAGTTTGGAAACGTTAGTTCTTTATCAGAAGAAGATGATAGGATATTACCTGTAAAAAAGCATTTCTTATGCTTTTAACTGCATTTTAATTACCAAGGTGTCACGTGCGAAATCTTCGTTTGTGAAGAACCCCGAGTCTCTCAGGGGTTGGGTGACTCACCCGGCCTTTTGCCCGCGAAGAAAGGACGTGGGTGGGCGCCACTCGTTTTTGGACGAGTCACCCGGCATCGATCGTGGTCAAAACGAGAACCCCACGACGTGCCCCAAAGAAAAGTAATAAGTAAAAGTAGTTGGGAGTGGATGCGGAAGTGAATTAATTGAATTAAAAACTGCGCGCAACGTTCAAATTCAATCCCGAATTTTATTTGCCAGTATCGGATTGAGCATCGATCCTTTATGCCCCATTTAGACGATCAGTTCTCGTTCCGATTCCGTCTCCGTTTCAGTTGAGGTATCAGTTCAACTGACGTGAACTTTCATTTAGATGTCAGTCTGCATGTCAGTTGGCGTGTCAGTTGTGTTTTCATTCTTGTTGCGAGTGCATGTTAATTATTATTGGATTATTTGCAGTAATTGTGGATTTTTTGAAGTTTTTTAGTGGCAAGTAAGGTAGCGCGCTTTTATTTGCTTCAAAATAACAACTTTTACCACGTAGGTGTGTTATGGAAGAGAACACTCTGGTTGCTGTAGCCATAATTTTAGCCTTAAAAAAACCCAAACGTAAAAGAAGCAAATGGAGTAAAGAGTGGTACTTGAAAAGGCATTCTCTATCACATTTGAATTTAATGGAAGAACTGCGGTGTGAAGCTGATGACTGGAGGAACTACTTACGCATTAGTGAAAAGTTATATTTGCACTTGTTGAATTTAGTAACGCCAATTATAAAAAAACGAGACAGCAATATGAGGAAGGCTATATCGCCGCATGAAAAACTAAGTGCAACTCTAAGATTTTTAGCCACTGGAACTACATACCAAAGTCTCAAATTTTCAACAGCGATATCAGCACCCAGCCTATGCAAAATAATACCAGAAACTTGTAGGAGTCTAATGACGGTACTGAAGGATTATATAAAGGTAATTGGAGTAGTGTACCGAAAATTAAGAAGACAAGTATGGTAGTTATGAAAAATATGTACATTTATTGCTGTGAAAATTTTGAAAAAAAGTCGGTTAAATTACATTGCTCAATTTCTGTATTCTGAGTTTCTGCATTTCGCGCCAGTATTGTCACTGTTTGTTGTTCCAATTCACCTGTCGATATTCTAGACGTCCTATTCAACGTTTTCATGTGTCCTTCAAATATGGCATCGTTAATAATTTTTTGAACAAAATGCACCATTTCATGTGGCATATTGCTCAATTCTTGTGCAACATGATTGCCAAAAGCACCGTACTTTGCTTCGCCTTTTTCCAATTTGTTTGCAACCAATTGTAGCACTCTTTTATTTATTGGCTGGCTGGAACAACTTCCTGGCCTTTTGCTTCCTCTACTTGAATTTGTACCAGATTTATCCGCATGTTCTGGATATATACTTTCAATGCTATTGGCATAAGGCGATGATCTTGCTGGAGATTGATCCACATATTCTTCATTGTGACTTTCACTATTGACAGGCAGCGATGTGTCCTAGAAGAAAACACGATCAAAAAATAATATTGATATTTATTTATATTCGTGTAGAAAACGAGAATTTAGTTGTAGTTCCCAACAATAAATTTGGTAATTTTACTTTTTTCTAGTTGCCAACAAATGGAGAGGAATGGAGAAAAGTTGCTAAAGGATTTGAAGTCAAATGGCAGTTTCCAAATTGTCTTGGAGCCGTCGATGGAAAGCACGTCCGCATAATTGCACAGGAAGGAAGTGGATCTTTGTTCTGGAACTACAAGAAGTTTCACAGCATAGTCCTTATGGCCATCGTGGATTCAAACTACGAGTTTATGATGTGTGACGTAGGTACGAATGGAAGCATCTCAGATGGTGGAGTCATTGCAAACACTACATTCTACAAAAAGCTGATTGAGGATAATTTAAAAATACCAGCTGATGAGAGTCCCATATCAAGCGGTTCTAAGCTGCCATATGTTTTCGTGGGTGATGAAGCATTTGCTTTAAGACACAATTTCTTAAAACCGTTCAATAAAAAACAATTGAACTACGAACGTATGATTTACAACTATAGGTTGTCAAGGGCTAGACGTGTTGTCGAAAACGCATTCGGAATCTTATCAAATAGATTTCGAATTTTCCAGTCTGCGATAAATTTACAAATTGAAACTACCGAACAAGTTGTTATGACGTGCTGCTACCTGCATAAATTTTTAAGAAGACATTTAGGACCTACTTACGATGTCCCTGAATTGAATGAGTCAGGCATAGAATCAGTTGAGTGTCAAGGGCTTGTAGATCTACAAGTTGGCAGCTACAAGAACATTGCAACTGAGGCAAAAATCTCCCGAAATAAATACGTAGAATATTTTGTCGGTGAAGGTCGAGTTGACTGGCAAGATGAAGTAGTTCGAACGAAATATATGTAATGTAATGTAACAATTTTTAAAATTCTGGAATTGATAATAAAGGAAAAAGAAATTGCTGAATATACTTACCAAATTGACATCCTCCTCATCTTGAAAGGTGGAAATTCCGGGACGAGTGGTTGCTTGGTCGCGCAGGAAATCTAGTAACTGAAAGTACCACAAGCTGGGAACATACAATTGTTCAGATCCTGCTCCGCTTCTCTCCGACTCCTTTATTTTTTTCACTTCTTTTTTATATGCCGATCTTAAATTATTTATTTTGGCCTTCACACTTTTTAAAGAACATTCTAAATCGTACTCCTTCATTTTGTCTGCTAAAAGTTGATAACACGAATGCCTTTTTTGCGCATTATGGTAATTAGCATCTTTTATTTTCCATAAACATGGACAGTTTTTGTAGATTTCTATAAACTCTGATATAAAATCTTTATCTATTGTTGCCATCGTATTCCACGCAATTATCTTAACCCTTTTTATAACGTTTTAAACAATTTTTAATACTAAACGAAATTACCGGGAAGCAAGAAATTCAATAAATTCAAATGACGACTTAACTTGAATTGAAAAATTACAAATGACGACTTAACTGAAACGCATTTAGACATCAGTTTCGCAAAACTGAAACTGAGACGGAAACGGATAAATATGGGAATCCCATCAGTTTCGATGTCCGTTTCAGTTTCAGTTCTCCGTTTCCGTTTTGGTATTTAGACGTCAGTTGAACTGATGCCTCAACTGAAACGGAGACGGAATCGGAAGCAAAACTGATCGTCTAAATGGGGCATTACAATATCTTCACAATCCAGTCTTAGCCTAAACTATACCTTGCTCTCTGATTACTATATTTACATGCAATTGTTGAATCTTACACCTTAAATCTATTAATAATATCCTTAAAACTAGACTTATCTATGCGTGGCGGTGCTCCTTCTCGTGCTGTGTCGTTCTCCCTCCGGAAAGCTGCTTTACGGGGTGGATGCTTCACGGTCACAAATTGTTTTAGTAAATATGGGTAAATAGTCACTTTTGTGCTTTGATAAGTTTCACCACGATACACCGATTATTCTTCACTTAATTGTCGATAGATATTTACTTCAGTGTTTCGGCAAGTTTCACAATGATACACCGATTATTCTTCAAATAAATATAGATAGATAGTCACTTCGGTGCTTCGGCAAGTTTCACAATGATACACCGATTATTCTTCATAACTATTACATCACTTTCAAGATAGTCTTAACGATAATTCGTCTACTTAAACGCTACTTTATCCCACTTTAACACTACTTCATATTTATGGGATCGATGCTGTTTCCACTCCGCACTATAACATCCTGTCACTTCCTATTTATTATATCGCGTCACTTCCTCTTTATAATAATCGCGTCACCTTCCGCTCCACTCTCTATCACAATTCAACTGCCACCTCCTCGCTTCCTGACTACTCGTTGACCAAAAAAAAAGAGGACGAGTCGTGCTTCGTGCTCCTTATATACCTCAAATCCCCTTGTCCTTGGCTCATTCCTCGGTCATTCAACTCCAAGCCCAGAGTTGAAAGTCCGAGGAAGATCCCGTAATGGAGCTACTCGGGGATTCAAATTTTCCAGAATTCCACAAATTTAGTGATCCAAGATTTGTGGAATTCGCATCCAAAATTCATTTTTTTTTTAAACTCATTGCACAATTTTTCGGGTTCAACCACCTCGATTTCATCATCGCATTGTGCAATGAGTTTTTACTATCCGAGGATCCCGTAAGGGATTTGGGTCACAATTCACCAGAAACGAAGGGGCGGTACCGACGAACTAGCGGTTCGATCATCCGAATGAGACAATACCCCTTTCTCATTCGGCAGATCGCAACTAGATTCGTGATTGTACTCGCACAATTTTTGATTGATTCGTCAATAAAAAATTGTGCATTCAAATTGTCTTAACCTCGCTCCTCCCCCATGAATGGAATCACTTTGATTCCATTGATGCAGGTCAGGAACGAGGTTCGGAGTTGCACTCGCACAATTTATGATTTGATTTGATCTTATATGTGATGCTACGTGCAACCCCGTTACAAAGGATATGTTTTAAAATCCTTATAAATTGATTGATTATTTGATTTATGGACATTCAATAATTCTTTCCGTGACCAACGAACTGGTTGTATTTATTTTATTTATTTTTTATTTTTAACAATAGTAAGCTTATAAATAAACTTGCTATTAGCTTCATAAACTGGACTAAACCTAATGAAATTCTCCTACATAGGAGACCAAATGTATTCCTCTTCCTTGTGTTATGAAAATTCTACATTTCAAATCTTGAAATGTAGAATTTCATCTGAAATAATTTTAACCGGTTGTTGTTTTGCCAGATAGGTTCTTTTGAACCATGTTCAGGACGCTGGAGGTATGGGGCATTTTGCCCGCTTTACCTCTTCTTTTTGAAGTATAGGCCATTTGGCCGACTTTACTTCATACTGTTGGAGACATGTTATCTCTTGGGGGTAATTTTTGCCTGCATGGCTACGAGGCCAAGTCAGGACTTTGAGGGTACATGGCCTGAAGGCCAAGTTACCCTTGAGTCAAAGAAACACACGTTCTATGAGCCGTATATTTCTAGACTGCCTTTCTTACAATTCTCGACCTTAATTTATACTTAAATCTAGCTTACTCACTAATTTTCCCTACTCTTACCTTTATGTAGAATGAAAATTCCATCGATTGGGTCATTGATCGAAAGTCATTGAAATCGATCGAGTCGTTGACCCAATCGATGCATTTTCCATTCGTTCCATTTTATAATTTTTTAGGTTCTTCCGAGTCAGCAATAATGCCAACTCGGGAAAATATTTTTCACAATTTCATCTTTCCTGAGTCAGCACGAAAGCTGACTCGAGGAAAATATTTTTCTCGCAAATGCATTTTTCACAGAGAAATGCGACTCAGGTGGCAATATTTCAAAACAGGGTTAAGCCCTTGAGGAAGGTCATGATTCCTTCTTAAAAAGAACCGAAATTTGGTTCATAACACTTGGAAATGGGTACATTTGGAAATAATTTGACTATTCTAAACTTATTGCTATGCCGAACTGATAATTGTCTTGGCCGGCGAAGGGAGAGGCCCTTGTGGAGAGTGATAATCTTCTGTACAAGTGAGGGTCGATAGAAAGCTATTATTTCACTTATTTTTTATGCATCTAAGTCTATTTGTAGCTTACGGTTTGTCTAGGTTAGTACTAATTTAATCTATTACTTCCCGCAGTGACTAATTAGTAAAGGTTAGATGGTTAGCATCCTAATATGCTGGCTTTGTTCTTAGTTAGTGTACCTTTGAGTAAGTATTATTAATTTGCCTTCTCGGGAGTTGTTGGGGTGTTTTATAGCTCTACTTGTTCTTGGCAGGATGGCACCTCTTCGTGATATAATAACGGTCAATTTGACTTAACTTATTTTGATAGATGCTCTTACTTGTTTGTTATATTTTTTTTTTTAATTTTATTGCTCTTTTGCTTTTTTATACGTTTATATAGAGTGAGTGTATCCGAGGAAATCTCATAGACTAAATAAATGAGAATCCTCACCTTGCTAAGGGTCCAAAAGGACCGTTAGCGGGGGAGGTTCCCCATTAGAGGAGTTCCAAATTTTCCTGCATTGTTTAAGGATAATGAGTAAGTTGAGAGGCTCACCACAAGTTTCACACTGAGGCTTTTCAGACCGGTCAAACCAATGTCCGTGTGTGAGTCTTGTGGTACCTAGTCTTACCCTGGTGAGAACTCTCACTTTAACATTATTAGGGGTGTTGGGTCTTTTGATGGGGGTTTCTTCTCGTTAGCAATTAAACATCGACCCGTTTAATTCTTCTTCCAACATGGACTATTTATTCCCTTCTGACAAGTAATTAATCCTAAGTTCTTTCCTCTTTACAACAACTTCTTCCTTATTATTTGACTAAGCCTTTCTCCAAATATAAAGTCTCTTTTTATTGTTACAACAATCTCAATCTTAACTAAGTCTCTCTTCAAATATAGAGTTTCTCTTTTATTATTACAACATTACAATTTCTTGGTACAACTTCTTGATTAAATCTCTTTGCAATTCTAAAGTCTCTCTTTTGTTAACACAATATTCTCTTGTTTCACTAAATCTTTCTTTAATTATGAAAATTCTCTTTTATTGTTATAACATTACAATTTCTAGACTACTTTTATTATTACAACATTACAATTTCTTGGTACAACTTCGTGATTAACTTTCTTTTCAATTTTAAGGTCTCTCTTTTGTTAACACAACATTCTCCTGTTTCACTAAATCTTTCTTCAATTATGAAAATTCTCTTTTATTGTTATAACATTACAATTTCTAGACTACTTTTATTATTACAACATTACAATTCCTAGACTAACTTTCTCTTCAACTATAACGTTTCTCTACAATTGATGACATTTTATTCAAATGTCCAGTTCCTCTTCTATTATTACAAAAGTCTCTTTCTTAGCTAATTCACTCTTCAAATAAAATGTTTCTCTTTTATTGCTCAGCTACGTTTTCTTACTTTTTGGCCGGTTTTGCTGCTCCCTTATGTAGCCGATAACTCTTTCTCTCCATCTTCAGTTCGTTTATTCGCTGACTGGCCGCCCTCTTCTCCTTTGTGGTGGCTAATATCAGGTCGCGTTGGGCCTCCTGAAGTCTCTTCCGAAAGTATGCCTCTGACCCCGAACGCTGCTTCTTAGGTGGGGTGGGTGTGTGTGGTTCGTCCTTCTTCTTCGAGGCCTAACGACGTCGTAGGTACTCCTCTATCGATATTGGGCGCGGTCCTGCGGTTGGGTCCTGGAGTGCCTCCTCTAGGGGGGTAGAGGTTTGCTCCGTCATCTATTAGAAGAGAACGCGGGTGGTGAGTGCCTGCTGCCTACTAGGGCCGTTCAGGTCTTTAGGTAGCTGACTACTAGGTCAGGTTACCTTTTACTGTGACTGAGTCGGAGAAGGATGGACTGGAGGTGCCTCTATTTATGGAGCAAGCGGGCCTTCCTTCTGGAGCGAAGCTGTCTTCTTTTACAGGAGCAAAGTTGCCTTCTTGTTGGAGTAAAGTTGTCTTCTTGTTGGAGTACAGTTGTCTTCTTGTTGGAGTAAAGTTGTCTTCTTGTTGGAGTACAGTTGTCTTCCTTCCGGGGCCAAAACTGGTAGTGTCTGGTGTTCTGTATAGGGGTCCTCCGGTGTCTTCTCTCGTTCTGCTGGCCGGTCTCTCGTGGCGACTGTCTTCTGACTGTCTCTCGATTCACACTGGATTCCTTGTATTTTTCGGCTGCTATTTATTCAATAATTTGTGCTGTTCTGGTCAATCGAACGCAATTGATGACTCCGCGAAGTCGTGGACATGTGCCATGTCTTTGACCCTGTGCCATGTCTTTGACCCTGTGCCGTCGATCCCATGTATTCGCACTCCACGTGCCGACAATGGTGATCATCCGGTGCTGATGACTCTGGAAATTTCATTCTGCTAGGTGCCCTTGACCCTGAAAACGCGTTCATTCATTCATTTGTTTACTCATGTCATTTGTAACCTTGGAGACAATTTCATTCTGCTAGGTGCCCTTGAGCCTGAAAACGCGTTCATTCATTCATTTGTTTACTCATGTCATTTGTAACCTTGGAGACATTTTCATGCATGCAGTTTCGTTTTTGTGACTCTGAAATGCATGTGCATGTATTCTTTATCTATTCCGTTCCTCGCCTTTGAAATGCATGCATATCATTTTCTTTCCATTTTTTCAGTTTTGTGTATTCCACCTTTTCAGGTGTCGGAATACAATTGTCTGCATCGTTATCGCTCCACGTGGGAAATTGCTGTGTCAGCAATTTCTTACCGTGAGAACCGATGCGAATTCTTCCAGGTGGGTTAAACAGGGGGGAGGGGGGGGGGGATGGTTGTGGCTGGCGGGCATTAGGCTTGCTGATAACCGTCAGTTTCCGCGTGGTCGCCAACCGGTGAAGGTGTATCTCGGAGTTGAATTGTGTGTTGTTACTACTAATACTACTATCGAGTGTATCTTTAGGATTTTTTAATATTCTTGAGTGAGTATTTATTTGGTGTTTTTGTGTGTCCTTAACAAGGTATTTTTTCGATGTTTTGTGTGTCCTTAACAAGGTATTTTTTCGATGTTTTGTGTGTCCTTAACAAGGTATTTTTTCGATGTTTTGTGTGTCCTTAACAAGGTATTTTTTCGATGTTTTGTGTGTCCTTAACAAGGTATTGTTTCGATGTTTTTGTGTGTCCTTAAATTCTACACCCGCTTCCCTTATCATCGTGTACGAGATCTGGTCTCTACCTGGAGTTCTCCCTTTAAGTTTATTAATTTTTTCTGAGAGTTCTTTGTGACCGAGAGGGTATACTATGTTTCTACTGGAGTGTTGAATGCCGGTGATTTTGCCCCCTAAAATATCCCTCTTTTCTTTCAATATAGGGATAGGGTAATGTTCGTCTTCGGAGTATTGGACGAAATTAGCATTAAGGGTGTAAGCTATCTCCTTAGAGTCGGTGATAATACTGGGTCCCTCTGCCCTTAACATTGCTAAGTATGGTTCAGTCCTTGCCCCCTTGCAGGCCTTGAGCCTAGCCCAGCTCTGCAGTCAAGACCTTCAGCGAAAGACCTCCAGGAACTCCTTTTGGCTTCCTCTACCAGACTTTTGACTTTCGCATTGGCTCGTCGCAAAAGGTTGAATGAGGTATGATTTATGGGTATCTTCTGTGTATTTTCAATATGTTGTTTCTTCTTACCATAGCTTCGTGTATCGCATCGTAGAACCAACAAGGTTTCCTCCTGGTGTTTCCTTGTAAGACTGGTATTGCTGTCCCTGCCGCACCTTTAATAATCTTCGTTAGGTTAGCTGCTTCTCCATTTATATTATCCCTTGCTGGTCTCCAGAGGCAAAGATTGGTTGCTGTGGCTCGAAATAAGTTCCAATCTGCTCTAGATTCGACGAATCTGGACTCTCTGCGCGAGCCGGCTATTTTAATGTTGCTAGAGATGCTTATGGGAAAGTGGTCACTCCCTTCTGTTGATGGGTGTACTCGTCATTCTAAGGATTGTGCGAGACAGGCGGACACTATGGTCAGATCTATAGCCGTATATGTGCCTCTCCTCGAAATTAAGGTGGGAGAGCCGTCATTTAAGAAAACTAGGTTCTCTCTCTTCAGTCGGTCCATGATGCATCGACGGCTCATCATTGAGTTTCCCCAGACCGTCGAATGTGCATTGAAGTCTCCTCCAATGCACTTTCTTCCTGGTACCTGCGATACCAGTAGGTCGAGGTCTCTCTCCTGATAGGAATAGTCTTGCTCCACATACACGTTGATGAGTGAGATTCCTGGATTTCCCTGATATTCAATAGCATTCGCTGTAATTCTCGAGTTAAGAGTTATCTCCTTATGCGGTATGCTACTCTTGACCATGGTCGTGACTCCTCCCCTTCCGCTGATATGACGTCCGGGTTATATAAGTACATGAGGTACCTTAAGGAGGCGATATTATTGTGGTAATCCCTGATGTTCCATTGTAGGATGCTGAGACTCTTATTGGTATTTGACATAGTGTTTATGGAAAAAGGTGATGTTGATGTATAGGTTAGTTAGGGATGGAACTGGGACTGGTAGGGGATCTGGTGTACGTTGCGTAGAACTTGGAATCTATTCTGTTAACATATCTACATATGTCCGTTTTCTTACCTGAGCTTGAGTCTCTACGCGAGTTCGTCTTCTTACTTTGTGCCTTTCTCGCTAACTTGCCAGAGATAGCTCTTGCAAAAGGTAGGCCTTGTTTAGATTTTATTTCTATGTAGTTACATTTTGGGTTAGTTTCTATCAACTGAAATATTTCTTCTCTACACAAGTTAAATGTGTATTGTAAATTCTCTACATTTTTGGAATCTGGACCCGTGATCTGTTTATCGTTACAAACGCCAAGAATTGGTGTTATTCCCGGTTTAGCTAGGTTTTTGAGGTAATAAGAAGTGCCATCCTTACTTTCCTCCCAACTTGTTAGTTCTAACCTACTTATATTATTGTTTAGAGTTTTTGGTGCTTTGTTGCTGGACTTCTTGGGGTTGCTTGCTGCGGGTCTTGTAAACTGATCGGATGATTTTTCTAGGCTATTTACCTTGTTAATGGTCGTTGTCTTTTCAGTGGTAGTTGTGTCAATTGACGGGGTTGATGAGTTGCTGACAGTAGTGGTCTTTTTTTTGGTTGTGTTTTTGCTATTGTTTGCTGTGGTCAGATGATTTATCGTTAGCTTTTTTATACATATCTGTTTCTCCAATAAATACTGCGAACTGTAAGATCTATTGGGAGTTTTCTTAAAATTATCTAAAATTTTCTTTAACTCTTGAGAGAGTGCTTGCAAACCTGTCGCCATTATTATTATGCATTCTGCATAACCTGCTTAGAAACAGTTTTCGATACTTTTTTAAGTAATTAACGAAATTTAATTTTTATTTAATTAACGATAATTTTTATTAACGAAAGCGCATGAAATCCTAAGATCAACAAAAGAATTAAAAGCACTAGTTGGAAATCACTAAGATTCCTTTCTTGGAAAATATTAGAGGAAGCAGCATTATTATTATTGATAATGAATTCTTCTTTCAAATCTATACGTTTGCTATTGAATGCACCCATTATAACCTTATAAGCAATACAATTTACAATTTATAATTTATTAATCAATGCAATGGTCAATTTTACAATGTTTCAGCTAATTAACACTATTCTCTTTAATAATTTGTACAATCTTTCCTTTATCTAGCTTTTTAAGATTCTTCTTTAAAATTTTCAAATTGTTAATTTTTAATAATAGTTTAGTTTTAAAGGGGCCAGACGTGATTGCTGCCAATTTGTGAAGTTCTACCAGTTGACGTCGAATCTGGCGCTGTATTCCCCCTCGCTTCTTTTTTGGTTTTTCTTCTTTGATTTTATGATCCTTGACGGGATACCGTGGCCTGGGTCCATTTAGCGGGTTCTTGAGCTCCTCTTCTAAAGTCGGTTTCTTCCTTCCTTCATAATTTATTCTTTTTAAATCAATCTTTACAATAATTCGCCCATCTTTGGTTATCAGAGACGTTGAACCGTTTGAAGACTCCTAAATAAGTGGGCAGGATCGCCATGTAATGTTTATCTTTCAATCTAAATATCAAATAATTAAAATTCTCACCATATTGAAGTGCTGATAATAAGCACCGTCCAATACTGATGTGAGATAAAAATAACTAAGAGCACCCAAAAGTGCCCTGTGGTTAAAACAAATGAAAGACCTTTTTCTTTTTGAAGATAAAAATGACTGACTCTATTGTCCCAATACAACCAATATTTATACTAAATTTAAGTTATGATTTAATTAGCTCATGTGAACCATTCCCATGAGAACCAACATTGATTGCACAAAATTTCGTTAGAACTTTGGTGCAATTGATTTAGTTCTCATGAATTAATTAAAGTTGAATGATTTTAGCGTGAAATCTAAGGTAAGATCAAGGTATTTGTATTCACTAAATATTTATTGGTAGTGTCTTTACTTAGTTTAGATTAGTTCAATTATTACAAGCATTGTTCTTAGTATTACAATCATTGTTCTTAGTATAACAGTTAGTTTATGATAGTTGTCTTTGCTGATCTTCAAAGTTGTCTTTGCTAATCTAACTTTTCCTTGCTAACTAGTATTAGTGTCTGTGCTATTCTAGTTCTATAGTTCTTAGTACTAAATTGATTTTGTTCTATGCTAGGTTCTATTCTATGTATTTCTCACAGGGTGACCTTACAAACGGTCCGATTGATGTTGAAGGTGAGTTGGGGTAGGTAGCTGTCGTCGCTGGAGTTCTTGACGTGCCTGAAGTTACCTCTGCATTGTTAGCTAGTATCAGCCTTTCTGCAACCGACATGTTCTTAGTCTTGATGAAGGTGAGTGTATCCCCATAACGATCGAAGAAGAGTTTTTTCGCTTCATATTTGGTTAGCCCTTCTTGCGCCATTATAGCTTCTATCTCTTTTGCCATAGTCCATTTGGGACACGTGGATTCTGCTGAGCCATGGTCGTTGGTTCCGCAGTTTACACAGTGGGATCCCTTGCAAGAATGATCCTCAGTTCCTGTCTGACCGCATTTCCCACAGAGCTATATACCGGTAGAACAGTATTTGCTAGTGTGCCCCAATTTCTGAGAGGTTCGGCATCTTTTCGGGCTTGGAATATAGACCCTCACATCCACCTTTCTGAATCCTACCGTGACTTTCTTTGGGAGATCTAATTGGTTGAACGTAATAATGATCAGACCGAAAGCCCTTGGTGTTGCGTTAGCTAGAGAATGTTCATTTGAAGGTTGTCTTGGAATTCTTTTCGGTGAATAAACTTCCTTCACTGGGTGGAAAAGTTCTAGTCCCTCTTTAATTTCATCGTCTGACATGTTTTTAAGGTCAGGGCAGAAGATGACTCCCTTGCAACAGTTGAGCGTTTCGTGTCTCTTGACTTCCACTAGGTAATTTCCAATGCTCTTCGAGTTCAACAATTTATCCGCTGCTAGCATGTCCGTCGCTTTCACAACCAGGTCCGCTTCCCTGTTAAATGACGCCTTGATGTAGTCCTTAGTGATTTTACCTAAGTAGTACTCAAGCTGGAATCTATTAAGGTTGACCATCTTCTTTCCCTCTACTTTGGATGTTATCCGGAGATACAACCCCGAACACAGGGGTGATTTAATTTTGATTTCTGGGAACGCTCTTTCATCATTTATGTTGAAGGTAGTTGGCCTAGCTACTTTCAGTTTTGGCCTGGTACCCTCCGGGAGGTGAACCCCTAGGGAATCACTCCCCATACTCTCGGACGTGTGATTTAGAGTTTAGGAAAAATTTGTTTTTTTTTTAATTTTTTTTTTGTGCAAAACTGCAAAAAAAAATTCTCAAAAGCGACCACCCTATCAGAGTTGTGTCCAATCTACGTTGATCTGATAAGCACCGCGTGGTACGTTGTGCAATTCGAGTTTTGATAACAAAACGTATAAATTCTTGCCGAATCCTCCTGTCTTCAATAAATGTGCAAGGTATATGTACGAACTATTAAATTCACTACTTTTAATACTTGGACTTTAATTAACCAAATTATTTCGAAATATGCTACTCTCTTATAATACGCTTTCTCCTTCAATTGCTATCACCGGGTGACTCCGTGGTTGTATTTATATCAATAGATATTTTGGGTAATAATTATAATTACTATTTTATGCTCGCTTTTTTCCGGTACTCGTCTATGGCTGCAACAACTTTAGTAGCCAATCTTATAATCGATATTTTACCCATTGCATGTTATTAGATCTTATATCTACTTACATGATCCTTCACTTAAACAGCATGGCTTTTTGAAGGACTTGTGCCAGTGAACAATTCGCTTCCAAAATAGAATCATGAAGTTACATATACCTATGCACATTACATATAGCTAATAAATCATTTAAAGTAGTCTTAAGATGTATCATATATTTGATTCACTAGAACCGTTACAAATTATATTTATGCACAAGTATTTATTCAAAAAACCTTTATATTACAAAAAATTACAAACATAAATCTCAGAATGCATGAAAATCTCATTAAGGGCAAACTAAGTCTAATTTAGATTTAAGTTAACGTAAGTTTTATAATAAACTTATTAAGTGGAAAACACCATAGTTTCGTGATTAGTAAACTGTATTTAAGCAGATATAACAAACGTGTAAAATAAAATAAGTTACAATTGTATCACGTACAAATACGTTAAGATTGTATCACTTTAATTTAATTTAAGCATATATAACAAACGTGTAAAATAAAATAAGTTACAATTGTATCAAGTACAAATAAGTTAAGATTTTATAACGTATTCATTTGAATAAATTGTTTTCAAGTATCCTGAGTGTCCTCATTAAGTGTGTCCATGTTTAATGGGTTGTAATGTGATCCTGACTAGTTTTTTGGTTACATCAATAGCTCAAATCAGCTTTTGTCATATTTGGCAAACGTGAACGTAGAACGTGCAGTAAAACAGGAACACAAAATTTGCCTAGGTTTCCATATTACACCTGATTTGAGCAAATGGAAAGCATCAAGTAAAATAGGAGTTCTGCTATAAAAATAGGAAAGTAGGAGTTCTACTACTTTCCATTCAAAATAGAATTTAATTGCTGCACTATTGACCCGCAATACATCAGTTCCATAGCTTGGTAGTTTTCCGCTACCTTTACAAATTATATTAGAATATGTTCACAAATTACGGAACGTTTCTATGCAAGCAAAATTGGAGATTGTGTTAAAATACTAGATACTTATGGCTGTTGTAATTCACATTTACAGAGCGTATTACTCACATAACATATTCGAACCGGCACTTGGGTTTGTGATACATCAGTTACTCTTTTTTATCTTCTAGCTAGGTTCGGAGAGTAATATGAACCCAGAAAAGATGGTATAGTCCGCAACCACATAAGTTTCCAAGTATTGTGCTTATATGATATATTACTGATTAATTATAATTATCATTTTAGATTCATCTTTGACGAATACATTTGTACCCATAATGATGCCAAAGTGTAAGTAAAAAGTGTTATTAAGTTTGCTTTTCTTAATCAAGAGTTTCTGTTCGATAAGTTTAACCAATTTTCATTTTAAATTCATGTGCATAAAATTCATGTGATTCAAGAACAACGTCTAAGTAAATTCATGTATTTTGATTACTAACCCATTCCTAATTTGATTTAAATAACAGTCAGGAGCAATAGGCTTTCAAGAGAACCAAATTTTATTCCAAAGATGAGCTGGCATAATTGGCAATCAAAATAAGGTTTTATAAGGAATATTCTTGGAATAAGCCAAGATTTTTTCTATCACGTGGATACTAAGAAAACTCTGCCAACTAGCGGATAGTTTCATTCCAAGGTAGCATGTCTGACATGTGGATGTATCTCACGTTACGTTCATACATTTCGTGTAAACTTGATCATAAATATAAATAACATAACACAAAAGTAATGATTCGTCCTGGGCAAGACACTAAACTGCATCCTGATCTCTGTAAGACTATACATTCAGGGATTTATTTCAAAAAGAATGTCGAACGTCTGACAATGAAGGATCATTGGTGGTTGGCATACGTGGAAATATGTATCGTAACAATTTACGATTTATAGCCGATCAAATTAAGAAGAAGCTTTACATGAGATGGGATCACTTTGAAGTGCGTGGGGAAATCCAAATCAAACTAGGTAAGCAAACTTCTTCTTTGTTGACTGTGTTAGATTCGCCTCTTATTATTTTTTTTTTAATTTTCTAGCGTATAGATGAATTTTCATTCGTATATCCTAATGAATGCTGTTGACTTCTCGTTTTCACTGTGTGCAGATATGTTAACTAACTTCTTACTCTCAATCTGGTGATAGAATCTGAAATTGATATAAGGTTCTGTAAGCTGTATGCTAACCCCAAAGGAGATAGCAGATGTCTAAGGAAGCACGTAAGTAAAATGACACATTTCAATTTCTTTAGATCTTAAGATCCTGCCACTACTGATTCTTGTCCGTGTGTTTTATTAGGTTACTCGTAAAAAGCCCGTAATACAAAGAATAAAAATTGATAGATATTTATGACGTCATGTAGAAAATGAATTTTCCCAGCTCGGGTGAATCCCATTCTCCGGTGAATGAAAATCATTTGCTTTCTTTCTGTGTTTGAACTACATAAAATGAATGAAATCCATTTTCTTCACGACCATTAGCATTTTATATATTAAGATTTCTACTGTATTGTAAATTGAGAACAGTTCGACGCCTTCAACGACATTAATTGTTTTTTGAATATAAAGCAGTTTTATTCAGTTCTGGATTGAAGTTTTATTATCACTTAATAAAGGGAATCATTAAAAAGGCTTTTCAAATTATTTTTCGATATTATTCCTTTATATCTTATAATATTAAACAAGTAGTTAACAATTCTTGTTTTATTCGTAAAAATACAGAATTTTGATTTTTTGGCACTTAGACCCTTTAGACTTACAACAGTTCAATTGTATAAACATATTCATTTTTAAAACACTTTAAAAAACAGAATGATAGCATACATCAGAAACGATTTTTGTTGAATAAATTTTTAAAAAATTTCGCTTCCAATTTAGAAGCAGTTAAATGGCAGTTCTCAATTAATTTTTTTTATTTTTTAGAATACCACATTGCATAGAAATATGCCGCAATTTGAAGGGAGATCCTTTTCATGTTAAGCAACAAAACAACAGAGAAGCACAACTCAAACTTGACTTTATGACAGAGCACATGCTTTTCTGAGAGGTGTAGGAGCTGGAGCTACAAATCCCTACAATTACGAAATACACAACTTGACAATAGAACCGGAGTGTTCCTCGGATCACACAAAAATCATAGCTGCAACATCGTCCGGTAATGAAAATTTCCCCATACTCCAACAAAGAACGCTATCAGAAAGTCATGCGGTATCAGTAAATTGTGTACCAAATATTTATGTCCACTTTGATCAACAAGATTCAATGGAGCTTATTATGGTACATTAAATTTACTTGAGGCGGAGATATTTTTCACTAAAATTTGAAAATTATAAACAGAAATGGAAATAGACTAACAATTTAAAATATTGGTTTGTTACCCAAAAATCGCTAAAGTTCGATTTCGCTAAAATACCGTTATGTTTTCGAAGATTTTAAAATTAAAAATTGAAATGCATGCGGACCAACAGTTTATTGGAATTATCAAGATGTACAAATGTTGATGTGCCAGAAACATCCCCAAATTTCGGAGAAGACAGACATGGGCTGAAATGGCTATAGAAACTTACGACTCTAGCGAACCCTAGCCTTCTAGCTCCAGCAACAGCTAAATTTGTGGTTTAAAGATGAGTCTGATCATATTCACTAGCAGATCATATTCACTTTGTGCAGTGCTGTGCCATCTTTTTATGATTACTGAAGTAGATTACGTTTTTTTGTGAATGTGATTTGATAGCACTTTTTGGCGCTCGGTATCATCCGATTTTCCATACACTCATTGTGTACGAAATAAGGTCTTCTTGAAGCAGAAGTATGTCACAATGCGATTCTATGACTTTATAAAATTTTACGTTATTTACAGAAAGGGAGCACGCGCTATTTTATGCAGTCAACAATCATAAATATGTTAAATAAATTTGGGCCCAAATAGGATCCTTAAGTACGCCAGATGTCGAAAAATAAAAACTGTCTGGTCCGAGACCTCTGCAAACGTTTTGGTTTGACAGCGCCCTTGCTACCTGCGTTTTCTTAAATAAAACAATATGGTCTAAGGTTTTCTGCGGGTACTGGCGACAACCCTCTAAAGAAACATGTTTAGTGTCGTCACATGATATTAGATTCGATCAAAAGTAAGTGCCAAAAAGTTTACAAATATCATCACTGGAACTAGCTACATGATGCTCTACTTTCATTTTTGATGGTATGTCACTAGAGTTAAATTTTTTAGCCTTAACGAAGTACCAGAAATGTTTTGGATTGAGAGTAGCTCAATCCTTCTGAATGGAGTCAATGAAACGTTTCCTATTTTTTTTTCTTTTTCATTAAGTAGTTCTATTGGAGTTTTTGGAAACCACACGGGGAATTTATTTAGTAAAAGACTTTTTACTAATTTAATTTAATTTAATTTACTTTAACTGTAAACGTTTAAATACAAATGCTAATTCAAATTCACAAAAAAACAACAATAATTCTCCGTTGCATTTTAATCCGTTCAATGTCTAAGATCGACTGACTGGGATCTTCTTCATAAAATATGTTTAAAAGCTATTCCCTTGATTTGATCTATTAATTACTTACGCTATTTCATTTCAAACTCTTTCAATAAATCTGAAAGTTCTAGTAACATGCAAAATATATTTTGGAGAACAAGGATAAAATGTAATGTCTTGGGAAGAAACAAATGTTCAAGGAATGACTCCTGCTGCTGATGGGCAATTTACATAATCCAGCTATTTTCGAAGGTATTAATGCCATAACATGGGGAGTGGCTGATGAATATTCATATTTTGTTGACAAATATCCATGTCCAATTTCATATATTTGAGGACATCTACGATGAAAAGTGTTCGACACGTTCCAGAAATTGCATTTTTTCCTTGTTCTTCAGACAATCCAAAGAATAATGCTCTAAAATTAAACCGGCTACCAAGAGGATTTGAATAAGATATGTTTACTTACAAATATGCTATATCATATCAAATCACACCACTTGAAAGTTCACTATAATCAATTTCAAACTATAAAATTTTTAAAAACACTTTTAAATTCACAGACAGCTGTTCTCATATGACTTGTCAAAAGTCACACTGTTGCCAACATCCGGAAACAATGATCCTGTTACTGTGTACATTGGTCGTCACTATTACAGGCCTGTACTAATACGGTTATCGTCCTTTTTCCGCTATTTTTTTTATTGGACGCCACGTGGTTTTCTTTGTTTCAATTTTAAAATCACGAAAATGAATTTTATTTTAATATTTCAGTCGAAACACCTTTTTTAGATCAATCACGAGGGTAAGAGGGGGATAAGTGATAACGCCTTCGAAGTATATTTATGCATTTTATTTTTAATAAGATTCCTCCATAACATAGAAACATTTCTTTACTTAAACTTACTTAATTCAACTCGTAATAAAAAGAAATTTTAATTCAATACGTATTTCACAATGAATTCAGCTCGTAATAACAATTTCCATATATTCCTTCTTACATTAATACTAAAATTCTTACTTGATAACTTATGTTACCTCGTTCTGTTTCAAATTCATTTTTGTTGTTCCCTCGGTCTGTAATTTAACAACTTCCAATGCTTTAAATTCTTCAAATTCTAATTCAGGTTCTTTGTTCTCTAAGACACTTTCTTTAATTTCTTCAAATTCTAATTCAGGTTCTTTGTTCTCTAAAACACTTTCTTTAATTTCTTCAAATTCTCATTCAGGTTCTTTGTTTTCTAAGACATTTTCTTTAATTTCTTCAAATTCTATATCAGGTTCCTTGTTCTCTAAAACATTTTCTTTTATTTCTTCAAATTCTAATTCAGGTTCCTTGTTCTCTAAAACAGTCTGCCCTCCCTGGTCCGCAACGAAATCACGAATCATCCTCCACGCCACTTTTTCCCGGGAAGAATCCACTTGCTTCTTCTTTGTCGAGTGCAATGCCCAAATTCAAATTATAGCGTACCTTCAGTGACTAAATTCTTCTCTACAATAGATGTCGCTATTTTAAAGTTACAACTTACGTGAGGTATTTTCGCCTTACAACTTTGGGTACTCGTTTACAGTCCGGTGAGTTTTATTATACTGAGCCAGTGCATAAGAAAACACGGCTAATGTGTTCTTGTTCTTCAAATGTTCCAGTTCAATTTTTTTCTTCTCACTTCCATTTTCGTTATAATTTTTCATCCTTAATGTTGTAAGACAAATTAAATCAATGGATTCCTTTTGTCTGGGGCAAAATTAACAGGTCGTACATAGAAAATATTTAACTTAATTTTTGTTAACGCTACGTGCGTTTGTATTTTATGTTTTTATAAGTCACTGCTCTTTATTTTAGACTCGAATCTTTATTTTTTCTTTCATTTCACCTTACAAATCGATAATTATTGTCTGTATTATACAACTTAGAAAATCTGCCTTGATTTTCTTTAAAAAAAACAAAGTTTCTTTCGTTTTTAAGATTTATTAACGTTTTCTCACTCTTAGTGGTACAAATTTTTACGCACTCGACACAGACGATTAGAAAAGATTGACAAACTTTTTACAATTTTTTACTGATCACTTACGCGTCTTGATCTTAAGTGACTCTACTTACTCCTAATTACTTAATTTATAAATATTTATTTGGCTTACCTCAACAATCATGCGTTTCCGGCTGCGGTTGTGAAGTGTGATTGAACTTGCTTAAATTGCAGGTTCAATCACCGAAGTTCAATAGTTGCATTTCGAACACGCGTTTCCATTTCTGTGAGAACTGAAGTTCTCGCGAAATGGAATTTTGTTTAGGTCATTACGCGCGTGTTTTAAAATTTTTTCTAGGTGGTTACATATTTTCTATACTGGGGTAAGTCCCCAAGTATGTAACCTACAATCAACTTTACAATACCTTTGTTTGCTAAACGAAACATTATTATTACAACTTCAAATGAAACTTCACATATTCTAAAAACGGTATCTGCTACGTCGTCTGGGATGCAAACTCTTCCTTCCTAGTCGGTGATCGGACAACAATTGGACTCTTGTGTGTGGCGTTGGAAAAACCACAAATCTTATCTCGTCCAGACTGGCCGGCATTCCTGTGGCGTGATAAAAATCTCAAAGCATCAAGAAAAAATTTTACACCCAATAAAATTTTGGAATATCCTCCCAAGTAATGCCAGCCATAGCTTTTAAGATATTATTTGCTTTTTTGTCTGAGTTGACGACAACGTCAATATGCAGGTCCCATTTTAGGTTGGACTTCAACCAAAAACCTAAGTATTTGATTTCGTCCACTATCTGAAAGTAATGCCCATGTAAGTGAACCCTGTTTTCCAGCCTATCGTATATTTGACTTATTTTTGAATTAGAGAAAAAAACAATTTTTGATTTATCTTTGGAGGTATCCAAGATTTTGCTATCTAAGAGATTATAAATGTTTGAAATTGCAATATTAAGGGACCGGGATATATACATAGTCTATGTCGTTTCCCGAACACATGATGGCTATTTCGTCCGCATACATAAGCACTTGGACGTTTGCTGGCAGACATTTTCTAATTTTGGCTATGTATATATTAAATTAGATAGGGCGCATTGCAGATCCTTGCGGTAGCCTGTAGGCAATTAACTTCCTTATATCAATTTGGTTGAAGATTTATTTAGTGATCCTATGAGTCAGACCCACCCTCCACAGCTCTTTGTAAAGCAGTAGAGGGTCAACATTATCATAAGCCCCGATAATGTCGATGAAAAGAACGCTTGTAATTGGTTTGTTTAGCCTGTAATTGGTTTCTCTTAGCTTTTCTGAAGTCGCTTTGTTGTTCCGGAATAATTTCGTTATCGTCAGCCCGACACTCCACTCTCTTTTGTAGTATCTTCTCAAAAAGTTTTAGGAAACAGTTAGTTAAAGAGATAGGTCGAACTTCGTCTGCGTTAGGTTTGGGAATGAATACAATGAAATATTCTGACCATGCTTTTGGGCTCTGACTGGTTACTAGTATCTGATGAAAGAAATTGACCATGTTTTTATGAATCATGAGAGGAATCTCTTTGATGACCTCAAAGCTGATTAAGTCAGGGCCAGCAAGGATTTTTCTTGCAAGAATTAAGTGCTGCTTTATATTTGTCCATGGTTATACATTTGGCTTACAGATTTTGAGAGGATAGCTTGGTTGATATTAAGCAGTAACTGTCTATTTGGATCGTTCAGAGCAATTGGATGTTCAGTTGCTATTTCATCAAAAGCCTTTTTTTACCCTTTCAGAGTTTATTGCGTTGGTTGACATGGAACTTTGGACTTTGCTTTTTTATTTTTGATGATGCTAACAAAATTTTTCCAAATGACACTTTGTTACAGCAGATGACTGCACGCCGCAGGGGATACAATGGAACATCTGGTCATGAATTCACTTATTCCAGATGTTCATGGTAATGGACTGAACGTAGGAATAGGAAGATTTTAGTATAAATTAATTGGTTGCACCAGTGGTGGTGCTAATTATAGAACCGTTATCATTAGATATAAGGGACGAAGGAAATCCAAATAAAGCCTGTTTATTCCAACCATTTGAGGTAAGCGTTTCATTCCTACAGAGAACTAGTGATACCTAGTTCTCTTCTCCCTAAATTAATCCCTTGGTTGAACTAGTGTTACCTAGTTCTTCCTCCTTCTAACATTTCCTGGTGACGAACTAGTGATACCTAGTTCTTCTCCTTCTAACCCTTTTTTCTTGTTAAGAACTAGTGATACCTAGCTCTTCTTCTTCTTCTTCTTCTAAACATTTTCTGGTGACCCCGACGTGATCACAGTGGGTGATCATTAACGAAGACTGCAACCAAGAGCTATTGACTTGACATCAATTCGCTAAGGGAACTATTCAAGAAATAGATATCAACGCGGACACGTGAACGTTAAATCTACAGACATCCACGTTTACGTTCAATTCCAGTCAGTCAACTTCGGACATCATTATCAAGGATGACCACGTTAGAGGCCTTGACGATAAGCCAATCGCAACTTGGGAAGGAGATTGAAAAGGTGTCAAAATCCTTTTATTCAGATGCTGCCGAACGAAAAACCCTAACGTATTTGAGGGACAAACAAACTAGCCTGTCCACACTATGGCAAGAATTCGAAACGCAAGACCAATTAATTTTAAAAAATTATGCTGAGCATACACATCACCAGTATTTTACTTCAACCTATTTCAAAAAGGTGCAATTAATCTACGACGAGGTGTACTCAGAGGTGACAGCGCTACTACAGGTTCACGAGGACAGCTTAGCCACATCTAAGGCAACCGATCAAACTGCTTCGACGTCAAGAACTCTCCATGGGGTGAGTTTAAGCAAATCCACCTTGACGACAAATCAAACTGCTCCGACAACGAGGAAGCAAGTAGAATACAGCCCAGATCTTCAGAAATTAAAACGAAATCGTGACAGACTAATGAAATTATTGACAACGATGATCGACAACGTAAATAGATTAGATGAAATACAATCAGCACGCTATTATGAACTCAAGGTTCAGGCCATGAATCAATATTGGTCTGAACTTGAGGTGACTACTAAGGAGATTTGGGAATACAGTGATGATTCTGCTGAGGGAGATGATATCGAAGAATTTATTGACCTCCAAGGACGGTATCATGATGTGATTGTCAAACTTGCAAACAAACAAGATCAAACTGGTTGTCAGGCGAATGACACGGTTGGATCAGAGGACGGCTCAATGATACGGCTCCCAAAAATTGAGTTGCCAAAATTTAACGGAGATTACTTGAAGTGGCAGCAATTCTTCGACCTATTTGTACAAATGGTCCATAGCAGACCAATAAGTAACGTACAGAAAATGTTTTACTTGAAGGCCAATCTGGAAGGAGAGGCAGAGAGACTTATTCGTCACATGTCAGTCTCTAATGGAAACTATCAATCAGCCTGGGAGGTTTTGGTCAACAGATATGCAAACAAGCGACTCTTGGTGAACGCACTCTTAGAGAGACTTATAAACCTACCGGCAATTTCAGTAGAAACAGCATCATCCATAAGGAAGATTCACGACACTACTCGAGAATGCATATTGGGGTTGGAAACCCAAGGACTGACTATACACGATCATTGGGATCCAATATTATTATATATGCTAGTCAAGAAACTCGATAGAAATACCCATACCATATATGAGCAGTCGTTGCGTCAACCAAGGGAGCTACAGTCATTGAAGGGGTTCCTTGACTTCCTAGAACTACGGTTCCAGGCATTGGAAGCCTTAGGATCGAAGATAACAGACCGGAAATCTGCATCAGCATATGCAGCCATTTCAAAGCGAGCAGCTTGTCCATACTGTCATAAGGATCATGCCATTTATTATTGTGACAGCTTTGTGAAACTATCCACACAAGGGAAACAAGCAGCAATAAAGAAATTAAACCTTTGCTTCAACTGTTTACGTGTCGGACACCAAATGAACCAATGCTCTTCAGCAGGATGTCGGAAGTGCCAACAGAGACATAACACTCTGCTACACCCAACGGATTTTAAGGAACAACCAGGAGATATTAGGAATTCATCAGTAACGACACATATAGGAGCACGTTCGTCTCCGCAGAGCAGTAGTTACGTGTTCTTAGGGACAGCTACGGCGTTCATCCTCAATAGTGCAGGTGAACGAGTGAAGTGTCGGATACTGGTGGACTCTGGCTCTCAAGTCAGTTTCATAACGGAAGGCTTGAGCCAAAGACTTAAACTAACTAATATCCAGGATCATCTCGATGTGACGGGCATTGGGCAATCAAGAATGAAGGCAAGTCAGAAGGTTAATGGTACGATCCTCTCTAGAACTACAAATTCTAAAATCAATGTCGAGCTCCATTTAATAAAAAATATAACGTCATGTCAGCCGCAGCAGTACATCTATACGCAGGACTGGAAGATCCCAACGAATATATCCTTAGCTGATCCGGAGTTCAACAGACCAAGTAAGGTTGACGTCCTTCTTGGGGCTGAATTGTACGGGGAACTCATGAGAAATGGGCGAGTTAAATTGGGAGAGAACTTACCAGTACTCCAAAATACCAGCTTGGGTTGGATAGTTCTGGGAAGGATGTCACAACCAACACCATTCTGTGGCATCAGCAACATCGAATTAGAAAGGAGCCTGCAACAATTTTGGGAGTTAGAAGAATGTAATACAGACAAATTGGTCAGTCAAGCTGATCAACGATGTGAAGAGTTCTTCCAGTCCACCACGATAAGAAATCCTAACGGAAGATACACCGTGAATCTACCCATGTTTACGGATGCATCTCTGTTAGGGAATTCCCAGTCCATGGCTTACAGACGGTTCGTGAATATCGAAAGGAAACTCCAGAGGCAACTAGAACTGTATCAACAGTACAAGGAGTTCTTGGAGGAGTATTTACGCCTTGGACACATGCACGAAATCGAGGCTTCTGACATACCAGCGATCAACTATTTCCTTCCTCACCATTTTGTTTTGAAGCCCAGTAGCACTACTACAAAACTACGAGTAGTATTTGATGCTTCAGCTAAAACTACATCCAGTTTATCATTAAATGATTTAATGGTTGCTGGACCACGACTTCAGGATGATCTATTTGACGTAATGCTGCGATTTAGACTGTACAAGTATGTGTTTACGGCAGATATTGCTCAAATGTACCGGCAAATACTAATGCATCCTGATGATCAAAATCTTCAATTGATAATGTGGAGGAATAGTCCAGCAGACAAGTTAAGATACTACAAACTAGGCACAGTCACTTATGGTACAAGAGCAGCACCATATTTAGCTACTAGATGCCTTAAACAACTAGCGGAGGACGAAGCAGTTAATTACCCGCTAGGATCAAGTAAAATCCAAGATTTCTACGTGGATGATGTCATCACTGGAGCTGACAGCCTCGCAGAATTGAAGACAATTCGGACAGAGCTCAATCAACTAATGAGCAAGGGTGGATTTAAGTTGCGGAAATGGTGTGCCAATCATCCCGCTATTCTCGAAGAAGTGGCAATAACAGAACGAGAATTACAAATAGACTTCACTAAACACAACAACGAGCATATAAGGACACTAGGTTTAGCGTGGGAACCGCTACGCGACTGCTTTAAATACTCTTTAGAGTGGCCGATGAGAGCGATCACGTCAAAGCGGACGGTGCTTGCAGATATATCACAACTATTTGATCCATTGGGGTTGGTCAACCCGGTAATTGTCATCGGGAAGATATTCATGCAACGTTTATGGAGTTTAAACCTCGACTGGGATGATGAGTTACCAGAAGATTTACAAGGAACCTGGTTGGAATTTCGTGCAGATCTTCGATTCTTGGACAAACTAAAGATCGGAAGGCATGTTATCCTTCCAGAAACACCATCAATAATTGAGCTACATGCCTTTGCCGATGCAAGCGAAAAGGCTTATGGGACTGCTGTTTATATGCGTTCAACAGACGGCAAGGGCAATGTCTTAGTGAAGCTATTATGCGCAAAGTCTAGAGTTGCCCCTAGGAAAATTATCACTGTGCCCAGGTTAGAGCTCTGTGCAGCCAATTTAGCAATACAGCTGGTCCAGCGAGTTACCAAGAATATAACAGCAAGCATCGCCAATGTAACCTATTGGTCAGACTCCACAATAGTATTGAGTTGGATCCATGGGGATCCAGCTACGTTAAAAACCTTTAATGCGAATCGGGTGCAACGAATTCAGGAACATTCGTCGCCCTCACAGTGGAGATATGTCAAAAGCAGTTGGAATCCGGCCGACATCGTATCAAGGGGTGCAACACCACAACAACTGACATCAACTGAATTATGGTTTTGTGGACCACCATTTTTGAAGGCGCCAATGGCCGAATGGCCCAGTACAGCATTTGAACCAACTCGCGATTTCGCTGAAGAAAGAACCACCAGGGTTGCATTACCCTGTTCAAGCAGTAATCAAACAGGTGACTTCCTCAGCAACATAGGACATGGGAATTCATTTTGGAAATTACAACGTATAGTGGCATACGTCCTGCGCAGTATCAATATCATGAAGAAGAGGTGTTCTAAAGATGTGATTCCAGACCATCTTCAAGTAGAGGAGCTCAATGAGGCACTTGGCGTAATAGTAAGGTCGATACAAGCTGAAAAATTCCAAGACGATATCAATGAACTACAAACCAGGGGGGTTGTCAAAAATTCCAGCCGCCTTGCTAGTCTTACACCATTTCTTGATGATCGTGGTCTTCTGAGAGTTGGAGGAAGATTAGAAGCAGCAGCCATTGCATATGGTGCCAAACACCCACTCCTTCTTCCTGGCGATCACGTTTTACCAAAGATGTTGTTAAATGACCTTCACGTCAGGCATTTACATGCAGGCCCTCAAGCTTTAATGGCCATTGTGCGCCAGCAATTTTGGATAATCCAAGCAAGGGCTATAATACGCACCGTGGTCAACAATTGTGTGCATTGCGCACGCGCTAAACCCCACCTGATGCAACAGCTTATGGGTAATCTCCCCGCAAGCAGGGTACTACCTGGCCGACCATTCATCACGACTGGAGTCGATTTCTGTGGACCTATCTGGATTCATTATAGGCTACGAGGCAAAAGACCACACAAATCTTATATCGCGGTCTTTTGCTGTTTCGTCACAAGGGCTGTGCATTTAGAAGTAGTATCTGACCTAACATCAGAAGCATTCTTAGGTGCTCTCAAAAGGTTTGTTGCTCGACGCGGACGATGCAGGGACATATATTGTGACAATGCGACGAATTTTGTCGGAACGAAAAATAAGTTAGCCGACGTTTATGCAATGCTCAACAAGGAAGAGGAGAAGGAGAAAATTGTAAATGAGTGCGCCAAGGATACGATACAATTCCATTTTATTCCACCAAGATCTCCGCACTTTGGAGGGCTTTGGGAAGCTGCGGTGAAGTCACTTAAGCAACTTTTGTATAAAACAGTGGCACCTGCTTCGTTGACCTTCGAAGAGCTCACAACTGTCGTCGCCGAAGTTGAAGCTATTTTAAATTCTCGACCATTAACACCCATGTCAAGCAGCCCAAATGACTTAACCGCATTGACTCCAGGGCATTTCCTGATAGGCGAACCATTGGTAGCGGTACCTGACTCAGGAGAAACAGCAAAAATGTCATCACTGTCACGATGGAAGCTAGTAACATGTTTGACCAATGAATTTTGGAAGCGGTGGCAAACAGAGTATCTTGCGGAACTACAACAACGGGTGAAGTGGACTAAGGAAAGCCCTAATATAAAACTTGGCGACATGGTCGTTATAAAAAATGAAACCTTACCACCATTGAATTGGCCACTCGGTAGGATAGTAAAGCTGCATCCAGGAAGGGACGGCAAGGTGCGAGTTGTTGATGTCCGAACTGCCACAGGAACGTTCACAAGGGCGATCAATAATTTGAGCCCCCTTCCAATCGAAGAACAACACACGACACTGACTTCGGAAGATGAACCTACCACGTCGAAGAAGCGACAAGACGACCCCGAGTACAATCCTTGTAAAAGACGACGCACCAGCTCTAGAGTAACCAACAATCGTCCTGATCCTGTCGTCAACAATAGCCACTCACCGTCACCAATTTAATCTTAATCCTTGGTTAACACATAGTGTAATATATAGTAACTATATTTTTGAGAATCATTCATTTGATAAGCGTTCTTACGCGCCTTAATTAATAATGCAAGTACCAGTTAAATGCCTGTGGATAACTGGTAAACTAGTTAGTATTAGGTTAGATTGTATATTACTTCATCACATTGTATCTTAAATTGAGCAGTACTAAGGAAGAACTATGAAGTATAGAAATCATTGTATATTACTTCGTTATATTGTATCGTAAATTTAGTAGTATTTAGAACAACTATGAGTTAAGGGGACAATTGTAAGATAAATCTTCCTATAATTTACAAACTAAGTAACGTAGTTGTGATTTAAACTTAACTTGTAACTCCGACTGCCAATTTCGGTATCAAGAGCAATATATCATTCCAAAATTCGTAACCAGTTTGCAAGGCTCTCAACGGGATAAGTTGGGCTAGATAACTTAGTTTATATGCCTGAGTGGCGACATTGTGATAACTTGGAAAACATACTATTGAGGTCATGTAGTCCATACCTTAACAGAACATCAACTTGGCAATCGGAGACTCTAAGAATTTAACAATATTTTTTATATATTTTGGTTTATATATATCAATTATATTGCCTTCGACACTAATTCATTGTTGTAACCTTTAACTAGTTTAAATGTTAACCAACAACGTTCAGGTGCATGACACCATCCAGTGGCGCATCAGCTTCATCGGCAACCATCATTAAGGATCTTCATCGGTGTTATTGACCTCGGAGAGGTCAAGGGGGCGAGGATGTTACAGCAGATGACTGCACGCCGCAGGGGATACAATGGAACATCTGGTCATGAATTCACTTATTCCAGATGTTCATGGTAATGGACTGAACGTAGGAATAGGAAGATTTTAGTATAAATTAATTGGTTGCACCAGTGGTGGTGCTAATTATAGAACCGTTATCATTAGATATAAGGGACGAAGGAAATCCAAATAAAGCCTGTTTATTCCAACCATTTGAGGTAAGCGTTTCATTCCTACAGAGAACTAGTGATACCTAGTTCTCTTCTCCCTAAATTAATCCCTTGGTTGAACTAGTGTTACCTAGTTCTTCCTCCTTCTAACATTTCCTGGTGACGAACTAGTGATACCTAGTTCTTCTCCTTCTAACCCTTTTTTCTTGTTAAGAACTAGTGATACCTAGCTCTTCTTCTTCTTCTTCTTCTAAACACACTTAAAGGAGTGTTTCTGTTTGATTGCCACAGAAATTGAGTCGGATGTCATTGATTTGGATTTGTTTGATTTTTTTCTTACTTTTATATTTCCAAAATAAGTTCGAGGTTACTTGACAACTTTATTTGTTCAGATCACAATTACGACTAACTCTAAATTCCCACCCAAACCACCATCCACGAAGTTGGCTGCTTTTCTCAACAGACCTGAAGTGAGTTGCCCTCCCAACACACATTCAGGCTGTTTTCCATATCCAACATTCTTCCCCTTCTTGCTCAGCTTTTCATGGAGAGAAAAACTGTTTTGGCTTGCGACGTCTCCCGGATCTTCGTGGCGTTACGTCTGGTTTGGAGATTTGATTTGGCTGGTTAGATGCTGGTGGTAAGGTTGTGCTTTGTTCGTTCGGGCTCATCGCTCCTTGCTTCTCGACCTGATATCCAACGTCTGGTGGTGACGAGCTTTGAGGTGGTTTAGTTGGGAATGTTCCTTTTGTTATGTCATTGTTGAAAAAACCGATTCTTCTTGCTTCCCCAAATCTCTGTCTTGGTTTTGCATCTTGTTCGTTTTGGTTTGCGTGACGCTCCCTTATTTGGTCGATGTGACGTTTGAAACGTCTCCCTTGAAACAGAATTTCGTAGTGTATGTCTCCCAGTCTCTCCGTGATAGTTCCGGGTACCCACTTGTCCATCCTTGCATTACCTGACAGGAAGAATACCTGTTGTCCTTCCTGAAAGTTACGAAATGACGGCTCGAAGGCAGCTCTTTGTTTTTCAACCATTTCTGTATACAAATTGTCCGGTTTAATAAGATCAAGGCGTGTGCGAAGCCCACGTCCCAGGAAGAGTTGTGCTGGCGATTGTCCCGTAGTTGCATGCGGTGCTTTCCGATACTGTCGTAAAAATTTATTTAAATTTGACTGAAGCGAGCCTGGTGTCGTTGCCATGATTTTGAGTTTGTCCTTGACCGTTTGTACGTTTCTTTCTGCTTGTCCGTTCGTGGATGGATGATACGGTGCTGTTGTTTTGTGGAATTTAACTCCAACCTCCTGGAGAAAGGTTTTGAACTCTGTTGAGGTGAAATTAGTTCCATTGTCTGATACCACAGTGATAGGAGTCCCATATGCGGCAAACAGTTCGTCCAGTAATGAGATGGTGGCACTGGATGTCATTGTGCTCGTGACTTTGACTTCTAGCCATTTACTATATGCGTCGACCACAATGAGCAGCATCGCCCCAGCAACTGGTCCTGCATAATCGATGTGTATTCGTTCCCAGGGCCCTTTAGGATATTCCCAGTGATGATTTCTAAAGACAGGTGGTGCATGCGCGTGCTTCGCGCATTCGTTGCATTCCCGTGCGATCTTCTCAATATCCGCATCCATACCCGGCCAGAAAATGAAAGAGCGCGCAAGTCCTTTCATCTTAACCATTCCCAGATGGGCCGTGTGTAGATCACTTAAGACGGCATTGCGTAGTGAGCTAGGGATAACCACTCTGTGTTCCAAAATGAGACAATTAGCAGCGAGTTTGTAATTTACTTCCGGTGCTCTGTATCCCGCGCGTGCCAGACACTGCCCTGCCTCTAATAAGCCAACAATCTTCCCCAGCTCGGGGTCCTTTCTTGTATGATTCGCAACATGTTCGGCAGTCGTTGGTAGTTGTCTAATTTGGTTAACTACAAAAAAATCAAAATCATCGAATTCTACTTCTTCCCTCTCCTTCGTCCCTCTCGGGTGTATGCCGTGCGTACTTGTTACCCGTGTTATGCGAGAACAATAGTCTACATTAGTATTCGCTTTAGTTGTTCTGAAAATGACGTTATAATCAAAATTTCCCAAAAAATCAGCGTAGTTTGCCATGCGGCTGATACATAATACAGGAAGGGATTTTTCTGGGTGTAGGATTTGCGTGAGAGGTATGTGGTCCGTTATGAGTGTCCAATGACGTGCATAAAGGTACATGAAAAACTTTTGCACTGCCCAGACGATAGCCAAGGCTTCTTTGTCCATCTGTGGATATCGTTGCTCTGTGGTGTTCAGCGTCCGGCTTGCGTAAGCGATAGGACGTTCCTGTCCATTTTCCAGCCGATGTGAAAGGACTGCACCCAGTCCGGTTTTGCTAGCGTCAGTTGCTAAAATCAATGGTGCATTAGGGTCATATGGTATGAGTACCTGCGGCGAGATTAATATGCTCTTGATGTCTTCGTATGCTCTTCGCCCTTCTTCCGACCATTGGAATGTTTCTTTTGAAAGCATACTCCGCAGTGGTCTATCTTTTGTGGACAAGTCTGGAATAAATGCGCTATAGTAAGTGGCCTTACCCAGAAACAGTTGTAGTTCTTCCGGTGTTGTTGGTCTGGCTGCGTCCCGTATTGCTTCTATGTGCTTGTCTGATTTGTGAATCCCCTCAGCGTTGATTATATGCCCTAAGAATTCTACTGACGGTGTAGCAAACACGCACTTTTTCCTATTTAATTTCAGTCCATTTATCCGTACTCTACCTAAGGCTTGTTCAAGTGTAACTAACAGTTGGTCGAAATTCTTCGCGTCAATGAGAATATCGTCGAAGAAATTTCTAACGTGTTCAAGGTCTTGAAACATAATTTCCATCCGTCGTTGCCAGATAGCGGGTATGTTGGCTGCGCCGTACACTGCTCTCGTCGGTCGGACGAGTCCATGCGTTGGGGTGTTTAGTGTTAGTGCGTGGCTGAATTTCTCGTCGATAGTAAGGTGCGAATATGCGTCGGTTACATCCAAATGACAAAATATTGTTGCTCCTTTCATTTGGTTGAAAAGGTGTTCAGCTTTGGGAATGGGATGTTCGTCAATTATCATCCTGGGGTTGAGTGTTGGTTTGTAATTTCCCGTAATGCGGATGTTCCCGTTTTTCTTGGCCACTACGTGCGTTGTTGAAGCCCATTCTGAATATTCTACTCTCTTGTAGAGTCCTAGAGAGATTTTGTTATCAATTTCTTTTTTGTAAGCGTCTCGTAGTGCCATGGGTATTTCTCGTGCTTTTGCGAAAACTGGCGTTGCTTCTGGTTTCAAATGTATTGTGGCTGGTGGCCCCGTCAGTTTCCCTGATGTCTCACTAAAAACATCCTCATAACGTGTTAACAATTGGTTCAATCGTTTTTGCTGTTCCATAGTCAATTCAACAGGCCTCGCTACTGTGGTTATGTCAATTTTGTGCGTTTGAGAGAAAATTTTACAAAAATCAATCTCGTGGGCAAACTGTTCAATCCATTCCCTCCCTAGAAGGGTATCAAAGTCATCCTCTACCACATACAGGTTGAGTCGTCGTGTTGTTGAGCCGATTGTTGCGTTGACAGCAACTCGCCCCATGCATCTTATTCGGTGCTGTGTATAACTGGTGAACTGCCTATTTGTTTCCAGTAACTGGGCATGAGGTTTTATTTTCCGAAGATTCCTCTCACTGACAATACCGCAAGGTGCGCCTGTATCTAGCTCCATTTCCAGGTTGTGGTCATCAATTTTCACCGAGATAATTTTCTTCCTTGTGCTGTTAACGCAATTGATATTGTCGATTTTATGAAAGTTTTCAACTGAATCACTTAACGCAGGGAACTGTACTTGGTTCCTCTGCTCTGTTATCTGGTCAGTTTCCCACTTTTTTGTTCTACAAACCTTCGCGATGTGGCCTTTTTTACCACATGTGAAACATTCCTCTTTCAAGAATTTGCACTGGCTCCGTCGATGATTTCCCCCACAGCCATTACAAATCAACCGTTCCCTGACGTAGTCCGATTCTGCTCGCTGTGCTCGTAATAGTTGTCCGCGCTTGACCTTGGGTGGCGAAAATCCCAGTTTGTGTGTCGTTTCTCCGGCGGGTGCTGCTCCCGACGTTTTCACTTCTTCGGCCGTTTTTCTCGTTGCTTCCAAAGATTGTGCGATCTCGTACGCCTCAGCAAAGGTATTTGGCTTTTTAAAGATTATTTCATCACAGATATCAGAGAATTTCAAGCCAAATAACAATTGTTCAATCAGCATTCGGTCAAGAAATTCCGCATATTCACAAAAAACCGCTCCCTGACGAAGTCGAAGTGAAAAACTGGCAATCGTTTCGTCTTCGTCTTGTCTAATTTGCCGGAACTTAATGCTTTCCGCAAATTTGTTTTTTGATTTGTCAAAATGTCTAATTAAGTTGGCTTTTATTTCCTCATACGTTAAATCCTCTGTACTTTTTGGACTGACCAGGATTTTGAGTGCGTTGTTGAGTTCGTGTCCCATGTGGACACGTGCATAGTTATAATACTCCGTATCTGGTACCTTGCTTAAGTTCAGTGCCCAATCAAACCGCTGAAAATAGTCCTCTACTGTTGTATACTCTGCTACTTTATATTCTCTTACCAAGAATTGTGGTGGTTTCTGAGTTGCCGCTCCGGTACGCGTCTGTGCGAAGTCCTTGGTTTCTTCTTTAGAGTCGACGATTGCTTTTTTGATTGCATCCGCCAGAATGTTCGTGAATGACTGCAGCATCTCAGGAGTCGCCATGTTTTTAAGTTTTGCTCATTCCACTTCTGACACCACTTTTATATTTCCAAAATAAGTTCGAGGTTACTTGACAACTTTATTTGTTCAGATCACAATTACGACTAACTCTAAATTCCCACCCAAACCACCATCCACGAAGTTGGCTGCTTTTCTCAACAGACCTGAAGTGAGTTGCCCTCCCAACACACATTCAGGCTGTTTTCCATATCCAACACTTACCTTTCTTTCTATCCTTGAGATACCGATTTAGTGAGGTGAGCGATGGTTTTTCCCTGATTTTTGGAATTACTCTGTTATTTTCGAACATGCCTCATTCCACCACGATTTATACTTCGCTGCCCGGAGGTCGGCTTTTTCCTTTTTTCTGCTGCGCGATTCCAGGATTATATTAGAGAGGGTCTCGATAAAGTAATTAAAAACTGTTTTATTACTTATCTCGACATTCTCTAGTCGTTCAACACATTTATGTTTGAAAAGGTCCCAGTCGATTTTATTTAAAGATAATTTTGGTCTACAAGATTGAAATCTTGCTTTAGTGTTTTGAAGTGCTATTTTTATATGGAATTGATCGCTTTCAAAATAATACCTCGAAACTTCATATGACATACCTTCTGCCATCTGTGGTGCTTTAAAGGTAAGGTCGATGATTGACTGTGATGTTTCGTCAGAAGACATTCATGTGGGTTCTTCTCTATCAATAAAGATAAGGCTTGAATGCTTTAGAGCGTATTCTAATTTCATGCCTTCTTTATTTCGTTTTCCTCTTGAGTTCCATAGTTTGCTGGACGCGTTGAAGTCTCCGGAAACTATAATGTTACATATTTTATAAAAAAAAACGATATTAATTTATTCCAGAACCCATCGGATGTGTAATCCGTTGCACTTGCAGCTCTGGGGGTACTATATAAATTAACACAGGTGACCGGTTGATTTACTTCTTTTACAATGACTTCTACCATTAATGTTTCGATGTTATTATTTTTACAGTCTTCAAGAATATTCTTATGATTTTCTTCAAGATTTTTAAATTTGATTTTTTTATTGATTGAAAAAGCGACACCTCCACTTTCATCACCGCTTTCATCACGTCTTTCTTTCGAAATTTTGTTGAAACCAGACAAGGAAAAATTATTGTCTGGCGTCAAAAACGTTTCTTGTAGGCAAAAGAACTCCACGGAGTGACTCTTAATGAAGTGCTGTAGAAAGTGCGCTTTGTTTCTGATAGATCTACAGTTCCATTTTAGGAGGGTTAATGGAGAACTGTAACTATAATTAGGCATCTATGAGCATATTCTCCTCCTCCTCTGGACCAATACTTGAAGTGCTGCGCTATGGTTTTTCGATTCGTTCACTTTTTCCACGAGATTTACTGGATCCTCCCTTGGTTCTGACCTTTCTTTGTCCTCATTAGGTGGCTTTTGTTCTTTTAAACCGCTGGATTTGATGAATCTTTCCGCAAGGTGCCTTTTCCCTTTTGTGGCCTTATTTTTGTTTACCGATAGAATTAAGCTGTTAAAGTGTGTCTAAGCGACATCTGCATATGATCTGATTTTTCTTGGGGGTATTTTCCCATTGTTTTCCCTCAACATTTCCACTGCTTTTTGGGTATCAATGTTATGGATAGCCATGGCTGTTTTAACTTCTTTCTGGAAGATGAAAGTCGGGCAATTAATGTCATGGGACTGGTGATTAGATGGCTCGATTCTATTTCTAATACAGTTTATGCAGTTTGGCACAATGGCCTTGCATACGTCTTGGAAGTGCCCTTTAGTACCGCATTTGCCGCAAATGGGATCTCGTTTGTGGCTTTGACAGAACATTGTCAGGTGTCCATACCTTTGGCAATGTCCACATCTTCTCGGTTTGTCGACGAAAGGAAAAAGATACAAGATTACGCCCCACAGAGAGACTTTTCCGGAACCTCAGCAGTTTTCATTCTTATTTTGACCAGATCTGTATCCTCTAGACAAGCAACCTTTGTATTTATATTTTTGTATACAGGTTCTTCTTTTCCTATTGAGTTAATGGTTCTCTTTATACGTTCTATTTTTATGATGTCTGGTAAGTCCTTGGACCATCCCGGTGGAGGTCTCAAATCTTCCTCGGTTTTTCCTAACGAAATCGTTTTGTCATCGATACCCTTGATTATATAATTGTTATACAGTTTACTGTGTCGAATGAAGGAGTTCTAAATTTCTCCCTTCCTACACTCTGTTTGCTCATTAAAGATTTTAACCATGTAGTTAAATTAATTCACATTTTACAAGTCTGCTTCTAGATTTCCATTAAATGAAAACTTAATAAGAATAATTAACTTTGAAATGGCAGAAGAAAAGTATTGTATCAACGTTGTAACTGAATCTATTTCCAAAAACATGTGCCTACGATGCATGCTGAGCTAGGAATATCTGTTTTGCTTAGAATCAGATAATTCAATCATATACTACTAAGTCAAAACTCCAAATTTCAGAAAATCAAAACAAACTCGAAAAAAAACTCTAGTCAATTTGTAACGCTGACTAGTTTCTTCACCCCTTTACGGGATCAGGTCAGATGAGCCACGGGTAACAGTATGCATTATTGCTGGTGACAGTTTATAAGCAACCGTCGTCCAAAGGAAACCCTCGCTTTGTCATGTCATGGACCACTTTTGCTAGTTGTAGTTCCGTTGAGTGAGTTGGTCTGAAGCAAAATTGTTCTTCTGGGATTATGTTTCTCATATATATCTCCTCACACAACCGTGTGAGAATTATTCGTTCAGTTATTTTCCCAAAAGTTGGAAGGAGGCTAAAAGGCATCCAGTTTTGGGGATTAGGGTTATTAAAGCCATCTTCCAGACTTTCGGGAATTCCCTGTGATGGAGGATCAGTTTATTGTTTTCGTCAGTAGCTCTAGAATATTATCCGGTTAGTGTGTCATTCATGTGTTTTTAATATTTTCATGCCGAAACGATTTTCTTTTTTGTAGGTTTTTTATGATATGTTTTAGTTCGTCTATATTTGTGTCCTTTATTCGTTCGTTTCTTATGTACGCTTTTCTTATTATTTGTTCTTCGTACTGTGGGACTGTGGTTTCTCTGAACTGCAGTTCGAGTGAGTCGGCGAAGGCTTCGACCTTGTCTTGCACTTCGTACTGCAGCCCGTTTGCCCCTTGTATTGCTGGCATTAGAGGTTTGTTTTTGTTTTTAAAGTATTTACACAGACGCCAGAACTCTTTTGTACACGGATCTAGAGTATTGAGGAAATTTTCCCATTTGTCGTTGTTGTAGTTGTAGATTAGTTTTCTGATTTTGTTTATGAATTTATTGACAGTTTTTCGTATGATTGGGTCACCTGTCTATTTTGCCCTATTCCTGGCTGGTTTGCCTGGTTTAGCTGCATTCGATCCGAAAAATCCACTAATGCCTTTCGGCGCAATGCCTGGCCTAGGACGAATGGGAGGTTTAGGGAATTTTAACAATATGAATCTATTTGCTAATCTATCAGGACTGGGTCACCTGTCTGTTTTGCCCTTTTCCTTAGTCTGTTTCTGACGAAATGAAAGATTTGTGTAATAATGTGAATGGTAGCGGTATTTATTAACAGAGGAATTCAAAATTATAAACAAATGATTTCACTGATTTCTTCAGATTCTTATGTCTTGGTACTAGTTCAGATCACTTCGCATGCACGATGATATTCTACGATGAGCGGACTCTTGAAGACTAAGAATTGACAGCACACGGTATTTCACAATTGTGAGTCCGGGTTACCATTTTAATCTGGTCGATCTCTCGAGGCATGTTTGAATGCCTGACAATTATGGCCCTGTGCCAGGCCCCATTTTGATTTTTATGCCTCTACCGACACAACTAGGTGGCAGATGTGCTTGATATTGTAAGTTTTTCCTTTTAATTGAAACAAGTGTGATGCGACAATTTGTTAAGGGAGTGTAGGAATTTTTTTGACTAGCGCTGTATCTTTACAATTGTAGCATTGGGTTTGTTCCCAGACGGAGCGGAGCTACTTTTGACTAGTTTTGTAATATCGTTGTATTTTCCTTTCCAGTAAAGAAATTGTCGAGCTCAAATTTTTCAACCGCAAAGTTGTTATTAAATGTGTTGGCGATATCCTCTGAGTCTGTTAAGATGGTAGACCTATCACCTAGTAACATTGGAATGTAAGAGTCCGCCTTTTTTCCTTTACAGGCTCTGATCCTTGTTCAAGTTTGTCTTGGATCCGACCTGAAATTAAAAGTTTCTGTAAATTCCGACCATGATTTCTCTTTTGCCTGAACGATGAGGGTTTTTACTTTAGCATTAGCTTCTTTTAATTGTTTATGTAAAGCTCGGTTTGGACGTCTTCTGAAAGTTTTCAGGATGTTGTTCCTGACATTCATAGCCATCAGGATTTCATCCGTTAACCAGCACTGCTTCAATCTAGGTTTATTTGTGCTTGAGCTTGGTATGGAGGTCTCGGCTGCTCTAATTATAATTCTCTTAAGATAAGCAGCCTCTGCATTGATGTTGTCTTTTTTTCCTCTCCATTCCGTAAGCATATTTACCGTCAATCGAAACTTAGCCCAGTTAGCTCTAGATTCCATTCTAAATCGTAGGTTTTACGATTTGTTTTTGCGATTTCGAAATCTGTGGCTATGAAGATAGGGAAGTGGTCACTCGAAGGGTGTACTCTGTCGAAGGGTGTACATACCAAGACAAACTCGGAGCCAGAAATGACGAGGATATTGTAAGGTCGATGGCTGTAAAGGATCCTCCTGAGGATAATGGGGGGTGAAAAATCATTAAGTATAACGAGATCTTCTCTCTCCAGTGAGTGAGTGATACATCGACCTCTTCTATCAGACCTTGAGCTGCCACAGACCGTAGAATGAGCATTGAAGTCGCCTCCAATGATCTTTCTTCCTGGCAGCTGTTGTGCAGGTCTCTGTCCTTATAGTACAATTTTTTTTGTAAGCAGATTGGAAAGATCCCGTTCTGCCACGCGCGCGTATCACAGGTTGACAATTTAATTTAATATTAATTTTATTATTATTATATTTTTTTTAAATATTCGTTTTTAATTTTAATTTAATTTTAGATTTTGCTAATTTTCCGTGTTTGAAAATTTATTTTCATAACATTTTGTGCAATCTAGAAGTGCAAAAAGTCTTGAACTTTTGATGTCAGCTGAAATCTCTTCTATAGTGGTGAGTGGGAAGTGACGTCTCAGAAAAGTCTGGTTTACATCTGATGGATCTATGCAAATCTTTATTTTACCTTTTTGTCTGACAACTACCATTGGGCTCATGGCTGGAGTAGGCTCTGTTACTGGTTTAATGGCATCTAACTTTACCACTCTGTCAAGTTCTTGTTTTACCTCGTCTCTTATAGCGTGTGGAATTCTTTTTGAGGGTTTAATCTCATGTTTTGGGTTCTCAATCAGATCGATGTCATACTCGTAATCTCTGTAACAGCCTAAGCCATCGAATATATCATCTGTACGTCGAGTTTCCTTCAATGTCTTGACTCTTGCGAAAAGTCCTAATTTCTCACAGGTGTCAAGTCCTAGAATTGGCGTAACTTTTTCTTGAACAACTTTGAATACATTATATGTTTCTTCATTTTTAAGTTTGCATAGTAGCTCTGCTTCACCTACAAAAGCCATTTTATTATCTGTGTAACTTATTAAACCTCTTCTTCGGCTTGCTTTTAGTCTTGCATTTGTTTTGTCATTACATTCTGCTCCTGTATCTAGTTTAACTGTGAACTTTACATCACCAAACTGTATTTTTTCTCTACAGTTTTTTTTTCCGGTGCTTATAGCTGATATCTATACCTCATCTTCAGGTTGAGCTTTCTTCTAACCCATTCCCGCTGTTTTTTTGTTTAGTATCGTGAGTTTTCTTCGTTCTGCACATTTTAGCAAAATAACAATTTTTATTGCATTTTGTGCACGATTTGTTGAAAGCTGGACATTCTTTGCATTTATTGTTTGTGCCAGCCAACGTAAACCCGTACGCGATTCGGCTCTCCGCCATTTTCTTTTTATTTTTTTTTCTCTCTTTTTTTTATTTCCTACTCTTTACGTGTTTTCCTAGTATGTGGTACACTCGCACCCAAACAAAATTCCTAACTATATTGGCGTGTGAAAATTTGGATAGTCATTTGAATTAAATAAATCCACTTGAATTTTCTTACGATCACTATCTCTTGCTATTAGTAATGTGTGCATATATTGTCACAAAAAAAACTGAATGTTGGTCGTCAGTGGGGCTATCCTTCTCTTTTTTTTTGAATTTCTATGTTACGAAATAGCGGTTTCGTTACCTGTGCTCTCAGTGAGTCGATGCTCTTGGCTCCACGTGGTCTTCTTTTTCTGGAATACTTCACTTTACTCTTTACCAATAAAATAAGAAAATAATCCCGATTTCAAACTTCAAACAAAAAAAACATCAATCGAATTCCATTAAGATATGTATTATTTTAAATCGACAAATGGGCGTACAAAAAGGTAAAAGGTTATAGTTCGTACTTTATGCGTAGAGAAAAAAAAATAAAATTTAAAATTCCAAATACTATTATAATAAAAAAAAGAAATGAAAAAAAACCAAAGAAAAAGGAAGATTTCAAACACTATTTTTAGAAAGATTAATCAAAACTTAAAAGAAAAGTAGGAAAATATTTTTCAAAGAAAATGAAACATGGAAACTCCACAACTGTCCTCCTCCTCGTCCAAAACACAAAAGAGAGCATCTCATCTCCTCTGCAGCTAGCGATCACTGGGGATCCCGTTATCCTTTCTACTCTGGCTCCGCCTTTCCGTACATACAGTTCCAATCTTGGATGCAATCAAAGACTTAGTCTGAAATCTTATGATTAGTGTTGTGTATATTATATTTTATTGGAACAATTCAAAAACAAACAAATGACTCACTATATTTTTTTTCTTAAATTAAGGTTGCTGTTGTAACTTGATGTGTAACTCGATGTGCAATTCGATGAGTAATTCGACGTCTATTTCGATGTGTATTGTTCAGGTGTCGACATCGTAATGCCGCCTGGCCGGGCTACTCCGTTCGTTCTCATCACTTTGGTGTGAAGGGTGCCACGCTCTCCGGCGTTGCCATATCACTCGTAATTTGCGTTATGACAGTTCTCCCACGCTTAGTATAATGGCCAGAAACTTGACCCACTACGTAGTCTTCCAAATATTGTGGTGGGCGATGTTCCCGTACTGGTCGACGTTGAGCTAGTTCCGGTTCGGCTGGTTGCTGGGATACTTGATCTTGTTCAGGCAATCAAATCTTGCATAGCTGGATTCTGTTGCACCACGGATGCTTCTTCTTTTGTATCTGAAGAAAATGTGACTGTCTTTTTCCCGACTTCCGTAAGACGTACAGCAGGACCTCTTTAATCCGAACACCGAAAATTTACCCCCTGTTCGGTCTAGTGGAGCGTTCGGATTACAGTACACAGGATTTGTATGGTACTTTTGTAATAAAAAACAAATATTTATAAATATTTAAATATTACAAGCAATATTCCCGATAAGAATATAAGGGCTACACAAGAAATTGATTTTTCAAAACTAAGACGCGCGTCATATGTAGTTGATATTCGTTAAAAAACTGGCGCAATTTTCATTGCACGGAATTTTGTTTTTAATAAACGCGGGAAGAGTAGGCGTTCGGATTACAGAGGGGTTCGGATTATCGGGGGTTCGGATTATGGAGGTCCTGCTGTAGTTGGTTGATATGCCGCTTGAAAATATAATCGTTCTCTAGATTGACTTGATAGTGTAGTAATCCCAGTTTCTTGATATTTGTTCCTAGCTTCCACTGTAGTTTTTTATTTGCATAATATCTTGCTTGTTCGCGATCTCCCACGCTTAATTGTCTTGCTGGCTTGTTTTGATGTCTGCTTCTCGTAAACCGTGTAGGTTTTAAAACGTGCAGTTTGATTCGAATTTGACGCTTTAAGAGTTGTTCTGGCGGTGTTTTATCATTCAACAATGGTGTTGGTCTGTAACGGAACAATATATCCCGTACCTTCTGGCGTATTGATAATGGTACATCTTCCATTGCTGTGAGTCGATTTTTGGAGGGTTTGAACATTTCTTTTAGCCAAGCCATTAGTAGCAGGATGTCCCGTTGCAATAGTTTTCTGAAAAACTCCCGATTCCTTGCAAAAGTTTTTAAACTGGTCGCTTGTGAAAATGGTTGCATTGTCCGATACTAATATGTCGCTGAATCCATACCGGGAGAAGACTTCTCGTAACATTTCGATAGTTGATTCCGATGTGGGAGCAGATTTACGCGTGCCAATTTCAGCCCATTTAGAAAATGATGCCCTTGGAATGGTCCCGCATAGTCGATATGGACCCTTTCCCAGTTTTCCTCTGGGTCATTCCATGGATGTAATGGAGCTTTTGGAGGACTGCTTTTCTTAGCTACGCAACATGGACAAGCGCGAACGAATCGTTCTATATCTTTGTCTTTTGATTTCCAGTATAGTGTAGCTCGTTCAAAACTGTCGATTGAAGTGTCGTTGGTATCACAATGCGTTGACCTCGGAAAAGTATATCATGATCGATTGTAATGTCAGGGTGATCATTTTTCCGCATAAGTCTTGAACAATTTTCGCCAAATGTTCGTCATTCGAAGTTTCGTCGCGAATTGATTGATATGTTAGGGTTTGATTTGATATTCGATTCACTGTGTCCATGCACAATAAATATACTTCTTCGTTGATTGAACTGTCGACGTGAGGTTTTGAATCAACTGGTGCTCTTGAAAGACAATCGACGTTGGCGTTGTCCGCACCTTTCTTGAATTCCGTAACGTAACGTAGCGTAACGTTGTAAACGTGTTGATGCCATCTGAGAAATTTTTGCATTTTGATGGAAAATTCGGACCAATGGATTGTTATCAGTGACTAGTTTGAACGGCCTGGCGAATAATATATAGTATACTTAAAAGTCTCTACTTCTTAAATTGTTCTTAACTTCAGTATTCAGAATTCAAAGTTCGTAATAACTTTCTTTCTTCTTAATCGCGAACATCACTTCGCAGTTCGTATGTTGATCACTGACTTCTTCTTCTTAAGAAGTCTCTACTTCTTAAATTGTTCTTAACTTGAGTATTCAGAATTCAAATAACTAATAACTTTCTTAACTTTCTTCCTAACTTTCCAAATAATAACTTTCTTTCTTCTTAATCACAATACGCCAATTCAATAAATCGTACACAACATTCTCATTTAAAAAAAAAGGAAAAGTCTGTTACTCCTACTTTAATCAACTTTAAAATCCGTCTTCAAAAAAAAAAAAAAAAAAAAAAAGAAACGCCCGAACTTCAACATGCTTCCACCTAAGCTTTCATAGTCCTCGACCTATAAGTTTCTCTAATCACTTCTCAAGGAAAGAATCCACCCTTGCTCCAATCTTTCACTTCAAAAAAAAACCCCAAAAGAATCCAAACTCCAACCTTTCCGCAAAACTCTAACTACTCGAAAAATTACCCATGCCGCCAGACGCTAGTTTATATCCACCGCCAGTGCCCGTTAGTCCGGATTCTCGTTCAATTCCCCAGTTGAGAAATCCAGGAAGTCCCGTACCGTGAACACTGGGAACATTGAACTCTCCGTCCAAATTTGGTCACATTTTCAATTTTGTACATTTCATTTGCATTTCAAATTTAAATTTCTTTGTTTTCTGAATTTGCTGGCGAGCTCAAAATTCCCCGGGTCATCGAACTCTTGCATTGTGCAATGAGTTTCGAAGGCCAATTTGGGACAATATGTCCCGTATTGCACTCATTGCATAATGCTCGAGTTCTTGGGGCGGTCTCCCTTGGCTAGCGGAACGATTGTCCCACTCTGCCTTTTGTTCGGACAATCGGTCCTCGAGCGCACCCTTCTCGATTGATTGTGTAATCAATCAAACTCGATGATCAGACGCACTTGACCATTAAAATGCTTTCCCTCGTATCGACCCTCATCAATGAAGTTGTGCGAATTCATTGATGAGGATCGAGGAGGCGGATCCTGGGCGGGCTTTTGATCGAGCACTCAATCTATGATTGATGAACGAATCAAAAACGATTCATGACCTTTACCAATGAAATCATATGCTTGCTCTGATTTCATTGATAAAGGTCGATCACGGGTTCTTTAAGGACTGTGGCCATTACGCGACGTTACAATCCCAAAGAGTCAGATAGCACGATTGTGTTCTCCTCGGTACCATCCAACCTCCTGATTAGCTCGTATATCGCGTATATCTCTGCTATTGAGGGAGTTACCTTTCTATCCAGCTCGATTTTGAAGTGATTAGTGTATGCTCCATTACCTTTTGCGCAACTCACGCAATGACTAACGGTTGTAAGTGATAGTTCTCGGCCTCGAATTATCCAGAACCTTTGCCTTGAAATAGCTAGTAACGCTAATGGCATGTAGATGTTGTTTATGTAAGTGTTCTAGTAATAATTTCGAAACGAAGTGTACTCCCGGTAACAACATGGGATGTCTGGTATCATACGCTAATTTGGCATTTTCCAGTCTTCCTCCAACCCGTAATACCTCCTGTTTGTCTAAAAATGGTGACAGCGATGCCAAGCGGTTCTGCTTTTTGATAACATGTCCTTTTTTCAGCTGTTCAATTTCTTCCTTGAAGTATTTCCCTTGAATTTTTTTAATCATTTCTATGAGTGCCACATCTAGCTCTTTTGTTGAGAGCCATGTGTTTGCTGTGGAAGTGCTGTCTCTTTTTTAATTTTGTTAATGGCTCGTAGAATAAATGCCATGGTTCTTTGTAGCTTTATAAATGAATTTCCATGACTTATGCGAAAAACTGGATGCTCTTCCTTTGAATTCAAATCACTTGTGCTGATGATTAATGAAACTGGCCGCTCCTCTTTCAATCGTGTCTTGGAGATCGTTTTTTCCGGCCACAGTTTTTCTTACTTTTTCAGGAATGATGGTCCTCAAACCACAATTCCGAATTTATTAATTGCTCTGGAACCATTCCTCTAGAAACTAAAGCTGCTAGATTCATCTTTGTACTGATATAATTCCAATCCTTCATTGTACTCAGTCGTTGTATATCCGCAATTCTGTGTGACACATAGGTTTTAAATAGGCCCGGATCTCCTTTAATCCAAGACAGCACTATTTGTGAGTCAGTCCATGGATATATTTAATGAATTGTTATGTTCAGCGTATTTTTAATTTTTTGTGTTAATTCAGCGGCTAGTTGTGCCGCACAAAGTTCTAGCCTGGGAAGCGTAATTATTTTCACAGGTGCCACTCGAGACCTTGAGCACAGTATTCTTGTATATATTCCGCCCTTTATATCTATGGTCCTTAAATATGCTACTGCACCATATGCTTTACTGAGCACATGTCTTCCAATTTTCAAATTGTTCAGCACCATTAACGATTTTCGAAAGGTTTCCCATTCTTGACTCAATTCTGGATCTAATTCTTGATCCCACTCTAGTTTCCTTTTCCATAGTCTTTGGATGAATATTTTGGCTGTCACTATTACTGGATTGACAAGTCCTATCGGATCAAATAATTGCGCTACCTCAGCCAATATACTTCTTTTTGTGCAAGATTCCTGCTTTGCTGACTTATTAATTCTAAATGTAAAGGTATCTTGCCTCAGCTGCCAAGTTAAACCCAAGGTTTTGATGAAACTCGATTCTTCATCCTCGAACTCCTTCTCTTTCTCTTTATCCTTGGCTGGGATTCCTTCCAGGATCCTTTCATCGTTGGCTGCCCATATATGTAGATGAAATCCAGCGGATCGTAGTACATTGGTGAGCAGTGTTCGCATTTGCACTGTTTCTGCCAATGAATTAGCGCCAGTTATAATGTCATCGACATAACAGTCTCTTAGTGCCCTCGTTCCTAGTGGGTGCCTTATATTTTCCTCGTCCATTAATCGCTTTAAACATCTTGTCGCTAAGTATGGTGCCGGCTTTGTTCCATATGTCACTGTCGTCAATTTAAAATATCTTCATTTTTCGCTGAGTGAATTCCGCCATATAATTAGTTGGCACCGATGATCTTCTTCAGCCACTTTTATCTGCCTATACGAGTACATCTGCTGAATGTCTTATACCCCTTCATCATTATATCATTTAGTGACAAGTTTGATGAGATTTTGCAGGATGCATCAAAAACTACCCTGAGCCTGGTAGTGCTGCTTTCGGCCTTGATTACACTGTGATGTGGTAGAAGATAATGGTTTGCATGTCTTCATCCCTAATTTCCTTCATGTGTCCTAACTGCAGGTATTGTTCCGAAAAGTGCCTATATTCCCGCTGCAACTCTGTGTTTTTTGCCAATTTTCTCTCTAAATTAAAAAAACCTTCTTATGGCGATGTCTTTGGAATTACCTAATAATTCTGGCGATGACAACATGGGCAACTTCACTGTAAATCTTCCCTCGATATCTCTTGTTTTTGTACTGTTGAAAATTTCTTCACTTTTGACGTCTGCATTTGTCATAGGTTTTTCTTTCTGAATTTTCTCAATTTCCCAGAATTTCTCTAATTGTTGATTTAGTTCCTGACTCGTTATGCCCGAAAACACCTTCCCTTCTGTCGTCGCATTCGCTGCCTTCCCTAGTACCATCCATCCGAATACTGTGTGCTGCAACATGGGTAGATTAGGTTGGAGCTTGATTTGTCCAGACCGCATAATTTCCCCATATATTTCGGCTCCGAGCAACATATCCACCTTCTGTGGTTTGTTAAAATTAGGATCAGCGAGTATCATGTCCTTCGGTATTTTCCATGTAGATGTGTTAATCAATTTTTGCGGCTGACAATGTGTGATCTCCTTGATTACTTGCGCCTCTAGCGTCGTAGAGAATTTACGCGGTCCTTTGATTGTAATTGTGTATTACCTATGCCTACTACCTGTAGTTTCTTATTCTTCTTGTCCAAACCCAATTTCTTTTGTAGTCTTTCCGAGATGAAATTGATTACAGATCCCGAATCTAACAAGATTCGACAATCAACTGGTTCCTCTTCCTTTGTGTAAATCGTTGCGATTGCCGTTCCAAGGAATACATAGTCCTCTAATGACTCCTGTTTGGCGTCACTATGTTGACTGTGGCTTTTGCTGCATTTTCTTCTGTTTTTCTGACGCCGGTTTCATGTAACAACGTATGATGCTTCTGTTTACACTCACGACATCCACTGGACTGGCACATATTTTTATAATGCCCTTTCCTTAAGCATTTGAAACATAATTTATTTCTTGCCACAGCTTGCCCCTTTTCCATCCTTGTCATCTTTACAAAGGTGTCACAATTGTTTATTGTGTGCACTTTGTTACATATAAAGCACTTCACTCCTCCCGTGCTGATTGTGGCTGAAGTCACCTTGACGTATCTGTAATGATTTCCTCCACTGCCGGTTTTGGTCCCCAATGCTCCTAACGATTGGGACCTTGCTTCAAGGAAATCTAGGAATTCAGTCATCGACGGTAGTTCCTTAGGTTTCTTTATCGATGGTTCATAATACGTGTGTGTTGCCTTGTCCAGTTTCTTTGATAAAATGTGTAATAATATTGGATCCCAGGATCCTTTAATTTTTATTCCCACATTCTCCAGCATTAATACGCATTCTCTTGTGGTTTCGAACAATCGTTGTAGTGAGGTGGCTGAGTCCATCACAACATTGGGTTGATTTAGCAGCTTGTCTAGAATTGATGTGACCAACAATCTTTTGTTGTCGTATCGATTATTCAATATTTCCCATGCAGTCTTATAGTTCTGGGTTGATACATTCAAATGTCTTATTAATCTTTCTGCGTCTGCAGTTAAATTGTTCTTAAGATACCACATTTTCTCAACCTCTTCCATGGATTGTTTGTCGACCATTTGTGAAAACATATCATGAAATTGTAGCCACTTCACACAGTCCCCATCGAATTTGGGGATTGTTATTTTCGGCAATTTCGCAGTGACTTTATTCAATTTATCTCTAGTATCATCCTGTGTGATACTTCCTTGTGTTGACAAGCTTAAATTTTCTTTTAATTTCACGATTGTATCTTGTACTTTCTCGTCGAGTTCATAAAATTCTTGTTCGTTGTACCCATATTCATGTTCCTGATCTGTCAACTCATATGTTAATGAGTTCTGCTGTTGGATCCTCGCCCAATCCTCCTTAAGCGGTTCGATTTCAGTTCCGCAATATTCGCAAGATTGATTCTCGAAGTGAATCCTTCCGAGCACTGCTTGTATTGCTTCTTGTTTTTTGAGGCACAAGCGAATAGTTTTGCGAATCTCCTTGTCAGTACTGTTTTCAGCTATAGTTGCTAAATTCCCTTCACCTGAATCCGGCGCAGGATCATTTGATCGTTCTGAAAATCTTTGTATCATTTCTTGTAGTGATTGTTTAAGCTCTTCATAAACTTTCAATGCTTGGCTGTGAAAGTCTTCACTAAAATAAAGGTGATGTTTTCTATGGGCATGATCCCTTCGTATTTGGTCATCGCCCGTGCTGAATTGTGCTCAAAGTTCCTCTAACTTCGCCAATTTTTCCTGTACTAGCTTCAGCGTTTTCCTTTCTGCTGCAAGCTGGTCATACGTGAGTTTAAGTGCCTTCAGTTGTTTCGCCAATTCTAACTGGTTCTTCGCAAGTTGGTCCATGTTGACTTCCGATATCACGCCGGGGTCACCAAAAAATGAATGTTTACTCCTGGTGAGTATTATATTCAGCTGGGTATACAGCCTCCCTTATCATATTAAACATCCTCCTCGGATTTATGACTCATTCATCAATACGGAAGTCCTCTTTTACCAGTGAAACTATACAAAATAATCAACTACAATATATCACTATCAATGTGTAAGTATCATCGTAACTAACAATGTCACTCTTATTTTATCCTAATCAACATGACTCACTCAAGCTAAATTTCCATAACCGACCGGGACCTTATCGAGACTAAAACAATTCCTAGAAACATAAATAATCTTACGCTAAATAATCAACCTAACCAATGCATCTAACCTTATCATATTCAGCTGGGTATACAGCCTCCCTTATCATACTAAACAAGGAGCGCTGATAAGGGATCGCCCTGCTTAACTTCCCTTTTAATTTCCAACGTGACACTTCCACAATTCTTCATATAAATCGCCTTGACAGCGATCTTTTCGAAATAGATTGTACTCGTGGTTGAAGATTTCAAGGTCTCTAATATTAATGCAGAGCCAGGTTTCTGTCAAGCAGACAACGACGTGGGGTAAGATGTGAGGGGACGATAATCACAGGGACACAGCTAGCAGGGGTTACTGTTAATATTATCACTTCTTCAATTAAAGAATTATTTGTATAATTAAGAAAAACAATATATTTTATAATTGAGTGTACAGTCCAGAAGAAGAAAACGGTGCTGCCACATTACATAGTTCAAGAAAGAATATATCAGAGTTAATTCTCAAAATGTTCAGAGTTAGTTCTCAAAATGAATTACAGTTAAATTTTGCCTTTTCTAATAGTTACCGTAACAGATGTAGGAGGATCACTAGCTGCCACTGCAAGTTGTTGCGGAGGGGAGTAATTAGTGGTTGGGAGAGATACAGGTTGCTTGGGACGGGGCTGAGTGGGGAAGGATGTATCGGACCTTGGTGGGCAGGGGGGGGGAAAGGCTATTAGTGAAGCGGCCTGTGGAAGTGATAAGGCAGATTTATTAGATTTAGTGACCATGGTAGTAGTGGATCACGTTTGGTTCTGCTATGCTGAGATAGAGAGAAGGCTTTTGGGAGGCTTCTGGTGAGTAAGAGCAGCCGACGGGGCCTACGTAGAACCGAGCCTACGTAGAACCGTGCTGATTTCCAAGAGGCGCGAAGAAAGAGCACTAAGGGAGAATTTACGGCACATAGAGCAGTACGAATAGACACCTGAGTCTTTCGAATGTATCTTATCCGCTAAGGCTCCTGTAAGGCCAGGCAGGATAGAAACCTGTCAGAGCGGACATCCTTATAGGTCGCGGCGGCGCAATTCAACGACATGCTGTACGGTTTAGTTTCCGTAACCCAACACTAGACTTACAACAAGGAGAAAAAGTATAGTTGACTTATAAAGTATCAATTAAGATACAAGTAAAGTTTACAATGACTCAGTGAAGTTGAAAGAGAGAAAACTTCAGTATACTTTACTAAAGTACAAGTTTAAATGCAAGAATGTTATTGCTTCTAGTAAAATCAAAAAGCAGTTTTAATACTTTCAAGTTATCGGCGAATAAAAGCCTTCCAACATCCAAACATGTACTTTTAAGTAATAAAACCGCAGTAATACAAGTTCGCAGTGACAAAAGTCCGCCTGATGTTCAACTTCAATATCCAACCGAAACTGGTCCTTGATGTCAACATAATAAAGTCGGAATTTAATGCCAGTATTAGTTGAGAGTATCTGGAGCCCTTGGTCTTTAGCCAAGCCTAATGGTCCAAGTTAAGAAACGTCAATAAAACACTGTGCGACTATCATTGCTTCATCTTTTCTCTGTACTTCAATACTCTTCAATACTTTACTCAGTCGTTTAGTATAACGATAATGGATCTTACAACCGCTACGTCTGACTCCTCTAATTGCGCATCAATGTCGATATTATTTGTTTCCTCAGTACTTACTGTCAATATTACTTCACAGTCTTCTATCTCAAGATCCTCTGATAAAGGCGTTTCAGGATTTGGCTTGCATTTAACTGGCCTTATCTTATAACTAATTCTTTGCGTGTCATCAACAGAACTCTTAAATGTATTGAACAACTTATGTAAGTACACTAAGTACTCTTTTACTCAGAACTTGAATTTTAGATAATTTAAACTTAACAATTCATTAATACTGTATTTGACTCGTTTTGTTTGACATAAGTAAATATTAATCTTTTTCATTAAATCACGTCCAATAAGTAATGGAACCGCAGCATGTTAATGAGGCTACCCGAATCAAATAAAGCAAAACGTGAGATCAATCCAGTGTACTTATTTTGTCTATAGAAGGCAACACTTACCAAATTTTGTTGCTAACTGCTGGACTTCTGTCTCAATATCTGACATATCCCAATCATCATTGAGGGTTGGACACTAATTGATATTTTATTCCTAGGGCAATTATGACGAGTATGACCCACCTCAGAACAAATAAAACAACTGTTGGGTGGCCGCTGTGGTTTAGTACACATACTTCGATAGTGTCCAAATTCGAAACAATTATAACTTCGCACCAGTTGTGTCCACCTTTCCTGAATCTGCCACCGGTTGAACACTGACAGCTGTATTAGTTACAGGTTGACTAACAGGAACGTTACGCCTTACAGTTGTCCCTTTAGCTGCAAAAATCTGCGACTGACTGCTAGTAATCTCCCCCTGTGCCCGACTTAATCGCTCATAACGCTTCAATTTCTCCTTTAGCTCAGCAACTGTACTGGCTCCATATAAAATGATCACGTTCTTAGAGTTGTCCTGCAACCCACTAATGAAAGCTTCTACAACGTCTTGTTCAGGTATTGCTGGTTCACGATTAGCAATTTCCACCATAATTGATACGTAATACCTTACTGGTTCATCTGATTTCTTCTTGCGCGCCTTAATTTGTTGACAAACTTCATTTAAAGAGCATGTCTGTCTGAATTCCTGTATTAGTTCTCTTTTTAACTCATCATATGTTGCAACTTGAATAGTTCGTAAGAATACTCTCGCAGTATCCTTGATTAAACTTCTGCCCGCTACTAATTTATCTCGGTCAGCATACTAGAATGCTTGAAAAGCATTTTCCAAATCCAAAAACCACTTTTCCACGTCGTTTGTGTTGTCACCAGAGAACTCGTTCATCGTTTGCTCGTAAGCACGAAAATTCATGTCCATAGCTAATGTTCTCCAGTTGTCTGACTTCTTGCTGTAGTTGCAATAATTCTCGTCTTCTCTGTAGTAAGGAAATCTGGCGCTCAATCTCTAATTGTTCGTCCTGTGTGGTCTGCGTTATTTGAATCTGTTGCTGCTGCTGCGTTACCGATCATTGTGTTACTGGCTACTGTTCTGCTAACCGCGGTATTAATGGCCGCTGCACTCTGACCTCAGATACTACCGGTTGTCGTATTGCTGACTGCTGGACAAGTAATTGTTGTGTCTCTAACTGTTGTGCTTTTATTAACTGCTGACTCTGTACTTCCAATTGCTGCATTTTCCCCGTCGCTGACAGCTGTGTTGCTTCTGGATGTTGTTCCTCTGGCTGTTGTACCTCCGGCCGCTGTACTCCTGACTGCTGTACTTCTGACTACTGTGCTTCTGGCTGCTGTACCTCTGGCCGCTACATCTCACCAGTCGGAGTAATGGCTAAACTTTGTCCGTTTATTTTAGCCAAATCACTAATAATTGTGTCGTACAATGGTCGCAATTAAACCATCGTAGCCACATTCATGTCACCCCGTCATCGAATACCACATTATTGTTTCTCAGAACCTTCACAATGTTATCGCGTCTCAACGTGTGTGCCATTTTTCAACGAATTCTAGCGAAAGTGACAAACATTTATTTTACCCCACACCTGAATTTATAACATTCACTTTACTTAACAAGAACTCATTCTAACAATTATTTAATGTGCTTGATGTCATCTGATTTTCTTTTTCAGATGTGCTGTCTTCTTGTCCTCTCTGTGTTCTGTGTATTCTGAAGTTGGTCATCATTCCAACCTGCATGCCACCTCATACATACATATGTATACACTACTCAGTGCTGCCACTTCTATACAATAAACAGCGGAATATACTACACACGAATTATTGGTTTATCAGAAATCGGATCCCAGTGTTCCCTAAAATCTACATTTCCCTTTTTATTGGCACCCATAGTCGGTTGGTTGCTATTTATTGTGTAACACTCTTATTCCTTCAGAAGTTGTATAAGAAACTAAAATTTTCAATGAATGGCAGTCAAAAACCAAATTGAAGCTATCTATTGGGCTTTGTTTATTCTGTCCTGGGGAAGGATGACCTTATGATTACTTCCTCGAATAATGTTACGTCGGGGCGTTCTGCTTTGCATCTTCATCTAACACGCCGAAAACAAAATTTATTTATTTATTTATTTATATTACAATAGTAAGCCTACTCAATATCTTACTATTAAACTAAGATTTTTCTAAAGTAAAAGAACGTCGCGTCTTAGGCGACTGCTAGATGTAGCCCACTTCCTAAGAAGTAGGTACATCTAGGAATAAAACTTACATCTAACGTATTAAAAATCTAAATGCTGAACTGGCTGCTGCCTTGGTCAGCGAAGGGCTAAGCCCTTAAGTTTTCTGAGTTTTTGGTTGCAAGGTTTTTTGAGACAGTGTCGTTTACATTCTTAGCTACTATGTGTTACTTATATTTAATATTATGGTTTACTATGGCTTAGGGCTATGCGCAATTCTAGAAGTTTCCTTCTTTTAACGTGATATTTATTTGTTTTTTATTTATATTACAATAGTAAGCCTACTTTTACCGTGATATTATTATTAATTATGTCGATATTTACTAATCTTTTGTTAAAATAAGGGGAGAGAAAGGGTGATATCGTCTCTTAATAACAATCAATTAAATGGGTATCTTTTGGGACATGTGGGTTAGATTCATTTCCGTAGTTCTCTCCAAGATTTTATACAGTTTTAGAGATAATCGTACTAAATGTTCTTATATTTGGTGCAGGAAACCAAGGTGTCTAAGCAGATTGAAAAGCGGAGATTCCATTCCCTGTTGTGGATCGAGAAGTTGTACCAGTGTAGGAGGATCATTTTCAAAGAAGTCCCAAGTTCTCTTGCAATGTTGTAGAATGTGGAGTATGGTTAAGGGACCACCACAGGTGTTGCATTGTGGGGGATTTGAATTTTCCAACCAGTGGCCATGTGTGTGTCTGGTAAAGCCGAGTCTCACTCTTGTCAGAATTCTAGCCTGTGGTGATTTCAGGGATGGGTTAAGGTTGGGATGTCTTAGGGAATGCCAGTGTCTTTTTAGGAATGTGTCAATGGAGTTCCATTTGTTCCATCTCGCCTTCCATTCACCAGCAGAAGCCACGGTTTGACAGAGTTTCTCACTTGGAGGAAGAACTTTCAGAATTCCCTCCGTAGTAGATTTAGCCAGTGCATCTGCTCTCTCGTTGCCGTCTATTCCGATATGCCCTGGTATCCATCCTAATCTGATTCTTCCTTTATTTCTGAGTAAGGCGCTTCTTATGTAGGTCGGCATGTATTTTCGGTTTCTCATATTGAAGATCGCGTTCAATGAGGCTAGTGAATCCGTTAAGATTGCGACCCTGGAATCTGAGCCATCAATCCTTTTGACAGATTCATAGATCGCATACATTTCTGCTATAGAAGCTGTTGTATTCTCATCTAATTCCACCTTGAACATACTCGAGTATTGATTTTGTTGAGACATGACAGCTGCAGCTGATATTTTGTTTAAGGATGCAGAAGCGTCAGTGTATATCTTACACCAATCGAGATGGTTGTGATTCCACTCACGGAACATAGCTAGTAATGCTTCTTGTGGGGTATCTTTTTTCTTGTTCGCCCCTATGATGATCTCTTTTTTTGATAGTAAATTCTGTCATTCTGGGTGTAATGGGAACATTGGATGTTAGTTTCTACTACTGGCGTAGGACCTCCTCTGTTCCTGTAGAATTCCCATGCTAAGAAAAGGGACGAAGGCTTTCTTAGTCTTCTGTTAAGTTTCGTGAAGGATGTTACTTGGGTGAAATGAGGGTTAAGCGGATTGGAGGAATTCTTCGCAATTAGGCTGATCGTTCTATCCGCAATGAGGTCAACCACATTAAATCCTGCCTCGATATGTAAGGCTTCGTTCTTGGTCAGACGAAGAGCACCAATAACCGTACGTAGCACTCTGCGAGTAGCTTTCTCCAACTGCATTGTTGTAGTTTAATTCTCTGATATAATTCTCGAGTTAATATTTGAAAGAAAACACGCTTAAAGTAAAATTTTGGATAATACTGTAGAAAGTCTTTTATTCGTCTGACATGGGATCAGAGGCGTGAGGAATCATCGAAATGCCGAATAATGGAAAAGTTTCAAAAAGGAAAATTTAAACCTAGATTTTAAGGAAAGGAGTACATTCTCAAACAACAAATTTCATGAGAAATATGTTTAATTACGAATTAATAATTTTATACAAATTCACATAAAAACAATTAAAAGAAATATTCAATGTGTTGGAAAAAAAGTCGGTTAATTTTGACTGCGAATTTTGCGCTGACAATGGCGGATAGAAGAGTTTCTACAATTGTTAGGATTTTAGGTATTGCAAAAAATCAAACTCCTTGTTCAATTATCAAAAGTAATTTTTTTAGCAGACGTCCTCCTTGGATGATGGTTGTAATGCGACTTAATCTTTGTTCTGGTTTTCATCTCATCATGGTGTTGTCAGTGGAAAAGATGAAAAGATCAGCCAAAACACGGCGTTCAGCGAGGGATTGGAGATTGAGGAGGTGAAGACGATCCGCATAGGGGGGAAGGTGGAGGAGATCGGACCAGGAAGGTTAAATAGGGCAAAACGCAGGAACCGTTTTTGGACGGCCTCAATGCGCTCGATATGAATTTTATGATAAGGAGTCCAAATTTGGGAGGCATGTTCTAATATAGGACGAACCAGGGAGGTGAATGGGGTTTTAAAGGAATGTGGGTCCGCTAGTACTCTAGAACACCTTGTGATAAAGCCTAGCATGACTCGCGCTTTATTTATCACGAGATTTCGATGTTCGTGAAATTAAAGCTTCGAGTCAAGGAGGACACCCAAGTCAAGAGTGGAGTTAACAGACTTAATCGAAATACCATTGACATAAGAAGTGTGAGGCACATGGTTACGCTTCCGATAGAGGGAAATGTTTTCACACGTGGAGATGTTAAGCAAGAGATTGCTTTTAGAGCCTCATGTAGAGAGCCGATTGAGATCCTGCTGCAGCTCGAGGTAGTCCGTAGGTGAAACTATATTCTTAAAAAGTTTAGTGTCATCGGCATAGGAAAGAACCACGGAAGTATAAATGACTTTACAGAGTTCATTTTTAGCTACAACATAGGGAAGCCTTGAGGTATACCGCTTGTGGACATAATGGAATGGGAGAGGGTGGGTGAATTATTCCTCAAAACATCTGTGCATCTTCTCGGCATCGATTCGACTAACCGTTGACAGCGTTCAAGTGATAGTTTCCTCCACTTATGTTTGACGCACACGAATAAATCGTCCAAATTCCTATAGCTTCTTGCTCCGACCATTATTTTTAATTGGTACCATAAATGTTCTATTAGGTTCAGGTAGGGACTACAAGAAGACCACGGAAGGACATCCAAATTCTTGCTTGTGATCCACTGTTTCACTGATTGTGCTGTGTGTTTTGAATCGTTGTCATGTTGAAACTTCCAAACTATGGGAAAATTTTCATCTTCTATGGGAAACTTTTTGGTAGATTTGGTGTACTTTGGATCAAAAGCTTTATTTTTTGGACGTCTGATGTACTTTTTGCCATCTGATCCATAAAAAGTAATCTTTGTTTCATCTGTCCAAAATACATTTTGCCACTCACGCAAGCTCGTCTTTGTAACTGTTATCTTTTCCATTACACTAGTCACGCTTCTCTGACAATGGCTCAGCATAGACTGAACTTTGCCACAATCCATGTCCCATATACACGATATCCATTCGCCATACACACGATAGTCATTCGCCAATTCACCGCATACATCACATTCCTCCACCTTTAATTCATGCAATACACCATTACAAATCCAAAACATTTCTTGGTTTCACCCTTCGACTCGAACGTCTGCAATCAACAACTTCATGTTCCTTTGACTTCTCAGTTACCAACTCTGCTGAATCCACTTCAGAATTCTTATGCCCTTGATCTTGAACAGCCTTGTTGTTATTATCCAAATGCGTTGAGTTGCTCACCACCTTATCTGTAGCCTCTTCAAATTCATTTCTCTCGACATCGCGACTAACCGCACTGTTCAATTTACAGGAAACAAGTTGATAAGCATGCCGTTTAGTGATACCTTGATTCAAAGTTTCCACTCTGTAAGTAACCGGACCTAAGGGTTTTACGATTCTAGCTTTTTCCCATTTACCCGTTGAATAATTCCTTGTCATTGCCATTTCGTTATGTTCAAAACTCACTCTACGATTACCCGTACTACACTCACGTTGCTGTTCTTGCTTTTTGTCGACTGAATTCATTCTTTGGAATGTTTCCACTCAGATTTATATTAAACACAAATTATTTGATTTGTACAATAATTTTTATTTAGGGAGTTTCAATGCTGGTACAATGGTGGTCGGTGTTCGACTATATAGTGAATGTTTCTTCACCGTGGTTTTATTTGTTCTTTTTGGGAAATCCAGGAGTCCTTAATTGTCCGTAATCGATTTTCAGGAACTCGTCAAATCGACTCGGTCGTTTTTGGGCGTGACGTAAAATTCCGTCACGCCATCTGGATGCTTGTGCAGGTGTCTCGCCACAATTCAATTTTAAAAGATTCCAAGAAGTTCTAAATTTCCTGCCCATCTGCAATTCGGATGGTGACACTCCCGTAGTACAATGAGGAGATGATCGATAATGAAATAGGAACTTCTGCATCGCCATTTCTGAGCTCATTGAGTTAATCAATAAGCTATACTTATACTTAAACGTCTTTACCGCATTTTCAGCAGCACCATTGGATGACGGATGATAAGGCGCTGATCTGATATGACTAATTCCTCTCTCACTCAGAAAATCTTCAAATTCCTTCGAGCAAAAACTAGGTCCATTATCTGATACAATTTTTAACGGAAACCTCCATGTACCAAAATACTCATTCAATGCCATTATTGTCCTTTCTGTGGTGATGTTCTTCATTTCTTTGATCTCAAGCCACTTTGAGTGTGCATCCACTATCACCAAAAACATTCTATTATTAATTGGTCCTAGAAAATCAATATGCAATCTATCATTAGGATTCTCCGGCCAATCCCACACATGTAAGTTTACTCGTGGTGGATTCCTGGCATTTTCCATACATAATACACATTTTTTGCACAAGTTTTCAATGCCCTTGTCTAATTTCGGCCAACCAATTGTAAGAACGAGCTAAGGCTTTCATCCTCACTAACCCCATATGCGCGTCGAGTAACTCATTAAGCAATTTATTCTTCAACGAATCCGGAACAACCATTCTGTGGCCCCAAATAATGCAATTTCCTTCTAATGTCAATTCAATCCTTCGACTGTTAAATGATTTTAAGGACTCATCTACTACTTCTGGCCAACCACTTTTTAAATAATTGTAAACTTTCGCCAGAAGCAGGTCATGTTGCGTTTCCTTCTTGACAACGTCAATTGAAATCGTTCGAACATTTTCTTGAATCGCATGAAAGAATGTAAAATCCTCTTCCATATCACCGTTTTCACTTACTCTCGGTAAACGAGAAAGACAATCAGCTGACCCGTTTTTGATTCCTTGAATATAATGAATTTCGTAATCGTATCCGGTCAAAAAAACGCTCCACCGCTGCACTCTACTCGCGGCCATTTGTGGTAGTTCCTTTTTATTTCCAAAAATTTACATTAGCGGCTTGTGGTCCGTCTCTAATACAAATCGTCTTCCAAACACGAACTGATGGAAATATCTAACGCCGTAAACTATTGCAAGTGCCTCCTTATCCAATTGTGAATAATTCTTTTCCGCAGGTTTCAACGTACGAGAAGCAAAAGCAATAGGTCTTTCCACACCAATTTCCAACACATGAGACAAAACTGCACAAATCCCTGTAGGAGAAGCATCGCAAGTGATTTTAACCGGTAGTTGTGTATTATAAAACATCAAAACGTCCGTAGATTCCAACTTCTCTTTTGCACATAGGAATGCTCTTTGACAACTACGCGACCACACCCATGTCTTGTCTTTTTCTAATAAAGTATACAATGGTTTTACTAAACCGCATAATTTTTAATAAATTTTGAATAATAAGTCATCATTCCGGATTCCGGAAGTCGGATTCTGAGTCATAAAACTGCATTGGGCTTTCATATACATACTTTTCTGACTCCTTTTTCAATGAGCCAAAAAAGTCTGGAAACACTATAAACATCGAGGATAAGTAAGGATAAGAAACAAGGAAATTGATTTTAAAATTCTATTTAGAACAATGGGCCCAATTATTGGAAGGATTCAAAACAGTGCCCAAACCATAATCCGGCTGATTTGTAGATAACAGTTTTCTTTTTAGTCATGTTAGATTTAAGATATTGTCAATATTCGCCTGGAATAAAATAAGTAAAATACCACTTCGGGACCTAATAGCACAAATAAACAAAATGTAATTAAGACCCACAAGATCTTTAAACCATAAATAGGTCCCACAAGACCTTTAAACCATAAAAAGGGACCACAAGATCTTTAAACCGTAAATAGGTCCCAAATGCTCCGATTTGGGCCCAAAAGCACTTAAAAAATGTTTAAAATATTTTGAAAAAATTAAATTATTTATTTTTAATAAAACATATTCAATTACAATTGTTTAATACAATGCTTAAGAAATAAATTAATTATTAATTAAAAACTAAATTATACATGTTTTTTAAATTAAATATTATGCTATTATGTCACACAAAACATAATAATAATCGTTATAATAATGATTTGAGCCGGCGCAGTCTGGCTCTCTGGGACTGATTCTCTTTTGGGTTGATTAGTCTTAATTCGGATCAAAATTCACGTCTGGGATCTCTTCATTATCTGCAAAAAAGGTGTTACAGAATAACTTACTTGTTTTATGAAAATAACCACTTGCCTCCGATTATTTTTGCATCCTTTCTTTGAGATTCGCATCTTGTGCCCTCCCACTTTATCTTAGTTGCTTGTTGTAAATGTAATACTGGTTGTTTTAATAATGTAAACATGTAGGGAGAATTCAGCCACCAAATCAAAACAAATTTTGAATTTAAAACACAAAATAACAAAATAACCTCCAACTGATTTCACGCGTATACACGAACTGATGACTTAAACACGAACACCACTAATTTATATACTTAACCTAGCTACTTTGATCCGTAGAACTCGAGTTCGCGGAATCACAAAGTAGGCGCTGAATTAGTTTCCCATATTTACTATCTATAACTCAAATTCGAGATACCGTAGTAGAAACCGTCGAAACATAATAAATAAATAGTTATATGTAAACCAAATTTTCATTAAAATTTCTTTTCTTTGCGACCTATCGGACTTAAATTATATTTCTTAAGTTTGCAGTAGGACCTATTAGTCCAAAATTATATTTAAATTTTTTGAAATGGACTTGTAGGACCAAAACTATAACTTAAACTTCTGCTACGGGACCTGTTGACACCAACTTACATTTTAAAGTTTTTCATCTGGCTCTACGATGCTCAAATTACATTTAAAACATTTTACAGGGGCTCAATCGGTTCCTAATTATATTTAAAACTACAGTTCGGGGCATTAAGGGTGCTAAATAAAATTTAAATTTCGACTCGGGTATACATATATAAAGTTAATTGGGTCAAAATCATATATACAGAAAATACTAAAATTTAACAAAAATTCTGGCATGTCTTTTTCTTTTAATATTTTCAAATCTATATCCTCACTTTGAACCATTTTACATCTAAAACGACTTACGAATTGAATCCGTGGGATGACTGCCACATGGTCTTCAGCTCTCCTTCCCTGTGGTCCTGCTATGTTCACCAAAAACACCGAGACATTTTTTTTTCACAAACTTTAGACCTTTCGTCTGATCAATCCGACGACTCAGCACACAAGAGAGCGAGATTCATCTCGCCTGCCACGATGATCACCCGGAATCCCGTTATCCTTGGAATTCTGGCTCCGCCTTTCCGGCGTGAAGATCGCCGCGATGAGGGTGGATGGTGGTTCAGTCGGCTCAGTGCGGTGGCACGGGGTGACCATTACCTTTTGAGCAACAAAATGCTCAAATTATTACAACACTAGAATACTTACAGTAGAATATGAAATATTCTTATGTTAAATGCATGGTATTCTCGTACATTCCAATAAGGAGGAGGAGATACACATTAAATTTCGTCCTCCTGTGTCTTGTGATTATACGCAATTTATTTAGTCTTAAAATGAAGTTAGTTACAATTTACAACGTGCTGCCATCTATGATATTTGAATTGAAATTAACAATAAACTATAAACTTCAACACTTTCCCTTGTTAATGAAATTGAATACAATTATCTTAATCTTTTACAAGTAATACAAAGAAAAAATGAATATTTTATGAGAGTCCCATTTTATCGCATAAAATCTTCAATCTCGTGGTTTGCAACGGCTTGGTCATAATGTCAGCAACTTGATGTTCTGTAGAAACAGATTCAACTTCTAGTGTGCCATCCGCTATTTTCTCACGAATAAAGAAATGACCTCTGTCTATGTGCTTAGTGCGAGCATGGTACTCCGGATTCTGAGCCAACCTTAGAGCAGCTTGATTATCTACTTGTAGCCGAGGAACACAAGACAGTTTGGTTATTTCCCTAAATAGTCTGCTTAGCCAAATTATTTCCTTTGATGCTTCATTAGCTGCTACTAGTTCAGCTTCTGCCGTTGAAGTAGCTACACATTGTTGTCTTTTGCTTAACCAGGAGAGGGCTCCTCCTGAATACGAGATTAGTACTCCTGAAGTTGATCTTCCGGTGTGAGTGCAACCTCCAAAATCAGCATCACTAAAGCACTCTAAAACTCTTTTATTGAAGTTGCTACATAACGAAATACTCTTTTCACTCGTGCAACATCTTCTTTCGAAGGATTTTCCAATGACCTTGAGAGAAAACCGACACTAAAAGCCAGATCAGGGCTCGTACCAAGCATTAGATACATTAGGGCTCCAACTGCCTGCCTGTATGGAAAGCTCTGCACCTGTTCGTCAACTTTCCCTGACTTTGATATTTCGGTTCCTTTAAAATTGGTGTTGAAACTGGTCTGCATTCGTTAAAGTTAAACCGTTCTAAAATCTTTTTAGCATGTGCATTCTGGCTAACTCGAATGAACTTATCAGCCTGCTCGATTTGTAGTCCTAAAAAGAAATCAGCCGGTTTCGAAATAATCTTGAATTCCGATTTTAAATTATTTAGAAATATTTCTAATTCCTTTCGATCATTAGCTGCAACCATTCCATCATCAACGTATAAGATCAATATTAAGCGTTTTCCATGCACGATTCTTATGTAAAGACATGGATCTTCTTTGCTTTGCTTAAAACCTAGTGATAACAGAAATTTTCCAAAACGACTGTACCAGCATCTTGGTGCTTGCTTAAGACCGTATAAGCTTTTTCTTAATTTACACACCCGATCAGTGCCATCATCATATCCTTCTGGTTGCTGAATATATATGATTTCTTCTAATTCTCCATAGAGAAAAGCTGTTGACACATCAAATTGCATGAGAAACATATCCTCACTTGCGGCTATACTTATGATTGATCGGATCGTTGCCATTCTTGCGACTGGACTAAATGTTTGATTGTAGTCTTTACCTTGTCGTTGAGCACACGACCATACGTGCTTTGTATTTATCGATCGACCCATCTGGATTTGTCTTAAGACGATAGACCCACTTACATGGCAATATTCTTGCTCCGTGTGGTTTATTAGTTATTATAAAATAACTAGTTAAATGACTTAAAAACTACTTTTTTGTTGAGTTAACTCAACCATGCATTTTGCAATAGTTGCCATCGATTGTCCCATTTCTTTTATTCCCGTGTCAATGGATTTTAAAATTTTTCGATTTTCTTCCATGTCCATTTCGGCGAGTCTTACAAATTTGTCGTCTGGAAAATATGGTTTAAAAATGTGAAATTCTATAATATGAAAGTATTTACCAGTTTCCAAGTTACTTCTACGTCTTTTTCGGTTTCCCCTTGTAGCTGTCGACGGAGTTTCGGCTGGACTTGCAGGTGCTGACTCTGGTTCCACAACAATTGTTCGGTTGAACCACAACTCGTCGTCGTCTTGGATCGTGTTGTTCTCGTTTAGTTCAACTGGAGTCGATTCCAACAACTCGCCAGCGAAGCCGAAGGATGGCTCCGTCTGCTGTCCAAGTACGCTCAGGTCCGTGCCCCAACACGATAGGGCACGTTCCTCTAGGTCCGTCAATGGCTGTATGTCCAAGGGTCCACCACCTGTTCATCGACTCTCGACAGTATTATGGCGTATTTTCTTTATGGTCAAATACCGCCAATTGTCAAATACTTTTTTCCACTCGAGGGACTTCCTCATTGGACCTTTGAGCGAGTTGAGTTTGGAGGTCAACTCTTCCCAAATCTTGTTCACCGACGAGTCCGTGGCTTTTTTCAGCCGCATCTCCTTACATTGTTCTAGGAACACTACATAGAGTTCCTTTTGGGCGGCTGTGACTCGTCCAATACGTTTTTTAGCTATTGAAAATGAATAAAGCAAATTAACAAATGGACTCAATCATAGATAATTTATACTTACATAAACGGACCCAAAACAGTCAAGCTTTGCACAGTACAATCCACAAACAAAAATTTGTAATCCCGTAAATATCAAAATATATCAAACGTTTGAACAACACAAAACAATACTCACTTTCCAATTTATACTTACGATTAGTTTTCTCCATTTTTTGTTGATTGATAAGTTTAATAATATAAATAATTAATATAGTTTTAATAATCCACTTCTAATTTATTTTCTTTAAGTTTATATGTTTTCGTTGTCAAAATTGACAGTGTTCGTAAATGAAAATTCAGATTCAACTTTTAATTAATTAACATATATTGTACTGTCATAGTTTACAAAATAATTTTGGGTTCACTACGTTTTGCTTAACGTGTTCTTGCTTGAACTGGCTCCCTACTGAATCTTATCGAAAACAACGCAAGACTGGTTGATCCCGTTGAGATCATTTTGTATGCGCTGGATCCTTCTGTAGCAGATGTGACAATTAGGGCTGCCAGCGCTGCACAAAATTCGTTGGATTGGGGTTGCACGAACAGACAGATTCGTTAACAAACCGGTTTCGAAGTTAAAACTTGTTAGGAGTTAACGAATTCGAAAATAAGTTGTGCCCAGAATACCAACTTAAAGAATTCTGTTAAAAACCAAATCCTTTAACTTTCTTAACAGAATTCTGTTAAGTTAACGAAAGTGGCCAGAATCGCCCCGAATGTCCAAGTCTGATTTTCCTTTAAAGAGTGCATTTCTGTATCCATGGCCTTTTTCCATTCAACTTTAGCTTCACTGTTAATTGCTTCTTCATAAGATTCTGGATCGGTTGAGGGAGTGATTATATTTTCAACGACCATGACATAATCATTAAGATACTTTGGAGTCTTCAAGATTGAATGATCTCGCAAACTTCTTGCCTGTGATTGGGGAAGATCATCCTCTTCTTTTTCTGAAATTTCGGTTTTGCCACCGCCTTCAACATCTTCTAAATTTTCACCTGATTCATTATCATCTGATTTAATTGGCATGTTAGTACCTTTCTCGTTTGAAACGGAGGTTTCCAGCTGTAAGCTGACTCCTTTTAGACACCTTCCAGGCTTTTCTTGAAACAATACATCTCTAGATGTGATTATTTTCCCGCTTTCTTTAATATAAATTCTATACCTTTCATCACCATCATATCCCACTAAGTAGCCCTTTATGGCTTTTCTGTCCATTTTCTTACGTCTTTCAGATGGAACATGAACGAAACAAGTAGAGCTTATCGTACGAAAGTGCTTTATCCTAGCCTTCTTTCGCATCCAGAGTTCGTAAGGACTCTTATCATCTACGGGTGATGTTCCAGTTCTGTTTAGAATGTACACTGCGGTATTTACTAACTCTGCCCAGATAGCTTCAGGATAGTTAATGTCTGGATTTGAATACTTAAAGGTTCGTGCCATTTCTATGACAGTGCGATTGTCACGCTCACTGCATCCATTTTGCTCAGGTGTATATGGTGCGGTTAACCTGTGTGTTATGCCATGTTCTTTGAGGATGGTTCTAATATTTTCATTGTCAAATTCACCACCTCCATCGCTTAGTAACTCTTTAATTACATGGCCTTGCCGTTTCGCATGAACAAGCATTTGTAGAAATGCTTCTTTTACTTGTGACTTCTGATTGAGCATGAAACCATAGCGGAATTTCGTATAATTGTCTTTGAACTCGACGAAGAATCTTTTCTTGGTAAAAGACTCGTGAAAATGTCCGACTACATTAGCTGATATCAATTCACCAGGTTCAGTAGCTTGCTGTCTAGTACCAAAAGGGAAACGGTGTGCCTTGCCATAGATGCACGGCTCACAAAGATCTCTGTTTAAGGTGACGTTGATACCTAGTTCTCTAGCAAGTAAAGCTCTAACGTGTCGTTTGTCTTGATGCCCAAATCTTTCATGGTAGAGTTGCAACAAAGAATTGTCTGCTAATGCAAGGTTTATTTTTGAATCTCGCTCGGCAGCAATTGGTTTTATATTTGCATGAAACAATGTGCCACTAACCTTTCGTGTTCCGCTCAGTACAATTTTGCCATTAACTCTTAGAAAACACTTTGTAGGCGAAGATTCAAATTTACTGTCTCTGTTCAAATCTTGTGCAGCTAGAATTGAAAGTAAATTTTTAGATATGTCAGGAACGTACCATACTTCTTGCAAGGTTAAAATCATATTTTTATCGTTAACCTTAGACAAAATCTTTATAGTCCCTTGACCAAGTGCTTTGAGCCTTTCCTGACCTGCAGCTCTGATTGTGCGCTGACTTGGAAACTCTTTAAAATCTATAAAGTAATCAAAACTATTTGTTACATGTTTTGTTGCTCCATTGTCGATCCACCAACTTGTTGAATTATCCTTCTCCTTCTGCTATCCATTTGCGACAATCTTTGACCCAATGACCCTTTCTGCCACAATAATTACAAACAGATCCTCGTTTGTTTGGTTTATTGCTATGTGTCTGTTTTTCTTTAGCTGAATTTGCTATTAAAGCCTCTTGAGTAGACTTTTCACTATCGACAGACTTTTTCATGTTTCTTTCGAATAAACATAACTGCACTGTTAACTCATCAAAACTTTTCTCCGTGTCCTTTGTTAGAATCATCCAACTAGACCTGAATGTGTCGAATACTGCTGGTAAGATAAATAATGTTTTGCAAACTAAAAGCAAATCTCGTAACTTATTTTCCTTTTTAGCTAGAAGACCATTGTTCAATTCAGTCCACAAGCTTCTCAGCTTCGCAATGTGCGTCGAAACGTCATCTGCATGTGACCAAGAAAACGCGAAGAACTCATTGCATAACCTAAAAAGTTGATCTTTCGATGATGCCTCAAACTGATCTTTTAATGCTTCCCAAGCATCATATGCAGTCTCTTTGTCCATTATTTTTTCATATACGGCATCAGTGACCGAACTCGTTATCATCGATTTCGCGTAGCTGTTGGCTTTTCGATATAAGTCACTATTCTCTTTGTACAGTAACTTAGCTTCTGCTGTTGCCGAAGCACTAGGTTCCTCAGGTTTCTCCAATTTCTTGTCGATTACATCCAGAGCGCCTTCATGATAATCAAGAATATCACGTACCTTTCGCTTCCACATTGGCCAATCTACTACACCTGTCAACGGTTTGATGTGTCTTTTGAAATCCATTGTTGGCTATTTCAAAAATGACCAAAGAAAACTTAGTAACTTTACTCATTAACTATTAATTAAATTTAAGCAGCTCGAATTAATCCACGTGCAGACCCGTAACCTCTTGTGATTATACGCAATTTATTTAGTCTTAAAATGAAGTTAGTTACAATTTACAACGTGCTGCCATCTATGATATTTGAATTGAAACTAACAATAAACTATAAACTTCAACACTCTGTACTTTCCACATTGCCCCAATGACTATTTAGCCAATAACGTTTGTATTACAATACTGATTCTAATTACCACGTAAATAGTATTACCGTTCTTTGGTTTTGTTGAACAAGTTAGTATATACAGTGGAACCTCCATTATCCGTCAGGAACGGGACCGAAGGTGTGACGGATAATCGAATTAGACGAATAACCGAGACTTTTTCATTTTTCTATGTTTTTGATAGTATTTCTCTACCTTAAATTGTCATTTTGACCCATACTTACATAGATGATGAATTTGAAGCTAATTAAATCAAATTGAATGCTATTGTTTTTAAAGTACATAATATGAAAGATGAAAACAAAACAACAAGCCTTTTAAATATTGAATCGATAGTCCATATGTTTATTAATCATGATTGCAACATTAATACCACATTAATTTTTCTGCTTAAAAAATTCAGTAATTTTAGCTTGTTTCACTGTTGATTCTGATTTTAGAGTGGCGTAACGAAGCATTCTCTGAAGGATCAATGAATCAGTACGATCAGCATCTTCTTGTTGTATGTACCAATCGAAGAAGTGTTGAATATGACTAGCTGCTTCTTTGGCTTCTTTACGCAAATGAGCGTCATCAAATTCAATATCTGAGTCCGAGTCTACAGCTTCATCTGAAGTAATTTTTTCAACAATTTCTTCGTCTGTTAACAATTTGTAGCCTAGTTCATCATCATCACAGTGTAACCAATCTTTAAGTCCATTTTCATCATCCAATGAAAACACAGAAGCCGAGTCTTTCAAAATTTCACTAGTTACACCATCGCATTCGATTTTATTTGATTGTTGATGATCTTCAATTGATTCCGGCCATAGTTTGTTCCATGCTCGTTTGAGTGTTTCATGAGAAACCTCGGCCCAGGCAATTGATGCATTGTCAACAACATTTTTGAGATCGTAGGCTTTCCAGAAATCTTGCAGTGAACAATCTTTTTCAATTACGAGTTTTTGCAAAAATTTCTTTCTGTATCGCCGCTTGAAAGTTTCAATCACAGACTGATCCATTGGCTGTATTAATGATGTTGTGTTAGCTGGCAAAAAATAGCACGTAATATTTCTATCGTCACTTTTCAGCAATTCGAGTTCAGGATGAGCTGGTGCGTTATCCAATAAAAGAAGTGCTTTGGGCGGCAAATTCTTCGACTTTAGATCTTGTTTGACGAATGGCACAAATACTTTTTTGAACCAATCGTGAAAAATAGTCTGAGACATCCATGCATTTGGTTGTGCGTAGTAATGAACCGGGAGAGCATTCATGTTGACGTTTTTGAAACATCGCGGTTTCTTAGAAGAACACATCAAAATCAATAAAATTACTTGTTTTTTAAAGATAAATTGTTTTCTTTTAAAAATATCTCTTTCAGGAACGTAACATTCTCTTTACAGAACTACAACATAAATTCCTAAATTGGTGACCGCCTACGTGATCTGAAGGAGATATTATTTCTACAACAATGGCCAACCAAATGATGTACATTCCCGAGTTTGATTCCGATGATCCAGAGATGTGGTTTTCTATGGTGGACTTCGCGTTAGATAGCGCTGGCATCACCGATGAAGCAAAAAGGTGTGCTTGCGTTGTAGGACGATTAGGAAAACATCATGCCCGCGAAGTTCGCGATCTCATGATCAGGAGACCAGCAACGAATCCGTACACCACACTGAAGAACGAGCTAATCAAACGGCTAGGTGCCTCACAGGAGCAGAAGACGAAAAGGCTAATAGAAGGCGAGGAGATTGGAGACCGCAAACCATCTCAATTTCTGCGACACCTTCGGGAATTAGGTGGCGCAGCAGCAACAGAATCAATGCTTCATACAATTTGGCTCTCCAGACTTCCAGCTATGACCCAGGCGATCTTGGCAACCCAAAAGGATAAACAATTGGATGAACTTGCCGGACTGGCAGACACAATCGCGGAAAACGTCGCGAGCACCACCAACACCAAAGTAGTAGCAACTACTGACGACGTCCTATCCTCACAGTTGAAAGGAATGACCCTTGCTATAACCCAGGAAATTGCCGCTATGAGAGGAGAATTTGCAGAATGGAGACAGCGCGACGTCGAGCCTCATCCAAGAAAACCTAGATCTCGATCAAGAAGACGTCACCGGTCAGCCAGCAGAAATAACGGAATATGCTGGTACCACAACAAATATGCAGCTTCCGCTCAGAAATGCACCCAACCATGTTCATTCGTGTCGGAAAACCGTCTGGGCAGTCGTTAAGTGCGGCAAACGACAGCCTCTCCACGTCTCGCCGCATCTTCATTAAGGACGCAGGAAGTCAGCTCGATTTTTTAATCGACACCGGTGCTGATCTCTGTGTCTTTCCCCGAAAACATCTACAGGAACATCGGGTCAAATCATCGTATCAACTGGCAGCGGCGAACGGTACACCTATTTCGACGTATGGAACAATCCACCTCACATTAAACTTTGGACTTCGTCGAGATTTCCCATGGAGATTTGTGGTAGCCGATATCACAAGACCAATTATTGGAGTCGATTTCCTAGCATTTTATAACATCCTCGTGGATGTTAAAAATCGTAAACTAATCGATAATCAAACTCAACTATTTTCAACAGGTACAGAAGCTGACGAAACAACTCCGGTAGTCAAAACTATTTCGGGAGCAACCGAATTTCATGCGCTGCTGATGAAGTATCCAGAAATCACTCGTCCAGATGGAATCGTAAAGGTGAAACACAATACCCTGCATTTCATCAAGACGACTCCTGGAGCACCTGTAGCACACAGGCCACGGCGCTTAGATCCCGAGAAGTTTAAAGCAGCCAAAAAGGAGTTCGACACTCTGCTAAAACTTGGAATAGCAAGACCATCAAGTAGCAGCTGGTCATCACCACTACATTTAGTCCAGAAACAGAATAAGGACTGGAGACCGTGCGGCGATTATCGTGGACTCAACGCGAGGACCGAACCCGACAGGTATCCAGTTCGCCACATTCAGGACTTCACACAAACTCTCAATGGGAAGAGCATTTTCTCTACCATTGACTTAGTTAAAGCCTTTCACCAAATACCAGTTGCTACAGAGGACATCCCAAAAACAGCAGAACTAGTGTATGGACAACCCCTGAGACTTCCAGGAGATTTTCTGCAACACCATCCAGAAGAAGGAAGCAGCGAATCAAACTTCGCGAAGACACTTCGCGAAAGTATGAACCAGTTACGACCAACCCCCGGAACGAGACATGGAAGAAAGTCTATATTCAGGTTTAAAGATCTGCAGACAGCAGAGTACGTGTTCGTGCGGGCGGACGGCCCGAAAACCATCCTAAAACAACCATACGAGGGACCATTCAAAGTAATCAGCAGAGCGGAGAAGACATTTACTATCAACGTGAGAGGACGCAACACCACTATTTCTATCGACAGGATAAAACCAGCATACATCATGGAGGACAACACGACAGAATCCAGTGACCAGCAAGACATGGTGCTAGTTCCAGTTCCGCAAGAAGAGACCCACAGTCAACCGCAAGAAGAAACCACCAGTCAACCAACCGCGATTTCAAGACACACCACACGTTCAGGAAGAAGGATACGATTTCCGGACTACCTACAGGCAGGATTCGCATAGTTCGTGACTTCATCACTGGCAAGGGGGTACTGTAGCGAATTACCCTGTGATCGCTACCAACATATCAGGCGAGTCACCCGGTACTCGCGTTGAAAGGATGCATACCAGATGCCGATTGTAGCATCCTTCATCAGGAGAAAGTTTCTCACGCTTTGGAAATTACGGCGTGAGTGCGTGCCAAATGTGACAACGTATTTTACGTCACATTTGGTTTTGTACAAGGACTTTCACCAGTTCAAGTGAAAGTTTTTCGCGGAAAAAGGGTTCATCGATGTGGTGGGAAACCTGGAATATAAACACCACCATCGAGGGAAAAAGGATCACTCTCTTGGACCAGCTCCGGCTAAGAACACATCAAAATCAATAAAATTACTTGTTTTTTAAAGATAAATTGTTTTCTTTTAAAAATATCTCTTTCAGGAACGTAACATTCTCTTTACAGAACTACAACATAAATTCCTAAAGTTGTAATTTTACCTTGAATGCATTAACATTTTCAACACTTGCGGCACTCATTTTTTCCCCTTCGATTTGTAACTCCCGTATTCCATGGCGTGTTTCGAAATTATCTAACCAACCATTGCTTGCTTTGAAATTTGGGTCCCCGTTCAATTTATCGTTGAAAAACATTGCTTTTTCAGCAAGTATTGGACCCGACAATGGTATTCCTTCACAACGTTTCTGAAAGAACCATAAATACAATGATTCATCAAGGGCTTCATTTGCGGCTGCTTTCATCGTTTTACGCTTTCTTGGGCGACCATCATAACTTTCCATCTGAGAAGCAAACTTTAAAATTTTCTCCGCATTTTTTTTCAAATCGTTAATTGTTGTTCGCGCAACACCAAATTGACTGCTAAGAGCAGTAGCATTTCGTCCCTTTCCCAATTCTTGAATAATTTCCAACTTCTTTTCGAGTGTTAAAACGTTTCTACTGCGTTTTGTACTAGATGTACTTGCGGATTCAGTTGTTTGATCCATTTTGTATCAACAAATATGAACCACTTGTTACAATACTCTGAGTCAAACTAATCGTGAAATTGCATGATTAAACACAAGTCGATGTGATAAGCAGAGTTTGAAATGTCGCGCGTCGCATTCTATTTTTAGAATCACGCGTTGAAACAAAGAAACGAACACCAAGCAACGTAGCGGTAACTTCCAGTGAAGTACTTTGGTGTTTTGTAAACAAAACAAATCAAAATATGTTATTATAAACAAAACGGAATGAAACGTAGATAGAGAAATGCTGAGTCAAACATATTGAAAAAGACTAAAAAAAATTCACAATTGACATCAAATCTTGACGGTTAATCGAGAGACGGATAATCGAGGTTCCACTGTATGTAGTTATTGTAAGTACAGTCCACGTCACACACTTAAACTCAGTTATTTTAAGATTTTCTTCCACAAGATTATTGTTTATAAAACATAAATAAATAGGGAAATATACAACTTTGATACTGGTAGCAACAGAAAAGTTTAGATAAACGAATAGATTAATTTCTATCCGTTTTTTTTAAATAACTTCAGGTAACATTTTGCGTCATTCGCTTAAACTCATCTTCCGAAAATTCAATGAGACAATTATGTAAAAATGATTTTTTATCAATTTTTTATTTATTTTACTTTTTAGAAGTGTGTGCCTCCACCTTTTTCGATTAGCTCTAAGATTCTATTCGGTAGTGAATCATATAATTATTTTATGCTGCTTTAATTCTATTAATTAATGTCTCTACATTATCATATTGCCTTCCGTCCTCGTATACTTTTCGAGAAAACCAGCCCCAGATATTCTCTATATTATTTAGATCCGGAGAGTATGGAGGTCATGCCAACAACTCAACGTCCTGCGCCTGAATAAAGCTTAACGACTTGAGCTGTATGAATTCGCGCATTATCATGTTGGAAGGTCCAACATAACGGTCCGAATATTCTTTTTAGTTGCTGGTGTTTTATCCCGGGGTGTTGATGGGGAAAGGAACAGGGAGTGCTTTCCCGAAGGGAGAAGTTCACCTGCACCCAACGAATAATCACGCTCGAAGGAAAAATTTTAATATTTGTATCTCTATTATTTTTTTTTTTTTTTTAATATACTTTTGTCTCCCCTTTTCAAACAATCTTAGATATCGTCCAACTTATTTATTCCAACTTTTCCAATTTATACATTACAAAATAATTCGAAATATATAGGCTCTCGTCAATTTACTATTTATTTATCTTATGTCTCGTCAATTTACTATTTATTTTAAGTCTTACTCATTCTATTTTTAAAATAATTCAAATCAATTATTTCTCTTTTCCGCCTTTTTTCCACGATTCATTTGAGGGACGAGTATTCCAAAATTAGTTATTCAAAATATTTCTTTATTTTTCATTTTTCACAATTCGTTAAAAGCGTTCAAAACAGTTATCATTTTATTTGAAGTCGCTTATTTTTTTGATTCTATTAAATTTACTCACAAATCCTCAATTATTTCTTTTTTTTTTACAATTCATTTGAAGAATGAGTATTCCAAAATTAGTTATTTCTCTTCTCCACGGTTTGCTGGACCGAGCCGGGGTTTGCCCAGTGACCACGTAATATTTGATCGAGAACAACGGGAGCGACCACTTAGGTCACCGGCCAAAGCACGACTGAAAATGCGCGTCAGTTTGGGGCCCTTAAATCTCGACCCAAAATGCTGATGCGCATTTTCATTAAGTCGCGCATGGCGACCCGGAATGTGCGCAATTAGCACTTCATTTTAAATTTTAAGAACTTACGCGATCAGATTTCATCACGACGGTGATGAAATCCGATGGCGACAGTTCGTCGCGATCCTATGATTGGGTTGCGATCAAGTTTTATCAGAGTGATAAAACTTGACCGCAACGGGAAATTTTATCGCGCATGGGTCTTATCACCAAGATGTAACCTGATCGCGACAGAATTTCGCGCATGGGAACCCAAAATGCAACGTCAGCATTTTGGGTTGGGAATGGACGAGTTCCCATGGTGGCTGTTTTACGGCAGGGGGGTAAGGGGGGGGAGGAGAACATGTGCAACGTCAGCATTTTGGGTTGGGAATGGACGAGCTCCCATGGTGGCTGTTTTACGGCAGGGGGGTAAGGGGGGGGAGGAGAACATGTGTGGCGGAGCCTAGGCTCAGTCACAACACTGGAAAGGTAATTGCAGTATTGATTTATAAGAAACAGCAGTCATTCTCACATTTGGAAAAGAAAGGTCTACTGTTCCATAATATGAAATGGCTTCCCACACCATTATAGCTCCTGCCTTGCTATAATTGCTTTCCAAGAATATTTCTTCCTTCCTCAAATCGTGAAAGTAGTATGTTACACCATCCGTGCTGTCTAAATTAAATTGTTTTTCATCCGCAAACCCAACTCTGCGCCAATCATTTTCACCGAATCGATGTGAAATATCCCACGTCATGTGCTTCCTTGCAAACTTAAGCCGTTGTTGCTTTCGGAGTAGGGTCGGAGGTGGTTTTTTCATTACTTTTATCCGCTTCAGATAGCTACTATTCTTGAGCAGTCGTAAATCTGTTGATTTGCTAGCTTTGGCACCACTTTTGGCAAGGAGTTTAGAAGAGGACGTGAAATTTGAGGCCAAATGAAGAATTCTGCGTTTATCCTGTGGCGATAATACCTTAGCAACGCGTCCTTTGCAATTATTTCCATAATATGAAGGGACTCCTAAGTAATGGACCCCAATTTTTTGACTGAGACCAAGCTTTTCAGTTATAAATCTGCTTGAACGTCCTCCCGAGTGATAAACGTCGATTTTGGCCCTTTCAGTGATGCTTGGTTGCTTATTTTTCGCCATTCAATTTCAATTCAAATTCAATATTCTTTTTGTAAATTTTTGTTATCTCTAAATAAACTCACACGAATCGTATAATTGGAAATTACCGTTGAGTTTAAACCACTGACGAGAACAATAAATACACTTGTTTGATAAATGCTAAAAAAAACAATAGAGAAGAGTCCTTCAAACACAGCTGGACATTTTGCATGGTAACAGAGTACTTGATGAAAATTGGTTTGAGTTGAGAGATTACAATTAGAAAACTGTATATATGTTGTGTTTAATTGGTCGTGTAAATTTAAACTTCTTATTTAAGTGATATAAACTTTATTGATAACTTAGTGATTGACGTACAATCTATGTATATCTTTACGCTTCCATGATCCGCCTAATACTGCCTCTATTCAGGTTGGCCACTAGCTCCTCGTATTGTCAACTGGTATTGCCAATCTCTACTCATGACAATATAGTCAAGTGAAAGTAAAATCTATTTCTTGGTTTAATTATTGTACGACGATCGTGGTGCTGTCGCTGGTTGAGTCGTAGAGTCGTAGACTTCTGCACATGATTGAGTAGTAGTTGAGTAGTTTATTACTGTAGTTAACTTCGTTATCTTATTAACCATGCAATTCATCGGTGACTCCTTGCATTATATTCTGCTTTGAATTGTTATCAATTGTAGGTATTGGACATCTAGTAATTCTGCTGAAAACCTGTTGGTTAGTACAATCTTAATGATCATTTCGTGGTGTATTTTTCCAATTTAAGAAGATGAGTTGAACATTTGACTTGTCAATGCTACATTTACATAGTACATATCGTCGGGCTTATGCCAAAACCATGAATTTGTGCATTTTTGCCGATTTATAGTTATAGATGCCACTAAATGCAGAATTGGCGTTGTATACGTTTAACACAAAAGTACTTATACACGCGGCTTATGATATTTTTCCAAGTCTGTAAAATTCAATTTCACCATAAGAAATAAAATCGCCGTAGAATATATTTAAATGTATTCCAATTTTAATTTGTCACAATATAATGTAGATAGTACAATAGAATTTGATTGAATGCCAACAAATTGCCAAAGTAACTGTTACAGTTTATAACGCCACTCCATGTTGTCGCCTTTCAGAAAAAACTTCTCGAGTCACAAACTCCAAGAATCGGCACCGACCGATTCAGTTCACACCATCGATACAGTATAGAACTGATTGTGTGCCGTTAGCTCCAATGTAAACAACTGTAAGCAAAATGTGATTTGGATGCGTATTGTCGCCAATGTGAAAGCAAAAGTATTTTGTATGCAAATAAATGTGATCATCGTTTGAATGTTTCAACCAAATCTCAGACAGACGTATCTCCGATATTTCAAAATCATGAAACCACTTTTTTATTTTTATTGCAATATTTAATTCAACATTTTCGAAAAATTAGATGCAAGACAGCAATAGTTCAAAAATTCAAATGCAATTTTCTCAGAACATCAATTCTGGACATTCATGATTTTGGCATACACCGGGCGACATGTTCCTTGCTGTTTAAGCAAGCCTGTTGCCTTGATGGTTATGCGGACGCGTTGTGTCATGATCAAACCACTCTTTTTGAAAGATTTTGAAGTCTCTAGACATACATTTTGTTCCGTTGTCGGTATGTAGCTCTTCTGGTATTTCAAATAATTTCGCTAATAATATGGAGAAACAAAAACAAGTTTAACGGCGTAAAATCAACAAATTATTTACTTGCTACCTATTTACCCACTTTTTTCCACGTATTTCCTGCTTTCCTCCTTGTTTTGCGGAATGACCGCATCGCTTTGCCCTTATGCGCCCAAACTAAACCGCCCAATCCGAAAAATAACTACTATTAATTAGAAACAGATTGATCTGCACAGTATTAATTTAAAATTAAGACAATTTTCTAATCACACACTAAAACAATCGTTCAAAAAAAAGAAAGATATTAAAAGCATTCAATTTTACTTTGGCCAGTAGCTCTTATAAAGTTTAAATTTATGTGTGCCCTCAATGCGCACCAGAACAGGAAACATAATAGGAAACGTTAATTGTAATAATGTATTTATAATATTATTAATATTTGTAAGGTATATAATAATTGTTGCTAATGTACATTTTAAGAATTGCGAAATTAAGAAACTTAATATGTAATATGATTTTCATAAATAAAATTAGTTATAATCATGTAACATGTCACACAAATAAAACGATTTTAAATTCCTATCTACAAAATTTGTTTTCATTTCAATTATCCATCTTTCGACTGAGATGTGGTCACCACGGAAACAAATTAAAATTTCTTCACTGGAGTGAATTGACTGTCTACAAGATTTTGTTTCTTTTTCAAAATACAGTACTACTCGTATCAAACATCAAGGCGAAAACGAAACTATTTGATCCCTCTTTGGTAGAAAATATCGGGTCAGAATTGCCATACATCGCTCTTCATTTATGCCAACGACACATGAATCCTTCCCAAGTCAAGTCTAACCTCTATCATCGGTCTCAATCTATAAAATTGTAAAAATTGTGTTCTATCGTAATACTTCTAACAGTGGCCACTCCATTAGAGCAGAACTGTTAGATCCCATACATTTATCCACTCGACAATAACTGGGTTTAAATTACTCCACTGTATAAATAGTTGAGATAGAAGTATCCAGATGGTGACATGGATACATTTCCGAGAGTTTGAATTTTTTCTTTGAATTGTTTGTGTTGGATAAATAATAGACGGATCTTCTTAATTATGATCATTTATTAAACTGGATAATATGCTTAATACATGACGCTATGACGGTCATCGACTGACTAACTACGCGACAGATCTCTTAGCAACCAATAACTTTATCTTGCAACTTTAGGTGGCAGCACCTTCTGGTATAAATACTAATGTATATCTTATTTACAACAGTTTGAATTGCACAAAATTACAATTTCTTCAAAACTTTCAGTTAATTTCATCTGAAAATTTAAATTCAAGTAATATGTGAGGAATTTATGCAACCAAGATTTATGCAAATCGAAGAAAGTTCATATAAATGTGAAGTGAAGTTGGTAAAAGTTTGTAATCTATCGAGAACAAGTCCGGTGCGTTCTTTTGCTACTTTGGTTGTGTACTCGATAACGATGACCAAAAGAACGCGGCTCAAGTGTCTAACAACGTGTAAAAAAATCGAAGGAAATTCATATAAATGTGAACTGAAGTTGGTAAAAGTTTGTAGTCCATCCAGTGCCAAACCGGGCTGTTCTTTTGTTGCACAAATTCCTCATATTTTATTTTATTTCAAATTTTTGGATGAAATTAACTGAAAGTTTGGAAGAAATTGTAATTTTTTTAAATTTAAAGAAAAGTTTAAACTCGCGACAAGGAAAAGGAACCGACATCTGGATATTTCTAGCGCAGCTGTTTACCGAGTAGAGTTATTTAAACCCAGTTATTATCGAGTGCTAATTTGACTGGATAAATGTATGGGATTTAACAGTTCTGCTCTACTGGACTGACCAACAGAAGACGGCTAATGGCGACTAATTGGAGTCATTTCAGTATAAATTTTCATGTCAATTATCATTTCTGAATGTGTGCTAATCGAAGTCATTTCAGTACAAATGTTCATTTCGATTATCATTTCAATGAAATGCCAATTTTGAAAGGTTTGCGGCTCAAGAAATGCCAATCTGAAATTGCTATTTCAGTCACAGTTAAGGCGCGTTTCCAATGCCAACATGGAGTGGAGTGGATTGGCTTACATATTCCGCTCGTTTCGCATCCACGCACTCCACCATATGTGCCTCTCGTGTAATATGTTCCTAGCGTGGCGTGAAAATAGGATCTATTTTCTATTGCTATTTCCACGCTGGAGTGGCAAAAAGGTGTATTTCGAAGCAATTCCCACAGTTGGCCGCGACAAGATCGCTCGAAGTATGCGACAAATTTTTGTATTTTTTCTAGTAAAATTTCTTAAAAATGCAAAAAAATACTCAGTTCTAATGTATTCAAGACATAATAATACAAATATGGTTATTTTATATGGAAAGAATATTATAATTTTGATAATTAAACACGACTGAAAATATGCTCGACAGATGTATGTGATATCATGCAATAGATACAATAGATAATGGTAAGGAGTGCAGGTAGTAGCTGTGAATGATATATATGCGCCCCACGTTGTTCGTTACAAGTATTTTCATAGCTATGAAAAATTCACAATCAAAAATTTCCACGACAATCTCTATGTTGTACGGTATCTGTATGGGGCTAGCAGAATTTTTTTTATACTTTTTAGTCCATTTTAAAAACGTTTTATATTAAAAATTCTTTTTTATTCAAATATGTAATTATTTTCTGCTTTTAAGTCGTGTGTGTGAAAATTAGGAATCGACTTCAAAAAATTTTTATACAATATTGTCTTCCAGTTCTGAGCTATGTTTAAAGTTGCAAGTCTTTAGGTCATCAGGAAGCTAGTTAAAAATCGATTGCAAGATTTTTACCGAGCAGACAGACAGACAAGAAAGCGATCTAATAAAAACTATAATATAAAATAGTGACCATTCTAGAAAGTATCGAAAAAATCCAAGAAAGGGTATTGGACGATCTGAAAGTGAAAGTGCGTGAGATAGCTGAAACCCTAGGCATATCAACTCGGTAGGTTATTTCAATTTTACATGAACATTAGATATGAGAAAGCTAACTCCAAAATGCCTGTCGGTGCCGCGTTTGTTCATAATCGATCGAAAACGTCAAAACGATGGCCATCCCTCGTATTTTCCACATTTGTATAGACTAAGTGTGTAGAGCTAAAAAATGATAACGTTGAAAAATAAATAATTATTTTGACAAAGATCATGTGTTTTCTTAGTATAGTTAGGCCAGTAACATCTTGAACGCCATAGTAAGACCTATTGAATATAATTTATCACAACAAAGTCAGTCACAGCTAGTTCCATGCTTTCACATTTTCGTGAAAAGCAAAAAACGCGAACTTGTCCTGATGGAGTTGAAACTAATTGGTTTAAATAAAAAATGTTTTCGTAAAACTTTTAACATGTGTTTCTTTTTTAAATTACTTAAAATTAACGTATCGCAAATTTCCTTAACATTACTACAAACTAATGTATGTACTAATAGTGCTTACAAAATAACACGGAAGAATAATATAATATGAATTACTCTACTAATTTCGCGACACATAGGAGGACGAATAAAAAATATTCTTAAAATAATTTATACATCGAAAAACAATTTTTCGCTTTATCAATTTCAGTTATACGACTAAGCATCGTTTATCATGACATTTTTTAGACACTTCTTATAAAAAATAAAACTCTCTACTACATTTCTTTTTCAGGCATTTTGTTAGTTTTCAAGTTGAGCTGGACACTTTGAGAGAACAATTTTACAATGCCATAATACTTAGAGGAGAACACCTTCAAGAAGCTCGGAATATTTTTGTCAAACAGTTCAATGCAAAAAGGCCGATATTTTCTATACACTGGCTGCATTTCATCCCATATAGACAGAATGTCACATTCGAAGCTGAAATAAGTTTATATTACGCAAAAATTGTACTACAGAAAGTTATTTATCTACTTACTCTGTGGTGTTAGTGCAATCCGCTAAAGAGATTATAAGGTATTGTATCTTCAAGTTTGTACACTGATTGTAAATCTCTGAAGATTGCTGTCTACTAAATATCGAGTATACTGCTTCTGTCCGGTCACTATCGAAATGCAAGTTATTTTGTTTTTGTTTAACTTTATTTCATTGGAATAAATAAAAACCATCTTACCTTATCTGGCCCAAGTCAATATGTGGATGGTTTACAATTGGCCTGCCTGTAGCTAAATGAACCGTTCCTATTATTTCAACTGGACCTATAGTATTGAAAATTGGTTATTCTGTTGCACCTGTTATAAATCTCGTGCAAAAATATACCTCCAAAAATTGCGTTCTTCTCTGTATTCATATTAATCCATTCCAACATATGTTCTACATCTTGCGCATCTCCTTTTGGTGGGTAATATTCCTCTTTGATGTTCTAGTAAAAAATTAAAAATTTGATTTTAATAGATAAATTCACTTTCTATTCATGGACAATGCTACTTGAATGCCAGGATCAACGATCAGGATGAGAAATATAGCCACAGTAACGGTCCAAAAAATATTTTTTTGTTTTCCATAACAAATAATCGAAGTAAATGTTAGAGCTAAAGCACAGCCTTGTGTATAAAATAAGAAAAATAACTTCTTAATGGTTAATCCAATTAGACCAAAGAAGAAAAATTGATACATGCTATATACATGATGATGACGTAATTTCATCGAGTTTTTAATATTTATGTATTTATCATCTTTTTTCGTTTTAATATCTTTTATCGATGTAGCAGAAGATGGTGTTTGTTTCGAACTACATTGCGATGGTTTTTCCTTCGGTTTATTATCACTTAGATTATCGGATGTAAACTCATCATCGTTCTTAATACTTTCTTTACAATTTTCTTCTTTTCGTTTTTCATTTTCACTTATTTGATTCTTTAGCTTTTTAACATTGCTCATAAAATCTTCGTGTTCGTCTTTTGTTGATTTTTTCTGTTTATTTTTTTCTTCCTTATAACGCTCATAGTCATAGTTGCATTGTTCTAAAAGAACCAAAGATGTAGCTAGTTCCCTTTCAGTTTCTTTATTGGACATTTCCTGCATTGAAATGTGATTTTCCTCTAGAAAATCTTCTAAAGCGTATTTTTTAGCACGTTCTATATCTTCCTGCTTTTTCGAATTCGGATCCTGAGCTCTCTGATTTCGTAGATATCTAACAAATAAAACCAGCATATACAGACACCAAGGTTTTAAAAGTAAACAATTCGTTAATTTTAAACAGTCATCTAGATCCATAAATCCAAAATCTGGATTACACGACAAAAGCGTAGTACTGAAATTGCTTTTTCTCTGAAGACCCCAGTGCAGAATTAATTCCGTGTACACATTGTATGGATTATCTTCACTATTTACAAAACCAGATTTCACAAGCAAATCTGTAAGACCTCCTTGTGCACTAAATGCAACAAAAAAGCCAAACGTGAAGTGTTTCCAGGAGAAAGGCATTTCGCGCGATGTTCTTTTGCCGAACACGTAAGACATTATTAAAATAAATAACGACAGAGCAGGACCATTATTCCATGCTAATAAATACTTTCGATTTCCATAACTTAAATAGTATGATAAAATACTGGATAGAATTTGTGATATAGTGTAGTCCAAATAAAATAAATACGAAAACGAGCTGACACTCAGTGACTCCATCATAAAGATAATCTGAACGGCATAAATTATTGATGAAAATTGCCAACATAAGAGTGATATTGTTGTTAAAAATGTAAGATTTTGAATCTGAAACAAATGTACATGTTATCATAGGGAACATTTCTGAACAGGTTATCTGCCTTACCATTATGAACCGATCATTCCATTTTATTTGCTTTGATGTAATCCGTGACATTCTCTCAATGGATGTGGTTAAATAAAATATCTGCCACAAAATAAATGGAAAAGCAAAGTTTTCCCGAGCTAGTGGACGTTCATAAATTTTTGATGCATGTTTATGAAATATCACGTACAAGACAACGGCATATATTCCACCAAAAAATTTTTCACTGCAAGAGAAAATTTATTTAATTACGGACTAAAATTTTAAAGTGACAATTAAATTAAAAATTTAAAAAACCCCCAAAGCAACAAACCTTAGGTCACACATTTGTTTGAAAGCAAATTAAATACCCATTATGCGTCCAAGATACCTACCGCAGCTAAAAAAAGAGCTGATGACCTTCAAATGGCCGAACCGATTTTGATAAAACATATCTAGAACCACCACTAGAAAACTTGCTTTCAAATCGATTCACCCGTTTAAAAGCTACGGTGCCACAGACAGACACATAGCGGTCAAACTTATAACACCTCTCTTTTTGTGTCGGGAGTTAATAAATTTTTGTTTCATAAGAACCCTCATACGAGCATACACAAAATTAATAATTTTTTAATTTTAGGCAAACTAGTAACTGAACATAGCTGAGAGAATGAGTGTCAACGGCACCTGCTCTGTGCACGCCTGTTTTATATGTACAAAGAAGGAAAGGCAAAGACAGTTTTAAGCAATGTTTTGTTGGCTTTACTAGAACCGTGGAGTAGAGTTTGTTCTCTTTAGAATATTTCTTGGCAGTTCAGTCGATTGTCAAAGGTTATGGCTCAGGGACTTACTTGACTGTGGGTCGTCATGCACTGGTTTACTGGTTTATTAGAAAACTACTTATTCAATTTAATACAGTAAGCTTTCCAGAGTTGTAAGACAATAATAGACAGGTGCTTTGCGGCACAATTTTCCGTAACTTACAACCGAAAAGATGAGAGGCCATAATTTATTTGATTATAATTAACACTCACCTTAAAAATGTACCATACATGTACAACAGGAATACAGTCAGACCGCCGAGGAACCATACAAATTCTAAATAAAATCCGAAAGGCTCAGCTGCACCATTGCATTCCAGAACTGGCTCTTTGCCGACACTAATCTCTGTCACACGACAAGAGGATATTGGAACATGCAAAATGTTGCTTAGCTTCACTAAACTGTGATATAAGTATCTGAAAGAAATAACTCACGTGTGAGATACACAAATAACTTCTCAATATCAAATTACTACCCTATAACTAGCTCAGGAAGAACATGAAATTTGTTGACTACATTTATGCTTAATGGATATTCGACTGTTGTCATATTCAGGAGCATTCTATAACCATCACGAAAGTCATTCCCTTCACGTATAGTTTTATAAAATGAGAAGTAAAGTGCGTCTTCATTGCGAAGTAGAGCTTCACGGCCTAATTTCGTTAAATGACTAAAATTTGTTCTTGCTTCGAATACTGAACGGACATGATGTACATATATGAAAAAAATGCCGACACCTGGAAATACAAAAAGGTATAAATGAATTTACTCATTAAAAATATCGGTGCAACTTTCCATACCAATGAAGGCATGTGACAACACTAATAGTGGATAATATTTTTTATTTTCCCGCATTTTAAATTGATTCCTGCAGCACTTTCAACGAATGCATTAATCTAAACTTAAACATAAATCTTCACAGCTCAAGTTTTACCACCACCCGATTTGACATTGACATACGTGAGTAAACTGTCAAACTCGACCCCTGTCTGTAGTACAGAAGAGAAATTTCTTGGTAGGACTTGTTCTTCACGCCAGCCTACCTTTCCCAAGACTGAAGTTGAAAAGTAGACAGCGTCAATGACCCTTTAAATAAGATGTCAATGCTCTTCAACCAAGAAATTTTGTATATTCTTCTACCGACAGTGTCATGTATAAAAGTTAATCTCAAGCAATATCACCTGGTTCAAAGCTTACAACTTCACAAATCAGGTTAATTAACAGACTAAACTTAAAATTTTATATCAGGGTTCACATTTTCTTAGTAAAGAACTAAATCAAAAGATATTCCAGGCTTTCAGGTAGATCCAGAATACAACAAATATCCAACAATTTGGAGGTTTATTTTAAGAAGAAAAATATTTTTGAATTGCGCGCGTTGACGCAAGAATTCCTGCAGTGTTCTAGCATGTGGAGACAAATGTTTGAAGTGTTATACAGTTCTCCACATTGGGTAAGTGGAGTGCGATCGTTCTTCGCTCCATCCTCAGTAAACAAACTAATACACACTCAGTTTAGTGTTGTTATCAAAAGCCGGACACAGTCAATTTAGGTTGTGAAAGAACCATCAATTGTCATCCTTCAATTAAAGAAAAACGTTCCAAAAAATGTCGGTTTGACACAATTTTAGCTTTGTTAGGTTCCTGGTTTGCAAGTTTCGTGATAAAATATTTGAATATAGCTTGAAATCTTCGTAGCTAATGTAGTTTGGAAAAGTAAGTTTCAAGGAGTTACTATGTAGCGCATGGAGTTTAGACTTGTTATTTTTAGATGAACGCTTGGCTATTATTATTACTGCTGATATATCTTACAACATGCACCGCCTACGACAAAGAAATGACTATAAGTGTGGAAGCTGGACATGAGGATTGTTTTTATCAAAATGCTAAACTTGGCGACACTATCGATATCGAGTATCAGGTTATTGATGGTGGTCATGGGGATCTTGATATAAGCTTCAAACTTGCAGCACCTGATGGCAGAATCCTGGTCGCTGACTTCAAGAAATCAGATAATGTTCATCGTCACGAGATAAAAGTTGAAGGAGATTATCGGATCTGCTTTGACAATCGCTTTAGTACATTCAACCGGAAGACAATATTTTTCGAGCTAATTGTTGAAAACGAGCATGATAATAGTGCTGATACATGGCAAAATTTGTTGGAAGGTCTCACTCCGGAAGAATTCTATGACGTCAAGGTACAGGATATCCACGATTCTATTGGACGAGTTCGACAGCATTTAACAAAAGCTCGACAACTTCAAGACATCCTTCGATCGTTTGAGGCGCGCGATAGAAACCTCGCCGAATTGAATTACTTTAAAGTGAACGCTTGGTCAATGTTTCAAATTTGTGCTATGCTTGTCGTTGGAACAATTCAAGTATTCATGGTGAGAAGCATTTTCGATTCTGATTCAAAACTGCATTACTTATGGAAACGAATTCAATTCTAATGTTCAGTTGAATATTCAAAATGAATATTTATTTTGTATCTCATTTAAACATACTCAATAATTTGTTTAATTTTCAAAGAAATAATTGCCAAAGATCACGGTGTGGCTAAATTTGTAAATGCCAACCGGCCATAACAGAATAAAACTGCATGTTACGTTTATTCCCCATGAGTTGTATCTAAACGAATTAACTTTACTATTATATGTTTTATTTAAAAAAAAGAAAATTTATAATGTACATATAATAAAATAAAACAATTTTTCATTTTTCCAGTTTCTGCACCGGTTCTTCCTTGTGGGTTTTTCTGATAAAAGTTTTTCTCTTGGGCTTCTTTCGCAAACCCTTGTAAGACGTTGGTACTACAATGTTTCTTCTTTGAAGACTCTTGTAACGATCGAGTAGCAAACTGTGATCGGGCTTCATTGATCTCAAATCCCCCGATAACTCTTCCGGTAAATTTAAAGCAGCATCTGGTTCTTCATATTTCAGTTTACCGAGTCTTTGTGGTTCCAACATCTTTTTAGATAATGCAACTTTCCTTTTCTTCTTGATTTGATTCAATTCTTGTTCTTCGGTCAGGACTTCTTCAGTGATAGCTCTTACCCTAAAAACAAGGATCAGTCTTATGATTTCCCACTCAATATCAGAAAACATACCTGTGCAAATCTGTTACTTGTTTCTTTACTAATTTTTTCTTCTGCCTTTCTTGTTGTAGCTCCCTTTGTTCTCTTGCTTTACGTCTTGCTTTTTTATCTTTTTTCTTATTCTGAACGGGAGGATTGGTGGTGTTGTAAGGCTTCGAATCATCCTCATCCTTTTCTTCTTTAATCTCAACACTATCAGTTGGTTCTTCTGTTGCCAATTCTTTCATGATTTCGTTGTCACGCTCCTCTTCTGTAACTTTCTGGAACATATCTGTCGTAACCCGTTTCAAGTGTTTTTCCTTCTTGATTATGTCCTTTTCATTTTCAACTATCTTTTCCAATAAACTCTGATGATCGTCCAATGTTGGATTATAACTCTGGCCTGGATGTGGTAAATCTTTCGAGCTAAAAAATATTTCCTTTCAGAAAATTCAGTTATCAAAGTGTACATGCAAACTCTACCCAATTTTTCCAAGTTTCTTTTGAACCGTTTTTCGAACCTTCACAGCTGGATTTCCTGTATTTTTTAAATGATGTTCCACCAAAGTTTTACTAAACCAACGGTTTTTGAATTCAGGATGTTTATCCAAAACATCGTTTTCAATCCACAAATCCTTCTTTACGTAATTCTCATTATATTTTGTATAAAGTCTTTCTGCTTTGTTCTCATAAAATTTCAAACGATCCTGATTTGACTGCAATACGCGTTTCGATTGCGTTGGATTGGCAATCTCCTCTAATAAATTTCTACCTACTCGCTTCTGCTTTACATAGTTCCTAATAAAGAAAGCAAGTGTATCTGAAAGTATAGTCCCATACTTGAATCACCTTACCTCTTCACAATCGGATCTTCAACTTTCGATGTGTTTTCCAAAGCTGTAAGAGACTTCAGATTCTTCCTAGCAGTTTCTTTTCGCTTTTCCTTTTCAGATAGCAAATCTTTTCGTGGCTTGCGATCATCAACAAAAAGTTCTTCATCTGGTTTATCAGTTACCCGTCTATAGATTTTTGAGAGACAAAAATTTTATACGCATCCACAAACTATTCATGTATGTTTCTTTTTACCCAAGACGTTCTTCTTTACGTTGTTCATCAAGAAATTCTTCCACGTCCTTAATATCTGCATGCTTCCTCCAAGACGCTTTGTTTTTCTTTGAAACTTTCTTCTTTTTCACTGTGCCGATCATATTGTTCGTTCAATTGAGGATTCCTTTTTGACAAGTTACGGATTCCAATGTAAACACGTGTTTATTTCTTCTTCTTGATCTTTTAAAAAGAAAAAACATTTCCGCAGATTTGTATATAAAAGAGTGTTAAGAACAACATGCGGTTTATCGATGTTAACCGCTTTATTCAAAAGTTAGATCCGATATTTCAAAGAATTATTAATTATAATACAAATATATTTCAGCATACTCGTATGTTCTTATTCCGACATTTTGTATCACGTTATCATCTTCTTTTTTCCCATCCAACAAAGCTATTCCGTTTCCTTCAAAACAAAGCTTGCCACGCAAAATGTTTAACATCTTTCAAACAACGTGTTATGGTATATACGGCGTTATTAAGAAGGATTCATGGAAAGATGGTGGAAATAGAGTATACTTTCACCGAATCACAGCTACACAACAGGTTCAAAACGATGTTGAGACAATATAAAATAGTTAATGATAATAATGAGAAAACAGGACGGGCAGAATGGACTTCAAATACAGCAAGTAAATGTTATCTGTTTAATCAATAAATTATAAGTTAAGCTCTAATTTTTGTTGTTACAGTGAATGGACCAAATCTTCATAGGTAACCCCAGCGTCAACCCACAATACACTTTAGGAGATGACGGTGTGTGTAGCTTAAGAAGTACGTCATCGTCTATATCAATTCGAGAATCACTGCTACTAGCCCCGATGTACAGGAATAATCATCCACCTTCCACTATGTAAAACATTTGGAAAGCACCAGGAAGTACCAGACTTGCGGTGTTCGACTATGCCGCTCATGTGCTGCAAGTCATAAAAGTTTCTAGAGAATTAATTAGAACTTCAGAAAGTCTTCTATGCAAACCAATTATCACAGAATACAGGGATTCAGTAAAATGAGCTGGCCACGCAACCAGAAACCATTCATTTGCTACATTTGAACTTCTTAAGTTAGAATCAAACAACCTGGAGCTGCAAAACACGTGCTCGTAAATTTGGAAATCGAAAGAAATAACGATTGCAACGTTTCAAGTTTTTCTTGACTACCACATTCATTTTGCCGCTCTAATCTTGAGTTAACGTGCCTGTATATTCATATAGTTACTATTTGTTTGCTTTAAATAAAAATATGTTGCCAAAAAGCCTTTAGTGATTCACAGAACATGAGTCCTTTACAAAACATTTTCGAATCAGGTTATTTGGATGCACTTCTATCATCAAATCCAGAAATTACTTTAACTTTACTATCAATTTTACAAAGCTACTTCCAAGATTTGTGACCCAAATATTCGAGAAAAAGTCAAAATTCTGTAAGAACCTGATGAAGTTTATTCAGGTGTGTTACTCAGGCTTTGTTTACTTTACACCATCTCGAATGTTAGTACAATCCACGGTAATCTTCACTTGTGGTTTCGATAGACGAGAAAAATCGTTAATACTTGTAGGTAGTTCTTTCCAAATTTTAGCTTATGGAAAATTTTTTCTATAACAAATAATGTGGAAATTTTCATTTTTCAACTCAAGCATTTTGTGGTGAAAGACCAATTTTAAAGCACCTTCGCCTTTTCATTATTGTTGATGTAAATCCATATTGCTTCATGTAAATGAATTATTTATAAAACAGAGTGTTAGAAGGTTCTACCCTTGAAATTCAGAAGGTTCTGTCCTTAACAAACGGCTTTCTATTTCATCAAAGTTGAAAAACATGGTCAAGGTGATGTGTTTTTTCAAAAAACTAGAGACAATCAAAAACGTTTTTGGGTTCATGATACTATTGCGTAAATTTTTTGTCGTTAAAAACTTGATTCCAGAAAAGTTTATTCACATTGCGTTTGAAGGTCAATAGCTTCTATTCAAAAGACAGAGACGATTTTTAAAGTTATTCAAAATATTTATAGCCGATTAGTAAATACATAAGAATGGGCAATACTTCCAGACCATCACTGATTTTAATTAGTAGACATCAAACAAAATTACAAAGCCGAAAATCATACAGATCATATTAGACATGAAATACCTAACATTTTTGAAATTTCCGGTTCACAATGTAAGAACTGAAAAAAATTCTCTTACTAATAATTTTAAATCTTTCATCGAACAGAATTTTTAATCAATAAAACTTGATTTCTTAGTAGATATGTTAAAGAATACAAAAATCAATTTACGAAATAATTTAATTTTTATTCTTAGAGTTTTTGTTCCGTTGAGGATTAATCTTCAAAGGTCAATCTACCAGGACCATGATTTTTCATATACCTTCTATATTGTTTGTATCTTGGGTTTTCCGCCAATTGCTTCTTGAGTTTCTCTTCTTCTTCACGTTTATATTCCTCGTATTTGGGTTTCATCCATAATTCTAGTTTTAAAAATTCAGCCTTTTTATGATCTTCAATACCATCGAATTGATGTTGTCCAAGACCCATATATTTCCTTATAAGATAAAGTTTCTCCACTTCTCCGTATGGTTTTTTCATTACATCAAAGTACCATACCCAACTACAGTACCATACAACATATTTCAGCAGAGTGTAAGGTAGTAAAATTAGTTGAATCCATAGTGTATCCATGAGAGTTGGCTTAGCATAGGCTCCTTTTATATCCATTTGTTCTTCGATGACTTTCCGAATGATTTTCTCAATTTCCTCCTTTTGTTCACTCTTAGACAATTTGTTTCTACCTTTTTTAACTACTTTGCTATTGATTTCATCTTGCGCCATTTCCATTGCTTTGTTACGATACTTTGGAACTGTGGCAAAATGTCTTATAGCTGATTCATATCTTGTCCATCCTGTATAGTATTGTATAATGGATATTATGGATATAGTTACGACTATCACGATTCTGACATCAACTTTCGGAGCTACACGACGTCTGTAGTATCTGTAGTAATGAGCATAGTACTCTTCTGGATTATCCAACATGTAATCATAATCAGCTCTGGATCCACTCTCCCTCAAGATCTCATAGGCTGTAGCGATAACTTTGAACCTCTCTTCAGCCTCTTTTTTTGCACTTTCCCCACGATGCAAGTCCGGATGGAATTTCTTTGCAAGAGTCCGATAGGCTCGTGAAATTTCTTGCCTTGTTGAATCTCTAGTGATACCCAATACATCATAGCAATTTTCTTTTCCACAGTAAAGTCCATCCATAAGACTCCAACAGCATGCAGGCAAGAACAGCAGCACAACGAAAATTCTCATATGACGAATATAAACTCCCATCTTCAATGCACTACTTACGATTTAGACTATACAAACTTAATTTCTTAGGAAACATCTAAACTTATTGGTGCCACGTTGGTAGTAGAGCTCCCCGAGTACCTTCTTTGGCGGACAGAACTAGAATCATTTTACCTATTTTTACAAATTTGACAACCCGTCAATTTTTGTCAAATGCTTAAAAGTTACATGTGTGAAGTTTGCTTCACGGTGCGTAATTCTCAGTAGGAGTATTCTAATATTCTTTTGAAAGTTTTTCGAAAACAGTTTCATGTTGTCATTTTATTTTGATTGTGGCTAAAGAGCAGGAATGACTCGATTAATTACGTCAATCCTCGTAAGACCTGCAAATAAATAATCAAGAGGTAAAAATAGAAACTAAATACAGTCGAAGTCCTCTCACTTGAAATTTTTCTTAAGAAACTGGCGCTCCCTTCAAATTTTCATACAAACATTAGCTCTTTCTTTAACTCGACATTCCTCTAACTCGAAGTATTTTCAGTGGCAACAGCGATTTCAAGTGAGAAGACTTTGACTGTATCTACGTATTTTGTAAATTTATTAGTAAATTAATTATTAGTAACTAATAAATTATTGATTTTTTAATGTTTATGTTAAAATTTGTTATGTTTAGCTTATTTTTATGTATACTTCATATCAAAATTTTACAGTTTTACTGCAAGTTTATTCCGTTCCCGTTATATTTTCAGTTTTTTGCTTACACTGTGAGAGCTCTTGGTAGCAAAATTTCAGAGAATACTGATTCTTACTGCAAAAGTACGGGAACAGTTCTAGTAGTTTATGTAACGTATCTAATCTCTAATTAGCTGTAAGCTGCGAAGAGATCTTTTGTGTTTTTGGTGGCCATCAAACGTTCTTTCCAAAACGTTTCTGAGCTCAGAATCTTCAACTCATGTTAATTTTTGTAAACAAAAGTGCAATCAACAGGAAATGGATCCATTAGAAGAACTGTACGCTAATATTGTGAATAATTTATTCCACAACACAAAACATATGCACTGTAACACAATTGTTAAGAAGCACGACTCGAATCTTTCTAAAACGGGTGATATAAGCATATCATTGGATCCTATGTTTTGGAAGAGGACTATGGATGCATGCGAGGATGAAAGTGATAAAAATTTACTGCTTTTACTATTAGAGAACGATAGTAGGGACAATTTGAAGAGTAAATTTGACGAACTAGTGGACAAAAGTAAAGAATGGTGCCTTCCGCTACTTCTTTCCAGTATTTTGAAAGATCGGTGCAGTTTATTTCTGGACAGATTAGTAGCAACAAAATATATGATGCAGCAAGTACTTACCAATGATGATTACGGAAAGCAGTTTGATTTTCCTGCGAAGAAAGTGGATATAAATTTCAGGAGATGTACCACTGAACCAAATATGAACATTTCCGAATACCGGGCATACCTTGTTCACAATATTCTACAACATATGCTTCCATATATCAATTACGAATTATGTGAAACTCGGGATGAAGATATGTTGTCACTAAACATCGAATCATATGCAACACCATCAGAAAAAGATACTACACAAGATTATGTCAATATAAAATGCGGTATTGTCATTGATCCCTTGGACAACAAAATTGCTAAAATTTCCAACGAGGAATATATAAGGTATTGCAAGGCATACAAAAACTTAACTTTACAATCTTGGTTGTACAGCTCTTTTAGTTTAAATTATTGAAGAATTCCTGTTTTTCCTGCAAATGTGAGAGGATGTCGGTTGCACATTGCAATTCGTTTAAGAAGGAAAACACCTTTGACGGTCATAAATTTATGAAAATTGCTAAAATTACTCTTGAAGTTGGCGATTACCTCCTTCTTATAAATGTGTAAGCAGTCTGGCTCAGAAATAATAACCGGGTTAAAGTAGCATCACTCAATTAATGGTTGAACTAGAAGTATTGGTTCATTATTTTGTTTCCCATCCAAATACATGTTGTCTAGAAAAAATTAGTTAATTTGAGTTGGAACATATATAATGGAATATAATGTTAAAAACTTGTGTAAAGAAGAAACAAAAGAAATTCCCCTAAACTGTAATTGTCAACTTAACTTTAGTGCAGGTGGTAAATTGTTCACCTGCCAAGACGTCCAAGTTTTACTTCTTATCGACCGCATATCCATATCCATATATCTACTAGCTGTAACCGTATCTAATTCTGCCTTCATCGGTTTTATTACGATAAAGTGAGTTTTACTTATTCTTCATAGACATGTTTATCTGCTGAAGTTTCTTTCAAGAAGTATTCTGTGCACCCTGGGCCTGTCGAACTTACAAAATCTATGAGAATTTTAATGTAATTTTTGACTCAGAACAGTATTGAATGAAAATTATTTTCCATGAAAAGTCAAAATAGTTTAATATTTTCATATAGTTTCTATTAGTTTGCGATCAACTGATATGCAGTTAATGGCGATGCATAAATATGGAATACGTGTTCAAAATGAGGAACGTTTTAGGACACTTATAAATCACTTAGGAATAGCAGCTGTGAGCATAGACTTACTAGAAGTGAAGCACTCAAGTCCAGTTACCATAAAACGCAATAATCAAGGATGTAGCAAAGGTTTAACAAAGATATACTCAGTAAAATGAATATTTTTCAAATTGTTTGCTATCAGGTGCCTCATTTATTTTGTACAATTCAGCGAGGGTACAAACTCTCTTAAGGAAATTTGATGATTATGTCGACCAAGGCCTTTATGAAAATTTACCAAAGTTAGAAGACATCGATCTATCCCTCTTAAAAGAAGAGGTAATTTTCATAAAGTTCAAAATGATTCTTTAGCGTTACTTCAAAATATCTGTAGGAAGAATGGCAACTTATTTTTAACTTTCTGATGACGTTCCCAAGTTTGGTCAAAAGAACTTTAGACGGCATAGACGATGGAAAATGTGCACCGCATTTATTGATTAAGTTCCTTACGCATTTAGTCGGTTTGTTCAGTATCTATTATCGAAGAGTGAAAATATTAATGGTACGTATTCCTTAACAAGATCTGAATACTTTAACATTAATTTAACTTTAGGAACCACGACCGCATCTAATGCCAACAATCTATGCTCGTATATATCTGGTCAAAGCTGTTCAACAAGTACTAAACAAGATTTTGAGTTTCTTGGACATTCAATCGGTTGCCAGAATGTAAAGTTTCTAATAAAATCCATAGAATTTCTTTCTTTATTTTCCTTTTCTTCCTTTCAAATTTCTTAAAATATATCACAAAGTCTAACATAAAATACATTTTAACTTTATATTACATTATACTATGAGCAAGTTTGGCGTTAGAATAAAACTTTGATGTTTACTTAAACTATTTACAATTTAATTATGAATGAAATTTATTTATCGTCTTATGAGGCGCTCATTCATTTTTCTATACTTATGAGCTGAATTTCTTGTAGACATTTATCTGTGTCGAATTTGACTTCTCTGCCTTCTTGTTTCCAATACTATTCAACTGGAATTTGATAAGACTAGCTTTCTTTCCATGTGCGATACCTTTACGAAAATATACATTTTTCTTTGAAATCCTTTCGGAAATTGTAATTAATAATTTAAACAAGGCTAGTCGCAACGTTAGCAGCAAAAATTAAAATGAAAATCATGAACGAACTAACGAACATTCGTCTACTTTGTTTTTATCACACTTGAAAGTAAGCAACTAATCCTGAATCACATTTTAGAAAATTATCCTGAATCTCATTGACTTATGGATTCAACGCTAACGTATTTGATAGTGATAAATAAATATATACAAAATGGAAAAAATAATCTCTTTAAAAATTTGTTTTCTTCCTAAAGTCAAAATTATTCAATATCATTTTTCGGGTTTTTTACTTATTTTTGAGATGTAATCAATAATTGCGTTATTGTGTAAAAATATGTTTTCCATTAATTTTGTGCTTCCTAAAGTGTTTGCTTTAGTCCCTAAACACATGTTGTATTGCGAGGTTTCTAAACTTTTATCACAATTGATTTTATGAAACACATGAATCAAAGATGGATCTGGTGATCTAAAAATGCTTAACCGACGAGATGATATTGCAGCTTCAGTCACATTCTTCGGTACTTCAGATGTATTCACCAGAAAACTATTAGGACGATGGTTGACTTTAATGATTTTTTCAAGAAATTTCACATCTTCTAATCCCCATCCATTTATATCCTTGTCAAAACCATTTATATCTGGATCTAATATATCAGATTTGTACATAGAACAAATTCCATAACCAAATTGGCGGAAATAACCTGTTTCGTTTTTTATTTTGTTAATGTTACTAATGACTCTTGGACTTGAATCACGATCGTAATATGGTCTCGATTGTCTGAGTCTCTCTGGATCATATTCACTAAATACTATTGGCAAATAGACTTGCTTATTTTGTATAGTGTTCTTTCGAACTCTGTCCAATGTGACTTGTTGAAATATCATATCAACATCCACGAAGAATATAATATCATTATTGTTTATGTGGGATGAACGTGTAGCGGTGTCTAGTGCAATACCTCGTGAAAATTCCTGATTAAGATGAATGTAGTTTATTTTTTGTAATGGATATTTTGTTTGAAGTTCATTCAAAACACGTAGATACGGTTCCAAAGAGTCGTTTTCACCAAATATTACTACTAATAAATCACAGACTGTGTCTTCGTTAATAGCAACCTAAAAATAAGATATTGTGATTTGTTGACGAGCTGACGAAATTTATTCAATCTTACTATTTCATAGTTGCTCATAAAACGCAAAAATGTATCGTATCGTCCAGATATTGATAGCACAAAAACGATTTTTGATTTTTCTGAATCATTGTTTTGAGTATTTATAAATGATGGAATTGGAAATGAATTTGAAAGTCTTTCAAATCCTGTGTGTAACATGTATTTAAATTTTTCGGGAATAAATTTCAGCCTATCCCGATCTAAATTGGACAATAAGCTTATTATTTTCTTTAATTTATTAGATATGCAAAAATTGATTATACCTTCTTCTAAGCTGGCATTATAAAAATCTTCACCGAGTTCTTTAACATAAATGCCAGTGAATGAACGTTGAATATATATATGGCGCCTAACTGGTACAGTCATCTTTTTACCACGATACTTTTTATAGATAAGTAGTAAATCTAAAATAGTATCTTGTCCATGTAAAACGTTGAGACGTGAATAACCGTAAAGTAGTTCGCGAAATTCAATAACACGTCCACGTTGTCTTGAGAAATTGTTAATATTCTCCATAACCTCGGTAATAGACTCTTCTAGCCCTTCTTTTGTTGCAGAGTCCATTTTTCGTTTTGGATTAGGATTATCAGCAGAATATAAGCTACGTGAAATGAATGTCCAGTCTAAGATTTCCGATGATACGGATGGTATAAATTTATTAAGATCTGGATTAGCACCTTCAAGTAGAACAAAATTTCAATTATTTTCATTATTTTTCATATGTTAGAACTACATACCTAAAATGTGAGTATCCCCTAGCGATCGGCTATTTTGTGAAAGTTTTGGGTAGAGTGTTACTCCCGGTACAAGGAGTTTATTTTCTTTGGATATCTGTAAATATTCACCCATTTTTGCAATGTCTCTATAAAGTGAAAGGGCATCCTGTCTTAGTGCTTCCGCCTTCAACCCCTACGGTTGCACAGAATTTGAGAAACATTTAATTTTAGTTTGTGAAGAAGGTCTATACAAGAATTTAAAGTGTTTCTTGAATTTGAGTTTTGTGAAATAATGGGATTTCTTTAATTATTTCTTAAAAATCAAAACCAGATCATTCCAGAGATATCTAGAGGCATGCATTTAAAACACTTGATTTGGATTCCACAGTATTACTGATTTATATATATTTAGATTTGTTCTACCATTATAAAGTACCTGAATATACGAGTGCAGCCTATACATTAGTGGAGCTTGTTTAACTGGATGCAACGTAATTGCATTATGGATTTCCTTTCGTTTGAGTGGCCCAGTGAACGCATTTCGACCACTTGAGTTATGACGTAAGATATGTTGCATCTGTAATGGGGTACTTGAAGTCTAACATGTGTTTTGGTTTCAAAGATAATATCTAAATTACTTCATAATTCCATGTGCAGGGAATTCCAGCAAATTTTTGTACGCATCGACCAACTTCAACGTCTTCATGTGTGCTATAGAGGTTCTTCAAACAAGTAGGAATGTGTGGTGCAACTGTAATAAAAATTTTAAATTTTAAATTAAACGGAATGTGTTTTCTTATTTAGTACCTCTACGTAAGGTTTCCCGGCTTAAAATTACTCCGGGTCCACCCATACAAAAATTCTCATCAAATTCTAATGAAAGTAATCCAAATTCTTCGCTATTTCCCTTCCCAGCTTGACCTATAAAAGGATAGTTTTCAGATTCTAAAAAGTTAAAAGTTCATCTCTCACACTAACTACAATTTTATTCAGTGTATACCTATGAATTGTGGTTTTGAACTATCTATGGATCGTAAGAATCGTTCTAATTTACTAGCATCGATGTAGACGTCGTCGTCAGCACGTATAAACCATTCGAATTTATCGATATAGTGCTCATACATGTAGTACAGCATCATGAAGGATTTTTTCTGTGGTGGATATCTGTCATCGACATTTTTCAATGGAATTACTGGTAAATAATTCGATGATGAACCTTCTGAACTGAAGAAGCCCAGATAACCTGGAACTTCCTTACCCCAAGTATCGTAAACGGCTTTCGCTCGCCCTTCAAGGAAGTCTTTAGCTGTCATAACACCGACAAACACTAGACCTCGTTGGGAGTTGTAAGAATTTTCATCTGGTGACATACCAATAATTTCTAATGGATCTAAAAGAATTCAAAGTTTGTAATATTCATTTGGTTATATTATTATTTAGCATACTTTTCTCGTTTGAAGGTTTCAAACTGCATCGCTTAACTAACTCCAGAGCACGGTAGTTTTTGAATACCGTTCCTATACATAGCCCGATCGCAATTCCGAAAACCGCAAATATGAGCGTTTTTCGTGTGGTCATTGTGTGCGCCTTCATCCTAAAATTAAAAAAAACTGTTTTTATAAAAGTGTTTTTACCATGAAAATATTGAATCAACACTTTTCAAAGATTTGCTTATAGCAACTATGAATACTTTGTGTTGAAAAGTTTAAAAAGTTTCACTCATGTAGTAGTCTAATAGTTTGTTCGCAATATTGCAAAGCTTTCCTGGCGCCATTGCAGGGTTCCTAAGATGTCATAGCTGCAAATGCAGCAGGTCTTATAAGGCACTTAAGTCTTGTCGTTAGGAGAGAAACGACAAAGGCCAATTCCTCTTGACATCTTCAAGCATAGAAGCCATATTGTTTAGGCCCATACACGATTCAACAGGTTGGCGATCGGGAACCAACCAACCATTTTGATTGTTGAATGTTGTGCTGAAACAAAATCGAGAATTTTTGATTTTCTGTGGGAGGAGTCAATGGTTGGCAAACATGTTGTACCGTGTTTGGTTATGTTCGCAGGCTTTCTGTCAAAATTAGTGTAATTATTAGTAAAAATTCGAACAACCAATAAGAATCAATTTAAAAGAGTGATTACAAATTGTATTGTTATAGTGAATAATGAAATGTCGAGGAATCTCCTGGAAGAATATAGACAACTTGTTAGAATTGTGACAATTTACCTACGATAAATACAAAAAAAAGTATTTTGAATGGATATTTTGGTAAGTTTGATGAACTTTTAAACAGAAAGGAGACATTTTTTTTAAATTTCTTGTTTTGAGTTTTATAGGATGAATCCGGCAGCAGCACAATAACTGGCTGTGCCCCCATTGTAATGAGAACCAGGAAAGGGGGCCGTATAAGAAAGCTTTTTTCGTCTCTCCGACATAACTTTATTCACCATTCTTCAAACTAGCAAATTTTAATGACTGTAGCAGATACCTTTCTCTAAATATTAGTTATTATAGAAAAGATGAATTCAGTTAAAAAATAAAAATAACTTTGAAACATCTTCCTGCTAAAAAGTATGTCGTGATAAACCAATTTTTGTAATTTGAAGAAATTGGATTTACTTTGTGCATTTACAAAGTTTCCAAAGCAGAAACTAGTCAATCAACTCAGTCAGTTAAATTTTATTCAATTAGCGTGTGTTGTGTGACGCAATTTAGTTGAAGTTATCCAAAAGCACTAAAACACAAGTGCTATGATGTTACAAACAATCATATAGTAAATTTTTTTGTATGCTTAGGTACTTCAGTTCAAACAACAGTTCTGTGAAAAGTCGTTGTCGTTTACACGAACGATCTCTCTTCAGTTCAGTTTTCCTTTTGGTTGTGACAACACAAAAGTTTTCAAACGTGCCTACGTAGCTCTTCTTTGTAGACATTTCAGTTGCAACTGATAAGGCATTCGTTTACACGTCATTTTCGCATGAACTGAAACTGAAACTTATGGGAATCCCATCAGTTGCACTTTCAGTTTTGCCATTTACATGTCAGTTGAACTGATATCTCAACTGAAACGGATATGATCGTGTTAGTGGGGCTTAAAGCTTTTCACATCTATGTCCTGTTCCACCAGTTCGAATTAATTTCTCTTTATGAATAATTTCTCAGCTATGAATTTCCACACCAAAATGTCGAACATTTCTTAAAACGCTACAACGAAGACGTTTTCGCGTCTTGATTTCAATTACAGAAGCAGGAAGACAAGATGTAGTCTGTCTGTATGAACGCTTATAACAGGAAGCTTGAGAATTGCAGCGAAAAGAGGTCACCAGAACATTTCAGATTCAATTTAAAATGTTGATCGCAGATATTTACATTGTAAACACTTGTGACTGCAAGAGCGAAGAATACGCAACAATCACAATATGTACTGGTATCTTGGACTTTAACGTCAACTTGGTAAACTAAATGATCTCAAATGAAGCTGTGATCAAGTTTCGTCGCAAGTGTTTCCCTCTAGAGTTAAGTCTAAACCTCGTTATAAGATAACGATGCTGAATCGCCTTAACCTTACACCCGACATAAGATGAAAAGTTTCTAATGCAAATTAAATTATTAGTTTACAGGGTATTTCTGTTGCTATCTCGTTAACAAATAAGTGAAGGCAAGACTAATGGGCAAGCAATTAACCTTTCCGAGTAAACGTTTCGGGCTGCGGGTGTATCGCATTTGAACAAACCAATCAAGTCATTTCAATTAAGCGAACTCAACTTTTTCCCTGAGAAGTCCGCCGCGTTGCTCATCAATTAGACTTCATTAAAAAAATTTAATCACAATCTATGGGCAAATTGTTAAGCTGCTTCTAAGCTTAGCATACAGCCACATGCAAATGACATACACTTGACCTCAGTTTCCATGATCCATCACCTCGGAAATGATCAGCATCAGCGCAATGATTGCACTTTGGGGCAATTCTGTGATTTTAATCACTTTGTGACCCGAATTTTAAATTGTTTTTATTTCGATTTGATATTTTCCATGATTGACTTTCAATTGACGTATTGAGAAACCCAGCGGACATCGACGTTTATTGCTCCTTGAACTTATTTTTTAGCAATTTTAGTGTCGTTGAATTTATGGAATGATTTTTCGATGTTCGTTATTTGTTAGGAGCTTTTGAGTAAAAGTATTTAAATAGCGGCAATTTAAATTAATCAAAACAATTTTGGTATTTTTAATGAATATAATCATCATTGCTACGAATTGAAAAGCTTTCAAATTGAATTTAGAAAGATTTTTAATGTAAAACTTTTAACTAAAACTTTAAATTACGTTCTTCAAATTTAAATCATTGCTACAGCCTTCTTTTAACTTAATTTTTTCCGTCACAATATCGCATTTATATTTTAGATAATTTTCCGATAAGATTTCAATCTTTTGGTTAAATTGAATTTTCGGCACAACCGCTATCATTTATTGAACCTGCTACTTAATTTCCCATTTTAGTTAAGTAAGTATAGCTTATAGAATCACATGCATTTCCGACCCACTTTGTGCGGTTGTTAAATGAATACATTTTTCTAGATCATCCGCATTCACGTGGTGAAATTTGCTAAAATTTTTGAATAAAATGAAATTTTGTGAAATTTCCAAAAACTTTTAAACTCAGAAAATGAATTATAATTGTCGGGATATTTCTAGTTGAGGTATTTATTGAGCGGAGTGATTTTAACCATGTTTTATTATGCACTCGATCTAGAACCGGATAGATTTTTGAAGGCTCGTTAGCTAGCGGATCACGCATTGTTGTTGGAATGCATATAAAAACCTATTGGACTCTATAACACGACTTTTATGGAAGCCAAAATTTGCACTGGATAAATGTATGTATAAATGTAAGAAGAATACGGCTTCAATGATATAGTTTCTGGTTCCTAGCAAGAAGTTTCTTCCAAATGAATTTCAATCAAATGTTCATTGAACTAGGTACGAGTATCAGTTAAAATTGTGAAAAATTGGAAAATTTATTCACCTCCATGTCACCTTCCTTTTTAGTCGTTCCATTGGAAATTCTCTGAAATGTCACATCATGCCTTTCGGAGAAACGCATCAGTCTTAAAATGTTCATTGAATCTTGTTCAAACTATCTTTTGTAATGCGAAGTAAATTTCATAATAATTTCAAAACACTAAGGAATTGCATAATTGTTGCAATAAACTTTCTATCATAAATTGGTTATTAACCGATACTAGTTCGAGCAAACCGCAAATTGCATCCGACCATCTACGCAACAGAAGCTCTAATAGAGGTTTTAAAAGTGAAAAATTGGTAACAAAATCGCACGAATGAAATTGTTTCAATCAACCTTTTCCGATATTGAACACCAACTGTCTGCTTTTTCAATTACTAGGAACTATTCGAGCGACTCTTATCACATTCTTTGACAAAGATTAGGTAAATGATAAAACACTTATCACTTAATTGCAAATTTACTTTGCAACTGATAGTGAATAGCATTACCGCAATGACGAATACTACAAAAGTGAAACTATCGAAAGAATTTTATCACAAATGTAGCTTTCAAATTACTCTGTGGGTGGTCAGAATTCAAGTAAAGTAGGTATATTTTCTCGGCCTCATTAATCAGGCTCATAACCGTTACATCATGCACAACGTAAATATCACATATCAGTCCGTGCACTCTGTTTGAGTGTGAATTTGGCGAATGGAGCTGTTAACTACTGTTTCACTGTCAACCTCAGTGCGAGACAGTCTATTCATCATCACGAGGACAATTACGGGACATTGACCCAGCGGTAAATGGATTGAGCGTGCGTCTCAGTTGACAATGAAGCTGGATTCATTCGTCGCGAAGAGAGTATCTTTGCTCATGATTCATTCCTTCGTCGTGAATCTGCCGCACTTTTTAAAACAATCCACAAATTGAACGACGCGACACGGAACACAATCACAGTGAAAACGAAAATCTTCCGCACGAAATTTGAAGTTGGTTCAACTTTGGCAGAGAGAGAACTGAATTCGCCGCAAAATGAATCCAGCATGAGAGTTGTCAAATTTCCATATGAACAAAACAGTTCTGCACGCGCCGAATGTACCAATGAATCCAGCTTGAGGCATCGAATGGTCCCCGTCGCATTGTCTTCGCTTCGCCAGACTACTATGCAATTTAAAAAGTAAAGGATATATGGTTTAATGCACGAGAGGTATCAGACTCCTTCCGAATTATTTAAGCCCCATTTACACGATCATATCCGTTTCTGTTCCACTCTCCGTTTCCAACTGAAACTGCAACTGATGGGATTCCCATAAGTTTCAGTTTCAGTTCATGCGAAAATGACGTGTAAACGAATGCGTCGCTTATTTCAGTTGCCTTATCAGTTGCAACTGAAATTTCTAGAAAGAAGAGCTACGCAATTTTACAGAATTGACGTCTTAACTGAAACGGATATGATCGTTTCAATGGGACTTTATAGATAGATAGTTTATAGTTTATTGTAGTCTACTCCTCATCATCATGCGTGCGCAAATGGCATTCGAAACAAATCAGCTGATTAAAATGTACGGAAAAGTGTCAAAAATGCCGAAAGTGAGGTTAAAAATGAATCTTTATTTCGAAAATTTTGGCTTAATCAAACAATTTTGAGTACATATTTTAATAATGGTTTTCATTATTTTTACACACTTTTACATACATTTTTACCTACAGATATTCCTGCTCCATCACTGACAATCGCCCTGATTTTTCATAATTTGAAATGTTTTAACATTTTTGAGGTGAAAAATTGGGGAGAAGAGGATCACATTAAAATTTTTACCCAAAGTAGATATATAAATATATATATACCCAATTGGAATGTTAAACCAAACTTTGAAGATAATTGCATTTCAAATAAATCCACATCGCAAACATTCGTTAAACATGTTATTATTTGTTTTACATTGATGCCGATGCCGGCTATTTGTCACAAATCATTCGAGTCCAACAGTCAAGAAACAACAATCAACGGCAATTAATCTATTTAACTGAATAAATCGATTAACTTAACAACTTGATTGATTGTAATTCAGTTAATCGTGTGTAAAACATTACTGGAATTTATATTTTCCCACATTTAAGTTTGTGTTAACAATATATCTTAGTATCTTGTGCCGTATTCAATTCACGTAGTTTGTAGTCATTTGATATGGCTCCGATTTTTCGTCAGCATGGTAAAATAAGCGGAAGAAAAGTTTCGTTTTAACAAGTGCCTTATGCAGATCATTTTGAAGAAATACTAATGAACCCGGCCAAAATAACACTCTGGGTGCACTCTGTTAAACAATTGACAGATTCAGTTTCAAATAAGCTTCGAAATTAAAATTTCTTCCGATGTAACAGATTCGAACATAAGTTGTGCCCAGAATACCAACTTAGACTGGGTGCTAATCGACGGCATTTTCTTTCGAATGACCTTTTGATTTGAAGTTCGAACTTTTTTTTACATTTGATACCATCGCTTGTTATTAAAACAGCAAAGAATTTATAAACTTATATTACTTCAAGAACGCATACTTACGTCTTTTCCTGCATTAATTTGACGTTTCCGTTTTGTTTTGAAACAATCACTAAACGGAACAATAAAATGTCAATATAAAGATGGCATTTTCTGAGACGCGAACCTTTCGAAATTGAGACTATGCTATAATGCCAAGCAAAAGGTCATTTGTATGAAAGTGCGGTCGATTAGCACACAATATTAAAGATTTCTGTTAAAAACCAAATCTGTTAATTTTGTTAACAGAAAACCTTTAAACTAACTAAAGAGGCCAGAATCGCCCCGATTATATTTCCAACCACATATTTCATACAAACCCATTTTTTTAAGTACTATGCTTTTTTCAATAAATTAGACCTAAACAAAACTCAGAGTATTATTAAGAATGTTATACGAGTGCACATGTCAAAGTGCCCCTGAAAGGGCTATGGCTATTTTTGCAATCTATTTCAGCTTTGCTCCTTTCAGAAAAAAATCTGGTAAGACTGCCTAGAATCCAATGAATATCAATTCAATATCAAAAATTTTCAATGGCTTATAATTCGTAGCAAAAATGTGCAGCAATGTGTATATAAACAAACTCAACATTTTACCTCTAGATTACAAGATTTCTACTGTTGACGGAAATTCTCTCCGATATTACAACCAGATACAATATCTGAGATTCGAGTACAGGGGTCTTTGCGCCCAAGAGTCTATACTATAGGATCTGAGACAAGAACTGGTCCTGACGTATAGTTAATAAAAGTTACATATCTAAACGTAGGTTTTGGTCCAGAGAATATAGTAGATTTGGTCTAAGTTATTTTAGTGTATTCCATGTTCCATTCAGAAAAACAAAGTTTAAATAAAATATATTGAAGTTAAAGAAGTGCTGTAAGACTGTGTAAAGCGAGCTGTTGGTAGGATTCCACCCTATGTGGTTGATGATATGAATTGAGAACGTTTGTGGCACCACACCCTCTCCCCTGGCAGCAGATTTATCTCCTGCATTGTTGGCCGGTGGCTAACACTACGTGTATTTCGTGTCAGGATCAAGAAGCTGCAATAATCTGACTAACATCAAAATTAGTACTTCTTCCTTTTAATGGGGACTTATCTCATAGGCTTTTTAAATCTTTTGCGTTTTAGGACGTACAATTGGATCACCATCCAAAGGAATATCTGGCTCCTGCGTCCTAGATGATACATTAGGTCTGTTCACGTACTACTACGGAAATTTGCGTTTTTGTACTCTTGCACTCTTGACAAAAACTGACGGAGGGGAAATATGATGGAAAATGCTAGATGTTACTCGAGACATTTGTTCGAGTAACTTCAAGCTACCCGGAAAATGCGGTCAATTTGACAATTTCAAATGTCAAATTAGTTAATGCCGCGTCGCTAGATGGTACTCAAAATCGTTTTTTTACTTGTTGAGTAACAGAGCGAAATCGTATCGAACCTCTCATTTTTCCTCGAATAAAGTCTAGTAAACTCGAGGAGTACGTGAACAGACCTATTACATGTTTGAAGGTGTCGAATTAAAGTTTTGATTTTAATTTGAATTTTTAAATATCTATAGCTACATATCTATAGTACATAGAAAAGTATAAGAAGGTAGAAGTTCTTCCGTCGATTGCCATGAGACATCCTCGTTTCTTGCATTGGAGAATCTGAGGATTTTATCGTCTATGACGCTCTTATTAAGTCCAAATTAATTTTGCGAAATCGAATTAGTTTGTTTTTTGTTTATTCAGAAAAGATTTACGACTCAAGACCTCTTTTTGCGTAAATGAAGGGACCCATTGATATGCCGCCGAGAGCGAACTCTCGCGATAAGAAATTGAATTAAAGTTTTCCGCTTTTAAGCCCAGACAAATTAACAAACATGTCTGACAATATATATGTTTATTAATGTTGCATTGAACAGCTTCGCCCACCATTTGTACAATTAATTAAATTCCAAAGAAACATTGTGAACAATATCACATTTGATCGTGTTGTTTGCATCGGTTAGATGTCTGTTTATTTGTTTGTTTCATGTTTGAACGCTGTTAGTTCTGCAACATGGAATGGCGGAACATTTTCGTTTCAGATTTCATTCATCAAATTCGCTCTCGTGCCTTAAATCATGAAAGATCTGATACAAATGACTTTGAAAGTAATTTTGGAGGCGCCTTTCAAATTTTGTAACATAGTATGAGCGTCTAATCATTGACTTTTAGAGGTTACATTTGATAGTTACATAGTATGAGCTTGCAACAAAAGCTATCTTAACTCTTTCAGGGGGTTTTGCTTACACATGGATGTACCAAATGATTCACCGAACAATGGATGTCCTTGTACCTTGTCGAGCAATGGTACCTCATGTTGTTACATTGTTATTTGTCACAGGTTTACCGCGATCGGTACACTGGGTTGTGCAGTCGAAGTCCTCTAATTTGAAATTCCCTTAACTTGAAATGTCCTCTGACTTAAAATTTTTCTTAAAAAATTGGCGCTTCTTTCAAATTTTCATACAAACATCATTCTTTAACTTGAAATTCTCTAAATTGAAACTCCCTTTAAGTTGCATGAAATTGAAAACAAAGCAAGTGCCAACCTGAAATCCTTTGGCTCATGAAATTGAAAACAAAGCAAGTGCCAACCTCTAACGTATTTTGCAATTAATACTTAGAGAGATAAGGATGGTAGTGGTAGTAGTTTTAGGACGGTATATATTTTGATATGGAAGTTCTTTGTGTGAAAAATCTTTGTTTTCAGATCTTTGCAGCAAGTAGAATTAGTTGAAGATTTCAGTTCATTAGAACATTTAAATTAGAGCGTGTTTCGTACAGTTGTATTAGAACAAAATTTGAAATAGTTGGGCGATAATTTAAATCTTTAAATTTCAAAGCAAAAGTTCAAATAATTAATGAAATAAAGATTGCAAAAAAATTTTGTGGAACAGAGATTCCGGTTTAAGGCAGTCATCATTTAGCAATTTATATCAATAATATGAACTGAATAATGCAAATTGGATGTCACATCTTAACTTGGCTCTTTCTTTAACTCGAAATTCCTCTAACTCGAAACATTTTCAGTGGCAATAGCGATTTCAAGTCAAGGGACTTTGACTGTATGTATTTCATTTAACTGATTTTACTTCGATTTCTATAATGGACGATGTCATAATGTGTCTAGGATTTCCCACATCTCTGGACGTTTATCGATCACTGTATGGATTATTCCATATTTTTCCATAAAGTCCAGATTTGACTTAAGTTAGAAGATAAATGAATCTTTGTATTTAATTTTTTGATTTATATTGGAAATTAGTTTCCGAACGGATAGATTATCAAGCAATTATACATGTATGTAATAGGCTAGTATATATGTTGTTTCAATGTCAAAAGTTAAAACCGAAAATGACACACTGATTGTAAGGAATTCTTATGTCACGATGTCAAGTGTAAACGGAACTTCATCATATTAACCTTCCAACGAAGATAAAACTAAGAAAATCTAATAGAATGAAAATGAATACTATGTAATTCAAAAAAATTCTGTTCATAAATCTGGAAGAAATTAGATTTGATGACGACAAGTGCCACGTGTAAGTAACTTGAAGCAAAATAACTTGCTAATGATGTGGTTCCGCTGTCAAGATGCAGTTTGTGGCTAACATAATACGGATAACTTGGACATATGTATACATACAGAGAATGACATTCTTGGGTGGCATCACACGCAGTCCATTAATTTAACGATCCCCACTTAAATGTGGTCAGTCATTTTATATGTTATCATGGACATAGAGATCATTGGAATTATGCAATTTTCCCGCATTTTCCTTGTGCTACATAAAAGGAATCCACATATAGCAGTTAGTAAATGAAAACATTTCCCTTCGATGGGGTGTTCATTTACGAGTACGTACAAACTTTTTTACAACATTGATGAAACATTTTCCGCAAGATTTTCAAATACATACACACAATATACAGTAATGCTTCGACTTACGGTATCACGACATACGCGAACCCGACTTACGAATTCTCAAATCTCGTCGATTCGTCTTTTGTTTGAGTGTCACACAAGTCTTGATTATCGATTATAGACTTACTGTCCTCACACTATTGATTTGCCGCGCTGAATCAACGCATAGCTATATTTTATTTTATGTCATGTATTTATATCTTATCCAAGGGGTGCCTGTTTGTTATAACACTTTTATAACTCGTCCCACCTATCGGTGTTACTGTAGTACATATCCAAATTGATATAATATGTATTCTAATTCCACACAGTTTATGTATAATAAAACGCAGTATTTGTTGAATCTATATTCTTGAACTTCTGATGGACTACATTTGGTTGTTGTCATATGTAATTTTTTCAGAGTATTTTCTATGACGTGTCAATTCGTTTCCGTACAGCGTTATTTGACACGCTTTTCAAAAAATCACCAGTTATGTCAATGTCAAAATTCTGAAGCTAATTTTTAATTCACTATTTAAAAAACAAAATACTGATAAACTAAGCCAAATTCTACACTTGAAATACGTAAAGCCGGTACCATATCTAATTGAACTTGACCTCAACGCTGCTAACTATCTTGCTAAGTAAGTGGAACATGTATGTATATCGACTCATGATATTGTATTCTATCTAAACGCCATGACTCAACCGTTTCTGATAAACGTATCGTTTGCACTTCTTGTCAAACACATGACACTGATGATTCCAGGGTCAAGGACTGAGTGAACATTCTAGAGTGCCGTATTACAGATCAATTTTGGTTTCATAAAACGCATGACGTTTGAATCTTCAAACCATTACCTGTGGTTGGAAATAAATCTTTAGGACCGAACAGTTCAATGATCTTAACGGCTAACATAGTAGTTTTTAGTATAACATCTGAACCGATGATTAGCACATACTAATAGCTTGGCATTTAGACATTTGAGGTATTAATTAGAATTCCAGAATTCCATTTTTTCAACCCACGTTTTGAAATGGCAAAGACCTTCCTGTCGAAACTTCTTGGCCGCTGAATAAGTCACAACAGTGATCAAAAGTCACCAGAAAACATGAAGGGCGATCAATAGTTTTAGTGGCATGATCGAGCTTTCTTCCAAAGTGGCTGCAAATGAATACCAGACTTGGAGCAAGATAAAAAGTAAATATGATATGCTTTATTCGTAAAGTATTTTGAGGCATAGGTATATGTTTTCAGTTACTGCCAATGGTGGCGCATTGGCGCCATTTACCACTTCGACCAAACAAATTTGGGTATATCGCTAGTGTTATTTACGAGCGTGAATTCTCAAAAGTATAGAGCACTATCGAACAAAAACAATGTTGATTTTAAGTTACATTCTCTAGATATTGTTGTTTTTATATAAACGTCGTATACCACGTTTACACCGACCTAAATCCAGTAGATTTAGTGAGATGATTTAATAAATCTCTTCGCCCATTTAAACCGCCAGTGAGGAGATTTAGTTTGACAGTTCGACATTTTTTTTGTGAAATTGTAGTGTTTTGTTGTTCTGTTTTGTTTTACATCTATTACAAAACTTTCTGGGACAATGGTCCACGCTTTTCCTTGCCTCTTTTGGTTTTTTTTTATAGAAACTTAAATAAATTTTCAAAATTGAAAGTCGTGCTAAATAATGAAATTTAACAACGCGCACAGCAAAGAATTAAACTTATTTCGGAAACATCGAAAGAGGAGTACTAAAGTGTGCGAGAAGATTTAGCAATTGTGTGGTAAATCTCGTAGGTTTCCATGATTTAGGGCTAAATCTTCTCAAGTCGATAAATCTAGTAGATTTAGTTCGGAGTAAACGTCGTATTACGCAATTTTGAAAAATAGCTTTATACGGCGTTAATACACCGAACTTAATCTACTAGAAACATACACGATTTACCATACCTTTTTCAAATCTTCTCACGAGTAGATTAATTCGAAATCCACACTTAATCACCTTAGTGGCACCATCTAGTGCTGATCATTTGTGCCATTTTACGTCCTTTAGTACAATTTAGTACTCTTTCGACGTATCCGAAGTGAGTTCAATTGGTTGTTGTGCGCGTTGTTTAATTTCATTATGTGGCACGATTTTTGATTTTGAAAAATTATTTGAAGCAAAACAGAATCACAAAACACTACAATTTCACATGAAAAATGTCGAAGTGTCAAACTAAATCTCCTCACTGGCGGTGTAAACGGGCGAGGAGATTTATCAAATCATCTCACGAAATCTACTAGATTTCGGCAGGTGTAAACGCGGTATTACGTCTTTGTTTTGTTTAACTTAGACCAACTATTCGAAATTGCCTGTGTCTAAGCTTTTGTTTATGTAGGAAATTAAGACAAATTTTTGAAATAGCGAAAATTCCTTATACATGTACGCCAGGGCCTGTCCTTATGTCTTTAGTCTACATAAGGAGCTATCAATCAAATAACGTTCAGTGAATTTCACGTCAAGAGGTTCTTGCTGTTATTAGACTCACAGCACACAAGAACAATGTCTTGTACCGTCCTTCTGTAGATGGTAAAGGATATAGAAAAAGGAAATGTTCATAACCAAACATAAACCCAGTTTTCCATTTGCGTTGTTTCTCTTGAAGTCGAACTTCCTTCATCAAGTTTTATTGTTCAGCTTACGAGGCCATAAATAAATCAATCGAGTCTTTTCTGCTTTTCCATTCTTTTTTATGAATGCTAAAATTGAGATAAAAATGCGTATGTTTTTTAACGTTCTTCTTGAAATATTTCCAGGAAACCATTATATGACTTGCACTCCTACAAAAAACTTGAAGAAGGCAACCTGAGTGCACAGACTTGAATCCAAAATATTTCCCAAACACTACAAAATTGGGCAGTCTGGAATAGTCCAGTTCTGATAGATTCAAAAATTGAAATTGCATTGGCCTCGGTATGCTTTGATCAATTTGAAACGACCCGCCTGCAGTCTGCACACGTTGCTGGCTGCGAATGTGCTTAAAATTAAATTATTTGCCTTGGTTTCATGGAGATCGAAACCTTCTGTATGTGTTACAAGCCATGAAGTCCGAATACTTTGTTTTCCGAGCATTTAATTAAAATTAACAAGTTATATTAACAAATTTAATAAAATGTGAGTTTCATGTTATTTGTGAATGTGGTTTTTGTTAGTATTGAGTAAAGTGTGTGACGTAGAATTTTCGAAGGGCGTGTAAAATCAAATTTTGTCGTCGGTATGAATTTTGACATTTGTTGTTTTGGCGAAAAACTAACACAAATATTTATTACATTTATGCCCGGTTTCACGAAGAATAAGTTATTCAACAGATATCTATCCATGAATAACATTTATCCAGCGAATAAATTTTTCGAGCGTTTCACGAAGCATTACGAGTTATCCACGGGTTAACGATTAACAATTGACATATTATCTAATTAAAGGGTTTTACACTCAATTTAAAATATAAAATTTGTTAATTTTACATATTCCCGGTTTCACAAACGTTGGATAGATAAATGTAACCCAAATCGGTTGATAAACTCTGGATAACTCATTTTTGCGTTTCACGAAAGTCTAGATAGATAAACTGTGGGATAAACTAAGGAATAATTTATCCACGCGATTTTCTTGAGATAAATATTTATCCATTGCAAATTATGTGCAAATTATGTAATTTGGAATTATGATATTATATCTTTATTGCCCGGTTTCACGAAGAATAAGTTATCCAATAGATATCTATCCATGGATAACATTTATCCAGCGAATAAATTTTTCGAGCATTTCCCCTCCATTACGTCACGTGGAATCCTCTCAAAACTATTTTTTGAGAAAGTACAAAAAGGCAAATTTCGTGCTTGAAACATATTGTAATGCCGGATCCACACGCTTGCCAAACTTACACAAGCCATCACAAGTTCAAACGTGTGGATAAATTATAATTTTTGGCTTGGCTTGTGTAGGTTTGCAGGCACTTCCAGGCGTTTCTATAAATTGTCGGTTTTTCGACACAAATCAAAGGAATTTCCCGCAAGCGCTTGCGTCCACACATTTGTGTTTAAATAGTCATTTGGCGAGGTTTGCACTTTGCGACAAACGCCAAACGTGTGGATCCGGCATAATATATTGCAATATGTTCCGCGCAAGTACGTGAACAGACCTAATGTAGAATATCCTAATGTTAAGTGAAATCTATTTGGGTTAAGGTAATGGGGACTAGGGAAACTCACGGTTTGCCTATTTAAAAAAGCATAGATGTTATGAGACTTGAAACATGAAGTGTAACGAACTACGAAAGCTGAGATCTTGAATGAAGTGAACTTTGTGCATATCAAAATAACATCTCTAAATTTGTCGTGATCATAAGAAACAACTTTGATGGTATCTCAATGAAGGTGTGTCTGAGGGCATTACACTTGTGTCGCAGTAATGTGATCCGAATGCGAACAAAATGATGATTCTGATGAAAGCCTGCGATTGTTCCTGTTGCGTGTGGTAATGTCAAGACCATATTTCACAACATGCCATCGAATGAATGCAGTTTCCTCAGTTTATGGAATTGCATCGTGAATAATTTTCTTGCAGATACTTTCCTTCTTCGGGTAGATAAAACTCCAAGGGAAATTCACATCCATTTGTGCAAATTGCGTCAATAAAATATTTTCTTCTTTTTATGAAACATGTGGTCGTTGTAGAATCATTCCCACCAAGAATCGCAGAACCAGAAATGGAACTCATCCAATGGACATACTTGATTGCATCAGAACTGCTTGCACATTAAGAATGGACTCGGGCTTCGACTGTGCCAAATACTTGAGTTCAATCACCTGAGAGTCTACGTACAGCCGCTACTGGGGGAATGACGAAAGGTGCCAAGTGCTTAGGAATTGCTGCAACACAAGTCTGTAATTGGAAATTATGCAGAAAGGTGTCCAAGCGACAGATTGCGCTGAAGGAGTATGAGTCTCGTCTCGTCAGTGTAGTTGATCCTTTGGTAAATTGATCTGTCAAGAATTATTTATTGAGAAGGCAGTGGATTCCAACACAACATTGTTGATGGTAACGATCTTTGAAATGAAACTTTCTTCTGATTTGAACCTCTTCCCAGTCAAACACAGACGAAGTTTTTAAAAGTGCCTTATGGAATTACCATAATCACCATTCGTTGGTAGTTATTAACTCTTTTTAATCGATTTCATTCCTTACACTTTTCAATGACACTTGCAGCCACAACAATTCGCAAAAATGTTGACGAGGTGGAGTGATTACAAACTTTTAAAAATACTTTCTGTAATTGTCGCTGGCATCTCTAGATTATTGCATTCCGAAAGAAACTAGTAGATATCGAAGCAGTTTACAGTAAAAACTTCGATGCCGTGTTCTTTTGGTCACTCTAACAGAAAAGAACTGTCAAATCCCATACATTTAACTGAACATGTTTAGTTCTCGATAATAACTGAGAACAGTTGAGCTAGAAATATTCAGATGGCGACCTGGTTCATTTTTATTGACGCGAACCTTAATTTTTCTTTAAATTCCACAAAATTATAATTTCATCAAAACTCATCTAAAAATTTAAATTCAAGTAATATGTGAGGAATTTATGCAACCAAGATTTATGCAAATCGAAGAAAATTCATATAAATGTGAAGTGAAGTTGGTAAAAGTTTGTAATCTATTGAGAACAAATCCGATGCGTTCTTTTGATATTTTGGTTTTGTACTCGATAAAGATGACCAAAAGAACACGGCTTATGTTTACGTCTGCTTTTTCTCCCAATCTGCTGAAGAAATTTTAGCTTCGCGGCAACTCATCGATCGAATTGTTTTGCGTTACATTGTTTTGTTTTGACTATCGCAGTAGATTGTGATTTTTTGGATTGCCGTTAGTCAGCTGCATATTTAGGCTTCTCATGAATTATACAAAAAGTAAATATTCACAATGCACATATTTGCACTCGTGTTCTGAAAATTTCAATGCATTATTCACACGTCATACTTAATCCTCTGTTATCCAGGTATATATATGAAAGTTAACGAGCAAGACCAATTGGTATACATTTATCGCAAATACCCAAAGTAGATAAAAAATACATGGGCAAAATGGTTTCTAATGGCACTTTGGACCTTGAATTCGTAGCTGTAAGTGCAAGTGATCGTTCACCAAAAATGAGGTGACTATTTTTGAACTTTTTTAACTTATCACTCGATATCTTTAAGACATGAAAATCTTCGGCAAATATTCAAATTTCGCTCAAATGCCTCACATGTAGCGGGTCCAAAGTGTTATTGAACTACAGCTTTATAGATCATGTCAAAAAATCACTTGAAGGTTGCCAAGTATTCTTGTGATCTTCATTTGTCAGAGGACATTTGCACAGTAGGATGAACATATGGTTTATTCTTTAAACAAGAAAATTCAAAGCACTTCCGCTAAGAGCAAGAGAATCCAGACTGGAATATTTGTGAATCAACTTCTAATTGAAGTCTGTTTGTTCGCCGTGGTTTGCGCAATTCCATGAATTCAAAGACCTTTAGACGAAATTGAAATTCGTGGAAATTTGTTTAGATACCAATTGCGCTGTTTTATGCTTATTTGATTTAAAGACATCCAAGTTTCAGCAAAAGCTTGATGAATTTTTTATGACTTTTCACAGAAACGTGCGAGTTCAAGCGCCAAATATTTTTAAATTACTCTTCACACCGACTTGACGACGAGAAAGTACGCAGAGTACGCAAAGTTTAAACTTCTTGATGCTATTGATCTATGAATAAGATGTTTTACATACTCCTAACATTTACAGTTATGTAAACAAATCATGAAGGTGGAATATGCTTTCTAGTTTCTTCTTCAAACTTAGCGCATTTAAGCTATAAACATTCCTGCAAATTGTTGATGACTTTTTCATTCAATCCACAAATAGAAATTTACATAAAAGAACACCGAGGCGAGCAAGAACGGTTTAGGTGTCTCTTGGAATCATATCACGAACATGTAAATGAAGTAAGAATCCCACTTTCTTCCTACGATCACTCAGAGTTTGTCAATCGGAAAATTTTTGCACTTTCAAATATCTTCAAGTTTGAGACTGTCCTCGTTCCAGATTCAGCTATTAGAAATTTATTTGTTCTAAGTAAACTCACAAAATTCACTGAAATCCCACAGCATAGTTCTAAGTGTAATGTTCACGTTTCATTTATAGAAAATTATTAACTCATTAAATCTATGCGTCAAGAAATCTTCAGGTGATTGATACCTTAACCGTGTATAATACTTGTCAAATGTTGAGAAGAAACTGATAGAGGCTTGCCACAGATGATGGAGTAGATCCATTTGTTTAGCCAAAGTGTTAAATTCTCGCTTATTATTGAGAGAAAAAGAAACCATTTTATCACTTTCATATATGGTATATCATGACTTCAATTCGCTCTATGTAATAGAACTGATCTTTCACATATTGCAGCCTAGAGCGTATTAAAACTTTCGGATAATTGATTAATAATTAATTGCTGGTAATAATTAACTGTATATCAATTTGATTTTGTCAAACTCTTAAGCTTGTGTAAATAAATAAGTTTTGAGAATAAAAATTTTGAAATACAAGAGACGAAATTTCATCTTGTCACAGGTACAGCGCTGGACGTTGTGAACAGAATTTATAAAGTAAAACGTAAAAGTGAATTTTTATCTCAATTACGAACAAATGGGGCGGCCGTGATTCGAACTCAGCTTCCACTGCGCTTTTGTGAGCGTTTGCATTTATCGTCATGTTCCATGACCGAAATCGGTTGGCGAGTGTTGTTTGATTGTTGAGAGATATTACCGAGACGTTGATTGGATGTATTTGTGCCTTTGAGGCTAGACCAGACTCGCTTGATTGCGAGTGACAATTATAAGGCTTTTGCCGGCTCTCAGAAAATTTTATTTTATTTGCTCCTTATTTTCGGGATCAACAGTGTAGAAGCATGAGGAAAAATGTGCGTCGCGGCCGGCTTTCAAGCCCGGTTATTGTGCTTGTCGCGCAGATGTGCAACCACGGACGGTTACATATTGTCCCTTGTCACTGCTAACATATTGAGAGAAAAGTGTCTTGGTTGTTTTTGGTAACTTGGAGTTCAGTTGTTGTGAAGTGATTGAAGTGGAGGGACGGAGTTCGACAATGAGTTAGGCAGGCGAGGGTAGCTGTGTCGTTGTGTGAGCCAGCTTGGTGATGGGTCTGTGTGATCCTGGTGGGATGAGAGCTTGTGAGTGTATGAGTCAACTGACCTCACTCAGTTTTGTACTTATGGTAGTTTTATGGAGCAGAACGGACCCTTTACATTCGGGATTTATTACATTGGTGTAACTTAACGACTATAAAACATTGATTACGAGAAATTAGTTTGATTTCAATGAAAACTCAATCGCGCGATCCTCGTTACTAGATGGCATCTGTGTGGGATCAACTGCCGATTCAACTTCAACTGATGAAACTCTAGACATAACACAGTAACTAATTGATAAGCTTAAATCAAAAGCTGTTCCACTGTATTTATGTTAATGACAGAAATCTTTTGTTACAACTCATTAAAAATTATATTTCATCTTATTTGAAGAACCACTTGAAGATAATTAAATCTTCGATTGAATGAAAATATTTAATGAGCAGTAAAATGTTCTTGAAAAACATAACGAGCCACCTTTCAAACCGTCATTGATCATCGTACATGAGCCATATCAATCGTACCAAAGGTTGAAGATGAAGTTGATCATCAACAAGAGACTGCCCACACTGCCTTCAGACATCTCACGTTTCAAATTACACTAATTGAAAAATGTTGTCCACAAATTGATTTTTTGTGAACGTTTTGTGGATATGATCCACAAAAGATTCCACGCCAATTTTTAATTTCTTTGACTTTTGGTTCAATTCGTCTTGTTTCGGAATTGTATATGAAACCGGTTGAAAGTACTTAACAAGAAGCTACAATGGATCTATCGAAATGATGACATAAGAAAGTGGCATGTTGCTTCAGTTGGAAGCAGTGAGGAACTTGTCAGACCACAAAAAACAATTAAACATTTTTGAAAGATGTGAACAATTTCACGCAGTTTTTGTGGACTTTATTTTAAAATTAAAATTGTTTTTAGCGTGTATTTTAATTGTTTGACATAAAAACCAAAGCAAAAACTATTTTCGAACAACGTCGTCATATAACTGATCCATCAAGCTATGTAACATTGCGACACTTTCATGCTAGACACAACAATGTTGTTTTTCATTGAACTTTCAAATTTTGCTAAAAAGCAGTGAATCAATATGATATCTCTGTTTCAAATCAGTGTTTGAAAGTAGAGTGACCCAATGATCGCTATGTGCCGAAACATAACCACGCGTTGCGTCACGCCATCGCTATCACTAAGACATTCCGACTTTCCAGGAAATCGCCTAAGCACCCGACGTTACTTCCGGATATTTCAGAGTATTCAGGATAAAAATACAAAGAAAGGAACCTTCAAAAACACACTGATTTACACCGAGACCTCAACATAGAGCTAGTCAAAAAATATATGTAAGAACCGAGCCCTAAAACTCTATCCAAGAGTCTATAGCTTTATTCTTAGGTAATCGCTATCGAGTTTCAAATCGAAAGTAGGAAAACAACATCCCGATATATTACAAACTTTTACCAACTTCAGTTCACATTTATACGAATTTCCTCCGATTTTTGGGTGCATCAATTCCTCATATTTCACTTTTATTTTTCAAAACAATTTTAAATTCGCGGCAAGGAAAACGAATCAAGTCGCCGCACACTTTTGACGACTTTAGAGGCGCATATCTTACGAACTATTAGCGATCAACCTTTGACAACCTTTCCACAAACACCCCACACGCGTATGTGCACTGAAAAAACATTTTGTCCCTCAGATACATTTATGGAGTGCCACGCTTAGTAAATCTGTTTGAAAAGTGGAATATACAAAATAGTATGTCTGGAATGTGATGTGAGGTACATCGGCCAGACAAAAAGTTTGGCCACGACGAGATTTTCTAAACACACAAAAGAGACGGAAAAAGCGAAGAAGCACGGAAATACAGGAGGTGAGAGCATACGATCCAGAGTTGCCAAACACATCGTGAACCAGCATCAACAACGTGATGATCACCAAAGAAGTAAATGATGGGAGGAAACTTGATGTTTACGAAAGTTTAATGATATCAAGGGAAACCCAGAATTACTTCTCAACGACAAATGGCCTCAAACTAGTTAATTAGTTGTTTTTAAGAATTTGACCTGTTCACTAGCATATAGTCGTCGAAACAAATTTGTTTGACATAGATAAAATAATAAAATAGCGTATAAATGGGTCCGTGTTTTTAATTCTTAAATTTCAAACAAACTTTTTTCGGTACTTTTACTAGTGCATTCTTCCTTCTAAATTTCATCCATATAGTCCCAATAGTCTTCGAATAAAATGGCTGTGAAATACTGACATGACGAATCTATAGGGGTTTCGTTTTTGCCGTACCGCTACGGAACCCTAAAAAGTGGATAGGATCTATAGGACGTTATGACAGTTGTTTGTAAGTTGACTTCCGGTTATTCGAATAAAAGATACTCACACCTTCACCTTGTAAAATTAAGATTGCGGCATGAAACAGTGCCAAATTTTCATCAACGACATTACGTGAGCGGAATTTCAATGCCACATGCAGAGAGAAAAGGTCGACTTTTACTGAAAGTGGGCAGATGCAATTTTCAAGCGAATGATCAGTGATGAGGCTTCGCAAACTTCAACCCGAATTTCAAATATAAGACAATCAAAGAAACACTTTGCGTCCCTTATCCAGCGTCAAGACGTCGCTTCAATTGAATACATTGCAGCTGAGATACAAGTCAGTCTAAGCCTACTTGGACAGAGCTAGAGATAGACTCAATTCTTCATGATGGCTGCAGGCCACAGTAATTGATTTTAATAAGAGTGAATTTGCAATTGCGGTGTACAGGGGCATCGGCAAAATATGACGGATATTGTGATTATTCATGTTTTTTGGCATGACACACATGACAATGAGATTCTTCAAAATGGTTGGAACCGCATTTAATGTATTTCCATCCACTCACAACAACTGGTTGAGGTCAATTTAGCTACTGATTGAAGTTGGGTGTCTTTCTAAATTATCGTGATGATGCAAATCCGTCTTGATGGTGGGTTATTTCCATAACAACTGAATTGTGCTTATCACAACGTGGAAATGCTAAGAACTGTGTGTCTGACAACTTTGTCTATTTTGTTTCTTGGATATCTTCAGATTTTAATGACTTCCAGAATAAGGAAAATCTTCTAGCTTTATATTTTCAAACATTCATTCATCACGACGCGTCATTTTGGTTGTAGTCTTCAAGGAATCGACCAAATAGTTCTGAAAATCGACACGTTTCATGTGACAAGATGTCTGTCAATTTGGGAAAATTCAACAGCATTTTCTCTAGAATTTTCGTTTCAAATTCGGAAATTCGTTATGCGGAACCGCTTTCGACAGTTTCGAAATCATAAATGATTAATCGATGAACGCAAGCAATTTCACAGCTTCACGAACCGATCGGGTTTTGCTAGAAAACCAGGGACGCAAAAATGTGCGACTTGAAATTTGATCTTTTAGCTTCACAGAATCCATTTGGGATGGATTGCTTGCACGAAAACTGTGTGACAATTTAGACACATCAATGAAAATGACCCGAAAAATAAACTTCCCGACGACTCTGGCCAAACAGCTGATTTCCTTATTTGAACGTCACTTACTGAAAATGTCAACAAAAGATCTTTGAGGCATAGAAATATTTTTTCAGTTACTGCCACCGGTGACGTACTGTCGCGGTTTCTATCTGAGACTGAAGAGGTGTGGGAATTTGCTACGCTAATAATTAAGACGTGGATTTCTAAATGAATAGACCATTTTCGAAGAAAAACAATGTTTAGAGAATCATATAAATTGAAAAAGTACGTTTCCATTGTTGTTTTTCGAACAAACGTCTGATGCGATTTTAAGAAATACTTTTTGTGGCCGGACAATGGTTTGGGGAGGAGTTGGAGATCAGAATTCCAACCAGGGAGGAGTGGGACAAAGGACTCAGTGATTGAAACGGAGAAGTCGAGAAGTCACACAGACTCAAAAAATACTGTATACTGCAAGGGGAAATTAACACGACAGAGAGAGCAGCAAGACTAAAGCGGTTGACCGACGAAGAAATTCTGAAGGTCAGAATCTACAGCGGCAGCCAGGCGGCTCTTAGAACACTGGAATCTAAGACAATCAAGTCAAAGGCGGTGATGAGTTGCCGAGAAGCACTATCCTGGATCCGAGACAAAGTCAGCCTCTGTTGGGTGCCCGCACACAGCGATGTGGAAGGGAATCTACGGGCAGATAAACTACCAAGGATCGGAACCGAAATTCACAGTGCTGCAGAAGCTAACTCCACAAAGCCACAGATGAGGTAGTTGAAAGAGATCATCTACAGGATAATTCGGGAACAACACAACAAGAAATGGAGCAACCGAAATGACTCCTTCAACTCAAGGCCCAGAATTGATGAGGCAAGAACGGCGGGCTTGTTAAAATGAAATGACCTCGGTTCAGACCACCACAATGGTAATTACAGGACACTGTCCGATTGGGAGAAATTTTCAAAGGTGAGGACTTACAAACGACAGTCTCTGTAAGGACTGCGACGAGGAAGCGGAGACAGTGGAACATCTTTGTGCCCAGTTCTACCTGAAAGTCGGAGGCTCATACTTGGAAGAGAATCCTTCAGAGGGTTGGTTGAAATAGGGAACATGGATGTCCAACTAGTAAGGAACTTTTCCCAAGTGTGGAAATGCCTCAGGGCAGAGGACAAAAGGAAAACGCAATTGGAGAGGAGGGGGATATTAACGCCAAACTACACGACAAAAGGCATAGATCATCGTCAAAGAAACAAGCTCATGTAATTCCAGTTAGCATCTTCATCACGAAACTTGCAGACCTTTGACCTTAAAATTGGAGAATCGAATCTTGGCATCAACAAATCTAAACAAAATGTGATTGTCACCGTAGAGTTGTTCAGTGTAGAATAATCAAGTACACATTCGAAGTGAATCGTGAAGTTCGTCATGCTTTTAGTTTTTGGTTACCGCAAAAAGCTTAAAGTTAAACTTGGCTAAACATTCAAGAAAATCTATCAAGGAAATGAAACAATAGTTTGTTGAAGACGCAGATCCTAGTAGAGTTTTGTTGGCGAGTGATCCCTATTTCCATTACAGGTACGAAACAACAGAACTTATCATAACAATAGACATTAAAACGAAGACATTAATGTTTCATGCAGCTATAAAGCGTGGTTCACATCGCAACGTGAACGTACAAGTGGTTTTCGTTCCTTTCGTATATATGGGAAATGCAACACCCCTTCTCGATGATGCATTTCCCATATTTGTTCGTTCTCACATGCGAAACAACCTTGTGTTCGAACCGAAGAAGAACATTTTGAAAAATTCAATAGATGGATTTTTCGACTAAAAGAGAAGGATTGACGCATCAATCCACGTGTGAGGAAGGGATAAAATATCGTGAAAACGCTCTCTGAAGAGCGAAGAGGTTTCACTTGCACGTTCACGTTGCGATGTGAACCCAGCTTAATGTTAAAAAGTGTTGTTATTTAATTTTATTTAAAAGAAATTTGTGGGACTATATTCCCAGATTAGACCTGGACTAGCATCATTGCACCAAAGCAAGTTTTCGCAAGATCAAGAAGATGCCATGATAATGTTAATATATGTTATACGATAACATCGCTCAAATCTAGGTTAGCACAATTTCGATCAATTGAAACTGATACAAGGAATGAAGTTAATTCGTTTACGCAATGATTTGAATAACTCGTGTGCGTGATGCCACAGTTTAACAGTCATAACCATATCAAGTGGGGCTTTTCTATCAATAACCTGACTTACAAGCTTATCAACGTGTTATTGTTGTGATAGCTGTAGAATTTTGTGAATATTATCTCTAATTGAATTCGTGTGTAAGGCTGCCAAAGGGTAATTGAATTTTCAATTATATTGCAACAAAGTGATAACTGTCATGATTGCTCTATCACGGCGCTAAGACTTTCTACAGCCAAGTATCGTCAATAACGTTGTGACGAATGGATTTTATTAATCCTTTTTCATATTCAATTCGTTTCTTAACATAATCAACAACTTGAGTAGACGAAATCAACATGTCGGTGATTAACCCTTCAAGGTTCGTGCCACAGTTCTTTTACTTTCCCTTTTCTTTAACTAAGAACGGGTGGGTTTCAAAACTGGTTCAACAAATGCATGAATTCGTGTTTGGAGTTTTTTATATCTAAAAGCGAAAAACGGAATAAACTCCAGACATTAATGAATCAGATGAATTCAGTCACTTTCAATACCATCAAATTGTTACAAATTAAATTAGACAAGTACACTGAAGCATAATTTCGCTTCTATTGTGGTGACACGGGCCATAGATCAAAAACTTGTTGCTACGTTATCCGGCTTAATGTTAGGCGATGTGCAAGATTGAAAACAGAGATTTCGACTGCTTTACTGTGGCGTTTACACCGACCGAAATCTAGTAGATTAAGTGACTTGAGAAGATTTAGCCCGAAATCATGCTGAAACCTCCAAGATTTGCCATACGTTTTCGAAATCTTCTCGGGAGTAGATTTATTCGAAATCTGCACTAAATCACCTCAGTGGCACCATCTAGTGGTGATCATTTGTGCCAATTTACGTCCTTTAGCACAGTTTAGTACTCTTTCGACGTATCCGAAGTGAGTTGTTGTGCGCGTTGTTTAATTTCAGTATGTGGCGCGATTTTTAATTTTGAAAATTTATTTTAGTTTTAATAAAAAAAAAATCAAAAGAAGCGAGAGAAGGCATGGACTATGGTCCAAGATAGTTTTGTAATAGATTTGAAGCAAAACAGAACCACAAAACACTACAATTTCACATGAAAAATGTCGAAGTGTCAAACTAAGGTCTCCTTGCTATGGAATCAAGTAAAGCCCGATTTACACGATCATATCCGTTTCAGTTGTGATATCAGTTCAACTGACATGTAAATGGCAAAACTGAAACTGCAACTGGTGGAATTCCCATAAGTTACAGTTCATGCGAAAATGACGTTTAAACTTGAATGCGTCGCCCATATCCGTTGCCGCATCAGTTGCATCTGAAATTTTTACAAAGAAGAGCTACACAGCCACGTTTGAAAACGAAAATGAAAATGAAGGTTTAACTGAAGGGAGATCGTTCGTGTAAACGACAACGACTTTTCACAGAACTGAAACGGATATGATCATCTAAATGGGGCTTAAATCAAGCCTTAAGCAAAAAGGATAAACCCCTAACACACAAGGGTCTGTTTTACTTTTAAGCTCTTTTACTCACTAAATTTGAGTTTGTCGGTATTTTCTTAGGTCTGCATACTTAATGTAGTTATTACTGCTAACAATTTTAAGGCTACGTGAAAATTGAAGATACAATGAGTTTATTAAAAATGAATAACCTCTTTACTTATAACACATGATTTAGAGTTTGAGTTCTTCACTTTGAAGGCATGAAGATTTATTAAGACAATAAGATAAGATATAAGAATGAAATATAATCATTACTAAGAACAATTTGTATTCAAAAATTTTCATTCAAAACTGGGAAAATGCAGTGAGTGATTTAAATATGAAACATTTAAGCGAAATTTGAAATGCAAGATTGCAGTTTGCAGAAACCTTAACGTGTAGCTCTTCGAATGCACTTTTTGTGCATTTCAATTCGAAAAATTGCATATGAATTTTATTGAAATGTAGAAATGAAATAATGTGCGATTGCAATTACATTTGGATATTTAAAAAAATTCACTGACCTTTAAGCGTTTCTTCTTGATTTGCTTCTGCATGAAATGTTTATTAAAAGACACGGATATTTATAGGTTACACCACATAATTGTTAAATTCAACTTGTAGTTTATGATGCAGTGTAGTTTAATTGAATTTCTGTTGTCACTCAACCCAACTTTGAATTAATTTTATTTAAATTCTTTCAGTCATTTCTGTTGCCTCACACTTTTATTTTACAAATTCACAAATGAAATGGTTTGCTTTCAACAATTTTCACCAAACGCTCGCATAAATTTAATTTAAAATAAGCTTTGATTTGAAAGGTAATAAAACAACGCGAAATTGAAACCAAATAAATCCACTAAACTTGTTGTTGGATGATTTATTTCGTTATTCCACAAAACTATCGAAACTATTTCAGGTGTCAAATGCTATGGACACATAACAGTAGCTTCACAAGAGCACGTAACTATCGTAACACGGATAATATGGATGTAGATTTCTTTGGACTAAATGTTAAATGATTCAATTAAACACAACATAATCAATTTAACTTTATTTATTTGTTAACAAAACTTAATAATATTTACAACTCCGAATTGTTGAAAGACGCAAAGACGACAGAAAACTGAATTGAATGGTTGGGTCAGCCGGTGAAGAAGCACGAAATGGTTGCAGTGAAGAGCTCACAACGGCAATCAATATCGAAGCAACGGTGTGCGTTGAAGTTGAACAAGTGACTCAACGTACTCACACTTTCAAATGAAGATACAAGATTTTTAAATGCATTTCACGCACACACCAACACAATTAATTCCTTTTTATTTTATTTGGAAAAGGCAAACATGCCACTTGAAAGTCGTGAGGACGCAATCAATTTACTCAAAACGGACGCTGGGGAAATTCGATTCCATCGCATTTGCATGCATGTGAGATTCCGTTTCGTCGCGTTTCATGTTACACACGTGTTTTTTGGATTTTTGTATTTCGTTCAATGGCAATTGAACCAAAAAATATTTCAAGATCATGTTATGTGAAAAACCAAATCAATTTTGATTCTCTCCATCGACCTCACGTTGGTCTTCTCGTCGATGATCTTCTCCGACATCGCCGACTCGGATCGCATGACACTTGACAAGTGTGCGTGAGAAAAATATTCAACTTCGCGTTGATCGTCGAACATGTGCGCGCGATTCTTATTGCCGGCAATCGGCATTGAAAATGAGTACTTGTGGAGAAAATTTGCGTACGAGAAAGGAGATTGAATAGACCCAAAGAGAGTGGAACTAAAGATCTTCCACACATGTTCCACTATTCACTGAGCTCAGAACCATCATTCCATTCAGTCAACTCTGTAGCAGTGACGTTCATCTGTGCTGTAAAATCCATTTTCAATTTCATCGCATGTGTTACCTCAATGCGTTCTTGTTGAAGTAAATTATTTTAAAACATTTCAATGGCCTTAGAACGTAGGCCGTATTCTTTTGGTAATCACTATCGAGTGCAAATCTCAAGTATGGATAGCTGACAAAATTTTTCCAACTTCAGTTGACATTTATGTGGATTTGCTTCGCATTTTGAACGTTACTTGAGTGTGGCGCTATCCCGCTATTTCTAATTGAAGTACAGTAGAACTCCGATTAACCGGACTCCAATTATCCGGATTGCCAATTATCCGGATCAAAATCGTTATCATGATTCTTACAAAAAAAAAATCGCCGATAAAACCCCATGAGTCACCGCCGGGCCGTGTACTGTAATGCACTTCTCCTCAACCCAGACAGTGTTTGACCTTTGTGAAAACTAATTCGTTGTTGAGTTCAGTGCGGGTAATTTTGATATTTTAAAGGTTTATGTTCACGCCATTTTAGAAAACCACTTTCGCCATTGATAACAAACGCAGCTAAACTAAGTTCTGTTAATAATAAATGTTTGATTCTTTAAAGTCACCTTATTTTCTTAAAAAATCCAATTATCCGGATATTTGATTATCCGGATGGGGTCCGGTCCCAATTGATCCGGATAATTGGAGTTCTACTGTACATATTTATCGAGTGGAGTAATTTTAACCCAAACATTATCGAGTACAAATATGCACTGCATAAATGTATGGAACTTGATAGTTCTGCCAAAACCCCTTGGATGTAGCGGTTTTGACAAGCCATGAAGTAAATTTTGTCAATGTGTGATAGTAGTCCGAGTACGGGAAATTGGTCGCGTTTGTTGTTTTTTCCGCGAATTTAACGTAATTGCGATTAGTGTTTGCGATTCTAAAATAGTGAAATAATATTATTATTAACAATAACATAGTAATAAATAATAAAATAATAATTGAATGTGATGTTTTTAAGATAAAATAAATAAATCATAGCAACATGTAAACTGCTAATAAGAAATTATGAAATATGTAAAATGTTAAAAATAATTTACATAAATTTCAATTTGTGATAATAAAGAAAATTATTCAAATTTAATTTTTTTAATATTTTTTGTTAATTTTCCGTGTTATTGTCTTATATTTCATATACAGTAATACCTCGACTTACGATATCCCGACTTACGCGAACGCGGAGTTACGCGATTTTCAAATCTTTTTGATTCGCCTTTTATAGACTTACTGCCTCCACACTATTGTTCAGCTAGAGTACACGTTCGGATTTGTCGCGCGAAATCAACACATACCTACAATTTATTTTGTGTTTCGTATCTATCGCTTATCCATTTTTGGTATTACTTCTTTGTACCCTGACTTACGCGGTTATGGCTCGGTTCCACCTATGGCGTAAGTTCGAGGTATGACTGTACATATTTTGATTGCTTTTTGTTGTTAATTTGTTCAAAACGTAATTTTGTTAATAAATTTTTATATATATGAATTCATTTTCCTATATAATTTAATTTTATTTCACTTTTATGTATGTAATTATATAATCTATGCAAGTGCATTAATTTTCCTAAATAATAGCAGTTATAAAAAAGTGGTCTTTATTATAAAATATTTGATTTTTTCAAAACTCCCGCGATGAAAATTTAATTTTTCAAATGAAATTTTATATTTTTCGATGGGAAAACCGGACTAGTATGCCCTATGGATGTGGTAGTAAAATAGTCAGGTTCATGGATTGTACTACTACATCCAGGGGGTTTTGGGTCTGCTCTATTAGAGTGACCAAAAGAGCGAATACTGCTATAGTGTTTTATCAATTTAATTTAATTCAATAGTTATACTACCTAGGTTTTTGTATCACGAGGTGTCTCAGGGTTAGCAAATGAATAGTGTAAGTTTAGATTGGAGCAATAAGGACTTGACACGCTTAAGATTCTCCCAAAATCTGTATTAAAGAGATGACTCAAACGTAGATGAAATTGTGGATAGCTTAATTTGGCAATAAGTGATTGACAATATTTCACTGGGCTTAGGAATCTATCTATTCCTTGCTTTTTAGATTTGGCAACAATTTTGCTTCGTTGTAATCAAACGATAGAATAAAACATGGATTTAATCAGAAATTTAGAAAAATTTTATTCTTACAGGATAGCCGCGATGATAAGAATTACATAAAAGTCTCTATATCTACCCATATTTATTTATACATCTTGAAATCAATAGCCGTTTTTAATATCCATTTTAATTGCGGGAAACCACTTGACTATTTTAGTTTTCAAAATTTAATTTTCTTTCGTTAGAACGTTTACATCAAAATTTCCATCTCTTTTATCTTTGTTGTGGAATTTTGAGTTGAGGCATATCCCCCAACACAAAAGGCTGTATCCGCCACTATGACAGGATCTGTAATGTAGTCATGAATCTTTTGGATATTGTTTTATTGGGTCTGTCACTGTTGGATATTTATGAGAACTGACAAAACACTATTAAAGAATAAATTTTGCAACAATATAATTTCGAAAATTGCTTCCAGTTCTCGAATCATGTAGTTTCCGATACTGCCACAGAATCCACTGAATGGACTCAATGAGTTAAAACGGAAGAAAGACGATATTTATAGAAAAACTTCCAGATAAAATTTAATTTCAATTAATTCTGTAATTTCAGTTTTATTATGCAAACATTCCGGAAGAAGCGGTAACAGGGTTTTTAATTTATGTAAATTGCACAAGTGTTGTACCATTTGCGCTTTCACTGTAAATAATTTAATGACTTCTTCGTAATGAGACAGGTGTACTTCCAGGTTAAAGCTATTGTTTTCCTAATTAATTTCTGGAGTGTTCTGAGCTACCTATATTGTTCTGCTACGAATCTCACAACTAGTATGCCACCATTATGAAAAACATTTGGGAAAAGTCCAAGCATTGCTGTATCTCAACTATGGGGAACACATTGAAGGATTCAAATGTATTGTTATGCTTTGGACAGACGACACAATTTAAACTGGTTCATGACGTCATTGTGACGTAACAAGTTCAAATTTGTATGGGAGAACCAGTACAAAAATTGTTCAAAGATCCCGAAATTTACCCAGTTGAAACGGGTTTCAGTGAGTTTTGAATCATGTTGGCGCCATCTTCCAGAAAATGGAGAATGGCCAGTTGTCATGTATAATTATATTTTTCGGTTGTTATATAACTTTATTTCTAAGCCAGTAACCCGTTGGTAGTTTTACTTTTAGCTTCATTGTTAGCTTTACGTTGAAGGTAGGCTTTAAATACATTTTTTGCTTGGATGAATCATCTGTTTATTGCTCAACAATTTAGTTAGTTCAAATTCCTTAGCTATTACAATTCAAAATGTTATAAATATTTTCTAATTCAATTTCCTTATTGATACCTTTACTCTATATAAGCCAAAATGTTATATTTATTTGCCAATATAATTTCCTTATTGATACCTTTACTCTATATAAGCCAAAATGTGATAGTTATTCTCCAATATACATAATGTAGCCAAAATGTTATAATTGTTTTCTAATGGCGTTCCAAACATTGAATAAAAGTAACATTTCAAACCAAGTTTCATAAAAGATGGACGTAAAAAGGTAAGACCTAAGACCAAAAGCAATTTTTTGAAATCATGTACAACAGTTGCTCGAAAAGCAACAATACTTAGAAAATGTACATTTTAAATTTGCAGCAAATTCCCAACCCTCTTCAGTCTAAGATAAAACCGCGATAGTACGCCACGGGTGGCAGTAACTGAAATCATTTTCCTATGCCTCAAAGATCTTTTGTTTACATTTCCAGCAAGTGACGTACGAACAAGTAAATCAGCTGTTTGGCTACAGTCGTCCACAAGTTTTAATTAACGCTGTTAAAAATTGAAATATTTTTCACGCTTGAATTTGAATTTGATGTGGAAAATAATGCATTTTTTGTTAAATTCGTATTTTTAAGCTTTCATGAGATGTTAAACTCGGGAAAATGTATAATTATATAAATAAGTGTATTTTAATTTTCTATTATTGCGGTATTAATAATATTTTAGAAAATTTACAAAAATTTTCGAATTTTATAAATAAAACGGCGCCACTGCCTGTTTCGCGTGTGTTTGTTATTTTTTGCGAATGGGGTAGTGCGATTTCTTAAATCCGGGAAGCGTATACGTCTGCCAGATCGTGTGATGTTGCTTGAATTTTTTGGTTGGGTCCTGGTTTCTCCTGGAGAACTGGAATAAACTTTATGTTTTGCTGCTCACTGGGTTCTGGTGTGTTGTCCTCCTGATTAATTTAAATTTTTTCAGAAATTCTTCAAATCGCCATTTTTGGAATGGTTGTGCGAGCTACTCCTTCGGGGCTTGAGATTTTGACTCGATAGCGATTACCAAAAGAAAGTATTTCTTTTCCAAAAGTAATCTGACACAAGAACACGAGTAAATTCAAAAAAGTTTAAGACAAGGAGATTTCTAGAAGAATTTGTATTTATGAGCGCCTGTGACTATGCAAATAACTTTGGAATGAGATTTATCATTATTTATGGTAAGATTCTAAATTTTCATGAAGTTCACTAACTCCTCGTATAAAAGTTTTGATTTTAAACTTTCAGATGAAATTAACTGAAAGTTGTGAAGAAATTTGAATTTTGTGAAATACCTAGTTATAGATAATTTTATAGGTACGAGTGCAATGGCATCGGCGCAATCACACTGTCACAAAGTATTGACTGAACATCAATTTTGACATTTAGCACTTAGTTCAGATTCTGTCCCATGTAGAACCTTCGTTTCTGGTAACAAGATAGTTTTAATTATTAAAATCTCATGATAATTTAATCAATTCTAAACCTAGAAGAAAGTTGGCTTCACGATAAGTTAAAATGGCTGAAGAGGAAGATGCAGTGAAAGACCTAATCTTAATGTTGAGTAAGTTTAGAAATTGGAAAATATCTTGGATAGTTTTGGATGTTTCATACAAAATGCAAAAGTTCTTAATGTATCAGTTTGATGAAAATTTTCATGATAGATCCGATAAGTTATGAAAATTTCCAGCAACTAGCAGTAGTAACAAAATTAGCAGTCAGTAACGCAATCATTATTTTGTTCCTTCCGGTCATGCCGGATTTATCGCTACAGCTTGTCTTGTTTTTATTTTAACTTTTTTTTTAGATAGGGCCACCGACAGTAGCACAGATGCACCTGATGAATTTGCAGTTGATATGTTTTGTGCAACAATTCAGAAACATCCGGAATTGATCAAAAAATCTACTGATTTGCTTTTGGAAAAGATTAAGTCCAGTAATATTAACCAATCCCGAAAGGGATTAGACGTAAGTTATGATCGTTAGTTTTAAAATATAACCTCTAAATTAAGAGCACTTTCAGACTCTGTATGAATGTATGGCTAAAGGAGGTCCTATATTTCAAACGGAAATAGCAAAATTTCGGTTTTTGAATGAATTAATAAGACTTGTTTCGAAAAAATATTTGGCTGATAAAACGTCGCCGGAAATTCGATACAAAATAATGGATTATTTGCTTCTTTGGACAATTCAGTATCCAGATAAAACAAAAATAAAGGATGCTTACGAAATATTAAGAAAAGAGGGAGTTGAGCATGCTGTAACGCCGAGTGTGTGCCATAGTGAGAAACGTAATGTCATTTTCGAACCCCACGAAGAGGATTTGCTCAAGAAACTTTTGCATAGTAAAAATCCAGACGACATCCTTAAAGCGAATCTTCTCATTAAACGAAAGTTTTGTCAGGTTGATCATTTATTAATCCTATTAATTTTTCAATCAGCAAACTATTATTTTCCACAGGATGCTAAAAAGAATGATCTTCGATGTAGACAAAAAACTGAACTTTCCGAAGCTAAAAATACTGTTTCTCTTTTTGATCAAATCATAAACAGTTGGGTTGAAGACGATCAACCAAGTGAATCTGAAGAAACTATAACTCTCATGAAAGACTTGTATGATAATTGCAAAAATTTTTGTAAAAGTGCTTGTCGAATATCTGAAACTGTTGAAGATGATGAAGATATGCTTAGTAAGAATTTTTATTTTTGCCTTGGAGGCAAAATAAATTTGTCAATTTGTTTTTAGGAGAAGCTATTGAAGCTAGTGAAGCTTTAACAGATGTAATGGAAAAGTACAAAAGTGTTGCTGGTTTGAAGAGAAATCAAATAAAAACCCAAAATAATGTTGTGCCTTCATCCTACACGTGCTCAGATCTTTTGAGTACTACAGATGAAGTAGATAAGGATTGTCCATCTGGACCGAGCTTGGAACAAGAATTGACTGAAGTATTTAAGGCGAATCTCTCAACAGGCCTGCCTACATTGGAGCTAAGTGCAGACCTGTTAAGTACGGACATCCTTGAACCAATTCCAATCGAAAAGAACAGTATTGAAGTAAATTTATTCGAAAAGGGTATAATTTTGAGTTTTTTATATATGAAAAGCTGGAAATGATTGATTTTCAGGAAGTTGTAACTCAAATAATAACGTAAGTCCTCTGTCTGACATTAATAGAATAAGTGAAGAGCTACTGAAACAAAACTTGGATTCAACTAAACATCTCTTAACATTTAAAAAGTTTGTACAGGCAAATTAAATTTACTTTACATATCTAATGTCTGTACTTAAAGAGAACCATCGAAAGTTCCCCTCAATCAGTTAATAAAAGATACTCAGCCGGAGAAAGTCCTTAAGAAACATGAAGATTCTATATTAGCAAATGGTTTCATTAACGAATTGAAAATGCCTTCTGGTAGTGCATCGTTCGAAGTAACACAAGACGGTGCTTCAAAAGAGCAAAGCTCGTACTCAATTGATAAAATCTTAGATAAAGTTCACTCTATGAGTAACATGAGAAAAGATGTGAGCAAAAACAGTACTGATAAAATTGTATTAGACACCATGATGAAACCAATAAAAGATACTGCCTGTTACATAGAGAGTGATTTCTCGGATTTATTGATGAGTGGAGATGATAAATTGTTAGATATAACAGATTCACCAGAAAACCGTAATCATAAAGAAATTACGCCTGTAAATCTGAAGATGGAGGTCCCGCTAACGAGAATTTTTATGGATTTGGCTTCAATTAAACCCAGTAAGACTCCGCCAATGATTATAAAAGATGATCCACAAGGCTTGCGTATCGTACTTAACTTTGCTGTAGATCGTCCCTCGCCAAATGTTATAGTGATTGTTATTACAACAACTAATCAAAGCCTTACTTCTGTTGATGATTATGAGATTGAAGCGTGCGTTCCAAAGGTATCCAGCCACTGTCACAATTCGAATCATAACAACTAAATCCTATTTATTTTTTCAGCCGTGCAAAGTGAGACTCCTTCCATGTGATAGAAAATCACTCCCTGGAGCCGAACCATTTCAGCCGCCAACGGAGAACATAAAAAGAATTTTACTATTACATAATTCTACTAATAAAAGTGTAGACATTACATTTATAATAGGATACAAAATGGTTGACGATCCAGACCCAGTCAAAGAACCAGTAATCGCAAAAAATATACCTTATTTATAATACTATTGTTTTACACATCCAGAGTATTAAGTTTGAAAAACTTGATGTGAGTTTAGTGTACTCAAATATGCTTTGCATTCTTATATTTTAAAAATTATTCAGTATCATGTCATTTATTTGCATTTGTTTGTTACTTAACTGAAAGTTAATAAGATTTATTCGAATAAATTGATTCCATCCTTATTTTGAGCGAACTCATGTACTTCATTTGAACTACTGTTCAAGCCGAGGATACCAGATTCGAGTTAGGCTATATTATGGCGTAACGTAAAGTATCAATTACATTTTCATGCAATGGAAAATCAAAATCAAAATAAATTTATAGACTATGAAGTTTGGGAAATAAAACTTAAAATTTATATGAATAAATACTTTTAGATCGTGCTATTTCAGCATTCGCAAGGATTCATAAAGTTATGCAAGACAGATAATATAAAATAAAATACCAACATCTGTACAAAGTTCCTTGAAAAAGTAGAGGAAGGAACTGATGTGAAATTTAAGCTTAAAATTGATATATTACCAAAATTCGAATTCAATGCAAGGTTCGTTTACCAGCATGTATAAGTGTATTCTGACAAAAGTATTAAGCTATACAAATATATTCCACAAAAGATATTATTATAAATATTGATTACATCTGTCAAAATGTCTAGTTACAAATGCACGATCTTAGTTAGTTACTATCTCATCCTTAAATGATAAAGCAGTAATAGCTTTTAAATGTCCAATATATTCTCGTTCTATTTCTTTGGTATCAAGCTTCCACAATCTCGCTACTCCATCTGATGAAGCTGTAAACAAATATTTCGAATCTGCACTAAACGCTGCATCCCAAACCCATCTAGAATTCTCAACTCTTAATTCTCTCCAAAGAGAGAAGTCACTTGTTTTCCAAATACGCGCTGTTGTATCGCCTGATGTGGTTACAAGAAGACTAGAATCTGGACTGAATTTGCATCGTAATGCATATCGTTTGTGGGCTGAAATTTTAAGTTTAGGTTGTAAAACACTAAGATGCTGATCTTTCGATGTTGTCAATGTCCATATGTAGCAATTTCCTTTGTTATTTACAGCAGCCATATACTGACCATCCGGACTAATAGCAATGTCTTGGACAGACGCGTCCATTTCAGGAATGAGTTGTTCATGTATATCAGATTTGACATCCCACAGGTATACACCACCGTCTTGAGCACCAATTGCCATTTCAACCTGATTCGGGTGCAAGCATGCTGCATTTATAGGTGTAAGACAGTCAAACATGCGTTTGCATTGTGGATTGAGGGAGCTTATGTCCCAGATTCTAACTCGGCAGTCTTCTCCAGCAGTAAACATCCATTTACCATCTTCCTGAAATTCAATTTATTTACCTATTAGTTCTATGAAATAGTGGAGTAATTACTTGAAAACCCAGACGCGTTACGTTTTTTGAAACACCTTCAAAATTTATAACTGGATGTGTGAGTTCGATGTCATATAACGTAATACATTGGTGGCCACATGCAGCCAGCATTGACTTGTCCGGAGTTCGATCCAGAGCATTTACTTGCTATAAAACAATATTTTAGAAAACAAGCTTAACATAACGAACTCAAGTCACAAACCGAATCGTCATGTTTCATGGTGCGAATGCAGTTCCCGGTATGTGCTTGCCATAACCTAATAGTATGATCGTATCCTCCAGTTGCTAGAATCAGTTGATCACTTGGCTCCACAGCCATTTTGCATGTCACGTATAGTCAGTTTATAATGAATTGATTCCTTAAAAGCTATTTCAATTTTAAACTGAACTAAAAATCTTATTGAAGGCGTTGTTAAAGTGTCAAAATTTGTTTTGGTTCGTTTGAAGTTTGATTACTGTCACTGTTGACATTTTTAACCTGGTACTGCCAGACATGCATTTTTGGCACGACGTTTAGTTTAGTGACGACGCGACATCTAGGTGTCATCGGCTTAAATTTTGCAATTCACTGAGTAATGAAACTAGAGTCATCCGGATTTATCCATCTCTTCTGGATGCTTTCAAATTAATTATTAAATTTACTGTAATGCTGGTAGATATTCGGAGAGTATACTTATAACCTGGATCAACATCTTAACTTCATACTTCCTAAATGTGGTAACGAATGCAACCATTTACAATATTTTCTTAAAGTTTCAAAAAGTAAGGTAAAATATTCCAAAAGTATACTTGTAATGAACGTATGATTAAATTAATTAATTTTCATTACTGTACGCAAATTTAATAATCACTTGATATATTAATTATAGAACTTTTTCTGAATGATACTTCTGCCTCGCTTTGGTGGGTAGTAACAAAGCTGCCAAGGTTTCAAAATTTTTCTAGTAGAAGAGCAAATCCCAAAATTAATCTGATAATCTCACTGGAAGATACAATTTATATGCAATTTAATTCCATTTTTTGATCAATTATTTTTAACAAATTATTATGAAGAATGAATTTAAATTTTGGCCAAGAATCTTTTTTGTAAGCTAGTTAAATTGCATAAACTCCTTGGAAAAACAGTCACCAACTGATCGACATATATTCGTTCGGACAATATGGCCATTGTATTATTGGGGCATATGCGAAAACGTTCTAAATCTAGTACATTCCATTCTAATTCTATTACTTTTCTGTTTAGCAATTTTTTGAACATTGATTGAGTTGGTTATATTCGTATACAAATTCAACTTATCTGTTTTTACTTCTTCTTCTTCATTATCCAATTGAACTGGAGAGTGCGTATAATGTTCCCAGATCCCTTATTGATGCTCTCTATCAATATATCTATTGATGCTCTCTATGAGAATATCAGCAATTTAGACTGAGTTTCAATACTAGATCGGTTCATGATAAACCAGTAATTTCGTCTATTCTACTGGTACTGAGTGACACGTGTGTACCATCCGTTGGTAGAATAGGATTGTAAGTGATCGTAAACAACCTGTCCTTTGACTGTTGCTACTATGAGGCATAAAAACGAACAGATCAAAGGATTCAGCAAACTTGCCATAGCTAATGTACTGGCTCTAGTTTATAGAACATATCGCCAATAGTTTCTTTTAAGACCAGCACTTCCAGTTTACCAAAGTTCAAGAATTGAAATATGATTTGTTGACGGATACATTATCAGATTCTTAACTTATTTGAGCTTGATTTTTATAATAGCAATATTGATTCAAAATGCTGGATCTTTTCCAATGGTTTGAAGGTAAATTTCCATTCAACAGTTAGAAAGAGTTTTAATTAAACCTACAACAATTTCAAGAAAATAAAGGAAATTGGATATTACTCATTTTTATGATCACATGATTATAAAACATAAATAATATGTAAGAAAATGATTTTTATTCCTGGGACTGGACCGTAAAAAACTTCTATAAAACTAAACGGAGTTGCTCTGAACTTCGAAGAATCTTGTCAGCTCTGGCCTGTTTTCAGAGTATCTGGGAAAATTTGTTTTCCCCAACATGTGTTACAAATGTATTCAAGAAGTATACTCTTTCAAAAGAACAAAGAATATATTTAATCCAATGCAAATTGTTAGTTTTATTTACAGGCGAAATTGACATCTGAGTTGGCTAAATCCTCAACTTATACTACCTTAGAAACGCCCATTATCTCATTACAACACGTTCTAGTCTCAAAGATGTCGGCAAGTTACAAAAAAATTCTCAAATCAATCAAGGATTTTCAAGCATATCGGCTTCGATGGGGTTTCCCATAACATTCCCAACATTTAGGCCACAGAAGTTTCAAAGTCAATTTGCATATTTTGGTTGCAGGTAATCTTTGTAAATTCTATTAAAGGTTGCACTGTCCACAGTTTATTTTGCCTGTTTTTCTAAGTAAATTATCACGGGTTTTTCCAGATTTGAGTAAGTGTTGTGTGCAGTTGGTGTGTTTTGAATAAATCAAAACGATCAGTTAAAAGATAAACTGATATATTTGGGGATTTATTTTGAATATTAACATTAAAATAAAACTATAGCTAATACAGATTATAGTTGGTGTTAAGTAATACACTGTGGCTTACAACATTTCGCTAAAAATAAAAATGATTTAATGACTGAATCTGTAGGTACATATGCTACTAATAAATTTATGTCGATAGAACTAGAACTGGAAGTTCTGTTTACATTCTGATACTCCTTTTAATATAAATTTATATGCACTCAATCACTTGTTGAACAATATGAGATCAGAACAATATTTTAGTCCAGAATGCAAAATGAAGGAGTGACTCAGTTCAATAAATTAATTAAAATGCTCACAAATCTATCACGCGATCTTAAAGCTATTTAACGCTTTTGTTTTAGACAATTTAGAATACTGATGATCGAAGGAGATGTTTAATAGATATTGAAATGTTTTTGTAGTTGTTGCGTTACTCACATTCGGCTACGCAAATGTGAATCTAGTGGTTTAAAATTGTTCTCTGTCGTCTCATTCATTCGAGACGGTTCGGCGCCAAAACTCGAGTTTCCCTATTTGATATGAATTACTGTGACTTTAATTTATTGCTTAAATATGCAAAATACAATCGAAATGATATATTGCAATTTTGCTTAAAGCTTCTCTCCATCCATCTTTTGTATATATCAACTTCGACGTTAATTAATCAGTTGAATAATTGATTTTTGTTTCATTTTTAAAATGACTATCAAGTGTATTGATTAATCTATCAAATCATGTTGAAATTGATGAGGGAATTTCAATAGCGTCATACTTGTACAGGTGTTATACAAGATGCAGAAATTCCTAGAAACGTTATTCATTTTCACGTTTATGTTGTTTCGTACTTCCAATTCTGTTACGGATTCAGAAAACCTTCTTCTAGCCATGATTGATTTTTAAGGGCCATGGAAATGAATCAGAAAACTGTCTTCTTGAATCAATATCCTTACAAAACGTTTCACAACAAACTTATTCAATTCCATGCAATCAATGATTTGTAGTGTAAAGTTTGTATTGCAGTTGGAAAGGATTCGTGTTTACAAAATATTCACTGAAATCACATTTAAATGTTTAAGGGACACATTGGGGAGGAACATTAATCATCATTAACTTCGTGAAATCTCTAGCTTCCTGAAAATTATCATAAATCAAAAACAATAAACACCACATAAGGCAGATCTCGGAAAGCTTTATATCTTTATTTTCATAAACTCCATTTGAACAAAGCCTATTGTTGAGGCTACGTGCACATAGCTTGTAATTGATATAGGTAATCATTGACACAATTGGTTTGGAGCAAACGTAACATATTAAAACCCATAACTATAGCAATATTTGAAGAGCAAGAACAACAATAAGTGTTAGTTTTGTCAGCAGTCACAAGTATTGAAAGGTTATTTGTGGAATTTTCGAGGAATGTTTGAGAATCGCTTGCCTTGCAGCCTCCACCATGAACACCAATAAAATGATTTTTTGCGTTTTCAGAATCTATGGTGATCATGATGATCATGCACGGAGTCAAAATATCTGTAGGTAAAAATGTTTGTTTATATATGTAATAATAATTAAATAAAGAATTAAAAAAATCCCCAACGCAACAAACTTTAAGTAACACATATGTTTGAAAGTAAAGTAAATATTCATTATGCGTCTAAGATCCGTACCGCAGCTAAAAATGAGCTTGAAACGACTTAACCGATTTTGACAAAACATATCTAAGAACCACCGCTAGACAACTTGCTTTCAAATAAAAAAATCGCATCCAAATCGATTCACCCGTTTAAGAGCTACGATGCCACAGACAGACACACAGACAGACACACATAGCGGTCAAACTTATAATATCTCTCTTTTTACGTCGGGGGTTAAAATTATGAAAATCAATTTGAATGTTCTTAAAATTCCCCCAACATTTCCAAAATAAAAGCTTGTACCTAATTTAACCTCACTTTTGGAATTTTTTGTACATTTTGAGAAACATACATAGATTTTTACCTACAGATGTTTCCACACTATGTTACGACACATCCATATCCATAGTTTTGGACTGTCCATTTGATTCCTTAACACAAGTTTATTCGCTTAGGGATGAAACGATACCACTCGATAGTGTATAATGATTGATTAGTATATGGATTGAAAAGTATCGATACCAAAAGTACTTGGTATTGGAAGAAAAGTATCGAGTATGTAGGTACTTGTATTTACTAGTATCGTTTCATCCCTATATTCGCTTTCATAGCTTCGATATTTGCTTCTCTAGCTTCATAGTATGGCGTCATGTTCTACTTTTACTCTAATATGTGGGTATATGGTTTAGCGAAGAGGAAGATGCCATATCCCTGCTTCAAAACTGACGTTTCAGAACTTTCTTGTCATATTCCGACACCAGAAAAAGGAATAAAGAATTAGTTGGCATTTTGAAATCCTAGCACGGTAACAAACATCGAAGCTACTGAAGTTCCTTCCTTTACTCAAATTTATGCAACAGTAGTACGTTGAGAAGAGACGATGAGGCTGATTTGAATACCGCGATAGTGGAGTGCAATCAGCGTTTTCATTTGTGCCATTCATCGGAATGAGGAGACCCAGAATGGAAACACACAGTTGCATTAGTCATGTTTTCTTTTTGGCTTGTTTCTTTGAAGAAATGAAATTACAATATTTAAAAATAACAAATACAAGTTGAAAAGAAAAGAAAACATACGTTGCAATTACATGACACGCTAAACACGAGTGTGGAATGTAAACACAAAAAGGGCAATCGTCCCAGAACGCCTCCATTGCTGTCGCGTTTGTCGTCGCCGTCACAAAACCCGCGCGTAAATCTTAGCCGCACCAAGCAAAAGCGTGTGTCAAGTCCAGAGCTCGAGCTCCACGTAACGTAACCATAGTCAGCAAAGAAATACGTAAGCCGTGCTTAGAAATGACAACCAGAGCAGAGTGGAGATAGGGCAGTCTGACGATATGACGATTGTCGATTGTGTAGCATTTGGACTATACGGACAAAATCGTGTGATCTTTCTACTAATGTATACCTACAGTTGCGCTTTTTGGAGCAAGATTTAGAGAGCTGCCAGAGGAAACAGCAAAGGTAGCTCGCGAATCGTACGATTTCGAATTGTTCAATCAACGTTCCGTTCCACTGTGATCTGAAGTTACTCTTCGAATCTGAATCTGTTCAACTTATGTACACTGTTGCTGTTATACAGAGAATTGAATCGAAAAGTCACCCTATAATCTTGAAAAGAAAACTGAAAAGCGAAAAGAAAACTTGGAAATTTTCTTCCTTTTATTTCTATTTTGTTTTTGAAAATTCACCAGACGACGACGTTGCACAAGAAAATCGACACACGTAGCACTGCATCTCTGTTAAAGTAACAAATAAAACGAATGAAAATATTTAGTTGGCCGTAGAAAATGTATGTATATTTAACAGTGTAAATATATTTATATTTTGTATTGTATATAAATATATTTTAAAACTAGTTTTATTTTATATTTACACTCATAAAATATCTATAGTTATTCAGATGTTGATCTTTTTTATTTATTTATTTTCTGTAGTATTATTTTGTTCAATTCATTTCACATACACGTTCGTTAATGCTTGCTGTTTGCTGCTCTGCTGCTCTGCTGTCTCTCGATCGCGGTAGTTGTTGCAACTAAATTTAGTTTTTCAAAGAGTTTTGCACGTTTCACCGTGTCCGAATGTGAAAATAATTATATAAAATAAAGTTTTTGCTTAAATAAATATTATAATTTGATTGGAAAAACCGAAAATAAAACTAAAATAAATTGTAAAGTTGTTGTAAAGTTATACCATACAAATGTGCATGGAATAAGGAAAAATTTGTGTAACTTGTGATTTAGCGTTTAAAAATTAAATATTTCAGCATTTGAATATAATAAATGAATTAATTAAAAATTAATTACATTCAATTTTATTGTAAAAATGTCATTTTCTATTATTATTATTGTTATTTTCCAATTGATTGATTAATTGATTCGGTGGAAGTCAAAATGTCGAACTCATTCAATTTCAAGTCTTAATTAAACTTTGCTTTGCACTCGTTTTAGCAATTATCAATTAAATAAAACCAAGTTGTGATTGTTTTTGTGTGCTTTTTCTTGTTTTTAATATTAATTATATATAGATAGATATACACCATATCTTTTAATCTTTGTTTTTTTGATGTAATTCTAATCTATAGTGTCGTCATATTGGATTATTTTTATTTTTCAATTCAAGATAATATACAAATTTTTCTACAATGCACAATAGTATTGATAATATACAACAGAAATAGTGTCTACTAGTGAATGTTTTAACACCTGCATAGTTTAATCTAAGTATTAAAGAGAAAAAACAAAAACAAACGTGTTTCTTCTTGTAACTGAAAGCAAATACACCTTGCTGCTGGTGAGTTGTTACACCAAAAGCGTTTTATATTATTAACTTTACTACCATAGATTGTTTTGATGTCTGTGTTCTCATTACGATATGTTTAAGTGTATGATAAGAAAACCTGCGACAAGTCATAGCTAAAGATAACACCAAACAAAATGAAGAGTTGACTTGGAGATTGGAGAAGAATATTCCAATAAATTGAAACATGGAGTGCATTCAAAATCTTTTGTATTTTTTGTTTTTCATTCAACTACACAATTGAACTTATAAAATGTGTTAAATAATATCGTAAACAAATTGAATACCAGTTCAATTTTACCTTTTCAAGTGGTTTTTCTTCGTTTAATGGGAATTTAGATGATAATTATTCGGCGAAACTCATTTTTACTAAAGTAGATTCCATGAACTACGTAATATTGTGAGAATTCCATATTACGTCAGAACTAAAGCTCTTATCCGTGAATGTTTGGCTGGTCCAAACTGATAATTGTGTACAACAAAAAGCTTCGAAATGATAAAACTAAATTCAAGTACAAAGATAAGTTATATGATACTACCTGTAATGCTTCAAAGTGCATCTCAATTAAAGTGGCTTCATTCGAACAAAGATTATACAATTTGATAAAAGATGCTGGTTAAGAAACTATAATTTACCTAAACCTTAATCCTGAATTGGCACCTGAATTGAACGTACAATTGAGGCGAGTTGAACAAAATTCCAAAGTTCTCGTTATGATGACATTACTCCTTGTCGTCAAAACATGTAGAGTTGGAAAAGTGTTATATATCTACCATCAATCAATTTTCATCACTCTCTCAAGGAACTATGATTTAATCGAGCTAGTGCTTGGGCACTCTTGCTCTTTTATAGCTGTGAGAGTTATTTTCTCACTGTTCAGTTAGTCTGTCAGTATTGTTCTTAGGTCGTTGTAAGTCGAGTTTGTTTGGGGTGGTTTTCTCAAAATTGCTAGTGTTGTGTTAGGATGTTCGTCAATTTTATCAAAGAGTTTAAGCGCTTTATCTTTGATATATTTATCTATAGTCTCTAATTTTCAATTTTCATCCTTAATTCGTTGTCTTATTAAGATGTCACTTACAAGTATTTGAAGGAATCTGGCTGCCATTTTGAAGTGTACAGTCAGGAAGTTGAGATATATTTGAGTAGGGGTTCAACCAAAATTGTGAACCAATCAGAATCATAGACGCCATATCTATCAAGTCCTTGCTGAAGTCGTGGGTGTGTCAGTAACAGGCTCAAGAGAATGATGCATAAGAAGAAGGGTGGAGTTACCAGCGTTTCTCTTTACCTATATACCAAACTATGTCTTCAATCCCAGTAGTCCAATTCTTAGAATCAAGATTCGACTACTACCAGCCATTTCGTTTGCCTAATCCACAAGACAATAGGACATTGTGCATCAGCATCAGTCATAAAATATTTAAATTTAATAAACCTCGATAATCGAACATTTCTACTTCCACTTCTCACACTGTTCTTCTTAGAATTTAGGGAGCATTACTCCATTTTCTTAAGCAAATTCCATAAAAGGGCACGATGGCTCTTGTTAGATGTGAATAAATCAATAGACCACCCACATTCAAGATGATGGTTTCGAATGGAACATGACCAGCGCTTCCGAGATTAGTCCGGAACCTACACTTTTTCGTTCCATAACAGCCCAGCTATTTATGATTATCTCGAAAAGTTTTGGGAAATTATCGAGGTCATCCTCAATCTTAGGTCTGGAGCTCTAGATGCCACTAGACTATTCGGTGACAGTCCCTTTGGCAAACAACAATTCTTCTGAAATCAAATTTCAAATTTTGTCCTTGTACTATTAAAAGTTTGTTAATGAAATTAATTTCATTTGAAGCTTCTTTTTTCAAACTTGTTTAATTATGTGACAACATCCCAATATTTCACCACATGCTTGACACCACTAAATCCCAACTTCTCACATCGGCCCACTACATTTTGTTTTTTGGATTTTATTGAGTTATTCAAAATACTGTATAAATTATGTAGAGAAGCGTTTCAAAACCTCAAAATGAAATCCAGCTTATCAATGGACGGACCCTGCTCATAAATGAAGGTGACTCGTTGTCTGGTCCCTTGAAGTATACGTAGACGTTTCGTCTAGTCTAGTTGACAATTTTAAACAGAGTTTTTCTGTTCCATTGATATTAGAAACATATGAAAAACTAATAGTATATTAGTGTATATATATCGATAAACCGCCATGTATCTCCATTAAATTTCGTCCGATAATGCTTTCTTCCGCCATTGCAATGCAGATTTATAGTAGCTTTCATAAGACATTCGGAAAATTTGGTTATTTTAGGAACTCCATCGATGAAACAACCGGCCTGTAGTCTGAACTGGCTTAAGTGTTTTCTTTACGGCGTCTCTCGGATTGGACCAGAGTTTAGTGATTCCATAAATTCACTAAGATTAGGTATACTGGAGACACAATAACTTTAAAGGGAATTATAAAATTGATACACATGGATATGTGTGAAGCTTTAGAAGTTTTTAAAGCTTTTATTATAAATAAAATTTTTTTGTGGTAAAGGCGATACACATCACGAATAATTTTCTGATATTATGTAGCTATAATGCTAAAGTTGTAATGCTTCGTTTTCCTTGGTCCAAATCCTTGAAATTCAAACTAAGAAAAGTGCAAGCAACAAATTCAAGATAGATTTTATTTTTATTTGTAATAAGTATAAAACAAAACAAGATATGTAACATAATATATTTTTATTGTTGTTGCAGATCACATAGAGCGCAAACTATATGAAATCCATCGAGCGGAAAAATATAAGAAACGTTCGTTTGTGAGATCAGTTCACAATGAAGTTATTCACAAATGGTGCTTGCATGACACATAATGGCGGACATAAAAATGAAATAAAAACAAAATGGTTAAAAAAGTATAAACAAATTGGAAGTGGAAAAGAAGAGTGAGTGTAAAACAAAGGGAGAACTTGAGAAATTCTCGAAAATTACACTGAAAGAAAACGAAGAAGTGAAAACTGCTTAAGGGTTAAGAGGTCATTTGAAATATTTATACGTTAAATAAACCGGCATTTCTTCACATTTCATATAAGTAATTATAAGTGTGCCTCGAAAATATTTGTCTTAAAAACCCAAATTAATCTAAGAGGTCTTCTCATTGAACGAGAACCAGAAGATTGAAGTGGAGCAAAAGAAAATCAGAACTGGTTAAATATTAGGGCAGGTCACGAACAAAAAGAAGTAGTTCTCAAGGTGTCAATATCCATTAGGAATTGTGGCGCGTGCGTGTTAGGATAATATTAAGTGATATGATATTGAATAATAACAACAAACAAATTAAGTACATGTGTGTTTTATAATTAGTTTCTTATCGTTACGTTAAGATTATGTGTTTTTGTTTTTTTGTTTTTTAATTTAATAACACTGACACACGGTTAAGAGGAAGAAGAAGAATGAAATAGCGCGATCAATTTTGATCAGTTGAGCAATCAATCACTTGTGATTCATTTATGCCTTGAACGCACAAAACGCTAGGGTATGTGTCGCATTTAGATAAAAAAGACAGATCTGAAACACACCCACCTCCAATACAACTAGCCTGGTTCGGGTTCGGCTTAACTTGCACTTGATAAAGTGGGATCATTCAGACTTCAGTCAGAGTCAACAGTATAGCACAAGTGATCGAACGAAGCGGATACCTACTGAAACATACGAGTACATATCTCGTGATCGTGAGTTGAATTGAATTGAATTGAATTGAGCAATTCCACATTTGATAAATTGATTGAATTCATATTCGAATTTCGAAATTAAAAATTTTTCATAAGTAGAGCGCGCAAATTCAGTTACGATCAGCAATATTTCAGAAACAGAAAAACGAAGCGTGATCTTTTCAACGTTCGAGTCGAGCTACGTACGCAACGTCGCGTCGTGCGGCTTTAGACGATCTGATCTGCAATTATAAAACGGAGAGTTGTGTTGTGTGAAGTAGTTCTCAATTTTCAATTTTCGGTATACGGTTTACGGTATTCGGCGTTTGGTGTTCGAGTGAGCAGTATCTAAATTTTTGTGAAATGAAAGAAGGATCAGATCAGTCACAGTCAGTAACCAGTATGGGAGAATGATCACTGATCATACTCTGCTGATCTATACTCTGCTGTGCTGTGAAAACTGAAAACTGAAAACTGAAAAGTGCCAGACCAGACTATTTAGTATCTGATCGTTTGTCGCCTAGAGGCATTCGGAAAAGATTCGTTTAGCGAACTACACGCAGCGGAAAGCTTTGCTATAAGAAAATTGTGATTCTTAATGGATTTGTTTAAAAGAAATATTATTTTTTCTTCTTTAAATCAAGTTTTTAAATAATATATAAAACATATTAACGTATACATAAACCGAAAACAGCATACACACATACATTTTGTGTACATAAATACTCGTACATTCAGATACAATTTTATAGTTTTACTTATTCATTCAGTGGTCGGTTGGTGGTGTGGACAGCAAATAATTGTCTCTAGTGTATATATATGTGCTTTTATATACCAAAACATATGTATAGACATATGTACATAACACTGTTATATATCTGTTTAAAAGTATCTTGAAAAGTTTATCGTGTACCATTTCAAGTTGAGTCCTTCGCGAACTAACAACGCCGGACGTTAATATCTCTCCAACTACGTAAATTTAAAAATGAATTTTGAAGTTAATAAGTAAAATCTATTTGATAAGTTAACAAGTGAATCTAATATATATTTATTTATACAAAGTGAAGAGTTATCCTTTTAAGTGTAATTTAGTTTTTTCTTTGGAGTGAATTAAAGTGAATTTAGTTAAATTACATTGAAAGTGAAGTTGCTACTTGCATTTTTCTAAATTTTCTCAAAAGGCAAATTTGTTGCGAAACAAAGTTTCATTTAAAAGCAACAAAATGATTTACTTAAGAATTCTTACGAATTTCTTGAGGTTCTTCTTCCTCGTCCTTGTTATACTTTCTTCTTGTATAACGACATCCAAAGGACGAAGACATTCACCTTTGATGGTGGAAGATGATGGACCGCGACGAACAACAAGACCAGCTGGTGAGTAATATTTAATGTTTAAGTTAATACTTATAAGTACTCTGATCCTTATTTTGATGTTCATATTTTCATGAGCTTCAATTTCAGTTAGTAACCTTGTAAGTTCCAATAAGGATTTCAAAAAGAATGTTTATAAGGGAATTTTTCCACTTCTTCATGTTTTGATAGAACACTGTAAAACCCCGTCGGTACAAATGATATTGTACTTGTACCTATTTAGGTTAATTGCTGGATTTATTCATATATCGTGAAAATATTGAAATAAGAATTGTATAATATCAAAGATAATAAGATAAAATCAATTGTTACGTATCTTATGACCTCTTAGAAGATACCATCTGGAAGCACACGATAATTGAATGGAATTTCCAAATCGAATAAAATCCTTTAAATTTCCAAACACACGAAGTTAAATATCTAATCCTCCTTCTTCTTATTAAACAACTACATATTTTAATCAAGCTATAACTTAAGGGTATCTTAATAAAACCATAAACACAAACACAAAAGTTAAACGGGGCGTTGTGAGCTGTGAAGGAAAAATGAAACCTTTACCTAAATTTAATGACCGGAATTTCCCGCAATGACACCTTTCGGTGTAAGGGATTAGGACATCTGGTAAGGTAGGATGCTAGGAATCTCATAGCCTGTCATAACCTGCTTCTGCCGACAGTTGGTTTCTTCCTTATATCGTTGATTATTGAAGCCAAATTTAAAGCTTCTAAAATTCATGAGAACCCAAACATTTGCCAGAATGTCATGTGTAGTTTTTTCTCAAGTAACCCACTTCGGATCATTAACTTCTGAGAGTGTCAAAGCTCACTTTCCAGTAACACGAATTCCAATGATTTCTTAAACTGCCTCAGACATCCTACGTCATTGTTTGAAAATCAAAAAATCTTAAGTAGGTGACTCGTCTTTCAAAAATTCATTCGAAATTTCTTAACGTCGAAAAGATAAAAAAAAAAAAAAAAAACCATTTTGTAGTGCGCCACGTTGTCTACCTGATGACAAATTTTCGAGGCAGACGAATGGTGATTTCTTATTTTTTTCCGGGACGCTAGACCCTAGACGTCTTCATGGAAACAAGCAAAAACACAAGAAGATGAATGAGAAGGTATCGTTTGAAGGAATGTATCTCACTGATTATAGGTTTCAAATCTACCATGACAAAACAAGGTGTATTTCGAGGACAATCGGTTCAGGTGAGAAAGGACATTCGTAAGGATCAGGAAGAAGTAAATCTTCATGTGCTAAGGCATTCCAATGTCAAAGGGACGATAATAATTTAGCGAAAACCATTAAAAGTCATTTCACGTGGAAAAAGTAGCCAGGTACGAGATAGGCTTCTTCAAAGATCAAAGAAACGGACACGATCTCTTTGTTTCGGGATATTCATTCTGGAATTTCCAGCTTACCTGACGTTTTCTCAAAATTAAAATGCACCACGTCCCAGGTGGGATTATACCGATGTAATATATTTACATAATGCACTTTATGAATGAACGAAAGATTGTTAAGGTTTCATGTTGTTAAACAAGTTGTGAGAGGATTTAGGTGAATGTGTGTCTAAGTTTCTGGCAGAGAAACAAAAACAGAAACAACTTCTTGTTATTTTAGTTTCCGATGAAAATATTGTCTTGATACCATCGCGAAACTTTTATTGATAAAAATACAAATATATAATCGGATTTCTTATCTGTATAACAATCATATCGCTTTGAGATTTCTTAAAATTTTCAATTTTCAATTACGAATTTACCGAAAACAAACAAAATATTGTTCAATGAAACTTCACGTGCCTGCGGTGTGCGTGGGAGTTGAAAGTCTTGAAAATGCCGTTCAATCTCTCGATTTGAGTAGAAAAGCTGTCAATCGTGAATTCGTGGTTGAATGTTGAAATTGCCCACCAACGTTCAATTCAACAAAAATTTTCATTTCCGTGAAAACCTAATCAATACACTTTCAAATGTGAATATTTTTCCATGGAAATTATTTAGCTAGAGTAATTTTTAACAGGTAGTTGATTCAATCATTCTACCTTTGATAAATGCTTAGTAATTAAGTCGTTGATTGAAGATTTCCTCAATAAAAAGACTTTCCTTGATAACAAGTCATTTGTATTTGAGTTCAACTTAAGGGAAAGATGTTTCATAGTGATTTGCAAGAATTGTTTATCACAAATAATGAATGTATGTCATTGACTGAATTTGTTAGAATATTTTATATGTGCTTGTAAAATACGGGAGATATCAGCTCCTATGCATCTAAAGTCACCATCAGTCATACAGTTGCTTTCATTGGCCACAGCTTGCAAATTCATTTAAAGGATATATGCCTTCCTTCTATATGAAAGTATAACTTTTCCTTGAAAATTGTTATAAGAATATAACATTTCTTGTAATAAAAATACTTTCAACAATGATATCACTTCAAATTTTTATTGTAAATTTTTAAAATAATTGGTTACAGAAATTTTGCACTGATGAGCAGTGCTCAGTTAATCGTTCGTAACATCAGAATGGATTAAAATTTATGAAATTTTTTGTAAATCATTTCCCCCCAAATTGAATGTACAATTGAAAGAACCTTTCACGATGTTCCAAAAGATTTTGCTGCAATAAATTCGAAGTAATCCTGTAAATCGCTCAAAATTCAAAATTCGACATGAAATATTTCTTATTTTCCAAAGATATTTTCATACAGTAGCGCCGATTAATCGTCGAACTAACAAAATTTCTGGTGTAAATTATGAATTGAAAATATTCAAATAATTTTAGCAAGTAAATGAAAATTTTCTTAAGCTGAGAAAATTGCAGTTAAGAAAATTGAAAAATTACTAAAGGAAACATATTTTAAGGTGCAAAGTATTCGTTATTTTGATCTTTTTACAATCTGTCATCGACTGTAATTAATTGGTTTTGTGAATGAGTAGCTATTTTCATGATGTAGTGCTCTGTTGATGTCTCATAGCTACATACATATATTTGTCATATTTTTGAGCGAATTCTGAAAGTACTGAAATCAGGTCAATGGTCTTCGTCTTCGAATAATGCATCTGAAAATATCGTTACAATATGCGCAGTCAATATAATTAAATGCATATGTTAGAATAAATACAAAATTTTACAGTTTTCTATACTTATTTCATATTTACCATATATGTATGACTTATTCACGTTAATTACTATTAATCCAAGAGTCACAAAAGAAAAGCAAGAAGAGAAAAAATTTAAAATTTCGTTGCCTTTATATTAACATTTTCTTCTCTCCACTTCTCTCACTCATTGCTGTCTCTTGTTTCTTCCATTACATTCTATTATATTTTCTAACAGTTCATTCTTTTACATTTTATAACAATTTCATTTTATTACATTTTCTAACAGCATATCATTGATGTGACAAAAGTGACGGAGTTGAACTAAAACTTGGGTGGTACACACATATTTTCATGAAATTCTGGATCATTCTAAGAAATCTGTTAGCCAGAAATTTCAAACTTTCTGATATCTTCAATCTCACCAAAAAATTATGTTGCAATGTTCGTTTAAGGTAAACGACATTTTAAATTCAACTTCAAGTTTTATTTCTTAATTTCACTTTTATTTTTATACCATTTAAGGAAAATCGATTTTACTGCAGTCTATCTCTTCCGATTCTGTGTACTTATGATTGCAGTCATACATATTTGGATGGGGTTTCTTTTGGGATCAAACGACAATGTCCGTCCTCTTATCCGTCCTTCATTGTGTATTCAAGATTAAAAATATTTAACATTTTTCTACTCAATTTCAACTTAACGTCATATAAAATCACGTGATAAAGGAAGTTTGTGACAGTTTTATGTTGTGTTTGTCATGGGATATAGATTAAACGTTTCAATTTGAATGCATTTATTATGTCATATATCATTACAGACGGGCATAATTTCGATATAATTTTGAATATGATTGACAACTAACTGACAATTTTATCTTATTGCTCTTATATAGTAGGTACCTACATGTTCATCAGATGAATTTTTATAAAGTTAAATTGAAGAATTAAGTTTTAATATTATCCTGTGTTATGTATGTGAAAACATTCTGAAAAATAAATATGAGGATTTTCTAAAATTTCCCAACATCATTTGATTATAAACCTAAATCTTCTGCTTCTGGAACATTTCTCTTGAGATTAAAGAAATTAAAGTAAAGACCGGACGTGTTGGCCTAGACTTGCCAAAAAAATAAATATACTTTTTAAATTTTCGTCATTTTTCCATCTAATATGTTTTGAAATCTTTTATTAATCGTGCCTCTTTGCGACTAATATTTTTGTCATATGTTCAAGGAAATCCGCCAAAAGCTCTTATGTATTTAGAGTATACGTTTTCGTGTGGTTTAACTAAAAAAACGAAAACATATTCGAAAAATAAAATAAAATAAATGAATAAAATATTACTAAATCATTTACTAACATCTTATCACATTCGAATCCACCTAGAAAAATGCTTGTCCACCTCCGCAAATAATTCAACGTGGAGTGTGTGTGGTTTGACCACAATCCGAAAAAATAAACCTAAACCGCATCTATAGCGCGTGGAACTGTTCGCCAAGCGTGTGCTCTTATAATTTCTTCCAGTCTCCTCAAAACAAAACAACAACAACAAAAAAAACAAAAACAACAAGAAAAAATCCAAGTCTACCGAAATGTCTAAATAGACTTTTCTTTTTATTGGATTTTTCTATTTTTAATTTAATGAATTCGTCATTTTTATTAGACCAACTGCTGTTTGTTTCAAGCCATTCCAATGATCGTCTTCTTGTCCGATCGTCGGATTCTTCATCGGATGCGCATAGAAAAGTTGAGGAAACAGGAAGTATCACTTCCAGTGCCAGTCTCGGATCTACTTTACTTTAACATATGGATGGCATTTTGTCTCAGATCACAAGCAAGTATTGGAGAAGTTTCCAAAAATAGTTAGCTTATTTCATTGATTGAAATGGTGATACAAAATTTCTGTTTAATCGTCACCTTCTGTTTTGAATTAAAATGTCAAATTTCGATTAAGTAGACGCGAATACGAATTCGATTTTTTTTCAAAATTCAAAAAATTTGTCTAATTGCAAAACATGTGCATGAAAATTTTCATTTATTTCTTGCGTAAATTTTTAGTCTAGCATTAACTCATCTTCTGTTTTTAAACTTATAACACAAGGGAAACATTATTTCTTAAAGATATCTTTTTTGTTTTCTTGGCTTTTATAAAGTCTATCGTTAACATCTTAATGTAGAAAATAAATGTATTTTGGTATGACATCTTTTAACCATTCGTCGTCTGATTTTTCGCCATTAATATGTTAAATTTTCCATTGCAAAAAAAAATTGCTTTTTTGAATGAAAATTTATGTCTTCCTTTATGGGAACCATAGCTATTCCAAACCTTCCTCTTTTACATACATACATGTGACATTATCCAATACAAACTGAAATTCGTAACGTGTTATATCGAGAATTGTCTTGCGTATCCCCAAAAATTCAGTCCAATAACCGAATGTATTTATTTGTATTTTCAATTGAATTTTTGCTAATTATTTATTCGACAAATTAAATTTTTGACTGCGGTATGTATGTACATCACATGTGGTCTTATTTCAACATTTAGTTTTGTTTTATTTTTGGTATATAATGGCAATAACTTTTAATGGATCCAGTCAAAATTGCGACGTACCATGTGCACCCAATGCTATATTACTGAACGTTTCGAAAAAGGTAACCTCATGGTTCATTCAAAGTCCAACTATAATTATGTGATTTCTGCCTTAAAACTGTCCTGGTTTTTAGAGATTTCTGAGAATATATTTTTTACTTTTACGCAAATGCTTACATTTTTTATGATTGATGATCTACAATTCAATGATTCACCTCCATCACGATGAAATATACTTTCAGTTCTTTTGATGTTTGGACACTTTGTGTACATAATATATATTATAAAGCTGTGAACGTGATTTAAATCCAATTGTCAGTTATGAAACAGTTGTGTACAGTTTGCATGTTACATTAACCTTGGTAAACACCTAGAAGTATCCAGATGGCGCTATGATTATAATTTTTGGTTTAAATGCTTCGGTGGATGCCAACGATGATTCTTTCTATAGCAGAAAGTAACTTAGTTTATCCGATGTTTAGTTTATCTTTAACTGCCATTGAAGGTCAAATCTTTCATTTTGATTATCTTATATCTTATGCTAATACTACGTGGTATACAACATGTGTGTCACTCAATACAAGCATTACATTAAATTAAATTGGTAGCATAACATGAACAGATCTAGCATTGAAACTGGTCAGAGTTGCTGGTATCCTTATGGACATTTTGGAGAAAGTGACAAATGTCAAACTATATCGTGAAGATATTAGCTGTATTCTTTTGGTGCATCCAGTAGAGCAGAACTGTCAAATGCCATACATTCATCCAGAACAAATTAGCTCTCGATAACATCTGGGTTTAATTTACTCCACTGGATAAATAATTGAACTAGAAACATCCAGATGGCGACATGGTTCATTTTCTTTAAATTCCACAAAATTACAATTTCTTCAAAATTTCCATTCAATTTCATCTGAAAATTTAAATTCAAGTAATATATGAGGAATTTGTTTAATCGACGGCGTAACAAAATATGAAGAAGTCGAAGGTAATTCATACAAATGTGAACTGAAGTTGGCTGATTTGTAATCTATCGAGTGCAAATCCGAGCTGTCTTTTTGCTGCCAAAAATTTGCACTCGATAGCGTGTCGCAAGAAAACACGGCTATTAGCTGTATTCTTTTGGTGCATCCAGTAGAGCAGAACTGTCAAATGCCATACATTCATCCAGAACAAATTAGCTCTCGATAACATCTGGGTTTAATTTACTCCACTGGATAAATAATTGAACTAGAAACATCCAGATGGCGACATGGTTCATTTTCTTTAAATTCCACAAAATTACAATTTCTTCAAAATTTCCATTCAATTTCATCTGAAAATTTAAATTCAAGTAATATATGAGGAATTTGTTTAATCGACGGCGTAACAAAATATGAAGAAGTCGAAGGTAATTCATACAAATGTGAACTGAAGTTGGCTGATTTGTAATCTATCGAGTGCAAATCCGAGCTGTCTTTTTGCTGCCAAAAATTTGCACTCGATAGCGTGTCGCAAGAAAACACGGCTATTAGCTGTATTCTTTTGGTGCATCCAGTAGAGCAGAACTGTCAAATCCGATACATTCATCCAGAACAAATTAGCTCTCGATAACATCTGGGTTTAATTTACCCCACTGGATAAATAATTGAACTAGAAACATCCAGATGGCAACATGGTTCATTTTCTTTAAATTCCATAAAATTACAATTTCTTCAAAACTGTCAGTTAATTTCATCTGAAAATTTTAATTCAAGTAATACATATATGAGGAATTTGTTTAATCGATGGCGTAACAAAATATGAAAAAGTCGAAGGAAATTCATACAAATGTGAACTGAAGTTGGTTCAAGTTTATAATCTATCGACTGAAAGTCCGGGCTGTTCTTTTGCTTCTTTGGATTTGCTCTCGATATGATGTCTATATTAGATTTGTGTCCAGAGCATAACATTAGCACTTATTGGTAGTAGATAATAACTTTTTGTCAGACACAACGTAATTTCCCTGTGACTTTGAAAGTGAAATTGCGTTGAATCAAAACGTGCATATGGTGATGATTTTATATGAAAAAATTATTTTTGCTCAATCTATATATAAGTAGTCCTCATGTATGACACGGAGATCCGTGTTTTTAATAAGAACGAAATAAATATAAAAACAAAAATAGTATATGGTAAAAAGAAAAATAAATATTATATTAAAAATAACAACCACTAAATCTTATCATATGCGTCAGAGTCATAGAATTGAATGCGAGATGTGTTGAAGAAAGTTTTTCGGTATCTTACATCTCTTTCTAATCTTAAGCCCTAGACATTGAGACTCGTCTTTGCCGTCTGCGGTGACACTTTCAAGGAGGCATTATCATCATCATCATCATGTTTGAATAATGCGGAATTGAAATATAACATAATATATGAAATTGAGTTTTTCTCTCTGTCGCCTTGACTCTTGAGGGTAATTACGTAAAAGCACAAGTACTTCAACAATCTCACGATGTATTATATGTTTGTAGTTTGTACATCACGTTGATTGATTTATCGATGCATACAACTAGCGCGTAATTGAAAAACATGCATTTTCACATTTTAGCGTTTTCGTAAACGCGTTCTACGAACAAATACTGTATTTAAAGTTGATCAACTTAAGATCTAATTGAATGCAATTGAATGGATCTTAATCATCAAGATCACTCTCCTTGTTTTACAACAATTGCGTTACAGTTAAAAGGGTTGGTGGTTTATGTAATGATAATAAGCTTTAAGAAATATTAATTATTTTCACATGATTATGTAAATGTTTGTAATACATAGAACAATCATCTCGAACTTTCGCTTTTTCAATCACATCGCCCAGATGATTGGTGTCATACCGCATCGACATTCTGTAGAATGAATCTAGGAAAACGTTTGGTGTAAGTCACATGTGTAAATTTGAAGTTTAAGAATATTTTTAGATCTTAAAAAGAGGTGTGACAGTGACTCGTTGATGTATACAACATAAAATTTTGTTTAAAATTGTAGAGTCACTTAGAGTCACGCGATCGTTTAAAAAATCGTCCATTTTTAGATGTCATCTCACCTTTTGAAGTCACTGTAAATCCAGGATGTAGTTAATTTATATTTACCTAAATATGTTTATATTTAGAGCAAATTGTTCTATATTTAGAAGAAATTATTCGAATGCGGTGTATGTTAGAAGTTAATTAAATTTATATATAAACAGATCTGGGGGAAATGAGGGAAGTTATGTTAAAAATTCAGTCGATTCAGAAGATGAAAAAATCCTTTACTTGACAAACATTTACTACATAAGTGGTTCGATTGATGTCAAATCACGAGACTTGAATTGTATAATTGATTGAGTGGGCTGGGTTTGCAATTTGGTGGAGTGAAATTGAAATAGAATTACTGCGAAATAATTTTTTGATTTTTCGAATGCTGATGTTGTTTTGAATTGTTATTTTATTGCAATCATATTCATATTATCATCAGCTAATTGGTTCAATACAAACTATTATTCTATGTCGACTCAATATGATCTTGGGACATAAGAAGATATGCAAACGCTCAAAGTTATTCAGTGGTTAGAGAATCTATACAGCAAACACAAGACTTGAGTGCGTATTCCCATCAGTAACGCAACGGCAACAAGCCCTACAACAAAACCATTGCCATCGTCAATGTCTTCAATTCGCTTACAGTCCGGTGTACTTTTAATAGATGAACCAGCAGCTGGATTCAGATCATCTCGCAATGACATATCGTATTTGGCGTACACTATTGCCATTGGAGGAATTAAATGTGGTAACAGTTTCTTAAACGACTCATGAATATCAACAAGATGACATGACGGTTTGAAAATTTCCAAAACTGTTTAAATTTTTGTAGATTCCAAATGTTCCATCAAGCCTTATCGAAATAGTATGTCCGCATTTAAGTTAAAATTGATTAAAAATTCAGTTCGCAATGTATATACCATGTTTGTTTTCCGTTGACGCATTGTTTTTAGCGATGAATGTTGTCATTAAAATTAATCAAACTAATAAAATAAATTTTTATATTTATTTTATCTGTTGAATTTGAAAAGCCAGATGTGAATCTTTTGTATGCGCAACTGATGATGTTAAAACAATTGTCAGTTATTATTTTGGAAATGTGTGACAATGCACTTGATTGACTCAAATTAATTTGCGCATTTTTTAAGAGTCATTATCTCCTCCCAACATTAGCCCCAATTTTCATAATGAACTCTTGTTGATGAATATTTTCAAAAATTTCAGATTGACGCCATCAAATGAATTTGTTGTGGTGCCGATTTTGTTTAGTTTTTAACTGAATTATTCCTTAAAAAATATGATAAAAATTTCTGTCGTAAAAACACTATGGTATGCAGAAACATATTTCTCTAAAGCATGAACTGAGTTTGTAGGTATGTATATGTATGTACATATATTCATAACAAAATGCACACGTTTCGCCCGACAGCCTGCTCCACGCCATTGAAAACGCTACACTCGTCTGGCACAGAAATCTGTTTCAGAAGTGCATTATAAGTGCATTGACTTTCTTTTCGCGTTATACATTATATCGATGCGTGCATTTATGCACACTTATATGAATATCACATTTAAGGCAAGAAGATATACAAAATCTTATATTTTGTATGATATGCAGAGGCGTGTATGTAACCTCATCATCATCATGATCATGAATGTTGTCGTCATCAGATTGTGTGCAACTTAAATGCAGTATAAATTTTCGATTGAAATTCTTTGTGTGTTGATTTAGAAAATGCACATGAATGTTTGTGTGACTTGATGAAATGTGTAAAAATGCGAAAAAAAAAAAACATTTATAAAACAACTCAAGATATTCAAAAACCGTTGCAAGACGTTCCTACTGTTGAGGAAAACGATGAAGTAGAGAAGTAGAAAACGAGACGAGATACAGCGTAAATGAATTTAAAATATGGTAAAGTAATTTTCCTCATACGCTTTCGTTCTAAGGAGATTTTAAGGTTTTTCGCGAGTGTTAACCGAAATTGTCTGCAAACTGTGTACTGTTTACAACTACATATAGTATACGTCTGTTGCTTTTCTATCTTAGCTTCAATCTACTTTTAATCCAAGAATCAACTGGGTTTGTATTCACGGGCAAATGCATATTGTACATCAATTACAACAGAAGATACTGTCAATTCATGGAAATCTTTTGGTACTCATGTGACTCATGTTGCTTTAACACTGAAACATTTCTCGTCGAACGAAACCTTTGCGAATTATCAAGTGAAACTGGAATTTTCCTAGTTTGATTCGAGGTCAATATCCGCAAGATAACAAGTATGTTTATCTGTTATGACTATAAAAAGCTTTCATGACGATAATATATAAAGAGTCAGGTACATATAATGATAAAATTAGTTCTAAGACCTAGAGCTGTTATCAGTAAAAGAAATTTTATATTTTTGATCCATTTAATCCAAAGGTGGGAATATTGCATTTTCCTGCAAGTTATTACAGAAAGAATTGCCTTAATTTATAATATAGACAGATTTCTTAATCTCGTTCATTATATTTCGTATGTTACCTGATATTAAATTATACTACCTACTTTTGGCATCGGAAAGAACGAATATCTCCATGAATTCATTTCGATTGGAAACAAATAAAACGCTTGTGTAGGACAAAAGTAAAGGCGCCGATGTAGAATTTACAGACTTCATTGAAAGACATCAATATCGTTCATCAAATTTGATAGATTGGAATGAAAAACTCGTTACTATTGCTATTATTCTGTGGAACTTCTCACGTAAGACATCGAATATTTTAAACCAATCATCTTGATTTCGGATGGCAGGGTAAAAATTTATTCTATCTACCACAGATCTCAATCCCTTCTTCGGTCAAGATCTCAAGATGGTTTTAACACCGAAATCAAGTGTGAATGTAACAAGACGACCATAAAAAAAAAAAGATCACTTAAATATTTTTTCAACTTGACATTTTAAAGGAGCGGCATTTGCCTCAAACACCAACGGTACGTTGATTATAATCACTGGCCGTAGTCATCACCACAAACCGACCGGCTTCATGTTAGTGTACCATGGCGTTCCATGGAGGTAGATCGATCAATAACTCTATAACACTATATACATATGTATGTATATACATACATATAGATTAGCATCTTTAAGGCCAAGACGAAATCAGAATGAATGAAGAAAATGAATGAATGTGAAAAATGCAATACAAATCACATCCCAAAGCCACCATCAAGTCATCGTCATCGGAGTTAAGATGAAAAACAACCAAAACTAACCGAGATCAGACATTGAAATCTTGAAAATTTTTACACCTACATGTTACCGGATAAAATTAGGTGAATACCTGGTTTAATCTGTTTTTTATGTCGGACGTTTTTCTTTCAATGTAATTCTTTTTTAATAGTTTCCGTTTATACGTTGTTCAACTTTGATATATTCATATTTTACGTTTATTTTCTTCTCGGTTTTTTTTTTTTTTTTTCATCAAACTTCTTTAACATTTTCCTCATCTTAAAAATGAATTACATTGAACCGTGAATGATTTGATAGACGGGCGCCACGAATTATCTTGGAACTCCCTTCCTGTGAAAATTGTGACTTCTGTTGTGAGCTTAATTATGATGATTTTGTAGAAATGAATTTTAATCTCATAGTGAAGTTGTGGTATTAAACTACGTTTGACCTTTTCTTAAGTTAATTAAAAAATTGGAGTTGGAGTTGGATTAAGTTTTCCAATTCCCCAACTGTCAGTTACACTCTGTGATTGCATTACCCTTGCTACATCACTGTCACAATAATGTCTAATTATTTTACATTCAGATATTTACTACTCACTGTACTATTACATTACCCGTAAGATTCAAATTCTAACAATTCGTCGCGTTGTGTCCTTCTTAGTTATTTATTTTTATTAATATAATCAGTCGAAACTCCATTCAATCTTGCATTCGCTTAACATGAAGCCGCCACATACTCATACATACATATATTCCTATCCTACTGTCGTGATTACATACTTTGATTTTTATTAGCTGAATCGTGGCTCAATATGTCAAATCGAATGCGTGTAGTTGCAATTTTTGGCAACTTAAAATCAACTATTTTCGCATTCTTCAAGTTTCTTGTATTTCAATAGTAAACCGACTACGAATTTTACTCATTCGTATTGTTGTATTAGTGAAAAGCACAAACTGTCAAATTTTTACTCAACATTTGGTGTCTTTTAAAATTTATAATAATGTGAACGAGAGTTTTTAAAGAGTCAAGTTTTTTCCAACTTACAAATTTTTTACTGATAACTGAAATAAAACCTATCAACTTTGAATTAACATGTTTAAGTTGTCAATTATTGTATTGAAATATGAGGTAAAATAACAACTCTGGATTAGTCAAAATTTAAAATGAATACATATACCCCTCATAAGGATCAGTATATAAACAAATCAGATTTTTGTTATTCACTACACACCTTACCTTACCCGTCCACAGTGATTTGGTTATATTGTTTGGCTAATTAAATTTTCGCTCATGTCATGATTACGATGCCGCAGTATCACTGATGATCACATTAGATCATTATGATGATGATGATGATGATGTTGATGTTGATGTTGATGATGATCGGCATCATCAGCTTAATTTAATTGCAAATTTTCCTACATCAATAGAACTTGATCGTCATCGCTTCAATTGTAATCTCTGATCATTTACGTCAACATAACCAGGCATTTTGATCGATGCACATTTTGAACCCGTCATTTTGATTTTTCCCCATCACATTTGACACTGGACAGACTCCAACGAATTGTTTATTGTTAGACCTGAGTTACAGATATTACATAAAAAATTGAATCAATTAAACGAATTGATAAAAACAACATTAAACAATATTAAACGTGTCATCTGTCATTTTTAATTAAACGTAACATTTGTAAGGCTTATTTTTGAAATGTGACAGGCGTGACAAGTGTCCTCTAATCGTATAAATAAAAATATATTTTTCAATATGATATTCGGATGAAGAGTTCTACATAATTGCATTAACTATAACCTCAAGTACATATACTTCTACAATTACCTGCATGTAATGAAAAACATTCATTTCCCTTACCTTCTGATATGCAAATTTTATAGTGATATTTAATGTAATTTCCGTGTACAAGCTTAAAATAATTACGTTAAAAAACACATAAAAACGTATTTATGCTGATAGGAGTATTTAAAATAAAAACTTCATAAATCGAAACTTTAAATTACTTAAATTGCTATTGATTTTATTTTCTTCTCACTTCTGATGTATGACAAGTGCACTTGGTGCAGTACATATCGTCATGTTTGGCCATTAACACGTTTTGCTCTTGCATTTGTAGTGTTTTTCACATCAACATAATCAAATATTCACACGTTGTTGTATGATTATCTACATATTTTCGACGTTTTTTGTTTAATCTTTTCATCATTGCGTTCTCTTTAAATTTAATAACTTGTTAAAATGTAAATATGTTAAATATTGGAAAAAAACCTCATAAAATTAACACAAAACAAACAAACAAAAACATATCAATGACGATGGCAAAACGATCGCAGGCGCCAAAAATTCACATAAATATGTCGTTTTCCATGAGGCATTTACATTTTGCAGTGCAAACAGTCCAATAAAATAATTATTATTAGCTGTTTATGAATGATCATTATTAATGAAAGTTTCACTTGTTTTATTTCGAATTTGTTTAACATTTTCACTTTTATTAAATATGTATAACTATATACTTATCAAGCATTTACATATTTATGTATCAAGCAACATTTGTTTGCAATTGACTTGAATTGGTTTTTCCTTCACAAGTACCATACGTACTACATATTTGCATCGTACTAACATTACGTACAAGTTGTTGTTCTGGTATTTTTATTATTTTGCTATTTTTAACGCGAATGATATAAAATCATCACATTTGAATGAGTTTAAATAAAATGAAAATTATTTAAATGCCACTAAACAGTTTAAATAGCAATTTTAGTAATAATTTAGCAAATTACGCTAATTCTTTTCATTCAAAACAAGCTTCGCTGCCAAATGAGGTTAATGTTGTGCGTTTAATATGTTCATTTAAATATTTGTTAATAAAATATTTGTAAAGCTGAAGGAAAACACTTGATAGAAAAATGTCCTAACATTATATGGTAGCTTCACTCGAATTTTGAGATCATATTATTAAGTTTTCATAGAAGGTTATTCGTGTCTAGAATGTTTCATAGCTTATTAACTTATTGATGAATGGGGCATAAGTGGTACCTAATTTATTGTCATAGACAAATTTTGAACAGAATAATTCGTGCTTTGGTTACCACATGAATGATGATGTCAGCATATGACTAGACAAGGAACTATTCATTCAGGATGTTTCCAAAATTAGAACAAATCATTGCCTCGATATTTCACTAGGTAGAGAAAAATGAGAATCATATTAAAAGATTTTGATGATCATCATAATGCTATGCATATAAATTTATGGAATGTAATACTAAGAAATAAAACGCTTAACTAAGAAAAAACGAAATTCTCTTAATGACAAATAAATCGAGGCTTAGGTCGAATTCCTCGTGATGACGAGATGAAGAAGGCGTCGGCGACAACAAGACCAACTATTCAACCGAATCAAGATTTGATCTTCTCGGATTCTCGGATTTATTTCTTCATTTTATCCTTTTTTCTCTAGAGTAGATCTGAAGAAAAGCAGTATATGTATATATCTGTACATTTATGTTTTCGATTCATATGACATGAAGAAGGCCTTTTTTAATCCGCTTAGCACCTTATTTATATGCAATGTGCACCGAGTTTTGGTATTCATTTATTCCAAGAACTTTTGTAAAATGTCGAAAGAGGCTTAAGTCCACATGCATTCATGCTAGCAGAGAAGAAGAAGGCATGGTATAGTATGGCATGGCATAGCATCGATATGGCGATTGTTGTGTTTTATTAAAGCCAAGGTTGGGTTAAATCGGAACCAAACAACACTAACATCACCGGAATGCCGGCTAAAAGGCGCAGTCGCGCAGACTTTTTAACAGAGATAGTATCGAAATACTGAAAATCAACAAAAACTACATGAGCAACAAATAACCTAAGGAATGTGTGTCTATATGAGATGTACACAACACTTGGACAATTGCTTGATTTCGTATAACAAATCGAAGAGGGATTCTTCAGATATTTTTCGAATAATAAAGAAACGACGACCGACTGAAGAGAAATCCATAAAATCAAGACAGGAGGTGTTATAATGAAATACCGTTCCGATTGGACAGGATAATGCCTTTTTCTCACGTTCCAGTCTTCTTCGTCTTCATCAGAGCAGAGCGCGTCTTCTTTCAGTACGTTGTTTCTTTTCATATCCTTTTTTTCTTCGTTGTTGTCTTTATTCAAACTTGTATTTTTTTCCTTATTCATTTTTAAATTGATCTCTTGAACATTTTTTCTCACTTAAGACGCCTGCTTTTCGACTAATAACATGGTTCGTTAGTTAGTCAAAAAAAAAAAAAAAATATATACTTAAAAATAATAAAAACACTTAAATTATGCTTCAATAACTTTAAATTTCAATTTCAAATCGTCGATATTTTCGGACTCGTTGTCGGGACACAGTCTTTTCTTTGACATGGAAAGAGTTCACTTAATCTGAGAAACTGATCAAAGTCATGTTGATATTCTTTCCCCCTTCATGATCTTTATCTTAAAAATTTAGATTCATTCTTTAAGTATACTTTAATTTATGAACAAAAATTTAATGCAAAATAATCTGTGAATGTATTCTTATGCTGTAAGTAACGAAAAGCTTGACATTATACAGTAATACCTCGACTTACGCGAACCCGGAGTTACACGATTTTCAAATCTCGTATATTCGTCACAAAACCCTCGATTACCAATTATAGACTTACTGCCCCACACTTTTGCTCAGCTAATGTACATGTATTTATTTCTTATCTACGGACTGCGTGTTTGTTATTACATTTTTCTTCCCCGACTTACGCGACTATGGCTCAGTCCCACTATGGCGTAAGTTGTACTTTATAACAAGTGTTTAAAAGAAAACTGATCATTCATTGATATATAATAACAACAGAAATTATTATTAGTGCATGATTCATTAATAGACAAATACAGAAGGTCTGTTCCCGTACTTTTTCAGTAAACTCTCAAATATCACTCACAAGAGTAACTCTCACTTTAAGGGAAACACTGAAAATAGTACGGGAACGGAAATTCAGTAACTTTCAGTAAAAATGTATATTATTGATATGGAGTAAAACGTAACGTAACGTAAAAAATTTAAAGAAAATTTCAAAAATCAGTAATTTATTACTTTCCAATAATAAATTTACGAACAATTTAACAAAATACCTACAAATAATCACATTTAAAGTCAAATAAACAAATTGTCAAATATCAAATACATGGATTTGACAGTTTTCAGATTTTTACTGAACCAAATTTGTTCAGTAAAATTCAGTTAGGAGGCGAGTGAAGTACAAATAAATAAATTTACAAATATTTTTCAAAGGTTGGAAAACATCAAAACAAGTTGTACAAACGACTCTAATTCGTATTCTAACGTTGCGTGCCACAACCACATTAAATTTCACCAATCACAACTGCTGATTAAACATGTGGTAAAAGTAACAAACAAAATTACAGTTTTACGAATTGCAACAGTTGATTTTGGCAGTTGGGACCACTAGTAAACGTACCCGAGTCGAAATTTAAATTTTATTTAGCACCCTTTATGCCCTGAACTGTAGTTTTAAATATAATTAGGACCCGATTGAGCCCCTGGAAAATGTTTTAAATGTAATTTGCGCCCCGTAGAGTCAGACGAAAAATTTTAAAATGTAAGTTGGTGTCACCAGGTCCTGTAGCAGAAGTTTTAAATATATTTTTGGTCCTACAAGTCCATTTAAAAAAATTTAAATGTAATTTTGGACTAATAGGTCCTACTGAAACTCTGAAAATATAAATTGAGCCCGTTAGGTCCCGAAGAGAAGGAATTTTAATGAAAATTTGGTTAACACATATATTTATTATATTTCGACGGTTTCGACTACGGTATCGCGAATTTGAGTTGTAGATAGAAAATATGGCCAACTTATGCAGCACTTGCTATGTGAATCTGTGAACTCGAGTTCTACGGATCAAAGTAGCTAGGTTAACTATATAAATTAGTGTTGTGTTTAAGTCATTAGTTCGTGTATTATACGCGTGAAAACAGTGTAAAGTTATTTTCTTATTATCAAAGTTTGTTTTAAATTCATAATTTGATTTGATTTGGCTGAATTCTCCCTACAAGTATATTATTAAAACAACCAGTATAACATAACTATAACAACTAGCAACTAAGATAAAGTGGGAGAGCAAAACCCCAAAGAAAGGATGCAAAAATAGGCACATTCATTGGTAAGTGGTTATTTTCATAAAACTAGTTATTAAAATTATTCTGTAACACTTTTTTTTGCAGATGATGAAGAGGTTCCAGGCCTGAATTATAATCATGAGGAAGATGAATCAGCCCAAAAGAGAATCAGTACCAGAGAGCCAGACTGCGCCAGTTCCAATCATTAATGAAAGTGTTTATATAAGTCTATGAACTACAATAATTATTACGATAATTATTATGTTTTTGTGATATTATGCTATTTAGTTTAAAAACACATATATAATTTAGTGTTTAATGAATAATTTATTTATTTCTTAAGCATTGTATTAAACAATTGTAATTTATTATTTTTTATTAAAAATAAATAATTTAATTTTTCTCAAAATATTTTAAACATTTTTTAAGTTCTGTAGGGCCCAAATCGGAACATTTGGGACCTATTTACGGTTTAAAGATCTTGTGGTCTCTTTTTATGGTTTAAAGGTCTTGTGGGCCTTAATTACATTTTGTTCACTTGTGCTATTAGGTCCCGCAGTGGGACCTAAATACAGCTTGTGAACCGTATTTAAGGTCCAAAACCTCCGAAAGCGGACATAGCCGGCACTTGCAGGTCTTATTTAGTGTTTATCATGTATTGAATTTCTTTTTTAAATTGTAATTTAGGTCCCTAAGTCCCACTAGGGACTTAATGGCTTAAATGAAATCTTAAATTTCGACTCGGGTATCGTATGAGTCTGTGTTCGGAAGAGTAGTCTTCATGGAAATGATTTATGTTTGCTTCACTCACGTACAGTATAAATGTGACCTAGAGCCATTCCTGTTGTTGGGAACGTCTACAATGTTGACAGTGTTTAATGACTTTGACAGACCAATAAAACGTTTGACAAATGTATGCAACGTGACACTTGACACGAGTGAATTGTCAGGTCAGTGAGTGTAACAATAATTGATGCAATGAAAAACAGAATTCTCTTCTTCAAGATCAATGAGTTAAATAATACGTACACTGTTCACCTTGAAAAGATTGAGGAAAATTTAATCAGTAGTCCTTCCAAATAAAAATTTATACCACAGGTGTCTGACAAACATTGCACTAAAATTTCAATGCGCAAATTGTCATCATTTAAAACTAATTAAGAAACCAAAGAAAAACATTATAAATTGACTGAAATTTTCAAAATTTTGGAATGGCGTCACCATTCCGACATTGACCGTAATAGAGTTAAGAATTTATACTTGATTTTATATGAGTTGAAGGCAATCCAATGAAAAAAATTAAGTTTTTTTTCGCGATGAATACAAAATAAAAACGAAATATATATTCCATAAATGTACATATCTTCAATTTTGCATAACACGTTAAGGAGACAATCGTTAGATACATACTATACGAGTATATCCACAATGAATTAAATAAATGGAAATCCTATAAACGATTGAAATGGATTTTGCGTCGCCATTTACTTGTAGTTTAAAAACTCTTTATTGATTGTAACGATTTCAAATGAAGAAATTAAAAATTCTCTAGAGTTCGCATTTGATTGTTTTTATTTCTTAATATTGTCTATTAAATTCAATTATTTTATAGGGAACATGGGAAATTGTGTACATATTTTTAATTTACTTTAAAATGCCAGCCAGACATTGCACAGCAAAACTATTTAAAAAGTATGTACTAAAACTATGAAGATGGCGACTTGTTGGTTCATGAAACGTCATAAAAATATTTCTTTACTTAAAACAATATTGCTTTTATTATCAATTTATTCATAGCATAGTTAAGTTATTGTACTTGTTACTCACATATTTCTCATACTCAAATACAATATTACGTTGCGCCTAAAACATATCGTCTGTGATTGCGTCTGTTTTAGACGATTTGCAAAATAATTTAAGTCGCCAAACCCAATCAGAACAATTATTTTCGTATTGCAAATTGAAATGATGTGTGGCGCCTGCTCCTTCATAAAATGTTATTCAGATTGTATCGTAAAATAAAGTTATTTATAAACTTTGCCTATCATAAATAGATAAAATTAATTATAAAATATGGTGAAAGAATAACAGTCTGCATTCCAGGACAAGAGCTCAAAATATTTACGCGTTGGTATGTATGATGATGGTCGTTATAAACACTTGCCGGCATAATAACCGTCTAGTGTGAGATGATTTTAGGAGTCTGAAAAATCTTTGATATAATAGAGATGGAGCCAAATGCTACATTTGCCAAGAGATGAAAAAGTTTCGTTTTAATTGTTTCTAGCAATTGAACTAAAAGAAACAACTAATTTCGAGTGGAAGTATGAACGATGAACTACTACTCTTGATTAAATTATAACTTATACTCGTATATATTCAAATGAAGTGTTTCATTTTTTATTACGAGATGATATGATTTTTTAAGCTAATTACTATTCCCCATGTGAAATAACTAACATATCTTACTAGTAATTAATAAAATTTATACTCCAATATATTCATATACGCATTTAGAATTCCTTGTATAATTAGCATTAGATTATATTAATTAATAAAAAACCACTTAAAAGTGAGCACTGGTGCCATAAAACATAATGAATTATCAAGTCCATTATCAGGTGATAAATAAAATAAGATTAAGTAAACAGTCCAGTGCAATTATTGTTCATAATTCAATTTGAGATATTACTATAAAGCTACTTGAATCTTAGATAAATTTAAGATTTACACCATCAGTTTCATAATCTTTAACATTTTCCTTCATTTCAGAATGCCAATTCGGGAAGACTTTGCGCGAACTTGGTTCGACATGGTATGCTGATTTGGGTCCACCATTTGGCGTGATGTATTGCATTAAATGTGAATGTGTTCCGGTAAGTAATATGGATATTACCACAATATTCTCCAAGGAATACTGGCGCCATTGGTTTATAATACAATTTATGATGTCTTCTCTTAATTCCTTTCTTTTCCGTTTCTAATATCTCAACAGAGATTATAATGAATCAAAGATATTATGAGTTGAAGTAAGTCTTGATTTATTAATGCTAAAATTGTGCTTATTCTGTCCGTTTGAGTTTATTCAAATTACTTTGAAAAATAATTGAAAATTTTCGCAGGAAATTGTAATTGTAAAATTTTATTCGGTTATGTCATGTTTACACTGCAAACGTTTGTTTCATTTGACAATTCCAAAATGGATGAAATTTAATGAAACTTTCAAACCACCTGCAGGTAAAACGTAAATTTGACGCATTATCCTGCTGAATACGGGGGTTATCTTCCAATTTATGTTTTTGATATGATTTCAAGCGTGCAAAATTAGAACATTTGTTTAAAGGAGTTGATTTGAGTGTACACTTTTACTTCCTTGTCACAGTGGGAGCATTTAGGGTTCAACTAGTTACATGGAATTTTGCTTGTTCTACCGAAGCTTTACGTCGATTTGTCGTTTCAGTTCTTGTCTTTGACTGAGATTCTTAGTGAGTCGTTTGTCGAGTTGTCAACTCTTTCGACTTACTTTTCTTTTATATTGTTTCACTGTACAAAATTGTATATAATTTTCCTTTTCTCCATTGATTTGACATCAACCGCAAATTACATTGTAATTTTTAATTCAAATCAAGTCTCGTTTCTTATAACTAAAAGATGACTACATTTTTAAAAAAGAAATTCTTCATATTTCACAAATAAAAAGAAGAAACTATTCAAAGAGAATGTGAAAAATTTGCAGAATTAACTGCTTCTGTCTTAAGTTTCTCAGCAGATGTTGACGGCATCTGTTCAATAAAATTAATTAATTAAATAATTTGTGGTTTGAAGATAACCAAGCCGAATATCAAGATGATATGACTGCAACAAACAGCATTTTGCTCTTTCATTGTACCCTTTTAGAGTCGCATACCAAGTTGAGTTGATGATAGGCGTCAAATACTCAAAATTGCTATCTTAATTGCTGTATATAAACAATCGTATAAGCAAAATCATTCGCTACTATTTTATTTTTCACATTATGCCACGTTCATTCAACAAAAATTTGACCTGAGTGTTGAACAATTTCATACCTATATACTCGCAAATACATATTTAGCACCGATACATACATAAATTAAAATATTCGAATGAATTTTAAATTGATCTTAACGTTTTCTTGCTGCTTCTTACTAAATATTTTTTTCTTCATCTGTCTTTTGTACAGATTTTTAAGTTGATTCTTTTTTAAGGTCTTTTATTTTTTATTTTTTATTTTTTTTTTCCCGTCTTAAAATTCGTTTTCCGATTTATAAATATACGCTTTTTTTGGTTTTATTTTGTAATTCATTTGAATAGACGCAAATGGATTATGGTAAAAGTCATCATCGGTTAAAAGAGTTTGTTAAAAATGCTGTCGTCTGGATTTTTTCTTGATGGCGCCTACTTAAAGTAGAAATCAGTGTTGCCACTTGTGCCTTAAGACAAGGCAAAAAAGCTTACAAACTTCATTGGAACATTTTTAGTGTTTTTCTTATTTAAGTTTTTTGTTTAACCTCTTTGATAAACTTCATTCACCACCAAATGATATTATTCATTTTTGTTAAATCTCTTCCCTATTTCAAATAAATTGACTTTTTATTGCAAATATCTTAAAACGAATTGTTTAAATATCACAAAAACATAATGGATTTTCATTTGTGATTTTAATTGAATGATCATTCACAAAAGCAACAAACTTTGTGTGTTTGTTGTTATTTAAATGAAAATAAAAAATGACGATTGATTTAAATTGAAACCACCTTTCTTTATCATTTTTATTTATTTCCCATTTGCTATGATCATCCATCAACTGTTTGTTCATATGCAAATAATTGTTGAGTACAAATTTGAATTTGCATTAATGCGACAAGGCGCCACTTCGAACATAAAGAATAACCAAAAAACATGCAAAACAGACAAAAACGATTAGTGCTATTTATTTTATAATTAAATTGGACATAAATTTTGATTAGCTAGCCCGAGCTTTTATCGCCTCAACTGAACGCCGTAGATTGTCAGAAGGCGGCAAAACCTAATGAGATTTATACATCTTGGCACATGTTTTTTTGCCTTTGACGATTTTCGAAATTTATTTTCATATTGAATTATATACCAAATTTAATAACTTTAATACCATCCTTTATCTATATGTTAAACAGGTATCTTTTGAAAAACTCATGTTTAATAACAGCGTAGGATTAAATTTAATTGATATTAGGAAACACAATAAAAACACACCGTCTGGATTACACAATTTCTGAGGTGAAATCATTTAACATTCTGGCCATTGAATGGGTTTAACTGTAGCTATAAAGCTACAAATATAAATCAGGTTTCTTTTTGTATCAGTTCGATTTAATATACATTTTTGTATAAATATCAAAACGTGAAAAAGGAAATAATTCTCTTTTGGTTATACGATATTAAAGTTAAAAGATATAAAAAAGTGCATACAAGTTTCGACAAATTCACACTTTTTATCATGTCTTTTATTTTATTAAACTATCATTTAAATTCGTGATTGATTGACATATTGACACACGTATGGTTTTCGGAAAGTTTTTCGGAAAACATCAAAATGATAATACATAATAAGAAATATTAAGATGAAAAAATTTATCGAAAACGTACAAGACGCCATCAAAAACTTAATCCGATCTTTTATTATCTTGCACACCTTCCAAAAATGAAAACCAAAAGGCTTATGTCGGCTTCGATAATAATAATTTACATAATATTTTATATTACTTCATATAATATATTCATCAATGGAATACATGTATGTAGATATAACTCGATATGTAAAAATTATTCATCAATGAAAGATACCAATATCAATATTTCTTTTCATTCATTCAATTTTGTCGTTTACTTCGCAATGATATTGAAAAATTGTCAGCTTTTAAAGTTGGTATTGAAGTTTCAAGTTAATTAATTGTTTTTAAGTAAATCCATCCACTTCCAATGGACCAGAAATTGTTTTGAAATCTCCAAACTTTCATATACAAAATACATTTTGAGTTTCCAAAAATAAACTTATTTCTTCAAATAAAAAGCACGCTTCTAAACTTATTACTAATTTAATCAAATTTGATTTTCTTAAATTCCTTCTATACATTAATCGTATTGTATATAATGGCGAGGATGAAATTAAATTGATATATCCTAATGAACTGTCTGTTTTCACTTCTTCGTAACTTATGACAAATATTTTTTTTATTTCTTAAAAATTTAATTGTTTTTTATGTCGCCAATGAAAGTTATTTTATTAAAATATGCTTCCTGGGAGCAATGAAAAAAAGTTTTAACAGGGACTAATAATTTATTTCTTTTTAAATTCCTTTGTACAAAACCTCTTTAAAAATGTCAAACAATTTTTCTCAATAGTAAAACTTTAAGCTTAGTTGTGTGGATTTTTTATCAATTTCGAGAAAGTATACAGTCATAACAAAATTAAAACTAATAAGATTCTTGGAAAAATAATAATCCTAAATATTTCTTAAATCTTAGAGAGTCGGGGAAAATTTTTCAACACGACATATCACGTCAAAGCACAATACAAATTCGCGTTGTGTTATCATAAAAATTCTAATCCGACGTAATAGAATCGGTTTGGAGGAATGTTTGATTCAATGGAAAATGTTAGTAGAACATTTCCGAATTTGAATGTAAAATAAAACCTGCAAATGCAAACGTCAAAAATGTGCAGTCGGCCCTCTGGCATTTTCCAAGTTCAGTTAAGTTATGTCGACATGTGAAATTCACTTTTGAATTTCCTTCGTTTCTTTTGCTTCTTCTTCACACAAGTGTTCCACGTTATATTCCATTTCTACATTGGGCTAGTCAAGTTTGACCAAATTTTCTTATGAGATGCGCCCAGTTTTCAATTTTCGATCAATCCTGGGCAGATGTATAGTAGATGTTCAAGTGTCTCTTCCTTCTCTTCGCACTCTGCCAAAGCTGTCACTTGTGACTTTGTCATGGTTGTAGTTGTAGTTGTCAGGGTTGAGATTAATTTCTTGAATCAACGTGAAGTACCAGATAGTTGAAATGTTTATTTGAGAAACATATAAAACAAAAAATGAACTACAAGTAGTGCCATTTAACCCGGTTGCTATGGGTTGCAAATTAGTGCACCACGATTGTGTCGAAGAGAATACTCCTATTCTCGGAACGGTTTGAAATAAAGCACAAAGCATCGAAGAATTTTCATCAAAGATGTTTTTAAGTGATAACAAAGAAAATGTCACACTATTGATAACGCACTTATCATATTTGAATTTTCTAACACTCACTACTCGCAATTGAAAATCCTAGAAATCAATTAGAAAATAAAACCCATATCTAAACATGGCAAATCATAATTGCAAAGTGGCGCTAACAATACTCATTGTAATTAAACTTTTTGGGGAAAACCTTAATTTTTACGTTTCCAAAAAAAGTAAATTAAATCTAGTATAAGCTTTTTTGAGCTTTATCTGTAACCTCTTAACACAATAAGTCTGAAATCATAATTACACATTTTGAGTTTATAAATAGTAAGAAATGGCACATTTTCAAGTTTAATCTTATCAATTTTGAAATAAATGAATGAATAAGAGTATTTTGGTTGATAAAAAATGAAATTGTTTGTTATTATCAAACTTCCGATTGAACTAAATATAATAATAATTAATTTCTAATGTTAATAACTAGTTACCAACAACTAAGATACAATCAATACAAGTTATATTCAAACACTCAACTTTTTGTTGTGTGTTACGTATTTCTTACCTTCCATAAACAATATGTGCTCAAGTTAACCAATGATGGAGCCGTCTAGTCGCAATTAATGTACTTATTATGATACTTTGTCGCCAAAATAACACATAACATTCCCCGTCAAGTGTTATTTCCGTGTCATTGATGTGGGAAAAGACTTGTTAGTGTTTCGTTTTTTACATTCACAGGAAACCTCATTTTGTCAGTTAATATTATTATTATTTAATTCACATTCAATGCGCGTTTATTTTTTATATTTGTCAATAGCTTCGTCTTCAGTAAACATCGCGTTCAGTACATAACAATATTTACACATTTAATAATATTCTGGTTATATTCATTTCATTTTCCTTTCTCTCTCTTACTTAATAAGATAAAGGCTCTATTTTATTTTATTTGTATATGTACTGAACATTTATATTACATAGCCTTAATAACAGCAACGGGTGTTAACTAGGCAGCGAGATAGCGAGATAGTGTATCTCAACAAGTCACGGCTAATTATAAAATTGTCATCGTATCAGCAAGAAATTTGTTTTTGCTCCAAATCTAGTTATTTGTGGCGCCACCTAAATTATCACCAACAAATTATTTATTTATTTGTTGAACTCTTATTATGGAGTCAAAGTTTTATAGTGATCGTCTGATGAATATTTTCTTAATTTAGTGAAAATTGATTTGAGTTAAAATGATTTTAGCATTTTATTTTGAACATTATGGCAGAGACTACTTCCAAAACGCACTTGCTATACACTTTATAGTCTTCGTTTTAACGTTTTTACGTTTTTATTTCAACAATATGACTTGAAAGAGCAAAACAATTTATACAGTAACTGATTTTAAACATTCAACAAAGATATATGGACTTAAAATACGCTTTTGGTAGCCGACATTTCGTTTGAGAATTACCATTTTTGTACAATTTCAATCGAATACTGTTTTCTCTTATATGTACGTGCTATTTTTAACAAATTGGTTTGTTTTTTATAATTTAGCTAAAGCGAAAGTTTAGCTTTTATATCCTTATATCAGTTAAGCTTTTTATAGGTTTGTTTCTTTTTGGATTTAATTGAAAATTTTATTTTAAATGTTGCTTAACTAATATTAGTTTATATGAGCTCGAATTGATGTTATCTTCATTTTTGTGAAAGTTAAATATTTCCTTTTAGGCCATATATTTCATATACATATATATTAGAGATCTTGGTAAAAACTCCAAAAGTAATATTTGTAGATATGATTAGGTTTAATGACAATTTCTGTTTGCGGACAACTGTACTGAATGAATGTTTGCAAAGAGGTTTATGAAATATTCACTAAGAAATCTGTTCATGTAATTTTTTAAATTGAATGAAAATGAAAAAATATCTAATTTTAATTAAATAAAAATACCAAGCAAAACAAAAACATACAATGAAAATGTAGAAAAACATAAACAAACCGAAAACAATTCGGGTTTAATAAATTTAATTTAAAAACAACAGAAATATGAAAATGAATGTTTATGTGGTAAATGAGTGAGAAAATGGCGGACATCGCATACGACATAACACATTATAAGTGACAATATGTCGCCAAAGAGTTATTATGATTATTTTTGCGTATCTTTCATTATCTCGATGTGATAGTAAGACAAATACCTAGTATATTGAAAGCATGTTTTACAATTAATTTACGTTTAACTGAAATGAAAATTTCTTATTAAGCTGCAAACAAACCACTATGAGATGGTGAAATGTGTGAGAAATGATATTTTTCACACGTTTGCTGATGAAAATTAGAATAAAATAATTAAAAAATTTCATGAAGGAATTCTTACAGTTCGTGATGATTTGGCGCGCCGTACAATACTAGAAAAAAGTCCATAATACAGGCATAAAATAAAAATGAATTTTCCCCGCTTGAGTGAATCGTATTCTCCGGTGAATGAAATTCATTTCCAGGAAGCGGAGATAAATTCATTCTGTGTTTGATCTACATAAAATGAATGCTACCCGCTTTCGGAGAGTGAATCCCATTCTCCGATGAATGAAATTCATTTTCAGCTTCACGTCCATTAGAATATTATATATTAAGATACTTTGAAGTAAACTTATCATTTTATTTCATTTCATTCCAGGTTCAAAAGAAACGACGAATTGTTGCTAGAGTCCAGTGTCGCAACATTAAAAATGAATGTCCAGTGCTAACATGCGATGAACCAGTTTTACTTCATGGCAAATGCTGCAAAACTTGCCCTGGAGATGCACAAAGTGAGTACACGTTTTCCATGCTTTCATAATTCCATTTTTATTTAATACGTTTCAAGTGCTTTCATCGACATTAAATTGAATATCAAAAGCCCATGGATCCTCTGACAGCATATCTTGTAGGTTTTTTGGCTTTTTGAGTGTCAGAGCTTCCATCCCAGTTACAGTTGATACACTAGTTAGTACACAGAAACGCTTGATAGTTCCGTATCATATTGTCCCAAGATGTTGAAATGTTGGTTAGAGTGACTCTTCTTGCTTCTTCTTTGATCGCATTCCCTGGTTCCCACTCCCTGGTTTGAAGACTCTACCTTGAAGTTTCTAATATTTAAAATATTTCCTTAAGAAATCGCTTCAGACCTTCCAAGGGAAAATTGTGAACATAATTTAAAATATGTACACAAAAATATACTTCGATGCTTGTAAACACTTGCCAGGATCTTAGTTTTGCTCCACAAAATATTCACTTCATGTGGAAGTTACAAACTACACATTCAATTTTTGAATTATTACTTTCAGCTGTAAGCTTTTAACTTTATTACTTTTGAAACTAAATATGTTTTATTACATCAAAGAGAATTTGTTATGATTTTTTCGTTTGCACACGTAACTTTGCATATAAAATGTATGTATGTAGATTGAAACTTTTTAACTGCATGATTTTGAATAGTTCAAATACCTGAGACACGTTTAGCTTTGGATTGCGTTCAAATCCATTTGTTAATTTTCGATAATTTATGGAACACGCGCACCCATTAAAATGACGAGACAGTAGAAAAACCGAATATTGGAGCTGCAAAAACATTAAAATATGTCACAAGAAAATGGACTAACATCTTCTTTCAAGATTCAAACGACAAAATATTATAGAAAAAATCAAATTCCTAAAACCCCAAAAAACTAAAAATAACTTTAAAGTGTGCCATACTTAGCTACCATATAAATGTAACATAAGCTGTTTTATGATCTGTTTATTATATTAAGAACGATCATTTTAAAATGTTAGAAAAGGGATATTAATGAATATTACCAAAAATAATTCACATGTAGTCAATCTAATAATCCAAAATGGAATGTGGACATACAATTTATGAAACGCGATTGTTGCAATAACTCATTTCGTTTAATACAATCTTATTTTGAAATCTAATTCGCCATGAAGGAAAATATTTAGATTTGCTTTAAGTTTATACTTGAATTAAGATGATTCTATTTAAACGAAAATTTCTGGCGTCTGCGTTCATTTGAAACGTAGACAATTTGTGGTATAGATAGAAATATAACTTCCAGCTAGTTCTTGAAGCAACAAGCAACAGCAGGATAGTGGATACAAGTAGATTCAAAGACGCAAGACGGATTGTCTGCATCAACAATTAGAACTATGTGCTATGATGTATTTCACTGGCGGTTGTCCATCGTTTTGCGTCTCTAATAAACAGGCATATGGTTTTAATTTATCTGCAGTGCTGTTCTGTTGACTTGAGACTTTTCTTGTGACTCCACAGACAACGATTTCCAACTGTGCTTTTAGCCAAGCTTGATATCTGATGAGGGCTGAGTTATTTATTTGTAGCAGAATGTGTTTTTTACACATAGGGATATGATGATAGATGCATAGATATCTCCCGCTAGAGAGACATTTATCTTCTAGTACATACCACATGCTATATTTGTGGATACTACAGTGCAGTTATTAAATACACAGAATTTTCTCACTGGCGTTAAGAAGTTAGCTTATAAAAGATTTCAAGTATTGAAAAACTCTCAATTTCTTATTTGCATAATTATGATAATTTCAAATATTTCACCGGTTTTATGAAATCGAGTGTGACATACATATGTTGTTTAGCTGCCACTTGGTGGTTCATTCATATGATATCTTAATAAAAATCCGCACGTATCTATTTGTTATCCAATGTATGTATGTATGTATTAACAAAAATTACCATCACTGGAAGATAAATGAAAGATTCAACTCATGTTGAATTCCATTGAATAATATCTGACCATGAGTTTTCCAACCAAGTATGTATAAATGAAACAATCATTACTGAAACTTCAACTGCTCGGTCATAGATTGTGGGAAATGGAATATGAAGAAAACGACATGTTTATAAATATGCTACCTTGTCATAACACTGGAAACAATGAAAAAAGTGAAAACGTTTCTTAAACATGAAGAATTTCTTAATAAGGTATCATCACTGCTTAGTTAGTCATTCAAGTTCAACATGATATGATCCGGTATACTGTACCAGTAGCATCTGAGGCCACATTTCTTGTTTTGAGAATAAAATTTTCTCATGATATCCACAATGATCTTTGTCACAGTTCTCAACATAAAAGTAAATTGTAATCATTTCTACCGATAAATTTATCTTAAATTACATTTTGCAGTTTGTGCACATCTTAAGTTAGTCTGATTTTGCAAACAAAAGAACGTATCTCGTGAGAACACATGATAAGTATTTCAGAATATAAAACATTAATTATTTAGTTATATCGTGGTTCTTTTACTACGAAATTATAGTTTGGAGCACTTAGATCCTAGAACCATATAAGAACTCGTATGAGTTTCTATATTCAATATTTAGACTTTCAAATGTTACTTTAGTTACTATACCAAATGGTTTGTCAACAAAATCAATATATTTGTTGCAGTTATATAAAATAAATATCAAACGCAGAAACTTTGTTGGATAATAAATACAAATATTTGTTGGAAAATATAAATAAATGAAATACGCATAAAATTTTCGGCATACCGTTAGTCTAGCAACATCCAGCGAGTGTCAAAGAAAATAGACGTATAATATAATATAAAAACAAGATTATCAAAAAATGATATGTATTTATTTATGCACATCTACATTTGTGTAATTAAAATAGAAAAAAATTTATACATTCATAGTTTCTGGAAATTTGCCAAAATCTAGAACTTCCTGCGTGCGAGCTGTAAAATTACGAAAAGTCTGCCTTATTTTCGGCAAGGATGCTCCACAGCCCCACTGGTTTGTCTAAGCTATAGAATTTTTCTTGTGTGACGAGTTTCTATGTAAATCAACAATCAAAATATTGCTTAGAAACATTTTCTTTCTGGTTTTTTGCAATAATTTAATAATTTTAAAATGCGCAGCATACAAAGTCGAAAATGATTCTATGGAATCTTTCCGGAGAACTTCTGAATTCTGGCTCAATTTAGAAAAAATAATAATGAATGAATTAACTTATGTTTTGCTGTCGATCATAACTTATCTCTGAGATATATGCATATACACTTCCGAAAAAAAACCAATTTAGATCGTATAGTGTTGTTGTCAAGCGATTTAGAAAAAGAAACTCTCAAAATGTGTTATCGAAATGCTCAGATTTTTCTGTTATACATAAGAATATTTAATTAAATATGTGATTGAAAAATAAAATTTATGAAAAACTTTCGCTTGGAAACGGTAGATCAGTCAAAATTAGCTAAAACTCGTGCGAATCATTAGTAGATCTTACACGAAATAAATCTTTAAATATCAATTTGAATCGTACAGGGACTAACGCTTCACAATATATATACATGTCTATACAATTTGATAAACTATGCGTTGGGCAAAACGTTACGATATTAGAAGAGAAACTTTTTATGGAATCACCAAACATATTCCTTTTGTGCGGATCTTCGTACATTAATTCTGTCTCTCTCCTTGCGTTTGGGCACGCAATAACGAAAAATTTTGCTAGTTCGATAAGAAAACTTTAATTCTAATAGCTTGTTATGTAGTGTCCCATAAAAAGCGTAGCTCGTTATAAATTTTTAAATTAATATTTGGACGAAAAAAAATTTTCATTTATGCGAATTTATTTATTCTGAGAAAAATAAATTTATATTCCATAACTTTCCAACGAGTTTCCATCTTGAGTAAGTCCATTTAAAGAATTCCTTTATAATTCAAACATTCGTTAGGATTTATTTTAATAATTAACGAAATAAGATTTGAAACACATTAAACTTCGATAATTTATTTAAAATGGTAAAATGGTTAAATTGTATCACATCCAGGAAATAAAATAAATCTTGTTATTACACTAAAATCTTCGATTCGGGTCTCCAGAGTCTGTTCAAAAGAAACGCGACTATTTCTTCGAAACATGTCAAATGTTAACCACAAGTAAAAAATACTGACTAAACCCTGTCCGAATGACAAGGTGTTAAATTTGTCGCCCACCATGGTAATAATTTTTGATTTCCACCTTGTTTGCTAAGTTGAGGTGGTATTTTGTTCGTTAAATCCTTTGTTATATATTATGTGTTTTCAAATTTCATTGAATTTCCAACTAAATTCCAATGTATTGTATTTGTGTTTTATTTTCTGGAAGACAACACAATTTTGGATTTGACCATTAGCACTGCCGCCATGGCGTATGAAGAAGATTAGACGTGTCTCTGATGAAGAAAATAAGTTCTAAAAGAAGAAATTAATGATTCTTCACACTTCATTTTATTTTCATTCAACTTTCTTTTGTCATTTTCCGTGTCTACAATTGTTAAGACATTAAGGCTAGTCTCTGGCTTAAGATGTGGTGTAATTTTTTGAATGGAGTGCAATGCTGGACTCTTAACTTATAGTAAAAGATGTTAAGCCTCAAATACCTTAGATTGAATTGGTTCAACAAAGAAGATATTTCCAAGAATTTTCTTAAAGGAATTTTTCATTTTCATGCTCATTGACTGAAATTGATTTTGTATTTTGCTTTATTTTTTCAGATACAGAGGAAATAGTTCACGATGTCCTGCCACAGACCACTATTGATGAAGAGGAGCGTAACATGAAACGTAAGTTTTTCCTTCATCATTACCAGGATAGAAATGATTTAATGAATTGTTTTGTTTTCATTTTAGATTTCGCGGCGCTTTTAACAGGAAGGACATCAAATTTTCTCAAACGTGAGGAAATGAAAGCAATGTACTCAACACACAATCCTCAAAACATTGTAGCCACTGCACGTTTTACTTTCAACAAGAAGAACTTATATTATTCGTTCTATTTCTCAAATAAAACAATTCGTCCACGTGCTATTCAATTTATCGACTACATGGGAACAATACTCGAAGAGCATATCCTGATCACACCAGAAAATGGTCCTATGAGTTTGTACCAAAACACAACCGGAAAGATATGTGGTGTATGGCGACGAGTTCCACGAGATTATAAGAGATTGCTGCGTGAAGAACAAATGCATGTAGTGCTTCTTTGGGGAGGACAATATCAAGCAGAATTAGCACTAGCTGGACAAATTGCTAAGTATACCGCACTATCAACTGAACTGTTTAGTTCGTTGCTAGAACCAGCTCCTGACACAGAACCAGATCAAATGTCTGGTGCTGGTGGTACAGCGATTGTCTCAACTAGCAGTGGAGCAACTTCATCAATTCATTTAACTATTGTGTTCAATGGAATCTTTAGTCCAGATGAAATTCTCGATGCTCCAATAAATATTCGTGTTGAATCACCAGAACGTAGACAAATCATTCTTGAAGATATACAACGTATCAGAAAACCAATACATGATGTTAACGTTATAGAAGTTTCGTCGCCAGTATCTACCCACGATTTACGCTTACTCAGTCGTGGTAAGCTTCTTCTAACTCTCGAGTCACGAAAGAATCCAGACCTTAAAATTCAAGGGCATATCGCGACACGTGTTATATGTGAAATATTCCAAACTCTCTTGACGCCTCACAATTACGAGACTCAAACAAAGACCAGTGGTCTTGCATGGATGTACTTAAATCGAGATGGATCTTTGGTATATAACGTTCAAACTGATGAGCTTAATTTACAAGATAATCCTCTCATCACGTTGGTAGATGATAGTGGTAAACGTAAAACTGAATTAGAAGATTTAACTCCATCATTAAACTATAATCAAGCAATTGGAACCATAGATAGATTAGGACCCAGACTCCTCGAACCGTTGTATGCTGATGAATTGGCTGTAAATATTGCTACAGAAAATGAGGCAAGTCTTGTTCGTGGGCGATTGATTTCAAGACCAGTTGCTGATGCTAGAGATTCAATCGAACCGATTTTACTCAAACGCCTAGATACAAATTCTCCAGCCCACTTAATGGGTATGGCATGGATTGCCATTGATAATGAATGTAGCTTACATTATGAAGTCACGGTCATTGGATTCTTTAGCCAACAGCGAGGTTTTCAAATCTACTTAGAAGAGAAGCCAATTGAAGCACCTGGAGCTCCAGTCACTAGAAAATTACTTGATGAGTTCACTGGTCCTTATATGGAAGGATTTGTTTTGGGTGTGCCTGCTGTTGAATTAGCCAAATTGGAGACAAGTGTTTGTTACTTGGAGATTTACTCAAAAGATCGAGGCGAATTATTGCTTCGTGGAAAATTGAAATCAACAAAAGTTCCAAGTCATTGCTTCCCATTGTATACAGATAATAATGTTCCAAGTGTAATTGTTCCAGGAGATCACCATGACAACCATTTACCACCAGCAGACACAAAATGCTATCATTCTGGACGATTCTATGATGAGGGTGAGCAATGGAAAAGCTCATTAGTTTCATGTACAATGTGTGCTTGCCAATTTGGTCGTGTCAACTGCGATCCAATTAAATGTCCAACTGTCAGATGCAAACCAAGTGAAGAACTTAAAACACGAAAAGGAGAATGTTGTCCCACCTGCATCAGTCCAAAATTCATTATGGAAACAAACACTTCATCACATCGTGGCTGTCGTTTGGGTGATCAATTTCATTTAGCTGGAGCCTCATGGCATCCATATCTACCACCAAATGGCTTCGATACATGTGCCACATGTACTTGTGATCCAATTCGTTTAGAAGTTCATTGTCCACGAATGGTTTGTCCACCACTTCTTTGTCCCGAAAAAATTGCATATCGTCCAGACAAGAAAGCTTGCTGCAAAGTTTGTCCCGAATCTAAGCCCCACCATAATCATGAAAAAATGAATTCAGCAAATCCAAATGTACTCGGAGACCAGGGATCAAAACATGAAGTCCGATCATCTGAAGAAATCCTCGCTAATGGTGGATGCAAAGCAATCAATGCAGTGTACGAAAATGGACAGGAATGGCATCCAGTATTAGCATCACATGGAGAACAAAAGTGCATTAAATGTCGTTGTAAAGTAAGTAACTTTTAACAATTAATTATTATTTAAAAAAAAGCATTTAACTCATTGGACTATTTTTGTAGGATTCTCAAGTATCATGCGATAGGAAACGTTGTACACGTTCCGTTTGCAATAGTCGTCTACAAGCTAAACGACGAGGACTTCCGGTCAACGACGGAGATGAATGTTGTACCTCCAGCCAATGTAGACGTTCAAGAAGACATCACCGAAGAGCACATCGTGATCGGGAAGGAAGAGGAGGAAATGGACACAATTCCAATTCAAATAGAAGTTGAACGACTTTCTTAATCCAGAAATGATCAAAACGAGCACTTTGATGGAATCTTATTCATACTCTACCGGGAAAAATGTCGGCAAACGTTACGCTTTATTTGAATTTTTAATTCGGACAATTGGAATCGTTGGAAAATTAGAAACAAAAAAGCGATAAAAATTGAATTGAAGATAATTTAAATTAGTTTCTTTAATTAAAAAACAAAACAACAAGTCATTTTTAATGTACAGTTTTATTTAATCGAATTTAAATTAAAAATCAAATGCAGATTTATACTAAAGGGAAATTAAAGGAAAGAACAAAGAAGTCAAAGGAAAAGCACAAAAAAGTTTTAGTTAAGATTGTAAAAAACATTTCGGACTTAGGAGAATTTATAATAAATTATTTATTTGATATATAACATACTGTGTCAGAATTATATTCACATATATTTGTAATTAATTTATTATCCCCAATTTTTCATATTTTCAATATTTCTAAATTATTCAATATGTTTGTGAAGCTTTCAAATTGCTTCGAATGAGAATAATCAAAACAAATTACTTAAAATAATTTAATTAAATTAAATTAATTTTTATCTTTGTTGCATATAACATAAAGTTTCTTAGATTTTAAACACACAAACAAACAGTGCATTGATTGTGTTTTTAAAAATCGCTTTAAAAATTTTTCAAACACTTTTCTGCATATATTAATTTAATTATTTTAATAAGTTTTAATTAATAATTTGATCAAATTAAAAAGGGTAGCTTATTGAATGGGGCATAGAAGTTGAAGATGATGATGTTTTGCATTATAATACGCGAATATTAAGAACAAATTTTGATTTTGTTACCAAGTACCAAAGACTGATTAGTGGAGATGTGAGAAGATTGAGGAAAATTACATTTGACCGGAAGTGTATTTTATTATTATAATTATCATTATTATTATCACTATTGTTATTATCATAATTATATGCTAATTTATGCTTTTAATATTCAAAAATTATATATTACCATTTAAACACTTAGATGAAATTTTCACGTTTTATATGTTTATGTAAACTTAAGAGAATTATTTAACTTATTGCACTTTAAATTTTCAAATAAATAAAAATTATATAAATTTTGAAAATAATATACGATCACTTTGTAAAAACGAACAAAATTAATACATAGATGCAACACTGTGTATTATTCAATATTTTTGTAGACAGAACTTTTGTCCAACACTTCATTGGTATTAATCAAGAACAAAAAAAAAACAATTATATATCTATTATATACATATAAATATATATTGAAGTATAAAAAATACTTATGCTATCACTATGAAAAACTTATTGTAATAGAAACTTATCAATAACCTTAAAAGAAAACATATTTGTGCCTTATTTACTTAACTAATTTAGAAAGCAGCTTATTTAATTTGTAAGTAAATGTAGTCTTATTAATATAAATTATGAATAAACATATTAGTTATTAATAATTGTTTTAGCAATAATAATCATATAAATAACAATTGTAATTTATATACACAACACGAAAATTTGATTTTTTATTGAACATGGTATATGTGTATGACATTATTATATACTGCTTTTATTATCAAAATATCACTATTAATAAAAAAGTATATACGAATATGTATGAATGAAAAGTTGTTTTGTTGTGAAAATTGTTTAAATTTGTTTTGCTGGATGTTTTATCACGTGTTAAGTTTCAGATAGATTCCCAATTCACTATACAAACTGGAGTTAAATCTTTGAAAGCTAGACTGGAAAGAATGATTTACTCACGAACAATTTGTAAAATTTTATCACGACAATTGAGATTTTCACTTCAATTAGAAAGTTTCTTCTTCTGGAAAGAATTTCTAAACTTCTACTCGAAGAGATGTACATTTATCTGGATAGCTTATAACAAGAGCATATTGAACATATCTACAATTTACACCATCTCAAAAATGAAATGTTCTCCTTGGTTCATCTTTTTAATCCCCGACATAAAAGAGGTGTTATAAGTTTGACCGCTATGTGTGTCTGCTGTGTGTCACCGTAGAAGAATGTGGCACCGTAATAGAAGAATTTCATCTGTTGTCTATTTGACCCTTTGCAAGTAAAATGTATCCTCAAGCTTTGTTATATTGTTTTTGTTGGCATTAGAGTCTACGCGTGCCAGTTAGAAGAAATACAATAGTTTGGTTAAGCATTTATTGCCGGAGTTAAACAAACAATCAATAATAATTACCTTAAAGTTATAATGTTAACAAGAAAAAATTGTATATAGAAGGTAAACGAAACCTGTGTCTAACTTTAATTTAATTAACATGTTACTTGAATTTACCTTAAAATGGAAAAAAAGTCGATACATCCATGACGAAAGACTGGAGTTGGATTCACATATATGGATAAAGGCAGTTTTCAATATTTTAAATAGATTAAATAATTAAAAGGAATGGAGGATAATGATTACTCAAGGTTCATATTTATGTTTTGTTAACTATAGAATCTATGCCCTTTCGGTTTCAGAAGAAATAGGATGAAGTTGAATGTTTCCTGTAAGGTTAGTTATATTGTTTTATTGGCGATAGAATCGATACACTTTGAATTAGAAGAAATGCAATGAAGTAGAAAGTTTCCTCAAGCTTCGGAGTATTCTTTTATTAACTACAGAATCTATGACCTTCCAGTTAGAAGAAGTAAAATGACAGAGAATGTTTCCGCAAAGCTTAGTATTATTGTTTCATTAGCTCTATATAGAATCTAAGCCAGGATTTCATGTCTGGCTACAACAATATTTCGGTATCATCCAATAAACACCATGGAGTAAAAAGATAACAAAACCTAAGGATATGGTATCAGTTCTATGAATGAACCTGACTAGTTGTATACGCTGGGTTTAGAGTCCAGTCTAAGATAAATGTTGGATATGACTTTTGAACATGAGTGCTCCCCACCATCATAGATGCCACTAAAGCAAGTTGGTTCGTTAGCATCATTACAGTTTTGACACTTCTCGCTTTGGGCTGTTGATGTCATTTTTCACCTGCGAAAACAGGGGACAAGAACTTTAACTGGAGTGACATTTTTCTACTTGTGCTTTCCTTTCTTTCGTATCCTGAAAACTTCAAAAAAACTTTTGTTTATACTAAATTAAGAATGAAAAGTTATTAGTGAAATTGTTTAAAAAAATATTGTTTTTATTCTGTGACATAAACAACAAAATAATCTTTTCCTTAGTGAGCTTACTTCCGTTCTTAATTATGGTATAGTATGGAAGAATGTCTTTCAGTGGACTTGTTTCTCTATATTCTTTCAACATTCTGTTCTTTACGCAAGGTAAACAAATTGTTTTTCTACAATAAAATAGTTTTAAATAAACTTTTGATTAAAAATAATAATAATTAAGAAACTGACAATCAACAACTATCGTACAAAAAGAGAATCATCAATTCCAAAACAGTTTTTCTCCCCCCAATTGTGGGGTATTTCGTAACAAGTTTGTGCGTATTTTGCAAATATAAACCAACATGTGATGTTTCATAATTCATCACGACTAATTTATTCCTGGTGGAATGAAACTACATTCACTGTAATTTGCTGTGGCTTATTTGAATTCATTTATTATGGAGAAATGAAAAATAAAAATACAGATAAAAGTGCAAAGTATTCGAATCTATTTTTGTTCATATTATTATCCTTTATGACTCAGATGTGCAGAAAGGTAAACAGAAAAGTTGATGAGATATCCTGAAGTGTTTGCAAAGCACTTGCAGCTTTTTTCTTTATTTACTTTACTCAACTGAACCTACTTCTCAAGGTTTTATGAACGAGAATAGGACGTTTAAGTTTTCCAACCACTATCGCGAATTTCGTTTCTCAAAATTTTAAGCAAAATAAACATACCTAATTTCCATTTTCTAAAAAAGAAAACAATTTTTCTACTCGAATATCCAGGTGGGTTATTGCATCGATTATTGGTTTTCGCAGATTATACCTGATAAGTTATTTTTTGTCCTTAATGTTCGTTATTACATCACTTCTATATAAAATAATTTGTTTATAGGTATCTAAGCCAAATATGTGCATTGTCTGTTGTTACATTCCAAGGTTGTTTCTTAAGAAAATTTCGTAATCAGAATATTTAAAAATATTGTAGTAAATATTACAGGATTCGATTAGTTCAAAGAGTTCAAAGTTCACTGAAAAAGACCATGCAATAGATTTTTAAAACGATGATACTCTCATGATCATGTTCATAGCTGGTATTCATATACTGATGATCATTTCTTTTTAAAGAAGTTAACATGATGTATGCAGTCTCTCTGTAGTAACATATCTATTTCTTAATTCGGCATACTCGAAAACAATTGGAAGTACTATACAAATTTACAGCTTTCAAGTGAACTTCATTCGTTAACCTGGCCTCTAAACCTCGAAAACATTACAAAGAACTATTGTAACTGACGTCCTTTGACTCGGATTCAACTAACGCTTTTGCTATAAACTCAGCAAATAATTTTACTACTCTGATTTAGAACCTTAGATGTTGGTTCCTAAATTCATTACTTCCAATCTGTTTCATAAAATAATCTAATATGTACCCCAACAGCAGCATAACTTAGTGCCTGTTGTCTGAATTAAGCTTGTGTGTACGTTGAACTGAATTTAATTTGCTACAATACGGTTAGTTACCCCATCATCTACACCTCGAATATCAATGAATGCTTCTATTTCTGTTTGCATTTCAGACATTTTGGAAAAACAAATCAAGAAACTTCGAAATAAATTTTTATATATAAATACAATAACTTTAAAAAACTTTTTTGTAATTTTAGTTATAACCGTTTTGACGTCAACAATAAAATACAACGAATTTCTAATTGATAAAGGTAAAAATATAACCATCCCTTGCGACACCAAGGGTGCTATAATGTGGGTAAAAGAAAGCGGCAATGACACAATTCCAGTTGCGGTGAGTTGCTGGAATTTTCCCTTGAAGTTAATCATATTAACTATCATAATATGTAATTCAATTTGCAGGAAGACGAAGCCTTAGTTTTGGTAAATGTATCTGAATATGATTCCGGTGTTTATTTCTGCCTCTCACCGGTTTCAAATGATACTGATGATAGCAATCTTTTAAACATGGTTACATTCAATGATACTGAGTACTATCAAAATCTTAAAACCCTTGTAAAAGTACGAACAGCACCAGGACCAGTAACGGAATTATATTTTAAAGCGTCTACTATTCTGGGTTACTTGGTATGGAGGTTCAACAAAACAAACTCTGGTGGATATCCAGTCAAGAGTTTCACAGCCGAGTACAGAAATATTTCACAAATTGAAAACGTAACGTACGAGTGGATTCGTTTAGATCCAATTAATATTAGTCCAAATGTTGTGAGTATTTTACAGCTTAAAAACAGAACGTTTTCAAAATTAGATAAACAAATGTTTAGAGACAAATGGAAATTTATCATTTATCACCAAACACCAGTTACGAGTTTAGAATATGGGCCAATAATTATCTCGGGTCAGGAAAAATTGTTACAACCAATGTCACAACTTTACCAGAAACTGATGAACGAGGTAAATAAAACTTTGATGGTATACATAGTTTTTGCATCTTTTAGGTAAATTTAATGTCCTTAGTAAATTTTGTAATTAAAAGGTAGAATAAAAAATGTCATATTGTGTCAATAGTTAACCCTACTATGTAGATAATTTAGTTTAAATTGGATTCAATTGAGTATAACAATCTAACAAAATCTAGCTGAAATACTCCCGTCGTGTGTCATGAAAATTTTGGGGCTACCTTGGTCGAGTCCAATTTTCGAATCAACCAAAAGAGTAATAAATACGTACATATTTGAAAAACTAATTTACAGAATCAATTCAGAATGATATTTGAACGGAAGTGATTAAAAGAATAAAAATAATAATTTATAAAATTGTTTATATACATAAGTTGCTGATATTACCATTAACAGAAAGACACATGAACATATCTAAGTTGCTGTACATTGGTACCTACTAATTTTGTGTAATCTGCTGAGAACAAAAGTATAGCTCACATTTATTTCACAGCTCAAACAATTTCCATTGAAATGGTGTTAACACGGTAATTAGCTCATAAAATTAATGAAGTAATGTTGCAGACGGGTGTTTTACTATTAGTATTTTAGAGCTTTTAATAAGCACTTTTTAATTGGTTAGTTATAAAGTACACCGTCAAAGTGTTGTTAAAATTTTTACTGTAGGGATTATAATTTTTAACAGGTTTTCCGTTACGTAATTTCATTCATAATGTATTAGATCATATTTGTATATTTTTCAGATCTAATTCGATTAATTATGGCTGATGCAGAGCATTTTGATCCACGTGTATGGATTGTAGCTGTTAGTATAGTACTGGGGACATTGACAATTTTAGCAGTTGGATTGTGTATATTACTGGCGAAAGAGTGGCTTCAAGCGCAACCTTTTGGTACACTGCACTTGGGTGTTGTCGTTATCGCTTAAACCTTTTTTCATTTGCTTGAAAACTAGATGTTTTAGACGTGAAAAGGATGTGGAACAGTCTTTTTCATTTTGCTTTGTTGTGGTAGTTGTTAGCTACTTACTAGAAGAATAACGATTGTGTTAATGCAAATTAGATTCTGAAGCATATGCCACAGTTTTATTGGCTTAACTAGAGTGCACGTCCGACACTTACATTATATCAAAATATATCTTTCTATCTTTGTAGTTGATGAAGAAGAGGATGGTTGGGAAAGTATAGAAATTGTCCCAAATATAATATTAAATCCAGGATTCTGCGAATCGGATGATCATGATAATACACCATATACAAGGACAATAATATTTGGTGAAGACGATGAAAGTGATGGGTATGACGATGAGGAAGAAGAACCAATGACTTTTAAAAGAAAAGTATCTATTTTCTTTACTGGACATACTATTAAACGTATTTGAGAATACAAAACGTTTAAAGAAAGTGTGATTATTTTCAAATGGACTCCTTTTTATTCTGTGATCGACAACGGAAAAATAAATTTGACTAGAACGTTAATACTAAAATTAAAAACAATCTTGTTTAATGTGAAGGGAATTTTTTTTAAGCGCAAAAAATTTTATTTATTTAACATTATTAAAAACGTTACTGATACAGTTTTGTTGTTGAATAAACGTTTGTTATATGCAACTTTAAATAACACTGCTAGTATTATAATATTTTGGCAGTATTTATATTTAAATTTGGTAAGAAAAATTGTAATGAACTGCTTCATTATTAATTTGAATTCAATTGTTGAAATAATGTTAATAATTGGTAAGAATTAAATAGTTAATTCCTTAAATCAAATCTCGAACATAATAACATTCGATCATTGATTATTGCTGTGATAAAATTCAATTCAAACATTTTGTAGCAAAATAATGTATTAATAAGCGTTAAAAATTGCTTAAAAGGTTAGTGTTTTGCAAGAAGATAATTTATTTTACAAAGGATAATTTAACATTCCAAATTCTCCAAAACATGGTTTGTGATAATTAATTGATAAAAATGTTAGCTTTTGTTATTTTTAACTTGAAGTCGTTTTAAGCCACAATTATCTCAAGAATGCTTTCTCTGCCATGCTATGTCTTCTCAACGCAATCTTCAATAGAGACCGTCCTAAATTAATAAAGTAATATAAAAAATTACAAATCAAAAATATATCATGAATGTCGCAAATCCAGAAGAATGTATTCTTTTAAAATTTATTGTTAAATTTCTTCAGCCGCACTGTGATAAATTTAATTTATACTAAATGTATTGTCATTTACAAAAATTGATTTAAAAAACTAACACTAACCGCTTTTTGTACTGAAACATTTTTTATATACTTATGGTCGTGTGCCATGGCACTTCATTTACTTCAGTTAGCAACGAAGTGATCTTAATAATTCACTACTCAACTACTAAAGTATTAAGACGAACATTTTTACACTCTGAAAACTATCATAACAAACGCAGAGTGTATAATATTTCCAAACATCCCACTCTATTCGTTTTAATTCATTTATATCGCTACAAGCATTTCTTATTATACTTTTAGTATTAATGATTTATTAATTTATACAAGTTAGATTAGCTTTAACGAAGATTATATAAAATTAATCATTATTTACTAAATTAGAATTTTGGCACAATTCGTTGCATAGAAGTTTTCAATGCTAAGCATTATTGATTAGTATCATATATTTTATAAAATAAAATAATGGCCTAATATCATTAGTCTACCAAAAAAGTGTTAATGAAAATTAGTTTTACAAGTTGCTTTATTGTTTAAGCAATACAAATTGCTTCCAACTTATCATATTTAACCGAATTATATTTTCTTGATATAATGAAAACGAAAACTAGAAAAATCATTGCGAGCTGTATATACCTATAAAAAGTATTTGTAAGTCCTATTATTTGACCACGGTCCAATTAATTGTTCCGTCGTTGAAATAGAAAAGACTAGGTGAAATTGAAGATTTGATTTGTAGCTCCAATGTGATCTATTCTATAGTTTTGTATATACAGTATTTGGTATTTTGCCTTTCTAAGGACAGTAATGATAACCACAGAATTGGCATTTGAGAAGATTATCTGGACACATTTAAAATGCGAAAATCTATAAAATAAAGACACTACTGAATAATACTTTGATTATTTTTTACCAACATAAATTTATATGGTACAATTCCAGAAAATTAAATGCACTGTAGATTCAATGAAAACAGACAAGTAACATCTAATAATTTTCAAATAACCATTTCTGGCTTTGTAGGTAAATTAACAGCGGTGTATATAAAATTATTAAATCTGTGTACATAAAAGAAATAGTTTTAAAGACATAAGCGTCTAAAATGAAACCAAAAAATGAATTTGGTGCACACTGACGAAAATTTTTGTAAAAAATTGGAACAATGGAAGAATGCACTTACTCAAAAATGATAAAAGTATTTAGTATTTAATCGTTAAAAACATGATCATTGCAAAATGTGTCACAAAAATGTGCTTAACAGACATCAAGCGTTTAATATGTAAAAAAATGTACATGTTTTAAAAATACGAAAAATTACAGTGCCTATTGTAATTTGTAGAAAATATGGTAGAATATATTTGAAATTCATTGATTTTATTATGTGATTTATTGATAAAGAACAAAATTTGTTGAAAATAATAATCGAAAAAGAAACACAAGTGCAATAATAATATTTTATGTGTTGTATGAACATTTATTTGTTAATTGATAAAATTTTGTTTTTCAGATCTGCTTACTGCTTTATAATAAGGAATATTTAGAAACACACGAAACGATTGTATGACAAACAGCGAAAAATATAGTATATTTGCAATAAGATCATTTTCTAAATTTTAGGTGAAAACGACTCTCATTCATGATAGAAACATGAGAAATCACGTATTTTACATTTTCATATTTGTTAATGTGAAATAGTTATCATTATGCTGATGCTGAGGCTTTCTTGACAATTGACTTCTTCTGTCTAACTCGAACTCTTGTTGATGTTTTTAATTCAATTTATTTTGGTGAATAAACATAAAAGTAATATTACTTAGGTTGAAACAGGTTCGAAATATTCTTCGGTGTAGTAAAAGCACACCGAACTCTTATAGATGAAATTAATGAAAATTTAAGAAAACTACGAAATTCTCTTGTTCTCGTTCTAATCTTTTGAATATTTTCTCAGTAAATTTTTGAAATATTTAAATTGCATTGGTAAGGAGAAATAATAAGATAAGTTTTCTATACATCGTTCATTTATTTAACAAGTCTGTTGTAATGTTTTCTACGTCTAGCTTCTTCATATTCATTATTCCTTGCCCATTGTTTAATGTTGCCTTTGCCTCTAAGAAGAGCAGACTTTGAGTCCACATCACGAACCACAAACGGCGAATATCCTGCAGTGTAGTCTTCATTTAGCGCATTTGTCTTTGTTTTGGCAACTCTTGAGGGCATTTGTTTGGGAAGCGGTTGATCCTCTACTAAAATAGGATTTCTAGAATGTTTACCTCCTTTGGGTCGAGGTATACTTTGATTTGAATATTTAGCTGTTAACGGTCTTTTAGTATTTATGTGAATCTGAAATATTCAAAAATTAGATTTTTAAATAACATGATTTATTGCTAAACTGACCACTTGTTGTCCATTTTGATCAAGGCTCACAGCAACACGTTTTAAGGTTTTATGCCCACAATTCGGACAAAAAATTTTAGTCATAATGCTAGTGGTCTTAAAGCACGTGTGACATCTTAAGATATATGTCCTAATGTTTTTAATAACCTGTAAATTAAAAAATCAATCATTGCTCGATACAAAACTTTTTACTCACTCTTCCATCCAGAGCTGCTATGTTCAAATTTATTTGTTTTAGAACATTTTGAATAGCATAATCTGTTGACATACATGCAACAATAGTTGGTTCATCTTCTAGATGGCTTTTGTTGTAATCCTTTTTCATTTTATTTATATTGGACGGCGTAATCCATGTACCCTCGTCTTCCAGATCCTCACTCACATCGCTCTCCTCTTCGTCGCTAGCGCTATTTTCAGTAGATTCTGTATTCGGTTCCTTATGTTCACTTTCACATACTGACAATTTCTTCAAGTCTGCTTCTAAATTATGTGATTCAGGGTTTGAAATAGATACTTGCTCGGAACTTTCTTTATTTTCCAAAATCTCTGTACTACGCTCATTTAAAACAGTTTGCGGTTCCTCATGGTTCTCACAAGTTTCATCTTTCTCAAGTTGTGAGTTAAGAGCTAGGTTACCATTGTTCGACAGCGTTTGATCTAATAATTCGCTATTCGTGACATTATCTTCGAGGTTCTGAAGTTCGGTCTGACCTTCCGTCTCTCCTTGTTTGTCACTATTTTCGTTTGATTCGTTTTCTGCCATGCCTTCAGTAGTTTCTATAATCTTGCATTTCTGGGGAATGTAAAATCCAGGCAGAGTGGTTTTATCCTCAAGTTCTGGTGGTTTCGTTTTGGATGCAACCACTTTTGCAATTACAGGTTCGTTGCGTAGATGTTCAGAACCAACAAACTGCCTTTCCAATTCGTACGTTAGAGCGATTACCTTCAAATCGATAGCGGATAAACTCTTATAATCACCGGTCTTTTTTGCAAAGTTGGTCACAAAGGAGAGTGTGCCAGCATCTGGTTCTCTTATTTGCAAGTCATACGGCAGAACAACAAGACGTCTCACTTGCCTTTTGTTTTTTACTTCTGCCATCACATCCGGAATTGTGTAAACATTCTCAGCATATTCCTAAAAGAAAAGTACAGAACACTTTTAGATGATTCCTTGATATATTCCCCTAAATGAAATTTACATTCAATGAAACTGAATTGATAAATGCAGTTGTGTCGGCAATAAGATGTTTAAATTTTTGATTTGACATCGTGTGTAATTAGAAGTAAACTACAATATTTTGAACGTAATGTTTCTCAAAACACGTGTTTGCTGAACTATTTGACGTTTGATTCTTCTTCTTGACAGTGCAGACCACAAAAAGACTCTAGGCCCTAAACTGTTATAAATGAGGTACACTGGGCTGTAACTGTCATACACCTAGTTCTCACCAGGAGTCAATGAACTGAACCACGAACCACTCGTTCGATGAAATATGATCGTCTGTTATTTCCACTTCCTTTGATCCTCTAAATTTTCAACACTTTACAGTTGGCAGTTCTGTCTAGAGATGGGACAAAGAGTGATTTTCAAATCACCGTCGGAGTTGTCACTGTGATAAAAAAATCGCAGTGATAAATCACTGCGATTTTGGAACACTGTTCTTTTTGGAACTCTGTTCTTTTTGGAACGTCCTTACATATTGGGTGTTCGTCAATCATATATTAAATGATTTTGTGGTTTTCTGGAAAATTTTATGTATGGAATATGTTTTAATAAATTAATGAGTTAGTAGTTCACCCGCTCATTTTTATCCGGGTTCCTGCCAGATTTCCGTTGGTAATTAGTGACAATTCTTGGGATGACGAACGTACCATCAAAATTCATTATGATTTCTTCATTCAAAAAATTCGTTAACGCCCCGATTCAAAAATAATATTCAATCACATCTACGTACCAAAACTGTTTGTCCCGTACTCATTAAGCGCACTAATTAAACAGTAATAAAATAACTATCGAATTCTTCGGACAATTTATCATTTATTCAAAAATTGGTATAATAAAAATCTTCTTAAAGGCGTACCGAAGGAAGAAAAATTTATTTATACCGAAAAAATAAGGAAAAGCTCATATTCTGTCTGGGTTTCCAGATATTGTTTTGAAAACTGCGGTTTTGCCAAGTGAGTGTCCATCAGGTAAAACCATCATTGTTAAGTCGTAACCGGTCGCTGCGATTTTATTGCTAGTGATTTTTGGAACAGAGTTATTTTTTGGAACAGAGATATTTTTAGGAACGGAGTTATTTTTAGGAACAGAGTTATCTTTAGGAGCAACGTTGTTCTTAAGAGCAACGACGGAAGAAATATATCCGAGAGAACTTCACGAATGAATACGTGCAGAGAGGAAAAAGAGATGCGAAAGCGAAGGTAACAATAAATAACCACATTTTTCAGTACAGACTACAGTCGTGAGGGTGAGCGTAATCAGCTCAGTAGCCGAACATACATACAAAAAGAAATATTCAACTCAGGGTGATTTTATAACGTAGGTTCCAGTTCATAGTGATTTTATCACCTATGTTCCGTTTTAAAAATAACAGCGACGTTCCGGAAGCTGAAATCACTGTGATTTAATCACTGCGATATGAAATCACTCCCATCTCTAGTTCTGTCACTCGTTCGTTTGGCGGTTGTTTTGTTGTTGACAAGTGACATTTTGTTTATGGTTGGAAATTTTATGAAACCGAGGCGAAATGGTTAAATGTGCAGTAATTAATTGCAAAGCAGGTGAATTCAAGTCCGGAGAGGTATCATTTTTTCGTTTTCCAACAAATCCTGTGGCTCGAAAGAAATGGATCAATGCCATATACAGAGGGGACTGGACACCGACAAATAACGATTCCGTGTGTTCACTTCATTTTCCTCCAGAGGCTTTTCTACCTGTTGGTGGAAAGAATTACTTGAGGGAATTTGCAATACCGAGCATAATTGATATAGACCAAATAATTGGTGAAGAAGATAGCCTTTCAAATCTGACGGACAGCGAAGACTCATCCTCTGCAAGTCCAACGTTGAACCAGACTTCTGTGAATACGAAAGAAACATCTGCTGCAGAAAATCGTTCTTCACCCGACAGTAATAACCGACAATCGGTTCCGAGGAAATCAAAGTTACCAGTAACGTATGCTACAGATCACCTGTTAGATGACGATGAAATGTTCGATGATGAAAATGATGATACTTATACGTTTCATAAGAAAATCCGTCCTTCATCTACGCCATTCAAGCCTGCCGAGAAACCGAATCAACCAAAAGTTGGTGAAAGGAAAGCACCAACTACCTCGAACAACTTGAAACGTCCTGCATCAGTGAGTGAGGAAGATAAATCTAACCGAAAGAGACTTTCCACATTGAAGAATACAAAATCTAATAGTTCAGAGAAAGAAAGTGGGAATGAAGACGAGAAGAACTTGAAAAATATCGTTATACAACAGGTTACCTTAGTCAATGGTCAAACAGCTCGAATAGTGTTGCGACCAAAAGCGTACGTTATCAAACCGGATGGCACCTTCTTCGAAACTGTTGTCAAGCCGGAATTACTGTATAGCGACAAAAATGATGTTCAGCTTTTAGATGATAAATGTTCTAAGATTGCTGAAAGTCCTAATAGTATAGCAGTAATACATAGTAATGAAGAAGAATTTTCGGTAAAAGGAAAGTTAGCTCAAAGTTCAATTGTAAGCAGTAGTGAACAAACTGCAAGCTATACAAGCATGACAAACGAAGCAAGCAAGAATCCTGGTAGTACATCTAGAATTTGCATAAATTCATTGAATTTACCAAAAAGTATTCAATTGAAACCTGTATCATCTTCAAAATCCACAGATTCCACTTCAACGGAGCATAAATTTAAAAAATCTGAAAATAAAAATCAGAAACAAATAAGTATGGATGCTGAAGCCTTTAATAAACTTTTACAAACGGATGTTGAAAATATTAAATTAAAAAGGGAATTGGAAAAATTTAAAGAACGCTATGAAACACAAAAAGCTGATATTAAATTCCTGAAATATCGCGCAAATAAGGCTAATAAGAAATTAGGATTGTACAAAGTTCCGAAAGACTTCTTTGATGATGCAATCGAAGATGATATCTCCGATGCATGATATATGATATCGTATATTCTGTTTATGTTAATTCGTATATTCGTATGTTTTACTGTTGGAAATATAAAATATTCCAATTGTGGCTGACGTTTCATAAGAAATAATTGGTAAAATTATGGGAATCAATCACATTATTATTGTTTGTAGTTAAAAAGTATCGTAAGTGTGGTATTCAGTATGTTTTGATGTGAAATAATCTTAAGATCTATTCCTAGTTGTCGTGGGAACTTGCAACAAAAGAGCTTGAAGATGGCAAAAGTCCATATAACTAACGTGGTTGTCTTGGATAATCCCAGCAGCTTCTTTAATCCGTTTCAATTCGAACTCAAATTCGAATGTATCGAAGAGTTGAAAGAGGATTTGGAATGGAAGATGATATATGTAGGATCTGCTGAATTGGAGGAATACAACCAGTACCTGAAGGAAGACACATTTTTGTATTTCAAGCAGATCCACCAGATGTAACAAGAATACCAAAACAGGATGCAGTTGGTGTCACAATTGTCTTATGAACATGCTCATACCGTGGTCATATTGCTCATATTGTTCATGTTGGTTATTTCATAAACAATGATTATGAGAGAGAATCCTCCAGCAAATATTTTAGCATCAAAACCGAGAGTGACTAGATTCAAAATAAATTGAGATAATGCACCACAAAATGGTTCAACAAGCGTTATAGGAGAAGAACAACCACAATTCTTTCAGGGCAATGCATCAACTGTTTTTGATACAGACTGTGGCTATATGGCACATGATGACAACAGTCTGGCATTACCAGCCGAAGCTAGGATTAATGAAAATTCAAATTCTCTTGCAATGGAATACTAATTTTCACATTTCACTGTCTATTTTTATATCAGTGAAAAGTATATTTTCCCGATTGGAATTTGTTTTTCTACATGAAAATCAATCACACGAATTTACTGTTGAACTTAAAAATATCTGTTTATATCAACTATTGCTAATAAAGCATTTATTTATGAGCATGAAGGATTTATAACAAAGCAGGCTACTCTATTTTCAATCTCAGATCTCATAGAATGTATCGTAGTAGTTTGTAATTTTGAAAATTTAATAACTTCGAAATTTTTCGTTTGCTTTGAAATTATTTCTTTTTTTTTTTCAAACAAAATGAATCATATAAATGCGTAAGTGATGTTATTCAATTGATTTTAATTTATTTAATAGTTTTTATGTTACAGCTCTGCGGGAGACAATGTCTGTGATGGTAACAAATATTTAACACAAGTTTCTGGAAAGTTGAGTAAGTTCAAAGGATCCAAATTAGAAAAAAAAGAAGATGATGCTTATAGTAGCACGACAGTGAGGTGAAACTACAAAATAACGAAGTTGTTAAGAAACCTTCGCAGACCGTATCACGTAGAAAATCGAGGAGAAGCACACGTTTGAGAGCTGGTCGTCAAACCTTAAGTGATGTAGCAAATCTTGCAGAAGATAAAATAAATGAATATAATCCTGGTAATATTGAAGAGAATGATACGACGATGGAAGTAGAAAGTAGTGATACCTCTTATGAATCAAACTCATTAAATAATGAAGAAGTACATGTAGATGACGGTAAACCACCTTATTCCCACCTTATTGGGCTTATTCCAAATCGCTATCCAGGCTGCAGTGAAGAGCCTCGTCCGATGGTTCTAGCTGAATCGAAAACGGGTTCATACAAAAGTCTTTTTAAACTAATAACTGTCGGACTCTCTTACACAGATCGTATATTCATGACTACTTCATGTGGTAATTATGTACTGTTAAAAAATTTAGACGCATATCTCCTATACGATGGGTGTACGTGCGACATGTCTCGGTTCCAATTGTGGGATTTGTCAATGCGTACAGCAGGACTCTTGTGTTTTGCAGATTTAGATGGTCTCACTGGTGGATATGGCTTTGAAAACGAAATGTGCAGAAATTTGTAATAAAAAAATTTGAAAATAAAGCGTTCATCGTCTTTAAGGTTTTGCTTGCCTCGGAAGTTAAATAACAGCCTGTGTTATATAATTTTCAGCTTCCAGGGTATTAAAAACGACCTAAACAGTAATTTGAGTTTTGGATGAGTAGCCTCGTGTGCGGAGCCTGGTCGCTAACCAGTCAGGAACTGGTTTGTAACGGAACTTACCAACCAGCTTAGTTTGTTTTTAGTAGCTCCGTGTGCGGAGGGCCTTAGTATTCTGAAGCAGTTCCGAACTCAAAACAAACGGACCTAGTTAGTAAAGGCCTACAGACGATCATAGAAAAATACATCATATTATAGGACATATTTGTATCATATGTAACTGTACACACACGTTTTTGAAAATATGACGAAAACTGTGACGTAAATTTTCTATGATGAAAATATATGACAAAGCGATGTTTGCTGTACACACGACACAATTTAATATGACATATATTTCTAATGTTGTGTTCTGTTGGAAGTTGTATTTCACGAAAAATGTAAGTTAGCAAATTGCAAATAAATTAAAATGATGAAAATAAAATAGTTTAAAATTATAATTTATTTTCCTATTTACCGCACTCCTTTTTATTTACGAGGAAATTACCTGCTACATAAATATTATTTAGTTTCGTCACAGACCGAAAAATTTAACCTCAAAACTATGTAGGTATTTCCAAAACAAACAGTTAAAATTTACTTTTCATCATAGATTTCTTTTCCATCGAAAATAGAAAAGAAAAATATGATATATTTATATGTCATATATATGATGAACTGTTCACACGATCATATAATATAATATGACAGATGAAACATCATAGAAATATGTTCGTCTGTAGGCACCTTAATAATTATTTTACCTACTACTTATTTAACAAATTATCTATATACAAATAAATTGAAAATGCAATTAACAACAGTCAAATTTCAAATACATGCATTTGACAGTTTTCACTTTTTCACTGAACCAAATTTGCAATTTTCTTACAATTTTCCTTTATTTCTCCGCACGGGAACAGAAAATACCCAAAGTCAGTAAATTTCAGGAAGTTTTTTGAGTACAGAACTTTTTTGTACGGAAAAAGTGTAAAAGCCAGACAATATTGAGGACGTCTGCAACGTTCAGCGTAGGTAAGCAGCTGCCAGAAATCTTTTCTCGAGCATTTGACAGGCGGTAAACGAACTGACATTTCCTTTTTCAAACTTAGCAAATCCAAGATGGTAGGTGTTTTCAATGGTGAAATTAAATTTCTAAATATCTCGAACATCGTTTAAGGAAAAAGATTTTTTATATCGTTGCTCGGCAGCACAGTTGTTAATTTCTACAAAACTTTTATAATTTTCGCTTCTAATCGTTGTTTCTTATATTTCAGGGGAAAGTAAAGTGCTCCGAATTGCGTACAAAAGACAAGAAAGAGTTGACCAAGCAACTCGAGGATCTTAAGACGGAACTTTTAAATCTTCGTGTTGCTAAAGTTACTGGTGGAGCCCCATCAAAGCTCTCAAAAATGTAAGGCACAGTGTATAGTGTAAATTTATTGGCCACATCAATATATTAGCCGTGCCATCGTGTTATGTTTACTATTGCAAATTTTGAATCTTCTTTCAATTGAGGCTGGTTAACAATTGTTTTCACTAAAGCCGATTTTAATAATTAAATTAAATATAAATTCAGATTTAAAACTTTCTGGATAGAATCACATCTGACTAAAACAACAAATCTGTTCGAATGTATTTTATGTCGTATTAACATAATTTTGTTTTTCTTTACAGACGTGTTGTAAGGAAAGCCATCGCCAGGGTGTATATTGTTATGCACCAAAATCAAAAGGAAAACTTAAGAAAATTGTACCGGAACAAAAAGTACAAGCCTTTAGATTTAAGAAAAAAGAAGACCCGTGCTATGCGCAAAGCTCTGTCACCACGCGATGCAAACAGGAAAACCTTGAAGGAAATCCGAAAGCGGTCTATTTATCCACAAAGAAAATTTGCTGTTAAGGCTTAAATAACATAAATTGATTCAAAATAAATCTTTGTCATAAATCTCATTTTTTTATTGACGAAAAGGGCAACATTGGGTTGAAAATTCTAAAATGGGTTCGAGCTATGAATTTGTATCACTTATAACTTATTCAAACTGAACGAAGTGCAATACAGCCTAAAACAAAATTTGACCGAAAAAGAGATTTGAATATCCGTGGTTTCTCTGTTTCATGATGTTTTATGGTTAATGGAATATAAACCGAAAATGTGAAATAACGTGTTTTGATATGTTATTTTCGAGATATCGTTCAGCTACCTCTTAGATAAACGTATAATACAGCATGCAATAGAAAGTATCGTTAATAACAATATCTTCTGGATAGTCGCGATCATAGTTATCTGTATTAATTGCTGCTAGTATACTGTTTTCGTGATCTAGCTATTGTACGTTCAGCATCGTTGTTTTTTGAAAGAGGAAGAAATTGACCTTCCTTAAATGGAGAAAATCTGAGTGGCACAATACGTTTTACTTTCTGCTATTCCTATGTCTTAAACCTATTCAAATATACTTTTCTGTAGGATGGACACCTGGGCATATGGGTATCGAAGGAAACGAAAGGGCCGACAACTTGGCACGATCTGGAGGCAGTGAGGGAACAAGAATGATCCCTCCTAGTGAAGTTCTCTGCCGTACTAAAGCAACACGTGGAGAATGGGCCCGTAGATGGGACATCTGGAACCGCCTCGACAATTTTTTGAAAAGACATTGGTACACACTAAAACCACCTATCCTCAATCCGTCCTTAAAAAATCTACAGGTTAAAATCCTGACAAGAATCAGGGTAGGCTACACAAGATTAACACACAAATTTATGTTCGAAAGAACGGAAAAGCCTCAGTGTAGCACATGTGGCACACAACTAACCGTTATCCACATGCTTAAGCACTGCAGGAAGACCTGGGATTACTTTGGAGGTGAACCTCCAGAACCAGCTGAGCTCCTGAATCCACAACAGGGTGAGGACTCACCACTATTCAAACTCCTTGAACACCTAGGCTTCCAGGATTCCATCTAAACAGCTCAGATCAAACACTTATTAAAAAGACAAAATAAAAAGAGAGCATGACAAAAACATAATGCGTGATCAATAAGGGATGTGTCACCTTCCCCTTGACCACGGAAAATTTAACATGTATCAAAATTGAGCATAGACTTTAGAGTAACGAAAGACAAGAAACGAATGTACTTTGAACACTTCTAAGCAAATAATACAGTAAGAATAATATACAGCAAAAAGTATTCAAACCCCAGGGACCTCTCCCCACGCCGACCAAGGCAAAGGCCAGTTCGGCACTAGAGTTAAGACTAGGGTAGGTTTTATTCCCAGATGCTTCATTTTCTTAGGAAGTAGAATGCATCTGGCCCCCTTGCTTGGGAAGTTTTCTTTTTATCTTTTAGTCTCTTTAAGTTAACAGTAGGTTTATTTATAAGCGTACTATTGTCAAATAAAATAAATAAATACTTTTCTGTAAAAATACCGGGCCATGTACTTATACAATAATATCGGTGTCGCATATTTTACAGATGTTTTAAAAACCAGGATGGATTATTTATTATTTAGCCTTACGCATAACAAGGACAATAAACCGAGAATTTACATATAGTACATCTCAAAAAAAAAATAACAACAAAACCTCAACACATGTAAGGGCTTAACCCTTCACCGACCAAGGCCTCAGCCAGTTCGGCAATTTTTTAATTAAGTTAATGTTTAAGTTTTATTCCCAGATGTACCTACTTCTTATGAAGTAGAATACATCTGGCAGCCAATAAGGCTATTTTTATTTTAAAAACTAGAAAAAAAATTTAATGAAATAGTAGTAAGGCTATTAGGCTTACTATTGTATAAAAAAACAAAATAAACCAGGATGGAAACTTGGTCCTCCGCTTGCCACAAACGCTAGTAACATTAAACTTTTGTTACCGATATGTTTATGGAGTTTTAAAGCTCCTTTATCCCTCAAGGAATGTTTGAAGAGGGAATTGATAACATTACATGCATCGCTGGTAGCATTTCGAACAAATTCTAAGAGCTTGGGATAATTGAACTTGAGCTAGAATCAGATTCGTTAGGGTGTATATTTTAATTTTGGACTGTGTTAAAGTTTAACTCAAAACTTGTTGAAGATAGGCTTTAAGGTTTCATTTGTAATTGAAATCAAATTCCAAAATCAAAAACATTGCTTGACTTTTTTATGTTTATTAGTTATGTTAATTAAATATATAATTAATTATTTCAATTATAGTTTCACGTTAACGTTACGAAGCTTCAATTTTATATCGCTATGGATTTATAACAAAATAGTTGGTAAGTAGATATAAAAAGAAAATATCACAAAATAAAGACTAGAAATATCGAAATTACACAATGTAAAATATAAATGTATACGCATCAACAAAACCGCATCCTGTTTGTGCATAGGGTAGAGATGCATACGAAGCAAAATGAAATCTTTTCAAATGTTAAATGCTTCGAAACTAAATCTATATAGCTAACAAACTCCCTGAAGGTTATGTTATGAGAATTTCATCCTGAAGGATCTCCGAGTCTAAATTTCGATTATTTGGCTTAAAGAAATAGTTCTCTCCTTGGCTGGATTGCTGGGATTTTGAGCTGGTGGTCATTGCGTCGAGATCATCTAGTTCTTGACTCCGTCTGTAACTAAATTTCAAAAAAATTTAGATAGTTTACATCTAATGTGAGAGTCAAGAAACTTACTTGCTTACCGGTCGGCTGTAGTTTGACATTGCTGGACTACCTGTGACGTTTGTGTCGTTGTCTTCGGCGGAAGTGTATAAATCGCATTGGTCCAGGTAGTCAGATGTGAGGTAAGGAGGTAAATCTCCTTCCTCCTCTTCCATCACCCCAAAATCCTGCCCTTCTTCTTGGTCTTGTTGCGATTCCACCATGTTAAGCCATTGTGCATTATGATTTCTGAATTTTTCCAACTTGAAATAAAAATGTTAGACAAATTCATATATGTATAACACTCATGCTTATTGCTTACCTTAATACGACTAGCCCAATCTGAATCAGTCATTGCAATTATATCCAAACAAAAATCGCAAACTTTACGAATTTCGGGATTTTTATCATGCATTAGGTCTATTAAATATGCTGGGGATTCTAAATAATGGTAGTCAAATAACCATACCTGAAGAAGTATGAAATAGCTGCCTTACCTGTCTCTTTTATCATATAATCCCTAGTACTTTCATTTTTCAAAATTTGTTGAAATACAAAAATAATTTGTAATACAATTTCATCATCCTCTTGCTTAGCTTTAAGTAATTCAATTAGGGAAAGAATAACATCAGCTTTGCATAACAACATAGCACATGATTCGTCGCATGCGCAAGTTCCGAGGAAAACAACTGTATCCAATACTAAATCATCATGCATTTTCCCTGGGACTAAAACGTTTCGAATCCATGGAATCAAATTAAAATTATGTAATATTTGAGAGAAGTCTAGATCTGGCAAAGCTAAATTTCCCAAAATTCCAATACACTCAACCACAAACTCCTCATCACTACATATTGTAATGATTTTAGCTAAATCTCCTACAAAATCGATGAAGTTACTGCGTAAACTTTCGTGATGTGAAATATTTCGAATCATTTTCATTAGCAATGCATCCTGGTATTTGAAGGCTCGGTCCATAAGATTATGTAGTCGATTTCTTTCAACCATTATTTGTGCATTCTTTTTGTTCAATGCTAGATTTATACAAAGTGCTATAAGATCAAGATCAACTTTTTTGTTCAAGTTCAGAATAAGACAATCTGTGACTAGCGGAATACACTCTGTATGAGTAAACATCGACTTGACCTGTAAAATTTCAATTTATATCAATTGAATTCAACAAAAGATCAAACAATTTATTTACCTTATCATCCAAACTCATATGATAAAGAATTTTGACAACTATTCCATGATGTTTTTCATCACTAAGAAATGTGACAAGTTTCGGAAGGAAGCCCGTTCGGATCATTTTTGATCGCAAACCTCCATCAAAAGATAGATTGAATGTTAGCTTCAATGTAACATGGATCAAATCTGGATGGTCACTTTGGAGTAGCCTTGGTAGCTTTTCGACAACATTTAATTCATACATTTCGTCTTTATTATCGTTTACTATAGATAATTTCTTCAGAAATGTTACAACAAGCACTAGAAGATCTATATTCTGTCGTTCTAAAGCTTTAACTAGCATTTTTACGATATTCTTTTTTCGCATTTTTTCCTCCAATTTCACATTTTCAGCGACATTTAATAGTAAGTAGAAAGCGACTCGTAGCAACTGTTCTTGCTTTTTGGCAAATGTTTTCAACTGTTTGTTGAGACGATCGTATTCTTCTTTTTTGCTTTTTGGATCGGTGCGATTTATGCTTTCCGTACTATCGGACTTTGCTTCAGATGAAGTTTCTAGGGATAATTGTTCATGGTAACTACTATTCAAAGTTTGGCTTTTTACGAGCGATGATGACATATTTCCTGCAAAATTTGACCAATTACCAGATTTTGGTCTTTGCTTCAGTTCAGGAATCCTTCTTCTCGGAGGTTCCATCTGATAATGAAATTATTAAGAATAATATGCGCAATTTTGCAAACAAACGTTACCTCTTTAGGTTTTTCCTCATTCATAATAGTGTCCAGAAGATCGGAGCTACGTGTTAGTTTCTCTTTGCTACCTTCAGGATTTTTACGAACTTCCAATTCGTTTCGCATGCTATCGTAACGCCTGAGTTCATAATCAATTACATCCATGCATAAGGAACCAATCTATGCAATTCCATTATTATTATATACAAACCATCAATCGGAATAGTGATGCACTTACTTTATACTGTACAATTACAGGATGAAATCTCGTATATGTTGAAAAACAGAAAAATATATAAATTATATTAGTCGACAAATCTAAACTTTTCCTCCAATCCTCACGTAATACTCTCGATAGCGCACTAAGAACAGACTCTGCAAAAAAGTTGAAGTGAATTTACTTCTTTCTTTTCTTATAAATTAATCGTTACCATTTTTCTCTAATTCTTCTAAATTATCAGGATTTCTTGCAATTTTCAAAATCAGTGAAGATCCTCGAATTCTGTCCGCCAAATCTTCATACAGAAGTTCAACATATTCATCTATGTTTCTAATAGATGCTTCTGGAGGACTTGATTTCAAAGAGCTTCTTGATGCTGATCTCTGACTGTTATTGTCAGCAATGTCTGGGCAAAAAGAGTAAGTATCTTTTATTTACTATTTTTCACATTTTTCGTGGCAAATTACCAGTTCCAGTGTTATCTTTTCGGTTTTTCAAATAATAAATGATTTGCTCAACTTCTGACAATTGTGACTTGTGAATCAGATCACATTTTTCAACCACTTCTCGGGCCAAAGCAGCTGGATCTGTTTTTGAGTTTAATGATTTTAGACGGATGATACGTTGGGATTCCTGTAATGTGTTTGGAAAATAAGTCAATTGTTTTTTAAGGAATGAATGTTCAGGAAATGTATGTAGCATGTGAAAGTCTCATTTTCATTTACTTGAAATTTAGTAGGTAAGTGTCCATTTTTTTTAAAATAAATAATAAGTGAATAAGTTTTAGCAAACACAACCGTTGTTGAAAAGTCAATAATTCAATATTACACGTAAACATTAAATTGTCATTAAAAGTTAGGCTTGAGTATTTTGAAACATTTACCTAGTGACAAGATGAACTTGACCTAAAATTGAATATTACTAGAATACACTGCCCAGTTTGTAAAGAGGAAAATGTGCCAAGAGGTTGTTTGATTGATGTTTATATGCTGCGCAGTGTTTAGGATGTACATGGGAATGAGTTGAATCGTTAAGAAGACTGTTATATGCTTTTAAATAAAATGAAACTGACTTTGGATTTCTTAAAATTCCATATGACTTATCAGGTGATTTTTGTGTCTAAAAAATCCACATAAATTATTCATAATCAGTTTCCATAGTATATTCGAATTTGAATATTAGTTTCCGATTGAATGGGAAAATACAAATTTGTTGCAAATGTCAAAATAATACACACACCCATTCGGAATTGTGTACATGAATTGGATAATATCTGACTCAGAAAACATTGTTTGAAAAATCAATATATATGTTCGAGATATCAATTGAACCCATGATGCAATTAATACCTTTTTGTCTTCTAACATTGGATTGTCGGGCTCTCCAAAAACTGCTGCTTCCAACTGGTAATTCACTATAAGAGCCTTATCTGTGGGATGTGGTTCTATAGAACCACCTTTCCAGCGCCTGAAATACGAGATCCAATTAGAACATGGAATAAACATAGATGTGACTTTTCATACTTTTTGATATATTTTGCATCGTCCGACTGCATATTACTTTCTAATAATGCACTCACTATATAATAGATGTAATGTATCGTAAATAAAAGTAGTGAAATACCAGCTATGATATTGAAAACAGCAGCTAACATACAACAGCACTTCAGACTAAACTGACATTTGACGTCATTTTTGATGCTCTTTTCTCTTTCATTTCCAAATTGGTTTCCCGTGTCCAGAGAACACAGAGCTGAAGCCACTTTGCTGAATTACGGAAATTTATTAATCCAAGATATCTAGGATGCAATCCTATGTTTATTTTTTGGTATAAACTTTGAATCGATTGATGAATTGAAAAACAATAAATATATTTTTCTGGTAGTTTTAAGCAAGAAATAAATTATTTCAGAGCTATGCTTAATCAATACAAATACAAAACATATTTAATTTTTGACAATACACAAAGCACGCCCGCGAAAACTTCGCCGGAATACTATGCAATGGCATAAGGAAAAGTTAGACCATTTACGAAAATTTCACTTCATTGCAGTGTGATTTGCAATCATCTAACTACTGTAGAATTTTAAACATTATTCATATAAACAGGTTTAGTATATTATTATTTATGAGTAAATATATAATGAAATATTATTATTATTATTATACTAATGACTTCGACCTAAAGATCTTTTGTGCCCTCCCCTGCGTTATCTAATGTGTAGCTTCTGGGCCTATTTCCAGCCCTTTGAAGTACAAGATTAGTGATCTTGGATCATGGTTTCTCAGATCCTAGTAAGTGGGCGCCGCATCGCCGATAGTGTTTCGCACTCTATCAGCAGACGGTGTACAGATTCTCTTCCTATTTTGCAGAATCTGCAGGAATCATTTTCCACCTTGCGCATCCCGTTTAGGTGTTCATTGACATGGTGGTGATCCGTCGTGATTCCGACTAACTGTTTAAGGTCATATCTATTGGGAAGTAGAGGTTTGTTTTCCACATGGTACTGCCAGTCCAGCAGATGCTTGGCCTGCTTCGCTCGTTTAGTTTTGTTCCAGTTTGAAGCCCTTTGGTCCCATTTTCCTATTTTTGCCTTGATGGACATTATTGAGTATCCGCAGAAAGGTTCTAGACCTATGGGTGGTTACTTCGAGCCTATTTTTTTGCCAGGTATGTTGATATAGAATAGCTTTTGATTGATATGGTCATGAAGGACACATTCACTCGAGAAGAAAACATAATATAGTAGAGTCTCGCTAATCGGAACTAATTGGGACCGAACCCTGTTCGGATTAGGCGGAGTTTTGTCATATAAGGCCATATATTGACTTACTAAGGCGTATGTCAAGAATGAAAGGTAAGAAGTTACGCATTCTGGTATAAAGCGTTCTGTAGTGTGACTGTGTTAGGTCTTAGACGGGTGCTTCAAATTGTATTGCCTTCTTATGCTTTGGGACGTCTGCCTCAAAAGTTTCTTAAATGTATATTAAACGGACGACATAAATTGAAAAAACTTGTTTTCTTTACTTTACCCAGTTCAGAAATTTTCAAAAATTATTTTCCTGGTCCTGTTCGGATTAGGCGGATATTCGGATAAGCGAGACTCTACTGTAACAGAATTGGTTCCGAGCAGACCACTACTGTTATGTAATTCTTTGAAATTATAAAACCTTTGATGTTACCTGGCCTAAGTAAACCCATTTGCAGGTAAAATGGTGTGAATAATAGAGAACTCGTAAAGAATATAGGACCTTGAGACTGGTTATAGATGTAAGGCCAATTTGGTGGAATTCAAAGCCTTCTATTATACGTATTTTTACAAAAACCCTTAAAAATGAAGACTTTCTAAACTTTTAAATTTTTTCTAATTTTTTAAAAATCATCTCAAACTTTATAAGAATCTATATTTGTAAAAACGATTTAAATTTCTCGAAATTAAGGTAGGTATCTATATTTACTGAATTATAGTTAAACTGGTTAAAAGGAACGAATCTGTTAACTAAAAATCACCGGTCAGAACATTGGTAATCTTACCAGATTGATAAAATTCGGTGTTTTCACACGATAAATCCGCATTGAAACTTTTCTTATCACTTTTGGCTATAAAGATAAAAGGTGTACTTATCATAAAAGGTATACAAACACCTGAGCCAGCAACTTGTACCGTGGATATTCGTGTACGATCAATGTATCTTAAAGTGTCTGGTATGTTTGTGTGAGGTCAGAGACTTGCAACCATAAACGGGTTCTTTCTACATTTCTAAATTATCTCTCATAAATAGAATTTAAGTGATGATTGACTATAATAAAGCATTGTGTTGTACACCAAGTCAAATGATCTTGCAACGTTTCGTTCAACGAACAATTGAGTCGTTTAAGTTTTGGAAACATCTAATTATCTCTAAGAAGATTTGTAGATCAAATATGTACATCGGTTTATTTCCCCTGGTATATTGTATCATGAACGTATTTTGCACAAGTGTGTCGAGTAAGTTTATAAATTTTGGTCAGACATAAGGTAGAATCGATCTGCTAAGAATTGTGTTGTGTGTTGTACGAGATAGTGTACGGAAAAATGTCTTCGACTTGTGATCACTATGTAATTTTGGATACTGATCTTGGTACGGATGACGCCTGGGCATTGAAAATTTTATTAAAAGCGGAAGAGAAACTTAAAAATTTCAAATTACTGGGTATAACTTGTGTACATGGAAATACGAACATAGATTTTGCTTGTAAGAATGCATGCAGGGTTTTGAATGTTTCCGGAAGGAAGGATGTAAGTTGTTCTGTTTCATTTTACTTCAACGGTATCAATTGCCTACTTATTAAGGTGCCAATTTTCAAAGGAGCTAATGGATCTATTCTTCCTCAAAATATAAAACCATTTTACTTCCACGGTGAAGATGGTCTTGCAAATGTTTATAAAACCGACGATGTGGATATGAAATTAGAAGAGGAACATGCTGTGAATGCAATGTATCGATTGGCTTCGAAGGTGAAATAATGAAATTTAATCATTAATCAACTAAAATTCAATTCTTCTTTAGTATCCAAAAAAAATATCTTTCTTGTTAATAGGACCTCTAACGAATTTTGCATTGTGTTTGAAAATGTACTCGGATTTTGCAGATAAAGTAAAGGATGTATTCATAATGGGGGGCAATATTAAAGGTAGATTATCTCTACAGATAATTTTTATAAAATCAATTTTCACCTTCATGTTTTATTTCCAAAGCTGTAGGGAATTCATCAGCTGCTGCAGAATTCAACTTTCATTCCGATCCTGATGCTGCCTTCATTGTTCTTAATGAAAGCAAGTACGATATCACCATTTTGCCCTGGGAAACATGTCTTCCTTCGTGTTTCCACGTGCCTATTGTAAGGAATAGTTTTTTGTAAGTCATAATATGAATATGGATCATTATAGGAATGGAGACTGAAGACTTTGAACTCGAAGAATCCTTTCCTCAATTTTATTAATCCAGTAGAAAGGATTTGCTATGTGGCACGTCAAACACACTGGGCCCCCTGCGACGCTTTACTCATAGCAGCATTTCTGTTTCCTAAGGAATTTGTTAAAAAAGCGACTAGATGGCATGCTAGTGTAGAACTCACTGGAACTCTTACTAAAGGCCAAATGGTGCTCGACCACATGAAGTCTAGCAATGAAAATGTATCCATAATTGAAGAAATAGATACTGAAGTATTCAAGAACATTGTACAGTGGGCTGTTGAGCAAGGAGAACTACGTATTTAACACAGAAGTATTATCACTTTTATTATTATTGGAATGACATCAATCTGAAGCTAAATATATCAGTTGTTTCCTATGTCATTGTTTTCTTTTACAAACGATTCGCGAGCTTCTTTATTGGACGTCAGTAATTCCATTATCTTTGCTTTTATATTGTCTGTAGCCTTTTCTAAGTTATCCAGTGCTGTATTTAAGAAATCTAGACTTTCATTCACTGCCTCAAGCTCTAAAAAAATGTAACGCAAATGATTTAAATTTGACCTTTCGCAATATTTATACCGTCCAAATCTTCCTCCAATGCTAATTCTTCATTCACTCCATTTTGTTTAGGCTCAGAACCATCACCATCTCTTGGGGACATTATTTCTGCCTTTTCTGATTCCAAATTAGGTTTCTCCATAAAATTTTCAATGACCGTCAAACTCACATGACTGACTCTGTCCCCAAAGTAAATACTGGAAATGGAAAAACAAAAACAACAAACAGCTGTCAAAGTAACAGCGAAGACTCTGACCTAAAATGCCCAGTTACAGTTCAGCGGTTTGTGCTTTAATTATTATTAAAAGTGCTTCTTAATAAAAACAACCAAAGCAATTTATAAATTATTTGCGATAATTGCCACCATTTATCAAAATAATAAATTTATTATAAAAACGATTGTCATAGTCATTTGTACACATTGTAGTTTAAAAGAAATAGAAAAGAAAGACTTTGATGACTGTGTACATGATACAGAAAAATTAATTATTGTTTTCAATTTCTTTTTTACAATTACTTTGTTGAGAATTTCCTAACAACATAATTTAAACATCATGTTCTTCGAAAAACTGCTATATGCCTTTGCCCTTGGTTTCTTGATACTTTGATACCTTCTTCGCTACTTTCCGGAAGTTTCTCAATAATGGGATCAGAAGCCTGAAATTGTTAATATCTATCAATCTCAATCTTGTATTTGTTATAATATAATAATAATTTCAATCTTTTGTATAGTTGTATAGTGTTAGGTGATTTTATATTTACTATAACTACCAGATCATGCCATGATATAAGATTTTTCCTTCAAACTGAACTTAGATTTTCTACATGCATTTTGTAATAAATTACCAGTTCCGAATCAGGCACCCTCTCGAATGAAGGATGTTCTGTAAAGTATTTTACAATCCATTCATGCAAATCCTGTACGTCTGTTATAGTGTAAACTAAAGCCTAGGAAGTACATATATAAATCCTTGTTACTATCCAGTCATTATTCTTACCTGTTTTTTCAAAACATATGCATACTCGGACAGTAGTGAGGGATTAATTATTCTCCATTTGTGTTTTGCCTTTTTGAAATGTGGATCAGGATAGAGGAAGAACATTTTTGCTAACTGCCCTTTGTGAAAGAAATTCGGTAAATATTTCATTGCATTCGTCCGCAAGCATGCTACATTATTATATTTTTCCCCATTAAGATTACGTAATGCTTTAATACGATCTATGACATAGTCGGATACTTTAACTCTTATTTCGAGTCCGAGAGAATATTTTTCTGGATAGAGTTCACCAAGTGTTATGAGGAAACCACCATAACCACATCCAATGTCAGCGAACTCTACTTTGTTTTTTCCAATGTTAGGATAAAGTGTGCTCCATTCAAAAAGATCAGGATGCGCCGGACTAGAATTGGGAAATATATTAATTTATGGAATGTAAAGGAAATTGATGATTCACTATTCAAAGCAGTGGTCAGCGATGGGATTCGAATGTGCTCTTTGACGATAGTATCGTTTTTGCGGCAAGGACAATTGAAGTTCTTCCATTTTATTAAACTCTATTCTATAAATGTGCACTAGGAATAAATTTACAAATAATTATTAAAACAACATAGTTTACAATAATTTCTCACGGCACTGCAAAACATAACCTAGAACTAGTAAATATTTGTCAACAAGTTTTTGCTTTGTGAAGAAACATCGCATGGAACATCGCAACATGTTCAACTTTAGAAGATGCTTTGCTTCATTCTACTTAAATATTTAGAAAAAACTAATTCAAATTCTTGATTATGTTAATAAAATTAAATGGTTGATTGTCTTATGAATTTCAAATGAATATATTAAATACAATCTGCCATGCATTATATATTTTAAGAAACTGCAGTCCATGAACCCTTGACGAACGCATCCCTCAATTTTACCTGGATGGAAGGTGTTTTGATTCATTTTTCATACCAAAACTGTCAAATTCGAAATGGTCGTTAAAGCATAGAGATCAAAGTTTGTGAAGTAGCTTGATAATTTGTTTTGAGTTTTGGAAAGTTTGCAGAGTACTAATCAGATTTGTGGGTAATAAACAATTAAAAGCAATGTCGACATTAACCACTTTAGCGATGTTCGACGATTTACGTCGCTGCCAAGAAGTTTTGATTGATGGAGCAGCCGAAGAAGGTTTGCTGGATTCATATTGTTTTACTTTACACTTCAAAATGTGTTTTGTATTGTAGAATTTCTGAAATTCGTCCAGTTACATGAACAATTTCGTTTACACTGGCTGTATACACTTCAAGAATCGCAGCGTCTGCAGCGTGAATTGGATGCATCACTGCGAAACATGGCTGATCTAGAGACAAAACTATTTCATGCAAGAAGACTTTTGGAAATGGAAAATAAAAGTCGCAAGGAGGCGGAACATGAAAGAGAACAAATTGTAGATTCAAAACGTCTTATTAGTTGCTTAGACTATAATAGCTTATATTTTTACAGGAAAAGAAAATGATGGCTCTAAGAGATTTACTTCGTAATGATGCTGACATCAGGGAAGAGACTAGAGATAAATTTGCTTTTCTAGATCATTTTCCAAAAAAAAGGAAGTCAGGCACTCGGGTACAGTGCGATGAAATCAATTCTACTGGTTAGTAAATTCAACAAATATCAATAATATATTATCTATATACATTTAATTTAATGTCAGGTTCCTTCCTTTCTGATTTATCACTCACACAATCTGAAGATGATTTCCTGGATGTGAAACCTTCAAAAGTGTGGAAGAAACACAGACCTTCACGACCCGGTAACACTGGGACATATGTTTGTGGAAGAAAGTCTCGTGTGAGCTCTGAAGAAGTTCGGCGAAGTATCAACAGTAAGTCTGAATACATTTCCATATTTCCATTACCTATCTTAAGTGTCTTGAACGTAGATGAGTGTATAATTGTCTCTCGGGTCTTGAAAATTCCCAATTAATTATTTTCAATTGTCTACATCATAGAAAAATAGATCTTAATAATATTAATATTTGTAGAAAATGCAGTCGAGATTGGTATGTCTGACAAGATTGTAGCTAAAACGAAAGTTTCGATTCCTCCTCCCGGCGATGGTCCAATCACAGCTGAATCCACAATACAGGCCATTCCCCAAAAACCTTTTGACGTACGCAAAGATGAGATAGTAATGAGCCCTAAGAGGTATGATTTTATTTAGTGTTCGTGTAAAAGGATATTACATTAAATTTAAAAATTCTCCATAGGAAATCCATTCCGAAGACGATGTTTACACCAACAGCTCCTCCGATGCAGGAAAATGTTTGTAAAGCTACACCAACTTACGATTTCAAGAAGAGTATTATGCGTGAACACAATTTCGCATCGAAAACATTTATTGCTTCGGATACGTGTGTTTACTGTCAGAAAAAGTAAGAGATATATAAAGATTAATTTTTGATTTAGAATTAAAAACAATTTTTCCATAGAATTCGCTTTGGTTCTGTTGGATTGAAATGCCGTGACTGTCGAACATGTGTTCATCCTAACTGCAGAGAGAATCTCACAGTTGCATGTGTGCCACAAGGTGCAGGAACTCCTACTGTCAAAGGAGTCATGGGAATCATTGAAGATTATGCTCCAACGACAACACCACGCGTCCCAGGTTTGATTGTCCACTGTGTAACTGAAATTGAAACACGTGGATTAGGAGAAGTTGGAATATATCGAGTATCAGGATCAGAGCGAGAAGTGAAAGCCTTAAAAGAAAAATTTTTGCGTGGAAAAGGGATACCATATTTAGGGAACATCGATATACACGTTTTAGCGGGATGCATCAAAGACTTTTTGAGATCATTGAGAGAACCGCTTATTCCAACTGATCTATGGCGTGATTTTTCTAATGCCGTGCAAAATTTAAATCCTGAAAAGATTATGTGTGACTTGCACAAAGCTATTGATAAATTGCCTCAAACAAATAGAGACACTCTGGCATTTTTGATTCAACATTTTCAAAGAATAGCTCTTTGTCCAGAAATCAAAATGCCATTGGAAAATATAGCAAGAGTTTTTGGTCCAACAATTGTCGGATTTTCGAGTCTCGATCCGGATGGCCATGCAATTTTAACAGAAACCACGATTCAATACAATGTTATAAGTAATTTAATGAAAATTCCTACTGAATATTGGCACAAATTTGTGAACTGCGAAATCCACAGGCCAGAATTGGAAAAAGAAGAATTACTGGCCAAACCTCATTATGGTAAATATAAAAACTGAGAAAATTAACGAATTTTTTCTAATGATTTCCTTTACACCTCTCAACAGCAACACCATTACGTACACCCATGAAGAAGATACGTAAATTTTATGGAACCCCACCATATACACTCAAGAAACACTGAAAGGACAAAACTGTTTTGATTTGCATAATTTTAATTGTTATATATAATAATTTCTGCAATTGGTTAGGGATCTCAAAGCACTGATTTTTCAGCACACAAAATTGAATTAAGTACATGTAGCACTTATATTTGAAAAATTTTTTATTTTTTTTATTTAAGAGAAATCTTTAATTATAAAAACAAATAAAATACTTGAATTATTTTTACAAATAACACTAATCATAGAAATCAGTACAAAGTTAACGTTGTTGGAAGCTTTTCACAATCAATGTGGATATCACAAAAGTATGAATTTCAGCTAAACTCCGAATATAAGAACTAGGAGAACTAACAGAGTGATTACAACAGTTATTATAATACATGTCTTGCACTGCAAAAAATAAATAGATTGAAAAAGATTTACTTATTTTGTTACTGTATTTTGTTATTACTTTTAATGCTTTTTCTTTTAAATTTCGAGCTTTTTCCAAGTTGTCAGTTCCCTTGTCCACTCGAATAGAAGCTTGTTGCGCATGGTACTCGACGACTTGTATTCTATCATTCTTAATAAAAAATACTTTCTTAATAACACACTTTCTTTAATATAAATTAAGTCAAAACAAAGTGACTTACCTGCTCCATTACAAGATTTTGTATTCTTAAAAATAATGCATGAACTTCTGTAATTGATCTTTCGAGTTTTTCTAGTTCACTATATCTCTGTAATAAGTCACGTAATGTACGTCTTTCCCTTTCTGTTTGTTCTAGGATCTGCATTTTCCAGGAATATGTAAAATTATTATCGTTATGTGAATTATTAGCACTGGTACTTAGAAATTGTGCTTACATTGTCGACAAAAAGAGATGTTTGTTTGTTTCTGATCAGTTCTTCAACCTCTTCTTCTGTATGCTGGCAGTTCACTGAAATGATACAAGGAATTCAATTTATAAGACGACACTAGATGATGGATAGAGAAGAAAATTAAACATTTATCATAGAAGTTATGTCTATTGTTTAACACAACGTTTTATTTGTATGTTAAACAAGTATTTCATATGATCAAAAGCAAATTTTTAAGAAATTCAGTTAAATTTTGTATCACAATTCTTGGTACAAATTAAATGCAACCATAATGCTTATCTTATGTTTTAGACATTAATTAGTAACTCACTTATTTTAGAGTGTAACTTTAAGTTTTTCTTCAATCGAGCTTCGTAGTTTTGAAGGAATTCCTCATGACTAGTCCATATATTAATGTACTCCTGATGCATTCCATGGAAAAGTGTTCTTTTCATACGGGATTCTAAACAATAATCATCTGGTTCGGGTAAATCTTCTTTGAGATCCTTAAATCTATTGATTAGCTGTATTGTAAGTTGTATCTTGTAAGTTATAAAGGGAGAATACAAAAGAAAAATTTACCTTTTGTCCAATGCTAAGATTTTGATTACGAAGCTTCTCCATATCTGTTCCTATAGAAAATATTGTAAGTTTACATACAATTCAACATAGGAAAGGTACAATGTTTGACTCACCTTCTGTTTTTCTCAAGTCTGTAGTTTGAGCAAGTTTTTTCATTTCGTTTAGATTTGATCCTATGGTTTGCAAATGTTTCCTTATTTCTACATACTGAAAATGTATGAAATTGTTAAGTATACAGATTGTTTTCAACAGTTTAGCTCATCTTACTTGTCCAAGTATGTCTTCGATTGTTGGATGTTCTGGATCAATTTGAATCCTGCTTACATCCCAATCAGAGGTATAAGCCACACCTGCAATCTTAAGAAAAATATGAAATTACTGTTTATTATTGCTAATCATTTCTATTTCCATCGAACATTTTACCTTTCGCAGTTCCTGCAACCTGTCCTTTGTCATTTTGTATATAATTGTTAGTTCGAGTTAGTAATCTGTTACTTCATTACATCCTGCTTTCCTATTCGGAGTGATTTTAAAATTATTCGCAACGATCAGCACTAGTTGATGAGTTCAAAGATATTTGTTTATTGTCTAACTTAAATTAGAAGCGTAATTCAGCAGAGTTTTTAATCTTATCATCATATATATCCGATAAATTAAGCACATATTCTAAAGACCCAAGTGAAAAGTGATTTTGATTTAAATTTGATGGCCTTAAGCGAACTTTACTAAAAGGTAGATGGTCACAGTTTTGCCTAAAACTGAAACAGTAAATCAGTTATACTCAAATGAAGATCAGTTTGCTATGCAAAATTGCAGCATTAGAAGTGAAACTTTTTATGAAATGGCTAAACTGGTTATTATTCCTGGCATATTTGCTTTCTGCAGATCTTCGTACATTTTTCTGTCTGTAAAAATATTTTGATATCTCGACGAGTTAGCTCTTAATTTAAAAACTTGTAGTGTTGTTTGAAAACTTATTTTAAAATAAATCTCACATCAAAAATTACAAGTTCTTACTATAACTTTAGTTGTGTGATCAACGAGAAAACAATTTTCTCTTATTCATCAAAAGATGCGCGTACATCAAATATCTTCTGAAAATGTCTATTTGCGATAGGATAGTATACTTTGACGGGAAAGATACGTGATGCCATAGTGCTCCCCTAAATTTGATAGTTAGATGAACCGCATGTAATGCCTGAGATTAAATGCATTCAACGTTTACATGCTCATAAATTGTAACAGCTTTGCAGCCGGACATGTAGCTGCTCAGGCATTGTTTCGTAAGCTCATAGGGTACATTTTTGTAGAATATAAATGAGGATCAATACAGTAATACTAGCGCGATAGGTGGGACCGAGCCATAACCGCGTAAGTCGAATTTGCGTAGGTCGGTGTACAAAAATGTAATAAAAAACAGGCACTACGTGGATAAGAAATAAATACATAGCACAAAATAAAATGTTCGAGCATGTACAGTAGCTGAAGAATAGTGTGGGGCATTAAGTCTACAAAAAGCGAATCAACAAGATTTGAAAATCGCGTAAGTCGAGGTATTACTGTAAATAGCAGATGTATTTTGAGTTTTGTTAACTGAACATGTTAGTTAATGAAATTTTTATCATAGCTTTTTACATAGTTATCAATAGTTTCGTTTATCAAAATGAAAATAGGTTTTTCCAAAATTAATCAGGCCAAATAACGTTTGAGCGTTTCTTTGATATTAGACAAGTTATTGAAAAGAAGCATTTTGAAAGATGATAATGGAAATCTTATTAGGTCCGTTTGTTTTGAGTTCGGAATTGCTCCGGAATACCAAATTGTACTTTCAGTACTCAGTTCCGCGTTTGTTTTCAAGTTTGGTGTAGTACCAAACTGTTCCATTTTATCATGAGAAAGTATGAGAGTTTGACGATTTTGTTCTCACTTTACCCTGACGCGTTAGTTACAACGGAACAGAGTGGAACGCTAGAAGTGTCAGATTGTACTTTTAGTACAAAGTTCCACACTGTTCTGAACTCAAAACAAACAGACCTATTATTATGCAAAAATAATCAGTTATTTCCAACTACGTATTTCACATTTTTAAAAAAATTCACTAAAGTTTCTAAAGATCAAATAATGTGAGCATTAGGGTCAATATCAAAACACGAATTGGTTGTAATAAATCTCAAGAAAGCATGATAATAACTTTTGCAAAAATATTAATAATATTATTTTCCCTTGTGTAAGAAACACTAATAATTGAGAAGAATCAAGATGCTACAAGAAACAGTTTTAATGATCTGGTCTCTTCTAATTCTTTTGTAACGCTTCAATTAACATTCTCGATCATAACAACCTTTAATTACCACTTGATAGTGTATGCAAACGTTTAGTGCGTAATCCAACGAAACAAGTGAATGATGTTTATTAAACACACGAATAATAATTTGCTTAGAACAGAACACAAGCCCTGAAAGCTATACGAATATTTGAGAGATAAAAACAAAGTCCAAGCAATAAAGTTTCAAGAAAAATGTGTGATATTATTATTTACTTAATTCAACAATTTTTATTTTTCATAAATAATATACAGCAGTAACAAGTGATAAAGTTACGTTACGTGTTATCACGTATAAGGTGATTCAAACACTAGCAGGTACATATCTTTATTTTCTTACTTGCACATACACAAGAAACGTTTTAGTTTGAATGATCAAAAAATATTTATAATTTTTGCAAATTTATTAACATGAACTTAAACTAGAAAATTTTTCATTATAAAATTATTCAAATTTACTGCACTATTTTCAACTTTCAACTTTTGCATTTCAAAGATAACTAGCACTTAGGAAATGTGAACCATCACGCGTGGTTTCCTTTCAGCACTTCCGTCACATCATCTTATAAAAGCTTGACAATTGGGAAAGATGAGTTTATTAACAAGAGCACTTGAACAAAAAGTGAAACGAAATGATGCAGTCTAGTCCATTTTCGTCTTCGGAACGAATATTCGTTTTTACACTTATTTATTTATTCATATTTGAAATTCAAAAGTATGTACATATATGCTACTTACTATTGAATTGTCGGCCATGTAGGTATAAAAGACCAACGAGATATCAAACAAACAATAATTTTCAATTAATACGAGTATGTACATTCAAAACTCATAAATTACATGCGGTTCATTGTACTACTTCCACAATAGATGGTGGAGAACTTAAATTGAACTTTTTTTCGTTGTTATTTCTGAAACACTAGCTTTACTACGATACCATGAAATGCAGTGAGCCATAAGTGGAAATTTCATGTGTAAATAAATGAGCCGCATTTAATTATCACCTGAAATTACGCGGTCACAATACAGAGGAAAATCTTTAACATTTTTTGTGTATTTTTCAATTTTATCTTATCACTTGTGATTGCAGAACTGATTTCTGTTTATCACAAGATATATTAAGCCGGATGGTGTTAGTATGCGAAAGTGGAGTAGGTAGTTTCAGATATTTCCAAAAATCTTCTAGTTTCATTTTACATAATGAATAACTACTACAAAATTTGCGCTGTTATGATTCGTTTTCAATTGCAACAATTAATTGTTTATTGTTTTGTTTTCTCATTTGTGTGTTTGTTTGTTAAATTCAGACAGTCGGTTCGGCCGTAAGCTCAAAAATTTCGGAGAAATTGCGTCAACGGCAGCTTTATTTTGATACAATGTTAATATATTACTTTTTTGTTTCTATTAACAAAATTCTATACCTTTATTAAGTATAAGAAATTTTTGAATTTCAGATTCGCAGCTATTTTCCAGGCCATACTGCAAGAAAAGTACATACGAATACTTAAATATAACAATCCAAAACGGGAAACAAAGTGTTATAGACAAAGATTTGGATATTAGAATTACTATTTGATAACATAACACATTTATATTTATTGTATTTTAAACAAATTCAAGAATATGCAGTTTAATAAATGTAGACGTTCTGGAGTAAATTTCTTCAATGATTGACTTTCAGATTTGGCTGGTTTTTTCAATTTTATAATTACAGATCAATATAAAATGAATATCGCAAAACATTTGTTTCACATAATTTATGGATCCCTAATCTTGTCAGGAAATTTTTTGATATAAGGTTTACAATTAGTTTTCGTCTGTCATTACGAAAAACTAACATTTAGTAAGATGCCTCATATGTATATCAAATATAATGTTTCGTTTGTAGTTTTAGACTTTAACTTTATCTAGTTGCAGTTTATTAAGTTAAATGCACTAATCAGTGCCATAGATAGCTTAAAGCGATGAGGAGATGTGACTTATTGTTAGTAGGTGTAATTTGACTTTTACAGTTTTTTTATATTGAGAAAATGATTTACTATGTAGTAAAATAACCACAGAGAAAAATTTCATGAATACCTCTACATAAATACCACGTACATACAGGGATTTTCCTTAATTCAATCATAATTTATGCCACTGGCACTATAAGTGGGATAAAATTGCTGCTTTATTATTAGCATCATTATTACCCGGCCCATACACGATGCAACATGCTGGCCATCGGTTGTACCATTTTGATGGTTGGATGTTGTGTTGAGATGAAATCAAAAATTTAGGATTTTCGGTGGAAGGAGTCAGTGGTTGGCCAGCATGTTGTATTGTGTGTGGGTATATTGGCAAACATTCTGTCAAAATTAATTCTAGTTTCGAACTAATTTTAGTAAAAAATTGGAACAATTAATTTGAAATTATTTAAAAAACAATTACTAAAAGTGATTAAAAAAGGTAATACTGAATAATGAAATGGTGTGGAATATCCTGGAAGAATGGCACATTGCCAGAATTGTAACAAATTGCCAACGATCAAAACAAAAATAAGTATTTAATATGGATAATTCGGTAACTTTGATTAAGTTTAAGCAAAAAAAAATCAACATTTTTTAAAATAATTTCCCATCTCGTGTTTCATGGATGCATCCAGAAGCAAAATAACTCGCCGGACCCCCAGTTTGAAGATGATCATGAGAGGGGCTTTATAATAAAGCTTTTTTAACAGAGATAGTTAGATTACACATAAAAGGGGAAGGACGTAGCTTAAATAAAAAAAAATAAAAAAATATTGTTAAAATTGTTTTTACATATTTCATTTTCTTACAATTTTCGGTTGGTTCCTAGAATTTCTCGATGATTGCTGAAGAAATGTCATTTGGAGCGCCAACACGTTTGCAAATTGGTTGGAACGTGTGTGACGAACGTGAAACCAAGTAGGACAATCAAGTTGGCCAACATGTTTAATCGTGTACGGTTACAATTTTACGGTCTAGTGTTTGTAGCTATTCACATATGATGGTTATGGTTTTTAACCTTTTTCAGCCCTATATACTACTCTTTATATCTTTTATTAGCTACATCCAGGAGTGCCATCGTTTATTTTATAAAATATCTATAGTTTAAGTTTTAGCCAAGTGCACTTACTTCCTTAGAAGTAAACTACACCTGGTGGCCCTGCGGGCCTCTTTTTTAGTTTAACGTAGATCGTATAAGTAAGAGAATAGTAAGGATATTAATTAAGCTTACTATTAAAGATAAATAAATAAATAATAAAATAAATTTTATAAAATCTCTTCCCCAAAACACGACAATTCGTCTAAGAAGATAATTGCAAAAAGCGTGCGCCTTTGGGGTTTTTTGTGTTTGTCGTATATTAACGATGGCCGTTCAAGGATCGCTCTGATTTTCTCAATTTCCCTCTTTCTGATCTGAATAAAATACAATGAACAGAGAATACAAAATTCCTTTTCCTAAAATTTTGATTGTTGGATAGAGTCGTGGTGACGAAAGGAAATTTTGTTTTCTCGGCAATGAATGAGGATAGGATCGACAAATGTACATGCAAATTCTGCAGCATATCATAACGATAAACTGGACACCAACAGCGAAAAATCTAGGTTTAATCTTTGACAAAAAATTGACATGATCGGCAAATATCCGGGATAAACGTAGAATGTGTACAATAAAATTAAACTGTCTAAGGTCCTTAATACAAAGCAGGAAATTATATATAAAAATAAACTACTCATATTCAAGCAAATAATACGTCCAAGTCTAGTATATGAGAGTTTAGCTTTTTATAAAACATCAAAAACAAACAAAAAACAACTGCAAATCTGCCAAAACAAGACAACACGACGGATACTCAAGATGCCATGGTATGTTAGAAATACACACTTGCAAGAAATAAGACTAGAGACAACAGACAAATACATAAAAGAAAAAGCACTAAAATTAATAGAAAAAATAGACCAACATCCCAACATAGCATTACCTAATGCGACATACTCAGACATACCAACGATAATGACTGACTAAATGGTAGCGGGTAAAAGAACTCACAACTATGAAAAAGCAAAAATGCTTAAGCACTAGCTTGAATTAAAACATAGTTCCTAGAGATCATATGTTAAACAGCAGGTTGAACGAAATTTTTCAAAATAATTTAATTTTCCCATTTTTACCAATTTTTAAAATAAAAACGTTTAGTGTTCAAAACTTTAACCAAAAAATTTAAAATACCAATCGGGATGATGTGTTGTTGTTGGAATGCATTCAAAAATCTATCCGGCTCTAGCTCAAGAGCATTATAAAACACGGCTAATATTACATCTGCTATGAGCAACCAGAATAAGTCTGAGAATCATAATTTTCACTACAGGCTGCACGCTTGGTTTTGTGCAGATGACTTATTATGAAGATAGAACATGAAGTTATCACCCTCTTCACACGATAAGTTTATAATTCTTGGTAAACTCTACTACAAACTGCTATTAGGTGTTATATTTTTCACAATCTTCTAAGTTCAAACATCTTTGGATATAGCTAACATGAAATCAATCATATTAGGTCTGTTCACGTACTTGCTCGGAACATATTGCAATATGTTTCAATCACGAAATTGGCGTTTTTGTACTCGCACAAAAAATTGCTTTGAGACAGTTTGACAAAAACTGACGGATCGGAAATATGCTTGAAAGTGCTGGATGTTACTCGAGAAATTTGATCGAGTTACTTTAAGCTATTAGGAAAATACGGTTCATTTGACAATATCAAATGTCAAATGTGTTTATGTTGCTTTGCTAGATGGTACTCAAAAGCTTTTTTAACTATTTCAGTAACAGAGCGAAATTGTTTCAAACCTCTCATTTTTCCTCGAGTAAAGTCTAGTAAACTCAAGCAAACTCGAGGAGTACGTGAACAAGAACAGACCCATTATAAGACAATGAAGCAGAGTTGATCTATAAAATTTTCAATATATTTTGTTAACATTTCTTCAATATTTTTCCATAAGTTTTTTCATACTTTTCAAAATTTCCAAAACCTTTTGCAGATGCAGATTGCAGACTGCAGAGTAGCCGTTAAACAGACTCCAATAAAACTCCAATTGGAATGCGAAACGTCACCCTTTACGAATGTGGCACGCCAAAGCGAATTTCGACGAAGCAACAAAGCGAAATTGACATATGATAAGAAATTGTCCACTGAGCGCACTCTTTGTGTTATGTTTTGTAAACTAAAGCTAGTTATGAGTTCGATACACTAGAAATTTTGAAGGAAAGTGTTGAATGCTTTAAAGTAAAACCGCGGCAAATGCAAAATATGTAATTTAAAAAATCTTATTTATTGTCAGTGGTTGTATTATTAACCGTTAAATTGTTGGTTATGCTGTTAATTGAACAAAAATTGGAAAAGTTTTAATGATGCTTTTGATCGCTTGCCAATACGAGTTCGCCATTTTTGCAAGAGGAATTATTTTAATATAAATTGAAACAAACCATTTGTGCCCCATATAATTGAAGTGAAGGGTTTCCTAATAGTGTGTTCAACAATACTAAAAATATTAAGCATCCACTGGACAGAAGAAATAATTATTTTACCTTTCGGAAGGACCAATGACCTCATCAAAATGTACGTATGCAGAAAATATAATTTTGTAGTTTGACCAAATATAGTACATATGTTAATTCAAATAATTAGCAAAGAAATAGTTTATTAGGGAAAAGATACTTAAATCCTTAGTGATTAAAACCTTGAGTATGGCTTGAGATTTACGCATTAAAAGTTTATAGAATTCTAGAAATCGCAATGGCCGATTTTATAGCAGACAAAAATATTCTCATAAACATGAAAACCAAATCATTTCAAAAGTTGAGTAAAATATTTTTGTCTTTACTTTGTTTTTGGTAAAAAGTGATGATTGAACTCATTGTTATTAACATAGAATATATATTAAGGTACTAAGGAATAAATTAATTGTTCAATTTGTTGCGCACATAAAATTATTCAATTGGATAAGTAAGACTAAAATAATGGCGACCTTTATCGTTGTGATCTTTGGGAAAAATTGAGTTCATAATATCAAACGTAAGATTTTATATTTGTATAAATGATCTGAATTTTCTTAAATTGATCATAGCACTGTAGATTGTAGAAGAACACTATATATATTTGTCGTTTTATGTGATATTGTTTTAAAATTTCAGTTGCGTACAATGGCTTCCGAAATGCTTGCGAATTCAATAGCCGAACAGGAAGAAACCTACGGTCTGTTAAATGCAGTTCAATACACTGGGGATGAATTTATAGAAGAAAATGTCACGGAGCTTTCGAAAATCAAGAATTGCGAAGAAAAACAAAAACATGACGTAAGTGTAGATGGGATAATTTTCGGAGGATTTCAAGTATACCATTTTTAATTTGTAGGACAGCAAAAAAGACGTTGAACTTTTGGGATCAGTTACTACCTCAGAAAACCCTGGCCTGAGAACAAGTGCTAGGGTTATTCAAAAAATGAAACAAGATTCAATTCGGCCGATCAGTCCACCTCCATCGTCTGCACCAGAAAAGAAAGGTGGATTTTGAATTCTATTGCAAACAAGTACTTTTGGACTTACACTACTTTTTTTCTGTTTTTACAGAGACTGCAAAAGAAGAAAAATCACTCCCGAAAACTACTAATCAGCCAAAAGCAAGTGGAGGAAGAGTAGTTTGGACTAATTTGGAAAGAAGTTTCTTTTTCGATGCAGTGAACGAATTCGGAAAGGACTTTGATGCTATATCAAATTCAATAAATGCCAAAATCAAACGAAAGAATCCTATAGATCCTAGTTTTAAGACACGAGACCACATAAGACAACTTTATTATCAGAGTTTTCACAAAATCTCGAAATACGTAAAATTTTCTGATGGTATGGCAATTAAATTTTAATAAATTTTTGCATAACAATTCCTTCATTATAGAAATTAAGAAACCAGCTCAGGAACTTTATGGAATAATCAATTATGGTGAAATGAGAAGAAAACTTTCATTTGTATCAGAAAAAAATTGTATGAAACTCAAGGAACTCATTTATAAAGGATATGTTAGTATAAGAAATAAAGGAAAAACGATACGTATTAAAACACCTTCTTGCAAGGCTTTGCGAAGGTTGAACCAACTTGAAGGTAAAGCTATGAATTACTTCTGATACAAAATTAGTACAAAATTAATTACTATTTTCAGAATGGCAAGGTGATATTAAATTACCAAATAAAATAGAAGTTCGTTTGAAACCCGCCACGATGGAATCTTATGGTCGGGTTCAAAATATGGCACAAAATCCCATTGTACGCACAATCGTTCCTCTACAGAAGAAACTTATCAGTTTAATAAAAACGTTTCAACATAAATGGCGAGATCAAAATACTCGATGGGTAAGCATTGTTATTTTCATGAACGTATTTTTATATCTACATTTGTTCACACTCACTTTTTAGAGTGAAATATCTTCAAAAATAGAAACAGATGAGTCTACACCTACGCCACGGTATCAAGATCAACTTATTTGTCTAGCTCCTGATCCAACTGTTCCAATATATAAGCCTATGATCAACATATCTGAATTATTAAGCAACATAAACATTTGCTTGAATTCATACGAAGAAAAAGTTGGCGTGAAAGTACGTGGTGAAACGTTGTGCCATGATAGGATAGTTCCTAACAAACGACAGCGAAGTGATAGTGGATGTGAAAAAAAAAGTCCGGAAACTAAAAAGATAAAAAATGAGACTGAAATAAAACAATTAGTTTGCGAATTGAATAACAAAGATATTAAGAGCACGATAAGTAATGAAATTACTAAGTCAGCTTGCGATGATGCTATCAGTGATATTGATTTGGAAGAAACTGGAGGATTAAAAATCAAAAACGGTCTTGAAAACGATCTGGGAAGTGATCATTCCGCAGAAGAAGGACAAACCACCATCAGTATCAACAAAGATGTTGTACATAGTGTTGAGAACGGATGTGAAGTAAATACTGTGAAGACAATAACAACAGAAAGTAATAGTAATGACGAAGAAAAGATTTTGGCTTTGAATAAAGTAAAAAAGAAAAAGAAGTATAAGAAACCTTGTAACACAAAAAATAATAGTCATATTCTTAAACCATTACTGGATGAAGAAATGATCAAAAAAGTAAGACAAGGTTGGTCTATGTTAAACGCTGGTGATTTAACTGTTGGAGATTTGTATTTAATGTTTGGCAAAGATTCAAAAGTGATACTAGAGTATTTCTGGATAGAAGGTGAAACAAAAATTGAAGAAAATACCGATGCAGAATTGAATGAATACGGTGTGCCTTACAACCATACAAAAAAAAACGAGAACAAGTACGAAGAATGTCTCAGAAATTTACAAAGTAACTCATTAGCTAATAAGTTAAGGCACTTGCTAATCATAGCTAACTTGAGCGAAAAAGCTCAAAGAAAATGTAACTGTGGCCACATTTGCGATAATGTTTTTAGGCCGAAGGTAAGTTTTTATAATTACTAATATAATGTAACGTTTTGCAACAGAAGTAATTTAATATTTCAGAAATTTGAAAATGATCTCAAAAGTTATGTATCTAGTAAAACATACACATCATCACAAAGTGATTGTGGACTTTTCAGACAACCAGTAGCAGCCCCGTTTCGACGGAATATTCTATCTTCTGATGCCCTTAGAACTATATCAAATGTAAGCTCGAGTATACTATTGGTTAAATACAATATTGAAATGATTTTTACTTTATTTAAAGGGAGCACATTTAAAACAAAATCGTTTCTTAAAAAGTCGAATATCTCCATCTAAGCAAGTTGTAGTTAAAAGGTTACTGCTTCAACCGGGTGTTAAGCAATCATATGATATAGTCACAACTGATTTACATTTCAAGGCTTTCCAACGTTCTTTAATAGAAGCTGGAACATTGAAATTTGATCCTAAGTCACGATTTCCAAATGATAATGATGCAGATCAAAATCAAAATGTCGAAGAAAAGTCTATTGTTGATGCAGAAACTAATAAAACAGAGAATAATAATGTACAAAATGAAAAAGTAAAACACCCAAATAATAAATTACTAAGTACAATTCAGAAAAATGATAAATGTAACAAATCTACTGCGAGTAAGTCTGACATTTCAGTATTAAATTCTCCTGATAGTGGTATAGAAAGTTGTGGCTCAAATGATTGTTATTCAAAATTGGGGCCTTCTACATCCCAAATGAAAGAAAATAATTCACCGGATGTGTCAGATTCTCAATCTGAATACAGTGATTTATTTTCAAATGAATTTTCCAATTCCGATTTTATTGACGAGGATCCTGGCATAAAACAATTGATGGAAATTCATCTTCCTTCTCCGCTTCATATAAACGCACTGGATGAAGGTACTTAAAAACGGAATTCGTGAACTGCCTTACTTAATATATTGTATTTTTCTCTAGGTGATTCATACCCTGAGATTCCACCAATGAGTCCGATGAGACTGATTCGAGAGGGTTCAAATGAAGGAAAATGGTTGGAAGAAAATTTGAATGATTGCTCACTAAGTAGTCTACTCGGTCATCTGGAAGAGATTTCTCCAGATATGTCAGTAAGTGTAGATGTGAATTACAAATCTTATTTAAATGAATGAAATATGAAAATCGAAAATATGTAGTTGTTTTGTTAAATTATGTATAATTAATATATTATTCTCTATAGGAAGCTGGTGGTAGTATGTCACTCATAAGCGAAGCCAGTATGGACGATTATGTTTCGAAATTTGCTGAATATGCCGCTTCAATGCAAAATCAAGATAGAGAATCGTGAACGTTTATGTTGAACGTTTTTTGTTTGATTGATATTTGTAGTTAAATCGAATTAGCATAACAAAGCGTTGAAAATAATCTTGAATTATTACGTTATTTAAAAACAGTATATAAATAAATAGTTGACCCAAAATGTGTAGGCTTCCAGATACAAAAACTTATGTTTTATGTTTCTTGTTTATCGTCTGAAACTATGTGACATAATCGATTATTATTATACTGATATTTTTTCGTTATATATTTGAAATAAGTTGCTTTATTTGTATTAAGATTTTTTTTATTCTTTATGTATTTGCATAGATGTAAGAAGCAAAAGAATTGAAATTGAATAAAAATTTTCAATGGTTTTTAACAATATTTGTGCTGGAGTTTGAAATTTTTAATTTATTTGATTTTGAATGCAATGTAACAAATATTCGGTATTGAAAACTTCTTACGAACCATGGAATTTGATACTAGTATTGGATGAAAAGATGTAAACGGAATTCAAATTATTCCAGAAGTGTCGGTGACAATGGTGTTTAACACGTTGCTTTTAGTAACTTTTGGTTTGTTTTTAGTAACTTTCATAGACTTTTCCTTGCCTTGGCGCACCAAACCAAAAATGATTTTTAAGACTTTTGCGTTATTAAAACTCTTGGTAAATTGTAAAGACAAGACAAGTTCAAGCAAAGTATTATTCTTGAGATGTTCCTTAAGTGGACAGTTTTATGCTCTCCTTGGCAGAATTAGGCCAGGGAAATCCCTCGTGACGTTAAGATTTGAACCCGCGGAGAGTAGTTCTTCTATACGCAATGGTCAGGTGGTCCACTTCAATAGTGTGAAGTAATGGTTCGCTTGGGAGGCCATGATAAAGAAATGGGCAATCCTTTAACCAATGGGGTTGAGCGTGAATGATCAAAGATAAGAAATTGCATGGTCAAATCGATTTTAAAATGAACCAATTACTGATATGACGCAAATAAATGGAATAAATGTATCAATGAAAACTTAGGTTTATTTTTATAAATACCACAATACAAATAGAGTAGCAATTGATAAATCGTATGTATAAATATAAAAAGCATTACAAAATTGTTTATCATATATTAGCAACATGACTTCTGTTGGTGTTATTATGTATAAATGTAAAGTGTTTTAATAAATAATAGTAGTTTATTTTAACTAGATTCAAAATAGTTGAAAATTTTAAATCTACGTATAAAATGCATGCTGTATGTTCCTGAATGAAGGTAGTAATATGACACTATTCGGTTTTCTCTTGTACTTGTGAACTAACCGGTCAAATTATCCTGTTGACTGTTTATGCCAAGTTAAATGAAGGATTTTTAATTTGTTATGAAATAAAAATTTTAAATTCTTTTTTCATATGTAATAATTTGCTAGCAATTTATAAAGCATCTTAGGAGACATTTGCATAAATACCGAAATGAATTTCAATGCTTCGAGACTAGATTTTAAACATTTATGTACTGCATAAATGTATGGCAATTTCAATGTATGTATGTACTGTGAACAAATTGTCTTTTGTTCCCTTTGTGCGGAAATTTATCTTAAACTTAAAATGGCAGTTAATAGTTTTCAGTTTTCCTTTCACATGGCGACGCTCAATATCATTAAAGTTTATTTATTTTCATAGCTTGACGAGAGACTGATAATTTATCATATATAACTTCTTATATGGCGAATCCATACACATTATTCTTCGAGTAAAGTAAATAATTTAACTGATGAGCATTTCATAAGCAATGGTAAAATTTTATTCATCCCATTCATTTTCATCAACACCATCCATATCGTCTTGCTCTAGTCGTGTGTTGTATTCCATTCGAGCACTAACAGATTTTTGAATCTTGAAATTAAATAAAACATACATAAGTCAGACTTTGAATGCTTTTTGTTCATAAATAAGTTCTAAATACCTCCTCTTGCTTCGACTTATCGAATTCATTTGGAAACATTGAACGTGGTAATGATGTAGAGATGTTTGAACTGCTTTCAATTTTTTTTGCTGATTGAACTGTTGTTTGAACTGAGGAAACTGAAAACTCCGTATTGTTATAAAATAATTTCAACAATTGCAATTTCTATAATTCTTACGCTTTTCCATTCCTTCTGGTTGCAGACTTATTTTCTTTGGTTTCTTGTCATTAATCGTAAACCAGTCATCGCTTGACATCGCAGGCACCCAAACTATCCGCGTTGGAGGAAACAAATCATCTTGAAATAGCTCGCTCTGTGTAGGGTAAATAGTTGTCAGGTAAAATGTATGTAATTTCGTTTTATTTACAACCTTAATTCTTGGCACTGTGAAGCTGATTGGTTCTACTGCATTATTCGTCAGTCGATAAGCTTTAGCGAATTCAACGCTTGCAACGTCACAGTGATTTTTTGTTAAAAAGCTTAAACCCTGATGCAAGGATGAACATCTGTGGTGTGACAGTGGGCATATATATGGTTCTTCATCTGTTATCTCGTAAACATAAATTGTTGAGTCGCCCTAAATTAGAAATTAATGTAAAACACATGACAGCGAAATTTAAATAGTCATACTTTTCCAGTTACAAATAGTGTTGAACTGTCCTCGTCATAGAAAGGTATGAGTATTGCAGGGGAAACATCTAATCCTACTGTATTCAATGGTGCTTTTAGATCACCTGAACTGTAAATGCTTATCTGTCTTTCAGAAACCCTTCAAAACAATATCATTGTATTTAGTATTATCGAAAAATAATTTTGTTTTTTTTTGTGTTATACTTATCAAATCCTGTTACAACCAAATATTGACCTTCAATAGCCCACGTTATTCTCGCACCGCGAGTTCCCAATGGACCAGTACCTTCTCTTATTGGATTTTCTGACTTGCGTGGATTATAAACACGTATTTTGCCATCTTTACTGATAGTTGCACCGAACACTCCGCATGGACTCCATGCAAAGTCAAAGATTTGCTCTGAATGTCCTTTCATATTTAGTTTTTCTTTCATTGTTTTCAAATCCCACACTTTTATTGTCATGTCGTAGCTAGCAGTTAGAAATACATCTTTAGCTATGGGATGAAACCGTATAAAGTATATTTTATCCAAATGCGCAATGAGTTCCGATTCTGGAGTGTTTGTTGGTTCCGTCAAACCTAAAAGATGATTTAATTGGCAATCGAAATGATATTCATAGTTTTTCGCAAAGGTTTACCTTCTTCTTCTATTTTCCACAGTTTCACAATTCCGTCATCACATGCAACCGCTAATCTAGAAGTATCGAATGGATCCCATTGGAAATCCATAATATTGCTACCATTCACTAACGAAGGTATGACGCCATCGGGTAATCTGCCTGGTTTATTCAATTCAAATACAGCAATTTTTCCACCAGGTCCTGAGAGTGGAACCGCTACTCTTTCTGAGTTAGCTACAGTGAAACATTAAGAATAAACATATAAACTAGAAGTAAGAAATCCAGTCTTACCATGAAATCCATTACATTCACCAGGAACTTGTCGACTTATGTTTCGAAGGTTTTCAATGTGAGTAGATTTATGACCAGTAGTTCCTTTAAGATGACGAAATTTGGAAACTTTCCCTAAAACAATTATTCACATCAACACAATTTCAATCTAATAGTCAATTTTAAACTACCAAAAACCGTTGAAGTTCTTTTTGTTGAAGTGATAGCAGAATCCAAATTTTTCTTATTAATATCTGCGGTTTTTCGATTATCTTCTTTTTCGCTTGATTTGGGTTCGATATACGAGTTGCGCTTTCGATCAATTGCGTTTTTGGTTGAATCGTTTTGAGATTTGAACGAATCCCTGCGACTACAGTTTTAGTATAATATGAACAAAATAATATAAAAATATTTTTTTAGTTTTTATCTTTACGTACATAAGTGGAACTGGTGACTGTGGTTTATCCTCTTGTACACTCTTCGAACGACTTTCATACAATCTTCTTCGTTCTGCAATACTACTACGATTTGATGATAGTCGACGAAGTTCTGCTTCCGGCTTATCTTCCCCTTCTGTAGAATTTTCCGAAGACTCGGATTGGTTACGTTCGAAAACCTTAAGAAACAATTTTTAGTTTGACTTACTTATTTAATGTATTAATTAATTTTTAATCTTATAAGCTAACAAATTTATCAACCTTTTCACAAGCTTCATCAGTTGACTGCAAGTTTGAATAAAAAATAGATTTTTAATTTTGATCTGTTCTTAAAATAGAAATAATAGTTTAAATAGACCAAAACATACCTTGCGTCGTTCAGATGTTGGAATAGAATGACATTCCTCGCCGTTATTCGTTCCATTTTTCTCACCATTTTTATGTTCTATTTCCACGAATATAAAAGCAAACATTTTAAATAAATAAAAATGTACAACATTAAATAATCTTACCAAAACCATCAGTTTCCAGATTTTCTTCAGAATTCTTATCGTCTCCAGTCGAGGCCACTTCATTTTCAAAGCCTGCAACTTGAGGTACTGAAAACACTTTGTCAAATGAAACGTCTCCGCTGTTACTTGTGAAGGGTTTAGGACCTAATCGAGGCTGAATGGAAAAAATTATTGAAGTAGGTTTTATTTCTAGGTATAATAAATTATTTAAACAAGTAGAAAAAAAAGAAACAAAAAGGAAAACCAATAACGTACAAGAACATAATATTTCGTTAAAATTAAAGTGATCTAAAAGTTAAGCCCAGAACGATGTGTTTCACTAAACAAACAAAACAGGTAATTGTCAAGACTAGTTCAACTCGAGTTCATGCAGACTACACGGCAATAAAATCAAAAACTTTCAAACGGATTGCAACGACAGGAAACACTAGCTTTATATCATTGAAACCTTATATACGGTTGCGGTTGTCCGCGGTCTTGCTATAGGTCGAGGAACTGTTAAATCTTCAAATGTAAGTCGATAATCTGGAACTGAATTTGTTCTTGATGTACGTGGTAATGGTTTTGGTGGTGTTGTTATATCTCCAACATGGTTTTCCCCATCTTCCTGATCATTATTTTCATCTGAATTTTCCTTATTATGGTCATTTTCAGAATCAGTCTTATTTTTAAAGGAAATTGTAGATATTGGCACATTTGTGTCTTTCTCCGAATCCGTTTTATATTTATTTTCGAATTTTTTAATGATATCAATTTTGCACATTGGCTGCTTTTTCATATCAGGACTTTCTCGGTTCATGTCCTTCTCGGAAGAAGCTTTGATTACCTTTTCACTATGATGTTTACCATTTTGAGAAGATACAGATTTCGAGTTCGCAAAATTTTTCACTAAATCTTTCAAATTTCCCCTGTGAATCTAGATTTTTAAAAATTTATTAGTTGAAGTTAAGCCGGCTTAATTGAACGGCTAGCAGGATACGTATTGCGTAGTCACAATATATTATTTACTTTAAAATTATTTAAAAATACTTTAAAACTCACCACAATCGGTGTTTCTCCTAATTCGCGTTTCGAAGGATCTAAACTAATTTTTGGCACAGATATGTTTATTCCATTGATCCATTGTGATGCAGTTAGTTCAGTCTTGAAACCAGTGGTTTCGGGATATAAATCACTATGGAAATCCCTGTAAGTCTATTACGAATCGTTAAACATTATTCAATTTAAAGATATATTATTTTACCTTTCTTGGTACTTGATACATGATAGGAATGACCATATTGGAAGTAAGTTGAAGAATCCGATTAACTTCTCCTTCCATCACTTTGAGTGCACGCTTGGGTACAAGGCAAGCGCCTTTCGTTTGCTCTCCTGTATGTCTCAAGCCTTCAATTAAGAAAGGATCTTTATCAGAAACTTCCATGTAATTGATAGTTGTATCTCCTTTGCCAGCCAAAAATAACATATTTGTGTCTGGATCAAATAATGGCATCAAAATTCCAGTTGAACAATCCAATTCCAATGTTTTTTCTGGTACAGAAAAGTTTCGAAGATCACGAATTATCACTTGCCGTAATCTTGCTGCATCAAAGCCAGTCGTAAGGACTCTTTGTTGATCACCCAACCAGACAACTCTTGAATCTTTAATGCTTTGATGGCTATCAGCAGTCATTTGTATAGAGTTTGGCTTACGGGGATCAAGAACGCGAACCATTTTGTCTTTACAACTTGTAACTAGAAGCGTTCCATCTTGTTTCCAGCTAAGTGCTTGTATAGTTTCTGGATGTTCTGTGTTACCTGGATAATTGTAAATATTGCAATATTTCTGGTTATGTTTCATAATTTCAAAAAATATTCTTACAGAAAACATCCTTTTGGCAAGATATGTCCCACAAATTTAAATTTCCTCCTGATGTGGAATGCATAAGACAGTCGGCTGTAGGATGGAATCCAATCGTTTCGACTCGTCGCTGTTTGTGTGAAAATGTACACTCCGGCTCCGACAGAGAATTTTCGAGTCCTTTTTCGGGAATGTGCCAAATTTTTACCTAAAAAGTGTATTTAAAAATTAAAGGAGTTTAACAGGAGTAGTTGCATTCATTTACCAAGCAATCTTGTGATGCAGTTGCAAGAAGCCCATCGTGAAAAGGTGAAAAATCGATATCTGTTACTGTATCTGAATGGGCATGCAGAAGTGGCATGGTTTTACTTTTACGCCCACAATCATCGATGGGTAGCACGGCTAAACTGGAGCCAGCGTGTTCCCAGTTAAAGGCCATAAACGCAGCCGATGCTGCTATATTATTGCCATATGTTTGATATGAACCCACGCATATATCTCGGATACATGCTTCCGGTTTTGGTACGATAGGCGCAGCATTTTTATACTTTGATGGCTTAAATCTCCACGCCATGGCTGCTGATGTTTGTTCTGCAAATTAAACAAAAATTCTAATACATTTTTTGCTTAATGACATGCATGCAATATTGATCAAAATAATCGGGGCGATTCTGGCCACTTTCGTTAAGTTAACAGATTTCTGTTAAGAAAGTTAACAGATTTGGTTTCTAACAGAATTCTTTGAGTTGGTATTCTGGCCAAAATTTACGTTAAAATCTGTTACGAAACCGGTTTTGTTCCAAATCTGTCAACTTTCTTAATAGAAAACCTGTTAACTTTTGGCACCAAAATACCAATCTGTCATATCCTGTCATATGCGACTGAAACATGGTGACGAAAAAACTTTTGCTTTCGCAAACAGAGCAGAACTGTCAAATCCCATACATTTATCCGAGCAAAAATAACTCGGAAAAATAAGTGGGTTTAATTTACTTCTCTGCAGAAATAGCTGAGCCAGAAATATCCAGATGGTTTCATTAAATTCCACAAAATAACAATTTCTACAAAACTGAGTTAATTTCATCTGAAAATTTAAATTCAACAAATATATGAAGAATTTGTTTAATCGAGGGCGTAACAAAATTTAAAAAAGTCGAAGGTAATTCATACAAATGTGAACTGAAGTTGGTTGATTTGTAATCTATCGAGTGCAAATCCGAGCTGTCTTTTTGCTGCCAAAAATTTGCACTCGATGCCGTGTCGCAAGAACACACGGCTACCGAATTGCAAAGGAAAATGAATCATGTCGCCAACTGGATATTTCTAGCTCAAGTATTTATCGTGCGGAATAATTTAAACCCAGTTATCATCGAGTCCTAATTTGCACCGGATAAATGTATGGGATTTGACAGTTCTGCACGACTCGAATGACCAAAAGAAGAGTTAATTTTGTGCTAATGTCACAGCATATCGCATTCTAATAACTATATCGTCGGTTTTCATGAAGACTGTATTATCTCTGATTTTCGTGAAAATGAGTTATTTACATAGAAAGTTCACAAAGAACGTAAAGTTTTTTTCTACAAGATCGCCGCAAGTAAACTTCTAATGGATTCCGCTAGAGAGTTGGAATTACATCGAAAAACACATCAGAGCACTCACATCAGAAAAAGTTTAAAGGTGCGTTTCCAATGCCAGCTTGGAGTGGAGTGTGTTGACGCTGACTCTGGCACTTGTTTCCAATGCCAGAGTGGATTGGTTTCACATCCACCTGGCGAGCATGATTTGAGTCGTTTTAAATTATCAAAATTGAAATATTTTCCCACGTAAAATAATCATATTTGAATTATCGTACCTTTAATACATTAAAATGTATTAGGACTGAATACTTTTTCCCATTTTTAACCAATTTTAAAACAAAACATATGGAAATTCGTCGCATATTTGGAACGATCTCGTCGCAGCCATCTGTTGGAATCGCTCCGAAAAACATCGTATTGCCACTCCAGCGTGAAAATAGAAATAGATCCTATTTTCAATCCACGCTGGGCCCAGATCGCACGAAAGGCACATATAGCGGAGTGCGTGCGTGTGAAGCGAGCGAAACATGTCAGCCACTCCACTCCACTCCAAGCTGGCATTGGAAACGCGCCTTAAACGTCTTTTACTCGACTTGCGGTTTTCTGAGATAATACAGTCTTCATGATAAAAAGACAAGATGGGCTTTCAATGCCAGCCTAGAGTGGTGTTTGCTTTCTCACAATCAGAGTGGATTATGTTCGAAATTCGAAAATATTTCGGTGGTTGACAGATGTGATAGTAAAATTTGCTAAATAAACTTTGAAGCATTCATTGAAGCAGATAACTAGTTGGTCACTTCTACATACTAATTCGTAATAGTTACTTTAGTAATGAGTGTTAATTTTTACACATCTTCAGTACTTTTGAATAATTATGCCTTTAATGGTATACTATGTATTTCTATCGATGCAACTCTATATAAGGTTATTAATTATTGATGTTCTTGCAAAAGGTTGAAACGTTTATAAAACAGATTGCGACAAATTTGGATTTTGTTCTTAAGTCTCAATAACTCGAATGAGCTTAACGATTGTATTTTAATGCTGAAAATTGGAAGGGCAAACAAATTGATAGCCTCGTTATCATTTGCAGGAGTAGATAAGAGCTTCACTCCAAGGTTAAAGATTTGAATCAAAATATTGTTCACTAATTTTGTAAAGATGACAAATTCCATAATGTATTGTAATCGAAAACTATGGTTAGATTAGTCACAATTTAACAAAAAACATGGAATGAGTTGTCTTGAATGATTTAGCTCGTGAGTTGGATTAAAGTAGTTAATTCCAGGTTTAGTATCTGAGTCATGTATTTTAAATAAGCTGCAAGCAATTTTGAATGATATCATTCTCAGTGAATGGAAATTGAAGAAAGTATCTTGAATTGGTTTAAATTAATTTTATTATGCGACACCATAAAGTAAAATTGTCGTGCAAAATCTTGAAACCTAGAAATCCATTTAACTACATCTCATCTGAAATCAAGAATTTTCATTAAACTTTAAACCAGTACAGAAAATTTGTGAAATCTAATGAAAATGGGTCAGTGAAAACGTGTTACTTTCCACTCACAATCAGAACCGGCGAATTATTTTATAATTTGCGAACATTGTAGCACAAAATACATGACAGCGTCTCTAGCGGCTGAAAGGGCGAAGTGTTCGTTTACAAACAAGTTCCGATTGTCAAAAAAACATCCAAATTGACAGATGAAATTTGCCGCAAAAGAGAAAAAACAGAGACAGCGAAGAGAGTTAATTATTTCTCTCTTTATTGTTTGATGGGTGCACTTGTCAAAGTTATTCCGTGTACACAAGAGCATAGTTAATAGTTTGTTATTGTCATTGCACTTACACTAGTGTAATTTTACATACTCAGGTAAAGAAGTCATTGCATTGTTGTTTGGAGACGCTAACCTTTCAATGCTTCAATGTAAAATTAATGTTGCAAAATATGTATGAATAATTTTGTTTCCAGTTCGCTTACCTATCAATCAGGTCTTCTTATTCCTTTCAACTCTGGTTTTCCGGAAATTAAATATTTTTTAACATTTACTATAGTCAACAAAAAGAAACCTTTTTCACTTTTCACACAATTTTTTCGTGTTTTAATTATAATAGAAACAGGAATCACATAAAATCTTGTTTAAAAACACTGATATAAATTTATCACGCAACCTGTTTTATTTGCAAGCAAATCACTACAAAATCAATACTGCTTGTACACAAAACAAATGACTAGACCACCACCTTAAGTCACAAGAATTACATTAACTATTTGCAAAAATATTCAAAACTATTGTGCTACTTAACAATTTTCACTTCTTTGCATTGTAATCGATACGTAGTGTTGAACTGAAGCACTAGAAATCCTCCACGAACTTGACAATCAATTCCTGTAACTTCCTTTCCACAGCGGACCACGGTGCACGGTCACGACCAGACAATGAGAATGAAGTTTCGCTGATTTTGAGGAGTTTCATTTAAGTCAAACTCCAATTGCACAACTACATTCAAAATGTGCAACTGTGTGATGTAGAACACAATTTTTATACACACCCTCCTCGAATTTTTCAACTTCTTTTACAAGTGAAACTTTTTCAACACTAAACTTTAGTAATAAAATCCTTTTTAGAGTATGTAGTGTATTTCAATGTTGTTCAAGATGTTGAATTGATTGAATTGTAAGAAAATTCGTCTGTTGATACCGGTAGTTCATACAAAACATTAGCTACTTCTGCATCTAGTAAGGTTACACAATGAACATACTGATTTTTGAATAATACTACAAGAGACAAACACAATTATCCTTTAATTCAGTCACTTTTCCTCTTCATTAAGATTAGGTATTAAATTTAGCTTAAAAAGTCGCATCCTATACCAAATGTATCAAAAAATTCGACTAAACCAAACCTCCTTCTCTATTTCAATGCACATCAGCCGCAAACTAAACTAATCGATACATGAACGAAACTCGCCTTGACACACGCGCTGTGTGTGTTGCCTTTGTTTTCATTTTCATATCAAACATGCTTCTTCTTTATGTTCAGCAACATAACCGTTAATTCAGCTGCCTGCATTGATGAGGTTCTAGTCTTGGGTTGCGAAAAATCTGTTGCGGAATCATGGACAACAGCTGTTGAATTTCTGCTTTTTCTGTACATACAGTGAAAATCTGTCTATAACGACACCGGTTATAACGACAAACCGACCTTTACGACCGATTAATGCTACAACATTTGGCTCGTCATATATCCTCATGTTAAAAACATCGGTTATAACCTTAGATCATAGAGAACTATGATCTAAGTTCTCTATGATCTAAGGTTATAACAACATTGGTCTTAGCGACCAACGTCTTAAACATTTCGGCGGACAATTATGACATTTCTAACGGCTATAACGGCGGACATGGCTCCTCTTATTTTAAAGGGTCATACAAATTGTTAATTTGTACCATGGTTTGATAAAAATGACCTCCAACGACGGCAAACGGTAAAAGTGTAACTCGTATGAATGGTCAAAACAAAGTTTTAAACAAAACCTTTCATAACGACAATCGACTGTAACGATTATTTTCTCGCGGTCCCTTTAAGGTCGCCTTAAACGATTTTCACTGTATTTTGATCCGGGGTGGTGCTGGATCTCTTCACACCAAATGTCCAATATAAGGTCGTTGGAACGTAAAATTCTTTACAGGTGCCTCCCTGTTGTTGACGGTTATTTCAACCGTATCAGTAAACATCATCCTCAGATTCCTCAATAAACTGGAATCCTGTGACATTCCCCTGTTGAAGGAGATAACGGACATGGATTATCTTGTTAGAAGGTATACCTCCCAGGTGGAGAAGTTTCGATATACATGCTTTCCGGCTTCTATGCTTCTTTATTTGGATAAAACGGGTGCTGAATGGCCCTACCAAATGAGTATTTTATAACCGTCGTCAAATACTAACAATCTGGACCAGTACGTAAATGATTTCCTGGAACCTGATTTGGTTATCTGTACATTGCCTGGTTGTTTGCACACTATTAAAGAGTGAATTGCACTTGTAAATATCTACTGAGTTATGTAATGTAGACTAAGCTAAACTATTATTTACAAACTGTAGTAGACAATAAACTAAAACAAATTGTAAGTTACTTCAATGTCTAGATGTAAGAACCTTTTCTATTTTTGTAAGCTTATATGGGTTTTCTGGCTTTTTCCCATGATAAACGAACTTTGCCAGTAGTAGATATCTTGTAAGTATTCTATATGTAAATGTAAAGTTTAGTATAGGAAAATTAGTTGTAAGGATTAACGGCTATACTATGAATAAACATTAGCATGAAACTTGCCAGAATAACTTGTTAGTTTTAAGGAACCTTTTGTTAAGGCCAATACAGATGTGTTAAAAATAAGTATGTTAAGTTTGGAAAAAGCATATTACATCTTCACTATGCGTTTAAGTCGAACTTTAAACCAAAATACTCAAGTATGAAGTACTCAATCATGCGATGTATGATAAGGAATATGCTCGAATACACTATTTTCAGTCTTTAACATTGAACGGATCATACCAGATAAATTCAGAAAATTCCAGCATAATTTGCTTCAATAATGATATGATAGTTGTGGGGAACTAGTTACAAACTGAAAGAATTTCACAATGGTGTATAATAATTGTTTCCGTACAATACTGCGTTAAATAATTTAATCTAATTAAGTTTTTGTTGCGAAACGATTGAATTTGAATTCCTGTTTGACAATTGTTTTATATTAAATTAGGTTTAGTTTTATAACAGCATAACAGTATTGACTGATAGACGCTATCATGATAGCTTCAGTAAATCCATTAGGATTTGCTTCGTGTGTTCTGGAGAGTTTACGTGATACCCTTCTGTTCTACGGTCAACAAATATTTCGTAGTCGTTTCCTCCAACTTCCGTTTTATCTCCAAAGAAATAGATTTTCTTGAAACTACAATAGTACAAAATTAGAATTGATTTTATATGTGTCACCTTGAATTACCCTTTGTTTTCCACGTGACGCAAGCAGTAAGTTTTATCCCAACCAGTAGGAAATACATCAAAGCTTATTTGGCCGCCAATGCTGTAAGTAAGACCCAAGTCTGGAAATTCTTTCTTCAAAGCTTCAATCATATTTTTCCTGATACAATGCTCTTTATCGAACTTTTCAAACGCATTTCTTTCTTCTCGGCTGCATTGTCGTCCAATCGGGGATACATTCAACATTCCATTGCGAAACTCAATAAAAAGACCACGTTTACATGGTAATGTTATTCCCGATAGGTACTTCAGGGTAAAATTAATGAATTTCTGGAGCTGTTCTTCACCCAAATGTTTTTGTATAGAATGTTTTGCAATTTCAACACCTTTTTCAATGTGGACCGTACCGTTTTCGGGGAAAACAAAATCGAATTTATTGACAACTGTTGGTCCTCCCAGTTGCTCTATAATCTTTACTAAATCTGAACCACCAACTATACCGACTGTTGCGACAGGTAAGACTTTTTCAATCAAAAACTCTCCAAAAGTTGGTTCAATAACTGATCGAGGTTTGGTTAAAGTTCCATCCACGTCAAACAATAGTAAAACATCCTCCCGGGTTTTCGTCATTTTCGAGCAGTTCAAACTCACGTTACACTTGTGAAATCCGGGTGAACTTGTGACACGTCCTGCAATTTGAGGTGTCTGATGTAAAAACTTCCAGCCAGCTGTAAGTCCATAATTGAGATAACACCGAAACGTCAACATTTATTGAAAACAAACACTTGTCACCTAAGGCTCCGTTTGCATGCGTTCAAATGTGGGGCACGTTCAGTCGCTTCTGATGGTTTGTGTTCTCTTTGAAAAATTGATTTGCACCTTAGATCATAGAGAACAGGATATGACACCTTATCTAAAATCCGTATACATATACGGGCACAGCAGCGACATCAGCGTACCAACGAGTTAAAGTTGAACTTGAAACCCTTTTCTAGACGCTATCCACCAGCTCAGGCACACATTTTCTTTTATGTCATCAAATAATTCAATTTCTAATTTCCAGGTTTTTAAGTTAGATTTTTATTTACAATAGGTGTAATATACCCTGCAATGGTCCCCTGCATAGTTTTTTTTGAGTTTCTTTAGATTTAAATTCAGAAAATTTAAAAAAAATTTGCTTGACAAAGCATAGGCACGCACCTTTTTCATCTTGGGTCACACCCGTTTTTCATTTTCAGCTAGCGTGGGAGCCAACTGGTGTACGAAAATTGAACTTCAACTCGTTTTTTATCAAATAAAAATCTGTGGTGGGGTTAGTGTTTGTAAATAAATTGAACATCAAATGTCAAAACAAAGCAAAATTTAATGAATTTTATATTATTTCATTGGAAAAAATTAGTAATTTGTTGAAAATAAAATAAAGTGAAGTACAACGGAGTGAAAGTAACAGTTTTGTGAAGTGACATTCTCATTTTAGTAAAATATATCAGTAATAAAGGAAAAACACGAAGTGAATTGTCGGAAAAATTGTTCAAATAATATTCTTCAGACGAAGAAATCTATTTTATTTGCTAACAATGTGAAATTCAATGTTTTCTTTAATTATTTTAATTGTTTTCAAAGTGAAAAACATTGTTTTTCTAATTAAATTTAAAGTTTGAAAATATGGAACATAATAAATGACGCATCGGTTGTGAAATTCGTGTCAAAACCGCGCAGTGGAGTAGTAGTATAAAACTTTTATAAAATTGTATACTGAAATTTTTTAATAGTTTAATTAATAATAAAGAAGTGTAACATGAGTAAAAATTAGTAATAAATGTTTATAAAAGAATAGATTTGCGTTTTTTAATTATTTGGGTCCAATTGTACTTGCTTCATGGTCGTGTACAGAAATTTTCCGACGTCAATGTTTTTCGTTCAAGTGTGTTAGTAAATTTTGTTAGGTTGCGTTAAAATGATACGCTCATCTGTCATCGTGCCATACCCTGTTCTCTATAATCTAAGATTTGCACAAACGTTTCGTTGGCTGGTGGGTATGATAATGGGGTATATTCTGGTGAAAATTTTAATATAACAGATTTGGTTCGTAGCAGGGTTTCGGTTAGTTGGTATTTTGGCTACCAACTATTTCCGAATATGCTACGATTTCAATTTCGCAAATTGGTTGGAAAATGTAAACAAATACTTACAAATGGCAAAGGCACGGTTCGTTAGGTCTTATCATCGAGGTCGTGTTACCAAACAGATGACCATGACGTCTAAATGCAAAGAGCTCATTTGGCCATATATATCTCAATTTACGGATCCTAAAGATATAGATAGTGCTAAACAATATCATGGAATTGAAAAAATCTTCTCAGAACATAAAGTCCATTTGAAGACTAATCACAGTAAAGGCCTGTATGTAGATGCAAAGGATCACCGAAACACAATAAATGATCTCGAGAACCAGAATAAATTACCTTAATCCGCTAGTAAGAGTCGGCAGTTTCCGAATTTAATTGAACAATATATATGCTTGCATTATGAAAGACAAAATTTTCTTATTCAAATGACAAAGGGTCCCAACTCATGCAGTTTTTTAAAGACATCAGAAAAGTGTTCCCTGACTTCGTAAAAGGAAAAAGAGACGAACCCTTAGGGTTTGTCACGATCGACAGGCTGACGTTGCACTCCCAAGGATTGACCGACATCGTCCCACAACCATCGTAACGACCGAGAATAGAGAGAATAGAAATCTACAAACCTTTACAGACATAAATTTTTTGGAAAATGAGGAATATCAGCCTTCAGAAGAGGATGAGGTGACGGACCCACTTGCCTTGGTGGAAAATCAGGAGGAGGACCCTGCAGAATGACCCTGTCACTCATATCATGAAAATAATGACGTGAAGGATCCACTTGCTGATGACTTCAGCGAAGACGAAGATCGAAAATATGTAATCATAGAAGAATTATCAGAGGACGAAGACATGGAGAACTAATTGCCGCCAGTCCTTCCAATTCGGCTCAAAAATAAAGATCTATATTATTATAGACGAGTGATTTTCGAGAAACTTTACCCGAACGACCAAGTATATCCTGTAAAAATCGAACTGTAAATTTTTAGGACTTGAAATTTTATTTTGTAGCATAGGGAAGAGTACAAGATTAATAGGAGGAATTTCTGAAGTATTACGGAAATATTGCTCAAAAGGAATTTTGTTGGCAATTTATGTTGGATATTTTTTCTGCTTCCATGTTTAGACCATAATTTTGCCAGTAGTTGGCAAACTTCAAACCTTTTAATAACATTTTTAACTACATATTTATTAAAAACCAAACAACGTACATTGTCACGAAATCCTAATTCTAATACAATTTCCGACAATTTATTCTTAATTTCCTACAATTATAATTGTTTCACCATAACTTTAACAATATTGTACAAGATTTCTTGATTCCTTACAAACTACAAAACTCTTAACTCCGCTTGCTCATATTTGCGCTGACGATGTACCCTGAATTATACCTTCTAACCTTCTTTTCTCGACGATAAAGCTGCCGTTCAGCTTTAATTTTTACAATCTTATGATTGGCTAACTTCCAAACTTCTTTATGTCCAGATAGAACTAATTCCCTCTGGACTTCTGTCGTAGCAGAAACGTGGCCTTTTTGTTTGTTATTCTTGGTCTGGTCTTCCTTCTGCTAGTCTTCTTAATCGGGGACTCGTTTACTACTGGCTCTGCAGTCCATTTGGTGGCACCATTTATAGATCAATTTTACCATTGTGGGACTATTCCTTTATCGTGGGAAGCAAAATACAAGGCATATTTTAATTATATAAAATAATATTGTTTTTATTTTGATAAACTTTAATTTTAGATCATGCAGTGTATCATTACAAACTCTTTAACTCTGGGAAACTACTGTTATCGCTTAACGGCTTATTGCACAGGAAGTGTAAATTTTGGGTTTCTGTATGAATTTTGGGATTTGGATAATTTTTATCTCTAAATGAAATAAGCGGTTTCGGTGAATATACAAAAATTACAGCGCGTATTGATTGTCATTAACTTGACTAACCATAAGCAACTTGCTATTAAATAATTTAAAATCGACAGAAACACATTCCAAATCACTTGGCCAACGTAAAAACTTTGTCTGCTATTCGTCAAAATGAAACCGAATTACTTGATGCTCTTCGAAGGTTCACTGGCGCTCTGTAATTTTTTTTGAGGTGCCTCCTTTTGAATTATTTTCAATTTGATGTTCGAGATTGTGGACAAATCCATACACATCGTTTGGATTTGTAAATCATCTTCTGGCTACAGCTCTGCTGCGTAGAAAAACTAAAATAAGAAGAACACACTGATGAACATTTTACACCACACATTCAAAATCTTTAAACGCCGATTTTAGCTAATTCAATAGTAAATACTTATGTATTTTATTCTTATTTGCGGTTAATTTCTTTCGTCCTGGAAGCCATATCTAGTCTACTGAAGGACAAATCTTTTGGTGTGCGCACAAATAATGTTTCGAGATCAAATGATGTTCTCAGCATACGCCAACCCTGAAAGGATTCAGAACGATTACTTAGTTACAATTTTAAATGTTAGAATTTTATGTTACGTTTCGCTTCAAATTCCATGATTCCAGATGTAAGTCCTTCTAGAAAAACTTCCGTAGTAATCCTAAAACATTATAATTATCCATATTGTTTTTCGAAGTTGCTAGGCCGCTAAGGTATTTACCTATGGAAATAACAAAATATGTAGGTACCCACAAAACATATTTTTCAACATGGAAAATATTTCCTGGAAACTCAAACTTTCAAACTTTCAGCAACACTCTTTCAGTCAAACAAGTTGGGTTAGGTGTTCTTATAAACATTTTATTTAATTTGTTTTCAACTTAATATTTAAACATAAATTTATAAACATCCGGACACATTTTAAAAATTAACAAGTGCAAGGTGAAGTAAATATAAATATTTATACATCTATTGAGAAATACAGTTTTCATTATGTTTATACATGATTTAAAATATAGAGCCTAAATATTGTGAATGCTTAAAATTTACTAGATACTATTTAGTAAATGAAATAAATACATAACGTTTCATTTAAAAAACTCATGTTACTCAATTTTCAATACATGTTTTGACTGTACTCGTATTATTAACGTGTTTACTTTAACATATATGATTGCTGTTGATAAATAACATTTAAAATTTGGAAAAAGGAACGAAGTGATTGAATACAATAAAAAAATTTACAGCGGAAAATGGACTCTGGAATGTGATGATTCAGATATTTCACCAATGAATGATCGTTTTACGACATGATAGTGTTCAGACATTATAGTGCATTGCTTAATCAGAAAGCGACACAGACGACTTAATCTTTTCTGACAGTGACCCAGATTACGTAATGGTGATTAACGTTATCAACTGTCTGATTTAGCGTACGATGGGTGATTTCGAGGACTATAAAACCTGAGCATATTCAGAGAGGTTGTTCAGGAGTGACAGCGCAGACCTCAGCCGAGTCAGACGTTCCAAAAATTTAAGAGTGAATAGTGAATTGATCGTGAAAACATGGGTGATGAGAGCGGTAAGAGTCAGGGAATGGATGAAGAGGACGATCCAGAGATAGGAGAACAAAAAGCAGACGACGAAAAAGGAAACAAAAAAATAAAATTAACTAAAAAGGGGAAAAAGAAGAAACCGAGCGAAGAATTAAAATCAACAAACTTGGAAAAACTAAAAACAGCAAAACTAGAGAAAAATATACAAATACTAACAGAGAATCAACAGAAACTGCAACAGAAATTCAACGAGCTATGAACCACTACAACAAAAATGTGGTCGAACATATCGAACTACTAACATATATCAAAGAAAACATCAATAAAATTACACAAAGAACAAACACAAACAAAATTTGAACTTCCCGTACAGTAAAATCAAGAAACTTAACCTCGGCTGCGAAAGGCGCATCTCCTAATAGTTTTTCTGTTAAAAGTGGTTAAAAATGAAGTGTTTAAACTAAAACTATTAAAAATACAAAATTAAAGTTACGATTCACATTCGGGAAAAGTTTTTTCAATTAAATTTTAGTGATTAAATTAAATCAGTTCTCAGTTGGCATTCGTTGAGGAAGGTTTGCTTGTGAAGTTCGAAATTGTTTCAAATTCTTAAAACGCCGCAACGGATAAAGAAATGGTCCGTTCATCTTCTGTGTTTCGAATTTTAAATTTTACCGGTTGAGTGTTGAAAATTGGAAATATCATTAAAAATTAAAACGTATGACTGAACTAGGTTTCTCTCATAAATCTCGTTTTTTTTTTTCGAAACATTCCAACTGAATTGGTGTGAGTGAGTGCATTGTGTTCGTGTTATAGATCTTAAAGTAACTGTGACATTTTCAATTTCATTCTTATTTGAAAGTTCGATTTAATTAAAGTTATTTTAAATTAGATTTTAATTAAAATCAAGAAATCATTTCAACAAATAACGTATAATTTTGTTTCAACATTCAGTTTTAATCACGCCAAAAACATTAATCTTTAGCAGTGACCTAGCCTAATCGTGAACATTTGGTTTGAGCCTTTGGTCTTCGAACCCAGTATTTTCACGAGTACAGTCACTTCGGAAATTTCACTCACTTCTGAGTTTGCGTACTTTGGGGTAGAAAATAAATAAACAAATAAAATAAAAAAAAAATAATAAAAAAAAAAACACCATGGGAGACACAGGTAAGTCCTCCAGCAACCTATTTAAAAGGTCTGCTGCAGTGGCCGAGAACGCTGCCGGCGACGACAAAACCACAAAGAAATCAAAGAATACGACTTGTGCCTATTGCAACAGGAACACGTCAGGCGATCTCACATGCGGTAAGTGTAACACCTGCTACCACAAGTCCTATTCGGAAAGATGCCTAACTCCTCAATCCGGTATCTTTAGTAAATGTTGTGGCCCCAGATCTACATCTCCACATCACTTCGCATCACCGACGACAAGCGCCTCTGGTAATCGATCCCAATCGGACCAGCAAATCCCTGGCACGGAACCGACATCGGAACCTTATCAAATTACACTGAAACTCCTTCTTGGTGAGATCAAATCCCTCCGCAGCGAACTTAAAGCAAGTAATGAACAATCTTCTCGCTCTTTCGATCTCCTTGCCAGTAACTTCCGTGCTGTGCAGGAGACCATCTCTATGAATAAACAATCCATTGAAGGGCTTTCCAGAACAGTAAAAAAATGTTTACTGGATGAAATCCAAAAAAGGTTGAAAGATGTAATGGGGGAAAACCACACGCCATTTAATGACGTGATAATCACGTTAGCCCCTTTACACGTTGCACTTGTTTTACATTTGCTAATCTTACAACTCCTAAATGTCAATGTCCAGTATACCAAAACGATCTCCTTCCCTAATTCTCAAATAATTATCCGTAACAAAAACATTATCACAACATATCAAATATTTAATAAAACGCAAAAAACACTCCCAGCCTTTACTGAGTGGAAATTCTCCTGGGAAGTCTTCTGTCAACACCAATTTGGATTAAAGTTTTTATAATATTTCAAACTATTTCAATGTTCCACGAAACGTTCCTCTCTGCTGTGTGGGAGTTACTGATCCCTTCAATATTCAAAAACTCATCTGACAACGCAAATTCCTGATAAAAGAAAACTAACACCCCTAAAATCCCGGGTATTTACACCAAACCATTTGAGACATCGTTATATGTTTCATATGTAGACAAAACATTCTAAAACTAAAAAATCGTAATATGTAAACAGACAATTCCACGAAACATTAAACAAACAAATATGGAACAAAAACGGGGAATTCTCAAGCACCATAATCATATTGCGGATTTGAATGAGTTTCATACGCCTGCACCAAGAAAAACCAAACCATTAACACGGAGCTTGAATCGAAGGATCACGAACTATCAAGAAAAACTTATAATGAAATGCGTTTACAATAACTTTGTTTTTTCTACACAAAAAACTCAATTTCAAATTTACTTGTATGAAGGAGTACTGTGTAAAGAAGGCATTCAAGGAAGATGCGACGACTAGACGGGGGTTTGAAAAGTATGGTGTATAGATAATACATTAATGTTGTACAAGAGTATGCTGGAGAGAGAAATGTAAATACAGTGGTACCTTGAGATTCGAGTTTAATTCGTTCCGTAACCTTGCTTTGCTCGTATCTCAAAGCGAGGTAAACAAACATACTGGGGGATGCGTGGGATAACGCAAGACGCAGCCGGCTGTTCCTCGTATCTCAAAGTTTGCTCGTATTTCAAAGCAAAACGATCGCTCGACGACTCGTATCTCAAATACCTCGTATGTCAGGACACTCGTATCTCGAGGTACCACTGTATAAATATTGTACGAGATGTTGAATAATAAATATGACTATACTTTTAAGGAGGGTTCATATCGCAACGTGAACGTGCTCGTGGTTTTTGTCCCTTTCATATACATGGGAAATGCATCACCCCTTCTCGAAGCATTTCGAGGGAGGGTTGGATAAATCCAACTTTGTTCGTTCTCACATGCGGAAACAACCTTGTGTTCGAACCGGAGAAGAGCTTTTTAAAAATCCAATAGATGGATTTTTCGACCGAAAGAGAAGGATTGATGATGCATCAATCCACATGTGAGGAAGGGATCAAATATCCCTCTCACGTTGTCATCGTGAAAACGCTCTCTGAAGAGCGAAGAGCGACGAGCTTTCACGTGCACGTTCACGTTGCGATGTGAACCCTCCTTTAAGCTCTATTACTTCCTACTAATGATATGAAACTAAGAATTATTGTCTTTGAATTTCTTAAAAACACTAGTTTCAATATTCGAACAATATTTATTGAATATACATACTCGACAAAATTTATTGAATGATTAATGAATCTTAAGATTGTAATATTATGCCTAGTTTGTCGGTAAGATTCTTTTGTTCTTATTTGATAAGTTTCTTTATAGAAACATATGTATAAGTTAATAAATTAAAGACTCAGATTGGTTTAATTTCACGCGCGTGTTGGATCCGCGTGACGGATGCGCGTGTTAGATTTATGTTGTTAACTTATATACACATTTATACTATACACATATGTTTTCTTTTTTTCTTTATAACAATTGTATATTCTGTATTTTAGTTAATTTTTGTATATTAAGCTTAGCAATTATGTATAGCTTTTGCAAATATCTACTTTACTTCCTTCCCTATTCTCCTTTCTTTCTCTATGATAATGGAGCTTTTTTCTGGCTTTTACCCACTCGCTAACAATAAGTTTGTTACTTTATTAATATGTTCTTTATAAGTTTTATGGTATTTTGGATAAAACTTTAGAATAAAGTTGTAGGAATATTAATTGAACTAAATATAAGTTTCCAATTGTTAAGAATAAATTTTCAATAAAAGAAAAGAACGAGGACATTTTTAGCCTTTTGAGTGATCAATACAGTACAGTTTCCAAATAGTGACAGTGAGTTTTATTTAAAATTAAAAAAAAAGGGACAGTGAGTATTATTTAACAGTGTGAGACGATCAGGACAATTTTGTGGTGAGTATTCTCACTGAGTTTTTCGGTATTTACATTAGTTTTCCCCTAAGATTCTAGAATTCTCTTGGTAAAAGCAATTTTTAATGATACAGAATTTTTAGTAAATCCGGTTATTAGTCACTCTAGGTAAAAATGAATTTAATAGTAAAAGGGAATTCTATTGGTACTAAATTTAAGCTTAACGCTCTTGTCAGGAAAAAGTGAAGTTTATTGACTATTTTTAACTCTTTCTGGTTGTATCGTTTTGAAAAATGAGCTTTAATTTGGTAGGAGTGCAACCCACAGATTAATAAATTTTTTGAGAACGTTGTTTATTTCTAAAGAAAAGTAATAAAGTGTAAGTAATAAAGATTTTAATTTCTTCTAAAATCAAATTTTTAGTTGATGATGGTTGGGTTTATTATTTTAGTTTTGGTGGAGATTTTGGATCTGAAGAGGTTTTCTGGGTGACGTTAGAATTTTCTTTGTTCGTTAGTTTTCTGTTAGTTTTATGCGATTTTGAGGGCTTCAGATTTATGATGGCTAGGGCATTTGTTTACAGTAGATTAGAAGGATTTTAAAGGGGGGATTTGTAAGATTTAGGAAATAGTTGGATTAGGGCGTCAGTTGTCAGTCAACGTTTGAATAAAGTAAACGTGAAGCTAAGTGAAGTTAAAAATCCATATTGTTTAAAGTGTTTGTTCGATTTAAGGGAAAATTGGTGTATTACAGGTGAGTTTCTCACTGAGCATATATGTTTTTCTTACATATTCTTGTGTGATTGGTGAGCTGTGTGTTTCGGTTGAAGGTTTTGTAAGGTCTCCCTGGAACCCTGGGTGCGTGTGCACAGGTGTGAGTTATTGGATGTGGCATTCCTGCCAATAACTCAGTTTTGTTAAAGTGCGGATCCACCATTATGGGTTGTGCAAGCGCTATGTTCTTGTCCGAAGTGTCGACATTGTGTTGACTTCGAGTTCACCTGTGTGGTTCCCCTAGTGTTCTTGGTGAGAGGAATTTAAGATGAAAACGAAAAACAGAATGTTCAGAGTGGTTTTAATTATTTCAGGTGACTGTGATCTGGACCGAAAAACATGCGTGGATTGGACTCCGGTTCTATTTTAAAGTTTTTTGCATTTTACTTGTTTTTGTTAGAATAGTCTACTTATTCCAAGTTTTAGAATAAAAGTTTGTTTTTTTTTTTAAATTTATTACAAGTATTTGAAGTATTACAAAAGGATAAAAGTGAACGATCCTGGCGAAGTAAATTTTTGGAAAGTTGTGTCGTGATACGACAAATATGATGAATACTACTCAAATGCCCCTTTGCCCCCAAAGCCCTTCACCACCATTATTCATTTGGACCAAAAACATTTGTCACGGTCAGCAGAAATTCCTGACGCAGCGAAACCAGACGATAAGAATGACCGTGAGAGCAGCATTCCATCAAATGCTCGAATGCCTCTGCCCCACCCCGAGCATCTCAATTTTCAATCCCATCGAAGGCAGAATTTTATGAGTGTCAACCAAAATTGCTGACGCTGCAATTTCGCGACATTCGTCGTGACGCGCCTTCTCGTAGCATGGTCAAGTGACCTTGGCTAGAGAATAAATACAATGATGAATCATGACGTGAGATCATGGATCATGGGTGATGTCACCACGACATTGTGTTGATCACGCAGAAAGGGAGGAAAAAGACCTTGCACATGGATCATGATGCTGGATCATGGAACGTGGGTGATGTCACCATCAAATTGTGCGGGATTGAGAGAACATGAATAGGTCTTCATATCACATCGGGAACAAATGGCCTTCAACAAGAATGATTTCATGGAACAGTGGGATCATGGCAACAGAAGCTGCTGAGGCTGCAGAATATGTCCACAATGCGTGGCTTTGGTGGAAAGAACATCCGATTCTGGGATGATGTCAACCGAGTCTGGATTGGGGATAAGCGCTGAATAGGCGAAAACATCCCTATAAATTAACGCCAAAAATGGAGGAAGAGTTAGTCAAAATCAAGTCGGAGTCAAGCACAGAAGGTAGTCCACAACTACTCAACCAAGAAGGAAGACACCAAGCTCAGAAGGAAGACAGAAACCAACCACAACAGTGAAGGAAGAAGACAGAAGCCAACCACAATAGTGAAGGAAGACTACTGCCAAAAGAAGACAGAGCCAAGCTGAGTTCCACGAAAACAAATAACCTACGGTGGGCTAGTTGAATAGACTACCCATTACATGAGTCCCAACCAGGCTTCTTGAGGTCAGGTGGGCAAAACTAACACGACCATTCTGATTCAATAGCAAATGTCGGCACCACACACCTTAGAGGAGGCCCTCAAAGACTCAAAGGTCGGACCCAGACCACTCACAATTGAAGAATACCGGAGAAGACAGCGAAGAGCAAAAGCAACCACGACTCCTCCAACAACTACAGCACAGACGCCGAAGCAGCGAGTAAGTACTGGAGCGGAAGCTCAATTCAAAAGAAAGATAGACGCAGCAGTTCAATCCTGGGTGCTGGCACAGGGAAAGGAAGAGAGGGTGAAAGCTCAGCAGGAGATTTCGAAAATAAAGCAGGCTGGAAGGAACTATCGTCGAGCAAAGAAGGCAGCTAGGAATAAGTGAGTAGCGTTAGGGTTAGAGACTAGAGAAAGAAATATTGTAAAGCAGCTCCAGTTTTAACAGTATGGTACCATGTATATTGTAAGGTAACATACTTCTGAAAGAAAAGAATTAGTAACAAGAATTAAATGTATAAACCTCTGTTGGTAGAATAGTTTAAAGATCTTTAATAAAGAAAAATGTATTTTGTTTAAGAAGAAAGAAAAGTTTAGCAAATTAGTTATTCGGTAACTGTAAACTGGAAAAGACCATTCTCAAACGTCGTTTGCGCCGAAAAACCCAACAATCACCAGATAGATAGATAATTGGTAAGTCTACAGAATAGAAATGGACTGAAACGGCACAAAATGCATTTATTAAATTAAAGAATATTTTAATAGCTATTTTTGGCCCAAATCGAAGAACTGAAGTCCATACAGTGCGAATGGTCTGGCAGGCATTCTTTTGCAATATCAGAAAAATGAACGATTACACCCTATTGCTTACTACAGTCGACAAAAACGCGGTACTGAGAGCAAACTTCATTCTTTCGAATTGGAAACATTGGCGGCTGTAGAGTCGCTGAAGACATTTCGTTCATATTCAATTGATAATAAATACACTTTAATCACAGATTGTTATTCATTAAAAGACGCTGGCGAAACGAAACAACAAATACCAAGAATTGCACGTTGGTGGTTGCAATTTCAAGGATTTACCTTCGCCGTTAAATAGAGTGTCACGAATTAGACATTCGAAATGACCGAAAATCGCGGATTTCCCGCAAATTCCGCTCAATGGAGGCATTTTCATTGATGGGTATATATCATCGGGAAAAGCTCCCATGGTAATTGTGTGTGTGATCGTAGAGTGATGCGCGAGACTCTGCAAAAAAACAAAAAATAGGAGACGTTAGGTCTGTTCGGGAGCGTCGTGATCCGACAATCTTCACGAGGAGGAAGAACCAGCGAAGATTATGGGTTTGAAAATAAGAGGTATATCTAGTTACAAATGATAAGATTTTTGTTTGTATGTAGTAGGGTAAAAATAAAGCAAACGAACAAGGAGTTAGATTAGTTACGAACAAAGAACTTCAGTTTTGTTTAGGAAGAAATTAAGATTTGAAATTAGTTAATCGGTAACTGTAAACTAGAAAAGACCATTCTCAAACGTTAGATGTTAAAATTTTATAAAGTATAAAGAATTTAATAAGAAGACTGTTTTCCATTTTTAATAATACAAAAATCCTGACTCCAAATTCCAATAACGCGTGCATTTGTTTTTCGTTATTTGCCATTGCGTCGCTCGCATATTTGGACAGTTACATATTTGTGGTTTTAAATCATGGCTTCTACATAAAAAAAAGGAAACATACGACTCTGACTATTTCTCAAAAATGCGAGATTTTAGATAAACTAAAGGACGGTGTGTCATTAAGTTCTCTTGCGCAGAAGTATGGTGTGGACAAATGTACCATTTTTGATATTAAAAGTAAGGAGGAGAAAATACGATCTTACGTTGTGAAAACGGAAAAGGGTCCTGGTGTTCGGTTTACATGGTTTATAGAACACCGACGAAAAAACGTTCCTTTGTCAGGAGAAATTTTGATGGAGAAGGCGAAATATTTTCATGGAAGGCTTGGGCGAGGAGAGTTTTCTGCAAGTAAAGGTTGGTTAGAAGAATTTAAAAAGGGACACGGTATACGCCAACTGAAAATATCCAGTGAGAAGTTGTAAAACAACATGAACGCCGTGAAGCCTTTTCAAGACAAATTCATGAATATTATCAAGGAGAAAGATTTAACTGCAAATCTATAATGCGGATGAGTCTGGATTGTATTGGAAAACAATACCGGAAAAAACACTGGCATCTGAATTAGAAGTTAGAGCACCAGGTTCCAAAGTATCTAAAGAACGAATAACATTTATGGCTTGTGCGAATGCTGCTGGGACACACAAACTGCCTGTTCAGTCCACATGTTGAATTAGAAATTTAGCGTGACCCAAGCCAAGCCACTACTTGGGTGGGTTTGTATGAGCGTCACGCCAAAATGGCTTGGGTAATTAATTATCAGCATAATTGTCCTGATTTGACACTTCAAGTGCCCAAGCCAAGCCACAATGGCGTGACGCTACCTTGGGCTTGCATCTAAATACAGACTCAAGTGGATTGCACCGACCAAACATGTAAAGTGCAATCCACAAAAGAGGTCAGTCGGTCTTAACAAGTCGCCAGGACAACAAATCCTTTTTCGCCATCATAAGTCACCCCTCGTGCTAACTGTATCATCTTTTCGAATTGCTCAGTATTGTGTATTATACATATTGAACAGTGTGAACATTTGAAACATATTAAATCATAATTATGGAATTCTATATATATATAATTTTGTTTCGATTACAAAAGAAAAGTGGAAAACAATAACAACCTAATAATATCGTGGTAAACCAATCACGAGGAAAAACAATGCCTCTGTTGGTCATTGGCAAAGCCCAAAAACCGCGTGCCTTTGTTTCTCTTCCATAGTTACCAGTAAATTGCATGGGGCAACGAAATACACGGATTACGAGACCTATATTTCTTGAGTGGATTAAAGGACACTTTATTCCTGAAGTAAAAAGATTCTTATCCAAAAAGAATCAAAAGAATCCTGGGAAGCCAAGCACCTTTTTGGGAAAAACACATTGAACAAGATATCAATTAAGGAGCAATTGTGATGAGTCAGACAAATTACATGAAAAAGGTCTTGCTAAAGTTCAGTATGCAAGATTGCAAACCAAAATCAACACCAATCGAAAAAGGTTTGCAAATGTTTTTAATAAAAGCGAAAAATAAGGAAGAAAGTATTTCAAAAAAACAAGGAGGGGAAACCAGGGTGCAGACGAACTTCTCCTTCTGGAAAGCACTACCTGTTCCTTTCCCCCCAAATATATAAAAAAAAAATAACTGTTGGGAAGCACTGACTTTCCAACATTAATGAAATTACATTAATTATGTATTTAATTCACTGAACTGAAATTGTGCAAGACATCTGTTAGCCAAAGTGGGCAACAGAAGTGAAGCCAAAATGAACCGACTCAGTTGATTATAAGTGCTCGTACGCAGTAGAAGTGTTTAAGGAGAAATGATGTATTAATATTAAAAGAAAATAAAACATAAAAACCAAAACCACTTTGTTCATTTTCCCAACAATAACAATTGGCGGATAAAACAGTTCGAGGACCTTACGACTCCGGTCAACCTTCTGATTGCTGTGGTGGCGATCAAATAGTAAGTTTTGATCAATTTCGGAAAATGCCATCTTTAAAGCGTCATAATCTGGTTATGGTAACTCGACTCTATTATGGTTATGGTAATGGCAACTGTTTAGGTAGACATTACATACAAGCTTGTAAAAGTCAAAAGAGATGACTACACTGTGGAATCAGACGCCATACTTTGATTCATCTCAGTGAATCCTCAAAGATATTGTTGGAATGTAAACAAAATTTAACATTAAGTGTTTCTTTTATCAATATGAAGTGTTCAGAAATCTATGCAATTTTATGCTTGTTTATTTCTGGATATTTCAAGTGGTAAGTTTTCTTTAAACCATAAATTTTTCTTTCAGAGAATAATTAATTTATAATTTATAGTCTAGATAAGATTTTTCTTTGTTAGGATAGATTTAGTTTTAAATTTCAGTTTTGATTTAGTTGTTAGTTGAAAAGTTGAGTTCAAGAAAAGAAGACGTAGTTGATTTAAAGTGACCTTATAATAAAATATATTTAGAAGAGAAATAAGTCTTTTAATGTTCAAGATATAAGTGAATTTCCAATAGATATAAACTGCTCAAGCGCAAGAATCGACGTCAACTTCAAAACACGCTCATAGCTCAAGTCTTGTTTAACCATCACCACAATCACAAGGTTAACTGCACTGTTCCTTATCGCGACTGTGGAACGACTTTCCATGGTGCTAACAAGCTCTTACGATAGATGATCAAAGCAAGCTCAACCGACAACGCTCACATTGTTAAATCGTTAGCTCATGAAGGAATTCGCAGGATATTTTCACCACCTAATATTCGCAGGATATTTTCACCACTTTGGCGGAAAATTGGAAGCAGTGGTAAAGTCAGTCAAGTATTATCTAGTACGAGTCACTGGGGAGACACTACTAAAACATGAGGACTTTACAGCTCTCTTAAATCAAACTGAAGCAATTCTGAACACATGACCACTCGGTGTTTGAGGATCCAGATGATTTTAACCTTCTTATTACCGTTCATTTTCTTAATGGATTAGCTCGAATCATTTTGCCAGAAAATGCTCTATTAAACCTGCCATCACTAAGATTATCGCTCTGGAAGACTATACAACAGAAACTTCAACACTTTTGACAACGCTGGTCACCTGAATACGAATTAAGTGCGTACATTACATACGTTTTGCTGCTCCGAACAAGTTTTTTTCCAAAATTGAACAAAGAAACTCGCCCAATTTTCAACCATTCGTGCGAAAAATTCTCACAAGTTTGGATTCATTTCGGACGTCGGTATACGCACGTAAACGTACGAATAATTCGCAACCAGTTTGCGCACTCGCACGGTTACTTTAATGTTGAGATCGCTCGTGCGTATTCGTACGTATACGTACAAGTAAAATTCGCACGAAAACGTGTCCAGTATGCGGCTACCCTTAGTGTTTTGGAACGTCGATCCGTTCGGATATTCACTTTGTATTACTGTAAGAAATTTGGCCTTGGGACGGGCCATATTCTCAAACGTCATCTGCCGCATAAACACGATCTCTGTTTTTGTAAGATTTGCATAAAAGCAGAAGTTAAACACCTTTGCTTAGTAGGAAAGACATTTGCCCCACTTACGATTTTCCTTGATGAATCCTCGGGCATTCGAGTTTTGAACTTAAAAGTGGCTACTTCATTTATCATTTCCATTCAATATTTCAAAAATATATCTGATTCTATTCCTTAGAGAAGATAAATAGAAGTGAAGTGTTTCGTTAAAAAACTCCATCTCGCGACAGAGAAACAACACCAGAGAAAGGGATGAAGGGAGGAAGGGTACTACGGGAATAGGGATTGGTCGACAGGGAGATTTGGGTTATAAGGAGACCTAAACGGGAGAGGACCAGAGGTATTAAAACGATAAAGGGGGAGGAAGGGTACGAATGAGGAACCGACGCGTTGGTTGAGGCATATTACATTGTAAAGAGAAATAAAATAAAATAAAAAAAAATGTATATGCAATAATTTGTTATATTATAAATTTCAGAAGTGGGATAAAGTGGAGCTGTGGATATTACAAATTATATCAAATTATTATTATTATCAAATTCAATGCGAGTTTAATTTTCATTTAATGTTGGAGCTGGAGTTAATGATGTTTTTTTTACTTTTTTTCTCTACTGCCCTTATTCTTCTCGGGCAAGCCAGGTTTGTTAAATGGGGTAAAAGCGGTTTCCTGTATAATTGGAGTTGTAAGAACCGGAGCAAAACCGGGAAGTTGTAAGACACCGACTGTTAAACCGAAACTATTCTCATCGAACGAAAATGAAAGTCGAAACTTTCAGTGATCGTAAACCGATAAGGAATCCAAAATCAACTATGGGTTTTGAACCAACCTGTTTTAAATGCGGGAACACAGAACACCACGCTAATAAATGCAATTCAAAACGTAGAGCAGGCAAGACAACTATAGATGTCACAGGTGTAGAAGTCATCATCATGACGAATCTAGCTGCCCAAGGAAACATCATTATTGCAATGATGGACGGATGGGGTACATTTCGGATATATGAGGTATCCACTTTTGTCAGTCGTGAGTTTCTATTCTTTCCCCTATCCAACTTAATTACCACTAACTAACCGTTACAATGAGAGATCGCGGTTGATTTCCGGACTGGTGAAAGTCCTTTGAGTCTGTTTGGTTTATTGATATGAGGTGAGTTGTCACCTTTATCAAGTAATTAGGGAGGAGTTTGGTTGGTTTTCACCTGCTCCCCGTGTTAATATTGTGGCCATTGGAGTTGGTTTACACTCAATGGTCGTGAGGTTGGTTTCCACTTCATGATGTGATTTTATTTCATGGAATTTATCCTAGTCCGATTTCGCGACCTGTCGTAATACGCCCCGCGAATGAACAATAATCGACAAGAATGTACTTCACTGTCATGGGAAGCGGTTGAAACGAATTAATGGATAATGGTCAAAGTTATAAGTGATGTGTGTTGTGGAGCTCCCTTCTGTGAAAGATGCTTCCCATGACAGTTTGGATGGAATGTTGGGTTGGTTTTCACCTGTATTCCGGATTTAGTTTACTTCGTCTCCACCGGGTCGGGTGCAGTGTCGGTTGACACCTGCTTTCTTGACCCGCGGATGGAAACATTGTTTTGGGGGCTTGGGTTGTTGAATTTCTCTTGGGCCGAGTGAAAAATAAAATTCATTGAGGCTTTTCCTTAGCAAACGAACTATTGTACTCTGTTGTATAAGTTACTTACTACCAGACGTCATTCAATATTGTGAATATTATTTCGCATGGATTCCACAATTTATCGAAATGCGACACTTCATGAAGTGTTCTAACGCTGGACTGTATGCCGCGTCAGCGTGTGAATCCACAATTTCCGAGATTACAAAATAGTGATTTTTATTTTCAGAGTTAGTTCCAAGTTTTAGATCGCTTGAGTAAGACCAAAACTGTTAATCTGTGTACTAATAAAGTTAATAGCCAAGTAAATAAAGAATATAAAATTAACAAATAAATTAAATTAATTAATAAAATAATTAATTAAATTAACAAATATAAAAACTAAATGTAAAAACTTTTAAAATGTCAGGATCAGGTCGTGGATGCTGGTCACAGGAAGATGATAAGATGTCACCTCTGAAAATATAAAATCTTCTATAGGTTTAAGATTCAAAACTTCGACAGAGCGCACTGTAGAGGACTTCTCTTTGCATTGTAACCAAAAATCATTAAAGCAAAGCAACACAAAACATTAGTGTAGAACATTTTCACTACCTCATGACGGGAGAACACCAACCTCAGCTGACTCATGGAAATGGGAGAAAACCAACCACATTTCCAAAAAAAAAAATTAATAAGCACTGTGGAATCCCCAACACAAATCAACTGAGAAAACCAAAATCACTGATCACCGGAATCATTTCGATCACCGGAATCGTTTCGATCAGCGGAATCGTTGTATGTCTTAATACTCAATCACCATGGTATATGTGAGAAGAGAGGAGAGTTCGGTTGAACTTCACGACCAGACCGTACTTGCTGGCGAACGTATGCAGTTAATTACAGCTGTAACACCAATAAAATAGTAATAAAATCAAAAATTCGTTCCTTCAAAAATTGTCTTAGGTATATTCAAAAATTATTAAGGACGTAGCAAGGAGAAGAAATTTTGTTTTTTGGGAAAAAAGTAGAAAAAGGGCATAAAACAGCGTAATTTTTCTGCCGGAAACAATCACACCGATCACCGGAATCATTTCGATCAGCGGAATCGTTTCGATCAGCGGAATCGTTTCGATCACCGGTATCGTTGTGTGTCTTAACACTCAATCACCATGGTATATGTGAGAAGAGAGGAGAGTTCGGTTGAACTTCACGACAAGACCGTACTTGCTGGCGAACGCATGCGGTTAATTACACCTGTAACACCAATAAAATAGTCATAAAATCAAAAATTCGTTCATTCAAAAATTGTCTTAGGTATATTCAAAAATTATTAAAGACGTAGCAAGGAGAGGAAATTTAGTTTTTTTGGGAAAAAATTAGAAAAAGGGCATAAAACAGCGTAATTTTTCTGCCGGAAACAATCACAGCGATCATTCGAATCATTTCGATCAGCGGAATCGTTTCGATCACCGGTATCGTTGTGTGTCTTAACACTCAATCACCATGGTATATGTGAGAAGAGAGGAGAGTTCGGTTGAACTTCACGACCAGAACGTACTTGCTGGCGAACGCATGCGGTTAATTACAGCCGTAACACGAATGGAATAGTAATAAAATCAAAAATTCGTTCATTCAAAAATTGTCTTAGGTGTATTCAAAACGTATGAAGGACTTAGCAAGGAGAGGAAATTTTGTTTTTTGGGAAAAAATTAGATTGGGGTCTCGCCACCTGCGTTCCAGAGTAGGCAAGCACATATTGATATAACATGGAGGAGGGACACGCAACCATCAATGACGTGGAAATCATCAAAGAAGTAAATGACGGGAGGAAACTTGATGCATACGAAAGCATGTTGATATTAAGAGAAAACCCTGAATTACTTCTTAATGACAATAATGGGTGGTGCGATTCACCACTCCTCCAAATTGTTAATGAGTTATCTTAAGCAATTACACTATATAATATAAGCACTGATGTCATGTACTCTTTAGTTTTAAAAAACTACTGATGAAGACAGCGCTAATTAAGGAACGTTTTTCTTTTCAAACACCGAAATATCAGAATTTGAAATCCGCGCAGTTACAGATATTCCCAAAAAACCAACCAATTATTATTTTGAATTCTCTTTAAAGAAAGGAAAAATATTGAGTAAAAGAAAGGAAAATAATGCCAAGGCCTGGATGACGACATCCATATTCACTGAATGGCTGCAAGATTTCAAAAGTAAAATGTGGAAACAGAAACGAAAAATTATTTTGTTTTTAGATAACGCATCATCGCACTGTAAAGCAGAAACCCTAACGAATATCGAGTTAACATTTTTTCTCCCGAACACAACATCTATGTGCCAACCTTTGGATCAAGGAATCATGAAAAACTTCAAGATTCACTATCGGATCAAAATTTTGAGACGTTTGCTGTCTCAAACTAGTGAAAATAGTTACATATACGATATGAACATGTTTAAAAAGTAAACTCAAAATCAAATGTTACATTATTACTTAGTAAGTTTTATGCGTCTTAAAAAGTATGCTTTAATTATTACAAAGTAAGTGTTATGCGATGATATCGATTTCAATGTCCCTTTAAGATTAGATTATGTTTCCGCAAACGAAAACAGTTTTTTTATTATCCCACAATTTTAAAGCCCAATTCAAAACTGCAAATTCAGCTTTTCTGGGTGGCATTTCTGTTAAAGTTTAAACTGTTGAGAGATAGATGTCACTTTTGTATTATTTTTTACTATATATGTTGGTACTCTATGATGAGTCAGTCTTGTAAGTTACTTCTTTACACGACCACGCTGGAAAACTTTACCTAAATAAATCTGTTCAATTTTTCAAACTCACGTGCTGTTTTTACCGAAAATCTTGTTTCCCACAACAATTTCTATTAAAATTCGATAGGAAGGGATTAAGCATCGTGACGAGTTAATTAAATCGAACAAATCAGTCTTTCGACAACTTGCAATCTTTAGAGATTCTCGGTTACGAGCGCGATCCGAGCTCAATCTTTGACAAGTGTTAATAATTTTATAAAACTTAGAACATATCGGTTTATCACGGTGAATTTAAAAGCTTTTTGTGGATTTTATCCTAGTTAGTAATGTCACAGTGTTGAAAGTAATTATTAATCAGTGAGGTGATTAACGTGTTTTTTGCTAAACTGAATTAATGCTAAACTAATTGAATTAATTTTTGATATAATTTTATTACTAATGTTAAACTATCGTACATGGAGCATAAATCTAATTTTTTTCATATCTTGATCTTAAGATTTACACTCATCAAAATAACCACCCTTCGCCTTACTAACTTCAGCTCCAAGTTTAGGCATTCTCTCTATTAATTCTGCAATGTAATCTGGCTTTATTTTGCACCACTCTCTTTCCAGGAGATTCCAAAGATGTTTGGCGGAGGTTGGGCCGTGTTTTCTCACCTCTCTGTCTAACTGATCCCAGAGTAACTCAATGGGGCTAAGATCCGGTGACTGCGATGGCCAGACCATAACTTTCAGAACTTTTTTTCGCTCTAAGTTATCCAAGTAGTCCCTGCAGAGTTTAGATGAATGCTTGGAGTCATTATCGTGCTGAAATGTGAAGTTCCTTCCAATCAAGCGACGTCCAGAAGATGTTACATTATCCTGTATTATTTGTTTGTAAACTTCTTTCTTCAGAATTCCCTCGGTTCTCACCAGGTCTCCAGTTGATACTCCACCAAAACAACCCCAAACCATTACAGAACCTCCTCCATGTTTGACTGTAGGCACCATACATTGATCCAACATCCGCTCTGCAGTCCTTCTGCGTACAAAGACACGCCGCTTTGTTCCGAACACCTCAAACATGGATTCGTCACTCCATAAAACATTGTTCCACTGTTCGGTAGTCCAGTCCTTGTGTCCGAGAGCCCACTGCAGTTTTTTGACTTTGTTTTGTGGCCGAAGAAGTGGTTTCCTTAATGCCACTCACCCAAAAAGTCCAGCTTCTCCGAGTCTCGTTTTGACGGTTGATGTTCTAACTGAGTTTTCCCTGGATAAATTGACTTGGGCTGGAATTTCTGGTGCTGTGAGTCTTCGATTGCGTAGACTGATCAATTTTATCTGCTTGCCTTCACCCAATGTGGTTTTTCGAGGCCGTCCGGAACGTTTTTTATTCATGAAACTGTCAGTCTCCATGAATTTTTTCACGTTGTAGTCCACAGTTCTTCGAGGAATTTTCAAAATCGTACTTATTTCGCGGTTGCTTTTATTTAATCGATAAAGAGAAATGATCATTGATCGTATTTCTACCGAAAGTTCCTTAGTTTTACCCATATTTATATCGGCTTGTATCACTTGAATACGTATTTCAAACTGACAAAACGAAGTGTTAAAATGAAGTCCTTAACTATTTTCACAAATGATATACTAATGATATACTAGTTGGTTACAAAACTTAAGGAGTATTGTAATTGAAAAAGGACACATCCATTGTTTTAAACATGGTAGTCATTAAATGGCACTCAGGTAAACTTAGATCAGTTCAACGCCATGATTTCCAAATTTGTGACAAGCTTCCATAATTACCCAATTACGATTGTTGTCATGAGTTTGATATTCTTTTATTGATCGCAGTATGTAATGTCATAAATGTGTATAAATGTTACCGCTTTTTGTTTTTTCTTGTAGGAGAAATAATCAAAAATTTAGGTGGGCAAATACTTATGAGCGGTAGTGTACGTGAGTTCTTTAGATCACTTTCGAGTAAGTTCTTTAGATCACTTTCGAGTGAGTTCTTAGATCACTTATAGAGAGTTCTGATTGGTTCACTATACTGTGAACAGTTGCTTGGGTTTTTTTGAACAACTGCTTTTAGATCATTAGTGAGTTCAGTTTATACTCACGTTCTTGTGAATCACATCTGACTCTATTGAGAGTTACTAAATTTTCTATCAAGGTCATTTTTGAAGTCAAAGATCGAGGACTCACTACAACCTGCTGAACAGGAAGTCTTTAATCAGGTAACTGCTCATTCATATTAATTTGCAAGGCCAATTTACAATAAATTGGTCATCTTACAGTGGTGCATCTAACTAATATGAAACTATTGTTAGTCATATTCAAGTGTCTCAATTGGAATATTTTCTTTCCTATAAATGTATCCTATACATGTTATCTTTTCTTTCCTCCGTCCGATTTTGAAAATGTTAATACTTAACAGAACAAAAGGGAGACGGTTATGAACGCAACTTTTTGGATTGTCTCGGCGATTGAAGAAGTAAAAACAACCACGGTCACTAATTGCCTCATAAAAGCTGGGTTTGACAACAATTCGAGTTTCGTGGGTCAACCACAAATTACCGAAGAAGCAAGGAAATTGGAGGACTTCGTCGGAGAAATTACGGACAATTACTGGCGGATTGATGCATCCGCTGGAAATAAATTCATGGTATGAAACACTCACTTTAAATTCGACATCATTTTCTATATTACTGTTTGGGAACAACGTCCAACCCAGTTGTACAATTTGTTAACTATATGCAACCTTAGCAAACATTCTGTAATGAGCAAGTTTAAGCTATGTAAGAAATGAGTTTCTTACAACACAGCTGCTGTTACTGTGGTCGTACACTCTGCACTATATATGGCTCAAAATTCATGAATAGTGGACTAGTCGATGAATAGTGGACATAAGAACCCAATTTACATTCTAAAATATAAATAGATGAAAAATAAACGCCTAGTTAATACTATTCATATGAATATCGTGTGGATGTTTGAGAATAGCTTCCAATCCTAGAATCAGCGATCGTATGCTTTCATTAAGTTGTTCTGGATACATTTCCAAAGTTTTTAATACATCCTAGAAAAATGAAAATTACTATACAACAATATTTCTACTTTCATTGTTGTGCAATTGACTTGCTAGACTGAAGGAAGTTCTTTGCAACAATTGAGCATGTTTTAATTCGTTTTCAGCTTTCAGCTCTTCACTTTGAACGTAAATATTATAGCCAAGGGACTTTGTGAATGATTGGAATAACTCGTCTGTTTGTTCTGGATAGAAAGATCCATCAGACAGTTGCAGTCCAAGTCTCAATAAGGCAGATCTTTTAGTGTTGAACGGTTCATACAAGCTTACAATATTTTTATACAATTGCCTTTGCTCAGTTTCATCAAGTGAACTCCACAAGTCAATGATTCGGTTTTAGTATAATCAAATAAAGCTGTTTTCCGTACATCTGGATATATTTTTGCAGCGCCGTCAAAATGGTTAAATGTTATGTCCAATAAATTTTGAGATGACTTTGATAATGAAAGTTGGCATTTGAAACCCATTGTCATCAAATCCCATAATTTGTTCATAGATGTTTCATCTAAACACATCAATGAACTGCAGGAAATACTATCCAAAGTTAGATGGCGCGTCATATGTGCATTGTCAAAACCAGATCCAGCTAATTTTACGTCACAAAATGTAAACAAAAACCTCAACTGAGAGGATATAATGGACGAATTTCTTTTTTGAATTGTGAATAAATTAAAAACTTTTTCGGGTTAAAAATTTGATTTTTATTAATTTCAGGCATTTTGCTACACAGTGGCGTTGTCGGAACTTGGCGCACTTGAATGAATAATCGCGCCCATATAAAGTAAAATATAGAAATATGTAGATATCAATAAACAAATAAAATTAATTTTAATTGTTTTTTCTAAAACATTTGCCGATTATGTATAAAATTTGCTTCTCTTTTTTCGAAACCTCTACTAAATGCACACCATCCAATAACGAATGAAATAGCTTTGACCGAGGATGTCCGGTATCTGGAGGATTCAATGTACTTGTGAGAATGTGTATACAACACCACTCCATTCCCACTCTACAAATTAATAAAATTGAAGCCACCTTGAAAACCGTCGACTAACCATCGGGGACCTTCAAAAGGCTCAGTTAACGCCGAAAGATAAAATTATAGAAATTTAAATGGTTGAGTGAAGTACAGTTCTCTTGATGAATAAAATAAAAGAATAAAAGAAAATAAGATAAAATTATAGAAATTTTAATGGTTCCATTAACAAATAAAATTGTAATATTTAAAATAAATAAATAAATATTTTTTTGTAATATTCATTAAGATATTAGTAATATTTGACGTATTCACCACAATATTTCATATTCACTAATATCGTAATGTGCAATCGTGAATATTGCTAATAGATACGCGTATTAATTTGGTCTCACGAATCTCTCGTGAAAAAAAAGAAGTGCATACAATGCACAGAAACAAAACAATTCCGCTACGGGTTATTAATGTTCTCTTTTGTTTTATACACGCTACAAAATAAGGGTTGACACTCGATCTTTTCATTTAATAAACAGCTTCCGCCCAAGGCTTATGTAACATACAAATATTTTTGATTGCATTTTAAATTTGAATGCAGTTTTTCTTTTCATACAAAATACTTTTAGCTTTTGATGTATTTTATATTTAACTGATTTGAAAATGAAGCGCTTCAGAGTAAGCGAATTGTGGAATCAGAGGAAAAAAGACAGCAAAATGTAATATTTGCCAAATGAGTCTGAGCTTCAAAGGAACTATCTCCAATTGGAAAACCCATCTTAGAAATAGACACTTAATTACTGTTGCTTCGATCAACACCGCAGCCAAAGAGACACAACAGAAGCAGGAAGTTAATCTTACCAGGTGTTTAGCAGAAATTCCAGAGAGTGGCTCCAACGCTGATGGTCAGGAGGTATGTTTACCTACAGGCGATGATGACAAGTTGACCAATCCCACAGGCAACCAACCTTTGCAAATCAAAAATACAATAGCCAATAACAATATTTTCAAATATAAAAAAGTTATCGATGAAACAAAGAAAAGAAATAGATGAGGCATTAATGTTGCCATTCTATAAAAAAATTGTTCCCTTCTCAATGGTGGAAGATAAATATTTCAAAAACTTCTACTCAAAGCTGAACTCAGCTTACGAAGTTCCAAGTCGAAAGCACGTGTCAAATGTTCTGTTGAATGCAGATTTTCAAACATGTTCAAATGAGATCAGCAAAAAAACTTATTAATGCCGAATCTGTTTGCCTCACAATAGACTGTTGGACATCTAGGGCACAAGAGGGCTATTTAGCAGTTACAGCCCATTATTCGGAGAATTTTTCACTACAAACAATTCTACTGCAGTGCCGTGTTTTGAATGGACCACATACAGCCGCTAATTTAAGTGTCGAGTTGGATGAAGTGATTAGAACTTGGAAGCTTGACACAAAAGCTCAACTTGTGGTGTCTGACAACGCTACTAATATACAAAATTCTATTAAGGACCTAAATTTAAAAAGTTTCGGATGTTTCGCACATTAATTGCCAAAGACTGTTTAAAAATTTCCGATGTGCAAAACGGTCTAGGTAAAATAAGAGCAATCGCAGGTATATTAGACGGAGCACCAACGCAACAGAGAAACTAACCAGCTGAGCAACCAACCAGGTTAGTAGACCAAAAAAGATGGTTATTGACGTGGCAACCAGATGGAGTTCCACATTTCACATGCTAGAAAGAGCACTGTCCTTAAAAGAAGCCATAAGCAGTACTATATGAATTCTAGAGTCTGCAAGCAGAGCCTCTCTAGAAAACTAAAATGCAGATGAATGGAAACTGTGCACAAACATGTGCACTGTTTTAAAACCATTAGAGCAGGTCACAGTTGAAATAAGTGGCGAAAAATATATGACTGGTAGTTTGGTCATTATATTTAATAGAATATTGTATAAGGCATACGGATTCAAGCTAGCACAAGATCTAAAGTTACACACGAGTGCTAAAGCCTTCTGTGACAAAATTTTAGGTGGATTAGTTTCTAGGCTCAAAAATATAAGTCCCTAATCTCCAACTACCGAGCGATAGCGAAACTTTCTGTAATTCCCAAGCTTTTCGACCGACTCTTAATTTCTCCCCATCAGCATGGCTTCCTTAAGGATAACTCGACCGTCTCTAACCTTCTTCACTTCACATCCTTAACTATCAATGCCCTTAAACGCGGTGAGGTTGTTGATGCAATCTTTACCGAGATGAGCAAAGCATTTGATAGCATTCCTTATAGCCTCATAATCCTTAAGCTCAAACTAGCAGAATGCCCTAGTTTCCACATCTGCTGGATCTGCTGACTCCTACATTCGTAAGCGCACTTACCACATCTAATTCCGGTCCCAACTCTCTACTGCCATTACTGCCACCTCGGGTGTTTCTGAGGGCAGCCACATTGATCCCCTTCTCTTTATCTTTACCACAAACGACGCCTCCAGGCTCGTGACTCCTCAATTCTAAGCTATGCTGATGACACCAAACTCTATAAATACATACGCTCTCTGTGTGATGCCCTGCTTCTGCAAAATGATCTAAATCTGTTTGCTAAATGGTGCAACACTTCTAAGTGCAAGCATGTACTCTTCTCGAGAAAGCGTGACTCTTCGCCTTACACCTTCAGTATTAACGACTCTATCATTTGCACGGTGGAACTTGTCCAAGATCTTGGTGTCTACCTAGACTCGAAGCTCTCCTTTACGTTAAGACCACGTCAACTATGTGGTTCGTAGAGCTAGTGGTATGATTGGGTTCATACTTAGGTGGTAATCATCTGTTTCAATAATATTCATAAGAAATAAGTATCTTTTATAATGTAACCAATAAATGAAATGATAAAAACTTATTTTTACTTAGTGTTAATAATAAATACTATCGTAACTGGCATTGTCGCTCATTTACTCATAACACTGTAACTCGCGGTTCAGTTAAGTCGCGATTGGATAACGTTGGACCCCGACTATCAAGAAGTATCGGTATTAATCCAGCCCTAGTCAGAAGAAAATGGTTGATATATATTTAAGAAGGTATTTGAATAATTATTAGCCCTCTCGGGCTTCCAAAAATTGCCTTCGCGGACGGTATTTCACGTCCTCAAGGCGGGGTATTGGTTAAAGTTTTCAACTAGCAATAATCGCACCTCGGTTTTACCTCATTGGTTACGATATCGCCTCTGCGCAAAGCTGACGAGTATAACGATCGTTGTGAGACTTATTTTAAATTTTTCCTTCCATTACCTCGAATTATATGTGAACCGAAATTCTAGATGTTTACAATTTACCATTGAGTATCCTTTTCTTATTGGACTATTCCTCTCATGCATTGCAAGTGTCGACATGCATTACCAAACAGGATTTTAAAACTGGAAAATGTGAACAGGGATTTCTGCTTCCTATGAGTTGAAACTCATCTGTGCGAAATTTATGTTCCTGTTTCACATGAAGTTGTTATCAGGTTTGTAGGGACACAAGGCGAATAATATAATTCAAATTAGCATAATATTTTGTTTAGTGAATCACATGTGGCAAATTTTTGTTTAGCCAAAAATTTTAGATTTTGGGTGGAGCAACTGCTTAACTTCATGTCAGTTACAATTTAGATTTTTAAGGCGAAAATTTCTGTTGGAGTAAGTATGTGTTTTGTTGATCTCGATTTTTTTATTCTTCAGAATAAAATTAGGTGAGTTTCAATGCCTATTTGGGGAGGGTCACAAATTCATATTTATAAACAGGTACAAATGTGGAAGTTGTGTGTTTCTCTTTCAAAGTCAAGCTGTGCTCAGTATACAAATATCAGATTGGTAAGACCGGCGTATATGTTGGATCCTGTCGACAAAACATTGAATTTGGAAGAAATTGAAAGGATTAAGGAACAATCAATGGCAGGGGTAAAACAGATGGTATAATAAAATTAAAAGCAAAAATTCTGGGGAAAGAGACCTTCTTAAATGCATTTATTTACGAAAATGAGAATTTTGATTACGACCTCATCTTAGAATAAGACACAATAGAAAGATTTGGATTGACCCATGACGGGAATTGAAGCATCAAAAACCGAGAAAAGAACAATATAAACGAAACTCAGGAAGATTTGCTTCAAAAAGCCATTAAAGAGAAAAGAAAACAGATCCAAAATGGAGAATCAGAAGAAATAAATTCGACTGATCCAATTAAGAAAAATGAACACCATATAATAAGTGATTGTTACGAACCGCGTTGCGTCAACATGCGTTATTTTAAGTACAATCCTTTATAAAGTCCTTTTTGTGTATTTTCTCCTTTTGTGTTTAGCGTTTTTTAAATTTGTTAAGTGTGTAATTTATGAGTCTTAGTTTTAAGCTCAATTGTTTCGTTAAGGTTTAGTGATTGCTAATTACCTTCTCTTCGAGGTTTATGTGTGTGGTCACTTGAGGTTTGAACGATAAAGAATTATGAACGACACGCATAACCCTAGAATTATTGGAGTCATTTAGAAATTAAGACTAAAAGTAAGGCAGTCACAATCAGGACGCGATGTGTGTAAAACTCGTTCCACAGAGTTAGCTATACTCAGGACGCGATGCGTATTTCCGCTACGCATCTCCATTCGTCTGCACCTGACTAGTCGAAAGTGAAAGTTAAGTGTTTAACGGTGATATTAAATGTTCAAAATGTAAGTATTTTTGCTTAATATACAATTTGAGCCGTAGATAGCTATTTAAAAGAACTATTTAAGACAATTTAATTTTTATTTATCCATTAGGTCGAAAACAACAACAACTAAGCAATATGCTAAGCTTGTGAGCATCTTAGAAGACCATCCATGTTTGGCAAAAGGCGTGATCCACAAAATTGAAGGAAGGATCGAAGCCAAGAGGCTGTGGAGTGAAATAACGGTGGAACTGAACGCTTTAGGTCCACCAATACGAGACGCAAAGGGATGGAAAAAGGTGAGGAAGTAGTATTTTTAAATTAAACAAGTTTTTTGTGCCCAACCGAAAACTACATTAGTGATAAAATTTTATTTTAGGTGTTTAAGGACTATTAATATCACATCTAGCAGAAGCTGGTGAAAAATAAGAAGGAGAGGGCAAAGACTGGAAGAGGACCTGCAAAACTATTTAGTTTTTCTTAATCAGAGGAAGCTATTATTACAGTTTTAGACTTGGATACAGCGACCTGTCTATCAGATACTTTGTCGTTCGGTGATAATAGTAACAACAACGATATTGTCTGTGTCACATTTTCGCCAAATTTTGAAGCGTCGCCAAAAACAAACAACTCTCGATAGCTTTCTACAAAAATAATTATGTATGTATGTTTCATATTTTTTTTAGATTTTTTTGGTTTTCTGTAAATTAAATTCGCATTCCAGGTGGGTTCTTTCCGCGGTACAAGAAAAGATGAACATAATACATTATCCTTAACAAAATGTAAATAATTTTCTTTGAATAAACGTTATATACACAATATTTTTTGAGTATTTTTTTGACATGGAACGCATTATCGTGTTTTACATTAATTTATATGAAAAAATTGTTTCGCATAACGAGTGTTTCGCTTTACGAGAATGACTGTGTAACGAATTATGCTCGTTAACCGAGGTTCCACTGTATTATGTTATTTATTTTCAATGGTTGGGTTTCTCTGGAAATATTACAAGGGCTTAGTTGTGCATGATCGGCGATTTTTGGGTGGTTGTAGATTGTTTTCTGCGTCGCAAGTTTCGGTTAATGTTGACCCAACAATTAATGTGTTTAGTTTTCAGAGCAGATTAGGTTTTGCCCTCTAATCACTTCTGGATGGCGTCATGATTTGACTTGGAAATAGTAGGCATTTCTGGGAGTGGTGAGATTTAATGAGATCCACAAAAATTAGTTAGTTAGTGAGTTCTTCTCGAACTTGTCAATAACTCCTTGTTCAAAACAACAAACAGTCGCGATCGCGAAGAATATATGATATACAATTCTAGAAGTTTTCTTTGTAGAAACTTTCCTTACCAGTGAATCCATTATAATAGTGAAAATACCGTTTAAAAACCGTGTTTTACTGATTATTTCTAACGTTTTAAAGAATATTGCGAATCTCCAATATTTTATCTGTATTGAGTTGGTGATCTTGTTAAAGTTGATTAATTATACTTATTGGAAACTCCTAAGCTGTGAAGTTATGATAAATACTGGTAGAATCATATATTTAACATGATTCTATTGTAATTTGAAAGTATATTTATCAAATTTTGGAAGAATTATTTCTGTTGAAATAATTCTTTTCTACTTTGGAAGTGCTAACACTTTTCTACATTTTGGGATCACAGTTGGTGATCTTCTACTAGTTTCTTAATTGGAAGTGTTAGTGCTTTATTGTGAATTTAATCGTTTATATTTTGGAAGAGTTACTTTCGTTGAAGTGATTCTTTTCTACTTTGGACGTGCTAACGCTTTTCTACATTCTGGGATCACTTTCGGTGATTACTATTTGCTTAATCGGAAGTGTTAGTGCTTTATAGTGGAAGGTATTATCTTCCAAATGGAATCAGCGTTTGGTGACTTATAATAATTCTTGGGAATCACTGAACAGTGATTCATTCACGGAGTCACTAAACGGTGGTTTTCTAAAAGAAATCACTAAATCATAGTTTATTTTGTGGAACCTCTTTACAGTAGTTTATTCTGGAATCATCTTTTGATGATTTTCTACAAGAGGGATCATTAGATAGTGACTTATTAAAAATTTGAAGATAAACTTTGGGAGTCGCTGCCTGGTGGTTTACTAAAAAGTGGAATCATCTTCTGATGATTTGCTATTAAAATTGGAGTTCCCAGATGATGAGAATCATCTCTGATGACATCAAGATACACGACCTTTTGGATCATCAAACAACCGTCTTCATAGCTGATGGTATGAAGAATCTGAGAAGAATTTAAGATGGCAATCGTTTTTAATGTGGTAATGTATCTAGAGAATATGAAATTAGTTGATAGTCATATTCGAATGTCTCACATTGCATCTAGAATCGAATCTTTAGTCTATGCTTTCTTTTTCATACCTCAGTCCGGAATTTTAAAATGTTATTTATTTGACACCTCCAAATCATGTATGGTTTGTTAAGGTAAAGGATACCTGGGTGATAACGCACGGATACCTGGGCGATGTTGTCGTTGAAGGGAAGTTGAGAATGTAAGAATGTAAGGAAACGTGCGTTCCTAATGTTCTACTACACACCATGGAAGGCCAGCCCTCTCTTTTACCAGTCATTAATGTGGCACAAGATGAAACCGTAATAAAAGCCAAAAAGGTAGTGGCCACGGGATGGTCTTGCTATGAACAAACCGAACCGGAAAGAACCATCCTACGAGGGGAAAAGACAAAACTACCGGAGTTGAAAAGAAATGACGTAGAAATCGGACCAGTCAGTGATAAGGAGAAAGAAGCAGTTTATGAATTATTGCAGGAATATATATATATCTCCTGTGCTGTTGGTTAGGAGGAAAAATGGAGAACAACGAATGTGTATAGATGATCGTAAACTGAACTCCATGACTGTGCATGACTGCTATCCTCTGCCACAGATCGATGACCAAATTGAGAGGTTGAAAAACGGAAAGTATACTTTTCAAGCTTGGACCTCAAATTGGAGTATTACCAGATTCCTATGAGTCTACAAGTTCAACAGAATGCCGTTTGGGCTCACCAATGCACCAAGGTATTTTTAAACAACACGTGAATCGAATTTTGGCATCTGTCAATGATATTGCGGCTCTCTACGTGGATGACATTTTGTTACACGCCGGGACAAAACCTTACCATAAATTTAAAGAAATGCTCATTTTTGGTGGATACAGTTGAGTTTCTAGGACTTGAAATTTCTCGGGACACCATTAAACCGGGAAAGGACAAAATAAAAGCGATGGAAGATTTCCCAGTACCAACGACGAGTTTCAGTCTCAGTCGTCTGCAGACAGTCTTCAGTCGAGTCAGAGCGTAGAGTCACTACACCCCGGGTTTTTTAACTTGTCTTTACGAGTTTAGCGAAAAATCAAAAAATGCAGTGGGAAAACGTTTGGGCACATCTCCCAAAACTGTAACCTTACGTACAGATGTCTTAAATACCGCAATACCCTCCTGCCAGGTAAATGTAGTAGGGCGGATCGAAATGAAGGGGAACCTTACTCCGTTAACTGCTTCCAGTATGGACATCCTGCTAAATACAGGCAATGTCCAAAATATAGCGAGTTCCTTGCGGGTATAGAGACCAGGAAAGAAGCACAAAAAACTACTGACAGAAATAAACAGAACATGGAGCGTAGCGAGTAACTCGAGTTACTCTGGCAGCGAGTTTACTCGAGTTGCTTCTTTGTTTAACTCGGTTAACTTGAGCTACGCGAAATCGTCTGGTGGAATCGTGCGACACGATTCGATTTAAACTCTAAGTCGAGTTGACTCGAGAGCAAAATAAAGTTCAACCCCCAATCGACAACGAGTTGAGTTGACTCAAGTTGTCACTCCGAATTAATCGAGTTGAAAAATATTCAACTGGGCCCATCACTCCAGACAAAACGATATCCCTTACACAACGGCCCTAAGAACAGGCACTTTAAAACCGCAACTAAAAATGCCCACTCCCGTAACAACTAGAAGGGTTACATTTTCTACCTCAACAACTGCGGCCAGTAGTGACCAAACACCAACCTCAGCCAATCTTTGTAGCAGATGCTATTCTACTTTGTTCTTATTCTTCTTTGTTCTTCTTTTGTAATTCTTCAAGAAGATTTTCGCTCACAGCAGACCATGTGACACAAATGTTAAGGGACATATTCCCTGATTCTAAAATAGCACAACAAATTTCTCTGAAAAGAACCAAGGCATTGCCAGAGACGTCACAGGGGAGATCGAAAAAGAAGTATTGGCATCATTAGTGATGAATCCACTGATATAAGTAGTCAAAAGTTGTTATGCGTATGTCGTGAGGTCTTACGATGATAAACTGAACCAAATCGTTAGTGAATTTTGGGAACTGGAAAAAAAATATTTGATTCCTCAAACCCGGACTTAGCTAACGAAGGAGCTACAGGCAAGAATTTATTTAATGCCTTAAAAAAAAGGTTTGAAAAGGAAAACGTTCCGATAACTAACTTGATAGGATTTTGCTTCCGATGGGTGCAGTGTTTTGATGGGAGAGAATAATTCAGTTTCCAGTCGCCTTAAGGGGCATTGTCCTGGTATCGCAATAATGAAATGTGTGTGTCATTTCGACCATTCGTATCCCTCTCAAGCTTTGTCACGGGGTTATATGTAGATCATACGGCGTAAGGAAAAGCGCCAATATAAGCGTCATCAATGGAAGCTGAAGTTCGTGAACTCATTGATCAGTTATTCATCGACCGTTCATTCATTCATTGTGCAAATCGAATCAAGCTCAATTTTTGAATTTTGATCGGAGATTGTGCGTGGCCAATGACCACGCCCTGATCCTGCGAATCAAAGCGATTTTATTCTGAAAGAGAAACGAGATCGGGGTCAATCGAATACACAATTTTTGATTCACAAATCAATCGGAAATTGTGCAAGTGCTATCCCGCTTCAAGGGCTATTGTCACAATCGGACGATTGATCCGCTATCTCATCGGTGCCGCCCCCTATTTCTGGTCCATTGTGGACCCAATTTCCTTACGGGACAATCTGTTCATCGAAACTCATTGCATAATGCGATGGTTAGTTCGAGGTTGTTGAACCCGAAAAATTTGTACAACATAAGAAGCAAGTCGAGAATTATTAACTTTAGCAGTTGTCGTGAAATTAAATGAAGTGGAAACAAGTGACAGACAAATAATAAACCAAGTGGTGGCGGAAACGCAGTGACCCTAAGACGCGAGGGTCCAAGCAGCAGTGCGACAACGGCAGAAGAGCGGATCGGAGCGTGGCACCCAAATAGATAAGTACTAGTATTAAATCATAGACATTAGTGGAAAAATAGCAATTAGGGTTGCTAGTTGAATATTTTGCTGCTCCCGCACTTTTTATCACGCACTCCCGCATTCCTGACATCGTAGGTTGACAGGTCTGATATATTTCGAAACCACAAAAAATTATTGCTTTCTCCTGGAGAACCATCAACATCCACTGCATTTGGTCTGCATTTGGTGGGACCAGAGAGGAGTCGTGTATTACGAACTGCTGAAACCCGGAGAAACCGTCGATGGGAAACGTTATCGTCGACAAATTATACATTTGAGGCAGGCTTTAATTGAAAAGACGTCAGAATGAGACAAAAGTCACGAAAGAGCGATTTTGCTGCATGATAATGCTCCATGCCATCGAACTTCTATTTTTCAGGACACCCTCAAAACATAGCAATATGTACTCAATCAGAAACTATTACTATTAAAAGAAGCTACTAGGTTTCATTTTTATTCACATGATCAAGACTGGGCTAATGTTTTTACTAAGGTTCTACAACTTAGTAAACATTGAAAATGTTTAGTGGACACGATGAGCATGATGAGCTCAGTCGTGTCTCAAACAACGGTGATACAAGAAAATTGGTAATGCTCAAAGGTTTAGTGACGTGTCCTAGATAGATAGTGAGTAGGCTCACAGAGTACTGGTAAACAAATTAGATGCTGTATACGATGCGGTTGCTAGCATGATACCCATAGTCGATATAGTTGGGAAATTCATAACTCCAGATGGTAATCCTATAACCCAGGCAAACAATGAGTCCTAGCCTGCTACTACTACTACTGTTCAACCTCTTGTTCAACACCCACAGCACATGGAAGAGGATATGTGGACTCACGTCAAGAAAAATTCGCGCAAAAAACCGGGGAGTAAGGCCACTGTACCAACACCTGGCCCGTCAAAAAGCAACCCTTACGAACTGCTTTAGGATGTTATTACCGAGGACTCCAATAACGTCAGAAGCCCTGCCCATCTGCGAAACAAACCTGAACAGGTAAATTCCAGGAACACACATGATATTACCTACTTTAAGTAACAGTTGCTCTAAGCATAAGAATGTTAGTTCAAGAAAGATAGCCGGAAAAACCCTATTATCGCTCTTGACGTTAACCTCGAAAAATTAAATGCCACGCTTCGAGAGTCGAACTCGTTGAACTACAGAGTTAATACTAGCAAAAACTTTAAAAAAGCCACCAATTATCCATAGAATTCCACTACCTGGAATAACATTCGTAATGTACTCGACAATTTTTGCGTAATGCACATGATACACGGGAATTTTAATGCATATGATACACGGGAAGAGCTCGAAGGTATGGGGTACGGTGACTGCATTTTAAAAGTTGTTCCCCTGAGTGACAAATCAAAGGAAAAATTTAACTACTTTGTTCTTGTTTTCAAACAAGGGGAAGAATCTAGAAAACTTTAATCCATCCAACGGATGTTTAATGTCTCCGTACAAATCAACCGTTTATCAAGTTCTATCCTGCGCTGCTGGGGGTGCCAGAAATTTGGCCACATTAAGCGGTGGTGTAAATTCAAAAATCGTTGTTCGACATACCCCTTGTCCCATGTTGATCCTGACGACTGCCCTCTCAGAGATACAGACGAGCAATTGCAAAAGTAAGGGACACTCGGCTACCTGGAAGGATTGCCCTCAATATCAGAAAATCGTCACAACTGGTAAAGTCACGATCCAAGAAACACACAGATGTCATGGCTGATACTTCGAAATTGGTCGACTCTTCTGTCTCTTATTCAGCTGCATTCCGCCCAGCTCAGAAACACGTGCCCGTCGCAGCTCAGCAAACAGCCAATACTTCACCTGAGAGCAATTACAATTCTACATTCTATGAAGCTACCGACTTTCTGCATAAAACCTGCGAGGAGTCCTTTGGCTGCTCATTTCTCATTTCGTTTGTAAACTTTACAAAGAAGTACCGCAGCATGTCAAACCTAGAAGCCCGATAGCAGCTCATCTTCGATTTCATGCTTAGTACATGAGCAAACTCTTAATTCATGCCATCAATGTCAACTCAAAAAAATTTCCCAGTCGACCGGTGATATTTTCTACGAAACAAAGCGAGTAAAGAGAGTCATAGTCATTTAGTAGTTTTTCTCAAGAATTAGAGATTGTTTAGTCTTTAAAACGATCCTTAGTTGGTAAAATTAATATTTGTCACCTCCTATATTGGAGAAAAACATTAATTTTGCGTGTTTGAGGGGAAGAAATCGAAAATCATTCAAAAATATTCCCACGAGGTTTGGTACTTGTCAATTCGTTATCAGCTGCAATTGAATAGAATTGATTTGAAAGTACAGAGTGATTGTAAAACTGATTTTTTCAATTTGCTTCTGAGAATTTGAAAAAAAAAAAAAAATAATCTTATTCTCGAACCAGTAAAGGTAATGGGGAGCCTATCCCCGGGGGGCACCCTGCAAGGGGGGGTCCTATCCCGAAGCGAAAACCACCGAGAGGAAGAACTTTCAACCTTAACAACGAATTAGCTTTTCCGGAATTACAGCATAACTCACCGGTATGTTCGGAGATGTATCTCAGGATAATATCAAGATCAGAGGGAAAGAAGATGGTCAACCTCAACCGTTTTAAATTGGAATTTTTCGTGGAAAAAATCACTAAAAATTGGACAAGAGCTTCATTCGACAGAGAAGGCGATTTAATACTAAAGGCAAAAGACTTACTCACAGCTGATAAATTATTGAAGTCAAAAACAATCGGACCGTACGAAGTGGAGGTGAAAAAACACGAGACTCTAAATTGCAGCAAAGGTGTCATCTTCTGTCCAGATCTCATTGGAATGACCGACGAGGACATAAAAGAAGGACTTGCTCTGTTTCATCCAGTAAAAGAGGTGTACGTCCCAAAACGTATACCGAGAACAACCACCAACGGCCACAATCCCATTAACCAAACTCCAAAAACTTTCGGGCTGGTCATCATCACTTTTGACCAGTTAGGGCCTCCAACGAAAGTAACCGTAGGTTTTCGAAAAGTAGAAGTTAGGACTTACGTGCCAAATCCGAGGAGATGCAGAACTTGCCAGAAGCTAGGACACACTGCCAAATACTGCCCAACAGGGTTAGAAACATGTGGTCAGTGTGGTCAGCCCAAAGCAGAAAACCATAGCTGCACGGGAATTCTGTGCGTAAATTGCAACTCAAACGATCGTAGTTCAACTGACTCGAAATGCCCTAGCTGACTAATGGCTAGAGAGATAGAGTACATAGTTGCACACGACAAAATATCTAAATTTGAAGCCAAGAAGCTATTTTTCGAACGATACGGGGATGTAGCGGGCTTCATCCGAACCAAAGGAATGAACCTGGCTGAAAGGATCAGAACCTCTAACGATACCAACAAGAACCTAAACCTTCTCTCAAACACCTCCGCAGTTACAACAATGTCAACCGACACCCTACGCCCTCAAAATGAAATAATTATAGCGAACAACAACACTCCAGCTACAACAAATATATCAAAATCCACCACAGAAGACACACCAAACACACCAAACACACTAAAAAATCTACCTACAACAAATACTAGTAGAGTTACACTAGTAAAATGGGAAGAGAGCAATAACGGTACTTCCTACTATCTTAAAAATAACTCTATAGAAGACACAACCCCATCGCTAGACTTAAGTAAGTATAAGAATCCAAACAAAAAACAAAAAAAAAACATGTATTAGAAGCAAAAGAAATTTATGACATATGTATGTCGTCAAGAAATAACGCTTACATTAAAAACCAATCCAAAATGCAGCTTCATCGAAATGTACTCGAACTAAGTTCTTCCTGACCAGTACTTGGGAATTTGGCAGGCAAACCTAGTAGCATGATAACAAAAAATGCAGGAGACTCCTCATCGGAAAAGGAATCCGATGTAGATATGGTCCAATAAAAATAAAATAAAGATTCTACCCTTCCCACCCAAATCCCCAGCAACACTCCCATCCAAACATAGACTACCCACCAACTCCCAACCATAATCCCGTAATCCCAATGCCCCAAACAGAAAGTAGTATCAAAATCCTACAATGGAATATCAGGGGATATTTCAATAATCTAGGATCGTTAAGATACCTTATATACAAATATAACCCGGATATAATACTGCTTCAGGAAACAAAACTGAAACAAAATCCCCCAAAAACACCTGGAGCGTACCAAATATTTCATAAAAGTAGAGACAGCTCATCATGTAGAGGAGGGGTTATGACGTTGGTAAAAAACAATTTACCCCACAAGAAAGTAAACATAGTATCGGGAATAACGGCCAATGCTATTAGATTACTAGGTAGAACGGATACTTCGATCTGCAACGTTTATGTGGAACACGAGCCGGTCCAGAATGAATCAGAATTGCAAGACAGAGATAGGTGGAAGTCTTTGGAGGAGGCCTTTGTCGAAGAACAAGCTGTTGTTGGAAAAACCGTTCGTCAGCAATCAATGTAATACTCATGTAAGATTGTAAGGGTTGTGGAAAATTTTGGAAAAGAGACTAGTTACTCACCAGCGACCGATCGAGGACAACTAAATTTTGTATTTCTAAATGAATTTTTTATAGTATATATATTTCAATAAAACTGTGTTATATTTAAATCCTACAATACTATAGGCGGCGTGCGTGAGTCTGGCTGTCTCTGACAGTATCCGACAACTTTTCGATAGGATTGATTGATTGATTTTCTATCATAAGAACTAACTTAGCTAGATTTTCTCTATTAAGTTTTGTACTGTTTCATGTAGATAAATAGAAAATGTTGTTCTGCGTATAATAATTGCATCACCTCTCTCACCAATAGCTCATCAGGCGAATTATATCAACGGTTCTAACTATTCATATAGTGATGAAGAATCAAACAGTCCTTCATTATTATATTACACAAGTTACGATGTTGCAAGAATTCGTCTCATTATTTCCCCATATCAAAAGAACATGTTGAGAGCCAAGCTGTTGAGAAATTTTTAAAAATGTTTCTTCAATAAAACAACTTATTAGCGTGGCTTTAGTAAATCGAGTAAATAAGTGGCTTTTAGAAAAATGTTATGAGTTATGTTTGTTTATTTAAAACAAGAATTGGCTTGATGTTAAATATGAAAAACTTAAATATGAGCGGAAAATGAAATGTAGAAATGATAAAATGAAGTACAGAAACATTCATGAAAATTACCAGGTCCAACTGAATTTTTTTTTTATTGTTGCCATCATTGTAACAATATACGTTTTTAAAAACACATTTAATTTTATGTTATGATAAAATAACATAGTCAATAAACATAAAGCCTGTGCTTTATGAGTGATGTAAACACATTTAAATCGATTTTATCCAAAGTGATTTACGTGAATTGTATCACAAAGCAAGAAAAATTTCTAATTATTATGTCAGTACAGTACAGCACAGGTGCTATTTGGACTATAAGTAAGTTTTTAAGTTCTTATGTGAAGTTTTGTGCTAATGAGTTTTGCAACTTAATAGCTACGTAATATAACATGAATTTAAATACACAACAAATAAGATGATATTAACAGTTACTGCTACTTATAAATCACATCATTTCAGCATGTACTTATTACGAACGATTGATATCGACTTACCTGCTCATGTTTTGAGAAATAAAAAGGAAATTTTTCTTGTTTTCTCTACTGAATTTAAAATAAATTTAGAAATAAATCTATTATTATTTATTACAATTTATCGACGCCATTGTGCTAAAATCAGCACAATGTTAATGTGTGGAAGATATATAAAAAAAATATTTCAGGCCGGAAAGTTATTACTCACACAATATACAGCAAAATATATGCATTGCACTTTTAAAGCATGTCTTTAATTTTTCCATTTAAAAAGACATTTCAACTCTTCAATTCAGATAGCCAATGGTCATCTAACTAATAAGATATTTATTGCATAAGATTAGGCTCGTTTGATTCATCATAAGGTCAATTTGAAATATTTGCTACAAGCTATGGACAACACATTCAAAATGACACATATTGCATTAAAAAATCAGCTTTGGAATTATAACGTTGTTGCATTGATAATTCAATTAATTATTTGATATGCAGAAAATTATTTGAGCTTTTCATAATTTTGCTATATGTGGCAAATATTATTTTCACTGTACGAACGCGTGCAAGCACAAATCACAATTTACTACAATCAACCAAAATCAAATATTAAAATATTTAGTAACATTTGAAAATCTTAATACTTAAGACAGTCTTTTGGATATTCTTAATATTTTCTATGGCACATGTATTGAATATTGAGTAAATTTAAACTTGGTTAATTAGATATGTATTCCATTTTGCAATGCTTTGATTTTCAGGAATAATGTAAAACTTTCTAAAATTTTGAAAAGCTTATATGATTTTGTTTCAATTAATCAGTTCAATATTTGGTTTGCAATTAAAATTATTAAAGAAAATTCAGAAGGACTTGTGAATTATTTTTCTTCTTTTTTTTTCAAAACTTTACGCATAAATATATTTACAATAATTATTTTTATAAAATAAAAACAAAGGAGCATTTAAACCGTTTTAAAATACTACACTAAAATATGATTTATCTTATTTCTTTATGATTTTAATTTGAACAGATATATGTTTTTTTTTTTGTTTTGTATTTTCTTCTTTTTTGTTAATGTACGTGTTCAAATAATGACTTGCAAGAAAATGGTTGCGTCCCATAAAAATTTTAAATCAGATTTTATTTTGTCTTGTCTTGTTTAACACGATAAAACAAATTTTCGTTGTGTTTTACTTTCATTGCATTCACGAAGGTTAATTCTAAAAAGATCACATTAATTGAATACCGTACTAGAAAAATCTTCTTAAGAGCAATGTTGAAACGTAAGGTTGAAAGTTTTATATTCTCCTATCATTTTCATGGACTGTGGTTTTAACTTATCCACTCTTAGATTTTTCAAATAACAGTTATAGTAATATATCAGTAAAAAGTTATAGGACATAGTTTCTTTTCGTATTTAATATTCGTTATACTTCCAACGTGCTGATACTTAGGCTTTCTTTAATGCTGTACAGGTTTTCTTCCCCGTGGTTTTATATTTTCTGATATTTGCCACATTTGTTCCTCTCCTAAGAAATTCTCGAAATTTTCGAAAAATCGAATTATTTTTTCATTCTTTTTATAAGGGTATGCGCTGTAAATGACACATAGTTTTGGTTTTTGAAATAATGCAAGTTTTTAATATAAAATTCAAAATTTTCTACTTACCATTTCTTGAATCTTTTCATATTGACTATTATATTATGTTGTTGCCATCTTTTTGAAAAATTAATTATTCCATCCTTCAGATAATCTTGATTCCCAACATGGACGAAAGTTAAATCTTGAAGAACTAAACCACTAAAATATAAAATATTTACAATCTTTATTGCTTAATCAACATTTTCCGTATCACTTACATATATGGTATACATGGTGGATTTGTTTCTCCCAAAGCTTGCCTATAAACTCGAAAACTGGAACTGGAGTCAATCAGTGCACAGTACTCTTTCAAACCTTCGGTGATGGTTTTATGCCATTCTAATCTATATTCGAAAAATAAATAGCAACTTAATAAAATGAAAACCCTAATAAATTAGCCTTTAATTCTACAAGATTATCTGGAATGTTGCAGATGTATCTTAAGTCTCAAATCAAACGGTCACATTTAAGATCTTTCTAAAAAGATTTAAAAATCTCTTAAGACATGAAAAACAATGATAAACTTCTATTAGCAATGAGCTCAAGAGAAAAATTGCTCAATATATTTTTATTCATAACAGACACTTTCCACCTAATATTAAGCAGACATTTAAATAAAACAAACGAAATATTCGTAAACAAAGTGAGTGTAATGATAGATTACATTCGTATAATCTCATTCATTTACTGTGAGTTGAAAGTATATTTAATTTTACAAAGTATCACAAAAGAACACGATTTAACCATTATATACCAAATGAATAAATAATATAAACTAAAATGAATACCTTCTGATAGGCGCCGAATCCAAGGCTGATAATAATGCTAAATATGAATTGTAATTGTTGATTTTCCTTAAGTGTTTCATTATTTTAATGAATTTGACGACATGTTTTTCCCTGTCTTTGGCATCATCTTGCTTCAATATTTGTGATCTTGCCCAATATGACATTTTATTAAAGTGTTCCGTGAATTTATTTAAATTTGGAGATTTTTCTTCGCATTGTTCTTTTGCGAATAACAAGACTTCGGGTATTTCAATTTTTTGAAATAATTCAGCATCAAGTAAAGTCATTTGTTCGGCTATTTCAACTGATTTCAAGTCGAGAAGAGATGGTAGATTCGTAACAATATTTCTTTGCTGTTCAACACAATGAGTCGAATAAAACTTGTGTTCTTTATAAACTAATACCTAAGATAAAGAAAATTACATTTTGTATTAATCAAAATGAGTTGAAAACAAACATTAATCTTACCTTTTCCACAAGCTTATTCCTCAATAATTTAGCCATTGAAAGCTGACCTGAACAAACAAGCTGATATACAAATTCTACAAGAAGTGTTAGTAGATGATCAGTCAAGTCCGTAGCCCTTTAATGAGAAAGATCTTATCATGATGATATGGTTAATGTATAAATACAAATTTACGTTAAATCATTCACAACCCGTACAAGTAATGAAAATGTCTCTTTTGCTGCTTTCTGTTTGGCATCACTGACTTGGCAACAGAAAATAGTATATCGATGGGTTAATTTTTCAATTAGCTCTAATGGTGTAATGAATGTTCTAAAGGTCGTTATGAATGCTTCACTGAATGCTACATTAGGATGAAAAGAAAAATTTAATGTGAGTATATTACTAGTAAAATTAATAAAATTTTAATTGTTCAAAATATTGTAACTAGCATTTCCTTGTAAGTCTTTTATAACGCAATAAATGATTACCATCTTCTTCCTCATCTGATAGCATCGTAAGGAAACAAAATATTCTCGTTATTAAAGAAGCATTTAAATTTTGAATTATATTCATGCTTACCATTTTCACCGTTCTTTTGGACTTTGCTTGCATGTACAATTAGTGCATCTAAATATCCACCCTTAACTTCCGGCCCGTCTTCTGAGTCTTTTTTAAATATTAAATAATCTGATATGTCTGTTTCCTCAATTAAGTTGGGCATATTTTCTAGCTTAATTGAATGTGCCGGTGATACACTCTGAAATAAAATTGATTAAACTTATTCGATTAGTTACAGGTAGAATTTATCGCCTAATAAACAAACAAATAAAACTAAGTCTTATAAAATTTTCTAGCTCATGATGTTTAATTACGATGACTGTATGAACATGAATGGTTAGTACGTTAACTTATTAGATATGCAACTATTTACGTTATCTACTCTACATATGTAAGCATTAAGCCAAGCACCTTTTGATTAGGAGATATATGTCTAAGAACTACATCAATTCCTTCATCATCTTCATTAGTGTTATCAGAAACGCTTTTTCTGTCCCATCTTTCGTTGTTTACGTTAGTTTCAGCCTTATCATCTTCTGTTACATCACTATTTTCTTCATTTACCGGTGTCATTTCAATTCCTGGATTTGGTGTTCCACTTAACAAACGCCTATTATCATTTGATTCGGTGAATTGCGTTGTTGGTTTTGGACTCGGTGGTGGCGTTGTTATGATTGTTGGTGTTTTACAATTAACTCGTTGTTTCTTTGGTGGTAAAGCTGGGGGTTTCTCATTATTTGGTGATGAATTTGGTGATCCTAACGAGACATTTTTTCGCACTGGCGATAAACTAGAAAATAAATTTGATAAATATCAATATAGTTTATACAAATTTATTTAATTAATACATACTTCATTGTATGACTATGTGATATGTTACGACTCGGTGAAAAATGCTCAGAAGAGTGTGTCATATTGTACGTATGAACTGAATGGCGTAATTGTTCTGTTGAAGTTCGTGTAGATGCAGAACAAATTTCCATATATGCAATAACTGTAATATAATTATTTATTAAGTATCAATTTCAATTCTTATATAACAAGATTATTAGTTTTTTTTTGCTGTAAATTTTGTTATCCATTAGTTAAGGTCATACATATATGTTAAACTGATTTTGATTGTGATTTTTCAATTAAAATTTCACTACACACGTTCATTATTTCGGCTTTGAAAGGAATCACTTTCAGATAATATATATATATATAATTAATACAATTATTAGATAGTCATTTTGAGTGAAATATAAACATATAATATTCAATATGTGAGAGTCGAATTCTGTATAGAAGAAAATAGAATGTACAAACAATTTTCAACCGAAATAGTGAACTACTTATAGTATGAATCAAAGCAGAAGCTGTTCAAAAATAAAATCTTAAATAATTTTCCTTTAAAAATGCTAAAAATAACAATTATGAATATAGAAGGGAAAGTTTTGAAAAGCTTTTCTATTTATTTTTTATATATAATAATTATTTTTTATATAAAATAAGTGATATTTGTTTGGAGTGTGAGAATTTTTTAAGTATGGTGACCATCCATAATTTTGAGCAAATCAGTAATAAACAGAGAGAAGACATAACGTAATGGTATACACGATAAAGTGTATAACATAAATAAAGTCTCATGAAAGCAAATGAAATGAGTAACGTTTACAGAAAAATATAAAACAAAGAAAACATTACACAGAAGCATTGTACAATTTTATGTGGAATAACGTTTTGCCATAACACTAACATACATAATTCGATTTGAAGCTTAACAAATACAAGCCATCAGTTCTTTTATTAAGGATTTGCTTTTAATTGGCTTCTTTCTAACACATCCTTGCAGATTCAGAATTTCGACTTACCCGAATATGCCACACTTTGAAACACTAAATTATCGAAACAAACCCTCGTTAGAGTAGTTCTTAAATTGATAACACATTCGTCTTCTAAATTCAAGATCTAATACCTAGGAACATATCGAATGAATAAAATTTGAAACTTACTGTGTTTTTTCTTCATTGGCAACGGTGGTGGTTGCTCACTATCACCAAAACTATTAAAACGTCGAGGTTCTATTAGACTTTGATGTTTGCTTTGCAGTTGAAACGTTGAGTGTTGTCTTAATTCTGGAACTTCATCTTTAGAGCTATAAATTCATAGATTGAATATGAATATGATAAATATTTATAATCTTCAATTTGTTACCATAAAAAGTTATCAACTTCTTCAACATTATCATACTGGGATAAATGTCTTTCTTTATTTATACTCCGGGTTCTTGTTTTGACTGGTAACGCCGGAGGTGTTTTATCTGTTGGCGTAGTTGAAGAAAACACATCATCCGAAGATGATAGATCAAGACTATTAACTTTAGTTATTGAACTACTGCTTACACTTTGGGTATTTATAATTTTTTCTGTTTTGAAATTCGTACTTTGGTTTATTTCATTGCATATAACTTTATTACTCTCATCAGATGTTGACATTTTCAACATATTGCAACTTGTTGTTGAAACACAATGTTCCATGCTCGATGAAAACGTTTGATTTGAAAAACATGATATAGATTTTTGATGACTTTGTGTAGAGACAACGTTTTCAATCGGTTCATTTTCATGTATTTGACTTCCATCAAATTTTCTAATACTTGCTAGTTCTACACTACTTGCAATGCTTGATTTGTGCGACTGCATACTATGCTCTGATGATCTCTTTGTTGATACGCTTTGCATACTTGCTCGTATAGAATGCATTGATGCGATACCTAAAAGACAAAGACCATTTGTTACAAAATTATTTTATAATTTGTTGATAGACACAAACAAAATGTTCAACAAATGAGTCACACTTCGTAGACAAAAGCAAGTAAGATAAAAATTTAAAGTTTGCTATTGATCATAGTAAATCTACGAGTCAGAATGGCATAAATAAAATCACTATTTTAAGTTATAATTTCGAAGCGCAAACACAACAAACTTTTATTTGAAAATGACCGTATAAGAAAAAGACCACAAACTTATTATTAACTTGTATCAAATTAATGATATCCAAAAGTAATGTACATACTTTTATAGTACGCTTAAAAAGTTAAGAGATGATAGTAATAGCAATTCTTGATGAATGAACGCCATAATAAATGTATTCACAAGAATAGAATCTTGATTCGAATAATCATAGAAATTTGCATTTATGTTGCCTTGATATTTGTGATAAGCTGAATGAGCAGGTAGAATGCCAATAAAATCCGTGGCAGCTTAAATATAATACATAGTATGTAGGTGACATGACAATCACAAAGAGAACAGTTTTGCCCACATTCCAGTGATTTGCAACGAGAAAGTTTGAGTTATATGAAGATTGAAATGTAATGCTGTGGAATGTTTGCTCATGGTAGTACCTTACTATAAGTACTGATGATAATATAATGATTAAAGCATATAATGAAAAATGCGTAGACCTTATGCAACACCAACAAAAAACATTTATAAATATATTCATAGCGTAATAAAAATTTACATAAACTGCGTTTGCAACGAAAAATAAATCCGAATATGGAAGTTTCAATTTTATACCAGACTCATTTGAATTTCTTTGATTCTTTGTCGCTGTTCCAGGACCATATGCAGAATTTTCAAATGACTCCCTGGACACTCTCATAGGCTCTGAATTGAAAGATATAATATATATATAATTTGATATTAAAATTTCCAATATTTGATAAAGTGAATTTTTAAAAAACAATTTTTTCATATGAATTAAATAATCAAATTTATTTAGTCAATATGTCTCTCGAAGAAGACGAGAAATATGTCTTTTCTGTTTACCATAAGCTTTGTCGACTTCAAAGAGTATGGAAAGAAAATGAAAAATACATAAATAAATTTTTAAATAATTTCAATGACATTAAAGCAATTTACTTACTTTGTGCGAACATTCTTTCTACATCGTCGTCTATTTGATCTTCCAACGAATTATCCAATGCTAACGCTCGAAGCTCCTCTTCTTCTCTTGAATGATTAAAAGCAGAGTCTAGTGAACCAGCACTAGCACTCAGCAGACTAGAATTATCATCTGGAGATCGAGATCGCATTGATACACTATAAGACAAAAAGTTTTATTGTTTATTCAACTGAGTATTAAGTGATTATAAACTTACTGGTCAAGTACACAATTTAAAAGCGTTGGATCGACACCAAAATCATGACCATCATTTAGGTTGTTTTGTTTGGGTTGACTACGTCTTTTCGGAGGTAGAGGCGGCGGGTTGTTTGACCTACTAATAGATAAACATTGAAAAACTTTATAAATAATTTTTACTTTTCATTTTGTTTTACCTATTTGGAAGTGGTGGTTTTGGCGGTGGACTAGTATCACGTAATATACTTTCAGTGCTGTGCGAAGTTCTAATTGGATTTGATGAAGATTTTTCTAATATATCACGTTCTCTATAAAATCAAACAATTCATTATATGACTACATATTCAAACAATAATCTTACAACTATATTCAAACACTTACTTAGGCGTTAAAGGAATGTCTGGCAACGATGTTCTTTGCCCGGCTACATCAACTGATGGTCTGTGTAAAGTATTTGGTGATGAATTGTTTGTTGTATTAAATGTTAATGCATTTTCTTTTTCCTTAATTTTTTCATTAGCCAAATTAACCAAATTCTAATTAACAAAAAATATGTTTAACATAATCAAAACAATTATATTTACAACTATTTACTTGCACAGCATTTTCCACAAGATCTACAACTTCTTTTACATTCTCATTACTAAGTGATGCACAATTTTTCTCATCTTCACACAAAAGGACTTCGTCACATAGCTTTATGAGTTTTCCAAGTGATAGGTAAACTTGAGTGGTAGCTGATATTAATGTACTACTATGCTCATTAAGTGTATATGGTTGAAGGGCTACAAGAAGTGTGCATAAGCAATTATATAGTTATATAATACACTGAATATTTTACCTGTATACATATTTGCTACTAACTCTAATATGACTGTGCCATTTCCTGGCAAAACTTCCAATTTATTTTTTGATATAACATCTTTGAAATGTTTTAAAGCATTCTTTACTTGACGAACATGATACTCTAGACCTTCTGGTTGCTTTACCTCTTCATTTAAATGTGCTTTTGCATGTTTACTCCTCGGACTATGGGGTGAATGTGATCTAGAAAACAATATAAAATCAATATACGATGAGTAAACTTATCATTTATTACTAAACAACACAAACATATCGAATGTTAGTTAATTACTTCAATTTCAATAAACTTTTGCACGTGTTTTTCTGCACCACATGCTATTCATATTAAATTTATAAATTGAATTCATTGTTACACGCGTATCTAGAACATTTTATTGTGAAAGTTCTTTAAACGATTGTGGGAAAGTTTGGAGTTTCATCAACAAATTATAAATTTCAAAAATTCAAAAACTAAATGTAGACACCACCAGCTACAGATTAGCACTAAAGAGGTATATGTCCCGACAAAATTAAATACAACCAATAAAATGTAATGTTAATGTTAACAATGTTAACCATTAGCATCACTTCGATTCACTGTGAACTACCAACTAATAATGTCCATAGCGGGAACTCTTTTGTGTGACTTTTGTATAATGAGTTTGCCCTTGATTTGGATAAATTGATATCATTTTTTGAGAATTAATTAGGCATCACTATTGAAAACGTATCTAATCATTTTCATCTTACCTCCCCAAAGTATTCGTTGGCGTTCGCATTTGTGATATTTTTTCAAATAAATCGTCTTTAAATGAACGCGCTCTACGTGCTAGTTTCGTGCCCTTTAAACTGTTCTTATGACCCGATGTACCTGTAGACGAAGAATTTGGCGTCGATGGTGAGTGTACCCCATCTGCAAGAAATAAACAAATTTAAAGAAAATTTTAATTCACTCTTTGATGCATTTTTAATTTGAATTAATGTTACGGATCTCCAGCAACGATTTTATGTTTCAAGTTTTAAACTATCTACCATATATTCGCTTTACACCAACAACTGGTTTATCATTATATATTTCCTGTGATAGCCGGGTCTTGAAGGAATCAATTGTATGTCACAATTGATAGTTGCTTCCTTATTCTCTCTTTCATCTCCTTCACTAATAGTTTGATAATCCTCTAACGATATTCTTAGTACATACAAGTTTATCGCGCCCATTTGAAATGTTTTACGTCTCTCCCAAACTTTGAACATTGTCAGAGGAGTAAATATAAGTAACACATCATATTCAGATACAATTCTAGGGAATAGGAATAAAACCCAAACTCAGATATTTTAGTGTCATCAACTACATAGCATCTAAGATCTTAAGGCAGGCTAATGACTAATAAATAATTTCCTCAGGTCAAGGTTTTGTTTACTTTAAATATCCTTATCGGAACTCGGCGTGGTCCACTTATGTTCATTAACATTTTTATTACTTTCTAATTTCAGGAAAATAAGAGTTATAGAGTTATGCTCATAAATCATAGGATTTTGATTATATTATGATTTTTTCAATGAATCTTAGATAAGGATAAAATAAACTATTTTAGATTAGTTTCGTAAGAACTTGGGATTCAAAATTTTAGTTAATCCGTAACTACCAAAGTTCTAAAGAAATCAAATTTAATAAAGAAAAGTTGAATTGAAAAGGCTGTTTTTGATTTTGAATATATTCAAGTCCTGGATACTGGACCTCGGATTTCCAATATGTACTAGAATTGTGCATATTTTTTTACACTTGATAAGTTATTAATCATAATACGAATTTTAGATGTTATCAAGGCTGACAGTGGATTTGAACTAAAACGATCAGCAACAGATGTATAGATGAAAGTATGAATTTTTAAACAAAAATTTTAATGGAATTAATTCTGGACACTTTTAAGAAAAATTTATAAATTCTTCATTTATTTATTATATATCCATTATAATTGTATTTATTTCATATGATCTCAACAGTATTATTTTAAACTAACTTCAAAATTCAAACACATAAAATGCAGGAAAACAAAAAACTAGTAAAAAGGAAATAAAAATAAGAAAGCATTCCCAGACTGTCTCGTTGAGATAACGGGACATTTTAGTGTTGCCGTTCCTCACAAATTTCAAACAAAAAATGCTTCTTTGATACACGCACTGTTTTCAATTTTTTTAAAGGAGAAACTGAAAACAAAGTAACAGAAATTTATGTAGAAATATTGAGAAAAACCATCGTAGTTTAAAAAAGAATAGTCAAAGTATTAACATAGTACAAATTACAATAGAGTCTCAACTTAACTTTTAAAAACATAACAAAAGTGCCCAGAATTAATTCCACTATGATCACCACTGTTTTTGGATCATCTTTTATATGAAATTCAAATTAAGAAATATATAACTATAACTATACATAGTGTGATTCTAGATATTTTGCAAATGGTGTCAAACAGATGTCCGAATAAAATAAATTTCTTAACTAAAGAAACACTTTTCTATTGTCTATTGAACATTTTAACTTAATTTCCACAATAAATAAATCAAATTAAATTGAATAAAATTTTTCGCAATGTAAAAACAATGGGACACCCATTTTAATAAAATTTGTCATTTTGTTCCGGTCGTTAATTAGCAACGACTTCCATATCGGAAGATAACAGACCATATTGGAGATATATTGAAGTTGTTATGACGTACATATGTATTTTAAAGCACAAACCGAGAACAATGTGACGTAAGTTTTTATTTTCATTCAAAGAGATGATCTCGTTATACTTAGTCGTCGTCGTGGTCGTTGGTGCCTTTTTGACACAAATTTATATTTTTCTATTTATAACGTCTGCATCAACTCACACTTATTGATTAAATACCGGAATGAGCGGCCAATTCGCCTTGAATCCTTCGGGCATTTGAATATCCGATGTCTATTCCCGTGCAAGTTATACGAACTTAGTTTTTTTCTTTCGATTCTTGCAAAATCATCCAGAAATGTGTCATCGTATTCTGGCATAATATGACGTCAGTGTTTTAAATTAAATATAAAATAATTTCACATAAATGTTTTTCAAGTACTTTTCATTTATAAATCAGCTTCTACAAGATATCACACTTGTAAACACACAAAATCGAAATCATTATAAAAATCAAGTTTGAAAATTTTACCGACTTGACCACAAACCAAGACCCAAGAGAAAGTGAAAGTAACAATTTTTTTCTTCAATGATACTGAAATATTTTTCATTGGATTACTTGTCCACGAGCGACACTTTCACATGGTTTTTACTTGCAACTAAAATAACCGAAAATTTTATTTTATAAACCAACAATAATTTGCAAAACATTTGCTTCCGTTTTCGTGGACCATAAAAATTCGACTTAAGAACATGAAATTTCTTGAAACCATATCATGTCTCTATCACATTCCACAAATTTAGAAATGATTTATTACAAAATATACGAAAGCTTTCACATTATCAAGTTAAAATCACTAAAATACCAATCAATAACTAGTTCAATAGAAAATTCCGGGCTTATACTGAATTCGGTTCTGCTCAACGACGTATTTTGGCCTACATTTTCATAAAACTACTTTTGAAGAAAAAAAACGAACTTTATAATGAAATGAAAAACTTTTCTGTCTCGATAGAAAACATCATTTTGTTTTCAAAGTCTTAAAATAAAATCAAATCAGATTAACGAGAAACAGCACTAATGGCCACACAGGAAAATTTCAAAAATAAATTCATCAAAAAATAAAAGAAAATCCAAACACAGATGAACGAGATGACAATCAAATGAGATGAGGTTCACGGTGGGATTATTGCAAAATCTCCCACGTCATATGCACAAAACGACAAATATTGACAACATATTGTATGGAATCACAACCGAAAAAGCTTAAATATGATATCAGTTAAAAAATTTTGATGTTAATGTAAACAGACTGATGTCACAACTTGCGTTTAAAGTGCACCGGAAAAAATTAACCTGAAACTTGTGGACCCACAAACTGTCTACTGTTTTACACGCACCTGACAAAAATGTTGTGAAAGAAACCGAAGTTTTTTAGCTGCTAATTTTACTTTTACTTTAGACAGACCACCTTTCTTTATCTTTCTTATCATGAAAGCTGTTCACTTAGTCGCCGTTTCGTTCGTGTGCCACAACTTTCTAGATAACGAGAAACGGCAAATGCTGTGGAAACGTATGGTGACAATTGAGTAATGTCAATAATTCACATGTTAGATAGCATACAATTAGTTAAAAATTATTATGTTTTGTTCGAAAGATCTCACTCTTGATCGGAGTAGTAAAATTTCAGAGAGTATTGTATCCTATCAGTCCAGAATCGAATAAGAATAAAGTACTACTGTGGTGTTTGTTTTATTATCACATCAACAGTAATATTTCAAGACGAATAAATGCCATCGCCGACAAAGCAACATCCCACAAGATTATCGAGGTTTTCTTATTAGGGCCGGAAAGGTAAATGTGCTTTCAACCAACAGAAATATTCCCTTTTGGAGGGAGAATATGTTCTGACTATAAATACTGAGTCCCAATTTGGCAGAGGATTGACCAGAGCAACACAGATCAGACAAACAAATGTCCAAAAATTTCACAAAAAATATATAATGATAGGTAGTCCACTGCGTTTGGCTCACACTTCAAGCTCCAGGATCAGTGGCTATAGTTGAGCTAGCAATGTTTGAGTTAAATAAAATATTTTGGGTAACTCATTCAGGGAACGAACATCTTCTTCAGAAAGAATTTAAATATAATGTACTTCTCATTTATTACAATTAGTTTTTGAAGTGAAACTTATAGACTCGTCGAGCTATCAAAATTTGCCAAAAAGTCTTTTGTCCTTTTCTTATTACCGATATAGATCCAGAGCCATAGAAAAGGTATACGATGATCCGCACAAAGATAAGATGCCGAGAACTATTTTGTTTCCTCGTACACAGTTTTATCATTCCACAAAAAGCACAGCCTTTAAGCTTGGTTCATTGGTACTAATTCGTCGCGAAGAGAGTATCTTTGCTCATGATTCATTCCTTCGTCGTGAATCTGCCGCACTTTTTAAAACAATCCACAAATTGAATGACGCGACGCGGAACACATTCACGGTGAAAACGAAAATCTGTTGGTTCAACTTTGGCAGAGAGAGAACTGAATTCGCTGCAAAATGAATCCAGCATGGGAGTTGTCAAATTTCCATATGAAAAAACAGTTCTGCACGCGCCGAATGTACCAATGAATCCAGATTTAGTGCTGTTAGCTTTTAACTGGCGCACAGTTGTTAAGCAGCTATACAGGTAAACATTTTTGAATCAAGTGTAGGAAACTTTGCCTTTTGGCGCGTTGGAGAGACAATTTTAGTTGCCCTTGATATTTTGTCACAACAACACGTTAGCCTAAATGAGTTCAGGGTAGTTTAGAGCCCTTAGATTAATTGAATGTATGGTGACATGTTTAATTTTGTGGAAAACAATAAAAGACCTCATTGTAACAATTAAGATTCATGCTCTATAATTTCAAACAATTAATACTTAAATTTCAAGAAGAAGACCTGATTAATTATAGAGACATCCTATTAGAGAAGCTTTATCTGTGTTTAAAGTATACTTCCCGCGCAAATAACCAAATCACATAATCCAGATCATGATTTATTTTATATAATAAGACACATCGTCTCATTTGTCGAGTGTAATTATGCAACTTTAGTTATAAAGTCTAAAAAGAATGGTGATCTACTTTAGATATTATGAAAAAAATCATAATATTTGAAGTTTAAGTTTAATATAAGATGAAAGTAAACCAGAGATGACTCTTGAAACATTTCATTACAATATATGAAATTTAACATCTTGCTTTATATATTTGATTGCTTTTTTATAATTATCAAGGAGTACACACAGCGGGTTGCCAAATTATTATGGTAATTTTATTTCCGCTAAGTGGCGCAACAATTCCTTGTATTTCATAGGGTAATTATGGCTCTCTCTATTACTATGAACACTTTTGTCCGATATATTCCGACCAATTTTAATTGCTGAATATACTATTCAATCATAGTGATATGTGGAACCATAAAGTTATTCTCCATGAGACAAGGTTTTGCATCCATAAAATGTACCTTTTGGGAATAGCTCTTATGCCCGGTTTCACGAAGAACAAGTTATCCAATAGATAACTATCTATGAATAATATTTATCCAGCGAATACATTTTTCGAGCGTTTCACGAAGCATTACGAGTTATCCACGGGTTAACGATTGACAGTTGACATATTATTAAATTAAAGGGTTTTTTACTCATTTTAATATATAAAATTAATTTATTTTAATGAATTGACTCTTATTTACAAAAATAAACACAATTTCAAAGATATAATACTATAAATCCAAATTACTTTGAACTGTCACTTTATCCAATAGATAAATATTTATCTCGAGAAAATCGCGTGGATAAATTATTCCATAGTTTATCCCACAGTTTAACTATCTCGACTTTCGTGAAACGCGAAAATGAGTTATCTGGAGTTTATCCACAGATTTTGGGTTAAATTTATCTATCCATCGTTCATGAAACCGGGCATAAGTATGTTAAAATTAATTACCATGACCCTGAGTATCTGACGACGAGCTAATATTTCTAGTTTAACTTTAGTTTGTTAGACACAATTGCTTTTATGAATAAAGGAATAAATTAAGCAGCATCCAAAAATAAAGCCTGTTTTACCTGGGATACGTATATTTTACAAGACGTCACTTCTGTGTTGAAAATGTGCTACTGTTCATAATAGTATGGCAACCCATTACGAATCAATTCTTTAATAGACATATTTAACTTCTATTTTGATTGGGCTTTCCATCAACTTTCAGTCAGCCGAAAGTTGAATAAAGACATAAGAACAGCTCCTTGCGAGTATGTAAACGTAGGTTTAGGTTCACGGAATTTTGAAGATTTGGATTTATTTTTTGAAATTGCGTAAAACGTTTTCTGAAAATTGGTTTTGTTCGAAAAGGCTTTTTTCCAAAAATCACAAACGTAAAAATTGGCTAACGACTTTCCAAATCTATCGTTACTTTTTTAATAATATTTCGCGTGTATTAGTTATTTTTTCAGAAGGGTGTAGTCGCTTATCCACCAGCAATGATCCGTCTTGATCTCTTTAGTCTTCTTAGTCCTTTTTAAGCGCAAAAATTGCAAAAGAATAAAGAATAAAATTAAATATCTGGCCAAACGACTTGAAAATTCCCTGGACCTAAACCTACGTTCAATAAGGGAATTTAGACATATCGCTATACATATACCTACGCCAGGGCCTGTCCTTGTCTCTTAAGGCTAAGATTGAGATCACATACCAAACAGGTTTTCTGAACTGAGAGTGCCGACTATTGGATCCACTGAATGATGCAAATGGGTGTCAACCATTGGTGATTCAAGTTTTCATACATATGATAAATTTTAACTGTTCTGTTGCAATAAATGTATTTCAGCTCGAAGAAGTTCTTTTACCAGAATCACTTCGTCATGGAATAAGGTAAAATTTAAACACCGTAGAACATTTGCACAAGTTTAAAATGAAAACAGATATGAAATGCAAGTAAATATCTCGAATGAGGTATTAGGAAGATATTCATGAAATGTCGTCATAAGTTATCGCAAGAAAATTTATATTGAATCATATCGACGAGATAAGGTGAAATCTGGCCGACATGAGTATTTGGTGTGATTTCTAAAATTTAAAAATATATCAAAAATTCATAATTTAACACAATATCCACTTACTCAATCACTTGTTGATTGCACAGCAAGATGCAAATACGTTTGGAAAATGATTTTCTCAATTTGCACGCAGTACTAAGTTAACACAATCTACGTAGATCATCAATTGTGGTCAGGTTTAATTGCAAATGATTAGATCAGATCACCCATAAATTGTAGAACGTTCGTTCTATTTAATTAATCAATCCAATTAAGTTAGTAGCAAGTACCAAAACGAAGGCGAACAGACTTGTCTACAAGGTTAGCTGCATTTGTCACGAATTAAAATTGGAAAGATTCGAGAATCACCCAGAAATCTTACTAAGCACTTGAATATGCGATTATTACTCGAATATGTTAACCAGTTACAACCGCGGAATGTAACTTACTGACTCGTTTGCACTTTGAAACTCGACTGGTGGATGTGGATGTGAAGAATACCTCATCGGAATGAGTAATACTAGCAAATCAACTTCGAAAAACTTGTGTTTTCTTGGTCAAGAACGGGGACTAGATATTCACCATCGTCTCGGGTGGTTACTCGACGTCACACGACACAGTTGTTGCGTTTTAGTGACAACAAACAAATCAGCAAAAAACTAAAAGAAAAAAATTATCATATAAACGAGTAAATAATATAATATACTATATACATTTTGTTTATTGTTATATCATGTCATGTCGCACTATGACTAACCAAGTAAGGTATTCGCATTTATTTGCATTAACCATTCCCAATTTGGTCAGTAGTTATGATTTGGATGATTGCGTCTGATCATCTGTCGTCTTGACTCAAGGAATCTTGTGATTTGGGGGAAAACTAAAGGAAATTGTATTGAAAAACCTTACAATGACGCGATCTATGACGTTCAGAATTTTAGTGTGGGTGAATTGTACAAAAGTTAATTTTATCTCAATGCTCCACTGTTCCTTTCCCGCTGGAAGCAAAACTATCCACAAAGGAAGAGTACTGATTGACCGGGCGTATCACCACTAAATATGTCAACTATGTAGATAATTTAATACATGCGAATGTAAACAGTTTGTGTGCGTTATGGTTTATGAAACTTGAGCATAGCATATAACATAATAATGGCAGCTGAATCAGGTACAATATTCGATATTTCAAAAAATCACAATATTATCATTAAATCCAAGTAAATACACTCGCCGGGATGCTATTTGCCATAAGTGGTAGACCCAAATTTTATCCGACGATTCTACCCCGCCTTCCATTTTCATAGAACACTAGAAATTTTCTCTTCATTTTATGTTGTGTGTATATGAAAGGGTACTTCCGTGTAAAACATATTCTCCATATTTTTGTATAGATAATATTAACATGAATATTTTCACTTGAAATTTGATAAATATCATTCATTGCATTCACATTTATGTATTCAAATCATTTACTTTACGATTTATTTACTCTTCAATAGTGAAACATAAAATTTTCTTCCAAAATCAATGTCTCTTACAAACATACCATTTTTATGAGTCGACGTCATTTTCATGAACTTTTATCTTCCCGATTTCAATTATCGTTACAGACACTTCACTTTAATGCATTTAATAACATTTCTAACTACCCGATAATCAATGAATTTCCATCTTTTCACTCAAACTTTGCCTCATTTGACGGCCGATTTGACGACATCTTGCTATTCAACTGGTATTGCCATTTGCCATTTGCAAGCTAGTACCCGATACACACACGGAATTTTTACGGGGTATACACTTTCAAATTGACATGTACAGAGCTTGTTCTCAGTCGAGGAGATAGATGGCAGCAAAAGAGGTCCATGTCCTTACTAATTGAACCTGGACTGAAATTGGTGTGACCATGTGTGACTTAAATCAAGCACTGCCAAGCTGAAAAATCTTTAGGTTTTACAATAGACCCGCCAAATTCGCGGTTGGTCTGTGACTCGATTCTTACCTGTTTGCTTTTTGAAAACTATTTTCTTTACTCTTTGTCTTTACAACAAAACCGGCACACATGGGAGATTGGTAACCATTCCGGCTTATATCTAAGAAAACATAGAAGAATCTGACATGTGCCTACAGCAAGGACTGCGACAGATTGCAGCCTCGATTTAAATGTTTTTCAACACAAAATTCGACAGTACCATATAACAGCAGTGTTTTATTATGCACTGATCTATATAGCTCTGGCTCAGCCTAATAAAACACACTGGATCATTGTTTCCGGAGGTCGGCAGCAATGTGACTTTTGACAAAACACATGAAAAGAGCTGTCTGTGAATTTAAAAGTGTTTTTAAAAGTTACAATTTACAATTCGCCAATCTTTAAATCAACATGGCTGACGTAAACCTTCATCCCCGAAGTGTGCATAGCTTCTAATTACCTCCTTTTGCTCAAACGACTTGACAGATTTTAAAGAGTGAGGTGTCATTAGATTCGTATTCTTTCCCGGAGTGTCAAACACTATAGCCGTGTTCTTTTGGTCACTCTAACAGAACAGAACTGTCAAATCCCATACATTTAACAGAACAAGGTTAGTTCTTGATAATACCTGGAACTAATTTGCTGTTCTGAACAGAATAGTTGAGCTAGAAATGTCCAGATGGCGACATCGATCATTTTCTTTGACGTGAACCTAAATTTTTCTTTACATTCAACAAAATTATAATTTCTTCAAAACTTTCAGTTAATTTCAACTGAAAATTTAAATTCATTTAATATGTGAGGAATTTATGCAACCAAGGGCTCACAAAATGGGAAAAAATCGAAGAAAGTTCATATAAATGGTAAGTGAAGTCGGTAAAAGTTTGTAATCTATCGAGAACAAGTCCGATGCGTTCTTTTGCTACTCTAGTTTTGTACTCGATAGCGATCACCAAAAGAACGCGGCTTATGTGACATCAGCCAAAACACAACATAGCGGACGTAAACCCTCATCACCAAAGTGTGCATAGCTTACCATATATGACGTCAGCACAAAACTCCTTACAACTTTATAAACTTGTCTATTTCCTACCTACTTACTCTCCGACTTCATATTAAACTAAAAAGCCAAAAATAAAAAAAGTTAATTTAAAAAACCAAAAAAAACCGACTGACTGTAAAAAGGAACTAAAAAGATGTAAACAAGACGTATTCATAATTAAATCTATAAATCAGTACTATTAAAATTGTACTTGTGTCGTTTGTATGCTGATAGTGAGTGCACCTAGAGGTATATTGTATTGCTAACATAAGCACTGATGTACCCAGGTATCTAATTGCTCAATATTTGTAGTACACAAACAGACAAAGAATAACTAATTGGCAGTCGGAGGCTATGCATATTGTTTGGTTAGTCTGTGTAGGTAGTCTCCGATTGTCAGTAAGTTAATCTTTGTCGTGATAGGGATATAATGGTGAAACACCGGCAGGTATGTTTAAAAAAAATAAATCTGCAGCTAATGATTTACAAGACCAATACGTCAAAAAGTAGATTTCACTGTACAGCGGACATATGACTGTGAAAACAAGCCATAAGAAACTTGTAAATTAATTTTGTCAAACAGTAACGTTTGACACGGCTCAAAGGAAAGTTAGGGGATCTCTTATATGATATATGTTCTATATATGTGAACAAGCCGTGAAAGGAATCTCCAAAAATAATACAAGGAATGACAGTGTCATAATCTTCCATTAAGATGTGAATTCACTTCCATACGTTTTCCAAATCAGGTTTATCTCATACCAAAAATAAAATATTTTGTTTTGTATAAAATTATAAGATTTATTTCAATCACTATTTTACAAAATTTTTAACACACACTTCTTGAGATTTTTATTTTCGTTTTTTAAATAGGAGAATTTTTTAAGAAAAATTATATTAAAGACTATTGAGTTCTTTTATTTTGAAATGTTTTTGCTCAAACTGAATAAATATTTAAAAATAAGTGATTTTATATCGTTTTTAATATGAGTAACATTTGAATATTTAAATTGAAATTTTTGACCTGGATGGTCCAAAGAAAATAATTGTGGAAAAATAATAAAAAAAAGTAACTATTATTCATGTAAGATTTCTATAATCGTTATTGTTCCATAAAACGCTAAATGTTAAATTTCAATTTTAAAGTTTATAAGAGTAGAAATCTTAAGAGCAGTAATAAATAACATATTTTAACAACTTTTACTTCTTTCGTGTAAAAATATACAGAAAATTCAAGATTGTTCGATATATCATGCGTAATTTAAATTATATTTTGAAATAATCGTAATATTCGTATTCTGAAGATTGTCTCGTAGTAAGAGAAAAACTACCAAAATTATATATGTTTCTTCTAATATCATATATTCAAAATTACATTCGCATGATATTTCTTCAGATGTTGGTTGAACTAACAATTTAACGATATAATAAATTGTTCTACTTCTGTGTATAAAATACTTAAAAACAAACTATAAACTTAGAGTTGATGTTAAACCTAACTATTTCAATGATAATCTATATGATATTCACCTAGTTTTTATATAATAGTGTACAAGAGGCTATTATCAATAAACGCTTGTTTCAGTTTTACATTTTTCGTTTCCTTTTTATTATAAAATAATAAAATATTTAAGCCTATAATTTTTTTGTTTGAAACTAACTAAAATTATGTTTCATTGTAACATTTCGAAATTTTTTACTTACTTACTTAATAAAATTTTTTAATCTTAGAAAAATAACTTTTTACAACTACCTAGAGTTTTAATGATTGTTTAATTATATCGTTTACTTAATTTACGTTCAAGGAAATACGTTTTTAATGTATAATTTAATATACATACACTTTTAAAATTCGTTATTTTGGCGTGCAGTGAATAAAATTTATAAACAAAATTATAAACGTTACAATACATTTTTCACATATTTATTTCGAGTCCTTTTCAGTTAAAAAATGATTCCAGATGAAAACTGTTGAAGTAAAAAATTTTAAGCTTGAGTGACCGACCTGTAACTTGTAGATTCTTTAAGAAATTCAAAAGTGATTGTTAAATATTTCTTTGAAATAACACTAGATCATGCTTTCTAAGTGTTATTAGGCCAACTCGAGGCTTTAGTCAGTAAATAAAATCGTTTTATCTTCGACGAAATAGGAGTTCTCTTATTGAAATTAAATACGAATGCTATAGTTTTCTATTCAATCTGGATAAGCATATACGATTGGAATGTATTGTCGACTTGATATTATAGTTTTAATGCACATGGAATATTTAAAAAGTAACTTCTTTCTTTTATGGCTCTTAATTATTCATTATTATTCCGCCGTATATTTATCTTCTGGATTATTATTATGTAGATTCATTTATATGTTTTATATTCAAGCTGAAGTTACTAAATGATGCCTATTGATAAAATCAATTTTTTCTTACAGTACATAAAAAATATAAATAATTTTTACTTCCATTCAAGATGGATATTAAATCTAATTCAGTTTTTAAAATTGTAAATAACTAAAAACGTAATAATATAACTTTATAGCACATTATATTGTCTTTTCTACGTTAAAATGAAACATAATACATATCATTGTCGAAATAATGATACAAAATAAAAACAAAGCTTTTTAAAAAAATTATATATATTCAAAGTGCTATAATATTAAATTTTAATAGTTCAGTCATTTAATAAGTGTACGATTTACTTAGTCTGCTTCAAAATGATCTATTTCACAGGCAAATAGTGTTCATGATAACACTCGTAGATAATTTTCTTAGCATTTTGGAAAAATATATCGTACACAAAAGTACCAAAGAACATATATCACTTATTACACAATTCTATATGTAAATCGCTTCAGATCCCTTATTAGCTTGATGACCGCCTGATATATACAAATTATTCGTCGGTGATTGAACTCCTTCAGACCAATCAGATGTTGAATGTGGCGATGAACTTGACCAATGTCCTGGTGATTCTGGTGATGGCGTTGGATAGCTATCTAGTGTTTGAACTAAATGTTGTGGTGTCTGTCCACCAGAATGTTGGCTTGGTGGAGTGAGGTACTGATAAAAAGATGACTGCATATTTTGTGAAGGATGTGGCGAAGAATTTGAATGGCCAGGTGTTGTTGATGAATTTGAATTCTGCGAAGATGGTGGATGCATTTGTCCTGTAAATAAATATTTTAAAGTTAAATAAAATTAAATATTGAAAATTTTGTTTCATTTATACATACCTGGAGATCCACAGAATCCATTTAAATACAATCCGGCTGTACCGAATTCAAATCCCATTTGTTGCATCGATGGTAATATTGCACTGCTCGTATTTTGTTGCACCGTTTGTTGTTGCTGTTGAACTTGTTGTTGCTGCTGCTGCTGTTGTTGCTGTTGCTGTTGTTGCTGTTGGCTTTCAATGCTACTCGCTGGCGAAGTTAATCCACTAACACCACTCACGGGAGAATTCTCTTGTGATATACTTGTGGCTTGAAAGCTCGGGTTACTTGTTGGACCATTGGTAGCCATACCTTGTTGTGATCCATGTTTTTGATGTGTAGCATGTCTCATCGCTTGTATATGCGTAGGAGATGTTGGTAAACCGGGACGTGTTTTAGCCGGTGATGGAGATCCTTAACAGATTTACATTATTAATTATTTTATTTATTAAATAAATTTTTCATTCCTTACCTATGTATCCTTGAGGTGAAAGCGCCATGTTGCTTTGTACCGAATGCGGTGGTGATTGATTTGAATATGGAGGACTTAATCCCTGTTCACCAATATGAACATTGTGTGCATTCACACGTTGCGCATTCAGAAGATCATGAAATGTTGATCCCATTGAATAACCATAATTTTCCATGTTTAGATTTTGTAATGATTGAATAGACTGTACATGCTAAAAAATTAAATCAATATTCTTGGCTATGATTTTTTTAAATATATGTTTTACCTTTATACAATCTTCATAGCTAGGAGGCTGAGGTTGTTTTGTCCCCATCATCTCTAGATTGTGATGTGCTACCATTGCATTTGAATACAAACTAGCGGTGTCGTAGGGACTTGGCAGACTTGTCAATGGAGATTCGGCAGAACTTATCCCTCCATCTGTTAGTTGAACATCAGTCAGTAATTGACCTTTCTTCGTTGAGTTTTTCTTAACACTCGGCTTTCTCCTGAGACTCCCATCAGTTTCTGGGCTATTTGGGCCTACTTTTTGTCTCTTTTTTGCTTTTGGTTGTTTACCAGAAGCAATCACTGTTGGTTGTGTTATAATTTGAGCTTGGTTAGGTGGTGATCCAATCATTGTATTTGGGATCACTGTTACCATTTGTGGACTTCGCTGAACATGTTCGTCCAATAATCTGACTATATCATTATGTAACCGTTCACTAGCTACATCTCTTGGAAGCCGATCCATATGATCAGTTATCTCTCTATTTGCAAAGTTGTCTAACAACGCTTTACATGCTTCATAAGATCCTTCCCTAGCAGCTAAGAATAGTGGTGTTTCGTCTTTATCATCTTGTGCATCTCGATTTGCATGATGCATTAACAGAATATTCACAGCATCGACATTATTAACTGCAGCAGCCCAATGTAACGCAGTTTTACCTGAATTGTCAGCTGCATTTATATCAGCATCAGCTGTGATTAAATTCTCAACCATTCCTTCAATAGCTAAGCGTGCAGCTAATATAAGCGGTGTTGTTCCATCATATGTTCTAGCATTCAAATTTGTTGCCCGATTTCGTAACAATATTTGGAAAACACCTACTGCATCAGCTGCAACAGCAGCATGTAAAGGTGTTCTTCCTGTATTATCTTGACAATTTGCATCTGCACCAGCATCTAGTAAACGTTTTGCCGCATCAGCTCGAGCAAACCTTGCTGCTAAGTGTAAAGAAGTTTCACCAGTTTTATCCATTGTTGCATTTATTTCAGCACCTTGAGCTAAAAGATCAGATATAACTTGTGCTGTTGAATCATCTGTAGAATCAATATCTTCTCCAGTATCAACTCCACCTCCACGAACTGCTGCAACCATCAAAGGAGTCATGCCTCCAGGTCCAAGCACATCAACATCATGTTTTCCATCTTGATGTGCTGGTGGTGTCATCATAGACGGGCGAACATCAGCGACTTCTAAATGTTGTTGTGCCCATACGCGTGAATCTGGCGCTTCTTCATAGTCCGTTACCACTGTATGATCACTAGAATATCCTTGTTCACAAACTCGAAGTCGCTTTGGCTGTGGCATTTCTGATTCATCATCAGACCAGTGCTGTGCGTGACCCATATGCCCAGAATTCATATTCACATCAGAGTCCATACAAGCAAGTGCTTGATTTTTACTCAAATTACGCATTTCTTGACCATCCGGTCCTCTTCTTGTTGAGTGACGTCTTGGTCCGGTAGCCTGTGTAAAGTAACCTTCTGGGAACCATGTTTTACCATGAGCACGTTTTTGTTTGGTTATTACTAGTGCAGCTACCATAAGGCATGCAAATAACACCAATATAGCACCTAAAGCTACATAGTTCGCATTTGTCGGACTATCTGGCTCACCATCTCCAGGATTGTTCAAGCCTCGAACTTGATATATTGGGAATGAATTTGAAAGAGTGTGCTTTGATGCAGTGGCTGCAAGAAACTCAGCTGCTTCTCTGGCAGTATTGAAACATTCTTCACATTTTCGATTATCAATTTCTAAGAACACTTGTACTCCAGTTTGACCCATACGTTCAGTAAATGCTATATGATGTTTTCGTCCAAATGCTGTATCTTGCAAACCAGGAACTTCAGAGCTTCCTTTCCATGGATAAATCATGTCATTACCAGCGCGATCTTTCTTAATTCGTAGAGTTGTTCGTAACTGATGTCCCATATCACGCAAGAATGGTACAATATTTTCTCGGAATTTGTAGATATCCATAAGCACAACAACTGATATTACTCCCTCAGCTAGAACTGGTGGTTCTTTTTCGTTTTCACAATCCAATCCATCCCAATTACATTCTGCATTATTACATCCATAATCACACATTCCGTTAGCATAATGTTTCTGACAATAAGCATCATATGTTGGATTACAAGGTTGAAGTTTCTTTTCGCAATCACGTCCATCGAAAAGACATTGTGGATTATTACATTCTTCATTACACATTCCGTCCATAAATACTTGCCAGCAGTCAATTGAAGCTGTACAATTTTTCCAAGGATTAATACCCAAAGAACAATCGTTTCCATCGAAGTTACAAGCATATGTGTTACACTCTTCATCACATTTATGATTGCCCTTTTTCTGTGGGCAACCCTTCTTAATGCATTGCTCTCTTTGATATTCTAAATCTTTCTTGTACACATTCAATGAATTACCATTGCTTTCAAACCATCCCCGATAGTTAGGATCATATTTGTCACATATTTTCCCAGACCACTTTTCAGGGCAGAAGCATTCAAAATCTCCCAATTTATTTTCACAAGCTGCACCTCTCTCACAAGGATTTGGCTTACATTCATTGACTACATCAATTTCACAATGTTTTCCAGCGGTTCCAAATGGACATTCACATCTATATCCACCACGATCATCAATTAAGCAATTACCTACTTGACATGGATTCGAATCACAGTCATGTCCTGAAAACTCGCAGTTATTTCCATAATATCCATCTGCACAAACGCAATGATGTCCAGTTTGTCTAGTCGAACAAATGCCGCCGTTTTGACAAGGTGAATGGGCACAAAAATCGACTTTATTTTCACAGTGTCTACCCATGTGACCAGGTTTACAGTTGCAATGATAATCATTAACAAGTTGAACACAATCAAGCGTTCCAGGATTTGAGCATGGATTCGATAAGCATTCATTTATATCACCTTCACATCGTGAACCCACAAATCCGGGTGGACAAGAACATTCAAATCCTCCAACTTTATCAATACATGTTCCATTATTATGACATGCTCCAGGCTTACAATCATCATGGTTTATTTCACAAATAATTCCCACTGTACCTGATGGACATGAACAACTGAAGTTGTTGATTAGATCATGACACGTTCCACCATTTTGACATGGATTTGGTTTGCAATCATCAATATTCAATTCACAATTTTGGCCTTGGAATCCTCGCTGGCAAGAGCATTGATAAGCACCAATAAGATCATTACAAGTTCCACCGTTTTGGCATGGTTGTGATTCACATTCATTAATTTCTTTTTGACAATAGGAGCCAGTGTATCCTTGATGACATATACATTTGTGTGAATTACCAATATCTTGACATGTTCCATTGTTGCACAAGTGTTTAACGTTCACAGACTTTCGAAGTGCTGCATCTTTGCATGAAACCATTTCAACATCACATAATTTTCCTGTCCATCCTGGAGCGCATATACATTGATAAGTATTAGATGTTTGAATACAAGTTGCACCATTTTCGCAAGGACTCTCTGAACACCAATCAATAGTCTGCATGCATTGTCTGCCTGTATAGCCATATGAACAATGACAAGTGTAGTCACTACCGTTCTCGTGACATGTTGCTCCGTGACGACATGGCTGAGAGTCGCATTTATTTATTTTATACTGACAATTAGATCCTGTGAAACCTGGTAGACAAGAACAATTGTAACTATTGATACCATCGATACATGTGCCTCCATTCATGCAAGAACTATCTGTACAATCTTCATCGTTTGTTTGACAATTTATACCCGAAAATCCTAATGGACATGTGCAGGTGTATGAATTCACATATTGATTACATGTGGCACCATTCTGACACGGTGCACTAAGGCATTCGTTTATATCAACTTCGCAATGTTTCCCATTGAATCCATCTACACATACACATGTATAGTCACCAATTCCATCTAGACAGGTTCCACCATTTTGGCACGGGAACGATGCACAATCATCAGTATTTATTGTACAATCCCTCCCTTCATAACCCTTTGCGCATAAGCATTGATAAGATCCAGGTATATTCGAACATGTTGCTCCATTTCGACACGGTGAAGATAATGCACATTCGTTTATATCTTCATTACATAGTCTTCCTGTATATCCTGATGTACAAGTACATGAGAAATCTAAAAAGTTTGGACTTGGTGTACATTTAGCATTGTTCCGACATCTATTCGATTGACAAGGATCCATTTTCGACTCACAATCCGTCCCCGTATATGGAACAGGACAAGCACATTTATATCCATTTACTAAATCTATACATGATCCTCCATTCAAACAAGGATTATTAATACAATCATCAATATTTGTTTCACAATTCCTTCCGTTAAATCCTGGCGTACATTGACATGTATATGAATTTAAACTATCCCGACATATTCCACCATGCTGACAAGGATTTGACCCGCATTCATCAATATCATGTTCACATCTCTTGCCACCATATCCAGGTGGACAATGACAAATAAATTGATTTACACCATCCTCACAGCGTCCACCATTTATGCACGGATTTGATGCACACTCATCTACGTCACTTAAGCACCTTGCATCATAATATCCGCGAGGACATTCGCATTTGAATCCATTGATTAAATCCATGCAAACCCCTCCATTCGCACAAGGATTTGAAGCACATTCATTGATATTGATTTCGCAATGGGCTCCAGTAAAACCAGGTACACATTTGCAAGTGTATCTGTAATGGAATGATACATAAATTAATATGTTTAAAATAATTATTTGTAATTAATACTCACTTGTTTATTCCATCAATACAAGTAGCACCATTTCTACATGGATTACTATGACATTCATTAACGTTAACCTCGCAATTGACACCAGAAGTTCCAGGAGAACAACGACACCTGTAACCGTCCACAAGATCCTCGCAGAAACCATCAAATTGACATGGATTTGATTCACATTCGTTAATTTGGGTCTGGCACATGTAACCCGTGTACCCGGGATCACAAATGCATGTGAAGGAATTATCTCCATCAATGCATTTACCGCGACGACATGGAGATGATTGACAATCATTGATATTAACTTCACAAGATAATCCAGTGTAGCCAGGCGGACATTCACATGTATATCCAGCAATTGAATCAAGACATACTCCATTATTTTGACAAGGTTGAGAATGACAATCGTCTATATTTATTTGACATCGAGGACCAGTAAATCCTAGAGCACATGTACACTTAAAACCGTTTATAATGTCATGGCAAGTGCCTGCATTTAAACAAGGATTGGTTTGGCATTCGTCAATATCAATTTCACATTGAGTGCCAGTGAAACCTACATATAAGAAATGTAATTTGGATTAGAGTTTTAACTTTTTTTGCTTATTTAAAAGTTTCTCTTACCTGGCATACAAACGCATCTAAAGGTACCCGGATCATCCAAACAACTTCCTTCATTTTGACATGGATGTGATTCACATTCGTTTACATTTGTTTCACATCTTGGTCCAGTGAATCCTTGAGAGCAGTTACATGCGAATGAACCGGGTGTGTTAACGCAAATTCCATTATGTTCGCATGGTGATCCTAAATAGTTTCGTAGTTATTGTATGAATGTTATCAATATATGTAGTTCTTAAGCCTTACCTTGGTCGCATTCATCGATATCCTCTGAACAATCAACACCCTTATATCCAGAAGCACAAGAACAAGTAAATGATCCGTTTATAGGGCTTGTATCGCATATTGCATCAGAATGACATGGATTAGATGTACATGCATCATCGAGATGGCACAACAGCCCGGTTTTTCCTGGTGTGCAACGACAGTAAAAACTACCAACTCCATCGATACAGGTGGCTCCATAGAAACAAGCTGCATCTCGACAGTCATCAATGTTGTTACTACAATCGGTTCCATTCCAACCGTTAACACATATACAGGAGTAACCTCCGATCACATTGTTACAAGTAGCTCCATTTTGACATACTGAAGGTCTGAGCACGAAACAGAATTTTTAAGTTTTTATTCCTGTTAACATCATATTTCCATTACTCACCTTAAAGCACATTCGTCGACATCATTTTCACAAAATTGTCCTGTAAAGTTTGGCGGACACTTGCATTCGTAAGAGTTAATACCATCAATGCATGTTCCACCATTTTGGCACGTATTTCCCGGACAATCATCGATATTTTCTTCACAATTTTTTCCTGTAAATCCTGTAATGATAAAATTTTGAGAATGTTAGTGATATTTCAGAATATTTAGAATCATGTAGATAAACTTCATGCAGACATCTTGGAAGAATTCTGACACGATCGATGGAGGAGTGTTTTGTTAACCATTTCAAATTCGTGATAGAAGATTTTACGAACATCAAGTGGAATAACATATCAGAATTTCAAATGCATCACACTCAACTTAAGACGGGTGTGTCAAGATGTACTGCTTAATGGAAATTCTCTGCCCACTAATGAGTCCGACAACAAGCTCCATATCCTTGAGTGAATTGAGTGGATTCAACTAAACGCCAACGCAATCGAATCTTCTGATCATACTTGAAGGTACACACATGGTTGGAGCATGAGAAGTTCTATAAGATGATAATATTCTGAAGGATCGCGGATAGAGTGGTGAAGGAACGTTTGCGGATACATATTTGTATCATGCGGAAGTGGTGCGTATGCGATAAAAATTGAATTTATGCAATTCTGTTGTGACTGGGATCATTCATACACTAATTTACATATTTTTCGCATATTTTCGACATATGTGTAAACCACAAAAAGAGAATTGCTTGGTTTCGCGGTTTTTTAGTTAGTTATGCCAATGCACACGAGCGAAGCTGTTTAGCTGCAACGCCAATCAGCAATTGTTGGTTTCTTGAAAAAAAGGTCGGGCAAGTGGTTGGGCAATGGTAAAACAAAAATAACGATGGGCAATGGAAATGACTGACAAAGGGGGGGAGGGTGTCCATTCTATGAGTACTGGAGCAATGGAGCATTGAAGATCGGTCTTTCCCACGGTTTCATATCTGTTTGTGGAGGAAGTCTGCCACGCCAAACCGGCTTGGTGTGCTCCGTATTTACACAGCGGCAAGAAGCAAACATGTTTCAAAGTTCCGTAAACGTGCAAGGGGAATAGATTTTCGTGTGTGCATTTCGTTTAACATACAAACATAAACTCGTGTATGTTGTATGGGAAACGAACAGCAAAAGCATAACAAAACAAACCAACAATTTCATGAACTTATGCTGGAAAAAAAAAATCTGAAAGCTTCAAAGCCTCAAATGATTTTCTATTCGTGTGGGTTTTTTCGTTCCCTTGGTCACATCAAATCTCGCGTTAGGTTATTTCCACAGCTCAGCAATCATTTCTGATTGAAATTATGTTAGTTGTTGGTTGAATCATTCCATTTGGAAGCTTGTTCATATATGATAGTTTCTGTGATCTCTTAGTATGCGCAAATGTTCAAGAAAGAACTGTGAATGAAACAAGAACAGCTGAGCCAAGCTAGTAGGTACACCTCGTGCATCATAAACTCATACTAATGAAAATAATCTGGATTTTGGTCTGATTGCTCAAGTTGAGTAAGAAGAAAAAATAATATAAGAAATAGGTACAGTTACTTTCACGGAATCATAAACGTTCGTAAGCATTTTATATGGAATGAAGGAGAAGAGATAGAAACTCCACATCAACAAATCAACAGAAACGAGAGCATTGTGGAAATCTTATGATCAAGAGATTTTAAATTCCCTAATGGAAGTAGAGAAATGTGGTTTAGAGCGGTTACCTATAAACTGTAACACGACAGACACATTTTCTTAGAATGAAAAATTTTAACTTGTAAAAACATTAGCTTATGATGAGAATGTTTTATGTCACCGACAAACAATCACGCTGGAATGTGATAAGGAAAGTATCACTTGAAAGAAAGCATGGTTCATGTTCTTTTAAATTTAATGCGATCATGGAGCACCCTGCTTTACATTTGACAGATTTATCTGATTCATGAGAAAAGTGATTTGGACGAGCTGATAGAATTTTTTCATTTTTCAGAAATCAAACTCAATCCTCAGTCGATCTTATGATAGACGCAACCTAATCAGACACCAGCCGTGTTCTTTTGGTCACTCTAACAGAACAGAACTGTCAAACTCCATACATTTAACAGAACAAGGTTAGTTCTCGATAATACCTGGAACTAATTTGCTGTGCTGAACAGAATAGTTGAGCTAGAAATGTCCAGATGGCGACATGGATAATTTTCCTTGACGCGAACCTAAATTTTTCTTTAAATTCAACAAAATTATAATTTCTTCAAAACTTTCAATTAATTTCATCTGAAAATTTAAATTCATGTAATATGTGAGGAATTTGTGCAACCAAGGGCTCACAAAATGGAAAAAAATTGAAGGAAGTTCATACACGGTAGCCGCGTTCTTTTGGTCATCGCTATCGAGTACAAAAATAGAGTAGCAAAAGAACGCACCGGGCTTGTTCTCGATAGATTACAAACTTTTACCAACTTCACTTACCATTTATAGCCCATTTGTTGTTAGCCCTTGGTTGCATAACTTCCTCACATATGACTTGAATTAAAATTTTCAGATGAAATCAACTGAAAGTTTTGAAGAAATTGTAATTTTGTGGAATTTAAAGAAAAATTTAGGCTCGCGTCAAGGAAAATGAACCATGACGCCATCTGGACATTTCTAGCTCAACTATTCTATTCAGAACAGCAAATTAGTATCAATTATTATCGAGAACTAAACTTGTTCTGTTCAATGTATGGGATTTGACAGTTCTGTTCTGTTAGAGTGACCAAAATAACACAGCTATCGATAAGCCAGGAACAACGTGCCCACAAGTCTATAGGAAAATGAGGAAGAAAAATGTCTGTACTACGTGACAGGGAATTGAACCCAGGTCCTTCTGCTTTCTGGGCAGGTGCTCTGTTGCTGAGCTACCGTGGCACATTTTTAAGATTACTCTTGTTCTCATATATTGAGTTGAGGCAGTTGTGAGTTGTCGAAATGTCCAATGCATGCTTGTATGTTTTTCGGAATTTTAAGGTCCGATCCACACTTTTTGTTCCGCTCCCGGTTCGATTCATATGATTTTGCGACTATTTGGCATATTCGCTCAGCTGGGACTTTGGATTGAGTAAAGCGCACTCTTCTCAGAGCTGCCATTGGAAACGCACCTTTAACCTTGAAATTATGGAGACTGAGAGTTATATGAAATGGAAGTTATTACAATATCTCATGATGTAGCTCGTGGTCAATGTTGTCAACAAAACCGAAAACAAATCTTTCCAGCAGAAGGATCTATATATCATTCCTTGAGCCATACTTCAACAAAATAATGAACTCAATCTTATAAATGATGCAAATTTGTGGGTTCGTTTTATGGATATTTCTTAAATTATAACAATTTGGAGATGGAAAATTCAAAGAAACAAAACCACATTAAAACTAATTATAGCAAATGCCATTTAGTATATAATTTTTGTTTTTTTTTTTGAAGAAGCAATTTCAAGGAATACCCAACCAGTCAGTCAGGGATCATTATTATCGGTCAAGATTATTATACGAAAAGAAACGTTTTGTCCTCGGGTCATTGAATGGTTTGGATTTACGTAAATTCACGAAATTCTTTTCGAATATTCTTCCTAGTAAACATTCTTCAATCATTCTTCACGAAATATATTGCAAAACACATCCTGAAGCAACCAATTTTGTACTAAAACGATTCCTTGCACTCCTAAAGCGCAAAGTAGCAAATAAATAACAAGTCTAAAGTATTTTTCGTTCCACTAATTTCATTCGTTTTGTTTTATATTCATTTTGCAATATTCAATTTGTAATATAGCCTGTGGTCATCACGTCTTGAGTCTCCTCGAATCCGAACTGAGACTGAGAAAGGTGACCATTAAGTCTACCTTCTAGCTTCGGTGTGGAAATCAGTATTTTATCATGGAGTTGAGAAGTTGAGAATCAAATCACCCTGTAGAAAGGGATTTTGGTGTTTTGTCTGTTTGTGTTAACAACATCGCCTCTACAGTCCATTTGCTCGTATAATGACCAATGCTCACTTCGCACTGGTTAACTGATTTCAGATCATTCTGTTTTTTTTTTATTATTTTCTTGATCAACTTAAACTTAAGTTAAGATTTGCCTCTGAGCTAAATCATGGATTCATGTTAAAAAACGAAAATGGATTGCAATGATGAAGAAAAAACTTTAAGAAACATTCGTTTTTTGGAATAATCATTGCAAAGAAAAACGTTTATTTGACGACTTAACGGCATAGGAAATTATATTTTCGCACAATAATTCCCACAATAACAATTCACTATGGAAAACGAATAGAAAATCTATCTTTTTTACGCACGATCTGTTGTATGTATATGCAGAAAAGTATAAAAGAATTCAATAAGAAACTTTAATTTGTTTGGTTTAAACTCAAACAAAACAACATCTGAGAAAACAAGCTCAAACATAACTGGCCATAGATCCACCTTTTGATATGATCTTTTAGAGCATGTAAATACAATTTGTATTTGAATCACCGCAATCTGATCACAAAGTAGAAAATGCTGACAACGCTCAATTAACTTTCTAAGTAGAGAAGGTGTTGTGCTTACTGGTTCGAAATGAGGCAGGTAAAAAGAGTGGAAATTATAATTTTTGTATTTACATTTTTCAAAATCAAAATTGATATTTTTTTTGGCATGAGAATTGTTTTCTGTAAAGTTTTATAAAGCAAATTCTTTTTATTCAATCTAGCAAATTAATAGATAATAGTAGTCTAATAGATAATAGTAATATTGTCTTGGCACGTATTTCACATAAAAGAATTAAAAGAAAATGTTAACAACACTAGTATGCATCAAGCATATAAATGTGACATAATTTGTTTGAGTTTTGTCTTTAAAGCTCTTAAGAAAATTACATTAATTGTAAGATTGTGAATAGTTTATTCACAAAAGAAATAACAATACAAATGTAATAAGAAAATTGTTAATGATAGAACAAATAAATTATTTAATGACTAGTAAAAAAGGAAAAAAAATTGATAGATATATATGATGTCATGTAGAAAATGAATTTTCCATTCTCCTGCTCCTGAGAAATTCATTCTGCGTTTGATCTACATAAAATGAATTTTCCCCGCTTTCAGAGAGTGAATCCCATTCTCCGGTGAATGAAATTCATTTTCTGCTTCACAACCACAAGGATTTCATATATTAAGAAGATTATTAATAAATTGCCAATAAATTGAATTGCTAACATTAAAAGCATCTTAATAGATAAAATGACACAGACATTTTGATTCTATAATAGCACATTTTATAATTTCAATAATGCTTATAAATTATTAATAATAATTGTTTAAGTGTTTCATCACTGGACTTCGATGCACTTTAGATACATTAATCTCTTATCAAAGACAAATTGGTATTATGATTCATAACAGCAATCAAATATAACTTATTGAACAACATAAGATATAAATCATTTAAAACATCTTACCTGGAGAGCAACTGCATTCATACGACATGATATTAGTTTGTCGGCATGTTCCACCATGTAGACATGGAGACGGAGAACATGGGATATATTTCGATTCGCAGTTTTTCCCTGTATAGCCTGGAGCGCACATGCATCTAAAAGAGAAAATTAAAATATGTTAAGATCGTTTTTAATGGATTTAATTCTTTAATTATAATTGTATGAAATTCATTTTCAAAATTAGCCAGAAACAAAACGAAAATTAACACTGCTGTGTATAGTGAAATAATTTTTAATTGTGAAGTAGAGATGTCGCTCAAGATAACAAAGAGAGAATATTATTTTCTCCCTACTTTTCTAACGTCTTTCAAATTGGCAAAGGCATGTCACTCATAGGTGGATCGATGGGAGGTAACACATTTGAAAGTTTATTTAGATTTCTGGAAGATGCTTTCCGTGAAAAATCGTCAAAAGAACTACAATAGGTTATAAGAAATTCTGACTGATTCATAGATGTACAACATTGATGCCCCTTTTGAAGATAAAATTATAAAATTTTTTTGATGGATCATGACCAGCAAGATCTTTAGCTTGTTGTCAATAGCAATAAATGAAATTCATACTTTCGAGCTTTCATTTTGCGATTAATAATTTGAACTTTCAAAAACCGTGAAATTATGATGTTAATTTTTTGTTCAAAATAAACCGTTAGACATTTTTAAAACCTATTTTTTTTTCTTTAGGTTACTAAATTATAAGGTACGTCAGTTTCTTAATTCATAGTTGTCACCGACCATAGTGTAGACGAATGATTTTCATTTTGTTTTTCTAAAAGAAAAGATTGATTACTACACAATTTTTTGTGTGAAAAATGTTACGACTACCTTCAGAAGCCTCAAGATATACAAACTGCTACTTATTGTTAAAACTTAAATGCCAGTCAAAAAATTAATTTGTTTCGAAATCAGAAAAATCTTTTGTATGAACACTAGAATAGATAAGAATCTGTTAGATTTTTGTATTTACTTTCGCACAACATAAATTAGAATTTTCATGATTTATTTATTTATTTATTATCAATTATATGCAATTTGAATAACTCATTTATTATTATACGGCTATAACCAATTTTGTGTTTTCTATTTAGATAAACTTTCGTGGCATACATATCACATACTATGTCGGCAAAATAGAGCTAGATACATATGTATATACAAAGTATATGTTCACATAGATATGATAAATGAATACTTTTATCTTATGCATACTATATTTCTGACAATATAAGTCCTAGATAATATTGTTAAGAACATTTGATGTAAATTATCAAAATCTATCAAGTAGGTATTGAGATATCTTGTACACTAGCTCGAAGAAAGTAGCTTCAAGATAAACTCAGAAGAAAAACCAGAACGGTTAAAGTGTCTTAAGACCAAATAACTTATTTGTTTAAAATTACACAACTCCGGGAAGAGTTTGAATTTTGAAGTGATATAAAATTTAAATTGTTGCTTAAAATAACTTAACTAGTAAATAAATGATACTGGTTACACACGGGTTACATGAATATATAATATAAACCAACGATGATTTTTTAATAATAATACATAATTTAAACACTAAATCTTTGACTCTTTACAACGCCATCTATGTTTCACAACTTCAGGCGCGGATCTAGGATTTTTTTCCGGAGGGGGTCACAGGATAGAAAATAATGAAAAATAACAAAAATAACTAGAATAACCAAATAAACAAAGCAAACTGAATTTTTTCAATGAATACAAAAGAACGTCAGAATATCCTTATGCAAAGGCTCGTCCAATTTGATTTACCATAAAATTCATTACATTCATATATAAATTTATTGTTTATATAAAATTATAAACTGTTTATGTAAAGAATGATCCCTTAAAACTAAGAAATTTCTTAGCCAATGAATGTTTTTATTTTAAATTTTCTTCTGAAACGAGATCAACTATGGCAGAAGACAGACTCAGACAGACAGACTATGGCTTGTACTGCTACACATTCATCGCGACATCGAATTGGACATCGATGCGATCATTAACAGATTTGCGAAACAAAATAGAAGATTGGATTTTATCTTATAAATAATGCTTTTAATTGGAACTTGTAAACAGACGAAGTATAGCTACAATCCAAATATAGAAAAAGTAATAAAAAAGTCAATATTGTGTAAGAAAATTAGTCAATTTTGTTGATTCAGTCATTTTTTGATTCCAATTTTTTCAGAGTGCAAAAAAGTAAGTTAATTCTGGTCGTTTGGTTACTTTCCGGTTTATAATTTTTCAAAAACTAGGTTTTGTTCGTTTGGTTTTTTTTGTTTTTCGGTTTTCAAAATATTGGTTCAGCCCTATTTTTTGAAAAGCGGGCTGTTTTGGGGGGAGTCATGACCCCCGTGACCCCCCCCTTGAATCCGCGCCTGCACAACTTTCACTTTCCTCGTAGCGAAGTGAAAATTAATATCTCACCAGGAGCTGTAGGATTTACTGGGGTCATAGGATTTTAATCAACTTGTAAGTGTCCTTGTTAAGGCTAAAGATGATTAGTTAGTATAAAGATGGATTCATTGGTACGTTCGGCGCGTGCAGAACTAAATCGCCGCAAATCGTGAATCTGCCGCACTTTTAAAACAATCCACAAATTGAACGTCGCGGAACACATTCACGGTTAAAACGAAAATCTTCGGCACGAAAGTTGAAGTTGGTTCAATTTTGGCAGAGAGAGAACTGAATTCGCCGCAAAATGAATCCAGCTTGAGAGTTCTCAAATTTCCATATGAAAAAAAACAGTTCTGCACACGCCGAACGTACCAATGAATCCAGCTTAAAGGTTGGTTATTTTTCGAAAATATTTTTTATGCGGTGCAAGGTACAGACATTTCTAAGTTAACCACAAGTGTGTAGAAGGATATCCGATTTTGGGAGAAAACTTTCGTTCAAAAGTACACATTTGGAGAATTGACTAAACTTCCCGAATGAAAGATAGTATCTTAATCTAGTTGTGTTATTAACGCGTACCGTTTTTCAAAGTTGTTCATTCCAAAATGATTTCCTTACCATAATTAACGTGATATTAAATCCATCTGATGATGTATGACCTGTCGTTGGCGTACCAAAACAATTTTGTAGAATATGTTTAATGGAAAAAAAATTAATGTTTAAGTATAACGTGGAATCCGGAATTGAAGGATCATGTGGATGGATTTTTTAAGGAATACCAACAGTAAACCAGAAAACTGTTCAATTGATATCACTGAGAAAACTAATCGATATCATTAAGTTTAACTCATTTCATATCCATATTTGACAAAAGGTATTTGAAGCGTTTTGTTATTTTTTTTTTTCTGTTTCGAGCGAAACAAAGTATTTTCTCACAGGTCTATCGTAAGTGTGTTTTAAAGAAAACTACAAGATAAGTGATTGTCTGATGAAAAGTGATGGTCCAATGGATAATTCATTCGTCATTTGTTCTACACGAGTTCCATTGATCAGGAGTCAAGACGAAGAGTTAAAGGTGTCAAAAGAATTCAAAATGGTTGAAGAGGAATGTTGCAAAGTAAGAAACAAGTTATGATTGAAGCTACTCACACTTCTTACTTGTCATTCTCTCATTATTTTTCGCGTTGTGATGAAATCATTGGCAAATAATGATAATTATTTTACCTGAAGTTGATCGACATTTTGTTTGTTTCATGACTCGAATAATCGAAATTCTTTGGCGTGCCGTTCCTCTCTCCAGATGATCCTGATATGATTTTTGACAAAACCACATCATCTTACCCAGAGTTACAGGTAGGAGGAGCGTCACATTATAGAAAGCATTTAGTGCGAATGTTAACGTCATTGCTTGGTGTCATTGGAAAACAGACATCAGAAGGCGTTTGCTAATTAGCAATTAAATTTATCAATAAAAGAAGGTTTCTTTCTGCGATAAACTTCATCTCAGTATCACTTGATCGTGTTAAGTTAGTTACTAACTTATCTCCGGAACGCCTACACGCCACTGCGTTAACTATCATTCATCCAATTAATCTAGGGTTTCCGATGATACACCCGTGTGGGCATGAGAAACATAAAATGTGCTGAAAATTGATAAATTCTAAATCTAAATCTACTATTACAGGATGTTGAGAATTAAAAATTATAAAGTCACTATCAATTTTGTTTACTATTTTTGTGCAATTGGTTTTTCAGAACATATCAAAATTGTCAATAAATTCTCTTATTCAATTCAAGTAATAATATTGTTGAATTGAACAATTGAATAAATTTTCGTATTTTATTTTATTTGAATTGCTTGTGGAATCCAAACCGCAACTAACAATGAAGAGTAATTTGTCAAAAAATCAAGAAAGAATATTTATTTGCATATTTTTAATTAGCTCCGAAAAGAAATAAAAGTTTCAGTTTTAAAATCATGACTAACGCTTCCAATGAACTACGACACGTTTCTTAATAATGCATGTAGGAATTTCTAGAAAGATTGATAACGAAGATACCAAATAGAATATCAGATTGAACTCTTAATTGGATGAAAATGATAAAAATTTCATTTTAGAATGGTCAACACTCAACAACTCAATGTGTCACTCACATTATTAACATGTTTTCGACTTTTAAACTTAAATTAAAGTTGTAATTTTAAGAAAACAAAAGAAGAAATCAGTGAACTAGAGCCACTGTAAAGCCAATTATTGATATTTAAGTTTGAAAAGCCAGTAACCATTATATTGTCTTCCTACTGTCTACTGTCTTTATTTTTGTTGAAGCAAGTAGCAATTTCACAGTACCTCTTGAACAGAGCACAGAGACTACTTAAAACGGTTAAGGTTCGAATGAATTCAAACAATTGAACATGTCCATTTGAAATGTGCTCAGTACAAAATTGGATTTAAACCAAGTAAAAATACCTTAACAACTATACGAGATACATTTTGAAGTGATACAAATATCGTGATCTCTTGTAGATTGTAATTTTTTGAATCTTGTTTGTGAATCCTTCCAGAACGGAAGTTGTGACAACCACCAATTATCGCAAAAAGGGTAGATAATTTCGATAATAATGATTCGATTTCTTTTATTCATTTCTACTGCATTTCAATTTCAATTAAATGTTAGTAACCGCATTTATCGTTTAACACTTTGACAGGTAACAGGCTAACAGTTTCTGCTTCTGTTTTTACTTTATTTTTATTTCAAATCGACATTTAAAGTATTCTTCAACATGAACATTTATGCTTTGAGTTTAAAAAGGAGAATAAAGTTTCAACGTACCTCAAAAATTCATTCAAAATGTCCAAAACAGTTCAACGTTTAATATACATAAAAAGATAATGTAACTTTAATTTGTTCCATATTCTTAAAGAAGCACGTAATTAGCAATAAGAACAAAAAACTAAGTAATGGACTATTAAAGATCTTTTAATCCGTGATTTTTGTTCCGATGGTTTGATTGATGGATGGTCGGTTCATTTTATTCTACATAAAAACACTGATGAGTTTAATTATTCTTTAAGTAAAACATGATCATTAATGAGGTGCAGTTCTAATCGATGTTATGTACCGTTTAAATGCAAACTTTATGGTTTGATCTGTATCAATTAGTAATTAATCACTCTTAGACAAGACGATATTTTATCATTACAATCGATTTACTTTCAAAAGAACTTTCTTCATTCCCATAATATAAGAGACAATGACACCAACAAGACACTTTTAAATCATTTTTCAGATTATATAAATCTAAAGACAATAATTTGCTTAGTTATTCATGACTAGATAATCTTCCAAGAAACGTTTTCATTGTTTATTCAAATTATAAGTTACATTGTGAAACGTTGAAGTGTTGACAAACAAATTACTTAAAAATTTGTACTCATTGCAGAGATTATAATCAACTTAAGAAATATTTTAAGTCGTTCTTTTCTCTATTAGTTCACGTTGAGAGGTGAATGTGATTTCCTTCTATAAACATTGTTATCATTATTTCAAAATAACGTTCATTTATTTACGAAATAACAAATAATGATTTTTCAATAATTTTCGTAATATTAGTCATGAGTAATACATATATAGCATGTTATAGTGGATCTATGTTGGTGGTCTGACACATCTTTTTCGCACTATTAACATTAATGTAGTTTTAACCTTTATTGAACTAAAGAATCGTGTTCAAATACACAACACTTATTTATTTTACAAAAATATAATCATTCTTTTTATAAGTAAATATGAAATGTACATTATTATGATCTGTTTTTTTCTGTTTTTTCTGTTTTTCTAACAACTTTCGCAAACCAACCATGAAGTAAGCCGACGACCATAAACGAAATTTTAAATATCCACATAAGTTTAACAAAGAGAGCGTTCATTTAATAACAATAGAATATAAATGCGTCGCCGTCAAACTACCTAGCTAATATATCTCCATAAATATGTAATTTTCAAATTAACATTTGAGTCGACATGCATTTACACCTCACACACCTCGTAATCTACAAAACTAATCATTGTTTGTGGTTAATGTTTACTTCTGTTCCACTCTGGTGCGGTATTATCACATGGTATTGAACCAAAAAAAAAAAAAATGAAATAATTTAAAGCTTCTTCAAGAACCGTCACTATACAAAATATTTTCAAAGTACTAATTTCACGCAAATGGATTTGGTTTGTAAAAATTCTTCACGATTCCAGAGCAATTCTTAATTTCATTTATTTCTTTTCTCAAGAAAAATGTTTTCTTCTAACGAAATTATTTCTTAAAGTAATTCTTTAAATCATTGTAAGATATTCAATATTTTTTTCTTCAGTTATACATGAATAGATATATCTTTAATTTTTCTGATGTTCTCATTCTTGAGGTCTCGATTGAAAGATGAAAAGATTTCGTGATTTGATCTTCAGTTTCTCATTATTTTAGTTATAATAGAAAAAAATAGAGAAATAGAAGTAAAAATTTAAGGTGAGCTTAACATAAAACGATTTTGTATTCTACATTTTTCGTTAGTTTTCTTATTCAAATTGAAGATTAGCTATATTTGCTTTTGTTTGATATTAACCACATAAGAACTGATTTTGATTCTTGTTAAAAGCATCCAGGGCAACGTTATGGCTAGAGATTCAATCGTATCTTGAATTGTATCTTTTCTGCTTTCAAAATGACTAAGTACTTTCGAAAATACCGAAGTAACCTTATCCAAAATGTTTCTATTTGTACTACATTGCACTAGCATTTCTAAAATGAAATGCTCGAATGAAATTCATTAATAAAACTTCGAAGAAGTGAGTCTTTTATGGTTGAATTAACACCTCAGCCACTAGCATCAGCATCGGTATTAGCATCAGACCAGAAGTTAAGACGAAGGAAGTGGACCTTACCCTCTATGGAATGGAAAATGGAAGTAGATACACGACGATTTGAAACGGTTTTTCAATATGTAAACAACAAGTATTTTACAGAATTTTGTTGTCGTTTTTCTGTATCTTTCATTTGTTGCCTGAATCGTGTACATTTTTGATATTCCCTATTGAGGTGACTTGGTATTTTTCATCCATTCAGTTTTGTATGTTTTTTCAATTACACAAAATCTCTTTAGACTATAACCAAGAGTCTTTGTTAAGAACATTGACCTAAAATACTATTAAACGATTTAAAAATCAAATCGAACAAATCTACTCACTGATATGATCCGTGTGTGTTCACGCACGATCCTCCATGTTTACAGGGATTCGATAAGCATTCTTCAACATCTTCAGCACAAAATTTTCCTTTGAATCCCTTGGGACAGTGACATTTGAAATTGCCACCAGAAAGTGATGTACATGTTCCACCATGCCTGCAAGGTGATGACGCACACAGATTTTGGTTTTCACAATGTTCACCTAAATGGACAAAAAATTTATATAATATGAATGTAATCAAGACAACAACTCAATTCACTATAAGTTATTTTCTCACTAACCTGTGTAACCAATTGCACACGAACATGTATACTGTTCAAGTGATTTCAGATGGCACGTACCATCATTTTGACATGGTGATGAATCACATGCATTCTTTATTGCTATTTCACATAGAGATTCCGTATAACCAATCGGACATTGGCATGCAAAACCTGGTGTACCATTGCGAAATGTTACTGTACATGTACCTCCGTTTTGACATCGAGGACCCGGACCCGTGTGACATGGATTGGGATGTTGACAGTATTCACCGACGTATCTTGATGTGCAGCTAGAAAAAGAAAAATGTAGAATTATTAAGTTTCTTTTATCTTCTTTTGGTAGACTTTATCAATACATAAAATTCACTTCAATTGAAAACAAATTCAAAATACAAGTAGTTATGTAGATCAGTTCATTTAAGATCTTATAGACTCTTCATGATTTCTACTAGTTATGAACCATCCTTATTATCTGTTCTAGTAATCATGGCTTTCAGACAGAATTCCAGGGAAAGGTACACAATCCATGAAATCTACAAGCAAGTTTTTCAACATTACCACAACGAAAGGCTTGAGTTTATCCTTATGTTTTCCTAAAAACCAGATCGTCAAGAAACTTCAAGTATGTACATTTCCTTTGGTAGCTCCTTTTTTATAAAAACATGCGGGTATAGAGTATAGTAAACAAAAAAATAAAATAATCAACCTTCTGTGGTGTGTGCCCTTGGGCTTCCTTCAATTCTCCCGCATATTTTGATGGTTTTATTTTGAAACCCTTTAAGGTAAACTGAATATCATCCATTTACCAAGCAAATGCGTGCCCTGTTTGCATTTAAACCACCAAGAGATAACTTGACACTTTTTCGAATAAAGAACCTTTTTGCAATGGGATATTTAATACCTGTGGGACAATCAACTTAACCACATCATCTTCAACGCTATTTTGAAATGAATATAAACATGTTCTTGTACACATATTATATGGTATTGTATGTAATAAACAAGAAGAATCGTAAATCGAACTATTTCTGATTTCATATGGGTAATATCTGAATAACAATAAGCAATTACAAACACTCCACTTTCATTGAGATTTCAACACTTTAAGAATTTCGAAAAATACGTGTGAATAACCATTTCCGAGGTGATTTCTGTGGGAAGCATTAACTTATTACTTCACATTAAAATCAATATTCAAAAACTTTTACTTTCATCATTCTACATCAATTACACGGTCTGAGGAATCTTTCATTTAGCCGATTTAACGCCGAGTAGCTCTCATCTCAGATAGTATCATTATCGTTACCTGAACGTAATCAATTAATTAACGTAATTAAATTGTGATTAAAATGTGACGTGAGTATGTTTCAAGTTGAAACAATTAAATAGTCTTCAAGTAATTAAGTAATATTCTTCATCACGTTTCAGAAATGATTACGTAGGTATACTTGAGTGTTCAGTTGAAATATCCAATAACCTTAGTTCAAAAACCTTAAATGCACCATCAAGTAGCCACAATGACACCTCGCAAACAATTGCATTTCAATGACGTTTGGGTCAGACTAGATGTCAATTGGACACCCATTACAGCTCAATTTATTCCTAATTCCCGATCTACTCGTATCTGTCTGTTCTGCAAAAAGCAACTGGGAGCTCTTAATGCCTGATCTCTGATCTGTGTCTAGTTATTGACTTCGCCATCCCATACTAACCATCCGAACTATCTAGACATCTTATCTACCTTCACTTCGATAAGTGTTCAATCTAGCTGTCCACGCTTCAATTTTCATTTTCTTCTGGAGCACCACAGAGAATTGAACTGAAGTAACTGAAGAAACAGAACTTGACGATTCCAATCTTTGAATTCCTAATCTCAGCTCAAAGGTATGGCTAGGTCATTGGATGCCATAAAATGCAATAAATCGAATGTAAATCACGATAAAATTCTATTTTATTTTTATCAATACATATAATATAATCAGATAATATCAGATGCAACGCTACATTTGCATACTGTATATTCTCCAGACGTTATTCAGAATTATTTTATGAAATTCAAAATAGATCCTGTCTGTTGTGACAATTAAGAAAAATTAAATTTAATTATCGTCGATTTTTCATCATCAATAAATGTGTTCGTCGCATCGCGTCGCGTCGTTCAATGAAATCGTTAAAATTGTGACTTTTATACTGTGAGTGTTCAAAACCAAACACTCGTATAGTGGATGTATCGATTATAGTCGATAAAATCGAATAGCAACATTGATTCGGCGTTTTTAATCAATGAAAACTTATTAAAGAATTCTTGTTTTTCGTTAATTATTTCAATGAAATATTATTTACTTGTTTTCGTTAATCACATAACAAATTTTATGGCACATGAAAGTATTTTTCATCTCATTACATTGATGATGAAGTTGATGTTGATGTTGAAATTGAAATTGTAGTTGAAATTGAAGCAAGAAGCAGGAAATCGATTAAAGAATGTGTAGTGGAATTTTGTTGCAATTAAATTGAAAACATTTTTCTTTCACTGTTTTCGGGTTTCACGAAGAAATGCAGGTGAAATTGGTAATGTTTTTTGGTTTTTCGTTAACTTCCAATTATCGACTTCAGTTGCTGTGATTGAAACTGTGGAAAAATTCAAAATGAAGGCGGCATGATAAGAAAATTCTCTGAATTGTCTTTCATTTAAAGTATGCGTTTCAAGTTGGAATTAAGGATGAGAACAGTGATAACCTCATTAACACGCTGTAACCAGTTGGAAAACACCAATTTAACGTTTTGCATATTTATATTTTCAGTGACGAATTGAAAATAAGGGAAGAAGGAAAGGAAAAATGTGGTGTTTTGTACTCTGCCAGAAAATGAGCAAATTATGAGCACAACAGCGCTGGTGACAACTGGTTGGCGCTGACTACTGAACCGGGAATGACAAATATGTTCCGAACATATGGGTAAGTTAGTAAAACCTGGTGCATAATTGAAGATCAATTCGCGATCTAGAGGATCAGCTGAAAACTCAACCAAGTGAGGAGTTGATCACGAGAATCAATTCTAGAAAACGATCATAAGCTTGCAACTTTTCTATCTCCAGTGAGAAGTCGAACACTAGGATCAGTTGAGAACCTTTCTTCCTCAAGTGAGGAGTCAAACAGGTGGATCAGTTGAAAACATTTATTACCCAAGTGAGGACTCAAACCGAAGGATCAGTTGAGAATCCTTCTTACACAAGCAAGGAGACAACTACAAGGATCAATTGGTGAAAATGAGGATATGCTGAAAACTTCTATTACCCAGGTGAGGAGTCAACTTAAAACTTTTCTTAGCCATGTGAGGAATTGATCACGAGGATTGATTGCAGAATACGAGGATCAGCTTGCAACTTTTCTATCTCCAGTGAGAAGCCGAACATGAGCATTAGTTGAAAAGCTTTCTGCCTCAAAATGAGGATCAATTGAAAAGCTTTCTTACACAAGCGAGGAGAAAACTACAAGGATCAATTGCCTCATCCAAGAGGATCGGCTGAAAACTTTGTTTACTCAAGTGAGGATGAGCTGGTGAACTAGACGCCGCTGCAGCTACAGCTACAAGTCATACAGCACCGCTGTTGTTTACAAGTTTTGTGTGTCAACTAGCCTTGTCAATTTGCAACCATTGTCGTTGTTATTATTTTATATAAATAACAGCCTTTACAAAAAGTATGTGTCTTTTTGTTAATTTATTTCACTGATCTTGTATGTAGTTTCCGATGAGGATACGTGATAATTGTCGTGACAAATGTTCAAAGCAGAAGTTTAGATGATATTAGGAACCTAGCACGAGTTAATTTGCATTTCTCAGCATCAGCAATCATGATGAAGAAACGTCGAGGAATGCTATAATTGCATATTTGAAACTTTCTAATAAACAGAAATCGTAAAAATCAACTTCGATTTTGAATTGATTAAGCTCAATTACAGAGCGGATAACATCATTTCTCATATTGGAACTTGTAATTATTTACATTAACAAAATACATTTCTTCAGATAAATTTATCATTTACAATCTTGAACAGTGAATTTCATGAAGATGTAATGAAACTCTCACTATCATCATTAAAACGATGAGCAGCCAGCACCATAGGAGGTACAACCAAATGAAATCCAACATTTGACCGAAATCAGACACAATTTAAATATGCAAATGAATTTGATTTATTTAAATCCAAAAAACGTATGAAACAAAATAAAATAAAAGTTAGCAAATTGAGTGGAAAGTCAACCAAAGTCAGAGTTAATCTTGAGGTTCAGCTTGGGGCTATACAACTCGTTGGTTTCCATTTGAAATCTTTAATCCGTGAAAAATGTTGAGCATTGAGTCACAAGAAAAAAAACGAATATAACAAAAATTATGAACCGCTTCGTTGATATTGTATAAGATAACAAGATAACATAATACGAAACTGTTTTTGTTTTAAATTTAACTTCATGGATTTTATACAGCAGGAAATACCACAACTGCGACCATTTACTTTTGACACAAGGTGTCATGTTAAAACTGTCACAAAATGAAAACCTTTTATTGGTTAATCGTATTAAAAACAAATCAATTTTACTTTTGAATCCGACCATTGTACAAAAGGCTTAACTTTGGTTACATATTCATAAGATACACTAGAAAAAGATTTATGTGACGGAGCAAATGATAAATTTGAATTGAAGAAACAAAATGAAGGAGAGGTAGAAGATCTAACGACCAGATCGAATTTAACAGGGTGTTTCTAAGGTTTATTTCAAGATTCATCATATGTGATCATATCTGAATAAAGTAAAATTGTGAAGAACTTTAACAAATAACAAATAACATTCGACAAAAAAGTGAATTATGGTAATAAATGTCAGTAACAATTCGGTAATTATTTTTACACTTATCATTTAATATTCATAAGAAATAGACAAGAAACAAGTCATGTCAAATCGACCATATGCGAACATGTAAAAGAAATTGATCTTTCACTGTTTACTTCACTAAATAATTACGTGTCTCATATGAAAACATATTTTCCAATTTAAAATTTTCTCACAGGAATACTCCATCATTGACTGGTCCAAGTAGAGCAGTGGATCGTTGCAACAAAATAACATGGCAGCTAGTGCATGACATGGTGACTGCAATGAGTTGAATGGTGCCCACAAACGCCACTCAACATCCATAAACATGAAATGTTGCACTTTAACAGAAACAACTTGAAATGTAAAAAAGTAAATAAATAAATGAATGTATCAAGTGCTTACTACTATTGGTATTGGTATCAAATCTAATCTATTGAAATGAGGAAAAAATTTTGTTGATGACACTCGGGTGACAGGCCTATAACCACACAAGATTCAAAACCAGACTTTCTTCAAACGGTATCCAAAGATCATCCAAATCTAAATAATTTAAGTGTCACATTTAAAGCATAACATATGAATAACTCCTACCCCTGTGTAATGTGAAAAACACTTTTCATCATGAAATCGTTCTCATGAAGTGGTTGTTGATTGAAAAAGGGGTTAGAAATCTGAGAAATACGATAAAAATTTTTATAAAATTCATTTTCAACATATGTTCTTCACATGCCTTTTAATTACTTTTAAACAAAAATTTTGATGAGAAGACACTTGCTATGCTACTTGCATCGCGTTCTTATGATGACAATTTCTTAAAAATTTTCCCACACGAAATTGTTGCAAGATCAAAAACATCCCATAAAAATCCCTCAATGGCGACGTTCCTTTTGGTTAGTCCCTCTTGATTCTTGTACGTTCCGCTCATGCTTGTTCATGGTGTAAACGTTACGAGGAAGTCATTTCAATGACAGAAAGTATCAACTGCGAAAAAGGGTTCATTTGTATATCAAAACAAATCAAGGTAAAAACGAAGTTATACTGAAGAAACACCAAAAGAAACATGATACACCTGTAGCATAGCATGGAAGTGAGAGTGGCCTAAAGTCATCATCGACGAATTAGACAAATTTCAATTCGATTGCAGATGAATTAAAATGAAAAATACAACTTGAATGCAGTTCAACAGAGCTACTTGGTGCAGGTCGAATGCCCCTTCTCACCTATAACAGACAACAGGCAACAGGCAGCAGGCAACAGGCAACAGGTATACCCTCGAACAGAAGAGATTCATTTTGGTGGAGTGTAAGACTTGTTAATGTCGCTCGTATACATGTTACATACTTCTTTTTTTTCTTGTTCTCTTCAATACTGTTAGTTTGTTATTTTTTTCATACATTTTACCTGTAATTAACACAACTTGTTAGTCTAAGCGGCGTCGATTGTGAAAGAGGTACTGCATTGAACGTAACAGCAAGTGCAAACAAATTCACGTTTTCGAGATGGTTCTCGTTCGATTATACAGTAACGAAGGCAATGAACATTGTATTCTGTTTAAATAGATAAACTACGTTGTATGATAGCTAACATTACCAGTTTGCCACTAAACGGACTTCCTTAATTCATTCTATTTAGAGTAACATAACCTCGAACAGCTGCATCCACTGATACCGCCATGTTATTGTACATACGTATATTGATCTTGTTCTGCTCCCGTTTTCAAAGAAACTTATATTCTGTCCTCTACGTGATATCTTCTATCTGCTTATATTCACTAAAGAATTCAACGACGATTAGAGAGTTTTCATTTTTAAAAAGTTCACTTCTTCAGACACCTTTCAAATAAATTGTTTTGGAAATTGAACTGATCAACAGAAAAGACATTTGTGTTTGAAATGATCTGAGCTCAGTATGTGTCCAACATGAAGCTGAAATCAATCTAGAAAAAGCTAACGTTACAAAACACATCATAACATTTTCAATAACAAAATCAAAATTGCACAGATCACTTTCACGAAACTTTGCCATAGCTTAATTGGAAATGTGTATTTCGAATTTTGACAGGAAATCAAACAATCAAAATTCCTAATTACCTGATCAAAATCAAAAAAAATGTGTTAACTTTCGAAATTGTTAGTGAAAATATAGATCAAATTTTTCGAATTCGAATTGATGTAGCTTTTATGCAACAAATCATGCTCTCTGCCACACTGCATTACTATCATCATTTTATCTTTACCTTGAAAAGTCATTTGATGATACCTAACAATGAGATGCAGGGACGTCTTGAGACGTGTATCAAACGCCTCTTCAATTTGCCCAACTGATACTCATCGGGGCATTTTTAGTTGTCAGACAATGGCGGCATCTATTGAGAATTTACATCATCCATGTATCCGTGTATCATGTTTGCGCTTAGTTTTCAGCATTTTTCCACCTTTCCATCTTCATTGCTTCAACTTCTTGTAATTCTGTCGATTTAATTCCGATATCAATAATTGAATATCGCAATCAATGGACGAATTGGACGGATGAATCGAATCATTGGTGGTGGTGTTGGTTGATGTACCTTCTTTGGTCTTTGATCGCAAATTACTCTGATGCTCTATAGCCGTTATGTCAATGCAGATATACAAGTAAATGAATGTATTCGCACTTGCAGCTAAAGTGCTATTGTAACAGACGACTGTCCTATTACAATAATGGACGTTTAATTGAGCTCAAGAAAATTGGTTACTATTCACCTCATCACTATTGACGTCTTACTGTGCTAGGTGCATGTCTTGTCTTGTATTGTTCCGCATAGACACTTCACGAAACGAAAGAACAGTACTTAATGTCTTTTAGGTTATGTAAAAGAAAATCATATCATTGTCAGAGATGAGGAAGGATTCTTATATTGGCTATTGTTCGATGGAATCGCAGGAAGAAACTAGCATTCACTCGATAATTCTGTGGGTTTGCCTTATTCATCGACAAAAGCCTTTTGAGAAAATGAAAACTTTGACAACATTTCAACAATTCATCATTTTGGTGACGAAAGAGATGGAAATTATTGTGATCAGTCTTTAGACTATAAAGTTACAAATACTTTTTCTTATGCCTTGGACAGACGGGACAGTTTGAACTGATTCCTGACGCTCATTTTAAAGTGAGATCTGTCTTTCGTTTCTATTTTGACGAGTCGTTACTGATTTGACAAATAAAATGGAAACTTCGCGAGAGTTAAAATTAATTCTTTTATTGGCTAAAAATTTGGAAATGCAAAGCCAAATTATTATGAAAAAAGCTATTTTGAAGAAAATGTCATTTTCATTCAAATTTCTAGTACGATTCTGGTACAATTTGTAATTTTCGCACTTCTCCGTTTTCTGAAAGATGGCGCCAACATGATGCAAAAATCACTTTGAACTGGTTGAATTTTGAGATCTTTGAGCCAGTCTTGAACTGGTTCACCCATACAAATTTGAACTAGTTGTACGTCATAATGACGTCAGGAACCAGTTCAAACTGTCCCGTCTATCCAAGGTATTAGTATCTATTATTGCAAACTGCAACAGTGAATCCGTATATGCCGTGCAAAACTAATAAATGTAGATACGTTACGTTCAATATGCATCGTCAATGTAGATTAGTATTGTGAACCGAATTAAAAGCTACAGGAAATGAAGGAAGCACTGTCAAAAATTTGTTTTACTTTCATGTACACATGTAACGGCACTTTTATTTCTTAGGATTTTTGCAGATTTTTAGCTCTGGGCGGGGCTACGACTTCTTGTATTTTCATAAGCCTTGTATTCAATTATGGCCTTCTCATATTATGCAAACTTTTATCCGATATATTCCGACCAATTGTAAGTGATAAATATATAATGTTCAAGCAAGCTCAAGCTTTTAGTATATTAAATATAATAGTATGTATAAGCGTATCACAGCTGCTTTTATTTTTCAAGGTAAAATGGATGTAAATTCTGCTTCTTAATCATGATTGGTATGTTAACTTGATTCAGTGACTAGTTTGATCATGATACAATTCTTCAGTTGAGTCACTTTCATCACGTCATATCTTTAAGAATTTCTTATACGGAAAAAAGGAATTTTAAAAGTGTATCTGCGCAATTGGAAGTCTTCCTATTCGGGCTGAGTTCTTTCAGTTTAACTCATTAAATATTCTGCATACGGCCTTGCCAAATATGAAGCATGAAACTTTGAGGAAAATTTAATTGGCATTCCATTTAACGAAATAAAAAAATCGTAAATTATTTGTTGATTAAAGCATTTCGCCATAATAAATAATAAATTCAATCTTACCTAAATAAGTAATTCATGGAATTTTGAAGTACGTAAAAACCGCAACAAATATTGCTTAAAAAAATTATTTTCTTAAAGACGACGGTTTTCTCAAAAGACATATACCACATCGCAATGGCACACTTTACCATTTAAGGATCAACTAAGAATTTAGTTCAGGTTTTTAACACAAGAAACTTTTGTCTCCATTTCCGACAACAACATTCTTAACTAATGACACTTGATCCTTTGAACAAATCGATCGATCCAAAGCGATCGGCATTTGATTGTTTTTTGTCTTCCAAGGCATTCAAGTCTGCCGTATGTCTTAAAGACTGTCTATCATGGAACCAGTAAGAAAACAATCAAAACAACTATAACCGACCGCATTCAATTCAAAAGACAGAATTCTTAGAATTTTATTTTATCTTCAGTTTAGGAGGGCGTAAGAATTTTTTAAGAAAAGCCTTGAGGCGACAAAAAACAAAAAACTTAAAAAACCTATTTTTTCTTGATACTCTGCTGGAGGGCAAAAATGCCCGCCACTTGATCGTTGTTTTCCAAATTAAGAATTATTTTTTGATTGTTTTTGGAAATAATTAAAAAAGTATTAAGACTAACCAGAGATTTTTGTGGTGAATTTTAGTTTAAAAGCTTGTATTAGTCAGACGCCATGATACAAATTACTGTTTTCTTAAATATTTAAGGATCGCGTGTTGAATAAGAAAGTGATTACCTTAGTCGGCGTCTTGAAAACTTTTAACAGTAATTAGGGAAATAATAAGTAGGTAAGCATAATATGCGCTAATGTCCTTGAAATCTTTGCGGATTGGCTCGACACTGCGTCGAGGATATGCTACAGGTATGAGGTGTTGCCTTATGAAGTGTTACTTGTTCAAATAATGTGGCATGTTCTCAATGTCAACAAAATGTCAACAAAATGTCACAACAGAGAAGAACGTTAGATTAATAAGGACTTTAAGAACGAAGGGAGTGATAGTGTTACAAGAGAGAAGATTACATAGTTCGTATCAGGACGGGCGATCTGTGTCACAGACGATGTTGGCATTAAAAGATATTTTGATCGATTCTATTATTCACAAAATGAATTCCCTTGTAGTTTGTCTTTGATCCTTCATCAGGTTACAGAAACAAGTTATGTTTCCTGTTCCCAATGCCAGAGTGGAGTATGTTCAAAGTTTGAAAATATCTCGGGGATTGACAGATATGAAACCAACAATTTGAATAGTGACGATCACAAAAATATTATTTTCGTATTGATCGCAACTACAGTGGTCTGCAATATTATAAGACCCAATTTTGAGAGAAAGTTTTCTACTGTTCTATGTCTACATTTTTATGTTTTTCTTCTTTTGTTGTGTTTCATGGACTCTTACCTTGGAAATGTGTGCAGCTGTTTCTGCAAAAACATTTTATTTTCAACCGAGTCCCCAAAAGAACTAGTTTGTTTGCGTGATCGTGATCGAATTTCTCTATGCGAAAGAGTTTCAAAAAGGGATTTTTAACACACAAAGTTGCATAAGCAGTATACTAGGACTAATCAAGGCTCTTACTGTTACCAAAAGTTGGGTATCAAATATTACGTTTTTTTTCCAAAATGGGAAATTATCAACAAATGGAAAAGGAGAATGAAATTATGTTCCGTTTATTAATTAAATGCACTTATAAGCGAAAATACAGCAATTGGGAAGCTTCGAATTGAAAACATGCGATTTTTTCTAATAATATGGCACACCACTGTAGTTGTTGAGTGTAGTTTCAGGGAACACATAGCAATGAATATGTGTATTCAGTAAATGTGTATGTGAATGTTCACATATGTGTATTCAGTAAATATGAATTAATATCAATGATGCCTAATCAGTGTTTTACTAAAAATCAGTTGAGATATACTAAATTTTCGAAGAGCGTCAGACAAACTTATGTCGTAATTCGTGAGTCCACTCCAAACTATTATAATTCAAGCTAACATTGGAAATGTACTTTTGTCCAGTTTGGAATTAATATGAATTTCGGATCCTTGCAGCTTTAGAAATTTCTACTTACGAAACCCTTAGACAAACTGAACCTTATTAAAGTTTCGACATCTCCATACCTGGAAAAGAAAGAAAATTATTAAAATTTTTGTATTTCCATTAAATATATTTGATACAATTTGATAACATATAGAGATTCTTAAATGTTTGTGTTATTGTTTTTCTGGATACTTTCTTCGTAGGTCAGACATGAGGTCAGACGTTCAAATTCAATAATTTTGAGGTTATTTTGAGTTCATGAAAATTTAGAACTAATTCAGAATGTTGAGGTTAAGCAAATTTAGATTCAAGATAAACACACTCCCCGCTAAATTTATTATTAATGCTATTAAGAAAATTCCAAAGTTCACCTTGAACTTGTTGAAAAATTAAATTACGAAATTGATGAACAACTTCACAATTGAATATCGTTCGAAGAATGATTTCTTCAACACAACGTTCAACCAGAAATAATTGAAATAATTTTTGAACTTGCCTAAAAATTTGTTTCTTTAAAAGCATATTATGAATGCGGCAAATATTAGATGTTAAGTTCTTTATAAGTTTTAAACCACAAAAAATTACAAACAGATAAAAGAAAATTTCCCGAAAAACTAAACGCTAATGGATGTGGTCAATTAGTTTTCGTTAATTTATCTTATATTTTATCTATTTGTTATGATTCATTAGCTCCGACGAAAAGTTATACAAAATTTACAATTTGAACTTTGCGGTTTTGACGTGCCAAAATCATAACTCATTCCGAAAATATACTTTTACGAAATGAAATATATTTTGTAGAAATTTGTTCTTAGCACATTTTTATCGTCACAGATTTTAGTCACTTTTTAGAGCAATTAAACTATTCATTAAATTGTTTGTAAATAATTAGCGAGTCAAGAATTAATCGGAATTTTTTGGTGGAAGTGCTATAAACACTTACTCACGATTGTTCAAAGGTGCCGAAAATGTCGGGGTTTCGAGAAATCATTTAGAGATTGTTAATTTCTGTGAGATTTCTCTTAATTAAGGTGACATTGTGTGACTAAAATTTTGATTATAAAATCAATCAGAAAGTGTTTTTACAAATTTAAGCAGTTACAAAATGATGAATTCTTTAATTTTAGCAAATGCACACTAAACATCAATGATGAAATGACCATGAATGAGTCAGGAGACGATCCTATTACTCGGGCACTAAAATCAAGGTTTGGTCCACGCTTGGCATTTCCCAGTTGCTCAAGCTTGGATCAAGAGAGGAATGATGTCCTGGGCCGATTTTAACGAATAAAATTATAATATTTTCATAACAGATTGATCAATGATTTAACTTTTGAGAAAATGTTTTCAATTGAAAGAGGTTCATATAAGCAATAGAAAAATTTATGAGTTACCTTCTATTAAGAATATGATATCGCAATTTCTAAAAATTATTTAATTTTGCTTACTCTTTATAACGAGAAAATTTTGCACCCCTGACAGCCATTTACTAAATTCAGTCAAGTCGATGTGCGAGACTTACAGTTAAGTCGGATTTTCTTCGTGTCTTTCATTTTCCGTGTTTCTTATTCACAGAAGTTTTCTAGTTTTCGTAGTGGGCAATCTCAATGTTTCTAGTTCAAGTATTTATCGAGCACTTAGTGTAACTAATACACTAATAACATAATAATAACAGTCCTCGCTGTTATACATTCTACAGCTGCAGTATTATTCAACAAAATTTATGAAAGATCATAGTAACAATGGATATTACCAAACAAATCAGCCTAGTGGACATGATTAATGCAATATCCAGTACATGACACTTCCCTTGAGACCGTGTTAACTTAGGAGTTATTGATTTAAGAAATTCAGAATTACCAAGATTAAGATATAAACGATCGAAAATCCTCTTAGTCTGTGATCTGTGAAGATCCAATACAGGTTCATCATGGATGAGACCACGACGAGTTTTTAAGAATTAACAATTTATAACGATAAAATTTTACACGGAATTAACGCGTGCCCACTCGCAGTGATTCCTTGTGTTCCGGTTAACTTCAACCTTCCATGGAAAACATTGGAGATATTTATCTATTTTTCGCCATAATCACGGGTGTGGCACTATTGAATGTATTAATATTCACTTCGTGATTTAATTACCACTTATTTATTAGTAATAATTATTAAATGAAACGAGAAGAAAAACAATGAAGTGAGTATAATGGTGAAAGGCGAGGTTAAAAATTTATTTACAATTGACCTCATCACTTTAACCTTTTTATATCAGTAATCGGTATCTATTATGTCGTGGACAAGTTTTCCCCTAGAACCAGAAGGAGTCTCTTACTACCAGCAGTCCATTACATAAAATTCCAGAATACTGATATTGAATGAGAAGATTCATTTCATAAAGTGACTACCGTCTGTAATCCCTGTAGAACAACAATGGCTAGAATTGCAGAAATTTAACCAATTGACTGGAAATTGCTTAAGCATAACCCGATCAAGAAGTACTACTAACTACTGTTGGCTCACTATGGTACAGCATGTATGACTCCAATGAACTGGGATCATTTACTATAATGTTCAAGCACGGCCAGTGGTAGAAAAAGAACAAAATTTTGTTCCTCACAAATCCACCACGATCACATTCCAATCTAAGTTGGAAACGCACTTATTTTAAAAAGAACTAGGGACAAAACAAGAAACATGAATAAGATTATGGATTCTGAAGTTGCCTTTAAGGCTGACTTAAATCTCTTCTTCTTCTTCTTCTTGGTCGTCTTCTTGGTCTTCCTCTTTCAACTAAGACAATTTTTATCGAATTACAAAAATTCTTTCTCATGTCAAGCTGCATGCCGTGCCCGTGCACAAGGTGATTCTGTTGAAATGATTCTTTTCTTTCTCAATTCCATTCTTGTAGTTTTAGCTTTTGAAAATTATTGTACTAACACAAAACCTTTTATACCACAACATCTCCTCCTCTATCCATTGACTTTATAGCAGTACCACTTTTGTTAGCCTTTTCGTCGTCGTCGTCGTCGTCGTTGGCATCGTGGTCTTGTGGTTTATGCCTAGAAGGCAATACCTAGATGTATATCCAATTCATATGGTATATAGCGATAACATATACCCATGATTTTTGGTGGAGTAATCGTAGTTTCATAAGAACTGTAGAAGACAGAAAAGTTGAGAAATTGTACCAGAGAGTTCCTGGAGTTTCTTCAATTAAAACCGCAAATACAATTTCAAAATGTACTTACTTTTATGGTAATTGGACATTCATCTGAGGTTATGAGGATCACTAGCACAGAACGTGCAGGGAGTGCGCTCTATTATATACAAGATGACAAACGTGTTCTAGGGTCCATGAGCCTTGTACAATCTTGAATGTGATCTTTCTTCTTTTCAACACTACACACATGTTTCTATAACAATTTTTTCCATAATTTCAATGGAAACTTCACTATTTCTATGATAAAAACCACAAGAAATTGTGGTAGAAATGTCAATGACGTTATAGCATTCACAAATATAATAACTTCATCTTTCACACGATAAAATTTTGAAAAATATTTAACAGAAACTAGTCATCTAATGTTGTCTAAAATTTATTTATTAGATAATAATAACTTAAAATTTTTATCAATTTAAATATTTCCATTTCTATAACTCGTTCCAACTGAGATAAGCTTCTAATTTATTTCCGAATCTACATACAATACAAAAAACCAAAACTTGTTAAAATCAATTAAATTCAATGGAATTCATTTTGGAAATCAGGTGGGAAGAGTCAGAATTTTGCCAAATATGAAATTTTTCAAAAATTATTTTTGGAAATTCAGATGATTTTTATTTGTTTGTAATTGATTCTGATACATTCGATTAATTTGCATATTATTTTGACTTTTTGAAAATTATTTCGATTCATAATTGATTTGTGGGCGAGCTCTCGTTCATAAATTTGTTATGAAACCGATCTGCTTTGAGACATTCACAACATTTAATTCGATGTGAGGTGATACAGACACCATGACATTAAAACCATGAAGGACATTATACAGTCGAACCTGGATAATTGAGAGTTCAAGGGACTGCAGTCTCTTTTTCGCTTATGGACGTTTCCTACTAAGCCGAGCTTTTATTAAATTAAAGAGTTTTCTCGCTTACTCAGTTCTCACTTATGTATGTACGACTGTACTAGCTACCATGACACTTTGAGTTATAGTTTGATGTTTGTCAGTTTTCAAAAAGTCAGTTTCGACATGGTCGCTAAAACCGGTAAAATGCATTAATGAAGAATTAATTCAATCTTGACTGTCATGTCACACATGTTGATTCCATTAACATAGTATCCATACCACATTTATGTTCTTAGTGTAACCAAGAGTTTAACTCCGAATCTAGGATAATCTTCAAAATTAAATGACCTTCATGGTGGTTAGTCAACAGGATTTTTTAGAAACGAGCAATTTAATTAGGTAAAGTTAAAAATATTTAAACCTGTTTATATCCGCCACATAATCCATTACAATAACTTATCATCACGTAAAGGTACACTACGATCATAAAATGAATTCTAGAAAAAAACACTTAAATATTAGAATTCGTCATAAAGGAACAAACCCTTTGTAGACACTTATCAACTTAGAACCAAAGCCATAACCGTATTTGTTTAACCACAAAAACTTCAACAGAACCGGATTATACGTCAATAAGGATTGAGTGATAACCAAAGCAGTGATTTTATTTCAGATAACTCAGGAACAACAATTTACCTTATCAATTTGAAAACATAAAACAAAACTTAACGATTCTTGAAGAAAGTCCCTAAACAAATTCAGAAAAGACATGCACCGCCTACGTGAGAGGTCCTAACTCAGACCTTCCAATGTAAATTTTTATCTTTATTACAATATTCTTAGAATGATATGATTTTGTTTTAAATATGATACGTCACACACGTGCATGTGACCAATAAAACTGAGGAAAAGAAAATAAAAGGTCGACCATTCTTTGTCTGCTAAGATCAATTCAAGGAATTGAATACTTTCCAACCGAAGTGTACACCGTTGAGTAGATTAAAGTCGCGTTCCTTTTGCATTGCTCTGCTCATGACGAAAGGAACGCACAAAATTTAATTATCAAAGGTTGGCTAACTTGTGGATATTTTGACATTTGCCATTTACAATTTCAATTTGACAGTTCTCAAGTTAAATTTACAAGTTCAATCTCATCTATTTCAATTTAATGAGGAACTATTTGTTTTTTGACAATTTAGTTGACAGATTTTTCATTCAAATCGTCAGTTCTACCAAACATGAAAATGAAAAGTACAGTCCTGCTTAAAGTTTTTTCGTGAGCAGTGCCTTTGCTCACATTTTAAAACGTGAGCAGGATTGCTCACAAATTGTTGTTGTTCCTCATGTAAAAGTTGATTTGCTCATGAGCGAAAGGAAGACAACTAATGATCAAAAAGTACCTTTCCTGGTTTTTTATATTATTTTTTATTTTATTGTTGCAACGAGGTCCCAATACGGTAGGATGTAGCACAAATCAAATTACACTGTAAACCTGATTTTGTGTACACAAATACAATTGAAATCCATCAACTTCACTCTATTGCACGTGAATGTGTTGTTATTACGTGTGCACACCACACGGTGCCCGGGTTGATCAAACGATCGTGCCTGTCGCATATGATCGCGTATTATAACAACAGAAACAACAGCAATGCGACACAACAGTCACGGCATCAACGTCCAAAACAAGATCAACACATAACGAACGCATAAAAAAAACATAATTAAAGGTGAGTGAGGTGAGGCACACTGGCTCTGGTAAACCATGGGCCAGATATGGAAGTAAAGTGGAGAATGAGTCGAGCATAGGCATGTCAGGTAAAAACAGGGAGTTATAGCAGAGCGGCGGATATAACAGGAATTGAAAATATGGACATACACATACATTTGTAACAGTCCATCTCATTCCTTCACACTCATGCTCCTCTATTCATCCTTGTCTCCATGATAGTTCTTTGCTTCGGCTAAGGTGAGACTTTTAGTCGAATAAAAAGGGTGTGTATGTGGGACACATAAACGCGTCAAATAATTTTTTACCTTTTTTACAACAAAGAAATTTTACTGAGAACACAAGAAGCGGAAGGGAGAACGAGAGGAATCACCTGCGAGAGAGATTAGCAGAAAATGAAGAGGAATGGATCGTAGGTAAAGCAACACGATCATTGCTGCAATTCAAATCGTGTGTTGGTAGTATTAGTGTTATGGATCGTGGTAGATGTCGTCTTTGATGGTTGTCATTTGAAGTCGCGTGGTTGCCTAATTTCACAACAACATGACGATCAGAATTTGACAGAATTTACAACGATCGCAAGATCACCAACACCACACGTCAGAATACTCAGTTTTCTCAATTAATGATTGTTAATAAATAATTATTCAAAAAAAATATGTATATATATGAACTCCTTTTCCAGGTAATAATAGTATGGACATTGCCTCGAAACACATTTAATAAAAAAACTAAAACGATCGATGACCTTTAGATCTAACCATAAATGTCGGGACAAGTTTTTACCAAGCAGCTATACCTAGTCAGGCAGTCAGGCAGTCAGTCAGTCGCTGTTGTTGGTGTTGTTATACGTTATATATAAAATGGAGTTTCTTATTAAGAAAAGAAAAATTCTATTTCTACTACTTGAGATTATCATGTTTCTTAACCCTTTCTTACAACATCAGATTGTTATTCCGTGAAGAAATAAACATCAAGAACTGATTTGTGTTTGGTCATTCAGATTAACTTTCAAAATGGTTTCGGTTCGTTTTTAAGAAAACAAAAATCCTGTTTTATTTAATTTATGCAAAAATTATAAACACTGAATTTATTAAAAGGAAATCATTCTTAAAATATTTTCTTTTTGAGCATAATTTTAAATTCCAATCATCCACCAACAGTATGGTAAGAACAACCGAAAACCACCTGTGAAGGTACTTTCGTACAACAACCTTTTTTCGGATCGACTTTATTACGGTGACCTTAGAGAGGTTTTTGTTGGTCGTAAACTGTTTGGTAACATTCACTCGTTAATGTTTTGAGTTTTAAGTTCAAGTTAACACTGGCAACGAGATGATGTTTCTATCATTTCTCAATGAAGGGCTCCATGGGTTTTGTCCGCCATTTGCATTTGTTGGATTCGAAATGAGTCTGGGTTCGGAATGAAGTCTTTTTCAAATTCACCTGAATCATGCTGGCTAACTTCAAAATAGTGATCGTACTAGGAAGTCTTTACGGATATTTGACGGAGCCACCTTGAACTAAATAAGGATAGGGAAGAATCTGATATGTTTTGAGAACGAAATCGGCCTGGGAATGGTTGAGCAGAGGAACCCGGTAAAGAAACTAGAGGGCGCTTGGTGGATTTATGTCACAATTCCATGAATCAAACTCGCCCTGAGAATAGTTAAGTAGAGGAACTCGTTAGTGTTCCTCAATTCCAATGATCCTGTAGGAGCGTAGGAGACAGTTGAAGAATAACGAGGATACAATAACGTGGTCATGAGATCAGGAATTAAACTCACCCTGAGAATAACTAACCACAGGAATTTGTTGAAGAACGACAGACTCCTGGGAGACAAGTAAATTTCATAAATCCTAAGATCTAATGAGTCAGGGAATGATGAAGGCTAGGAAACGGTCCTGAGAATGGTTACGGACAGGAATACAAAACCTGGATTGAAAATGGAGTGCACAATTTTTTGGATCAAACTCGCCCTGAGAATGGTTAAGTATAGGAACATGGGAAATGGAGGACGCATGGTGAACATTCACCCTGAGAACGGTAATAAATGCTCCTAAAATAAGTTGACACGGAATGCACTGACACTGTATTCTTATTTCACAATTGTTTGAATGAAACTCGCCCTAAGAACGGTTAAGCACAGGAACGCGTTGGAGTTGCTTAACTTAAACTGATCCTGAGAATGGTTAAGAATAGGAGCCAGTTGCAGAATGACGAGGACTCAAGATGAACATTCGGATTCCTGATTCAACAAATGGAAATGATCCTGAGAAATATTAACGACAGGAACGTGTTCTAGAAAGTGGGGGATCAAACTGAAAAGTGAGACTGAGTAACGATATAAAAGGGAACTTAGAACATGGATAAGAAAGTACAGGCACGGTTGACCCTTGTTTCACAATTCCTCGAATGAAACTCGCCCTAAGAACGGTTAAGCACAGGAACGCGTTGGAGTTGCTTAACTTAAACTGATCATGAGAATGGTTAAGAATAGGAACCAGTTGAAGAATGACGAGGACTTAATATGAACATTGGGATTCCTGATTCAACAAATTAAAATAGTCCTGAGAAATATTAAGGACAGGAACGTGTTCTAGAAAGTGGGGGGATCAAACTGAAAAGTGAGACTGAGTAAGGATAGAACATGGATAAAAGATTATAGGGCGCAAGGTTGACCCTTGTTTCACAATTCCTCGAATGAAACTCGCCCTAAGAACGGTTAAGCACAGGAACGCGTTGGAGTTGCTTAACTTAAACTGATCCTGAGAATGGTTAAGAACAGGAGCCAGTTGAAGAATGACGAGAACTCAATATGAACATTGGGATTCCTGATTCAACAAATTAAAATGGTCCTGAGAAATATTAACGACAGGAACGTGTTCTAGAAAGTGTGGGATCAAACTGAAAAGTGAGGCTGAGTAAGGATAGAACATGGATAAAAAAGTATAGGGCGCACGGTTGACCCTTGTTTCACAATTCCTCGAATGAAACTCGCCCTAAGAATGATTAAGCACAGGAACGCGTTGAAGTTGCTTAACTTAAACTGATCCTGAGAATGGTTAAGAATAGGAACCAGTTGAAGAATGACGAGGACTCAAGATGAACATTCGGATTCCTGATTCAACAAATGGAAATGATCCTGAGAAATATTAACGACAGGAACGTGTTCTAGAAAGTGGGGGATCAAACTGAAAAGTGAGAATGAGTAAGGATAGAACATGGATAAAAAAGTATAGGACGCACGGTTGACCATTGATTCACAATTCCTCGAATGAAACTCGCCCTAAGAATGGTTAAGCACAGGAACGCATTGAAGATCCTAAGAATAGTAACAGTCCCCTAAGCAGGATGTTGTGATTTCCCGGTTTCTTAAATAAAAATGGTCCCAAATTATTAAAGATATTTTAATGAACAGTAAATTATGCACTTACGGGCTTTCCAATTTGACCGACAATATTCAGCGACATTATATATTAAAAATTGAAAAAATGCATAAAATTCTTAACGATGCATTTAACCGTGAATAAAATATTTTTAATTTTTATTGATACTTCAACTTTGAAACTTCCGACAAAAAGCTCATTCCATGAGAACTAGTTTAAATGGAAACGGATAACCTTGTGACGTAAGAAGTTTAATTTTTTTTATTTAATCCTAAGTCACTGTGATTAATTTCTTGAGAAATGAAAATAATTTGCATGGATATTCTTTTAGTTTTAAATTATTTAAATGTTAGTCTAAGAACAGGTCGTGGATTTCTTGGTAAATTCAAAGTAACGCCATCGTCGCGGAGTTTGACCAGAAAACTAGTTTATTTTATGCAAAAATTAATCGATTAAAACATGATTTCGTTTTACTTTTTCACATATAAACTGGTTTTATTTTGCATATCATTTGAAAGCAACGTCTTTTTGGGTTCTCGTAGTCCTTAGCCGGATTTTGAAATATTGTAGTATTACAGAAAGCTGTAACGCAAACATTTCTAAAATGAAATTTTCGTTGTTCATTTACGAGACACATAGTGAAGAATCGATTAATTTATGATTGGCAGCTTATTGTTTATAGGAAATATGCTCTTGTTCACGATATCTTGATTTCGAGTGAAAGGTATCATGTAACACCCACGTGATTTTATGAAATCCGCAAGCAGTGAATCAGAGTTCTGAGTAGATACTACCTACCTTTCATAAATGGCACACATTTGAAGGTAGAAGGTAACTTTTTGACTAAGAACGTAAGTTTGGCAACCCTGTATCAGGATCAAATGTCAAAACGAAAATTTCCATCCCATGCGGACATACTCCATTAACACATTTCACAGAACAAGAAGAAGAAGAAGAAGACGACGATGGTTACCCACGTTTACCTCCCCTGGGATGTGTGCTCTTCTCATCCAGTTTGTGTAATTTTCCACTTAAGCTGGGTCCTTTTTGAGCCAGACATGTTTGTGCATTACCAATCCTTGAATTTTCACGTGAAACATCTTGAACCAAACCGAACCAAACTAACCCGAAACATCTGTTGTTTGATGAAAGACATGTCGATTTTGGTCCAAGATAACCCTGCTCTAGCTGGGTTTCATCATAAACATCATTCCAGCCCACGGCACTCAACTCAGTTGGTTCAGTTTTGAATTGTGTAGTCATTCGAAAAAAGGGAGTGCTGTCTTGGGTTACAGGAACATCAGGAAGGGGTGAATTAAGGTTCCACATAATGTTCAATTAACCTCCGAACGCAACGAATGAAGGTTTATTTACTGAAATTTATTTTATCACCATATGCTTTTTGAGGTAATATCCTCGAAAGAATTGATTTTGTGGATGTTACAATTTTTGCAAGTATAAGAAACCTACGGATTAAATTCAGAGATACTGGTCAGAAACATGACTGACTGTAGGTGGACAGGTTCGACACAAGATTGTTCTAAAACTCTGAAAAAATTCAACAGATTAAGGATTATTTGCATAACTCAAAAAAGTGTGAGGTCTCTAACCTGAACCTGAACCTTGAAAGTTAAAAATTTTAATTTATCAAACATGTCATCCATTACAATGAACTTTGCAAGTGTGCCAAACGCACGGCATCAAAGGCAGAATGTCTTTTGTTACTGCAATCAACTGAAATATAATAACAATACAATAGTGTTAATGCAAACACGTTTTTATTTTTCCAGGTTTCCTAGGCATGAATATCTCAATAGCAATAAAGCAGTTGTTGTTAACCTCTAACACAAAATGTACCAGGTGATCTCAACTTCTACCCACAAATCCACAAATGTTTGTGTTCGAAATGGACAATGAAATATTAGTATTAAAGTTAAAATAAATTGGAGTTAAAAAATTTTTAAGTTTTGCGCTTGAATATTCCGAGAATTGATAATATGTGTATAATGCAAATAACAAGAATCAAGAATATCACTTTCGCCATAAGCACTCCCTTCTTTTCCCAAAGCGATTCAAATTGCCCAGTTCCAGCAACATCTACCTTTAATTTATAAACCTCTCTAAGAAACCAGTTTTAGTTTTAAGCTCTTACATACAATTCTAAAACTAAAAAGAAACAAATTATTTTTGCAACATTTATATTTTTGCTAAAGAAATAGCAAAGAAAGAAACAAACAAATTTTGCTGCAAGAATTGCAATCAAAACAAAAAATAAAAATTAAATAAATTCAGACATGATGCAGCAGTCCACCCACGCGCCGCCATGATATTTTATGGAGAGTTAAAATGTCCACCACAGTTTGCCGCGCACTCCACTTCGGATTGAACTCCATACCAACCACCAGCCGAATGAGAGATTGTGAAGTTGGTCGCAAGTTGTTTGCAACAATGCATTTCTATAGTGGACAGAGCAGGACAAATAAAAGAATTTCTTAACAAGAAACAAGCGCAAGAATTGAAAGAGTTTGTAAAAATGGCGATAAAATGTTTTTCATTTTGATTTTGACGTTTATTTGGTTAAATATTTTGGGTTCGATCGTGTGCATGTAAATTTGAAAAAGCTTTTTAAGGTTTTAACGTTGGTACGATCGGGGATGATGACAATTCCTGGAATCCATTTTGGATGACATTCACTCGTGTCCGGGAATGAACTTAAGGTGATCGGGCAAAATTCCAAAAATCATTTTCAATAAAAATCGCTAAAATCTCTCCCTGCTGTTCTTGGTCAATAAAAATTTAATGAACAACTTAATAGAGTTTGAATTTATGACTGTCTTAAAGTTTGTGCATCTTCTTTTCGAGAGGCGTCACTATTTTAATGAACCGAGGTTTCAGTGCTACTGCATTTATCAACGAACTTTGTCTTAATGCAACTCCGGCACAAGACCTCGTTAAAGGTTATTTATGACTCCCAACTCTCAACTGAGAACCAAATTATCCTGTTTGAAGGAGTGTGCATGTCGGAACGGAACCAGAATAGAGATGGGGGTGATTTCACGTAACAGTGATTAAATCACCGTGATTTGCGCTTCCGGAATGTCACGGTGACTTTTTGATCGGAGTCTAGGTGACAAAATCACAGGGAGTGTTTTTATTAAAATTTTCAAAACCGCATGCGAGTGTAAGTGTACTGAATCTGAAAATTGAAATTTCCATACATTTGATTATTGTTACCTTCAATTCAACCATCGTTTCGTTGTAGCACACACACACACCCAAAACCTGTGAATAATGGCATGTGTTCAACCGAACTCTCGCTCTCTTCTCACATAAACCATGCATCATGGTGATTGAGAGTTGAGAGTGAGACACGCCACGATTCCGGTGATCCAAACGATTACGGTGATGGGTGTGATTTTTCTAATTTTTGCTGGAAAACCAAAATTTCCTCTCCTTCCTACGTGCTTAAGGGTTTTATTTATTCACAATGAACGAAGGACCAGGATAAGAGAAAAACGTTCCAAAATCATGGTGATTTGTCACTGTGAATTTTGAATCACAGTCACTGCTCCGGCTGTGGTTGGAAAATCACTCTTTCCCCCATCTCTAAACCAGAAGCGGTATAACTTATTTAATAAAAACATTTGCCAAGGAAAAATTTTCAACTCTTGAAATCAACGAATCAAAACAATTCGTTTGACAGATTGATTCACGCACTAATACAACATTACGAATAACTAAAATTCATATTGTGTTTGTATTCAACATGTTCGTGTTGCACACACATTGTATTTCACCAATCAAAATAGTTGCTTTGGCAGGCAGGAGTGCTGAATGTTAAGAATAGTTGAGACCTTCGATTAGAAACTAGCATGGAATGTTTGGTTTCATTTTGTTTCAGTCACATATGAAGATTATTGATAATTCCACGATTATTCAAATAAAAGAAAAGGTTAGAGATCGTGGAAAAATAAAAGAATCATACAAGAAAACAGAGACGTGGTCGAATTGAACGAAAACAATGCCAAATGCATAAGAGCAATTTCTTTAATTTCAAAGAAATTCAGAAGAATCATCTTATAAGACGTGGGTTCATTCGATACCGGTTTGGATATTCTGCTTATTAGCAAAAGAAACAACTTCTGCACTGGGGCTGGCAGACTGCAAATTTAAGTTTCATACAATTTAAGGACAAATCGAACAAATGGCGACTGCTCCCATTTAAAGATTGACCGCTTGCTCGGACCATCATTGTGGATAACAATGGCGACAATGGAGAATAAAAATATCAAACAGAGAATATCAGACTCTATCTCTTCCTTCAACAGAAATTTATTATTATCATTTTATTTTTTCTTATAGTATGTGGTTAAACCCAAAAGGTTTTCAAATCCTTTTTTGGATAACAGAACAATGGAAAATTATTTTGCCCAACTTCTTTTATTGAATTTTGTTGGCAACCACAAGCAGCGCGCGGTTTTAACTGGTTTCTTTTCTGGACATGCTGAATTATCCATTCTTTATCAGTTTTTCTCCTCCGTAGGTAGGTAGGTAGGTATGTGTGATTGATAGTTTTGTTCTGTAGGTCCATTTGAAACCGGACTCTTGCCTAAACCCCCGAAAAGCTTGCCTGTACGAGACTTTGTAGCATAGTATATGTTGACAACAAAGAACATTGGAGCCATTACAAGGTAGACACTTTTTTCATACTAAATTTTCCAACCAAAATTCTGTTTTGAGTTATTCCACTATTTGCTAATGTTTCTACATCAATTAAATCTTTCTTCAAACATTTCTTTTTAATTTAAACATATAATGATGTAAGGTAACTTTCAAAAATTCAATTTGATCGAATCGATGAACTTTCACAAATCCAAGAAATCAAGAAATCAAGTTCCATAATCAAATCGTATTCGGTTGATCTGCATAAACCAAACATTTATGACGTCCTGCCCTCAATTATTTCTTGATTTATTTGTATTACAAAGATTACCTGTATCTGCTGTCATGTTAAATGGCAGCCCAAAACGTTCAAGTTACATTTCTTTGACCACACAAACGAACAGCCGCCACTTGAAGTCAAGTGAAGGAATTGTTTGTTGAAGCTTTCCATCTTTCCAGTCCCACCAAATCCATCGATTTCTCTTATTAACAAATTTTCGCTGATTTGAATAGTATGTCTCTCTTTGAAAAACATTTTGTAATAACTTTACAATTATATAGTATATATACAAACAATCACTGCCGCCTTAAATAGGAGATTCAATAAGAAACAAACATTGAACGAAAATGAAAAATAAAATTCCACTGAATATAACTCGATCGTGAATCAATCCGTCAAGATGAATGTCTGTCGATCAAGTTGCCTTACATTCATTCCTGAGAAAATTCAAATGAAGACGTGTTTTCCAAGTCGTTATTTTTATTTTTCAGTAATATTCAAATGCGAAATTTCATCCAATTTTCAAAGGAACCCACATAGACTCTGCAGGACTTCAGGTGTTAATACGATCGTCATGTACTTACACCACCAATCAGTGAAATACATTTTTTAAGGTTTGTTTCGGATTTCTTCAGTTGAAACACCTGCCAGCACTTTACAGGTGCTATTTGCTTTCCATTTCTCATTGTAAACAATTTCAAATCTCATGAATAAAAATTCATTTTTATTGACTTGTCCAAAATTGGAAATTTATTTTTTGTTATTTGAAAAAACTTACGAAATGTTGCTACATCGATCAATGCAAGAAAACCATTCGATTATTCTTTCAATCATTTTCGATTATTATTAACAAAAATCGAGTTATTGCATAAGACGATTTGGTTTTCTGTCAGACAACGAAACCTTACTGGCGTTTTTCAAATAAAGTTAAAAATTTTCAAGTGCATTTCATACAAATACGAAAATTGTCAAGTACGTTTTAGTCAAGTTAAATAAATTCAAGTACTTCAAGGACTGGAAATCAATTTTGAATTTTTATTTTTTGAAAATTCATAAAAACAAATTTGTAAAAGCGACGCCGACATGCGACACTGTGTGAGGCGTTTTCAAGTGTTTAATGAAAATGTTGTCTTCATTTTTGTTAATTAGGGCAGAACGTATTTGAAATGTGGTCTGGAATTTGTCGTTTTGTGGATAAGTAACGAATTATATTAGTAGTAGACTTCCCAAAGACCAGGTTTTCGAGGTCTATTACCGAACTTCATGGGAGCTGCATAGCCCTGCAAAGCTAAACTTAAATCATCTCCATGATACAATATAGGGATGTCGAAAATATATCGATATATCGAAATATCGATATTATTTGTTCGATATATCGATATTTTTAAGCGATATTTCATTTTCCGATATATCGATAAATCGATATAAAATTCTTACTATCGAAAAGGTATGAAAAAACGATATTTTTTCAGACCGACAAATATATTAGTTTTACCATAAATAAAGAAAAATTAATATTAACTTAACTTTTCAAGAAATAACAATAGTTATGTGATTAACGTATGTTAGGATAAATACAATATTTTTTAGAACGCGATCATTCTTTTATAAACCGATCCGATATATCGATATATCGATATTTTTTTTGCAAACGATAAATATCGATTTCGATATTTCCAAAAAATATCGATATTTTTTTAATTTTCGACATCCCTAATACAATATAATGCACCCTCCAACGAAAACCGAATTCGAATAGTTATCGTCATTCCCCGCCACAGCACGAGGCAATTACGATCACACGAAACTTAGAATGCTAGCTGCAGATATTCCGTCGCCGAATGTGCGTCAAAATCTCGTAGATGACCAAGCACCGTTGCATGAAATGCAAGAAAGCAATTTGTGGCTCTCATAAGGTTGACATATTTTGTTACATTTTGTTCCTATTTAGTTCTTAAGTAACACAACTATCGTACCATTGAAAAATACCCTACTGGCTTTGCTACAATCTACCATAGAGTGAAGTTACTAGTAGCGTGCGTGTGGAGCAAGGAAAAGTGTCTTATGACTTTTATTAGACATTTATTGAGGACCAACCAACATTTAGCAGATGCTACAATAATAAGGAAACCTTCATCAGTGCAGGTTATTCTGTAAGGATGAAGAAGAAGATTATGAAGCAGAAGTTTGGTACCAGAGAGTAACAATTGCAAGAGGCGATGTTTAATAAAAGATATCATCTGGATAATTGACCTCATGTAAAATGATTCATCGCTCATAATAAATAATAATGATTCATGAATTCTAGATCAATTGAAAATGTTTGAAACGCGCGTTCTAAAGTTTCATCAAGTATATCGTATCGAATATCCCCCCAAGAAACAATCACAAGCTCCATTGATAAGCTCCACCACACAAAACTCTGCTTTACATTCAGCAAAGCTTTACAGCTTGATCCATTTTGCCAAGAAGTTAATGGCATTTTCTGTGTCATATCGAATTGCATAGACTCTCCAATTACTGTGATCGTTAAAAATCTATGAATAATTTCGGTAATTAAGAAAAACTCGTTTAAATTAAAACGTTTCTAAAGCTAGATCGCTTAGAATTAATTGAAAAAAGAATTAAATGAAAAATACCGGACCAGAAATTGTCGTGGAGGCAAGTCGTTCTCGATTTTTCCATCTTACATTTCGTGAGTTAAGATTTGTATTTTGTTCGTCTCAAGCAAAATGGAGTGGAGCTTTCATCCGTTAGTAACTTTTTTTCGTAGTTTAATTAATAAAAAAGAAAACACAACCTGAAGTTGGTTCCTCATTAGGGCCGCCACAAAACGATCGAAGGTCGTAAAGTGGCGGAGAGCAAATGAGAAAATGGCGTCTTATATTTTTTTCAATTTCAAATTGATGTTTCTTCAACATGTCTTCAGCATGTCTTTAAGAAAAATCGTTTCTTCGTCATTCCGATGAAGAAAGAAGTTTCATATTTTGAATGGATCAACTTGAATTCGTCTAAGATGCTTTCACGGAAACTAGTTTTCTTATTGAAATAAATATTCATGTTGCACTGCATTCACAAATAAATTTCCAAAAATTCCTCAAACACATAACGACACAATTCCCAGGTGGATCTACTGCTTCGCACCTGATGTGTCTTAAGATGCTGCTAAGAATGCACTTCTTCCAAAAATAACAGTCATGGGCTTTTAACAGCTTTAGTCGCATTTTGGTTATTTAACATTTTTCATTTTTCATTCAGAAATTTTGAATTTCCTTAATTTCTTTTATAAACATTTCTTTTGTCTTAAGACGTTTTCTTTAGTATAAAGAAAAATTGTTTCAACTGAATAAAGTTAATCCGAAATTATGAACACCGTGTGGTGATAACAGCGTTCGAACAAAAACTTGTACAGGTGATAAAATCTGATTGGAGTCTTCGGTTTTCTTTGTTTTAATTTTTATGTTTTCTTTGGATTTGGAAGCTTCCCAAACCAAATACCTACTGACAACAGGAATCACTCGAAGAGAAGCTATTGCACATGGTTAACATTCATTTTGACAAATCTTACATTTGGGGATAGAGTGCACTGTGAGAGTTTCCAGCACAAAGATTCTAACATTTGAGACAAACCCAATCAGTGATTACCAAAAATGAATAAATTCAACCACAAAACCCATATCTCGAATAGAAAACTGATTTGGAGTTTCACTAATTTCTAGAAAATATATATAAATGAATTGAATGAAATCTTTTTGAAAAAGGTCGGCAATACCTTCATTAGCACTTTTGAACCTTTTACCGCACAAAGGAACACGGAGCACTGTGGTTATTCAATTAACAAAAAGGCAATCCCTAAAAAACGCAAAGTCAAAGGTGAATAACCATTTATGAAAAATTGCGAACATATGAAGACGCCATGGATGTGGTTGGAAAAAATCATATATCACATATGGATTCATTTTTATTGGAAACAGAAAAGATTATTGTCATTAATATATATTTTGAAGTTTTATAAAATTTAGAAAGGTTTTATGCAAATTATTTGAATTCATGATAAATTTTCGTGAACTCGGTTTTTTCAAAACCATTAAAATTTAATCTGACTCGTGACACAGTCGGATTTGAAGAAATAAATTAAGGTTTTCCTGTGTAGAAGTGCATTTTAGATGAGGTGCATTTTAAAACTTCGAGATAACCTCATTTGTCAATATTTAATTTTTAGATTTTCCATTCCCAATTTGCATAAATTATTTAACAAAAACTCAAGGCTACAACCGTTGAAACTGAGGATTAAAATTGTTCATATTAAAAATGCAAATTTTAAATTAAATGAGAAAAGGATGTTTAAAGGACAAACAATTAACACGATGTTTGTGTCACTTCCAACGAAAAGCAGAAGATAATTGTGAAGTGAAATTGTCAACAGTTTCAAGCGAAAAAGTGAATTGGCGGTTTGTTGCAGCGCCCCATGACCGACCTACATTATTATGTCATTTCCAAAGGGCGATAACGGAACCCTATTAATATGACTTCACTGTCCGTCCGTTTGTCACAGGGCTGTATCTCTTGAACCATAATAGGTAGACATTTCAAAATTTTCACAGTTTTGTACGGAATCCTTCATGTGCTGGTCAGACTCGCACTTGCCAACTTTTTCTACAGTTTTACTGTTGCGTGAGAGTCTAATTTGTGGCGCATTTGCTTGCTGCAAATGGTGACTGTGCGCATGCGCAGTGATTTGACCAATCGTCTATTTGATGTGCTGTAGTTCAATTCTTATCGAACTTAGTTTTCCTTTTTACTTTTGTATTAGCATTATATATTTTGGTTGAATTTACTCAAATCTACAATCAATGTTTTAACTTTAAATAATGTATTAAATGATATTGATAACGGCATTTACATACTAGATTAACTGGAATCCCGAAAAGTGGAACGGATATTTTTGAAAAGTTTACAACATAATTCTGACAAGTCCGTGTTAATAATCTTGTATATTACATGATATTGCACTCATATCCAGTTGTTTCAATTAAATATGTAAATAACCCGTCAGAAATGAAATGTTTATACCAAAGTTAAAACATAAAATCACTAAAAACATTTGAGTTTGTTGGAAAATTTGTTACAAACTTGCTCTATTTCGTATGACCACAAATAAAATTCAACTTTCTCATTTGAGGCTAAAATAAAAAAATTGTTTTTACCTCCAATAAAATAAAAATAAAAATGAATTAAACCTTGTATGACGTGGTGTGTACACATGTTATACACAATATAGATCCATGACAAACTATAAAAAGTGAATAAGACTCATTAAGATCAGGCAAAATGGTCAAACAACTACTGGACTCAGTTGTATAGTGGAACAACACAAATCCCTTTCCCCCCACTGCACATGTCTGTTGTACCCATTCCGCGGCCATATTTGTTAACATGGCGAGATGGTATCGATACTGATCGTTAGGAGTCGTAGATTTTTATTTCATCGATTAAAACGAATGATATTCACTAAACGTTGTATGCTTGAAGAATAACCTAAACTTAAACTTAAACCTAAACCTGATCCGTATTCCATGTGACTGTGATGCCAGTTAGGTTCACCATTATGGAGTATTGGAAATCTTTAGTTCAAATCAATTTTGAAGTGCGTTGTCTCGATTCATGAACCTCTTCTGGTCGTCGTCTAAGTGTCTTCTTAGACTTGCACAATCTAACAAACAAAATGGCGTTTTCGTTGCGTAAAAATGGCGATCTTTGATCTGATTGCCTGTCAACACAAGAATGGAGTATAGAGCAAATTCTAGTTACATTTAAATGCTACTCAGGATTAACGATATCTTTCAACTTAAACGTTTTGTATTTACTGTAGATTTTCTATAGAAGAAACATTTTTTCAAGATTTCAAGATTAATGCGTGCGCGTCCGTATTTGGGCAGTACACCGCGTTCACTATTTGATATACGATCTGATTTAATTAATGTTTATCTCAACTTTTGTCCATTTTCAATTTTATTTTCAATTTTATTTATTTTTTATTCAAATTCTTTCCTCATCAATGTACAATTCATTCTGCGTCAAGTTCGTGAAATTTTATGTGAAGTACTTGTTCACTTTGAAGGAGAATGAGATTCCGGAAATCTTTTACTCATGAGATGATATATTCAAATTCTTTACACTTCGTTCTACAGTAATGACGGCAATGATCCTTTGCAACGCTCCGGATTTATCTTTAAATGATATCTGATGCAAAGGTGTATGTTTAATACATGTGGTCTAACGCGAATCAATGTAGCTTTCGTATTTTGAAAGTCCTCATATGTGACCACTCTGGCATTTTGTACGATCCGTGTTGATCTTGTGCCTTGCCAACAACTGAGTATTTATAGGCGGAACATGTTCCCCGTCCGCTAGGAACATTTCTAGTGGTTTCCCTCGGTCTTGCGCTTTGGCATTTTATCGTCTTGCAACACTGTTGTTACTGATATTGTATTCAAACAAAACTAGAACAGTTTATGAATTGATAACATTGCACTACTGCGCACTCACACAGACACATCAGAGGCGGAGCTGGACACATTTGCGTGTTCATATATGAATCTCTCTCTAGCATACTCATGTATTATATAAATGTATTATCTATACTCTATACTCTTCAACTAGTGGAGTTACTAGAATTAATCCATGATTCATAATTCCTATGAAGGATTTCACTAGTCGATCTGGTTCGGCTGCATCAAAGCTGTCAATTGGATTGCGTCAATTAATTGGTGACACGTTTTTTGAGAATGATGTTTCCAAATTTTGAACAATAAACTGTTGACGGAATTTTTCACATCTTGACATATGTCGTGACAATAGGTAGTTTTGATCAATTTTGAGACGCTGCACTTAACAGGAAGATGCAAATTGCATTTTACCAATCCGACTAAATAGAAAATCATGTTTTATCCAAAAATATTAATAAGATATACAAAGAATTTGTGTGAAAAAAATCGAAAAATAAATTTTTCTCACGGCACTTTATTTGGAAAACTCACGGAAAACGCTCGTTGCTCGTTGCGTTTGTGAAGTTTCTCTGGAATTGTTTTTTTTCTGTTCTTTTATTAAATTTGTTTCTATTTTATTTTTATTTTTATAAATCGATTGTAAAAACAGAAAGCTTTATTGACGAGAAAGTTGGAAAATTTAACGACTTTTTGACGTTGTTTAAAAGTAGCAAAGTCTCAATTGATTGATTTTTACGACATGACAGTAGCGTCTTCGTCCAGAATCTCGTCATCTTAGCCACAGAAAATGCTATAAAAATTTAGTGGTTGCAAAGTTTGGGCAATTTTCGAAGAAAATACTCATAAAGACGGCGATAAAAATTATCAGGAGACAAGTGTATCGTCAAAATAAAGAAGATCAGTCATTAATTCTCTAAGGAGTGCTTCTGAATGAATCCGCTTCAGCTAAATGGTATCGTATGAAGACTGTAAGATGTTGCTGATGTATGAAATTGAAGGTACAAGCATGATTCCCACAAGCAACAACCCTTACACAGCAATCTAAAATTTGAAGAACTTCAAGAAGAAGTGTGAGAAGATTCCAAAATCCTAAGAAGACATGACGGCTTTGAGTCGCCAAAAGAAGTAGTATTTAAATGCAAATTCCATTAAAAAAAAGGGTCATGGCGCCAAAGCTCATAACGAGAAATCTGAGTGACATGTAAAGCTTTCAACTCGTTCCGCCATAGATCTACTTTATATGACACGCTCGTGATGAGGTGTCTCAGCTAAAACAGTGTGAGTGTATTTAGCTGGGAATTGAAGAAACTATTTTTTATGTTTTACTACAAAAATTGTTTCGTGAAACATGTAAAACAAAGTAGAGACCAAAATCAAGTTAGTTAAATCCAAAGAAGAAACGCAAATTTATTCCGGCGTGAACTGAATTATTTCCATCATGTAAATCTAACTAGACAAAATTCTGCGACGAAAACGATAGAAAAAACAGTTTAAAGTCGATTAAATCCGACAAAACTTCACGTGAATTTTGATAAAATTCTATTTTTTGATAAGTAACAAATCAACAAACAAAATGCCGGTGCTAGATATCAGATCATGATCATCAAAACAAGAGCTCAATATGGCGGACGAGGAATTGGTCAATAAACGTGGTAATAAAAGTGAAGATGAAGTTGTCATGCTATCAGAGGTCAAGGAACCGAAATGGAATGACAGAAACCGATCTAATGTCATCTTGATCAAGTGATCGTCGCCATCATGAACTTACTTGTGCTGCTACTTGTGTAGTAGTTACGAGTTATTTTGAAATAAACCAATCAAAACACACCATTTGACAGATTGGTTGACGCACCAGTTACGGACGACCAAAAATTCATACTGCATTTTCGGTGTAACGAACACATTTTATTTCACCAATCAAAACTGCTAACTGAACTATGGTATCAATGCCGAACAAAACTTTAGGTTGACCAATCAAACACGTTCCTTTGACAGAATGTTAACAGGAAGAATCACGTAAACCGAAGATGTGTGTTAGGCCATTCCTGTTGTTATTATTTCAATAATTAAGATCACGGAGCAAAGCGCCATCTGGATGACTCCATATAAAAGGTAGACATAACTAATTTGAGAACTTGAGAACAATTGTTCGGCTAAAACTCATGTGGGACAAAAGCCGGATATTGTTCTTGTTAATTTGAGTCAAACGACGAAAAGCAAGAAGCATCATGCGGCGAAGAGGCGAAAACACACAGAATTGCGCGAAGTTGAATAAATTAAAACGAAATAAAATGGCGGCTAGTTAAACATGGTGATTTGGTGGTGATTTAATTTATTTGCATTTTAAATTACATTATTTTTTTTTTATTTTTTTGTGGTTTGTACTAGATTCGATTTTTAATTTGATTTGATTTCTTTGACGGAAACAGACCAAATCAATTTCAATGACAGATCAATGAACTTGACTTGCCGCTTATTTAGTGATGTCAAAATTCACATATCGATGAGTTGTATTAGATATTAATAAAATTTGAATGAAACCACAGGAATTCAGTTTGTTTGCTCGTCATGGACACTGGGGTGGTTGTTATCAGTTTGGGAGAATGAAGACAGGACGTGACGTCAACTAACCACTATTAACATTATTACAATATTAGCAATGCGATCAACCACAGGGAGAGAAGGATATCGGTTGAGGTTTGTCAAATGATTAAAATGAGTTTAATTATACATTAGCAACAGATACTGATTAAAGTAAAGTGAATTCTCAGTCTTGAGGAAGAACTGGCCGTTGTAAGGGGAGACTACAGCTACTACTAGTTGTTCCAAATAATTCTTAATTTAAAATTCATACTGGTAAGTGCTGCCAATCGCTTTGGAGGTATCAATGATGGGGATGGTAGTCGCGTTCCTTTCGCATTGCTCTGCTCATGACGAAAGGAACGCACAAAATTCAATTATCAAAGGTTGGTTAACCTTTTGATATTTTGACATTTGACATGTTGAATTTTGCGTAAAATGTGGACAAGACAAAACGAGCACAAATCAAATTAGCAAAAATTAGCTCCATTATTTGTTGTTTGACATTAAATTTGTTGACAGATCATAAATTCTACCAACCTTGGAAACAAAAAATACAGTCCCGATCAAAATTTTTTTCGTTAGCAGGCTTGCTCACAAATTGTTTTTGTTCCTCATGTAAAAGTTGACTTGCTCATGAGCAGAGTAGCAAAAGGAACGCAACTAGTATGTCTTGAGACTCTCAAAATGATCGCCCTACTAGGATCTTATTTGTTGTGCGATATTTGAGAAGATAAATACACTAGTAAGCGAAGTGATACATAATCATTAAAACAAATTTCCCGAAATAACTCACCTGCAATTCGACGGCAGTCCGTTTTGTCCTTGTAAACACGTTCCTCCATTTTTGCACGGTGACGGCGAGCATGACTGAAATCCTAAAAAGAAAATAATTTTGAAAATTATTAAAAATTATTTTTAAATTCACTTAAAACTTGAACAATATAAATTTATTACACGAAAACTTTTAAATTTCGTTTGATTTATTTCACAAAAACCCGGACAGGGTCTCAAATGGGTCTCACAACGAGTGACTCATTCTCGAATCGTCTTTTGATTCGCTTGAATTGTCTTCGCCTTGACGACTCAAAACTAGCTTTTTGATTTATTTTTCGAGACTTCACTTTCAATTTTCCCAGAGACTACAGCAGGTGGACAACCAAAGGTGATATTTGATGAGTCAAGAAACACATAACCGTTGCTTCAAAGTTTAGGTTGAGGATTATCCTTGATTCCATGAAGGCGTAAATGAAGGATACCTCACCAACGAAAAAACAGCTTCTACTCATATCGAAGAAGCTTCATAATTTCGTTTCGAAAGTTTCTTGCCTTAAGGTTAAGGCACAGTTGGCACGTTTCATTAGCATATGATAAATTTAGATGAAACTAGGTGATACCGCTCTGGACACGTCTAGGTTAGACAACGAAAAATATGACCTGAAGTAGAGAAAAATAAACTCAGGTATCTTCACCATTGTAACGATGGGTTCAAAGTTTTCCCACAAAATAACAAAATGTTAATAATTTATTATCAAACATGGACGGCGTATCTCAATTGTCGGCCATTTTGTAAGCTTCTTTTTTTCGAGGCATTTTCCTCGTGTTAATTAATAACTTTCTTCTTTTTTTCTTTGAAGCTAATCTCTTTCATCTTGTTACGTCTTCAGAAAAAAAACTTGAACGATGCTCAATATTTGAGCTTTGTCATGCTGAGGGCTTTTATATTTCAAATAAATAAGAGAAAAAAAAACTGGTTTACGCCTCTTTGAAAATGATGAAACTTATCGATGAATTTAAATTAATGTTTTTGAAAGTGATGATTGAACCTATCAAGGTACTGATCGTCACAATTTCGATTTCGTGTTGGATGTTTCATCAAAGCAAGTGTTTTCAATTGTATTTTCAAAAGCAAAGCGTTATTCTGGCTCAAGGGAACTTATAAATGGATCCAAGGTTTTTAACATTTCCAGGATTAAATGCTTGTACCAATTCGGAGACTTGTAGTAACTCAGTGGTAAGAGCATCTGCCCAGGAAGCAGAAAATTTGTGTTCGAGACACACAATACTTTCTTCCTCGTGTTTCTGTTGAAGTTGCAACGTTTCAGGCGTTGTACCACCCTGAGATTTTAAAAAAATCAATAAAATTTTTTACGACTAGATGATTTGTTTATACTCTTAAGAACATTTTGAACTTTTAGTGACTGCAAAATACAAATTATTTCCGAAGTTATGGAATTTTTAAAAATTTTTGGTTTTGAGATGCTGCCACCGTTCTGCAATTCGAATTAGTGCACAAGATATAACAAGTGCTACTTATTTGATTTTACTGAAATTTGCAGTACATATTCTTAACAATATTATCTATCTCAAGACGAACTGTAGGATTCTTTTTGATTGAAGAAATTTGTTTATACCTCCTCTATTTTTGATTTTTTTATTCACTAATATTTCAAACTTGTAATGAATTTTTATTAGTAAATAAATACCAACCATCTTCTCGATTGAATTACGAAACGAAAACAGACTTTTCTTAATTATGCAAATCGGTGCTTAATTTATGAATAAATTTTCTTTAACAAGAGATGTTACATTTTTCCCTAAACGGGAAATCAAAATTTTGAAATTCCAAAATATTCATTAGTTGAACAATTTTCTTCCAATGTTGTCGCGATGGGAATGTGTCATAATCAACTTGATGGTTTTAGAAAGCACAATTGTGTGGTCCTAATAATGGTTAATAAAATAACTTTATTAGTAAACATTTTAAATTGAAGAGAGACAAACGTTAATAAAAATTTTGAAAATTGAGCCACTAGCCAAGTCCTCATATTATACCAGATTCACAAATCAGGTTTATTGGGTTTTCCATAGTTAGTATATTTTTGAGTTGAGCAGCTTTATGTAACATGATAGAATCACAAGAGCGACATCTGTTTGTGAGTATTTTACAAAGTAAAATATATTCTTTGATTGAAAAAATTCTAACCTTTCATTGGTTCGTAATCGGTTTGAAATTGATGAAGTTGAATCGGTTCAATATTTCGCCTTTGGTAGAAGACATATCTTCCGCCAAGAAGATAGCGCGAGTGACAAAGGTGAGTTAAGTAGAAAAGATATAAATCTCAATTGACGATGATGATTTCAACAAAATTAACTTGAGTGCTTACTTTCTCGATTCATGGTAGACGATATGAAGGAGGTTTTTGAAGATATCTAGTAGAGAAGTTGAGTTCTTCAATAGCTCGAATCACGATAACCAAGGAAGAAAGACGAAGACGAAGATGAAGATGAAGAAAAATAAGAATGCTCCCGACATGATGTTGAACTATTGGAAAGTGCATGTGGCCTCTTTTACTTTGTCTACCATTACCCTATGAGCCCTTCTTCCATCTATACGAGATAACACAACAAATTCACGAAGTGCACCAATCATTAAGGTTTATATGCAATTTAAGTGCATCGCCATACCAAATTGATTTTGTATCGAAAGATGACTTGCCCAAAGCAAGATTTTGGTTCACTTCCATCGAGACTTTATCATTTTTCCTATCATTCGGGCTTGAGTACTTTAAAGAGGTTTTGCAATTTTGTCAACGAAATTAAGGAAGTCGACAAATCCATAGATATGCAAGTATGTTACTTTGTGTATCACTTAATGATAACTGACTCTCTTCAATTTGACTTCAGCAACTTCCCACTTTATTTAGTAACTTGGTGGGAGCTTCATGTTAACATGTCCACAGTTGCTGACTACGGTTTGTGTATAGTTTCTATCGATTTATGTAAATTGGAAAATATTCAGTTACTTATTTTAGTTAAACAAAATCATTTGAAAAGCCCAAAATATTACATGACAACGTTTTTCCCACATTAGCATTTCAATCCAGTGTCAATTGTGATAATTAGCAACCAATCATATCACAAAAATTGATTGATTTCAAATTGATCACTTAACGATGATTTGCATAAGTGACTCTAATAACAGAAAATTAAATTTTCTCCTGATTTTTATGATTTCCAATTGATTGCCATCCACTACGCTTCAGTTATTAGTAACTCCAATCAACAGTAGAATAACCTCTAATGAAGTGTTATTGGAAATTCGTAAAAAGAAATATTTGATCCAAAAATAATTTTCCTACTCTCATGGTAAACTCAAAACCATTATCGACTAATTACATCGTTACGTAATTAGCTAAATTTTTTAGTTAATTATTCAACCAAAATTGAATTCGAAATCAAATTCGAATCGAGTTCGACTAAATTTTGCAACGTTTCAAAAATTCCATCAATTGTGAATTCTTCAAGTTGAACAATATAAATTGCTCCTTAAGAGTCAAGAAGAATTGCAAGCAATTTTCATTAAATCTTCATTTAATCAATTAATCTTGTCCCGCGACTAATAATTGAACAATTATGAAAAATTTCACGCTTCAATGGGACAGTGCGGCGGATGACGTTTGAGTTGAACGTTGTACCACATTGACTGAAGCAGCGTCTGGAATTATTGTGGAATTTCCCGTTACTGGAACTTCCTGTCTGCTCAGACTCCGACATCCTTGCAATTTGTGACTGTTTCTGTTATACGCCATCTACCATGTAGGTACACGGAATGATCACCACTGTTCTTACCATTGATCAATTGTGAAAAATTTCACGTCTCAATAGGACAGTGCTGTGGATGACATTTATGTTGAACGTTGTATCAAATTGATTGTAAGACACTGAGATCCTTACAGAACTTTTTACATGATATTCATTTTCAATTCAACTTTTTATTTATGACTGTGAACTGATCGAAACTCTGTTAGTTACTATACATTCATAAAACCCAAAACATGTATATTTTCATACGTACATATATTCACGAACTATACGTACATTTTATTATTGAGGTTAATTGAATCGAATTGAGACACTCTGCTTTGCATCGTTGACGTGGCTCGTTACGTCAATGTCTCTAATTTTTAGTTGTTCTTGGGGCAGCGTTTGTCTCTCTCATTTCTCACTGAGTCATGGTGGTACTGGTCAGTTTTGATGATTTTTCCTCTCTTTCTCTTTTTATGGCGACCAGATATTTCATTTCAAATTTGATATCCCTCAATGGCCTACTAGGATTCGAAAATATGTTGAACAACTTTGATATACAATTTGAAATCACTGTTGCCACTGAAAATACTTCGAGTTAGAGGAATTTTGAGTTAAAGAAAGAGCTAATGTATGTATGAAAATTTGAAGGGAGCGCCAGTTCTTAAAAAAATTTCAAGTTAGAGGAAATTTCAAGTTAAAGGGATTTCAAGTTACAGGACTTCGACTGCACACCTAATTCGGTTTTTACACGATAGATACGTTCCCGAGGAATACGTGTAAAAAATATATTGCATGTATGGAGGTTTTCCGAACGTCCGTCATGCGTGCCTCTTCAGAACAAAATGGGTCGGTCGTGTCAAATCCAGATAGGTCGTGTAAAAAGGGAATGAAATTTTTTTCCTAATTCGTGTTAAATCAAAATCTTGTAAAAATAGAATTGGCTTGTGAACCCTTAATAGTCGCAACTCCTTATTAAATGCAACTAGCTGTGGTCAAGCATTAAGGTTGAAAATTTAATATTCATTGATATACATGATGTATATAGTGTTGGCACAAATGTACCCACAAATCACTGATATATCAGTTTTTGTCTTCCTTGCTAGCCATTGAAATGTTTTACTGGGTTATTCTACCAACCTCAGTAAGTGCACAAGCCACAGTTACCTTTAGTTGCGTTTTCCGAGGGTTGTACCTGCAGTATTTTGGAAACATGCTATCAGAGGAAGTATGCAGGCATTCTGTGTCGTCAACTTCTTATAGTAAATTGACTACTTGATGATGTTTCGTCCTTTTATTTGCAGATTTTGCATATTCAACTTTTCATTCACAGTAGTGTACTTGTGGCTGATCAATTTTCTATTGAAATATTTGATGAATTTTTCAGTTCCTCAACTTTCCACAGCAGCATATCACTTAATTTGAGTTATTTTAATTGCCCAGACAGACAATATTTTCAAATTACCATATAATAGTTTTAAAATGTCGCAGAAAATAATTCTTTAACTTCTCATTCATTTGAATTTATCTCTTGCTCATGGCAAACATCACAATCAAATCCATTAATCATGTGTAATTTGTTTCGAATGTTCGAGTTATTTCCGTAATGGGTTTTAAATTAATGACAAAACTATAACGCATGTCTGAAGGCTTAAGGCAAATTTTTCATTGTTTTTAACCGAACGAAATTTTGATTGCAATTAAAATATATTATTCCTCAAAATGTTCAATGATTTGCAAATGAATTGGTGAAAGTGCATACTTGAAATCTTTAACTGATCAAATGTCAATGTCTAAAAATAAATTAAACATGAAGCAAAGATTTCGAAAACAAGTTTTCAACTATTGAAGTAGAGATGTCGCTGAAGCGAGTGATGCGTCATAAATGTACATTTCGTTGTTTGGTTTTGTAAAAGTCACAATTTCAGCTTCTGGAAATATTTTTGTGATTTTTGTATTTACAAGAGTTTCACATGTTTCTCTGGGTTAAGCTGGAGATTGCTTGATGGTGGTCAATTTGTACCAGAGTCTGTATTCAAATTAGACATTATTTCACAATCGATACGCATCGACTTAAACTTAATCTTCTTGAAAACGTTTACAACGGCTTAACTTAAAAAGACTTTCTTGTCTTAAACAGTTCAATTTGAATATTCGATAATAATACGGGAACACACAAGTGTTTTTCGTCTAGTTTTATGCTAATTTTGGGGTCATTTTTTCGTTTATAAAAATGGAATTTATCGTAAAAGCTCAAACTGTTTTGTGATAATGATCCCTACTTTTGGATTGGTGAAGAAAATAACTTCGAAAAATGTGAGAATTTCAGGTTAAACAGAAAATTCACCTGTTTAACAAAAAAATTCAATAAAATGCAATGTGACACACCTGAATTTATTATGTTTAAGAAAATTGTGTGGCTTAAAATAAATCGTGGTAGTCATAAAAAGTAACGATGGAATTCGAAAGAAGAGAGTTGTCAAAAAGTTTTATTTTTATTGAAAAAATGCATTTCCAATACAAATGAATGAATTGAAAGAAGTCAATAAATTGACTTTAGAAGGAGCGCGTTTCAGGTGTTGACTAAATCACTAAATTGATCGATGACAAACATTTGAACGATCGACACTTGTAAGGAGACCAACCTTGTTGCGAGGAAACGTGCCAGGAGAGATTTGTCGTTCGTCTGACCACGTACCATGCGGAAGGTAATCAATTTCTGGTGATTGATAAGAGTTGACATCACAACAACCACCTGAACAAACTTAGAGCTTCTTATCATGTTAGCTTCCTCCGCTACAGTGACTTCCTAGTCGTGCCAGCACATCAGATACAAGGACTGACTTTGTTCTGGACTTATCACTTCTGACGCAGGTCGATTGATAATATTTATGTCAACGGACACGATCGGAACTGGTCTGAACATGTCAGTTCATGTTTAACCAATTCATGACACCTGGAGCACCACGCACTCCTGAATCATCTCGTGTTGAAGACTTTATCGCAAGAACAAGGTTGGCCGAATATTTTCCGATATATATCTTTCCAGAGCCTCTGGAAGCCTGCCAAGACTCAGTGAAGTTGTAACTTGCAAATAGGCTAAAATAGGCATACTTGAGGTCATAGAAACGCAAATAGCTCCAGAAGCTAAATAATCATTTTACCGATATGAAGTGTTCTTAACTGAAGGATGAGGCAGGTTTCAAATTGCATATATGCTACACTAGTGGAATTAATTCTGGACACTTTTGAAAAAAATTTATAAATTCTTCATTTATTTGTTATACATATATCCATTATGAATTGTATTTATTTCATATGATCTCAACAGTATTATGTCAACTTAACTTAATTCAACTAGTCAGTTCAAAATTCAAACACATAAAATGCAGGAAAACAAAAAGTAAGTAAAGTAACGGGACTTTTTAGTGTTACCGTTCCTCACAAATTTCAAACGAAATATGCTTCTTTGATGCACGCGCTGTTTTCAATTTTTTAAAAGGAGAAACTGAAAACAAATTAACAGAAATTTATGTTGAAATATTGAGAAAAGCCATCATATGGAGTCTCATCTTAACTTTTAAAAACATAACGTGTGTCCAGACTTAATTCCACTACTATATATGAGATAGGTTTTTGAGAATAAAACTTTAACGATGAGTTAATGCTGGTGCATCAAAAACTTTGGAATCTCGAAAAGAAACACCCAATTTGATGATTCCACCGTTTGGCCCGTGACTGATTCCTGATTTAAGTTCAAGACCCGTAGGGGTGATCTGTAAATTTGGAATGAAGGGAAACTAGAGAATGTGTATCCTGACTGAAGAATACCTCTTTGCAATGAAAGACAAAACTCGTATCTTTCAATTGGATATCACTCCCCTATCAAATCCAGATGATCCTCTTCTCGGAGACATTTCCATTTTTTTGACATTTTCACCGCCACTAATTTATCACCCGGTGGGTTTGTTACTATTCCACTATCGTACGTGATAATTTGCAACTACGCCTCGTCGTCGTAGTAACGTAATCACGTTCTCACACAATAAAAAACGATAAAATGTTTGTTATGGATTAAGTGGTTTTGAAAAAATTTCAAATAAAATCAAATTCACACGCTCAACAAAGAAAAACGAGTCAAGAAATTTGATAAAAAACAAAACAAAATTATTATTTCCACCATCCGCGATGTCAACTTCCTTCCTCAATTCACAATTCACAATTTACACTGTACAGTTAATTGAGATAATTCTCGTGGAATAATTTATTTTTAATTTTTTAAATTAACCAAGAGTAAATCACAGTTGCTGTTAATTAACACCAAGAAACAAGAGCTACCTCAAAGACGAGGGAAACCTTCGAAAGTTGGGAACATGAAACCAAAATAAACTTCCCTTCGAAGTTGGTCACTATGTGGTGGTGGTGGTGGTGGTGGTGGTTTAGAGTTAGAAAAAGAAAAAAAGGGTGAATTTTCCCACGCAGCTAGTATCGAAAATTCAGAACTTCAGGTTCTACATACACTCCACCAACAAGTGTTCCATGATGGATGGGCTCAACTTGAACACATGCTCCCCTCATGATTAACATAAGAACGAGGGTCGGAGTGCATCTATCGCCCACACGTTACTGTTCCGCTTGTGAGACACCAATCAACGTCATCACATGGCGAAGCAACATGTTGTCTCGGATTGAGAGATGGAGAGACAGATTCAACAAGTTGCCTGCTATAGAGCAATGGACCATAGAGTAAAGTTGAAATATAAAAAATTCCTTGGAGTGTTTTATTTCTTCAGAATTCGTATTAACAAAAAACCAAAATGAAGAAGAGGAAGAATACCGCGAAACACATTACCTCTTGGTCTGGCCTTAACTCTCGTCTCTTCTATACATACGAGTGTGGATGGATGGATGGCTGGTCTTTGGATTGTTGGAGCTTGGTCACCCACCCGAGACTCTTCTGTGATTCTTAGCTCCAACTTGTTGTTAGTCATGTGCGTGTTTAGCTCTTGGCTACAATTTTATTTTTTTGAAGGAAAAGAGATTCTTTCGTTATGACATTTCCCACACTTTTCATTACCACGCGTTGCCTTGTGTTGTGCTCTAATGTTGCTCTGCTTTAGGTTTTACTGACGAGACTTCGATGTCGTCCACATCGTCGACCAAAACGACGAGGTACTACAGCTTTTGATGATATAGTTTTTGCACAAAGTTAATTTTTTTTCTACTGGTTTGGTTTAAAAAATGTCGGCAATTACGGGGAACAACACACGCAACAACATGTGATTTAGTTCGTCTTCTTCTTATTCATCTCCTCTTCAGTGTCTTCGCATTATTTGACCGTGCGTTTCACAGAAAACGACCGTGATGTCATTTTGTGATTTATCATTCAAAACAAAAAATATTTCCTTTTTACTTTATTTAGCTGTAATTTCAGCAGCAAGTGTCACAAATTAGATCCAACAAAGATAAATTCAACGGGAAGCGAATGTTCACCGGATTCTAGATTTCGAGGTGAAAAACATCAGAAATAAATAATAAATAATAATTCAGATTTATCGCATGTAAGGGGATTTATTCTTTATAATTGAAAGAATAAATCCCTGTTCTCCTTTACTCCAGATTGACTAAAACAAACTTCTGAAAAATGTCTTAACTAACAAAAGTTTCTGCTTATCTTCGTATTCGCAATAAGACACGCGGCGTCAACTAAAATATGTAGTCCATTTATTTTTCAAATGTAGAAAGAAAATTTCACTAATCAAAACAAACCAATTTGACAGAATGGGATTTCCATTAACACAAACACACTGCTGACGAATATTCCAAAAACACTCTGCATGTATTGACAAGCCATGAAGTAGGCCTTGTCAATGTGTTGATGGTAGGCCATCATTTCGCACCATTTCGTATGGCGAATTACGAAAAATTCATCGCGTTTCCGCAAATTTAATGATATTAAAGTGTAAAAAGTGATTATTTGATACAAATTTTAGTGTTAGTTAAAATAAAATAAATTCTAAATCCGAAAACCCGCAAAACGAGCATAAAATCGAATTTTGACGTTTGTTGTTTTGGTGGAACAGAAACGCAAATATTCATTTAATTTAGTGTTCGTGATACTAAAATAGTGAAAAAATATTATTATTTATAATAAATAAAAATTTATAAAAAATGTGATTTTTATTGTAAAATATTTGAATTTTCCAAAATTCTTACGATGAAAATTACATTTTTCATATGAAATTTCATATCGTTCCATATGGCCAAAGGTAGGCCAATCCCTATGAATGGGGTAGTAAGAAAGTCTACTTCATAGCTTGTACTACTACAGAGGGTTTTACCAATACCCTTACAATTCAACACATTCGTGGTACAAACACTTCCAAATTCACCAATCAGAAAAATTGAATCAGCAGGTGACTGCTGACTACAGTTACAATTTTCCTAGTTCAGACAGTCGGTTTGACAGACTTGGGAGTAGAAATACTCAGACAATTGGTTATACGTTTACCAATTCCTGCTGTTATTATTATAATTACAAATGAGGGTGTGTGATAATATGAAATTTTATATATCCTTTAAAATTGTCATTTTAAAATGATGGAACTGGCAGCTATCACGACACATGAGTGGCATGAAGTCACGAATTCAATTTTTTGATTTTTTTATAACATACATCATAGAAAACACAAAGTTATATCATAACTAAGCGACAATTATATTTATCATCTAATCGCAAGCAACGTGTGGCGTCAAGCTCTTCTCCAAATCGTCGAGTTTATGACGTGACAAAAATATCTTATAAATAAAAACCGTAATACGTCAACAGGCGAAGGAAGTTTTCTTATTGTCAGAAATAGTAATAATTCTTTAACATATATCACGTACTGATAACTATCACATCGAATTCCTTTAAGTACAAAATGTATAAATGTTAGATGGAAATTCCTGTTTGGATTTATTTTTGATCTTGAAGTTGTTTATGGGTTCGTATATCTTGAAACCTGAAGATATCAGGTTATAATCCGATTTTGCATTTTACAGCAAGAAAATCTAGCACCAATATAATTGAGAAAATAAATTAAACTTAAACCTAGTGTTAACGTATCAATATCCTCGATGCAATTTTGTAGAGGAAATGCAGAACGTTTTGAATCTGGTTAATGATTTAATCATGATTTATTGCACAAGTGATTAAGGTGCAAATAGGAAATATAATGTATAAAAGCATTGATACAATGTGCTCAAATCCATATCATACAATTCTAGCATTTGTAATTTGTCAAAATGCACATTTTGAATTTAAAGAAATATATTTCTAATCTATCATGATTAATTAGGAATATCAGGTAAACTCATTTACCACATAATAACTCATAATGTTATTTTCAGTTTTCCACATATCTGCGAGACATTCATTATGTTACAAATACGTCAATCAATCAAAGACAAGCCACTATCTCCCATGATGATGTTATGAATTGAGATCATCATATAATATAATTCCTTCTATCCGGAACGGTTTCGTAGCATGTATAGCTCTTCCATAACCACATTGAACTCGCAGCAGCAATAGCAGCAATGATGGTATCACTATCTTGTCTAAGTAGACTTTGGATATGAACTGTATACAATACAATTGAGATAAGAGACTATAGATAAACACATACATATATGTATGTAAAAGAGGAATGAAAACGATGTGGTCGTTATCATCATCATAATGATGATGATGATGATGATGATGATGATGCTAAGCGAACCATAGATATAATATATAAACACGATTGGCAAGATCACCATGGATCGAGCAAGACATCATGACGAAATGATAATGAAGCTGAAGAGCAAACAATATACAAGAAGAAAACGCGGAACCAACCACCATGGATAATACATTGTCATTATCCGATTAAAAACAATTGATGCCAAGAGAAATGAGGAATGGCTGCTTCGCCCTAGCTTGACCAGTACATGAGTTTAGTAATAAGTTGAAATGACTTCGTTGATGATGGTCATTGTGGTCGCTAGTTACAACCAGTACCAGACATTCATTTGTTCAGGTTTATTTTGTATAGACATTGCTTGTTAGACATTCTTCTATTCAACTATCGTGCATTAGGGTATATCATTAACACGTGACATTTCTTAAGGAATTTTTAAGTAATATTCAACGTGTATCACTGATTAGCTGATAGTGATCGTTTTTCCATTAGATATGGGAATGATCCCATGGGGAGTTGTTCAAGGGTAATCAGAAAATCATATCCCATGACTTTAGAACTTGCTTATAAAATTGTTGCTACAATAATATAATATGCATTGTATGAAGAAAAACGAACACATGATCACAGATCGTTGGTTGTTATTAATTCCATGTGTTTTTTTCGAAATTATTAGTTCAGTGTAATACAAAAACAAAATTGAATTTCATTCAAAGGGTGCAGTGCATCTAAATTATATGGGAAGAAGGAAAAGCTTAATTGAACTACAAATGTAAGAGATTTCATCGTAAGGAAAATAAAACTGGCTGTGTTGATCAATTTGACAAGGATCAGCATTACTTACTAAGTGGTATACAAGTTCCACTATACAGGGATAGTTATATAACACATTTCTAACAGTTAGTTAAAATTGAAAAAATTTCCTAAATGTCCTGTACTAAATCGGATTGTTCTTTATCACTTGCTAAATGAATTCAAATATGAATCTGAATCATTTGATCACTTTCTTTAATTGAAAATATTAACTTTGTTGGAATATGGCGTCAGTTATACAGTTTATGGACGTACAGAAAACTTCAACTAATTCCTAACCTCAAAGTGTGTTTTCGCTTACAATTGATCATATGTTCTCTATTCAAATGTCATTTCCACTTTCCCGCGCAAGCGTTAAGAAATTCTTAAAATTTCTTTAGTAAATTTTTAATAATTCAACGAGATTTGACAATTTTCGTAAATTACTAATCAACTAATTTAGATTTAGATGCATCATCAAAACCGGTAACTTACACAATAAGGCTCTTGCGAATATTTGAATTCCTTAAAGTTCAGTTGAGCTAAAGCCAACACAATAAATCTCCCCTTAAGAATGCACGCACACCGCGTTAGCAAACCCTCATAAGGGTATTGTTATGATAATAAGGACAATTCCTGTTTCCTACTTCCTTCGAGGAGTAAACAAACGCTTCTTAAAACCGTCACTTTCATTTTGAATATTTTGAAAATTAGATTTGTGACGAAAATTGAAGTTATACGGCGTTTACACCGAACTAAATCTACTGGATTTAGCGACTTGAGAATATTTTGCCCTAAATCTTGCTTAAATCTACAAGATTTACCATACATTCTAAATCCACTCTAAATCGCCTCAGTGGCACATTTTTCGTCCTTTAGCACAATTTAGTTCTCTTTCGACGTTTCCGTTTACTTTTTAATTGGTACGATTTTTGATTTTGAAAATTTATTTTAATTTCAATAAAAGAAAAATCAAAAGAAGCAAGGAAGAGCGTTTACTATTGTCCAAGAAAGTTTCGCAATCGATGTGAAACAAAACAGAACAAAAAAACACTACAAATTCACAAAAAAAAATGTCGAACTGTCAAACTAAATTTCCTTACTGGCGGTGTGAACGGGAGGGAAGATTTATTAAATCATCTCACTAAACGCGGTATTAGGGTTGAATTGAAGATTTTCGAGTTGAAAGATTGGGACTATTGATACAAAATTGAAATGCAAGCATATTTCAACAAGTGTGCAAGTGTTTTTCAAAAATATTTCGAGACCTCTTGTGGATTATGGATGCATTTGCAACGCATCGCACCCACAGGCACTGTGACGGATGTTTTCCTGTTCGCCATGCATCGAACACCAACAACACGACGGCAGATCACAAGTGTTCGAGACAAGATCGCCACCCCACTCGAACAGAAAACGAATTTTTATCTCAGCGCCATTGATTTGACAATTTTTGAGTTGGAAAACACTATGAGCGGGTATCAACCCCTATGCGACATTATGGAATAAATTCAAACGGAATTTTTTGGGTATAAACATCCCCTACTAACACAAAACTGACAGCAGTTGCAAGTACGCCGCACGAAACACGAACAACGTTCAACGGTCTTCCACCGTTTTTTGTTGCATGAGCATGAGAGTGTGTTGTTGAGCAGATGTTGCTCCTATTGCTGACTCACACATTGTCGCACTGTCTTCCTTGCACACACGTGTACACCAGGCTTGTGAGTACGCTTGAATGCGTCACATTATGGGATTAACATGAGCATATTCAACTCAAGCGAACACATATTGTGACGCTACACTTTGCTGTGTCAATGGAAATGATAAAAAATATATATAAAATTTAAACGAATTTCTTCAATGCAAGCGTTGATAAAAATTTTCAAACAGTAGCCAAACGTATTTGCATCTCATTCCCACTAGTGCTTCATCCACATTTTCCATCTCCTTCCAGTCAAATGTCACTGACGTTTCATTTTGCAAAATTTCTGTTTTGATTACCAACGAATTCTGGGAATTGCCGCATGCATATTGTTCGTTTCTTGCGTCGTCTTCGTCCGTGTGTCTAATTGAAATGACACTTGTTCGTGGAATCTTAATTGGCAATAATTTCTGCAACGGCCATTGGACAAAAATCATCATCATTGAATTGTCAAATTACAACAAAAAGCCCATTGAAAGTAAACTTCCTGTCAAATGTTAACTTGGCGCTTAGCCTAACGAACGCATCAGGATTAAAGTCCGAATTGATAATTTGACACGAAATAATGAACTGCATTTCCGGTCAATTTCAACTTTACTCTGAGTCACACCAAAAATAGAATCAATTTCAATTTATTTTGAATGCCTCCTCTTATGCTAGATGCTAGCTAGTTGTTATGTTGTGTGACAGTAGCTAATAGTCGCCGCCATACAACCTCTTGGATAATTTTTGTTTTAAACTTTGATCGTTTGAACTGTTTCCGCCTGTTATTGTGATACATTTTTATTTGATTTAATTTACTTTATAAATTCAATGTGTTAATGTTTTATGAATAATAGCTCCTTTTCGTATAATGTGGAAGCCATGTTCTTTTCAGAATCGTTATCGAGCTCAATCATTTACCTACTCCAGTCAAGTTCAATTGATAGTCGTGTGAGCAGATCAACTTTTATTCACGGAACAACAATTTCTGTGCAATCCGGCACACGTTTTCAAGAAGCACTACTCACGAAAAAAATTTTGAGCATGACTGTATTTCTGTTTTCATATTTGGTAGAACTGAGGATTTAATAATGAAAAATCTGTCAACTCCATTTAGTGTCACTTGCATCTTTGCGTCATATTCAATAGTTCCTTAGAAAATCACGGTCAAAAATTATCAAATTGGAATAATTGAAATTGAACATTTAAATTGAATTTGAAAATTGTAAATTGAAATTGTAAATGACAAATGTCAAAATATCAACAGGTTGGCCAATCTTTGATAATTAAATTTTGTGCGTTCCATTCGAAGATGTAAACAAATTTGAAGTTTGATACATGTTGGGAAACATTCGCAAATTCGTGTATTCTGGTGGCAAATGTTAACAGGTTTTCTGTTAAAAATCTGTTATCGTCGACTTAAACTAATCTTTATCAAAAGAAGGATATACAAGTTTCTCTAGGGTTTTCAACTGGTCAATTCCAAATTTCCAATACATATTTCGTTGTAATGATACAGTAAGGATACTGTAATGATACATTGACTTCAACTAAGAAATTTTAATAGAAATTTTCATTTAACGTAAAATGCCCTAATTCCGTCCAGCCTCCTAATTCCGTCCACTTTTGATTTTTGCTAATAACTTTTTTTTGGGGCATTTAATGGAGACGCAATTTAGGACATCATATACTTAACTAATTAGTGTTAATATACTGAAAATTTCAGGGCTCTAACGCGTATAGTTTATTTTTAATTAAATAATAAAGATGAAAATTATATTTTTTGAGAAAAATCATGTCAAAATCCTTAGATTTGATGTTTTGGTTCTAAGCATTTTTTGAAAGATTTTTAAGGATTATGATCGATTCTTCTGACTTTTCTGTATCTATGAATCTTCAGGGTTGAGAAAATGTAGTAATATTTAACTATATATAGATTAAACGCAAAATAAACAATAAAATAAAGTGGACGGAATTAGGGCATCGAAATTACAGACTAGTCCTAATTCCGTCCACTGGATTCATTCATTCCTGCATTTTGCCTATCGCCCTAATTCCGTCCACTTTTTCCGCCGTATAATGTACACTGCTGGCGAAAAGTTCCAGACTATCGTTTTACGTCATGCAAAATATAATTTAAAATATAAGTCATATGACGAAAAAACTATAAATCTCTTTATTTATTTATTTATTTATAATCATAGAACACAACAATAATTCATGAAAGATTTAAAACCGATGCAGAAAATCTTATTATGATTGTTTCAAACTTTTGACCGGCAAGGTACATTGCGACGTACGTCATAGGCAAAATGCCGAATTTTACCTAATTCCGTCCTACAAATATTTGCTCGAATGAATGCAATTCCGACCGTTTTTAAAATTAAGAAATTGTGTAGTTTTTATTATATATTCCATATTTTGTGTATTACATTATCCTCTATTGCATTATTATTAACCATTTTCAGTCTTTAAACAGTTCCTAGTCCATGAAAAACCGAATTTTTAAGTTGATTTTAGGTGGACGGAATTAGGGTCACTAGTGGACGGAATTAGGAACATGCAAGTTAGGTGGACGGAATTAGGGCTCTTCGACCATTTCGAACTTTCTTAATTAAAATAATTTTTTTTAAATATTTCCAATATAGTAATAATAATAAAAAGTGGATTTTTTGATTCTGGTAACAATTTTGTTTCAGAATCAGTTTTTAAAAATTGATTTTATCCAATAACCTTTTTGTGGTGAAGGAATTAAAAGAAACAGATTTTCGGTGGACGGAATTAGGGCACTTTACGTTATTCAAAAAATCTTTTTGCTTAAATCAGCTACAGCACAGTCATCATCGTTGCAAAAACAGAATTTAAAAATATTAATAAGTTTTTCTTAAATAAATTGTAGAAATTTACCCTCGATTCATAATTCCACAATATCACTTTGAATTGTTCTAAAGCTCAAATGTCATGATTGGGATATAGCTGTGTGATATCTAAGTAATAAATCTTTGTAGACATTTTGCTTTGTCATAAAATAAGAATTAACAAAATTCCTGCTTGTGTTCAAATAAACCAACCATTCACCTTTTACCACGTTGGCATGAGGTAAATCCGTGGATGCCCTCAGCGTGTCACTTTTTTCAGTGTTTCCGGCTAAAATAACTCAAACATTTTTATTCAACTCGAAGTGATGTCTTGTCCGGCTCATTGCCGTTTTTTATCATTTTTGTTATTTTGCAATTACTGAAAAAAATTTGCATGCTTCATTGTGTCTAACTCACAGCAGGATGATGATAGCCGACATGGAAGAAGTTAATGACTTCATTGTTGACTTTGTCGCGTTCGTGTCGATTGCAACTTTTTGAAATATGAATTAACTCATTTAAATTCTTATAGCATTGCTTGCAAAAATGCCGATCTCAAAGAAGAAGTCATTCATTCGGAAATATCACCTCATCATCATCACGATAGCCTCATGTGCATCTGGGATGTGTTAATCTCCAGTGAAGCTTACTCCCTTCGCCTCCGACACCTATCACTTCGAATTAATTTTCGAATTTATAACACCAATATCACCTCCTCCTCAATCTCTCATCCTTCATGGTCGTTTGTTAACCAACTGAACCAGAAAAACATCAGCATTTCTTGTAAGACAGAAAAATCAACGAAACACGTGAAATGTTGGAAATCATTTCAAACATTTTCACATTCAGTGATTTCCATTTCACTTTACCGTACTCGGTGTAATGTTACATGAAATTATCATTTTTCTCATGCTTAATTCTGTGGAATGTGTGAAAAGCCAGAAAGCATAAAGAAATTAAATAATAATCCCGATACAATATAATTATCTTGGGTTTTATTTTTTTAGATTGCAATACTTTAAATTGAGAAATATGCTTCAATAATTCAATTCAATTTTTAATTCCTTGCTTCAAACGAACCTCAGACACTTGAAACCTTCTTCCAACCTTCGCAAAACGATTGAATTTCACGATTAAATGAACCCACTTAAATTTCATTCTTTTCGATTTTAACCTCTTAATTTTCAAAAGTGACAAAATGTGAATCCTTGTTGCTAAAATTTCGAATTTTTAATAATCTTTTAAATAATGATAAAATAAACTCGAGTTATTAAATCAGTTCCACAAAAAGTCAAAGTGAAAAAATTAAATAAACGAAACACTGACACGCACAAGCATTCGTGAAATAACTTACACACGCACACTGATATGAAATCACTAACAAACTGAATTTGCATAACATAAAACTTCCTCACACTTTCTCATTCACAGACTCCAGTGAATTGTAATTACCAGGATGTTGCAAAATTAATTATCACCTCAACCAACTCCGAGTCTAACTCGAAAACCTTTTTTCCTTCAAAATCACTGAAAAATTTATTAATTTATGTCTTCATATTTTTGTGACCGTTTGTGAAAGTAAGAAAATTAAATATTTTTTCCATATTTACGTTTTTCAGTTTAATTAATATCGACGTGGTTCAATCAAACGTAAAAATGTCCATAACATTTGCGCAAGATTTTAGAGACAGATCAAATTTCCAATGGCCATCGTTATTATATACCACCATCAGTTATGAGGTCCGCCCTTCTTATGGTTGTCTCCATTAAATGGGGGCTACAAAATGTTCCATCAAGGGTCGATGAAAAATTTGTCGCCTTCCGTTTTTCAATAAAAACCGGACCAGATTTACAAAAACAAAAATAAAAAATTATTTTGGAGCCTTCGAAAATTGACTTTTCACGTGTTGGAAACATGTTTTTGTTTTGTGACACGGTCCTGTCGTCAATTTCTTATTAGTGCTCCCTTCAACAGATGTTGATTATCTTAATTTCAGAGGTACCATAGGTTCTGTGGCTTTTACGAGGAGGTACACTTTGCTTAACGTTTATTACCCTCAAGAAATTTTTTCTTCATTTTCTTCTGCTGCCACCAGCATCATTTCTTATTCTTTCATCCATCGACAGGCATACCAACGTAACGAAACAAAATCTCAAAACCGGATTTTTAATTTAATATCACTTATTTTTTTGAAGTATTCTGGTTTTTTTTTTTTGTGTTCCCCAAAAACGACATACAAAACCACACTCCATCGAGCAGAGATTTTTTGGAGAAGTAAAAAACGCAGCGTCTTAATGAAGAAAAACGGACCGGACCGACAATGATGATGATGGAGAAGAACAAGAAGAATAAGAAATATTTATGAGACGCACACTGAATATGAATGACGTGTAGAATTAAAGCTTAAAACTTAAAAATATAATTAAAAAACAAAAATGTTTTCTTTTACAAGATCAATTCAAATCCAGGTGTAATGCATGCCGTCATGTTGTGATTGACAGCTTGATGACAGCTAGGAATTCAATGAACATATCACTCCCCATCAAGTTATGTAATTATTTGCAATTCCTTAAGAACATTTTTGAATTAATGCACTAAAAATGATCACTTCCAATCGATAGCATTCAGATAAAGGCAGGCACGCAACAAACTGGAGGGCGTGCAACGGGTTATTGTCTTGTACTTCAGTTTGCCCCTAAATTATACCCTTAGAATGAGGAATGCATTAACGAATTAATTGAAGGAATGAATTTTGTCCAGTTCTGTTTTGAATAATGATAGGCGTGTCATAAGCTTGACTTCCTGATAAACCAAGGATGCAAGGAGATACTTTCTATACTCATTGCTATAGTCTGGACTTTCTTAATTTTGACTTGAACATTTGGTCAGCATAAAAGAAATGGAATTTCATCAAGTGTTTATCTATTTCCAACTGTGTTGGTGGTCGATTTCATTGACTAGTTACTTTCAAACTATTCAGACAATCATTTGTCTAATCTCATTTTAAACTAAACAAATCGTTAATAAATTCTTCTCTTGAACACTTGAACATTTTAAGAACTTAGAATATGTACAAATCAATTCGAGAAATGTCTTTAATGACTCATCAAAATTTGAATTGTTTTCCATAAAGCGTTTTGATTACGATCAACACAAGAGTGAATCAACAGAATTCAGGTTCATTTACATTTCAGGGGTAGGCCTCAGTGCAACATTTTTGGAGATCACAGTGAAACGTGTAGTGCGTGTAGTGTTAGATTGAAAAAACCTACCCCACAAGGAGTCAAGTTTAATGAGTCACATCATAGATAAAAATTTAAATCAAATTTACTAGCTGAGAAGGGTCGAAGTAAATTTGAGATGAACATGACAAACAAGTGGAACTTGATATCATTTTCAAAGGGATCAGATTTCCTTACAAAAATTTTCAAAAATACGACAAGGTTTGATGCATATTTCAGGCACATGAACACAAGAGCTCTTTACTAGGAAATCCGCACAGATCGAGAAATTGTGTGATCAACAGGAAACCCGTGAAGTTATCATTTCTGGAAAGCTGAATCTGCAGAAATGTATTCAATGTTAATTGAAAGAGTTGGGGTTCTTGGAAAATATCATTTTGAATAAACATCGAAAGAATCTGTCCCAATGAGTCTCTAAGAGATTACCCCGAATCTGGTGCATGCTGATCGCAGCATTTAATCAAAACCATGTTACCAGATAATGATGTGATGGGAAGGTAAATAATCCTGAGAGTGCCCCTTTTGATTATTAGGACAAAGTCAGAATTTTGCAATTAGGTTCATGTCTGGAGAATTCCTATCAAGGATGCACTATTCGTGTTCAACTGCTAATCAATTTGACAATTTTTGATTTGGAGGTATTCAAGATCATGGTAAATTTATATAGGAGATGCATCAGTACTCGGACACTTTGATGTTTATTCCAAGTTGTTAAGGAAAATTGTATGGTCCTGTTTAAGATTTTCCTTAACTCCCTGTGAGCAGTTTCAGGACATTTTCTATCTCGTGTTCCACCTCAAGGGGTTCATTGAGAAAATTTCCATAAATTTGTTAACCGTTGGTTAAACTTTTGAAAGTGTGTAAAAAGGATATTTTGACATTTAGATGTGAATTTTTGAATACAGTAGGTACATCATGAGTAGATATTGTATTAACAAAAAAAAAAAAAAATTAAAATGAATAAAACTAAAATAAATTTTTTTTTTCATTTTTATAATTAATAATAATAAATCATAATAAATGTTACTAAAAATTGAAATAAAGATTTTTACGAGTGAGATGGTCCGGAAATTCGTCGCACAAAATCAGGTGTCCGAAACTGAAACAACGCGTCCGACTACTGAATTTCGTCTCCGAGTACTGATGCAAATTGCACTTTTTCACAAAATGGTAATTGCCTGAAAAGTGACAATTTGCAGTGGAAAACTGTCTCAACTAGACGAAAGAGGATGAGACAATGCTTATATAAAAGTAACATATTTTGTTTTATGTTTAGTGTTGGGAAAATGCCATTAGTTTCAATTCAAAAAAACGTTGACTGTGCGAGTACTGATACATCTACCATGCAACCTATAGTCCAGGTGTTGACAAAATTTCACATTTTTATAACAATTTCCAGATTATTTATTTAAATTAAAATATATAAAAAATAAACCTAACCACATGTTTGCAGTGAAATTTCATAAACATGGCAACATTGCAAATATCCTTCAAAGGATTTATGGAATTTTAATAAAATTTTAAACAAACCTTCAGTTACGCTAAATATCCCAAGGAGAATGTTGAAAATGAGTAAAAATTTAATCCAAATATCCGATTTTGATGTGTTATTGGTCAGCAACCACATTTTATTAATCCTATTTATCACATTGAGCACACATTTAAATGGATTTTTAATAATTTTTATATGTAAAATTGAAAATTTTCAATTGTGAATTGAATTACGGAATTTGCTGAAATTTCGTTTTTATATTTAATTTTTAATTTTAACAATTAACCATTTTTCGTGTTGAGAAATCCTTTCACTAAAAACATTTTCATATCATTTGAATCATCAACAGCACACAAAACTAATTAGTTGATTGAAATTGTTAATTGATCACTTAATTTATTCTAACTTTATCCAATTACAATATTACATTTTATTTGAATATTTTCAACCAGAAATTGAAATTTTCAAATTCACTTCACATTGCGATCGACACACATAATAGATTCCTTATTGTTGTTGTTGTTATTGTTTTCTCGGTGCCGCTGTGGTGTATTGTCGAAACTTGAAAATAACAAAATGGCCGCTAGTTTGAGGCTAGAAATGAAGTTTGATTTGTTTTAAGTTATTTCCGTTAATTATTAATTGTAATTATCACTTTGTCACTAGTAACACACACTAAACTTATTTGATAATCCGTTAAAATTAAAATTATTATTAATTTTTACACTATTTCCAGTCGAAAATCAACGTAAAGGCGCACCGCACTAAATCTCGTCAACGAAACTCGCTTGAGACTCTCGTCGTCAATGAGCGAAAGGGAACAAATTAGACGAGCAATGAGGACCAATTACCACTACAAGTTTAGTGTGATCGGCAGTCGGTGGTTGTTGGTAACACACACATGCGTATTATTCAAATTGCTCAATTCACTCACACATGAATCGCTGGATGCGAACAACTGGAGAAACAAGATCGACTAACAACACCACGAGAAAATTTAACCGCCATCGACCACTGACCGAGCATTCCATTTCATTCCAATGCAGGCAACCACCTTTTGGATTTAACTCACACATGCTCGCGCTCACTCACACCACTGTGTGTGACCCTTCAATAAGAAGAAATGGAAAAAGTTCAAATTTGAATTGCGGAAGTGAGGGAAAGGAAGAAATGAAAGAGACATGCATATATTTGTCGTTGCTTCACACGCCCGTCGACACATGTTTGATTTGAAATTCGAAAAACGACCAGTCGGTCTTCTTTTTCCTTTTCGACCAATGTTTGAGGTCTCTGGCATTAGTGCTGCCATGCGAGCGTAATGCATTCGACCAAATGTGGTGAAATTCTTCTCAGTTACACCACGCGCAATTGATGTTTGTCAACATTTTGATTTTAAATCCTTCTGTTGAAGGATAATAACTCTTGTTGATCAACTTACTTTCAACAATTATGAAATTGATTTCAATTTGCGTTCATTTACTTCCATCAAACTAAAGGTAGCAACGCAAGGATGATTGATCGATAAATGTAAACAAGATGATGGAGGAGTCAAAGGAATTAGAGGAATTGAACAAGAAAATCGGAGAGTTAAAGAAAAAGGTTATATTATGTGGTAAGGAAGTCGTTATTTTCATATGTACCTAATTGATTAATGTGATTTCCAAGAGGGACAGAAGAAGGCTAACCTAGAGGAGTGGGAGAAGCAGAAACGTGCCAATGCGGATACGATATCCACACTTAAGAAGGAAATAAAGGATTTGACATCAAAGTTGACCTTCCTCAAGAATCCAACATGTCGGAAGTCACTGAAGCAGCCGCAAGAAGTTATTAGAAGATACCAGTTGCCTGTTGGAGCACAAAATGCCAAAGAAGCTGTGTCGATATTAGATTTGAAAGTTATAGATTTGAGGAAACAAATTGATTTGGTGCATGACAAGTACTTGAAGAGACAAAAATACTTTAATAAACTGGTGGAACAGTACAAGGAGTTACTTATTTACAAGAATAATCAAAGTCAAGATTTCGGTGGTCCACCACCGGAAACTGTGGAGGAGGATGAAAACAGAAAGGTATGTTTTTAAGGATATACCTACATAGTGAAAACGTGGAAATAATTTTTCGTTATTTTTCAAGTTTAGTTGGTATGCCATCTGGAAAATGAGATACACAGGACCAATGTGCAGTGGATGGAAGCTGAACACATTAGGAAAAAGTATCGCTCCATTAAGGCGTCTCTAATGAACGATGCTGAGAGGTTTGAAAGATCCCTGAAAGAGCTTGAGGAAGCGTTAGCTGGACAACAAGCTGAAATCAGGCGGCTTCAAGTGAGTAGTTTCTCAATAGTGAAACACATTCTGATAAGTTTTCATTAAAAAGGAAGTCAATAAGGAAGCAATTGATATGAGGGATGCTGCTAAGATCATACTCCAACGTCAGGAACAACTCGCGAATGTCTCACATAAAGCTAGAGAAAGACAAGCTGTAGATTTTAGGAAACAAGTGGATGACCGTAGAATGGAGTTAGAACGTATAGAGAGAAAACTGTTTTCAGCAGGTGATCATTATCATGGTGTCTGTGTCTGTAGCTTCAGATATTCAGGATTTTAATTTTTACAGGGAAATCCCTAGTTCATCAAGAAAGTATTGGCTCCAGTTCTGGAGATCAACAAACAGGAAAAACTGAGCTTGACGACGATCCGAATGTTCAAATGAAACGGAAAAACGAAGAAATGGATGTTTTATTCAAGAATTTAATGGAAATCACAGGAGCTACAACAGCTGAAGATGTGCTAGAGCGATTTCTGTCACAGAAGGAATCTTCTTCGCGTTTGACATACTTAAGAACAGCAGCGGAAGCTGAAAAGAAACATCTAGAAGAGCAGAGGGATTTGTTGATATCTGAAATTGAAGAAGCTAAGTTTTCTGAAATGAAGGAAATCGAAATGTAAGTGAAAATTTGTCAATTTCATGCTCATATCATAAAGTGTTCCCCATGCAGAAATCAAGAACAACTTGAAAAGGTTAAAACCGAAATCAAAGAAATTGCAAGGGAAATGGAAGAGAACGTAAATGCATCTGAGAAGACGAAAAATGATATTCAAATGATAAGAGATGCTCTAACGGAAATGATATTCAAGCTACAGGAAGTCGACGAGATGGATATCTTTCTTCCAAAAAGTAATAAAAGTATTGCAGCTTTGGATCTTGCAGACTATGTTGGACAAACTGCCAACTCAATTGAATTGATTGCTGTGAGTTTATTGATCATTTTGAATATCTGTTATTATTGTTTTCACGTTCTAAATTCTTGAAACTTTGTAAGATTCTAGAAGAAAAATTAAAGAGGACTTTGATAGCAACTGGCCAAATGGAGCCTCCAGTAACAGAAGCCGCCGAGGAGGAACTGCTTGATGAATCCGAAATGCTTTTGAATGTAAAATTCAATTTTAGATTATTCTTCGAATATAAAGTGGATTTTTATTAATTTAAGATGGACGAACTGTACGTTCCAATTGCTTCTCCACGTGCACCATCAATCATCGATGAGAAACCTCAACCACTTCCGACTTGCTACATAAATCTGCTAACTGGACGAGGAGCCCAAACTTCGTCTGCTACACCAGGACAAACGCCACAACAGCCACCAGGTATTTTCAATAAATTTCCCATTATGAATTACAAATTTTCCGATTCAATCGCAATGGATTTGCAGTTGCAACTGATGATGAAAGCGAAGTCCCATCCAGAACTTTCCTCAAGCGGCAAGCTCAACTTATTGTTGATGCAAAATCAAGAAGAAAAGGTTTTCGTGTTCCAGCCCAGCGCCGGAAATAGTACAATTTCGTTGATAAGCTCAAACGTATTTGGTTTACCAATTTTAAAAATAAAATATGAGGAAAAACTGAAAGATATCCGGTCGTTAATTATTAAAAACCACAATAAAAAATACGTCGTCTTATCAGAGTCTGAGCAAAAAAATGTGCTTGAGTGTGCTACGAAATATGACCTAGAATCTAAAGTACAAGCTTTTACTTGGCCATTGTAATCGTTTCAATTTCTTTAACCAATATCCTTCAACATCTAAAGCCATCTTCAATTCATGGATTTTACCATGTATCATGTCAAGCCTTGATTGCTGTCACAAAATTTTGATTCCCAGGAAGCGCTAATTCAATGTGCCGCAATGATAGCCCAGTAGTTTTGAATTGATTCAAATCTGGACTGCTTAAAGAGCATAATTACTATGATGAGATACACCAACTTGTGATATTACACGCATCCAAGATATACTAACATAATTGAAGCTTATTCAACATATTCAACGTGTGACTTCCTTCAAACTCATTCGAATCTCTTTGGTACTTGAGGTTTCAACTTGTTGAGCGTTAACCTAGGCTTCACTAGAATAGCATAAAATCATTTGTAACTGTAAGTGGCAGTATATAAACAATTCTGGTACCATTAAAGGGAATGAATTTCATTTTTTTATTTATTTCTTTTCCAAATTCTTATTTACATAGTATGCACATGTAAAACTTACATAGGTAAGTCTAATGGTCAACTGTTCTTAGCTTTATGGTATATAAATAAATTATATTATCATTATCTCTAGTTGATATCTTATCAATGCTCTTAACATCATGTTTACATTTATGACCTATAGCTAATTTACAAACATGTCCCTGATTAAAAATTTAATTATTAATTAAAACACATACGATCGAGTGAATAACATGAAAGGTTAACTAATTTAATGAATCACTAATTAAATTTGTGTTTATTGATAATCATTTTCATATTTGGTTTAATGTGCTCAAAAGTGTAATTTGGGAAAATTCTGCACTCAGTGATTCGAAATCAAGTTTTCAAATATCATCTACATGTGGCATTTCATAAACGTTTTTAGTGTGCTATATGATTTCACAATAAACTTCTTTGATAAATTCTGGAATTTCAGGTTAACTTTGAATATTACCGTCTTTTTGGTATTTGACTGTATATTTCAAAAAGGTAATCAAAATCAGTAACATTTTCAATATATTTTACAAAATCACTTACCCTAATTTAGAAATGGTCAAGGAATGACTAACGACATTCCATTATATTTATTTTAATTCATGCATGCCGTTGCTAATTGTTTTGCAAAGATATGTCTGAGTCGTTAGATTACAAAATTTAAAATTTTAATTTTACAAAATTTTGTAGTTCTACGCATAATTTACTTCGGAGAAAGAACAATTAACAAATAATTTGAAGCCAATTGTAATTTGCAAATACTTATTTTTCAATACCTACAATAAAAACTAGTTTCTACTTCAAATAAATTGTATTTCGTGGCGAGTGATTTTCAACAAAATTTGATGATTTTTGTATACATGAAAACTTAATAATGAAATTATTTACTATATCACTGTTACTAGGATGCTATGAAAGCAAAGTTTTACTTCAGGTTTTTCCCAAAATTGTGTACAAAACTGTTTCTTGAACCAAAATTTTTGTAATTCTCGCTTTCATTCTTGATAGTAGAAATTGATTTCACTGGAAGCTTGCAAGTTTTTCTTTTCCAAGGGATTCAAGAAAAGTTTAGAATTTCGTTGATATTTGGCCACTAATTGCTTCTGATTGCCAGTGACCACGTGTAGTTTCTAAAAATACAAAATTAGTTAATACTGAAATTAATGCCTTTTTTCAAAATTAGAAGTATTACCTATGTGTACGTCCAAGCGGTTAATAACAAGACTACGTAGAAAACAGCATTTGCTTGTAGGATTTGTAAAACATCAGCATGTTATGGTCGTATCTTCTTTTGGCAAAAGGCTTGACCAGTTTTCGCAAAATTTTGGGATATTTTGCGTTTTACTACATTTTCTATGTTATTATAAACGTACATATCTATTTATATTTATTGGATGTGATTAAGTTTAATTAAGGCTTTTAGAAAAAAAATTTTACTCTGAAATAAATATTTCATCGAAATTTTGAAGTTGGTCCTGACTACTGGACGAATGGGAACCATTTTACAATGTTTTTTAGCAACAATTATCCTGTTCTGTGAAATATGTCTCCTTGGTCAGCTGAAGAAGGTGACTGTAATGAATTGCATTTGCAGTATTCATGTTCCAGACGTGCACCGTAAAAAGATTTTTGTCAAAAAACATACTTGAACAGAGGTTATCATTTTATTCAAGCTTATGTAGTCAAATAGGTTATGATCACAGAGAAATCATGTTCACTGTAGTTCCTCTTTTAATGGTGTTAAAGTTGAAATGCAAAGTTGAAATCCAACTGTCTCTTATGTGATTGATGCATGTGCCTCGTATAATCCTTTAAAGTTTGATGAATCAGGTCGTCTATAAAATACTATTTTAGTGGAACTTGTGAAATGAGTCCAACTTGTGGAGCCAATTAACTGCTCACATACAACTCTAGCTCAAAATGAGGAGAACCAAAAGTGCATTCCTTTTTGAATTGATAAGATGAATACAGTTGGCAGTGTAAACCAGTCAATATAATCAATCGCTCTTTCTGAACATAAATCAAAAATATCATTGAATATTCAAATAACGTTTGAGGTTCCCGTTGTTAGTGAATTCTGTGAAACAGAGAACGTTTTTACGGACATTCAAGTCTCCAGTGATTGACTTAGTCAGTGAAACTACTATTCTTACTTTTTTATTCTTTAAAATTATTATTTTAAAACGCTCAAGTCATTATGGACAAGATTCACCATGTGCCAAATGTTTGGGTGGAGCACTTATTTTCCGAGAGCTCTGATTTTTCTAGAAAATCCGACCCAACTGTTTTGATGCTGTTAAACTGGTAGCTGCTACATCGATTTTATATTCTAAAAGACTCTTTTTATCATGTAGTTCTACGATGAACCTCTTGGAAATTTCTTTGAATGAATTTCGTCTTATTAACTTTCATATGATATCTTTCTATCTTGTGCATCTATGTTTCTCTAAGACTTCGCTTGATTCTTGGTTCACATGTTTTATCACCATAATTTCTCCAACTATATTTTTATTTATAGAGGTATTTCTTCCTTCATCTGATTCACAGAAACTGCCTCTCATCTTTCAAACGACACTGGACAACATTTGAGATTGCCTGGTAGTTAGTTCCGAGCGGTATATTATTTTCACCATTCCGGTATTGCATTGCTGAAAATAAAAGCATCGAATAAGTATCATAATTACTATCAAATATTGCAATTTTCGTACATTACCATTTACGTTTTACACTGAGCTCGTTTATAAGGTCGTTTGTTAACTACAGCTCCATACATTATGTTGTCTTATAAGGTAAAAACCTCATCCGGTGACTCGTCACGTAACATTACATCTCTGAAAATAAACATATTGAATACTTTTTGACTATTCACAAAAACTACAATATTATATAAAATATTTGCCTCAGATGGTTGGCACACTCAATATTATTCCTTTTTGTGAACATCGTGTATTCCCTGAAGTAAGAAAGAACAAATTAATTCATCTTTAGCACCATGAATTGCCCTTGATAGCGGATTTATCTTGATATCAAGAACTGCATAACGTAGATATAGAGGTAAAGTGCCTTTAATCCTGAAGATATCCTCAGCGCCTTGAAGAGAACTCACTTACACTGTCTGTCGACTTTCCCAAACTTCTGTAGATATTTCTTCGGCAGTTTGTTCTGAGAAACTGTTTCGGTTGAAACCCAAGATATAAGAATCCATTTTGAAAACACTCAATCTCTTAGTTTTATCATGTTTCTCTACATAATCGGGACAACTAGATAGTTGTAACCAATATCTTTTAAAGACGCATCAAAAGTGATGTTGAGATTTCTTGTAGGGACAGCATGAAGTAGTTTTCTATCACTTCTGAATAGATTATTAACAGCGAAAATTATGACTGATTAAAATGAAGTAGTTACTTTTAGTTGAAAATATTTTATTCACAAAGCAATTACAATAGTGCTACATAGATTAGTTCCTGTCAATACTTTGTTTCTATAAATTTTAACTTATGATTCTTACATATAATGGGTTTACATAAATTAAGTAAATTTTTTCTAGATTCTAGACTAAATTATTTAAAATTAATTTCAGAATAATTCATTAACAACAGTGATATCTTTATGATTTTTGTTACATCGTGCATTAAAAACGTGGTGCTGTTTAATGTTTTAGTTTCGTTGATATTTTTAGTTTTGTTGGCGATACAAAATTATAATATAATCAGAATATTTTATCGAAGCATATCATAATCATCATAATAATTTAATATTATATCATACTCAAACGGATAGAACTACCATTTCTCTTTTAAATAATTTTGTGGTGTTATTTAAGGATTTATTGCCGTCTTTTGTTTTCATTTAAAAAACTTAACTGACGTTTTATTTGAAATTAAATACAGATGGAGTTAGTCGAATCTGAGGGTAAAACTTCTGTTAATACGCTGCATGCAATAAATTTTCTATCTAAAGCCTGGGAAGAAGTGACACCCACAACTATACAGCACTCTTTTCGACATGCTGGACTTTATACCAATCCTACGAGTGATGAGGTGGAAACAGAACCTGAGTTTGGTAGTGACGACGAACTTCCATTAACCGAGTGGATTCAACAGTTCAACATGGCAGGAACTACGGTAAATCTTCAAACCTACATCGAAGTAGACGACTGCCTGCTTACAACGGCTTCACTCACAGATAAAGAAATTTTAGATTCAGTGAGAAAAACTGAGGATCAAGAGCAAGGAGATGAAGAAGATGAGACAGATAGGCCTGAGCCCCCGCCGAGTCTTAAAGAAGCTCTGGAAGCAGCTAAATTATTGGAAAATTATTTTCTTTATCACCAAGATGACTCAATATCGCAAGATATGAATAAAATAAGTAAAAAAATACAACAAAATTACTGGTGCAGCAAAAGACGTCAGACAAAAATTACAGACTATACGCAGTAGCGTTCAAAATATGTATGTAGATTCTTTTTTATGTACATAAATACATACATATGTACTATCACTAGTCTGAAATAAACTCTTACTTTTTCTAGTTCTGATTTTTGTTTCTCTCCATTTAACGACACCTCTCTATAACGCCATAAAATGCACAGTCCCTTCAGTGTCGTTATATAGAGTTTACACTGTATCAATAATAAAATTTATATGTTTTTATAAATTACTAAATTTGCTTGAATTTTTACTAAAATAAATTCTTCTCATATTATAATACGATAAACGTAATTTAAAACAATGTGAAGCCCACATTCATTTTTAGAAGAAATTGCCAATTTATAAACTCCAAATTTACATGTTGTGTCTGTCAATGGTTTAAGAATTCTTTTCGACATTGATAGATTCAAAATATTTTATCGAATCAAGATCGTATTTCTGTGACTAAATTGAACGATGACATCGACTGACGAAAAAAGACTGAAGCGCAATCGAAACCTGAACAGTAATGTGAACATGAGGAAATTTATGTAAGAAAAATGTATTTACTTTTCGTAAATAGATGTCAGCACACACGCAATGGAGGAGAAGGTTAGGTTCGACGTGTGTGGGGGGATATTTGCAAGAGGCGAGAGCACGTGCTCCTCAGATTAAAATTGAAAGAGTGATTGTTCAGAAGTCCAATCCAAGGAAAGACAGAGAGGAATAATTGACATTAAATATTGTTTCTTTTGTTATAGATGAAACCATCGTGTCTTTATTCCAGAATAAACCTATGATCAAACCATTATAAAACGATTCCCCCATCACTTCTCTACTTCACTCATCTCCAAAATGCTCTGTATGAAAACGGATTTCTGCGCTTCTACAACAGAAGGCATAATTCTAACAACTTAGACGAATACGTCTACGATCTGCTAGTCCCTGAATAATGTAATCTGTATACACCTTGTTCTGATCAAATCAAACCAATGAATATTTTTCAATTGCCGGCAAAAAGAAATTTTCTTTGAAAGTTTCGCTCTTTATTTTCGGTTCAAAGTTTCGGGCTGTTTTTTCACTTTTTCGCTCCCTTTTCAGGGTTGGTTGGAAAATTTTCTAACCATTTAGGTATCTTTGGGGTTTTTTTTGGCTTTTTTTCCCATCAACATTTTCGCCGATAAACCACAAAAATTTTACGAAAATGGAATAACTAAATTGGTAAAAGTTATACATAGTAATGGACAGCATGTATTGAAATAAAAGTTATTGTGAGCAATAAATACTAACATAAATGACCAAGTTAATAGTATGGTTAGTAAATCCGGTCATAAGGGAAATCTACCAATGGAGTGATGAACTTGCAGTTCATTTTTCCCCTTTCGAAGGTGAAATGTTCAGCCTTAACGTGGTACAAAGGCCTATCGTCTCTACGTTTCTCCTGGAGAGAGTGGAAAACAAAAATTCTTATTGCTTCCCTAGTTACCAGAGACTTTTATGAACTGGTGTTAGATATGGTTCGACGACGCAAAAGCCTGTGCCTTAGCCAATTCAACGACACGAAGCCAACATGTACGTCTTCACTTCACACAAGATGGAGACACCAAATAAGAAGAGCGAAGAGTCAACAGAACCTAGGCAGTCCTCAGGAAAGATGGAAACTGTTGGTTTTTCAAAAATCAATTTATTTATAAGTACTCTTATCGGGACTCGGCGTGGTCCACTTTTTAAATCGTTAATTTTTAAGTTCTTTTACGGAATAAAGATTAATAGTTTTTTCTTTTTATTTTTTCATATAACACATGGATCAAGAAGTCCCGGGACTAGCCAAGAAAACAAAATTTTTTTGGAAAAATTCATGTTTATTTTTCAACATACTCTCCTTCAAGAGCGATACAACGTTCCCAACGCTCTTCCAACTTTTCAATACCTTTTTTAAAGAATGATTTATCTTTTCCCTCAAAATAAGCATTTGTAGCAGCGATTACTTCCTCATTGGAGCCATATCTTTGACCCTGGAGCATCTTTTTGAGATCTGAAAAAAGCCAGTAGTCACTAGGGGCCAGATCTGGTGAATACGGTGGGTGCGGAAGCAATTGGAACTTTCGACGATTTTTTCCATTGTTTTGAACGATTTATGACACGGTGCATTGTCCTGGTGAAAAAGCAATTTTTTCTTTGCCATTTGAGGTCTTTTGGCTGCACATTCTTTCTTCAATCGCTCCAATTCGGCCATGTAATATTCGCTGTTGATGGTTTTACCCTTTCCAAGGTAGTCGATGAATATAATACCATGTGCATCCCAAAATACGGAAGCCATAACCTTGCCAGCTGATTGTTGCGTTTTTGGTCGTTTCGGACGGCTTTCATGGCTTGCTTTCCACTCAGCTGACGATCGTTTTGACTCGGGCGTATAGTGGTGGATAATAGTTTCATCCATAGTTACATACCGCATGAAAAAATCCTTTTTATTTCGCCTTAACAGCTCCAAACATTCCTTTGAAAAGTTCACACGTTGTTGTTTTTGCTCAGGCGAAAGCAAACGCGGTACCCACTTGGAAAAGAGCTTGCGCATGCCCAAATATTCGTTCAAAATAGTGCAAATGGACCCATATGATATCTTTACGGCCTCTGCTAACTCGCGCACTTTCACTTTTCGATTTTCCAACACAATGTCTAGAACTTTTTTTATATTTTCTGGTAAAACAGCGTCATTTGGACGTCCAGGACGTTCATCATCATCGGTGTTGGTGCGACCACGTTTGAAATCAGCATACCACCGACAAATGGTTGTTTTCGATGGAGCAGAATCCGGATAGTGTTTTTCAAGCCATTCCTGACATTGAACAGTATTTTTTTTCATTAAAAAGCAATGATATATCAGCACACGAAATTGCTTTGAATCCATTGTTTGGAAAATTACTTAAGAAGCGTCACTAAAAGCACTGTAACTCATACACTAATGGTTGGATTGTCACGAAATTTTGACAGTATACCTCTGACACGTGATACATTCTAGAAATCATATGGATATTAGAATAGAGGCGCCATCTGTTCTTCAGTCCCGGGACTTATTGGTCCATGTGTTAAATCATAAGTTTGTTTATATTAAGATAAAGAGAGGGACAAAGAATTTTAGTTTAGTTCATAAGAAATAAAGATTTTGTTTGTTGTTCAGTTACTCGGTAAAGTTCGAATGAGTGCAACCATTCTCATAAGTTGATCATTTTTAGTCAAAGAGAATAAACTTAAATTTATTATAAAGTAAAGAATAAGTTTTATTTTTAAATAAAATATCCTGGACCTCCGATTTCCAATAGAAACTACATGATTCACATGTGGAGAACTTGGCCACTTTGCGAACAATGTGTGGAAACAAGTAAAAACGATCAACGTTTTACTCTGTACTTTGTACACACAAAACTAGCGAGACGACACGAAAATAATAAAGTGAATTTCATTCAACCGGATAATTGGCTTCACTCTATGAAAGCGGGGAAAATTCATTTTCTACATCACGGCCAAAAGCTTTTCATGTAGATCGAGCAAAGAATGAATTTCTCTTTGGTTTCTGGAACTGAATTTCATTCACCCGAGAATGGGATTTACTCTCTGAAAGTGGGGAAAATTAATTTTCTACATCACGGCATTAGCATTTGTTTCAGTTTCTCCCTGCTGTTTGGAAGAACACCATTTCCCAGAGAATGGAACCGGGAGCAAAACCTTTCATTGATTTTTGATTTAGTTCCTTTGCGAGGATTACCGTGAATTTATTTGTTTAAACAACTTGGTGGTCCTTCACTTAGGAAGGACTAGGGATACACCGTGTGAATTGTGAATACATTGTTCACTTATCTTGCGGGGACACACCGTGTGTGTCAGGTTCCGTGAGCCAAACAATTCATCCATCTTAATGGTCCTTCATTGCAAGGCCTGGGGCTACACCGTGTGTATCAATTTACTTTTAACTTCACGTGACACACCGTGTGTGTAACTATTTGGAGGAAATCATTCTGGATCAGCACTCACTGAAGTACGCCTTATGCATAGGAAACTGCTATTCTGGTAAGAAATCCAGCTTTTCTAACGTTAACAAAATTTATTATATATTCAAAACAATTTAGTGTTGATTTCTTTTCTTCTGTTTTTTGTTGAAATAACAGGGAACAACTTTTGTAAAGTTTAACTTTAAGAACTAACGCATTTTAGAATGAGTAGGCGGCCTAGATTAGCCGACGAGGAACGAGTTGTGTCAAAACGAAGACGAATTGAGCAACAACGGAGAAAACGACCAAATATGACCTAAGAGGAAAGGCAGACCTTTAATGAGCATCGTAGATCCCAAGGAAACTAACGAGACCCGCGAAAATCGAAACGGTAGATGCAGACAGCTTTGAATTAATAGAGCAGGACAAAGAAATAATGTCCTTGATATTACTGCGTATTTCAATGCATTGAATATTTTAGACTTCACGTGCGGGTGCTATGAATATTGAATGCATTTCATGTAAAGCAAAGCACTTTTCAAATGAGTTACCGCAAGACAAACGTTTGAGAGAGTGTTGGAAAGGTTGTTTTGGATTCAATACCCATACCACCCATTCTTAAGGCTTATATGACTAATTGGCATGAACATTCAAAGAAACACATTTTTGGTACTTTGTTAGTGAAGGTTAGTGTGATTGAATTCCAAGAACGAGGACTTCCACATGCACATATTCTCTTCATTGTTAAAACAGAGGACAAACCAAAGGATGCAGCATAAATTGATATAGTAATATCAGCGGAAATAAAGCACATGTTACATGGACCATGTGGAGAAGAGAACCAAGAGGCGCCCTGCATGATCAATGGCAAGCGTAGCAAAAACCTTCCCAAACTCTTCCAGAATAAAACAATAGCAACCAGTGATGGTTATCCCAAATAGAGGAGACGTAATAGTGGTACTACTACAGTCAGTGGAAGCATTGTAGACAATGGATGGATTGTACCATACAATCCGTGTTACGAGAAGTCACAACAATGTTGCGTAGGAAAGTATATCACATCAATGTTGCAGCCTACGCAGCATTGTCGCCGGCCCTCGTTAAATTTGCTCTTATCAGCTCGATAAACATTGTCTGGAGTCAGCAAAATGAGTTTGGTTTTGACTCCAGGCAGTATTTTTAACCGTCATTTATTGTGATGACCGGTCCCTTAGTTAGTCGGTTTCGAATTTTTGTATTGATCGGTCACACCAAATTATTTTCTCGCTCTGTTAATAAAAAATTACTCTGTAAAGCTCTTGTGTAAAATAGCTCCTTACTGTTGGTTGTAAAAATATTTAAAGATAAAAATAAACTAAAAATAGTTAGCTCAAAATAAAGGTGTTTTCATTTAATACGCTCATGCTATACGCTCAGCTCTCACAAACTAGTGCTCTTAACAATCCGTGTTTGTGTTTCAAGGGGGCGTTCAAGTATTACGTAACGCAAATTTTAAAGATTTTTGACACCCCCCTTCCGCCCCTGTAACGCATCGTAACGTTTTACAATTTACCGATACAAATAGTATCTTTTCCATACAAATTATTTTATATTGTTATATATATATGTATATTTTATTATATATGTATTTTTATATATTTCTGGTAATCCCATCTTTTCACATTGTAAAGTTGCGCATTTTTCGCGCATGCACGAACTTGAATGGCAAAGTGAAAAACTAGATGGTGAACAAAGCAAACAATGCTTTGAACTAGGTGGTTTTTAATTTAGAATTAAAAATGTGATTTTCTCAAAAAAAGTACAATTAAAAAGTGAACTAAGTGATAGGGAAGTGATAGTTTAAAGAAAGCAATTGTTCGTTGCCGAAGTTGATTATGCGAAAATGGTGAAAAAGAGGACAAGATAAATGTTTCCAAGAAAATTGCTACTAAAATAATTGATTACTTATGGGTACCCCTGATACAGCATGCAGCGCCATCAATTGCAATTTGCAGCATTAAAAAGATACATTCGTCCTCTTTCAAACGCACCTAACTTCATGTAAATCGGATGACAGATGTCAAAGTTACAGCCATTTCAATAAAACAAAAATTGTGCTTGTGTCACAAAACAAAAATGGAACAGAGGGCAAATATAAAATTTTGTGTTAAACTTGAAAAAAAAATTCACTGAGACATATGAATTGATGAGAAAAGTTTATGGTGAGGATTGTATCAGTCGTAGTCAAGTTTATACGTGGTTTAGAAAATTTAAAAATGGTCGTGAGGATTTAAATGACGACCTAAGGGCAGGTCATCCTGCAACCGTGCAGAATTGGTCGAAAAAGTCCGGGAAATTATTGGCATGGATGCAAATTTTACTACGCGAATGTTGGCTGAGGAATTAAACACGAGTAAAAACACTATTTGGAGAATTTTAACTGAAGATCTGGATAAAAGAAAGGTCTGTGCACGCTTTGTTCCACATGAATTAAATGAAGACCAAAAAATCGCTCGTGTGGAGCATTGCAAAGACATTGTTGAAACTGCTGAAAACGAACCAGACTTTCTTGATTCGATCATAACTGGTGATGAGACTTGGTGCTTTAAATATGACCCTGAAACTAAGCGTCAATCTGCTGAATGGAAGTGCAAAGGCGAGCCTAAACTCAGAAAATTGCGTTTTCAGAAGTTTCGAATCAAGACAATGTTGATTACTTTTTATGATTCGAAGGGTATTGTCCACAAGGAATTTGTTCCAGATGGTCGAACTGTTAATGGAGAATACTACAATATTTAAACGTTTTAGATCGTTTGTGGAAAAGAATTGTTTGTATAAGGCCAGAATATCCAGCAGGAAAACAGCTGTTTTTATTGCATGATAATGCACCATCTCACAAGACAAAAAAAGTAAACGAATTTTTAATAAAAAAACGGATTTCTCTCATCAACCACCCTCCTTATTCGCCTGATCTATCACCATGCGATTATTTTCTTTTCCCAAAACTAAAAACCAAAATGAAAGGAGCATTTTATGATAACATTCCAGCCATTAAAGCAGTCGTAACCAAGGTGCTGAAGGACATCCCTTTAAATGATAAAAAAAAATCTATATATGCGCTGGTTAATCGATCCAAACGTTGTATCGAGTACAATGGAACCTATTTTGAATAAATAGTAACTTTCAAAGATAATATAATGTGTATTTTATTTTATTTCCAAAAAGTTCGGTTATTTTTGGGACATACTGTGTATGTTCTATTACAATTTTGGAATGGTAAAAAATATTCACAGTCGTTGCTAATAGTTAATCGAAGGCGAACACAAAGAACCTTATTGGCTTTTTCACCAAAGGTGTTTTAAAGCACGGTTTAAGGTACTATGTAATATTAGTTTCATATTATTTTTTTCTTTTTATTAGCATTTTATCAGGCTAACTTTTAGCATTTCATCCTTTACCGGAACAGGAATGAATTTTCGATTTTACTAATTCTCAGTGGATCTCATATTATCAGAAGTCAAGGTTGCACCTTTTCCTAGAATGAATGGTTACGGATAAGATAACCGTGCAGTGATCGATGGACTTTTTGATCAACAGTAATAGTAGTGATCATATAATAGTCATGTTTCAACAGACGTTTTATAAATAATTATTTAAAATTCCTCTAAGAAAAAAACTAAAGATGGCTGACTCTAAACTAGAACACATGGATACAGAAGCAGTAATTGCTAGAGAACAATTCTTCGCAGCAAGAAATGAGCAGATAAACAAAATAATTGTGTTCACCATAAGAATATATAAGATATTTCACAAAGAATTTATATGGAATGCGACTGAAGAAATCAACTTAGACAGGTCTGATAAAATGGCACGTGCTGTTGCTACAATGTTTTTTTTTTTTTTTTTTATTTTTTTTTTTTAACAATAAAGCTAGTGTGATGAATTGCCCGGGCCAGGACGAGGAATCCTAAAAAGAAAGGAGATTAGAAACATAAATACGTCAAAATACTCACCTAAAAACACCACACACGCCATGACACATGTCAGTCACCATGCCATGTCACAAGTCGCGATCATCTAGTACGAATCTAGTACAAGTCGCGATCGTCTAGTACAAATCTGTACTAAAATAGGCGTCTCCACTAGACACCGCTAGATGGCGAAATGATCGAACAACGTGACGATCAACGTGACGCGAAGTGACCCATTTGGAGAAGAATGTGCAGTGCGCGCGAATTACGAAATTGCGACACAAAGTTTGTGCGCAAAATGCACTTGGCGCGGATTTTGAAATTGGGTCAAAGAAACCATGGAAAGAATGACGGAGTAGGGACTGCGGCGTCAGTAAAAATCAAGAATAAAAGGATTGGAAAAATTAGGGAGCAGTCAGTCTTACTCAGAGAGGCAACCAGTCACTTTAGACAGACGTTCACCAGCAGACGACGGGAAGAGCCAGATCGCCAGGAAGACCAGCCCAGCAACCCAAGTACCATCACCAGGAAGACGATCAGACCGTTCAACCGGGCAGCATACCAGTATCACCAAACAAGAAGTGAGTATGAACCCCTCGTCGCTAACAAAGAACTAGCGGATGAGAGCTCTTAGCCTCTCCGCTTAAGCCTCGACCACGGTTCTTTGAACCTATCGAGCGTAAATACTTTGTAATCACTGGGCAACTCTCCCCCAGTGAGTGACAAGAAACAACGGCTACAAGAGGAGCTCCGCAACCCCAAGGTTGGACCCCGGCCTTTAACAATAGAAGAATACCGGGAAAGGATAAAGGGGCGGACGCTGCAGAAAACCACTCCGGTGGTACCGAAATTACCACCGAGGAAGCGAACGGGAAAGGAGGCGCAATTCCGGGCAGATCTCGAAGAGACGCGACGTCGACTCCTCCTGGCTGTGGGTCGGGAGCAACGAGTAAGGGTGGAGCAAGAACTCCAACGGCTCTACAACGAGCGGCGACGATATCGGCAAGCGAAGAAGCTGGCCAGGTGTAATTCAGCGACCAAACCTTAACGATCCAGCTTAGTTTAAGTGAAAATTGTACTTGTTAGTTAGTAAGGAAAGTAAATGTATAGAGAATAAATATTAGAATTGTCTAACAACCGACTTTTTACTGGTGTTCAGGAGTGTACTCTTAAGAGTGTTATTATGGGATTCTCTCCTCCTACGACACTTAGAGTCGAGGGAGAATCTTCACACTAGCTTAATAAACTAGACTAAACCTAATGAGATTCTTCTACATAGGAGGCCAAATGTACAATGTTTTCTTATATGAGAAGGTTAAAAATAAATGCAAATAGTGCAGATGTATCAAGATATGCTGATTATCTCATAAATGAAGAAGGATTATCAAAAACCGTTAGAGAGGTACACTGCTATAATCGCAAATGGATTAACTGATTTTGAATTCAAAATTGCAACCCCTCTAATGAACATCATGACTGCCTTCAAGTTATCCTTTGATGAAGTACGAATTGGAGTAACAAAAATAACAAAAAGAAGAAATGCTGGAGAAATAACTAACCAAACTGAAAATATTTCAAGTTATGGTTTGAATAACACACATATTCCACTATTGACTGGAATTACTTATCCACCAGAGAGACGGACTGCTTTTTGAGAGGGATTAGGACCTTTAACTTTAGCAATTTTATTGGCTAATGGAACCAGATACCCTGACAAATTGAAGAACGCTCTAAAAAAATCAATAGAAATGTTACCCATGGCAGATCAAATTGTTGAATGTTTGAAAAATGGGAACAAAATGTCAACAAAAGCAGTTATTAAAGAATTAGGTGATCTATTGCTCTTCACTTCACACCGTGGTACGAGGAGAATATTCTTCCCTTTGGAATCCCCAGTTTCATCTTTAAACATGAATGAATTAAATTTCAACGGCCTTAATGGATTGATTTTTTATCAAAAATATATAGCACCAAGACCGCATATCATGGTAAGCAAATGAAACATCGACCAAATGAAACAAGCAGTATTCCATGCTATGTTTGGAAAAAATATTGAAGATTTGGGAGTGCTTACCAGTATTACTTCCTGTTCAATTTTGCAAACTAGAAAACAAATAGATCCTTTCTATTTGAAAAGAAGTACTGGTCAAAGTAAGAGGAGTCCCCTTATAACGTTTTCCTATTGTTCAAAATTGTTGAAAGCAAACCCTACAAAATTGTTAGGGACGATCCAGGCTATGTTGATTAGTGGGATAGTGTTTGCAGGTAACAGGAAGCCTAACTTTAGCACTGCTTTCAGAGAGTATTTAGAAAGCGGCAGAAACATAACATCTTTTAATGCTGATCCAAATTCTCTAATTTTCCACATAAGAGGATTAAAAGATGAGATAATGAAATCAAACTCTGGCGACAGGCTCCTAGAAGCAGGGACTACTTCATGGTATCAAATTGATCAGAAAGGAGTGACTAAAGAGGCTACTGGGGTCACTATTTCAGAGTGGATCGTATTTCTATTCATAGATTGTATTTTTTTCCGTATTGTATTCATTTTTGTCAGTTATATTACCTAGTCTAGCCATAAGTTCTGTCAAAGGTGTGAACCCGGCTTAAAACGGAACGCAACCCAAATTTTTTTTTATGGTTTTGGCAGCTGTCATGTGCTCTATTAAACCGCCAAGTCATTTCAGTATAGCGTCACCCGTCATCATGGAATGGTCAACAAAAGAGAACCGAATCGCAGTAATTGCGCTCCATAAATGTGGTATGGAAAAAAAGAAAATTTTCAACACGCTCAAACCGCTCAAAATCAACTTGAGATTTGTGTATCGTGCCATTAAGTTATTTGAGGATACTGGTGATATAAATGACCACGAGAGATCCGGTCGGCCACGCATCGTTCGGACGCCACGGGCCATCGCAGCAGTACGTTCCAGATTGAACAGAAACCTGGTGCGAAAGCAAAAAATATTGTCGCAGGAGATGAATATCTCAGAGAGATCCGTCTCACGTATCATCGGTGATGACCTTAGACTTGGTGCTTACAAACGACAAACCGGTCAATTGTTAACTGCTGCATTGAAAGAAAATAGAGTAAAAAAATGTAAACGTCTGTTGAAGAAATACGGTGCTCGGCGGTACAAAAAAATTTTGTTTACGGATGAAAAAATCTTCACCGTGCAGGAAAAATTCAACAAACAGAATGACAGAGTGTATGCACGGTCTGCCCAAGAAGCCGCCACGCTTGTGCCTCGGGTCGAAAAAGGACATCATCCTGCATCCGTTATGGTATGGTGGGGAGTGTCCCATGATGGCGTTTGTTCGATCCATTTTTGCGAAAAAGGTGTGAAGACAGCGGCTAAGAACTATCAACGAGACATTTTAAACAACGTTGTGAAGCCACTCAATGAGACCATGTTCAAAAACCAACCGTGGACATTCCAACAGGACTCTGCGCCAGCTCATAAGGCCAAAACCACACAAAAATGGCTAAAAAATCATCTTCCTGACTTTATCAGTATTGAAGATTGGCTGTCTGGCAGCCCCGACCTTAATCCGCTGGACTACAAGTTGTGGTCCGTTTTAGAGGACATGGTTTGCCATAAACGCCACCGCAATTTGGAATCGCTCAAGAAAGACCTAACGGAAGCAGTGGACAATTTCCCCATTTATGAGGTGCGTACAGTCATCGATGAGTGGCCAGACAGACTTCGGCGCTGTGTGGAGGCCAATGGCGGCCATTTCGAATGAAACGCAACTTTTTGTATTCGTATTCTATCAATAAATAATCCCTGAAAAAATTATCGAAATAACTCAAGTCGTTTCATTTTTACATCGATAAACATCTATGACAGAACTTGCAATGTCAAGTGGTTGCACATGTTGCACATTTGAATATCGCTATGACGCTAGCGTGGCGTCGGTTTGTACACCGTAGCGTCAGTTCAATCATGACCACGGTCGCGAAGTGTATTCTAGAATTGTTAGCGTATCTTTATGTTATAAGTAAATAATAAAGTAAAGTAAATCATAACAACATTAATAAAGTAAAGTAAATCATAACAACAGTTTTGGGTCATGTGCAATAGCAAACAGAAAATCTAAATTATCGACATCAAATACCTTACTGCTAATTTTCAGCAATTTTTTGTGGCCGTAACTATTGCATATGTTCTATTACAATTTTGGAATGGTAAAAAATATTCACAGTCGTTGCTAATAGTTAATCGAAGGCGAACACAATGAACCTTATTGGCTTTTTCACCAAAGGTGTTTTAAAGCACGCTTTAAGGTGCTATTAGTTTTATTGTATATAATTTTATCATTTTGTTGTTCTTGTATTTTCAATTGAACTTATTAAAATTGTTTTAATCGGAATCGTTTCAGACTGTTGCATGTCGGTTCATGTCTGTTTCCTTTGGAACTGGTGTCCGACGCATGTCTAGAAATAAACTTTTACGGATATTTTGCAACTGATCCTTTCGACCAATAGAAATTTCTATTTTCAAGTAAACTTTAGTCTTTTAATAATTTCCAGAATATTCAGTCGATTTCCGACAGTCACGGGCATTCTCTTTCTTCAAAAAGACTCCAAAGTTAACACTTTAAAGAGAGATTGAGCTACTTAAGTTTGGTCAACTGTAAGGAATGGTTCTTTGTTTTAGTTATTTTCGTTAGTTAAAATTAAGATACATTTTAACTTTATTTACTTATGTACAGTCTTATTGCTGAATAAATGAAATGATCGAAACATCAAAACTTATGGTATTAGTTGACGATATAAAAAGGTTGTGTAAAAGACACAAGTGAAAAAGAATCAACAAATTTAGATTCTTGATTTTTTTTTCATCACTTCATCTGAACGTCTTTTCAATACGCGCGTGTGACTATTTTTATCGTAAATATTTTATTGATTTATTATTAGAAGTCGTTGTTTCCAAAAGCACGTGTCACGTGGAAGGGATAACGTGTCACGGGATAATGGAATACCTGGCGCACAGAATCAGCAGCAAGCAAACTTCAGAAATGGAACGACATCATTCCAAAAAGTCGTCGTGAATGGGAAAACCGAATGGTGTTGAATGTGTGGCGTGAACCGATTTCCACATTCACGATGACGCCATAAAAAGGAGAGATGGAGGGGAATGATGGATTTCCAATCGTTTGGATATCCAAATAAGCCAAACACTCTATTGTAGCGATATGCAATTACCCATTCACAGTCGCGATTTGGAACGATATTGTCGTGATACGCAAAAATCGTGGAAATATTTGCAGACTTCGCGCCATGGAAACTACAACAAACGAAACAACAACAACTCGCGAATGAATTCAAACTTACGATATTTTCATGTGAGTGACGCATGTGAGATTTTCATGCGAGATCGAATGTTTCATGCCAATGACCCTGAAATTTAGGTCACCGAATGATCCAGTCCCCGATGCACTTAATGCCCCTTGCCCAGTGAGTCCACGTGGAGTGCGACCACTGCGTATGTTCGGCTAGAATTGCTGACATGGCAGTACTGAAAAAGTCATCGTACGCGTCTCTATGAAATTTGATACTCTGGTAAACAAAACTATTTTACGACGCCGATGTGGAGCAAAATGGAATGCTCCAAATGAGAACATCGAAGGTCAAATTGCTGATGCTTCAAAAGAGAGGAAAAGTGGCATGAGCATTACGAATGAAGACTGGGTGGTCCAAATGAAGATCGTTGGGAATTTTATGGCCCAAAATGCTGACCATGCAAAGAATGGATACAAAGAAAAGAGCTTTGAAACAAAGAGAGCTGATTACGCATGGATTGGGGATAACTGCTAAATAGGCAAAAATTGTCCTATAAATGTGGCAACCAAATTCATAGGAGTTCAGTTAAAATCCGGACCAGGAAGCAGTACCGTTCGAATCCAGTACCATTGAGATCCAGACCAAGAAGTCCACTGAGTCCAGACGAGCAGTAACCTGAGAGAAAAGACATCTAGGAGAGAAGAAACAGCCACCAAAGAACCAGAAGATCAGCCACCAGGTATAAAACTTTCTGAGTAAATCGGTGCATAGCCGATTACTATTCTAAGTCCTGACTAGGCTTAATAGCTAAGCAGGCATTCCCCACAACTTAGAGCAGCAACAACAACCAGCTGATGGAGCCAGAGATCAACCTGGAGACAGCGCTGCAAAACCCAATTGCTGGACCCCGTCCTCTTACCATTGAGGAATATCGTCAACGTCAGTTGAAGAAACACCAGAGGGAAGTTCAACCAACACTTCAGCCCAAGAAGACGAAGATCCGGACTGGAGTTGAGGCCAAGTTCGTGTATCAACTGTTAGAAGCTCAGAGGGAATTAGTGCTGGCTGGTAACAAAGAAGCAAGGAGACTAGCCAATCATCGCATTGCAGAAATTAAAGCGGAAGGACAACGCTATCGTCGGCAGAAGCGAGCGGCGAAAGCTGGGTCAAGCTGCAACAAAAAAAAAACAGCATGAATGCAGATAAAATTAACCATTCGCGTATTTAGTATTTGGAGTTTAGATTAATAGTAGTACAAGAAATAGATTAGCTTTGAGAAAACCATTGTATTAGACTTAGGGAGATATTGTTAGGGATTTCTTTTGGAAAAATGTACTAAGGTTTCAATATTGTATCAATTTGGTTCTTGGAATAAATTTAAATGTAAATGTAACTTAAAGAAAGATTTTTTTGGTAAAGTCCCAATAGCGGTGGTATTCCTGGACCCTGCCGAAAGAAATTCTCGACAATATCGTTCCATTTGCTGCACGGTGGAACGCCGGTGAATAAGGCCTTTAACGGTCTTATGCAAAAGAAATTAAAACAGGTTTAAAGAATGCTATAAGGAAAACCTTATTCATAAACCACTTAAATTGCACTCTTACCCAAATTTCAAAGGCTCGGACCTACTTTTAACTCGAAACCCGAAAGAAAATGTCAAAAGTGACAAAAGCACTAGAAGCACGGGAAGTTTGCTTTAATTTAGTACCATAGCTGGTACCTACATTGTTGGATAAAGAGGTTGAATTGTATCATATCTGGCTGGTGTCTAGACAGTCAAGGCGGCACCTACGAGCTCCTGAAATTGACGGATTCTTCCTTCATCAGGGCATATAAATCTACAAGTGATCTGAATAACAAAAGAAACGCTCTTTTGGACTTCATCCTTTCTACCATGAATAATTCTCCATCTCTCATTAATCAATATAAGATTATAGCTGTTAATGTTAACTCGATTAGTAGCTACAAGTATTAGTTGCGCTCCGACGTTGGGCCCTAGGTGAGGTTCAGGACGATTCTAGCGACCATCTCAGAACCAGAAAGCATTCAGTGAGCCGAATATACGCTAGACTTGCTCATGCTTTCTCTGTTCTCGTGTACTCTCTGGGGAACATCCAGAATAGACCAATCGCCGCAATGCAAACGGCGCCAAGGGTTTGGGCACATCTCATTGAATTGAAACTTAGCCTGTTAACTGGGACTGACATGACAGAAGGACAGTCCTACTGCATGAATTGCGTTAGCTACAGTCACCCTCCGAACTATAAATAATTATAACACTTATAACATCTATAGAATGCAGATTAATTTCTCTTATAGTAATGTGATATCATTTGAAAGGCTTCAAGTGATACTGTGAGCAAAAACAGAAGAAAATTTCTTATCTAGTGGCAAAATCAAATTCCTTTCACTTAGGTATAGTGCTAACGACACTTGTGACTGATACGTTAGAATATAAAATTATCCATTGTGACACACTCGCTATATTCTTACCAATTCTTTCATTGCAGTTCTCTTGGCTTCGACTGTCAAAGCAGCCAACAGTCCACGGGGATATACGGATAAGACAATAACTTCAATAAGAATCAATGTTAAACGTATTAGAATCCCTGGACTGCAGCGATGCATTGAAAAATATACGCGTGTTGCCTGGCACGTGTTATAAGGTCAAATGCATTCCTTTTTTGGCGGAAAAAAACATACGCGAAAAAATTGCCCAGACATGAACCCCATTGAAAATATGTGAGAGATGTCAAAGCGAAAAGTCGCTGAATACATGATCACTACAAAAACGAAAAAATTTTGTTTAGATTTAGATTAGGTCTTATATTTTTCTTATGATTATGCTTGGTTGAGGAAATTGTTGACATTGAAATGCGTTGGACACTTGAGTCCGTTCTTTTAAATTCTTTGCCCGGATAGGGTTCCAGACCATAAATTAAAAATTTTTGTTTATGTTTATTTAAGACGTCTCTCGCGGTTTTTATCCTACATTCACTGTAGGTCCGAGGCATTTATAGACCACTTATCCCTTAAAGAACCGAAAAAGAATCGTTCAGTTTTACCCTAATCTAGGCTTAGATAAGAAATACAATTTAGTCAGTCACGACATTTTCAGAGAACAAGTTGGATAATTTCAGTGGCGTTCGTGTTCAATATAAAATTTAAAAACCAAAGTTATTAACAAGAAATATATCAGGTGGGTGGATTAGTTCCTGAGTATATGTTTCATTATGCGCATGTGAATTTATACATTTACACGTTTTTATACTTTGGTGTATAAGTCGATTTTGTGTGTGCGATCGTGTATTTTGGGGTACCGAGGTAGGTTCGGGTATCCTGTACTTTGGGTGTGTCCAAGTACAAAAACAGTGCTGTGGGTGGTTCGGGCACTTAATTGAAATGGCGGTAAGTCCGCTGTGCTGTGGTAAGTCCGGGCACATATAAATGCGGTCCGTCCGCTTAAAGGTAGGTCATGGTTTGTCCAGACCTTCTGGGTAAAGTTTATAAGTTGGAGTGATTGAGTTCTAACAGTGCGAAACAGGAAAAAAACCACTAATCCCACTGTGTATGCGTTTATACTCAAAACCCGTTTTTTTATATTTCAGGTGAGCACACTCGTAAACTAAATTAATTATTCTGTTTTTTGAAGTTTAAAATTTGTGTAAAAAAAGAAACTTAAATAATAAAAGTACTTCTATCCGGACTACGTTATTTTAGTCTTAATAAGATAGTTTTTGTAAAGGACAGTATTTGAGAAACGTTCTACTAACATCTTATTCAATAGTCCTGGTTTCATCATTATAACGCTAGCTCGAAAAGTTATTAACCAATCGTTATAAAACAAAAAGGAAATTGTTCCTTATTACAGTTGGTAATCACAAATAAAAAGCAACTGTATATCGTTTTTTCCTACTCTTCTCCGGACATTACAGTGAGTTCGTATGTCGTGTTTTGTTCGACTTGCTTTTTTTCAGTGAGTACAGTTTCAGGCAATGTGTGGATCAAAATCCGTACATCTTCTGACATTATTTTGGATCGCAATCATGCTGGAGTCACTAAGGGAAGAACAATCTAGGCTACCACCACCAGTAAAGCTTCCGAACGATCAGGGAGAAAACTCAAAGAGGCACAAGAAGACCTCGTCCTAGCGGGTACAAAGGAGGCCAAATGTGATCAACGAGCTAAATATGGAGAGGAAGAGATATAATGTAAGATGATCAATAATAATGTAAAAGGATAAGACAATAACTAAGAGTATGATCATAAGGTGTTCATAAACACGTGGAAAATTATAACGAAGTTCAAAAAATGTAAAGAGGAAAAGCGGTGGAATGTGGTGTTTGTGAACATCTAAGAACACCTGAGTAAGTAGTGTGGCGAGACACCTGCACAAGCATCCAGATGACATGACGGAATTTTACGTCACGCCCAAAAACGTCCGAGTCGATTTGACGAGTTCCTGATTACGGACAATTAAGGACTTCTGGATTTCCCAAAATTAACATATATAACGACGGTGATGAAACATTCACTAGATAGTCGAACACCGACCACCAGTGTACCAGCATTCAAACTCCCTAATAAAAATATTGTACAAATTTAATAATTTGTGTTTTATATAAATCTTAGTGGAAACATACTAAAGTAGGAACAATGTTTACAGAGGACACGAATTCCATGTGGTTGTCGTAAACGTCGGCGATGATTTTCTTAGAAAAACGGTAGGAGAAAGGATCGGTTGCCTTTAAATGTATCCTTAAAATGTATTCTGCTAGTCAGTCTTTCTTTAGACGGTGTACAATCAGGAACTTAATTCGTGACTAGTGCTTTAGAATTTTCGAGTATCCTAAGTCAGAGATCGATAAACAATTTGATGTTAATAAATATCTTCACTTTTGATGACATCATCTATAAACAGAAAATTGGTGCTCCAATGGGTTCACCGATTTACCCAATCTTAGCTGACTACCTAATGGATCACTTATTAGCCAATAGATTAAAAATATGTGGATTTCATATTCCAGTTTTGAAAAGATATGTTGTGTTAGTAATAAAAGGTACATATATCCGTCTTTACTTAATTTTTGTCTAGTTTTGTATGAGAATGTGGCTTGGTGCGTCCCTGATTTGTAGGTCACTGTGAATGTTGAGAGAAGAGTATCTTGGGGTTTTGGGTAACTAGAAGGTCAGTTGTAGTGAAGTGATCGAAGTGGAAGGATGGAGTTTAGCAGTTAGTTGATCAGGTGAGGGTAGCTGTGTGCTTCTGTGTGTGAATGTGAGTAATCACGGCGTCTGTGCGGCCTTGAGGAGGATCTGTGTGATCCAGCTTGGAGGAGGGTGGTAGTTCTGTGTGAACCCACTTGGTGATGGATCTGTGTGATCCTCGGATGTCTGCATTTTCTGAGAGTGTGTGTCAACTGTCCTCACTGAGTTTTGTGCTCATGGAAGTTTTTTATCTACTTTCAGACGGGAGACTAACGGGACCTTCCACAGTCGGGCTGGAGTGAATCCAGGATAGAAATAAAGATATTAACTTTGTGAATTCAATATAAAAATAAAAAGATATTAGTTGTAATAAAATGAGCCATAATTACGCAAAATTAAATGATCACCCTGTGACGGACGCACCACTGCACTAAAAGACGATCGTCATAAACAAGGGAGGAGCCTAGCTACACCAAAAGGATAACCGGATTCCCGGCAGACCTGAGGAAGCAACGAGAAGGATCGCTCTCTTTCGGTGTTGGACAGTGCTCGTGGACGGTCGAGGAACGACCAGAGTCATTTTGTTGACTCATTTGAATTCGGGTCATGTGTTTCAGTTTTCAGAAAAACACGAAGGAAGCAACATGTCTACTGATAAAATTGAAAAATCAACGAATGCAAGGTAATTATTTCAATGTAAATTTTTGATGTTTAAACTAATTATTATTTATTTTCAGACATATTTGGACTTCAGAGGAGACAAAATCTCTTCTGTCATTCTACAGAGACAGGAAGGATGAATTTAGTCATCCAAGGAGAAAAAAAAATTTGCCTACCAAAATGTGGTTGAAGACTTGATGTCGTCTGGTGTGATGGTAAGTGTTGAAATTATGATGCATTTTATAATGCAGTTTTAGTGTCCAATCACTTAAACAAAATTTGATTTTTCTTTAGGCTAAGTATGTTTATTTAAAATACTTTTTAGGGTTTGAGAAATTCTTTGTTCTTCAAGAAGTTTCTTGATAAGATTTATAGTTTTCTTTTGTATACATTATGATCAATCATAAATTAACTAATTTATGACAAAGACAGAGACAAAGGTTTAATTTAAATCAGATTATAAGTTTTAATTTAGTTGATTTTGTTTTCTCATTGCGACAAGTTCATTTGTTCCTTACTGGTTTTTATGAAATAAAGTATTTAAAGTAAATTGAAGAAGTGAGTTTGAAATCTATTCCTCGATCCCCAATATCCAATAGGTTATGGGCCCAGAGGACGCCAAGTTTTTGAAATAGATTTATCGGGCGCGAATAAAAGTTGATTAATAAACTTTATAAAAAACTGTCGTTTTTCAAAATACCGAATTTTTGAAAAACTTTTGTGGATTCTGTGAAATAAAGTGAAATCAAATTTTTCGAGAAGTTAATAAGAAGAAATAATAGTTTTGTGTTAATAGAAGGAAAGAAAATTATAATAAAATAATAGAAGAAGATCGTAAATTCAAAAATGGCTAATAATAACAATAATATGAAGAAAAATATTCAACCATTTAATGGTGAAAAGTTCGGTATTTGGAAAATTAGAATACGTGGGCTTTTCGCTGAATTAAGAATACTCCACGTAATCGAAAATAGTGAACCGACTGATGACTTAAGTCTCGAAACGGTTAAGAAGTGGAAGGAAAGTGAAAGAATCGCGAAAGGTGTAATTGTTGAATACTTAGCCGATTCTATGCTGAGTATTTTAACACCTTCAATTACACCGTTTGAAATTTTTAAAATTCTAGACGATCTATATGAACGGAAGAGTGCCATATCGCAAGTTTCACTTCGGAAAAAGTTACTTTCTTTAAAATTAAAAAGTGATGTTCCTTTGAATAAACATTTTATTATCTTTGAAGATCTTATTGGTCAGTTGATTGCCACAGGTGAACCAGTGTCAGAATCTGATAAAGTGGCACATTTATTAATCACTATGACGAGTGATTATACGGGTGTGATTACTGCCATTGAAACTTTATCACCGGAAAAATTAACTTTAGCTTTTGTGAAGAATAGACTGTTAGATCACGAAGTTAAATTGCTTGAAGAAAATCGTGATACTAGTACGAAAGTGCTTCAGGTAGAAGTAAAAAGTGACAATTTCAAAAATGATGAAAGAAGGAAAATTAATAATTTTAATAAGAATCGAAATTTTAACAACCTCAATAAAAACGCGTTTAATAAAAACATTCAAAATAGTAGAAAGTTTAAACCCATAAAAAACAACGATTTGTGAAGTGTTACCATTGTGGCAGAAAAGGACACATGAAAAATGCCTGCATTTATTTTAAAAGAGAGCAGGAACGCAATGCGAATAAAACATTGCAAACAGTGCAAAGAAATGAGCCAACAACCTCAAACAATAATGCTTTTGCCTTTGTAGCTGGAAATATGATTGCACAAAATAATGATCAAAGCAAAATAAATTTTGTGTTGGACTCAGGTGCTTCTGACCACATAATAAATATGTCTAAACCTAGAATGAGTGATAGAATTAGGAAACGTCCACGAATTTCTTATAATGAGGATAATATACCAGACGATTATTTACTAGCTGCACAATCCATTGTTTGTAAAACTCCCACAACATATCAAGAAATTAAGAGTAGACTTGATAGGGGTAAATGGGAAAAAGCAATTCAAGATGAAATAAATTCAATATTAATAAATAAAACTTGGACATTGGTACCAAGACCGGAAAATAAAAATATTGTAGATTGTAGATGGGTTTTAGCGATTAAAAATGATGAATAGGGTAATCCAGTAAAATATAAAGCGAGATTAGTAGCAAAAGGTTTTAGTCAAGGATATATGATAGATTATGATGAGACTTTTGCTCCAGTAGCAAGAATATCAAGTTTTCGATTTATTTTAGCTTTCGCAAATCAATTTAATTTGCTGCTTCATCATATGGATGTTAAGACAGCGTTTCTTAACGGAAAATTAAAGGAGGAAATTTATATGAAAGTTCCTGAAGGTATCAGGTGTAAACCAAATTATGTTTGCAAACTTGTAAGAGAAGTTTTTTTCCCCTAGTAGTTTTTCCGTAAGTGGCTTTAGATGTTTGATAATTTTTGTCCTCTTTGTGTACTCTTTGTTTAGATTTGGTTTAAGATTAAGACATGGATAAGGTTTTTCTTTCTTTCTAGTTATTTAATGCATGAGGAATTGTCGTTTAATGGTAGGAATTAAATTGTTAGAACCACTTCACGTACTATTAGAATCTTTGTTTAGGTTTAAAATATTTTTAATAGTTTTAGGTTTTATGGATTTTCACTAATAAATTTATAAATTTATGAATCATAAATTACTATTCTGAAAAATTGAACACTTATTTAATCATAACTTTCTTTTGACGGAGAATCCATAATGTCGTAATGTTTATGTTTGGCATTTCGTTGGGCCGAATCTTTTTGGGAAGGGATCAATGGGTTCTTTCTAGACAAAGGACAAAATTCAATATAACTGATTTTAGATTATCGGATCAGTTAGTTTGATTCCAAACTTCGCGTCGTTTTAATCTTTTTGTACAAAAATTTTTGAAGGATTTTCTAAGAAATTTGTGAGTGAGTAAATTGAGAAAGTGTAATAATTGTGAAAAACGAACGTTGTGAAGGTGCGAACAATTTAAAGTTTGATCCCGCTTGGAAGCAGCTAGAAGTTTAATTAAAAGGGTGAGTAATCACTGAGTTTTCCCTTGAACAATGAATTTTGTATTTTTGTATTATGTATTTGGCAATGAAGATATAGTTCGAATTTGTCTTGTGAGCTTGGGTGAATTTTACTTGTAAAGTGAATAATTCTCGTAGTTAAAGTGTGAAGCGTGGAAATCCCGCTTGCCTTTGATCGTGAGGTGACGTTGTTTTTACACTCGAGTGGTTTGATTTGCAAGTATGAGCGTGGCGATCCGGCTCCCCTGTTTGCTTAGATGAGCTGTGTAGTTTCTGTTCTCTCATCTTAGATATGTGGCGCGATTTTCCTCCATATCTAGTCTGTGTTTTTTTGACGAGAATTGTTCACTTCATTAAATAACTCTTTTTACTATTCGAGGAAAGTCGGATGAATTGCACTTCCCAATTTCGTAAATTTGGTTACGCATTGTGGAAATCAGTTTCATAGAATCAATTAGTTTAAAATGTGTAATAGTTCGGAAATCTGACTGAGGACGAGTATTCTCTGAGGTGTGGAATCATCCCACTCAAAGCTGAAGTTCAGCGGGATAGGCTCCCTTAGGTTATGTTGCTGGAGATCCGCACAGATTTGAAATCATTTAAAAAAAAAACGATGCGTAGTCAACGATTAGTTTTGAGTCGAAATCTCATACTCATTTTTAATTACAGGTACAATATTGGGAGCAACTCTGACCGACCAGATTCTACGCCAAGTAGTTCCTGACAACATTATTTCACATAAGATGGGTTTTGATTTGTTTGAATACAAATAAAAAAATATCACTTTATTTTTAACCTTTTATCTTATAAACATAACAAAGCCTTGTATGGTTTAAAACAGGCAGCGCAGTCGGTTTGAGGAATTTGATACAGCACTTAGAGAAAAAGGATTCAAAAGTTCGCTTGTAGATAAATGCATTTACATTTTAGATAGAGGAAATATTTTGAAAAATATATGTATATATCTTGTTGTATGTAGACGATTTGATAATTGCTACAGCTGAGACCAAATCAATGATTGGTTTGAAGAATTATTTAATGAATCGTTTTGACATGGTAGATTTGAAAGAAATCAAACTTTTCTTAGGAATTAGAGTTATTCGTGAGAATGATAGGATTATGCTTGACCAAAGTGCATACATAAATACATTATTAGCAAAATTTAATATGCATGATAGTAAACCCGTAAATACACCGGTAGAAAGTAAATTAGATTATGAAGCATTAAATTTAGATGAACATTATAATGCACCTTGTCGAAGTGTCATTGGTTGCTTGATGTATGTTATGGTATGTACTAGACCAGATTTAAGTACTGTTGTTAATATATTGAGTCGATATACAAATAAATATTAAGTATTAAGACAGTAATATTAAATATTAAGACAGTATTAAGATATTTGAAAGGCTCAAATGACATTAAATTAACATACATCAAAAGCAATTACACTGACATTTTGACAGGTTACGTAGATTCTGATTGGGAAGGAAATGATATTTTGGATCGAAAAAGTACAACTGGTTATTTGTTTAAATTATTTGGGAATTGTACTGTTTGCTGGAATACTAAGAAACAAGCTTCAGTAGCAGCTTCTTTAACAGAAGCTGAATATATGGCGCTTTTTGAAGCAGTCAGGGAGGCTTTGTTCTTAAAATCATTGGCTAATAGTATAAATTTGCATATATTGAGACCAATTATTATTTTTGAAGATAATAATGGATGTATTAGTATTGCAAATAATCCAGCAAATCATAAGAGATCAAAACATATTGATATAAAATATCATTTCTCTCATCATTTCTCATTTCTAGTCAAATAGCAGACATCTTAACGAAACCACTACCAGGACCAAGGTTTATACAACTCAGAACAGAATTGGAATTAAAATGACGACTATCAACGAAATCCCATATTAACATAGATAGATATCTATTGTCTTTAGTTTCTTTTTGAATTTAATGTTGAAACAAGAATTTGATTAAGGTGGCTTGATTAAGGTTTTTCCTGGGTTTCCCTTAATACGTAGAACGAATGTTGAGCCCAGAATTAATTTCCCAGAAGAACGAGTGAGGAACATTTGAATTAAATGAATTAAAAGAAATTATAATTATAAATATGTAACCTGATTAAATTTTGAGGGGGCGTGTTGAAATTATATTGCATTTTATAATGCAGTTTTAGTGTGGGTTTTACGATGCCCAATCACTTAAACAAAATTTAATTTTTCTTTAGGCTAAGTTTGTTTATTTAAAATACTTTTTAGGGTTTGAGAAATTCTTTGTTCTTCAAGAAGTTTCTTGATAAGATTTATAGTTTTCTTTTGTATACATTATGATTATTATTATTATTATTAACTTATTTATGATTGAGACAAAGGTTTAATTTAACGACAAGTTCATTTGTTCCTTGTTCCTTACTGGTTTTTATGAAATAAAGTATTTAAAGTAAATTGAAGAAGTGAGTTTGAAATCTATTCCTCGATCCCCAATATCCAATAGTAAGCGACTACCAAATAATAACACGATATTTTCAAGAATCTTTAGCTGTAATCTTTTGGGAATTCAGTTCAAGTGCAAGTGCAAATTCCCAAAAGAACAGCCGAGGGTTTACACTCGTTAAATCGTGCATGTTGGTAAACCTGGCACAAATTAGAGCCAAGTTCACTCGAATTTGGGTCATGTGTTTCAGTTTTCAGGAAAACACGAAACAAACAACATGTCAACTGACACAATTGAAAAACCAACGAGTGCAAGGTAATTATTTCAATGTAAATTTTTGATTTTTAAACTAATTATTATTTATTTTCAGGCATATTTGGACGTCGGAGGAGACTAAATCTCTACTATCATTTTATAGAGACAGGAAGGATGAATTTAGTCATCCTAGGAGGAAGAAATATGCCTACCAAAATTTGGTGGAAGATTTGATGTCGTCTGATGTGATGGTAAGCGACTACCTTTTAATAACACAATATTGTTAAGAACTTTTAATTTATTACAGACGGAACCAGTTACGGCCATAATGGTCGAAAATAAAATAAAAAGTGTGCTGAGAGCATATAAAGCCTCAGAAGATAATGCCGGGAAAACGGGAAGCGGCTCGCATATAGCGCCTTATGCCGATTTAGTCGAAGATATTTTTTCGACTAAAGCATGCAAAAGGTCAGCTATGGTCCACGTTGGATCCATAGGCCTGAGTCCTTTGATTAATGACGTAAAGGGCAAAACAAGTGAAAGGTAACAATATTTTTTGGTTTTGGTTCGAAATCTAAAACATAATTTGTTTTACAGAACCGATGAAAGTCCTGCGCTTTCAATTTCAAATGAAGTGCCCGGTACCTCGACTCCAGTCTGTCGGCCCAACAAGAGAAACAGGACGACTTCCAATGAGAAGATATTGGAGATGCTACAAAAAAATGCCAGATGGGAAGAACGAAAAAGGATTAAAGAACACGAATCAAAGGAAAAGAGGGATTGGCGCGAAAAAGTTTAGGAAAAACTTTCCAAAATCAACAATTAATTAATTTTTGTTTTTTTAGTTAATTTTATCTCTTGTTTTTTAGTTTGTTTCTTTTTGGTTATTGTTAAGCCACTTTTTGCGTCGCAAATTCAACGTTCTTCGAATAAGTCTATGTTTAAAAGAAAATTAAACATTAATAAAAAGTAGACCATTAAAACATTAACAGATAGTTTATTGAATAAAATAAAGTAAATTTTATTAATTATTATTATTAGTATTTATTGTATGCTACCAGAAAGATGGGAAAAGGCATAGCTTCTGATGGTCAATACTTTGATCAATGTATTCATTCAATTTGTTACTCCAATAAATGGCCTTTTAAGCAAAAAATGCGACATTTTTAACTTGTTCACCCAATATTTATTAACAATAGTTTATAAGAATGTATTAGGAGTCTATCTACGTTTCACTGGGTTTAACTAGATCTGCCAACAAATGTTGGACACTGTATTTTGCTCTCAGGAAAATACTTTCGAGGATGGTCAAAACTAACAATTTGAAATGTATGAAATTATATAAAAGTAGAAGTAGATAATCTACGAACGTCGTTATTTAAATTTTGCGCCTTGGCAACACTACGCCTGGTACGCCCTCTGACATTTTTATCGTAAAGTTTGACCTTTTTGACGGTTACCAACATCACAAAGTTTTTTCATTTTAAGGCGGCCGTACACGGACTGCTCGAGCAGTTAACGGCTGAGCGACCTACACGGACCGCTCGAGCGGTCGGTGTCAACTGCTCGAGCAGTCGGGTATTGGCTGCTCGAGCTTTCGCTACCAACCGGTCGAGCAGTTGACTTTCTACCGCAGTCGAGTCATGGATTCTGACGAGGAAGCACTGCTTTTGCTACTTCTGCTCAAGTGGAGACGACGGCGGCGAAAAACGAGAAAATTTTGGGTTCATCCAATTTTGGAATTAAGAGAACAACATGGACAATTCCATCATTTGTTTATGGAACTTATAAGTGATGAAGAAAAATTTTTCAACTATTTTAGGATGTCAGTGTCTTCGTTTGATGAATTGAATAATATACTAAAGTCTAAAATTAAACGTGAAGACACAATTATGAGGAGAAGTATCCAACCAGAAGAAAGACTAGCAGTAACATTGAGGTTCGTAAAAATACATAAGAATTATCTAAATTTTTATTCATAAATATTGGAAATTACATCATCGGACATTGCTGAACATGATGAAATGTCTTCAAACAGAGAGACAGAGAAACGCCGCGCAGTCAACGGCTCGAGCACGATGTAATTTCATCGTGCAGTCGACGGCTTGTAGCGGTCGCGACTGCTCGAGCAGTCGTGTGTACGGTAGCGAATGAATCATTATATATCACCGCGCGGTCGCAGCTTCAAGCAGTCGGTCTCAACTGCTTGAAGCAGTCCGTGTACGGCTGGCCTAAGCGTCACTTGTGTGGTTTAAACTGTTGAAAATTGTGTCTGAGCGAAAAAATGGAATTAACTGGAGAAAATTTTCGGGCGATGATGTCGGAAACGTTAAGAAGAGAAAGACCATTCTCACTAGTTGCGTAAAATCAAATTCAACAAACTAGAATATATATTAAATATTGAAATCTGTGTTTTTTATTTTGAATACAAGATCCTGGACATACCATATCCAATAATATCCTCAACATAATTGTATATGTAAATTTGATTAGCCTACCATTAAGCCAAATCATTTCTTTTGCTTCCATTTCATTTCTAAAATTAACACACTATACAATCGAAATTTCACGCCCGAGTTATGGTTTCACCAACGCCACTGTTTAGTATGATTAAGATTAGTTTGGGTAGATCGTTTGGTTAGGTCTGGCTATATTATTTGTTTAGGTTTCTGTAGCATGATCAAAAGTATTTGTTTAGGTTTCTGTAGCATGTTCAAAAGTATTTGTTTAGGTTTCTGTAGCATGTTCAATAGTATTTGTTTAGGGTTATATGATAAAGATTGTTTAGGTTTCATATGATCAGGATAGTTTAGGTTTCATAGGTTGATAAGGTAGGATTCGCTAGATTAAGGGTTAAATCATAATGTTAAATTTGATAAGAATTTAGGGTATATGCATATTTGTAATAATTTGATAAAGAGTTTTTTTAATCTTGTGATAAGAGTTTTGAGTAGTATATAAGATGTAAATTTTGGAAAATAAAATTAGTGTTAAGCATAACTTCAAGCGTTTCACTTCTCTTCAACATTGTCGTCTACGATTTGAAATAAGTCTGGATTAGTGTTTCCTAAGCCAGCATTCAAGACTTGAACATTCGGCATATTTCTAACTAAAAGAGAACTTTGTAGAATCCTGGATTAGAGCTTCCAAAGCCAGTCTACATTGCGATCTTAATAGAAATATTAGTTTATACCAGGCCCATTGGAGAGCAGCGCATCAACAATTCCGGCATAAACATACAGCCACCATCAACAGTAAGTCGACCAAAGTTCATCAAACAGTAACTCAACCAAAGTTCATCGACCAGTAAGGTCATAGGCGATTACTGATCGATCAACCCGAATGCCGATGAACTCAATTTGCCGACTTAACAAATTTCCCTATCGTTTCCATTTTCCAACCGATTAATGCACCTGAATTTCTGCAGACAAAACAAAATTTCATCGATCAATCGAAGACAAAAGTGCGTTGTATTTGCAAAATTCAACAAATAAAAAAGAAGTAACTCACAGGAGAATCAATTAGTCGTAATTGAAATTTTATACCGAAAATATATTCTTTGGAATTAAAAATAATTGTAGTTGTGAAATAAACGCAATGACAAATAAAATGTAAAATTTCAAATCGTGAATTCACGTGAGTGAACTTTAAAATTTAATTAATTATTCAAGATTTATAAAATTGAAAATGCAAAATTGTGAATTGTAATAAAAAACTCAAAGATTCAATGAATTGTTAAAGATTTATAAAATTGAATATACACATTGTAAACTTTTATAAAGCTCGATATTTAATAAATTCTAAGAGTAATTGTTAAATTTGAAAAAATTATAAAGAAATGTTGTGAGTTAACTTCATCACAAAATAAAACTTGTAAAAAATTCTAAAACATTTATTTACTTGTTATGGTTGTGATTCAATAAACTTAATTCCCGCGACAATATCACAAACACATTTTCGAAATTTGTACCAGAGCAAAATCTGACGTTTGTACCAAAACGTACAAAATCTAGTACCTTAAAAATTTTAGCGTTTTGCATTTTTTGCGAGAATTTATTCTTCTAACAAAATTTTACATAAAGTTTTGTTTTGTCAAGCCATCTAAGGTTTTTTTTGAAAATCCTCAATTAACTTAACACTATTCCTACCACGACCGGTCAATTGACCGTTTTTGAAATTTCGAAGAGAAATTTTTAAGTAAGATATTATTGCATTGTTTTTTAACTTCACGACTTTTCCCACGACTTGCCCACGACAAATTAACCGGCCGGCAGCGGTAGGAATAACCATACACGAAGTGTTAGTAGGTTTAGTGTTAATTATATTTAATTGGAAAGCTGTATTTTTATTCAACAAAATAGGACCTAAAAGAAAAAAACACTGGACGGAATTAGGACTAGTCAGTAATTTCGATGCCCTAATTCCGTCCACTTTATTTTATTGTTTATTTTGCGTTTTATCTATATATTGTTAAATATTACTACATTTTCTCAACCCTGAAGATTCATAGATACAGAAAAGTCCGAAGAATTTATCATAACCCTTAAAAATCTTTCAAAAAATGCCTAAAACCAAAACATCAAATCTAATGATTTGGACATGATTTTTCTCAAAATATATAATTTTCATCTTTATTATTTAATTAAAAATAAACTACGCGCGATAGATCCCTGAAATTTTCAGTATATTAGCACTAAATAGTTAGGTATATGATGTCATGAATTTTATCTCCATAACATGCCCCAAAAAAAAATTATTAGCAAAAATCAAAAGTGGACGGAATTAGGAGGGTGGACGGAATTAGGGCATTTTACGTTACCTTACAGATGAACCAGGGCTTTATATCTCTGAATCCATAAAAAATATAGATTTTCCTTTAAAATATAACAAACATATATACGCGAAGGAAGTGAATTTGATGTCCTACTTAAATTCAAAGTTATCACTTATGATGCAACATACAAGAAGGGAGGTAAACAATGTTGTTGCTGACCTCCTTTTTCGGCGGATTTAATGGTTAGTCAACATGTTGTTGAGTTGAGTCCGGGACAAACACAAAGGAGTATCTAGAAAATAAAGGTGTAAAAGTGAAGAAATGGACACCGTATAGACCATATCTTGAATAAAATTTAAATTGGTCAAGAGACGCCCACTAACCATAACAGAACCAGGGCGGTCTTTTTTTGAAAAACAACATAAGGAGAATTTAAATATTCGTTTAAAAATAATCTGGTGTTTTAATTTATAATTCCAATAATAGTTTATGGATCAAATGGCCCCTTATTGTAAAAAACCTTTTTATGTTTTTGTTCTCCCGAGGTGAGCATACTTGTTTTACACACAAACTCACGCCGAAAATTCCGGTTTACGCTACGCTATCGAGAAGCGCAGTAGGGATTTTTTTTCGTCGGACAATGTGAGTGTTTTCGAAGAGTGAATGTGCCAATAGTATATATGAGGCGCCTAGTTTCAAAGTGTACAATCTCCTATTTTCAACGAAATTGAGATAGGCATCGTTTCTTATTAAAATTTTACTGCTGGATTCGTTTATGTACATCTATGTTTCCAAAACGATCATTTCCCATTAATTTTTGGAGTAGAAGTTAAGAATTAGCTCCACAGCGTACAATCTCCTATAAAATTTCAGTTCCAAAATGTACAAAGTCCACTATATCACTAGTTGATATGTGATGTTATTATAGTAAATTTTAAATTATATTTTACATTTGTGATTTGAACAGACAGAAACAGAAAATACGAAAAAATTAATTCAATTGCTCTTTTTTACGTTCTGAGAGACAGGATGGATACTTCGTTGAGTAAGAGGATGATCCGTCCTCAATTTAAGCACTTATTCGTAAGTAAATTTACCATTTCATTTCGATTTCAAAACTTGACTTGACTTGATTGGTATAAAGTTAAATATCAATTAAATGAAAAATTAATAGAAAATTTACCACCAATTAATTATAATTTAACAATACACGAAATTGATAATTATATTAACTATTTCGAAAATATAACATTAAATATTGTTAAATTAAATACACCATGTATAAAATTTAATTCACAATATAAATTAATATTAAATAATATAACAATTAAATGTATTCATAAGAAAACCCAGTTAAGACGTATATGGTATAATACTGGTAAAAAGGATAAATTATTAAAATCCACTATAATAAGATTATAACTTTTCCGATGTCCATACATGCACACAATCATTCATTCATGCATTTCATACATGAAAATATGATCATTTCGAATTTTCATTCAAATAATTCCGTTGTTTCTCTTAAAAATTTTCGTGTTACATATACCCTGCACGAAGGCATCATTCAGCGTTTCAAAAAACAGAAGTCGGTGGTGAACAAACTTAAGTCTGGTAGACCAAAGGTGTTTACGCGTTAGCTTAACTCCAACAACAACAACTCCTTTGTTCGGGTTGAAACACAATTTTTGCTTATTCAACCCGCAGCAAGTGAATTTTTACAGGGTTATGCAAAATCATAAGGAAATTTATGAATTTTAGGTCGAAGGACATCATAGTTTCCGGGAATCAGAAATTAAACAATTTTATTCCGGTTTTTAGAATAGAGAAAAGTTAATAATTTCTCATTAACCACTCATTAAATAGATGTTAATAATAAGAAGTTTGAGAAAATGCACCATTTTACATTTTTGTACTATGTCTTTATGTTAATTTTTGATTATTAATATAAATAATTGAGCTATCAAGTAAATACCATTAATAATTATGAAAAGTTAGTTAACACAATTCAAGAATCTCAAGTTTTCCGGAAGTATTCGAAAAATAGTGATTCTTTATATTTTTTGAAATTCAATTTGAATATTTTTTCCCCAAAATTAATAAAAACTACTAATACATACAAAAATTTTCATTTCCTACTCCAAAAACAGACATTTTTGTGTATATTTCTGTGTACGTGAGTAAATTTTATTCACCAACGGTACACATTCAAACGATTTCTGCTTGTGTGAGGGAGCCGAAAATTGAAGAACATCAAAATTGTGGAGTTGCGGGTGATTGAGAGATTACCCTTTGCTGGTAGATGACTGGCCACTGAAGCTAGTGCATAGAACGTGATCTTGGGATCGAATTGAAAACTATATCAACGATCTGCGGAGAAGGTTGAGGAAAGTGGTATTTGGCCAACGTCATACTTAAGGTGAGTGTCGTAACCCTTATAAACCGGTTGGTCATTAACCAATGAACCAAACCAACCAAACTTTTCCCAACGTCAATCGATCAATACACACGATTTTTTTGTAAAACAAGCGAATTATACCGCCGATCAAAATCCAATGGGTCAATTCTGCAAATTCTGATCAATCGATCGATTTTAATTATTTATACAAAGTTTGGTATAATCCAACAATGTCATAAATTCTGAAATAGTCTCCTGCATATTTATTTTTGAATTTCCTTTGATTTTAGCTATCACAACACCGAACAGCTTACATTGGGTAAACCAGCAGTTACACGTAAGTAAAAAATAGTGCGTCCTTACGTAAGTGTTACTTACATCGTGTAACGGAGCCATTAAAATAGACAAACATTCATTTCAACAATGACAACGATGGTATTAATTTGATAAAGTAGATAAGAAGTTTAGCTCGATAAACGAAAAACAACTGTCTTCCTTTTTATACAAAAAATATAAGTAAATAAAAGTGATTTGTGTAAATAGACGATTAATTTAATTGAATAAAAACAATTTTACGGATTTTATACACATATTTCTGTAAGCGTAAGCATTTTTTCGTCGTGCAAAACTGTCGAATGGTTTCTTTGTCCTTGTATGTATTTTTTTGGTTTTCTCTGAATGATTGTTTTGGTGCCATGTCGCACATTTGTTGACCCTGTGTTTGGGTTCTGTGTGGATGATCGCGAATTCGCGCAATGTCAGCACTGATAAGGTTCCAATAGCGTGATAGCATGGGCATTCTGCTGATTTTGCACTTTTAGGACGTAATTTTTTGGCGTGGCGTCCCTATTGGGTGTCAATATTTCATTCTCAGTTTGAGTGTGTAGTAAATAAATCGATCGGAATTTACGAAAATTTTAATCAACGATCAAATCAATCTCGATTCAGGATCCAATTGGAATCCCATCTAAGGATTCCAATCGGATCGCACTCTCACGCACACAACCCTCTGCCTCTTTTCCCTTACCTTTTTCCCGTTTCGTTTTTTTTTCTTTTACGATCACCCTCATCATTGACACCATGACGGGCGAACAAGTTTACGACCCCTTTTCCTTGAACCCTTGCTGAGAACAGGTCAATAATTTCCAGGGACCATTTATGACCCTCTCGAGGATCATTATTTATGACTTTCTCGAAAGTCATTATTGCGCAACGGCGCCGACAAGTAAAAATTCAAGGAAATCTGTCCCTAAAATTCCATGTCCATCAAGTGGACAGATTATGAGTGAAAGTGCCGTTTCGACACTTGACTCAATTTCGCTCGAGGTGTCAAATTGCAAGCGCGACCTCCGTGAAGGGACGCGCGAGATCGCATCGGGACGCTGACCACGCACCAGTTAAAAAGGCAAGCCGATTGGGTCCCCTAAAGGACCGTCGGTAAGGCAGGTCTCGGATGCGAATCTAAAAGGAGGCCATGAGGATCAGAGAGATTAGTCTGGTGCGAACTTCGACGGGTGATGAACAATTGACAAAATTCGTATATGTATTAAAAGAGAAAAATAGATACCAAGTTCTAATGTGTTTAACTAATAAGACAATTGACAAATTCGTATGTGTATTAATAGCGAAAAACAGATACCAAGTTCTAATGTGTTTAGCTAATAAGGCAATTGACAAAATTCGTATATGTATTAAAAGAGAAAAATAGATGCCAAGTTCTAATGTGGTTAACTAATAAGACAATCGACAAAATTCGTATATGTATCAATCGCGAAAAATAGATGCCTAGTTCTAATGTGTTTAACTAATTAGACAATTTACTAAGTTATTAAGTTAAATAATAAAAGTAGCTGCTAAGAAAGATTTATTGTACGGGAGCAGACCCAATAAAGTGTATTATCAGAACTGCCGGTGTTTTTCTTTAATTCGTTCCCCGCCACCTCAACAGGGCGGGAAAAGGGGCAAGTGATCTTCTAACAGATGCACTCCTTGTCCTGTTATGAAAAGAAAGACAGAAAAATAAAAATTTTCATAACAAGTGCTGGATCGAGCAGATATTATGAATCGCGAAATTCCACTTGAAGTAAGGCGGCTTATTATAAAGCTATATCTAGAAAAAAAATCTTTACGAGAAATAGGCTCAATTATCGGAATTAGTCACTCCAGTGCACAAACAGTGATTCGGCACTATGACAATGTAACGCAGTCTTAATCTGACAGTGTTGCAAGAACAAGAAGTAGCAACAATGTTGCAATCCAGACGGAAGCAACAGTGTTACAACGCAATTAAGGCAACATTGTTGCCTTGCTCAAAAATGACCAACATATTGCTTACTACGCAGTTTTGCGTGTCGCTGGGTGGTCGCCTCATCAATAGCAGACGATATGGCGTGATCAATTGGGATTGGTGGCTGGATTCCCTTTGTTCCATTCCTTCGATAGCTCTTATACAACCGTCATTCTAGTTCAGTTCAACTACAACTGTCGCTCAGTCCGGTACTTCTACTGACCTCATCACTCAAGTATATAAGTTGTTCATCTATAATTAGCGTACAGCTCGGTTCTTCCGCTCATATATAAAACTTGTAATATTTAGCTCATTAAATAAAGTGTTATAATTTTTATTTAAAAGGATATCGTTGACTTTTTCTTTCGCTAAGCTCCGAGTTTTACAAATTATCTATTTCGCGCTCCAACAGACAGTGAAAGTGTAAAGTGTATCAAAAGTGACAAATGTTTTCAGTATCTACGATTTTTTTATATATATAATATATAGTTTTTTAAATAAACGAAAAAAACATACTGTTAAACCTAAACTGTTGAAATAGGGGGAGGTACGTACATTCATTATGAATTGATTGATGACTTAACTGACATTTTGAAGATATAATATCGCTGGATTTCAATATCGATGGGCTACCATCAGTTTCAACCGGGATATGTCAAAAATCATCAACTGACCCCCCAACATGCGTCAATTGTAAAAAGCAACATCCAGCAACCTTTAGGGATTGTGGAGCATACTTACGATGTAAAAAACGTTATCGAAAAGAAATACAACACAACTGAAGCAAGGAATTCCGATCGACAATACACAGTCAACACCCAAAACTCTCTGCACCCTCAAGCCATGAAGTAGGCTTTGTCAATGTATGCAAGATAGGCCGACGTCTCTCGATATTCCGTGTAGTGAAGTACGGAAAATTCATCGCCGTTGTTGTTTTGTCCGCGAATTGAATTTGATTAAAGTGTAAAAAGTAAATATTTTATATAAAATTTAGAATGAGTTATATAATTAAAGTGTTTTTTATCGATTTGAATAAGTTTTTATGTCAGAGAATCCGCAAAACGCGTATAAAATCGAATTTTGTCGGCGGTATGAATTTTGACGTTTACTGTTTTGACTGAAAACAAACGCAAATATTCATTAAATTTAGTGTTTGTGATACTAAAATAGTGAAATAATATTATTATTGTTAATAATAAATAGTAAAATAATTATTATAATAGATAAAATAAATTATATCAATACGTAAATTCCTAATAACTTATTTTATATTTTGAAATTGTGAAAATATGTAACATTTTATATGAAATGTTTATAAATGTAAAATGCTAAAAATAATTTACATAAATTTCAATTTGTGATAATAAGGAAAAATTGAAAAGTATTAAAGTGTTTTTTATTAAATTTTTCAGGTACAAAATATGTTTAAATTTTATGTATGTACGTATTGACAAACCATCATTTCGCGCCATTCCGTAACATTTAGCTGGAGAAATTGAACGCGCGAGTTTCTTTTGCGGGTAATTAATTAATTTTAAGAAGTTTTATTAATAAATTTTACAAAATGTGAGTTTTATATTATTTGTGAAGGTGTTTTTTACTAGAATCAAGTAAAGTGTGTGTGGTATAGTTTTCGAAACGTGTGTAAAATCAAATTTTGTCGGGGATACAAAATTTGTTATTACGTTCGTTATAATTTATTTGGTTCGAGTAGTGTATAATTAGAAGTGCATATATAATATACATATATATATTTTTCAAAAATAAATATTTCAAAAATATAAAATATGCCTCGTAAATGTTGTGTTCCGAACTGCAGTTCTAATTATGCCAGTTCTCTCCCAGAAAATGGATACATTTCTTCATGAAAAGAACCCGCTGCCATTCGGGTACTATAATTATGTCTTTTGTCATATATTCTCACTCTGCGGCGGCATACGATATTCATCTTCGTACATTTATGTTTTTCCCATGCAAGAGACATCTTCAAAGCATTTCATCATCATTCAGTAATACTCCCAATTTCAAAAATGAACACAAGGTATTAGGATTTTGACTCGGCACCCAATTTTGTTTATCGAAGGAAACTATACAGCGAGAAGTGTCAGATGGAAAGTGTGTGTGGTGACGAGTGACGGAGAGTGGAAGGACAAAGAGATTAATGGATAGACGAGAGTGTATTTATCAGCGGAATAAATGTTGGGTTTTTTTTACCAACAATAAAAGTCGTGGTGTTTTCTTTCTTCCCATTTTTGATAAAATACGGAACAAAGTCACTTAGTAATGTAGATAAAGTTGTTGCATTACTAATTGACGAAATATATGTGGAGCCTAGTGTACAGTTCAAAGGCAATAATATAACCGGGTTTGCTGAAAACAATAGTGCACAATTGGTAAATCAGTATATGGCAAATTTAAAGAAATAGTGCGTTTAGTACCGGTCCCTAATCCCACTGGTAAGCATGTGCACTATACTACTTACTATTGAAGTTATCAAATTTGTGTAGAAAATAGGGTTTCAAGTTCTGGTTCTCATCACTGACAATAGCAGAACAAATCTAACCATGTTCAACATATTCCGATCACAATCTGAAAAACTTTGAAAATCAAGATTTCCCAGATAAAAAAATCTTTTTGCAGTTTGATAGTGTACACCTTTTCAAAAAAGACCTCCAACGAATGGTATTAGCGTCAGTTTAAATTTGACTTTCATTAAGTGAGTGTCTTCGATGGTGTTAATTGTTAGTGAGTGTTTTAGACTACATAAAGGATTAACCTTGCTCATCTTCATAAAGGAATAATCAGGTGGGTGTGTTTTAGTATGTGGTTGTTCAATTTAGTCCTGAAATATATATAATCGTTGGGGATGTTTGATGCTCGCTGGAAGCACAGTGGTGTTTCCCGAAGTGTTCCTGGTTAAGAAGTTACTAGCGATTGTTGTGTGTGCATTGTTTCTCATGTCTTGGTTCTGTGGTTTGTCCACGCGCAATATAAATGCGGTTCGTCCGCTTAAAGAAGAGTCGTGTTATGTACAGACCTTCTGTGCTGGGTTGGTATGTCCACCCAAAGGAGTTATACGACTAGGTATGTCCACTCGTAGGGCTGATTTGTTCGGCCAAGGAGAGAACTGATTTGTTCGGTCTTGTAAAAAAAATGCATTCCATCCGTTCCTCTCATATACGTACTAATTAATCCATTCAAATATGTGACTGTGGCGAAAGCAGGAAAACAAAGGTAAAATCGTGATTTCACCATGGCTGAGTATAGTTACTTGGAAGATACGGAAAGCTTGGAGTACGATAGATTCCGGAAACTTTTTCCAGGTAAATTAACGCAAATATGAACAAAAATGAGATGTTGTTGATGAATGTTCTTACGTAGGGATGAGACCTCCTGTGACATCTACTGAACGGGAGAACATTCAGAAAACAGGTGCACGCTTTCTAACTGAGCCTACGCAAGGTCCTAGTGGCATGCATTATGGAAGCAGTGACGAAACAGCAGATTCTTTTCAATCAGATTCCATGCTGAAGACAAAATCGAGAAAACGTCGTACTGTCACAGAATTGGAATCAGTCAAAAATCGCAGAATACCACCATCGCAAACGTCCACAGTCACGAAGGCAGAAGGTAAGCTACACCATATCAAAACCCCCTGGATATGTAGTGGTTTGACAAGCCATGAACCGGTTTTTTACGATGTGTGAGTAAGGGCCTAGAATTGCGCCATTTCCATCCGCGCTTTGACAATCGCCACAAGAATTATTCGCGACGCCGGGGTAAAACAATAATTGTGAGTGTTTTTATAGTTTAAAAATATGTTTTAAAGTTATTATTTAAATATTTAATTAGTAAGTGTTGATGTCACTTTACGGAAACATTAAAATAGAAAAATAAAGTGTTAATATGAAAACGTTTTTGTTTCGTGAAAATGTTTTTCTAAAGGTGATACCATACACAAAATTTAGTTTCGTTTTGATTGTTTTAAATGTTTTGTGTTAAATTTTATTGTTGTTTTAAAAATGAATAAGTGTATTTAATAATCAAATAAAGTGTATAAATTTCATTATTAGCAGAAGGCCACTTTTGAAGGAGGGAATAACTGGTGAACATCGTTGGATTTTGCACATTTTTGGTACGTGGATATTTTAATCTGAAAGAGATAAATTTTTCATATTTTAGGAGAAGACAACATCCATCAACGAGGGATTTTCTGTTTTTAGATTTTTAATTATTATTTAAATCGAATTTATTTTATCTGTTTTTTGATATTATTTCCAATAGAAGTGCTGCATATAGATTGAGTTTACTCTTTTTATTTGAATTTTTAAAGTATATATTGAGTTTGAGTTATTATTATTGTGCTGTTGGGTTTTCTCTTTTCATTCGAATTTTTAATATATACAGTACTCATTAGTTTACTTCATAATGCCGCATCGTTGTTGTGTGCCTAATTGTTCTTCGAACTATGACAGTTCTATCGCGAAGGAGGGCTTAGTTTCAGCGTTTTTATTTCCAAAAAATGAGTCTTCGTTATTCAAGTCGTGGGTAAAGAGTATACCCCGTGATAACTGGAAGCCCACAAAATTTTCGTATGTCTGCTCTAAACATTTTCGGGATTCTGAAATTCTGCGAGTCAATGAGGTTGGTCGTCCTCTGAAACGCATTCGTTTAACGGAAACGCAAAGATCCCAATATTCGCCGAGAGAAAGCTCTTGCGCATTACGAAGATATCAATGAAGAGTTCTTCAGTAAAGACCGGATCACCAATTTTGAAAATTTCCGAGACAATTTTAAGTCTCATTTAGAATTAAATGATTGGTTTATTAAAATACATTCGGACAGTGTTATTTTCTTCATTGTTGAAAAAGATCCAACTGAAATTTGCGAGTTCGTTGTTAGAATATCGGTTTCGGAGGATCTATTTGTTAGGGTTTTTATGAAAGATTCTGAATTGAGCGACCAAGATCTTTCATGGGTTTTGCCCAAATCCAAAACACTTAGTCTTTGGTCGCAAGCTGTGAATATTTTGAGCAGATATAAGCAATGCCAAGAAACTCCTAAGCCAAGTCGCGAAATATGTTTAACGGCTGCTTTGCGCAATCTTGAGGCAGCTTCTCAGGTTGATGAAGAATACGAACATTCATGAAAGTTGGAAATATTGATTAACCAACTCAAACACTTTTTCTCTCAAAGAACCCGGTACGACTCTTCAATCATTATAATGTCTTTTGTGAGATATTCGCAATCTGCTGCCGCATACGAACTTCTGCGCAAATTCATGTTTCTCCCTTGCAAAAGACACCTTCAATGTATTTCGTCATTTAATATAACACCTGATTTTAAAAATGAACTCAACGACGAACGGTATTTGGAGCATGCGATAAAGTCACTTAGTAATGTAGAAAAAGTAGGCGCATTACTAATTGACGAAATTTATGTTGAACCGTGCCTACAATTTAAATCCAATAATATTACCGGTTTGGCGGAAATTAATAGTTCAAAATTGGCTAGAACCGTTCAATCATTTATGATTAAGTCAATTTATGGAAACTTTAAAGAAATCGTTCGATTAGTTCCGGTCATTAATATGACTGGTAAGCATTTGCATTTGCACAAATCATCAAATTTGTGCAAATAATTGGTTTTCAAGTTCTTGTTCTTATTTCTGATAATAGCAAAACGAATCAAGATATGTTCATGGTATTTCAAATGAAAAAAACAAATGAGCTCAATTGAGAAGAGCTCGGAAAAAGCTGAAAACGTTCTTGCTAAGCCGATGGGAACTGCTGAGGACGTCTTAGTCTTGGAAGAAAAACTACAATCGGATACAAAAGTATTTGAGGAACTCGTAAGTTGAAATGTATGCGATGAGGAAAACACGGCACATATACCAAACTATTGCACACTTTCCAGAAAAAAACATTTTTAGCAGTTGGTGGTTCCACAGAGCCAAGGAAATTCGCCAAAAACTGCATTGAAGCACTGTTGACGGATGCAGCGGCAGTGCAATTTTCTTGGTATGGAACAAAAATCAAGAAAAGTATGAAGTCTTCCTGCATAGTTCTCGCATTAAAAAGTAATAAGGATTTTGAATACATTCCTTTTAGCTCATATTAATAAATATTCATTATTCCTTCCGCAGGTGCTTTCAATGAGCGCTTTGGATCGTCGACCCTTCTGGAACATGTTTTCATGAAGCACCTACAGTATGCTGGGGATAGAATTAAGAGAAAAGAACTGCCTAAATATTAGATTTAGTAAATACTTAATACTTAAGTTTGACTCATTGTTTTATTTGAAGAAAATTACAGTAAAACCCGGTTAAGACGACTCCCGCATACAACGATTTCCCGCTTATTACGGTCAAATTCGATAGTCCCTTCGAAATTCCTATAATGTCCTGTACAATATGACCCGCTTATAACGATCCCTCTTAATACGATTTCCCGCTTATTACGATTGTTTCGAATCGGTCCCATCGCTTACTACCTGGGAAAATCTTCACGCTTATAACGATTTACTTTTTATCTGACACGCAATGTCCGTACTCGTTTTTCACGCTTAATTATCGTTTTAATTTTTTTTCTGTAAACTTTAATCCTTCTATTCTATTTCATGTGTCCAACAATAGAAAGAAGAAAAGTTACCTTTCGAATATCATTTCCCGAAGTGTTAAAATTGAAACAATGGTTTTTCTAATAATGGTTTTATGCGCTTTTCGAAACAAACAAATTTTGGAAAATATTAACAAAAGTGAGATGCCATGATGGGCGTTTCTAGAAGTTTTCTGAAGTGTATAAATAAAGTTCGGATGGACAATTTTTTTAGTTTCTCGTAGTTTTTCAAACCGAGTACATCAAACGTTTATCATGGCAAGCGAACACTGCAAGCGAAAATCGTTATCTATTAAACAAAAGTTAGAGATCCTTGACAAGTACGATAAACGTAGTCGGTCTGAGTCGTTCCAAAGCTTCGCGAAATCACTGGGTTTGGCAACGTCAACCATACAAACGATTATAAAAAATCGTGCTAAGATTGAGGAAAATGCAGTTTCGACTTCTGCGACGCGTAAAAAAGTGAAGACCGGCAAATACGCTGATCTTGAACGGATTTTGTTAGAGTGGATTACCCAAGTAAGACAAGGAAACATCCCAATAAGTGGCCCCATCATTCAGCAAAAAGCTTTGGAAATCGCGAAAGCGCTAAACATCCTAGATTTCACGGCATCTACGGGTTGGCTCGGTCGATTCAACCAACGTTACGATATTAAATACAAACAGATTTGTGGTGAATCGGAATCGGTTGATAGTGTCAGTGTTGAAACGTGGAAAAACAATCTTTTGCCGGGGTTTTTGAAACGATATGCGCCGAGTGATATTTTTAATGCCGATGAATTTGGTTTGTTTTACAAACTCACACCAAACAAATCGTACACTCTAAAAGGAGAAAATTGTCACGGCGGGAAACTGAGCAAAGAGCGCGTTACAGTGCTGGCTGCAAGCAACATGGACGGTTCTGAAAAATTGAAATTGCTCCTCATCGGAAAATCTGAAAATCCGCATTGTTTTAAAAACATCAAAAAGAAAAACTTATCATGCGAGTACGATTTTCAAAAGAAAGCTTGGATGACAGGAATTACATTCAAAAATTGGCTAAAAACACTCGATCGCAAGATGGGAAATCAAAAACGCAAAATTTTATTGTTCGTCGACAATTGTCCTGCTCATCCGAAAGACGTCGCCTTACGCAACATCGAACTGGTTTTTCTACCGAAAAATTCAACCAGTTTGCTGCAGCCTATGGATCAGGGAATCATCAAAGTGATGAAGCAATTTTATCGCAATCAACATTAGATTCCTTTTTTTTGCGAAAATAAATTGTAGTCTTAATTATTTTTACAAACAATTTGTAAATATGTAAATAAAAATTGAATTATTGTTTATAAATTATTTGTGATTTTTTATTTAAAAACTCTTTGTTTATAAGTGTGTAACAATTAATGCTTGCAGTCTTTTATTGTCATAGTAGTGAATTTGTCGAAGTAATGAATATCGAATACGCTTATAACGTTTTCCCGCTTATAGCGCCGATTTGCTTTGGTCTCTAGAAAATCGTCTTAACCGGGTTTTACTGTACTTATTTAAAACTGATTGTTATATATAATTATAATATATTATTATAATTTATGTATGAAATATAGAACAATAGGTCCAAAAATGTTCGTGAATCGTAAATGAATTATATTTTTGGTTCATTTATGAGTGATAATTTCGAATTATAAGTGAGTCACATCTGCGATTCATTTTGGATTCACTTTTTCGAATCATAAATGAACCGCGTTTGTCATTTATTTTTGGTTCGCATTTTCAAATTATGAATGAGTCGTACTTGCGATCCATTCCGGATTCATATTTAAGATTCATTTATGAATAACAAAATCGTTCATGAGCGAACCAAAATTGAATCATTTGTGAATTCATAAATGAAGACTTTCTTCATATTTACGATTCATTTATGAATCGCAAATGAATCAAAATGTTTGGTGGGTTGTTCCTTCAACTAATACAAAAATTTTATTCACCCATTTGTGTGCTATTTTCCAATACATTATTCAAAAACTTTTTTGGAGACTAAAAATGAGAAAGGACTCCTTAAGGCCTAAGTATTCAAAAATCCATCCTTTCTGATAATTTCGCCATAGATTTGGATCGTAAATGTGACTGCGGTATGTCAAATCTGGAACTTTTTTCAAAAGTGTGCTCACCGTTACGTTTACTGTGTTGTTTTTTTTTATTTATTTATTTTATAACGATTTTTTGTTATTTTTTTTCGTTGTTATAATTATATATTTTTATATATTCGCTGTTATGTATTTTTTGTTTATTAATTTTTTTTTAATTTTAATTTTTAAGCGCAGTAAAGAGCACATGGTCAAAAGTGCAGTGTTGTGATGAAGTGATAAGTGAAAGTGATCAGTGGAAATAATAAAAAATTTACACATAAATATAATAAAGGTATTATCAATATAAAATAATAAAAAATTCATTAGAATTAGCTCACCACGGTTTCGTCTTGTTTAACACGCAAGGAAAATATTGTCGAAAAGTAGAAGAAACGAAATCGAAAATTCGAGGTAAGGCGTTAGTAAATTCGCTTAACTTGAAGAAACCCATTATCTTGGGACAACAATTTAACAATGATCAAATCCAGGTACTGGGTATTAATCCAAACGTTTAGGGCAAAGATAACTATATGCATGGGGCAATGATCGGCAGATTCTTGATAAGAATCGTCAAACGATGAACTTGAATATTGGGTGAATCGGAACGTTTAGGGAAAATGATAAGAATTTAGGTTAGATCGGGAGAATGTTCTGCATTGTTTGATATTTGTTTGATATTCCATACGATATACAACTCAGTATAACCTTATGAAGTTGGTGGCAGTTTTCATGTCACTGTTTTATAATATATCTGTAAATCTGGATGTTACGCAATGCATTGCGTCATCTGGACGCAACATGCATCCTTTTATGTACAACCTTTTGTAAAGTCCTTTGTGTATTTTGGCCCTTTTGGGTTTTAGCGTCCTGTTAATTTGTTTGTTTGTTTTAATTTATGATGGTAAGTCATAGTTGAGGTTTATGCGTCTTTCGGTTATTTTGGTAATTTATGAGTCCTAGGTTTAGGCTCAATTGTTTAAGGATGTTGATTTTAGTGATGAAATTTATAGTTTTAGGTTTAGTTTCAAGTCAATTGTAACATATTGTATTCGAGGATTATGTGTGTGGCCACTTAAGGTTTGGTGGAAATTAAAGAACTATTACTCTGGTCGCATTTGGCGACCAGATTTGTCGACCACACGTATAACCCGAGAGTCATTGTTAAATTAGCAAAGAAAGTTAGTTAGTTGAAATCAGGACGCGATGCGTATTAGACGTGTTAGTTTAACTCAAAATTAATTATAAGCGTGATGCGATTAATACGCGTTTATAGTGTAACTTGTTTAGAAGTTTGTTAATAGAATAATTCTACGTGAAATAAATTGTTTTCGTTTCCATAAAGGTATTAGTATTCGAAACCCCCCTTTAATGAACTGTGGCGCTATACCATAACTTGGAGTAGCGCAGCCATCCTTGGAATTTAAATTAATAAATTTAAACCTAGATGGCTTAATACGGATTTGTTTCAACTAAGCAAATCAAATAACACAATGTAAGAAGCCTTTTGTTTATAATTTCGTCGACCGAACAAAATTAAGGATAACATCCTATCATAACCCAGTCCAAATCGTTGAAACACAACAAAAGGAGACGATTGGGTTGGATTTCGGGGTTTTTCTGCGACAATTGGTAGGACCTGCAGGTCAGTCGTTTTCAGACATTCTAAGTTGATCGATCGACATTTTAAGCAATTATTATAAATTCTGCCGTTTTCCTTCACTATTTGAATAAATCGTGTGTTGAACCAAACAATTGTGTTGAGTAGTGGTTTTATTGTGACAAGTCTTAAGAACTTTCTCACTGCTAGTCAAAAGTGATCAAACCTTTTGTGATAAACACGTGTGATATGATTTTGTGAATACACCCTTTGCTGGTATTGATTGAAAGTACACCCTTTGCTGGTATTGATTGAAAGTACACCCTTTGCTGGTGTTGATTGAAAGTGCACCCTTTGCTGGTGTTGTGTGATTACACCCCTTGCTGGTGATAACTGAAAGTGCACCCTTTGCTGGTGAAAAACTGATAGTGCACCTTTTGCTGGTGCTTTGCGAATCCACCCGTTGCTGGTGTTTTTAAACAGTGCATTCATAGTGCGTACATCCTTTGCTGGTGGTTAGTTAGTGCCTTGTTGGTGATACACCCGCTGTTGGTGTTTTGGACATTGCATCCGATATTGCTCCGTCAAGTTAGTGGAGGTCACGTGAACATCACAGTAACGAGCGGTCGATAGCTTCCAGAACGTGGCACGTTGACAACATCACATACAAGGTTAGTGTTGTAGAAATTGGGTTAGTGATAAGCAATGTAAGGGCTTAAATTTTAATCTTTGCTTGATGTCGGATCCACACGTTTCGCCAAACGACTATTTACACACAAACGTGTGGAAGCGTCGCAGGCGCTTGCGACAAATTCCTTTGATTTGTGTCGAAAAACCGACAATCGATAAAAATGCCCGTAAGCGCTTGCAAACCTACACAAGTCAAACAAAACGCTCTATCCACACGTTTGAACTTGTGATGGCAAAAAGTTTGAGAGATTGTGTTCCAAAAGACATATATATTGGCCCATTTTGAATCTATATATAAATAGGCGACAGGTCTTTTGTTGTCCCTTTTACAGGAGACCAGGTGGACTTACCAGGATAAAAATTATACCAGTCGAAAGATTATTTTAACCTCTATGTGCATCACTTAATTTTTTTTCTTAAATTTAATTATAAATTAATTTAATTTTGAATTGAAATTTAAAAATCTAATGGGAATGTATTAGATTAATGTGTGAATTGAGCACATGTATAGCGTAGACAATGCTGTTGGGAAGAATGTATGCGTGTGATTGTTTTGCTTTTTGCCTGGAAATATGCAAGCATATGATGTTGGATTTCGACGCGCACTTGAATTGTGACAATGCACTTTAGATTTTTAACATTTTCTTTAGTTTAAGTTCGGCGTCTTTGTAATGTACACTTCCAATTGTAATAATTCATAATTTTAAAGATTGAGGATTAAGCTATGGTTTAGTTTAGGCTAGCTGATAACTAGCGATTAAGTATCTAGCGTTTGTTTATTAAGTTTCAGTTTTCCTTTTGGATATTTTTGTTTCGTTAACATTAGTTAACTTTTGTATTATTTTATAGGATTTTAATGTTCTTTGTTTAGATTAGTTTTGCTTCTTAGGATGATTAAATTAACAAATGTTAGAGCCGAAAACAGTGGGTATGAGACGCCGGACTTCGAAGGCAGCGATTTTTGGAAAGAATGCAGTCAGTATGCAGTTGACATGCGTGTCGGAATGAGCTAACATCAAAAAATAGTATAAAAATCTTAACAAAGTCTTTCATTATTTCCTTTTTTCACTCGAGTAGATGCTTAGCATCACAAACGGCAAACGGGCCGAAAATTATAAATTCAGTACATAGCAATGGCAAGTACTAAGTTAGTCGAAAATCAAACCAAATGGATCAATCTTTTATTGGGGACCAAAACCAAAACAATTATTGAAATAATGCCATATGGCCACAGACAATCCATACATAACGTTGGCACCAAGAATTCCAAACTAGCAGACACCAACTAGCAGGCAGAGGTTTCGGTGAGTGCATGTTTTATTAATCTTTGTTCGTTTCCACCCACTGTTAATCAACCGTGCTAACGAGTTTTTCTTTTCCATTCATAGATAAGAATTTAGTAAGTTTTCTGACGGATATTAAGTGAAGCTACTCGCATTCAATCAGTTGTTAAATAACTTTAAAATGGAGAGTGGAAAAGTGCATTTTCGTCATGTTATGCTTTGGGAGTTTAATCTAGGCCAAAGTGCTAACGCTAAAGCTGAAAAAATATGCAGTGTATACGGCGCAAGTACAGTAAGCGATCGGGCAGTATGGAACTGGTTTGCCAAATTCCGTTCCGGCGATACAACTTTAAAAGATGCACCGAGAGCTGGACGTCCTTCGGAACTTGATGATGTCCTTTTACAGGCGATACTGGATGAAAACCCATGTCAATCAACGAGAGATATCGCAGGAAGGATCAATACGTCACAATCAACTATTTGCCGCCACTTGGAAAAGCTAGGGAAAGTCAACAAGTTAGGAGTAATGGTACCTCATGATCGCAGTGAACGGAATAAGGAAGATCGCATGTCAATCGCGACGAGCTTGTTGTCACGTGTGAGAATCGAGTCATTTCTGGACAGGATTATAACCGGTGATGAAAAATGGGTTACTTACGAGAATATCGTCCGTAAAAGACAGTGGTGTAAGTAATAAAGATTTTAATTTCTTCTAAAATCAAATTTTTAGTTGATGATGGTTGGGTTTATTATTTTGGTTTTGGTGGAGATTTTGGATCTGAAGAGGTTTTCTGGGTGACGTTAGAATTTTCTTTGTTCGTTAGTTTTCTGTTAGTTTTATGCGATTTTGAGGGCTTCAGATTTATGATGGCTAGGGCATTTGCTTATCATGGCTAGGGCATTTGTTTATGATGGCTAGGGCATTTGTTTACGGTAGATTAGAAGGATTTTAAAGGGGGGATTTGTAAGATTTAGGAAATAGTTGGATTAGGGCGTCAGTTGTCAGTCAACGTTTGAAGAAAGTAAACGTGAAGCTAAGTGAAGTTAAAAATCCATATTGTTTAAAGTGTTTGTTCGATTTAAGGGAAAATTGGTGTATTACAGGTGAGTTCCCCACTGAGCATATATGTTTTTCTTACATATTCTTGTGTGATTGGTGAGCTGTGTGTTTCGGTTGAAGGTTTTGTAAGGTCTCCCTTGAACCCTGGGTGCGTGTGCACAGGTGTGAGTTATTAGATGTGGCATTCCTGCCAATAACTCAGTTTTGTTAAAGTGCGGATCCACCATTGTGGGTTGTGCGAGCACTATGTTCTTGTCGGAAGTGTCGACATTGTGTTGACTTCGAGTTCACCTGTGTGGTTCCCCTAGTGTTCTTGGTGAGAGGAATTTAAGATGAAAACGAAAAACAGAATGTTCAGAGTGGTTTTAATCATTTCAGGTGACTGTGATCTGGACCGAAAAACATGCGTGGATTGGACTCCGGTTCTATTTTAAAGTTTTTTGCATTTTACTTGTTTTAGAATAAAAGTTTGTTTTTTAAATTTATTACAAGTATTTAAAGTATTACAGTGGCTTGATAAGGATCAACCACCTTTACCTGACCCGAAGGCAAACGTTCACGGTAAGAAAGTTTTGCTGTGTGTTTGGTGGGATTGTCGGGGCATTGTTCATCATGAGTTCCTGAAATCAAATTTGACGGTTACTGCAGATACTTACGTTCAGCAGCTTGAAAGAGTGCAAAAAAAACTTAAAGAGAAACGTCCAGCACTCATTAATCGGAAGGATGTTGTTCTTTTACACGACAATGCGCGACCTCACACCGCGAAGGTGACTCAGGAAAAAATTCTTGAACTTGGATGGTCAGTTTTACCACACCCACCTTACTCTGTTCGCTACAGAACAATTTGAATGGGAAATCCTTTAAAACTGAGGACGGATTGTTTCTTTGAATTGAAACCAGCTACTTTTTATAAGGAAGGAATTGATAAGTTGCCAATGAGGTGGGAGACAGTAATACAAAATGATGGAAGGATATATAATAAATTAATAGTACTTTGTCATTGAATTATTGAAAAATAAATGTTACAGAAAAAATCGGAAGTTATTTATGACTCGACCTGATAAAATGGCCAAAAGACAAAAATTATTTTAAGTGGAAATATCGTATTAGATTATTAATTGATGATGAAAATGCTTTGCGTGTTATAGACAATGGGCCTCCATTAATAATTAATAATGAGAGAAAGAAACTCGAAAAAGTGGCATAAGACATAATAATTACAAATCTGAGTGATAACTTAATTACTTTTGCAACCGAAAATCCAACGGCCCACGACAGTTTTTAAAGTTTAGATGCCGTTTATGAACGGAAAAGTCGTACCTTGCGTTAGAAAAAAAGTTATTCACTTTCAAATATAAAGGTGATACTCATATTGTTAACAAAATTGTTAGTGAATACGAGGCTACAGTCGAAAAACTAAGTGAAACAAGCAAAATAATGCGATTACTTTTAGCTTTACCAAGTTCATATGATGTTGTTGTGACTGCAATTCAGACTATACCTGATAATAATTTAAATTTAGGGATAGTGTTACAAATTGAAGTGTCTAAGCGGAAATCTAATGTCTATGCCGCGAATAAAAAGTATAGTGGTGGTGGCCCTTTAATAATTTGAATAAAAATGAAAAAGGATGGAATAATAAATTTCAAAGGTTTGGAAATAATAGGCCAAGTTTTAAGGAGTTTGATTTCTGTGGAAGAAGAAATCATGAACGAAAAGACTGTACTGTCTCAAACTGTACTGCCCGCCCAGAGGTTCCTCACAATCTTCTATCAGTAAAGAAAATGCAGGAATCAGGTTTGGGTATTTATTTTGACAAAAAAGCTTTCAAGATAAATAAATCTGGTAAGGTGATCATGACGGGTGAGTTACAGAACAATTTGCTAAGTATTAAATTTGCAATAAATACTAACATAAATTGTCAAGCCGACAGTATGGTCAGTAAAACCTATTATAAATTATGGCATTGACGGTTAGGCCATATTAGTAGGAGCAAATTTTAGAAATTAAGAAATATAAAATGGAGAAGATGTAGACCAGATTATTCATGTTTTACGAAACGATGATATATGTATGTGAGTCCTGTCCTGTGGCTCGTTTTAATTTTAAAATAATAAATTTGTATGTTGATAATGGTCGTGAATATTTGTCAACTGCACTGAAAAATTATTGTGTTGGAAAATACACTACTTTTCATCTCACGGTACCACGAACTCCACAGCAAAATGGTGTAGCAGGAAGAATGATAAGAAAAAGCCAGGTGGATGATTTCGTCCGTTGGCAAAAGGTGACAAATTCTAATGAAGAATAAAAGAGAAGAAGTATTGAGTAAAACAGACGATACCCTCTAAATGGGCAACGACAGACACCATCCTGAAGTAATGTGCAAACGGTCCCAGGATGGGCCTATGTCTAGATTGGGTTTTTGTGTTTTTATGCTATTATTATAGAGACTCCCACACTACTCAGGAGCAGACATGCTGCTGAGTCTCCATAAAGGATTTTTCGCAACCCCAACAAAACAAAAAAAAAAAGTTATTATTATTATTATTATTATTATTAATTCAAATTTCAAATGCAAAATTGCATAAGGGTTTTTTGGGGTGAAGCAGTTCTGACTACAACATCTATATATATAAAAATGAAAGTTTGTGTGTGTGTGTGTGTGTGTGTTCCCTATGGACACAAAAACTATCCAACCTATTTGGCTCAAAATTTCAGGATGTATTATTTGAGTCTCCGCGAAGGTTATAGAGGGGGTCCCGACTCCGACCGACAGATGACACGGCATGTTCGTGGTGACAAAGTTCATTGGAATTTCGATAAAGTGTTTCCACTGTTTTTCTGTTATAATTTTGGAGTGATACTCACAGTGTGTGTTTGTGCAACACAGCAGCTACTTTTTTCACATTCTTTATCCCAATTACGAATGAAAAAAAATATCTTGATTATAAAACTTTTCGATATATATTCGATTCGTTTTGATTTCATTGGTATGTCATGTGTGTTTTTAGATTAATCCAACCTATTTGGCTCAAAATTTCAGGATGTATTATTTGAGTCTCCGCGAAGGTTATAGAGGGGGTTCCGACTCCGACCGACAGATGACACGGCATGTTCGTGGTGACAAAGTTCATTGGAATTTCGATAAAGTGTTTCCACTGTTTTTCTGTTATAATTTTGGAGTGATACTCACAGTGTGTGTTTGTGCAACACAGCAGCTACTTTTTTCACATTCTTTATCCCAATTACGAATGAAAAAAAATATCTTGATTATAAAACTTTTCGATATATATTCGATTCGTTTTGATTTCATTGGTATGTCATGTGTGTTTTTAGATTAATCCAACCTATTTGGCTCAAAATTTCAGGATGTATTATTTGAGTCTCCGCGAAGGTTATAGAGGGGGTCCCGACTCCGACCGACAGATGACACGGCATGTTCGTGGTGACAAAGTTCATTGGAATTTCGATAAAGTGTTTCCACTGTTTTTCTGTTATAATTTTGGAGTGAATCCACATTCATCGTCCGTTTAGCATAGCGTCAATTGATTTTGGATTGAAGAAACCTAACCAACAAAAATTTCGATTGGGAATTAATTCATTTTGGAATGGTAAATATTAATTCTTTGCAATTCAGTGTATCTCAATACATGGAGCATGAAATAATGATAAATGTGATCATTGCATTGTTGTTTGAATAGTGATAATGAGAATTGTTGTTGATAATTGAACACAATGCCACCTAAAAGATCATCATTGAGTAGATCAACTAGCAGGTCGAGACGAGTGGCCGCCAGAAGAGCTGCAGAAACACCACAACAACGTTCAACCCGAAATGAAAGAAATCGAATCGCAACTGCAGCCACAAGAGCAACAGAAACACCACAACAACGTTCAATACGAAATGAAAGTAATCGAACTGCAACTGTAGCCACAAGAGCAACAGAAACACCACAACAACGTTTAATACGAAATGAAAGTAATCGAATTGCAACTGCAGCCACAAGAGCAACAGAAACACCACAACAACGTTCAACCCGAAATGAAAGTAATCGAACTGCAACTGCAGCTACAAGAGCAACAGAAACACCACAACAACGTTCAATGCGAAATGAAAGTAATCGAAGTGCAACTGCAGCAACAAGAGCAACAGAAACACCACAACAAAGTTCAGTCCGTCTTCAAAATGAACGCTCTCGACGAGGCCAATCGAGGCTGCGATCCGATTTGAAATTAGAAGCATTCAACTATGACAGAGATTGCGACTACAGCTTACATGCCGATATTATTATCGGTCAAATGGACAACATTTGCATATATTGCAGAGCTTTGAAATTTAAGAAAGAGTCTCCTGGTATGTGTTGCTCTAATGGTAAAGTTAAATTACCCCCATTGGAAGAACCACCCGAACCACTTCGAGGTTACATCTCTGGAACAAATGCATTGTCACAACACTTTTTGAAAAACATTCGAAGTTATAATTCCTGCTTTCAAATGACATCATTTGGTGCAACAAATATTGTTACTGATGGTTTCATGCCAACATTCAAAGTACAAGGACAAGTGTATCATCGCATCGGTTCACTTCTTCCAATTCCCAATGAAGATTCGAAGTTCTTACAAATTTACTTCATGGGAAATGAATCTACAGAGATCGAACAGCGTTGTGTAATTTATCGAGCATCAAAACGACAAATCATTTCAGAACTCCAGAAATTATTTCATGAACATAACCAATTGGTTAGACTGTTCCAAGTCGCTTTGGAACGAATGCCAGCGGATGATTATCAAGTGATAATCAGAGCCGACAAAACACCAAGTGGTGAACATGAAAGGCGGTATAATGCTCCAACGATCAATGACGTAGCAATTGTTATGGTTGGAACAGAATTTGAACGGCGAGACATTGTAATTAGCAGAAGAAATGAAAGTTTGCAACGTGTCAGTGAAACTCACAGATCGTATGATGCACTTCAATATCCAATCATATTCTGGCAAGGAGATGATGGGTATTATTTTAATATTATGCAAATTAATCCTGTTACAGGTATTGCAACGACAAAAAAAGTGAGTAATGAAATGAATAATACAATCAACAACATATCAACAAATCAAAATAACCTCACTTTAACGAATATATTTTTCTCACACAGGTATCGTGCATGGATTTTTATGCTTATCGCATCATGATTAGGGCTGAACAATTCAATCACATCCTGAAGTGCCGAGAGTTATTCCATCAGTTTATCGTTGATATGTTCGCAAAAATTGAAAGCGAACGTCTTCTTTTCATTCGCCTTAATCAAAAAAAACTTCGTGCCGATGAATATATTCATTTACGTGACGCTATTGCAAATGATGGAAATGTTACAAACATTGGACAAATGGTCATACTACCAGCAACTTATACCGGTAGTCCCAGGCATATGAACGAATACGCCCAAGACGCAATGGCATATGTCCGTAAATATGGTCGTCCTGATTTATTCATCACGTTTACTTGCAATCCATCTTGGATAGAAATAACAGATTTACTTATGCCAGGACAAACACCAGTTCACCGACATGATCTTACTGCGAGAGTCTTCAATCAAAAAGTTATTAAACTAATGGACCTCATCAGCAAAAATCATATTTTCGGAGAAACACGCTGTTTTATGTATTCAATAGAATGGCAGAAACGCGGACTGCCACACGCACACATATTAGTTTGGATGAAAGAGAAAATTCAAACAGATCAAATCGATAATATTATATCTGCTGAACTGCCAAATCATACAGAAGATCCAATACTATTTGAAATTATCAGTAAGAATATGATCCATGGACCATGCGGTACAATAAATATGAGTTCACCATGCATGAAGGACGGGAAATGCCAGAAAAGATATCCGAGAGCAATGATTCATGAAACACAAACCGGTGGAGATGGATATCCACTTTACAGAAGACGTAAACCAGACGATGGAGGGCATACGACAATTATCAAAATCAATAATACCGAGTTCGAAATCGACAACAGATGGGTTGTCCCATATACTCCGTTACTCTCAAAAATGTTTAAAGCCCACATCAACGTAGAATTATGTAATTCGGTTAAATCGATAAAATATATATGCAAGTATATAAACAAAGGCAGTGACATGGCCGTTTTCGGTCTTTCGGATCGAAACACACCCGTCGACGAAATCACACAATTCCAAATGGGTCGTTACATTAGTAGTAATGAAGCAGTCTGGCGGATCCTCGGTTTTAGTATTCACGATCGCTATCCAACTGTTTTTCATCTCAGTGTTCACTTGGAAAATGGACAACGAATTTATTTCACTGAAGAAAATGCAGCGGAAAGAGCTGTGAATCCACCGAAAACAACATTGACCGCCTTTTTCCATTTGTGTCGAACGGATGAATTTGCAAAAACTTTACTGTACCATGAAATTCCGAAATATTTTGTTTGGAACGCATCGAAACGTGAATTTCAACGAAGAAAACAAGGTGCATTTGACCCCGATCATCCTGGAATACACACTTCCGATGCACTTGGGCGCGTATACACGATCCATCCTAATAACTCAGAATGTTATTATTTAAGAATGCTGCTTCATGAAGTCCGAGGTCCAATATCATTCCAATCACTTAGAACTATTGATGGTGTTATGTGCGAAACATATCGAGAAGCCTGTTTCAAACTTGGCCTCTTAGAAAATGATCAACATTGGGACACTACGATAACAGAAGCAGCTGTCACATGTCTCCCAAATCAATTACGAGCATTGTTAGCTATTATTTTAACAACATGTGCACCATCTGATCCAAAAAATCTTTGGGAGAAACATAAAGATAGTATGAGTGAAGACATACTTCGGCAAGCACGCAGAGGTAATCCTGATATGAACATACAATTTTCTAATAACATTTACAATCAAGCGCTCATATTACTTGAAGATAAATGTATATCCATCAACAACAAAATACTTTCTCAACTTGGTTTACCTTCACCGTTACGTGATAGAATGGATATTAGCGACCGAGACATTCTTCGTGAAAGACAATATGATATCGAGCAATTACAAGATTTCGTTGAATCTCATATCAATCTTTTAACCGATGATCAAAAACATGCATTCGATACAGTTATGCAATATGTTCAGAACGGTAACGGTGGAATTATTTTTCTTGATGCACCAGGAGGTACCGGAAAAACTTTCCTAATCAATTTAATACTCGCTGTGATCCGAAAAGAAAATGAAATTGCACTTGCTATAGCCTCTTCAGGAATATCAGCAACACTATTAGATGGGGGTAGGACAGCACATTCCGCTTTAAAGCTGCCATTGAATGTAAACCAAACAGAAAATCCTACCTGCAATATCGGTAAGGGGTCAGGTATGGCCTCGGTATTGAAAACATGTAAAATTATTGTTTGGGATGAGTGTACGATGGCTCATAAAAAATCGCTAGAAGCTCTTGATCGTACTTTACAAGATTTAAGAGGAGTAAATCAATCTATGGGTGGAACTCTTCTCTTACTAGCAGGCGATTTTCGTCAAACATTACCAGTAATTCCGCGGTCAACACCGGCAGACGAGCTAAATGCATGCCTAAAAGCATCACCACTTTGGAGAAATGTGAAAAAAATTACTTTAACGACAAACATGCGCGTGCATCTACTCCAAGATGAAAATGCTCAAACGTTTTCCAAACAGCTACTTGATATCGGTGACGGCAAATTTCCCATTGATCCTGCTACAAATGAGATAACTTTTCCATCAAACTTTTGCCAAATGCATTCATCAATTCAAGATGTTGAGAAGAAAGTTTTCCCAAATATTTCAACGAATTTCAAAAATCACAACTGGCTCTGCGAACGAGCCATTTTAGCTCCCAAAAATGATAATGTTAACAAAATCAATGATCGAATTCAAATTCAAATTCCTGGTGAGGCAACGAAATATAAATCAATCGACAAAGTTACCGATGAAGATCAAACTGTCAACTATCCGATAGAGTTTTTGAATTCTTTGGAACCATCTGGAATGCCACCGCATATATTATGTTTGAAAGTAGGCTCACCAATTATGCTTCTTCGTAATTTACATCCACCAAAACTATGTAACGGAACGAGACTTTCCATTAAGAAATTATCACCGAATGTAATCGAAGCGACGATAATCAGCGGCAAAAATAAGGGTGAAGATGTTCTCATCCCACGCATTCCAATGATTCCAACGGATTTGCCATTCAATTTCAAACGTTTACAATTCCCCATACGTCTCGCATTCGCTATAACAATTAATAAAGCCCAAGGACAATCTTTAGCTGTTGCTGGATTAAATCTCGAGAAACCATGTTTCTCTCATGGCCAATTGTATGTGGCTTGCTCCAGAGTGGGAACACCAGAAAAATTGTTCATTTTTGCACCAAATGGAAAGTCTAAAAATATCGTATATCCACTCGCATTAAAATAAATAAACAATGAAATTTTGTATCAATTTTTTTTAAATGCAATTAATAAACTCAAAATATAGTCTCGAAAAAAACAAAAATGTGTGTAATAAAGCTAAATATTATCCTTTTTGGGGCGTTACGAAGTACGCCGGGTTCAGCTAGTATTTAATAAATATAAGGCTTTGAAGGGAATTAAAACCGCATGTGAAATGTGGCATAGTAAGAAGTCGCAAATAAAGTATTTGAGAATTTTTCGTTCGACTGTTTTTGCCCATAATAAAGTTAGGAAAACAAAATTTGATGAGAAATCAGGTTGTGTAGGAATATTCTCAAGATGTATACAAAAACAAACATATTGAAAGAATGTCAAGTGGTCCAGAATGTTATTTTAAAAACGAAATATTTATCTTCTAGGAACACTCTTTCTTAAGAGTGTAACAAGATATTTGTTTTTAGGTACAAAGGACAGTGAAATTTTTCAACATGTGCAAGTCACATTTATAGTACTGTTTTATTATAAGTAGTTAGGATTTTAGTTAGTCAGGATAAGTTTTGACAAATAGTTATTTTTTCAGTCTCCTATAGACTTTCTCCAAGTAAGTTGTTGTGCCTTCTAAGTGTTCAGTATAATAAACTATTGATTGAAATTGAAGATTTTGTTTTTCTTTGATAAATATTTAGTAACCTTTCCCAATAGGTTGGATATCAACCAAATGGTTATAAAGTGTGGGATGTGGTAAATGAAAAGTTTATTGCAGTAAGAGATGTCACATTTGATGAATTTAATTTTATGGAAATTGGGCCTGCAATTAGTATTAATGGAAATGAAACTGAAGAATTGGAAAATAAAACTGATGCATCTGACATGGGGTCAAAATCAGTAGTAAGAGTGCAGGAATCTGATATTTATAAATCAGAAGAATTAGAACCTAGTAAGAAAAATGCCAAAATTAAAGTTGAGGAAAATAAATCCATAATAGAAACAGATAAATCAATTGATTTTCCAAATGACAAACGACCAATATCTCAAAAAATTAGATAGAGTGAAAGAGTCAAAAATCGACCTATTGTACATACATTCCCGAGTTTGATTCCGATGATCCAGAGATGTGGTTTTCTATGGTGCACTTCGCGTTAGATAGCGCTGGCATCACCGATGAAACAAAGATGTGCGCCTGCGTTGTAGGTCGATTAGGCAAACATCATGCCCGCGAAGTACGCGATCTCATGATCAGCAGACCAGCAACAAATCCATACACTACACTGAAACAAGAGCTAATCAAGCGACTATAGGTGCTTCACAGGAACAGAAGACAAAAAGGTTAATAGAAGGTGAAGAGATTGGAGACCATCTCAATTTCTGCGACACCTTCGGGAGTTAGGTGGCGCAGCAGCAACAGAATCAATGCTTCATACAATTTGGCTCTCCAGACTTCCAGCTATGACCCAGACGATCTTGGCAACCCAAAAGGATAAACAATTGGACGAACTTGCCGGACTGGCAGACACAATCGCGGAAAGCGTCGCAAACACCACCAATAACAAAGTAGTAGCACCTACTGACGACGTTCTATCCACACAGTTGAAAAGGATGACCCTGGCTATAACCCAAGAAATTGCCACTATGAGAGAAGAGTTTGCAGAATGGAGACAACGCGACGTCTCGATCAAGAAGACGTCACCGGTCAGCCAGCAGAAATAACGGAATATGCTGGCACCACAACAAATATGCAGCTTCCGCTCAGAAATGCACCCAACCATGTTCATTCGTGTCGGAAAACCGTCTGGGCAGTCGTTAAGTGCGGCAAACGACAGCCTCTCCACGTTAAGGACGCAGGAAGTCAACTCGATTTTTTGTCTGTGTCTTTCCCCGAAAACATCTACAGGAACATCGGGTCAAATCATCATATCAACTGGCAGCGGCAAACGGTACACCTATCTCGACGTATGGAACAATCCACCTCACATTAAACTTTGGGCTTCGTCGAGACTTCCCATGGAGATTTGTGGTAGCCGATATCACACGACGAATCATTGGAGTCGATTTCTTAGCATTTTATAACATCCTCGTGGATGTCAAAAACCGGAAATTAATAGATAATGAGACTTAACTTTTTTCAACAGGTTCAGAAGCTGACGAAACAACTCCGGTAGTCAAAACTATTTCGGGAGCAACAAAATTCCATGCGCTGCTGATCAAGTATCCAGAGATCACACGTCCAGATGGAATTGTAAAGGTGAAACACAATACCTTGCATTTCATCAAGACGACTCCTGGAGCACCTGTAGCACACAGGCCACGGCGCTTAGATCCCGAGAAGTTTAAAGCAGCCAAAAAGGAGTTCGACACCCTGCTAAAACTAGGAATAGCAAGACCATCAAGTATCAGCTGGTCATCACCACTACATTTAGTCCAGAAGCAGAATAAGGACTGGAGACCGTGCGGCGAAATAGCGTTTTCAGAAGTCTCGAATCAAGACAATGTTGATTACTTTTTATGATTCGAAGGGTATTGTCCACAAGGAATTTGTTCCAGAAGGTCGAACTGTTAATGGAGAATACTATTTAGGCGTTTTAGATCGTTTGTGGAAAAGAATTGTTCGTATAAGACCAGAATATCCAGCAGGAAAACAGCTGTTTTTATTGCATGATAATGCACCATCTCACAAGACAAAAAAAGTAAACGAATTTTTAATGAAAAAACGGATTTCTCTCATCAACCACCCTCCTTATTCGCCTGATCTATCACCATGTGATTATTTTCTTTTCCCAAAACTAAAAACCAAAATGAAAGGAGCATTTTATGATAACATTCCAGCCATTAAAGCAGTCGTAACCAAGGTGCTGAAGGACATCCCTTTAAATGATAAAAAAAAATCTATATATGCGCTGGTTGATCGATCCAAACGTTGTATCGACAATGGAACCTATTTTGAATAAATAGTAACTTTCAAAGATAATATAATGTGTATTTTATTTTATATCCAAAAAGTTCGGTTATTTTTGGGACATACTGTGTATACAGACCATAAGCCGATAATCTACTCCTTCCACAGCAGAAGCAGAGAGTGTACTCCACGTCAATTCCGGTATTTGGACTTCATAGGCCAATTTTCAGCGGATATACGCCATGTATCAGGAGAAGAAAACGTAGTCGCCGATGCACTATCATGAGATGAGGCAGCATTAGCCTCAGCTCAAATCAATGACGAAGAGCTAAAGAAACTCGTCAACAGCACATCAACAGGATTGAAACTAAATCTTCTTTATCTTCCAGGTACTAACCAGGCAATCATGTGCGACGTCTCAACAGGAACCGCTCGACCATTTCTGACAGAAGACTTCAGGAGAACAGCCTTCCAACAGGTACACCAGCTGTCACATCCTGGAGTGAGGACAACAACGAACATGGTGAGAGACCGGTACGTGTGGCCATCTGTTAAAGCCGACTGCAGGGAATGGACGCGAAGCTGTCAGCAGTTCCAGAGATCAAAAATCTCAAGGCATGTCTCATCACCAGTGGAGACCTTTGCTTTGCCACGATGCAGATTTGATCACGTGCACATCGACATCGTTATAATGCTTTCATCAGAAGGATATAGGTACTGCCTGACGATGCTAGACCGATTTACACGCTGACCAGAAGCTGTTCCCATCATCAATCAAGAAGCTGAGACAGTAGCAAGAACATTCTACGCCTGTTGGGTAGCCAGGTTTGGCACTCCTCTTCGTGTCACCACCGACCAAGGAAAGCAGTTCGAGTCACACCTATTTAAAGAGCTCAACCGCCTTACAGGAACAACACATCTAAGGACGACAGCCTTAACCTAACCTTAACCTTAACCTTCATTTAATATAAAATATTTTGGTCCTTCGAGCCGGATTCGGTCAAGCAGTTCATCATGCGTGTTAGTCATATTGAGGTTAGAATTGAGGAACAATACTCAATGAAGTATTTCTTCAAATCGGTGGTTCCTGATTTACTGAAAATGGGAAAATCGAATCTTTCCCGACACCATATTGAAATCCGTCTCAACGCGTGGAAGGAAAAATGGGAGAAATTTGAACTCAATCATACGGCTTTAAATATAGCAATTACGAAGTTGTCCAAACATGAAAAGGAGCAAATACTACGACAATCATATTTTGATAAAAATATTTTAATTCAACAGAATTCTATTAACTTGAGGCTACTTCTCAATTGAGTGAATTGTTAGCTTCGGATCAACGTGGATCATCATCAATTCAGTCGTTAAATATCAGCCAGTCAGCTGACCCAGTCTCTTTAAATTCTCAGTTTGTTAACATTGGGCAACTAGGATGTCATTCAAAGACCTCTTTTCTTCCATGATTTCATCAAACCGATCACTCGCCGGTTGCTAAACTGCAGTATTTGAAGTTAAGCTTAATTGGCTCCACATCAGAAATTCTGAAAAATACTGCTACTACTGGAGACATATGTAGTATATTAAAATTTAATTTCTATTTAGAAATAGGTAAGATTTTAGGTTCTTAGAAAGTTTTCGTTCCTTCAACAAAACAGTTCCTTGATAAGATATATTTTATGTTTAAACAAAAACCAATTAGTCATTAGGTTTTATTTTTTGTTTACATTATACTCAATGATTAATTAACTTTAACATAACGTATGACAACTTTAGTCTAGTTGCTTTGATTTTCTCGTACATATTAGCATGTAGATTACTTTTTCATGCTTTTCTAATATAGCATAATAGCTAGAAGAAAAATTATTTCACTACAATCATCTACGTCGCTTTTTGCTCGTATCGGAAACTTGTATCAAACCAAGACACAAGCTTGAATTTGATGCTTACAACTTACAAAGAACTGGTGTGGTAGCATTCACAAATTGCACAGCTACCCTCATCGAAAACTGCTACGGTTTTAAACCATTTTGTCTTAACTTCAATACCTCCATTGAATATACCGCTATCTCAGTGAAGACTTGATCATCAACCCTATACATTTTTTCCATCTATATGACATACCATTTCATCACCTTCATCAAGTATCTACACACACATGTTAGGATGCTTATGCGTTAGTCTCTCTTGACAAGCCATGAATTAGATTTTTTCTATGTGTGCGTTTAATCCGTCTTCTCTCGATATTTCGTGTTGTGAAGTACGGGAAATTCATTGCGTTTGTTGTTTTGTTCGCGAATTAAATGTAATTTAATTCTTTAAAATGTTTATTTTATATATAGATTTATAATGAGTGTTATTATGAAGGTATTTTTTATTAAAGATTCATAGAGAGACAATCCTATATTGTATTTTTTAAAGAAACAGTTTGAATGAAATCAATTTTGTACCTCAATGCCAGCCCTCATAAAATCCAGAGAATGAATAAATTGTGATTTTTCATTAATCTAAACTGGTTGAGAAACAACGTTTTTTCTAAATATTGAAAAGTTGCCTCCATTGGAGATAGCCACTTTGCAGGTTAAGCCATCGATATACTGCATATTCTATACTATTTGCTTTTTTTCAACTTCAAATCTTTGAATAAATAAGATGCCGTTTTACTTTAATATGGGTATTTTTGAGGATAAATATTTTTCTGTTTAAAACCTCGCTTTGACTGGGCATCCTGGTTAGGGACCTAACAGGAACGAAATTCAGGATGCAATGTTCAAATCGTTTCAGCCCTATCAGGGACCTAGTCAGGCATCCTGAATTGGCCCTGTATAGAAACAAGGCACCGAAGTCGGGCCCACACCAGTCCCTAGACTAAATTTCCACACGGGAAATTGCCAATGCAACTCGCGTGGCGTTGGGGCAAAATTTTTCATGTCGGTCGTGTCGCAAATATTTGCGGTGCATTTCCGTGTGTCCTTCTCCAGACATTTTCGTCGCATTGGAAACAGTTTAAACCGTAACTTTTGTATTCTTGTTTAATCAATTCAATCAATTATTGAATACCATGCGTGGTTTTCGGCGCAAATATTTGGGTACGTCGCAGCGTCCACACTGTGGTAAATTTTAACGTACGGACAAAAATTTGCGTTGAACGGCTTTACACTACGCAAGTGACACGTGCGTGTCAAGTCAGCTCACACACGTTATACTCGTTCCAATTTGCGCCTGGCCTTAGTGTGAGATTTTAGATATTTTTCCCTTTTCCCCTTTTCGCTGATTCAAAAGTTGGAACCGCATCGGTAAGCAAATTTTCTATGTTTTTCTATGTTTTCTATGAGGATTTCCTTATGTTTTGAAGTTACAAATGTGTTTAGTTTATCGGTCTATTTTTAAGATGCCATCAACACCAACTTCATCATTTTTAACACCAACATAGCGTACATTAAGCCGTGCTTCCATCAACACCCTCGGATCTCTCCGAGTAAATAAACCGCGTTTAAACGATAAAAATGATCATCGTTGCCCTGAAACATTAAGGGCTCTCGGCACTGGCGCACTATATAAAATCCGCGCAACCAATATTCGCAGAGGATGGCGACTTACCCGACCTAGTACTCGCGATGACGAATTGCGACTGGCCGCCATTCAATTCGGTGTTAAGTGGCCCATCGTTTGATCATCATAAGACCAATTTAAAATTTTCATACGCCACCCTATATTAAATAAATTGTCATTGGTATGATGGCGTAATACACAGCTCTAATCAACAATAAATTGATGTTGTGTTTTCTTAATCCAAGTATGAAGTGGCTTGTCATCCGATCTCATCTCGAACCGAGTTCATTTCCTTGTTTTTCAAATTTGATATTTTGAACATAAGAGAGAGATATTTTCCACATTGAAATTTTGAATCAGTGTCAATTTAATGAAAACTGGGAAAATACAAAAAAACATCTTTCCACTTGCGTCAGTCAACACAACATGATGACAAGACGGGAGGTGATCGTGGTAATTTATTTTCACACGAGTTACATACCATGTAACCAATACTGATGAGAATATATGTAAGGTTATTGAAAAATATAACGAATCGAATTGACACTACTTATTTTATCATTTAAGAAAATGACTATTTTACATAAAAACGAAAGCGTGCTGCATAAATTTGCTTGTGGCGTTTCCGTTCTCATGGAAATTTTTCGGGTTCAATAAAACCTTTTTATTGCTATGAGAATTTTGACTATGATGTTTGTTTTCGATTATATCGCCACTTGAACATTCTTCAATTTAGTTTTGGTATTTAGACTTATCAGTATAGATTTTAGTTTCTTAGTTTCTAACGTTTAAACACTTGATTTTTCCCACAATTCTTTTCACACTTGAGTAAATTTAGTTTACAAAAATTAATTTAGTTTTAAGTATAGATCATAAATTAAGTATTTTATTATATACAAATATAGTGATTTTTAGGGACAAAGATTATTGAAATCGATCTAGTTTAGTTAGTTGAATTTTAGTCTTCTTCCAATCAAGTTGTAACGTGATCATTTTCCAACATATAAAAGAAATATTAAAAGTCTTAATTCTAATAGAAATTCAGTGTTTTATTTAAAGTAAAATTCCAATAATTGCAAAATTAGACTGAACGGAAATGCAGACTCACCTCGAATTCAAAAAACCTATCTATTGTTAATTGAGAAGTGATTCGCATTTCCCAGTCCTATTCTACCAGTTGAACTTGAACAAATTATTTAAATAAAAGCTATCGAATCGTACAAATTGTATTTATAAAGAACTAATGTTTGTTTTACCTTGATTTATTATTGTAAAATTATAATAAAGTGAAATTTAAGAAAAGTGAAAATTGGTTTTTATTATTATTATTATCAGAAGATAATAAAAAAAATATAAGTCGCGCGGAAAAAAAACAACAACCTATATCAGGAATGTTGGATATTCTTACAAGTTTTATCCAAACATGTAGGATTGTGTTTGAATTTACCCCCGCCGGCTTTCTTTGGATGTTAGGAGTACTTAAAATAGTAGAGAATTTTTATATGAGCATTAGCTTGCCCAGTAAGCTCATAGTGGCAACACTTTTCATGTACGTTTATTCTTTGACTATTGGAAGTGTAAGAATAAATAATCACATGCTGGCAAGCAAAGGTGAGCGTGGTAATTAATTTTCCCGCAGCGAGCATAAAGAACAACTGATGTCGGCAGTTGCTGATCAAGCTACCCTGCATCTGATGTAAGTCTTTGAGAGGAAAAGTAAAACTATGTAAGTTGTAAGTCGTCTTACAGACAAACTTACTAGCCTGTATTCCTCAAGCCAAAACCCTCTGGTTGTAGTTGGCTTGACAAGCCATGAACAAGATTTTTTCTATGTGTGTATTGAGTCCGACTTGTCTCAATATTTAGTGTTGTGAAGTACGGGAAATTCATCGCGTTCGTGAATTTACGCGCGAACTAAACATCATTAGTGTTATTTTTAAAGTATTATTTACTGATATAGGATAAATTCTAAATCGGAAAATCCGCGAAACACGTATAAAAACGAATTTTGTCGGCGGTATGAATTTTGACGTTTACTGTTTTGGCTGAAAACAAACGCAAATATTCATTAAATTTAGTGTTTGTGATACTAAAATAGTGAAATAATATTATTATTGTTGATAATAAATAGTAAAATAATGATTAATTGTGATGTTTCGTAGATAAAATAAATTATAACAATACGTAAATTGCTAATAACTTATTTTATATTTTGAAATTGTGAAAATATGTAACATTTTATATAAAATGTTTATAAATGTAAAATGCTAAAAATAATTTACATAAATTTCAATTTGTGATAATAAAGAAAACTTGAAAAGTATTAAAAAGGGTTTTTTATTAAATTTTTCAGGTACAAAATATGGTTAAATTTTATGTATGTACATATTGACAAACCATCATTTCGCGCCATTCCGTAACATTTAGCTGGAGAAATTGAACGCGCGAGTTTCATTTTAAGAAGTTTTATTAATAAATTTTACAAAATGTGAGTTTTATATTTGTGAAGGTGTTTTTTACTACAATCAAGTAAAGTGTGTGTGATATAGTTTTCGAAACGTGTATAACATCAAATTTTATCGGGGATACAAAATTTGTTATTACGTTCGTTATAATTTATTTGGTTAGAGTAGTGTATAATTAGAAGTGCATATATAATATATGTACATACATATATTTTTCAAAAATAAATATTTCAAAAATATAAAATATGCCTCGTAAATGTTGTGTTCCGAACTGCAGTTCTAATTATGCCAGTTCTCTCCCAGAAAATGGATACATTTCTTCATGAAAAGAACCCGCTACCATTCGTGTACTATAATTATGTCTTTTGTCATATACATATTCTCATTCTGCCGGATAATGGATACACTTATTTATCAGCGGAATAAATGTTGGGTTTTTTTTACTAGTTTTTCCCAACAATAAAAGTCGTGGTGTTTTCTTTCTTCCCATTTTTGATCAAATATGGCATAAAGTCACTTAGTAGGGGGAAGTGGGGCACATTGATACAAGGGGCACTTTGATGCATCACGCGTATTTCGCAATCCGTTGCAATTATTTGATGCGTGTGATAACATAAACGTGTCCATACATGCCTATGGGCGACAGATGCTGATGTCATCAAATTCAGTTACTCGATGACTGTTGAGGAGAGCGTTCGATTTTAAAGTTTCCAGAAGTAAAAAATTTATTAAAGTTTAAAAGTGTTTTGACAAATTTTCGTGCCATATAAAAAACTGAAACACATCAAAGGTGAGTTAGTGCATTCAAAAACTGTGTATTGATTTGTTTTTCAACACAACTTATGTATGTTGTTTATTTGTAAATTCAATGTTTTCGGAAAATGCTAGTTGGGGAACATTGATACAGTAAGCTTCGGGGTACTTTGATACGCATCAATGTGCCCCACTATAGTTAGATATTATCTGTGGGTACCTAATATAAAAATTTTTTCGTGTTCATTATTCAGAAAATGGTGCGAACTTATAAGCCAAAGACAGAGAGGCGCAACATTAATGAAGAAGATGTCAAGAATGCCATATCTTCAGTAATGTCCAAGACATTATCCATACGGCAGGCAGCAAACAAATATAACATCAAAGCTGCAACTTTGCAACACCGCGTGGAAAAGCATCGCAAAGCTCTCAATGATATGGAAGCCTCATCGCCTTCTACTTCGAATTTATATAGTTCCAAGTATACTGTTGCCCAAGTATTCTCAACTCAACAAGAGAAGATGCTTACAGAATACTTGTTAAACTGTAGCAAAATGCACTATGGGCTATCTTTGGAGAACCTTATGACATTGGCCTATGAATTCGCAGAATATTGCGGATGCAAATATCCAGAATCTTGGAAGAGGAACAAATGCGCTGGGAAAGATTGGGCTATAGGATACAGAAAGAGGAACCAGGAAGTTGGTCTAAGAAAACCTGAAAATACCAGCGCAGCAAGGAGTTTCGCATTTAATAAGACCGCTGTAACAGAATTTTTTGATAACTATGAACGTGTTCTGTTACGGTATAATTTTCCACCTAATCGCATTATCAATCTTGATGAAACCGGGGTGACTACAGTTTTACCTACACCCAAAGTTCTGGCCGAAAAGAAACAGAGGCAAGTAGGACAAATAGTATCAGCAGAGAGAGGAGAACTAGTTACGTTTTGCGGAATAGTAACTGCAACAGGGGCTGCTCTTCCTCCTGTCTATGTCTTTCCTCGTGTTCACTTCAAAGACGCGTTTTTAAATGGTTGTCCGGAAGGGAGTCTAGGGTTAGCAACCAGGAGCGGCTGGATGACGGCAGAGTTGCATATTCAAGTTCTGCAGCACATTCAGCGCCACACTTCATGCACTAAGGATAATCCAATTTTAATCATTTGTGACAACCACGAATCACATATTTCCATAGAAGCAGTCAACTACTGTCGTGAGAATGGAATAATCTACTTGTCTCTGCCCCCACATACGTCCCATAAGCTACAACCACTGGATGTTTGTATTTTTGGCCCATTTAAAACCAAACTGAAAATAGCTTTTAACGATTGGCACATCCAAAACGTTGGAAAAACCTTGTCCATTTATAATATAGCGGCTCTCACAAAATCGGCCTTCCTGGAGTCCTTCACGCCGAAAAACGTCACAAGTGGCTTTTCAAAGCCCGGGATTTGGCCACTCAACAGACTTGCGTTTGGAGACGATGATTTTGGTCCCATAGAAATTTTTGATGAGGGCTGTCAGCCTCAACATGCAGACATTAGTCAAAATAAAGCCATTGAAGGAGGAGAAAAGGACCAAGCGCTGCCTGATGAAACCAGGCCTTCAGGTGAGCAGTCCGACATTGTTGAATCACCAAACTTGGCTCCACCTTCCAGTGTCATTCCATCCCCGAACGTTGTCCCATCAAGCGCTACGACTCACTTGTCACCAGCAGCAGTAAGACCCTACCCAAAAAAAGTGATGAATCAAAATTCATCAAAAAGAGGAAGAGAAAAAGGGAAATCCAGGGTTTACACTGAAACACCAGAGAAGGATAGACTGCAAATAATGCAAGATGAAAAGGACAGAAAACGGCAATTCAAACTGATAAGGGAGAAGGCAAAGGCGTTAAAGACAGCGAGGAATTTACTGGGTCTAACAGAAATTTCAAAATCTAAAAAGAAAAGAGCTTGTTTAGAATCGCCGTCCGACTCAGATTCCAGCCAGAATGAGTCGCTGAAATTGGATGACGATAGCGATATGGATGTTGATTGGCCATCTAATGCAGAAGATGACGAAAAGTGTGAGCCTCCTAGTGCTGAAAATATAAATGTCGAAAATTTGAAAATAAGAAATCTTTAGTCTATTACGTGGCTCAAGTAATTTCTAAATATAGTTCGACCGAATATGAAGTGTCTTTTCTCAGGAAAAACCCAATGTCTAAAGTTTTTGTTTTTCCCAACGTAGAAGACCAAGCAAGTGTGGATTTTAGAGATGTGGTACTGCACTTGCCTAAACCAAATTATTCTAAAGGCACATCTCGAACATCATCTCACTACACATTTTCATTAGATTTAAGTGCATACAACCTGCAATAGAAGCATCTTACACTTTGTTTTGTTTGATTTTTGTTTGATTTTTGTTTAACTTAAATGTTATTTAATTTTTTAATCCTTTATGTAATTAATTTTTTTATATTTTTGTTTATTTTTTTATTATTTTTCTGTTATTTATGTTTTTTTATATCTTCCGAAGATGAAATTTGATAATTGTGATTTCATTCTCTGAAAAATAAAATTAATTCTGTAATACAAGTCTTTCAATTAGTGCCAATTTCATACATTTATTACGGAGTATCAATCTGCCCCAAGCAACGTATCAAAGTGCCCCATAGGTGGGGCAGAATGATACAAATCGCATTTTTTGCTCAAGACGATATAGTTTTATTAACTACCGAATTAAACAGTTAATATGATTTCTAAAACAATTCTGATAGATCTGGCTATACAGTAAACTTTAAAAATAAGTTATCTGATGTTTTTAAGCTACAAAACGTGAGTTTGAATTTTTCTGTATCAAACTGCCCCACTTCCCCCTAATGTAGAAATAGTTGTTGCATTACTTATTGACGAAATATATGTGGAGCCTAGTGTACAGTTCAAAGCCAATAATATAACCGGGTTTGCTGAAAACAATAGTGCACAATTGGCAAACACCGTTGAGTCATTTATGATTAAATCAGTATATGGCAAATTTAAAGAAATAGTGCGTTTAGTACCGGTCCTCAATCCCACTGGTAAGCATGTGCACGAGCTTACTATTGAAGTTATCAAATTTGTGCAGAAAATAGGGTTTCAAGTTCTGGTTCTCATCACTGACAATAGCAGAACAAATCAAACCATGTTTAACATATTCCGATCACAATCTGAAAAATTTTGAAAACCCAGGTTTCCCAGATAAGAAAATCTTTTTGCAGTTTGATAATGTACTCCTTTTCAAAAACTTCCGGAACACCTTGATCAACTTAACTTAACTTGTTCCTTCAACTAATACAAAAATTTTATTAACATGTGTGCTATGTGTGCTTAACATGTGTGCTATTTTCCAATACATTATTTCGAACAAGGATTATTCAAAAACTTTTTTGGGGACTAAAAATCAGAAAGGACTCCTTAAGGCCTTAGTATTCAAATCCATCCTTTCTGATAATTTCGCCATAGATTTGGATCGTAAATGTGACTGCGGTATGTCAAATCTGGAACTTTTTCCAAGTGTGCTCACCGTTACTGTTACGTTTACTATGTTGTTTTTTTTATTTATTTATTTTATAATGATGTTTTGTTATTTTTTTTCGTTATTATAATTATATATTTTTATATATTCGCTGTTATGTATTTTTTGTTAATTAATTTTTTTTTTAATTTTAATTTTTAAGCGCAGTAAAGAGCACATGGTCAAAAGTGCAGTGTTGTGATGAAGTGATAAGTGAAAGTGATCAGTGGAAATAATAAAAAAATTACACATAAATATAATAAATATATTATAAATATAAAATAATAAAAAATTCATAAGAATTAGCTCACCACGGTTTTGTCTTGTTTAACTCGCAAAGAAAATATTGTCAAAAAGTAGAAGAAACGAAATCGAAAATTCGAGGTAAGGGGGCGTTCAAGTATTACGTAACGCAATTAAGGGGAGGGGGGGGGGTTCTGTAAAACGTGACGATGCGTTACAGGGGCGGGAGGGGGGTTTCGAACAACGCGTTACATAACATTGTTTTTAATTTAAATACCAGTAATGAAAGAGTCTGAGTGGCTGGCAAACCCGTGGACAGGGGAACAATAATTCCAATTGAATAGTTTTTTTTCCAAATATTCCAATTATTCATTGAATAGATATGTGAATAAATAAAATACGCATGAGTTGCGAATTAGAAATCATTTGTTTTATTTATTAATTACTTATTTAGCGACTTTCCGGTAGTTTGCGCAACATAGTTGTGACATTTGGGTAAAAGTAGTTAGTATGGTTATACGTAACATTTATGGGGGGTGGGGTGGGGGGGTACAGGAAAACGTTACGGCGCGTTACATGGGGGGGAGGGGGGTTCAAAAATCTTCAATATTTGCGTTACGTAATACTTGAACGCCCCCTAAGGCGTTAGTTAATTAGCTTAACTTGAAGAAACCCATTATCTCGGGAAAACAATTTAACAATGATCAAATTCAGGTACTGGGTATTAATCTAAACGTTTAGGGCAAAGATAACCATATGCATGGGGCAATGATCGCCATAAGTATCGTCAAACGATGAATTTTGGGCTGTGGGAATTCAAAAATTTGGGAAAGGGAAATAGGGATCAGCTTCAATACGATGTATCGGTATGAAACTCGCGAACTTGAATATTGGGTGAATCGGAACGTTTAGGGAAAATGATAAGAATTTAGGTTAGATAGGGAGAATGTTCTGCATTGTTTGATATTTGTTTGATATTCCATACGATATACAACTCAGTATAACCTTATGAAGTTGGTGGCAGTTTTCATGTCACTGTTTTATAATGTATCTGTAAGTCTGGGGAACACAGCAGCAGTTTTACGCATATAAACTAATATTTTGAGTGTGAAGTTTTTCACCTCTAAACTTTGTCAAGCAAAAAATGCTGAAATTTTGGAATTGTTATCCACAAATGACATAATACGCGTATGAGATTGGATTCATGAGAGAGTCGTTCATACGCGCATTAGTGTGGATTCAAGAATCTCTCTTGAATCCAAACTAATACGCGTATGTACGAATAAATAAATTGCTAATACATAGCATATTGTTACTTATAATTAATCTGCATAATTTAAGTAAAAAAATTTATTGAAAAAATTTACATTTTCAATTAGCTCCTTCTTTGTATTATACAAAATAATGATAATTCAGTAAAAATAATTCAATTCAATTCATAAAAGTAGGCAATTTTTCATCAATGCTTTCTTATGACGTTATCACGTAAAATTATCGTCCGTAAACTGACTTTACAGACAACCAATGTTTTTTTGTTATTATTTTTGTTCGTTGTTATAATTATATATTTGTATATATTCATTGTTATGTATTTTTATGTTAATTTACTTTTATCATAATTGTATTCTGTTATTTAACCTTTATAAAAATTGAATTGTTCTTATAAAATTAAATTGCTCCTATAAAATTAAACTTTGTTATTGAATTTTAATAAATATATGCAAATTTTACGTGTATTCATTTTTAGAAATGTCAAAAATTATCAACAGACCCCCCAACATGCGTCAATTTTAAAAAGCAACATCCTTGAGGGATTGTGGAGCATACTTACGATGTAAAAAACGTTATCAGAAAGAAATACAACACAACTGAAGCAAGGAATTCCCATCGACAATACACAGTCAACACCCAAAACTCTCTGCACCCTCAAGCCATGAAGTAGGCTTTGTCAATGTATGCAAGGCAGGCCGACGTCTCTCGATATTCCGTGTAGTGAAGTACGGAAAATTCATTGCCTTTGTTATTTTGTCCGCGAATTAAATTTGATTAAAGTTTAAAAAGTAAATATTTCATATAAAATTTAGAATTAGTTATATAATTAAAGTGGTTTTTTATCGATGTAGAATAAATTTTTGTGTCAGAGAATCCGCGAAACGCGTATAAAATCGAATTTTGTCGGCGGTATGAATTTTAACGTTTACTGTTTTGACTGAAAACAAACGCAAATATTCATTAAATTTAGTGTTTGTGATACTAAAATAGTGAAATAATATTATTATTGTTAATAATAAATAGTAAAATAATGATTTATTGTGATGTTTTGTAGATAAAGTAAATTATAACAATACGTAAATTGCTAATAACTTATTTTATATTTTGAAATTGTGAAAATATGTAACACTTTATATAAAATGTTTATAAATGTAAAATGCTAAAAATAATTTATATAAATTTCAATTTGTGATAATAAAGAAAACGTGAAAAGTATTAAAAAGGGTTTTTCATTAAATTTTTCAGGTACAAAATTTATTATAATTTTATTTTTATACCTTATAATTTTAATTTTTTTATTTTTTGTTAATTTCTAATTTATGTAATTGTTTTATATTTCGTATATTTGGTTGCTTTTTGTTGTTAATTTGTTAATAACTCACTTCTCTTGTTCAATTTTTGTATATGTGAATTCATTTTCCAATATAATCTAATTTTATTCCACTTTTCTGTATATAAGCATATATTAATACTTATTTCTACATAAATGTTATCATTTTTGTATATAATAAAATTCATAAATGAATGAATGAAATTCATAAAATGAATGAATCATTTTTATTATAAAATATTTGCGTTTTTCAGAACTTCTGCGATGAAAATTTCATTTTTCGTATGATATTTCATATTCTTCGATGTGGCAGCCGGCCTGCATATTCTAAGGGTGTGGTTGTAAAATAGTACGGTTCATGGTCATTGTATTACTACTACATCCAGGGGGTTTTGCTCAAGCCAAAAAGAAATACAGAGTTGGTGTTTAACGTGTTGAGAAAGGAAACTTTTAAATGCCGCCATTTTTACTAATCACATGATGGCAAACGAAGGTGAGCGTGGTAATTAATTTTTCCGCAACAAGTATAAACAACAGCTGATGTCAGCAGTTGCTTTGGGTACTTGGAAAATGGAGCGCACCCAAATAGTGCGAAACCAAAATATAATCTGAACTGCGATCTGTGAAAGAAACGAATTTCAGTGGTGTTCCGTTCGCATAAGGATCTAAATATCAATCCCGGCCCAAGGAAAGCAAAATCTTGGATGGGCTTTCAGGAGCGTCACACAAAAACGGCTTAGACAATTAATTATTATCTTAAAGCCAACCCAAGCCACAATTAGGGAATATTTAAATTTATAAAATAAAGTAAAGTCGATCTTAATCGATAATGTTATGGATCCACGTCGATTTTACGGAAGTATACACACAATTATGCAAAGATTCCTTCATTGAATCATCTGCTGAAGGTTACGAGGTAGCATGGGATAGATCTTCCAACCATTGTCAAGGATCCGTCCACCCGATTTCTGTTGGATCAAATCCAAAAACATCTTCGCGCTTTAAAAGCATGGGGTGAGCCAGTCGAGCATTGGGGCACTATACTGGTTGTTCTTGCTCGTGACAAACTAATTTTACACCAATAGATGGATTTTTCGACTAAAAGAGAAGGATTGACATATGGAGAGAACAGTTTTCACTTGTACGTTCACCTTGGGTTGTGAGCCTCCCTTAATGAACAAGGTTTTAGGATCACTTAGAGGTACGGAAGCAATGGTAAACCTAGACAACATACTTGTACCTTCTAAGGACATCAGGGTACGAGTCTTGTACTCACAAAATGTTTTTATTCTCAATGCAGATGATCCTGAGCTGCACCAGACCAGTAAATAAATATAAGAGTGACGCTTTTAAAGGCTCTTAAATTGTAGTAATTTTCTATGTCTTTTATAAAATGTTTTATAATACATATATGTATAATGTTATAAGTATATCGATCGGTCAGCATTTATTTTTTCAACAAAAATGTTGCCTCTTTGATATTCCCTTATCATTTTCACGGGAATCGAATGACCACAGGGTGACTCCTGAATACTCATGTTCGGAAGTTTACTGTTGTTGCAGTACTATGCGACATTTTGATGTCGGAAGATAAAAATTTCTTTACGAGAAGCGTTAAAAATTGGGTTTAGGGAAGTTCGGAGGAATCAAGTAAACTCTTATCTGTCAATTTATGACCTTTTATTTTTTTTATTTTTAAACCCGCATTTTACAGGCTAGGGAGGTGTTCGTTCTCGAATAGAATCAATTTAGACTCCAGAGATTTAAAAGGGATCTAATTTGATTGAAATAAAAAGAATAAAATAACTTGTGAAACTTCTGAAACAATATCACCTTTTTCCGAATGCAAGAAAGAAGAGCTTTCGAAGTAACATTGGGAACGTTAACAGAACTAAGAACTATTGGGTAAAGAAAGTGACGGGAATGTGAATATAGTTATTATTATCTTATAGTTAGAAGAAAGAAAAATTTGAGTAGTTAGTTATTCTGTAACAACGAAATAAGAAAGACCATTCACATCAGCATAGTAAAATCAAAGCTAAGAAATAAATTTTAATACTTAATAGAAACCAGGGTTTTTCTTTTTAAAACATAATATCCTGGACCTCGAGAATCAAAAATTTTAAAGACGATGTGTTCGACACTTGAGTTCACTTCGTAGCATGTAGACCGAAATTCTTTGTCCGGATAGTGTTTAAAGTTAACATAATAATGTTGTAATAATTTAAATATATTTTGTCTTAAATTAATTTCATGTATTCTTTACAATTTCCTTTTCCCAATTCTCAACATCCATAAAATCCCAGCCTACTTACTGAGATCCTCAGTTTACAATGTTGTTGTTCGCCGAAATATTTACATCCTGTCTGAAAATATTTTAATGGTTGCTTGGTTCATTTCCCACTCTCCCGAATTCTTCGACAACTTACAAATTCATTAAGGGTCATCGATAAAGCCAGTCTTAAATTAATCCTTGTTGACGCCTCATCGATGTTCTTTTTTGAAAGTTGTGTCGGTGTGAGTTAATTCTAATCAACATTACTAGTATTTAGGATAATATTTAGAACCATTCAACCTATTGGGCAGTGTTGTTGATAATTTTTGGTGTTGTGATTTATTGTGGTCATTCAACGTGTGCTGAGCATTTAAGTGTGACGAGTGGCGTCATTGATCCTGCATCCCCACCACTAACATCAGGTAGCTATTTTTCTGTGTCCTTAAACATTTATTGAATTTGAGTCTTATTAGTGAAATAATAAAGTGATTAGTGCACTACTTAACACTGTGATCATGTTGGATCAGTCAATGGTCCAAATGATATCTCAATCGGTATATTTAAAAACATAAATTGTATGACGGGGTATCAGTGGGATACCCAGTGACTTGATCAAGTGTTCTGACCTTTCTACAAGGTGATAAACCAGCCCTCATGGTTTATAAATCATTTACTCTCCCAATTTATGTTCAGACCTAGGTGATAAACCAGCCCTCATGGTTTATAAATCATTTACTCTCCCAATTTATGTTCAGATCATGGATCTGGTAACCAAATAAAGTCACTTACACATGAAACACAAATAAATTTACGTATAATGGAAGACTCATGTTCAATGGTGCTTTGTTAGCTACAGAGAGTGATGCAAAGTCATTATTTACTGCAAATTTTTTAGACTTGATTCTGCTTCAGCAGAAGTTTTTGCATTTATTCTCATTGGCTACCTCATATTTTTCAGAGACAATACTATTGTTCACACGCATTCCTTATTGACTCCTGTTATCGACGAAGAGGAGTTGGATAACTTGACTTTGGAGCGGGTCTTGCTGGCGACCATTCATCCTTATTGATCCTGGTAAATACTTTGAAATAGTAAAAGTACTTTTATCCTGACTATGTTCTTTTAATCTTAATAGATACGGTATATAGATATGAAACAGAGACACGTGGTGCAAACATAACTAAAATAGTGTAATACAAAGTTGCGGCGTTAGAATTTTGCTAACGGGTTATTACGAATTAAACTACATCAGCGTCCTCATATCGCGAATCAGCACACTCATTTCGTCAACAACAATGTCAAGATTGATGAAGGATGAAGTCACAAGATCGAACAAACAATTTTTGATTCATAAATCCATCGATGTTTGATGAACAAAGTAAGCTTCTATGACAAATGTAAGACGATATTAATTCTCTAAATTGGCTTCATAATAAAACAGAAAATGAAAACCACAGCCCTCAGACTCAAAACCCTAAGAGGTTTATAACAACAAAAACAACAACAATGTGCGTACTCGGAAGAACCAAACTAGAAAAAAAAGAAGTGATCATTGCTTCACATTTTACTAGTATGAAGTTCAGAATTTCTTAGACGTCATACCCACGAACTTGGTTGTCCAAGATTGTAAATCGATTTGTTATCGATGCACAACTATGGTTAACTGATGCACAATTATGGATAGTTGATGCAGAATATGTAAACATGATTGCAAGTGCTTTTTCGTAATTAGACCAGGGGTTTGATTATGGAGATACAGAGAAAGTAACAGCAACATACATATTATGATGAAATGTGAAGACAAACATAGTTTAACGGATTGATGGATTTTTAAAATTAATTTTTCAAATATTCAATCATTTTCACAGAGCAAACGTCATTTTATTTTTTCTAATTTACGTATCTCTCTTATCCATACATTTTCATTCGGATTTGCAAACATACGAGTGAAGAACACAGCAAAAAGCACCGAGACCAATTTATACCGTGATTGGAGCAACACGATCTTCTCTTATCAAACATATTTTTGAGCAGACTTGAGCACCAGAAACACACATCTGCCTCTCTAAGCAGGCCAACTCTAGTTCTACCTTAAATCAAATATTATTTTTGTTCCGTCCGGATTAGGATTTAGAAACTAATCCCGACCACTACTTGGATGTGTTTGCATGAGCGTCAAGCCCAAACGACTTGATAACTTAATTATGGTATTATACAGATAGTATGTTTATGGAAATATCAGATTCTGCGATTGGTTATGATATTTAAACCATTTTTGTGTTTTATACAAACCTGATGCTTAGGGAAAATGCAATGAAATGTATGTAACAAATATTCAATGCTGTTAGAGTCAGAACTAATAAAATAATAGGTGTATAAGTATGAAACCGCCCTCTCTATTGCTATAGCTAAATCTATACATGTATGAATAACCCAACCCTGCCAAATATCTTAATTACTTCATTTGTCATCTGTCAACAATATTCAGTTCTCAATTTGTCAACATTCACACAACAACGCATTTTTTTTAAAGCTTAAATATGTCGAATTACGTGCCAACAAATCATGTTTTGCGGATACAATTGATTTTGTGTTACCATTTGAAGAAAACTGCTGCGAATCACATCGAATGCTCGTTGAAGCTTACGGTGAACATGCTCTTGGTGAAACACAGTGCAAAGTGTGGTTTCGAAAATTCCGAAGTGGTGATTTTGACGTGAGGAGTGAAGAGCGTGGCCGACCACCGAAAAAGTTTGAAGATGCGGAATTGGAGGCATTACTCGATCAAGATCCGTCGCAAACGCAAGAAGAACTTGGAAAATCACTTGGGGTCACTCAACCAGCCATTTCCAATCGTTTGAAAGCAATGAGAATGATCCGAAAGGTAGGCCATTGGGTGCCGTATGAATTGAAGCCAGGAGACGTCGAACGACGAGTTTTCACGTGCGAACAACTGCTTCAACGGCAAAAAAGGAAAGGTTTTTGCATCGAATTGTTACTGGCGATGAAAAGTGGGTCCATTACGATAATCCGAAACGTCGAGCAACGTATGGATACCCTGGCCACGCTTCAACATCGACTATTCATGGATCGAAGGTAATGCTTTGTATTTGGTGGGACCAGCTCGGCGTCGTGTATTACGAGCTGCTGCAACCTGGTGAAACGATCACAGGAGCGGTCTACCGACGACAATTGATGCGTTTGAGCCGTGCACTGCAGGAAAAACGGCCAGAATATGAGCAAAGACACGATAAAGTTATTTTACAACATGACAATGCTCGGCCACATGCTGCAAATGTCGTAAAGACATACTTGGAAACGCTTCGATGGGATGTGCTGCCCCACCCGCCGTATAGTCCAGACCTTGCACCATCCGATTACTATCTCTTCCGATCGATGCAACATGGCCTGGCTGACCAGCACTTCCGTAATTACGATGAAGTCAAAAAATGGATAGATTCGTGGATAGCTGACAAACCGGTCGAATTTTTCAGAAAGGGTATCCGTGAATTGCCAGAAAGATGGGAAAAATGTGTGGCTAGCGATGGGCAATACTTTCAATATTGAATTTGTAACCATTTCCACAAAATAAACGTGTATTTTTGAAAAAAAAACGGCGGTTTCATACTTATACACCTATTACATAAAAATAAACCGTCAGTGAATATAAATTCTTTTAATTAAAACGCCAGCAGCATCATCTTGCATGCTCATGATCAGCCCGGACACAATTTTCGTACCCTTATAAACAGCCACTACTCAGACACAAAAATTCCGTAAAAATGTGAACAGTACAGAATTTAATGTCGCAATTTCTGTTGTAGTCTAAACTTAGCATAAAACCAGATGTTTTGGTAGGTACGAAACATTAAGTACATAATATGTAAATCAATTCAAACCAGAACCAGCGAACATTTCTGTTTTGTTATTGATGGTCTCAGAAAAATCTAAAAATTTAATATTTCAGAAAAATATAAAAATTGTTTCCTTAAAACGAGAATGATTCAAAGATAATTACAGATTTTAAGATAAATAAGAATGCTTGCGTACTTTTGTCAATATTAATTTTTTTGCATAGAATTGTCGAATATCATAAAACAGAATAATTTGCCAACAAAACTAAAACTCAAAAATAACAATTAATTTACCCGCGAAATGTTTTGTTAATTCATAAATATAAATAATTAATGTTTTTTGATATCACTGTCATTAAGATGAATAACAAAAACTTTTCATGTTTAAAAAATTCAACAGAATTTTATAAAATTTTATGAATTATTTTGTTAAATTAAATGAAAGGAAATTTGCTAAAGACGTTTTCTTACGAATTTTATATTATAATTTTGCATTGAACATTTGCGAGAACAAATTTAAGATTTTTATAACAGACACATCTTATACAATAAAGATTTATTTTTCCGATTTATTTAAACTAACACGTAAATTTTCAAATACAACCTCGATTCAATTGAATATTGGTATAAATCAATATCAAATAACTGCATGACGTTATAGTGTTCTATAGTATTATACAGAGAACACAAACGATTATATTAATTTGATCGTTTGCGAAAAGATAACCCTTCGTCAATTCGCCCAAATCAATATGAAAGGAATATAAATTTTAAATAATTTTCATTGACAAATACTTAAATTCACTTAAAAATTTTCTAAATTTTTACTATGCAATTAAAACCTAATTTATGTGATATTTAATATCAATCAAATAATTATTAACGTTTTCGTTACACAAATTTTAAAATGTAATTAATAAAATGTTGTACAATAAGTTAAACAATATTTTAATGATGATTCTCTCAAATATTTGTATTAACGGTTTTAATTATACCTGTATTGTTTAAAATCAGAACTAAAATTTTAAAAAATTTTCAGTCCGCAGAATTTTTAATTTGTTAATTATAAAATTCTCTTACAACTCATTTATTCCTGATATCGTTTATCGTTTATAAGTCTAGTAGTATGTTATTGCAAAATATTACTTCGTTTATTTATTTATTTTATTTGTTTGTTTGTTTGATTGTAAAAATTTGGCAAATTGTGATTTCCATATAATAAAAAATAATTATTTACAATTTTCATCTTCATTCGGTTTAGCTAAATTATTTTTATATGAGAGAGAAAGTATATATGTGTATATAGTATATATGGAAAACATGTACAAACAAAAAAACACATAATGTGACTAAGTTTGATTAATTATTTTATATATGAATATATGCTATGCTTTTTGAAGTACATCGAACAACACATTTCCAAGGTAAAATATTTAAGAATTTTGTAAAATTAAACTTATGACATACCTTCCCATTCGATTAAATACTGCACTTTACCATTCGGTCCCAGTCGTTTAGCACGAACAACAAAGTGCTCTCCATTAGCTATACGATTAGCTGCACCGAAGTACATGTTAACGGTGGTTTGAAGTTGTGACAATGAAACATCTGATCCACTGTTACTTTTATTTGGTGATCCAGGAATACTTATACCTGCACCAATTGTTGCATTTGCTGTATTTAAACCAGGATTTGAATTACGCCGCAATGATTCAGAATAATTTTTTTCTTGTCTTTGTCTCAAACATCGACCATTGAACACATTTGTTATTGATCCTAAATTAGTTGGAGTTGTAGCTTGTGGTGTACTTGATGCTGAGGAATTAGCTGAATTCAATGTTGATCTAATAGCACTAACTGATAAATCCTTCGTTTCACTACGTATTGGAAGGTAAGCAACTGATTTTGGCAAACATTGAATTGTTTGTGCGTCTAATGTTTGTTCACTTATAACCTAGATAATGAAAATATTATTAAATTTTTTAAATACAATTCTATATAATAATTATCTGAACTTACCTCAACATTACCTGATCGACGTCTTAAACGGCGTCTTTTAACTTCCTTATTTGGTCCAATCATTATATCTTTAACACTCAGTCTTCTTTTAACAGTTCTTACAATTCTAAACTGACCAGCAGCCTGATTAGGATCACCAGCAATGCAATTACCATTATTACCATTCAATAATGAATATACTGGTTGTTTCATTTGTCTTCGCATAATATTTTCATTATTTTGATCTTTCTTCTTCGGCGTTAATCTAAATGGATTATTTCTACCTTGGAAATTTTTCGGTGGTGGGATAATTAAGTCTAAAGTTCCAGGACTTGATGTTTCGTCTGATGAATCACAGATATCAATAATTTCTGATTTAACACCAACACCATTTGCCATATGATGAGCCTGATGCATGAATGTTGAAAGAAATGGTGATTTCCTTTTTCGACTCTTTTTTATTCGTGATAATGATGATGATAATTCAAATGCATCAAGTTTTGTATTTTCATCAATATCCATTGGCTCTGTTTCTTTGGTCGATTGATATTCTACAAAATCATGACTTTTATCTGATGAATCCATTGTACAAAAATCATTGGCAGTGCTTGAGTCTTCATTCATAGATAAAGAATTTAGTCTACTATGATCATTAGATTCACCTTGTTTAGTTTTCAATTGTCTATTTTGTTCTCGTGCTTTCTCTTCTTTCTCTTTGATAACTTTCAGAGGTAACTCATCATCAGAGGTTAGTTTTTGATCACTAGTACTTGACTCGTTATCAGAATTTTCTCCCATATAAGCAGTTCCACTCATTCTACTATCAATATCTTTTGGAATGTTTGTAAAAGATCTGAAATATATAAAATAATTAAAATTAAAAATTTATGTTCAAATCTCAAATTTACCTTGTCGACACAAAATTAAGTTTTAGAACTTGTTTTAAATATTGTTCACTAAGAGTTACATCTGATGGAATATGGAAAATTGGCGCTGGTGGGGGTATACGTGATCGCAAACCCCATACTGATAGACGTTTTTTAATTTCCCTGCCACATTTAAAGCTTGTGCTATGCAATGGTAATGTGTTTATTATATTTTCCCTGATTTCCGATGTGGTTAGATTTCTTAACTGAAATGAATAAAAATTTTCATTATTTATGTGTACATTTGAAATAATCATTGTTTACATTACTTGTTTGCTTAATTGAAGCATTGGCCAATTATCTATAGCATAAGGAACTATAACTTTGTTGACATGATAATATTTCTTTTGATTTTTTATTGTTAGATTAAATAGTAATAAATGAATTAAATCTTCCAACTTCATTTGCAGTCGACGTAGGAATTCTTGCCCATGATTACACATTGTACAAGCAAAAACATAAAATCTGAAATAAATAATAATTAATTTAAAGAAAATCTATTAATATGAATTAAAAATTTCATACCTGTCACCACAATAAAGTGGATATTCTATTGATTTAATACATTTTTCATGAAACCATTGTAAACACTTAACACATTGCAACATTTTGTTATACCATTCTCCGTTTCCACCGCAGTAACAATAAATTTGCTCTAAATTCACCCTGTGATGCGTGTCCCATGACAGTGACTCCGCCTAAAATCGATTATCAATAGATTATTAAATATGTACATTCAACTTTGCATTTGACTTACATTATAAGGTAGTTGAGAATTATCAAGAATTGCTGGCTTGAAGTCTTCTTTCTTGTTATACGAACGACTCTTTTCCTCTGATCTTCGTTCATTATTTTTGTACTTAATAGCATTACGAGCTGTACATCTAAATAAAATTTTTAATTTAAAATATCATTAAAATATTGAATAAATATAACTATTTACCGTCGACAATACCATATTCCGTTTTTTTGAAAACCTTCAGCACAATTTTGATGATAGCCTCGACCACATTTTTCACAAACTTCCACAACATCGTCACTTACTTTTTTACATACAACACATACTGGATCTGAATTTGGCGAATCATTTAAACCGAACTTTTTAAGCTCATCATGTGAGGACCAGTATTCTGTATTGTCATCAAATTTTACTAAGTACCGACTTCTTCCAGTAGCTACAATTGTTCCCAGATAATATCGCCCATCTTTACGTTGCACCAGTACATCCTGACCATTCGAGAATGCATTCTCATTATTATATTCGTTATTAACGGATGAAGTTTCCTCATTGCTTGTCGTTGAATCTGGTTCAGTATGTTCTCGGATTAGCCTTGGATGTGATGGATTGATTACCGACACAGACAGTGTATTTTGTGAAGTTTCACTTTGATCTCCTGTTCCCGCAATATCATTCTGAAATCTTTTCTCTGAACCCAAAGGGCTATTTTGTACACTTGATCTGGGATCATTAAAATGATTGTTAATACAAATCTTTATTCTATCTAAAACTACAGTTGAACTATTCGCTGACGATGGCATACTTGTATTCGTTGAATGCTCCGTGTCAGAATTATGAGTAACTATAGTTATGGAGCTTTTTTTAATGTTTGTATTATTTACACAATCTGCATCTCCTCCATTTTGTGAATAATTATTTGTTATCAATATCGTATTAGGTACCGATGATGTTGTATTATAATAGCATGAATGCTCTTTATCGTGATGATGTTGACTATGATTATCTTTAGTTTGAGTCAAACTCGGTTGATCCGTATACGTTTTTTCATATTCACTCTTAATTGTTATCTCATTCGTTGATATTTCCTTCTTCACGTAATCTGTATTATATTGTAGTGTTTCAGTTTTAATATTAGACATATTGGCATCGAAATAAACTATAAATAAAAAGATTCAAAAATACATGTATCTGTGACTTAGAAAACAAAAATTAAAAATTATTTTATTTTAACATTTTTCCAATCAACATATTCTATTTATGCTAAAATTACTAAATAAAATGTGTAATGAAATGTAATTAAGAGCTAGTTCAATTCGAAAATATCCAAGTTTATGTCGTTACTAATTTATCTGCCTGAAACAGTAGTTAAAGGGTAGTTCAAGGGTTCACGTGAAAACTTTTTATGAAATTCGTGACGCTATAGAATTCAGTATGAGCAATTCATCATGCTTTATACGACACTTCCTCTAATTCTAACAAGACTGAAACCATGATTGACACAAGGGTGAATATTATCTAAAGAATCTTTCTGAGTTATGAGAGGAAACATGTGAAGTCATCTGTTCCTTAAAATCGATTGTGTACATTACACAGTCAATGGTGTGGAATTCTAAATGGAATCATTTGCTCCGCAACTCATGTATTCTGTAATTTATTACTCGTCATGAACGACACGGAAGACTCATGCTCCTTGTGTGATTCTGAGTCGCCTCAAAGAATGCAGTCAATGTGAAAACGATATCAGGTGTTTGTTCATCGTATAAAAAAAGGGGAATGAATCAAAATAAATATTTAAGGAATGAACGTGAAAATAAACCTAAAATACCTTTTAAAAAATTACGTGCAGCCATTGAAACTTATGACTGAGTTCACATACATTCAGTACCAAAAATTTACCCAAGAACCCGGAAGGCTTTAATGAACCTCATGTAGTTGTATTGCATAAACATACTTCAAAAAAACAAATACGTTTGTGATCAGGTATGAACTTTTAGGGATGAAGTATTTCCCAGAAGAGTGGAGTTTTTGAAAAAATTCGTTTGCATTGGCATTGCAAAGCAATTAGACTAATTGTCGATTTTGAAAATCAATTTGCGACATATGTTTGTGGATATGCTATGGTCTATGTGATAAAATGTATTTCTGCATTCTGTTGCACTTACATTCAATGAAATTGCAGTTAAAAGTTGCAGGTCATCAAGTTGTCAAGCGTCCAAAGTTGAATAAAACAGGAAAATGCTGAAATGAATGAAACGAAGTTAATTAATTCTTTGTTATTTATTGATTTATCTGATATATGGAATATGTTCTTGAAGAATATTATAATATGCACCCAAATAAATAATAAATCATATGATTATCCTGCAGTGCTAAGTTGATTAACTCCAAGGATAAATAGTTTGCTGCTTACAATCAAGGCTAGCCTTGTAATTTATTCATGCTTCTAACGATCCTGGATTAAGTGTTAGATAAATTGAAACTTAATGCTAGGCTAAGGAATTACCCTTGTTCTGAAAATCCTTAAGACGACGTTATTTCAAATAGCCTGAATTAGTTTTACCATCTAATCAATAAAATCATTTTCAATTAATTGTGTTCTTTGTGATGATGATTAATACCATCCTTGTAATGGAATCAATACCTTCCTAATTAATGTAAGCTAATTTTTGTAGTATAAAGGTTTTTCATTTATTTCTAATAACTAATTGTGTATTCTCTAATGAACATCACATAATGTGTCTGTTCAATTGGCTATCTTGACCACTGAAGCTGGATTCACTGGTCCGTTCGGCGCGTGCGGAACTAATTCGTCGCGAAGAGAGTGTCTTGGCTTATGATTCATTCGTTCGTCATAAATCTGCCGCACTTTTTAGAACAATTCACAAATTAAACCACGCGTCGCGGAACACATTCACGATGAAAACGAAAATCTTCCGCACGAAAGTTGAAGTTGGTTCAACTTCGGCGGAGAGAGAACTGAATTCGCCGCAAAATGAGTACGGCAGAGAGAGAGTGAGAGTTGTCAAAACTCAATATAAGAAAAACAGTTCCGCACACGCCGGACGGACTAGTGAATCCAGCTTGAATGTTGAAATGACATTCGAAGGAAACGTAACAGATTCTGTTAATTTGACATCCTGTGTATTTTGTTGTTGGATTTCTGTTACTTCTGTTACTGTCGAAATCGGTATTCTGGTGGCGAAAGTTAACAGGTTTTCCGTTAAAAATCTGTTACCTGGCCAGAATCGCCCCGATTAACAAATGTGTCATGACGACCAATTTGGTGCAGCCACTCAAGATGTTTCGTAGAGCTAGGTTAATCATCAATAAGAAAAGTCCGTGCATACTATCGTCATGACGCACTTCACTCGAAAAACAAGGTAAAATTACTTCTAAGCTTGTAAGAAAATGATAAAAAATTGATGGCCATAAATCACCAAGTCAAGTGTTCTAATAAGAAATTGATAGCAGCATCAAGCTTTCCTCCCTTTATTTTCAAGCGTGTTGTTCGCCTCATCTATACTATATCCTGAAGCTAGTCCCCCATAGATATCAGATGCGTACGTAACACATGACACAAATCATATCCCTATGTCGATGTTACTTTTGTGCTGATCAAAACGAATAGCTATCAAAGCCCTTACATTACACTCTTAATATGCTGTCCATTTATCATTTTTGGACATGTGCTATTAAATTTACAAAATCATCTTGAACGTAACTGCTTACAACTTTCGTTTCTATAAGACGATTAGAGCACTTCTGACACATAATAAAAGAATATGAGGTGAAGGGCCAAAAATGACCACACTATCAACAATTTCTGACTTTGACCACTTTGAAAATGTCAAAAAGGGTGCATTAATTGCCCTTTTAAGCACACGTCTTAAAATTAAATTAGATATAAATAAGACCCTCCAGGAAAACAGACTAAAATTTACCCTGGTCACATATGCCAAGGGATAATTTGAAATAAATTGCTTCTAATCGACTTTGTACGGAACCTGCATGAAATTGAATCCAGAAAATGAAACCTGCATAGAAAATCAATCTGGTTACACAAAATTCTGGTACGGGTTCCAGTTAATTCAAACAGGATGTATTTTGTAGGCAGAAGTCTTTGATCATGTGCAATTCATCTTCAATTTATTTAATTGAATCTATTATTAGAATATCGGAAGATGCAATTTCAGAGTTAAAATTGCTTGTACATTCATATGAAAATGTAAAAATAAAAAGATATGAAACACAATAATCGTGCAGCTCAACTTTATGGTGTCTTCAAATGGAGTTCTGTTCAAAATGATTTACTCTGAGAACCACAACACTTGAAAGCCGTTAGTGAAATGCTATGGAAAAATATTGAATGTTTATGAAATTAATGGGTTATGACACTTATGTATTTCGTTCAGTATATGTACTTTCGAGTACAACAAATGAGATTCTCAAAGTGGTTTCAAAGTGAAGCGTTCTTTCATCTACTCTTCCATACCTCTGCACTTATCTCGAATATACGTTTTTGTAGCCAGCAAGTAAAATATCTTCGTAGTGGATAAGGCAATCATAGTTTTTAAGTGCCTAAATGATTTTATAAACAATTTGATACGGAATTTTCGGGGGAAAATGTAAAAACAAATATTTGGTCCAGATTTAACCTCACATTAACATGTATCTTTATCTACATGGAACAACTTCATCTTGAGGTTAACAGTTGAAAATTCAAGTCAGAAAAATGTACCACATGCTGCTACATCATACTCGTACATGTCAAGGTTCAACTATATCCTTACAAATGTGATAACTCAAACTGAATATTTGTAACAAGTATAAATTGTATACAAATCATATAACATCTGGTAGTGACGTCTCACTGAGGCAGGAAGAAAGGATCACGAGAACAAGCAATCCACCTTTACCACAACGAAAACGTGCAACGTTCGCATCAGTCTGTTATCACGAAAAAGTTATACAATTCCAATACCACTTAAGATTTATGAACAATATCTTTATATCGTACATATCCCCATCAAAGTAAGCATTAAAGTATGTTGTCGCCATGTACACATCTACACAGACACAAGTGTCTGCAGACACATGTCACACTAAAAGTGTAAAAGTCAAGCATCCCTTCCGGATGAGTATATGAAAATCGAAAACAATCTAAAGACTCTGAACTGCTTTAACTTTTTGTGCTTAAGATGCATATCGTCTCAAGTTATAGCGTCTTATCAGCCACACCCATATACCTTATCCTTATCAAAAATGATGACAAACTTGTCCCATATGGCTGGTAAACCAAGCAAGAAGCATCCCTCATTTAATTAGAAGTGTAACCAGAAGCAAGCCATTTCTTCCTTGAGGAAACTCATCTGGAAAACAAGCAACGTGTTCATACAAAAACAACAAACCAAGAATGTATTATGTCTCAGCGCCATTTGTTTTCTCCCCCCAGTGTCCTGTGCAGATAAAATATCCCCAGACACAATCACATCTGAAAAAGTAAATTTCTATTCAAAGGTATGCGGGTTGTTAAGATACTTTTCTGATTCCTTTAAGAATTACTGACGTCCTGTGTTTTTAGAGTCCTGTGTCAAAGGGAATGTTTAATGGGATAAAACAATACACCAGCTAAATCTAGTGAAATTATATTTTAATAATTGATTATTAAACCCATCGAAAATTCAAGTTTAATTGAATGATTAAGAGAGCCTGCAAACTTTACACAAGATAACTTGATAATGACTATTGAAGATGAAAGTTAATTATCCGGAAGTTTAAAGAAGAATTCTCCTGTCAGGATTAGGAAGAGCCCCAAAATGAGAAATTGTTAAATTTGTTACAAACAGATATGGGATCAATAGCTGAAGGGAAGTAAATTCCATTAAAGCAGATATACTGCAATTATCCTTCGACAATTTTTACGGATATCCTGTTTAATAGGTCACAGATTTCTCAAATGATTTCCTCGTAAATGTGCATGAGGATAAATATTTGGGCAGTAGAAAAGAACGATGAAGGTAAAAAGGATTTTCTGGCTAAAGGTTCACAAAGGGAGGAAAGAACGTAGAGCAAATATAATTTTATAAATTCTTAATTAGCAGATGGTAGATGGTTCTTGATTCTTGGTTTTCTGTGGGTTCTGTGATTAGTAGCAAAACATTTGTTGGTAATTAGCGATTTAATGTTGAAAGCAGTTCCAAATTCTCCCTTAAGAAAAAACTTTGGAGCGTAAAAGTCGTTGGAAGGGCGTTAACATCAAGAAACATTAAATGGAAATGAAAAGGTGGTTTGGTTTGAAAAATTTCACTTAAGATTTCCCTAAGTTTCAACGAAGAAACTTCAATTTACTTAGCAATTATTCGCTTTTATTACTCCCTTTTTCCGGATACATGAAAATGGAAAACTTTCTACGGAAAACCCTCCGCAGTAGAAATGGCAAACAAAGTGAAAAATTGAAGAGTTCCTTTTTGAAAGGACAAAGAAATTGGTTTGGAAGGGACACCCTAAGATTTTATGCATCAGGACAGTAAAATGGCTGAAATTTAATAATATTTCTTTGCGGACAAATGTTGATCGAGAAAAAGAAAAGGAATTTTGAAAAGATTCTGAATAAAATATTATGCTAGTTCGTTTTGTATATTGATTCATCCATGTGGAAGGACATCATACATGAAAGGAGGAATCATGGGTTTACAGACTACTTTACAGCATCCCTTTTCCATACATATACATATATACATATTCAAAATCTTCTCACATTACTCAATGCAGGTATAAAAATAAATGTTCCCGAAGTGGACGTGGACTTGAGTCGTCGTTTTTTATGGTTTTGTGGCTTGAGAATAAACGAGATTCAGAGAGGTTCAATTTGATTATATACAAGATAAACATTTCTTAAAAGTTCACTCCAACTGATTATTCATGATCAACAAGGAAGTTCTCTTAATTCCTTTCCCAATATTGATTCTCGAAGTTTCTTGTGATTTTATAAAGCATCACGATTCACGAGCTACTTTTAAGGAGTTTCCTTTTAACCAAACAACAAAGTTTTGTAACATCTGATGAATGGTTATAAATTTGTAATAAATTACAACTTCATTGTTATCGATATACATATGTATGTACTTCATAATATTGCTTAAAAGGATATATGTTAGTCTAGAATTGTGAAACTTCAATAACTTACGGAATCACAGCTGGACATTATACAAGTGCCCTTCACTTGAGGACTTGCAGATATGAACCGATCCAATTAAATACAAGTACATAATCGATAACTTCAGTTTCAATACTTAATTGGTAATAAATAAATACTAAATCTAGAAACAAGCTTCTTTTGTACCGAGGGAAGAAACAATCACAATAATTAACTACACAAATGTGTTTTGATTTATGTGTCATAATTGAAATAACGCCCGGCGCATACTTGCGATTTTTTCTTAACTAAACAGTTTAGTAGAATTGTGTGCTTCTTCCGATTAGTTGTGTGAGGTGCGCATATTCGTGACAGTTTTCTGAGATATTCTCAGCACGAGATTTGCGATACACAAAGCCAGGATGCGTGACCACTCTTGGCGCTAACGCCAACTGAACCTTCTGAGTTGTGAATATACGCTCTCTCATACAGTGGCATGCAATTTAAGTCGCAAAACCAATTGACTTATGATTTTTTAATCGCGTTCCAATCGAGTCGCAAGTATGCGCACTCACATAAGATGCAATGCATTTTCCAGTCACAGCTAAATAGTTGTAGGACTGAAAGTCGAGTGTATGCGCGGGTCCTAAGTCCCCCAAATGCTTTGGGTTTAAACATTAATTATGATTCGATACGAGTAGATATCGATATCAAGTACTTTGCGATTCTTTCTTTCGATACCATGGTGGTATCGGTTCATCCCTAAGCTTAGAACGCTGCTACAACATGTTCAAACGCACTTTTCTCAAACAAGTTGTATCCAATGGAGTTGCTTTATGTTTATACTACTTTCAAAAATTACCAAAAATAAAATGGAATTTTCATCAGACAACCACCATTTTGTGAAACATTTCCTTCCGTGATAGGGACTGAACGATGTTCCTACTTATAAGGAATCTTATTGTTAATTTTGCTTCTGATGCGAAGAAGGGTTGCTACCGTGTCAATTAGCATCCCTTCAGTTTGCAACCCTGTTACAACTCATTTAATTTTCAGTTTTGTTTTATGGATATTTTCAAACGGTCAATAATTATGATGCGATCAATAACTATATAGCAACTTAAAGCATGTTTTGATTCCTATTTATCGAGTTTTCAAAAACGTTGGGTATAGAATATCCCATTAAATAGTTTGTACAAAAATCTCGTTTCTATGATACTACGATTATCGTTCAATTCAATAAAACTTTTGCAATTTAATATAATTGTTAACAATAAAGTTATGATTAATGTATTTCATCGTTATTACACTGAGGCAGGTATTTTATATTTTCCTTTTGAATATCCTTTTGAATCAATTGGGAAATTTCAGTAATTTGCACGTATTCAAGTTATAAGAATAAAACATATAACAAATGGAATAGAGCATCAAGCATGGTGCAAGAGGTTACAATAAATATTATTTGCAATTTAATTAATGTTTTTAAAATAGAAAACATTTTATATAATTGATTTGTTTCAAAGATAATACAACAAAATAGTTACAAACAAAATAGAATGAACATCATCCAGAAGATGTGATACACGCCCAAGAAGTTGAATTTGCTCTCTACTGGCTTCTGTAGAAGTTTTGTGGTTACCTACTTCATAATTGATGTATTATTATTGAAAATTATTCACTGCCAAGTGAATTTGCAGTTCGTGAGAATGCAACTTAAATGCGTAAAAACGTCAAAAGCAGATGAGCATATTAGCTAGTGTTTCTTTCAAAACGACATTAATATCACAAAAGCAATTGATGCAGCTTACACAAAGCAAAGAATGTTCCTTCAAAAATTTTCACTAACTTAAGAACTCCAGCGTCTGGAAGAACAAAAACAAAATGAAATCAAAAGCATTGTACAATTAATTAACATAGAAAATTGTGTTCAAACGTGGACATTTCATCTTTTATTAAATTGATTGAAATAAATATGAGAGCACAGTATGTTTCCGAACAAAAGAAAACGAATCGAAAAGGGCGTATGGTACCTTCGAACTGCACAGAAAAATCAACTCGATCGTCCATTGAGTGTTCACCACAAAACACGGCCGTGTCGTCGATTCTGTGACATAAAAATGTCATCTCGAATGGAATTGAAGTGAAATATTTAAAAACAATTGAATTAAATTAAAGTTACTTGAATTAATAATTGAATGACTGTTTTAAAATTAACACATGATGAAGTAAAACGCATTTTGTATTCACAAATAACCATATGGCACTGATTAATTGCAGAATTAATGAATTTCTGTAATCGAACATTTAACAAATCAATTGCGAATTTTTGTCCGGACAAATTCATGAATTTCTTTGGAATATTTCAAAATGCCGCATTAACATTTGTATTGCATTTGAACAATTGGTAATTGGGAAAATATTCATGAATTTATTTAATTCATTTAATTTGAAAAAAACTATTCAATTCAAAACGGAAATTCTGTTCAATTTGTGGTGAAAAATCGGATCCACCCGCTGTATTTTTGACAATAGAATTTCTAGAGGAACAGATTCGCGCGTATTTTTAAGTCGAATAAATTTCCATGATGTTCATGCAAATTCGATTGAATTTACGGCTTATATGTACCTATTACCAATGTGAAATTATCATTAATTAATGCATTTCATTACCACAATTCTGATGGAAACCTTTTCGCAACTCCAAAACTGATTTTAATCACTTTTTCACTGAATTTAAACGGAATGTCCATCGGCACAGAACCGCGACAGCCATCGTTTTAGAACTGTTCGACAAATGGCCATTTCTGGTTTTGCTGTTTGCCCGATGTATCGTTAAGTTTTGTTTATGTCGGTATAACACATTTTAGAACAGTTTCTTTTGTATATGTTTCTTCTTCGCATTTGACTTCGACTAAACGGTCTCTTTGCACCTAGTAAAAAGCGTACAGGGTCGAAAATTTCCTACGAACGAAAACAGGTTTTAACGAAACCAGCTGATTTTTTTGCATTTTATATATTGTTGCAGAAATCTAAAGAAATTAAAAGTAATTATTGGTTATATAAATTTAAAATAAACATATGTATGTGATTTTCACTAACACATTTCTCAATTAATTATTCTTTGTACATCTGTACATTCCCCGTCGAAAGTTTTGCAGTTTGCTACACATGATGGAAGATATTAGAACATCCTTTCAAGTTTAATTCATAACAGATGTTCGACACATCGTCTTCAAGGAATTACCCACAAAACTGAACACATGTATCACACATGTAAAATTTTAACTGAAATCCAGGATGATTTGATCCTTGTATGTGGTAAAAACTCTAACCAAGGTTTATCACAAACATAAACATATCGCGAGGTGCTAGATGTTCGTTACAGACCTTAACAGATGTTACAAGCAATAGTATATTCTAGAGAATCAAATATATTTGTGGATGTTCATTATGTAATTTCAACGAGAATCTATTAGAATGATTTTGCAATATATTACAAACACCAAAGTGGTTTTCTCTTATAGTTGATATTGCTTCTATGAATATAAGAATTGTTTTGGTTTAGTGAGACAGTCTTGATGAGCACAATGTAAGTCTATGGAATCTTCTTTTGTAGAGAATGAAAGAATTTCCAATTTGAGAAATTAAAGCGCTACTTTGCTACTGAATTCAATCAGTTTTATCACGTTCTCGTTACATACCAGAGTAAATATGAGTTTATGGTCCGAAGAGTGCAGTATTGGACACAGTTACTAATTAATAGAGTAACTGATAAGCGTTAATGGAGACTCAAATCGCCTCCAAACGAACCCCACCTCAGTTCAGTTAGTTAGAAATCATCTCTTCCTGTGTTAAGTCGTGATAGTTCTTAGTTAACGTACTACAAAGTTTTTGCGTTCTTCGTTATTACATAATTGGTTATTCAAATTGATTCAATCAAATTCATGATATTCAGTTCTTGTGGTGGTGTTAAATACAGAAACAATTTGAACTCAATTGATAATAATAATTGTAAGTTTCTTCAAGCATCGGACGACCTCAATCAATTTCTTTTGGCCTGAGAGTCAACTGGAGTTTGTCAAAAACCCTGCGAAAACTTATTCTGCTTCGTAATCTTAATTAACTCTCAAGCTTTAAGTGTTCAATTCACTCATATGATAATAATCATAGATAATCTTTGTTAACAACAGAAAATTTGATTGTATTCCGTAAATTGTACGATAACTTTCTTCTATCAGAGACCATTAATTGATAAGTCAAGTCAAATAAAATTTAATTTATTAAGTAATATTGCACTAGATGTTATTGATACATTTTGTGATAAAGAAACAAAAGAAGAATTTTGTTTAAGCTATTTGCTATAATCATAGAATTGAATATATGTACATATAATGAAGTTGCAACTTTTCAACGGTTACACATTCCTATATCTGCTAGGTACAGAATATCCTGGTTTTCAAACCATACAAAATATGAAACAATGATATTTACTTATGTAATTTTAAAACAAATATTGAGAGATTTTAAGTAAGGAAGGTCACGGTCAAGCTTATGATTTAAGAGGAAAGAGAAACGTTTCAAACGAATGATAAGATTATCAGTGATTTATTTATATTCTAACCCAGTCCATACACGATACAACATGTTCTCCAACTTGGTTGTACATTGGCCACACACGTTCAAACCAACTTACAAACATGTTGGCGTTCCAACTGTCATTCCTTCAGAAATCATGGAGAAATTCTAGCAACCGACTGAGAATTCTTCGAAAATTAAATAAAACCACAAACAAATTTGAATTTAATTATATTTTTTATTCAATTTGATTTAAGCCGTTCTTCCCCTTTTCTAAATATTTCAATGATCTGTTAAAAAAACTTTATTATAAGGCTTCTGTGCTGGTCCTCTTGAATGAGATTCCTCCACATTTCATTATTCACTATTACAATAGCAGTTTTTAGCACTTTTATTCACTTTTTTAATATCAATTCTTATTAAATGTTCGAATTTTTACTTAAAATTACATTAATTTTGACAGAAAGTCTGCCAACATGTCCATACACGGTACAACATGTCGGCCGACCATTGACTCCACCCACCGAAAATCAAAAATTTTTGGCCAACTTTTGGCTAACACACAGTACAACCGTTGGCCAACATCAGCCAAGTTGGCGAACGTGTTGTATCGTGTATGGGCCGGGTAATATACTTCACGCTAAGCTTATCGGCGTGTGACAAAAAATAGAGAATTTTGACCTATTACTTTCCTGGTCAATGAGATGAGAATCGGATTTTGGTGACGTATGTCACTTGATATGATTCAGAAGATAAGCCATTCCATAATCAACAAAATCTCAAGATTAAAATGTTTGTAGTTGCCCTTAAATTCCATCTTAACTAATTGATTACCTTTGAGATTACTAATATTGATTTTAGTAATGAACCTTTTTGTTGCAGATAACCCAGGATCCTATAAAGAAAGATGAGTCCACCAGGTGAAACAATGTTACTATCCAAAGATGTGCCTGACATTGAGGTAAAAAGGATAAAAATAAAGATTTCATCAATTTAAAAAGTCTTCTAACAGAACTTATTAAGGCTGAATCCAAAAGTGGCAACGAAGTGTAACCTTGTACCATCTTCAGAGACGAAGGTTAACAAAAAGCATTGGAAACGAAATACGGATCATTCTTGTCATGTGAGGATAAATATTTTTTTCACCCACCGTCGAAAATACACATTACCCGACAAAAAAATTCACTACTGCGCTCCTCGATAACGCAGCGTAAACCGGAATTTTCGACGGGAGTGTGTGTGAAAAACAATTATGCTCACCTCGGGAGAACAAATACAGCATCTCCATTGAGTGTTCAATTTACACTCGATATAAATGTTGTATTTATACCCCTTGGTGAACAATATACTATTGTAGTCGAACTCTCCTTTGATTTGCCTTCTCAGAAACCGCCAAATTTGAAAAATGACTTCTCTGATATCAAACATACCACATTATCGGAACGTGGAGCCCTCAGGGAAGCAGCAAGATGCCTCAAGTGCGCTGATGCTCCATGCCAAAAATCGTGCCCGACACAATTGGATATCAAGAGTTTCATTACAAGCATCGCAAATAAGGTTAATCGGTCTTTGAAGATACGCAGAACATATAAAGTTGGGTTTACCTTTCAATCATTTTTCAGAATTATTATGGAGCTGCGAAAGCTATTTTCTCGGACAATCCGCTAGGCCTCACTTGTGGAATGGTTTGTCCAACGAGTGATTTGTGTGTCGGAGGGTGCAACCTGCAGGCATCTGAGGAGGGCCCCATCAATATTGGAGGACTGCAACAATATGCTACGGACGTTTTTAGACAAATGGGAATTCATCAAATACCACCACCAAATCAGAAACCTCTGAAAAATCCAAACAAAAAAATCGCTCTGCTTGGAGGTGGCCCAGCTTCCTTGTCATGTGCAACGTTCTTGGGGCGACTGGGATACAAAGATATAATCATTTATGAAAAACGATCCTACTTTGGTGGTTTAAGGTTAGCATCAAATCCTTTTAACATATACGGTATTATCCTAATAAGTTCGTTTCAGCTCATCTGAGATTCCGGAGTATCGTTTACCATATGAAGTTGTTAACTTCGAAGTTGATCTCGTCAAAGATTTAGGTGTTCAATTTGAAACTGGACGCGCATTGTCCACACAGGATATTACGATTCAGGTTGTAGCTATTTACAGAAAAATATGACCGAATTCAGTGACACACAGAAATCTTTAGAATCTTTTGGACTCCAAATTCGATGCAGTGTTCTTGGGTATAGGACTACCTGAAGCAAAAGTTAATCCTGTATTCAAAGGACTTACAGAAGAAAATGGATTTTACACTTCAAAGAGCTTCTTGCCAAAAGTTTCATTTGGAAGCAAGAGAGGACTTTGTGCATGTAAGACTGAACAAGTTCTACCAGAGTTACATGGTAACGTTATAGTCCTGGGAGCCGGTGATACAGCCTTTGACTGTGCAACATCAGCACTTCGGTGTGGAGCTAGAAAAGTTTTTGTGGTTTTCCGAAAAGGTAGTTCTAATATACGTGCTGTCCCAGAAGAAGCTGAACTAGCACGAGATGAAAAATGTGAATTTATTCCGTTTATGTCGCCTTCCAAGATCATTACCAAGAACGGAAAGGTATAAATACATTTGCGTGCATTTTGAATAAATATTTTGAATGTCCATAGATTGCTGCTGTAGAGTTTTATAGAACAGAGCAAGATGAAAATGGTCGTTGGATTGAAGATAAGGATCAAACAACTCGTCTTAAAGCGAACTTTGTAATATCTGCTTTTGGATCAGGACTTTTTGATCCTAATGGTATTATTGTGTTGAAATTAATGTTGTCGTTCATCATATTTACTTTGAATCATTCACTCAGTTGTCGATGCATTGAAACCGATTGAATTGGACAAATGGGGTTTACCAAAAGTCAATGAGAAAACACAACAGACCTCGTTGCAGCAAGTTTTCTGTGGAGGTGATCTTGCAGGTTGTGCCAACACAACAGTAGAATCAGTAAACGATGGGAAAACTGCTGCTTGGTACATGCACTGCTACTTGCAGGTTTTCTATTTTCAAATTTAACCAGAGATCCTGTGTGAATCCCATTTTTCTGCAGGGAATACCTTTCGACAGTGACCCAGAGCTACCACTATTCTATACAAACGTCGATCTTGTTGATATATCTGTAGAAATGTGTGGAATTAGATTCGAGAATCCTTTTGGTTTGGCATCAGCTCCTCCAACAACCAACACGGCCATGATCAGGAGATCTTTCGAACAGGGCTGGGGTTATGCAGTTACTAAAACTTTTACGTTAGACAAGGTATGAGATTCATGCGTTTGAAATCTTTTCAATTTTAAAACCTTTGATCGTTCAGGACCTCGTTGTCAATGTGTCGCCTCGAATTGTTCGTGGAGTAACATCTGGGCATAACTACGGACCACAACAAGGCTCCTTCTTGAACATTGAACTAGTTTCCGAGAAATGTGCTGAATATTGGCTCAAAGGCATCACAGAACTAAAAAGAGATTTCCCCACGAAAATCATCATTGCGAGCATAATGTGTACATTCAATAAAGACGACTGGACCGAGTTGTCGAAGAAAGCGGAAGCTGCTGGAGCTGACGCATTAGAATTGAATTTGTCGTGTCCCCATGGTATGGGTGAATCTGGTATGGGTTTGGCTTGTGGACAGGATCCAAAACTTGTCAAAAACATATCCTTGTGGGTTCGGGATGCTGTACAGATTCCCTTTTTCGTTAAATTAACTCCAAACATAACCGATATTGTTTCAATCGCTATGGCAGCCAAGGAAGGCAAAGCAGATGGAGTGTCTGCCATAAATACTGTCCAGGGGCTGATGAGTCTGAAAGCTGATGGTAGTCCGTGGCCAGCAATTGGAACGGATAAGAAGACAACGTATGGTGGTGTTTCCGGAAATGCAACACGACCTCAAGCTTTGAGAGCAATTTCTGCTATATCGAACAAACTTCCAGGTTTTCCAATTCTGGGAATTGGAGGAATCGATTCAGCTGACGTAGCTTTGCAATTCCTACAAGCTGGTGCTAGAGTATTACAAGTTTGTTCAGCTGTGCAAAATCAAGACTTCACTGTCATCGATGACTATTGTACAGGTCTGAAAGCGCTCTTGTATTTGAAAGCGAATCCACCTCCGTATGACGCATTCCCTTGGGACGGACAATCACCTCCAACAGTAAAATTACAAAAAGGTAAACCTGTTGAACATTTGGTCGACGAGGATGGAAAAGTATACTGTAGCCTCAACCCAAAAGAAACGATCTATATACAATTTATTTTAAGGTTCTGGTTCACTTTGGACCTTATAAAGCTAAACGTGAAGAAATCTTAGCTAAGCGGCGAGAACAGGTGTCTCCAGTCGAATCCGAATCTGCTAATGGTGGGGCACCAACTCAGAGTAGCAAACCTAATCCTCCTCTGAAGATAGACGATGTTGTTGGATTGGCACTTCCGCGTATAGGAACGTACAAGAACTTGGACAACAAGAAACAAGTTGTGGCTCTCATTGATGACGTAAATTTATTCAAATTCTTTAACTTAATAATTAAATGAACGGAAAAATTCGTTTAGGATTTGTGCATAAATTGCGGAAAATGTTATATGACTTGTGCAGATTCAGGTTATCAAGCCATCACATTTGATCCTGAGACTCATTTGCCACATGTGACTGATGATTGCACTGGATGCAATCTTTGCCTCTCTGTTTGTCCAGTCATTGATTGTATCAGGTAAAGTTTCAGTTATCGGTTTGATCTTACGTGTTGTTGCTAAAACTATTTTACTTTTAGTATGGTACCCAAGCAAACCCCACACGTGGTCAAGCGAGGAATCCCTCATATGAATACATTCGTTACTCATGCTCTAAGCATGATGCAATAGAAATAAGCAGCATCACAATACTCAAACATCTAACCTAATAACTGAACATGAACATGATTGTTGCCCTATAACTTTTTAATATTTTCACATAACTACATACATATGTATTTAAATGTAATATAAACACAAGGTGGTTTTATACGAAAATTACTTTAGAATTTTTCATCTCTCATTAAATCCCTTAGCATACAAAGCAGCTTAGAAATGATATTGTTCATCCGTTTCCATAATCCACTTTTGTAGCCCCTTTGTGAACCCATGGGCAGTAAAATCCCGTTAATGTGGTACTTTAATTAATCCGACATTTTTCTTGGCAAGTCTTACAAGAACTACGCATTAGGCATACAACGCCCCTTTTTGGGTGGTCATGACACTGCATGGTGTGGCGTGATCGACTGAAGATGATAAAAATTGTTTTTATCGGCTTCAGTCGATCGTTTTTACTATTGATAACGAAGAATTTCTTGTTAGTCAATTCGTCTGAAATTATTTAGAAAAGGTTGTGCTCTGCTTATTGTTCTTATGCAATGTGCTTACTCTCGCTCGAGAATTCAGTATTCTCGACAGTCCGACACCGTCAGAGTGAAGGTGGGGGTTTCCCCTGTACTATTATTCTTGCAGACTGCTTTACAAGCTTCATTCTAAACAAAACGAGTTGGAGCTATCAAAGACTTAGATCGTTCATCATTATATTATATATACAAGCTATGAAAGCTAGTGTGAGATTGACAGTGAAATGATGAATATCTTTTTGAAACTAACCATCGGATCGAGATCAGACAAATTGATTAAATCACTTTTGGCCAAAATTTGTTTGGCTTAAACTGAATTTTCGAGTGTTATCTAGCTTTTGCTGTCTGCAGCAAAAGTTAATAAAAGTCGATTTAGAAAGTAACGCAATACGACAGACTAACTTCCTCTGGGCAATTCGGTTTTCTTGACCTTTCTTTGATGAACAAAGTAAAAGAAGGCTTTCAAATCCAAAACTTCTTCTTATTGATTTGTCAGTTAAAGATTATTAAATTGAAAAAGAAGATTACTTTCTCCAGTCAAGATCAAATTTACTTGCTACATATAAACGCACCAAACCCTTCAATGTTGATGATGGTTATGATAAACCATATGTATTAGTACGCAAAGTTCGATCGTCTATTAAATTTTTAAGTAAATGCTATAATCATCATTCAAGATTGTATCAATACTACAAACATTTCTAAGTCGCAGGAGAAACGATAAAAATTGAATTCGGGCATTAATACTTGATACAAAACATAATTAAAGATCACAATTGCTATATATGCTAAAACATTTTCTTGAAATTGAAGAGAATTGTAACATTCACGCGAAAACCAGTATGTACATTGAAATGTGTAGTAATCTTTACATAGTAGAAAATAATGTCGCTCTTCATATGTGTCGTTAGGTAATTTTTCACGGAAGGTTTATATCAATAAAAAAACTAAAAAAATATAATAATACCATATGTCGCGACCCCATTTATGACACTGGTCCCAACTTTTTTTGCTGCAGAGCCCCATGACGCATGCAACGTATGTGTTTCTGTAGACTGTAACGCTTTTGCAATTCGGAACAAGATCTGTGCCTCAAGAAATCTCTCTCATTTGACACTCTGTATTTCCGTAGAGACGGTTTTAATTGTTTTCTACAAATTTTGCTCGAGTTAAATACTATTTTGTTCATTCAACCGGTAGCATGTGGATTTGTACAAATTAGTGAAAATGGTAAGTATTTTTATGAATTTCAGATCTAAGAAAATCATAGCTTTCGAGAATTCGAAGTTAACCAATTTTCTTCCGCGTCCTACGGGGTTCATATGTATGACCGGCCCCCATTATTTTGACATTTCCTACCTTCCTCCATGCATCATATCTCTCTAAATTCAGGTTTTAAAGGTGTGCAAACAAAAGATTGGAAAATTGATAAAATTCAGATTTTCCCGCGTTTTCCGGATATATTCGTAAAATTTGCGATTGTTTTCATCAAATTAACAAGACTTCAGTTGTGGCATTAGACAGAACAATGCTCGATTTGTAAGGTACGGACTCAACCATGGGTGGATGCACGATATTGTCCTCTGGTGACTTTCGTCTAATCTTACCAGTCGTAACAAGAGGGACACGTGCTGATGAAATCAATCCTTCATTGAAAAGATCTTTTCTCTGGCCGTGTGTGAGTGGATTAAAACTCAAAACAAATATGAGAGTGCCGTTGTCAGGACACGAAAACCTCAAAATAGGAAATGGGCAGATGTCACAAAACAATGGGAGAGTTAATCTATATAATCAATACCTTTGCATTTTAGTAAATGGTCTTCAAGAATTAGCCAACAACGTTTATCCAGAAATTAATAATATAAGTTCTAAGAATATAACTTGCTCTAAAGAGAGAGCAATTTTCTTACTTACTACCGATCTAGTAGGTTAAATGAACGACCTTATTATCTCTAAAATTAATACACATGTGCAGGCGCAAACATACTACTATAGACAATAGACACCGTGTTGGACCAGGAAGAGACTGTATATTTCCCAATAGAATTTCTTAATTTCTTTTAACTTTCCGGATTGCCGCTATATAAATTAGTTTTTATTGCGAAACCTTAATCCACCCAAATTGTGTAACTGTATAACTAACTTTTACTATGGGGTGCACAATTCTGACCGGATAAGGAACTGGAGAAACCGTGTTAATTCCACAGATTCCATTGATAGCAACGATATTGAAGGAAAAAAATAAGTAAGACACACCAGGAAGTTAACTTAAATATATTATGCGCCTTTATACTCCTAATGTTATATCCACAAAAGTGCTATATGAAATAAAAAACTCTTTTTCATTTCTAAAGGCAACTTATTCACATTAGTGTTGCCATCCTATGAATACTACGTCAAGTCGTGAAAAACTTTAGGTTACTGACAGGCAAAAGTTCTGCCAGGCATTGAGTTTTACCAACAGATATCTTCCATTCCAATTCAAAAGAGTGCGGTTTCCAATAAAATTGTCTTTTTTAATCACTATTAACAAATCACAAGGTCAGACATTCAACGTGCGGGCGTGTTAGGTCTAAGGGTTGCGTGCTTTTCCCATTGACAGCTATAAGTAGCTCTTTCACGCACACTTCCAAAAAAATTGGTTTGTATTGTGTAACGAAAATACAGCTGCAAACATTGTTTGTAAAGAAATTCTATGATAAAAGGCAGTAACTTCATACTTTTCAGCTATTTTTTTTCAAAATTACAAACGTGCGAAGCCGGGGCGGATCTCTAGTACTAGATGAATTTGTGATCGTGGTATCATTGCCATCATGTAGGTGCCAGAATATCATTTTACCAAAATTGAGTATGCAAGTCTAACCAAGTGAAGCATATTCCAGGAAATGTGTTGATTTTAGGATATCGGGAAATGTACCTTAAATGTTCAATTTGATAAAATTAAGGCCTTTTGGCTTTCTAAAAGAAAAATTTTTGCGTCGAAAGTTTAAAACATAAATCAAAAGGATTTTGTCTCCAAGATTTATGAGTTCATTAAAGTTACCGCATTATTTGCATACTTAAACATAGGTAAAAATATTTTTCAATAATATTTTGAATGAAAGTGTTAAGAATTATGAAATCTTGTCACTTTGCTTCAATAAATTATGATGAAGCTAACCTCGATTTTCCAACATTCATTTGCATATTTTGAGACTTTTCAGCCCACTTTCAATCAAGTTATCTCGTGTCTAGTTGCATTGTATCCTGCAATAAAACACAAACTCATGGTTATGTCTATCTATGCAATAGGATTAATAGAATTACGTGAGTTTATTAATTAAACGGAATCCAAAACTCATTTTTTATAGATTAACTATTTTTTCAAAATCTCAATTATTATGCAAAACGGAAGCTTCGTCTGAAATCGATTAACTCTGCTAACAGTTTTTGTGCTTTTCAAAAGGTAAATATTTTATCCTCAATGATTTTAAATTAGTGGAAAGCTTTATTTTTTCGGACTGAATTGGTTATTTGTTTTTTACGAATTGGAAATTATTTATAAAAATTATAAAATACGTATTATATTTCATATATATATTACAATTATCTTCAGTTGACGTTGTTCTTAAATCCCAGTTTTGGATAAGGGCTAAAACTGTTGGCATTGGTTCACTCAATATGCTGATATGCTGGTTGTATAGAAGAGTGTAAGTTCTCATATCTGATGGCTTTGTAAAAACACAGCACGATAAGTAAAAGAGAATGCAATCTGCAATACCGATTTGTAGATATCTAAAACATCCAAAACAGCACGATTATCACTGACTGCGACACAACATGAGTAGGTTACATACATTTACACACATTATGCAATAAAAGTGAAAATCACATGCGCCCACATGTCAAAATGGCATTCGAAACATATCAGCTGATCACAATGTACGGACAAGTGTCAAAAAATGCCGGAAATGAGGTTAAATTACCAGTTTTCATATGAAAAATTGAAGCTATCTTAAAAAATATCTAAGGATATGTAAAGAAAAATTTTAGGTTAATAAAAGAAGTTTAAGTATTTAATATATGATTCTCCTTATTTTTACCTACAGATGTTTTGGCACACGCACATGACGCCGACCAGGATACACGTATGTAAATAAAAAATGCGAATAACTGCATAAGCTAGGAGCTTATCTTAAATAAATAAAACAACAATATTTGCTTGGAATAGAATTTCAAAATTTAGCCGGGGTCAATATTGTGGTTATTCCGAGAAATCTTTTCATTTCGAGAAAGGCCAAACAAATATCAAAACTCGTCTTTTTGAACTTTGCAATAGGTAATAAATTTTTGTGGGTTAATTTTTGTTCAAAATATAAAAACAAATTTTAGAGTGAAGCTGAACAGAACTGGAATATATCTGAAACTGCTGGAACTTTCCGGCAAATGTTACGTGTTTGTCGTCTGGATTGTGAAACATCATAATCTTAAACGAAAATAACCTTGAATAAAATAAGTCTCCTCATTGGAATGGATCTTGTCACCTTGAAACAATTTTTAGTAAGTCACTTGCACCTCATATTTGGCGCAATTTAGTTATCTGTCAAAGGAAATCTTATCAATATTCACGAGTTTAAGGTGCATTTAACGATCGAACTATGGCCAAGATATTTGAAGTTGGACAATGAAAAACCTTGACAACATGGCTGCATGCAGAGAAAGGTGCTGCAACGATGAGACATGTTTATACCGTTATAATTCATTAACCTGCCGTGGAATTGTTAATCACTTGACAACAGAAATACCTTCAAAATGAATTGATTACCTTCAGCTATTTTTTGTGCTTCAACTCACTTACCGGTTGAATTCATTAAAAATAATTCTTGTTTAATGCGTTGTGTATCATATGAAAAGGAAAGAATTTTTGCTATTAGTTCAAAAAAACCTTTATGAGGAGGTTAACCCATCCATTTCCGGAAAAGCAAGAGATGATCCACAGGAACAAAAGCAAAATCAAATGTCAACTACATATGATGAGTAAAACCTCATTTTTGCACGTACAACATACCTACATACCATTCAAAATCTACATAAAGACAGTATAAAGCCTAAATCTAATGTTATCTGTTTTTAATAAGAATTACGAAACTATTATGCCGAACAAATCAACAAGTTTGCTAATAATAGTATGTCGACAATTTGTAATACGATTAACCTATAAATTTGAGAAAAAAATAACACCGAAAAAACCGTCTCACACCTCATAAATCAAGTGAAATGCCTCTTCTTGTCACTACACTCATTCAATTACCAATTTATTGCTTACTTTCGATTGTTAATTTATTATATAACCTTGTTAAATATGCTCGACATTGTATGATGAATCTCATTCCAGAGGAATTTGCATTAGCAATTTAACAGTGCGAGGTGTTATGAAGATCGTTTTTTTTTGGGTGCTACATATTTAATGTCATCACTTTGTCGAAAAGAAAACATGTCACCTTACTGCAATCCACTTGACATTAAAACAAAAATTTAAGATCAAAATTTAATAGATTACTGAAAACATTTTTATAAACAGTATAATAGTAGCCGGTCTTGTTTCTACTCGTATATTCATGAATAAGAACCAAACTATGCGTCAGTCAAAGGCTAGCGAAGATTTTTCAAAATTTGTATGGAATGGCAAAACTGTCGACGAGCAAACGAGCAACGACTGGCGATTATTCTCGGCATCTTCTCTTTGTGCGAATTTTCGTATACTTTTTTCTGTCCCTACCTTTTTCTAGACTATACGAGTAAGAAAAGGACAAGTAGCTTAACTGATTTTGTTAGCTCAACGAGTTTACTCTTAATCTTCAATTACGTATGTGAAAAAGCTTATAGAACCATTTGGAAGCAAATTTTTATGGGCAGAATTTGCAAGTAACACGAAATCTTAATACCTTATAAAATGTCTATGAGCTAATAGAATGATACTCGATCAAATTAATGATGGAACAATACAATAATGGACAATACCACGTGTATTGTCATTGGTATAAAGTAGATTAGCTTAACAGAATGGAGACAAAACGTTTCAAATTATAAAATAACACATGAATCTTACGGGTAAAATAAACATTTCCACTTTGCGCGGTGCAATATTTGCATTTATATTCTGTGGATTTCAGTGCAGCGATAAAATGTCAAAAAAGTTGAAAGTCTTGCGAAATAAAGTCAAGACACTAAATTTTCTTAAAGACGTTATTATTTTAAATGCAAATTTCATTCAATAAAATCTTTTTCGATGATGGTTTTGATGATAGTGTCACTGGTAATGTGATAAAATGTTGGTCAAGGAGTTAAATTTAACAGCATCTCCAAAGATGGTTGACCTTGTTGTTGCGATAAAACAATTTACTTTCTTTCGATGAAATTTTGAAAATGATTTTAATTGAATATTCACAAAAATCACAAAAGTGAAATGAAATGAAAGTGTTATTTTATACAATCTGTCTTCATCAATTTTCTTTTCTAACCCAAGAGAAGTTGAACAAAACAGCATTCTCATCTCAAATCCACCTCAATATGTATAAGAAACACCAAAATATATTTATGAGGAAAAGTTACATAAATGGATAAAGAAGAAAATATCTGATGAACCTAAGAAGTGCTTGACATCAAAAGACTATTGCTTGTTGAAGACATTTAACCTTTACCGTGATTCAAAGCCTTTGCACACAGAAAGGAGTGGAAGACGTTGATGTGTTCTTCAGCTTAATGCCGACATTTTCTAAAGAAAGCTTTACTAAGCTATTTATCACATACCGTCATCTTGGCTTGAAAATGTAATAACACGTAACAAGAATACGTTTTCTTTTGAGTTTATGTTTTTGTTACACGTTCATCTTGATAATGGATGGACGTGACAAGTTCAAAGCTTTAGTCACATGAAGTTTCTAAGAAATGAATTCTCACAAGTGTCTGTCCTCAAGTAACAAGATGAAGTCGTTTGACTTTACGAACAGGTAAGCAGGAAGTTTAACGACAACTTTTGCGTCAATTGATTGTAAAGCATTCAAGTGCGCAAATAATCCATGGAGTTAAAGAAAAAATTTAAAATTTTCCTTTTCAACATTGTCAAGATCAACTTCCTCATTTGGTTAATATAGATCTACTTGCATGTAAATAGTATTGGTTTGCTCTGGTAACATACCAGTCCAATCACGGTGCTTAACTGGATCTTGCAACTAACCAGCATTTAACGATCAATTTCAACGAATTATGTAGAAGAGTGTTGAGTTTTGCATGCAATCCATCTACGTATACCAGCCACACCAGATTCCCCACTGCCTACATTTTGGTTTCATTAACTGAATTCCGTTGGTAGACACTATAGAAGATTGGGCCTTGTAAAAATTTTTGTTAGTCGAGTGGCTGTCGTTTGAAAGTGAACGTGTTACCTACCAGTGGTTAGACGATCGTTGTACTGTACTGTGGTTTTTACCTGTGATCCGCACATAAGTTGCATAATTTTTAAGGCTCCATTAAATATCAAGTGATCATGAAGTTTATTAACATGTGAGTTTAGAAATTTTTAGTTTTGATGATAAATTATTTGAACAATTTATAAGAAAACAATATTATTTGAATTCAAATATCCGCTGAAACTTGAGTTGTGGATTTATGTATGTGTCGAAATTTTATTTAGATGTTGTATGTATATAGCCAAGTGGATTATCCAAATTTGGATTTAACTTGTAAATAACTCTTAAGTGGTTATCTTTATACATCGTTTCATGTTTCCTTTCTTTGAAGTAGTTAACACATGATATTGCAAAAAAAACGTAAATCGAAAAAACGAAATTTTAAAATATTAAAATAAAAAATAAATATTAATTGCTTTTACCTTAAAAAGAAAAGGTGAAAGGTTTTCGTTTTGCAACATTCAAAATCGATACTTGGATAGTATAAATCTGTTGGATATTGCACTCTGTGTGATCGTATAGGGTTTGCAATTATTTGGAAAGTTTCAAGAGTGTCGTAATCTTTGGTTTCTCGAAATCCTCATGTCCTCATTTTATATTCTCCGCAAGTAGTTAATGGATCGTTCGAATACATATTTTTGTAGTCAATCCAATAATGACTACAATAGGTCTTGGAACCATTGCAAGACTTTACCATGGCTCAATGCATATGATTTGTGTATTGTCTTACACATCGACTTCATGTTGATTGCATTGAGTACTTCCATGAAATGCAAACTACTATTCGTGTCAGCCAAGCCCAGACAACCTTCTAGATCCAAGAAACAGCTTCAATTCGAACACAAGAAATATTCCTAGCGTCATTGTTTTAAGTACATATAGCGTTCAACATAATTACCATACAAGCTGTATGAAGATATTTTGATAATAATACTTTTCCTTGTTGGTTAACAGATTCCCTGAAGATCATCTCGTAACTTCAATTTATTGGGTTACTATTAAAATAAAATTCAAATGGCTTTTAAATTTAATCAATTGTACTTTGAATTTTTACTTCCGCAAGTGGATAAATGCTAAATCTTATTTTTCCTCAATCGCAATGAAATCAATGCACAGCCATACTTCCATTCGTAATTACTTCTGGGTAAATTTCATTTGATAAATGTGATCTGCTTCCAGATATGTAGAAGAGAAAATTGAAGCATAAGTTATTATAGAAGATATGGAAACAGTTCCTTGATTCTTAATATCTCAATTGTATATCTAGTTGTTAGTGGTTATTCTGAAATGTACATTATATGGGCACATTCAAATTCAAAGAGAAATGTTTTCAGGTCGACAACTATTGTGCAAGAAGGCTAAGCTTGTTATAAATGTATTTTTACATTTATTTTTAACTCAAAATTCACTTAACAATTTCAACAATATTATAAAATTAAATTGAATATTATGTTGCTTGATAAATATTCAATTATATTACGATATTTATTAATATATATTACCAGATGAATAACTTTTGCATAAATTAAGTTATTAAGACATTAAGAAAAAGTTAATTTACAAAAATATTGCCAATATGAATTTAAATGATATAGTCAATATTTTATGAAACACATAAAAGTATGTAATGCTTCCGTTTTGGTCTACTTTTATAAACATGTTATTTTATATAATCAAATGTTTAACTAGAGCTGAACCCTTTGTGAATCCTATAATTAAGACCTTCACTGTCCTATTGTTTCATAGAATGATACTACATATGTAGCTCAGTTAATATTAGTACGAGTATGTTATACTTTATGATATAATTTCGTTTCTGGGTACTTTTATGTTTTTCACGTGTAGATTCATGTATGTATGTGGTATTCTTAACACCTACACTCAAAGCATCCTAACGGCAGAATGAATTTTATTAGTTTCTGTGTATTTTTATGGTTTTCACGTATATCCGCATATGTATGTATGTGGTATTCTTTATACACTCGAAGGTTCCTAACGGCTGGATGGATTTTGTTCAGTTCATGGATATCGCGCAATGTTCATAAGCTGGTTTTAATAAAACCAACATGGCGGCCGTAAAATACGAAGAATTGGCGTACCATATTGAGTGATATCACGGAACAGATATTTCTCGATTAAAATGATGTTTCCTTGATAGTCTTACAACCATAAACGTCTTTCGCTATTTCAATTTGTTGTATAGTTGCTTCCATTACAAGTTCAAAATCTCTGGTTGCATCTAATAAAGTTTATTTTACACTTCACAATATGAATGACATGGATTTACATACATATATCAAATCTTCAGGTTAAAAATTATGTACATATTGCGTTTCTAGCCTCAATAGAGCCGTTCGAAAGTGTTAATGCATAAAATGCGTATATTGACCTAATCAAAATTTTATGTAATTTGAATCTTTAACATTTCAGCAACAATTGATTTGTGGCTTGGATTGTTTCTTAAACTGGTTTTTAGCCATTTTCAATGTTACTTGAGATGGATGTTGTAACATTTTTCAATTATTAATCATTATTGCTAATCTCAACATATTAATTCAAATTCAATGATTTATTGGTATGACGTGATCATGGTAATATGTTCATGGATCAGGATAATAACGTCAATTAAAATTTGAAAAGGTCACTTGTGAATTAGACTCCAACAGCGCTCTTAAAAGGACGTTTTCACTTAGCACGATTTGGGTTATTGTTTGCAAAATTTTGTTTTTCAGAAAATATCTATGAATTATAAAACTTTTACATACATAAAAATTTTTAAGGTTTTGCCATTTAAAACGTTGTTTCATAACAGTTTTGTCAGGAATTGTGGCGGGTGTCATGGCATTTCTTTGCTTCACTCGATCAAGACTACGCCTTGTATTTCTCCTTGACTCATAAGATCCCAATCTTTGGAATGGTGATGACACACCCGTGCTGGAAATTTCGGGGATCCGCCCTCGTGGGGATTCTCCTAAAAATTTCAAATGTCAGCAGATTGAAATTTTCAACAAGACCTATTCATTCAAATTCAAATTTTTGATTAGCATTATAATTTTATAAAAGTTCAAATCAGCACAAGATTGTTTTACGACCAAGTTTATGCACTTAAAAATTGATTGCAGATTAACTAGTTTTTGCCCAATTGTAAAGGTATTTTGTTTATTGAAAAATTTTATAAATAACTCGATAAAACAGGGAAACAACTTTTGTTTACTTGAAAAGCAAGTTTTCATGGTAGATATGGCAATCTCTTGTTCACCACGCCAAAACTGCATTTTGGACTGCTTTATGAAAGTACAGGCTTCAAAAAGTATGAAAACGGAAATCCAAATCATAAAATTCAAATTAACTAAAAGAAATTTGAAAATTCATTGCTGTTTCTTGCATAAATGCCAACAAACTTCGACATTTAAACAAAAGTACACGAAGTCGTCTTCAACACGAAACGTAGAGAATATCTACTATTCACGTATTCAATCAATTATAAAGAAATTAGGAACCCCGTAGAGTCCCATTATGAGTGTCTTAAAAAAGAGAAACCACAAAAAATATGTAAATAAAACCTTTTGCTATGGGTTAACCCAAAAACCAAAACTCACGCTCAAGTGTCGTGATGATAAAAATTGCAAGCCAATAACTAACACTGGCTGGCATTAACAGGTTTCCCATGCAATCGATTGCAATAACTAGCTACCAACGATCAATACCTACTAATAACAGTTTCTCTATGGTTAAATGTCAACAGTAGATTAAAGCAATTTCGAGAAAATAAAGTTTCAGAATAAAAACAAACAATTCATTTTAATGAAATTATAAGGAAAATCTAACATAAGACTTGAGATAAAATACATTTTGTAGGACATCATCACACAACATCAATATCACCATCACTATCACTATGATCATATGACTTTTAAAATGTTTTATTACTACCGGCTTTGAGGCATGGACTCTAGTGAAAGTTTCTCGATGAAGGACAAAAAAATTTAACCAGTTTCTTAAGATTCCCTCTCAGTTGTGAATGCTTTAAAATATGCGCATGCATAAAACGAATCAAATGAAAACGAGAGTGTCTTCAAAGTATCAACTTGTCGTGCAAATTACTGAATCGTGATCGGTGATGGTATTTTCATACATTCCAATCATTACGTAAATCTAACAGAACTCATTGACCTTATGAGGTACCTACATACATGGTTGTGATAAGAGGATGCATTTGAGCTATTCGCTCATGAGGCTTATGAACCTTACGTGTCCATTAATTACACTACCGCAAAGTGGGTAATTGCAACCAATTGGTTGCCTTATTCTGCAAAAACTCCTTAGAGCAAATAAATGAAGTTATGTATTATATATGAGTGACAGCACACCTGAATAAATTCTAACCGTATTTTCATAATATATTACCGAGCGACAAGCAAGTCAAGGTCGTCGTTACAAAAGTAGACACTGCCGTTCAAAGACTAATCGGAATTAGAGGTATGCAATGGTTAAATGTAAAACTGGATTTCGAGGGAAATATATTTTCAATTAACGGGCGTATGCCGTTCAAACTAAAATTAGAGTTAGCAAACTTGTGAGTCTCGAAAACCGGTAACTCATGAAGTGTTTTAGGATTGGCTAACTGGAGCATTTTCATTCCTTATTTCACATAAGTTGCATTGTATTTTAGAGTTGCACCATGGAAATAAATTAAGAACTGTAATATACCTAATAGTCTAAATTGTTTAACACGGGCGGGTTTTAAAAGTGAAAAAAGGCATATTTCCAGGATTTTTTTGGGATATACGAATAATGTGGGTTTACTTATTTAATATGCATGTTATAGTATAACATCTCGAGAATCTTCGGAAAATTTAAGAAAACTATTCCTGATTACTTGTTGATTTATGTGTAGAATAGAATGTATGTGTAGAAATAGTGTTTAAAATTCCAAAAGGATCGGTCAAGTAGATTTTGAGTTATAATGTTCACGAACTTCAAAAACGACGTTTGCGAGAAAATCGATTTAAAGTTTTTTATACTCGAACATCCAACATTAAGCATCAATCAATGGGTATAATTTTTCTTCGTTAGTTTTGCTTCGATCTACTTGACATTTTCACACAATACTCTCGATATGCTGTACATTCAGAAAATTATTTTTAAAGCTTTACCCCGCCCTTAAATGAATTAATAATTTTATTAAAATTTAATTCTCTTACAGTGCCATAGTATTCTTTCTCGTCTGCTTATTAACAACATTTGCGCTACCTGATGAGGAAGCGCCAAAGAGGCCAAATCTTCTTTTAAGAAGACCCAACCCACGCGGTGGACCTCTTGCTGGTAAAACTAGTACAACCACAGCAGCACCACCACTTGAGGAAGAATTAGGAGATGAAGAATATGAAATCGAAGAAGGCGAAGAAGTTGAAGGGGAAAGTGATGCAGCTCCAGCACCATCAACAACAACTACAACAACAGAACCACCGAAAAAGATCGGTCCAATTATAAGACCCTTCCGCAGCAATGATGATCTTCTCCTTGCACTGAAACGTCGCCAAATGAGCATGAAGAAAGGAAGCTCCAAAGGTATGTATAACAATTTCAAAGATGATTTTAGAGGTTTAATCTTATCTAAACATTTCAGTGGTAGAAAAACCAAAACCAAAAGAAACAGAAGTAGATGATGAAGAAGATGCTGCTCCTCCAGCACCAGCTAAATCAAGACCAGGTACGTTAACCAATATAGAGATTTTGTAATCTGTTTGTATAAATATATTCATTTCTATAGCAGTAGGAGGACGAAAATTCGGCGGAGCAGGTCACAGAGCAGCTGATGATTCACCATCAGCATCAGGTGATGAAGGTTCAGCTCCAGCCAGGCGAGCAGGTGCACGTTTCAGCTCAAGAGCAGCCAGAAGTAATAATTAAGTGGACTTGTTCAATACTTTAGTGAATAACTATTATTATTTTTTTTAATTTGTAAATAAAGTGTTTAAAAAATTAGTCTTTATCTCTATGATATTTTTGAACTGAGGTCATTTATGGATTTATTTCGTTTAAAACTCCACCTTTGACCATGCAAATTCTAATTTCAAGCTTCCAAAGCTGTCCATTTTGATGGTATGTCCAGGGAGTGACCACACTTCTTCATGGTATATTTTGACGCTTGTCAGTTTTAAAAACAAGTAGGGGAGACCGTGGTAAAACGGGAAATTCACTATTATGCGTCAGTCATACATGCAAATTTCCTTGTGACGACCAAATTTGCAGGACCTTCTGTGTCCCTACGTGAGTCCCCGAGAATAACGTGTTTATACTCAGTTTAGCTTAAACTTTACAAAAACCTTCATTTTGGTTATAATTTTAAACGAAACAGTAAAAAAGTATCGAGCTTTTTTTACGTGAACATGTTTTCGGACCAAACTTTCGATTGTAGGCCGTAGTAATAGCATTGAATTTTGATATTAGGTGCTTTCCAGAGCCGTCAACGCTTTAGATTAGAAATGACCGATTTAATTGTAAAGTATGTTTCCTGGGGAAAAATGGTCGGGGCAACACAGGTTAAAACAAAGTTTTATGTTTTTGCAGAAAAATGAAATTCAGGAAAAAAAATTAGAAATAAATGTGAAAAGGTCGAAACTAGGACGCGTAAGACAGAAAGTTATTATGTCCATGCATGCAGTATTTCGAAGTCAACCGAAACATGGGTCTATGTTACTTGTGTCACGGTTGTTTCCATAATTCTTACAATTGAGGTAATCAGGAGTACCAAAGGACTTAGTTTTGAAGGTTTCCAGCTTAACTGAAGCATGTTCTCCTTTTGTTCCAAATCATTCCGTGGCCGAGGCATAACGGGACATTTGAGTGCTTTATTGTTGTTTCGGTTTACTATATAATTTAGTAATTTAGCTCGTAGAGCCTATTCATAATATGAAAGAGTATATATATTGAACAGTTTAGTTTTCTTTATATGAGCAGGGTTTTCTTGGGTATTGTAGGTACTTACTTAAAAATATTATTATATAAAGATACTTTGTTTTAACTACTTGGTACTACTTGTAACAAGTAGCTAATTTTAGATCTAAGTAGCTAATTTTAGATCTAAGTAGCTTTTTTATTTTAACTTTATAAAATATTAATTTAGTTAGTTCAGTTTAGTTTTGTGACAATTTGGAGAGCTCTTTTTGAATGGAGCTCAGGTTTTAATTAAATAATATAATTATTATTATTATTATAGTGTATTTTAAATATTATGTATTAAATAAAATATTAATAGTTATGTGAATATAATTTTTATTTATTCATATAACTATAGGTATCACATTCTGACCCGGGCTCCCCTACCTACTCTTTGGAAATTTATAGGACCCCTTTTGAGTGTATTGAATCCAAATACTTGGGGAAAGATATACTCGAGATAGGAAGTAAAGTATTTATACCTTTTGGGTCTGTTCCCGTACTTTTTCAGTAAAAATCAGCTTACTCTCAAATTATGCTACCAAGAGTGTAATCCTGTCAGTGTGAGCGAAATACTGAAATTAGTACAGCAACGGAAAATCAGTATCATTCAATAAATCTCAAATTTTGATATGGAGTATAACCTAAAAATAAAATATTTAAAAAAATGTTTACACAAATCTAAGTACATATATTGAAATAATATAAATTACGTCTGTTCCCGTATTCGAATAACTTACTGAACTTAAGTATTTTGCGTTCCCGTACGGAGAAAGTGAGGAAAATTGTGAGAAAATTGCTCTCACAAGCACTCCCCCTCCTTACTGACTTTTGCTGAACAAATTTGGTTCAGTAAGAGGTTGAAAACTGTCAAATGCATGTGTGTATTTGACAGTTGTAAATGTGATTTTAATTTGTTTGTATATAGGTATTTCGTAAATTTATTAGTAAAATAATTATTAGAAGGTAAAAAATTATTGACTTTTGTATATTTGTGTGAAAATTTTTCATCTTTAGTTTATACCCCATATTATACTAAATTTCCGTTCCTGTACTAATTTCAGTTTTTCGCTCATACTGACAGGATTACGCTCTTGGTAGCAAAATTTGAGAGAAAGCTGATTTTTATTTTATTTTGAAATGGAATAGATGCCATAAATTATATATTTAATTTTCGTAATTTTTCAATTTTTACCTTAATAAAACCATGATTAATAAATTGCTTTTTAATAAATAAATATTTCCAAATTCGCCTATAACGAATTCCCGAGTCGAGACGATTGAATAGTTTGTCTGCTTTTCGAATGAAACTGTTCGAAATGTTAAAACCAGACAAAAGTGCTATAAAATCGAAACGCATCCAACTTCACACCTCTGCTATCTTGTCGCCAGTTCGTCGCTTTCGGATTTTTGGCAGCTCTTAAGTCTTCGCAGTTTATCGCAAGTTTAATTTTATCCTAATTTTGCTGTAGTTCTGTGCCATTAAGGTGGAGGTGTCTCAAGATTGTTAGTTTTTATTAATATAAATTACCTTCAAAATGGTTATTCAACCAAGTGAAGACGCGACAAACGCAAAACCAGTTTATCCTAGAATTTTCAATAAAATTGTATTGACGCTTGAAAACTGCTTGTTGCCTGAACCGAAACTCGAAGAAACACCATCACAAATTGATGGTTTGGATAGGGAAACAGAAAAGGATCTACGTATTTTAGGATGTGAGTTGATACAAACTGCAGGAATACTTCTGAAGCTGCCTCAGGTAGCAATGGCAACCGGTCAAGTACTTTTCCAGCGTTTTTACTACTCAAAGAGTTTTGTCCGTCACAACATGGAAACCACAGCCATGAGTTGCATATGCTTGGCATCAAAGATTGAGGAAGCACCACGCAGAATACGAGATGTCATCAATGTTTTTCATCATATCAAACAAGTTAGGGCTCAGAAGTGAGTGAAAATCGAATGAACAAAAAATTAATTTTCAGGTTATGTGACTTGGACTTTTGTGTTTTTAGGGAAATAACGCCAATGATATTGGATCAGAGCTATACAACACTCAAAACGCAAGTGATAAAAGCTGAACGACGTGTATTGAAGGAACTGGGATTCTGTGTTCACGTGAAACACCCACACAAATTGATTGTTATGTACTTACAAGTTCTTGGATACGAAAAGAATGAGAAATTGATGCAAATGGCATGGAATTTCATGAATGATTCATTAAGAACTGATGTATTCATGCGTTATCATCCAGAAACTATCGCTTGCGCTTGCATATATTTAACAGCTAGAAAACTAGGTATACCACTTCCATCGCATCCCTCGTGGTATGGAATATTTTCTGTTTCTGAAGATCATATTACAGACATTTGTTATCGTATAATGGATTTATATAGACGACCGAAGGTATTTATTCTGTTGTGGTTTCAACTGATAACATGTATTTTATTTTAGAAATTTATTTGTAGCAAAATTTCGAAATTTTACTTTCAGCCAAATGTAGAAAAACTTGAAGAAGCCGTAGAAGAACTTAAGAAACAATATCTAGAATCAAGGAATAAAAGTCGGCAGGAACATAATACACCACCAGCTGTAACGACAGTAGATAGGACAAATGGGTCTCATAATGCTTGGGGCGGTTTCATATCTAGGGCTCTTCCACCTCCAACAGCAGAAACAAAACCAACACAGAAGCGTTCGCATTCGCGTTCGAGGAGTCGTAGTAGATCTCATACGCCTGAAGATGATTTTAAGAATCGTCCTAGAAAGAAGTCTAGACATCGTTCTAGAACGCCAAATAAAAGTAATAAGAAGAAATCACGGAACTACTCTAGATCGCCGTCATCTTCACCCCATTCTAAACATCGAAAGAGGTAAGCATTGATAAATACAATTTTAAACAATATAATTACTAGTTTTTACCCTTCTAGAAATGATCGAAAATCACGCGATAGAAGTGATCATTATTCTAATGGTGATCGTAAGGATCGAGACAGAAATCGCGATCGGGATCGAGGTAGAGAAAAGGAACGTTCCAAACATGATCGTTATCTATCGGGCTCGAATCGCAGCAGCCATAGATCTAGTAAACATCGTGATCGTTCACGGGATAGAAAGCGTTAAGTTTTATATATGTTGTGTGTAAGAAATATTTTAATTTTTAAGATGAAGTTTGTTAAGAAAATATGTAAATAAAGAAAATAGATTTTGATGACTGTAAGTTTTAAAACTAACAATTAAATTTGTTCATTTCTATAGTGACTTTCATCAACTGTAACTTTGATACCATGTGTGTAGTACGTAAACTGGGACTATTCCTTGCTTCTTTCGAGTCATTTAAAAACGTTATTTAGTTCATGTAATTTGGGAGAAATTTTATAAGAGTTTACTTCACAGCACGTGACAGTCATAGTTTTGTTCCATCTTTACCATCCAAAAGTAATACTGGCGCTAAAACTTTGACAAAATGCAAAAGCAGACCGTGGTTGAACTGAAGTAGTAATTTATAATTAATTATTTTGCATATATTAATCATTCCTTTTTACACAAAATTACACTTACATTGAGCATAATTCTAATCGCTTTCATATAATTTGAAATAAAAATTTTGAATTAAAACATTTTGCAATCAAGAAGACCATATTCGCAAGTTAATGGCTTGTTTTTCGATAAAAAGCGTTTTGGCTTAAACTTTGCGTGATTACGCCTACCCCCGTCTCTTTACCCTAAAAATGTCTTTAAATATTTTCGAGGTTTTAAATAGTACAATGTATATAAATGTGAAAATTAAAAGATTTAAAACATATATCAGTATGTATAACTAAAGACGTTTCCAATAATTTTGCCAATTGGATGAAAAATACAATATCACAGCATTAACGCAGCGACTTAAATTCAATTTTTACGCTTCGATTGATATTGAATATGAAATAAGAGTCAATTGGGGATGATGTACTTTAACATCTCTAAATTCATTTGTAAAAGTCAAGATATAAACACAAAATATTGTGGCAACTATCCATTCTGATATCGAACTAGCGACATGGAACTTCCAACCACCGTCATCAGGTAACCTTTGAAGAAACATTTTAAGTAAGAATATCACAAAAAACTGTTTTAGAAATACCATTTTCTTGCATCTTTTCCATGGAACTGTATGTGAGATATGATCCCGGTTATAGCCATCACTATGAAGAAGATTGTACACAAAGCAGCCAAAGCTAATCTAAAGTGAGCTTTGAGTTTTGTACCGAGAATTGGTTGAAGCATGTATGACAAACCAGCCTGTAAAATTTAAATCATCTTATTATTTATATTTCCAATTTTGATTTGTCGCTTTCCACTACCTGAATCCAGAAGTACAGAGTCCCACATCCAAAGCAAAAGAATGCTCCAATGAAATGGACTATTCTGACATTTGTTTCCTGGAAATTCGCTACAATACTTATCCCCAGACATGATATTATTCCAAAGTACAATCCGATTTTATTGTACTTAAGTGTTTGAGCTCCCAAATCTGGATGATGTCCATACAACTTTAGAATTTGCCGGTATCTTATGTAAATTATAATTCCAACTAAAAGAGAAACCTTAGCAATTACTTAATCATTGAAAAGAACCTTTATAATGCACTTACGCAAAACACTACCAATGTTGATAAATTGCCCGAAAACGCAACTTTCCGGGGAATAAGTGGCTGCATCGCTTATGTATGGCACTGCTGGCACTACATGCTTTTGTAATATAGCAGCAATGTATCTGAAGTGTAAAATTGAAATTTTAGGCAATTGAGTCAGCAGTTTGCATTTGTTTTTGAGGTATTCCCAGATTAGAACCGTGATTAGGAAACATTTTTTGTGTTCCAAGCCGCATTTTTTTGCATTTTAAGGGATGAATCATAGGAATTTCCGCGATTATATAAACAAACAACTTGTTAACATAAAAGTTTCAAAATAAGCAAAAAAATTATTTTTAATTACAGTTTTTTCAGATGATGAAACTTTGTATAACTTATCCATTCGGGTAATTGAAGGAAAAATTTACTTACGTGCCTATGAACGTTACTTGGAATAGGAAGAAAACAAAAATTGGAAGCAAATAAATCTTCGACATGGTTAAAAAAATTAAATTCTTGGTACACAGGCACTTTGCAACCGAAACACCACAGTCCTCCCCTTGCTCCAACAGAACTTGACTTGACAGTCTCTTTGTTTACAAATTTTGTCCAATTGGAAAAATGAGAGATGCACTCAAAGGAACGTGACACATGCTACAGCCGATGGGTACGTTCAGGTGACAGAGCGCAGGGTTTCGTATGCATTCATGGCGCGTAATTTAAAAATCTGACATTTTGGTGACATTTAGAAAGAATCTTTGAACACTGTAATTTTCATAAAATATTCTTTTTATTGTAGACTGAAGACTACTGCGACTGAAGTGATTTGTTTTTAAAATCTTATCTAGAGTGACATTTTCTAACTCGTTCAGGGTTTTTGATTAAAATACCATAGAAGTTTTTGCAACTGCCCATATTAAATTTCACCATAAGTACAGCACGAAGGATTTCAACTTTCAGTGAGCTTTTCTCGGACATAATGCATTCATCAGCGAAAATAAATGATCTACTGAGGAGATTCGGTTACTAAAATGGATTCTAAAAGGAACGTTCACATCCAAACGTCAAAGTGGAAAGTGAAATCACTTCACCAGTACAAGGTCAACGTGAAAGTGATTTTTTGTTCCTTCCTGCATCACTCCTTTTTCCTTTTCGCCCGAAAATCTATCTGTTGGTTTTTTCGGGAGCTATCTTATCGCTTCGAAAACAAAGATCAAAGTGAAAATTTTTCATTATCACTCCATATGCGAGAAAGGAACCAAAAATTACTTTCACGTCGACGTTGGGATGTGAACGTTTCTTTAAAGGTGAGTTTCCAATGCCATCTTGGAGTGGAGTATGTTGAAACCGACTCTGGCATTCGTTTCCAATACTAGAGTGGACTGATTTCGCATCTATTTGTCGATCATAATTACTGTGGTTTTTAATTATCAAAATTATAATATTCCTTTTGAATTATTATATTTTTAATACATTAGGACTGAATAATTTTTTCCCAGTTTTATCTAATTTTACTATAAAAATGCAAAAATTCGTTGCATATTTCGAATGATCTCGTCGCGGCCACCTGTTGGTATCGCTCCGAAATAAAACTTTTTGCCACTCTAGAGAAATAGAAATACATCCTATCGGTGTACAGATTGCACTCGGTACACATAAGGCGGGGTACGTGGGTGCAAAACGGGCGGAACATGTAAGCAAACACACTTCAGTGCCACGCCAAGCTGGCATTGGAAACGCGTCTTTATCAATTCTTGCCAAAAAGATTTATGTAGATGGCCGTTACGAGATCATTTGAAATATAATTAGGTAAAATGAAAAAAAATTAGGTACCTATATATGGAAAAAAATTATTTAGTTCTAATATATTAAAGGCATAATAATTCAAATATGGTAATATATTTTATGTGAAAAGATTATTATACTTTTGAAAATTAAAAACGACTGAAATAATGCTCGGCAGATGGATGTTGAAATCAATCCACTTTGGGATTCGAAACGAGTGCCAGAGTCAGCATGTACGCACTCCACTCCAAGCTGGCATTGGAAACGCACGGCTACTTGAGAAAATTTGTCGAGCAAAATCTTTCAATCTCCTCTCAAAACTATTTTTTGAGAAGGTAAAAAAACGCCAATTTCGAAATCGAAACATATGGCAATATATTGCGATATGGTACGTTAACAGGCCTATAATATTAACGTTATAATAGCCGTATTCTTTTGGCGATCGCTATCCAGTGCAAATCTGATGAAATTAACTGAAACTTTGGAAGAAATTATAATTTTGTAGAATTATCTGGATATTTCTAGCTTAACTATTTATCGAGTGCAGTAATGTAAACCCAATTATTGTAAAGTGCTAAATTTGTACTGGATAAATGTATAGGATTTGACAGTTTTGCTCTACTGGAGCGACCAAAAGAAGAAGACACAAAAATTTAGAAATTTAGATACGTCCGTAGTCGATATCTCATGGTGTCCATGAAAATCCAGGAATATGGGAAAGACTGAAGAGATATATTGGATCGTTCTCTTTGAGTATTCTCCTAGGAATATTTGTTTTCTATTGAAACAAACGTGGTTGCAACCCTTTTGGAGTAGGTGTCTACCTTATAAAACCTACATATTGACGACAGACCAACCACAAACGGGTATCATTGATTCTGGAGGTTGTAGTTGAACAATTTTACGCATGATGTATGTTTTGATGAAAGGATAAAAATAACCCCAGTAGTCCAATGAAAATATCCCCATTTATAAATAAATTGCTTAATAACACTTCATACTACTAACATTTGTACATCCCAGTCGTATATCTCTTTGAAAGGAAATTAAAATCGAGTTCATGTGATGTGGAAAGTTTAAGTTTCATATTAAGCTAGTGTCTTTACTTTCAATGGTAACATGTCTCCCAGGATTGAGCTGTGTTTTTCTCATGTGAAAAATAACAAAAAAGGACAATAAACAAAAACCACATTATTAAACTTCGTGTAACTGTTGTGAACCTCTTACTGTGACTTTTGTCAACTAACAATTCCTAGTAGAATAAGAAGGACTACACCACCTACAGCATTTTATAAGTGTGTCCCTCTATGGCTCACTCACCTGTTGCTAGAATCACAGCTAATATATATACAAGAGAAGCAATAGTGTCATAGATTAGGAGGAGAAGGACGATATGTGCACTTGTTGATTTAATTTATTGCCTTCTAACATGTTTGCTTATATCACCATGGATTGGTGATGTGTCGGTCATGTTTGTAGCCAACATGGACTATGACAAGGACGACGGCAAAGACAACGACCACAACCACGACTAGGACTAGGACGATGGACAGAGCAATGGTAAATAACTTTGATTGACTCTGTAAATGTTACAATATATTTCCACTTGTTAACTTTAAAGACTCCCTGGATTCTAGTCAGTTGTAGGATGTATGTACACGATATTCCAACATTATCCAGTCCCAAGAAATGTGTTATTAACAATTTACTTTTGTGGTTCAACATTCAGACCTTTGCTAGGATAATGAGCAACTATAGTGTGAAGACTTCCTTTGTTGAGTCATTTGGAAAAATTTTATTACTTGTCGCAGAAGGGCACACTTTGTGGGCAGATAAAATGGCGCAGAATCAGGTATTCAATCTTATTAAGTTGGATTTTCGAAAAAAAATGAATTTAATGAGGTGACACTGTCTTAGCGAATTTCAGTCGCCTTATTTCAGTGTCACGACAATGTTCGGTTTTCAAAAGTTCGTTATTTGACAGTGTTTACTACTAGGTCCGAAACTTAATATCACAACTCAAGACAATTAGGATATATATTGTGATTGAGGTGCGTTTAAGTGATTTCCTAACTTCTAAAACAGATAAAAGAGTTTTCAGCTGCATAGTGTACCACTTCAAAATAATTCAGATGATTATGAGGTAAATTCAATAAGTTGTTAACCAAGTTGTTAGTTAAAAAAGGATAGTGTCATTTTTATTAAGAACCCTTCGACAAATTTCTCAAATTTTAAACTATCTGTGTATACAAATTTAACAAAAACTTAAAACTTAAAACCATCAGGAGTTTAAAGGCAAGATCACTATGAACTTTACACTAGGAAAATCTCATTTTTACTTTCTTAAACTTGTTCCTTTATATATTTATAAATTGTAAAAACGAATAAATGAATTCAAATGAATCATTCAGATTTATTAATATTTCTTTATCAAAAGCTTTATTTGGACGTTCAGAAAACTGAAAAATTCGAAATAATGCCTTATACGTGTAATACCTATAAGTATTTTGCTTTCAATGATTATTTAGTGCTATTGAATGATGAAGCAGCTCATGGGTGAAAATTCTACCCATGCGAAGTTTTAATGGATTCATAATCAGCTGGAAGACCAATACCTCTGTGCATTCGAAAATTAAGAACATTCAGTATAATTTTAACTTTCATCAAAATTCTAATTTTGTGGAGTTTGGGATTAGCTCAAATCACGAGGCTACGACATTTGTGAGGTTATTAGCAATTCAAACTAATTATTGATTCACTAATCATTCAGATCCAGGAAAATGATCTAAAATTGAAAAATTCAACGAATATAAAGAGACAGGTAGTTTTAGAATATTTCAAATAAATGTGCGATACGATCATCATATCCATTAGTTTATTTAAACTGCAACAATACAACTAATTTCTGATCTGGTAAATAACTACTTGTTGCAGTTAAACAATATTACGTTTCAAATCAGTTCAAAACTATTAGAAGAACCGGAATTATTATAATTTTAACAAAATTTCGAACTCCAAAGTCGTTTAACTAATTCAATATACATGGGTCGTTCAATAAAACATTAGAAAATGCAGGACATGGCGCTCAAAGTCTCAGTAATTACATACCTCAACAAATTTAAGGCGCGTTTCCAATGCCAGAGTGGATTGGTTTCACATCTACCTGGCGAGCAGATTTTATATCATTTTTGAGTATCAAAATTATATTTTTCTTGATAAAATAACCATTGTTGGATTCTCATACCTACTTTTTTCCACCTGTTGGAATCGTTCCGAAAAACATCGTATTGCCACTCCAGCGTGAAAATAGAAATAGATCGTGAAAGAGAAATAGATTGCACGGAAGGCACATATGGCGGATTGCGCGCGTGCGAAGCGAGCGAAACATGTAAGCCAATCCAATCCACTCCAAGCTGGCATTGGAAACGCGCCTTTACTCTATATAGTTGCTTATTGATAAAATAAAGAAATTTTGATTATATTTATAAAAATGGAACAAGTGAGTTTCGGGGGTGATCAAAAACTTGTGTACATCTAAAAGGCTTAACCCCGATAGAGATCATACTCGTAGCAGAGTTGGATGAATATTTTGGCAAATAAGTATAAAATGAGTTTATTCAAACGTGGGATGTGGTTCCTGCCAGAATAATCTACGATATGGTTGTGAGTAATCGATGAATCAAAGTGCGCCAAAAAGTAAAAGCCACACAGGCATATCCCAAGGTATCTACAGTGTTTTCAATTGTGTAGCAAGTCCGTCGCAATCCCGACAGATTTCACCGTTGACACGTAACTGTACAGGAGACAAGGATACGTTGCCACACTCTGGATACAAAAGTATTACCGACACTCTGAATCAAAATAGTGGCTTTTTGGCTTTTCTGAAGAACTTTCGAAATTCCACTTTTTGAACAGCTTAAAAAAGTTGGAGAAACTCCCGAAATATTGAATCTGCTCTTCAAATCATCTTGAAAAATAAAAATAAATCTGCCTTTTTCTAAGGACTCAGTGGACAACTCTCGTTAGATTATCCCACAGGTCATCATCACTACAAATTTACACAGCAAGTATTATGCTCAGTAATTATGTACGGAGGATACGGACAAACTAAGGTCTCAGGCAAGACGAGATACTAGGCTTTTTAAGGACTTATAATTTGCCAATCACGACCGTTTGGTATATATTTTTTGCCTCATCGAAACAAATGTGGATTTGGCTGCTTGTCTCTACTTTTCAAATTTGTAAGTGTTTAGTATGTTAATAAAACTACTCTCAAACGTCGACGATTAAGCCCGATGATGTGTATAATTTTTTATAACTGGATGTTTCAATGTAACTACTCGTACGGGTATGATGGCTTTTGGCGGTGGACGGATTTGTTTTTTGTTGTTCAGCGGTAAATTTCTCAATTTTTGGAAAAGGCCTACATATTGACATTTACTATAGAAACTGCTGCAAATGGCTACCATCAGTGATTAGCAACGACAACATCAGTGATCAACAACGTCGCGTTTATGACATCGTCGAGAGTGACAATAGTCCTAGCACAAGCCAGGCTGATCGAGTGCTGGGTTTTGTGTATGTTGCAATTGGGCACTTTGCTTCTGCGATTCTATGGTGATGAGGAAAATAAAGCAACGCTATCATGCGGATTTTGTTGTACTCCATTTGGCCCGCATGGTAGGGCAAAATGGGGTACTTTTTCTTTTAGGCTCTTGTGTTTATAAAAATTTAAGTGTAATATAGTTTTGTTTCAAATTATGAAATTACGAAAGTCAAATATTCAAGGATAATTTTAAAAATAAAAGACTTTATATGAGCCCAATAGTTCCAGTTTTATTGTCCTTTAAACGTTAGTTTGAATCTTGCCCTTATCTTTAATTTGGCTACCTTCGTCTGTTCCAAAAATGCCGTACTGTGACACCTCTTTTATCCGTCAAGCACGGGACCAGAAGCGTGACGGAAAATTGACAAGTTTTAAAGATTTGAACATAAATTTTGAGGAAAGGAGTACATTCTCAAACAACAAACTTAACGAAAGATATGTTTAGTTACGAATTTTATACACATTTACATAACGAAAGAATGAAAACAGATATTCAATGTGATGGAAAACAGTCGATTAATTATTTTGGCTGTTTAAACTGTGCTTCATTTTTTTCATCGCAAAACTGCGTAATCTTCTCAAAATCAATGCGTCCGTGTTGTTGGCTTCATCTCGTCTGAATTTTCCATGAATCTTTGAATTTTGAGAAGACATCTGCGACATCTCCGGTGATCGCTAACAGAAGTGACGGGTAAACGAGGTTCTAATGTATTGTTTTCTCTTATTTAAGTTCAAAAATTTTATACGAAACTACTTCCCATTGGTAATTGATATTAAATCTGTACTAATTTTAATAAATTAATTTTTAATAATTCATACTAAAAGCCTGAACAAAATCCCTGAAATACTACGTCCTTTATTTACAAATCGTAGACGAGCTAAGTGTTTCCTACAAATTAAAGAACATCTCAGAAGATTCTTGTCAACCTTCAGAATTATTCTCTAGGTCTTTACTTAAAAAAATAACTTACTTACTAACGGTGTAAAAAAATTTAAATGATTTAAATCCACCCTTCAATGCCATGAAAAACTGTGAAAACGGGAATAAACCACGAGATCAAGGATTTATGAATTACGAAATAATGTAATTAAAATTAGCAATTATCGTTGTAATTTAGAAGATGATAAGAAATAATCAGAGGATGTAACGTGAGACGTTAAACTATAAAAAGATTCCGGACTTTACTTAGACACTTTCTTTTTAGCTTGATAATATGCACGACGAAAAGAATTGTTTCTAACCTTTTAAAACATAACTATATAATTTTCAGGGAAATGTGGGTGACATTATCCACGATCACAACATTGTGGTTCCTTTTTGATATTGTAGAAGTAAACGGTAACAAACAAGGCGACGAGTTAGAGATAATATTTGGCCAAAGGTACATAGTAAACTTTATGTCGTTATAAATATTCAAATTTAAATATCTTTATGTAGAACCAGCGATGATTGGGAGAGGGTTTGGCATCAGGAGAGTCATTCAAGATGTCGCGAGAAACTCATTCGACACCTCTATTGGGCTTGTGAAAAGGACATCTACCGCTTGAATCGCAGAAGTGAAATGTCGGATGAGATAATGAGCAAGAGGACAGGTTCTATTTCATAGCAAACAATAACTATAAACTTCACTACATTTCGATCTTATTACAGAACCAGTACCATGGATCGAGAAGTTTTCTTCAAGAATATTCCTGCGGACAAGAAGGAATCGTCGTGGACATTCTGGCGGCTCCATCACAGCTGAGTGCTGTACAAGAGTCGGCTGTACATGGGAGGAGTATGCAGAATATTGTCCATCGAATAAGAGGAAAAATCATTACATTATATAATTGGCATTTTATATTTAATAAGTGACACCTTTGCTGTTTCCGTTGATGTTATATGAAAATAATAATCTACAACAAGAATTAAATGTAAAGCATTCACACAATGTCATTTTTACCTGCATAATTTGATTTTCAATTAGAAGGATGTTATCGAATTCAAATAGATCTTAGGATGAAAACGAATTAATAGCTTCGTGTTGATATGACCATTAACGATTTAGGCACAGCGTGCTATAATTTGAACTTGTAGGTACATAAATGATGCAAACTTTCATGAATCACGAAACTCGATTTGATTCCGTGCCTAAATCTTCACAATGACCTGAAATTCTGGGGATGCGTGTTTCTGTGACTCAAGCGGTTTTTAAGCATGCCGCTAAATCTCAACATGACTCAAACAGTCAAAATCCCCTCGATTAGCCCATTATTTACAGCGATGATGGTCTTTCCAATCCCACAATGGCCAAATCAAATCAATTTATCTTTTACTTCGGTTAACTCTATCTATTTCCGAAAATTCGCAGAACTGCAAAGTTTGTCTTGATTGAATTATTCGATTTGCCGACTATGAGTCACATCAAGTAAACCTTTGGTGTCTTGATGCATTGACCTCATGTTCTATTGTAAACAGAAACCGCTCCAAATAACTTTTCAATGTCAATTTCATGAGAGATCAAAGAAACGTCCGTCCTTACTTCCTCTTTGAAACCATGAAATGTTTATCTCATTTTCCTCAAAACAGATTGACATTGCATTCCATGGAATGTTAACGCCTCACACAAGATTTGTTCTGGCTGTTCCGGAAGCAGATCTTGTAAATAAACATTGAGCTCCATTAAATTGCCCAGCTATCAATTAAACATGCGACAGACATAGCCTCAAATCTCACGAGATAGACATAGTTCTGGGATCTACATGAACTCCCGGTCTCGAGGGCTGTTATCAAAACTTCTCATGTACTATATATACTATCATTACATGGTTTAGAGCCCATGAAGTGTTTGTATTGATTGAACTCACTATGTGACGACACGAAGATTCTTACAAGTAGAACATTTCCATTGCCAATGGATTATCTACTTGGCCTTTGTTTACTGAAACGATAACGTTTCTGCAATCAAATCTGGAGGAATGAATTGATTGCAAATCCATGTCGATGCCAGTATTCTGTCGATTATTCGCGAATGAAGACGTCTTCTATTGCTCTCATCTGTTTAGTGTTATTTAAATCGATTTGTGAACAACATGCCTGCATTGTGCAGATGTTTATATTTGATTTTGTTTGTAATAAGTTTCTTAAAATTAAAGTTGTGTTTTGCCAGACCAGTGATCCAGCCCGGTATTAATGTTCCACCACCTGAAATTGTACGTAAGAAGATTTTAAAAAGTGCTACTACCCTTTAAACTATCAGTATTAAAGATATTACTTGAAAATACGAGTAGTTATTTGAAGTGCACGTTGTTGGATATTACCTGCAGATTTTCATATAGATTAAGGATGATTCTTCTCAATAAAGATTCTGTGCAATTTCTTTTGGCTATCTAGATGAATTAGACGGTTATCAATAAATTTATGAGAGCAGTGGTGCGTTTTACGAAGAGTCAAGTAAAGATATTCAATAAATAAATTCAATAAAGGATTTTCGTATAAGCTTAGGCCTAAAATATCCGTTAAATTTAAATTTTAAATTAAGTCTACTCATGTAGTATATTTTAACCTCAGCACCATGTAACTAGATGCTTCTTTTAGCAATTGTAATTTTTCAAGAAAATTGACTTCTCTATCTACTGCATCCTCATAATCATATATCAGACTATGTTACTCTTGTGACCTCTTCTTTGCAGCTAAAGTTTATGCGAACGTTTGGTTACCTTGACTCTCCGCCATCAGACTCGGAAGCATTGTACCACGAAGAAGCGATCGTGGATGCTATCAAGAATGTACAACTCTATGGAAACCTCAATCAAACTGGAGTCCTAGATAATGAAACGTTGAAGGTACCTCAAATTAAAGCACATCTACAAATGGAATGAAGTAACTATTATTTTTAAGTTGTTGACGGCTCCAAGATGTGGAGTTCCAGACATTCAAAGACGACAGTTACATAGGTCGAAGCGGTACATAGTGGGGGCTAAAAGCTGGCAGAAAAGAAGGATTAGTTACTTGTGAGTATTGGTCATGCTGTTATCATAAGACAAGTTAATATTGTAATTAATTGAAGTATAGCGAACTGGTCACCAAAGGTCGGTGAAGCAAAGGTTGCGGAAGGTATGAGGAATGCATTCGATGCTTGGGCTCGATACAGTAACTTGAAGTTCAAGCGTGTTTATGATCCTTCCGCTGACATAATTGTAGCATTTGGTGCACGATATCATGGTGATAAGTACGTTTATAACTGCAGTAGCTAATAAGATTTGAATGTATGAATTTGATTCCCAGCTATCCATTCGATGGTCCCGGAAATATCCTGGCACATGCGTTTTACCCTTATGAAATGGACTCCTACGGAGGCGATATACATTTTGATGACGAAGAACACTGGAAGGAAAATGCAACAACCTTAACTGAAGGTGTAGATTTCTACTCGGTGGCTGTTCACGAACTGGGCCACAGCTTGGGACTAGCTCACTCTCCCGTTTATTCTTCCATAATGTTTCCATACTACAAAGGAGCTGGTAGTAATAATTTAGACTTTGATGACATACTTGCCATGTACGAGCTCTACAGTAAGTCTAAGCATTAGAAACTTCCAGTGTAGGTAATCCTTTGGATTTCTGTAGTCAAAAGACGATTTGAAGATGATGAAGACGTTCAAGACGGAGTAGAAGATAATGAGGATGCAGACATTGTAACAACTAGAAGATCAACAACTACATCTAGAACAACTACTACACGACGTCCATTCGTTACGTTCGAGGGTGACTTCGAAACAATCGATGATCATCAGGTATGCTAGTATTGACGAACTAAAAACTAAGCATAGAAATAATTTCATACTTATTGCTGTAGATAAGTTAATTATGTTATTACTAGTGCCTCAAATATTGTGAGTTTTTCTTTCAAAGAGAAGACATGGAATTATCACAACACCAGTGCCAAGGCCTTCCACTCCTATTCCTTCAACAGTTGCCACGGACGTTATTCCAAATATTTGCCTGGGAAATTTCGATGCGGTTTCTGTGCTCCGAAGCGAAGTATTCATCTTCAAAGGAGAATACGTCTGGCGTATTTCCCATAAGTATCGTATTATGCAAGGATATCCTATGAAGTTCCACGAAATGTTCAAATTTTTGCCATCCACCGTTACACAAATTGATGCAATATATGAACGAAAAATGGACAATGCCATTGTAATTTTTACAGGTAAAATATTTAAAAATCTCCTCTGAAACAGCCCTTGCCTTAACATTTCTATTTAGGACGACAGTACTGGGTGTATGATGGACACAACTTGATAGAAAACAGTCCACAATCCATATCAAACTACGGATTAGCTGATAACATAACTCACATTGACGCTGTGATGGTTTGGCGTATGTTGTAATACTCACAAAATATAGTTTTCATCAAATTTTCATTCGTAGCTAAAAACCAACTAACATACTTGTTCTCGGGAGACCAATTCTGGAGATATAGCGACCAGTACCGCATACTAGACACAGGTTATCCAAAAAGCATGGCAAGATGGCCTGGAATTCCAGACAACATAAATGCAGCAACATCAATGCCAAATGGTGAGATGGGGATCATGTTTCGTGCATAAAGAATTAAAAATGATAATCCAATTATTTCAGGTAAAACATATTTCTTCAAAGACCGACTTTATTGGTTGTACGACAATAAATTAATACGACCAGCCAGAGGATATCCCAGGAGAGCCTCTAACGCTTGGTTGGGTTGTCCGTTAATGCAAAGACGTCAACATACTCGTATAAGAAATTAATTCGACTTTACTTTCTGTTTTTTGGTATTAACAATAATTTTTGTACTTAAGAATTTATAATAGTATATAGTGTAGAAGTAAATCACGCCTATACTGCAATAAACGCTCGTTAGCATAAGTGGTAAAAATGGGAATTTTACATCAAATCCTATAAATTGTTGTAAAACATTTTCGTATACAAAAAGGCCAACTAAACCACATAGATACAATTTTTCCAATAGGGAAAAATAAAAATGCCAAAAAATCAATTTAAGACCGAGTACGCTCAAAAATGTGTGCGTTAAATGCAGAAATATTTTAACAAATAATAAATTCCGCTTAAATAAAAGTGGAAACAATGAATAGTGCGCGACTACTCCCAAGAAAATTGACATTTTTGCCTCAAAGACATCAGTTCCAGAGACCAAGCTGAAAAGAAACAAAATTAAACCCAAAATACTCTCGTCATACAAGGTAATGTCTTACCAAAGTGGAATGAGCACCATTAGAATTGCTTTCTCATGCACATGCCATCCAAACAGGAACGAGGTGCAGGAGAACAGCACAACAGCCTTAATAAAGTGTCTACCACTATTTCTGAAAACAATATGATTATTAAAATTTTCTCATAATTTCAAGACAATAAACCTTTCATCGATTTTAAAAAACAACTTGTAAGCGCAGAAACTCATGAAGAATGCTGTTATCACAAATGTAGCTAATGGGTTAACTGCTGGCAGCACTTCATGATTATATTCTTGCACAAGTCCAGAAGTGAAAGAAGCTTCTCCTTTTGACTTTCTTAAAAGAATTGATAGCAGTTTGTCGACAAAATTATAAAGAGCCCAGAAATTTGGGGCCCAGTATGCGTGAGTAAGACCTCTTTTGAATGGGAACAGTCTTGAGAGAACCTGAAACACAGACATGCCATGATTGAGTTTAAATAATCAAACTTAAAATTGAAATTCACCTGTGGAATGTGCTGATAGAATGGTCCAAATGATGCTAACAAGCTCAAGATGACAATTGCCCCTAATTTGACTAGATTTTGCAAAAATTTATTGCTTCCGAGGCAATAGTGTCGGAACAAGAATATAGTATAAGCAGGAGCAATGTACATGAAAATATGCTTCAAATTAAGAAGCACGCAAAACAGCACTGCAGAGGATATATACTCCTTTTTAATCATTTTGGCGATACTCAACAACAGTATGCCCATCAAAAACCCATTGTACTGGAAGTGTATGTGGTCAACAAAAAGAAGCCCAGCATTTCCCAAGAGAAGGGCTGCAACAATGTGCTTGTCAAGTGTTCTCGTGATTCCTAGAGCTTCTATACACCTTGTAAAAAATAGTGATAAAGAGAATCCTAATAATTTAAAATACTAGTCCTCACTGTTTCACACCAAATGCGAACACTATATCCACTACTATTACAGATAATCTTTGGAACAGAACAGTCGCATCAGAAGCATAATTCAAGTTGTCCACTTTCAACATTTCTCTATCGAAGAACTTAGCAATATGGGACAGAGCGTACTCGAAATACGCAAAGAACGGTGGGTAATCCAAGGTCCATTCGCTTGTGTCTTCATAGTACCATTTGGAGAGTGGCAACGAGTGGGTTATAGCGAGCCAATTTCGGTGTACCTCGAAATCAGTTGACCGGCTGAAACGAATCATATTGAAAACAACACCTTCGGTCACAAATTCCTATACTTTACTATGCTGGCATAAACAAAAGTTTAATGCCGGTTACAACAGCAAAAATTATCCAAAACATTCCCAGTGGAAGCACGTCAGCATCGAATCTGCCTTATTCCGTTCTCAGCACTTTGGGACTTCCACGAGTGCTCACGAGTGAAAACAAAAACATGTCAAACTGACGTTGCATCTGACGTGTCTGAAGTTTGCTAGCGAAACCATCTAACACATGCTCCTAATGGCAGCGAAGACTCAAATCACTTGGCGATGGTACAGTTCGTGTGGATACTGTAGAAAATTCTGTGAATTGTTTTGAAAACCACAAATTCTTCGCCAGACTAATGGGAACCATAGCAAATAACTTATTTTTATGTTTGTACGGATAATAATATTCATGTTTTCATGATACTGGTCTACACTCAACTGCGTCACAGGACTCATGTGAAATGTCTGTTTGGTATAAAAGTGCATATATGACACTTATCTAATACTGGAAAATGTATCTGCAATGAAGGAATTTAATGTTTGTTAACAGGAACTTTGTTAACGGTTTGCTGAAGACAGTAAGCCAGAGAATCACTCTTGTTGCTGCTATGGTTCCTCTAGAACCATGTCCGTGTAATCTGTTTCATGATTTAACTGGAGAACCTTCAAAAACTTCTGGCTTTGACAATATTGTAACGATTCTTAGTTCGAATTGGCTGAGAATCTATTTAATGCTGCAAAATGTCTCAATATATGACTTTGTTCGCTGGAATTGCAGGTTTGTTAACAGCCTGTTGAAGATAATAAGCTCATACGGTTCCTCTGGGATTTAGCTGTAGAGCAACGAAAGGACCTTCGAAAACATTTCAAAATGAAACTTTTCCTTTTGGATAAAGCTAATTTTTGAACAAATAAAAATAAATTTTTAGTCACTAAATTCTTATCCATCTGCGGCATAGTGCATTGATTCCACCCTTATGAGGTTAAATAACAAATCAGCATTATTACATCAAATTTCTATAATCTTCCTCAATTTGAATCACCTGAAAAACATTCCATCGACTAAAGACATTCCAGGAATTTTATCAGGAAAACTATTCCAAGCTGCATAAAAGTTCTAGACCAAATCCCTCTCACGTTCTAAAGAAAAACAATAGACCACGTCTCTAGATAAGGAACTGCAAATATCTTGGGTAACTCACAGAAAAGGATGAACTAACTTCTCGTGTAAACCAAGTCGTTTTGTTCAAACAAAAGAAGCGATTTTCTAAATAATTTAGAGCAAATAGCATAAAACACTCATGGAATTTGCTTTTAATTCCTTCGAAAGGACATTCCATGTCTCTGACATTCTCGTATAGATGAAGAAGAAGTTTTGTTGACTGCAGGAATAGAAGAAGGTGCACAAGCAGAAGGAAAAGCGCAAGGACTAAATGCCAAATCAATTAAATCGATGCTACTTTACCGAGCTTAACTCAGTACTTCTGCTCTGGTGATTCCTTCTTCGATAACGCCATTAGGTAATTAAACTTAGATTCATCTCGATTGGGCATTGCAGGCCTTTCTTTTAAGGAGGTTTAAGAAAATAGTTGACGCTTCTTTGAGTTTTGTATTATGCGATGTCAGATCTCTGAAGGGAATCAAGCGGAATTGAACCGTTGTAATCAGGATCAGAACACAGTGGGGGACTATGTAACTTTGTTGAAATTTTCATTTCCTGCGCAGGGAGCCGAGGTAACTCTGCAGAACGACAAGTTTATTTACCCACAAAACGTCTAGAGGAATTTCCGAGCGCAATTAAGGCAACCAGCTGTTTTTGTTTGCCTTGCAAACAAGCCCTGTGGTATTTAATTGTCACGAAGTATGAAGACGCTCCGCTCCGATCAACGTCTAGAGCAGACGTTCTGTTTGTTGTTACTCGTTTTTTGCAGGCTGCACTAAAGGGAGGGTGCCTGACCTTTGTTTGTTTCACAGAACAGACTGATCGTGAAGTTCGGTTATCTGTCGCAACAATGGCATCAAAAATGCAACCGCAAAGTTTCTCTTCCAACGAGCAGACGCTGCATTGGCAGGTGAAAAGTCCAAGACAGGGAATGACTCATCATGAAGTCTGTAGATTACGATAAGATAAATACCCAGCCCCGATCGTTCGTTGTATGGGCAAATAAAGAAATAAAATTGAACGGGACCGGTTGTTTGATTTGTGACGAGAGACAAATGCACTTATCGACTATTGAACGGTTCCCATGTTTGCACCTTTGCGAAGATGACTAGGCTGATATATGAAACTTGGTCATTCTATCGGGCTTCTTCTTCTAATCCTTTACTTTGCGGTTCTACTTCCAACGGAAATTGTGTCTTCTACCCTGCATGGGTTGAAGAGATACGAGATAAAGAAGACATAGAAGTTGAATCTTCTTCATTTCTTTTGAAAGAAGTATTAGCCTTGCACTGCAAATCGGAATCCAACATGCATTTACATCAATATTCACTCTATTAACCTAGAATAAAAATAAAATCTAAATATTAATTTTTAATTTTTATTTAAATATTTAACACATTATCACGTGTCCACAGATTATAGATTTGTTTCTCTTGAGCAATTTTACCAAACCACAGATAAACGCCATATTCAGTTCTAGTTAATAAGACATGACGCCACGCGTTACTACAATTTCAAAGGATGTTACTATTCTCTACGATTCTGAGGACTACAAATACATATACAATAACAGCTCGACTTTCGTGAGCCCGGAGTTAACCGATTTTCAATTCTCTTTTGTTTGATCGTCACACAACTCTCGATTATCGATTGCACACTTACTGCCCAAACTCTATTGACTTATTGCGCGGAATCAACGCATAGCTACATTTTATTTTGTGTTATGTATTTATTTCTTATCCACGGAGTGCCTGTTTGTTATTACATTCTTATAACCCGACACACGCGAATTCGACTTACGCGGTCATCGCTCAGTCCCAACTATAGAGTTCGGGGTATTACTGCATAAGAAACCATGTTTAGGTATTTCAAATGTGAAGCTAATTTCTTTTGCAGATATCGATTTCTTTTTATATATACTGGGACACAGGGTCTTTGGAATGCAATGAACGCAGCTCGTTCGAGTAGTCCGCATTGGAAACATTCTATACAAGTAAAGTATGGATGCTATCAAATTCAGATCAAATAAAACTTTCAAAACAACTGGAGTTCCACCGGCTAATATTTTCTAAAACATATTTTGATAAATTGATTTCAAGAAATATTCCGGAACATTCTTTGTAGCCAATTATAAATACTTTTTGAAAACTTCGGTATTCGTTGAATAGACTTTTATTTTCCAATTAAAACGTTAAAAGTATCAATTGAAATGAAATTAATATCATGCGAATGCTGAATTTTTATTTACAAATCAGAAACATTCTAATGAAAATTCCCTGTTTTCCCTTATTACTAGTATTTCTTCCTTTATTATCACACAATATATACATATATATCTACATGCTATTCATTTTAATTATTGAAAAAAAATTGATTTGCTTTCCTTGAATTTCTAGTATTACAAATATTTACTGATTGCATTTAAATTTTAACGAAATGAATATACATATTTATTTAATTAATCTGAAAATTTGTACCTGATTTCTTCTTCTTTAACCCAGTACTTATGACAACGGAAATCTTAGCTTGCCTGTGGAATTTTGATGTAGAATTTCGCCTAACAGTTTTCCGAACAAAAGCAAAACGGATTTGACAATTGGTCTAAGAGACAATAAGATTCAATCCGTTAAAATATTTTTACGATAGCGACAATGAGAATGCTAAGGTAATCGCGCCAAATTCTGTCCAATCACACTGCGGTTCCGATACATTCCAAACAATATTTTCTCGGAGCATGATCGTTCTTCTGTGGAAAAGTTGAAAGTCGTTTGACATCGACTGAAGGAAAAAGACTGAACCTTAAAGTAAGTGTGAATAGAAAGTGGTTTATATCGGAACAAGACAGTATCGAGAAAGTCCTATAATGAGGATAGAGCCAAAATACCCTGAAACAATGAAACACTCGATTCCTCGGTTGCAGGTGGACCTTCATGTAACAGCAAATTTCATTAATAATACCAATCTTATACATATTTTTATACCCCTACACGCTGGATTTTGTGTAAACAGATCATTTCGCTTAACACACATTGTAATAAATATTAGTCGTAGTAAAGACAAAACAGTAAGGATCCAAAATAAAAATATATACATATGTTAATTTCGACTATTGGTTATATTGAAAATGAGAAAATAGTCATAAATAACTTGTTATATTTTACAGTCTCCCATTAGGCTATCTGCACCCCATAAATCCATTTTCCATCACCGCAAGCCTTTCCTCTTTCGGATCTGACAAACGATGATGTGTTTAAGCATCAAGGATACCATGGCCATTTGGCGATGATGGAAGCGAAAAAAGGATATGCTCTGGTATTGAGAGAACCTTCAACAGCACCTTTTCGAATTGCCAGCTATTAATAACCATTAAAGTAAACTTTATTCGACATTAAAAAATGTACTTTTCCGAATGGTAATATCCTATATCCTGGAAATGGTTGGCGGCAGAATTCAGATATGAATCCAAAGATTTCAAAGGTACACCACGAACTTTTACTCCCCTTTCGTATATATGTATCAACAAACACGTCAGGTTCAAAGTTTTCCTTCCAAAATTTGTTTTCGGTTTCAATATGCACGTGAACAGGATAAAAATCGTGTTTTTTAAAAAGTCAATATTTGACTGAATTTTTAACGTAAATTTGAAATTTCACTTATGGGGAGCATCAAATACCCGAGTAACTCTTTTTTATTTTTTGAAGGTGAAAGTGGAGCCAGGCACAAATATTGAAAATAAAAACAAAATATTTGTAACCGAAACCATCTTACTTTTATTTTAAACATAATAAATCCTTATTTATTACTTGCCCCACATGTATGGTAAATATTGGAACAAATTAACGTAACAAGTCCTTTGAAACAGTCACCCTTTTAGCCGTTCTCCCAGGATGTGCTGCCACAGAAACCATGCGTTTGTGCTTGACGTTTATGGTTGGTATATTTCATGTAGATTCTGGTTGCTTCGCAGCTTTTATGGGCTCCCCTTCATTTGGAATCTCCTGAATTGTATGCGGTAGTGGATTCCATTTGATTTCCATTTTGTTCAGATTTCACAAGAGCAACTGTAACGAGGAGCCACTTTTGTGTGCTCAATAAAGCGGAATGAACTCATTACTGAATAAGTTAAGGGATCAAAACAACACCACTTGATTCGGTTATGATTTGTCGTTGTGCTCCAAGGAGACTTTGCTTATCGGTCGACTTGCTGCTTCACTGTTGAGAGCTAATAGCTTGGAAAATAAAGAGGATTAGGAATCTTCTATGTGTGTATGATGTGGAAGGAGTAGGGTGACTTTTCATGTTTAATAGGGATTTGAATTAATTGGGAAAGGTTAAAGTTAAAGAAGGTTGGGAGATGATATGTTATCAAATCCATAGATGCGATCACGAGATTTTTAAGTTCTAATATGTATAGAGTGCCACGAAGATAAAAGGATGCTGTGTTTCAATATCTCCTTCTGAAATAAATTTAAATCCTAATCATGTGGAGAATGTGGAGACTTGCATTTTAATTATACAACATTTGTGTAGAATGATTCTTGCAGATTTTCTCTCAGCTTGGACGTACACCGTACTTCAATGCATACTTCAAGGCGCGTTTCCAATGCCAGCTTGGTGGGGAGTGTGGCTTGTGAGATTACGCAGGGCACAGATTGCGCGAGAGGCACATATGTCGGATATTGAAACATGTAACCTGTCGGGAAAATTGAAGAGATACAGAAATCTGACTGACAGCAGTCGGAGGACATATTGTATGAGCAGAATTTGACAGCATTCAGTTGGGAAAATTTACTCAGACTGAAATAAGTGAGCCGGAATACAGATGGAAAAATGTTTAATTTTCTTCACCTAAAGAAAACCAATTTTCCCGTCTCAAACTTTTAACAGAATATATTTTCCGACTGATTTCAATCTGGTAAAATTTTGCCAACATAATTCAGTTTTCCGTAAAATGTTTCCCTACGAAAACAACCCAATAGGTTTGACTTTCCCATAGCTAAAGAGATATGATACATATTCTTTACTTGTAAGAAAGAGATAAAAATTAACTTTGACGTTGCTGGTCGAATGTGAACTTTTCTCTACAGAAACCACACTGAAACCAGAGAAAACAAAAATTCATGCCTGGCAGCGCCGCGCTGCGTGAACCGATTTTTTTCTTAACGAAAGGTAGACTTTTTTCATCTCCCTCAGGTAAGTTTAGTCGGATCAAGAAAAAATCGATCAACAGGTCGCCGCGTTCGTTCACTCCTAATCGTCGTAGTTTGTATGTGTGTTTGCGATTGAGTCAGTATACCCTCACAAGCCACGATCGGTTCCTTTATTTGTGTAGCGTCAATTCGTGACGAAGACGAGCCAGCTGCAAGTGCGAGTTTCGTTAAATTTTTGTTTAGTTTGTCGCTGCACGCTCGCGAAATAGCGCGTTTGTTTTACATCCGCTGTAATTCAATTTTTCACTGTGACTTTGTTGTTAAATTGTTTTTAGCACGACCTGAAACTGTTTGAATTCAAATTCGTACCATTTCCGTCCACAAAGCGAACTAGTTCAGTTTAAGCAGTGTTCGTGTTAATTATACTGTGATTTTTACTTTCGAAAATAACCGAAATTGCATGAAAATTATTGTGGAATAGTTGAATCATAATCGAGTGGTCAAAATATCAATAAGTTGATAAGAAAGTTTTCTTTGTTGAAATTGAAGAAAGAAAAAGTGAAGATAAGAAATTTTTCAGTTTTCATTTTGTGTGTGGTCTGGTCCAATTTCGCAAAATTTATTCCGTGATAGTTTTGGAAAACTCAAATCAATACATTTTTTTTTTAAATTACACATTTCCACTACAAATGGATACAGTCGAGTAGCGGTGGCAACTTTCATCGATTCAATTCACAGGTGAGTGAGGTGGTGAAGAAGAAGAAAATTGATTTCTTCTTAACATTTCGCAACGTAATATCGATCAGTTCAGTATACCTGGAACACCTTGGAAGAGCTATTTAAAGTTGCTTAATAGTTTCGTTTGTAAAATTCTTTCGGTTTGATTTTGAACTACCTGTGGCAGCTGCAGGAAAGGTTCCAGGTAAGAACAACAACAACAAGGGCATGCCATTCGATTGTTGCAACTCACAGATTGTTCCTTCATCTGGGTCGACTGATCATGGGAATTGTGCACTTCCTCTTCCAGAGAGCAACAGATGCGAAACGTTTTTGATGGGAAAAGTCTGCGTTTTCTTGGTTTCGTCAAGAACATGTTCAAACCTGACAGGACGTGGTCTGATCTCTTGGACTGGCATGAAATTTTTGTGGTTTCTCTACAATTTTTTAAGGTTTACCTACCTCACTAGGCACGATTTGATCGGCTAGTACTTCAATTGTATCTAATCTGGATCTGGCTATGATTATCCTTTCAATTTGATCCTTACAACATTACTCCAGATCTGGACATTTTGACGCACTCGCACTGATTTCAGCTGTGATCTGGGTGACTTGGAGGTTTTAAGGCCCACAAATTTGCATAAAGTCAAAGCCTTGATGTAAAGCGATTTTTCGCTCTCCAATTTTTAATTGGCTACTCTGGTCCAGATACGCGCAAAGTGGCGATAGCCATGGAACAATTTTATTGCCATCAACCCAGAAAGGTTAATTCGTTTTTAAAGGTTAAGTGCGTGACCTCTTCACTTGGTTTGAGTATTTATTTTTCAGTTGGTAATTTGCTTTTTTTTTCGTTGGTGTTATGAATAATAAATTTCATATTGTGTGTGTTGGCTCCCATTGCCCAGAAGTAATTTGTGTTGTGGATATAACTTTGTTCTTCTGTTTTTCGTGGAGCAATTCTTTTTCGAGTCATTAAACCTTCGAGTTCATGAATCACCTGGTTGCGTAATGCACCATTAACTCTTGTTCTCTTGTTACAATGCATACAAACATTGATCGCTTGTTTATTATTCTCGATGGTGTGTTTTGCGAGTGCGCCAGGTGAATTACTTAACCTGATGTATCGTGTTGGTGATAAACAGACATCGTTGTGTTCTCCTGCGAGAAGCACCCTAGACAGGAAATGGAAAAGAAACTCAAGACATTTTATTTTAATTTAATTTTTTATCTAACTCGTCTGGGTTATCGGATTTAAAAAATAATCAGATTTGTTGGGAAATGACGAATGACGATGAATAGTGCCACTTGACGAAAGGTGACGTTGCGGGGTTGAGAGTTAACTGGATGAGGTAAAAAAATCGGTTAAGCTGTCCTTTTCTCATTACCATGAGAACAGCGCAGAAAAAGTATACGAAGATCCACACAAAGAGAAGGTGCCGAGAATAGTCCATTTATAATTTGGCCATTTCACGTCTAACGCTGTTTGCGTTTGTGTAAAGCGTACTACATTACAAAACTTGTATGTTGCTGTTCAAAGTGCTTTCACGGGTTTTTTTTTTGTCTGGTTTGTTTCTGTCCCGTTTTGATCGGACATGTTTTAAGCCTTATGTTTTCCATAGAAAAGTTGTCTGTGGTCTTTGTTAGCTAGAACTTCCTCAAACCCTTTTATCATGCAGGGAGACTATTTCATATATCTAAAGGCTAGTAATATTCTTCTTCCACCTGTGAAAGAAGGCGTGACTGTAATAAATCAGCTCAGGATCAACTGAAAATTGCAGTCAAAGAGTTTTTGTAGAAAACATATATTGTTCAAAGACAGTAAAAAGAATTAGATGCGGTGACATTTCACTCAAACAATATACTCATTTTAAAATAGAGGACATATTACGTTATACTGTAGCCCATAAAATTAAGTCGTGATAAAATGTTGAGTTTGACAAGCCCCACTGGAGACTCTCCAATCTGATGAAAATTTATTAGAATGAACAAAATAAGAAATAAATTATTTAAAGGTCAACAAAAAAAAATGACCTTTTCTCCGTTGGCTTCTTGTCGCTGTAACAGCTTCTATCTTGAATTTGTTGTGACACTAAATCGTGTTCAAATTTAGAATTGATTTCTCCGGAAATGCGGGTGAAAAAAATTCCGGAAAATTTTATTTATAAGAGAGACTTCCATTTTTTATTGACAAAATAAAAGAAAAACCAATCGACTTCACGCCTTTTGAGGGAAAATCGAAAACAAAATTACTGCATCTCAACTTCCGGCTTTGGGAGTTTCTATTTTTCAACAAAAAACAAGTGGAAAATTTGTTCACCCGCCACCGGGTCCAACTCTTCCCATTCTCGTGATTAATGGTTCTGGGCATGGCGCTCTCGGGATGAAAATAGAATTTATGGGCATCCCCCAGTTGGGAAGGTTAGGTTTTTGAGTACTTTTAGAATCTCCAGCATTGAATTTTAAAAAATGTAGTGAGAAATGGTCGATGGTCACATAGAGATTCATTCAATCTGAGATCTACAACATAATCCTACAAGATCCGTGATCTGTAATTAACACAGAGCATCCTATTGAGCAAGAGGCAAAGTTATACAAAATCTTATGAAGAGAATCTTTCATCCAAGGCCAGGATCACGTTTGAGAAATAGCTTCTGTTCCGGCAATGTTACTGGTGATAAGAAGATATGAGAATGGATATCTGGTTAACAACACTGGATCAATCCCGAGAATTTTGGTAATTCTGTACAGGCGCCACTTGAAATTTTGTCTAGTGGTTTCGAAATCCGAGAGAATATCACCTGGCCCAGACAACCAAAAATTGTCGTGGAAACTTAAGCAACTCCCTCAGAGACAGAGTTCAAGTGAACAAAGTTTTTCCATCTCTAAGAAAAGAATAAATTTCCCACAAAACCGCAAAAGAATGCGTTCATTCCTCTTCTTCTTTTAGTTCAGGAAGTTTCTGTGGAGAATCAAAAGTTTATATCAAACTTGGAAATTAAATGAAAATTTACAAACCAAAGTCATGGCAAAACTTTGTCTAGAATTCGAGACAAGAAGGAAAAAGGAACAAAGTTAAGAAAAGGATCTGTGATGCAAATGCATTTTGTTGTGCAATCGAACTGAATAAATCGGAATTGCATTTACCAAAAGATCCTTCCAAGGATAAGAAATGAAAAATATTTCACAAAATTCTTGTTCATAAACAAATTTCAGAATTTCTTGAAAATTTAAATCGAATTTAGAATTCCTTCAAACATTTCGTTTGATGTAATTCAAGATTTATTAAAAATTTTTATAAAATTTGTTTTGTCATTTATTATTTTACAAGGAATTCATTTTCAGACGTTCATGTGGCGACGTTGCCTGGCATGTCGTCTTTAGAAAATTTGTCCTCTTCACTGCCAGTACTTGACGTTTCACCTTTCACATCCAGGAGAAGCAATAAAGAATGTGTTCGTCTTAATTCGAATAAATTAAATAAGAAAAGTTGGAAAGGATGGTATCGTGTGGCATTCCTTAAAGCAGCGTTTGGTTAAGTCTTAAAGAGTTCTTGTGTCGTGGTGCCAAAGTGGATATCCCTTGAATAATCTTGGTGTTGCAAGATTCACTCTTAAGTCTATAAGAGATTTCACGAATCAATCGTAAAATAATTTTTATGGGGTGATATGGTGAGGGTTATTAAAATTCATTTTGCAAATCAGCACGGAAGCTGTGCAACCACGTGGATTATGAAAATCGCAAAACATGAAAAAATTATATATCCCATCTTGGGTTTCAACCCGTAAAAGGGTTCCATTTTATTTATTTAGATGTTGTAAAATTAGACAGGAAATTCCTTTTTTTATTTAAGGGTAATCATTTTAATTCTCCTCTAAATTTCATGGAGTCCATCAAATCATACCTTAATTTGTCAGTTTTAATAATTCAAGAAGTTTAGAGAATTGAGATAATGTCGTGAAGGTTGTTTTAGTTTGATTGCACACTGAGTGTGATTTGTAAGATTTGGCAGGGTCTACACAACATTTTCACTTTCGAATTATTATTTTGAATCGTTTGAAGTAAATTTAGAAGTCATCACTTTTCTAATTACCCACTTCACCTGCTTTCTTCACTTGCGAAAATTATTTACAATGACTTCAAACCATAATTGTTATTGCAATTCATACACAAACAAAGCCAAAATTTGAGCGTTTTGCGAGCGTTTGGCTGTTTCTTTGCATTCATATATGGGGAAGTTCAATTTCTAGAAATGATATCAAACGCAAATTTTATTGTATAATATTTATTGTGGAACTCCCTTGAACATCTTCGATGTTCGAAGTTGGAACTCATTATTAATAGGCAGAATATCTTCTCCCTTCCATAAAGGAATATGACTAGTGGTCGAATGCACATTTTCGTTATAAGCAAATGGCCGATATTCTTGTGTGACGTTGTTTTCATTTTATCGTCTCTTGCAATTTTGTTGGTGATACAGAAATGGAACAAGAAGATGATCCATGTGTTTTTCTCTCGTACGCGCTGCAGTCTAAACGGTTTGACGGATTTCAACATATGAGGTGTCGTTAGACTCGTCTTAATTGTGGGAGTGACGTATGGCGTACGTACGTGACATATTTCTTATCTTGCTTTTCAGTTGATATTTTGCAATGTAGTTGAGTCTTTTGTACAGTCATCCCTTAATATTCACGGGGGTTAGGTTCCTGGCAACTACCGTGAATGTTAAATCCGCGAATGTTGAGCATATGTTCCTATGGAATATGGGGGTTATGTTCCACGCCAGGATTGATTCAGCCAAATTCAAATGTTTTAATGAATTTATTAAAAATACATAATCGTCCATGATATACTATATAAACATAATTTCGTATCACTTATCATGCTTGTTAATAATTTCAATTCTTTCTTTTGTTGACGTTGAAGGAAACTAACGAATTTTGTAGAAGTGATGAAGTGATCAGGACTCTAGTGGTGGCAGAAAAATCATAGTTAATTTTCGTTTTTCTACCCTTATGCAGTTTGAGAGTTAGACCAGATAAGGGAAATTCCTTTCCCATCTACGCACTAAACGAAACGTTACGCATATTGACTGCGCACACTTCATTTAAAATAAACAAGAATGTGTAAAACATATTAACGAGAATTATTTCTCCATCGCAAAGGAACACAAGAGCCATTCTTTTCTCGTCTTTGTCTCGCACAGTATCTGTAGTGTGAAACTTCAAGAAGAATGATTTTTTATCGATTTATTTGTTCTTCGAACAATTTTTTACGCAAATGATTTCTTTCCGCAAATAACCAAATCAAACCCTCTGCGGATAGTGAAAACCGCAGATGTCAAGACCGCGAATGTTAAGGGATTACTGTATATATTTCCGTCCGTAGTTGCTTACTAGTTTCATGCCAACACTACGTAGTCTCTAAATGAACAGAAACCAGTAAATGCTAAATAAATTAGTCATAATTGGTTTTATTAGATTTTGTTACATAATTTAATTAAACTTGCAACCAAATCGGTATTATGAAAAATTTGTATAAATAAATTCGCTCAGGAGGAAATTTGTAATCCTGTCCTTTTCCATTATTCAGGTGATTCGAAGTGAATGTACGTGATAAAGTGTAGGTTGCTAATACATCTCGAGACTAACTAAGATGGACCACTTTCCTTTCAGTCCATTTTCAATGTGACTTACTGCTCCATTTGCTCTCTCCATTGTTCTTAGCACTTTGGAATGTTTGTTTGAAGTACTTTTGATGGAATCAACAACCCTGATAAACTGCCTCGCTCTTCCACGCCCTCTATTGCCATCCGTCGTCTTCTCTGAAAGTAACTTTTTATTGATGCAACTTATCCAAACGTCAAAAACAAGTTTACAAACAAATACATCATTTTGGCAGAAAGAAATTTTGCAATTTATCAATTTTGTTCTTATATATATTTTTGAAATGTTTATCCAGAAAAGACGTCTGCAAAACTTTTTAACTGGAAAAATTGAGTTTCAACAATAAAGAAGTTTTAAGAATGAAGCTTTTTAAACGAACCTCCTTAAGAAGTCTTGGAATGTCTTAAGCTGTAAAAGTGTCTGTTCGCACGAAAATATGTTTTGAACAGATTTATTTTTTTTTCCTAGAAATGTGTGTCTGATGTGTTTAACTTTATCTAAAGAAAAAGGACTAAACTTGTTGATATACTTGAGCAAAAACTTTGAATCATCCAATGTCGGGGTATTCAACTAGCCAAGCGATAAATATCACTTTAACTTAAAGCGCTATGAAAACAAACACAAAATATGCCAGATGCTCCAACCATAATCGCACTTGATACGCCATCATGATGTTTGGGGAATTCTCAGCGAAATCCTTTAAACAAACAAATTCGAGTAGCGGATTTACACGACATTTCGTTATTTTTTTTCTCCCCAAAAAAATGTCAATATTTAAATGTCCTGACTCCTGTGGGTAAATATTTTTGTGACATTTTAATTCAAGGGTCAGATAAGTAAATTTATTCAAAAATGATAACGCTTATCTGACACTTCTTGTTGGAGTGGTTACCGCGGCAAAGTGCTCACTCGAGATGGTTTTGTTTACACTGGTGGTTTTCGGTAGTCCAAATTTGTAATGGAACGGATAGCTTAAAGGTTTGAAGAAGATGATAACTTTAGTAATGCACCCTGTAAAATGTCAACAACAAATATTCCCAAGTTGTGTTTTATAAAGTTAGTACTACTCTGTTGGAATTTAATCAGTGAAGTTGAGCTTAATTTACTAATGACAAATGAGCCATCTAACTGTAGTAGCTTTTGTGGGTTTCTTGTCTTTTTTCAATTACCATCCAAGCTGGCAGACAAGTTTGCAGCTTTGTGATGGTAGTTATGTTTACATAATATGATTTTTAGTTTTCATCCGTAACGCGGGCGACTCAATTCCAAAGATATTTGTTCTAAGAGCAGGATCAGGTGATAGTTTATTACCGCGAATCCCTGAAGAAAGAAATAGAGAAGTCAATACGATCAATAGCTCGAAGTCAAGACAGAAAATAACGTTCGTAGTGTGTGTAATTCCGATTTTTTCGAACTGTCAAAAATTTCATTTTCCTCCTTTTATCAGTGGGGTGTTTTTACCGTTTCCAAACGTTTTAGATTGATTGGAACTTTTATGGAACTTCATATTCGAATTTCAGATGCACACTTTGACCTACGCTCTCATAGATGCGTAATTATACGAACAAGCTCAACGAAGGAAATTCGATTTCCAAGCATACGATGTTATGTTAGCACATGGCGTATGACGAAAATTTTGTAAACTTTGTCTGCGTTCGATTACTTTCAGATTTGTACTTAAGTTAAGTTCTCATTTACTTCTTTGAACTGGTTTTTAAGTTCTGAAGTTGATTTTCAAGAGTACCTTTGTTATCAGCCGAATTATTTGACGAACTTTGAATGAATCAAGTTTGAACAATATTTTAGATGCGCGGTACAAGTGGTTTTCATATTGAAGACCTGTTAATGTGTTTCCTGTCACTGCCCACATAAAATTCAACAAAGATTAAGTTGACGATTGCAATTGACCGCGTAATTACATTCAGACTCCTCCATTTTCATTAAAAGCGAATATTTGCTGCGTGGCTGCTTTGAACAATGGCGTTTTGGACGATTCTTGAGAAAACATTTTGTAAAAAGTTTAATAGCGTCAAGTTGTGTTTGAGTCTTCTGTGTTACCGAACCATCATCATTGTCTCACCTGTGAAATATTTAAGTAGGCTTCTAGGCCGGAAGTAAACAGGTAATTACAAGATATGGAATGTTAAAATGGCGGCGATTATTGGATGTAATTTTCGACGATGAGTCATTATAGAATATAATAGAATTATTTACTCAGTAGTTATATTTGAATGGTTATTTATATTTGACATTCTTTACTGAATAGACGTTATATCTCTGAAACTTCCTTGGTTGAGATCATTGTGTTGAATAACTACTACTACGTTGTTCGACATTCTAGACTTATGCCTTTCTCCACAACAATGGTGTACAGTTGATAAATCTCAACAAATATCAATGCACATAGTCGGGATAAAGCTGCATCGCTCGATAAACACTTGAACTGGTAGTGTTGATCGGGCATTAGAGATATAAGAAAATCGAATATCATGTAGAAAAGTTGTGTGAAGAAGAAACAGAAGAAATGGAGGAAAATCAGCTTGGCGCTGAATCATACACGTGAACTTAAGTCGACTGAAGTTCATAAGCAGTTTGCGAAGATTGTTGGATTTGCACTCAGTAGTTAGTGACTTAGTGACACCCCACATTTTTCATTTTTCAACCAGTATTTTCATCAAAATTCACAAACACAAATTTCCAGAACAATCTCTATAGGGCACGGGATCTGTATGGTGTTATATATCTGTATGGGGCTAGGAGAAATTATTTTATACATTTTAGTCCATTTTGAAAAAATCGTTGTGTATTAAAAATGTTTTTTTTTTTCAAATAATTTTCTATTTCAAAATTTGGAAACACTTGTGAAGGTGACTAGCATTTGATACGTTTTTGACAAAAATAATTTATCAATGATTAACTAATTAATTAATTTTGTCGTTCACACCTTGCTCTATTTTCTTTACTAAAGCTTACCACATCGTGGATTGACCTTCCAGCTTTTTCGGTTCAACATTATTTCCTCCCAGGTCTGCATGTTTCTGGATTGGCTTAGCCTTGGTTTATTTCAAGTTGCTGAGCTTCATATTTGATTCCGTCAACAACACGCAGTTTTCTTTACAGAACTGCGATATTCCGTGGGCAACAATTCATCGAAATCTTCGAAGGGAAATGTAGAACTATAAGTTATAGGCCACTGAATCAGTTCAAGTAGTTTTTGCGTCTGGATCTCTTTAGAGAGAAGTGTATGACGCAAGATGTGCAACATCTCGCAGCACTAAATTTAGAAACGGTGTGATGGCATGAAAACGAGGTCGTTGCAGTGGAAAATTTATATCTACTATGTAGATAATCCGCTCCATGAATTACGAGCTATTGGAAATTGATTAAAAATTTTGTAATAAACCGAGACGCCATAACCAATCAGCGCGTAATTGGATTTTAATTAGCTGCGGTTTTATAACACCGAAAATTAGTAGCTAAAGTTTGGTACTGTTTTTCCATGTACCCAATTACTTAAAATTTTTGCATCTCATTAACCTCCCAGTTGGATATCTCTTTGAACAGATGAACTGATGTCGCAACTGATGGAGATCTGGAGTCTTAGATGTGCCGCAAAATTTATTGGGATATTAACGTTGCAGCGATGATTATCCCATAAAACTAATTACGAATTTTATTAGGTTCTCATGGAATTTTGTGGGCAGCTTATTAAAATGTTTTACATGGCAATGACACATTTCATATTGTTGGTGTCACAACCAAAGTTTTTTGTTTTCCGCTGAGCTGTGCTTGCTTTTGGGGATCAAGTCAATAAATTATTGCAAAAATGTATTACTATCTAAGCGGTTGAGTATAAGGATATTATGCTGTCATGTAGTCTAACTTCGCTATGTTCGTCCGATACCCAGAACCATGTCACCATCTCATGTCACCACCTCGACCTCGTTGTGATCATGTTGCGAATGACCTCTTGGACGAGAGATAACTCCACTGGATTTGCGACACTTTGAGTTGATTTTATGTGAAACACGTGAACGGAAAACGCACGTCTTGACTTAAAATTGAAAAAACATAAAGTGTCGTCTAAATTGGCTCATTGTACCATGAAACATCTACTGAATTTCCACTTTCCTTCGTCTCAACACGACGACAACACTTTAACCAAACAATTTTCGTATGATACACAACACCATGAATAAGGAAAATCCGATTTTCATGGGAAAATTCAATTTTCATTTTGAAAAGTGTTGGAAAAATAAAAATAAAAAAAAGAATTTATTCGATTTCCATATTTGTTGAATTTCCGTTCCAAGGTGGCTCAAGTGTGTCATATATACACTTTGGAAACCCGCACCTTTGAAGTGTTGCTTTACATGACGCAGAAATTGCTATCCAGAATGTCTGGAATGTTGTGGATGTGGATATTGGTACTACCTATCTATAGCTCTGCTGAAGAAGACAATACCAAAGTAATCGAGGCGTTATAGCCCGATTCTTGGGAATGAGCTACAGCTATAACTCCAATAACTCTGGCTTCAAGTTGTACTTGTTTGCATACACAACTGCATGGAGCTGCAGAACCTTCCAGACCAACCATATGGGCAATAGAAATGATGTTATTATTTTCATTTTTCATGTTTCTATAGCACCAACCAGTACTACCAACACGAGAATGAATTATCCACATGAAATGAATTAGAACACCAGAAAATTGTGTTTCGTGTTTCTGCGGAACAACTACCGTAGAGAAAAAGGTAAAATTTATTTTATATTTTTTTTTTTGTTATCCACATACGTTACTAGTTTCGGAATGCGGTACTGTAGATAAATTGTTTATGTTCAGAATACAATTTGAAACAAATAAATCCGAAATTCGACAAGCAGATTAACTTAATGGCCCGCAAAGCTGTTGTAAATTTTTGTTGGAGCACTAAACCATGAATCCACTTTTCTTGGTATTACATTATCAGGTGAACATTATTTGTAGCGATTCCTTCTCTAATCTTCTAAACGACACCTGGTGAAAGTGGAGCAAATCTTTGGATAAATTCCAGCGTTGAGAAATATTATGTTAAGGTACCTAACAATGTTAGGTTTGTTTCCTTCAGTTTTCAATTTGATTTTTCAGAAATCAACCAGATTCCATTATTGAGATCTCAGAAAATTGGACAGATTATTAGTAATAAACCTATGAGATCTTATAGAACGTATCTCACTTTAAGTTTCAGGCAACTTTTTGATAAGATGATCATGTGTCAAAACAATGAAATTGGACTGGACACTGTTGGGCAATAACTTGACCATTAAATGTTCCAAGGTATCCCTTGTCAAACACTCATTAGAAAATCTGTTGTTACAATGTTGTGCTTCTGATATCCACATTAGTATGACTCGGGAAAGATGATATCCCTCAAGAGATGTCTAGGTTATGCCAAAACTTTCATCCAATTTACATCTAAATGAGCTCCTTCAGATCCATTATCGTCTAGACACGAGTATGTCTCTTCTGTGTAGCTGTAGGCAATTGAGACGATATAGAACACGATATCAAAACTATGTTATACAGAAAGTAATAACCCAATTAGTCAAAAGTCAATTAACTTTATTGAGATAAAATTGAAACTGTTCAATGAGCTTCTTCGAAAATTTCCAGACGTGCCCAGTGTGATGTCGAAATGAAGTTATCCACGAGGCTAATCGAAATGCCTTGAGTTTCATCCTCCACTTCTGCTGTCGTCCTTAGGTCGTCACTGAGTTAATCTGGACGACAGTTTCTTTCCATGATATTCTTTTCTTTATCAGATGCTTTTTAGTGGATGAGTCCAATCCAACAACTTCCTTGACACGTTGCTTAGGTGGAACTACAAATCCCTTTCCCGTTGGAAAAGCTACATTTTCGGTGCAAATCCTGGAAAAATTAAGAACACGAAACGTGAATTAAGTGCGAATTTTCGATTTCAGATTCGATAAGCTCACATCCTGGCGCGAATCTAAGTATAGAAAGACGGCAATTTGATTGAGTCATCCCGAAAAGTGTCTTTGAAGATCAACGAAACTTTGAAAAGTTATTAAATTCGACACAGTCGAAGGATTTGAGCTTGAAAGCCGAGACCGCAGTTTAACGTATTCCAGTCATGTCCGTGAGTATCCTTCACGAAATTGTTTTAATTAACATAAAATTACAAAAAAAGGAAAAGGAAAAATTTCCTTTTACCCCAAAAACGAGCCTTTTTTAATCGTCACGGAAATTGCCGGAAGCTAAAGAAAATTTTCTTCAGACCAAGCCTGTACGTGATTTGACTGGAAACACCATGGAGCCCATGCTGGAGTTCCACAATTTATGGGAGTTACTTTATTTTTTTCAACCAGCTAATAATACTGTAATTACGTTCATTGTCCTGTATGTAGCACGAGGCTATTCCAATTAGCTCCATCTAATCGGGAAATTGTGAATTTTCTTTTTTCGTTTTTTTGGCGCGCACGAGTCGCCATTTTTTTTGCGTTGAACGTTGATTCCGGCGCAACACTTGTTGTGGCTGCAATGAGACTCTACCGAAATGGGGGAATCATAAATTACACTGCAATCTCAAGTTGGTGCGGAAACTCTTTGTGTAGTAATGAGCTGCGAAACGTCACGCTTTTCCAGGAGGTACTTTCAAACTTTTCTTTTTGCATATAAAATGACTGTCAATAATAACGTTGCAAGGACACGCAAGGATTGGCGCACCGGTCGTGTGAATTTGAGGAGAACGTCCAACAGCGTCTGGTCATCTCTTTAAAGATTCCTCTAACTAGAATTCTTCAATTCAATTCAAGTGGACGTCAAAGTATCCTTTTCCTTTTAAGCAAAACTCTTATCCTTGTATTAAATAAATGGTGGCGAATTCCAATAGACCGCACACAAAAAATCAGAATTTTACAGAAGGATATATTTTTAATATGGCTATAATTGAATGAATATTAGTTGGATATTGAATAACCCAAAGCACTCAACTCGATGTAAATAAACCACGCCAGTTGACACATTTCGGCGTTACAATGCAGCGAGACTCAATCTTCGATTTGTGGTTTACGATTTTATAACGAACTGAAATAACTCAATAACTTCCTGTCACCTTCAATCCACGTGTTACCTGATATTATAAGAAAATCAACTTTATGCGATTACACACAATTGTGAGGTAATTCGCTCCATTTGGAGCTCTCGAAGTGCGATGTGGCGTCTGTCTTTCGAACCTGAAAAGTGGAGAAGATTTTACGAGCTTATTACATATGCATTTTATGTCGTGTGACGCAATTTGGTGGCGATTTTAACCTCAAAGGAGATTATATCTTACCGGTTTGAGCGGTTAGTCAAGACGAATAGACATTTTGGAAGTTACTCCTGCCCTAGAAACATAAATTCAGGACAGAATGTAAATCATTAAGAATAACCAAGTGATTTATGTATCACCTAGAGAGTAATGAAGAGATTCTTGTCAGTAAAGACTCAATTCAGGTCGAAGTTTGCTGAATATTTCACAAGTTCATTGAAAACTCGTCAGAACCGTGAATTCGCCTTGACAAAAAGTTTGAATATCACGAATAAATTGAATTTCGACGATAAGAACGATTATCTACTTAATATAATTAATATTTATTGGTTCAAGTAACACAAATATAACATGCCAAGTAATTCATTATCGCCATTTGCTTTTGTTTCAAAGTTGGAAACTTGCAGCCAATTCATTCTTCTCAGTAAAAATATCATAAGGAAGTTAGGACCAAATTAAACTACTGAGTTTAACTTCATTCTGAAGCGACTTTTGGGCCCAGTCAAGGAACCAGGTGTGCTTCTCACAAACAACTGATTTGGATTCACAACAAGGCAATGATGTCTTTGATTTAAGAAAAAGGAGCGCCTTGTAGCCAGGTGAATGTTTATATTGTTTTCCGTTTCGTTATGAATGACGAACAGTTGAATGGTTTTAAGGAAACCACAAATGAACGAATAGAAAAACAGACCCAAAATGCGTTTCTTTTAAATTTGGGTCCATACGTCCTTGGATCTGATTTCCACGTGTATTTGTATTTGGAAGCGAACTTCAAAACAAGCCAATTTCTATGGCATCGACATGGAAATCAGCTTGAAATTAAAATGTCATGACAAGGTTTGATGAATTGCTGATGGGTCCTTGAAGTAAGGGACCTCCTCAACTAGCTTAAAGATGTGGTCAAGATTGGAGCACTTCTACTGCTGCAGTTCAATGTTCCAATTACGATCCAATTAGACAAGTTTTCACTCCGAGGTATTTAAATTTTATGCAAAACAGTTACACAGTTCCTAAATTCACACAGTTTCAGTTCAGCTTGATTTGAATAATTTTCTTATCCACCAAAATTGATGTGTTGGACAAGTGCTTCGATATATACTTGAAGCCTGTCCCTTAACTTCAGCCGAAAGTCGGGCACAACTCTGTAGGAATGCACTTTTTGAGGTGTGTACTTAACAATTAAAAGTTAACCACAATAAAGTGATTCTCAGAATCAGGTGATTCAGATGTTCCGGATAATCTAATCAATTTTCGATGTCAATATCGGAATTGTGTTATTTTCGAACTGAACCATCGAATATCGAATTTATTTTTGTCACAGGAAATCATGACGCAACCTTTCGAAATGGTTTGTCCGGTAGGCATGTGAAGGAAAATTAACATGAAAAACTACTTTTCATGGAAATGCTCAAAATTTTCATACTGCCCAGCCTGCATTGGGTTATGACTTTTATATGAATTTCGATGACTTCTTTATTTACGAATGCATCCAACGTGACTGCAGGTTGTTGCATAATTTATGTATTAAACAGTCGTGTCCGATGTGTCAGACGTGTTGGTCAAATACGAACTTGGATTTCCATGTCATGACATTTGGTGGGAGGTCTACAGTGGAAAATGGAAAATCCAAGAGTGGACTTGGTCGTTGTAATGTGATATGAAGACACCTGACTGGTATCGAATCCGACACTGTGACGAACTCCAACTAGTGTGACATAACTTTATTATTTAATTCACTCCATATTTCTAAAGGTTCTCTTTTATGGCAGGCGTGAAGGTGACTGAGATTCACTTATGGCTTGTCGGGGTTTTACTTTCTGTCGAGAAGAATTAGAATGAATCCTCTTCATAATATTTTCAGCTTATTTACTATGCAGGTTTATAAATTATGCAACTCACAGTTTAGTTATTATTAAAAACTTTTTAAGTGTTTTTCCTCATTACGCTTTGGTGAACTGACGACACACCTACGTCTGTGCGTGCTGTCGGAATAAATAAACTGAAGGTTTTGCGAATGATTCATTCCGGTTGACTTTACCACAACAAGAACATCTCTGCAAAATCAAAACGTTGATTTTGAAAAAAATTTATTCAAATGTCCACAATCCTCACAAACGAAAGGAAATGAGAATATATGAAAAATGAAATCAGAAATCTGTGTTTTCTTATTTTCGATTTGCAGAATGAAATTTGGCAGCTCAGCAAAAGAAACGAAAGGAAAAACTGATTTTGGGTTGCGAAGTTTGCGAGCAAGGCCATCCTTTGTTGTTTCAGTTTATGTCATAAGAAAGTAGAAAACAATTTTTGTCGTTAGTACATATTACGAAAAATATTAGGTACTTTTATTCTCGAATCCAATTAGATCCTAAATAAGATTACCTTTGATTAGTAAAGACTATGTCTGCATCCTGCCCTGCACACATTGAAAAAGCGAGTGTAAGGTTCACCTGCTCTGGCTTGAAGCCACAATTGAAAGTACCCCGTAAATTCAAATTAAATTACCTGGTAATTAAAATTTTTGTAAAAGCTAACGACCCAGCTTGATGCAAGCATGAATGCGTTCTAAGAATCAACAAAGAGTGGAGGTAAATGAGTTGCAATAAAAAAGTAATTAAATTTAAAGGGCTATGAATTTCAATACTGCACCAAAGTGCAATTGCAATTGAGTCGAAGTGCATTATCTCGAAAGTGCACGCAGCGGACAAACTGCATCGACTTACAAAGAAACGAGGTTTCTCAGAAACTGATCGGCGGTTGTCATTAAAGTGAACTGGTCTCTTGAACGATTGTATCAGTGTAATAAAAAGGTTTTTTTTCCAACAAAAGGTTCAACCTTTCACCGAGCCGTGAATGCATTTTCGTGCAGTGGTCATATGAAAAATATGGCTTTCACCCGAAACCGGACCGTCATTAAGATGATTGTTGAAGAGATGCCCTGTGGATTTCATGGGAACCAACAAACTTGACTATGGATGTCATATTTCACTCGTGAGATTTCAATTTCAGATTAACAAGGTGCACGGCCTAGACTCAGGTTCTAGGTTCGATTAAATTAAAAATTTTAACATCGAATTCATTGATTTTATTCTCAAAATGGTAATGAAATCGGCCAGTTTATTTAAGAGTTTCTTCTATGGAATAAATTTCTACATCATCTACACTACAAAATTGATTCATTTGCATGTTTGAATGCCGAAGCACTTGTCCAACACATCAATTTTGGTTGATAAGAAAATTATTCAAATCAAGCTGAACTGAAACTGTGTGAATTTAGGAACTGGGTGACTGTTTTGCATAAAATTTAAATACCTCGGAGTGAAAACTTGTCTAATTGGATCGTAATTGGAACATTGAACTGCAGCAGTAGAAGTGCTCCAATCTTGACCACATCTTTAAGCTAGCTGAGGAGGTCCCTTACTTCAAGGACCCATCAGCAATTCATCAATCCTTGTCATGACATTTTAATTTCAAGCTGATTTCCATGCCGATGCCATAGAAATTGGCTTGTTTTGAAGTTCGCTTCCAAATACAAATACACGTGGAAATGAGATCCAAGGACGTATGGACCCAAATTTAAAAGAAACGCATTTTGGGTCTGTTTTTCTATTCGTTTATTTGTGGTTTCCTTGAAACCATTCAACTGTTCGTCATTCATAACGAAACGGAAAACCATATAAACGTTCACCTGGCTACAAGGCGCTCCTTTTTCTTAAATCAAAGACATCATTGCCTTGTTGTGAATCCAAATCAGTTGTTTGTGAGAAGCACACCTGGTTCCTTGACTGGGTTCAAAAGTCGCTTAAGAATGAAGTTAAACTCAGTAGTTCAATTTGGTCCTAACTTCTTTACGATATTTTTACTGAGACCAATGAATTGGCTGTAACTTTCAAACTTTGAAACAAAAGCAAATGGCGATAATGAATTACTTGGCATGTTATATTTGTGTTACTTGAACCAATAAATATTAATAATATTAAGTAGATAATCGTTCTTATCGTCGAAATTCAATTTATTCGTGATATTCAAACTTTTTGTCAAGGTGAATTCACGGTTCTGACGAGTTTTCAATGAACTTGTGAAATATTCAGCAAACTTTGACCTGAATTGAGACTTTACTGACAAGAATCTCTTCATTACTCTGTACGTGATACATAAATCACTTCTTTATCGGCTATTATTTTTGTGAGGGTTCATCAAATAAACGTCAACGGCGTTTATTGCAATGAGGTCTTGATTTGGAGAACAACTTTTCGAGTTGGAATCCGAGCAGGTTTTTAGATATACCAATATTACAATAAAAAAACAAGTTACAGTAGCTGCTATCGTGAGGACAAATCTTCCAGAAAGTTCACGAAACAGCTGATACGTTATCACCCAAAACGCTAAGTTGAACGTCTACGAAGGTCACTTTGGCGCACTTTTATCAGCACGCAAAGTTTGCATGTTGCTTATCAGAGAAAGTATCCATTCGTCTGAAAATGATAAGATAAGCAACCGAAACGAGTATCACCTGCAATCGTCATACCTTCGCGTGTGAAATCTCTCCGATTCCAACATTTCCACGTGTCGTTTTCAAATCCTTGCCACTGTGACTCACGTGCCCAAACAAGTGCAAATTCTAAAAGAACAAGGATCCCTTCACTACCTTGTTTTCGTGTAATTACGCTAATTGCCTTTTTGGGACTTCTTCCAGGTGTGGCTGTCGAAGTGTTCCGCATAATTTTGGTAATTATCATAAAAAAAATCGAATTCCTTGTTTTCGGCTTTTGTTCTATGTTGAATGGAATTTTCTTTTCTTTTCATGTCGTCGTAATTAGACATCATTATCAATATTTGCATGCCTCCTGACAGGAACTGCTGGCAAGGGCTTGTTGACGCTTCTTCACAAGACTTTAAATGAGCGACTTTCCATTGAAAACGAGATGGGCAATAGAAAGTTTCATTTGCGCTACCAGTTTCATTTGGTGGTCATAATTCTTGTTGGAGTAGAGATTCCTGAAGTCTCTGGGATTCAGTTATGTCTTATATACAAAGAACTACCAGAACATGACTCCCAGATCTTTCTCTTCGAGAGCTTTCGAACTACATATATTCGGTGTGAAAGTGTAAAGTACAGGGATTCTCGGGTAATTCCCTTGAATTTATGGCAGTGGCCAAAGCACAACTCTGTTCTGGGATGGGCACACCAACAGAATTGTCGATTTATCTGTCCCATTTGTGTATGTTAGATCCTGGAGCTGGTCATGGATCCAGCAGGTGGATGGTTTGAAAGTTTTTGGGTAAACTAATGCACCGAGTTGAACCGCAAACAACTGATTTGATCCGTATTTGTTCACGCAATAAATTACATCGATTTTTGTTGCTTGAAATGAAATGCGTTTTTGGTTTCGTAATTACGTCCTCACCTGGACATGGACATTTGGTCGGGTTTGGCTCAAACTTGCATTCCATAGAATCCATAGAATCAACACTTTATTTGGGTGCAGCAACAAATGCACTTTGGTCTAGTACAATTTTGCGGATTAGAGTGGAAATTACTTTCATTCTGTGGAACAATTTCAGCATTTGAATTTGCTGAAGTGGAAGTTTCCACATTTTTCTACGGATTACAATTGTCTGACGTTTGCTGTTTAACTGTATAGACATGAGCGTTTTGTGGAGGTTCTTAAAGGTGCATCATGTCCAAGGATCTCTCAGTAATTACACATAGAAGTTCGAACTCAGTTACTTGCAGTGAATTTTGTAATCAAGATGGCGTTATAAATCACATTTGAAAGAAAATCGAAAATCGTTTTGTTTGTAGTTCAAGAAAAGTCCGTTAAAAATGTCAAGTGTTCATTTTAGGACTAGTGAGGTGCTCTCGGTCGTACAACTCGAGAAGTATGTCAAGTTGACGAATCCGCTTTTGCATGCGGCCACAGCAGATCCAATATTTAGCGAAGAGATATTCGCAGGGTACAACAACGTAGAGTTGAACGAATCTTACCAAGAAGCCAGTAAGCAGTTGACGTTTCTGAAATTGGAGAACGAAGTCTTTGAAAGTTTCTTGGAGCAGAATGATCCGAAGTTGCTCGAGAGAGTTAAGAGACAGATGGCAAGTGTACGTAAAGCACCACGGATTCATTTTGCCAGCCAAATTTCATTGAGGAGTGGTCCAGCAGATGAAATAAACAACCTTCTGAGATCTAGGGAAATGGACAGAAGTAGTATTAACACAATTTATGACGGTACTATGTCTCAAAAAACGATGACAACCTTATCAAGACCAGTTGGATTGTCCCAGAGAATTGAAGAAATTTCGAAGCCGAGCGCTAAGATTGCGAACAAAGTAAGCACCGCCATGAGGATCGAGATGGCTGAGAAGGAGTGTAATAGAGTTCTTGCTAAGTGCGAGTGGCACGAGAACAAAACGAGGAGAAAAATGCGGCTTCTGAATGCAGAAATTAATATGTTAGTGCTGAGACTAGAAGAGACACACAAGGCTATGGAAATCTTTGAACAATACGTACGAGCCCAGGCGGTTGAACAGATCTTTGTCAAAATGCCAGCTGAAAAATTCGTGAAGTTTTTTGAGGACTGGATCAAAAACGGCACGGTTCTGATTGGCACAATGAAGCTGCAGATCTCATCCATCAAGCAACAGTGGCGGCAACAGAAAACTCTACTAGATGAGAAGATCGGACTTAAAGGAGTGCCTAAGCTTATTGACTTCAAGGAGTTGGAAACCCGAAAGGAAGAAAGTGTCAAGGATTTGGATACAAAGAATCACAAACTCCTTGAGTTGAAGCGGATCACAGCTAGCGCTGCTCTCAATCTGAACAAACAGAAAAAAGAACTCGTTGAAAGTGAGGATCAGCACAAGAAACTTATCGAGCTGACGAAGAGAGCAGTGATCACCAACACTCGCTTGGAGCGGGATATCGAAGTTGCCCAAAGAGAAGTCGCAGACTCTCGGCAAGGCCTTCATGACTTGCAGGAAAACATGAAACGCTTCCTGGCTCCCGCTACCATGGCCTACATAAACTTGAAGCACAAACTGACACTTCTCGAAAAGGAAGAGAAATTACTAAATCGGCAAATTTATATCCTCACAATCAAACTTAAGAATAAGAGAATGAAGACGCACAAGTAGAGAATAGACGAATTATCCTTTCATTTATCCTTCCTATTAGATTCTATCTTGGTCAGTGGTGTCTTATATGTGGGGCTAATAAAATTTCCCTCTTGAACGAAAAGTCTTATTATAATTGTCTTCCAACTTCACCATCTATCCTGATTGTTACTGAAGTAGTTACCTTATGGTAAAACCCTGTTTTTAATAAACAAAATGAAAATTAAAAGTCAAAAACTGTTCAGTTAGGGTAACTCTGTTTGTATGAGATATGATGAGCATATTCTGACACAGTTCCTATATAGGTAACCTATAGGATATAGATTCCTTCAGGGCAATTCCTGTGAAATCCAAACGATCTGCACAAAACACAAAACCAAGAATTTCAAAGTAGTCACCTACAGTTGTCCATAATTCCGCAATTCCTTCTACTACAACATTTGGGTTCTGGCCAAACATACTGATGTCGTCCAGATGGAGTTCTCTCTTTCACTCTTTTCGGAAGAGCGAAATCTACGGAATGAGATATCGCAAACTCTCTTTTGGCGCGTATGAACATTGGCAGTATGTCAGGGCAGAATTTTTCCTATCGCTGCACAGCAGCCATTTTGAAATTAATCGCTTCAAAAAAAATTTGGTATACAGTCATTGGTAACAAAACTTTTTCGATCGTATTCTTAATATCACAAATTCTGAATATGTCATGTGGGGTAGCCTTGTGCAATTAGGAATGGAAGTGTGAAGGATTCAATTTACTTGGTCCCTTACAGATTTCCTGAGTATTTAAAAATCTCAGCTATAACTAACCACGAACAATCTGACTCATGCGATTGCGACGTCAACTAGGCTGGAGTCATTTTTGTGCAGTACATTTTTGTACGCGTTGAATTCAGTAATTGAATCCGAAATGGACTGATTGATTGCTCATGTATGGCACATTGTGCAGTGATCGGAAACATGTCTTGAAATAAAAAATGTAAAGTAATTCAAATATGGCACCACTTGACGACCGCAAAATGTCCAAAAACAGGAATTCAGGTCTACAAAGTTGATCCATCAAGGTGGATTGTTGAAATCTGCATTAATTGGTCGTCCCCAATTGGGGATTCCGATGGTCACCAGTTCACACATGATTGCCCTGACTGAAATTCAATATGGCGCGACAGAGATTTGCAGTAGACCCAAAGCTACCAACATGACCAATGACACCTTCACATTCTTTCACATTCAGACATGACCAGACTTGACCAGCAGTAGTAGGTCCCAGGGTCCACATAGTACCAGGTGTGTCATTTACAGAATTCCGAATGTTGTTCGTTTGCATTCCATTTCCACATTTAATTCAAATTTAAATTGTTTTTCTGTTTTCATAATATAATTTACCAGTTTCGATAATTACTTTAATTACAAAGAGAGAAAAAAATTCATTCACGTGTAGAACTTCGAAAAAACACCGGCATTTTCGAAATTGTTTCGATTCAACTGTCACTACCAGGCCAACCAACCAGTTGCGGGTTCGTGGAAATGTAAATATTTTTGCAACCTTTCTCAAAAGGCTTACGAAAAGGTTAATTTGAAAAACAGTCCATTTCAACAACTACAATTCACCAGATCACATTCCAGGATAGCTACATAGCCCGATTCATCATTCTAACTGAAATAAAAATTCATTTAATGAATTTCCAAATTTGCAAACAATTTTGTTAATTTAAAATTACTGAAATTCCATTAAACTAAAATGTGAACAACAAAATCGTCAAATTATAATTATTCCCGTGAAATTCATGATATTCCTTTGGGTTTAATGAAACTCAAGTGTTGGCGAGTTATAGTTCAGGTCCAGGTTTCAATTACTATCATTGAATTGTATAATTTGGGGGAACAGTCTCAGTGGATATCACATTGAAATAGTACCCAATTCAGGATTGACAGGATTTAAACAGGGAATTACAAACTTACTAGTTCTAGAGACAGTCGATTGGAATGTGGTTTGGATTCTGGTCCAGAAACGAACAGAGTCATTCTGATCATATTGATCAAAAACTAAGTTGAATACATTTTATTAGATTTAATCAATTTCATCAAAACCAAGCGTGATGTTTATAACCCTCCAGCAGAGCAGAAATGTAATCCTTCCCCTCAGAGCCTTCAGCTTTTGCGGTTTTTATGGGTGAATCATTTGACTTATTGGGCAATATTTTAGCAACTATCAGAGATTGAAATCTATCGATTAAACTGGTTAACAGTAACTGTGCTTTCAACAACAATCACTAATGGATCTGGTTTAAAACTGATGTGAAGACCAAATGGAAAAGGTTAATCAATCATTTCTACCTTGTGCCTTAATGCATGCCTGAATCTGTCTGTAGCCCGAAAATGCCACAAAATATGAGCATCCGGTAGTCTCTGCCACCATTTAGTTGTGCTATTCGAATCACAATTGACGGCTGTTTCATGTATGATAGATCCGTAACCCAGATATATGTACATATTGTATAATCCTGCATATACAACAAAATATATAAATTGTCAATGACTCAATTTGAGTGTGCCGTGTCAACGATTTTGTATACTGGACTGTCCCAAATGCGATTACCATAAATCCCCGAGATGATTTGTAGGCAAAGTGGGCTGCCTAGAGAATCCTCTAGAATCCCAATTTCAGCAAATATCCACATGACTACATAATTGGAATAATTACCCTTTAATATTTGCAGGAAAGTGATATATGAGACTGTTTCGTAGTAAATTGTGTCACTGTACAAAATTTTACTGAATAAACTTGAATTTCTAATTTGATTAGGTCCGGAACTGATTGCCATTTTGTCTGGAAGTGATATTGTTGAGTTATTAAGAAAGTTAGTTTATTTATTAAACAAATTTGATTTATTGCAGTCTTCGCTTTGTGTTTGTGAGACACAGTTCCATTAATATTCGATAAAACTTGATTTATTGATGGTATTATTAGACCCATTCGTTGTTGGTTTTGAATTATTAATTAGTTTCTTTGTTTTTCCTGTAATTTGACAAGTCACATTGAAATATATTACAAATAAAACACATACTTGTAGTTATGTAGAAATCATTCATTAATTTTCAACCAAATGTTTAATAAAATTCAGAAGAAGCAAATTTGAATTCAAGTTATTAACAAAAAATTTATTTTGGACTGAAAATAAATTTCAATATCCGTGGAACACAGAGTAGGTGGTCTGTTGTAAATATCTCTTAATTGAGAAATGTCACACTCAACAGCTTGAGGGATCTCATTTGAAGCCAACAAATCCGTCAATTTCAAGAGATCAATAATGAGAGCCATGTTTGTATCGTATTTCTCCTTTACAAGAAGGAGAGTATAAAGACCGCTTCAACTTGAATTCATTGAACTGTTGTTAGTGATATTATTTCAGTATGCTAAGACAATGGAGTATAGACTTGATAAATTGTGCGCACTTTAACCTTGCGTAAATATTCCGTTCTTCATATTTTTCCAGCGAAGTAATTTTGCATTGGAAAATTTTCAATTCTTAACGGAGTTATTATGACTTTGTCACTTATGTCGAAAATTTATACAGTAACACACGGAGCTAAAATTCAGATTATTGAGAATGTGTCAATGAACATCGTGTCTGGACTCTTGACATGAAATTTAACTCAACTGTCATAAGCCTTACTGACAGTTTAGCACCTTGTGTCATGTCCGAGAAGTTACAGAATACCACGAACGAACTTGACATTACACGCGTAGTATCAATGGCACAGTAAGTTACTACTTGAAGTTGGGGGAAAAGCCATGTGACATATCTGCTAGCGTTGAAGCTGAAGATCCAATTGACAGGTGACAGATATGGGACATATACAAAATAATGGAAATTAAACAATCTCGGCGTCGAAGGTGACAAATCGACGTTACCACAGAATCAATAGAGTCCACCGATTTCATTCCCCATCGGTCACATCAACGTCATGACATGCCGAAGCCTAGAAGACAAGAAAGTCGTTGCTGTGACACCGAGTCTCCAAGCCAGTCACGTTTGTCCATTCAGACATCGATAAGTGAAAGGCATCGCAACACCAGAGCCCTGGAACCCTCACTCCAAATAAATCAAAAGGTATTAGTGTCCAATGTTTTGAGCACTTCCTGTCGATTTCAGACCCGGTTGTGAAACTACTTACAAGACAAATCTGATTACAACAAAATGACAAACGAGAAAATCTCAAAAGCACATTAAGATGTCTTATGTACCTCTGGGCCGAGACATTTCGGTTCTCTGCAGTGTGCTCTGTCATCGTTATTAATGTTCGTGACGATGACTGAGTTGAAAATGATGATCAGGCTTTATTTTCTCCTCTCTACCATACCTTACAAGTGACTATGATTGCTCCTATACAACAACCCTCTTGCTTGTTTCACTCGTGTATGACAAAACGTAACAACTTTCATCGTAAACGACAGATGTCAGTTAGGTTTTCTTTTATTATTCATTGGGTTTCTACAAAATGTATTAGTTTCTGGACATTTTGTATTGTTCCACGTGTGTACTACCTATGTACCGTAGATTCAATTGGAATAAGTCAAAACAAACATAAACTTTTATTATAACTAGGAATCCCAGTTGCAGTCGGAAATCGACTGCATACTCTAGAAATTAAAAGACTCAAGTTTACTGGAAAATAGAAATTTAGTTTTTTTTTATTTATTTATTTTTTTTATCGCAACTATGATACGTAGAGAAAGATACACATTTTTTGACTATTTGGGAAGGTTTATTCTTTCGAAAATTTACATCAAAACATCATCATTGGAAAAAAATTTTTTTTGCCCTGAAAAAATCATGGGCGAAATTTTTATGAAAAATTTTTTTTTCTTCGTATCTTAATATTTTGTATCTCAAATAAAAGTCTGAAGCTAAAACTACCATTAAAACTGTTGATTTCACGGTGATATACCAAATATTCCAGGAGATATCAATTAAATTATAAATATTTTCGAAAATCAATTTGAACTCGGAACGTTCTATAACATTTTAATAAATCACAATGATTTTGAATTTATATGACAGCAATATAGACTAATCAAGGTATTTACGTAGATATATTTGCAATATGATTCAAAATTATTAAGATATTCAAGTGTAAAATGCAGGGACATAATTTATCCAAGACACAAATTAACCAAACTTCAATTACAAAATTTTTCACAACTATGATACGTAGAAGAAAGATACACATTTTCTACTATTTGGGAAGGTATATTCTGAGGTATCTAACATCATCATTGGAAAAAAAATTTTTTTTGCCCTGAAAAAATCATGGACTAACCATGGCCGAAATTTTTATGAAAAATTTTTTTTTCTTCGTATTTTAATATTTTGTATCTCAAATAAAAGTCTGAAGCTCAAAGTACCGTTATCAGAAAGTTTTGCAGCATATAGCATATTTTACCCGAACATCTAGCATAAAATTGAATTTAAATCTGGTCACACTCAAAAAAATTTCACAGCACAAACGCATATCAACATATGGGTCACCCTCACGCACATGCATTTCTTGTCGATTTTTCTCTTCGACAAAGCTCTTATCATGGCGTGGTCAATGCAACAACAAATGCACTGATATTATTTTTATTAATTACGGGTAAACTACTTGACTAATTTGAATTAAAAGTATATTCTGCACCTTTTCGATAAAATATCTCTTAAATTGTGCATTTTTATCAAAATCTGACATGTAGTTTGCCCGTAGGAGGGATTTATATTTGCGTATTAATTATAGTATAGATATTCTTCTCTCTTCCTTTCCTTTAAATTCATGCAAATGTTCATGAACTTCACAAATGTTTGCAATTCAACCTCAAGAATGTGAAGGCACAAAATATTTTCGATTGCAAAAAAGTTTTCGTTTTTAAATTAATCTGTTGTTCTGAAGAAATCCTTTAGAGATTCAAACACGATGCGTTTTCTAAGTAGTTAATAAAGGAACAGTCTCGCATGAAACGATGCGTAAGTAATTGAAGGGGAATAGAAATCGCGCAATTCTTCTATGCCTGACAGATAAAAATTGACACGAAGAAGAAAGACCCGCAGGTCTGTCGGCCACTGAAGATTGATTTGAATTTTGCTAGCGTATTTGTGCCTTGTGGTGAGGCAATATATGTGGGAACATGGAAGGAACAGAAAATGTACTCGGGATAGCTCAGTGGTTAAAGCATCCGCCCGGCAAGTGGAAGGTCCTCGGTTCGATTCCCGGTCACGAGCATTCAACATTTTCTCCCTCCATGTTCCACAAATTTGTCGTGTCCTGCGACATCTATGTGTCGTTAAACTTAGGTAACAACTTTGAATCGAGGATAAATTGATGTTGATGGTTTCATAAAATTCTGGATACTTCTGGAAAGATCAAATGTCATGTTTCCTGAAATCTCTCGTTACAGAATTGAAAAAATATTTTGGAATACAAGTTCAACCAGCACAGATTTTGTACTTAGAATAAAGAAGCTGATTACAGGACGTTGAAATCCATAGATCTAGAGCAAATGGTTCAGTGGTTAAAAGAAATTTGGCAACCGTCCAGAAACCCTACGATGCCAAATCAATCCCGGGTCAATCAAGACTGGATAAAAACGAGGATGTGAAGAGGAGTGCCCAAGAAATGAGTCTGATGGTACAAGGAAGGTTCCAGTTTAGTTTTTTTTTTGTAGCAAATAACAAAGGAGGAATCAAGGGAAACCATGAGAACTTTGAATGCAATTGTTGATGTATTCCCGAGTTACGTGTAGTGGTAGCAGGTGCAACGAAATGATTTTCTTGTTATTTACAAGACACTGATGAAAGGCAAGAGAGTCGTTAGATTCACCATGACCAGAGTTTGATTACAGACTCCGTCTTTGGCTTTGCAGTCTGGCTAGTAATTACTAGTGTTTTCCAAGAGCACATTAGACACCTGCATATGGTTCTGGGATTACATAAAAGATTCGTCTTCAGGTAATTCCAGTCGAGACGAGTTTACTTGCTTTTCATAAAGAACTTGATACGTTTACGAAGGTGTTCACAAGATGACTCAAACTGTGTACATTGACCAGAGACCACTGTTTGCGATCCAGTTTCCGCTTGTTCTAGGTTGACCCATTGTCTCCACAAGTCGCCAGATCTTATTTTCGTCATGGATCACAATGAATGTGCTTCTGGGAATTCATCCCTTGGTTGACAGAGTTCCATAACAAATAGAACGAAACATCGTTGAAGTGGATTCTTTCCTAGAATCTGAAGATTCGTCTCAATAAAACCAGCCAGTTCTGAGTCATCATAATTAGACTCGGGACGGTTCCTTTGAATCTGGGAATTTTAGTTTTTTTACTCATCGTCGTCGTCAATGCAATAAATCTCTGACTGAAGACTTGAATTTTTCTTTAATGAACAGTAAATCTTGGGAAGATGTGGATGTGGTCACAAGCTGTGAACCGAAAAATGTTGGTCATGTTCAGATTTACTTAATACTTTTTTCAGTCCCTGTTGTGGTTTCAGATTGACTTGTTTTTCTTTGTAGTTTTTGTTGTCTCCTCCAATCACGTACTAGCCTCAACTGGATGGTAATAACAATTAACTGCCCTTTACTCCGTTTCCAAGGAGTATTGTGGTCACAATTTGGATTCTAGTTTGCTAGCCACGTTGCAGAATACAAACTAAAATGTCTCTCTTCTCTTTTTGCTAAAAACATAGAAGCGGAATTTAATAGCGTTTGTCTGATTAGTTAGGGAAGCACATAATAAACTTCCAAAAAATTCACACACTTCGTTAAAATTCCATTCAAATGTTCACAAGCCTAACAAATGTATTTGGTTTTAATTTCTGCTAATTTGTTCATGTAGCACTGAAATTTGGCAACGCAAGAAAATGAAGAAAATGACAAATCGGAATCGAGAAAACTGATTCTCATAAAGCTCACTTTATCCGCTTTGTGCAACTGTTGAAAATAAATATGTATGGCAATGAAACACACAAAAGATTAAATTTTCAATAAATTATTCTGCAAAATTCAATAAAGGAAACCTTAAATCCTTCTAAGGACTCCTTTTGGACGCTTATACCAAATCGGTAGGAAGTGAACGACACTGTAAATCTCTATGTCGCATAAACATCATTACAGTAATATCTATCTTAAGGATCACGTCAGATGTGCTTTGAGAAATTTGTGAATTTCCATGAAATGAAATTTTAATTATCACACACATACACACGCTGAATCGCATACTCACCTAAACATAAAGTCGGAAAAGGAATCACGTTAAGCGCTTAAACGTGCTTGACGTGGAAGCCATTGAAGAGAGTAAAGTTGACGTCGACTGGGTGTGCCATAAAGAAAATCTTTTTAAGATTTTAATTTAATGTTGTGAAGTGAATCCTGCATAAGGGAAGCAGAATCCATCGCTACATCCACGATGAAACACGAAAATATTACTCAAATTTGTAGTAACGATGATTACACTCAGACATCATAAAAAATGTAATTATGGAAGATCCCTGAGTGTTAAATGGAATTAATTTCTTTATTTAATGATTTCTTAGATCCTCAGAATTTTAGACTTTAATAAAACGTGAAAAATATTCACGTGGTTCATGTGTTTTAACCGTGAACAAAGTTGAAAAGTGTAGGAAGCATGAAGCGTATCATTTCGAAATAAACATGAAGTCAAGTTAATGTATAAAAATAATTTTTTTCCGATTTCAGATGAGAGTTGGATGAACCTTGACTCAGAGAATCTATTGACCGGAAGAGAAGTTCTAAATGACCGTGAAACTGAATTCATTGCTCCCAGGAATGCCCCACATGTCAGCGACGATGTCATCAAGAGATCATCCTTTCAATCGTTCAACGCGCCCTCTGTTGGGGGAAAGGAAACCTCAGCTTCTAATTAAGAAAAAACTTGCAATCGAAACGAGCAAAGTTCACGGCTTCAATGACTTCCAGGACATTGTGTCACAAGGATACCACAGCAAAAACACTCATATCGGATATCCCTACGGAAGTCCGCCATCCCCGTCCGTCATCAATTCGAGTGACTTTGTGTTCTCAGATGACCCTGTCTACACAACATCGACCCCGAATCGGATCTACGAGAGTACTCCGACAACAAATGACTTTAGCACGAATTACAACCATTTTAGCAATGGCAACAACAAAACAAAAGTTTCAAAGTATTGTGATCTAAAATGGCGGACAAGTTCCGGCCAACAACATCATCCCAATCAACCGTTGAGGATACCTCAAGCATCACCTGTTGATTACACAAACCCAGATACAACGGGTCCATTCATTTTCGGTGTGCATACAGCGGACACATTCATCGACAACCATAGAACTATATCAACAACAGGAATTGCGAAAAAGTACCGAGAATCACCTGAGAATGGGATAACGCCAACAATTCTCGACCAGGTGAGTGAGATAACTCTTATGAAAAGCAAATTGTTTAAGTAGAGTTTTGTAAAATTCCATTGAAAGCTGACAAAATAGGGGGACGGGACGTAAACAACTTTAACAATGGCGGAAGTTTTGTTTTTAAGAACTTTCAGGATTTGATACGAGACTGTGAAATGAATAGAAGGCTTTGATGGCTTCTTGTTTTCATTTTATATTTTTATACATTTTTTTTTAGATTTCTTTTCAAACAGAATCCTGCTTGCTATTGAGACAGGTCATGGACGGTTTCCATTTTGAAATAAATACGTTTCCATTGACGACGCCATTTTCAATTTTCAGAATTCAAAATATTCGAGTTCAGGAAAATGGCTAATATTTTTGCATTTAGAGCAACTTCACAACAATGCGTTATCTACAATACATTACCTGAAATTCAGATGATAATTCATGAAATTTCTGGAATTCACGAGAACTAACTTTCGTATTTGGTGCAGATACTATATTCACCATGACCCTTCGCCAAACCTGGCCAGATTTCGAAGGAAGTTTGTAGATTCGGTGCTGACACCTTAAGCATTTCTAATTCAGGATCGTGCTAATTCTGGTTTAAGTAAAGCTCAGAGCTTATCTCAAGCGACATTTCCTGCTAATTGAGTTGAACTAGGGAAGAGTTTTATTTATATAACATGTAGCTCATGAGCTTTAATCCACTGTAGCTTCTCTCACGAATGGAATCAGTAGTCAACAATATCCCATTTCGTATCCTGTAAGAAACGTCATTACACACACGTACGAAATGTCCTGGAACCCAGGATACAATGATACTATCTTGGATAACATTTCAACTCGAATGGAGTTTGTTGACGGAAATCCTTGATACTTGTAATCTACTCAACTCGAACCATGTGATTCCAAGAAATTACATTTCCTTGCTTTAATTACAGGCCCATCTTAAAACTTGTGATGAGTTTTCTAGAGAGTTTGCCAACATGACAAACAAAAAAATAAAATTTTCATTACCTAACCTGGCAGCAAGATGAGTGTTCGGCTACCATGAAGTGTTGGAACGGCAAATGAAGGAGAGGACTTGAAATCCTTAAGCTCAACCTTCGAAATTCGATTTTTCATATCATGTTGTTTGGCGTTATGTCCATGAGGACTCTTTGGAATCATACATACATCCGTACATCAAAAAGATTCCAATCCAGACATATAACAAATTCCATATCCCGTAAGGCGTTAAAGCATCTAACACGGATGATTTCACTCTCAATGTAGAGGAAATAAATTGTAGAGAAAAAAATGTAGAAGATCCCAATAGATTCGGTCTATGGAATTTTTTTGTTTGGTCTATATCTTTGGAATCTTTTATTGCTCGAAAAGATGAAAGCCAATCTTTTAGGAATGCAGAACACTTTAAAGGTTTCCCTGAAACGTTGTATCTCCTGGGCTTGTTACAAGAAGGACTCTTCTCAAGAATATGTAAATTTTCCCCTTGACAGGGACATACTCTGAAGGCTTTATCCAACTGACTAGGTTCAGGAGGAACCTATCCAACCAAGTGGAAAGTCAGTCGCCTGTAAGGATTTGATCGAATACTTTGAAAAGTTGGACTCCACTGGGGTCAACTGAAATGCATTTCAGTTCAAATCCTTTCGAACTATTTAACATTTTCTAAGGAATTGGTATCGTTCGACCAAAGCATTTGTTAACTCTTGAACGCAGAACCATTCTCAAGAACTGAAACGTTCCTGCAGCAGTGCTAACTTCTAAAGGAAGGTTCACAACTCAACGTGAACGTGCAAATGCATTTTGTCCCTTTCCTACATATGGGTGATGCATCACTCCTTCTCGATGCATCTCAAGTAAAAGTGGAACAGATTCAAGTTCGTTCGTTCTCATTTTCGAAAACAACCGCTTGTTTTCGAACCGAAAAACTATGTCTTGAATAATCCAATAGATGAATTTTTCGACTAAAAGAGAAGGATTGATGTTTCACTCCATATGTGAGGAAGGGATAAAAAATCACTCTCACGTTATTCTCATGAAAACGCTCTGCGTAGAGTGAAGAGCGAAGAACTCTCACTTGCACGTTCACGTTGGGATGTGAACCTTCACTGTTTTCATGTTGAGATTCCCGAAAACTTCCATCACTGATTATCAGAAAAATTTTCCAGTAAAGTTTTCTGACCTATGTATGCCTCCAATCCGGCTCTGAATGTAAAAGCCGAATTTATGTTATGTCCATCAACTTTAAGGATAAACTTTCCAAAAAACAAAAGCCGGCTCAATATTCACCGGCTATTGAAAACAGTTTCTGATGCAAAACACAAAACTTTCACAAATACCCTTTTTTCGAAATCCTGCATACAAGACCACTAACATGATGGAGCAAAAAAAAAAATATGGCAGAACTTTAACATTTTATTAGTTTTTTAATGGGAAAACTTTTATCATGTCGTCGCAAATTATATAGTCAAACGATGCTGCAAGAATAATGAGGAGCAATAAAAAGTTTTCATTATTTTTTATTTATTTATTTATTTTTCGTCTCTTTTTTAATATCCAACAACAACAGGATGACACTTTCTCAAAACAGTTGACAGGTCCACCCATCCTTTTCTGGGTCGTCAAGAAAGTCGCCATGCTTTTTCTACTGGAAGTTCTTGTCATTAATTTTCATTCCAGACTTACCTTTTCGTCGCTGTTAAGGTTTGCGGAAAGGTACTCGGAAGGTTTCCCTCATACATCATGATTAAAAATTTATTAATGTTAAAATTTAAGACGTGATTTTTTTTGGATTTTTGTCTGCTCCTTTCTAAACGAATCCTTAAGTGAATCAGGGGATCTGTCTTAGGAATTGTCAAATTTAAGGTTCGTTAATTGAAAAGGTCCTTGTTCCACAGTGAGATGAATAAAAGGAATGTTAATATATTCCTTTTTTTATCGTTTTTGTTAAAAATTTTCAGATTCACAGGATCATCTCATCAGCGCTTCAAATGACGGATGATTCGTGGAAGGATTCATAAGGAAACTCCTGACAGTTCTGAAATGAAAAGTGAATTTAAACATTTCTGACACGAGATTTCCGGTGAGAACCTACAGAACTGACTTTAAGTCCAGATTAATACTTTCATTCGGCGGAAACGAGTCATGTCCGTGGGTTCAGTGTAGGTTTTTTTAGGTGAATTTGTCTCAATGATTTATTGCTGAAAGTATCGACCATTTGAATTAAATGACGCAAACATGACATAATTTTGAAATTTGTAGCTACATGTTTGTGTGGGGGTGATCAACATGAAGTTGGTTCCAAACAACGAAAAACAACAAATGAGGTTATGTTGAATGAATTCCGGATCATCCTGAGCGTGACTGCACATTTTCAGCGGCTCATTAACCAAACGACAACATAATTCACCAAATTATGGAAGTTGCATAGCAAACAAGATGTCTGCCATGTTGGAGGCCATTTCATGTTCACGTTTGCCACAAAAACGAATAAAACTTGAGACGAATCCACCTTTGAGACGTACTAAAAACTCGCCGAACTGGATGAATTATTAATTCGAGCAACTTCATCCCACGTGGAGTTTGGTGGAGCCTACAATGTGTGAAGTTGTGAATGGACCAAGTAAAGCTGAATGAAGCTGAATAGAGCACCTGTTAATGGAAGAGTTTAAGATTCGAGATAAAACCTTTTTTAAACCACTTGCAGACGGGTGGGCACCTTTGAAAGGCTTCACGTGGGAGTGGGTGTTGCGTCTTGTCGCGTTCTTTGTTGACCTTTGTGTGAATGTGAATTCCTTTAAAATAAGTCGTCTTGTCCAGATATCTCCGCCGAGGAGACATTCTTAAATCTCTTTTAAAGCGAAATGTCCAATTCGTTGACAGCACCATAAACCTTAACATGAAAATGCGCTTTTACTCCCCGCCATTTTGTTTCAGTAAGGAAGATTCTAAAATATTCGCAGGACTTTACCAACTATGTGCATTCATTTTGTAAAGGACTTAAAGTTTTAGCCAAACATTCAAACTTTTGGTGGCCCTTTTCGTCCTGATGGAGTTAAAATTTTCTGTAAACATAAACTTCAGAAGTTTGATTGAAAAGAATTTTTATTAAATTTAATTAAAAAAAATTCTTCTCTTCCAGTATCCTTGTTGGAATAAACTGCAAATATTTGTGATATCAAATGGACTTTTGTCATAGAATGTGTTACACAATACGTTTATAACAGAAATTCTTTAGGACAAGGACATGAAATAAATTTTAAATTTAATTTAAAGTCTATATTTGTTTGACAAATACGAGTCCACTTACAACGTTAGTTTGTTTGGATTTGCCATGTTGGAAATGTTTCATTGTTGCTGCGCCATTTTTGGATAAAATTGAAGCAAACAGGCAAGCAAGGATAATTCTTGAATCTTAGAAATGTGATAATGTGAATCTCAACAGAAGTAAAAGAATCGTTCAGATTAAAGTATCACATTACACGCGAACGATAAATGAGGAAAAGAAGAAGGCAAACGAACAATAACAATGTGCGTACTCGAAACAAATTAACTACAAACCAACAGAGGCCACTGCTCTCTTCTGAGTTTTCCATTTAAATGAAGAGTTTTCCATTTAAATCATAAGCCGTATTCTTTCGGTCATCTCTATCGAGTGCGAATCCAAAGTTGCAGCTTGAACTTGCACTGGATAGATTTGAAACATCAACCAACCTCAGTTCACATTTATATGAATTTCCTTCGAGTTTTAATATTGTGTTACGGCCTCGATTAAACAAATTCCTCATATACGAGTATTACTTGATTTTAAATTTTCAGGTGAAATTAACTGAAAGTTTTGAAGGTTCGCAGCAAGAAAAATAAACCATGTCGACATCTGGATATTTTGTGCGCAACTATTTATCGAGAGGAGTAAATTAAACCCAGTTATTATCAAGAGCTAATTTGTTCTGGATATATGTATGGGATTTGATAGTTCTGCTCTACTGGAGTGCCCAAAAGAATACAGCTATAATGTTGCATATCAATGTGCGGTCTACTGCATGTTTTCTTGTGTCCTTGACTGCTCTCAGTTCGGTTTTAAAGGGCAATGTTCAATCTGACTACGATGTACTGGATCTTGAAGCCATTCCCAGCCTCTCAATTTCAATATATTTTGGTTCATCAAAATGCTTCTTAAAACATTGAACATGATTTGGTTACCATCAAAAAGTCTGTTTTCCGATTTGGAACATAACTTTCGGAGTAACCTTTCCGGATTTCATGTGAAGACTCCAGGAATACCGAAGTGATATCCTGTATTCATTGTCTATTCACACTTAAAATGTGTAAATGCAGAAAGGAAACTTGGCAGTTTTCCGATGATTTTTAAATTCTAGTTACAAGATTCAAATTTCCGGTTTCATTTTAATGGAAGACGTTTAATATTGAATTAAATATTTAAGGAAAATAAAAAATAAAAGGAAAACATAGATAATTCTTACAATGATCGCCTCCATCTTGTTAAGAACGCAATAAAATCCTTCTAATCTGACCTTTTTTCGAATTTATGTCGATTGGTTGCTCCCCTGAAAAACAAACAGGGAACAGTAGCCTAAACGATATAAACAAATCAATAAAAGCCAATTAAGGCTGTTCGATTTACCTTTTGCCAATGAATGTTCAATCGCATTATTTCAATTGATTACTTGAAAAACCCCCATCGGCAGAAACTGCCTCATATCCTGAATACGATTATATAACGATATCCAGGAAGATTCAATTTATAAGCTACACAGCACCATGATGATAGGAGTTGGGCACTATCAGACCTTAATATCTTCTTACCTGGAAGGTCTGAAGGTAATTTGATAGACTTTCCAAACTATTAAATAGCTAGAGTATTTGTTTTTCTAGGCTATAAAAGTCGAGGATATTCAATTAATTGCGATAATTATAGATTTTATTGCAACCTGGTCGAAGGGGATAATCAGAAGCAATTTTTCTATAACAGGTAGTAATCAGTTTGGATGTCATTAAAAATTAAAACTGTGTCTTATTGGCAGTGTGTTATCGACTCATACCAGCGCCACTCGAACTTGCACTCCTCGTTTCATTATTTAATGGTCTCTTGTGATTAGAAGTTCCTCGATTACGATGGACACCAGACACTTGGTGGAACTACTACAATTCACAATTTAAGGATTCAGAGTAATCTCGTCGAGCTAACAAAATGTGTTAAACTGTGGTTCCCTTTCTTATTGCAGAGACAGAAAAAATATACGAAGATACGCACAAAGAAAAAATGTCGAGAATAGTCGTAGGCTACTGTTTGTTTACTCGCTGACAGTTTTTTTATTTCATAGAAAGTTTCACTTCTAACGCCCTTAACTTTTGACTTACTTTGTATTTTATACACATGCAGTTCTGCAGAGCAAAAGGCCTTACTTGAATTACGATATAGCAACACTGTAATTCCGCTCCACAAAATAATGAGGGAACTAGACTTTTATATTCAAAAACATTTCTAGCGGATACTCACTGATATGAGTTAAAAAAGACGTCTATGAAATGGGGAGTATAATACGAGTCTGGCGTCAATTCTCTACTCACTACAATTCATGAATCCTGTGTATTGGAGTCTTTCGTCCAGAAGCTCACATCAAAAGAAAATTATTTTTTGCATCGTTTTGAAAATTTTCCACATTTGGACTCGTTCATCTTGCCAAGATTGAAATTTACTGTAGAATTGAAAAATTTCCAGGCAGGTACCTTTCACTCAAGAAAATTCAACTACTGTTGAACCTCTTAAAAACTTTTGGTGGCTCGTCTAAGAAAGACCGTCTCTGCAGAAGTCGGAACTTATCATCTTTAGAAGTTTTTATTTCTGTAGTTTGTCTTGAAATTTCCAAGTGGCTTTGGATTTGGATACTTCCATACTCATGGTTGGTCTGTATTATATACTTTTTTGATGTTGGTGATAAGGATCTCCTCCTTCACCGAAACATGTTTGCTTTGCTAATCTATCACCTTGTAACTTGATATATTAGATCTCATGAGGAAAAATCTTGGTATCACTGAACCAGGTCTTCTTACAAATAACTTGAAAAATGTTGGTAATAACTTTTTGTTTGACTTCTTGTGTGAATGACAATTGTTTTTTGAAACCTTTTCAAAGAAACAGGATCAGTTGCCTTTGGAGGTGTGATAAACCGAAACTTTGTTCACAGCTTCTCACGAATTTTGTTAGATTAGCTAAGATAACAATTTGCCAGAGGTGCAATACCACTATATTAGTAAATCAGAACAAACAAAAACTTCAACTTTACGTAGTGGTAAAAATTTACAAACAAACGACTTCGAAAAGTTCACAGTTCAAAAGTTAAACAGAGAAAGTTAAGAATTTTCCCAAGACGTTGTTTCACTTTGTTGTAGTTGTCTTAAGTTTTTCAATTTTCCGAACTTGATTCTAAGAAAGCTCTTACTTTATTTACACTGAACGTGCTGTGTACTTTATGTTCCACTTACTGTTGATGGTATTCTTGAAGGATGCTGACGGAGCTGACTCAACTGACTGAGAGGAATATCCTTTTCTTTTTATTGTAAATCTCGTGCTAAAACTAAAACTGAAAATTGGATTCTTGCAAGAAACTTTATTGCTGTAAGTAACAATTTTATGATCGGATCTGTACGTGATGATATGACAGCCAAAAGGAGTGATTCTCCAGAAATCACCTCAATATCATACTTGGATTATCGGATTTTTACATCGCTTTAGTGTTTATTCTCATAGAACAACGTTATCATCATCTTCAGCTTCATCTTCATCTTCTGGTTAAGATTTTACTTCCTTACATGTTCTGTTGAACCCTTTTATCTGAATGGCATCAACCATAAACCATTAAACACGAACCATGAGCTCTAGAGCTGGGAGCAAATCAATTCTCAAATATGAAACCTGAACCGTCTTCACGTTGAGAAGGTTAACAAGGAAATTAACAAGCCCAGTGAACAAGCTTATCCTGCCACGCAATCTTTATCTTCTAATTGACCTGTGCCGAATTGAAGAATCCGTGTACGTTTCCTCAATGTTATCTCGTCCATCGCAATCTTGGGAAACGTTCTTGAAGAAAGTTTAAACGAAACTCAAGTCTTGAGGAAACCTATTGTCTTAGGAAAGTGCTTGTAATTGTTTCTGGTTATCCTCAAGTGCTGTCAATTAGGGAAAGTGACGAAATGTGGTCAAGGAGATGCGCAACGAAGTTCCTGGACACTTTTGCCAAATGGTTTGAACTTCTTCTTCCAGAGATAAGAATAATCTTCCTGTCACGAAGTTGTTATGTACATTATTATTCCCCGAGATTAACCACCGTTCGCAGTTCACGAGGATCTTTATATGATTTCTCTTCAAATCAAAATGTTGACTACCAGTTTCGTGACATTTCCAGAAGCGCCGCTAGAGATTATCTGAATCACCTGATTTATATCAAGGATCCTTGTCGAGAATTTAAATAAGAAAGCGTTCTAGTAGTGTCACAAGGGCAGCCGACATTTTCCTGGACTCCTGTTTTGTCTTGTTTAGTATCGATTTTCCTGAAACTGATGATATGAAGATATCAACTCAACTTAATTTGTGTGCGTGAGGGAAGACGTTAAGTTGCTATGCGAGTTTAGTAAAAATATTCTCAAGTTTATGTTGCAACTTGTGCAGCTTTATTTCCGGGCTACGTCGTGACTCTGCTCCCCAACGTCAAAGATAAAGAAATCCAGATTTTATGTTTTCCATGAAGTCGTCTTGATAAACAAAACTTCCTCGGCAGCATCCTTGCCAGATTCAGACTTTTAGTAAGGGCATGCCTCCAGACAATAATTTCCTGGAATTATTTATATGCAAAAGTATAAAGTTAGTTACGACAAAGTTGGAATAACAATAATTTTGCAAGTCATGTCCACTAAAAAAACAGTAGAAAACTGGAAAGTGTAAATTTTTGATAAATTTTCTGCACAATTTTCCCATTTTATTTCCGCATTCTCTTGGTGAATTTCTCAACAAAATTTAAGGAAATCTCTTGAGCTGATACTGTGGAAATACTGCTGCTACAAAAAACACCCGAAACGCCGGCGTTTCTCTGCAAATTTACACTTTGTAAATGATCGTATTCGACTACGTGCGAAAATAAAAGTTACTCTGAACAAAAATTCACAGTTCGTAACATATTTTATGGAAATATGGCAGAGTTTACGTTGTGGAAAATGTTGTTGAAAGTTTTTCCAGAACTCTTGCATAATTTAAATTCAGTTTTCTTCAAAATGAAAGTCCTTATTTAACCGAAATCAACGAATGAGAACGATCTGTACGCCATCTTGAATCTTCTGGTCTTGGTCAAAGTTTTGTCCATCAATTCCATGTTGAAGATATTTCTGGTCAGAATAAGGACATCATTAATCAGATGATTTCAAATCAGAACTCCAACTTAGTCTAACTTTGAGCCAAATTGCAAAGACAAATTTTGTTCTGATGGCACCCTGAGCAGCTTTTATCCTTAAAAAGTTTATCACGGAATCCATTTAGAGATCCTTTTCTCAATTTAAAGTTTAAGTTGTTACGTCCATTCTGTCGTACATAATCCTCAACAAATGAGAAATGTAAAATTTTAATGCATCACCATCATATATTGACATCGTGTCCTGGGAGTACAACACAATTTTCAGTTAAGGCAATTATCCTGGCTTCCAATAACGATGTGTCCTTTAATACATTCGGGACATGTTTGGATCCATGTTGAGAACGAAATATTTCATTCGAATAACTTGTTGAATGTGATTATCCTTGACGTGTGTATCGCAAGGACAATTTGATGGGACTGTAATAATTTGGTTAATAAAAGAATTTCCATTATCCTCAATCTGATTTTGGTTCTGTTAAAGCCTGGGGAAATATGTATGATCTTAAAAAAATATGTATTCCTACGAAACTTATGACAAAACTTTTTATGTAATCATATGGAGCAATATGATTATCTTAATCAAAGAAAAGGATATCAAAATTTTATTGACATTTGTTTTTCTATATGTTTTACAGTCCAACAGTGACACGAGTTCAAGTTCACAAACAACAGGAAAGGATCGTAGGCTATTAGTTAAAGATCGAAAGGATTCAACAAAAAGGATTCGAAAAGGTTTGTATATTGGTGTCCTTAAGACTTGCTAGAAGAAAAATTTAAATTCAGGACAAGAATGATGATGTTATTGTAATTCGTTTTTCTTGATTTTAGATAAAAAACTGAACAAGAATAACCCACCGAGCATAAAATGTGTCCTTGTTGGAGATGGGGCAGTTGGAAAGACAAATCTTATTGTCTCGTATTTGGAAAATCGATTTCTGAATGAACATATACCAACAGCTTCAGACATCTATAATGGTAAGTTCTTATATCCTTTACATTGAACCCGTCTTTTTTCCGTTTTAGCTTCTTTGACTTTTTGTCTTAGATTGAGTCAGATCAAGCGTCCTTGTTGTCCTTGATGCTAGATGATTGAGGAATATTTGTGCGTACTGTGAAGCTCTCAAATAAGAACCATCCTTGTGATAAAAGTACTTAAGATGCAGTCCATGCAAAACTACCTCGGTTAGGCTAAATCTAAGAAATTGTATTAGTGATATTATATCTAGTTCTAGGAAAAATTGGTGGATTCGGCTATTGGGAAGCACTAAGAGGGATATGATAATTTATTTGAATGTACGGGTCTATTACACAGACACAAATATAATATGATGAAGCTGTCATAAACGTTAACTAAGAGATTAATTCTAGAAAAATCATTTTGAAAATTTAGTTTTAGAAAATTTACAATCACCTCTGAGATAGTCAACATTTCTTGTTGAAATGAGACCAGATTCATTCAAGGTGTAAGAAATACTAAATTAGACGAAGATAAATATGCCGTGTATCAAATCATAACTCCTTTTGAGATAAGATCTAAGTATCCAGAAATAGTTTTAAGGATATTTGTTAAAAATAAGAATGTTACGATCCTTAATGTTACGGAACCAGTTTAATTGGGCTAATAGTGATTCTGAAAAGAATTTGATACTTCAGTCAATTTTATATCATGTTATTTTAGATAATGATTATGCTAGATATGAGTCTAGATTTACGTGGTTTCGCAAAGAATAATATAGAAAATTCGATTAAAACTTTAAAATTCAAGTTCTACGAAAGCTCTCCGTTTATATTTCAGTGGAAATGATTCAATTTTTTGAGGTCCTTATAATCCTTTAAACGAGGCAAAAAAGAAGTGCTGTTAAACTAATTAACTACAATAAAACCAACTCTTACCTCAACGAAAAATAACTTTCGAACAGAAAAATTCTGTGAATGAAATTAAATTTTTTTAACGAGTTTAAAATTTAATTAATTTAAAAGGAAACAATTAGCTTTAAAAGTTTCCATGTGTCCTTTTTACCAAGGGAGAGATCGGCCGTTCTAAAATTTTATGCTGATTGAGAAACAAAAATTCGAATAAGAAAGGATTCATCTTTTTTAAGAGATTGATATGTTTTGTAGCCTTATACATATATTCATGTCCATGATTTTGCTGAATATTTGATTTTGTTAAACAATTTCATTGCATAAAACTGACCCAATACAAATGTTCAAGTGGAAAAAATGAATTGAAAAACAAATAGAAGAATTTGAAAGATTCTGTAATTCTGCATCCTGGCATTGCGGTATCAATCAGAACTCATTCCAATTTCGAAGAGTTTCTATTCAATTTGCATAATTCTACGTAAAACAGGATGTCCGGGAAAGCAAACAGGAGACTCCATTTTGCAGGTTTTGCATGAAACCATTTCTTGGTTTATGCACGTCTGTGGTTCGTGAACTTCACAACTGGAACATCCTCGTCTGATATAATGGAACGTCTACATCCGTATCAGATTTGGTTTACTTTTCAAATTCACTTAACGTTAAGCGCCACTACCGGAGGGTGCATGTCATAAAAAACAACTCAGATCGAAAACTACCCAGGGTAGATATTATGCTCTAGAGAGTTGCATCAATTGCAACGCATTTACCATTAAAGAAATTGCTCGACACACTCATCCTTGATGGTGTTGTCTCTGTCCTAAAGTATATCCTGTTCGGTTTTCCTTTCATTCTGTATTCGATAAAACTCATTCTGCTGTTTGTATCCTGTCAAATGGAAACCATAAGAGACACTGCAGTATCACGAGGATAACATGTTAATGTGGTTTCTGGAAAATACTTTTCTGTATTCGGTTTTTGAGCTGATTATTGATCCGATTTCGGGTCCTTCTATGGTATATAGTAAATGTCAAATTCGATTTGATTTTACCAACGATATCCTTGTTTTCTCTCTGCTCTAATGCATGATTGACACTTGTATTATTCTTTCTCTACTACTAACGTTGAAATGTCACTTTGCAAGGATATCAAATATTCTTGTTTCGTAAATAATCTGATTTGACTCAGTGGATTCTACACTTTCTTCTAGACCAAACGTTCAATTTGCAATGATCGTCGGATCTTTGGATTGTGAATAGTCAAACTCTTGCGTTTTATCCAATAGTTACAATATCTTCAACAAAACTGAATACTTCTACAGTATCTATTTCCATTAAGCCTCATTTAACATGTAAAAAGTGTCCAAGAGATATTCAAGTCTGTCATTCCCTTGAAATTGATAAAGTGAAGGAATGTTTCTTAAAGAGATGAGGTACTTCATGTCATAAAAGGATGATGTCCTTTCCCTTATATGCACATGTGTCAAGTATGTTATACGACAACGAAAAGAAATTGTCACTTTGCATACATATATCACATACACACGACGAGGTAGATATATGTATGTATGTATATTAAGAAATTATTCATAATGTGAAAACGAAGCATGACATTTTCACAAAATGTTTGTATATCACGTCGGCATATATTTATTCAGAATTACCTCCGCATGTGATATACAAGCACCACATAAATGATACAATAAAATTAGGACGAAAATATGAAGGAACAAACTTCTGACAAATGTTATCCTTTCGAAAATATGACATCCGCGTTTAATTTTATCTTAAAAATTGTCATGGTCCCATTTGTCGTGACATTTTTATTTGATGGTTATTCAACAGGATTGAGAATTTATTTTATTTAATGAATGATTAATGAAAATGACGAATTTAATTACTCTTTAACGTTGAAATTTCCATATTATTATATTATTTTACCAATTATGTTTCACTCAATCATCGTGACGAACGAACGCAAATGCAACGATTGAGTTGGGGATTATGTGGACATTTGTGTAAATGATGTAAATCTTCTTGTCATTGACCATCTCCTTGTTGGTTTCGACGGGTTCGAGTGATACTCACGAATCGCTATGTTAATCCTTCAAATGTCGATGTCACGCAAAGCTTTGAGCCATTTTGATAAGGTTTAATTGGTAAATCCTTCAGGATATTATTCCCATGCCAATTAAAAATCTATTGTCCTTACAACCTTATTTATAGAGATAATGATTGGTGTGAGATGACAGCTCATAGTTGTGAACAGTTCCTTCTTGCTCTACTGAATACAACATGGAGAAACCTAGTTTTTAACCCCCGACACAAAAAGTTATAAGTTTGACCGCTATGTGTGTCTGTCTGTGGCATCGTAGCTGAGTGAGTCAATTTGGATGCGGTTTTTTTTATTTGAAAACAGCAAATCTAGCGGTGGTTCTTAGATATGTTTTATCAAACTCGGTTCAGCCGTTTCAAGGTTATCAGCGTTTTTGTTAGTTGCGGTAGGTATCTTAGATGCATAATGGGTATTTAATTTACTTTCAAACATATGGTTGACCTAAAGTTTGTTGCACATTTAACATTTTCCCTTAGAGTAGATACCTCTTACGAGTTGCAAATCAAGGGTTTCGAAAGTTACTTTGTTACTGCTCCAGTGATTGCCATCATAGCTGAGTGGTGCAGTTTCAAGTCTTCTAAAAGTTCCTTCGAGTAAAAAGTAAACATTATCACACATTATCTATTGGAAATTCGCGTTGATTCAGCAATTCAACAAAATTACCGCATAAGTTAATGCTTCAACAAGTTTGAAATTAAAATTTTCCCACGGTTGCAAATTTCTGAAAAATTTGAATTTCAAATTGTAAAATCCTTTCACTGCTCAAAAAAGGCTCTTTGCATATTAGAAATGTGTTACAATGTATGAAGAGTGTGTGGTTTTTGTTAATTTTAAATTTTCAAGGACCTTCAGTTCGGTGTGTTTTAAACGAAAGTGAAATTTGACATTGTAATCAGGTCAACGTGGAAGTCGATGAAAGTCTGAATATAAATATCAAGGACAAATATAGTGAAGAATTTTGAGGATTTCCTTAATCACAATGAAATGTTTGTCACAGGATTATGTAGAATTGACCACAAATTTCAGTGGCACCGACTTAAGTTGTGGTGGAAGTGTTGAATGTCGTTCCTTTGAATCCAAAATACCTGTTTTATTTTGAAGTACACAAAAAGAGGTAGAGATATCTTTGATAAATTCCTTAATCCATCCGGAATAGATTTAACAAATTTTCTCTTTGTAAGAATATTGCCATAGAAATTTAATGCTACTTCTGTGAAATTACACGCAATTCCTTAAGTTCGTCTTCCTGGAAAGTGTGCAGTTGAAGAAGCGTTCAGACAGTTAAATAAGTTTGAAAGGAACACATTTTTTTCGTACTGTATTTAATTTGAACATTAAAAAGAGTTCTTACCTTCACTTTGATGTTTAATCTGTTTTTTCATGACATCTAATATCTTATAACGAAAAACAGGGGCATTTCGTATAACTTCAAACGGTGGAAGTTGGTACTTGTCTTGGTTCAAGAAAACAACTAATCGAAAACAGAAATCATTTCAAGGAAAGTATTTAAGGCAAATAGAGCAACTTCACATCGTTTCTTTAAGGCAAACACAAGAAGTTGTGGTTTCATAAAATATGAAGCTTTCTGTTTCTTATAATACTTTACATACATACGAAGCGTTTGTGACTTGATAAAGTTTTAAGAACTCTTTTTTCGAAACGGAACCTCGACGTAACATTTGGTAAGGAATTGATGGTTACTTCTACCCAGAGTTCAATAAAAACGTTTTCTCGTTAAATTTTTAGAACATTATATGCACTTCCTATCCAGAGATGGGTACTGTAAAGAAGTTTTCGAAACATCCGATAATCCGATAATGTTGGCTTTTAGAAACAAACTTCTGAGTGGATTCAAGAGAAAATTCTGAAAGTAGTGAGTAGAAGAACAACGCGGTTTCTTTTGCAACGGAAACAAATGAAATATGCAGAATGCAACAACAAAGTATTAAGAACACTTTTTGAATTGAAGGATAAGTGACTATATAGATTACTAGAAGGAACTTGTGAACAGCAATGTTGTTGGCTTTCATTCAACAACAAAAACTGTCGTATGACCATATGAAACATAAGAGAAATACTCGTACGATCTCTTTTAATCTGGATGTTACTTAACGTCCATTGATTTCTCAAAAACTTGTTAGTAGTTTGTTGAAAAATTGTCTCCCTGCGACATAAAAGTTGAGATCAGTAAAACTCTAGGTAAGAGCAACTTTACATACTTCAACACGATTATTAATGAATGCTCTTACACATTTGGGTTTTAGATTTCTTTTTTCAACTTTCCAATGATTATTATTAACAGAAAATACAAGACTAGACACTATAGTATCTGTTCTGGCATACCTAACTAACATAGAACTCAACATTTAACTAATCTGTTGCATATCCTTCAAAGCGATAAAAAGCCACACATTAGCAACAATGTAGCACAATCTTACCGGGGACTTCTTACTCGTATGTATGCAGTCAAAAAAGTGTTGGTGAAGACCGAGTTTCGAAACTAACCAATGTTTCACGTATTCTCGTGAGAAGTGGGCTCTTAGGTCTATCTGTTTTTTTCTAAGTTCTCTAAGAAATTTGTGCATCGCGGATAAATATACGAGAGTGTTCTTTTGTAAATCGAAAACACGCAATGGAAACATATTCGCTATATAAATTGAAACCAGATTTGAGATGTAGGCAGTATAGATTTGAATCGTATCATCTGAACCTGGAATCGTACTTAGTCTGATCACCCTAAAGCTGGATTCACTGGTACGTTCGGCGCGTTCCGAACTCATTTTTTTATATGAAAATTTGAGATCTCTGAGAGAGAGCGAGTTTTGCGGCGAATTCAGTTTTCTCCGTACGGAAGTTACACCAACTTCAACTTTCGTGCGGAAGATTTTCGTTTTCACTTTGAATGTGTTCCGCGTCGCGTCGTTCAATTTGTGGATTGTTTTAAAAAGTGCGGCAGATTCACGGCGAAGTAATGAATCATAAGCAAAGATACTCCCTTCGCGGCAAATAAGTTCTGCACGCACCGAACGTACCAATGAATCCAGCTTAAGTGCAAGTGTGGAGCTGAGATCAGAGCTATGTCTCTTGAGGACCAACACAACATGGAGCCAACAACCATATATCCAAAGTCCAAAATAAAAGTTAACAGTACTTAACCTGAGAAATGAATAAAGCTTAACAACATTTGCAAGACCGTAGATAAATGATAAGGATAAAGAATCGTCTAGTTCTTCTATCGTAAAAACAAGGGTTTATACTAGATTCATATAATAAATCATTCAGTGCTTGATATTACTAAGTTTCAAGTTTCTGTTCGCTACGTTTATCAAAATTATAATGAAGGCATAGTGAAAGTTGGCAAAACATAAATATAGTTAAAATGATTACGTACAAATGATTTAATATAATAAGGCCCCTTGTATGAAATAAGTTCAAACAAAATCCTTGATAAGTAGTACCAACTCTGAGGTTGCTAAGAAAAATTATAGGTACTACTTTCTGTGACTCTCACCCACACGAAAATAATTTCTAAACGCTGCAAATGTAACCACTTGTTGCTGTGGTTCTGCCATTCTCTGGATTTCAATTATTTCACATTCAAACACATTTGTTATATGACTTTTAAATTAATTAATTAAAAATATTTTACATATTTACTTTTAGCTGAAGTGATGGTGAACGACAGTCCGGTTCATGTAACATTGTGTGATACAGCTGGTCAGGATACACTAGATCAATTACGAGAATTATGCTATCCTGATAGTGACGTGTTTCTTTTATGTTTTTCAATTGTTAAACCAGAAACATTTCGATCAATCAAAATAAAATGGGCTCCGAAATTTTGTAAAACAAAAGCATCACTTGTACTTGTTGGTACACAATCAGATTTACGGAATGATAGTCATACCTTAAACAAACTTCAGGTAAATTCAATTACTTACCGTTTTTATGGAATAAATAACAAAGAAAAATGTTTTTCTAGATGGGAGGCGAAAAACCAATATCGTTTTCTGATGCCTGGGATTTAGCCACGTCAATTGGAGCCAAATATATTGAAACATCATCATTCACACAGGTATAACAGACGAAGTTCCAAAGCTAGGATTGGAAGAAATCCTGAAAACCAAAATTCGCATCCATTTATTAAAAATAGCATGAACGAATAGACTACGAGGACAGAATTTAAATTCCAGTTTTCCTTTAAAGCCATTGAAACCATCAATCACGATACTCATGGTGGTGAATGTCAAACTTTTCTTTCCAAACGTTTGGAACAATGAGCATGGTAAACACATCACTGCTCTTAGACAATATCGCTCCGGACTGAATCGTCTGACTGACGTATTGCTACGAAAAAAAACACACCAAAAAAGCTTTTTAAAAGTCAATTTTATTGCGACAAGCTTGATGGAAAAATGATCTATTAACTTTCAGTTTGACGGCATTATTCTGCTTGGTATATGACGCACCAGTGTGCAATTTAAAGCCTCATAAACCATGTCAACACAGCATCAAAAGGATACAATTCAGTCCTTTGAAATAAAATCCAGTCATGTTGGCCTTACGTAATGGTATTGAGTTCCTTTTTATCGGTATCGCTTCAGCACTGCATACAAGCAAAACTGTGAATTGTAGTTGAAAGGATATAAACTATTGGAGATATAAAGAACGTTTTTCGAGATAAACAATAAGATAGACATGACTTTTGTTCTTAGGGAATTCTTGCTTATAACGCCTTTTAATTAACCAACATTGTAGACTTTATCAACAAATCCTTTTATAATTCCATATACAAATCAGATATATGTTCTTAATTAATCACTTGTTCTTATGTAACGAGTAACTCGAAACAATTTCATTAATTCTTGAAAATCCAAGAAGAATCTCACGGAACTAATTTTAAAACAACCTAGACTACAGTATCATATAGTAACTTCAGATAGCTTTTCACAGCAGAGAAGCCCATTGAGTGGGTAAAACTTTAAAGTTGAAGGATTTATTCACTTGAAAATGAATCTCATCCTAAATTTATAGAATTATAATTTAATTGCTATTGAGCTTATAAATTTTATAACTCTGACTTTAGGCAATGTATTTATAATCATTTTTGATGGGAGATTAATTTTTAAGCGATTTTACTTGAAAGTTTAATTGAGGAAAGTGAAGAATTCGAGGAAAATCATCATTTAAAATGAAGAAAATTTAAGTTGAGGTTTTCATCATAATATAAACTGTAAAATATTTTTAACTTCTTTCATTTGAATAACATTTCCTTAAAATTTATGAGAATAAAAAGGAGTAAATAATAAAATTGTGCTTAAATCGTTTTAATTAGTTCATTTTTAATGAAGTTTATTTTGATGTAGTATATCTTGCTAGTGGTACATCTTTGCAAATTGATTGTTTCGAATGGAATGATTAAAGTTTCTGTAAATTGCAACCCCACAAATCTACGTTAAAGGAAGCGTGCGAATGCTTAGATGTAATTTGCATATTATAAGTAAGATGTTTTGGTAAATTTATAAATTATCCAATGGTTTTAACCTACATCCATTAAATCTAATTATAAGTCTTAAGTTAATTTTCCAAAACCTTATACCTTATTTTGCAACCAAAACACTTATATTAACACGATATAATTTCTTGTATTTCAGGATAAAATAAAAGATGTTTTCGACACTGCTATTTGGGAGGCACTAGCACCAACACATTTGCCACCAACTCCACCGTTTTGGAAAAGGATGTGTTGTCTTGCATGAAGACACCACAACAAAGGACGTGGAGTTCAAACGAAACTCGAGCTGTTTTATAAAACGATCTCTGAACTTTTTATTTCCGAAAATGTTTGCGGATTAACGTATACACTTAACGAGGAGATATAGTTATATTTATGGAAAGTTTTATAGGTCTTGTTTGATACATAAATAAGCATCACACTTTTACAAAGTTATATTAATTTAGAATTAATTAAAAAAGAAAAATACTTAGTTTTTTACTTTTTACAAATGGAAAACTGACTGAAGTAGTTTTGTACGAGTCTGGTAGTGTAAAAACTTTTATTTGTTGTTAAGTTTTAAAACGAACAACATTTTTTTCATATTTCATCGTCGTGATAATTGTGAGGTGGTTTCTGCCTCTTGCAGTGAAAATTGAAAGTTTAACTCTGAAATTAACTCTGTAAACTTTCGTAAAGTTAAACAATACTAAGTACATGGATACTTACTTTAGAACAGTATAGACTTAATAATAACAACTTTTTGATATTGTTGATAACTTATAATATTGGTCTGTTAATAATAAGATCTGTATCTGAAATAAACTTAAGTTGAGTAGAAAAACCGTGTTTGAAAATCTGAAAGCCTAGGAGATAATCCATTGGATACAGGTATATGTAGGCAAACGTCTTGATTAAGTCGAATATCACACATCTTGAAATCAGAACCAAGATTCTGTGTTTATTATCTCCTACTGGTAGCCTTTATACTGACTTAACGAGCTACTGTGAACTTACAAGTTGGCGCATCACGTCCACCTTTGGTGTATACTTACTGTTTTGTTATAAGCTTACTAATAAAGAACAACGTCGATTAAATTATGTTGCAGATAACTTCAAAAGAGTAACATTATGCCGTTTTCATTGTCACATATCAATTCACAATAACGTGTTCATCGTATGGAAAAACCATTTAAATACCTTCAAATTTTAGCTTTAATGCACAACGGCTGATGACATTTGTCTAGCAGGATTTGTTATCACTTATAATCTCTGTTTGTAATTTCCAGTGCTAATTTGAATTCAATTGATTTTTTATTCATTCGTTTAAATGACCGAAAATCTGTAACCTCAGTTATTAGAAATCAATTTAAAGTAGAATCAATTTATTAAAAGACAAATAAATTAAATGAAAAATCTTGCACACGCTCAAGGAAAATGAATTTCTTTTCTTCAACTTCGGAGAGAAAAGTATCCTGGCGAAAGGATAACAAGCAAATGACAACTTTTCATTATTCGCAGAATTGATCGATATTGCTTTTCTCATCACAATATTATCACTGTATAATGATGGTTATAGAAATTATCCTTGAAATGAAACGAAAATTTCAAGGCCTGGGTGATTTACTTATCGTCGTGAGAACCTTGTGAACGCGATCTGAAAATCCTGATAACAAAACTGAATTTATGAAAATTTGCGAATGGGATCATTTAGACTTAATTAAAATCCTTTATCCTTTATCTCGTTGTTAACTTTTCATTTAATATCCACCACTCGTTGGGAAGACTTACAATTACATTGTCGCCATCGTGAAAATATTCTGGGACGAACCCACAGCAGCTATTAAAGTCAATTTCAATATTTCGCGGAAGAATCTTCTTTCAATAAGGACTCCCTCTGGAATTTTGTCTGTGAATAGATTCACAGATTAGGAAACTTAATGATTACGATAATGGTACAAGGATAATGATGAACATAACGATGTAACTTTAAATATTTTAACGATAAATCATTGAAAAATCCTGATTCGAAGGAATAATGATTTTTCAATTCTGTTACCTTCCATTTTTCGATTTTGTTATAGTAAATGTTTCAATCAAAAGTGAATTGAAAGATTTATTCTTTCGTTTATATCATTAAAAGTCGAGGTTTAGTTATGAGGTCGTTAGAATTTTGCTGGGAAATGCCACATAATATCATAATTTCATAATAGTTATTCGAACGGATGTTATTGACAAACTAAGTAAATGTTTCGCACGTGGAACAGTTAAAGTAAATCTAAAGCTCTGAGGGAAATTAGGTCAAAACCAGATTGTTTCGTAGCTATTTGATTCATTAATAAATCTGATTTGCCACAAACCATGCAAGCTTGAAACCTTTCAAAACCCAAAGCAATTAAAGTCCTTAATCCGTTCAAAAGTGATTGAACCATTCATAACGGTTGACGGCTTAATGCTTGAAAAGATTCAGTTTGAAGAACAATCCACGAGCAGTTTTCTAAAAGTCAATACTACTTGAATCTCTGAATACCAAAGCGAAAAGATTACTTCAGGATTTATTGAGATCTGCATTAAGGTTTGGGTTATCAGTAAATCCATTAGAATGAAGAGCTGAAAGAATGATGTGCTCGTAATTTTAATCAGGAAATTAAAAAGTCTCACCGCCTTTCTGTACAGATATCGGAAACCTGATGAGAAGTCATTCCAAGGGAAGATTTAATAAGATTTCGTACCTTAAAATGGCGAGAATCCACAGATCACACCGAGCTGCGGGGAGATAAAATCAGTGAGAAAAGGCTGTTTTTAATATACTTCGTCCCTTTTGGTCGTTGTCAGCACATTAAGAGATGAAATATGTATATTTAATCAGGGATAATCTCGGGATAGTATCATTTTTTTAGATCAACTTAAATGGTGTTTTTTTTTTGTCTTCTTTTTATAATAAACTTCCGTTTGGTGTATCCCTCAAAAAAATCTTAATTACATCATGGTGGAAAAAAAGGGAAACACAAGAAGAAATATTTATCGTCCTTGTCGAGTAACATCGAGTAGGTATTGATTTTTGACCCAACAAGGATAAGAGTCCAGCCACAGCGGAAAGCGCCGGAGATTACGTAGAAATTCCAAGTGTTGGAGATGATAATCGTCCTTTGGAATGAGTCCTTCTAACACAACCAATCTTAACGCAAATATTTATCTACGGAAATTAACATTTCCAAAACGCTTATACCACGATTTGTGTGTAGGTATGTGTTTTGTTTTTACAGGATATTTAGGGATGTTGCCGACAATCGACAAAAAGGTTTTCCACTTTTAGTAATAAATTACATTTCACTTCGTTAGATCGTATAGCGTAATGTCTCGATGAACTTTTACGTTCACACTATGTTTGTGACATATCCTGTCGGAAGTTAGTTTGCCGATGTGTCCTGATGCGGTTAGCCTGGTTCCATGTACATACTACCAGTTGCTTGTGCAAGTTGTTCAAAACCAAAAAGGTATTATTTCCTGAAAGTGGTCTAGTGACGCGTTGCAGTATCCTTTCCATCTCGTTATTCTTTTGATGGTTGGTTCAGGACTTTGGCCCTATGATAGGAATTACCATAGTCTCATCATAACAAAACTGCTGTGCACTGGACAATACCCGTTTTTCGCAGCTTGTAATGTGAAAATGTGGACAACTCATCAACGAACTGGTGAACTTCATTCATTTGATAGTCCTAAACGTTTGATAGTCCTGAATTTTAGCTTATTGTAAGCTATTGCAGGTTCTCTGAAGAAATTTCCTAAAGTGAGTAGGATTAGTGATGTTCGTATCCTGGAAGTGATGTATAGTATGTAGCTACATTGAAATTACCTTAAATATGAGGGATAATCCCTGTCCTGACTGGCTAGTCTCCGGACGAGAAAAATTCATTATTGATTTGTGAAGTGCACAGAATTGCAGAACATTAAATGCTTAAATGCGGAAATATCCAATTCAGGATGTATGTGCATTTTGATTTTATTTAAATAATTCATTTCGTGTATTGATATCCCCGCGGGTAGCAGTTAAATATTAAACGGGGTTCTGTCTACTACCATTCCCAGATGATATCCAGTTTCATATCAATAACACGTAAAAACGATTTTATATAAACTGCATTAGATATAAATGTTAAATGTCGAATTTAAATAATTTGGCATACTGCCAGGAGCAACGTGAACAACGACAATGGGGAGAAGGAGGTTTATGGTGTTATAAAATAAAATATCGTTATCGTGAAAATATCGATGCAATACACAACGAATTTACACTGTCAATAAAAATGAGATATCGTCTACCTAATATCGAAGTTGAGTTTGTGCTATACACATGAAGATGATATACACAGCGAGGGATATCAACAAAACAGAACTGTTGGAACAAAGCCATGTCACCTGGCTGCCGTTGATGAGTCGTCTACGTTCTCGCAGAACGACATGACGGCTATCTCAAATGGGATTCCATTTGTGTGTCCTGCAGGACGTGCTCCTGCTTTAGAAACATGTAATACAGAGAAATTATAGGATTATATTGCACCAGTTCCATTGCTAGAGGCCAAGCACGGATGCTTTGGTCCATATTACATAACAAGCTGAACGATAGATGTCTGCATAGAACCAAACTCACACGAAGCCATAATACAATGGTCATTGTGAAGCTGGTTCTCACAGTTCATGATGTCAAAGTTTCGTAATAAGATAAGCTATCAAACAAAAGACATACCTACTTGTGTCACAGGAAAACTGACTGACTTTATGCTGCAGCTTTCCATAATTCCTTGGTTCACAAATAATTATTTCCTAGAATATGTTACCTAACTAGTCATACATGTACCATCATTTCCATTCTCTTATATTAAGGACTTCTGTGAACGTTAGTAATTTTCAAATTTTACCAGCTTTAATTTCCGCATTTCCTGGTGTTTCTAGGAAGTCGCTATACTCGTGCTGCATTTACTATTCCACATACATAGAAGGTAAACAAAGTTTTTTCAATACAACCAGAAGAATTTGTCCCTGTCGCCATCTAGTGTTTACATCAAACACGCAGACTGCATTTACATTCCTGGATTCTCTCGAAAATAAATTACAGAATAAGAGGAACAATATGGCATCCAATTGGGATGATGGATGTTAATGTCGAATATCATCAATTGGAGGGGTAAAATTCGAAAGTGTTTGGACAAGTTCCACGAACTGATCAATCATCAATAATTGGCAGCCATTTTCAGCACTCCAGTTAACCAAAATCGGTCCATTAGCTGCGAGTGTAAGCGTTTACAGGGAAATAAATTATACAATGAACATTGACTCATTTCTGTAACCGAATTCATTGGAGGTAATGAAGCATGCACCTGATAATGGAGTTGGATTGTCATCAACAAATTTTTATGGCACTGAATTACTCCAATAAATTACATTTTGCATCATACCTACACTTACATAGTCCAAGAACAGAAATATCCTTTTTCTGATTCATCTCCATCACTTTTAAATACATTTCCTTACGACATTTTTTCAAAATCTGACATTCTAAATCCAGTCAAAGTCGACTTTACGGACGTCATGATTCTACCAAGCATTCCTCTAGAGCCCTGATGATCCTTGGATTATCCTGAAAAAGGATGAAAATCAAATTTACGACAACAAGGAAACTAAGAAGCATCATGACAGAACAACGGAAACAACAGATTATCTGTCTTATGACGTAATAAAGTTGCCTGAAATCCTTGAAGGATATTTGTATCTTTCAATTGGCTTCATTTTTAGCAGGCTACCTTCACTGTTTTAAAGCTTATCATTCATAATGTTTTTCTAAGTTCTTTGTTCCTTTTAAATGTGTCACTGGACCAGAACTCAGAACATCAAGTTAACAATAACTCTAGAACGTTTCCTTCGCAAACGGAATCATAATCAGCTAATCCAAAAGAGCAGTTCTTTAGCACATGCCGAAATCAATATGGGACAAAAGACAATGTCCTGGAAATGGAACCATTTCTGACCCTTTGAAAAAGCAATGCTTTTATCTAAAGGATACGTGCATTTCCTTTTCACCTTTTTAGGTAAAAGGAAAAATTCAATGCTACCGAACTAAGGAAAATCTTTGTATGGGTTTTCTAAAGAAAAAGACTTTCCTGCCATTTTCTGGAAAAGTAACAAAAGCACAAATGGACACAAAAGTCCATGAAATAAGAGAGTATTTACGTGTGTTTCAGGTACAGCGAATTGAATCAGATTTAGTCTTAAGGATAAAGGCTATTTCGGGTTCGAGTTGCGTGGACTTGTTTGCTGTCCTTCCCGTACACCAACGACTTGCATTTAATTTATCCCATAATATGCAACAATTAAGATTAGTGAGAAGAAATTTCTTTGAGGAAAAGCGTTTCAGATATTGTACGTTCTTGTTGGCTGCGTTGTGAATCTTTAAAAGGACGACCAAAATTAACGAAACTTGACAAATATAAAAACTTCGTGTAAACTTGCACTCCGTAATAACCGAGTTGAAGTGGTATGGTTAATACTTGAATTAGAAGTATTCAGATGGCGGTACGGCTCATGCTTTAAGCTGTTACTTCGTCTAAAATTACCTTAACATGTACCAAAAATAGGAGCAAAGACATCCAAACATCAAAGTGGGTTTTGTCACTTTCTTACATATGGAATGATGCATCACACCTTCTCTGTGCACCTTAAGTGAAAGTGGAACAATTTCCACTTGGTCTGTTTCCAGTTTTGCGCAACAAGCTCATATCTTTGTTTTCGAACCGAACATGTACTTCTTGAATAATCCAACAGATGGATTTTTCGGCTAAAAGGTTTGGTGCTTCACTCCATATGTGAGGAGAGGATAAAAAATCATTCATTGTACCGAACAGCGAAGAACGAATAAGTTTTATTTTCCACTTTCACTTTGGGATGTGAACGTTCCTTAATAATTACAATTTTCTGTCGATTTGTTCTAAAAGTGTTTGTAACGTAAAATTTCAGTTGTAAAATATTGTAAGGAGGGTAAATAATAACGAGAGTTGTTAGTTCTCGTTTCTGTAACCTTTGTCCAGTCAAGTCACTTGATCAAATTCATCAATTCCATTTCAAATTGTCTCCTACACTAATGTTTTAGATAATGTCCTTGCATTTGTTTACCATTTACAGGAATTACAAGAATATTTAAGATTATAAAAATGAAACTTTCAGATCGAGGATATAAATAAGCATAAATAACTTTATCCATACAGCAGGATAATTCCAGTCTGGTACTTTCCTCATAACTTTCCAAAACATATCGGCAAATCAAAAACGGATTAAGCAAGGTTGAGTGAATCTAAGTGAATTTGCTTGAGTCGATAGTACACGAAAGGTTGAGAGCTTGTACACTAATAAGGACTCTACACAAAAAAACGACTTAAAGGATTCTCTTTTCACGACAACAGGATCTGGAAAAGATAAGGAAATCTAGATCCGATGATATCACCAATCCAGTATAGAGTTAATAACTTACTGAGTAATTGGATTAAGGACAAGAGCCTTCAGTAAGGACTTGCTCAAGTAGTTAGTTTACTCAAGCAGTAAGTGTGTTTGCGGAGGTGTTTCCTTGGGGACCAATAGATGTGTGAAAAGTATTACAAATGGTGGAACATATGCTCGTATCCTGACATACACTTCCGTCAACCAATAAAACGCTGAATCAATAATCGATCATGGTTAAGAACGTTATCGAGTTATACTTTTCTTGCATATGTCATCTTGCATGATTGAAGAGAAATAACGTTTTGAAGATGGGTGTAAAGGAACACACCAACGTTACACACCAACACAAATATCTACGGTGATTGATAGGATTAAACTCTGTTATTAACTTAGAAACGTCTAGAAGCTATACAAATTGAGCAATAGAGGACGAAATTCAAGTTAATAGTGTCACAGGAATACATGACGTGTGAAATTTTGTTCCTTTTGCGGTATGGAAAAGTTATTATGGAATCAATTACGTAAAGAATGTGTTGAGGTTAACAGTGTGTTGAAAAACTTAACAGTTGATAATAACCTCATGTTTACTTTACGCTTGATGTATTCCAAGCAATGCCATTTTCTAAAGTTTCCTTGTAAAATCGCTTTATTCCTTGTATTTATTATTTCTTCCTTGCTTTCCTTCTATTTTCACTTCTGAGAATAACTTGAGAATTTCATTATCTATTTTATTTCTATTTATCACAATTTTAAAGATGAATTGAAACGAGAAATATCTGGAGTTTGAACTACAGTGGAACGTCGATTATCCGAACTAATTGGGGGACGTGAGTGTTCGGTAAACCGGTTTATTCGTATAATGGAACTGTATACTTTTATGTACCAATATACCACTAAAACACATATTGTGATGATATTAGTGTGGTCAGTAGGAATATATGAAGTACATATACAGTTGGTAATTGAAAAAACATTTTACATAATCAATATTATACATACAGTATGACTATAAAATTGATGTTTAAAGAAGTCCTTAATGTATTTGCATTTCATAATATAATGCATTTTCCAGAAGTTACACAGAGCGAGCAAAGACTAGCAGTTCGGTTGATCGACGTTATTATAATCAACGCCCTACTGTAATTTCATTATTGCCTTAGAGGTTACATTCCCGATCGCCAAGAAGGTGAGTTTTCACCGCCAGCATGGGGTGAAGTGTTCGATCACTCAATGCCAGTACCCGCTACCAATACCTGAATAGTTTGTAGCCCTGTTTTTCAGGTGACTGCAATGGAGTGCACATGTAAAATAACAAAGGAAAACCACGGACTTGCACCGGATAGCTAACAAGCTTTTACCAGTTTCAGTTAACATGTATCTGGATTTGGAAACCAACTAAAAATTTTCAATGAAATGTACTTTTGTAAAACTTCAAACAAATTTCAACCTCGGGGCAAGGAAATTGAATCATGCCGTTATTTGGATATATCTAGCTGAAGCTTTTATCGAGTGGTGTAGTCGTGAAGCATAAAATGAATTTCATTCACCGGAGGATGGGACTCACTCCCTGAAAACGGGGAAAATTCATTTTATATAGATCAGATCTTTTAGCTTCAGACTTTTATTTGAGATAAAAAATATTAAGATACGAAGAAAAAAAATTTTTTCATAAAAATTTCGCCCATGGTTAGTCCATGATTTTTTTTAGGGCAAAAAAAATTTTTTCTTCAATGATGATGTTAGATACCTCATTCGGAAGAATATATCTTCCCAAGTGTGTATGTGTATTTGGGAAATGTGTATTTTCCTTCTACGTATCATAGTTGAGAAAAAAATAAATAAGAAAAAAACTAAATTTCTATTTTCCAGTAAACTTGAGTCTTTTAATTTCTAAAGTATGTATGCTGTCGATTTCCGACTACCACGGGCATTCCTAGTTATTATAATTTTATAGCAACGTTTTCACGGAAAACCTACGGCGTGGACCTACGCCTTTCGGTTTTTTTTATTGATTTTACGGGTCTGAAGCTAAAAATTTAAGGCGTCCTATTACTTTATTGAGCCACGCATTTCATTCCAAGTTCACTTTAAAAACACATAAAGTTTTCCTTGGAGTTAATTTTAGTACGAGAAAATGGACATGTTTCAATTATTAGATTTTTGATTCCGTGTTAATTCACTTAGGGAAATGTCCAAGCTTATGAACTTTGAATAAGTTTAACCGAACGAACGAACGATGGTGACCATTTTGGTGCCTAGAACTTAATATTTAATTATTTTGACGTCAAACACGAAACTATCCTTCACAAAATGAAATCTTTGCGTTTACACAAACATTTTTTGTTTCTCTGAAAAATCATCCTGCATTGGCTTAGACTTAGACAGGAAACCGAAAAGGTGAAAATAGAAGAAAAAAATTTGCTTCCTAGAAATCTCTAATTAATCATTTGAAACAAGGAGTATGTTAAGCGAAAGTTTAAATTATTCCCAAGTTAATTCATTGACGTGAATCCTTAAGCATATCCTGCCACCGAAGTCAAACACGGAAAGAGAAACTTTTCCCTTTTTAAAAATTTACTGACAGCCATAATCCTTACATAAAAGATGGATTCTCACGGATACCAGCGGCTAAGCAGGAAAAACATCATCTTTATCTTTTGTATAAAATATTGTATTCATAAGGACTAGATGCAAGATCCATGGATCCACTTCATCCATCTTCATATCCACGAGGACATGGTGTTTGCTACAGTTTCGCCTCAGCAGAGACTGAAGCTCATTCGGCGTGACTTTATTTATTTAGTGCCTGGAAGGAACATATCACTCACATGAATATGTCAGAGTCTTGTGCAGAAGGCAACTGCCTGGATATGGTGGAATAGCAAGGATATAGCACATAATCAAGTACTGACATCTAGACAGGGACGCGTAAGATAAAAATTAGGAGCCATGTTTCCGTTTTATATTTCATCTCGTTTTGAAGAATTTATGATTTTTCTGGATTATCATCTGGAATATCCTTTTATATCCTTTATCAGAGCGGAAGACTGAAATATTTTGGATGAGGAATTAAAGTTTTCATTTCTGGAATTACAATTTGGAACAAGTTGGAAATTTCAATGAAATTCAGAGCAAATATATTTTTTCCAAAGGATATCAAGCGAATGTGTCCAAAAAAAGTTTACGGATTCTATTTTTACACTTGGTTTTATGTCAAAAATTTTTAGACTCAATACATAACACGAATCCATTATCCTGTTTCAGTTGAGTTCCTAAAGGAATCGGGAAGATTTCAAGAATCTCATTGACAGGATATTGTGCCAAAGATTTGTCTAGTCCTGTTTATCACAGACGATATATTTCCCTAGTACAAAATAGGATCTGTTGAAATATTCATGGGGAGTAGTTAAAGGACGAAAATTTTCTCAAAAACAACAAGGACTTCGCAGTTAATCCTGTTTCAATTCGAGTTAACTGCCACCCAATTTAGCACTTTATTGGTTCTGTTTTTACACGCCACCAAGCAATATTCGGGGCTTAGTGTTTGAAATAGTCCCAGTCGAATCTATTGGATCGATATCCTTGTAGTTTTACTTGGATTGAGTGGGATCAATTTCACAGGATATTCGTATCTCTGGGTTTTATGTTTTGGAAAACATCAAGCAAATTCCGAATATTTCGTTTTATCTACAATCGTTGTTATTCGAGGGGCTTGTTCACTTGTTGTAGGTACGTGTTGCTATTCAGAATGGCAGCTTATTATCCTAGCAAAACATTATGTCAAGTAATTGTTGACGATAATATGCACAAACAGCTCTTGGGATGAATAACCTGATTGAAAGTAGATATTAAAAAAGAAAAAATCTCTAAGTCGACGACCTATGGCGCATCATTAGGCGATTTAGCGATTCTTGTTGAGGAAATGATTTCCAGGTTTATTCACTATACACATTTTCTTTTAAACTATGCAAACTCGTGATCCAGATTAAATGATGGACTGCTTTTGGTCCTTCTTAATGCGTTACCTATTATTTGTTTTACATCACCAAATAACTAGAAGAATAGTTCTGACTTCGTCTACTATTATCTCTTAACATTGACAATCAATTTGTGTTTTGAGCCCAGACCACACCAAGCAAGTTTGTTTGCCTCAAGAAAAGGAGCCTGCAGTGACAGCGTTTTCTATGTCCGCAGTCAGCTCACTTGCTAGCATAAATCCCACCAAATATTCCAGCAAATTAACTTGCCTCATACGTTGCGAGCTTTAATTTCACTAACATGTCCTCCCAAATCCTTCGGCATTTAATTGCTTCTAACGTTTCCGGTAAAATCTTTTACGTTATCCTTGAATTTGAATTCACAGAGGATGAACTATTCCAGGTCATGAATCAAAGATGATATTGATTCACCAGATATCATGGGAATTTAAAATTGGTGACTGCTGGAGCGATGATCTCGGAAAATTCTAAGACTTCTGTGTAAGCGATTTTTCCCATTTTGATTTTCCACAGATTAGCTTAGAAAGGCCTTGAAATGAAAGATGAAATAATCGAGGTAAAAAGAATCAAATGAAGATTCATTGGAGTTAAAAGGAACAAGTTTGTGTGAAGAGATTGAATTGAATCCTTCCGTGTTTTGCAGAGTTATAAGAATCAAACGACTGGAATGAATTGAAGGATGTCGCTGGAATTCAGGAAATTCAGTTTAATTTAATAGATAAATCCGCAGTAAAACCATAAACACTAATATCCTGTTAACATCCTCTTACACACCAAAAACCAGAGATAACCTCAGTTTTGTTCTTGGGGTATTCTAAATTCCTGCGATTATGCATGAAGAGATTTCTCAATCCTTGGGAGGATGTACTTCATGGAACTTTTGCCAGGAATTCAAATCGGGTATTCAGTGGACTGGAGTAAATTTGTGTAGAAATTTTTACAAATTTTGAAGATATTCGAACAATGTTCTTAACATTATCAATGTAATGGTCTGCACAAGAATTTAACATGAACATTCTTGTGGTAATTTGTTTTTCTCCATACTTCATAATGAATCATATATGACAAAATTTCAGAGAAAAGTATCAGATACGACTAACGACTTCGAGAAAAGTCCTGAAAGAAATTGCACAAACCTGATACGAAAGAATGTTAATTGAAGACATCATTTGAAATATTATGCATTGTTGCTAATAAGAAATCCCGATTGAAAATAGAAACATGAATTCCTTAAGGAACAAATCATGCTATAAAGTGATTACCGAAACACTTGCCAGCATAAGCCGACAACAATAGACTACTCCTTAAGTGCAATAAACTAAAATGAAAATCGGTCATTTATCTGCTTGTTAACAAACAGAATGCCCCAAATGTGTCAAACCCGTCTTAATTTGGTAAGACAACTGAAACGCAAGTACCACCATCACCATCAGCATCAAATACATTTTATTTATTCAACCCCAATTGAAACCCTCCACAGTAGCCGGAACAAAACGATAGGGGAGTATTTTGGTTGGTTCAATATAATTTACTTGGACAGACCAAAACAACAAAGATAATAACTTGGAAGCCTTTTGCAAGGGACAACCGAACATAATGTGCTGGTATTGAACAAACCGAAACCCACTTGAACGAGTCCTTATTAGTTTTGTTGAGCAAACAAAGTCGTTAGAAACATGAAAACAATTTTGACATATTCTCAAATTGATTTAAAGGACGAAACGGGAATATTCCTATATATGCTCCTTCACTATCGACACTATATGTGCTGTTTCACTATTTGTTTCACCTAAATAAAATGGATGCTATATTCTAAGGAATATCCTTCTCTGGGAAAATCGGACACGAGCCGATTCCTTTTGCTTATATATGTGTTCCACATGCCGTTTGGTTTAGTTGAACCCTTTTTGAAAAAGGTTCATTTGCTTACTTTTATTTTGTCAATAATTAAGCTCTTACCGACAAGAAATCCTTTTTCAGTATTAGAAATGTCCTTCAAAATGTTAGTCTTTTGATGAAATAATAGGATAGTAATTGATCGTTATAGAAAAATTTGTTTCTGACTCACAAGCGTTTTGAAGGATTAAAACCTTGGAGCACATGGAATGTCCTGATTTTGTAATGGACACGATTGATTTTGTTGGGATAGAGGTAAGCTTCTTACAGAAGTTCTAGAATTTAGAATCCATTTATTGTTGGACGTCGTGTTGTGTTTATTTGCAAGCAACTTCACAATGAATTGTTTGGAAAACTTTACGCTCTAAGCGGATTACGTTGGCGGGATTTGAAGCCTACAGGATGCGGTTTCGATTGGGGAAAGGGTTCCATATTCACTTGAACTAATTGGAGATTATTTTCCATTTGGCAGCTTGGTTTCGAGGATACAAATTTTGTTTACTGGTCCATCTAGGGCTCTGTTCGGGGTTGATTGGTTTTTCGTAGGTTTATTCCCCGGTATTTCCAATTGTGGTTATTGCATCATCAGGACTAGGAAATCTAATATGGCGGAAATAGAACATTTCTCATCCGTGATGGAAAGAGACATGGAAATGAATGTTGAAGTGGTGATGAACCGGGAACGCGGAAAATATAAATTTTCATGGATAGTCTTATGATTAAGTATGATCTTGTCGAACTTAAAGGGCTTCTAGTGAGTCGATCTTCTTCAATTGTTCATTTCCATATAATGCAGAAAACTTGTGTGAAGAAGAAACAAAAGGAATGAAGAAAATTTAACTAAAATGTTAATTGCACATGTGGCCATTTAGAATAGCTAGGGGCGCCAACTTTTACTATTTTTCGAATATATGGTCATATATGATCATATGCTCATCAAATTTTAAAATTTAAGATAGTATTTAAAATTTTTTTTGTGGGATTTGATATATTTTTTGCACAAATCAAAAAAGTAGGTATAAGAGATCAATTTAGGAGTATTTAGAATATTGGTCTATATAATCCTCCTTTTGTCTATACCTAAATGCATTGAGGGAATAACAAATTTTTACTAAAGCTACAAAAACACCGGCACATAATATCAATTTGCTTTTAACATTTCCAAAAAACGCATAAAAACAACAAAACATGTACACGTGCATATACTAAAATACCTTATACATATTCGTAATGTGAGGTAATGACCGCCATATATATAACTCTTAACTATTTTCAACGTGATATTTTTGCACAAACTCAACCACAGTTGAGGACAAACCGCCGTGTTGAAACATTTGAGAGTGTTGGCAGGTTCTAAAAAGGTAAGGTTGTGTTCTTATAAATCGTTCGATACGTTCAGAAATCAAAAATCCATAATACGGTGAATGAATTATTTGGGAAGACATATTGAAAATCGAATTTCCTTTTTTATAAATTCGACGTTGTGCAATGAAAGTTTTGATATACAATAACAATTTCTTTCTTAAATATTCGCAATTTTAAATTAATAAGAATATTGTTTTATTTGAGATGAACAGGATTTTTAGTAAATGTTATTGGACTAAGCGACAAGGTGAGGGAATGATTTTTACGGTCACAAACTGACTATATCTGTTTTTCTTTAGCGAGACTGTATTATCTCTATTTTTCGTGAAAATGAGTTATTTACATAGAAAGTTCACAGAAAACGTAAAGCTTTTTTCTACAAGACCGCCGCTAGTGAACTTTTAATAGACTCCGCTAGAGAGTTGAAATTACATCAGAGCACTCACGTCAGAAAAACTTTAAACGTCGTTTACTTGACTTGCTATTTTCTGAGATAATACAGTCTTCATGAAAACCGACGATAAATGATTGACACATATACATATGCATGTGACTCAGCACTAATGACTCGGGAATCAAATTTCGAAATTTGATGAGAAATACATACATGATATTTTTTTGGGAATTCGAATTCGCACTTGATATCGACTCCCTAAAGAATTCAACCACTATTTGTTCAAGTCGCTCACACAATTGTAATTGGCTATAAAAGTACATTTTTGTAATTTGTGTGTCATGAAATGCTGACAATTCCATCACTTGGTTGCGTTTTCACTGCATGATGTTATTTTTCTTTCATTTAAATAACAAAACGAAGTTATTTGACAAATGGTAACCCGAGGACAAGTTTCGTGTGTTGGAAAAGCTTAGTTCTAATATTGCAACTACGGAATACACATACTATTAGCTTTATATGCTATTTTCATGCCGTTTGTGAGGTTATTACTACAAAAAACCTATCAGTAACCTTCATTGCTCGAATTAGGCTTGATTCATACTACAGTGTCATAACTGCTACATTTTATAACACAGCTACCGTCTTCACTAATGCAGATTTTATATTAGCCGTGTTCATTTGGCCACTCTTACAGAATATAGCCGTGTTCTTTTGGTCACTCTAACAGAACAGAACTGTCAAATCCCATACATTTAACAGAAAAAGGTTAGTTCTCGATAATATCTGGAACTAATTTGCTGTTCTGAACACAATAGTTGAGCTAGAAATGTCCAGATGGCGACATGGATCATTTTCCTTGACGCGAACCTAAATTTTTCTTTAAATTCAACAAAATTATAAATTCTTCAAAACTTTCAATTAATTTCAAGTGAGGAATTTATGCAACCAAGGGCTCACAAAATGGAAAAAAATCGAAGAAAGTTCATATAAATGGTTAGTGAAGTTGGTAAAAGTTTGTAATCTATCGAGAACAAGTCCGATGCGGCGATGACGAAAAGAACGCGGCTATTATGTTTCGCAGCTAGTCGCTACGATTGTATCTTAGCTAACTGGGTTAACATTTTTCATAGTAGCCGTGTTTTATAGATTAATTTATAGAGAGGTGCAAACTAACCCACTTATTATCGAGTCCAAATTTTGTACTCGATAAATGTATGGGATTTGACAGTTCTGCACATCTCGATGCAGCAAGAAAACACAGCTAGTGTACATTTAGACAAATGAATATTTTTGTAACTGATGCTCACTTGTAGACGTGAACACCAGATAAAACTTTGTCTTATAGAAAACTGGTTTTTGCTGATATTTTTAAATAATATTTTTTATTGCGTATGTCGGTCGGCTTGAAGTGAACGAAGTGCAATAGAGGATCGTCTCGACTCTGGATCTATATTCTTTTGGTGCATCCAGTAGAGCTGAACTGTCAAGTCCCATACATTTATCCAGTACAAATAAGTACTGGATGATAGTGGAGCTAGAAGTACCCAGATGGCGACATGGTTCATTTTCCTTGTCATGAACCTAAATTTTTCTTTAAATTCCACAAAATTACAGTTTCTTCAAAACCTTCGATTAATTTCATCTGAAAATATAAATTCAAGTAATAGAATAATATATAATAATAATATGAGGAATTTGTTTATTCGAAGGCTCTACAAAATTTCACACAAATGTGAACTGAAGTTGGTTAGCGTTTTTACTCTATCGAGCGCAAGTCCAGGCTGTTCTTTTGCTACTTTGGATTTGCTCTCGATAGCGATGACCAAACGAATACGGCTTAGGTGTTTGATCTTCTCGTCCTCGTGTTGTTATGGCACTCAGTTCTACGGTATAACGGTTTTCCTTCTTTTCTTGCATGTTCATAATATCAAAACGAAATATTGAGTCTAATGAGATTTTCGGAATGTATGTGGTTTGGTCTCGTTGTATATTTCCTTTTTGAGATATCACTGCAATGCGCTCGTTGAAATTTACCTTGGTGGTGAAGTAGGCAGATATTATGTTCTTGCAATTATAGAAAAAATGTTAATTATTTTGATTCGATGCCTGCTATGAAATAATCCGTAAAGTTTCGCTCTACAAGTTTATGAAAATTAATATTTTTATATAGCAAAATTAGTAACAAGGAACTACAAGTTTATGAACATTAATATTTTTTAAGGCTCTACAAGTTTATGAAAATTAATATTTTTATATAGCAAAATTAGTAACAAGGAAAGTTTTTTAATTAAAATTCAACCAAAATTTCTCTATACATTAGAAACACCAATTTCAATTGTTAGATATAATGTCGTGTTCCACATGAAAAGATATCCTTAAATTCATTTTGGAGAAATTACGATACTACTAGTACCTCAAAGCCTGGGTTTATGTGCATATAATACAGAAGATATCTTTGGAAATTTATCAAAAATGTCCTTTTCATTTTATTTGTTTTTCAAATTGTGCAATCAAAGGAAACTTCTTTTGAAAATTAAATATTGTTTAATGATCCTTTTATGGTGTTGGGTCTTAAGTGATATTCAAACGTTATGCATAAAGTTGAAATGTGTTTCTGACCATTTCATAGACATATAATAAAGTTAAAAAGGACCCTTGGGTCGTTCAAAAACGTTTAACTAGAAAACAAAAACCACTAACAGAATTTTTTCAAATTATCCTTAACATCTTTGTCCTTGTTGTTGAAACGGTTCGGAAAACTTAAATGCGTGTGCACAATGTATATATGTTAGAAGAAGAATCCTGTTTTGTATTCTGTTAATGTTCGTATTATTGTCCTGGATATCCTCCTGGAGTGGAGTGTCCATAGACGGTCCTTGGCCACAAAAGGTCGTAGTACGAATCCCTCTTTTCTTATGTTACCAAAGCAGACACAATCAAAAGAAGACTTTTATCCTTCCAATTTTGAAAATATTTATATACATATATATTTTGCATATCAATTCTTTCTCATCCTCAATTTCTTTTCTCATTGAGTCACATTTAAAGGACACTACAAAACAAGGATATACTATGAAATTCCAAGGGAAGTTTTTTGAATTGTCTCAAAAGTAAAATTCATTTCTGTTATCTGTAGCACAACAAAACAAACAGTAAAGCCTCATAAGCCAAGTGGACGAAAAAGGACTTTCGCCAGGAGTTAGGGCAAGGATATTTGAATAATGTAATTTTTTCTGTTACTCGTTCAATTATGAATCTCTATGCGGCATTTTAGTTATGCATGCCATAAAGGATTCTCGGAAAGGATCTTCCGCAATATAAATCATATAGTTTTGTTTCGCTTCATCCTTATTCTTGAATGCGACCTCTCGTTGGGTGGATTCGATCCCGGGCTTTCATTTTCCAGGATGCAGTTGTGCTCCGATGAAGCCCTTTTTATATTTTCCTATAAAACGTTGAACACATGGAGACCTACAGGAAAAGACTCTTTTGTAAAATACATTTCGATGACATTTGCGAGCCGAAATAAATTTCGGATTGTTTCGGTACTTTGTGAGTTTGGCGTTTTCATTCAAATTGCCCTGTGGCGCAGCAAACCCTGGTGTAATAGAGAAATTTGCCGCGCTGGAGGGGATCATTTTGCTCAAAAGCGGTTTCTAAAAATTTTCGATGAAACGATCCTGAATATCTCAGTTCAGGTTTTCAAATCCACAGGAAGTTTCTTTTTGCGCTCCTGTTTCTCACCCCTTCGAGGCAAAGCTACTACATTGAAAGGACTCTCTTGATTATGGCTGTCATCCTTCTTCAGTTCTCACATGGTTTTCCTCCCTTAGGAGTAGGGATACTTTTTCCAAGTTGAAGACCACATTGAAGAAAGAAGAAATGTCCACTTGATTTGTTTTTGAGAGTGTATCAAATATATAATGCTTGTGATGATTTGTAACCATACCCGCAGGATTAAACAAAACCAAATCCACAAATTTCCAAAATTTCCCTAGGAACATTGAAACAATGATGCCCTTTCCGCAATTTAATTGAAAACCTTAGCCTTTCACAGCAAGCTTAAGGACTCTCGCCTCCTAGACGAAAACAGGATTTGGGTTGTAAGTTGAAAAGGTTCATTGTTTATATACTTGTTTGCGTAGGTTTTGACGCCCCTTTGAACTTTGTTCGAATTAAACATCACAAACAGAATTTTAATGAATTATCCTTAAACTTTCCGACTGGCCCCAGGGAGTCCTTCATCGTTCAATCGAGGAAATTAGGATTGAGTTTTCACTTAATTACCAAACTATCAAAACTATTAGTCCATGTCCTTGAAACTTAAGTCAAACTGAATACTTTGTCCTTCAAGGATTTTTACAAAGATTGCGATTTTCACCCAAATTGATACTGAAGAGGTCCTTTGATGTTGTGTCCTTTTGATGTGGTGCCACTTGGGAGCCAATTGGAATTCATTTTGGTTCTTCTAAATTAATTTTCTTCTGGATAGATTGATCCTGGAAGTTGTGCTGAAGTTCCTTCCAAGTTCTTTCAAAGTTTCTCTTGAAGTTCCGCCTTATGGCGATGGTTTTGATAGTAATCAGGGAAACTTTTTGATGTAGGCCCCACAGGAGACCGATTACATCATCAGAAGGAAGGACAAAGTTATTTTAGGCTTGAACAAGGACGAATATTTTTTCTTTGGTGTTCATGGAAACCTTGAAGTTAATTCCCTTTTAAGATTAATTGCTGGAATTATCTGAAATCTTTCGTTAAATTGAGAAAATTTTTCTTATCTTATTGTGGAGTTGGTTTAATAAAAACGAATTACTTCCTTGTGGAGCATGACTTCCGGATGTGTTTTGCGTCTTCGGGAACGGCTACATTCTCATCGGATTCAGTACACTATGTAATAATGTACACTACCTGGGAAAGTGATATCCATCAATGAAATCACATGACCTTAGCTCACGATTCTTTCCTAGTCAAAGGATGGAACGCAAAACCATACTTTCTATCAATTCCATTTCATCCTTAATTAAATGATTGGGAGTTATCATAATGCAGTGACGTGTATCCTTTAAATATCTTCCGAGGTTCCACAGAATGATCTCAAATGCCTGGGTATTAGGAAGTTTATGGAGTTTATGATTAGCCTTGTGTCCTGCAATAATCTTGTAACGCAAGTAAACATCGAATAAAGCACAAGGAATACACTACTGACTAGGAGAATATTTTGAGAAGTCCAACGTGTCTCTGTAGTTTTGCATCTCTTTTGACGCGAATGTGATTCTAGTTTTACTGTATAGAACCTTGATGTCTACCGAGTTTGCCCATGTCCTAATAGCCTTTTTAAAAAAAGGATGAAACTGCATATGGATTTATTACAGTGACTGGGATTTGAAACGTTCGAATATATGTTGAGATGTTTAAATTGCTATGGAATCTTAGAAAACATGAGAATCAATAAGTTGCAACAATGTCCTGAACAAGATCCTATTCAAAACTTGACTGGAGCGTTTTTCTACAAAATGAAAAATGCGCCCCAAATATCATCGACTAAAAGGCAAACGTCAATTCACGTAGGAAGGTATTGTTTGACAAACAGTAAAATGTAGATCTACAGAAAAGAGTAGAGCAAATGTAGAAATAAAAAATATATATTCTTCAATGCAGGCATGTTTCGTTATTTTACTGCTCATTTTTTTGAATTGGAAAAGTTACAAAGGACCTCTTGACATGCAATGCATTTTGAAAGACTCCACATCCAGTGGGAAGAGGCATCGAACCAACATTGACTGTATTTCATGGAATTATTGTTCCGATTCTAAACCCCCGTCACGGAGCAATTATGACCTCGTTTTTGCTCCTCCAGTATAGAAAAATTGCCCTCATAAATGGGGAGTCGTATATTCGTTTGGCAGCGGAAAATTGCAGTTTTTCCAAAACTGGATCACATTCAAATTAGAGTAAAAACAAAGTTGGAAGGCCATAATATAGTTCAGATACTTCTCTGTCGAATCATGGACATATTTTGTTAAATAAATATACAAAAATATGTACACATATGAGATGTCAAACCCTTTTCCTCGAAAACTCTTTAATTTTGAAAAGGTTTCAACCCTTGAATCTGACAATCACACTGTGAACACGCAATAAAAATTTTTTCTTTGCATATAATGCGGCCATTTTGTGAAACTGTCACATCGCCATTTTGTGTAAATTCAAATTTGTGGAGGACGATTAATTTTGGAAATTTCCCCATTTCACATCCGAATTGGGTAATTTAGTAGGAAGTTACAACGATCCAACAGGATACAAATTAGACAATTTCGTCAAGGCTACATGCGTGTATTATGGATGCAAGGAAACCGTCCTTGCCAGGATACAGTTTGCTCCCATCATTATTACGTTTCATTAGGTCGTTTCCGGACTTGTGATTGTGTGAATTATCCCATACTGTTGTGATTCTATGTGAGTATTAGGACTTCTACAAAATTCATTGAATTAATGATTTTCCACTTAACGTTTTTAATGAAAACGTTACTTTCACCGAAATTCTCGTCCGTGTAGGAGTTGCACGTTTGCTGTCAAGTAAAACCTACTCGGAATCCCAAATGTGTTCTCTGGGAAATTCAAGGGTTTAACTTAACAGGAACTTCGTCCAATTGCGGCACATCATGAAAATTTCATCTTCCTTGGCGTCCTCGCAATGGGCCTTTACCAAATGCCTTCAATTATCATTTATTAATTTTTTATTTATTTGAACTAATGGGTTATGCCAGAAGTCATGGTGTGGCCTCAAATGTAGATTTTCTAGAAATATCATTCCACGACAATTGGCTCGAAATTTGATGAATCTCTAATATGGGTGCGTAGTTGTCCAGGTCTTGTTATTACTTTTATTCTGTGATAGTTCTTCAAGAGTATACTGTTGCGTTTCCAGTAGGATTCGAATCACTGCATGGGTGTCTTATAACATTCCAGCACGTGGTGTCATGGCAGAAAACATGAGGAAGCAATAAATTTCAATTTGCGAATCAACAGAGAGGTACAATTTTCCTTCAGGAGAGGGAAGTGGCGTTGGAATTGTAGTAAAACATTGATTTATGGCTTGAAGGAAACACATACAAAAGAACTTGATAAGATTACATTGATCGAGCTGAAGGAATTTCAAATAGATGTTCTGACACCCACACAAAAAGGTTTCTAAGGAAATCCAAAGGATTCACACGAAACGAAATTTTTGTTTTGTGCAAGGATACTATGGATTCATGTCGGTTTTCCGCGCCAAGGCATAGAATTCTCTATGGATTATCGCAGTGCCTAGAGGTTTCTCCATTTTTTCTTTCATAGATCACAGTTGTTACACAGCTCGAGGATATATTCAAGGATTATCAAGACCTAACCTCAGCAGAATCTCAGGACATAATCTTGTTACGTGTTGGTAGTTGAATGGTTTCTGGCAAGGACGATTTCAGAACGTTCCTGAACTCATTTCGTATTCAATAAATAACTGAACGCGAATAATGGTTCTTGCTTCGGTTTAATAGTGATTCTCATTATCCCTTGGCTGGTATTATCTCGAAAATGTTTTGTAAGGACGAAAAAATTAAGATTTCACCTGATTATCTACTTCAGGGATGCTATAACAATTTCTCGTGTTTTGGCTAATGACATTGTGTATAATAACATCGTCAACTGGATGAGAGGATGTTAGCACAATGCAATCAAGCATTGTGGCAATAAAAACAAAATGGTGAACGAAATTCTTCAAATTTCGCCTTATGTAACCATCCACTATCAACTCCAACATGTTAGCAACAGATATCAACATATGGGCGAACACCAGTTTCATATCCACCAGCACAATGAGTTTTGGTAAAAGTGGCCTCTATATTGAATCATTAGTTTGTGTCATTACGAGTTCGGTCGTTGGCAATTTCATGGATTTGCTGTTCATTTTTGTCTAAGAAGCGATTCCGCAAGAGTGAATGAATTTACTGTGCTGAATGTTTTTTCGATCCAGCTGAATTACGGGCTTAGCTGTCAAATTCACTACAAAGTCATTTGATGCAGCGGGCAGCTAGCGTTTACTCATCTTAACTGAAATCTTGAAAGCTGAAGGTCAGTACGAGACGTCATATCCTTTTTCGGGCAAGCAAGGAAATGCGATTTTGGAGCTTGAAACATATTGCGACAGGGTACGTAAACAGACCTATTATATAAAAACCGCCACCTTGTTCTGTTCCATTTTGACAATTATGATCAATTAGCCGTATTTCCACTTCTGTAAAATCATTTTCATAGTTCCCCTGTAATTTTTACGAAATAATTTATTTACGGTTGTATTCGTCAGTTGAGCCGTTTGACATTTGATCTAAAAATATCCTGATTTTGACAGGTTAATAATAGGTAATCAAGTTGTCAAGATGAATTGTCTGCCTGTAACTGTTCAAGTGTGCAAATGGTTTGATGGCACACAATCCAGAATTTTAAAGTTTATGAAAATAATTTTGAACGTTCCGCTTTGAAATTTTGACAGTTTGTTAATAAGATAGATATACAAACTACGTTTAAGAGAACTAGAATTTGTGGTCAGATTCACGTGTTCGCTGATAGTTTTTGGGAAAATGTGGTAGGTACTGTCGCAAGCATCACAATGCCACTAATTTTGACAGTGACAGACAAGCAGCTACCACTTTGACAGTTAATTGACAATCGAGAGCAGGCAACTGAATAACAAAGAATACGGACAGACAAATTGTTCTTTTGACTTCTATAAATCTAGGATCATGATCATGTGTTTCCACGCAAAGGACTCAAAAGAGTGTCCTCAAAAAACAAATATGAAAATGACAGTAGATTAAATATTTGACACATGATGCAAAGTACCAGCAAGGGGAAAAATGTCGTGACATTTTTCTGCATATCCAATCATTTCATATCACATTCGTGTTGCATGAAACGACTTGAACATGGAGTCAAATCGAAGTGAATCCACCATTTTCGATTCGTCCTGTTTGAGGAATTTTTTTCATCGATTATGCCCTGGAAAATGTTGCCTGACACGAATTTTAAATTTGAATTTTTGTATTTTTATTTCATGTCAATTGGATACACTGAATCTCTGCAAGAAATTTGCATGAAACCTTGATGCCTTGGAATCAGGACAACGAACGCTTCGGAAGAGAAGGGTTCGTGAATGGTGTCTGTCGATGTACATTCTGTGGGTGATTCTAACCTGCTTCTTTCATGATATACTACCAAGACGTTTCGTTGGGTTCGAAGGACATTACGTTAAGGATAACCGCATTAACGTTAGCATGACATTAAATTTGCTTAAAAATTTGTAAACGTTTTTGTGCAGGTTGAGAAAGTTACTGGTGCAATTCACATTAACCTATAAAACCTGAAGTAAAGGTGCTGGCAAAGTGGCCTCATTAGGCAAACTTGGATGCAGTGAAAGTTTCAGTTTTCAGTTTTAAAATTTTTGGAATGGTCTAATTTCGTTGGATGTGTCTATATTTCAGTCCTAATTTAACAAACTTTTGCTTTGTGACATTTTCTCTGACGAAACTTCCACGTCGAGTTTAATGTCTCAAAGAATCCATTTCCGTCCTTAGAATCATCCATTCGTTAGCACGATGAAAGGGCACATATCTAAGACGTCATATAGAATTCTCTCGCTTTCAACTTCACGTTGAGTCCAACTAGTTGGTAAATTTTAGAAGAAGTTGTTCATCTTAATTGACAGTATTCCTTGTACTATTCCTATACCTCAAGGCACCAGAACCTTATTTACAACATAATTAGAGAGTCTCTGTGATGGTACAGGAACCATCATCCAACAAAAGTTGCTTGTGTGCGGTGGTGATTTGATATAGTTACAGTGACTTTCACAAAAGGCTGACTGTGATCTCCTGGGCGACAAACGCATATGTTTGGTAGTCTCTTTTGCTGCCGTATCTTCCGCGTTTTCATGGATTTGGAACTTTGGTCACTTAGGAATAAACTCCTTCTTCAAACAGTCAAAATTAAAGGTTGAGCAGAACCTAGAACCGAAAACAGGGAACCGAGAACTGAGAACAGTGAACCACGAATCGAGAACCCAGAAATGTTAAAGATTGATTAGCTTCAGAGCCTGTTATCGACCCTAAAATAAAGTAAGTTTGACTAGCTGCTAAGTAGGTTTAAGGTTCACTAAAGCGTTTCTTTATGTTGAAACACGTAGATATCGCTGACACGATATATCCTGAATAATGCTTTTGAATTGAAATGAAATGAACTTAGCTTGTCAAAATGAAAGTATGTGAGCTTGAACTTTGAGAATGATTCAAGGAGCAATTCGTCGAGTACAACAATTTCCTTATTTAAACTTTCAAAGCATGACGCACAAGATGGCATCTATCATTAACTTAATAAAATGTTAGTAATGTATCAACTTGATGAATCTTTGAAATAAAAGCCATTATGAAATGAAATATGGAAGATAAAATATAGCCCATGACAATCAAACCGCATCATGCTAACCTCATGCTATATTCACCGGCTAGCTGAACAAACCTGGACAGTAAGTTGACTCGGGAGGAACATTCATTTGTACGTGGCATCTATTTTACATCCGCATCAGTAACAAATTCGCGAAAGACGATACGCAGACTCCGCGCATTTAAATGAAAAAAATTTCCGTAGAGAGTTTCCGTAGAACAAAAGTTGTTTTGTTTGATTAATTCATACATATGCGTTTTCAAAATCCCTGGGCTAGTAATGGAGTTGCTTGCCGTTCCGTTAGTTTTTCAGCTTGGAAGTGCTTACCCGACGAAATGACTCCAACAGATTGCAGGAAAGCGAGAGGCAAGATGTTACACATCATCAAACATAAACATAAATCTTTGCGTTTCACCTGATTGCAAACCCACAGGATTAAATAACTTGAAATGTCCAATCTGTTGAAGGATCTTACAAACTAGTTAACGTATCATACTCATAGTTGCGTTAACAAACCACTGTTTGCAGTAAATAATAAAACGCGTAAGGACTTTCAAATGACACGTGTCAATGACGAATTCTAATCGAAATGTTCATGTTATAATTTTTCAAAATGGTTAATTTCTGGTTTCTGAAATCCATGATTAATGTTAGCATCTGCCAAATTGTCTTAACAGACACCCTGAAGAAAGTGACAGTTCCCTCAAAGGACGATTAGAACCCTAATACCCAAAGTTTCCGGACTCATTCTCTATTCTCTTGCAAAATTACTTTGATCCCAGAGCCTTTAAGGATGAAATGAGTAGCAGCAACAGTTTCTTGTCATCAAAGTTACTTCCAACCCGACACAGAAATCCTTAATGGTCAGGATAACAACTTTAAACGTCACCATAAAACGCACATTGTCCTGAGTGACAGTTATTAATGGATCGATTGGAAAGTTTCATGATAAAGTTATTGGTTTTGATAGGAACGATAGGAATATGATACAGGACGAAATGAAAGTTACACACATACACAAAACGGTTTGTATTAAATTCAATTTATTATCGCATTTTATTCTCAACGTTTTTCTTTTCTTAATAATTAAATTTTTCTTTTTCGTGTTATATTTATATATATTTCAAGGATTAGAGATTTTAAATTATATAACGTAATTTAGGCAAATTGGAAAACAATTTCTACAATACAATAAAACACCAAACAAACAAAACATGAATGGTGCAGGGTTTACAACATTTTCTAAAAATGAAAATTCATTAAATTAACAACAAAACAAAACAGGACTTTTTTCTACATTCGTATCCTTCGGATCAGCAATTATTGTTTACATTCTAGGATCTTAATTAAAATTTTCTATTTATATATATATTATATATATCTACGTCTCTATGTTAAATAACTCCCTTTTTTTCTCTACAAGTGTTTGTGATTGTATGTATTCATGTGTTTGTTTTCCGTGTACGTATTTTACAAAAGCTTCATTGTCCTTTGACTCATTTGAAATGGATCACAATCGAGATGAAAGAAGCGCAAAGTAAATATATCCTTGAATAACTTAATTTCACCATTTCCCTCGTGAGTCTTTTTGTAAATCCTAAAAATATCGTCCTGTTGCTCAGTTTTCTTCTTCTTCCTTTTTTAAGTGAAATTTCTTGTCATCGATGTGTCACAGTAATCTCGTTATCTCCATTTTTGTATCCTTCTTCATAATACAGCAACAATTTTCGTGGTTTCCTTCAGGACATTTTTTTTTATTTGAAGTCAGTGTGCGTCGGTGTATCTTCCCAAAATGGCGTTTTTCTAACTCACGAACCAAACATTAATTTTTATATAAAATAATTATTACTTTTCCCATTACTTCGTCCTTTTTGATACAGATTTATTTTATTTATTTATTTTTAAAATTTTTTCATTATTTTTTTTTAATAAATTTTAAGGCAATGGCAAGTGGTTCTGTTCGACATCCTTCTGCCTCGTTTTTGAGGGTTCGAGTCTTCGGTCTGTGATGGCGACGAAGGGTAATCGTTGTTTTTTGCTTCCGTTAATACCGACTGTTCCACCGATCCCCACTACCCTGGGGGATGGCACCCGGTGGTAAATGAATTTATTAGCTTTTGGTGATACTCTCAGCTCGTCATGTGGTGTCACTACAGATGACACTGAATGTAGATTGTTAGACACTATCGACGAGGAGGAGGATTCTGATTGTAGTGGTTGATGTCCTTGGCTTGTATCCTCTTCTCCGGATATGTCAACTTGGTCTCCTGGAAGCTCGTTCTTTTGTATTAATTTTAATTCTTCACTATCGGAATCCTTCTTTGACTCCTCTGCTGGTAATGATGATGATGACGAAGATGATGAGGATAATGAGGATGATGAGGATATATTGTAAGACATGCTGGCCACAATTGTAGGAGATGGAGATAACGACGCTGAGTCATTTTGGTACTGATCCTCATCATTCCTGTTTGGATTATTGGGATTAGCTCTTTGTTCCTCGAATAAATCCTCCATTATCCTCTTTGGGTTTCTGCGATTATGGTATCGATGATGTTTTCGTTGGCGTCGTTTGTTTGTCGAGACAATCTCGGGGAGCTTCTGTTGTGGCGGTGTCGGAGGTGGCATTGTACCTTCGAGTAAATCCAGGAGTTGCTTATTTCGTCTGTTGTACTTTCTAATGTAAGGTGGTAGGTCCTCATCTCTGTCGGATGTTTCGTAGAGCTGATAGTGAACACGGGACAAATGAGGCCATTTATTATCGCGATTGTAGTTGTCCGTGTCATGGATATAGCGATGATGGCTTCTGTGATGATGATGATGATGATGATGGGACTTATGGTGATGGACATTTGGCTCGTGGTTCTCATGGTAATGGTGACTTCTAACTTTCGATGGAACGTTGTACGAATTCATTCCGTAATAGTTGAGTTGTCCTGTATAATATGGCGGTTGATACTTCTTATATTTCGTGAAGGATTTCGGTGATTTGTGATCTCTGTGTCCATAGCGTCTGTATGCTTCATGATGATTTCTGTGTTTCTCGTACGCTGAATACGCTGTGAGAGGAAGAAAATAATTTTTCAGGTTAGTAATGAAACACAAATCAAGGACGAGATGATTTCTTTTCTACCAATTTTCTTCTGATGTGTAATCCAGTCCTTAAACCTTTGACCTTGTTCATCGTCTTCACTTCCAAATGAAGCTACTGGGGAGTTGTCGATATCTTTGCTATCATCATGGGTTACCTCGAAATCCTGTAAGCTTTGTAAGGATTTTTTGATTTTATTTTCTGACTCTTGCCTTTTCGGTTTCGTGTCAAAATCGCTCAAAGGGTCTGGATACACTGGTGAGTCGTTGCTACTGTATTTTGAGGTTTTTGATGACTTGGATTTCGTAGACACGTCATCATCATAGTTGTCGTCTTCCAGAAAAAAGTCAGCTCTTGATTTTTCTGTTACCACTTCCGGCGTGGTCGTCGTGATGTGCTCGTCTTCATCATCGAAAGCCTGAAACGAACCACAAAAATGTTCCATTAGCTCCAGATCCATTAGCTCTGAAGATTCGAAATGATTTGACTAAACCTTAATCATTCTCTCTGCAATGCGACATCCCACTATATTCTCCAATCATACTTTTATGGACATCGACTGAATTGCAGAGAGATTAATTTGTAGCAACTTAAACCTCGAAAATCTATAGCTAGGAGCCGTGAGGCTAATTAGTATTCATTGGACACACATAAGTTTGAAAAAAGATAAACACCACCATGTGTCGGGACATGGAAAAAACCGGTCGACAATGTTTGAAAATTAATTGTCCTTCCAAAAGGATGTTCCCTGACTCGTCAAAAATGTACACATTTGGGTTTTTACGTCAGTGTGAAACTACAACTCGGAGAATTTTTTCCCCAAAAATGTAAAAGGCCACTCCAGGTCATTCCAAAAATTGAAATGTTCCTGTGTAAATTTAAACGTCAACATTTCAATGTGGACCAAGTCAACAAGGATACATTGGTCCTTGCTGTGTCATATGAACGTGACATTTGAAAAGAATTCATGAAACACAGCAAACATGATGCGAAAATTGCCCCCGAGACGAGGGTCGAGCATGAGAGAAATTTTTTTAAAATTTTAAATCCATTTATTCTCACGTCGTTGAAGATCCTTCCTTTGATCTGTGCACATTACAAAGTGATTCTTAATAATTTATAAATATTCACAGAATTGCATTAACGTATACTTACGATTTCGTCTGAATCAGGTTCGTCCTCCTCCGTCGAGAAATCTGAAACGAAAAAAGGACACTTTCGTCAAAACACGTGCCTCAAGTATAATCGAAGAGGAATTTTGATTTTTGCCAAGATAACATCGTTCCTGATGGATTTGAATTCAGCATGGGTCAAAAGTCAAATCGAGAAGATTAGCATCTGGATAGAAAGGACATTCCAAATTGGAAGAATAATCAGCTAAGCTTTGAGTCATGCAAGGTTAGAATGCCAACAAGAATCGTCAAAGAACATAAAGCGGTTTGAAGGCAAACCAATACGAATGTTTGAATGACTAACTTCTCTCACATTTATTAAACTGGCCTTGAGCGCATTCATAACGAAAAATAGCTCATAACCATTTGAATTCATCCTTACAGTTGCAGGATACAAACTTTGATGGTTTTTGGCAACAGTTTGATTTAAACTTTGAGTAATATTACACAAGCGAAATCCTTTTTTATTTTCCCAGGACTAGATTTAGAAGGATGAGGTCAAACGCAAAACTCTTTAACAGGAATCATTCAAAAGGAAACTGAATGCAGAAAGACTTTGTGTGGAAAAAACTAACATTCTTTGGAAAAGAATTCTCATGAAAAGTATAAAGGCATCATTTAACCGATTCAGGGTATTCCAGTTATATCTCCAATTTGCAAATGTATGCTCTAAACACCTCAAACGTGAATGACGTAATTTATATTGAATTCCTCATTATTAAAAACGTGGAAAAAATTGAGTCCATTCAATGTACCTAAATTTATTTAAATTTGTAAAGTGTTAATTGTAGAACACTTTTAATAAATCAACTCAAGCATGAACATCGATTGCACTAAATGCACTTTTAATACTGACGAGAATAAAAACATTCACCTTTCAGTGAATATTTTGCTTCAGCGTTAATTGGAGAGATTTTTGGAATGAAAATTTTTATGAAGTATATTCTTGAATGTCTGAACACTTCCCAGCTACCCAGAAATTGACCCTGTACAGTTCATAGGTTACACCAAGTTTTGGTAGTTGCTGTTCTTTTTTACTCGTGTAGGGATGCTACAATAATCATGATCTTTTCATTACTTCTGTTATTTCGTAATTAAAATATTGTTAACTTGTAAAATTTATTAACATTCTTTAAAATAAGTATTAATATTCCTCCTATTTAATGGTAACACTAACAATAAGTAGATGTCGATAGAGGCATTTATTCTCAGAGTTGAAGAGCAGAAAGAGTCTAACTGACTAATTCTACATTTGTTTCGCTCTGATATTTCAATAGTAATTATTTCTCTTCTCCTCTTCGTTAGTTAGTTGAGACTTTCTATATTTCACATTTAGATCCCATGAAACTTAACGTCTGTGCTTTTGCCAGTGCCTTTTTTTTTAATTTAATTTCAATTTAATTCGTCTTGTTCAGTAAACATTAAATTTTATTTTCATTCAAAAATCAAGGGAATAATTCTCAACAAAAAATTGTAACGATAATTGTCAATCAAATCAATAGCAGTTCGTGGTTTACTTTGTTAGAGTATATCTATTTTGGGTACTGTGATTACAAGAAGAAAAACCATTCTGAAATTTTCAAAGGGGTGTTGGGGTTTAACAATATTTTGTATCCCCAGATACTTAGCTTTCAAAAATGTTCCTTTATTTATGAAAAGATGGTAATCGGATTGTGACACTATTATATAGTAAATGCTATTCGAAGATCGCAAAAACGTGATCATCACCAATCATTTGCAAGGCGCTATCAAAAATAATGTTATAATAATCCCAGCAAATGTTTAATTCATAGTGGTCAGTGACTGAAATCAGATTGAGGATAACTATGCAAGTAAATAAATTGTCAACACATTTATAAGAAGATATTAATTATACAAAACAATTGCCCACTGCTAAATAAGTTGGAACATACGCAATTAAATACGAAGGATTTGAAGAATGTAGAAGACATAGACATATGAAAGTATGGAAAAAGTTTGGTGGAACCAAGAAAACGAATTAAAAGATTCCTGAAATTGATATCACGCTTTCATCATGAAGTAATCACATTTCAATTAGAATCAAGGATACAGAACAACATCTTCATGTCATTCCCGCATCCTGAAATCATCCTAGAGTACTTGAAAAGCATTCATTAGCTCCAAGTTTGAATTGAGGGCGTTTTGCAGGTTCTGTAAAACTCAAACAAAATTGAACAAAATTGAAACTTCTTCTTAAAATCCCTAAACAGGATTCGTTGAATTGCGCTATAAATCTCATTGAAATCTGTTGTTGAAAGTACTATAAAATCATGTCGACAGTTAGTACGTTATCAAGTGCATAATTTATATCGATCCCATTTCATTTGCTATGAAGCATCCTTTTTAATATGCTTCCTTGCTACTACATAAGACTGCATTTGAGAATCCTCCAAGAAAGAAAGTCATGAAAACATAAAATGTCTTCAGGGAAGTGGATAGTAAATAGAAAAGCGTTTAAAACGTTTCAAATTACAGTGAGATATTGATATAAAGTGCTGCTAGTTGTTGGTATCATTATCATTATCCAGGCTTATTCACAAATATGAATACTTCTATACTTTTTCGCACTTTCACATTTTGTGACATCAAAAACAAGAAGGAGAATTGCTATTCTATAGTTTGACAAAAAGTCCTTCGAGCTTGTATGAATAAGGATATGAATATTTTTACTTATCCATTCATCCTTGAAAAAAGGGACGAACGAAGTTTATTTTCCCATTAAACTTACTCGGTTACACAGTGACAGCGCCATGTTTAAAAGCTTATGTTGTATTCAGGACCACATGTGATAGAATTCGTCCTGTGTGTTAGAAGTTATTTCACTTCGTCATTACCTCTGACCTGCATTTTCAAAAGTAGGTAAGTAAGTATTGCTGCAAGTGAAAAGGACTCTGCACTTTTCTCTATCCTTTCTTGTAAGTATCATTTACATTTGTAAACTTTTCCTTGTTGCTCAAGGATCTAAGGGAACATAGAATGAAACCGTTTTGTGTACATGTTTATGTACAAACTTTCACTCGATTGAATTTCATAATAACTCATAAAACATTTTGAGGATTTCGTGATAGAAACACCAATTAACTGGACAGATATCCTTGCAACAGCTAACTGAACAAACGAAGCAAGTTGAAGGATTTACCAGAATTGATTGAATCGATTTCCTTCTCGAGATAAGGGGACAATTTCACAAAATTATCCTGATAAGAAAATGGCCTGCTCGAGGTATCTGTCCCAATGTCCGGAAGAAAATATTCTTCGAATTATGCTATCCTTTCTCCTGGAATATCCTTTGAGAATCTTTACTTAAGCTCATCACTTATGGATGAAGACCTTCAAGTGAACATGTGGCGATTCTATAACAAATCAGAAGCTTATCCAAAATCTATCCTTGGAAATCTTTGAATGTTCAATTCTTTAACGAAAATTAAGGATTAGCGTAAATAGTCGATTTGCAAAATGGATACTCAGGAAGTAATTTGCAAAGCAGACAATTCTGATTCCATGAAATCACTTCAAGCTGTATCCAGATTGACACAAAGAGACATAACATTCAAAATATTTTGTAGCTTGACCGCCATAATGTTACGGGGAACTAAATCGAAAAATAAGTTCGTCCAGAATCTTGCAAAAATTGCGAAATATTTGCGAAGATTGTGAACATTTGAATAAATGCTGCCAACGTTCAAAATATCTATCGAAAGCGTGTCATGGTTTTTGTTGAATGAGGTACTAACTCTTTGAAAAAAAAACACATTCATTCGATATTGATTTACTAATCGAGAATTTAACCTTCCGAAGGAACAACTCCCGAAGGAAATTTATATTTTGGTAAACCATAATAAAAAAAATTAAATTTTAATGATTCTCAAATAATTACGACGGAAAGGAAGCAAAAGAGGATAAATTGAGAAAATGGCGTTAAACTGAATGTTTAGTATCTTAATGTCTAACAAAGGTTTGTGATCCTTGGGTCAAATCGAAGGATATGGAACATGTTGATCAAAGAAGCCTTTTAATTAAATGTTTCTAGTCTTATCCCGTAACAATACATTTAATCTGAAAGCAGACGGACGAAGAAGGACTGAGTTAAGTCCACTTTAAGGACTTTTAATTAATTAGATTCGTCCGAAAGTTTTTTGGGGATTCCTTATAAAAAAAACGTGACATTATTCCGGGACGTTTCATTAATAAACAATGAAATGTCCTTATTGCATTAAGCTTAGTGCCATTTTATGAGAATCGAAAAATCCAGACTTGTGTGCTTGACCTACCTAAATTCAAGGTTCTTTTTGTCCTTAAAAATTTAGTCCAAGAATATGAAAGAAATATTTCTTGAATGAGGGACTAATCCTTTTCATAGGATGTTTTCTTGGAAGGACATACTTCATTTTTGGAATATTTTCATGCCTCATTTCAGCTTTCACGAAAAATTTATTCTGATTTATTTCGGAAAACTATTTAATATGGACGCATGAAAGATGCAAACAATGTTCCGCTGTAAGTGTTGAGTACAATATTATCCCGGAGACTATCAAAATTATATGACTTCATGAAGATATCATATGTCTTATGCCTTTGCAGTTTTGACTTGATTAGTGAACCCTTGAATGGAAACTACTTATAGCGGTGACAGGTTCCAAGGCTTGCCTGTATAAAAAAGTTGCGTCCCTAGCAGGAATCCTGTTTTTCTCTGAATGATAGAATCAAATATTCAGTACAAAGAGAACATTATTACTTTTTCAAAGTAAACTTACAAATTGCTTGCCTTCATCTCAAATGAAGTAAAAAAATTAATTACGGAGAATGTTGTCCTCTTCTCTTGAATTCTTCATGAACAAGGCCAACCACATTTAACACAACAATTAAATGGCAAATTGACGTGATTTATCGCCTTGAAGGATGTACATAAATTAAGCGAACACTTGGCGATGGATTAGAAAAAGGACACAAGTTGAACTTTCCTTGGATGAATTCTAGAGTGTCGTTGCTGATATCCTGTCTTTGTTCCTCAAGAAAGAATCTCAAGGGATGCCACTTCCAGAGAAATTCTATGGCGTCATGTAAGTTACAGTGCTAACATCCAATCAGTGACACAAAAGCGTTGCAATTAACGCCTCCATTAAGCGAAGCTGACAAGAACTATGGCGCTCCGACAAGCGAAAAGTCACTCTTAATTGTCCGACTTCCGGGGAAGGAAATTCATAGGATCGCATTAATAAACGCATACAAAGCTGTTTTCAAGATGAAACAAAGGATCCAGCTCATTCGTTGGGTACATAGAATATGCTGTGCCAACAGTCTGAAGTGTCACAACATGAACAAAAGGTTCTGCCAACACACATATGTGAGCACTTGAACGTTGACTATCTACTCCATTATGGAGCATCCTGCAACGTTGAGGTTGACAATTCCATTGGAAAATCATTTTCCACAAAGTGGATCCTAATGAAGCCTTCATGACGACAGGAGCAAAGCAAAGCTAGTGTAATACTACTTGGCAATAGCAAAACCCTTAATGAAATTATCGTTCACCTGCTAAAGGTAAGAGCTCTCACCTAACTTCTATGTTGCGGGTAATGTGCATGTGTGTCTACTTCGGATGTGATGATGGTGCACTTTCAACGTAACGCAAATCGTTCTTGAAGAGCAACCACATTTTCATCTCATCTAACCATGAGTGTTCTGGTGAACCGGAAGTGTCATACACACTGCATGTCTTCAAGATACTTATTGTCCTTCGGACTGAACAATGTCCAACTGCTATTGTGACCTACTGTTGTTCTAAAGCATGACATCGAGGGAAGCAGTAATAGAAACTCAGTATTTTGATTCATTGCTAATTTCACTGAGCCTTGATAGCATATTCTGACCTCCCACACATAAATTAAATGCATTCCCTTTTTGTAACATTTATGAGATTAATAACTTAAATAAAATAATAGGTTTCAAAAGTCACGTACAAAAGAAAAATTTCATTGACAGTCCCTTCGTTGGAATTCATTCACCACAATTGCTATCTTTTTACTAGAGAAACACAGACTAAAACAAACCTAGCAGTTAGGTTGTCAGTGTGTCATAGCGTGCCATTAAACAATATAGCAAACCAGTTAATCCGGCATCCGTTTGTAAGGTTCTTTCAACAATCCGGCATTTTGCTTGGCAAGTGTTACAATAACTACGCATTAACAATCCAACGTTCCGTCATGGATGGTCGTGGCTTTGCACGGTGTGGCGTGATCGACTGGACACGATAGAAATTGATAACTTCAAATTCTAAGTGTAAACCTAAGTGATATATCGCTGGAGCTGCAAGCGTGTGACGGAGTACCGTTTTCTTTATGGCGAATGAACTCGAGTCCAGTCAACTTTGCTGAGGCGTGCGTTTTTGTTGTTTTGAAAATTTGCGTTTTCTTTGAAGACTTATTTGCTTAAAGAAATACATTTTTATATTTTGCAGAATTTGAAACCAAGTCTACATATGCTCTTTTTGTTAATAATTCTAAGAAGTTATTGGGCCAAGGATAATTTTCTTAAAAAGTTGTTACGGTTCACATACAAAAAGGAAGGGAGCCATTTTCACAAAAAGTGTTGAAATTCAATAATAGGGTCACGTGTGAACAACCCTCAGAAATGCAAATTCATCTGCACAAGAAAGTTGAAAAAGAAAAGTCACTCTTGAAAGCGTTTGATGAAGAAAATGTGAAAAATTCTGAAGATTTAATTTGAAAAAGTGACTGATGGGAAAATGTTTTACATAGACAACGGCCGACATTTTGAACGAAATAAACATGTCAGCCTTGAAGGACGCAACAGGAGCATACCCGCTGATGGGGGGTCTGTAAATGGGTTCCCATTCCATGTCAAATTTGAAATTGAATAAATTCCTTTGGTGCTTCCTTTGTGGAACATTTCATGTGCGGCATTTTCCCTAAAATAAATTCAAAAGTGATATTGTTACGTGGCAGGAAATAACCCACCTCAAAATTGGGAAAGTCTCGCACAGGATCGGGAATTGATTGAATTATTTTGGAGTCCTGAAAATTCAATTTAAATTTTTCCACTTGCGTGAAAAAGCAGAAGAAAATATGGTTACGTTTTCCAGTTCGTTTTCATCATGCACGCACCAGAACTTTTTCTATAAAACCTTTTTTTGGCTTGAGCTATTCCCTCGTCAATTATTTAGCAGGACTCAATCGGAGTCTCTGCCATGAAGTGTCGTGTGAAAGGTATGTAATACAAATAAATTAAATTATTGACAGGTTCTTGGAAGCAAAGAGGGGAACAACTTGCTTGAAACTGTTTGAAGAATGTGCTGCTACCTTAAAAAAGTAACGTTGAAGTTTTGTAAACAAAACCAGTCACAGCTAACCAAAATCATGTGACTCATGCTTCAAGCTGGATTTAGAGGATTACCAAGGAAGAAATCTATTATAGCATCATGGATTCCTTTAAATTGTTGAAATTAAGTTCAGTTACTGTCGAATATGTGTCGTGGCCGCACTCACAACATAATTTTTCTCAGCTTGATTACAACAACATGAAGTCATGTCCTCTAGGGCCCATCAAGAAGTTTTGAAATTACTTCAAAATGTAGAAAATGAAGTGCTACATACGAAGCCTGGGTTTGTCATAGGCTGGCGAAGTGCCATTGTGAAGTATTTCAAGGAAAAATCACGTTCCAAGTGAATAAACTTTAAGAATGACTTCATGTCCCCACAACAAGTTTGGGGATGAAGGTATGGGAAACATTAAAAACCATCCGGTACACAGAAATACCCACAAACGGTAAGTATCGTTGTAAGAAGGATACAACTACAACGAAGTGAGACAAAGAAACATTCTTATCAACACGTAAATTAAGGATCACACTTGGGCTAGAGAAATGTCCTAGAGATGCCCTACAAATGCGACAGTCGATAAACTGTCATCGAAGCTCTCAATTTGTAACGAATTAGGGCCACCCTCGATAAGAACATTAAAATTTCCACTCTGCAAAGATGTATCGATCCAGCCCCAAGTGTCCTTTTAATGTGTTTCTTTTTGTGTCGCCTTCTTCAGACTAATAACTGAAGCTGTCGTTAATTTCTATGGCAACCATAAAATGTGGAACGTGGCTAAATTTGGACGGTCTTTAATGTTTGCTAAAGTATTCACGTTTTCTCAAAGGAAGTGATTTGAACAAGTGATAAGGTATCAATATCACCAATGTCATCAGAAATTCTCGATTTCCTGGCATAAGCAACTTCAGGAATAAAAATTCTTTCGTCTTGGGTCAAACATGGCAATGTGCCACTTACAACTCAAAGACGAATTATAGAAAATGAAGAAACGTTCACATCTCAACGGCAACGTCAAACTGAACTTTTATCTCTGTCTTACAGGTTTGTCTATCGCCTTCTACTTTGCCAGTTCTTGTTCCCGGAAGAATAGGCTCATGTTGTTCTTTTTGAAATTTAACTGGGTTTCTGAAAGTTTTGTGGTATTGCTTGGCTCTTGCTTCCATTCGACACAACTTGACGGAGCGGAGGTTTGTAGAGAACTAACTTATCTTTATTGATAATGAGTACATTGTTTAGTGTGAGTGCATTCTTACAGTATTGGGTATTAGTATTTATGAATGCATTCTAACAAATTTCTGCAAATGGACCAGTATTATTTGTAACCTTGCTTCTGGGTTCTCAAATACTTATATTTTTTATCTGGCTTTAATTAGTTATAACACAAGCAATTAAAACTGAGTGGACATATTTATTTGCTGCTTATTTCTTTAAACCTGTGAACCAGGGGTGGGCAAACTCTTTAATCAATGGGCTATATGAAGTATTTATTACCAATACGCGGGCCACACTAGGAAATTTACACTAGGTAGGTAGCTGACCCCTGCTGTTAAACGTTCAAGCCATGTATACTAAAATAAGACGACTAACACTTTTTTATCTAATTCACATAGTTACATGACCCATTTTCTTGAAGAATATAAAAGTTTTCGCGAAGATTTTGCTGGGGATTACTTAAGAAACACTTAGTCTCAAAGAAAAACGGTTTGTGGTACCAAATTCCGGGAAATCTTTGTAAGAAACAAATCTCCTCTGTAGCCACAAAACTTTCTGGCAAACGGCAAGTTACGCTAAAGAAAAGCCGAATTTTTCAAGAAAGTTTTAGTTTTAAGCTGGTTTACCAAACACAATCAAACAACGCAAAACATTTGAAACATAAAACAAAATTTCTACTTCCGGGCAACTTTTGTGGTTCACTTAAACTTCTCCACTTTTTCATTTTGTTGGATTTCATTTTGCGCTTGAGCATTTTCCTTTTTGAAAACATAAGAAATCCTTGACTTAAGTATCCTGATTTCCTTGAGAAAACTTTCTTAGACACTTGTTTCCTTCAAAGAAACCTTAATCAATTCCCAACATCACCTTTGACAAGCGGGCAAAGTCTGGACGTGAACTTTTGAAGTATTTTTTAAGTAAATGCATATAGTGCAGTAGAAATTGACCTTTCATCCCTGTTTGCGCTGTAACCTTTTCTGCAGTGTTATCGTGAAAACTTTGAATGGAATGGACCTGAGTTTGAAAAGGTAGCATCGAATTGTGCAGGAGCAGAAAATTGATCCGTAAAAACAGAAGGGAATGACGTCGTTCTGGATTCTTTCCAAATCCAAGTTTTTCTTTCGTTTCATTTCTTCTATGTTCGTTTATGCAATCGGGATTCTTAAAGGATATTCTCTTCTGTTTTTGTTAAAAGCATCGGATTGTCTCCGAAACTCGTTGTGACATTCTTTCAAAAAGTTTTAATCTTTTATTAGATTGAATTTCACTTTTCTCATTTATTTTTTATGTTGTCCTTTAAATCCTTTTGACATACTCAGATATTTAAAGGAAATCATTAGTACATTCGATGAAAATAATCGCATTGAGATATTTATTTCGCTGAAAGGTTTCTTTCTCGAAAGGATAGTCTGTCTTTGGAGTGCATTGAACTTCTCAATTAAAGTAACCTACAAATAACAAGGTGTTCCATATCCTCTTGCTAACACTTGGTTTTCTGAGTTGAATTTTCGAGAAATCTCCACTATAGAGTTCCAGAAATTTTCCATCTTTAAAAAGCTATACCTAATTCTGAACCATTTTGAATGATTCAAGGTGAAGTTTAACAGATAATGGTGAATAACTGAATGAAGCAGAAGAGCAAACTCTTAAAAGTATATTTGGATCTACTAAGATCTCTTACATAAACCTCAAGCATCAGGATCAAGAAACAATGTGGAGCCTTAATGCTGCTGGTAGTTGTTAAGTTTGTTGAAGAGACATTGCAGGGTATCTTCACCGAATCTAAGTCCACCTTCAAGTAGAGGTGATATTGATCTGTTATTATACACAAAAGGATAAGGGCATAACAGCTGCACAGCATTGTACGATTATGACTTTCAATGTGAATTGGATAAGAATACAAGTAAATGACTTGAGTGCCTTTGAGTTCTATGACTCGTTGAGAGTTTTAACTACACATTGTATAACTTTATTACAGAGCATATGAGCAGTTATCGCATAACCCTCCAATCCCATATATGTCGTTTTATTCCCATTATATTTCTTAAGTATTCTTGGAAGTAAAGCAAACTATTCCTTTAGTCCTGATGTAAGTAACTCGTGTGTGTCCTTATTATATAACTTCTTTTATCAGGATAATAAAATGGAAGCGCAAGTAGCCCCGAAGGAGCACAAGGACAAGCTTATGTAATACTTCTTTCGTACAGGAGCATCTAGGACTAGAATTTCTTCTTCTTATTCTCCACATAACATAAAATCTATCCTGAAATTGTTTCTTATTAACTTTATAAGCAATTTAAGAACACTTTTATTGAAGTATAAGTCCTTTACGATCTCATTCATTGGTAAGGAAGTTGTTGTATCTTCTCTGTCTGTAGAAGGTTTCTCAGCTTTTGTAACTTTAGCTACTTTAGTCGCTAAATTAATAACATCATAAAGCTTTGATTGAATTGAGTTAATAATTGTTTGAAACATTAGTCAGGATTTTTATTCCAATGAATTACTTATAATCCTAACAAACAACAAGGATCATACAAGATGAACATGAGAAGTGACATTGTTTTCATTTTTGTGGATTTTCAAGGAGAAACAGTACCTTAACACCTCAGGAATTCTTTATTCATGATGATCCAATTTAAACATCTGGTTCTCGTCTAAGTTTTCCAGTAAATCACTTTAAAATTCGTGAAGTTCTCGTTTGGTGTAATCGATAGAATAGAAAATGAGGTGCTACACAAACTTGTTAATGATACTTTGAAACAAAAGACGACATTATCAATTCTCAAATCGGTTAATGAACTGATAAGCTATTGAATAAGTTAAAAAAACAACAAGAAGCTATTTAACTTTATTCGAAAAGTGGGAATTTCTTTAGAGTTGTAACTCAGGCAGGATTCAGGACTACTTCGGGGTGGTTCCTTCCCGGGTACAAATTCAAAACAAAATTACGTTTTGCTGGACGACAGAAAACTGCAAACGAGATACTGTTGTCAATTTTAATAAAGCTCCTTAATTACGAGAAACCCTCCATTTTCACTTTGTTAAACGTTCAATATCCTGATCACTCTTGTTGTATTTCCCCCGGGCGGCATGTGGCTACAGCTTTAGCAAATCGATTTGAAAATACAATGTCTCTTCTGGATTTGCGAGTTGTAGTTTGTCGCATGAAGTTTGTGTAAACTGGAAAATCGATGAAAATTAAAACATTCCCTCCCTGTCTGGTAGTTGAAATGAAACCACCCTCATACTCATGGGGAAAATGGTAAAAAGGTTTTTCGACAAAGAGTGTTCTGTTGCCAACGTCATGCTTAAATGATAACAGAATAATTTATTGATAACGAAACAGTTTTGGGTATTCACAAACTCAGAGTTTTGCATAAAAACAAAGTAATTTCCAGAACTGGAATTCGTAGCACGACGTCAAACAAAATTTGTTAATTATTTTTCGGGAATGATAATTTCCGGAAAAACTTTTTGACTACTTTAACCATAGCTGATTGGATTTGTAGTATATCACGTGATTGTTGGTAATAAATTCGCGCTATAACAGATTGTAGAACCTTTGTAATGTTGTGCACATGATAAAGAGGAAATAATTACGTACATAAAGTTTCCATTGAAATCAGCAACAATTACATTCAGTTCGTAACGAGAAGCTCGACAAATTATTGTAGGAAAAGTTCTATAGAAGACAGATTGCAGTATTCTGTAGCAGAATCGTGTTTCTAATGTTGCTTCTTAACTATTCGTAGCTAGTTTCGGGTTTCCCACAAAACCAGAAAACCGCCAAATTATTTCCATGCAGAATGTGTAATTTACATTGAAAGCTACGAGTGCAATTAATTATCTTCTTGGAATGTGGTTTTGAGTCAAATCCGTATGTGATGTACACATGTAAATGAAGGCAGTTCCTTAGAACTCTTAACGTATGTATATCTGCTTCCAAACTCTCAGATTTCTTGAAGTATATATTCATCTGATGAAATCGATGCAGTAATTTTTTAACAGATATATGGCGACTCATAATATGGAAAGTTCCTTCACATAGAAGTTACCGTGCAAGCCCTTTATACAGGAGACCTATTCTGAAGAATCCTCTTTCGGGGCTCCATGGTGATTTCATGTATACTCTTGGGTTTTTCATGTCAATTTCATAAGATTCACATTAGCCGTATTTGTTTGAAATACAGCAGTGATATGTTAAATCCCGAATACGTTTCTGCACTTTATAATAACCAGGTTAAAGTTGCACCACTCGATGAACACTTGAATAATAGAAGAGTTGATATCGCATTTGGTTACAATGTAAGAAATCCATGTGAAGAAGAAACAAGAGAATAGAAAGAATACAATGAATCGGTGAATCATTCGTGTCAATTGAACTAAGTGAATTTTTTCCTTGAGTTCGAACTTTTACCATTTACCGAGTGCAAATTATGCAGAAGTATCTATTGTAATTTAAGATTTGAGATCGTCATATCATTCCAAGGTTTGTTCCTCAACGGCAAAGTGTCACATAAATTCTGCACGTTCGAACGCTGAACATTTACCCGTGTGACCCAGTGTAACGTTTCAACTTTAGCCGCTACAGAAAAAAGAATAGCGACTAATCTTAACTATGCCTTTCCTAAGAAAGTAGTCTGGCCGAATAGACTCACCTGTAAAATGAGGTTAAATTATGAAGAATTCAACTTGTTCCTCTTGACGAGGAATGTTCTGCACCCGGAAAACGAAGGGTCACTTATTGATCTGAGATTCATTAATGAGCTTAAATGGAAAACATGAAGAGAAAAGCCTATTACTTAGCGGGGAATAAGAGAAACTTCCAATAGTGATATCAGGCGGGCTTTTTGCCTTAAGATTGCGGGTAACTTGACTAGTTCAGTAAATGAACTCTGGACGGGATTCGAGTTTGATGGGGTACTTGCAGTATATCGAAGTCAAATTAATGTTTGGAAATGAGAAAAAACGCAAGAATTGCTGAGTCCTTATTGCCACAGTAATTAACATGTTTTGTCTGAAGCTCCTCAAATCTGGGCACGTAGTCCGTATCGACAAAGACTGATTGAGACGTCTTTCTTGTATGAAAAATGCGTTAATTTGGTATTTAACGAACGTGAATGCCATGCCAAAAAAATCCTATTTCATCTTACGAACTAGAAACAATTTCTTGAGAAAATGTGTTCATTATCTTCTGCAAAAGTGATCTGATTAGAAAGTTTTTCACAAATGGTAAAAATGAGTTTTCCGAAGTCTAATGACCTTTTGTTTGTAAAAACTTACTCAACAGGTTTGTTAAGGTTGAAAAGTTCTTAGTGAACTTCTTAAGGAATCCATTCAACCTTAAGACAATGCTAAGAAAAACATCGTTATGGTAATGACTTATCCGAGGACAATGTCAAAGTGTGAGGCAAAGGTAGGCTAAAAGTTCAGTTTGTTAATTTGGTGTGGCAATTCTAAGATAAGAAAAGAACTGGAAGTGGATGTAGATGTGATTCCGTAATTAACTCCTGTCGTCACTGTTTTTGTTTACACACCTTAGACAGCTTCTTTGACAAGTTTTCCTTGAACAATACGTCTATGCTTTTGTTGAATCTTAAGCCTGATGGCGTTGTAAAGGTGACATGATGGTGGCATTTTTAGAATGACAAGGTTAAGATCAATTTGAATCTAACGTTAGTATATTTTATGGATTCTGTGCACGTCGTTTCTAGGATCATCGTTTTAATACTCATGGTTTTAACGACGTTTTCTGAAGGTGATTGCATTCAAAATTTTGGGATATTTGGTTGAACTTCTAAACTCCGAGTTCTAATCATTCACGAAACGTGCACGACTCAAATGTCATTATTGAACAATGTGTTATAAATTAAACTTTTTATGGAATAGCAAAACTGTTAACGACAACTTCTCTTTGTGCGGATCTTCGTATATTTCTACGGTCTTTTTCTCTTTTCGTGTGGGCATACGATTATTCAAAGAGAACAAAAATAATTAGCTTAATAGATTTGGCTAGCTCGACGAGTTAATGTTAAATGAAATCCGCAGTAAATAATTTTAATAAACGGGGTGTAAGCGGGTAAAGTGCAAATTCAATCGGGTGCAATGACTACAAACATCAATTGAAACTAACCTGAATTCGATTTCAGGTATTGGAAATCTGTCACTTTGTGCAATCAATCAACAAGTTTTATTGGTTCAAACCGAATTAATAATTAAATATAACTTAATTTCTTACCGATAAACTCGTCTTTTGTCCTTGGGTAATAACCCGAAAATGTTGAGTTTACTAATAAAGTAGGTAATGAATTAAATTTTCAATGAAAATTTTGGTATATTACGTCAATGAAAGGACAAGAGAAGTTAATTAATTTCCGGGAAACATTGTTCGTTATACCTAATTTGGGTAGGCTAAATTATCTCAATAATTCAATGTAAATAGAACGTAGAATTGTGTTATACTCGAAGTTGTATTAGCTGTATAGCCCCAACGGCCCAAAAATGAACAAACAATTGTTGTTATTAATCATAGTTGCTGTGTCATTATCAGATTAGAATCTTTGTGTACTGTGAGCTGTTTAAAAGTAACTCCAAACTTGTTATTAAAACCTCATTTAGTAAATTCAGCTATTTGTGTAAAACTTTGTGAACAGCTGGTACTGCTATTATTAACAATAATAAAGGGATCCACCCTGAAACTCAAATAATTTTCGCTTCAACGTTAGTGTGAGTATATTTCCTAGCAAATTAGGTAAATTCCAGCAACAGACCTTGTTCTAATTCTAGTTGACAACCAGTTAAGGCCTCGTGGTATTGTTGCGTCATACAATAATTAATTGCACTAGAACTCATTATCGATACATAATTAATTGTGGAAGTTAAGGTCTTTGAGCTATCATGTGACCACCGCAGGGTTTCGTGCAAGTATAATACCTACATACTAGAAGGTAGTATTGAAATGTAATAAATTCTGATTATGATAGCATGATAGTTTCATCTAGTTTAGGTGTCCTGAATTCAAGGACGCTCCCTTAGCTCATGCTAGTATGAAATAAAGTGGATCTGCGTGTCAAGTGTTTTGCGTTTCAGTTAGTATAAAATTTTTCGATTAATTCCGTTTAAGAAGGTTTAATTATTAATGGCGGATATTTTTCCATGTCTTTTTCATCTTTTGTTACGAGAACGACAGACAGCTTTGGGTAAATTAATTGAATTCGTTTGTGTCGGTGGAACCTTCTGGAGGTTTAATCACAAAAGGTCGTGTGGAGAAAGTCTCTCAAGTTTTCTTGTTATTAATTCTGTGTCTGTCAAGTTTAAATGGAATGCGAGAACTTTGACAGCAGCCGAATTTCAGAAACGGTTTCTCGTTAGTCCTTTCCCATAACATTGGATAATATCAAGAGATTTATCTTGTCTCAAACTTTCATTTTATATCATTTCAGAAGGATCTAAATTAAAGAATGTCTAGTGCCTAGTTTTGAAGAGAAGTAGATGAAGCACCACAATGAAAATTAACCAAATGAACCCTATTCACCAGAGATGAGGCTAAACTTTAGAAATTCGTCAAATGCTTAAAGTCTTTAATTGTTGTACATCTTTAGCCCTTTTCTTCCTTTTTCTAATTTCAAAATACGACAAGAGCAACCGATTCTGATGAATAAGGCTTTTAAGTAAAATGTGAAAGGATATAGGGATCGCTGATTGTAACCTTTCTACGGTATGGTTGAATCTTCCCAAACAACAAAAAATCAAATTTGATTTGGTTAAAGGAACCTTTTAACAGTGTTACCAAAATATTCCTCTGAATCTTGAACAGAGAGCATAAAAGGGTTTTGCAAGAAAAGGTTTTTGTGAGAACAAGCAGTTCACATTGGTTCCGGGAACGAAAAGGCTCACGTCCATAAGGCTGTGTTTTGACACGAGTTGAAAGAATCTTAACTTGTATAAAACATTTATTTTACAATAGGTTATATTTAGAATGAACTAAGAACGAGTCCACCCGGCCGGCGTCTGACGGTGATTTTGTGAGACCAGATTTTTACTCAGTGTATCAATGTTTTTAGAATTTATTCACCTTTTCTTAAGGTTTCTCAGCTATAACGATTTCACCCAGACAAAAACGTCTATTTTTAAATGTTTATTAAAAGTCTAAGAAAGTATTCCATTCATATTCTTCCAATAAGAGCAACCAAAGAAAAATGGATACGCTACTGTGTCTCATAGTTCATCGATTTTTGAAGTAAAGTTAAGACGGAGCGAATGTTTTGACACGAATCCGGCTTTCAAGGGAACGAGACTTGAATACAGGAACTTCTTGTGAGCTGAATATATTATAGATATAACAGGGTTAAAGGTTCGGGTTCAATTCTCAAGTGAAAGTGGAAAGCAAATATTGTATTCTAGAGAAATCTACAAAATTTGACATAGCTTTCACAAGGGCGTTGGGGTGAATACGACATGGGACTTCAAGGGAAGGTAAAATACGTTTTTCTTGTTCCGTAAATTATAAAATGAATGTAAAATATTATCCCGAAGCAGAGTCTTTAATTTCACAGATGAAAAATTCTACATATTCAAGAGAAGACATTCCGAGAATGGAAGACATTTCATTACCACATGATGATGACCCATTTCTCATAATGCTGCAGTTTCAGACAGGTTTTTGTCGCTCCAAATGAGACACTTCCTTGATAAGCTTTGCTGCTCTTCGTATTTTCAGCCCCGTGCTAATGTGTCGAGCCAAATAATATCTTTCAACTAATGTCTTGACGAATGCTCTATTGTTACGACGATGGTGATGATATTCATTAAATTGTGGCTGAAGCAATTCAAACTGGGAAAGTAACCATGTTTCATAGCACGGCATTTCTCCAGAATTCGAAAAATTGACGACAAAAAATTCAACTTGTCACATTTCAATCAGATCGGAGTCGCATATCTCCTCCAGGCTAAGATTCTCAACTTTGAAATTTGAACTACATTTGTACCTCTTAATTCACGCGAGTTGAAAATTGTATGAAAATTTTACCAAAATTACGAACAGGAGAAACAAAAGAAACATTCAACTGAACTGTGAATTTTACATGTCAACTTAACTTGATCAAAGCTGATGATTTGGGAATTTGGACTTGCACTCGAGAACACTTCCATGAACGAACATTGATGTATCAGTTATGGGAACTGGGAAGTCAATGCAACTTGCGTCTCCTTCTTTCAATAATCTCCTTAGAAACAAAATGAATGACGTTATAATTTGTATTGTCTTAGAGACTTCTGAGAATACTGCTGGAAACTAACAAAAGAGTTCATCAAACTACTCAGGAAAGCTCGTTGCTATGTGAAGGTACATTAAGTTCATTGAAAGTAGAAACAATTTAACTATAAATTACGAAAGTTAAGTTCAAACATCGGAAAAGTTTATATCAATTAAACAATAAGTAACAAACATTTTGTAACCGCGGAGATATCTTTAACTGATGTCCTTGCTTTTGTTTCGTGTCGACTGTTATATTATGGCACCGGGTACCCAAGCTTCAACCGTGCCTGGTACATCAAATGTCGCGTTTCTGATGTAATCAACGCTTCAATCATCATCATCTAGAATATTTAAGTCATCCCTTGGCGGAATGTTCATTTAATTTTTGTTGATTTCCAAGGAACACTTAAGAAAGTTCAACATCCACCATATGTCGACGTCTTCAGCTTGGAGCCATACGTGGTTCTTGTTATGATAAACTGAATACTGTGAACCTACACATCTGACTGAATTCTAGGAAGTAGCAATTTACACGAACGTTCCAGGAAATATTCGCCTACAGGCTGTGTACCAGTCGCACTTTAGCAGCAAAACTTACAAGAAAAACTTTCTTAATGTACCATGAGCAATCGTTAACCAGGATAACTAGGATAACCGGCATAAGCCTGTTATTAAGGACCGCTAGAATATGAATTTCCAAACACTTGTGCATACTTGAACTTTTCGAAAAGTAAGTTCTCAAGATTTATGTTTGGATAGTGTAGAAGTTTTCTGTGATTTCACGTTCTAGGATGTGTTTGTGCTTGTGTTTTACAAAAAGTTGAGACATATGTATTCGTCATACTTCAATCAAAAGTTCGTTACGAAAGAAACCTTCACTTTTGTAGGTCAAACCCAGTTAACATGGAACTATCCTGGGAAAATCTAGCACGCAGTCATACATGTGACATGATAAGGTCTATAACTCCACAAAAACTCCATGTCTCGTTCTGGTGTAAAATATTAAAATTGTTGAGGTTTTATTAAAAGAAAACTTTAACTTACATACATGAATTCGTAATTCCAAATTGAGAGTTTATTGATCCACTTCATTCGTAATCGAAACTTTTAAAGTATATTCTCTTTAAAGGTTTGCAAGTAAGCCAACCTACATAACTGAAGTTTCCTCGAAAGTAGAAGTAGGACATTCTGTTAGAACTGTTCGATTTCCAATTAAGGAATCTTGTCACATTCACCTTCACTTGGATTTGATGTCATTCCAGGCAATTGTACGTCAACCTCCATAACCGTCGTTCTTTGGTTGATCGAATGCAATGCAGCTGTCAGATCCCACACATAAGTTGCAAAACTCAATAAGTACTTGAACTAGAAGTATTGAGATGGCACCTTAATTCACGCATAATATTTTTGTGAATGTGAATATAGAAAATTTGTGTGAAGAAGAAACAAATGCAATGAAAGAAATTCAACTGAACAGCGATCTTTACATGTGAACTTAACTTGAATGAAGCTAGTTGATTGATATCAGGAATGCCTTTATGTTTGCTCAGTTTGTTTCTTATTTTGACGTGAAAACGTTTTTCTTCTCGTTGAGTATGTACATTGGTAGCTAGCCAAACTTTCTTGTGTTACAAAACATCATCATATTTGAATAGCTAATAACAGCGAGACTAATAATGCGATAACAAAGGTTGAAGTCACAGTGGATAGAGCATATTGAAAAGAACTACCTGGACCTAAAGTGAAGCAATAAAAATATGCGACGAAATATAAATAAAAATCGGCATGAACTTTAAAATGAAAAAAAGATATCTCATATGAGTCGTAAATATGCACCGAATTGTAAAAAAATCAAATCGTAGAAAACTCGAATCAAAATCGAATTTAAAAAAACCAAAAATATCCAGTGACGAGCAAGTGTCTACGGCAACTTCAAAGAAGAAATGGAAAAACGGCGTAAAACAAAAAACTTGTGATTTATCTATTCTGTCACCGTACTGCTCTCAATCACCATTGTATTAAAGAGATTGATTTAAGTACATATTTTTAACCTTTTAACATATTTAAGCCTTTTGGTTTTTGTTTTAATATGAAGATGACTTCGCTTTTCTCAGAATTTTCTAAATGGTACCATTACTTCAATGAAGTACGATTCACTTTGAAACCTAGAGAATTTCCGTCAATAATTACTTCTAAGAATAAATTGAAAGTTATGTTTTACAGATCATCGATGTGTTGATAAAGGTTTTCTGTCTTTGACAAGGCTTAAGGCCTTAAAAAGTCTGAATTGAACTTTTGTGGGATATAATTCCAGAAGACTTGTCTCTTGAAGTGTTGCTAAGCAACGCCTCTCAATCCCTTTAAAATTTGAAGAGCGTCAGAAACTCTCCTTTGAAAGTTGACACAGCTTTTATTGTTGTTAAGTAATTTTTCTGGTTGAAACAACACTTTGCTGAATGACTTCAGGGTTTATTGGAGGCTTTTTTGGAATTTGGAATCGTACCGATTTAAGCTTACCTTCATCACGTAACAAAACAAAATTCATCAAACGCGTGTTTAGTGAATCCTTCAAAGTTTCACTGAAATCCTTTCAAATTCTGTGCTTTAACAAATTCTCCCTCGTATAAATGGAGACAGGAGCTACAAAATCGAATACCATGAGGCTTCATTTCCAGCCATAAATCACTGAATTCAGCCTCGGAACTCGATTAATGTCGGCACAACCATCACACGGAAGCTTTTTCAGGATCCATGTCCAGGATTTGAAATGATGGATAAGAGTGATTCTGTCTGATATTGAGTGTTATTGTGTCTATTTGTCAAGTTCTGAAAGAAAATTCATGTTGCTTTCATAGAATCTACGGAAGATAGATTCGATTTTGGTCCTTTTTTCAAATTTTACGACTCCCAAATCGATAGTTTACGGTTTTCCTCATTTTTCTAAACAAGTTGCTGAGTTTTTTTTGGAACTTAACCCAATGACGTTATATGACCAAAACCGATATCATCTTATTTTAAATCATTTACACGTATTTGACTAAACGAACCCTTTTTTAGGTCACAAGAATGACTCGTTTCTGAAAAACTCATTGCAGAGGACGATTCCGGTCAATTTCCAGGAGGAATCAGGACAATATGTCCTTAGGTTTACTTTTCACAATTTTCCTTCAAATCAGACCCTTCTAAATGTTACTGAAAAATATCAATCGTTCTTCTCAAATTCTTACCACAATTTCTGATCCTTGAATCCTTAAAGATACTTCCAGAGAGCATGCTACTCATATTTAGTCTGAAGATATATGATATTCCTAGTTTTTCTTAGTCAGCTGTCAAAGGACTGCCTCAAAATGATATATATTTCCTTTTTAAAAAATGTTCTTCAGAAATCATCTGGTGGGAGACCTCTCTGTTTGGATGGTTTCAATCGATAAAGGACCCTCAAGAACAAGTAAAGGAAGGAAAAGGTAAGGGCAACTTGACGGTTGAAAAATGATAAATGTTTTACAAGGTCCAAATCAAAAGAAAACGCGCTGCGAAAGTAAGAAGGACTTAAATCGATTTGGAGTCAAAGAGGATTTAATGATAGGAACAACAAGAATCCTTGGGCAACATTTTCCTGGGAGTATTCAAAAACCAGACTTCTGAAACTTTGAATCTCTGCAAAGTTAAAATAATTTCGTAAACAACTTGAATAATGACGGAAAAGTAAAAGTTTCAATGGTTGAAATTCTGAAAACACATTCAACAAATCAAAATTATAAAATCAAATTTTACTTATTTAAATATTTTCTCAACTTCTCAGGGTTTTGAATAGCTAAAAGCGCTTTAAATGCTACAACAGGACAAGAATATCAATTCGAAGGATTTTTGATGAATAAAATTCGGAAAAAGTTCAAGGCCGGCCAAGTATTTATACTACAATTTTCGTACGTAAATACACTAAAACTAGAATTAATAAGAAACTCCGATGAGAGGATTGGCTAACAGGACTCAGACACATTCAACAAGGACATGTATTATAGGATAAAAGAACAAAGAAACGTAGCAGTGAACATATTTCTTGTAAGGATATTGCATTAATATTAAAGGATTTTGATGAATAAATGAATAGAAACCCACCTCGAACGCAGAAAGGATATTCCATCAGACTGTGTATTCTTTCTATACAAAAACAGAAGACGTATCTTTTCAAGGAGAAACATATGTTGCTGCTTCATATCATGCATGATGTGTGGATCCTTTCAACATTTTTATGCCCGTCTGCTTGTTATATGAAACACTGATGCTCAACACAGACAGAAACGAGTGGGAAGATATCAGTACAGGAACCCTGTGATATAACCTTGCCAGAGGGCTCACCTGGTTCCATAGAGAAACAGCATTTCCACAGAGAAAATACATAACTTTAAAAAAACGCAGAACAATACCACAGGATACAGTACAATTTAAGATTTAAATCCTTAGGGATATTGATCCTAAACCAAAATGTTTTCAGGAATCAATTAAAGAGAATACAAAAAACTCGTCCCATCAAAGACATCCGCCTTCTATAATTAATATAATTACAAGGATAATGATAATTGTGAATAATTAGAGTCCTTCCCGCAATAGGATTTTCAATTAAGGAACGATTTTTCTTGTGTCCACTTCTAAAAAAAGACAATTCGATTACGAATTGAATGGGACTTCCTTTCCTGGGAAGTGTATCCTTTCAATTTATAAAACATTGTGAACAAATAAAAGTAAATTTGATTTTAATTATAGAAAAAGAAAAACAAACCGCAAGCAAAAAAAGGTTATTTTCTCCAAGGATATTTGCAGTTGAAACTTTAGTCCTATGGGTTTCATGTGATAGTCCTTTGGGGCTAGAATTCTGTTGTTTAACAGGAACTTCAACTCAAATATAAACTAGCATCTTGGGGTTTCTTCCTGACCCAAGAACTCCTTTTATGGTGGAAAAGTTTTTGTGCCTTCAGGAGCAATTATCCTTAAAGTGGTTGGGAACAAAATTCGGATAGAAAATTGGAAAAATAAATATAATTATATCAACTCAGCTGGACAGAAGAACATGAAAGTGCTTCAGTGAGTTTTTGTTCTAAATCCTTTCAAAGAACATGTTATTTGAATTTAGAATCTATTTTGAACCAAAAATCATGTGAAACAGAAAAACCTCCATGCGTCAATTTAATATCCTTTAACGATGTAACAGCTGCAAACAAATATTCAACACTGCAGAAATTACTTTGAACGCATTTTAAGGAACGAAATGAATTCTAGCCTTTAATCCTGGTAGACAATTTTAAAACCTGAATCCAATATGGCAGAGAGGAAAGACGTCAGCTTCAATTTGCTGTATCACGTACAAACATTTGTGTTATTAAAGATGGATGCTGGTCACATTCGTTTGGTGACTTGGTTTCAATGATTCATGCTTTTCAAAGGTCACAAGCATCAGAAGCACATAAGAATGAAGTTAACTGAACATCCCTTAACAGAAAACATAACTTCAATGCACTTATATCTCTCCACAATTACATTGAATCTGAATTAATAAACACTTCCTTTCTTGCTTGGCGAAGGAAGGAGGAGAACTCGTGGTCCGACACGTGAACCATAAAATTCGTTTTGAACAACCGCGTAAACAAAAACAAAATCATTTTTCTTTTTCAACATAATACAAGGTCCTATCACATTGAGATAAGTGTTTTCAAAGTATTCTTTTACCACAAACAGAAATAGCTCAGATAAGGATCTGATGATCATTTTTGAAGCAAATGAAAAACAAAAATATTTTCTACTTTAATTACACTCAAAGCCGAAAGAAACATCCCGGATTGTTCTGTTTTACCGGAAAATATTTCTAGGAACAAGCACATCCTGTTTCAAGAAAACATTCCCACCGCATGTCCTAGCACAAGGTCTGGGGAAAAGCAGGAATGGCTAAAACTTCAGCACGAATGAAGAATGAACAGACGAAAATTTTCTATGATTTATGAAAATGTTTCCTTTTACTTTGATATCCTGACTCGTCCCTGTGGTCGGCCATCTTATCAAAGGTTTACTGGAAAATTAATTGTTCTGTTTCCTGTTTTCCGTAGAGACTCATTACATAAAGTTCTACGATAATTCATAACTTTTCCTATAAATAAGGATTTCGTTATCGCTGTCGTCTGTAATTATAATTCCCATAAATGCCAAGGACCAAAGCATATTCCTTCGTCCACCATTCACGTTGTTGACTGTAGCCATTTATTTGAAAAAAATTTATTCAACTTTAAAGTTTTTTCTTGAGAAAATCAAAGAATTTTCAATGAAACTTCGTCCTTAATTAAACTATAATATTTCAAAAAGAAAAAACTACGACAATTAACTTACCTTCAGCTGCAAGGATGCATTTCTGCTGCAGGACAAATATCAACAGGATAATTAGAAAATAATTTTTTTCCCATAAACTTTTCCGAAACATTGTCCATTTCACATTGAACACAAACACAACGCACAAAAATTTTTATTCTTCTTAAATTTTCCTTTACTTTTTTCAAGGATATTTTTTCTCCAATTACTTGTACATTTACTCAATTATATTTCTTTTAAAAACAACTAACGGAAAAACCAAAACTTTTTCCTTTGCGGAAGTGTAACCAGACAGTAACCAAAACAAAAGGACGAGATGATTCTTTGGAGCGATTAAGGAATAAAGTTTTTCGGCTCCTCTATCCAGGATTCGGGATTTTTTCTCACAGGAAGAAGATGATATGAAATAGAATCGAAAAAAATTAATTCTCTTTCACAGGGAAAACACGAACTAATCAAACACTTCGGGACAACTTGAATGTTTGTCCAAAGCCTAGAGAATCTAATGACACTTGGAACCTACACCTTTCTTAAGGTTTTTATTTATTTAATTAATTTTTTCTTCGAATATCCGTAAACTTCCGTAAACGAGATTTAAGCGACTTTCCAGAACACTACTCGCCACCGGTACGTCTTGGGGTGAACTGACAAAATATTGGAGGTGGACTCGGAATATGACTGTCAACAGAGAACCGTTCCAGTCGTCTCATTGTATACAAAACAGAATTCCAGTGGATTCCGGAGGCTATTCCAAGGCTCATTGAAAACAGAGAGTTGGGATTGGGTTGACGCCTGCGCAAGGATTCCTAGGGTTCTCTCCAGGTATGTAGCTCTGGTAGAACGTGGACTGAATTACCCAAATCAGTTTGATTGAGTTTTTCCACCAAAGCTCTTCTACTGAAGCTCTCATTCTGATGATTCGTTGGGTTTTGCTGTTCCTGTCACGTCCTCGGGAACATAATTTGCCTCAAGTGATATCATGTCGTGATTTTTGTCGCGCGGTGAGACACGCTCACTGTTTGCGGTGAAATTACGAGATTGTTTTTCCTTCTACAAGATATTCTACAGGAAAACATGGAAAATTCAACGGTGTGGAAAATGGATTTGCTTTGGTTAAACATCCTTCCTTCGGGCTAGACGCAATGAATCCTTGAAGAGTTTCTTTAGATTATGTCGGAGCAAAACTCTTTGTGAGAGGTTAGGGCAATCGGGCTTCAGGGTTTCATCCTTGTCTCAACGTCAGGTTGTATGATTAAAAGTGGTTCAAGGATGTGTAGCTGTAGAACTGAAATTCATTGATAAATTTTTGCTTGACAATTTTTTGGTTTACCTCTTGAACCGGGTTAATTTTGAATGTAATTTCCTTGAGAATCTTTTATATGAACTTTTGTGTATGACCACATTTAATCCTGATGCCTGCAGGGGGATGTTATTTAAATTAAAAAGAATCCCTTTAGAGCTCACAAACTTGACTGATTGCAACAGACCACTTGAGGTTAATAACTAACTGTTATTATCTGAAGTAGATATCCAATTAGCTACTACTTCAACTTAATTGAAATTTCACTGTTCTCTGTAACAATAACCAAGAGATTTGCTTCAAGAACATGTCAAAACATCATTTTGTTTGATGTCAGCTTCTTACATGATAAGAAACCCTTTTTGTAGCTTTTTGTTAAATGAAATTTTGAAAAAGGTCTGAGTCCTTGAATCATCCTTGAACATCGTGGTCCACATTTGACGCCATCCCATTGATTGATTACTTGAGAAACTTTTTTCGTAGAAGCTATGCTACCGAGTTTTGGTAAAGTCAAGTTCAGGTTTCTTTGTAGCCACAAGTCCAAAGTTATAGAGACGTGATATCAGGATTCATTTGGGATTAGAGTTTATCTTTTTAGAATGTACACTTGACGGACACGCTCGTCTTCCCTAGGTCGAACCACGGTCGAAGCATCTAGTTAAGCATCTCAGACTGTCCGATGGCCACTTGACTTGCTCGAGTCCTTTTTAAATGATGGGAGAATCTTTTGATTCCCATGTTCAATTCACAACAAGGTCCTAAAATTGCAAAACTATCCTTGACAGAGTTTTTGTTAGGTTTTCTAACTAGACTTTCTCACTTATCACGTAATGTAACAATTTAAGTTCAAGTACAAGAAGTTATCACTGTGTGTTGTTAAACAAAACAGACGCATAGGTATTGACGAAGATGAAAATTCTACATGTTTAAAGAAAATCACTCCTGCAATGCAGACAAAAAGAAAATGAACCTAGCTCTTTTCATTGCAAAGCTATTTTTCCTAGTTTTGGTACACTCAGTGATTTCATCTTTGAAAAAGGATTACAGACAAAGTATTTTGATTAAAGCCCGTGTGCAAGTTAACCTGGAAAATCCTCGACTTGTGATTACAAAGTTTCATTTTATGTTTACCTGAAACTCAAACTCGAACAGAGAAATGAAATTGGAATATACAGAAGGACAAATACCACTTGATGTGAATGTTCGTTACAGTTTAACACAACGTGGCAACAGTCCACATGCCATGGAGTTTCCTTATGGAGCTAAACGTTAGTATTTGCCTCAAAGGCTTAATCTCAAGGGGTTCTGCATCAACGAGTTGACATAATGCGCCAACTGTCGCCCTCTGACAGCAAAAGCCAAGTACCAGAGCAGACCAAGTGCACACCTTAGTATTCGCACTGATACTGCGTGGACAGACCAAGAGCATAAGTTCGTGTTCTCACGAGGCTTAAAACCGATTGTCGTGCCATGCACAGCAAGTTAGTTACTTACCGCCTCACATGGTACAACAAAGATCACTTATATTGTAAATACCAGTTATCTCGTTTCTCTGAAATTCTGAGGAAAGCAATTGTCCGTCTAACGAACGGCAGATCAAACGCAACAGTGTGCATTACGAGTAGTGCAAATCCAGATTGAAACTTGCCGAGATGATGTTTTGTTATGTACAGTAACCTATTTTCTAAAACAAGCCACGGCAGAGTTTCATGTTGCGATACGTCCATTAACCATTCTTAATATTCTTAGATGAAATACCTCCTGGACTTGAATTTTTCAAGATTCATCCATATTGTGGTGGTTAGCATTTTGTATAAATAAGACATCCCTGCACGGTAGTGGCTCCAAAATGAGACTATCCGAAACGATGCTTTCGTTCTGTTGAATGAAGTCCTTCAAAAACGAAAGTAAGGAAATCGTTTTGAAAACTTTTTCAATAGAGTAATATATTCATAACTTCTACGGCTGTTATACAGCAAGACATGGAAACCCAGATGTCTATAATTGGGAATCTATCCTATTGAGTGGAGTCTATAACGCGACTCCGAAGTTTCCGAAACGAGCAGACATTTTTATTTTGCAGCAGAACACAAAAATTTGCAAATAAAATGTTTCGAAACGATGTTTCTGCGAGAGTTTAATAAAATAAAAAAATACAGTATTTTCATTAAATTATATAAATAAAAAGTTTGTTTAAAAACGAACCCCCGCCGCCTGAAGCTGCCACCTATTCCGCCATCTTGAAAAATCTGATGAAAATGTATAAACATTTTCACTGTAGGTATATGTATGTATCAATGAATAATAAATTAAATGATTATCCTATAAAATTCTTGAGGCATACCGCATATCCTTAACGGGAGGTACATCCTTTGAACGAAGTTGAATCCTTCGTCATATCAGAGTCCTTTTTCATGTTATCCACGCTTGTGTTCACCCAGCGTGATAGGTTGGTTTATTAAAACATCTGCCTGGGGTATGAGAAATACTTACGGATGAGGAATAAGTGGATCCTGGAGGTCCTTCCGATTCCTCCTTGGAATATGAGCGGAACTGTGAAGGATGTTTTGCTTTTCATATAGAGAGCTTTACATGGTTATGAAGTGGAGCTAGGCGGTGGATTTCGTGTGCAATAAATTTGGTTAATCAATTTATTACACAATCCTTCAAATTCAACAAACTGAATTTTACGATTTCGTGTCCCAAAAACACACCACGTGTTCTGCTTCAGGATCCTGCTTGTCACGAAATATTCAACTTGTATAATACAGAAGCCGTAAAAGGTCTTAGTTGAACGGTTATCTTTCCATAGGGAACCTCTACCAAATTTACAGCACTAGATGTCTTAACGCCATAATTTCATAATTGTAGCTGTTAGAAATTTAAGATTAAATCATATGCACAATTACATCCGCGCTAGAGGTCCTGTGACTATTGTCCTGATTTGCAGTAATTGTGGCCGTTACCAAGTGTAGATATTGTGTTTCTATTTCTGTTCATCAAAACATCGGCCTTATATTATACGTGTGTGAACACGTTTATGCCGTGAGAGATGCTCCTTTCAGGATGCTAGATTTCAACGTGATACAAGGGCTCTCTATGTATTCACTCACTTTCACATCATTTTACACACGTGTACCGATGAAACACATTTTTCTGCCAATTCTGCATGTCTTCGATTGAGGATAAACTTTTCCCAATTTCAATGTTCATATATCCTTGAATAAGGAATCAATAAAATTTTGTTCAGAAACTTTTGAAATTTGCAAAGTTTTCCATGACAAATGAACTGGAAGTGAATTTATTGACTTAAATTTATATTATTCTCAATTTTTTTTCAGTCAAGGACCACAAGGATATCATTTAACATCATCAAATTCAAATGATAAAACATTCAAAACTGAGTTTACAGCTCATTATTTTGTGACATTGATTTCAAAACAGAACAAGAGATTTCAGAAAGTGACCATCAGCTGGACGTTCTACAGAACTCTTCTACAGAATAGATGGCTTATTTTTATGCTTGCGATAATAAAGAATCTGGGTGGAGGGCAATAATCTATTTGCATGTTGTGCTTCTACTTAGCGGCCTGTGACCCATTGTGATACCCTTTTGTTCAACCCATTCCTTAGTTATTCGCCTCTTCCAGCCCAAAGTATCTCTCTTCCAAGTAACAACATTGAGGTCTCGTCGGAAACCGATGTTCAACTGTCACCGCTTTCATCTTGCCCACAGAGGCTGTCAATTGGGAGTTTCCGAAGATTCCTCTCAACCGTACAATGCCCTTGGATAACCATTAGGATGGTCAGGACTGAAGGTTTCTTAGCTTCAAGCAATCTCGCTGTTAACTCCTCATTGATTCTGAGCCAGAGTAGTCTTGGATTGAAGTAACCATCACTGTTCCTCCATCTCTTGAGATTGTAGGATCGGAATTCCGCATATTAGAAACATTTGTTATAGCTCTAAGATATGTAAAGTAGCTTAGAATATTATAAGGCTTCAGTAAGATTAGAAGTAGGTTAACGCTACTGAATCCTTCGCCACTTTACTGTTTTTACAGGTTTTTGGGGGCAAAATGCGGGGCAAAGTCTTCAATAAAGGCTCAAGCAGTAAGGTTACTAATTATTCGGTTCGCAGACATTTAAATTAATTAATTTTACTTGTCTTACTTAATAAATTCAATTACCTATATTGTTGCGCATTCAGTTTTTCAACAACTTCATCTGCGGCGTAGTGGTTCTGGTACCAAGCCTTGCAAATTCGTCCGTCTGTTGATGAGATTTTCTATTTACAAAAATTATTTTACTATTTTTATTGAATATTAGCAGTATTTATATTGAATATAAATATTTACTGTATCTATTATATTGAATATTTACGAGTATTATATTTAAATCAATAATTAGTGATATTGAAATGAAAAGAATGATTTGAATTCACCTTAAATTGTATATGATCGTGCTATAAATGATCACATTGATTTTGACATCAATGGCACCTATGAAAGCATTAAGCAAATCAGCAAAGAACGTTGAAAAAGCTCAACAAGTGTAAACGCCACAAACGAATTCATAAACATCCCACGAAAGTATCACTATTTTCCGCTCAATTAAATAAATGTTAATTAAAAAGTAAACACTATTATATATGGTAACGGTTTTGTATAACAATCCACTAATGCTAATATATAATTAGAATTAACGAGTCACATGAGTGTTGGAGCCAAAATTCTGATGGGGATATTATTCAGGTATATTCATTTGCATTTCGCTTGTTGAAACATCCTGGATTATCCTGGATAATATTCTATTAAGCAGGATATTTTTATCCTAGCCAAATTTGCTTTTTGGTAATTAAGTTGATGTCAATTTTACCCAAAGATTCTATTACGTGCAGTTAGATGTGGGAAAATGGAGATACTCCAAAAATAGCGTTGACACTTCTGGTGTTACATGGAATTTGTGTTTTTATGGATAAGGATATGATCCTGTTAACTAGTTATGAAACTTTAAATTCCTTCGACGAGATAATTTTCATACACAACCGAAGGAAATTCTGAAATATTAAATTTGTCCTTTTGTCTCTTGCTATATTTGCTTTCCCTCCATTAATCTACAAAACCAAACAAAAATGGAAACTCTATCTGAACTTTTGAACTTCCTACTTTCGGAGTTCTGGATGTGGTCTTAACCGAAGGTTGTTATTGATATATATCTATACTATAATTAATACGCAAACATTAATTTTGTGCCTCCTCCTACGGGCAAACAACATGTCCCATTTTGATAAAAATGCAGAATTTAAAAAATATTTTATCGAAGAGGTGCAGAATATACTATACTTTTAATTCAAATTGGTGAAGTAGTTTAAACGTAATTAATAAAAATAATATCAGTGCATTTGTTGTTGCATTGATCACGCATTGATAAGGACATGTTGAAGAGAGAATTGTCGAAGAGAGAAATAGACAATTTCTTTTACTCATGCTCTTATCAGAGCGTGAGCAACGCATGTGCGCGGGGGTAAGCCATAAGTGGATGAGCGTTTGTGGTGTGAAATTCCTTTCAGTGTGACCAGACTAAGATTCAGCTTTATGCTAGATGTTCCGATAAAATTTGTTAAATTCTGCAAAACTTTCTGATAGTGGTTTTGATACTTTCTGATTTTAGTTCTCAAACTTAATTCTTAATTTTAATTATAATCTTTCTCTGGCGTGTCGGTATTTTGATAAAGAAGCGTTGAGTTTTGGGCCATGTTGATCATATATTTTCTGTTTGACATGGAGGTTTTCTGAAACGTACTCATTCGTAAATTTGTTCGGTAGGTCGGTTTTCATGTTATTCATTTGAGACAATATTGGATCTTATCAGAGCGCGAGCAATGCATATGTGGGAGCGTGAGTAAGATAAATTCTCTACTTACACAGCCAAAGGTCATATATCCATAAGGCTCACACTCCCTCATATGCATTGCTCACGCTCTGATAAGAGCATGATCAAAAGAATTACAAATTATAATAAATAATAAATTATGTCCTTACATTTTACAGTTGAATATCTTAATAATTTTGAATCATATTGCAAATATATCCACATAAATACCCGAATTAGTCTATATTGCTGTCATATAAATTCGAAATCATTGTGATTTATTAAAATGTTATAGAAAGTTCCGAGTTCAAATTGATTTTCGAAAATATTTATAATTTAATTGATATTTCCTGTATTATTTGGTATATCACCGTGAAATCAACAGTTTTAGATTCGTTTAGCTTCAGATTTTTATTTGAGATACAAAATATTAAGATACGAAGAAAAAAATTTTTTTCATAAAAATTTCGCCCATGGTTAGTCCATGATTTTTTCAGGGCAAAAACAATTTTTTTTCCAATGATGATGTTATGATGTCAATTTTCGAAAGAATAAACCTTCCCAAATAGTCAAAAAATGTGTATCTTTCTTCTACGTATTATAGTTGCGATAAAAAAAAAATAAATAAAAAAAAAATAAATTTCTACTTTCCAGTATACTTGAGTCTTTTAATTTCTAGATTATGCAGTCGATTTCCGACTGCAACTGGCATTCCTAGTATTTATTAAAACCAGTGCAATATTCGCAACAGACTGACGTGGTAGATCTGAACAGTCTGAACTTTATCACGCTTAATTCACTAAACTTAATTACAATTAATTCAAAAATTTACAGTTTGAAGGATAGGTGGCGTTACTTTTTGTTTATTTTTGATACATATTTTGACAATATTTATAAAAGAATTCTTTTGGACATCTTTTTATTTTGCAACTTTCTATTTCGGAGTCTTGGTCTAATGCACTCATGCATTTAGTGGGACTTTTACTGTTTAGGATGACTCCTGTAGAGTCCAGGCTGTTCGTTACTCTTCGGCACTTCGGACTTCGAAATGCTCCACATTGGGACTAAGGATTTAAGGGTGTAATATGTTCCACCTCCATATGTGAAGATTTCGGTCAATTTCCTTATCGGCCCGCATGACGAATCCCCGACAATCTTGTGCGAAGTTGCTTTCTTGGCGATTTCATTTTATCGTCTCGTGTGTCTTTGTTGGAGATAGCAAATGGTGGTCTTGTTCGTTCTTGTCCGCAACGGCATTTTATCCGCGTTCTTGTTGACAATAGAACAGACGACACACAACCAGCAAAACACTGCAATAATAACTTCTGTGTCTTAATAATGAATATTTTTGATTCAGGTATTACAAATAAATGGATATACATAAATTATATATTTGGAATTTTCCAATGAATTTTAAAAAGATTTTGTGGCTATAATATAAATTACAATTTGTGGCTTTATTCGCATGAATGTATTTTCAAAGCTGAAAAATTTAGAAACAAGCAAAAATTCGTTTGGTACAAAAAGTTCGTGAGTAATGATGCCTAGAGGCGATTATTTTCTACATTATTTTCCAAAGGTTTTGTGTTTTGAGAGAGACTTTGTATTGGACATTAATTTTTACTTTCAACAAATATTGCTTTCGTTCCAAAGACAAATATTTTGGCAGTTGTCATTTGAAATGAACAGACATGTGTTATATATTTGGTATTTTCAAAAAGATTTAAGATAGATCCAGAAAATAAAGCAATATTTGTAACATAATCTAGGGTTTTGTGGTTTCAAAATTGAAATGTTGAATTGAAAAGATGGGGTCTCGGGCATCACGGGGTACCAGGCTTTTGAAGGACTCATAAATATCCGTGCAAGACCATTCCTCCGCGTAACCATCCGGGATACTTAAGGCTGTCAATACATTAGACGGGTTACTCACTACGGCCCGTATTTTTCTGTTTACGGAAACGAATGTGTTTCTTGGCACCTTGCTACTAATTTTTCAAATTTGTTTAGTATGATTATGCTATGCAAATAACACTACTTTGTAGAAGGAACAAGTTATTCTTAAATGTCCACAATTAAGCCTGTGTGTACGAGCTTGTTTATTTATATATACTATATAATTTTTTATAAATGTATATTTCAATACAACGACGCGTACGCAGGTAAGATGGGGTACGGCTACCCAGTGTTTTTTGTTGTTCAGCGATAAATTTCTGAATTTGCGGGAATGGTCTACATAGTGACATATACCACAGGAACAGCTGTGAATGGATTCCATCAGTGATCAGCAATGTAATATACCATTTCTGTTAAACCTATGTTATTTCAGAGGGCAATGTTCTTGACTCCAAGATTGTGACATAAATTAAAAGTAGATCTAGGTAGTTCAATGAAAATTAAAGTTCAAGATACCACTTGTTGATTTGAAACTTTGTGTCAAAGTTTAAATTTTTACAATTTAAGAAACTTTTAAATTGAATCCTCGCAGATTTCATGTAGATCTACAAAATGAAGTAGAAAAAATCATTCATGGACAGAAGGAAAAATTCTTCCTTTGATTAAGTTAATTTTTCCCATGTCAAAGTTCATTTCATAATCAAGGACCATTAAAAAAACTTTTTAAAGCTCAAAAGTGAATTTCTTTGAAATTGTTCGAAGGATAATTGCAAGTAAAATGGCATCCAGGATGACCATCATAAAGTCCTCTCAATGTAATGGACCACTTTGTCTTAGTGTCTGAAAACTTTTTAGATCATTGACTTCGAAACTTTGACTAACTTTGAATAATCTATAAAGTTTAGTTTGTCTCTTCGTAGCTCGTTACTCACAGTCAAGAACTTCCAATTAAGGATGACTATCAAAACGAAAATCGATACTGAAAAGACTGCAGGGATCTGACCGGGGCAGCATTGAATAAAATTGAAGGTACGTGGATAGGAAACTTTTTTGATATCAAAGGACACGCCACTTACAGCATATTTTCAGTCACGCAATATCCGAGTATTGGCAGCAACTGACACCATAACATGAAGGAACTATGATGCAAGAGTCTAGGCTCGAGGTAGGTTCGACTGGTCTGCTGTCCCAGAAGAATATCTACACCAGAAGTCGTTCCTTTTCCAATTATCTTATCCTTGCCACTTTAACACCGCCCTCATCCTCCATATCCTTAGATTCCATCTTGACCTTATGTCAATCAAATATGACCAAAAGATTCAGGTTCGTGCGAAGTCTGCTACCGTGCTAGAGCGTTGAATGATTTGGCCAAATTTGGTTAATGAAATTTTTACGATGTCCAAGATGACGTCAAGGATTTGTTATATTTTGTCCAGTCATGTAAGTGTCCTTAAATTAATTTTTGCCATATTTCGCCCTTGGCATGCTTATTTGATTGGACACGTTTTACCATTTATAACATAAGAGACGAATGTTCAGGATTTAGCTAATTATTTTCTGCTCAAGTGTGCTAAATTTGGAAATCCTTAAATAACACGAACAGGAGTGTCGAGAGGACTATTAAAATTTACCCAAAGCCTATTTTAATGAAAAATGTTTATGATACAAACAACTCCAAAATTGATTCATTACACATGAAGACAGGATCAAAATAAAAATTTTGACCCTTTGAAAAAGGACTAATGGAAGGGACAGTTCCTTAAATAAATTGATGGCCAATGGCACTAAATCAATCACAAACAGGATGTGTAAATCACGTGTAAATAAGATGAAGAAAAGCAAGAGCAAAAAAGGACAAGAACAAATCTCAAAGTCAGTCTGTGAATTTTTGTAAAAAGGGTTGTCAGACCTATGTCCGTGTCATGACGTCCAGTCTAGGTCTTAGATCCTTCCATTTACGTGAGATTTTCCTTTCCTTGTCAGGAGTTGACTCGAGATAGAAATAACAAAACTAGGATCTTTATCACTGCTTCGCATTTTTCGGAACTTGTAAGGACTTGTTGATGAACCTGATTTACAGACACATGCCTCTGATGAAAATATGTAAAATACAACTTCCGGTAGCACGAAAATCTGGAAAATAAACTTCCAGGAAATTGTTTTATTCAACGAATAAGTGAAATAATCAAAGTGTGAATAAATTTAGCCTTCCAGGACCTCGTCCTTGCCAAACGCAAGGAGTTCATGTTCTGTTTTTTCTCTTGCAAACGTCTTCAATTGAAATGATTTTATATTAAATTCTAATTTAATCAGGATTTGATTACGATTCCCTACAAATCCTTATTGAAATGTTCATCAATATTCAAGGATTTGATTTCTTTGTACATCTCATTTGTATGGGCATCAGGACATTTACAAAACATCTCATCAAAGGAAAACGCCAAGGGTTCCAAGATGAACGCAACTCAACCAACAATCATTGCAAATTTTCTTGGCTTTTTCGCCGAATTCCCTCCGGGTTTTTTTTGTAATCATGGAAAAAATCTTGAATTTGTTACGAGCATAAAATATTTTAATTTGCCGAATTCTTTTATTTCCTTCCCTGTGGTTTGTGTTCGAAAAATCCCTTCTCTTCCTAGAGTAAATGTAGGTAGTGCTCAATTTTAGTAGAAAAAAATTAAATTCCTTCTAAAACTTTACGAATATTCGAAACATCTACGTAAATTTTACGTCATGAACGATCTGTCACGGAATTTCAATTGCCTGATAAAATACTCCTACAATAGTAGAATAAGAACAATAGTGGATATGACGGAACTCAGACGGAAAAATGCTCAATTTTCCTGACATAAAGCAAACGCGTAGTTTTTTCCGTCTAATTTGCGACTGCATTCCGTCACTTATTTGACGCAATAAGTCTCCCGACTGTTTTGACGTGAAAACGTCTTTTCGCTCGTTAAGTACAGTGATAGCCAGTCAAACTTTCTTGCGTTACAAAATACCGTCAGATTTCAATATAGATGATAATCTGAGATTTTTAGAGGATAAACTTCCTAAAATTTTCGACTTGACTGTACTTTAATTGAAAACAAAGAGAAGGAAAACAAAAGGACACCACCAGGCAGATCAATTTGTATAAGATTCTAACTTCTAAAGGTATCTATCTAAACCTGATACTCTCGTTTTGAAGCGAGGCAAAAAAAATTTTCTAAAAATGATAAGTTAGTGGGGATTCAATTTTGAATACAGTTGAACGGTTTTTATTTTCAGTTTTAACTGTAATTTTTGTCAACGCTGTGAAAAATATGAAATAGGAAAAGTGTTGAATAAAAATCACTCTCACTCTTTTGTCCAGCCTTTTATGAGTCGTAAATAAACGCCGAATTGAACAAAACGCAAATCAGAGGAAACTCGCATCAAAACAAATTTAAAAAACCTAAAATGTCCAGGGCCCAGTAATTGTCAGAGCTACGGTAGCATCGAAGAAGCAAAAAAAAAAACTTTTGACTTATCTACTCTGTAATCGGCGCAAACTTTTGACTTATCTACTCTGTAATCATACTACTCTGTATAACCATTGTAGTAAGGAGATTGATTAAAGTATAATTTTATCCCGACGTTTTCACGGAAAGTCTATGGCGCGGAGCTAGACTACGCATTTCCGTTTTTTGTGATTTAATGATCAGCAGGGACGCGAGTCATCAAAGCATCAAATCGGAGCAGGAACTTATCAGCTAGATATTAGATTATATATTGTGGATCAAATTAAGTTTAGCTCTTTGTTGCATTACTCTCTCAGTGAAGTTTATAAACTAAATAATCCTTACGAAAGGACGAACCTATAGCTAACAAAATAGTGAATTTCAATTTCCCGCCGTCTTTTGAGCTGTCAAAGTATATGATTTCTGTGCACTGTGTACTTAGTGGACATCTTGGCATTATGTAAGGATGTCGGAAATGTTGACTGAATTTCAATACTAGATCGGGTAATAGTTGAGCACCAATTTCATCTCGTATAATGCTAGCAAAGAGTGGCACTCATGATATACACCACATTTTATTTCGATATCTGAACGATTCTGGGAAGAATCACCTCTATAAAAGTTTTGATCAAATTAATATAAGATTTTGAAATCAACTTGTTTACAATACAAATTATTGTTGTTCGCCTGCCAGGCTAAGAGAAGTAAAAAGATTTTTAGATATCTGAAGAAATTCCAAGTACTGACTTCGCTTGCATTTGCGTTTGTCACAATACTAAATATCACCCACAATATAATCTTTGAAACTTTAAAAGAAAAATATTCAGTTATGAAAAATAACATACCCAATAAAATCAAGAGCATTTCGTGAATATTGCTACTATGAAAGGAGCCGAGTGCAAATCTGTCATTTGAAATTTGATCCTACGTGCAGGACATAAATAACATTTTAATGGAAGTTCTTGAGTTAACATCATTTAAAATTCGAATCATTTCTGCCAATATAAAAGCGATATTGACTCAATCCTGTTCCACATTGTCTCTGTTGGCTTCCACGATAATTCTGATCAGGAACAAAACCTTAAATTAGGTTAGGTTTTCAATATTTCAGTTCCAACATAAACTGGTGTGGTCCTACCCGTTTTACTGATGTTTAATATTGACTTTTTGTCTTCGGAATCGTGCTTAACCTGGATTGTGGAACGTACACATAGTCTCTTATCTAGGATTGCACTTCCAGGATATGTTGGTCACTTAAATAATTACATTACGGATACAGTTTACTTTAAACAAAATTTCAATTTTACAGCACACACGAAGAAACTAAAAACTGCAAAGTGAACTTTTTAAGTGAAACTGCATTTAAATGCACTTTTCGGTCATGCACCGGAAACTGAAATTTAATTATTTTATATAAAATTGAAATCTGCAAAATTTGCTAAAATTCTATCCACATTCTTGGTACTCTATGTGTTTATCCTTTTATGGAAATGTTCAAAACTTACGAATGTTATGGTGTACAAGAGCAATTTCAAGTTGACCGTGCAGTTTCTTAATGTCCTGTTTTTTACAGAAATTGAAAAATAATTTAACTTACACCAACTTAAATCTGAAGCTAATATTTTTTCAGTACGTGTCCTTAAAAGATATGGACGTAGAGAAACTTTCTCTTAATAACTCTATTCACAAAACGTGGACAGGTGAAAAGTCATGGACAAAAAAGTTCAAATGTTATTAGCTTTATTCCGTAGTGCTACTCATTACATGTTAAACTTCACCAACTATAAGCCCTCGAGAACATGTCATGGCATTCAGTGGAACTTTGGAAACTTGTCATTTTTTGTGGCATATCCTACAGAATGTATTCTCTTCCTCGCAGCGATAAAGCCCTGACCTGCCATCTGCTTGGATTAACATTTAAATATCATTATTTACGGATAAAGGACTTTAGTTATTCTTGTGTCGGACTCATTTTTATTTCATTGTTAAAACTTTCCGCAGTTATTTGAATCCTGCGGGACCATGTTGTCCTTGTTTCCATTTTTCACGTCAGGATTATCGCTTTTGTTAACCTAAAAGTCAGACGGTTTTCACGGGTCAGCTGAGATTATGCAGGCTTTCTACAATTGCGGATTGAGCACGGACTGGAGAGACACTTTTTATAATTTTGTATTAAAAACAAACATCCGAATAATGCGATGAGATAACATTTAAATAACAAACGGATATATGTATGCCCGAACTCGAATATACGAAAATAATACCTCAAACAATTTTTACGTAATTTTAACTTTGCCTCATTTCATAAACATTTAATTTGTGTAAATTTAAACAGAAATAAACTATAAAACAACAAAACATAAGATCTAAGATTTGGGGCGCTGTTCATTTTTGTAGTATCGGAGACAACTCTCTGCCGAGACGATGTTTTCTGCCCAGACAAGCTTCATGGTTACTCTTTCATATGGCTAACGCTACAGCAGGCATGCATGCACCCAAAACTACTATGTTTCAATGTTCTCCTGCTTATGTCATTTCGTATTTTTGCTATTCATTTCTGCACAGAAAAATTCGGTGTAGACAAAACTATGTGAGAAAGCACTGATATGTTCAAGCACTCAGACATTCTGATTTTTTTTAAAGCTATGAATTTGCAAGGAATGAAGAAAGAAATAATTTTTGTCCACTATTTACCAACATCAGTTAAATTAAATTGATGTGTCTTATTCATAGTTTAGTTGAATTTCCTCCGTATCTCTTATCTCTTGTTTCTTCTTTACGCAAATTTTCTATATACCAGATCTTGTCCAAAGTCCTCGCTAATTCTTTCATGTAAATCATATTAAAATCACCTTATTGCAGTTCTAAGAACATAATACCTTACATACTCACAAAGGGAAAATCACAAGGGAAGAAATTGATTTTCATATCCTTAATCTCGAGATGAGTAATTGCACTTGATGTTCACCAACATGTCTTAATAACCTGATAATATCGAAAAGCAGTATGAATTTTTCATTGAGTTATACCAAATCTGGACGAAATTATAAATTAAGCGTTAACGTTCAAAGTGCACGTTCAGCTATCTGCCTTTCATTGTCGAATTAAAATTGGATGAACCTGAAAGATATAGTCAGGACGGGGTGGTTCACACCTCTACAATAACATTGAGGATATTGTGGTGGTAGCAGGATATCCATTATTCGCAGGACTAAATATTTATTCCATCACCAGACATTAAGGAAAATGTATTACATTCATTGGATATAAAGTACGACTGTATTTCGGGATTTTGGGCTCAACAGGCTCTTCCTTTTCCATTCCGAGTGTCTGTAGAAAACGAACCATTTTTTGCCGTTACCAGATAACGTGCCGAAAGTGGTTTATGTCAATGAACACGAAAATAATTGTTTCTATATTTAAGCTACATTTTCGTGATAAAGTACATTAAGTCCTGCGACCTTTAGTGAGTTATGGATTGCACAAGTCCTTTGGACAGTAATTCACGGTAGAATGTATAGTATTCGAATTCGACCACTTTCGACATGTTTTATGACACAATTTTAAGCCTTCATTTTTGGGTAAGTTTGAAAAAATCAATAGGGGATATCGATTTTGTAAGAACGACCATTGAAAATGTTCATAAAGAGTATCAAAAAGTGTCCTCTTTGTCATGTTCTTGACATCCCCCACGGGACGCCATTGGGTCGAATTTTATGTCAAGTAAATTCTTGGATCCAGTAGAGAACTTTTGATAAAAACTCAGGACATAATATCACTATACACAAAGTTTAAAGTTCCTAACGAAATATCCTTTTGAACTACAACTTCAAGCTTTTGCACAGAACCTTTAGTAGTTACAAGAAAAAGTGCTTTACATTAATGAGCTGCAAAAGTTTTAATTAGTTACTTTTCAAACAATGCACCTGAAAGGTAACCTTCTTGTTTTCTGCAACAACAAATGAATTAATAATCGTTTTAATTGTTTACTTTTACAAAAGTTCTTCTTTGAATAAGGGAATTCCTTGGAAGAAATGCAAGAATTCCATGGAGAAGGACTGGAGATCTTTCGTATTGAATCCTTGTGCTATTTCTCAGTTTCGACAGTTCGCAAAAATATCTCTGAAAATGCAATTATCGTCCAGATTCGTATTTGAATGGAGAATTCTGGAAAATTTTCTTACCACTACTACTCCATATCGGGTAATTTTCATCTAATCCATATTAGGTAATGCAAAATGAAAAACTTGAAAAATCATTTAAATGCATCTGGCCCGGGTTTTAGAATTTAAAAATGAGAATATATCTTCAAAGAATATGCAGGCTTCTTCTATCCGCCGTTTCCGAAAGCTCCCCTCAATAACTTTCAAAAACTGTTGTTTCTACTCCTAAACTCTTTCAGTTCAACTGAGAAAAAGATCTTGAAAGCTTACTATAAAACTTGATTTTCGATACGACGAATTGAGGAACGTTCACATGCTAAAGTGAAAGCTCTTCGGTCTTCGATCTTCAGTAACTGGACAACGTGATAGCACAGACAATAACTATCCAGATGTCGCGATCCCATAGATGGCTTCGTACCCAACTTTTTGCAACAGCAGACACGTAAGAGCAGACAAATGACGCATGGAACGTATGTGCTTTGGAACGACTGCAACGTCTGAAGGACAGACAATGCGCTCTGAGAGCGAATTTTTCTTGTAGCTGGTGTTTCATTGTTATTATGGCAAAGGGTCATCGCAATAAGGGGAAAGGGGGCTGAAAGAAATTTTCGCGGAGCAAATAGATTTTTGGATTTTCTGAAATTTTCAACACAAATAACACAAACAAAAATCATGTGTATGTGTACAACTGGTGAGTAAAATTTACTCACGTACACGAAAATACACTCAAAAATTTCTGTTTTTGGTACAGAAAACGGAAATTTTTGTGTGTATTAGTGTTTTTGGTAAATTTGATAAGAAAATATGCAAATTTTATATCAAAAACCGTTGGAAATTGCAAATTTTATGGATATTTCCAGAAAAAGCGAGATTTACTTCCACACATACTTCCGGGAAACGCGGAAAATCAGAACTAATAACTTCCCTAACTTTTCTATGGACATACCTTTAAAAACATAATTTAGAGAAATATAATACAGAGCAAAAAGATAGGAAATGATAAAATAATGGGATTCAAGCATACATATTAGCCCCCTAGGAAGCTTAGTTTAGCCGCTACGAGAAAAAACAGTTGAAAATTCAAAATTTGAATTTTGTATGCAGACACCTTTAAAAACTAACGATAGAGGAATATGATGTATGAAAGAAAGTTAGGATATGTCAAAATAGTGGGAGACAGTCTTACATATAAGACCTCTAGGAAGCTTAGTTTAGCCACTGCAACCAAAAAACTGTTAGAAATTCAAAATCTAAACTTTATCATATTTCCCAACTTTTGTTTGCATATTTTTAAAATCTTAATTTAGAGCAAAATGATGTATAAGAAAAGGTTTTAAAATAGAAAAATAATGGAGGTCGGTCATACATATCTCCAAGGATGCTTCGTTTAACCGCTGCGAGCAAAAAACCGTTAAAAATTCAAAATTTGAATTTTGTATGGACACACCTTCAAAAACTCACGGTGGAGGAAAAAGATGTATGGAAGAAATTTAGAAAATATCAAAATAGTGGGGGCCAGTGATACTAAGTTGCCCTATAAGAAGCAGAAAACTGTAAAAATTCAAAATCTGAATTTTATCATATTTCTTAGTTTTTGCATACACTTTGGAAAACTGAATCTAGCGAAAAAAATGTATGAAAAAAAGATAGGAAATGACAAAATAGCGGGGGTCGGTCATACTTATAAGACCGCTAGGATCCATAGTTAAGACGCTACGTTACGTAAACTGTTACAAATTCAAAATCTAAACTTTATCATACTCCTCAACTTTTGTCCGCGCACCCTTAAAAACTTATTTTAGAGGAAAATTGTATATGAAAGAAAGTTATAAAATTAAAAAAAAATGGGGGTTGGTCGTACATATGAACCCTCTAAAACGCTTAGTTTAGCCGCTATGAGCGGAAAACCGTTAAAAAATCAAATTGTTTACCGGAAAAACCCCCTAAAAACCAGAAGAAAGTTGTTTAATTTTTGATTCCGGGAAATAATGACGTTTTTTAACATAAAATTCATAAATTTACATGTAATTTTGAATTAAAAATCACCTGCTACGGGTTCAATGAACCAAAATAGTGTTTCAACCAGAGCAAAGGGATTGTTGTTGTTGCTGGAGTGGAAGGAAACAAAATTCGATTCGAATTCTCGAAAATCGAATTTATGTACCACTACATAGCCAACAGTCCCTTTGGTGGTGTGTGTAGATACCCTTATGACCCATTTCTCTCAAAACCGGTTCCCATTTCGCTCAAAACCGGTTTTTACTCCCTAAAAATTTAAAAATGTCTCTAGAGACCGAATGAGCGTTGCAGTCGCCAAAAACACATACCCTGCAGCGTTTTTTCCATCCGTCATTTCCTGACTGCGTCAGAAAAAATTGGGTACACAGTCATGTATGGGATCGCGACATCTGGTAAGTTATTGTCTGTGGTGATAGTGATTATTTATCCTCTCCTCACATATGGACTGAAGCATCAATCCTTCTGTTTTAGCCGAAAAAATCCATCTGTTGGATTTTTCAAGAAGTACTTTTTCGTTTCGAAAACAAGGATATGAGCTTGTAACGGACAAAGTAGAAATTGTTCCACTTTCACTTAAGGTGCAGAGAGAAGGAGTGAGGCATCACTCGATATGTAAGAAAGTGACAAAACCCACTCTCACTTTAGGATGTGAGCGTTGCTTTACCATTCTGATACAGAAACCGGTTTAGAATTTATTCCAAAGATCGCACTGGAAGAACTTCAGGTTGCTGCAGTTGGCAAACGGAAGGAACTCCAAATTGTCCGGCTGTAATGATACTCGGAATTTGACGGTTGACTTATTAGGCCCGATCCACACTGTCGTGTCGGTTTCGATACGGTGTCGGTTCCCTCTCGGTGTTTCTACTGGGAAGCGGGTGCTAGCAGCATCACTAAACGGGTTTGTCGAAATTATTGCAAGAATTTGATGCTATTGCAAAAATAATAATTCACTCGAAAATTGCAATCAAAAATTATTAACAAACTATGACTACAGCAAACGAAATATAGCACCAATAAATTCTCAATTCCGGAAGTAGTTAAATTAATATCAAAATCATAAAACACAAATATAATATTCAAAATGAATATATTTTCAAATTCCAATGTACATAATTCGCTTGAATAAATTTTGATAATAATACATTAAAAATATTTTTATACAACCAGAATTTCCTCTTTTCTTCATAATCCATTTAAATCCCCATGTTACAATCAATTATGAAACAATTTAGCAACTGGTGTTCAACTGACTTCACATCTCCGAAATTGTAAGAATAAAATGCATCATTGACACAAGGAAATTATAATAACCGTCGATATTCACATCCGCCAGGATGAAATCAAAATTGATGTGTCTAGGAAAAGCAATATGTCGTGTTATTTCCGGAAGTTGTATATATTACGAGATAAAAGCATCCATGAACACCCAAAAAAAGGACATCCATAGTCCACTGTTCGTATGCGAACGAGTTCCGGATGAATGAAGGACACCACAATCTGTCACGTCCTTGTGATCTAGGAAATTGTCGGAAAATTATATTTCAGAAACTTTCCGAATGCGATTGGGGAATAATTTTCCGGCTTTAGCTCATATTTCGAGGGTGAAATCAATTTCATTTTTGTGAATGAAGCATCTCATTCCGCAGCGCGTTTTGCCAGGATTCAAAACGGAATTTTGGTAAAATCCATTAATTTGGAATGAATGTAATTCTTGAGTTACACGATTTTTCGCCCGTTGATAACAATGATAAGGAAAATTTCTTAAATAATCTACTCCACATCATGTCGCGGAATTATGCAAATTCCTTCGACGTTTTTCACGAGCCTTCCAGCAAAAAACGTTGAAAATTTTTTATTCATTCGACTACGGAACATTTGTACTTGACTTATTCACTTATTTTCACAATACAAAGAATCCTTGCTGGCAGGATATTGTAGGGAATGAAAATTTCATTGGTATTTATTACATTCTCCCTCTCACAAGACGCATATGGTTCACACGACATTAGAATTTCTTGAAATCTGCTCCTTTCTCCTTAGAATCTTGTTGAGCACAGCCTCACCATAAAGCATTCTTTCCGTGTCATCCTTCTGCAGGATATTTCCTTATATATTATTTCCCGAATTAAGGCAGGAAGTCGTCTGGTACAGATTCATGTCTTCATAAATATTTCACTGAATTTTATTTTCGCGTAAATTGAGCTTTTAGAAAAAATTATTTGCCCCAACACTTAAGGGAGTGCACCCCCCTAACATCTATTACTGAAATTACAATGCTGCGCCATTTTTGAATAATCAAGACGTTTCAGGACATTTTCATTTGCATTATTTCAATCATCGTGTATTCCAATTCAAGTGTAAGGACTAAATTATTTCGTAGTCGATGACAAAAGATTTTCCATTTCTGTAGAGTGCTTTAAGGATTTTCGTGAAAGGAATCCTTCTAGAACTTGAGGGATGTAGGGCTGGAATATTGTGTGTCAATTACAAACCACCAGTCAACCCAATGAAATTTCTCATTTCACGCTCATAATATCAACGATCACCAATAATTATTAGAAATCACATCAAATCAATTATAATAAGCGGCAAATGATAGCTATGACCAGCTAAGAGTTATCGCACAGAATCAATAATCATTCATTCATTTATGGCGTGCAAGTCATTGCTCTAATCGTTTAATTAATTAGCAGAAAAATAATAAATAATTCAATGAAATTGCAATTTGTTGATTGATATTACCAAATCAATAATTTATTTAAGAAATTTCTTGTAAACTTTGTTTCTAACATTCATAATACGAACGACAAACAGATATCAATACCTTAAGTTTTTAGTTTTTGGTTAAAGCCTACAAATTAAACCCTGGGCACACTGATGATGATGATGTCATATTTGTCATCTTTGAAGCTGGATTCATTGGAACGTTCGGCGCATGCAGAACTGTTTTTTTTTTATACTGAGTTTTGACAACTCTCATGCTGGATTCATTTTGCGGCGAATTCAGTTCTCTCTCTGCCAACGTTGAACCAACATCAACTTTCGTGCGGAAGATTTTCGTTCTCACCGTGAATGTGTTCCGCGTCACGTCGTTCAATTTGTGGATTGTTTTAAAAAGTGCGGCAGATTCACGACGAAGGAATGAATCATGAGCAAAGATACTCTCTTCGGGACGAATTAGTTCTGCACGCGCCGAATGTACCAATGAATCCAGCTTGAGTCTCTTTTGATGGCAGACGGATTCAGATAGGTAAGTGAGTTTGCTTTGACATTAAAAAGAACGAAAACAAGGCGCGAAATTTGGAAAATGTAGGAGGCAACAGAAATTGTCGGAACATCTGATCTTAGGATCTCGTAATAAATTAATTGATATTATTCAAAAGTTAATTTGATTAATTACAGTTTTATTCAACTCAAATTGAGGACTGCGACAGGGAGCTGCGAGTGAAGTCACATTGCCCACAATCAAATTGTCGCAAATTCCGATGAATATCTCAAAAATCCTCTTGGCTCATATAAAAAACATCCAAAACCCTAATAAATCATATCAAGTAGAATTGGGAGAGCAATTCGTTAGTGAAAGTATAACCAGATAATCACCAGGTATCACGCAATTTACGCATTTCGCCGAATTAAAGGACACCAGGTGCGTGCCGTTCCAGTATTGGCAATAAATTACCAATTTTTTCTTTGTTGGTGTTCTACCCTTTTCCAGGAGGTTGAAATGGAGGTAATTATTAAGGTTGTTTTCTTATATTTGTATAAGAACTGCCTGTGAATTATATTCGAAGGAAACGCCAACATTTGACCCTTTTTTTCAAAGGTTTGTTTTTGTTGACGCCAAATGAAAAACGCGTGTGAAATGTTTAGCAGGAAATTCTTTATCTTTCCACCGTAAAACAGGAAATCTGGGCACAAGTAACCGAAACCTAAAAACAAAACCTTGAAATGTGATTTATGTATAACGCGTGCGATTTCAAGTGGAAAAATTGTTTTTTGCGTGTGAACATTCCAACCTCAGATTTTCGTCCTGGATTATCATCGACACCATTTCAAGAATATATATGTATGTGTTGGGTTAACATTTCCCAAGGATCTCGAGTTTCAAACTAACGGCGCTACAGGTCAGTTCTTGGTTCACCGATCACGGAGCTATTTGGACGTGTTTCTAAGAACCTTAGAAGCCTACAACATTTGATAGTCTTGAATCAAAAGGAAACTTGTGATGCGAGACTTCTCAAATTATCTTCTTCAGATGGGATATTTTCGGGACACCAAAACAAAACATTTCCTTACTCCAACAGAGATTGTGGTCTAGATGGAAGGCAACTTTTACATTTTCTTTGTGAAAGAAGATTGTTTCACTTGCTCTTTATCCTTTTTGTAAAACGGGGAAACTGAGATGAACTTTGTGCTATAGCTGCAAGGAATTTCATTGGAACATGACCTGATAATGGTAAAAATTTCACTTTGCTTTGGGTCTTGCCAAAGAACTCGTTAATGTGAGGAAAAGGATAACATTTCATTCACTATATAAAAGTTCTCGTAGAACAATTCAAACTCTTTCCAAACCAAGTTATCCGATATCCATTCATGGAAATCTGCAAATAAAACGCACGCTACATTTGGTTCCATCATTTATTTCCATCAGGACTGAATCAATATCCTGGAAAAGTTTTTCAAAGGATTCTCTCGTTTTGCAATTTTCTGCGCAAAATGAATTTTCAAAGAACTTGCATACAAATAGTATTTGAGTCATTGAGAAACATTTTCTGGATAATGTTCATGTTACAAGAGCAGATATTTCTAACCTAATGAACCTGATAAAGTTTCAATCGAACAAAGGACATAATTTTTCATGAAATCTGAATAAAAGCCTTTATCCTTGAAATCCTAGATATTTTAATTGAAATTCTGAAATCACGGACGTCTTCCTGTTTGCCCACATTTTGGTGGCTATTCAGAATGTCAAAATTTTGGGCAAAATGAAATTCGATAGCGCAGTTTCAGACGTTTCATTTCAATTGACGTTCCATTAAATCTCAAATCACATCCTAAATCCATCAGAAACACGCACAGAAGTTAATTAACATGAAATTTTCGAAATTAGTAAGAATGGGAACAAGGAAATTTGAAATAAAATTTTCAAACGTAGAACCACATTACGAGTGAACGTCATGATGGCGTGACTTGTAGCATCTACAAAATCTCAGATAAAGACTTAACAACTTCAGGAATGTTGACTCCATGGGTCGATACCCAAAGAACAGGAAACAAAAAGAATTTACCTTCTACTGAAATCCTTGCATCATAAAAGTTGTTAGGCAATTTCTAGTCAGGAAGTTCGCAATTTTACAACGCCATATCCACCACCATACCTTCCTGTACGGACAGGGAGTAATGACTACGTTCATGTAAGGGGATGTTTATCCGAACAGAAATGAAAATGGAAAAAAGGAATTTCGATTTGCGGAAGAAACTCCGCAATATGGCGTCACTGTTCAAGTCACTATTTCAAAGTATGATTTGTACCTATTCTTCACCTGATTTACAGGCATGTCCATTCCAAGTTCAATGGAAAGGTTTCTATAGTCCGAAATTCGAATCCTCAATCAAAGTCCAAAAATCAGAGACGTCAGACTTCAGCTGTCACAAGAAAGGAAGAAAGGATTCTCGAAAATCATCCGAGGATGAAATTGATTCTGCAGCAGCTCCATGTCATTGTGGTGATGAGCCTACAAAAAGATTATTTTGTTAGGTTTTGTGGACAACAAATGGAAAAAACGAACTTTCCAAATGGAAAAGCATTAAGGCTGTGACAAAAACTTTGTGGATTTCATGACAAAGATGTCAACTGTCATAAGGGATTCATTCGAGGACGTTGATTGATTCCTCTTTCATGAAGATGGGAAACTGACGGGAACGACGAGTGGATTAATACGCCAAACATTAATCTAACAAAGCCTTGATTCCCTATAATCCTTCACTTGCTGAGGATTTAAATCCTCGTAGAGCCATGGATAGACCACTCTTTCGTGGATAGTACAGCCTACGGCTTTTTTCATTTAGTCTCTCGCCATTTTCATGAGCTGCTCTATGGTATCTTCAATTTTTTAAATAATGTGAACCACAAACTAGTAGTCAAACAGATCTATTTCTAAAAATATAGATCCTGGTTGATGATAAGAAGTTTAGTTTAATCCTGGAAGATAATGGGGCGCCGAGTCCAGTTTGAAGAAAGTCATAGCAAAGAGAAGAAATAGACAAAATAGGAGTCACCGTGAAAACCGGAGTGTTACGGCAAAGCACCGAATACATAGTGGCAGGACCATAGTTAAGCAGTCACACAGACTGAATAATGACTGCCGGTGCAAAAAAACACGATCGAGAGAGCAGCAAGATTAACGCAGCTCGCGGAAGAAGAAATTCGGAAAGTCATAATCTACTGCGACAGTCATGCTGCTCTTGGAACATTGGAATCTAAGACAATCAAGTCAAAGGCCGATGAATTGTCGCACTGTTGGTATCTGTTGGATACCGGCACACCAGCAGATGAACTGCCAATGATCGGAAACTCCAGAAAGTCACAGATAAGGTTGTTGAACGAATCATCGACAGGATGATTCGAGAATAACATAGCAAGAGATTAAGCAATAGAGAAGAATGCCAAAGGATGGAAATCCCTCGGGGCAAAGAGTATAAGGAACAAGTAAAAAAACTGTATATAGGGCATAACAATTGGCTACTGGCCACTACTGGACACTCAATCTGTGTGGTGCGTCCCACAATGATAACCTAACAAAACTTACAGCAATGATAAGATTAAATTTTCTTGAAGATTTGAAAAGATGTATTGAAATTTCAAACAAAAGTATGGGAAACATTGTTACGATATTTCAGTATAATTTAAATTTTTTAATATAACACAACCAGCGGGTTGATGTTGAATTGGAGAAACATATTTTTTAGATATATGAAGTAAATATTTTCGTTGCAAAGTTAGTAGAACACTGGAATGTGCGTCAGTTGTTATGTAAATTAGGAAAAGTTTATGGAAATATGATTTTATTTGTCACGTTTATAGTAAAATGCCAGAAACCATAATAGCATGAATGTGGATAACAAATTATTTATTTTCGTCTCCGGCATTCCTTGGTACGCACAAAATACAGGTTTGGACAGAGGTTTCAGAGTAGAATGCAGTAAACAGTCCATTAGAGACCGTCCTCTTAAACTATTCGACAAAGTAGACACTGCTAGACACGATGCTCAAACGAAACTGTGGAAAACAAGCATATATCCAATACGTACGATCAGGCGCGGATCCAGGATTTGGTTGAGGAGGGGGGCAATCTTAGCTCATTTCCCCTGCTTTATCTTCCAGAAAATTGATAAATAAAAAAAATATGAATTTCGGTTTGTCCAGATTTGATAATGCTCTGTTTGTCTATCTTAAAATATATATAATTAAACTATTTTTAAGAAAAGAGATTTGTTCAACAAGTAGCAAAATGTAAGTATCTTTGTGTTCAAAATGTATGTTGCGTTGTTCTGTGTGATTGTCAACTTTGGGTGGTCAACTGGGTTTTATGCCTTTCAGTCTGGCTTAGATAAGGTTTTGATGAGGTTTTGATTAGGTTTTGCCATCTAATTGCTCCTGTGTGGCAAATGTGGTCTGTGTGGTCGGACGATTCAGGGGAGGCAATTGCACCCATTGCCCCGTGGATCCGCGTACGATACCACAACGCAATAGAACATAAGGCAACCAATTAATCGTACGTAACTCAGAGACCTTGTGCCAATGCCACCTATCCTGATATGCACAGAGTCAAACAAGTCTACCCACGCCATTGGTTAGCTGAATCATAATCTTCGTCATTTTTACCCTCACACGAAAGTGTTCTAGTGATCTAACGACCCTCGTGGGTGTGTAGATTGACTGACTTCCTTAAGAAAATGTTTGAAATATGGTGAATCACAGATAAAATGAAATGACAATTAAATAGAAAACTTTCGTCCTTGATCAGGATAAATTCAATTCGTCGTAATTCACTGCAATTTTCGAAGTGAATTAAAAGGGATTTACCGACACTTTCATCATTTAATCAAGAAAAATAAGGATAAAATGCAAATTCAAGTGAATTTGTCGGCGAGACTCCTTCGACGGCATGAAAGATTTATATCCTGAAACTGCGTTGAAAGAATCCTAGTTCGAGAAGTTGTAAAAGAAACCTTCGAAGGAATAGTGAATGAAATATATTAAAAGGAGAATGTCTGCTAGAAGATTATCCTGATACAGAATACTTAATAAAGAAAGAACTTTCTACGTATTCTGGAATGCTGCCATGTTGGTTTTGGGTCAACGCTGAAACGATGAAACGTGACTTGTCCTTAAGTGATGGAATTGAAAAAGAGTTACATTTTTGTTGAACACACAAGTGTCTGCAAAAGGATAAAGGATATTTTTTTAAATAATTTTCTTGTGGGTCACAAAACGTTGACGCTTTTGTATACTTTTGTAGTTGATGTCAGAATAACTTCTTTTCCTGATTATGAAATTCTGATTATAAGAGTCCTTGCACGGAAACTGTTCAGACACATTTGTAGACTTGTTAATAATGCAGGAAATTAAAGGTTCAGGTATATGATGCCACATAACACTCACAAGTGAAGTGAATAATTCAGAAGGTGAACTGGGTTGAGGAGGATCTCCTTATTAGTCTTGTGTTTTCAGTTTGTTATCCTTGGAATTGTGTATCCTTTTTATGTTTTACTTATCATATTCAAGTGTTGAAAACTTACATTCCCTTGTTCACATCCTGAAAGGATGTGTCGTGGATCCTGTTCACAACTCAAGAGTGAAAATTTTTCTAGATGCATTCTATGGTAGACGATGTCATGAATAGATTAAGGATTACGAGGAAGTATATTGTCAAGGATACCTGGTTAAACCACAAACCGAATTCCAGACGGAACACGATGCCATGAATTCGGTAACTCTGTTGTTTGATATTTTGGAGTATTCTCAAGACTCCATTTGACGGTGCACCACAAACATGACGGAGCACGAACGCTTGATGTCCGTTGTAAGCATTCTCTACAGAAGAGGTTATGACAAGTTTCAAAGACTCATCGAAGTGTAAAGTTTGTCATATGTCAAACATATAATATATGGTTCTTTGTAATTGCTTTGACCATTAATCGTCATGTCCAACATGACAAAGGAATACCACATCCGGCCACAAAGTGGTGAACATTTATCAAATACATTTTGCAATAGTGATAAACTACATAATACATTAATATCCCATCTGATAATTTTGTTTCCTATTAATTTTCAATGATTTCTATTCAATATAATTTATCGCAATACGGGTTTCTATCCGCAAACATGTGAATTTAGTTTACCATTTATTGATTAAGGGAAAACATGAATTTAAATTGTTTATCGTTATATGTTTATTAGAAATTGCGTCATCTTATTTGTTTTACATTATCCCCATTAACGTATAAGGTATTGAAATTTTCGTGAAGACCGTTAATTGTTTTGTAAACTTCTGCCTTTGTTATGAAAATCAATGATTTCCAAAACAGGACAAATCTACCGAGAATTGCTGGCATTGAACAAATCAAGGAAAGTAAGCATTAAGAAGAAGTGCTTCAACTGGGAGAAGTTAATCAACTTGACATGAAAATTTTCACAGGACACTTCCTTTTTTTATATAGATGCCATGTTGGTTTGCGTTGCTGTAAAGCATGGAGTATCCTTGTGGCTTCATCTTTTAGTCACTTTGGGCATCTATCCCAGACAGTTGGTACCAATGGCCATATACGACTTTTACAATCTTCAAAGCACCCCGAAGGATGCGTATTTCTGATTTTCCCCGCAATTGTAATGACTGAAGGATGGTGATGCCGTCAGGTATTCTTATGGCGCCCAGAGGTTCATGGGTAACACAGAAACCAAGGAAAAGTGGAAACTTCCAATGAAGGAATTCACCCAAATAAAGGGCGAATAGTTATAAACAATATCAGTTACGTGTTGAGAATATTCTGTGGATAATCATATTACTTCTTGTGATTATATCATCACTCATCTTGGAGCTATGTTAACACTTTGATTAACACCATAGCAACCCACTTCCTCGAAAATTTCAACTGGTACAAGTATTAAATTCTTGTGAATTTTACCTAGAATTCCCGCTAATTTCAGACAAATGTTTGATAAGTTTACTTTCCATTCAAGTTTAAATTTCATTCTGTAAAGTATTTAATGAATGGGTTATTTATAGTTTTAATTACTTCCGCAAGAGTTATTTAGCAATTCAACAATCCAGCTATTATGTATTTTTTAATCAAATAAGCAAATAAATATTAAATTATATTTTTATAATTCTTTATAATAAATCACACTAAATATCTGTACTTTTATTTGTATGCTTTCGATATTGCGTAATACCACGGCAAAATAACATGGGTAGCCATAGCCAGGAGGTTGCTTACGCCTAGATCATGGATGGATAGCCATTGCCAGGTTGCTATCTGAACTACAAGGTCGTTTGGACGGCCCACCATAAACTGACACGCACATTTCCAGTTAATATTAAAAAACGTTCACATGCCAACGTCAATGTGAAAGTGATGTTTTGGTACACAGTGCAATATGTTTCAATCTCGAGATTGATGTTTTTGTACGTCATGGAGGGGAAAGAGCTCGAGATCGAAAAATGTTACCCGACAAATTTGGTCGAGGTGCTTGAAAATGTCTGTCACAACTATCAAATTTTCAAGTGATTTGCTGGATGTCAGTGAAAAGTGTAATCCTCTCAAACTACTCATTTTTCTTCGAGGAAAGTCTAGTAAACTCGAAAAGTACTTGAACAAATACATATTGTTTACAATGACTGTGTTTCTTTAAATTGCCGGAAAAATCCTGAAACCAAAATTAGTTCATGAATTCCGATTTATTGCACAAATTGCAAATAAAATTGATCAATCGATTTCCAATTATCAATATTTACTTGATGACCAAATAATTGAAAGAAGTTTCATTTTCAATCAAATAAGAACCAAGATTCAGTCTTGAAACCCACGCGAACTTGTTAAAACAGCGACTCCGATGAATGTCCGAGTTTAGAGGAATTGACATCAATGTCAATATTAAACTCGCCCATCATTCCCTCCACCAACATCTTCGATTTCATTTTGCAATATGTTCGTTTAACATTTTTTCGAGGTTCGGAAAAAAAATAAAATCAACAGACCAATGAGCCCATTTCTCATCTGGGCAGTGGGTATTTCTTGCTCAATGGAAGAATATGTGGAACAGTGGTTAGTTCCGTAACTCGGTCTTCACCAATCCCTTTTTTTTGTACTCCGATGAATGTGACTTGTACCTACTGTTTTAAATTTTGAAAACCAAATTCGAGATATTATCTACAGTTTACTTAAACTAGTAATTTGATTTTTTTCCGATTTAGTAGTAGGTAGCTGAATGCGATATGCTATGTACAAACATGTTTGTTAAATCCTTAAGGTAGCAAATTTATTGAAAACATAGCTACGAGAACATTCTCTATCCTTTATTTAATAGCTCTCGCAATATATTCACATGGAATGACGTCCTTTTATCAGCTGAGGATATTCATCATTTTATGAAGCAAAAACGTGGTGCGTTTTCATCACGTAAAAAGTTGCAAACGTTGCATCAAAACTCATAAATAAATCACATTCATTTTGTAGCAGCTTATAAGCGAGGAGTGTTGCAGAGTTGATATCCACCGCAGTTATTAGTTTTATGAAAAACACACCGATTTTAACGCATTTGATATCCCCAAAAGGATTTTTATATCCGTTCGTTGAGGTTTAGCCCAAAATTCTGCAGAATATTCCAAAATCGGTTTTTGCCCCAATACAAACTCCACAGGATATCTCCCAGATACGAGCAATTCTTCTAGAAGCTATAGAGAGAGATTTAGCCTTCATAACGTAGCCTATATCCTGTAATACACACAAACATATGTAAAATAGAAAAAGGATAATTTATTCAATTCAATACCATCCACCGGTTCTCTTTATACTGAAATATAAAAACAGGACTCATCCCTAGTCAGGATATCGTGCACCAAACAATCGTAGGGAGGTAGTTTCGTGGTAAAAAATTGATTTTATATTCAATTTATAGGTCATTTTATATTTCATATGCGTTTTGTGTATTGGAAAAGTTTTTAAGAGCTTATCCTTATTGAAAATGTAAAATTTATCAATTTTAACCCGACTAATGTTCTCTCAAGGATGAGTTAAGAAGTTTTAAGGACTTTATTTTCCCTTGTCTTTCTTGAAAAATGTTTCATTCAAAAGGGATAACCATTGGGAAATTGAGAAACTGAAACTTTATGACTTCAAAATTTTGTTAACATGAAAAACAAAAACCTTGTCTCAAGTATGACCATTATCGTGACCTTTGTGTACATTATCTTAATCCGTATTAAAAAGTTTAAATAAAGTTGTCTGACATCTTAGCAACTCGATATCAACTTCCTTGACCGTGAAAATCCTACGAGTCTCTGAATCACGATATATTGAAGTGATACACAAAGAAGCTCAGAGAATGTTTAGTACTTCCGGCTGAAAAATGAAATATTCACTCAAAAAAGAGTAGATATCTCTTAAATGCCGCACGAACAACTAAGATTGATTTTTAAAGGATATCCTCCTAAGAAGGATACGCAACAGAGCATAGGCAATTTGTTGAAGCCTAAAACACTCAAATTTTGAAAAATATCCTTTATGTTATTGCTGTATATAAGTCCATTCTAACAGCATCAATTTGTATCAGGGAAAAATCTTTGTTATCTACAAGCAAACTTAAGGATGTTCTTTCTATTAGCCGAAATACGTCCTTGATGCAAGCTTTTCACGGAAGCTCTTCCAAGACATTTAGGTATACTCTTCAAGAAGAAGGAGCAAGGATAATATTTCATCATGAAATTGTTTTATAAACATAAAGGATGTCTCAACTTGTTGAGCTGACATAATTTTTGAAGTCCTTGTTCGTCCTTTTTTTATTGAAACTCAGCAACAACTGAGTTACACTGAAAAACCCGTTTCGGGTATGCAAAATGGTATTCGTAGACAAGAGAAAATCCTTTTTAGTTTTTGTGATTTAAGGATTTCATTCAGTGACTATTACGAAACGAGAGAATTGGCTTGATATTGAGTGAACAATTTTTTTGTCCGGTAAGCTCAATATTTTCCACAGCACAGACTTCGGTCTGGTCGAAGTTTCAACTCAATTTTTGGGGCCATATTTTAAAGTTCAACGTTTCAAAAGAACTAACAACATTAAGGGAGCCATTCGGAGGTTGTAATCCTGCGAAAACCACAATCACAGATGCACTACAAAATACTTTTTTCTGAAAAATGCTTTTGACCATTTTAACAACGACAGTTTGACTATTTGTACAACGCCAGTTTGAATGTTGATTCTGAAATGGTTCTAGGAAAACGTGCACGCTGTGTCATCTGCCATGAACAGAGTTGCTGTGCTATTTTGCCCCGGATTTGTTAAGGGAATGATGAGGCTAGCATCTGGTGAAGGTCGCTTTACAGCTATTTAGTTCAAATCTAGAAACAAAAATCGTCCTGCAGGTCACATATAAGTCGTGCAATTTAGAAGAAGTATTTTTGTAGAATCTAGTTCCCTTTGAGCGTTTGGTGTTGGACATGCAAAAGCTTCGCCTATTCTTCAAATTTAAAAAAAGGATCCACTTTGGAGATGCCGGGCATTGATCCCGGTACCTCTCACATGCTAAGCGAGCGCTCTACCATCTGAGCTACATCCCCTTGTACAGTTTACCTTAAACTGATCAAATTCCATTCATTCATGACCTAGATACGACTCAAATAACTGACAAACCGTTTAAAATTCAGTGCGCGCAAAAAGTGATGTCTTGGCGTAATCGCCATCGCCACAAGTTCAGTCACCGGTTGGAGACAAACCAGTTCCATTTTGAGCCAAAACATGACGCCAAACTTTGAAGAATGGTCATATTCCAAAGGGCCAAAAATCATATTCGCAGTGAAAGATTTGCTTTTCATTCAAAGCCGTCATATTCCACCCAAAAACTCTTTCAAATCTCCTCAGATTAGTTAAAAGACTGAGGTAGAGATGAGTAATGATTATGGCTTCACATGACGAGATGAGTTCCAGACATTATGGCGCTTCAATGTATAAAACGTTTATAAAGCTACTGTAACTTGACCAGTATCATTTCGCCGTTGGTGTCACTTAACCTCTCGGACAATTTTCTACGAAACTTGTTTTTCCGCGTCGAGACTGAGCTGCGCATATTCGAATACGATCGAAGTCAGCATTTAAACCACGTGCGATTGGCGCGAGTGAAAGTCATTTTTAAATTTTGCCAATTCAAATTTATCTGGGTCAATTTCCAAGTGAAGTTGGCAATTTTAATTTTGTATATTACACGGGGATGTAGCTCAGATGGTAGAGCGCTCGCTTAGCATGTGAGAGGTACCGGGATCAATGCCCGGCATCTCCAAGAAGTTGTTTTTTTGAATCCTTAATATTAACCCAAGTCGTGAAGAAGGATATTATTGAATTTGTAGCAACAAGAAGTATAAAATCCCCTCGGTTCATAATGTCCCTTGAGCGGTAATGTTATTTCACTTCGCATCCTTGCGAAATTCTCATGGAAATGTGTTCGCATTCTTGACTTGATGTCCTTGTGACGCGTTTCCGCGACGACCTAAGACGTTTTTACGATGTAAATAATTTATTTTCCTCGTCAAGTAGGTTTGTGTATCCAACAGAATTCAAATAACACCCTCAAAATCGATTCACTAGGAAAACAAACAGAACCCACTCCTGACAGTTGTATCTCTGGCAAGAAGACACCATCATGACAAGTGCCACAAGCTGAGGAACAGGAAACACAACCTATTTTTGGACTTCCTGCCTTTGGAAACACGTCCTCACCGGAAAATAATAAAATTACCCAAGAGTCCCTAGCATATGTATTCGGAAAGCTAAACTGTGTACCATGTCAGCGTATCTTTTGTATGAATTCTTCTAGACATACCTTCATGTATGAATCTTGCTTGCTAGGATTCACATGCAATACTCACGAAACGTGCTGAATCGTACACAACAGATTCCAGGATCAACACACTTGTCCATATCCTTTTCGAAGGAAAAAATTTAATTCTTAACGTCTCCCCCAGGGAAATTAAATTATTGAAAAGAATTTGATTATCGCCAATCCATAAAACGGAAATATCAAGGCTGAGAAACCGAGCAGCTTCCGGCAGTTATTGGTACTTCATGATTTACTGTTTAACGTGGCCGTGTTTTCAATCATTGAACCATCATGGAAATTATGACTTGAAATGAAACGCCATCTCTCGGATAGAATGAAACTTTAGAGTTACTAATTATTGTGAAAAATTTTACTCAAACGCTCCTTTTAGGACGCAGAATGGGAGACATTATTTCTCCGTAGATGTGCTCCGAATTCCTTTTTGGCAGAGGCGGCGGAGATTTGGGGCAGAACTGGTCGCCATAAATGATCTTGTCGTCAGTAGATTCCATCGGGACTTCGTAGGGCGCTATACCTCCGCTGGAAACAGAATCCACCTCGTACGGGGGCGGCAGACAGAACCTGAAACGAGAAAATTTTTACTATGGACTGAGAGACAACTCGTTCACTGACTTCTGGTTGCTATTTGTCATCTCTTTTCCGGATATCGTGGAAATTTCCGACTTTTCGGACTCTTCAATCACGAACACGTGTTTGCTGCCTTTTAACAAAGAAGGGTTTTCCTTGACGCAAAAGTACGTCAAATAACCACCAAGAAAACCGCAGAACAGGATCAAGAGGCAATAAATAGAAATGGCCATAGTTTTCTGGTCGTTAGTGATCCAAGTGTCATTTGCCGAAATCCCTCGCATGGGAATGTAAAACGGCAGACAATTGAATGGTGAAATGACTTCGTCGCCTTGAGGAACGAGACAAAATGTGTAGGAAACATTGACCAGGAGGTTGTCAATAACGACAGGATCGTTCTCGTAGAAACGACATCCTGAGTTGCTGGTTGCGTACTTGTAAACGTTGTAGTTTTCCGGATCGTCATACCAAATGATCACTGGCTGTGTGTCATACTCTTCAATGACTAGCTTCACAGAGTTTTCAGAAACTAGTTCAATAGAAAACTCATAAAATGGTGGCGGAAAATATAGATAGTCAATGTCGGAGTTTTCAACGTCTCCGTTTTGCGGAAGACACGTTAGTTCCACAAGATCTTTGGGTAATGTTCCTGTTGGAGTTATGTTTCCTAAAATCGTAGATGTGCCACCACTTGTTTCCGAACTGTCCATTTCATCGTTGTCTGTAACGTTTCTTTTTGTTGTATGATCGAAAGTCGAATGGATTCGCTCTTCAGTCGTTTCTGGAAGTTCCTCCTTTGGTGAAACAGTCGAGTCATGGTCACAAATATAGTCCACTTCGTTGACGAGTTTTCCTATGTGTTCGGATGGTCCTTTGCAGACTAGTATATCCACAAACATGTCTTGCGCCATCTGGTAGTCACGTGCGAAGTCTTCAAGTTCGCAATTGCAAATGAGTTGATTCCGACCTAAATACACATACGCACGATTAATCTCTATGAGAGCGTGGAAACTACTAGCGGCAATTGTTGTAATTTGGTTATCCGACAAGTCCAGTACTTGGAGAGTGTTGTAAAGTCTGCGAAATGGCTCGCAGCCCAAAGTTTTGATACCACATTTAGCCAGACTCAAATACCGAACTTTTGACAAACGACGCAGTCCTTCGGCGCTGATTTCGTCGAAAGTGTTCCCACTCAAATCCAAGTGCTCCAAGGCCACCATCTCACTGATCCCGAATATTTCACTAAGTGTCACCAATCCACTCAAGCCGGAAATTTTAAAATACCTCAAAGACGTTCTCACTGGCTGCAAGAAACTCCGACTTATGGCCACAACTGGACAAACAACAATCAAGAATTCCAGTCGAGGTAACCCCAGGAGGATACCACCTTCCAAAACTACAACATGAAGATTCTGAAGCTTCAAACTGAACGTGTGCTCAAACTCGCGGCTGTCAAAAGCTTCAGCTTCAATAAATTCAATTTTGCTGTCGATCAGCTCTAGTTCAAAAATCGTCATGTTCGACTTGAGCCATCCTTTTTTAAGCTGCATCTCCGGAAATGTTTGGTTGTAAATACCCAGAAAAGACAGTGTCGCACAGGGTTTCGTTGTGACGTTACTAATTGACATGGATTTTTTGATGCTCTCATTCAGATTTCCAGTGTCGAAGCATCTGATGGAACAAGCAGATTCAGTGAACAAGCATTGGTTGGTAAATCTATCGAGATGCGTTCCTGAATTCATATCGTTCACTTCAATTCTAGAAAGACTCATATTTTGTAAAGTATGACACCAAAACGGTTATATATCTTACGTGACACTTTCCGTCTCCTCACAATGCAAATCGTGGCTGAAATGCCCGAACCACAAAATTATCCACAGAAGTATCATGGCCAGACGCAGCCGATATCGATATATTCTATCAAAAGTCAGTGAGTTACTGAATAATCTGAAATCTTCGGAACCAGGCATGTTTATGGCTTATCTGAAATCGATTTTCCTTTGTGCATTCATATATTATTCACTTTGATTAGGTACACCGATTATCACGTAATTATCTGTTTGTCATATTGAACGCAGTGTTATCAACGGATCAAACAGCTGCAAAAGCGACACGACGTTTGGTTTATTTATGCAATCCTTAAATCCATAGAATCCTACTTGTCGCTTCTACAATATATTTCCTTTGATTGAATTTATTGATCTTTCACATTTAATTTTTATCCACCGATCTGCAAGTGAAACTGTGCAGTGGATAATATGTACCAGCTACATGTTCAAATGATGACTTCTTCCACAACAGAGAAGGGAATAAAACGGTTTAAGGAGCATCAGCATGATTTTAAAAAGCCTGTTCAGTGATATGCTACTTAATTTTGTGGTTTACGGCTGCCATGTTTCTTTTTAATTAACATAAATTGAGCTTATAATCATGGTTCAATCTATACAAATCGCTGTACTTTTGACTTTATTGATCAAATACATACCCAGATACGCGTGAAAGCGTTAAACTACTGTTGCTGTGTAAATAATTAAAGAAGATTTAAACCTTTAACTAAATTTAGCGCAAATGCAGCAACGACTACAAGAAAGCGTCACTTTACACCCGCGTAGCATACAATAGTTTGTGCAACAAATTCGTAGAAAGTTGAATTTGAGATGAACATTCTCACGAATCTGTTACATAAAATTGTACTTTACGCACTAGTGCGGTAAAATAGGATGGTGGTCAGAGTGTTTAGGAATCGAACACTTTAAGCACGCGAAACGTTTTACACAAAGACGTTTTTTAGTGGTATATTGGTACATACAGTAAAGAAACCGGTTTACCCGAATAACCCATGTCACCAATTATTTTGGATAACCGACGATCCACTGTATTACGATTTCGTTTATCAGTGCTAGATTTTTTGATTGATGAACATCGTATCGTATTATGATATTATTAACTTCATAAAAATGTTATCATTGACAGTAACATTTTCAGTAAAAAATTTTTACGATGCATATTACCTACCTTCGACTGTTGCTCGACAAGATACTGACCTGACGCACGCGCATAGACAAGGCTACACAATAACTGAAAAAATAAAGCATGCTCCTAATTTACAAGGAAATAATTCGACTTTTCATGCTTAACGGAAACTTGACCTTGAGGGAAGCCTCCAAAACTTAATTAAAACAATAACATTTGTAGAATTTCCATGGTATGTCAGAAACAGAAATAACAAGAAAGAACTTCGAAAGCCAGTTTCCAAATATATACTGTTTGGCAAAAATGCCGGGGTAGCCAGCGAAGCCACGGAGATACTTACAGTTGTACCAGGATCGACAAACATACAACATAATCATATTTAAGAAAAGTTACTCACATTAAATTAGTAAGTTAAGCACAAAAATGTCACAGAGAAAATGATACAGACCACTGTTTTCTACCTTCATATACAACAGGGTTCTGAAATGTTGCGACTCGCATGAAATCTTACAAGTTTAAAGATGAGGAGCACCATATCATATCATACGAGTATCACGTTTCTAATCCAACAGTTTTGTGCAGCATAAGCGACCAATTTTGACCGTAATTCCTTGGACAGACCGAACAGTTTGAACAGCTTCATGGCGTAACAAGTTCAAATTTGTATGGGAGAACCAGTTCAAGACTGGTTCAAAGATCCCAAAAGTGAACCAGTTCAAAAGGGGTAAAGTGAGTTTTGAGTGACGTTGGAGCCATGTTCCAGAAAACGGAGAAGTGAGAAATTTCACTAGAAATTTATTAGTGGCATTCCAAACATTTTGATGACAGTGATAAATCATTTCGAAGATCTTACGAGAAAACCAAGAAAAGTTGAAAATTTCCAGTGAAACTCTAATGCCGGCTGCATACACTCGCCGAGACACCCCGAGACACCCCGAGACAGGGCGAGAGCGAGTGTGTACATGGTGTTCTCGTCGTGTGTATACGGCGGCATAAAATTATTCCGAAGTGTCTTCTCCGAGTACCTTATCACATCTTCTACCCAAAAGTTACTCGCTCGAATACAATAATTTTGAGTTTTTTTTTCAAAATGAAAATCGCTTTATGTTTTAATAGTTTGACTTTTCATTTCCAAATTTTTTACTAAGAAAAATAGTAATTTAAATTCTCGCAAAGTTTCCATTTTAATTGTCAAAACAGTAATGATAGTAACTCACTTTAAAATCTGTCATCTGTCGCAAGAGTGTAACTAGTTCTAAAATATCAAACGTCCCGTCATGAACCATCTCAAACTTTTCCGTATGTCCAAGGCATAAGAAAGAGAAACACCATATAAAATGGCCGTTGAAGGCTGCAGATTCTAGGAATTGACAAATTTAATAAATCTGGATTCTAAATTTAAAATTTATTCTTAGCCGAATTGGAAATTTTCGCGTGGCCACGATTTTCCGTTGTCATAATGGTCGGCATTTTCATCCTATAAGTATGTTTTTATTTCTGAAAAAGCTCAATTGGCAAATAAAAACACAAAAGTAACTTAAAAGTTAAATAATGAATTCAGTTTTTTGGAAAATGAAAATACTATATATCTAATATTATTTATTTACTTCTATACTGTATTTGTTTGCACGAGTGTCAACAAATTATTGAGGATTATGTATGTATAATGTATTATGTGTGTATGTATGTATAATATGAATATAATATTTTATGAATTTAACATTTGTCCAGCGGTCTTTTACAAAATTTAATTTATTAAATTTATAAGCAAGTCCTTCGCTTCTAATAAACCCCATAACTGGTTGGAATCCAAATAAAAGAAATATGTTGATTTTCCTCAATGCAAATGAAGTTTCCCAAACATATCCCACTTCAATTTGAATTGTGCGATACGTGACTCTCATAGCAAATGCATTCATTACTGAAGACAATGAAATGCATTTGATTTGATGAATAGTGCCTTGTATGGATCGATTCCTCTTGATTACTATAATTACTTAATAATTATATCACAGGTAAATGCATACAACAATCAAATGAGCAATGTACAATAACATGGTATAGCTATAAAAGTTTCTGATAGGACTTTCTATTGTAGGCTTCATGTTTGATGAATTTCTAATTGTGTTGTCGTGAATTGGTTTTGTGTTTTGTACAACAATTTTCATCGATTTAATGCTTCTTAATTATTAACTTCATTCTGAGTAAAATTGCAAATTAATAGAAGTTTGTCCGTAAAAACAAAGGACGCGATTACCTTCGTTGGTTTAGAATTCCATTAGAATTTTTTCAAATTTTATGTCGGCCGAGGATATTCATCGTACAATTTGTCGTTTTGCTTCGAAACTTCTCCGAGATGAAAGATGAGATGAAGATGAGATGAAACAGAACAGTTAATAAAATGACCCTTAAATAATAAGTTAACAAGACAGAGATAACTTTTAACAACTGAACTCTTGTGGGAAACCATGTTCCATACCTGTACTGTGTTAAATTAGTCCTAATTGCCTGTAACGAGGATGTTGGATATCCTGCAAAGTAGCTAAGAAGTTCCAAATGAAGTTCCAACATGATAACCATAATTATAAGGACTTTTGGTTCTACTGAACTTTAGACTTAAGTAAATTACTCATCCATTACCACAAGCTAAATTACGTGAAATTAAAATCAATTCACTAAACTTTAAGTAGACATATAAATTTATGTAAATCACGTAAATTTCACTCCAAACTTCTTTGTCACGTAACACAATTTTACTCTTGGGCTTTGGTCAGTAAATTGCAAAAAAGGACACTATAGATTTATGTTTTTCAGGATCAGAGTAAGGAAGATATGATTAGGATAAGAGACTAATTTGAATATTGCGTGGATAAAATACGAAATTGATTCAATATTACAGGGAGAAAATTGTTTTATAGTCACTAATTTGGCAATTTGTTGAACAACGTCTTGTATACTGACCAGAAGAACACTCTTAAATTAGTAGTAAATCTTGAGAATCCTTGAGGATACACATTTAAGGACAATTCCTTAAGATAACTTCCTTCTAACTGGTACACTACAATTATTTAAAGACAATTTAAGGTAGAGACAATTATCCTTTCTTGGTTAATTCATCCTCATTAACCTGAACTTATAATAGAATTTTCATCGTTATTTTTGGAAGGTTCTACAGATAGTTAGGAGTATTTGAAATCTCGAGATAGAACTCGTTACTATAAGTGTATGTTATTATCCATGAACCTTTGCACTGTCCTTAGTTAAGTAGTTTTAATCATCTTATCTGTAAAGTTTAATCATCTTATCTGTAAATCCCTGAAAAGGATGATTCTGTTACTCATTAACATATTAATGAAAAGATTATTTATGAAAGGAAACCATTCTGCGGATTTAACAGTTATCCTGAGTTACCTGGTGAAAGATTCCCAACATCAGTGTCATCTTGAATTACCAACATAGCCTTCATCTTGTTGTCATGGCGTTGTGCGTGGTTCGGGGGGGCAATTACCATTTATCCGTATCATACATTATTCCTAAATCAAAGCGATGAGTATTAGTAGGTTAAGATTTCAGCTTTGCTTGGAAACCAACCTTTCTGCAACCCTAAAAATCCTTGCTTCAAGATAGATTGATTCATGGGTATCAGAAAGGATCTCGGTCTTAGTTATGGCAAACCAACATATTAATATCCACGTTTATAAGGATTCGTTCACGTGAACCCCGCACGTGTGTGCTATCTTTACAAAATTCGTTTCTATGCTTTATTAGCATAATAGCGTGAAATTTCAAATTTATTACCACGTCACGTCTTACTTTTTGACAGTAAGACGTTTAGCTGCTAAGCATTTCCTTAATTCCTTCTTGGCAACATATTGTCTTATCTTGTCAAAGTATTACTCCCATTCACTTTAATGAAATCCTGCCAGATGCCGTCAAGTCAAAGTCAAAGTTCTCAAAATTATTTTCTAATCTTGGGTTTTCGTAATTTTCCAAACTAATCAGTTTTCATGTGAAGGAACTCCTGGCACTTTTCTCTTGTCAAAATGTGGAATGTCAGAAAGATCTACTTCCGACGAGGTAAAGTAACATGGTCACGAAACTTTAATGGAAAATGTAATGATTCTTGTTTGAGTCCTAGTATTCAAGAAATCTGACTTTACCAAAAAGAAAGTCCCTTTGGAGATGCCGGGCATTGATCCCGGTACCTCTCACATGCTAAGCGAGCGCTCTACCATCTGAGCTACATCCCCTTGTAAGTAAACAGCCAAAAATCCTGAAACTCCCTTAGACGGCTCGGTTGAGCCAAGTGACTTACCATATTCAGTCCTCTGCTATTATGAACATTTTCTGACTTTATGGAAGATCAGCAACAGACTGGGTCTACAAAGTCCTCAGACTCCTCATTTTCGAAGACACCTTGCAAGGTCCACCGACTTAAATTGAAAATCTTTCAACAAAAAATGCGATCCGATTATTTCAGCTTTTCTCAGCTAGACAGAATCTCACACTCTGAACCAAGAATAATACGAATGTGAAATTGGCAAAAAAACAGGTCCTTTTGGAGATGCCGGGCATTGATCCCGGTACCTCTCACATGCTAAGCGAGCGCTCTACCATCTGAGCTACATCCCCATGTGAGTTGAAGTCCGAGAAATTAAAAATCGATCAATTTGTGACCCAAATAAGAAAGAAACAGCAAAAATTGTCTTGAAACGCCTTCACTTGTTTTTGAAAGTAAGCAAGAAAAACTTTTGCGTACGTGAAAAAATTGCTGATTCGTATCAAAGTAATTTCAACCGGTTGTAGAAGTCAACCCAAAGCACGTACCTACGTACATACCTCGAGCTTGAGATTGCTTGGTGCTGCAAATAAATTTTGGAAAGGTCAGTTAATGGATACACTAGTTGCACAACATTTAGTACAAACATACACAGAATAAATCTATAATTACATCTGTATTTCAGGAATTATTGAGACAGGCCAGATAATGCACCATACTCAAACTAATCCTACTAGAAGTAGAATTCGTACTTTACCCTACATACGGTCCGAATCAGTGCTACGGAAGTTACCCAACTTAAGATCCCAGAATGAGAGTCAACTCAAACAGAAAAATAGCTCTCAACTAATCTAAGGCCCGACACTTCACTGAGAAAACAGATCTAGGGAAATAGATTGTCAGCAAGTGGATGTAAGTCCAAACACTTCTTTTATCGAAGAACGTTGGTATTAATCAAAAGTTAGAGTTAGAAAATTTATATCAAACAAACAGCTATCAGAATAAACAGTTCCTTATTTTAATGGATAATTTCGCCTAAAAGAAATAAGTGTCTCCACATTGTTCAAAGCCATCTAGCCAACATAAATTTCCCAGAATTTCCCGTTTTATTTTTCATTTCATTTTCAGTTTTCAAGTAATGCTGCGTTTGCACCAAACTAAATCTACTACATTTAGCGGTGGTTAAAGATCTGTTCCCCTACTTTTGCAGTAAAAATTAGATTTCTCTCAAATATTGCTACCGAGAAAATAGATAGGAACTGAAAATAGTATGGGAACGGAGAGGCAGTTACTTGCAGTAAAAATGTAAAATTTTGATACGGAATATAAGCCAAACATAAAACATTTAAAAGAAAATTCAGCTAAATATACACAATTTAATAATTTATTAGTTACACCTAATTATCTTACTAATAATTTTCCAAAATAACTGGATACAAGCAAATTCAAAATCAAATTAACAACTGTCATACATACACTTGACAGTTCTTCAACTTTTTACTGCACGAAATTTTCGCAGCAATAAGCAGGACGGAGGAGAGGAGCTTGGTAGAGCATATTCTTCGCAATTTTCCTACTTTTCTCTGTACAGGAATGCAAAATACTCAGAAGCAGGAAGCTGTGAAATATGTAATTTCTCGTTTTTAAACACAATTTAGTACTCTTTCGCGATTTTTGATCTTGAAAATGAAAACAGGCAAAAGAAAGTGTGGACTTTGTGCCCAGTAAAGTGTTTTAATTGATTTGTGGCAGGATAAATAACCAAATATGTATGTACCGAAGTAATTTTATTATTTAACAATAAACTTTCAAATACATATATCATTAAGAAATTTATCTTTTGCATCTTTTCTAGATGAAAGACTTAATGAAATGTGAAATGCTAGACAGGGAGTGGAGCTGGAACAACTTCCACTTTGTCTATTGATTTATATTTTATATATTATATATCTATTTCGACTAAATATATTCGATTTGATATTCGAGTAGTTCCATTTAAAAGAGGTCCAATTGATAAAATCCTAATGGTCGTGAAGCAGAAAACGAATTTCATTCACCGGAGAATGGGATTCACTCTCTGAAAGCGGGGAAAATTCATTTTATGTAGATCAAACAAAGAATGAATTTCTTTCCGCTTCCTGGAAATGAATTTCATTCACCGGAGAATGGGATTCACTCAAGCGGGGAAAATTCATTTTCTACATGACGTCATAAATATCTATCAATTTTTATTTTTTGCCCGTATTACGGACTATTTTTCTAGTAATTCAATATTTTCTTGAGCGCAGTTTTGTCGGTCAACAAACACAATGATTTCCTGGACAAGTTACAAGTACGCAATTAAAGTACATACTATGTAACTTGAACGAAAATATTCAGTTTCGTTTTTAAATTGTGCAATTTGCCTTAATTTAATTCCGTTGATATTCTCCCAATGGATCTCCTAATTTACACAACAAAAACTTCGGTAATGTCTCAAGCATTCCCAAGACATGGCATTTGTGTGACACATACTTTTCAGTGGCAAAAGTACTCGTCTCATTGCCACGACGACATTATACGCGAAATGTAATTTAATTAGAAAGCAAATAAAGGTTGAAATTGTTCCACCACCTGGTGCAGCAGAACATGGAGTCATGTTAATCAGGATCGAGTCCGGATGGAGTCTGGGTGGATACAATCTCAGTATCATTGCCTGTCTTGCATGTACTAATTTCCTTTAAACAAAGGCATATTAACATGCACGGAGGGAGCACTTCTTTGTATATCATCAACTTGGGATAATAACAGCTTCGTGCCAGGAATACACCGTAACATGTCACCTGAAATATTCAAGTCAGGAACAGGGAGGCGGCAATCACAACGAACGTGTTCAGAAAGTATTCCAAGAATTTTGAAGTACTTTTCGAAAATGAAACGAAGTGAATTATGTAACAGATGCTTCCGTGATAAACTTTACACCATTTGAATAGTCGTTATTACATGTAACGATGGAGGTAAGGATAATGTTCCCACTTTATGATTGTATCCTGTTTCCTTTAATTCTTTCAATTCCTTTCAACAATTACTCATTGCAATTAAATTTCAAATTTCAGTTATATTTCCTCTGACATTAAAATCCATTTAAAATTTCAATTAAATCAATCAATTTGTCGCTTGGTCCTTGAAATAATGGAGATGGAAAATAAGTTAAATTCAAATAAGGAACTAATTGGAAACTCCTAATTAGCTCCAACAGACAACTCCATGTGAGATAAACTTCATGTGAATTCTGTTTTCTTTCTGTCTAGAATTTTATTTCTTTTTGTGTTTGCCCATTTAAGTTGCATTATCCTTGCAAAAAGTTCTGTTTGTTTTTATTTTTCTCATAATTAGCCAAACATAGAACTTTCTCTGCCATCAGCTAAAGACGCTTGTTGTGGGGTTAATCTTTAGGATAATGTGGGACAAGCGATTAGAAAACATTCACTACAAATTGTTTCCACTTAGACAGTCTGCGTCTTAAGTGTTTGCTTAAGGAGATAATGATCACATCAAAGAAATTATGAAACTGTCTAATTAGACGCACTTTTTCAAGGAGTTATCTTATATAATTGATGTGATTTAGCAACTTGGTTTCTCTTTAAGATTTTGATAAGAAATCTCACTATCACAAAACCGGATAAAATGAAGCAAAATATTACTTAAATTTGAGAAGGCTCAAGAAATTGAAAATTCGAAATAAGGTTTCTGAAACCCTTGAGCATTCTGTGGTTGAATACGAATAAGGAAAGTTATTCTTTTATGAAAGATCACATCTTATGCAAAACTCACCTTCGTTAAAAGTTAATCAAATTAAGACCTAATGCACAAGGAAAAATGGGTTAAGAAAAGAGTATAATAAAGTGCCGAACAAAAGTAGTAAGTTTCAATTTCCTTGAGACATAATGTAAGGATAACAATACAGTTACAGTATCCCTGAGGCAAGTAAGTGCATTTCAAAGAAAAATTAGTTTCATGAGTTCTAGTACTAGTAAATCCGAAGTGAATAGTTTTTACATACAAAGGGATAAAATTAAATTTAATTATTCACGTTCTTGAGTCCTTCCAGAATGCACTGAACGGAATTGAGTATAGCTGCAATTAATTTAAGTCATGGAACATATTCATTACGGAGGAACCATTGCTATAAGGTTACACAACTGGGACAAGACTGTTTCTTAGTACAGTCCGGGTGTGATCGCCAGAATATCCTTGAGACACTATCTTATGGACGTTTCTCTCCGTTTTACAGGCCCTTCAATGCTCAAAGGTTTAGCGTGATTAATATTGTAGAACAGAGCAAAAATTGTCCACGATGGATTCGTGTTTCTCATTTTCTGGAATAACTAAAAGAATTTAATACAATTACATGATTTCATTTGTGAGATTTTAAAAAATCAAGAACATAGATACTTACTTGGAATATTTCATTGTACAATATACAAGTGGAAACAAATGACTGCCTATTCAAACAGGCGCATAACATATAACCGTAATAAACCTCGTAATGTAAAAAGTGAACATGACTTTTACAACTCAGAAATGGAAAAGAATTAGAAGGTTAAGGATCCATGTTCCTGTCATAGAAAATCACATTACATTATTCTGAGACGTGATTCTTTTAAACAAATCCAAGGTGGTCAATTTCCATTGTAGTCAAATGTTGAACAATTCAGTTAAATAATAAATCGTTACTTAGAAGAAGTACTGAGGAGACATGTACAAGAGTACAAAAATTTATGGTACAGGCTACCTACATACGAGTAATTCTTTTGTATTTCGATAATGTCCCACTCAGACTTATATATTACTCAATAAGTAAGATTTCGAACAAGAACCTTACGAAGGAAGGGGGAGATTTAGTTTGACGAATCTTTGGACGTTCTTAACGATCTTAGTGTTAACTTCTAAAACACTTAAAGTGTCTAAGTCCACGTATACGATTTTTAGACACTTAAAAGTGTTTAGTTCGGCTAAACACTTGAAGTATCTAATATTCAAATACATAGAGAGAATTGAGAATTTATATCAGAAAAGCAAAAGAGATAAACATAGTCATAAGAGAGGATTTACAAAGGGTCATTGATTCAGGTCAAAATATTTAAGTGTACCGATGCGTCCTTTCGGAACTCATACTTTCAAACATATTAATTGCAATTCGCATGATGGATTACAATTTGGAAATTTCTATCTTCTAAAAATGATGATTATAATTAGACTCAAAAATTTACTAAATTATTTAATTATTATTATACTTGATAAGATTTTACTTGCTATAGAATAACTTGAAACAATTTATTGTTATTAATTTATTATATTATTAACAATTTGTTATTTTCTTCCTAGTCGGGTTGCCTTTTTTAATATTTTTTAAGAGGTCTAAGAATAATACCAAAAGGATGGAGCAAATTCTGGATGTAATATTTTTGAAAAGACAAAACGGATTAAAAGCAACAAGTAAAAGCCACTAAATTACAAAAGAAAACTATACCTACTTGAAAAGCATTCGGAAATATTTGTAGGATTCGCCATTGACACCCTGTTCCTTTGATTGCACAATACTAACTAATGTCATAATTTACGTTCCAATGAAACAAAATAGATAGAAGGACGTTTAATAAGAAACACTCTGTGCCATCTATTGACGAAAATATCACATCATAATCAGCTGTGACATAAGCATGCGGTTTACATAGCACCGGATAAAAAGTGTCAGCCTGGCCTCACTCTCTTTGACATAAGTTTGTTTCGGCCAACCTCCATCTCAGATTTCTAAGAGTCCCTTAAAATCGGTATTTGAACTCCTTTATCTCTGGTAGAATATCCCTCACATATGTTTACAACTAACTTACAGATTTACCAAAGATAGAATCACAAATGGTCAGTTGCTTAAATCTATTTACATACATACAGGCATCCGGCACTTTCTATGTTCCCATTGTAACCCATAGAAAAATACTTAAATGTGTTCTCTACAATTCTCTTCAAAGCAGAGGTCAATTCCTTGACAAACAAAAGCATATACAAAATTGAAGGACATTTTCTGACCGTGAATCCAACTAGAATTCTTAAAAGGAAATTTATTTTCATAAGATGTTTCCATGGACCAGGAAAAATTTTATGGTTATAATTTGATCCTCAATTCAAAATTGAAATATCAGACCTTTGCCCCGTGGGTCAAAAATTAAGATATGATTAGCTTATGACCTGGCAAGCATATAATAAAAGAGTGTTATGTATATCTCCCAACCAATTTCAATTTGTCAACTTATATGTAACTACATATGAATATTTACCTGAGAAGAAAATGTGACAAAACACAAAAGTAACCGGATCAGCAACAGCAAGCTTGATGGATTATCGCACCTCAATGGGTCGTTGGCATTGGTTACGATCATTATGAGCATTTCTTTTTTAAATTAAATTTTATGCAAGGTGTGTCAACATTTTGTTGCCAATGAAAGCAGTTTTTTTTTAAATCTGGGTCACATGAAAACTGAACTTTGAAGGCATAGGACTGATAATCACACGGGGATGTAGCTCAGATGGTAGAGCGCTCGCTTAGCATGTGAGAGGTACCGGGATCAATGCCCGGCATCTCCAAAATTAGGTATCTTTTTGCAATTCACTGCAAAAAAGCCCAAAACCTTTCCCTTCACCTACAAAACGTTGGTACCTTGCCACCCAATAAAGCTATCCAATCGCAAGTTCTCATTATGCACGCAGCGACGCTGCAATGAAAATGACTACATCATGAATGCAATAATAAAAGATTAAATGCTACCTATAACCTTAATTACCAATTTGCTTATCAATATTATCAGGAAATACCTACTTACCCAACCGATTCCATGATCAAAGTGATTTTATGGACTCCATTAACTCCTTTCCGATATCATCCACCAAAGAACGATTCATTGAATGGTTTTTGTAAATTTCACTTCCATTAACCTTTTCTTCCATTTGGGAAATTCTGTTCAAAGGATTATTGGTAAATTCCAATCTGATATTATTGCATTGATGATAGAACCGCTTACGCAATACAAAATTATGAATTAATTTTCTTAAGTCTCAAAAGGCAACTAAGTATATATGTTATCTACAACATCAGATACTTTAGTTCATATCCTTTATTGAGTGCATGCTTGGAATTCAGTTGTTCAGATCCTTTGTAAAAGTTCACAAAAGCAGTAAAATTTGATTGCGGTTAGAATAGTACTATCTTGGTTGACTGAAGTATTAAAGAACAAAGTTATAAATTGTTTTCCACTTGAAAGAGCTGCGTAAGGATTTGAACAATTTCCAAACAACCATCAGCTCTGTTCCCAATAATTTTATTCTCTAATACACAAAAGCAATGAATTTGGGCTTGGTATCCCTGATGTTATAAAAGGAACAAGTTAAGTTCCTTCGTTTTATATGGCATCTTTGGATATTGAAACGACTTATTTTACACGTTGCGTTGGTTGATTTGTCAGCACTTAGATCGGACAAAGAATTTATTAAGGATCCAAGTGTTTCGAATCTACAATCCTTTAGTGTTGTAAAGATAAAATGACTTCGTAAAAAGAAATATATCTGTCGGTTACTACTGGAAAAATACTTTAAATTGGACGTGGCTATTGGCAACAACAAAACGATGTCCTTTTATTATCCTTGCTTTTAAATGATTCAGAGAAACTCAGAAACTAAGAAATAAAATTGATTTGTAGTCGATATCTTTCTATTCGCAAGAGATATAAAGTGAAATTTTGATTTTACGTGTATGTGTGTATATTTAATTTCCAATCATTAGGGATCTGATTAAATGTAATTTTATAAAAATAATATGTTAACATGTTCGGAGTAATTAATAATGCTGAAACCACACAAGAGATGCAACGACAGAAATTATCAAAAACCAAACATAAAATCTTTTCTTATTCACATCAATTTTAACGATATTCAGTAGATATGACTAGATTAGATTGGGGTCTATTCTAGTCGTTCATAACAGATTCTGCTATTTTGACAATTTGTTATTTTCCATTGCATTTACGTTGCGTTGAGTATGTACATACATTGGCAGTTAAGGTTTTACTAAGCATCTTCATTCGTGGAGACTATTTTCTATTTTTCCTTCGAGTGTTACCTTGTGCTTGTAGATAACTCATTTCGTCCTTTACTGAATATCATCTGGATCATATTTGTTTGATAGGTTCACAGTAAAAATGATTTGATAAATAAGTTTATAGAATTGTAGATCTTGTTGATATCAGGTTTGTGCATTTATTTGTAGAGAAGTACATGAAAAGCGAATGCAACGCAAACGGTAATACGGATCGCGAACTTTTGAGAATACAACGAGAAGTGTATGTATTCCTTTGGTATACAGGACAAACCCTGAGTCACTTTGTTTCCTGGCCAATCTTTTCAAAATATCTGAATCTGAAGCCCGAGATGTGGTGGTTAAAGTTGCTTCGTGGTTAATAACAATTGCTCACCAGTACATTAGATGGCCGGAAAGTTCTCAAGCAGCGAAAATCGTGACTGAGTTTCAGAGAAAAGGTGGAATTCGGCATTTAGGCATTTTAGGAGCCATCGGTTGTAGTCACATTAAAATCAAAATGCCATAAAACATAAACAATCGTACCTTAACAGAAAACGCTACTACAGTATTCATTTAGAAGCTGTAGTAGATTCTGAATTAATGTTCACACACATATCTGTGGGTGAATCGGGCTCTATGCAAAACAGCCATGTAATACGCAGAAGTTCGTTGTACGAACGTGCACTTGCAGAAACATCACAGTTTGCCGCATATCCACTACTAACTTGGATCGTTCCTCCGTTTAGAGACAACGGATCATTAACACCCATTCAGTAGGACTTTAATTCATTGCTATCTTCTTCGCGAATGGTTGTCGATAATGCATTTAGTATGATGAAAACTAGGTTTCCTAGACTATTGCGTTTCGATAAAGAAGATGATTTGAATTAGCATGTGGGTGCATTCTCCACAACATTTGCACCATCAAAAAGGACTTAATCGAGTATTCTCCAGAGGGAGAGCTAAAAGGATTTATATTGCGAACTGCCAGATCAAAAGGAAATAGTTTGGATCGCAGAGACAATCTAATCGAGCATTTACTTTTAAACAGTATTTTATAATACCTAGTCGGTATCAGCATTTAAGAAATCATTTATTATTGAATTGTTATTTTCTTACGTCGTTATAGTTACTTATGTTAAATAATCCTATTAAAAGTTCCATACTATCGTTATGTCATTTGGGTTTCCTCTTCTCAATCTCTTAAACAAATTTGCGTTTTATATAAGATATGCCAGAATTGAGTATCTTATTACTCGAAAAGGTTTTTTTAATCGGCCTTATCTTTTTATCCTAGAGTGATCAAATATATTCAAGGACGTGTGAAAAGATAGGTACAAGGTTTGAAAGGTACTATAATTAATAAGGGTATTCATTTCACTTCGTAAACTCTTCGTATTTGTCGTAAACGTCGTATTTCGTAAAGTTTACGAAATTTTGTATTTCTCCCCATACAAAAAAGAATATGAAATTTCGTAAACTTTACGACGGTAAAAAGTGTCGTATTTGGCGTATTTCGTATTTCGTATTTCGTATATGCTGTCAGATGTCAGTTTGTGAATAGATTCTTATTTTTATTTAAATATATTTTTGTAGTAATTAAGTTAATTATATTAAAAATACATAATTAAAAATTATAAGTTAAAACTAGATGATTTTACTTATTTGATCCAAAATTAATAGCTCGCAAACAGCTTTGTCGTGTAGGAATTTTAAAATTTTCTGCTTTTCAATCGTTTCGGGTATTGCGTTAATTCAAAAAAGTTAATAAAATAAAACATTTTAATTTTGAAATGACAAATGACATAAAATATGCCAGATATTTACAAAGTTTACGAAGAAAACAGTGTTCACATCAATTGTGTTTACGACATTTACGATTTACGACGTCTACGAACTCACGAAGTGAAATGAATACCCTTAATATATATTTTCTAACTGAAATACAGTTCATCTATGCATCAAAACCTTACCAAACTTATATAGAATGAATCTATGAGTACATATATGAGTTTTAATAAATCGAAATTTGAAACCAGAAACAATTATTGCAGTCTCATTGACCTGTCTACCAATGTTCAATAGTGTGTAAATTTATGATTGCAATTGAAAATCAAACGACTTCATTTTAACATTACGCTACATAAAATTTCATTAAAAACGTTTGAAATCAGATTAATCGAATTTTTTTGTATAAATTAAAATAACATAAAACCACATATATTGATTTCATGAACGTTTAGTTGATTTTCAATTATTTTATTTGAAATTCATGCAAAATTTTACTCATGCGCTACCCTAAGCTAGGGGTTTGAAAATTCAATTGTCTGCCTGATGTCGGGATTGTGCTCTATTGTTTCGATTGTGCAATATATACATACATCTGGTAGCTACTTGCATATTCATGTACAGAGCACATTAATATTAATTCAATTAACACTCTTCAAATTTATTCACCGGTTTCACCTCAAAATATTTTGTACTTGTAAATATTTCTGTGCATTGTTGAAGACTTAAATTTTCATATGAAAATATTATTTTACCCCCTTTAATACTAACAATCAAAGTCTCTATGAAAACATACATATGTATGTACTATTGTTCACCTCGTTTTAACATTCCCTTCTAATAGGAGATTTGATTTTCAGGATTCATTATCACTTAAGAGTCTCTGCATGCTGCATGAACCACCGAGGAAGTTTCTCTTGGTGAAATATATCAGACTATTCTCCTGGATCAAAGTAACTTTGCAGAAGGAATTCAGAAAGATGATTAATAGATGCCTGTTTTGTCTGCTTAAAGGATAAAGGACTGTTACCAAATTACTGACTGAATGCAATCAATTAATGAAATTTGAAGCAATCGTTTCACAATTTCCTCCCTTTAATTTGAACATTGACCATTCACGTTCAGTTAGGATATTAGGAAATTGGAAACGAAAACGATTTACGAATTTGTAGCAAATACTGGATAGTGAGGGCAGCTGGTGAACTCAAAATTCGTTTCAAGTTCATATCAATTGATGCATCTCATTTTGACGCTATTTAAACTACTGTGAGAAATCATGAAATTTCATAACGATAAAGTCATCCAACATTAACTTATGACTTTAGTAAATTTTCCACATCGTACAAAAGTTCAAGTTTTTAATGATGCGGTTGTGACCAATTGAACCAACTCAAGTAAAATGCCTTTCAACATTTAAAAACCTCCTTGAAGTTATTTTTCAGTGCTAAGGTTACGACAAAAACTTTTAATTAAAACTTTAAGCTGCTATGGAATCCAGAAACACATTTACAACAAATTAATCCCTGGTTTGTGTGGGTAACCATCCCTTAACTTATAACAAAATAGGCTGCTCAACAAATATTCTTCATGAAACTGTTAATATTTCATTTTCTCCTGCTAAATGAAGAATCGTTTTTAATTTTTACAAATTTATTCTGTACCTTTTGTTGCAGGGAATACGAAGACCGCCTTTTGGTCGACGACGGCAAGACCAAGTTTCGAATCTGAGTTATAAATTATTGTGAATGGTGCTAAGTTATGCTCGACATACGTTGCCTTTTACAAAGACTTTTTAATTTAAAAAAATGTGTGCCCACGAGGAGAAGCTGTTAAATTCCTTTAAACTTATTATCCTTTTCCTCTCGACTTCACTTAACGACGTTTTACATTAAAAATTTCTTGATGAATCAAAGTTTTGCAAAATAATTTTCTTTCGATCTATGTCACAGGATCTATGACCAGGACTCTAAAAGCGGATATTTTAATAGTTAGAATAAAATAGTGATTTTGGTTTTGTCCTTGTCAATAGGTAGTTTCCTGAAGGATCCAACAAAGCATCTGGTGCCCTAAAAAATTTGTGCCGAAAGTTTTGGTGTTAGTAATAATGGATTTTAGTACATTATACCTGGAAATTCTATTAATTTTTAGTTTCAAAGCTAAGAAGTTGACCGAGTACCATGAAGCTTTTAAATACATATTGTTCTTAAACCTTAAAAATATCTTAAGCAAACAATTTTATTGGATAGAATTGAATGTTGCTTCTTTATTATCTTATTTGTTACATAAATTGAAAAATCAATTTGAGATTCACTTTATTGCTGCAATTAAATTCACTTAACTATAATAATACGTATATCACAAAAATTTTACAATAATGATATTATTATTAACGATATTGTCAATAAAATGATTCACATGAGATAACTCTAAATTGAGTACGACAAATTTTGTTAATATCTTTAATTGAGATTATCTTTTGTTGTTTAACTTAAAATATAAAAATTTTCGCCGTCAGCAATGTGTAATATTTAAATAATATATAAGTACAATGATACTAAAGTGAGCAATATCAACTGCTTGAGATTCATATGTGTACAATAGGTTAGAGATTTCCAATAAATAGTAGCGTTTAAGAAAACATGCCATCATGATAAGCGATTGGAATGAGAATAATCAAAAATAAAATAAAATTTCGCAGAGCAAGCTTCCAGTCATTAGGGACTGCATATGGCAGCAGGACTTGTGTTAGCCTATGTACTTCATGAGAAGCACAAACAAAAATGAAAGTAGTTATAATCATATTAAGTGTAGGAAAACGTGGCAGAAGCACTAGAACACCATGGCGATCAGCTGCTAACCAAATATGATATTGACAAATAAATAATTCCAGAGAAATTTGTCCAAACCACGCAAAAAATGTTGAGTAACGTGTACGCAAAATTCCTGAAATATTACGAAGGACAACATATCCAATAATTGGAACAAAAACTACATAAGAATGAATTTCTTCGCAATCTAAATTATTTTTACAAAAAAACGTAAAACTAGTGTAAAATCCTACACCAATAATAGCTGCCAAAGTAACAGTCAATGATACACGCCGTGAAAATAAATTACCATGATTATTATCATCGAAAATATTATATTTTTGAGCTATTAGAAATATAGCAGCAAATATCATACCATATGTAATTGTATAACGATCCAATTTCCATTGATACCACCAATCTCGTATATCATCATCAGTTGAAACGAATAGAGCTTTCCATGGTCTTGTAACAAATATTCTCTCGAAGAATACTTCGGAAATATATAAAATTGTGATGACACTTAAAAATCCGACAAATTTTAATACTAAGTACAGATACTGATAACCATTACTGTCAACACTTTGCGATGAAATGCGTGGGGGAAGTGATAGAAGAAAATAAATCATACAAATCCAAAAGGAAATTAGTGGTACAAAATAATAAAATTGGTATGGACGATTCATGCAAAAGCATAAAATCACTGTTATAAAATTTGTTCGAAACATCACTTGAAAAAATCTAACAATACCAAAATTACCACTCTGCCACATGAATGTAAAATGATTATAGCCTGTTATAAATAGGAAAGTGCTTATTAGCACTTTAATATGCATATGAATTGGTAAAACTCGATCAGCACCCGTCATGTAATAAATTAATATAACTACCAGCATCCATCCTTTAAGTTCATCAGTTTGATCACGATGTAGAACTTTTGTGAAACGACTGTCTTCTGTGAAAAATAGTCCTAAAGCAAATACATAGCCAACAGGAATCCAAAAACTGAATTCTGAGTAGTATTTGTTTTCTTTCATGAAAAAGTTCGTCCTATCACAAAGGTAAAAATATGCCATGATTAAGCCTAAACTTGCTGTTGCATAAATTGGCGTTGATATGTCTGCTGGTAGAGCGGATGAAGATGACGTACCTTGATTCAATGGCATGTATACAGTAAAGCCACGCAAATGTAGAATCCATCGTCGTACAAGCATTGCAAATGCGAGTGTTACACTAAAATGGATTTTTTTTGTGAATCATTCAGATTACCATAAATAAATAAATTAATTTTTCATTATTTACCTAACTCCAAAAATTGAATATGTAACTATTTGCAAAATAGTATATGCCTCTGGGCTGCTGCAACATGTTCCGTCATTATAATTCATGTAATCATTGCAATACATATTAAGTAAAATTTGTATGTTATGTCTAAGAGCTAATGGAGCTAGTTTGTAACCATCTTCCATGTCAAGTAGTCCATTTGTAATAAGATGTGAAGATTCCCATAAATTTGCTGATGAATATGAAAATATTTCTTTTGCAGCTTCATTAAATTTTTCTATATCTTCATTAGCAACATTTTTCCAATCATCATTAAGCTTTTTCTCATTCACAGCATCCTGTAATCGCCATATAATTTTTGATTTTTTTGCAACAAGTCTATCAAATGGTCCCATAAGTCGAGTCAGATTCATTGTGTAACCTTTTAAAATATCATCAGTGAGATTTCCATTCAAAAATCCTGAGTGAGTACATCCAATTATGATAGCAGACGGAGGATCATCGTCTTCCTCCCATTTTTTGAATTCGTCAATCACTGACTTTGAGATTTCATCAGCATAAATGTAGATTGCCCGTAATTTCAATTTATAATCAACAAAATCATTATTCGTCTTGTCTTCCTGTGCCGCAACAGAAACGTTATCATCATCATTAGATTGCAAATAAGTAATGAATGATTCGTAAAGCATTCGCACACGTACATCTCCAATAAACACAAAATGATTATTAGTTCCCCAGAATGCCAAGTATCGAAAGCATCTTCGTGTATCACTGCAAGTATATCAATATCTTTTAGTTAATGAAGATAGCAATATTAATTACATTGAATTTCATACGTTTGGGAATATTTATGCATCATGCAACCAAAGGGCTGCCATTCTTTGTCACCTTTAAACCGTCCTTTAGAAAGGAGCCATTTACAGGAGTCTGTACCTAAAATAAATATTCCAAAAAAAAAATCAAAATCCACTGCAAGTTTGAAAAAAAGGCTTACCATAATGTAAATGTATAAGGCCATGATAAGCAATAAACCCAATCACCATGAGCAACGCAACTTTTTTAGTATTTGTAGCATTTAATTGCTCGATTAGGCGCTCCGCCCTAGATTGTGATTCCTCGCTTCCCATTGCGGCGACAATGTTTACTTCCTCCTGACAGTTCTCAGATGAATCATTTAGCATCTTATATGTACTACATCTTTATGTGATTGCGCAGGTTCCGAAATATACAATTAGATCTTTCAATGTTATATTAAAACAACATACAATACCTGTCCTTCACTAAAATTTAATGAAAACTATTGACACTTCGAGTAAACAATTTTTGGCAAAGGTAAACAGCTGACGTCATGGAGTTTTGCTTGACATTTACCAATTCGGCAAATGCCGGTTAAAAACTTTCCACACCATTAATGACCATTCTCAATCAGATATGTTTAGTTCATCAAACTCAATTCATTTATTGGGAGTACTAATTTTTCAAAATTCATTCGTTTCCTAATGAAAGTTCATCTCTCATTCATATCGTGTAAATAAATTATCACATGTCTAACAGAATAGCCAATTCGATTATCAAAACGTTTCTTAGAGACATTTTGTTTGCGGATAATTAATATTTACAAAATTTTGTATTGCGAAATCAAAAACATAATTTTAATTGTTGATCACTTAGTGAATTTAAAAAACAATTATTAGAAATTCAATTAATTTGATCGATTCAATTGAATGCTTTGAAATTAGAAGTAACCTGAATCGGGAAGAAATTTAACGAAATTCAACAGTCGGTTGGAAAATCATCCGAAATATTTGTTGTTATCATTTTGACGTTTCTTGTGTTGGCATGTTACCACAACGATAGCGATAGGTCTTACCATGTGCCTTCGCAACATATTACGAAAGCAGCACAAGATCTCTAATTATTTCTATAAAAAGCCAATTAAATACAATAATGACGCTTGAAATATTTAAATAACATGTAGTTTTCTACTTTATTCGAAGAAGTGTGAAGTGTTTCGTTATTATTTTGAGGTTCTCTGAAGATGTACCCATTGCGAATTGCGCTTAAAAGTGTGTTTCGAATTCAACTGACGAACTTGCGAAAATTGAGTGAATTAGCTTTTAGTAAAAAGTACTTATTCTACACGAATGTTGGAATTTCATTGAGCTTATCATCTGTGGGCGATATTCTAGAACAACAATATGAAATCATCGATGGACGAATTGAAGAATGGAGCAAACGTCGCACATGTTACATGGGTATCTCTGGACTGACAGTGGGGATATTCTGTCATCATTGGTACCAATTTTTGGATGCTAAGTTGCCCGGAAAAACTGCTTCGATAGTTGCAAAGAAAGTCCTGCTAGATCAAATCATTTGTTCACCCATTTACCTGTCAGTGTTCTTTGTAACCATGGCAGTGTTGGAACGTAAAACTGTCCAAGAAATGCTGGATGAAATTAAACAAAAGGCTTGGAAACTCTACGCTGCAGAGTGGGTCATATGGCCAGTTGCACAAGTTATCAACTTCTATTGGTTACCAACAAAGTACAGAGTATTATACGACAGTACAATCTCTCTGGGATACGACGTATTTGTCTCCCACGTAAAGCATGAGGATTAGTTTAAACATGAAATTATTAATCAAAAACCTTAGTCAAAAAAATGTACAAGAAAGGATCAATTTGTATATAAGTAAATAGATTATTTATTTTATGGAAAATAAATTTTTCATTCAATCACACTTTTCCAGATTGCTGGCAACGTAATTCATTCAGTTGTTAAGATTCGAGACAATAGACAAATGACTAAAATTAATAGAAAAAAAAGACCAACATCCTAACATATCAGTAGGAATCTTAAGACAGACGCCACTACCTAACTTGACATACTCAGACTTACGAACGATAATGACTATGGGTGAAAAAGTACTCACAACTACAAAAAAGCAGAAGTGCTTAAGCACTGGCTTACATTTGAACATTAGTTCCTAGAGAGACTACCCAGTTGAGCAAACAATGAAACTTTACCTTAGGTGCTTTCACTGAACAAGTAAACGGTTCAAACTTATAAGAAGAATTCATTTTATGGTTTCTTTCTGGATGTTTTAAGTGATAAGCTACAAGAAGTTCTATCACTGATAAGTTATTAAGTTTCGAAACTAGGTAGCATTTACCATAAGTCAGTATTACTCTACAATTACACAAGAGGCAACTGCAAACTGGCGCTTACAAGGTTTGCAGAATATTGAGACAAGCCAATCTTCACTCTCAACAGTCTAGATTTTATAATTTCTCTAGCCCTTAAAAAGTATTCACGAACATGAATGAATTCCAGCTTTCTATGAGAAAGCTATTTCTTTTGTATCCTCTTCCACCAGCCTCTTACTCCACAAAACCTATATCACTATCCTTACTTTAAAGTTCACAATTTTCAATGAACTTTATCCAATTGTAACTGAATACTATATCCACAAATAAAGTTACACAAAAATTAGTGTAAGAATTCAACTAACTATGAGATTCTCTTTTATACACAAGAAACCAGACAACTCAAATCGAATATTCTAAAAAAACATTTAGCCAAATTTACGATATCCACGAGAGTCTTCATTTCAATGTGACTGTTCTTGCTGTTAGTAGTCGAATATTAATATTCTAGATTGATTATAAAAGATAACTTATAAATATCTAACGACTGACTTTAATTATCTTAAAAGTAGTCCATCGTTCCATAATTTGAAGATGCAATCATAATTTACTTAAGTGTTTTGAACTACATGAATCACATGCCTAGCCAGTTTGGAATGTGGAGAATTGAACAGGTTAATTCATTTATTAGTTTAACCAGAGTAAAAATCATGAATTCTCGGTTTGTTACTAATAGCTTTATGAGCTTTTTGGCGTTTTATTGGGCATTTGCAGTTTTGATTGCTCTATGCCGCCATCTATAATCAATAAATATTTTTGGCAAACTACTACGGTTGCCATAGAAAAGGTGGATATACGTTCAACACTCTGAAGAAGGAAGGAAATTTTGTAAACGCTCATAAAAATTATATAAATATTTTGAAATCTATCTGTGGAGTAGGTACAATGAGAAAGTTTGATTTAAACAAAATTACAAATTGTGAATTTAATATTAGGCTAGTGGTAAGTTGAATAGTGTAAAAGAAGTGTGTAATTTATGAGATTTATGCGTTATTTTCACTGAAAAATTTGTACTCATAGTTAAAATAAAACAAGCAAAAAAGGATCTACCCACAGTGTTAAGCAAAAATGTAGTTTCAAATACTTGAATCAAAACAAGGAAAATTATATTACGTTTATGAATGATTGAAATCTCATGAGAAAAATCTTCCTATGAATGGGTGGCATGCATAAAATACTTACATTGAAATTGTATTTATATAGTGTTTATTGTTCTGCGCAGTCCTGTGGTGGGTTCAGGAGGACAACTCCATAAAAATTTATTTAGTCGTGTTATTAAAACCGATTATAAGTGAAACATAACTGAGTGGTGCTTACTCGTAAAAGTAGTTTATTTAGTGTAGTTCTAGTCAAAAGTTAAAGTGATACTTAGGTAATAAACATAGCAGTAAGACGAAGTTATTATAATGCAGGTAAACTCATCGCCATAGTAACAGCAATATGGAAACAAACGGCAGTGAACATGAAGGAATGCCAGGAAAACAGCATGAACATATTTGGAAAGGTATAACTAAAACAAAATTTAGTTTCCTTACATTCAAATCTCGATAATTTCTTAGTTATTTTTCAATGTAAAATTCTGTTTATTCTATCAATATTGTATTGAACTTTTGCTAAAATACGCTGATCCACTTCTGAAATGTGTCACGTGAAACACATATAGTTGGAATATTGCCAATAGCATGTGCATTTATTATTTTGTCAAGGTTTCATTGGTTTTGTCCTATTACCCTAATATATTTGTGATTTTTTAAGTTGAAGTTCAAATTGACACCATTTTCAATTGAGTAAAGGTTGCTGGCGGTTTTTTTCATTCAGAACACCAAAAGGCAACAAATTGTTTTCTTATATTTTTAACTTAACAATATTAAAATTGTCATTTAATTTTTCCAGAAACAACCCACACACCGAATCTGTATCTTCAAATGTTATTCTTTTTCAACGTTTACTTGTCTGTTATTTGGGTTCTGTGTTACGGATACTATATCATTTGTAATGTAAATATTTTTAAATTTAAAAATAATTATTACAAATGTGATGCATATTGAAATTTGTTTTAGATTTCAACATTTGAACGAATTCATACAATTTTAATTGTTTTCGGTTTTCTTGTCTCAATTCCAACTGAGATCTCTCGTCTATACTTTGGCTATTCAGGAAACTTAAAAGGAAAGGTAAAATGAAATAAAATGTTGATTTTAATTGTAAAGAATTTTCAAATAAATATTTTTTCTTTTAGATTGCGGACCTTGCAGGATTTTGGATACTTTCCACTTTAATACAACTTCCCATTTACATTTATTTTATATACAACCATGATATAATGGGTATCGTATTTTGGGTGCAGTACTTACTGATATGTTGTTTATTCTTAGAAATATTTGTCGGTGCCTTTGCATTACGAAAATTATCATCTCATCAAAATCAGCAATATCACATAAAATTAATATCATCTACAGCATCAACTTAAATAGGAAAAGATGATTTAATTAAATACAAATGAAATTATAGTTTCTTTTTCAAACTTTTTTATTATCATACATATTTTGATTAACTAGCAACTTGTGAATATGTTTGAGATTGGTTTGCATTCGTGGTAAAAGCAATTTTAAACTTTTTATATTTTCGGCATGTTTATCTGCTACACCAATTATTTGTGATCTGGTCGGAACCCATCTGTATATAAGCTTTAAGGAAAAAAACCAAAATTTTGGATTAAATTATATAATTCGAAAGTTAATCAAAAGACTTACGGAAAATGTTTGTTGCACAAACCATCCATGAAATGGTTTGAGTGTTTCCTCATAAGCATCTTTAAGATATTCTTTCAAACTATCTGATACATTTTCGTCAGAAACTATATTACGCAAAAACGCTGCTAATAATTCAAGTGCTCTGTAAAAGAAATTTTTTAAAATTAGTCATAAGTAATGATACAAAATTTTGCAAATCTTAAATATTTTACCTTTTCAACCAAAGAAGTGAAATTCCCGCATTACTATTTGGATCATCTTTGCTCAATATGATTAGGTCTTCCAGATAAAAGTGTAGTTCCTTGTTTTTATCAAAACATTTCCTTATTTTCTGTTTTTGATACGAAAAAATTCAATTAAAGCAATATACGTATTCATTACAAATAGTTATTATAATTATTATACATTAAAATTTAAATCAAATTTACCTCTATATTACCATTCATATCGTAAACAACTGGCGTAAACAACGTGCCGAAAGATTCTGCAACAAAATAAATAGGCAAATTATATATCAAAATTCTATAAAAATATAAATAATAATTAGTAATAATAACAAATGTGTTATTATTGTAACGAATTTTGCTTATATTTAAGCTTTAGACAAATTAATTCTAGGTATACAAACTAGAAATGAATAAAAACATTTAAAAATAATATTGTTTTCATTTAATGTAAAACAAAAAAGACAATTGATTGTGATTTCTCTGCTAAGATTTTTCAATAAAACAATTAGTAAGCAATACTTGTACACATAAAAATAAATTGCGATTTGAAACGTTTAATTGGTGCTTTCAATTATTAAAATTTAGAATCATAATCACTGAAATTAAAATTACTGCAATTTATAAAAATTGTCAATTACACAATTTTTCATCAGTTGTTCGATTAATAATTAAGAAGACAGTAACTACTTGAAAATTGAAATCTCTGCAAGTTATTGGAGAATTTTGTAGGAACGCAATATATTTATTATAATTTATTTATTACTCTTCATCTATTTTATGTGGATAGAATAATTACGATGAAATGTGTGTTAAAAAGACTCCACTCTAACTACAGATGTGGTTACTACTTATTATCAATCAAAAATGAACTTGAAAATCGAAAAAATTAGATACAGGGAATTGGTTATAATTGTAACAATGGAACACTACATAAATTAGTATATGATTAAGCTGGTGTACCACTCGATGAAATAATTTTGAAATCTTATTGCGTTACGATGTACTATGACTAGATGGAAAATATGTCAAGGCAAGATGTTTACTATTACTGTTTATTGCTCAGAAAAGAGAAATCGCTTAAAATCTTAAAGGAGGCCAAGAGTTTATAGTTAGCCGGGACCAAAAACAGAACTCTTAAAAAGTGTTAGTGCCATGTGGAAGAACCGTCTAAGTTTGCCTTAAAGAGCAGTTTGTTCGACTAGACTAGATGGTAAGCTCAAAGCTAATGCACGAATATGACACCCCGCAGACAATATTTCCTTTGGAATTTCATTAAAATTGATTCGAGACACTTGGGCCCTCCGCACACGCAGCTACTTAAAGCAAACTAAACTGTTTGGTAGCTTGCGTTACAAACCAGTTCCTGACTTGCAGGCGACCAGGCTTCACACACGCAGATACAAATCCAAAACTCATTAGAAATTTCAGATGCTAAGTTTGTAGCAATCTGCAGAATGTCCAAAGAAAGTTGTCAATTTTGTCGTAAGCGACTCGACATGCCATTCCGCTTGTGATTGATTACAAACCAGTTTCCAGGAATCACAAACCAGGCACGCTAAGGCGAGTTATTGGTTCGAGGAGGACTCAATAGGTCGATTTCAGCTACACTAGTTAGCTCAAAGCTTCCATTCCCATTCCAGCTTTTACTTTAAATAGTAATAGTAAGAATTATTATAATCAAGAAAATTTCCGATTTTCGAGAATTGTTACTTGTTGAAATTATGGTGTTTTTAATAAGGTTAAGTTTGTTTAGAGTAAGATTTTAGGTTTCTAGAAGGTCTTTGTTCCTTTCTGAAAGTTGAGGTATATTTCCTGATTGAATAAGAATCAATTAATTCCCACTTTTAATATTTTGTTTATATTATGCTCCGAGGAAGCTGGGGTTACATGCATTGCAATTTTACTTTAGTTGCTTTCATTTTCTCTTAGCATACGGTCTTAGTTAAATTCGTTCCTTACTGCGTTTAAATAAAAATAATGAAAATAGGTTTTAAAGATTATACTCAAAATTAGTTTTTTAATCAATTCCTCATCCGAAAATCCAATATTACTAGAGCACACGTTGATAGAAGTCACTTATCCCACCAGAAAAATACAATTTCGGCTTAAGTGAATTACAGATAATGTTATCACAACGGATAGATTTCCCAATATCCCAAGAATTACATGTTTCCTTTGACCCCTTTCACTTTTCGTTGATGTTTGTAAGGTAAACCTTCTCATTTCCGATTTGATTTTGCCATTATCATTTCACCTATGAACTTAACCTTTATTCAGTGTCTATCTACAACTGCAACATTCACTTTTGAAAAACGAGAGTTTTATGTTACCTGAAACATGATTTTTTCATATTGATTCAACAACAAAAATAAAACATTCAAAATTATAATTAAATCTAGATGTGCCTATTAGAGAATATTTTGAAAGTAGCAACACAAGTGTGACACGAAAATGAGGTGAGATGAGTAACATGTGTAATTAAAAATTCAAAGAAAGTTTAACCGTATCGTATCTGCATGGAATATGACTGAGAAATCTACACGTGAATCAAGCAGAACTTCATTGTTCCCGAGAGATCAATGAATGATTATGAAATCATCATGTAATCAGAGTTTGTAATGTTTATTTACATACCTACTACAGAAACAATTTCACTGGAAGCTCTAAGAAATTCCTCAGTGGGAATTTTTGTATGTTCAGCCTGTATAACTGGAAAGCCTTTTAATTTAACAAAATTAATTTTTGGCACACAAACATTTCCATTCTTTTCACTCATTTTGAAACTTAAAACTAATTTTCATTTAACAAATATTGAAATGAATCTAGCTAGTTACCACCACAACACTTCAAAGTGAACTGTTCTCTCTCATCGATAGTTTCTCGACAATAGTTAAACCGAATCAACTTTGTGACTGTCTTGTGATCATTACTAAAACCATGATGAGTCGATTTGCTTTAAAATGAGCTGAATTTTGGTTTTCATTTGAGTTCCCGATAAGATTTTTCTAAAATCGAACGTGGCTTGTGTACATCAATACACATTCTTCGTGTTTCTTTCATATATATTGTAGTTAACTACATAGCTTAACTGAATCGACTTAACGCAATCATACATAATTCGGTAATTACTTTTTGGTTTACTTGTTTTGTGCTTCATTTCAAAATTCTTACTCGCTAAACAGAAACAAACAATACTTTGACTAGGTATTGTTACTTGATATATATATTATATGTTTCTTATAGGCATTTAGCTTCACTGCTACAGTGTTAACGAACTATCCGCTTGAATGCTGTTCAATATATGTATTGTGCTCGCATGTAAATCGATATGTATATATATTTATTTTCCTTACGATTGATCAAAGAGTTTCATTGACCCATCAGAAGTAATAACAAAGAGATTATATTTGTTAAAGTCTATCTTTTCATTTAAATGAAAAGCATTTATGTCTTCATCCAAGAAGTCGAAGTAGTTTGCAACTAAACCATTTTCTTTCTCACGAACTTCGATTACTTTCAAATAAGCATTGTCCGATTTTAGGCATGATTTTTTCGCATCATAGGAAATTGTAGTATCATTAGAATCATAGTTAGAATTAAACCACTTGTGAAAATATAATATCAATGCACAGCTCTTTGTAAAAAATGTACAATCGTTTCCAGCCTTTTGTTGTTGATGTTTTTGAAGAAACTGTCCCTGCTGCTTGATTTTCGTCAATCGATTATCCTGTGATTGATTCTCTACACATTCTACTATACGATTTGGAAGATCAATAGTCCTATTTGTTGTAGTAAAAACTAAATTCACATAATCAAATCCATTTCCCATAATTCCTTCTTGTGTATGTCCTAAATCAAATATGTGACCCACTTCGTGACAAACAGCTCCTAAAGTCGAAGCGAAACATCCTCCCAGTGTTCTTCTGTAATTACTTTCATCTTGGAATTTTTCTAAATTAATTTTTTCATTATTTTCAAAACATGATACAATATTTTCAAATGTGCTTGGCCAAGAGTAAAGTGTCCCAGATCCGAACAGGGCGAGACCACCACCACCAAGTGCTGCATGTGCTTTTGTATGTCGTTTGATGTTATCATAAGAATAATCTCCATCCAAAATAGGTTCGTATTTCGTACAACCAATAAATGCTACGAATTTTAAATTTTCATTATCTCCAAGAGGTGAATTGATGATTTCTTTAGCAAATTCATCCCACAGCTTATCCTCACTCAACAATCTCGCCTTATCAGCCTGCAACTTACTACGGAAAACTAAACAGTCCGTATTCAAGGAGAAAGTTTTTCTTTCCAATTCTTGCTCTTGCAGCTTTTCTGCATACAAGCACTGCACTAGCTTCAAACCTAGAGTTATCCTTTTGCAAGCTTCATCCGCACTTTCCTCACCATTTGTACAAACGAAGGTACCATTGTGACCTTCGCAGACTATGTAAAGTGGTTGGATTTTGTAGTCTAGTTGGCAATTTTCAAATTTACAAAATATCTTCACCGACTTGTTACAATATGCTAAACATATTTCATTCAAACCCGGTCTCAACTGCAGCAGTACCTTAAAGTGACCATTTTGCTTTGAAACACGAAAAACATCACGTTGTTCTCCATCTGTTTTGGTATCCGATGTCGTTTTGCATGTCACTTTTATATCATTCGCCTCACAGATTCTTGAAACAAAACCTTTTATCAATAGAATTTCGTGTCTGATAACTTCATGGTTTCTCACGTTTGTCACAGTGATATCGTGATGGATTTTACACATTTTTGACGTCAGTGGTCCGGAAGACATGCGAATAAATCTAAGTTTAACATCAACAACGCACTATATCAGCTGATGGCCAAGTTTTTCTCAACACGGGCGTGCAAGAGCATGCGGAATGAAAGGCTTGTGATAGATACCACCGGTGATGAAGAACAACATTTTTCCAAAACAATCAAAAAATGAGGTTAGATTTAGTATGGTTTCTGTACCTGAGGCTGAGCGAAGTTTGTAACAGTTCGAATACCTTCTTATGAATGTGCCAATCATGAAATTTTCACGGCGCCACTTTTAATTAAATGAAACATTTCATAATATAAATGATTATTTTAACATTAAACATCCATAGTGCAATTCAGGCACACGAATTAAATTTTTAATTAAAAATTAAAGTAATTTTTTAAAATGAGCTTTATTTCTTTAAATACGGTTTATTTTGATGCAATTTAAAAGTACGACGGCCAAACAAGAATTAACTTTTTCGTCACTAATCCTAATTCTTGAATCTATGTATTTAAAAATGCTCACCAGTCAAAAATTCATTAGAAAACTGATCTGGAAGGTTTCTAGAATCATAGACTCGTGGAGCTCGTATTGCTCCTCGTGGCGACGCAACACGAGACAATTTGCAAGGTTTTCCAATTTCAGTTGGTCCCCGTGGGAATAGTGAAACTGAAACTGGATAAAGAAACTGCATTTCCGTTTGAGTTTTCGTTTAATATAACTCACGCGTTTGGTTACTTACGTTGCACAGTGAGATTTAACGACAAAAGAAGAATCAAGTAAATCCAGAAGCAAAATTTCAAAAAAAATTTCTATGGTTCAATAAATAATTTTACATCACCGGCTTTACTATTGAAGAAAATTAATAATCTAAAGAACAAAAAGCTTCAATCACCGCCAATCATTAATTCAGCTGCACAAGACACGATCAGATCACAAACCTTGAACCTTACTTCCAAAATTCTCATTAAAATCACTTGTTGGGAATATTTCTTTGCTCTCAATAGTTTCTCTAGTAAGACGACAGCAGGCCCCAACTTACCTAGTTAACTTACAGGTCTGTAATTAAATTCCTTCCGATTGTATGTCACCACAAAATAATAGAGTTTTTCCAAACGATCCTCAATATGACCACCGAGCGAGCATATTACCGAACAAAAGAGTTACGAAATTACGGCTTAAACAAGAACGTCATCAAAATTATTTTTAACATATTTAGGGAGAGGAAAATCATTGCTTTCAACGAAGATACTAATCTGGGTTCGCGCTCAGCGTTCCAAGGGCTACCACAGGGTTCTGCACTTGGTCCAATCTTGTTCAACATATACATTTAAAAAATAAAGGCATATCTACCCAGTGAAGTGAAAATTTTCAAAAATTTTACGAGTTGGCAAACCAGTTGATAAAATGTAGGTAAAATCATAATAAACAATCATCATATAGATATAGTTGATAATGTTAATAATGTTATTTTTTAAATTAAATTAATTTATTACATTAACTATATATTATAAAACATATTTAAACTTAACATAACAATAAATCTAAATATTACATTAAACTTAAGTAAATACATATTTCTTATATTAATTTACTAACTAATTTCATTTTTTTTTGTTGGAGTCACGTTCAAGGATTCTTCCGCAGGAACTCTAACAGTACCTGATTTTTTTGTTAACTACAGCTCATAATATACTCCATAATATTGATAAAAACCCTCGCGTACTGTATATGCCACACATAATATGTAGCCAACAAACAAATTATAATTTTCTGAGCCGAGGGGTTTCTTATATTGATCGCAACTTCCTCATCTGCTACAATATAAGCCACTGGTGTTTCCTCCTTTGATGTGTAAATCACGCAGCGTGGTGGTTGATCCTTTGTTGTTAAGCGATCCTTAGGTGGAGAGCGATCCTGCAAAGTGAACAATTTATTTGAAAAACAGAATATTAAATTTATTTTTGATGTTGACTACTTACCTCTCTAACTGTAAAAAGAGATACCAGCTTGCATCCTGGTATCCGTTTCAGTGTCGTATACTGTTTGGATATATTAATAAACAATTGAAAAATGTTTAAACAATTTTGCTAATTTCTCCAGCATTGATGTCGTTTTCGTGTCAATATTTTTTAACTTGAATTTTTAATGTGAAGAAATTCGAAAATTAGCTGAATGTGAAGAAATTCGAAAATACATACCAATTCATCATTTTTCAATTGAGGGTACTTATTTATTATTTCGCGATTGGACTTCGCGTGATTTTCAATCCACGATCTTCCTTCGATGGCAGTTGGCCATTACCAATATCACTTGCTAATGAAGACGCTACTTTTGACTATTTACCAACATCACTTGCTACTGTAGACGGCAATGATGCCCCACAATCATTCTTTTCAGCAAAAATCTGTGGTTTCGAACCCAGGAACTCAACGTTCGTCTTACAATGACCTAAAAATCAAATTTACATATTGAATCACAAGTAAAAATTATTAGTGGATATTTAAAGGATATTTAATCACGGTCGCGTAATGAGGCATATGTTCGGCCCTGAAATATGTTAAAGGCATATGTTCGGCCGTAATGTTTGTTAGGCTGATTGCTAGCGCATTTCACAAAAGAAGGAAAATGTGCAAGCAATCCTTAAAAGTTACCTCCTAGAATACCTCTTTTGTTTTTTTGATAGTTTATTATCGTCCTCTTCCCAATTGCAAGGATTTCCGTCGTAATTACACCAATTGCTCGCTCATTTTCACAAAAGAACAGAAAATGTGTGAGCAATTGTAAATCCTTTTTTGTTATACGACTGTAAAATTCCCGAATGTAGCGAAATTGTGAACATTTGGAAAATATCGGAAATTTGCGGGAATTTTGGCACATTTGGTTGACAAATGTGCCTAGAGTTTTTTTGGCGATATGACATTTTTGGCAAAAAGGAAGAGGACAAGCAGTATTGTTTCAATCGCGAACGCGTCATGACAAATAAGTCGTTCAGAAGTTCTTTAATTTAAGTTTTTCACTTGTTTAGTTCTGTGTACATATATTTACTTTAATGTTTTCTTTGTTATTAATATATTAACTTTAAAGCATTTCGGTTGTTTTTTAATACCCAAAAACAGTGAAACTATCTGCATTAAGGGAAGCCTTAATGTAGAACTATCTTTTTAAAAATTGAAGATAGTCAAAACAGCATATATTCCAACTATTTGGCCGATAGAAGGCGAAAGAACTAGGAAAACAAACAAACAGATGGAAGGGGAAGGAACTGATTTTGATTAAACGAACATTTGGGGAGACAGTTGGTTCGGCAAATACGAAAAAAGACCTGAGGAATTGGAACATCTTCTCATCATCTGGTGCTTACTGTTGCTAACTTCGCCGTTTTCAAGAAGGAATAGAAAGAAAGTAAAACCGCGCGTGATACACTACCGGAACTACGGTATTACTGCAGATACCGTTCAGAGACGAGGAAAACCGAATTCTTGAAGGTTTATGATGATAACGAATTGGTTATTCTCCAGCAGCGACTGAAATTAGAGTCAAATCTTGACATTGCAAAAACCATGGAAATTTGTCGACAGATGCGCATCGAAAACAAAGAAAATCCGGACGATGACCTCGAAGACGATATGTCTCGCTTGCTCGGAGCATTGGTTCGCGACCGCGATCCATTCGCTGACTTCGCGGCTGACGCAAACGCTGATGTGAATAACGACATGAGACTGCTGCTCTAAACAAGCTCGGTCCGATCGTAAAAAAAAACGAGAAAATCTCATGGACAGAGAAGCGTTCTACGAACTCATACGTTCTGCAAATTACTGACAAAAACCTCTACTGCTGCAAGTCATTGCGCATCTTCTCGATCACAAGACCAATGAATCGTTGCAAGCTTTATTGACTGGTCCAGCAGGATGTGGAAAAACTAGCTTCTGCTGAAGCTAACGGTCGACAAATAAACTTTGCACTAACTCTCGTTCAACAAAAATGTTTCACATCAACCTTCGCGAGTACCCCGCACTCACCAGTGTTTTTTCGGGAAGACCGTCATAACCCAGGTCCACCTTACCAAATCCAACCACAAAAGGATAATTGATAATTGAATAGGTGATCATAAAAAGTAATATTTTTTCACTCAATTGGATCACAAAGGGGTCTGGGGGAATTAACATTCACAAAAAATGCCGTTACAGAACCACAGAAAAACTTTAAATTTCTTTTACTCGAATTGCTATTTTCTGAGGTATGACAGTCTTCATGAAAACCAATGATACATAAAGGGAAAAACAGAAAAAAAACATTATTTCCAGACTACCAGGAGAAAAAATGTTGGGAAGCCTTCCCAAACGAGCAGCACTGGCAGACGTTGTTTTGTTAACAGTCGAAGGTTGCTCACTTCGGGACGGATTATCCGACAGATCTCTGCTAGTGGTAGGAGGCGGGATACTGATGTCCTGCCTGACCTATTTTGGGGAAAAAAATAAATAATAACAAAATAACTTTGAAACTATTTAATGACATTAGCACGAATTGTTCAGAATTCACTAGTTTACCACACCTTTCTTAGAAGGATGTGTCACTCTGGTAATTGTTCCAGGAAGGAATTTTTATGTTTTTTAAAGGAACAATAAACCATGCTAATTACGTGGGAATTTAGTTGACGTCGGATGTACATATAACATCAAATAAGCCGATACCATATGATGCCATATGAGTGGCAAGATGAGTGGAATTTCCAAAAATATTGGAAATTGACGGAATTTCAACCCAGTTAACACGACGATACAAATAGGCAACAAAAAACGTCGTGTCCATAACAACAGATTAAAACTGTTTAATTAATAAGCCCCATCCTCTCCTTTCTAGACTAATGCTCGCCCTAATTATCAACATAATAACCGTCTCAAATGCAGCAGAAGAACCGATTGAATCCTACTCACTCAAGCAGCAGGGAACAGTGTTCGAGCCCATTGGAATAGCCCAAATATACCATGATCATTGGACCATAATAACCAGGATAAAGAAACCAGACTGGGACCTACACCTATCATACATAGAAAAAAGTAAGCAAGCCATCAATAGAGTATGCGAAGGGACTATCGGAGCCTTGAAGAACGAAATATGCCCCCACTGGAACCACACGCTCCAAAAAGGGATAGCAAAAATACATGAGCTAATTGAGAAAATTGAACTGACCACTAACACCCACCGAAGAACCAAGAGAGGCCTTAACAAAAAAAAAAAAAAAAAAAAAATAATGAAAACAAAAACGAAAAAAAAAATAATAATTATCAATCAATTTATCAATAAGTTATCCTATCAATAAGTATAGAGCAATAAGAAATTAATAAGCATCAAAAATAATCAATCGATTCAATGATCAACAATGTTATCAATCAATACTAATGACCAATTAATTACCTTTATACTAAATAAACTGATGGAATGAGTTCATAGAAGTAATCAAACCAATATAGTCCAACAAATCAATTACCACAAAAGCAATTCTGAACTGATTTAAGTTTTTTTTCGTTATCGATATTGGTAATTTATGACCAACGCAATGATCATTATTGATACCCACCAACTCAGTCCATCGTAGACAATCAATCGATGTAGTGCATCAATCATTTTCATAATAAAAGAATTCAAACTAATAGTATATCGATATATCTCTACAGAATCAATTGCCCAGATAGCTAGAAGTTTTCAATTGATCAGGTTTTCCAAAAAGAACAGAATTCGTATTAAGAGAAGTTTTAAACATCCAAAATAGAGAAATTAAAAGTAATATTAAGTAATTGGGAAGTCAAGAGAAAAAGACTAAGAGAAAAATGTAACATACCCAAAGGAAGAGCTGACCTCAGCAATGGAGGTGTATAAAATAGACAGCATCACAACCCAGCACTCATACCAGAATCCAACATGGACGCCTCAAGACGATACCAACCACCCCCGCCATTCGAGGAAACCCGCTGGATGGGAATCGCGGAAAAGCTCATTAGGCAAATACCACTACCGAAGGAGGAACAGCTGTCCGCAGGCGTAGAAATATTCCTGATGAACCGCTGGATAGAAGCCATGACGAGGAAAGGACTATCAACCCCCAAAACAGAGGACTCTGATGGAAAAGGTGGCACCAGCAATACTGAAAAATAAGATCAAATTATACTCTGTAAATAAAAAAAAAACTTTTGGGGAACCCTTCTAAAGGAGGGAGGAATGTCATGATCTGAAAAAACTAATAATCAAACAAAACCACGAAAATTGACTACGCGCGTGTAGCCTTGGACATGACGCATTCAGGAACATTCTCACGGTGGAAAATGCTGTGCAAAGCAAGAAAAACAGTATAAAACAGGGAAACGGAAAACATTTAGGCAGTTATTGATCAGCCACCGGGAATACGACGACTCTTCGCGTGCCAGAAGAGTCTTCAAGGAAGACATCGCCCCTACAGCCAGTTTGAAGGAAGACCTCGCCTCTACCGACATTTCCCGAGAGAAGACATCGCCTCTACAGCCAGATTTGAAGGAAGATCTCGCTTCTACAGCCAGCTTGAAGGAAGACCTCGCCTCTACCGACATTTTCCGAGAGAAGACATCGCTTCTACAGAGCTTTAGAAGGAAGACATCCCTGCAGAATTCAACAGAAGAATTCCGTTCTTTTTGGGTGAATTGACCTAGTAGTCAACACCAAAACACTGAAAGGTCCTAGTAGACCTCAGTTCTCTCCAAGTAGGGGAGTTGGTTATGTCAAGCGGAGACAACTCTAGTCTCAAGGAGGCGTTGAGGAATCCGACAGCTGGCCCCAGACCGATTACCATCGAGGAGTATCGTCAGCGTCAACTTGAACGACGTCCTAAGGAAGTTAATCCAACCCCAGTAAAGAAACAGAAGTCCGGTTCGGAGGCTTACTTCAAGCGGAAGCTCCAGGAAGCACAAAAGGAACTCATCGTAGCGAGTACGAAGGAAGCCAAAAGAATAGCCAGTCAAAGGATCAACGAGCTGAAAATGGAGCGAAGGAACTACCGGCAGCTGAAGAAGTCCCTCAAGCGGGAAATGATGTAAGATAGAGCTAGGCAGCATACTCACTCTCCGGGAGTAACCCCGCCATTGTAAAGATTAGAAGAAAGACAATAAACGTTATGTACCATTATTTCCGAGTATCACTTTGAAACGTCCCAACCAAATCTCGATTTTCGTGAATGATTTTATGTCCATTGATCAAAACCCCAGAAACACCCAACAACACCACCCCTTTTTCACAACTATTTAAGTTCAACATAAAGGTAATCAGGGGCTGTTCATCATCAGAGACAGTCCTTCGAAGAGTACGGACGCGTTCTTTACATTCGAAGTTTAACAGTGTTCCACGCGCGAAATAAGTGAATTCAAGTGAAAAGTGTTAATAATACTATGCTTATAACTATATCTATAAAAATAAAAACATCTGCAATATCTAAAATACGTGTAAAATCTGTGTCAAAATAACATCAAAAACTGTGTTTCTGTTTGACACTCAAGACAGTAGGTCTTAGAGTGAAGAACAAAAAGAAAAACTATAGTGTTCCGAAAGTATAACCCACAGAACGGAACAATTGAACTAGTTTGGTCTTAGAGCCAAAAACTAAAAGCTTTGTATTGAAGCGTGTAATGTCGGACAAAACAGTGACTGACTAGCAGTTTACACTTATATATATATATATTTTTGTATTGATTAAAATCAGTGTATTCCTTGGACACTCTAGATATGGACAAACCGGAAGCACATGTACCTGCGCAGGGGACCTCTCGGCCTCAGCGCAACGCGAGGAATAAATCAGGTGATCTGTTCTCTGGTGATGAGGCAGTTACAGGATCAAAAAAGAAAATTAAACTCGCTCGTAAGAGCGATATTGACACTAGGATGTTCCAAATGGAACAAAATCTTCTGGCCATGGCCAACAGCAACCAGCAGTTCCAAAAACAATTTAGGCAGCTGGCGGAACATTATGATAAGTACATCATCAAACGTTGTGAATCGCTCACATTCATCAAGGAGCACATTACATCGGTGATCCAACATAAAACCGATCTACAGACAACCTCATTGACGACAGCTAAGGACGCAGATGAGCAACCAGCCTCACCTAATCCAAGACTCCAGCAACCTCTAATGAAGCCAACACACAATGAAACACCCAAGCCTCAAACCAACCAGGTAGCTTCAAGCAGTTCGACTGAAACCAATAGGACATTAATAAATAAAAAACCTGCCAAAAAAGGTAAAAATCAACCAACTACTAACACTAACAACATATCAACAGAAAAAGTGCAAACCTCCCGCCACAATCGCTACAACAGTTTGGAAGACTGCCAAGTTTCCGATGATTGTGATATGGATCCGGACTCATTCCCCCCACTAAAGCAACAAACTAACCCCACAATAAACACCAACACATCTCCACAACCTTCTGCTGTGGAACTAACAACAAGCCCGAAAAATCTTCCACCCATAATAGCCCATGATCTAAATATCAAAGTTTTTGGCGATCGATTGAACCAAAAAATCGGGGCCAGGAATTTTGAATTCAGAAAAATTAATAAAACTTGCACACACATCATAACCCACAGCAAGGATGTCCGAAATGCAGCAATGCTTCTCTGTGGCGAACTCAACGTTGCGAGTTTCACACACACCCCCAAAGATGAAAAAACACCAACTTTGCTTCTAAAAAACGTTGATAAATCCTTCGACAAAAACGACGTCACTTCCGCTCTAACCAGCACTTTCCCTGACGTTACCTTCTCTCGCATTGAAAAATATGCACCTCCTCCTAGATATGTCAAAACAAATCCCAATAGATACCAACACATCAATATTTGGCAGGTGCAATGCGCTCCTGGCACAAATATTGGTGTCATACTAAAGACCACTTGCCTTCGTGAGTTAAACTCAATTGTCAAATTCGAATTGATGATGTCACAAGAAATACCTCAATGTAAAAGGTGTCAACGTCACGGACATGTCGCTAAAAACTGCAACATGGCACGTCGATGTGTACGGTGCGGTCAAGGCCATGAACTAGGTCAGTGCCCTCTACCCCCTAAAGAAATCGACCCCGTAACAAACACTCAAATCGAAAGCGCCATACCAACTTGCTGCAACTGCGGCGAACGCGGACATCCTGCAAATTTTAAATGCACAAAATACAAGGAGATTATCAAAAAACAAAAAGAAAATAAAGCCAAACAAGCTGCCCTTTCTGAGTTTAGGAAACAATCCTTCAACAATTTCGTGAACGAAGGCGTATCTTTTGCGAGCCAATCAAAGCCCATACAGCCATCTATACCCAATAATTTCCAGTTAAAAGAACTTCCAGCTAAACCTACAACCTCATCAAAACCTCCCCAAACAAATTTGCCTAATAGTGCACCGGAAAACTCCGAGTTCTTCAACAAGGTCCTTGGAATATTTCAAATGGCTAAAGAAATGAAACCTGCTTACGACCGCCTCCAAACCAGCATTGAAAAAGAAGCCTTCATTGTTTCCAAAATATTCAAATTCGCACTTGAAAATGGGTCGAACTTTTAAAATCCTTACACTTAATGCCAACTCAATATTATCAATTGCCAGACGAGCAATTCTCGAAGATTTTCTCGAAACTCACAAGCCTGTTATAGCTCTCATAACGGAAACCAAACTTCAACCTCAACACAGAGTGGCATTTAAAAACTACAACGCCGTTCGCAGAGATCGTGTAGCCTCACACTTAAGCCCCAGTGGTGGTGTTGCTGTCCTTCTCCTCAAAAAATACAGTTATGAAATAATTGATCTTCCAACCTTAAGCACCATTGAAGCCGTCGGAATATCACTTCAACTAGAAAATAGCCAAGCTCTAAGCTTCTTCTCCATATACCATTCTGCCAGATTGTGTAGTCGACTGGACCCGTCCAACCTTGAAATATTAATAAATAGCTCCAGAAATACTCCGTTCATCATTGGAGGAGACTTCAATTCCAGGCATTCACACTGGAATAACTCCATAACATGCCCAAACGGGACTAAACTATTTCAGTGGTATGTGGATAACCAAATTGATTTAAATCTCGAAATACTTGCGCCCAACACCCCTACTCGCTTACAATCCACTCTTGACTTCTTCATTGCATCCTCCTCACTGAACCTTATTCTCTCTCAACCCAGAGTAGTGGACGGTATCTCCGATCACAGTGGTGTCATCATGCATATAAATGATATATCTACAGCCAGAGCGCTTCCCAGGCAAATTCCTGATTTTAGCAGAACCAACTGGCCTCAATTTAACGCAACCCTTGATTTTAAACTAAGACAACTCCACCTCCCAACCACTAGAAACCTTACTGCCAAAGAAACAAATGATTTTGCTGAGGCTCTTCAAAACATTCTTCTCGATACCTCTAAGATCCACACCCCCCTATACAGACTTGATTACACACACCAAGTCATACTAGACGATATGACATTAAAACTCATTCGTCAACGCAAGGTGCTCCTAAGAGCCAGGTATCGAGCCCGATTCACTCCACGTGAAGCGATGCTGAAATCAATATTACGCAACCTAGACACAATCATAAAGCAGCGAGTCAATCACTGCCGTACTACCCAATTTCAAGACAAGGTTAAAAATATAAAAAACAACCATGATGCTTTCAAAAATATCAAACAGATTTGTGGAAAAAACAACTCTATCCCGTCCATAACCCACGATAATTTAATTATTAATAATGATACCTCCAAAGCTAACATCATTGGTCAAGTTTTCGAAAACAATCACAAGCTCACCCTTGACCTTGGGGATCCCAATTTCAACAACACTGTCAAAACTGAAATAGCCAATGTCTTCGAAAGCTTCAACGACCCCATTACTGAGTTCAGCCCTGAATTCCCTGCAAACCTCCGTCCCCATCAAACTTCTCCTAACTTTGTTTCTCCAACTTCTCTAATCCAAATGGCTAAGGTTAAAAAACCCAAAAAGAGCCCCGGGATAGACAATATCTCTAATTTTTCGCTTCAAAAACTCTCCGTTCTGTTTTACATCAAATTAGCCACCCTTTTTAACCATGCCTACAATATTGGCCACTTCCCACAAATCTGGAAACATGCAATTGTTTGTCCAATCCCTAAGGTTGGCAAACCCAAAAACTTAGCTACAAGCTATCGACCTATTTCACTACTCACGTGCATCAGCAAACGTCTACGTCTACAAACTACGAAATCTCAATTTTCCCCTTACATTATGCAGCGTCATTTACCAATTCATAACTAAACGATCTTTTCAAGTAAGAGTTGGAGGCAATATGTCCCGTATCTTTCACGTTCAGGCTGGAGTCCCCCAAGGCTCTGTCCTTGGCCCTAAGCTGTTCAACCTCTATACCAGTGACATTCCACAGGCCTCCCCAGTCAGCAAAGTTAAACAACTCTGTTTTGCTGACGATCTTCTGGTATACATGTCCTCGCGATCACCACATATCGCCTCCAGAGAGCTAAACACTCACCTCTCCACGCTCTCTTCCTACTGTAACAAGTGGAAAATTAAAATTAATTCAAGCAAAATCGTTGCAATCGCGTTAACTGGCCTATCCAAACGCCAATCCCATTTTTCAAAGAATATCAAACTCTCTCTAGGAAACACTCCCATACCACTTAAGGATTCCATGAAATACCTCGGAGTGATCTACACCCCCAAGATGAACTTTATACCGCACGTTAAACACCTAAAGCAAAAAGTCCATATCAGAACTCAGTACCTCCACAACGCGCTACGGCGTAACAACCTTCTCAACTCAAAGGTGAAACTCCTCTGTTATAAGCAGCTCATTAGGCCTATAATTAGCTATGCTTTTCCGATCTGGCATTCTATCTCGTCAGCCCAAATGGAAAAACTTCGCTTGGTTGAAAGAAAAATTCTTCGTAATTGTATCAACTACTGCCGCAAGCCCAATAAAAAACACCACAACAATTCTTATTTGTACCGAAGAGCCAATATCATGCGACTCGACAACTACCTCCTCTCCCTTGCATACAAATATCTCGAAAGAGCCCAAAACAGCAACAACAAACTTTTAAAGGAAGCAATAATCATTGACTCCTCTATCATTGACTCTCTGCGAATAAAACCACCACAATATCTTTTAAGATATCGCGAAGAATATATAGAAGGAACAACCATTCCCTTATACAACCGTAAATCTAAGAACTCCACCGACCGTGTTTACAGCTAAGCTGTACCTCTGCCTCCTCGAGCAAAATTCAGTAAGCAAATAACTTATAGTACTAATAGTACTTTTAGGCGACCCACTAACTTTCAATTTCCTCTACTAATAAACCCTTTCTTTCAGCTTTTCAATGGCGAGTTGCCATGGAGCCTACTCTTACTGACAGATCGCCTTCGAATTGCAGGTGGGTTGCTAACTTCGTTAGTCAATTGGCTGTAGTTCGGGGTGGCGATCGTTGGTCGGAGAGGTAACTCTTACTTAGTGTAAGAGGTGTGGAACAAGAAGGAAGCTTCGGCAGTCTCAATCAAGACTGCAGTAATCTCTTCTTAGAGATTTTGTTCCTAAAACTCCAACAAAACCCCCCCCCCATTTTTTTTTTTAATCAGGGGCTGTTCAGACGTGACACTCAAACGTGAAGGAACATTCGGTGACACAAGCAAGCGAACTCTTGCTCTAGCATCCTTCAGTGAACCAAGCAAGCGAATTCTTGCTCTATAAAAATCATCTATTGTTAAAACTATTTTTGCTGAAACTGTTAATTAATAAAACACTTATAAATTGTGTATGTTTTGTATGAAAACATATTCATGGATACATGAATGAATACATTGAATTAAAACACAAATCTTGTATTATTTTTCGAATTTGATATACAAGATTAAACACGAATAGCATTCATTTATAACCTAAAACTTAATCTAGCTACTTTGATCCATAGAACTCGAGTTCTTACGTAGCTTCATACCATCATCACTAATTCGTGAAACCGTAGTAATGCTTTAGCTTGCTGGCCACTATGACATCGCATATAAAAGTTGCGTCACGTTATCTCACATTTTTCGGAAAAAGAATAGCAGAGCTTCATATTTTTAAAAAAATGTCGAAGAAATCAACTTTCAGAAAGGAGACAAAGGAATAATCTGAAGTCAATTCTTAAGGATGTAAACAAAATTTAGGAACGCCAACTGTTGAGGAAGTATGCATAATACTTATCGAAGAAGCGAAAGTTAAAAATATAAATGAGAATCACATAGTAATAAAGGAGAGATTCATGAAACAACAGAGCAGGAGTCTGGCAATGAGTCTAACGGTGGAGTTGAAAATCTAGATGAAGAAAATGTAGACGAAAGTTCTAATAATAGCGATAGTGAAAAGGACTACAGTCATAATGGTGATAATCATGTTCGTTCTGATGATGATGATGACGTTGAAGATAACAATCGTCATGTGGATGATGATGATAGAGATATTTTTTATGAACATAGCCGTTCACTTTATAGGGATGCACCGTTAATAATATCTCAAAGCATGACCATAATTTGAGCTCTCTTTAAGAAGCACAATTTTATGCGTCAGCCTTAGAAGATATACTGACAGTAATTTATTTACGTTGCCCCAAACACAATCTGTATTGGCATGGCTTGCTTACATTTAAAAAATACTTGTTCTCTATATTGAATTATAATAAATTGCGTTATAATATTAATGAGTGTCTTATTTGAAACATAACACAGGCTACCAAAATAAGGGTGATACGATTAATGATTATAATTGATTATAATTATATGATGTATGTGGAGTGGTCAATTATAAGTTAATAAATTAAAGACTCAGATTGGTTTAAGACTGAACTTTATTTTCTTGCATCAACATACTTGGTTTTAATCTAAATCGCGACTGACTTGCTTTCCGAAATTACGACAATTTTTATTATTGAATTTTGCTTACAACTAAATTTTGCCCGTGGGAACTGTCTGGCCGAAAAGGTTTTGAACGGAAGAAATGGTTCATATTTCGCGTTTCCAGAATGCTGGAATTATTTGATCGCGCATAATTTTCATGCGCGTGTTGGATGCGCGTTTTGGATCCGCGTGACGGATGCGCGTGTTAGATTTATGTTGTTAACTTATATAAAAACATGATTGAATGTGGATTCTTCAAAAATAGAAACAATATTTCTTTGACTTTTTATATTTTCTATACGTTTTTAGTTTGAAATTTATAAATATTGTTGCGAATTGAATATCAGTCAGCTGTGTGAACTAGTGTATACTATACTCATCAACTTAGTAATAATTTACAATCTTGAGGACTGTCCAAAAACTGATTTAGGACTCTCATTATGCATCATTCCATAAAGTGTTTATTTGGTTTATACACCAATCCACTAGTACACGGAAACACGGAATGTATATTGCAAATAGATGATTTCTTTATTATTATTATTATTATTTTTTTATTTCAGATTTTCAACAACTTTAACTGAATTCAAAATTCAATTCAGTGATCAATTCAGTGCCAGTCTTGATAATGTTCCTATAAAACTTCATTAGAAACTTACGCCAAAATACACCCAACAGTTTTTGTGGAAAAACAACATGGTTTCAGATTCAGTAACAATCAAACATTCATCTGTGTAAAAGGATGTGCTGAAAGTAATATAGAAAATAGTGCCTTTTAACAAAGGATTCGAATACATATTTAACTCTTCCGTAGGTGATGAAGAAAAACAAATATTATTATAGAAAACTAACACGGGTTCCCAGAAAAACGGAAACACGGAAACACGGGAACACGGAAACACGGAAACACGGGTACACGGGTACACCGGTACACGGAAACACGGAAGCACGGAAGCACGGGAACACGGAAACACGGAAGCACGGGAACACGGAAACACGGAAGCACGGGAACACGGGTATATGGAATATATGTTGTTAATAGAAAATTTCTTTATTAATCTTTGTTTTTTCAGATTTTCAACAACTTTATTACTGTAGAGCTAACTGAATTCACATTTTATGCTACAAGTGAAAGCAATTTTTGAAATTAAAACAACGTATTTATTCATAAAAAGGAAACGGTGGTTGACAATTTTAACTCAAACTAAATTATAAACGGAATGTTAACTTAAACTACTTAAACTGCAACTAAAAGAGCCTATATATGAAATATTTATTTATTTTATTTCATTTTATATAACAAGATATCTTACTACTATACAACTATATTTTATATAGTCAGCGTTTGACTCGAGTGAGTAATAGTTTAAATCTTTTGTTTTCCTTCTCTCGTATATAACAAATATAATGCCAAGGCGAAAAAGAGTTGTTTTGTCCCTTAAAGACAAGGTGAATATTATTCAGTGCTTAAAAAATTGTGAATCTGGCAGTGGGTTGGCGCAGACTTATGGAGTAGGAACTTCTACACTATCAGACCTGAAAAAGAACTCCTCATGAAAAGACCTCAAAATGAAGCTCTAGATAAGGCTGTTTTCACTTGGTTCTTACAAAAAAGAGCATGCGGTCAGCCCATATCTGGACCCTTTCTGTGTGATAAAGCATTAGATTTCAACAAAAGATTCAAGATTCAGCTTGGCGGTGATACTTCTTTTAAGGCGAGCTGTGGATGCTTTGCTAGATTCCAATTAGACATGGAATTCGCGAACTGGAAATCCAAGAAAAAAAACTGTCCGCCAACGTCACTTCCGTAGACTTTTTTGTAGACGATTTAAAAGTATTTCTAGATGAAAAAGAGTACGATCTAGATTTCATGTACAATGCGGACGAAGCAGGACTTAATTGGAAAGCTCTACCAAGCAGATCATTAGCATGGCGCCATGAAAATGCTGCACCGGTTTAAAAAGTGAGTGAGGACAGAGTAACGGTTATGGTTTGCGCGAATGCTACTGGAACCCATCGATTACCGCTGCTACTTATAGGAGAATCAAAAAATTAACGTTACCTATGGACAAAAGTGTGATTGAAACCATAAAGCGTTTCTACAGAAAGCAACTACTGCGTCGCCTTTTGTCAGCAGACGATAGTAACATCGAGACGATGTTAATTTTTTTTAACAAACTAATTTAAGAGATTGCTTTTATATGCTGGCAGAAGCCTGGAACCCTGTAGAATCGCTAACATTAAAAAGGGCATGGAACAAATTATTAAAATTAACTCGATGCCATTCATTAAACGAATCACACCACGATTGCTTCCAAGAGGTAACAGAAGCAATGAAACTTCTTAGCATTGGTCCAGGATGCGATGAAGAACATATCAAAGAGTTGCTGAGCTGCGATAGTAATGATCCTGGTTTCCAAATATTAACAGACGAAGAAATGATTGATGACGTGAATGGTACTGAAAAAGAAGAGGAAGAAACTGGGGAAGTAGTTCCAGTACCATCTCACGCAGAAGCTTTTAAAGCCCTAGATGTTGCATCTAAGTGGTTTGAAAGGCAGGATGAATCGAACACTATACAGTTGCTACGATTTATTACGTCAAGGACTTTTAACAAATTATTTCCAACCAAAATTATAAAAGTTAATCAATAAAAATTGATTAAACATTAAATATTTTATTGCATTTTAAATATTATATATTGTAGTTGAAATCGTTTTAACTGATCCTGATAATCGGAATTTTACTGTATAGACTTCGTGCACAATTTGAACAACTATATCAGAGATTCCAATTGAAGGATAATAATTGTTGGTATTTGCTGACTGCAACGATACAACATAGTGTATTTCAAATCATCAGTTCAGTTCCACAGGTCATCGTTAGTGATAAGGGCGGCCGTACACGGACTGCTCGAGCAGTTAACGGCTGAGCGACGTACACGGACCGCTCGAGCGGTCGGCGTCAACTGCTCGAGCAGTCGGTTGTTGGCTGCTCGAGCTGTCGCTACCAACCGCTCGAGCAGTTGACTTTCTACCGCAGTCGAGTCATGGATTCTGACGAGGAAGCACTGCTTTTGCTACTTCTGCTCAAGCGGAGATGACGGCGGCGAAAAACGAGAAAATTTTGGGTTCATCCAATTTTGGAATTAAGAGAACAACATGGACAATTCCATCATTTAATTTAAATAAATTTGAGGATACGTTTGAGGGTCTTCCTCACTCTACAATACATTCAACCCAGCAAGTTCGTCCAGGTGGGCCTATGTTAACAACAATCCTTGTGTGTATTGCACTAATAAGCGCATCACTATCGCACACGCCCTCCATTTACAAGGATCAGTCGACAACTGAGACGAGACAGAGAGACAGACAAACGCCGCGCAGTCAACGGCCCGAGCAGTCGGTGTATGCCTTGCGATGTAATTTCATCATGCAGTCGACGGCTTGAAGCGGACGCGACTGCTCGAGCAGTCGTGTGTACGGTAGCGGATGAATCATTAAATTTCACCGCGCGGTCGAAGCTTCAAGCAGTCGGTCTCAACTGCTTGAAGCAGTCCGTGTACAATCGGGAACATACGGTCTGCAAAAACTGCACAAATTATCACCAAAAAGCTTCACTTCACTTGACTTGGTCACTTCACTTCGAATAATAAAAATCTCCTCATCTCATGCATGGCCTTTTATAACCGAAATAATTTGCCCCACCACCTATTATTCAAATGGTCTTCATCAAAAAGGCAACAACCTCGTATCCCTATCAGGTCCACCCATTTGAAAAATATTCGGCGCAACAGTCAAAAATCCATAAGCCGTCTTTCATAACAGAAAAGGGGCAACAAAGAAAAACATTAAATCGTCATCAGCCAGAATTTATTCTTTTATTCTCTAATATCTACAAGGATATTATCAGCCAGTCCAACCTTGAATAAATTCGACGTGACCCAGACTCGTTAAGGCCGGCGACTCCGCTGATAAGGGAACTCCGCAACATTGCAGCACTGAAACATTCGACAATGTTGCAACATTCGGCAACATTGTATTACAAAAGGAATATGCAGAATGACATTAGAAAAATGTGGTGATGCAGAAAACCGTGTATCAAAAATGCTAGATCAGATAAACAAGCTAGCAGGATTAGGCAAGATACTCGACGACGATATTATTGCATCAATGCTATTGGAAGTTTACCGGACTCAAATAGTCCACTAGTTCTCGGTGTTAAAAGCGGACGTAATGAAGGCATTACATCTAACCCAGTGAAAAGTAAAATCATTAATGAATACAAAAGGCGTAAGAGTACGACAAAAAAACACACTGAATATGTCTATTCTTTCTCATTCTCTCGCAGGCAATGTTCTATGTATGTATATGTCCCTTTTTAGTGTCGCTTTTTCGTTTCATCGAGTTTCAAATCACAACGGTGCAAAAGAAGTTTTCGTTTCAAAAACTCAAGTTGTAGCAAGGATTTTATGCACCTGTGGGACCACCGCCTTGGACATAAAAACGTAAGCGCATTGAAAGTCTTAGTCAAAGACTTAGCCACAAGAATAATTATAAAATAATGCAGTAAGGACACAGGTGTTTGTGAATGTTGAGGTAGCAGGAATATGCCGAAAAATCCATTCCCGGCAGAGGACTCAGCCAGGGTAGTAGTCGTATTTGTTTGATTTTCGTATAAATGTAGATTTGTTGACCTGGGTCATAAAAGGAGAAAATCACAGTTTAGTTTAGTGTGTCCGTCCGTTGTCCGTCCAATTTAAAAAAAGCTTTTTACTTATTACGATACGATATGTGAAAAATGTCGATATTTTATTTAGATATATCGCTTAATATCGATAAGAGATTTCGATGTATTATATCGCAAAAAATATGGATATATTCCCTATTTCCAAGCGGCGTCAAATTAGCGAACGGAGACGACACAAGCGTCACGGCAAAAGGAGACGTCAAAATCACTGCATATGTGGGAAACGGCACTAAAACTATCAAACTCGAAAATGCACTCTACGTTTCGGATATTAGGACCAACCTTTTATACAATTGCGACATCGTGTTTGTGCACTTGTATGTACATACTTGCAAATTTAGTTATTTTCATTTACTCATAAAGCAAACATAAGCAGGTATGTTAGTTATTAATTATTGTTTTAATGCCCGGTTTCACAAACGATAAATGAGTAAATTTACCCACCAAAGGCAAAGTGTTTGTTTGCTGGCAATCTACTCTTGTTCTTGTATGCGAATAGATCGCCAGTGGTAGTTACGCATCAGTTCTCCGCTAGGTCGATTTCGTTTCACAAAAATCCCGTAAATAGCTAGGCGCATTTAAGGATTATGGCCAACGCAAAATTTTGATATTGTGTATGGAAATATTTTTGGTAAGTAGTCAAATAAATTGAATTTATTGATAAATCAACCAAACGGAATTCCAGATTATTCGAACTTTTTGCAACATCATCTGCATCCTACAGTTTGAGTTATGATGAACTTCAAAGTAGAAATCAAAGCAGCATCAAAAACTTTATTGATGTTATAAATTTGTTAAACTGACAGAACAATTGTACAAAGTAAATATAAATAAAACAAAAATTTGAACTCAAAAATCGAAATTTTGCTCTTAACAAAAAATTTCACACAAAAAAAATGTATGTCGCTTGGACAGAGAAAATTAAGATTAAGTTTTGCCACTTTACCGAAGTTTACGTTCCATTTTCCAAGCTATGGAATGGAATTTTTAAAAAACCCCATAGTTAACTACTCATGCAAATTTCATCGGAATAAATATTTTCTCACCAAGTAAAATGACAGTTGCAGTATTATAATAAAAACAAATTTTTTTTGAATCAATAGACAGTGAATCATTCACGACACCCGAATTAAGCCACACGTAGACACTAAGAGAAAGTTAGATCCTGACTAACTGCTATGTATAGTTTAAGCACATGATAGCGTTCTTTATTCACGTAGATTTAAGTAACATTGTAAAATAAGATGAATAAATATATATTTTTTGCAATATTTTTTGTTTTTATCTGGATTTCATTTCATACGGAGTAACTACTCAGCGATTAAATTTCCGAGAGTATCTTTGTGAAATGCTAGTTAAATTTACTCTCGGAGTAAACTTAATCGCTGAGTATTTACTTTTCGTTTACTTTATTCTTTGTGAAACGGGGCATAAATGTTTGTTTAACCCTATTATTCTAGAATGAATGCACCAAGCAAAGGCCGGAATAAAATAGAAACTTATCATTATCACTGGGAATCGAATGGGTAGATTATTTCTTTACTATGATGAAAGATGAATGTGTGTGTTTTATTTGCAACGCAACAGAAGCTTTGTCGCAGAAATCAAAAGTCAAAAGACATTTTCGTAAAGTTCATAAATACTCTGAAGAAGATTATCCACGTGGTACGGCGTTATAAAAGGCCAAAATGTATAATAAACAAAATAGTTTTTCAAAACATAACACGAACTCGAAGACTGCTGCGATTGCCATATTCAAAGTTGCTAATATTTCAATCAAACATAATAAACTGTATCAAGATGGGGAAGTATGGAAAGAAACTTTTATTAAAGCTGGAGAAGTGTTGTTTCAAAATTTTAAAAATAAGTCGCAAATAATGGCATTCATTAAAAATATGTCGTTATCGCGAAATACAGTTATGCGTAGAACGAATTAGCCAAAACGTTGAAGATATTTTACATGAAAACTTTAATAAATGAACTTTATTGTCACTACAGTTTAACGAATCCACATACTCCATATGTACATTAGCACTACACAATTATGTGTTTTTAGTAGAACGGTTTCCGAAGATACGTCTGCCACAGGAGAACTATCAACAATGCACGGACGCACAAGAGGTTATGATATATTCGATTAATTTAAAAATTATGTTGCACGTACAAATTTGCTCCGGCAATTATCGGTAGTAAAGGTGACTTCGTTGCTCTGTGTAAATGTGATGATAATATTCAAAATTTTATGGATTATTATCATTGTATATTAGGTATACATCCTCAACTGCTATGTTCAAAAGTATTGAATTTTTTGTAAAATAATAAATTTCATGAGAGCTAAAAATTTGTCACGTCGTCACTGTCGTGCTATGCTGAAAGAATGCGGCGATGAACAAAATGAACTTTTACGGTAGACTGATGTAAGATGGTTGTCGTGCTACATTTTCAACGAGATACATTTTCAAATAATAGCTGCTATTATCGCAATGCTTCTAAAAGAATTCGAAGGAAGATTTCCGGCATTAATTGAACTTGAATATATTGCCAGCTTTTTGTCTTGACCATTTAATGACATCATAGATGTTGAAAGTCTAGCTCAGAAACTAAACAACTTTCTCGGTACTATAAATTTAGCAGGCTTGGAAGAAGAAATATCAAATATTAAGTGCGACATAAATTTTAAGTCACTGGTGTAGGATGTAAATAAAAATTGTTTCAAATGCGATTCGTCTTTTTTTTGTCCTCTTCTCTTTCGTTGTGTGTGTGTTGTTTCGTTTCTGCGAGATTATTTAGGTTCCCTGTTGTGTGGAATGAGCACACGCGTGAGCGTATGGGTTTGCCGATAAGGCACTTTGTCCCTTCACGGGAAGGAAAATGCGCAGTTGATTTACGCAGTCATTAAGTCTTCTGGTGATAAGAAACCTTAAGACGCGACCGTTTTTTCCAACCGGGCAGCGTCGGTGAGGTTTCGGGAGTCAGTTGAAAAATAATTGTCAAAGTGAAAAGGTAAAAAGTGAAATTTCTTAAAATAAAATCGAGTGCTGTTAATTGTCAGATCTGGTGAGTAAATTCACTGAGTGTGCACTGTTGGTGTGAGTGTTGGGCAGCGTGTTTGGTGTGATGGGCCGTGAGTGAGACGGTGTAGGACGTTTCCACAGATTTGAATTGTGATCCTTGCTGCATAATGGGCCCATGTTAAAGATAATCGGTTCATTTCTCAAGTCGACGTTAGTGAAATTTAATTAAATCGTGAAGAAAGGTATCGCCGGTCATAGTGATCGGGTGACAGGTCGGTTCTCACCTGCATCCTAGCAAAAGCGTGTGAGGTTGGTTCTCACCTACGCGCTTCGTGTCTTGTTTGTGGGTAAATTCGGAATACGAGGTTGGTTCTTACCTATGTTCTGATATTGTAGTTCAATAAGGGGTCGGTTTACACCCATATTGGACAGTTTTCTGAGCTCTTGGGTTGGTTTTCACCCTCTGGCTCCTGGGCTGCCGATACCTTTGCGTGAAAAAGAGTTCACATTGTTTACTGTAATAGTTTTGTGGTCTCATTGTGCAGCACTGGGAGACAACAGATGTATCCTCATGGTGTTTTTCTTTCAGTTACAACGGACATAACTGTAGGAGTGACGATCAGCTGAAACTGGTCAGTACCGGCGCTGTGACTCTCTGACGTAATGTTTTTATTAAATTTTCATTTTTACGCTTTTACACTGGTCTTGTAGTGTACACACAAGTCAGAGATGGCGGTAGAATAAGCATGTAGGTACGCTCGCGATGTGCGAGGTTAGGGAGACGAACACGCAATGTGACAGAAGTGAACACGCACCGGAATTGTTGAATTTAATAAAGTGCATATTACGTTCAACTAGAAGTATTAATTGCTACAGGTTTCAGACTACAATTTTCGGAAACTGATAAATTTTTGGAAAAAATAAATATCCAAATATTTGGATAATTGTCGCACGTTATAAAGCTTTCTGTTCACAAATGTTTTACCTTACTGTACGATGCAAGAATAATTTCTTACCTCAATGTACTACTCACTTTTAAAGTGCCTTTTTTCTGTCCTCCTTTCGCACCTAAACTCACTCTCAACTGCGGGATCATCTTTCCAGACGGTCTTATCATCAAGTTATGAACATCTTTTTAATTTTGTTGACGATTTAATTTTGTAAGTCTCACCTGTATTAAGTCGCTAAGAAACAATTTACCGTATGTCAGCACTTTTATTTGTATAAATTCGCGCAAATTAGAATAAATAAGTTCAGTCATTAATTAGAACTCAGCCTTTTTACTTCGCTCTTAATCCAACGTGTATCGATCTAAGACCCTTGCACGCCTCAACACAAGTCTCGGTTTAACACCTTGATTTGCTCTCTTCTCTTCTTCATCTTTTAGAACGACATGGCACCAACTTCGAGGTATACCCAATCCAATAAAAAAAGAATTATCAAAATTCTACTACTTGAGAACATCCTCCGTTTTTTCGTCGGTTAAAAAATACAATGAGTGCGGAACTACAACAAACACTGAAGCTTTTGTACCGGAGTCGCCACAGACATCGTCGTAATATTATGTTCCTAGAGAGAGAAAACCAAATATTGTGCAAGACTCTTTTAAATTGTAGCCGAGAATAGTTTATGGACCATTGTTAGTATATTATACGAGGCTTACTATTATTTTGTTATATATTTCTTTTTTTAGAATAGTTATGGAAAATTCTGGGAGTATGACGCCGCATACATCAACGGGACATTCCTTAAGGAGCAATTTAGAATGCATTCAAGAGTTGTTCCTTAAAGTTAAAGCACTAAAGAAGGAAGACACCAATTATAGAAAATGCTAGACATTAGAAAAACGCATTGCAATCGCTCTATATACATTGAGGGCTTCTGCGGAATACGCCACGATCGCTAGTTTGTTTGGAGTATCAAGAGCAAGCGTTTGTTTAACTTTGCAAGAATTTTGTGACGAAGTGTGGTACGTGGCTCCTGAATACATCAAAGCATTCCCATTAAAAAGGAATATTATAAGAGAATGTGTCCAAGGCTTTGAAGAACTAGGACTTCCACAATGTTTCGGCGCTCTCGGTAAAACAGTATGAAAATATTCTCCAAATTATTTGTCATGGACTTTTGTTTCCTAGATGGTTGTCACATTGTGATCAGGCCATATAAGGAAGAAGCAATTGATTTTTACGAGTACAACTATAAAAGGTGGTACTCAATTGTCGTATTGGCTTTAGTTGACTATAGGTAAAATACTTTTTACTTAAATGCACATTTCATATGAAATTCTATTATTTTGATTTATTTAGAATTTCTGGTTCCAGGTATCGTTTCCAGTACATAAATGAAGGATGTCCTGGACGATGCAATGACTCCCAAATTTACGAGAAATCACCATTGAAGAAATTGCTTCATGGCGATCTTCTCAAGAAAATGTCGAAAGACATAATGCGTGTAAACATCCCAGTTTTCATAATAGCTCATTCAGCGTTCCGCTTTTCGGGTAATGTCATGAATCCATATCCTTTTTCCGTCTCCGGGAAAACAAAAAACTTTGAACTACGCATTATCAAAAGTTGAAACTACTTTGGGCATCGTGTAACACCAGGGGGCAGATTCTGCAACTGTGAGTTTCGAAGTGTTCACCGATTTCGGTGTTCACACGTGATTTGCGCGAGTTACGGTTTCACCAACACCCTCATCAACTATGGTTTCACCAAGCCAAGTTCATCAACCAGTAGGGTCATAGACGGTGACTGATCGATGAACCCGAATGCCAATCAACTCCATTCACAGAACGCAGACTTTACAATTTTCCGATTTTCCACAAATTACATTTTTCTACAAATTTCCGTCGTCTCCGCAAAATTTACTGATCGATGAACCCGAATGCCGATGAACTCCAAAATACAGAATGCAGACCTTGCTATTTTCCTCGCACCGATCGGAAAACCAAAATCCGTCGTCTCCGCAAAAAATTAGAGAATAAGAAGGTAATACCCCAGCGAAGCCGGGCAGTTGTAACCAAGTTTCTGCAGAACTTAAAACCTAACGTTACTAATTATTGAAATTAAAAATAAAAGCATAAACTAGTTATTGAAATCAAAAACTATCCAAACTTACAACATTACTTAAATTAATTTTTGAATTTGTAAATTAAAATTGTGAACAATACTTTGATGTCTTAAAATTTTAAACTATCTGCGAATTACCTTAAATAATTGTGAACTATCTTTATCTAATTTGTAAATTAAAATTGTGAACAATACTTTGATGTCTTAAAATTTTAAACTATCTGCGAATTACTTCAAATAATTGTGAACTATCTTTATCTAATTTTTTTACGAAATTGCAAAGTTTTAAACACAACAAATTGTGAATTATATTATAAATTAAAATTGTGAATAGAATAGAAAAAAAAAAACGAAAAATAAATTTGTGTATTTTATTGCGAGGAACAAGATTTAATTACTCCTAATAACTTCGTGTACCTGATTGTGGTGAACGAAACTTAACTCGCGTCCGCTGCGGTGTGAATGAGTTTTTTTGACGTTTGAAGTGTACACCGCGTGAATATATTTGCACTGGGTAAATCATTGTGAATTTTGAATTCGTAGAGTGAATATCGATTTTGTATCAGTTTCCGCAACATATTTTTCAAATTTTTGGTAGTTTTTACAAGATTTTTAATAAAACACAAGAGGTATGATAACAAAAATAAATCTTGTGAATTTTTAATACATATTTTTTAATTTTTCTGTGTATTTCTTTTGCAGATAATAATAATGGAGAGGTCAAAGAAGCCGAGTGAGGAACAAAAGGAAATATTGTTAGATTTCATGGAAATGAATCTAGATTTCGCTTGTGATAGGTAAATCCTTGTTATACTTATAAATTATGTACATTTTGATAAATTATTACGTGTTTAGATTTGAATCATCGGACGGGGCATTTTTACGCCATGAAAAGTGGAATGAGCTTGCCGAGAAGCTCAATAGCGTGGGAGGAGCGGTGAAGATGCAAAAAAATGGCGTAAATATTGGACGGATGAAAAGTAAAATAATTGAATATTTTGTTTGAATCTTTTTTCATTTTTGTTTCCATATTTCTAGGCTTCACATGAAAGAAAGGCGGGCGCTTTTGGATGCGTCCATTAACAAAAGCGGAGTTAATGGCATTAGAATGCCGGATCAGCTCTCCCTTCGGCGAGATTCCTTCGGCGGTCAGTGGGAGTGGAGAAGTGTCAGAATTGTTCGCCAGTACTTCTCAACAGGTAAATTGCAAGACAGAAAAAAATAGATTATGTTTTTGATGATTTTTTCTTGTTTTGTTATAGAATGAAGAGCCTGATTATACCGAAACAGAGTATCTCGTGGAGGAGTTGGAGAGTTCGACCATTCCAACAAATAACCAGGTGCAACAGGACACGCCGCAACGGTTAACGACATCGATAACATCAACAAGGAAGAGGAAGCGAGCCCCTCCAGGCCAGACGAGGGACAAGGAATTCGATGTCCAATTACTAGAATTGGAAAAACAAAAATTTGAGTACGAAAAGGCACAACGAGAGAAAGAATATGCCTTGAGGAAGAAGGAATTTGAATTGAAGGAGTTCGTTAAAAAAAAAAAATTAGATTTAGAGGAAAGGAAATTAGTTTTAATGGAGCGAGAATTAGTTCTAAAAGAAAACGCTGCACAAAACCTTTTTTAATTAAATGCATATTAATATAAGTTATGCCTTTTATTTAACAATTTGAAACGCTTTTATACAATTAAATTAATTCATACAAAATTAAGGCGTGTAATATTTTGGCGAATGAGTTGCCCTTCACGTAAAATTCCGCCAGAACTTTCAATATGAACGGATCGTTGGGAATCCTCATCCTCATCTTCAGAATCTGCTTCGAGAACATCAGGTTCATTACAAACATTTGCTTTTCGAAGGATATTATGTAATACAACACATGCATTTATAATCCGCCCAGCTTTTGTAGGTTCATAGTTTAGTATATTTCCGGAAGAAATGCATCGAAACGTGTTTTTTAAAATACCAATGCACCTTTCAACCATGCATCTTGTCTTTTTGTGTGCAACGTTGTACCTTCTTTCAGATTCATTGGATGGATTAGCATATGGTGTCATCAGCCATGGTTGAGGTGGAAATCCGCTGTCGCCTAAAAGCCAAAAGTTTTGTTTTCCATGAGTATACGCCGTTTTTAAAAATTCTTGCACTGCAGAACGACGCCAAATGTATGCATCGTGAGATGTTCCTGGGAACTTTGCATTAGCGTATGTTATTGAATAATTCGAATCGCAAATAATTAGCAAGTGTATCGAATGTCCACCTTTCCTACAGTAATAAGCATGTTCCACATCAGCCGAAGGAGAGATGATTTTAATATGGGTTCCATCTATTAAACTTATTATCCCGGGGAAAGAAAATTTTCGATAGAATGATTCCTTAATACTTCTTTGCTCGCGTTCGTCAGGGAATCGCACATATTCCAAGGAAACCTCATTCAGTATCATATGTCTGCTACCATGGCTGACCATGGCTCGAACGAACCTAACAGGCAAAAATTCATTAACCACGATGTTTCCAAAATTATTACGCAAGAGATGTAGTTGTATCAAGGAAAACTAATTTCAATACAAATTGTACGTTTCACGTATTGAAATGTAGAACTTCATAACATTTTGGCGCAGTCGCAACCACGGACCTACAACCTACTAGGCAATGTCGCAACCCAATTGGAAGTGAAAGCTAGGGACAGACAGAATAATGCTGGACGGTGAAAGTACACATGATTTGGAGATGAGGATATGCAAGCTGAAATAGGGGAAGGTGTTTTAAAGGGCGAAGGAGACAAGTAGAATCTTTGAGAGATCGGTTCGAAGCTCAAATAATAAAATAATATTAATGGAAAATATTGTGAACTTAAATTAAAAAGTAAAAGTATTTGATTTAATATGTAAATCATTGATATGGAAATAGAAAACATTGTAAAATATGTAAATTGAAAATTAATTGAAGTTAATTCTTTGAATTGTACACACTTTTGTATCGTGGTCATATAAGTCCGCTACATTAAAGGATTAATATAATTGTAATATTACAAACGAGGTAACGTTGTAAACTGTAACTGGCTAAGATTTTCCGGGGATATTAAATTAATTATTAATTTGTAAAATAACAAAAATAAGAGAACAAAAATTAAACAAAAAGCTAAATAATAATATTATTAATATTTTTGGACCATGTCGATTGTAATGAGGTCCACCAAGAGATGATATATAATTCACCCAATAACGCTCTTCTTTTAACAATTTATTTATCTCATCATTCAATTCCCGTATTCGAAGTTCCCCGCTGTCAATGAACTGGGGAACTGTAATTACCGTAATTTTCTAACGTCTAAGCCATCAATCTCACCGTTTTGTATTTTGCCACCTTGCTTAATATTTCTCTGATTATTTCCAATCTGTATTTTTCACCTTACCCGAAGAAACGAGTTAAACAATTTTTATAAAGTTAAACAATTATATGCATGATTTGCTCAATACTCTAGGCGAAGCTCTTGACTCGCTCAATGCTCTTGGGGCTAAAACTGATGACTGGGACACGGCACTCGTTTGCCATATTGTACGTCAACTAAGCTCACCCATTAGGAAAGAATGGGAAAAAACTTGTAACAAGACTTTGATAAACTGTTAAGCTCTTTTATATAACAATTGTACATTTGTTTAAAACAATTACAAATGTAGCTCAATAGAAAAAATGTAGTTCAGTGTTTTTAATTCGTCTCGTGCTGAAATATATGTATCTTGCTCTACGCTCAGCTCGTACTCCATAAAAATAGAATATTTCATTTCCACAATCCAAAGCTTTTAGTTAAAGATGTGAGTAATTGTTAGATTATAATTGAATCACAATTGCTATTGACAAATCACTAATAGAAGATATTTTGTAAGTTGTTCTTTAATAAAAAGCCGTTTCTTTGGATCATTGTGTTTATTGAAGCTATTAATGCGGTTACTTTACACATATGCGTATTGTTAAGGAATTGCGGTGATCAATTTTCTGTTGTCGAATCTGGTACCAGGAACACTTGAACAGCTGTCCAAACACTGTGAGGTGATAAAATTCAATTTCTATGTTCTGTTAAGGATTGAGACGTGCAAGCCATATACCCTAAATAAATATAAGGAATAAATTGTTTCGTGGGTTATTACGGCATTGATACATGTTGGAAATTTCCCAACATTGCCAAATTTTCTTCCTTCCTCCCTCCCACAATCTCATTAACAAATAGGAATCCTTTGCCCATAAAAACAACTTCTTCTTCCTTTGTTTTCGCGTCCTACCATTCAACCAGTCTTCGCCGACACCTAGCAGATATCATACGTTTCCAGAGTGAACATCAAACTTACCTTTTTTTCTCCTGTGACACCTAGAAGAGTGATCAGCAAAGTTTTTTAGTGAGTGAATCTAAAGTTATTGTGTCAAAATCATTCAGTTTGTTATACTGTGGCTTGCTGGGACCAATTATCGATCATTAGACCAGCAAGTAATCTTTTGACAATTCAGTGAATCCAATCACACACCAAAATTATTCAGTTTGTTATACTGTGGCTTGCTGGGACCAATTATCGATCATTAGAAGCTATCTAGACGAGCAAGTAATCATTTGATAATTATGTAAGTCACTCACTAAAGTCTTTCATAAACCAAGTTATTTGCATCTTCTTCTTAATTCAACGCCTCAGAGAGTTGCTCGATCAACTAATCTTATATCAATCGTTTTACTAATTGTTCGCGACTAACACATAATATCTCGAGCTGATAAATTTTGTAACAATAAAATGGTTGTTAGAATAAAGTTAGTAAAAGGAAAACGAATACATTTTAATCACCCGAGTATAACTATTAATGTAATTATAGATCCCTGAATGATCCACGTCTATTAACCTAACACGTATACTTACCCCATACGGGTGCGCACAGTGACCCACAACGTGGGTAATTAAACTCTTACAGAAAAAAAACTAAAAGGATCCCCGTTTTTATTTCTGTTTCAATTTGTGGCGTGGTGAGCCTTTTTTTACCAAAGTGCCTACACTTGACAAGAATGAATCTATGCATTTAAAAATAAATCAAACCGCAAACGCTTTAAGTCTTTACGTCATACAAATATTTCCAAAAGTTATACGATCAATGTTCTCGTAATATATATTTTTTTATTTTCTTACATTCAAAATTAGAAATTTACAGGCATTTCAATTGAATCAGTTGTTTCAGAAATAACTGATTCAATTTTATAACATACATATTTATTTTACTGCACAATGACATGACAACCAAAAATATCATGATGTCATGATGGCGTCTCAAAATAACAAGTAAACATTATATTGAGAGTAGATGGCCAACATAGTTCTCGACACCCACATGACGCAACCTCCAAACTTATATAAATTTTTAGGCTGATACGAATTGTATTAAAAATACAAATATATCAAAAACTAGATCGAATTGTAAGTTTTCGCATATAATATTAATTGTTCAGTTGGGATTATCAATTCTTAATTTTAATACTTTGTTGCTAAACATAAATAAAAAATATATAAAGAAATTTAACCTCAAAGATGAAATATCGAATGGCCTGTAGTCATACAATGTTTGTACATATGTTACGATATGCTTGGGTTGAGAATGTAGCATGACAATAGTAAATAACAAATAAAATGTTGGCTAAGTAATAAAGACACAGCAAATTGCTTGGATATGCCGTTGGGTAGCATAGACAACTTTATAAAAATTGATTTTTGTCTTATTTTAATGAAAATTTAGAAAATTAAGTTTTTATTTTAATGAAATGTGGATTTATGCGTTGTTCATGAATTCTATGCAATTCGTTTCGAAATGTATTTATATTTTTTTTTAAATCCAAACTTTTCCCTAATACTAATGTCTGATGCATCTGGAAAATTTAATCATCTAATTTACATTATATGGGTGTTTTTTAATTATTAGGGTGCCTATTAGTTATATAAGAAGAATAATGGATCATTAATTTCGCTATAAAAATAATATTGTTTATAATATGTATTATTCTGAATTCCTCGAAAGGATCTTTCATCTTTTACTTGAAAGCAAGCAGTATGAGAAGCATATGAATTTTTTGTTTTTGATCTTTTTTCGGGGATATTTCGATGTGTTTAAGTGTATGGCGTTATACAATTGGAATCACATGTTTAAATTTTTTTTGACTATAGTCTAAACCACACATCGAAACAAGTGGTTTTCCTTTTCACTATTCAAAAAGAATTTACATTTAGCGCATTTCTTATTTCAGCAAGTGGTAGTATTATATTTCATGCAATTGTCGAGAGTTTCAGTTCAGGCTAGTGGTAAGTATGGTTATATTTAGAATATATTTGATAATCGTAATGGGCTTCATATGTGTTGGACCACACGTATTGGACGATGCCAGGAATTTGAGAAAAGAGCGCATGGCGTCAGTTTCATTCCGACCACGGATAAGTTAGTTTTAGTTACGAATTGTAATAATTTTGAACATTTTTAATTAGTTTAATTTGTGAATTTTAATTAGATATTGAATATGATACGTTTATTGAAATTTATCAGTGAAAAAATTTATAAACGTTAAGTGAAAGTTCTTACTGGAAATAAGAGTTTTATTTTATTAAATAACAATTTTACAGTTTGATTATGACAAGGTCGTGGATACTTGCAGAGAGGTGGAAAAGCTCCTTATCATTGACCGAGTTATCCGGTTATTATCAAAAGTAGTGCAAGTAAGTGTATGTAGTTTATAATATAGATACATTATTTTTGTCGTTTTTCTCTTCTGCAGAAACATACAAGGAAGGAATTCAGCAGATGAATTTATATAAGGTGAAAAGGATTTCATCGTTTTGCAAAAGGGTTTATCATCGCGTGTTTATAAACTACGTTTATAATATATTATTTAGTAAGTATAATATAAAATTTTCTTTTATGATGAATTCAAATTTATTAACCTTCATTTTTTTATTATATTTCAGAAACCATTAGTCTCTTCAACAAGGGACTGTCATTTTGTTTGTCAAATGCGAAGGATTGGGACAACCATCGGAAGTACCGACGAAGAATTTTTTAGACATATAATATCAAGTACATATATAGTTTTATGTAATTGTGTAAGAATTAATGTAAGTAAGAAGGTAATTTTTGTTTACACTAACAAATTTACCCTAACATTTTTTGGCTGCAATATGCAATGGGTTCATTCCAATTTCAATTGGATTGAACTATATTTCTGAGAGCGTTAGTTATGACGCTGTAGAGAATTCCCTTTAGTGGAATTAAAACCTGAAAGTCATGCGTGGCGACATTTGTGGATCACTGGTTCAGTCTGTGTTGTGATCCCGGTGCACGTAGTACGGTTTCGATGTAATCCTTAAATTAGTGTGTGCTTTGTGAATTTTATGTTAATCTAGGTGAGTCAAATCACTGAGTGACTGTTGAATGATTTGGTTATGTGTTTCTAACATTATAAAATATCACATGTGATCAGGTGATTGCCAGAAGTTTTTCCATATAGAAATATTTAGAAATTAATTCTCGTGTCGTGATTATTTGTAATGGATGGCGCTCCTCCATGAATAGGGGTAACACAATGGATGGATCTCCTCCTTGTGATTGGAATCTCTAAGTTCCTGTTAACCTCAATCTTAGTTTTCAATGTCAGTTTGCGGTTCTCGCTGACTGACCTATTCGATTGCGACACACGATAAAAGGCAGGCTGGATCACCCTTGCCTGTATATGGTTTAATTCTGATTTGGTAATTTTGAATAAATTACTACTGGCAATAACCTTGTTTTATGTATTTTGGGTTGGTCAAGATATCCTTTATAGAATGTCACTCATTTGTGGTTTCTCTTTTAAAATTTTCAGATCCGTGAAGAAGACATCGGAGGAGAGAGCACATGTTTTGTAACTGCGCCGTCTTAGTGGAAAAAATTAATTCTAGTATTAATTACAATGTATTTAGTAATACATTTTATATATTATGTTTATTAAATTTTATTTACTTTTATTACAATTGTAAGAGGGCTTTTTATATGTCCGAGAGTTTTTCTGGACTTTGTATATGTAAGAAGTTTCAAATCGAGTAGCTCCAAGGTCAACTTATTGATAACTTGGATTCGTAAGTGATAGGGTACTAATTTAAGTAAAAATTGATTTCTTAATAAAAATGGATAAACAAATCATTGTTTATACTCGTACTTGGTAAATTTTTGCTGGGCATGGAGCATAGGGTCATTTTCGTAGATTCAGCAAAAATGCTGGTGGTCCAAGTCATGATTCTTTTTGGTTCATTCTTTAGTTGGTTTCAGACTACACAGTTGAAAGAATTAAAGTTGAAATTTATGAATTTTAAAATCAAAACATACAAGTTTATCAGGTGAATTAAATTTAAACAGGTGAGTCCTTTCACTAAGTTTAGGATCATGTGTGAGTCTTTTCACTAGTTGTTGGGTTCAATGTGAGTTCACTCGCAGAGTTTTGTCGATTCATAGGTGTGAAAGTGGATATAGATGAAATAGTTGTTTAGGTGTTATGCGTTCGACAAGTGTGACCATAGAAAATGATGGATTATTAAAGTATTTGAAGGTGTGCATCCTTTTCCACGAGTCAGGTCAGGTTGGTGTTCTCCTGCACTTGATATAAAGTTTAATTGTTCCTATTGGGTTGGTGTTCTCCCATAGGCTTTATTTGATAGTCATGTGGTTGGTTTTCTCCTCATGAACATATAAGTTTACTTTTAATTTGTGATCACACTTGCGAACCGAATGGGAATGTAGGTGTTTTGCTAAATTGAAATTAGTACGCATTGTGACAGTGGAGTAATTTAACATAATGATAAATTTATTAAAAATACGGTGAAGATCCCTACAATGAGGTGTGTGGTTGGTGTTCTCCCACATCCGGACGGTTGGTTGGTGTTCTCCACTGTCCTAGAACAGAAGTGCTGCCGATGGGTTGGTGTTCTCCCGTCAAATGGTGGTTTTAGAGTTCTACATCGTTAATTGCGTTGTTTTCTATTTGAACAATTAACTTGTAATGAAAATGATAGTCTCTTCACGATGCGTACAAATAGAGAAGTGTCGCTGAATCTGAATCTTAAACTTATAGTGGATTTGTATTTTCAGAGGTGGCGCTTTTATTTAATCACCACGTGACCAGTCGAAAGTGACTTGAATCCTGACAGGTTTCAGTTTTAAGACAGTCTTCAATAATCTGAAGGTAAACAAACGAGTGAAGTCATAATAACAGCCGTGACCTTCCCCAAGTAGCAAACCAACCGGAAAAAATTCCATCGAGGAGCGCCATCAACGCTGAGCAACAGAAATTGCTGACTCATCGCAAACGCCAAACAATTAAAAACCCATTCACGCCAATCCGGTGTGAATGAAACTCATACGAGTGACTTGAATTAATGGCCGCTGCCAAAACCCCCTGCATGCAGTGGTATTGACTAGCCATGAACTGGTTTATTTCTATGTGTGCGTTGAGTCCTATCGATTGCACCATTTGCATACGCGGTGTCGGAATCGACACATGAAATTTTCTCGGTGTCGATTTTAAATTATTATTGTGAGTGTTTTTGTGTTTTGAAAGTTATTTTTGAAATATTTAATTGATATCACTTTAGGAAAATATTCAAATAAACAATACAGTGTTAATATAAAAAAATTTTTGTTTTGTGGTGCAAAATGTTTTCCTCAAAGTGATACATAAAATTTTCAAACGTATATTTAGTGAGTTGAGTTTCATTTTCATTGTTTTGAATGTTTTTATGTGTTTATTATATTTTAAAGAAATAAGTGTATTTAATTGCGAGAGAATTGCGCATTTTCATAACAACGCATAATTGAGGTTGGATTCGCACGAGCAACGCATTTACTGGAAACCGATTTGCACGTGGTGATTACGCATTCGCAGGACGAGAGAACGACGCTAATTCTTTGAAGACTGAGGCCATTAGGCAGCATTTTTGTTTTTGTTACTATCACCAAATAGGATGGAGGTTGGTCAATTGGTTCTTTGGCTTTTTAATTAAATAAATAGAACAGTGTGTACAAGTCCTGGTCCTGGTTTCGACCGTAAAGAGCATTGATTTGTCATTGTGTGTCCTCGTGGTTTAAATTAAAATGAAAAAGAGAAAAAGAGAATCGTGTTGTTCATTTCCGTTTTTTGTTTCAATAAGTTTCGGGAACGGTTTTTGCGAAAGAATTGAGTAGGGATTGTGGACCAACAAAGGTCAAGTCCTTCTCCGTCGCGTACTCGGCGAGGTGTTGTGACTGAACCAAGACCCAGTCACACATGTACGCATGTGTACCATGTGGACACAAAAAGTGCCCGCCTTTCCCTCCTCCCCCCTCTGACGTTAACAAGGGCTTGCCCGTTTGCCGGCCCAAAATGCTGTGTCAGCGCACGTGCGACGATGTCAACACATGTACGATATAATTTCAATTTTGATTTTTCCCAACTGACGCAGCATTCTGGGCGCACTAAACGTGCAACAATGTTGTCCACAACCATCTGATTTCATCACCACAGGCGATAAGAATCCGATCGTGGTCAAATATCGTCGCAAAATTGTTGCCCAACGCTAACGGATTTCGATGCGCGATTAAAAATCCGATCGCGATGAAAGAAGCGAAAAGCGAAAATGACTGATCGCGCGCATTCTTTGTCGCCATGCGCGACATGCCAAGAATGCGGGATCCGCAGTTTTCGCTCGCTGATAAGCAACCGCAGTACTCACGCGACGTTCAGTGTGCAGTTGGCAGTTAGAGTGAGTTGTTGGCAGTCGGCCATTGAATCGATAAATTTACGCGATCTTTCTAGAAATAGAATTAATATAGGTTTTTCGTATATTTCTAGACTGATAAAAGAGATAATATGATCAATGGTAGCTGGGACCTATAACCCAGCGTTCATTTAGGGAAATTACACACAATACTCAATGTTATAACAATTTATTATAAAATATCACGCTGGAGACGTTTCTTGCTTCAAGTAGGATGCTTAACTAACTAAATACGTGTTGTTTTCTCTTAGTACGATTCACACTTACACGCATTCTATGTTGAACTGTAGTATCAATATCAAAAAAGGGAAGCTGTGCATAGATTGGTGGACGACCATAATTCGGAGTCAATGCACCAGCGCAGCACGATGATAAAAAATATCGTGAATCTTAAAATCATATGGACCATTCAAAACAGTATCAGGCAACTTAGCTTTTGACCTAACCATTGCAAATGAAGAATTGTAAGAACGAATATTTTCATAACACTTTTTCGAATGACGTTTAATAGCAGCGTCAGTAGAGGAGACTCCTTAACTCTCTAAGAGCGCCTCAAGGTGTGCATTACTAAAGTCATGCTTACACCACAATTATAAACTTTTTTCATTAAAACCTGTCTGCTTGCTTTCGGTATAAACACGGGTGACAATATTGTCGAAGGCTCGAGTGCATTCTGATGTTTCATTTTGTTTGCACCAACAGTTGAGTGTGAACACTTAAGCCAAGAACAAGTGAAATTCTTTTCCTAAAATTTTAATTTTCAAAGTGAAAGTAAACAATTTTAACGTCGTTTGATTTTATTGGGATATTTTTTATTGCAAAGGTATAGTATTTTACTATCGATTTATAATTTTAGTGAATGTGAAATAAATATAACTTTTTGTTGAGAGTCGAAAAACTGAAGTGTGCCTCAGGGCACTGTTGCCGGTTCCGGTATAAATTTATTTCCCATTCTTTTGAATTGTTCGTTACAGTTTTGTTATATTATATATCTTTTTGCGTTATAGAAATCGATTGAAAATGGCCGGTAAAAATATTAGAAAGTTTAAATTATCCGCTTTGACGGATGAACAGTTACTCGAGTTTATGGATTCAACAGTAAGTGAGGATGAAATCGATTTCAGTAGTGACGATGAAGCGAGAGATCCAAGTTATGCACCGGATGCACCTAGCCCAGAAGATTTATCAGAATACGTAACAAATATGGAACCCGTTGCATCAACATCAGCAAACAAAGAACCCGTTGCACCTACATCAGCAAAGTCAGTCAGGATCACCACTCAACAGGCAGACAACTACCCCAGCCGAAGAACCAAGCGCTTTGAAAGTTGGTATGAGACTACCATAATAAAAAATAAATCTTTTGGTGATCATTTCTTTTACATTTAACCATATTTTTTAACAATAAACTGAACATAAAAAAATTTTACCATGGGGGGTAATAAAAAATTGGTGTAGAGAGCACAGTGCTGTTGTTCCTGAAGATAGTGGCGAGATCCTGCACATCTGCAGGAAAAAGAAATGTTCTATGGAAAGGCACGCAAAAACGGTCATGGGCTTGACACCTACACCCCACATGAAAATCTTAGGAGTGTATTTTAGCAAAGCACTAAGATGGAATCGCCATGAGAAAGAAGTTTGCGGAAAAGTGGAAAACATCCTGAACCTTGTCAAAATATTGACTTCCAAAAACTCACATGTACCAACAAGAGCATTAAGGCATATGTCACGTACCTTGTTGAAAGGTATATGTGGATATGCTTCTATCCTCTATGGCAATGCTCCTAAAACAACCTTAGCTACCCTAGAGAAGGCGACTTCAGAGTCCGAACTACTCTAGGAGTACTCACTATGTCAAAAAAATGAAGCGGTGCAATTGGAGGCAGGTTTCAACTTGACATATACAATAGCTGAGAGGAGAATCGCCTTGATAGCAAAAAACATGGCAAACTCCTTTAATCCGCACCACCGTACTTTATATAGTTATCAGCACATATCCACGCGGCCATTGAAACTCTCCTCCCTCTACATAGCTTGGGAATTTTACAAAGATCGAGGAGGACCGACGCCATACATGACCACAGTTTCAACAATCTGTCCCGCATCTCTGGAGCAATTAACAGCCAATAAGATAAACGTGCTCCCAGGTTACAAAAAAGACTCAACACCGACAGAAGCCTGGAGATCAAGATTCAGAGAATGGCAAGACAGTCACAGAGAAAAAATCCTCCATTACACAGATGGCTCGTCGACAGAATCAGGAGCCTCAGTGGCAGCCGCTATCTCACAAGGGCAACAATTCTACAACACCTTCATCTTAAAATTGGAGAAGGGAGTCACAGTGTCGATAGCCGAGATGTTCGCTCTCTTCGAGCTGGTGAAACGACTGGATGGTACAGAGAACAACAATGTGATATTCACAGACTCGCAAGGTTCGGTAAACGCCATCTTCAATCACACGAACAGACGCTTCATGCCTAAAACAATCAGGAGCATCCTCGCCAAAAATAAAGGGCGGATAAAGGTGGGTTGGATCCCGGGTCACGTGGGCATAGAAGGGAACGAAAGAGCCGACAGGCTTACAAGAGCCGATGTAGACTTGAAAGTAATACCACCGAGCGAAGTATACTGCAGGGATACAGCTCTACGTAGAGAATACGCAAAGAGATGGAACGAATGGCACTCTACTGACTTCTTTCTCAAACGCCACTGGCACTCACTTCATCATCCAGACATAAGTCCCTCGCTAAATAAAATACAGGCAAAGATACTCACCAGACTAAGACTCGGGTGTACAAAAATTACACATGGTCACAGGTTCGAACGAACGGAACCCCCTGAGTGTGATTCTTGTGGGGGCATTCTCTCTGTCATCCACGTTCTTAGCTACTGCAGGAAAACCTGGGAATTTTTCCATGAAGAACCCCCTCCCCTTACTGAGCTATTGGACCCTCAGCAAGAGAAAGACTCCCCACTATTTAAGCTGCTTAGACACCTTAACCTTCTACACTCCATATAACAGCCCCGAATCCATATCCTTTAATAACAGCCTCTCCAAATACTAGATCAATATTTAGCCAATCTGCCCCAATCAAGCTGCATTTTGGATATCTACACAATCCAAAAAATTACAATTTGTAAAAACTAACATAAAATAACCAGTTATATAAGATTAGACACACGTGGAATCAAAAAGTCATGTAATAATTACTAGAGATTTAAGAAAATAATTAAGATAGTTGTAAGATCCTGAAAATAATCACTTAAAATTAAAAAAAAAAAAAAAACATGCACGACGCGCAAATTAAAAAACCAAGAACTTTTCTGTGCAAACTATAATCATAGCATGTCAGGACTTAAACCCTCGCCGACCAAGGCAACAGCCAGTTCGGCTTTTTTAGAAATTCAGTAGTAAGTTTTATTCCCAGATGTACCTACTTCTCAGGAAGTAGCCTACATCTGGCAGCCAATCAGGCTATTGTTGTTTTTTAGACTAGTAAGAATCTTGTAAATAGGTAGTAAGGCTATTAATTAGTTTTTTTACCTCCAAATAAATAAATAAATAATAAATTTTACACCTGGCTGTTTTTTTGACCTTAACTCGCTATAATGCCCTGAGGCACTCTTCACCTTTTGTTACCTGGTGCTTCCGCAAATGTTGCAACTCGGAAAAAAAAGGTATTCCGACACATGTGTGTCCACTTATGAATTATGAGAATGTAGGTATATTAGTTTTAGAGTACGTTTAGGGTTTCTAATTTTTTATGTAAACTAATAATTCACTTGTTTTAAGAAAGGTTTAGGGTTTCATTGGTTTTTATGTATTTTTTAGTAAACCACTTGTAATGTAGTTTTTCCTGGTAGACGCCTATCAGGAACCGACGCGATGCAAATATTAGGGAAAAGCAAGAAAAGGAGGTTAGTCTTAAAACGGGTCGCGTCGGTTAAGGTTCTTAGCTAATTCTTAATTTCTATTATACTATTTTAAAATTGTTCTTAAATAAAGTTAATTTTGTTATATAATTTAATCACTTGTGTTTCACTATTTAATAGTTAGAGTAGGTAAATTTACTTTGCCCTTATGGCAACATAATGTAAATGCCTGTGTTTTACGTACAGTAACTTCCGATTGAAAATGCTTAGAACCACAAAGTGAACAACACAAATTTAAAGACCCACATTTATGAGATACAAAATCACGGATTCCGTAACCTAACGCAATTTTGTACGAATCAACTAAATTTTGAGAATCACTTTCATTTGACGTATTTGCGATTACATTTCTCAGTGATCTCATAAACTCCCTTCTATTACGCCGCTACGCCCAGCCAGACACTCTCACACGGCGACGCATCTTGAACTGTAATAGATAATTGCGTTGAAGAAAGCAAAAATCCAATTGTTCTTTCACCAAAATTTCACTTGGTTCGATAGAACGTTTTTCACTTTGTTTACAGAAAAAAACGATTAAAGTACATAAAATGATGGCCACCAAAATAACGATGAGTTTTCAAATAATTCATATGTAAATTAAAACTTCCGAACGCACTAAACGCACACTTCGAATTAATAATTTCCTATTTATACAGTGCAAAAACATATTTAATTTTACCGCATTTGTTGTTGCTTTGAGCACGCTCTGATAAGATCATATTCGAATGAATATAGCCGAAAAGAGAAATTGACAATTTCTTTTGCTCATATTCATACCAGAGCATGAGCCAAAGAATTACACACCCCAAAGACATATCTACAGATAGCTCACCCTCACGCATATGCATTGCTCACACTCTGATAGGAGTATGGGAAAAAGAATTACACAATCCAAAGACATGTCTACATATGGCTCACCCTCATGCATATGCATTGCTCACGCTCTGGTGCTGTATCAATCAATATTATAGATTCAACTCACAGGACGGTTCCGTGTCGAGTGAATTGAAAATGTGATTGTGTAAGAAATAATATTAGTTTACCTTGTGTTTGTAATTTTAATGAAAATGCTTTAAAAAAATTAAACGAATTCTTAAAATATCTTAAGAATCACCCTCACGCATATGCATTGCTCACGCTCTGATAAGAGTACGAGCAAAAGAACAACACAACCCAAAGGCACATCTACCTATGGCTCACGCTCCCGCATATACATTGCTCACGCTGTGATAAGAGCTTTATTAATTACTGTAGCAATTAATATTATAGATCCAACTCAACGGACGGTTCCGTGTCGAGTGAATTGAAAATGTGATTGTGTAAGAAATAGTATTAGTTTTCCTTGTGTTTGTAATTTTAATGAAAACGCTAAAAAAATTGTCAAAAGAAAGAGCAGCATATTATAGGAACAAGGAGAAAACAAATGAGGAGCATATCAGGAAGAATGAAGGAGCTATATAGAAGTTTGTGAACCTTTCAGAAACGCCAGAGTGTACACTAAGTTCACCACAATCTACGCCAGGGCATTCAAATTTGAGTTCTTCAGAGACTAGTGTTGTTCGAACCCAAGAAGTAGCTCAAATAGAACAAATAGCCGACTTGCAACATTTGCTTGATAGTATGAATTTGTCGGATTGAAATACTTCTGCTGTGAAAAATTTGCTGAAATTCCGACAACAAAAACACATTTGGGAAGGGGCATGAAAGTATATATTCAAACGTGAGGCTGCTATTGATACAGAGAGGCCATGAAGTCGTTCAACACATGAATACAGATTTCTCTGAAGAGTCAAAAGTACCTCGCAAGGTTCAGTCAGACACGGGCTCAACATCATCAATTTTAGAGATTGGATTGAGAATTTTAGGAAAAAACGTTTGCCAAGCTATATCTCGTGTCCAAACTACTAAATATTATTCCATGATTTTTGACCACACTCCAGATATTTCTTCACATAAAGGTATCGTCAAGAAGATATCGGCAAATTATGCTCTTGTTTATTGGCCAGATTGTAAAAAAAAACAATCAGTAATTTGTGCAAAGGATTTACTGCGCCACAGTGTTCGTGAAAATTTCATTATAAGTAAAAAGATACAACTGGTGTTATACGATCTCAGAGTGCAAAGAAGAAAACATTCTATCTTTTCTGCCTGATATTGTTTTTCTTCCTCGTCTGTGACCTATGTTCCATTGACAAAGTGCAGTGCATTTATTTTAGGATGCGAAGTAAAATAATGTTTTGCTTTGGCTGCTCAACTATCCTGCAGAAACATCCAAAAGAATGTCGCCCTGAAGCGTTCATTTAATTTTATTCATTTTTCTTCTACTTTCTTTTGACAAATGAAGACATTTGCAAACCCAAAGAGGAGACATGTTAAATCGTACGTATCGCGAAATTTAATATTAATATTCTTAGTATTTAAATTGTCCGCGAAACAATTTTTAGTGAGTTTTGTTAAGATGTTTACCAATTTACGATAGATAGATTTCTCATCAAAATCTAAATTTGAAACAACTTGAGATAGAATTCGCAAGGAGAATATTTTTGCATTCGTTATGCAAGGTTTTTTTCGAACACTTTTTTATCACGCATCCAAAGAAGCCGAGTTGTATTCATTCTATAAAAAGGCGGAAGAAGCATTCTAGTCTAAACCCTCAACACTAAGTCATTTTAGAAAACATTCTCCTCATTTCTTTTTTGTCTTCAAGCGGATACACTTTGTAACGACATTTTCACAAGAATTTTCTGGACACGACTCAATGTTTCTCAGGACAATTTAAATTATTAAATTTTAGTCAAGCAAACAAGCAAAATTAACATCTCTGATTGACTTGGCATTTTATGTTCTTCATGTGTTATTGAAATAAGAAGACAAATGTGAAGGGGAAAGTCAAATTTACATTTTATATCTCAAATAAAGCAGAACAGTCGTTCTTTGCGACATCCTGATGGATGACAATAAAGATAGTTTCACCGATATTTTCAATTTTCGTTTCGCTGATTGACATCTTCGATACTGGCATGTGAGGGGCCTATAAGGATACCTTACAGGTATTGTATGTGGCGAGTGACTCCGTGGCCAATAAAGTGAACAGATTTGAAAGAGATATTGAAAGAGAAAGAATGATAGAGCCAGGATTCAACAATGCAACCCTGTAGAACTGTTCAATGATATCTATACAGCTATAACCACCATAACTACGTGACGATATACATGAAGAAAAGTTTATCATTCTGTTTGTTGCAAAAGAAAGGAGCCATAAATCGCGAATAGTTTCAGTATTTCCCGAGCCGCTCAAAAGACTCAAAAAGTTAATGAATCGTTATGACAAAAACGCGAATAGATATAAATCCAATAAACCGCGAATAGATATAAATCCAATTAGGAATATTCTTACGCGACTAGATAAATCCAATTAGGAATATTCTTATGACTAGGATGTTACAAATAAATCCAACTAAGAATATTCCTATGACTCTTAACCAACATATGGTCACCACCCCTGTCTTATTTTTGCCTTCAGGTAGGTTCTTTTATCTTAACACCCTCACCCTATCACCCTATGCTAGCGACAAACCGTCGACCACAGAGCCATAAAGTACCCGAACCACTTGTCCCTTTTCATTTTAAATCACCTTCTATAGTTCGAATTTCTCTTCATTTTTACCTTTTTTTTTGCTACAACATCTCAAGTGCAAGTCCCTTTTTCTTTTATGACCTTTTGAAATTAGGGGTAATTAGAGCCTCGCCGCTTCTCGGCCAAATTTATGATAGCACGACAAGTGCATTTCTCTTTATGACCCCTTCAGAATAATATTCCGGAAAATTATCCGTAATTGGAACCTTGCTTCTTCTCGGCAAAGATTTACGACATACACGCCTGTTTGGCACCTAAGCAAACAGCAACGCCCCTTTGATTAGCGTGGTGACGCCTGCCATTTCCGATCGTCGCATCGCAAGCCGATTGGGCAATCGAATGCCTATCGGTAATGCAGATCGCGATCGGAAAACGGATAAAAACCGGGACAAGAATCCTGTCAAGACACTCTACTCGACTCTACTCGACTCTACTCAAAACTACTCTCGAGACAGTCGCCGCGACCTCATGCTAGAGAGGAGACGCGTAACTTGCTAACAAGAATCATCTGGAATTTCTGGTCTGCCTCGCACAGTGAAAATCGTTTAAACTATAAAATTAATTATTGTAAATCAACAAAAATCATTTAAACTATAAATAGTAAAAATCGTCTAAACTATAAAATTAATTATTGTAAATCAACAAAAATCATTTAAACTATAAATAGTAAAAATCGTTTAAACTATAAAATTAATTATTGTGAATCAACAAAAATCATTCAAACTATAAATAGTGAAAATCATTTAAACTATAAAATCAATTATTGTGAATCAACAAAAATCATTTCAGTGAAAACCATCTAAACTATAAAATTAAGTATTGTAAATTAACAAAATCATAAACTATAAATCTTATTATAATTAACATTTGAGAATCAACGAACTCTTAAAAATATACAAAAGTGCGAATTAGCTAAATTGTAAGATCTATTATAAGAAACAATTGTAACCCCAGCTCAGTTAATAAAGGGGAATTAATTAGTGAATGACCCCGTGTTTTATTTAAAGGTACAAGTGAACTCGAAACAGCACTCCTTGTTCCTTGTTGTGATAAAGAAGTGTAGAACTTAAAAATAATATCACAACAAAAATAATATATTAAACGAAAAATATTTCCGAAGATTATGGACAATATGAAAGATATTTCTGAAATGAAATTGGTTTCAAATTGTCCCTTTTGCCGCCCACGTACATCACGGAATGTGGCGTGTGGTCAGCCCCAGTGAAACCAATGTTGTTCATTTGTAATGATAATTTTTTGATTTTACACAGAACTTGTACTGCCTCATAACACCGAATGAAATTGGAAACAAAAGGACTACCGAATAATGCACTTCCAGTGAAGTAATCCTAAATGTCATTCATAGATTTTGCAATTTTAGAGAAAGAATTATGTTTCCTATTGTTACATGTCTACATTTTTATGATTTTCTTTTTTGGGAAATATTTTAATGTTTTCGAAGTGAAACTTCTTAGGAGTCGGAACGAGAATTAGAATTGGGAGTGAAATTGTGTAGTAAATAAATTATCAAACTCGATCGGGGATCTAATTGGAATCCCATCTAAGGATTCCAATAAGATCGCGTTCTCACCCACACAACCGTCTGCCTTTTTTCCCTTACCTTGTTTTTTTCTCCGATCACCCTCGTCATTGACACCATGACGGGTGAAACCATTTATGACCCAGTCGAGGATCATTATTTATGACTTACTCGAAGTCATTACTACGCTACGGCGCCGACAAGCAAATTCCTGAGACATTTATGACCCTCTCGAGGATCATATTTATGACTTTCTCTAAGTCATTATTGCACAACGGCGCCGACAAGCGGAAATTCAAGGGAAATTTGTCCCTAAAATTCCATGTTCATCAAGTGGACAGATTACGAGTGAAAGTGCCGTTTCTGCACTTGACTCAATTTCGCTCGAGGTGTCAAATAGCAAGCGCGACCTCCGTGAAGGGACGCGCAAGATCGCGTCGGGACGCTGACCACGCCCCAGTTCAAAAGGCAAGCCGATTGGGTCCCCTAAAAGACCGTCGGTAAGGCAGGTCTCTGATGCGAATCTAAAAGGAGGCAGTAAGGATCAAAGAGGGCAGTCGGTCGCGAAACTTCGACGAGGTGACAGACCAGGAAGTCTGGCGGAAAACTTCGACGAGGTGACAGACCTACAAGGTGTAAAGATTAACCACAGAAATAGAATAAAGTTTTGAATGTAAAAGAAAAACGAGCGAATTTAAGTCAGAGAAAAATAAGTAAACATTTCGACCAGAAAAGTTCTACATAAGTTAAGCGAGTAAAACACAATTGTTAAGCGAAATTTAAGTAAACCTATTGAAAAGAAAAGTTCTACATAAGCTAAGCGAGTAAAACACAGTTGTTAAGTGAAATTTAAGTAAACATTTTGAGAAGAAGAATTCTATATAAGTTAAACGAGTAAGGCAATATCGTTAAGTGTATTAGAAACCAATAAAGTGAAAAGGGGTTTAAAAACTGTTTTATTTTTCCTACACTCCTAATGAGGCGCAGAGGGCAAGTGATCTTCCCAAGAAGCACTCCTTGTCCTGTTATGAATTAAGGGATAAGAGAACAAAAAAAACACTCACCAACGTATAATTCATAACAATTGTACAAAAGTGTCACGTTTTGTAACGTTTCGTTACATTTCGTTACATGAGAGAGAAGGAACATATACGGTAAAGAGACAGATATAAATTGTATATGAAATGTAAAATTGCGTCTATCGACTATGTTCTAAGCCCGTCCGTCATGTAAGTACTAACCGCGATCGACACTGCTTAACTTCGGTAATCGAATGAGAACTCCATGTGCGTAATACCGGTGACAGACTACAGAACTGGAACTGGATTTAGTCGTTATTCGTGGTTCCAGTTCGTAGTCTGTCAGCAACTGAACTGGATTTATATGGATTAGTGGCCTCAGAACTGGCTAGTGGGTCATTGTTTCAGCGTCGGTTCTGGAAACAAGATTTGTTGGTTGTAACTAGCCTGTTGCCAACTTTAACTCAATATTTGACGTTTGAGTTTAAACAAATATGAGGTGAGTGAAAATTAGTCTCCTTTTAATTAAATTAATAATTTATTTTTCAGCACGGTGAAAAAAAGGAATGATTGGACTGATAGGGAGGTGGAAGCGTTATTGGAGACGTGGGGCAATAATGTTTTGGATCTCCGGCGAACTAAAAGAAATTCTTCAGTTTTTGAGCAAATGCGAATGGAATTGGCGGTGGAAAACGTTGAGAAGAGTGTATTGGAAATACGCTCCAAAGTAAAAAATATGCAAACCAAGTACAGGTAAAATTTACTTTTCTAGTGATTTGGCGGTATAAATATATAGTCTATTTTTACTCAGGAGCGAGAAAAAGAAAATTGGACCGTCAGGAGGGTCGCCGTCGACTTGGCAATTTTATGGACAGATGCATAAAATTGTCGGGAGTTTTCCCTGCAACGACGAATCGCTCATTACCGAATCGATAAATAATTATGGTAAAAATTTGTTTTATAATATACTTTTAAGAAAAATATTTATTATTTATATTTATGATAGATTTTATAATATTTGCTCTTTTCTTATAATGAGCAGCTATTTGTCGATGGATAACTGCCTTTTGCCTCATAGACTCACTCAGGGTTATTAACATATTTATTTGAAATAAAAACTTTTCCTTTTCACAATCCATTTTCGTTGACATTTGTCATTTGACATTTGGTCAGCTGTTAAAAATTTGGCTAGTTTCAAGTGGATGTATCTGTCAGGGTGAATTCGTGAAACTGTTTAAATTTGGCTAGTTTCACAAAACTGGGATAAACTAAGCCGGATTAGACTGTAGTCTGTCTAGGCTATAACGCTCTGTGTTTAAAACACTCTTTAGCGCATCCAGTTTAAATGACATTGTGACTCAATACATAGCGTACGTGCTTATGAATTTAAGGTTGTGGGCTCTCGATGCTCAGTAAAAAGTTATTCTTTATAATTAAATAAATTTTTTTATATAAAAATAAACGGAAATGTTTTATTATTATTTTTCTTCGGTTATCGTCGTATGTATTGTATGTATGTATGTTCAGATTTTACAAAAAAGCTATCTTAACTAAATAACTATTACGATGTTATATATCACAATATGATCATTTTTGTTCAAAGAACAGAAATAGGGAACGAAATACTTTAAGTAGTTTTTCAGTAATGAAGGGCAAGAGAATTGAAATTATTGAAAAATGTATAAAATTAAGTCGGCTTTGGAGTCATTTTACAAAATTATTATTAAATTTTGTATTGTTGGATTTCTTTTCAGATGATCTATCTCTTTGTGTCTCTCACTAACGGTGTCCCCAGTAACATTATTTTGCTTGCGTGATCGTGACCGAATGGTTCTAAGCGAAGGGGTTTTAAAGAATTATTAAGGATATTTACTTAAATTATATAATGACACAATTAGCTAGAAAACAAGGAGGAAAAATTCAGTTACTACATCTTTTAGACAAGCTGAATACATGGCTTTATGTCAAGGAATAAAAGCAGTATGTTGGCTAAACTCTCTATTATCCAGTATAAAAGAATAATAAATATTTTTTTTCTGTGAATTTAAGATTAGTGGGTTCAAAATTAAACTTATAGAAATAATTTTTTGTGGACTTTGAACATAATCATGATATGATTTGAAATTTGTACAATCATCTATACCATTTGTGAAACTGCTTATATTTTCTTCTTGATATTAATAAACGTAGAGTCAGTGAAATTACCGTGTTTGCAAAAGTTATCGACGCCTTGTGTAGACCTTTTAAGAAAAAAAGGCCACAGGAAATGGAGATAGCCGCGTGGAGTGTTCTCATGTGATATCTTTTCTCGGCGCGGGAAACGATACGAAGTGCGCCGACGACATGCACGGAGCAGGACCGTGGCTCGAATAACTGACTGGGGGACCTTTCACTAACCTCAACCAGACCTGCCCGGTCTATAGAGTTGTCCCGAACAGCTCTTGCTCACTTCAACGACTCTTTAGACGACTTCTCCTTCCAGATCCGGATCTCTATGAAGGAACGAGACTGATATCCTCATCTCCTCACCCTTCCCTCTCACAAATCATCACATTACCCCCCACAGAACAATTCTGATTCATTTGCAGAGAAGGAACTATGACAAACACGACTTCCCTATGCTCACAATACGTTAGCATAACTAAGATGGTTCGAAGATAGGCTACACTCATAATTTGTATCGACAGTAAAAGTGTAAGGGAAATGGCAATCTGGGTCTGTTGGCAATGGTTATCCCCACAAAATAACAAAACCGAACCAAGCGATACGTACAAACCTACGCGGTAGCAAAGCGTCATTCTCATATTCGGACGGTGGTTCATTCAGTTCGTACGAAGCGCTAGAGAAAGACAGATGTGTGGAGATTTCAGCCATTCTTATCGAATTTTTCGACTACATAAATTTCTATACTTTTGATATGTAATGATCGTAACCCAGATTGTTATTATTTCTTCAACTTCCTCTTCAATAATTTTTAAATATCCTCTTCCCCTATGTAAGTAATCGGATTCAAGTGACTCCAATTACTTACAAAGTGCCCCCTAACCTTATTGTTCTCAGGAACTTTGCTCGTAATTATGTGTGCGACATGTGTTGATCGACAAGCCAAAGTGATTAAAGTTGATCTCTATTAATAATTAACTAAGTTAAGTCCATTATCAGAGCAAAGCAACAAATAATGTAATAGATTTGGTCTTATTTCAATTCTCGCTTAAAATGTCCTCATTACCTAAATCTCAGCTACCTTATGAAAATATTTCATTTCATTAAAAAGATTTTTATTCTCAACTCATAGTCTAAGCCAACCACACCATTCAGAACAATTGAACATTCCAGGCATATTATTGAATGGCAGTTACGCTATCGCAACGCGCACGATGCTCAATTCCGTTCAATTGCAATCAATGACCCTACGTTCAGAATGAGCGCGGAAACACATGACAGGTTTGTGCAGCAGATAAATTAATATTAATTCTACTGTCAATTTTGAATAGTTTAGACTAGAGTCATTTAAAAGCAAAAAAAAAACTAACACCGAACGAGTTCACGCAGAACATCAGAAAAAGAAAAATGGAGACAGCCCTTGCACGACTTAGTGTATAATAACTTTTACTCTCGCATTTAATTTACGTACGACTCTTGTACAGCCGCTGATTATTTTTACACAGGATTAGTTCTTTAAAAACTATGATATTTCCGTCATGCTATTTTTCGTCTAATGTTACAAGCCCACCATGTTACTAAGCTTTAAGATTTTTTACACTTTTAACTTTTTGGGTCTCCCTCCACTTTGCATTTTAAGTCTCGACTATTAGCTGGTGTACTCAAATTTACCAATTTTTTTATTTAGCATGTTTTGTTTTTTTCTTAATAATTTCAATAATGACTAATTTTCCAATAGCATAAAAATATACAGTTTTGATTAGTTCCACTCTCGATGAGAACGAAACAGATTGTTGCAAATCAATAAAAATTTGATTTAAAACGTTTACCAAAGAAGTTTCCGAATTAATTTGCGAAAATTTGAAAAGCTTGCAAATATTCTATATACACACCTTATCTGGCAACCAGGCACTTTTCTCACAACGATGAGAGCGACGGTGTTGGATACAACGTGAGGTGAATTCCAAGTCATTTGGTTTGATCTGCGTCAGCTGACGTACTGATAGTGAGTTGGGCAGAGCTTGACCGACGGACACAGCCGTGGTATCATTGGGCAAATATTTTAAAAGGTTTATCCCAATTGTGAAAAACAGTGAGTGACATGACCTTTTTATAAATGCGATCTTATATTCAAAGTTCAGGAGAGTAAGCCAATCTCGTCTAAAACAGACAATACACAAGATTCGGCTTGGAACTGACTTTAAGTTCATCTGAGACTTTTACGGCGGCACTGTCGCCGTGATTGAGTCAGCAAGCGCGATCATAGATACTACGCAAAGATGTAAACTGGTAATAAAGTATATAAAATAAAACTGAGCATCCTCACACTGACTGGTTCGAGCAAATTTAATAACTTTGCTGTTAAAGTAATGTAGGATCGGAAAAAAAAGGTATTCGGACTCATGTGTGTCCACTTATGAATTATGAGAATGTAGGTATATTAGTTTTAGAGTACGTTTAGGGTTTCTAATTTTTTATGTAAACTAATAATTCACTTGTTTTAAGAAAGGTTTAGGGTTTCATTGGTTTTTATGTATTTTTTAGTAAACCACTTGTAATGTAGTTTTTCCTGGTAGACGCCTATCAGGAACCGACGCGATGCAAATATTAGGGAAAAGCAAGAAAAGGAGGTTAGTCTTAAAACGGGTCGCGTCGGTTACGGTTCTTAGTTAATTCTTAATTTCTATTATACTATTTTAAAATTGATCTCAAATAAAGTTAATTTTGTTATATAATTTAATCACTTGTGTTTCACTATTTAATATCCTATAGTAATTACCTAATTGTTTCTGCATTTAACCACTGCGACTAAATACAAAGAATATAGGAGGGCTAGCACTATTTTGAGGAAATATCGAAAGAGAAAATATAGTTCAATGGCTTATCACTAGCAGGTCAAATTATAAAGTTGAATTTATTCTAATTCCATGTAAAAATGAAATAGGAGGAAAAATGTTACATGGAAATTAGGAAGTTGGTTGTTATTCGAGCTGGAATATGTCGTATTTTCAATGTTACTCTTTTAAGACAGAGAGGTAAAAAACGTCTTAAAATCGGTTTGCTTCGTATTTCTTAGGGTAAGAGAAAGTTTTGTTCACTAGCTCTGCTAGAGATAAAAGCAACAGATAAAAGTTACAGATAGAAGCTTTAGATAAAGGCAATAGTCGAAAATTACAGATCAAAGTTAACGGTACACTTTTAACACAGTTTTTAAGTAACTGAGGAAGGATTAAGCAAATTTCATGATTGGTGACAATTTACTTAGTTCGATGCACTATAAATGTTTATTCGTAGCATCAGAGTATTTTTCCATGCTGCCCCCGCGAAAACCGCTACAACAAGGAGAATCGTTTGTGTCGTAGAAGACTGAAGAACCTATTGGTACATATGATATAAGTTTTGAATTGTGCCACATAATATTCTTCTTTCCAACGGAATGAATGCTTCTCGCGACTCGACAAGAACAATATCGAGAAGAAAAGATGAAACTTATGTCTATGAGTTTGAAGAGCCAGCAGTCATCATCATGGAGGAACACAAACGAACTGTAACCAAGAAAACGACGCCAGAGCAGAGGGACAAACGGTCAACAAAGAATATTAATTATCAGTTTTAAGGTGTTTGTGTGAAGCAATCTGTCGAAAACAACCAGATTTTTGGAAAAACAATTCATGGACTCTGCACGACGATAATTCGCCTTTGGTGAGAGCTATATTATAACCACGATTAAACCGGATCTGGTTCTGTGTGACGTTTTCCTGAGAACCATCTCTAAATGGAAATGCGACACCGACATCAGTTGAAATATCACGTTCTTCGGGTACTTCCCAATTTATACTGTACATATTGATATTATAAATGAATTAGAATTGTTATAAATAAACCTACAAATAAAACCATTTGTTGTTCCTTCTAAACCAATCAGGAATTATCGTGCCCATCGCGATACAAAACATTCGCAAGCAGGCCGTAAATGTTTTTTTTACAAAATTATGGACGTAGTAGCACGTCATAACAACTTGTTCCATCACATTTTCCATTCTACATTGCCGAGGTCTTTCTTCCTCGTTGATCGGACGAACGGAACTCCGTCATACGCTTGGAATTCCAGTGGCATACCAACTCGTCAATAGTTTTATTGATATGCTCTTAATAAGCTAATCTATATTTCATTTTATGCTTCATATCAAGTTGCAAAAGGCGACTATAAAATTTAAGATTCTTTTCAGGTCATAAAATTACTCTAGACTAAGCATTTAATTTGTATAGGCTTAAATGTTTAGTTTAAATCAAAAATGCATAGTTTGCATTTTTGAGATTTCTTTGTTACATTTTATAGTTCAAGCTTTGGTTTTTAGTTCATAGTCAGTCTTTAAAGAGCCGTCTTTTAATAAAGCCTTTTCATATCAAAAGTAGAGTTTTAATTAGTGAAAACGCCCTGAAATCCTAACAAGTTTTCTAGGAAATCTCGAAGTCACAATAGCAATCTTGAGAGACGAGGAATGTTGTAGACGTTTTGCATAAATCAGAGTTTAGTGTAGTACTTTAAGCGAATAGATGTAGTTTCGGACCAGGACGTGGTGAAATGATGGTTGTTAGCGGTGTATGTGATGAATGATTCCATTGCAAGAATGTGTATTCTAGTGGTGTCACAGTGTCCGTTCGCCGTTAATATGTGTCCTCTCGGTGGATCTTTGTGATCCTGGCGGTTGTTGGTTCTGTGTGAACCAGGTTATTCGTGGAACTTGTGTAAGAAAATCTTGCTTATTAAAATTGTGAGAAGTATCTATAGGTGGAAAAAGGTTAGCTCCTGGAAAATACCACTTTTGAATAATTCACTGAATTTTCATATGATGGCTGTGTTTTCTTTGTTTAAGTTAAAACAACAAAACTGTGTTGGCGTAAATTTTATGGTTTATATAATAATGTGCCTTAAACGTTTAATAATTTCAAGAACGAAGGAAAACCTTGTTAATGACATCAACAATTCAATCTCCAGCCGACATTGTTGATAATTTTATGATACGGTAATTATAAGTGCGAAATACTATGCCACACAAAAAAACAACCATGATTTCCATATAACTGTTGGTTATCTCAAACTACTTTTTGGAACTACCGGATCGGATATATGGTAAGTAACACGGAACTATTGAACACTTAAACATTTCTGCCGAGATCTAGGCCTCCTTGTCGAAACAAGAGGACAGAACGATTGATGCTCGGACTGCAATAAGAAGACTTCTACAAAAAGACGCCACCAAATGGAATTAGCCTCGAGATCTTCGACATCAGTTAGTGAGTCAATCGCATATTTTCCTAAAGGACCTGGACAAACCACAGACATACAATTTGTTATTCATGTGCCCGGATAAACCACAGTACTGATCTCGTACCTGAACAAACCCAAATTACAAGATACCCGAACTAACCACAGTACCCCAAAATACACTATCGCACACAACTTAGCAAACTTAAACACTGATGTAAGTCGTGGATCACCTGTAGTGTTCAAAATATCTTTAACTTTAAATTTCCAATTATACAAAAAACACGGATACAACTAATCACTGCAAATATCGCAACCGACTAAAATATAATTGTTATTTCGTTATAGACTTGGCGGACAAATTTGCTCAACTCGAAGAATTCCTTATCACTTTTTAGAGATAATTGGGCCATAATTTCTCAAATTTTTCAGTTTAATTTCACCAAGACAACAGTGCAGTGCATTGATAAACTTAAATCTGTTTTTGGCGATGAAGCACCAAATTTTGCCACTGTTAAACGCCTGGTGTGGTCGACATAATTTTACAAAAGCTCAAAAAGATGCTCGTGTCGATTGGTGCACCACAAATCTTGAAAATAAACAATAGAGGTGCTTTGACTTATTCCTATGGATTCTGCATTATTTTTTAATAATTTGACTTTGCATTTTAAAATTTTTCGCTAGTAAAAATAGTAATTTTAATTCTCGCAAAGTTCCGGAACATTAATGACAGTAACTTCATTTACCACTTATCAAAATAGTAACGACAGTAACTCACTTTAGAAACAGTCGTCTGTTGGAAGTGTTGAACTAGTTCAAAAATGTCAAACGTGATGTCACGAACTGTTCAAACGACCCGGGTGTTTCAAGGCGACCCAAACCCAACAAAATTTATTCAGAAAAACGCAGGTCAAATAAGTAGACGTGGTGATTTGAAGGTAGTACAGTGAAAGTCAGTCAGTAAAGGTGATAAATAGAAAGGTAGTGCCGCCGATAAAATTTCTGAGAGTAGTCGGTGGTTTGATACAGAGTAAGTTAATATTACGGAAAGAGTAATCACTTAGAAAATTTCAGTAAATTGAAATAAGGCGCCAATTAACATAAGGGATGTTTGTAAAATCGTTAATTGAAATTACGGAAGATGCCAGTTGCATGTGGAATTTTGTGTCGATTAAAGAAAATGTGAACTTTGATTCTTGGACATATAAATTATCGTATTAAACATAACACTTGACATTAAAACTTTGAGAACGAAAGTGAATGACAATTTGTAAGTTTGGTTGACAATTAATTTTAACACGCACGAATACGCACGAACGATTATGTACATACGACGGTGAATACATACGACGTCCAAAATGAATCCAAACTTGCTCGGATTTTTCGCACGAATCGTTGAAATTTGGGCCAGGTTCTTTGTTAAGTTTTCAAGAAAAACTTGTTCGGATTTAATTTTAAGCATGAATGGTGAAATTTGTTTTGGAAAACATAATGCATCGTATTTAATTGTTCTTTGTGCAGTAACTTTGGCACATTAAATGCGTGCAATGGATGTTGAAAATTTTAAAAATTTGGCCAGAAGTGTCTATGGGACCAAGCTGTATTTGGACAAAAATAGTTCTTCTTTACATCCTGATATTGCGAGCTTGCGTTGCGCTTCTATTTTTTCCTGCAGTCATGAAACTGTTTCTGTCGTTATTTTGTAGTCGTGGTGTTTCCTTATACAAATTTTGAATACCCTTCTTATCAATTACAATGTTATGAAGTACACAAATACACTTTAACAAACAACAATATATGTATATTATATTATTAAATTTCAATCAATTATTCATTTTATTATTATACAACTTCTATTTTTATTTTCAACCATGTTCTTTATTTCCCTCTTTCTAACACTTATGACTCATCACAGTTAGGCTACACTCACTGCAGATGACTGTACTGCTCCTTCTACAACGTTTAGTGTTTATTCATCAACTTATGTTGCTCCTTGTAACATTAATTATTCCAATGTCACGGAGATGTATACATACAGCTTCTTCAGATGGCAGGAGTTATACGAACAACAAGATGGCAGGAGTTATACGATCCGAACAAGTACACAAATTAAGAAATAGAAAATTAAGAAAATTAAGAAATAGCTTAAGCTTATTGCATTTTAATGTATTAGTTCGAACATATAGAATGAATCTGTCAATATAATCAGTCGTATATCGAAGGACAATCGATAAACTTGTTTTATTCAAGCCTCACAACGCGCATCACCACGAGTGAGTATTTAGCCATATTGCATATTGCAATTGCAAATCTAACTCAAAACTAAAATAAACACTTTGATTAAAATAAAAATTTAAAAATCCTATACGAATACCACAATACTCTTGACGTGTCAAGTTGGTTTTCACCTGTTGAACACTCTGTCATGGGGTTTTTCGGCACTTTATCCCATTAAGATAAGCTCTAGTTTTTTTTCTTCAATAAATATTAATTAGACAATTCTTAAATATACAGTGGTGGCCAAAGAAATTAGACACCAATATATATATTTACGAATTCTACTGTAATTTTTCAAACGGTCCTGCTAAAGACCCACCAGTTTTTGAATTATTTTTTCAACACCAACTAATTTGCAAAATGATGTCCCGTTATGTGATAAGGATTAGTTTTTGTGCTGTAATTTGGGTTATTTGTAATTTTTATTGTGATTTGAATGGTCATAGAAATAAGACGTCATCTCGTTTTTGATATTGAAAGCTAATTCAGTGAAGTAAGTGTATAAAGTTTTTTGTTTGTGCTTTCTGATAATTTATTATTTGGAAATAAAAATTTCTAGATTTGAAATGGGTCGGAACCCACGTCGAAATTTAAGTTTTATTTAGCACCCTTTATGCCCTGAACTGTAGTTTTAAATATAATTAGGACCCGACTGAGCCCCTGGAAAATGTTTTCAATGTAATTTGCGCCCCGTAGAGTCAGACGAAAAATTTTAAAATGTAAGTTGGTGTCACCAGGTCCTGTAGCAGAAGTTTTAAATACATTTTTGGTCCTACAAGTCCATTTAAAAAAATTTAAATGTAATTTTGGACTAATAGGTCCTACTGAAACTCTGAAAATCTAAATTGAGCCCGTTAGGTCCCGAAGAGAAGGAATTTTAATGAAAATTTGGTTAACACACATATTTATTATATTTCGACGGTTTCTACTACGGTATCGCGAATTTGAGTTGTAGATAGAAAATATGGCCAACTAATGCAGCACTTGCTTTGTGAATCTGTGAACTCGAGTTCTACGGATCAAAGTAGCTAGGTTAACTATATAAATTAGTGTTGTGTTTAAGTCATTAGTTCGTGTATACGCGTGAAAACAGTGTTAAGTTATTTTCTTATTATCAAAGTTTGTTTTAAATTCATAATTTGTTTTGATTTGGCTAAATTCTCCCTACAAGTATATTATTAAAACAACCAGTATAACATAACTATAACAACTAGCAACTAAGATAAAGTGAGAGAGCACAACCACCAAACCCCAAAGAAAGGATGCAAAAATAGGCGCATTCATTGGTAACCCGGGTAGGAATTGCCAGTGTTAACCAACTTGCCAACTTCGGTCCTGGCTTGGCAAACCAAGCCTTGGCTAGTTAACTTTGGTTTAAGTCTGGCCCAGTTGTAAATGCCGTAATCGAACCAAGGCTCAATACTTCATACGAAGAAGTGATAATTAACCTTGGTTTAAGTCTGGCCCAGTTGCAAATGCCCGAATTGAACCAAGGCTCCATACTTCATATGAAGAATTGGTATGAATTGTTATCTATTATTAGATATATTAGAAGAATATTATATGAATCTGACTAACAACTTATGCACTTGTGCAATTCATACATATGTATGTATATTTCAAAGCATTTCATTTGTTCAATAGTACATCCAAAAATATTTTGTGAACTCTTCTTATTTTTTTCGTTATGATACACATTGCAATTATTTTCTGAACGTCACACATGTAGTGAATTTTTGATTTAAATAATAAATTTATACAATATTGAATTTAATCATAATAATTAATCAATATGTTGACCAGACGATCAAGGCCTAATTACTATGAGAAAATAAAAAACGCCCGTCTAATATGTATAATATTGTATTGAAGTACCTATAAAAAAAAAGGATCTTTAAAATTGTTTGCACGTTTTCTTTTCTTGCGCAAGAAATTTTAAAGGTTCCTTATTTTCAGGCATGATTTTAAGTGTCGTCTTTCAGATTTAGAACGGGTAATTACTTTCACATTTCTTGAAAAGGAGAGAAATGTGCAGTTAGCCGTCCTTGGTCGATTTCTAGTTTTCACACTTATTGTTATTGTTTGTGCGTGCGTAGTTTTGTCATTAGTATGTTTCGGTTATTTTGCTATCGAATTTCAGCGTCACATAACTAAATATATGCCGTTTTCAGTTTTGTGTTGACTATTGAGTGTGACAGTGCATTCAGTTTTCATCTTAGTGAAATAATAGTGAAAAAGTAAGTATTGAGCATTTAATAATAAGAATTTATATGGTTTGATAATATAATAAAAACATTTCGTTTCCAGCATGGAAGGATATAGATATATCTGAAGCTGCGTACGAAAGCAACAAGACGAACGGACACGTTATATACTAAAACTGGAACAATAACCAATTAAGTAAAAATAGGCGCGAAGAGAAAAAATGCGATAGTAAGTAAGTACGCCAATTAGTAACTAATTTCAAATATCTTTTGATTAACCAACAAATAATTAATATATCAATATAATTAATTGTTTTTTTTTTCAATATTTCAGAAATCATTATTTACTACCGCAACTACGGGATCCTCTTATTGTGCAGTGCAGATCGGGAGGGTGCGTAAAGCGTCTGCGTTGACTTATAAATATATATGTTTATATTATAATAGATAAGTTTCATTGAATGTAACTTAACCGTGTAACTTTTATTTTTAACATAATAATAAATATTTTCGTGTAATCGACATTTTCATTTTTATATATGAATCCGCTTCACCAATGCAAGTTTGGTCAACGCTTGGCTCACCAACCTTGACCCGCTCTTAGTTTACCAAACCTGGCCGAAGCTTGGTTTGCCGGACTTGGCCCAAATTTGCTGTGACAGTCTTGGCCCGACATTGGTTTGCCAGAGTTGGTCCGAGGTTGGCTTGCCTGTCTTGGCCCCAGGACATCATTCCACAGTTAATCCAAACTTGGACCAGCGTGGAATGCCAAGCCTGGCCCAAATTTAAATCGTCTTGGTTCGAATTTGGCCCACGATAGGTCCATTTGCTTGTTCCTACCCGGGTAAGTGGTTATTTTCATAAAACAAGTTATTGAAATTATTCTGTAACACTTTTTTTTGCAGATGATGAAGAGGTTCCAGGCGTGAATTATAATCATGAGGAAGATGAATCAGCCCAAAATAGAATCAGTACCAGAGAGCCAGACTGCGCCAGTTCCAATCATTAATGAAAGTGTTTATATAAGTCTATGAACTATAATAATTATTACGCAATTATTATGTTTTTGTGATATTATGCTATTTAGTTTAAAAACACATATATAATTTAGTTTTTAATTAATAATTAATTTATTTCTTAAGCATTGTATTAAACAATTGTAATTTATTATTTTTTATTAAAAATAAATACATAATTTAATTTTTCTCAAAATATTTTAAAAATTTTTTAAGTACTGTAGGGCCCAAATCGGAACATTTGGGACCTATTTACGGTTTAAAGATCTTGTGGTCCCTTTTATGGTTTAAAGGTCTTGTGGGACCTATTTATGGTTTAAAGATCTTGTTGGCCTTAATTACATTTTGTTCACTTGTGCTATTAGGTCCCGCAGTGGGACCTAAATACAGCTTGTGAACCGTATTTAAGGTCCAAAACCTCCGAAAGCGGACATAGCCGGCACTTGCAGGTCCTATTTAGTGTTTATCATGTATTGAATTTCTTTTATAAATTGTAATTTAGGTCCCTGAGTCCCACTAGGGACTTAATAGCTTAAATGAAATCTTAAATTTCGACTCGGGAAGGCACATTGTACGCCCGAAAACCGCCAAATAATACTCAACTTAAAAGAGCAAAATTTTTCAATTTCTGAAATTGCTGCACATCTAAATTGCTCTAGATGTGTGGCGACTGTTTAAAAAGAAAGTAGCGACCTGCTTAATAAGGAAGTAGCGACCTGCTTAACATGGTGGCAGCTGAGCAATTGAAGAACGCAGCCAGAATTCGACGGAGGAGAAATCGCCTGACCACCCACGACCAATGAGAAGCCAGCATAGGCACGCGGACGATAGGAAGTCGCCTGAGGGAAGTCGCCAGATAGAAGTCGCCTGAAGGGACGCGGCTATGGGAGATCAGAACAACAGTCAGTCGATCACAAGCAGCAGAACCAGTCAGTCGATCACAAGCACCAGAACCAGGGAGTCGACCACCAACAGCACCAGAACCAGGGAGTCGATCACCAGCTGTACCAAACATCATGTTAAATTAATGCTAAACCTAACAATAAGTGAAACAATACTGAATTTATGTGAAATAAAATTATATTAAAATTAAGTGAATAAAACTGTATGAACTCACTGCGACTTATAATTCCCCAAAGATGTATGGTCAGAAATGCTGTAAGGCCCGTCGACAAAAGTGATTCGATTCAGAACACTCTCCGCTCGAATCCGCCACGGAAAACAACCAATCATCAGGACAGAATAATTCACAGAATTTCAGTGCGTGATCCATTTCAAACGTCAACGCAAATCACGGACCAAATGGAAGAAGATTTTAATTGCGCAATTTCGTCCAGGACAGTTCGTCGTCGTTTGAATGAATTCGGGCTGCGAGGATGTATTGCTAAAAGGAAGCCACTCGTTTCACCGACCAACGTTCGAAAGAGATTATTATTTGCCAGATCTCACTTACTTAAACCACTTTCGTTTTGGCCGAAAGTGTGCCGATGAAAGTAAGTTTAATAGGTTCAGATCTGATGGAAAAACGTATGTGCGCAGACCCGTCAACCAAGTTTTCAATCCTAAATACACATTAAAGATAGATAAGTATGGTGGCGGGATTATCATGGTTTGAGGGGCAATGTCATGGCATGGCGTTGGTCCTCTGGTAAAAATTGATTCGAGAATGAACCACCACACTTGCAAAGAAGTGTTAATGAATCATATGGACCCATTTGCCGATGATTTTTTGCCACTAGCATGGCGATTAAAGCATGACAACGATCACAAACACACAGCTCGGTCGGTGAAAGCATGGTTAAATGAAAAAAGGATCAATGTTTTAGAGTGGCCCCCTCAAAGTCCGGAATTAAATCCAATCGAAAATCTGTGGAATGACGTGGAGAATAATTTAAAAGGCAAAAACTGTCCAAATCAAAGCACTCTTTGTGTCGGGATTCAGGAGGCGTGGAACACCACAACAGTTTCACGTTGCCGGAATTTAGTGGAGAGTATGGGCAGAGGATGTCATGCGGTAATATCAAATAAGGGTTTTCCAACCAAGTGTCAAATAGAAAAATAAAATTTGCAACATTTACCATTTACCAGGTGTCTTATTTATATTGTTGCGTCGCATATGGCACGCTACTACCTGCGTCTGTCCTTTTCTATATGTTTGTTGAATGTCCTTTTTTTGCGAATATTTTGAATGTCAATTGTTTGTTTATTTTGTCTTTCAAAATTATTCTTTATTGTATGGGCCTTATCATGCAGCATGCACATGATTGTAAGGTTTGTAACATGTGCATGACACTTAAAATAGTTTAGGTACTTACAATAATAAAATAGGATAAGAAATATTTTATTTTTGTTGTGATTCTCTTCTTTTTCTTTTGATTATATTGTTATTAATTATCACAACACGGACAAGGAGTGCTATTTTTCAAGATCACTTGCACCTCGTCACCACGCTTACCAAAAAGGGCGGTGCTGTTTGGTAACAGGTCAATTTGTTTAGGCGGCAAACAGGCATGTATTCTTGAGATCCTGTCATAAAGTCTTGCCGAGAAGCGGCAAGGTTCCAATTACCAATAATTCAAAAATTATATTTTTAAAGGTTCATTAAGGAGTAATGTTTCAAAAAAGGAGAAATTCGAGGTTCTAATAAAACAAAGGGAAAAGATTCGGTAATTGTTGAATTATTACGTTAGTGTCGTTGTAGTAAATAAATCGGTCGGAATTTACGAAAATTGTAATCAACGATCAATCTCGATTCAGGATCCAATTGGAATCCCATCTAAGGATTCCAATCGGATCGCACTCTCACGCACACAACCCTCTGCCTCTTTTCCCTTACCTTTTTCCCGTTTCGTTTTTTCTTCTTTTACGATCACCCTCGTCATTGACACCATGACGGGCGAACAAATTTACGACCCCTTTCCTTAAACCCTTGTTGAGAACAGGTCAATAAATTCCAGGGACCATTTATGACCCTCTCGAGGATCATTATTTATGACTTTCTCGAAAGTCATTATTGCGCAACGGCGCCGACAAGTAAAAATTCAAGGAAATCTGTCCCTAAAATTCCATGTCCATCAAATGGACAGATTATGAGTGAAAGTGCCGTTATCGACATTGACTCAATTTCGCTCGAGGTGTCAAATGACAAGCGCGACCTCCGTGAAGGGACGCGCGAGATCACATCGGGACGCTGACCACGCCTCAGTTAAAAAGGCAAGCCGATTGGGTCCCCTAAAAGACCGTCGGTAAGGCAGGTCTCGGATGCGAATCTAAAAGGAGCCCATGAGGATCAGAGAAGATGAGTCTGGTGCGAACTTCGACGGGTGATGAACAATCGACAACATTCGTACATGTATCAAAAGAGAAAAACAGATACCTAGTTCTAACGTGTTTAGCCAATAAGGCAATTGAAGTTCTACCGTGTTTAATTAATAAGGAAATTGACGAAATTCGTACATGTATCAAAAGAGAAAAATATATACCTAGTTCTAACGTGTTTAGCCAATAAGGCAATTGAAGTTCTACTGTGTTTAATTAATAAGGAAACCAATAAAGTGTATTATTAGAACTGCCGGTGTTTTTCTTTAATTCGTTCCCCGCCACATCAACAGGGCGGGAAAAGGGGCAAGTGATCTTCTAACAGATGCACTCCTTGTCCTGTTATGAAAAGAAAGACAGAAAAATAAAAATTTTCATAACATCGTGAAGACAAAGAAAAGGGTCCAGTTTTATTGCTGTGTCGTCGACGGTTTGTCGACGACCTAGGGCGAGGGTGCTAGAAAAAGGACCTACCTGAAAGGAGAAAATAGAAATAGGGGTGGTGACCATATGGTGGTTTAGAGTTACTGGACTTGTTTGTGACATGAATATTCCCAATTGGATTCATTCACGGGTTAGTATTTGAATCATTTCTTTATTCTTTTGGTTCGCGGTTTTTATTACGCGGTGTACACGGCTTCATCGTTTGATTCGCGGTTTACGCGGTTTTTGTTAATTTATCGCTTAGAATTCATAAATCATAGACACTTGTGCTGATTTATGAATTCTAAGAAATCTATAGCCCACCCAACTAAAAATGCTAGGGTAAGGGATAAGCGTGATGACGCTAATGAAGTCAGTCTCACCAGAAACGCAGGTTAAGAAAGTAGTTCTTAAATTCAACAGTTAGGTTTTGTATCCGGAAATAATAGTTGTTATATAGGTACTAGATTGTAAAAATAAAGTGTTAAATAAATATCAATTGATGCTTTTTCTTACGCAAACCTTAAAAACTCTTTGAAAATAAAACGTGCGTCGTTAAGCTCAATGCGGGATGGACATGTGAGAACGTCATCGTTCACTTAAGTAAAAATTTTGTCCAAGTATTAAACATATATGTCCAAAACAAATACAACTTATAAGATTATTTATGTGTTCCAAACTTGAAATTAATAATATAATATAGTAATAAGTAAGTAATATAGTAAGTTGAAAATATTTCGATTGCAAACCAATTTAATAAACTTAACAAGAACTACCCTAGTGCAGTGAAAATTACGATACGATACGATACGAGCGATGATTACTAAAATTACGATGATACGAGCGAAAAACCGTTAAAAACTCAAATTATTACGGGTGAAGTACCCTTAAAATCCGGAGAAAGTTGTGTAAATCATAATTCCCGGAAACTATGATGTACTGTACTTTTCCATGAATTTGTAAAAATTCACCTGCTTCGGATTGAATGAACCAAAATAGCCTTTCAACCGGTTGCTGGTACAAAACAAAATTCAATTCGAATTGTTGAATTTTTACACCACTAGCAACTTATGGTAATAATTATATGTAAATCCCCGATGCGTTACGATCGCGTTTCAACACACTTGGCAATAAGAAGTGAGAGAACTAATCACCCTATGATGTTCTATTACAATCTGGTACGAATAGCCGTCTGCCAAACGGGCCGTTCCTACTTTGCGCTCGCTGGAGGATATACGGAAGTGATCAGCAGTCGGTCAGTCAATCCAGTGAAGCGATAGCGATTGATAGTGTGTTCAAGTAAAAGGATATTAGAAGCGAGGACCGCCTGGAAGGTACGACCACGTAGAGCATTAAGAAGATAAGTGACAACGCGTGAAGTAACATTGGGAAGCAGGATCATCTGGAATACACCTGGAATACAAGTGATTAGTACCATATTGGAGTTGAGAGTGAGGACAGCATAAAATATTCGGCCACGTGGAGCATGACACGTAAGTTCGACAGTTTCTGTTTCTATGTTATGAATGTGTTCCGTCCGTCCATACGGAAAACAATTCCCAGGGAACATCTCACATGTGAATGGGCTCGATGACTTACATGAGAGTGGGCTCAATGAATTACATGAGAGTGGGCTCAATGAATTACATGTGGGTGGGCTCGGTGCTGTGATCTATGTACCGTTCCTGGGAGAGTTTGACCCTCAATGTGGAGACAAAGAATGTTGTTCTCGGCGCAATATAAAAAACCGAAGTCAGTTGACTCAGAAGAATCAATGTGAATAGTTCATTATAGAGTATATATAAAATATAAAAAGTGAAACAAAAGAAGACGCTGTTTTAATTAGTTTTGAGAGTGTAAGAGACACACATAAGATTAAAAGATAGGCAAGTATAAAATAAGAAACAATATTGGCAGAGGAAATTCTACCAATATAACCTCTATTTCAGATACCTATCCAGCTAAAGGAAAGGGTAAGAGGTCAAAACATGGTCCTTCGAGCCGGATCTTGGACAAAACAGATCGAGTGATAAAAGTGCACCTGCGTAGAAGACCGCAAATTCACACCTCATCATATGAAAAGGAGAATAAGACGCCATTAATATTTCAAGAACTAGAGGACAAAGAAAAACTTGTATGTGTATAAATTTAACAACGCATATCAGGTTTGGTCTTGTGTAAGTGTGTATGGTGTCTCATTCGCACAAGTTTTGCAAAGCATATATTGAAATGCGTGTGCTTGTGCTAACACATACAAAAATACTTTGATTGGCTAATTCGAATATAAAATACTATCAAGAGTTTGTCTGAAATATTCGAAAAGACATTATGCAAATTTAGCACATAGTTTAAGTTACGATCAAATCCTTAAATATAATATTGAAAATTGAATTAATACGATTAAGAATATGATCCTAGTTTAAGATAAAATTCTAATTACAACATTTATATAAATGCGGTCAGTCAAAATGTACACATGGTAGCATTTAACCATGAAAGTAATACATGTACATACAATGCCGTAATACTACTGTATCAGTACCCATATGAGCTCATATTATAATTCATCATTCAAATACAATCAAAAGAACAAATGCATATACAATATCATTAATTGTATACATTTGTAAATGTTAAATATCATAATTAATAACATCCATTCATATAATCCACTGTTAGTTTAAATAGACATCATTAGAGCAATATCAGCGTATTTGTACAAAAATGAAGAAAACAGAGAGAATTCAGATTCTTCAACAGAGAAAGTTGAATTTAAAAAGACAATTAGAGTCATTTGAGGAATTCATCGAAGGGTTAAGCACTTCTTTAAATATTTTTAAGCTAGAAGTTCGTCTTCAGAGAATCATCGGCCTCTTTGCTAACCTCGACGATTTGTTCAATGAATTGGAAATCACAGACACTAGTAATAATTACGTGGAAGAGAAATTCATTATTCAGGACAAATATGACGATGTGGTCTCTAAAGCACAACGTATTCTTGTCGACCGTCGTGTCCATATGCAGGCAAGCACTGCTTTAAATATCAATAATAATTCTACATCCCTCGAACAAGTCAACAATATGAAAAAGCGGATCAAATTGCCTGTGGCCCCTCTTCCTACTTTCGATGGTCGCATTGAAAATTGGATGTCATTCAAAGATACCTTCTCATCCATGATACATAATGACGATGATCTAACAAACATCCAGAAGCTGCAATATTTAAAATCAAGTTTAAGGAACGAAGCAGCCCGCAAAATACAAATATTCTCCATCACCGAAGAAAATTATGAAAAAGCCTGGGAGCTCTTGAGAAAATGCTATGAAAATCGGCGTAATATGATTAGTCGTCATTTGTCACATCTGTTAAGACTTCCCGAGCAAACGAAAGAAAGTGCCCATGGTATAGGTGAGCTAGCTGATTGTGCTCAGCAACATATACAATCATTGGAATCGCTTGGGGTTAAAATTTCACCCGAAATAGTCGTTCAAATCATAGAAGAAAAATTACATAAGTCCACATTAGAAAAATGGGAGGAGACTCTGAATAATGAGTTTCCGGAACTGGACAGCCTATTTGAATTTTTATATAGGACCTCAGCTCGCCTGTCTCGCAGAGGCAGGGAAAGGAATGATGTTCAATCTAGGGACACTTTTTGTTATCAGCATCCAACGAAGATACGTAAAAGTGAAAGTAAGAGATATAACGTCTTTTTCGCAAATAAAGAGAGAAAATGTCCAGTCTGCAACGACAAATTGCATTTTTTATACAATTGTCGTAAATTCCGGTCTTTACCAATAAACGACAAATTGAAAATAGTCAAGGAGACTAAATCATGTGTTAACTGTCTTCGTAAGCATCAGAAAGACGACTGTAAATATGGACATTGCCGTATATGCAAGGAAAAACACAACACATTACTTCACCAAACATCACAGCTGAAGCTCCAACCACAAAATAAATTATGACTATCTTCCGAACACACGATCACTAATGAAAATTCAACGACTATGAATATATCCTTTGAGTTGGTGCCAAGCGCCACCGTCAACGTTTTAGACTCGCACGACCATATGATCCGTTGTAAAATGCTATTAGATACAGGATCGACATGTAACATCGTGACAGATAAATTGGCGAATGTCATAAAATCACCCAAAAGGAAACACAGCCTATATATTTCGGGCATCAGCTCCATATCCACACGATCAGACTACATGACGACATTAACTTTTAAATCCATCCATAATGAATTTAAACGTAGCTTAGATTTCTATATTGTTCCGTCTATCGCAGATCTGATCCCAGAAGAACACATACCCAGAGAAGAATTAAACATTCCGAGCAACATTCCTCTAGCAGACCCAAGTTTCAATGAACCAGCTGAGATCGGCATGCTGATAGGTGCAGGGCCCACACTTTCACTACTTTGTGTTGGCCAAATTGATCTCTCTCATAATAATGTAGAGCTCATTTTACAAAAGACTCGATTAGGTTGGGTCATAGCAGGAAAACACACCATACAAAAATCTAGCAAATTCGGGCGTTGTTTTCTTCTTCAAAATGATTTTGATTTAACGCGATTCTGGACTATAGAAGAAGTTTCCACTCGAACTCATTTTTCTCCAGAAGAAGAAGCTTGTGAGAAACATTTCGCATCTCATGTGACCCGAGATGAAATATCCGGTAAATTCATAGTGTCACTTCCATTTCGTAAGAACATCGAACAACTGGGGACTTCTCGCAATATCGCACTAAAGAGGCTTCAAATGATGGAGAAACGTTTTCTATTAGATGAAGATCTAGCAAACGCTTATTCTCAAAACATACAGGAGTATATAGATTTGGGTCATATGTCTAGAATTAACGATCCTCTCCAATGTGAAGGGTTTTATTTGCCTCACCATGCAGTTATAAAGCAAACGAGCAATTTCACCAAATTGCGAATCGTATTCGATGGTTCCGTCAAATCCAATACGGGCGTATCATTAAATGATACTCTCATGGTTGGACCAACAATTCAAGACGATATATTTTCTTTATTAACAAGATTTCGTATGCATCGTTATGTATTTACTGCGGACATAGAAAAAATGTATCGTCAGTTCTTCTTGAAAAAAGAGGATAGAAAATTTCAACGGATTTTATGGAGGACTAAGGATGAAATCACTGACTATGAACTAAACACTATTACATTCGGCTTATCATCGTCGGCTTTTTTAGCCGTCCGTTGTTTAGTACAATTAGCATCAGAGAATAAGCACGAATATCCAAACGCATCTCGAATCATTCTCAAGGACACATATGTAGACAACATAATAACAGGAACTAATAATGTGGCGGAGGCGCGTATAATAGTTCACGAATTGGTGGAGTTATTACAATCGGCAAAATTAAACCTTAGGGAGTGGACCGCAAATGATCCAACTATTCTTGAAGGCATAGAACACAAATGTCTCAATCCCAAATACAACTTCGATAAAGAAAGTTCAACCATAAAGACATTGGGTGTATATTGGAACGTTAAAGCAGATACCTTTAACTTTTCAGTTGATTCCTCCGACATTGCCAGGAAAATCACAAAAAGAACAATTCTATCCGAGATTGCTAAAATTTTCGATCCTTTAGGCCTTTTGGGACCTGTAATATTGTATGCAAAGAAAATAATGCAGGACTTATGGTCAGCAAAAGTAGAATGGGACGAATCGTTGCCCTCACACATCCATACGTGCTGGTTTAACTTCGTTAAGCAGTTGCAAGGCTTAGACCAACTGTCATTTGACCGTGGGGTTCTCTGTTTAAATCATTCCAATATACAAATTCACGGGTTTTGTGATGCGAGCTTGATGGGTTATGGAGCCTGCATTTATATTAGAACAACAAGTTCAAGTGGCAAAATTAGCTGTAATTTATTATGCTCTAAGTCTAGAGTAGCACCCTTGAAAACAATGACGATTCCAAGGCTAGAGCTATGTGGAGCTAACCTCTTAGCAAATTTATTAAATAAAGTGGTGACTTCGATGAATCTTGGAGTTAAAGACATATATCTTTGGAGCGATTCTATGATTGTCCTACATTGGATATTGACATCTACTCATATGCTAAAGGTCTACGTCGCCAATAGAGTAGCCTCCATTCAACAATTAACAAAAGAAGCCACATGGAGACATGTGAGTTCAATAGACAACCCTGCCGATGCCTTATCACGGGGTCAACTGGGTCTAGACTTTCGACGAAACATTTTATGGAGGCATGGACCAGAATGGTTGCTGCAAACAGCATTGCTATGGCCAAATACACCAATTAAAATATCCACAGAAATCCCTGAACTTCGGAAGCAATACTGTATGTTTATGAAAAAGGATTGCTCAATATTAGAAAAATTTTCCTCGTTCAGCAAGCTAAAACGAGTTATTGCATATTGTTTGAGATTCATTTCAGGCGTTCGCAATTCTATTCAATCTAATAAATTTTCGAAGAATAGTACCAATAAACCAGCAAGAATACATTTGGCGGTAGACGATTTGTCCAGAGCAGAGAATTGTATTATTAAAATGATCCAAGCTAAACATTTCACCAGAGAACTGTTAGAATTATCAGAGAAGGATATATTAAATCATAAGAGCAGTCTCATCCCATTGAACCCCTTCTTGGACAATAATGGAATAATAAGAGTTGGTGGCCGATTGAAACACTCCAACATATCTTTTGCCCAAAAATTTCCAATCATCTTGCCACGATCAAATATCATAACCGACTTAATAATTTCGTTTTATCACAGACAAAACCATCATGCTGGAATTCAGACTACCCTATATGCCCTTCGGCAAAAGTATTGGTTGATTAATGGAAGGAATCAAATACGGAAGATTATACGTAAATGTGTCATTTGCTTTCGTGCAAAACCGGTAATGGCCGAATATAAAATGGGTAATCTACCCGATTGCAGAGTCCAAAGTGCAAGGCCGTTCTGCAATGTCGGAGTTGATTTTTGCGGGCCTTTTTTTATAAAAGAAAGAAAATATCGAAACAGAAATAAGATTAAGGTTTACGTTTCGGTTTTTGTTTGTATGTCCGTTAAAGCAGTTCATTTAGAAGTAGTAAGTGAACTAACATCGACAGCATTCCTTGCAGCTTTGAGTAGATTTATATCTAGAAGAGGGAAACCAGAAAATATATTTTCCGATAATGGAACTAATTTCAAAGGGGCTAATAATCAATTAAAGGAGATACATGATCTACTCAAAGACGAAAAGAATGAACAAAGCATAATCAATTTTTGTACAAATTCGAACATTAACTGGCACTTTATTCCCCCATTCTCGCCAAATTTTGGAGGTCTGTGGGAATCAACAGTAAAGAGATTCAAACATCACTTAAAGCGAGTAATCTCAGACTCTTTATTTACTTACGAAGAATTCTCCACATTTACATGCGAAATTGAAGCAATCCTAAACTCGCGACCGTTATGCCCAATATCTTCCGATCCCAACGATGTAATTGCTTTGACTCCAGGTCATTTTTTAATCGGTGACTCATTGAATGGACTGCCGGAACAAGACTTATTGTCAACACCATCGCATAGATTGTCCAATTGGCAACATATCAAAAAGGTACGACAAGATTTTTGGACGAGATGGTACAAAGAGTATTTGAATGAGATCAATACAAGAAACAAATGGTCATCATCAGATCACGATATAAAGGTAGGGAGTCTGGTCATTCTAAAGGAGGGACATTTACCTTCTATGCAATGGCCGTTAGCTCGAGTCCTAGAAATTCACCCGGGTACTGATGGTATTATTAGAACTGTTACTATTAAGCTGGGTGATAATGCTTATAAAAGATCGGTAAGAAATCTTGCATTATTACCTTTCAAATAAACAATTAATCATAATATTATTGTATTTAATTGATAACTGAAGCCCGAATCTTTATCGGTTTCCTCTAAAGGAGGGGTGTATGTTCCGTCCGTCCATACGGAAAACAATTCCCAGGGAACATCTCACATGTGAATGGGCTCGATGACTTACATGAGAGTGGGCTCAATGAATTACATGAGAGTGGGCTCAATGAATTACATGTGGGTGGGCTCGGTGCTGTGATCTATGTACCGTTCCTGGGAGAGTTTGACCCTCAATGTGGAGACAAAGAATGTTGTTCTCGGCGCAATATAAAAAACCGAAGTCAGTTGACTCAGAAGAATCAATGTGAATAGTTCATTATAGAGTATATATAAAATATAAAAAGTGAAACAAAAGAAGACGCTGTTTTAATTAGTTTTGAGAGTGTAAGAGACACACATAAGATTAAAAGATAGGCAAGTATAAAATAAGAAACAATATTGGCAGAGGAAATTCTACCAATATAACCTCTATTTCAGATACCTATCCAGCTAAAGGAAAGGGTAAGAGGTCAAAACATGGTCCTTCGAGCCGGATCTTGGACAAAACAGATCGAGTGATAAAAGTGCACCTGCGTAGAAGACCGCAAATTCACACCTCATCATATGAAAAGGAGAATAAGACGCCATTAATATTTCAAGAACTAGAGGACAAAGAAAAACTTGTATGTGTATAAATTTAACAACGCATATCAGGTTTGGTCTTGTGTAAGTGTGTATGGTGTCTCATTCGCACAAGTTTTGCAAAGCATATATTGAAATGCGTGTGCTTGTGCTAACACATACAAAAATACTTTGATTGGCTAATTCGAATATAAAATACTATCAAGAGTTTGTCTGAAATATTCGAAAAGACATTATGCAAATTTAGCACATAGTTTAAGTTACGATCAAATCCTTAAATATAATATTGAAAATTGAATTAATACGATTAAGAATATGATCCTAGTTTAAGATAAAATTCTAATTACAACATTTATATAAATGCGGTCAGTCAAAATGTACACATGGTAGCATTTAACCATGAAAGTAATACATGTACATACAATGCCGTAATACTACTGTATCAGTACCCATATGAGCTCATATTATAATTCATCATTCAAATACAATCAAAAGAACAAATGCATATACAATATCATTAATTGTATACATTTGTAAATGTTAAATATCATAATTAATAACATCCATTCATATAATCCACTGTTAGTTTAAATAGACATCATTAGAGCAATATCAGCGTATTTGTACAAAAATGAAGAAAACAGAGAGAATTCAGATTCTTCAACAGAGAAAGTTGAATTTAAAAAGACAATTAGAGTCATTTGAGGAATTCATCGAAGGGTTAAGCACTTCTTTAAATATTTTTAAGCTAGAAGTTCGTCTTCAGAGAATCATCGGCCTCTTTGCTAACCTCGACGATTTGTTCAATGAATTGGAAATCACAGACACTAGTAATAATTACGTGGAAGAGAAATTCATTATTCAGGACAAATATGACGATGTGGTCTCTAAAGCACAACGTATTCTTGTCGACCGTCGTGTCCATATGCAGGCAAGCACTGCTTTAAATATCAATAATAATTCTACATCCCTCGAACAAGTCAACAATATGAAAAAGCGGATCAAATTGCCTGTGGCCCCTCTTCCTACTTTCGATGGTCGCATTGAAAATTGGATGTCATTCAAAGATACCTTCTCATCCATGATACATAATGACGATGATCTAACAAACATCCAGAAGCTGCAATATTTAAAATCAAGTTTAAGGAACGAAGCAGCCCGCAAAATACAAATATTCTCCATCACCGAAGAAAATTATGAAAAAGCCTGGGAGCTCTTGAGAAAATGCTATGAAAATCGGCGTAATATGATTAGTCGTCATTTGTCACATCTGTTAAGACTTCCCGAGCAAACGAAAGAAAGTGCCCATGGTATAGGTGAGCTAGCTGATTGTGCTCAGCAACATATACAATCATTGGAATCGCTTGGGGTTAAAATTTCACCCGAAATAGTCGTTCAAATCATAGAAGAAAAATTACATAAGTCCACATTAGAAAAATGGGAGGAGACTCTGAATAATGAGTTTCCGGAACTGGACAGCCTATTTGAATTTTTATATAGGACCTCAGCTCGCCTGTCTCGCAGAGGCAGGGAAAGGAATGATGTTCAATCTAGGGACACTTTTTGTTATCAGCATCCAACGAAGATACGTAAAAGTGAAAGTAAGAGATATAACGTCTTTTTCGCAAATAAAGAGAGAAAATGTCCAGTCTGCAACGACAAATTGCATTTTTTATACAATTGTCGTAAATTCCGGTCTTTACCAATAAACGACAAATTGAAAATAGTCAAGGAGACTAAATCATGTGTTAACTGTCTTCGTAAGCATCAGAAAGACGACTGTAAATATGGACATTGCCGTATATGCAAGGAAAAACACAACACATTACTTCACCAAACATCACAGCTGAAGCTCCAACCACAAAATAAATTATGACTATCTTCCGAACACACGATCACTAATGAAAATTCAACGACTATGAATATATCCTTTGAGTTGGTGCCAAGCGCCACCGTCAACGTTTTAGACTCGCACGACCATATGATCCGTTGTAAAATGCTATTAGATACAGGATCGACATGTAACATCGTGACAGATAAATTGGCGAATGTCATAAAATCACCCAAAAGGAAACACAGCCTATATATTTCGGGCATCAGCTCCATATCCACACGATCAGACTACATGACGACATTAACTTTTAAATCCATCCATAATGAATTTAAACGTAGCTTAGATTTCTATATTGTTCCGTCTATCGCAGATCTGATCCCAGAAGAACACATACCCAGAGAAGAATTAAACATTCCGAGCAACATTCCTCTAGCAGACCCAAGTTTCAATGAACCAGCTGAGATCGGCATGCTGATAGGTGCAGGGCCCACACTTTCACTACTTTGTGTTGGCCAAATTGATCTCTCTCATAATAATGTAGAGCTCATTTTACAAAAGACTCGATTAGGTTGGGTCATAGCAGGAAAACACACCATACAAAAATCTAGCAAATTCGGGCGTTGTTTTCTTCTTCAAAATGATTTTGATTTAACGCGATTCTGGACTATAGAAGAAGTTTCCACTCGAACTCATTTTTCTCCAGAAGAAGAAGCTTGTGAGAAACATTTCGCATCTCATGTGACCCGAGATGAAATATCCGGTAAATTCATAGTGTCACTTCCATTTCGTAAGAACATCGAACAACTGGGGACTTCTCGCAATATCGCACTAAAGAGGCTTCAAATGATGGAGAAACGTTTTCTATTAGATGAAGATCTAGCAAACGCTTATTCTCAAAACATACAGGAGTATATAGATTTGGGTCATATGTCTAGAATTAACGATCCTCTCCAATGTGAAGGGTTTTATTTGCCTCACCATGCAGTTATAAAGCAAACGAGCAATTTCACCAAATTGCGAATCGTATTCGATGGTTCCGTCAAATCCAATACGGGCGTATCATTAAATGATACTCTCATGGTTGGACCAACAATTCAAAACGATATATTTTCTTTATTAACAAGATTTCGTATGCATTGTTATGTATTTACTGCGGACATAGAAAAAATGTATCGTCAGTTCTTCTTGAAAAAAGAGGATAGAAAATTTCAACGGATTTTATGGAGGACTAAGGATGAAATCACTGACTATGAACTAAACACTATTACATTCGGCTTATCATCGTCGGCTTTTTTAGCCGTCCGTTGTTTAGTACAATTAGCATCAGAGAATAAGCACGAATATCCAAACGCATCTCGAATCATTCTCAAGGACACATATGTAGACAACATAATAACAGGAACTAATAATGTGGCGGAGGCGCGTATAATAGTTCACGAATTGGTGGAGTTATTACAATCGGCAAAATTAAACCTTAGGGAGTGGACCGCAAATGATCCAACTATTCTTGAAGGCATAGAACACAAATGTCTCAATCCCAAATACAACTTCGATAAAGAAAGTTCAACCATAAAGACATTGGGTGTATATTGGAACGTTAAAGCAGATACCTTTAACTTTTCAGTTGATTCCTCCGACATTGCCAGGAAAATCACAAAAAGAACAATTCTATCCGAGATTGCTAAAATTTTCGATCCTTTAGGCCTTTTGGGACCTGTAATATTGTATGCAAAGAAAATAATGCAGGACTTATGGTCAGCAAAAGTAGAATGGGACGAATCGTTGCCCTCACACATCCATACGTGCTGGTTTAACTTCGTTAAGCAGTTGCAAGGCTTAGACCAACTGTCATTTGACCGTGGGGTTCTCTGTTTAAATCATTCCAATATACAAATTCACGGGTTTTGTGATGCGAGCTTGATGGGTTATGGAGCCTGCATTTATATTAGAACAACAAGTTCAAGTGGCAAAATTAGCTGTAATTTATTATGCTCTAAGTCTAGAGTAGCACCCTTGAAAACAATGACGATTCCAAGGCTAGAGCTATGTGGAGCTAACCTCTTAGCAAATTTATTAAATAAAGTGGTGACTTCGATGAATCTTGGAGTTAAAGACATATATCTTTGGAGCGATTCTATGATTGTCCTACATTGGATATTGACATCTACTCATATGCTAAAGGTCTACGTCGCCAATAGAGTAGCCTCCATTCAACAATTAACAAAAGAAGCCACATGGAGACATGTGAGTTCAATAGACAACCCTGCCGATGCCTTATCACGGGGTCAACTGGGTCTAGACTTTCGACGAAACATTTTATGGAGGCATGGACCAGAATGGTTGCTGCAAACAGCATTGCTATGGCCAAATACACCAATTAAAATATCCACAGAAATCCCTGAACTTCGGAAGCAATACTGTATGTTTATGAAAAAGGATTGCTCAATATTAGAAAAATTTTCCTCGTTCAGCAAGCTAAAACGAGTTATTGCATATTGTTTGAGATTCATTTCAGGCGTTCGCAATTCTATTCAATCTAATAAATTTTCGAAGAATAGTACCAATAAACCAGCAAGAATACATTTGGCGGTAGACGATTTGTCCAGAGCAGAGAATTGTATTATTAAAATGATCCAAGCTAAACATTTCACCAGAGAACTGTTAGAATTATCAGAGAAGGATATATTAAATCATAAGAGCAGTCTCATCCCATTGAACCCCTTCTTGGACAATAATGGAATAATAAGAGTTGGTGGCCGATTGAAACACTCCAACATATCTTTTGCCCAAAAATTTCCAATCATCTTGCCACGATCAAATATCATAACCGACTTAATAATTTCGTTTTATCACAGACAAAACCATCATGCTGGAATTCAGACTACCCTATATGCCCTTCGGCAAAAGTATTGGTTGATTAATGGAAGGAATCAAATACGGAAGATTATACGTAAATGTGTCATTTGCTTTCGTGCAAAACCGGTAATGGCCGAATATAAAATGGGTAATCTACCCGATTGCAGAGTCCAAAGTGCAAGGCCGTTCTGCAATGTCGGAGTTGATTTTTGCGGGCCTTTTTTTATAAAAGAAAGAAAATATCGAAACAGAAATAAGATTAAGGTTTACGTTTCGGTTTTTGTTTGTATGTCCGTTAAAGCAGTTCATTTAGAAGTAGTAAGTGAACTAACATCGACAGCATTCCTTGCAGCTTTGAGTAGATTTATATCTAGAAGAGGGAAACCAGAAAATATATTTTCCGATAATGGAACTAATTTCAAAGGGGCTAATAATCAATTAAAGGAGATACATGATCTACTCAAAGACGAAAAGAATGAACAAAGCATAATCAATTTTTGTACAAATTCGAACATTAACTGGCACTTTATTCCCCCATTCTCGCCAAATTTTGGAGGTCTGTGGGAATCAACAGTAAAGAGATTCAAACATCACTTAAAGCGAGTAATCTCAGACTCTTTATTTACTTACGAAGAATTCTCCACATTTACATGCGAAATTGAAGCAATCCTAAACTCGCGACCGTTATGCCCAATATCTTCCGATCCCAACGATGTAATTGCTTTGACTCCAGGTCATTTTTTAATCGGTGACTCATTGAATGGACTGCCGGAACAAGACTTATTGTCAACACCATCGCATAGATTGTCCAATTGGCAACATATCAAAAAGGTACGACAAGATTTTTGGACGAGATGGTACAAAGAGTATTTGAATGAGATCAATACAAGAAACAAATGGTCATCATCAGATCACGATATAAAGGTAGGGAGTCTGGTCATTCTAAAGGAGGGACATTTACCTTCTATGCAATGGCCGTTAGCTCGAGTCCTAGAAATTCACCCGGGTACTGATGGTATTATTAGAACTGTTACTATTAAGCTGGGTGATAATGCTTATAAAAGATCGGTAAGAAATCTTGCATTATTACCTTTCAAATAAACAATTAATCATAATATTATTGTATTTAATTGATAACTGAAGCCCGAATCTTTATCGGTTTCCTCTAAAGGAGGGGTGTATGTTCCGTCCGTCCATACGGAAAACAATTCCCAGGGAACATCTCACATGTGAATGGGCTCGATGACTTACATGAGAGTGGGCTCAATGAATTACATGAGAGTGGGCTCAATGAATTACATGTGGGTGGGCTCGGTGCTGTGATCTATGTACCGTTCCTGGGAGAGTTTGACCCTCAATGTGGAGACAAAGAATGTTGTTCTCGGCGCAATATAAAAAACCGAAGTCAGTTGACTCAGAAGAATCAATGTGAATAGTTCATTATAGAGTATATATAAAATATAAAAAGTGAAACAAAAGAAGACGCTGTTTTAATTAGTTTTGAGAGTGTAAGAGACACACATAAGATTAAAAGATAGGCAAGTATAAAATAAGAAACAATATTGGCAGAGGAAATTCTACCAATATAACCTCTATTTCAGATACCTATCCAGCTAAAGGAAAGGGTAAGAGGTCAGAACAGAATGTAACCGAGTTTTTATAATTAAATTGATAATCAATAACACAACATCAACATGACGTACGGGTTCTATCACCCTGGGAAAAATTTTAAATAAAATTGATAAAACCGGTGGGTCACAACAGCCAAAAATCTCTTTGGTGCGTACATGTATTGCCGGTTTTGAATTTATTTCATAGAACATTCCGATTAGGTTTTCACTCTAACAAAAATAAAATTTAAGACTTCGCGAGCAAGAACTTCCACATTTCAAATCCCCAACAACGAATTGACAAAAGCTTCTGAAGGGAGCTTTCAAAATCGTGTGCCAACTCGTTGTATGGGAATGAGAAATATTTATTGTCTGAGGTAAATACAAATTAACAAAATTATAATAGGAGAGACAAATTATTGAAGAAATACTCGTATATTTAGAACATAAGATAGTGAAGACGAAAAAATAGAATTAGAACATAAAGTAGTGAAGTTTTTAACTTTAATGAGACCAAATCATAAGTAATTGCTAAAATACCATTAGAAAAATTACTGCTCGTTGCGTATTCGTAGAACGCGTTTGCCATTCAATCGCTTTAGCCGTAAGTTATGTGAGCAAGAACACGTTATCCATATGTTTGAACCAGGTCGTAAAAAGAGTTTACGATACTTTACACATAGTAGCAAACGACAGAATTTGAAGAATTTCAGACTAACATTCTAGATACCGAAAGCCACAAGATTTTCCAGCATTATGATATACGCTGGCTATCTCTACATGCATGCATGCTTTACTTTCATGCCCTTGATTATATTTTACTAATCCCAAATAAAATGAATATTATATTTCAAGGCGTAGGCGAGTAGAAAGATGCTGATATGCTTGTACTTCTTGTAAGCTCTTATAAGAAAATGAGTTAAGTGAGAAGCACAAACATTTTAGACTTGGACCCGACATCAACGGTTCATTTTTTTACCTTTGCATGAAATGTGTCTTGGGGTACACGTCAGTCAACTGATCCAAAAGTAGCTGAAGACTAGCTGAAAATGCGAAAAATCACAACATTCCTGCAACGCATTCAATCGTTTTTAATTCAGCTTACCCCAATTACGGCGTGATTTACTACATTATCAATTCGAAAGCATCAGTCAACGCCGAATGTACGTCAGACGTATTGACTCATTTAATGAAGAACACCGATCCAAACCAGATCGAAGATGGATAACGCGTGATGTCTGGACGTGGAACAAGGCAGAAGTCCCGGCAGAAATTGGAATCGAGCACGTTTCATACATTTTTGGTAGAGAATAACTGTTTGATGTATTACGAACTTGATTTTCAGAAATATAACACACATAACCTAGAAGTTATAAGTTAGGGGATTTTCTTTTGATTTTCAATTTACAAAAAAATCTTTATTGGTGAATTACGAGGAAACCACTGATTTTCGTATAGGTATGCCGTATGAAGGAGAGTTTCGTGAAATAAAACGACACATAGGAACTCGTTGGTTATATCCTCTACTAGCAATAGATACAATTTTACTTAATTGGACACCGATTTGTAACTACTTTGTTAGTTTGGATGTTGAATGTCCAATGATTATACAAACTTTATTAATGTTGGATAGAGAAATGGAAAATAAATTAGTTCATTGTTACCTTCCTTATGCTAGTCATATATTAAATGTTTTCAACAAAATGTGAGAAAAGGTGCTTTGTCCGTAGCACCATCTAGCATGTGACACGGTAGATGGTGTTTCGTATAGATCACGAGCGCGCACAGCTCGTGATATATATGACCAGCATCTCGCCTGTTCTTTGCTCTAGGACACTTAGTTTAGCCGCTAGGAGTAAATTAAAAATCTGAAATTTGGCATATTTCCCAACTTTTGTATGCACACCATAAGAAAATCGATTTAGAGAAATGTGATTTATAAAAAAAAGTTAGCAAATAGAAAAATAATGGGAGTCGGTCATACATATGAACCCTCTAGGACGCTTAGTTTAACCGCTTATAGCTAAAAACCGTTGAAAATTTAAATTTGACCGGATAAGACCCCTAAAAACCGGAAGAAAATTGATTAATTTATGGTTCCCGGGAACTAATATATTAATAATATTCTATAAGCTGTAATTCGTAAATAAACTTGCCATTTTACATAATCCTTAAAAATTCACCTGCATTCAACTCGAATTTTTGAAAAATTCGCTACCAGAATTTGTGTACCAACACACTGCCAACAATCCCTTTGGTAGTGTGTGTTGCTACGTACATATATAACCGGGTTTGAATTTATTTCATAGAACATTGCGATCTTTCATAGACCGGTTTTCACCCTAAGAAAAATTGAAACTTTTAAGAGAGCAAGCTCTTCAAAGTCTCACCACGTTTCCCATTCCCAACAACGATTTGGCAAAAGCTCCTGAAAAGAGCTTTCAAAATCGGGTGCCAACTCGTTGTATGGGAATGAGACATCTGGCTTTGTCTGTGGTACAATTCTGATGGTTCTGGACGAGAAATATATCGCTGTATAATTAGTCAAAGTAGATTAAAAGTTTTGTTGAATTCAATTCGTTTCGACGACGCATAAACTAGAGAGCAGAGGCGACAGACCAATCTGTCGGCTCCTATAACAGAACTATTTGATTTTTTTATTCATCAATGCCAACAATGGCATCATTTCCTAATGTTATTGACAGTGATTGGACAGATGGCGAATTAAAAGCAAAAAGTGTTTTTAACTAATAAGATGAAACTATTGAACGTAAAAGGGTTATAACTCAATTATCAGTGAGGAGAAAATTAACAAATTTGAAACTTAAATCCGATGTGTCATTAAGTGATCATTTTATATTATATAAAGTTGTGATAAATAAATTTAAATCGACTAGTTCATCAGTGAGTGAAAATGAAAAGATTGCAATGCTGCTCAATACTTTTCCACCTTCATATAATGGTGTTATTGTTGTAATCGAAACAATTGCGGAAAAAGATTTAAAATACAATTTAGTTAAAACAAAGCTCATTGTTTATGAGACGAAATTAAAAGAAAACACTGTTGATACCAGTGTAAAAGTTTTTCAAACTGAACGTTACAGTGCAACGCCGAACCACAATAATACATATGATAGACTATGTAGAATAGAAATGGTGGCAAATTTAATTATAAAAATGATAAATACTCTAACAAGTTAGAGCGTTTTCAGGGTGGTAGAATTGGCCACATGAAAAAGGACTGTATTTATTATAAAAAGGCATTAAAGTATCAACAGAAGTGTTCAAAGTTGGTTTCAACCTCCTAGAACAGTACTGCATTTATGATTGCACGATAGTAAGAGGAAAGTAAGAGAGGCAGTTTTATCAATTACAAAACGAAAATTTTAACGGTAAACTTGTTTATTACGTTTACTCTATTGATTAACGCTGTAGTGTTTATCACTTTTTTCTGATAAGGCGGAAGGATTTGAAGACAAATTTATTGTTGCGCTTGAGAATTGGTTTTGCGCGTCAGTCTGCCAACAAGTATCAACATAGCAACACGTTATCCATTGTTTAAACTAGCGATTTTAAATATATTTTTAATATAATACAATATACCTAATACTTTTTAATGAAATATAAATACTATAAGTTGAAAATAGGTTTGAAAATACCTCGGAAATCTGATGTGTGGAAGTATTTCAACAAAAAGGACGAAAAAACCGCCAGCTGCAAAAAATGTTTCAAAAGGATCAGATTTTTTGGCAATGCTTCGAATTTGCATAAACATTTAAAAATCCATTCAGATGTTCCACCTATTAACAACAAAGATCAGATTTCAGTGTAAGTATGACAATTTATAAATGTGTTATGGGAAGAAAAGTTATGGGCCTCAATCGTGGAAAAATTTGGAATGACAATTAAAACAAAAATTCAAATTATTTTTCGATATGTTTATATTTCATATATATTTTTCCATAAGAAGAAGGAAAACGGTGGATCGTGCAACTGAGGGAAAAGTAGAGAAAGGAAAAAAAAAGTTGAAGAGGGCAGCAGAAGTGGTTCTCCAGGTGGGAAGAAGAGGTCGTGGGAATATTTACCCCACTTAGCATTCTTGGACGACTGCTATAAAAGAAGAAGTTGAGACAAAATTATATGTTATAAATTCGTAAACTTATATAAAATGGTTTTGCAGGACATACGATACCGGCTCATGGAGCGGCACTCAATTGGGGCAGGAGCAATTTATGGAAGAAACGAGTAGTCCGAATCCATCTTGCTCAACACCGAGCGATGTATCGGAGGAAGTAATGTCTCCGAGGATGCCAACGACGAAAAAATCTCAACCAAATGCAGTGTTTAAAGAGCAAACAAATAACTTAATCCAAAATCTTAAAGACATCGCAAATAAGGAAATTCTCCCAAGCCATATGGAGAATTTTGCGAATTCTGTTCACGCCGTAAGATATTTTCCCGCCATTGATAACAAACGTAGCAACCAGCAATCTGAAATCTTAGGCTGACAAAACCAGCAACACGGGAAGTTATTGAAAAACTTCGGCCTTTTTCAAGGCCGTCACGTATTCCATTTGATCTACAGGTGCATATTTGAAAATCTATTTATCACATGAATTGCATTTATGTTTACTTTCTGTTTGCAGGTATTGGTTGCGTTAAACTTCTACGCAAGTGGGTCCTACCAGTCATCTGTGGGACGGAATCACTTAATGGGATTATCGCAGCCAAGTGTATCGAGGGCAATAACATAACTAATATCAATAACTTGATTGTTGATCACTTGGCACCGACACTTATAAAATTTCCCGATAGTGTCGCGGAGAAAGTCCAAGTGCAACAAAGGTATCTCTGGGATGATTAACTATTTCATATATAACTTATTTTGATTTTTTAACGTTTTGATCCTCTAAATTTAAAATAGTGGTTTTTTTCACCATTTTCCTAGGAATTGTGCGACTTTTTATACAAATTCCAAGTGGGTTCAAAATTAATTTAAAACATCTAAATTACTGAGCTTTATATTGGGTTGGCACAAAAGTCATTGCGTTTTTTTTACGCTAGATGGTTGTAGCGATGCTAACAAGTTTTTCACCATTGCAAACTTCAGACTGTATGTGGCATTTAACAGTTGACATTTCATTAGTTATTCAGTAGAAAAAGATTTAAGTTCTATCGATCATTTATAGTTTTATATTGATTTGAAATGGATATTCCAAACGGTCATTTTCGTCACATTTTACTCTATTACTTCAGAAAAGGTAAAAACGCAGTGCAAGCTCGTAAAAAACTATGTGCAGTTTATGGTGAGGACTCAATAAAAGAACGCCAGTGTCAGAATTGGTTTGCTCGTTTTCGTTCCGGAAATTTTAATCTCGAAGATGCACCACGTTCTGGACGGCCAACTGAAGCAGACGACGACAAAATAAAAGCAATGGTTGAAAATAACCGGCGGAGTACGACACGAGAGATGGCAGAGAAGCTTCATGTATCACATACAAGCGTTCAAAGACATTTAAAAGAACTTGGGTATATTAATAAACTCGACACTTGGGTTCCCCACAAATTGAAAGAAACTCATCTCACCAAACGCATTTCCATCTGCGATTCATTGATGAAACGTAACGCTACCGATCCATTTTTAAAGCGAATCATAACAGGCGATGCAAAATGGGTTGCTTACGATAACGTCGTGCGAAAAAGATCATGGAGCAAGCGAGATGAGCCTGCGCAATCGACATCAAAAGCGGAGATTCATCAAAAGAAGGTTTTGCTGAGTATTTGGTGGGATTTCAAAGTAATTGTTCACTTTGAGCTGCTGCCAAGGAACGAAACCGGCAATTCAGAAGTCTACTGTCACCAGCTAATGAAATTGGACAAAGAAATTAAGGAGAAGCGGCCAGAACTGGCAAATCGTAAGGGCGTAATTTTCCATCACGACAACGCTAGACCACACACATCTTTGGTCACTCGCCAAAAATTATTGGCGTTAGGCTGGGAAGTGACACCTAATCCACCGTACAGTCCTGACCTTGCGCCGTCTGTTTATCATTTATTCCGTTCACTTAAAAACCATTTGAATGGAAAATCATTCGATTCTAATGAGGCAGTCTGTAAGACCAAAATTTCTTTTTTGCGTTAGTATTTGTATTCTTGAGTCACTTTATTTCGGTTCTTCATCTTTTTTTTCTGGTTATCGGTTGGGAATTGCGTTGTACTATTGCTGCAAAGGATTGTGCGAGCAACCACGCAATTTCGGCCGATAAGAGCCACTGAGGAGCTTTTGTTTCCTTTTAGTTTATGCATTCGAAAAATACATCCTTAGTCCCAGTGCGTTCTTGCGGTTTCAATTCATCTTGAACATTTAAAGAGTGAAGAGCCGAATCAGTCAATTTGAATTTTATTGCCTTTGTAGTTATTAGTATATTTTTTAAAAACCCCAAATGGAAAAGGAGAGTCTGCTACAAGTTCTGCAGCTCCACAGCCGGAAAAAATGGTAACTCATACACAAATTGCTACTAGTTATGCAGCCCTTAAGGCATCTGAGGAAGCTAATATGGATGTTGACGCAACAAGTCCTACATCATCCATAACTTTAACTTCAACTCAAAATAACATAACTTTAACTTCAACTCAAAATAACACAAAACCGGTTCCTAACCCTGAGACGACAAAATCCACCAAGCCAGTGCCAATAATTATTAGAGATCTGTCAAAGTGGAGTATTATTATGAAAGATTTCAAAAACCTCAAGATAAATCACAATACAGCAAAGCGTACCTCCAGCGGTATATCGTTCAAACCATCAACCATAAACGACTACCGGCAAGCTGTGAGGTACCTGACAAACTTTCAAATCCAATACCATACCCATCTTCTGCAGGAGGAACGCAGCCTTAATGTAATAATTAAGGGGTTACACGGACTTACTACTGAATGTATAAAAGAGGATCTTGTTGAGAAGGGATTCCGCCCATATGAGGCATATTACCTCAAAACGAAATCCAAAAGCCCGAAGAACCTAGTAAAAGTAAGACTGCCACGAAACGAAAAAAATTTTTATTTATATTTACCTGCACGGTCGAAGCACAAAAGGCGAATGGAGAAGCGCCTCAGTGCCATAATTGCAATGAATTTTTCCACATTGCAAGTAAATGTTTTGCAGCACCACGCTGCCTCAAGTGCGCAGGTAACCACCATTTTAAGGAGTGTAAAAAATCAAAAGACCATGTCTACTATATGGATGTGTAGCATCCGGAAAACTGAACAAACGAGAACAAAAAAGACTGGAGACGGGTCAGAACCGCGCCCTTAGAAAAATCTTCAAAATCCCATGGTTCATACGAAACAACAACATCCACAGAGACCTACAAATAGACAAAACGGACAAATACATACGAGACAGAGCAGTCAAACTGTTCGACATAATTGACAACGACACAAACCAAGCCATGGAGTTTTTGAAGATCCCTAGCCACCCACGTCACCGGCATAAGGACTTGCGACTGATAATAAATAATATATAAATTAGGGGAAAAAAAAAAAAAAAAAACCACAGTAAGAGTGGGATAATCCACATCCACAGCCCAAATAAGACCCAAGGTACCTACCAGCTCTAGGAAGACCTCCAAATGACTCGAATTAGTATATTTTTGTATTTTAAATTATATTTGAAAGTGTGTGTATACAAAAATAAGAAGCAGAATAGGTGAGTTTGCTCACTGAATGTTGTTCTTGGTTTCCTTAGTGAGTGTGTTGTGTGTTGGTTTCCTTAGTGAATATGATGAGTTCAATGTTACGTACAGGTGCGACAGTTGAAGGTTGTGTGTCTTCTCCTTCAAAATCGTCCTGATCGGTATCCGGGTATCAGATTTGTAAGTCCTGCTGATACGCTGGATCCTGTTGGATTTGTATGTTTCTGCCAACAGGGATGATCCGGACATATTACTGGATTTGTGTGTTTCCGCCAGTAACGTTCTGTCATCTGTGCGATACCGCTAAACTAACCAATTAACGGATAGTGTATAATCTACCGGATTTGTACGTCCTGCCGGTGGATGAAGCGACAAACTAGATGCGATTATTTTGACTTATTTGAACTTTGACTTGACTCATTGTCACAAGTTACTTTGTAGTTATGTTTGAAATCATATAGTTTGATAGTTGGCAAAGAATACCAGTCTATAGGAATAGGACATTCACGTGCAATTTGATTTATGTTTCAGGTTTGTGTGGTGTTGCCTCCATGCGTTCGGGGACTCCGTGGCGCGGCCTTATATGCCATTACAATCACATATATAAATAAAGAAATAAACTCATAATAATAAAAATGTTTATATGAAAAATTTTTAATGATATTGTAAGTCGAATATGAATTGGTTCATTTTTTTTCGTCTAAAGACCAAACTTTTTACGAAAGAGGAATAATGAAGTTGAGCGAAAGATGGCAAAAGGTCATTGAACAAAACGGCCAATATATCATTGATTGAAGTTTGTTATTTATGTAAATAAAGTATCTTGAAAATCATAACAAAACACGCAATGAGTTTTGTTCCAACCCAATAGTACGTATGTATACCTAATTATTGATTAAAAAGTTAGTGTAGTTTAGAGTTCTGTGTAACGTGTGAAATCTTTCCGTGCTAAATTTTTAATTAAAATAATTGTCTTACAGCATCGTATAATTGTTTCTTTGGCTTCAAAATTTAAATTTGGTTGATTTTAATTAATTACATGCTGTAATGTTTGTTGTGCATCTGGAATGCACATTTTCATAAACCCATTTTTTATTAGGTTTTTTTTGGTATTTATTCTTCCTTTTATTAAAGTATTTTGTTTCTTACGAATTTCTTGTACATATACATAATTGTTAAATTTGGGTTATTTTGTACTTTTATGATTTTCTACGATCTTTTGTTTTATGACTTTTCTTCCCTAAGCATTTGTGTTAATTTCTTCCAATTTTTTATGACATTCCTTACCTTGATCCTTTGTGACACAATGTGCATACCAAATGTACGGTCTTTCCCAAAATTTTCCTTACTCGCTGTATAAAATCATGTCATGTGAACATTGCTTCACGTTGACAATGTTAATCATGGCATATTGTGAACTCTGCTTCACTTTTAAATTCTTGGGAGTCGATCGATCTTGTGACCCAATTTCTTATCAGCCGAACGATTTAGGCTGATTTTGCACTTTTGGGGATTTCTTGTTACTGTTCTTTGTGTATCGTGTGCAATGCCCACAATGGGACACTGAGACCAACTTCGCACTGGTCGAGGAAAAGTGGGAGAGTAGTGGACAGATCAGTGTGTGAGTGTGGATCGAGGACAGATCGTGACGAACCAGAAAGGAAAAGTGGAATAGTGGGAAAGTGTGTGACAGAAAAGAACTTAAGGAAAGAATATATATAATGGATAGACGAAAGTGTATAGTTGCGAAAGAATAAATGTTGGGTTTTTTCATTGTGTTTTCCCAACAGTAAAAATCGCAGTTTTTTATTTCTCGTTTTTCCCTTTTGCGGTGTCTTGGTCGCGAACATTTGGTCATCTTCGAGCCGGATAGTGGATCAGATAAGTATGGGAGAGAGGAAAGATGGCTGCCGTCGTTGCGTCTTCGATGTATGGACGAAAGATGAGAATTGAACGAAAGATGAGCGCACATGTGGGTAAGTGTTGGTCGGCGTTTGACGAAAGATAAGCGTGCGTGTGCGCATGTTGCTGAGTGTTAGTAGCGTCTCGGTAAGTAAGTTGTTTTGCGCGTTTAGTTTTGTTGAAACGTGAACAAGTAAGCTGCGAGAAGATCAACGTTTTTCAAATTTGTGGATTCCCCTTGTTCAGCAACGACGGTGAGTAGAGTTAGGGAAAGAATCTTTATTGTGTTTTAGGAAAGTGGAATTTTGGATAGATGGAAAGTGAATTGTGAAACATGACACGGTAGCGTGACTCGATCGCGTTTCTGTTTTGAAGGAAAGGTTTTTGGGGTAGAGGATAGAATAAATATGTACGTGTTAGCGTCAGAAGGTTATGAATTTGGTGGAAAGGAATATTTTTGGATAGACGACAGATAGAAATATTTTGGATAGAGGATACGATATGCATATCAGAGGAAAGCGCACTTTAAACACGAGATCGTGTAAGTGCAGAATTGGAAAGTGAATTACGACAGGATCAATATGGAAAGTAACGAAAGTTATTTGATAATAGATTAGAGATCTGTGAATTGGTGACAAGTAGGCTTATATGTCTTTTTCTTTCTCTTTTGGTAGATATTCTATTAAAATGGCAGAGAATGGGAAATACCAGAACGCTATGAACGCTATTCGCAGAGCTGCGACCCTAGTGGAAAGTGAAGAATTTAAGACGATAGGGAAAGAGAATGCTAGAGCGAGAATGGAAAGATTGGATGAATGCTGGAAAGAGTTCCTCGCACAGCATGGTGATTTAACGCGCCAGATGGACGGGGAGCAACTGGAGGATTTCGAGAGAGTGATGGGAAAGGTAGAGGACAAGTATTTTGTCGCGATAGCTGCTTTCAGGGAAAAGGTATTCGGACAGAACATCCCTTCTACGAAAGAGGATAGGCAACCGATCGCGGTTAAAGTAAGTATGCCTTTTAATCAACACGATTTGAGGAATACGTGGGGGGAATTCGATGGGACCATAACCAAGTGGCAAGGGTTCCGGGACAAATTTTTAGCGGCAATACATAATAACGAGGAGGTGTCGGCCGCTTACAAATTTTCATATTTGAGAAAATCCCTCGTTGGAAAGGCTGCGAGGACCTTAGGAGAGTGGCAACTTACAGAGGAGGGCTACATAGAGGCTTGGGAGAGATTGAACGAAATATATAACAGAAAGTACGTGATTTGTCGAGAGCTTCTCCGTCAATTTTTTAGGCTGCCGTTACTTCAAAACACGCCCACGGCTAGCGAGCTACAACGAATGGTGAATATAACGCACGAAAGTTTACGCCAGTTGCGCGCCCAGGGTTTACCTGTTGAACATTGGGACATGGTTATAGTCCACAGCCTTCACGAAAGATTGGACAGTGACACGGCGCGTCAGTGGGAATTACAGCGTACCTCTGAAACGCCAACTGCGGGAGATATACTAGCGTTTTTAGACAAGCAAGCTGCCGCTTCGATGAATGTTCCTGATGTGAGGAAAACACGGAAAGACTCTGCGTTTGGAGCGCGAAATCAATTATCAGCCCAGAAGGAAAGTTTAAGTCGCGATCGTTCACTAAGTGCAAATCGGATAGAAGGGATTAGAGGTACAGATACGAATAGGAAGAGGTTTCCGTGCGAAGCTTGCAATGCAGACCATCAAGTATATCTTTGTCCGGAGTTTTTGGCGTTAAGCTTACATGCGAGACAAGATTTTGTGGAAAGACGCAGGCTTTGTCCTAATTGCCTGAAGAAGGGACATAATACGTCCAACTGTTTTCAAGGTCCATGCGTACGTTTTCCACGGGCTCCACCGCATAATAGTGTGTTATGCCCATTGAAGGAGATAGGAAAGCAAGCCCTCACAGTTTCAGATGGAGGTGGTTGGAAGGAGAGAAAGGCCGGACAGAGCAGGATCGACAAGAGAAAGACGAAGCAAGAGTGACTAGGAGAGGCATATGGAAAGAGATCAAGAGTAGAAGCGTCAACATCCATTTCTGACATTTCTACGGGACAGAATTTAGTTTTTAAGATCAAATGTATTTCAAAGGAAAGAAGGTTTGTTGGCCGCAAGGTCGAATCCGTTTAAGGACAGAGGAGGAGATGTTAGATTGTTAGGTTCAATAAAGGAAAGAAATAGTTTGCCAAATGAATCTTATATAATGCATTTTGAATTTGCGAAAGAATCTACAGAAGTGTTGCTACCAACAGCGATGGTGAGAGTAGAATGGAGAGAAAGTTCTTATGGCCCAGTTCGTGCTCTTCTGGATACCGGAGCAGAACCGAATTTGATCGGGAGCTCATTATTCGAAAGAACTAAGTGGCTTGGCACTCATACCGCCCGAAAGATGGTTGGGATAGATGGAAATCCGTTTTGTATCCGACAGAAAATCGTTTTGAAAGTTAGACCATGGTATGAGTCAGATACATCGATAGAAGAGGTGTTCTGGATTTTACCCAAGGAAAGTCGATGGCAACCGATAATGCCATCAAAAGAGTTAAGTTCACGTATGGACGACGTTTCGATGCCAATGCCGTACGCTGATCCTGAATACTTCAAGCCAGAGAAGATTAGCATATTGTTTGGTATACGGTTCTTCGCGAAGGTAATTTCGTCTATGTTCTTGCGTACAATTCATGGGACTGTTATGATGAAAACTGCATTGGGAATGATTGTTTTTGGGCCATATTCGGAAAAGATTAGTAATGAGACAGGACAAATATTATCCTCGATAGAATATAAGGAGAGCGAACAGCTGGATAGATTAGTGCAAAGATTATGGGAGTCGGATCAGGTTGATGTGCAGACGAAACGAACCAAAGAGGAAGAAGCCGTTGAACAGGACTTCATGGAAAATCATTACCGCGATGAGAATGGTCGTTTTGTTGTAAAGATTCCGTTAAAGGAGAATTTTGGACAGATTGGTAGTTCAAAAGAAATAGCGTTACGACGATTTTTCTATTTAGAAAGGAAATTGGAAAGAGACGAAAGTATTAGGAAAGAGTATGTGGAAAGAATGCGTGAAGGTATAGGTCTAGGTCATATAAGACTTGTAACGAGAGATATAGAGGCAGGAGATACTATTTATCATATACCACACCATTGTGTCGTTAAAAAGTTTAGGGTGGTTTTTGATGCAAGCTGCAAGACGGATAGAGGAATATCTCTGAACGAGATACAATTACTGGGAAAGAAACTTCAAAAGAATATACATGAAATAGTTATGCGCTTCAGAAGGCATCGTGTTGCGATCTGCGCCGACATCAAGAAGATGTTCAATCAAGTGCGATTGGCACATGGACAGTGGAATTTACAAAGGATATTTTGGAGAGAACATTCGAGCGAACCGCTTCGTGAGTATTGGCTTACGGTTGTTACTTTCGAACTGACAGCCTCAGCGTACTTAGCTGTAAGATGTGTCATTCAAGCTGCAAGAGAGGCTAGGGACACGTTTCCTGAAGCGGCAAATGCTATCGAGAGAGACTTATATATAGACGATTGTGCGACTGGTGCTGATACGGAACAGGGCGCCATAAAGTTAGCGAAACAGATAGATCACATATTGAAAGGTGCAGGTTTTGAGCTTCGTAAGTGGAGTTCAAATAGCAAGATGCTTGCTTGTGAGATGGAATCAGAGGATGGTAATTCTATGATGTTTCCGAGAGAGGATAAGACGAGTATATTGGGGCTTAAATGGTTAATCGAATCAGACCAATTCACCTTTGTCGTTAAAACGCCAGAACTGGAAGGAGAACTGACTAAGAGAAAGATTGTTGGATGTGTAGCTCAGTTGTATGATCCGACCGGGTTTATATCACCTGTCGTTATTATAGGAAAGATTATGATTCAACATTTATGGCGTCTGAACGTGGGGTGGAATGAGAAGGTACCAGAAGAGATAGGTAGAAAATGGAAAGACTATTGGACAGAGACTAGACAGTTGGAAGTATTTAAGGTTGATAGATGGTTAGGCACTTCGAAAGAGTCTGTTGTTACCATTCATTCATCAGATGCATCAATGACAGCTTATGGAGCTGTAATCTATGTAAGGATAGAATATCAAAATGGAAAGATTACGTGCAAGCTACTAACGTCGAAGACACGTGTTGCACCACTTAAGACTGTTACGATCCCTAGACTAGAGTTAGCGGCGACAGAACTGTTGTCTCGCTTGTTATCAGACGTAAAGAAGTCTATGGAATGGTTGAATGTGGATTATATTTTATGGACAGATTCGATAGTGACACTTCATTGGATCAATAAGCTACCGTGTGACTTGAAAACATTCGTGGCAAATCGCGTTTCGTCAATACAGGAGAATTCTGAGGTAAGACGCTGGCACCACGTAGGTACCAAAGAGAATCCAGCAGACTTGTTAAGTCGGGGAATAAGTCCATCGAAGTTAGTTGATAATACTCTTTGGTTGCATGGGCCAGCTTGGCTCCGTTTACCACAGTCACAGTGGCCTAAGGACAGTTTTTCACTAGGAGAGTCGAGAGAAATGCGTGAAGAGTTGAAAGTATACGTAATATCGAATTTTGAACCAGTTTTACGTATTTATGTAGAAGCAAGTAAGTCTAGCATTCCGCTCATTGAATATTCAAATCAGCTAGAGAGAATAGTAAATGTGCTTGGGTATGTATTTCGTTGTAGCAATGCTTTAAGGGAAAGAGATAGACAGACGGATAGAAGGAGTTGTAGGAAGAGGGATACGATTTACCCGCCTACGTCAGAGGAAAGAGTTTCAGCCATGAATTATTTGATACGAAAGGCTCAGGAGGAATATTACAGTCCTGAGGTGACAGCGCTAAAGAACAAGAGGTCTTTACCGGAAAGAAGTAGGATAGAATCACTGAATCCAGTGCTCGATGTGAAAGATATACTGCGAGTAGGTGGTAGATTGGATAGAGCGGATATAGATTACGAAATGCGACATCCAGCTATTATACCAAATGGGTCTAGGCTAGCATGGTTAATGATGGACAGTGCTCATCGTGCTACTAAGCATGGAGGTGTACAAGTTATGATGCAATTCATAAGAAGGAAGTATTGGATTCCAAAGTTACGTAGCGGTCTGCGAAATTTCGTACATAAATGTGTCATATGCGCACGTTATAACGCTCGCTTGCAGGACCAATTGATGGCTGACTTACCATCGGATAGAGTGGGGTGTGGAAAGCCCTTTTTGCATTCAGGAGTGGACTATGCAGGTCCGTTTGAAATTAAGATGATCGATAGAGAAGGAAAACAAATTATCAAGAGGAAATGTTGGATTGCTGTTTTCATCTGTCTTAAAACACGCGCAGTTCATATTGATGTGGTTACAGACTTAACCTCAGTGGCATTCATTGCTTGCTACGAAAGATTTATAGCGAGGAGAGGGCGTTGCGAAAGAATGGTTAGTGACAATGGGACATCCTTTGTTGGAGCCGAAAAAGAGATCAGAAAGGCACTGGAAAGATGGAGAGAGGACAGTACAGTAGGTCATTTGGCCAGGAAAGGTACAGAATGGAGGTTTATTACTCCTGCAGCGCCGCACCAAGGTGGTATTTATGAAGCTGCAGTTAAGTCAATGAAATACCATTTGAAAAGAATTGTAGGACAGAAAACGCTGCCATATGAGCAATTTATGACATTGCTGATTCAGATAGAGGCGATACTGAATTCGCGACCATTATATCCTTTAAGTGATGACCCGAAAGACATGCAAGCGTTGACGCCTGGACATTTTATTGTTGGTGAACCGCTGGTTCTACCTCTACCGTTTGACAAGGAGCAGTTATCTAAGTCAACAGGTACTAGATTGTGGAGAGAACGACAGACGATGGTGAAGCACTTCTGGGAGAGATGGCGAGTGGAATACCTTACAACATTGCAGGAAAGAAAGAAATGGAGAAGAGAGAAGGTAAGCTTAAGGATAGGTCAGCTAGTGATAATTAACAGTGAGATTTTCCCTCCTGCGCAATGGGCACTAGGAAGGATCGTGGAGCTGATCCCAAGTAAAGATGGTCTCATCCGGTCAGTCGTGATACAAACAGCTACGAACAGGTTAGCCAGGCCTGTACAGAAAGTCTGCGTTGTTCCAGTTGAGGTAGGGTAGTTTGGCTGAGGTCAATGGAGAGCAAGGATTTTGGATAGGGAGGAAAACCAAGGTTTTCGCTGGCACTGTATCGTGTGCAATGCCCACAATGGGACACTGGGACCAACTTCGCACTGGTCGAGGAAAAGTGGGAGAGTAGTGGACAGATCAGTGTGTGAGTGTGGATCGAGGACAGATCGTGACGAACCAGAAAGGAAAAGTGGAATAGTGGGAAAGTGTGTGACAGAAAAGAACTTAAGGAAAGAATATATATAATGGATAGACGAAAGTGTATAGTTGCGAAAGAATAAATGTTGGGTTTTTTCATTGTGTTTTCCCAACAGTAAAAATCGCAGTTTTTAATTTCTCGTTTTTCCCTTTTGCGGTGTCTTGGTCGCGAACACTTTGTTTCCTTAGTGTGTTGGGCTGACCTTGGAGACTCGTCTAAGATTTCCTAAAGGGTCAGTGTGTTCGTAAAACAGAAAAGAGCGTCAGTTCGTTGTGAACATCCCAAGCTTACATATATCGTGGAAATTCCTCTAAAAAGTACAGTTTACTAAAGACTTGCAAGTTTTTTCGTTCGACTTAACCAGAACGGTGTTTCGTGACTATACAGTTTTTAAATACACTCGTGCAAATAACAGTGAAACTAGAGTTAAAAGTTCATAACTAGCCAAAGTGAACGTGATCACTTTGAACTTGATATATTTGTCAATTTGTGGACCTTTGCACAAGGCCTAGGGATACTCCGTGAGTATCAGTGTTGTTCGATTAATTGAAAAGTTTCGTGGTCCTTTTTACAAGGCCTAGGGATACTCCGTGAGTATCAGTTTTCGTACGGGAGCACCGTGTGCTCCCTGTGTTAACAAGTTGGTAACGTACCGTGTATGTTTTCGTGCGAAAGTACCGTGTGCTTTCCGTCTTTAAAAAGTGTTGGGACATACCGTGTATGTCAGTGTGCGGAAGTACCTTGTGCTTTCCCTTAATTTCATTTCTGTGGGCATACCGTGTATGCCAGTGTTACTAAGAGCTGCAACAAACGCTTCGTTTACAATTTGGAGTCAACAAACACCAGAGGGTTTCACCTTAAGTTCAGTCAGAACTCCCCGTCTGGCGAATCCAGGTTTGTTCCCCGATATCTTCAGTTTACACTCGCACTATTCATCTTTTTTCAATTCTACATTAAGATAATCAGTTAGTTTTTAAGTCAGTTTTAGTATTCACCAGAATCTCAGAAAGAGTACATTGCGACTTTTCATACATCGCAACGCTCTTGGTTTTAACGTAAAGTACATTGCAGAACATTATTTAGCATTTTTTGTAACGCTTTCGTTAATTTCAAATTATAGAATAGATATTCAATCTGCTCACAAGTTGTATATTGTAAATAAAAGTATAAGTCAAGTGTAAAATTTGTGTTTGTGCTTTTTTTTTATCGCATTCGGAACTACTCACTTTACTTAAACGAGTAGTGTGAGATTTGTTAGGTTTGTGAACTTAAGGACAAACCACACATAACAAACAATGTTCTTAAGTAAAGCACCAATAAGAACACTTGAACTAATCCTGGCATAGACAGAATGGACCATGGAAATTCTTCCTGGCATCTATGTTTATTTTTAGAAGAGTGGTTCTTCCACGGCAAACTTCAACGATCAATTATTGTTGGAATGCGATGTCAAGTGGTTGCACATGTTGTACATTTGAATATCGCTAGGATGCTAGCGTGGCGTCGGTTTGTACACCGTAGCGTCAGTTCCATCCTGACCACGGTCGTATAATTTATTTGTATTTTAGCGTATGTTGATTCTATGTTTATATATTAACTTCATAAATAAAGTAAATTCATTAAATCATAACAATTATTTATATTGATTAATTGCATGGAAGGTTTACGGGTCGTATGGATAATCATTCTACCAACATGGATTGGTCGTGGTTTATCTAGCGCTTAGTCGTTTCCGCGATTTTGAACTTAAAAATTCAAAACGTTACAGTAGTATGTGACAAATACAAAAACTAAATAAATTGAGTTAGTTTAAAACCCGATAATTTACGTCTAAATTGACAGATATGAAAAACTTAATTCTAGTTCTGTATAAGATAAGGCACAAAGTCACAGGATAAAATACGCCACAAAGTTACAAAGGCGCAAACGGCCTAATGATGTGTCTACACACAATAAACATCGTGGCGTTTGAGTCGACTCGATCATCAAGGCCTCATTGGGTTGTATTGTTGTTGGACAGCGTCCCTCATTGACAAAGACAAAATAACGACTTCCTTTGTGGAAGAAGGGTGTTGTCCACAACGTAGAGGAATTAGAGTTGAGTTTGATAGAAATCTCCAATGCCTTAACATCAAATTGAATCTTGGGAATTGGGTGAACTGCTCAAGGCATGAGACTCCCTTTCTAGCCCTTCGATTTTGAGAGTGGAATTAGATAAACAAATGAAAATAAAACAACTTTTGTTTTACGAAAATTTACAAATGTTTCGTTTACAAGATATTTGTAAAATAAATTTCCAAACTTTCTTACCCTAAAAGTGTGTTTTTGTTTACATTTGAGCATATGTTCGCTGTTCAAATGTCATTTCCCCTCTTTCTGAGATCGGCCGATCTCAATTACAAGATATTTACGATTATCTTGCAAACGAAACAAATTTGGAAATTTTCGTAAAACAAAAGTTGTTTTATTTTCGCTTCTTTATCTAGTTCCACTCTCAAAATCGAGGGGCTAGAAAGGGAGTCTCTCCCCATTTTTGTAAATAAAGAAATTAAAATTGAACTTCACCTTTATTACTTTGAACCCACCATAGTATTCATAAACAAGTTCATTTCACGCTTTCATTTTTTCAATATTTCTTTCCTCAAATTCGTAATCAGCGTAAAACCTTCCAGTGCTGTTAATTACTGATCACCTCTTATCAATCACAATTATTCAGTTCAATCGATGCATTTATACGATCTTGAGATAAAGAAAAATATCACCTACTTGTATCCAGTTCAAGACAAGAGAACCAAAAACTATCACAAACCAACTGATGACACTGTCTATCTCCAATGACGCTTTCTCAATATCTATTTGTTTCTTCTTTCCCTGTTATGGACCACAAAAGAACGCTCTAGTAGTTATTAATTTGCTTCCTGCAAAGAAAAGAATAAATTTATTAAATCGTATAATAATGTCTAATGTTTGTATTTGTTCTTACATATCTCGATCAATCCAAAAGTTTTCCGATTCTTCCAGAAACATCTATTTCTCTTTCACAATATCAAATCTCTTTCAGAATTTCTACCACAGGATCAATATCCTTGTAAGTAGTTTTATAGTAATAAAAATCAATAAGATTTTGCAAAATGTGTTGAGAGAAATTTGAGTTTTTGTTAACTAAGACGACGCTGGCACACGCTTCCTTTAATTTTCTTTCTAAACTTTCCATGCAGTTAATCAGTGAACTTATCATGAGGCAATATTTGATCGTAGCGGCTTTTTCTGTGATTCCATTGCAAGAAAATGCGTGCAATGAATCTACAACAACCAATTTTGGTGGAAAACTCCATCGATGAAGCTCCAACAATTTCGCGGTTAACTCCTCGACGCCATCCGTGTACCTGGAAAACATTGTTGTTTCTCAAAATTCTTCCAAAAATATAAATTTCTTACGTGAAAATTATGTTCCGAAGAACATCTTTTTCGACTCCTTGGATTCCTGGCAATTTTTCAAGAGGCTTATACGAGATAAATAAAGTTGGCTTGCATTGCTCCGCCAAGTTAACTGCTAACTTAATTTTCCAAACGAAGATTAATAAACCAATTTTAACGAGGATTACCTCAAAGTTATTTACATACCTTAATCACACTTTCCACAGAACGTTCATTATTATTTAACACCAAATAGTTGTTGATTCGCTTCCCGTTCATTGTCCAAATTAAGGGATTCTACAATCAGCTGGATTGAATTGCTTCAATTCAATGGTCGGAAACAAAAACGTCTCTCGTAGCTTCAAATGTTTTTGTCAGCCTGCAGATATGCGACCAAATTGAGCTTGACACTTTTTGAGCAACTCCGATGTGTTCACACGTGGTGCATGTGCTGAATTATTGGCAACAGCTTCATGCAGCCACACAGAACAAGCTATTTTAATATGAAGTTAACTAGTTTAATATGAAACTGGGATTGAAAATATACGACTACTTAGTTAATTTTCCATTTTGCTAATAAAACGATCAATTTTCTCGACACTTTATTCAAAACTCCTGTGCCATTCCTGTGCCATTAATGTTCAGAGTACAGAGAATTCATTCCCGAATCAATCTGTCACAATAAAATTAGTAATGGCCTTATTTCCTATCGAAAGGCTAGATTTCAATATAGACTTAATTATTCAATACAACTAATAGCTTGAAATCTAGTTAGTAGGTTAACTTTAACTATTATGATTCTTGGTAAATTTGTCTTTTAATTGCCTGGTAAATTTATTGACGTGAAAACGTTGTTCTTCTCGGTGAGTATGTGCGTACATTGGTAGCCAGTCTAACTTTTTTGTGTTACAAAACACCGTCATATTTCAATCACTAATAACTACGAGCCAAATAATGCGATAGCTACAATTGAGCTAACAGTGGAACATATTTGAACGTATTTATTGTGCAGCGTTTGTTTTGCCAATGACATCATCGAGCTGGTGTAAATGCCAATGATTGTTGTTAATTAGGAAAATGTAAAATTATAAATTTGTGTAGCGTAAGAACGCGTTTAAATAGGTCGTTGACTTGGGTGTCACTGTAAAGATCTTGAAAACAACTACCAGGACCTAAAGTGAAACAGTAGAAATATTTGTCGAAATACTTTACTTGTATCGGTATCAAATGGAAAATTGAAAAAATGAAAGATATGAGTCGTTAAAATGCGCCGAATTGAATCAAACGCAAATCAGAGAAAGCTCGCATCAAAACGAATTTAAAAACCTAAAATATCCAGTGCCGAGCAAATGTCAGAGCTAAAAAACGGCGCAAAACAATAAACTTGTGATTTTTCTATTCTGTAACCGTACTATTCTATGTAATCATTGTATCAAAGGGATTTGATACTAATAACATACTACATACTAATAACAAACAATTGTTATAATTTTATCACGATGTTGTCACGGAAAATTTATACTCGGACCTTGGCTATGTCTTTCGGTTTTATTTATTATCTTTTTACCTAGTATTTATTGTTTACCTTCTCCTTACAACTCAGTATTATGCTACACAAAGCAATCAATGGCCCTTAAAATCTATAGAGTCCCCTTAAAAGTTCGCTAAAAGCTATATTCTGGTGGCTAGAGAAAATTCTGTATTCTCAGCAACAAATGCGGACAATCTCCAGCATCAAGATTGGGCTACGTTCGTTCCAACATACACATGAAATTAAGGTACGTTTACAATGCCAGCTTGGAGTGGAGTGTGTTGACACTGACTCTGACACTCGTTTCCAATGCAAGAGTGAATTGATATCACATCCATCTGTCGAGCATATTTTCAGTCGTCTCTAATTATCAAATTTTTGATACTCTTTCGTCATAAAATAAACATATTTCAATTATTATGCCTTTTATACATTAGAACTGAGTATTTTTTTCCATATTTAAATAATTTTACTAAAAATATATACAAAAATTCATCGCAGACTTCCAACGATCTTGTCCCGGCCACCTGTGTGAATCGCTCCGAAATGCATCTCTTTGCTAATCCAGCGTGGAAACAGATATAGATCCGATTTTCAATCCACGCTGGGAACAGATTGCACGAGAGGCACATATGGCGGAGTGCGTGAGTGCTAAACTAGCGGAACATGTAAGCCAATCCACTCCACTCCAAGCTGGCATTGAAAATGCGCCTTCAATATGCAGTGTTTTGATGGTTGATGGATGGTCTACTTGCGATATTTTTATAAATAATGAGTATATTTTGTTTTGATTTTGTGAAAGTCAAGTTGAAACATGACATAAAAGCTCGGTGTATTCAGTCAATTAAACTTAAGTATTATGGCAAAAATTTATTGAAAATACTCCTATTTCAAGCATCTGACTGCATCTCACCCTTATCTAACTTTATTGTCACAAAACTCCGAACTCGAATATATGTTTCTCTGGTGATTTTGGGTTAAATTTATCCAACCATAGTTCGTGCAACCGGGCACTACTACGTAGTAATAACTGCTGAATTACATCAGAAGTGTGAACGACCCCAGCGGAATATGCTAAGCCAACCGAAGAATCGTACATGTGGCAGTACTAATTCGGCCAAGCTTGAATAGTAGTTCCTTCAGCTCACTACTCACTCGTTGCATACAGATCAAACCGAATTCAAGCAGGTTTAGCGCAAAATTGTGTGTGTTCCGCCATTTATAGTGAATTTGGTGAAGAGTGCGGTCGTGTAAATTGTGTTCGCGAAGTTCTGTAACTGATAATATAGCGATTTACTATTATTAAATATCTTCTTTTAATTTATAAAATCAAATAAGAATGGCTGACGAAAAGAAGGTGAGTTTAAATGTTTAATTCTAATGTTAAATTTAACATAATTCCAAGCAAATCTCGCGTAAAAGGGTGACGCCGACATGGCGCGGCTTTTAACCATGTTTTCACGAAAGTAGTTCGATTGAATTTTATCCAATATTTCAATAGTACTTATCATATTTGAATTGTTCCTTACATTAAGTGTTATTCATGTTGTACATATCGGAAAGTATTAATTTGTGCAAAGTTGTAAATACTGTGCAAATTCAATGTGATATCGGCATCGTAATTTGCAAGTTGTCAAAAAAGCGAAAAAGATTTTGCAAAAGTTCTCTAGTCATTCAATTGATATACGAAAATTTGTTTTGTGCAGGATTAGGATAATGGAAATTGTAAATAAATTGAAATTTTTCTCTGGAAATAATCCAGTTTCATTGGCGCAGGACTAACATGATCACAATGAGTTGAACATTATTCGACATATTTAATTGATGATTACTAATACATGCGAGAACGTTTTTCTGAAAATTTTCATTTCACAAATTATTCAAATTCAAACTTCAAATATACTGTGTATTTGTTTTGAAAAGTTCTATTTCATTTTCACAGGATAACAAGGGATCTGAATCCGAGCATATTAACTTAAAGGTATTAGGACAGGACAACGCGGTGGTTCAATTTAAAATTAAAAAACATACACCACTCCGAAAATTGATGAATGCCTATTGTGACAGGGCGGTAAGTTATAGCGCAATCATAGTGTTATAATTTAAATAATTTTGATTTACCTATTACAGGGACTTTCAATGCAAGTAGTCAGATTCCGTTTCGATGGACAACCTATAAATGAAAATGATACCCCAACATCACTTGAAATGGAAGAAGGAGACACAATTGAGGTTTACCAGCAACAGACTGGTGGTTCTTGTCGGTATTAAATTCGTTTCAGCAGAGAAAAGTACACATAAAAAGCCAAGAACATATAGTTCTACAACAAAAAAAAAAAAAATAAAACATTTGAATAAAATATAGTTTTAAAAATAATTCTTAAGTAAAAATGCATCAACTGAAGAAAATAACTGCAAGAAATTGAAGTTCTGTTTTGTTAAAATTCATTTTTCATAGATACTTTAATATGATGGAAAATATCAAAATTACAAATCGGTTCTATTTTTCTTTAGTTTAGAAATATTATTTTTGTAGGAATTAATATGTAAGCATTTTTAACCAATTCAAATCGACAAAATAAAATATACTTGATTATATTTTATTTTACTGCGTTTTCTCAATAAAAAATAAAATGAAATTTTTTAAATTCAGTTACGATCTTCTTTTGACTAGATGTGAAGAGACGCTTGGTTTTTGTAATTTTTTCAGTAATTGTTTTGAACTTCAATGTAACGTATATCAGCATTTCCTTTTGTATATGAAGACTCAGTGGAGAGAATAAATATGATGAATTTAAAATATCTAAAAGCTTTCTATGCCTATCTTGCTGGAGAGGGGCGAAGTGGTAACACAATACTTGATCAATAGCATTCTACTTTGCTCCCAAATTGTTCATAGTGAACTAGTCTTTAGGCAATATAGCCTTAGCTGCGTGTAGCATGTCCATATGGTAAGTGTTATTTGGTATATCTAATCAAAACTTTTATATGAAACTGGATGTTTTTTCGTCTGACCATGTTTTATGCATAAATAACAATTTTCCATATAACGAACATGTTTGGTTCCTGATCTCGTTTAGTAGGATGCTTGCTTCCTTCCTTCGTTTAAAAAGTGTCAATCGGTTCATGAGGTCACACTCGGATTGTTCAAGGATTCTACATATACAGTGATACCTCCAGATATGAGTTTATTTCGTTCCGTAACATGGCTCGTACCTCAAAGCAATCTTCCCCATTGCCATTTATCCGTTCGAGCCCCCAAATTGCCACCCCTGTCGTTCTTTTGAATAAGAATAATGTATTTGTAAATGACATATATTGTATAAAAGCATAATAAAAGAAAATGTAAACTGGTTTTATAAAGTGTATTTGTATTTTGGTCACTTAAATGCTACTGCATGCTTAATTTTAGTCACTGCTTTTCTCTTCACTGGTCTTTGCCTTTTTCGCCAGATAAAATAACTGGTTTCTGTCTGGCTGTTCCTCGTATATCAAAACAAAACTTTGTTCGCCCGGCAGCTCATATCTCGTATGTTAGGGCACTCGTATCTCGAGGTACCACTGTATATTGTTTTATATTGATATACAAGGATACCATATTGGACGCATTGTAGATGAGTATTCCATAATAACTATGACGGCCCACTTCGATGGATTCACTTCGCTGCTTTTCCTTTAAACGAAACAAAATGTTGTTAATATGAAGAAATTAATTTACTATCTAGGTACCTACTCTAAAATGGAATTCAGAGCCGTGACTCAAAATGCACTCATCTTTGACGATTTATCAAATGAATAATTGATGGTCATTCAATAAGCCAAGATAGAGGAGGTATTTATTTGCTTTCATTATTCTTTCTATGGCCTATGGAGATATGCGGCTCTAACTAAATAAATTTTGTATTCTAGAAAATGGCTTCAGGTCACAGTACTCTTAGTTAACATTGGCCAGGTGCAAAGAAGTGTTAGAATTTGAAGGGATAAGTTACCTAGCAAAGAAATTTCAACTAGCGTTGGTCAGCAGTCGCCAGGTGCAAGGGATTGATTCTGTTTTATTAATGAATTATGTTGAAAATCAGACATTAAAATGAATTAAAATAAAAATTCAAAATACAATTAAAATTTTCAGTTGCGATGTTTTCCACTCCACCATGTCCCATGAACCAAATGAGGCAGTCCCATCCGCCAGTGTTCGAATTTCGAGTGAAATTTCGCGCAGTTTATCATAGCCGAAAGCGAACCGTCCGAACGAAAAGAACATTCAAGTGTCACATATAAAAAAACTAATAATAAACTTAAATAATTTAAATAGAAATAACAAAATTAAAACGATTTTAAACGAGAAATTATAACATTTTGAATCGACTACAAATATTTGCAATTAACGAATGTTCATTCATCAATTAAAAGTCTTGTGAATGTACTAATCGAATGAATAGAAAGTGCTGTGTGAAAAATAAAAATTTTTGAAAATGTTCAACAAATTCCGTTTTATTTAGCTATACTGAAATTTGCAATTTAATAAATCTTCAGGTATCCTAAGGATACTGCATTTTAAACTTACTTAATTCGATTGAGGGAAAAAAAACAAATTTGTGTCAAAGATGTCACGTCCAAGACCTAGACCTAACCTCAAAATAAAAGTTGATACTCCTCCTCCAACACCGGTGTAGGTTTTGTTTTAAAGCAATTCTATTACGAAATGATTTATTTGTAATTATAGGACCCCACCAAGAAATTTGGATACACGAACTACTATCACAATAGATGATAAGACATTTATCGTAGAAGCTGATGGTCTTGAGAAAATCTCAGATTTAGGTCGTGGAGCTTATGGAATAGTTGAAAAAATGCGGCACGTCGAGAGTGGAACTGTCATGGCTGTAAAACGGATAACTGCCACTGTGAATACACAGGAACAAGTAAATTAAGAGTAAATTGAATTTATTTAAATTGATAATGAAAATTTTTACTTTCAGAAACGTCTTCTTATGGATCTTGATATATCCATGCGTTCTAGTGCATGCAAGTATACTGTTCACTTCTACGGTGCCTTATTCAGAGAAGGTGATGTGTGGATTTGCATGGAAGTCATGGACACCAGCCTTGACAAATTCTATCCAAAAGTGTTCAGAAACAATTTCTCAATGACGGAGGATATTTTAGGAAAAGTATGAAATTCGAATTTGTTACCAAACAATCAAATCAATTATTTTCGGTTTTCTCTTGCAGATTGCTATATCAGTTGTGAATGCTTTGCATTATCTGCACGCTGAATTGAAAGTTATTCACAGAGATGTGAAACCATCGAATATTCTAATAAATCGGAAAGGCGAAGTTAAAATGTGCGATTTTGGAATTTCTGGTATGATTTCTTGATTTAAAATATATATTTATTTGTAAAATGAAATTAATTTGTACAGGTTATCTGGTCGACTCGGTCGCTAAAACAATCGATGCTGGTTGTAAGCCTTACATGGCACCTGAACGTATTGATCCAACTGGTGAGCTTACATTTCCTTCAACTAAACTTTTAAGTAAAATTTGAATAATTATTTTCAGGTAATCCCGGACAATACGACATAAGATCAGATGTTTGGTCTTTAGGAATCAGTATGATCGAAATGGCAACTGGGAAATTCCCTTACAATACCTGGTGTACACCGTTCGAGCAGCTCAAACAAGTAGACAAACAAAATCTTTTCCAAAATAACCAATATTAAAATTTTATTACTGCAGGTTGTAAAAGACGACCCGCCACGGCTTGAGCCTGGAAAGTTTTCACAAGAATTTGAAAACTTTATTTCAGCTTGCCTTCAAAAGAAATACACAGACCGTCCGAATTATGATCAATTGCTAACACATGCTTTTATAGTCGAGCACAAAAATAAAAATACAGACATTTCATCATTTGTAGAACAAATTCTAAATTTACCGAATGAATAGTTTGACGCTCCAGCAAACTATCGTTTGCGATGTGTTTGCCTTTAGTAAAAAATCGTCGCAGCGATTTTAGTTTAAACATTTAAACAAAAACAAGCAATTAGGAAAATAATATATAATAAAATATATTTCAATACAAATGCAATTAAAAGTTATTATCTTTTTACGTACAATAAAAACGTATATAGTGTAGTGTATTTCTGAAACAAAAAAAAATCAACTAATTAGAAAATTATTATTCGAATATTCATTTCGAAACAAATAAAGTTAATTATGATCAAAGCAAAAGTATGTAAATAATTAATTTGCTATATTAAAAAATTGATAATAAATTATTCAAAGGAGAAACATATAACATAAATCGATTTCGGGAAAAATCGACACATCACTGTCAATGCAGATGGGCAATAAAAAGCGAACTAAAAAGTTTCGAAAAATTCGTTTTTTTCAAGCGTTGCTAATTCACAAAGGACATGTATTTGGTGGACTCAATTGCCTGGAAATACCCTTGTCTTCAGGAAATAAAAACATAAACATTAAACATTAGTTTTACTGAGTTGTTTGTAGTGAAGTACAAAGTCTGTACCAAAATCAATTACTCTCATAGTATATTCTGTTACCTTACGTAGAAGTAACCTGCTATTATAAACAACAGAACCTAGTAAATCAGAGGATTTCAACCTTGTTTTGGGTAGAGATCTTTTCTTATTTCGAATTGTTGTGAGTGGTGCTGTACCCATCCTCCTATTCTAGTTATCAGAATATCCTTTAGAGATTTAAAGCATAAAAATGTCGGATGAAATCATAGCATAATTTTCTTTGTCTCTAGCTACTATGTTTCAATTTAAGCAGTGACTTCGCTGTCCGTCCGTTTGTCACAGGGCTGTATCTCTTGAACCATAATAGGTAAACATTTCAAATTTTCACAGAGTGTGTACTATTATGGCCGCTATAATTGTGAGTACTCTTTTACCCTTTAGTCAGTCATTATCATTCGAAAGTCTGAGTATGTCGAGCTGTGTTGTGACGTCTGTGTCAAGATTCCTAATGATATGTTCGAATCTTGGTCTATTTTACCTATAAATTTTAATGGCTTGTCTTTTATGTATATGTCTATTGTCTCTAATCTTAAATCTTTGTGAAAATCTGTATTTCTAACAAACAATGGAATCTTGAGGATGCGTCGAATTGCCTCCTTTGGCAGATTTGTAGTTGTTTTCTATTAGTTTTTGAGGTTTTATAATAAGCTAAACTCCCATATACTATACTTGGTCTTATTATTTGCTTGTATATGAGAAGTGTATTTTTTATACATACAGAATAACAATTAATCAAAAAATCAAAAAACCTATATTGATACCGAGGACATCCAGGTATCTCTCAAATATCAGGTTTCACATTTCGGGTTCTTACGTCGTGTTACATCAAACATTTTGAAAATGATAGGATCAGTTCTTCACTATGTCGACTAGAAAGCAAGAGCTTGTAAAACTGTTTTTAGCGGTTTCTAAAAGAACCTAGAATCTCTCTTAAGTCTTCCAGTTAAAAATTGTAAACTTTATTTTGTTTCAATGATGAATATAATGAAAAAATGTGTAATCAAGAGTAATAAATTATCTGATTGTAAACATATCCAAAAGCCTGAACCTTCCGTCCTACCCTGGCTTAACCACTCCCTTCGAAAAGTGATTCTTGCCTTCTTACACCTACACCTTCACCTTCTTCACGTTTGACCTTTGGATTTTCACTCGAATTTCAGGTAGCTGAGCTGAGATTCTAGAGTAGTTTCGGTTGTGTTCTCGTCGTTTTCTCTTTAAGTGTTTCTGTTTTTGTTGGTAGAACAAAATGCTAATGATTTTAAATTTTTGCCTTGCACAGCATCTTTGAGTGTGTTTACATTTCTCAGTGAGCATAAGAAACTATGTAGTATCAACACTAAGCCAAAGCATTGGACAATGGGAGCAGGTACAGATGAGATTTAAATTTTGAACGTTAAGATTTTTTGTCTAAAGATTTATTGAAAAATTGGTATTTTGGTGTCTTTTTGAATATTCTCTGTTGTGACCACAAAAGTATTTTCTGTAATTGTTAGTCTGCCAGCATAAGACGTTTCAATCAGGTAAAACCATTTTAGAAAAGGCTAGTCCAGAGCCAAATAAATGCAAGCAGTCTTTCATAAATCACCGTGAAATTGTGTACTGTTTACTTGAAGATAGAAAAGAGTTTGTTACTTGAATTCAATAATTGTGGATAACTATGAAGCTTTCGGATTATGAAGTGATTTCGGTTATTGGTTCCGGGTCGTTTGGAACTTGTTTTAAAGTGAAACATAAGGAAACCGAAGAGGTTTACGTGTGGAAAGCCTTAAACTACGATGAATTCAGTGAATCTAAGAAAGATTCTTTGCTGTCGGAAATAAATTTACTGAGACATCTGAAACACCCGAATATTGTTGAATATTATGATCATATTGTGAATAAGGAAACTAAAACATTGTACATAATTATGGAGTGCTGTGAAGGAGGAGATTTATCAAAACTTATTAGAAAGTGTAAAACTGACCACTTGCAATTGGAGGAATCTTTCATATGGAGGATTCTTTATCAAACTTGCAGAGCTCTACAAATGTGCCACAATAAAATGGATAATACTACAATTTTACACCGTGACATAAAACCAGCCAATATATTCTTGGATTCGTGTGGAAATGTGAAATTAGGAGATTTCGGATTAGCTCGTATACTACGTAGATATGAGAAATTTGCAAATAGTATAGTTGGAACACCATACTACATGAGCCCAGAAATTGTGAATGGAGATAAGTACAGTAAAACGAGTGATGTCTGGGCACTTGGATGCTTAATATACGAATCGTGCACTTTAAGACCTCCTTTTCGCGGAAAACACTTTTCTCAACTATCGGAAAATATTTCAAAAGGACATTTTCATCCCATTCCAGAAAATTACTCGAAGCAACTTCAGAATATTATCGAGTTCATGTTAAATCCAGACTCTGAGCTTCGGCCAACAATTGAAGTTATTCTCCGTCATCCAGCAGTTGTAGAAAATGTATCTGATATTGATTATACGTTCCCGAAGCTTATTCCCAGTATTATACCTAAAATTGGGCAAAAACTAGACTTTGATACTCAATCTGAGACAACAATTGAAACTAATCTAAAGAGTAATTTTAGTTTGTATTCAACACCATTATTAAGATCTGAAGTTTTTGGATCTGTACAAAGAAATTTCCTCAAAGACCATCGAACAATATCTGATCCGGAACTCAACAAGTTGAAAGACTCTGGTGTTAGCCAAACTAAATCCATGTCAGATAACTATGCTGTAGTACATGAAGATCCAAATATAATCACACAAAACATTTTTAACGAAGTACTGAAGAAGCGTTTGCAAGATATCCGGGTACAGGAGACAATTCTCAGGCAAAAGGAAATAGACTTGAAACGAAAAGAGAATGAATTGAACAGACGTACAGAAATTCTTACAGTTATGGAAAAGGCTTTAGAGGAAAAACAGAAGAAACTGGATATTAACTTGAGGAAAATGTCTGTTAATGCTAGACGAAACAAGAGAATAAGAAATTCGGTTATGCAAAGGAATGAGAATTACCACGAAGATACATATTGTTCCATTGAACCAAATGACTCACCAAAGGCTCCAACAGTTGCAAAGATGAATTTCGACATTTTTCATCAAAATGTAGTCTGTAAAAAAGTGTCTTTCATATCACCTAAAAAACTGGTTAAATATGATATAGAGAATATTCCACCGAAACTACCACCGCGTTGTAATCGATCTGACTCCTTGAAAACCGTGTGCAATAAGAACAAAGAAGACAAGTTTATCGGAAGTATGATTTCGAAGTCGAGTGGTGCAAGTAGCAAAAAGAGCGATGATTCTGATGAAAATCATAACAAAAGGAAGTCATTCTTTTCAATATTTGGACGACTGAGTCAAAAAGTTCCGGTCCAAGTCGAGCCTGTTGTTGATGAAGAAAAGTATGTTATGAAACTAGATCATACTGACTTAACAAACAAGTGGACTGTTGAAAACAAGAAAGCAGCTTTTGAGTTACTCGCAGCTATGAATACTACAGAAACAGTGAAAGGTTCGATAGACGACAAACATCAATCAAAACAAGCCTTCCACAGATCTGTCCATCGACGTACAATAATCGCAACTAAGAGAGAAAGTGGTCAAATTATTCTGTAAGAATATCATTTGTAGAAGTTTGTTTAAAACAAAAACCTGTAAATAATGGTGCTTAAGCTTTTTCCAAAAGATGCAATGAAATAAGAATACCTTTCGATTAATTAAATGATTCTTTTATTTCGTAATTCTATGCCTGCAAAACGCCTCTACCATGATGGTTGTTCTCCTGGTTTCAGTGTTCTTCCATACAGTGCACTCTTATCGCGAAATCTTGTCATACGTTCTGTTTCTTTTCTATCCAAAAACCATCCAACACAAAACCCAAATGCTGGCACAGCAGCCCAAACATATTGCCTAGTAATGCCTGTGAATCCTAGAACCATTTCGATTGTTACTACTGAAATTCAGTCGACGTTTGTTTAGCCAACAATTGTTGCTTCCACTTTTGAGTATGCGACCAATCTGCGTAGATTGTTGAAGCTGTAAATGTTGGGAAAAATATTACCGCACCGTATTTTCTCAAAAATTTTGAAACTAAGTTGGCCATCAAGCAAATTGTCCAAAAACCAATTACATAAGATCAAACGTCAAAGTAGCTACAGTATCCAGAGGTTACGTCAAACATAAATGATATTTTTCAGGCAATATTTGTGGATATTGAGCAATGTATTTATTGTTTTAACTTTTATAGCATATTTAATAAATTTTAATTGTTTTATTTATATGTTCTGCGCGGTTTTTACTTTTCAGAACTTACACTTTGTTATTGGTTTTCCTGCGGTTCGGAGACTTGGTAACGAAAACGTCTCCAGAGACTCTATACTCGTGTAAGGCCAAAAATTATAATGTTATCCAATGAAGCTGGTTCCATTTCGGCTAACGTTCAAACTCCTTATAAATGTTGGAATTCTTACATTTGTAAGGACTTCTTAAACCTAATTTGAAATTTGTTTGAAAAAGATGTTTTAAGATGTTACAAAATAATAAACCAATATCTCGTACAAATAACACCATATAGCACAAACAATAATGAAAGATTTAAATCGATTTATTTAACTCCCTTATTTTAACCTTTTTACAAATGTAACCTGCACGATTCTATAAGAAATATGTTTTAAGCTGGTCTTGCAATTTAATCCTACGTAAAACAGGTAATACCTCGTGCAAGATGTTGAAATTTGCTTGAAAAATACAATTAATTTTTCTAAAGGACATGTCTCCTAGTTTAATAGTTTTCTTATTCTAAATTTTGATTTAAGTTCGAGAGAATATGCAAAATTACAAAGAAGGGGACACCAAGTGAAGTTGGATTTCAACTGGTTATAAGTCTTAAATTTATTAAAATATAGTTTTGTTATGGCTCTACAATTAATATTTTTAATTCTTTGGTAGTTTAAAACTAGACCCAGTAAGCAATTGCGTTATCCAAAACTTTAAAAGCTATTAACCACTTTGAAACTAATCTGTTTTAGTAATCCTTTTCATAAAACGTTTTCTGATGTTCTTGAGTTGATTGAAAATAATGTAGTTAACAAATGGAGTACATGTTGCAAAAGTTAATGCATCGATGACTAGTTTCATAAGAGCATGTGGCAAATATCCTGTGGTTTGTGCTGCAATTCCAACTGTAGATAAGGCTGATTGTGCGAAAGTCGTAGCGGAAGGTGATATCCAGGTTGCACGCTTTAATTTTGTCATATTTGATACAACAAATCCTGGAAGTACTGATTGGACGATAATTCCTTTATCCTTGTATTCAACACCCAAATCCTGAGAGAATTTGTCAACAAATGCCTGTAAAAAGAGAGAGTGGTTTTAGTGGAAGCAATTTAGAAATCTGTAGCTACTGTTTTACCTTAGTTGCACTGTATATCGAAAGAAGTGGATTCGGAATAGTTCCGGACATAGAAGCAATGTTAATTACAACCCCTTTCTTTCGTTCCACCATTCCTGGCATAACCAATTTGCACATATGTGTCACAGAGTGAATGTTGCACGATATGATATCCTTTAGGAATTTATCTAAGTTTTGGATATCTAAGAAGTATTCTGGACATGTATAACTCATTCCAACATTGTTGACCAGGACGCCAATGTTCAGTCCATGTATGTTTTTTTCAATTTTTTCATAGATTTTCAAATCATCTGTGAAATCCACATCGATTATTTTAGTCTGGACGTTAGTAACTTCCGCTAAAAAAGATAAAGATAAAGTAAAATTTATGTTTTATACACATACTGGATATAATTTTCATTATTGTACTAACTTATTTCTTTGCCAACGATTTCAAGCTTGTCCTTTGATCGACTAACCAAGATCAAGTTGAGTCCTTTCTTTGCGAGCTGGAATAAAGTAATGTTATAAATAAGTTATAAATGGTAACTAAGTACAGTCTGTTAAGTAAGATCGTATATGTATTATTTATATATTTTTTATATGTATACAAAGGACATGCTCCAAGGCATTGCGCAATTATATTAGCAATATTTGTGCAATCACCATTAGCGTCTGTAATCACATGTGCGTCTGCGAGGCACAAAGTCCACTAAATTTTCGCCATATTTGTCGGAAATCGTCCTCAAAATGAAACGAAGGAGAACTAGCTAATTCAAAGCAAATACATGTTTTCCTCTAAGCCTAGGAATGTCGAAAATGGAAAAAGTATCGATATATATCGTATCGATATTTTTTGGAAATATCGATATTTATCGTTTTTTAAAAAAATATCGATATATCGGTTCAATTTATAAAAGACTGATCGCGCTCTAAAAAATAGTATATTTTTCCTAACATACGTTAATCATATATTTTTTGAAAAGTTAAATTTTATTTTACTTTTAATGTATCGTTTTTTATGCCTTTACGACAGTAAGAATTTTATATCGATACATCGGAAAATTAAATATCGCTCAAAAATATCAATATATCGATATTTTTTCGACATCCCTAGTAAGCCTATACTTTATGTTGGACCGAACATCCTCTGTTGAATTAGTCTCAAGTGATTGCGAATTGTGATGAATCCGTTTTCCATTTCTGAAAAATTGCCACTGGCTTTTCCGACAAAAATGTCTTGCTATGACAAAAGTTTAAGGTTGTGAATACAAGCCAACTAAAGTTAAGCTGTATACGATCTTACTTAACTTGACTGTATTTATTTAAATAATTAGAATTTGCCTTGAATCTCCATCATCAGACAAAGCGAGGATTTCCTGTATTTATTTGTAGAGGTTAAGTAACCTATTAAACGTGGAAAGAGGTATAGATTGAATGTATAAGTTAGTGAACATTAGATTTCGCGAAAAATCAATCAATCAAATATTTACTTTGTTACTGGAGATGCATTTACTCAAGTTCAAGTACACAGAGTTGTTGACTTTCATTACCAAGTACAATGTTCAGTAGTTTCTCTAGTACAAGTAGATTTCCTTTTCGGATCTTTAACAGTCTTTCATTAAGTCGTCAATTCAAACTACCAGCTAATATTGTCGGTTAACCGAAAAGTGAGTAATGAGAGTGCAATTGTTGAGGAAAGTCTAATGCACTTGAATGCGAGATGAAATGCATTTTATGTGCGAAATAATGAACAACTTGACAACAAGATATCGAAAGTGATTAGGTATGGACATTAAGAATCTTTTGTTGCAACGAATATGCATTTTCACTTTCTAACAATTTGAAATTTAATGATTATTGCGAAAGGAAAAGTTTGTTAATTTTCAAAAGAATCGAAAATCGTTTCGTTAGAAATGTTAATCTTATTCATTTGTAAATTAAATTGCACATATGGAGGATAAACACAGAAGAATGAAAGGTTATACCCGGCTTCGGTTTATTAAAAATACAAAAACTATTACACATGAACTCTTATCTCAAAATGAAATATCATGATTAAGAAATTTGTTATCAACTTCACTTTGAAAGTATATCATGAACAGTATGGAAAGCAATAGCATTTATTCTATTTATGAAAGTTCTATTAATTGAAATGAGTTAAGTCAAAAGTCAAATTAGTTAAGTGTCTATAAATACCAAAAATTAATTAAAATTCAAGCTGAAATGTTCAGTTTTTAATTTCCATCGTAACCACAACTAATTTATTGCAAAACCCATAAAAGGTGGTGGATAAGCACTTTTTCACGGGCAAGTGTCATACATTAAAAATCCGCGCATGAAAATTATTTGTTCGGTCAGAAGTCAAAAGTCAAGGTGATGTTATGGGCCAAATTATGTTCAAATATTATTTCAACTAAAACTCACCTCCATGGCATAAGCCTTTCCGATTCCATCGGTGGCACCGGTAACCACTACAAGAAAATAAAATCCTTTAATAAGGAGACTTTTCCTCAAGTTTAATTTCACTCACAAGCCCAATCCCCCATTTTACCGACATCGACTTTGGGCCCCACAATTTTGGGTCCAACAATATTTTTGAAGATCCATGGTAGGGCAATCCGGAAAACTTGGAACAGGACAATAATAACTGAAAAATTACACACAAAACTGCACGGAGTTGTCATTTTGGGGTTGGTTTTCTACGTTTGATTAAGCCCCAACTTGATAGTGTAAAATGCCGGCTTCTGACTTCAAAATACTACCTTTATCCACAACTATTATGCTAAGCTTAACGATTTCAAAGCCACACGTTCACGGATAGCACTACAACGGGAATGAAAGCGCAAATTTTCTATCGAGGAAGAAAATTGTCGTTCGATTTTGTTATAGAATATTCACTTTACGTCTCCAAGTTATGGCAAGTGGAGTCATTCGTTCCCTCTCTATGATGGCGACTCTTAACTTATTCGTCGCCAGTGTTTCCCTTTGCGCTATGAATAGATTAATGATATCCATTGGCGGGGAAAGTAGCTAAATATCTCTCATGTATTTGTATGTTCCATGCTCCACAGTTATATGAAACTCTTATCAAATCGTTCCACCGTCACTGGACTTTTCATTTTTGGAGGCGCTTGCGCTTATCAATTCCGGGCATGATATTCAAAGCACACATGGTGCGATTGCGTCTGTTTTGGGTTTTAGAATATTTTTCGGTGTGACAAAGTGAATTCACATGCATGTCTTGTCAGCAATAGACGTGGTAGCGAATTAATTCGATTTCATTTGAGGTATACCTACGTGTATGGTGATAGCTAACCAAAAATTCAAAAGTGCAGGTGAAGAATGCTGAAGCATTTGTAAGGTTAATGAAATCACTAAAGTTTCTATTTCCTGTAGAAACTTTTCATAGAAAGAATTTCACATTAAATGTGTTAGTTATGGGTGATACGAGCCATGCAAGTGGAATACACAAAATGAAGCGTTGGTCATGTTTAAGAAAAAGTTTATGGTATTTTTGAATTTGAATAAAAATCGGTGAGATGATGTGGTTCTCCATTTCTCAAAAATGGGTTAGAGTGAGTTTTCCATACAAAATTGGAATACCTATACAGGAGGAATGAATACCCCAGCTATTAATTTGGTAGTAGCTTCTCTTTAGCTTCAACTTGATAGAAAGTGCATTTCTTGAGAATGGTCCACACTATGAGGCGAAGTTTCGTTCATTTGCATCCAATTTACAGCAAAGGAAGTTAGTATACCAAATTGTTAATTTCCATTTTCTATATCTTGTACTATAAAGTACTTTACTTCAACAAAAATTCAAACTTTGTACTCCAAAAGTTAATTTGAACAAGGTTTCCACAGCAAATATACAAAAATCTAAATCGCCTTTGAGTTTTGTGTTTGCATTCGATTAAAAGCATTTTGAAATTTCTGTGCTGTCGGCTGTTGTTAAAGTTATTTAATATTTTTGTTACTTAAAGTTTATTATCAATGGCATTTCGCTTGGGATGTAAAATTATTTGTAATAATTTAGAAAATGAGTTTTCTGTAACTAGAACGGAAAAAATATTGTTATAAACCTTAAATGATACGATTCTATTTGCAGGCTATCAGGATTCATAAAAATTATCATCATGCAGCTCTGCGTTATGCGTATAATTACAAAAATAGGTGTTATACGAAAGGTATAGAGTATTGTATAGTTCGGAAATTTTGTTTTATCACTTGGCTATATTTACAGACGAAGGACTGCATAGGAAAACTCCACAATTTGAGCATGCTGAAAAGTTCCAAAGGAATTATGCATCTAGTATATCAAAGTCTTCACCCTTTGCAGCTCCTACTAATAATTTCTCAACGAATAGAAATTCAAATGATTTATTTTCTTTTTCAAAATACAAATCAAGCGGACAGAACACTTTTTCAGCAGTTAATTTCCGAGATATGAGTGCAGTTCCAGAAAGATTGGAAGATTTTGATACATACAACGACTATCAGTTAGAAACAGGAGGAACTTATTTTGAGCAAGAACCCGAGGTTGTTGGACCTGTATACAATCGGTTTCAGCTTCCACCAATAAGGGATACGAAGACAATGAACCACATTGCCTTTAATCAAAACCATAAAGTTGATATTACACAGTCGCCTGGAAAACTAGATTTGCATTTTACTTACCCAGTTGGGATTACACGAAACCAAGTACCAAATATAAAAATATCTCCTAGAGGAATGCGCCATCAGTTTAATTTAGAAGCTAGTAAAAAGCCTAAAGAGTCGTTCTTTGGAGATTCTGATTTACTCAGCATTGACGATTACATTAGGAGCAAGAAAAAACAGCAGGAATGCCCCAAATCAGAAAGATGTGACCGAAAAAAGGATAGTTATAGTGGGTCAGCATATAGGAAATATGGAAATGAATTCAATGCATGCAATAACCCAACACGTGGTCAGTCTAAGATAAAAACTGTTTCAAAAATGGGTTATGCTGGAGGAGATATTTGGAACAAAAGCAAGCATGCATCACGATTTGGTGTAGATTCAGAGACATTTAAAGTAAATTGTGTCGACCAGAGGAAATCGGAGCTGCAGCAAACCCAAAGCAACTACCACGTATTGGCAAGCAATCAAAATTGCTCTTCAAACATCACGAAACGCTTAAATTTACTTCTAACTCAAGACATTGCAAAGAAAAATGCGAAACAGAATAGCTCTTATTCGAAAATTCAAGGTATTCTAGACCATTCCAGGGTTATGGTGGATAGGAGCTTTACATCTCTTGCACCGAATAGGATTGGTGAGAACAAAGCTAAACAGTCAAAGTGGCAACGCGGTTTCAAGGCACAAGCTCTTGGATCGCAACTAAGCTTGTCAGTTATCCCCATTCCACAAGGTGGTAGGTGCCGCAAAGCTATCAAAACGTGGTGTTTTAAACCCAAAAATCACCGCAAGGATATTGGATTTTTTTCAAATTTCTTGAAATCTTGTTATAAGACAAACAACCAAAGTGCTTACCAAATAACTAAATAGTTACTTTTGATTTTGTTCAATTTGGAAAGTTGTAGTTTAAATTCATTGATAACGGCCATGTACAATATATCGATGTGTTTAAGAAAAATGTATTGACAATTTTGTACAATTGTGCAATTGAAAAGTTTCTTGTATAAATTTTGGAAGAATTACAGAATAATACTATTCAATCAATGTTTGGTTTTCAGGCAACCTTATTACGGAAATTCTAGCGGCTATCATTACTCTTAAAATGTTGGAAATATCCGTAGGTTTTATGTTTTTTTTTTTTTTTTTTTTTTTTTTTCCCCGTTTTTTTTGCTATGTTCGGAACTGCAGAACTGCGTGCTTCTGTTTTTTTCATATGGAAATTTGACAACTCTCAACCTGGATTCATTGGATTCATTCACGTTCGGAGTGTGCAGAACTGTTTTTTTTCATACGGAAATTTGACAGCTCTCATGCTGGATACATTTTGCGGCCAATTCATTTCTCTCTCTGCCAAAGTTGAACCAACTTCAACTTCCGTGCGGAAGGTTTTTGTTTTCACCGTGAATGTGTTCCGCGTCGCGTCGTTCAATTTGTGGAGTGTTTTAAAAAATGCGGCCGATTTACGACGAAGGAATGAATCATGAGCAAAGATACTCTCTTCGCCACGAATTAGTTCTGTACGCGCCGAACGTACCAATGAATCCAGCTTTAAACATCAATTTTTTAATACAGTCAAAGATGACACTCGTACAATTAGTTAATATTTTAAGTAGACTTGCAACGAATAGTATATACGCCATACGAGCTTCCTGGCCGAATAGCCAAATGCAAAAGTATTCGACCGATGTATGGCGCCAAAACTTGTATTGATAGGATTGTTTCAGCGCGCTGCCTCGTGCGGTCTATTGCTATGGCAGTACGTGTTTTGACAAGTTTAGTTTGTGCATGTCGTAAATACGTTAAGTAGAGTTTATCGTGTTCTCCACGTTTTGATTTGTTTGAAAGTGGAATTGTGTAAGATCTAACATATAAACAATAAAATTATTACCTCCCTACTATAATAATAAATAATCGATTATGGCCTCTAAAAAGAAATCGCCTATGTGGACATACTTTGAGGATGATAAATATCCGATAAATAAAAGCAGCCGACCGGGCCGAATACCGAATAGTAACCGAATATTCGTTGCAAGTCTAATTTTAAGGCATGTGCAAATTTAGTATTGCATTGGAATGAATGTTCCAATGTTCTAACTTAGGAGTTTAATTTTATCCTTGATAAGAATCCGTTCACTTACAATGAAAATGCTAATGTTGTCAGTGTGCTTATAAGGGTTTATTTTCGGGATAATGCATTCAAAGTCTCTAATCAAGATAGGTAATGTTGAAGGAGATGATGATTATTATGAAGTAATGGTTAAGGACATTGAAGTAACAGGTCACCTGCACCTGAATTAGTGTCTCAAGACCTCCAAAGGACCCTAGTAGAAGAAAGTCATCAGCGTAAGCAATAAATTAATAGATGTACACGAGCGCATATAGCTACTAGACAACTGGAAGGCATCATTAACAGCTCCAAGTAGCAGTAGCAGGCAGCAATTGAACACAGAGGAGGGCATTTTCCTGAAAATGCCGGTGATAGCGAATGTCAAGAATAAGATGGATCCTGGGTGGGTTTTTGTTCCCATGATGTTGAAGTCCATTGCAGGGAAGATTGATGCGGACTCGTGTTTCTTGTTAGAATGGATGATGTTGGGTGTCAGTGGTTAAAGGTTAAAGAACGTTTGGAGATAATTCTGACTGATCGTTTTGCTTTCGTTTCTTTTTGTATAGGAAAAGTATGATTATATACATTATGCATGTAGGTACATCGTTTCGAATTGAAGACTATATGACTTGTGACAACTTGAAAAACCGTTGAAAGTTTTATACATATCATTAAAAGTTTATTCATAGGTAGACTAACATAAAAATCTAAGCGTAAACTACAAACCGAAATATTGATCATTTCTGATGTGTTAACGTTAAGTGTAACTATGAATAAATAAATGAATAAACAATACCAACAAATGAAGTAATAACTATTATTTCATACTTATACTTATGTATGTATAAATTTAATCTTATAATATCTACTAAATTTCATAACAATAGTTTATTTAATATTTCTTTAATAATTTGCTTTCTAAATCTTTCATTTTCTGATACATGTTAATGTAATGCATTTGCAACTTCCTCTGGTAAGTCATAACTTTTTCCTTTTCGTCAGCCCACTGGAGCTTCTCAGTTTCAAAAGTAATCCGTAGTTGGGTGAGTTCCCTTCTAACCTTCTCCAGCTGCTCCTTTTCATTTAGGCATCTATCTCCAACACCATTATCAGTTTCACTCTCTGCTTGTTGCAAAATTGTATTATTTACTTCATTATCATTGCAAGCTTCTGGATAAGTAGGTTCGTCACAGTTAGCATTAGTTGAGTTTGTATTAACATTGCTTAAAGTTACATCTGGTAAATTATGAAAGTTTAGCTTTTCTATTCCACTGATGCTATCGCATCCAATATCATCACTCTTAAAGTTACATGAGCTAATTGAATTTAAATTCGTTTCATCCATGAAACAGGCAGACGCCTTAAGACAGTTGATTATGATGTCAAGATCACTGCTGTGGGTGTTTTCTTTCGGTCTCAAAATTGGTAGACTACTGAATTGTTGACTCTCGCTACATACCACAGCTTCTTGATTGCAAATGTTTGCTAAGTTATCAATTTTATATTTAAGGCGACTATACTTTCCACTTGGTTCTTCTCCGTACTCGTGGTATATAGCCAAATCAGATAGTTCTTTTCTGAGTTTAGCCAGTTCGCTGGTCATAGCCAAGATGACTTGATCCTTTAAAATAATTATTCTGTTCAATTGGGATATCTCCAAGTCTGAGTCATAATTATTTTTAACCTAAAACAAAGAATTTCTTAGATAAAATTAAATTTCCTTAAATGGATCAACAATTTACATCTGGTAATTTCTTTATTTCAGCAACTTGAACTGGTCGACTTTGGACTTCTGTTTTAAGATGAACCATTTCATGATCTTTAGTTGTTAATTCGATCTGAAATAAATTATGAAATTGTTTATCATTCGAGTTATTTGAATTTAGTTAAAGCTAACTTACTTTTGCCTCTTTTAATTGCGTTTTGAGTAAAGCTATTTCACCATTCTTCTGACAAACAGTCCACTCGTTTTCTTCAAGTTGTCCTTTCAAGTTTGCTATTAATTTATCCATAACTTCAATTTTCTCTTCGAGTTGGTCAATGCGATCCTTGAGTGTTTTCTCGGTTACTTTAAACGATTCAATTTCACTTCTGAAATTGAATAAGAATACATTTCTTGTTAAGTTAAACAACGCTAACACTAACCTCAACAATTCATTTTCATTTGTTAGATCTCCGAATTGTTCTTTCAGCCTGGTCGAATCCTCTGACTGTCTTAATTTGTTTTGTTTGAATTGAAACGATTGCAACGTGAGCATTTGCTCTAGTTTCTTTATTTTCTGCATATATTCCTTTTGTTGGCTCTCATATAACGTCTTCAAGCGTCTGGTCTCGTTTTCCCAAAACGCTTCTTTGTCCTGCTTAGAAGGAAATGTGAAATTATGAAAATAGAATCATGATTGAAATGAAACTTTAATTACTTTATGAACTTTGAAGATTACTTTTTCATTATGCTCCATTGTTTGTCTTAAATACGCTAACTCTGAGTCTCGGTCCTTCAGAGCTGTTTCTAGATCTGATACCCCAGAATCTGATGGTGATGGAGTGATGTCGAATTGATCTTGAGAATATTTATTTGAAAATTTTCTGAAAATTGAAGAATATACCACATGATTATGACAATAAACTTTTAATAAGCTAAACTCATTTACTTTGTACTGCTATTACTTGTTGCATCAGAGTCCGGTGTCTGACGTACTGACTCCATGCTATCATTTATCTTCAATGATCGGGAACAGCGTCGACGGGCTAGTAAATTACTGCAATAACCATAACCATGTCGAAGGTCGGATGTACCTAACAAAAAAATTTTAGAACGAGATCCTTTCATTTAACTTCTTAACAAACTCACTTCCAAACTTCAAATGAGAACCGACAGCTGGTACCAATGATGGAGTCGATCCGTATCGATCGCACATATCATTGTATCGGTTTGGGATACTATAATCTGGTTCAAATGGAATGGGCTTGAATGCAATTGGTCTGACAATCGGTTTGTTCTGAAAATTAAACTTTTGGTGATTTTCTAAAACTGCAATTACAAATCGTATTTAACATTTACCTGATTTGTGTGATCTATGGGTGGCAAAGAATTTGTTTGCATTGAATTATGCTCTATAATGCTTAGATTTTCATTAAATTCAACTGAAGGCTTCTGTGGTATCCGGTTGAGGTCATATTCAGATTTCATTTCAAACATATTCCGTAGATTTTGAAACTTTGATTTTCTGTGACCGACATAGTCCTCCAAGTTATTGTGACTGCCGAATTTGTTTTTTAGACGTCGCTGTTCATTTTTAGACTTTAATGTTCCTGTAAATCCTGGTTGGACAACTGGCAGTCCGAGTGTGTTTTTAGCTAATATGGAATTAGCGTTTTCTAGAGATGCTGATCTCATGTGTCCACGTTGTTTATTGCAAGAGTCGTAAGTATTTTCCATGATAAATCTGAAATTTGAGTAAAATTCAAGTAAAAATCAAAGCTTTCATTTAAAACTATATTTTGACTTTTTTATATAATAGACTTTTTAGTCCCTTAACCCAATATAACTAACCCATCTTGCAAGTAACGTTGTTACTAAGCATTCGTAAAAATACGATGTAGAAATAAACGGAAATAAATAAATTAATTAAAACATTTTTAAATTTAAGAAGTATGAGTTACATTCTTTGGGCTTAAGAGATCACGTTATAATGAAAATAGTATATAGTTTTTTACTCTACACGGTTGGAATACAACCTTATGTTATGCGCTTTACACATGGGTCTTGTAACAAACACACACTCCATAGATAAGAAATAAATACATAACGCAAAATAAATTGTAGCTATGCATTGATTCCGTGCGAGAAGTCCGATAAGTACATTAGCTGAGCAAAATGGTGGGGCGTAAATCTTTAATTGATAATCGAGAGTTGTGTGACGCTCAAACAAAAGAAGATTCGACGAGATTTGAAAATCGCGTAACTTCGAGTTCGCGTAAGTCGGTGTAGCGTAAGTCGAGGTATTACTGTAATTAGGTACTGTAAAGTTGGAGATGCAGAAGTGACGCGAACATTGTTTTTTTTTCAGAGTCGTCATTATGCCGTCAAAATAGTTTACGATACTTGAGTAATCTAGGGTTGACAGTCATACGTGACAGTGATCAAAGATGCCGATGGACAAGCACTTTTTAGTTCTATTTTGTCATTCTTGGGAACAATGGAATATCGAATGACTTCAACCAATTAATTCTGTTTGTCTATCAAGCGAATTAAAATGAAACCCTAAAAACAAATAACACGATTCAGACGAATAAATTAAGCCGTTTCGTATAGTTAATCATAAAAACCTCCTTCGAAGTTTTAAAATTCATGAAGACATGAAGGTCGTCTTCGAAGAAAACCATTCAGAAAAAAATTAGTTTTTTGCATAACCAAATCATCGATTATCACTTTACGTGTTACAGATTATAATACGACGGAATAATTTGCATAAATTAATAAAGTCAATATTAGATTGAATAGATGAGAACCACATAAATATCCTAATTCAAATCGTTCACTGTCTTTTCAAATTTCACAAACTATTATTTTTATTTTCTACGCTTTGTCACTTTGATGATTATCTAAACTAAATCAAATTAATAAATTAATCAATTCGTGGCGAGTGATAAATAATACTGTTTTAACTAAACAGAACGTGTTATCTTTACAGTTGCTGAATCCCGGGGTTGTTGAAGGTATTCATTATTATGTTGGATAAGCTCAATGATCCCAAAACATCATGTTTGTGCTTTATGCAAAATGTGATTTCATTCAAGAAACAGAGCTCCAGTTAGTATTTTAGTAAATGACGTAATTACCAGATGATAATCATATTGCATTAACTTTCAGGCTAGTAGTTTATGGCCAACAATCACGTGTAACGGTGATTGAAGAGTGATACCTGGACAGAGGAGTTTCAAAACGAAAGAGGAATGGAAAATTAGTAGGAAAATTGCAAAATCCTACACCATGACCTCCTAACCTTCGCCGAGTTACAAGGTACAAGGTATTATGGTTCTGGTTGGGCCATTCTTATGCCAGTATTAAGTGGTACCTACTTGAAAAGAGGTAAAAATGTGATGGTGATCATGGAATGATGACGATGCTATGAAGATGATGGCAGTAACGATAATAACAATTATGGATAGAATGGAGGGATACACAAGATAGAAAATTTCATTGAAACCGTCATAATTAAGTATTTTCATTTCAGACAATTTGAGCGTTCGTGAACCTTTTATCGGTTCAGAAATAGGCAATCCATCGTCAGTAACAGTAAATAAATTATGGTTAATAATAATGGCTCAAGATGTAATGAGCCGACAGTCACGCTGCTACGGCCTATATTTCAACTCGTAAAACTATTTCGATTTAAATCATAGAATAAATGAATAATTATTTTTAGAAAACTTTGTAGATGTACTGCATAGGTTTGAACTTTAAGCACGTAACCTAGGATGGAATTCAAAATCAGTACACGAGGTCAAAATGATATTAATGTTAATAATTTCTTTACTCACACAAGAAGCAGTTCACTAACATTATATTTTTGGTAATCTGCCAAAATGTAGACATCAAAAATTATTAATTATAAAAAATAAATCGGAAATGATCTAATTTTCTTAAAATATTAAAAATCAAATAAGGTTACATAGCCTCACATTCATCGTTTCTTGTGTCATTTTACACTGGTTAACGTCATCTTCTCAAATTCGAGCATGCGCGTAGAGTTGCGAATGTTGACATACCCAGTTTTCGGCGCCGGTGCCAGGATGATCATGCCGTAATCGGCAATTTTGAGTATGATGTGGTATGAGTTGGACATGGCTTGGACTCCTCTAGGAGCTATTGGTCAAGTCGCAATTTTCAACATGATCTAATAAACTACTTTAGTTTCGCGTTTGTGAATCATTCATTTTTGAAAGACGATAAATGCTTGTTCTCACCTCGAACATAATGTGAAAAGCCACCTTAACCAAATTCATTAAATTATAATTTCCATCGTGAATAAGCGATTGACCGCGATTTATCGAATTCAAAAAAATGAAGAAAAAATATGTTTTTAGTAAACAAAAATTATTAGTTCCAAATTTAAGATGAATAAGTTTGCAAAAATGAAAATAATATCACTAATAAAATTTTATGATATTTTCTATTTCGAATTTTGTAAAAAAATTTAATTTTAAATAATAAAAAAAGTCACCAGCTGCGATGAAATTCGTGATTCGTGAATTAAATTTATTGGATTGGTTGCCAATTTAATAGCTTCAAGTTTGCGAAGCTTTTGAGCATTTGTTGAGACAAGATTGTACGTAAATCTTACAAGACAATTAAATTAATTAAACTCGATCCATCAGGAAGATATTGACATCATTAAGAGATATTGAGAACAGGTTGTAGATATTTGATAGATACCACGTCTTACCACGAAAAAATCTGTGACACACTCGAGTTTGACAGTTTTGTAACTATGGAATGTGACAAGAGATGTCACATTCAACAAACTGACAATTATTAATAAATAAGTTACTAATAATAATTCCATGAAAGCATCCTATTGTTATTCTTTTTATCTGTATCTCTTTGATTTGGTTTGACCCGAAGCGGCTGCTTGATTGTCGGTTTGTCTCTTTCATCAGAAATGAATCTGTGTAGTAGACACTCTGGTCAATAAAAATAGAAGCTCAGAGACAATCGTAAATATTGCCTGAATGGATTAACAACAGCATTCATCACATCACATACGATTACATACTAGCATCTGGGAGTACCTTCCTTCCTAGTACAGACTATTAGTTGTGCTTATCGGGGCGTGCAGATTGGAGGTCGTCTAGAGACTTAGCTCATAGACGGAGCCGCCGACAGTGCTCGAGAATCGGACATGTTTTCTTGTTTTTCTTCGTCTTTTAATAGCAGCGTGGGAAAGTTGATGGAAGTCATATAATTAAACGTTGAAATGCCCAAGAGTCATTTAAAAATGGCAAGCACGTCTTGCCGCGGTGTGCTGGTACATGGCTTTCTGAATCCTCCTTGCCGCACGGACCATTTAAGTTACAAGATAAAGCGTTACTTTGAGTCTGCTATGTTTTTCTAGTTCATCATCATTTTCAGCTAAAGAAACCAGATGAATTGCAACGACATACAGGCATACAGAGACCAACCGAGAATACCTTGGATTCGTGCTATGCTTGCGGGCATATCGTCCGTATTTATATCGAGACATATACATTCTTTGAGGGCATCATCTTCTGGTATAAATGTCCGTGTTTTCAAAGTTTCCCGCCCAATTTTCACCAGAGGAAATTGTATCATTTCCTTTATTTGACATAACTAACAACAACAACTTACTTTCAACCATTTGACCTAAATCTTATTGATTTGGATTTTCTACAAATAGGTGCTTAGGATTAACCTAGATTCATTGCTGTATTACAAATATTGGTTTCAGCTTTGTGGCAAAAGTGCTGCAGATTAGGAGACTCCAAAGAAGTGTTCCATGAGAATCAAGTTGTCATGGAGCTTTCTGTGTCAAAACGTCTACGGAATTGATGGGGCTGGATGTTGTGACTTTTGAGAACCAAATTGTGTTTGACAGCTCAAAGTGGATGTAATTGTTTTTAAAGTCTTCACCAGCGAATGGTCAAAGAAAACGTTTTCATATTAACCAGTTTCGTTTTTGTAATGTACTGATGATAGGGTGCACTCGAGTGACACACGTCAATTGTTATAAAAATGCAAAAATGTATACAAGTTTGTACAATTCCGTTCGTTATCTAACCGGGCCCATACACGATATAATTTGTGAGGCAACTTGGGTGAAGTTGGCCAACAGTTGTATGGTGTGTGGGCAAGTTGGTCAACCATTTTGATGGTTGGATATTGTGTTGGGATGAAATCTAAACTTTTTGATTTTCGATGGGAGGAGCCAATGGTTAGCCAACATGTTGTATCGTGTGTGGGAATGTTGGCAGACTTTCTGTCAAAATTAATTATAATTTCTCGTAAAACTTCGAACTTTTAAAAATGGTAATAGTGAATAATGAAATAAGGAGTACTATCCTGGAAGGATATACTCATCTTACTGGAATTGTGACAAGTTACCAACGATAGATACAAGAATAAGTATTTTATATGGATATATCGGTAAGTTTGATGAGATATTAATAAAAGAAACAAAATTTTTTTAAATATTTTATCGGTTCGTCTTTCATAGGATGCATCCGGCGGCAGAATAACTCGTAGTACCCCCATTAATAATAAAGCTTTTTGAGCAAACCATTGGAATATTTAGAAAATGGAAAGTACGAGACTTTATTTGATTTTCATACAATTTTCGCTTGGCTGCAACAATTTCTCGATGATTTCTGAAGAAATGACAGCTAGAACGTCAACATGTTTGCAAATTGGTTGGAACGTGTGTGGCAAACTTTCAACCAAGTTGGCGAACCAAGATGGGCAACATGCTGCATCGTATATGGGCTCGGTTATGAGAGGATTCGTACGACCGTTCTCAGAAATGCTTTACAGATGTTGCAGATGCCGAGCGTTTCTCTGCACTTACAGTGTGCGGTTGCTATGCGTTTTTATATAATGTTGAAATTCTTGCTGGAGTAAACACGGAAATGTGTCCAAGAAGTGACAGGTTTATTACATGGTTATACAGTGCATCAACTGTATTCTAGGTTGCTCCACAAAATAGGTTAATTTGAAGATTTAAAAAACACGTCAGATCAAGATGACTTGCAAGACAAATAGAGTGTTCAGTTGATATTTGAAAGTCTTCAAATACTAAACACGCGAACAGCAACCAATAAAATTTAGAAAAACAATTTTTTTTATTTAAAAAATGCTTGTTTATTTCAAATTTCTAACGGTTAGCAGTAATTTTTTTGTACTCCAAAAGAAAACTTCAAGAATCTTCTCCATTTCGTGATATTATTCGAAAGCGAAAAACGGGTTCTATCGATTACGAAATTTCGCCAAGAACTCGTAAATATTATAAAAATTTTAGATAGACTTTCAAAAAATTTAATTTATATATTAACCGAATAACGGTTATTTGGCAAAGTCACGTAATGGCGGAATGTCATAAGGCAATGAATGAGATAGCGTCATGGGATATTGAACCCTGGATCTGTAAACGATCGGTGTTGGGCGGTTTATTTTAAAAAAATTTCTGTGGATTCTGGTTAATTTGTTTTATTTAAACTACGAATTTTGATTGAGTGGTTAAGTCACCAATTGTATCAGGGTCCAACCAACTTCACTTTTATGTCGGTGTATAATATTAACGATAGCTGGCGTATTAGAACAAAATGGAAAATATGGAAAAAAAAAATGGATATAATTACTTTAAAATACCCGTTCCATATTATTGAAAATGTTGAATTACAAATCGATTTATTGGAAAATATAATTTATAAAATAAATTCAAAATAACGGAGCGTGCAGTGCATAATGGACGATCGATTTCTTATTAATTTCCTCGTTACGATAAACGGCCGAAATCCAATTTCAAGGCAAATTATTTTCTATTTAAATTTCTGTTACAAAATCATTTACGCATAAATCATTAGATTGGAACACATAAAAGTACACAAAGAAGTCTTATAACTTCTTGCGTTCTATGTGAAAACTTTGTTACGAATTCTAACAGAACTCCATTTTGTTTGCGTAACCGGTAAAATCATTAAAATCTATTTTGGGACTTTTAAAATTGAGGACTCACTCTTCTTAAAATTCGAATATTTCAAAATAATTTCAATTGAATTGCTTCAAGTAGAAAACAATCAATCATTTTTTCGTTTCAATGGATTTGATGTAATTCCGTAGACAATTTATTGTGAAATAAATGGATTTTCGTAATTTGAAATTTAACGAGCAATTGAATGTAATCGTCGTAGAATCCATTGAAGATTTACTTTTAAAAATTTTATTTCCTCCATTACGTGACCGGCAGTTCAGTTTATTGAACTGAATCCGTTTTGAATGAACGGAAATGCTTTTCGAAAACTATAAATTACAAGAATTTTATTTTAATTACTAGAAAAAAAGCGGGCAAAGAATAAAACTTGATATATATTTATGACGTCATGTAGAAAATGAATTTTCGCCGCTTGAGTAAACCCCATTCTCCGGTGAATGAAATTCATTTCCAGGAAGCGGAGAGAAATTCATTCTGTGTTTGATCTGCATAAAATGAATTTTCCACGCTTTCAGAGAGTGAATCCCATTGTCCGGCGAATGAAATTCATTTTCCGCTTCACGGCCATTAGGATGTCATATATTAAGGTTTACTTATCAATTTTAAGAGATTTCATATGTTTCGAGGTCGAAAATCGCATTTCATTACTTACAAGGAAAATAATTTTGAGCGAATATGACGTGACGTCATAGAGGGGAACTGAGCTTGAGATTATAAGATTTTACTCAGAAAATTGGGTCGAGTAACATAGTGGTGCTGGAAAGGTGCTGTTAAAGATTGCTACTCTAAATCATTTCCTTACAATTTCATTAAATAGAATCGATTGAGATACCTTCTCTAAAATTTCTGATATTCCACCTAGTAAAGTTGAGTAAATGCAACCTGTTGGTAAACAGAACTATGTTACATACCTATGGTACATCATATAACATGCATTTTATTGGCAAGTTAACTATTAAGAAACGTTCACATTCTAAAGTGAGAGCTCTTCGCTCTTCCCAGGGCGTTGTGGCAACGACAATGTGGGAGTGATTTTTTATCCTTCCCCACATATGAAGTGAAGCATTAACCCTTCTCTTTTTGCTGAAAATCCCATCTCTTGGATTCTTTAAGAACTACTTTTTCAGCTCGAAAACAAGGATATGGACTTTTGTTTTCGAAAGTGAGAACGGACAATACGGAAATTGTTCCACTTTCAGTTTAGGTGTGCAGAGAAGGAGTAATGCATCACTCCATCAGAAATGCATATGTAAGAAAGTGACAATACCCACTTTCACTTTAGGATGTGAGTGTTCCTTTATTCTTTTCTTTTTTACTAATTTACCTTAAAAATTGTTATAAGTATAACACATTAAATGAAAACCTGGGATCAGATATAACGCCTCCTGAAGATTCAGGATTTATCCTTGAAAAGTTACTCGTGATGTTTGGTACCTACTACCCACAAAACATGAAAACAAAGTTAATTTTTGGCAAGAAATCACCCTGATGTTTTTAAAGTTAATTGAAAAATTTCAATTTGAAATAATTTCACGCTTTTGTAGTTAAAGAAGAGATTAAAGCCTTGGCCAACATGAAACATGTATCAGTAAATTGAAAACACTTTGAAAATGTTTTTAGTTAATAACACAATAAAACCGAAAATTTCAAGGATATAAACAAGATTTCTATTTAACGGAAATATCCACGTCATTCATTTAAATTTGTGTACAGTAGTTAATTGTTTAACTTACTTGTGCTCTAAGCTCTAAGACCGCTGTAATTAAAACCACTGCACTCCATGAATTTCAAACTGAAACAAAATGAAAAATTCATTTGAATGTTTCTGAGTAAATAAATTAACCAAATAATGTTTTAAATTTAATTAATTTCAAAATTGATCAAGACAAAATTACCGACATTTTGCTCATTTCATTAGCAAATTGTTGTCTGAACGACTAAATCATTTATACAATTTCTGTTAAATATCTCGTAATTGAAAAAAGGTTAATAATTATTAGCAACTTTATTTGTAAATTTAATTAGCAATTCGTGATTTGGAACAGAAACAATAATGTTTCACTTTTGATTTATTAGTTTGAGATTAATGAAAAATTATTTTGTACGTGGAAGGTTAAAAGTGTTTCAAAGGGTTTCAGGCAATTAAAATTTTGACCGTGTTGTAGATGTGTGAAAATTGATTTCTGTCGTGCAACAATTTTATTGGAAAACGAACTTACTAAAATGTTAATTATTCTTTTCCTCGAACTTCTAGATTTCAGGAAGTAGGTGACTTGACATAAAGATTGATCAATTAAATTCAGAAAGAACTTACAAGGATTCTTTTAAGAAACAATAGTATATTATTCACCGAGGGGGTTTAAACTTCCGTCTAGTTTAAATGGATGGAAATTTTCTCTCCTGAGAGTGAATATACTATCTTTTCTCACACTCCTATCGATAATTCCGGTTTGCGCTGCGATATCGAGGAGCAGAGTAGCTTCAGCGTTAGGCTGACGCGGATGCAAATGTTCTCTATGTTTCCGATCGTGTTCCGGCTTATGGTCTTTTCCGTACAAAGACAAACCAGCGTTTCGTTCACGCATATGTAATGATTTTCCAGTTATCAATGTTTAGTTATTCATTGAAGTCTAGTAATTCAGTGCCTAATGTGTGACACTTTATGATATCTTCTAGACTCGGACCAAAATCCGAGCAGGAATTACAAATTTTTCGTTTGAAATTACAGTGGTACCTCAAGATACGAGTGCCCTAACATACGAGATATTTGAGATACAAGCCGTCGAGCGAGCGAATTTGTGCTTTGAAATACGGGCAACATGGGATATACGAGGAAAGGCCGGACAAAAACCTACATGGACAGTTTTGTTTTATACGACGAAAAAGACTAACCTCAGTGAAGAGAAAAGCAGTGACTAAAATAAAGCATACAGTAGTATTTCATTGATCAAAATACAACTACACTTTAGAAAACCAGTTTACATTATTATGTTTTTATACAATGTGTGTCATTTACAAATACATTTTTCTCATTCAAAAACACGTACCAAGAACGACTGGGGTAGCATTTTGGGGGCTGGAACGAATTAATGGCATTTCAGTTAAGATCAATGGGGAAAATTGTTTTGAGATACGAGCAAGGTTATGGATCGAATTAAACTCGTATCTCAGGATATCACTAGTAGTACATAGTAAATGGGATTTGGATGAAACATGTCTTCAAATCCAATCTTGGATGTGTTGAGTCATATCCAAAAATAAAACTTTCGAACTCCTCATTCTTTATATAGCATCTTGGTAGATGGTTCAATAAAATTTTCAAAATAACGGACTTCTGTAGAAAACACTAAATATTCCATAAATGATATGAACTATTTCTTTAAAAACATTATCTGTTCAACAAATACAACCAGCTCCCGGATCAAATAAACTCAACGGGCACACCTGATTTTCCATCTACGTTATGAAGTGACAAATGTAAAATGTGTCCAATAAATTAAACAAATTTATCAACTTTATTGGACACGAAGATAACTTTTTGTTATAAAAATAGAAATAAATAAGTTCATATGTGAGTAATTTATTATTGTTGGAACTTTGACATTGGTTAACTTGACACTAATTCAATTTGAAAACATGTTACCAGCTAAAAAGTAAGTCAAATCCAGCGATTTTGCGTAAAGTAAGTGAATAAAATGACAGCATGACTTTCAAATCAGGTCAATGATATGAAATAACTTTATTTTTATTTCAAAAATATGTTAAACCTAAGTACACCACTTTGTTGTATTATTATTAAATTGCAGAAGAAGTCATTCTTGTTGAGTTGAGACACACATTCGTTTGGTGTTTAAATTATTAGCAGCAATTTTCTCATAAATATTCAAATGGCCACACATTAACCGACGTGGTCATCATCATTTCAATTGCCACAAACCTCTTCAGCATCGCAAAGTTTCTAGCAATTCAACAGTGTTACGAAGATCCACGTCATGTAAGTCATTAGTCCGTCATTGAGATGAACAAGAATAAATAATAACTCGTCTTTTTTATTCGTCTTAGACAAATAGTTTACTTGCAACTTTGTATGAAACAATCTCATTTAATGAAACTTTTTATGTCCAGTCACTGCAATCACCGCGCAAATCTACTAAACTGATTCAGATGCAATCGGAGATTGGTGACGATGTTTCTTTTGAAATTAGGGATATCTAAGCTTCAGATCTTCCAGGAATGGTCTAATTCTCAAGTATCAAATCCTTAGAGATACTGAAAAATACATCCTGTTGTTCCACAATACCACCATAATCACGTATGTTTTTGAAGAATGTATCTCGAATCTGGTGCTCTTCTGGCGTTCTAGAATATTTTCCGCCTGTTCTAGACCTAGCTATTTTATTTGTTTCTTCATTGTTTGCCGGCTCATATGAATATGAATCTGCATACTATGGCTGGAAATATATATCTACTATATCGGGTGTTTCCTTGTCCTGTTCGTACAGTGAATCTCAAAATATTAGATGCAGTTTTGTAATCTACGTTATATTTGTACTATTATCCTGGCGCAAATAATCCTGGTCCCAAGTTTTTTAAGGACTTATAATTTTTCAATCATGGCGGTTCCAGCGCGTGATCATCCGGGGTCCTCATGGCTACCAATACATTAAACGGGTAACTCACTACGGCTCGCAATTTCTTGCTTATGGAAACAAATGTGGTTTTTGACAGCTTGCTCTAATTTTTCAAATTTGTTTAGTAGGTGTTTACTGTGCAAATAACACTACTCTATATAAGATGCGAAGTTATTTTCAAACTTCGACGATTAAGATCAACAACGTCGCGTTCACGACATCAACGTTCACGCATGACGAGTGAAAATGTCGAGTGGTCAAGTGCTTGGTGTTGTGTATGTTGCAGTTGGGCACACTGCTGTCGTGTATTCGTGGTGATGAGGAAAATGAAGCAACGTTACAAATTATGGAATTATGAAATTCAAATATTCAAGGACGATTTTAAAAATTAAAGAGTATATATAAGCCCAATAGTTCTAGTTTTATTGTGCTTCAGACTTTAGGTACCCCATCTTGAAAGTAGTAAAATTATAGAAAGCTTGAAAAGTATTCATCGAACTTACGATTTTTTAGCTGATATATAAAGATTTATGAATATCCTTTCAAATCGAATGTAATGCAAAGTGATGAATCAAAAAGTATAAATTCGTGGAATTTGTGAAATATGAATGTTGATACTATGGAAATGAGCAACTGTAATATGAACTGGCAGAAAGAAACTTTTGAACACACCCAAACGAGTTAACTTGAATCAAATAGAATAAAAGTTTAAAAATAGTTTTCATTTCTATTAATTTCGAATCCGGTTAATGAAAACGATGTAAAAGTTTCGCACATTTTCAAGTTAGTGCTATTATGTTAAATGCTCCAGAAAAATGGCGAACAAGTTCACGAGCAACTCAAACAAATCAAGCTCAAAGTATTTGCAATGGAATTCCCCATAGAGTCCAAGGTCGACACATAATCCGAGAAATTAAAATGCGATAACTGATTAAGAAAGAGACAAAAATAACGAAAAAGAAAATTTAAATTTTTAAATCACAACAAAATGGCGTTGTGAATTCGTCATTGTAATAAATTGCACAAATTTGCATGGGAATCAATTAATTTTGTTTTCTGTTTTTCGAAGTCAATAAACTTTGATAAAAATTTGAATAATTTATTTTCGTTTGAATAAAAATGCAAATAAACTATAATTTTAAAATGCATATGAAGAGTGTCAAGTTTAAATACGTTTTTTTTTGGAATTTTATTAGTTGAGAATGTTGGAATTTGAAGTGAAGGTACTCGAATGTATGTATGTTGGAAAACATTTTTCTAACGTTATAATATAAATGACACTCGAACAGGAAAATTTATTGTTCTCCAAGTTGTTTGTTTTAATTTGATCACTTTTTTTCTAAGCCCTCCATTAAAGTAATTTTCTCTTTGTTGTCGGCGTTTAATTTATGCAAGAATTCGGAAAATTGCTCATTGTAAGTTAGGTTAACAGTAAAATGTTGGCAATTGTACCGTTCAATGTTTGCTGTATTATTTACGCAAAGATAAATTGCATTTTAATGCACTTGAACAGGAGGAGAATGCAGTCTGGTAAATGATTCCATAGAAGTAATTTTCACTTGACGGAAAGCTTCTTTGTATGGTTGAGTTGATACTATAGTTTATTTTAGCCAGGATAATTATGGCGACAATATTGCAAATCCATGCCAGGTTCTAGCCGGCTACGCGACAGTCGAAGAATTACACATACTGTTTGTATTTTGATCAATATATCATTATCATTGGAAATTAGAGAACGAGCTTACTAAAACCGAAGAGATTCTTGGAACTACAGTATAAGATCCAGGACGGTAATTGCAGAGGAACTGCACCGTTGAGAGAAATCTACGACGGTGCGGACTCACAACCGCCAGCCTATGTAAAGAGTGCGAAGAGGAAGAAGAAACAGTGGAACATCTATAAAAATGCTTCTATCTAGTATCGACCGAAAGTCGAAGGTTGATACGAATAGAATTCTCTGGGGGTGCGATGAAAAAGTGGGAAGAGAATTCAACTCATAAGGAAATTTTGAGGAAAACTAAGGAAAGAAAAGCTTAAAATTAACTAAAGGAGTATAACAGTGAGATAAAGGCAACTGAACCTACGCAGTCGGGTATTTTATAAGAAATCGTGGCTTCATCAAGACACTTGAAAACGGGATTATCGCACTGAAGGTCCTGTGCTAGAGAGGACAAAACGTCCGCTATTGTACATTAGTCGCCATCACGAGGACACGTAATCAAATGAAAAGGATTGCCGTATCCAACCAATGTGTATATTAAAATTTTGCTATAGATAATAGTAACAAAACTGAATATGATCGCTTCCGTAAAACGTGTCCCAGAATAATGAAACTCATGACTCTTTCAAGGCATAATTCAAATGCTTTAAAGACACCAAAAGCTTTCAATTTACTTGTAACAAATCACGGTTAAAATAAGTAATTGAAAACTGTCAATGGTGGAGGTTTTTGGAGTCGCTTGTTCAGTTTGAAGAGTAACCACATTCAGTTGTTGATTGCTTGTGGTAATTAAAATTTTAAAGGTCGCTCTGTACACAAAAACTGCATTAAGCGGTACTGGAATTATTGAAAAGTACTTCAAACTTTGCAATTTAAGTCCGTGTAAATCTTCAGCAATCTTCAAGGTTTTCAAATGAAATAATTATTCTTAACAAATTAGTGCTTTGTAAAATTAAATTTTAAATGTCGCGCTCGTTTGCAGATTATCATGTTAAAAATGATTTTTTAATATATTGAACTATACACTTTTGCTTGATTAATCTTAACGGTTTTAACATTTTTGAAGAGTGCTCCACCAATAAGCAAATCAATTATAAAGTAATTGAGCAATAAAATTTGATCAATTTATATTTTATTGCTCACACCACACCTTCGAATATTTGTCACACTGGCGCCAATTTGGGGTCCACTTAACGATTTGTTTCCACAAAGTTCGGTCGCTGCACTCGGTAGAGAGGTGGAAATGAATTCGTGGTGTTCTAAAATAAGATTCCGTGTAGATTGATAATTGTCCACTTATTGAAAATAAATGATTTGAAAATGAGCGCAAATTGTATTTTTTATTGAACCTAGGTGCTACTGCTTTCCTGGCAGATGCTCTACTCAAACACATTTTCTATCGCTTAACAGTACTACTGAACGCGACGTCTACGTGAAAGGTCAATAGGTTGCTGACATCCTTTACTGAATTTATTTCTAAGTTCTTGAAGGTACAAACCATGTCGAGATAAAGTGAAAGCTCTACAAGCTCTTAAGCTTGGTGCTTGTATTATTCAGTTCAAAGCGATATCGGTTGACTAGTGTACTATTGTAGAATACACAATATCATAACATCACGGTCTTTGACGAGCCAGAGTAAACAATTGTACCTAATACTTTATAAATATGGATACTTGAAACTTATATCTGTACTTTACATAGTCAGTATTTCCACAAATATCAATGGGAAAAACCTACATAAACTTAAACATTTGTTATTACTAATGACAATTATTTTGCGAAAATTACATAAATTTAATAATTAATCAATGTATCAGTTCTAAATCTTCAGTCGAATGATACTTAGGTTACTTTTACTAACGACTCCCTCACAGAACTGCGGAAAACTGATGCACACGACATTAAAACTTACCCTACATAAGAGAAGTGACACATATAATCTGATTTGAGAGAGAGGGTGTTGACGGCACCACCCACCGGCGCTAATTTCAAAACAACAGAGATATCCAAGAGAGAGGCTTAGGTTGCGCATCGCTAAGTTCTAGCACCCTGGGTCACGACGATATACGACGATATACTACTTGTACAGAACATGAGCAGCACAGAATGAATTTCGAGCATGGACATACTTTGGACCCGAAAAAGTGTTTTTACTTTATTCAAAGCCATGTTTTAACTATTCATCGACTGACACATTCCTGAATGAAGTTGGAGTGTATGCTGTGAATCAGTTGTTTTACAGGTGTTGAATGTGAGAGATTAACTACAATTGAAAGCTTGCCCAAAGATGATTTTTGTAGATTTGCTGATAAAGTTTGATTCTGATAAGTTATGAATGAAACAGGAAACCTGAGACTTAACCCCTAGGCTGTGGAATCTCCAGAATCCACATCAGATCATATTGGAAGTGACAAAATAAAATGCATTTCGACACAAGAAAAGCCAACGAACTTTCGCAAAAACGGTGCTTTATGTAAAATTTTAAAAACTTCACTTGAGTTTTTGAAATATTTTGTCTGATTTAAAAGAATTTTGCGAAATTTTAGTACGTCACGATCAAATTTTATTTACGGTTTCCGGTTGTTGTGACCAACCACTCCGAAAAACTTCTTGAGAGAGACACACTTTGATGATCTTGAAGAGTATCATATTGCAGCCATAAAACTATAACAAAACGTGTTGAATGCTGAGGTACAAAATCTTGAATGAGAATCAAATCCTCTTTGGTTGTGGAGTGGTTTTGCAATAAATCTCCAGAGGTATTCTATTACACTGCTGCTTAAAAACAGAAAACTAACAAACAGAACAAAATAAACTTTGAGTCCTTTAAATTTTCGGATTGAATGAGTCACTCAGTTGTGAAGTGTATAATTAGCCAAAGTCATTAGGTTATTGGTGTCTGGTCTGCAGAACAACTTCCAAGTTTTTCAAGTTTCCCACAATTTTAACACGGAAAAGCTACTCGTAAAAGGTTAATTAAAATTAAGAATGATTAAAAATTAATTACTCAACTTAGTTTAATGTGAATTAAGTCAAGTGTATCTGGAAGAGCGCCCAAACGTGTCTCACTGTCATTAAACAGAATTTGATTAATGTTATTGCCTTGACAGACTAGAGTTAAACCGGGTAATCTTAAACCAGCTAAAGTATTGTCGGTTTAACCAACTTAAGAAAATCGTGCTTCACGAATATTCTATTACACTGCTGCTTAAAAACAGAAAACTAACAAACAGAACAAAATAAACTTTGAGTCCTTTAAATTTTCGGATTGAATGAGTCACTCAGTTGTGAAGTGTATAATTAGCCAAAGTCATTAGGTTATTGGTGTCTGGTCTGCAGAACAACTTCCAAGTTTTTCAAGTTTCCCACAATTTTAACACGGAAAAGCTACTCGTAAAAGGTTAATTAAAATTAAGAATGATTAAAAATTAATTACTCAACTTAGTTTAATGTGAATTAAGTCAAGTGTATCTGGAAGAGCGCCCAAACGTGTCTCACTGTCATTAAACAGAATTTGATTAATGTTATTGCCTTGACAGACTAGAGTTAAACCGGGTAATCTTAAACCAGCTAAAGTATTGTCGGTTTAACCAACTTAAGAAAATCGTGCTCCACGAATAACCGAAATAAACCGATTTAAGTTCTGTAGTCTGTCTCCGCTTTCAGCCAGTTCCTTCGAGGACTGATAAATGTTGAATTGTTTCCCTGTGAAGGATTACCCAGATTCTGTAGCTTCCAGGAACTTTGTGATTTTCTAGATTGATTGTGTAACATTCTTCGTATCAACCGAAGTCACTATTTGACATTCACTAATTTGCTTAATAAATTTTAAACGCTTAAAAGTGCAAAAGTGTTGTGTGTTAAAACTTTAGTAATTGTCGACAACTCCTCTGACTCTGACTCCTCTACGACTCCGGTTACAGATGGAATTATGTTTCGTGAAATGTCAGTTGCTAGTGCTGATTTGCAAAGGTGCTGATGAGTGTGACTTCGTGATCATTAAGAAAAACCGAAGAAATGAATTGTTATGGTTGACGAGTTTTTCCATCTTGGCTTCATGTCAAGCTTGTGGCTTAGAAAACTTGAGTAACTTTTCATTTTTAAATACTTCACAAACTCTGACTTGTGCGTCTGTTCAACTCATTGTCGAAGGCTGTAAACGTTCATCAAGATAAGTACAACATCAAGTACATGTTTTACATACCTGATGTACGCCATGTAATTGTGTTGTCTGGCTATTACCTACTATTTTTTTCAATTCTCTCAGTTCGATTTCTTGTTTTCTTATTATGAAACAACATTTCACTTTCAATGTCGGCAATTGTTTCTAATGTCAGACGACAATTTTCTTACAAAAGATGATGGACAGGCTAATGGTAAAAACTTTTGCCGACCGACAGACCAACTGACATGACTGACTTTGAGTTTTCAGTTTGCTCATTGCGCGAACATCCGAGCTGTTGTTGGGGTTTTGTTTTGTCGCTTTCAGATCCGGACTTGTGGTGCTGTCGGGGTGAGAGTTTGAATCTTGCTTTGAGGTTACTTTTAGCAGACGTAAATCTATTGATCACCTTTGGAGTCTTGTAGACCAGACTGAGGAATCATATATCTTCCAAAAATATTGAAAACTTCCAAAAGTACTACACTTAAAGGTGCCTTCCATAATGACGAAAAGTTTGTTGAAATGTGCTTAAGCGTGAAATTCATGTAAGACGGATGAGAGATTTTCAAAAGAATAATAACGTGGGATGGCGTGTCGCCACGAGTAAATCACGAAAGACTTAAATCAAATCCTCGAAATGAAACCCACAGCGGAGGACTTAATCCTGTCGGACACGGTGTCTGTTGTCGGCTCGCTTTCATCCAGGATACGTGATAATGAAATATTTTGGTTTTGTTTCTTAAGTCAGCAGGTTAAGATTAAGAAATAAACCTAAAATGTTGGAAGACATGAAAATGTTTCTTCTTTGGTGAGGACCTATACTGCAGGTCCAGTCTATGTGGTGTGACTTGTTATTTTGCAGTAGAATGTTGAATTTGTTTTCTGGTTGAGGGAATCTCAAGAATTTCGAGACTTTTCTATTGAATAACTTAGAACATCAAGTATGGTCACAAATGTATTCTTCAAGAAACGTGATATTCCTGCTGTCAGAGTCAGTTGGGATTTGATAACTGCATTACATTTGAAGCAACTATTGTCTTTGGCTTGGAAGGCTGGGCTCGACCACGAGAAACATCTGCATAACAAAGCAGTGTTCCGCACGCTATTCGGATGTGGACCTTTGGATGCACGGACGATTCTAGAACCAATCAAGTATTACAAAACATCACGTTTTAGCTTATGCATCAAACCGTGACGTTAGCTAGCGATAAGAAAGAGGTTCTGTAGCGACTTCATAAAATATTATATTAACATTTGAATACCATTACCCTTCTGATCGAAGATGTTGACTTTATGAAAGGTTTTCTTACTAAAATATTTAGACCAGATAACACTTTGTATGGAGAAACTTCTAATGGCGATAATAATAATAATTAGAATGTCGCGTTCCGAGCTATAAACAAAACCTGAGTATCTGCCACAAATCATTTGAAAGTCGGAAACATTGAAGCATGAAAATGCATTTACGGTGAGCTTTGAGTAAATAATTCCTCTGATTAGAAAGAATTTCTTTTGTTTTGAAGGTAAATCTTACCTGGTTATCTTGCTTCACAATAAGCAAAGGTTATGGCCCACTGGTTTCTTGTTTCATATCAGAAATCTGTAAATGGAGAAACAAAAATCGTTAGTGCCCTAATTATATTTTTGATGGATAAATAGATAAAATGTTAATTTCATAAATGACTGGATATAAATTTATTTTGTGAACACAATACTATTGAGTAAATAATTAACAGGAATGGCCCTGGCGCACATCTCTCTATGTACAAATCTCCTGGATGTATTGACAAACCATGAAGTAAGTTTTGTCGATGTGTGAGAGAAGTGTTGCAAATCCGACTTTATCATTTCTTGCAATCGACGTTTTCTTGACATTTATGATACCTCGTAAATTTCGGAAGCACTCGTTTCACATTCCAGACAATTTTCAGATTACATTACAACAATTTATACAGTAATATAAATTTACTTTTTGAATAATAAACAATTGAAATGATGGCAACGAGTGACTGGAGATACCATAACTGACAAGAAGCTGTCAAAAAGGATCGTCTGCAGAAAGACTGATGTCCATCAGGCTTCAGTCAATTTTGAAAGTGTTTTGCATACGAAATCATCCAGCAAACGTAAGTAACGATTCCAAGTAATGAACGCTGCTAAAATTGCATTTTCTTTGACACTTATAGTTGTTGAACGTTATTTATTACTTGTCAATATTAACGCTTTTGTAAATCTTTTTGTTATTTAGAAAGTGTTTTTAGTGCCTTAATTTAATTTAGTTTTTCGAATTGGGACACACGAGCTACTTTATGTAGTTCTTATAAGAGATCCAGTAGTGTTATAGAAACGTCCCTTTTGCTATATAATAGGATATTTCCTTTGCTTGTCTGGGAGTACAATATAACCTCGATAGTCGTAACTCCTCGATATACGGCACAAGCTGTGGCCAAATAAATAGAGTGTAAGGAACCCAGTTGGAACCCAATTGAAAACATGACACTATAAATGTAATCACGTCACTTTCTTTTTTCCTTTCTAACCATTGAAATCTGTTACTTAGTTATTGCAACACCCTCAGTTATTTCAACATCCACAGTTTCCTTTAGTTGCGTTTATCAAGGTTATACTATAGTTACAACCCCTTAACGATCCAAAAGATGAAGATGTTTGTATAAGATGGTATGGTATAGATAGGTAAGGGAAGAACATCTAAGGTACTCCAGTACATGAACTCCTTGGGCCTAACATCACGGGAGTGTTCAACGAGCTAAAACTGACGATTACAAGGCACGTTCCGTGGAAGAAGAAACCATAGAATACATGGTCTGTCCTTGCCTAGCTCTAAGATACTTGAGACAAGACACATTAGATTGTTTAGAATGGAATGAGCTAGCATATCATAGTGGGCCTAAGGCCAGTGTCCCTATTAACCTAACCTTTCATAGGGGAGTAATTGGCAAAATCTCTGAATTCCAAAGACTTTAATCTTCCTGAGAAAAATGTAACCGAGTCGGGGACATACCTACGGGTGGCTTGATAGCTCTCAATATTTGGACTTTGCCTCCATTTTGTTTTAAGTGCCACAATTCAAACCGTGAGAAAGTGCGGCAAATTTAAAGTGCGTCTAATAAATGTGTTTCATTAAAAATGAGTTTGAAATGAAACGTTCGAGTATGTAGCCAGACACATTCTATTTTCAAGTCGAAATTTGTCTTGTTTCACAATCGAATTTTCGAATGTAGGTACTCAATTCACTGGAGTAATTACAATCTCAAATAATAATCAAAACGTGGGCACAAGAAAGAACTTCGATCAGGAAGAGACGACGAGGCCTGTTCAAAGCAAGCAAGCAAGCGAGCGGAAATTCTCTAAATGGACAACGTCCTTCAACAACGTCTCAAGTCTTTCAATAAAGTGCCCCATTTGTAACGTTCAATTAAGCCGCAGCCGAATGGAGCAAAAAGTGCACACCGAGCCCCAACTACAAGATAAACATTAAATCGTACAACAAGATACGCGTGTGGCCAATACGAAAACTGTTGCGATACCTAGTTGTTTGGTGACACACAAAAGACTCATGAAAGATCACCGTCTCGAGACTTGATGGAGCTAACAAGAAACGGATCAACCAAGATCCTCACACTTTGTTCTGACAAGTCTAATTAAAAAGTAACTGAGTACTTGATCATCGCCCTATTTGCTGCCATCACTAACAGATCACTTGAAGATCACTACCAAACCAACAAAGATCAACAAGATCAACAAGATCAACAAGATCAACAAGATCAGCGAACTGATCACAAGAAAGAAAATTGTTTCTTTGTTGACATGTGATCACGCACAAAAGTAAATCTCAGATTGAAACGTGAACAAATAAATTTAAAAAGGCGACAGTTGAGTAAAAACTGAATTAAAAACAGCAAAAGTAAAGAAATAAACTTAAATAAATATATGGATATATATATGTATGTAGTAAGTATATATTATAAATTATAAGTCATTCAGAAGCATGAGCTAAGGAGGGAAAAAAGATGAACGTTAAACCGTAAGAATCCCAGAACTGAATTAAACCGAATAAGGAAGGTGCATCGCATAGCATGAAACGTCCAGAACTAGCCTGGTGGGCTACAGTTTGGTCTGGTCTGGTAGTGAAGATTGTGGATACTTGTAATATCCGCTAGTGCTAACCACACGCAACGAACAAGTCGTTTTAGCATTTTCACCTGATCACAGCCGCTTCTCTGTTGTATAATAGATTAATAAAAAGTCAATTTATAACTGTCACACTTACCTGCTTGGTATAACTAACTAAAATAGCCTGGCTTGTAACTGATGCCTGTCTGGCTATCTTTAGATTCATGAGATATGTGTTTGTTGGTTTTTATGAATTTTATACGCACATTCTAATATGTAGGTATGGACATAACCTAGAGAGAAACTTCCAACGAGGTAGGTGGAAGAAGAACAATATAGCACCGCTAGTTAATCAACCTGACGCTATAGATGGAGGATAGGTGAACGAGCTAAGCTCGAATGGCATCTCACCTAGGATCTGGTGCGACATTAAACCGCTCCAACTGGTTTCTTCATCTCTGCATTATATCTTCTCGATTAAAATGCATTTTCGTAGCTCTTGTGTGGTATTGATATTGTTATTGTCTCCTTGGTATATTTTCTCAAACATCTTGACTCCAGATCCATTGAGCTGTTCCTCCATATTTCTATCCTCAAGATTTCTTTCTTAAATTTCAACTCATTTGAATTTGAATTTCAAGTTAAAAATGAATTTTATTTTAGCTTTTTGGTTTTTCCATTTCAAAACGTTTATTCGGTTATAGTTACTTGATACTTGATCATTATCGTATTTGGTCACCGTATTTAGGTTTCTTTCATTCGCGATCATATTCTATGACTAACCAATGGCGGTAGCCATTGCATGGTTGATCTGGATTCTACTTATTCACGAGTCTTTTTCATGTCTCCACTTGCAGTCATACATATAGCGAATTGGCCTCCTACAGTGGTTTGATTCCAAGAAGTCATACAAGTGCACGAAAAGTCTGCAGATCTTCGTTGTTTCGTTGCCTTGTCTCCGATACCTGCCTGACTGCCAGCCTGCCTTGAGATCATTCAACACACTTGTGATCTTCACTCACAGAACTTCGATATATGAAAATGTTTCGCTTAACAACACGATCACGGATAGAAGAATTTCTTCTACATCAAACGGACGTTGATCAATAGAAAATTAATTAAACGTGAAAACATTAACAATTAATTTTATTTGATTCCGATGAAAAGTCTACTTGAGTGGGTGTCCGAGCAAGATGTTGGTGCTGAATACAGACAACGGATATGACCACGATCTGCAGAGCATACACGATCATTTCGTAAATTATTGTCTATTTATGGACTCGCAAAGTTGCATAATTTCCGAGATATATTTAAGCTATAATGCCGATATTATATCACCATGACATTCTCTGTTAAATATATTCAATCGATTTTGATCAATTCAGTATTTCGGAGATTTGCATGACACTTTAACCAAATTGATGTGCCTAAGATGAAAAACTGCATTGAGAGTTTTGAACATTAGACACTGAGAAGATTTAAGTAAACAGAAATGATATCAATAAGAGGGGATATCATGATCAATAATATGTTACAGCAATTATTCTTGTTAAGCACCAATATCTTGTGATTTCAAGTAAAAGATATCATGTTGAAAATGTGCGTCAAAGGCTTAAAGGCTTTACATACTTTGAAGGTGGAAACTACACTTTTTTCGATATTAAAACTAAGAGTTTACAGGGAGGTTTAGTAATATTTATATTTGGAATTCTTTTGGGCATCTGTTTATCTGCAGTTGCTTAAAAGTCCTGATTAGTGTGCCATTCTGCCATTCAGCAGGATCCGTCCTGATCTGGTTACTCCCTTCCAAACAACTGGTTAGTTCGACTTTAAGTAGAATCCGACTTTCAATAGACGCTTCGCAAATATTGCCATAATTCACAACAAATGTTTGTGTGTCGCGTTCCCACTGCGTTCTTCATCCTGTTTACTACTTCTCTTAGTATTCCAAAGAATTCTTTTCCAAACATCAGCCTTCAGTTATCGACCAGTGCTGGACAGAAGTATATTAGCAGTAGATGTTCAACTGTCTCGTCTTCCTCTTTTCAGAGGCTTTCGGTTGTTATTCGGAGATTCACATTCACATGTTTGACTGAAAATTTAATTTTCTTTCATCGGTTTGCGTCTGTCTCCATTCCATTCATTCTTGATAACATTGTCGTGCAAATGAAAATTCGCTGTGTTATCCCAATAACATCTTCCTTGGAATTTCTTAGTTTCAAAATTCACTTGTTCGTTTACATTTCGAGTTTTAATTCTGACTTTTAAACACTTTTAGCATAAAATTAATAAGCCAATAGTCACAACTTGCTGTTTGGTTTCAAGTAGCATAACTCCATTTTAGTGCAACACGGAGGCGTTTATCGGATTTCGTTATCAATTTCATTCAATAATAAGTATTTTAACAACTCGACCATTAATTTGAAAATGTTTTCTAATTAATATCAATAAATTATTAATTACCCACAATTTCCAATGCTTCTTTGAAACATTACACTTGACGTTTTCACAGCCACAAAACTTTTAAACTCTGAAATATGCACGTGAACTAATTGAAAGAAGCATAAAAGTACTTCTTCTAACTCGAACCGGCACTGTTTTTGATGGCATACATATAATACGAAGAAATTGCTGTAATATCAATAATTATAGCTTTTTAGTTAGTGATTTTCATTTGCGAGTTGTAACTGTGAGGTAAGAAACACTACCGGAACGAGGCAAATATTCAACTTCATAATTAGACCGTGAATGAGAGAGAATAGCTGAGTTTTTAGCAGTAAAAAGTCAATTTATTTAACGATTTTCACCTTTTTTTAAATATCTTGGATTATTTAGTGGTGCTCAGGATTTAGTGGTAATAAAATCTTTAATGAGACGCTTTGAATTTAATTGAAACTTGTGCTAAACATGCTTGCAATAGTCGTCATCATCGTTATATGGAATTATGAAATATAGTGCAATTGAAACAACGCTGATATTTTAAATATTTATCACTTCACATAAATCCAAACGCTTAACTTATTCACAAACATGTAAACTCAACTACTCGACTACATCCTTCAAAATTTCTTCTAGCAAACAACCACACCAGTTAAAATCAGAAACTTTGAACGAGTTTCCATTTACAAGAAAGAAACAAGAAAAAGGTGATTTTCCAATGTCAGCTTGAACTTCTGATAGAAGCAGGAAAATCTGGCATAAGTTTGTCTCACGCAATCTGTAGCTCAAATTGATCAGAGTGGGGTGAAAATAGGATCTATTTTGTTTTGGCTGCTCATAGATTTGGGTCAGACATTGAACATATTTTAGTAAGAAATTCATGGTTCTAATAAAAAGGCTTTGAAATTCATGCAGCAGCGCCCTTTGTCAAGTCTAGCTCCTGAAAGATGAAGACATCATCGTGAGTGATTCTCAATGAGTTTTTCAAAAGTTTTGACCCTTTCTAACATAAAATCGTTAAGTTAGTAGTGGTTAAATTGTTTAATATCTCCAAAATTTCGTGATTACCAGCCGATCAACAAGCAGAAACTCTTTAATTAGGTAAGGTTACAAAAATTTGAAGTGATCTTTTACAACCGCTTATGTCACGTACCGGACAAACCTTCTTTAAGTGTGGGCGTGCGTAATAATTGAGTAAAAAACCCATAATGACATTCACAGAAGTAATTAACACTGTAAGCTTTTAAAGCATCAGACAAATGGACATAAAAGTAAATAAAGAAAAGCTTCTAAAAATTATCACTTTACAAACTTTTTATCAACAAATCATTCCATTAACATTAAGTCCTCCTGAAAGTATTGAGTTCATCGTCTTGTAAAGAATTAACTTCATTTGGGAAACATCTTCTTCCCACGAGAAGGGCTGAGCGCTGATTCGAGATAGAGAAACGTAGAATTTTTATAGAATCCAAGTAAGTGACTTGCTGCTGTTAATTACTTCTTCAAATTTCACCATTAGAATGATCGTGACTATTCCGGATGGGACGGTTTTCTTGAACCTTTGAAACTTACCCAGAATGGTGAAAGTTTCTTACCCAGAAGATACAAACCGAAAGAACAATAAAGGTTCTGTCTTTTGTATCCAGTTCTGCAAGTTTACCTGATGGACCATGAGATATGAATTGTTTTGAATTGCAGTGCACTCAACTATTGCGTGACTCCGAACCTTGCATGTTCACAAAGAAACATTGCCAAGTGTTGATCATTGCAGCAGTAGGTACATGCACTAGGCCTAAACTTTATAGTTCTTACGTAAACCCAATTCGATCCAATGTACTCGTACTGGACTATGAATGGATGCCTGGAGCCAAATGAATCATAGAAACGCCACATTTCAATTTTGTTATTCATTTGCACTTGAAATACTTTTGCCGGGTCCATTCGAAAATCAGGTTCGCTTACTTTTCAACAAATTTATGCATGTCATTTCGGTTTGAGATCACAATTTCGCGATAGGTCCCGTGTCAGTTCTAAGCCGAACCGAGCATTCCAGGCTGTGACTGTTGAGAAAGTGTTTTTTCGGTTTCTTTTTAACAATCCACATCCGGAAAGGAAATGACAAGATTTTCTTAAGTATCTACTTACTCCTCTTTGGTGTTTAGTTTGTGATTCAAAATTTAGCGCCAAAAACCGGGTTTTCGACAGCCTGCATTGTTACACATCCAATTGAGTGGGTGCGACCACGTATTTTTTGGCTTTTTTTTAAATTAGAATTTTAAAATTAAAATGGTGGCCTTCAAAAATACCGAGTTGAATGAAAGTAAATTGAATTTTTGAAATCATCAAAATTAATTGCGACGCACGTTTCAGAAGTTTTAATTTTCTTGTGCTGCCATAATGATAGACATATTTAAAATTATTTCAATATAATAAACAAGCTGAATGAATCCTTTCAACTCTTAGCCATACTTATAGCTCGAAGGATTCAAAATTAAACTTCGAAAATATTTGATTTTGATCACTGTAAACAAATGTCAGTATATACATAGTAACAATTTCCTCTTGTTATTAAGTTGCACTCTTTAATAACAGCGTTAAAGTTGCACCACTCGATACATACTTGAACTAGAAGTTCCTTCTTTCGTTTCAAATATTTCCCAAATAAACAATTCGATCCGCCTCTTATTTCGCGCGAGTTGTGCGAAGAAGGAATAAGAGAAATAACGAAAATTCAATAACGTTGTAAACCATACTGCAAAAGGGCGTAAGTTAGAAATTTGAATTTTCGACTTATTCGCACTTTTAGATTCTTTCTTATGGTAAATTTGACGCAGATACGATTTTCGGAATATCTTAAAAGTAGCTTTTGAAGAATAAACGACGGCAGCATACACGTCAGCTTAACTTGACCGAAGTTGGTAAATGATTGTCAGGGATGCCGACTTTTACCATTTATGGAGTTATAGTTCGAAGTGGAATAATGAACTAAATCAAACTAGAATGTAACAAAATTGTAGGCTATAGAATTGAATTCAACAAGAACACTCTCCTTGAATCTGAAATAAGCTTTGTGGTTTTGTGCATAAAATTCCTTAGTAGTCATTATCAATATCTACATTATATAATTTGACTGTTTTGTATTCACTAATGGATATATCAAAAGCGGAATCACAAACCTTTAAGGACATAGATACATACGAGTATTATCTTATTCATTCTAGCTGAACACATATGAGCGGTTAAGCGTTACAGCTTCGCATTAAAAAATACTTTAAGAAATGATTTTATAATAAAAACGCGCACATTAATATAAAACAGTTTCAAACAAATGGCTTCCCTAAGGAAATGTTTGGAAAAACCATAATTCACAGTGGTTTATATTATTAATTTTTATTGTTTTTCGCACGGTTTGCTGCGTAAGTCTGAAGGTGGTGAATAATTTTCGAATTCATTGAGGCAATATCATTTTAAATTCAAAAAATATGCGCATCTCAAGAAGTTTTCATGTGGAAGCATGGTGATTTAACTTTAATCATTTCAGTTGAAGCACATTGACTTGATACAATTTGAAGTGGTATTTGATTTTAAACACGATTTTACCATTTAGTAATTGATGCGTGTAGCAGAGCAATGCGCGTAATGAAGAAATACCTCAACTGGTTTACATAATTCCCTTCATTTGTTTTGCATAATCTTGTGATACAAGTCATAAACTCATTTGATGACACTCATTAGATTTGTGTTTGAATATCTTGAAGTGGAAAGAAATGCTTCATGGTGCTGTGATTTCATTCTAGTTATTTTTGAGACCATGGTTCCTTAAACAAGTTTCGTGGCAATTCAAATTCGTTGTAATTATTCAACAGTAAGCAATTTCCAAATTTTCTTATTATTCTATCTTATATGTTTGTTGGGTAAATGTCATTCACCAGAGACGGCGAATTTTGCAACAAATAATGATTCTAATAATTAAAACAATAATTCTATACATGTATGTTGCAAATATTATATGCTCTAACAAGAGGTCCGATTAAAACTCTTATATCCTTTCCACTTAATTTTACAATGAAATCGATCGGATGCACGAAAAAAAGTAATAACTACAGGATAGTAGTCAAGTCCCAGGTATGCTTTAGGCGTTTGCGGCGTTCAATTTACCCAAAAATATCGTTCCCAAGTACCTGCTTGCGAGTACTTGGAACACAGAATGCAAATTTCGGTAAAGTGGCAAAACCTAACCTGAATCTTATCTGTCAAAGTGACATCCAGTTTTTCTTCGCTTTTTGAGTTCAAATTTTAATTTTATTTATGTTAAGTTTGTACATTTGTTCTTTCAGTTTGATAAATGCCTATACCCTTTTTAATGCTCCTCTGTTTGCGAGTACTTGGAACACAGAATGCAAATTTCGGTAAAGTGGCAAAACCTAACCTGAATCTTATCTGTCAAAGTGACATCTAGTTTTTCTTCGCTTTTTGAGTTCAAGTTTTAATTTTATTTATGTTAAGTTGGTACATTTGTTCTTTCAGTTTGATAAATGTCTATACCATTTTAATGCTCCTCGGTTTCATGCATTAAAAATATAAATTGTAAAACTATTTCCATACAAAATATAAAAATATTACGTTGTTCATAACCCTTAAACGAGCTTAGCCATCTAGCGGAAAACTTATGCGTAATTACCACTAGCAATCTACTGGCGTACATGAGTCTGCCTAAATGTGCAGCCGTTCATTAACTTCAGTCAAATTGAGGAAACGTATAAAATTAAAGTTTGGTTCATTTCTTCTGTTTCTTCTTCACACAATTTTTCTACATTATGTTCCATTTTTCATATGTTATAAACAATTTTCCATTTGTGTAAGGAAGGAGGTAGATAAAATATTTAAGTTGGGAAATATTTAAAACGACGACCTACTGTGTTTTAGCGTTTAAATAATAACAAGATTTTTTGCTGTACGTGATACTGCTAAGTTTTTCCTAGACCCACAAGGAAGAAAAGTTACCGATTCAATTTATCTCTTACAGTCAGAAGATAATTTCTTAGGTGGGTTTCCAAAAACTTTCTTTAATTTAAATTCTTCAAAATTTACCAAACCATTAAAACTGGACAATCGAATTGATCCGTATGGCATCATGGCACCTACAGAGACCAGTGATGCGCGTGACTTGAAAAATTCCAAGTCACAACGAATCAATTTTTCATAATTTGTAAAGATAAAAACGAAAACAAGTGAAAGTATCCGAAATCAACTATTTTTTTCCTTAATGCACTACTTAAAGAAGGCACGACCAGAACGCATTCATGAAATTCACTGATTCGACGTAGATCAATACATCAATTTGTTTGTTTGGAAACTTTCAAATTCTTTTGGGATTATGAAAGTCATTATTTATTGTCTTTTGAGAGTGACTTCGAACAAGAGAAGCACAGTCTATCAAAACTTAATCGTTTCCCTCAAAAGAAAGTAGAAGTTATCAGTGACCGAGTTTCCTTCTATGTATAAATGTAAGTTTTTTGAAAATCCTCCTCATTAATAAAAGAGCATCGGACAAAATGTTATCAGTTGAAAAAGCGAAAACACTGAGAATCAGAATGGAGTTTGTAGTAATCCTCTAATTAATAATGCGACGATAGATCTTGAGAGATCAACATAGATACGTTTATAATAAAGCCAATGGGAATGTTTTCATGTCAATAGTTACCCTAACGCATATCTGTCCTGTACAAGCATGAAGCAAGAATTAATTTGCGTACACAATCCAATGGTTTCATTTGCCTATAAAATCTTAAATACTACTAACCGGTAGTGCCGACTGTCAAAATCAACCGTCCGTCAATTTTGATTGGGAAAATCTGTTTTGATTGGCTACATCTATTTGGTATTCAGACATGTTGAGGTTTGTTGCATACAAGTGATGTAGATTAATAAACACAGTGCGAATTTTAGCCAGTCGTACGATTGTATGTATAAGTGCATGAAACAATTTGTTAAACCGGTTTGTTTTGATTTGCAAAATTTTTTGTTCTACATTTGAAAAATATATGTGTGCTCTGAGAAAATACTTGCCCGGTAATTTCTTCAAAAAATTTTAAGTTAAAAAAGAATTAACAAAAATGTATTTGAAGATATTATATTATTTATATTTATATATAGATTTTTATTTAAATTATGAAAAGAAATGTATCTCAAAATATCTACACTGACATAAGTGTGTTCTTCGGAGTAGGAGGAAGAATGTTTCAAATATATTCAAAGCCGTCTATTGACCATTCGCTGAATTACATGTTACTACTTGATTTGAAATCTTTCCTTCTTTTCTAAGATTAATTTTCTTTGATTAATTGGTAAGAGTTCTTAGATCACCATTCAGTTCCTTATTTTATACACCAGATAAGGAACGTTTTGTCCGGTTTCATTATACATGAGATAAAAGCATCACATTTTGTTAAAGTGGCGCCTTAAAAGCATATCTTAATGATTTAATTATTACATAACCAAGAGGCACGAATCGATAAATTTTAAAGTTTGTTTCTGATTTCGTTGTTACACAACAAATCCAAAGTTCTGTTGCTCAACATGTAAAGTTTGTCATGTAAACTTATTTTACAAGGTATTCAATTAAACCTTTTGCCTGTAACCTGTTCCGTTGAACAATAGTTTAATTTACAATTTATCTTTTAATATAATCAACATATACGAAAAACATTCCTTCTTTTCTTCGGTTCAAAGTGTTATTGTGTATCTATCTTGAAAGTGTTTTGTGAGAGATGTAGATAAATGAATTGAAGTAAATCAATTTATTCAAAAAATGATTACAATCATCGCAAACGAACATCTCCATATATTCGGGTTATATAAATTTGAAATTGGTAAATCCTGACAGGAAATAACAGGGCGAGAGAAAGTGTTTATCTCGTTGTACCTTTGTTAGATAACCAACTGAATTAGGACAGAATAATGTCTTAACGCATTTACATATCATCTGATACGATTTTCTACGTGGAAGCACTTAAATCAATTTTCATAATCAACAAATTTGTAAATTTGCTCCCAAACTATTTAACAATTACAGATAAATGAAAGTATTTTCTTAATAACTTATTAATTATGGAAATGAATTCAGTCGTCGCGCATTTTTAACAACGTTTCAAAAGTGATGGAAGTGTAGGCAAGATTGTGGGCTATTAAAATTATATTTTTCAATTTATTTCAATGTTATGCAAGAATTTATTCAATTACTACCAACTCGAGATGAAGATGAGCTGAAGATTTCAGTAAAAGGAAGTTGAAATTGGAAGACGAGCTTATTTTGATGGTATTTATTTTTGAATGCGTTTCATACAAGAAGAGTAAAAGTGCGTGATAGTGGAAAAATTTACATAAAAGCGTATCTACCACTTGCGAAAGGTTATTGGGAACCTTGCCACCTTATGTGCTTTGGCCATTATCTTTTTAACAACTCCAACGTGGAACAAATCCACTAGGTCTTCTCCCGTACTTTTTCAGTAAAAATCAGTTAATTTTCAAATTTCGCTCATAAGAGTGTAACTCTCACAGTGTGAGCGAAAAACGGATAAAAGTACGGGAACGGAATTTAAGTAACTTTCAGTAAAAATGTCAATTATTGATATGGAATATAAACTAAACATAAGAAATTTAAAAAAATGATCAAGAATCAATAATTTATTCGTTACTAATAATTAATTCAACAAAATACCTATAAATAAACAAATTTAAAGTCAAATTAACAATTGTCAAACCAAATTTGTTCAGAAGAAATCAGTAAGCTGGGGAAGTGCTTGCGCGATTAATTTTCTCGCAACTCTTCTATTTTCTCTTATACGACAACGGAAAAACTCTCAAGTTCAGTAAAAATCAGCAAAAAGCAGTAAGATTTTCGAGTACGGGAACAGACCTACTATCTCCTTAGATATCTATAAATTTTGGATCGTAACTTATTTCGATCGTAGGCCATAATTTGCGTTGCAGGCCATTATTTCAAGAAATATTTCATATCAGACGAATATGAATTTCCTTATATCCTGATAATGATTATCACATTTCATTGGAGATGCACAAAACGTACGTATAACTATGAAGCATTATTACTTAATTAATTTAATTTATTAACTAAATGCTGTCATCCAAAACCTGCCACAAGTGAAATATCACATTCCATTTGAACATAAATTTCTTCACCCATTTATATATGTCGTCTGCTTCAACGTAATAATTCATATCACCCGAAAAAATGCAGCAAGATCTGTTTCAAAATTCCCATATTGATCAACGTGAAGCTGATATGATCGTTTCAATAGCCGGTGCTTTAAAAATGTCAACTATTTCACCATTTTACCAAATCATAAATTTCACATTCCAACTGCTACTTACTTCATATAAGCCGGACAAATGTACAAAACCTGGAATATAAGAAAAGACATTATTAGTTGAAGACGCCGATTTGTAAGATCAAATATTAATTTAAGGGGATATCACGTATGGATTCAAAGAAAATACTCTATCTATCGTTGGAAATTAATGATCGAATGTTATACACAATTTGTTTGAAGCAAATTCACATGATCATGATTGTCACGATTCCAAAATTTGTAATAACTCATCGCAAATTATATCTTCTAACTAACAAGTTTTAATCATGAGAAAAGCAATCATTAAATTAGCATGAATTTTGGCTCATTACTAGGTTTTTGTCTTTCACAAAATTCACGAAAAACTTTTCGTTGACTTCCTGCTGTGGAATTAAGATACAACGTTTCTTAAAGCAAAAATTAACATTTAAATTCTCTGTCTTATTGTTAATAAAACGAAAAGATTTTTATACAACATGAAACTAGATGATTATCATGCTAAAATGGCAAGAAATTTCAGTGAAATTATTCCAAATTGGAGAGAGTCTTAAGAATTAACAAAAATTATAATACACCAATTTGTTATGAAGATGTTATCTGGACAGAATGAAATCTATTCAGACTCTAGTCATTCTCTGATGGTTGACTTGACTACTGGAAATGGTTCTCACTAGTTTTGAGTTATTTGTTGCTAAATATCGCTTGGCCAGTGGGAGACAACGATAGTGTTCCTGTGAATGTAGTCTTGAAACAAAATATACTTTCGAATAAAGGAAAACAAGTCTACTATATAGAAACAATAAATCACAATTCGAATCATTTGTATTTCAAGTGTTGAGTCTTTGAAACTATTCAAGGAAAAATTTAACATATTGGGATATGAGGAGCAGTAAGCGATTCTGTTCCGGTTTCGAGGGCCTGTCATTCGTAACAATAGTATATTATTCGCCGAGGGGGAAAATATAACATTTCCATCCAGTGTACATGAATGGAAATTTTCTCTATTTTCTCTCTCGCGTAAGTCAGATTTGCTTAGTTTTCAGGAGAAACGAAAAACTGCATTACATATATAGTACATGTGTTGCCATGTTGTGTTGAGTTACTATTTTTTGAATAACGCGCTGAAATAGGATTATATTTCCTGTAGTGTGAGCACATTGGATGCACGGAAAAATAATCTACCGAATGGTATACAAAACACCAATTTTTGACATGCGCGGTATTCTTAGCTAAGCGACGATTTCTCGCACTCCCATCTATAATTCCGGTTTGCGCTGCGATATCGAGGAACGCAGAAGTGTTGTTTTCCAATTGAGGCAATTGACACCGGATTCAAATGCTCTCTATTTTCTCTTCCGCGAGTGAATATACTATTGGCACACTAACCTGTTGAAAATACTCACTTTGAATTACTCGATAACGGAGCGAGAAGCAGAGTTTTCGATCGGGGTGTGAGAAAAAATTTTAAATAACACCTTCTGCAATAACGTTCCCCGTTCGACAAATCGCAGCAATTCAATTTTGTCCTATTACATCCTAGTATCAATTGTAAGGTTTTGAGTACGACGGTTTATTCAATCAGGATAATGAAAATCGTTGAAATAAAGAAACCACGAGGTTACCCTGGTTCATGATGTCTTAAATCGTCTAATGGACTCATTTTCATCTTTGATATCTTTCATTTGACTTTATTTGTTTGTTATAACTGACTTGGTTTCATATCTATATTTTCCCATCTTCAGTTGCTCATTGTTGATGTTTTCGACAAAAGAATTGAAAATGTTATATAGCAAATACAAACTTCTTAAAACAGTATTGTATTTTCTTCTTTACTTCTGACTGATTTAGTGTGGATATCATTAACGAGCAATTGTACATCTTCAGGTCAACGCTTTGGAGTCATTTGATTGACCTCAACCGAAGGTTCAAGAAACGTTTCAAACTTTACTTATAGAAGTCTGCGACTTCATCCAACTTCCAACAAATATTCATTACCAATTTTTCATATTTTTCAAATTGTGTATACTCATTTGAATATCATTTATATTCTAGTTATTCAAAATAAATTCCATATAAATTGTCTAAGATAAATCTTTCCGAAATGTCATTTCGTTCGCTTCAACTCGAGCCAAATTTTGTTACCAATAATTCAAAACCTCGTTCGAGTTGAGTGAAAGAACCTGAGGTAAAACCGAAAGACATCTTGCGACTTGAGTCTTAAATTTTCAGATTCAAATTGTATCATAACAATACATCCTAACAAGTAATATTATTTTCATTTGGAAATAACTCAATACCACATCATTGTTAGACGCCATGTCAGCAAGTAGCCCACTTAGCATGTACTGCTGTGACACTTGCCTCATTTGAATATAAAAATTTGGCTTTCCCACGTAAAGGAAAGATCAACGGAAAAGTCTTTCTCATTTTTTGCCTTTTCATGTAAATAAATAAATAATTTGTTTTGAAAGAAACCAAAAGAAACGTTTAACAAACCAAAACTAAATGACACTTTGACAGGCAACTTCCGGTGGAGGTATCATTCGTTCCAAGGTGCTCCTCAAGTCAAATATCTTCGCATAACGTTTCAACGTCGATGTCAATTGCCTCAAGACGTTCTACTTTGAACGTCAACCCAGTGGAGTGAAAGTGGTGTGGTTCATTTGTTTTGGTTGAAATGTGGGTTTTTAGTTTTATTAGATGAAATTACCGAGCCCCCAGAAATGTGAACACGACCAAATGTTGCTAAATACAAAACGAGTTAGCGAGCTCCCGTTAATTGTTGTGGGAAAATGGTTTTTTTTAGAGATTTTGAACTTATCATGACCTGAAACGGGTCTCCACCTCGTAAAAGATGAATAGGTTTTTGAAAAATCTTTAAGAGATTTACATCATATGACTCTCGAGGCAATTATCAACTGTGGGAAACATACACATTTTTGGGACAATCTAAATCTAGATTTCTGAAAGAACTTTCCTTAACTCTTTGATTACCACCTCTTTAAGGACTCGTATCAAATGACATCATATGAAAATTCGCAAAAGTTTAGCTCTTCCTCATTCTTCTACTTGACTGGGATATTGATTACAGTATTTTTCGATGGTAATGTTTCTACTCACTGTTGTTTCCTTTCCAATATATTGCATGTGTTATAATCGAGTGGACCACATTCAAAAGAGGTTTACACCATCAATAAAAATATTACGAAGATCCGCACAAAGAGAATGTGTCGAGAACTGTCGCCAGGCACTGCCATTTCATAAAAAGTTTCACTTCTAACGCCGTTAGCTTTTGATCGTGGCGTGGACTCCTTTTTTAATAATGTATATTAATGTATATTAATGAAAACTTTTATAATGTGTACTAGGAATGCCATTTGCAGTCGGAAATCGACTGCATACTCTAGAAATTAAAAGACTCAAGTTTACTGGAAAATATAAATTTCTGTTTTTTTGATTAATTTTTTTTCACAACTATGATACGTAGAAGATAAATACACATTTTCTACTATTTGGGAAGGCATATTCTTCCGAATGAGACATCTAACATCATCATTGGAAAAAAAAAATTTTTTGCCCTACAAAATCATGGACCATGGGCGAAAATTTTTATGAAAAAATTTTTTTTCCTCGTATTTTGTATCTCAAATAAAAGTCTGGAGCTAAACGAATCTAAAACAGTTGATTTCACGGTGATATACCAAATAATCCAGGAGATATCAATTAAATTATAAATATTTTCGAAAATCAATTTGAACTCGGAACTTTCTATAACATTTTAATAAATCACAATGATTTCCAATTTATATGACAGCAATATAGACTAATTAAGGTATTAAGGTAACAACAAATGCACTGATATTATTTTTATTAATTACGGGTAAACTACTTGACCAATTTGAATTAAAAGTATATTCTGCACCTCTTCGACAACATATCTTTTAAATTGTACATTTTTATCAAAATCTGACATGTAGTTTGTCCGTAGGAGGGGTCACAAAATTTATGTTTGCGTATTGATAATAGTATAGATAGATTATAAAGTTAATAATATTCACGAGTTTATAATATCTGGAGCAATATTTCCGATAATCATGGCTTTGTTGGCGCAATATTTAAGTAGTATAACTTTTTATAAGCATTGTCAAACTTATTTAATTCAACAATGAATTTAAGCTTTTTAACAAACCTTGGCCATGTTGATAATGTTTTAATTCACTAAATTGGAATTCACTATACTTATAACATCTTTAACAAAAATATCATGTTATTCTCTATATATACAAACTTTTTTTTTATTTTCTATTGAATTTTATTAAAATTAAGTGACTAATGATGTTATAATTATCACAACTCCGTTGAATTTAAATCTTGCGCTAATGGTACACTAATAAATTAAGTTCAATTTGAAATGAGGCATTTTGGAGTCAAAAGTCATTCTAGCAAACTGGCAGTTCCAGTTAAAACTTGTTTTAGAGCATTATTGCCTTAAATGTAGTCCCATATAATGTAACATATCATCAAGTAAACGTTAAATGACGACATTTCGGTTAAGCTGCTCTAATAAGACTTCAACGAACATTGTTTATCGATTTACGATTATATTATAATTAGCAAGATCTGTCCATCCCAACTGCTTAAGTATGTTTCCAACAAACCTTTAAAAAACCATTTCCATATTTTGCGAACGGTTATTGCATATAAATTGCTTAATTTAAGGCTGTGGCCAGACAATACCGCGACATCATATAAAGCACATGAGGTCCGATTACGTTTTCGTTACATAATTTTGTTAAATAACTTTTGCAAAACTTAAGTAACCATGCAAAAATACCAAAAATATGTATATTTTTAACTTATCTTTACTTTTCATTTACAAGTTAAGACTTTCACGGTTTTAGCTAATTGCGAACCCACGCAAAAAAGTTAGTGTTTAATTTTTTCTTCAGAATTTCCACATTTACATATGCGAAATTTTTTTCGGAATGGCAGCAACAGATAAAAATATATATAATAATACCTATATTGTTTTACCAAATACGGAGGAATTTATGAAGTAAAACGCGCTCAAAATAAATAATTCAACAGTTGATATATGGAAGGCAGTTTACGCCAGGCAGATACGCGAGTTTATGAAAATCATATAAAATCCTCTTTGAACATGGCTCCACTGTTTAAATGTGGGGGTAAAATGTTTATTCGGCTCCAAATAGTCGTTAATTTCGAATTCTTTGCCTGCTGACATGATTTATTTGAACAAGATGGGCGATCCTACAGTAATTATACCCACGGGAAGTTTGCCGAGGAAATATTTGCGACAAACATGGAAGTGGCGACAGTGCCATTTTTAATGCCGCATCTTTTTATTTAACTTGAATTTGATTTTCTATTTTGAAATTTCGTTCAAATATTTTTAACTGTAACACAGGTGCCTTCTGTCCATGACCATATACAACTGGAATTAAATTATGTTGATTTAATATCAAATAAATATTCATCAGAAATGTAATTATTGTAACAATTATTTAAATACCAATATTTGTACCATACTCTGTTCATTTCGGATCCGGTCATTTGGTTAAACTTAGTTGGGATGCTTTGATCTGGCTAAAAGTCGGACCAACTAAGGCTAGGGTTACAATGCACGCGAATTGGTACGAAAATTTGTTCTGACGAGTACGCCAAAAATCAAACCGATTTGAAAGTCCAATTTGTTCTGACGAGTTCCTGCATGTCGAGACGTTTTCTTCGCTGCCAGTGCCGTAAGACACCAGCCATATACGATTCAACTTATTCGGTTGCACCGTGTGTGGGCATGTTGGTCAACCATTTTAATGGCTGAATGCTGTGCTGAACTGAAATCAAAAAATTTTGATTTTCGGTGGGTGGAGTCAAGTCGTCAAAATTTGTATAATTTTTTGTAAAAATTGCTAGAATTTCTCTATGATTTCTGGAGAAATGACAGTTGAAAAAATTCCTCATATTTTCCTTGATTTTAGATTTTCAAATGAAACTGACGGAAAGTTTTGAAGAAATTGTAATTTTGTGGAATTTAAAGAAAAATGAACCATGCCGCCATCTGGATATTTTTGGCGCGAATATTTATTATCGAGAACTAATTTGCACTGGATATATGTATGGGACTTGACGCGCAACATGCAATAAATTGCTTTATCAGCAACGTCGGTTTTGGCCTCTCAGCTACTTTCGAAGCGTCATGTCGGAGGCAATGTAATGTGAAGAATGATGTAAAGAAAATTCAATCTCTGGTGCATGCATTCGATCGCCACAAAAGAAGAAGCCATCTCAATATTTCTAGTTCAAGTATTTATCGAGTCGTGCAACTTAAACTCGCTTGTCTAGTGCATATTTGCAGTCTGTAAATGTATTGCATTTGACAGATAATTCACAGCTGTTGTGCCTAAGAAAATACTACTGAAATAAGTTTAACAAAAGTGTGAATTTTAAATGTAATTTTATCTTGACTGAAGTTAAGAAATGATTGCCGGGTGTGCCAACGGTTGATAGTATTAAGATATATTAGTTATGGTTAAAACAGCAAACGAATAAACTCACTATCAGCAACTTGTTTGCAGTTTGATTTATCAAGATTGTTCACAAATCGGTTTCGTTACAAGTGTCCAATAACTTCGCAGCCTTTTAAAATTTTTAGTTCTTGTCAGAAATTGTAGCACGAAAAGATAGCAATGAGGGAAGCATCACTAGCCACGAAAAATATTTGCAAGTTTTACAAAAATCAAGTGCATAGCATTTTTATTTTTATTAATATTTTCCATGAATCCAATCTCAAAACTTTCATCCACGATCCACTTTCAGGTTTTTTATCGCAAATGAATGAAAATGCAAAAATTTTTTAAATATTTCCAACTTAACCTGTGAATTTATTTCACATTCTCCTCAGTAAATACTAAAGATTTCGCTGCTTCGATCAATTAAATATGATTTCTTAATTAGAAAATGAAACAAATTTTTTTAATTACATTCCTCCAGCACTTTTAATCCAGTGATTTTTTATTAAATTCAATTAATGTGTGTAAATGTGAAAGATTTTCCAAGATTTCGCTGAATTTAATTAAATTAAATTCTTGTTAATTGAAATAAATTCCCGATTTACCTTTGGCAGATTATGAATTTCATACTTTATTGAATTCTTTTTCAAAAATATTTTCAATGGGTATCTTGTTCTCGTGGATTCCATCTTCGCGAAAATATTCTTACGTTTCTTGAAGCTTTAAGACATTTGTGAACTTTCAATGTCTATAAGAAAGTAAAACGCAAAACGCACGACATCATTTTGATTTTAAATCAAATTTTACTATTTTCCGAAAGAAGTATTAACACGACAAAACTCTCAAGGCAATGCACTTATCTCGACCTGATTCCCTAGATCCACTACATATGTGGACATATACGTATAGTTGCCTAAAAGGTGTCATTTATAAAATTATTTATTTTCTTGGCAATAACCAATGAAGTCGCCATGACACCGGCCAAATAGTTACTGTGATAATAAAATAGAGAAATAAATGGGAACCGTTTAAACGGAATTTATGTAATTTTCGTTTATGAACTTATTTTCAAGTACACGCTATAACTAAGTTATCCGGCTATGGGTAAGAAAGTTCATGGAGACCTTGTCAAACGGCATTTTATCTGTGCTGGTGTTTTTTCCAGTCTTTTCCATCTTTTACATCTTTTCAATCTTTTCTTTGTGAAACTCAAAAGGCAACACTTTCCTTAACATTGCGATTTCCAGATAAATATCGACACGAAGTTGCACTTGAAATTCGTTGGTTTTCTACATGGAAATGCATGTTTTTGAAAAATTAACTCTAATTTAAGTTGATCTCTTACAAAGGAGGTCGCCATTGCAGAAATGCTTTTTACTTTTTCAATTCACTTCCTGGTTTGTTTCGAATTTATTGTCCCATTGACTTTGCCCACAATTTCTCTTAATGAAGTCGTTATTCAAAATTTCAATGCCATGCAAGTCATGATATTATCAACCGGGTATATGATTTTGAATAGTTATGCTGTAGCATTTTTCATTTGAAAAGAGTAAATGCAGCAATTACAAAATGGAATTTATTATTATAGTTTCAGTCAGTTATTAGAAGAATATTTGAGTATTGAAGTTGTCACTTGTTCGTTGTCCAGGATTCGTGAATCTCTTGGAATTTGGTCATAAATGAAAAGTAGAATTGAGAGAAGTTAATTTCAAATAACTTCATTGTTTGGTAGCAATTCCATGTTCCATGGAGTTTTATAGAAGTCGAGCATATCTTTGAAGTTCATCCACAATTCCGACTGATGTTTTCATGTTACAAGAGTTGGAAATCAGGCGGAAAATTTTTAGCAGACTGAAATCAAGAAACCGAAGTCTGAGTCTAAGTCTCAATTCCGTGAAGAAAATTGAAAATTCTCCCGTCTGATTTCAGTCTGCTAAGAAATTTCCGACTGAATTTCGCTTGCCTTTATTTTTACGGATAGGTTTCTGATCGGGTTCCGACTGAATGCAGTTTTCCGTCCGATTTCCGTTTTGTTTACATTCAATCTGTTTTCAATATGGACATGTTGAATATTTTAATAATAAACACAACGTGAATTTTAGTCATTCGTATGATTGTATTAGTGCGTGCGCCAATCTGTCAAAATGGTTTGTTTTGAAATTAAAATTTCATTTAGACGACCGCAAAGCCTGAAGCAATATAGGTTGCACTTATTTGTTATTTTTGATTGATCATTTTCTAATTTAATAACAAAACTTATGTTTTAATAATGTTTACGGTAAATTAGGTGAAGCGGTCTTCAAATTCTGACAACTACTCGAGAAAAAAGAAAGTTTCTAAAAAATTCGCAACAAAACAATTTTGTTTCGTTCCTAAATTTCAGTCTTAATTACACTTAAATCCATCTGAAAATTCCAATAATTATTGCTACACGACTAATAATTAAAACGCTATCGAACAATATTAATAACTTTCGAAATTTTTTAAAGTATCTGGAAATAAGAACTTTGGTAAATAATTAAGCTTTCGTTATCGTTGAATTATGCTAATGGAAACGAGCGAATAAACATAAAACAAGATTTTTTCGATATTTTACGTTTTTTAAAACGCAACTAAATTTTATTTTGCAATTTAGAAGTGGAGGTTAGTTAACTTTTTCGATTATATTAACTTTCTTGGAAACGAAGAATTTTAATTTAGCAATCAATCAACCGCTCAGAGGTTTCTGGTGACCTATTGAGGAAGCTGACCGAGAACTGGGTGCAGGAAAAATTATTTCTATGGAACAAAGAAAATATTTTTTAATATCTCTTTTAAGTCCCAAATGAGGTTGTCTCTCTAACTGATGGAACTAACAGACAGGTGGAAGGGATCAGCTGATAATAGCTACCACGGGCAGTTCTATCCCAATGAAAAGTGATGTTCAACGAGTATTATAATAAAGATGGCGACGTGGAATCATACAAAACCATCATGTTAAAAAGTATATAGTATCCTTGTGGCACATTGTAGCATAGTGAGCATGATTAAGTTAATAATCTCATAATTTAGTAATAAGCGACGAGACGAACACGTTATACAACTTTAAGTGAATTACATGGTCCAGAATTGAAGATAATTTAGTATCTCAAAGATGAAATTGAATGCAAATGTATGCATCTGTTGAACTTTAAATGCATCTTGATCATTTATTAACGATTGGTAACAACGAAACACATTCGACTTCTCTTAATTTATTGATCCTGCGTCCATCTAACAGACACTTTAGAGTAGCATCAATTTCCTCAATGTTTCTTGTATTACTTGCAACATATCCATCCGAGCATCTTTCATATTCTCGAAGTAACTTCTGTACAACAAGTTAAGTTCCATATATCAAAACCAGTTGATTAGTGCATCATTCCTTTGGCATAAACATAAAATCACGAAAAATAGTAAAAATTTTAACTTCCTGCTGTAATGTCTGCTTCAGCAGTTAGTCTTGTTCAAAGATATTTACAAGATACAACGTTTAAGATCATTAGTTGGATCCATGATGAAGACGACACGTGCAACAGTAGGATTTGGAAAAGTTGAACAAGGTGAGAATGTGATTAAGTATCGTTACGTGAACTTCCCGGAGAGCAGGATCAAGTTAAAGATTTCTGCTTGACAAGTTCCCAGACATAGTAACTCATCAAATCTACCTACGAAAACCATTTAGTGTTAACACCTACTGACTTTGTATCAAGTCCAGAAGCATGAGATTATTTGTCCAGTCTTCTTTTTCGATTCAAATCCCCTGAGAATTCTGAACGGATCAAATGTCATTTGGGAAACTCTTGAAACCTATAACTTGTTATTAAAATAAAACTCATCAATATCTCATTTGAATATCAAATTTCATGAGTTCGACAAGCGATACTTGGAGACTTAATTTTGGCAAAATTTCAGTAACGTTCTAGAAAATTTCACGCCCAGACGAATTATTCCTCAACTCAGCTTTTGCCAGACGCCCATAGGACACCAAATTTCTTTCCTTCTACCTGCTCTTTGAACTCAATTTTGGATCTAGTCTTATATACTAATTTTATACGTGGAAGAATTTGCATCTCCAGAAGGTTCTACTTAGGGATGGTCAATGATCATCGATGTTGCTATACGAAAAATATCGTATCATGGATGTCTTTTAGAGTTGAGCTACTTTTTGAAAATCCGCTCGTTGATCTCATACAAGATCCTGTTTAACTTGGGAATTATGTGATCGGTTCCACTTATCCGAAATTGAAAAAAGTTGTACTATTGCGACTTAAACGTCATCTCAAAAGCTGGCTCTACCATCGACAAAGAATTAGACTGACCCTTCTGGACACTTTTAAGATAAATTTATAAATTCTTCATTTATTTATTATATATCCACTATGATATCATATAATCTGAACAGTATTATTTTAACCTAACTTCATTTAACTAGTCAATTCAAAATTCAAACACATAAAATTCAGGAAAACAAAATATTTGCAACTATATCAAAATTAATAAAAATGAACAAAAATAAGAAGACAATCCCAGATTTTCTCGTTGAAATAACGGGACTTTTTAGTGCTGCCGTTCCCCACGAATTTCAAACGAAATATGCTTTTTCAGACACGCACTGTTTTCAATTTTTTTAAAGTAAAACTGAAAACAAATTAACAGAAATTTATGTTGAAATAATGAGAAAAACAATTATAGTTTAAAAAAGAATAGTCAAAGTATTGACATAGTAAAAATTACAATGGAGTCTGAATTAATTTCAGACTTCTAAAAGTGTCCAGAATTAATTCCACTAGTGTAATATCTTATAATTCAATTATTCGCCTATATCTCATAATGAGAAAAAAATAATTATCTAAAGTCGTTTTCATTTGGTTATTTTCAGTTTCACTGCACAACAAAATTTGAATATTTCTTAAGCAGACAACACTCCCATCTAATAAATATTGATTAGAGAAATTGAATTATTTTCTTAATTTACATAAAATGCGGTTAAAAATATGTTGCAACGTTTCGAAATGAAGAAATCTGAATGAAAACAAATTTTGTTTTGAGGAACCCTAAAGTGCGATCCACTTGATATGAAAACCAGAATCTTGTGGAGTGCCTGTTGTAAGTGGCCATGTGTATTACTTCGAACTCTAATGATATAAAAGAACTCTAAATTCTCTACATTTCATAGTGACATAGCCTAATGCAACACAGAGTATCCTTACAAATAACCAGTTTGTGTGAAATTGATAAATACAAGCACATTCCAGCTATGCAGGAGATGTAATGTTTTGAAGTGTGAACACCTCCTGAATGATCGAAAGGACCTTAACATATTTGCTCTTGAGATTTGTTAAAATATTCAGAACAAGTTCAACCAGAACATCATTAGTATGCTGAGCAGCTTGGTAAGATACGAAAATAAAAACAAATAAAATAAATAAAACAGGCTTACCTAAGTTCTCTGGAAATTCCAGGAATTGGAACTAAAAGGCGTCTTAATCCAGAGGTGAGTTGAAAGTCTCAAACAGAAAACACAATCCACGAATGTTTCTAAGATTCTTCACAATTCAGTAAATCACACAACACAGTTAAATGCAAAAATTTAATGTATCTAGTGTTTTGTATGTATCTTGGGATTACTTTGTACTTATGGAGAGAGAGTACAGAATATTCAAAACAAAACGAAGATCTATAGATTTACAAAACCATAGAAGTTCTTTCACTTACTCCGGCTCCATCTACGTCTAACACTGGAACAAAGCCCAAAGCAGCACCACAACTTTTTCGCAACTTGATTGTTCTTTCATTCCAATGGAATCATCTAATTTGGACTGTGTACCTTCTGCAAAGAGTTTTCGCCACTTTGCAGCAAAACAAGTTCCTTTTTTATGTTGAAATAAAAGAAAACGAACTAAAAATCAAGAAGAGAGCAAAAATATTCACTTTAAAAAAAGAATTCCACAAAAACTTTTACTTTGACTTCATAAACAGAACCATCGAGTTGAGGTGAAAAAGCAAATTGCTTTAAAAAATACAAAATTTCAACACGACGCGGTGTATTTTAACGGCCAAAAACTTGGAATTTTTCCTTTTGATTATTTATTTATATTTAACATATTTTTGTTCATTTCTCTTGCTCTTGATATTATCGAAAATCTTAACTCGAATGCACCAATTTTTAAGGGACTTGAGCAAAAAGTAACAAAATAAAATCCACAAAAACTGATAAAAACGCGACAAGTGTATGTCTCAACGACCTACAAAAACACTTTTAACGATTGCAACATGCAACCTCAGCCTAACAAACGTACAAAACGATTAAAAATATTTTTCAATATGGGGAAAAACGCACTTGAGCAAAATCGAAAATCAAAAAACAACGAAAATTATTTTTAAGGTGCAGGCAGGTTGATAACGACCACGATACGCTACGGATTGTGCCCAAAGGAGCACAGCACAGAACGGCACGGCACAGCACAGCACAGCACAGGTTTCTTTCAGGTATGAATTGGATTCAAATTGTGGTGACTTCACACGCCCGGACCAAGTAGTTTACTCTAGTCAGCCGCTTACGAATGACTGACTGAATGCTTGCTTTGCTCTGGTCCACTCGGAGTCTTTGGAGCATTTCTTTGGATCCGGCATTTGTTGTAGAACGAGTTGTTGGAGAGCTTCATGTCTTCATTCTTCAACTCCGATTCGTTTCATTCTCTACTTTAGTGTTGTCTCTAGTTTCTTGCCAGTTTTACTCCACCCATCACATACTCGTACTCTTGGTACTTAGTTCCCCATTGTGCGTTCTTCTTCACCTGGCTCCTAAAAAGCTTAAGAAAGTGAATTCAATTTGGAAATGATCTATGTCGAAGCTTTCTTCTTCTTTATACACACTAAGTAAACAATGACTTGAAATTTTTTCAAGGATTCAGTCACTTATAATTTATGTAGTTTTTCATTTAAATTAAATAATTTTTAAACCAACCGGCAAGTCATACATTTGAAGTGATAATCCGTTCAATTTCCGTAACGAACTCTGATCATAAATAAATTCAAAATTTTCCTTATTAATTTGTTATTCTTACAACAAATGGTAATATAAATATCACTTATAGTCACTTCATTTAATACTTTAATATCTTCCTTGTTTGATAATCTGCACAATATCACTACCAATATCATAATCAAACTTAGTTGATTTCAGAACATTTCAGAGTGAAACGATAACCGTCAAATGGTACTTGGCTGTTAAATTAAGTTTGTAATTAGCATATAGTAATTCTTTTTTAATGCAGTCTTTTATTTTCATTAATTTTCAAAGAAAATTGAAAATTATCACAACAGAATTCAAAGTAAAATTTAAGAACACTCTCTTATAAATTTTATGCGCCCGAAAGAAGGCATTCAGCTTTCGACAGTTCGAAGTAAACAAAAACAGACCGCTGTCAAAACAAGAAAGCCGCCTACGAACGGAACAAAGGAAAAAAAATGATAGTCGGAAGTTCGCGCGAAATTAAAGATGACTTCAAGCAAGGCTCAAATTGATATTGCTAATAAATATGATCGTGTTGTCGTGCTTGTTGATATGGACTGCTTCTACTGCCAAGTGGAAGAGAAACTGAATCCAGAATTAAAGGGAAAACCTATCGCTGTTGTTCAGTACAATGCTTGGCGTGGTGGAGGGTATTGTTGATTGGTGCTTGGAATGGACGCCCATATTTATGTTTCAATAATTTTCAGAATAATTGCAGTTAATTATCCTGCAAGAGCCCAAGGAGTTACCCGCCATATGAGAGGCGATGAGGCACAAGAACACTGTCCAGAAATTGAATTAGTACGTGTACCAAATGTTCGAGAAAAAGCCGATCTAACCAAATACAGGGAAGCTGGAAAGGAGGTAGCATGTGTGCTACAAAAATTTACAAACCTTTTGGAGCGAGCTAGCGTTGATGAGGCGTATTTGGATATAACTGATAAAGTTAACGAAAGACTTAATACAATGAACGAGGTTTGTTTCTTCTCCACAAATTCAATATGTAGTTTCAAAAAATGGTTAAATTATATTATATTTCCTTTAAGGGAGCCTTCCAGTTAAAGCCAACGGAACTAATAAATACATACGCTGTTGGGTACGACAATATTGGGCAGTATGTTCAAGAAATCTCAAGAAGAATTGAAACAGATGAAGAAGATTTCGATTCCCAGGAGGAAGAAAAGCCTGCAGTTCGAAGAAGTGACATCAAACTATTGATTGGTGCATCCATAGTAAGTGAAATTCGTAGGACAGTTAAGGAAAAAACTGGGTATGAATGTTCAGCGGGAATAGCGCACAACAAAATTTTAGCGAAATTAGCATGTGGTATTAATAAACCTAACAAGCAAACCTTACTGCCTCTTCGTCAGATTTATGCACTTTTCAGGTATGTTTTTAAGAAAATACCATAGAAAGGTTTCAAATGAATCTCCGTAGCACTATGCCAATTGGGAAAATCAAAGGATTAGGAGGTAAATTTGGGGAAGATGTGTGTGAAAAACTGAAAGTAAAATTCCTAAACGACTTGCTCGCATTTTCTGAGAAAGAGCTTCAACGAAAATTTGACGAAAGGAATGGGTAAGCACAGGATAAATTCAATAATCAATCATTATTACAATTTTGAAGTATCTTTTAGATCTTGGTTGTATCTCATTAGTCGAGGAATTGACTTAGAAGCTGTAACACCACGTTTCTATTCGAAAAGTATTGGTTGTTGTAAGAAATTTCCCGGAATGAATGCTATTACAGGACTAGCAACACTTAATCATTGGTTAACGGAACTATCTAATGAAATATATGACAGGCTTGACAAAGATATCATCGAAAACAATCGGCGAGCAAAGCAAATGGTTATAAGTTTCGTTCAAGAAATCAATGGAGAAGAGATATCTAGCTCGAGAAGCACAAATCTCATATCTTACGAGCCTGAATTCATTTCTAGCGAAGCTTTTGAAGTTTTGAAAAGAAATACGGATCAGTTTTTCAAACCTAATAATCATCAAGCTATAAATAATCCTATAAAGTTTTTGGGCATTAGTGCTGGGAAGTTTGAAAGTCTTGAAACTGGTCAGAACACGCTTCACAAAATGTTTCAAAATCAGTTAAAGAAAAAAGAATTGGAAAATGATAAACCGAAAGATGTGGTACAATCAAGTGATTTGGATACAACTAAAATTGAGGAACCAGAATCATTACAAAAAAGTAAAGTTATAGACGAGACAGCAGCAAAAAAAAGTTTCTTCGCAAATCACTTTAAGAAAAACTCAATTAATAAAACGAGTGAGATACGAGTTGAAGATGATTCCATGATCAACAACAAAACCTCAAATGAAGAAAACGATTCTTCAGAAATTAAGCATCAACACAGTCAAAGAGAGCATTCAAATCCAGTTTCGGGAAAATCATTTTTCCTTAATGCAAGTAAAAGCTTTGCGAGTAAGACTTCACCAGAACCAGCAAAACACGTAAGTTCCGTTGCAGAAAAAGTAAAAACGCCGGCAAAAGAAGCTACAAGTTTCCTAAACGATAAAAATGATAAATCAGTAGTTAAGAAACCGGAAAAAGTCAATGAATCTCACTATGAGAGTTCCTACGCTGAATTCATAGTTCCTGAACCGTCTCCCGATGACTATGTTAAATGCGAAAAGTGTGGCACTACTGTGTTAACTTATACGTTGCAGTCTCATATGGATTTTCATTTTGCCTTCGAATTAAGCCAGATGCAACGAGAAGAATTTCGAAATCAAATGAAGTCGAAACTAGTATCTCCTCCACCAGCGAAAAGGCAAAAACATTCAACAGATCATCGTAAAACCGTTGCTAATAAAACGGCGAATGAAACAGGGTTCTTAAAAAAGTTTTTACTTAAAGCCAGCCAGGATACTGTAGACTCTACGCCATCAACGTCCACTGATGTTATTGAAAGGGATAAATGCACAGAATGCGGTTGTATGATTGAAGTATCACGTATGCTGGAACATATGGATTATCACACTGCGAAAAAGCTACAAGCAGAAATAAATCGTCCACCAACTTTAGTTAACTCGCCATCACCGGGTAGTGTTAAGAAACAGGTTAAGAATAATGTTAAATCAAAAAATATTGCAAACTTTTTTGTTAATCACAGAAATTGTTAATGTTAAAACTCTGTTTTGTTTTTTAATTTTTTTTTACAAATATATTTTTCTATGAAAACGTTACAAGATAGTTGAAAATTTTTATTCATTTTATTCCACACAAAACTGTGTACCAAGTTGATTACAAACATAGTCTAGAAGCTAAACAGAAACTGTACGTTAACAGAGCAATGGAACTGGGGATGGTACGGTTCGTTTCGTTATTCAATTTCCTTAAATCAACCTAAAATAGAGTGAACGCTAACAGCAAACTTGAACTTTAATTTACTCTCTCTGTGTCCTTAATTAGGAAATAAAATTAACCAGCAATAAAGTTGTTATATTTATTTCGATTAATACAAAATGAAGAGCTATTGAAAAAAATATTTCTGATTATACTGGCTTATAATCCAATTTGCTTTCCAATTTTTTGTTATCCGCTACTTTCCGAACAGCTTTCATGAAATCTTCTTGCACTACATATTCTCTTTCGGCTCTGTTGACATAGATAACAATAACAAAATAAGATGTGTTTCGAGTCGAAATTTCCAAAGATCAATCCCTACCTTATTGCGAAGAGTCCAGCTTCTGTGCAAACATTTCTTAAATCAGCTCCATTGAAGTTATCAGATAATTTGACTATAGCCTCGTAGTCAATTTCTCCATGTTTTGCAATTGGAGCAGCATGAATTTTGAGAATTTCCAAACTAAAATATTATAGTTCCGTTGGAAAAAATCAAAAATGTCACAAGAATGTAAACATACCGAGCCTGTTCGTTTGGGAGTGGAATTTCAATTTTCCTATCCAGACGACCTGGACGCAATAGTGCAGGATCGAGAGTATCAGGGCGATTTGTTGCCATGATCATTTTGACTTGGCCCAATGTATCGAAACCGTCCATTTGATTTAGAAGCTCCATCAAAGTTCTTTGTATTTCACGATCGGCAGAGGTGCCCTCAGAAAAACGACGACCACCTGAAATATAAATGAAAATACGAACATCATGTTAAGAGTGTTTGCGTTTTACCTATGGCATCAATTTCGTCCATAAAAATAATACAAGGCTGATGATCTCTAGCATAATTGAACATTTCCCGAATCAATCGTGCACTTTCACCGATATACTTGTCGACAATTGCACTAGACACGACTTTAAGGAAATTAGCATCTAACTGTGAGGCAACAGCACGAGCTAGGAGTGTTTTTCCAGTTCCTGGTGGCCCGTAGAGGAGACAACCTTTGGGTGGTGTTATACCAACTCTGACAAAAAGTTCAGGATTTAATAGAGGTAGCTCAATGACTTCTCGCAATTCTCTTATTTGTTCAGACAACCCGCCAATAGCGGCATAAGTTACTTCTCCAGGATCTTCATGCGACATATTATAAACCAGAGGATCAACCTCTCGTGGCAAATAACGCATAATAGTTAGTGTAGTCATATCTAATGCAACTCTAGTTCCGGATTTCAGTTTCGTTTTATCCAGTTGGCGACGACAACCGACAACATATCGTGGTCCATTTGTTGCTTTTACAATAACTAAAATTTAGAATAATTAACCTGATTCTAAATAAGTTACACTTTCCATCTACATTTATCTTCAGTGAGTTGTTTCAGGACTTCTCCAACAATTTGTCCAACGCTTTGCAGGGCTTTCAGGTCATTTTCAGATTTGTCGTATTGTTTAGTAAGTTCTTTCAGTTCTTCTCTTTCTGTAACAGAAAAATTTTGAAAATAATTTTTTGCAAGTAAACTTTTATGCACGTTCACTCTAACCCAAAACACAAACACTTACTTTCTTTCAATCGTGACTCGATTTCCTTATGTTCCAGCAACTTCTTCCTGTATTCCTGTAATGCCTTTTCTCTAGTAGTATCTGGTGACCCCAAAGCCATTTTTAAATGTAATTTTTATTTATTACTTTGATCCGGAAAGTAAACTTTAGGGGACAATGATGATTACAGACAGATTTCACGGTTTTCAATATGCTTGTTCTTTCTTCCAGGTACTTTCGTGTTCATATCCAAGGAGCTTTTCAGAAGCTTTGTCAGTACTTTGGTATAAAGTTAAAGAAACCAAAACTATGTTATTTTTGTGACTTCATTTACATGCTAAAAGATAATGAACTTATTTTGGATGTGATTGAGTAGATATTTACTATAACCCGTTTCAAAAATAATTGTAAAACTTACATTACGATATACGATATTAGCCGTCATTTTTGTCAATTGGACAACGACCAACTTCATTGAGTCAGTCTTTCTGCCAAAATGTCAGCGCTAAACTTGACGTTGCGTGTTCATCCCGTGGTTCTTTTTCAAATTGTGGATGCTTATGAGCGTCGTAGAGCCGATTCAAATCGTGTTATCGGTACCCTTTTGGGTAAGGAATCTATCGTATTTAAGATAAATTGTCAGTAGGATAAACTGAAAATTTTATTCCATAGGTACTGTTGACAAGGGTATAGTTGAGGTTACGAACTGCTTCTGTGTACCTCACATTGAACTCAACGATCAAGTAGAGGCAGAACTTAGTTATGCATTAGATATGTATGAACTGAACAAGCGGGTCAATCCGAACGAGAATGTTGTTGGTAAGTAGATAAACTGAAAAACCGAAAATTTCACTAAACTCAACACATAAATGATTCATAGGTTGGTGGGCAACAGGCAATGCCGTAACAAACCATAGCTCTGTCATCCATGAATACTATGCCAGGGAATGCAACAATCCAGTTCACTTGACCGTAGATACTTCACTTCAAGGTGACCGCATGGGACTAAAAGCATACATTTGTGTGTCACTAGGTGTTCCAGGAGGTGAAGTCGGTTGCATGTTTACACCCATCAATGTAGATGTATCATGTTACGAACCTGAAGTGGTTGGTCTGAAGTTATGTCAAAAAACAATTGATGTAGCTAAAAAGAAATCCCCAACAACTGTTGCTCCAATGATGGATTTAGCTCAAATTGCTGAAGCAGCAGAAAAACTTCAAGGACTACTTGATGAAGTATTACAATATGTTGATGATGTTCTTAGTGGCAAAGCGCAACCAGACAATGCTGTTGGAAGAGAATTACTTGATCTTATACATTCAGTACCCAACATGAAACCAGAACAATTCATACAAATGTTCAATTCCAATATTAAAGATTTACTTATGGTAGTAACTTTGTCGCAACTAATCAAAACGCAACTTCTACTTAACGAGAAGCTTACATTCTTAACAACCAATTAAATAAGAACGTATATTGGGATGAGTCAGACTTTAAATGTTTTTTTTAGATAAATAAAGGAAAGCTGAAAGATACGCGAAGGTTTTGAGTGTAAACAATTTTTGTATATTTTTTCCATTTCAATTGTGTCGCATTTACAGTGTAACTAACATTTCATCCTGTAATGCTTAATGAAACATCAATAAATTTCTTTCCCAAGAATGACTGAGTTTTAATAGGTAGACTAACGTACAAACATGTTTTAAACTTTACGAAATGTCTTCTTAAAAAAACACTAAATAAAATTGGATTCAAACAATTTAGAATTAAATTATCTAAAACTAAGCAAACTATTGCTGTTAGCTGGCCTGTTTTTGCTTTTCTTTTTCTTCAATACGTTTCTTCTTCCGTTCCATGTATTCGCTAACATTGTCGAACTTTTTCTTAAACCATCCGGATATATCCTCCATATCATCAATCTTTTCATTTGGAAAGGATTTGTCCAAACATGTTTGTAATTCTTCACTGGATTCATCGCTATAGTTTTCGTTATCATATCGTAGCACTGCTACCTGCAATTTACCATTATTGACAGCTATACAATATAATTTATCATTACAAAAACGTATGTCTGCCATGATTTTCGAAGAATATGACTTTTTAGTTAACAAACTAGAAGTGAATTGTCCATCTGAAAATGAAAGTTTGTAAACAAAAATACTTTCATTCGGTTGATAGACTATTGCGGCTATGTGGCACGTTGTTTCATTTACTTGTCTTACAGTGAATTTAACCCCTGGGGCAGGAATTTCAATTTGATGTTCTTGCTTGCCGCACACATAAGACCACACTCGGATTGTTTTATCACCAGATAATGAAACCAAGAATTGTTCAGGCTTCTGAGGCAAAAAAGCAATTGCAGACACATACTCCAGATGGCCGAGACAGTAACTTTCTATTTCATAGCAATTTGGGTAGTTTGTAACACGTACTTTTTCATCTCGATCGCAAGTAAGAACGAATCTCTCTTGAGGAGAGAAAAGAACATCTAAAATCATACTCAAATGACCAAATATCCATTTTCCCGGTAAATGATGATTCAAGCAATCGTACAAGTAACAATCTCCAGACTTGTCTGTTATTAGAATTTTTGTAGAATCACTTGAAAATGTTACAGCACTAGAAGTACGTGAAATGCTCCGTTGCGACAATAGTTCTTCACGATTTCCTTTTATTTCGTACAGCAACAAAGCTTTTTGTCCTGATGTAGTGACAACGAGAAACTGTCCATTGGGTGAGATGACTACATGTTGAATCTTAAATGGTATCTGTGTGGATTTCTGTTTCACAAGCTCTACAACTTCACTGTCTGCCAATTGAGGACTCTCACCAGTAGGCACTTGAATCTTCTTGGGTATTTCAAACTCCTGTAAGACTTCACACTTTTCCAATCCTACAAACGCAACTTTCTTATTCAAACCTAAAACTAATGTTTCTTTCAGAATCGTACAAGACAGCATAGCTATTACCGGTGCAGTCTGCAGCTTTCCAAAACAATAACACGTGGTTAAATAACAAGCAGTCAAAATAGTCGAAATGTCAAGATTGGTCGAACCAATTCAACAGCAAGGTACAAAATGAAAATGGAGCGCATTGGCGGGATTTCAAATATTTTTAATCATCTTGACATGCTTCTTTAGCATAAAGTGTTAAAAACATTGAGAGATTGTTACAGTTTCTGTATTTTAATTGGTGTATAATTATATATTTAAGTATTGGAACTATAAAGAAATAAAATTGTATCTGCAAGATGTAACAACTAAAGAACATTCCTCTTTCCGCAAACTTAAAACAAAAGAATCTTCACTTATGCAGCAGACACAGTTTGTTTCTGTGATGAGCTGATCTTATCCCCTAGACTTAACGCCATTCCCTATAAAAATCATAATTACAAATATTTAATTTCAATTTAAATCATTCAAAACTGATTACTTGGCTCTTGGCACGAATTCGAATGTGACCAGTAACTTTAGCATCGGGATCATCTAATGGCTTTTCAATACTGAGATTAGCTAAAGCATTTTCACCAAAGATAGACCTACATTGTGAAGACAGCGTGATTGAAACGTTCAATTTGTGCATTTGTTTCATTTTAAACTAACCTTGCATACATATTTGCGGCCATAAAACCACATTGTCCAGACAAGGCTTTCTCTGGTGTAAGACATTTCATGTTTGTGCATTTCAATAAATGTTTCAAATATTCGTGTAAGTCTGTGAAGCTTGTATGAACAGTGACCTAAAATTAAACTTTTCCTTGTAACAGAATGAAATAAATTATTATAGAAATTTCGTTTCACCTTGTTTTCCCATTCGAAATCTTGCCACATTTGCCTGAATTCACTGTCTGTACAAGAAGCTGGGATGATATAATCCATTATGTCAATGTGAATCGTATTGAGCACAACGACGTTGGAGTTAATAGATGTATCATAAACTGCAAGAAATAACAATTTTTACACAAATTTACATAAACTATCACCATTTGAAAATAGTCCTACCAATGTTTCCAAAAATAATTCCATTTTCAGTTGATGACACTTTAACGTTTGCTTTGATATTACAAAAATCATGTGGAGCTAAAACGACTGGATGGGGTCTTTCTACTAACTTCAGATCACCCAAAGTAGCCAATTCAAGAGTGCAGTTTTGTAGAGTGTCACCTGAATGATTTTAAAGTTATTAAAAATTTTAACTGTTTTCTTTGCATCATACTTGTTTGGTTAACAACAAGAACATCCAACACAATGTCATATTGGTTAACATTTACATATGCTTCAGCATAGACAGGATCGGAGAAACCAGTTAATTGAGTTAACTTATTAAGTTTACTGTTCGGAGAGGTTATAGAAGAGACCTTAGTTGATTTAGTACCGGCAAGAGCTTGATTCAAACTTGATTCAAACACATTTTCACCAAGTTGACTATCTTGCCGCGTTGAGAGCTGCGAGAAGACAATAGGATCGTCAGCTTGAACTTTAGCAGGAACTTTCTGTTTCTCTTTTTGAGTCTGTAGTTCTTCCTAAAATTAACGATAATGAAATTCGAACTTCAAATTTATACAAAATAACTACTTCATGCTGAGCATCCAACATTTTTCCCAATGCTTCACGACAATAACGTTTGAAAACATTCACAACTTCTGATGTACCTTCGCTCAACGTTTTCAAGCAAAGGAAAATTCTATCTGAATCATCATTTGTAATTGCTTTTGTTGGAAATCCTGATCGTCCTAAGTGCAAAATTGAACTCATAATCATCATTGCCTGCGCACACAAACGATTCTTTTGTTTCTGTAATAATTTGCGAATGATAGATTTGAATGTTTTCTCGAGGTTTTACAAATTTCTTACAACATTGTTTTCTAAATCCATGTATCTCAAAACTAACTTTGTTAGTGTGACAGCAAGTGCGGCTCCAATAAAGAAGTCTCCATCCATTAAATATTGGCGTAGTGGTGGACGGTTCTCCTTTTTAGTTACACTGCAACGCACCAGTTGTTAATTATTAATTTTTTTTTTAGTGTAATTAAATAATACTTACGGCGCCAAACTAAATGCACTCTGTGTAGCATATGTTCCATCTGAAGTAACTCTATTATTTGGAACATTCATTTTATTTTCCTTTGATTCCTCATCCTCTGACTGTTCTCCAGCCATGCGTTTCTGCTCTGCTTCCACCATGGGAATTTCTCCAAGTGTTTGGTTGATGACATCAATAACTTCAAGGATTTGATTGTTTGATGCTACATATTCACCAAGAATCCACAACGCAGCACGATGTACTTTTGATGACTTGATAGCAGGGAAAGATTCAACAAGCTTCTCGATAATTAAACTTCTCAATGATGGGAATTTTTGTATCGCTTCCCGTATGAATACGAGAACATCAGTTGCAGCTAGTTCATTGGTATCAGACAAAAATTCAACTAAAACTGGAACAACAGTTGCCACAACGTCTGGGAACTTTATGGAACATGTATGCAATGTTCGAATCAAAAGTTGGCGATATTTTCCAGTGTCTTCATGCTCAACATTGTGCGTTTTAGAAACTTCCTTTTTAAGCACCAACACAACTTCCTCAATATTACGTGATGATACTAAATCCATAGCTAAAGCTAAAGTCTTCCTACGAACTTCAATGTCAGGAGCGGCAAGGACTCTTAAAATGTCCATCACCAAATCCTGCATAACTCTTTCCATGTTTTCGTTTTCTTTCATAGCAATTAGTCTGTCCAAGACAATAAGTTTAACATTATTGTCACTCTCTTTGACAATCAATTCGATATAGCAGCCAGCAGCTGCTTTAATTGCAGTTGGTGCAGCCGATAAAGTTATCAAAGTTCCAGCTGCTTCATAGCGTACAGCATTGCATGACGAATTCAACAGATTGTAGATACACCGAATGAATCTGGAGCGTTCAGATGGATTGGCATGACAAACTTTATAAATAAGTTCGACAATAACAAGTTGTAGTATATCGTTGAAGTTGTTGACCTGATCAAGACAAGATGCCAAATAGTTGAGAGCTCGTTCTTGGTCAGCATGAAGCAGCATTAAGAATGCATTACGTTTACAGGACATATCCTAAAAAACAGAAAATATTTTTAATAATTCTTTTAGATTAAAACAAAATTCAATTACCTGTTGAGTATCCAAGAAATTAGCAATGAGTTCTGGTCCATCAGGAACCAACCATTCGAAATTTTTATAAATCGTGAAAATGGCAAGCACTGCGTTCCGGCGAACGTAAGAGTGTCGATGCTCCAAACAGGCGCGTATAGCAGGCATGAGTGGTTCAAGTAGCTCGGGTTCTTTTAATTTACACAAAAATCTCAAAGTGGATCCACGTAAGAACTCATTTGGATGTTGAAGATCCTATTGATCAAAGAGTACAACATGAGTGCGTGAACAATGAATGAGCATTTTGAGTTTTGACTTACCTTCCTATATGCATCACAAACTAAAATCATTTCTTGTAGCAGTTTGCCATCTGACGATGTCTTCGGGACGATTTCCCAGAAAATCAGTAACAATTTTTTAATAGTGTGATTTTGCAATGGCAAGACAAATCGAATTATCGTCATCAACAGACCAGGAAGACGTTCTCCATTCAGTAGCAGTTGAATAACCTTCTTCAACGTTTCAATCTTGGTATTCATATCCCCTTTTTCCAAATCAAGTTTCAATTGCATCTCATTCACAGGCTCTGTCTCCTGACTGTTTATGATGGTGTAACAAGGTCCATCAGCTAGTGCCATTTTCAGTACTTCTTTTGTATCTGCAATAAAGGTAATGTCGGAATTTAATCGAACACTACTAGATTTATAAACTTCTATTTCTCACCTTTTTACCAACAAATATTTTAAGTTTAAAACACGATTTTTGGCCCTTCCTCGCGAATTAAACACAATCCGCCGATTGACGTGTCAGTTTCGAGCTGTCAAATTCACGTTGTCCAATGATCTCAAAGAATCCTGCCATCTGTCTGTTAAAATGGACATCACGTGAAAGTGGTACATTAACTGGTGAAAGTTTTAATTTCCTTTAATTTATTTAGTGTACGATAGAATTGAATAGTATAGTGTTTTTAAACTACATAATTCGAATGAATTCTATCTTGAAAAACAAATTTTCACAAAATTATCAATAGAATAACAAATTTCCCTGGAACGTGCATATAAACATGCAGAACTACGTTGACCCCATTGACCCTGGCACAAATTAATCACATGAATTTCGTTTGTGACATGCACTAGCAGCATGCAGATAGCATCTGTTCAAAGGCTTATAAACATGGATTGATATTTTGCAAGCATTATTCTAAACAAAACGTAATCAAAGTCTACCTAATCCAGATTTGTAAACATTGAATTCAAGGCTTCAAGTATATTCACTTTTGTTTATCTCTTCAACATATTCCCTGAGAAATAATGAAGAATCACAGTCGAACAATGTTTAAAGAAAACTGAACCTGAACCCTCGTGGTAACCTAATGGATGCCTGACCATCCCTTGAATGATATTCCTATTAAGTCTACTCCTATTGAAGACTGGGCTTGAAAACGAGCTTCATGTAGTGTTACAAATAGTCACAGATCTGATGCTAGTGTTGACTTGAGATATCCAATGAAACTTTCTGTATTTTATTTGTTACTATTAATTAATTATTGAAAGCTAGCCTGTTAATGATTCTGTTGACAGTGGTTCGTGATTCATTGCAACAATTTGTCTAGAAGTTTCTTGGAACTAGTTTTCTTGCCTTTGAAGCAGAGGAGGCGACATCCAGACAGGTTGGCGACATCCCAGATGTTCATTGCAGATGCAAGCGGTTCCAGGTATGAAACCTGTACGTTATACCCTTAATGTGTTCATCATAATAGAACTACATACCTAAGTCTGTGTCTGTGTTGTCCTTCTTGTTATTTTGGTTATCATGACTTCAGAAAGCCGACAGTAAAATGCAATTGAGCACTGTAATTCCTCCCACCAGAAAATAATTTTCAATTTTTCATAAAATATGTTCTGGGAATGAAACATTTTATTAGTAGTGCAAAACTGTTTGTCGTGGCTGCAACAAGTGCTATAGTTTTCAGAAAGTTAATACATAATTCAAATTTCTAGACAACACAAATTGATAAAAGTAAGTTTAATTTCAAATTTATTGTGATATCTCTAGTTATTGAGTGACAATAATTGTATTGAGCTTAAAAGCATTTGCTAGACGAATTGTACTGATTAGAGTTTAATTTTTACGCTACATCTGCGTTTATTGCACCACGGAAAAACAAAATAAAGTTCAAACAGCAAAAATGAGGGTTACCTACATACCTAAAGGGTGATAGCGGAACCCTATTAATATGACTTCGCTGTCCGTCCGTCTGTCGCAAGACTGTATCTCTTGAACCATAATAGATAGACAGTTCAAATTTTCACAAAGTGTGTACTATTATGGCCACTGCAACAACAAATAATACATTTTTTTTGTTGTATGGTGGTACGGAACCCTTCATGTGCTGGTCCGACTCGCAATTACCCACTTTTTTTCATGTGATTCAGTTGCCTGTTTTATATTTAGTAAATAATTATCAGTAAGCCATAAACGATTTTATTTTGTTGAATACTTCTTAGATCAGAGCTTAACAGGTCTAAATAATGAATTCATTTATCATGAAGGTGTTTTCATGCAAATCAATTTATTTCTTAAAATTTGGTAAAAAGAAACTAATGTTTCATTGTAAGAAAATATGTATTAATTTAATTGAAGTCATCAAGTTCATATGCGGGGTACATGTTGTCTACAATTTTCGCCACAGCTGCAGATTATTTGAAATAATTGCCACAATTAATAGCTGCAATTTCAGTAAAAAATTTTGGTTTCTGGGAAATAAATATTTAGGGAGAGAAACGTAGAAATTGCATTTGATGTGGTAAGATAAGTTAAAAAATTGTTTAATTATCCGTTTCTATTCAGCGAATTTTCAATTAGCTTTAAACTAATTATAAATGTTTTTTATTCATTCCTTTAATAAACTCAAGATGAGGAATTTCGGTTACTTTGAATTGCATAGAAAACGATAATAGTAACAGTTTTTACAACTAACTAAAGTAAATTATGTTTATACATATTCAGGAAAAATTATTTAAACTTATATTCTCTTCCAGAATGGCTTCAAAATTTTGGTTTTCAATAATATTTCTACTTGGCTTGGTGTTATTGGAAAATCAGAGGGTGCACGCCAACAGACAACAAAGGTTTTGCGGAAAAATGCTGCGGGAACGTATTGCAGTTATATGTAATTCACTTGGTGGCTACAATACTTTCGTAGAAGGTAAATAGTTAAGAGAAATATAGTTTCAAACACAAATTCTACTAGTATTTATTTCAGTTCCATCATATCATCTCCGTGTTCGCAGGCATGTAGTGGATGAATGTTGCAAAAAGCCTTGTTCAATTCGTACTATTTCCCAATACTGTGCACATGGTTTCGAGGACATTTCGGGAAGGTTTGTAGCTTGATAAGCGTCAATTAATGTGAAATTATTATAAATGAGACAAACATTTGTTGCAGATTATCAGAAAAAGAAAACAAAAATGCAGTGGAAAATTTCCGTTACCAGAAAGTATCCAGCGCCCAATCGATGTTTAAAAACTGATATTCAGCAAATACATAGTACTTAAAGCATAAGAAGAAGCTTTCGTCGGATTCGAACATGATGCTTTTCAATTTTATATATTTTCTTCAAACACGATAATATGTAGAACAAAATGGAACCAATTTTCAGAAAAATCAATTAATTTAATCAGAATTGTACAAAAATTCGTGCAATTGCTGATAACGATAGATTTTATATATTTTGTAAACAAGAGATCAAAGCAATTTGTTTGTTAAATATTATGCTGTTTTTCTTTTGATTATTCATAACACCATGGGAGCCACAACTCATTCTATTATTGTATTCAAATCATCATAGATATAGGCGCGCTTCAATTTCAAGGTAAAAGTTAAAGGTGAAAACTAAAAATTTTATTTCATTGGAATGAGTATCAATTTTGTTGAAATCAAATAGAAGTTAAAAGTGACTCCTTATCTGATAATTTTGGTTGATCTTTGTTGATCGAAGTGCTTCATATTTGCATAACAAATAGAATTTGGTACCTTTTATGAATATGTTACGAGGAAAATTAAAAGAAATTTACATTCTGTTTAATCTCTTCTTAATTACAGCCATATACAAATTTCACGCTATTATAATTGATATTGTTAAAGTGCTAAAATTCTCTTCAAAACTTATCGTTTTACAATATTATGTAGCATTATTTTACTAATGTAACTATCGTGATTGCTGAGTACACTTAGAAGACCTTTATCGTTGACTACAGACTCATTGCTTGAATAATCGATTTCTTCATTATGAAGGTTTGTCATTTTACCTCCAAGTGCATTCAATATAGCATTCCCTGCACATATATCCCACTTCTTTATTCTAGTTGTATGAAGGTAAGCGGTGGCGTTATTGAAAACTACTTGCAAAACTTTATAACCTATGGAAAGAAGAAATTGTCTTAAACGATTTTGAATTCTAATTATCAACTCATTTACATACCAGCACCAGCAGCAGTTGTGATGTGAGAATTCTCACCAAATATTGATTTTGAAAAATTCTTAACATCGCCAGCATGTGAGCGAGATACGATCACAACCGGATTTTTGTTTATGGCATCATCCTAAAAAACAGCAACATTCACCATAAATATGCTTACGTGTTGGAATCTTAAAAAACATATACTCACTTTCTTCACCTTGTGAAGATCTTCTGACAATGCTTTGCCAACCCATGCCCATGTTGTTTGTTGTGAGAAAGGATTGTGTATAACTCCAATAGTTGGTATTCCTTTTACTGCCACGCAAACCATCGTTGTAACGTAGTGGAAAAGACGTTCTAAAAACAATATTTCATACAACTGTAACTATTGGGTATTTTTAGGTTTTACCTGTATACTCTTGAGTTGCATCTAGAGGATCAATCCAAATGGTAACATCTTTGCTGCTTACAGTTTCATCTGGCACAACTGCATCTTCATGTAGAACTGTTGGGTCCAAATCAAATAATTTTGTTTCCATACATTTGTCGTGCTCCTTGTCTTCCTCTGAGATAATTTCAAGTTTTGGGAATATTCTGTGAAGTCCTTGTTTCATAACACAGTGCGACCGACCATCTGCATCTGTAACAGGATCGTCTGCACCTTCTTTGGTTTTTCCTTTGCTCTTCTTATTGAATTCAGCATGTTTGGACACTTCGACAATTTCTAAACCACCTTTTTGTGCAGCTTGTATAGAACCAATCAATAGTTTTCGTAAATTCACAACAAAAGTATGTTTCTGAAGTGCATTATTAGGTCGTTCGGAAGAATAGTGATAAATATATCCAAACGTAAACGCAAATATAAATAATATGAAGACTGCTCCACGATTAACACGTATTGATCTGCCGAAACTCATTTTTGTTCTCCTAGTGTCAATGTACTCGGACCCAAACAAACTAGTTTCATATTAGCTAAAGTACCATTCATGGGTCTCTAGCCGACAAGAAATTGTTAACGCGTCACGAGAACAACAACATCAAACGTCAATACCAGTTGAATCTGACAGTTACATTGTTTCGAAAACAACACCTGTATTACACTAAAGAGTTGAAGATCTTCTTCCCAGCCATTGAAGTCTGTATAAGGTAGTACAAATGGTATGAACCATGAATTTAGGTCAAAATGTTGCAAACAGCCCTCTCCCAATCAGCACGGAATCATATCTGCTTCGGGAATGTTAAAATTTAGTGAAGTAGTGATTGCTCCAACATGGCAATAGTGTATCCCAGCTATTGGATGTTGCACGGAAAAAATTTCCTCCTTCATGGATATTGCATCAACTTACTTCATTATGAAGAAGATGTGTTAATTATTGTATTTATAAAACTCTGTATAGTTTCACGTAGGTGTTGCCAATAGTGTAAACAGGTGGCAGTTGCTCAAAAATATTTCATTTCTGCAAGCTGACAAAAACATTGCAAGCTACGAGGGACTTTCTTATTTTGAACCCAGCTGATTGTAGAAACTCTGGTAGCATCAACTCTTGCGTTCCACAATAAACGCGCCTCGAGGTATCGGCTAATTAGGGCGAAACAACAGCGACCCGGCTGTGGAAAATGCAGTTAAGGTATGATATTTTGATATATTTTAACCTGTTGCAATTGATTTATTCATCTTCAGTAATCAAATTTAGATCGGAAACAACTTGGCTCGACAGTAACAAGCTAAATTGTATGGCATCTAAGGAAGAGACAAAGATGTTGTTAGGAACATAATTTTCACGTAAGAAATTTTCATGTTTGGTAGGATTTTAAGTAACTAACAACATTTTGACCATATACCGATAGCGTCCGGCAGTTAACCTCACATTCGGAGCTTCCTAGCTGGAATTTTCCAACAAAAATAGTTATTCTCGAGTTGTGGCGGGATTATGGAGAAAGTTACTGCAATCAACTCACTGATTAACTGCATAGAAAATTAAGCAAGAAAATTAATGGAAACGTTTGCTAATTATGATGATTCTAACTGCAACAGATTTTTCTGGAAATGTTTCTGAATATGCGAGTATCGAAAAACTTCTGGATTATACGATGTATGTACGAACAATACACATTATTGAATGATTTAATAAAATTACTCGTTTCATTTACAGGAAGCAAATGAATAATCGTAATTCTTCTTTTGTGGTCCGGAGCAGGGAAAGAAGAAACATATAGTGAGATACGCTACCACATTATAAGCAGTATAAGCAGTTGGTTTGTGATACTTTCTGATTGTCTTCCCTTAAACTGGACGCAAGTAGGTGTTATTTTTCTTTATATCAAGATCATTTAGATGCGTCGATTGAAATAATCAATTATGATTAATAAAAGCAATCAGTAATTAAGAACACTGGAAGGGTTTTACGCTGATTACAGATTTGAAGAAAGATATACTGTAAGAAACAGAAGATGAAAGCCTGAAATGAACTAAAATTAATTGTTTCATATCAATTTTTAAACTAACTTAATTTACTTTGATATGAGTGACTTTAAATTGAATTACGATTCTGATATTTGCAAATTTTGGACAATGTCCTCCTACGGACAGTTTGTTCAACTTTACTGGTATCGAAAGAAAGAATCGCAACGTACTTGGTATCGAAAGAAAAGTATCTATACCTACTTGTATGGAATCGTAATTACATACAAAAACCTGATCTTGGCATATATAATTCAAAACGCATTCTTGTTGTTCAACAATTTAATGTTCACAGTTCTCTCTTGACAAATTAATTAAGAAAAACTCCATTAATACATTCCCCAAAAACAACAGCTTGTCGAGATGTTTACTAGAAAGTCGGTATCTAGATTTAGTTATAGTTGACCCAGCCTTAGAAAATAATTTAAATGGGACAGAAAAAAACTTTACGACTGTGGGTGCCTACTTTAAATATTTGCGGTATGACTTCTTAATTTCTGTCCTTGATTCTTGATTCTTGAATTGTCTTCAAAATTTTAAGAATACAATTAAAATTGTTCTTGATGTGGTCTCGAAGTTTTTCTTAATTTGATCTTGAATGAACTTGAAAACCACCAAAAAACTTGAAATTTTTTTACAATTTTCTTCGGACTAAGACCATATGTTGATGAAAACCAAATGTTGATGAAATATTTCGATTTAAAATTAGATGAAATCGTTCGATAAATCAATATAGTAATCACTTATATATTTAAATATCTTATTTTTTTATTTAGATTATTTCATTATATTTTTTTTAAATAAAAAGACTCAATGAATGCATATAATTTCCCGCGCTTTTTTTCGCTTAACCGGTTTTTATTTGTTTAATTATAACCGTTCGGGCAAAAACCGATCAAATTCACCGGTTTTTCCGGTTAGCCGTGTTTTTTTGATAATTTTAAAATAATGGAAGAAAGGTCTATTGTCTACGGATAGGGATCTTCGAAAGTGATAAGGGTCGCAAATTAAACCACAACATGAAGTATTCACACAACAATAAATGTTTATTTTATTTTATATAGAATATAAATTACAAATTTAAAAATTAAATTAAGTGTTATCAGCCCAGTATTTTTGATCAACTATTTTTGATCAGCTATAAAACCACGTTTCGTTATGTGTTTGTGGATAAATACGGACACGTTTATTTTTATATACTTAATTCAACCGCTTGCGCGTGGCCAAAGTGTAACACGTTTTTATATATTTCTCTACAACTCACTACTTAACCTTATTTTCTCCTCGATATTCGATAAATCTTCTCATATCGAATGCCGTACTGCCAGGTTGGATTCTGTGCTCTCCACGTACCACGTACCTTGGGTTTCGTACTCTCCACATGTTCGATAGTCAAACGACTACGAGTATCGGAAACAACCTGATTTAAGGTCGACGCCTGTCTCTCCGAGGGCACCGAACTACCAATGACTGTTAAATATTTAATGGTAATTGATGATAGTGCTAGTATACATGTTTTGCTCTGCATCCAGAACTGAATAGAGTCCAGTGTCCTAGAAATTACGGGTTGTTGCAGGTACAATCTCAATTGACTTGGAGGAAATGATGATTTCACTTCAACCGATCCCGTTCCAGAACTACTTCTCTGAAACGTCCTGTCATGAGTCGACCATAATGACCTATCACTGCCTCTGGTCGTTGCACGACTTCGTGTCGCACTTGCTGTATCTTTTTAATTTCAGAACTAATATCTTACCACTAATAGCACGTACATTCTTTTGAATCGGCGGTCCACAAGCGAAGTATGACAAAGGAGAGAGTGCATGGAGTACTTTGCTGCATCTTGTTTTCATGCACTCTTGCAATTTTTTCAATAAAGCCGTAGTTGTTGTATTCGTCGGCCTGATATCATTTAAGGTGGTTTCAATACAGCATATCATAGCTAAGACTAGACTTCCAGTGAGGTATTCACTTCCGGATATTTCCTTGGTGATTCTGTTCGGAAGGTGATTTATGATTTCCGAAATCAAGTGGATTTTATCAGCTGACAATAAGCGAGGAGCGTGCTCTAAATTTGGGTTTGTTAAAACACGGGTTATGTACGGCCAGAGATTTACAAATCTAGCGAGTATATTATAAGTGGAGTTCCACCTAGTCGAAAGCGGCTGTTTGTCACTATCTGTTTGTTTGTTTGTTCTTGAGCACATAGCGCGTCCATAAAAATATTGCTGTGCCTGCCAAAAGTCACTACTTTTTTGACATGGTCAATGAGCTCAGTAATATGCTATAAACACAACACGGGCTACCAATACACAATATTTTGCATAGCTAGAAGCCAGCTTGTTTTATCCGTCAATTGTTTTCTTTTTATATATTTGAGCGGAAAGGAACAGCGAGTGCTTTCCAGAAGGAGAAGTTCACCTGCACTCTGGGTTTTATTTTTGTTAAAAAGCATTTTTCCTGTTTTCTTTTTAGAGTTCATACAAACTTTATTTTAAAATTTAAGTCTAAATTTTTTTTCACAATCGAATTTAGTTTTAAACTTTAAGTTCTTAAATTTTCTACACAATCGAATGATATGGATGGAAGGAGAAGCTAGCTTTTGATGGCATTATATAGGATAGTTGCATCTGATGAATGATCCCCAATCCCATGAATCCCAAATATACCTTGACACTTCCAGTCAGAAGGCGACGTATTCTGTCCCACAAACCGAGCTTTCTCGTCGAACTGAAGTATACTGAAGGCGTGCTCATATCATATAAACCAACTTCTGTAGTTATAAGTATTAGCTCCATTGAAAGGCTGAACCATCGCTTCAATGGTGCTAATGTCCAAATGTATTTGAGGGACAGAAGGTTGCTGAGATTTTCTTAAAGCGGCGATTTCTTTCTGTAACATAAGGATTTCTTTTTCTTTTCGCAATTTACTTAAATGGATACCCTACCATTTCGTCATCCTGGCCTCAGGTCGGGTTGACGGTCCTACCCTAGCAGAGTCAGGAGGTGTTTTATCCCAAATTGCGTGCGTTAATTGGGAAAAGAGCAGGGAGTGCTTTCCTTGCACGGTGAAGTTCACCTGCACTTTGTGGTTCGAATTTCCTATTTACTTTGCATAGGAATGTTTTTATTAATACAATTTATTGGCCAATTCACTGTTTGTTTAATAAAAAAGGGCAGGTGCCTTATTCTGTTCGATAGTCAGCGGTGGAACAGGGATAAATGAAACAAGGTTTATAGAGTTGGGAAAAATGGTTTAAAAAACCCAACTTTTATTCTCCTTATACTCCAAACTACACAAATATTCAGACTCCAACACTACACTATATATATATCCTCCGTCACCGACTCCATTATTACGACGACTGACCCAGAAAGACTGAGTCTTGAAGTTGGCTCAGATGGGCAACAGGGTTGCCAATATGATACATATTCAATTCTATCACAAATTAGTTTATATTATCTTATTCATTAAAGATTTACTTACTATTAAAAATTTGAATTTATTTCAATATTTCATTTTAACATTTCATTTTTTAAAAGGGAATCGCATGAAGCAAAGCGTTTATTTAAATTTTAAAACCGTTAGCACGTTCGATAAATCCCAAGATTCACTTTTATTTCTGTTCGCACGAGCCCAATCCCACTTCTGATGTTATAAACTTAAAAATGCATAAATTCATAGGTTTAGAACACAACATATGAACACGAATTGACTTACTTTCATCCAGAACAGAACAAAAACATGACTTTGGTACAGAGTTGGGAACAAAAGTCTAGATTGTTATATCGAATGATGTAAATGCATACGTACACTTATGGTATATGTGTGCATCCCCGCGAAAGGATCAGATTTTCAGGGCGAAAAGTACGATATCCGTGGGGTTATATCTTTTAAAGGAGAGTTTTGCTCATTTAACTCAATTCAGTTTTTTACTGTCCTTAGAAAATCCAGTTTTATTCTCAATTCAATTTAACGTGGCAGCTACATGTTCCCGTGAAATTCACATCTCCTGTTGAATGCACAAAAGCAGAACTATTTCACTTTCACTATCAACAACAATTCAAAGTAATAATTAATCAATAAAACCTAATTAAACTAATTAATTTACAAGTAATTCGCTAATTTTTTACATTTTACATCACTGTCACATTTTCAGCATTGTGGCGTAACTTGTCGAGTGCTAACCTGATGCGTCACTCTGCCATTAGCGACACCTTTTTGATGAAGTTTGATGAAGTTTAACAATTCAAATTCGTATCATCGCAGACACTAATTGTTCTCTGCAACTTGAACAGGAACTGCGGTTACCCTCTTTCCACGCACAGAAACGCTCCTATTCTAATTCATTTCGCTTGTGGAGCATCACGAAGCAGACGCTTGAGTCGAGTTAGTGCAAGTTTTGTTAAATTTTTGGTACACACTTCTTTTGTGTCCAATTCATTCAATTCTGGGTAGTATTCTTTCTGGAGTTCTTTCTGGAGTTCTTGAAATATGTAGATCGTGATTACTGTCACAGAGTTTAATTTGACCTATATTGAAAAGGGGTAGAGTGGGTCCAGCACCGATCAGTTTATCGATGGGAGCTGCTTTGAAAAATTCTGGGTCGGCTAATTATCTTATCGCACCTTTAGGTATAACTTCAATAGAAACAAAGTCTGTAAGTTTTGGGACTGTATAAAATGTGAGGGACATCGGTTTCGTTTGTAAGTGGAATTTGGTAAAGGCGTTTAAAAAAATTTGAGAAATTTTTTGAAATTTAAAAGTGAAAAACTGGTTCCATTTATAAGCTTTTTATTATTTGTTTATTTGTGGCAATTACAAACTAAAAAAACATGGTAATATTGCTTATAAATATAGTGAACATGTCAATTTCTTAAAACAACTAATTAATTAATTTGAGGAGGTGTGAATCGCACCACCAATTGTTGGCGTTGAGAAGTAATTCTGGGTTTTCCTTGATATCATTAAACTTTCGTAAACATCAAACTTCCTACCATCATTTACTTCTTTGATAATCCTCCTGATTTGAGGGACTTTTTGACCTCGCTGTGTATGGACATTATAGAGACTTTCAGATTATATTCAGTAAAGCTTGTCATGCCATTCAGAGCATTAATTGGAAGTTGGAATTTTATTTTGAAATTGGCGGTAGCACATGTGTCTAACAGAACTTTGCATTTGTGGGGCCGAGCTGTACTGTCCAAAGCTTCCACTATGGCACTTGTCGTTAAATGGAATGTTCGTACTAGGTTAGCCAACAATAAACACCGAGGAGCTATACTAACATTCCCTAGTCATTGGGAGTTACTTTCCGTGGGATCTTTAATACCTGTATTTTGATTGCTTACTATGAATTTGTGCAACAAGGAATTGTGTTTTTGATGACAGTATTTAATAATAACATTTGGTATAACAGTCCGACGATCATATGTAACCAATCAACAATGAATGGTACGTTCGTCAACCTTAATTTTATATAAAAAAATGTGCATTTTACAAGATTGCAAAACACTGAACCAGGTTGCAAAACACTGAAATTGGAAACAATGTCATTCATTGGAAGGAAATGCGATTTCATTTGATTAATAATGGTAGTTTGGGCTGCGTTTGCCAGAGGGTGGTCATTTTGTTCTGAGCAATTGCTCTTTTTTTATTACACATAACCTCACACATATCAATCATGTGAAAAAAAATCCTTTTATAACACTGACGTGATCGTATGCTAATTCTATATAATCCCGGCAATGAGTCCAACAAATCCACACCTCCCATGTGGTGATTGTAAACATCAACTGATCAGCGAGATGGAATTTCTTTATACTGTTTCCCACGTCTAAAGAGCGCTTCTTGGATGTAATTGGCTCGCTTCCCACATAAGCAGAAAACATGTTTACTGATTTATTATCAAACAACGAAAAAAGACTAACTCTGACATCATCAATACTAGCAAGTTTTTCTTTCATCGCTCCTCGCCCCAGTTTGAATTTGTAATCCTTTTCATAATATGGATGCATTTTTCCACTTTTCCAGATAGTGTTTTGCTTTTGTAATTTTCTCGCTCTGGTCTCCAATGCCAAAGAATTTATGGATTCACTTTCGTCAGCAGAATCGGAATCGGTTTCTGGAATTGTTATAGAATGCTTCCGGGATCGAAGATTATACAAGGGAATATTGTCATCATCGGAGTCGGAGGCAAGCATATCATCACTAATAGTTCCTTCACCAGGAATTTTGCTATCAAATCGCAATGAGCCGTAAAAGCGTGAAGTATCATTTCTGGAACAAAATTTCCTCAAAAAAAGTTACTTACGTCGAGAATAGAATTGAATAAGCACTACAATTATTTTTATTTTTATTAAGAACTGTGTTTTTTTACGACAATGCTTTCAAATTGCCGTTGTAGGCTACGATTCGCGGTTGCAAATATTGGCCGTCCACACAAGAAGCTACTAAGAAGCTAATGATCCGTAACGCAAACTACTAATCAGTTTACTTTGAGTAGCTTCACGTGTAATTAAATGTGATACAACCCATGACGTTACTGACAGCGGACTTATCGGAAACCGGTTTGTAGCCAGTCACCAGGCCCAACATTCATGATAAAACTGGGCAAACTACAAGTTATGGTCGGTGATGAGCAGCATCGTGTGTGGAAGACATATGTACCTTCGAGATTTATTTCGGACAATAAAATTCGTTTGAAATATTGGGTTGGCCAAAAAGTCAGTACGTTTTTTTAATTAAAAATTAAGACAAATTTTTGGGGGGGATTGAGAACTTTATTCAATTATTTATTGTCCATCTTGTTCTATGACCTTTTGCCATCTCTCAGGTAGTTTCATTATTCCTATCTGAAAGAAGTTTCTACGTTTTTCGGCGAAAAATTTTTCCAAGAATGATTTGATGTCCTCATTATTGGTGAACGTTTTACCAGTCAAGGCGTTTTGCAAAGAGCGAAACACAGCAACATTTTGCTCGAAATTAGCAACAAGAAATCTGATATCAACCCTTAAACTAATCGCATTTACATTGCTAGTGAAACACATATACTATAATAATGATAAAATATTTGAATAAAATAATTTTCATATATGTGAATTAATCTTTATTCCTTCAATCCAAATTTTCTCCATCAATTAAGTTTTTACACAGTTCACAATTCAATCAAGTACAAAGAAACATATTGGATATTTAATGCCTGGTTGCATATCCTTTCATTTTAAGGACCGCCCTCAACCTATTCGGCATTGAAGAAACCAACTTTTGAGTGATTTCCAACCAAATTTTCTCCCATTCTTCAGACAGGGCGGCCTTGAGACTTGTCCTGTAAGTAAAGACTTGAGTCCTTATCCGCCTTCCCAGTTCATCCCAGAGATGCTCGATCGGATTGAGATCTGGGATTTGAGCTGGGGTTTTCATTACCTTACGCGTGTTATTTATTTAATCACAACTTAGAACAAGTTCACTTATACAGGGTGTCCCATTACTACGTGACCGATTTCTTTCTTGAATAAAACAAATACGGATTCGAATTTTGTCACAATTTTTATTTCATTGGAAAGGGTCAACAATAGCATTATTTGTGGAATATAACATCTCTACAATGTTCACCACGGCTGTTCCGGAGAAAGACGATCCTTTTGGCCAAGTTTTTGATGGTATTTTGGAGCATTTCGCCCGGAATATCGCGAATAACCTCCCTAATGTTGTCCTTCAGAGCTGGAATGGTTTGTGGGTCATTGACATAGACTTTATCTTTCGTGTAACCCCAAAGAAAAAAATCTAACGGTGTTAGATCGCACGACCTCGGTGGCCAGTTAACATCACCACGACGAGAGATTAAACGGTCGGGAAACTTCTGTCGCAGAAAGGCAAGATTGACACGCGTTGTGTGCGGTGTGGCACCGTCTTGTTGGAACCACATATGCTCCAAGTCATTAGCTTCAATTTCCGGCCAAAAATAATTCTCCAACATGTTGTGGTACCGCTCTGAATTGACTGTTTCCGTGACGCCGTCATCATTTTCGAAAAAATACGGCCCGATGATGCCACCGGCCCATAAACCACACCAAACAGTGACACGCAACGGATGTATTGGCTTCTCCACGTATTCTTGTGGATTTTCAGAACCCCAAATGCGGCAATTTTGTTTGTTTACATACCCGGCGAGGTGGAAATGCGCTTCGTCTGAAAAGATGATTTGATGGAGAAATTCATCATCTTCGGCCTGCTGCTCTAAAGCCCAATTGGCGAACGTACGGCGTTGAGTATGGTCTTGAGGCTTTAGTTGCTGAACTAATTGAAGTTTATAAGGCTTCACTTTCAAGTCAATCCGCAAAATTCGTTGCATTGACGACCGTGAAATGCTCAGTTCTTGGGAACGGTGACGAATCGATGTTGATGGTGACTCAACGACACTTTCACTTACAGCGGCAATATTTTCCACTGAACGAGCCGTACGTGGATGGCCTGACCTTGGTAAATCATGTACAGACCCAGTTTGATAAAATTTGTCCACAATGGATCGCACTGTATTCTTACTTATCGTGTGATTTTTACCGAAAATTTGGTGTAGCGATCTTTGAGTTTTCACCATAGACTTCGAACTTTGGATCCAAAACTCGACGATTTGGATGCGTTGTTGTATCGTGTAGCGCTCCATAACTAAAATGCTAATGTGTCACAAAGAATTTGACATATGTGTCATCAAAATTGAGTCGGTATTACAAATTTTATTCAAGAAAGAAATCGGTCACGTAGTAATGGGACACCCTTTATATTAGGGGTACCCATAAGTAATCAATTATTTTAGTAGCAAAAAAGAAATTTTTCTAACACAATTTATTCGCACTTTCAATCAATTATATAGTCTCCATTGTTATCGAGGACCTTTTTCCACCTAATAGGTAAATTCTTGATTCCATGTTGGAAAAATTCAACCGGCTTTGAGGCAAAATATGATTCAAGGTGAGCTCTTACATCGGTTTCATTCCTGAATGTTTTATTCCTTAGGGAATGTCCCATCGATCTAAATAAATGATAATCTGATGGCGCAATATCAGGTGAATAGGGAGGATGTGGTAGAACTTCCCAGTCCAACTGCCTTATTTTTTCCTGGGTCACTTTTGCTGCATGTGGTCTAGCATTGTCGTGTTGCAATATGACACCTTTTCTGTTGACGAGTGCTGGCCGTTTAACCAATAGTTCCTTATTTAATCTGTCTAATTGTTGGCAATAAAGTTCAGCTGTGACTGTTTCCTTGGGTTTCAGCATCTCAAAATGAATAATGCCGCCGCAGTCCCACCAAACACACAGCAACACCTTCTTCAACGTTAAGGTTGGTTTAGGTGTAGGTAAGGGCACCTGGTTTGGTGACAACCATTGGCTGGTACGTTTATTGTTTGTGTACAAGACTCATTTCTCATCGCCAGTAACAATCCTTGCTAGATAAGGGTCATTTTGTTGTCTACACAATAGAGAATTGCATATTGTTCGCCTCTGCTCTCTATTCACCTCGGATAGCTGATGTGGAACCCAAATACCCTGCCTGTACACCTTCCCGATTTCGTGCAGGTGTCTTTTCACCGTAGACCAAGTAGCACCTAGAGTGTTTGATATTTCCTGAATAGTCAGTTTGGGATCCGCTTCGACCAGTGATCTTAAGGCGTCGATATCCAATTCTATGGGTCGTCCACTTCGATGGCCATCTGACAAGTCAAAATTGCCGCTATTAAAATTCCGGAACCAACGCTGACACTTATTAACTTTCAGCACATCTCCATACACCTCACATATTTTCTTTGTTGCAGCTGCCGCCGACAAACCAGACCGAAATTGAAAAAGCATGCAATGTCGTATATGTTCTTCGGTTGGTTGATGTTCCGCCATTTTCCTTGACAATTGCAAAACGATTTCTTTTTGTTATCACAATAAACTACAATGTTATTCTGACGATTATGCACAATGAAACAAGTCTAGATAAGATTACACTATGAATGAGACTGAGAAGAGTTGCACTAACAGAAAATAATTGATTACTTATGGGTACCCCTAATAGATATAAAGAGAGAAAAAAAACAGTGTAGTAAACAGATACAGAATAAAAAAAGTAATATACATTGTCAGATAAATTGTCAGATAAAATTTAAAAATGTGTCCAACCCAAACAGGGAAGCCTGAAAAGGAATATGACTAAAGCGAAGACGTACTATCGGCACAGATCCGAAAGGTAGACCGGGCTTTAGTATTGCCCCCTGTGGACTGGAGAAGCGGCGCAGCCCAATTGTAGGCTCTGAGCATTCGAGTAACGGGTTCCATCATGCCAAAGTCCGTGCAGTGGTAGCTAAGGGCAAAGGGTACGTTCGATCTTAGGTATATTCCACAGGGTCTAAGGGCAATCTGGTTACAGATGTAAGGGGCGAAAATATCTCCCTGGACAATCCCGTGTATGAATGATAAGTCAGCCATGACACGGCGCCCAGAAAGGGATTTTACAGAAATCTTTTTTTTATTGTTATACAAAAAACACATTTTCGTGTTGTATCCTGTACGCTTAGGATCATTGTCCTGCATAAAGATGTAGTCTTCCATCAAACCCAAACACTCAACGCTAGCTGGCAAAATTTTCTTCAGAATGTCAATGTACATCCTTTGGTCTATTGACCCTTCTATAAAGTGTAGTCTCCCCACTCCGTTAGCCGGCATACACCCCCAAACCATCAATCCTCCGTTGCCGTGCTTCACTGTTTTAGCTGTGTATTTTGGATTGAGTCCCTGTCCAGGAGGACGCCACACCTTGAGTCTCCCATCCGTACCTACAATATTATATTTGGACTCATCAGTAAATAGAACCCTGTTCCAAAACTCTGGAGCTCGTTAAGGTGCTGTTTCAAATATGCTACGCGATCCATTCGATTTTTGTTAGTAATGTACGGCCTCTTACAGGTCTTGTAGTCGAATCTGTGAATTGTCAGACGAACTGTCTCCGGGTGTTAGTCCAAATTATATTCTACCCTCTATTTTGCAGCTAATTTGGGGGCGCTCATTGTTGGTTATGTGTCCACAGTCCTCTTGAAATACCGCCTTTCACGCTCCGTAAGTTTCGATTCACTTCTCACACATTTTTCTTTATTTTTAATGCCGATAAACGATTTTCCTTCAGCTTTCCTGTTCTTCGCAATATTTCTCTCCCACTTGCTTTCATCTCTTACTCGTTTCTTGTCAACTTTTTTCTTCGCAACTGTTTGTTCCTGGTCCCTATGGTCATCTTCAGAATCACTTTGGATCATTGATGAAATTTGAGCACTTAAATTAAACACAGAAAATCGTTGAACAGTAGCTTCCGGGTCATCGGGACAAAAATCAGGATCTCTGTCCGAATCGTCAGACTGTTCGCTTGGACTATTGCTATTCGACATTTAAAAGAAAAACTATAAAACATTTTCAAACTGCTGCAATACAATCTGCTGCAATTTATACGGAATAAGACCTTTGGGGAATTTATTTCAAGTAAGTTCAGTATAGTTTTATTTCAGGTAAATTTAGTATAATTTCATTTAAGGTAAGTTTAGCACTATTTCAACGTGTTGTTTGTACAGTTGATGATCGACCTCCCGGGTTGTACTCTAATGATCGGCTTGTCTTGTTGCACGACTGATGACGACTCCTCTAGTTCTAAGGCTGATGATCGACCCTTCTGGTTCTGCTGCTGGTGATCGACTGACTTTGTTCGTGTTTGATCTCTCATAGCCGCGTCCCTTCAGGCGACTTCTATCAGGCGACTTCCATCAGGCGACTTCCTATCATCCGCGTGCTTATGCTGGCTTCTAATTGGTCGTGGGTGGTCAGGCGATTTCTCCTCCGTCGAATCTGGCGGCGTTCGATCAATTGCTCAGCTACCATCATGTACATCATGTCTCAAACAGGTCGCTACTTTCTTATTAAGTGGGTCGCCACAGACCTTAATCTGCCAATGATCTGACTGACTGAGGAATCTGACTATTCGTCAAAGACACATTTCACATTGGATGATGAAACTATGAACTATTGCATGGAATTGTGAAATAATTATGAATTATTGCAGGTAATTGTGAAATTACCAGTAATTCATGCCGTGCATTCATTCATTACTGAACGTCATAGCCACGTTTCACGTTGATATGAAATGATAAACTATCACATGCATTTATCATGCATGTTCATTCAGTGCAACAACGAGGCAGCTTAAGGGATTCAATAAGGGGCCATCGTACCTCGTTTTTGCACTGATTGATAGAGCAGCTTTGGAATACTTTATATCCACTGGAAAAAAAAATCGCCAAAAATGGAGCTGCCTCTTTTATTCCCTTTTCTATAGCGCGAATTCAATTGACAACATTCCGGTGAACACCAATACACAATTCATTGAAACTAAGAGACAAATATGTTCTAAAAAAAAAGAATTTCACTGCAAGACGACACCTATTGTGCAACGCAATTCTTGCAACCTTTTTCTTTTTGTTGGTCTTCTGTTTGTCCGTATTTTTGTTTTCGATGCAATCGACACAATTTCTAATTAATTCCTTCAGAAGATCCCGATATGAGGGTAAACCTAAACCTTTTAAACGATGCAAAATAATGTATTTAAGACATATCTTGTCTGCTGCATGCCAATTGCCGCTTCTATTCCTTCTATTTTCTTGCATTATTTATTTCTTTACTAACTTCGAACAATTATCAAAGACAACTGACGTTGACAAGTGTCAAGTATACTAAATGATGCCACAATCGAAAATAAGAAATATGCGGTTTGGGTTTATTATGTGGTAAGATTGCAACATACAAGTTGCAAGAAATTTAATCAAATCCAAAGCTATATTACTTAATTATACCTTAACAAATATAGGAATTTTCAGATTTATCCAAAATAATTTGGAGATAAAAATTTGAAAAGTCAATACTTTTTGTAATTGAGTTATATCTTTCTACATGTTGAAATCAATTTTGCTAATCAAAACAAACCGATTTGACAGATTGACGCATTCACTAATACAACATTACGAATGACTAATCTTGTCTGTTGTGACATAAAAAACACAAACAAACAATTATTCCTCTAACCCTTAAATACCCCAAAACGTCGAAAGGCAAATGATCGATGCCGTAAACGTACGCAAACAACATTCCCCTCGCCTCCATGCAACTAGCGTTGTTGGGTAAACCAGTCTATATGTCAGAAGTCACTGAAATAGCGAAACCACTTAAAATGTTACTTTTGATTTTCTCATAAATTCTGCCATATATGTCAGGAATGTTTTCTGGTTTATATTTATAAGTACTAAAATATTTAAAGTGTAAAATATTGCTTTATACCGTTATTTGAATAGTGTGTCACTGCTATTTTAGTTTTAATCACTGTTATTATTGAAATTACGCGTATTATCACTGTTATTTTAGTGGTTATCACTGTTATTATTGAAATTACGCGTATTATCACTGTTATTTTAGTGATTATCACTGTTATTATTGAAATTACGCGTATTATCACTGTTATTTTAGTGATTATCACTGTTATTATTGAAATTAAGCATATTATCACTGTTATTTTAGTGATTATCATGGATTCTATAAAACGGTGGGAAAGTGCACGTGTTTCCGGTGACCTTACGTTACTTCTGGATGCTGTGGATTTGCCACGCATATCGTGAGGGCTTCTATTGGCGATTTTGAGCGATCACAGTTTCTGCATCCTCTTGTCGGTAACGCCATGCAAACTTGAAAATTATACCTTACACACATCTTTTCTGGCTCTATCTAGTTCGATGTAATATTTGTGGGAATAACTCTTAGGCTTGGAGTTCTCTGTATTTCGTCGTTTTGAAGTATCCTTAACATAAAACGACTCCACCAGAGCTTGCAAATACGTGTCCTGTTCATCTTTGGTAACACCTTTATTCCCATCAGGAATATCAAAAAATTATCGACTGCACCTGCGAAGGGGAACAAAAACATATTCTTCCATTGAACAAGTTCATGTTGACCATTAATGTAAAACCTCATCATTGTTGCGAATGATTAAGAGGATATCAAAAAATAATATACATACATGAAGTTGAGTTCAGTTTTTCTAGAAGGAATGGCGTGACCAACATGGTTTTCACGAGAAAGATCGTTTATTTTGGGTTTGTAAAGTTGAGTAATGCTCACAGAGCTGGAGTAAATTTTGGACCTTTAGCAGTTTTGTGTGGATGTAATAATTTTTCTGCAAATCGTCGTCTTATTGTCCACTGACTAACCGCGACATTACGGACATTAAGGAGTCGCTGTTGCACTTGAACCCCAGTGAGATGTCGATTTCGTAAACGTGTTGATACAATGAAGTGATCATCACGGTGGGATGTGACCCTTTTTCTCCCCGAGCCCAGCCTCCAAAAATCTTTGGTAAACTCGTCTTACTGCTGATCGCGTTAAATGACGACGTCTAGCGACGGCACGCTGACTGAATTCGGCCTTGATTATTGACACTACTTGAGCAGCCTCAGATGAAATAGTATTCATATTCACGTTGGGTATTTCACGCCGGTGATAACGGGATTGAATTGAATAACAAAAAAAGATAACGGGATTTCGAATGGGCAAGGATTTTATTCATTTTAAATACGCAGCAACTGAAAAGAGGTTTTGTTTTCGAAAATGAGTCATGAAAATATTCAGAACATTCGAGTCGGTTGCGTCAACATCATAGCTTTTATCAAATTGTAGGTATGTGAAAATGAACATCAAGGAGGCCACGATTAAAACAAAATAAAACCTTTAACTGCGCAATTGGAAGATGAAACTATATTTTTTATTTAGAATTAGTCAAGATAAAAAGAGTATATTAATTATTGCTAGACTATTTATGTTAGCTGTTATATCTAAAAGAGCTAAAGTTTGAATGTTTCACGATCACAATTTGCATATCCTTTCACAATTTTCACTATTCAGCACATCCTTTTGTTACCACTGGAACTGGAACACTGCGCTTACTCCATGTGGACTTTTCCTTCTACCTATTCTTTGATGTTGTGACTGGTGTGAGACAAAAATTAAGACATGGTCGATTCCCCTCCCCCCTAAATCGTCTTACGTAATAAATGAATGACCCCTAAAGACTACTTCTCTATGTTGTCTCCTTGTTGTCCTTTAATATTCTCTCCTTCCATTAAGCTGGTTTCCAAACACGAGATATATGAGCTTTAAACGCTTGTTTGACTTTTTGAATTTTTATAATGAAACAAAGGTCAGGTTTCCGTTTATGTCTTTGATAACTGCTGTGTGACATTGCTCAAAACTTTCGTCGGTTATCGGTAATTTAGCATTTGCGTTTATGCTAATGTTCAGGTCGAGTATAATGTCTGAGTGCGTCGGGTGAAGTAGTATTGGGCATATTGACCTGTGCAATTTTGCACTTGATAGTAACAGGATTAAAGTTGCACCACTCGATAAATATTTCGATAATGTTTCTCAATTTAAGGAGTTTATAAATATTTAACTTCAGTTGAGTTTGTAACTGTGTTATAAATGGGGGTTTGAGGGACTCAGCTCTGAATTTACCTGCCCTTTTATAACAGGGGGCAAGGAGTGCACCTAAAGAGATCACTTGCACCCGACCTTTCGGATAAGGAAAGGAATTGGAAACGCATGGTTTGATACCTAATATGATTTATTGGATATTTAGTTTTCGAACACACTTGGTAGTTCGTTTACAACACTTCTTATTTTAAACTTTTAGATACATGACCTTCGAACTTGTTGGTAACGGACACTTGGTCTAGACCTTTTGATATATAAGACAGTTCACCCCTTGAAGTTCCACACCAGACTGTCGTAGCTTGATTTTTGAATCTCCGTCTTCGATACCCTTAATCGACCTACTTTACCGATGATCATTTTCGGGGATCCAATCGGAATAGTTTTCTTCTGTAGGGCGTGACAGCGTACCCACGCGCACTTGGCGCATTTCTTCGCGTGTCATTTGACAGCTTCCGACCCGTTTTATTTCTCTGGCTAATCTGTTTTGCGACTCAAGTGGTCGTTGTTTATTTTTGGTTAATTATTACTGATGATCACTTGAGTTACCCTAATTCCTTATAAGGCTGCGGTTACTTCGTCCGCGTTTTTTACACGCACTTGCAAGCGCTTGCAAGCGCTTGCACGCGCTTGTATCCAAAAACACTACGTCTTACCGTAGTGTTAATATAGCACATATTTTAAGCGCGTGCAAAAATTTAAAGCTTATATGCTACATGCTTGCAAGCGCGTGCAAGTGCTTGTAAAATGTTAAATTATGTTATTTGGTGTATATAATATGTATATACATATATGTGAAATGGGTAAGTAAATTTTATAGTTTTTAAATTGCATGTTTTTTTTTGTTTTGGGTACCTAAATATAAAATTCATTTTTATGCTTTTTCAATTGCATGAATTGATTGCGGTCCCAGTCAGTCAAACGAGACAGTGCATTCTGTCATTATTCAGTGAGGATAATGCTTAGATTAAAAAATAATATAAATAAATGGAGTTTAGAAAAATTATAAATCTTTTCTTCTTACCTTAAAGTCACGGCAAGTCTTTCTTCAGCTTCAATTGTCTCATGGAAATTGGTTGGTCCCTTTTTAATTATATGTTGTACACTGTTTAAAATATATCCAAATGTGGCAGGAGACATCCGATAGTATTCGAAAAACCGTTCTTCATCTTCGCACAATGTTTTATGTAAATGGTGATATTCACCAAGGGTAGATCTTACTTTGTAAACGTTCTGTACAGAACACTTTTTTTTTTAAATATTGATTTCTTAAATAAACATTTTCTAACAATATTAACTCTTCACAGACAGATAACGCCATGATGATTACCTTCAAGCCTGAAAACCGAATGCAAACTGTCTGTGAAAACAGTTTTCGAAATACACGCGCTTGCAAACGCGTGTAATATAGTCCGCAGTTGACCACTCTTCAAGCGCGTGCAAGTACTTGCACGCGCTTGCAAGTGCGTGTATTTCAAGCGCACTAAGTAACCGCAGCCTAACACTTGGCGTTAGGCGCCGTAAATGTTTTTTTTATTAAAAGTGAAGAGTCATAATCTGTCTTCACAAAATTATGAAAGGTCGTAAATGTGGTCAGGGTTTTATGACCAGGGTCATAAAAATGTGTCGAGGGTCGAAAAGAAAACAAATGTGGCGAGGATCATACAAAAATCAAGTCTTGATTAGAGATGCCGCGAATAGTGTTTATAGCGAATAGTCGAATACCGATTAATCGCCATTCCCTATGGCGAATAGTCGAGTAACTCGCCATCATTATTCGACATAAAAAATGTAAGAAGTAGGTTCCTTTTTCATACGTATTCTTTGTTTTCGGCAGCTGTATTTTGCACGTCGGCACTCCTTTTTGTTGACCGACGCGCGTTCTGTTTATTTTGTCCATTCTTAAATTGTGGGATGTGGGATATTAAATTGTGGGATATTAATTATAAAGCCTAACTAATTAACTTCACCATGACATGATTTGTTTTTATTATTAGTTTTTTAGGAAAAATTAAAGTTTGATTATTTTTAAGTCTACAATTTTGTTTTCATTAAGAGTATATTTTAGACAACTATTCGCCGAATGTCGAATAATACTAGTTATGATTCGGTATTCGACGAATAACAAAATAAATGTCGAGTAATGCCGAATACCGAATAATAGCGAGTATTCGCGGCATCTTTAGTCTTGATCAATTGGATTCTGATTCTGAATCATAACAACTGATTTCACATGATCATAACATACCTAAATGATAATTTAACTATTTATGTTTAGAATAAGACAGTACGTGTAATTAAATCAAACAAAATTACGTACATATTCATATTGCAAATTTAACATTAAGTTTTTTGAATGTCGCAACGACAGACAGCAAGCATTTCGGCGTTACTCCATAGAACTCTGTAGCTCATGCTAACTAAAACGTCTGATTTTCAGATGTTTATTTATTTATTTCCAAAAAAACAGGTTTAAATCAAGATCACAGTATTCTAATCGATATTCCATTTCATTTGTCATTCCAAAATTCCAAGTCATTAAAATTGTTTTTTTTATAAACTTTTTTGAATTAAAACAAAACATATTAACTTTTTTGAATTAAACAGGTTCTAGTGCTTAAGAAATTATGAATGAGTTTACAGATAATTATATCGCTGGCATAATATTCCGTTATATGTAGTATTAGCAGGTCCCTAAGTCAGGCAATTTCACATCAAATAGTACTTACCAAATTTAGATGAACTCAGATTTCGTCAACTCGTACTTGTAAAATGGCATACATTTGACTATATTTTAGATTTAATCAAAGATTATGAAGTACTTAACTTATAGTTACCTCACAGTTGGAAACAGATTCCAGTTAAAATACAGCTGTATTTAAATGATTGTATTATATCAGGGGTGGGCAAACTTATTTTCTTATTTTTCTAAAAAAATCTTTCCTTTAACTTAATAATCTGTCCAAAACACAAACTCTTTCTTATTATTATCACTATATTATTATTTGAACTTAACATTATTGTTCGAATCACTGATTCATATTATGATTACTATTTTTCCAAATTTTGGTTTTTATAGTTAATTCAAATTAGACGTCTTCAAATCTGAAAAAAAAAATTTTCTTTATTTGAAACATCACTATTTGTTATTATGTTTACTAAATTTTTTTTATCAATTTCGATGCTTATTTAAATGTTTCCTTCTCTAAACTTAATCGTTGTTGATTCGCGATTGGTTTACCGCGAATATTGTAGATGTTCGATGAAAAATAAAAGAGCGGATTCGATTTATAAATTTATTTTAACTGCATAAATTGATCAAGATACTTTGGAATTACAACAAAACGTGAGCAACGTCGACGACAACGAGTAAGAAGCGAATGAGAGTTAGAGTAAGAATGTAATCATTAATATATAAAAATTAGTGTTGTTTTAGTTCGTTTCAACCCCTAAAATTTACATATTTCAAAAATCTGGGTTGAAACGAACCGTATTCACAAGCAATTTGTTTCCAAATCTCAAAAAAAGGAATGTGTGCAATCCTTTGACACACGCCGAGTCGACGAAATATTACGTCCGTTTATGATGCATTCGAGATGCCGGTTTTATGATGGCACTGGCACCTCAAATACATCAATCATGCCGACGCATGAAACTGTCTCGGCGTGGGTCATACCTATGGCGACAAATAGTAACATTCCAGATGCGACGGAACAATCGTCTTGTTCAAAACACTATTTCTATTGATTAATATTTATTTATTTAACATTTTTGTTTAAAACACTGTTGTAGTTTAATTTTTCAGTTGTTAAACTTCACTTTAACCACAAGTTGTTGACAACTCATTTGATAAATCAAAGTCCTATTTTCTTTTTTGGAAGTTGTTTTTGAATTGAACCTTATTCTAAGTTCCTTACATATGCCACTTAATTACAAAATCTCTATATAATCCAAATTTACAAGGTCTCTATGTAAACCAAATTCATGAATATTCATAAAACCTAACTGCGAAATCTCTATATAAACCAAATTCATGATAATTCATAAAACCTAATTGCAAAATCTCTATATAATCCAACTTTACAAGGTCTCTATGTAAACCAAATTCATGATAATTCATAAAACCTAATTGCAAAATCTCTATATAATCCAACTTTACAAGGTCTCTATATAAACCAAATTCATGATAATTCATAAAACCTAATTGCAAAATCTCTATATCCTACTAATTTCTTTTCGTACGCTAATGACTTTAAACTTGTTTTACAGGATAATTCTTAAACCTATTGTATGTTTATGCCGGAATTGTTGATGCGCTGCTCTCCAATGGGCCTGGTATAAACTAATATTTCTATTAAGATCGCAATGTAGACTGGCTTAGGAAGCTCTAATCCAGGATTCTACAAAGTTCTCTTTTAGTTAGAAATATGCCGAATGTTCAAGTCTTGAATGCTGGCTTAGGAAACACTAATCCAGACTTATTTCAAATCGTAGACGACAATGTTGAAGAGAAGTGAAACGCTTGAAGTTCTGCTTAACACTAATTTTATTTTCCAAAATTTACATCTTATATACTACTCAAAACTCTTATCACAAGATTAAAAAACTCTTTATCAAATTATTACAAATATGCATATACCCTAAATTCTTATCAAATTTAACATTATGATTTAACCCTTAATCTAGCGAATCCTACCTTATCAACCTATGAAACCTAAACTATCCTGATCATATGAAACCTAAACAATCTTTATCATATAACCCTAAACAAATACTATTGAACATGCTACAGAAACCTAAACAAATACTTATGATCATGCTACAGAAACCTAAACAAATAATATAGCCAGACCTAACCAAACGATCTACCCAAACTAATCTTAATCATACTAAACACCTATACTAAGCCAAAATTGCCGGCTGTTGGGCGGATTTGAATTCGCGTTCTCCAGGGTATCTTTATATTTTCATTCTTATTTATTTATTTTCTTTTTCATAATTCTCTTCTTTTCTTTTATTTTTATTCTTTTATAACTCTCTCACTTCTTCTTTTTTCTTTATTTCTGCCAACTCGCTTTTCCTTTCTATACTTGAGTCGCTCGTTGTGCAGCTTCTGCAACTCCCTACTGATTTGCAGACGTTGTTCCTGCCCTACGGCCAACAGCAGGCGGCGACGGACCTCCTCTATAGCCCGGCGGAAGTTAGCCTCATTTTCTGTGCGGCGTTTCGGGACACGGACGTTGGGCAGTGGGGATGGCTGTGCGGTCTCCCGTCTGGATGAGTTCCGGGCGCGGTACTCCTCTAGAATGATGGGCCTAGGACCGGCCCCCGGGTCACGCAGAGCATCGGTCAACGATTTTCTGGGCGATTCTGGCACTAAGGATGGACCAACTTATTAGTTTGGTCGACTAGGAACCTAGATGATGGGTTTTATCAACCGCTTTCAACTTGGGGATTCCCCAGAAACCGATAGGTTCCAGGAACCGTGTTCGGTTGGTTGGTTTGGACGTTAAACGATGGGCTTATACAACCACTTTCGCTTAGACGCCCCCAAAAGTTCGGTAGAGAATTTTGAAATTGGGATGATGGGTTTTTCAACCTCTTTCAACTACAACTCCTTTTAGCCGATGGGCTTTACGGACCACTTTCGGCGCTAGTTGTACTCACTTGTCCTTTCTTGGATATTCTCCTAGTCAGGTCTAGCTTTGACAACTGATGCTTTCCCTAGCTTTCGCCGGCTTTTTATATTTTGAAACCGGGAATTTCGTCCGTTATTGCGATGTTGTCATGTGTTGCTAAATTCCTTTTAGTGTACGGTGGCTCCATCATGTAGTGACCAGTTGAGTTTTTTAGAACTCACTTTTCCTCATGTGGTTGACTTCGACAAGTGACAGTCGGTTTTGGCAAGTGACAGTGCGCAGTTGTTTATGTTTGTTTTCTGTAGTTTTATGTGTTTCTATGCAGATTTATGTGGACCGCGATGTTCGGTTAAGTTTTATGGAACCAGCTGATGTCTGATGTTTGATTTCTTCTAGGGTTATTTTGTTTTGAAACACTTCGGTGACTGTTTGAGCATGGTGACATGTGACATTATGCTTTCCTATGTTTATATGCTGAACTGTTGCGCATTACCATTGTCAACGTGAACATAAACATCACTTCTCTTGGTGAGTGAAATGGTGATTATGATTATATGTGTTTTTTGTGTACTTTGTTATTTAGGTTATCCGGTGTTATGGATATGGTAGGTGCGTCGTGTTTGCATTATTATGGTGTTTTAACCTCTTTTGTTTTAGGTGATGCGGCGTCTCACAACAACACTTTTTTTATTAAGATTGGTATATTTTTCAATTTCGGTTTCTATTTAAAAATTTATTAGACGTCTTCAGGCGCGAACGCCTCCCCGAAGCAAACTGCCACTGACCACCGTGCGCGTTAGTTTTTGTCTCTTCTCAGGGGAAACTAACATCACAGATTTTGCATTCTTGTCTTCGCGGATGGCGACAGAGAATGCTCATGATCAGCGATTCTCGCTCCCATTCCTCGGATGTCGACGACTGCTGCAAATAACCAGCTAATCTGTCTTCGCAGTCATTCACTATTTTCGATTTTTTAGCTTTCCGTGCCGATGTATTTGTTGAAATAGAAGTCGACGTAGAGGGTCCAGGAGTCGATGGCGCTGGCGACGACGGATCAAAATCATCGCTCGTCAAATCTGCCACAACGTCGAACCGTTCCAAAAAACTGCAAACTGTTGGTCTGTAAAAGAAGTTTTTTTGAAAAACTCTGGCCAGAAGGTACTCTACAATAACTTACTCAGAATCTGTGGCAAACTTCCTTAAAAAATCCATTTCTTTCAGAAGCCATTCTGTCCGGGGCGGCTTTGGTTTCGTGTAGCCACTTCCGCTGGCTCCTTTTTGGTTCCGTAGTGCCAGTTTGAATTTTGCCTTTAAATTCTTCCAACTTTTCTGGCACTCGTCTTCTGTAAAATATAAAACAAATTTATATTATTTTTACTTGAAATTGTTTCATACTCACTTGTTAATCCCACTCAATTCGCTATTTCCCGCCAAATCTGCATTTTCAATGCATTATTCTTATATTATCGATGCCCAAGATCGAACAACATTTCCCGCCCAGGCTTCCGTACTTCCGAAATCAATCTAATTTCAATATCTAAAAACAGATTTTCATTTAAAAAAACAGTATGTTTTTCACTAGTTTTTCAAAAAAAACAAACAAACATTTCACTTACCAGTCATTTTCTTTTCCTTATTTTCACAAATTTAATTTCACACGAAGCAGAACACATTCACGATGACGGCTGAAATGTCAATATCATGTCAACGAAAATTTTCCGCACAAAAGTTGAAGTTGGTTCAACTTTGGCAGAGAGAGAGCTGAATTCGCCGCAAAATTCGTTGCATGCGAGAGCTGTCAAAACTCCATATAAAAAAAAGAGTTCCGCACACGACGGACGGACCAGTGAATCCAGCTTTACTGCGCGTGGTGTTAAAATCCGATCGTGGCGAAACATTGCCACACATGAGCATGCCTTAAATGCTGCGTCAGCTGGGAACGAAAATGAAAAATTATCGCACATGTGCTGACACAGCATTTTGGGCAACGAACGAAAAACTCGTTGCGCTGGAATGTGTTTCTCGGCGACAGGGGAAAAGGAGGGAGAGGAGTACATGTGTGGCTGGGCCTTGGCTCAGTTAACAATGTCGCTTCAAAAAAAAAATTCTTTAATTATCATGTTATCGTTAATGGGATGTTTGCAATTGTCCACAATCCTTCACAAGTTTGTTACAGTCAGGATCCAGTTTGTTCGTACTAATTCACAAGACACTGTGTAAATTCGAGTCTGTTAACGGAGACCAATTCTTTGACTTGTTAGTGTTCATACATGAGAAAGTTTGTTCGCAAGTATAGGTAGATGCGAAGAACACGAACATTCTTCTAGCAAACGTTTCAAATTACTAAACTTTTCCGTGCTTAGTGATGCATAAAATTCAGTGAGTTTCATGTTGTTAAAAGTTTCCTTCAAAGCATGGTTTGTGAGTAATTCAATTAATTGAAACTGGAGATCACTAGACGCGGCTTCAGTATTGAAAGTAATTGGTAGCTCAACAAATTGAATTTATCTTCCCTGGATTTAAAATCAGCTCCTTCTTGAAAACTCCTTTTTTAAAGCTGATACTTGCTTACTGTATTTTCTTGAACGCACTTGATTAACGGTGTGTGTCTGTAGTACGGGAAAATGCATAAAATTTTGCTCACTTAATTGTTTGGATAAGGGTAATAGTTTCACTTCAAATGATTTTATTGCGAAAAACAACTCATGTGCAAGGACTGTCTTGCCTTGTAGTGTAATGTTCAGTTCATTCAATTTGTCGAAAACGTCAATTGCGAAGGCTAAATCACACATCCATTCTATGTTGTTCATGTTACTTAAAAATTCACAACTAAATTCTTTCATTTCAAAGAAGAGTAAAATTTCTTCGTTTAGATTCCATACTCTTCTTAAAACATTCCCAATGGTGAACCAACGTACGTCTCTGTGATAGAGCACATCTGAGTATTCACAGTCCATTAAAATGTAATTCATATCTACTCAAGCAGCTTTTAACACCTTCATACAAATCTTTGCCAGTTTATGTGTCCTTCATTGATGCCACTGGTAGCAACTCTTCAATAATTGAAAAATTACGATCAATTCCTCGGATAAACAAGAGAAATTATGCGGTATCCTGAGTATCAGTGCTCTCATCTACCGCCAATGAGTACCATTCAAATGATTTTGCCAACCGGATTGGATAACCGAATGTTTGGATAACCGGATATACTCTAAGTGCAGCTTGTTTGCAAATGCTAGATATGAGGGTGGCAACATCAACGCAATGAAGTAAATCGCTCGGTCCTGAATCTATAATTGTCGGCAGCATAAAATTCTTACGCATACCGAAAATTTGCCCTAGTAGCTCAAAATGAGGACAAATTTTTTTGATATATATGGGATGGTATACTTATCTTATCGTTTACCTTCAACCGATGCCTCATTCCCCTCGTTCAGCAAACCAGCAGCAGTACCTTCCCTCCAGTTCTCGGCCTCTGTAAATGTCGATTTCAAGTCCCTCATTTTATTTTTTACAACTGTTGTCCCAAGTTCTGCCAATTGTGTTAATTCGTAGGCGTCGAATAACGCCTTGTAAAATTGTGGGGCAGTAGGTTTCTGCAAAATAAATTACATATTAAAAATTTTTCCTTCAGAACTATTTATACAAACCTCAAAACAATCTAGCTTTTCTTTCAATTTGTCAATTATTGACTCCAGTAAAACCGCAGTGTAGCTTTTCGGCCACCTGTAGTTGCCACCTTCACGTTCCCTATACTACAATTTCAATTAATTTAAATTTAAATTCAAATTTTTAACACTTTTTCACCGTTTCTTCGCAAATGTTTTAAAGTTTAATAAAAGACTTTATAATTATTTTTAATTAGATAACTTAATTACTACAAAAATATATTTAATAAAAATAAGACGATATTCACACTGACATCTGACAGCAAATATGAAATACGAAATATGCAAAATACGACAATTTTTACCGTCGTAAAATTTACGAAATACGACGTTTACGACAAATATGATGTCCCTTTGTTTATTTTAATTTTTTTTTTTTCGTAAGAAGATTAGTTATGTTTAGGGAAAGAGTTTTTTTGACATACATTTAGTTTCCATTCTAATTTTCAAATTCCAGAGGACACTTGACGTTCCGAATTACTTTAAAGGCATTCTGTATTTTCAAATAATTTCATTTATCATTTTAAGATATCAAATAACTCCACATAAATTCTCCGATTTTATTATCGTACGTCTTTGACTCTATGTTGAGGAATGTCAAGTAGTTATTCGCGGAACTTGACATGCACCGAATAATTGTTAGTTGAGGTGGTGGATAGTAGTATATTATATTTTTTTTACAGCAACCTCGGTTTCTAATCTGGTATGTGTTTTTCGCACTATTCGTAATTGTTGTGTTTACCATATTTAATTTCTTTCTGATCCGAGATCTGCACAGCGAGTTCGCTTCGAAGTGGCACGCTGTTTAATGGACAGAATTGAAGCGGAAAATCAGGCCTCCAGTGAAGTTTATGTTTTTGATGAGAACGCAGTGCTACTGAGTTCAACCGGAATTCAAGAAGAACCACTTTAATAATCTAAATTTAAATCTTATATTTTATTATTAGCTATCATGGTAGTCTTAAATATTATGAGTAAAATTAATCTTATTATCTAAATGCAACCGTATTGGAAGCTCACTTCTCCTTCATGAACGAAGTATTGAGATAGTTCATCCCGTATTTCTTGCCCTGTACTGCTGGTGAAAGTGCGATTCGATTCAAGTGGGTAAAAACTTTTTTCAGTGTTTACAATTCCACGCCAGTCACCATCCACAATATTCCCTTGATCATCATAGCGATCGACCGTCATGGGATTGGAATAAATACTGCTTCGTGTTATGAGGTAGTTATGGAGTGCACAGCAAGCAACTGTGATTTTTTGTGCCTTTTGTGGATCAAGTTGAATCGGTTTTCCGAATACACGAAAACGACTTGCTAAAATGCCAAATGCATTTTCTATCACACGTCTTGCACGCGATAAGCGATAATTGAAAATTCACTCGAGTCCAGTTAAATTTCGCTTCGAATATGGTTTCATCAAATTCTTGCTCAATGCGAAGGCATCATCTCCAACAAGAAAATAGGGAATTGATTCATCTCGTCCGGGTAATGGGCCAGGTGGTGGCAAATGTAATTTGTCATGAGCGAGTGATGTGAAAAACGATGTGCGCTTAAATACACCCCCGTCTGATATTCGTCCGTTCGCTCCAACATCAATGTATATAAATCTATACTTTGCATCCGCAATTCCCATCAGCACAACACTATGCGTTCCTTCAAAAAAAAAAGATTGATTTCTGAAAGTAGCGAAGCGAATTGTTACCTTTATAATTATAGTAAACACTTCCTGAGCAAGGCGGGGCTTTGATTCGCCGTGTTTCCCATCAACAGCGCCAATGCAATGTGGAAAATTCCAGCTATCATTGTATTCACGAGCCAATTCCATCCAGTGTTCTTCATTCGATGGAAACTAGAATATAAATTATAGTTGGAATTGTTGACTGATAAATTCAGAGGATATTACTTTTAAAAAGTGAGGCAGCAAAACTTTGTATATGGCGTCGCAAACCTCTGGAAATATGGTCGAGATGGTTGATTGCGGAATTCTAAAGAGATATTGCAGGGACATGAAACTGTCACCTGTAGCCAGGAACCGCAGTGTGAGTGCTAGACGTTCACCAGGTGAAATGGCATTTGAATCTCTTCGTTGAATCAATGGAGATACCATTTCTAACAGATGATTGAAATCATCAATGTTCATATGTAGGAAATTTTTGTAGAGATGCGGCACTTCATTCTCTAGCTCTCGCAGGAGTTGGTTGTAGCATCCAAGCTCATTGCGTCGTCTGACCCAATCGCGCACCCACACTTTACGTTTTCGGCGAGCTCCTTTATTCTCCCCATTTTCAACAGCAAATTGAGCAGCCTGACCAAGAATGCAAACTAAAACTGTATCTTCTTCGGAATCAGTCATATTTGAAATATTTATTAAAACTCAAACGATACTCGATACTCTAATTGAAATATTTATTAAAACAGGTGATGAACGATATAACTTGTCATTTCTGACATATGAATTACTCACAACAAATAAAGTTTTGCTGAAATTATTTGCTTTAATGTAATGGGGTAGCAAATATATTTGCTACAAAATGAGCAAATAGACTGCTACCCATGTAGCAAACAGTGTAATGACATAGCAAATATATTTGCTCCAAATGAAAATTTGAGCAAATAAATTTTGTAGCAAATATAGGAAATATTTGCTTCGTGTAATGCCACCTTTAGGATCGAAGGTGGCAGGATCGCCATGTAATGTTTAGTCTTGGAGGTTTAACACATAACTTTCATCACTTTTTTCGCTCTAAGTTATCCAAGTAGTTCCTGCAGAGTTTAGATGAATGCTTGGGGTAATTATCGTGCTGAAAAGTGAAGTTCCTCTCAATCAGGCGACGTCCAGAAGATGTTACATTATCTTATATGATTTGTTTGTTACCTTCTCACCAGGTCGCCAGCTGATACTCCACCAAAGCAACCCCAAAACATCACAGACTTTCCTCAATCATGTTTAACTGTAGGCACAACACATTGATCTGCCATCCGCTCTGCAGTTTTTCTGCGTACAAAAACACGTCAGTTTGTCCCGAACACCTCAAACTTGGATTCGTCACTACACAAAACTTTTGTCCTCTGTTCGGTTGTCCAGTCGTTGTGTCCGAGATGTTATGAAAATTTTATTTTTTGTCCTCTCTTTTCATAACAGGACAAGGAGTGCATCTATTAGAAGATCACTTGCCCCTTTTCGCCCTGTTGACGTGGCGAGAACGGATTAAAAACACACTAAATTCTCACTAAACGCTTTATTATTTAGTTGGTTTGTTCAATACATTCTCAAACTCACATTTATGGCTTACTTTTACTTCAACTCTTCTTTATTTATAATTCTACTTTTCTTTCACTCAATTCTTTTTAGAAGTTTTACTTTTACTCAATTCATTTCTTCCTTCTAATTTCACTTTTACTCACTTCTTCCTTATAACTTCACTTTTACCCAATTCTTCTTAGAAATTTTACTTTTACTCAATTCATCCAAAAAAATCGTACTTGTACTCAATAATTTTTCTTTTAATCAATTCTTCTTAATAATTTCACTTCTGCTCAATTATTCCTTATAAATTTTTCTTTTACGCACTTCTTCCTTATAGTTTTTCTTTTACTCACTTCTTCCTTATAACTTCACTTTTACCCAATTCTTCTTAGAAATTTTACATTTACTCAATTCATCTTAAAAATCGTACTTGTACTCAATAATTTTTCTTTTAATCAATTCTTCTTAATAATTTCACTTCTACTCAATTTTCTTTATAGTCTTTCTTTTAATCAATTCATCTTAATAATTTTACTTCTACTCAATTTTCTTTATAGTCTTTCTTTTAATCAATTCATCTTAATAATTTACTTCTACTCAATTCTTCTTGAAAACTGTACTTTTAAACTATATTCTCCACTTTCCACTCTGTCCGACCGTCACCCGTCGAAGTTCCCACTGGACTGCCCTTCTCTGATCCTCATGGGCTTCTTTTAGATTCGCATCCGAGACCTGCCTTACCGACGGTCTTTTAGGGGACCCAATCGGCTTGCCTTTTTAACTGAGGCGTGGTCAGCGTCCCGATGTGATCTCGCGCGTCCCTTCACGGAGGTCGCGCTTGCCATTTGACACCTCGAGCGAAATTGAGTCAATGTCGATAACGGCACTTTCACTCATAATCTGTCCACTTGATGGACATGGAATTTTAGGGACAGATTTCCTTGAATTTTTACTTGTCGGCGCCGTTGCGCAATAATGACTTTCGAGAAAGTCATAAATAATGATCCTCGAGAGGGTCATAAATGGTCCCTGGAATTTATTGACCTGTTCTCAACAAGGGTTCAAGGAAAGGGGTCGTAAATTTGTTCGCCCGTCATGGTGTCAATGACGAGGGTGATCGTAAAAGAGGAAAAAAACGAAACGGGAAAAAGGTAAGGGAAAAGAGGCAGAGGGTTGTGTGCGTGAGAGTGCGATCCGATTGGAATCCTTAGATGGGATTCCAATTGGATCCTGAATCGAGATTGATCGTTGATTAAAATTTTCGTAAATTCCGATCGATTTATTTACTACATTTTCCTCCCCCCCTAAAAAAAAATTTTCTTCCAGCAAGAAAATTTTTCCTTATGAGTGTGGACATACCGACTCGTTCGTCTAAGAAGAATTGCTACCAAGTTTTACATGGTGTTTACCCTTTCCATGGGTTTACAAAAATGAAATACTTATTTTATCTTATGTGAATATCTTTAAGTTTTCGTTTCTTATTTCTAGACTAAGTGATTCTTCTACATAGTTGTCCCTATTTTGGTTCCTTTTGTTTACTTTCTATTAATTTTGAAAATCCTTCCTCGAAATTTTCACATTTATATATTCTTACTGTACTGGCTCATGGAAGAGCTTTAAATTATTGTTATGAACTCGTCTTTCTCTGCGTCCCACCCTTATAGTGGAGTTTTCTTTGGAATTAGTTTTGACAATTTGGTACGGCCCATGCCAAATGGGAGAGAATTTATTGGTGCGCACTTGATTTTTTAGGAGGACCTTGTCTCCGATTTTGAATTCTTTTGCTAGTGATCCTTTGTCGTAATAATTTTTCGACAATTGTTTTTGTTTTAGGGAGGCTTCTCTTGCTAGCTTGTGGCTCCATTGAAGCCGGGCCTTCAATTCATTGGCGTAATTGTCGTAATTGTAACAGATTGTGGGATTAATTTTAAGGTTAGTTGGCACTTCTGCCGGAAATCCATACAACAACTCGTGAGGGGTGTAGTTGGTGCTACAATGAGGGGTTGTGTTGTACACAAACATCGCGTAAGGCATCCACGTATCCCATGTTTGTGGATCTTTATCTACAAATGATCGAAGATATTCGGCTAATGTCCTATGACTTCGCTCGAGGGCACCATTTGTTTGGGGGTGGTATGGTGTCGTGGTTATGCGTCTGATTTTTAAAAGTTTGGAGGTTTCTTTGAACATGCCTGCTATGAGGTTGGCACCTTGGTCTGTCAATACTGTCTCGGGTATACCATGCCTGCACACTACCATAGTGACAAATGCTTCCGCTAGGGTGGCAGATTCGGTATTGACGATGGGGATGGCTTCTGAATACTTGCTTAGGTCGTCTTGGAAGGTAAGTAGGTATTTATGGCCAGTATAAGAAATGGGTAAGGGACCTACTACGTCCAGGTAGACTTTTTCAAATGGTTTAAGGCAGATGTTAGGGATTCTCATGGGGATCTTGGGGTTCTTTGAAACTTTGTTCTTCTGGCAACTCTCGCACGATTTTATATATCTGGCTACGTCCCTGGCCATTCCTTTCCAGTAGAACTGTTTCTTAATTCGCTTGACTGTCCTTGACACTCCTTGGTGTCCTCCTGTGGGTAGCATGTGGAAGTCTTCGAGAACCTGAATTTTTTCAGATTCTGAATTTAAGGTTTTTACCCTATCCAGATATATGTTCACGGTGATATTCCTTGATCCTATTACTTTTCGTATTGTGTTTTTGAATAATATGTCCTCTTGTAAGCTAGAAATGGGAACTGAAATGTGGACGTTGTGTCGAGATTCTTCATGTTGGAGGATTTCCTCCAAGATATCTTCTAGGTTCTTTTGATCCTCATTAGTTCTGATAGGATAATTGATTCTAAAAATGTGGTATTGTGAGTTTTTATCATATCCTATTACGTGCTCGCTGTTATCATAACTGTTTAGCTTTAGTAGCTTATTTAATCCTTTTTCTATAGAACTTTCATACCTGGGCAACAGGAAGAATTTTGGGGTTGCATTTTTGCGGATAAGGGATTCGTGGTTTTCTATAATCGCGCCTTCTTTAGTAAATATACCCGGTTTATTTTTTTCTGGGGCTACAGGCTCGCTTTCCTCAGCCGCCCTCTGCTTCTTTGCTTGTCCTCTAGTCAGGACATTTATACTAATATTTTCTCTATGGATATCTGTATCGTTGACCGGGATAGCTCGGCTGAGTGCGTCTGCGTTCGCGTTGAGCTTCCCTGGCTTGTGTATCACCTCGTAATCGAACTCTTCGAGGCGAATTTTCCATCTCATTAGTCGTGAGGACGGGTTTTTCAGATTCACTAACCATACCAGGGGCTTGTGATCCGTAATTACCGTGAATTTTCTGCCATAGACGTAAGGCCTAAATTGTTCGACTCCATACACGATTGCTAGTAGCTCCTTTTCTATAGTGGAGTACCTAGTTTCGGCCTCGTTCAATGCCCTACTGGCGTAAGCTATTGGTCTGTCACCTAGTTCGCCCTTCTGAGAAAGCACCGCCCCGAGGGCTAGTCCGCTCGCGTCTGTAGTGACGAAAAATTCCTTATTATAATCTGGATACGCTAGAATGGGGGCTCTGATTAATCTGTCCCGGAGCTCACAGAATGCCTCTTCACAAAGGGCATCGAATTTGAAGGGAACATCCTTCTTTAGTAGTTTGGTGAGAGGTTTCGCGACTTGCGAAAAGTTGGGTATAAATTTCCTGTAGTAACCTACAAACCCGAGGAAGGCCCTCACGTCCTTCACCTTCTGGGGTCTGGGATAAGTTTTCACGCATTGGACTTTGGATGGGTCGGGCTTGACCCCATTGTCAGTGATAAGATGACCCAAATACATTATCTCCTTTCTAAGGAAATGGCATTTCTCTGCCTGTAATTTAAGGTTATATTCTCTCAGTCGTTCCAAAACGGCTATTAGTCTCCTATTGTGTTCGGTCAGGTTGTATCCATGGATGACTATATCATCCATGTATATGAAACAGTGGATGCCTTGCAGACCAGTGAGCACGTTGTTCATGGTCCTTTGGAAGGTCGCTGGGGCTTCCTTCAGACCGAATGGCATCCGGCTATATTCATAATGCCCGTATGGCGTACTGAAAGCGGTCTTCTCACCGTCTTTCGGATCCATTTTGATTTGGTGGAACCCACTCGCCAGGTCTAGGGTGGAGAAATATTTGGATTTGCCCAATTGATCCAATATGTCGGTAATATTGGGTAGCGGGTATGCGTCACCAACTGTCACTTCATTCAACTTTCTGAAGTCTACCACCAAGCGCCATCTTTTGTTCCCGTTCTCGTCGGGTTTCTTAGGGACTAACAACAGTGGGGAGTTCCACGGACTGTTTGATGGCTTGACTATCTCCATCTCCAACATTTCCTGGATCTGCCGATCAATTTCTTTTCTACTGGTTTCTGGCAACCTATATGGCTTGGTGTATATGGGATTCTGATTAGCGACTATTTCTATTTTATGGGTAGCTGCATCTGTGTAGGTTAAGTGGTCCCCCTCGAGATAGAATAAGTCATTGTATTCCCTACAAATCTCTCGGATGCTTAGGGCTTCTTCTTCGTTACAATGATCGAGTTTTATAAGTTCTTGGAGCTTCCTTATCCGGTTTTTTACGGGATCCCTTTCATAATCGGGCATCACCACGTCGAAGTCGTTCAGGCTTTCGTAGGTTGGATTGATTTCCCTTCTACATAGGGTAATGTCTTCCTCATTATTGTTGAGTAGGAGAATCTTGACAGTTCCGTTATCTGGCTTTGCAACCGTATTGCCCATGATAACGCCTGGTTTAACTTCCCTACTAAAGAATACTATCTCGCCTTCCACTGGCGCAGGTATTGATACCACAGTCTCGGTGCGGGCTGGGATTAGTACAAAATTATGGACTCCGCCGTCGTTGCTAGATTTATCATGTTCATTTTCGTTTTCAGAGTAACCTCTGTTACTAGATATATGATATTCGTTTTCGTTTTTGGAGTAACCTTTGTTACTTTGTTTCTTGGATTTATTTTCCTTTTCGAGGTAACCTTTGTTACTGGATATATTATGTTCGTTTTCATTTTCGGAGTAACCTTTGTTACTTGGTTTCTTGGATTTATCCTCCTTTTCGAGGTAACCTCTGTTACTATTTTTATTAGATTGCTTTACGATATTGTTCTTTCCTGGCGTAACGTCCAGGGTTATAGATTTCGTTCTATAATTAATTTCCGCGAGGGTTTTCCGAAGAAAATCGTGGCCTATCAGACCACCATAATTAAGCGATGATTCTTCGCTTATGATTTGAAATGTGTGCTGCATTTCAATTTCCCCGTCCAGTTTTATTGTTCCCAATATTTGTCCTCTAGTATGGACCGAGTTGGAGAACAAGGTTTTGACGTTATATATTACATCACCATCGAATCTGGCCTGGGGCTTTAGCATGCTTGATTTTACTAGGCTTATTTCAGCTCCAGTATCGATAATAAATTCAGTCTGAGTATTTTTTGATATGTTTAGAGGTAAAGTCATAGTTAGGGTTCCCTGGTTCACGTTTATCGGAACGGTCAGGGTTTTTGGTACTCTTACTGGTGATTTGGATGTACATCGGCTTGAACGTGCATCAGCGAAGGTTCGCCGACATTCGACCTTCGCCACGAATGGTTTCCCGATTCCGGGTTGTCGGAGTTTTGTTTATTCCCGTGTGGGGTTTCGTATCTTCGTGGGGACTGTTGGTTGTTTTCATTGAATTGTGTTGCCGGCTGACTTAGGGAGAGGTTTCTCTGCGCGTTGGCGAAACTTCTGGCTCGGCATTCTTCTATTTCGTGTCCTTGTCTCTTGCAATATCTGCAATGGGGTTGACGCGTTTCATTATCTGCGTGTGCCAGAAAATTATTTGCTGGTCTCCGGGGTGGAGGGGGTTGGAAGGATACTTGTCGGTTCCCTATGGTGCACTGAGGGGCTATGTGTCCGGGTTTGCCGCACTTATAACACGTAGGAGGTTTGAGTGCTGGTTTCCGATCAGGGTAGTTGACATTCGGGGGTATATCTGGCTTAGGCGCCACGGGGCTGATTCGCGTCTCTACGCGGTACGCATGTTCCATTATGTAATTTATCATTGAACGTAACCTCTTCTCGGGATATACCTTGGCCAACATTTGCAGCTGGCTATTGGTTAACCCATCTTCTAGGGTTCTCACCGCCTGTGCTTCATTATCTGCCATCAACGAAGCCAGGAGGACTTCGTCCTGAGTGTATGCCATAGTGGCTTCATTCAGCAAGGACAGGTTGGATATAATCCTCTGGGTGAATTCTCTGGTGTTTTCTCCCTGCTTTTGGCGTAGCTGGTTCAACTGCGATTGGAGGTTCGTACGTGATAGTTTGGTTTCGAATTTGGCGCTTAATGCCGTCTTTAATTCTGTCCAAGAGAGTATAGGATTGTACTTGAGCACATCATAAGCACTTCCTGATAGCTTACTACGAATGACACCCAAGAATAATCTGTGTTCATTCTCATCGCAGACGGTTTCGAAAAGATCGTTGGCACATGCCAAGAATTTATGGAGGTCCTTGGGGTTACCATGGAACTCGGGTATCAGGTGCTGTGCTTGATTGACCGTGAATTTAGGTCTGAAGCTACTGGTGTTTTCAGAGGGGATAGAAGGGTTTTCAACTGCTAATTCCGTAAGACGGTCTATAGCCTGGTAATATTCTCTCTCGGTTTTTTCGAAGAGTTGCGAATTCAGATACTCCGATACTTCGGATTCAGATTCATGGTCTTGGATGATTTGGAGGTGTGTCGCCTCAAAAGGCTCCCAATGGTGTTCGAGGAAGTTCATTTTCCGCGCTAGGACGGGTTTCCGTATCGCAGAAGGGACATGTTGCGTCAGTCCTTCTATCATTCTGAGCAATATCTTGCTCCTCTCCTTCTGGATCCGGGTAAATTTCCCTAGGGTTGGGATATTCTTGCAAGTTTCGGAATTTTCTGTAGGGTTAATCCGGTTTTGCTGCCTTCGGGGCGAATTATTTGGTTCAATTCGATTTTCCGTTGGGATTTCCTCGAGATAGCTGAGATCTAATATCTCTGGGCCTGGGACTTCGTTTTCCCCGGTCATAGGTGGGTCAACGGGGTCTAGAAGGAGGGCTTTTTCTTTAAGGGATTCCTTGGTCCTCTCAATTAGGTCCATGGTGTTGTCAAAATGACGGGTTTGCGAGTACTCGTTAGTGGTATCGTGTTTTGCGTGGTTACGTATTTTTACATCAGTATCGTAACACGTTTTCCTGAGTTTAGCTAGAGTTTTGAGCTTTTCACTAACGACTTTCTTTAGTTTAATATTCTCAATAGACTCGGAGATCTTCTTGACCTCCCCACTGGTCTTGAATTGGGAATTAATGAGGGACACGTAGCCACGTTCCGTCATTTCGGGTTAAGTAGATCACGTTATTAGTTTGAAGGATCTTATTTTATATTCCCTTTTGGGCTGTTTGTGTGCTATTGTCTCTAAGTTTGAATATATATATATAGATTTTTTTTTTTCGTATTGTTTTGGAATATGGAGTCCGATTATTGGTTGGGCGCACGGTTTTGAGTTAGCGATTGTTCGAGGGACAGAACGATGTATGAAAATTATGGGGTTTCTCCATAACCAAAGGTGTCGAACCGTAACAGTAAGAGGTAGAAAGCCAGGAAACTCTGACCTGGGTGGTTGTCGTAATTTTCGGGACTGATGTTTACACCTGGTCCGATCTTCACCCCGAGGGCGGTAACAATGCGCCAAAGTCTATTGGCCACCAATGTCTGCTGTCGTTCAGGGAGCTCCGCTACGTATTCTCGCACTCTTTGTGCCAAGAGAATTTTCTCTTCTATGGGAATAATGCAATCTGTGGATTTTCTTTTAGGGTTGGGAGCGATTTGTGGAAAGGGCAGTTTGTCGGTCACGGTTAAAAGACAGTAAAAGCATAACAAGCTTCTTCCGGGGCAAGTTTTCAGAAATACGTCATGGAATACAACATCCGTGTCTACGCGTAACTCGAAGGCATTAATGCTGTCGCATAACAATTGGGTGAACCGCTTTTGTTCCTCCCAGGAAAGTTCCAAGACAAAACTACTCACGCGCTGAGCAAGAAGGAATTTATCTTCCCTAGATATGGTCGGATCCACCATGGGGCTAGATGAAAATATAAATGGAGGTAGAGACAGCACAAGTAATATCCGATAGCGACTCTAAAATATATCTTGGCGATAAGGAAGAGAAGTTGGAATAGTTGGAGGGCGTTCATAAGATTCACTAGTTGGCAAAATTCAACGGATTGAACTAGAGATTAGCAAGACGGGAATTCAATATAAGGGGGTTGTGTTATTTTCTTTAGCAATTTAGGGTAAGTTGGCAAGTCTAGCAAAGGAGGGGTTCTCTTCTATGGCGGACTCTGGTTCAGTCTCTTGTATGGGAGAGGAGAGGTAATAGGCGAAAATGCTATAATATATAACAGTCATGAATACAAGCAGGATTATAGGTATCATTACCTTTTCATTGTAAATAAAAAAAATAAGATCATCCATGACCTTATTCTAAAAGTTAGCGAGGGACAAGAGCGAGTTCATTTTACACGAAGAATAAAATAAAAAAAAAATAAAAGGGGGAAAAAGAAAAAAAAAATTTAGAAATCAAAAATGGTAAAATTTCAATAACTTCATAAAAGGAACCAATTACAATTTTTACACAATCTACATTTCTTCACAAGGACTCGGATTGAATTTTTCCTTATTGTGATAGATAGAGGTACAATTTAATCTTTTTCTTAAAAAAATCTTAGTTTACTTCTTCGCATCTGTGTTTTTTTTTTTTGTTTATATGGAACGTCTAACCTTATTTCGCTGGCTTGAACTCCTTCGTTGGGGTTTGTTTTCTCGTTCCCTGCTGAAACCCGCGTTGGAGCAATTCTGGCTCGTTGTTGGATGAGCTTCCTATTTTTCGTTGACGTTTGTTGGTGTTCACTTCACTTCACTTCCACTTGGAATTCGCAATTATTTATTAACTGTTATTGTTACTATATTTTGTTATGTAAGGTTTTCTTTTCACCAGGATCTCGTGGATCCCACCGCTGCCACCATTAATTTTGTTATGAAAATTTTATTTTTTGTCCTCTCTTTTCATAACAGGACAAGGAGTGCATCTATTAGAAGATCACTTGCCCCTTTTCGCCTTTTGACGTGGCGAGAACGGATTAAAAACACACTAAATTCTCACTAAACGCTTTATTATTTAGTTGGTTTGTTCAATACATTCTCAAACTCACATTTATGGCTTACTTTTACTTCAACTCTTCTTTATTTATAATTCTACTTTTCTTTCACTCAATTCTTCTTAGAAGTTTTACTTTTACTCAATTCATTTCTTCCTTATAATTTCACTTTTACTCACTTCTTCCTTATAACTTCACTTTTACCCAATTCTTCTTAGAAATTTTACTTTTACTCAATTCATCCAAAAAAATCGTACTTGTACTCAATAATTTTTCTTTTAATCAATTCTTCTTAATAATTTCACTTCTGCTCAATTATTCCTTATAAATTTTTCTTTTACGCACTTCTTCCTTATAGTTTTTCTTTTACTCACTTCTTCCTTATAACTTCACTTTTACCCAATTCTTCTTAGAAATTTTACATTTACTCAATTCATCTTAAAAATCGTACTTGTACTCAATAATTTTTCTTTTAATCAATTCTTCTTAATAATTTCACTTCTGCTCAATTCTTCCTTATAATTTTTCTTTTAATCAATCCTTTTTAATAATTTTACTGCTACTCAATTCTCGTTATAGTCTTTCTTTCAATCAATTCATCTTAATAATTTTACTTCTACTCAATTTTCTTTATAGTCTTTCTTTTAATCAATTCATCTTAACAATTTTACTTCTACTCAATTCTCTTTATAGTCTTTCTTTTAATCAATTCATCTTAATAGTTTTACTTCTACTCAATTTTCTTTATAGTCTTTCTTTTAATCAATTCATCTTAATAATTTTACTTCTACTCAATTTTCTTTATAGTCTTTCTTTTAATCAATTCATCTTAATAATTTACTTCTACTCAATTCTTCTTGAAAACTGTACTTTTAAACTATATTCTCCACTTTCCACTCTGTCCGACCGTCACCCGTCGAAGTTCCCACTGGACTGCCCTTCTCTGATCCTCATGGGCTTCTTTTAGATTCGCATCCGAGACCTGCCTTACCGACGGTCTTTTAGGGGACCCAATCGGCTTGCCTTTTTAACTGAGGCGTGGTCAGCGTCCCGATGTGATCTCGCGCGTCCCTTCACGGAGGTCGCGCTTGCCATTTGACACCTCGAGCGAAATTGAGTCAATGTCGATAACGGCACTTTCACTCATAATCTGTCCACTTGATGGACATGGAATTTTAGGGACAGATTTCCTTGAATTTTTACTTGTCGGCGCCGTTGCGCAATAATGACTTTCGAGAAAGTCATAAATAATGATCCTCGAGAGGGTCATAAATGGTCCCTGGAATTTATTGACCTGTTCTCAACAAGGGTTCAAGGAAAGGGGTCGTAAATTTGTTCGCCCGTCATGGTGTCAATGACGAGGGTGATCGTAAAAGAGGAAAAAAACGAAACGGGAAAAAGGTAAGGGAAAAGAGGCAGAGGGTTGTGTGCGTGAGAGTGCGATCCGATTGGAATCCTTAGATGGGATTCCAATTGGATCCTGAATCGAGATTGATCGTTGATTAAAATTTTCGTAAATTCCGATCGATTTATTTACTACAGAGACCCCACAGCAGTCTTTTGACACTGTTCTACTGCCACTCGTCCAAAAAGTCCTCCGAGTCTCCTTTTGACAGTTGATGTGCTCACTGGGTGTTACGACTGTAGTATCGTTGTCTTCACTCTCTCTCCTTTCAAAAGAATAAAGTAGTTTATTTTTATTGGAGTTTGGTTTTGGGTTTGAATAATAAAGACAATATATATATTTAAAATATATTATAACATAAACTAATGCCACATTTTTCGCAGTTTGTTTGCGTATACCCCTTACAGTCTGGAAATTTGCACCTCATTCGTTTATCCAGCCAAACTGGCCAGTGCCCGTATTGGTCCAACCTAACATCTTTTGGAGGAACGTGTTGAACCGGACCTTTCTTCTTTTTATTCTGAATGAGACATTCAACATCACTTCTGCGCTTTGTACGGTTGATTGTCTTATATTTGCATAACGTCTCTGCTATGGCTACTCTGAATTCAGCAGAATTGAGGGTTTTACTGGTACTACCCTTTTCTGCATTTATTCTTCGATATAAAAGCCATGAATTACACATAGCCATATCTAAGTGTTAAGAGCACTTGTTTGGTTGAGCTGAGCGTAGAGCACAAAAAATAATTGAACAAAACTTTTCTCTAAATTTTCAGTTTCTATGAGCTTTATTTCAGAATTAAAAAAATACAGTTTCTTTGAGCAAGTTTCTTAGAGCACTATGAAGGATAATTTTAAACAGCGTTGATAGAGCGATTTTTGAACGGAGCGACCGATCCAAACGAAGATTCTAAAACGACTGGCAAAGGGATCGATCATCACACCGAATTACGATTGAAAAATACTGCCTGGAGTCAAGGCCAAACTCATTTTGCTGACTCCAGACAATATTTTATCGAGCTGATAACGGCTAGAAAATTCGACGAGGGCCGGCAACAATGCTGCGTAGATTGTAACATTGATGTCATACTTTCCTATGCAACATTGTTGCGACTTCTCGTAACACTAAGAAATGATAAAAGATTCTAAGATACCAGCGTTTACTACGGAGTTTAATTTTGTAGTGGCCCATGACAGTCTAAAAGGTCAACCCCACCCATATGTCGATTATATTCTGCAACGACCAAAGGACGTTCAACAGAAATGTATTGTTTTCTCGACTTGTCCCATCTTCTTACTATAGATGTTGGGTGCTTTCCAGCAAAATTGGATGCTAGAGTGACGATTTTGTTGTCTCTCCAAGCGACCACAGCTACGTCAACTCCATTGCAGTTACCGACTTGTTCTATTGACGTACCACGCGGTTCTTTTTTAAATTTTTTTTCATCTGGCAGCTTGCAGTTTGGAATACGGTTTTTTCTTATAGTCCCTAAACACAAAATGCCGTGACTGGACAAGTATTCAATAAGCGGGATTGAGGTGTAGTAATTATCGAAAAATAGCCGATAGTTCTGATTAATAGGCACTTCACGGGCAAGGCGGACTACCACATTAGATGATGCCCCTAAGTCAGGCTCACTGGCTGCACATCTATTTTCCTGTCCACTATATACTTCAAATTAGTACCCATACCCAGATACTCCACATATAACAAACAGTTTGAATCCCCATTTATGGGGATTATAAATATAATAAATCTTGGCTTAAATTAGCACAGTAGATCATGCTACGAGCCTTTTCAACCAAAGTTCTGTTCATACGTTCAGCTACAGAATTTTGTTGGGGAGTATATGGTACTGTTAAATGATATTGAATTCCTTTCATTACACAAAAGGCTTTAAAGTCATTTGAAAGATACTCAGTTCCATTATCACAATTTAAATTTGCGATTTTTAAGTTAAAATGGGTCTCAGCTTTATTGACATAGTCTTGAAAGACTTTAAAAACTTCAGATTTATAGCTGAGTAAATATACAACAGTATAATGAGTGTACCCATCTATAAAAGTTACAAAATAATTTTTATCATCAATTGTTGATGGTGTGATCGGGCCACACACATCAGAATGAGTCATAAATAATGGCCTAGAAATGTTTGTTTTGTCCTTTTCCTTAGAAAAGGGAAGTCTTGCTTGTTTCCCGTAAATACAAGCTTCACAAACTTCATCTTCGAGATTTACATATTTTAATGAATGTTTATCTTTTATTAATTCTTTATTTTTAATTTCTAAAAATTTTGATTTGCCAATATGACCCAAACGTTCATGCCATATTTTATATGTGTTCCTTTTAATTGTTTGATTACACATATTGTTAGTAACAGAGAAATCAATCAGATATAAATTGTTGTATCGCTTACCAGAAACGATGGTTTTACTACCATTTTTAATATATACATCACCATTTTTGTGAAAAATTACTGTCAAACCTGATTCCTGAATTTTATTTACAGACAGTAAATTATATGGTATATCTGGAGCATACCATACACCTTCCGATGTTCCAGTTACACCGTGGTTCGACATCACATTTATTGTTCCACGTTTTGTTGCTTCTATAGATTCTCCTTTCTTAGCTATAGAGATTTTTATAGGGACATCTAAGTCTTCCACTGTATTAAACACATCAAGTTTATTCACTAGGTGATCTGTAGCACCTGAATCTAACACAAATTTAATATCATTTTTATTATTTGAAGTGTTAAAGTTCAGAGTTGGAACACCACTCATCATAAATGCGAATCTTTCGTCATTTTGGGCACTTTGAACAGTCTTATGCTGTTCTTGATTTTGTATTTGCTTTGATTTTTTAAAATAAAAACAGTCTTTTTTCTCATGGTTTCTTCGCCCACAGAAATCACATTTCTTAAAACTTTGCTTATTAGCAAAACCACCAGATCTTTGAAATCTGTTATTATTATTAAATCTTTTATTTTTATTGAAATTATTGAAAGGTCTTTAGATATTGCCACCATCATTAAACTTTTTATTCGAAACAAACACTTTTCTTCTCGGGATTTCACTTAGTAGCAGTTTACCACTTGTCTCACTCAATTTGCTTTGCAATTCTGTTTCGTAGTCCAAGAGTCTATTTGTTACAATACCTAAATTTAAGTTTCTGTCAGGTATTGTCTGAATTGCAGTTACAACTACATTGTATGAGCTTGGCAAAGTTAACAAAAGTCTCATAATTTTATTTGTTTCCGATAACTTTTCGGCTGTAGCCTCATATTCACTCACAAGTTCATCAAAAACCATAAAATGGTTGGCAATAGGTGTATCACCTTTAAATTTAAATGTTAATAACTTTTTTTCAAGAGCAAGTTGTGATGTGAGACTCTTTCTTTCATAAACTGCATCCAAACTTTTAAATATATTGCGGGCCGTTGGATTTGCAGTTGCAAAATTAATTAAACTGTCACTTAAATTTCGCACAATTATGCTTTTAGCCACTTCTTCTAGTTTTTTCCTCTCTTTATTAATTATTAATGGAGGCTCATTGTCTATAATTTCTAAGGCATTTTCGTCATCTATTAATGACCGAATACGATACTTCCAAACACCGTATTTACTGCCATCAAAAGGCTTAATATAATTTTTGTCGCGTAGAGATTCCATTTTTTTTTTACTTTTAATTTATATTTCAACTAGTTAATTCTCGATTTGCAATTTATTATTTATTTAAATGTTTCACTATAATTTTCAAGACAAAAACAAGACACTTTAAATACACAGTTCAAAAGATATATCAAGTTTATTTTTGTTTATGAATAACTTAGTCTTTTAGAAACACAGAATTGGCCAATACAATTTAGTCTTCAAAGTAAAACACAAAACTTTTCACAAAATATATTTAAAACTTTTTACACGTTATTCTGGGCCCATAACCTATTGGAGTTTGGTTTTGGGTTTGAATAATAAAGACAATATATATATTTAAAATGAGAATTTTATTTAGAATGTAACGTCCGTCACGGATCAAGGACCGAAATGAACTAACTATACAGATTTTAAAAGACCGTTACTTTTCAGTTTTAACATTTTTTTTTATACCTATAAATCAATCAATTTAATAGTGCACACAACGCACTTTACAAATCATAATTTATGTCCAAAAATGAAACTAAATATCCTTTAAAATAAAATAAACAAACTATAAAAGTAAAACAAAATTATTAGAAAAACACTTGAGAAATTATTATTATTATTTATCAATTCATCGACAGATGTGTTGTCGTCGGCTCCTAATTCGTACTGACACCTTTTCTTCAAACCCACGCACCGCAATTCCGATCAGGCGACTTCCAATAAAAAGTCTTGGTGGCATAGTTCGACTGGACCAAGACATATTATTGCAGCTTTACCAGCTTGAAACTGGTCGAAAGGTAAGGCTGGGTGCTTGGTTAAGGTTGGGCCGTAACACTGGGTTTTCCCTGGATAAATTGACTTGGCCTGCAATTTCTTGTGCTGTTACTCTTCGCTTAGGTAGGCTGATCAATTTTATCTGCTTGTCTTCACGCAATGTTGTTTTTCGAACGTTGTCTGTTGTCTGGAACGTTTTTTTTTTCATCATGAATTTTTTAACGTTGTAGTCCACAGTTCTTCGAGGAATTTTCAAAATGGTACTTATTTCCCGGTTGCTTTTATCCAGTCGGTGAAGAGAACTGATCATTAATAGTGTTTCTACAGAAAGTTCTTTGGTTTTACGCATATTTGTATCGACTTATATCACCTGAATACGTATTTCAAACTGACAAAACGAAACAAAGTACACTACCGTGTCAAAAGTAAATAGACAGTGCGTTTAACATATTTATTTGTTTATTTCTTTAAAACTTAACATTGTAAAAGCACTTATATATTATAATTAATAGGGGGTGGATCCCCCTTTCTTATCATATAAAATTTTTACCCTAGTCTGCATTGTATCAACCAAACTATCGATCTGGTCTTGTCCTAAATTACCCCATTCCTCAACTAATAATGCTTCTAATTCTTTTTTATTTGAAGGCATTGTTGGTCTTTTGGTAATATTATTTTGTAGAATATGCCAAACATTCTCAATCGGGTTCATATCAGGTGATTGACCCGGCCATGGTAGAATTGCAAGCCTTTTTTGCGACTTCCACACAGCAGTCTCTCGAGCTCTATGACACGGTGCTCCATCTTCCATGAAGATGTAATCTTTCCGATTGAAATTTCTACCTCGGAAGATCGGTAGAAGCCCTTCTTTCAAAATCTCAACGTATTTATCCGCATCAATTTTTCCCTCGCAAAACACCAACCGACTCCTTCCACCATACCAAATAGCACCCCATACCATAACGCTTATGCCACCGTATTTCACAGTTTGGTGCAAGAATCGGTTCTCCAACTGCATTGCTGATCGACGCCACACCCACTTTCGGCCGCTATCATTAAACTGACAGTATCGTGATTCGTCCGAAAAAATTACATGCCTCCAAAAATTTTCGTCCTTCGAAATCATAGATTTTCCCCAATCGTATCTCCGTTTCTTTTGAAACTTTGTTAACAAAGGTTTCTTTTTGGCAATTCTTTTGTAAAGGCCAAGACCGTGGAGATACTTTTGAACAATTCGACGGGATAAATTTGACGATATGGCCACGTCATCAACACTTTTTTCTGGATTCATCATAACTTCTCGAACTAACGCCCTTTTTTGTCTGCCAGATGGTCCAGGTCTGCCTGATCTTGGTGAAACGCCTGTTTTTTCATCCTTCTTGAACTGCACTATAATTCGATTAACGGTGGACAATGGAACATTCAATGAAGCACTTATCTCACGCTGGAATTTACCACCCTCGAACTGACCAACGATGCGTCCACGCATGAAATCGTTTAATTCTAGTGATCCTTTCGTCCTTGGCATTTTGAAACTATATGAATGAACTGATAAGAGGTCGTGTTTATATACATGCTTAATCGTTTATGGTTCACTCCTTCATTTTTGAAAACTGGTCATTTATGTGGGTGTCTATTTACTTTTGACACGGTAGTGTATTGTCAACGAAGTATAACTATTTTCACAAAGGATATCGTAATGATACACTAGCTCGTTTAAATACTTAAGGACTATTATAATTGAAGAAGGACACACCCATTATTTCAAATATGGCAGTCATTAAATGGCGGTCAGGTAGATTAAGATCAGTGCAAGGCCCTAATTTCGGAATTTTTACTTACTGTTCTTCTTTGGCACAACATGGTCCTTTAGGAACCTCATAGAATCGAGAAAATTGGCCCGACGAAGTCGCAGAGCCGGACGGCAAGCTTTTCCTCCTCGCATACGAAGTGGTCCCACAACGACTTCCTTCGTGCCTTACATTTCTCCACTGAAAATAAAAGGAACCATTATATTATAAAATAATCGCATAACCAATAATTCAAAATTACCTTCCATACAGCATTTGTCTGCGACCTTCTTCCACAACTTTTCCAATAAATATCTATTTTTGTAGCCTTTACTTGTTTTTCCATACAGAATGGGAAATTCGTTTACCGCTTCTACAAGTTTCTGCTCTACAACGGCGTAGGGATTTCGATTTTCTTCCACCGTATTTTGATTTGCCTCCATATTTGAAAGAAAACATATCGCAGAAACTTTCACAATTGACACGAAAATTTCGAACCGGTTGGAATTTAATCGTGTCGATAGCAATCGCGTCATACGCCTCGGCATTTTTTGGCAATTTAACAAGCGTCGCGACAATGGTTATTGTCAACTTCTTGTAATCTACTTTACGCAACATTGTTTCGACTAATTATTTAATTTTATCATTTTCACTTTTTTGACCTTTTCTTCAGGGAGCAGCGATATTGCTGTACATTTTATAGGGGCCGGAGTTAACCCATATTTCTCTATAGTTGAAGCCACCGTGTTGAGTGCAATCTGTATACCGTCAATGGTTAAACAGACTATTGTTGGTCGAAACCTGTCCCAGTTTCCAGTTTCCAGTTTCCCACCAATACCTCATCCATTACAAGGTTGATGGCGATCGCGGAAAATGGGTCCCCCGTCTCACTCCTCCACGTGGTTTGATTGGTTCGGACAATTCGCCATTTAATTCGATCCTCGTGTGGAATTCACTTTAAAGGTAATGGAAAATCCCTTGTGCTGGAGGGCATGAGATAGAGTGTCGTGGTTTACGGTGTCAAATGCTTTTTGTGCTTCGATTGATACAATATGGATGTTCTTACAGTCCCTTCTTGGCTCGTCTAGTAGTAGTGTCGCGCAAACAGCCACGTTTTCAGCTGTGCCATCCGCATGAAAAACCCGCTTTGTCGCGGATTGAATGTGTTACGACTCAGGATCCTATCCGCATGGCACCGCATGATACGGTGCATATGTCGTAGGAAAACTGAATAGATTGAAATTGGGCGAAATTAAGATGGCTCGGAAGTATTCAATGATTTGGGAGCTCGGATGGTCCTAGAGTGGTGTGACCCCAACACAGGATTATATTCATTAAAGCGGCTGATACAACTGGATTGACCAATCTGGTTGCTTTAAACCATCGGGACCAGGAGATGACTTTGATTTTAAAGTTACTCGCGTCACCTCATCGGGCAAGATCGACCCACATAAATCGTGGAACTTAGGCAAAGTTGCATTCACTGATTGAAAATTGGACGCCGAAATGTCTCATGAGTGATGATCTAAGGGGAGGAAACGTCCGCGCTACAGATCCACGTCCAGACTTGAACTGAACTCGGCGCCGAACACCACCCTATCTTTTCTACCAAAGCCCATTTGGTTGAACCACCCCTGGCTCACCACAACTCGATCATTTTCTCTTATGGACAAACACACGGGCCGCAGTCTCCTCAAAGTAGATTATTTGATTATTTCCTAATCCGACCACCTGGCCCTATGGGCGGTTCATGTCGAAGAAGTGGAGGGTATGGAAGGTTGGGCATACACAAAGGACTGAACAGAGGTTCTATCCAATACTTCGACAGAGTAAGTTGGAGGTGGAAGGTAGTCTCTCTTTCACGTTTCTGTCTCTGTGCTGATCACTGTATCCCAGTAAACGTTGCGATCTCTGCATTTGAATAAAACCTACATAAGGAAGTGTGTCTACTACGCTATGTTCTGAATTTTCTTCTTACAACGGTTGATAAGGAATTGGCAGCTTCTCATGTCGGTAGCACAGTGATTCAGATCAACGCCCTTTATATCAACTCAATTGGAACACTTGTACTCTTCGCGGCTAACATTGCTGCTCTTAGCGTCGTGCGCATCCGTACATTTCGAACATCGTTCTTCCTTATGAGGACACTCTCGAGCAAGGTGGTCTAACCGGAAGCATTTGAAGCACTGCCTTAGCAACATATGGTCCTCAATCCTACAAACGTTTCGCGGTGGCCTCCCGTTGAACTTTGAATGAATATACCACTTTAATTTTGTTCAAATCGCAGCACAGGTTGTTGTCTGCGTCGAGCTTTGATGGAATCTCGGCCCTCGATATGTACCGAAGAACCCCAAGGATTTTCAGTCTCGGATTCAATTTTTCAGATGTCTTGATCTCGAGGCGAGCCTCACATAGACCTTAAAATCTTTGTATCTAGCAATGTCCGCTTCTTTTGCCGAAATCCTGACCGTCGTAGTTCGAGCCTTGATGATTTGTGAAGTCTTTAGTCGACAGGATCCATTTACTGGTTCACAGTCTTCACCACGTCTTCACTAGATTTAAACCTCGATGCCGTCTGAGATTTTAGAACAATGGAAAATTCAAAATTTGTTGGTAGCTGGAAAGCTGACCTCTTTTGACAACTTTATCATGTCCCGATGTCCCCCTGTTTGTAATGTTAATTATAAACATTATATTTATGTGGACTGTAAGATGAATGGAATACTTAAAAGAGCGAAAGTGATTTTTATTTAACCTGATTGTATTTTACCAAAGAGTTGTCAAAAATTACAATTATTCACTTTAAACTATCTGATTTCAAACGTTTGTCAAAAATTACAAGTATTTACTTTAATTTGTCTGTAACCGAACACATTGGTAGACCAACTAACCAGAAGTGCATGGCAACTACGCTTGCTGGTAAAAAAAATTCTTGGTCCCGTTGCACTGTGAGTTGTTGCGTTTCGATTGGTTCGTCCTGAGAACCACGAGAAAGGCTGAGGGTTGCCAGAGCTGCAGAGCAGTCTAGTTTTCAACACCCCCCTTTGACAAATCTATCATGTTCCGATGTTTCCGATGCTACTCGACGTGTAGGACAGGTATTAGGTTCTCCAAGCTATTGTTGTGTAATGTGAATAATTTCTTCCGAGTAACCCACATTACCGGCGGATATTATTCACAAGTAAGTTTTCGCTGATACAACAATTGAGGTGCGCGCAGCGAAATATCATTTTAACATTTAGTAGGCTAGGTTATTGTTAAGTTGTTTAATTGATCAATGATTAAAATTCATGTGAATGAATTTAGTAGTCAGTTGAAAACTAGGCAGCAGCTAGGCTGTAAGAAGTAATTTTGCGATTTGTGAGAGTGATAATAAATGGGCTCCTAAATCAAGTGTTAAACGGAGTTTTTATTCATTTGGGAGTTTCTCATGACACCATAGAAATGGTCGAGGTGTCTATATCTCAAATCCAAGGCGTCTTCCGCCATAAGAAGAAGACCATCATGGTCCCCCGAGGCAGAGCTACTTCTGTGTCTTTTACTCTTTCGTTTGCTAATTTGTACGCCGAAGCTGATTCCAGTCATCAGTCTAATACGAAAATGGAACGCGCAAAATCTAATTATCAAAGGTTGGCTAACCTGTGGATATTTTGACATTTGACATTTTGAATTTTGCGTTAAATATGGACAAGACAAAACGGAAACAAATCGAATTAGCGACAATTAAATAAGGTACATGTAGAAAAAAAGCAAAACTAAGTATTACACATGTTTTTCTTGCTCCATTGTTTGCTGTTTGACATTAAATATGTTGACAGATCATAAATTCGACCAATCCTGAAAACAAAAAATACAGTCATGATCAACATTTTTTTCGTGTGCAATGCTTCTGCTCACATTTTAAAACGTGTGCAGCATTGCTGACAAATTGTTATTGTTCCTCATGTAAAAGTGGTCTGCTCAGAGCAGCGAAAGGAACGCCACTATTTTCGTACTTTTCTGTCAAGCTGGTCTCATAATAACGCTATCGGATCTATCGGTTATTGGAATAAAAATATTGCCTGAAGTCAAGGTCAACAAAATTTTTCTGGCTCCAGACAATATTTACCGAGCTGATAAGCAGAATTTGAATTTCTTGGCGTGTTTTGCAAAACTACTGCAACTTCTTGTAATCTACGCAACATTGTTTCGGGCTTCTCATAACACTGTGAATCAGTGCTGTTATTAGAAAGTTATCTTCTTCTCTTATTACTCTTTAGGTTTTGCTTAGTAAGGGACCGCACATACTCTCGACTTTCAGTCGTACAACTTTTTAGTAACTCTTTTTAATTTTTTTTTTTTTCTTTTTTTTTTTTTTTTTTTTAACTTTTTAACTTTTTTTTTTTTTTTTTTCTTTTTGGATCTTATGTAATCTACTCGATTGGAACGCGATTAAAAAGTCATAAGTCAATTGGTTTTGACCAACTATCGAGTCGCGACTTAAATTGCATGTCACTGTATGACTGTGGACATATTCATACCCTTTTAGTTATGCCAACTCAGAACTTTGACAGTTGTCAGTTGACTGAACTTGAGAGTTCTGAGTTCCTATACGGAGAAAATGTGTGGTGTAACCAAAGACAATAATTCATTCAAACTGGCTACACTCATCCGGTAGTACTGGAAAAACGTCTCTAGGATCGTTTTAAATTTTTGTGCAAGGTGTGAAATTTTCCTTTAATCAGTCGGACACTTAGTAAAGGATGCAATCTGTACCTTCTTTTCCTCTTGTTTTTTTCATTTTCAAGATATAATAAAGCACAAGCCAGAGCTATTTTGTCAATCATATTTTACGTTTTAAAACTTTTTGGCACGTGGAAAAACCTACAAGTGTCAACGCATAATAACTATCGCGACGCATCCCACAGAAGAAGCACACAATTCGACTAAACTGTTTAGTTGAGAAAAAATCGCAAGTATGCGCCGGGCCTAAGAGCCGTTGATTTGGTCTTTATTTGTTTTCTTTCTTTTATTTTATCCTTCTTTGGCCTAGATGTTCTTTGTGTGGACTTTAGGTAAGGTGACTAGATGTTTCTTTTTCTTGGTGTATTCTTTGGTAGGTATTCTTGATGAACTCTTTATAGTTTCAGCAATAGACTCGGGTACTCAGCTGAGTGTTTGTTTTAGATGTAGATGGTTGATCATGTATTTACTCTGTTAAGTGCTAGTAGTTTTATTTTATTTAACATTAGTTTTTTGTTTCAGCCTAGTGTCATTGCTTTTTTCAGAGCTTGTGCCATTGTTTGGAGATTTCACTTCTAGAAAATTTAGATTAAATTTGACAAAACTTTATTTAAACTTTTTGACACAACGTTCTCAACCGACGCCATTACAAAATTGCCGAGAGTTGATGACGCCACTTAGGTATAGTTTAGAAATATATGTTAGCTTGTGGGTAATCTAGAGGCCTTACGATTAAAATGTTGGTACGATTTCAGCAGAAACAGAGAGGGGAAGAATCATTTGGTAGACCGAATCTCGAGGTACAGTAAACTCCCGTTTATCCGAAATGATCGGGACGGCGGCCGGTTCGGATAAAGAAAATATCGGATAAACCGAAGTCCCGCGTAAAACACCCCTAATTGCGTTAATACCGCGGAATATAATTGTAAAACGGTCGTACGTAGAATACTTTTGATAGGGTTTTGAATAACCTTGCATGTTTTTGACTGAAAAATTTGCGTTGATGTGTTAAAAAAGCACCAAAGTATGATTGAACACGGCTTATTTGACAGCGGTAAAATACAGGAGTTTTAATTTTATTACCTACTCTTTTGAATGAAAAATAAACTACAAAATTATGAAACAAACTAGAGATTACTCAAAGGAACGCATAGTTTGTCCAGAGGCACTTTAAACAAAAAAAACCAAAAAACTTTGAACTTATAAAAGTTGAAGTTATAGGACGCTTCATTCAAAAGTTTGTTTCGATAAACGCGATTAGGGTAAACGGAAGTTTACTGTATCTCAAAAGTACTGGTGTGGTTGTGGTCTGCGCATTCTTCTTGGTTTTGGTGAGCTTTTTCCTGACCCCTCTGGTAGTCTTCTAATTCGGGGCAGAGTCAACAATATTCGCCTCAGAATTCTGTAGCCGGTTGTAGTACACTAGCGGGTTTATTAGCTTGTATTGTCGGACGCGACTGAAATGTTATCCATACCATCTTAATAACCATCCATCAGGAGGTCGTGAAGAATGACAGTTCTAGTTTATTTGAGATGTAATACCAGTGTTGAAGTTGAACCTTTTCATCTAAGCTTAAAATTTTTCCTCATTTTTCACTAATCCATGAAGAACATAATGCGCAAAATCAATCAGAGATGTTAATTTTGTAATTTTAGTAATTTGAATTGTCTCGTGAAACTTTAAATGGGAATCGTGACAACGTTAATCTGCTTTCAAGAAGAAGATGACAAGAAAAAGGAGAATGTTTGCGAAAATTTCTTGGTGTTGAGGTTTAGATTAGAACACTTTTTCCGCCTGTTTATGGAATGAATTCGCCGTCGCTTGTTTTGGAGGCGTGATAAAGAAGTATTCGAAAAAAACCTTTTACATCACGAATGCAAAAATTGTCTCCATTGTAGTCTTTTTAAATTGAGATTTTGATTAAAAATCAACAGGCAATTGATGATTAACATAACAAAAATTACAAAAATATTGTTTCACAGATAATTTAAATATTGAGAATATAAATATTAAAAAAATTAACGTATCTCAAATTTAGAACAAACAACAAACGACTCCTCTTTGGGTTTGCAAATGACTTCATTTGTAAAAAGAAATTAGAAGAAAAGTGAATAACATATAATGCACGTTCCGAACGACATCCCTTTGGATGTTTCTGCAGGATGGTTAACCACGAAAGAATTATTTGAAGGGATAGAAAAACTAGAAGTGAGATGGAACAAAATCAGGTGGATAGACTCGATGCTCCAACAATTCATACTCCGACTAAATATTTTTCGCGATTCTATTATATTTACGAAGCGGGGGTGACTAACATACAAGAATTTGGTTTCTATATACTGAATTTATCCCTCAATCGACGATTTCCCAAAACCATATACTTTGGGATCATGAAGATGTCCAAGAAGGTTCTCTTTCGTCTAAACAATTAGAGAAATTCCATGTACAATCTGTTAAGTAAGAGCATGTACAGCTTAGTTTATACGAAACTTATTGCATGAATAGATTTCACACGTTTCTAAAGAATACACAAAAGTGCTAGCAGTTAGTCCAATCACTTTGTTTGGGAGGGCTAGTCAATAAAATATTTTTCCGTTTCCACTCCATTTAAAGTAGGCCGTGCGTCGGCTAAAGTCCGCATCACACGAGGCTAGATTACGCGCTGGATTCTTTGCTGGCAACCAAGCTGGCTGCGGAGGTAGAAAATGACGTCACTGCGGGCTTGGTCGCTTGGGAGCCTGCTAGATTTTACGGATAGAACATGCGCTATTTTCCGAGTTAGATTTGCTGCTGGATTCGAATGAGAGCCAATCGGGAAGCAGTATTTTATCACGTGGTTGACATGCGCATAAGATGACAGATGATATTGTATTATTTTAATCTTCGATATTTTTCAAAAAGTAATGAAAACGCAATAATTGCAACTCGTCTACGATTAATAATTTCCGCAATAATCTTATTATTGGCCATTTTTGTTTACATTGGAGCTGTCACTGCGTATGCTACAAAACCGTGGTTGACATGCACATTAGATGACAGATGAAAAACTTCAAAATTTCTAGCTTCAAAACTTGCACCGTGTGAAGCCAAGCGTGAAAAAAGCTATCACGACATCTAGCGTCATAGCACGCTACAAATCTAGCTACTAAATCGAGCAGATTCCTGCGCGTAATCTAACCTCGTGTGATGCGGGCTTAAGAGTGCAAACCTGCTAACTGAGGAAGGAAGGAAACTTGAGGAAACTTTACAGGACAGACTTAAAACGTAGTAACAATTCACCATTTTACTTTGATTTGAAACTTTAACTGCAATGATTAATTTTTTTCGAGCCTGTTTCTCACTGTGCACAAAAATTTAATTATATTAAAATAGTTTTTCATTTTAAGACTAATTTTGGAGTTAGCAGGTTTTGGAACGGTCGTTTTACTATGAATTATGGACTCAGCAGGTTTTCAATAAAACTAAAAAGAACGTGAAAATTCTGTGTTATTTGTAAAACTCATTTTTTTTAACTTCAATGTACATATGTCAATAACATATTTTAAATAATTGCATAATATAAATTGCAAGTATTACTGATTTAAATAATTCAGAATTTTCTTAAACTAATGTCTAAGTGATCTACTAATAGTTAACAAAAATTGCAACAAACTTAGTCTAATATTTCCACATTTTATATAAAGCGTTTCACTTTATTTTGAAATTAAAAAGGATAATTAAGAAATTTTCAGTCTTCATAGTTTATTCGTGAGGTAAACTGTCGTAAAAGTTACGTGGCCTGGCCTCTTCCTTCCTTGCTTAATGCTCCAAGTATTCCTCTTGAGAGATATTACCAACTTTATACATTGAACATTTTTCGCATTGATCTTTTTTCGGAAAATACAATCCTAAATTTTTACAATCAAATTCCTCATTGAAGGTAGTTATAGAAAGAAGTCGCACGTTCCAACCTTCACAATAGATTTACATAAAAATCGTATAGAGCTTTCTTAGATTTCCATTCTGGAGGTAAGTAATTTTTATTTGTTGTTCCACGGCAATTATGTGATTCCATTTTGGGTAAGGAGTCCAAAAAAAGTCCCTAATTCTAGTCTTTCGTCTGCAAATGGGTTTGAACCAATATTCGTAGTGCCATTTTGGCGGCCTTTATATAACTCAGAATTATTCATACACAGCAGCTTCAAGTTCAAAAAGTTCAATCTTTATTTCTATCTTAATAAATGTAATACAAATTTTCTTAGATACTATGACAGCTTAACACTAGAAGTGCCGAAACATACGACCCCCCAGAACCGCCGCCGTGACAATTTTGTCCCAGTATATTTTTCACGACTTTCATTGTATAAAGTATGAAAATAAAATAAAAAAATTAGTAAGTTACATGAAACAGTGTTTATTTATTTATTTAAAACAAATTAATAATCTTTTCAAACAAATACGTGACTAATTATGATTATTATATTAATTTTTTATTAATTAAAAGTGTTATTATTATTTCTTAAAAGTTAGTACAAATGTAATAAATGCAAAAAATCTCCAAAGTATCAGTTACCAGAATGGCAAATATTACATAAATAATATTCTTTAGCAGTGCATTTTGGACAGACAGTTTTTTTACACATGTGACACTTCACAGAAGACTTATTACTTGTGCATTTTGACTTGACCTGACACCTAGTACGTTTTTCTTGTTTTTCTGGTAGGCTTTCTGGAACTGCTATAGGAATGACTGTTTTTCTGTTATTCATATACTGCGATCCCAGTTCTTCTCCTAGTTGCAGTAAAAAGTCTCTTCGTTTAATTTTTCTATTATTAGTAATTTTATATAATGCCCATGCGTTTATAGCCGCCAAATCTAAAAGATTATAAAATGTATGAACTGGCCAACGTCTAGAAGCCGCCTTTACTGTATATTTCCTGCTCATGGAATCTACAACATCTACTCCATACTTCGTGCTGTTATAGAAAAGCACTGTTTCTGGTTTTCTCTTTGAATTCGAACTTATTGTTATATCTTGATGCATAGTGCTAAGCATTAGAACATTTTTATTTGGCTTAGTCTGATAAACAGTCAAAGTTGTGTCGCCAGTTTTTAGAAGAGTCGTCTTGTATAATTTCTCTCTAGCGGTTTTTATGGAAGTAGGTATTTCTCTTCGAACTCTATTTACAGTCCCTACGATACTAGTTTTTTTAGACTTCAAATATCCCGCTAGTAAAAGTGAAGTAAAAAAGTTGTCACACGTAACATTCCTACCTTTGTTGATGTACGGTTCTATCAATTTCTTTACTACCCAGTCACCTAAACGCTCATCATTGGGTTTATGTTCATCTTTTCCAAGGTAAGGGAACGCATTTATTATATAATTTGTATCTTTGTCAACAGCCATCCAAAACTTTTGACCATACTTATCTGGCTTTGAGCTCATGAACTGGGTAAAACGACAACGGCATTTCGATGGAAAAAGCTGTTCGTCAATCGTTATATACGGCCCAGGAGTGTAACAAGCTTGTGCATTCGCGATAAACTCATACCAAGTTTCAGAAATCAAAGCAAACTTATCGTCATTCAGTCTGTGGCGTCTACTAGATTTATGATCAAATCGTAAGTATTTCATTATCTCACGAAAACGATTTCGAGACATTGTTGCCTTTATTATAGGATTACCCCATTTTATCGACCACAATGAATCCAGGTCTAAGTTATGTGCTCTAGTTGCACCACGTATATAAAGTACAGCAATAAATGCTTCTAATTCTTCCATTGTCATATACCATTCTTTATCTTGTAATTCACGTCGCGCCTCTTCAATCAATAGTACAATCTAAGATATGCTGCATCATTTTTTTTGAAACCATTAGTTGCCAAGCACTTTTACAAGTTTCATCCACGTTGCGCTTAGCGTGTGGAGTAGGCCCAACGCGATCTCTAAAAACATTTTGGGATTCATACCTGCCAGGTGTACTACCAGCTTCAATTACTGTCCAGACAGTACCATCGGGAGACACAATTGTTGAGCCTGATATCGTTTCAAAACGAGGGTTTGTGAATGCAGACGGCCGACCGCGACGGCCTCGAACTCCTCGACCTCGAACTCTTCGACCTCCTCCTTGTCTTTGACTTGGCACTTCATCTTGGGTTTCTTTGTGAATAGTGTCATCATATTCGTCAAAAGAAGAAATGGAACTGTTTCCTATCTCATAGTCATAGTCCGAATATTCTAAAGGCTCTCCATCTGACTCGTCTTCTAAAATATCATTCAAACTGGACACAATTTCTTGCGGTTTCAATATTTTGCGACGTTGACTAGACATAACTATAATATGATAAGTATGCGCTTGAAAAACAAAAACGTGCTCTCTTCACGCGAAGAAACGAGGAACTGAATCGAAATGATCCCTTATCAACTGCTTAGCCGCCCCTCCCACCCGCGCAACTAGCCAGAGCAATGACCTTTCGTCGAATTACTGCATAGAATATTGGCGGTACAAAAATGACCCGGCGGCAGTTCTAGGTAAATCGAATTTTATTTTATTTACTATTGGTTTTATTAAATAAAAAACGCGTTTAATTTGACAAATACAATAAATAATGAAAAGTCATAAGGTTTCACGATCTTGAGTAGAAAAAATAAAAAGTTGCGAACGATTAAACTTGCGGGTGGGACAAAAATGGAACGCTGGCGCTTCTAGTGTTAAATGCACGCTGTGCAAAGATTTGGGCCATCCAACCAACTACCGAGGCTGTCCCAAATTTAAAGAAGTCATGAAAAAGAAGAAATAACACATAGTTCAAACTGTTAACTGTTAACAATATTAATAAATTTACGCCGTCCCTCGTTAATGCAAACGTCTCGTTCGCCTCTGCTTTCAACAACCACCCAACTAACCAAAATCCAAATCTAAATTCTGCAAGCGAAGAACTATTCGGCTGTAACTACACTGCATTAAAAACTGCTTTTGATAAATTCTATGAAGTTTACCGTAACTCCTTCGACATCTCAAAGAGTAAACAAGCAGTTCTCGAGTTTAAAGTCACGACCAATTATAATGGTTGATTCCCTTAACAATTACAAAATACATGCTCTAGACATTTTCTAGCTCAATACTTAAACAAACATAAACCTGATATCCTACTTCTATCAGAAACTTGTCTCCAAAAAAACACAAAATATCGTTTGACAACTATTACATAGTTCGCACAGACATGTCACCTGGATCAGACACAGCTTTGAGTTTAGACAGTATCTGCTTCCCTTCTCACCCAACTTTGAATACACAGCAATCACTCTTAAAACTGGTCACCGTTGTCTTTTTGTATTTTCAATATACATCCACTCCAACCAGCTTACAGGTCCCAGTGACTTCGTAAACATCTTTGACAATTTTGATCCTGAAGGCTTCATACTAATTGGTGGTGAATTTAATGCGAAGCACACCAATTGGAATAAGTACAGCAACAAAAGTAATGGCGAAATCCTTGAATTATTTCTTTCTTTCAACCAAAATTTTAACAGAACCGACTAGACACTCCTAACTAGACACTCTTCAAACTCTTTTTCAATAATCGACTTATTCCTTGTCTCCAGCAATATCAACTGCGACACCCACGCCAAAACATATCCATTTGAATCAGATCATCTTGCCATTGAAATTTTCGCATCACTCCCTCGCATTAAACCATCTGATCCAGTCACAATTCTAAACTACAATAGAACTAAATGGACAAAGGTTAAGCACGAACTTTCTTCAGTCCTGCAAAACAAATTACCCCCAATAGACCATTGTTGTGATAAATCTCTTGTTGATTTCTTTTTTTTTTCTATATTTAAGTTCTCCTCTTCTTCATCACAACAAGGAACAAGGAGTGCTGTTTCAAGTTCACTTGTACCTTTAAATGAAACACGGGGTCATTCACTAATTAATTCCACTTTATTAACTGAGCTGGGGTTCTCTTAATAATGGCGTTAATTCAAAATTGTTTCTTATAATAGAATTTATAGATTAGATGATTCTCACTTTTGTATACTTTAAGATTTCGTTAATTATAATAGAATTTGTAGATTAGATAATTCGCACTGTGCGGGGAGGACCAGAAATTCCAGATAATCACTGTCAACAAGTTTCGCGTCTGCTCTCTAGAATGAGGTCGCGGCGACTGTGCGGAGACTGCCTCCACAGGATTCTTGTCCTGCTTTTTATCCGTTTTCCGATCGCGATCTGCATTACCGATCGGCATTCGATTGCCCAATCGGCTTGCGATGCGACGATCGGAAATGGCAGGCGTCACCACGCTAACCAAAGGGGCGTTGCCGTGTGTGACAACAGTCCATTTGCTTAGGTGCCAAACAGGCGTGTATATATAAAACGTCATAAATCCTTGCCGAGAAGCGGCAAGGTTCCAATTACGGATAATTTTTCGGAATATTATTTTGAAGGGGTCGTAAAGAGAAATGCACTTGTCGTGCTATCATAAATTTGGCCGAGAAGCGGCGAGATTCTAATTACCCCTAATTCAAAAGGTCATAAAAGGAAAAGGGACTTGCACTTGAGATGCTGTAGTAAAAAAAGTAAAAATGAAAAGAAATTTGAACTGGAGAAGGTGATTTAAACTGAAAAGGGACAAGTGGTTTGGGTATTTTATGGCTCTGTGGTCGACGGTTTGTCGATGGCATAGGGTGATAGGGTGAGGGTGTTAAGATAAAAGGACCTACCTGAAGGCTAAAATAAGACAGGGGTGGTTGGTTGGTTACCATATGTTGGTTAAGAGTCATAGGAATATTCTTAGTTGGATTTATTTGTAACTTCCTAGTCATAGGAATATTCCTAATTGGATTTATTTATTCGCGGTTTTTTTTTGTCATAACACCATAGCATCCAACCAGCTGAAATTGACAAGCACATTGAGTTCCTGGAAAGTAACACTCTGCAAATTGTCAACAAAAATACACCTTTTATGAATCTTCATCCAAAATAGAAACTTGAACTGAATCAAATCACCCTCAAATGCATCAATGAAAAGTAAATTCTTCGACGTAGATAGTTTCACACAGGAAAGAAAGATTCCCTTCTTAAATCGTTCATTCACAGACTGACCAAAATGATTTCTCAACTCATCTCTACCCAATATAATTTGATTTTTCAGGAGTTCTTTAGGAGCATCCATAGGAAGAGGACATTTATTACTGTTGTGCTCTTGGGCGCACTTGACACGTTTCGGTGTCATATGGCAGTTCAATGCTACATGCCCAGTTCTTTGGCATTTGAAGCAAGCATTGTTGAATTTTTCAATTTTAATTTGAGCGTGGAACATGTACTTTAGATTTATGAATTCCCCGATTTTCACACCAGGGTGTAACTGAAGGACGAAGAAGTTAAACTTAGCAAGTCTACCCGTTTTGAAAGGTGCGATTTTCGATATTTTTGCAGAGAAACCTAAGTTGTCAAATTCTTTTTCTACGTCCTCAAGTTCGTAATCGATGGGAATATGTTTAATCAGAAGAGACGTCTTTCTCTCTTCTTTGGGAGTAAAGGAAAAATAATTGACATTTTTTTCGTCAAGAAGTTCAGAGTTGTCTTCCTAGTTTCATTACTAGCAGGCAAAATGACGCATCTATCAGGGTTATTTCCTCTGATGACTTTATAGTCAGATTTATTTTGGTTGAGAAGACAATTCCTTAAGATTTTCTGGTTAATATTGTAAGCAATTATAGGGGTTTCTTTAGATATTTTCTTCTTATGAGGAATGACACTAGGGTTGTTGTTAATTTTGGTTTTCCTTAGCTCTAGGCTAGGGAAGTCTTGAGGAGAGAAAATTTCATTAGAATCATCCTCCATTGGTAAGATATCAAACTGATTTTGACTGGGTATTATGTTGGATTGAGAGGTGGTTGGTTTGGGAATGTGGCTATTAGTACGTGGCTTTTTATTGCTCTCGGTATTCCAGTTGCTGGTTGATGGTTGTTTTGTTGTGGTTTTTGCTGGGATCTGGGCTTCTTGTGTGACAGCTCTTGTGGTTGTTTCTGAGCAAGCGAAATAGTTGGACTTGGTGGTTGCTGTGCAGGCGAGTTGGTTGCACTTGATGTTAGAAGGTCCATTATTTTTTGGAATTTTTCATCCAGACTGCTCTCGAGGGTTTTCTGGTACTTCTCGAACCTGTTTTTGATAATTTCGACGTTTCCTTCCAGTATCCGGACTCGAGTATCCATTCCTACATATATCTCCTCTTGATCGGGAACACTGTTTATTATTGGGATAGGTGACTCCTCATCGCTGGTATCAATATGGATTTCTGGTTCCATACTTAGAATTGTTTCCTGTGCGAGTTGCGCTGGAATAAAAGGTTGATTTGACTCCGGATGTCTTGTTTATGTCACTGAGGAAGAGAAAGAAAATATTATAATCACTTTCACTTGATAATTTTAAGAACGATATTTTCTATTTTGAGTTTTAGCTGTCTTTGCAAAGCGTTTTCAATGGCTGCCGATTGTCTGTGATACACAGCAGCTTATTTTTACAATTTAGAGTAGTAACGAAGAAAAATTTCATTTGTATTTTTTGTTTTGACCACTTTTATTTTTGAAAATCTCAACACGCCCCCTCAAAAATAAATTGTTAAACTAAGTTTCATTTTATATTCATCAATATAATTAAACGGCAAACACATTTTTTGTGGTACCATTTTAGCCGTCATTTCTAAACCGATTTTCATAAAAAATACACCAATAGAAAGAGAATTACCTGTAGATGTGCACAATCGTATTTGTTATGAAAATCGGTTTAGAAAACATATGTAAAATATTGAAAATAGATTTGCTCACTAATACATATGACACACGAATAGTGCATAGAGTTCCGAGAATTTCATCACAAAACAACGAACCAGTGGACGGTTGAATACAATACATAGGAACGGTTCACAGCAAGCTATTGTGTGTTCACAGCAAGGAATTTCACCACATTTCGCAATATTTTTATTTCCACTGTTCACCGTTCGTGTGTATTGTATTCAATCGTCCACTGGTTCGTTGTTGTGTACCGTTCGTGTGTATTGTATTCAGCTGTCCACTGGCTCGCTGTTGTGTGAACGTTCGTGAAATATATTATGATGAAATTCTCTAAATTCTCTGCGCGCCATTCTACAACGTATACACAGTCGCTGTTCAGTGAATGTTCGTTTTAAATATTGTCACAAAATTCTTAGAATTTTTTGCGCGCCGTTGTTATTTGTTTACACAGTCGCCGTTCAGTGAGTTTGTATGCTATTGTTCTTCGTAATGATTTCATTTTCTCATACTTCATTTGACAGTTTAGCCGGTAAGTTGTGTAACGAATATTTATAATGGAAAATTAATGATTTTTATTTCTGAAATCATTATTTTCAATAAATATTTTTCATAATAATTAATTCATCATTTCAAGTAAGTTATATTAATAAATTCTAAAAAATGCTGCAATTTCCAGTGCGTTCTTTATCTTTATCCTTATCTGGGAAGTATAAATATGGTCCAAAATTTGTTGCTTAAGGATTAGGAAAACCCAGAAAACCTAATCAGACCATTTAAAATACATATCATTTCAACTTAAACTAATGCTGTTTGAGACCTAATTCTTCTCGCAACTTCATAAATTTGACTGCTGGTAAAGGTTTTGTGAATAAGTCTGCCAGTTGATCACCTGTTGAAATATAATTTATTTTAATATCTTTGTTTTCTATTTTCTCGCGAGAGAAATGATATTTTATGTCTATATGCTTGGATCTTTTATGACTAGTCGGATGACTAGCAATACTTATGCATCCATTGTTGTCCTCATAAATTAACGTTGGATCTGAAATTTTTATATTAATACTTTTGACTAAAGATCTTAACCACATCGCCTCTTTAATAGCTTCAAAGAGAGCCATATATTCCGCTTCAGTCGATGAAGCTGCCACAGAAGTTTGTCTTTTCGTACTCCAAGAAATTGTACAACATTCAAACAATTTAAATACATAACCAGTCGTACTTTTCCTATGATTTGCGTCAAATCCACCCCAATCTGAATCTACATACCCACTTAAAAGATCAGTAAAATCACCTTGAACGTATGTTAATTTTAAGTCAGTTGATCCTTTAAGATATTAGCTGTGTTCTTTTAGTCAGTCTAATAGAACTGAACTGTCAAATCCCATACATTCTTCAGAACAAGTCCAGTTCTGAACAATTACTGGAACTAGATTGCTAGTTCTGAACAGCATATCCAGAATGGGCGAGCTAGAAATATCCAGATGGCGGTATGCTTCATATTTTGTCTTAAATTTTTCCCAATCCTACAAATTGTATTTGCCTCTTACTTCACACGTAATGAAATTTTTTGACATAAGTGAAATTTCAAGTTTATTTACAATTTGAAAGTGCAAAATAAATATGGAACATAGTTCTGAAGAGTTGTATAAAATCCTTTCCGACGTGAGTATTCTGTTGAGTTTAGCTTTCATGTTAGTTATAGCTTGTTTTTATATATTTCTACTTGTAGGACCTGGTGGAATATGTCACAAAGGAGGACGAATTAGCTTATTTTATGAATTCTTTGTCGGATTCTTCCTCATCGTTGGGCAGTTCGATATATGAAGAGCTACTCAATGATTATAGTAGAAACGAGCAACCAAAAGTCAACAACTTTCTAGACACCGTACGGGCCTTTGACGATCAAATTTTCAAATCACATTTCCGGCTTCATCGAAAGTCTGTCGATTTATTGATTGGTATAATTTTCAGTAATAAATTGTACTCTATCAACGGAACAGTTTTGTACATCATTCCAGATTTATATGCAACTTCTAACGTGGCCCCAATGCATCGTGATGGTGAACGCCGAACTATTGGGCCAGAGAAAGAAATTTTACTTTTTCTTTGGTATGTCGGCAACACGATTACCTTCAGACAACTGTCCACTTTATTCGGGGCATCGAAGTCTGCGGCCTGGACAGTTGTCCAAAGGGTCGCTTCGTGGCTAGTTGACAAAAGTGACGATTTTCTCAAGTGGCCTACTGGACTAGAAGCTGCAAACGGTATAGCAGCCTTTGAAAAAATTAATAAAATTCCCGGAGTGTTAGGTGCAATCGACGGCACCCATATCAAAATTAAAGCACCAAAAAACAACCCGGAGCTGTACTTCAACAGAAAAAAGTACCACAGTTTGGTGGTGCAAGCGGTGGTAGGCGCGGATAAAAAATTTATTGATGTTTATTGTGGCGAACCGGGATCTTTGCATGACAGCAGGGTGTTCAGAAGATCGCCACTATTTGCAGATGCCCAAAAAGATGAAAGTGACGTTTTCCCACATGGAAGCTTCCTTCTGGGAGATTCAGCTTATCCACAACTTTCATGGATCGTAACTCCATTCAGAGATAATGGCACTTTAACTTCAAATCAAAAGCAATTTAACACACTCCACTCATCTACTAGGATGGTGGTAGAAAATGCATTTGGCTTACTAAAAACCCGATTTCGAAGGTTGCTTCATTTTACGGAGTCAACCAACTTGAAATTATGTGCCAAAACCATCTTAGTTGCATTTTACATAACATTTGTTTGAGCGAAGGTGACCTATTAACTGATGAAGCCGACATACAGGAAGCACCAAATATCACACTTGAAAGTCCAAGCAGTGATGAGCTTACATCAGATGAACTGGAAACAGCCGATAGCAACAGACGACAAGCACTTTTTAATTTAATGAGGTCAATGAGAACAATTTCGTAAATAAAAGATTTTGTTAACTTAACATTTGTTTATTATTAAACAAATAAAAAAACTTAATAATATTGACAACAAATAAGAAAAAAACTTAATAATATTGATAACAAATAAGAAAAAACTTAATAATATTGATAACAAATAAAAAAACTTAATAATATTGACAACAAATAAGAAAAAAACTTAATAATATTGATAACAAATAAGAAAAAAACTTAATAATATTGACAACAAATAAAAAAACTTAATTATTTCTATTATTGAGCACCTCAATAATTTTGTCGCGTTGCTGCCGCGCCAATTTGTATTCTTCCAGCATCTGCGCCTTCAACTCCGCATCTTGTTTTTTGAGGAGCTTATTCTCCTCATGTTTCCTCTCGAGGAACTCCAGAAATTGAACCTTTTCGCTCAGCGTCCTCTTTCGTTTTCTCCCCGATGCTGGAGTTTTCGCGCTACAAATAAGTGAACAAATTAACAAATTTAAAAAAAAATCGAAAAATTTAAATTACTTTTGGGTTGATGGTCCCTCATCAACAATTGTTGCTTCTGATGATGCGGGAGATGGAACGGGCTCGGATTCAGGCAACGAACTCGGCACTCCAGACGACGAGGATGTTTCAGGCCTAGAAAATATTTTCATTTTCATTTCGTAATTAAAATTTCGTTCCATGTACTTACCTTGGTTCAACGGGCGATCTGTCACCCTTGTTTCTCCCGGCAGCACACGTATGGCTTACATCCGCCTTTTTACAGGCTGCCGTGCCAAAAATTTCGTCGAGGAGGTCAGCATAAGGCGCCAAATAGGAACCAGCGTCCTCCATGGCCCTGTAAGCACGTAGCGTGCTTTTTATTTTATTTTCAACCAGTGCTGGAGTCACTGGTGACTTCTGTTGAAAAATAAAAGTTTAAATTATATATTTTTTTTACAAAAAATTAAATTTCTTACCAGCACCCCAGCCGATGTTAGGTCTTCGACCAGGTTGGCGTAAGCAAACCGCTTCTTACGCGGGTGGCTGAATTCCTCTTTTCTCTGGCCGTAAAATATTAAGAGACTTCGCGTCTCTTCCCGAGTCCAAAAACGCCTAAAAATGAAAACTTTTATATTAATAATATATATTAATCTATGTATAATTAAATTTATGTATTATGTAATTACCTTGATGACTTTTGGTTATCCATATTCTATTCAATTTCACGTAATTCATAAAACACAACTTTAATAACTCAATAACAAAACACAACTGATCGTTTCAATTGAGCGCGAATGGTACATGTCAATTGTAACGAATGAAGTTAGGAAAAATGAAACAGTGGTGCCAACCTACGCGATTTATCGAGAACAAAGCGAGGTGTTCTTTTGCTGTTCTAAAGCTAGTTCGGGATAGCGGTGACCAAAAGAACACGGCTATCGTAGTACTCTTTTCAAATTTTTCCATAATTCATTATTATTCTTGTTAAAATAGCGACTTAAAATGTTTACAGCAGCACTTAAATCGGGCCTTGTACACAACATTACGTACATCAAACAACCTACCAGATTTCGACAAGGGGCATCATATTTTAAATCCGAATTCAGTGCTATAAAATCTAGTTTATTTTCGAGAGGAGTACTAACAGGCTTACAATCGGACATATTAAATGTATTCAAAATTGTTTTAATATATTGACTTTGATCTAAAGTAGTAATATGTCCTGTTTTCTGAACTCTAATACCCAAAAACAATTTTATATCTTTCAAATCAGTCATGCAGAATTTTTGCATCAAATAATTCTTAAAGCTGTTCATTGTTTCCAATTTTGCAGTAGCAACAATTAGATCGTCAACATAAAGCACTAAATATATATTTTGCATTACATGTCCCTTATCTAATATATATATACACCGATCTACAGCTGAATTTTTAAAACCTTTTTCAATTAAACATTTCACAAATGTTTGGAACCAACACCTTGCTGCTTGTTTGAACCCATATATGGCTTTATGTAATCTACAAACTTGGTTAGAATCATTTTCAACTCCATCGGGAACTTTCATATAGATTTCTTCTTCCAAAATACCGTTTAAGAAGGCGGTTTTTACATCCATATGATGTAAAAGTAAATTAAATTGATTCCCGAAGGCTACAATAATCCTAAAACTTGAAATCCTAGCAACAGGCGCAAATGTTTCGTCATAATCTACTAAGTATTTTTGGCTGAAACCTCTAGCCACAAGTCGAGCTTTATATTTTGATGGTTTTCCAAACTCATCATTTTTAATTGTAAATACCCATTTACAATCGACAATATTTTTATTTGGGGGTTTCGATACTAGAGACCATGTCCTATTAATCAAAAGTGAATTTATTTCATCTGCTATAGCTAAATCCCATTTCGACCTATCATCTCTCGTCTTAATTTCCTCATAAGAAGTTGGAACCGAACAAAGAAGGGATTGAGCAATCAATAAATAATCATCCAATACGTCATCTTCATTGTATGAAATAATAGGGCGACTTTTAATCCTTTCACTCCTTCTTGGCTCAGGTAACAAATCTTTTTTATATTCATCTACTTTGCAATTTCGAGAGTCTTCAAATGTAGATTCTACTTCCATATCTGTTTCCACTACAGATTTATGTAAATCACAGTTTGTTTTGACATTTTTAGTGCTAGATTCAAATTCATCTGATTTACCATCATCAGATTTATGAGACTCAACTACTGATTTTGACATTATGTCAGATGCAACAGTTTTATTTTGGGTGTTTTCAACATTAACTCCTTCAGTTCTTGCTGCTGGTCTTGTTTCAATAAAACTATTCTCATCAACTACAACATCTCTAGCTACTATAAACTTTTCAGTCTCCACAACCCATACTTTATATCCATTTGTATCATATCCAACCATGATACCTTTAAGAGATTTAACATCAAATTTAGATTTGCTCATTTTATTATGGATATAAATAGTTGAACCAAAAACCTTTAAATATTTCAACTGTGGCTTTTTACCATGCCACATTTCGTATGGTGTTTTAGACTGCTTAAGAGCTCTTGTTGGCGTTAGATTGATTAAGTAAGCACTTGTTAAAACTGCTTCTCCCCAAAACGATTTACTCAAATTTGCACCAGCAATCATTGCACGAGCTTTTTCAGTTATAGTTCTAACCATGCGTTCTGAAACACCATTCAATTGAGAAGTATGTGGAACTGTTGACTGTTGTTAACTTTTCATCTCAATTGACAAATACTCTCCACCATTATCACAAAATAAGTTTGCAATTTTCAAATTGAAATGAGCCTCACTTTTAGCTACAAAATCTTTAAACGATGTAAAAACATCAGATTTATGTGTCATTAAATATGTAACACAATAGTGAGAGTATTGGTCAACGAACAGAACAAAATAATTTTTATTGTCAACTGTAGAAAGAGTGATAGGACCACAGACGTCGGAATGTATAATAAAAAGCGGTCGTTTAACATGACTTTTGTCCTTCTTTGTATTAAATGGTAAGCTGGCTATTTTACCCTTAATACATGGATCGCATAAACTATCATCTGGTCTAATATTTTTTATCTGCTCTATATCATCAACCATATATTTATTTCTTAATTCTAAAAATTTTGACTTCCCGATATGGCCTAAACGTTGATGCCATAATTGGTATTTATCATTTGCAGTTAATAGAGCATGTTTAATAACAGTAAATGTTACATTCATTAAATTGTTTATTGGCTCACCTGTCATGATGACCTCATCATTTGTACCTACTTCAACACCTAGTTTTTTGAACACAGTTACCATATCTGCTTCCTGCATCCTTTTTACTGATAGTAGGTTGTATGGGATGTCTTCACAGAACAAAACATTTTCCAATGTTCCTTGAACTCCTTAGTTGGTGGTGACACTCAGATTTCCCTTTTTGGTTATGGTGATGTACTCTCCTTTCTTTGCAATTAACACTTTCATTGGAACTTTTAATTCAATAAAGTCTTTTGCTAAATCAGCTCTGTTAATTATGTGGTCGGATGCACCAGAGTCTAAAATAAACTGCACTTCTTGTTTATTGCATATGTCTTTTAATTCATGACCACCGACCATAAATGCAAAGCTTGAATCACTTTCTTTAAACAAATTTGCCACTTGTACACTTTGGACATTTTTATTGCTTATGTTTTTCTTAAAATAAAAACAATCATTCTTAATATGACCTTTTCGGCCACAGTGGTAACACTTCAGCAAAAACTTTCTATTTGACTTAAATGATTTGCCCTTATGGGGTCTACGAAAATTTTTAGATTGGTTCTGATTTTTAAAATGAGTCTTTCGCACTGCACTTTCGCGATTTTCCACACACAGCACTTTTGCACTATTATCATTATTATCATTTTTAATTTTTGTTTCGTGGCCCAATAGTCTGGTTTTCACAAACGCTAATGTTAAGTTATCCTCAGATAAGGTTTCAATCGCGGTTATTACTACATCATACGATGATGGAAGTGTTAATAAAAGATGAGACACTTTATCGGCTTCTTCTAATTTTCCACCAGGTGTTAATAAATCGTCACTAAATCATCAAATGTTCTGAAGTGATCAACTAAAATTGTATCTCCTTGTAGTGTAAGGATATTATAAATTACATATTGTTTGGAACTAAAAAGAATAAATAACAAACAAACAATAAAAAAATAATAACAATAAAAGAATAATAGCAAGAAAAACACCTGAATTTAATTGCAGCTAGTAAGTTGCCTACTTTTAGGGTATTTGTATTAATTTTTGATAAGATAGCATAATTAGTTAGAATTAGGTCAATCATACATTCCTTAGTTATGATTGATTAATAACAAAGAAAATTCTTTAACTGCACTTGTCTTTAACAACTTTAAATGCACTTGGTGGGGATCATAAACAAAGGGTCAAATTTTGTATAAAAACTATATGCTTGTACCGAATAAATCAGTCTTATCAAGACCATTAAACTTTAAACTAATTGTTTATATTTATCTCACAAGCGAGCAGCACTGCACGAGTGAGTATGCCAATTTGCAGATATGCAAAGGCAATAAATTAATATTTAAATAATAATATCCCACCATTACATTTAAGCCCTAATAACATTTTTCGAAGAGCTAATTGAGTAGCTAGACTCTTTCGCTCATATATCGCGTCTAATTTATTAAACACTTGTTTCGCATTTATTCCGGTATCAGCATAACCAAGAAAAGAGTCACTCAGGTATGCAATTATAATACCTTTCGCGACACGCTCTGATTCAACGACTTACGATCTAATAATCTCGGAGGTTCTTTATCGATAACTTTGATAACATCAACTTCTGTTAACAAAGCCAGAACACGCAACTTCCAAACACTAACTTTATTAATTCACTTCAACACAATATTTTTCTCAAGCACAAAGCAACCTGGGCCCATAACCTATTGGGAGAGGTTGTTCAAATAAAAGTCAATTATAATTTAATGAGAAATGTATATGTATATTCAATTGATCAATTGACTGCAACTTAAACTCAGAAAATTATCTTAAAGACTGAAAGTATAAAATATCTTACTCAACTATTTATTTCAAATCTTATCAACCAAAATCCAAATTAGTCCCTAAATTCCTAACTAATGTTTGCACAGCTGCACCCGCAACTGAGAAACCACTATCCTTTCTAAAGGTTTAAAATAAACATAAAACAGAAAAATAACCTGCATCGAATATATGTTTTTACTTAGGACTAAACATGCAATACTGAAAACGAAGAAAAATTTCATTTGTATTTTTTGTTTTGACCACTTTTATTTTTGAAAATCTCAACAATCTATTCCCCATTTTCCTTGACCCTCTGGGAATCTCATAGTTCCATATTTCCTCTTTTTTCCTTTCCTTCCATAATATTTTTTTTCCCTTTCCTCTACGCTTTTTGTTCTCTTCTGCGAACCAGTGAGACTTTTGGACCTGCGCTCTTTTCATCCGTTTAAACCTTTTTGCAGGAAAGGCATTGCAATCAATCAATCAAAAATGAGGACTACTCATAACAACGCAAAGCTAATCTATTACGCCCACTTTTGCTGTTATGAAGGAACAAGGATTTTGGTATGTGTCTGAGTTACTTCAAAAGAGTATATAAACTTGCAGTCGATCCTTCGAAGATGATGTGAATTTTGACCGGATACGGATCATCATTCATACGGATTTATTTTTGAATAAAAATTAATATGAAGTCAATGTAATAATTATCGCTTTTCAACACCCAATCTTGAAATATGTATAGTATATAATGAAGTTTATATAATTATTTTACTTAATTACATTCCAAAACGGATTTTACTGTGTTTTTAAAAACGGGGCTGTACAAAGCGCAACACATCAATCTGAACTGTATTTTTGTCAAATGGGAATTTGAGTAAATTTTTCAATAACGTCAATGTTACTCGACCAAATTTTGTGAGTAAAGACTTTTAATCTAGTCATATTCTCTCAAAATTATTTTTCTATTAAGTAAAAAAATTCGATTTAGCAGCTCGAAATATTTTTTGATATGGAATGTCTGAACGTGAAAACAATTAATTTTCCGATTGTTTTCCGATTGTTGTACTAGTGTTCTTCTGAAGTCAGTCCGAAATATCCGATCATTTTCCGTCTGAATTCCGAATCATGCTTATGGGCTAATAAAAAAAACTGAAAATTGTCTAATTAAAATAATTAATTGTAAACATATTTGGAAAAATTAAATTACAAATTATCAGCATAGACACATTAGAAAAGACAAATAAGTAGTTAGGTTAATTGAGAAAAAACATCAATTAGTAAAGACAAATTAGTGGAAATATTGTAGTGAAGACAAAGGAGTAAACTAATGTACTTACCTTGGCCCCTGATTCTGAAGAATCGATTGCACAGAGGTTCTAGAAAAGAAAACTATTACACGACTGGGATTTGCATCGATCGTCACCGATCGACCGAAGAATTTTTTCCCATATAATTCGATGTCGCAGTCGTCCTTCGTCAAGATTTATATCCATCGAATTATATGGGTACGGTGGGGTCTGCTCCAGAGGCCTCAACCTTCGGGGCACTGACGAGGGCTGGTTGAGATCTAACCCGAAATCCCCCACCGATGGCCTTCTGTAAGGTTTCAGGTTTTTTTCCGCCGATGTCCTTTTGGAATATCTAATGAGGGTTTGATGTTCATTCCTCTGCCGGACATGGTGTTGTTTTGTGTGTTGATCAATTGGTATGATTAGTGAATTATTAGTGGTTAGTTTTCCAGTCACAATCTCACAGGTTCTTGATTATTTATTGATTTTGGTTTCATTTATCGATTGTGATCAGGTTGTGTTGCTTTTCATATTTATTGATTATTGTTGAGTGATCCAGTTGTTGATGAGTTGTTGTCTTTTATTGGTCACTCGTACAATCCTATTGATAGTGATTCCTATTGATACTTCGATTGTTGATTTTTTTTGGTACATTAGGCGATTTCGTGTCCTCAACACTGTTGAATTCATAAGGAATTAATAACGAAAAGCTTAAGATACTAAAACTTCAAAGAATAAGAAAAACTACATTTTTTCCCACAATTGAACAATCATTAAAATCTAAACATCATCGGGTATTATTGCCTAGGGCCATATTACCCGCCTAGAGTATAAAATTAATTACTTCACTTTGCGGAAAAAATGTGATTGAAGAAGATATCAGTTTCCAGTCCTGAGCATTTTTCTTGAGCCCATAGCTTACAGTCAATCATATTGGCCGAAGGCACCTTTTTGAAAAAGAAGATATAATATAAGATCCAGTCCAGATCAAACTTGCCAAAAAGAACATCGAAATATGCAGTTCGAGATCTTTGGCTACACCGCACACGGGCGTGCTTAGAGGTGCAGTGGAGATTAACTGAAGGGTTGAGAGGCAGGTACATTTAACGTGAGTGGTGGTTATGTTGTGATATTATTTTAAAGTTCTACACTTCTTTATCACAACAAGGAACAAGGAGTGCTGTTTCGAGTTCACTTGTACCTTTAAATAAAACACGGAGTCATTCACTAATTATTTCCCCTTCCCCTTAAGTGATTTTTGTTGATTCACAATAATTAATTTTATAGTTTAAACGATTTTCACTATTTATAGTTTAAATGATTTTTGTTGATTTACAATAGTTAATTTTATAGTTTAAACGATTTTCACTATTTATAGTTTAAATGATTTTTGTTGATTTACAATAATTAATTTTATAGTTTAAACGATTTTTACTATTTATAGTTTAAATGATTTTTGTTGATTTACAATAATTAATTTTATAGTTTAAACGATTTTCACTGTGCGAGGCGGACCAGAAATTTCGGATGATTCTTGTTAGCAAGTTACGCGTCTCCTCTCTAGCATGAGGTCGCGGCGACTGTCTCGAGAGTGTAGTAGAGTAGAGTCGAGTAGAGTAGAGTAGAGTCCCTTGACAGGATTCTTGTCCCGGTTTTTATCCGTTTTCCGATCGCGATCTGCATTACCGATAGGCATTCGATTGCCCAATCGGCTTGCGATGCGACGATCGGAAATGGCAGGCGTCACCACGCTAATCAAAGGGGCGTTGCTGTTTGCTTAGGTGCCAAACAGGCGTGTATGTCGTAAATCCTTGCCGAGAAGAAGCAAGGTTACAATTACGGATAATTTTCCGGAATATTATTCTGAAGGGGTCATAAAAAGAAATGCACTTGTCGTGCTATCATAAATTTGGCCGAGAAGCGGCGAGGCTCTAATTACCCCTAATTTCAAAAGGTCATAAAAGAAAAAGGGACTTGCACTTGAGATGTTGTAGCAAAAAAAAAGGTAAAAATGAAGAGAAATTCGAACTAGAGAAGGTGATTTAAACTGAAAAGGGACAAGTGGTTCGGGTACTTTATGGCTCTGTGGTCGACGGTTTGTCGCTGGCATAGGGTGATAGGGTGAGGGTGTTAGGATAAAAAGGACCTACCTGAAGGCAAAAATAAGACAGGGGTGGTGACCATATGTTGGTTAAGAGTCATAGGAATATTCTTAGTTGGATTTATTTGTAACATCCTAGTCATAAGAATATTCCTAATTGGATTTATCTAGTCGCGTAAGAATATTCCTAATTGGATTTATATCTATTCGCGGTTTATTGGATTTATATCTATTCGCGTTTTTGTCATAACAGTTAGTTTTAGAGAAACAGTACTAGGCCATAATACCCGAAACTACTCTACGATCGTGTGTGTTAGTTTTGAGATGTTCCAACATGGCATCACTATCACTGCGTGTTGAAACAGCGTCTTCTGTTCCTTTCACTTCTGCAAGACGATCTCTCGTACTGCAGATATTTACTTGTTAACACTTTGAACGGATAAATGAAGAGAAACACGCAACTGATTTTCTTTACAAACAACGTTTTTATTGAAAGTACATATTTAACAAGCTTAAACTATAAACAGTGAACTATTGAGAAAAAAATGAACTTTACAAAAAATAAACTTTTGATAACGCAACTATGGTACCGTGTTGTCGCTGTCGCGTCCGATTTCCAACTGCCCGTTCCTGTTCCGTGGATCCTTTTTAAAATCTAGATAACATATGTTTTTTCAAAAAAGGCGTGGGAAAAATGTCCAGGAAAGGGTAGAAAAAATCGTGTGCTGCCAAGGATCTAGGAATGAAATGGAATGTGCAGTACACGTACGGATTTAAAAGACGTAAATTTATGAGATCAAAAAAGGATAAATTATGACTGTCCCGTCATAAAATTATGAGAAAACGACAAGGGAAATCTACGGTCATAACTAAGGGACTAAAAACGAATGGAAAGGAAAGGAGGAATGGTTTACACATGTTGAATTGCTTTGTGTCTCAACACTGCGATTTTTTTGACAGATTCGTCATGTTTTCATCATTCTTTTGTTTTTAGGCTAACGGAGGATTAATGAATTCACCATGAGTCGCACGTTTCGTTGTTCGCGAAAAATATTTTTGAAAAGTTAATTTTCTCCTGAGTCAGCATATATGCTAAGTCAGGTGTAAATATCTTTAAATTCATTATTAACCTTTTAAATGGTTAATGTCCTTATGGAAGGTCATGAATCTCTTAAAAAGAACTGAAATTTGAGTTCATGACATTGCAGTCGTAACATTTAACCCATATTTTGCCGCTATTTCAAAGTAGCTCCAACTGTAGCCCCAAACCGGCGACTGTAGTCCACCGGATACGACATACGTTCACCGTATATTTTCGAGCGAGGTTCCGTCAACCGAGTCACTCGCAAGGGAGAAGGATACCCACCATACCCCACCTTTCTACTTCAGTTTCCTAAAGTATCTAACGCCTTGCTCGAGCAAAAAAATTCGTGTCCTTCAGTAATAATTGAACGATCCTTATCCGTCATTCGAGTTATGAGAATCTATCTTGAAACTGTTTCAACCAAGAAAAGAAAACTAGCTTTTAAGCATTCAAAATCAACAAATTCTATTTCCCCACAAATGTGGCTTCTGGAAACGTATTCATGCAAGTGTATACACTAAAATACACTAAAGATTAAGTATACCAAAATCTCTGTTTTATTAAAGACTGGATAAAATGAATGATAACTAAAACAATATAAACTTAATATAAGATCACTCAGAATTTGCAATAAAGTATTTAGTTATTCAGTCAGTCTGTCAGTTTCACAACGTTGAAACTGGGTTTATTTGTACCAATAAATATTGATTATATACTAGAGAATACATCTAGATCATCTATTTTTGTATTAAAACATTAAATTTGATAAATTACGAACATTTTGAAAGTCGTATGTATTGGATAAAATAAAACAAAATTCATATACCCAAATTAAAGAATTTGGAGAAACCCAAATTAAAGAGACTGGGGACTGATTTATCAAGTTCACTTGTTACACTAGTTACACTTGTACACTTGTTGCACTTGTTACAGTTGTTATGAATTTTTTGTTTTGTTCTCTCTTTTTTTTCATAACAGGACAAGGAGGACAATGTGATTCTAAATTTGGAAATTAAAAATTTTCCTTTTCAAAATTTGGGATTATGAAAATTTTATTTTCATCACAGACGTATACGAAAGTTTTATGATATCAAGGGAAAATCCAGCATTACTTGTCAACGAAGATTTACTACGATTAACCACTCGTCGAACTGGTTAATGATCTGGGCTAAGCAATCGACCTCGTCTCTACATTTTTAATTTAGTCGATCGTTCCTCGTCAGGGGCAACAACTCCAAGGGAAATCAGGAGGGAAGAGGGAAGGCGAAAGGGATGATTAACTCACACCCTTTGCTTCATAGAATCCGGTCTTGTGATCGAGTAAACGTCAGAGCCGACGTAGGAAGGAGGACGAGCTGATCGGGACAGCTCGGGGGCCGTGCTGGCTTGAGCACTTATGGCGAAAATTCCTTGTCAGGCATCGAGCGGCGCACGTGTTCTGGCTGGCCATGCTAGCTAGTTTGGCGTAATTGGGGTGGGTTCTTTGCTCGAGGCTGACCACCGGATCGACTACAGAAAAAGATTAACACGTCCTCTAGGTCCGTTCCGACGTGCAGTTACGCTGTTACCAAAATAAGGTGGCAAGAGGATGAGGTGAAACGGAGAGAAGGGAAGGTTTGGGAACCTAAAGCCCGGTCCACACGCAACGTTTTATACAACGTTTTAAGTCAGCGCAGTCTTAAGACGGAATGAAAACGTTGCAATTTTGAGCATCCAGATGGTGCAGTCATATTTGTATTTTTCGCTCAGTCTTGTTTAATATCGTCATGGAGGAGGTTCTACTGTGGTCAATTTTTGCATGCTGTCTTGTTAAAAAAAAAAGATTGGAACATCTCAGCACAACCAGGTGTTCAAAGTGGTCGCGGAAATGGCTTCTTAAAGAGTTTTCCCATATTAGGTTATTGCGTGAATTACGTGATGAACCTAATGATTGGCGGAACTACTTGAGAATGGACACGGACACGTATACTTACTTATTGGAATCAGTGACACCGCATATCATCAAGGAAAATACTTGTATGAGAACAGCAATATCACAACATGAAAGGCTAACAGCAACTTTAAGATTTTTGGCAACTGGCAGAAGTTACAAGGACCTAGAATTCACAACGATTATATCGAAACAATCGTTAAGTGAAATCATTCCCGAAACATGTGAAGCTATCTTCAAGGTGCTGAAGAATGATTACTTGAAGGTAAGTAATACTGCTATTGTTTAAAAAGATTTATATTTATATGAACATTATTAACTTTATCATTCCACAACAGTTGTTTCATACTCCTGAGTGTGAGGTACTTGTTCTGGGACGTAGTTATGTGGCATAGGCTGCGACTGTTGCGAGGAGTGGTATTGTCGAACTTGTGAAGAAAGGGTTTGTGGCATTCTGAATTGATGGAGTGTATTCTGTTGGCTCCAATTCCGTCCATCCATTAAACCAAAATCATCTTGTCGTTGGCTAGTCATGTCAACAATTCGAAAATTTCTGGTAAGCGTACCTAACTCTGCTTCGAATAAAATGTCGGAAATTAGTTTCTGAGCGATTGCGTTTTGTGAACTTGGGACGTCTCTGAGTTTATTAGCCACATGTTTTCCGAACACCTGAAATGCATCCTCTGCCTGTAGCGACTCCAGTTTCTTTCCTACCAACTTCATGACATCAGTTGTGCCATCATCATTCGGAACCCCCTTTCTCTTACGAGTTGACTTGTGCGAGGTATTGTCAGAACAGCTAGTTGATGCTTTGGAAACAGGAGGAGTAGCAGCAGTCGCTTCACTGGATCCACTGTCAGCAACAGTTTCATGCACATCTTCTTCCACCTGGAAATATTAAACAATTATCGATCCCCATATTTTCATTATTTTAACGAATTTTCAATGAAAATGACCCTGTTGCAATTTCATTTTTTTTCAGTTTTCCAAAACTGGAGAGAAGTGGCTGGAAGTGGCAGCGGAGTTTGAAAGAATGTGGCAGTTCCCTCATTGTTTAGGGTCAATTGACGGAAAACATATTAGGATTGTGCCACCTAAAGGAAGTGGGTCGTATTATTTCAATTACAAAAAAACCCACAGTGTTGTTCTTATGGCAATAGCCAATAGCCAAACGGTCGGATCTCAGATGGAGGAGTCATAAATAACACTCAATTTTATGAAAAGCTCAACAACGAGTTAAAAATTCCAAAATCCCGGTCCATTGGAAGTTTAAACAGAGTCTTAAGATATGTTTTTGTTGGGGATGAAGCCTTCGCTTTGCGTCAAGACCTTCTTAAACCGTATTGACGAGAAACATTAACAAGGGAGCGAAGAATTTTCAATTATCGCCTATCTAGGGCGAGGCGTGTTGTTGAAAACACGTTCGGCATTTTGGCTTCGCGATTTCGTATTTTCCACACAAGTGTTGATTTGAAGAAGGACAACGTCGATACTGTAGTTCTTGCGCGTTGCGCTTTACGCAACTTCCCCCCAAAACTACACCCCTCCTGAAAGTATGGATCAGGAAAATATTTCTGAATGTATGGTTGAATTAGGTGAAAGATGTGATCCAGAATTAGTACATGACCTACAGCGTGGAGCAAGAGGCCATATTTTGAACAATGCTATCGTGGTCAGAGATCTTTTCAAAGAGTACTTTAACAGCGAAGGGTCTGTTCCTTGGCAAGATAAATTTATAAGTTTCAACAATTAATGGCGTACATAAATAATTATACATGTAATTGTACCTATTACATAAAGGAATTTATTTCTGTCAATAAAGCGATTACTTACATTAGGAAATGTTTTTTTCTTTTCTTTCTTGTTCTGATGATTCGTCGCAGTTTGCAGACCCTTCAATTTCATCAATGCTATTCCTAGACGGCCTTGGTGTCTCCTGATCATTTAGAAAATGCAACAAATCAAAATACCACAGAGATGGCTTGTAGATTTCGTCTTCCCCAGCCCCAGATCGAATCGATTTGTTGACTTTTGCCAATTCTTTACGATACACACTTCTCATAGAATTAACTTTTTTAACTACAGTATCTCTGCTCGCGGTTGCATCGATTTCTTTGAATTTTTGTACTAATTTTTCATAAGCTTCCCCCTTTTTCTCCCTGTTGCTGTACTCTTTAGATTTCACACGCCAAATGCATGGGAAACTTTCGTAGAGTGCAATAAAATCAGTTAGAAACTCTCGAGAACATTGCCGGAGGTCAGCCATTGTCGCGTAATTAGGAAAAACTGAAAAAGAAAACGAATCGGAAAACGGAGCAAGCGTCCACATGCACCGACTTGTCTGCACAGGCCATGGATTTCAAAGCTCATTTGCTCAGTTATCCCTGCAACTGTACCGTCTTCCCGCCGGACTCGAAACTGCACAGTTTTCCGATCCACATGCAACGTTTTATCTGCAACGTGTTGAACTGCGCAGACAAAAGGTTGTATAAAACGTTGCGTGTGGACCGGGCTTAACGAACCTATAATCCCGAAGTGAAAGAAAGAGAGAAAAAACAAACACACTACTAGGGAGGAAAGTCCTCTGCGTCGCCAAATAAGGGGAGGAGTGAATGAAAGGGAGAGAGGAATCCTGCCGCTCCCGTATAACTACCGTTGCATCTCAGATCTAAGTATTACTTTCTTCTACATTTATTTTTTCGTTTTTTTTTTCTTCCCTGTGTTTCGTTGTCAAAGTCTCGCAATACGTATGCACGTGAACCTGTGGTGTTAGTCTCTTGTTCCTCGGAGGCTCCGCTCCGGTCCAAGTCTCTCGGTCTTTTTCCAAAATTGAAGTTATCAAATGAATCAAAGTAAGAATCAAAGTATGTAATACAAAATAAAGCATATACAAAAGTTCTTACCTCATCTTGTCGGAACAAAGGAAAATGCGTCGTGTGGTTCACTGAAACCTTGTCCAGCCAGTCCCAGTTCGACATTCGTCTGACGCGCATGCTAAATTACTAAATACAGTAGGACCTCGATAATCCGAACTCCTAAAATTTATACCCTGTTTGGATCTACGGAGCGTTCGGATTACAGTATGTAGATATTTTGAAAGCGATTTTTTGCAATTAAACAAGGATTTTAGTGATTAAAGGTGTAAAATAAACATTAATTAGGTATTTTAAGTATACATCCAATATTTTTTTTTTTAAATCTTCTATGGAAGTTTGGCGAGTTGTATTAAGTGACATAACAAACGCTTTATCTCTCAATTTACGTAGTAGCAATTTTTCTGTAGAGAGGGTCGTTCAGATAAGCAGGGGCTCGGATTATCGAGACCCTAGTGCATATATTTTGTTTGAGTTTCTTAATAAATTAGTTCATTTGGAATTAGTGTAAATACCAAATATATATTCTAGTCAAAGAATCATTCTACAATTTCAACTATCGTGAGGATAGCCGATTACTTTTGGCGTCGTAAGGAAAAAAACTCAAAACTTAACGTTGATTTTGAAGAATACAGAAGAACAATAACTTCGGGAAAGAGGAGATGTAGATGGATGTAGAACGGGTGACTTGATTTTAAGGCTCTTATGAGAGTAATAGGGGCGACAATTTGAATACAAATCGATACAGAGTGAAAATATGGACTCATCATTACAACCAATGTTTACCGAATTTGTGGAAGAGTGTAGACGGAATAATATATATATATATACGAGTATATACATTTGTTGGTTTTAATCGCGTTCCTCTCTCAGTCCAGCGGAGCTAAAAATCATTTCCAATTTCACCGAAGTTACGTGGTTGATTTATCTGGCATTTATTGTTTCTGTTCAGTGCTGAACAATATCCGAACTGCGCTGGGCTGATGGAAAAAAGCAAAGTACGTAAAACATAATAACATAAAAAACACTGTGTACGACAGAAATGATTTCGATGGCGCTGATGTATTTCAATGTTACGTAATGTAAGTTAACGACAAAATTATGTTCCCATGGAAATTAACGACAAATTTTCTAAAGTCATGTTCCCATGCATTACCAGACGAATATGACACCTCGAAATACCGTTCCCAGGAAGGAAAGCGCGAACGAGGTAAAACATGAAATTCATGAGTGGAGTGCTGATTGTTCAAAATTTATTAAATAAATAGTGTAATTAGACTTAAATCTAGTTTAATCAAAATTTTTATTTGGAAAAGTAAAGTACTACTCTAAAATTTTTATCGAATAAAAAATTGTTTTCTTTTTAATAAATCTATAAATGAATTTTAATTTTTAGTTTTAAAAAAAACTTTAGGCTCAATAAGACTACCTTTATGCCTTAGAGCAACTTCGACCCGAAATGAAACCTGCAGTACGGTCCGGTTTCTCTGGCGTGTAAGCCTGCTACTTGCTTACGGTGCTTTGCGGAGGGCGCTTATCTACGCGGAGCTGGTCAAGATTTTAATTTGGCCATCGTTCATGTTATATTTTTATTTTTGTAAGTAACCAGTTGTTAATTTAATGTTGAGGGTAGGCTTTAGACAAATTTTGGGTTGGTTAACTTAATATTTATTAGTGTTTATATACAACTTACAATTTTCATTTTCCATTCATCCTAATGCTTTATACAATTCAAATCTCAATGTAACCAATCGTTTCAACCTTTATATAAACCAATCTACTAATTACTTACCTATTGCTTTATACAATCCAAATCTCAATGTAGCCAATCGTTGCATCCTTTATATAAACCAATCTTCTAATTAATTTATTATTCCACTTCTCAGACAAATTCAAATTTACTCTACGTCTCGACCAAATTAATTTTTTTTTTTTATTTCCAAATTCCCAATTTATCTTATTTTATTTTTTAACCTTAATCTAATTTACAATTTTTTATTTTTCTTTTTATTCTTCTCACCGCGTTTAGTACGGCGGTACTTTATGCGGTCATTATGGAGTCGCTGGATCTTCCTACTGATTTGGAGTCGCTCCTCCTTACCTAGTTTGTAATTGAATTTCAGAATGATGAACGACACATTTCGATGAAGAACGCTGAGACTCGATGAGAATTCCAAATAAGACGAAATCACTTTTTATTTCTCGTAATATTTCATTTTGAATCTCCAAAATATTTAGTTTAATCAATAAATTAGCCTTGAAAAAATTTAATCCATGTATGGGAGTGATGGAGCAGATTACATAAAAAGGAACTATTCAAATGGAGATAGAAACTCTAAGTTGCTTGGTTAGAATTTATTTTTAAGTGTTAGATTTTAATTTAATCTTTCAATATTTCTAGGTGACACATAGTATCCGCCAATGCCCTCAATTTTAACACCGTTCAAATCAGTTGAAGATGGTACTGCACGAAGTAGATTTCATAAATCCCTATCAAAAGCTAGAAGTGAATTAGAAAGAACAATTGGCGTTTTTAAAAATCACTTTCGCTGTCTTCTGGGTGCGCGACAACGCCGTTATAGGCCGGAAAAATTAACACAAATTGTAAATGTATGCCGTGCACTACATAACAAATGTGTTCATTACAACATAACTGCTGAGGATGTTCTTTTTACTGAAGAAATACCATATAACGAGGAAGCTGATCTCAACAGCGATACTGATTACTCTTCGGTTGCTAGAGAAGCCAACCGAATTCGTGCAGAAATTTTGGAAACTTTTTAAAAGAAATTTAAATAAGTATATTTTTTATGATCAGTATATTCATGAACTTGTTTTTTAACTAACTATAGCTATAACAAAGTGAATGTGAAACTTAGTCCGCAGAATATATATCCTTATATTATACAGAAAGTCTGTTTTAAATAAACTCTATTCTAAGGACGGACCATCCCAAATAATGCATTTTCTTGAGGACATGCGGAAAGTATATCCTGCGTTGATTGACGTGAAGATGTAAGAGTGCATAAAAGCCCGTTTCGTATAAAACTGGACACATTATATTCCAACATTATATTCTAAAATTCCATCCTTCCATTTCACAGTAGGGCAATATTTACAGACATCAGAAATTTTACCTATTGAAACTACAGTATCCTTATCCTTATTATCCTTAACGATGCTGGATACAATCCGCTAAAAAAAGCCAATGATTTTCAGTTTTCGCTGTAAGATAGCATATTATGCAATGCAATGCAGTTCATGTACATCAATTTTCAACTGAATATCTAGCTAATATAAATAATTTGGTAGTCTCTAGGCCAGATGCTTAACTTGATGAATCATCATGTTGGTATCGGAGTATTCTATCAGCGGGAAAATCACTATGCGATAACCCACAAGCTAATAATGCTTGTTCACTTAGTGAATTAGAAACACTAGCCTTAAAAGGTTAGTTGGAATAAATCTAGCTCTGTTTGATGAAATGCCACCATATTAGCTAGATTTTGATGCTTTTGGGCGTCTATGGTACAACCAAGAAGGAAAATAAACTGCATTGAAAATCCTTCGTAATTCGACCATTTCAGCTACTCCCCATGAGCTTCCATTGAATGAAAATCCTTCGTAATTCGACCATTTCAGCTATTCCCCACGAGCTTCCATTAAATATTATTTCTAACTTAAAGGATGAAGAACCACAACATTGTCTATACCTTCGTAATTCGACCATTTCAGCTATTCCCCACGAGCTTCCATTAAATATTATTTCTAACTTAAAGGATGAAGAACCACAACATTGTCTATACTTTAGACAATTAGCTGAACGGAGCGGTTGCGTGATAAGTGCTTATTTAGATTCAAATTTTAAACAAAGTTCTAACTCTAAAATTGTCAATTCTCAACAAAGTTGAACTATATTATTGTTAATTCGCAATTTACTATAATTGCAAATCTAATTAAATTGCTACACTCCTCCTGAGACTTTTGCTGAAGCGTGTGATAATTAATCGTTTTAACTATAATTAATTGTTTTGCTGAAGAGCATAAATTGTCACTGGTCATTCCAAATCTAATAGTGATAATTTTCCACTTCAAATTTATCAAATCCTACTTCAAAAAGTGAAATTCGTATCAAGTTCTTTGAATACGAAAAGTGTAATTTTGTAGCTAACACTGTCAAATTCGCATTGACTTTATTGAGTGTGCAATATTCCAACTGTTAAAGTGCTGTCCGCCAACTAAACGGAAACTTTTGCGGATATTTTTGAAAAAACGATTCCCACTTTATTTACTGTATTTGCGGCTTTGCATGAGGTTTGTTCCTGCTGAAATTTGTTGTGTATTCATTCGAACTCGACTGCCGTTAATGTACTGACTTGGAAGCTGAATTGGCTAATTCTAGTACTTCTTCATTTAGTTTATTTTCGAGCAGGCTATCTAATTCCAGGAGTCTAAATTTTGTCTTTGTCATTTGCACGTCGTCTGACGTTGTGAAATTGAATTTCGAGGTTTTTTAGTGAAAATTTAGTGAAGAAATTGAATTTAAATTAACAATAATGTAAATAATAATAAGTTCAAGATAAGTTAAATTATGAACTTTTGAAATATTTTTCCTTTTTAAGGGTCGGACGAAGAGACAATCCATTGAACTTGATCATTTGTTTAAATAAATGTATTCTATTTATGATTTATTAAAGTCGAGTTGCTCTGGAGGTCGGCCTGAAGGATCACTAGAGAAGGTTAAAAAAAAGTGGCAAAATTTGGTCGCCAAATATAAAGTAAGTATGTATATACTTTAAAATAGTGTTTATGTTCGTAAATAAGGTATATTTTATGTAAATTAAATCGATTTTATAGATTATAATGAGCGAAAAAGTTTTTAATTAGATAATATGACACTGGCAAGCATTTATCCAGTGGATAACTCGAAAAACGCGCGAAAAACTTATCTGCGTGTAAAATTTATGTTTGATGTCGTTGTGTTCGAGCCAGACACGATGTCCAGTGGATAACTCGAAAAACGCGCGAAAAACTTATCTGTGTGTAAATTTTATGTTTGATGTCGTTGTGTTCGAGCCAGACACGATGTTTGATGGCGCGAAAAATTTATGTGATGTAAAATTTATTTTTGATGTCGTTGTGTTCGAGCCAGACACGATGTTTGATGTCGTTGGCCTTAAACCGGGCAATGCACCGACAAACACCACCAAAGGGGTTGTTGACTGTGCGGTCATTCGATCGCAATTTTTTCAACATAGAGTTTTATTTTCAACCGGCGCCAACAATCCCTTTGCTCGGGTTGAATGCACTTTGCTCGGGTTGAAAGCACTTTGCTCGGTTTGAATTTAATGGACAGTTCGTTCTGGTGGTTGTTTTTTATAACTTTTTTTTTTAAACTTTATTATATATTCTTTATACTTAGAAAATCTACTATCGACTTTCTTTACATTTATTTATTCATCGATTTATATATTCAACTGTCAACTTCAAACACTTTTCCATCCTAAAATTAAAGAAATAGGGTAAATGTACTAGTTTTCGGACAGTTAACGATTTCCTTGGATTTAAACAACTGTAGTTTTTACAATAACGAAATTTTTTAAATATAATATACATTTTTTGTTTAATTGTTTAGTTTTCTTTTGATTACTGAACACTGTTTCCACTTATTAATTATACTTATCATCATATTTATGATTATATGAAAAAATTCATTTTGCACTAGATTCCGGACACTTGATGTATTTTCTGGGAAATCACTAAAAATACTAAGTGGAATTGAAATTTAAGAATAAGGAGTAAATTATAGTTAAAAAAAAACTAAACACGCTATAATAGAACTCCGACCTTAAAAGAAAAAGGAATAATCAATGAGTTTAGAATAGAAGTAGAGTGATTCACCAAAAAAGTTAATTTTATCGTAAAAATGGGTATCCTTATATACCGGTAATTATGTATTAAATGAAGAGTGAGACTTGAAACGTCTCAGTCTCATCAACATTTATTCACAGTTAATGTATTAACTGTTTGAGGTTTGATTATTTCTTATTTACAACATACGTAGAAAATGTTATTCATTGCTTTAATGTAAACCTTTACACTTCTTTCGTTTTAAACTTTGGATGATTGATGGTCCAAAACCAGCACAGTCAGCAGAATACATTTATTGTGTTTGATTTGCGTAAAAAGTAGAACAGCGAGTTTATTATAATGATTCATGGCTAATGATAAGAACCCTTCCTTGCTTAAGTTCTTTCGATACCCCGTTTCATCAATCTACCTATCATCTTCTTAACTAACAGTTCTTACATTTTTTTCAATTTTTATTTCCAGACTTTCTATCATCCAGCTATTTTTCATCTTCTTTCATTGTTCATCTTTCGCATTCTTTGGCTTTTGAAGTCTTTTTCTTTTGTTTTCTTTCTGGTGCTTTGTACTGTATATCCCTTTTCACTAGCCTTTGTTGTTTTCTTATTCTTTTAAAATAATTAAAATAATGGCTTGCCATCCCCGAATTCACCCTTCTCTTAAATATGTCTCGCCTTTTACATGGCACACTTTTCTTGCCACAAGCCAACAAACCGTGAAATTTTTGGAGGAAATGGAACTTATTCTTTCCAAGGAGTCGACGCCTCCGGTTTGTCCCAAGTGCAGCGGTAGTATGAAGGTTAGCAAGAACGACACCTGCAAACTTGGGTGGAATTGGCGTTGCGAAACGAAGAAACGCAAAGTGAAAGGAGCTAAGCAATGTTGGGGAACGATTAACCCTCTTGAAGGAACCTTCTTCAATGGAACACAAAAGAGGATCGAGTTTTGCGAGATAGTAGCGATAATAGTTGCTTTCGCATTGAAAATGCGTGTGACGGACTTACACACACACCTGCAAGATTGGCGACGCAGCAGATACGGAAATCCGGACGCGACCATCAACAGACAAACTGTGTGCGACTATTATCGTTATTGTCGTCAAGTAGCCGAGATCATCGCGTCAAATGAGGAAATCAAATTAGGAGGGATTGGAAAAACTTTACAGGTTGATGAAACTTTTCTCACAAAGAGAAAATATCATCGCGGACGGATTACCGAACAAATGACGATGACCATTCTGGGGATTTACTGCAAGGAAATAAGAAATGCGTGTTTTTCCAGGTGGATTCAAAACGGAAGGAAAGTATTTGGCCATATTTGTCACGATTTACGGACAAGAATACATCGGTAGTTTGCACAGATAGTGCAAGGCACTACCATGGTGTGGAACGTTTTTTTTCGAATCATACTGTCCATTTACAAAGAAACCACAGTAAAGGGGAGTATGTGGAAAAGGGCAATCCGAATAACACCATTAACCATTTGGAAAATCAGAATCGGTTGTTGAAAAATGCCATAAGATGCCGAAGAACAACCAAACATATACACGAATATATGGCGCTTCATTATTACCGGCAAAATTTTTTGGAATCAAGGTACCCCAAGGACAACTCATCACAAGACATGGCATTTTTTGAGGATATCAGGAGAGCTTTTCCTCCATTTATTAACGGAGATAGGAAGGAGATAGGAAGAACGGTTGGAAATTTCTACGGTAGAATCCGAACACCTGGAAAACATATTGGTTTCATCGAAAACTAAAAATGTTCCAACCATCGAGCAGGAAATTGAAGACGCAGCGGAAAACTCAGACGAGGAGCTGGACCCGGAGCAACTGGAGTTAATTTTATCCGATTTTAAGAATTATTTTTAAGTCTTATATAATATAAATCTATTTAAGTTAATTTAAGTATTTTAATTTTAACTTTAAGATATAAGTTTTATTTATATAAATATGCAGAAAATAAACATAAAAAAATATCTGCACATCGCTAGTAAAAAACATTTTGACACTTTCATCGTTACATTATAATTCAATAAATTCCAATGTCGAGATTACATTTCTTAATTTTCTTTTGTAATTTTTTCTGTTAAACATTTTGTTTTTATTGCTTAGCTTATTATAATAAAAATACGCAGATAATGGTAATGGCAGATTTTTATTTCTAGTGATACTATTACTATTGACATATTCGTGTAGTAATTTAAAATAATATAATATAATTTTTTAAAAAGGCTAATACAAATACAGTATATTTTAATTTTTTGGCTCTAGTTTGAAGAACTTAAATAAGAACTTAAATTAAACTTAATTAATAAGAATTAAATTTAAAGTGATTAGGACATCTACCATTTGAAAATAGGAGTTTGTTAAAATGACAATTGCATTGACAAAAGCTTCATTTCTTACAAGTGTTTTAAGTACATTCGAGTGGATATTATCTATTCCTCCATTTTTATTTTTAAGAGCTAGTATAGTATGTTTTAATTCATGATTAGTTACTGAGTTGAGAAAAATTGTATTTGAGACAGTATTTCTCATGTTATACAGACCATTTCCTCCAACACTCCGTGTGCATTTTCGTGCTAACTTTGTTCCAACTTCACAAAAATATTTGTTCATATAATTTAATATTTCGCTATTCTAAGTGATTATTCATATTTAATTTTAAGATATTTTTAAGAATTAATTTATAAAAGATAAAAGATAAGATAGAGATAAGTTTAAGGTAATACAAGGATAAAATAAGGACATAGGATCACATAATCGCGCGCTGTTCCTTTATCTGTTTGGGAGTTTTATAGTTTTTTATTGTGAGTTTGGTGAAATCTGATGTGTGTCCTCTCATTCGATTCCCACTGTTTTCTGTCTCAATGTTGTGCCCTCTCATTGTGGACTCAATGTCCCAGTCCCTCAATGCTGTGTTGTGTTCCACTGTTTTGCGCTGTCAATCAGTCAATCAGGAGTTGTTTTGGAGCTAAACAGGAGAATCACAAGGATATAAGCTTTAAAAGGTATAGTACCATTCTAAAAATCATAAAACATTTCATCTGCGATGTTTTACAGAAGAAACCAAAGGACAGTGCAATGAAGACAGTCAGAAACCGATGACTCAGACCTGGTGACTTCTTTTGGACTTATCAAAATGATGATGAAGGGAAACTAAAACACAAAATTTTAAATTTTTAGATCTACTCTTTTATTTTTCATACGATTTTAGCATCTGCAATGTGAAATGAAGTCGTTGTGGATTTGGATTTGGAAGTCCATGGAAAGTTGACCATATGTAACCATATACAAGAAATGTCTTATGTCTTCGAAAACAAATACAAGAGCTCCGTCAATCTATTCAAAAATAACAGAAATTACAGAAGAAACAAAATGTAATTACTATATTCCATGATCAATAAGTTTGTAATTAATTAATTATTTTATGTTTTTAATTTTTTTAGTCTGAATTTGCAGCTGAATTAGAAGCAACCTACAATTAAATACGGAGGAACTTGCTAAAGAGAGCTAGATCATTGATTCATTGGCGATCAGGTTTTATGTTTCTTTTTTGGTATCATTTCCAGAATCTTTATTCTCACCCTTACAATTATCTGCCCATATCTTCGACAACCAATCACCCGGCTCACGACAATACGTTTTTATTTGCGGGAAGTGGACCGAACTGAGGCGATATCAATTGTAAATTGTAAGTTGTAGTTGTAGTTGTGTAAAGTTGTAGTACTTTGCCTTGCAAATGTTTAAAAATGCACAATCCATAAGCTCCGAAGTTTGTTGCTGGTTTGAAAACGACATATAGATGGCGCACATCTCTGAAAGAAGGGAAATGACATTTGAGCAGCAAACATATGTTCAAATGTAAATAAAGACACACTTTTAGGTTAGGAAATTTTTGATATTTATTTTACAAATATCTTGTAAAAGAAACAAATTTGGAAATTTTTGTAAAACAAAAGTTGTTTTATTTTTATTTGTTTATCTATTTTAACTCTCAAAATCGGGGGGCTAGAAAATAAGACTCTTGCCTGGTTTCTGATCTGATCAAGTTTGTTTATAGCAAATTAAGGAACACCCTAGTGACGTCAGTACAGAGGACGGTGCGGAACTGCCAACTTCGTGGCCGTTTTATCAAGAAATGGGCGATGGGCTTATGTTCTCAGAAATTTTGTTATCTGCTCCACTGTGATGAAACACCTGGTGCTGGAGAAATTGGGGAAGTGACGGATTTCGAGGAGAACGAATCCCACAGTTCATTTCAGCAGGTATTTTCGTCAACGCCAACTGTAGCGCGGTCCTCGTCGTTTTCCTCTATGGAAAATGTGAATGTTCCAGGGACAAGTGGATCCAGCCGAAATAGGAGCGGGTCCAGAGACCCCAGTCCCTTGGCATCAACCTCTCCCTCGTGTAAAAGAAAACTGATTATTTTGGAACGAGCTGAAGACGAATAAAAAAATTCGTAAAGTGGCATCTCTATTTGAAAAGTACATGCACGAAAAACTAAATGTATTTATGGATTCTTCGTCTGACTCTAATTAAAAATTATGAATTTTTGTTTTATGAATTATGTTTTATTCAATTGATTAAAAGTTATGAATTTTTGTTTTATGAATTATGTTTTATTCAATTTCTTGCTCTGTAAGGAGCTCCAGTTTCCAAATGATCATTTTCATTTTCCGAAATGCTTTCCGTTTCCGCAAATTCCGTCCCATCATTCAGACATATATAATATTGTGCATAATACACGCAACAGCGGTTATTTTTATACAATCCTTGATGTCAATCAAATGTCGATTCAATGATGCTTCGTGCCAAGCTATGCGCAAGATTAAATTTTCGGTGTTCTCTGGTCAAAGGAGCATTTCGTTTGTACGGTGTAATTACCGTAATAGGACTTAGGCAGCAAGAATAACCGCTGCCTCCTAAAAAGTAATACCCTAGCGGAGGGAAAACTTAATTTTTTTATAATGGGCTCCGAAACAGAAGTCAAGTCAAGCTAAGTTAGTTGCAGTTACGAGTTGAATGCGTTAAGTCTTGTTCAGTCAGGGCTACTTTAAATTGATAATTATTGTGTTCTGAACTTATGTAAAATAGATTAACTCGTGAATAAAATGAACTTAAAATAAGAATAGTTTTATTAAAATTTAGATTTTGGCCCGTAAATTATTTCAAGAGCAAAAGATATCTCGTATCCTAAGAAAAAAAGTAGCTCTACTCTGAATAAACATATCGAATCAAAAATCATTAAAAGTTTCAAACAAAAGTCGTTTGTACAATCACATTAAATTTTAATTTATTTGTTTTGCCAGGTAGCAGAGCCCGACAAACATGACGCGATTTGGGACAAATCTCCCAATAGAGCAATAATATCCTTCAATTGTATAAATCACAAGCTGAAATTACCAAAAATTATTCCAATCATGCAATAAACCAATACAACACTTTATTATTCAATGAAAACGAACTTTTACTTTTCCGTACACGTAATGTTAAGAAGTATAGGAATTTGTCCCGAAAACTTTTTTCTCAGAATTAGTTTAGATCATCATAAAAACTCATGAAACGTAAAGAAAACACGTTTTTGAGCCACTTTTCCGTTCGTGTCCCGTCGTTGTCGTCGTCGTAGCTGTGCGTTAACACTATAACTCGAAAAGTAGTGAAGTTAATTGAAATCTGTAAATGCCGAAAGTTTTGTATCCCAAAAACATAGTTTAAGTTCGAAGATGAGTTATTTTCGATTTGAACCAGGCGTAGTTGCCCTTAGAAAAACATTAAAAAAAAAATGACACTTTTGTATGGAGAGGAATGATGGAATAATGCATTTCTTTTTAATTTTCTTCAAAGGAAAGTGCTATTATTTTGTATAAATAATGGGCGTCTCAGAACAACAGAAAACTCAATTTCCTATAATTTTGGTCAAAAACCGTAATTTTCTCGAAATTTGTTAGAATTTTGAAAAAAAATACGGACAACGGTACGGAAAAGTTAGGGATTGCCAATGTAATTCTTTTTATTTTATCTTACGCTTAAAACAATGTACAAAATCTCTCGACAGTTAAATTTATAAAATTACAAAAATAAATGATTGACCAATTAGCAAAAATCAAAACAACTAACTAAACTCTGACCAAATAATTTCAATACATAAAATTTCAAAGGTTACTTGAACGAAAAAACTAGATTGCCAGGTTAGGTTGTAGTATTGCAAATCAAAGTAAATTGGAACATATTTCAAGTAGCAAAGTGATTTAATTAGTAAATTAGCATCTTTTTGTAATAGCACCTGAAAGGAGGTAACAACGTCTTTAGTGAATAAGCTATAGAATGTTAGAGACTCCAAAAACTAATAACTTCATGTATCATATCTAGTTATAGAAATAGAAACTTTTATATTAACTAGGAATACCCGTGGCAGTCGGAAATCGACTGCATACTTTAGCAATTAAAAGACTCAAGTTTACTGGAAAATAGAAATTTAGTTTTTTTTTATTTATTTTTTTTTTCACAAATATGATACGTAGAAGGAAAATACACATTTTCTACTATTTGGAAAGGTATATTCTTTCGAATGAGGTATCTAACATCATCATTGGAAAATATTTTTTTTTGCCCCAAACAAAATCATGGACTAACCATGGGCGAAATTTTTATGAAAAATTTTTTTTTCTTCGTATCTTAATATTTTGTATCTCGAATAAAAGTCTGAAGCTAAACGAATCTAAAACAGTTGATTTCACTGTGATATACCAAATATTCCAGGAGATATCAATTATATTATAAATATTTTCGAAAATCAATTTGAACTCGGAGCTTTCTATAACGTTTTAATAAATCACAATGATTTTGAATTTACATGACAGCAATAAAGACTAATTAAGGTATTTATGTGGATATATTTGCAATATGATTCAAAATTATTCAGATATTCAAATGTAAAATGCAAGGACATAATTTATCCAAGACACAAATTAACCAAGCTTCAATTACGAATTTTTTCACCACAGTGATACGTAGAAGAAACATACACATTTTCTACTATTTCGGAAGGTATATTCTTTCGAATGAGGTATCTAACATCATCATTGGAAAAAAAATTTTTTTTGCCCTAAAAAAAACCATGAGCGAAATTTTTATGAAAAAATTTTTTTTCTTCGACAACATGTCTTTTAAATTGTGCATTTTTATCAAAATCGGACGTGTAGCTTGCCCGTAGGAAGGGTGACAAAATTTTTGTGTATGAATTATAGTATAGATTTATTATGGTAATCGGCGCACATATTGTAGAAACCACAATTGGGTTAAGGAATAGATGGCTTATAAGGTGTGATGAAATAAACCAAAACACACTATGATGCACAAAACATTTTAATATAAACTTAAAAATCGGTACAACAAGTTTTAAAAAATTATACAGATTATAATGCTAGTTTACACAAGTTTATAGTTTTTCTGATTAATGCTATTTTACAAATTTCCAACTGCATTAATTCCATACCATTTGAAGTTGATACTGTACTTTTACTAAATAATATTGTATAAATACATTTTTATTTTCCTTATTAATTTATGGTTAAATGTTATGTAACTGCATTGTTAATTCTGCTTCACTGCTTTATCTGTTTTCATGATTATAGCATGTAAGTGTAATAAGTTTGGTTTGTTTTTTATTTTCAATTAAATACTCTTTTAATTGTATGCAAAACTCTTTAATCTATACTATTATATATATTTTGAATATCTTTTAAATTGTTTTTCATATTCCCTTACTTGGTTTTTTCTTTCTTTAAATACATATTGGCTTTTGGATATTTAGTAGGTTGTTAGTTCAAGAAAAACATGATAAATGTTGTGTTGTGAATGTTTGCCATATAGTACATATAATATTTAAATATTATACTTAATCTTACATTTGTATAAATACAGATTAATGAAGAATTCAGCTTTTGATTTATTCGATACAATAATTTTTGAAGGTTTTGTAGGGTTTCATTTGAAAGTATATTGTAACTGATTTATATGGATAGCATTATTAACTGCAGGAAAAATATTTTTCTGTTACAATTTTCAATGAATATTTGAAATAGTTTTTATTTTTTTGCATTAGAATTCAAATTCTTCATTACAACTATCATCCTAAAATCTATGATTTTTTTTGTCATATTTTATATAATATTTTTCTTAAAATTTATGACAGTAGTAAAAAAGTAAAAATGTTATATATTATTTTATATGTTACATACACCCTTCTTTTTTAATCGTAATAAGAGTTATAAATATTATGGTATTATACACCATAATTTACTAATTTTTATTTTGTTTTAGATTATATAATTTCATATTTTAAAAAATGGATGACTATCCTCTAGAAATGAATTTCACAATAAATCATATTCGAACTAATATACATAATTAATCTTATTTTGTTATACATTTTGGTAATTCTTAATGTTCTACATATTATCTCAATATGATAAAATGTAATTCTTGTGGTTTTCTTTCATGGTTATGAATATACAATATAATATGAAATCTTAGAAAGACGTGTACGAAAATATATTATCATTATCATTGCATGTTTTCCATATGATAATTATTGTTGTGTCCAACATTTTTGTTTACATGTAGCTTTATATAATATTATTAATCAGTGTATGTAATATTTGTATTTTTTATTAATTTGAAATACACACCAATTAATAATGCTTTTATTTTGTTTTGTGTTTTAAATTTCACACATTTAAACGTTAAAAATAGATTTTAAGCAGCAATTTTCATTGTATTATAATTGAAAATAAACTCTTAAATAATATTTAATTTTGTCTAAATTTTAACCTCCTTATGTAGGATTAGATTTTTAAGAATAATTGTTGTGAATCATACGAAGTGGATGTATAAAAAGTATGAAATAAATAATTTAGTATAAAATGTATAAAATTCTATGAACAATACTAATACTACATATATCTATATTGAATTACATATTAAGTAAAAATCGAACAAGGATAAGTTCTTACGAAATAAAGCTAAACAATTTTATAGCGACCTATCAATCAATCAATGATCATTAATATGTTATTCGTGTTTTACTTAAATTTATCATAGAAATCATTAGCTAAATATTTTTTTTATATATTTTTCATTTTGTTTTTCTAAGAAATTTATAAAAAAGAAACATCACAATCCCTCGAGAGACTTGTAGCCCTCTTCTAAGTATTTTCCCTAAATATATACTATATGTATTATATGTATTTATTACATATCCAATTAATCTAATTTTTATACTTGTTATTAGATAATTTATCTTCAAACTTAGCTGTGTTTTCTTGTAGCTAAAATATTACGCTGGCTAAGATATATATTTATATGAATATATATTTTTAATATAATTCTTATGGTTATTGATTTATCATATAACTTTTACATTTAATGCATGCATTTTTATGTTGTGCAACACTATTTTCATTCTGTTTTTGTATATTTTGCATTTGTTGCATTCTTTAAAAATTTTACTATAATTTTAAAACATTTAGGAAAATATACAAATGGTTTTATTTTGTAGTTTTTGTTCTTAACTATTTTTTCTATTTATATGTTTTTATGTGTAATCATTATTTTATGCGAACATGATTTGCCAAGAATTAAATTTAATATTTAAATTCGAAACTGGGATAATGGACATAGCTTTAAGAAGAATTATTTCGTGTCTTTAGAGAGACATATACACGCTTGTTTTAATGAAAAATTTTGTTACAGGACTTTCAAGGACATTCAAAGGGATCATCATTAAGCAATTCAAGTCAATTAAAACATATAAATTTAAGACAAAGTATTATACGTCAAAATAACATGATTATAGCTGACGGTGCCACTATATCTGTAGGTAAAAATGATTGTAGATGTATGTAAAAATGATGAAAAACACGTTTAAGTCATATGCGCGCACATGTAGAAATGGCATTCGAAGCAAATCAGCTTATCAAAATGCAGGGTAAATTGCCAAAAAATGCCGAGAGATAGGTTAAATTACCAGTATTTATATTAAAAATATTCGGTTAATAGAAGAATTTTAAGTATGTATTTCGAATATGATTTTCATTATTTTTACATTCATCTCCACTCATTTTTACCTTCAAATGTTCTCGCACCGTTAGTGATTATCTTACCACTTTAGGAAATAATGTTGGAAAATATTAAAATAATAAAATAATAAAATTTATAAAACCCTTCAAATGCCAGAAATCTCGTCATGAAAATATTGTTTTGTTTGATGTTGAAATTATTTAGAGGATAGTTATATTAAATAGCGTGTTAACATAAACGATGCTTCTCTTGAGTAACTTTATCATGTACATATTGTAGCGCCTGAAATATTAATTATTTTATTTAATGGATTTTCTCATATAAAATACACAAATATTTTGAATTGCGCTCATACTGTGGTATGGCTATTTATCAGACCTGTAAAATAATGATTCGAATTATTTAGCTTCCAGAATTGGATGTCCTGTAGAATTGAGCTAGAAACAATTTTACATCAAAAATGTATGCATAAATAAAACGGTTGAAATAAGTGTTATTGGCTTGATAATTCTATAACATCAGTTTATATTGATTCTACAAATCTAATAACTTATCTGTAACTGCAAAGTATATTGTTAGTTAGCTAGAATACAAATGTGATTTCTATTTTACAGGTCTGTCTTTCATTTATGTTCTAAAACTAATAAATCGGGCTTAAACTGGACTATTTAAAACATTTACTACTTCTATTATATTGTTAATTTCATTTCAATGACTTGGTATTTCCGTTTCGCAAACGATTAATATGTTCAAAATCATATAGTATAGGGATTATTTTGTAGCTTAACTTGCATTCCTCTGTGATTTGGTCTATTCTTGTATATTTGGTTTTGATTCATTTAAGAACAAAATTTAAATTCACACATGCATTACGTAAAATTATCTTTTTACAAGGTTTTCTTATTAATTAAAATAATGACATAAAAAATCTTTTGGCCACTCCATATTTTTTAATAATTTTTTCTTCAATAATTTCAAGGGCCATTCCTCCAAAAATGCTTTTGTACTAAAGGTGTTCTAATAATATCATCTCCTTCCTTAATGGAATTCTCGGTCCATAACTAAAACTGATACTAAAATTGATATATACTTATATACTTGATGATTTTAAAATAATATATATTAATGTGCGAACAATTTTGCATTCCGACTTTCGCAAGTTGAAAGACATCTTTAAGTTGACTTTCGTACTTTTAACTTGTAAAGTTTATCTCATAATTTACCTAAATAAGATTTTGCATATTTTTCATACACTTAATCATTATACCCGAATTTTAAGGACAAAACCAATTCGTTTTCAATTCAATTGCAACTATTAATTTGAACTTATCATTCGAAAACTTTTTAAGTTTATAATTTTTTTAATCTTATTTTATTCTTAAAACTCTTAACGCAATTTTATCGCATTCATTATCTACCATTTTGAATTAATCATATATTTAAAGTTAAAGTTTATTTAATTTCATGGTTATAGAAAAATAGTTGGTAAGAAATCGATTATTCTTTATCGTATGGAATGCTTATCATTTTATAGCGTGCCTTTCAATTTGTATACAAAATATATGATTTTGGTAATTTAAATTTATAATATTTTTAATGCATTTATTAATTACATACATTTATACTGTTCATATTTCAATATTTTACTCACTGTACTACATTTAACATATTTCATAATACGTAGATGCAATATACAATTCAAGTATATTTATATTTTCGATATTATTATATTTATTAATCGAAAACATTTTGAACTATTAATTTTAAATTTGTTTTATGTTGTGAAAATTTTAACTATCAGCTAGAAACGATTTCCTATCAAAGTTCATAAATAATTGTAACATTTATACAATTTATTTTTACGTATAAAAATAAAAATTATTTTTAAAAATATTCAGAATACCATTTGCAGAACATTATTTCTATACGAATAGTTTAATCAAAACGATAACATGAAACAACTATTTCCGTGGATTCATTTGTATTAGGTATTGATGGATATTTTAAAAATTTTACTATTTCAACAAATTCATCTTTTTGAAGATAAGAAAATATGTTATTTGTTTCATGTAATAAATGTAAGGTTGAGTTATAGATCAATTTTATTTATTATAAATATTTGTATTTTCCATCATCTATCATTTATTCTTTTCATTTCACCTTTTCAATAGGATCATTAAGGTAGATGACACCGGTGTGCTGTTTTATCAATTGGTTAAAAGATATTTTAAATATCAGGTATTTAACTGTCGTTAATAGTTTAGTTGTTTTCTTTCGGATTAATAGACCCCAATGGAATTCTTTATATATAATTTAGAGTTAGGTACTACATACTTTAAATTAGATTACAAAGTATAGCACAAGCTATAATAAATTTATGAAAAACAAATATTACTTTCACAATCGGATTGAGAAGAACTCAACTAATTTTCAAAACCATAGAGATATTGGTAAGCATAAATTGATGAAGATTTCTGTGTTTCTCTCAAGGATCAGCTGGACGGAAAATATTTTTCTGTAACTGATAAATCTGTAAAGATTTATTTTAAACAGCTTTAACGATATGAAAGGAGAATTTCAACCTAATGTTCCGTTTATAGGAAACAAAGAAGAGGGCAACAGGATTTACTTGTCATACTTGAAGTAAGACTATACATATTTATAACAATGATTCCTGAATGTTTTATGCCATTTACTCCCTTACCTCTACAGAATAGAAGCAACATTTTAATACCAATTTAGTTGGTGGGTTATGGGGTGTATGTATATTTCCCTATGCAATTCATATTAATATTTGCTCAAATGATCTAAAAATCAAAATGTCTCGACGTTTTTTAAATAAAAGTTATAAACTCTTGCAGTTTATCACTAACCCTTGTACAAGTGTATATGATGATAATTTATTTTTGTCAGATGTATAGATTATAATTATCTGAAAAATCATCATTTCTTGCAAATGTTCACTATTTATTGTACAAGTCAATTATTACTAAAAATTTATATTGTGATTCCGTTGGTTGAATATCTATTTTTAAATCTTCTGTATTGATATTACTGGACGTATTCGTTTTGTTATACTTGAGGTTATTTTGAATAACCATTTGATAATTTTTCTTTTCCAAAGTAATATAGTTTGTCAATGTCATTTTTGGTTTGGATGAGGGAGACTCGTACCTCTTCTCACGTTATTACGTTTCGTCAATTTACTTGCATTGGAAATTCAATCTAAACACTATTGATATAATAACTACTCCTAACAATATCACACGTCTCTATACTTTGCTACACTTACTACTTTCATTCGACATAATGCTTTATTTTGCAATTATTATATTTCTTTCGTTGGCGTGCGTATCGTTCAAATTCAATTTTCGCTATTAAGGTAGTTAAAGTATTGAAACAGAAAGCCCGAAACTACTTTAAGCAGTAAGGGTTATTAAGCTGGTAGCTTGTTGTTTAACTTCTATATCATCATTACATGTTGTACATAAATAAGATTTGTATCTTGGCTCTTTTGTTTTTTCAAGGATCTTTGCAATAATTCATTGATTTTGATATTAAAGGAAATAATTTATAATTTTACGTATATTTCATGGTTAAAATTTCATAATTAGCTTAAAATTCAGTTAGTTAATGTATTTCAACATTTTCAAAGTCAATTTTTATGATAAATATAGTAAAATTTTGAATTATTTTAGTATTTTATATTCATCCAGTTCTAACAGGTACTGATTAACTACCGATTTAAGGTACATTTGTGTAGTTTCATGCGATATTTGCTTTCCAATTTGCACGTCAGCGAATATATATTATATACATATTTTTGCACTTTTGTCCCAGCATGAATAAATTTTTCTATTTACAAAGTTTTGCTGCCATAATTGTGTTATTGAAATATTTTAAAAATTAAAATGTATGTTAATAACTAAAAAGTATAACTAGTGAATATTACGTTGTACACTAAATTACAGAAAATGTGTTGTCCAGGTAATGAAATTATCATGCAATTGCAATCAAAAACATTCTGTGTTATCCATGTAGCACCTTATTAACACGTAAAGTTTTATGTGAAGAAAAATGTTTACTCTTAAAACAAATGTGTGTTTCAAAACGTTAACCTTAGGACATAACAATTGTTCGTAACTTATATTCTATTCATGTATCATGTTGTAACCGGTTGTATTTACTTGTAAAAGAAGAATCCAAATTGATAACCACTTGAAGTCTATTTCAGTTATTTGTTTGGATTGAGTTGGATCTGCGAGTTGGTTTCGGAACAGGACCTTAATCCAAAAGTTACATTTTCATCATCAGTTGAAGTTGAATGATACTTTGAAATAAATAACCTTTTCTTTTAGGTGCTGATACCATTTACAAGCAATAACGTCTTTAAATTATTTCGTGTTTTGATGAAGAATTCAACATGAATTTCGGAATTGGTCTTGATTCGCTTAATACGATTGACACTTCAATTTAAATTTTATTTACTACTCGTTGAAATAATAATTAAAAATAGTTGAGAAATAATATATTCAAAATAAATTCCAAAAGAAACTGAACGAAACCAAGGAATTAAACCGCCGCAGTAAGAAAAATAATTAATAAAGAAAATATAAATATTTTTTTATTCACATTAGAAAAATATGTATTATATATTAATATTAAAATCTTAAACTTTACTTCATAGTTTCATTGATTATTTAAAACAGCGCGAATTATTCTACAAGTGTTTTTTTTAAAATTAACTCTTTTTCCATACGATTTGCAATAGAAACAAACTCTTAACAAAATTCAAAGTTTTTCTTTTAAATAAGAAAATAATTAAGATAATTAAAAACATTTCGTTTATCATACTTTAATTTTCATAGCTTTGTTTTAATTAAAATTCTTTTAAAGTACATTCTTTGTATTTTATCAAAAGCGAAATTTGTTTTGTTGAATTCTTGTTACTATATTTCGTGTTAATTTGTCGTTAAATAAAATGTATATAATATTTGTTTAAAGTATAACAACAAAAACTAAATTTATATTTATTCAACAAAGTATGAGAAAGTTTGAATTTGCCAAACGATTTGAAAATAAATCATTTGATTGTGGGAAAAATGCTAAAAATAACGTTAAAATTTTTAAGTTTATTTTAAAATATTTATTTTTGGCAAATTCTTTTAAGTTGAACTTATTTTGCGAATATTGTAATTGTTCAATTACATCACAAAGTGATAGTAAACAATAATTTTAGTTATTTGTATTAAGCTGTTTATCTTATACCTTAAATACATATATAGTATTCCGTCGATTTATGTAGCACATTCATGTCATTCCGCAGATGTTTTTAAAAGACTAAAATTTTAAATCTAATTTTGTGTTAAACTCGAAAGATGTCAGTATGACAAAATTTCAACTAATATATACTGACATGATATTGATTATAATATTCAATTAAATCATATGAATACATTTTTTTTCTTTTAATTTATTCAGTAAATACAAATTTTGTTTTTATAGTTTCTTTTTGGTATCAAAAAATTAAAATCTACAATATTCTTATATACTCATATTCACAGTGGACTTGTATTTTTAATGTTTTTTCTCTTTTAATATATATTTAACGTTCTTCCGTTATCATATCTTATATCGCTTATCGGATTTTATATATATCATTTATGTTTTTTGGTATTTTGGTGGGTAACTCGCATGTTTTTTATATATAAAATATTTCCTCTTTATTTTATTTTCCATTCACTGTTTTATTCATTTGTTTTATATATGTTTTTTTCTCGTATAAAAAAGATATAATAAAAAAATAATATAAAAATGTTCAAAGTAAAAATTTAACTAATTTTATTTTATTATTATTATAGTAATTTTTCTTATGCTTTTTTGTTTAACAATATTTTAAAAAAGAAATAACAAAAATCGTAAAAAAACTCTTTATTTTTTATATAATAATATTATTTTCTTTGTTGTTTGTTTTGTTTGTTTATCAGTATCATATTTAAGTTTATCTAGATGTTAAATGAAAACTATGTTTATAAACATACATAGTATATACGTATGTATGTTTATATTGTTCACATAAATTTCAATATATCTGATATCTGATTAACAATATATCTGATCTCTGATATCTGATAATTTAATTAGCAACCAAAAGGTGCTGATAAGGTCCTGCATTGGAATAGAACGAATTCAGACCATCAATGAGTTTCGAGTTAGATTCTTGATTTGATCCTGGTGAGCTAATCGGTGTCACCTGCGATGATGTAGATCCATTGCTAATAACAGCACCTGAATTGTTGTTATTATTATTGTTTGTATTGATGTTGTTATTATTGTTATTATTATTGTTGTTATTATTATTATTATTATTATTACCACTATTCGAAGTGTTGATATTGCCATTGGTGAGATTAGCTGCATTCGGAGCTAAATTTGTATTATTTCCATTAGCCGTTTGTTGTTGTTGTTGTGGATTATTCAAACCGTAAAAACCATGAGGTTCAATATATGATGAGAATTTTCCTTGTCCATTTCCAGTTGAATTATATATACCATTTGAATCAGGATGAAAATGTGTTTCAAACATATTTCTTGGTCCACCGAATTGTGGATACATTCCCATACTGACATTTGGGAAATAGAATGGATCGTTTTGTAATCCTAATGCCAGTGGATTTGGTGATAGCGATCGTGATGGTGATGATGGACCAATTGGACCGAAATGTCCATTTGCAGGACCATGGGAATGATGAAGTTGTTGTTGCATTGCTCTTTGTTTGATGTAATTGGAGAACTCCGTTGGGGACATCCTGTAGGAACTTTGTTTATATTATTAAGATTATCTGTTCTCATTTTATAATTAATAATTATCAATTCACCTGTTAGCACGTTTTGAATTCGTTTTCAATTTTGTGCTGCCAAATTTAGTTTGCGCAAATGTTGCTGTTGTAAATGTTAATGGTGCTTGTGTACGTGGTAAGAAGGAGCCAGCTGGTGCTGGACTTGTTGTCATATTACCCTTGTATGTGGGACTAGATGATGAAGTTGGTGGTGACCCTTGTGGTGATGTTTTTGGACTTAAACTTAATCCACCCATACTTGAGTTAACTGCATCAATCGGTCTAAAGCATTGGGCTTCTGGATTGAATGTTTTTGTTACTTCACGATCAGCTGATGAATCCTCTGGATGATCAGAATTTTCCGAGAATAATATCTACATGAAATTTATTTATTGATATTATAAATAAATCAATTTATTCATTTAATTCCTACCTTAACAGCACCCTTTTCACCAATTCTATAAGAAACTTCTCCAGGATCCACCCATACGGCTAGCTCTTGAGGAAGATTTTCCAGAATATCACTAATTGGCACACCACTCTCCCTAGCAGCTCGATCTAGAACTGCATCGACTGGATCACCAGTCTTTAAGCATCTGAATGCAGAACCCTATTTAAATAAATCCACAACATTTATATCAACATCAAGATTATTTGTTACAGGATTATGTTACCTTAAACGGCTTTTCAGGATACCAATGCCCTTGGAATTTGTCTTTTAATGCTTTTTCCAATTCTTCGCCAAATAAATTTACTCGGCGTCGTGGCAGTTTGTTATATAGGTACGATATGACGAAATTAAGGGCTACTTGAACTTCTATATGCATTTTGGCGGGTGTTTTACTGTTTGTTGTACTGAATGTTATACAGTAATTTTCTTTTCTTCTTATTAGGTTTTGACTATTTTAGTTTGCGTTATGAAACATACACAACTTCTAAATGAAGTCCCAGCTTATTTCGTCTTTGCCGTTTTACTGGCCTTATGCTATACCGCTGTTGTTCAATTGTGACTGCTTTTAAAGAACACGTAATCTGAAACAGAAAAATAGAAAACATTAAATTTGATTTTATGTATTGCAGAATTAATAGATAATCTTCTGAAAGAGTGAAAGAGTTTGGATGATTCATGTAGTTGCTGCTTTCCATTTACAGTGGCAAAGTACTTGTTTATTGGCGATCTACCCTTGCTCTTGTATGTGAGTAGATTGCTAGTGGTAGTTATGCGCGTCAGTTTTCCGCCACTTTATGTGCGTTCTATTTTCAAAGTAGGTACTCATAAGTACTTGAGAATGAAATTTTTAGGTAAATAAAACGCAGGAATAAAGAGTAATTATTAATATATATAACATGACATATTGTAGATCATTTATGAATCTTAAAAATGATATGTCTGCAAATACAAAGATTGACAGAATATTATCTGAATAATTCACTAGGAATTTAGGTTGTGGTCACACAACGTCGGATCCTTGAAAACGCGATTTGACGTCAAAATAATCATCGATAGAAAATATTTGATGTTTATTATTTATAAAATAGTTTATTTTAACTTTGAATTATGAGAAATACTTGAAATATGTGTCACAAAATGTGTTGACTGAAATAATTTAAACGAAAATTTTTACGATGCAAATCTAGAAATAAGAATCAAAACGAAACTCGTGCGAATAGTTCTTAAATTTAAATTTCAAATGCGAAATAAATCACAAAACCACAAATACAAAAAGTTTAAACTAAAAAAACTTAAAAATTTTTGGCACATTCTACAGAGTGGGTTAAATTTGTTTGAATTAAAAATAAGTTTTAAAACAAAAGAAACAGTTGAATACATTTATACTATACATAAAGTACTATATCTTTGTAGAAGTTTAAAATATATTTTTAAAAAGGAATGTACTTATGTTTAAAATCAGCTTGTGATTCAAAATGGCGTCAAGTGTCGGTTAATTTAATTGAGTATTTGTTAAGTAACAATAAATATTTGATTATGTACATAGGTACTCGTGCATCTTCCAACAGTTGATAGTTTTAGTTTGTTTTGATTTTATAATCAAAATTCACCAAAGTGAATACAAAAGACTTGGAAGTCATTCAAAGACTAATTTTTCGAATTCTATCAGAAACTGGGTCAAATCCGATTACATATGCGCTAGGAAAACTATCTACGGGACTCGGTCTGTAGATTATATTGTACAGAGATAAATCATTGAATCATGCATGCATTTTGTGTCTAAATGAATTCTATTTGCTTGCGCTTACTACGTCGTTTTGTAGATCTATTTATTCATTAGATGCACATAAGTGGATATTTCCCAGTCACATATGTGTATGACCACCGGAACATGTTAAGGTGAATGATTCAAATGAGCCCTGGAAATGTTATGAAACAAATTTGATGTTATAGTAAAAAAGTTATTGTCATTCATATTCCGTTCGTACGTTTTAAGTGTTAAATTAACAACATTTGAAATTTTAATATAATCCAGGAGGGAAGAGGTACATTATTGTAGTAAACAAATTTTGTCTTACGCGTCAACTTGTCTCAGTTGTTTTGTACAACTCCGAAATACGAACTGATATCTTGTATAGAAATGAATTATTTATATAATAAGCACTAGTTCAGAGATATAAATAAATCATTTTTCGATTTCTGCATAAGGTGCAACTCTCTCGGAATATCAAGAAATTTATGCAGTATATGAACAGAGAATGCGCCAGCAGAGTTGTCTGTCCGACAAGGGTTTCTTCACATAAATTGGTCATCGGACCAAAACCGGTTCGTTAACGTTGGTTTGAACGTTCTCATGGTTGTTCTTGTAAAAATATTTTATCGGACCAAGACTGAACAGAGCTGGAATCGGCATAGAAGTGTCAATCAAGCCTAATTTGTCAGTATCATCGATTATGGTTTTAATCAATCGTACAGATGGTGATACATTGATCTCTCCTTGATGCAAAGGCACAGCCTCGTATTCTAGAGTATCTTATTTATATGTGGATATGAATAAAAAGAAACATAATGATCGTGGAACCAAGGGAAGAGTCTCGTGCGAAGGATTCCAATTAGTTGCCCAATGACCGTTCATTTCACCTTGACACAAAGGTACATCAGTTTGGAAATTTTCAGGAATCCTAGTAGAAAGAATTTGATGGAATAATCTCGTGCCAGTTTCAGAGATTGCTTCTTAAATCGTTTGTGCACGAGTTGATGAAGTGATTCCAAGTAGAGTACAACAGTCTAGGAATATCGGAGAAGCCTAATTCTAGGAAAATATAAATAGAATCCATGTTCATATGTGCTAAATATCCAGGAAGAAGCACTGTTGATTCCAGGATTCAGGATTCATTATTTCGATGCAGGACACTTCATTCCAAACACATTCCCAGTCTATTTCAAAGTGATGTAGAGCACTGTAAAGAATTTCGTGCTTGTGATAGTCATTATCCGTATGAGTTAAACAGCTAAATTGTGCACTGTAGTGAATCAGAACGTAAAAATTGTTAGAAGAATTTTTGTTTTATTTATTTTTTATTCTTTAAATAGACTCGACATTAGTATGTCATTTTTAAAAATAAAATTAATTTTAATTGCAATGTTTCTGTGGAAAACCCTTAAAGCATTTGACATAAATAATTTTGTGAAATTTAAAAAGGACTTCTTTTCAACGTCTTCGTTCTACTGTCATTACTCAAATACAGATTTGTAGTTGAAATCTTCTCTCACAGTCAACGAAAATTGCTTGGTAGTTTCCAAAGTACAAGTGCTGGATGAAACCACTTGACTATCAGCATAAATTGATCTACTTTGTAATTCAAAAACCTCGTTTTAAAAACGCTACATACCTGCACTTTAAATTCTTATGTATGCAGTTAATTTTTATGATAACGACTCATTAAAGGTCTTACAAAAACTTATCACAAACCTAATTAAACCTTATTTCGTTATTAATGAATCGCTTATCTTCCAAGCAGGGTGAATGCACTGTTTAATTGCTTAATTTGAATACAATCGTTAAATAATTGCAGTTTTTCGCTTTGCACGACGAAATTGGGGTTAAAAATTTCTTTAAGTGTTTTGTCTTTTGTACATAAAACATTACTTTATCCGTTTTATAACTGAGAACTCCTACTAAAACTATAAAATCCTTTGATGGGAGAAATGCTTACATTACAAATTAAAACCAAATTATTGGTGATACGATCGAAGGATTCATGTAGTGTTGCACATTACATTATACATTTGGTGATCTTCAATTGAAAACTTGTGTAGACAAAAATATTAGAGAACTGCAGAACGTCAATTCAACAGTTCAAGTTGCAAGAAGCAAATGTAAAAATTGAAGAAGATGAAACTGTCAACAAGCAAATGTCAAAATTTTCGCAAATGAATGCATCCATTTTGTTCAAAGCCATTTGAAATGTAATTCTGCATTGAGCTACGCTACTGTGTGTCGACATTTGACCATCAGACCACATTTTATTTTCTCACCTTAGCGTCACAAACTTGTAGCAGTTGGTGTTATCTATATTTTAGTTATTATTTCATATAATGTAACACGACCGCCACAAAGCAGTAGATTGTATTTTAGTTAATGCCACTCATTGAAAGCGTTATTTAAACTTCTAATTTATTCATATCGATAACAATTTTCGAAATGACCTCTCAACTGTGGTGGCGAATCTTCTCTTCAAGTCATATTGTGGAACAATAACAAATTGTCGTAGATCTCTTATTATTCGATTTCAATAAAATGCTATTAGTGTATTTCTATAAATGTAGTTCTGGTTTTTCAACGGACATATATGTATATTATAGTTGAAAATTATTTACCTTCAGAATCTAATATGCAGTTAATTCGAGCTTTTGTGAAAAGCTTTCCAGTAAAAGACACATGTAACACACAATCCAGGAAATACTTATACATAATTGAACTTGAAATTTCTGACAGTCACTGGAAATCCAATAAGGGTAAGGTACCCTGGTACTCGCATTTGGTCAATTACATATAACTTCATCCAAGTACAGTGTTTTTGTTAAACATTTCCTTAGAGATTCTCATTCGTAGCATTTGCTGAAATTACTTCATTTAAAATTCTCAAGTAAAAGCACTTAGGACGAAAGTGGAAAACATCAGAATTGGATATTATTATGTAGTATTACTCCTTGGTGGTACGTTATTCATCGGAAGAAATGATCATCATCAACAGTAATCAGTCATTGTCAGAGATGAAAGAAAGTGTCAATGAGCATGAAGCATTATTTTAAAACTTAAGAAAGTTAGTCAAAGAAAGAGTATATTTATTTCTATTAAAGTTTTCATGTTAAAGTAATATGTGGAGTTTCAGTTCTCAAATCGAATTTTTTAAAATATAATTAATGGATTGGTTAAATTTGAATCATTTGAATACTCGTCTGAATTCAATGATTTGCGTTATAGTTTCATTTACAAATGAAAAACGTTTCCTGGTGTGAATGTGCAAATAAAAATTAAAAATCAATCAAATACAAGACACGTTATTGAAATTCAACAATTGCAACACTTGTAAAACACTTAAAACAATTCAAAGTCACCTCATTTGTTTCGTGACACGAGAAACAGATGTTAGACTGTTTTAAGGAATTTCATTAAACAAACTTAAATTTTTAATTTTTTAGCAACTTAAACTGTTTACTCCTTATATTTTCCGAAAAACTTTCAACACTTTCGAAACTTTTTGTCTATTTTCAATTTGTATGTACATGAACGCCATTTGAAATTTTCACCTCAAGTACATCAAGTACCTACAAATAGAAAATTTTATTGCAAAACAGTGACACACTGTGGCGGACATTGTGGAGCATAAAATGGCAACCGAAATGAAGAAAAGAACGAAATATTTTTATAATGGGAATCCTTCGATGCAGTGCCAAAAAAATAAAACTAAAATAATTTTTTTATTTCTATGTACCTACGTACATGAAGTGAGTGTTTTCATCGACAAACCATCATGTGAACATACCCTTAAGTTTCGTGCCAAGAGAATGACTACGAAAAAAGAAGTGTTCAAGCTGAAATTAAGTACCGCATACCTTAGGATTCGTGTTGCCAGATGCAGCGAGTAAGGAAATCGATTTTTGAGTTAAATGCAATTCAGTTTCCATTGAAAATATCAAAATACTGACGCGTAGCTTCCACTGGCAATCTACTCGCGTACATGAGCAAGGGTAGATTGACATCAGACAAGTACTTTGCTAGTGTAAATGAAACGCAGAAATTGTTTCAATTTGCAATTCTTTTTGGTTCAATTAGTTCATCATGTCTGTCACGTTTAATCCTTTAGCCTCAACACTTTCTTCACTTTGATTCTCTTTTGGAATTCTCCACCGGAAACTGGGTCAATAGAATGTATTTCGAAATGTAACATTGATTTGATTCAATGTCACGTGGAAAAAATTGTTTTGTTATATAAAAATCTTTAACAACTGCAGACTTTGTCGCTTTGGTAACATTCACAACAATGTTACAAATGACTCTGGTAATCCCACAATCATTGCAATTTGATCACGTTGTCATGCACATGGGTTCCGTTCAAGTTCACTAATTGAATCGATTATAATTCTTATTATATTGGGGATGGGGATACTTCCCTATTGAAAGTTTTCCTCAATCTTGTTATAAAACTTGTTGGAAACGTTTTCAATATATGCTACAACTGAAGCCAATTACTATGTTTTCTTTTATATTCTCTAAGACAAATTTGTTTTTATTTAAGAAATTTAATTTCTAGCGACAAGATGTCGACTTGATGCTACTGAAAATGGGGTTACCAACTATTATACTTTAGTTATAGTCCCCCGTGACGATGATGGAATTATTCTTTTATTTGACAAATTACGCGTGCAGAATTACGATAAACATCTGCACGTGGAGCTGCCGTTTGTTCGGGAATCGCACAAGTCCATAATTTCAAGTTAGTTAGGATACAAGGACATTCATAGAAAGGGTATCAATTCTATTTCAGACATGATGTTGATACTGCATCATCTGTTACTGACATATCACTTCAACTGTCTCACCAAGCGACATTCAATCTTGATCACAGATTAATTGAAGATACTGTAAAGGACTGTAGAAACAGTAGGATTTAAAGTGGTACTGTTCAATTTGGGGTTCTAGTTTCTGGATGTCTTTTATAAATAAATATATGCATATATTGTAAAACTCGGCACATTATAATAAACATGAAGTTAAAGAACAATTAACCTATTAAATATTAATCAAACCACAACACGATTCGAAGAAACTGAACTTTTCAAAAACAAATTGCACTTTTTGATATGATTACCTCAAACTGAATTTAACTGGTTGCAGATAAGTTTCGTGACGCGATAAATTTGTTAATTAGTTGAAATTATCATTCACTGGTAAATTCATTTTGCAATTGACTTAAAAGTAAAATTAAAACAATTCGCCATTTAATAATTTTTAAATATTTCAACGGACGTTGTTGACGATCTTGTCACGGCGACCGACCAAGAATGACTGCGTGATGAAATAAAATAATTTAAAAATTTGGCTAGTGTTGTATAAGTTTTGTCAACTACAAAAAGAATTTATGTAAACATCGAGTCTTAATTAGCATTATTTACTTTATTAGACCGAAATCTACCAAATTACTGATCAATCTGACGTCTGACGTATGGCTCCTAGTGGATGGCCAGACTCAGATCAGATCAGAATTTTGACAAAATATATGTGCAGCATAAGATAGCCGTCATAAGAAGAAATTTCTATAAGAGCAAGATTTGCGGATTTTCAAGGTGGACTTTTAAAATAGAACACGTCGTTTTAAAAACAATTCTTGATAATTACGATCATTTTTTCATGAGACACAAAATAAAAATTTTGAGTTATATACAAGCACTACCTTGGAATCCGCGGAGCATGTTTGATATTTACTTGTCGTTTTTGTTGCATAACAATTAAAGTAATACCTACTTTTTACACTACAGAAACATGGTTATCACAAACCCAACTCGTCATATTTGCTTACTACATTTAAAAGATAACAAAAGAAATAGTTTAAGAAAACGACATTTTTGTAAAAACAGAAACTTCGTTTCGAAACGACGCGACGTTTTGTTGTTGCAAATGTCACGTGCCATGATGGAGTTGTGACTGCATTTTTGATGCATTGTGCTGTTGCATATATTTTGCTAAAATTTATTATTTACGGGAGGCAAAATATAATGGTTTTGTTTACAAATAAAAACGTGAAAATGTTGTCTGCCCATTTACAAATGGAGTTATTGTACGATTTTGGAGAGAATTATTAAAGCTAACATGACAAGGGCATGTGATGGGGGCATCAGAATGAAGGTTTAGTTAATTTAAATGTTTTATGTGAACAAATTAAGAAAAATAAGCTTTTCATTCACGTTGAAAAATAACTTTGATTGCGCAACGAAAACATACACGTGGCCAAGGTGACCATAAATTTTCAAAGGTTTGCAAAGAATGCTTTGTAAATTTCGGTGCCTGTTTGTTTACTCAATGTTATCTTAGGTAAATTTCCAGCCACATTCTGTGTGAAATGGATTCACTTTATGATGGATGGTTTTCGGTCATTGAAATGATAACGCAACTAGAGCGTCATGGGAAAATTTATGATGCATCGTCTACAGGTTTTATTTGTGCTGCACCATCTATATTTAGTTTTAATCTGGTTCTTGATATGATATTCAAATGTGTAACACACAAATCAGGAGATCATGTCTTTTAAAATTCTATAGTACGTTGAGATATTTGAATAAAAAACATTTTTAACTACATTATTTAGACCTGGAACAGTGAACAGAACAGAGAAACAAATTAAAAAGAAAATTTTTAAGTTGGATTTATGGAAAATATGTAAGTTATTTGTAAGGTTTTAGTCATAATATGAAGTTCAGGTTTTCGTGTTATCGTCTGCCATTAAATTTATTTGAAAGTGATCACACCGCCATCTGTTGCAACCATAGTAATCAAAAATTTACTCTTACTCTTGACTTCTTCACACTGAATTTCACGATTTAAGGCAGATATACACTCATGGGTTTTGTTTATATGAGCGGTAATAAATAAGTAAAGACAAGGAGAAAAAAATGAAAGGAAAAACAGTTAGCACTATTGAGAAAATTCTGATAAACGAGCAGAACAAGATTTGAAAAACGAAAAGGTCAGACCACCAATTTCCCCTTCACGCTGTTATACTGTGCACACTCATACTGAAATAGAATCACTAACATAAAGTTTGAATTTCTCCAAGCAATTGAGATATGATTAAATGATAAATGTTAATAAATGTTTATAATTTTTCATGTAAAATCAAATAAAATTTTAAAAATACGCACCAGATAAAAGTTTTTCGTTATTGATCGGTAGGTTTCTTCAAGGAGTTACGTCAACTGCAATGAGAAATAAGAAGATATTTGAATTTTATTGATTTGAATATAAAATTATCTGCATTTCATGTACTAAAACAATTATGTAGTACTGTTAGAACTTTCTCTATAATTCTAAAAATAAATCTTTTACCAGCAAACACGTAAAATTGATTTTCCACGTGACCTTACTAACCGACATTTTACTATTTTTCACAAGTTTTGTAACGTAATCGTAATGACCAACAAGAAAAGGTTGAAATTTAGTTAACAAAAGGTTTGAAATCGATTCATACTATACTTTAACTGTCTATAATAGCAAATCATGCTATAATTACGTAATTTACCCTCAACAGGAAAATAGAACTTCCACCGTCATCGTGGGAATATTAATTAAAGTCTGTGAATGCATAATGGAAAAATGGCGGAAATTATTCAATCCAGGAAAGGAACTGTTGAAAATTTATTTACATGAAAATGTTTTTCGCCTCAGAACAACTATAAAATCGTGTCTATCGCTGAGCTAGAAAGCGCACAAATGTTACTCTGATATTCGCCTATCACGATTAATAACAAATTCAGGATAAATTAAGGACGAACAACCGTGGAATGACGGTTGTCCTTAATTATAGTTCATATACTGTTGAGAATGACCCACAATACTTGAGAAAAAGGAAGTACAATTTTTTATTCAATACCAGAACATAAAAAGGATTTCTTTTCCCGCAATTAAGGAACACATTTACAAAGCAGGAAAAGAGGTTGAAGGTTTCAAAAGAGCAGTTAATGTTTTTGCTTGCGCATTTAGGTAGTATTCGACGTGATATTCCCAAAAATATCCCGTCACTGACTTCCGTCCCTTGTCTCACCAGTGGGAATATTGTTTGATCAATCATGATTTGCTTGGTAATCCCAATTGACATGATCAATTCAATAATTGAAAGCTTCAGATGACAAATTCGAATCGTGCCATTTCGAGGTGTCTATCATCAAATCTGACATTTACGAGCCCATTCTGTGTGGATCAATCACATGAGAGCGGAGAAATGAAGGTTATTCATGCTAGCGAGACGATATCCTGAGAACGTTTGCCAGAGTCAATGCGTTTATTATTCAAACAAAAGCATAAATCTATATGTATTTTTATTTATCTATAGAATTGACGTGATCTACGTTATTTACCATCGACACGAATTTCTTATTATCAACTTTGAATCATGATAAAACAATTAGATACTCGTGGTAAACAAACGTTTGTAAATCATGTAAATATTTGAAAGGCACTATTTCTTTTAATTAATCAAAAGAATCGTGTAGGACTGTAATTTAGTTAATTAAACCACATTTACGACTTTGCCACCATCATGTTCGTATTCTTCCGTTGATTTTTAATATCAACAACTTTAAAATGCGCAGACAATGCATTTGACGTTAAGAATTTTGAAGATCTTTCATTTAATCTAAGGCTAATGATAGAGAAATGTCACTGACAATCTGGTTGACAAAAACTGGTTTAGAGTTTTCGAAACATTTGAAAATGTCACTTCTGTCATGATTTTGTAAATTTTAGTGGCAGAATGCGAAGTTTGTGTACATTTGAATAAATTCTGAAATAAGCAAGAGCATAATTTTAATATCGAAATTAAAATCTCGTTACAGATTAATAATACCATGACCTATTTTATATCAACCTTAATGTGCACTTAAAATATTTTAATCAAATAAGAAATTGCATAACGAGTGAAAATGTTATTTAAATAAAATCAATTGAACTTTGTTGCATTATGACAGTAATTAGCACTGAAAATTTCATTTAACACCTTAGGAGATTGTTGTGTAATAACTGCACGTTACTTCAATTATAGTTTGTAGTATAGTGTCTCGTGATTGATTTGTGACTTTAATAAACATCGAAGTCCATAATCAATCTATACTAAAATTCATACGCAAACATAAATTTTGTGACCCCTCCTACGGACAAATTACATGACCGATTTTTCTTTTCCTCATGCTCTTATCAGAGCGTGAGCAATGCATATGCAGAGGTTGAGCCATAAGTGGATGTGCGTTTGTGGTGTGATAAGAGCATGAGCAACATAATTACAAATTATCATAAATAGTAAATTATGTCCTTACATTTTACACTTGAATATCTTAATAATTTTGTATCATACTGCAAATATATCCACATAAATACCTTAATTAGTCTATATTGCTGTCATATAAATTGGAAATCATTGTAATTTATTAAAATGTTATAGAAAGTTCCGAGTTCAAATTGATTTTCGAAAATATATATAATTTAATTGATATCTCCTGGAATATTTGGTATATCACAGTGAAATCAACTGTTTTAGATTCGTTTAGCTTCAGACTTTTATTCGAGATACAAAATATTAAGATACGAAGAAAAACAATTTTTTCATAAAAATTTCGCCATGTCCATGATTTTTTTTAGGGCAAAAAAGTTTTTTTTTCCGATGATGATGTTAGATACCTCATTCGAAAGAATATACCTTCCGAAATAGTAGAAAATGTGTATCTCTCTTTTACGTATCATATTTGTGAAGAAAAAATAAATTAAAAAGAAGCTAAATTTTTATTTTCCAGTAAACTTTTGATAAACATTTTTTAAATGTCAAAAATGAAAACACATTGAAATCACAAGCTGGTCCATCTGTTAATATAGCAGTATCACTGACTAGAACTCACATTGTGTTTATTATTGTATTGTACAATACATTATATGTAGTGAATGATATAAGCTATGTGCATCTTACAGCTACATTAAATTTGACCAATCTAATGTGCTGATTAAACAAGGGTAACACCAATACCAAGATATATTTCATTTTCATAACAGAGAAGCAGTGGATTTTGACAGATGAAAACAAAGATTGACAGTATGTGGATAGTATAGGAAGGGGAGCTCGTCAAGATAATTTTTGCTACACGTACGTACATTATAGATGTACTTCAAGGTTACTCCTGTAATTCACTTTGTGACTTTGACTGTAGAGTATGATCTGCAATTAAAAGGTCTCTAAAACCGAATGTAAAAATTATTGAGACGAATAATTGCAAAACGTTGAAAAACATAAATAAAATCAAATACTCACAAAATGTTGCGTGTCAGACGAACAATTGCAGTGACAGCATAACAATATGACAACATGACAATTATTATTCAATTGTATTCCGTTGAATTTTAAACAGGTATTTGTGCGTACTGAAATTTCAAACTGAACTCAAGGTGAAGTACAAGGCAACACATTATCGTTTTGTTGTAACAAGTGTAATTGAAATTTTGTTTTAATTTTTGTTTTTCATTTCCAAACAATTACGTTTGTATCGCGTGATCGTACACAGAACAGTCGACGTCGAGTACAGTCTGTGCGATGCGACTAATTTGTCAAATGGAAATTTTCCGACATTCTTGAAAATTTTCTACACTTGTTTATGTTTTAAATTGCAATGGACCATTAAATGTGGGACAACTGAAACTAACTAAAATAGGTTTCTCAAGAATTTCATCTAAAAATAAATCACCTCATCTGTTGGCGTCATAAAATGACGATCTATAAAATTGTTATGCACTAAAAATTATCGTCATTCAATTAACACTTGCTTTGGCAAACATTTGCAGATCACAAGCGAACTATACGTATTTGGTGCACACAAAATTCGATTCCACGATCGTGAAGTAGGTTGCATGTTCTGCTCTTTCTGTCTGCACGCACTCCGACGTAAGTTTGTCTCATGCAATCTGTAGCAATATATATATTGAAGTATGTTTCGGATTTTACAACCCTAGAGATTAAAAGATTAGAGATTTGAGTAACAGATTGAAATCCTCTCAAATTTCTCATTTTTCTTCTAGTAAACTGAAGCTGTACGTGAACAGACCTAGTCTCTGCTGATGGACATAAGAATGTGACTATATATAGAAGACTAGTAGAAACTTCTAACCTTACCAATATCCATTTAAGAACCATTTTAAATTTGCATTTCCGCAACGAACTTTAGATCCTTTTTACTATCCACAAAATAGGTTAAGAAGGTTATAATCGTTTCCTTGAACAAATCTATTCCAAGCAAAACAATTATTGATCCTTTTTCATAATTTAATATTCACAGTTCTAAGTACCCACTCGCAATTACATGATAAATAATGCATGTACCTATTATCCTGTCTCATAATGTTTTCAATAATTTATGAAAATTATTACAAACCCATTATTTGGGTTTATGATTTTGTACACGTGGTTAGGTTATGTTCAAAGTTTCTTATTGCTGTTAAATGTTTTGTTCCAGTTCTAGAAATTTATGATTAATTCTATATTTTGTGGGCTTTTAAAATTGTTTGATTGATTAAATACGTGCCATGGTGCGCTCTAGCATCTGTAAATGACCAATTATGATCGTGGAACATGAGAATAAATGCAAGCGTTAATGGTAGCTCAGTGGTTAGAGCATCTGTATCTACACCAACACTGGCCGCACACATATTTTTCTTATTTTCTTTTTCAGCTTTTGAACGTTCAGCTACTATTCGCGTCATACATGCGTATCACGTATAACACATTTATCTCGTAGCTACTAAATACGAAGAGAATAATTTTCAGAAAATTTTATAAGAAACGTAGAAAATTAACACGAAAAACTGATATATAAAGAGTGACAGTTACATGAAAGATTGGATCCTTTTGACAGGACTAAATCTAGTTGTCATTCAAAGTAAATCCTCACGCAGAGGAACAATGAGCAATTATCTTGACTGACAACCCTCTTTCAGGTTGAAATGTTTCAAATATTGGATTTAAAGCCCACATGAAGGCGTAGATTCTAAAAGACAACAACCCACATTTTATTATATGCCCGTTAAATTACTGGAACGTTCCGAAATATCTGCGAAACCATTAGAAAGTAAAGGCTTTACATCCTTTTAAGTAATGCACACCACGATGTGCGGGTATTTTTCCAGATTTATATATCCGTAGCACACAATCTCATGTTACTCAATTATAAGGCTAAATGCTATTCAATGTATACATGTAGAATCACGAATGTAGTCACACATGTAACCAGGATAACACTCAAAGAGGGTCGATCAATAAGGCTGGAGCAGTTAACCTACTTACAAGTTATGGGTGAACTAAGATTCTTATAAATATATTTTCAGGACAAGTGCCATAAATATAATTTTCTCTTCGAAATTGATGAGGAGCAAACGCGCAAGGACTCATGTGGAATTGCGTCATGTATCTAATGTGTATATCATATGATAAATAAATGATTTACTTGAGCAAATAGCTGATCTGAAGATTCGATACAGGGTGTCGAGCAAACAAACAATTCGACAGATGTTTTCACAGTCACGACAAACAGAAATTTGTTTCAATTATACACGTATGACATACTTGCTAGAGAATCGATTAAAATAAAACCGTATTGTTGTATTTATGGTTACAACCGAGCTACGTTTTCCCTACGAGTATATGGATAAACATGTTCCACCGAAAATTTCTAGGTTAGAGATGTCAAAATTGAAATTATATTCTTTCGGAAAAATATGAAAGATAATCCTCGTATAATATTTTGTTCGTTATATACGTGTCATGCAAAATATGTAACAAAAGTTATATACATATGTATAAACATGTATATTATAGAATTCACAAGTATTTGTGCACGTGGCAAGTTTTTTGTATAATAAAAATCGATATAATCTGGGGCAGTATTCTTGTAATGTGTTTCATGCCTTTATCAAGTTGTTACTCTAACACTAACTGATACAAGGATACAAGCATTTTTGTGATTGTATTGAATTGAGTATCCTTAATGGCTTCGGTTTATTCCGTTTTCGTGATTCTTGGTATTGAAACTTACAGAGCTTTTGTTCGCAAAGCTTTCATACAACAAATATTTATGTTTGTAGTTAACAGCTGATTATCCTGATATGATACCGATGTCTTTCCCTTACAAGTATATTTTGAATTTACATTATCTAAAAGGAGACCGTGTCATTTAATTCCTAGTATTCAAGGAAACTGGGTCAGTTTACCATATTGAATATCCTCTCAGTGGCACAGTGGTTATCCTGAATTTTTCGATTAAAACATTCAATCTGGTAAGTATTTCCATTAAAATAGTGTCTATACCTCATCAAAATGGTATCTACAGTAAAGATAATGTTAAAGTACATAACGATAAATATATCATCCACAAAATAGTCCTGGAACGATTTTTCGTCAAGTACCTATCCTTCATTTAATAAAGGACATTCCAATGGATTGGGAAACCATTTGCGCCAGGCGATTTGGTTTAGTTAAGATCTATGTGTTCCAAAATGTAATAAAGGCCATTAGTATGATGGCGTACAAGGAACAGGATACTGGATTTTATTGTATTCTCAACACTAAAATATCCTTGAGTAATTTCGTTTTTTGCCACAAAAGATTTACTGTCGGAAAAGCTTTGTCTTATATAAGATAACATAATGATGTACAATAAATAGAAAGACGTCCCAAGATAAGTTCCAAGCTCGTGTTTTGTAAGGATATTTTCTGAACACAAAACGGATACAAACTTTTGTCCTGTTTTATCAAGCAACATTATTTTGCCCTAGTAACATAAAAATAAACAGCAGAAGATGTCCTTTCTTGTTTTTGTGGGACATCTTTCAGTCTCGTTTGTTGGAAATGTCCTTTTTCCGAATAGAAAAGGAAAGTACTTACATCCTTCAATGATTTTCATCTGCACGACCGAGTTTTTGGTGAAATCATTCGTGCAAAAATGTTATCATGATTTTTAAGATATTTAAAGAGTTACTTCAGGATATATCTTAAATTGGAACAACAAATCTGAACTGAAAGAAAAGTTTCCTTTTCGGGAAAAAACCAAAATTTGCTTAGGTTTCAAATTACATAAAAAAACCACTTCCGTTTGAGTAACCGAATACTGAACCCTGAATATAAATAAATATTGAAAGGACTTACCGAAATGTCTTTACTGTCGTTTTAGATTATGGAGAATCGTCTTGTGATTCTGAAAAAAGAAACGTGAATCAATTTAATGGAAGCTTTTAGGAATCCGATCTGAAGATATTATCCTACATGATCTTGAATTTCGTTACGTGTATAAGGAAATGGAAATAAACTTATTTCAATATCAAATTAAATCCGTTTAACTGTCACACTTCCTAATGTACATACAAACGACGATGTTATAATAACAGCAAAGGAGCATCAACGAAATGCTGAAGGAGATTTGGCGCTAAATGAGATCTATTTTAGAATAGATGAATACAGGATAGGCTCTCAAGGTGGAAAATTTTTTACAAATGGAAGCTTTCAGGAATCCTGCATCAAGGCATTGTTAAATATCATCTTGATATCTAATTTGAAAAGGACGAATTCACATGGGAACAGAATATAAAGTCCAAGATTTTGGATCCATGTGACTGTTACACTTTGGAACGCAGTACGAACGAAGTAGTAGCAACAGGAAAGGAGCATCAATAGAAACATTGAAGGATGTGAATTTAATGATAAAACCGGGGCCTGTTCCCAGGGGTTGCGCAAAAAATGGACAGTAAAGTAAAAGCTCGTAATTCGCGATTCAGCATTTTTCTTGACAAGTGTAACAAGAACTACGCATTTGGTGTGCAACGTCCCTTCATGGGTGTTAATGACGCCGCATTGTGACGTGATCGACTGAAGGCTATAAAAATTGTTTACACATTTCTTGCTACTGTTCGTTTAAAATTCTTTAAGGAAGGTTGAGCTCTGTTTATTGTTCTTATCCAATGCACAACAGTCTGGTACAGCCTTTCGATGCGCCTTAGAATATAAAAAGGCAAGAAATACTTTCAACTATCAACACTCTTTATGTGATAAGTTTTCGAAGCAATTAACAACAATTTGCAATAACTTTGAACCACATCACCAACAAAGTGACTTCTAAGCGGTGAAATCAACCGAAATGTTCCCTTTCAAAGTCATACATAATTGAAAATTTGTTTTAATTTAATAATGTAGCAGGCCGTAAAAGTTTTCCATTCATTCTACATGAAAATTTATGTTAATTAACACTTTTTCATAGCGTCACAACCTTATCAACAAGCAAATCGTCAAATAGCAGCCCCTGGCGGGAGACCAGCTGTTAATTTCTCTCCGTTTACAAACATCCACTTCAAGGTGGGCTATGTATTTTGTTAACTACACTAACTACCACACGCTGGATTTCTTTAACTATCCAACCACGAAATCGTAATTATAATTCCAGTAGCAAAATTAACGTGAAACATTCGAAAACAACCAAACTAAACGTACTAATCACGCCATGCCAATGATATGAATAAAATTTTCCGCCATTATAAACGCACATACTATACAAGTACACTCATGACAGTAAGTCTTGTCTGTACATGTTACGTCACAATTAATCCGATTCCAGCACTTGACTGGGTCCGAATTACCGACATGCTGGGAAATTGTTGTAGTTGTTGTGGTCTATTAAATTCCACCATTTAGCCGTTTCCTTTTCCGGTCAAGCGGACTATGTGTCGTACGAGAACTGCAGGCGATTATTTATTTACGTTTTCCAATTGGATGGTTGTGAATGTTACTAACAGCGGAATCAATTAAAATTATATTTGACATGCATACTAACACCACGGCCACACGATGCTTGTCTCACCACAATTCTATCGCGGTTATGTGGCGGAGTTTCTTTTGTGTTTTGTTTTGTCCATCAAATTGAAATTAACACTTTTCCCAAATCAATTTGTTTATCTAATTTTCATAAACTCCAAATTTTTCCTCGAAAAAAACAAGCTGTCAATTGATATCACGTGTTCTTTTTTGACAAGCTAAATAAATAAACATTCTTTCAACACTCCTTTGATATTCTTCATCATGTGTACGAGCTTAAGTTCACTTTGAGGCCACTGAAAAAATTCTTTAAATACCAGTGTGGACAAAAATATTAGAGAAATTGACATTTTGACGTTTCCAGTTTGTTGACATTTCGAATGTGAAAAAGAATTTTTGCATATTCAACTGTGAACTATTCGCATCAGCGATTCTGGCTGCATGTAACAGATTCTGTTAATTTGACATCCCGTGTATTTTGTTTTTGTATTGCTAAAAATTCTGTTACAATAGAAATCGGTCATGTTTAATGTTTCTCTGAGAATTCAGTTAAGAATGTTTTCTCGGATCTTTTTCCTGACTTCATTACCAAATAAAGTTTATTTTTCGCTAAAACCTTTCCCTTGTACGATTGTCTAAACGACGGCCAACTCAAGAATACTCAAACGCAGAGACAAACCAAAATGGCGCCTCAACACAAAAGAAATCCAAAAAAAAAACTTGAACAAAAGTAGAATAATTTAATTTGGGTCCTGTTGAAAGGAAAGTTAATTTTATTTATTAATATCACAAAGTATTTTCCCCCAAAACAAGCTGTGTAAAAAATATAAGAAAAGCGTTAAGTTTTTGGCAATGAAAAGAAATGTGTCACATGCCAGTTCGGGCTATTTTAGTTTGAATTGTTTTTGAGTTTTGGTAATTGGCAAAAGGACGAAAGGTAACATGAAAGGAAAGAAAACTTAAAAAGACACTCCTTCGTACTAATTAAAATTGTTGACGCCATTTTTAGGTGACTTCGGGACGCTATTTTGAGACGACACAAACATGTCGTCACGTTGAATGATTCTTTTTTGAGTTTTCAAAAGTTTTCCAAAAGCTTCTGTGTGTTTTGGCAAAATGAAAAATTTTCGTTGGTTGTATTGCCGTTAATGGTGTCATCGTTTTGTCATTTTTGCGTCAGTGAAAATTTTATTTTCGAAAATTCTAAAAGCGTCATTGTCTCCGTCATTGTTTTGCAGTTTTTCAAATGTTATTTTCGCTGCTGGGGAAAGTGTCAACAATTTCCCAAAAAGGCATGGAATGCAAAATACTCTAATTTTTGTTTTTAAAGTGTTACACACTTCATTAATGTAAAATTATCGAGATGAATGATGGTAATGACTTTCGTTTTGCGCACCAGTGGACAACAAATGACGTGTTGATGATTCAGTGGTGAGCACCAAAACAAAATTTTATATTTTTGATCAGAAAAACAAATTTTAGTTCTATTAAAACTATTGCGACATTTGGAAACGCGAAAAAATGAAAATATGCCGTCTGTTTAATTACCAAATCAGCAATAATGTTTCGAGACGATCAAATGGCATCGCCAACAAAGTACCAGAAGACGAAAAAATCACGTCACAAACAAAATATAGCACCAGACGACCAAATACTATCGCCAACAAAGTCGCACATGACGATAAAATCGCTCCGACAACAGAGCAACATCTCACAAGATTCTTCTGAAGGCCAATAAGAAAATTGTGTTGTTGAAAACCATAAATGTTCCTATATGGAAGGGGAACATAAACTAGCTATATCCTAACAACAGCAGTCGCTAGTAGAGGACTGAGCAGAATGTCATACTCAACAGTTGTTTGCAGAGGACTGACCTGATCTATACGGATTCTACTAAATGTCATACTAAGTTGGACTCCAAATTAAGAAAGCAACTGATAAACTGATATATGCGAGAGACTTCACAATAAATGAAAATATTAATAGAGAGAACATTCGACAGAGATAAGAAATTCCCAAAAAAGCAATCCTGGAAATTATTTTGGACTGGCGACATATTTAAATTTCATTTTCAATTTGCAGCATATTGTACCTATAGTACACGAAGAACTTCCTCAAATTCCAAGAGATCCAAATAAACAGGCCACGTGCAGGACGCGTGGGAAGGAATTGATGGATTCTCTGAATAAATATAAAGTTTAGTAACATCGTTAAAAAGTCAATTTTCATTTTTAAATTCTATAAGGTATTATCAAATAAAAGCGATGTGTTATCAGTGATACGTAGGTGTTCGAGTACAGTGAATTCTTTGAATATGAAAATTTTATATCTAAAAACCCTCAAACCTTCGCATAAAGAAGCAACCTAATTTTGTTTTATGTTCTTCAACCGCGAAATACGCTTGATATGCTTTTAAGTTTGTGAAAAGTAACCTTTAACGGTGAAAATATTATGATTAAAACTGCCAGCAAGTGCAGAAAATATATGTTTATATAAATATCCAGAAAAATTACATTTTAACACTCGTGTATCAAAGGTCATGCAAAATATTTGACCCCGAATGTAGTAACTTTTCCACACTAAGCTTTTTTAAATATTTATTTTCATTGAACGGAATATTTTTTGCTAACTAAAGTGTTTTTCTCGTTTTTTGTATTTAAGCTTAACTTTTAACATTGCCTTTCTCAATGAAAGTGAAACAAGAATTTGAGTAAAAATTACAAAATGTTTTTATGCCAAAAACGCCCACCATAAACATTAGATGAAAACTTGAAATTTTCCAGAGATTTTGGATTCTCTGCTTATCTAAATAGGCACTTTATTGCAGACGTTTAATTTGGAGAGCCTTGAGATGAGATGTCACTGTAGAATGAACCTTCGGAAAAGAGTTATTAGATAAAGTTCACTAGAGTTCGAGGGCGTTTCTATTTGACAAATAGGAAACCTGGTTGAAGTTTTATCAATAATGTATCTTCAGGAACCAACTTCATGGCTATTTTCAATTCTTACAGGGAACATTTTATTAATGCCCAGAATCCATATCTAATTGGAAAGTCATAAATTAGTGCTACTATTATTTGTGCCCCCAACTCCACTTGACACACTTGAACACGTTGGCGAAAAAATGTATGATAAAAATAAAAAATCCCCCTCAAATTGCTTTCGGCTTCTTCGATGTGTGTTTACCTGGCAGTTAATAGAAGTATTATAAAACATGATAACACTCTGATCTTGATAAGAACAATCACAGACAATTTATTTGGCTAAAAATTACTCAAAATTGTTTTCTTGGTGTGGTTTCTTATCAAGAGGCGCCTGTAAACTTTTTCGTAATTGTTTGTGTAAAATTCTGTGAATGAAATTGTTTAATCTTGTAATTATGAAATTCCATTAGTTGTAACAAATATGGACAAAATATGGCAAAATGGTACTTATATACATATGCATAATATTTTGGTGAAATGAAAATTCAAATTTTGACGTTTCAAGTTTGTTGACATTTTAAGTTTGTGAAAAAGATTAAAGATTTTCAATAATGGAACTCTGCAGAAAAAAGGGGAAAGAAGACATTCGTGATTTTCTGAATTTGCAAAACAACCAGGTTTCGCACTCGATAAATAATGGAAGTTGGCATCTTTTGGAGTCATTACTGCCAAATTCATTTCATAAACTATATATGATGATGGAATTTTTTTCGGAATTTGCAGGTCCGCAATTATCATGAACCTCAATTTTAACTGACCCTCAGTATTTTTTCACTTTTTTTCATTTTTAAATTCTATTAAATTATATTCTCGTAAAAATTGCAATTTTTATAATACCAAAAATTTACCAAATCAGTTTCTCATTGGTGCGAAATTAGAAGTTGATAAAATTCATAAGCTGGAAAACATTGAGGACACAAACGCAATGCTAGCACCTCCCTAACGCTTCAGTTTAGATGTTTATCGAGTGGTTCAACTTTAATCCTGTTATTTTCTTGTGCAAATGTATGGAACGCGACAGCTGCACTGCACTGCTGCCAAAAGACGACGTCAAATTGAGATGCACAAACCATAGAATTGTCAGGCAGTAACGTTTGACTGTTACAATGTCTCCAAAACTGTCCGCAGCCAATTTTGTATTGAAACAATATTCCGCATGAACTGCATACTAGACTTTGGCCATTAAATCCACAAAACAAAATTCTAAAGAAAATTCATGACCATTAAAATTTTTATTAACTTTTAAAAATCCTAAAATGTGTAACCATAAAATTTTATAGATGCACTTTTGCCATGAACGATATAAAAATATTCATTTCATTAACAGTTCAAATTTCATGAATATGTTGACATTGAACTGTTTTTCATAACAATTGACGTTTGCAATGGATTTCATATCTCTTATTTGCTTGAGAAGAAGTAATATATAAATAATTTATTCACTTTCGATTGGTTATTTACAACCAAATATCATTAACATGAATTCATGTCGCTGTCGAGCAAGTGATTTTTTGAAATTTAAGTATTTTCTACAAGCTTTGGTAATTGATACTAAAAGAATTCGAATAGCAATTCATGAACCTGAACATAACACCGGAGTGAACATACCTATGTAGCTCAACATGATTTTCGTTAATTATATTTATAGATCGTGTTGCACGATGCTACCACAAAGGTTCCATCAAAAACCATTAACTCATTAACTGTGACTCAAAAATAGAACGATCCATCTTGGTTTGATGACATCAAAAATAAACTTGGAATTAGACATTCAATCTTCCATGACCTACAACTCACTGACATACAAAATGCCGGCTGGATGCCATCAACGATCTGCGTTGCATAACCGAAAACGTTTCCATTCAATTACATGCAGCTGTTATGCATTTCAAGTTCACGTGTGTGTGTGTGATGAGCTTTCAACGAATAAATAATAACAGGAATGGGTAAATTTTAATCTAATTTTATAAACGTGTTTTGAAAGCGTTTAGCGGGGTGGGGTGGTCGTGAAAATGTTGGGGACATGAAGTCAGGATTTTACTGATCATTAAATTTCTTAATAGCATTCCTGTATTTTATTATTCTTTGGCTGAAAATCATCTTCACATTGTTGCTATTTTATTACATTTTGCGTAGTTAACACGTCAATTATTGTTCATTTCAATAATTCATTCCATCTTCTTTACCTCCACCATTTTGCCAGCGAATAAAACCAAAGGAAATGACGTTTCACTTGATTGGACTCGGCAATTTTGCTTATCAGTGAGTGCCACTGCGTGTATAAATAAAGCCTTATCATGAACGTGCACCTGACGCTATCGATAAAAATTTTTCCCCAAAAAACGTTCCATTTACGTGCATACTGTTCGTGGACAACATGGACTTTGCTGACTAGTGTCATGTGTCATTCAAAGTATTTTGTATTTTGTGCCACAATCGGAGCAATTCTGTGTGCACGTAACAGATTCTGTTTATTTGACATCCTGTGTACTTTGTTGTTAGATTTCTGTTACGGTCCAAATCGGTATTCTGGTGGCAAGAGTTAACAGGATTTCTGTTACGAATCTGCTACCAAAATGTGTCGTCTTAGGCCCTCCGCACACGGAGCTACCAAAAACAAACTAAACTGGTTGGTAACTTGCGTTACAAATCATTTCCTGACTTGTTAGCGACCAGGCTCCGCACACGAAGCTAATCATCCAAAATTCAAATTACCCTCAAAACTATATTAAATGACTCAAATTAGTATTCAAAATTGTTTGAATACTCTTAAAGCTGGAAATTATATAGCACAGGCCGTTTTTCAACTTCCGCGTCAAGCAAAAAAAAAGGTTGCAAACTTTTTCGTAAGCGACTCGACATGCAAGTCCGTTGGTGACTGTTAACAAACAAGTTTGCAACCAGTATCGCCTTGTGTGGCGTCCCATTTGTTTATATGGAAAGTGACTCAAAGGAAACTGGTTACTAATTCGAGTCACTAACCAGTTGCTTTCCGGTAGCTCCGTGTGGGGACGGCTTTAAATTTTCTGTAAGAAAGTTGACAGATTTGGCTTGAAACAGGTTTCGAAATTAAAATTTGTGCGAAGTAACAGATTCGAACATAAGTTGTGTCCAGAATACCAACTGTGGCCAGAGTCGCCCGGAATGACTTGGAATAATGCAGAATGCAATGTGTCAAATTGTAAGCACTTACCTGGATTCAATAAAGTTTCTCCAGCACTTGGGTTATGATAGATACCTGAAATTAAAGAAGAATAGATGTGAAACGAGCATTTGTTACTTACTACATACATAATGTCACTGGAAGATTGAATGTTTGTTTGAACTTTAAAACAGTTCAATCAATTATCAAGTTTAATATTCCTTAATTCCACGCAAATCCTTATAAACCTTCCGTTTAATGAACACCTCTTGAGAAATATCAAGTGATACCGCCACTCGTCATGGCGTTCTCACCTCGATTGTTTATTGTTTTTGAGCGCAACGTGTGTCATTGGGAAAACAGAATAGAAAAGCTTAAAAATTGTAAAAATAAAACAAGTTTACTATAAACTTGAACTGAATTCTCTTATCGATTAATTTCATAAACTCATTTTCAATTTCAATTGTTTTTCTCTACTTTCGTTCAACGTGTGGCTTCATTTCATGCTGGCAGAGCACGGTGGCATCAAGGGAATGAAGACTATGAAGAATACTTTCAAGGGCAGTTCAAATCGAAGCTACTTAATGCGATACATATAACACCTTAACGCCTTTTTATCTTTTGACACAGTTTGCATTTAATAGACGACAAGCTGTGCGCAATCCGTTTATATGTAAATGCGGTTGAATTATGCAAATTAATGCTTCACATTGCCTACTGGTCATGCATTCCTAAGCTGTCTATAAGACTCTTCCAGTTTTCGACAGAAAAGTGACAACCCATCTGTATATCTAATATGAATTCCATTCACATGTTCATCCTTGATTTCCCGTTGTGAATATGAAATAACTTCTCATTTAAATGTTAAAAATAGCAGGAAAACATTTGTGTTTTCTTAAATTTAAAAATAATTTACTAATTGTTTATGTTAATTCATCTGGATTCTGGTTTTTTCAATTTTCTAATTTTACTTTTCATCAACGAAATTTTTAAATAAATTTGCTATTTTGCCATTTTGCCATTTTGTGAATCTGTCATTTCAAACTATTTCTAATTTCGTCGCAATTCATTTGTGATGGACAATTTATTTGTACTTGAAGACGTAATGGTGGCATTTGCAGGCTGTATACGTTAATTAATAAATTACGCAAATAGCACGAGGCTGCACAAGGTCTAAATGATTTCATTTTTGTAGATATATTTTAACGTGCATGTTGGCAACGTTTGATAACGAAATTCTTGTGAAAAAATTTCTCGTAAATTGATTGAGTTCCAGCGGAAATGTGGCGGTGATAAGAAATTCACCCTCTATGTCCTTACTTTAATGTGGTTTTCGATTGGTCACAAAAATCAATTTTTAAATCAATTTTTTTGATCTATGTCAAAAAATGCTGTTCGATTAGGCAGAAAAATTGATTTATTCTTTGATCTAGATCAATTTTTCGCGATCTGGATTTATTCATATTTACAAATACATGCACAAAGCTGTTATTTGACATTTGTCAAAATTGTGTTGTCACTCACACGAAGAAGTTTTTACAGTTTAACGTTACCATGTTCGAGACGGGTATGAAAAGATCAAATAATAAATCAATCTGTAATTACCACTCGAAAACCATATTAGGTTGTCGGTATGAACAAGTCAATTGCAACATGTTGTCAGGATGACAACTTAATCATGTGCCACGTGATGCTTTATTCAATTCTATGCGGTAACAGTTCGTCAAGTAGACTGGACCGAAGTTCGAGGCTACGGTTTCACTAAAAATAGCAATCAAAGTGTCAAAATCGATTGCTTTGATTGGCGGTGTTCAACTTTCGTCTGCTTGTCCGTAGTATTGGCTGATCCTTTTCGGTAAAACTGAAAGCTAGCTTGATATCGTTGCTATCCCATTTGTTTTGTCATTTGAAAATGATTTGAGAAATTTTCCTTTACGTCTTGCGATTTATCTGGCAAATAGACACTCCTGCTCTTATTTGCTAAAATAAGTGTGTCAAATAATAATCTCCCTTTTCCCGTCATACGTTGTCAAAGTGACGTTTGTTGAACTGTCAAACTTCGCACGGTGTTTTAATTCATGGCTTCGTATATATTTTTATCTTAATGATTTGATTGTGTTGTTGATATTAATAATAAAATGTTTTAATGCAAGTACATGAAGTGGCGCACAATTTCTTCTCTCTCTTGTCACGGCTTCTCTGATCGCGTCACTCGGCGCGGCGCCGGGATGCTAACACATGTACCTCGCTTGTCCAAACAGTGTGCCATTCTTCGTGACGTGCAAATTGTTTGCTGGAGCGTTTTGCAACAATCATAGCACAATCGTCTTATTTGTCAGAGTGTTTTACATTAGTTTTTATTTGCGTCAATGATACCTTCATCTTTATTTTTTTCCTGCACTTGCTTGGCTTACAAATGCGAAACCCGACTGTCATTGCCAATGGAGATTACCATTTTGCTGGGAAGACAAGAGAAACAGTGAAAGTTTTCAAATTGAATTTATTTTGTTGCTTGTCACATAAGTCTCATTTGCATATGTTTCTCTTTGGATTAGTTGCATCAAAAGTAGGTTATTCTTGTTGCTTAAAATTGAAATCAATAAACAAAATGGAATAATAGCATGATAACTCCTTATCGAGGAGGAGTAGTGTCCTACTGATTCTAGCTTTATCAGCACGAATTATGAGGTCAGTTATAGGGCCCATACATGATACAACATGTTCACCAACTTGGTTCATGTTGCCGATCGGTTGTACTGTGTGTACTGTGAGTTGGCCAATCATTTTAACGGTTCGATGTTGTGTTGGGCCGAAATCAAAAATTTTTGATTTTCTGTGGGTGGAGTCAATGTTTGGCCAACAGGTTGTACCGTGTATGGATGTATTATAATAGACGATCATGAATGACAACTACCTTGGTGTCACAGCACACACGAATCTTTCGAAAGCGGTTAATCTCAACAAGAGTCTCTGAGAAGAGGGAGACCCAAAAACAAATTTTGTTCTTAGGTGGAAATGCCTAAAACCTAAAAGTTAAGAATGGAGGATCCATAGAGTGTGACTATTACGCACAGAATGGCTCCACTGCACCATGATTAACCTAGCCTAACCTTATGTGTGACAACAGATTTCTCTAAACTGGATGTTTTTTGGTTTGTTAATTTCCTTCAAGAGGTTCAGATAATCTTCAGTTTCATGCATCACTGTAATGCCGACTAGTCCTTACACTTATATCCTTGTCAGCATTTCAACCCTATGACGGAATTCCATTCAAATAACTTTGAGATTTATAGATCTCTCTGTCACTAACGTTAACAATCTAACAATCAACATTGTTTTGTCACGGTTCTAAAATGGTTATGAATGAAATGACAGTTCCGATTGAAGCCATTTCACTTGACAGATTTCAAGCTGCCAAGATCGTTAACATCCAAGACTCGGCAACCCAATTGGCATCCGTTATGTATAGCCGAAACCTCAGCCTGCAGCTTACCTGAACCTAAACATTTTGATTTCTGAAAAATTTTAAGCACAAACGTGTGGTAAATGAATTTTTTGTGTTGATAATTTAAAATTTTATCTACGTCGAAATTTGGAGAACACAAAAAGAAGAAAACCAAAAAAATTTTCTACATTTTCGTCTGTGTGATTGTGTTTTTGTGTAATTAGCAATAGATAATTTGCGGTTAAATGAGACTCGAATTACAGATAAAATTAATGAAGCTTATAACACATGTTTTTGTACGTTTTTTTGGTTAGTGTTTTATAATAAACACATAACAAAATAGTACAAATGCTGCTAATAGAATTTTTTTGGAATTATACAATAGATGAAGGTACAAATAATTTTCATATCGCTAGCTTTCTAGACGAAAGCAGATAACAATTTTGTTTTCAGGTATCATTACATGCTGGTAATATTCATTTGATATAAATCCAACAGACAATATGTAGTAAAGGGATACTAAAGAAGTTTATCTGTTGCTAGAATATCCTTCTCAAATTCTGCATTTAAGGAATACTAACAAGTAAAGTTTTTGTCTCTCCGTTCAAAAAAATGTTGACTCCAACTCTAGATCATCAAAGCTTTGCAACATTTCCAGGACGAATAATGCCTGGTATATCCTTTTTCCTTACCATATCATCGACATAAAGCAGAAAAGACGAACAGTATCGAATTTGTGTCTCCCATCGATAAGGAACCGGAAACTGTTCAGTCATGTCTACTGATAAGTGGTTTATTTACTGAGATATAGGTTTTAGTCGTTAGTTATCATTGCAGTTTTGTCCGAGTTTATTTAAGAAGCAAAAGTGAACTGGTCTTTGATAAGCTCATTAAAACCCTAATCAAAAAGTGCATCCAGAAACACGAAGCTTGAAAATTAATAAGCAGACTTGTCGACATAAAAAATCCCCCCTATGCAGAGGAAAACAACGTTCGGAGTTGAAATCATGTTTTGTTAAAAGAACAACGAAAAACTTTCCAATTCGGTTTTAGTATCTTCTTCCCTGCATTTAACCTTCAACCGGTTTTCGCTTTTTTACAATTTCACTTCACCGCATTGTGTCTTCACTTAAGCTATTTCACGTTCAAAATTCCCATTCTCGTAGAATATGAAGTGCTGCTTCTCCACTGAATCCTTGAGGTATTTTATTGAAACAACTTCCTTAAATGAAATTATTCAATTTTTCAAAGTTTGCCAAGAATGCAATCACTTCCTGACTTTGTCTAGTTGTTCTATTTAAGTTTTGTAATTTCATTTAAATATATTTCCAATTTATCGTTTTCATAACAGGAAGCGGAAATAAACGAAAAAAAAAACATAAATTCCTGGCAAAGTGTTATACAATTTCAAAACGGCGAATGACACAACTAAATGCGATTCAAAAATGTTCGAACAATTCAACGTGCAATGTAGATCTACTTGAACAAAATGTTGATTTAGTCCTTTTTTTTTGCAAAACTTCACAATTACAAATCTTTCGTGCAGATAAAAATTGGCTCCTTTCCAAGTTTCTACAAAGAGCAAACATTTGGTGACCTATTGAGTTAGCACCTAATACAAATCTGAATCTGGAAAAGTACACTTTATGTAGATGGTATCTTCTGTACAAGCTGCATTTAAATATCTACAGAGCTACAAAGGTTCCTAAATGTTAAGTATGGGTGATGGCCTCGTTACCCTGTGCATTAGTGTTCATTGTCTTATTGCAACGAGGCGCATAAATCCTTAGAACGGAATAGTTCGTTCTGTCCTGTTAACTAAACCAGGACACAAATGTATACACCAGGATCAACTGAAGCAGACTTTTATCGGTCTCTGACTCTCGACAAATGCAAACAAGTTTAAATAAACTTGGTTTGAAGTCACACAAAATGGCGGCTTACAAGCCACGAGGCACTGTTTGCCTGGTACTGTTTTAATTGAGTTTCATTGTCCTGAAACCTGACTCTGAACAACGAAAATGTGTAAATATTTTGACAGAATATGTAAGATGTAATGTCATACAGGTATGATTATGACTCCCATCGATTTATTAAAAGGTAAGTAATCTCATCTAATCCAAACAGGGCGCCATGAATCGATCATATTTAATTCATACGTTGTATCAATAACAACAGTAATGGACCTCAAAAAACATTAGTACCTAGGATCACGATTCGTGGCGCAACTTCTCAAAACCGACAATATGAATTTCTGGCACTATGGACATCATTCATAAAATAGATTATTTTGATTGGTCAAGGTTCTAGTATTTGTATGTACTAATACATTGAGCATTACCAACTGGAATAATATTCAACAGTAAACAGACTATGAACTTTACTCATTCGTAATGTTGTATTAGTGCGTGGCACAAACTGTCAAATGCATTTGCTTAGCAAAATTATATCCCGGCTTTTGTGAGATACACAACATTTTTAGAGAATAAAGTCACAGGCAAGCATCAAGTGACTAACACCTTTTAGCAAATTTGTATTTTCTCCTCCAAGTATCCCTGCTATTATTATGCATTCACAATGATTGCAATTGCACGAGATACCATTTCAGAGGGACGACTAATTTCTGGCCGTGGAAGGGTAAGAAAAATGGACGCTATATTTGCCATAATACGCGCTTGGCTTTAATTGCCGCAGGAGCATGAATTCTACGTTAAGGAAACACACTTTTCATTGTTAATAAAGACAAAAAATCTTCCTGAAACCTTCCTGGAAATTGCAGTTACTGAAAAAACTCCATTTAATTTGCATGAACTTATCAAATTTGCATTTACTTCCGGTTCCGCAAACTGAAACTGTAAAATCAATAGATTCACTGACTTTTTAAATTTGCATAACTCCGAATCATCAATTATTTCATGAACACTGTAATAACTGATGACAGTAATAATTGTTACTTGTGCAACAAAATGTTTAAGTAATTTTAGTTATTTTCGTGAAATAGTTTTGAGTAAATTTTGCAGAATTTGTCAGTTTTTCCGCATTGATGACGTGGTGGAAATGTATCTAAGATTTGAGAAAATTTTTAATAATTTTTATTTGATTTTTCATATCTGTTTTTCAAAAGATTTCATCGTTCACTTGTCGCAAATTTGCTAGTAGCCAATCATTGATTTCTGTGACTTTCTGTGACTAGCCTAGAATTACACAAAACTTTATCAATAGAAAGTACAAAATTATATAAGAAACATTTCTTCATGTGTTTAGTACAATGTGGTACGTGAAGAACATTTTGAATCGCGGAAAATAAATTTTTTCGTAACTCGGTCAAAGTAGAAAATAGTTTTTGGCATTTTGCGGGGGTGTAGAGCAACGAATTTTGTCACATTATCATAATTTCTGTTCATATAATGACTGGTTATCATAATTTATGAACATGAAATTGATTTTTCCTTTTTCGCATAAGAGGCATTTCGACTTTTATATCCCCAACGAATATAACCTTACTTTCACTTTTCTGTGATTGATCACGCAAATGACGGTGTCACCTTCAAAATCCACCATAAAAGTAGTACAGCCTCACACAAGATGCCGGAGACACAGTTGTTGTAAATAGTATTACAATACGACTAATGAACAAGGACATGCCACTCTATGCTCTCTATCAATTGACATGCATCCACGAGTGAATCTGTCAAAACAATTGTGATGTTTTTGAACATTTGAATGAATTTTTGGAAAAGGGAAGAGTTGGTTTTGGAAAGTGTAAATGAGCAAAACGCTTAACAAAGAGGCGTGTTGTATAAATTGAGCTTGAAACGTAACTTGACATGACCAACTGTTTAAATGTCATCCGGCATTTGCCAAAAAGCAACATTTTTTCCTACATACTCGAATTAATTTCGGAAATTCAATTGCAATTACATAGACCACATGCTGGTGGATCAATTAAAATTTAAAAATAATTTTATTCTTGGCAATGAATATATAAAAATGATTTATGTGGATGTAATTCATTTGGCAAAGATTTCATCAATAATAAAATTTTGTTTTTAGGTTAGGTGTGGTCAAGAACGGGAATTTTTCAATAATTAAAATTGGAACTGATTTTTGGTCATACCTTAATGAATCATACCCGCAAATATTTTGTGTAAACATGATGTCTGTGTTATTGAAATTAATTTCATACCAAAGATTGATATTGCTATGGATGACATATGGAGTCTGACTATATCCTCAGGTGTAGGAATTAAAATATGTCCTTATTGTTGATGATATTTGAAACATGACATGATTGTGTGCGATGTGATATGCTAATTTAATAATTCGGAAATGCTAAATTTGGTGAAACAAAAAAATCGCTGCTACCAATTGTAAGAAAATGAAGCTAGTCCTCCATTTGACCTCTATTGTCCTTGTTAATCAGTGAGGAAACTTCTGTATTCGAACCAAACCACAATATCAAAGGAAACAAAGGACGATGAAATCTGTTGAAAGAGCAGAAACCCTTGGTCAATAATTGAGGTAAAATTGGCAGTCAAGATGATAGATACAAACCGTGTTCTTTGGAAATCGACATCACATCAAACTTGAGTGCTAAGTTGCATTGAATAAATGTATGACCAAAAGAATACGGCTAAGTCTGTTCCCTTTGTGCATATGTCTCTACAATCTCTTATTAATGGCCAAATTTGCAAGCAGAAAGAAGCAATGTCCTGAGCATGTGACAAACGGCTTAAAATATTTCAGTTAGAGACGAGATCCTTTGATTACGTAAATATGAAAAGGCCACGAAGCTTTCATTTAGTCTACTTGCAACAGATGTCACAAATTTTATTGGTTATTTAAATACATCATTAAACTGAATGGAAAGTTTCAAAAATTCTTGATTTCTTTTGAAAATTCAAGATAGAATTTTGAAAAGTTCATTGAATTTCAAATATTTTTTGATTTTGATTTGAGAAAATTTAAATTTGATTGACTTAAAGTTTTTAATAAGAATCATCCAAGAATTCCCGAATGTTCCGGCCAGATTTCAGGATGAAAAGTTCTGAGAAAATCCCACAATCACGAAAAGTTTGAAGAAAATACAGAAAATTGTTTTCTCACCATTTTTGAAAAGAAGAGAAATCCAACAAAACGAAAATTTATTCTCAGAAATTCTTCGTATATTAATCATTTAATTATACAAAATTAAATGAAATAAATTCTTTCGTGTTTTGATTGTGTCCACTCACAATATCAACAAAAAATTTAATAATAAAAACAATTTTGAATTTCCCGCTAAATTTAGATCAAGATTATTTTGTCGAGTTGCTATAAAAATGAGAATTTACGGTATACGCTCAAATTGGTTGACATAGAAGTACGTGCTCTAGGCTAGGCATTGACCGGACTATTGGGGTTCTTAGGAGCTGATAAATTGAGAATTTATATAAATGTTTAATTTCTCAGAAACAAACAACCGAAAATTATGGACTCTTTTGATATCTATGTGTTATAGCTACAAGATGATATTATTGATAGCCTCCTACACGGGAAATCCTGTGAGATGCATCAAACCACGTAGGCTTCCAATTAAATCTGCATCCCAAACCTAACCAAAACGATAATAGGTCTATTTTTAAATGTCAATGAATTTAATTGAAATGTTTACAAGCGTAAATTGTTGCTGTGATGACTTCGTTCAGACTTTCAGAATTCAGACGTAATTGTCTGCGAACATGAACTGCTGCAGTTGCAATGTACTAACATACAATATACACCTCGTTGAAAGAAATTGTTTTGTGCAACTGCAGGCAATTGACTGGAAAATGATGCAAATTGCATGACATTTCATTTTATTTACCATTACTAATGTTTATTTTTTACTTTTAGGTGATGAAAATCAAGGTGGTTTTATTCAAAATAATGTGGAGAAATAGAATCAAAACGTTTCTTGATTTATTGCCGTGACAATCGCTGCCAGTTGTCGACACATAAATTTGATGGTTCCAACTTTGTTTTGTGTTGTTTGGCAACTGGTCTGGCTAATCAAAACTGTTTATCGATTAAATTAGTAACTCGAAGTCCAGGAATACACCAGGAAGGTCGTTTGTTTATAAAATCAGTTTGTTAAAATATATTTCTTCCTGATTTGTTTTGATTTCAGGTCGTTTTTACTTGGCATAAATTCCCAGAAAGGGCCTGCTGGCTGTCGTTTTTTTAAACTTCTAAATTGGGATTGCAATATGTATTGTAGATCAGCTTGTATCAAGAATGAAAATTCAAACATCTACCTATATTTATCTAATACCATCACAACGTATACGTTCTTTATCAATTAGGACAAACATAGTAGGAATGTTTTGTCATAAACTATACGTTACATACAATATCAAAGGAACAAGTTTACGACTTACGCGAACCCGGAGTTACGCGATTTTCAAATCTTGTCGAGTCGTCTTTTGTTTGAGCGTCACACAAGTCTCGATTATCGATTATAGACCTACTGCCACCACATTACTGACTTGTCGTGTGGAATCAACGCATAGCTACATATTATTTTATGTTATGTATTTATTTCTTATTCACGGAGTGCCTGTTTGTTATAACATTCTTATAACGCGACTTATGCGCTTTTCGCTCAGTCCCACCTATCGCGTAAGTTCGGGGAATTACTGTATCAATATTTGAACAATATTAACACCTGAACAAGACAACAAATGATGATATCAAATTCATTTGATGTAATTCGCACAAGACAATAAAATATTCCTCATTCTGTTTCATGATGAACATTACATACATGATAATGAAATGGATATTCACCAATATCCAATCAAATTTACATACATCAAAAAGCATTTTGCCAATTACACAGTAGAAATGAAATAGTAAACACAAAATGCAAATAAAAATAAAAGACGAAAAGTTTGTATAGCTCCATTTCAACATCAGAATTGGCAATTTCCATAGCTCTTATACCGTAGAATGGGTAGGTAACCTTCCTGGATATAGCATGCAAGCATGCAATTTAATGGACTGTAAAACCCAGTAACTGTATAACACCATCTGGGGTGGTTAACTTCCTCAACGAAATTGTTTCAACTTTCAACTTTTGTGCTTTCAGTGTACAACAACGTTGAAGGTAGCAGGTGTCCATGAAAAAGAGCATAACCCTTTAAAAAGAAGGACGATGAATTGTACAGGGACAACAGTCGTGGCATCCAGTTAAACGATAAAAGACAAAACAAATTCGAACAGGATGTAGTCTACGAAAACTAGGTCTCTTTCTGCAGGTAGCCGTTTCCCATACAATTTATTATTGCAAAACAACTCGTTCGAGTTACTCGAACGAATTTATAACGAATAGTATATTTATCTACTCTTTTATATAGAGAAAACCATTTCATCGTGGCCCGTTCCACGTTCACTGTATGCTCTGACCTTATTTTAAAAACGGAATAGAAAATCAATAAGTTCTACTTATTTGAAACGTTTCACGACATTATTTCCAATTATTTCCGCCATTTTGTTTTGATTTATAGGAATTTTGTCCGTCCCTTATTAGAATTTTAAAAATTCATGAACAATGCACCCGTGAAGCACATTTTTAATTTGGTTTTTTCTCAAAACCCTTTTCCATCGTGACCTTTCCGGGTTTTATTAAATCCACACCTAAAGGTTAGGGTTCAAAGGTACGATTCGAATTGGAAAAAATGTTCGTCTTTATCTTTTGAAGCGTTTGAGGGAACAAAAGATTGTCCAAGATAAGTGGCTTTCCGGTACGATTGTCCGTTTTTCACATCTTTCGCCTACTTTACTTAGTAATCTGATTCGAAAGGGGGAAAATTGATTGAAACTTTGGATCGAAATTTTCTTTTGACAATAATACCCAAACCATACCACATTTTGACCACAAAACCTTTTAACTGACAAGTTTTCCTGTAACTGATATGGTGTGTTTATTATGTATAGGAAAGTATCAAGGACTCGGAAAAGATTCTTGATGGAATCGATGTTATGTGATACGATGTATTTGCTCTGCAAAGTGAGGCTAAAAGCTAATTTCAAAAGGGACTCTCTGAAAGTACTGTTCTGCCGCTAACAGTTATGATTCATTGTCTATAGATACCACATTTTGGCATTACTGAATAGACTAAAAGATTATAAAAGATGAATGTTCACGAACTGGTTTTGAAAGGGGTTCATAGTCACATTGGAGAGTCAAGTTGAACTATTATTTCAGAACCTTTCTCTCCATCAAATATGACCAGAGTTCAAGAAAGCTAATAGCAAATTTATAGTAGCTTCTTGTCTAATTCACAACTTCGTGACAAAATCTGTAGTCCTTACAGACTTCCCGAATTATTGTGGGCACAGTCTCACATGTTATTAGTTTCTGGTGCTACCAGAGTAGTTCATTGTAATCAAATGGTATAATAAAGAGGAAGACTAACGTTGCCAATAGCCTTACGTCGCCCGATCGTTCTCATCGAGAGTTTCGTTTGTTCTCAGTTGAGAAATAAATGTCGCTATTTGTGCAATATCAACAAGGTTTACTTTAATTTAATGAAACTTTATAAGTCTGAAACGTTTAATAAGAAGGAAACGAAATTGTTGAAATTTAATTAATAAAAATCGAATATAACTTCTTGTCAAACTCAACGCTTCGTGATATTTTAATTGATTCAGGTCAAAAATTTTCTTGATTTTGTATCACAATTTGCAAAACAAAATTGTAGGTATACAATGTATAAAACTTTGCAATTATGCAAAATCATCCATAAACCTTGTATTATACAAGGCATATACAAATTGAAATGCTGCCAGTGACCTTGACCTACTTCCTTGTTACCAAGGAAGATTCATTGCAAGGATGCGTATTGTATGGATAAAACTGTGTCTATAACAACTTTTCTAGATGAAAATTTGCTTTTCCGATCAATTCTGTTGTTAGCGCATGTACAATACAGAAATAGTTGAATATATTAAACATTATAAATACTGTATACTAATATGATATATAAAATTTTATATACAGATAACAACAGCAGAAGATAAATAAAGTCATGTGGGGAAAATGTTATTAAATGTGAATAAAACGAAAAACTCACCCCGAAAATTGGTCAACCCCACAAGGAATTGATGCACAACACATTCATATATAAGAAAGTTTATTTTTAGAATTATCCCTCTATTAAAGTGTTTTATAATTGAAAAATCGAAGTCAATATTTCAATAACCCACAGAGCAACGGTTTACTTAATACATTTTCTCAAACGAAAGGGATATCTGATATCCTCAAGATTTTATCGCAATGAAATCCTTGAAGGGATATTCAATGGAATTTCACTTTCGTTATCAACAACTTCACATGAATACCACGAATCCTGAAGTCTTGTACACTTTCCAACATAAACACGACCGCGGACTGTTTTCAAAAGGTTCTTCCACACTCTCACACACAGACACAAAGGATGAAGGATGAAAAATTAAAGAAACACTGAATCGGGTAGTAGGCCGAACAAGGATATAACTTAACTTTTTCTCAAGGTCCTTATGAGAATCGGGTGCGCGAAGAATTCTTACGTATGTATACGGTGTAACATGTACATATAATATATACAATAACTTATTAATTTATGATTTTAATTAATTCAATTTTCTTTCTGTTTCTGTTTGTATGTTTTAGTAGGTGACCTAAAAAAAGCTCCTCTCTTTTCAGGTTACACGTTGAATTTCTCAGGTAGGTACACACGCAGAACTTTTGGTTGAAAGCATAAACACAAAAGGAACAATTTCCTTTTACTCAAATGTCCTTTTTCTTTATTTTAACTTCTTCAGAAATGCAAAAATGTTCTCTTAATCACAAAAATTTGACATGAAACTCACCAGAAGCTTTCTGTATTAGATATATATTTTCAGCGCAAAATTTTTGTTTTAAAGCTTATTATTTTTATTTCACTAATTTGAAAAACATAAATTCTATATAAAAGTAGAAAAATACAAAAACACTAGATACTAATAACTATTTTTACACGATTTTATTTTGTTTTTATTTTATTTGAATCTTTTGTATAACAGTTCAAACTTCCGAGAAAAGTTTTTAATTTTTCCTGTTTTTGAAGAATGTTAAAATGTTCCTTGAAGGTCGTTTTGGCGATTCTTAAGGGTAATATTCTGTGATTCCTTTCGGTTATATTAAGATCACAAGTTAAGTTTCTTAACAACACACGAGTTAAATAGATATTTTCACTTTTATTTATTTATTTTTATTTGAAGTTGATCTACTTATTTACTTTGCACCACTGATTATATGTCATATTAAAGCAAATTACAAGAATTAGAGCGTAGTTACACAGTCAACTTTGAATCTAAAAGTTTTTTATTTATTTATGTTTTCTTATCGAGAAGAAAGAACAAACTAATTGTATTATTTTTATTATTATTATATATTTTGGTAAATGAAAACTCTAATTAACTGATAAATCGCTCTAAATTCTATTTGAGAAGATAAAACAATTTTAATTTGATTAATATCAATTGAAATAATATATTTTCAACTTTAATTTATTATTTATAATTATTATATTACTTTATTTTTATTTATATTATTTATTTTGTATGAATTTATCAAATAACACCGAGAGAATGTGAATGGCGTGCGCTGTGTTCTGTTGACGGTAAAGAATTGAAAAAAAGCTCGACAATCGTGTGCAGAACAGCAGTCGTTCGTGTCGGATGGAAGCTTCTGTTGGAAAATATTTTACTATTATTAATAAAAGCATACCTCCCCGCCCCATACTTGTATCCCCATTAGTAGAACTGTGTGAATGTGTAGCGGAATGTCATGCTAAGAATACCAACAGTCGATGAATTGTGCTCCCCACAAATGAAATGGTTTCTGTGTGATGAGAGCTTTTCGTATCGTACAATGACAGCCCAGCCCCCATCCCATTTCTCATCTCTCTCTTTACTTTACTGTGATCTTTAATACAATCTCAACTTCCGTTTTTATATTAACAAAGCTTTCTGTATAACTAGTTGTTATATGTAACACATTTCTGTGCCATTCGCCACTCAACCCCCTTGCACCCGAATGACGTCAAACCTTTCCACTGTGACGTCATACGCATGATACGAATATGTTCACAAGCTTTTGGAGAAGATAAAAAAGTTGAGCTTTTTAAATATGTATGAGTATGTGAGTGGGCAGAGCTTTTCGCTCTTTGCAATTCAAACATATTCACGTGATTATCTCACACAGTTCGACCAGCTGGTTAAACTTTGCCATTTTGTCTCTGAAATCATTGAATGTGGTGTTTTATACCTGCTCCCAGTCCTTAAAAACATTTGGGGTCTTGTTTTTAGTTTTTGGGGCCAAACAGCCCGCTTCAATTACAGCTCTATGCTCATGAAGTTTGACTTGTTTTTCTAATTTATTTTATTTATCTTGCCAACTTGACTAAACAGTGTGTAGTGGTAGTTCACATTGTTCTACTTAATGGACTTGTACTTTATGCTGGCCCGATTTCATTTCAAAAGTGTTGTCAGATTGGAGAATATTTGTATGGCAATATGTGTCAGTAGGGGAGTCGGCAAATAGGGGTTGAATTTTACTGTTTGAGAAAAAAACATATTAAACATTTTGAAAAAGCTTTAAATTTTATTTATTTACCAGGTCAGGCGTATTTTGCAATTTTGACAGGGACTATGTACTTGGTCCAGTGTTGGATCATGTGAGTTTATTGATTAACTTAGTAAAGTTTTCAATTATTCACTCATCATGGATTTTAAATAATGACGTGCCATCATAATTCAAAAAGCGGAGAGTTACGAATACGAGTTATTTTATTTTATACCTTCATCTTGTCCTTAATTCGTCCTGCAGAAGTTCGAATTTAACTTCAGCCTAGAATTGTCTTCAGAACCATTTTAAACCTGTGCTTTATCTACTGATGAGCATTGTAAGGCCAAAATTGTTTGCGAGAACCTCTACTGGCAATTGAGCTGGTTGCGGAGATATAGAATGACGTCACTACAGCAACACACGGTGTTTTCAATACTGGTTACTTTTATAAACAAGAAAATACAAAAACAGAAATCCAACTCCCCAGCACACCCGAGACTTCACAGCCAATCAAGCAGAGAACCAAAAAACCAATCTTGCTTCGTGTGATACGGGCCTTTTGTGAAAAAATTCAATGAAATCTTTATCGAAAGAAAGTTGGATGAAGTATAAATATAAAAAAAGCCAGAAAGTGCGAGTCGGACCCACACCACAAAGAAAACAAAATAGCGGCCACAATAGTACACACTTGTGAAAATTTTAAGTTTCTACCGATTATGGTTCAAGAGATACAGCCCTGTGACAGACGCACGGACAGCGAAGTTAGCACCCTTTTTGTACTGCACCCTAAAAATTGAATCAGTTCCCAGGGATTTATTTTGAGATGTCATTTGTTGAATTTTATTGGTTCACGTACAGCTATCAAAGATTTGAATGAAAGCTTTGTAAATAAAAGTTTTGAAAAATCAAACTTCTGGTAACACCAACATGAACCCGCAGCGATTCATTGAAACAATTCGTGTCAAAGTTTATAATTTGCCCTATAACCCTTATATGCAAATGAAGGGGACAGATTGTGGCAAAGAGGCAACCAGCTGAAATAAAAACAAATGACGAAACATTTTTCCTCCAATGAACAGATGTAGCCACAAAAATAACCCACGTCCAACTGGATTCGGGCCACACAACATAATTAGGGACAATTTTTTATTTTTATATAAAGTATTTGCCAAGTTCTCGAGCGGGGCTACCATGATGCAAAACATCACTTGCCCCTTGGCCCCACCTGCACCCGTCACAGCATAGGCGTATCTGAATGTGTTTGTATACCACCAGCAATGTGTGGCTGTATTAGGTTGCAGTCCTCTCGGAGAAACTAAGTCTACACAAGCTCGGATAGCTTCCATGGAACGAGGGAGTGTAGTAGCCACTTTTGTGTTGAATTGGGTTGCAGTTCCAGGGACGGGGAATATGCGATGCCAGATTTAAGGTCACACAAAATCGATTTGTGGAGGCATTTTCTGTTTACATACTCGTATATATAATATAAATTCTTGAGCTACATATACCTTAGCACGTTGTTCTCCTGGCATGGAAGCTTCAGATTTCCGATCGAAACGTATGTGTATATACGCATACAAAACGCATCATGGTACGCATAATTCTTTCAACAAAACGTCTTCCCAGTTTCTTGAGGTTTAAGAAGAAGGTTTCTGTATGGATTCAACCTGGTGGCTTTTTTTGTACCCCACTCACACTCACCACTCTTGTTGTCATTCGCTCTTGACTAGAGTGCATTTGAAATTGTTTGACATGACATTGAAGAAGGTCAAATCCGAGAAGAAGAATATTGTTTCTTTTAGTTTTGTTTGAAAAATTTTCCGGGCGTGCTTGTTCGGTTCGAAGCTTTTATTTCAAAATTGAACTTAAAATAGTTTTGGAACTAGAACAATTCATTATTGACAATTAGATGGGAAGTGTGAAAAATGAATTATGTAATTCATTTTGACAAGTACTTGCGAAATGCTCTTATAACTCTTTAGTCTTCATGTTGCAGATTTCAATGTGACACAAGTTACACTTTTCGTTCAACGAATGGAATGTCAAGGTCTTTCGCAAGATGTTCAATGGTATTATAACATAATCCCATGAGCTTATCTTATGTTCTTTTCCAGGAAGCTTTCTTTAAATCTTCCCATCGTGCAATACGATTATCCAGGAATGGACATGCACATGATATTGAATATATGATATCTGATCAATTCTAGCATTTTTACTATCTCATGTAATGGTTGTATTAAACTTAATGAAGGATTTATTGTAATTTTTATATGCACGATTGTAACTTGAATTGAAATTTATGAACGTCTCACCATTCATTGACTCCTTAACACTATAGCTACATAATTAAAAACTTGAAGAACATGTTATTATAAAAGTTATTTAAGATGAACGTCATTAAGTAAGGACAAACTTGCATGAAATTGAAAAGTACAAGTGCATTGCTCTTATTGCACTCGTTGCATGCTCTGAAACATTTTGGTTAGTTTGGTTAAACTCAGGACAATTGTGTAAGGAGTAGCTTCAAGGGACATTCCATTTGTTGTTGATGTGATTTGATGGACAGGAGCAGTTCGACGAGGTCATATCAATGTCAACGACGCATTTAATTTATCTACATAAATTTAAGGTTTGTAATCTTATAAAGAGCCGAGAAATTAAAAGTCAGTATTTTTAAGGGGTTATGCCACTCTACAATTTTGGAAAAATCAATTTTTTTTTCAATTGCCACCTAAAGCTGGTTTCATTGGTACGTTCGGCGCGTGCAGAACTAGCTCGCCGCGAAGAGAATATCTTTGCTCATGATTCATTCCTTCGTCGTGAATCTGCCGCACTTTTTAAAACAATCCACAAATTGAACGACGCGAGGCGGACTTATCTGATGAGTCTTTAGTCATTTTTTTCACTTTCCAATTTGGAAGTGCCACATTTGGCCAAAAATTGATATTTCAAAAAAATCGTACGCACTGCTATGGCAGTTATAATATAAAATCAAAAGAAAAAAATCGGCTTATTATAATTCAAAAAACAAAATAACTTTGTTAAATTATTTTAAAAGATAACAGGCTATTGGATCCATTTGGATATTACTAGGGTTGACACTTAGATTGTATATTCTTAAAAATATTGACTTTTGATTTTTTAGACCTTTAAACTTACAATTCTTCAGTTAGATAAGCTATTACTTCTGTGTAAAAGACGTAACACGTACTTGAATTAAGCTCTTAAGCTAAAACTGACTCTAGCTCCTGACTTTTGTGGCTGATCAATGTTCCTCAAAGAATAGTTCCTTCTGAACCAAATGATCTCCAATTGACAAGATACGAAATGAGTAGATAATAATGAAAAAAAAGTCAAAAGAGCCAAATGCGTGGACATGAAAGTTTTGTCATTGATTTGAACAAACACTACAATTTCACAAAACAAATGTCGAACTGTCAAACTAAATCTCCTCACTGGCGGTGCAAGCGGACGCGGAGATTTATTAAATCTTCTCACTAAATCTACTAGATTTAGGTCGGTGTAAACGTGGTATTACGTATTCATTGACATTTTTGGTTCTTGTAGGAGTAGTTCAAGAACTCACCTAGAGAATGTGCAGTTATCTCCTAATAACTAATAAGCTATCTCAAGCATGGAGCCTTCATTGAGATAACTACACTGTATTTGTAGGTACTGTATGTGGAGGAACTGTTGGCTTTCGTTATCATATCTTATTCGATGCGAACGGTTGACTGTTTCTGAAAATTAAATTTAAGAAAGTTCACTTGGAGATTTTAAAAGATTCAAAAATAAAATAGAGAGGATTCATGCTGCTATTGATAGGATTCCCCGCAAATTAATGATTTTCCTGATAAGTCTTTTTAAATTTCTATTTTTCTTCTTTCAAAAGCGAGGTGTGCCTAATTTTATGGGATATTTCAAAGGACTTTGGAGCAAAAGCGAAATTTTTTTGTTATTTCAATTGAAGGATGAATTTTTCAAACCAAAACTAATTTTTCAGTTATTCAGAGTAAAGTTGAAGAAGTTATTGAACAAAATACTAATATTGAACTCCTCAAGAAGTTTTCAAACATTTTTATTGGATAAAATTAAAACGCAAAATAATGTCTACCGAAAAAATTGAAGACCAAGTCGACTCCAACAACGTAAAAAGGAAAACTTTTGTAAAATCAATATCGACAAGTGTTGTCGATGTCAGAACCAAAATTGTCAGTCTCAAGTGTAGCCGGGTTGACGTCATGTTTTCAGACGCTACACGGAGAGTTGGTTGTACCTTTAACTAGTTGTTGACAGAGACAGCCCGCTGTTGTGGTTAAAAATAGAAATTACAAGGAACGCACCATTTGAAAACGATAACATTGTGGGGCTAAAGTGCCGAGGGTGTCCTGAGAAATTGTCTAGAAATGGGCGTCATTCGTTGAAGAGACGTCAGCCTTTCAGAGAAAAACATTAGTTCCCCCGCAACATAAAGCCTAATCACTGATTGAGGCCATTAGGGATTCGATTCTCGAACATACCTAGAAATGGGTAAAACAAATCATGCCTAATTGCTTTGTTGCCGTGGTCTTGTGCAAGGGTAATGCTAATAAATCTTGATTACTACCGTCTGGAGGCCTATACGGAAATAAGAGTGATAAAATCAAAAGAACATAGTAGCTCCAGCCAAATCCTCCGACGCATATTGTGTGGAGGATTTATCTGTCAATTGCAAGTTTGAATTTGAAGTTCGAGATGGGTACACTGCGTACGCATACGATCAACAACTGGAAGTGGAATAGGCCGCTCATTTCTCTCCTCAATCATCAAGCTGTCAAACCAATTGTTTTCACTGGTCACTTTGATTCAACCTGGGAACCAAGGGCTTAATCGCATTTCTTAAAATTTACATCTCTTGTTTCGAACATAAGCCAATTCTAAAGTACTATTGTTAAATCTAATTAATGATTATCTGAAAATGTGTTGAACTGTAACTGAACCAACTTAATGGTACCGAGAAAGAGAGCGACAGCGAATGAGCTGGGTGACGTTTTGAAATCATGAACAGTTCGAATAAATGCAAAAGTTTGATGCTAAGAAATAACGGGACAATAGAGCATACAAAATCAAGCGAAACAAATGTCTCCACTTTATTCAAAGCCATATATGCACTGTTATTGATACTAAATTTTACAAGAGAGGAAGGCAGTATTTGCGAAATTTTTAAAGAAATTTTTCCACACATGCCAAGCGCAAATTTTCTTAATGACCTGCATACCATGGTTTATATAATACAAGGTTCTAGAAAAAGATTTAGTTTCAACCATAAGTGTCTTTTATTGATAAAGCTGAAAAGCTTAACTTATTTCAGATGGGGGAAATCCTTTGGAAAATGAACTATAAAAATGAACCTGCGGTTTTTCCATTAAAAAATGCCTTGAATTTGTAGAAATTAGAATCATAATCAAGGAATCCTTGATCCTTGTAACTTATTTTAAGAGTTTCTAACATTTCAATTAACTTTGAAAATTGTTTTTCCATCAAGTCGGTAATCAGGATAAGTGATAAAGTCGTCAACTTAAGAAAGTAGGTCACGTAGAAATGCTAATCAGATTTTTGTCGAGTCAGCTGTGTATCCTGAAATGTTGTGTTGACGTTATACGAGATGGATTTTCTGAAGGAGCAAGTCACTAAAGGCTTCCATTCATCTCATTTATTTTGCAGCATCATTGATCCACTTTACGTGAGCTCCTTCTTACAATAATCCTTCCGCACATATTTGAAATGCAAACAAAAAGGGATATTTAATTGATATACATGTATACATTTATTTTGCAACCCTTTTAAAGTTGTTTTCCTTTCAACACCCCTATTAAGTGCGCCATCATTTCAAATTAATGCTTCTTGATGGAGCCATATGAGATGAAAAGCTGCAGCATTGGGGTTCTTTCGACCTACGAGAATTGAATTGAAACATGCCTTGACGTAGAGACCATGGCTTTACATAAAAAGAGGAAATATGTAATTACAAGACAAATATTATCCTTAGATTCTTATGGATATCACCTTCTCCTGACATAGAGTGAGGTTGAAGCTAGAGTTGTTCTGTAATTTCTCTGATTAAATTCTAATACCACGTTTACACTGACCGTAATCAAGTAGATTTAGTGAGGTGATTTAATATGCGTATAAGGAACCTCTGCTGAACTCGGACACCCACTCAAACTCCTGAGACGCATTTCTCATGGATTCTACTACATTAAAACTGCTACATACGCAACGAAATTTGACAGTCAAACAAACAAACAGCCTTACACAATGACAACCTCAGGGCTAATCTGGTTAAATCCGGAAATTGAAAAATCCTGGATCCATAAAATGACCCATATCACTAAAAATTCTAAAGAAACAAGGAAGTCTTAAGAAAACTCAAAGGAAATTCAAAACAAAAAATCGATAGAAGAATCCGACTTTCTTCAAAACATCCCTTTGTCCTTCAAGTTCTTGAGGTTGAAATATAGAAACATTTGAAGGGTGTCCTACCCTCTGTAAACAACACGTGTCAAATTAAATGTTTGTTTAATTTGCCCCCTAAAATAAAATATGCTTCCTCCTGAAAATGCGCCATCAATCATTGTTATGGATTGATTTGACGTGGATAAATGATCCTCCTGACCTAGATCCCGTGTTTGTATACAATATCAAGGAAGTCTTAAGGGCGGGTTAGGTCCTTGTAATTGGCGTAGGTCCTAGACCAGGACAATAACAAACGAACTCGCCTGTTTTCTGGGATTTGTATTTCACGTTTTCCAGAAGTGACAACTCACTTTTGAGGGTGATTGTTTTAGTGTAGACATGTTGGATTTACGTTCTTATCAAACCGGAAGTACTTAATAGTATTTGAAATGTTGGGCAAATAAATCGTGTGACCGATTTGATTACCTTCGGATTGGATTTGACACTTTTTGATTGCTTCCAAGAAGAGAAATTTGAGCGGAAATTGTTGTCAAACCCAATTTGGTTTTATACATACACATGTAGTGGGGAAAAACAGATTTAGAATCTTACCGATTGAAATTGATAATAAAGCTTACTGCCGCAAGGACGAAAAATAAAATATAAAATGTAGCAAATGGAAAGAGAATGATTTATGGGGTTCCGTACGAAAAGGGAGATAACGGATTCCGTTTGTCACAGGGCTGTATCTCTTTAACCATAATAGGTAGACACTTCAAATTTTCATAAAGTGTGTAGTAAATAATAAAAAAAGTAATTTGTTGAGGTTTCCTTAAGGTGCATCATCAATGGTATCGTGTGGTGGATTTTTTTCTACTCGTTTTGCAACCACGCATTCCGACATATGTTTAAAAATATTTAAATTATTTACTATGATATATTCGTGTCATGCTTTGAATCAGCCGTGGAGAGAAGAATTATTGAAACTTATCACCTTAAACCTGATGTCCAGCTTTATCTTTTACTATTAGTGTTATCATCAAAAAATTCGCAGTTTGTTTTCTGCATAAGGTTATTTGTTCCTGATTTCATTCAAAGTACTCCAGAAAATGGTGAAAAATCCATCAGGAATTAAAAACATTTACTTACCTGGATTCAGTGCTGAAAAATAAGTTTATTTGTAAATACATATATTCGTATAAAAATTAATTAGATCTATTTGTGAAGTGACACAAAAGGCCGCTCAAGAATTAACAATACTCTAGGACCCATTTCAAATAATTGTTTCCTGTTTTGTATCAAGTACGCCCAAGAAGTCTTCCGTAATCAAGTCCTTGTTGGCAATGGACTTAAGAGCTATTGAAGAGGATATTGCTGACAATGTGTTATATATGACCATCAAATCCTGTGAGAACCTCAAGCCAAAAGACAGAATCTTCGTCCTTCGTTGCCAGATAAAGGAACCGACCCAATATTGTTGTATTGTACTTGTTTATTCAATCAATACTTCTTGTACACAGGAAGGACTTATCAATAAGGGACTCGAATTAATTCTACATGCCTTAGTGGAATCGATTTAATCTACTCTACAGATAGATCCAACCAATCTAGGCGGACAATTCACCCACTTCGTAGACCATACAATTTGCTTTGATTAGGATAGAAATTTTCATAAACTCCATGATTAAATGGACAAATTATTGATTGTCCTGTGTCTTTGTCGTTATCCAATTTTGTAATGTCACTTCAATCGAATATAATACATATGTGGAGGAGCCTTTATACACTCTTCCTTTGTATTTTAATTAATCTGTCTTTTTCAGTTACAATACTTTCTTCCTTAATATATTCAGTGGCACGCCTTGTAACGTGCCAAGAGCCTTCATTTCAGTAAACAAGGTGTCAAAAATCTTATGATGAATAAAAAATTTCCTTGAGTTCTTCATGATTTCCGTAGATGAAGGAGTAAATAAGCATTGCCCTTGAACGGTAAAACTATGAGTACATTTAGACGTTGTCACTAGAACTACCACACTGTAGAGTTTTGTTTTAAATTTGGAAAATATGGATAATATCTCGGCTTCCTTGTCTAGAAATGAATACTTACTAAAAGAATACCAGCAACTTTCACCGAATTTCAATACTATAAAGATCCATGTCATACCATTATTGAGGACACACTTATGTTATATCACGGTGTATGCCGATATACCGATAACATGATTTTCGGTCGGTCACAATTCTATTAAAACGGATTTAAAAATTTAACGCTGAGCGCCGTCACCTCCACAAAAACTGATTCGAAACCTTATTAACATTTAAGAACTTTTAAAAGTTCACTGCAGACTAGAACACACGTTACGTCCGATGACAATTGTCAGTTGTGTTGGTGAAGAAACTTGATCTGAACTTTACTATTTGATATTTTTCACTCAATCGAACATGAAAACTTGATCTAGATAATGAATGATTTTTGATACCATGATACCAGTTATAGAGGATAAATGATAGCGCATCTGATGTTCTGACCTGAAAAAGGTTTACTGAGAACTTAGCAGTCACATTATAAATTTTTGTAAAATCGCCTGGAAAATTTGCTTTTTCTTCTTGGAAACTGCACAAACTCTTCGAAAGAATTCCAACTCAAAATGTCTGGCCCTGTTATCATAGAAGTTTCAAAAGTATATTGTAGAGCAACGTAAATTTTAAATAGAGCAAAGAGTCTTCAAGGATAATATCAAGCTGAAAATTTGAAGGTGATTCAGGATAAGCTTCGAATGCCTCTGCTAAATTATTCAGGATTTTACTTCTACGTATTTCAAGTGAAAATGTCACGAAATCCATTAATGTTGTCCCGAATTTTCGTGCAGTCCACAAATAGCTGTCGCATGAAATTTCGCCTGGTTTCAGAAAGTCTTACTAATCCCTGTTAAGGAGCTTTTCAAGTTCTTCCAAGTGTATACCCCAAGAAGAAAAAAAATGGCACGTCCTGAAAAGTATTAAGGCCTGACCTGGATTAAACTACAGTCAATGGAAAGAATTATTAAAATTTATTTTTCAGTAACCTATAATTCCCAAAAAAGTATATAAAACTGTTACGGTTGAACTAGTTTCAGATGTTTTCCCACTAAACCATAGAAACGAATCTCATTCCAACATGTTGTCCTGAATGCTGTCCTCTATCCTTTTTCTCTTGGTATAAGTGTGTTGTGACCTATTTCATGTCACTCCTTCCAACAGCAGAAAGGATAACATAAAATTGTAAATGTATTAATGGAGGTTTTTATATTTCAATTTTGTGTCTATCTCTATGTACCAGGATAGGGCAGAAGGACAGAAGGATATACAGGATGATGTACCATACCTTTTCGTTTCTGTATACTAGAAAACTTTAAATACCGTCTGTGAAAAATCGATACAATATTTCAGATGTTTTTGATGGCCTGGAATTTCAAGTAATAATACCTGAAACGTTTATATCAAAATTAATAATGATCCTTTTGGATCCTTGGATTCATCTTGCCTTAATCTTCTTCAGCGATTATGTATTATTATTCATCGACCAGGATTAAGTGGAATTTAGAAGAAAATCATGTTTCGTTTTGTGTAATTTCATGATGAAGACTTGTGATTTACGATGCCAAAATTTTACTTCATCATTCCCTTTAAATCTTTAATTTGAAACAAATTAACTGACATCAAAGAATTCTGCTTTCAAATTTGGAAGATAATCGGAATTGGTAATAAATTATGCGTTTGGCTTGATGATATAATTCTGCATGAAGAAGTTCCTAGGGAAGCCAAGCCATTTTCAAAAATCAATTTGATTGTAGATCTTCAGTTATCAATTGAATCTTTAACAAGACATCACTTCAATAAATAACTATAATATCCTATACGCACAGCATAACTACGTGATAAAAAAGTTGACGAACATTTGAACAACTTCTGGTTTTGTGACAAACAAGTTCGGGATTGCGAACACTAGGTGAGGGACATGAAGAGATTAGAAAACAAAAATCTTGTCGGCAAAGGCACCAGAATGCAGACATCCAATCGTTTGGACAAACGACTTTCAAATGATGTTCCTGTGATTAGTGACTATGGTTAGCCATTGAACTATACGAGTATTTTTTAGGATGTATAATGAAGCACAAAGTTAAAACTAGATGTAATAGAGTATCTAGAGCCATTTCTGCATTGTATGGTAATTTTAATGCTTACGTCACTATGATATCATGAAATTGTTCAAATGATCTCGCGTGTCCAGATTAATAGTGTAAGGAGATCCAGTTTTGACACTTACCGCCTCCTTGAATATGGATGAGTGGATGTTGAAAAAGTGTGTCGTAATCATGACTTAGCTATAATCATGGTAATCCTAAAACTAGAAATATTTGACTCTCCTTCTTAAACTGATTCGAATCTCGAAGAAAATTCAACTTCCTTGACCTTCTCATGGCATCACTTAAGAAAATCGAATAAAATCCTTTTTTTTCTCATATGAAATACAGAATTTCAAATTTAACTCACATTTGTGTGCGTTTGGGTGTATGGAATAACCTCAAACCACGCCACAAAAAAATACTTTCCAACTTTATGTATGTATGTGTACGCACACAGGCAACACTAAAACATGGCGTCCCTGAAAATAGGTCAACAGCAAAACGCAGAACTCTGAATCGAATCATTGAGGGGAGTGAAAATTAATTACGTAGAGAAATGTAGAGATTAATTTTTTGGTTGACCATTCCCTAAGAAATCATTTTGTTCCTCAAGCTTGTGTTTCATTTCTATCACAATTTAACGAGCGCACACTGACCAGAAAAGGGTGAAATCCTGATTTTATTTACATTCACCCTGAAATCCTGAATTCAACCTTCAGCAGTGTGCTTGCTGAATGTCAAAGAAACATTCACTAGAACAGTTCATTCGTGATGTTAAAGTTCTATTGATAGCCATCCTGAACTCAAACTAGAGCTCCCGTTGATGACATTTGAACGAATGAACCATGGAAATGAAAACAACTAAGTGAAAGGATATGCAAGGACACGGGAATATTGTGCTTATGCTCCGTCATTATTAAAGCCACTGACGCGGACACGAACTCCAAACGTCAAGGATTCTCCCATCCTTGTTTCATTTCGTTGACTCGTAGAAGACGTAATAGCACCAACAGCGAGCACACTCCTTAAACATTCACATAAAGCTCCTTATCTGGAGGATAAACGTGCTTTGGTTCTGTTTCTCCTTCTACTAAGGAGACGTGTCTTACCTTTTCGGTTCTACGTCATCAGAATACTATTTTCATTTGGAAGAACTTTGCGAAATCGGATATTTCCTTCTAACCTTTGAAGAAACCAAGGACATTCTCGTCCTTGAGTGAGCTTTTGTAAAATTAATTTTTCCTCTCATAATTCTTTTAATACCCCACAAGGATAATGAAATTCTTGCGAAAAAAAGGCAATGGAAAAATTCCGCGTTTTATAGTATTTTTTAAATGCAAGCCCAATTCCTTGTCATGCTTAAAGATTTTGGAAAGAACTAGAAACTGGTAGTCGTGTATAATGTATGTAATGATGATTTATTCAAATGATTCTGTTTGGCTTACGATAGTTCACAAGACAATAACTATGAAACGCAAGGAAACGTAGAAGATATTGATCCATGCTTCGGTACTCTATACTTTATCATTCTCAACCATGTTTGTCCTTAGACTTCAAAGGACATTTTTGATAGTAAAATACCTCAAATTTTGCGGCGTGAAAGTTTTGTTGAACTGGCTTTGGTGACAGAAACTTGGTATCGTGGTATGGCGTGATCGTTGAGTTGATCAAATCATTTAGTTCACCGTCATTAATTACAGTTCAAACTCGGTTAGTTAAAGATCAAAGTCTCATACATATGTGTCCACTCAGTATCTTGATGGATCATAATGAGAGAACATGTGCTCCTGGTAGTTCATTGGTTAGACCTAAACCTGCTGGATGTAGTGGTCTTGACAAGTCATGAAGTAGATTTTATCAATGTGTGATTATAGTCTGACTATTCTCGATACATCGTGTTTTGAAGTACGCGAATTTGATCGCGTTTCTTATTTTATCTGCAAATTTATCGAATTTAAACAGTTAAAAAGTAAATATGTTGAATAAAATTTAGAATTAGTGTTGTTATTAAAATATTTTGTATTGATCTACATCAATACATAATACATGATCTACATAATAGACTCCATATCGAAGCGCATAAAATTGAATGTTTTGGCTATCTCTTGTTATTGGATAAAACTGTAGATTTGGTTAGCTACTACAGTGAAATATTGTTGGAAAGTTATTAAAAACGTTTTCTTCTTACACTCAAACACTGATAAAAATTTATGTGTGCATAAGCAACAGAATTGAAAAGCATTAATTAATTTTTTGTAAATAAATTAGTGACAATCGATTTTCTGTACACAAACTGGTATTACCCTTTAAAATGGTTATAGAACTAAATAAATGAAAATAAATTATGTAAAATTCTTAATAACTTCAATTATCATTCGTATTTTATAGCTTTCAAAAAAATATAAAGTTCAAAATTCTTCTAACTGATAAATTATTTAAACAACTTTGACCTTAAGAGTGGAAAATATAATTAAAGTGTTCCTCAATTATTTAATTGAGGATCAATGAAATCAGATCAATCATATGTCAATCTTTCGGTTGCTCGGTTAACTCAATTTGCTCCACGGTTCGGATGAATTAGTCACTGAATCTGAATTGACATTCAGATTTCACCAACGTAAGTTTGAGATTGACAGCTGACCTGGCAAAAGTATTTGGAGTGAGTTGAGAACTTCTCATTCATTTACGTGTAACCAATACAATGATAAAAGTCTCAGTGAAAACGAATTTGATGTTCCCATTTTCAGATTAGCTAAGAAAATTCCCGAGTCGAAAAATTGGGACTCACGTAGACTCATTTTGTCCTAAAGTGGACTATTTAGGCTACTTTTGTACTCATTTTGGCTTTTTAAGCTACAAAGACCTCAAAAGTTCCTCAGAATACCTCAACAAGATTTTTAGTTTAATTCTCAAAAGTCTCATTTTATTCGAAATGTCCTCAATTTATTTTATCCTCAATTTTCCTAAGTCTAAAAGTCCTCAATTTATTCTCATTCTAATAGTTTTATCTCAAATATCTCATTTAGTCCTAACAAGTCTGCTCTAACAAAATCCTAGATGGTCTCATATTGTCCTCAATGTCCTCAAACTCATTTTGGCCTCATTTTGGCCTCATTTTAACCTCATATATTATACGGCTTATATAAAGTATATGCACAGTACAATTATATACATGTATACATATTATATATAGAAGATATGTGTATATGTAAAGTATATACTATTATTATAAAATTAATTATAACATAATTGGCTTGATATTAGATTAGTTATAAAGACAATAACGCAATGATTGCATTATTACAATGATATTTAGTTTTTACTCTAATTCTTTGAATAATTTACTTTTTTAGCTAGATGTAATTCGTCATTATGGTAAATTGTTTGTTTTTGATAAGTATGAATAATCGATGAAAGATGAATTAGTTTTCAATATTATATTATATCCATCTAAGACATAACTACATGCGCGAAGTTATTTTTGAAATAATAAAGTAAAGTCTGAAATCATAAAGTAGCGTCGTTCCGTTATGATGGCTCAAGCAAATATAATTTTAAATAATAAAATACAAAACAAAAAGTAAATAAAAATATAACTAAATAAATAATATAAATTACTTTTAATTAGCTGTCACTGAGAAGAAGTTGAGAACTCGTTTTGTCCTCAATAAACCTCACATGATTTTGGTGATATTGTTAAAAAGCCTCAAATATCCTCAACTAAGTCTCGCTTTTTCGCGTATCAAGACCAAAATGAGACTTTTTTGAGGACAAATGAGATTATTGAGAAAATATTTACTCCTCAAAAGTCTCAATTTGCCCTGATACGGGAAAACGGCGGCATAAATGAGGATATTTGAGGTTTTTTACCAATATCCGAAAAATCATGAGGACAAAATTTTTGACTCGGGTGAGCACATAATAAGTATAAATGAGTCCCAATTTTTCGACTCGGGTTCACTTTGCGAATAAAATTTTTCAGATTTTCCATTAAATTAAAAAGAGTCAAAAAAATTTGTAGCAAGACAGATTAAAAACAAATATTTTTTTGTTTCTTGAGGGAATGTTAAACCCTTAAATTTGATTTTGATCAAATTAAGAAATCCATTTTGGTTTTATCTGATTTAGTGGATGTAATTCAAAAAGTCCGAACTTTTCCTTGGACCCAAAGCAAGACGGAGTTTCCAAATTACGATATATTTTCCCTTATATGTAATAAATTTCGTTTTACGCATTTTGGGATGCAAAAAGACCTTTTTCCAGACGGGAGAAGTCTTTTTCGTCTTTCAACTGTCGTAAAACATTCACGTTTAGTGTAAAACACCATAGTCTCTATTGCGTAGTGATTTTCGATTCCATTTTATAAGGATAAATAATTCCAGGACTATAACAACAACATACAGTATACAAGGCCACGAGCAATCTTCAACAAAGAACTCCTGATTGCGTAGGCGTTTAGAGTTACAAAGTTGTTTGGAAGGAAAATATCCTCAAAAAGGAACAAATGGATATATCCTGCCAAGGATGCAGTCTGGTCTAGTGAATTTAATATTGAATGGTCGTAATACGCAAGATTCTTGTTGTGTCCTTGACATGATACTCATCCTTTCGGTTAGGAAGGATATGTTCGGCACGTGTCACTGCAGAATTTCGATGCAAGTTTTTCTTTCCAATGAATTACTACAAGGATTCATTTTATTGTATTTGCTATCAGAATTACATTCATAATAATAGGCTTTGTTACGAAGAGATTTTAATTTGTATCTTTTGATTTTATAAAAAAATTGCTTGTGATCTGATACTTTGAAATAGAATGTGGCTTAAAAATGAATATAATTGATTTGTATGAAAGGAAATTCCGCCATTTGGTCAGGTAAAATATCAAAGGTTAAAAGGTACACAGGTTGATTAAAGCACAGAAAATAAATTGGTTTAACAAGTTGATTTTCTTTGATTGACTTTGAGTGTCATTGAAACTTTATGATTTTGACATCTACTCTTTGCAATTGACCTTGTAAATTAAGGATTTTGCCAGCAGTAAACTTGCCTGATAGATTCTTGGAATCAATAGAAAGTTTTGAGGAATGTTAAAACTAGTCTGGAGATTAGCAACACAACCACCTGGAAAAATGAATCCGTAAAACTTAATTCTTCTTCTTCAGCATCCCTTGTACAGTATATGTACTTCAAATTTTCATGGACGCTCTTATCAGAGCGTGAGCAATGCATGTTCACGGGGGTAAGCCACAAGTTTGTGGTGTGAAATTCCAGAAATTCAGTGTGACCAGATTAAGATTCAACTTTATGCTAGATGTTCGCGTAAAATTTGTTAAATTCAGCAAAACTTTCTGATAGTGGTTTTGATACTTTCTGATTTTAGTTTTCGAACTTAATTCTTAATTTTGATTATCATCTTTCTCTAGTGTGTCGGTATTTTGATAAAGAAATCGAAAGTTCCGAGCCCAAATTGATTTTCGAAAATATTTATAATTTAATTGATATCTCCTGGAATATTTGGTATATCAACGTGAAATCAACTTTTTTAGATTCGTTTAGTTTCAGACTTTTATTTGAGATACAAAATATTAAGATAAGAAAAAAAAAATTTTTTCATAAAAATTTCGCCCATGTATTGCATGATTTTTTTAGGGCAAAAAAAATTTTTTTCCAATGATGATGTTAGATGTCTCATTTGAAAGAATATACCTTCCCAAATAGTAGGAAATGTGTAATTTTCTTCTACGTCTCATAGTTGTGAAAAAATTCGTAATTGAAGTTTGGTTAATTTGTGTCTTGGATAAATTATGTCCCTACATGTTACACTTGAATATCTTAATAATTTTGAATCATATTGCAAATCATTCAGAGGTGAGTATTGCATGTTCGTGAGGGTGAACCATAGGAAGATATGCGTTTGTGGTTTAGATTCAGATTTAGATTCAAATTTACGTTCGGGTAAAATCAGCAAAATTCTGCTAAAATTTTTGATAGTATTTCCTACAGTTGGAAAAAAATATCTGCAGTCATTGCTAACAGTTATTCGAGGGCGAACATAAAGAATCATATTGGCTTTTTCACAAAGGTGTTTCATTGCACGATTTAAAGTACTATGCTATATTAGTCAAATATTTCATTTTGTTGTTCTGCTATTTTAGATTCAAATTATTATAATAATTTTAACTGGAATCGTTTCAGACTCTTGCATGTCGCTTCATGTCTATTTCCTTTGAAATTGACTGTCGACGGATGTCTTAAAATAAATTCTTACCTTGCAACTGATACTTTCGAGCAATGCAAATTTCTATTTTCCTGTAAACTTGAGTCTTTTAATTTCTAGAGTATGCAGTCGATTTCCGACTGTAACTGGCATTCCTAGTATATATTAATACTTATTTCTATACACGTGTATTCATTTTCTTAAATACACTCATTAAACTCATAAAAAAGTTATTTTTACCATAAAATATTTGAGTTTTTCAAAACTCCTACGATGAAAATTTCATTTTTCATATGAAATTTCATATTGTTCCATGCGGAAAAAGGTAGGCCGAGCCCTATGATTGTGGTAGTACGAAAGTCTAGTTCATGGCTTGTACTACTACAGAGGGTTTTGTTGCGGCTGATGACAAACGTTCACATGTATTGGTGAAATCCGAAAGTGAAGTCGATCAAGTGACAATTTTCATTATATATCGAAATCAAGCTCCGGCTGTTCTTTTGCGAATTCACATTTGCACTAAATTCAAAGAGATGTTAGTTCCCATAAAATAAATTTTAGCTGCTGTACTGCGCTTAGACCTTAGCGACCACATAGAAAACTCAGTTTCAGAGAGGCTTTTCCTGAAATGTTTCTAGCCATCGACGTTCAAGTACGCCCAATTATTTTCTAAATTATACACAAAAGCGTAATTTGGAATACAAGGTAATTCACAAAAATTCTACAAAGCGAATCGTGCCTTCAAGCTACACACTAAATTGATTATTGATTTTATATTCGACGATGAACAAAATTACCCTAACGGCCATGATAATGGTGTCAGTGATGATGGCTTGATACATTATTCATAATAAATCCTTAAAGTGCTCAAATCCCTTAGCTATTCCGTCGACATTCAAAGTGAATAGTTTTTAAACGCTTCCAAGTAGCTGACACTAATAGCATAGTGGCCTAGAATACATGATAGAACTCAAGTTGCCCTACATGGAAAATTTGTAGACTTCTACAAAAGTTTTATAGATATTTGAAAAGATCCCAGCTAAGAAAGTCTCTATGCTGACGTTATTGTAGTGTAACATTTTGGCATCTTCTATGCCATGTGAAGAGAAAATTTTATTGATTTTATTCCAGACAAAGCGACATATAAAGGTTTTATTCTTTTTACTGAAGTTTCCCTAAATCTACTGGAAATGACGTACTGTGCCATATTAATGTTTCTGAAAATGAATGATTTTCCACCCTACCACATCTTACCTTTCATAAATTTGTTGTGAATCGATCGGCTTAACTTTATCCATGATAGTAAGCACATACATCTTAACATTAGGGATACATACAAGGATTATCAAATGAACAAAAAAATGTCCCTATTTCATACGAATGTGATTACAAGATTAATTTCGGATGACTGATTGTTTTACATGCTAAAGTATTCCTTTAATTTCGATAGATTTGCTTAGTTCTAAGAGAATGATTAATCCTTGAAACTACGTATGGTACAGGAAAGGATCCTAATGATGCTGGGTAATCAGCTTTTAGTAAATAAAAGAGCAATTCTTTCCGGCTCTGTCAAGGTTTCCAATCGAAATTAGGGATGTGGAAGTCAATTGAACGTTTCAGCATTTATCTATGGATATCTTCAACGAATGTTTCTGATAAAATTTATAATGCTCGACTCTACAATTTTAACAGAAGCGAATGTTACACATAAATTAAATAGTTTTTTCAGTTTCTACTAGTCTTAATGCCTTTCATAAGATGCGGAATTATGTATCGGATCATCTGGAATTCTGCGAATGTCAATGACACAAAAACTCATTTTTTTCAATTCAAAGCTTCCCAATTGCTGTGTTTTCGCTTATAAGTGCATTTAATTAATAAACTTACTCTCTAGTAATGAAACGGAAAAAAATTTCTTTCTCCGACAAAATTTGTTGATAATTTCACAGATGGTGTCTTTTTGGAAAAGCAAACTCAATATTTGGTATGCCCAACTTCTGGGAACAATAAGAGACTTGATAAGTCTCAGCATGCTGCTCATGCAACTTTGTATCTTAAAAATCACTTTTTAAAACTCTTTCGCAAAGAAAAATTCGATCACGATCACTCAGTTGAAAATAAAATGTTTTTTTTAGAAACAGCTGACATTTCCAAGGTAAGAGTCCATGAAACACAACAATAAAAGAAAAACATAGAAATGTAGAAATAGAACAGTAGAAAACTTTCTCTCAAAATGCATTTGACGACGGTCGGTCTAATAATATGGCACACCACTGTAAAAGGAATGGATACCTTTGTGAATTGTTGATAAAAACTGATTATGTTGAGAAAATTCCATCTATAATGTTATAAACCTATAACGCCGATTCTGAGGAGATATCCTTCACTTGATGAAGTTCTTCGAAAATTTTGAAGAATGCCTTCAAACCGTATCCCTGAAATAAAGCTTAAATTAGTTTCCACTTGGTTGATGAATATTTCATTTACTTTTGATTAAATTTTATGTTAATACATGATTTATAAATTCTGTTTTGAAGTAATTTTTTGGAAGCCGTTTAATTTCGCTTTACACCAAACACAAACAGCCTAAAAAGTTGAATTCTAAAAATTAAAAAATATTAACTTATTAATAAAAACAGTATGAAAGTCTTTAGAACGAATTTATAACTACAAAATGGATTGAAGCAAAATAAAATGAAAACACGAGTTAACTTCACAATGTCAGTCAAATGAGCCTAAAAGAAAATGAATTTAAAGCTGAATATACCAAGGGCGCAGGCATAAAAGGACATAAAGGACATTTAGGGCTGTTGAAAATGTTCATACAAAACGTGTAAGAGAAAACACAGATAAAAACCACCTCAAAATAATTCTTAAGTGATACATTTAACTCTTGCAAAAGTTATGAAGGCCACAAGGCTTTCATGACATCCAAGGTCGTTACAGATGCTAAGACTTTAAGCCAAGAGTTGTTATAAAGCCCAAAGGATCGATACGATTCTACCAACTGGAGGATACACTTGGATTTTCTTTGTTCTGTTATGAAAGAAAATAAAAGGCGACCTCCATGAATGTGAGGAAAAATCCAAGGATAAGGTATTTTAGGCATCATACGTTTTTATGATTTTTAAGGACATTTTTATGCCAACACGTTTCATCCCACCAAATTCAGACATTTTAATTTTTTGATTCTCCATAGAGAGGAATCGCGAATTGAGGGATTTGTTTAGTTTGTCCTTATTTTATTTTGTACATTTGTAGGAGTTACAAATAATTCCAATTCAGGGAACCTACATTCCAAATACGAATACATATTTTAATGCATATTAGAATGTAAAGCATGCAATGATTCTCTAGCAATAATGGTCTCGTTTCTATGGAGATTCCGACACCCTTAGTGGAAATATAACACCACCCAATGCATCCTTCTCTAGAGATCTTAGTGGAGTGTTTGGTGTTCATTGTGAGTAGGCGGAAAGTATTTTCGTATTACATGGGCATGTAAGGCATAGCCTCTCTGCTCCAATTCCCTTGTTCTATACCTCATCCTCCAGTCGTTATTCTGAAGTAAAATAAAAAATGAAAAAGGCATGGTTTTGCAAAATAAAATAACAACAAATTTTGCACATGCTCAATTCAGTGAACTTCAGTGAGGCTACAAAAAAATATCCTTACCCAGAATTGTGTTCTGTTGAGCTATCAAAATAGTAGTGGCCTGAATACATTTGTATTCGTGGCTAGTATAACGCATCTGTGCTGGAATGTGACGAAGAAGAGATGTAGCCTTGAAATATAACCTTTCCATGGAATTTCTAGGATGAAATTTGTCTAGAGATTAACAATTCGATTTCTGAAACAATTAGTTGTACAATATTTTCAAATATAATTTAATAAAGTTACTTTTACCTACTCTTGCACCTTATTTCTTCAAAGTTAATTCCCATTTTAGACATTGACATCGATATATCTTCTGTATTATCACGTGTCTTCATTAAAATCCTTTTTGAAGCTCACAATGTACTATATATACCTACTGATAATACAACACTGTAATACTTCTCCATAAAATGGTGTCACATTTATCCACTTAAAAATAACATTAGACATACAAACTCTGTCCTGAAATCTTATCCTGTCGTGCCTTAAAATAAACGAATCTTATTATTTTCCTTAATAAGAATAAGTTTTAGATAACTCACATAAGAGGATTATCAAATATCAAGTGCCTTAGGAACTACATTTTCTTAAGAAGTTCGAACACGATAGCTTCTATTTCGCAGATTGTAGTTGACCTTTCGTTATAATTGAATTTCCTATGATATCCTTGATTTTTAACTTCAATTGGATCAGACACAAGAGTCTGTGTTACAAAAATTTATTACTAGGTTCATCATAAGCTTATATAATACCGTCATATTGATTCAAATTTATTCATTTCAATTCATGTAAATGACGAGGCTCTTCGATGGAAAACTTCCTTGAAAAGGATAACAGAAATTCATGGTTTCAAGGACGTCTTAAACAGAATAATTTAAGAGTGCATATTATGAATTTCATTAAGAATTTTAATTATTCCCTTTTGAATTGTGTTAGTAAATCAATTAAAAGTTACTGTTATCCAATTCAAAATTGTTACAGTCGTAATGTTGAAAATAAACACAAAAACTACTTTAGCAAAAACTGAAAGACGAATGGATGGAAGGAAGGAAGGAAGGAAGGATGGAGGAGAAAATCGTTAAAGGAAACAACACTGGGCTCATATTGTTATCAATACACCATTCCACAACGAACAACTACATCAGCAAAAACAGAAATGTATGTTAGGATACTAGGTTAAATATAAACTTGATCTATATATAGCTGTTCTATGGCCTTCTATTTACCATCATAGTCCCAAACCCTGTTCCGAATACTAACACATAAGACCGGTATATTTACAGGGGAAATGGGCTCGTTATCTAGGTTAGCTTTGACCTAGACCCGCAAAAACACATTAAAACACGTACATCAGATCCCAGTTAGGTATTCTGGATAGCACTAGCTATGCGCCCTGAAAGTGCGTTCCTTATAAATGTTGTTATACATAACATTATCCTGACTTCGTGTATCTTCAGCATCATCCGCCCACGTTCCATCAAGAGCTTTCAGAAGCTTTCCCCAACAACTGGCATATCAACACAGTTTCACAATTAGGCCATCACATTTAGGAAACCATAACTTTTTCTTACACCGTCATTTGGTATAGCAGGATGCCCTGATTTTTGTATCGTTTTCGATTCAAGCGAGGCTGTGTTTAATGCACTTGTATTCGTATAGAATTTCTCAATGTGTATGCTTATCAAAATGCGTGGGATCCAAAATATGCTGCACACGCCTTTAGAACTGTATGAATGGCTCATATTCCATTATGTACCCAGTAATTTTCTCAGCTTTTCTTCCTCTTCGTTTCGTCTTTCCCCAAAATCCGATCATTCAGGACTTTGGTATGTATAGCTTTTACTTTATCACCAGAAATCTGAAATGCTTAATCTTCAAACTTGTGAATAGGACAAATTTTGTTAGAAGGATACTTGAAGCTATGGTCGTATTAAAATTTAAGTCCATATAACATTTTTAAAGGATCATAAAACAAATGAAGGAGATTTTCGCTACAGGCTGCTCTCTGACGTTTCTGCAAAATTGTTGATTCCACCACAAGACCATCTTCTATTGATGGATTTATTATCGCCGCCTTTCCTGAATATAACGTCCCATGTGAGCGTCTCCTTGAATTCTGAGTTAAATTTCACCCGGTCGCACTGCATATTTAATACAAATAAATTTTTATAGCTCCAAATGAAATTAACGTGTTTTTAGTAATGATTAAAAATAACATTTGGAATATACTACTACAAATTTCAAATCGATATTTAATCAAAAATCAATAAGGGGAGGAATAGAAACATTTGGAAGGACTCTAAGGAGTTTCTTGACAAATATTTGATTTCAAGGAATTTTTCTTTAAACTGTCACTGAATTTAAATATAAGGGTGTATGTTTCTTCTTTCAATTACGTTTGAGTTTATCCGAAGTAAGTGAAAATTAAGACACCAAAAATCATAGTAGAGATTGCTCCCTATGCTAGGGGTGCTTCCGGATGTTTTGATTACATTTTATAATTGAATTTCGGGGATGCCTCCGGAATACAAAATTTTCCCTATTAAACAAATCAGAAAGTATTGTAACGTTTCACGTTCCTTCCTATACAGAACAGGAAAGAAACACTAATTGAGTTGAGGTTAAAGTCATTGTTCACAATTAATTCAAAAATTCGTGATTATAAGGAGATAATTGGGAGTTAATGTAATTAACGAATTTTTACTTTAACAAATTTTTGTATTCCCATCAAAATGAGGATGATGTCAATCTTGAAACACTTGAAGATTTTGATACTTCGATAGTTATAAAATCATTATTTAAATTAAACCCGTTGAAATCTATCAAAATCAACAGGCTTAAAGTTCTAGATCATTGTAGGTCTGTTCACGTGCAGCTTGAGTTTACTTGAGTTTATTCGGCGGTAAATGAGCAATTTGAGAAGATTTTTCTAAGTTCTCTCCCGTTACTCGAATAGCACAAAAACGCATTTGAGTAACCTCGAGCAACTTCATGAACGAACATAAACAAATTTGACATTTAGCTTATATAAGCTTGCTAAGCCGAAACTAGAACTGACAACTTAATCAGATTAGATGCTTTTCACTTAAAAGCATTCAATTAATTTACATAAAATTTACAATAACAGGATCATCTTAAATGATATTCGGGAAAAATTAGCAAAGGACTATTCTAAAATTTTGCCCTAAAGTTTTAACTCAATTAAAACTTCAGATTGGATCCTTATAGCGCTTATAACGGAAGGACAAATGTTACCAAGTTCCTCCTTGTAAGTCCCTAAAAACTGACAAAGGTCGACAAATATAATATATAATTTTCTAAAAATTTATAATTTATAGCAGATCCGTTTTCAGCTTCCACAGAAAAGTAACAATGTAGGTCAAAATGTAGAACCTTAAAAGTTTCATTTTATCGATTTTTCTATCTCGGCGAAAACCCAGTTTTATTTCTTCTCAAAAATTTGCTTACGTTTGCGGAGATATGCTCCAAAAATTTTCCTTTCTCATCCTTTTTCGTTGTGTATCAGAGTGCTTTGAGTATCTATAAAGTTTCAAACTATTCCAATGGCAAAATGGAAGATTTGGGACTAACTCGTAAATCACCTAAGAAATTCTTTTATCCTTTCCTGAACCCATTTTCTGCCACAATTTATTTTCAATTACGAAGTTTTGCAAAATATTTGCTGCGAAAAGAATAGTTTCGAATGAAATTTAACTGACATTGCAAAATTTTTGCCCACGTGCGTTTACTTTTTCCAACTATTTTGTTTGTGTTTACCGGGGAGAGCTGAAACACCTTTGGCCTTTCGAAAAATGTTTCTTCCGACTTTGACCTTTTGCATAGAGCTTTTTGTAACATATGCAAATTAGAATGTCAATTCCAGTTTCTGAGGAAATTGTGTACAGAATCAAATGGATTTTACTAAAAACATTTTTGCCAATTTGGCTTAGGACTCTTTCCATCTCTGGGACACTCTGCAGGCTTACCAAATGTTTGCAACAATTAACCCTCATCGAACTAAGTTAAAAAACATCCTACAAAATTTCTAAATTTTTCATGTAAGAGGCAGATAGTTCCCACAGAAAATTAGTAAAAGTCATACCAATTGTTGGACCTACTTATCGCAAAAAGCTCGATATAGAAATTTAACTCAATATAATTTAATGAATTTTGATCAACATAGATAGATTTTCGTGTATTTATAGAACAAATATGCAATAATCCTTAAAGAATGAAGAACGATTCTACAAAAAAAACCACAATTAAAACAGAAGACTATACTACATCTAATATTCTCCGAAGAGAAAGTTTCAGGTAATCATAGGTTCTTGAAAACTTCCATCATAGATAGATAGGTAGATCATAGGTTCTTGTAACTTCCATCATAGATTTACTCAACATAAGAAGACGAACCTGTGACGAAAGAGATATCCCAAAAATATTTGTTGAGATGCAAATATTTAGTTACCAAAATTTTCCTGAACCCCGTATAAATGTCAGGGTTCCAGGCCACAACTATTCTGTACCATAAATGTAATAATTAGCCATGATACTTTAGTTTAGAAAAGAATTTTTGAAGTATCTAAGAGAAGTACGATAGAATCTTGTATGGAAACTGTGTTACTCTGTGAGGGAAAAATTTGAAAATGCAATAGAGTGCTTAGAAATTGTCAAAATGAAATATTTGTATGACGAAAATAAGCTTCAAAAATCGGTTTATTTTGAATAACGAAAAATTTTTTGAGCATATTTAATAAAACTTGAAACTGAGTTCATTAATCTATACTTATTTAGTTATTTTTGTAACAATTTAACTTGTTTGCTTTTAAAGTCAAGGAGTTCCAAATATACGAGTGAAAATTCTGGAACAAAAAATTGCATTGTGTATAAGATCCCTGATGCTACCACACGAAAGTGATATGAGCAAGAATGTCCACACTGAAATAACTTTGGCCGAAATGGGGTTTACCCCAACGAAAGTCGAAAACTGGCATCGGATTGCCCAGCCAGAAAAAGAGAACCTTCTCGAGCTGCTTGAAAATATGATAAAAAATTACATCAAAACTAATGTCCAAATAACAATTGGTTCTACTAAATTCAACTGCCACATGATGGTGCTTCAATGCTACTCAGAGTTTTTCAATGGACTGGGTAATGAACAGTCTGTGGTCCTACCTGCAAACAAAGTTACACCTCAAGCCTTCCAAATGGTTTACGAATGGATGTTATCAAGAAAACCTACAGTTCAAAGAGAAGGCATTCTCGAACTATTCAATGCCGCACACTTCTTGAAGATCAAAAGGCTGGTGAACCAATGTTGGAAATGCATAGACGATAATGAGATATTCTGTGAGGATACAGCATTCATTCTATATTCCGAAGCTCGACAATATGGGGAAGCATTAAATGGGAATGATTTAATTCAACAACTCATGCTTTCAAGGATATGTAAATTCTTTCTCACCTTAGTTGCATCCAAAGACTTTCTGGAACTAGGTCCTGAAGAAATTTGCGCACTGTTGAACTCTAACTCGATTGGTGTGAATACAGAAATCGATGTTTGTTAATTGTCATTTATAACTTCGATCAGATCTAAGGCCTTTTTGTTTTAGGTATTGATGGCTGCAGTGCGATGGCTGAATCACAACTGGGAAGAGAGAAAAATCCACATAAAGAAAGTAATAAGTTGTGTCCGATTTGGTCTCATGGCACCATGGCAGCTAGTAGCGCTCCGCAGAAACACGGATTCTGTTGAAGTCAGTAATATTGTCAACGATTCGGAAGTTCAAAAGATGATAGACGACGGACTTTCGTAAGATCTAATTTTTTACATATAGATCAAAATCATTTTCAATTCGCTTACAGGTATGCAACAACATCATACTTCTATGCCCGTAATCCGGAAAACGCTCTCAGTTTTATTGAAACGCTGAATATTCCAGAGCCAAAAGAAAGGGAGTGGATAAAAGATGATTTGTGGGAAAAACAGTTCTCCCCCTCATATTACACTTATACAACGTTCTTAGAATACCTCACAAAAGTTCGTGAATTCGGAAAAAACTACTGGAAAACACTTGTATTAGCCGATCAAAATCCTCAAATGGTATATTTGAAATCAAATGATCAAAATTCTGATTTGAGTGAAAATACAATTCAGTAAGAAATGGTCCGTGAAACTAAAATTTCGTTGTTTAGCTCAAATTTAAAAGGTCTCAGTAGACACATGCTAGACTTATAGACTTAGTTACATGAAACGAGTTGTGATTGGTAGAGGTTACTTTTTAAATAGAAAATTGTTATACCTCATCTAATTTAAATTAGTCTTAAGTCATTTACATGAAATCAATGTACTTTTATTCCCAAAACCGTGACAATAGTATGTACCTAAGACCATCGAGGGGCATACTTCAACGAAATCTGAAAATTTTAAACTCAGCATAGTCTGAAGCTGGAACTCAATTTGTATTACATAAGGTCTGTTCACGTACAGCTTGAGTTTACCGTAAAAGAACACTTTGAGAGGATTTTTCTAAGTTCTCGCTCGTTACTCGAATAGTACAAAAACGCATTTCAGTAACCTCGAGCAACATTTAAAGTTAAATTGCGAACATCTGCTAGAAAAAATTTGGTTTGTTGGTTGAAATTATGGAACGAACTACTGTTTCATTCATTCTCTCGCTATGAGAAAAACATCTGTTACATGCAGCGGTCAAATGAACAGGATTTTCCAACTGGCTTTAAGTTACTCGAGCAAATTTCTCCAGTAATATCTAGCACTTGCAAGCATATTTCTCCTCCGTTACTTTTCGTCAAATTCTCTCAAAACAATTTGTTGAGCGAGTACGAAAACCTCAATTTCGTGCTCGAAACATATTGCTCCGAGCAAGTACGTGAACAAATCTATAATGAAGAAACCTTCAAATGTGACACCAAATCCCTCAATTCCTCTTAGTCAGCATCTGTCTGCTCTAGAAACGTTAGGTGAAGTCTTTGATCGAATCCGGATGTCTACAATCTGCTGCCAAATCATCGAATTCTTCCGTAATCATTTTTAATGTTATATAATAAGTACACGCTGCTTATCATACCGCCGTTACTAATAGAATTCTAGGTAAATATGTTATGGAAGTATGTGTGAAAACTTTATCACAATAGAGTGCTTTGAAATACAACAGAGTGCTTAGAAATTGTCAAAATGGAATATCTGTGTAGCGAAAATAATTTTCAATAAAATATTTTTTTTAAATAAGAAAAATTGTATTGCCTGTTTCTATACAAATGAAACTAAACATAATTAATGTATATTTATATTTAAGAAATTGTGTAGTACAATTAATTTAGTAAAACCACTGTATCTTGATTTCTGTAAATCATCACATGATGGAATTTCCTCATCAAAAAAATGGTTACAAAGTCAACTATTTCAAGTAAATAATCTTTCAGGATATTTAGCAGATTATCAAGTTTTCTTGTCTAGTGAAAAATTTCGTGAAAATTCTGAATCATCGAGTGCTGCGGGTACAATCATTCAAAGTGAAGAAGAGTCTATCAAAAGCGGTAATCATTTCCTGTTAACACCTTCAGCAAAATAATAAGATTTCGTAACAGTCGTTATGTATAATAATTTTGTTACTGCTGGAGAAACAGCATTTTTCATTATTTCAATGTGTTTCCTTGCTCTGCAGTTTTCCTTGTTTAACACCGTTCTTTGTTTGCGATCAGGTACCCTTCCAAGAGAACGACCCAGCTCAAAATATACAAGTGAAGATAGCGAGGACAAATTGCACTATATTTCAAACCTTACCTTGATGTTACCGAAAGAGAATAATGCCGACAATAGTGTCCACACTGAAGTAAGCTTGGCTGAAATGGGTTTCACATCAACAGAGGTTGAAAACTGGGACAGAATTACCCAGCCTCAGAAGGAGAATCTTCTTGAGTTGCTTTTAAATATGATAAAAAATTACATCAAAACTAATGTCCAAATAACAATTGGTACTACTAAATTTAACTGCCACATGATGGTTCTTCAATGCTACTCAGAGTTTTTCAATGGACTGGATAATGAACAGTCTGTGGTCCTACCTGCAAACAAAGTTACACCTCAAGCCTTCAAAATGGTTTACGAATGGATGTTATCAAGAAAACCTACAGTTCAAAGAGAAGGCATTCTCGAGTTGTTCAATGCCGCACAGTTCTTAAAGATTAAAAGACTGGTGGACCAATGTTGGATATGCATAGACAATGATGAGATTTTCTCTGAAGATACAGCGTTCATTCTATATTCCGAAGCTCGACAATATGGGGAAGCATTAAATGGAAACAACTTAATTCAGCAACTTATGCTTTCAAGGATATGTAAATTCTTTCTCACCTTAGTTGCATCCAAGGACTTCCTGGAACTAGGTCCTGAAGAAATTTGTGCCCTGTTGAATTCTAACTCGATTGGTGTGAATACAGAAATCGATGTTCATGAATTTTTGTTTACCTTTGATCAGCACTAAAACCTTTTCATTTTAGGTATTGATGGCTGCGGTACGATGGTTCAATCATAACTGGGAAGAGAGAAAAATCCACTTAACGAAAGTAATAAGTTGTGTCCGATTCGGTCTCATGGCACCGTGGAAGTTAGTAGCACTACGTAGAGACCTAGATTCTGTTGAAGTCAACCACATTATTAACGATCCTGAAATACAGAAGATGATAGACGACGGACTTTCGTAGGATGGAATTTCTATAATTATGAATCGAAATCGTTTTACATTTTGCTCTAGGTATGCAACTACATCATACTTCTATGCTCGGAACCCTGAAAACGCTTTCAATTATATTGAAACATTGAATATTCCGGAGCCCAATGAGAGGGAGTGGATTAAGGATGATTTGTGGGAGAAAGACTTTTCCACCTCGTATCATACTTACACAATGTTCTTAGAATACCTCAGAAAAGTCCGTGAACTGGGCAAAAACCATTGGAAAACACTGGTGTTAGCTGATCAAAGTCCTAAAATGGTATATTTGAAATCAAATGTTCGAAATTCTGATTCGAGTTTCAGTAATACGATTCACTAATAAATTATTTGTTGTATCAAAATGTAAAACTTCGTATTTTACCTCAAATATTCAAGGTTTTAGCTGAAACACCTTGGATTTATTGACCCTCGTCAGATTCCTTAGTTCTTCTAATGTTCTTAGTTGTATCATATTGCAACAAAATAAGTTTAGTTTTCACGAAAAAAGGATAAGTTTCATTCCCTATTCACTATATCCAAGGTTCAAAATTCGTCCATTCGTTCCTCTGCAGTGGAAACTCTAAAATTGTGTACATCATTTGTATTATTTCCAGAAAACATTCAACTCTTTTTTATTTCAGGTCTTCCCCGATTCAGTACCACTCTCACGTCTAAATATTCCAGGACAGTGCCTGAAAAAGAAACGTGAATGTAAGGTGTTGCGGCTAGATAGGAAAGATTTATTCAAGTCAGAAAAGCTTGAACAGGCAAGTCTAAAACAAAACTAAATTGACAATGTGTACCACATGGATGCAATCAGCTAACTAGTCACCAGTTCCAATCTGAGTTAACTATATATACGAGTACATTTGTAACTCAATATAGAATATTTGGTTCCTCTTTTATCTATAATATAGGGACCTTGGTGTCAGTCATTCAAGTTGCAAAACTCTGTTGCGCTTAGCTTAGTTAATCTGTTAATCTTAACCTACGTTAACCCTGTCCCTAATGACAGGCGGAAAATGTGCTTCAAATTTTATGTAATAGTGATCAATTCTACAAACACTAACACTAGTTATGTTAATCGGATATTTGTTGATGATCTGTATACTTTTTCCAAAGATATTTGTCCTGTAAATTGCACTCATACTTTTTCCAATTGTAGGATAAGAGCCAGATCCTTCTCAGTGGAGTAGCTGCAAATAACATACTAACGAATGACGTGGACTGCGTAAGTGATTCTAAAGAAGAATTTACATCATTTATGAGGTAATACTATTTCATCCCTTCGTATCCACTGGGAGTCCCAAAGGAAGATGTTCACACTTGTTTTAAACTTTAATTTATATAAAGTTCAAGCGATCAATATCCAAGACCACGACTTATTCTTAAAGTCTAAGGATCTTTTCTTACCACATACTAGCTGACGCGGTGCATCTTCTTCTTGAACTATACAATTCTCTTTAGCGAAAGATCTCCCCATAAATTTCCAAATGTGATCGATAGCTAAACTTCGGGTAAGGCTACGCAAACTTCGTGGAAATTTAGACCATCCTATACGCTTTATGGCAGATCGATTACTCTACGTTGGCTTGAAAGAGAAGCAATTGATTTTGTTACCACTATATTTTTGTACGTTACCACTATAATTGAAGTATAGGAGTTTTGGCATGAGAGTTAACGCGTAGAGCCAACAAATCTGTTAAACTCCTTTTTTTTTTTTAATTACCATTTACTTAAGCAGAGTGAGAGAAGCTGAAAAAGTTTACGAAGATTCGCACAAAGCGGAGACGCCGAGAATAGTCGCCGGAACATAAAAAGTTTCACTTCTCACACTGTTAGTTTTTGACTGACGCATAAATTTTTTTTATAGTATTGTGTAATTACATATAGCACTGTTTAATTTATCAGTAGTTGTTAAATACCAGTTTCATTCGTAGAACTTCCCAATATCAAATCTTTGTTTTTGGAGGAATTGATCCCTTCAAGACGAAATCCTCGGATGTGTTTAGAGGTAGATCTAAGAACGTGCTATCCTTTAAGCCAGATAAAGGAGCTTGGTCGTGTATATCAAACATGCCTGGTGCCCGACATCATCATTCTGCAATCTTTTGTCGTGGTAGAATTTATGTTATTGGCGGAACCCGGCTCGGACGTAACAATGATAAAACAGTAAGCTTCGGTTAAACTTTCGCTTTTTGAAACAGGAAATCACCGATTATTTAAAGGGAGTTTCGAAGGAAATGTGGAGCTTTGATATAACAAGTCTAGAGTGGAGAAGTGAAAAGCGAATGATATATCCTAGACAAGACTTTGGCTTAGTAGGTGATGAGACAGGTCTCTACGTTGTCGGTGGCGAAGGTTCGCATGAAATGCTTCTCTCATCGATGCACTTTTACAGTTTCAAAACCTCTACATGGCAGGAGGTGATAACAAGTAACAGCAACAAAATAAAATTTACCATCCATTCATTGTTTCAGATGGAGCAAATGACATTTGCTCGAAGTGGAGTCGCTGTTGCAAGGAAAGGTAATGAAATTTGGGTAGCCGGTGGAATTGTCGGTCATGGTTCCATACTATCAGATGTAGTTGAGGTTTACAACATCGAAACCCGAAATTGGACCACTGTAACAAACCTAAGAAGAGCTAAGTAGAGTATTTGGAATTGGCATGTAGAGCACACTGACTATCGTTTTGTTGTTCCAGAGCATTTGCGAGAATGTGTTTCACGATTGAAAATCTGTACATTTTCGGTGGTGTTTGTCATAGCAATGGAAAAATGTACACAACTACCTCCGTTGATAAGTACGACGAAAATGTAAAACAATGGCATAAAGTAGCCCCCATGGAGTACGCAAGGTGTTCCTCACTCATGTACTCATGTTTAGCTAATATAAATCATACATTACCTTAAGGCACGGTCACGAGATTGCAGTTCTTGGGGAAAAAGTTTTAATAGTCGGTGGCGTATCATATACCAAATCCGTTGCATGGAACTCAGTGGAATGTTTCGACACATCAACGGGTAAATGGTTACAGAATGTTCCGGAATTGCCTTTTTCACTCTCAGGTGTTGCCTGTGTTGCGGTTCCTTTAACAGACAGCAGCGATAAAGTCAATTCTAGCGTAGTAGAGAATGATGCATAATATTCCTTATTGTTTACTGTTACTAAAAGTTTACTTGAAGCTTAGTTAAATATTAAAATTGCAAAAATACACTTTTTTAACACCGTTGAAATGAAGTAGGTAAAGGACAAAATTGATGCAGATTGACAATTGGTTTATATCAGGTATCAGGATTTCGTCCACTTTTCCTCAATTTCGTCAAACTTTCCGGAGTCATCTGGAGTTTTGATTTTGTCCATTGATATTCAATAACCCGTAGGAAGTAGATAGAACGATACCTATGGCAGTAAAATGGAATCATTTATTTCAAAAGAAGCATTTGTAGGGTTCGCGCACGCAACCTTACAAATGATCAAAATCATAATTATATTTTATTCTCACTGTTTTCTAGTTATATTAAAGTAAAATGTTATTAAAACTGTTTTCAAAACTTATATCATATAGTGTTAAATAAATATTACTTATATGTTATAATTTTGTAAATTTACTTGCTCGCTCGAGGCCTTAACCAAAATATTTCAAAAACGTAATTTTGACATTTCACTCGTCGAAGAATGTTGCAAAAGAAAAGAAAATTGTTTTCTCCTTAACTATTCGAAATGTGACTTTACGAATTAAAGCTGATAAAAAGTAACTTAGTTAGCATCACGTTCAGCTTATCAAGTATATTTTGAACGATTTAATGATATATTTTTGAGATTTTTCAACAGTGGCTCAAAAAAATTGGGCAGAATGATTTCATTTATTAAATTGTTTTTGCTGCAAAATTTTATAATTGTCTTCGTTTCAATCATACTTGCTCTGTACTACTTGGAAATAACACATAAGATTAGCGAGAAATTTGGTTTTTCACAAGAAATTATAACAGAAAATTCTGTAAATTATTTGGAAGACGTAACCACAGAAAGAGTTCTATCGAATTCCATTGAAGACAACACTTACGATGATAAACTAGAAAAATTGTACACGAAAGAGCAGCTTGCACAATTTGATGGTGAAAGGTCGAGTAAAATTTACTTAAGTATTTTGGGATCGGTGTACGATGTCAGTAAGGGTGCTAGGTTTTATGGGAAAGACGGAACATATCACGTGTTTGCAGGTATTACTATAAATTGGTTATTGAAAGAGAAATCCTCGAAATTGGTTTATTTTCAGGAAGAGATGCTTCCGTGTCCTTTATTACAGGAGACTTTGTTAACGTTACCGAATCAGATCATGTCCTTCGATTGAAACCCTCCGATATATTATCTTTGTATAACTGGAAGTCTACATACGATAAAAGCTATGTGTACAAAGGGAAACTTATAGGAAGGTTTGTGATTTTGGCATTTTCGAGGTGATTTTTAATAGTTTGATTTTAATTGCAGATTCTATGATGAAACTGGTGCTAAAACAGATTACCATTTAGAAGTTGAAAGAACTTTGGAAAGAGCTAAACATAATGTAGAAAAAGAAAAAGAGTTCGATAGCAGATACCCGGGTTGTAACATTGAATGGAAAAAAGAGTCCGGAACGAGAGTTTGGTGCTCAACACTAAGTGGTGGGAAGAAAAGAAACTGGATTGGTTACCCTAGAAAATATTTTGAACCTGGCCAAACATCATATCGCTGTGTATGTGTTGAAGATTTTAAAGCAAACTCGAAACAGCTTAAATATTATGATGATTGTGATCCAAAATCTGAAGAGTGTTACTATTCAGTTGATTAATTCCAGAAGAAAAATGTGCTTAGCACTGTATTGAAAACTATACATATCATTGTCAAACATATCCTCTTTACATGTAATTAGTTTTTGATGTTATTTCAAATTATTTGTATATCTTGAAAATTAAATCGTTTTTATTTTAGAATAAGGTGTTAAGTGGTGACTTATTGATTCAAAAAGATATTTGTTTGCAATCGTTGGAAACGCACTTTAACTGCTCATCTAACTTTTGTTGTTTCATTTTTCAATGTCTTACACAACGAAACAATTCTTCTGTATAAATTTACATATGAAATGAGTAAAGTAATGAAATAATTATTTAGTATTTATGTTAAAGTCATACATTTAACATAATTCAAAAAACTGAACTTAGTATGCAGATGTAAGTAATTTGAATTTAGCGCGACTTTGATATTACCTACGTAAGAGCTCTTGTGCCATCTGTCATATTAGCACATAATCTACATTCAAAAACCAAAATAATTAGTGACAAAATACGACATTTTTGGGTTTTATATTTTATCATTTTGTATAAGAAAAGTACGAACAAAGTTATAAATTCACAAATTGAACAATCATAAACAAATTAAATTATACTTCACCAATCAATAGCAACTTCACATCAAAGAATTTGACAATGACACTCGAAGTTTTGACATTTCGACCGACAAGACAAGTCTAACCGAGAGTGTCTCGTAATAAAATATTTCAACGAAAACGTAATTTCATATAATCGTGATGTTTTAGGAAATATCGGTATTGAAAATAAACAATTTAAATGGATGAAGATGATCCAAGCGTTCACCGCCTGGAAGGCACAGCTGGTGCGAAAGGTGGTCTGGAGATAAAGAAGGAAAAGTCTGAAGGGACATTTAAAATTCCAAAGCCATCCATGCTTGGTTTAGACATACTGGCAGCGCAAAGACGTAAAGAGCGGGAAAACTCAAACCGTTTGATATCCTTCAAGGATAGTGAGTATGACGACCGCGAGGGTAGTGCGACACCAAGAGATTCTGTGTTTAAGACTCCTGACAGTGACAGTTTTCATAAATTAACTCGGCAATTAAGAGAAGCGAAAGATGAGACCCCTTCGCACACAGGAGGTGTATCCGATCAGGCGCGTGATAGAGTGTTGGATCTTATGAACAGAGAGAGGAATAAAGGCGTGTATGCAAGTTCCAAAGAGGAAAGGAAACGTGGTAAAGATTCTGACACTCAAAGAAGTTCGAGACGTCAACGTGATGAAGATCGAGGTAAATATCGTGATCGTGATAGGGATAGATATCGTGACCGGGATCGAGATCGTGATAGGAAACGCACTCGCGAACCAGATTCGTCGAGGAGTGTCAACACGCCTCGTTTCAAAGATGAGCCTTGGACACCGAAAAGTTACAGCAAAGAATCGATAGGAAATTCCTCTTGGGATGAGGATGACGAAAGAGGTCCAAGTAAGAAGTCCTCTTGGGATTTTCCAACGCCGAAAAATTATGCTGATGATAGAAACGATTGGTCTGCGCGCAGTAATCGCAGACGAGGTCGTTTAGAAAACGAAACGCCAAAATTCACTCCAGCTCATAAGTACAATGCATGGGCGAACGATAGAAAGCGTTCGGGTGCTACACCTCAAGTAAGCAAGGATGAACAAAAGCCTTGGGAAGAAGACGATGAACGTGATATGTGGGAAGAGGAACAGAAACGTCTCGATCGAGAATGGTACAATATGGACGAGGGTTACGACGACGACAACAATCCGTTCAATGGAGCAAACTCGGACTACTTTAAGAAACGTGAAGAGCAAATAGAACAGAAACGTACAAAACGAATAAGTGCTCAACAACGACAAATCAACAAAGACAACGAATTGTGGGAAAAGAATCGAATGTTAACTTCTGGTGTTGTGATGTCAATAAATGTGAACGAAGATTTCGATGAAGAAGCTATCGAACGAGTACATCTTCTCGTTCACCATATAGTTCCACCGTTCTTAGATGGTAGAATCGTGTTTACAAAACAACCTGAACCTGTGATACCTGTTAAAGACCCCACTTCTGATATGGCGCTAATTGCACGTAAGGGTAGTGCACTTGTTAGAGTTTTCCGAGAGCAAAAGGAGCGTCGTAAAGCTCAAAAGAAACATTGGGAATTGGGTGGTACCAAAATTGGTAATATTATGGGAGTACAGAAGAAGAAAGACGAAGAAGATGCAAAATTCGATCAAGACACAGACACGGCAGACTATCGAAAAGATCAGAAATTCGCTGAACACATGAAAAATACAGACAGTGGTGGAAAAAGTGACTTCTCACGAAAGAAAACTATTTTGGAACAAAGAAGATTCCTTCCAGTATTCGCTGTACGCCAAGAACTACTGAATGTGATCCGAGAGAACTCTGTTGTTATTATTGTCGGAGAAACTGGCAGCGGGAAAACTACCCAACTTACTCAGTATTTGCATGAGGATGGATATAGTCGCTTTGGGATGATTGGTTGCACTCAGCCGAGACGTGTTGCCGCTATGTCTGTAGCAAAACGTGTCTCTGATGAAATGGGTACAAAATTAGGTATACTTTCAATTGATACATTCTTTGAGAATTTAATTAAATTTAATTTATTTGCTTTCTAGGAGATGAAATTGGTTATGCTATCCGTTTCGAAGACTGCACTTCCGAAAAAACTGTTATAAAATACATGACTGATGGTATCTTGCTGCGTGAAAGTTTAAGAGAACCTGATTTAGATAACTATTCCGCTATTATTATGGATGAAGCTCACGAAAGATCGTTGTCCACTGATGTGCTGTTCGGACTACTAAGAGAGGTGAGTGACATGGCTTTAAAAATTAGTAATTTTTCATATTAAGTGGGACTTCTGAGTCAAATAAATTTTAGAACTTTTTAAAGAAGGTTCCAACTTTGTTATAGAAAAACTAAGAATATCAGTTGAAAACTGATTATTAGCCCAATAGATTCTGAGATCCTTAGCACTCTTTTTTCAATTTCCGTTCGTTCAAATAAAAAACAGAAACCTTAAATCTTCAGAAGGTTGTAAACCATTTCTCAGCCATTAGTAAGGGAAAACCTACAGTACTATCTCCCAGTGGTAGTGAACGCCATTCCTCTGATCTGGTCACATCTCTAAGGAGAGTGCTAGAGCCTTCCATGACATGTTCTCGAACAACCAGATTGTTTGTCATTGTCATTAAATCATGGAAGTTTTCTTATTTTCTAATGAAATCAGTAATTCAGATCTGTTTGAGATGGACAAGAGCTTCAATCCCCGTGAGGACTCCTCATTGGTCGCGATCATTACTCAGCTGGAATACAAGTGTTTGTTCGGCTGGTGAAATTCCTCAAGAATTTCACTCATTTCATGGGTGGGAACGTAAGACCATTGTTCAGAAGTTTCCTTTGTCTATTAATACTGTTCCTATATATACGTAGTCATCAGTAGCAGTCTAAAAGTTGTGCTCAATTTACCGAGATCTAATCCTTCTACGGAATCTTTTGACAATCAGTGACAGGAAAGCTATTCAGAAATTTACCAGCCCTTTTATACAACAGCAAATTCAATCTTATCATATTTTTTAATATCATTTTGATTTCATAAACATTTAACACTTCCAGGTAAGGTACTTTCGTCATACAAGTAAACGCATCTTCGTAGACTGTACCTAGATTTTCAATGTTTCACGAAATTCAATAATTTCCGTTTAATCAAGAAGCAGTTTTGGCCATGGACTTCCCATCAAGTCAAGTTGAGCTTCTGATCGATTGAGAAGCAGCTGTGGTTATTGACGCTTGACCGAGTCAAACTGAGCTTCTGATTGTATACCTATCAATTGAGAGGCAGCTTTGATCATTGACTCCTGGCAATTATAGTTAGACTTCTAACTATCCAGTTAGTTGAGAGACAGCTTTGATCATTGACTCACATCCGAGTCGAGCTGAGCTTCTAATTATGATCCTTATGTTGACGCTTAACCATATGAATCTTTTCAGTGTTCAGCATCTTTGGAGTTCTAACAACACCTGTTATTGGTAGACTACTTGAATCTATATCAATTTTATGAGTACTTCATTATCGAATCTATACCCTTAGCAAGAATAGTCACTCCTGTTATCTAGAACTTCGTCTTATTTCGCATGTTATACAAAAATTAGCTCAAGGTGCATCTTACTTGTTTTTCTTATCTTACAAGATAACATGTGCCATTGAAAACCATAACTTTCCGGCAATTAAGATAGAATCACTCACGTGTAATTAATCAGAATAAAAACTCAACTCTTTTATGGATAAGTTTATTAACAGATAAATATATAATAATATATATAAAAAATACTATAAATGCTCAACATACAACAAAAATTCGCATACACATATTTATAAAATATATCAACAATTGTTCATTTTAAATTCTTATTATAAATCTTAAATCTAGTATCATCAACAGTTTATCTATTTAGGTTTATTTATGTACAAGTGCATAATAAACTCTCAAAAAGTCTTTTAATAATACTTCTTAACAATACTTTAAGTATAAATTATTACTTTTGATAGCTAAACATAAACAACTAACTCTAATATATGGCTTAAGGCAACATCTACAATATTGTTTTTGGTTTACAAATTGTTCAAGCGTCATCATTAAGAAAACAAGTATCATTTAATAAGATCAAGATCATGGTAACTTTGGAAAGAATATACGAAATTATATTCTACTAATAGTTAACTATTTCGATGTAGAATATGATTTTTGTCGGTTGTTCATGACTAGAATCATGCCAGCATTCATTCCGATACTTCCCCATTTCACACATTCGGACATCTAGAACAAATAGAAAAATGTTAATTAAACAAAATTAATAAACACTAAAATTAAACTTTGAAGTAAGCACAACTTTAAATTAAGTTTAATTAATTTGTTTTTTAGATAGAATGGTTTCTTCAAGAGTTTTTCATTATAAATGTAAAGTGATGTATGTGAACTGATTCATGAAATTCATTCTAATTTCGTCATAAAACACTACAGTTGCATTCAATTACACGAAATAATGAAATAGACATTATCACGATATTTCAGTAGAATACTGATACCGGAAATCACCTGATTTAAGTTATCCATTTGAAGCAAGAAATTAATTGATTGCGATTTGCAAATGATTTATCACTATGCTATAAATATTTATTAGTAATAATGTGACGACGTCAAGTGATAAACTTTAAAACATTTACTACAAGTTATTCACACTTATCTTTGAATTTTATTACCGTCGTTGTAATTGCTCAATTGTAAATTTTTATTAAAATGAAATAGTTACATAAGTGTAACGTGAAAATGTAAAATTAACTAACAAACTTACTGTAATGAAATGAATAATGTGTTAATAATTTGCATCTGAGAAATCACACGACATGAATTACCTGACGTCTTCTGATGTCCTGTTGTCTGCTGCCGTATCTACACCAGTAGGCAAAGTGTTGGGAATTATGCCACAAATTCTGTTTTGTTTTCCTTGCGAAGGTCACCTGCAAAGGAAGATAAAACATGATAATAAGATTTAAATTTCAATAGATTCTATAGTAACAGATGCTCCTATCATTGAGGTACGAATGCTAAAGATCAAGTGACCAAATGTGAGATAAACAGTTCACTAAAGATCAGTGCTGCGTTAGGTCAAGTACTTTTATGACATAATAGAACATCGCGTGTACAACCACGAATTAGTGACACAATTTGTTAGCGCAAGTCCACTTTGAAGCGACACAATACGTGCTAACATGAATGACTCCTGTTTTATTTGGCTTATTTCCACGAATCAACATCAATCAAGTGATCTTGGATCTAACATAGCTCCAGTGTAATCCAGGAATGTGGAACAGGTCACTAATTGATTGAACTAAAACACGTGCCATGAGCTACCAAAAATTTTGGAGGAACCGATACTATGAATTTTACATTTAACGAAACACTTACAAAATCTCATGAATCATTAATTTTTAGGAACTGTTCCAAGAAGAAATCTATTTACACAGAAGAGAAGAAAATAAATTAAAACGTAGCTCACCTGACTCTTGATATCCTTCTCAGAATGTGCAACTTTCTCACGATCAGCAAAATTATTAATACGAATTTTTAAGTCTTTTTTCCAAATTTCTGATAAAGTCATTTTAATAACTTTCAATCCATTCTCTTTGATTTTAACTGAAAACACTTCAATGTGTTCTGCATTTGGTTTCTTATCTGAAACGAAGGAAAAGTTATAAATTAAAAATTAATCATTTTTATTTCATTTTACAATTACACTATTAGCGTTTCGTTAATCTTAAACAAATAGGATAATTATTGTTATCTAAATAAAAGTGCAGATAAGGTTTTTCATTTAAGTTAATAATAATCTTAAACAAACATTTTGATATGTATATAAACTTAAGACTTAACATTTAATTATTAATTTTGAAATGTAAGTACTAGAAATAATCGTTTCACAATCAAACGAAGAAATTTCAAAGCACTCGAACTACATGTATAAGTCATGATAATGGTAAACGCGTAAAATGTTGATCAGTTGACCAAAGAACACGAAGTTTCTAGAATGATGAATCAAACGATTCCATTTTCACTCTCCACAAATGAATCAATCAATTTAAATTGAAATCAAACCAAATCATATAAAAGGAATAAGATGTAATAACCGCATTCGACTCTATAAAATGTAAATGCGTAAAACATTATTGTGCAGTTTGCATTTTTTCAATTTCTCAAATGTTTCTGGCGTCCATTGCAAAAGTTTTGAATAAATTAAAATGTAAAAAATTTTGTTTAAAACCACATGCTAAAAATAAAACATTCACTAATTGATATGCATGAATTATTCATACTATGTACTATACTAAAGTGGAATATTTGTTTATTGCTTAACTGCAGAATAAGACGCAGCTGATCTTCTGTAATTTACTTATCTATTGTACATTCAAAAGATATCATGACAATTGTACGTTTCTGTATTCTCATGTTTAGTTAAAGGATAATTGCAGCTTTGCTATAAATTACTAACTAAAAATTATTTTAATTTTCTGTCAACTTTGAATACTTGCATATAAAACTAGTGAAACGTTAAACTGCAGTTTCTCTTGGATAATATATTGATATGTAGAACTATAAGGAAGTATATGAACTTGCTTAATAGATATCTATTTGAACATAAAATTTCAATTTAATTGAACTTTATTTTTAGAGCTTTCGTTTTGCCATTTTCGTGAAGGTCGAAATATTTATTTTGAGATAAAAAAAAAAATGTAAGACAATTTTCTTTTTGAATTTTTTCTTCTTTGTAATTTTCGTTGCTAAAAACATTCCAAAATTGCTGTCATGTTCATTTCGTTTGCCAAAAATTTTTATTCTCTTCAGGATTGCCAAAAATATTTTGACTATTTTCTTGTATTTGCAAATAATGATGTTTATTAATTTTATTTCATTAGGGTATTTGTTACCATGGTCAAAATAGCTGGTTTTATCACTTCACTTTTCATATTTTGAAAACTAAATGCACGGTATCATGGAAATTTATCAGTTTAGTTATTAGCACTAATTCAATAACCATTAACGAACTAATTTGAGATAAGTATGTAGTTTGAATAATAACCAGAAAACTTACATAAGAGTTACAATTAAAACGATTTTTATCTACGTTACTTTCACTTCAAATAATACTGATCTACACCAATTTTCCGGTTACGTTAGCAACTCAACCTGTTTCACATTATGTTGATCGGGGCGTTATTCCAGACTGAATAAAATTTTCGTTATTTACAAAATTAGCATAAAAACGTCAACAAATATTTTTATATTGTACGTATATTATCACGTTTTATTTAGTTTAATTCATGATAAGTAGCTATTTGTTGTTCACTAAAGATCTCGTGCAGTTCAAGAAACATTATTTGTAAAATTTGCAAAATGTTTTACGCTTCGTAACATAAATTGAGTTTAAATTCAATCAATTAAAACGATATTAACCCAATTTCGTCTGGATTGAGCTTGCAAAAACTGTACGAGTTCGGATTGTTATCATTCAACTGTGGTTATTAACCCGAAATAATAATGAAAATTTATTAAATTATTATTATTATTGATTTCAAAATTATTTTATTTTTCTCATCAGTTTTAGGTCAATCGCGAAGAAATCTATTTAAATTGCAGTAGAAAGTTATTTGTCTCAATCAATTTATTTACTTATTGAAGTCTGTGATCTTGAAGCGATATTTGAATTCAATTTGTTCTTATGAGATATTCTACTTGTGATATAAAATTATGTCGGAATGCATTTGCGCATGGAATTGTTGCTTCAACTTAAAAATGTTTCACAGTGATTTCGTTGTAAAATAAGAACGGAAATTTGTACCTCATGTCGATTCTGTTTATTACCATCAACTGATGAAGTAACATGGAAAGTCCATACCTTGAATTGTATTTTTTCATGTGAAAATAAACATTGATTTCAACAAGTTTTCAGTTGCATTCAATTGAAGATATTGCAAAATTTCAATACGACCTAATTTAAGTAGGTATCAGAGTGATAATGCTTCGTGCAATATTTAGTTACATAAACAATGAGAGTTTGTTTAAATAAACATAATCAATTGTTTATGTTTTGCAAAAGTACAAAACATACAATAGATATTTCTCACGTAATGAAACCAAGAATAAAATGTAATGGACTTCATGTAAATATTTTAAGAAAATTGTTGGCAACCATTTTCAAAGTAAAAGAATTTATTGTTTGTACGCCATATTAAGCCAAAAACACTCAGCACTTCTTAAATTGGCAAAGAATAAACATTTAAGTTATTTTTATTTTAAACAAACATTATAAAGAAGATGAAAACAAAATGATATTCTATAAAATGTAAATGTATGCCAACAGTGTTTTATAAGATTCTAGAAGCATACATTCTAGAACGTATCTCTTATTATTTGACTCGAGCTATAAGATACAATCAGATGTAATATATGCAAATTCAAGTTTATGAGGTCATGATAATACGATCTTGCACAACGTCGTGCAATGGTTGACATAATTTTCGCTAATAATTTATTTGCAACGTTTAAAATTTTTGCGGTGAAATTCTATCGTTTCTCATGTAACTAGTAAAATGATCGTACCTAGTGTGGTTAAATTTGATTCAATTGCCGCAAAACTCAAAATTTGTTATAAGATTGAAATGTGAAACCTTCTGGAAATTCACTGGAACGTTTCCAAACTAATTTCATGGAGTTTCCTCTAACTCTAATGGACGGAAATTCAATCATATTAAAAGTTGACCCAGTATCACGGATCATTGAGAGATTCTTTCGTGCTTACGGCGACAAAATCTAAGTTTTTTGTGATTAACTAGCGAGTGAAGTATGTATATCCTATTTACGAATAAAAACATTTTTTCTAAGAACTAAACAAGAATTCACACAATGCACGTGTCTGTTTGTTTACTTGAATTTTACGATTCGCATTAACAAAATGCGGTTTTAATGAATTTTTCATAAGATCGAAAATGAAAGTTTTCCAACTGATATGAAATCAGAAATTTTGTTGTCTACTCAAAATGTAGAGAAATATAATTTTGATAATCCTTGAAAAAACCCAGACACATGGTGAAAGATCTAAAAATTCTCGTTTTTATTTTCATTTTTCTCCCTCCGGACACGCGCTAAATTTATTACATTTATCAAGAAAATCAAAATTCAGTTCAATTTGAGTGCTTCTTAATAATGTCGAAACCCACTCATTCGCGTGGTATCAATTTATCTTTTAGTTAGTATGTTTATTATTTTCACTTGTATATCATAGCACTTTGATATCATGAAAAATCCACAGTAATTTTGTCTGTCGCACAGGATTAATTTAGAATTCCAGCAGCAAATTCTGTTGTTTGTTTACAGACTAAATTTCACTTGATTTTTTTGTTTTGATAATTATGCAAAACAATTTAGGATTTGTTAAAAATTATTTTTAAAATTTCACTTTTTCGATAAAAACGATCATGTCAACGAACTCGTTAAAACGAACGAAATTCTGTGTACCCTCACAAATGTTTGACAAGATTTCCATACATTTAACATGATTTTTGTGGCTAAAGGGCAACGACCAGTATCTCTCTGGCTTTAACTTGAAACGTGGGCGTTTAAAGTTGTTTTCATTAATTAAAACTAACGATTATCGGCCATTATACATCATATTATATTTACCTCTATTCGACTTGCACACAGCAATTCCAAACCAGCCATTTTCCTCATTTTCAGCACGCACTTCCACAATAAATCCACATTCAACAACCGCGCAAAATATTCGTTGTTCGTCTGGTCCAAACCACTTTGATTCACGTAGTTTTTGTATTGCTACTGTACTGCCAAATGTTGCCTTCGTGTTATTTTGACCGTGTACTGCATGGAACCACTTAAGGGCTCCATTAACTAAGCTATTACTGCGACTTATTTTCGCTTCCATCTTCAATACACCTGTACTGTTCCTCTTCAAGTCTTTAATTCTGTCAATTGTTATTGAACTCATTAATCAAATTGAAATTCAAACTTTTCTCACAAAATAAAATATCTTATTGTTCACAAATTCACTTTTAATCAATTTCACTTATTTGTTTTTATTATTATTCAATTAAAACACAAATTTTTTGTCTTTTCTTTTAATTCACAAGTTCACGCTTTGAGTTTCTGTAGAGCAATGAAGTCAACGTAAATAAAACGCTTCGTTTTGTAAGCCGGTTGTTTGGTCGTGCCTTCTAAATGTTTCGTATGAGTGTACGTTAAGTGGTTTTCGTGTGCTTGTCGAATGCATATACGGATATTATTATATGCGCCGTCAAGTTTTATCAACAAAACCCACACAAGTTCAATTAAATAAACAATATTATATATCTTTTTATGAGTAAAACAAACAAAACAAGAGTTTCCTCGACTCCACTCTAGACAACTTTGCCGGTGCTCCGCGACGTATCTTCTGAAACATTTGAATGGTTATGTGGTTGTTGTTACAACGGCTAGTGTAGTGTTCGTGAACTATTATTAATCTTTCCTTTATTACGTCGGTTTTTGTAATGAAGCAAATTAATTGGCGAAACCACAACCCTTTCAATCCGTTTCGCTGCAGGTTTAAATACCTTTGAATGATTCCTCTGATATAGACGAGGAACATCCATTTGCGTCTCTTGTATTAGAACATGTTGTTTAGTTGATACTATTTATAGCTCGTCGTATATCACGTTAGCCAGTTCGGTGATAGTACGAACGATTTGTTGGTGTTATTTTCGTGGTGTCGCATATGATATAAAGATTTGTATTGTCCACACTAAATTTCTCTTCGGTTTTCTTCCTTCATTTACACCCAGTAGCTAAACTTCAAGGTCGTTTGTACTGCGTTTTAATTATCCGTGTTTTCGGTAGCGATTCCAATTTTGACGAATTCCAATGAAATTGTTAAACTGACGAGATTTTTTTGCGAAAAATATTTTCTAGTGCACTTAACTTTTGTCAGTGACTCATTTGGATTTGAATTTGGCACGTTTGTGATAAACACAATTGCATTGTTGTTCTCATGATACCGAATTTGTTTTTATCTGTTATGATGGCCGACAGCGAAATAAAACTAGTGGATTGGACAACCAACAGGAAAATTAAGAGTGAAAGGGCACCTTTTGGGAGCATTAATTATCAGTAGAGCTATGTATGTATCCTTAAGGGATTACAAACCTCCCTAATGTCGAAATTTAAGAATTATTCTAACTCAAAATTCAAATTTATTTTTGACCACCGCTTGACAGGTGTCAAATGCAATATCTTCTCTTCACAACATCAATTGATGAATCAAACATTGTTCGAGTATTTTGTTACTGTTTGACAGGAACGTAAAAAAATTGCGCACAGCAGGTCAAGACAGCCTGTTGGAGGCAAACTTCAGACTATAAATCAAAAAACCTTGTGGCACGAATACCCAAAGTTAGCTCTGCTGTTTTTAATGCCAAAAGAGGATTCTTCGAAAAATCGAAATTTATGAAATAAAAAATTAATTAATTATAGTACATACGTCGCTTAAAATAAATTTGTTTACACTATAGGAGCTAGCCATAAAGCCGGCAAGAGACTCCCTTTCTAGCCCCTCGATTTTGAGAGTGGAATTAGATAAAGAAATGAAAATAAAACAACTTTTGTTTTACGAAAATTTCCAAATTTGTTTCGTTTACAAGATATTCGTAAAATAAATTTCTAAAATTTCCTAACCTAAAAGTGTGTTTTTGTTTACATTTGAGCATATGTTCGCTGTTCAAATGTCATTTCTCCTCAATTTCTTTCAATTATTTTGTGACTTTTATTTAATATTATTTTAAATTTTCTTTTTCAAATTTCCCAAAAATGTCAAGGAGAAATTTAGTGCGGCGCCATACATATAACACTAGATGATCTACTATCTATATAGTGTAATTTTTAACCCAAGTTTTATCGAGTGTTAAATTTGCACTCGATAAATATATTTGACAGTCTTACACCACTCGATGTCCTAAAAGAACGCAACTAATAATTTGCTGATTTAAGGCGCCAGGGGTGATCTGCTGTTTCTGACGATGGTTTTATCTCTCTGGTTGTTGTTCCTCAATCTCAGGAAAACCCGGTTTTAATGTTCGATCGGTTTCCTGAATCTGTTTGGCTGGTCCTTATTCCCCCGATTTTCAGGAAATCGGAAATCTCTTCATGGATATGTGAAGCAATAAAACCAAACCGATATCAGGGAAATGGACTATTTCCCTGCCAAAGCTGGTTCCAACAACCCACGATAAACTGGCGCGCCTCAAGGCATACAACTTTCCTTGAGCTGAAACCTACTTATCAGGTGTGAGCGCTTTCTCGATGGATTCAATTCATTGCCCTCTTATCCACGTGAATAACGTGTTTGCAGTGGAAAATTACATAATTATAGTTTCATTATATACGGAATATTACAAACTGGAATATTTTAGTTCAAACATTTACACAAGGAGAGTCACGTTCAGCCCCGTAAAGTTTGTTTTAAAAATAATTGTGTTTCTATGATTTACGATGTAACCAAAAGCAATAATGACTATCATAAAATTGTATCAAAATTTTTGGAAATTTTCCCCCAAAAATTTCCCAGTATTCAAATACGCAATGAGCTGTTTCTGTAAACAAAACTTTATTTATCATGTTTTGGACCTGTGCTGTTTGTGACATTATCCGACATTTACACGTGTCAATTGTATCGAAATCAAACATTTCATTGATTTTAAAAGCTGATGAACTTTCGTGTTAACATCACAAGATTCACTTGTATACACGGAAAATGGAATTAATTATATCATTTCGTAGATGCACCAAGACATGGTTTGAAAATTTGTCAAGAGGTTAAGAAGTGTTTTTTCCTTCCATCTAAAGATCTCATGGTTAATGGAGATAGTGGACTTGGCTAATCTGGATGATAACAATAAACATGTCTCGTGCACCCAAACAAAAATGAACATCATTTTTGCGAATGTGAAGCAGTTAAGATAAATGAATTTCTCAATTCCTCTTCATTTATCGCTTTAAAACTGGCGCCTACTTGAAGAGGTCTTATATCAATCTGTATATGGCGAATAACAAAGTATAGCACGTGCTAAATGCCATCGAACTGAGTTTAAAATGCATAAAACGTATCTGCGAGACGTTATACAGTACAAAATTTGGAGCCAAGCCAACGATTGCAACGTATTCATCCGGTAAATGCGTTTTAAACAAATGCAACAATTGCTAAAATTAATAAAATTTACTTGTTCCCTCGTGACATGTGCCAGTGTGATCTCTTTTAAATTGATAATTTCTGTAAAACACAAGAAAGAAAGTCATATGTCCATTTTCATACTCTTGAGATTTTACTTTAGAGACTGTTAGCCGCTGTAAACTAGTTACACTGTATGTAAGTGAATCAGAAATTTACCATTACACCAAACACTATATATCCCTATGGGTCTGTTGCTGTAAACACGACATAGGCAACAAATACTGAATATTTTGCATAGTTAGCTGGTAGCCAGCTATGGTGAGCTAAAAATTAGAAACACAATTGCAGCTATGTAGCTTGACGTCACACTCACAGTTGTCAAATCTCAAGGCATAAACAATTGTCAATCAAATATCAACATGGATCAAAAATCAAACAAACAAGGCGCATTCTGTCAAATCTGTTTGAATTCTTAACAGTATACTGGTGGTCACTGGTGGTCAAGTTTCTAGTATTTGTGTGCACGAACACATACTGTTGAATGAGAGGAACATATACCTCTCAACGTTTTACGAGATCATTGAGGGTCTAATGTTTGCAGAAATACAACCTCGGTATCAACTATTACGTGCAGCGCCTAGAAGGTTCCTCCGTCGAAATCTATCTATTGTGGCCGATACAATTGAATGGAATTTTCCCATTCAATATGCAACCTTTTTGATTATAAGTAGTACCTTATCGTAAATACAATGATTTTTTGTTATTTTTAGCAATTGATAAATGTGGTATGTTATGTTATCCTGATAATTCTAGAGGTATACTCTAAGGATTAATTGCACATTGATTTAAAAAGTAATTGTTGGGAAACTAAAGAATTCTTGAACTTTATCGTATTTCCTACCTCAGTTTTGGACCATGTGTAGCAATATTAGAGCTATCGGATTTATCATGGACTTTTAATTTTTGGCCAAACATTAATCTTTAAAAAGCACAATATCAATAAGACTTTGTTTCATGGATTAAACAAGTCAGTTCTTTAGATATGGATAACTAATTATTGTTACATCATTACCAACTCTTAGTCACGTAATATGTAGTTACCATCCTCATTACTTCTGTTGGATGGAAATCAACTTCCTGTTTTTGTTTCTACATTCTTCCGGGTGATAAACTTTCTTTTATTTGATCTATAATATAATAGAATTACTATTTATAACTATGTATATCACAAGGTATTGAATTAAGAGAAGCAAACTCAATTCACGCGTTCATTGTGTTCGTTTGTACATCGTTTGAATGCCGGCAACGAACTGGCGTCATCGCGTATGTCACTGACATGTTACTTCAGCCAAAACCCCCTGGATGTGGTAGTAATACAAGCCATGAACCAGACTTTTCTACTACCACACCCTTAGCATCAGAGGGCCGGTTGCCACATCGAAAAATATGAAATTTTCATTGCGGGAGTTTTGAAAAACGCAAATATTGTATAATAAAATCACTTTGTTATTCATTTTATGATTTTTTTTATATACCAAAATGAATACAGTTATATAGAAATAAGTATTAATATATATTTATATACAGAAAAGTGGAATAAAATTAAATTATATAGGAAAAAAAATTCACATATATAAAAATTGAATGAGAAAATTGCGTTATTTACAAATTAACAAAACAAAAACCAATTATACGATATATAAAACAATAGCAAGGGAAATCAACAAAAAAAAAATAAAAAAAATTAAAATTATAAAATATATATATGAAATCTTAACAATTTTTGTACCTGAAAAATTAAATAAAACACCACTTGTTATTCTATTTCAAGTTTTCTTTATTATAAAAAATTGAAATTTACATAAATCATTTTTAACATGTTACATTTATAAACGTTTTATTTAAATTGTTACATATTTTCACAAGTTCAGCATATAAAAACAATTTTTTTTTTAGCAATTTATATATTGCCATAATTTACTTTATATTCAAACTATCACAATAAATTGTTATTTTATTATGTCATTATTAATAAAAATATTATTTCACTATTTTAGAATCGCAAACACTAAGTTTAATAAATATTTGCGTTTGTTTACCGACAAAACAACAAACGTCAAAATTTATATCGCCGACAAAATCCAATTTTGTGCGCGTTTGGCGGATTTTTCGATTTAGAATTTGTTTTATATTAATTACAAATACTTTAATAATAGCACTCATCATAAATTTTATATGAAATAATCATTTTAAACACTTAAATTACATGAAATTCGCGGACGAAATAAAAAACGCGATGAATTTCTCGTACTTCACTACGCGGAATATCGAGAGACGACGGCCCTTACACACACATAGGCAAAATCTGCTTCATGGCTTGTCAAGACCACTACATCCAGGGGGTTTTGCTTCAGCTCTTCTAATTTCTGCTCTATTTTCTTTTATGAAAATTTGCCTTTCAAAAAATGAAATGACTCTGAATCTTCAGGTAAAGTATCTGTTGCAATTTCAATTAGATAAATTATTTGTATTTAGCTATTCCATATCGATTGACGAAATAGAACAACAATTTATAGTATTCATCGGGTTAAAGAAGTTAAATGTTTATCGAATGGTAGTGCATTTTGGAGTTTTTTGAGAAACTTTAAAATAAATTTCGAAATAAAGTTGAGTAAATATTTTTGTTTACATTAAATGCAAATCACAAACATCCGATTTCGACCGTTTCAAAATATCGGATGTGACAAGCCTTTTCGACTGATAGTCACACGTGTCGGATTTGATTTCGTATTCAATAACTTTGTTCACCTTAAAAGGAAACAAGCAAAATAATTTAATATTGTTTATCGCGTTGCCAATGTAGGTATGTATGTTGCCTGCAATAATCAAGTTAGTAATTTGAACTAAATATCAAAGTTTTTATACGATTAAATGATCAAATTCAAATGAATCACATAAAAGCATGTGATTTCAGGTGAAACTTTTTCGTAAGAAACGCGCAGAATAATCAGATGATGTCAAATGAAAATTATAAGTAAATTTTGATAAGATATTGGTTATTGTTTTAATGACGGCCTTTAAGATAATAAATAATGAAATAAGTTTTCAAGTTAGACAACTTACGCAGGGTGAGGTATTGCTAATTTGATACGCATATCATTAAAAGCATGTCCGTCAAAACATTCCCGGAAAGTTATAAACACTCAAAAACAAAATATTGTAAATTATGAAACGCAAAAAGGGTGTGCTATAAGAGGTAGGATCGATAGTCAGGTTTAAGTTAAGAAAGTTCAGTTCTGTCTGGTTCAATACTGCGCCGTACACCACAATCTTGACGAAAGTAACTTAGAAGTGGTTAATATCCATGAAAGATAAAATGTTGTACTGCTATCTATTATCGGTAAAAGTCTAAAACACTTCAGACCTTATCTTTTCGTCCTTAATCTATAAAAATTGGCATTGACTGCGTTATGCAAGACACTCCTATCGTGATAAGATGGCGGAATCTAACAGATGTTGTACTAAAATGGAAAATTTGATTGATGTCTGGAATACTTGACGAGTCAGAAACGTATGTGCACACAAACCTTCTGGAACAAGAACTAGAGAACTGTCAATAAAAATTCCTTGATTTACAAGGATTCCCTTTTCCGTCATTTGTCAGTCTGCGTTTTAGAAATGACTTGTGTGAACAGACTTCCTTGAAATATGTCGATGGGGTAATTACAAGAAAGTTGTTCTTTTGAAAATATTTCTGGGGATGACGTAATCAATTATCTCCCTCGGTTGGTCATCACTGTTGCAAGCGCTGGTTGGAGCTTGCAACACAAAATTACAACTTTCTTGTAAAATTCCCTGCACAATTCAAACTATTATACGTTTCTGGCTTTAATAAAAGTGAGTAAGGATCAGTTACAACTCTGCACTCTGCCCTTAGGCATTTCCAATTCTAAGCAAAGTTTCTCATGAGTTCTATGTTTACGCCAGTGATTTCTCCTCGAAGAATTCTCTTGCACCCAATGTTGGGCAGGAGCATAGTAGATGTTCAATTGTCTCTTCTTTCTCGTCGCACTCTTTGCAGAGACTGTGTACGTCAGTTGCCATGGATTAAGGATTTCATTGTTCCAGTAAGTTATCGTCGATCATCGATCTTACCATCTTAATCGATTATTACCATTAGCATAGGAACATTTATTGGATTAGTATTTCCTTCTAAGTATGTCCAAACTTAATTGGAACATCACCTGAAACTTTCAGTTCATGGTCACGTATCATTTGAACTTGGAAAAATTTAAGCAACTGATACCAGTAATCAGTGTAACTCTACACTCTGCAATCTGCCCATATGTCCATGTTTGACTTTTACGCCCAACAGAATTTTGGCAGCTGGTTGGCAGCATGGAGTTGTTATAAAAGATAAGAGGATACTGAGGAATGCTAGGAGATAATAGTAGATCATTCGGTTTCTGTAAGCTTTTTGAATCTCTTGGAATAGAGTGACGACGTTGCAGTCTGTCAAGAATCAAATACGCATTTCATGGGCCAACGTGCATAAGATGCCAACAACATACTAGAATCATCTGACTCTTGTTGCCAATCAAATACTATGTTTGTTTAAAAAGCACGGCGCATATCGGAAGCGCAAGTTCCTTTCTGAATAGCCCATTTAGTTTATTGGCAAAGAGTTTCCACGTCATCAGAAGCGTTTCTTAGAAGCTCTTCACATTATTAAACGGGGCCAAGAGTCATTGTGGCACTGAATCGTTGATTGCTATGACACAAAACGAAAACAGTCAACCACTGAATCAGAGCTGACCTTTGTGTCAAAAGTGTACGTAACTGAGACGGAGTAGCCACTACAAAATCCCAGTTTCTCAAAATATAACATGGGACAAACAAACTTATTAACACGTGCCATTAAAAAAACACTTTAAGCTTCATTGAACAATTACTCAGAAATGCGAAAGTATTTACTTGAATAATTTGCATGAATTCTATTATTATGAAAATTGGACGTAGGCGGAACTGTAGAGTCGGGGTTGCAAGAAATATGGATGTCAGACACTTGTTGACACTTTCCCCAAAAAACCTTGTTCATTTTGTAGTGCTGCGATAAGATACGCGTGCAATTTATCACTGCTTTTTATCGGCTTCTTAATTTCTGTTTTGTTGCTCATTTTATTTTCATTTTTCGTTGGTATTTCAGACAAAAAATATGTTTTTATTTAAAAACATTTTTTGTTTCTTTCACCATACTTGTACTTATTTACAAACGTGTCCATTTCATTGTTGTTCTACCTGTTGGAAATCACGTGCCAGTATTATTGTCAGTTTAAAAATATGCCACTGTCGTTAGAGGTTTGATGCTAACCAATTCGAAATTAAACTGGTGGTGAAAACATCTAACACCATTTTGATTTGTTAATATAATTTACCTTGCTCTGTTGTTGTTGTAGTTGTAATTTTCCCATACATCCCGGTCGCCGATTAAGCTGAAATTTTCCATAATCTCTCATCTTCAATGACAATACATGAATCAATAATCAAGTATCATATACATAACATAAATAATAAACGAGCGAGCCTTACAGTAGTCGCATATGATGTGTAACATCTGACATCTCATCTCACCAAAATTATCCAGGTATTACTTGAAATGATTTTTCGTAACTCAATGTCAACTGACTGACAAATCACTCCCACGGATTGCAGGAAAGTGAGAGGAAAGATGTTACACATCGAAACGGTGAAAAACTGCGTGAATAACAGTAACACTGTTAGTCGTCGAAACATTTCGATCTGTATTCAAACTGACTAATAAAAATTTTGATTTGCTTTTGTTGATTGTTTTTCACCCTTTGCTTTTTACTGTTCCTTTAGTTTTTCACTCTAAGACAATTAACGGCTTTTTGTTACTCACTTCTATTCCATTTCACGAAGTCACTCTCACAGGAAAGATGTTACACATCAATAATTCTGTGGTCACGTAGGACAATACTGGGAGCGTCCTTCTTAGGTGCCTCATTCTTAACGTTGATAAGAGTTCGTCGATTGGGTAGATCGAAATTATGATGTTTTAAAATTTAGTGACCTGGTGAGTGTCCCAAATATTTTCGAGATCGAAACCACCAGAATGATGATATCCAACTTCAAGTACATATCAATTGAACTTCAGACCAGAATTGGTACAAACTTGAAACTTTCAAGATCTGCGACGAGCCTCTCGAGTAACAAGAAATTGATCTCGTGACGCAAACAAAATAAAATGAGACCAAGCGTCATGACGCACGATCACAAGAACTTACGAAATTCACGACATGAAGACTGAGTCAACTTTTTATCATGAAATGCAACGCTAGAAAGAAAATTTCCATGCGGACGTCTCCATTAAGCCAATATTGTCTGGATGACATTTTGATTGACACCAGAACACATACAAGCCAACTAGAGTTGCAGTATGTCAATTGCACGTACGTCATTTGTCAACTGCTGGCTCAATCACTCGTGGCGCCCCTTTGTGACAATTCTTAACGAACGAATGACGTCTGAACGGAACGACAACTGAAAATCTGAAAATCACAAGATTGTCTATGCGCCATAGCCCACGTAAGCCAAGAGGAAAACATCACAATCTCGAACAATCAATGATGATGGGCATTTTCCCCAGGGCGGTAAGCGGAGCACGTAGTAAATTTGTGACACTTGAATGAGAAAAGTAAACAAAACTTTTAGGCCCGATGGCTGAGTTGGAGTTTGTTTTTGTTTACATATTAAACCAACCACGTGGAAAAATGCAGAGTCAAGAGCAAAACTTTCTCTTAAAAGTTGGGGGCCAAAGTTACTCTTACAATTGAGCGTAGTCGCACAGGCACTCGTGTTAGAATACAGTGCGGTATAAAAGTATTCGATGTGCTTGCAATGGTAGTTGCAGTAATTTGTTGCACTGCAAGATGTACAAAATTTGAGGCATTTCCTTAGAGCAAAGAGAACAGGACGACTCGAATTCAGAAATTTCACTGCACCACTCTCAAAAAATTTTCATTCATTTACTGATGGATAGTATTTAGATGAACTGTTTACTGTTTATATATGTACTTTTAAGAATGTTTTAAAGTTTTAATCATTCGAAATTCAAATTACAGAGGTCTATAAATTATTAGACTAAAACGAACAATTTTGATATTTAAGTCTTTCGAGTTTCTATGACTGCCTTGAATCGTTAAGAATCATTTTGTTGGTCTTATTCATTGAGTTGTCCATACTATTGCACCTTCCTCCCCTGGCCAGTACACGATGCAACGTGTTGGCCAACTTGGTTGATGTTGGTCATATGTTGTACTGTGTGTGGGTAAGTTGGCCAACCGTTTTGATGATTGGATGTTGTGTTGGGTTGAAAACAAAAACTTTTGATTGTCGGTGGGTGGAGTCAATGGTTGACCAACATTTTGTATGGGCGCGGTTCTTTTCGGGCGCTTTTGGTTAACGTGGAGTTTAAATTCAATTATAGTTTTCTCTAAGCATCGTCTGAAAATAACGAATTATTTCTGTGTGATTAACGAATTTCCGTTTGGAATTTGGAAAAATTGAGATAATGACTTCATTTGGTTCGTATTGAGTATTTTCAGAAAACCAACCCAACAATTTTTTCCGTTCAAAATTTCGATCTAAAACAGACGTTATCTTCAAAACCAAGTCTGTTCCAATCAATCGATTATCTTACATTATCTAGATTTTTCAAAGACCTTGGTTTGATTCTAATAGACACATTTCATATTTGGTTTTAATCCGCAGATATCGCATTATACCGTTGTAGTTAGTGAATCATTAGTTACCTAATGATTTCTTAAAACTTTACAGTACATATTCTTAACAATATTATCCAAAGCTAATTTTCTGATTGGATGCCTCGATCAAAAGTTATGATATTTTGAAACCCAAAATCTGAAATAAAATTAAAAAAAAATTTCGCTATTACTTTTCTTTTTACGAATTCAAAGATATGAACTTCTCAATTATTGTACAATTACCCAGAGTTGTTAAAATAACTGGTTTTGACTCCAACAGAAATCCAAGTATCGAACACGTTTAAATCACTTTCATCATCCTAAATGTAATAAACGCTTCTATCCATCAAAATTTAAAACTATTTCCCATTTTTAGATTGTTGCACGTCGACATGACTTGAAATTGATTGTAACATCAGCTACAATGGATTCAACAAAATTCGCAACATTTTTTGGTAATGTTCCAACATTTACAATACCTGGAAGAACTTTCCCAGTTGAGGTATTTTTCAGTAAGAATACCTGTGATGATTACGTAGATTCAGCTGTAAAGCAAACATTGCAAATTCATTTGCAACCAACTGAAGGAGATATACTTATTTTCATGCCTGGTCAAGAGGACATTGAAGTAACATGTGAAGTACTTGCTGAAAGGTTGACTGAAATTGATAATGCACCACAATTATCAATATTACCAATTTATTCGCAATTACCCTCGGATTTACAAGCGAAAATCTTTCAAAAATCCCAGGATGGTTTGAGGAAATGCGTTGTTGCAACGAATATCGCTGAAACCTCATTGACAGTGGATGGAATTATCTTCGTTATTGACGCAGGATACTGCAAGTTGAAAGTATACAATCCTAGGATTGGTATGGACGCATTGCAAATTTATCCAATATCACAAGCGAATGCCAACCAAAGGTCTGGTCGAGCTGGACGTACAGGACCAGGACAAGCTTTCAGATTATATACTGAAAGACAGTACAAAGACGATCTTCTAGCTCTAACAGTTCCTGAAATCCAGAGAACGAATTTGGCAAACACGGTGTTGCTGCTGAAGTCTTTGGGAGTTGTGGATTTGTTGCAGTTCCATTTCATGGATCCACCTCCACAAGACAACATTTTAAACTCCCTCTACCAATTATGGATTTTAGGTGCTCTCGACCATACAGGCGCTCTTACTTCCTTAGGAAGACAAATGGCTGAGTTCCCATTGGATCCTCCACAGTGCCAAATGTTGATAGTTTCCTGTCAAATGGAGTGCAGTGCAGAAGTCCTTATCATTGGTGAGTTACTGCAATTCGTCCAAAATCATATTAAACCCATTGAAATTTCTTTCGTTTTAGTGTCAATGCTTTCCGTGCCATCGATATTCTACCGTCCTAAAGGAAGAGAGGAGGAAGCTGATGGAGTTAGAGAGAAGTTTCAAGTACCTGAATCGGATCATTTGACTTACTTAAATGTATATATGCAATGGAAGCAAAATAAGTACGTTGGCGTAGATTACACGTTATCTATCATGAAATTATTCAAACCAAGAAACCAAAATAAGTATCTTAGTACATACTCAAATTCAAGATCTGGTTTACTGTTATAGAGTTCTGATACTTTCTTGTCCAAATAAGGGTTAAAAAATTATAAATAAAATGATTTTCAGGATTTTCCTAAGCTATAAACTTTTCTTTAATAATTATTTTACCAACAGCTACTCGTCAAATTGGTGTAACGAGCATTTCATTCACATCAAGGCAATGCGAAAGGTTCGTGAAGTTAGACAACAATTGAAGGATATCTTGATTCAACAGAAACTATCAGTTAAATCATGTGGATCTGATTGGGATATTGTCCGAAAATGTATTTGTTCAGGTATTTTATGGTTTCCATTTTTTAAATAGTCAATTAATATATCATATTTTGTAGCTTATTTCTATCAAGCGGCTCGTCTCAAGGGAATTGGAGAATATGTGAATCTGCGAACTGGAATGCCCTGTCATTTGCATCCGACATCCGCTTTGTATGGACTGGGAACCACTCCCGATTACGTTGTCTATCATGAACTTGTGATGACTGCTAAAGAGTATATGCAATGTGCAACAGCAGTCGATGGTTATTGGTTAGCAGAACTTGGACCTATGTTCTTCTCTGTAAAAGAAACTGGAAGAAGTGGACGAGAGAAGAAAAAACAAGCAGCTGAACATTTAAAAGAAATGGAAGAACAAATGCAACGTGCTCAAGAGCAAATGGTAGAAGAAAAAATTCAAGCAGCACAACGTGAGGAGGCTTTAATGCCCAAACAAGAGATTTTAACTCCAGGTGCAACACCCAGACGAACTCCTTCACGTATTGGCTTATAGTGTGTTTCGATGATGATGAAATCAATCTCTACACACTTTTCTACGTTAGTTCATATGTTTATTGCAAATGTTATTCGTACGTTTCCTTTTATAATAAAAATATTTGATGTTCAAGTAAATCTCTAGATTTCAGGTTTAAGTATGTTCCACACTTGTATCGTTTCCTCTCAACCATTGAATAGTTTCATCTATCCAGTTTCTGAATGCACTTACACGTGTGTAAACTCCTGGATATTCTGTCAATGCACACTGAACTCCCCATGAGATAATCCCGATAAGTTTGTTGTTTGCAACTGCAGGACCGCCTGAATCACCTTTACACGAATCTTTTGCTTCACTTTGTGAGCCTGCGCAAAACATGTGATCGGCAATAGGATTCACATATCTATAAACTTCTTCACACTCTGTTTGGTTAACTATGGGCAGTGCGACACTTTGCAGAATTCTCGGGAAGAAACCGTTGAACTAAAATTAAATGATTAAAGTATAATCTCGAATTTTGTACTAAAACTCATGTACAGCCAGGAAGCCCCAACCGGAAACCAGTACTTGTTGATCATAAGGAAGAGATTCGTTGATTTCTGGCAATCCAATCGGTTGTTTTGTGTCATCAAAGATCATTTTTGTTTTTAGCTTCACCACAGCAATGTCATAGTTATAGTTGGAAATATTGAATCTTGGATGACGTATAACGCGCTCAACCTCATGTAAACTTCCTCCGGTAGCGCGATAAGTTGTGCCCACACGAACTTTGAATGCTTTCATGTACGACGGGTATTCCGAAACATTGAAACAGTGACCACCAGTTAAAATAATGTCATCATCTATTATAGCTGCTCCACAACGATGTAGTCTGTAATAGTGTATGGTGGCCACCCACGGAACAGTTTCTATAGGAGAATCATAGCCGCCAACAATTCGTTCCATAATCGGGTCTGAATAGAACGTGTGCTGTTAAGAGTGTGCACTATAAATCAAATAAGGACTTACTGTTACGAGCTCCCACTGCAACTAACGTGCTATAGAACAATAAAACACTCAAATTCATCATTTAGAGAACTATAAATCTCTCACTTTCTTCAATCAACATGCGTCTACAACTCAACAATTCCTTAAACAAAAGCTTAAATGATGTCGAGCTATTTGGTTTGCTGATAAAAATGGATTCTTTGAATAAACAAAGAGTGTTAATGAGACATGCATTGCTTATCATGTACCTTCTAAATTGACTTTTAGTTTCAAATCTTGCCGACACTTGTTCAAACAAAACTTTTTCCGCTTCGATAATGTGTTCTTGTTTTTGTTAAGGAAATATTCTTAATGGTGATTAGAATAGAGTAACATATGAAAGTCTAATTAGTTTGGAAATGTACATTACTTTTATGTTTTTAATACCAGGTTTCTGGAAATCCGAAGTTACTTACTAGTTTGAACGTAAATTAATGGTATGAATGGTAAATGGTACTACAACGAATATTCAGGAATAGTTTTCAATGGAAAATTTCATATCTTTATTTGTGTCCAAAGGTGACTTGCTTTAACGGAGGGTCTCCATCCAAAGGAGCCAAAAATTTGAGCCTGAAATTGAGTTTCAAATTAAAATTTAATGGTAAATTCAAGTTAATTTTGATCTTCCTTCATTTTGCGAATCAACAGAAGTTTACCTTGTTTAAATACGCTGGTGGATGAAAGATGTCGCTGTGCTCATATTAACCGTGCAATTGTTTCAAACATTTGTATATTGTATATTTGGTGCATTTGTAAGGCGTTTTGTAGAACAGTTTCCTAGTGTTTCTCTTCCTCTCTCGACAAATGCTCTCTGTTGTGTTTTTCCATCATTGCTCTGGTCTTGACCGAAACATTTTCCGAACTTCATTCGTTTATCAAACGCGCCCCGAGACGGTCTGTTACGGTTTCACGTGCAAAACGCAAAAACACGTGTTGGCTTTTCGTAAAACTCGAGTAAAAAGAAGCACAACCGGTTCATGGAACAAATTTGAATTTGAATTTTTGTTTATTTACAATTGAAGTGAAACGGGAATTTCGTCGAACAGATTTGCAGGAAAAATCGTAAATAAATAAATAGAAAACAAAAGAAAGTGAAATTAACGGGATTATCCAGTGGAAAAGGGAAATTTTCTCTTGTTTAGGTGTTTCGCAGTCGGTTGATCGTCAGAAGAAAATGAAGTTTTTCTGGAAAAAGTGAATTTTCTTGTTATTGTGATTGCAGGGAATTTTTCCTCAAATGTTAACGACTCAGTGGTGAAGTGAATTGAGGAAAACGTTGTGAAAACTCCTGAAAATTACATGAATTTCGTGATTTTTATTTAATTGAAATTTCAAATGAAACCTACGACTGGACGTTGTCCTTCTCGCACACGACAATTCTTTTATTTGAATTTAATTTTATTTTGAATCGCACGTTCCTGTTCGATTAATTAAAACCACGGACGAGGTGAGGTGAGTGTCATTTCGGAAACTCGAATCTTATTTGAATTTTTAATGCATTCTCTAATTTAAATCGAACTTGAATTTGAATTTGAATTTGAATTTAAATTTGAAAAAGTCTGTGACTTGTAAACATAAATGTTGCCAACATAGAATTAATAAAACAAACACAGACTAGAAGCCGATGAAGGTGAATCCAGGCGATATTTTGAGGATTTTATCGGAAATTTGGTATCACCGGAAGTTCTCCGATTCACAGTTATGGAGCCCATATCCGTTGAATGTTCTCTCTTATCGGATTTCAAAGTTGTTGACATTTGAATTGTGACAAGATCGGTAGGAGCTTCGGTCTGCCGTACTAAGAAAAAAGGTCATAAGCGCCAAAAGTCCGAATTCGGGTTTTGAGTATTTTTGTACTGATGAAAACCTTTTCTATCTCTCTGCCATGAAATAAAGGCATATATCGTTCAGAGTTTCAAGTAAATGACTAATTGATTAAGCCACATCTCATACATGTACAGCAGTTTCTTAAACTTAAGCTGCGAATATCTCAAAACTATGAAAATGGACATATGACTTTCTTTCTCAGCACGGCAGTATTAACATTCAACTACAGTCGAAGTCCTCTAACTTGAAAATTTTCTTAAGAAACTAGCGCTCCCTTCAAGTTAGAAGACTTTGACTGTAATTACAAGATTGACCCTCACACCTATTAGCATACGGGACTGAAACATAAATCCATGAAGACTTCAATCCATTCAGTCAAAATGAACTGTTTTGATTGGCGACTTTTGCTTGTATTCGGTATTTGCAGGTCCCTTCTGTCAAAATCTGAACTTTTGTTTGGTATCATTCTTACCACTGTTTTGATTGGTCAAATTCAATGTATTTGTTGTGGAGATTGCTTTATGTTTGTCATTTGAAAAATATTTTTGAGATTTTTCTTTAATTCGTCTAGAGATGCGTCTAACTATTCGAAAATTTTAATCCTCTGTAATATTGATAAATATTTCTGAAAATATGAAATTCAAGAAGATGAACATGAACACCTACCCTGTGTTTGATTTGCATTCATTACCTATTTTTTGGCCTCATTTATATTCGCTAGATTTAGGTATATCACTGTAATAGGGTTTATCATAATTCAAGGACTGATATCAAATATCGGATCTATAAGGAAAACAGTGACGCCCTCACACGGAGGACGATGCCGTCTTGCGATTAATTCTCGGTATTATTGAAATATTTCAAGGATAAAAGAAGGAAATCATAATCCGCTCTTGATGGGTATCTAACTTTCAAAATATCCTTTTAACGCCCCATTCTGACGTGATAAAGGCACATTCGGTATTGTATGAAGTGTCACATTTTGTCAGATGGAAGCGGAATAATTCCAGTGACATTTCATCCACATTTTGGTTTCGTCTGATGGAATTGGGTGATGATGAAAATGAATTTTCAATTTCCATTAAGCCGGATAATAGCATATCCTATTAACACGAAAAAATGGCGATAAAACATTTACGCTTGTATTTATGAGAAACCAAAATGAAAGGAATCTGTTCTGGGAATTCGTCTTTGTGGGAGGATTTTGCGGAATTCGCCCTCTGGGATTTGTGATGGATTTTTGATAACTTCAAGCAGTTCTGCTTTTTTTTTGACTCAAATTCCTGTTTATGAGACACTAAATTCTCATGATCTCGGAATATATTTCGGATTCCAGAATTTAGCGCGACACAAAAGTGTCATTTTGAAAAAGGATTTTAAATGTTAATAGCTCATCTTCTTACGTCAACCCTTCTTTGGATAAAGAAAACCCATTTGCAAATTTCGTTCATTTACAATTCGTGTTAAAATAATTACGTTATAAAAAACTTTGGGCTAAGTAAAAGCACATCAAGTTGTGAAATTAATTACTTCAGAAACAAGCTTTCTTGGAATTTAAATTCAAAACGTTGATGTGTCGGGTTCGTCCTAGTTCTGAAGAAAATTATGTAATTCGGCGAATAGTTAATAGATGGCTTTGAATAAAATAGAGACACATATTCCACTTGGTTCATGTTCGGATGTGAATTTTCTTTTCCTGACATTCTCAATTCGGTGGGCTACTTTTCGTCCGTGTAAATGTTGTCAGTGTGTATTACAGTGGGTGATCAAATTATTACACTCAAAGCAACAAAATCATTTATTTGGGCTCCATTGCTGACTAAGCATGCTCCTAAGGAATTCTTTGGATATTTAACAGTTCTGGAGTTTTGTGTCATGCCTTCATTATTTTCTCAATTAACTCCCTTCTTGTTGTCAGCACCTTTTCTCTTGAAATATCTTTTTTAGAGCTGCCCATACATTTTCGACTTGTCACCGGTTGATGTCCGGTGAGTTTTTAGGTCAGTTCAGGGCCCGGATTAGTTGGTCCCCTAGAAACTTTGTGGCAAAAATATTCTCGCTGCTATAGTTACTTGTACCAACAATGCGTTAAACACGGAAATAATGAAAAATTAGCTGTAAGACAATTCACTGTCTTCCAATTTATTTTGACAAAATATTTTTAATTAATATTAATTATTTCTTTGAAAATTATTTTTGGTTTATTCTTTCACAATTTGCAACTTTAAAAAATTCAAAATGTCAACAAACTCGAAATGTTTGAAAGAATTCAATTTAAATATAACTCTATTCAAAATTTTTCCTAATTGCCATAACAAATAAATACAAAAATAATTGTCCCCATACCCAGCATAGCAACCCGAATCAATCCAAAAATTGTCCCGCCAAAAAGTTCACCATAATTTCATGGTCGAGAAATTTTGATAATTGCTAACGATTAGGGAAGCTTTTCAGCAAAATTATTCGAAAAATGTGTTTTGATTGGCAAATCAAATGATTTATGAAAATAAAAAATGAAGATCGTCATCACCATCATCAGGTATTGACGTGTTGTTTCGATCGTTTCCTCTCCGATCTGTCGGGAATATCTTGAAAGTTGTCCAATTATTTTGTGTGAATTTATTGAAATTATGTTGATCTTCATTCAACAGTAGAACAACATTTCTAAAATAGCCGTAAATCGGCACTAAATCCAAGTTGATGCTTATGAACATCAATTACTTATCGCACCTCGTATGATGTTTCCTTGTTATTCTAGATTTAGCCATCATTGGAGCACCTCCACGTTGAGAGCTTCCAACATTTCATTATTGTTAATGATGGGGGTTAATTGGGCAAAGTGTTCTGGCAATTGGCCATGGAAAACATTTACCCCTAAACCGATTGCATTGTTTCGCATCATCTCAATTTAAGACGCACACTTGGGAGGTTTCGGAATTTCTATTAATAAATGAAAACGTCGCTGCCATCGTCATCATTTGTTGATGCGAAATTTACGATTTTAATTACCTATTCGCGGCTAATAAACAAAAAGTTCAAAAACTGCAATTTAACTTCCTGTATTCCGCCCCTTTTACCCCGTCCATATCGTTGGGGTGCTTCAAATTTATCGAAATTATTTGAATCTATTATTTTTAGACTATCACGCTCAGGATTTTCGAGAAAACGCTTTAATTATTACGAAATTATTATGATTTATTTGTTAGATTCTTGTTTTGTTTAGAAAATTCGCTGCAAAATAATTTCAACAATTAGTTATTGTCATAATTCTTTGGCATTTTATTGTTAAATTTACGTTTAACTGAACGGGAATTGGGTCAATAATTTCAGTTTTATGGATTCTATTGATTGGATCTTTCAATGTTAAGAAACTTTGTCAAAATCAACCCGCTATAGACGCTTCGTATGTTAATGTCATCTCTTGGAATGACCGTGGACTAAAATGAAAAATGTTTCGATTTTATGTTCTGCTCGTTTCGCACCCACACACTCCGACATATGTTTCTCTAGTCAATCTGTGGTTCAAATTGCTAGGCGTGGCGTGAAAATTGGATCTATTCCTATTTCCTCTCTGGAGTGGCAGGAAGTTTTTCGAAGACTTAAATAAAGTGAAATAACCTTTCTACCATCACCACTAATCATTTTAAAAGTGCACTTATTAAATAATCCTATACTAGTCAATTTCGTGATTTGAAAACAATCCACTGTGCCATTGCGAACAAGTGCCGCAGTGGCTAGACTCTAGAGAATTGAAGATAAATTAGCAGTTTGTCCCTGCAAAATAAACAAGAAGGAAATTCCTCTCCTAAACCTAAACCTAAAGGCTGTTACCTGGAAGTAAGGATTTCGCTTGTATCATTAACTACTAGGTAATAGATTCTTCTAGAACTTGACTGACGACAGCCTGGAATGTGACCTATTTCCGGAAAATGCCAAATTTTTTGGGAATCTGGTTGAAATGTCAAAGACATTAGTAAATATTTGATGTCACTATATCGTGACAATAATGACTGTCAGCGATGTGATATTCATTGTAAATGATATACATATTATCAAATTTTAAAGTTTGTTAAACTCATTGCGCAAACATGGTGTCAATATCAGAAATTTTGTGATACAATTACAACATGATCATGGGAAGCATATGTGTCAAAATTATTTTTTTCGTTACAAGAAAATTACATTACTTTATTTTTAACTGATTTCTTCATCTACTAATTCTCTAACTTAAAAAAAACCTCCAAGCTGATCTTTTTAATTGAGTAAAATTCTTCCGATTTCAGTAGAAAGCCTGTTTCTAGATCTAGTAATCGTTGCCCTAGGGGTACCTTTCCCTGATACCAATTAAATATTGCAAATGAAGCTATCGATGGCAAAAGTACTTAGCATCCAAACAAAAGTATCGAGTTTGGTCTTGTATTTATCTTGGATCGGTTTCTCCCTAATTACAAATTAAGCGTGAGGTTTACGTTTCACAAAATTCAGAAGTTATGAAAGCCTGGAGAGGCAAAATCAATCTGAGTAAAGTTCTTTTAAAGCTCAAATATGTACCGAGTGGCGTAACTTTAATTCGTTACAATTATAAATGAATGGAACTAGACAGGTGCATTGCAGCGCTGTTACTATAAGATGACAATTTTAATGTTACAAGTGTATAGAAACACCACATAAAATAATTAAGATTTAAGAACAGAGTCATACTAATACCTCACAAAAACCTTTTACACAATTGTTCCAACTTGCGTTCGGTAACTGCAAAAATTTGTAAAGGAGAGAAACAAATTTCCCCTCCGAGCAGATTCGTAGAATTGATCACGATGACACTTGTACCAAGGCAAAATTTGACGTTTGTACCAAAATCTACTAATCTAATTTTGGGTTGAGTCTCTTTCTGAGAGATTAGTCCAAAAAACGTTTTACCAATAAGGCTAGGGATCAGTTCTTATGAGGTTTATGCCTCAGAAGTTTTCAGACTAGACACCCTACAAGCCTGATTGGTGAATTGGCAAGAAGAAAAGTGAGAGTAAGTATAAGTGTAACCTGAAGCTAAAGCTTTCATAACTGGAACCTCAACCGTTAAAAGGAGTTTTCTTGAGTATCTCCTCGGGGCTGGTGTGTGTAAGAAATATTCTTGGAAGTACATAATGATGTCTCTTTCTTTCACTTCATTTGTAAGATTCCTGAGAGAATATCTATCAACTTGAGAGGGTATCAAAGTGAGTGAGTTTGAAATCTCACTTACCCTTTCCTCTTCTTGTGACAATTTCCTTTCATAATTCATTCCATCTCTTCCTAGTTCCAGTAGAGGTCAATTTAGGTCAAGTAACCTACTCCTTGCATTAACATAAACTAGGAAGGATAATTTGAGATAAGTGTCAACTCAATATAAAATTGAACGTGAGAGTTACGTGCAAATATAATACGTGAATTATGAGAAAGATGTGTCAACCACAGACGGTGTTCTCAGTATAAAGTCGATAAAATTTGGACATATCATCACACATTCGTCCAGGTGATAAAATTCCCTCAATGTTTTTGTGTGACGAGGTGAAAAATGAAAGGGAATTGCATTTATCCGAGACGATGCATTCTCTCCAGATGTGAAATAGTTTTGAGGGTTTTGTGATAATAAAAAAGAGGGGGAGACTATAAAATTCCCAGCTAGGGTTAATTCAATTCGAAGTATCATTTTCAACAGACACGCCCGTGCCATGTTTTTGATCCACCCAAAGGTGGTACATTCTCAGCATACTTATTGATTTATTACCTGTAGTAAAATATTTTAAAACGACATTAATTTGGAATTTTACCTTCTTCAATATGCGATACTTCAAACCATATATCATCTTGAAAATTCTTTATGAGATTCACTTTCGAAATTGCTTCAAGAAGTTGTCTCTGGCCACAATAGCATTCTCGGGACGAAGAAACCCTTGCAAGGAATAAAAGGGTTGGTTTCTTATGAATTGATTTTTGAAGTAACAAATAATATTTACTCCTTAATTAACATGCAGTTGAAGATTTGTCGCGCGTCTTTATTTATTTTGATAATTCGTTTATCGTTTACGATGGAACGTCCCTGTATTTAGCAGAAAGCAGTTGTCTTGTGCTATTTAAGCAATTTTATTTATTTATTGATATAATTTATACAACAATTTACAAACCCTCTAAAGTTGTACCAATTTTTTTAATGACTTTGTGTTACCACTGGTATACTAGGCTCCATAGCTGTTGCAGCTGATTGAGGATAGTACCTCACTGGTCTTCAAAAAAAGCACTTCGGCTTAGACCACTCGGCATAAACAAATTTGTCCACCAAATTGTGGAATTGTGAATAAGTCTGTTCACGTACTAAATAAATCGTTTTGAGAGAATTTAACGAAAAGTAACGGAGGGGAAATATACTTGAAAGTGATAGATGGTACTGGAGAAATTAGCTAGTTGTTCATTTGACAGGCGTATGCAACAAACGTTAGAAATTCAAGTGTAAAATTGGTTTATATTCGTTCATGATTCGGACCAAATCTTGAACCTTCTCGTGGGATTCAATTTTTTCTAATCTAGATTTGGTCAAAATGTGGATCCATTTCAAAGATAGGGTTGCAGCTGTCAAATTTCTTTGAAAGATTGGACACCTGAAATCATGTCAAGTGCCAGTAACTAGTAATTGAAGAGACACTATTAATTGAAATAGACAAAATGCACCTGTGACAAAATTCAAAGACTTCTGAAAGTGACACAATACACTTTATTTGTAGAATTATGAAAATCTCAAATATTACGATCCGAAACTTATGACGAAACAATGTCCGGGTTTCTCAAGCAACATGGTGGGATTGCATCAAAGATGGACTCATTAAGATCTCGAAAGAATTCATAAACCCGAGCATTTCGAGAATTTGTGTAAGAAGTTAGGGAGAAATGATTTAATATAATTTCCATAAGAAGAGTCACTATAATATACACCACAAGAGCACTGTCTGGGATTATTTGTTTGCTGTTCAATGGGATTAATTGGATGTTTTGAAACAATCATACGCATTCATCCAGAATATCAAGCCCCGGTCATGGCTCCATCATCTCATTAATCGCTAAGTTGATACCAACAGCCCATGGAGCAGGGTGATTCGATTCGAAGTGATCTGGACTCACGGAAATGCCTGACACCGAGTCTTGTGCTCATATGTATTTTTATTCGGATTGAATGATATTCATGTGGGGAAGGGTGGATCTATGGATCTTAACTGAAAATGGAAATGAATTATTGTATCTGGTGAGAATGAGTCTCCATTTTGAATCCAAAAAAAAACTACAAGATCACCGCCATCTGGTTGCAAGTCGTGAACTTTTTTATTTGTGTGGCTCCTGGTTTGAAATTAAATTTCTGTTTTTTATTGAAATGTTACAGAATTCTGATGGGTTTGTAACCCAGAGATATGCTCCGCCATGCTGGCGTTCAAGATGATCTCAAAAAAAAGAAACATTAATAATGGAGACATTAAAATAAAATTCGAATTCGAATTTAAATTTGAATTGGCCCGGCCCTATGTCGGTCTAATTTGACAATTTCGATTAATTGATCGCCATTTGTTGCGGTCATTTCCAAGAGACTTCGCGAACGGATGTGACATAAAAAAAACTTTTCCAACGTGACTTGACTGATTCGTTTGTTTATTGAAATATTTATTTCATTTATTAATCATTCATTAATGCTAATTACTCAGTTTTCATTGGAATCAATTAAAAATCGACTTAAGCACAAAATTTCAAGGAAAATAAAACCGGGCAAAGCACGTTATTTGCATTTATCAATGAAACTAATAAAATTAGAGCACAGTCATTTTATTTTTAACTGTTTTAATTGAAAGACTTGTCTAAAATTATTCATATTTTTTCATTTTTCTTCTGTTTCCTGTTGAGTTATATTTGGAAAGCCAATTTCAGCCATGTGTTTGCATTTTCTTTTTGATTTTTCTCATGGAAGAGATTCACTGGACTTGATACAATGAGAATACTCGGAATATTTTAGCTGCAAAAGGTCGTTTGGACAACATGACGCTTAACAAATCCTCAATATTGAAAGCACAATTGGTACTTGTATCTTGGAGACACTTCCTCATCAAGGTACTCAGTAATTAGTGTCCTGATAAATACGTCAAGAAAGATGAGATTCCCTGGCACCACCTAACTCTGATGGACAATTTTATTGAGGAATAGCCAGGGCTACGTGCCGTTCCCTAATAACCTTTACGTGCAAGAAATTCACTTGTAACAACAAAGAAATTGTGATTTCCTTTTTAATACAGTGAAAAGTATTTTTTAAGGAACCTTTTCATAGAAAATCTCTCTCGGACATATTCCAAACCCTTTTCAACCGAAAATACTTTAGTCAACAGCCAATACCAGACAATAGAGGTTAAGGTAATTTCAGGTAAAACTGCTTAATATCTGTCTATTTGGGAAAGTCGTAACAGACTGCAATAAAAAAGGACAAAAGTCGTCTTGGGATACAGGGAAAATTGGGTGTTTCCCGGGTGTGAAAGGATAATTGAACGATTCAAGTGGACAATTTCAAGACGTTTTATTGCTGGATTAGTCGTTCGGAGGTGATTTTCCCATGCAAAGTGTGAGAAAATTTTATAAACTTGGAAACTTTGTCACACGTTTTTCGAAACATTTCTTACAGTTTCTTTTAAATCGGAAACTATTTGCAATATCCTTGGGAATTGACGTCAAGGAGAAGACTTTCACACGAGAATAGCACGTTCATTTTTCTGCACTTTGTTGTTATCTACGTGATACACCTTTGTATATGAAGATTATACTATACAACTTAACTAGAAATGAGATTTCATTTACCATACAACAGGATCAGAAATGCTTGAACTATAACACTAAACTTATAAACATCACTTTGATATCAGAATGATTTCAAAGACAACTCCACCAGCTAGTGTTATCCACAATTACAGCAGATTGCTATCGGGCACAGGGTTAGGTTAGGTTTATTTGGGTGAAGTGCCACATGTACTTTTAGTTTCATTCTGACTTTCATCCGCAACTTAAGCAGGGAATATAATGCAGGGCGTCGCGCCATTAGACATCTTTTTATTAGGCAATTGGAATTTTGAAAAAAGTGACACTTCTTGTCATTGCAATTTGCCTGCAATTCTTGATTTGCTTCCACAAGTTTTCCCTTAAATTTTTATTTTTGTGGCCTTTATTTTCTTTCCCATACAGAATGGGAAACTCTTTTACAACTTCTACAACGTCTCTGGACTTTTGATTTTCTTCCACCGTATTTTGATTTTCTTCCATCTTTGAAAGAAAACATATCGACGAAACTTTGACAATTGCTATCGACACGTGAAAATTTCGAAATGCATCGGTCTAAATTCACGCCGCGACCCCTCGCATTATATTTTCACCTTTAGTCTTCCTCACAGCAATGTTTCTTATGAGTTCTATGGCTGAGTGTCAGTCTTTGACTTTCGACCAATGCTGGGCAGAAGCGTTGTAGATGTTCAACTGTCTTGTCTCCCACTTCACACGCTTTGCAGAAATTGTAAGTTGTGAGTCTCCGGTTTTGTGACTTGCCAGGATTGAGAAACATTTCTCAGCGTCAAACCAACTACAACTATCAGTAAAAAGGGTTGGACTTCATGTACCCTTTCCAGCAGATGGTAGCTTAATTAAACCCTCTATCATTTTATCATTTACAATAAGGTCAGGAATGATCCAATATCACTTGCTCTAATTAAAGGAAGTCAGACGTTATGTTATCCGTAGCGTTCGAAAGACCATCATTGTTGAAAAGTTTACAGGTTTTGATGTTGTTGTCTCAGAAATTATTTTATTTTCAACTTTTTCTCAATGTTATTTCGTTAATAAATTATTTAAATTTTGTTCTATTATCTTGCAGGAGCAAGCTACATATTGTTCATCTGTCTCCATGTGAGAGAATTCAATTTTGAGGAGGAAGTCGAAGGTAAATGGTTCAAACCAACAAAATTCATTTTCGCTTAAAATAGTTAAATATTTGTTTATTAGTTTGTTTGTTAAACTCATTGCTGGGGTAAGTGGGATAAGGAATCTTGTATTAGACACGTCATTGGTCAGTGAGAAACATCTCAGAAAACCTCCAAAGAGTCCTTTTATTTAAGATAAGAAATCCTTGACAATCATTACTCTATGGTTTATTTTTGCACCCACAGAAGATCATAACAATGTGTTTAAAGGAAGTTATCTCACTTTTCAAAACTCTTCCAGTTGTACTTTAGGAAACGTGAAAGGAGAAAAATGTGTATGCTCGTGACCGGGAATCGAACCACGGACCTTCCGCTTGCCGGGCGGATTCTCTAACCACTGAGCTATCCCGCGCATATTTTCTGTTCCTTTCATGTTTCTTCACATATTGAGTCGCCACAGTACCATGACATACAAGAAGAAACTGATCTTGTGCCACCAAAAAGTTTAAAGAAAATGAAAAAAATTCTTGCTTTCCAGGAAGCATTCGTCCAAATCAATTCAGTCTATGGACTTTTTACAATTTCTAATGAATCGTGACGCGGCGATAGCTCGGAACTAATGAGAAGTACCTCGTAACCTATGTAGTTTACAAGTCCTGCGAAGTCGGTGCAATACTGCAATATGTCTAGACTCGTAAATGTAGTTTTAGTACTAATAAAATCCTTCCACAAGATTGGAATCATTACGTCCTTATTTGATGTCCTCAAGTGGCTCATCCCAAAAACAGACTGTCATAGCGCCGCATCCTGTGGCTGAGTACTCTCTATATCTTTCGAAGATTATTTTTTCGCCATTGCGCTATAAATGTCACATCCTTGGCGAAGTGGCCTACAGAATCTATTTTGAATTGTAAACATCGTCTGATAAAAATAAACGTAAACATTCGGTTCCAGACAAGAAGGCGCGGGTCATGTTTAGACAAACTTAAGAAAGTGTTTATTTAAAGATTACTTTCTTGACCGTGAAAACGACAAACTTACATAAATGTAAGGGAAACACTTAGTTCTATAAAAAAAATACTTGTAATTCAATTTTGATTTTGTTTACTTGCTTCAAAATAATTAGAAAATCAAAAATCAAAGCTTTGTGCATCTGAAAATTCTATCGCCCGGCATCGGGAAGCTTTGATTTTCTGTTTATTTTGAAAAGTCATCTCGTTTTTCCGCACGCACGTAATTAAAGCGATTGATGTGTTTTATAAACAGTCTTGATCAATTAAAGCACTCTCGAATGATTTAGGAAACGAGTGTTTCATGTTTGAGAAGGTATAAAGGATCGAATATGAATTTGTGTTTGTCAAAATTTCAAATTTGACAGTTGGAATTCTTCCGTTTTCTTTCGAAACGAATTTTCAAATGTTCACAAACCTCACAAATGTTTTGACACTTTCATTAATAAAATTAAAATGTCGGAAGGAATATGGAAAAATAACATAAATACTGCTGATGTATTAGTATATTTCGATTCCGATGACAATATAGAGTGGCATCTGTCAGGGGTTATCGTTCATTGTTTTTTGGTAGATGTAGTTTGCATCTGTACTTAAAAATTGGAAAGATAGAAATCGCATCGAGACGAAAATGAAATAAATGTTCAATTTGCAAATTAGACCTCCCCTTTTTATAAGACGTGTGCGGAACATAAAATGTCAAAGTGACTTGGTTCCAATTCCGTAGGGCTTCAAATGTTCTGCATAGTTGATACATTGAACATAAACATAAAGGTCGATCATTATCAGAAAGGATTAGTATTCGAGTGAACTTCGTAACGAACAACGCAATAAAAAGCACACCAGCTCGACTCACTGTGAGACGTCGCGATTGAAGAATATGAGGAAAACACAGTTTAAGAATATGTGGAAAACTCGAGATTGAATTTTTTGTTTGCCGGGCAAATACTCTAACCACTGATCTACCGTGAACGTGATCCGTGATCCGATACAGATAGTAATAAAAACATGTTTCACCATAATCTACATTATTATCTACAATATGTAGGTAATATAAGAACAGGACTACTAGGACACACCTTGATACAAGGAATTACATCAAGAGCCCAAGTATGGTCTGGATAAGTATATAAAATAAAATAATCACATGTTGAAATGAAAGACAAAATGTTCTTGCGGAATTAGTGATGAAAACTGTCTAGAATAACCAATGGACTTGAGTCACTCCAGGATTCCTTGTAAAAACCACGAGACATCCGAACATTCCAACCCTTAATTCAAGATGAAATAATTAGCTAATGACTTCATGGTTACATGTAAAAGTCATGGAGTATCACTGAAATCTGTCCACACTCGTTTCACAGACAGTTCATAACCACAAATTCGAAGTAATCTGCAACAATAGCTGCACTTGTAAATATACTCTTGAAAAATAGTAAAATCCCAGATCTGCTGAATGTCTGGAAAATGTTATAAACAACAAAAAACTGATTTTTTCCCAAGTGCATAAATTGCGTGCAGAAAAATTGTCAGAGTTTGAAAATATTTTGCAAGCATTGTAACTAGACTGTGACACAAAAAGCAGCAAAACAAAATGATTCCAACAAAAACAGTGCGTGCAGTAGTTGTGCAGCATTGCTGAAAGAAAAACGTTAATATCATGTAAATATAAATGATTTTTATTTATTTGCATAACCATTATCGCTTTTTCTAAGATTTAAAACTCAATGGCTCTTGTTTAAGTATTCCCTGCGAAGTCTCAATAAATCATGGCGTCTTGCAACCGCAGCGCATATACTTGAAGTACAGTCTTAATGTCATGAAGAATTCTGTGAAGAGAACCAAGTCCACCTAATTGTCTCGTCGACCGAAGAAGCTACAGAGTATTTTTAATTTAAAATTTTGAAAAAATTGTCTCCTACAGAAAAGTTGTCAGTTTTGAGTGATACGAAACAAATGGCAACCATGGTATCCGCCAACAGAACATGCAACTTAGTTATATTCCCAGGAACTTGTCAGTCACTACACCCGCTTGTGGATTAACTCGGATCTGAGTAACTGGATGCTTTGATTTATGCCCGAACAACGTAAGATTACACTGTTTTGTTGATTCTAATTAATCCTTTTAGAACCGTGGATATTCTAGAGATTATGAGGATCTTGTTACACACCGAGACGTCTTGGACGGGGAAGGAATTCTATTGCGAAAGACTTGTTGGGAACATCAAAAGCAGAGGATATCAAAATTTAATCCTCGGATGATTTGGATGAAACACTTAAAGTCATATGTCTTTGAATTATTGCCGGAAGGGCTATAATGGATCGTTGTAATAAAACGGAAATAAAAGTTTTGACACTTGTTATGGAGACAACTCAAATTAAAACAAAATTGGAAAAAGACATTTTCATTTTATGACTTTGAACAACGATGGAGTCGTGTTCCGAATTACAAAAATTACTTTAAACTTGAACTTTCACTTTCAATCATAATGATGGTGAGTCATAGTTCAAGATAGATCAACGTTGAGACTCCAAATAACGAAGGAATCAACAATTCAATAGATGGAATTGACTTGCTGTACATGGTTCTATATAATATCGATTAGTTATAATTACAGTACAACTAGAATGTGATGTTTATTTCACATACAACATGAGAGAGTTTTATAAATAACAAATGTTAACGAAATTTGAAATAATATCAAAACACCTGATGGAAAGGAAATATTGTTAAAGGATATCTTAAAATTACTCTTTGAAATCAGAAACAATCCGTCACCTCATGAGCTGAATAATCAACATCTTTGTTTTATAAACTAAAAATCAGATGATCGTTAGTTCTGGATCACTTGAAAGTTGTTTCATTCTTTAAGTGTTTTTAATTTGGTTCTGATTTCTTGCGACGTGATTTGAGGCGCATAATTTCAAAACCTGCCATGTCCACTGATTGTTTTGTAAAACTACAATAAAATTAGCTTATAATTTGCGACTTCTGAATCTAACGTGATGGTTAATATAGCGGCTTTTGAAACTCACTTCAGTTCTTAAATTAAAATTACAAGAGACTGAGGACAGTTTTTAAACTAATCAGTTTTTCATATTTGATTCAAGGCTGACAACAGAATGCAAATTTTAATCAAAACTTAAATTTTTCGAAAAGTGGACACAGACAGTTTTGATTCTATACGACTCAATTATAATAAAAGAAGTACAGTCGAACCTGGGTAAGTGAGAACTGGGTAAGCGAGAAAACTCGTTAAGTGTGAGTAGTTGGCTGGTCCGTCATAATTCATCTCTATAAGCTAGAATCTCGGGCTAGTGAGAAACATCCATAAGAGAAAGAGAGATTGCGGTCCCTTGAACTCGACTGTAGTAGCTTCATTTGTTATGTAGTGAAACTGACAATTTGACACAGTTCCACCTTCTCTGACTCTGTCCTTTGGAGATTCCTCACCACAACTATAACTTCAATATGTATGTAGATATAGATATGAGTTTAAATTCGTTTGTGAATAACCTAAAAGTGGAAACAGATTAAAACATCAAAAAACACAATTCTCCATTTAGCACGTTTAGCTTGTTCAACGCCGTGTTAATGAGAACTTCACTAGTTCAACCAATAAATCCTTCAAATAAATACGAGTATAAACTCGAACTTGTTGAAAGATTAACTCAGAGATAATCATCAGTTTGTGTCAATTAAAAAAAATTTAAATGTTCTTAAGTACATCAAAGTAATTAACACAATTTCGGTTTCTAATAAATCTGTTTCTGGTTATTGTAAATTATGCAGCTTGTAAACGATTTATTGTCAAGGAAAAGCTATTAAAAATTGTGTACCTTTAAGATGTAACTAAGTCAGTTCACTCTTGTTAATTCTCAACTTAATTGATTCTAATGAACAGAAATCCAAATATAGCGAGGATTATAGTCCTACGAATGTTCATATTTATTACGATAGATAATAATGATTTCAAATTCTGTGAAGCTTCGTCCATCGTACTCCAACTGCAAAATGTTGGAGTTTATATAGTAATGGAAGATACAATTGCAGTAACCAAATTGTTATGGAAGTCGGAGGAAATACAGTTTGGAATAGATTGTGCCCAAAACAGTATCGGTGACTCATCTAGGGCTTAATTTTGATATCAAATCGTTATCTTAGAAATTTGTAGTACACATTTCATGATTTTGTAAACTCGATTGTATCGTTGCACCATTCCTGTATCATGTACGTTCAAGTACATAATGTACATTCCTTAATTATCTGAAACACAATTTCTAGATGAAGACGAGAAATTTTGTAGCTGATGTTGTAATGCTACTACAATTACAAGAATTTGAAGTGATAAAAGTAGAAATTTTTTTATCGATTTGTCGTTTCAGTTAATTGATTAATTTTGAGCAGTTCCATGGAATCAAGTGGATAATAGGCACAGTCTTCAAGTGTTCATAATAAGAGGGTGAAAATGGTATAGAGGCTTTGTTTCTTTGAACTACAAAAGAGGAAGCACTAAAAATCCAAAATGTTAACATTAATGACAAAGTAAAAAAATAAATGCGGTGAATGTTACTAACATGACTGACATCAGGAGAGCCGAAAGTAAAAAAGAAGAAGCCTTACATCCCGAGACTAGTTCTTCCATGAATACTAATTGTCGTCTTTCAGTTTCAATTGAAAGTGTAATCGATATGCGCCAGTGAAACGAGGGAGGATCTCAACTCCAAGTCTTTAAATCTTGCAATTGAGGAGCGTTTGATTTGACGGATGTCTCAAGTGCGTTAGGGGAATAAATTTCAAATTAAACAAAATCGTAAGTTCCCTGCAGGTCCGGCGAAAGTGATCATTAGACAGACCCTCCACAGAAGCAATTCATTATACCCTGGTTATAGCCATAGACAAGTACAGAGACATTGTCTTGACGAAATTAAATAAAAATTAATTCTCTTTCCCCTTGATCACCATAAAACGCTACACTTTGATAGTTTTCGGCATGCGTGCAGCACGAAAATAGTAGACAAACAAACGCCGGGTCAATGCAGTTTTGGGTTAGAAGCGGCTATTTATTTTTTCACCCGAACAAAGTAAACCATTTCCTCTCTTGTGTAGTAGCCCAAAGCAGTGGTTTTTGTATACATTTTCAAGTACAATCTCAAATATCTCCTAAAAATGATTCACGGAGGGTTTCCATATAATCCTCCCTACAAAAAATTCCATTCAAAATAAATAAATTCGGCAAATATCAATTCAGTTCTTTGTTTGATACCGGATTAGGTCTTACTCGGGATCGAATTGAAGAAAAAACTAAAACCTACAGCTGCAACCAAATGTCGAAGAGTAGGGTACCCCTAAACATTACTTAAACACATTTTTAAGGCTTCGATATACCACCGTGATAAACCCTGAATCACAAATCCAGGTGTGAGTCTATCACATCGTGTCATTCCTTATCAGACGCAAATATTTGCGATAGTAAGAAATTTTGAAATGTAAATATTTGGAATTGCATGCAAATGTGGTTTGATTTCCGTAACCGTTCTGACTAAGACTCTTTCCTCAGGAAATCAGTCATCAAATTTACCATTTCCGACAAAATTCATTCTCACGCAGTCATTTCAGGAACACTCGTTGTAACCATACTCGTGTGAGAATGTGGCGTTTGTTCAAAACATCAATTTTATTCTTGTTATGATTTCTAAAGTGATCTGCAACTTTATAAGATTTGTAGAATCCGACCAAACTTAACAAATCAACGAACCTTACATATGACTTGGACAATTTGACTGTTTTACAGGCGGGAAGCAGACGCGTCTCACTTTGATAAGGTACCATGCTGGTAGGTGCATGACCTAATGTGCATTGCCAAAGACCTCCTTACATTTTTTAAATCAAACTCCGACTGCATGTAAGTACATCGACCTGCCTCAAGTAACAAAGTCCTTATCCTCCGGAACATCATGTAGAGGAATTTGTTTACAGTGCAAAATGTTAAAACCCCCTACGCAAGAAGAGGGGTGTTATAAGTTTGACCGCTATGTGTGTCTGTCTGTGGCACCGTAGCTCCTAAACGGGTGAACCTATTTGGATGCGGATTTATTTTATTTGAAATTAGGTTTTCTAGCGATGCTTCTTAGACATGTTTTATCAAAATCGGTTCAACCGTTTCAAGGTTATCAGTTCTTTTGGTAGCTGCGGTAGCTCCGGGAGGTATTTACTTTACTTTCAAACATATGTGTGACGTAAAAATTGTTGCGTTGGCGGTTATTTAAATTTTTAGTTTAATTTGTATCGCTCGTCGAAAACGGACCGGACATGAATCTTTTTGATCCTGGAATAATGATTCATTCGGAGTGGCTAAAGTAGATATAAAATCTTCATATCCCAATTTGGAAGACATAAATTGTTCTGTTAGTGCCTGTAATTCGAAATGAATTCTTTTGGTTAACCTCTTAAATAATTCATAACTTTTAAGAGTACGTGTTGACATGAAGTGCGTGTACATCTCTCAATAAATAATCCCAAAAATTGATTTCGTTCAACATCAAGGATTTACATTAGCGCGAAACGACTGAAAAATAACAATTTTTTCGAGTTAAAGATGAATACTAAAATTCCAAAGCTGTGTAGTTGTTTACGTTTCGTAATGACAAATTTACATGTAGGCAGTAATAAAACCACACGATTCGCAATTAAATCAAACCGAAATAGCAAAAATGATGTTTCCCATGCCATAATTGCACTTGGAATTAATTGATTATGAGTTCATCGAATGCTGTTGTGCCAATAACTACTTCGCATTGAACTGTAAGTTCATGTCGTAACACTCACTACTCAGCTGGCATGGCATGTTGGTGGGATGTTCAATAATTTTGAGGCTGAAACAAGATCGAATACGAAAAAAAACCGCATGTTCAACAGACATTTTCAAAAATGATCTCATTTTTTGGAACAAATTCATGTCATCGAGGTGATATCCAAATCCGGGCTTTGTGAGTCACTGAACAGAGCAAGAGCAAGAGCAAGTTGTCTCAATTGTGGGTGAAGGTACATACATATTATATCCACGTGCACTTTTACTTCTGGTGACTGCTACGAACATTATTCTTATCTGCATTTGAATGTTTATGTTTAAAAAATAAATTTTTAAGATTATCTTCTTTTTAACATTTCAGATTTTTAAACAATGACGGCTGTTGTGTTCCCACATTCCGCGACACTGTTTGCAGCTATCTGTGCTTGTATATTCGTGGTTATCGGCGTTCTAGGTAAATACGAGCAACAGAAGATCTTTGCAGTTGAAAACTTCTTATCATTGTCTTGATAACGTTAAAATTTTATTTCTTTTAGGAAACCTGATAACAATCATAGCTCTACTGAAATGTCCCAAAATGAGAGGTCATGCAACGACAGCATTCGTTCTGTCCCTATGCACTTCCGATTTACTTTTCTGTTCCTTCAGTTTACCCCTAACTGCAATAAGATACTTTAAGGAGGTATGTAACACTGCTCAGATTACATTCAAAAATTTTACCATTCACTTCTTGTAGGCTTGGACCTTGGGTGATACTCTGTGCAAAATATTTCCGGTGATATTTTACGGAAACGTTGCAGTCTCACTGCTGAGCATGGTGGGAATAACACTGAACAGGTAAGAAAGGAGATGCACTGGTTTCCTTCTATTGTAGGGAATGAATATGAATTCCTGGGATGTACGTGATATACGTATGTATGGTGGCAACAAAAAATATTAAACAATTTGTTTGGGTTACCGATCAAGAAAACGTCTGTTCTCAAGTTTTAATTTTATGCATTCAACAAGTCAAGCTGCATGTGAATTATGAGTTTTACTTGAATTGCATAAACATACAATATGTACGTGGCTGTTTTGATGCATGAGCACGTGTCAAATGCTACATGACTTGGGTGAAATGCAAAATCCTGTCTGCTTTTGAACGATTACCTTTCTTGAAAATATTTTAATCTTTTATGATCATTTAAAAAGCAATAAGCCTTTGTATGAAACTGCTTAACCAATTGATATTATCAATGACTAGAAAAAAGCCCATAAAGGCAAAAAATATAAATTGATATATATTTATGACGTCATGTAGAAAATGAATTTTCCCCGCTTTCAGAATGAAATTCATTCCAAAAAGCGAAGAATTCATTCTGTGTTTGATCTACATAAAATGAGTTTTCCCCGCTTTCAGAGAGTGAAACCCATTCTCCAGTGAATGAAATTCATTTTCTGCTTCACGACCATTAGGATTTTATAATCCTTATTCAGATATTAAGATATTAAGATAGTCTTCCACAAATTGTTACATACATAATATATTCGTCAGTGAATGATTATATTCGTTGAGAATGTGTTGAAAACACCAGTTAGTTAATTCGAAAATTTAAAAATCTTATCGCTTACACGTTTTCAGATATATCCTTATCGCATACCATAGTATGTACTCGAGAATCTATAGTCGAAGATACATGGTACTTCAACTTTTCCTAGTTTGGGGTACAGCATTTTTTCTGATGGTAATTATACTTATTCGGATGTAATTTTTTAAAATAATTATTTAATAAAAATTTTTTTGTAGTTACCACCAATGCTGGGAATCTGGGGTGAGCTTGGACTGGATGAAGCCACCTTTTCCTGTACTATCATTAAAAAAGACGGTAAATCAATCAAGAAAACTCTGTTTTTAGTTGGATTCGTTCTTCCATGTCTTGTTATCATCGTCTCGTATACATGTATTTACTTGACAGTGAGAAGGCAAAGGCAAAAATTGAAGGCACACAGGTAAGAAATTTGAGTTATTGGATAAAAATGAAAAATTTTTACTTAACAATTTATGATTTCCTAAGGTGCATCCAGAAAACCAAAGAAAGTAAAGCTAGTGCAATAAGGGAACGTGAAGACAACCGTCTCACTGCGATGATGTTAACAATATTCTTATGTTTCTTAATCTGTTTCTTGCCGCTGATGCTAATGAATGTGATTGATGAACACAATACATCATTACCATGGCTACATATTCTAGCATCGATTATGGCTTGGGCGTCTAGTGTAATTAATCCTTTTATATACGCTGCGAGTAATAGAAATTACAGGTTTGTGAATTAGTACAGTTCATCGATGAATTGTTAATAATTTATCATTATTAAAACATTTTCAGAGTTGCATACTACAAAATATTCGCACTGTTGAAATTTTGGGGCGATCCGTTGAGTGCAATGCCGAGTAGAAGTATTCCTGCAAGTAAAAATTCTCCAGAACCATCGGGGGATATATTACGAAGCACACCACTATGTGAATCAAATGAAGCGGCCAAACGAAGTATTTTAGATGCAAAAAGTGGTTTTACATATTCCGTTTAGTTTATTAAGTTAACTCGAGTTTAAATACTTCACACTTAAAATTTAGTGATAATTTAACTTGTAAATATTTATAATATTAACTGACGACGAATTAAGTTCAACTTAAGACGGAGATTATTTAATTTTGTCTTTAAGTAATAAAGTAGACAAATTGTTTTTCCAAAGATTTGAGCCAAAACTAGATTTTCTTCTTTCTAATAAGCTTAAATTATAAATTAGTTCTAAAATACCAACACATTCGAATTAGATAAGTTATCGAGATAGTGTTACAAACTTTCGAAGAAATACAAATCAAAACTATGCTAAGCCATAATAAATATAGTTGCAATCATAAATTGTATTCTTTAAAAATGTATCTTTTCAGAGTAGTGAATTCAAATTAAATTTCGATGAAAGTGAAAAACTAAAAATAAATTCATATTTAATAAAAATCATCATACAAAATACCTACGAGTTTCATCTTGAATTAAACACTAAATGTCCCGATTGCACTACACTCTGATAGTCTTATATATAATCTGCAAGTTTAAACATGTTGTAACTGATGAGTAACCTCCGATATATGTATATAAGTTTGATTCGGTTTAAGTATAACATAGGAACTATAATTGTCAGTATTATATGAAATCAATAAGTTTAACTTACTTCTTCATCAAATGTGCTTTACCCTCTTACAATCATTCCTCTATCAAGATGAATGTGATTAATTGAATAATGTATCATAAGCAACATGATTAAAGAAAACATATTTTATTATCATGATATGTACTATGCCCAGACAGGATAATCAATTTCAAAACATCTGAACAGTTTTGGAACAAAATTAATTTTAGAACAGAGTCAATTTTAGTAGGAAGAATAATAATTTACAAACACGAAATTAGCAAACACAATTTAAAGTCTGAAAAGTTTAGATTAAATTTATAAGCTATTCGTTATCTATTCATCTTTTCTAGGTGAGTCTACTCAATGATTTCGCTTTCAACACTACCTTCATGTGCTTTTATCAGTCGTGAAAAACATATTCAAGTATCTTCGTCTTTTTAGCAAGAAGATAGATAAACTTTTAATCGAAAAACGTGCTTTAATCAGTCTAAAACTGATTTAAAATTTTGTGTTTACCTAAACTTCTCCACGAATGTTAGATTAACGAGGTTAGGTTCTATTGTTCACAATTAAATGTATAACCTTCCGTTTTCAAATCGTTTAGATGATGGTTAGCTAATACTTTCGCAAAAAAATGAAACTCTGTTTGTTGATGGTATAACATTACAGACTCCATTGATGGCTCCTTCCTGTGTTTTCGGCAAATATATTACGCTTTTGTTTCAAGACAATGCTCTCTTGATTCTGTACACATTTTTCCAACATTTCCATCGTTTGGTTATTTTTAAAAAACATAACAGTGTGTCTCAATTCACCGAAATTATACAGCTAAACGGAAAATAAATACTTTTTCAGTATTCAGTTGAGCTGGTTGTGGTTTCAGAGAGAAGAACCTCGAGCTGACCTTCCAAAAGTGCAAGACCCATTAGTGTTGAACTGGTAAATAAAGTGAATTTGTTTAATGCATGTTACGTAAAAATGTTTTAATGCTAATTCAAGCAAATAATGAAAAAAATATTTTTTAAAGAATTTAACGCAATCAAGAGTTTATAGAATTTAACAAAAACAACGATCTGTTGTTCGCAAAGCAACAACGGATCTGCGAGCGACCTGAAGCTTCTACAACTTGCTGTTACGAAAAACTCAAAAAACTTTGTTCAGTCTAGACCTGACGAGAGTGTTGATCGATATAGGTTACGTTGGCTATTGAATCTTTTCAAATGGATAATCAAAAGTGAGCTGTAAAATCTAGTCAGTTGGTTCTCTTGCGAGAACAAGTGAATTCTGATTGAAAGTGAATGCACTGAATATTGTCTTATCTTCATAGGGTACAAAATGTGGTTATCAAAATTTTTGCGTGTCTTATTCTGAATTTGTGAAAATTATCATTTTAAACGAATTGTTATATAAAATAATTGTGCACTGTTTAATTCCCCGAAAAAGATCTGATTTATTAGTGTCATTATTGCTCCCTGGTTGGAAGGATTAGTAACAGTTAACATGTTTTTGAACTCAAGTGCACTGGTTAATATAACGTTTTTCTTGAACGAGACACTCATGAATAACTGGGTCGATGGTAAGAAGTTGCATTAACATAAAATATAAATTTATGCATAAACTCAATCCCAAGATCATTGTCAAGAACATACTAGAGACTTCATTCGCCTTACATCAGTGGAAAGTACAATCATTGAATGTCAAGATTTCTTTTTGGTCCTTTTCCAAGTCAAAAATAACCACTTCTCTCGACACCTGTACAGCTCAGTTCGAAGATAACGCATGCAAACTGCAAATCTAATGACTTTAATTGTAAATTTCCTGTAGTGCTAAAAATTTGTTCTGATGAAAGTGTTACTTAGATTTGACGTTGTGGACGTGTGTTCAATTAATATCTGGTATCAGGGTCAAACATAAATTAATTAATTAGAAGCCGGGATACATTATGAAGTTATAAGTATCAGTATTAGCAACCTTTCAATATTTGGGAAGGAAGAGATCGTTCTGATGAACCTCTTATTATCGACTACCTATGATACGGTATCTCAACTAACAACAGTCCTAGAAAACTATAATCGCGGACTAAACCTATGGAGCTACCTTTCATAAAGCTCATCTTATTGATAGATTAATGTTTTCTCTGAGATAAACTTTCCTTTCTACAGATTCGCTACCGCCAACAACAACCGTAAACAGATACCATCGTCTAGGCGAAATGAGTCCACTTCTTCCGTTTGGTATGATACTGATCATCTCTACTGTTATATTTATATTAATAGTATTCAGAAGATGGCCGGGACTAGCGGCAGGTATTGTAGCTGGATGTCTAACATCCATATCAATTTACATGCTATTAGTTGCGTTGAAAGAACAACGAGTGGTACTAGAATAAGGTAATTGTTGAATATTTGCCATGATATAAGTTTCATTGATCCCGTTTAAGGACTACATTATACATATAAGGAAGACAACGAATTAAAAGTGACAAAGTGATATCAAAATTAAGAATGGTTGAATATTACCAATAAGATGACTGCCTAATACTACATTAAGTTATTGACAAATAAATATTTTTTACTTACGTAAATGATTTAATAAGGACTTTATTCGTACGAGATTTGTTTTAGCACTGTGTTATCTGCAGAAAGTAAAGAAATTCTATTTCATAGTCTTAACTCAGATTTTATTATTAGAGCCAATGCAATGAAAATGCCTTCCTTCATGTTAAATAAAAACAGAATAAGTGTGAATTAACACAATAATAAAGAATGTTATTGCTGAAGAAAGATCAACTTGACAAGGTAGTAAGCCAACTGGACATTTGATTATTAATTTTATTATCAAGAATTATAGGAATAAATAGAAACCCGACATATAACATTTGAAACAAAGATAATAACTTTATGCGACAATTACAAAAGTTTTGAGAAAAAGAAAATTTATCATTTAAATTGTAACATTACGACTAAATACAAGAAGTTTTCTATCTTCAACTGCCACTAGCACCTTTAGTTGGCGACGTTTGAGTTGAGCTGGCGCTAGAAGAAGGGCGTTCGATTGTCATGTTTTGCTGTGGTACTTGATTATCAGGCCTGAATCCCAAAGATGAATAGATTTCTTTCATTATAAATAGGATTGTATCTTCAGAATCCCTGCGAATAGAAATCACTTGTAATATGGAAAATAATTCTACATTCTTCATATTACCAATAACAAACGTGACTTTTTAAAGCGAATAAGTATTCATTGAAAAATTCGAGTGGCGCCTCTTGGAGTACATAATCGATCCTTCTGAGGTTATTTAGTTCTCCTAGAGGTAAATCTGTTTCTCCAGAATCAATGTCTGAATTGACGGATAACGAGTTCATGCGTGGACGATCACTAGATGTCGAATCTGTGTCCAGTTTTAGTTGCATATCTAATACCTATGAGAAAATTAAAATGTTAATCTTGATGTTCGTAGAAGTTATAGAAGGAGTAATTCTACCTTATCGACTTCTTGTTCAATTTCTTTTGGATCGGTTTTATGTTTAACAGTCAGACGATCAAATGTGTTCCTAAACGTGTCGAATATTTTTTGTTTTATGTCAGCTCCAACTCGAGTCATTGTTTCCTTCAATTCTAAATGCATTCGTTTACGTCCTTTATGGTGTGGTATAAGCACAGGACGTAGAGAAGATAAATCAGGATTGACTAGTGCTTCGATCCGATAGGCAACAGGATCGAACGGATGGAAAATATTATAAAATCCAGGACATGTAGGTAGCTTAAATTCGAGACCTAAGGCGTCTAGTCCACGTACTGTTACAAACATTCCTGTCAGTGAATAGAAACGATCAGTTTTTGTTGTGTAACTACAAAAGCACATTATACCTATAGGTGACCCTAGAGCGAAAAACTTTTCTGGTGCAAACATCAAATGTGGGTAGTTTATATAAGGTTGCCCTGTTCCTGCTGGTCCCATTGTGTAGCTTATTTGTTTAGCTGTTGTCATTTTTGCATCTGCTACAGTTTCTGTACAAAATTCCATAGGTTTAATTGTATCGTCTGTGTTTTCCTGAAAGGTGAACAAATCACTTTTTAAGAAATGATTCATTAGAAACTAGTAAACTAGTCTTACAGAACTCTGCATGTTTGTGTCGTCAATCTGTTTTTGGTGGCACAGTAAATCGAAAAGAATCAAGGAACCTAGACTGTGTCCAGCCAATGACACTCCACCTTTAAAATCTGGATTTCGTTGACAATACTTTACATAAACTTTATTCATCGTTCCAGCCACTGTGTCCATTATACTTTGACAAAACACTGGACTAGTATAAAACAAAACATCTAACAAAGTATCATTTGCAAAACTCCTCAATTTTGGAATTGATTCAAGAGTTATCGCGCGAAGTTTCTTATCAATGCCCGACTCCTCGGAATGCAGTTCACTATGCCATGAAACAGGCAACACTTCAACTCGTCCAATATCTCCAGATTCACGAGAATTTTTGTAGTGGCCTTGTACTAATTGCGTTGCAATACTTCTAAATTCTTCAACTAAAATCAGAAATTTCAAATTTTAATTTGGTTTATTTTAGAACTCAACCGAATTGGAATACACCACTTACCAACTTCTTCAACTTTACGGAATTTCAAATCGCACGCTGAGCCAATACCATGTACCATGAACAGAAGATGATCAACCTTTTTACATTCACCTTCGTCGATACTGAAATCATCTATGTCTCGTCTTACAACACGAGGTCTTGCGGTTGTTTGCTAAAAATTTAATATGTATCAAAATGATTTCACTAACATGAAAAACTCAAACGCTTACTGAAGATGATGACCAAGAGTCTGCAGATTGAGATTGAATGTAATGTACTATAACAGTTGGACCATGAAACACAACTGTTTCACCAGTTGGCAGTGGAATTTTACGACGCCATTCGCCGGTAATAGCTGCATTTTTATATTCCTCTTCCAGAATTTCAGATACAGTTTCTTCATATGGAACATATCGCGAATCTGATTTATAAAACCATGAGCAACGTCGAACTTCAGTGTCAGTTCCAGCCCAGTAAACTGGTATTCGCGTGCGTTCGGATATGTTAACATCATATCTTCCACCTTCCACAGCCACAATGTTTTGACCACCTAGAAATAATAGTTGAGTATGAGTTACAATATGTCTATTTAACAAAACATGAATCTTACCTTCTTCAGAATAATTTTCTTCAATTGAATTCGAATCGGAAAAGGAAAATGGTGTCCAGATTTGTTTGTTATCTGTGACTTTCTTGTAGAACCAATGTCTAGTCACTGGACGATATGCCTGATTTGGAAAACCAAAAATAAAATTCATTTTATCTAAACTGATCATCTAAAGACTTACCACGTTTGTATTTGCATTCATAGCGTTCTCCTTAATTTCACTCATGTCAAAGAGTTCTAGAATTTCTGGATCGATAATTTCACTATCGTTCGTGTCATTCTAAATTAAGCAAAGTGAATATTTAATTTTCTTTTTACAGTACACGTCAATAAATTATCCCTACCGGTTTGTAGAAGCTAGTGCCTCCAAATTGTGATGAGACTTCACTAGAAAGTTCGGAACAAACTGATGATGGTGGTTCAACTAAGGTTGACAATGGGGACGACGTTTGTCGACTTTCTCTGATACCTACAACCCTTAAATTTTGCAAGTTTGTTGGAACTACTCCGCCACCAATTAAATTGTAGTTCAAGTCGTTTGCAGAAGTATTCAAATTTTGTGGAGGATTATTGAAGAAGTTCTGTATACTTTGATTGTTGTAGTCTTCAGATAAAATGCTATTATCAGATTGTAGTTGTTTGTTATCCAAATTTTGGTAGTTTTGTTGACTGAAGGAATTGAAAAAGTCCAAAGGATCTTGCTCTGGTTGATCTTTTCCTGGCAAGTTATTATTCACTAAAATTTCTTGAGGTTGCTTATTAACAGTACATTGGTTTATTTGTTGAGAATTGAAGAAACTCGACAATGCACTAGATTGTTGAGAACTTTCATTACTATTCAAATTATCCGAAGTGGAAGTCTTGCTGGTTAACGAGAACGTTGGTGGTTGGTAGTTATTATTCAAAATACTCTCAGCTTGAACTTCTTGTGAAGGGTAAACGTTGTTGTTTACAGATTCAGCTTCTGGTTGGTCCGCAAAATAATTCGTTATACTAAACAATGGTCGTGTATTAGAAGGTTCTTCTTGTGATATGACTTGTGCCTGCGGTTCAGTTTCTTGTTGACTTGTGAAGTCAAATTCTGATGGAATAGATTTAAGTTTAGGTTCTGATGGCACGTATTTCAATGTAGGGATATGTTCTAAGTCTTTCGTGATATGTGAGTCTTGTGGAAAAATTGTTTCTAGAGCTTGATGAGGCTCCTCAGGTCTGTCAATTGGTTTGAACAAATAAAATTTGCTCGATTCTTGAGTATCAACTATGTCTGTAGGAGCTTTTCTTACTAAATGATGTTCGTCCGGTTCAAGCAATTGATAAGGCACACGATGTTCTTCTTCGACTCTGTCAGGTACAGTCTCTAGTTGTTCGACGATTTCTGCTGTAGTCTTTATTTGGTCCTGATGGATTACAATGTTTTCGTAATTTGATGATCTTTCAACTTGTTTGATAACGTTAGCTCCTTCACGAACTGTCGCTGACTCTCTAGGTGTATCAGAACTTTGATCAAATGAAGTGAGCAATTGAACTTCTTTGTCAATAATTTCACTGCTAGCTCTTCCACGAAGTGGTTGCTCTTGTGCTGGGTCACTTTCTTCTACTTTTTCAGCAGGTTCAAATAACCCTGTGACTGAAGATTGAACCGGAGGATGCTGAAGAGTTTCTTGTTGAATTTGACTGGGTACTCCAATCGATTGAGAGGTAACAATTTCACTTTGATTTTGGTTGCTAAACAATGGTTGATCTGTCACTTGTTTCTGTTGTCCAAACGGCGCTGGAGGAAAGAATGATGCTTCTCCTACTGGCGGAAATGCATGAGTATTTTCAGTAGGGTTGAAAAAGAAAGGTATTCCTTGTAATTGTTGTTGCTGATGGAGAGGAGCAGTTTGATTTTTCAAAAGTTCAGCCGAGGGTTTTCTCGACAACTGGAATCCAGTCTTTGGTGGAGGACCAGTTACTTTTGGTGCAGGTGGAAGCTCTAGTCCTGCTTCAGACGTAGTGTTAAACAACGCTTCTTGTAGAAAATGTTGTTCCGTAGGAAGTCGTGGAGGAAAGGTTGTGCTCAATTTCGTCTTTGTGGAATCTATGAATCCAATGTCTGACGAATAAACACTAACTCCATGTGCAGGTTGTAAGACTTTCCCTGTGTCACTAGTTCCAAATGTTGGGGGCCGGAATGGTTCAGGTAAAGGTGGTAAGACTTTGCTTACGTCAGGAGCTCCTGATAGTTGCTGCTCTTGAACAGGAGCTTTCTCAGTTGTTGGCGGCTGGACTAGTTCCGAGAAAGGTGGCGCAGTAGGTTCAAAGTATGTTGTTGCTTCTTGGACAAGCGTTTGTTCTTGGAGTAAAGTACTGTGAGCACCAGGAGGTGCAGGAAAATAAATTTGCTGCAATGGAGCAACAGGTGTATTTAACGGAGGTGGAGGTGGAGGTGGCGAAATATTCTGCGATGGTTGTGTTTGGTTATGCGATGGCGGGAAATTGGCGAAAGGAGCTAAAGGTGTTGCAAGGGCACTCTTGTAATGTCGTGTACCTTTTTGAAGTCTGTAGTTACTGACAGGAGCTTGTCCTGGCTGCCCTAATTTTGGCGGACCTTGAATTTGATGAGAAGAATCGGTCGATAGAGGTCTGTCCGGTAGTTGTGCAGTACCTGCAACTGGGGGTGGATTAACTAACGGATTGAATATAGCTGTGCGGCCGAAAGTTTGTTGCTCTCTTCCTTGTTGTTCGATAGCTCCTGGAGTTAAAACTGGAGGAGAATTCACTGACGGAGTGAATATACTTGTCTGGCCGAAAGTCTGTTGCTGTCTCTCTAGTTGTTGTACAGGCCCTGGAGATGCGACTGGAGGAGGATTCACTGACGGAGTGAATATACTTGTCTGGCCGAAAGTCTGTTGCTGTCGTCCCTGTTGTTCGGTAGCTCCTGGAGTTGCGACTGGAGGAGAATTCACTGACGGAGTGAATATACTTGTTTGGCCGAAAGTCTGTTGCTGTCTCTCAGGTTGTTGGACAGGCCCTGGAGATGCGACTGGGGGAGGATTCACTGACGGAGTGAACACACTTGTCTGGCCGAAGGTCTGTTGCTGTCTTCCTTGTTGTTCGATAACTTCTGGAGATGCGACTGGGGGAGGATTCACTGACGGAGTGAATATACTTGTCTGGCCGAAAGTCTGTTGCTGTCCTTCCTGTGGTTCAATAGCCCCTGGAGTTGCGACTGGAGGAGGATTCACTGACGGAGTGAATATGCTTTTCTGTCCAATATTCTGTGGTTGTGCTAACGGCGGAGGTGGAAATTGTTGAAATACAGAAGTGTTCGTGACACCAAAATTGGTTGTTTGTACCGGTTGTCCCTGAGGTATACTAGAAAATGTTGGACCTCCTTGGAATAAGTTTTCACTGGGTGTACTGCTTGGAGTAGACCTTTCCTGATGTTGTTCAGTGACCGTAATATTTTCTTGTGGCGACGTAAACAACGGTTGCGTATAACTCGAGAAGATATTGTTTTGAGTTTGTCCCGTAACTCTTTCCGCCTCTGTAGTTTTTAAATTTTGATTTAATTTTGTTGTCGCTTGCGATGGTGGTGGAGCAAACAGCGATTGGTTTTGCTGTAATTGGCTCTGGTTTTGATTAGTTCCGACCTTAGAGAACGGTCCACTGAACTTTGAATCAAACAAAGATTGTATGGATCTTTCTTGTGGTACTAAATAGTCAGGATGTACCACAGAAGGATTGAAAAACGATGGAACTTTTTGAGGTTCTTCCTGTAAATTCGAATCAGGTGTAAGAGGTGAAACTTGTAGTGGATTCAATACAAGTTGCTCATTCGATTGTTTTTCGTGAGTTTGCTTAGAATGTTCATGTGGCAATGTTGCTGGAGGATGATTTTCCCTCTTTTGAAGATCTGTCACAGGAACATTCGGAGGTAGCTGATGATAGTGTTGATGGCTTTTTTCTTGGGTTTGAGAAACAAGTGTGGAATACGACGAAGGGTTGAACAAAAGAGGTTGTTGTAAGTTTTGTTGCTGATGTCCCGGTGGTGTCCCGTAATCAGTGTTTGGAGGATAGTTTGTCTGATTTGGTTGCTCAAAACTTGGTGTGTTTACGTCTTCAGGATAAGGACGTTGCTGTTTCAATTCTTCAGAAGGTGATGACTTTCCGAATCCCGTTAAATTTTGTAAAACTGGTGACACAAAGTTGGTAAGTGAAAATAGCCCACCACTTCGTTCTTCCGGTTGTTTTTTCTTGTTGTTTTCAACTAAAGACGAGCTATGTGGCGGTTGGTTATCAAAAGGATTTACTTGTTGCGAGTAAGTTGAAGGCGGCGTGTACTGATTGGTTTGACTATTGGTCCCTGGAGGAAAAGTTGTAGGTGGATGATTACCAGTAACAATGTGAGAAGATAATCCTGGAACTTGAGCATATGTTTTCTTCTTCGATGATAATCTGTAAGTATTTTGACTTGCTGCAGTTGGTGGCGGAATCGAGGATGACGGAGTAATATCTGTGGGCGAATAGAATGTTGGTGGCGTAACCGGAGGTGGACTAAAATGGAAATTCATTAAAATCACTTCCACGATACTTGAAAATACCATTCCTTACCTTTGTTGAGGCTGCACTGGAAGTGCAGGATAAGGTTCAGGAATTAGTGGTTCCGATTGATATTCCGATTTGACAGTTTCTTTATCTTCGCTAGCTTCTCTTGACTGTCCACTTGTTGGGGTGTAATCCTTAAGAACTTTTGAAAACGTCGAAAATACAGTTGATGCTACAGCTGGAAGTTGTACAAATGACGATGCAGCCTGATACAACAAAGATTCATCTGTTGTGCTCTCTAATGGATTATCGAGATTTGAAACTTGCGGCAATGGTAGATCTTCATCTACACTTGAATTCAAGTTGATTTCACTGAAAGTTGTTGTGTCGATATCAAGCTTTTTCCCAACAGTCACAGTCAGTTGAGGTTCTGAAAAAGAGCATAATGATGACATGGTTATTTATTAATTTTGATTCATATCAGTCAACAACCAAAGGACTTTAGCAGTACAATATGAAGCTTCTAGAAACCATAATAATCTTATCAAAAACCTGTAACACATCATCGTCTGTGTTATGCAATAAAGTGTTTAAACAACATTTTATTGATTGAGATTTGAAATATGTCTTAAATAAATAACGAAACAATTAAATTCAAATGCAAATTGACACGATAAATGTACGAGCAAAGATTCAAGATGAATACCTCAACATGTGAGACTATGCAAATAGATTGCACACTATGGAATTATTGGTAAAAATAATTAGCATTAGTTAGCAATATCTCGTAGACAGCCTACGATTATTTAATCGAGTAGCAATCAATTCATGTTATAAAGTTAATAATTATTCCCCTTTTTTAATTTGGACTGATATCACTATCATGATATCATCTGCTTCATTACGGGGTATGTAAGTAGTTTGTGGAGCAGCATTTCTAGGGTGAGGTGTTATTTGCAAGCAAATGGTTAATTTGTTTGGATTCATTTCCATACATGAGTGCCTGTTTTTGAGACATGTAAACATTTTCATTGGAAATTTATGAACATGATTTATTAGTGAAATTAAGATAGAACTCGTTTTGACATGATATAAATCAGAATTTCTTGAAATTCGTTAAGTTTTACTTTTGTTTGTCACGTACATAGTTAGTGGTTGGGATTAAGGTAACTGGAAGTGTTATAGAACATTTCGAATAAAACTTTCTTCCAAGAAATGTTTGACAAAATTATTCACACGAATTTCGCGTTTGTTTTCGTTATTATTTTGATTCGAATGAGATTCAAATTTAATTTCCACGAAAAATATATAATACCTGACTTCTGATACATGCTGAATATCACGCAAACTTAACGTAACTCGATAATTTTTGTTGACTGATAAGGAAGACCACGTTCTAACTATCTTATGACGTATTTCTGATTTTGCTATCACATTGAATTAAAAGCCGAGTAATAAGAATTTTGTTGAGAAACGAAAAGAATATAGATTTACAGCAACAGCTTTCTACCAATCTCTAATTGGCAATGGACGTTAGTAAGAACGCGAGAATCTTAGAGAAATTTCTAGTATTACTGATGTGACTTTTGATTGATGAAATATGAGAATGGGTCCGAATCTCAACAATTGTTTTGTGTATCATCTACACACACAAAACAGAAAATATAGTTCAATGGCTTATCACTGTCAAATATTCGCCATTTTCTTTCTGAAATCTCATTCGCAATTTGCTTTTCTATACCAACATGCGTCCGTAAGTTGGTGTTTTGTTTGCACAAAGCCGCGTAGCGAGTTGAACAATATACCGAAAATATTCTTGATTGGATTTCGTTTGCAATCTACGCTGCGACAGAAGGATGCACTCAATGACTGAATCATTTCATTGATATTTTCCAAACCGAGTGTCAGATTTAAAAGAAAAGTTAAGTTGCAATTAGGAAAATTTTTGAAAAATTTAAAGAAAATGCCATTTTTCGCTTGGGCGAGTGCAATTAAACTGAATTTCGTATTATCTTGAAGAAACGTAAATGACATGCAACAGCTTTCTGTTACAGCCATTGAGTTGACACTAATATTAACCACGTCTAAGACAAAATGACGTGATATACAAAAAGGTTATCGCACCAATTTTGTTGAATTTTTGTGTTTCTTTTTAAAATTAAACTTGACATCAACACAACATTAACATTAAAGTGTCTGCGCTTGAAAAACCAGACTTTTCCGCTAAAAGTATGAAACAAAAAGAAAAGTATGGATATTGAAATGTTGTTAATAAACGTAAACACAACTTTCAAGGCTGTGCAAGTACTCAAACTTGACAGATTTTATTTAAATCGTTTTTAACTTGACCACGGTTATTTATTGAACGTACAGGTGAGGAAATGTTGCAGATAAATTATGAGACCTGTAGATATGGTCATGAGGTTAAAAATAAACGAAATTATTAACTTGAGGAAGTTATTAGTAATAAATTATATTATTGGTAAAATTTAATTATCATCTGCATTTTATTATTGTTGCCGGAAGTCAAGAAATACCACTATATTCCATTCAAAGGAATATCATCACAGTAGAAGCTACAAAATCTCAATATGCAAATGAGTCCATTACAGAAATGCATTTAATAACGATGGGAACTTGTTGACATTTTTTATGTAAATCCCACACTATTAGGTAACACACATCTTCAAAATCTCAAAGTGTGAACACATGACGCAATTTATAAGAGCTTTAAGTTTGAAGATATAAAGAATACCGAGTTTGTTATATATGATTATAATAATGGGTTATTTTAAAAGCCGGTTTTATATATTTTAAATAATCAGAGAAATTTCGACAGTTTACGCAAGAGGACCAAACAGTTTTGTGGAAAATGTCGGTGATATATAAGAAATTTTTTAAATTTTTCTTCACACTTGTGAATATACAGTTTCAAAGTGCATATCTATAAAATTAAACAAATTATATTATATAATATTATATAAATTATGAATTCAAGCTTAAATTATATTTTAAGATTCAATGTATAATAAAGGAGCTTTAAGCTGATGACACACATTTGGTAACATGGTATCGTAAGGGTAGCGCATACTGTATACGAGTTTGTATCGTGCGGAAACGTACGGATCAAGTGCGCACAATACATACGTTTTTCTGTTCCGAACAAGTCTTTTTCCAAAATTGAACAAAGAAATTCGCCCAAATTTCAACCATTTGTGTGAAAAATCCGAACAAGTTTGGATTCATTTCGGACGTCGTATGTATACGCACGTAAATATACAAAAAAAAGAATACGGCTAATGGAAGTTGAGCAATTCTAAGACCTTGCTACACATTTTAGGTATTTCTTTCTCGCAGTATTTGAATATCTGACACACACAATAAACACAGTTTTCATAGCAGATATAATAAAGATGAATTGATAGAAAGGATATGCGACGAGGAAAAATGTCTGGCACAAGCATCAACATTAAATTAAATTTGATATGACCTCATGACATACTGCATCTAAATAACCTTGTTCATAAACAGTTATTGCGACAAACAATTACCACGTCGAGGCTTAAATTTTAGTTCGTTATAAAATAATGACTGCGATAATAATCTCTCTACCAAATATGTAATCTTAAATTCCGATTTTAATGACACAAAAACTCAAGAAAATAATAAGAAATTCTTCTTTTTATATATCACTGGAACAATTGTCGAGTAGAAAACGTGAAAGAAATGTAAATTATAAGTAAGTCGGTTAACAAAACAAAATAATTTTTCCAGAGACACAGGAATTCCAACTTCGTGAAATAGCCCATGGAGAAGTGCTTCCAGGAACAGATAAAAGTAACTGTATGAAGTTGAATGCAGACGGATCCAGATTTTCGGTTCTGTTTATAAACAACGTTAAGAATTTTAATAAAAAAGTTTTTACGATTGCGGTTATTAAAATAAATCAAAACTATCCGGTCAGAATGTCAACGTAAATGTCGGGTTTGTCCAAGTGTCTAAATTTCAGATCCGTTTATAGTTATTACCATAACCTCAAATCGGCACGTACATATAGTGTGTATGTTACAAACAGTGATTTTTGATTGAAACTAGTTCCAGATCCTGCTCGTTGACCGTCAGAGAGAAGGTGATTTCCACAGCAACATGGTCAGTCACTTTCAATTGTCATGACAATTGAATGTGAACTGGAGTCAAAGTCATTCCGAAAGTCAATCATCTTGATGTTTTATTCATGAAAATTGCCACCGAAATTCGAAATGTCCTTTGGGGCACGAGTTCAATGATATGTTTCTTCAACGTTTCTCTTCCGAATAAGAACGTCTGGTTTGATTGATTTAAGCCGAAGGTGTAAATTGTTATCAAAACAACAAAAAAAATAAACGTGAGCTGATTAAAAACGAGTTTTGTTTTTTGTTTATTGCAGAAAAAGTCAAGTTCATGATGACTTTGTGGGATTTCATGTGGCATTAAAATTAAATATCTTCGGAGTGAGGTTAAAGTCTTCTTCAAATATTATCCTAAGTTCTATTGGCATCATTAAGAAGGTCCGGAATGTTTCCGCCAAAAACTTCCTGAGTGACTGGTCTGAATTAAGCACACAGCGAAAAAAACTGGAAGTTATTTTGAAAATTCTACTTCCGCTTCAACCTTCGATTTTTTCCAGGAAGCTTTGCACAGGTTAAATGTTAATTGTAATTCGAATAATGCAATTAATTTCAATCAACTTCAATTGTGTGTGCTCTCCAGAATGAGTTCCGTTTCAATTTATTTCTCCTATGACCTTTGACTTTTCGTTGATTATGATTACGTAGTGCATTAAGTGCATTTATTCAAATTGAGCTACCAAATTATGGCGTCATGGGTGGCGGAAGCTCAAAAATTGGCATCATTACAAATTTCAACCAACTTCATAATGTATAATTATATGGATAACTAAAATAAAAAAGCCAAAATGGGCAAAAAGTAAAAATTGATAGATATTTATGACATCATGCAGAAAATGAATTTTCCCCCATTGAGTGAATCCGATTCTCCGGTGAATGAAATTAATTTCAAGAAATCGGAGAGAAATTCATTCTGTGTTTGAGCAATATAAAATGAATTTTCCCAGCTTTCAGAGAGTGAATCCCATTCTCCGGTGAACGAAAATCATTTTCTGCTCCACGACCATTAGGATTTTATACATTAAGAAGAAGATGCGCCAGAATGATAATTGTTCTTCTCAATGTATCCTTGATTCTATAGTCATGTTGTATAACCCTTCGGTATAAAAGATACTTGTATAACACTTCCGTATGAAAGTTTTTAGATGATTTAAATCATGTATCGCTCAAATCAGTTAATAACGTGTTTACATACATGTATCTAAATAGTATGTCCTGGAAATGCACAAACAACCGTTCATGGATTGCAAAATATAGGATTCAAATTTTTGCATTACAATTTCAATTGTCGAATTAATTTTGTGACAAAATTCGTAAGTTGGGAAACATTCAAGACAAAGAAGAAATTCTAGCGCCACTTCAATTCTTCTAGCGCAAATATTTATCGATTGATGCAACTTTAACTCTTCTTTTGTCGTGTGCAAATTCGCATTTGTGAATGTATAAGATTTGGCAGCGCAGCACACTACACCCTAAAAAGAGGATGTGTATTCTATCCATAATAATGAATTCTGCAAAGTTTGAAATATACACGCACAGCTTGGCAATAATGTAATGTTTCTAGGCAAGGATCACTTTCTCTTATGGTTCAAACAATTTTCCTTTGAAAGGATAACACAAGGAAGAAATAACAAGGAAAGGTTATAACCTTTTCACTTAAAAGATTCTTAAGTTTTCTATGATTTGAATGACGATTCCATGTGATTTCCTAAGAGATTTAAACGTTGTGACGGTTGCAACCACCAGATTTCTCATGTAACTTGGAAAGCATTTGTAAGCAAATTTTGAATATTTCATAAGTTCAAAGGTGTGTCCGTAGGTAAATAACTAATTTACGATGAGTTATAACATGATAAAGCGTTTTAGTAATCTTGCATTCACTTATCAACAACACTTTCAAAAACTGATTGCACAAAATGCAAACTTCCACTTCCGGCTTTGACTCACGACTATTTCGTTACAGATTTGTTGAGAAAGAATTGACTCAATACATGATAATAACTCATTAAGCGTTTCTTTCCTATTTACTTTTATAGATAACCCATTTACCAATAGTTATGTAAATTACTTTGAAAACTAATTTATGTGATAGGAACAACAAACTTTTGCAAATCATTTTCGAAATTCATAACAACACATTCATCTTGGGGAACTCCCATGATTCAGAACGCTACCATAAATTCAAGAAGCAATTAATTACATATTCTGAGCGTTAATCCCATCAATTCTTGAAGTTTCCAAAAGGAATTTCGAAAAAATTTCAATTTGAAGTCAACCACAAAATGGCTGGAATTGCCAAAGTTCGCGCGATTGTGGAAGGACTGTGTTATGTAAATAACTAATTTGAGACACATCCAAAAGGAGTGGACGAAACTAATCAAATCTGGTCAAGATCAAATGCAAATGAACCCCGTGCCCGACATGAAAATCGAAAATAACGAATTCGCATCATGAGGAAGCAGCCCTGGTGTCAAGCCAAGAGTCACCTCTCGCAGAAGTGATTGACATCTTCTGGGCTGGCTGCAAATGCCCGAAGACATACTGGCTGGTAGATTCACCTTAACCGAAAATCACAGAAACAGGTTAACCTGCACGAGACGATAATTGAACGCATATATGTTTTGCGTTGTCGAATCGTTGAAAAAGTTTTTCTGCGAATTGTTGCACTTGAATTGAATACGAAATAGATATGTTTCTTTAAGACGTTCGTTGTTATCTTTGAAATATCTGGTTTTTGGAGATGCATCAATCATACTAAGAAATCGTGACTTATTTACCACACAAAACAAACCACAAAACCTGAACCTGATCAAGAAGGAATTCGGGAATTTAAGATGTTTGCCAGAAACAAAAATGAACTTGTTTAGCCACACGATCTGACAACACAACGTACAATCACATTGACGTAAGTCGACTTTGTGAATTTATTTTTAAGTTTTTATGTAATTAAAAAATATTTAACGTGCATTTAAGTTGATAAAATTTAAAAATGCTTTTTATTCACTCAGTATCTTCGTCACATAAAGACGTCATTCTTTGAATTTTGTATGCACCACAAATCGGTTTTGGTATTTAAGACATTAAATCAACAAATTATGAACAATTAAAATTATAATAATTAAATTTACATCACTTCTTTTATCGAACTCAAATGCTAATTGAGCCAAATCGCCTGAAAATTGTCAGTTGTTGATAAAGTTTTGTTAGAGAGAATAAAAAGTGAGCAAGTGCGAGTCGGACCCACACATGAAGGATGTCGTACCACCGTTCAAAGAAAAGCAAAATAGTGGCCACTTTGTGAAAATTTGAAGTGTCTACCTATTATGGTTCAAGAGATACGGCCCAGTGACAGACGGACGGAAAGCGAAGTCATATAAATGACGTTTAAATGGCGTACGATTATATATCAACTAATAGTCTTGATGGACAAACAGACTTACAAGAATCTCTCAGCCAGGGATATATTTGTAATGTTAAAAGAACGTTAAATGTAAAAATTAAGAAAATATTTAAGGAGTTAAACAAGAAAGAACTGGTCTGAATACGTTTGATGACGCAAATAGTCACGAGAAAAATTTAATTTTGATTTTGTCGAAATGAGAATTTATGTTTTATGCTAATATCAACAATTTTGAGAAGATTTATGACTTGACAATAAACAATTTATATAAAAACATCATATTTATTATGATATAACTTAAGCGACTTGAAAATCTCGTTTTGCTTGTGAAAGGTTTTATTTTGCTTTGCTTCGCTCTTGCTTCTTTTCAAATATCCTTTCATGAAATGTTATTTATTAGCAGGTGCTATTTAACATTAATTTCATATTTTAAAAGTATCCTTAAAGTTATAGGAATGAAATATTCCTTTCAAATGATGTCCTGTCTCCTTTCAAATGAATAAAATAAAAATTTCACCACAATAGAGTTCTTTAATATATAAGTTAATAAATATTTCAAAATATCACAGCAGGAATATATATATATAACCAACGACATTTGTTAGGTTATCGTAAATTGTTGACAGGATTTTTCAACTTGGTTCAATCTAACATGGAATTGTGAATATAGAAGATTTGTGAATAAGAAGATACTATGGAATTCGAAATAAAAAGTAGTTATCGTTTATAAAATACCCAATTCTTGAACTGCATTCCTCAATTCTTGAAACGCCTACACGATGAATGAAGACGTCAGGAAAGTCAAGAAGCTGAATAAAATTAACATTTGGACAAGATGAGAAATGGTATAAGTCACTCGAAGTCATGTGAAGTCACCTGATTATATAACAATTGGTAATTTATGAACAGGTAACCAAATGCTAAGAGAAGAAAACAAAAACACAAATAAAACCAGTTACTCAATCCGGTCCCGGTGGACGGACAACTGATCAATGAGAAAATGTGCAACTTGCATTTTTACTATAATGGCATTCAGTTACACGACATTACCTGTCGAAGAAATGTGCTTCTAGAGCGTAGACCGAAGACGTAGTAATAGCAACAGCAAGACGATTAAGATTCATTGAACAAACAAGCCTCGTGCAAGACGATTAAAATGCCAATTAATGCTGAAAGGTAAACTCACAACTGGAGGAGAGGTACGAACTGAACTAGAAACAACCGGCTAAAGTCAGTGTTCAGGCGGATCATGTGGATTAACTCTTATGACTGTAACAAATTTTTGACCCATTCATATTATGGGAATAACCACTTGACGTTAGGTACCAATTCATTTGTCTATTAGTGTCATAAACTTTTGTGGTAACGCTCTAATTGCTGCAGCTAATTGAAAGCGTTTTGTCATATGTATATTATATAGTTATATGTGATGTTTTTATGACCATTTCGAATGCAATAAATTTCGGTAATTTGTCATAGTTTCTGGGATTATTTTCTTAAGAATTAAGTAAATGAGTTTATTTCAGTTTACATATGATGATCGACATTGTTACTTCTTTTTTGTATCCACTGCAGCGCATCTAAACGAATGAATCTTTAGTTTAGGAAGTTTGAATACTTTTCTACAGTATCTAGCTTTCGTGGTTACAATTTCTACTGTCAAATTTTATTAGCAAGAGTAAAAATCTCTCAGAACGAGACACAAAGCAAAGCCAGTTAGGAAACATGATTTTTTACATTTTACAAACGTCAAATTATGCTTTGGTGCAAATCTCCGATTCTTCAAGTGTCATTATATGTCTGTTCGCGTACCATATTGCAATATGTTTCGATCTCGAGATTGGCATTTTTTTAGTCTCTAAAAAAATAATTTTGAGAGAATATTATGTAACGTCACGGAGGGGAAACGAGCTCGAGAACTGTTAAAGTTGTCAAATGTTCAAGAGATTCTGCTGGATGTTACTCAAAGGCGTTTTTGATACAATTTGAATAAAAGAGTGAAATCCTCTCAAACTGCTCATTTTTCTTCTAGTAAACTCTAGTAAATTTTAAAACATCAAATTTTTGTACAAATTTTCATGGAGTGGAAATTTTGGTGAGAGTAGTTCCATCTTCTTTTTACAAATTCTTTCAGTTATAAAACACAAATGACAAAAAAATTTGTTGTATTTAAATCTACGTGTAAAGACATTTAAGGACATTATTCAATACTTCCTAATTATTAATTTTGTTTTTCGAACAGGCACCATTGGACTGTGGGATCTTATGGCAACTGCGAATATGAACGTAGGTGGTGATAAACCAATGCAAGCGCTCACGTTAGCTCAGTGGTTAAAGCATCTGCCCAGGAAGCAGAAAACACGAGTTCGAATTCCGAACGTCACGCATATTTTCCCCAGTCTCATTCCATCAAATTCTTGCCAGACGCTGTCTTTCGACAGACCGAAATAAATGAAATTCCTTTCTGGATTATACAAAACAGTCTTGGGACTCCTTTAAACACTCAAAAATGCACGGATTTGATGTGAAGATCATCTTGACTGCATTTTTAAGGGATTACTAGAAATATTCCAGACGAAAGTCAAACAAGTAAACTGTCAAACCGATTCAACGGACAAGAATCGTGACATCATAACCTTGTGGCGATTGTCTTAGCACCAGATTAATGATCATGTCCGTCAGAAGGTAATCAAGGAATTCGCCAAAATAAACTCATCACGATTCTTTGAAAAGAAAATAAAATCAAATGACAACATGAATTTTGAAAAATTAAAAAGCAAAACAGTTCCACTGCCATTAAGAGGAATTTGAAACGTCAGAATGGCCATGGTCAGTTAAGTCAACATGGTTTTTGATGATTTAACTAATTTAATGTGTTTTAATAGGGGAGACTATGATGTTCAGGTCTCTGATGTTGGTTTCATGACAAGACCTTGATGTTATGCCAAAAGTTTTGGTCAATAAATTACCTTGACCGAGTCATGAATCATGAAAAGGTTTGGAAAAGCGTAACACGATGTAGTTGAATTTCATGGAAGGCATCAAAACCAAACTGTTCTTATAAATAAACAAAATGAAATTTGACAAACCATTTAAACGTTCAGTGTTTCATCATCTTGTATACTCATTCGAAAAGGATGTTTTATAATACAGGATAAAGGAATTGACCAACCACAAATTGAATTCTCTCGGGTGTGTAAACAATATTTCAACAAGTTGGCGATTTAATGCTTCTTACAACCGTGTTCTTTTGGTCATCGATATCGAGTACAAAACTAAAGTAAGATTACAAACTTTTACCAACTTCACTTCACATTTATATGAACTTTCTTCGATTTTTTTCCATCTTGGTTGCATAAATTCCTCACATACTTGAATTTCAATTTTCAGATGAAATTAACTGAATGTTTTGAAGAAATTGTAATTTTGTGGAAGTTAAAAAAAATTTAGGTTCGCGTCAAGGAAAATGAACCATGTCGCCATCTGGATATTTCTAGCTCAATTATTCTGTTCAGAACAGCAAATTAGTTCCAGAATTATTATCGAAAACGAAACTTGTTCTGTTAAATGTATGGGATTTGACAGTTCTGTTCTGTTAGAGTGATCAAAAGAACACGGATATTATCTTTAACATTGAGACATTTGCTAATAACATTTGACAGGATTATTTGTCTAAAATATTACAAATAAATATGTACCAATAACTAACAAATAATACTCGATATCAAAACACAATGCATCATGTTGAATTACGTTGCTGGCATTTGTTTTAAATGAAAATCAAATAAGTAAAACATTAAAATTCAGGAAGGTAAATTGTATTTAAGTTTTATAAAATCGAATCATTTCTTATTATTCAGGTTGCAAGTCTATATCTCAAAATAATGAATACTAAATCGAGTAAACGCTGTACATCCAAAATGAAGTTGGTACTAGGAAGCTATTTGATTTGCATGCCAAGCGAATTTTGTTAAAATAATAAATGTGTTTAAATTATTAAAAATAATTGTAAGTTTAACCGCATTCATTTACGCCAGTGTGCATTTAAGATCAATTTTGTTTATTATAAATTCATTTTCAAAATGTGTTAAAGATGTTCACACCACTCGTGACGTGGGCTGAAAGATTGTAACAGATCCGATCATGATCATATTTTCATTCGCAACGATTTTGTTTTCACCCAAATGTAATTGTTGTTAATTACAAAATTACATAAATTATGCGTTTCCGAATCACATCAAAATGTTATAATTTCGATTACATGAAATTTTTCTGTTCACACGTTCAATTCGGAGTGAAATAATTCGAAATTGTCGTGTATCTTTCAAAAAATATTGTTCCGAAAATCACGTAATTTATTGGATAATGAGGTAATAGCGTTTAGTTTTTTAGGTTTCTGTTGTTATTCAGTTTGTGATGCAAACATGTTGTTGTAGTACACATGCGATGAAAATTTCGAGAAACATTTTCTAAAACCGTGAAATCCTGCAAAGGGATTCGTTCCATTCTCAATTTTGCGCTAAATTTCACATTTCCCTGGAAAGAGTTAACACTCTGGCATTATTGCAAACACGTTTGCTGCCTGTTCATTTAATAAAAGCGATTTGAATTTAAATGAAGAAGATATAAAGTTAATGGACGATTAAAAATGTACTTATAGCTCGTAATTTCAGGAGACTTGAATTTCCATTTTTTGTCGTTTTGGCAGACACACTTTGAATTAGAAGTCAAACTTTTGTGGAGCACCTAACACTTCCAATTATGCACCACAGATCCATGTGACCATTGGATACACCAGCCAACTGGGCTCACACCACATTAGGTCAAACATTGTCTGCGTTCCCACATATCATTCAAACTGACAGACTTCAATTGTTGGGCATCGAACAAACATTTCATCAAGCTGCATATTTCTGTGGAAATTGTTGGACGACACTTTTTCAGAAAAAACTGCAATTTTCACTTTTACAAAATCTGCATAAATTCGTTAAGTGATTTGTATGTTGAACATCTTGGTATTTAATTAATTGTAATCGAAAGGTATTCAAACCAAATGAAAATCGGTCCTCTTCATGTTGCCATTATCCTCATAAACGCTTAAGACACACATGTGGTATAGGAACCAAAATATAATGTGACGAATAGAACAGTACATCATGAACCGATCTAGTGTTGAAATTTCATGTGTGGCATATGTTTAGTTACCGCACCAGCAACAATGTTTCGAGACGATAAAATGCTATCGCCAACAAAGTCACGCGAGACGATAAAATCCCATCGGCAGCAGAGCAAAATCTCACAAGATTATCGAGGATTTCTTATGATGTCCTTATATGGGTGGCGAATATATGCTGGTTGTAAATACTGAGTCGCAGTTTGAAGCATCACGAATTGTTAGAACTACTGAATGTCACACTAACCATGACACCAGAATAAGAAAGCTTCGGAAGTACCTAAATAACCTGTTTCGGTAGCATATTCAGACCCATTTTTAAGCCCATCGTAGGTATTTCTTTCTCACAGTATTTCGATTTCTGACCCTCAATAAGAGCTAAATATTTTACATTTTTTTTCAAAACTGAGAAAAGCCAAACTTCATAGATTTGATTTGTGTCAGGGGTTGATGGGATATAAAACATCCATGTTCAGAGCTAGGAAGGTATTTTTGAGATCAACATCGACGCACTCAAATAAAAGGATGACCAAACATTAATCTTGTTTAAATACGAATATTTTATCGATAAAGGAAATGTCTTCTTAAGGCATAAACTCAAGAAACAGGAGCAATCGTTGTCAAAATAAATCTTTAGTCTGACGCATGATGAGGTAATTATCAAAAAGAAAAATGGAAGTAAAAAGATTAAAGTGAAAGAAGCAAGATGTCGTACAAGACACGTGCGGTTAAGAAACCTGTAACCTGTACCGAAAAAACCTGAACCTTTTTGAACAGCCATCTTTCAAATGTAAGTGATCATTATCGAATGGGTCTTTTGAAAGAACACGATCCCTGAAAAAACTAAAGTAACCACAAAAATGTGAACCCTTTTTTCGGGAATGATGTCATCTCCAGCCCGTTCCGAGAAGATTTTGAGTTTGGACAAGAATTTTTTGAATATTTTCCTTTAAACGATTCATGATGGACACCAACAAATATTGAGTTATTGAAATTCCAAAAGTGAAAACGAATTTTTTGATTTATTTCTATTTGTCAGGCATCAAGCGAAATTTCTAATTTTTCGGTTTTATTGTTTCAAACCGTTTTTAACGGTCGACAATGATCCATTCAATGATCTGAAATAATAACATGGAAAAATAATGAAAGCTAGAAACGGTTTTTGGCGGGAAAAGAGTAAATGCATGCGTCAGAACAAAGCGGTACGAATACCTTTTTGTTTGTGATTACTCACAAAAAAAAAAAATAGAGGTAACTGCAAACAAAGAAGGTTTACAAAACCCAAAAATAGAAGTGAAAGAAACCTTTGAATGTTTCAACGCTTTCTGTCAGTCATTTTCCACGGCTATCGACATCGTTTTGTAGGCCAATTCTATTTCTTCTTTTGTAATTTTATTAAATAATATTCATGCATTAATAATAATGTGGGCCAACATTCTATTGCTTTCTTTCAATGACCGAGAACGATGGACTCTTTTGTTCAGCCTGTTTTGCTTCCTCCTAAACGTGGAGGACATTCTAATCACGAACACGAATTATTCATCAGTTTGCTTTGAGTTTCTTCGTGTGTAATCAACTGGAATTCCATCCACGACGCTACTTGCTACGGACTCGTTTGTAACCACATGTGGTCGCCTAGTGATTCGAATTTAGTGATCGAGCAGGATGATGGGTGACCAAGAAAATCTACTTTTGAACAACTACAAGAACGCAAACTAAAAAATTTGGTCAGTGATGAGTAGCTTAGTGTCAGTTACTAACGAGTCAGTAACTGGTTAGTGACCCAAGATACCAATCAGTTGAGGCTGTATGCCTTGGCCTGGTTCATGATGCCATTGTCACTTAACAAGTTCAAATTTGTGTGGAAGAGACTGGTTCAAAGATTCTAAAATTGAACCAGTTCAAATGGCTTTAAGCGAGTTCCAAAAAACGGAGATAAGTGAGAAAATCAGAAATTGTACTAGAAATTTATTAGTGGCACTCAAAACATTTTGGTGAAAGTGACACTTCATTTTAAAGATTGTCTCATATTTGTATCTTTTTTTACGAAAAAACCTAGAAAAGTTGAAAATTACACGGGCAACTTTAAAATTATTATGAAGTGCCTCTTCCTTCCCAAATGGCACTCGTTCGAATAGAATAATTTTAACTTTATCGTATAGAGTTCTAATTTATTTTTTAATAATTTGACTTTGCATTTTCAAATTTTCCACTAAGAAAAATAGTAGTTTCAATTCTCGCAAAGATTCCATTTCAATTGTTAAAACAGTAATGCCAGTAATTCACTTACTATGTACTTGTCAAAATAGTAGTCAAAATGCCAAACGTAACGTCATGAACTAGTTCAAACTCTTCCGCCTGTCCAACGCATTGGGATAAGTGCGAAATCTTCAAAATGCTGCCTAATTCCAGGGAAGTTCAAAATTTAATTGGAATTGTTCCAGTTCATAAGACATCCCGTGCAAATTCAATTAAAACTCTTGGAAATAGAATTACAAAATGGAGATCGAAAATTTACTAAATGGAAATGTACTAAATTCAGACAGTTTTGACAGCTAAAAATATAGTTAATAATATCCGTTAATTTTTTCCAACATTTTTCTCAAAGGAACTTTCACATCCAAATGTCAACGTGAAAGTGATTTTTTGTCTTTTTCTCACAAATGGAGATGCACCACTCCTGCTCTTTTCGGCGAAAGTGAAAGTGGAAAAATTTCAACTTTGTCCGTTCCCACTTTCACAAAGAAAAGCTCAAATCCTGGTTTTCAAACCGAAAAAGTAGTTCTTGAAAAATCTAACAGATGGATTTTTCGGCGAATAGGAGAAGGATTGATGCATCACTACATATGTGAGGAAGAGATAAAAAATCACTTTCATGTTGTCCTTGTCATTAGTTTACAAACAACTCAAGGAAAAGGAGCAGAACTTTAACCAACTTCAGTTCACATTTATACGAATTTCCTTCGTTTTTTTTCATATTTTGTTGCAACCTCGGTTAAACAAATTTCTCACATATTATTTGAATTTGAATTTTCAGATGAAATTGACTTGTAATTTTGTGGAATTTAAAGAAAAATTTAAACTCGGGGCAAGGAAAATGAACCATGTCGCCATCTGCATATTTCTAGTTCACCTATTTATCGAGTGGAGTAACTTAAATCCAGCAATTATCGAGTGCTACTTTGCAATGGATAAATGTATGGGATTTGACAGTTCTGGTCTACTGGAGTGAGTGGATGTACTATTTGCCAAAGTTCTTTCAGACTATTATGACTAGGATGTAGTCAAGGATTTCTCAAATTGACACAGTTTAACGCTTTGAGCGAAAACAGGAAAGGGTGCAGCTGTGAAGCTTCTTGGTACGTGCTTCAACACCATGCCAGAGTGTGGTTCACCTCATAGGTGAAAAACGGATATTGCGTCAAACCGAAGTAAAACACGAAATTTGCTCAATAATATCACTAATTTTATTTGTTTCACACTTTACTCACCTGAAGTCTCACCCATTTAGCGCGATAAGCGACAAACAAAACGATCCCTCAAATCCAACTTATCCAGAATATTCAATTCGCGTTCTGTCCACAAGTTAAAAGAGACGACTGTGATTCATTCGAGACTCCCAAAAAGTTGAATTTTCTGATATTTTGTACGTTAACTTTTTTTATGTTTACTTTTTGAGCTTTTGTTTCTGTTTTAAAGAAATTTTTTGAAGAACAAATTTCAGTTTTTCCAATCAGTTCAACTTGAATCGTCGCGGTGCATTAACAACGTCAGCTAAACTCGGTCAATTTCGTTCGGTAAAAGTTAATTATTTAATTTGAAAGTTTTAATCAGAGCCAGTGAATTTCATATCTTTCATAATTCTTAACAAATTCATAAGCAAAAACAGGGAAAATTGTGTTGAATAAAGCGAACGACATCAAAATCCGTGAAAGGTAATAGTGAAACAATTCGGAGATATCTCAGAATAGATAACTTCGCAGAAAACCGACTATAAGTTTGCACTAATAATAACCGGGTTAAAACTACGCCACTCGATAAATAGTTACGCTAGAAGTATTGAGAGGGTGCCATTCGTTTTCAATATTACCTCATCAGAAAATTTAATATACACACAAGTTAAAAATTACACTTTATTCGAGAAAAATAAGTAAATTAAAACACGACGAAAGTTCACCTAAACTGTGAATTTTACATGTCAACTGAAGTTGGTAATCGGTTGTCAGTCAGAGGTGGCAACTTTTCCTATTTATCGATTGCAAGTCTGGACTATTCTTTTGGGAGTTTGGATTTTTACTTGGTAGAAAAGAATACGGCTTTAATCCCTAGCTGCTAGTGATAGTTGCAACAGATAAAAATTGTTTTCACTATTCCCCATCGTGTTTCTAGAATTAAGGAACGACAGACAGAATATCACGTAGCATGGATGAATGAAAGTGTTTCGTTCAAAAAGATCAAGGAATTTATCTTGGTATCTTTAAATGAGAAACAAATCACTTCCAGATTGACAGTGTCCTAATATACCTAGACGTATATATTAAAAACTACGATGATCTGATCATGATCATGTGCAATGACAATCATTCAATCAAGTTAAATCCAAAACAAACAAGCTCAAACTAAAATCCCAAAAATAATTTTTTTTAAAGGTCAAAATCTTCATTCCGACGCATCTACTATAACCACATAGTAAAGCAGGTGATATCCGAATGAAATAGAGCTCAGATCGAAATCAAAAACTTTAAAATAAAAAATTTACATATTTTCAACACCAATTCAACTCAAGTCAAGTTTCCGTTTATTTTCCTTGCGTCAAAACTTCACGCTTTGGTGTTATAGAAATACAGAAAGGGCATAGCGTTTCACGTTTACAAAATGCCGGTTTGTTGCACTACTTCTCGCCTTTTACCGCAATCACTGTGACACTATAATTATGACATTCGCAATTGCACTCATTACAAAGTGCATTATTTCATATAATCCATATACTCGTATACGGTACAGCAACATTCTGTTAACAATTCAAAGGTATAACCTAATACAAGTCACTAACTTTCAATTTTCTTTTGTTGGCATTCACTGCCGTCGTAACCGTCTCCAACGAACTGCCGAAAACAAGAACTTCATCAAGAAACAGAGGCAAAGCTTAACACTTAACGTATGTACAACTCCAATATATCCAATACAATAACACCAACTCCAAATGAGTTAAACAAACCGAACTAAAAGCAACAACAAAATTATTAACACACAATCGTTGTTTTTGTTGTTATTGTTTTTTAATTTAAATTTTTTTTATTTAAATTTTAAAAAATGAAAAACAAAACAAAAGCTTTTCAGTTTTGAGTTTTAACTGGAGTTGGAGTTGAAGTTGAAGTTGAAGCTAGTGCTGGAGTTGGAGTTGGAGTTGGAGTTTGAGTTTTAGTTTTGAGTTTGAGGTCTCACAAACGCAACGAAACAGAAACAACGACATTTTGTTTTAGGTTCAAAAACTTGACGCTTTCAGTTTCGTTTTGAAGTTGGCAGTGGAAAGGTCAGATCGTTTCGTCAAAATAGAAAGAAAGCTTGCGTTCGTTGATCGTGTTAAATTGAAATTAATTGAAAAATAAAAATTCAAATAAAAATTATTAAATTAAAACTTGTTTTTCGTCAAATTGAGTGTTGTTTAAATTTGAATTTTCGTTTCGTTACAGTTTTGTTTTAAAACACATTTCAAGTGATAATTCACAATAAAGTGAATCAATTTAGTTAACGAATAATTCGTTTGGTTACGAGTGTTTAGTGAATTTTGAGTTTTATTTTTAAACAAGTAATTGAAACGTTTGAGTTTTAAAAGTAAGTTTTACTTCTGTGTAAAGTGATTTTCATCTCAAGTGAAATATAGTCATGAAATCAAGCAAATTATAATCTGTATCATTTGTATTTAAAAATTTACATTTTGAAAATGTGTTTTAGAAAACCTTGTTAAACTCGTGTCTATAGTTTTCATTTAAATACTTCTTAAAAGATTTAGCAAAGAACAACATGTTGATGTCGTTAAAATCTGTTTTGAATTCGACTTGTTGTGCAACAGTTCCGTACTAAACGGAAACTGAAAATCACAATTCTCTCGAATCCTAACAGTTCTTATTTAAATACGAAGATAAAAGTTATCATGGACTCCTGTTATTATTTTCATTTAACTGCTTTGAGACTAGTCCAAAACAAGATAGTATATTGACCTAAATTAAACAAGTTATCCTTGTTTTAATAACGTTCAACTCTTTTATTTTAGTAACATTCTGTTCTTTTCGATGAGACCATCTCAATATGACGTTTTAATAAATTTCATAAAAGAAAAGTTAATTTTGTATAAGGCTATAGACAGACTAATAGGTTCTGAATGAGCATACTCAATAAAAACCTAGTTGCGCGTTAATCCATTAGAAGCGTTAAAATATCAGTATCAACTTTTTCAATATTTTCAAAGAAATCACTTTCGATTTCCCAAAAATTAAAATATTCAGGACTTGTTAATGAAAATCTTAATTCCCTTGAGCTTATCATATCGTTTACCATATCAACTCACTTAGCGGCTGTCATGAGAATACAAATCTTGAACGAATTCTGTGAAACTGTGAAAACAATTGGGAAACGTTCAAAACAAGTGATATTCATGTGTTTAACGCGCTGGGATATACACTTATATCCGAGGAATGTACTGAAAATTCTTAACACTGAGTGTCTAACTAAAAGTTGACAATCTGGTATAACTACACACAACATACACGGTAATCTGTGATCACTTCTAACAAACCTTTTCACTTCAAAAACTCTCCTTTGAAAAGTGCATCAAAGCTGATCCGAGTGTGTCCCTTACCTGGAAGGAAGAAATTAAAATGTTGAAAATATTGTTTAAAGTGTAATTTCATTAGTTATTGTATATAATAATATATTTTCAGTTACAAGTTGATATTATTTTGAATGTAGAGGAACCGACTGTCAACTCAAGTGTATGATAGAATATCCTTTTTCTTCTGTAGAATAATTTACTTTGGAAGATTAAATTGAAACACACAATATTAAGGAAAATTTAAATAATTTCCATATCGCCATTTTATGCTGCAAGTCCTTGGAATTTAATCACGTCGTTTTAAATTGAACAGCTTAAAGCTTTTAAGTTTGTAATACAGAATAGATAAACGTGAATTGCTGGCCTAAGGAACATTCTAATCGAAATATTATCACTGTGAAACCTACGAAATGAACACTTCACCTCAGGGAAGCAAATGCTCTTCATTCGTTTTAAGGATATTTTCATGTCGAATAAAGTAATCCCTCTTGTGATTTAAATCTCTCCAGTGTTGAAGATATAATCTTCAAGGACTTAATGTCACTATTCATTCCAGAACCTTTAAACCTGTTCTACTGATTTTCATAAAAATTCTCACAAGTTCACAATTCATGGTTTATCTTAAAGTACATTATCTACCCTATCCTTGACCCATCATTTGCAAATTATTACACCAAGATATATATCTATTGAGGGATTAGAAATCGATTAGATTTTATTGATAGTTAAATGTGTCGACAAAAGACAAACCTTGCAGATAAAAGGTTGAACAAGGTTAAAAACATGTTCATTCCTTCACTTCCAAATTTGCGAGCTATGAATGATTTATGAGTTAATCTATGATGATAACCATTTTCGATTATTGATGACCAACAAATGCAATGTTTCAATGATAACTAAAAATAGACAAAAATCCAAACATCAGATGATTGTTAGTAATAATTCATTAATTATGAAGCACAAACAGAAACAGAATGATGTATGTTGTGAAGTGAATTTTTATGAACTAGTTTTGTTATTTAACCATGGATTATTGATTCCCGTTTTGAATATCAAAAGTTAATTTTGATAAAATTACCTTCACACGAAATTCGTGGCCACATTTGTATATGCAGGAGCTGATTCTTTTGGTTAAAATGCAAAACAAATAAAAGAATGCATGTCTGGCCGGAGTGTATGGTGCAGGTGAAAATGATCATTTGTTCCCGGCCATTTGAGATTTGAAAATCAGTTGAGCGTAAGCGCCAAAACATTTAAACGTGGTTTCTGTTTACCTTCCAAAAATTGAAATAAAAAAATGAATAACTCGAAATGATAATGAATCAACAGGTGATAATGAAATCACCAAGCTAAGCTGTATGTTGATTCCGAACAGTGCGAAGTTTTGCAAATTTTTACTTGAAAGGGTTTCGAAATTTGTTTTTCCATCTTCGTGCCACGTGAGGACCATGCTCTTGAGTGATAATTGAATTTCACCAAATAACATCTCGTAAAAAAAGACGATCTTAAGACTTATGGTGAGAAAATTTTCTTATTTTCCATCAACAGCTGTTGATCAATGAACGTTCAAGTCGATGTCATGACAATCGATGTCAGTATCGCAATGAATCGAAATTAATGAAACGATAAATGTTTGCCCTCCGGGGCCGGGATTACATAAAAAAAAGATTTCCCTGCAATGGAATTATGCCTATTGAATGAGTGTTTTGGTAGGTCGGCATAATGGATACCATAGATAGACATCGGTATGAGCATGTTTCTGTTATTAATACGGGTTCGGTCTTTGACTTTTATGGATCCTATCAATCATGCGAAAAGTATAAAAATTTTAAAAAATTTTTTGCTTTGCTTATAAGTCTGTAACTGGTTTGAGAAGGTTCCAGAATGTTGACCTAATCGATTGATCAAAATCGGGATTCTGGAACTAAAATTTATAAATTTCTATAAAGTTTCGAAAACTTTCTTTCCAACGACATTGAAAGGTGGTTTTAATAAATGAATGAAACTAAATTGATTTTCTATCGCTAAAACTAGTGATAAGCTTCGAATGAGTTAAACATGAGGCTTATAATCATAAAACGTTTAAGAGAAAACATTTTAAGATTTGTGAAAGACGAAAGATATAGATAAAAAAGTGGCAGTTTCCTTTCAAGAGGAATCTCTTTTTGTAAGTCAGAAATGGACACAAATGCGTCAAATGTTTTATTTAGATTGGAGCTATTAGTTGATTTTGAAAAGGTGATAGTTATGAAGTTGGGTAAAAGTTTTGAGATGCGCTTGCATTGAACAAATGGAAACATGTTGTACAACTGATAATTGAAACTGTTACTAAAGCTATTATATAATGGAGCAATTAATTCTCACATTTCAAGTAAAATCCTTACTATGTATCAAATGACTACAATTAAATTGCAAATTCAATTACTTTCACAATACATAATATGAAATAAGGAGTGGACTTAATCTTTAATTAATCCTATAACCTAAGAGATTCAAATCTGTGTTTCTTAATGCGATGAAATAAGAATTGATAATAACATTCGGAATCAACTTAATCTTAAGCTAAAGCAAGTTGAAAGAGTTCTTAATGTCTCCGTTGATAATCATTCTACTGCCAAGTCTTTACTGTGAGTAACTTAAATTTAAACTCAATATATTAAAGCTTCTGGAAATGTGATTTCTTCATGTTTTGTTAGTAAAGTTAACATGTTACTGTCACCAAATGAAAATGTGTCTAAAACAGAAAAAAGTGTGTTAAAGTGTTAAAGTATAAATAACAAGTAATACTATATTCTGCGTGAAGTCACTTGTCCATTGTAGTATTTCCCTCGCGTCCGAAGTGTGTGAATGCTTCCATAACCTATAAGTGTTCATATAATGTTTCAGAAAAGCTACAATTATAAAAAGTATATTAAACTTTTATAAAACACCCTTAGAAATGAAATTTTTCGAGTTCAGTGATACAAAATTCTGGACACAAGTTTCTAAAGAATCTGTGTCTCATACCAATTTAATCAAATTGCAAAATGACTCACAAAATTCTACAAGTTGTCTTTTACCAATAAAACCAGAAAAATTTAAATTAACTGAATTCTTCACAAAAGAAAAAGAAATCATCTTCATCAATATTGAGGCTTTCATTGGAACGACAACGAAAACCACTAAAAATCATCAAAGAAAGAGTAAGAAACTAAATAATCATTTAAAAAAGATGATTAAAATAAAAAGAAAACCCCAAGATCCACTCATTTCACCTGATCACATCATCCTCTTGATATCTTCGAGGTTTACTACGAAACTGCAGAAGACGTCGACGCAACGGCTGCTCAAACCCAGAAATCGTTTAAAACGTAGTTTTCAAGATATTTTGAATGGTTTTATAGTGAATAAAATAGAAACATAAAATATGAATTAAATTTTTTAATTATATTTTATTTTTATTTATTTCAGGTTTCACGTTGGATGTAAAAAAAAAAAGTGTTAAAACGTTGTGATAATTTAAAATACATGATCTAGAACAACTGAATGTGATTGTAGTTCGATTAGATGTTATAAGTGATATATATTATTTATGTGTTAGTGCCAAGAAATCATAATTAATAAGTTTAACAAAGTTCTAAAGTGAAGTGTGTCATCAAAATGAGTATAAGACAACATTTTAGAAAATTAATTTATTTTCTCGTCACCCTGTGCATTCTGGACACAAATGCTGAGGACTACGGGTCGAATGAGAACATGACGCCACCGCCGAGTGTAGACTTTTTTAATGGTGAGAACTCAGAGGAATTCTTTGATCCAGCTCGTCAACCTGCCGATAGTGAATTCGCTGACTTCTTCTTAATGAGAAGCACAACGCCACGATCGGAAGAGGAGACGTTCTCAAGTGATCAGGATAACGCAAGACATTCGCACAGTGTGCGGCAGAGTGTCCTCACAACTGTTGTACCTGACTATGTGCAGGACTATGTACAATCTCACACGCCAACTCCAGCTGCTTTGTCGTTGGAGAGTATCGAGGAACCCTTAGATCCCGAAGTAGCTGGGTTGAAGTACCTGGACGAGAACGACACGATGTCGTCGCCCTCAAGCGATTTTGGGATTTACTCCGATCGAGGATATCAGTCCAGTAATTCCTCTGAGGATATGCACAACTACAGCATGGAGGATCACACAAGCATGGATAGTACGAACACCAGTGAAGAGATCGACACGAAACTTGAGGCAGAGAACGATCCATACGAGCCAATGACCACCACTATAATAACACCCACCGTACGCACCAAGCAGGGCAAACAGATTCAAATCATAAAACTCCTGCCACATGAAGCCTTGAGAAATTTCATTGAGGACGCCTACATTCGGACACCACTGGCAACTCTAGTTGACACTTCACCAATATCTCTCCCGAAAACAAAGGCTCTGTGGAAGGACGCTCTCAGACCAAATGCAGCAATGGATGTTGTACTCTTAGCATTCAACGCTTCAGGTGAGTTTGTTTTGTTTTTGTTTCACCTTTCAAAATGGCGCACTACTCTTGAAATAAGACACTGGCTTAAGGTGTACGCATAAATTACTCAAAATCATCAAGCGTAGACAATTCTCTAGATCTTGTCATGTAGAAAATGATCTTATTTCGAAAATCCTTCTTTGCGTGTCGCAACAATTTCAACTCTTCCCCCAGCTGCTGACAACACCATCTATGTGTCACTTGAAGCAAAAACTGCTCGTGTCTTCATGAAATTTTAATCCCACCTAATGGGGTTTTGCCTAGAGTAGACATCGAGATAAGAAGGAAGCAGATTTGCATTTATTTACCTGTACCTGAACTCTGCGTGTCTGTACTCGATTTCACTGTTATCTTAGACATAAAAGTTGATTCATGTTTTCAAGGACTTAAGAAGAAATCCATCTAAGGACAATGAGGTTCTTCTTGTTTCATGACAGATATCTGACACAAATCCAGGATAAGGGATTCTTAAGAATTGATCACAAATGTCAAGAAGGTCTCAAACTCCTAGATGGCCATTAGCACATATCACGATACTAGGATTAGATATAATATAAATCCCGAGGCGTCCTTAATGAAAAGAGTTGAAAGACTTCAACATTACAATATCTTCGATGTCTTTTAAATCCTTGAACAGAAACGATCTGTTCTGTTCTGAGACAAGGACTCGAATCACATTAATGGAAAATTTTATTTTTTTCAGTTGGAAACGTTTTTAACATTCACACGCAGCACACTTACTAAAACAAATTTGTTTTCTGAAATTTATCAATGCCATCTAGTTTTAATGTCAAACTAATTAAAATAACATAATCATGTTGAGACACGATGATGAGGTAAAGGTTTTACTGGAATTTACTGGAACATAGCATGGCGGACATTTTAATTCCATTCAATAAAAACCACCTTTCACTGCTTAGTGATAAAAAAGCAGATGATTTTGTGTTGTAAGAATTCTACTTTATATGGTAATACGAGTATTAGTTGATATTTTGTATTATATTCAACTAATAAGTTGATGTTCTTGACTTGTTTTCTTGCGTATGGAATGTGATTTAACATTTATTTAATGTGGAAGATGAGTTATGTAATTAACAAAACTTTGAACTAAATTTATTTCTTAAAATAAAGTTGAAAGAAATTCATTTTTAACTTTACAAAAACGTTTGACATAGTTTTGTTTGTCATGATTTCAAAATAATTACAATTTATCATGACTTGCCAATTCGTATCTGTCACAAATTGCCGCTAATCTCAATTGAGAATTACCTTTGTCATTTATTTAAATTAAATAGTTATAATCATCTAGCATCAACAACAAAAAACATTGCCTTCCATAATTATTATGACATTCAGGTATATTGCTGAACTCAGGCATTTTCATATATTTTAAACAAGATATCCTGGCATTCGAAAGTTGTTTGCAGCTCAGTCGAGTGGTGAATTACAAACAGAATAATACAAGTGATTCCCCTTCAACATACGCAAACGTACTAGAACGTGCTCATGCACGTTTAGTTACTAAAAATTCAATTCGTTCCAAGTACAGAACAGAATAGATTTTCTCTGAATAATAGAAATGGGTAATTCACGAAAATGGAAATAATGCACATGCCAAAAGTTGCAAAATAGAAGAATACACTTTATAATTGTAATGCTTTCTTTTAGGGAGTGCTATAGTAAAGACTGTAAAAAGTACCAGAGAGCAAATCCATCGTTATAATACCTTGGTTAAATTTGCATTATTCGAGTTTGTAGTAACACTAACGATAAGCAGATGTCGCTGAAGACACAATATACGTGCCACAATTCTTCAGGATTGTATACTTTGCACTTCTATGAATTTTTCAATTTTTAAAGTCGGTAGCACCAAGAGTTCACGATTAAAAATTATATGATACTTTGTAATCAATGTAAAAATTGACAACACTGCAAATGCGATTTTAATCCATGTTTCGTCGTTGTGTGTCTGCGGTCATCTAAAAGAGGAGAAAATTTTGACAGTTCGAAGAGTTCGGAAACACACACGATGCGAGCCGAAAGCTTGATTTCTTTTTTCATTGTTTTCGAATAAGATTAAAGTCTTAACGAATCTCTTATTTTACTAAACTTCTGCTCATCACATGAGAACTCCTGAATTTTGAAATTTGCGACGTTTGTCACATGCTCTTAACAAATAATTTTTTAATTTATTAAGTTACCGGCAAGAATGCAATTCTGTACAATTATTAAGAGTTAAGAGCTGTTGAAATAATTATAAAATTAGAGTGATGGAATTCGAATGTGAATTCCGTTGTGCTGGAATTTTCGAAAAAATTGCGGACACTTGTAACCGCAATTATAAGAAAAGGTTTTCCTCCATAAAATGCAAATTAATAAATAAAGTAATATTGACTACTTGCAGTATTAACACCGGTTATTTCGTTAAATCTAATAACTCAAAAGTTGTCTTTGGAAATCACCCGAAGTCCGGGAATTAATTGTTGTTGTTTTCTTGGAACGAGCTTAAACGAGAATTTATTATTTTCATTTTTTTCGCATTGGAAAAGTCCAACAACACCGCGGTTTACCGCAGCTCAATAAAAGCTTCAATAAAACATTCAATAACTATTACCATTCTATCAAAAATTCAAGTACACCGGCCAAACGAGAGGAAGAAATATTTTAAATATTTTATAACTCGTTGACTTTACTTGCCGAGTGATTTCGTGCAATTGAATTTTTTTATTTAAGAACGTTTTTTGAATATCAATCAAGAGCTTTTTTGTGGAAGTTTTTGTCGCTTTTTTCTTCATTAAAGTATAATATCAAGTTCAGGGCCTTGGATAAGAACGAACACTTTTATTGCAAATGGTCAAGATTGTGCTAAAAGAGGTTCTTGATTTGACCAAAACCTTTCGTTTGACGGTCAATTTGTTTGTTTTCTGTTTGTTACGTTGAAAACATGTTTTATGACTTGTATTCATGTCATGTTCACTCTACAATTGGTACTTAAACGTCAAACAAGTCATTCAACGTATTCGTGAAGCTTTTATTGAAATTTAACCAGAACAAACTTGTTCTACCAAGCCCTTCAACTTTACGCGTCTCAATTAATTGACGAAAATCCTTCAACACACTTGAGGAATTTTCAGTCAAACCACAAGAAAGCTATTTAAATTTCTCTGAATAAACTTTGGAGAATCCAGAAAACACTTGAGTCTCGACTGCGTTCATGGCACTTTCCTTTTCAAAAATCAAGAGTAAAGGAGATGAAGAGATTCAACTTGCTTTGCACTTTAGAATGTCATTCTTAAAGAATCCATAATGTTTTTCTCAGGATTTGCTTATTTTGACAGTTGTCCTTCTTCGTTTTATTTTATGCAATGCTTGCTTCGAAGTTGAAAGTTGAGTTTGCGTGCGTAAATTGTTCGATTCCCACACACCCTAAACTCATCCTATTATACCGCACTAGTGCGTAAAGTTCAACTTTATGTAACAAGTTCGTGTGAATATTAATCTCAAATTCAACTTTCCACGAATTTTTTGCAAGAACTATTGTATGCACCGCGGTTATAAAGTGACGCTTTCTCGCAGTCGTTGCTGCATTTGTGCTCGGTCATGACGCATTCGTACAAAATTCGTACAAACTCGTGTAGTTGACTACATTTCTCCACTCGTCTTTGTACGCATGCGACAGGACCTTACACTTACACTTTACACCCTTCATACATAAATATCTAATACTGTACACTTTACTTGTAATTTAGAAACTTAATTTTCGGTTACTATAGTATAAATAATTTGTTTCTATTTATTTATATAACAAAACATTCGTACATGTGCATGTGTAGAAATTAAACATTTTTCACTTACGATTTTGTCACAATCTTCATTACGAACCTGGAAAGAAACAAACATAAACTAATTAAATAATTAAATGTATAATCCAATCAGCTAGATACATTTGTTTCAATAAAATTGTTAATAATAAATAAGTGAATAAGAGTGGAACCTGCTGTAATCAAAAATTCTAACAGAATCAGGTACATCGACATACTATTTCTATACTATAGTCATACTATAGTCGCATCGACATACGGTACGTACGAGTAGATGGCTTTGAACAAAGTGGAAACATTTTTCGCTGTGTGTCGAGACGAACAATAATTTGTTTGTTTCGTTGTGGAAATTTTGACAGCTGCTTGTTTAATCCTTAATGTGTTTCTGTTTATTAAGTTTTGAATGTAAATGCCATGATTTGAAAGTAAATTTTCAGTCGATTTTTACACATCTTCAAAATGTCCAGAAGCTTGAAACGTCAGTTTCTATTCGCTGTTTCCGTATACAAATACCTGTAAGCCAACACCCTTGAGTTTCTGGAGAAAAAATTCCTATTTCCACGCTACCCCTATAAATTTCAGCTACAGGTTGCGCGAGACAAACTTGTAAGTGATTGTTTTCAAGCAGGACAGCCACTAGTAGGGCCGATTGAACCAAGAACAGAATCAGTCACCGTACAGGAGAGGAAGAACTACTCCACGAGTTGGAGAATAAAGTTCTGCTTGTGTACGCTACTCGAATTTGCCGGAAGCATAAGGGTAGTGATTTGTGGGTAGAAAAGTCGTTACGGAGAAATAAATCAAAGGGATAGCCAGTAAAGTTACACACACACACAGTCCAGCAGTTCATAAGATATAGTTGCACTTTCACACCCTTGGGTGTCGCCATCTAGTTTTTCTGAAAAAATTCATTGAATTCACTGAATGCCGAATATTTTCTTAATAATTTTTTTAATTTTTTCCACAAAAAACTTTTTAAAAAATTTCTCCAAAATCAATTTTTTAATTAACTTTCAAGGTGATTAACTTTCAACAAGTTTTTAGTGGAACAAAAAGTTGTGTTAAAACTTTTTAACGATGATAAATGTTTTACGCATGTTCTCATTTATAATATAATACCACCGAAATAAATCATTCTTTAAATGGTTATTAAGCACAAAAATGTGTTTCAACTCGTTTTGGTGTTTAGTAAAATTCCTGCAAAACAAGAAGAAATGTAAGAAAAACCTCGTATGTAACTCTCGCAACTTTTTCTTTTGTTTTATTACATAGTTTTGTGTTAATAATTTCCCATTGACTCGATTACGTAAACGTCTCAATTACAAATTACACCTGAGACGAAAGGAAAAGTTAACGGAAAAATGTCGTTTTTCTGCGGTTTTTGGCTTTTCCTTTAAAAATAAATTCCAAAGAAATGCTATTAAAGTGTGAAAGTGTATTTGTTAAAAATGGATGAAATCTAAGACTTTAATTATATTGCACTTTTAACAGTTTAATTAAACAATTTACTTGAAGTTTATTTGAATTGTTATTGTTTCTTTTTCTTTTTTCTTACATTATTTACAAAAACATTTGCTTAACATTGCCATTACGAAACTATGAACTTGGTATTATGGCCTCTACTAAAAACGCTCACTTGCGACATTGGGAATATGTTGAACATATGCGGTTTTCTTTAATTGTTTAAATTTCTTCTAATTTAATCAACTAATTCTCTAAGCATTTTGAACTTTAAACCAAAATTTATCGCAGGTGCCAATTTTCTTGAGTTTATCTTAATTTGAGTAAAAATAAATTCACGATAATATTTAATAACACTTGGCACATAATTAAATAAAAATTCAACGAACAAAATTACACTTAATCCTCGATTTGCAAATCGATTCAAGCAAAAACGAGAAATAGAAACAAAACACTGGGGAACTATGTCCCACGGACGGAAGGAGAAATTTTCCGTTATTCTTTTAACAAAAATATGACAAGCTTCCATTACAAATATTATACCATTAGACCTTGTATGAATTCTGAGAGAAAAGAATTCTTGTGATTTTATGTTCACCTGTTTAATTTTAACCACTTTGAGGCAATGTAACACACGTAATGAAAACCCAGATGTTCACTCCGTCGTTCTAGCATAATGAAGAAGATATTGTTTACGAGATTACAATAACCCACCTCTTTAGTTTATCAAACTTTAGTAAGTTTATTTTGTTGTCAGCAGTTTTATTTAAATTATTTAATATTTGCAGGTGTTGGAGTGACGTACACATTCAAGAACACGCGAACCGCGTTGGCGGGTTTGAACAGTATCAAAGAATCTGAACCCAATTCGGGGAATGCGTTTTATGGAATAATTCGTGCAACAGAACTGATTCCGTATGACAGTGCAGTGTTCATCAACACAGCAGTTATTCCAGCTGATACAAATTTGGCGCAATTAGCAGCTATAACGTTGCTTAAAAAGCGGATAAGAGTGAGTAAAAGCTTAATTAAAGAATCTTCCTCTTAAATACTCCTTCTTTGCTTTAGCTTTACCTCGTTTGGTTTGGCGAGAAGGCTTTCAGTGAAAATGAAACGCAGGAAGTGACTGGTGGAGTACTCGGTGAAGTGGCTATCCGATCTGGAGGTGAGATTCTGCACGTAGATGATAGCAACTTCCAAGTGGAGCCGGATAACACGGTGAGTTAGAAGTGATTTTTATTCGCTTAAGAGAGTCGCATGTGTACGTTAGAAAACGTGATTTAAAATTTTCCACAAAAATTTAAGATGACCTAAACGTCAGTAATTTGACACAGATGGCACAAGTCCGATTGTACAAATGAGGAACAAACTTGTTGTTTATGCCGGGAGTTGTTCAAAACTTGAGCTGTTGGTCACTCATTATCCTGCTGGATCACTAAACTCGAAAACGAAATGACTGGTTACAAACCGGTTTCCGACGAGTCCGCAATCAGTAGCGTAGTGTGTAGCGTCCTATTTTATTTCACATGAACTTGCTCAAAGTAAACTGATTAGTTACTTTATTACAGCAAAGTAAGGACCCAGCAAATTCCCGTACCTATATTAACATTTATGTTCTAGACAAAATGATTGTTCTTGCCACAGAAATTTACATAGGATTTCGTAAAAACTATACAATAGAGAATAAAATGAGGGAGACCATGATGACAAATTTGAAAAGGTTTTTTCCACGCAATCGGAAAATTATGAAAAACCATTAACGCTGTAAATCAAAATAAATGAGTGACATTCAATGTACAGTCATGTAAGAAAGTTTGTAGTCCTTTATTTTGTGTTTACAAAACTTCACAGCATATTGAAAATTGTTGCAGAATTTGAAATTTAAGTTGAGAAAGGACGTACCTAAGGAGTAATTCTATTGGGTTTATCGAGTAGTACAGAACTGTGAAATCAATTTTCTGTTAAAATTATGTAAATTAATTAAAGTTCATACTAATTTTTTGAGAAACGTTATCCCGAGAGTGTTTGAGGACCGAAATTCTGCATAAACTGCAAACTATGGTATACATTCACTGTGACAACTTTTTGATGAAAGTATTCCGCAAATACCGGTTAACAGCAGCTGAGCAAATTCGTTAATTTTGACAATTGTTTCCAGTGAATGGGGTTGTAAAATCGAACTTGATATAGTTTCAGGTTGTTCAGATGCGCTGCTTAAAACATTTTCGAATTAATTCCGTAACTGACAAATTCGGATTGTGTCGAAAATTTCCATTTCATGTTTGATTGACATAATGAGATATTAAGTAGCCAGTCTTCTTTCCCATTATCCTGGTCTTCAATATCAAACAAGCCGGTTTAAGGGTAATCGATATGTTAAAATTCTCATTACGTGTATAGAAAATAATAGAACCAATTTGTTATATAACATATACATCGCAGACTGCAACTGCACGCAAATCTTTAACACAAAATCGATATAAAATCCAACAGCCTTCGAATAACCTTGACCTGAGTTGCTTTGACATAATCGCCTTCGGAGACCAAGGCATCATTCCAGTAGGGATAATGGATTACACAAATCACACATGAGCAATACATCAATTTGTACTCTATGTGGTAACAGAATTTTATCATTTCAGCTCACGTTGGTATCGAAAAACTTTCTCCAAGGACCACAGGAGGTGGAAATACCTGTTGAGACGTCCATATCGGATCTACACATTAAAATCGATTCGCTAATGCGGACAGCAACATTGGAAACTCCAAATGGTGGTTAGTTAGAAAATAAAAAGTCCTCAACAACACTATATTATAATATCGTAGAATTAACAAATACAAAATGCAACAATAGTTATTAATAAAATCAACAAGAAAGCAACATTCAAAATACAATATAAGTCAATAGCAAATAATTTAATGCACATAACGCCATTGTTCCTGCTCATCTCTTTAAAAAGTTGATATTAAATTTGATTTTGTATATATTAATGTAGCAACTACACATTGAATTTTTATATATTAATTGATTGACGGACAAAATAATTTCGGTTTTATTAATTATTCAGATGTGAATTAGAATTTAGTCTGCTCATTTCCAACACATATTGACATACACACATAACACTTACTTGAATATTATATATTTTCGTATTTTTTATTTTTTATTTTTCTTGATTAATTAATTAACCAGAGTACAAATATTTTCTATTGTAATAAAACTAATAAGTTTAAAAATAATAATTGTGGATTGATTTCATGTTAGCACATTTTCTGCGATGTCGTTCAGTTCGTCCAAGTGTAAATAAGTTGCAGTTATTGAGAAATTATTGTATAAAGAACTAATGAAAAGTTAACAAAAATTTGAGGAACATCGCTCACAGGACTTCAAAAATTATTATTTTCCGATATAACTAAGTTAATACTAAAATCTGTTTGTTTGTAACTTGATCTCCCGCTTAGACTAGGGTTACTATGCACGCGAATTGGTACGAAAATTTGTTCTGACGAGTGTGTCAAAAATTAAACCGATTTGAAAGCACAATTTGTTCTGACGAGTTCTTGCATGTTCTGACGTTTTACTCGCTGCCAGTGTAACCACTCGCATCGCAAAGCAGGCGTTTGTTTCTTCGCACGAGTTGATCAGAACCCGTCAGAACAAATTTTCGTACCAATTCGCGTGCATAGTAATCCTAGCCTTAGGCATATTCTTTTGTTCACTCCAGTGGTGCAGAACTGTCAAATCCAATACATTTATCCAGTGCAAATTTGCACTAAATACAACCGGATTTTTCTGTTAAGAAAGTCAACAGATTTGGGGCCTGTGCGTCCAAAGTTCTAATTTTTGACATGTTTACCTTTATTAATTGAGTTGGTTACTTTCGTATAGAAATTCAGATTATCTGTTTTTACTTCATCTTCATTATCCAAGTTTATTTCAATAAAATGTAACTGTAAATTTTTCAGAATAAATTTTTCTAAATCCTTGGGTCTTCACACTCCAGTTATCAAAGTTTAGAACGCAACTGAATTCGCACAGGTCGATTAGAATTCTGGAACGATTCCAGTAAATTTTAGAACTATACTGGACTAAGAACGCTTTCGCACAGGTCATTAATAGAATTCATTAAGTTGGTATTCTTGGCACAACATACGTTCGAATCGGTTACGTCGGAATAAATTTTAATTTCGAAACCAGTTTGAAGCCAACTCTGCCAACTTTCCTAACAGAAAACCTGTTAAGTTTAAGACGACGAATTTCGGGCCTGTTTCGGTAACAGATTTTTAACTGACAACTTGCCAACTTTTCGACCGTAACAGAAGTCCAACAACAAAATGCACGGGATGTCAAATTAACAGAAGCTGCTACGTATGCACTTGTCAAATCATAAATATTTTTTGTTGATCTTTGATTGAATTTTTCAAAATCCGTGAGCGATGCATTCAAATTTTAGTCATAGTTCTCCCAGCTTTGATTAGTCACAATTAATGGAATTTGCAATGTAAACTAGCCCCCATCATACCCCGTAGTACCCGCAATTAAATCATCCAAAAGTGCAGTGCAGAAGCGAACAAACGACCGGCAAAACAAAATAACATTAAAATGACGCATCAAAAATTGTAAAAATCAACTTGAAATTGTGCTTGTCCACCACACGTTAAATGTGTCGTCTTATTTTTAAGATTTTCACTTTAATTAAGTTAAACTAAAACAAATACAAAGGAAATAAAAAATTAATTTTCAAATTTAAATTTTTAAGTTCATACCTTTAAGCTGTCACCAGTGCTGCAAATGACATTTGATTGGTCTTACTTTTAAGAATGTATTTATTACGATTTTGTGTTAAATTAAGTGAAAAGTATAAAAACACTAACAAAATATTTTAATCTTTTCAAGAAAAACAGTCCTTGGAAAATGATTTTTTGTCTTTTGTTGCACTTAATTGTAACTTTAACAAATTCAAGTAAAATTTCATTGGTTTTATTTGTTCGTAGTTGGAAAATTTTTAATTATTTTTAACAAACTAATCAGGCGCAACTAATCCCAACACGATTTGACAGCTACTGCAGTGTTTTCTCGAAATTCTTTTGTTTTCCATAGCGAAATGTCAACGAAAATTTGACGTTTGAGCGAATTGAAATAAAATATACAAAATTCTCATTTGTTGTGTTTTCAACTCATGCGCGTTGTGACTGTCTAAAGTTTGTCTAAAGCTTGTAACGCGTTGATGCAATCTGTAAGACAATTAAGCTTTGTACAAAGCTTTTACCAATGCTACAAAATGGTGTGGAAATATGCTTTAAATGTTATCTGTTATACAATAAATTGTTTTGTCCCATTTCGATATGATTTCAAAAAATATTTAACTTTTTTCGAATTTAGAAATCAATTTGAAAAATCCATTCCACGCAACGAACGTTATTAAAGGCAAAGCTAAGTCTCTGATGTCGAATGACAAAAAATGCAAGCAGATTTTTGAATTTTATATTCATTTGGAACGTATCGAGACTCCGACAAAGTTTTATCTTAGAACTACACCGGAAAACGATGATGATATCTATAGAATTATCATCGAAGGGACAACGCACGGAAAGACATTCGAAAATGATTTCGAATTGATTGGTAAGTCAAATGACAGAAAGATGTCCTCTACGAATAATTAGCAAAAGTAATGGAAATTCAACAGAACATTTAACCCACGTATATAGTGTAAATTTGATTTAATTCCATTCCTGTTGTTATTTATTCGTAGGGCGTGTTCCAACTGAATCCTTCAAATTAAAAATTTTGACTGTGTTGCTACTTCAAATCATTTCGCTTAGCCTCGCTTGTTACTAAAACAGAAAAAAGTTAATAAACTTATGTGGATTTCGATTGTGCACAAAAATCAATTTTTTGATCTACATACATATATCAATTTTTCATGATCTGGATTTTCGGATTTACAAATGCATGCACAAGACTGTTATTTGACATTTGTCAGAATTGTGTTGACAAAAACAGTTTTGCACTTTGCTAGAATTTATTTTATATAAAATATTAATTATAATATCAACTAGGAAATTTTAATTAAATTAAAGTAAACTAAATTGAAATAATTTAAATGAATTAAAATTAAAATAATTTAATTTAAATACGTTCAATTATATTGAATAAATAAAAAAAAAATTTAATCAAACTATCAGACGTAAAAGTGATGCTTCACTCATACAAAAAAGTTTTTAGTTTGACGTTGGCATGTTTGAGACGAGCATAAAAAGATCAAAACATAAATCAATTTTTAAATCAATCTGTAATTACCAGTCGAAAACCATATTGTATTATTTCAAAAATATATTCGCGTGACGTTTACATTTTGTTTTCAAACTCTCACTGCAATGCACATGAAATAAAAGCTTCAGGGTGTACATTTCCTGAGACGCAAACCTTTCGAAATTTGAAATGAACATTTGTACTGAAATGACTCGAAATAGCACACAGTCTTTACCAATATTCATTACTATCGTAACATTTGTTCCACTTTTAGCCATTTAAATCTTGAATTGCTGATTTAAGAAAAATTACTCTCGAGTTGGTGATTTTCTGTTTTGTGTTTAACGTCTTGCCGAATGTGTAACTTTAAGATTTAATTTTCTTTTTTTCTGTTTGTAAAAAACTATTTTGTACTTTAACTCTGTCTTTTGTTCTTAATACTATTATGTTTTGTCTAATAAAATTTTCCCAATACTCAATTTTCATTTCGACTTTTTCTAAACTTCTTTTATTTCTTATCTGGTATGTTCTAGTATCTAGATTAATTTAGACTGATTTTGCTGGATGTTACTCAAAAGCGTGAGTGAATAACAAATCAAAATTCTCTTAATCTCATTTCCCACTTAGTAAAGTACATCAAACGCAAGCCGGGCGTAAAATTAAATTCTTCTTAGTAATAGAAAATTGTTGCTGCGTTTTTCTTTTAGCCAAATCCCAAAGCAAACTGTCTCATGGATAGAGTCGGTGTAGACTGTAGAGTCTACTCCCAAACTACGGGGTAACTGATAACACTATTTAAAACAAGGTATTTTTCATAGAAATTATGGAAAACAATGAGGCAGTGAATGTTTGTATCTTAGCCAGGGTTCACCTCTGGGCCTGGAATCGTGGGATCTAGCTAACCAGAATTCGGTACAATTCACAGACAGAACCAGAAGATATCATTTTTAGGGTGATAACGGTACCCTATTAATATGACTTCGCTGTCCGTCCGTCTGTCACAGAGCTGTATCTCTTAAACCATAATAGGTAGACACTTCGAATTTTCACAAAGTTTTTTGTTTTTTTGTACGGTGATACGGAACCCTCATGTGCGGGTCCGACTCGTAGTTCCCCACTTTTATTGTTTGGCTCTCGTGAGGTAGGGTTGTAAATACGTGTTTTTGAGATAGGGATTTCTGGTCGACTGGCCACTCCACTCGCAATTCCAGGCACAGATGTGAAACCTGGCTTAGACTAAAGAGTTCAGCACGGGCAATTATTGGTCAGAAAGCGACTCGATTTAAGAAACCGCACTACACCATTCTCAAGAAATAACTAATACACGCAAAAGAGCCAGTGACGCTGTTTTATTCACAAAATTTTAAAATTTCAACAATTTCCCATTAGATCATTATTATGATCTTTAATACAATATATAAACAGAGGGTGCGAAGGATTAACAATTTCAGTAATTCTAACGGACAGTATCTGCTATAAATAAATAAAATAACTGTCACTGTCACATAACTATATTCATATGAAATGAGGAAAATATACATAATAAATTGCATTAGTCGAAGGTTAAGGTTTGGGTTTTCAGAGTGGAGCGCCTCACAACGATTCTCTGTATCGCTCCCACTCGGAGGCCATAGGCCCATTGTGATGTCCTTTTATGTTTTGAACCCCTTACTCTCCTACCGGACAGTGTCCTGTAATGCGAGCACAGTGATGATGTGGACCGAGGTAATTTTAGCAAGCCCTCGATTCTGGGACACAATAGCCTTGAGTTGTAGCATTCATCTCTGTTGCTCCATCTCTTGCTATGCTGTTTCCGAATTATCCTGTCGGTGGTATCTTTCAACAACCTCATCTGTGACTTTGTGGAGTTTGCTTCTTTCGCACTGTAAATTTCGGTTCCGATCCGTACCAGTTTATGCGCCCGTAGTTTCCCTTCCACATTGCTGTGTGCGGGTACCCAACATGGGCTGACTTTGTCTTGGATCCACGAAACGGCGTGTCGACAACTCATCCCTGCCTTTGACTTGATTGGCTTGGATTCCAGTGTTCTAAGAGCCGCTTAACTGTCGCAATAGACTTTTCGAATTCCTTCGTTCGAGAAAGTATTTATATCTTTTTTCATCGTTTCTTGCACATTCCTCCTCCAAGTGAGTTTGAAGTCCGGGATGACTTCCAGGTACTTCGCTTCACTAGAGAGGTCTAGTGCTGATCCTTTCACCTTTAGCAATCTTCCCTGTGGTATCTTGCATCTTCGGGCGAAGAGAACTCGTTTCATGTTTTCAGGGTTGATCCCTAGACCGTTCTCCTCCGCCAGGTTATTTGTCACTATTAATGCTTCACTCATGTTATTGCATATTGTTTTTAGATCTTTGCCTGTTGTCAGTACGACTACGTGATCCGATTACGATCAACCACAAAAGCGGGGATATTACCCCTCCCTGTGGTGTGCCCGTGGTTGCTTGTCTTTTGATCATGTGCGTTACTCGAATGTAAAACCTAAATTCGCCGGACTAAACCTCCTAGATTTAGTTTAGTATAAACGGTATAAGCTGCACAGCTTTCAAATGCCATTAATTGAAAAAGTGCAGTCAAGAGCACCCGATAACTAGCTGACCCTAACGAGGGACGAATCCTAGAAGTACATAAGTCGATTTGCAAAAAGTGATGCCAACAACACGCGGTGTTCCCAAGCGGTCCCCCATCTAAGTACTAACCGCGCCCGACACTGCTTGACTTCGGTGATCGGACGAGAACCGGTAGGCCAGTGTGGTTTGGTTGTTGACAACAGTAAAGAAGCAGTGTGTGTACATAGGTCTCCAAAACTTTCTTTCTTAACTCATGAGTAATCACCATCGAGTGGAAATCTAAAGTAGCAAAAGAACATCAACTTCACTTCACACTTGAGGCGCATAATTTCGAAACTTGCCATATCCACATCAACTGATTTCGAGAAATTGGCAAATTACATTTTTGCCTTTGCTAATCTGAATTTTCTTAAATGTTCTGTTCTCAATATATCGCTTATGTTATTTAAAATTGTTTTGGAAAACTTTAATAAAATTACCTTATAATTTGTTAAAAATCATAATCAGCTTATAATTTGCGGCTTCTGAATGTAACGTGAAGGTGAATATAGCGGCTTTTGAAACTCACTTCAGTTTTAAATTAAATTTACAAGAGACTGAGGAGAGTTTTTGGACTTAGCTTTCATATTTGATTTAAGGCTGACAACAGAATGCAAATTTTAATCAAAATTTTAAATTTTTCGAAAAGTGGACATAGACAATTTTGATTCTATACAACTCATTTAAGAGCCGTGTTCTTTTGGTCACTCTAACAGAACAGAACTGTCAAATCCCATACATTTAACAGAACAAGGTTAGTTCTCGATAATACCTGGAACTAATTTGCTGTTCTGAACAGAAAAGTTGAGCTAGAAATGTCCAGATGGCGACATGGATCATTTTCCTTGCCACGAACCTAAATTTTTCTTTAAATTCAACAAAATTATAATTTCTTCAAAACTTTCAGTTAATTTCATCTGAAAATTTAAATTCATGTAATATGTGAGGAATTTTAAATTCAAAATATATGAATTCATAATATATGAATTTCTTTAGATTTTTTATATTTTGTTTTATCCTCGGTTGAAAAATTTTTTACTTGATTTTAAATTTTCAGATGAAATTTACTGAAAGTTTGGAAGAAATTGTATTTTTGTGAAATTTCGAAACATTATAACCTCGTGGAAACGAAAATGAACCGTGCCGCCATCTAGATATTTCTAGCTCAAGTATTTACCGAGTGGAGTAATTTTAACCCAGATATTATCGAACGATATTTTGCACTGGGAATTGACAGTGTTGCTCTACTGGAGTGACCAAAAGAATACGGCGCCTGACGGTCATATCTCTATTTTGGTCACTCTTGTGGTGCAGAACTGACAAATCTCTTGCATTTAGAGTAAATTTTCACTGGATAATAACCGGACTAGAATAACTGAGCTAGAAGTATTGAAATAGTGCCATTGTTCATTAACAAGCAAATGTTTCTCAATGTTTCCCAATGTGAAAATCTAATATACATATGTACCTCTTATTTCAACAACAAACAAAAGAAACATAAGAAACGAAGAAAATTCACGTGAATTATGAATTTTACATGTCCACTGAACTTGCCAAGCCGTTGTCAGCAAAATGTTAAAGGTAAGTTTCCAAAGCCAGCTTGGAGTCGCATTTGTTGGCTTACATGTTCCGCTCGTTTCGCACACACGCACTCTGCCACTTGTGCCTCTCGTGCAATCTGCGCAAAGATAGGATGTATTTTCATTTCCACTTTGGAGAGGCAAAAAGTTTTATTTCGTAGCGATTCCAACAGGTGCCCGCGACGAGATCATTCGAAATATGCGACAAATTTTTGTGTTTTTTTAGTAAAATTATTTAAAAATGCAAAAAGTTATTCAGTTACAATGTATTAAAGGCATAATAAATCAAATATGGTTATGTGGAAAAAATTTTATAATGTTCATAATTATAAACGACTGAAATTACGTTCAACAGATGGATCTGAAACATAGGAAACGAGTGCCAGAGTCGGCATGAGCATATTACTATTGCAAGACCCTTGTTCATAACCCATTTGACTGTTTTCTATGCCACACATAATTTCTAGACCTTAACGAAATTTCATGAAAATGATAATTTTGCCATGAATGTTTAACATGAGGATTTGTTATAGCTGGATCGATCTGAAGAATCTGTAACGCCACCATGCTTGTGGTAAACCTAACACATAACTGTGAACACAATTCGAAAAATTAAAGTTTGGTCGTCTCCACAGCCAACATGGAGCAGCTTACCGTGGATTGGTTGTTCGTTCCCCATCCACGCCATCTGATGTAATTGTGTCTCGTGCAATTTGTAGCTCAGAATAGTGTACAAATGGGATCTATTCCTGTTTAAACTCTGGCGCTTCGAAAATTTAGTTTGTAGTGCTGCTAATAGATGTTCAGATCAATTTTTGATTCAGATCAAACTACCACCGAATCATGAAACAATCTGAAATCCAAACCCAAGTACCTCAGTCAAGTTAAGTGTGCTATTGTACCTTATTGAAACAACTTAGGATTCAGGAATCTGGTTCTAATATACATAGTTGTATTTTGAAGAAAACAAATTCACAAAACTTTTGGTTATGTAAGAAAACGCTATTTCCCTTTTCATTTGGTTATATTTAAAAAAATGGAAACAGTGTCAATGAAAAACGCAAAAAAGAAATTTTAACAAATGCCGACACACGAACTTTGTCCCAAAAACGTAAAAGTATGATAACAAGAAATTATTGCTCATAATATTATTTCACTATCACAAATTTCGTTTATACTGTACAAATGAAGATTACAATGACTTCACTAAATCTTCTCGTCACATCCTATCACTTGATGAAGCTTCTTTTCTTAATTTGACATTACATAAAATATGTTCACTAGATTCACAACAGATATCAAGAATCAATTTGCATAGATATCAAGAATATCACTATGAAAAGGTTCAATGATGGAGATTATGAAAAACCACGAAAAAAGAGTTATCAAGTTAACATCACGACGAGCAAATAGAAACTAGAGAAATTTGGTTCTGGGATGACCCCAGAAGCGTCAGTTCCACAATCAAGAATTAGAGTCGTTTCGAGTCTTCGGCATGACGTAGAGGATTAGAAAAACATTGAGGGATTTAAAACTACATCAAGTTGAATATTACAGTAAAAATGATAACAAAAATAATTTTTCAACTGATAATTGATAACAAGTTTCGTAATATTCATTAAACGCACCCATAAATAGTTATACTAATATTGTATTGTCATATTTTTTGTATTTTGCGATTAGATGAGAATGAATTATCAGGAAACTCGTTGCGGTCTTATGACCTTGTTGACACAAAATTTCATAACGGCTTTGTGAAGCAGTTTAACCCAATGCATCATAATCGAGACTATTTCAAGAGCAGTCGTTCCCTGGAATTTGAAAGAATCCGTTTCCCAACAGAAGATGAAGATATGGAATTCAGTGAAAGCATACTTGAGGAAAATGTAAGAAACACATCATCCAAAGCTGAACGCCAACAGGCGACCGTAAATAAAGATGTCCTCATTGACATTGGAGTACAGTCACAATTGCTGGCTGTCTCTGGTATGATGCCTTACATTTACTTCGATATTACGAACTTGAGAGACATTCCCATTTTCTTCAATTTCTTCGTTGTTGATGAGCGTAAATTTCTACAAAAGATGAATCCTCAAGCGTAAGTCATCTAAAAGCAATTTTTTTCTTTAACAATACTTTAATAGCAATTTAAAACAACTGTAGAACCTGGATTCCAGCTGGGCAAACATCAACTGTTACAGTGTCAGCTTATATTCCACCAAACACTGAAGTTGGTACAAAGGACAGACTAACTTTCACAGCACAAGGTGCTGGTCAAGCATCACAATCTTTGGAACTGAGAGTGATTTCAAATTCCGACGTTCACGTAAGAAACATCTCATCACTATTTCACTCATTCCTCTTGGTTTTTTTAGGACAACATAGCACCAAGCATGACTTGGGTGTTTGGGACTCGCTGTGAAAATAAACTACGAACAGGAGTCTGTGAAAATTCAATTTGGACGTTAGAAATAACAGCACAAGATTGGGAAACTGGTATACTACGTGTCCAATCGAATCCCAGAGGATTATATATCAGAAATCCTTACACTGCTGGAACATTAGAACCTGTCAAAGTTTCATACAGTGCAACATGTTGTCAGCCTCGTGTAACACTGACAGCTCATGATTTAGCAGGCAACCAACGAGTTGCTACAATAGACGTTCGTGATATCGTCTTAACAGAAGCTTCCATTGCAGCTATAGCACTAGGAGCTCTACTTCTTCTTCTCCTAATTGTTTTAGTTGTGATGTTGATTGTGTGGTGCTGTCGACGCAAGCGACAGTCCAGAGACCTGCCATCATACAGAAGTCATCCGGAACGTTCAAGCAGATAGTCAGAATCCATAAAAATGGATTATACTGCGCGTATTCTTTTGGGCACAACAGTTCGCAAATGATTTCCATATTTACCATTTAATTTCGATAGCAATTCCCAGAGGAATACGATTATTAAGTGCCAAAAATTTTACCAATTAATCCGTGTGTCATACACAAAACAGTATTACAAACTTTTACTAACATAGTTTAAGTTGGTTGAAGGGAACATTGTATTATTTAATGTTAAGTTATTAAATAAATATCACTTATTCTCGTGTAATTCATGAATGATAATAGAAAATACAGAATCAACAAGTGAATTTCTCATTTTCCTGTGCATTACAGCACCAAGTCATTTTCGCGGGGCACAAGATTTTGACATACGTCAAATGTCGTAAGTCAAAACATTATAATTTCCTGTGCCTTGTGATCGAAATTTTGGCTTACCTTTTGCAAAATGAACCTCCTCCTGAATTGGTTTGACTATTGGTGGTGCTGCAGGTAACAACAATGCATTATGAGTAAAATCATCAAATGTTAAACCAGTCACGGAAGCACTTAATAGAGGATTTTTCACGATTCGCGACGTGTCACCTTTAGATTTTTCTGACATACTTTGAATAGGTTAACTAAACTTTTAATTAGACCGGAAAAATAACTTTCTCGACCTCGTTTGCGATAGCTAATACAACCACAGAAGTCTTAAAGAGTAACTTTTTTATTTTTAATCTAAAATAAGGATATTATGACTAGTGTTTGCTAAAAATTCCTTATCGCCCACGTATAGCCCGATATCAAATCAAAATTCAACATACGAAAACCCTACAAATGTCAGTCGGTTGTTGGTTTTGCAAGCTCATCGGAGACACGTGTTCTGAAAATCAAATGTCAACAAAGAAACGAACGTTCTTAAAATCATACGAATATCGTTTTATTACAATATAATTAATTTTCATAGCAAATAATTAAGAAACCTTATTATATAATTAACAACGCGTTTTACTAATATGATAAATCATTGAAATGAATTGAGATACCTCTTTCGGGTTGAACAGTCAACTTGTATTTAAGGAAAGAATTGTAACCCCTTCAGTTTATGCTTAAAAAACTAAAACTTTCCGCCTTAAAGTAGTATGTAGTTTTTTTTATATTTTCAAATACTATTAGCAACAATCAAGAAATGAAATTCTACTCAAAATCATCGATTACCATGTCTGTAATGTATTGTTTATAAATGTTCATAAAATTTGCAACGAAAGCTTCTAAATGGTAGATGTGTTTAGTGCCTTTCCTCATTCGATGTTCAAATGTGCAAGCATACTCAAGAGTTTTAGCTTTAAGTGAAATATCAACATTCTTTACAAGATTTTCAAGTAAACCTTTGAAAATCATATCAGGTAAAATACCCTGCCCTAGAAGTTCATACAATCGTTCACGTATCTTTTCCAGATTTGATGGAGTTTGCTCGAGTAGAATTTGGTTTGCTGTTTCTATCAAATATACCTCCCAATCTACATCAATTATCTGTTGATCAGCACGGAAGGGATATTGTTCTACCCTACATGCTTCTAATGTCAGAATAGCTCGTCTCAAGTTCCTTTTTGATTTCTCGGCTATACGCTGAGCTAATTCAGGTGGTAGATTCAGATTTTCCTTTTTAGCAACATACTTCAAAACTGTTGTTATTTCTTCATGTGTAGGAGCCGATACTCTTATTCCCAAGCAACGACTCCTTATGGCTGGGATTACTCTAGCAGTTGAAGTGACAACAAGAATCATGCGACATGTTGCTATATACTTCTCCATAGTTCTACGGAGTGCGTGCTGTGCGTCTTTGGACAATTCGTCAGCTTCCGTGATGATTACAACTTTGAATTCCCTTTGCCCGGTGGGATCAATTTGAGCTGTTTGGGCTATCCTTTTTATCAAGTCTACTATCACTACACGATCGTGAAAACCAGCATCTGATGGATTAACCTCGATGTGATAATTGCTTCCAACTGTCAAGACTTCAACTTTTTTATTTGATGGCGTTGTAAAAGTCATTGTTTCATTTCGAAGACGTTCGACTCCAGCTCCATATATTTCACGCAACAAACACATTATCCTAGTTTTCTTCCCTGCTCCAGACGGTCCATAAAACATTAAAGGAGGGAAGTCACCTTGTTTTGGTAAGTTTTTCAGCTGCTGTGCTTGATCCTGTTGATGAAATTTTCATGGTTTAATTATCTTCTCACGATTTCATCTTCTCTCACCTTGTGGTAATCTAACTTCATGAGATCTTTTGGTCTATATTTATCCACCCACATAGCCATCGTTGGAGAATGTATAATATATCAGAAATACAAAAAACAATATTTTAAATCAAGAACTTCTTTAGTGTTTTTGCGCGGCTCATTTGACAATGCTTCTTCTTGAATTACTATTTAGTGGAAGCCGATGTCTATGAAATTTTGAAAATCGGGTTCAAATTGCGCGACCTATAATCCATTCAATTTATCTAGCTGACCATTTGCGTTGAAAGTTTTCACGGCTCAGTTAATTCCATTATGCAAGCACGAGTTTCTGGCTACTCGTAGAATCCAGGAAACATCGCAACGCAGCTATAATAGGTATCTATTATTACTTTTTCATGGCTCTCATGAGTATCTTAAAATAAATTGCGTATCTTAACATGTTCGTTAATTGAACATTTAATAAGAATTGAAGAAATGTTGTATGATTACTTTTCAATTGGTTTGCTTATATATAGAGCAACAAACATGAATGATTCCATTGGTTTTAGTTGCTTACACTTTAGGGGATATGAAACCTCTAATAAGAGTTTTCTCAGTGAAGAAAAAGACTGAAACATCAAAATGTGACATTTTTCTATTGGAAGTAAATAAACAGTAGGCACATGTTGTACCGAAGCTGAAGGAACTTAAAGTGCAGAAGACCGGAATCGTATACTTTGATCCCATCCAACAAATAAGTGGAATTTTAAAACATGGCTGAAATAGTAGAGCTTCGCCAGGAGCGTATGCTTCCTGAATATGAGCAAATGCGAAGAAGAAAACTATTTTCCGACGAAGAGATAAGGTTAGTGCAGCATATTATTTGAAGATGTCTGATGTACTTTAATACAAATCTTGCACGTATTTTAGAGCTATAATAAAAACAAGAGAATCATTTGAATACAAAATTGAAAGACAAGCAAAATCCATTAAAGACTTTTGCGAATACATTGCCTATGAGAGGAGTCTTATATCAATGATAGGTGAAAGAACGAAAGGTCGTAATATGGTACAGAAAAAAGGAAATGTTGAACACTCTATAGCAAATCACATACGTTCTCTGTACAAACAAGCTCTGAGCAGATTTCCTGAAGACATTCGTCTGTGGGATAATTTTATAAAATTTTGTAAATATGCGAAATTTATTTCGGAAGTTTCTGCTTGCTTTGAGAAGATGATACAGGTGCTTTTATTTTTTTGTAAATATCAGCTCATTCGCCTTTTAACATATATTGTATTGGATTTGTAGTTTCATGGTGATAAGTCTGGTGTATGGCTGCGTGCCGTCATGTGGGAATACAATGAAACTCACAACATGGACCGAGTTAAAGATTTACTTTTACGTGGACTACAACGACATTCGGATAATCAAGATTTGTATTTGACTTTCTTCAAAATAATGCTAACAGAAGCGTCCTTAATGAGCGAAGAGCTCGTTTTCGAAAATAATACCCAATCTGAGCAGGTAATTACGATTCACATGATGAAAGTATCGATTTTAAAAATTTCAATACGTTTTCAGAGTTTGGGCTTAGATCGTGTTGTTGTAGTTTACGAAAGCTCCAAAAAGAAAATTCATAATGTTGAATTTCTTATACAATTGTTAGACATAACACAACCATTTAAATTTGCCAAAAGTTTAGAGAAACGAATAGTTGAAGATATGATGTCAGCATTTCCTAGAGAAGAGTCTATGTGGGATGCATTGGCTCAACGTGAATTAAAGGGAGCCCATATGAGTAATTTGAAAGAGCCAATGGATGTTGATATGGAAAGAGTTTCATCTGAAAGTGGTACTGAAGGTACCTCCAATCAGTCCGCAGATATCAAAATGCCTATGAAGAAAACTCTAAAGCGACGAATTGAATTGTGTGTCGAAGTATATGAAGCTGCAGTTCAGGAGGTAAAGTTTGTTTTTGTAATGTTCATAACATAATAGTGATGTTTTTCCCTTCTTTCACAGCTTAAAACTGAGAAAATGTGGTCATTATATATCAACGCTATGTTAGAATTAAACCAAGATATGTCTACACAACAAGTTTTAAAACGTAAAATGTTGAGTGCCGCATTCAAAGGTGCACACGAAGCTAATTGCATGTGTGAAAATCACTATCTTCAATATATTGAGTTATTGATGGAATCTGATACATCAGAAGAATATATTTTATCGGTAAATTTATTTTTGATTTTGATTCATTTTCTGTACTACAAGAATTTCTCTAGGTTATGCAAAAAGCAACTTCATTGCATTATGGATCAGTAAAACTCTGGGAGCTATGGATGCGGTATCACATAATACACGATCAGGAGAAAAAGGTTTATGATGTTTTCCGTAAAGCGACAAAAAAACTTGCATTTGAAGCACATCCTCTTTGGAAACTCTTATTACAATTTTATCAAACTCAAGCAGAAATGACTCAGAAAGTTGATGAGATTTTTAGGGAAGCTATTAACAATAATTCACCTGTGTTTGCACAATTCAAACCACAATATATCGAATGGGTTGCGTTAACAAAATCAATGACCGCTGCGAGAAAAGTGTACAACGAACTTGTACAGATTCCTCCTCCATGCTTAGAACTACACAAGAAAATGTCGTCCTTAGAAGCAATGCAGGTATTGTTCTGATTCATATTTAAAGTGGTAGAAATTTGCGACGAAAAATTCTTTTTAGTTGAAACCAGATATAAAAGCCTGGAGAAAATGCCATGAATACGCAACTCACTTCTTTGGAAAACAACAAACAGACGTTTGGATTAATTATATCAAATTTGAACGAGATTATGGTGATCCGAAAAATATAAGTGGCTTGTGTGAACGTGCAAAGGCAACTTTAAACGCCGATTTAGTTGACAATTTTATATCAGAACATAGTTTTTTAATTACTGGTGTATTTTGAACAATAATACTGAATCAGTTGCACAAAAACACTTTTATATTTTATTGTTTTTCATTAACTCGTATTGACTTGTCATGTTACTATTGGAAAATGTAGTCTAATTTTAAAACAACAACAAACAAATATCAAATTATGAAAATTGAGGGCCAATCAAAAACCCTTCTGCCTGTTGAAGCAGTCGTACATCTCAGTTACCTGATAATAAAACACTCATGAAGTCATTGCTCCTCTTTATGAAAAGACAACATCACTCTATCAATCACAAACTAATCACTGTGATTTTGGCACCAGACCACTGGGAGACCGCACAGATAACTCCTCCACTTCAAAGCTCTGTCGCACATCCAACAGGATATAGCAATGCTACATTGATCTTCTACTGACTAATATGCAAAATGATTCATGCTGGCTTGATTGTCGTACAACTTCGGAATATTGCAAAGTAAATTTTGCAGTAGAAAAATTTTTCATATGGATGTAATTATCGAGTATCGAGTGCATTAGGATGTTGGTCTATTTTATCTATTGATTTTAATGATTTGTCTATAGTCTCTAATCTTAAACCTTTGTGAATATACGAATGCGTCGTATAGATTCGTTCTGACATATTTGTAATTGTTTCTTGTATATGAGAAGTTTATTTTTTATATTCCCTCAAATTTAACTTTAAGGAAAATAATTAACGAATAATTGAAAAAGGTATGACAACTTTATTTTCTTATCAAACAAAATTAATAGTTTTAAACATCAATGCACGTTTAGAGTAACAGCTGTTTCGACGTACTTCTTCACCATACCGTTTAAATCTTCAAAATTCTGCAATGATACGACAGTACATTTCAAATTGGTTTTCACTTTCGTGATTGAAAATTACCTCCTTATACTCATCATCTTCTTCAGCGTTCAACTGTAAACCATGTAAAAGCATATCTAATGTGTTCAAAGGTAGGCAACGAATCTCAAGTAAATCTTTTGGATTCACGATAGGTTTGGTGCGAATGTAATCTTTAGCGAAGTCTGCAGCTTCCAATAATCGCCCATGAAAGACAAGTAATCTTAGGAATTCTGCAGGACAAGTTTCCTGTAAATTAAAATGAGTTATGGACAGAAGCATTCGCATGAAAGAATTTCGTTTTTGACCTTATACGACAAATGAAGCCAATCAGGTATGAAAGCCCCAAGACTAAGAAGTTGATTAACGACACATTTTCTTATTACAGTTGAATTAGGTTTTTCATGTTCCTCAACAAGCTTCTGTAGTAACGCCCAAGCTGTTTCTATCGCGTTTCTCTTTGGTGGTATATCTGAGTGTATGTTCTCTTAAAAATGAGTTTTTCTATAATTTTAAGTAAAATTACCAGCCAACTCTCGTTCTTGCAACCACAACCAACTATCAGACAAATTTTCATCACCAGTTTGAACACAGGCAATGGTAAGCGCTTCAAAAATATGCTCTAAACTTATATCAAAGACTTTTGATAGTTTTATAGCAGCAGTGTATAATCCATTGTTTGCCAAAATCATAGATAACTCAGTGGCTCCTGCGTTCAAAACTGATGAATTGATATCCTCTCGATATTCAGCAAGTGTTAGAATGGATTGTGTAAGAAGGAGCTCCCTCTTTATATCAGCTACTTCTAAAACTTCCAGTTGATGCTTAAGTGGCAAATCCTAAAAAGTACACATAGATTTCTCAAATTTTAAGGTAATGTGGTTTTTAAAACTTACTTCCTCTGTGTCCATTTGATTCTCCATAATGGGGTCGACAGGCTTCACAATCCACTTGTAATTATCTTCCGCTATATTAAGAGCATTTATACATGACAACAAACACTCCTTTCGTCGTTTCATAGCTCTCACTGAGTATCCTTCTTGTAACCAGCGCATTCCTTCTTCATAAATAATAGAAGCAGCTAGTAAAAGATTTTTGAATTATTTATCAAAAATGACTCAGAAACACATCTTACCTTTTCTCATATTTTCTTGACTAATGTGGAACGCATATAAGAAACTGTAATATTTATTATCTTCAGCACCCATTGATCGTGCTCGGCTTTCAAGAATATTAACAAAATCACTTTGTAACCCATCGTTTCCAATTTGCATCAAAAAATTAAATTTATTCTTCTCAAACAAACACATTATAAATTGCCGTAGACAATCCTTACGTCTCGATGGTTCGTTTGCTTTGAGAGCAATATAAGCGTCCTCGTAGTGTTCCATTATCAAGTGATTGTTAAATAAAATTGATTGGAACATAGGCAACTGAGGATCATTTTTATTCAGATACTCGATAATTACTTTAGTCAAATCAATAACACAATCTAAGGCATTATACTGTTCGAAAATTTGTATTACTTTCAGGTAGTATCTGGAAATAATTCTCACATCCTCCATATTCTCTTGGATATTAAGGATTTTCTCACGTAAAAACCTTTCGTGTAAAACTCCTTGAGGTAATTGTAAAAATATTTCATAGGCTTTGTGCATTTCGTAGCAATCCAATAATGAAACGGCCAATATAAAATTTCCTAGAATAGTCAACATTAGTTAAAAATCATATATCAATTGCAAGTTGAAAATTTCTTACTGGAGCATATGTTAGAGATACAGAAATTGTTTAACAAACGAACATATTCCTGGATTATTATGTGCTGTGATGTTCCAAATAACCATTCACCGAAAACGAAACTGCTCGAAGTAGGCCATCTGATATTATTTTGTAAAGTTACAAAGATTCCTTACCATCTTACTAACATCAAAAGAAATACTTACACGACTTGGCCAATAAAATTCACAATAGGTAGTAATGTATACTGCCATTCTGCAGTTTCCAATTCAGGTAGAATTTCAGCTGAAAAAATTAACAAAACATTATGGAGACCTTTCGAGTCAAGGAAGACTCTCATTAAAGAAGCGGATTGCATCTGACTGCTGAAAAGTGGACGGATTTGTGTAAGCTGTAGAAGATTCATCCTTTGTATACTTGTCTCACTGTAATTATGGAAATGATTAGTAGGAACAAAATGAAAAATGCTTGCATGTTCTTACATTGACGAAATCCGATTTAAATGGATAGGAGTTTCGCACATCCACACCAACACGTAGTATGATTTAATAAACGATACTATTTCTGGCAAGTGAAAACCAACCTTACGATCTCCAATAAGTTTTTGTAATATCAACAAATTCGTGCATAACGCAAATCTAAAATTCATAATTTGCTTAAACCACCAGGAAGAAAGACTTCATGTTTACCTCACTAGTGTGATTTGCCGAACTGATTCTGATACTAATGATATACCCAAAGTGCTTGTAAACAAATGCTTTGTAGACTGCATAAAATTTCCTTTTTTAGAACCTACAGAAGCATATTTCTTGAACCTATTTAAAGCAATATCAATTGAATTGTTTTACCATTTGAAATATTTTCATCCATTCGCAAGTTATCCAACAAAATGGCTGCTGTAGCTGCAACATCCTCAATTTTTTGTACATGTATCAATAGGGAGTCAAGGATGTGTTTCTGCATCTGTAATACGTAACTTTCTTTAAGAAGGAAGGTTAATGAAATGACGGAGAAACGAACCTCTGTTTGGGGACTTGATGTAATATCCGAAATCAAATTTGAAATAACACTTTCAGGATCTTCTAATTCATACAATTTATTTTCAATTTCAATTTTCTGTTCATCAGTTGTCCATTGTTCGACGAGTGATAATGCTATAACCAGGTTCAATAAGTCCTCACCTTCTCTTTCGTTTCCATTGAAACGTGTTGCAATTATATCATCAACTTTAGCGTTTTCTCTTGCAAGCATGAGATGTTCTAAAGTCTCACATGGTCTTAACATTGAAAATGTACTTTTCTTGACAACACATACAGCCCCAATTGGTTCCAACAAAATTATTCCAATTGGTTCGCATGCTGTTCTGTGATATTGTTCACAACATGAGTAAAATTGTTGCCAACATTTTTCCGACTCTATAAAATAGTTTTCATCAGGCATGTCTGAATCACCCAACTGTTTGTGTATTTCAGACTCAATAGCTTGACACACACGCTCCTTCAATACTGACATCGGAACGTTTGATTCAGAGAGTACATTCGAACGACGGAACATCTGAAAGTTAACGAAATAAGTTTTGGGATTGAAATTACAATCAATCTAGTGCTTACAATTAGAGCCTTTGAAATAGTATTCTTGTCAAATTTACCCGGGTGGAATATGTGGGAACAATACGCTTGCTTGGTATCCTTTCCTTGTCCAACAAGAATACTGCAGCGATCTGGTGGTGGTTCCAAAGCAGCTGATTCCCAGTTCCTGTTGACTTCGGTACTTATTGATGTACTTGATATTGTGAATTCATCTGGAAGGAATATTTTGATGATGTATGAATTTGAATATATTCCAAATATGTTACTATTGTTGTTGCACCATAATGCCCATATTTTCCTATGAGTTACTTCAAAATCCACTAAATGACACATCGGTGCATGTATCTTATTGATCCGTCTCAGTGTGAAATTTTGACCACTTTCCGGTTTGATTTTCACACAAATAAACTCGGAACTTGGTGAACGATATAGAAATGCACACAAATGATGGTCATCAATCTTACGTAGAGAATTTATTTGAGCTAAAGAAAATATTTTCATTATAGTAAAATTATATTTTTCAAAATACAAACATTTTCTTATACTCACGCCCTTGGAAACATTCTTCATTTTCATCATCAACGCAATTAATACTTCCAACACATTGTTGTGTTGCAGTTGACCACATTCGTATAATATTGTCCCGGTACAAAGCAAGCAAGTAGGTTTGACCACGAATTGTACTGAAGACCAATGATGTTGCTTGTTGGTTGTCTGAACTATTTGATTTTCCTCTGAAATAATAAATGTAACAACATCATAGTAAACACTGTCTTTTCTTCTCTATGGTACAAAAACCTTAAACTAAGCTGGCTACTTTTATTCGAGTGGAATGCAATTTCAAATATTTTGTTAACTACGTAAATTACAAGTGTGAGGTGAATTGAAATTTTATATAAGATGTCCGCACAAGATGTGAGGATTAAGAAATTTATAAATGCAAAATTGTAATTTTTATTTTTACAGGAAATCCCAAGGAATACTGAGGAAAATTATACGGTGGCTTTAGATGACGACAATGCTTCTAGGTTTAGGTATTTTATAGAATTCAATGATTTGTAGTTACGTACATTGTTGCTTCGTTTTATGGAAGTAATATCACCCGTGTTGGATGGAAATCGCGTGTAGATTATGCGTTGGAGGAATATAATCGAGAAAGACGATGCAAGAATGTTGATGAAAAAGATGTGCATCATGATCTACATAATCTTCTTTGCATTAGTATTTCGACAATTATTTTACTAGCAAGTGGACATTGGGACATACCCAAGGAGTATTATATGTACACCGAAAACTATTTGAGAGCTGTAAAGGTGAAAATTTTGCCTACAATTAATAAAGTTATAATTGTAAAATTTTATATTCTAGGACGAAAGTGGGAACAGTCCGCCAAACATTGGGAAATTGTTGCGACGCATAAAGTACATCAAGAAACAAAAAAACATTGATTGGGGAGAGGAATTCATTATAGACCCACCGGAAGGTGTCGTTGTTGCAAAGTTACCTGACTATAGAAAGTATACTGAAAAATCAGTCAAAGAATTGTCGAATTCAAATGATTAAATTAAAAATTTTCATTCGTACCTCAACACACCAGCTAGGTTTGAAATAATTCTTGGCACAATGTAGTTCTCTTTCAAGATATGCGACGTAGTGTGTCCGTTGCTACAATTCATTGTGAATAGCATTAGACCAGTTTGCGATGCTAAACTGAAATAAGCTTCTTCTCCATTGGGAGATAAACAACTGTTTGCTGTATGAGGAATAGGATTGTCTGAAAACAAATTTTGGTGACATAAAATTCTATGATTTTATCAAGTTGTAGTTACTTGAAGACGCTGCTTGAGGAATCACATAAAATGGTTGAGGTTCTCCATTCGCCCCATGAAATATTGAATGTGAACGATTGTCAGTAGCATCGAAATTACTAGGATGTGGAAAATTGAGTTGATGCAAACTTGCAACAGTTGCTACAAGTATGGTGATTGCATTCTTCTGTTCAAATATGCTAACGGATAGTACCGGACAGTCTGTAAATCTGTAGCGAACATTGTTATCAAGTAAATTCTGATCCAAACTGATTTCTGATATATCAAGGTAATCATTGTGCGTTCGCCTGAAATGAGAGAGATGAAACTTGCTCTCTATCTATCTGCGCAAAACTATTACCAGTATATAAAACGATTGCTGTTTTGAGATCCTTGTATACAATATCCTCCAGCTTTTTCTGTCACTTTGATGTCTTGCAGGGTGCTTTGAGTTCCGCCTTAAAGCAAGTTTGTAAAATTTTTCTGTACAAACATGATTCTTAAGATTCAATGAGCTCACCAATGAAAAATTCCACTCCCGTCCACTTGTCTTGGCTAGACAAGTCCGGAATAACCTCACGATAACCCATTATGTGATCCATGTTTCGTAAATGGCGCGAAAAGTGTGTAGCAAAAATAATATGGAGATTCACTTCTTGTTAATGTTTCACAACACGATCAACAGTATGAGTTTGTTTTATTTCATCTTAAGAAGCTAAAACATGTTAAATGAACTTCTTTTAAACGAAAAACCGAAACACACTTATCTATTTGACAGTTTCCTCACAACACTGGCCCGGTATTATGAATCGGTTGGATTCTGTTTCCACTTGTTCCAACCAACAATGTAATAACAACAGGAATGATCTGTCAACAGACAATTTTGAGCAACGTTTGCACAATTTGTGGGGACTGTATGGTTAGTTAGGTCTTGGAAGGCTCGCATGTAATCGACATGACACCTGCAAAATGATAATCTATATTTAAAAATAAAAATTAAATACTAGAAGGAAAAATCCCTGATTTAGCTTTTTTTCAATATTTTTATTATGCGTTTCCAATGCCAGCTTGGAGTAGGGCTGAGACTGATATATTCGTATTCACTAAATCTGGATTCATTGGTACGTTCGGCGCGTGCAGAATCGTGAATGTCGCCGCAAAATGAATGAAGTTCTAGAATTGCTAGAATTGCTACCATTCAACCCAAATAAACACACATGGTACTGACTGGTTCTCGTTCTCGTAAAGCAGTGTTGCGCGCGGTTAGAACTTAGATGGAGGACCGCGTGTCGTTGGCATCAGATTTTGCAAATCGACCAACTACTTTGTAGGATTCGTCGGTTTTCAGCATCAGCAGTTTTCGTAATCAAACTTTTTTAATCAGAGTCCTGATGAGTACCCGCAAATTGAGAAAATGTTGTTTCGAAAAACACGTTTGAATATTATGTACTCGTGAGTAATGAGCACCATAGGGAAGTAGTCGTAACACTGAAACCGTTCAAAATTTCGGCATATTTTGGGAATATAAACTTCAATAGTAATATTAACAATTTATGTTGTTTGAAATAGTTGATTAATACCCATTTGAATATAATTTCACTTAGTGTCCTCATTGTTGTGATTTACTACAGACAAACATTCAAATATCATTAATTAACTGTATAATTATCTCTAATTGTTTTTTCTATCCAATCCAAAAACGGGAACAATCTAATATAAACTCCAGGTTTTTTCTCATTGCAAACTAAACCAAACGAAATAGTTGCCGACACATATGGTGTTCTATAAGGCAAGAGACTACCTTTCTAGCCCCTCGATAAAAAAGATGAATAAAGAATTTTTAACACTTTCTTGTTTTATTCTTCTTCCTTTTTAACTGAACTTTCAGGAACAATTTTGGCAACTTTTCGTGGCTCTTTAACTAATGTATTAGGACACTGCATTTCAGTCCAGCTAATAGGAACCATTGGGATACCATAAGGTCCACTTTCATTAGCTAAAGCAACTACAACGCCTAATTCGTTTTCAGCTGTACTTAACTGGTACGATGTGAGATCTGTTTGTGGAAGCTAAAAGTGAAACGTTTAAAAGAATAGTGATTCTAATATCATTAAGTAACTAACAACACGAGCTAGGATAACATCTCCATTTCGAAAACATTTGTACATTTCAACAGTTCCTTTTTCTACTTGTCGCACATCTTCCTTTCGGAGGATTCCTCTGCAAAACAAACGTGTATCATGATGAAAACAAATCAAATTCTTCCCTTTACTTGTAGGAAACATTCAAAATATGATCTCCTATTGCTATTATCAAACATCTGGCAAATCTTTGATTCAGTTCTGTGACACGAGCAGTCACTACATCTCCAGCCACAGGGACTATCGTTTTCTTCCCAAAACATTCAACTTCAATGAATTTTGTCTGTGTAAAGAAAGGAAATAATAAAAAGATTCAAACAGAATCAAATCCCAAACTATACCCCTCCTTCGTTACGCAGATTCACTGTACCAGCTAACGCTGAATATATGTAACCATTGCGTTCGAAGGTTCCTTGTCCAGATATTGTTGTGTCATTGGACAGACAGATTCGTTGTCCAGGTATACAGATAATTGGTGAATTGTCACCACTTTCAGACTCTCCCATTCTTAAATGTAATTTTGTTGGTCTAGTCATCGAACGAGGAACTAAAAACTTTCAAATTTATTACTCACATGTACACTATTTGTGAAGTTGAAAATTTTATTCAGTTTCTTGACTTCTTGTTCGATGAGCCTCCGTTCCGTACAAATTTTCAAGCACGCCGCGAAACAACAAACATTGTCTTCTTCTTGTTGATTTCGAATAAAGTATGCACGCAGCGCAGATCTGAAAGAAAGCTTGAGGGAGAACAAAAACAAATAATTAAGAATTAATAATCTCATACAAATTTACTTATTAATTGTAATAATTTAAATTAATGGAGTGAAAATGAATTTTGATTTTAATTCAGGCAAGTTTATATACATATATGTTTGCATATACTGATTTTAAAGTATAAACACCGGAATTTTAGCACCACTCGTACTAAAACGTTCTAAGCCACTGAACGCAAACCGTGTGACAAAAATAACTTGTCAAAATTGCGATTTGTAGAAAGACCGTGGAGTGAATTTAATGAGAATATTTTATAAATTTTATGTTAATAACAAACGTGAAATAAACGTGTAACAAATACAAATTGACAAATATCAACCTTTGTACAAGACGCGAATAGAAATTCTTCCGGAAAATCTGAAACCCGAAAGTCATAAATAGAAGCAAATCGTGAAACTGCGTTTCGTGTGAAATTTGTTTGTGGGTTTCTTCGTATAATTCTTATTTACAAACGCAAAGCGATGAAAAGGACAAATTCATTTGTGTAAATAATTCAAAAAGTTTATTGTGAACTAACTTTCGGACACAGAAAGTACGGAAAATATTGTAAAGGTCGTGTTGAAAACAACGCGAAAAGAAGAAAGAATAAATACAAGTCATCGATATTGTGTTGGAAACTAGAAAATAATTCAAATTCTATTTTTATTCACTTTGTTTATGATCAGTTTATATTTGGTTTTGTGAAAAATCTGAAACTTGTTTGGAACGTGTTATCGGTCAGTCATGCTTTTAAAATGTTCAAATTCAGATCGAAAAGTCATAGTTCCGTCGAAAGGAGGTGGAACTTTGGCTCGTGGAACAGGTTCGTAATCAAAATATTTTTCTTTAATGACACATCATCACATCTCTTTCTAACTTGCACTGCAAGTGTGTGTTACAATATGAATGCATCCCTCTCTGCTTCATTTACATTCAAATTGGCTGGCAATCAACCCGATCCCGTGCTTTTCGTCTCTAGTGCGACAAGACGATCCACGAGACTTCTTCCTCGTGACTTGATTTGATTGATTTTCTGGAAAAATCTGGATCAATTTCCGGTCTATTACTGAAATTTTTCGAATTTATAAGAACATGGTATCAAAGAAGAACAAAAATTCATATATCTTTTATATAACACACACCGGAATGAGGTTTGTTTATTTACATGTTAATGACTTTAGCGGCTTTTCGTCTTATTTTTGTTTTGTTCCACCGGATTCGCATTCACATTCGGCAGTGAAGTTGTGTTTGTGGCGCACTTCGTTCTGCGCCATCTTCACATGCCAATTGTGACAAATCAATGATGAGGGTGACGTTGACACTTGAAGAAAGCAACAGTTGATTTCTGCCTGTCCGCTGTCATTCTCATTGACTATATTTCCCTGGAAAATACGAAGCATATGACCAAATATGCAAATAATCCATAAGTCATTGGAAAAATTACAAGGTTTTATTGGTCACATAATTAGAAACAGTAACAGTAACAAACTTTTTGTTTGATATTTTGGTAAGTCCATGCACATTTATTGTTTTCCATGGGAACAAATGAAGTAAATGTATAATTAGGCAGTTCGCATAATGGGCAAATACTTGCCGAATTTTACCTAATTCCGACCTACCAATATTTCCTCCTAAAAATTTAAGAAAGTTTTTAGTTATTATTGCATATTGCAAATTTTATATATGATGTTAACCTCCATTGCATGATTATTAACCATTTTCAGTCTTTATACAGTTCGTAGTCCACAAAAAATCGAATTTTTAAGATCTACAAGTGGATTTTTGAATTCTAGCAACAATTTTGCTTGATTTGATTTTACTCAATAAAATTATTGTGTGGAAGGAATTAAAGGAGACACCATATCGGTGGACGGAAATATTGATGTGCCGAGTATGGATTGACTCGAGTCAGACTCGATTCCTGCTTTAGCCTCGCCTAATCGAATACCAATTTATTTTTATTCGAGTATGCCGGACTCGAGTCAGGAAGAATCGATTTTGTATTCGCTGACTCGATTCTATAATGCGAGTCCAACTGACTCGCTCGTACTCGATCTCTGTTTACTTAAGCAATGAAGTGACGCCTAATAATACAAGTTTGAACCTGCTACTTTTTCTTTTGATTTCTTTGTTTTGTTTCGGTAAGCTGTTACGGTCAGTGAATTTAATTGTTTGTTAGTAGTAGTAGTGAAGTGTAAGTTATTACAAAATGGAATAAGAAAGCCTCAGGTGTATGGAAGTATTTTGATCAAATAAAGTGCAAAAACTATGATTCCGTATTTAAAGTCTTTAAAAATACAACTAATTTGTTAAAGCACTCGTGAAGGGAACACCTACTTTCCGCGCTTGTTACGTAATGTACTATTTCCACACCACTGCCGAAAATAAAATTTTCGACCCTGTTTTGCGGGCTGAAAATAGAACTTTTTATTTGTTTTATACTTACACCTTTGTCGTGGACACTATTTTCTTCCCTTGGTTAACAATATACTAGCCGTGTTCTTTTGGACATCGCTATCGAGTAAAAAACCAAAGTAGCAAAAGAACGCACCGGACTTGTTCTCGATAGATTACAAACTTTTACCAACTTCACTTCACATTTATATGAACTTTCTTCGATTTTTTTCCATTTTATTAGCCCTTGGTTGCATAAATTCCTCACATATTACTTGAATTTAAATTTTCAGATGAAATAAACTGAAAGTTTTGAAGAAATTGTAATTTTGTGGAATTTAAGGAAAAATTAAGGTTTGCGTCAAGGAAAATGAACCATGTCGCCATCTGGATTTCTAGCTCAACTATTCTGTTCAGAACAGCAAATTAGTTCCAGTTATTATCGAGAACTAAACTTGTTCTGTTAAATGTATGGGATTTGACAGTTCTGTTCTGTTAGAGTGACCAAAAGAACACGGCTACTATTGCACAAAAACGTGTCAGCACAGTCTCATATAAATCAGCTTAGATTATCAGCCAGCCATTATCCATTAAAATCAATTTAGTACCATCCACGTGCGGCGTTATAGAATTAAATGACAATCTTGTTTTGAATCAGTAACCGGAACCTGAATCCGACTGTCTGATTTTGATATAAATTTGAAAACGTGAACATTAAATCGACATTTTTGCCGGACACTTGAAACCGGTAGCAGTTATTCACGCACAAATTTGGCTTTCTCCGTTAACAATTACTAGCAAAAATTATGTCGTATCTGCGTTTATCGTCCATAATCTGTATGAAGGTCGTTTATCCGGTATTGTATTGGTTTTTGTCATTTCACATCAGTAATCTGTCTTTATGTCTATTTTATTTTTCAATGTCGAAGAAATGACAAGAGCAGTGTCAGACTAGTCGACAAGGAACTCCTTGAAGACGACCTGGATCAGACTTTAAAAGTGTTGTTCCGTTAATCCTCTATATAACACTTATACATGTTCCGAGATTTCGTCACTCAAACTGAACCTCCAAGTACTAAAAGACACGAGGTAATACTGTGATGGAAATTTACCTTCCAATAAAATGTAGAAATACCTACAGCGATGCCTGCATCTAAAGGAAAACTTGTTTTTATGAAATGCAGTCGTTCCAATTTCAAATTATAGTTTAGGTTTTAAAAACTTTCGTTTTACTGTACCTACGAAAAGTAGTTTTTTGTTTTAAGAGTTGAGAAATCAAACGAAATAAACGTTAAAACCTTATTTTATTAAATTTCCTTAAAACCATTTTCATTTTTAGTTTTCAATGAGATAAGTATGTTATAACCGAACACTGGAAAACAGACTAAGTGACATCTCATTGGTGAATTACAACAGCCTTTCCATTAAAATATTGTATGACATCTGTACTTTTACAGCCCTTCCTTTTACAGGGTTAGTCCTATCGACAACATTACTGATAACGAAAGCATTAACTACCGAAGACTATCTACTTTGCACAAGACCGTGTCGCTGATAGCGACCTGTCATATGCTACATTTCATCGTAATAAAATCGTTACGTCAAACTTAAATAATTAAACCATTCTAGGTAGAAATACAAAGATGTAGTTTAATGGCAGTTCAGATCGTTGAAACATTTCGTGATCAGAGTGAACAACTCTGCGAGCTCCGTTGCTCGATCGCATGCTAGATCATACTAATAGAACATAGTGTTACACCGGCATCGACCTTTTTGTCAAGATTTATCTCCATCGAATTATGTGGGTAGGGTGGGATCTGCCCCAGAGACCTCAACCTTCGGGGCACTGACGAGGGGTGGTTGAGGTCTCCCTCGAAATCCCAAGCTGATGGCGTCTTTGGGTTTCCGGCACTAGTTCACGGTAGCTTAGTGGTTGGAGTATCTACTTGATAACCAGAATACCTATGTAGGAGTCCCGACCTTTTGGAAGGTCACGGTATCTGGTTCTGTAAAGATTTTAATAGTCATGTTGAACGAACCTTGTGACCACAATCGGAGTGTTCAAAACATTCGTATGAACGAAGGTCAAAGTGGAATACTAAGTCGTTTCGGGGATAAACCAATGATTCACATGCGGCTGAAGCTTAACAACAAAGTTCCACACTGAAATTTCATTAATATTCCTAACGTATTTTTCCAGTTACGGAAATTTAATTCATTTTTCCACAGTTTTGAGTAAAACTGACAATTCATCGTTTGTGGAATGAATTGCATTTGGTAATTAATTGCCCATTGCTTGTTAAGCTTTGTGAAATATAGAAACGCGATTTCTTAGAAATCACTTAATGTTCATACATGCGACAAGTGTATTACAACGAAACCATATAATATTATATTAGTCATGATGCATTTGTTCGTAGTGGATTTTAGTTCCGTTGGCAACTTTAGTTAGAATCACTAACCAGCAGTTCAAGTTAGAAGATCTTTTGTAACTGATTTAGTTTTATAAATTCCATGTTATACTCATATGATTTCGTTAACTCATTCTTACTATTACTCATTCATGAAGATTATCCCAAATTGTCGTATTGTGGCGTTATGTGGTTTTGAAAACAATTCTGATTGTTTAAAGTATGAGAAAATAGAAGAAATCTGGAAAATTATTAAACAAGTTTATTTCATAGCTTGTAGATATAACTAAAGAGGAATGACATACGCCGAGTACCTTTCAAAACCACATGAATGTTCTTTTTAATTTAGTTTCTTCGTTTCCATAAAATACTTCCAATTACTTCAACAATGACGCACATTTAGTTTGCGTTTCTTCGAATTTATGTTTATAAAATAATTTTGTTTTTTAACATATCGTAATTACTGTTTTCGAATTGTTATTACATTTGCAATTACTCGTGTGACTTCTGCGGTTGAATATATTTCAATAATTTCTTGTTATTCAGTGTAAATGGATAATTTATTTATAAAAAACAAAATCAAAAGCTTTCAGTTTCAGATGAAAAACGTCTGCCATGAGGAATTTTCAATGCAGACCTTCTCACTGCTATTCGTCATTAATTTACACGTTTATCTCTTGTCTGTCTAAAGCTCATTCTTAATCAGATCTACGCAAGCACGAGATAAGATATCTACAACACAATCTGATGCATGAAAACCAGAATTTTACTGTTTTGTGGGAACACCATGTTAGTTTTGTAATAATAAAAAGGTTTATTTGACCTTATGAATTAACAAAATCTTTCTCCTGTCAATTTTCCATTTTTCTCTTTGTGCGGATCTTCGTATATTTCTTTAGTCACTTTATTTCTCTCAAGCGAAATAACAATTTGTAACTACTTCAGGCGACTTTAAATTATTCCTCAAAATTCTTCTGATTCTGGTAACTATATTCTCGTCTTCTCTTTGTGCGGATCTTTGTATACCTTTTCAGTCTTTATATCTCCCTACAGCAAACAGAATGTTTTTGTTTCAAGCAACATTAAATTTTTGTATGATACTCCTTAAAGTAGCAGCAGCTCCAAATACCTAAATCATCTAAGACCATGTAGTTTCACCGTTTCAAAGTATTTCGCTTGACGGCCTGGTATGAATTATTTGGAATCAGTATCCGAACCAATTTAAGCCTTTCATTGGAAAGTAGTTATTGGCAAGCTGGACACTGGATAAGCATATTTAAATTTTCTGATTATTTAATTACCATAAGAAAATTTTAAGAAAGAAGTAGTTTGTCTGTACTTTAGACTTATGCATTCGTATTTTAAATATTCAAAGATTTCTCTTGAAGTCTCTGTTCTTGAATATTTAATTTTCTTTAGGTTTTCACATCCCTCTAAAAGGCGTTCACCTTTGGAGTATTTTATTCCAACGGGTAAGATGTCAATTTACAAGTAAAATATATCTCCCAACTCAGTTGACCTGAGATGAAATACTTTTTGAAATGAAAACTTAAGTCCAACTTACAATCGTGTGTTTAACCAAACTGAAAAATCAGTTCCATATCACTTGGATAACACCCAAAAATGTTTATAAAGAAAGATATAAAATTTAATGAAAAATAATTCCTCATATTATCTGTTAAAATTACACAGTCACATTTTAAAACGCAAAAACCCTCAGTCATGGCGACATTTTAGCATCTTTATCCTAATCAAAACCTCACGAGATTGAGAAGAATTCGAAAACGTTTTTATTTTGTTTGAGCTGAAGCAAGTCATAAGAGTTTTTTAACCGAATATTTTTACGTGATATGAGGTTTGTTCACACCAAATTAAGAACGATACTGTCCGTGTTATCTGCGTCAATGAATTTTACAACTCTTATTCACTTATCTGCTAGTAACTCCACATGTTTAATGAAATAAAATTAAATAAAATAAATTTGTTCTTATTTATTTATTTCAGGTATGAGTGCTTTTGTGGAAAATTGAAAATCCTGATTCAATGAAGTGTACGGTGAGTCTGCACTCACTACCATTTGAAACAATGTAATTATCTACACTCCATGAAGAATTCCATCCAGACATTTACATAAACAATAAAGAGTTTATTGGAAACGATTAAAGCGCTAAGGTCATTGTGATTAATAAATTAACAACAAATATCTGATGAATTCTTGTTTCTTGATTTTGTGTTAAATTAACATATGAACAACCTTCCATTGTTGATAATTTTGTTCGAAAAAAGAGAAAAATATTTCCATTAAACTGAAATGCAGCTACCAAGCTCATTGGAATATCATGTTTCTGTACTGATTCGAGAACCACAAACAGATATGACGATAAAAATAATGAAATTTTTTACTTTTTCGAGTCATTGTACTTTGTGCTTTTCATGTCGTTCCGACGCCTTTTTCTTCTTATTTCAAGTAAATATTGGCACAGAATCCTAATTTTAGTAAATTCTTTTCCATCTGTTTACGTTTTCTATTTCCACGAAAGGTTGTCTTTCAGAAAACTTGAAAAACATTCGGGATTTGACCTTTTCTGCAATTTAGCAGTGCATTATAAATTGAATGATAACGAAAAATTATTTAACATTTTGAATGTAGTCCGGAACAAATTTTGTACCTGGAAAATTTGAAAAAAACCTTTTTTTTACCACACCCCTGCCGAAAGTCAAATTTTCGACCCTGTTTCGCGGGTTGAAAATAGCTCTTTCTTAGCATTGAGTGCGAAAGTGTTTTTTTACAACACCACCGCCGAAAGTACAATTTTCGATCCTGTTTTGTTATTATTCGGGTTACATTCGTAGTTAATATGCAACTGCATAAAATTAAACCGGATTCTGGCCTCATAAAGGGATTTTCTTCTATTTAATTTAAAGGATTATCGCTTAGACAGACCGGCCAAATTACGGTTTAGTGAAACTAGCTTAGTTTATCCAGTTTAACCAACTTCGCTTGACAGACTAAATCTGATCTATCTGTCCAAAAAACTCATACAAAATAGATGCTGAAGTTGGCAATAAGTCGGTTCCAACCAGCCAATAGCGCAGACAGATTACCTAACTTAAGCCAAATTTTCTCGTTTATCCGGTTTAAGTTCATAGCCTGTATGTAACTGGATATAATTGCAACTGAATTTTCTAAATCCCGTTTTATTTAATGGATTAGCTGGTTGTAACCGGCCTGTTGCCAACTTCAGGATCCATCTTGTATGAATATTTAGACAGTAGAACTGGATTTAGTCTGTTAAACCGGTAAGCTAATCTGGTTAAACCGGATAATTCCAAACTAGTTTCCGTAAACCGGATTAAATTTAGCCGGTTTAACTACGGCCCGTCAAGCCTATTCGGCCAAACAAAGTAGCCTTAGAAATTTTATTGTTGTTTTTTTACTTTCATCTTTATTTTTTTTTACAATTAAATCGTCAACAATAAAATATTTAAAAAATAAATTCGTTTAATTATCAAACCTTCGGCGGACATGGGGTAAAAAAACGTATGTTAACCTCGGGACAAAAATAGTACTTCTTTACCCGAGTGTGTGCCACCCTCGCCTACGGCTCTCGTGGCAATTTACACTCGGGTAAAAAAGTATTACGTTCAACCCTTGGTTAACAATATACTATTTAATATATTTCAAGTTTTCTCAATTATCACAAATTGAAATTAACACTTTATATAAATTGTTACATATTGCAATAATTTATTTTATATTGAAAACATCACAACAAATTATTATTTTATTATTTAAATTATATCATTTCACTATTTGGGAATCACAAACACTAGATTTAATAAATTTTTGCGTTCGTTTACCGCCTAACGACAAATTACTCCTTAGTTTATTCCACACTTTATCTATTTTCACTTTCGTGAAATGCAAAAGTATGTAATTCCAGAGTTTATCCAGAGTTTTGGGGCTAAATTTATCTATTCATCGTTCGTGAAACAGGGCATTTTTTTATTAATTTTATAGATGCTACTATTATTTATCATTTTATATAAATTCTTAGAGGTTTTCGTAATTTATATATTTTGTAATTTATTTTATTTTGAAAATATCACAGTCAACTATTTTTGGGCAGTAATAATAACAAAATAATGTTTTAAAACATTAAAATTAAAAATACACGGAATATCGAGAGTAGTCGGACTTCTCTCACACATCGACAAAACTTACTTCACGGCTTGTCAATATATCCAGAGGGTTTTGGAACTAACGATTAAGTATGTGACAAGACCAAGGCCAAGAAAAGCTACTTCATTTTTACGTACTAAATCATTTGGTTTTGACAGATGTGACGTGCGTCAGGCGCTCAAATTTTGCTTCACTCAAGTACAGTATAGATGTGCGTTAGAGTTACTGCTGTGTTAGTAGTTCAATGAGTGTTCAGTTCAGGAAAATTATGTACTCTCGTGAAACTGGAATTTGTCTACTTCACATGGTCAACCTGACTTTCATACTGACTCATCTCGAACAATCCAACAACTACAATAATGTTTCATTAACGTATAAATTAGCCGAGGTTAACTTACCAGAAATGCAGGTTGTGACACAGCTTGTGTATATGATAAAGCATCTTCCATATGCACTTGTGTGTTTTGTTATCTCCAACACTCGAAACCTGATAAAGATAACAAACAGAAAACCGAAAAAATATTTAATTTTCATACAGAGAAGTTGTATAAGTTTAAACAAAACCATAATCACATACTATATTTTATATAAAATCAGTCGATTTGATTTGTTATTATTTTCGGAATTTTATATTTTGGCCCAATTCCAGAGCAACGCAAAAAATATCAACAAATAAATTTGTCTCTTTGACGTCAACAACTCAGTTTGTTTTGCGCGCACGTTTGCGGCTTAGTTTCAGCTTTTGAGTTGGAGCTTTAGCCTTTACTTTGTTGGTATGTGATTTTGTTTTCAAAACTCCTAGTGTCACGATATGATAATCTATTTTAAGTCTTCTGATGTGGTTTATCTGTTACACAAGAAGTCTCAACACCTTTGCTATTGGAAGACTACCTCAACTTATCTTGATTAGAATGAAACACTAACACTGGACTATGAGAGTGTCTCTTAAAGAGAATAATTAATACTAAAGGGTACAAATGGAAATGAACAACCGGCAGAGAGAGGAGATATGACACTCACTAGATCAGTGATTGTGGCGTGAATGCTGTGGTTCTTATCGTCTTATCTAGCCGTTCGCATGTCAAGAGAGCCTCAGTGTTGTCCGAGCGACCAACTCGAGCCAGTTCGAATAGTATTGGAACCGAACACGAGATTAGTTGACTTGCTTTGAGTCACGAGTGCAGACAGAGTTTTGCCGGTTGTGTGAAATATCAGTTCCAAGTGTTTTGTGGAATTCGCAAATTTATTCAAAACAAGCTCGAATTTATTTAACATCGTTTTGTCTGGTTTATGTTCATTCATTGATATCGCATTAATAACATTTTAACGCGAATACCAGACATATATCATATATGTGTAATATGACGTGCAGTGGCGGGGGTTTGTTTACAAATTACAAATGATCTCAGTGTGACACTGTTTTACTGTATTTCACTGTGGTATTAATGTTGTTTTGTTGTCTTATATAGTTTTGAAACAATTTTGAGTCTTGTGATAAACGATAAAATAAAGACACGCCTTAAATAAAATCATCTTGTTTGTATGGTTACTTGCTCGTCGTCATCATGTGTCAATTTAGATAGAGATTGTCTGTCAAGAGTTTAAGTTTTATGAGACAAAACATATACGAATTGTATGCGTGAGAGAAAACAAACAAATCAGAAACTCTCGTGATTTCAATTGTATCAATTTTTATTCAACTTCAAGTTGACTGACAACAGTGGAACGCATGTAAAAGCAACAATTGTAATAAATTTGTCTGTCAGTTTCATTTCGTTGATTGCCGTTAATGTCGCTGCTGTCGGTGTGATATTGTAAAAGAAAATTTTAATTATTTTCGACGGTTGAGATAAATATTGCTAGCAAGTTTTATAATTTTCCAAGAGTGAATGGTTATATAATATTTTGAATAAAATCAAATAAAGTGATGCCCACGAATAGTGTAATGAATATTCTCAAGTTATTAACTAAAAATATAACTTCGTGTTTGAGTTTGTAGAATAAACAATTTTGCAATTCGTGTTTGTTCATTTTATTAAATATATTTTATGTGAAACAGAAATTTGTCGTTTTAAATAAACAGAAATAGATTATAATTTCGCATTCGGTATGCGGTCTACATACCCTCAATATGCTAGTGGCTACGATTCACATCGTGTTCCCGGCAAATACATTCAAAACTATTATAGAAATAATGGTAAGATTTGAGAAATGTTTCAAGTTAAATTTAGTTTTTCCAAATTCATATTTTATTTCATTCATTCAATGAATTCTCATCTAATTGATGTGATATTGATTTGCAGACAGCAGACTGCGATTTATATTTATTACATATAAACGTTAATTGTTGAAATAACTTTAAAGCATATGAGTGATTAAGCTTCATTACGATATTCAGTTTATCATGTTCAAATGTGTCTTATCAATAAAAGTGGATTAGGAGAAACATCTCTGAAACATGCCTACAATTGGATTAACCAAATTTGAACAAGTTAAAAGACGCAAATTAGGCATTTGATGCGTTTTAAATTTTGATGTTTTCAAATAGATATACGTAGAAGATTCTTTACGATTATGTTGAATTCTAAATTTGTTTATATAATTTGAGATGTTGTCGAAATCTATGTAGATTTTATGTCTTGCTGTGCATGCGTATTTGTTGACCACCAATTCAACCGGTTTTAGTTTGTTTATACGGAAACTGTGTGTGTGTGAAAAATATAAATTCAATCAATGCGGTTAGAGATTTTAAGGCTTAACAATCCGTTGCATAAGAACATTTTTCGTCTCTTTCCTCATTTAACATACTTTCCGTACCTTTTGATTTGACGAACAGCAACAAAAAAGTTTGAAACTATTGCTCTGTTTGTTTTTAGGGAATGAAATTTAATAGTATCGCAAGGCTTTAGTAACCGATAACACTGGACGCAGTTAGGTTTAGGGAAAAATAATTCTCATTGATTGATTAATGGAATTTTGGTTTTGTCCGGCATAAGAAAGAAAACTTTTGAATCTGTTCAGCTAGGGGTTTAAGATAAGTTAACTAAAGTGAAGGGCTTGATTTTTTGCAAATCTTGTTACAAGAACACTCCTTAATCCTGATTCAAACATGGAAAATTATTGAAAAAGTTTTCGTGACATGCATGGCACCGCATGGTACTACCTATGGAAAGATATTTTGTTTAATATTCTTCAAACGACATTCATGAATAAAATGCACAAAAGCCATATGCAAAGCGCAAACATAAACATGAGTTCCAACTGTGTAGAATATAAAAATATATACTATTATCCAAAAGACAGTACCTAACTATTACTTTTAAGATAAAAAGATTTTTATTTGTCATTTTTATTCCCGTTTATTTCTATGTCGTATATTTTACGAATTATTAGTAACAACGTAACTTATTAAAAACAATTTTGAAACAAATAAAAAGCAAATTAATTTAGAGGTCACCATTATAATTTATATGAAGTTAGCTAAATTAATAGTAATGTTCTACACGAATTTTGATAGATTCAAGTTTAATGTTAAAAATTTTTAATATATGATAAAAAAATAACAGAGTGTCCATCAATTCATTGCTATAAAAATCGTGTTTTCCTGGAAAAAGGATTTAACTGGTTTTATTGGTCCTGTCATCTACGTATGAAGAAATCAGTTTGACACCTTGGTGATTAATCGTGGAATGATCATAGATTTCCGAAGTAAAGTAAAACCTCTTTTATGCGTCATGGGATTAGAAATGTCACAAATTGCTTTTTCCTTATGATTTGGAAAAAATTTGTATCAATTTATCTAACATTTGGAATTTGAACTACCGTATTTTTTGAGTTTGATAGGCATAATGACTTTTATGAGATAACAGAAAATTTGTCTTATGTTTGACATTTACGAAATGGGACGCTTTACGCTTGAACAAAATTGGGAAATATTGAAAACTTACTTCAACACTGGTGAGTTTTCTACGGAAACCATAAGAAATTTACGGAAAAAATTTTGCAAAAAGAAAATGCTTTCAACGCAGTTTTGGATCAACTTGTGAAGCGAGTTCGTGAACCCGAAAACATTGCTGCGGTTGCGCACATTGTGCATGAACATCCATCAACATCAACTCGTCATCGTTCTCAGAAACTGAACATTTCTCGTTTTCGAACATCGAATAATAAAGCGAAATTCTCATCCGAATTCGCCGACTGAGAGTTGTGATATGACCACATTTGACTATTTTTTGTGGTGATCCATTAAGGATAAATGTTACGCTTATCATCCAGAGGCGATTGAGTCCTTGAAACACGACATCGAAGTTGCTATTCATGAGATTGAAGCCCAAACAATCGAAAATGTACTGAAAAATTGAGTTGATCGGATGGGGTACTGTAAGGCCATCCGTGCCCCGTGGCAGTCATTTGAATGATGTTGTGTTGCATTCGTAAATGGGAATGTTCAATCTTTATTGTTTTGGAGATATATTCGTTCCTTTTTTGAACTGTGCTTCACTTTTTGACATCGGAAAACTACGAAATCTCCTCAAAATCGTCTTAAGGCCTCTTCATAATCGTAACATTTTCAGTGGCGGTTAACAGAGTAGATGGATAATGTAGAGACGGATAATGAGAGGTTCTACTGTAGTTATAGAATTGTACTTGACTCACTTGCTTAGGGCCCCTCCCTGTCACAGCTATTCGGAGGGCGTGCGTACGTGAGAAGTTCATGTGAGTTATTGAGGGCAACATGGACTTGGAACGTCTTACGATATTCGGTCATCATCTGATTAATAAACATCGTCTGCTGATAAAATTGTCGACATTAATTTCGAAATTGCTCTAAATTAATTAGTTGTAAAACATTAACTGATTATTAGTAGAAACAAAAAACAAACGTTCATTCGCCATTTTTTGTGAGAAACTCCTAAAAACCAAAAAATCCAGTCACGTGAGACTGTTTATCGCCAAATGTCGTCCGATGAGAGAATGTTGTTTATAGTAAAATTAAATTTTTTTATTCCGTCTTGATAAAAATTGTTACGTTTATACACACTTTTTTCATTTTCTAATAACTCTTCCGGATCGAACCTGTTCTTTGTTTGACGCAGAACGAAAAACTACCGCACTTTTGCCGCCATTTTGCAAATGTTCGCTAGAATTAAATTGTTCAAATAATTTTCAATGATGTTTGTTTTGTGTGCTTTTTATCACTTGCAAACATTTGAAATCTCTGGCAACCCGAAATGTTTACTTGCGCTATTGAATCATACAACGTTCAAGTGATGTGGCGCTGCGTATACAAGGTGTCCGTTACTTGAGTACATTAAATTGAGGAAACGATTCCTTGACACAAGAGGAGTCAAAAATTGTATTGTTTTCTTCAAAAACGATTATGTGGTCATTCATTGCCAACGCCTCGCCTCTGTGATCACTTATAAAACTTTCATGTGTCGATAAAACAGAATGAATTTCTACTATTCACAACTACATAGGTTAGTGACTACCCAAGCATAAGTCAGCTACGTTAATTAAAGTTAATATAAAACGGCGCTTACACCGAACTACTAAATTAGATTGAGCCCTAAATCTTGCTTAAATCTACAAGATTTACCACACATTTGCTAAATCTTCTCGCGAGTAGATTTATCTAAATCCACTTTAAATCGCTTCAGTAGCACCTCAGTGGTGAGCATTTTGATTCATTATGTGGCGCGTTTTTTGATTTTGAGGAAAAGCGTGGACTATTGTCCAAGAAAGTTTTGTTATTGATTTGAAACAAAACAAAACAACAAAACACTAAAATTTCACAAAAAAGAATTTGGAACTGTCAAACTAAATCTCCTCACTGGCGGTGTAAACGGGCGAGGAGATTTATTAAATCATCTCACTCAATCTACTAGATTTAGGTCGGTGTAAACGCGGTAATAGGACAAATGTTATTTTATATGAAACATTTTCCTTCCAAGAATCAAAAGAAGTTGAATTTTTTGAATTTTTGGTTTCCATTTATTAAAATGAATCGGAAGGACAGTGATTTATCTAAAATACAGCATTTATTTAACTATCCTTTGACAAGCACTTACGGAGATAAGTGAGAAAATTTACGACGACAACGAACAACATTGAACACCATGTAACTCCTAAACGGTGCATATTGCCCACCTCCTCTTGGATCAAGGAATCGCTCCTCTAATTTAATGTACTCCCTGTATAGAACCGTACACCCGTACGGGACACCCTGTATAGTAGACGATTTATATAACAAACCCTCCACAGTTTAATTGGTTAGAATTTACTTGTAATCCTTGGAGAATCCTTCGGTAAGTTCATTCGTAATGTTGTCTTATTACAAAATCATGTTTCATGTGAATGGTTCCAATTACAGAATAAGTCTTGGATATCCATTCCAAACCTACCTTGAACCTACAAATTCATTTTAATCACGTTGAAATGAGTTTACAGAATTGAGGTTTCTTGTTAAAATTTTTAAGAAAAGTTCTATTCTTTATTAAGATTTCCCAGTGAAAACATAATAATAGATGTATTTGTACTTGACTGTTCTGAATATTGAACACCACACACGTTATTTCAAGTTTTAAAAATAACACGATTGATTTAAAATAATTAAACATTTTCGCGCAATCTACCTATTGCAAATATAGCAATATAAATAAATTTCTTGGAATAAATGTATCGTGATAATAAAACAAAGTTTACAAAAATTGCTAAAAATAAAAGTGCTAATAAGTAAAGAAAATAACCGAAAAACTAGCAACACATTGAATCAGTACTTTTAAATTCTTTGAATATATTTCCTTATATAAATAGAGGTAGAGTTACGATTAGGCGTGTTTCCACACTATTCGGACGCTCTCGAATCTCGGTCCAGTTGAATATTATTATAGAAAAAACATTGAGCCTATTCTGCCGTCGTCAGTTTCGGTCCCTCCACCATGAGAATATAAGAATATTTAGCTCTGAGTCTGAGCGGTTCTATAGTGTGGATCGAGCCTTATATGTAATATAAAATAATTCGATGTTGATACTACATATTTCTATTTGAATTTCAACACTTTTAGTAAAATTTAATTTTAATTAAAACAAAAACAAATAAATCAGTCAAACCAATTTGAACACGTAGTTAATAAAATCTTTATTAATATTACTTCTGCACAGAAAAGTTTTTAAAATATCGAATTTGAAGTTACAGACGATTCAAGTTGAGAACTTTGAAAACTGGGAAGGAACAAAGCTAAGTATCAAGACGAGAAAAAGACAAACCTTCACCTGTCCAAAATCTCACACACAAATAAATCTTACGAGATTTTTTCCTGCTCTACGGTTCCCCTCTGATTTCGTAACCAAAAGCAATGACAAAAGAAATGTAATCCCGCATGAATAGCATACTAGGCTTAAAACGCAAAACGTACACTAGCTTTGTGTCAATGTACACCATCGTCTTGCCGTCACTGCAAGGTTAAAGGAAAAATTTTAAGGATTTATCAGAGGACTTATCCAAACAGACAGCAGTGCACTTGCTACATGTCACTCAATAACTGTCCATCACACGATACCACTTACTATATGTATAAAACCGTAGACTGTTATCGTGGAATTTACAAGGAAGAGCTGAAAACCTCGGAATGATTGGTAAAGATATTATTTAGGCAAAAATTTTGTTATAAACGTAACGACCTTTTTTTCAATCAATTTGATGTCATTGGTCTGAATTGTGTTTGCGACAAATCACTTAGATATTGTCGTATTTATTTGGTTTGATATTTGATAAATGCTGACGTCAAGTAGAAAATACTTGAGAAAACAATTGATTTGAAGAAAAAAACAAAAATATTTTATAAATTGAATTCAATTGTGTCGTACTATATCGATATGATATCAATAAAATTGCGTTATTAATCCAAAACAAAAAAATTTTAGCATTCTTGTTAACACTTCAACTGATAACAATCTGATGAGACATTATATGTATATTATATATGTAATAAAAATTCATCTACAGTTAATAAACAAGAAATATTTTGTATCATAGTTTCTGTTCATTGAACTCATTGTCAGACAAGTATTAAACAATAAGAAATTCTTATCATTTGTCAGTACTTTGGTATATTAAATTCTTTTTGTTAGTTTTATTATTATTGTATTAAGATATTCTCTTTGTGGGTTAATCTATTCAATTCTTCTGTTCTTGTCAAACTGATAATTTTGTTTAATACAAATATAAATAATTTGTTGGATTAACTTCTTGCGTAAATAAGTTTGTATTCATGAAAAATTATGGTTTAAAGTACATCATGTCATTTTTGTTTTTCCTTCTTTATTTATCATAACACAAATTAACTTTAATTCCAATTCATTTCTTCAAAATGAAAAATCAATGATCGTATCACGTAACACTTTAAAACAAAAAAATCATGTTAATGTTGAAATGTCAACAAACTAGAAACGTCAAAATATCACTTTAAATTTCTCCAATACTTTTGTCTACAAACAACTTTCAGTGAAATTCTACGTAGATGGAACTATCCGCCTTTGTGAATCTCTTCCAATCGAGAAATGAAAAAAGATGGCACCCTTGACACTAATTTCAATAAAATTTTGATCGAATTCTTTTATTGTAACAATCAATAAATTATATATGGATACAAAAATTTGTCCTATAAAAATGAGAACAGAAATATAATTATCCTTAAACTCAGTTTAAACTGACATTTAATGTATCATCAAATTCTATTTTTAAACTAAATGTTTAATAATATATCAATATATTGCAAAATAATTGCTGTTTTTATATTAAAATTTAAGCTATCAAATTGATATTGAACCGTTGTGATGTTTGAAGTCGATAAACACTGAAGAAAACTATAATTCTAGTGCGATCTTCACTCTCGTAGCTGAAATATAAATCGAGTGGTGCAACATTAATCCTGTTTTGATCGATTTATATGTTTTGATTTGACAAGTGATTGTACTGCTTTTCCCAAAAGAAGACATCTAAGACCTCTTATTAGTTTGTCCGGACAATGCTGCCGGAAAAGAAACTTGTCATTGTCATTGTACGACCAATATCATAAAACTATGATTATGATGTTAAACTTAAATTTTTAACCATATCAATTTTAATTTTAAATAATATTAATATTAATTTTCTTTTAGGTATGCGGATGACAATGTCAACAGCATCGACGATGACACCACGAATTCATCGTAAGACACTCCGTATACCATCTAAGAGACATCCAGGAAAAGTGTTACCTGGAAAACTGCATTCAATGTCACGAGTGAGTGTATTGAAAAACCATTCAACAAATGTAACACAAATAACAGAATAACATTTTCAGATTGGTCCAGGGAAAATTACGCCTGGCAAGAGAATAAATCCACGACCACATCCACCACCATGTGATAATTCAAATGACAGTGGTCTCGGATTTGACCAACATGTCGAAGTTCAGAGCAGCCAACAGATTATGCGGTCCGTTGCAACATCAAGGTAAACATATAAAACCCGAGAGTTAATCAAGCAATAAACAATTTTAAGGATCACTAAACAGTTTAGCGGTTAAGTTTCTGGCTAAATGAGAAAGTCTGTACATATCACCAAAGTCTCACATATTGTATAACTACATATATGTCAACACGCATGATTGTTTCTATCGGCGATAACTTCATCGTCGTATCATTCCATCATATTATTCGTCACATTGTAAATTGTGTCTACTACAGTCATGACACTGCAATATCGCAAAATAACTATAAATGTATCATCACATCTTGATTTTGCGTGAGATATCTCTGTGTTAATGATGACTAAAGCTTGAAAATCATAACCAAATTTATTGCCTTATTCAAAATGTGAAATTTGAAAATTTAAATGTTCAGTGTTTTGTTGTATTTTTATTGTTTATTATTAATTTAAATTAATAAACTTTATGTTTTTTGTGTCCTTTAAGTAAAACCGAAAACATGTGTATTATAAATTGTAATTTCAATAAAATTTTCTTTTTAATATTAATAATAAATCTAAGAAATTCCATGGAGTCCATTTCAATGAATTTTCAAATTTTCTTTAAAACATGTAAAATAATTTAATTATATATATTGAACAGGCAAATCTATTGAATGTTCACAAGCATTATGTTTATTACAATTAAGTTATGTACATTTTATGAAATTTATTCCTAAGTTAAACTTTACTGACTTCCACTTAATTTGATTTTCTTTGCAAATATCAACATTCGACATGTAGCTAACAGTAGGATGAACATATAAATGAGAATGAATTTAACCCGTAATCCTCCAGATGAATTGAGCAATGATCATAGTCCACTGACAGCAACTTCACAGACTTCCAACTTGCAAAATTTCTAAAACTGTGCTCTATAATATATTATTTTTTATAATTTTGTCGATAATCTTATATGTAATTTATGTTTACTTTGAAGTATCTTTAACTCCTTAAGTCGTAACAATACAAAATTGGTTAGACCTCAGTCTATTTATTTTTATTTGTCCGAAGTTTCAAGTTTAATGTCCGGAACAATAAAAATGTTCGCAACATGTGAATCTTATAAGATGTCAAATTTACTTACAAATCAAGTAAAACTTAACGCTCTGATTTTAACTTAATATCAACTACCTGATAAATCTTTTAACCACACATAATAACAGTATATTATAATAAATATTTCCTTGCTATTTCCGTCACTAACATTTTATTGAGATAACATAAACTCGGAAGAAGGTTCTCTAAGAATTATAAACTCTAAGATATGTGGGTTTTTCTGATTCTTATATCTACAACAGTTTGCAGATAATTTTTCTAAGAATTTTACATCACACTTTAAGTAAACTTAATATTTATATTTATTTATTTATTCAACAAACAACCTTAATTTATTTATCATTTTTTTTAAGATGGTTTTAAGATGGATCTTTCGAAAATTTACTGATTACTCAAATGAAGATTAAGTCTATGACGGAAATTTTTGTAGTGCGTTAATTAAAATATTGTATAACTCTTCGGAGTTGTAGCGATTATAACTAGGTTATACGTCATAAATTGAGTTATCAAAGTTTTTAGTATTGTTATATTGTATTAAAAACTGAAATCACTTGTGTTTCCACAGTGAAATGCTCGAGCTTAAAGGCATTCTTTATTCCTTCGAGAGATTCTTTACTCCTTGAAACTCATGCCAATCGATTTTCGTGAGCCTTAAAAGTTCAGAGGCATTCAGTATCACTAAAACATGTGTTGTGTGTCACATTTTTCCAGTTCGAGTGGTCACTCTCGTAGTTCCTTAGAACTAACAATCATCAATTCTTTATACCTCTTTTGAAATCCTTATAAGTTTGTGGAAAGAATACAACCATTTGTAATGTTTATAAGTTATTATCTTCATAACATATAATACTTATTGATAAATGTCTGTGTTTTGAATTGTTTTATAGATAGATCGTACAATTCAGAACATCACAAAATCTCTGAACATTGATATCGATAAACCCAAAGAACATAAAATGATTGCCCAAGCGTTAAAAATTTAAACTATCGAAACACTGCTTCGCTCAAAGAGAAATGTGATTAACCGAACTCTTGAGGTAGGTATTATATTCTGTTACCAAAGGAGCTAAAGACTACCACCAATTCACCTACAAAAGATCTGAGCTGTTAGTTCGTCGGGAAAATGGCTTCAACAAGAATTGAATCCATGAGGTGTAACCTAGTCAAACCGAAAGTTTGTAAATCTCTCCTGCATCATGATCTACTAGAGACTTATTTGAATATTTTCATTTTTACCGAATTTATTTATCACATCAAAAGGGAAAATTCGGTAATGATTGAATTTGAATCATCTGCAAATGTTTAATATTGAAACGAAATTTAATATGAAATAGTAAATCATATAATCTTAGTGATAATGAAACATCGTAATGACAATAAACTCGTTTGTTAAACTCCAGAAAATGTCGGTTAATACGTGATTGAGTTTCGTGACGAAAAGTACTTTTGTGTCGTTTTCGAAAATCACAAAAATTTTTGTTTTAATGGAGTTTAATGCCACTACTTCCGGTTTAAATGAGTCTAAATGATTTACACAAAAACATATTTTCATGATTGTAGTGTAAATTACTTACATGATATCATGTGATGATGACATGGTAATAGTTAATAATTTGTGAATGGTTTCAAAAGTATAAATATTAAATTTGAAAAGTAATTTGATCTCAATTATTTATTCATTGTTTCATCATTAAAATATTTTGTGAATTTGTCACTTAACAATACCAATATCTTATCCATTAATTCCATAACTAATACGAGTTTAAGTTTCCAAAGTGTTTAATTTTATGTGGAACTATTGGCTGAAATTTTTGTTGATGAATCTCTGTAATAAATCCAGTTTGATTAGTTATTTTCTTGAAATAAATATTGTTTGTTATTAAAAATCACGCAATAATAAAAGTATATCACGTGTCAGCAGAATTTTGTTAACAAAAAAGAAATTCATGTCTCGTTTGTTAGATCAATACCAATTGATGATGAAACAAATTCTGATGGCGATAGTGAAGGGATAGGAACTGATTCATCAACATCTTCGGTGAAAGTAAAACGTCGAAAAATAGATAATATACAAATCGATACTGAAGATGCCTGCAGCTTTGATGCATTCATACAGAATACAGCAACAGATTTATTACAGGATACAAGGAATAATTCAACTTCAACCACTTCTAGTTCCAGTATTAACTCATCATCAAAGTAAGACTCTTTCATCATTTAAAAACAAATTCGTTTCATACTAAAATATTAACTAGTTCTGCACCAAATTCGGTTTGTATCACAATATGCCTACATTCATTTATATCTAATCTATTTTTCATGCAGATGACACCAGAACTGAAGGTGGAACAAAACAAAACCGCGATTGTTCAAGGAATCATGCTGACACATCATCCTCATACTAGAGGTTTCAAGTGGTTCCACCTTCATTTTTGGATGGAAAATCGATTTAATATTAGCTTCGTTTATATTTAAGAATGTCATGCAAACTGTCTATGTTTAAGTTAATCATTTTTGTTGCTTGATTTGCTGCAATATTACTTGTGTGTCTTTATGTATTTTTGCATTTTATCATTTATCAATTCCATGCAATGTTGTTTCAAATCAATTTACCATTTGCATGCTATATACAGTACACCAAAATACACGAAAAGTTGTTAATAGTTTGCATGCAAACCGTGTATATTCATGGTTCACAATCCTAAACCACAAAATGTACTGCGGACTATAAGTTTGGCAATCAAAACTTCTTTAATATCAAAACAATGATGCCAATTTTGTTTATCAAAAATGAATTATAGAGTTATAAATCAGTCAAAATCATTATACCAAGTTTTTCACCTTCATCATTCGATCAACTGACATAGTAGGAAGGTACTTCTTAGCAAAACTCAATAAACTTAACAAACATTGAAAACATCCTGTTAATATTTCTACAAAAACCATCATGGTGAAAGTCATTATTACCTGTTAATCTGTTTTTGTTACTATAATTGCAGAAGCTTTTGAAATCCAATCATAATTCAAATGTACTTAATCTTAATATTGAAGGCAACATTGAATTCGGGAAGCTTTGAACTTTTCAGAAAATGCTTTCAAATAGAACAAGCTCGTAAGATCATATCATCTCTATTTTGTAAACCACATCATATACCGAATTCTGCATTTCGATTGTGAAACTACCGATTGATCGATTTCATAGCCACAAGTTCCAATTGTGGATACCCAGATCAACGATGGTTCCATTTACATATATTATATATTTCATGCAACGAGAAAAAATGTAGAATTGAATGCAACATGGTTTCTAATATCTGGTAAAATCTATCGCTTTTACCATCCTCGTTTGCACCTCAAAGTAATATGAAAGTAATATTTTCTTAGACTATTATCATGTTTGATGAGGTTTTCGTGAAAACTTCGCATTGTCACGATAGTAAGTGTTTAACTCCAACTAGTGGGAACTTGGAAAACCTGGTTGATTCACTATACCTGTCTTGATTCAAGCCATGTGTTTAGAATTTTAGTTTTGTAAAGAATAGATTATATCAATAACTCCACGAGCTGAAATCAATTACAGTTGTTAAGTATGCATATTAAATTCTTCCTTATAAAGAAGGATTAAACTAGACAAGAAGATGACCTTAGATTAATGATCAGCTCGAATGTGGAACAAACGTTACAAATATTTCTCTAGATAAAATGCAGTGAAATGCATTTTATAATGCTTTTATCGTGAAATTTCACAAGTTAAAATTTATATATTATTTCCAAATCATTTTCATATATCTTGTATTAATTCAATTGCTACACCGAAGGAAAACTTTGATTCAGTTATCAAAGTCGAACGCATTGTGTTGCAAGTGAAGTTGAAAATAATTTCATTTATTCACACTTATCTTCAAGCTAATGTAGACTTAGAGTAAAGTTTATGATATAATTTCTTCGAAAAATATTTTCATTAGTTTTCTGAAAGATCCTTGAAGTGCATGTGTAAATTTAAAGAAAATTTCAGTAGATAGAATCGTTGAAAACCTTTCATTATTGTATATTCTATAGTTGATGTACTTTGGAAAAGTAAATTTAATATATTCATTTCTTTTTTCAGATATGCGATGGGCAGAAGTACTATAAGGCCGGGAATGAAACGAGCGGCTCCAGCTATTCAAACAAACATAAGCACAGCATCTAAAGACGGAACTGTTCATCTCGAAATTGTTTCTCAACCAGAACAACAACATAGAGCTAGGTATTTGGTATAATTGTAATTTAAATAGATGTAAGTGGTATTAATGTAACGTAAAATTCCTAGATATCAGACTGAAGGAAGCCGAGGTGCTGTTAAAGATCGTAGTGGAAATGGGTTTCCTGTTGTAAAATTGACTGGCTACAGTAAACCAGCTTTACTTCAAGTATTTATTGGCACCGATATTGGTCGTGTTGCTCCGCATATGTTTTATCAAGCATGCAAAGTAGCTGGGAAAAATTCAACACCATGCAATGAGAAGAAACTTGATGGTACAATGGTGATTGAAATTGAATTTAAACCAGATAATGATATGACTATAACATGTGACTGCGTTGGTATTTTAAAAGTAAAATGTTTAAATACAAAAAGTAAGAGAAAGTAGTTAAATATATATGTTTTTTAAGGAAAGAAACGTTGATGTTGAGCATAGATTTCCCGATCATTCAGCACAACGAAGCAAAAAGAAGTCAACAAGATGCCGTATGGTATTCCGAACACAATTGACTCATGATGATGGAAGTGTTGAAACCTTACAAGTGTGCTCACTTCCAATTATCTGCAGTAAGTGTTATGAAGATAAAGACTTTAGTTAATGTAAATCTCATTGAATTTGTATTACAGCTCAACCACCGGGTGTACCAGAAATATCAAAAAAATCTTTAAGATCCTGTCCTGTTGAAGGAGGATTAGAATTATTCATTTTCGGAAAGAACTTTTTAAAAGATACTTGTGTGGTGTTCCAAGATTGTTCAGAGAGTTCTACAAATCTTGACTGGGAAGCAAAGGTTTCACCTGATAAAGAATTTCTTCAGCAGGTAATATCAATTTTTGTATTTATGTCAGAAAATGCATCATCCAATAAAACAGACAATAATACAATTGATAAGAGAACAACAACCATTTATCAGTTATGTGACGCTTCATTGAATATTCTTATCAGTTTCATTTGAAACATACTCCAATCACTTACGGGTGTGATAAGATTCTGGGTCGGATGCGAGTAGATTTGATAACATGAAAATCTTTTATGTGACAAAATTTTAAACATTTCGAGAACGAATGTACGCAGAATTCCTTGTATGTCCAAGATCAAGATCTTTTGATTTCTTCCATAAGTAATAGAGAAAGCACTTTGAGTATTCCACACATGATTTTCCATGCAATAAATCATTAACTTCTGCTTTGAAATTAGTAATGTTTTGTAGGTTTTGTAGGTAATACAATTTAGCGAAAACTATGAATCTAACCATGAAGTTAACTATGATATTGTTCCAGATTCATTTCAATATTTCTTTGATATGTAATGAAATTAAAACTAGTGTTTTTGTTTCTCGTTTTAGACACATCTGGTGTGTACTGTTCCTCCTTATATTCATCAAAACATTACAAAGCCAATGAATGTGCAATTATATGTTCTGTCGAGCGGTAAAAGAAGTGAAGTACATAACTTTTCCTACACACCGAAAGGTATGCTTAGTCCTCTGGAGGCAGCTACTACAATAAGCACAATACATGGTACAATGCAAAATCAACAAGGTATTTATTTGCTTTCATACATAAATAAATTCTTCGTTAATTTTACGCTTTTATTATGGTTGTAACTGAAGCCATAATAAATGTTTGAATAATATATTTTTCATAATTACTACAAAAAAAAAACAATTCACCTATAAATCAACGAAGAAAATTTAAATATAAAAATTTTTCAACAACGGAATCAAACCACCATCGATTGTCTTATTTTTACACCAAAATAGCCTTTTGTTTTCATCTTCTTCACAATTTTTTAGGAATTCTTTAGTTATACAATATAAAATAATATTAGACAGATGTTAGGATTAGATTTTTGAAATAATTTTAAAAATATAACTTCTGCTATAGTTTTTTTTAAGATGAACAGAAAACGAACGTTGATCAAAATAACACTGCTGCGTGTGATTGTTTCCTTGAGGTGTATTTACAAACGTTTCAGGCCTTATGAATTCATTCATGTCTTTCATTAACTTAATAATAGCCATATACAATATTAATAAACAACAATATTAATAATAATAAATGAAATAACAATTAAAAACAATTCTTGAAGAAATTTTCTCAGAAGAATTTATTCAATCATTTCGATTATGAGCCCATAATTAATTATTAATAATGTATGTGATAGACTCTAATATATTTTATGTTTTCTGACAAATTCTGGTAGTCCAAATGTGAGGATTCATGATGTACTCGTATCTGGTATGTGATTGATGAAGAATTTTTTCTCCTTGTGAAATGGATGGTGTGTTACAAGCCTTGTGCGAATGAGCAGAGTTCTTTTGATCATTAGTTTTTCTCTTCATACGTATTAGAAAGCAGAACAACTAGGTTGAACTAAATAAATTTTTAGGGAACTTATAATAGAAATCGTACTGCATTTCTATCAATTTAAGAATTAGATTTTATTAGAGATAGAAATTTGTAAATAGTTTCTTCAATTGCAAGAAAACATGAAATAAAATAATTTTTTTTCGTCTGATTTAGAAATAACGATAGGACAGCTAAATTAATTTTACTAGAATCAAGAATAAAAACAAAATTTTATTACGATTTTTTAAAATATATAATTTTTAAGACATATTTTGTGATTAGGACATCATGCAGAAGGCAGTCAACTTAATTTATTTGCATGTCCTTTATATAACGTATCCGGTATCGAATTCGATTTTATTTTCAAATACTAACTAACACACATTTTTCATATTCACTAGTTGCTTACAATTGAATTTATTATTATAAACATGAAATTAGCTCCTCGGTATATGTAGTTAACGTCACATACTATCTAGTGAATATTAAAAACAAAGTTAGTTTTACTTTAACTTTACAAAGTTTTTGCCATGAAACATGAAAATAGAAAATTGCTTAAAAACGTTCTTTCGAGTTATTTTAATTAATACGTTCGTACAAACAAGGACAATAATTATAAACCGAATAATTAAAATATTTTCGTTAATTTAAATTAGTATCTTTTTCTATTCACTGGGATTCAATATTCAATTTTCGGAAAGACAACTTTGATCAATAACTTATTACATTAATTCGTTTTTAACATTTACAAACATTCGGTTGCTTAAAACTTTCAATTTATTTTAATTTTAAAATAGAGTTTTTATCCATTCGTCGCATTTTCTAGATCAATTTACATAGTTATTGTGATTCCAGTGAGTTCTTTATTGGGTACTAAGCAATTTGCCTACTGAATATAAAAAGTTAAAGTTGTTCACCAGAACTTAAGAGTCTTGACCGAATCTTGATAAATTAAATGATCTGTAATAAATCCATAAAATTATTACTAATCAATAAAGAAAAATTTAAGTTGAAAGTTTTTAAAAACCCAAGGACTGTTGAAAGATAAATAACTAACTAAAAACTACACACAAAAACCAAAAACCTAAAAGCCAATTTAGATAAAAGAACACACTAATCACAAAATGTTGTTTTTTTCGTTTATTTCCTCTTCATAGCTATTTAGGTGTCAAAAGTTAAGTAAAATGTATAAGTCATCACAATATTGAAGACAATATAAAAACAGAACTGGTGCGTATAGTAGTCATGATTTGAACTATGAAATAATGCGCCAACCAGGCCCTATATCATCATGATGATGAATGACGATGAAATGGACTTGCTTCTGCTCTTCCTCTGGGATACACACAATGTCTTCTCTTCTGGACCCGTGCATTGCCATTACACTAAATTATTCTGCAATCTCATCTTACAACATGATCTTCTTCAGCATCTGATCATCAGGGTATTGGTTAAATAAAAACAAATCTTATGCCACATAAAAAGTTTAATTTATCGTAGTTAAAATTAAATTTAAATTTAAATTAAAGTAATTAAGAATAAATAAAGATAAGTCAATTTAAACGAAGTTAAATGATTTTAGTTAATTTTTATTCATTTTAATTGTTTTAAAAACAACTTTTTAAATTAACGTACATGAAAATCGTAATTATTGATATAATTAAAATTAAATTTTTAATTTTCATATTGCAAAAAAACGAAGATAAATTTAAGTAGAAAAATTTAGTAGCCAAGAAAATTTTATTAAGTTTTTAATTTTTTGAATAAATTTTTAGTACTGAGAATTGGCTTGAATATATAAAGTTTTAGTTTTTAAAAGTTAAAAAGATAATTACAAGAAAAAATTCAATTAATTTTAAGACTAGTTACAGAACAACCTAAAATCAATTTATTTGTTTTTAAATTTATTTTTTTTTTGTTATTAATTAGTGGCTGCTGAGGACTTGTGGGCATCGTTCAGCGTTGGTCGTTGGTTTCGCTCTTTGTTTAACATATATTTTTAAGAAAACCGAACACATATATATACACATTAACAAATAGTTATTTTTTAATTTGTATTTTTCAATAGATATAGACCAACCATTTAAACATAATTCAACAATATCACGATCACTTTGAATAGTATTAGAATGTGTGGAATGGTTGAGAGATGTTGTGAATGAAATGAAAGGATAAAACAAAGCAATTTATCTTGTTGGAGATTTGGTTCAGAGGATTTTTCAGCTAGATAATATACTTATTCTTTGCTTGCATACAATAAATCTTTTAAACACTAGATAACAAGTTACCCTACATAAGGTTTCTGTGACAAATCGACTTCTTAATGATATCATCTTTACGGTACAAGAAACTACTTAAGTCTAATTAAGAATATTTTATAGCTGGGGGGATACTTTGGATTTGGAAATAATCAAACCATATCATTCTCCACATACTTCTTGCTAAAAAATGTAGAATAAATTCAAATTTAACTTACTAAATACTGTAAAGCATTAAAGTTGTAGAACATCATTTGTTTCAGATCGTAAATGAATCATTAACACGAGGTAAAGCTATCCATTCTCAATAGTTTTATTTGCAAATTCTTTGGTTCAGGGTAAAGAAGGTAACTATTTGTTGAAGATTTTATTTCGTATATGGCAAACTTATAATTTATTATGAAAATTTACGGAATTTTGTTCCCTGTTAATAGTCTACTCAAAACATCCTCACTAAATATTTAAAATTGTTAAATCTTAATTTCAAAAACATCCACAATAATAACACTTAATTAACATTTAATTCATTATATACTTCCCATTAAAACACTAACATGTCGTTATTTTGTATGGGGTTGAGATTAAGTATGATTGAAACTGTTTGATTGATGAGAATCGAATGAATGATTGGCAAAGTGATTCAAAGTGATCGGATAAACTCATCATCCAATAGAGTAATTTTATAATTGAAGAAATATGTGAATTAAATTAAAGAGAATTTCAGAAATTTTTGAAATAAAAATGAAAACTTTGGTTGATGAGAAACATATTTCTATTTCAGGAATTTTCAGCTGTCGGCGATATTTTCTATTATAGCATTTTAATTTTAATTAAAATTTTACCACTATCATTTGTGTCTAACATATATATCTTTGTAGATGTACGGTTCACGGAAGAAACCCCGAATCAGTCTAGTCGGAATTTATTATGGGGTGCAGATGTTATTGTTGAGCCAAAACATGAGATTGATTCGGGTATGATGCCACCGCCAGCCACATTGCCTTTGGGTGTACGTCGCCAATCTTCGTCTGGCAATCTTATATCAGAACAAATAGCACAATTGGGCTTGAAGACTGAAATGATAGATGAAAATTCACAAAGTTCAGTTCCTGATACAGTAATGCGACAAGATACCTTGGAACAGTTTCCCAGTACAAGTGATGGTACTGTAAATCCAAATTCTATACAACAATATCAGAGAATTAGAAAAAGCATTGACATGTTGGACATGGAATCCATGTCAACCATTATAAATGAGAGTAACAGTCTGCAAAATTTTCCCACTCATGATAGTCACATGAGTGTGGCTGTTAAACAAGAACAAATGGCAGCACAACTACAAGCAGCAGAAATGCTTTCTACGGCACAAGCCACCCAGAATGTTAGTAAATTCTTAGCACTAGAAACAAGCATGAATAAGATGGATACACAAGTTGACTCGACAGCTGTATCACCAACTGTAAGCAGCATATTTGTTAATTCAGCAGCAAATAATGCGAATATTCTGTTCCCCCAACAGCATATGAACAACATTGATCCAATGTCAACAGCCGTGTCAAATGAAACCATTGAACAATCTTATAATCGAAATATTTTGAGTACAACACCACCTGCAAATACTCTGGATCAAATACTGAACATGCAACAAAATGCATCACCCGGATCTGTGGGATCAAGTTCGTCGTCAAATTCGTCTCCATTAAATGGAGTTCATTCACCAATAACACAAGACATTATCTTGAACTCACAACCAGCTGCATCTATTAATTCAGCTAATATGCAATTAATTGCACCAGGAAGTAATACACCATCGGAGCATATTACGACGGACATAATTCTAAATCCAACAATATCACCTAGTATGATGTGTGCAACTGCATCTGATCAAAATAACATGATGACAAATCCAGTGACGATAGCAAATACTATGTTAGCTGATATAAATATGCCACCGCCAGCTACTCCACAAGATAACCTTCTCAATAATATCATGATTAACACAACAACAGAACAAATGCATGTTGCACATCGAACATCACCAGTAGCTGTTAAGAATATGATGATTAAAGCCACGAATGATTACATAGCAAGTCAGGAAAATAATCTTAATACAAGTCAATCAACTATAAATGCATTAATGTCGTTAAATACGAATCCTAATGTTCTCACTGATGCACAACAAACTCAAATTTTGAATATGTCTGCAGCAAACCAACCTACCTCAAATACAAATGGTCTTAATACAAACGAGCAACAACAGCCAATGGATATTTGCCAGCCTCATTTACCTATGTTCAGTAATGCGCAAACTATGGCTAACCATGCTATTATGGAAACTCAAAATTTGGCATCTGGAAACAATCAAATCCCAGGTGTGCCCATGCAAAATATCTTACTCAATCACGAAGTTGCCAGAAATGCATCTACAAAATTTATTCATGACATCACTAAAGGGGAAACTCTTAATACCAGTATAACGTATGTAGATTTTGTAGTTTCTTCATGATTCGTTAAAAAAAAACTATGTTATATTTTATATTCTGTTCTAGGTCGCAATCTAATCAAGAATCTTTGCTTCAAGCAGTATCACTAGTGCGAAATGAATTACAAAAACCAAAAATGGATGGTGTTGAACAAATGACTATTCCACAACAAAATAATTTAGTTGCATCTAACACTAGACAACCAACCACAACCGCAGCAACAATCCCTCAAGAGTTAACAACTATGTCAGATCAAGACTTAATTAGTTATATAAATCCCAGTTGTTTCGATCAAGGTATAATTGATCAGTTTCAAATTATGTAAGACAATTCATTTTCGTATTAATTTGTATTTGATTCTGTGACGTCCTCATAGCAAAAATTCTTATAAAAGGTTATTCGTCGAGTCACTAAATTGTTTGATAAGAAAAACAGTCTATCATTTCAGCACGTGTGTTTATTTATAAACAACTTTTATTGCAATGAATATTAATATATGAATTTGCATGTTCCATACATTGAATATGTGATATTAAATCAAAAATTACCGGAAGGTCTCTTTGCTCATAGATATATCATAATTTAAAACATTTTTCAAGTTAATCACTTAAACTTTTACGTTTTGCTCTCGGTCGTTATCTATTTTTATAAGAAAATCCAGAGATTACAGTATTATTGCGTTTTGAAGTGCCAATAACGTTGTTTTGATTCGGTTTTGAATTCATTTGAACTTTGAACTGATAAACGCAATCGTATTCACCGTTTAAAGCCATTATCATCACGTAACTACCACTTCTGGTAGTTCCTAATGTTTCGAATTTTATAATTTAGTATGAAAGGAGATTATTGTTTCAGATTATGTTTTAATCGACTTGGTATAACATAAATTCTTGAAATTATAAGCTACATGTTATCAGATTTATTGTGTAATTGCATTCAAAATGAAATGAAAATTCAATTTACTCCTGCACAATCAACTAATAATTCAAAATAATTGTTTCAGTTTAAACTCCACCGATTAATGAAGTAAGCAGACAACAGCAAATACTACAATATGAAAATACTAAATGGACAACTATTGTAATGAATAAATGAAATGCTTAGATTTGCTGCCGAATAACAAAAAGTGTACGTTAACGATACAGAAGCTATTTCTTTAGGTATTTGTTTTAGTTCTAAGTAACGACTGCTTTATAATTAGAGTTTATTATGTATTTTGTTGTATCTTAAAAATAATTTCCTATTAAGACTAGTGAAATAAAATTTTATTATTAAATCACTGTTATAAGTTTGTTGTTACTTGCATTTCTATAAAATATACATAATAGAGGAAATTCATTTATTACTTAAATGTATAAGAATTATATTCAATAGCTACTATTGTGTACACTAGGATTTGTTTATAGTTTTTCTCTTTTTAATTATAAATATTGTTAGAATTTGTTTGTATTGACGTGAATTTTTCTATATAAATAATATCCTAGATGTAATTGCGATGTAATATACAAAAAATCGTTAATTGCTTCCATAAGAAAACAGTGCGAATTTAAATTCTATCATTCATTGGCTGAAGATAATCTTATTGAGATTTTAATTTTTTGCCTTGTATATTTTAAAGTATCAATATGTTATTATAATGTCCTACAATTATTACATATAAATGATTATTTCGGCATTATGAATGTCTATAAATTAATTACGTAATTATGTTTCATGTATGAATGTATGAAAAATGTGTGAAATAAGCGTTACATTGTAGAATTTTAGAAACGAAAATAGATTTCGGCATTTAATAAACATTTGTGTTCAAAGTGCTCGGGTGCACATAGTGCATATAAATGTTAGTATATTATTTTCTGATAACCGTCACAAAATACATCATCTATGAAATATCACAATTAATTGGAAATAGATAACACAAAAATGTCGGAATTTTGTGAAAGAAACATATTCAAGCCATTCTCGTAGTTTCACCTAAATTATTAAGTTTAGTTTAAACTAAATAAAAATTTTGTGGCTGTGTAGAGATTAAATATATTTCAGACGTTGAAGGATTAACTTATTAGGAATTATAATTCAATTGTATTCAATAAACTGTGCAAGTTTCTCGACCAGCCACATGTAATGAAACTTATGACTGCCATTTAAGAATACTGAGAGCCTCAAAATTAGAAACAAGAAATTTAAAATTCGTTAATAGAAAAGAACCATTCTCAGTACTCTGTATTATTACACAATAGTGTAAAAATTAGGTAACCATCGTGTAAACTTACTCTCATAATCAAATATATACACCCAGAAATATTCAAGCTTATAATTAAAAAGTTTTTAAAACCACAATTTTATAAATTATATATAATATATAGATATTTGTATCTCAATAGAATGAAAGAATGAAACATGAATTCATACGAAGTTTGATAATTAAGAATTTTAAACGAAAAATTTATTATAAAATCAACATAATTTTAAGTGCAAGTGCTTTGGAATCTTGTAGATGTTTATATTAAGAAAATTTATTAATCAGATAAATGTATATTTATGTATGAAATATTTACACATGTTCATATATTAAAATTTATTTGTTTTTATTGAAATGAAAATTCACAAATTTTTGATACCAATATCATCGAAATTCTCTAAAATCAAATAATTATTTAATGTTTTATTTTAGTCATTATATAGTATACAGAAAATGGTCAGATATTTTTATAAGTTTACTTAAGTTTTATTGCCTATTATATAGAGAAAAAATAATAATAAAAACGTGAATTATCGTTGGTTATATTTTATTTAAACGATTCATGGAATTGATTCAAATACATTTTTGTTACACAAATTTTGTTTTATTTGCGGTTTTAATTTTTAAAATTTTTACTTTTACTTTTGTTTCTTATATTTTACTATTTATTTGCGTAGTTTCTTTCTTAGCTTTATAATATTGAACTTTGAGGATAAAACATCATGATTTTGATTTATTAGCTCCTAGATAGTTGTTATGATTGGTGGGTATTAAAAAGTTGTTTGGAATACGAAATAAAAAGTGGTATTGGTTAAAGAATTGATTTCTTAAAATTGTTTTGACAATATTACATTATATTCAGTCTACATTTGCTATTGTTTGCTAACCCCGACGTTCTATTATATTATTTACACAAACTTACAGGTCACAAAAATCAAAGTTTAGAATTGCCTTTGAGATAGAACTTCCAGCTATGTTTGATCAGTCATAAGACGTTATTTTAAGAACATATATGATTTTTTACAAAATTTTATATATGATATACCTTAATTTTATATATACTTCCTAAATGTTGTTTAGTGATACAGTATAACATTGATAAACGCAACTAAAGGGAACTGTGGCTGTTGCATTAACTGAGGTTGTTGCAATAACCAAGTAACACATTTCAATCCCTAGGAAGGAAGGAAGAAAGTGACGTAATTGCATTTATAGTCTCATTTTATACATGAATATATGTATCTTATTCCTTGCTAAAAAATCTGTATTTTTCAACTGGGTTTTCTATGCGCTTGGCCACAACTAGTTGCGTTTATCGAGGGTTGAAATTATCGAGGTAATACTGTATTATATTTGTAGACTGAGAAGAGATTATTTACACATTTGACACCTTCGTATCGCAATCAAATTTATATTTTGTGATAATTTCAGTTTTTAACTTTCCGGATTAAGTTTGGTAGCTTGTACAAAACAGGACCAGATAATTTAGGATTTAATTGATTCCTACTGAATCATTACCTCACATTGCTGAAACAGTCTCCCATTTTATTGAAATATTGATTCTAATTGATTTTGTAACTGCAGCTGTTTCTTTCTGATATACAGTGGCAATTTGAACTTAAATTTTTGCGTTATATTGCATTAAAAAATAATTTAAAAATTCCATAATTTCCAACTCGACTTCAAAAATTCACTCAACGCCAACTAGCAAAGTTCTAACCCCAAAATCAGCATGAAAAATACCCTGAGACGAAACCCCGTATGAAAACATACTTACAGGCGTAAAATGTATGTGGACTGTAAGTTTGAAAGGTTTTACGTTCCATGCGTTGGTTGTTTTGATCAGCTTAAATTTCGTTTTTCATCTAGAAAAAGAGCAGAAATTCGTTCCAACTGGAAATGAATATTTGAAAATGCATTTTAGTGCATTTATGATCAAGCCACAGTTGCAGTATGCCTGTGGATTACAACAATGCACCACTGCAACAGCGTAATTCCACCCGCACGATGCGTCACTCCACTTGATTAGCTGCAGTCACCGCAGAGCGAACGTGAACCTACAATTGCGGCGACAAGCGAGCGCTTTCGACGGTCCACTGCGAACAGAATGAAGTCGGCCATTTCAGTTTGTCACCGACATTCGTGTGTTGAATAACTACAAACTGTTCGTTATGTTTGTAACGAATGCAAATGTCGTCGCGTATATTTTGACTCTTTTTATGTGATTTTTGTGAATTTACGTGGAAAATTGTGAAATAAATTTATGTACACGTGCAAATTAAAGTGAGTACTAGTCGAAACGTTCATTTTCTAACATTTGAATTTGAAAAATTTCGTTTCTCTGTGAAAACAAACCGCAGTGTCTTGTATGCATATGCTCGTGTTGTTTAATTATTATTTTGTTTATTTCGCGAATTGTTCGCATTGCAGCTGTTCACGGTTGGTGCAATTTCAATTTGCAACATAATTAGAAATAAAATTAACAAAATATCAAAAAATTCTCATTCCACAAGCGTCGATTCTTATCAGAAAAATTGCACGTGGTGAAAGTGAAATCCAATTGGAAGTGCGTTTGTTTGGCGGGTTTTTGTTAAAATGCAATTTTTGTGATATTTCTACGTTGAAAATGGATTAATTACACTCTTAGGAAATTTGGATTATTGGAAACTTTATATTTCAAAAGGTAATTTGATACTTTCACAAGAAATTAATTAAAATATTCCCTTCTACTCGTAATCGATAATAATAATCAACAAGAACTTCACACTCCGGAAGTGGTTTGAGTTTCCCTTGAAGACACAACACAGCGCACCTACCTATATCCTTTAAGAATGTGTAACACATGAATTTTGAATGCAAACAAAACATTTCGCGGTAAATATCAAAGTGTGTAGAGTAAATTTTCGCGCTCTGCACAAAAATAAACAAAAATTTTTTCATAACAATTAAAAATTCCATTCAAAGTGTTAAAAGCAGACTGTGCTGCACCTTGTACCAGTACCTACTTCAAGATGCTATGAAAAGAAACCTGCATGACCTACAAAAGGCCCAGCGGAGATATTCAAGATTCAAGATACAAGATTCAAGATACAAGATTCAAGACACAAGATACAACGAAGAATTTTGCATTTTGTTTCATTTAAAATGTCAATCTTAAAGATTCCCTCTCGGAAGGTTTGAAAGATTCATCTTCATTGTCAGTGAAAGGTGTCTTGAGGCGATTCGAATTTCGAAGATGAGAAGGTTCCATCAAATTCGAAACGTTTTAGAGATGAGGGTCAACCACAAAGTGTTACAAACGTGAAACCATCAAAAGTGGGCGCGACACAATCCACAAAAATTCAATAATCCCAATGGAATTTCGAGTTGGATAGAGTTGGGCTAGTGGAGCTATCTGTCACAGACGATTAAAACTGAATTTATGGATTCAATTAAAAGGTATTTTCTATGAGAATGGAAGCTCCTTCAATTTTGTCTAGAGATGGGATTCTAGTGAGAAGTGAGCTTCATGGCTCTTCCTGGATATGATGGGATATTTTCATTCCCTGTTGAACAACTCCAGGATTCAAGGGACTTTTGTGTCCAATATCCCAAAAGTATCACGTGTAACTACATATATCTAACCCGGGATCTGAATCCCTATTGTGTTTCTAGTGATTCCACCTGTATTCTTAATTTTCTGGTGAATTTCCATCTAGACAGTCACTAACTAATAAAACCGATATTGACCATGTGGTGACGGTGGAACGAATCTGATTGAAGTGATTCCACTCAATTCCAAGCGAAGATCAATAAAGCGATCATTAAAATTGAAAAATGTTTAAATGAAAGAAGTTCCATGTCAGCAGGAGATACAAACCGATATAAAAATTGTTCAACAAGATATCGAGTACAAAAAACTTATGAATTGTGTTAACTACAACGATATATCAATGTAATATTCGTAATAATCGAGAAAATGATCGTATTCATGATGATAATGATGATTATTAAGAATCTTGAGAGAATCAGGCTTAACTGGTTTCAACTCATGATGATCACATGCAAAACTTTCATGACACTACTTAACGAATGATTGATGAAAAGGGATTGAGTACATCACCGAGCAACCACCTTCTGATCTGTCGATCGACCACCTTCTGGTCTGATAACGATCACAATTGCGAACTTTACAGGTCAGCATGCTGCAGCTAGCTACTGTGGAAGGATTCCAGTAATTTATTAATAAACTATAATTAATTTTTATGTAGGTTGTCTTACACATCTCTGACAAATCTGTCTCACGAATGAATGACATCCAACAAGGTCGGTTAAGTGTATCAAAATGTGTATCACTTCCCAACTCAACTCGTAGAGGTATCGAAACCATTCGTCATTTTGCAACGAAAAACTTCAAGAAAACTTCAAGAAAACCTCCATGAAACCTCGCGAAAACCTCGTGAAACATGTCAAGAACTCGTTTTAGATTTGTTTCGTTTTATCGCTATTAATCAAATAAAATCGTTTTTGAAATGGTTTACGGATACTTTGGAGACTAGGTTCCAGACTTCTAGCTCTGAGTCATCGTGGAGTTATAGTTGATGCCTGATGGTGAAATCAAGACCCTACCCAACTTTGCACTAATTGTGTGTGTTAGATCTCAGGTCAGGTTTCGTGTGTTGGTTAGCGTCTGATCGCTAATTTGAGTCTCAGACTCTTGGTCCATTTATAACTTCGTAATTGTCCCGAATCCAAGAAGTCCATGTCTTCTTTTGAAGGATAAGCTCTGCACGTGAACGAAGAGGAAACCTCTAGCCTTGCATGATCGAGATGATCTTGAGGATCTTGTGTCAAATTAATCAAAGAATCCTTATTAAATTTAATAATTCTAGTGACTTTAATTAATAAAATATTTAATAAATAATTTGAAATTTTCATTTTCAGAACTACGAACAAGTGAAAACGTCTTCATCGAAAGTTGTCGTGACTTGAAGAACCAAAGAAAAGACGTTGACGAAGAAAGTCCGAGTTGTTGAAGAAGATATCAGACCTGATACGTTCAGATCAACTTTAGACTCTCTCGAATTAGGGAGCAATTACATGGACAATTTGAGCTGTATCTGGTTTTGTAGCTGCGTCCAGCTCGTCCAATTTGAATCTTGTAAAATTTCCACAAAACCCAATCACGCATTCCGCGGTTTTTTCCGCAATTCCGTCAACCGCACGCGTGTCCGCATTCACGCACACCGCAACGACATCTGAAAGTGGATCTTTGAATTAAAAATAAAAGCCACAAACGTGAAGTGAACAAAAATAAATTACGATTTATGGAAAAGTGCTCTCAATTTGAAGCGTTTTCTTTAAGAAAGTTATTTCAAAAAAAGTTAGTAATATCACAACAAAAAAAAATTTAATTTTTTCCAATCAAAGTCAAGTGAAATCTTGAAGAAGGCGTGGCGTCGAAGTGAATTTTCTTGAATTTTTTTATTTTCCAATTTCCGGTGCATTTTACTGAGGAATGGTTTTTCACTTTGGATACACGACTAACGACAATCTTCAGTTATAGTTGAAGATGGATACGAAAGCTGCCGGCACGGAACAGGTGCCCTACTGTTTTATCAGGGTGAGTAGGAATTTAAGAAAATTTTATTTGGGAGAAGTAATGATTTTCAGTCTGACCTGCACATGAAGGGATCTGTACCACCCTACAAAACAAAATTACTTTTTTATTATTTGTTGTTATACCATCCATAATAGTACACACTTTGTGAAAATTTCAAGAGTCTACCTATTATGGTACAAGAGATACAGCTCTGTGACAGACGGACGGAGAGTTAAGTCAGATAAATAAAGTTCCGTTATCACCCTTTCGGTATGGAACCCTAGAAAGCAGAGACAAGACTTCCTGTCAAAATAACAATTTCGTCCCATTTTTCGTTCCCCTACTGACAGTATTTGGGAAAATGAGAGGCATGTACAGTAATACCCCGACTTACGCTACCTCGACTTACGCGAATTCGGAGTTACGCGATTTTCAAATCATGGTGATTCGCCTTTTGTAGACTTACTACCCCCACACTGTTGTTCAGCTAGAGTACACGTTCGGACTTGTCACGCGAAATCAACGCATAGCTACACTTTATTTTGTGTTTCGTACCTATTGCTTATCCACAGAGTGCATTTTTGATATTACTTTTTGTACCCCGACTGACGCGAATTCGACTTACGCGGTTATGACTCGGTCCCACCTATCGCGTAAGTTCGAGGTATTACTGTATATGTATTTCGAACAGATAATTTCGTGTGGTGAAAATTTACAAACTGTCAAAACTCAATTTAGTACAAACTTTGACATATGTCTCATAGGAAAATTTGACGTTTTTGGTTGGTGTCTCTTTTTCAGAAATATTTCCGTACGTTTTCTACAATAGCTTACTCACGAGAAATCCCATGCTTTTGGTTTCTTAGTTTATATTCGAGAGAGTCCTTTGATCCTTCTACGCACAGATCCACATATAGATCTCAGCAGTCAATTTGACAGAAAATGTAAATTTTTGACGTTACAGTGATCCGCCATTTATTTTTTAAGAAAATTACTAACTAATTTCGAACCTCGTTAACATAACATTCTTATCACTACCTAACTGCCGTTGAGACCTTAGACCGTGGCACAACCAACTTCAGCTTGGTTAGTCCTCGCAAATGTTTGACACTCATTCTACTAGTATGTCTCTAGCAGGGCTGTGTCACAATTTTCAAGACACCGATTACTACGCCATCAAAATTTGTGTCAATAAATATGGCGGACATCAAATAGCCCTTGGCAGAATATGGCAGTGCTGTCATCTTAAAAACGGAATCTACAAATCCAGGAGGACCCATTCCAGTGCATCAGGTTCTAGGAAATGTTTCGTAATAAAAGTGGCATTTATTGATCGAGACACTCTATAATTGTAATTGTAATTGCCGTGTTACCAACATGAAGTACTCACTAATAATTATTCAATACAGAGATTTCAATAACAATAAACTTTGCTGAATAACTCCTAATAGATGGTTAACATCGTTTCGTAGCACAATTATTTGACAAGTTATAGAACCCAAATGCCATTTGATTGCTGCCATAATTTAGCTGTCAGAAGAACGACATCAAGATTGCCAGGAGTACCAACTTGATGACATTAAACCCGATCTAGCTGGAAACATCTTGATCTTGGATTAGCTCCACCTTCACCTCTTTGACCAAGACGGGTTTTCTGAGAATATTTCTGAGCTTCCCGGAAAGCTGCAAAATGTGTCTCCTGATTTGTCATATCGGGTGGAAAATGAAAAATGTTTTCTCATCTAATCGGATTGACTTATTGATCTCTTCCTCATTACGTGTTTTATGATTCGCATTCAATAAACGTCATCTTGGGAAATTTCAAAATGTCAGTTGTTGACTTGTTAGTGACCAGGCTCCGCACACGAAGCTAGTCATCCAAAAATCAATCAAATTACTCCAAATAGTCTTCAAAATTTTTTGAATACCCTGGAAGCTGAAAATTGTATAGCAAGGCCGTTCCGCGTCAAGCAAAAAGTTTAATTCCTGATTCTGCATTTTCTCAAAACAAAAATGTAGCAAACTTTTTCGTAAGCGACTCGACATGCAAGTCCGCTGGTGACTGATTCGAAACCAGTTTCCAGGAATCGCAAACCAGTTCGCAAACAGTAGCGCCATATGCTGCGTCCCATTTGTTTATATGGGAAGTGATTCAAAGGAAGCTGGTTACTAATTCGAGTTCGTCTTTTGAGCTGACATAGTAAGAATGGGAAGATCACACCAAATGGAGGTCGACTCTGTGTTCTTTTTCGCCCTCTTGTGAATTGTGATCCAGATCGTTCACGGATCACGCGCCTCGCCGTTAGTGAATAATTCGCCATTTTGTATTTGAAATCGAACCGTTAAATTGCTGACCGCAGCGCAGTCTTTTGGTCGTGTGAATTAAAATTCTTCACCATGACAACAAGACAATGCTAAAGTTTTAAAGAAAATCACACTGACCTCGTTGAGAGAAAAATTTAGAGAATCATTTGAAGAATAATTTCGAATCTAATTAGATTCAAAATGGATGCCACAAAAAAAAAATGGCGGAATTGTTCACGAAATAATTGATTATGATTTCTCCTTATTGTGGCAGGGAAAAAGAAAGTTTTGAAGTTCATCTGACAATCGCATCTTGTCCATCATGAACTTGAATAGTTACCTGAATTTTTGTGGCACATTTTACTAATTAACCTGAAGATGGCGTCTGAAATGGACTCACCATTGTCTGATTCTGGGCCACTTCTGTTCACATGAAATTTCTTCGATTTGACCACCTTCATTGGATGCGGATGCCTTATAATCTTGACGAATGACCCAACCATGACTTGTCGAAATCGAATTCTGACGTTTCTCAATTCAAAATGGCGTCTAATTCGAACGATTTAATCAAAAATTCGAAGTTTTCCAATTAATTGGTAATTTTTTTGCGTTTGTTTGTTCATTTTTGTTTTTTAATCTCTTCAAAAGCTCAATTTAATGAAGTTATTTATTTAACAAGCTTCGTTTTATGATTAACTTCGAAACGAGGTGCTAAAATTGAAGATACAATTACCGCGTTTTTGTTGAATCCGCTTTCAGTGTGTTATTGAGACTTTGACGGGTTTTGAGGTGATTTTATTGTTAAAGCTTTTCATAATCACGTTGTTAATATCTACTTAGCGTTATGTAATACAGAGAAACGTTCGTAACAAGTAAACGATGCTAGTTTTATGGGATATCTTGAGTTATTTGGATTTATTTCCTTGTTAGATATTCATAAAAATTAATCGATCTTCAATCGGATATCGATCCTTTTTATAAGATATACGTTTTATATCCACTTCAGTCACTAGATATTCATCTCTTGTATTACATATTTACCTTTAAATGTCTTCTGTGTCCAATGAATTATCACTCCGACTTGATTGATATTTATCCTTGCTACAGGATGTTCATCCTCTTCTACTAGATATATTTTCATTCCTAGGAGATATCGAGTGCCTTCGTCACTATTGTTTACATATATTCGGGCTAAGAGATATTTGACCCATTTCCAGATGGTCAGTATGTCGTTTAAGTACTAGATCATCTTTATTGCTCAGAGATATCCCTCACTTTAGAAGGTATCAAAATTTCTCAGCATGATCATTTGATGATATCAAGGGATTCTCTAGGATCAGGTTTAAGTTTTTCAGGGTGGAGCCATAAGCCCATTGTAACACCTTCCTCTCCTATTTAATCCTTCCTTTGTCCTCGGCCCTGAGGCATTTCCACTTTTGGCAAAGTTCCTAATTGGCCCCTAATTCCACCCAGCCTCCGACTTCCGGCTAGTACCGGGCAGGAGCACAATATGTGTTTCACTGTTTCCTCTTCCTCGTCGCACTTTTTACATAGAATGCCGTTTGTGAGTTTACCTTGTTTGCTTTTAGCAGGCTCTCTGTTCTTTTTTTCTCGATTCTGGGCCACAATTGCCTTGAGTTGAAGCAGTCATCTCTGTTGGTCCATTTCTCCAGTCGATGGGATTATCCTTTCAGTAACAACGGGATTCTCTTCTTCACTCAATAACTTCCTAAGCATTTTGTAGATTCCTGAGAACAGGGTGACAGATGAGACAGAGCTGGAGTAATGCTCCAGCCCGTCTTCAAGAGCAGAAGAGTCTGATTTCACCAACTAGATATTGTTTTTGAAGGAGATATACCACAATAAGTGACAGAGATAAAGACGCCAGCTAGTTTGTAATGATTACAAAACCATCTTTCACGTCGTTGTAATTTGACTTACATAAGTGTGGCATTCATGGTTTAATCAAGATCTACAAGACATTTCTTTTATCTCCAATCGAAAATCAAAATCTTTTCAAAACAAAGCCACTCCAGTAGTGAGTGATTCCTCTGAGACCTTGAAACTTTTATCGCCGAAACCTCGTCGTCAGCCCTTTCGAGTGGGTTGTTTGGAAAATGTTTTTCCAAATTGGTAGTCATGGCCTCCATTGCTGCTTCTTTTGTTGTGACGCTCCGCCACCTACAAAACGCCAACCTTGACTCATTTGAATTTGGATTGCCGTGCCTTAGCTTGACGGTTTTGAAAACCTATCTATGAGCTTTAAGGTGAATTGGCGTGTAGGTCACCATTGGAAATGAGTTTTTCGTCAAACATTCTTCGATTGATAAGGCATTATCAGGTAGAAGCGTCGCCTATTGATAACGAGGCTCTGTCGTAAAATAAATCGATGATACCGACTTCGATTGTTTTTACAAAACCTTTACCTAAACCTAAAATGCTAATTTCACTTTGACGATAAACTGAATCAGGTCAAGGTAATGTTTATTTTCTGCTTGTCAAATGGCGTATATGTACTTCAGGATGGTCGTGACGTGATGGAGCTGCATTATTTCTATAGGCGGAAATTGAAACTCCACTAATCAAATTGATCAGGTTGACAGCTTGATGACCGAACGAGCGTATATCGAGAAAATACAGTTAGAGAATTGAAAACAGTCAGCTTGACAACTGAATGATGGTAATAGTACCAACAGTTATAATTTACCCAATCAAAATAATTCGTTTGACAGCTTGATGACTTAGTATGGTAAACTTTTGACATATTTATGTCAGAGAGTTACTTTAAGAATATCATGTTGGTGACCAGTGGATCCTGTTTCTAGAATCATCAACTTATGATTATTTAGTGTATACTCAATTTAAAGAGGGACAAGGCGACACTTATCAGTGTTTTTCAAAATGTCGTACACTTGGTTAAAGGGCAAACTTGTGATGGGGTTTCAGACTGACGAAGGACTGGTGCTGCAAAAACAAAATTTATTTCGGAATGTAGTACAATTTCAAAACAACCCGAACGCGGTCACGGCTAATTTAAACAGTTCACTGTCTTACGTAACGAAGGTAGACTTCAAAAAGCGCGCTTTAGCTCAAAGCTCAGGCAAAATGAAAATTTTGTTTATGTTGCGCAATTTGTTCGCGCTACAAGGCCGCCAGAGCGCGAAGTCAACAAAACAAAGCGTTTCAACGTCTTGAAGTTTGGCGACTTGCGCACGGATTTACGAATATTTTCAAACATTCCAATCGACATTTTCGAAATTGCCGCAATTTGACTTTGCGGATAATCGGTGCGGGATGGAATGCGGTTTTCTAAATCGTTTCGTCTGAAACTTCATGACGTGCAAAGAGCCCGAACCTTTGAGTTTTCTGATAATTTCCAAAAATTGCCCCCCGAGGGTTGAGGCGCGCAGAAAACAGATCACACAGATCAAGATGGCGGACAAGATGAACGGAAATGATTGATGCAATTTCGAAGTTTCATACTTCATTCTTCAGTGCAGCGCACCTGATTATGGTGCCTGGAGTGAAAATTTTCGGCAATGAATCCGTGAAATTTCGATGACACGCCTTGTTGAAGTGATTTGGGGTTTTGCGGGCATTTATATGGTTGATTTAGGAACGTGTTTTCCAAGAGAACCAGATCACATGTTCATGACTGCTAGCGCCATGTTCTTCAATTTTAGAAAATTCCGAAATTTTTTTGAATTTACGGTTTTAAAAATAAATTACGGATAATTTTAAAATTTAAAATATAAAATTTTGACGGTAATAACCTTCAATTTGCTGCTTTCCAGGTGAGTGATCCCGCACTTAAACAACTCCGTCACAAGTTGGTGCATCCAAAAATGACGCCTACACAGGTTTACTCCAAGAATTTAAGAAAATCAGTCTTAATAAAATTTAAATTGAAGAAAACAAACACACCATGTCAAAGTTCAAAATGAAGTCCTTAATTTTTTATTTTCAGAGTATGAAAAATAAAATTTTCATGAGAGTGGTCCTCGAACCTCAAAGTGTCTAAGTGAGACAAAACGTAAAATAGATCAAAGATGCGCTTCCAGTTATGTTCCACTCGTTTTGCTTCTAAACACCCCGACACAAGTTTCCCCTCCGCGCTATCTGTAGTTCAGATTTCTCAGAGTGATGTGGAAATATTGGATTGACATGAAACCAATACTATGATAAAATGAAAATCAATATTAATTTGACGTTTCCATGTTGAAAGCAGTAGGGCGAAAGAATTTTTCAATTTTATGATCTAGTTTCTACGTATAATTGTCTAATGAACGACATTAAATTAAAATTTTAGTTTTTAATTTTGCAACAAAAAAAAAAAATTAAACGAAATTCGATTTCGAAACTGAATTAAAAAAATTGCCGCGTCATTTGAATTTGATCGCGCATTGAATTTGAATTTGATTTTGATTTGTCAAAATTTCAACGAACTGGGTTATTAATCAGTTTTATTAATCAGTTTGAAATCGAAATTATGTAAAAACGAAAATATAATGAAACTTTTTTGGGGAAAGTTTGTGATTTCAATGCAATGCTGTCAATGTGAATTACTTCAGGAGAGGTTTCTCAACTGTACCTCTTTTTCAATTCAACTAAAGCCAGGTTGCATTAAAGGTTCTGTTACATTAAAGTATCCACAATGAGCGTGTAGTTCTGTGAACATAACCTCCATAAGAGGTACTAGAGAATCAGGTGCCACATGTCCTTAAAAAGGACCTGGACGGGAAGATTTTGATCAGTGTCTTAAGTAAAACACGGAAACATGTTGGAAATCTCCGTGAAATCGCAGAGCAGAGTTGGAATCTCTGGAATTCAGGCCTGTAGCTTGTCACCTAACCAAGATAGACGAGAGATTATGTAAATGGAACTGGACAAGTTCAACTGGAGTGTCCAAAAGCGGAGAACATTCCAACGAATTTGAATACGAAGTTGTCCGCGATGGAAAAGGAAGTGGTCCTAACGTGAATCGCCTCTGCACGAATGAATTACACTGGAAGCGGAAAGGGAAGTTGATATTAGCAACAGATCCAACTACAGTTCAGTGGGATGTTATGCAATCAAACCAGTTAAAAATAATTGCAAGTTTCCCATCTTCTGCAATGATGAGATGTGAAAAAGTCGTTTGTCGTTTGTCTTGTAATGCATTTAAAAAGAAGGGAAAAAATGGAAAAAATTCAAGAAGAAAATGAAGAAAAACCTTCAAGAAATCTCTGCCTCTAGATGCCAGTGTACCAGGAAAACGTTGCTGGACGTATTTATGCGATAGTTGTGGGATGAATGACTTAGAAAATTGCACAACTTCGCCGTTAGAAAGTCAACATTTCCTTCCCTCCTGCTTGAGTTTGTCCTATTTACAGTTACAATCGGGCAAAACAAGATATCAAATCGAACGGTTGACGACTGCAAAACAGTTCATAGTTCATTTGTGACGCCAGTGACATCTGGATTTCTAGTGAACTGGATTAAGTGTCTCAGTTTGTTTTGTTTCTATTTCAAATCCGCCATATTGTCATTTTACCATTTTTGAGAAATTGAGAGGTGTCCCGTCATGGTGATCGATGTGTTTGGGCCATGAAGCCTTGAGTCCACCAAATCTGAATTTCTTTTGAAGTATCCGCCGACCTTCCAACTTTCCTCATTTCCATGATTCGCTTTTTTGAATGGAAATCTTGAAGATGATCTTAGTAGAATGCCAGTGAAAGATCTGGCGGCATATCAAGAACAAGATCCATGATCTGAAACTTATAGATCCATACGAATCTCCGTTCTAGATCGTTCTTGTGATCGTTCTTCATTTCAGTGACTAGGAAAACGGTAAACGGTTAAGTCATGATGGTGGCAATTCTATCTATGATCCGCCATTGTGAAATGGGAAGTGACAGATGGACCACAAGTCACTAGGGATATTTAGTCTACGGATGAATCCCCGCATTTATGATTTTGAGGGAATGGCTAGAACCCTCAAAGTCAATGAGCACTTACGGTATCCTTCGTTTCAGGAAGAGGTACTCTATTGCAAATGATGATGAAGAAGATACTACCCCTGAATATCCGAAGGCAACTAGTTTCTCCCATAATCCTTTCCGCTGGACTTTCACAAGATCCCGAAGACAATTTCTTAAAAACGTTCCCAAGGACACCTAAAACTCGTTAGTCTCTAAAGCTGGATTCATTGGTACGTTCGGCGCGTGCAGAACTAGTTCGCCGCGAAGAGAGTATCTTTGCTCATGATTCATTCCTTCGTCGTGAATCTGCCGCACTTTTTGAAACAATCCACAAATTGAACGAAGCGACGCGGAACACATTCAGGGTGAAAACGAAAATCTTCCGCACGAAAGTTGAAGTTGGTTCAACTTTGGCAGAGAGAAAATTGAATTCGCCCAAAATGAATCCAGCATGAGGGTTGTCAAAACTCAATATAAAAAAAACAGTTCCGCACGCGCCGAACGGACCAGTGAATCCAGCTTTAGTCTTTAAGCATAAAGAGTTGAGCCTTGAAATCCTCCATCAGTTTCTGATTCCAGACAGGATGATGATATACGTAATTGTATCTCGCCGTTTCCGCTTCCATTTGCACCGACGTTCCCCTTCCAGTCATCGTATTGTTGCTTCATCGTCTTCTGCTTGAAATCGGCCATTTTGAAATGGAAAGTGTGGTTGACGTTGAACGTCATTTTTCATAAGATTAAGAGTGACCCAAGATTCTAGATAAATCTTAGTAACGAGTAATCCTGTTTCGAATGTCATAGCGGACAAGGATTCTTCAGGATGATGTCAAAGATCAAGGACATCTCCAGTTCAAGTTTTTGCTGAGCTAATGTTGGTGGCTGGCAATTACCTTTGATCCTCAAAGTATTGTATCACTATCTTCTGTCTGAAGTCAATCATTTTGATAAGGACGATGTGGGAAACGATCTAGGACGTTGATCCTGCAGAACAGTTGTAGGGTCTGAAAGTTGACGAGAAAAACTCTACTTAAAGATGTTCCTCAATAATGAGGAATCCTGCCTGATTCCTGCGTCGAATCGTCAAAATGTCTCCTTATTACAAGTATCTTCCGTTAGAGGTCAGTCATTTTCCAATGGAAGAAATGAGGTTTGTTCAATATATATTGAAATATGTTTCGAGCTCGAGATTGGCATTTCTCTCTCTCAAAAAATGAAAACATCTGTCAGAGTTGTCAACCTTCAAGTGATTTTGCTTGATGTTATTCAAGAGCGGATTTAACGTCTCTTTGCCAATCCAGCTCTGACCCAGTGTCGCAAAACTTTTGAGAACAACTTCCCCACGAACCTATGTCCTTCATTACCGAGGAGCCCTGCGTAAAATCCCAGAGCAGGTTCACCTGATTGTGTCAACAAAAAACATCAACTCAACCCGGAAGCAAGATTTCTCAATTGATTCGCTGTCAAGTCTCTAAAAAAGCAAACATCTCGCCTGGCTTCGGCAAATATTTGTCTAATTTCTCCTCGACAATTTTGAGTGTTGTCTTGAGATCTTCAGAGGCTTCTCCAGATCTCAGCTACTGGGTGAAAGTTGACCAACAACTTTTATGCCCATTAAAACTTCCAACGCTCTGTGAAGTTGGTGATATGTGCGTTCCATAAGACGTCAACGTTTTCTTTTTTGTGTTTTATAAAAAATTCCACTTTTGCTGATGAGGTGTAACACCTGTGAAGGTGTTCTCTGTTTGGTTTTGTTGTTGTTTTTGTTATTTCTCTCGGAAAGGTATTTGAATGGAATTCAGCGTGACACCGTTTTCATGACTCAAATCGTGATTGATGCGGTTTCCTTGTCAGCGTTGCGACTTGACAGCGTTGAGACACTTGTGGCTCCATGTTGAACTATTTGTGCAAAAATCAATTTGGTTCAGAGATCGAGGAAGACTTCCAGGGAAGATTCGAGAGTTGGTACGTTTCCCAAAGCGTCTTTGTTTAAATAGAAATCCCTAGGAAATAAGGAAGAAGTAAATTATTATGTTCAAACTCGGATTTAGATAAGACTTAAGACGTTGTAAATGAAAACAAACAAAAAACTGAAGACACAACCAAGACACAAGACGGAAACATTAAGAAACATTAAGAGACGAAGAAGGAACAAAAACAAACTACATAACCTGAAGGTTCACCTGTACCTAGATTGTGATGTACCTAAACCTAGATTGTGTTCCTTTGAAAAACAAAAATCGTAATATGCACTCCGAGATGAACAAAAAAGTGAAATTCGTTTGGAAGTCACGTTTTTTAAGAGCGTTGAAATATTTTCCTCATGTTGGTAGTCTTGTTAAATAAAATAGATAAAAATAGAACGTGTTTCTGTTTCTTATTTAGTCAGTATTACTTATTTTTTAAGTGTTACTAATGAATTATGTCTTTAAGACAATTGCGGAACGTCTTCGGAAAGCATCCAATTGTGAAGCAGTTTAAATAAGAAAAACACTTCGTAAATTAAGTTCTTGAAAGGTGAGAATTAGTAGATCATATTGATATTTATGTTTTCTATGGTTTTTATGCTATAACTTTTGCCTTTTTGTTACTTAAAAATGAAGAACATCCAAAAGAAAAGTTCATGAAACACGAAACGATGAAGTCTCATTATCTGGATCACGATGGGAAATTAAAACGGACATAAATAACTTCATTTCTGTAACTGGAAGCAATCTGGTGTTGGATACAATATATTACATTAGGAATAGCTGCAGAGGAGTGTGATGTCCAATGTGGGATGATGGCGGTTATAAGACTAAAGGGCACAAGAAAGTATCCTAAAACCGTTTCTAACATTTTTTCTTTATTTATACATACACGGCTTCAAATCAATTCAGACTCATTTTGGTAATAAGCACGGGAAGGGTATGATCTTATGCCTCATTATGACGTAGCTAGTTCAAATTTGTATGGGAGCACCAGTTCAAGACTGGATCAAAAATTCCAAAATTTAACAAGTTCAAAGTGAATTTTGCATCGTGTTGCGGCCATCTTTCAGAAAACGGAGAAGTGCGAAAATCACAAATTGTACCAGAATCGTACTAGAAATTTGAATGAAAATAACATGTTCTACAGCGTTCTGCTTTCATTTTCTTCAAAATATCGTTTTTCTTAATAAGTTGGCTTTGCATTTCCAAATTTTTTGCTAATAAAAACATTAATTTTAATAGTCGTTAAGTTTCCATTTTACTTGGCAAATCAGTAATGACACTCGTCACTGACTACTTGTGAAAATAGAAACGAACGGCAGAACTCACTTTAGAATGAGTCGTCTATCGCAAGCGTTCAATGTGACGTCAGGAACCAGTTCAAACTGTCCCGTCTGTCCAAGCGCTGTATGTCAAAGTAAACATTTATTCTAATGCCATTAGTGTGGTCTTCAAGTTGTCAAACCAATTGTTCTGATTGGCAAATCACCCTAACAAACAGGGTGATCACTCGCACAGTTCCAAAAGTTGGCATACACTTCCATTTAATTTTCCATTCCTGACGTTGTGACTTCGCTGATTCTAATAATACAAGAGCGATCATCAACCTGTCAAACTGATAGTTTTATAATTTGGAACCAATACTAGCACGGGCGCACCATCTGCACTTAACGGCATGGGAAGGATGGGATTCCAGTTGGGGATTGCTCTCAACCAGTATCTGTTTGAGGGCGAACTAAGAGCTACAAGTAATGTAACTAACTGACAAGTTCCTTTCGAAACGAAACGAAACGAAAGATTGGATTTCTGCTGACAAGGCTTTTAAAACAGTGATCAGACACTGATGTCTCCAGGATAATGATCAAATCCTGCTATATGCATCTATAGGTGTCCGAAGTCCTATCCTCTTGTTATCAATTCAATTGAAATTTTTAGTGTGTACTGTGCTGTTACATGACGTATGATAGTTAATTTTTAAATTTAATTCTATTTTAACCATTGGTTTCGATTTCATACTGATGTAAAGATATAAAAGCTACAGGAACCTGTGACTAATTTTATACTACAAATCGTTTTAAAAATTTATCAAAATTCAAATTTGTCAGTCGATTAGGCAACAAATGTTCACAAAAGAAGCAAATTTCACAGATTTTAACAATACACACCTAAGAGGGGCTTTGACTGCTTCCTTGACATTATCCGATTAATCAAATTGACGCGACGTTAGGTAAATGTCGAAAATTTCATCAATTAATCATTAAAGATGCATAATTTTGTTAACCTATTACTCATCTCCCGGTCACTGCCTGATTCGTGAACTGCCTCTGTACAGAATGCTAAACCAGTATACTTCATATAAAGGTGTTTTCCTTATAAATAGCAGAAATGTTAAACTGACAGCAATCTCTAAAAATTCCCAAAGCCGCTAAACGACAAAAGCAAATACGTATATACATTTTCAATTCAGTCATTAATTTTGTCAACATTAATCCAAATTTTAATAATTAAACTATTATTTTAATGTCAACGTCATGAAAATGTCAAACAAAACATTAGCAAAATGAAAAGCGTAAATCTATCAACTGTCAAACGCTCAGCATAAGTCAAATTGAAGTTTGACAGCATTAGGATCTACATTTACACAATTCCAATTTCCTTCATTGACATCTGTTTATTGTTAGTGTTACCATGTCTGGAAAGCAAGCAATAACTCCTGGGTTTATGCAGAGCAAATTTTCTTCTTCCAAATTCTATGAGGACCTGTCCAGCGGAATCCAGCTGCCGTAACTGAAAGTGGTTTTTCCAAAAGAAAGTTGCAGTTCAAAAAATTTGTTCAAATAGATTTATCTGGCTTCTTAAATTGTTTTAAAGGTGTTGGCAATGAAGCTTCTGTTTTCAATACTTGATTATCACGTGCCACTCTATTCCCACAATGTGGTAAACATTTAAGAAATTTGAGTAAACAATGCAACCTGGTTGAATTCATGGCGACTGTTTTTTGAGTGTGTCACTGGCGGACATCTTTGATATGCCTTAAAAACCGTATTTATATCTTACACAATATCTCAGTGGCTATATTGTATAAAAGTTCTGGGTTATGACAAAGCAAACAGAATGCTACGACAACTATGGCACCTGAACAAACAAACAAAAACGAGACACTCTAGATCTTTCTGATACATTCCAAGTGTTTTGTGTAAAGAACACATGAAGTGATCGTGTCACCTTCACCGCCTTAATGATTTCCAGCTTGTTTTTGATAAATGTCTAGAAATTAATCAAACTCCCGCGTTTTTTCGGTGCTGTTCCTCATTAAATCCACCTCGAGGTGGGCGTAACGAATCACAAAAAAATTGCCTTCATTAACCCCACAAGATCCAAAGGCAATCCATCTTTGGCAATTAGAAGTCTTGCAAAACATAAATGGCAGAATCAGTGAAACGTCGATCCTGATCCTGGGCCTTGATCCCATCCTGGTCAAGAAGATCCGGTCAGGTCATGATTGATAGGACAAGATTTAGGTTTTGTGTTTGCGGGTTTTCAATCCAGAAGATTCTATAGATTGTTGTGCCTGTCGACGCTGTGATTTGTTTGAAGGTTTTTCTTTAAAATTTTTATTGATTTTTTGTTGTTGGAATTATGTGAAACGGAAGTTGGTAGCAACAACAGGAAAGGTAGCGACCAGTAAAAACTCTATGGCAATCATTCACCAAGATGCGTTTACAGGTTAATAGCTAATCGAACAAAGTTGCCTCCATGTTTGAAATATCTGCATATGGTAGCCATCACTAACCGCAAACTCGAGGTGGTTGGCACCCAATATAATCAGCAAGTTCCTGCCCGAAGGGGCCTGCGAGAATGAATCAATTTATGCAAATATTCGAGAACACGTCGGCTGACGCTTCACCGTATTGACATCACATTCACCACAGTTGAATAGTTTTAGAAACGGCGCGGACTAGAGGCGAGAGAATCAACCAGGCTTGGCAGGAAACATACCAACAGGTTGTGCATGCATTTCTGGCAACTTCCGTTTCAATGATGGATCAGTAATTGATGGCCGATTCTATTCCTCGTCAAATAGCAACAAAAACAAAAACAAAAACAAAAACAAAAACAAAAATGAAAATGAAAAATGAATAAAAAAGAATGAATTTCTACAGATGCACTGTTGCAATTCTGCACTTCATTGCATCAACGCTAATTGCAGGTAAAACTGCATTCAATCAACCTGTCGCAAGACGTCTCGCAGTGTTGTGCAATCTTTGTCGCTTGCCAATCGAGATAAACGCTGTCAAATGTATGTTACTTTTGATGCGAGCCATCAATCACCGTTACAAATCTCAAGCTCCATTTCAAGACATAATTTCGCTTTGAAATTTTGTGACAGAATTCCACTGCAAACCGAAAGTTCAAAGAGTAGATGAACCAAAATTGAAATTTATATTGATGGCTTCCATGTTTTGAAAGAAATATTGAAACAATGTACAACGAACTCATACACACTACAACAGAATGACGTTTCATGTCGAGCACGTCACAAAATTTTGAGTTTAACGTGGAATCTGAGAATCAAGACCACCCTGGATTGAAAATACTGTCTGGACTAATGGAATCAGAAAATATCCTCAAATGGCCTCGTTTGAATCTATTAATCGATCGTCTAATGAAAGGTTGATCCAGGTGAAACGTGGTGGATAAACCTGTCATTAGTTATAACCTTTCAAATTCATAATTTGGAACATTCTCGATGGACAAGCAAACGAAGTCTCTTAAATTGAGGCCGAAACTACCTTTTTTAAAATGACCCAGTCGCCATGTCAAAGCAGACACTTTATTTTGATATTGAAACAGAATTATCCCATGATTTTCATATACAGTAGAACCTCGCTTATCCGACCTCGATGGGACCAGGGGGAAGGTCGGATCGACCAAAAAGACGGATTAACCGGAGATTGAAAGAAAACGTGTTTGAGGTACCTACATATTAAAATGCATATATACTTAGCTTATGTAATTACAAAAAGCAGATACATATAATTTATATGTACATTATGTATATAATAATTCTCGAAAAAACTATGTTACGAGCAAATGTTACGATTGGAAAATTTTCATCCTGCTGAAACCGTCGACTCTGCCGTTCGTGGTTCCAAATATTGAGTACTTACAGGAGAGGGCCGGATTAGCGGAAGTCGGATTAGCGAGTTTTGGATGAATTGCTTAAACAAAATTGTACTGGAATGTGACACATCTCATGTAACAGCTTGCAGTAGAAAGATTCTACTTTTCTGTGTTGGTTTTTTCTGTTGCTAGGTTGCCAAAAATCTTTTCAATCTTGCATATCACCTAACATGAAACCGGTCTGGAACGAAAACATTTCAGAAATGCATCGCTGTGAGTGGAGAAGTGACATCCACACACTCTTGCATCTAAGACTTTATATTTCCAGCTGTCAAAAACACGCAAGATGCCGCCATTTTGTATTCCTCATTACTAGTGAAATGAAAATGCATAAAAGGAGAATGAGAATTTGTGAAAGAAGGTTATCAAAGTAACGTCAGCTTTCTGTTTAGCGATGTACAAAAGGTCAAACGCTGGAAAATTATTGAAATTGATTTATTTTTATTATCCGGAAGTCGAGCGAACTTCCGAAGTTCAACAAGAACAGGAAGAAGAAGAAGGAGAAAGAGATTTTCATTTCAATTTCAGTGAAATTGAAGAAGAATCACTTTTAATCGAATAACTGGAATGGAGTCATTCTCACAAGAAATCAATAACTTCCAGCAATCGGATTCAATTTCAAGCTATTCACTATGGCCAACTAATCTAATAAGAACGACGTGTATCATGTTTAAGAAAGCCAGTCGGAGTTGGAGTCCGGGGTTGGTTGTTTCCCGCATAGGACCGGTACGTTTTGTAAGAAAATAACCAATTAAGGAAAACACTTTTGCGGAAGAAAGCTGAGCTACTGTACAAGTATCATGTCGTCCATTGCTGGACTTCATTTACCAGTGGGACGGGCACTGGTAATGCACTTTCCATGCGAAACTACATCCGTAATTAGTTGTGCTGGCGAGGAATCGAATGGAGAAATTCCTCAGAGATAGACGACTTCCTTAAAAAGTTGTTTACCTTTACGGATTCGCTAAGAACCAAGAGGAGATATACATTTCAATGCTTCAAGTCACACCTGATGGTGCATTCGACGAGTTTTGAAGCGTTTATGTCCAAGTCTCGTGTAAGTCTGGTTGCAAATCTTCGGCCCATGTCATGTTGGCGAGGGCAACTACGTTACTTTACATGAAACTGCTCACTAGCAAAATTTCCCTAGTAAGTGGATCCGACTTGAAGCCACTGAACACGTACCCGCTGTGGCTGTGGCTAGTAGCTCGTATCAGTCGACTTTTCCATTTTCCATTTTCACGTTTTGACGAACATCGAAGAATTAATCCGTCGACGAGTTTTCTTGATACCATCGGCGTCTTGTCGCGCTTCGGACTGTCACATCCGGATGCATGCTATCGGCTGTGGTTGCTTGGGTATTGCAAGAAGTGGACGATTGACTCAGTAAACTGACCATGAATGAAAATTGGAATTTACTCGGGTATGCAAATTTGTGTGTTTAGCAAACCCGGAAATCATTTCAGGACATCAAAATCATTCGTTGCCTCCCCAAATTCTTTGCGCTCTCCGGCTACTTCTAACACTTTCTGAGGAATTTTGCTTTTCACGTTCTGAGGTTGGGAAGTTTGTGAACATTTGAATAAAAATTTTGTGGTTAAAAATCTGGAGAATCTCTTGACCGATCATCTGATCCAAGTGAAATTGAATTTCTCTGATTGATTGGGAAAAGTTTCAGAAATAGCTCATTGAAACTGAATAATTGAAGGCAATCGAATCAGTTAATTGCATTTCATAATTCACTTTGAAAATCCACTGAATATATTGGATATTAATTGGTTATGCAGGTGAGAGTAGAAGCTTTCAATAAAATACGTTATTCAGGTGAGTGATATCAGTAGCTTACTTGCATTTACTTTGTATTCGCATGCAATTGTAAGTGCTTCTAATGCAATGCTTTTCACGTTTCTATTTTCTTTAACAATTGCAGAATTCATCGAGAAAATCGTCGATATTATCGTGGAGAGAATGGTGATGCAGACATTTCAGTTGCAGAAGAACAGAATAAATTAATTTGAAAAGAAAATCGTTTTTCCATTTCAAGTTCTTTTCTTTGAAAATGAATTTCCCAACGTATCGTGGCGGAAATCTTCACGAAACAGTAAAAAGTACGACGAAAGTTTCTCACAGTTTAGTTAATTGGTGTCTAGCCGACAACAGATGGCAGTGTCGTAAATTTAAATTTATTCCTTTATTAATCCCTGTCACGTGCAAAGCAAAACTGCCAAAAGAACAAGCTGGCATTGCACTCGATGAAAGGTAAACGTTGGTACACATGGCAGATTCAATGGACATGTACGATTCAAAGTTCAAGAGAATGCCTGTCATTTGTTCTGTTTTTTGGGAACACAAATTCCCTTGATCATTCTATTTTTAATGTTTCAGCAAACATTAACAAAAAATTGCTATAGTTATGGCAAACAATCGATGGTTATGACTACAGGTGCGTTTCCAAAGCCAGCTTGGAGTGGAGTGTGTTGAAGCCGCCTCTGGTACTCGTTCCCAATTCCTGAGTGGATTGATTTCACATCCATCTGTCGAGCATAACTTCAGTCGTTTTAATTATCAAAATTATAATATTCTTTCCACATACAAAAACCATATTTGAATTATTATACCTTTAATACATTAAGACTGAATAATTTCTTTTCCATTTTTACCTAATATTACTAAAAAACTACAAAAATACGTCGGATATTTCGAATGATCGCGGCGCGGTCACCTGTTGGAATTGCTGCGAAATAACTTTTCGAAAATCTTTTTGCCACTCCAGAGTGGAAATAGAAATACATCCTATGCACAGATTGCACGAGAGGCACATAATATGTCGAAGTGCGTGGCTGCGAAACGAGCGGAATGTGTAAGCCAACATGCTCCAGTCCAAGCTGGCATTGGAAACGAACCTTACACCTCCTTGCAAAATGTTCGAGTCTTGGTTGTGATAGAAATGTCAAACACAATTGTCATATTCGTTCCAACCTCAAACGCTGTAAATGAATTCATGTAAATTTTTCGTGAAATTAAGCGCGGTCAATTTTATAGAACGACCTTCAAAATGTCGAACAATTTTTCCACTCCAGCATTTTTATTTCCGCCATTTTGTTTACTCCGAAACGTAGCATGACAAAGTTAAGTGTAAAAAAAAAATTTTAATTGAAGCAGTCACAAGCGTTTTTAGCGAGTGACGAACACAAAATAGCGGATAAAGCCAGCTACGAAATCACAGCGTGTCTCGAAGTGTCAAGCTTCGAGGCAATCGCGCCTGATTTTGAGATAATTAATTTTATTTTATGTTTTTTCGTAGGTAACCGCTGTAACACGTAATCGAGATCAGTCGGTTTTTGCAGCGGGTAACAACCTCGCTCGCCTTTTCCGCGAAATGTCATGTAAAGTGAAAACCCAACGCAATGATTAGCCGCGAATGCCGAATTGTTTGGTAAAAATTTAAATTAATTAAAAATGGATTTTTGAGAAACGATTTTTGGAGTTTTTTATTGCACCTCACACCTGAGAGAAACCAATCAAACTCGCTAAAGTTCATTAAAATTCGGTTTGATACTCGTAGTTTAGAAATCGCCTCAAGTCGAACTTTCCCTTTTTCGAATTCCACAGAAGACAAGAGTTCACATTCGAAGGGCAGATGAACAGGGAAATATCAGTGTAGCTACGAAGAATGACAATTAAATGTCAGGTGTGGTCCTGGATGAGAACTAAAGTCTTGAGTTTTCCCACAGCAGAGACAGAAGAGACAGAATAAGAAAACAAGAAATCGGAAATATCCAGTGTTAAGGGCTAGAATTGTAACACACATATTGTTATATATTCAAACCAAATAAACACACATGGTACCGGTTCTCGTCCGATCACCGAAGTCAAGCAATGTCGGACGCGGTTAGTACTTAGATGGGGGACCGCTTGAGAACACCGCAATTGCGATCCCTAAATTGACCTACTACTCTGTAGGACTCGTCTGTCGTCAGGATCACCACCTTCTCATCGAAATACTTCTAGTTCACGCATTTGTCGAGTGATGCAGGTTGAACCCGGCTACTATCGGCCGCAAAGTTTGAATTAATTAGATTTGATAGCTGTGCACCTTAGAGATAAGCGCAGGCCCTGCCCGATTTCAGAAATTGGTTCAAATTCCTTACGTTAACGTAGTTTAAGATTCAGGGAATTGGGATGTTTATTATTTAATACTAGTTAGTAGCAATTACACATAACCAGAACCAGAAACGGATAATCATCAAAACAGTTGATGATGTGAGTGGGTTTACTTTTGTGATAGTATCAAGGCTTTCAATCAAGACTCATTTGTTTGACAGCTTGATGATCAGATGAGTAATGGAGTCTCCACGGTAATCTGTAAGTGTGAATTAACTCCAATCCATGTTCTTACTTATTCGACCTGTTGCTTAAAAGTCCTAATTGCTATCATCAGAAGATCAAAGGATCCGTTAGCCATTGATGGATCAGTAAGCCAAACGTCAATGTACATACAGTTTCGTAAAATGACAATTCGACCTCAGACGTTTATCTAGCTTTCAAAAATACTAGGGAGATGACCTTCGTGGAATTCAATTAATCAAAACAAACCAGTTTGACAGATTGATGACCGCACTAGTATAGGTGTGAATTACATAATTGTGTTTCTGTTTTTGCATATGCACACACATGACGGTTGCTTTTGGTTCCTCATCGAATCGCATTGTCCCTCTCTCTTTGCAGGAACGTTTTATTAATCAGGAGACATTTTGTCAAAAGAAAATGTTTTTCTTAACGAAAATCCGTCAATCAGTGTCATGAAGGACAATGGACGATGTGAAATTAAAAAAAAATATGCCAACTTTGAAGCTTATGTCAGTTTTTATTAGAAACGCCAATTGCGATACAGCGAAGACGACAAATCGTCTTAACCTTCGGAGCCACCTAGAGAACAGTGTGGGTTCCTGTCCGGCAACTTTGTTGACAAAGATCAACGTCAAGTTTGGAAAATAAATCAATCGCGCACGAACACGACCACTTGCCATGTCTTGGCATACCTAATCCCCTGATCCGCCACGATGACAAAGAAATCAAGAGAACCCTCGAGTGGAACATGTTCCCGCAAACCTCGAAAACCTTTTCTTTTTATGTCGACGTCATAAATATTCGATTTGTTCGGGTTGGCTTGAGGTTAGCTCATTAAAGCTTGATTGGGACAATTTTTCTCTTGTACCTCGTTGGGGATGGGTGCGTCCCATATGGACTTGACAACTTGCCTCGTGATCAATAAGATGGGAAACCTTTTTTTCTTTGAGTAATTCTAAGCTAATCCCTCCATAATTCATAATGCGGCCTTGTATTTGTCCATAAACGCGACGTTTTGAACTTTTTTCGAATAAATAGACAAGCAGATGACAGTGATAGTAAGGACGCCCAACTTTGAAGCATGAAGTGATTTTTTGCGCGAACCAGTTCTTACATTATCGTAAATTCATGCATCAAGGGTTCAGCGTATGCCAATTTTGACCTTTCACCCAACATAGTTTAAATAAAATTTAACAAAGAGGCGCACGATTCCAAAATGTCAAACATAACCTGATCCGAAAATTCAAGAAGCAGAAGATGGCAATTCCTGCCTTCGTCGCAAGAAATATTCTTCGTTGTCTCAAAATGAGATAAATTCGACTTTACTGAATCATATTTTGACATTTTCGGTTTACCTAATTTCACAGCAAGCAGATAACTCTAAAATTTCATTCTGTTTAAGTAAAGTTAAAGAGGTGCGTTGAAAAGTAACGAACACAAACACCAGATTTTTACTTGACATTCATACACTAGCCTGAAACGCCTTCCAGCCTTGAAATACATTCGAAAGTGAAATTTCTTTCGTTAAGTTTGTTCGTTAAGCTGAGAGACATGAATCTCAAGTTTGCACCAGACAGCTGTGAAACGTTAAACGCAAGCGAGATGGAGAAAGACAAAAGTTTTGATGTGATCTCTGTTGGATTACTCCCTCCCTGTTTATGTTTTGGGATAATACAAATATGACGTTTGAAAGTAGCTATCGAATTCCCCAGCTATTATGACACTGTGCGGTGAAATGAGGAACTTATTGCTAGTAATTAGACAAGTCTCGAATGAAGTCTTGAATTGAATGTGAAAAACTTATTTAAGGCGCAGCTCTTCTGGTATGCTTACTTCCGGAACTCACGAAAAAAAACTGGCTTCCCACGGAAGTGAATCGAAATGGGTTGGAATGCAAATGAATTCCCATTAAAAATGCGGCGCAATTGACTCGTGGAATAATGATCGTGGATTTGTTGATTAATTGGTTCCAAGAAGGAAGAGTTGTCGTTCAATGAAGGTAACATGATTTGGGCCGTGGGTGTGACTCGATCTGTGATGCATGTGACAAAGCACCAACATTTTAGGTTTTAATCTCAAAATGTCGTCCATAAAATTGACTATTCTGATACAAGCTCATCGCAATGAACAACTCAAAGTTTCTAATGCGAGTTTAACGTGATCCGAGACCATTAGCTGAGTCACTCTCTATCGACACGCCATGCCCTTTGGAAGATAGCGTCGGCTCCAGCGAAGACGTACAAACGAGCTAATTACTTCCCTTAGACGCTCTAGTCCACTCCCACCTTATCTTAAGTACACCTGGAGAATCTTAAACGCTAGAAAAGATCGTTGAGAATGTCACGAAGTGAAAATCAATTACCCTCATCCCTTGGAGGAGCAACCTCAGAGAATCTGGAAGAGAAATATTTCTTCATTAGCTCAATGAAGCCTAGTTCGACCTGAAGGCATCCGTAGGCTAATTAATACCTTAACCAGTCCAACGACAACATTATCCTTTCAATAAAATTGTAGGTGATATGATACAGACCTGTTTCACTGTTCTTACGCGTCTCTCCCATTTCGATGGTATGTATCGTGTGAACTGGCAATTTAAATTCTTCATGTGACTACTTACGCTCCATATCAGGATCTTATCTGGCACGGAAGAATGTCTCGTACGATATCTGGACATGAAACATGTGTTAATACGTTGTCTACATGTTTTCCTGCGAGGAATTTTCATCAACACGATCATATTTTCACATAATTCGGAGGGAAATTGAAAATTCTTTCATTGGTTCCCATCGATGGATTTTGTTCTAGAGAAAATTGTACCATAACAATAATATATTTTGTGAAACATGTTTCGGCACCACAATAGTGTACAGTTGCCAAATCCAATATATTATTATTAACTAAAAATCGGATTAAAGTTGCATCACTCGACAAATATTTGAAACAGAAGTATATCAATACTGAAGTTGAGAAATGTTTCAACGGTTGCCACTTGTCAAGTGTAATTCCAAGTTGTTATTTTGGTGATTCGGACTTGCACTGGACAGCGGTTCCCAAAAGAATGAACGTGCAACCAGTTTCACTGTTCGCATCTCTTATATGAGAGTATGACAGGATTGACTCTTTGTTTGTTCGTACCTCAAATATAAGTGTGACAGGATGGGCGAATTCATGAATTTCTTTATGACGAGATCGTCTATTTCAGATATGGCAGACATAACAAAGATTTTCTAAAATGGTTTGAACAGATTCTCTTGCAGATATTCTGAAGAGTCTTGTTTAAAAGGGCGACTGGGTCATTTTTAATAAGGCCGGCTGGTCTCATTTTGAGTTGATTCATCTGCATGTCTATCGACAACACCCTAAATTGCATACGGGGCAGCATAATGATGGGGTTGTCCGCCACTCTTTCCTCGAGTCCACTTTTCACTCTGGAACGTTTCATTAGTCGATCGATTAATAGATTCAAACGAGCCCTTTCGAGAATTTTTTGAGGATTCCACAATTCCAGACAACATGTTCGACGTAGAGGTGGTCTTGACTCTGTGATTCCACGCCAATCTTAAATTTAATACTCGCTGTCAAAATTGCAGTCGGGATTCCATTGACAACGTTGCCGAGGGCATTGGGTTCATGTCGATCTAGACTCCACCAAATTCCGAAATGGTTCCAGTCAACGATGCTCATCTTGATTTCATCGGAATATCTCCTTTGTCTCGTCTCGGTTCTTAGCATGATAGCTTATCTAGAAATTCTTTGTTCCCGACAAACTCACGTTGATGGTTCTAACCGACACGCGGCTATTCCTCGAGGAATGCCACTCAAGGCAACTAACTAATGGTAAGCGTGATTTCCATTCTATTGACGCATTCAGTCCCGATCTCTAGCTCACACCACCAAATTGCAGATTCCTGCGTTTTGTACATTCACTCCGCTTCGTGTTCCAGAGTCGTCCATAACTCCTCAGTACTGGAATCTCCACACTGGCTGCTGGCTGCCGGCTGGCATCCACCTCCTGGACGAGGTGCTTTACTGGCAATTTGAATGAATCGCTCCGATCCAGAGACAATCGTTGGTCTTCCCCGTGACTTGGTAATTGTTCACTTATCTCCATAACGATCTGGTCGGCTCCTTAGCCCACCGCCACACATGGTACCTAAGGCTTGGGCACAAATTATTCCCTAGGAGTCTCGGTCTCGGTATCAGGCACGGTCTCCATTTATGACTCCTAGCCGGTCCGCAATTTATTATTATTTCCATACTCGGTTAGTTAGCAAAACTCAAGCGTCGTGTATCATTTGCACATTCGTCGAGCTTAAATGGCGATGCTGGATTGCAATAATTAAGATGGTGCCGAGCATTAGGACGTACTTGTGATTGCTCAATTACCGCGACCGACTTGTTCTCTGATTATGCAGAATGAAACCGTGTTTGAATTTTTTCGGAAATCTCTCTAGAACTCTTCAGCTCGTTCTGCTAGAAGACTGAATTTATGATCTTAAAGGCAAAACGCTGGATAAGCAACACTCTAGGATTAACAATTGATATCTTTTAACACATCAGTACAGGTGTCACACTTTGAACAAAACAAATTTTGTTATTTTTGTAAAAATTGACGTAAGCAGTTTATTTATGAAAAAGCGTTAAGTGCTCAACGAATTAGTCACTTTCCGTGAATGCTGTTGATTTATTAACGTCGTAAATGGAAATATTCAACAGAACACAATGGAATAATTCACGAAATTTTTGTTAATTTGCGTTTGCCTGCAAATGATTTTATGAGGTTATCTCTTTGCATTGAGTCAGATAAACAACATTTTGGGGATCTCATAGGAGGTAGATCTTCATTAAGGATACAGACTAGAGAGAATGGAAATTGAACTTTGCTCTTACAGTGTGAACTAATCGGAGTCATTTCAGTACAAGTGGCATTTCGATTATCATTTCATTGAAATGTTAATTCGAAAGGTTTCCGTCTCATTGGCATTTCGACGATCATTTCAATGACACAAGTCTTCCTATCACTGAAATGAAATGCCAAACTGGATAAGCGCACAAAGGCATTTGAAATGTCAAAAAATATTCGAAATTCCAATATCCCACAGTATTGTATCTATGACTGGGAAGTTCCATATTATCCTCATTCGAGTTTCATGATTAAAGACTTTCTTAAACTTGCCCTAAACTTTCTCTGAATGATGTATACAGCGTGGCTACAGAACTAAATCCAGTTTTGAAATGTCTTGCAAAAAGTTACATGAGTCACTTTCAAGTTCATTAGTATCTAACATGAAAACATGTTTTTTGTTAATGTTATATAAGCACAAAATGTTATTGCTGTGAAACTCGAAGATCACGACGTTTTATTTAGAGACAAATTGAAAATAAACCGTGTCGTGGATTTTCTCAAAACATTCACAAAAAGTAAATTCATTTATTCCACTCTAACGTAGATAATTTGGTAATTTTCGTAATAATAAGAAATTCAGTTACAGAAGTCACATTAAAATTATTACAAAAAATTGAATAACTCGAGCGGAAATACTTAATTCTATAAAACATGTTCAATGACACCACCAACACGGAGCATTGCCCATGACTTTAGGTTCAATTCTAGATGGTACTCACTCCATTCAAGTCAATGCTTTCTTGAGGAGGCGTAAGAAAAGAACGTGACTTTGAAGGGAACAGGTGAACGAAACGATCACTGACGATGAACTTTAAATTATTCAATTCGATCCATCCGGCGGAGGTTAGAGTTGTCACATTTCTGTATGACAAAAGTCAACATAATTACTTATAAGGATATCTTTCATGAGGATAATACAAGCGTTTGATTCAGTTCCACATTTTCGCCTTCAAACAAATTCGGCAAAATTTTGAAATATTGCATACGTTTAGGCAGTTGGAAAAATTCAAAATTTTGATGAATAAATCCCGATTTAAACCATCAGAAATGAAGCTACTTCTTGTTTTGAATCATATCCTACTAAAGGCTATGGTAGCTTCAATAGCTTACGTTCTAGCTGCAGACTTCTTCCGTAGTTATCCATGTTATCCATCACATTTTGGGAACTTACTTATTCAGTCATTGTTGGTAATGAATCTCATGATAAATGTTACTCTGAGCGTTCTGAGTTATCTGTAAGAGATCATCAAGTGATCTGATTACGAACAATGATGTATACAATATGAATTACATTCACAACCGACAATTGTGTTGAAAGTAGCTGCCAACCTAATCAATTACACTCTGATTGGGTCTAATGATCAAAAATGCACCTTGTTAGCTTGCAATCATTAACTCGAACAAGAATTCAACAACTGGAAGAAATGTCTGTTGACAAGAATGTTAGAACACGGGATACCTGTTACACGAAGAGTACAATTCCTAGTTGAGTGATGCCTGGTAGAATGTGCTAGTAACCTCTTGTAGAGAAGCACTAGTGCAACTGGTGCGGGAACCGAAATCACTAGCTAACCATTGGAAATTGAATAAAATGGGCCATAGAATGGATCGACAGCCTCAAGATTCTTTGATATTTTTTGCGACCTTCATTCGTACCGTTGTTAACTCGCTGTAGTAATTGAACAGCAACAGAACAAATGAACGGCGAATAAACCGGGAGTTAAAGAGACACCATAGACTCTAGGAATGATCATCGTTTCTAACTAACAGAAACGACAGCAAAGCAACTAGCTTGTCGTCATTGCCACAGCCAATTGTCCAAGGTATGTCTTTGGAAACATTCTGAAAATGCACTGAACCGTTATAGGGAAGAACCTATCGTAGAATGATTGTTGCCTACTATTTCCAATCGCTGTGATAGAAGTACGAAAGTCAATAGAATACATACTACAGCTACTATTGATAGTTATCAGCAACAAAATAAGCTTTACGATCGATAATTGTAATTATTTCACAATCAACGGATGACTGGACAACATTAGCCACAGTTTCACGGCCTGTTCTGTTTTTTGCCCGCTTGATTACTCTGTTTACATTTCGTGTAGCATCAACGTGTTGAAATAACAGTAACAGACTAATAATGTTAACATGGAATGTGACATAGCATTTCATTTCAGAATAAAAATTATGTTCACTTTAACGTGATCCTTGTAAAAGTCTATCTCGGTTATTCGGTTTAAGTTCGTAGCATGTACGGAACTGGAGGAAATTAAACCGGTTTACCGCATTATCTGCTGGTTGTAACTTCAGGATCTATTTAGTTCTAAGAAGAAATAACTAAGGAAATAAAAATAAACCTGAAACAATCACAATAATTACTTTGTTCACAAATTTCAGATGTATTTTACTCAAAAACCCTGTATTTTTTTCACTAAAACTTTGACTTTTTGTTAACATATAACAACGTGTTTACCGAGAACGTTCGGGGTATAAATTTCATGTAAGCAAATTTGAGACTACGGATCCCAAAACAAAATCATATATGAGTTGTAAAGGAGGGTGAGCAGAATGGCCGAGGAAGGGATTTTGCCTCACTCACGGATACTGTTCATGTGAGCATTTTCGCTTCCTTATATATTTCTTCGTAAATTTTGTTTGAGTTGTTTTGACAGTTAATCGATTTTAGTCGGTTTAAACTTTAGCTGGTTTAAGTATAGCCGGTTTAACTTAAATATGTAGATCGATTTTGGATATTCGCTTCACAAAAATAATGAGCCGAATTTTCTGTGTTCAAATTTGATAAATGAGCATCGTTTGTTTGTACAAGTTGAACAAGAATAGGTCTGCAAAAAACTGAGGTCTGTGTCGTGACTGACATGATGTACTCATCTCTGTGAATGACATGACACTTCATTCTTCTTTGTGATGTTAAATTTAACGTTGATGTAAATCTGGATAAATCTCGTCGACGAGATTCTCCAATGAACCGGATCTTAAATCAAAAATTTTTTCTTCTCCAAAACCGAAGCACGTAGCACACGTGCAAAGGTAATCCACCCAGAAAGAAGTAAAAAATGAAATTTATCGAATCACTCTGGCAATCTTCGTTTGAATAACTCTTTAACCTTTGACCTGGGAATGTCGTGGTTAAAGCAAGTTTGAAAATTTTTTGGAAGTTGCATCAACATCTTCTTGATCTGAAATAGAAATATCTCGCGTGTCAATCAACACCGCGATGTGAAAATGAATTGCCCGTGAAACGCAAGAGAACAAACTATTCAACTGAACGAGCTCTGGAACATGCAACTCGTGAGTTCACTGAGCCAAAGTCAAGTCCATTTCTTTTTTAATGATTAAGACCTCAGAGCACGCTTTCAAGGCAATTATTTGGCCACTGGGCCAGAATAGTAATGAGCGCGTTGGAATGGAACCTCTCCAGACTTGGATGTTCTTGTATACGTTTCATGCGATGTTGACCACCACTGTACTTGATCGCATTGCAGCAGTGTCGGTAGTCTATCAAGAAGACCAGTGATAATGATAATGAAAATTATCGTCTTCACGATAATGATGATGATGATGATGATGATGAAGAATATATTGAGGGCGTTTTGTAGACCAAACCAAGCGAGATTTTTAATTAATTATTATGTAACGCTTGGTAGCGCACCTGGTCATCTTCGGATCATTCCGTTTTCTTCATTCTCTTCTCTATAAGAACGCATTCATGGAACTGAAACGACATCGTAAGTTGACTTAAGTCGCCTGTATTAGTAAATTACCTCAAAATTATATTCAGTTCCACCTTGAATCCCAAAACCGTTAGTTTCATCGTAGTAAGATTATTATGTAGCACTGGTCATGAGAGATTTTCTACGTTTTTCCAACTTCCAATACATACAAAAATGCCGATGGTAGCTCGCCATATATTGTAGTTATTCAGTCCACGCTGCGTTTCGACTTTCAGCTCTCGCCAGTTACAATGGTCGTCTAGTGAGAGGCATATCTTTTGTATCTACATATCTACCGTATCTACGGAACAGTTTACGGTGATCGGTGTACGGTGTATTTATGACTCTGTTCTTGAAGAGACCAATGAAGAAGAAGAAATTATTCTCAGCAGTCAGCACAGCACAGCACAGCACAAGAACAAGAACAAGTTGAAGTAGAAGAAGTGGAAGAATCAAAAAATCGAGAAGAACTACCAAATCTAGAATCACAATCTTCAGTTCTGTTCTGTTCTGACTCTGATCACTAGCAAAGCAATGTCGTCGTTCTACGGGTTATATTCTGTGTGTCAAACTAGCGACTATACGAGTAGTGTCTAGTGTGCGGTGTCTTGTCGTGAGTGCATATAAAATTGCAATCAATTTAACATATTGAACGTATTTTCGTGTAACAACATTTTAAAAGGAGATGAAACCAACGTTACATGGATGAAGGTGATATTCGAGCTCCTTCCTACATTTCTAGATATTCAGTGTCAATCGGTGCTGTGTAGTGTTACTAAAGTCCAGTGAATTATATTCGAATCCAATCTTTATCTCGTCCTAGTGATGCACGGTTTTGCATAGTTTCAAGTATCAAACAGTAGTGGGAACAAGCCAGATTGGATTTAGTTCAGCAAATAAAGACAAAATCGGGAATTTTTGTAGGCGCGAATAGGGAAAGAAACCCGATTCTGAGATTTGTTTGTTTCGTACTATGAAAATAAAGTGTCAATTAAACGGATATTGTAAATAGGGGTTTTCAACTTTGTATTTGTTTATTTTTATTTTGTCCATTTAAATCCATTTCAAGGGCTATAAGCCTTCTATACCATATATAAATATATTCAAGTTGGTCCTGTGTGGAGATAATAAAATTAAATGCACACCAATATAATGGGATACTTACATGATATTGAACTTAAGGTTGGTGCTACTTTATTTAAGTTAACCTTTTTCATTGTACATACATACACATATAACGTGGGCCCTTGTTACATTGATTGTTTCAACGAGATATTTAAATTATCTTGGAAGTTTTTCGTTTTCATTATATTCATCCTTTTATTTATAATATAACATACAAAAATTTCTACAGAATTCAGGTCAGTAGAAGATAACAGAACCATGTCCAAATGTGATGATTCGATCATACTCAAAAATCACGTGAAACCCAAACATTGCTTGATCATTAATTATAAATCAATCAATCAATCATTCTTCTTTCGACATAACCTTCTTTTGTTTCGACCAAGTTTCTTAAGAGCATCTCATCTCAACGTCTTTTATCTGATCTTAGTCAATTTCATACTCTCTTGCGTTTATTCCGTTCGTATACCACTGAATTACAATGCACAGTTATAATTTAAATTTATTAAAAATTTTATACTGCAAAAACAAAATTTTAGTAGACCGGAAGAGATTGCGTGCAGGAAATTTGGCTCAAGATTCAATGGGAACGGACATTTGAAATAAACGAGTGGAAAAAATCAAAACAAAATTAAAAAATTAATTAATTATGTTAATATGAATATTTTTAACTGTTCAGCAGTTATCAGAATTATCAGGTTGTTTGGACTTTTTAAACAAGATTCTTAAGGATATACTAAAAATAAAAAGGAATTTATGTTAATTCTTTGGATAAAATTATCTTGTGATGCAATTAAATTATCAGCTTCGAGTTCTGTAACAACTTTAAATAAAGAGTTGCGTAAAAACACGTTAACGTTAAAGTGCAGTTGGATATACTGAAAATAAAAGTTGATAAACCGGAGTAATTACTTATTGCGGTACAATTTTGCTAGTGTTTGTGTACAGGAAATTATTTAAAAGTAATTTAAATTAGAACCCATTCAAAACACATACACAATTGACAAAGATGTGACTTCTTATGTGATGCTGAGGGCACTTCTCAAGATGAAGACTTTCTTTTCCATGCAGCACATCATTTCCCTTCTCATACTATTGGCAACTTCTGTCGATGTCAGCATCGATTCATGGAAGACTAAATTATTGTTGTGATAATTTTAATGTCAGGCTGCTAAATGGTCTTTTCCGCCAATCATTGATTCTAGAAGATTCTTGTGTCAATTTCCCAGGAGCAAATTTTTTATTTCATCTCTACTGTCATTTCATATATTACAAGAACATGATTCAACCTATAATCATTCCACAATTTAGACGAATCGATAGACACCTTATTGATCAAAATCCGTTCAGTCGTTGATGTGCTTTGAGGCGATAGAGAATACCACATACATACGCAGATACGCGCGAAAAACATAATCGTGTCTTTGTTGTCCCGCAGTCGAGACAATGTAGTTCGCACAGGCACTTGGACAAATCCATTGAGATGCTTTTGTTGGAATTGATTTGCTGCATAATTCGTAGCACAATTCTCAGGTTATATAATAATTCTTGAATCTTGGGTTCGAAGGGTCATCAATCCCATTTGTACAAAGCGTTTAATTGGAAACATGACTTGATCAATTTTAGTGGCATGACATTTTTCAAAATCAAAACGTTTGTCTTCTCAATTAACTGGATGATTGAGGGAATTGATAGCTTGTAGGAAATCCAAATTTGGAGCTGACTCTTCGCCGTGAATTGGATGAAGATTTGAGTTAAATTTTTTTTAAATTTGTTCCGGTCATCGTCTTACGACGAACTGGAAGACAACCGTGATTTTCAGATTTCGAAAAGAGTTTGATGATGTCTGAATCATGTCTCAAGATACTAGATGGATTTTTCTTGCAGTTGGACGATACTCCACTTTTGAGTGCTATTTCGCCGTGCTTCTCGAGCGTGTACAAGTTTCAAGAAGTCTATTGGACTTTAAGGAATGATTCTAAAGCAATTAAAAGCAGAACAGTTCAGGTCTGATGGAGTCGCCATTATTTCTCTACGTTCTGTTGATTTACAGAATTAATAATCCTACTCATACGATCAACAAGAAATTACTTTCCACCCTAAGGCTCTCCAACAAACCGATGCGTGACTCCACTTCCTTCGAAGTCATTTCCTGTTGAAGCAAATCTTCGTATGATTTTTGAGATGATAGTAAAAGTGGATTCAAATGAAAAATAAAATGAATTCCTCTACAATATTTTCTACACTCAGATCTTGAGGTGATTATCTTCAAGTCACAAATCATATTCCACTTGCATCTGATATCTTCATTTCTGTTTTTATTTTCTTATAATTCAAGGTCCACTGAACTTGAAAATTCGGGTTTTTTTTGTTTTGATGGAAATCTACTTTAATTGTTGAAATTGTCAAACGTCAAAACACATGACGTTTTCAGATTCGTTTGTTTTCTATTAAAAAAATCTCCGAAAACAATCTGAAATATCTTAATATCCTCAAAGCTAATTAATTAAAGTTAATTAAAGTTTTTCAGTAAGTTTTTCAAGATTGTTTTGTCACCATATAAACAAATCGTCTTGACTTGGGAGAGTGAATAATTTTGTCCGATAATCGTGACTGCGCATGCGTGTGTTTCTCGTCAGACGAACGAAGCACTCTTGCTCTTATTCATTCATTCTGCTCTTGTCCTGTCGCTGTGCTGTGCTGAGAGTGATGAAACTACAGTACTAAAAGACTAATTTGAATGTCTACAACAGAATAGTTCGTTCTCGTTCACTTATAAGACTTCATTCCTTTTAGGACATAGTACATGATCTACACAAAACTAGTTGAGTGGATTGCATGTTCTGCTTCTTCGTATTCATACACTACGATATAAGTTTTTCTCGCGTAATCTGTAGCTCAGATTTACCAGAGTGGCGTAACAAAAGAATTCCAACAGATGGCCGCTACGCGATGAGAATAAAAAAATATGCGTAAAATTTTTGTGTTTCTATTAGTAGGACTCATGATGCACCTGACACAGAGACCGTCACATTTGCTGTTCTGTCAAATCTCAAATTCGACTGTTTTGCGTAAAAGTGTAAATTTCGGACCAAAAATAAACAAAAACATAGAGGAATCTCCGAAACCAGTTACAATAAACGGCATCACCTAAAGAAGGCTTGACAAGTTTTTGAAAAATTTTTTCAAATAAAATTCACTTTCTAAGATTTTCAAATGTTATATAAGAGTTTCTTAAAGAAAACAAACAAAGAAACTTTCTGAAAAGACATTTCTGAGTTGATATTTCTATTTTATTCGTTAAACAACAAAATGGCGGCTTCCGAAACCACTTTAACGGTTCAATTTCGAATTTCACTGTTTTTTGAAATTCTAAGCTGGAGGAACAAAAAGCGTCTTGATCTAGTGAAACGGTACTTGAAGAAATTCTTGAGAAATCTGTGTGAATCCATCAATATTTCATCGGGTATGTAAAAGGTTTTGCCGTAAAATCCTCACAGTATGATACCTACTTTGTGGGTTTGTGTCTAGAACCTTTCATTTGTTCCATAGATGAAACTTTCTAGCGTTGATTGAGCGTAACGGGTGCGTCTTTTTAACATTTCGACAAATTGTCTGTTAATGCTTCAACCATCGGGTGGGCACTATTAACTCCAGGTCCAGAGACATCTATCCCGAAGATTTCTTCGTAACTGTTTCTTCCGGCATCATGTCGTCGTGTGATAATTAGCAAAAATTCATTTTCAACAAAACAATCAAAATGGCTGGGATTTTTTCAATTACGAAAATGTGTTTGTGAAGACATCAATTCCAGATGGAATGAAATCATGCTTCTTCTCGGTCCACTGGCTCTAGAACTCAGTCAGTCAAGGTACTGTGATTCTAACGGTTGCTCGTTTGATTGATTTACCTAGACAATCCGAGATCGACCCTATTACCTGGTATAATGAACACTTCCATTGTGGCTCCACCTCCACATCACTCCGCTGATGATTGGTCTTGTTCTTGAACTCGACCGGGAGATTTATTGTAACAGATTTCCGAACTAGGGACCAACTATAAATCATGTTCAACCGTAAATTGTTATTTATCCTGCAGGTTATTGAATTTACCTCACATTCTCTTCGGTGATTTAGGTAATGCTCTTGTGTGCTGTGGGTAACACCAACGATGGCCATTATTTATCTAAGCTCCACTTCTGGCTCCACTTCTCATGCTTGACTTCATGCCATTCGTATTAGGTGCATTTCATAACTATTGCCATAAATCTTCTCGTTTCGTAATTACAGGGCTTGAAACCCTATTTTGTATAATTTGGACCATTTTCTGGGCAGAAGCCGCAATTCACTGATGATTCTTTAGATGCTTCTAACCACTCTGGAGGTTTGCTTCTTTGTAATCCATTAGAAAATCCTCCTCAAACCTTTTGTTCTCTCAAATTGAAACTAGGGCGATTCTTAACTGATTAAACCTATTCAACTTGTGTTTATCTGAAAGTTTCAAGTTTGTTTGTGATTTTATTTTGATCGAATGATCTTTCATTCAAGGATACTTTCCAGTTTTCCTGGAGCCTTCCCCTCGAGGTTTCGTTATCTTATCAATTACCTCCATGCGGTTATTGCAAAACCATAGGAGATAGCATTCAAGTGGATAAACATGAAATTGACAAATCGAAAATTGGAAGGCGATCGATAAAAATATCGCAAATCAATCATCTATATGGAATCTGCATAAATTTACGTCAACTTTTCATGAGATTATCGTTCAATTATCTACTTCAATAAGTTTTTTCCTGATAATCCGTTAAGTAGATTGAGGTAGAGAATTGATATTCATGTTTATGGATTACACCGAGTTCAATTACCTCTTTTCCGTTAAAAATTTCAAATCATTTTCTTGTGAATGCCAGCAATTTTGTGGCATCGGAAACCATTTGTTGGAAAAGTTTTCTTTTTCATTTATGTTTTCACAAACTTTACGTAAAAAGATTTCTCTGGTTTTGAGGACAACCTGATGATGCATCCATTCCAAGGCACTTCCAAATGTTGGAGCTGCGCCAGGATTTCTCTTTTGTCTATAACTTTAAGCGTTTCATGTTTTACTATAGAATAATTTGATAAAATCAACATTAACTAATGTTCTTAATTTCTTTTCAGGTGAGTGTCAAGGTGATCTTTGGAGTCTGGTAACTAATTTTCGAATTTTGTAGTTAAAATTTGTATTCTCTCTAAAAATTACGTATAAAACAAATTAGCGGAGTCCCCATTAGGATGCATTGACCTTTCGCTCACACAAAGCCCCTCAATTTTCGTCTGAACCAATAAATCACGAAATTTATCATCACTTGCCAGAGAATACAGAATCCCCAAATCATCGTGACGGTTGGTGATATATGAACATCACGAAATCAAAGAAAATCCAGTCAGAAAAAAACCATGTCTACTAATTAATTAGAGACATGACAAATGATCCGAAGACGCTAATGAAGATGATCCATTCAGCCAAAATGAAGATTAACCCGTTTCAGCTGTGTACCGTTAGGAAGCCCTAAAGGCCCACATTTTTACCGCTGAAGGTTGGAGGTTGAGAATTATTAAGAACAAGACAAAAAAATCTTAAGAACAAAAAATGCCGATGCCTTCCTCAAGTTGTAGAGCTTTTGAAGCTTTCGTGAATCTTCCAACTGGTTCTGGGATCTGTGTCAAGTCTTGGCTTTCACTTGATTGGAATTTTGTTGAGGAAAAAATTTTGATTTTCTCTTAATTGTAATTTTATGCATTAATTAGTTTTTTTGTGGATTCCAATCTGTCAAAAATTAATTTTTAATTGAACAAAAATGATAGCATCATGACGTACATGACGACATTTACAGATTCACTAATCTGCATTAAATTCATGCAGAGTTGAAGCTGTCAAGCTATTGCATATTCAACAAATGGTTCATGGCTTTGAACAAAGTAGAGACAAATGTGTTGGTATTTGTCGTTGGGGAAATTTTGACAGTTCTTGCTGTTCTTTCGATATTCAATTTATCGTTAGTAGACTGCCAACTGCAGTTGTTCTCAAAGCTTGAAAAATTAGTATTTATTTGAACATCCATGTGGTGTACAATTTTGTTCATCAATAAATCCAATGATTTATTAGTATTACTTCTTACTCATTTTTTCAATATTTGGAGAATTCAATAACTCCTCAAAGTCTGAGAGATAAACAGATGTCATGACAAATACAAGATACACACTCATTTATTAGCTCTCCGTCTTTATTTATTTATCAATAAATCCAACAATCGAATAAATCAATAAAATGAATTTGTGCACTTTGGCAATCGTAAAGTCAAAACCTGAAAGTGCCTTAACCTGAAGATTTTATGAGTCAAACCTTAAGTGAATATTTGAACATTTTGAAAATGCAAACATAAAGTGCGGATCAGGAGTTTCATTGACCTTTTTTGGGGAAATGCACTTGATGCACTTTGTGTCTGGCATGGAGTTCCAAATGTTCCGAAGAGTCCATCTCGGATAATTTGAGATACAATCGGCCCTTTACAAAATACCACCACCGAAACTTTTGCGTTTAAAGGAAACCGCTGAATGTCAGAAAGTGCATTTACCACATTAAAAGAAATTTAATTATTGTCGCTCATAACTTTGTTTCTACTTTAAATTAAGTTTAATTTAACTTTTAATTACCAAAAGAAATTCATGACAAAATAAAATTCACAACACTTAGCAGGGCTTAATTGCAACGTACAGATTCCACAGAGATAAGAGGATGTTGATGAAAGTTCTTGGAATTTCAGAGTTTCGGCATAACCACGTCAGGGGGTTTATCTCATTCCAGTATCTGGTTCAGAGAATAAACATAATTTTTATGAGTTACAAGATAAACGTCTTGAAATATGACCGGAAATCAAGAGACAAGACTCAAAGTGCATTTATCAAGGGCTGCTCTTGTTGCATTTTGAGACACTTTGAAGATGGAGTCCTTCTAAAGGCTATCGAATCAAGTTCTCTCTCAAATTACGGGTTAACTAACAAATTCATCTCTTGTTTGTTTTCAACACATCGAATTCGTGCACGTCCGGACGCGCCTTAAGTATTACCTGCAAAACGAACAAATAACAAGCTATCAGCGATTATTGATTGCAGTTAATTGAATACAAATTGAATCAATTTCAAATGCATCTAACCAACACTTTTCTCATTCTTTCAAGAGAATTCCTCATTGAATTTCTTTGTAATTCCATGCAATTTTCACCATAGCGATTAATTTTCGCTTCAAATACAGAAATTTATCAACGAAAAATTCCACAAAAGTGTAGCTTTCAAGTAGATTAGTGTTGCATTTTCAACATTTTCTGCATTCAATAATGTGCAGTCTGACATTCCGCGCTTTGTCACGCACATAACCGAGGAAAAATTCATTGGGAAATCATTTGGCACGTGACCAAGAATATGGAAAATATAAATTAAAGGAAAATATTTTTGCACGTTTGTTTCGATTTAAAAAGATTCATGTCTGTTTCGGACTCCTGACCAGTTATTGTCTAATGAATAGCTAAATCAGCTGTAGAAATGTTAATTTAACTGATGTCAGATTAGCTTCCATTCATCCTATCCAACCTGCAGTTCTTAGTTCCGATTTATTGTCAAAGGACTTATTTTGACCACATCATTGAGAATATTTCTCCAAGTGCGTCCCACAATCCGTAACAAAATTTGGATAGACAGATGAATTTAGATAAGTGAGTTTAGTTTGACATTTTAGAGTGCGAATGCGAGGTGAATGATGTGGAGACCAATACATTGTATACTGGTCAATGGGAAAATGTGTTAGTGCATGTCAAATCCATTTGCTATGATTAGCAAAATTTTGTGTGCGTTTTACTTCGTTAACAATTTCAATAAAAATAAATTGAAAGAATGAATGAATAAAAGGACAAATATTGGAAATTAGGAACGAATTTGTTTTGTTTTATTAATATATATGTACGTATTTCTGAAAAGCCTCAATCCATTATTAACACATTTCTTGAGGTTATTCTCGTCACAAGAAGTTGTTGTTCTTGAAAAGGGATTTGCATAATTTTAAAATGTTTTCTCTGCCATTCTGGTTTCATTCAATTCAAAAACTTATCAAGAACACCGTCTTGAACGTTAAGAACACATGAAGTCTTTAGTGATTATTAGCGCTTATGACACAAAACTAGCCCCTGACCGAAAGGGGTTGGCAACGAATGCGTGCTCGTAAACAAGAACATTTACGTGGCATCATAATAATTACGATTCAGTTTGCAGAACTGCTTCAAGTTGCTAATTACGATTCCAGAACAAGACAAACCGCGATTTATATTGCTTGTGATTGATAGAAGGGACGCAAATTAGGGTACAAGATTTGATGCGTCAAAAAGTGATCCCCATTAAAATGTGACCGAAAGCAGTCAGGTGTGTGGATGATCCGTAATTATGTGCGATGTATTTGATGCTCTCGGCATAGTTATCTGCTAGCCGCTAATGAGCGCAGTCATCATCACAATGGTTACTTGTCCAAAGTGCCTGCGGTTGTGCTATCATGGAACCTATCATGGAGACTGACATGACTGATGGCGTCCAACCAATGACTTCACTGACACATTTTCCATGAGCTCTAAGAGTGGCTCCGTTCGATTCTATTATGAAGAAAATGGTAGCACCCAAAAACCTAAAAACATTCTAGATTGTCTAACGAAGAGGAACGAGAAACAAATGAACACGACTCTGGGGAATGACAGAAGGTCATACACGAAACCTTAAGCAAAGCTCCACTTCTGAACGACTTATAGATGAAGATGAGCTGGAATGGAGCCATCGATAGTTCTTCGTTTTCGGGGAACCAGTTGGTTTGTGTGTTTTCCAACGGTTTGTGTTGTAATTTCAATGGAATGAATCTATTCCAGTCGCTGTGGTTGTTTACAGTTCGACGAGACATCAGTGTTGCATAACTCTGAACAAGAGGCGAATGGTCAACAAATTTGTGGAACCGGATTCGGTGGATCGAAGATTTGTTTTTGTTTTATTTTTCACTTTGGAGACATTTGCAGGTACCGGATATAATGGAGTCTAACGAAATTCATTCCTTCCGTGTTTGATTTTTGGGGTTTATGAATCCACAACAAATTGTGTCAAATGGAGCAGAATCTCCAATTTGATACATAGAGTACATAGAATCAAAGAGGATCAGTTTGCGATTGCAAGGAACACGACATATTTCCTTCTATTGGAACTTTCTAACAAGTTTGTGGAACTTGAGTGGATCAAAGTGCAATGATTCAATGGGGAAGTAAGGAGTCATTAAACTCCATGAGAACTATTCTGTAAGATGACAAGAGAGACACACAAGGCTTCCTTATAATGTCGAAAGCAGGATCTATCCTTTGGACCTAAAGACAAAGACTCCAAAAGCATCTGTTGATGAGGAAGCGTTCTCCATCGATTATAGTGTGCAAGAGTACAGCATCATGAATTCACGTACTAAGCAATTTTCATAATAAATAAGTTTGTGGAACATAAGTGGAACATGGCTCAAGGATTGGCATCTTTGGCCGGACAAACAGGGATACATTTTCAAATGTGCTGCAACACTCTAGTATCATTAGCAGGTCAAAAGTCTGTGGATCCAAAACCTGTGGAACGTAAGTGGATCAAATGACGAAAGGATAGATTTATTTAGAAATCTTTAAAAAAAACATTTAACATTTTTTATACTTTCCAATAAACTCCATGGATGTGTGGAACGTGAGTGGATCGTGAAATATGAATAAATCCTTTTGACTAAGTATTCTGCAACTCAATGAAAGACATTCCAAATTACTGAATTTTTTATATCTGTATTGAATTCTAAGCTGCATTTTCGTGTGGAACTTTAGTGGAACGCAATATAAAAATATATACAGAGTATACTTTTGACTTACGAGTTTCACGCTTCTTGAAGGTCACATAAACATGACATCATATTGTTTATAAAATAATCAAACATTTTGTGGAACTTATGTGGATTTTGGTTCCTAGTTCATTGCCAATTTTTCAGCGCAAGAACAGGCAGCCAATCTGTGTAAGAGACAAGACAGTGTTACGTTATAAACTATGCAACAGCTCTATATTCTACAAAATTCTGTGGAACTTAAGTGGATCCTTAAAACTGAAATATTCAGAGAAGAATTATTTAACGCAAAAACTGTCCGACGCTTTGGAACGGTGGAGTTTTCACGATCATATTTTATTCAAATTAAATTAGAAACTGTCTTCTCTAAAAAATGCTGTGGAACTTAAGTGGATCTCTCACATTCCACAAGAATCGTTACCGCTAGACTGCTGCAACTATTCCCATCGAAAATTTCATTCCTAGGTGCTATAAAATTTAAATGAACTTCCACATTGTCTAGGCGAACTCGGCAACCGAACCTGGAGAACATAGGGAAGATTCTCAACGAAAAAAATCCCAAGAATTCTTTCGTCCCAAAGACGTTCCACAAACAATGACTATTGTCTCAAGAACATCACAAACGCGAACGATGCAAATAAGCTAATCTAAAGTTACTTTACAACGAACATTTTTAATTTTAGAAAAAACACAAAAAAATATTTACCCAGCCGGAGATGAACCTTATCTAAATTGTTTGTAGTCTAACCCGGCTTTGTGGACTCGTGATTAAGGCTCCATCTTATCTTGAGAACATGAAATTCATTATAAAAACACGAAAGATGCATTGCACAAGTCGGATGGAGATACAGCGAGTGGTTATAGTGGTTATCCACATCGAACAAGTAATGTGATACAACGTTATCACAGGCGTTGAACCCTTAAACCTTTTGTATTGTATTAAATTAACTCGGATAAGGTTTTTGAGGTTCTACGATTTCCGTAGAATTCTCTACAGATTGTGAACAAGCTCATCGCAGACAATTAATCCCAAAGCGAACTGTGGAATAATAGAGCCATTGTAGGTACGTTGCGGGACAAATTAGCGTACTTGTCTCGGACTGAGTCTCAGGTTTCTGGGATCAGGTTTAAGGTCTTCGGTCTCAGGTCACAGAGTGTGGAATCACTGAGACAAGCTGGTACCCAAATTCAGTCTTGAGTGCGCGAACAGATTCTTATCTTGGACGAAGTTGAGTAGTGCATTTCCTTTAAGTGATATTCAAGAGATGCTCGGACAACGTGAAGTGTTATTGTTTAAAATGCCATTCGAGTGCATTGCAGAGGGTATTCTAGTGATGTTCTTGTTATGATTTTGTCCACCTTCGAGGTTCTGTACGACGCAGAACTCCCACTGTGGTTGTAGCGCTGCACGCTTAATTCATTGGGTTGTCAGTTTTGTTTTCTTGAAGTCTACATGATCGCCAGATTTACTAAACATGTGATAGCACTTTTAAAAGTTAGAAAGGAAAAAAACATCCAGCGTTCGTTGCTTCATTCATTGGCTGATCCTTGTCAAACATGCGGGCGCACGTTTTTTGTATGGAAAAATGAATTTTCTCAAATTCTCTTTCACTCAGTAGAGAAGCGAACCAATTTCAAAGTTTTATTCTGGACATTTTTGACGTACGATTTTGCGACTTTTAGTTTTTGCAAATTTAATTTTATGAAAAATGATTTTATAAATCAATTTGGAGATTTTTTAAAATTAGAAGGAAATCTGTTTCAACAAAGAATGACGCAATCGATTTTATTTTCTTTTATTGCACAAAATTCTTGCATTTCTTAAGAAAATATAATGTTATATATAAGTCTTAATAAAACGTTCAACTAGAACAGAAACAATTCCTTCAAAATGTTATGAAGTCGTTAAGCCGATTGTGGGTGTATGACCTGAATGTCAGAATGCCCTGCAGACGTATTTCTTTATTTGTTTCAATGAAGCATTAAATGTTGTACACTTTCTGTGCCAAGTTGTTCTGAGAGTCTTAAGTCTCAAATTTCAAAGGTGAACAAAGACTTGACAGAAAGATGCAACTGGAGTAGACAGAACGGGTCAGTTGCCATTTGGTTACTTAAGGACACCACTGTTCCAGTACTTATTAAACGGAATCGTTAATTAAATAGGAAGTTGTGCTCACAGGATGAGGTAGAAAACTTCAAGGTATTTGAAATTCCAGGAAAGGGGCTGTGACTGTGCAGACCACTTTTCCTGGTAATCTTGCCAGATATTAAACAATCACGCCTACAGTTATATGGCATTAAACAAAACTACTGCTTCTTCTTTCTTCTTGTCTCTGTGGTCTTCTCAACAACAAAAATGTTATCCTTAAAATCTCAGAAATCCTTATAAAGCAACTGGAACTGCGCAAGTGGTATCCATGTGTACCAGTCGTCAAGGTAATCATTGCATTGATCATTAGATTAAAGACGTGAAGGGTTCACTGCAAATCCCAGTAACTTGATCCGTTTTGTTTTTAAAACATTTTGTGTGTAAAACACTTCGCTCGCAAACATTTTGTCCATTAGACACTTCAAATGTTTTGAAATAGAACACTTGTTAGACACTTACTAGACATTGAGATTTGCAGTGATTTAATAACCAATCAAAAATAGAGCGCTTTATATAATACGTAAACCACTGATTAGTTATTAACTTTGTGTGATTAATAAGTTTAACAGTACAACCAAGTGAATATTCCCGGATTATCACAACCGCTCAATAACCGTTACTGGCTCAAATGCAACGCAACACTCTCCAGAACAATTACGAATTAATTAGACCATTCACCGCCTCGAGTGCGAACAATTAACGCCCAGAAGATTCCAGAGACTCATCAAAGAATCCAAAGAAACTAGACCAGAAGAAACGCTGAACGCAAACATGGACGTGGAGCAACATATGCATGCGAAATGGCAACTTGCGGCCATTTTGTATTTCAAAAGTCAAATAGCTTCTAGTGTCTGTTCTGACCTCGTTATTTTGATGTTTTATCTGAAACGTAATTACTATATATACACGGACGATGCTTGCGATCTTCACATGATCTTCACAAAATCTTTGCAGATCTTCCATTTCGATGGTGGTCAGCAAGAAGTACCGTCAGAATTAGCGCTTGAAATTCATCGATTTCTCGGATGTAGGTCATTGAAGCTATAACATTATAAATTCACGGTATTACTGTGTCTGCACTCATCGTCAAGAGGGTGTTAAGTGTGTTAACTTTGAAGCACCACAAATAATGCAGCGTCAAGTTGCATCCATCTATGCAATCTGCTAAAACCGTTAAAGCACAGATTACACGATCTTTTGTTAGAAAATGCAGAACAAATCTTCACATAACTTTCAATTCAGTTTCATAACGAGTTCCAAAGACTTTGGAAGTTACTTTGAAGTGTTGTGAATTATATAAGACAACATGAAACTTGTCATTAATCAGTTGAGTTAATTGAAGTGTATTTATTTTATATACCTGCAATATTATAACAAAATACGAAACCAATGAAATTGAGTAGTTCAATCGTAAATATCCCCCGAACTGGACCGGTTCTCCTTGAAACGGCATTCCACAAATCGGTATAGATGGAGCTTAGATCATGTTTTGCGCGTTTTCAATTTTCAATATATCAAAACAATTTGAAAGTAGAGGAAGTACCTACAGCTACAGCCTGTCTGGATGTCTGAAAGAAAGCACATTGACGCATGTATGTAGGTGCTAATAGAATTATCCATAGATCTGCCATAGATCAGTGATTCATTACCAAGTCTCTGAAGTCAGTTTGTTGCTGATTTCTCTACCGCTAAACCGAAAATAATTGACAATTCTTGATCTCGGACTCCATTTTCACTTCACTTCAATTCCATTTTTGTCAAAGTCGGGTTTAAAGACACTTATTATGACACCGCAGAGCCTGCTTGAGTTATTGTTAGAGGGGATTCTTGTTGTCGTTTGAGGACAAAACCAAACCAAACCGAGACGGAATCGAGACGGATCAACTTGAAACAGTGATCTGTGCGCGTTTTCACGGAAAAGGTTTACTTAATCGTCTAAGACGCGGTGAAAAAAATTTAAAAATTTTAATTTTAAACTTTTAAATTGACAGTTTCGCTTTTACGCTCCACAAAAACAGACGAACGTTTTCACGGTTTTTAGTTTGCGTTCAGAGTGCGGTTTAGTTTTTGTGCAAAAATTTTCGTTGCTTTAATTATTAGAAAGTAGTGGATACATAATTATTAGCAATAAGTCTAAGGGTTTCAGTGATTTTTGTTTTTAGTTTCTTCTGTGCAAAATATCAAAGTGAAGTTTTGAAGGTGAATGATGTGTTAATTGAAATGTTTTGCGAAGTTTGTGGGAAATAATTCCGAGAATTTTGTCTGGTTTGATTAAAAAATGAACAAGTTTTCTTATTCAAATTTAGCTGTATTAAAAAAATAATTTCATCCCCTATCACCTTGTGAAGAATATAACACAGAAATGTTTGATAAATTGTTATGAAGCCAGAAGTGGTGTTGTTCTGTGATCATCACTATGAAGGATGCTTGTGCCATTTGTAGGTTTTTAGATGAGGAATAGAAAACCCAAGTGAAGTTGAACATAATCTAGCTTCCAACTCTTTGTCTGCTAACACTCCGGAACTGACCAATACGGAAGTATTTGAAAATCCTAAGCTCAGTTCCAAGCAAACGTATTAAAATTTGATTATCTCACGATCAGTTTGACTTTTAGTGCTGGAAAAGTCACGTCGCAATCAATCATCCTCCAAGACTTGAAGATGCCAAAAGGTTATAACCAAAGGTCAACCAAGTTTGTGGTGAAGTCGAGTTGTATGATCAAAGTAATACATGAGCAATAATCAACACTGAGCGTGATTTAATTGTATTCATTACACTTAATAAAATCCTTCAAACCGTCTTAAATTCTGATTTGAATAAATTCACGTTTAATTCGCAATATCTCGTTTGTTAATTAAAATTCATGTCTGTAACAAATTCAGACACTTGTTAACAATTACCAAGTAATGTATTTATCACAAAAAGTCATGACATATACCACCAGTTTACCTTGAATTCGTGATTACCACGAGTACTTTATGGCATCAGATTTTGTCTGGAAACGAATGACGCCGCTTTGTGTAGCGACACTTCGGAGTTAATTTATTCAAATTTTAATTAATCCGCATTGAAATCAATCCTATCTATGGTTCATTTGTTCCCGTTTTAATCCCCGACGCAAGAGGAGAGGTGTTATAAGTTTGACCGCTATGTGTGTCTGTCTGTTTGTCTGTCTGTGGCACCGTAACTCTTAAACGGGTGAATCAATTTGGATGCGGTTGTTTTTATTTGACAGCCGGTCTTCTAGCGATGGTTCTTAGACTTGTTTTATCAAAATCAGTTCAGCCGTTTCAAGGTTATCAGCTCTTTTGTTAGCTGCGGTAGGGATCACAGACGCATAATGGGTATTTACTTTACCTTCAAACATGATCTTTAAGGTTGTCCCTACTCTTGATAGTTAGTACGCAACAAGGTAAACTACAATATCATCAAACGCTACAACGCCATAATGACATACGAGACACGTGTGTGACTTTCTCTAGACTTTCATCCGATGTCGCGGTTCGTGTAGCTAATCAGTAATGAGAAAAACGTCCATTAAATGATTTATACAACACTCTTTCGTAATCAACTTGATTTTTAATAAATTCTAGTGAGGCTATGTAGTTTAAGAAAAAGTAACAAGAAAACATTCACGTTCCTTGCATTCTTGGAAAAACTTTTGAAAATCTGCAAAAAGCATTGAGCGTCAAGCGTTTAGAACTGGTAAACGTCGAGAATGTCATGAGATGAGGAGCAAAAACGATGTTGTCGTTGTGACATTAACAAAAAGCACAAAAAACAACGTTGGAACGTTCACATATCCCAATAGACTCCATTGGAATGTTAATTTATTACGAAAAGTTAAACGGATAATTCCAAGTTCTTGAAGTTCTTGAATCTTGAATCCATCTCGTTGGCAAAAGAGTGTCTACGCATGTGTTATGGACAAGTTCAAGTAATTCACTCCCGCAAAGCGTGAAGACAAATTCCGTTCCAGTAGAAAAATCTCTGACATCCTTCTGACATCCTTGGCATTTCGGATGAAATATGTCCAATGGTATTTCTCCTGGGTATTCCTCCATGATAGTGTTCTTCTAGTTATACCTTTTAGGCTATCATGTCGGCTGCGCTTACATATTTCAGTGTCCACAAGAGAATTGATTCAAGAATGTCCAATTTCTTATTTATTTCAGTTATTTTCTTGTTTTATTGTTTTTGTCTGTAATAACCTTCAAAAGGGATCACAGTGATTTCGTTCATTGATACTCTGGACCTGGTATTATCCATTCCTCTTGACCAATTACAGGCGTACGTGCCGCTCTGTCTAGGTTGTGAACGTGAGCATTTTGGGTGGGAATAATGGAATTTTAATAAACCACTCAAGACGCATTAACTTCGTGATCGGTTCCGATACCCTAATTATGTATCCTAATGGGGAACGTGAGGATAATTTCATGGCAGAAGGTGATGTACCACCATGGATGGATGACTCAAAGAGCTGTGGGTGCTTCTAGCCAGCAGAGAGCTACAAGACAAGACAAGATTAGTTCTTTATTTTATATTATCTTAAAATGAATACCTTCGTATACAAAGAGCTATTCACATATACAAGACACTTCTTTCCCATCAGCATACAACATCTACTCGAGTGAATCTTGTCATTTCTCTACGGATTTTATCTTCTGGGAAAGCTGAAAAATTGTTCCATTCAACGAGCGTTTACCTCTCAGTGACATCTTTATCTGCAACGATGGTTAACTTTATTAGTATCTTCTGTCTTGACAATGTCATACATTCTACGTTTTTATAGCTTGTTGTATTAGATCCTCTTGAATAGGTTATTACCAATGCAAAGCTTAAATTTATATCGAACGTTCGATTACTGTGCCGTAGCAGTCTTCCACATTTTCAAATGTTGAATTCTTAATAATATTTTAAATTCTCTGATTTTTCATGAAACAATTCGAAACAATCCGATAAAGTTATTTTAGCGCTCTTCAAACGTCAAATTCGAAGGACTGCGGGGAACAGGATGGAGCCTCACTGGTCAAAACTGTTGCGCAGGGCTCTAGTTTTAATAACATGGATACAACAGTGGTTGTACATCTGTCCAATTCCATGCATTATAACCGGGTTAAAGTTGCACCACTCGATAAATACATAAATCATACTCACTGACTGTGATTAGGTTTTCTAACAACATCGATTGCGATTTAGAAAGAAAAGTTTTCAATCTGACGTCCAGTGAAAGGAATTGTTAATTATTCCTATGTGCTCGCAGTTGTGTGCGACATTCGACTGGTGGTGCACGTTCCTGCTTCTTTTAGTTCAAGGTATGGTTGAGAAAGTAATGTGCATAAGCTAATTGTGCATTGAACAATGTGTCTCAGATAAGATTTTGGGGATTTCGTGCCTAGGTTTTCCCATTTGGAGTGTTGTACAAACACATTCATACATGTTTCCATGATATGTAATATTTGGATGTTGTCAAATACTTCTGTCCACCATTCTGCGATTCAAATCACGCCTCCAAAAACACGCCATTGAAAATGATGAATGTTGATCACTATTTTACTTTGTAATTCATGTCACCGATCCCAGGAGACATAGATGGCATGATTTATCGAAAAACAATCAAAAGAAAGCTCCGAAAGCGTTTTGATCGAATGAATTTTTATGTTTTTCAAAATTTTATTGATCACCTGTCTCGGAGAAGTTGCGAAAATCACAGTTGTTTGAATTTCTAATAAATCCAGTGATTTTATTTATTGCCATTCAACGTGACACTTCTAAAAACATCTCCTGGAAAAATTTTCGTTTTGAGGTCTTAAACCCAAACACGGTGAAAATGAAAATTTTTTGCTGTCGCAGCCCGGAGAAATTAATCCGTGGAAATAATTGCAGAGACAGGTGGGCGAGGTGTGGTGGAAACATTATCCGAAAACCACTCGATTATAGGCTGTGTTGGCAAAACTGCACGGCTTGTTTGGCAGCTTTGTGGCACACCTTGTTTAATGATAATGTTTCTTTAATAGTCACTGACGTTTTTGACGTTTTCTCGCTAATGGTTGACGCAAACCATTTTGAATGCACAAACAAATACAGCTACTCATGTGGTTTATGGGGAAATTTCGGGAATTTCTCTGGTACTTTTCACAATTTCTCCACCAGTGAGTGCTAGTGGAATCACTTACTAGTTAAACTTGATTACCCTTAAGGCCAAAAGCATGCGAACAATTGCTTAGAGCGTTCCTTCGTGTTCTGACGTGCTCGCTCCCCGGAGCGGTCTCTTCAGAGTGTTCTTGTGTTCTAGCGATTTGAATACATACTTATCGTTCGGCCGATCTTGTGCAAGAATTCTAGTTCGTGGTTCGCGCTGAACACAAGCTTTCGTTTACACTAAAAGACCAAGAAAGAATGCTCTTGTTCTACTCTAGCCCTTTTAGATTCCTTCACTGTTCATTTCCGTATCATTTTTGAAATGAGGTTAATCTAAGGCTAGGGTTACTATAAACGCGAATTGGTACGAAAATTTGTTCTGACGAGTTCTGATCAACTCGTGGGAAGAAACAAACGCCTGCTTTGCGATGCGAGTGGTTACACTGGCAGCGAAGAAAACGTCATAACATGCAACAACTCGTCAAAACAAATTGGACTTTCAAATCGGTTTGATTTTTGTCGTCAGAACATATTTTCGAACCAATTCGCGTGCATACGAACCCTAGCCCAATTCGCGTGGCATAAAACTCTAGACAAAATCGTGCACGTGCGTGATGTCTAGCGTAACACGTGGACCTCTTGAAGTTATCAACGGTTTTGTAGCGCTCCGATGGTGGCATAATGATAAACGTTGAAGGTATTTTGCCAACAGTGTATCAAGTGCAACAACGAAGTGTTCTCAACTCCGAACTTGGAGATATGATAAATGGGATGTGGTCATTGGAAAGTAATCGAGTGAAAATTACATTCCTCGAAGGTATCCACATACCAAGAGTCTGGACAAAGGTGAGATGAACAGAAGTACAAATCCATGAGAGGCCCATCTTCATTAACGCATCCATTCCCAGGGTTTCCATTTCCAGGATTCGTTTGGTGCCCCCTTCAGCAAATAAATGAATCAAATTGCAAATTCGCTGATTTATTCGTTATTTACATTTCGGCTCACGGCGAGGCCATATCACTTGGCTTTGTGCAAGAGGTTTCACTTGGTGGTTCAGTATCATATACCGAAACGCCATTGATTGCTTCGCAACATTGTTGGGTTTGCTAATCCGAAACCCTTTCGTGGGTTATTTATTTTGAATGGAGGCGAACCATTGAATCATGGCGGCTATTTAATGACTGCGGGTAGGCGGCGATTTTTGCGGCGCGGTCAACTCGGTACGTGGAATGCATGACCAGAAATTGTTTCATGATGATCACGGTATGGTGGTGGTGGTTTGTGTGGTTCCAATCTGGGACTAGACCCTGTGCTTCAGAGTAATTGTAATTAAAATGGGAGTCGAGTTATAACTTTTAATTTAATCCTTAGTCGCATAAATTTATACGTTCTGTAACTCTGTTATATAACTATCGTCTGGATGGTTTCTTGTTTTATTGCAAATTTATATAGACTTCATTTAAAAACATGAATCTCCTTCCTTGATGAAACTTTGTTCTATTTCCAATCAGAAATGCGACAAGGAAATGAACATTCTCGACTTCAGATGTCTTCTGTCCTTCACTGGATCTGTGGGCGTTGAATCATGATTTGATATCGTTTAAATTGTGTAATAACACTTGTGCTATCTATTTAATGAAGATTATATTTATATAACCAGATAACTTTTCATCTAAATCGATTTAACTTTAAATCAATTCCGTTTATCCTGTTCAACTTGGGAGGGTCTTCAAATGATCTGATTTTGTTAAGATTTTTGAATTGGCTCCATGCTTTGATATTGCAGATATGAAAGTTAGAGTATTACCATTATTAGTGGTTAAAAGAAAGTTCTCAAATAATTAAAACTCCCCTACATTTTGATCAGCTGATTTGTTTCGTATGTCATTTCTAGTGATAGTTCGCTTCGCTCTAGTTTTATTTGTCATGAAATCAGAAGGATGTGTTCATAAGAGACGCGACTATATGACCAAGTCTCCTATAATAATAGAATCTTAAATTTGGATGTATCTCGGAATCTTGTAACCAGGGCAATATTTAAAAACACTCAAAATCAAGAACCCGTGATCTTTATAGCGAATACCGGCAAATAGACATTTCTTGTGAACTATGAGGGACAGAGAACTATTACAGGCTGGGATTCAGTTATTCATTATAGAATTTGAATTTTGAGGACCATGGGAAACCGAGAACCATTTACAGTCAAGAATTGATGTCGGCAACAGCAACACGAACGAAGGACATCAATGAATATCCTTATAGAGTTTGAAGTTTTGTGATTATGGGTACATCGAGTATCCGTTGAAATCAAGATACCCCAGTTGTACCAAAGTGTGTCAAGTCTCCTTCCAATTGAAGAATCCGCAGTGGTACCAAAAGATCATGCCAGTGCCCGCTCACTTTACTGACATCTATCCATACATCTATTGCAATAAACTCCACTGGTTAAAGATCATGTCATCCTGATGACTTTTTCCAGATTTTAATAGTTTGTGAAGCAGAACTTCATGATTCCATAACAGTTTCCTGGACCCATGATTGGAGTAAGCACTCGAAGTGCGCCCGCAATGACGATACCTTTCACAAAACCTTTTCCGGTCGGACACCATAACGAGAAAACAATACCCAAGGAGTATATTGACCCCAGAACTCAATGAAGTTGGAGGCGAATGTTTCGTAACCAATCCAAACGACAAGACGCACAACGAATACGAAAACGACAACAGCGACAACAACCAAATGTACGCCACTGGCATTTTGCCCACGTGAGATGAAATTCCAATTAGAATTTTTAATGAATGAATGAATATTCATGTGGATCGTGATTGAGTTGGATTTATTGCTAACGAAATAAATTAGTAAATAATTTAGTATCACCTGGAATCACCTGAAAATAAACATTTGTCGAAGACGGATTAACACGACACCACCGTCATGACTCCGAATCCGTCTCGTGTCTCTTGGGTTTCATGAGATTTTGAGCTGCCATCCGGCATGAGACCTTCTTTGGAATTCTAATAGAAGTTTTTCAAACATCCAATCAGGTTAATTTTCACCAAAAAAATGTTTTTCTTCATTTTCGTCAAAATTGTGATCTTGATTGAGCTGTGATGACGAGGCGACTTTTTGAAATACTTGTGATTGGGAAGTGTGCTCTGCTTTTTTTATAAGTCAGAATTTGGTGAAGTTCCAATGGATTTGAAGCCTAATAAAGAAGAAACTCATCATAGTGCTCCTATTTTGATACATACGAGGGGTGTAACTCCATTTGGAAATGAATTGTTCCACCAAATGATGTATCTTCAACATCAGCTAGATAAAAGAATTTGTACTTCCTGGATGCTAGAAATACGTTCTGACCGCTACATTAAAAATTAGATCCATTTTGAATACCCCAACATTTTTGAATTAACTGTCAATTTTAAAGAAGCGAGCAGTTGGAAAAACAGGAAACTGTAAAATCAATTATCTGTTCCTTCACGGTCCTACACGTGCACATATCTCACACACGTACAGAGATAAAATCACTAACATCAATCTACTGAATTTGGATAAGTGTCTTCAGCATGTCACTTTCAGTAACGGTTGTCAATGAAATTGTAACTAACAGGAAAGGAAAATTATTACAAAAGTTTCTTTGCAGTGATAGTAAATTACTTCTCTTCCTCTAGTTTATTGATTGCCAATCAAACAAGTATGAATTTGGGTCTTTTGCTTGCCGGGCAAATGCTCTTACCAAAATTTATTTGATTGCACTGACATCTATTGAATTGAATCAAGGGTTAGATGTTAAAACGAAATAGATGAAAACATTCCCTCATAAGTCTCCCCAGTATCTGGTGAGATCCTCCAATTCCTTAAGGCGTATTTCTATTTCTTTTTCTTGCCACAATGAATAAAATATCTCTAGCCGCATTGAAGCATTCTTCGGTCTTTTATGAAGTCATTAGTCATATTGGCCAGAGAATTCCTTGTTCCCAGTCAACCTGCATCTTGAAAGAACCTGCAACATTGTCGACACCATTTATCGCAGTCTCGTCTCATGAAGACACTTTCATTTTTAGCGCTGTTGTGGATATTAAAATTCCAATAAAAGTGAATACACTGTGTACGTACTTATATACGATTCATGTGATATACAGAAGAATAACCAGTATCTGATAGCTTCCAATGCCAGACAAAAAGCAAAAACCCAAAGAAAGTCTAATCAATGTTCTTCCATCACTAATTGCGTCCATAAATTCTTAAAGGCATTTCTCAAGAACTTGTCACAAATCTCTGCGCCATGTTTGCCAGCTGTGAACATAACCACAACAGGATAACCACAAGACCAACTGCTGTGAGAATCCCTCAAAACGTGCTTGCTCGGAGATACATTGTAGAAGATGTTTAGTGGAGTCATATATTGTGCCTTACTTATAAAAGTTTTCTTAAAAATCAAAAACTCACATTCATAAATCACATACGTTTTAATTACGTTTTTAAATCATTAAAAATTCAAAAAGAAATTACGAAAAATGCCTCCATTCCATGCGAATCGATTCTTGAATCTCGAATGAATCGCGTGTTCTTCTTAAATTACGATTTGTTTTTGTTAACTTCAAATGCAGGTGATTAAAGTAGATAAATACAATAATTAAATACCGATAAATAAATTCATTGGGTAATGAATTCATTCAATAAAATCAAGTTAAAGTTATAAAGTTTAAATTGAAGTTGTGCTTGAACGCAATTTGTTCAAGTTGGGTTTCGTGACTCGAGATCATTTGGTGAATTTTTCTTCGTTTTTAATTTAAGTTTAACTTTTAAAAGATCAATTAAATTAAATTTTAAAACAAAATAAATTTAATTCGTTGCTCGAATTCGTGGTCAAGTGCGGTAAATCTCGTGTTGAATGGTGTCGTTTAAACGGAATCACTTCCAAATGAAGTTTAACTACTCTCTTATGTCGTAATGATTTTTATTTCTGTATCCGAATGTCTAATATATATATTATTAGAGTTTGGATATGTTAAGAGTATTATGCATATAATAGATATTTCGTAAACTGAAAGCATGTTAAAGAACTCAAGTGAAAAATCAACAAGGATCTGCTATCCAAGGAACTACTCAAAAGTATCTCATTTCATTTCTGATTATATCCTTCTAGTTTTCCAAACATCTACAAATTGACTTAGGGAATGATTCATTGAAAGAATAAAAGAGAAGTTCCATGTGATCCCAAAGTGACGAAATTTCATGCTTGAAGTCAATCAAAATGGTGGAACCAATGTGAAGCTCAATGTTCTTTGATTTCTAAAGTCTTCCATTGTTGCCAGTCCATTTTCCTGACACTCAAATTAACGTTTACAGTGTTTATTGTATAAAACAATTTACAGTCACCAAGACCATTGGTTTATTGTGTCAAATGCCAGGCATAATGGTCGTTGAAACGAGAAAGGTTTGCAATTTACTTGTGATAAAGGAATTTTAAGTCAATTGAAAATGACGAATGTGTTTTACAAAAATGTTCAACAACCGCTCCATAAATGCAAAAATGAACCGCATCAACTTTCATTTGACGAGGTTAATGACCATCAGTGATTAATATATCCCATATCCGAAACTGGACTTTAGCAGATGATAAACCGGAATATCCAAATAAGAAGAAATTGATGTTTCTTTGGTCAGGTTGTTGGTTCGTATAAGGTTAACCAATGTATATTTATAGCTCATTCGACTTTCTCTGGTTTCCCTTTCGCATAAATTTAGGGTTTTCGAGAAATATGGTGATAAAAAGATGAACGTTGGAAATTAAATGAAACTTTGTCACAAGCGCTCAAAACAACCTTGTGAAGGAGATTTCGGCCAGGTTTTTTAAAATAATGCAAACATGAAACAAGGGATCAAGGAAATTTTGTGTACTATGTATATGTCCCTAAAAATCTATCTTTCCCTCGAAGTTCGTCATCATCATCGGTTGGTCTTAAAAGTACTATTGATGCGCGTGCTCTGTATTATAAAACATTTCACGAGTCAGCTACTTTTTTAAATAAGATAACATCATATACCTTTTCCTTTCTTCCTTTTAACTCAGTTATAATAAATTATGAATAAATTATAACTTCCCTCGAATAAATAGAGTAAATACCACAGGATCACTAATAAATAAAAATTCTTCCCATAAATAAAGGTTATTTCCCACAAAGTACAAGTACACATAGAAATGACAAATTAATTGAGTGTTAAGTGTTGTAAAACATAAAATAAAAATAAAAATATAATTTCCATTCCAATTGGTCTAATTAATTTCGACCGATTGTCAGTGCAACGTGGACGTTATAAAATAAATTAATAAAACGACAGAACACGAATGAATGAACAGATATATTAAAAATAATTAAAAGTGAATTTAAAATAAAAATAATTGTGAAGTAGATTGTATGTAGAGGAACAACGTAGAACATTAAAAACAAACGAAAGAAAAATCATAATCCTAGCAAATGTCAGATAGTCAGCCATTTTGGTTTGACGTCTCCGAGCAGATGAGGGAAAATGTTGAAGTGGGCAGATCGATCATGGCGTAGCAAAAGAGGAATGGTAATTTTTATTTGTTATTATTATTATTATTATGATTATTATTATAATGATGATGATGATGATGAAGATGATATAAAAATAGACATTTGGTACGAGATAGAGATTTTGATCTATCTGAGATTCATTTTCCCAATCCGAAATGGTCTAATGATGCTCATGAGTCAAGGATTATTACTTGCGTATTGGATATGTGCATTAATCCCTTAATATCTGCATATAATAAGATGAACTGATGATCTGTGATGGTTCTACGGCATCAACTGTGTGTAGAGAAGATGTAGATAAAAACGATAAGTGAGTTTGTTCAACTGATCATGACGCATTGCCATAGAGACCTAGTGAATTTAGTGGGGAATATTCTCCTTTCCAGGTGAACAAGTCTCGTGAGGCATTATATAAAGTCGACGAATGTAATTTCAATGTTTACACACCAGATTGATTGATGTTCTACTTGGGATGATTCTACGATGCAATTAATTTCGTTCTGCAGTCCGTGGATGTTGTGCGTACATAGACTGTAATGAAAACCTCGCAGAGACTCTTACCAAGTTTATTCTCAAAACAATAATCAACCATAATAACAATACAATTTAGAAAATCAAAAATACATCAATTCTGCACAACAGTTTTGCCCTTAAATGAATGAAGAATACAGGATCGGCTATAGCAGAAGTTCTCAAACTTATTTCGTCTACCATCTACTTTGAGAATCAATTATCTTCTAGCGCAATCGCAATCATCACTTTGAATTTATTATAGCTATATGAATCTTATATTGTTTCTGAGCTCATACGTGCATTTCTAATGGAACTGTTCTATTGTAGCAATGAGAGCAATGAAACGCCACTTTATAGATTTTTCCAGGTTTTTCACTTTGAGAAGGACTGATCAACAGGCCTAAAATATTCTTAGAAACACCAATATGCTGAGAAATAAAGAATTAAAGGAGTTACATTCCTCTGTCAGTTTAACATCAAGTGTCACTTCTTTTACTTCGAGTTGAGGTTAGGATTGACAAACAAATTTCAATCGTATATGTGACAAAAACAAAGATAACGAAAGAAATCAGAAACTCTCTTTGACTTTATTGTCTTCGTTTTATGTGGTTTCACAAATTTGACAGATTCTTACTGAGTTGAAAGCACAAATCTGGAAACGTCAACAAACTTGAAACGTCAAAAATCAGTTTTGAATTTCTCCAATTCGTTAAATGGGTGAGCATCAATTGAGGTGTTATAGCGTGTATCGCATTCAGCGAAACTTTTTACGACAAATGATATCATCTTATGACTAGTAGCTAAACGTAAATCATATCAAAACCATTAACATGAAAATAACAAGAAGTTAAATCTCAAAAAGTTTATCAAGAAACGATTGTGTAACAAGTATTATAATAGCTACCCCAATCAATTTTATTGGCATTTTCAACATGGTATGAAATGAAAATTACCAATAACTAAAATCTTATTGAATACCACTTGTTGTATGCGATACGCAAATCTTTAATATCAAGAATAAAGTTGTTTTCAAGTCAATAACACTTTTATTAACTAGTCGTGGGAGGGATATCAATTTTCCTACTATAAAATTGTTACAATAACCGATTCTTAATAGCTTCGATTAACTTACAAGTGATACGTGGGTGATATTCATATGCCATTTGACACTTTCAAGTGTTACATAAATTATTATCATGAATTTGATATTTTTAAGGCATTAAATGTATTTTAATCAGATTCCTTTATTAAAAAATAAATACATTCAAATAATTAATTCAAGACTGTAAATAAATTATTAATCTTAAAGTTTTGATGCAATTTGTAAAGATTATGACATTATGATATAATGGGAATCAATAAAAAACTTTAATTGAATTCGACCTGAACAATCAAAATGTAAAAACAAAAGGAGTAACGCATGGCGAGAATACGAGGGAAACAATTGTAGCACATATACGAATGTAAAAGACACCAATACAGTTTCGAGTAACAAAGATTGTCATGCATGGCGTGCGTTGTCAAATTTTTGGAATTTCAAAAAAAAACCTGCTCCTGTACGACAACATTGTTGAATCACAAGTTCAACTTGTTTTAGTTAAAATGAATTTCCACGTTTTAAGATATTATCTATCAATAACCGGAACTAAATATTTTTAAATGTTCGTCACTGAATTGATAAAATTCAAAAAGTGAAATTTCTCATCGTGTATACAGAGTTACATATATAGATATACGCGTAACATCTATAAGGTATTAATATTGATAAGAGATAACAGTGGGTTATTCACGTATAACAATAAGGGAAATGTTGTTTAATCTGTAGATAAATAGATAATCGATAACAGCCGAATGGTTAACTACTATCATTTGTTATGAACGGCTATATCATTTTTATTGAAATTTCATATTTGAACATTGTCTTATATAATGTCTAATATAATAGCGTCTGTCATTTGACAACTTGTAAAAAGACATTCAAGAAATGTTGTCAGGACACTGGGTGATTCTCTTAAGGTCTCCTGGGGCATTTTTAATGTGAATCTCGAGATAAACATGGCTCCTGGCGTCCTATTTGCATGCACATGTACATTGGTGTTTATTACACTTAATATACATAGATTTCAGGAGATCGTTAAAAATTTTCCTAAATTTTACGAACCACAAAATTCCTTTCCTAAAAAATCGAGAAGACTTTACTTAATATTACCTAAATGAAAACGATTGTTAATTTAAAAATACTTTTAATATCATAATAACATTATTTACAATTTCGTTTTTCTTCACATTACAGGGTTCCGATCCTCGTGCTGCAACATGCCGTGGAAAACTTCAAAATCGACGATGTAAACTGAATCAAGAAATCAATAAGGAGTTAAGATTACGAGCAGGAGCTGAAAATTTATTTAAGGTATGAAATTGGTTATCACTATTACGTTCTAGAATTAAGGGTAAATATTGGAATTGAAGTTATCCAAGAGATTCTTATGAGTTATCAAAATTTCTTTTCTGTTCCCTGATGTGATATTGAAAGAAACTATGTATGTACTATGTATTGCTATTAAACTTTTATTAGTTAATAAAAACGACTGAAATCAGGATGTGTACAATTCGGAAATTCAATATCGCTACAACATGTCACTTATTACTAAACTTTTATTAAGTTGAGGGTATTACTGTTAGTCACTCATTTGGTAAAATAGCTTTTCTGCAATCATCACTACTCATTTTCAATTATTATTTTGGTATCACATCCGTCAGTCACCCAGATACTTTCGAATTTCTAATATAATCCTCTCTGGTGCACTCCACTTCAAGCTTGGTTTCGAAACCCGACTTTTATTACCAACTGTTGTACCAGTGACGAATCAAAACAGCCGGTTTGACAGTTCAATGACAATACTAGCTGTGTTAGTACCAGCATGGAGATAGCGATGTCACAATGTAAGTGAACTCTATCAGTCTTGTTCTAAGTCTGTTGGTGAAAATTAAAAGAACAGAATTGGTGCGTTCTGGAGTTGGTGCGTTCTTCGGGATTTCAAGTCTTGACTAAATGCCAAATGATGTGGACTTTATAATATCATCTGCTACACTATAACAGTTATCATAGTGAACAATATAAAATTTTATCATAATTTCTCTTTTCCAGGCAACAACGAACCGTAAATTACGTGATACAGTAGCACTAGAATTGAGTTTTGTAAATTCCAATCTACAATTGCTAAAAGAGCAACTAGCCGAATTGAATTCATCAGTTGAAATATACCAAAATGATAGGTAAGTGAACTGAATTGTTTAGGTTAAGGTTTCAGGTTTCAATTGGTTATCACCTTTAAACAATCTTGAATTAATTTGAATCCTAACAAGGAGTTTAAGAACACACTGTGACACGTACAAGTTATTCTCTCTTGGCGTTTATCCAAATGAATCTGTTGAAGTTAAAGATATTCTTTTCATGAACTTGTTAGTATGTGATATTGTACTTAAAGGAAAGACACTTCTTTATACAGTACAAATCCACAAGCTTTGAGTTTAACAATGAGACTGGCGACGTGTTATGTAAATCTTTGTTTGAACGTTTAAAAGTTTAAAATTCATGAGGCGGCATATGAACGTGATACTATCACTGTATTGCCTTCATTCATTATTGATTATCTCGATATTGTTGTTACGAACACAAGGCTATAGTAATGGAAATCTTCTATTGTTGAGGGTTTTATAAAGAAACAAGTAAGATATTGTGACCAAGAATGAGCTCTAGACCGAGTATCTGTTACAGAATTCTGAAGACCAACGTGTCCAAATCAAGCTGGACCAGAAATCAATAAATCTTTTCGTCAAAACAACACCAAAACGACATTTTTATTTAATTACAACGAAACATTTTTATTTTCTTGATCATTTAATGTCTATACTAATTGATCTGTTTTTCAAATTAAAAAAAAAAACACAAATTTCGAATTTTATTTTCTCGAATTTATTTGAATTTTAACACGTTTCATGTTTAAAACATCAACAATATTATATAAACGATTGTTTGTATTAAATAACAGGAACTAAACACGTTTACTTTAAAAAACATCATTTTTCCACGAAGTTTTACAACTGGTAAATGTCACTAATAGCACAACGTGACCTAATGCGTGGATTCTTTGTTTTAAATTGAAGCTAAACTGCTGTAAAAATCGTTAAAGTTTTCAATCACAGTTGATGATTTTATAAACTTTTATGGCCATTTTGTTGTTTTCGTCAAAGTTGTTATAGAAATTCTGCGCCATTAAATGACACGTAGACTTGTTCGAATTCAAACAGAAAAGCCGAATTCTTTTGGTCATTCCAGTAGAGTAGAACTGTCAAATCCCGTACATTTATCCCGTGTAAATTAGCACAGGATAATAACTGGAAATTCAAAGGAAATTCATCAGAAATGTTAACTGAAGTTGGTAAAAGCTTGCGATTACCCGGCTTCTAGCTCAATGATAGAATGAGATACCCTCTATCGCATAATTATTTCTAGGCAATTCTTGCAGTGACTAGAAGTCCCTGAATCGAGGCACTGTAAAGGCGAGTTTCTAATGCCAGCTTGGATTGGAGTGGAGTGGCTTACATCTTCCGCTTGTTTCGCACCCACGCACTCTGCCATGTGTGCCTCTCACGCAATCTGTGCGCAACGTCTACACAATCTGTACACAATAGGATGTATTTCTATTTACACAATTCAAACACTTGGCCGCGTCGAGATCATTCGAACTATGCGACAAATTTTTGTATTTTTTTTAGTAAAATTAGGTAAAAATGGAGAAAATTATTCAGTCCTAATGTATAAAAGGTATAATAATTCAAATATGGTTATTTCACGAGGAAAGCATATAATAATTCTGATAATTAAAAACGACTAAAATTATGCTCGACAGATGGATGTGATTGTTTTGCAGATTCGAAATTGAAATTATTGTCCGAATTTCTTAAAACTCTCGTCTAGACGGTAAAAAACGGTTTCTAGTTTATTACGATTGACTGTGAGACTCCTATCGGTGACAAGAACAGACATTAATTCATCTGGTACATAATTGACTCACAATTGAAAAAATTATAAGATATTGTATGTTACAGGACAAAGTTTTCGGGATATTTCAAAATGGATTCCCAGTTTCTGTCTGATCTATATACACCTGGCGAACAAGACCAACATGATCCATTAAATTAATTCCTCAAAACTTATTCAAGTCCCAAATAAAGCAAACATGAATATTCCATAATAGTTTTGATGTTCTCGGGGTAATTAACGCATGTTTCATAAATGTGAATATTACGAACAAAGCAGCGGAGCCACAAAAACAAAATGAGTAACCAAAATTTGCCCATGAATGAATGAATTGTTAATCATTTTACAATTTATTTGTTTTACAATAAAAAATATGGGCAATGTTTCCGTCTTTGTTTTAAGAAATTTAAATTTTTATGATTCTTTGCTCACGTCCTACTCACCCACGTATTAGCCGTGAATGAATTTCACAAGACGCCGACAAAATATTTACGACGTCACAAGAAGTGCCATGAGTGTTGCAATTGTCACAATATTTATTTTTTATATTTTGGACAAATTTCATGATCTCCAATCTATACTATAATTAATAAATATATCCACATAAATACCCTAATTAGTCTATATTGTTGTCATATAAATTGGAAATCATTGTGATTTATTAAAATGTTATAGAAAGTTCCGAGTTCAAATTGATTTTCGAAAATATTTATAATTTAATTGATATCTCCTGGATTATTTGGTATATATCACCGTGAAATCAACTGTTTTAGATTCGTTTAGCTTCAGACTTTTATTTGAGATACAAAATATTAAGATACGAAGAAAAAAAATTTTTTCATAAAAATTTCGCCCATGGTTAGTCCATGATTTTTTTAGGGCAAAAAAAATTTTTTTTCCAATGATGATGTTAGATGTCTCATTCGAAAGAATATGCCTTCCCAAATTGTGGAAAACGTGTATTTTCCTTCTACATATCATAGTTTTGAAAACATTCGTAATTGAAGTTTGGTTAATTTGTGTCTTGGATAAATCAAAAAATAAATAAAAAAAAATAAATTTCTATTTTCCAGTAAACTCGAGTCTTTCAATTTCTAGAGTATGTAGTCGATTTCCGACTGCAACTGGCATTCCCAGTCCAAATAAAAGTGCGTTGAAGTAACATTACAAGGTTTACACAGAAACAAAAACAATTCTGACATTGAGAAATTCTCACTTGAGCACAAGGAACACTCGTGAAAGTTACCCACTTCGATGAAATGAAACACAACGTTAGCCGTGTTTGAGATTCATATGGATCACGACCGTAGTAGATTTTTTGAATGTATTCCAACAACAACTCTTGAGCTGTGTTCTTTTAGTCACTCTAATAGAACTGAACTGTCAAATCCCATACATTCTTCAGAACAAGTCCAGTTCTGAACAATTACTGGAACTAGATCGCTAGTTCTGAACAGCATATCCAGAATGGGCGAGCTAGAAATATCCAGATGGCGGCATGGTTTATTTTCCTTGACGCGAACCTAAATTTTCCTATAAATTCCAAAAAATCACATTTTCTTCAAAACTTTCAGTTAATTTTATCTGAAAATTTAAATTCAAGTAATATGTGAGGAATTTATACAAGCAAGGGCTAACAAAATGAAAAAAAATCGAAAAAAGTTCATGTAAATATAAAGTGAAGTTGGTAAAAGTTTGTAATCTATCAAGAACAAGTCCGGTGCGTTCTTTTGCTACTCTAGTTTTGTACTCGATAGCGATGACCAAAAGAACACGGCTTTGATCTCGATAGCTAGCGGCTGTTGCAAATTTCTGCATCTAGCTAGGAATGTCTTCCTGGTTTTGCTGCTAGTCGACACGTAGAAATAGAAGAGCGTCTTTAAACGCGAAAGATTCTCCTAAATTGAATTGCATTCCAGAATTTGTTTACAATTTTTGGGTAGAAAAATTTGTGTCAGAAAACTTGTTCCAATCAAATAAATTTGAATTTGTAGCGAAAGAAATAAAACGCTACAAATCGTTCGGAAAATGTTCTTTGATTCTCCGAAAAATATTGCAGTAATAAAATTTGAATACGATTAGCCCATATTTTTATTATTGTATAAATTATTAGAATAACATAAATAGAAACTATTTTATTTTGTATTAGAAAGAATTTTGTCAATTTATGTAATCTATGGAAAGAAAAAATTCGTTAAAAATTCAAATGACACTTTTTCGAACTTGAATTCATTAAATCTTTCTTGCACGGAAGGCGTTGTCAACAGAGCGGCTAATTTTTCAAAAAAACCGGACCTACATAAATTGAATTTTCTTCTATGGGATATCCAATAAACACTGTGAGATTTCATTAAGATATTCAAATTTTGAAGCATTTATCTTTTGTACAGTTTTGAGTCGTAAAACGGGCGACTCTGTTGCACTCGAGACATTTCTTTGACAGGAATGACGGTAATATCTCTAAGGTAATATGTATAAGAAACCTTTTTATTATTTTTCTATGGATATGTTATGGGAACTTAAGAAGGCCACAGCATAAGAAAGCTGCGTTTCATAAAATCAAGATGATCATATGCCTCACGCATCTAAATGTTGGATCAATATGAATTTATTCGTAAAGGAAAGGGACCACCAAAAGTTCCAGGACAACAAAATCCATGGTCAAAGCTTCACGCAGAATTCCACTAATTTTGCTTTAAGGGAATGTGAAAATGTGCACCCATGTTTTTTGTATGGAGAAATAAATTTTTCAAATTCTTTGTCTGCGTGTATTTTCAACACAATTGTATTCCAATTTTAACTTTTTTTCGGAATAGTCTGGACTCTGGAGGAATGAAGTTATAGAACCGGCATTTGTTGTTTGATTACGTTACGTTCCTGTGAACGATACAAGATTTATTATGCGAGATTTCTCCTATAAATGCGATAGTTTGTCCTCTATCGCTGTTTGTTCAAAACTAATTCTGGATTGAGAGCTAGAAAAGTATTGTATTTAATATGTACTTGAGAGTTAAAACTGGCGTTTCCTTGTTCAAAACTGTCTTGTTAACCAATGCAAATTTCAGAACGTCAATTAGTAATAGCTATTTATGTATCAAGGGTGTAAAGTGACGCTTTCTTACATTCGTGGACTGCCGCATAAGTGTAAAGTTCTGTCGCATGCGTACAAAGACGAGTGGAGAAATTGTGGCGCGAGACGAAGTCGAGCTCTACAACTACATGAGTCTTTGTACTTAAGCGTCATGATCAAGCGCAAATGCAGCAACGACTGCAAGCGTGCATCACTTTAAATCCGCGGTGCTGCGTGAAAAATTGAATTTGAGATTAATATTCACACGAATATGTTACATAAAGTTGTACTTTACACACTAGTGCGGTAAAGTAGGATAAGAGTTTTGGGTGTTTGGGAATCGAACACTTTACGCACCCAAAGCGCACATTCAAAATTCAACTTTCGCACGCGTCGCATGACATTGTCAAGAATGTTTCTCCAGTTGAAATAGAAATACGAAAAGTGGTCCAACTTCCGAACGATGACTTCCTGACGAGACAGGAATGTCAAAATATTTATCTGTCAAATTTGTGGGCGCATCCATTCGATGTAAATCGGACAAAACAATGGAATTAAAGAGAAACGCGCAGCAATCTGTCAAAACGGATTGAGAAATGTCAAAATAAGAATACGGGTTAAAGAATTCTGCCAAATTTGACCTTACAGCGTCCATCTTAATTGTGACTAATTAAAAATTATATTTTTATTCAAATTTTCGCAATAAAAAATGAAAGATTCATGTTAACTGCACAACTCTTCCGCAATGATTTTTTAATTTTTAACGAATTTAGGAACTGTAATTTTCCACAAATATATAATTTTAAATAATTCATAATTTATTTGCATTTCCGTAGCCATGAGATGGTGATGCCGATGATACCATTGGGTCTAAAAGAAACAAAAGAAATAAATTTCATGGAACCATTCTCTGACTTCATTCTCGAGCACTACAGTGAAGATTCCGGGGTATATACAGATGCCATTGCAGATATAACAGACACAAGACAGGTAAGATGAAATAATTTCACTATTATTAAGTTATTTTTTTGTTTAATTAACGAGTAACATTCGAAAAATGCTAATTTATCATTGTTTCAGGCTGCACGAACACCGGCCCGAGACCTCCAAGGGGTCTCACTTCTCTTTCGCTACTACAATCTCTTGTACTATGTCGAAAGACGATTCTTTCCGCCAGATAGGAATTTGGGTGTTTACTTTGAGTGGTACGACTCATTGACAGGTAACCATTGAGATTGATAAAGATGCCTCAATTTGAATACAATCCGTTCTAGGTGTGCCGTCATGTCAGCGGACAATCGCATTTGAGAAAGCCTGTATTTTATTCAATCTGGGTGCAGTCTATACACAGATCGGAGCAAAGCACGATCGAAGTTCTGAGAAAGGTTTAGATGCTGCTGTTGATAGCTTCTTGAGAGCAGCAGGAATATTTCGACATATTTACGATACGTTCACGAATGCACCATCTATGGATCTGAAACCTCAAGTTCTAGAAGTACTAGTTTCTCTAATGTTAGCACAAGCACGAGAGTGTCTGTTTGAAAAGTTACAATTACAAATCGAATCCTTATCTTTGCGCGATTCAAGCCATGTAAGATAGAACTTAATGTCCTGAATGAAACTCATTTGATCAAACTCATTCTCTTACAGCTCCATCGTGATCTTGCTGGAGAAGCAGCACAACTCACTTTCGAATACAATGAAATGCACACTAATATACAGTCAAATGACACACACACATATCTTCCTGAATGCTGGGCAGGACTAGTACCTCTTAAGGCTGAATATTACAAAGGTATTCCCTAGTGAAATTTTATAAAATTTTATATCAGTAATATGCATTTACAGCCTTAGCACATCATCATGCTGCTAAAAGCATCGAAATTAGTGAGAAAAGTGGTACAACAACAATTAAATCAAATAAGAAATCACAGGATATAGAATTATTTATTGAAAATGATTTCTTAGCTGATAATGGTGCTAAGACGTCTAGTTTAAAACGTGCTCACATCAAAGAATCAATAGCTAGTCACGAGGAGGCACAAAGATTACAGAGAATGTGTAGATATTTAAAAGTGAGTATCTAGTATGAATTCAATAATATCTCGCGTCATAATTATGAAATATCATTCTTGCAACTGGATTCATAGATCTACAACGAATATATGAGAATGAAAAATCGCAAAAGTTTAAAATAATTTGATAATTAATTCATTTTTAATTTAACGCAATTTTGTGAGAATCTTCTTTGACAGCTTAATGATTATGGATTGCAGCTCAAAGGTGGATTTCTCGAAATTATTAAAAAATTAATTCAAAATAGTGAAACACAAATTCTCTGTACATTTTAGAGACTTTAAATCATTGAAGGGCAAAAATTGTAAGCAGATTAATTAAAAAATTCAAGAAGCAAAAAATAATTGTCGTAATGGCGTCAATGTCCGGCAATAGTTAAAACGGAAAATTAACGTATTTTATGACAATGATATTTAGAAAGTGAATTTTTCATATTGGCAACACTGATTCTCTTATTTATTACAAGTGAGGGGTTACAGATGCGAATTAACAAATTGGACGAGTGTTAGTGATTTTATCTCTGTATGAGTGAGAAAAGCGTAACAGTACAAAAGAGCCGTTTGCATAAAGATGATTTTCCATTGTTCTTAACAGTTCTTTACGCGTACGTGCTTGCATAAAATATTTACCAAATTTCATACAGACTCGTTTGTACAAAATAAACATGTGCTTATGGAATTCTTGAATATGTTTATTAATACAACATTTTGTAATATTTATTCATTTATTAGACTGATTAATTGAATTTGTATTTAAACTACACCTTCACAAAATTGGTGGTGCCAATTAACCAGTAACTATTGGGACCTAATTTTATATTGCTACGACGAAGGGATAAGAAAAATTAATCATATCATCTGATAGATCATTGACTCCACAGTAAAACAAAGTATATTGCTGATTTTGAATATTGTTCTTTTAACTTCAATAGTCTGTTAGAAAGAGTTTAACAGTGGGGGGTTAAGTACATAAATATGTACCATTGCAAGAGTTACTAAAAATTCTTAAACTGAATCCATGTGATTCCTCTTTATCACCAAATATCTCAAAAATTGAAGGCAGTTAAAACTGTCAGTTTGAAAATAAATATTATTCCAACACTTTTGAGCAAGTTTTGCACATAAAACCGTCATTCTTTTGTAATAACCCACTTAAGAAAGGTTCCATTTGAGTGATTGTGTAGAAGATATCTGATCAAAAATAGAATGCGTCTCGTTCAAGGCGACTTGAATCCTCATTGATCTCGTAAACATGTAAACTTCAAGATAGTTGAAATTCACTGAACCCGAGAAATCTTAAAGGAATATTTCATGATGCATTAAGGAATTTATGCAAACAGCATCGGCTTCTTTGGATAATCCCTTTGAAAATGATAGCGCTATCGCTGTATCAAGGATAGTAGAATGTCTAAATCTGAATCTCTTGTGTGTCTACCGACAACAAAGTATTCACATGTTTCAGAATGTCAACGGGACAAGACAACAATAAACTTGTCTCGGAAGAGTCACAGGTGAAGGTGCAAGGTACATTCCATTCGCCATTAACTACCGAACAGTGAAACTTGCTGGAACGTAACCGACCGGCTTAAAGTGAATTTTCTTCATTTGAAATTTATGCCTGAGGTGTGGAAAAATTACCGTCACGTTTAACACCATTACAACGTTTAAAACTAAAAATAAAATATATAAAATCTTGCGAATGTTTTATATCAAGAACAAGCACAGATCGGAATGCAAATCAACGATAAACATATCCCTTGATGTTTTATAAATAAATTCCTCGTGTTCAATTGATGCAGAGATAAAAGTAAAGAATTATGTTTATTAAGTGGTACTTTGTATTAATTTGTTTGTATTAACTAATAATAACTAATTAATATTGATTTGATTATCTTACTTTACAGAATAAAGTCTCTTTAACACAAGTTCTACAAGAGGCGCTTTATAAAACGAGAGATGAATACGAGAAATACCAGGAGGAGAAACAGGACAAGGATATTGATGAAGACTTCGATCTGGTTGAGGTTAATGTTGAAGGTGAAATTGAATTTGAATTTATTTGAATTTTATGTTTTGATTGAATTTTTGTATCCTCTTCCAGCATGCTCCAAATTCACACTATCCTTAACTGGACCCGACTTCACTTCACACAAGGTAAGATGTTCGGAGAAAATTGTAAAAACAAAAAATTTTGACGTTTCAAGTTTATTGACATTTTAAAATTTTTGCAAAAGTTCTGTGCCTTAGGTCTGAGTTTGTTCTAACTTAGACCGAATTTTCCAAATTCCCTGAACCAGTTCAAAGTGTCCCGTCTGTCCAAGGCATTAGACCTAAATTAGACTTTCTTAAAACGGTTCGAAATTAAATTCCCTATACACCCAATTCTGTTCTTACACGATTTTGATTTAACACGAATTAGGAATAAAATTAATTCTCTTTTTACACGACCTATTTTGATTTAACACGATAGACCCAGTCTGTTCTGAAGACGCAAGCATGACGGACGTTCACAAACCGCCAAAGATGCAATATATTTTTTTGCACGAATTTTTGTTACATGTACTCTTCGAGAACGTATCTATCGTGGAAAAACAGGATTAGGTGTACATATACGCCAGGGCCTGCACTTATCTCTTTAGTCTAAGGTGTACAGCTATCAAATCTCATTAATTGAAAATGTGCAAACGATAGTAGCAGGGTTAAACCTGCATCACTCGTTAAATGCGTGAACTAGAGACATTTCGATGACGATGTTCTAGAATGGACTCTCATCAAAAAAGTTTAATAACGTGCTGATACTAAAGAGGGACGAGTTCTACATGGTAGTAGGTCGATTTGCAAAAAGTGACGCCAACAACACGCGGTGTTCCCAAGCGGTCCCCCATCTAAGTACTATCCGCGCCCAACACTGCTTGACTTCGGTGATCGGACGAGAACCGGTAGGCCAGTGTGGTTTGATTGTTGACAACTGAAAAGAAGTAGTGTGAATAGACAACTCTCCGAAATTTTCCTTCTGATCTAACTCCTTCCTCCGAAAAAAATTTAAGCAAATACTCTTGACCATAGGCAGGTATTCATTTATGTATTGTGTATACTATCCCGGGTCACTTTATTTATTTAATCCTTGGACCAATTTGGTCTAACTATATCTAATGTTTAAAGGCCTCCAGAAGATATTATAAATAGAATTTCTCGAAGAAGTTTCATGAAGAATATGATAAACTTGTAATTTTGCTTACTTCAGGTGGACGATCCTTTCAAGAAACTAGGACCAATGGCCATATTCTCAGCGCGAAGGCATTGGACAGCACCGAGGTGTGTGCGTTTGCAGAAAGGATCAGCAGATGGTAAGAAAGACCAACAATGCACGTGTAATATCACAGTGAATACACACGACACGAGTGTAGAGAATCACTCGAAGAATTGTACAAAATGTAAAGAAGCTGGAAGTGAAGAATCCGCAGAAAGTTTTGGTTTCCATGTACGAGGAGATGCCCCAGTCATAGTGTCACATGTGGAAATCAACTCATTGGCAGATGTAAGATAATTCCTTGATAAAACATTGTTATCACATCATTTAATGCTCTATCAATTTCAGCTTGGTGGAATCAAAGAAGGTGACTTTATTGTAGAAATATCTGGGATCGATGTAAAATGGTACACACATCAGCAAGTTGTCAAGTTGATACAAGCAGCTTCAACAAGTCTGGAATTGAAAGTCATTACTCCAATGGACAGAAACTACTTAAAAGTAATTACCAAAGTTTTATAAAACTGCTTCTAAAATGTTATCTCTGAATTCTCCTAACAGCCAATGTCATCCAAGGGATCAATATCAACTTTATCAGCAGCTAGCTCTTCAGGAGTTTCTTCTGGATCATCCAGCCCGACTGGAACAACATCAAAACCAAAATCACGAAGCAAATCTACCAAAGGCCGACTGGGGAGCCTATCTTCAACAGGATGGAATCCGTTCCGAAGAACCCATAGTCTAGGAAAGATTTTCTGATTGATTCATTCATGTTGTGGTTCTCCAATTATCATTATCGAAAGCGATAAAAATCAATTGGAGAATTATTTTAACGTTAACAGTGGCCATTATAGACATTTTGTTTGTTTGTTTTTTAAGAGGTTTATATTGAATCCATATAAAAAGAAAATTAGGGAGACTACAATAACTATTTCTAGACAAAAACAATATTTTATTAATTATTGTACATTATTTTTGTTAAACTTTGTGTAAAATGTTTTTTTGCCTTGTTTTATAGTTCACTTATTTCTTGTGTTATATACATATCCTTGTCCGTTTTATTTCTTTACTGAGAAATTATTCCAAATCGCATGAAAATAGTTCAAATGTAAATCCTGATATTTATTAAATCAGATGTAATTATAGATATACTACTGTACTTAATAATATATAAATAAACAGTTATAAATAAATCCTGCATATTTTAACTTCAAAGTTATTTGGTTGTAGTTATTCTAAAGAAGAGAAATTATTGATACTATCTGATATAAATACCATCTAGCTAAACACTAAAATTAGTTTTTCCTGATCCTATGAATTATAATAGTTCCGTATCCTGATTCATTTATCATATACTTGACTCTGGTTCGCAGGTGGACAGAGTTTATGATTTAGCCATGCATACCAAGTTGTTAGTGGATTTACTTGATTTAAATATCAATCTGCAAACAATCTGTTAGCGATTAGAGCACTATCTGTTCTAATGTGAACACTATTTGAAACATCATTTCAAATCCATATACTAGAATGAGTGCTTTCTTTAGTGGGTATACTTGTATTCAAATCAAAAGGTAAAGAACGTTGTTTGAACTTTGTCGCTTTTCATCTGCAAAATATGTTTGGTGTACGCAAAGTTTTCATATTTTTACAACTCATAAATATTACTAATAGCAGAACTTAAAACTATTGTAAGATTTATTCAAGTTGAGTTCTATTTATCCATTTACATTCTCTTTTATTATGGTTTTATGCAATACTAGGAATGCCCGTGGCAGTCGGAAATCGACTGCATACTTAAGAAATTAAAAGACTCAAGTTTACTGGAAAATAGAAATTTAGTTTTTTGTTTATTTATTTTTTTTTCACAACTATGATACGTAGAAGGAAAATACACATTTTCCACTATTTGGGAAGGCATATTCTTCCGAATGAGACATCTAACATCATCACTGGAAAAAAAAGTTTTTTGCCCTAAAAAAATCATGGACGAAATTTTTATGGAAAAATTTTTTTCCTTCGTATCTTAATATTTTGTATCTCAAATAAAAGTCTGAAGCTAAACGAATCTAAAACAGTTGATATCACGGTGATATACAAAATATTCCAGGAGATATCAATTAAATTATAAATATTTTCGAAAATCAATTTGAACTCGGAACTTTCTATAACATTATAATAAATCACAATGATTTCCAATTTATATGACAGCAATATAGACTAATTAAGGTATTTATGTGGATATATTTGCAATATGATTCAAAATTATTAAGATATTCAAGTATAAAATGTAAGGACATAATTTATTATAATTTGTAATTCTTTTGCTCATGCCCTTGACAGAGCGTGCGCGATGCACATGCGGGAGTGTGAGCCTTATGGATATATGACCTTTGGCTGTGTAAGTGGACAATTTTTCTTACTCACGCTCCGGCGTATGCATTGTTCACGCAATTACGGGTAAACTACTTGACCAATTTGAATTAAAAGTATATTCTGCACCTCTTCGACAACATATCTTTTAAATTGTGCATTTTTATCAAAATTGTCCGTAGGAGGGGTCACAAAATTTATGTTTGCGTATTAATTATAGTATAGATTTGTCACTTACAAATACATTTTTCTTATTCAAAAACACGTTACAAGAACAAGTGGGTTGCCATTTTGGGGGGCTGGAACAGATTAATGGAATTTCAATGGGGAAAATTGTTTTGGGATACGTGATAATTGACATACGAACAAGGTTACGGGACGAATTAAACTCGTATCTCGAGGTATCACTGTACAGGATTAAGTTCTGACTCTAGAAACATAAAGTACAAGAAACTGATTTCACGAAACTAAATCTACTTAACAAAAACCCGTCTCAATTAGAAATATAGATATGTTCACGATCCTAGAATAGAAATTCTATTACTTACACTAGAATCAAACTAAATCTACAGATGTAATTTACTTACTTTCTTATAAAAGAATTCAGCAAAATAAGATAAAAGCTTGTCTTATATCAGATGTTTATAATTTAGATATCCGAAACGAATTATACGTTCCGAAACATGAAGCACGAAGATGAGACACTGAAACCAACAGCTTGTCAATTCACACACTTTAAAAGCAACATTTTGTCACAAATGAACCTGGAACGAAATTGGGATTGACGAAAGACAATTTTGATCCTAAATTCAGGAACATAGATGCCACATGATCGTATGACTGTCTGTTGATGACTAGTAGAGTGAGATACTTTACATATTTTATTCAGGATTAAGCGTATCATCGTTATCATTAGTTTTGTCACTGTCTCCACAAAGTTCACCAGTAACTTCTGCTGGCTTCATTCGCTTGCGTCTGACTTGTTTGGTTTCTAGCTATTTAGTCACAAAGTTCAATTAAGAAATTCTGCTGACTAAACTGCTGACCCACATTCTCTAAGGCAGTTTTCCCTCAGTCTTCAACTTCTGCTCCCCATCCAAATAAACCACAAAAAATTAATAACCAACAAGTTTGTTTTAAGTTTCGCAAGAGAAATATCAATTGTTATGCAAATGATATATGAAATAAATGAAGAATAAATTAAATGAAGTAAAAAACATTTCATTACATATTGAACTAGTTTTAATTTTGACTTTTATCGAAAGAATAATTTTTTCCAAATTGATTCTATTCGATTCCAAATACAAGTTTTATTTTATTTTTTTGTTGTGATGATTTTCATACCTCACATATTTTTTTAAAATTTTTTTTCTTGTGTTTACATTCAAAATCTAGATTTCACATACAATCATAATACAAATAAATAGTATTATTGTAAAAGTTCATTTTCCTTCGTAAATAGTAAATAAAAAATTATAAAAATTAGAAAATTCATTCATTATATATTTGTTATGTTGCGATTTTCGTCTTATAGCATCATCATGATTTTACATTTTTTTTGTTATATTACTTTATATTTATGTTTCTATAAATTTATTTTAAATAAAAATAATACTGAGAACAGACAGAGTCACATGAGATATTTTCCAAGGTGTATTGATTGCATCAGTTTTACTTTTAAATCCTTGGAAAATTTATTAATTATTATTTTCATATTTTTACTTTATATCAATAAATTACGTCTTTTGTTTTTTGTTTTTTTTCTGTTTTTTTTTTTCATTCACTTACTTAGTATATTCATAATATATATATATATATATTGTTTTTGTTTATATATTTAGTTATTTTTATTCAATCTAATGACAATAAATTACATTTAATTCACACGAAAATAGACAATATTTTAGACTAGAGTGACTAGAGAATAAGTCTTAAAAATTGAGTTAAGTTCTGTTGCATTTTGAATTACAATTGAGATCACGAACGTTTTTTTTTTGTTTGTATTATTCATTTTAAATTCTTAAATAAATTTAATTTACTTATACATGATTTATATTTTTTTGTGTATTTTTTTTATTTTATAATTACCACGTTTTTAATTAATTTAATATTATGGGATATTCATATGTTTGGTATCATTTTCAACCGTATTTAATCGTAGATAAAACTAGTCGTTTCGGAGAAGATATCATCTTCTAGTTTTTCACCAACAGCATAATTGCCAAAAACCCATTCTTTGCGAATAAAATTACCATCAGTTGTGCTGGTATTTAAATCTAATGCGCTCGATACAAATGAAAATGCTTTTTCATCATTTTCCAAGCAAATACCTTCAGAAATTGAATCGTTTTCAAACAAATTTGGATATGAAAAACTGTTCGATAAATCATTTGTATCAATCAAATCTGGATCGAATTTCTGAATGTATTTGCTTGCTTCAGTACCAGAAATGTCACTGCAGTCTTGAGATACATCATTGCAGACATTACTGTCTGAAGTTGAAGAATTATTATCGGAAGATGCATTTAAAGAAATCTCTGGTTTATCTGTATTAGATGTTGAAATAATTGTTGCTGATGCAGAAATCGATGAAATTGATGAACTTGGAGTTGGTGGAGAGTTAGAGTTAGTTATAGTTATAGAATTAGAAGATGAAATTGGAGTTGGAGTTAGAATTGGAGTTAAAGTTTGATTTTGAATTGATTTTTGAGAAGTTTGTGATAGTGATGGAGATGCTGTAGAGGATGTAGAAACTGATGGAATATTTTCATCAACTGTTTTGATATCATCATTTGATTCTAATTTAATTTGCACAACCGTATTCGTTGATGAACGTGTTTGTACACCGCTCGATTTGGTTTTTGGTTTTTTCTCAATAACTTCTTGATGGGTTTGTAAATGGGTGCGATAATTGACATTACTAGTGAATTTCTTTTTGCATAAAACACACTCAATCATTTTAGCTTCATTGGTATGAACTCTGGAATGTAGTTTGAGATTGTAACGTTGACCAAAACCTTTGCCACAAACTTCACATCTAAAATTAATTAATAATATTTATTTATTTTGAATCTTATTTTAATGAAATTTAAATTTATAAACTTACTTATGCAATTTCATTCCTGTATGAAGTTTTGTATGACCACGTAATGATGCCAATGCACTGAATACTTTACCACAAACATCACATGTTAAATTCACATTTGCATTATGAATTTTCTTGTGAACTTTAAAGTATTCAAAACTCATGAATTCCTTTTTGCATACTTCACATTTGTATTTATGCCTTTCAGCTTGTTGCCCACTATGGACTCTCATGTGTTTTATGAAATTTGGCCGAAAACGTACAACTCTACCACAAATTTGGCACTCGTACGGCTTGCATCGCAAGCAATGTTTCTCATAGTTCTTCAATGATTTCAATACCATGTTACAAATGGCACATTTCATGTTATTCTTATGTCCAGACATATGAATATCATAGATTTCTTTACTCTCAAAATTTTCAGAACATTCAGCACAATTGTAATCAACTCGCATCTCCTCAAGTTTCGTATCATCTTTTACGATTATAGTTACAGCTTCAGTTTCATGCTGTAACTGATCATCATCATTATTGCTTTCGATCATACCCATTTTATCTTCATCTTCATCATCACAAGAATTATTGATATCGTCACCTCTTATAGCCATTTGAGCCTCTTCGATTGTCTGTTCACTTAATAATAATTCGATTTGTTGTGTTAGCGTATTATCAGCAGCAAATGTAACTGCCCCATCGATATTTTTTATTTCGATTAATAATGGAAATGGTGCAACTTCAGCAAAGCTTCCTTCCATCATTTTTATCCTGGTTTGGCTTGTCTTGCCTTCGTCCTTTCACTTAATGGGGAATGTAACACAAAATTCACGTTGCGTCTGGCTGCTCTCCTCTTATTATTTTGTTAAACTTTTAAAGTTCACATTATTCTTTAATAGATTCTTTGAATCCGGAGGGATATTTCGGCGAACAAAACCGATCAAAATCCAATTTTTGAGGTCCAAATTGTTTATTTACACAAGTGACGACATGATGGCTTTGACATTTAAAACTTTCCGGATAAAATGAAAATTTTCTTATCCACACCTTTTCGCTTTTTTCACACTAGAGGCGCTTCAGTCGGCAGAATTGAATTTCAATCATTTATACATGACGCAAACCATCGAGCAGATACCAAGTTTCCTTTATAAATTTATTTAATTCTATCAATAAATCTAAATCAAATTCATAATTAAATCAATAATCTCTTTAATAATTTGCTAAAAAATTCAACTAATCTATTGAGGTAATCAAAGGAAGAGAATACGTTAGAAAATTTTCCTTATATTGGAAAATGCCAACAGATGGCAATGATATTAGAGAAATACATTTTGTTTCCAGCGGACTTAGTGCAAAAACCACTGCAGAGTTTCGGAAATGCCAAACTTATTTCGAAAATTGGATAAAATGAATTTTTTGAATTTTAATAATTTTACGTTGTGATAAAAACATTCTGTTTTCATTCTAGAAATACATTTATTCATTATAACTACTGAAAATAACATGGAATACATATCAACTAAGAACTATCGAGCACAAAGAAGAATTTGGAGTTCACCTTATATCTTCTGTCATTGACTATCCTCTGGAATGAGTTTCCACAATGGAAGAAGAAAAGGAGAAGTTTAACTAAACGAGTTGGAGTTATCACTGGTTGATAAAAGAAAAGCGACATCAACTCTATATCATTAAGCAGAATAGAACTTTATTAACTCTTAAATCCTACCCATACTGGATACTTTTCCCACCCTTGCGGTCTTGTGGACCCTAATATATATTAGTGAATAGTTTAGTATTGAAAGACAGTTTTATAAAAATATATATTTGTTATCATAGAGTAGTTAGTTGACTGGCAAATGACAGCAGCATGTTTCCTACACAGTGGTTTTTGGCATCAATCGACAATTAAAATTGATAAAAGATGAATGTCTATCCGTTTTTGAAGTGAAATTGCTTTTCTGGGAGGCATTTCGAGCGATTGATGAAACGCTAATCCGGACTGCGACGTTCAATTGAAACAGATTCAAACACGCGCCAAGTAAAATGAACCATGGCGCCATCTCGACACTTCTAGCTAAAGCGTCACCCGAGTGGCGTAATGTTTGACTCCGAATTGAATGTCTCAAAATATCACGCATAGTATTTTCTTAAAACAACAAGAAAAACAAAATTTGTAGTGGAATAATTTGAAAATATTTCGAGAAACATCGCATTTGACATGGCAGTACAAATGCAAACTTATAGCAACTGACCGCCATAACCACAACGCAATCGCGACCAGCCCATGCCAATTGCCAGACAAACACGAACACAAAGCAATCGAACCAAGAAGAAGAGCGTCTCGAGTGGAAGGGAAAAAATTGACGTTTCTCGCCCGAGTCGGAGTCGGAGTCCGAGTTCGAGTTTTGTGTGCAGCAGACGAGCGAGTGTCGAGGAAAAATAAAAATCAGAATTTAACGCCGTCACTGGTGTAAATCTGCAGTTACGTGTGTGAAAAATTCGAATCGTGAAAATTGAAAATTATTGAGAAAATTCGAAAATATTGAAAAGGAAAAGTGGAAATTTTCCAAATGTAAAAGAAAATATTACAAATCAATACAAATCAATTGACAAGTGTTTGTGTTTGTGCGGTGTCGCGTGAAGCAACATAAACACACACGGACGGGTGGTGGTGAAACTGAAGGAAAACACAATTTTCCGTGAAAATCCAAAGAAAACCATCTTGAATCGCATTCAAATGGCCAAAACAAAATTCATCGAGTGCGACTTACGCCAGTGACAGGAGTCCAGGAGGCGACTCCGTGAAAGTTTCGCAGAATTTTCATCATTTCCTTCTGTTAATTGTTGATTTGTTTTGTTTGTGATATGTGAAAACGTTTAATTAATTAATTAATTGATTACGACACTGAATGACACTTTGTGTCCCACCACCGTCCTTGGAATCTTGGATCGGGACAAAGTGCTGCAAGAATTCGATTCGGGAAATCATGAAAATTTCAATGAATTTATTTTACAAGGAAAACGACGAAATGTATCGAAGATAGCGTGAAAGCGAAAAAGCCAAAAAAGAAAAATTTCTCACCTGCAGCAATCAACGATTTTTGTGAAATTTTACTATAAGGAAAATTTTTAGGTTTTGTGTGAAAATTGAAAAGTAAAGAAAGGAAAAGTTTTCATTGTTTCAAAATTCCTATTGGAAAGGAAGGAAGGAAGGAAATTCGCCCACTCACACAAGCTCCAAAACAGAGTCGCAGAAGACGAAATTGGAGGAACTGTCAGTTTGACGTTTCTGTAAAGGAAGAAAAATTTAATGAAATTTTATTTGAAAATTAATTATTACGTAAAATTTTAATTTGAGTCGTTTCTATTTTTGTCAAGTCGGTTCTATCATTCACATGGACCCCCTACGTCTTTGTTTGTGATTTTGTGTGTGACATGACAGTTTTCGACCCCCCACCAATGTGCAGTGCAGTGTGTGTTTGTTTTTGTTGAAATTGTTTGAAAATGAATTTTTCTGTTATGAAAAATTCAATTTGAAAGTGCAATTTTCGAAAGAGTTTTAAAAAGTGTTTTAGTTTTAGTTTTAATTGTATTATTTATTTATTCCCTCGAATAAATCCTTGACGCACCTGCATCTTGTTCAACTTCAACTTCAACTACAATTTCGATTTCATCAAGTTGAATTTCTCATTTTGGAATAAGTACAACCACCAGCAGCACCTGTCGAAGATGTCGTCGCGAGCTATTCCAGCAGATAAGGTAAAGTTCAAATCGATTTTCTTCTTTCTGTTTTACAAAGAAAGTCATAAAGTATATTGTGCTCTTACACCTGGGAAAGGATTTGGAGAAACCTTATTCGTTTGTGTAGGAAAAGGACACTCACATTTTGTTTTTGTTGAAATTTTCTGCGTTGTTTCGTTTCTTCCCTTGGAAATTGAAAATACGTGACACATTCAAACTCGTTTTCTTGATTTCAACTTTCATTCAATTTTGTTTTTTTTTTTTTCTTAATATTTTTTTTTCTTCAGTCATGAGGAATTTCTGGTGTGAACAAAAACAAACAATGACAGTTAATGGCCTTAAGTCTGGCTGTTGTTGTTCATGGTCAGTATTAGATTCGGTTGCGTCTGTGAATGTTTACAGTTGACAATTAACCGTTATGTGAATTCCATAACTGCGACCAATGCAATTTTACGAATCAATTAATTGTGTTACAATACGAAGACGAGGCTGAGAATTATTTTGAGAATTTTTTATCCAGTTCATGTCCTAAAGTATATTAAGTTTATTTTTATATATAACTTCACTTATTAGTTCACTTATTAGCCTTCATCCTTCTTCACTTATTAGTTTGTTGAGAATCATAATTAATGGTAATGTCGAACAGCATCATCATGAACAATTACAAGGAAGTGGCTAGAAACACAAAGTCTTCTGGAACTTATTTATCAACTATGATGTGTTTTGTTTGTTAATGATTTTGTTTTAGTATGAGTGTGAAACAAATTTCAACATGAAGGGCATCTAATGTGTTCTTCATTACAATGCTTTACTTTGTTGGAAATTATCCCGAAAATACCAAAATGTTATTTTCCTTGTGATGTAAAATTCTATCAGAACTTTTAAATCCGTTTTTCTCACGGCTAGCTCTTTTAGAGTCGGTGTCCACTGGTGTCCTTTTGAAATTTTGCACACTCTCTCTTTACATAAATTGCGAGGTAATAATGTCGAGTTTTCCAATTTTCCTAGTTTTAACGGATTTTAAAATAACAAAGTTTTCTAATGTTTTGATGAAAAATCAAAATTTTGTCTTCTGGTATCATTTTCGATTTCTGGTTTTAATTGATCCAGTGATGAGTTATAAGGGACACCGCAATTACTCTTTTTCTCTCGAGACATTCGCGCAGATTCACTGTCAATGGCTCATTTCTTCCTAAAAATTAATGAAAATTTCAGAGAATATTCCTTGAATATCACGTTATTATAGAGTAATTATAGAAACAAATATATATTTACTGTGTTGTCTAAAAAAATTATAGAAGTGAACAAATAAAATTTGATATCAAGCATTCCCTTGAAGATATAATATCTTAATTCCTTATAACTTATTCCAACAAACTAAACTGTTTGATTCAAAATTGTTAAGGCATCCGAGATGTAGATCTCATTGTCTACGTGTAAGTACCGAGTGTTTCCTCATGCTGTTACGAGAAACTCTGTAACGATGATTTACTCGGAAAGCTACTGTGGCAATGGAAAGTGTCCAATATTACTCTAAAAGCCGTAAAAATCAGAAGAAGCTGCCAATTTCAGTTTTATTCGCTCACATTGTCCTTGCAGCTTGTAATTCGTAGGTATGTAAGTTTATTTATGACACCTACAAAAACCCCTCTGTGTTTATCGGAAAAACCTTGAACTGGAACAAGAATCCGAATCACCAGAACGAGTCGACTCCACAATGGCGACACATAAAATTTGGAACGTAACAGTAAGACTCGTTCCACTTTCGAGTAAAACGGTAAAACTTGCTACAAAGATGTAATAAAGATGGCAGAACAATTTAACATTGACACGAACAAGATAATCAACCCACTCCGTAAAAAAAAAATATAGGAACTGGAAGCTCTAAGCATCTAATCCGAATTTTCACGTAAGGTAAATGACTCGAAACGTAGAGCAACTGTAATTTCGGTTGAAAGACGCCATTTTTTTCCGCTCTACTCGGAACTGTAAAAATTTGTTGGCTTATTTTTTGTTTTGAAGTAATTAAACCGATTCAGGTGAAACTGGACCGTTAGCCGTCTTTATTTTTATCTACCTCACAACTATTTATCAACTTTTATTCTCAGCGTAATCTTGTTTTTTTTTTTTTCCCGAAAAAGTTATCTATCTTGATGTAGAACGATGGCAAAAGAATAAATTTGTCTTTATTATGTTTCGACTTATATTTTTTTTTGGGATTTTTTCTAGATTTACGAAATATATTAGTACATTAGGTTTGTGTAAATCTACATCTACATTTGTATGGAAATGTTGTTGTGGGACGAAACGGAAAATTTTCTTTTCTACTTCGGGCTATTTATCAACACAAAACGCTAAATCTTCTATAGAATTGTAATTTAATATTCTCTACCGAAAAACTCATGTAACACATTGCCTTGATTTTGTAAATATCCGAATTAACTTTGTTTTTCCTCTCTCCTGCACTCTATGGCAATTGAATCAACCACTGATTAGGGATTACATGGATCGGCTCATGGTGATGGAATATAAATCCTGAGATGAATTTCTCACGGACACCAGCACACGTAGAAGTCTTATCCATGAAGCCTTTCGGATAATCAAGTTATCTTATTCACGGGGATTCGAACTGGGGTCTTCTGATTGCCGTGCAGATGCTCTTACCACTGACTATCATTTTACATATGCGTAATGTCAAGTACTCAAGTACTGGTCACAGAACTTTCATTAAGAGTTACAGAGTGTGGTTTGTCCACAACATCCCAATAAGACAAATGTCAAGGAATTTGCTACTGTCATTTATGAAGTTGAAGAGCGGTTAAACAAGAAATTAATTGGATTTTTTGTATTTGTATTTGTGTTCAGATCAAGATCAATACTAACTTATTAACTTTCTGGAGACTTCAGCTCAATTTCGGATATTTTAATGAATCCAACTCTCATCGACGTCACTCGACGTGGTGAAAGCTAAAGATTTTATCGTGTTTGGGTGTGATCTTATCAGTTCGAACACTTTCTTCTACGTCTTCTATCGGAAATTTGTGTATTTCACACTTTCTACGTCTTGTTTGCTGAATGAATGAATGATGGCGTCGGTAAATGTGTCGCGTCTCGATGTTGTGTGTTTTTGTTTGCCAATTTACAGACGAATGCTGAAAATTTTGTGTCCCTAATTTACATTAAACTTGACTGGAGGCGACGTGGAGCCTACAAATTTAAACTCAATATTTCTTGATATTCGTCGCTTCTAATTCTGAAATGATTTTCTACAATATGTTTCTTTTTTTCTGCAGTTAGCGCCATCTTGTATATGGGACGATGAACATTTCAGACAGTTAGTCACTTCCGAGTAGTCATTCTAGAGTTCCAATTTGTTTTTCTGTAATAAATGACTGCAAGAGAATAAGTAGTGAATTCTTCACTGAGCAAGAAAAACAGAACTCAGAGGAGATGATTTGTTTCGCATTCAAAATGTCAACAACCTTGAAACGTCAAAAATACAACTTCAAATAAGAACAAGAAATCAGTACTAAAACTAGCTGAGGTGTACACCAGGTTTTAATCAAAATGAAAAAAAAATACCAGTTTAGGTTACAAATTTACCTTTTGGGCACTAATCAGTCTTTTGGTAACCTGTTTTTCAGTGGTTACTAACAAACATGCACAAAATATGTGCAATGAGAGTTTGAAAACATTAAAGTGTCATTAGGACCTCTAGGGGTAATCGGACCCAATGGTAACCAATTCGAAATAATTAGTCTAACCTAACGAAAAAATCGCTAAATCATTTGTCTTCAACTTTTATAGTAAATGTTATGAAATAATGCATGTAACTAATAGACACAAAATACCATCTTCTTCTTAATATATAAAATCCTAATGGTCGTGAAGCAGAAAATGAATTTCATTCGCCGGAGAATGGGATTCGCTCTCTGAAAGCGGGGAAAATTCGTTTTATGTATTTTAGATCAAACAGAATGAATTTCTCACCGCTTCCTGGAAATGAATTTCATTCACCGGAGAATGGGATTCACTCAAGGGATTGCCCAAGATACTTGCCAAGGATTAAGATACTTAATTTGCTTGCGAAATTCGGAAGTTTGTTATAACTATTTTAAACTAAACTAATGTACTGGGGTCACTGCCATGCGCGTGCTGTCAGTGGCGATCACGTGACATGATCAAATGTACCAGAAACCTTCCTTGTAGTGACACCCATTACTCGCTAGCTCCCATTTCCCCTACTTGTCAATTAGGGAAGTTCGAATCCTTTTTCAATCAAAAGTTACAAGGACACAGTAAATGTAGATTTCGAGACTCTGAATATTATCCTTCTAGTTATTATAACTAGTTAATTCAAGTTATATATTTACTTATAATTATAACTCCACAACGAGAACATTCATTGGACTACCGTCAATTTTTGCTCCGAATAAGTTGCCGAAATTAGAAAACACTTTAAAATTGATTGAGTAAGTGACCTAAATTTGTATAACTCTGTCTCCATCCATCTCGTTTAATTAATATTTCCCAACTAATTAAGACGCCCAGTCGACGAGGAGCTACGGAGTCGCCATTTTCGGAGTTTTTCTTTTCAAATGATTTACATGTTTCTGACCTGATTCATTTTTCATCAGTTTACATAAATAGGATTATTTATTAATTTTTTGTTTGCCATTATTTTATACTACTCGGGACAGTGGAAGACATTTCCATAAATTCCTCATTAACATTCACGAATAAACTAAATATTTTTATTTTCTTTGCACTCTCCGAAAATCTGAATGTGTTCGGAGTCTTTTTGTGATTTGAATTCATAATTTCAAATCTACATTTCGAAATAGGGCATCATTTGTAAGACATTGTTGTCGCAATATTTGTTTTAACCAAATTATTTTGTTTTTCTTACATTTATTTTTGAAATTTCTCAAAATTATTTTCGGAGTTGCACAAAATTCACTTTTGATTTGTAATGCCTACTCACGGAAACATGACGACATCGCAAGGTTTCGATAATTAAAATAATTAAAAATCTGTTAATTTTTTGTGATAGGTTAAAAAAAAAAAAAAACAGTTAATTAGGGCACCTTCTAAAAAAATTATTTTTCTTCCATATTTCAAAACAAAGTGGAAGCAGAAAACACTGCATTATCGATTTCCTTCTTAACATATTGAAACATCATTGACATTCAGAGTAGTGGTTATACGTTTGATATAAAACTACAGGATTGGCGCAAGATTGTTGAAAACAAATTGCTTGTGAAAATAAACTTTTCTCTAGAATTACAGTAGAAGCTCTTTTATCCGTCTCTCTATCTTCACGATATCTTTACAATATTCAAAAAATTTAAATTATAGACGCATTGATTTTGAAAAGATTTCACGGTTTTGCGATGAAAGAAAGTGAAGCATTGTTTAATCAGTTAAAATTAACCAACTCTTTACCATCACGTTGAATATTTCTTTTGATACTATCGTTATGTCAATATACATAAAATTATTAATTCGTAGCTAAATATGTCTTTGGGCAAATTCGTTGTTTGTGAGTGTACTCCTTTCGTCAAAATCTAGGCCACGCCTCTGGTGTTGTGTCTGACAAATAAAAGAAGTTTCCAAGTTTCCAAATAAATGACCAATTGTTCTTGTTATGAATTTTGCCTAAGGTCGACACAACAAGAATTATGGAGAATGTTGACTGAATATTACATACAAGCAACTGTCGTATAAATGCATCTCTCTCTTACAACGTGACAATCTCATTCAACCAGTCTTCAGTGAGAATAACTTCCATTTCGATGTTCTTTTATGTCTTGTGATGCTTACTAATGATGGGCTACAGAAATTTTTCGTGGAATTAAGATTTCGTGTTGGCAGATTATATATGTTTTTCTCACTGCAGAAAGTCTAGCAAATAATGAATCCTTGAAAATATCTGTAGGAAGGAATCAGGTGACGGATACCTTGGTAACATCAAATAACTTTATAAATTAAGTTGTGTCCAGAATCCGATGCTGCAAATATACGGAATGAGTGAAATTCTGAAACCAGTCTTGGCGATCCAATTAACCAACTTGAAATGCATGAAATTTGAAACTCAATTGCGGGTTAATCTAGCCCCAATTTCTACTTATAACCTAGGACACGTTCTCCTAAAGGTCAACTAAATCAAATATGGAATTCTCATTAAATAAATTCGCTCCTGAATATGATCCAATTTCAAAGCGCGCTAACATTTAAAACATTTCATTTCAAAATGACGTAACCAAACTCCTTTGAAACGGAAAAAAAAAATTAATCGCGGCACGTAAATTATGCAATTTCCGAAAATAATCAAAAGAGGAATTCACTCCGAATTGGATTTTCGAAAAAACAAATAAAATAAAATAAAATTCCGATTAAATGTCATCGACGCCATGATTTGATGATTTTGACATTTGTCAATTAGTCAATTATCGACAGTAGTCAATGGACGGGAAGTTGGAATGAAATGAAAAATAAAATGCGACAAATTGTTATTTCCGGATAATGACCCGTGATTAATTATTTAATTAATAATAGTACGAATTTTGTTTACAATTCGATGCAAGCTGTTTGCACTTTCCACTACGTCGGCCATATTGTTTACTCAACTGAAAATGGCGTCTTGCGTGTGGACGTGACAATTATTTGATAAATGTTTTTTTGTTTATTTCTCTTCGCTTTTTTAGTAAATAAATTTACGTTAGCGTGCAAATTAATTTTTTTGCTAATGTCCAGCATTGAAATGTTTACGGTTTTGACAGTTTTTCGTCCATTTTTTGTGTTGATAATTTGGTTTTTTTTTTGTCAGTAGACATTGCGGCACCTACGCCTCGATTTTAATCGGGGGGAAAAATGTCGTAAAAACTATTCAAAATGTCAAGTGGCTTTGTTTTGTGGAGGTGATGGAATCAATTTTGATTTTGGGGGCTCGTAGATATCAGGGCGTTCCGTCATTTGGGCGAAAAGTCATTCAACCGGAGTGGGAACAGTCACTGTAGAACACATAGAAAAATATAGGAATCGAAATCAGCAGCTACTGCTTTCCGGGCAGATGCTCTGGCCACTGAACTACCGTGAACGGATTTATCCATGTGTTCCAGGATTACATGATCACCACATATTCTTCTTCCAGATTTGAGAACAGCGCTCTCAAATCTATAGAAGGTTGCGGAAGGTGGTGACTGTTGTAGGGTTTTGTAGAATTTCTACAAATAGCCTTAAGCGAATCTCTCCACAAAGATTATTTTCAAGAAGTTCAATTTGTGTCACGTGAAAACTGTATCAATGTCTCCGCACTTTACTGAATAAATGTTCAAACTTTGCTACGTGTACACCGAAAGTCTACACTATACACGACATGAGTTTTCCACAAAAAACTCTATAAAAATTCATTTGAAGTGACCTTTTCTAATTCTACCTCTACATCTAACTTCTACAGATATCTCTCCAGACGACATTGATGCAAATAATGAAGTTTCTCTTCACGCAAGGATCAAAAACCTCTTCCGCTAATCTCTCCAGAAGAAGACAGAAAACTGTTTTATTGGGAACTCTCCACACATTTTGAATCGCACTTTTACAAAGAACACTGAATGAATCCTCTAGCGAATTTCTCTATAGAGTTCTTGACGAGTTATTATATCTTTTCTTCTCTATCGGAGAGTCTCCACAAATCTCTAATGCAATATTCCTCAAAATACTGGAGGAATTCGTTTTCCCTTGTACAAATTTCTCCACACGGTGCTGGACTATTCGCCATCTCTACTCTCTAAAAGGACATTGAATAAAGCCTGCATTCCATTAATGAATATCTCCACAAGATATATCTTTCCTTGTCTTACCTGTGAAACTCTACGAGAAATGTGGAATCAACGAAACCAATTCTTCTCCTGGCGCTTCTTTTGAGGACAGAATCTTCCCCATCCCTCATCTTCAGAAAACGGCAGGCTTACTTTCATCCCGAATCTATGCAGCTTCTCAGTAAGTCATTTAACTCCATCTGCAGTTGATGTTACACAAGTCACCACATCTTCAAACAGCCCCCAGCTAGCTTACACCGAATAAATAGGAGATATATTGCACAAATAAAATCCGAAATGGTTTAAACAAAATGGAGCCCATTGGTCATAATCCGACGAGACATAAATTCCTCTTCGGCAAAATGCCCCAATTCCCTTCCATCAATTCCATCCATTTGCAGTTAATATGAATCCCCCATTCAAAATGGCGCTTAATAACTGTGCATTGTTTCCCCATTTCACAATGACTGCCTGAATTTATGTCCACATTTATGTCTTCAAATCCCTCAAACACCTCCATTTCCCTCCCCAAAAGGTAAATCCCCAAACAGCGCTTTGTTTCACACAACATCGATCCACCAACTGTGACACACACAAGACAGGGAAAAAAGTAAAAAAAAAAAACAAAATGGCGTAGTTATGTCGCGGAAGCTTCATCACACAATTACAGGGTGAGAGAAAAGTTCAAATTTAACATGGTGAAAGTTTGTTTACCTCAAACTGCACGTGACAATGAATTAGAGACAAAAATGTCGCCCGGGGTTTGTTTTAATTCAAAAGAAAAGGATTCCCCTCATCCTGAATAAGGACATTGGAGTCGTTTTCATGAAATATTGAAAATATGTGCAATTTTCTGTCATTAAACCTTCCCTGAAAGACTTCCGAGTAGGAATATCCTGTTTTTCAAACTTTCCATGAATAAATTCAATTTGCTCCACTTTCAAAATGGCGGCCAGTGGTAGAAAATTGAAATTTATTAACTGATCCTATTGGCGATAAGTTTTTTTTAGACTTCCACGTCTGGGAAATCCCTTTGGAGGCATTCATTAACCCACCATTCGCACGAGACATGCAATTACCTCGTCATATTTGTCGACGTCTCCATGACTCCGCCATTTTGTTAGTCTGGTATATGTAAAACCTCCTTCCACGTGGTAAGAACTTTGACTCACGTGCAGGTTGTATAAAAAAGAGTTTTGTAGCGAACAGGAAGTGAACGCTCGGAAGTTGTAATTTTCTTAAAAAAGTACTTCTGCGTGCTACCGGAAATGTCTCGTTATTCATTTTAGTTGCACCCACGACGATGTGGGGTCCACGACGATATGAAGTAGCCTCGAAGGTTGACATCATTTTGACATACACTTGGTGTAAGATTCGGAGTCCGGTCTTAGGCTCTTTCAACTTTTGGAGCTACGGTTCCAAGTTCCACTCCGCAATGGTTGCTTCTACCCTTTTTGAACTATGCTCCGCGAAGGCATTGCTGTCGAACAAGGTGTGACAGTTTGACGACTTCCTATGGCTTCATGCCTTTGTTGTTTTAATATATTTTATGATGAGGTAAAACCACTAAACTTAAATAACTTGCAAAATTCACAATAATCTGCTTCCGACGAGCTTGCTTTATATAACATAACTCGACTCCTTTCTGTGTCGGCGGCATGTTTTGTCGAACACATTCACGGAACTGTCGCTGGGAATGTCATGAAACCGTAGATGTGCCGCAATGAAAAAGTCATTGCGTCTTACGTGACGTCTTCATGCAACGTCAAAAGTGACAAATGCGATTAGTCGCAGTTATGTTGTCTTGTGAAAATTGAGAACTCTTCCTCATGTTATCCTTACGACACCAGTGACACATAACTCATGCTACGAAGTGTTATGGAAGTGCAGTGACCATTCTGTAATCGACAATTCTCCCTCATATGTATCTGCAAAGTTCACTACACTGCAAATAGAAGTGTTTAGTTTTAAAACACTTTAAGTGTCTAAATCCGCGTATACGATTTTTAGACACTTAAAAGTGTTTAGTTCAACTAAACGCTTGAAGTGTTTAATATTCAAGTACCTACAGAGAGAATTGAGAATTTATGCCTGAAAAGCAAATGAGAAAAACATGGCCATAAGAGAGGATTCACGAGGGGTCATTAATTCAGGTCAAAACATTTTAATGTACCGATGCATCCTTTCGGAACTTCAATTTCAAACTCTCAAATTGCAATTCACATGAGGAATTCCAATTTTGAAATTTCTGTCTTCTGAAAATAATAATTATGATTAAACTATTTTGTTTATTTTTAGATACATATGATTAAAAAAAATATACTTAACTAAATTAATTATTATTATACTTGAAGATAAAATTTAACTTGATATTGAATAACTTAAAACAATTTATTATTACTAATTTATTATATAATTAACAAATTGTTATTTTCTTCGTAGTCGAGTTGTTTTTTTTAATATTTTCTAAGAGTTAATCATGAATGACGTGAATTTGTAGGATAAAACACTCAAATGTATTTCAAATATAAAATTGTTTTTGATATTATAATAACAAAATTATTGTGAATTTAAAAATTCAGATTTTAGGCGTTTCGTTGAAAATAAGTGTCTACAAAAATTATGTGTTTTTTACTCTAAGTGTTTTTTTCATGAAAATGTGTTTTATTTTAAGACACTTCTCATACATTTTCTCTCTCATAAAACTCTCTCAAAGATTTCTAAGTGTTTTGTATTTAAAAACGCTTAAAACGTTTAGAAATAAAACACCTAAGTGTCTAAAGTTGTGCTACTAAACACTTAGTCCGTCTTATTTCAAAACATTTTGTGTGCAAAACACTTCGCTACTAAACATATTGTCCATTAGACGCTCTAAATGTTTTGAAATAAAACACTTGCTAAACACTTGCTAGACACTGAGATTTGCAGTGTAAAGAATACAAGTGCCCATCCTGTAATTGAGAGCTCTTTCACATTTCTCTTAAAAGAGAAATGCACAAATTGCCAGCATCGGTCCGATGGCAGTACCCATCCCCTAATTGAGAATTTTCATTCATGCAATCCTTATGACTCATTGCTTATAACACTATTTCGAAGAGCGTCAAAAAGGTGCCCATCCTGTTATGAGAGGTGCTCTTCAGGACACCAATGACAGATTTATCGTAGAGTCCTGTCGATGGAATTCCGAGATAAAGCATGAAAGTTGTCAATCCTCTCTCAAGACTGGGAAATAGGAACAATTTGTAATCTTGAAATGAGCCTCAAAAGGGTACCTACATCGCAATTACTTTCTGTGACTCCTTTTGATCCTGTCAGCACTAACATATTTAAAAGGTTTTTTTTCGCACAGAAAAGGATTAGTCCTGTGAACGATGTTGTCGCAAATTGTCAACTTTTCATCGAACCCTCTTCACGTGGCACATCAGCGTCACCGTCAGGTTTAGGGTCTTCCAAATTTCCACGTCATTTTAAATGCGGAATCCCCAATTTCACTGGATCCCTTCTTTAATAATTGACATATCGGTTTCAACATACACACACAAAATAAATGAAAAAAAAAACAGAATTCCTCATTATTCTTAAATTTTTGTTTCGTTTTCGTCCTTTTACCTTGATTCGCCTACGTTAAAAACCTTTAAATTCCATCGTGCCTCGAAAACGTCCTCGCGTCTGTTGGAATTTCAGACAGGCACAAATTAGGTTGTCAATGTTTACCTGAATAAATTTTAGGGACATTTTTTTCCTTCCATTATACATAATATTTTGACAGAATTTCTAAAATGTCCTTTTGATTGTCCATTAAATTTTTCATTTATCCTGAAAGTGGCAAAGATGACATCTCGTCCGTTCTGCCAGTGTCCAGGAGAAGATTCCCTTAATTGGCTTTCTGAATTTCCTCAGTTTAGAAGGACATAAATAGTAACAGACGGATCTGAAATCCATCCTGGTCGCCAGGAATTTCTTAATTGGGAGAAGTTGATCATGGATATTGGGTCCTGGTTCTTCTTATATTCCCGACAATCATTCCAAAAATTTACAATAAAAATATTGTTGAGGAGCTACCACCATCTCTCCGAGAGACTCGACAGTTTTCTGAAACATATACATGAGTAGCGCCAGAAACCCCCCTTCTCTATATCTCATTTTCCTAAAGAGGAATCTTTAAAATGTTCCCAGAAAATAAAAAAGGGAATAAAAAAGGAAATGTGTCAATGAAAGATTGTTAAGAATTTTCATCGGTTGTAGCATCCTTTTCGAGTGTCCTTAAAAAGTAAAAATTTCAATCGACCAAAACCCCCATCATTTGTTTTTACAAAAATATTGGCTTACAAAAAGTTCGGAAAAAAAGGAGGGTAGTCCTTATCGATGGTGTATCCTTCAATTGTTTATCGATAGCTGAACTTTACCGTGATCCTGGTGGTTATGCCCATTATGTAGTCCATGTTTTTTCCCATTTTATTTTGGATAATGTTTGTATTTCTCCCGAATCTGCGCTCCATTAACTTTCGGAAATCCTTTAATTTTCTCCCTTTTTTCTACATCAGCTGAAATTACATAGTTTTCATTAAAACCCTATTAAATACGGGTCGATGGCGGTAAGTATCCCTTTTTTCCCTATGAGGGGATCGTTGAACGTTTGGCCATTTTTCTTACGGATTTACAACGACTTATGTGAGGCTGTAAGATGTGTAGCTTCAGCAGCATCTTAACGTAATTACAAGGAAAACTTTACACAATTTATTCTCCCTTCTCTTGTATGCCACACGGGACTTGTGGTATGAGAAATTCTATCACGTGATTGAAACCATAAGGACAAGAAAATGGAAGTGAAGTTGGTTAGTTTGAATTTGTTATCCCGGAAATAAGAAGTTGGGGACATAAATATCGAGTTTGTTGTTGTTGTTGTTGTTGTTCAAGGTACGGGCTATTGAACTTTGTTCACATTCTCGTATCGGAAACTTTTAATCGGTTTAGAGACATTTATTTTTAATTAATTACATTGCTGGTACAAATAGGACCACCATGAGACTTTTTCATATTAATGTTTTTAAATAATTTTTTTTTAAATTTATTTAATTTTATTTGCTGCAAGGAATTAGTTCAAATATTATCAATCGTTTTCGCGTGCAACTAACGTAAAACCGACATTTTATTAAAAGTAATTTATTCAAAATCTCACAAACTTCACAAAGATCTTAAAAGCTTCATCAAGAAAAATATAAGCCAGCGAACGAAACTGTGAAAAAATTCTCGAACTTAAAACAAAATGCCGTCATTCGAAAGATTGGTCTTTCATCTGTCGACATTTCTTTGTCGTTAGCCTTAGAATAAAAATGTGCGAGAAAAATTGAACAAGTTTGAAAGATAAATTTTTCCAAGTGAAAGTTAAGAGCGCGATAAGAAAACATTTCTTTGTCATTAGCCTTAAAGCCAACCTGTTGACGAAAAATATGACTCCGGAAACAAGTTTTGACATTTCACTCTTCACTCAAACGGAATTTTTGTTTGGGATCAATTTTGCCAGATTGGCCGATCCTTTGTTTTCTGAAATAAAGTAACTATCCATGTATCAAACAGCGAGTTTTCACATAAACATAACAGCTAAAACTCTCTTAAAAGCGTCATCCTTTTTTCCTTGCGAATATTTTTTATGAGAACCTTTTTATACTGAAGAGTATCCCCGATGGCTTTTCTTACTGTCGAAATATAACCAAGATGGCCATAAATTTTTTTGCCAAGCGGTCAACTATGAAAAATGTCTTATTTCAACATCCTTTTTCTCTCGTTATAAAGCCAAGATGACGAATAATCGTTTGGCAAGAGCGTCCTTATGCTATCCTCTTCTTGTTTCTAAAATCAAATGAAGATGGCGGATGAATTTTTTGGCAACACGGTCAAGTGTGAGGTGTATCCTTTTGGTCTAACTTGTCACTGGAAATAAAATCAGAATGGCGGATAAAATGCTTGACAAGACAGTCAGATTTGAAGTGTGTTCGTTGTCAAACAAAACCAAGATGGCGGAGAAACCGTTTTGCAAAACGGTCAACTACAGAGAGTGTCCTCAAGTGTGAAGAGGCATCGAAAAAGACACTCTCGGCATCGTATTTTGATTTGGGACAAAGATGTAGCTGCAAATTTCACCTACTTAAACATGAACAAATTTGTAGAAGTATCGGAAAAGGACGAAACGTCAAACCAAATGAAAGAGAAAATAATCCCATCCTGTACTTCATTCAAACAGTGTTTCATTTTATGATGTTGAAATGAACTTAAGAGACTCGTTCGATGGAATACACAACAGCTAGGAAAAAAAGAAGAATGGCAACCCTCCAGTGGATTGGGGGATTGAAGCGAATGTAGGTTCCATAAATGCCAATAATGACACATAAAATGGAGGAATGTGTCGAACGTCTTGTCTTGAAGAAAAAATAAAAGCGTACGAATGTAGGTCACCCCGAAGACGAGATTTTTCGTCCTTTTCCAACAAATCCAGGACAACATCGATACCACTAGAATATTGTGTTGATGTCCTTTTTTCTTTAGACAAATGTTAAAACAATCCTTTCCCATACTAGCTAACACACAGCGACAAATTTTGATTTAATCCTTCGTCCTTCATTTTCCAATAAAAAAAATTATTTATAGAGTCACGACGCCATCTTTATTATGAATACGACTGAAAGATGACGTCAACTGGTTATCCTTCAAAAACTACAGCATTCCTGCGGAGTTTTCTGTACAACATTCCGTGCTATGTTTTATGACATCGTCCTGTACAGGATACACGGCGAGAGTGAATTTCATTGATTTTTTTTCTTTCTTCGAGGTCCTTTTACTAAGTTCATGAGATTCTTTTCGTGTTCGAAGGACATGAAAATATTTTCAAGAATTTATTTTGGCTTGGGTTACTTTGAAAAACGGATGCTTTGAAGAAAAAGGATTCTTCGAAATAAGGATATTTGTGGAAAAGTTCCGTGATTTCTAGGAAACTTTCGTTTCCAAGTTCGATGTCCGGAAACTTAAGGACAATTTCAGAAATTTCATTTCAAAAATTAAAAGTTCAACTTGCCGCTATGTCCTTTTGAGTAACACGAGGCCGAGATTTTTGAAATTTGTGTCCTTTGCGTCTAATTACATCGTGGATTTGAAAAATAGTGCTGCAGGTCATGATACACCTGGTCAACTGTCTGAAGTGTCCCGATTTACACGTATCACGAGGGGCGGTGCCTTGTTTTGACCACAATTCTGTGAAAACCCTGAAGCCTTACCAACTTCCAGGAACTCTTGAAAAGTGCTGCCAATTGTTTTAGAATTTCAATTTAGGAATAGTTCATGGAACTTTACCAATTTCAGGAGAAAATTGATATTTGGCAGAAATAACTCGGTTAATCGTTACGACGGGGTTACTAACGATGCACAGGATAATTTATGGCAGTAACTATAATAGTGGTTCACTCAGTGCCAAATGAGTCGAAATGAGGTAACAAAGCACATAGTTGAAGAAAATGTCTGGTGACAATTTGACAAGGAAGGGAAATAGAGCTATAAATACAGGTTGCATAGGGGGATAAAACAAATAGGGGATGAGGGAGATATAAAAATGAAGTTGATGTCACTAGAACCAAAATTAAAATGGCCGACCGACGATCAAGGAATTGTGTCTAGACAACTCCTAGATTGCGGCGACAAAGCTTGTCCCTTCAACTGACAGTGGAAGAAAGTCCGCCATTTTGGAAGCGACTTTTGTCTGCTACTCATTATCTACGACTGTTTGGTCATCTACGTCCGCAGAGAAGACATAATAGGCCAAAGATGGATACACAATGAAGCAGCAAAAATTTACTCCGAAACTTTTTCCGAAAATTAATTAAGGAAAACTATTATCCATTTCGGTTGAATAAATTTTTCCAATTAAAAACACAAACATGTGAGCATATAATGAAATGCACAAGAAAATCCCTTTTTCCGACAAATAAAAAAAAATCCTTAGAATAATCCTGTGCTAGTCAATTCATCATAATTCCAAATGTCCTTCGAAGGTTCGTGAAAAACCACACTACCATATCTCTACTTAAAATTCTACGGTTGCTCTATGGTAAAATATAAAAATAAGAAAAGGATATACCGAGTTTTTCGTCCTGGAACCGGGAAAAATGTTTTCTATAAGAAGAACAAGACCAAGAAGATGAAGAAGGGCAACAAGGGAATTTCAGGGCATAAGAGCTTCTGGTGATATTTTCATTATTTTCATATTTTTATTACATTTTTTTTTGTTTGTTGGCAGCCATTTTATCCACAAGACCTTGTTGTCACACTCACACTGACAGAATTATACGAACATGGAGCATTTACTTGGAAGAATTTAAATGAGGACACTCTCTAGGGGAGGCACAGCAAGAAGAACTATTCGTGTTACAATAGAACAACCACTTCCTGTGGATGTAGTTTTTGCAGGGTCACCATCTTGTACTCGGACTGGAGTACTGTCAAACTTAAAATTGTAAATGTTCCGATCTCATTACAATACCAGGGATAATGAGGACGGCCACAAAATTAAAGCTGCTTCGGTGGGTCGGTGGGATCAGGATAATGACATGAAAAACACAGGGTATTATATGTCTCCAGAGTTCGTGGAATTTATTGTTCTTTGATTTATCCTGACCTTTATGTGTGTGAGAGATAAGGTTCCGGGACAACCGCGACAAGAGAATCCACAGCAATTTCGAAAAAACAGTTGCTAAGATTTATTCGTTATCCTTTTTTAAAATGAAATTTATAATACCTTGAAATAAATATCTGGATATTCAACAGAAGACTGGCAACTTGTCGTCTGCTTTGTTGTAACGTCACAGTGACAGTTCACCGCCGACACAAATAAAAGTCGTTCCATTGCTCTACGAATCTTTCACAACTGGACTGAAAATTTGAAAGCATATTAATATCGGATTTGGCCAATTGTACATAAGATCGCAGTTCGCAGGGCAGTTTCCGCTAGCGTATGGCAGCTCTCATGACCGTAGTTCTACAGGAAATTAGTCTGCATACTTATATATCGGCTAAAGGAGGTAGATACGTATTAGCACCATTCCTGTTGTTATTTACTTGGCCATTTCTTAACCGAATAAATGGAACCGTGATCTTACGATGGGTTGCTCTCGTTTGACAAGATCTTTACCCGCACCTCTATAAATAATCCCATATAGTGACACAGTGTTACCGAGTTTGATTCGTTCCGGACCTTGCTCATATGTCAATTGTCTCGTAACTATCTCAAAGCGATTATCACCATTGAAATTAATTGAAATGCCATTAATCCGTTCCAGCCCCAAAATTGCTACCCCAGTTGTTCTTGTCACGTGTTTTTGAGTAAGAAATGTATTTATAAATGACAAATATTGTATAAATCCATGATAATGTAGACTCGTTTTATAATGTGTATTTGTATTTTGGTCACTCAAGTGCTACTTACACACAACTAAAATGCCACTGTGTGCTTAATTTTAGTCACTGCTTTTCTGTTCACTGGTCATTATCTTTTCGCTGGATAAAACAAAACTGTACAAGGAGGTTTCTGTCCGGCCGTTCCTTATGTGTCAAATGTTGCTCGTATTTCATAGCACAACTTCACTCGCTCGACGGCTCGTATCTCTAATATCTTTTCGTATCCCGAGGTGCCACTGTATTAAACGGAAATTGAAAATTCTGACAGTCCGAAAAATTCCGAAACATTGGTTTTCAAACAATACCCAAAATATTGGTAAGAAATTCACCAAGACTGTACAAACACGCTGAAAGCAAGGAGGAGAACAATCCTTTTGACAGTCCGAAAAATTCGGAAACAGAAGTGCGTTGAAAAATTCAGAATTTCCATGAATTATTAACACAATATTGACAAACTCATTAACAGTGTAACAGTACAATGAGAGTAGGAAGAAAACTGAAAAATTTTGACAGTCCGAAAAATTCGGAAACACACATACGACGGACTATGGGCGCTTCAAAACTGATTTTGGAAATTCCATTGGCAGAATTTGATTGACGTGAAAAAAATTTCATTGTTGTTGCCCCGTCTTGACACTGACAGTTTCTGTCTTGCCACAAATTGAATTTTTCACAATGGCGTCGCATCAATTTTACTTTCAACGTAGAAATAGTTTTCAAACCAATTTTGTATTAAAATTTAAGAGGATAATCAAAAAAGAATTTGTCTGTTAAAAAGTCGCCATTTTGAAAACTTAGACATTGCCGTTGCCATTTTGGAACTCGAAAAAGTTTAGAAGAAAGTCAACATCTAAATAGCGTTAGGAGGATAAGAAGTGACAAAGGCAGGACTTGTTAACGATAAAGGACAACGTATTCAAATTCCTCGCCGCCATTTTGAAGGGAAATCGTAAGATTTTCACATATTCAAAAGCCAGGAGTGTCATAGTTGCCGAATAGAATTAGATGTCTCGTTTGCGTTAATTGTTCCCCAAGGACATCTAAAAGTATTTGTTCTAAAGAAGGATATAGTAATTTTTGTCAACTACCAAGAATTAGATCCTAAAACTTGCAGAATACCCCAAAAGTTTCAATTAGAATCCACTCGAAAATGTCCTTCTTGTAGTCATGGCAGCAATGTCCTTAAACTTATCCAATTATCCACAGACGACGAAAAAAGGATTTTCTTAAGGTAACTGAATGTCATTTAGAAAGTTTCTTTGATTCAACAATTAGTGAAGATAGGACGAAAGGACGAAAATGAACTTAACATTTCCGCCATTTTAAAAATGATAAGGATTTAAATTTTCGTTGCAAAAGTTTCATTTCATTTTGAATTGATGTATAATTTACACACTGTCCCTGTAGTCCTTTTGTTTTTAAATGAAAATTCGTTGAAGACTTTTTGAAGATTTGTTGAAGATTTTCCCGAAATTTCCTTGAGTCCTGAAAAGGAATCATTTGAATTAGTTTCAAAATTGTTTAGTGGATTTAAGGATAAACCGAAAAGTTTTTCGTGTAATACAAAAAGGATGAAGTGTTTGAATTTTGTATACCCGAAAATTGAAGTTTTAGAATGCTGGATCACAAGGATAACGTATAAAATTGAAGTTTAAGACGTCAGGATGAGTTTTGGGACAAGGATTTGATTTTTAACCTTAGAACGAATAAAAGTCAAGGCGAATCCTTTTTGTAGGTCAAGCAGTTGTACAGGACACGCAGGATAATTTGATCATCATTAAATTCCTTGCTGACATGATTGAAAATGTGACAATGATTCCAATTCGGAAAGGACCCTCTGAATATCCTGTTCGAATTATTCTCTAATTGATGGAGTCCTGCAGAGTTTGTCAAGGTTATGTTGGACTCATAACAAAAATCGATTTCGTAGGACACGTTTAAGTAATTTGTGGCGAGGAAGGACGAAGTTTTATTTAAGGACGTGTAAAAGCATGCAAACAAAAGTTTATGGAAACAAAACTCGAATCCTAGAAATTTTCGTAATGAGAGGAAACGTGTTCGTTGTCCTTTCAAAGTAAACAAGAAATTATGGACGACTTTTCCTTTGATCCTGACTAGAAATACCCTTAAGAGGCTTCAAATTCCATAAGAACCTCTTCAAGTGTCCTGATTTCGTATAAATAAATCACAAATGAAAGAGTCCTATCACCTAGAAACAAAGATATCCTTGACATATCCCTGATGGAAATGAAGATGACATCTTATGGAATAGATACGGCATAAGTTCTTAACACATTTCAAAGGAAATGTTAGTTAATTATCCTTTTTAATTCGAATATATTAAAAAGGATATAAAATAATGAAATTTAATGAGTTCCACTTGAAAATAGTAGACACATGGCGTCAACGCCTCATATTTCAGCAAACTCCGAATAATTTAAATGGCTCCTCTTTTGAGTTAATGGCAACACTTCTCCGAAAATTAGGAAAATGTATTTTATAGAAAGTAAAACTTCAATAGAAAAATTAATTGCAATTAATTATGCTCTGAAAGGATTCCTCTTTATGAATTCAAAGGGATATTAATGTTTTATACAGACAGGATGTTACATCAAAGTGGGAAGTCGTTTGTGAATTTATCAAAATAAAAATCCACTCACTCACACTTGGTGGAAAATCGTGAAAAGTAGCTAAAAGTGAAATTTAGCGAATCATTAAAACTTTGAATAAATAAAAACACAGTGATGAGAAGGAAATAAATTAAGGACGAAAGAAGGAGAAGAATGTTTTACAAAACACACCCACTGATAAAGGCAGGAGTTTCTCACATCTTCCACTATGATAGATTCTCTGAGAATATAAGTGGATCATACCATGAAATAGATTCCTTCTGCAAACACTTTGACAGTAACTATACAGTGTTTTTCATTGCGGGAAATTTAAAGAAAATTCAACGAGGAAACTAAATGCAATGATAGGCATAGACTAACAACTAAGTACTACATATATACTTTATATTGATTCGGCAAGGATACGCTGCGGATTTTATAGTCTCTTGGTGATGAGGCTTGCTCCACTAAAACCATTCAATTCCACTCTTCACAGAATTCACAGTAGGACATAGTTCCCTAGTTACACAGATCATGAATCCTGCAGATTCTCTATTTCCTAGTTTTACAGTTCATCAGTTTGTCAGTTCCATAGTGCCACAGTTCACCAGTTTGTCAACATCACAATTCGTCTGCTGCGCAGCGCACCAGTCATACAGTAAGTACCCTTACGCAGGCAATGGTTTAAAAATAAAAAGAAAATCAAATTGCGCGAGTAGCACCATACACGTGATAGAAGTTAAGATTCTGAAATTACACTTAGCCTATTAGTAGAAGAAAAGATGAAGGACCGCACAAAAGGAAGACGCGGATAACCTCAAGTGTGTACGTGACTCGTCCTTGAAATTTCACTCTCAATTCTCGTCCAATTATCGAATCGCCGTCTAAGAAGTTTCACATCAAATGTAAAACTTGAGTCATAGAAAAATGAAAGATGTGCATTGTTTTGAATTGTGGCGAAATTGTTTTCATTTTACTTCTGTTGCCGTTCTGAAAACTTCAATCAGCATTGACATTTCATTTTTACCGATAACACAAATTCTCAATTGAGGAATTTATCACTACACAGCCCCGGTGCTCGTAAATTTTTCGTAGAAATATTTTTGTCGTGTTCTACGTCAAGTGATAAAGTTCTAAGGAATGAGATAAGGTGCCGCCACTGGCTGTCATCAGCACTTAATTGTATGTGATAACACAAGATTCTTCTCAAGAACTTGGTCAAGAACATGAGACGTTGTTTTCTTCACTTGTCCTTGACATTGATGTATCGATCTAGAATTATCGCATGAAAAAGAAAAATTGATTTTCAAGAAACCGCTTTGCGCTAAGACGTCGCCGCCATTATCGATTTGCGAACTTCCTCTCCACATCTTGTACCACTATTAGTTATCCACCACCCGTCCAGACTCCAGTGTATGGAAGTTCTCTGCTTTCGACTTATACTGAGATTACGTGATGTTGGCCACGAGGTTTGTTCGGAATTCATACTTCTCTTGTTTTCGTTTTCGTGAATATTAATTTCCGAAATTCAATTGAAAAGCTTTTATCGATTGCGATTGTTTTTAAATATTTTTCCATCGCAACTTCTGACGTTGTTGATGAATTGACCTATTGAATATGTCAAAATATCGACTCGATTGACCTTAATTCGAATAGAAAAACACATCAAAAGGAAAATTAATTAGCTTTAATTGCTGTCCGCGGCAATTTTTCATGATATTTTCTATGAAAATCTGAAAATTAACATTTGAAGAATGGTTTCTAAAATGACAAGCTATTAGTAAGGGAACATGCACAAACACAAATTAGGTAACGGCATTTGCTGCGTTCCATTTACCCAAAAATTTCTTGCCAGTACTTGCGAGTACATGTGAAATGGAACGCACTTTTCGATAAAGCTACCACTGGCAATGTACTCGCGAACATTTGCAAGGGTAGACTGCCACCAGCCAAGTACTTTGCCAGTGTAAATGGATCGCAGCAATTTTCAGCCTTTTTTGATACCCTCCGTCTCTTTGTAACAGCTTGTAACAATTCAGTCACACCCGGCCCCCCCAATCAATTATGTCACACTATACTATATTGTATATGGCTTAGCAAAAAACTAACTAGGAAACAGAGAGAAAATCCGGCCATATGTATGTAAATTTTAATACATATTTTCTTCACCTCAGATGTCATTTTGGTGTGCACCTACGCAATTGCGTCACCTGTCACCGATCGATCGTCGTTTTGTTTGATCCGAGCACTCGTCACACTATGCGCTTTATTCATTGCTCGGTTTTACCGTAATTTACGGTTAAATCTGGCACCACCATTCACTGGCTCAGCTCGGCTCGATCGCTCGCTCGGCCGTCATCGATTCGAGGTCAAGAAATTCTAATTTGAATGTTCCCCATTTTGTTTTGTTCCATTTCAATTTGTTCCACTACAATTCACTTGCGGACTTGCCAATTTACACTGGCGTCCGACATATTCGCGTCATATTTGTTGTTTGGGGGTTACCCGCTTGAAATATCACATTTTGTTAGTTTTATTTTTAATCGCTGGCATTCGAGGGGAATTTTTTTATTTTTAACCGTGGACGACTTACCTGTCGCAAAATATTTTGTTTACCTGTAGTCAAATGAAACATTCCTTATCTCTGATAAAACTACGAGTAAACAAACGTTTTTTTTCGCCTTCAACGATTTGGCAACTCATTCCGCCATTTAAAATATTTTTTTCTCAAAATTCTCAAAATAAATATAATTTTTCAAAAATAAATTCATTCACGTTATCGTTATTAATTTTAAAAATAAAAAATTTATTTAATGATTATTAATTTTTTTTTAATTTTAGAAAAATTCTTGTTTTAATTTTAAAACTAGATTAAAAATAAACGGTAAATAGCTTGACACGATGGCCTTAATTCGAAAACATTGACAGTTCAGTCATCTTGCAGCGAATTTCTCATATTGTAATGACTGCTACTTAGCAGAGCGGCATAAAGTTTCACATTATGCATAACTGTGCGTTGAATGATGTGCTCTGCATATTCTGTTAAATGGGTCATTACAAGTAATTCCAGAAAGAATGACTCAAAGAAATGTGAATGGAAACAGGTGATCCACTTCACATGTTCAGATGTTCAAAGTTGTCAAACCCATGAGTGCAACAATTAAACACTACACCGCAGACTATAACTCCCAATGCGAATCTCATGCTAATCATGCGAACCGACTCTGGGACCGTGGATCTACTCGAAAAGAACTAAACTGGTTGGTAACTCGAGTCACTAACTTACTGACTAATTATTGACTAAACTCCACACACGGAGTTACTCATCACCGACCAAAACTTGTATCTTGCTCACTCACTATCCTGCTGCATCACTGAACTCGAAACTCAAATCATCAGGCAACAACATACGCGAGTCGCGTGGTGACTGTTTACAAACCGGTTTCCGAAGATTCCGCAATCAATTCCGCAAAATCAACACACGAAGCTACTCGATGTAAACTGATTACTTATTTGCGTTACTGATTAATAACGTCACTAGTTCCGATTGTGGATATCCTTAATTTAGCAAGTTGAAATTTTTGCAATGTAGTGACCACCACATTTAAAATCAAGTAGTCGATTAGCTCTAATTCCGAAAATTCCATTTTTTGTCGATCAGGAACTGTTTAAAGATGGAAAATGGTTAATAAATATGCAACAGAAGATAACACAATATATAAAATGTGCAATACAAAAGCGGTTGGAATGAGGTAAAATTCGGGATTATGCCTACGGCTCTAATTCCGTCCTAGCAACGTAGTGTTTGGTAATGTACAATAGTTACCTAATCCGGCATAAGTGTGTGGCATAGACTGTCAAATTTGTTTGTTTGTTGAACGAAATTTGAAGGATATTATGAAAAGTTTCCTTGGCGTGGGTTCATTTTTTCGTCTGGAAACTTGACAACCAGTATAACCAGTGTTATTTGTTGACTTGGGATGTATTCCTGGATTTTCAGTTTCTTAGTAGGACTCTAGTTAGGGCAAAAACATTTTTGATGTGATTATAGCCAAATTGGAATCCTGAATTTTACGTGTAGATGTGAAACCATATGTGCAGGAGGGTTATAATAGAATCAAGTGTTTTGTTATTCAGAATTTTCCGACCACTACAGAGTAGTACACCCTGGCATCTCTTACAGAATTTTCAACTGTTTCAACTGTTCTGTTGATATTCAACGCCTCAATTAATTCAGTGTTGTCATCAAATGAGACTGTCAGTTTACATAATTCCAATATATGACCTCTGTTGTCTTGAAATTGCTTCATTTTCAAAAATAAACAGTTCTCAATAAATAAACTTTGACGGGTTAACCTATTTTTCGTGATGAAATGCCTCGAGAAGACATTTTGATTATTTGAATACCATTGAGTCACAGAGAGATGTTGCTGCAACAGAACAAAGAATATCATAGAAGTCAAAGAAGACCTCACACATTTGTATCATTTCAAATCACCCGCCAATCGCTGTCAAACAGATAAGCCGTCTGAATGAATCAATTTGGCGCGATTATTCGAATTAATTAAATTAACATAACTACTTACATCGGAAACTTTGAACGTCTTCATGGGAAATGATTTCATTGGAGTTTTTCTTCGTTATATTTTATGTTGGCTGCAATGGTTACACTATAAACTAACGGTTAAACGTTTACAGTTGAAATTTCTTGTTACATCGACATTTACTATTTCGTTCAAACTGCAAAATGAACAAGAACAAGAAAATCATTATTCGCTGTCTTTCCGTCTTTGCTGCTTCTTTGTTGTTCATTGACTCCATTTTGTGAAGTCAGAGGCGCGTTTTATGGACATTCAACTATGACTTGTCGGTCATTATTCCCCTCGGCTGACATGCTTCTGCGAGTTATTGGGAAATCTATTGAAAACAGTTTCAACATTAATTATAGTTTTCTTTTTTAATTTCGGAAACATTGAACCTTCGTTGTGAGTCAACAGTTACGGAATCGGAACAAATCAGTTTGAGATACAAGGCATAAGATTTTAAACATCTAGACTACCGGTCAAAAGTGCGGACATTTTATAACGTCTATGAATAAACTAGACGATTTGTCACTAAAATGCACGCAACAGTAAACAGCTAGAGTTTGGTGAATGCATGTTCTTTGTGTTAAGTTGCCTAAAATCAGTGATCACACTCCAAATGCAGTATCTTCTCTTCACAATATCAATATTGTCTTTTTGTTCGAGTATTTTTTTTACTGTTTGACAGGAACGTGAAAAAATTGCGCACAGTTTGTAAAGAGAAACTGTGGGAGTATCTGAGAGCCTGTTAGTGGCAAATTTCAGACTATAAATCAAAAAACCTTGTGGCACAATTGCTGAGAGTTAGCTCTGCCGTTATTAATGCCAAAGGAGGATTCTTCGAAGAATCGGAAACTATGAAATAAAAAATTTATTCATTATTGTTAAATTACTGATGAATCTTCAATGAATCTTTTTCAAAAATTCGGAAACACGACATATGAGCAAATAATTTTTAGGAGTTGTTGACTTCAAGAACAAAATAGTTATGTTGGAGATATGTCTACTAAAAATGTAACAGAAATTTGACGGTAAAGCTCACAACGCTCATGTCCGAAAAATTCGGAAAGTTCACAGTCAAATAATTGTCTCAGCGATTAGACGTCAAAAAATCCAAACAATAAAATTGTCAAAATTTCTCTTTGAAAAATTCGGAAATTTTAAATCGATAAATTTCGGAGTAATGGTATGTTGATTGTAGATGTATGTGTGTATCAGATTTTCGGAAATTTTGTTGAGGAGTTTATAAAAGGAATTTTCCTGTATGTAAGAAAGTTGGAAAAGTACATAAATTTCTGTTCCGAATTTTCGGAAACACAAATTAACCCTCAATTCGAGTATTTAACAGTTTTCAAGGACATATTTATCAAAAACTTGAAGTAAGTAAATTTTTTCAATTGACTTTATTCATAAAATAAATTTCCGAAAATTCGGAAAAAAAATATTGTTGCTAAACACCTGTCAAAACGCGAAAATTCTACAGCTATAGAAAGGAAACGTAACTTACAATTTAAGAAGTGTAATGATTTCTAACGTTAAAATATTGAAAGTCCTTCTTCCGAAAATTCGGAAATGAGAAATGTTTCAGAAATCAAAGTTTCAAAATTAGATAAATGCTATAGGTACATACAACAAGTTTGAAAAAGTAGAAATGCTATAACCTCGATAATTGCGGAATCGTCTGTCACTTTCTTACTTATTATTACGTCACTTTCTTTCTTCCTTCCTAGCCATTGAAATGTGTTACTTGGTTATTACAACAGTCGCACTTTTCCTTAGTTGCGTTTGCCTAGGTTGTACTTTATTATGATTGTCTTTCCGAAAAATTCGCAAATGTCAATTGGCCCAGCCCAGTCAGTATTTTCAGAATGAAGTTAAATTTTCGGAAACATTTCGGAAATGAATGAATTTTCGATTTGATACTTTCGGACTTAAATGAGGCTTCACTGAGATGTACGTGTCGAGGCGCAGATGATTCATCTTCATATTTTCAGAGTCAAACAGACAATTGACGCCATAGTTGAAGATGGCGGAAAATGTACGTGACAGTGTCATTAAAATTGCCATTAGCGACGATTTGGTAGAAAAGTGATGAACAAAGTTTCTGAAATATAAGCTGCCAATCGATATTCTTATCGTCAATTGGGTTTTCCACTTGAATGCAAATTACGTTGATTACGAAAATGTCGCCGTGTTATCAACATTGAGTGTTCTGAACCGGGAAAGATTTCTACAATAGATCGGTGCCATTAGAGTATTAGGACAGAAGGTTGCAAGGATTCCACCGTATTGTCTTTGAATTAACTCAATCAGAGCACTTCCACTTGGACAGGTTTCAGCCTTTTACGGAATGAAATCAAATTCAAACGGAAATAAGAGAATTTTGAAAACTAACTTCCTACTTCCGGAAATCCTGCAAATCATTCATCCACTTTCTGATACAAGGATGTCCTTCCGAGAAATGCGACTCAACAGGAATAATATTTTCTTTACACATTTTCACCTCATTAGTAGCAGTGAAAGCCGGTAATCACGTGAAATTGTCAAAAGTTTTGGTTTGAAGTTGCTCCCCAAAGTTCCAAAATGTTTCGGAGTCGATTTATCGATTTTCCGCCGGTTCCCCCAAAATAATTATCGCTTACAATGATTTCGGTGAAACGAAGAACTCAATAAGTCAGGAAAGGTTCAGGTTTTTTGTACGCCGCCACTGGCAGGTCTATGAATTATGCTTTCGTCGACATGTTTACCTTAAAAGTTTCGTTGTACAACAATTTAGTTATTAGACACGTGTTAATTATAACAGTTTTGTGTTGCGTGATGTATTATTCATATTTGTTAGACGTATTTCTACATATTCCTGAATATGGCGGAGATCCTGCATTGACTACATGTACACAAATCCTTGCGTCAGATCAAATACCGTTTCAAGGATAAACCTCAAAGATATTCGAAAACCTGTAGCTCAAATTCCCAAAATAGAACTCAAGTCTATAATTTTGACATTTTGATTTTGACAGATCTAATTTAAACCGAAAATGAAAATTCTTCCACTGACGTTTTTATTCTGACAGCTGACAGATGGCGTTCAAAGTTCTGAAGGAATGAAATTTGACGTTTCAGAAGGAGCAAATTTGATTTCAAAATTTGACAGCCCGCTGCAATTTTGATTTGCACTTTCAAGATGGGGTCCATGTTTCCATCTCCAATTTGACAGTTGGTGATGAATTTTGACGTTTACAACACTATACTTGTAATTTTAAGTACTGGAGCATTCAATGTTGTTCTAACTGTTCTTTTCTTTTCATTTTCAGGTGAGAAAAAATGAAGGAACCACGGAGTTGTGCGTTGTGAGTATTGAAAATACGGAAAAACGAATTAATTTTCATGAAGTGAAAAATGAAAACCCGGACTTTTCAAGTATCCTTCAAAGCTCAATAAATGCTCGTTAATCAATAAACGTCAATCGGAGGCTGATTTGATTCTGTAATACTCGAGCAAGGCCACCCTAGTCCGCGTTTGTCAATAAAAACGTGTTATTGCTCACTTCCAGAGATGACCACTGGCGAGATGAATGTGTAGCATAACTTCTACTAGCTTTACTTTTTATTCAATCATGGAAATGACACAGATTCAAACAGACTTGAGCCAAGGCGAACCGTTTCAAGTGTATCAGGTCACGACTACTTCAATGGCGGTCAACTTGTTTGAAGATCTTGACTGTTTTTTCGAGCAGTTCCAGATTACTCACCTCGACATTGCTTTACACTCCAATGTCGGTTGTGTGGTCAAGAACGAAACCAGATCGTTTTCAGTTTGGTGGATGTAGAGTTGTCCCTCTACTTTTATTTGTCGCACCCTCGAGAGAATTACTTCCTTCTCTGTGTCTCGATACGAACTTCAGTTCAAACTGATACAATCTGGGAGACAACGATGGCCACGTGGTCCATATTCGGAGTAGTCCGATTCAGAATATAGAATTCTATGTCCCACAACAAACATTCTGAGGACGCAGAACATTCCTTTATATGCAACATGCAAACTAACTGAAATCTTTTGTGTAAGTCTTCGGAGTGCATTGCTCTGCTTGGAGTATTTCACTCAATATTCGGAGTCGCATTGGTTGAAAATTCTGATATTGTTGCTGAATAGTGGTTCGTAGTACGTCATTGAATCGTTAGAAACGATTCACTCTATAGTTTATATTTTCGGACAAAATTCGGAGTTTTTCTCTTACATTTAAATATCAAAAATTTTGTTCCTCTGGGCAAAGATAAGTGCCTAGACACAAGATACTCTTCTTAGTGAGTCATAACACAAATCCACATCCTCCTCGTTCATCTTTCCGAGAATGTGGATTCCAATGAGATTTGTAAAACATCCAACAGATGGACACGCTGCCAACGAAATGCGGTCGTGTATCCCTTTTGTGAAAGAATTGTGTATAACGTTATCAAAATGAAACGTCCTTAAAGGCTGGAAGTGTCCTCCTGTAAAACATTACGTGAACGCTATCATAACAATGAATGAAATTCGGTAGAAAATGTTTTATTTCTCGATGAAAACCAGAGCAAACGGCGTAAAAAAATAAAAACTGTAATAATGAAAATGTAAATTTGCTGACCAGAACAATTTTATGCAATTTTCACGGCTGCAACATAATAATAACAAAAAACGAATATGGCTACGTCAGCCGCAGACATAACGTCAATGAAAATTGCGTAATACTCTTTCAACAAGAAAATCAATAAGTGTCAGCCTTGCAAGCACTGCAGTTCTACCAACTGTGCAACCTTGCTGCTGGTTTAAAATTCAAATAGTCCTGTTTGATATTTACTTTCGGAAAATTTGCATTTCCGTATCCGAAAAAGCTGCGTCGGGTGCAGATTCTGTTTGTGCTGGGAAAATGAATGGCAAAGATTAAAATTCCAGATGTCGGTGTATGTTTTCCACATCCGTTTCCGAAATAATCCGAATGGGAAATTTGTAATACAAATATGGTGAATGGCAAATGGCGGTTGGTGAATGGCGGCTTCTTCGAATTGTAAAATTCAATTTATTTCCTTGAAATATTCTCCCGACATTTGTATTTCGTGGCTTTTCTTTGGATTGAATTACAGCGGAATGCTCCTCAGTGCCACAAGAACCTCGTCTAGGTTCGTTTTGTTCATTTTCCGTTGGAATGTTATGTCGTTCACGTTTCCAATCGGAATATTTAGTTTTATTGAATTGGAATAAATTTAAAATCAATTTTCTCATAAAATCAGTAGATGCATATTGTATCGCTCCTTTTAAATGCAGCGCGAAAGGATAGTTCAATAGGATTTCTGAATGTTCCTCTGAATTTGAGTCCGCTGAAGGAAACATACATACATACAGAGATACTGATATAGATAGATATATAGATAGATATATATAAGATAGATTCATTTAAACGTTTAATTTGATGTTGCCACTCCTGGTTTATTTCTAGTTTTATTCAAATGATCACAAACTTCACAAATGTAAAATTTTTCCATACGGCATTTCATTGACTTAAAGTCATGAATGAAACCACCATACCATCTTGTTGTTGATTGTTCGCATGAGAATCAATAAAAGATTGTTGGTGGCGTGGGCAAAATTTGATTATCAACAAATTTCAATGACTCTTGTTAGATCAGTCGTATTAAAATAAACTTGTACTTGTCTTCTATCCTAACAGATTCGTTCCTAATTCAGGACAATTTGAGTTCATTATTTTAGGAAGTTTCTTCTGAACAAATTCTCAAACGGATTAGCGTGTAAATTGAGCGCATCCACACGAACGGATTTCCGAACCTTGACCTCTGATTCATCTTGAAATGAACCAATTAGCTTGAAGGAATGTCGTGAAAAGGATTGAAAGAACATTCCCCGTGGATGGATCCAACAGTTCGAATTTAATTTTTGAACCCACCCAAACTCATTCAACCCTGAAAGATGAGCGTCGGGACAATATCTCTCCCTTAAGGTACATAAAATTCACATTAAATCAACATTTGCTTTCACTCCAATAAATCGAATGGTTTTACCCGATAAACCCGGATCTGGGATAAAGAACGTAGGAACGGAAACAAATTTAATAATAAAAAAAAAAAAAAATTTGAAAATAATTTTTTATTTTGTTTGCCACAACTTTGTTGTTGTACATGTCGAAGTGCTAGAGAAGAACTAAAAACGGAAAAATATGCCCATAATTCCCATGACCCACATTAGGAGGCGCTGATGTGTATTTACTCATGATTAGATTTTTCACAGGGACAAAAAATTTTTCCATGAAAAGTGCTTTCCGCAGCAGCTTTTCCGACGATAGATTTCATTTTACTCGTATTTTGAAAAATGCAAATTTGATTGTCGAAAATGACGGGGACGGAAGGGCGTTCGTGAAGGAAATTGTCGCAGAAAAATATTTTATTAAAATTGTGGAAAATTTCTGCGTCAACAATAATTTTTCAATGGAAAAATTCATTCATTCGGACAAGATGTCGTTTCGTCTTTCAACACCGAATTTTTTAGGTCAGTGAATGAGAAACGTGACTTCTTGTGGAGGCGCACGGATCCACTTCGGGGCACGCTCACATTTCTGACAACATCCCAACACATCCGAGAAAATTTCAGTCCCCATAAATTGGGTAAATCATTACCAACCCGAATGGAATAAAAAAGAGAACTGTCAAACTGATGGTTTTGATTGGTGAAGCTGGAAATGTTATCATCATTCTGTCTAAAAACACGCAACTGCCAAGCAGTGAGTAAGAATTCTATCCAGGCTTGGAAACGCACGAATCCAACCCTACATATCCTCACGTGTTTGACAGCATACTAAAAATTAAAAAAAAAAATTACATTTGGTGTGTGTGGCTGTCAGAAACAAGGCGAATAAATAACAACACATATGAACTGGAGTGAAGTTCTTAGCCTCTGGTGTTATCAAAGTGATCACCAAGCTGTCAAACTGATTGTTTTCATTGGTGAAACTCGAATTGCTTATAACAGTGCGATCATCTGAGTGTCAAACCCATTTGTTCTCAAGGCAGCATTTTTTCTACTACAAAGTTAAACGAACACACATCGTATAAAACGCAACTCCAAAAATTTTGAAAATTCTTCATTATCTTCTTGAAAACAGTCAAGATGTCAGCGGTTTCAGAAACCATCTAGCTTGTAAATAATAAATTAAAATTTGTTATTTAAATATGTAATTATTAATGATTTGTTTAACTCTGTGCTAACGTTTCTAAAAATATTTTATTTTATGTGGTTGATAAAAATTCAATTCAGTAATTACTGATAATTTTTATTACGTATTAACTCAATAAAATGTCAAATAAAATTAATTCAAAACAAATAACAAATTATTATTAACCAAATAAAATCTATTATTCAACAATAATTGAGTACTTAAATTTAAAACCTCAGAACCAGTTTGAAATAATGTTTTCATCATGTATTAATGATTTAATTTTGAAGTCTATAAAGCTGTAGAGTTCGATTGAATCGGAAAAAGTGAGTATTTTCAACGGATGAGTGTTTAAATAATACATTCTCTCGCGAGAGAAAATAGATAACAAACTCAGAATTGTAACGCTGTGGCCTTCACATCACTGTGCGTACAATGAGCGATTTTAAAGCTTTCTTTAACCAAGCAGACATGCTTGCTTCGTTCCTTCTCGCACAGACGTAACTACCCACTAAAACAAATTTTCGTAGACCGAAATTTAATCGCTTTTCCAGCTATATTAATTGGCGTCGTTTATTATAGATTTGTGATACATTAATGTGAGGTCATTAATAAATATTTGTCCATTTGATAAAAATTAATTACCAGTTAATGCTAGGATTTCCTCAAAATCTGTCATTTCTATTTGAAAGATAAAATATTACTTTCAAGAAGTGGCAATTATTGACAGCACTGGTGCAGTCTCCGTTGTGTTAGTGGAGTAGATCAGTAGGCCACGTACTGCAAGCCAGATGTCGTTGAACGACAGAAATTAGTAGCAATTCAGTATGATCAAGGAACAAGAGAGTAAAGGCTCGTTTCCAATACCAGCTTGGAGTGGATTGGATTGGCTTACATGTTCTGCTTGTTTCGCACCCACGCACTCTGCCATGTGTGCCTCTCACGCAATCTGTGCACAGCGTGTGCACAATCTGTACACGGATAGGATGTATTTCTATGTCCACTCTGGAGTGGCAAAAAGACTTTCGAAAAGTTATTTCTGAGCAATTTATTTTTGAAAATTTGAAACGATTGAAATTATGCTCGACATATGGATGTGGTTTTCTGCAAATTCGAAATCGAAATAACTTTTGATTTAGTCATACGAACTATTAACAATGACTTTTTGTTACTATTAGTTCCTAATTAAGTGATTTCTAGAGTCATCACTTACCATTTTAGAAGCGCATTAAACAATATTATGTCAATCAATTTCGAGATTCGGAAACAATCCACTATCTGTCATTGGAAATATAATATGTGTGAGAGTCGGCACAAACTTACTCTACTCCAAGCTGGCTTTGGAAACGCGTCTTAAACCCTGATAAGCGTTCACGGTAGTTCAGTGGTTAGTATATCTGTACGGCAAGTAAGACCGGGGAACGGGATGGTATTTCGTCTCCGACGTCCTTTTCACTGAGACGCATTTTCATTTATGTACCTGTATGATGAATACCTCAGAAATAATGTAACAAGGACGAATTCATGTTCTCCAAACCCCCCAAAACGTGGAAGTCAATTTTCCCACAAAACAATTCACGTAGAACAAGCAAGAATCCGTCTTGTAGCGTTAACAAAAGTGGAATTTGAATTTTCCCCATTGTCATTTTTAAAGGGTTTTCGTTTATTTTTCAATTCCATAGAGAAAACATAGAGAAAATTCAAATTAATTTGTGAGCCCTTCAACGAATGAACGCTTCCAATGTAAAAATCGTTTCGTCCATTATCAATGTACGTACATAAACTTCTATGGCATTCTACAACGTAGAATTTTCATGAATCACTAAATAATAGAATCCACAAAACAAGCTTCAACAGCACGCAATGAGCAATTCATTAGAATAACAAAAGTAGAACAATAGAAAAGTGTCGTACAGGTGTGTCTTACGGATGGAAGGCATTTTATAAGGAAAAACGTAGAAAAGACGTATAGAGAATTGACGTAATTCGCTTAAATCACTTTGTGGTTATGTTAAACACTTCATTTTGCGGCGACAAATGACGGATATCCGTGAAATTGGGCGTTTAACTGTCTTTCGTAAAAAATAAAGAACCATAATTGAATCATTTGTTCTAGACATTTTGGAGGAATGGGATTTGAACCTTTTAGAAACCCTCTTTTGTGGTATAACACATCACAAATTCCATTATGTAGGTTTACTTTGCAGTTCTTGCAAAACCTTATCAGTAAAATTGAAGGTTTCCTCACCTCGTCGCAAAACACGAGAACTTTTAGGTTAGGTTCGGTTTTGACAGGAAAAATTCTACAAAATGGCGACCATTACGAGTGCAAACGAGACAAATCGATTCAAGTGGTCCGAGTGGCAAACGAGGAAAAACTTTTAACGTCGCACAAATACGGAAACTTGAATCTTCAATTTTGTGCAGAAAAACCCCTAGGTTCTCCAATCCCAGAAGGCACCACGGGTTGACGATGGACCACCACAGAGTTGTGGTTTCAGAATCTCAACAAAAAAAAGGTCAAATATTGAAATCGATAGATGACTTACAGGCACGACTTGAACCCTCGACGTTGGCCTAGATTCAATTTTTGTAAGTGTGTGGGTGTGTTACATGAAATCGGAAAATTTCAAAATGAAACCTAGGAACCTTGGAACTTTGGAACCTTTCGAACTGTATGGGAACCACTACAAGCTCTCGGAACAATTCAATTAAGGTAAGCCGATTTAATTTCGAGGCTCATGTGCTCATGGCTTCATTCAATTCGAAGTGGGAAAAAAAACTTTTTGAATTTTCCGACAATCATTCCTAGACCTTTCTTATGCGGAGCTCCATCTGGCAGGTTGACTCATCATGAGTTTACAAAACTCATTTCATCCCAACCAGGTGCAAACAGACGGGATTAGCCGCAATGAATCGGTTACACGTGGAGGAAGTTCACTGAATCTTCGAAGGCAACTCTCTACCTCTATGAAAGTGTTGACTTTGTTTGTGGTTTGTAATGGAGTTTTGGGGAGCGAAACGAATTCCCTTTGAAAATTTCCGCCTTTGAGGGATTTACTTTTTCTCAAGTAGTCTTTGAGGCACTAACGAGAGGAGTTAGTTATAACAGAATTCTCTTCAGATGGCTTTTGCAGCACGCATAGGCATCTTGTAACCCTGAGCAGCTAATAAATAATTTGCCAAGCATCATTCCAGATTTGTGAAACTTTCCATTGTCCACAGATCTGCTTGAAATCTCAGTTATAACCTTGACAGAATAGAGTTAAACCGGATAAACTTAACCCTAGATTCATAAACATTCGTCTCTGAGACAAATCAATTTTTTTGATGATTTCAGATTTCTGCGTTAAAAAATATAACAAAATTCATTTGAATTTTAAATGTTATATAATAATTAATAATTAAATTAAATAGACATGAGAAAAAATGCTATTCTGAGCAATCAACACATAATATTCCTCCTAGTAAAACAAAACCTGGTCATTCACCGATTTTTGTAATCACAGAAACCACAAATTTTTTTCTGTAATCGTGTGGGTTGTCCTTGAGCAGTGGACGAAAGTGGGCATTTCACGGCACGGAAGTAACCAAACATCAAACAGTTTTGTGGATACTTCTTTTGTATACGATCTTCGGGACATGTGTTTCTTGTTGTTATTCATTGTGTTATATACATATATAATATTTGAGGTGACTGTAGCCATATTCAGAATTCCAAAAAAGTAACAAAGTGCCCATCTGCAATCGTTACACTATTCATAAACATTCGCCTGTCAGACGACCTAATTTCTATAACTCCTTTTGCATATGTGCAACCGGCGCAAAATTACACAATACGTCATCTAGGAAGGTACTAAGAAGTTGAGCTTTCAATCTCTTTCACTCTGAAATTTATAACCGTTTACGTGATTTGCGCGGTCTGTGAGATGAATGTTTATGAATCTAGGGTTTAACCAGTTGAAGTTTAGTCGGTTTACCCAGCATCACCTGACAGACTAAATTCAGTTAATCTGTCAAAACCTCTCAAACAAAATGGATCCTGAAGTTGGCAACAAGCAGGTTCAACCAGTTTATCCCTTACTTAAAACCAGCTATAGAATATCCGGTTGTTAGGCCGGTAAGCTGGTTTCATTCTCACCCGTTCTGTACAGACTACGAACTTAAACCGGTTAACCGAGCATTCTCGATAATCGATGGAAGGATTTTTTTCAAACTGCGAACATTGAAAAGCATTTCTTCGTAACCTGATGCACGTCACTGAAACTATAGTAACTGCTCAACATTTGTAAAGGTGAAGGAAAGGATTTTTCGAGAATTTTTTCGGTTCCCTTCATTAGAATTTCTCCTAAAAATATTTCGTCGAATTGTTTTTTGTTCAATTCCAAACAGATTTCAACGTCAAACGTGACGCAATCGCTTAATACGAGATTAAAAAGTCCCACGTGTTAGCAGCCATTTTGTAATTTTCATAAAAATTCACGTTTACACATACATGTACATGATTATATGAAAAATTTTCTTTAAATCTCTTATCAAAGTCTGGCAGGAAACGATTTACGAAAGAATTAAGAAGAGATTTCATGAAATGCTCCACTGATGAAGGTAAGCTCCACAAGAAAAAGAAATCCATATGCCTCCATGTTTGTTTACATTCGAAAATGTGTTTTGTGGATCCCGAAATCCCGAAATTTTCCTAAATCCCCACATACAATGAATATTTCCTAATTTACCCGTGTGGTGGCGCATATAACATGATGAATGTTTTCTAATCTTCTGCAGAAGCATGTTCGTCCCCTTTGTTCCCCCTCGAATTTATCTCATGTGATCCATTCATTTTAATTTCGTTTTCTGTTGGATCTGTTTTCTCCTCGCACAAATGGCGTCTGGTTTGGGGGCGGGCTGCGACCTGCAGACGACAGTAAGCCTAGAATTTATCAACTTTTTCCTGGGAAAATAATATTTTGGAATTACACTAATCGTTCCAGCTACTAATTTATCTTTGGCTTTAGCATTTACTGAGTACAGACTCATTTTGGGGACAATTCCCCATCAAGTGATTCCTTGGGATTATTTGTCGCAAATAGGGCTTTCTCAGAACACACGGGTCATTTGCGGCTGGCAATTCATAATACAATATTACTACTTTAAGAAATGTCACTGTTGGGCAGGGGGGCTTCCATCCTTCCTCCTGCCAATCCCCTTCGAACATGTGTTTCAATCGCGATAAATTAAATGGAACTGCTGCAAACGAAGCACCCCCTTGCATTTAAAATCAAAAATTCTTGACCCTTTTAACCCCACAAAGTGTCTTGTGAAATCCATGTGATTCAGAAACGTCATTTATTTTTTAGTTTTGGGAAGATGGCGGATCTTAAGATCGTGAGTCATCCACTTTAAGTGAATCCAGAATTTTCGTCATTTTGCGCAATCGCTACTTCATTTCATGAACTTGGATCAAGTCTGGATGAGATTGTGTAGGTGGGATAAGATTTTGGTGCCCCTTGTGACGTTCTTCAAATTAGAATTTCCCACGGACACATGAGCCACATAACCCAAACACTTTACATTTGTTGGTTTTCCTAAACATCTTACAAATTTCATGGTTAATACGATTGACAAGTCCTGACAGATTGTACTTCGGTTTCATTCAGCCACTTTTGTAAAACAGCGAAAAAACACCCGAAAAGCGCCTGTGACCGTATGGTTCTCACTAAAATAATAACAGCATCAATAATACTGCACGCGAGTGAACCTAAAATTTACTATTACCCCGATAGCTATTCTCCTCTACGGTGATTCATCTAATCGCTGGTGTCGATTTTCACAATCAACTATCTTGGCTGGCAACTACAGCCAAAAGTGGTTTTGATTGGTAAAATCCAATGTGTTCGTAACCGCAGTACGCAACCTGTGAAATCGGTTTGTTTTGATTAGCAGAAATGTTTTTAAAGCAATTGTTGGTTGATTTGCCTCTCCAAATGTTTTGTTATTGCCATTGTTTCTCTCATTCTTTTAAGCTGTGTCATTCAACATTTTTTCGCAAAACAACTAACTATTTCCAGTTTTACGTTTCCATAAAGTTTGACTGTTAATTTATTCTTGAAGTTTAGTTTCCTTTCTCCTTTGATTAAAATTGCACGATATGATATAAAACATTAGTTATAGTTGCAACCTTGTCCATGCACCCTACAACACATTCAAAGTTGTATCAATAGATGCAGAATAATGTTGCGAGTCAAGTATGAAAAAGGATAATATGAAATCCATAGACGTTATTTAGATAAAAATTAATAAAATAGAATAAATATTGTTGATAACAAATACATACTAATTGAATGCGAATGTATTAAAGTATTTGTTTAAGAAAATTAAATAAAATAGACTAGGGTGAGAGTTCATGTTAGTGTTGTTTCTTGATCCCTCGGTTACTCCCGTCAGTGCGATGTCTGTCACTCATTTTTATTCTTGTGTGAAACTGACAAGGAGGCCCACTTAGGTTATTCAGAAAAGGGTTGTTGTTCAATTTTTATAAAAGTTTTAGTGGAACATTCGTCTGTCGGAATACTGTTTTCAAAATTCCTAGCTTTGTATTCTTGGCAAAATAGTCGATAAATTAAACAAACCCAATCAATACTAATAGATAAGAAAATAGTTCAATAGGGGTAAATTCTGAAACAATTTTGTTCAATTACCACATAATATGACTAAACTAAATAGAAATTTTTACTGTAATTATATTGAATTTCCTGAAAAATTTAGATAAATAAATAAACACATTCTTTCCAGTGAATTTATAATTAAATTTGAAACAACAGGTATTACATTTTCAAAGTTAGCTAACATATTTATTGGTTTTAATGAAAATTTAATGAACCCCATAGCGAGTGCTTTAACCGTCTGAGCGAAAATTTTGGAAATCAAATTAAGTAATTGCGGCTCACAAAAGTCTGGGGATTTGCACTCGCTGTCTTCCTAGCCATTGGTGTAGGTGCACATGTTTCTAAGGCAACCCTTAAAAATTATCGCAACAATAGGGCAGTCGATAGTAATCGGGTTAAAGTTTCATCACTCGTTAAATGCATGCACCAAAAGTTTTTCGATGAGGATGTTTTTAAAAGGACTCTAATCCGTGCTCATCCTGACGAGACATCAAGTGATTTACAAAAAGTTATGCCAACGACACGCAGTGTTCCCAAGCGGTCCCCCATCTAAGTACTAACCGCGGCCGACACTGCTTGACTTCGGTGATCGGACGAGAACCGGTATGCCAGTGTGGTTTGGTTGTTGACAACTGCAATGAATTGTAGTGTACCTATGTACATAATTCCCCGAAATTTTTCTTGTAAACTCATTAACCTTATTCTTATAATTACTCTAGTGGTGGAGAGTTGTCAAAGAACGCACATTAGCCCGATTTGGTATCGGCCGACAAATAAGTTTGATGAGCTTCATGACTGCCTTCAAACTAAACAGTCGGCAGTGTGTTGCTTAGCAACTCGACAGTTTAGTTGGGCCAATGTGCGCTCTAAAGGCCAACCCGATCAAACTATCGGCAGATAAAAAGTCTGTAGTCTGCGGGTAGCCTAACTGTGAGCTTAACTTGACAGCTGGTTAGTAGTTCCTAGGGATGCCAACTTTTATTATTTGTCGACTGCAAATTCGGGTTGTTCTTTTATCGGAATTCCTAATATCAATTTTTAATTGTTATTTATTTTCAAGATATTTCCATGAATTTTTAAACAAACTATTTAAGTTAAAAATATTTCACTTTTACTAATTATAAAATAATTATGACAAAATGTTTATGAATTTTTTCAAAATTGCTAACAGAAGTTTTTCTTCTTTCTAGGTATGCATACCTGCAACTTGATGCATCCTGACGTCCACAAAGGATATTTTAAAATCATTTTCAGGTCAATTATATCAAAGTCTAATGAAAACTGGCATTTTGAAAATGCATCAATCCTAATTACTCGAATGGATACAACAAGATATTCCCCCAGGACAAGAGAGAAAAGGAATTTTTAATATCCTGAAATTTTGGAAATGAATCTTCCCTTTCAACCGATGAATGGAAATTCTGGTGGCATAAAGAGAATATCTTGAAAATTTCCTAAAACTGAAAATTCAAAAGAGTTTCTGTCAAAACTTCCAAGATGGATACCAAGGAAAATTTCTTAACCCATGAGGAAAAATTTTCACTTTGAATAAATTATTTGAAAAGTTTTTCTCCAAAAAATTGTTTGCTCAACATTCCATTTTTCAAACGCTATCACCGCCATTGTTCAATTTGATTCAATTAAAGTTTCCCAAACAAAATGGCGGATGAACAATTTCGTCCTTCAACATTATTAAATATTCGGATCGTTCCACTTTTGTCGATTTTCCTTGAATCCTTTCGGCTAAACTTGAATTCAGTTAACATTAAAAATTTAAGCACAACTTTCGTCTTTCATCCATATCCTTTTTTTTTGACATTTCAAGCAAACAAAAAAGAGTTTTATTTTATTTAGAAACTGCCAAAAAACTCCTTGTCATCGCTGTATCCGATTTTCCCTCGAATGTTCCTTAAAACTTTTTTCACTTACTTTTTATCCTTTTCTAGTAAAATAATTTACTCTTCATGAATTCTGTTGTCCTTGAAGGAAGTGTACGTCTTGGGTGTTTTATTCCGTGCTAAGGAATTCAAGCATTTGTCTTAATCAAAATATTTTCTTGGAAGGAAAAAATGACTGGAGTAAAATTTTTCCTGCGCAATAAAATATTTTACTTACAGAACTGTCAAAATTCGTTTTGCTTTAGGGCTTTATGTTCATGCAAGTACGCGTAGCATCTATAAATATATTGTTGGTTCGTCCTGTTGGCGTTGTATTTGCGTTGTAGGGGACACAAACTTTAAGGGATCTGTTTCAAGACTGTGGCGCACCTCAGAAATATGAAGGTTAATTGGAATCCTTATCACTTTAATGACTTGTTGCTATTTAGTTTATTGAATTTCAATTTCTAGTCGCAGGATAATAAGCTTACATTTATATCAAGTATGCAGGATACAGGACAAAAGAAACTATTTGTTGGATTCAGAGAACCCAAGATCGTTCCAAGTGACAGCGGATAGGAGAACAGCTTGTGCATTGATGATCCTGGAATTCTAGAAATGGAAAATTTCCGGTCCATTCTGGTAGTATGTATGGATGCTGCACTTCGAATAATGCCTCATCCACTCATCCTTAATTGTTCTGAATGGAAATGTCCTGCTCTGGTGCAAACAAAATGACTACAAGAAGACCAAGGATTTTAAACGACACAGTGTTTGAGAAATTTACCGATCAATCTAGAAGCTTGTCCTCAATCTTCCAGGAATTCTTTAAACAAACTGGCTACATGTGAATGTCCTTGCTTCGGATCAATCTAGCAGTATATATCCTTAATCGCTCTGACACCTGCATATGTTGCAGAATGTAAGAAATTGTCACAGTCAGTTTTCGAAAATCGAATCCCTCGGTTCAAGGAATCGTCTTATATCCCTTTTTAATCATACTAGGAATGAGGATATACTTTTCATGGGATAGTTACTTCTGCAATTTAGACGTCCTGCAAAGGATGAACTCTACTGAATTGTTCCTCAAAGCTTGACATATTCTGGAGACAAATGTGTCTCGAATCCTCCGATGAAGTTCAGAAAAGTTTTGTCCTTAATATTGTATTCTCTGCGTGGAAAACTCTTTAATGTCCAAATAACATCGAAATTTTGTCAAAAGTATAACGAACAGCTGTCCTGAGATGTCAATATATTGTTACTTTTCTATACTCACTAAATTTTCATTTTGGAGAATTGTCCTGAATATCCTGTTTTGAAATTAGAAATTTCCAGGACGAAATGTGACCGAAAAAATCCATTAAAATTTGAATAAAATGCCTCTGCAATAGAGCAATTTATTGTGGAAGTACTTGCAGCCATCTGGCTTGCAAATTTGGCAATAATCATTTTATTTAAATTCGCAAATAAACAAAAGGATCTAGGAATGTCAACAGCATTTTCACTTAACCATTTATTGGTACTGAAAGAAAATGCTGTTAATCAATTTAACTGAAACATATAAACGATAATGAAATCTCTTCACTTACCATGATGAGATTTTCGAAAATTTTGACGTAGAATTATTAACAAAACACTGCCACACATATACGAATAAATTTGATTAAAAGTCCCATCACGAAGGATAAAGGATCCTGATGCGAACATAAACACATTTAATCACATACTTTACTGCTTTTAGAAACATTGGGTTTTCTGTCGAACGTATCCTGTCCCGGGGCATGCATAGGTTATGTCTTTTGTTCCGTAAAGGACTTTATCCTTAAAAGGATCCCTCATCCCACTGCAAGGGTATTCTAGTGGTTGTTTAAGGGTTTTCCGCAGAATTTCCAACATTTTACTTCAAACAGAAAATTTTTTAATAGACATACTCCTTCAAGGATGTTGATTCTTCATGTTTCACATCCTTGAAATTGTTTTTCGTCACATCACAACACAAAGCGTCCTTTAGAAATTTCATTTTTATTTCTTTTAAAATATCACAATAATCTTTTATCTTTTGTTTATAAAATCATTTTACCTAAATTTTACACAATAAAACCTACCCTCTTTTCCGGCATTATGTCAGCAGCTAAGCGCTAAATTTGAAAAATTCCATCTCCTCCAATTCGTGGCACTGAATCAGAAAATGGAGGTTGAAAATTTCGAAATATGAAAATCAAAAAAAAATTATTTCAAAACGAAAATTTCTTTGAAGTATTATATTTTTTTTGTTGTAATTTCGAAAAAAAAAAAACATTTTTGAGGTTATGTAAATTTTTGATTAACGCAATCACGAGTGAATTGCGTTACTTAAAAGTGTTTTTCGAAAGTTTTAATGATTTTAGACTTTGAAGAAATACATAATTTCACATTTTGATTGAATGACTTGCTTTTCCAGGCCCTGAGCAGCTCGTTGGATCGTTTCTTGTTTCTCAAAATCTGTGCCGAATGATCACTTAACCAGATCTAGATCTTGGATTGAGAAACTTCATTGTGGAGGGCAAAGGTTCATGATTCATGTACGTCTGGGCACGTTCCAGAAGGTTAAAATTTGTTCTCTATCCTTACATTCAAAGCATACTTGAAAATTGTTGGATTCGCAAGACAAATCTGGGGTCTGAACTACTCTGGCAGGCAAATGATTCAAAACTGATTCCTCATGAATTCTCTTAGACTTCCACTTGATGCACAACGGACTGTAGTTGAGTGATTTCTAGATCCGCCATTGTTCATGCAACAAAGAAAGAAATAGAAATGAATCCGTCAAATAGTTATGGTGAAACAACTTGTCATATCACCACCTGCACACACTTAAAAATGTCCTGAGGTCTATGAGGTTTTCAATAGGTTCATGTCCCTCTTCAATGCTTTGGGGGTTTCCGATATCCGGAAATGATATCAAATGCAAAGTTTATTATAGCCGTGTTCTTTTGGTCATCGCTATCGAGAGCAAAGCAAAAGTAGCAAAAGATCGCACCGGACTTGTTCACGATAGATTACAAACTTTTACCAACTTCACTTCACATTTATATCAAGTTTCTTCGATTTTTTCCATTTTGTTAGCCCTTGGTTGCATTTTCTCACATATTAGTTGAATTTAAATTTTCAGATGAAATTAACTGAAAGTTTTGAAGAAATTGTAATTTTGTGGAATTTAAAGGAACATGTAGGTTCGCGTCAAGGAAAATGATCCATGTTGCCATCTGGATATTTCTAGCTCAACTATTCGGTTCAGAACTGCAAATTAATTCCAGTTTTTATCGAGAACTAAACTTGTTCTGTTAAATGTATGGGATTTGACAGTTCTGTTCTGTTAGAGTGACCAAAAGAACACGGCTTATATGTTCTTATATTTATTGTGGAATTCTTTTGGACATCTGTTTATTTTGTAAAGTTTTTAATCTGACATTTAGTAGGATCCGTGTTGATCTTGTTTGCTATGATCAAACAACTGGTTGTGTTCGAAGTTGAAACTCATTATTTAAAAAAACATTTCTGGTGGTCGACTGCACAATTTTGCTATCGGATAGCAAATCTCCGATCATTTTGTGCGACGTTGTTTTCTTGGCGATGGCATATGTTCTTCTTGGCGATGGTATTTCGTCATTTTGGGACATTATTGTCGATGCGGAAAGACAGACGCCACACTAGCATGAGAAACATTTTCTAAGAATCTGCCAGATGCAAGTGGATCATTTCAAGCTATCTAACTGCAATAGTATTTATTTCTTTCCAAAATTCCATTCAACTATCACATTAACTCCATAATGCTCTGTCTCCACAATCGACGTCAAATCGCACAAACTCGTGACATAACTTCACCGAAAGCACGTAACTGGAAAAATGTGACTAATTATCGACGAAACAAAAGTGTTCCGTGAAGAAAATATAAGTTAATTTTAGTAGATTTCTAAAGAAACAGATTTTTTCACACGTCAAAACGTGAAAACAAAGCTTCCTCGTGGAGAGAATTATGTTGCTACCACCATTGCGTCATAGTTGGCAGTTTTTTTTTATCTCATGAAACCAAGAAAACTCACCAAAGGGGAGCATCATATTGCCTGATTGCGTGAAATTGATCCAACGTGTTAATTCGCGTTCGCCACTCTGATGAAAATTCGCTTGGGTTAGTCACCTGAGCGATAGCAGAATGTCACGTAGATATTATCCACTCTGGAAGTAGTTATAAACACTAAAACCCCAATGAATTGTTGGAGCTTAAGTTTATCACCATCCAAACATGATAATCATGTTATTATTTTTTTGTTCTCCGCCATCATTCCTGGATCATAAACGCCATTTGCAAATAAATTGATGCCAGACAAAATCCAAAATGTCTGCTGTAAAAGTTATTTTCTGTTTACCGGACAAAAATCTCCTTTTTCTTCGGGATTTGTTTGGCCACTGGGATAACGATGAAAACAAACAGATTTAGTTCATTGATTTCTATAGAGAGGGAGCTGTTGCAGGATAATTAAAAGCTTTACCAAAAATTTACGGTGAATTAGGTAAATGATTTTGTGAGGATATACTCTCCCTGAAAATGTATTAATTTCAGGACACCAGAACCCAGACTCCTTAACTCCGGAAATTAAGTAATGACAGTAAATGGTTTTGGTGCTGTCGTCCTTTGAATTATGATTTCTTCCTGTACCTGGTTTGGGTTTGGGAGGCGAATTTATTGTTTAGTCGTTGTTAGTAAGAGGAAATTCGCCATTTTATAGTTACCAATTCTTTGAAAATTCTTTGTAAAAATGAGTTTCTTATCCGTGAAAATGTTGAGGTTATGTTGCGTTGAAAACCATCAAATGAGATTTTGATCATTCTGGAAGCCTGTGTAGATTTGATTTGAGGTTATGAGGCGTTATACATTTCGGGATCGGTTGAAGTGATCCTGGAAGCTTAGAGATGCTCTATTAACATCCCTAGATGCACGGAAGGAACCTTACAAGCGAGTTTTCCCGCCGTGTGTTCACTCGATTCGCGAAAAATGAACTGATTTCAGAATTCCTCAGGTCTCAATTTCTCAGGCGAATCTTGTCCCGCAGTATTAAATAAAATAAACTTGTGTCCTAACAAATTCGTTCTACCCACAGATTAATTATTTCTACCTGTAAAGATGAATTGATTCTTCAAATCCACCATTTTGAAAGGTTTCCATTAAAACTTTGACAGTTAATCATGAACTGGATAAAACCACAAATTGATTTATCTTTTAAAAAGCTTTCTTAATAAAACAAAAGTTTTCGAATTTATAAGAAGAAGGATGTATCTACTGCAAAACAAGTAAATCAAATTAGTTGTTAACAAAACTTTTGAATCCACCATCAGCACCAGGTGGAGTTGAGGTTGATTCTCTCACATCTAAACAGTTTACAAATTCATCTATCTCTTCTATAGACAGTCATGAAGGTGAGATTTAACTGCGGATAGATTTTAAATTGGATAAAAACGACTATAACTCCAACCATAGCTACTGGAATATTATCGATTTGCAGTAGAAGCAGCGGGTCGTGCACTCGGAGTTTCAATTGGATTCAGATAAATTGATATATCGATGTAAATCCGTAGAAACATTGGCTATAGATTGATGTAATAATTCAAAATATTATTCTCTCTATGGGAGATGTACACCTTTCCGAGGTAAATTCCTGTTTTATGTTTCAATATCACCACGTGGGGTGATATTCGCACACACGTAGAGTAGGGAATTTTCCAGAACATGTGGTGGAAGTGTATCTAACTCTAAACGATTCAGACATACCCTCACAGGTGCTTCCGATGTGAATTTAATGGAGAATATGGGAATAAATTTTGTGACACTCACTGGTGTCATTCGGAGTAATTTTTTTTATTTCCCTGATAGATGTCGTTCTGTAAATTTTATTCGAAATAAAAATTTACCCAACAATTTTTTCAAATTTTCATTTTACGAACAAACTTAACGAAAGAAATATCTTTCTGTGACGTATCCGATCCGGTTTGACAGCTTGAGAGCCGTACTACTACAATCAATTATGATTCCGCAAATCAAATCAGTCTATTTGACAGCTACATGATCTCACCACATGGCTGAAGTTTCAAAAAGAACGGTTTATCCAGATACAGGTTTTGGTCACGTGGGTAGTACATATTACTGAATTCAGAAAGGAAAATTTTAAATTCTATAATAGTGCCCAGGAAGTAGCAGCGTGAAACTACTCTGAATCGTTCTACTTTTTGTGCATGGTTGTCCGTATTTTTGTTGCGTGGTTAAAAATTTTTAACATTCAACCATGGAGTAAACCTCAAAATCCAATTGATGCTTTTGTACCTAAATTTATCTTTTATTGCCTGAAAAAATGAACGACGACACATATCTGCAAACCCATAAACCGAAATGACAAAATTCGCGATTGACTTGAACAAATCTGAATGACATCCTTTTAATGGCGGATTTTGTGTGTGATCCATTTCTGATAGACTGTACAATAATATTTCCGGGAAAACATCGGGAAACGACAAATCAATGATGATTTACACGAAACGGAAAAGGATTGAACCAATTTGTCTAAAATCCTGAAGGACATCTACGGAACATGGTGAATGGAGCCATTAAAACGATTCCACAATTTAATGGTGTTATTAAATGCGACTTTTCGACGTGACTCTTTTATTTGAAAACCTTTTCTATGATGTTGTTGATATTTTGGACAATTCGGATTCAGGTACACATACAGTTGAACATACATACAGTAAAAAGGACAAAATACCATGGACACTGTAGCTTGTGATTGAGATAAAACAAAGGAAAGGATTTTTGAAGTAATCAAAAAGGATATTCCATTTGGAAATGTTTCTACTCGATAATAAGGGCACATCCTGCGATCCCTAGCAACGTGAGTCGTACTAAAATAATCCTTTTTGAGATTTCAACAATTTTGTATCCATGAAACGTTTGTACAGTTGTGAGTAGTCCTTGAATCCGGTAAAAGTTCCCCAATTCATTCTGGCAGCAGATGGTTCTGTTGTGCTTGAGTGAAAAATTTCAAATCACACAAGCTAAAGTGACCGCAAATTTTTAAAAGGATACAGAAAAAAAACCATTTTCAGAATTTAAACTTAGTTTATTAAACAAACTTCATATTTTCGCTGTTGTCCCTTAAAATTCGAAACTTACAACACAATTTTGCCCTTTTCAACACTGAACTGTGAATGGAGGTTTATAAAGGATATGATGTCCTATTTTCGAGAAGTTTTACTTCATGAGAAACACGTCCTAATAAGGGAACTTCTGTGCTATTGATGTTGCAAAATAAATACAGAAATCCCGATGAAACGACGAATGACACTAAATCGTCTTGTCAGGAAAAGAGTTGACTTTGACAGACATTTAATCCTGTAAAGAAGCACACCTTCATCACAACCGTCAAAACTTTCCGCCCGCATGGATTTCCTTTAAGGAAGCACGACTCTTACTCTATTCATCCCTTGTTAAAATGTCGAAAGTCCATTTAAAATAAATTTGCTACAAGATAAACCTGCCAATCGATGTAAATCAATCATTCAAACAAACAACGAGCTAGTATTTGTGAGGAATCAACAAGAAAGAATTTTCAACCCGATCTCGACGTATTTCCCTACGAAAGAAAAACCATGTGGAAAGCACAAACACAAAATTAAAGGAGTAGCGTTCTAGACACCTAAAAGAATGCGTATGAGGGAAATATCAAATAGAGGAAAATAATAAAACGAACTAGCGTTTATCTTAAATTGGTCTCATAATATTTGGGTAACTAGCACCCCTAGCTAGATGTTGCCTAGTAAGCTAAACATTTAATTTGAGTTGATCTTCAGCTGACTTCAGCACTAACTAGTGAGTTTGACAAAAAATTGACCAAAAACTATCTTACGATAATTTGATAGCTAAGGATACTTGTGGTTTTGAAAGGTTCAAATTTGGAATTCCAAAACTGTCAGAAAGAAATAATAAGAAAAGTGCGGTACATTCCCGTCGTGCAACGTTCATGAAATGAAATACACCTAATTCTGTTTTTTCACGACAGATACGTTCCCGAGGAATACGTGTAAAAATATATATTGCATCTATGGAGGTTTTCCGAACGTCCGTCATGCTCGCCTCTTCAGAGCAGACTAAATTTTTTTCCTGATTCGTGTTAAGCCCCATTTACACGATTATATCCGTTTCAGTTTCAGTTGTGATATCAGTTCAACAGACATATAAATGGCAAAACTGAAACTGAGACTGAAACTGCAACTGATGGGATTACCATAAGTTTCAGTTTCAGTTCATGCGAAAATAACGTGTAAACGAATGCGTCGCTCATTTCCGTTCCTTATCAGTTGCAACTGAAATTTTGACAAAGAAGAGCCACGCAGACACGTTTGAAAACGAAAATGAAAATGAAGCTTTGACTGAAGGGAGATCGTTCGTGTAAACGACAACGACTTTTCACAGCACTGACGTCTGAACTGAAATGGATATGATCGTGTAAATGGGGCTTTAAATCAAAATCGTGGAAAAACAGAATTGCGTGTAACACATATAACTACGTCCCTGAAGTGAGTATCGCATCTGACGTTTAGAAAATACCAAAGAAATAGTTTGAAGGAATGAAGATTCACTGTCAATGCGACTATAACTTCCCATGTCTTCCCTTCCAGTGCAACTGCCCGCGACGCACACACGGAGAAAAACCCTCATGACATTTTAATTGGCAATTTTGAAAATCATTTAACCTTTACAAATCGATTCCAATTGAGTTATGTCGTCCGAAGTGAAGTAAATATGGCGCCACACCCACACGTCTAATCGCACTGCATTATTATTCACTTACGCTTTTGACATTTAGCACAAGCGACTCCCTACTTCGTTCGCCTGTTAATTTAACATTAAATAGAATTTCATACTAATTTATTTCAATTTACTTCGAGTATCAAATTGAACTCCAAAAAACAAACATGAAAGACACAGCCTCCACTTCGTCTCATCGAGTGGTTAACCTCTGACCCGTTGAATTGATACAAATTCGAGTGTTTACTTTCGAAGAACAGTAGGTACTGCTGCACTGACAAACATTTGACTAGTTTGTTGTCATTGTTATGATCCCCTAATGCAGTCAAGTGACCCATATTCGAGTACAGACAAATTTTATTTTCCGGATTTAAGCAGATTCCTTTCGGATGAGTGTATCTCAAGTGGCAATGGCTATGATAGGGTCATTTCTTTGTTTGAGGATAACTTTCAGTCTGATCCGTCTGTGTAATTCGAAACGCCCTACAGCTGCTGGCGCCACTGCGATCCAGTCTTCTGGAAGTACAATCGTTTCGCCTCTTCAGAAACACTCATATGTGATACATCTCTTGATAGCTCATTAACAGCCATTCGAGGTTCTGGACTATTTACTCCGTCATCCAACATTCATAATTCCCCAAGTGCTATCTTTAACACGAAAGCTTTGTTGTTGTTTCCCTTTGTGACATCGAAAGAATCCTCCACCATAAAACTATAATTTGTGCCATAAAATGCCACAAATTGACTATAATTTGTTGGTGTTTGTTTACACGTCCACTAAATATCAGAAAATGTCCTTAAACCGTTTCGTAAAATGATGGTTTTGTGGAAAATTACAAATCCTGTTTTCATTTAATTGTACACTCCGAAAAAGAAATGATTGAGGACGCTCCCTCGAAAACCTTAATTTTCCAGGCACTCAAGTATAATATTATACTCGTATTTGACCTAAATCCAAATCCGAATCCGAATCCGAATCGATTTTATTGTCAATTCTCGTAATTTCTGACATTCAACTGATGGACATAACAATTTGAAATCACTTTAATTACAGGGTGATTATGATGAAATCGTTCTCTATGGTTACACAGGCAGTTAGGCTTTTGGGCTTCATGACGTGAATGTGGGTGGTGGAAAACCTTTAACTGATCGATTCATGTGTTCTTTTGTTTTTTAAAACCTAAATCGACATGACACATTTGGACACGCAATAACATCATGTCATCACTACCCCCTGTTTTTACCAGTGACGGCGAGTCTTTATTGTGAAATTCTTATATATTTAGCAAACATTTTTTCGTCCTGTGCAGACATGTGTGAACCCTTAATGGCAGCCATTTTGTTAAAGAATTTCGGAATCCGGAAGTTTTTCAAAATTTCCAGGAAAAGTAGCTTGACGGGTATTTGTGCGTGTGTTAGTAAGGAAATGAAATAAAATTATGAAAATTTTTCAACTTCCGTTTCCTATCAAGAAAGTTCTTTTATTTCGGAGAAAATTTCCTGCTCAAAATTAATGATCAAGTTAATATTTTATGAAGACTGACAGGCTCAGGGTGCTCGAAAAATCAACAGAAGTTAATTATACGTTAAGGGTGTCTTCGAAATCGTATTTTGTTGAGTAAATTTCAAACTTTTTCAAAAAATTAATAACGAGAATTTCTTGACATGTCACAGCCACTAGCGCTTGTTCATCTGCTCAATGAGGCAGCACACTCCGGCAATCAACCCCAATTCGGTTTTTTACAAGTGCTATAATTGATTAAACATTTTTCAAGAATTAAATTTTGACATTTCGAAATTAGGAGCACTTTCGGAAATTAAAAATCAAAATTTCTTACAAAATTAACTTCAAAATTCTTTTAGAACTTCTCAAATTTACTTTATCAAATGTCAACATACTTGAAGTAACACCTCTTGACATTTCGTAAACGCTGCTAATGACATACGGTTGAATATGAGTTTACCGATTTTCGTACTGAATACCAAGAAAACTTGGATTGTCATGTATATTGAAATTGGAATTTTCCTGTTCGGAGTATATGGAGTTCATGCGTGATTTGGAAGAAGCGAAGTTGCACTTTTGACGTTTAAAATTTATTGACACATGGAGCTACTGAAAAGTAATCAATCAGTAAGGTGAATTACTTACGGTTTACTGTGAATAGCTTCGTGTGTAATCAAATGGGACGCCATCCACAATGATATTGGTTGCATATTCTTCGGAAACCGGTTTGTAACCAGTCACCAGGCGACTTGCATGTGGGATTATCTAATACATAACTCAAGTTTTGAGATCAGTGGTGCAGCAGGATGATGAGTGACCAACGATGAGTAGCTTCGAATGTGACGCCTGGTTACTACTAATGAGTCAGTCACTGGTTAGTGACCAAAATTACCAACCAGTTTAGTTTCTTTTGAGTAGGTCCGTGTGTGGACGGCCCAATATAAGATTACTAAAAAAGTGCAGTATAAGTGTACTGATATTGTCATGTCAAACATAACGAATTTAACGTTTAAGAAATATAGCTGTATTTTTTTGGTCACATATGTAGCATACAAATACATACATTAAAACAACAAAAAGGGATTGGTGAAGACCGAGCTACGGAACTAATCACTGTTCCACATAATCTTCGATGGACGAAGAAATACAGTGATACCTCGAGATACGAGTATAATTCGTTTCGTAACCTTACTAGTGTGTCAATTTTCTTGTACCTCAAAGCATTGAAATTAATTGAAATGCAATTAATCCGTACCAGCCCCCTAAATACCTAATTCCAAAAAGCCTCCTAATACCTAATACAGTTGTTCTTGTTACGTGTTTTTGAATAAGAAAAATGTATTTGTAAATGACAAATATTGTACATAAACATAATTACGTAAATTGGCTATTGATTATTATTATTATCTATACTATAATTAATACGCAAACATAAATTTTGTGACCCCTCCTGCGGACAAACTACATCATTGTGATTTTCGAAAATATTTATAATTTAATTGATATCTCCTAGATTGTTTGGTTTATCACCGTGAAATCAACAGTTTTAGATTCGTTTAGCTTCTGACTTTTATTTGAGATACAAAATATTAAGATACGAAGAAACAAAATTTTTCCATAAAAATTTCGTCCATGGTTAGTCCATGATTTTTTTAGGGCAAAAAAAAATTTTTTTCCAATGATGTTAAATGCCTCATTCGAAAGAATATGCCTTTCCAAATAGTGGAAAATGTGTATTTTCCTTCTACGTATCATAGTTGTGAAAAAAAAAATAAATAAAAAAAAACTAAATTTCTATTTTCCAGTAAACTTGAGTCTTTTAATTTCTAATGTATGCAGTCGATTTCCGACTGCCACGGGCATTCCTAGTTATTATTATTACTACAACATATGATTGCACAAGCATGCTTCTGTATGCTTAATTTTAGTCACTTCTTTGCTCTTCACTAGTCTTTACCGTTTTCACCGGATAAAACAAAACTTTCCAAGGACGTTCCTCGTATTTCAAAGCACATCGCTCGACGGCTCATATCTCAAATATGTCGTATGTTAGGTCACTCGAGGTACCACTGTACCCACTTCTCGGAACCTGGAACAATAGTACAGGAACATGTTACAGGTCTTATAAGAAAATGAAATAAAAGTTGTTGGAGGGAATAAGGGGTGAGTTTAATATCGACATTGATGTCAATTCCTCTAAACTCGGAGTGAAAGTTTTAGGTTATATAGTGGGAAGTGTTTGAAGTCAAGCAGTGGTAGACGCGGTTAGTACAAATCCCATAATCCGGCTACACTTTTAATCACGGGCGCAAGGATGGTTCAATAAACTGTGAAATGATATTGTGGTACATTTTCCGGTTACTGTTCTTATATACTTCATTAAGTTATGGCTGACACAAATTGAGTAATAATTCAGAAAGGAATATGAAATTGAAAGAATGCAAAGTAGTTTTCTGTTTTTATGATTTTCGAAAATGTTTTCAGCAGGATTTGCTACTAATGTTTTCACATCATTAGCGCCATTTTGCATAATCACCGAATGGGAATTTAATTCAATCTTTATCGATTCAATAATCTCTGTCTGGGTGATATGTTTGGCGGTTTCCATGATGATGATTATACATGCTAAGGGTGTGAAGTACACAGAATCCCGACAAAGTCTCGCAAACAAACAAGTTTAACGACATCAAACAAAGGCAACCTTTACTGATTTGCAGCTCCACCTTTCGTGTAACACAGACACTACATGATTCTGGGGTTTGTGTAAATTTCAACGAGTTTTGTGTAGTTCGTGCTACTGAATCAAACTCTGTGGTTTAAAATGGATAGTTCCCTTACCCCCTAAACGGACGAGCGTACTTTCAATGACAATTACGCCTTCAAGACTCCGAGATGTGACAGGAGCAGTTTAATCCCTTCACTCACTCAAATCCTTTTAATCCAGGCAATTTACTCCAGGAATATAAAACTAAAAAGGGCCAACTGGCATCATATCCTGGAGAAGTCAAAAGTCACGATGAGCCACCACATCCTCCGTTCAGCGTTCGCTAAACTGAATTACAGTGTTGTCGACAGGAATTTTCCCTCTTTAATTAACAAAATGATACTGTAATTGAATTTTCCCCCATTTTCAGAACTGAAATCTGGTTGATGGTGGTGGTTGATGACATTGTGAATGTCCGTTGAAAGGGTGCAGCATTGAATTATTGAAAAACAAAGTTTTTGACAGACCTAATGGACCTAATGGATGTAATGGACGTTATGGACATTATGGACATTATGGACGTTGGGAAGGAATCAAATTCACTGCTATTGCCATTTGTTGTTTGTGCTCCATCGGATTCCAAGCGAGTGAATGCGAGGTTTGCTGTCCAAATTAAACACGATTACATCAAATATATTTGGTCAAGTCAAGTTGTATCTACTTAAAATCAGATTTATAGTATGTCCTGGTTTAGAAAATTTTCTAAATTGTCAGTTATGTCATATATTTTGATTGATTTACCGCGGAGAAGAGATAAAGTTGTAGAATGAGTAGCAATATTCGTGAGATTGGCCTTATTACAATCTATAGTCAAGTAAAGACTCCTCCGAAACTTGGTAAAATGTTTAAATCAAATAATTATTACAAATAACTACAAACAGCATTCATCCTCAATTTGCGTGCAATTAAATATTCATTTATTAATTTATTCATTTTATAAATAAATTATTAACAAAATTGAACAAAATTCGAAAACGAAATAAATCCGCCGCCATTACGTGAACGTTAATGGCGACTCAGCGGCCATTTTCTCACTTTCGCTTCAGTTCACTTCAGTTTGCTTGAATGTTTTTTACAATTTTACTTTTTCGTTTTGATCTTTTCAAGTGAAAACTTTGTTGAAACTACTTTCACTTTTGGTCCAAGAAATGTGTAAGATGTTATTAAGACAATAAACAAGAAATTGATTTAATGAATTTTTATATTTTTATAAAATTTTCCACTTCATTTGACAATGATCAGAACAATTTCAAGTATATAGTTATGTAGGGAAGAAAGTTTTGACGCTGGGAAATCAATTATGAAATGAAAATCATTCAACCTGTGCTACAGAGAATCCCCTTGGAAGATTTCAAATGCTGGTTTCCCTCTTAATTAATTCTCGTACTTTGTAAACAACTTCAAACCAAATCCTTTGTGTGTGTCCTGGAAATTGTTCAATGCAGTTGTATCCATGTTCTTTTGACGTGGTTACTAAGTTAGTTCCGTAAAGAAGGATTCGGCAATGTGAGTGCAATCCTTGTCCTATCCAATGGTAGTTTGCCAACAAACGATGGATTCATGCAATTCCAACTGGATGGCATAAAGTTTTTGCATAACTTTGCGCTTCTATTTTCAGTCGTTAGTGAAACATTCTTTCGAGAATCCTTGCAAACTACTCTTCTGGACTTTGTTGACACATGTAAACTTTCACAAGTATAAAGTAGACAAGGATTTCGTAAAGAGGGTTGTTTGTTTTTTCCTAATCATTATCTCTTCCTGTTAGAATGCACTAATCTGCAACTAGTTTTATTTGTTTTTTTTTTCGGAGTTATTTTTAGCAGCAAACTTCAATTGACTTCGAGTTTGTTGTTTCGGACTCATTTAAGAATCCTTTTTCCATGAGGGTTTTGTTTGGTTTTCAAAGCAGCTTTCAAACTTATCAAACAAAAATGTTCCCATTTTCGATATCACCATGGCTGCAAAAAAGAATGCAATGATGTCCATTAACTTGAGAGAAAGTTTGAAATTCTCTTTTCCAAGCTTATATCATGGCAACTTGTTTCTTGTTTCTATACCTTGGTCCTCTGAATCCTGTGAGAAATATTTCAGGCTAACATCCATTTTCCTAAAACCTAATTTTTCCATTCCATTCGTGTTTTCACATAAGCACGCCATGTTGTGCATGTATAACCTCAGCATTTCAACGATTTTCCCTGTACATCCTAAACCTGGTTTCTAGGTTTCAGGTCGATAGAATAAATTTACTCAATAATGTAGCGGCTTTTATGGTGATAAAGTTTCGGACAAAGTTCATTGAAAATTTACGAAGGTTGAACGAAATTGTTAATCATCTCGATGAGGCTGTTTGTCTTCGGGTTTTGCCGTTGAAATTTTTATAACCTTTCTCCATGCAAACGTGGTTTGACGATAGAGATCAATAGCTGGTATTGATAGCTACCGATTTCCCTCACATGGAACGCCTCTGGATTATTCTTGAATACACATGAAATATTGAAATTCAGCTTATGCTCCTTTGTAACACAAGTTGAATTTGTTAGTTTTGTGAATAGGCTGCTGGTGGTGAACCCGTCCTTCCACCTTCGGAAAATTCGAGAGCAAGTTAAAAGAGATTGCCTGGACTTGACGTCCATTTAATTGTGACCTACGTTAACAAATCCCTTCACAAAATCCTTTTCATATCGTATGAACCAAAATTATTGTAACGAAAACATATAACATCTTAAAGGAAATAAAATAAATTTCTTGTTAAAAAACTAAACTTAAAATTTTCCCTTTACACTGTTCTTATTTTGAAATTGAAATTCACAAAATTCTAGAGGAAATTCCACAATAGAAATGCTTTCTTTTCATGAAAGTAAATGAGGAAAATATTCGAAAAATCCAACAAAAAGATTTTTCTTTTGTGGAAATATCTTTTGGGGGAACATTTTCCTGCTAAATTACAACTGCAAGACTCACTAAACAACCGAGTCGTAGTACATACAAAGTTAGTAGTAATTCAAACGAAGCTTGCTCCAAGTGGATACGCGCTAAAAAGGACGTTTTATTAACAAATCCTTTAAAGAACTCTTTGGTTTCCAGGATCCGTATCGTGTTTCCTAAACGCTTCAAACTGAATTGAATCACTTTGGTGGATGCTAACCTTAAAACACTCCTTTTACCCTATCAACTACATATTTACTTAAAGATCTTCAAAGTTTCTTTGCTCGAAATAAATTAAAATTCAAATGTTCACAAGCCTTACAAATGTTTTAACATTTCGATTAAGTGAAATGAAAACGAGAATGCAAATGAAATTGCATCGACTTGAAGTTGTGTCCACTTGCTACATTCTAGCGACATCTGTTTGTGACAAGTCATAATTTTTTAATTTGTTTTATGTTAATTAATGAAATCCGCCATGTTTGAAGGTGAAAAAATGTTGTCCTGAAAGTGGTTATATGATTGTTCTCGTTGGACACGAGACGAAATGTCTTTGTTGAAAAGCAAAAAAAAAAAACAAAAAAAACAAAAGTAATGAAACGATTCTTATTTTCATTTTAAAATAATTGTTTATGCAAAGTTCAAAATGAAAACTAATTACGAAAAATGTTCCATTCGAAAAATTCCAACTTAATTAGTTTTGAATAAAATGAAAATACGAAGAAATCCTTGAAGTCCTTAAACGATGCTTTCTTCAATGAATATTGAGTGAAAAGGATCTGTTTTACTGTCATTTTTATTTCATTTTGTTTTGTGTTTTGGCCTGTTTTCCTCGTTTTTTTGTAAATTGGATATCCTAAAGTCAAGGCAACCGCCAACGAAGAAGATGTATGACAGTTGGATGTATTTGAAGTAAACAAAATGCAAATACACACAAAAAGGATTTTCATTTATTAGTCTGCGAGTTGTTGTGTTCCACGTGCTGACATTGGAGGACTTTGAATGTTTCCAATTTGTGTGATTTTCTCGTCTTATATTTGTTTTACAACACAACGCGTTGTCTTTTCTATCAATTTCGCTTTGATCCTTTCTAACAAGGACATGCTATTCTCATGCTGTACGATTGAACTATATATCATGTTGCTGAGTTTCGGTATAAATCGCTTGTATAATTTTCTGAAATTGCCCATCAATATGGTAAAGCTTCATCATTATATGCCCAATTCAAGGATAATGCAGCGTCATTAACATTTCTTCTGTATCTCATTTGGGGTAGAAAGTAGTTTGGTCATTAGCACTTAAGCTAATTTGGGGCGTAGCGTCATTTACATCTGAATTGGTTTCCTATTTCAACGCCGTTTTTGAAGCAAATTACCGTAAAATCCTTGACCTTTGATTCATGACTGGAGCCAATTGCCAAATGTGTGCGGAATACGAATATTTTAACAAAAACAGACTTAAAAAATGAAAATCAATAGACAGACAAATGTCCTTAATGTCCTTGTACATTAATTTATACATAACTAGTAACCAAATTCGATGCTTGGAGAAAAAATTTATAAAAGATATCCTTAATTTCGTAAACATACCATATATTTGACAACTGTTCTACTGCTGAATTCTAAGTGAAATTCATGTCCTTTCATGTTGTGCAATGGTTACAGTTTCTTCTTTATTTTTATGACATAAGTCTTGAAAAATCCTGCAAAAGTCAGGATTGGTGTCCTTAAAAATATGAACAACTCACAATGTAATACAAGGATTTTGTTCCAATAAAGTTTTAATGGGAAAATAATTTTATTTAATTTTTGTTTGCACACGTTAAATTAAAAAAAATATACTGTGGTTTCATCGATATACTCACCTAAGCAATATGACATGTAGGTATATTTCCATTTGAAGGGCTGTGTATATATCCTTATTTCACTTGTCATATTAAGAAACATCTAGAGAAAGCCAAAGAACCGTTTCAAATGTTTGCACACACAAAATTTTCCAAATAAATTCCCATTCATAGTATTTACACACACATGCTGACATAAAATCACTAACACTCCACTCCATCAATCTTCAGTTTGCGTAGATTTATTCAAGTTGCATTCAGGTTGATGATAGTTTTTGCGGCATTATGGGTGATCTCCATTCCTGGTTTTATTCATTTTTTGGCAGGTAGTTTTCGTCCGTCTTGGTTCGAAATAATCGATTAAAAAGATTCAAGATCCTAACACGAGACTGAATTTAATGTATCAAGGATTTATGTGGACCTCTTCCTTCCTGTAAATCTGGTTTGTGATAAACAAAATGGCGGAATTTCGGTAATTATCCCCACAACTATTGGAATCTTCAAAAGTGTTGAGTCTCATTAGCTCGTCTGAAAGCAAAAATAAAACCCCAGCCACAAAGTTAAGTGGTCTTTCATTCCGCCATTACATTTTGCCCGATGATTGCACTTCAGGAAATTAGCCAAGCAACCGGAAATAAAAGAAAACTACCAAAGACAGTGGAGTAGGGGTGGGAAGGGTGAGATGGTAATTAGTTACAGTGAAAAGTGAATTTTTCTTTCTTTACATTCTTCAAGAAATTAGTAACTGCAAGAGCACGCAATTAAACAATTTCATCATTTGCTGGTTGTGTTACTTAATTTTAATTATTTCTTTTCATTTTCATTTTCGGTATTAGTATTAGTGAAAGTTCCTAGATGAAACAATTGATGCTTTTATTGGACAAAGAAGATGTCTGCACTTATGTATGGGCAACAGAAAAAATAAATTTTTCAAACATGAAACAATGAAATTTGATCGGTCGAAGGTATTCATTAGCGGAAGATGAATGATTACTAAGAGGAGGAACATTGACAATGCCGTCATAAAGTGGAAGATACTTCAGAAGCTCCAATTACAGTCAAACTAAATTGGTCTCCCAATGGGTATGTCGTTCTATCTTGATCTGGGTGAGTAGCTGGAATGGCATCTGGCACCACTGACTTGTCAAGACAATACCATAGTCGTCGTGCATGTGAAGGAGTCGATTAATTCTTGAACGGGACGCTACTTCTTGATTTCCAAGAATGTGCATCGTTCATTGTCTTTACTGTTGGGATATTGTGGAGTAAACAAAACAGAAATCACGTACAATTCATTGTTCTATGGAATTTTTCATCACATTCAAGAACAAGAGGAGAATACACATTTCCAAGTGCACAGCCTTCGATGTGCACTTGAACAATTACTGGTTGCCTTGGTATCGTTACAACTGGAATCTGGAATTTTATTTCGGAAAAACAAACTTGACGAACTTGGAATTCTATATTTGATACATTCTTGATCTAGATTTGAGATTCATTCAAGCTCACATCACATTGACATTCAATACGGTATTTGTATGAAAACGATGTCAATCTATTGAGTTCTATTGAGAAAATTCATGTAGATCTACTTGAATTCTGTGGAAGCCGTTTGTTTACTTCTGTAGTACGGGATTGATGCCACTGATATGAGCATCTCATCATCAAGGGTGTAATCTATAGTGAAATATTCAAATGTGAATCGCCAGTTACGGAACACTCTTATGGAGACTCCTTCTGCGGGGAAGCTCTATGAACTACGAAACAAAATAGTCGTTGTCAAAGTTAAATCAAGGCCAAAGTTGTGTAAGACTAACACTAGCTAATCCATTTTGAGTTGGATTAACAAACCTTTTTAGGTTCTCATGCGTCACTGAAATTGAGGAAATGTAGACAACATTGATTATACAGCTATTAGCATACAAATGATTCATTTTGATTTGGCCACAATCACATTCTTCAGTATTGTCAGTTTCTCGAACCGAAGTGCACCTGTTGATTTAGTTAGACGAGTTTCAGGCCTATGTTTCATCACCAAACCTAATAGGGTTATTCGGAAATCATAAATTTACATAAGACTTCTCAAAATAAATTGATTGAAGAAATTATTCAAATACGCCAGATCCACTTCTTACCGGGTTAAAGTTTCATCACTCGATAAATGCATGAACGAGAAGTAGTTATTTCGATGAAGATGTTTTAAAAAGGACTCTGATCCGTGCTCATCCTGAAGAGGGTCGATTTACAAAAAGTGATGCCAACGACACGCGTTGTTCCCAAGCGGTCCCCCATCTAAGTACTAACCGCGCCCAACACTGGTTGATTTCGGAGATCGGACGAGAACCGGTCGGTCGATACCATGTGTGTTTATTTGGTTTGAATGTATAACAATATGTGTGTTTCATTTTGCAAGTACTCGCAAGTATGTTTGGCAAAAACAAAAATGTGCTGTAATTCCCGCGAGAAACTGTGAATAACATTGAGGCGTTGCAATTTCGGTAAAGTTTTTATTGTATGTTTAAATTTTGGTTTTCCGTAGCGCATTGGTATGGTACTCATCCGAATGCACAGTGTGATCGCGGCCCTTTAGCATCCCTTTTTGTTATTTGTTTGCTTAGGTTGCCTCCTGGAAGATATATTTGTTAGTAGGTTTCGTAGAATCCTTTTTTTCATGTTACCAATGTTTCAATATCTAGGACAGTAGGGATGTTCGGTTTCCTTATCAGGAATATTCTTGAATCCTTAAGTGATCAGTAACTCTAAGGCAGTAAAAAGGAATGTTTCGAATTTGTTTCAAATTGTTGGTGATAGTGGAAACTTCAGATGAGTGTTCACTGGGCAAAGGTTGTGAATATTCCCCAGTGAGTGGATTTTCGTGAGTTTAATGAAATATTTGTGATGGTGTGATCTTGTTTCTATTTCGTATATTAGTTTGATATTTAGGGAAATAATAATTTGAGTATAGTGGATATAGGCTTTGACGACTTCAAACGAAGTAAATGTAAAACAAGTGTAATATGTGTGGAGTGCCCCTCGTTACTGGGCGGTGTGCGATTTTCTCTTTGATTGAGGTGAAGTCCCCAGCCTGTTGTATTTACTAGGTATAGTGTTAGTATTAGTGTTAGCAATTCCACATGTACTCGTAAATGGTTGTAACCGTCAAAGCTACATCCGCTACAAATGGTGTTTTTGGGAATGCTGTTGAGTCCTTTCAGACGACTGATGGTGGGATACCCAAAATGAGGAGAGTCAGTTTTTTGTAGATCACAAAATAAAAATAATAATTCATCAGCAGTCTCTGAGACCGCACGTTATTCGTTAAGGGACAGAAATAGATTGTATAGGTGATTAAGGGTTAAAATTATTCCACTCGACAAATAGTTTGACTAGAAGTATTGAGATGACGCTACAGCTTATTTTCCACAAAATTACAATTTCTTCACAACTTGTAGTTAATTTCACCTGAAAATTTGTGCAACCAATGGTCAAACAAAATATAAAATACAAAAATGAGGCGGTTCAGAAAATTCGCAGTTATAGTGCCATGGACAAATTTTAGGCGTCAAAGCAATTCCTTTCATCCAAGCATCCCAAAATTACATTACAACCATCTGACGGAACGTGCAAGAACCCACTAAGAAAATGAAATGTGTCGGAAGACATTTTGCGCCGTGGAAAATGTCGAAATCCTTTGGAAGGATGAAAATATATGTTTGGGTGGAAAAAATTTAAGAGAAAAGTCTTGTTTTTATCAGGAAACCGTGGGTGTAACAGCAAGGACTCGTTGCAGGAATTGATCCTTGTACGAATCGAATAACTTCACAATAGTGTGTTGTGTTCTTATGAGCTTGAATGGAATATAATAAGAAAAACGTCGGTTGCTTTGGGAACGAGGGAAAAGGATAAGACATCCTGTTATCGATGCGAAACGTATCGAAGTAGAAAAATTCAGCTAAAATTGAAATGGAAATAAGACAGACGGACGCCGCAAATGAGAAAATGGCTGACAAGTATGGGGGAGATGTATATCAAATAAGGGTATGACTGTGATTGAATGACTAACTGACTTGTACTCATTGTAATCTTGTTAGGGAAACAACGGTTGACATCCGAAGGGATGATTATTAGCTCCGTCTTTGGAACTGGGTAAAGTTTGTCGTTGTTATCAAACTTATTGCTTGATGAAAGGTGCCCAGATGACGCAGTAAATGCGATAATTTTGAATAATTGAACTGACGAAATGTAAAAATGAAATACTAAAGTCCCTCATTTACATGAATTTGAGAGATTTTCAGCGAAGATTTTGAAGAAACGCTAAGAATTCATTGAGGGTTTCTTTTGTTATAGAACAATCAACATGGAGGTCTTAGAAATGTAGCTCTCAATGAGTTATAACGGGAGCAGTCATTTGTTTGTGGGACAATTTTATCCCTCAGCGAACATTTGTGTCTCTTCTAGAGTCATCACGATAACGTGTCATCCGTGAATAACACAAGCATCCTGAACTCGTCTTGAAATTTAAATTAACTGAGGGAAAAATTTAACAATGCATTTCACATACTTTTCTTCAAAAAGGATAAAGTATAACTTGCTCAAATTCCTACCTTGGTAATAAGTGTTAAAAGGGATGATGTTCAAAACGGTGGTTACAATTTATTTATATAATCGAGGACACTGTGGACTCCAATGTCCAGCTACAATATGTGAAGAGGTCGAACAATTATTTATTGTTTCATTTTTATCTGTTAACGGCTTGTTCAACCCTCGTAAATATTCGAAACAAGAGCAAAAAAAATTAATTTTTACCAAATGCGCAATCTGTTAAATAATGTTGCAACAATATCAGGAATAAACGGAAATTAATTTACACAAAATCCTCTTCAACACTCAGAAAAATTAAAAAATCATAAGACCGTAATAAGCTCCGGTTATGAAATGATTAAAGTTTAATGTCCTTATTATTTTTACATGTGTATGAGTGTTTAAGATAATTGAATGCCCAGACAAATAATTAAAAAATGTGCGAACGCGTACATTATTATTCTCATGTCCCTCGATACCCCAGAAAACTCACATAACACTTTTGCTTAACGCAAATCTATTCCTACGGATGGCAGAGAAGTACATCTTCAAAATTATGAATGAGTACACCTTGTATGTTGCCGTCGCAAGCAAAAGGCACGAGGACAACGTGAGAGTGGTTTTTTATCCCTTCCGCACATATGGAGTGAAGTATCATTCCTTCTCTTTTAGTCGAAAAATTCATCTATTGGATTTTTCAAGAAGTACTTTTTTGGTTCGAAAACAAGCGGTTGTTTTCGAAAGTGAGAACGAGCAAAGTTGAATCTGTTCCACTTTTACTTGAGATACATCTCCCATATGTAGGAAAGGGATGTGAACCTTCCTTTGTGGTTTCATATAAATTGGTTTTTTGCAAAATGAATAAACCAAAAAGCTTTAGAACTGATATTACATCTGCTGATAAGTAGAGCTGATATTAGTTACTCTGCTCCTTTGAGACTAACTGACCCAAATCAATCGCTAATTATTCTCAAATGAAAAGAATCCTTCTCCGTACAGTCAGGTCCTGATTGAAAAAGATTTCATCTACCACTAAAAATCTGTTCCACATCCATTACCCTTCTTGCCAGGAAATTGTAACCAAGTGTAAAGTACCTTTAATTAATTGTCCTTTTAAGTTTAAAAAATATCGTAGAAGAACGTGTTGAGCGAAATCCACTTAACACGCGCTTTTCTTGGGGGTGTCACCATTTTATCTGACACCATTGTTCCGTAAAAGCTTACACTAAAAAATATGCACCATAAAATGCACGAGAAGTACTCGTATATGCTAATTTCATTTTACCATCTTGTCCCACTACCCCTGCATATTCGTGAGCACGTTCACACTTAAATCCAGACATCACCGCCAACAGACTTAATTCAGTCAACGAACTTGCAACTTGCACCACCAGTGCAACTCTTACTGTCATCATGGCTATCATGGTCACATTGTTGTCACTTTTATTTGATTTAATAAACTGGAAGGAATTTGTTTCCGGCTTTTTTGATAGTTTTTTCCTCGATTAGATTTTGGTCTTCATTTCCATGATATCAGAGACAGTGATTACTCACGAGACATTGCATTCTGTCTACAAGTTCTCATCTCAATTTTTTCGGACGCATTTTATCAACGCTAATTAGGAAGTTGGTCTGACGGTTCCATATATATGCTTACATAGTACTTTTATCCAACATGATATTCGTTTAAAGTTTAAGATAACGTCAGTTGACGACATTTTTGTAGATAAATTTGAATGAACATGTTCCAACTTGCAGCGTTGATGCATTAAACCACCTCCCATGACGATGAAAGATTCTTTTAATTTATTTTAAAAGTTGCACTTAATCCAACGAGTAAGGCACATTACTCTTATATGAAAAATGAATCACTAGTAGTATGAGTAGGTTAGAATTGAGCATAGGGGTAAGTTGGGCAGTGAAAATATCTCGAAAACTACATACGGAACGCTGACATATCATACGGAGAAAAGAGAGAGTTTTGGGAGTAGAAGGCATTGCATCACCACCAGTGGTAACTCATCCTTCGAGTTTAGCACACAAAACACCTCGCGTCTGCCTGCAATAGACTTGCAGAGTAACGCTTTTGATCTGCAATAGACTTTAAAGCCACACGCGTCTGGTTTGCAATAAACCTTAAATGTGACTGACAGCAGAGTCTCGCACATCACCCTACGATCACACATACAATTACTATAGGATCCGTTCCCAGTTGTGTGTGTGTAAGTAACACGGGGCGTGTCAGTTTTCGAAAGGAAAAGTAAATAAATTATTTCAGTTACTTTTTGTTCTACAGGCTTCAACAATCATCCGTTTTCGATCACGTGAACACTAAAGTTTTATAAATCAAACATATTTCTGATTTCTGAAAAGAATTCGGTTCTTCATCAGGCTTTTTCATAACCTCACTTTTCTTTCAAATATTCGTGTTAGGGCTAGTTGAGCAATAGTTTATATTCACTTCATGAACGAAATAGTAGTTTTATTTTATTATCTCATGGCTTAATTTTCTAATTGCCTATAGGCGAGGTAAGTTAAGGATCGTTGAACTTTTTCACTGAAAGGACTGTAGCTCTTAAACAATAATAGCTAGGATACAGTTTCTTAGAAGGCTTTTAGAAAGGATTTTTTTACTTATCTGTGAAAATATATGTCAAGGAATTTCAACATATGGTTTAGAAGTTATAATCGATCAAGTTGCTCAACTAGCCTTGCCCTAGCCTACTCCATTATGTGGAAATAAAATTAACAAAAATCAATATGTCGGAGAATGTAGCTTCTATAAAGATTAAAAATGATTTTTGTGTTTAATAAATTTAAATTTAAATAATCAATTAAAATTTTCCTTATTTATTTCATTACAGATAAATCTCCGTCTCATCCTTGTTAGTGGGAAAACGAAAGAATTTCTGTTCAGTCCATCGGACTCAGCAGGAGATATTGCACAAACAGTATTTGATAATTGGCCTGAAGGTAATTAAAAATGTTTGTTTATGTTTGTACTGAAATAAAATTTTTAACGCCTGAGAGCTTTAAGACATTTTTCGTTTGGAAGATATAGATAAAAATATATCTAATTAGTTCCAAGGGTACACGCGTAATATCGTGCAGTTGAAAATGAACTAGTTTTAATAAATCTTATGATTTCCTAACTTGATTGACTTTCAAAATCATGCTAAATCTAACTTGAACACGTCTTGTTGCTGCATCTCGATCGTTAGATGATTTATCCTGAGGCAAAAGCAAAGAAAATTGAATAGAAGAATGAATATGCCCCAATAACCAAAAATCGATTTTCTCTATTTAATAACGTTTGACTTATGAAAATTAATAAATTATATGAAAATAAAATTTTTCATTTCAGATTGGGAGGCTGAATTGGTTTCGAAAGCAGAAATTCTGCGATTAATATATCAAGGTAGATTTTTACACTGCAATGTAACGTTAGGTGCACTAGGACTTCCTTTGGGTAAAACAACTGTAATGCATTTAGTTCCAAGAGATAATTTACCTGAACCGAATTCACAGGGTAAGATTGGAAAATAATTAAATAATCACTATTTATTAATAAATTTTTACTTTGAGGAAAGTATATAGTTCCTGGGGATTTCTATGGTACAATTCACTCATGCTTTATTAACATCCCATGTTATGTTACTATGTTGGATTTAATATAAGACAACAGCTAAACACATCCAGGATAGCACAGAACAATGGCGATTGCGTTCCATAATTTGGTGTAATCTATAGAGGTTCCGAAAACCACTCAATTTTCAATCATGTCAAGTTCGGAATCAATTGAACCGCATAATTGAGTTTAAAATACGACCTGCTTTTGGTCAATTTACCAGAAGTAACATTTATTAAATAAAAAAATGTTTCTTTCAAATTACAAAATGTGTCAGAGGTCATAAAACGTTCCCACATTAAATTTGAGGTTTCCATTGCTGAACATTGTAACACGAATTTTATAAAATTAAATTTTATTACCCCGAGAATGGTGACAACAGACTGTGAAACTTTTAAAATTAGCAATAATTCTTTAATAATTTTTCGTCAAGTACATAACGTTCTAAATGCATTAAAGTTAAACTGGATTGTTTGGGTACTTCTTTATGTATCCCTAAATGAAACTTTCCAATTTAAAGAACTAATAAAAGTCGAACTTCGTAAGGGTGACTAATTTGTATAGTAAACGACACTTCCTTCATCTCATCCGAACCTTTTGAGTACATCAAAAGTGAACTCTTGACTAGCAGACTCAAAGAATTTTCTGGTTGGAATGCTGTGCAAAAGATACAAATGCAACAAAGCGTTTAAAAACACAACCCTTTGTATATCATTTAGTGTATAGCTGTAGTTATAATTTGTAAATAAAAACGAAACCTTTTCCGAGGTACTATTAGCTTGTCAAGCTACAATATGCTTCCTTTGTAATTGAGCTTACAAATTGAACTCATTCCAACCTCTGATTTTGCCCACATGCCATTTTAATCAATGCCCTCGGTGTCTGGAACATTCCTACAAATTCATCATTTGCTTTCCCTGTATGAATCAATGTACAGAAGCAATCTCTTTGAAGTTATTCAAACCTATGTTCAAGTTCGAATTCATTTTATTAAAGGATGTATTTAAATTAATCACATGGTGATTAACACTCTATCCTTAGAGACATGAATGAAAGGTGCAGTTAATATTTCTACTAATATAAAATTTTCTGTTTTCAGATCAACGGCAGAAAAGCAAAGGAGGTTCTAGTAGATGCTGTTCAACGGCCTGTTGTATTTTGTAACTAATTTTTTAGTAGACTTAATTATGCAAAATTACTAAAATTATTGTAATTAATTTAAAAACAAAAATAATAAGTGTAAGAAAATTTACTTGTTCTACAGTACTTTTTATCTTTGAAGTATTGAACAATGCCCAATCAAAAAATTTGAAGAAAAACTAAAAAAGAAATTTATTCAAACTTTAAAAAGTGATACAATACGAAATATAATTCAATGCTTATATTTTATTTAGTTTAGCAAATTTATTTTCAAATAAATTTTTAACAAACTCTAAATCATTTTTCATTTTAAATTGAAAGAGAGTAACATACGAAAAAATGCAAACTTGTAAAAACATATTAGTTTTAATGTAAATTTAAAAGAAATTTAAAAAGAATACTGCGAAATGTTGTCAATATAAAGTTTATTTTTTGAAAATGGAATCTCAAGTAGAAGTTTTAAAACAAAATAATTACGTTTCTTGTTTCGCAAAATTTTAAAAGTTTATTTTTTAAAGTAACGCAAAATAAAACAAATTTAGTTAATTTAGTATAGAACAAATAAATTCAAGATTGTATTATTACCTACGAGCATATGTGAACGCTGATAAATGTATATATAAATGTATAATTAGTATTTGGATTTATTTTATTTATGATTTAATTAATTTCGGATGCAATAATGCAATAGTGTTCCGTCTATATCATTAAAGAAACCAAAATAATCCGTTCACTTAATAAATTAGTTCTCTTTCTCGTAAAAATAATAAACATTATCATCATCGAAAGCTTGTTGATGATGATGAGGAACATTTCAAATTTAAACGTTCTATGTTTATGCCAATAATTCGTTGTAATACCTACTACTAATAACTGAAAGCGATTGTTAAAAAAAATTTTCGTTTAAACGATGTTAGAAGAAGTAAACAATAACTATAATAACTACTGCAAAATGATAGTAACGTAAATAATTACAAAAATACATTTAGATAATAAATCATGATATTTTTCTCCAACAGAATGATAACAAATTAATAAAATGAAAAATCAAGCGCTAGGAATTTTTAAATCTCCTAATTTTAGTTTAGGCAAGGAACTAAGACCAATTTTATTTTTCTGTTAAATAAAACACTCAATGATTTATTAGCTATCGTCTTAGACAATAATAATAAACAAAATGTACGTATTGTTATAATAGAAATAATATTAACTGAAACAACATCAAGAAGTAGTTTATTAAAAATTTTAAATTTAATTCAATTTGGCTGCACTTTCTGTTTTAATTTAAAAGGACTTATAAAGCATATTCAAAAACTTTAGAGTGAAAATATCAGGCAAATGAAGACAAATATTTAAAATTATAACTATACAAACATAAATTTCATTACTATTTTAGTATTTTAATTTATTACAATTCATATTGATTTATATTCATTTATTGCCATTAAGTAAAAAGTTCAAAACGGTGGTGCATCCTTCTTCCTACCTGTGCTAGAAAATCGTGTCATATAAGAATTGAAAATTATTAATTACGAAATAAACAATTTTGTTCCAGTTTTTTTTCTGATTCGATTATAATCAACTTAACTATATGTTTGCCTTATCTCTAGAGTTTTTAAATATTTTTAGGCACAACATTTTTGTAACATTTTTATAATAAAGCAGAAAATCTCAAACGAAATTCCGTTCCAAGGCGAAATATTGGCGTTACAGTAGAAAAAGAATCCAATTTATAAAAATCGAAAAATTTTAAATTATATATCAGAAAGGTTCTCTTATTCATAAAAGAAAATAAAAATCAAAATTTTTATTGCGTGTGCGTGCAAGCACCAATAATAATATTCATGTTTTATTATTTTTAAGCGTAATATTTGTAACACACATAATAAAATTTAAAATTGGATATACACGAAGTAATAGGCACTTAAATATATAACGAACTTATGTAAAAAGGATAACACACACAGAACAAACGCTTTTTACAATAAAAAGAAATTACTATCAACTAAACGTCTTAAAACTTAAACTATATAATTAAGTGGAGTTAATGGAATAAGGAAACATGAAAAGGCAAAGAGAAATATTACTCTAACACACAACAAGCGTTATTATTAATTGTAAAATTAATAATAATATATAAATATTTAATTGTATATAATGAAGATGAAGTAAATATTTTAGGTCTATTTAATGTTTTAATATATAAAAGTATAAATGGGACTATTCTAATCGTTCTTACATTATTTTTTCTCTAATTGTATTTGATCAAACTCAATTTCATTTTATTTATCGCCTTATTTATAGTATTAGAGATAAAATAAACTTTAAAACTATACTTTTTTATGAGTCAAAAATCTGCAAAGTGCTTAGAAATAACCTTAGAGAAAGTTGAATCAATTCTGAAGGATACCGAATGATGGGGCTTAAAATCATAAATGCTCATATTTTGAAATAAAATTTTATTAAAGTTTGAAGTTGAAGAAGCAAGTATGAAATTCCTTGGTCCATTTTTTGGACCTTTCTAAGAAGTATTGAAACTAGAAACCTATAATTTCCTTAAACTTATTTGGGGAATTATATGAACTTTGCAGATCTAGCGCAAATTTTATGTACATTAAAATTGGCTTATAAAAATGTTAAACCATTTTGTTTCCCTTGTTTCATGAATTTTCATTATATCATGCACACTTGTTCTGGTGACAATATATACTTACCCAAATTAAAAATGGGAGAAATTTTCCAAACTTACATATCATTAAAGAATAATTTCAAAGATGTAATTAAAACGAAAGAGTTTAAATTAAATCAAGACGTTGTCTAACACGCTCTTACGTTTTTATAGAATGAAAACCTCTATAATTTGATAGTTAAACATGTTTCCTCTACATTTCCCTCTATCTGTGATATAATTTTTCTTGTTAACATCGAAGCTAAGACTCTGGAACATGAAATTTGTGATGTACTTGGAATAACTGATCGTCATAATAAATGGTTAACAATTTCGAAATGTTCATAAACCTAAGTTCTAAGGAAAAATTTTTTTGTGTTCATTTTCAACGTTTTCGAATTTGTTGCCTCACTTGTGGCCATCTTTTCCAAATTTTTTAAGTTCAATTTTTCATTTTAAATATTTCTCCCACAAAATATTGTTTTTATTAATTGAATATTTCCCAAAACAGCACACAATAAAGAAAATAATATTAGCTTTAATCCAGAACAAGTTTTTGAGAACTTCTCTTTAGTTTTTCGAATTTTCACTTTTCTTCTTTAAATCCTAATGAATGTATGTATATTTAAGTGAACGAGAGAAATGGAAATAAACAAAATATGATTGAAACACATTATTATAAAAATATGAACGAAAACTGCGTAGTTAAAGTGTAAATTTAATTTAAATTTAAAAATAAAACATTTTCGTTAACGTGTTAAAAAACCTGTTTTATTACAATTCATCTTTATTTTAACTTAGAAACTAGCTTTTACTATTTATTTATACTTTGGTAAAAAAATATACATATACACATATCGTATATCAATATCAACTTCGACTGCTTAACAATTTGAACAAATCCAACCAGATTCAGTCAGAGACTACACGTCTAGAAATATGTATAATAAATTAAGAAACTTTTTGGCCAAACATATCTCTAATAACAGAAAAATTAAGGTTGTGAATACAAACCAACTCCAAGTTAAGCTGTATACGATCTTACTCAACAGACTGTACCTCATCTTATTTTAACTATCTTTCGTCCTTACTCCTTATGAACATATTACAAAGGATAACGATCCATATTTTGTATGAACTTATTACAAATAAAAACAATAACTAAATAAATCTATTATTTATATGTAAAAATATAATTTTTTCCAATTGATTTGGTTTCATGCAGCTACATCGATCATATAATTTTTGCATAGAATTAGAAAATCTTTCTGAGGGTACTGAAGTAGCCATAACTGATAGATATTTTTCAGCTAAAATTGCAATTTCAGGATAAAGAACTTTCCGTGATTGCCACCATTTCAATGGGGATTCATGTCTGCTAATGTTTTTCTCTTCCATATATTGGTTTATTTGTACTATGCTACTAGGAACCTCTGATTTTTGGGAGACAGATGCATTTGCATCAAATTGCTGCCAAATTAATTCACTATCAGGCTGAAAGGGAGATGTGCACTCGTCAACAATTTCAGTATCAGGAACGAGCAAAGTCGCCGGTGTTCGGGAATTTATAATGTTATCTATATTTATTTGTAAATTGTTTTTTGCATACTCATACGTAGCCTCATCTTTGAAAGCAAGCCTTTTAAATCTGGGATCCAGTAAGGCTGCTTGTGAAAACACCTGGTGTCTTGCATAGTAATAAAATTCGTTATTGAACTCCGTGTTTATTTTAACCAGAAAGTCTCTTCCAATTTGCGTATTTATATCCTGATTATCCAAATTTTGAAGTATGCTCGATACACCGTCGATGGCTGCGATCATCATTGACACAGTCACTTGCGTCTGCGACGAAAATTGCTCGGACAGTTGCTGGAGGGGCCTCAAAATGCTTATGATGTCTGGAAGAACTTTCCACTCGTCTTCCAGGAGATTGATGACCGGATTTTTTAAATGGTCAAGTGCCACTTCCAAAGGTTCCTGCAGGATTACTATTCTCTCAATCATATCCAGAGTGGTAGTCCATCTTTTGCTAACATCCATTTTTAGTTTCAGTGGTATTTGGCCAGGCCATATTTGTTGCTGCGACTCAAGCAGTTGTTTTGTGGCCACCGAGCTTCTGTGGAAGTTTTCCACGATAGTCTTGATTTTGTTTATGATACCTTCTACTTTCGTGTTCTGAAGCCCAGCGCGGACAACTAAATCTAGTGTATTGGCGAAACAAGGCAAATGTTCAAAGTTAGCCAAACACGCTAATGCTTTCATATTTGCTGAATTATCTGTAACACAAGTAAATACTTTTTCTTGTATATCCCAGTTTAATATCGGGTTAAGTATCTCATTTTTAAGGTATTTTGTGGTACATTGCTCATGGTACTCGAAACATCCCAACAATGCTGATTTCAATTCCCAATCTATCAAATAATGGGCAGTAACTGCCTTGTATGAAACCATTGTCCGTGAAGTCCAGTCTTCAGCTGTTAACGAAACATGTGACGCATTTTTCAATTCGTCTTTCAGTTTATTTGATACTGCTGTATATTGGGCATTCAAGAGCGTTGTACTCAGCGTACATGTTGACGGTAGTTGGTAGGTCGGTTCCAAGAAATTAATTAGAGATTTGAAACCATTATCTTCAACGATAGAAAAAGGTTGCAAATCCTTCACAATCATATCAAGCACTAAATTGTTTATATGTCCCTCTTTTTTTAGAGACAGTGGTGGCTTCTTTAAAGGCTGTAGAAACGTAGGACTGGTTGTCGGCTTCTGTTCCGTAACCTGCCAAGTAATTTCAATTGGAACTTCAGCACATGATGTTGATGGCTTTGGTATTTTAGTTTTAACTGGGGATTCGGCGGGCACTGTTGGATTTGGTGGAGATGAAAAATTCTTCTTGTATAATGATATGTGCTTCGACATTAAGTGTTTTCTTAAATTTGATGTCGAACCTCCTTGTATCGAGTATTCTTTTTTACATATGTCGCATTTTGCCTTTTTACCTGGAGCTGAGGTGAAGAAATTCCACAGACTACTTCTTTTTTTCATATTTACTGTCCTGTAAATAAACATAAAAGCATTAAACCCATAACAAATTCTAAATAAAAAGAATCAATTACCTCAAGTTTATCAGGAAATCTGATTGGTACTTATGATTTGTTTTATTTTATTTTTAATAACTTATTCAATAGCCTTCTGGTGTAAAGAGCCTTCCAAACTGATTTAGACTCCTCACAATTTCCAAATTTTCAAGTGAAAGTCCTAATTGTACAATTAAATATTTTACTAATTAAAAAACACTATAGTGGACTAACAAAAGGGATTAAGGTTTTTTTCATTAAATCATTATTCACAACTCTTTAGACACTGGCGCCATAATAAGGCAATAATAAAATAAGAAATAAATCGAATTCTTCCAAAAATTCAGTGTGATTATGTACATATATTCCAAAAAGTTTTCCACGGGTGGAAATTTTGTCTTTTCGGCGGCAAAGGAAAAAATTCTGTACTTCAATAGAGGAAATTGAATAACAACGGAGCTACTAACGGTAACTTGCGTTACAAACCAGTTCCTGACTGGTTAGTGACCAGGCTCTGCACACGAAGCTACTCATCCAAAACTCAAATTACTGTTCAGGTTGTTTTTACCCTAGAAGCTGAATATTAAATAAAACAGGCCATTTGTCAACTTCCGCGGCAAGCAAAACGTTTAATTCCTGATTCTACAGTTTCTCAAAACAAATATATAGCAAACTTTTTCGTAAGTGACTCGACATGCAAGTCCGCTGGTGACTGATTACAAACCAGTTTTCAACTAGTATCGCTATTTGTTACTAATTCGAGTCACTAATCAGTTTCTTTTCGGTAGCTCCGTGTGCGGACGTCATTAGCATCTGAAATTTCTAATGAGTTTTGGATGAGTAGTTGCGAGTACGGAGCTTAGTCGCTAACAAGTCGGGAGCTGATTTGTAACGCAAGTTACCAAACAGTTTAGTTTGCTTTTAAAAGCTCCGTACAGTATAGGTGAGTGAAGGCAAATTTGACCAACAACCCGGATTCTTCACCCCCTTGCCCGAGCACAGAAATTGCGGTTTGTTTATCTTTTAGTTTGATACATTCGCTGCGAAGGTTTTCACTAAAATGTTTTGAAACAAAACTATTAGTGTGACTTTGTTTAATGTATTTGGCCCTAAATTAAGGTTTCGTAATATTTAACATCCCCAATTTTAATATTTCGTGTACCAACTTTGCATAATTGGCTTCAACCTCGTGAATGTCATTTCCTTACTTACTTATTCGTAGGTTCAGTCTTTATTTGAAACGTACGAAAACGAAACATACGGAACGTGAATTAATAACAACAGGAAGAGAAAATCATCAGAATAGTTAAAGGAAAATATGCTTAGCGTTGTTAGTGTGCTTTCCTTTAGTTTAAAAAAATTGCAATTCATAAAACACTTAAGCGGTATTCTTTTGGTATTCGAATTCCTTAAAAATATCTCACTGAATTTAGAATTTCACACAAACAAACTGTTTTGACACATTGGAGAATACACTAATCCAAATGCACGGACAAATCAAAATGGGATCCGTTAGGGTTTGATCATGTAATCATGTAATATTGATATAAAAATTAATTATCTAGCTGCATTACTTACTTTGTAATATATATTCACAGAAAGATTTAAACTCAATCCAAATATAAATGGTTAATATTCACGATTCAACATCCACCACAGAACTGACGATTATCGCTGTGGCAAACCGTATGTATTCGTTACTGAGTAACGAATCATCGCTCTCGAATACGCGTCGTTTAATCTCGTTAATCTCAGTACTTTTGTATGGGTACGAAATATAAGGGAGTATCGAGTAACGATGCGCATGAACATAACGAGTACAGAAAATTCAGTATAGAATAGAGCTGTAGCGAATCTAAGTTTGGAAATAATGAATCGTACTCACTCTCTTAAGCATGAGCCAGTAACGATACGTATTCGAGATTCGCTCTCTTTATTTGTATTTTGCCATTGTAACGAAAACAAGCGGAAATTTTATTTCTCCATGTAAATGATAAGTTTACCTGTTCAATTATTGCTACTACAAAATGTATTTGTACTGCAATTTGTGAGATGTGTTAATGTAAAATTGCAATCATAAATGAAAATAATTTTCTGTCATCTAAAATGATCCCATTCATGGTTGACTTTTTTCCTCAAAGAAACGTAATCATCAAGGGTGCGAACAGACGATCATATTTCTATGATGTTTCATCATATATATATAACATCGAAATATGTCATATTATGTGATCGTCTGAACAGTTCATCATACATATGACATATGTATAAATATGTCATATTTTTCTTTTCCATTTTCGATTGAAAAGAAAACAATGATGAAAAGTGGCGACAGTTTTAAATTTTAACTGTTATTTTTGGAAACAGTATTAGACTTCAATATTTCTTTTTGTGACGAAACTAAATAATATTTATGCAGCAGGTAATTTCTTTGTAAATAAAAAGGAGTGTGGTAATTAGGACAATAAATTATAATTTTTATATTTTATTTATAATTTTCGAATATGTATTATTTTATTTTCATCACACATTTTATTTCCAATTTGTTAACATATATTTTTCATGAAATACAATCTGTGTATGACAACTTCCATCAACACACAGCATTAGAAATATATGTCATATTAAATTGTGTCGTGTGTACAGCAAAAATCGCTTTGTCATATATTTTCATCATAGAGTGTTTACATCATATTTTTCGTCATATTTTAAGAAACGTGTGTGTACAGTTCATCATATAATATGTCATAGATATGATATGATGTATTTTTCTATGATCGTCTGTTCGTACCTTTAATGGAAATGAATTGTTAAATTTGAAAAACGTTGAAAATACTTCAATTCTGGACAAATCTTCGCTTCACTTACAGTGGGTGGCCAATGAATTAGAGCCACTTTTATTTCTTATGATTTTTGTAGATTTCTAGCTCTAGTTCATAAGGTAATTATGGCTATCTCAATTACTATGCAAACATTTATCCGATATATTCAGAACAATCTTAAGTGATAAATAAAAAGCTCAATCATTGTGATATGTGCAAATATAAATTTGATTTCAATGAGATACGGTTTTGCCTTCATAAAAAGACTCTTCTGCGAATAGCTTTCAGTATATTAAATATAATAATGAAACCGTATCGTAGCTACTTTTCGGATTTAAGGTTAAAAATCAATTATCATGATTTTGAGTATATGACAACAAGCTAATATTTCTAGGTTAACTTTAGTTTATTAGATATATGAAGTTACTATTCCATAATAAGGAATAAATAAATGAGCATTCGAAAATAAAGCCTGTTTTGACGAGGGACGCGTATATTTCACAAGGCATCTCTTCCGTGTTGAAAAAAGTGCGACTGGCAATAATAATACTGCCACCCACTGTATTTGTAGAAAGTGAACTATCTTCTGGCCAACCTTTCTCGTAGATATATATGGCGGCAAAATTGAATTTCAAATCTAGTTGAACAAGGAGTTTTATATACATTATAAAATTAATTATTATTTTTATATTTTTTTATATTTTTTTTTTGTATTTCCGGCAAAAGTTCAGCAATTTATTTGAAATGTTAAACAAAACAGAAAGCAGCATAATTGAATTGAATCTTAGATAAAAGAGTTCTCTATGATCTAAGAATTGAATCTAGCTCTACCTGAATAGATTGACATAAATTTCTCAAGCAGCTCGTTCGTAGTCAGTAGTTTTTGTATTGCAATTGCGTAAATACAAGCGTCTCCTTATTTTTGTATAAATCTTACACTAAAGAGGTAGGTATAAATTTCATAAAAGATCTAATAAAGTATGATTTTTGTACATTTCACAGCACTAAATTGAATGATATTTTACGATATTAAATTAGTTTGGTGGCAATGCCATTAAAGAGAAACCTACACGTCAGTCAACTTCTAAAATCAGCTGGTAATGTCACCTCACCTGTGGAATTTCATACTTTATTTATCTGTTCTGTTGAGAGTCTTGCAAATTGATTGAAAATAGTTCACAACTTATATCTGAGGCGAATGAAAAAATACAATTTGGTAAAGATTTGATTGACAAACTTCAAATTTACGCCAAAGTTGATGGAGTGCCAAGGCTGCAGAGAAGGATTTCAAAGGAGCTAAAGTTCCTAGAAGAGGTTTCATTTGATCTGTTGTTATATTATTAACAGTACATCTTATATGAACACATTTTTAGATGAAACAAACTAATAAACTCAAAGAGAATCATGTTACCTGCAGCAACTTAACACACTTTGGGTTTTTCGTTGAAGTTTTATTGAAGCAAGAAAAAATTATTCACGTGGATTTCCCTGTGCGAATGAGTGATGATAGTCTCCTACGAGTTGATATCGCTTGCAATGGAGGTTCCAAATGGGTGAAAGGTGCGTATTTGAAGTAGCCAGCATGTGTGGATGTAAAGATTCATCTATAAAGTGATTGCAAGAAATACAAATTCTCTGAATAACGCTGCCCTTGGTGAAGCACCTTACGGTGCAAAAAGTGTTTTGGATCAAGCGGCAAATTTTGTTCTAGCAGCTTCAAATAATCCGTGTATGTTTAAAAATCCTCAAGTAGGGTAAATTGCAACACTTCAAATATACTTTTAACTTGTGCTCATGCATCACACAGGTTGTTTTCGAATTTTTGCACGACATGGATGAAGAAGTTTTTCAAGAGCTGGAAAATAAATGAATCGTAATATTGTCGGGTGGTATTAAGAGAGCTGCTTAAAATGACACCATTGCAGAAGTTATTGCGCTAAATCTAGATAAAACGTCCTTAATTGCGTACGTTAGTGCATTGACCAACGACGACTGCAAATGGATTTTCAAAGAACAAATCCTAACTGATCAAGCCAGACAGTAGGTCCAAAATCCTGTGAAGCCTATTTTGGATAATTTATTCAATGGTTTGAATTATTTCAGTTAAATTGAAACATTTATTCACAAAATCATTTTAGGCAAGACACTTCTCTGTTGCAAAACAGCTGTTAGTTCATTCAAAGATATTATTACCTTACTAGCAGGACCAAATGAAAAACAAAGAAGTACCGAACTGCTTTCAACTGCTGAGAATTCAAGTGCTACCCGATGTTGATGTTATTCCTTCGCAATTGGAATCACTTAAGATTGGCGGTAAAATAAAAGAAAGAAGTTTGAAAATTTTTGCATTTGGAATATCGCATAAAGCCATTACAGTAACTTCAAACGAGGGTTGTGTTAGATCTGCAAAATCACAGGTTTATCATTTACTATTCATTTAGATTTACACTACAAAATTTTATTGTTGACAGCAAATCGAAGTTCCGGTATTTTTGCATGATGCTAGAGCGCTAACTGAAAGCAAACAAAACGATGCAATTCTCATCGATTATTGATTCATGATTTTTTATTTTCTTATAATAATGAATATAGAATAAGTTCCAGCTTCCTGTTTGGACTTTGAGTTGATTGTTTTCAATGTAGGATTTTAGCAGGAGATTTTATTTGAGGATCTGGAGTTTCACTTTGTATAAAAGTCCGGGGTGCTAAAACCGATTAGCTGAAAAAAGAAATATCCTTCTGTAGCAATTGAAAAAATTCCTCACAATGTACCTAAGAATGTCACTTATTAATATTGTTGCTACAACTGTAATATTAACTTGTTTACAAAACCTATACAAAATAAACTTATTAGCTTGTTAAAAATAGAAGACGTTTTCAAAAAGGACTCTGATCAAAACAGTTTGATAACGTGCTCATCCTGACAGGAGACGAATCCTACAAAGAAGTCAGTCGATTTGCAAAAAGTAATGCCAACGACACGTGGTGTTCCCAAACGGTCCCCCATCTATGTACTAACTGCGCCCAACACTACAATTACAATTCTAGCCCTAAACACAGCTATTGCCCATTTTTTGGTTTCTTATTCTATCTGTTCTGTCCCTGCCTTGGGGAAACTCAAGACATATTTTCTTTCTTTGTTTTTTTTTTCAGTTTTGATCCCTATTTTTGTTTTATAAATAATTATTCTACTTTAGTACATTTGATCATCTTTACTAATTTTTGTCAAAAATTTAGTGAAGAATTCTATCTCCTTATATTGGAGTGACGTTTTTTTTTTTGAGTCTTAATCCTAAGCCCTATGTATTTTCCTAAAATCTCCTATCTTCTCTTAAATTCTATGTTAGTAATTAATTTTTTTTTCGTTTTAGTGACATCATTATTTCTTAATTTGTTTGAACTATATATTATTTTTTTTAAATTTTGATTAAACATTTTAGTGTTTTTTTTTTGTTCTATTCTGTTTTAAACTTTTTTTTCGTTTTTTTTTGTCTTTCGTTTGTAACTATACTAGTCAAAAGTAATTAGATGAAAAAGTAAAGCAAGAAATTATAAATTATGAGAAATTGTGAGAAATTATAAATTATGTACTATATACTTAATATTTGTGCCAGTGTTCGCGATACGCTTAATGTGAACTCAGACGAGAACCGGTAGGTCAGTGTGGTATGGTTGTTGACAACTATAAGGAAGTAGTGTGTGTACAAAGGGCTCCAAAATTTTCCTTTTGAACTTATTAACCATATTCTTTTGATCAACCCAAAATTTAACGGAAAGCTACTTTTCTTTAGAAAAATAATAATTAAGTGATATTATTATTATTATTATATATATACACATATTATATATTACAATGTATTGAAGGACTTAAAGTTACCAAAAATTTATCATTTTCACGAGGAATAAGACAGTGCAACCAAAGACCTTTTTTCTTTGTTTGGTGCTGTATAACTTAATTATATTCCCAAAATACATTGTAATATATAATATGTATATATACCCCTATCAGATACCCAATTGCAGAACGGGTGCTGACAACCGATTGAAGCCTTGGCTGAACACAAGTCCGAAAGCAGAACTGAAGTTCTGGAAAGATCGTTATAGCTGGTATTCGACTTGGGGTGGTGTAAACGCTGACCTCCAAGTGGACTACATAAAAGTCTGGGCTCTTTAATTGTGCCTTCAAATACGTTGATATTTTTTTTGCTAATGAAATTTTTAATCTTATAAGAGGAAACCTTCATTGTCAGTTCTTTATTTTCGCCAAACTTTCAGGACACTTTAACAAGCATAACCGAATGAATCTCAATCCTAGCAGTTGGGTTTGCCCTAGAAATTCCTTTTGATAGCCTTCAGACGTGTTGTACATATTCCTCAGTTCATAGTCAACTGAAACGATGCCTCGTATTCTTAGGGAAAATGTTTCATCATTTTTCCCGTCGTCAACATTGTAGTGAGTGCGAAGCAAGTCCATAATCACGGTTCCCACTAATGTGTTAAACAATCTGAAAGTAATGTTAACTTTAACATAGATTTGGTTATGAATTATTTTGTACCTTGACGATAAAAATGATTTCTGGTCATCCTTCATGTCGGAACCCTTCCTGTTCGCTAAGGCGAAACTCATTATAGCGATGAGTTGTGCTTGCTGAATGTTGACCTTAACCCGAGCTGCACTGCCTGGATACATGGTCTGTGCCACTTGCGGGTTCTCCATCACATAGCAATCAGTTTCTGGTATCACATGGTTTATGTACAAACATTCTTTAACAAGATCATGATTCGCTTCGACACAATGTCATAGTGCCGCCAATGTGTTAAATCGCACGGAGCAGTGTCGTTTATTGAAAATCTAGACCAAGTGACGGTACTCGTTCCTACGTGCAGAGACAAACATGATCTTACAGGTTCCGCAGTACGAGGTGGTACATTTGATGTTGTTAGTTGAATATTTTTGGTTTTCCCTTTTTTTCTTTGAATCATCTCCCTCCGTCGAAGGCAACTCCTGGTCGTTACATCCACAAATCAACAGGGTCAAAATGCAATTCCTTTTCTGTCCTATCAAATTCTCATTACTATACTTACGTATGTGGTTCGGAAAATAATTTGTTAAAGGCGTAACTCGAGGAGATTTGAGGGAAGACATCGAAGACGCCAAAATAAAATTCATTCCCATTGTCAAAATCAGAACATTTGTCTTTTGTTTACATGTGAACCTGGTTACAATTAGTCGTTATTGACTCTTTAAGACTGCGTTCAGTCTAAGCTCCCGCGTTCGAATATCAACTCAAAAAAGTGGCTTGTCTTAATAATAATAATTAAGGGATATTATTGTTATTATTAAATATATATTTCCATATTATATATTACAATGTATTGAAGGACTTAAAGTTATAAAAATTTATCAGTTTTGCCAGGAATAAGACAGTGCAACCAAAGACTTTTTTTCTTTGTTTGGTGCTGTATAACTTAATTATGTACCCAAAATTCATTGTAATATATAATATGTATATATATAATAATAATAAGGGATATTATATATATGCTTATATACTTATATAATAGTATATAATTAATAATTAATAATAATGTCCCTTATTATTATTATTATATATATACATATTATATATTACAATGAATTTTGGGTACATAATTAAGTTATACAGCACCAAACAAAGAAAAAAAGTCTTTGGTTGCACTGTCTTATTCCTGGCAAAACTGATAAATTTTTATAACTTTAAGTCCTTCAATACATTGTAATATATAATATGGAAATATATATTTAATAATAACAATAATATCCCTTAATTATTATTATTAAGACAAGCCACTTTTTTGAGTTGATATTCGAACGCGGGAGCTTAGACTGAACGCAGTCTTAAAGAGTCAATAACGACTAATTGTAACCAGGTTCACATGTAAACAAAAGACAAATGTTCTGATTTTGACAATGGGAATGAATTTTATTTTGGCGTCTTCGATGTCTTCCCTCAAATCTCCTCGAGTTACGCCTTTAACAAATTATTTTCCGAACCACATACGTAAGTATAGTAATGAGAATTTGATAGGACAGAAAAGGAATTGCATTTTGACCCTGTTGATTTGTGGATGTAACGACCAGGAGTTGCCTTCGACGGAGGGAGATGATTCAAAGAAAAAAAGGGAAAACAAAAAATATTCAACTAACAACATCAAATGTACCACCTCGTACTGCGGAACCTGTAAGATCATGTTTGTCTCTGCACGTAGGAACGAGTACCGTCACTTGGTCTAGATTTTCAATAAACGACACTGCTCCGTGCGATTTAACACATTGGCGGCACTATGACATTGTGTCGAAGCGAATCATGATCTTGTTAAAGAATGTTTGTACACAAACCATGTGATACCAGAAACTGATTGCTATGTGATGGAGAACCCGCAAGTGGCACAGACCATATATCCAGGCAGTGCAGCTCGGGTTAAGGTTAACACTCAGCAAGCACAACTCATCGCTATAATGAGTTTCGCCTTACCGAACAGGAAGGGTTCCGACATGAAGGATGACCAGAAATCATTTTTATCGTCAAGGTACAAAATAATTCATAACCAAATCTATGTTAAAGTTAACATTACTTTCAGATTGTTTAACACATTAGTGGGAATCGAACGCGTATCAACAGGAACCGTGATTATGGACTTGCTTCGCACTCACTACAATGTTGACGACGCACCCAAAAACGGGAAAAATGATGAAACATTTTCCCTAAGAATACGAGGCATCGTTTCAGTTGACTATGAACTGAGGAATATGTACAACACGTCTGAAAGCTATCAAAAGGTATTTCTAGGGCAAACCCAACTGCTAGGATTGAGATTCATTCGGTTATGCTTGTTAAAGTGTCCTGAAAGTTTGGCGAAAATAAAGAACTGACAATGAAGGTTTCCTCTTATAAGATTAAAAATTTCATTAGCAAAAAAAATATCAACGTATTTGAAGGCACAATTAAAGAGCCCAGACTTTTATGTAGTCCACTTGGAGGTCAGCGTTTACACCACCCCAAGTCGAATACCAGCTATAACAATCTTTCCAGAACTTCAGTTCTGCTTTCGGACTTGTGTTCAGCCAAGGCTTCAATCGGTTGTCAGCACCCGTTCTGCAATTGGGTATCTGATAGGGGTATATATACATATTATATATTACAATGTATTTTGGGAATATAATTAAGTTATACAGCACCAAACAAAGAAAAAAGGTCTTTGGTTGCACTGTCTTATTCCTCGTGAAAATGATAAATTTTTGGTAACTTTAAGTCCTTCAATACATTGTAATATATAATATGTGTATATATATAATAATAATAATAATATCACTTAATTATTATTTTTCTAAAGAAAAGTAGCTTTCCGTTAAATTTTGGGTTGATCAAAAGAATATGGTTAATAAGTTCAAAAGGAAAATTTTGGAGCCCTTTGTACACACACTACTTCCTTATAGTTGTCAACAACCATACCACACTGACCTACCGGTTCTCGTCTGAGTTCACATTAAGCGTATCGCGAACACTGGCACAAATATTAAGTATATAGTACATAATTTATAATTTCTCACAATTTCTCATAATTTATAATTTCTTGCTTTACTTTTTCATCTAATTACTTTTGACTAGTATAGTTACAAACGAAAGACAAAAAAAAACGAAAAAAAAGTTTAAAACAGAATAGAACAAAAAAAAAACACTAAAATGTTTAATCAAAATTAAAAAAAAATAATATATAGTTCAAACAAATTAAGAAATAATGATGTCACTAAAACGAAAAAAAAAATTAATTACTAACATAGAATTTAAGAGAAGATAGGAGATTTTAGGAAAATACATAGGGCTTAGGATTACGACTCAAAAAAAAAAAACGTCACTCCAATATAAGGAGATAGAATTCTTCACTAAATTTTTGACAAAAATTAGTAAAGATGATCAAATGTACTAAAGTAGAATAATTATTTATAAAACAAAAATAGGGATCAAAACTGAAAAAAAAAAACAAAGAAAGAAAATATGTCTTGAGTTTCCCCAAGGCAGGGACAGAACAGATAGAATAAGAAACCAAAAAATGGGCAATAGCTGTGTTTAGGGCTAGAATTGTAATTGTAGTGTTGGGCGCAGTTAGTACATAGATGGGGGACCGTTTGGGAACACCACGTGTCGTTGGCATTACTTTTTGCAAATCGACTGACTTCTTTGTAGGATTCGTCTCCTGTCAGGATGAGCACGTTATCAAACTGTTTTGATCAGAGTCCTTTTTGAAAACGTCTTCTATTTTTAACAAGCTAATAAGTTTATTTTGTATAGGTTTTGTAAACAAGTTAATATTACAGTTGTAGCAACAATATTAATAAGTGACATTCTTAGGTACATTGTGAGGAATTTTTTCAATTGCTACAGAAGGATATTTCTTTTTTCAGCTAATCGGTTTTAGCACCCCGGACTTTTATACAAAGTGAAACTCCAGATCCTCAAATAAAATCTCCTGCTAAAATCCTACATTGAAAACAAGCAATTCAAAGTCCAAACAGGAAATTGCGGCTCCAATATTCATCATATTCATCATTCATGCTGGAACTTATTCTATATTCATTATTATAAGAAAATAAAAAATCATGAATCAATAATCGATGAGAATTGCATCGTTTTGTTTGCTTTCAGTTAGCGCTCTAGCATCATGCAAAAATACCGGAACTTCGATTTGCTGTCAACAATAAAATTTTGTAGTGTAAATCTAAATGAATAGTAAATGATAAACCTGTGATTTTGCAGATCTAACACAACCCTCGTTTGAAGTTACTGTAATGGCTTTATGCGATATTCCAAATGCAAAAATTTTCAAACTTCTTTCTTTTATTTTACCGCCAATCTTAAGTGATTCCAATTGCGAAGGAATAACATCAACATCGGGTAGCACTTGAATTCTCGAAAGCAGTTCGGTACTTCTTTGTTTTTCAATTGGTCCTGCTAGTAAGGTAATAATATCTTTGAATGAACTAACAGCTGTTTCGCAACAGAGAAGTGTCTTGCCTAAAATGATTTTGTGAATAAATGTTTCAATTTAACTGAAATAATTCAAACCATTGAATAAATTATCCAAAATAGGCTTCACAGGATTTTGGACCTACTGTCTGGCTTGATCAGTTAGGATTTGTTCTTTGAAAATCCATTTGCAGTCGTCGTTGGTCAATGCACTAACGTACGCAATTAAGGACGTTTTATCTAGATTTAGCGCAATAACTTCTGCAATGGTGTCATTTTAAGCAGCTCTCTTAATACCACCCGACAATATTACGATTCATTTATTTTCCAGCTCTTGAAAAACTTCATCCATGTCGTGCAAAAATTCGAAAACAACCTGTGTGATGCATGAGCACAAGTTAAAAGTATATTTGAAGTGTTGCAATTTACCCTACTTGAGGATTTTTAAACATACACGGATTATTTGAAGCTGCTAGAACAAAATTTGCCGCTTGATCCAAAACACTTTTTGCACCGTAAGGTGCTTCACCAAGGGCAGCGTTATTCAGAGAATTTGTATTTCTTGCAATCACTTTATAGATGAATCTTTACATCCACACATGCTGGCTACTTCAAATACGCACCTTTCACCCATTTGGAACCTCCATTGCAAACGACATCAACTCGTAGGAGACTATCATCACTCATTCGCACAGGGAAATCCACGTGAATAATATTTTCTTGCTTCAATAAAACTTCAACGAAAAACCCAAAGTGTGTTAAGTTGCTGCAGGTAACATGATTCTCTTTGAGTTTATTAGTTTGTTTCATCTAAAAATGTGTTCATATAAGATGTACTGTTAATAATAGCCGCGTTTTATTATGAACAAGATCTATATGGATCACGAACGTAATAGATTTTTCATATGTATTCCAACAACAACACGTGATCCTGATAGCTACCAAGATCACGAGTTGTTGTTGGAATACATTTAAAAGATCTAGTACGTTCGTGATCCATATAGATCTCTTTCATAATAAAACGCGGCTAATATAACAACAGATCAAATGAAACCTCTTCTAGGAACTTTATCTCCTTTGAAATCCTTCTCTGCAGCCTTGGCACTCCATCAACTTTGGCGTAAATTTGAAGTTTGTCAATCAAATCTTTACCAAATTGTATTTTTTCATTCGCCTCAGATATAAGTTGTGAACTATTTTCAATCAATTTGCAAGACTCTCAACAGAACAGATAAATAAAGTATGAAATTCCACAGGTGAGGTGACATTACCAGCTGATTTTAGAAGTTGAGTGACGTGTAGGTTTCTCTTTAATGGCATTGCCACCAAACTAATTTAATATCGTAAAATATCATTCAATTTAGTGCTGTGAAATGTACAAAAATCATACTTTATTAGATCTTTTATGAAATTTATACCTACCTCTTTAGTGTAAGATTTATACAAAAATAAGGAGACGCTTGTATTTACCCCTATCATACACCCAATTGCAGAACGGGTGCTGACAACCGCTTGAAGCCTTGGCTGAACACAAGTCCGAAAGCAAAACTAAAGTTCTGGAAAGATCGTTATAGCTGGTATTCGACTTGGGGTGGTGTAAAAGCTGGCCTCCAAGTGGACTACATAAAAGTCTGGGCTCTTTAATTGTGCCTTCAAATACGTTTTGATATTTTTTTGCTAATGAAATTTTTAAGCATAGCCGAATGAAAGTCAATCCTAGCAGTAGGGTTTGCCCTAAAAATTCCTTTTGATAGCCTTCAGACGTGTTGTACATATTCCTCAGTTAATAGTCAACTGAAACGATGCCTCGTATTCTAAGGGAAAATGTTTCATCATTTTTCCCGTTTTTGGGTGCGTCGTCAATATTGTAGTGAGTGCGAAGCAAGTCCATAATCACGGTTCCCACTAATGTGTTAAACAATCTGAAAGTAATGTTAACTTTAACATAGATTTGGTTATGAATTATTTTGTACCTTGACGATAAAAATTTACGCAGGAAAAATAATTTCTGGTCATCCTTCATGTCGGAACCCTTCCTGTTCGCTAAGGCGAAACTCATTATAGCGATGAGTTGTGCTTGCTGAGTGTTGACCTTAACCCGAGCTGCACTGCCTGGATACATGGTCTGTGCCACTTGCGGGTTCTCCATCACATAGCAATCAGTTTCTGGTATCACATGGTTTATGTACAAACATTCTTTAACAAGATCATGATTCGCTTCGACACAATGTCATAGTGCCGCCAATGTGTTAAATCGCACGGAGCAGTGTCGTTTATTGAAAATCTAGACCAAGTGACGGTACTCGTTCCTACGTGCAGAGACAAACATGATCTTACAGGTTCCGCAGTACGAGGTGGTACATTTGATGTTGTTAGTTGAATATTTTTGGTTTTCCCTTCTTTTTTCTTTGAATCATCTCCCTCCGTCGAAGGCAACTCCTGGTCGTTAGATCTACAAATCAACAGGGTCAAAATGCAATTCCATTTATATCCTATCAAATTCTGATTACTATACTTACGTATGTGGTTCGGAAAATAATTTTTTAAAATAAACTTCATTCCTATTCCCGACATAACCAACTATTGCTTGTCAAATGTGAACCTGGCTACAATTATTCGTTATTGACTCTTTAAGGCTGCGTTCAGTTTAAGCTCCCGCGTTCGAATATCAACTCAATAAAATGGGTTGTCTTTGAAAGAACCGCTAAAATCCTTTGATAGCCAACTCATTTTTCATAAATTGGTTATCAACTGCAGAAAAAACAACCATTGGTAAATAAGCGTTTTGCGGGCCAAATCATGGTGAAGCACCTCAAAAGAAGCGCCAAAAAAAAAAAAAAAAAAAAAAAATTAGGTCGCGGGCCGTAGTTTGCCCGCCTCTGTTCTACGGTCTTCCATCAGAATGTCAATTCAATATGAAAAATTTTTCTTGGCTTATAATTCGTAGTAACGAAAATGTACTGCAATTAGAATATGAGTAAGCCCAAAATATGTCGCAATTGTAGATTGTAAGTTTTAATATAATATTATATATATAATATATATATATATATGTTTGGGAGGTGGTTGGTTTATATATATATGATAAATATATATGTATATATAATATTGATATATATATAATAATAATAATAATAATTTAGGGATATTATTGTTATTATTAAATATATATTTCCATATTATATATTTCAATGTATTGAAGGACTTAAAGTTATAAAAATTTATCAGTTTTGCCAGGAATAAGACAGTGCAACCAAAGACTTTTTTTCTTTGTTTGGTGCTGTATAACTTAATTATGTACCCAAAATTCATTGTAATATATAATATGTATATATATATATAATAATAATAAGGGATATTATATATATGCTTATATACTTATATAATAGTATATAATTAATAATTAATAATAATATCCCTTATTATTATTATTATATATATACATATTATATATTACAATGAATTTTGGGTACATAATTAAGTTATACAGCACCAAACAAAGAAAAAAAGTCTTTGGTTGCACTGTCTTATTCCTGGCAAAACTGATAAATTTTTATAACTTTAAGTCCTTCAATACATTGTAATATATAATATGGAAATATATATTTAATAATAACAATAATATACCTTAATTATTATTATTAAGACAAGCCACTTTTTTGAGTTGATATTCGAACGCGGGAGCTTAGACTGAACGCAGTCTTAAAGAGTCAATAACGACTAATTGTAACCAGGTTCACATGTAAACAAAAGACAAATGTTCTGATTTTGACAATGGGAATGAATTTTATTTTGGCGTCTTCGATGTCTTCCCTCAAATCTCCTCGAGTTACGCCTTTAACAAATTATTTTCCGAACCACATACGTAAGTATAGTAATGAGAATTTGATAGGACAGAAAAGGAATTGCATTTTGACCCTGTTGATTTGTGGATGTAACGACCAGGAGTTGCCTTCGACGGAGGGAGATGATTCAAAGAAAAAAAGGGAAAACCAAAAATATTCAACTAACAACATCAAATGTACCACCTCGTACTGCGGAACCTGTAAGATCATGTTTGTCTCTGCACGTAGGAACGAGTACCGTCACTTGGTCTAGATTTTCAATAAACGACACTGCTCCGTGCGATTTAACACATTGGCGGCACTATGACATTGTGTCGACGCGAATCATGATCTTGTTAAAGAATGGTTGTACATAAACCATGTGATACCAGCAACTGATTGCTATGTGATGGAGAACCCGCAAGTGGCACAGACCATGTATCCAGGCAGTGCAGCTCGGGTTAAGGTCAACACTCAGCAAGCACAACTCATCGCTATAATGAGTTTCGCCTTAGCGAACAGGAAGGGTTCCGACATGAAGAATGACCAGAAATCATTTTTATCGTCAAGGTACAAAATAATTCATAACCAAATCTATGTTAAAGTTAACATTACTTTCAGATTGTTTAACACATTAGTGGGAACCGTGATTATGGACTTGCTTCGCACTCACTACAATGTTGACGACGCACCCAAAAACGGGAAAAATGATGAAACATTTTCCCTAAGAATACGAGGCATCGTTTCAGTTGACTATGAACTGAGGAATATGTACAACACGTCTGAAGGCTATCAAAAGGAATTTCTAGGGCAAACCCAACTGCTAGGATTGAGATTCATTCGGTTATGCTTGTTAAAGTGTCCTGAAAGTTTGGCGAAAATAAAGAACTGACAATGAAGGTTTCCTCTTATAAGATTAAAAATTTTATTAGCAAAAAAAATATCAACGTATTTGAAGGCACGATTAAAGAGCCCAGACTTTTATGTAGTCCACTTGGAGGTCAGCGTTTAGTCGAATACCAGCTATAACGATCTTTCCAGAACTTCAGTTCTGCTTTCGGACTTGTGTTCAGCCAAGGCTTCAATCGGTTGTCAGCACCCGTTCTGCAATTGGGTATCTGATAGGGGTATATATACATATTATATATTACAATGTATTTTGGGAATATAATTAAGTTATACAGCACCAAACAAAGAAAAAAGGTCTTTGGTTGCACTGTCTTATTCCTCGTGAAAATGATAAATTTTTGGTAACTTTAAGTCCTTCAATACATTGTAATATATAATATGTGTATATATATAATAATAATAATAATATCACTTAATTATTATTTTTCTAAAGAAAAGTAGCTTTCCGTTAAATTTTGGGTTGATCAAAAGAATATGGTTAATAAGTTCAAAAGGAAAATTTTGGAGCCCTTTGTACACACACTACTTCCTTATAGTTGTCAACAACCATACCACACTGACCTACCGGTTCTCGTCTGAGTTCACATTAAGCGTATCGCGAACACTGGCACAAATATTAAGTATATAGTACATAATTTATAATTTCTCACAATTTCTCATAATTTATAATTTCTTGCTTTACTTTTTCATCTAATTACTTTTGACTAGTATAGTTACAAACGAAAGACAAAAAAAAACGAAAAAAAAGTTTAAAACAGAATAGAACAAAAAAAAAACACTAAAATGTTTAATCAAAATTAAAAAAAAATAATATATAGTTCAAACAAATTAAGAAATAATGATGTCACTAAAACGAAAAAAAAAATTAATTACTAACATAGAATTTAAGAGAAGATAGGAGATTTTAGGAAAATACATAGGGCTTAGGATTACGACTCAAAAAAAAAAACGTCACTCCAATATAAGGAGATAGAATTCTTCACTAAATTTTTGACAAAAATTAGTAAAGATGATCAAATGTACTAAAGTAGAATAATTATTTATAAAACAAAAATAGGGATCAACACTGAAAAAAAAAAAACAAAGAAAGAAAATATGTCTTGAGTTTCCCCAAGGCAGGGACAGAACAGATAGAATAAGAAACCAAAAAATGGGCAATAGCTGTGTTTAGGGCTAGAATTGTAATTGTAGTGTTGGGCGCAGTTAGTACATAGATGGGGGACCGTTTGGGAACACCACGTGTCGTTGGCATTACTTTTTGCAAATCGACTGACTTCTTTGTAGGATTCGTCTCCTGTCAGGATGAGCACGTTATCAAACTGTTTTGATCAGAGTCCTTTTTGAAAACGTCTTCTATTTTTAACAAGCTAATAAGTTTATTTTGTATAGGTTTTGTAAACAAGTTAATATTACAGTTGTAGCAACAATATTAATAAGTGACATTCTTAGGTACATTGTGAGGAATTTTTTCAATTGCTACAGAAGGATATTTCTTTTTTCAGCTAATCGGTTTTAGCACCCCGGACTTTTATACAAAGTTAAACTCCAGATCCTCAAATAAAATCTCCTGCTAAAATCCTACATTGAAAACAAGCAATTCAAAGTCCAAACAGGAAATTGCGGCTCCAATATTCATCATATTCATCATTCATGCTGGAACTTATTCTATATTCATTATTATAAGAAAATAAAAAATCATGAATCAATAATCGATGAGAATTGCATCGTTTTGTTTGCTTTCAGTTAGCGCTCTAGCATCATGCAAAAATACCGGAACTTCGATTTGCTGTCAACAATAAAATTTTGTAGTGTAAATCTAAATGAATAGTAAATGATAAACCTGTGATTTTGCAGATCTAACACAACCCTCGTTTGAAGTTACTGTAATGGCTTTATTTGATATTCCAAATGCAAAAATTTTCAAACTTCTTTCTTTTATTTTACCGCCAATCTTAAGTGATTCCAATTGCGAAGGAATAACATCAACATCGGGTAGCACTTGAATTCTCAGCAGTTGAAAGCAGTTCGGTACTTCTTTGTTTTTCATTTGGTCCTGCTAGTAAGGTAATAATATCTTTGAATGAACTAACAGCTGTTTTGCAACAGAGAAGTGTCTTGCCTAAAATGATTTTGTGAATAAATGTTTCAATTTAACTGAAATAATTCAAACCATTGAATAAATTATCCAAAATAGGCTTCACAGGATTTTGGACCTACTGTCTGGCTTGATCAGTTAGGATTTGTTCTTTGAAAATCCATTTGCAGTCGTCGTTGGTCAATGCACTAACGTACGCAATTAAGGACGTTTTATCTAGATTTAGCGCAATAACTTCTGCAATGGTGTCATTTTAAGCAGCTCTCTTAATACCACCCGACAATATTACGATTCATTTATTTTCCAGCTCTTGAAAAACTTCTTCATCCATGTCGTGCAAAAATTCGAAAACAACCTGTGTGATGCATGAGCACAAGTTAAAAGTATATTTGAAGTGTTGCAATTTACCCTACTTGAGGATTTTTAAACATACACGGATTATTTGAAGCTGCTAGAACAAAATTTGCCGCTTGATCCAAAACACTTTTTGCACCGTAAGGTGCTTCACCAAGGGCAGCGTTATTCAGAGAATTTGTATTTCTTGCAATCACTTTATAGATGAATCTTTACATCCACACATGCTGGCTACTTCAAATACGCACCTTTCACCCATTTGGAACCTCCATTGCAAGCGATATCAACTCGTAGGAGACTATCATCACTCATTCGCACAGGGAAATCCACGTGAATAATTTTTTCTTGCTTCAATAAAACTTCAACGAAAAACCCAAAGTGTGTTAAGTTGCTGCAGGTAACATGATTCTCTTTGAGTTTATTAGTTTGTTTCATCTAAAAATGTGTTCATATAAGATGTACTGTTAATAATATAACAACAGATCAAATGAAACCTCTTCTAGGAACTTTATCTCCTTTGAAATCCTTCTCTGCAGCCTTGGCACTCCATCAACTTTGGCGTAAATTTGAAGTTTGTCAATCAAATCTTTACCAAATTGTATTTTTTCATTCGCCTCAGATATAAGTTGTGAACTATTTTCAATCAATTTGCAAGACTCTCAACAGAACAGATAAATAAAGTATGAAATTCCACAGGTGAGGTGACATTACCAGCTGATTTTAGAAGTTGAGTGACGTGTAGGTTTCTCTTTAATGGCATTGCCACTAAACTAATTTAATATCGTAAAATATCATTCAATTTAGTGCTGTGAAATGTACAAAAATCATACTTTATTAGATCTTTTATGAAATTTATACCTACCTCTTTAGTGTAAGATTTATACAAAAATAAGGAGACGCTTGTATTTACCCCTATCATACACCCAATTGCAGAACGGGTGCTGACAACCGCTTGAAGCCTTGGCTGAACACAAGTCCGAAAGCAAAACTAAAGTTCTGGAAAGATCGTTATAGCTGGTATTCGACTTGGGGTGGTGTAAAAGCTGGCCTCCAAGTGGACTATATAAAAGTCTGGGCTCTTTAATTGTGCCTTCAAATACGTTTTGATATTTTTTTTGCTAATGAAATTTTTAAGCATAGCCGAATGAAAGTCAATCCTAGCAGTAGGGTTTGCCCTAAAAATTCCTTTTGATAGCCTTCAGACGTGTTGTACATATTCCTCAGTTAATAGTCAACTGAAACGATGCCTCGTATTCTAAGGGAAAATGTTTCATCATTTTTCCCGTTTTTGGGTGCGTCGTCAATATTGTAGTGAGTGCGAAGCAAGTCCATAATCACGGTTCCCACTAATGTGTTAAACAATCTGAAAGTAATGTTAACTTTAACATAGATTTGGTTATGAATTATTTTGTACCTTGACGATAAAAATTTACGCAGGAAAAATAATTTCTGGTCATCCTTCATGTCGGAACCCTTCCTGTTCGCTAAGGCGAAACTCATTATAGCGATGAGTTGTGCTTGCTGAGTGTTGACCTTAACCCGAGCTGCACTGCCTGGATACATGGTCTGTGCCACTTGCGGGTTCTCCATCACATAGCAATCAGTTTCTGGTATCACATGGTTTATGTACAAACATTCTTTAACAAGATCATGATTCGCTTCGACACAATGTCATAGTGCCGCCAATGTGTTAAATCGCACGGAGCAGTGTCGTTTATTGAAAATCTAGACCAAGTGACGGTACTCGTTCCTACGTGCAGAGACAAACATGATCTTACAGGTTCCGCAGTACGAGGTGGTACATTTGATGTTGTTAGTTGAATATTTTTGGTTTTCCCTTCTTTTTTCTTTGAATCATCTCCCTCCGTCGAAGGCAACTCCTGGTCGTTAGATCTACAAATCAACAGGGTCAAAATGCAATTCCATTTATATCCTATCAAATTCTGATTACTATACTTACGTATGTGGTTCGGAAAATAATTTTTTAAAATAAACTTCATTCCTATTCCCGACATAACCAACTATTGCTTGTCAAATGTGAACCTGGCTACAATTATTCGTTATTGACTCTTTAAGGCTGCGTTCAGTTTAAGCTCCCGCGTTCGAATATCAACTCAATAAAATGGGTTGTCTTTGAAAGAACCGCTAAAATCCTTTGATAGCCAACTCATTTTTCATAAATTGGTTATCAACTGCAGAAAAAACAACCATTGGTAAATAAGCGTTTTGCGGGCCAAATCATGGTGAAGCACCTCAAAAGAAGCGCCAAAAAAAAAAAAAAAAAAAAAAAATTAGGTCGCGGGCCGTAGTTTGCCCGCCTCTGTTCTACGGTATTCCATCAGAATGTCAATTCAATATGAAAAATTTTTCTTGGCTTATAATTCGTAGTAACGAAAATGTACTGCAATTAGAATATGAGTAAGCCCAAAATATGTCGCAATTGTAGATTGTAAGTTTTAATATAATATTATATATATAATATATATATATATATGTTTGGGAGGTGGTTGGTTTATATATATATGATAAATATATATGTATATATAATATTGATATATATATAATAATAATAATAATAATTAAGGGATATTATTGTTATTATTAAATATATATTTCCATATTATATATTTCAATGTATTGAAGGACTTAAAGTTATAAAAATTTATCAGTTTTGCCAGGAATAAGACAGTGCAACCAAAGACTTTTTTTCTTTGTTTGGTGCTGTATAACTTAATTATGTACCCAAAATTCATTGTAATATATAATATGTATATATATATAATAATAATAAGGGATATTATATATATGCTTATATACTTATATAATAGTATATAATTAATAATTAATAATAATATCCCTTATTATTATTATTATATATATACATATTATATATTACAATGAATTTTGGGTACATAATTAAGTTATACAGCACCAAACAAAGAAAAAAAGTCTTCGGTTGCACTGTCTTATTCCTGGCAAAACGGATAAATTTTTATAACTTTAAGTCCTTCAATACATTGTAATATATAATATGGAAATATATATTTAATAATAACAATAATATCCCTTAATTATTATTATTAAGACAAGCCACTTTTTTGAGTTGATATTCGAACGCGGGAGCTTAGACTGAACGCAGTCTTAAAGAGTCAATAACGACTAATTGTAACCAGGTTCACATGTAAACAAAAGACAAATGTTCTGATTTTGACAATGGGAATGAATTTTATTTTGGCGTCTTCGATGTCTTCCCTCAAATCTCCTCGAGTTACGCCTTTAACAAATTATTTTCCGAACCACATACGTAAGTATAGTAATGAGAATTTGATAGGACAGAAAAGGAATTGCATTTTGACCCTGTTGATTTGTGGATGTAACGACCAGGAGTTGCCTTCGACGGAGGGAGATGATTCAAAGAAAAAAAGGGAAAACCAAAAATATTCAACTAACAACATCAAATGTACCACCTCGTACTGCGGAACCTGTAAGATCATGTTTGTCTCTGCACGTAGGAACGAGTACCGTCACTTGGTCTAGATTTTCAATAAACGACACTGCTCCGTGCGATTTAACACATTGGCGGCACTATGACATTGTGTCGAAGCGAATCATAATCTTGTTAAAGAATGTTTGTACATAAACCATGTGATACCAGAAACTGATTGCTATGTGATGGAGAACCCGCAAGTGGCACAGACCATGTATCCAGGCAGTGCAGCTCGGGTTAAGGTCAACATTCAGCAAGCACAACTCATCGCTATAATGAGTTTCGCCTTAGCGAACAGGAAGGGTTCCGACATGAAGGATGACCAGAAATCATTTTTATCGTCAAGGTACAAAATAATTCATAACCAAATCTATGTTAAAGTTAACATTACTTTCAGATTGTTTAACACATTAGTGGGAATCGAACGCGTATCAACAGGAACCGTGATTATGGACTTGCTTCGCACTCACTACAATGTTGACGACGCACCCAAAAACGGGAAAAATGATGAAACATTTTCCCTAAGAATACGAGGCATCGTTTCAGTTGACTATGAACTGAGGAATATGTACAACACGTCTGAAGGCTATCAAAAGGAATTTCTAGGGCAAACCCAACTGCTAGGATTGAGATTCATTCGGTTATGCTTGTTAAAGTGTCCTGAAAGTTTGGCGAAAATAAAGAACTGACAATGAAGGTTTCCTCTTATAAGATTAAAAATTTCATTAGCAAAAAAAATATCAACGTATTTGAAGGCACAATTAAAGAGCCCAGACTTTTATGTAGTCCACCTGGAGGTCAGCGTTTACACCACCCCAAGTCGAATACCAGCTATAACGATCTTTCCAGAACTTCAGTTCTGCTTTCGGACTTGTGTTCAGCCAAGGCTTCAATCGGTTGTCAGCACCCGTTCTGCAATTGGGTATCTGATAGGGGTATATATACATATTATATATTACAATGTATTTTGGGAATATAATTAAGTTATACAGCACCAAACAAAGAAAAAAGGTCTTTGGTTGCACTGTCTTATTCCTCGCGAAAATGATAAATTTTTGGTAACTTTAAGTCCTTCAATACATTGTAATATATAATATGTGTATATATATAATAATAATAATAATATCACTTAATTATTATTTTTCTAAAGAAAAGTAGCTTTCCGTTAAATTTTGGGTTGATCAAAAGAATATGGTTAATAAGTTCAAAAGGAAAATTTTGGAGCCCTTTGTACACACACTACTTCCTTATAGTTGTCAACAACCATACCACACTGACCTACCGGTTCTCGTCTGAGTTCACATTAAGCGTATCGCGAACACTGGCACAAATATTAAGTATATAGTACATAATTTATAATTTCTCACAATTTCTCATAATTTATAATTTCTTGCTTTACTTTTTCATCTAATTACTTTTGACTAGTATAGTTACAAACGAAAGACAAAAAAAAACGAAAAAAAAGTTTAAAACAGAATAGAACAAAAAAAAAACACTAAAATGTTTAATCAAAATTAAAAAAAAATAATATATAGTTCAAACAAATTAAGAAATAATGATGTCACTAAAACGAAAAAAAAAATTAATTACTAACATAGAATTTAAGAGAAGATAGGAGATTTTAGGAAAATACATAGGGCTTAGGATTACGACTCAAAAAAAAAAACGTCACTCCAATATAAGGAGATAGAATTCTTCACTAAATTTTTGACAAAAATTAGTAAAGATGATCAAATGTACTAAAGTAGAATAATTATTTATAAAACAAAAATAGGGATCAAAACTGAAAAAAAAAACAAAGAAAGAAAATATGTCTTGAGTTTCCCCAAGGCAGGGACAGAACAGATAGAATAAGAAACCAAAAAATGGGCAATAGCTGTGTTTAGGGCTAGAATTGTAATTGTAGTGTTGGGCGCAGTTAGTACATAGATGGGGGACCGTTTGGGAACACCACGTGTCGTTGGCATTACTTTTTGCAAATCGACTGACTTCTTTGTAGGATTCGTCTCCTGTCAGGATGAGCACGTTATCAAACTGTTTTGATCAGAGTCCTTTTTGAAAACGTCTTCTATTTTTAACAAGCTAATAAGTTTATTTTGTATAGGTTTTGTAAACAAGTTAATATTACAGTTGTAGCAACAATATTAATAAGTGACATTCTTAGGTACATTGTGAGGAATTTTTTCAATTGCTACAGAAGGATATTTCCTTTTTCAGCTAATCGGTTTTAGCACCCCGGACTTTTATACAAAGTGAAACTCCAGATCCTCAAATAAAATCTCCTGCTAAAATCCTACATTGAAAACAAGCAATTCAAAGTCCAAACAGGAAATTGCGGCTCCAATATTCATCATATTCATCATTCATGCTGGAACTTATTCTATATTCATTATTATAAGAAAATAAAAAATCATGAATCAATAATCGATGAGAATTGCATCGTTTTGTTTGCTTTCAGTTAGCGCTCTAGCATCATGCAAAAATACCGGAACTTCGATTTGCTGTCAACAATAAAATTTTGTAGTGTAAATCTAAATGAATAGTAAATGATAAACCTGTGATTTTGCAGATCTAACACAACCCTCGTTTGAAGTTACTGTAATGGCTTTATGCGATATTCCAAATGCAAAAATTTTCAAACTTCTTTCTTTTATTTTACCGCCAATCTTAAGTGATTCCAATTGCGAAGGAATAACATCAACATCGGGTAGCACTTGAATTCTCAGCAGTTGAAAGCAGTTCGGTACTTCTTTGTTTTTCATTTGGTCCTGCTAGTAAGGTAATAATATCTTTGAATGAACTAACAGCTGTTTTGCAACAGAGAAGTGTCTTGCCTAAAATGATTTTGTGAATAAATGTTTCAATTTAACTGAAATAATTCAAACCATTGAATAAATTATCCAAAATAGGCTTCACAGGATTTTGGACCTACTGTCTGGCTTGATCAGTTAGGATTTGTTCTTTGAAAATCCATTTGCAGTCGTCGTTGGTCAATGCACTAACGTACGCAATTAAGGACGTTTTATCTAGATTTAGCGCAATAACTTCTGCAATGGTGTCATTTTAAGCAGCTCTCTTAATACCACCCGACAATATTACGATTCATTTATTTTCCAGCTCTTGAAAAACTTCTTCATCCATGTCGTGCAAAAATTCGAAAACAACCTGTGTGATGCATGAGCACAAGTTAAAAGTATATTTGAAGTGTTGCAATTTACCCTACTTGAGGATTTTTAAACATACACGGATTATTTGAAGCTGCTAGAACAAAATTTGCCGCTTGATCCAAAACACTTTTTGCACCGTAAGGTGCTTCACCAAGGGCAGCGTTATTCAGAGAATTTGTATTTCTTGCAATCACTTTATAGATGAATCTTTACATCCACACATGCTGGCTACTTCAAATACGCACCTTTCACCCATTTGGAACCTCCATTGCAAGCGATATCAACTCGTAGGAGACTATCATCACTCATTCGCACAGGGAAATCCACGTGAATAATTTTTTCTTGCTTCAATAAAACTTCAACGAAAAACCCAAAGTGTGTTAAGTTGCTGCAGGTAACATGATTCTCTTTGAGTTTATTAGTTTGTTTCATCTAAAAATGTGTTCATATAAGATGTACTGTTAATAATATAACAACAGATCAAATGAAACCTCTTCTAGGAACTTTATCTCCTTTGAAATCCTTCTCTGCAGCCTTGGCACTCCATCAACTTTGGCGTAAATTTGAAGTTTGTCAATCAAATCTTTACCAAATTGTATTTTTTCATTCGCCTCAGATATAAGTTGTGAACTATTTTCAATCAATTTGCAAGACTCTCAACAGAACAGATAAATAAAGTATGAAATTCCACAGGTGAGGTGACATTACCAGCTGATTTTAGAAGTTGAGTGACGTGTAGGTTTCTCTTTAATGGCATTGCCACTAAACTAATTTAATATCGTAAAATATCATTCAATTTAGTGCTGTGAAATGTACAAAAATCATACTTTATTAGATCTTTTATGAAATTTATACCTACCTCTTTAGTGTAAGATTTATACAAAAATAAGGAGACGCTTGTATTTACCCCTATCATACACCCAATTGCAGAACGGGTGCTGACAACCGCTTGAAGCCTTGGCTGAACACAAGTCCGAAAGCAAAACTAAAGTTCTGGAAAGATCGTTATAGCTGGTATTCGACTTGGGGTGGTGTAAAAGCTGGCCTCCAAGTGGACTACATAAAAGTCTGGGCTCTTTAATTGTGCCTTCAAATACGTTTTGATATTTTTTTGCTAATGAAATTTTTAAGCATAGCCGAATGAAAGTCAATCCTAGCAGTAGGGTTTGCCCTAAAAATTCCTTTTGATAGCCTTCAGACGTGTTGTACATATTCCTCAGTTAATAGTCAACTGAAACGATGCCTCGTATTCTAAGGGAAAATGTTTCATCATTTTTCCCGTTTTTGGGTGCGTCGTCAATATTGTAGTGAGTGCGAAGCAAGTCCATAATCACGGTTCCCACTAATGTGTTAAACAATCTGAAAGTAATGTTAACTTTAACATAGATTTGGTTATGAATTATTTTGTACCTTGACGATAAAAATTTACGCAGGAAAAATAATTTCTGGTCATCCTTCATGTCGGAACCCTTCCTGTTCGCTAAGGCGAAACTCATTATAGCGATGAGTTGTGCTTGCTGAGTGTTGACCTTAACCCGAGCTGCACTGCCTGGATACATGGTCTGTGCCACTTGCGGGTTCTCCATCACATAGCAATCAGTTTCTGGTATCACATGGTTTATGTACAAACATTCTTTAACAAGATCATGATTCGCTTCGACACAATGTCATAGTGCCGCCAATGTGTTAAATCGCACGGAGCAGTGTCGTTTATTGAAAATCTAGACCAAGTGACGGTACTCGTTCCTACGTGCAGAGACAAACATGATCTTACAGGTTCCGCAGTACGAGGTGGTACATTTGATGTTGTTAGTTGAATATTTTTGGTTTTCCCTTCTTTTTTCTTTGAATCATCTCCCTCCGTCGAAGGCAACTCCTGGTCGTTAGATCTACAAATCAACAGGGTCAAAATGCAATTCCATTTATATCCTATCAAATTCTGATTACTATACTTACGTATGTGGTTCGGAAAATAATTTTTTAAAATAAACTTCATTCCTATTCCCGACATAACCAACTATTGCTTGTCAAATGTGAACCTGGCTACAATTATTCGTTATTGACTCTTTAAGGCTGCGTTCAGTTTAAGCTCCCGCGTTCGGATATCAACTCAATAAAATGGGTTCTCTTTGAAAGAACCGCTAAAATCCTTTGATAGCCAACTCATTTTTCATAAATTGGTTATCAACTGCAGAAAAAACAACCATTGGTAAATAAGCGTTTTGCGGGCCAAATCATGGTGAAGCACCTCAAAAGAAGCGCCAAAAAAAAAAAAAAAAAAAAAAAAAATTAGGTCGCGGGCCGTAGTTTGCCCGCCTCTGTTCTACGGTCTTCCATCAGAATGTCAATTCAATATGAAAAATTTTTCTTGGCTTATAATTCGTAGTAACGAAAATGTACTGCAATTAGAATATGAGTAAGCCCAAAATATGTCGCAATTGTAGATTGTAAGTTTTAATATAATATTATATATATAATATATATATATATATGTTTGGGAGGTGGTTGGTTTATATATATATGATAAATATATATGTATATATAATATTGATATATATATAATAATAATAATAATAATTAAGGGATATTATTGTTATTATTAAATATATATTTCCATATTATATATTTCAATGTATTGAAGGACTTAAAGTTATAAAAATTTATCAGTTTTGCCAGGAATAAGACAGTGCAACCAAAGACTTTTTTTCTTTGTTTGGTGCTGTATAACTTAATTATGTACCCAAAATTCATTGTAATATATAATATGTATATATATATAATAATAATAAGGGATATTATATATATGCTTATATACTTATATAATAGTATATAATTAATAATTAATAATAATGTCCCTTATTATTATTATTATATATATACATATTATATATTACAATGAATTTTGGGTACATAGTTAAGTTATACAGCACCAAACAAAGAAAAAAAGTCTTTGGTTGCACTGTCTTATTCCTGGCAAAACTGATAAATTTTTATAACTTTAAGTCCTTCAATACATTGTAATATATAATATGGAAATATATATTTAATAATAACAATAATATACCTTAATTATTATTATTAAGACAAGCCACTTTTTTGAGTTGATATTCGAACGCGGGAGCTTAGACTGAACGCAGTCTTAAAGAGTCAATAACGACTAATTGTAACCAGGTTCACATGTAAACAAAAGACAAATGTTCTGATTTTGACAATGGGAATGAATTTTATTTTGGCGTCTTCGATGTCTTCCCTCAAATCTCCTCGAGTTACGCCTTTAACAAATTATTTTCCGAACCACATACGTAAGTATAGTAATGAGAATTTGATAGGACAGAAAAGGAATTGCATTTTGACCCTGTTGATTTGTGGATGTAACGACCAGGAGTTGCCTTCGACGGAGGGAGATGATTCAAAGAAAAAAAGGGAAAACCAAAAATATTCAACTAACAACATCAAATGTACCACCTCGTACTGCGGAACCTGTAAGATCATGTTTGTCTCTGCACGTAGGAACGAGTACCGTCACTTGGTCTAGATTTTCAATAAACGACACTGCTCCGTGCGATTTAACACATTGGCGGCACTATGACATTGTGTCGAAGCGAATCATAATCTTGTTAAAGAATGTTTGTACATAAACCATGTGATACCAGAAACTGATTGCTATGTGATGGAGAACCCGCAAGTGGCACAGACCATGTATCCAGGCAGTGCAGCTCGGGTTAAGGTCAACATTCAGCAAGCACAACTCATCGCTATAATGAGTTTCGCCTTAGCGAACAGGAAGGGTTCCGACATGAAGGATGACCTGAAATCATTTTTATCGTCAAGGTACAAAATAATTCATAACCAAATCTATGTTAAAGTTAACATTACTTTCAGATTGTTTAACACATTAGTGGGAACCGTGATTATGGACTTGCTTCGCACTCACTACAATGTTGACGACGCACCCAAAAACGGGAAAAATGATGAAACATTTTCCCTAAGAATACGAGGCATCGTTTCAGTTGACTATGAACTGAGGAATATGTACAACACGTCTGAAGGCTATCAAAAGGAATTTCTAGGGCAAACCCAACTGCTAGGATTGAGATTCATTCGGTTATGCTTGTTAAAGTGTCCTGAAAGTTTGGCGAAAATAAAGAACTGACAATGAAGGTTTCCTCTTATAAGATTAAAAATTTCATTAGCAAAAAAAATATCAACGTATTTGAAGGCACAATTAAAGAGCCCAGACTTTTATGTAGTCCACTTGGAGGTCAGCGTTTACACCACCCCAAGTCGAATACCAGCTATAACAATCTTTCCAGAACTTCAGTTCTGCTTTCGGACTTGTGTTCAGCCAAGGCTTCAATCGGTTGTCAGCACCCGTTCTGCAATTGGGTATCTGATAGGGGTATATATACATATTATATATTACAATGTATTTTGGGAATATAATTAAGTTATACAGCACCAAACAAAGAAAAAAGGTCTTTGGTTGCACTGTCTTATTCCTGGCAAAACTGATAAATTTTTATAACTTTAAGTCCTTCAATACATTGTAATATATAATATGTGTATATATATAATAATAATAATAATATCACTTAATTATTATTTTTCTAAAGAAAAGTAGCTTTCCGTTAAATTTTGGGTTGATCAAAAGAATATGGTTAATAAGTTCAAAAGGAAAATTTTGGAGCCCTTTGTACACACACTACTTCCTTATAGTTGTCAACAACCATACCACACTGACCTACCGGTTCTCGTCTGAGTTCACATTAAGCGTATCGCGAACACTGGCACAAATATTAAGTATATAGTACATAATTTATAATTTCTCACAATTTCTCATAATTTATAATTTCTTGCTTTACTTTTTCATCTAATTACTTTTGACTAGTATAGTTACAAACGAAAGACAAAAAAAAACGAAAAAAAAGTTTAAAACAGAATAGAACAAAAAAAAAACACTAAAATGTTTAATCAAAATTAAAAAAAAATAATATATAGTTCAAACAAATTAAGAAATAATGATGTCACTAAAACGAAAAAAAAAATTAATTACTAACATAGAATTTAAGAGAAGATAGGAGATTTTAGGAAAATACATAGGGCTTAGGATTACGACTCAAAAAAAAAAACGTCACTCCAATATAAGGAGATAGAATTCTTCACTAAATTTTTGACAAAAATTAGTAAAAATGATCAAATGTACTAAAGTAGAATAATTATTTATAAAACAAAAATAGGGATCAAAACTGAAAAAAAAAAACAAAGAAAGAAAATATGTCTTGAGTTTCCCCAAGGCAGGGACAGAACAGATAGAATAAGAAACCAAAAAATGGGCAATAGCTGTGTTTAGGGCTAGAATTGTAATTGTAGTGTTGGGCGCAGTTAGTACATAGATGGGGGACCGTTTGGGAACACCACGTGTCGTTGGCATTACTTTTTGCAAATCGACTGACTTCTTTGTAGGATTCGTCTCCTGTCAGGATGAGCACGTTATCAAACTGTTTTGATCAGAGTCCTTTTTGAAAACGTCTTCTATTTTTAACAAGCTAATAAGTTTATTTTGTATAGGTTTTGTAAACAAGTTAATATTACAGTTGTAGCAACAATATTAATAAGTGACATTCTTAGGTACATTGTGAGGAATTTTTTCAATTGCTACAGAAGGATATTTCTTTTTTCAGCTAATCGGTTTTAGCACCCCGGACTTTTATACAAAGTGAAACTCAAGATCCTCAAATAAAATCTCCTGCTAAAATCCTACATTGAAAACAAGCAATTCAAAGTCCAAACAGGAAATTGCGGCTCCAATATTCATCATATTCATCATTCATGCTGGAACTTATTCTATATTCATTATTATAAGAAAATCAAAAATCATGAATCAATAATCGATGAGAATTGCATCGTTTTGTTTGCTTTCAGTTAGCGCTCTAGCATCATGCAAAAATACCGGAACTTCGATTTGCTGTCAACAATAAAATTTTGTAGTGTAAATCTAAATGAATAGTAAATGATAAACCTGTGATTTTGCAGATCTAACACAACCCTCGTTTGAAGTTACTGTAATGGCTTTATGCGATATTCCAAATGCAAAAATTTTCAAACTTCTTTCTTTTATTTTACCGCCAATCTTAAGTGATTCCAATTGCGAAGGAATAACATCAACATCGGGTAGCACTTGAATTCTCAGCAGTTGAAAGCAGTTCGGTATTTCTTTGTTTTTCATTTGGTCCTGCTAGTAAGGTAATAATATCTTTGAATGAACTAACAGCTGTTTTGCAACAGAGAAGTGTCTTGCCTAAAATGATTTTGTGAATAAATGTTTCAATTTAACTGAAATAATTCAAACCATTGAATAAATTATCCAAAATAGGCTTCACAGGATTTTGGACCTACTGTCTGGCTTGATCAGTTAGGATTTGTTCTTTGAAAATCCATTTGCAGTCGTCGTTGGTCAATGCACTAACGTACGCAATTAAGGACGTTTTATCTAGATTTAGCGCAATAACTTCTGCAATGGTGTCATTTTAAGCAGCTCTCTTAATACCACCCGACAATATTACGATTCATTTATTTTCCAGCTCTTGAAAAACTTCTTCATCCATGTCGTGCAAAAATTCGAAAACAACCTGTGTGATGCATGAGCACAAGTTAAAAGTATATTTGAAGTGTTGCAATTTACCCTACTTGAGGATTTTTAAACATACACGGATTATTTGAAGCTGCTAGAACAAAATTTGCCGCTTGATCCAAAACACTTATTGCACCGTAAGGTGCTTCACCAAGGGCAGCGTTATTCAGAGAATTTGTATTTCTTGCAATCACTTTATAGATGAATCTTTACATCCACACATGCTGGCTACTTCAAATACGCACCTTTCACCCATTTGGAACCTCCATTGCAAGCGATATCAACTCGTAGGAGACTATCATCACTCATTCGCACAGGGAAATCCACGTGAATAATTTTTTCTTGCTTCAATAAAACTTCAACGAAAAACCCAAAGTGTGTTAAGTTGCTGCAGGTAACATGATTCTCTTTGAGTTTATTAGTTTGTTTCATCTAAAAATGTGTTCATATAAGATGTACTGTTAATAATATAACAACAGATCAAATGAAACCTCTTCTAGGAACTTTATCTCCTTTGAAATCCTTCTCTGCAGCCTTGGCACTCCATCAACTTTGGCGTAAATTTGAAGTTTGTCAATCAAATCTTTACCAAATTGTATTTTTTCATTCGCCTCAGATATAAGTTGTGAACTATTTTCAATCAATTTGCAAGACTCTCAACAGAACAGATAAATAAAGTATGAAATTCCACAGGTGAGGTGACATTACCAGCTGATTTTAGAAGTTGACTGACTTGTAGGTTTCTCTTTAATGGCATTGCCACCAAACTAATTTAATATCGTAAAATATCATTCAATTTAGTGCTGTGAAATGTACAAAAATCATACTTTATTAGATCTTTTATGAAATTTATACCTACCTCTTTAGTGTAAGATTTATACAAAAATAAGGAGACGCTTGTATTTACCCCTATCATACACCCAATTGCAGAACGGGTGCTGACAACCGCTTGAAGCCTTGGCTGAACACAAGTCCGAAAGCAAAACTAAAGTTCTGGAAAGATCGTTATAGCTGGTATTCGACTTGGGGTGGTGTAAAAGCTGGCCTCCAAGTGGACTACATAAAAGTCTGGGCTCTTTAATTGTGCCTTCAAATACGTTTTGATATTTTTTTTGCTAATGAAATTTTTAAGCATAGCCGAATGAAAGTCAATCCTAGCAGTAGGGTTTGCCCTAAAAATTCCTTTTGATAGCCTTCAGACGTGTTGTACATATTCCTCAGTTAATAGTCAACTGAAACGATGCCTCGTATTCTAAGGGAAAATGTTTCATCATTTTTCCCGTTTTTGGGTGCGTCGTCAATATTGTAGTGAGTGCGAAGCAAGTCCATAATCACGGTTCCCACTAATGTGTTAAACAATCTGAAAGTAATGTTAACTTTAACATAGATTTGGTTATGAATTATTTTGTACCTTGACGATAAAAATTTACGCAGGAAAAATAATTTCTGGTCATCCTTCATGTCGGAACCCTTCCTGTTCGCTAAGGCGAAACTCATTATAGCGATGAGTTGTGCTTGCTGAGTGTTGACCTTAACCCGAGCTGCACTGCCTGGATACATGGTCTGTGCCACTTGCGGGTTCTCCATCACATAGCAATCAGTTTCTGGTATCACATGGTTTATGTACAAACATTCTTTAACAAGATCATGATTCGCTTCGACACAATGTCATAGTGCCGCCAATGTGTTAAATCGCACGGAGCAGTGTCGTTTATTGAAAATCTAGACCAAGTGACGGTACTCGTTCCTACGTGCAGAGACAAACATGATCTTACAGGTTCCGCAGTACGAGGTGGTACATTTGATGTTGTTAGTTGAATATTTTTGGTTTTCCCTTCTTTTTTCTTTGAATCATCTCCCTCCGTCGAAGGCAACTCCTGGTCGTTAGATCTACAAATCAACAGGGTCAAAATGCAATTCCATTTATATCCTATCAAATTCTGATTACTATACTTACGTATGTGGTTCGGAAAATAATTTTTTAAAATAAACTTCATTCCTATTATTATATATATGCTTATATACTTATATAATAGTATATAATTAATAATTAATAATAATATCCCTTATTATTATTATTATATATATACATATTATATATTACAATGAATTTTGGGTACATAATTAAGTTATACAGCACCAAACAAAGAAAAAAAGTCTTCGGTTGCACTGTCTTATTCCTGGCAAAACGGATAAATTTTTATAACTTTAAGTCCTTCAATACATTGTAATATATAATATGGAAATATATATTTAATAATAACAATAATATCCCTTAATTATTATTATTAAGACAAGCCACTTTTTTGAGTTGATATTCGAACGCGGGAGCTTAGACTGAACGCAGTCTTAAAGAGTCAATAACGACTAATTGTAACCAGGTTCACATGTAAACAAAAGACAAATGTTCTGATTTTGACAATGGGAATGAATTTTATTTTGGCGTCTTCGATGTCTTCCCTCAAATCTCCTCGAGTTACGCCTTTAACAAATTATTTTCCGAACCACATACGTAAGTATAGTAATGAGAATTTGATAGGACAGAAAAGGAATTGCATTTTGACCCTGTTGATTTGTGGATGTAACGACCAGGAGTTGCCTTCGACGGAGGGAGATGATTCAAAGAAAAAAAGGGAAAACAAAAAATATTCAACTAACAACATCAAATGTACCACCTCGTACTGCGGAACCTGTAAGATCATGTTTGTCTCTGCACGTAGGAACGAGTACCGTCACTTGGTCTAGATTTTCAATAAACGACACTGCTCCGTGCGATTTAACACATTGGCGGCACTATGACATTGTGTCGAAGCGAATCATGATCTTGTTAAAGAATGGTTGTACATAAACCATGTGATACCAGCAACTGATTGCTATGTGATGGAGAACCCGCAAGTGGCACAGACCATGTATCCAGGCAGTGCAGCTCGGGTTAAGGTCAACATTCAGCAAGCACAACTCATCGCTATAATGAGTTTCGCCTTAGCGAACAGGAAGGGTTCCGACATGAAGGATGACCAGAAATTATTTTTATCGTCAAGGTACAAAATAATTCATAACCAAATCTATGTTAAAGTTAACATTACTTTCAGATTGTTTAACACATTAGTGGGAATCGAACGCGTATCAACAGGAACCGTGATTATGGACTTGCTTCGCACTCACTACAATGTTGACGACGCACCCAAAAACGGGAAAAATGATGAAACATTTTCCCTAAGAATACGAGGCATCGTTTCAGTTGACTATGAACTGAGGAATATGTACAACACGTCTGAAGGCTATCAAAAGGAATTTCTAGGGCAAACCCAACTGCTAGGATTGAGATTCATTCGGTTATGCTTGTTAAAGTGTCCTGAAAGTTTGGCGAAAATAAAGAACTGACAATGAAGGTTTCCTCTTATAAGATTAAAAATTTCATTAGCAAAAAAAATATCAACGTATTTGAAGGCACAATTAAAGAGCCCAGACTTTTATGTAGTCCACTTGGAGGTCAGCGTTTACACCACCCCAAGTCGAATACCAGCTATAACGATCTTTCCAGAACTTCAGTTCTGCTTTCGGACTTGTGTTCAGCCAAGGCTTCAATCGGTTGTCAGCACCCGTTCTGCAATTGGGTATCTGATAGGGGTATATATACATATTATATATTACAATTTATTTTGGGAATATAATTAAGTTATACAGCACCAAACAAAGAAAAAAGGTCTTTGGTTGCACTGTCTTATTCCTCGCGAAAATGATAAATTTTTGGTAACTTTAAGTCCTTCAATACATTGTAATATATAATATGTGTATATATATAATAATAATAATAATATCACTTAATTATTATTTTTCTAAAGAAAAGTAGCTTTCCGTTAAATTTTGGGTTGATCAAAAGAATATGGTTAATAAGTTCAAAAGGAAAATTTTGGAGCCCTTTGTACACACACTACTTCCTTATAGTTGTCAACAACCATACCACACTGACCTACCGGTTCTCGTCTGAGTTCACATTAAGCGTATCGCGAACACAAATATTAAGTATATAGTACATAATTTATAATTTCTCACAATTTCTCATAATTTATAATTTCTTGCTTTACTTTTTCATCTAATTACTTTTGACTAGTATAGTTACAAACGAAAGACAAAAAAAAACGAAAAAAAAGTTTAAAACAGAATAGAACAAAAAAAAAACACTAAAATGTTTAATCAAAATTAAAAAAAAATAATATATAGTTCAAATTAAGAAATAATGATGTCACTAAAACGAAAAAAAAAATTAATTACTAACATAGAATTTAAGAGAAGATAGGAGATTTTAGGAAAATACATAGGGCTTAGGATTACGACTCAAAAAAAAAAACGTCACTCCAATATAAGGAGATAGAATTCTTCACTAAATTTTTGACAAAAATTAGTAAAGATGATCAAATGTACTAAAGTAGAATAATTATTTATAAAACAAAAATAGGGATCAAAACTGAAAAAAAAAAACAAAGAAAGAAAATATGTCTTGAGTTTCCCCAAGGCAGGGACAGAACAGATAGAATAAGAAACCAAAAAATGGGCAATAGCTGTGTTTAGGGCTAGAATTGTAATTGTAGTGTTGGGCGCAGTTAGTACATAGATGGGGGACCGTTTGGGAACACCACGTGTCGTTGGCATTACTTTTTGCAAATCGACCGACTTCTTTGTAGGATTCGTCTCCTGTCAGGATGAGCACGTTATCAAACTGTTTTGATCAGAGTCCTTTTTGAAAACGTCTTCTATTTTTAACAAGCTAATAAGTTTATTTTGTATAGGTTTTGTAAACAAGTTAATATTACAGTTGTAGCAACAATATTAATAAGTGACATTCTTAGGTACATTGTGAGGAATTTTTTCAATTGCTACAGAAGGATATTTCTTTTTTCAGCTAATCGGTTTTAGCACCCCGGACTTTTATACAAAGTGAAACTCCAGATCCTCAAATAAAATCTCCTGCTAAAATCCTACATTGAAAACAAGCAATTCAAAGTCCAAACAGGAAATTGCGGCTCCAATATTCATCATATTCATCATTCATGCTGGAACTTATTCTATATTCATTATTATAAGAAAATAAAAAATCATGAATCAATAATCGATGAGAATTGCATCGTTTTGTTTGCTTTCAGTTAGCGCTCTAGCATCATGCAAAAATACCGGAACTTCGATTTGCTGTCAACAATAAAATTTTGTAGTGTAAATCTAAATGAATAGTAAATGATAAACCTGTGATTTTGCAGATCTAACAAAACCCTCGTTTGAAGTTACTGTAATGGCTTTATTTGATATTCCAAATGCAAAAATTTTCAAACTTCTTTCTTTTATTTTACCGCCAATCTTAAGTGATTCCAATTGCGAAGGAATAACATCAACATCGGGTAGCACTTGAATTCTCAGCACTTGAAAGCAGTTCGGTACTTCTTTGTTTTTCAATTGGTCCTGCTAGTAAGGTAATAATATCTTTGAATGAACTAACAGCTGTTTCGCAACAGAGAAGTGTCTTGCCTAAAATGATTTTGTGAATAAATGTTTCAATTTAACTGAAATAATTCAAACCATTGAATAAATTATCCAAAATAGGCTTCACAGGATTTTGGACCTACTGTCTGGCTTGATCAGTTAGGATTTGTTCTTTGAAAATCCATTTGCAGTCGTCGTTGGTCAATGCACTAACGTACGCAATTAAGGACGTTTTATCTAGATTTAGCGCAATAACTTCTGCAATGGTGTAATTTTAAGCAGCTCTCTTAATACCACCCGACAATATTACGATTCATTTATTTTCCAGCTCTTGAAAAACTTCTTCATCCATGTCGTGCAAAAATTCGAAAACAACCTGTGTGATGCATGAGCACAAGTTAAAAGTATATTTGAAGTGTTGCAATTTACCCTACTTGAGGATTTTTAAACATACACGGATTATTTGAAGCTGCTAGAACAAAATTTGCCGCTTGATCCAAAACACTTTTTGCACCGTAAGGTGCTTCACCAAGGGCAGCGTTATTCAGAGAATTTGTATTTCTTGCAATCACTTTATAGATGAATCATTACATCCACACATGCTGGCTACTTCAAATACGCACCTTTCACCCATTTGGAACCTCCATTGCAAGCTATATCAACTCGTAGGAGACTATCATCACTCATTCGCACAGGGAAATCCACGTGATTAATATTTTCTTGCTTCAATAAAACTTCAACGAAAAACCCAAAGTGTGTTAAGTTGCTGCAGGTAACATAGATTCTCTTTGAGTTTATTAGTTTGTTTCATCTAAAAATGTGTTCATATAAGATGTACTGTTAATAATATAACAACAGATCAAATGAAACCTCTTCTAGGAACTTTATCTCCTTTGAAATCCTTCTCTGCAGCCTTGGCACTCCATCAACTTTGGCGTAAATTTGAAGTTTGTCAATCAAATCTTTACCAAATTGTATTTTTTCATTCGCCTCAGATATAAGTTGTGAACTATTTTCAATCAATTTGCAAGACTCTCAACAGAACAGATAAATAAAGTATGAAATTCCACAGGTGAGGTGACATTACCAGCTGATTTTAGAAGTTGACTGACGTGTAGGTTTCTCTTTAATGGCATTGCCACCAAACTAATTTAATATCGTAAAATATCATTCAATTTAGTGCTGTGAAATGTACAAAAATCATACTTTATTAGATCTTTTATGAAATTTATACCTACCTCTTTAGTGTAAGATTTATACAAAAATAAGGAGACGCTTGTATTTACCCCTATCATACACCCAATTGCAGAACGGGTGCTGACAACCGCTTGAAGCCTTGGCTGAACACAAGTCCGAAAGCAAAACTAAAGTTCTGGAAAGATCGTTATAGCTGGTATTCGACTTGGGGTGGTGTAAAAGCTGGCCTCCAAGTGGACTACATAAAAGTCTGGGCTCTTTAATTGTGCCTTCAAATACGTTTTGATATTTTTTTTGCTAATGAAATTTTTAAGCATAGCCGAATGAAAGTCAATCCTAGCAGTAGGGTTTGCCCTAAAAATTCCTTTTGATAGCCTTCAGACGTGTTGTACATATTCCTCAGTTAATAGTCAACTGAAACGATGCCTCGTATTCTAAGGGAAAATGTTTCATCATTTTTCCCGTTTTTGGGTGCGTCGTCAATATTGTAGTGAGTGCGAAGCAAGTCCATAATCACGGTTCCCACTAATGTGTTAAACAATCTGAAAGTAATGTTAACTTTAACATAGATTTGGTTATGAATTATTTTGTACCTTGACGATAAAAATTTACGCAGGAAAAATAATTTCTGGTCATCCTTCATGTCGGAACCCCTCCTGTTCGCTAAGGCGAAACTCATTATAGCGATGAGTTGTGCTTGCTGAGTGTTGACCTTAACCCGAGCTGCACTGCCAGTTGCTGGTATCACATGGTTTATGTACAACCATTCTTTAACAAGATCATGATTCGCTTCGACACAATGTCATAGTGCCGCCAATGTGTTAAATCGCACGGAGCAGTGTCGTTTATTGAAAATCTAGACCAAGTGACGGTACTCGTTCCTACGTGCAGAGACAAACATGATCTTACAGGTTCCGCAGTACGAGGTGGTACATTTGATGTTGTTAGTTGAATATTTTTGGTTTTCCCTTCTTTTTTCTTTGAATCATCTCCCTCCGTCGAAGGCAACTCCTGGTCGTTAGATCTACAAATCAACAGGGTCAAAATGCAATTCCATTTATATCCTATCAAATTCTGATTACTATACTTACGTATGTGGTTCGGAAAATAATTTTTTAAAATAAACTTCATTCCTATTCCCGACATAACCAACTATTGCTTGTCAAATGTGAACCTGGCTACAATTATTCGTTATTGACTCTTTAAGGCTGCGTTCAGTTTAAGCTCCCGCGTTCGAATATCAACTCAATAAAATGGGTTGTCTTTGAAAGAACCGCTAAAATCCTTTGATAGCCAACTCATTTTTCATAAATTGGTTATCAACTGCAGAAAAAACAACCATTGGTAAATAAGCGTTTTGCGGGCCAAATCATGGTGAAGCACCTCAAAAGAAGCGCCAAAAAAAAAAAAAAAAAAAAATTAGGTCGCGGGCCGTAGTTTGCCCGCCTCTGTTCTACGGTCTTCCATCAGAATGTCAATTCAATATGAAAAATTTTTCTTGGCTTATAATTCGTAGTAACGAAAATGTACTGCAATTAGAATATGAGTAAGCCCAAAATATGTCGCAATTGTAGATTGTAAGTTTTAATATAATATTATATATATAATATATATATATATATGTTTGGGAGGTGGTTGGTTTATATATATATGGTAAATATATATGTATATATAATATTGATATATATATAATAATAATAATAATAATTAAGGGATATTATTGTTATTATTAAATATATATTTCCATATTATATATTTCAATGTATTGAAGGACTTAAAGTTATAAAAATTTATCAGTTTTGCCAGGAATAAGACAGTGCAACCAAAGACTTTTTTTCTTTGTTTGGTGCTGTATAACTTAATTATGTACCCAAAATTCATTGTAATATATAATATGTATATATATATAATAATAATAAGGGATATTATATATATGCTTATATACTTATATAATAGTATATAATTAATAATTAATAATAATATCCCTTATTATTATTATTATATATATACATATTATATATTACAATGAATTTTGGGTACATAATTAAGTTATACAGCACCAAACAAAGAAAAAAAGTCTTTGGTTGCACTGTCTTATTCCTGGCAAAACTGATAAATTTTTATAACTTTAAGTCCTTCAATACATTGTAATATATAATATGGAAATATATATTTAATAATAACAATAATATCCCTTAATTATTATTATTAAGACAAGCCACTTTTTTGAGTTGATATTCGAACGCGGGAGCTTAGACTGAACGCAGTCTTAAAGAGTCAATAACGACTAATTGTAACCAGGTTCACATGTAAACAAAAGACAAATGTTCTGATTTTGACAATGGGAATGAATTTTATTTTGGCGTCTTCGATGTCTTCCCTCAAATCTCCTCGAGTTACGCCTTTAACAAATTATTTTCCGAACCACATACGTAAGTATAGTAATGAGAATTTGATAGGACAGAAAAGGAATTGCATTTTGACCCTGTTGATTTGTGGATGTAACGACCAGGAGTTGCCTTCGACGGAGGGAGATGATTCAAAGAAAAAAAGGGAAAACAAAAAATATTCAACTAACAACATCAAATGTACCACCTCGTACTGCGGAACCTGTAAGATCATGTTTGTCTCTGCACGTAGGAACGAGTACCGTCACTTGGTCTAGATTTTCAATAAACGACACTGCTCCGTGCGATTTAACACATTGGCGGCACTATGACATTGTGTCGAAGCGAATCATGATCTTGTTAAAGAATGTTTGTACATAAACCATGTGATACCAGCAACTGATTGCTATGTGATGGAGAACCCGCAAGTGGCACAGACCATGTATCCAGGCAGTGCAGCTCGGGTTAAGGTCAACATTCAGCAAGCACAACTCATCGCTATAATGAGTTTCGCCTTAGCGAACAGGAAGGGTTCCGACATGAAGGATGACCAGAAATCATTTTTATCGTCAAGGTACAAAATAATTCATAACCAAATCTATGTTAAAGTTAACATTACTTTCAGATTGTTTAACACATTAGTGGGAACCGTGATTATGGACTTGCTTCGCACTCACTACAATGTTGACGACGCACCCAAAAACGGGAAAAATGATGAAACATTTTCCCTTAGAATACGAGGCATCGTTTCAGTTGACTATGAACTGAGGAATATGTACAACACGTCTGAAGGCTATCAAAAGGAATTTCTAGGGCAAACCCAACTGCTAGGATTGAGATTCATTCGGTTATGCTTGTTAAAGTGTCCTGAAAGTTTGGCGAAAATAAAGAACTGACAATGAAGGTTTCCTCTTATAAGATTAAAAATTTCATTAGCAAAAAAAATATCAACGTATTTGAAGGCACAATTAAAGAGCCCAGACTTTTATGTAGTCCACCTGGAGGTCAGCGTTTACACCACCCCAAGTCGAATACCAGCTATAACGATCTTTCCAGAACTTCAGTTCTGCTTTCGGACTTGTGTTCAGCCAAGGCTTCAATCGGTTGTCAGCACCCGTTCTGCAATTGGGTATCTGATAGGGGTATATATACATATTATATATTACAATTTATTTTGGGAATATAATTAAGTTATACAGCACCAAACAAAGAAAAAAGGTCTTTGGTTGCACTGTCTTATTCCTCGCGAAAATGATAAATTTTTGGTAACTTTAAGTCCTTCAATACATTGTAATATATAATATGTGTATATATATAATAATAATAATAATATCACTTAATTATTATTTTTCTAAAGAAAAGTAGCTTTCCGTTAAATTTTGGGTTGATCAAAAGAATATGGTTAATAAGTTCAAAAGGAAAATTTTGGAGCCCTTTGTACACACACTACTTCCTTATAGTTGTCAACAACCATACCACACTGACCTACCGGTTCTCGTCTGAGTTCACATTAAGCGTATCGCGAACACAAATATTAAGTATATAGTACATAATTTATAATTTCTCACAATTTCTCATAATTTATAATTTCTTGCTTTACTTTTTCATCTAATTACTTTTGACTAGTATAGTTACAAACGAAAGGCAAAAAAAAACGAAAAAAAAGTTTAAAACAGAATAAAACAAAAAAAAAAACACTAAAATGTTTAATCAAAATTAAAAAAAAATAATATATAGTTCAAATTAAGAAATAATGATGTCACTAAAACGAAAAAAAAAATTAATTACTAACATAGAATTTAAGAGAAGATAGGAGATTTTAGGAAAATACATAGGGCTTAGGATTACGACTCAAAAAAAAAACGTCACTCCAATATAAGGAGATAGAATTCTTCACTAAATTTTTGACAAAAATTAGTAAAGATGATCAAATGTACTAAAGTAGAATAATTATTTATAAAACAAAAATAGGGATCAAAACTGAAAAAAAAAAACAAAGAAAGAAAATATGTCTTGAGTTTCCCCAAGGCAGGGACAGAACAGATAGAATAAGAAACCAAAAAATGGGCAATAGCTGTGTTTAGGGCTAGAATTGTAATTGTAGTGTTGGGCGCAGTTAGTACATAGATGGGGGACCGTTTGGGAACACCACGTGTCGTTGGCATTACTTTTTGCAAATCGACCGACTTCTTTGTAGGATTCGTCTCCTGTCAGGATGAGCACGTTATCAAACTGTTTTGATCAGAGTCCTTTTTGAAAACGTCTTCTATTTTTAACAAGCTAATAAGTTTATTTTGTATAGGTTTTGTAAACAAGTTAATATTACAGTTGTAGCAACAATATTAATAAGTGACATTCTTAGGTACATTGTGAGGAATTTTTTCAATTGCTACAGAAGGATATTTCTTTTTTCAGCTAATCGGTTTTAGCACCCCGGACTTTTATACAAAGTGAAACTCCAGATCCTCAAATAAAATCTCCTGCTAAAATCCTACATTGAAAACAAGCAATTCAAAGTCCAAACAGGAAATTGCGGCTCCAATATTCATCATATTCATCATTCATGCTGGAACTTATTCTATATTCATTATTATAAGAAAATAAAAAATCATGAATCAATAATCGATGAGAATTGCATCGTTTTGTTTGCTTTCAGTTAGCGCTCTAGCATCATGCAAAAATACCGGAACTTCGATTTGCTGTCAACAATAAAATTTTGTAGTGTAAATCTAAATGAATAGTAAATGATAAACCTGTGATTTTGCAGATCTAACAAAACCCTCGTTTGAAGTTACTGTAATGGCTTTATGCGATATTCCAAATGCAAAAATTTTCAAACTTCTTTCTTTTATTTTACCGCCAATCTTAAGTGATTCCAATTGCGAAGGAATAACATCAACATCGGGTAGCACTTGAATTCTCGAAAGCAGTTCGGTACTTCTTTGTTTTTCATTTGGTCCTGCTAGTAAGGTAATAATATCTTTGAATGAACTAACAGCTGTTTCGCAACAGAGAAGTGTCTTGCCTAAAATGATTTTGTGAATAAATGTTTCAATTTAACTGAAATAATTCAAACCATTGAATAAATTATCCAAAATAGGCTTCACAGGATTTTGGACCTACTGTCTGGCTTGATCAGTTAGGATTTGTTCTTTGAAAATCCATTTGCAGTCGTCGTTGGTCAATGCACTAACGTACGCAATTAAGGACGTTTTATCTAGATTTAGCGCAATAACTTCTGCAATGGTGTAATTTTAAGCAGCTCTCTTAATACCACCCGACAATATTACGATTCATTTATTTTCCAGCTCTTCAAAAACTTCATCATCCATGTCGTGCAAAAATTCGAAAACAACCTGTGTGATGCATGAGCACAAGTTAAAAGTATATTTGAAGTGTTGCAATTTACCCTACTTGAGGATTTTTAAACATACACGGATTATTTGAAGCTGCTAGAACAAAATTTGCCGCTTGATCCAAAACACTTTTTGCACCGTAAGGTGCTTCACCAAGGGCAGCGTTATTCAGAGAATTTGTATTTCTTGCAATCACTTTATAGATGAATCATTACATCCACACATGCTGGCTACTTCAAATACGCACCTTTCACCCATTTGGAACCTCCATTGCAAGCTATATCAACTCGTAGGAGACTATCATCACTCATTCGCACAGGGAAATCCACGTGATTAATATTTTCTTGCTTCAATAAAACTTCAACGAAAAACCCAAAGTGTGTTAAGTTGCTGCAGGTAACATAGATTCTCTTTGAGTTTATTAGTTTGTTTCATCTAAAAATGTGTTCATATAAGATGTACTGTTAATAATATAACAACAGATCAAATGAAACCTCTTCTAGGAACTTTATCTCCTTTGAAATCCTTCTCTGCAGCCTTGGCACTCCATCAACTTTGGCGTAAATTTGAAGTTTGTCAATCAAATCTTTACCAAATTGTATTTTTTCATTCGCCTCAGATATAAGTTGTGAACTATTTTCAATCAATTTGCAAGACTCTCAACAGAACAGATAAATAAAGTATGAAATTCCACAGGTGAGGTGACATTACCAGCTGATTTTAGAAGTTGACTGACGTGTAGGTTTCTCTTTAATGGCATTGCCACCAAACTAATTTAATATCGTAAAATATCATTCAATTTAGTGCTGTGAAATGTACAAAAATCATACTTTATTAGATCTTTTATGAAATTTATACCTACCTCTTTAGTGTAAGATTTATACAAAAATAAGGAGACGCTTGTATTTACCCCTATCATACACCCAATTGCAGAACGGGTGCTGACAACCGCTTGAAGCCTTGGCTGAACACAAGTCCGAAAGCAAAACTAAAGTTCTGGAAAGATCGTTATAGCTGGTATTCGACTTGGGGTGGTGTAAAAGCTGGCCTCCAAGTGGACTACATAAAAGTCTGGGCTCTTTAATTGTGCCTTCAAATACGTTTTGATATTTTTTTTGCTAATGAAATTTTTAAGCATAGCCGAATGAAAGTCAATCCTAGCAGTAGGGTTTGCCCTAAAAATTCCTTTTGATAGCCTTCAGACGTGTTGTACATATTCCTCAGTTAATAGTCAACTGAAACGATGCCTCGTATTCTAAGGGAAAATGTTTCATCATTTTTCCCGTTTTTGGGTGCGTCGTCAACATTGTAGTGAGTGCGAAGCAAGTCCATAATCACGGTTCCCACTAATGTGTTAAACAATCTGAAAGTAATGTTAACTTTAACATAGATTTGGTTATGAATTATTTTGTACCTTGACGATAAAAATTTACGCAGGAAAAATAATTTCTGGTCATCCTTCATGTCGGAACCCCTCCTGTTCGCTAAGGCGAAACTCATTATAGCGATGAGTTGTGCTTGCTGAGTGTTGACCTTAACCCGAGCTGCACTGCCTGGATACATGGTCTGTGCCACTTGCGGGTTCTCCATCACATAGCAATCAGTTGCTGGTATCACATGGTTTATGTAGAAACATTCTTTAACAAGATCATGATTCGCTTCGACACAATGTCATAGTGCCGCCAATGTGTTAAATCGCACGGAGCAGTGTCGTTTATTGAAAATCTAGACCAAGTGACGGTACTCGTTCCTACGTGCAGAGACAAACATGATCTTATAGGTTCCGCAGTACGAGGTGGTACATTTGATGTTGTTAGTTGAATATTTTTGGTTTTCCCTTTTTTTTTCTTTGAATCATCTCCCTCCGTCGAAGGCAACTCCTGGTCGTTAGATCTACAAATCAACAGGGTCAAAATGCAATTCCATTTATATCCTATCAAATTCTGATTACTATACTTACGTATGTGGTTCGGAAAATAATTTTTTAAAATAAACTTCATTCCTATTCCCGACATAACCAACTATTGCTTGTCAAATGTGAACCTGGCTACAATTATTCGTTATTGACTCTTTAAGGCTGCGTTCAGTTTAAGCTCCCGCGTTCGAATATCAACTCAATAAAATGGGTTGTCTTTGAAAGAACCGCTAAAATCCTTTGATAGCCAACTCATTTTTCATAAATTGGTTATCAACTGCAGAAAAAACAACCATTGGTAAATAAGCGTTTTGCGGGCCAAATCATGGTGAAGCACCTCAAAAGAAGCGCCAAAAAAAAAAAAAAAAAAAAAAAATTAGGTCGCGGGCCGTAGTTTGCCCGCCTCTGTTCTACGGTCTTCCATCAGAATGTCAATTCAATATGAAAAATTTTTCTTGGCTTATAATTCGTAGTAACGAAAATGTACTGCAATTAGAATATGAGTAAGCCCAAAATATGTCGCAATTGTAGATTGTAAGTTTTAATATAATATTATATATATAATATATATATATATATGTTTGGGAGGTGGTTGGTTTATATATATATGGTAAATATATATGTATATATAATATTGATATATATATAATAATAATAATAATAATTGAGTGATATTATTGTTATTATTAAATATATATTTCCATATTATATATTACAATGTATTGAAGGACTCAAAGTTATAAAAATTTATCAGTTTTGCCAGGAATAAGACAGTGCAACCAAAGACTTTTTTTCTTTGTTTGGTGCTGTATAACTTAATTATGTACCCAAAATTCATTGTAATATATAATATGTATATATATAATAATAATAAGGGATATTATATATATGCTTATATACTTATATAATAGTATATAATTAATAATTAATAATAATATCCCTTATTATTATTATTATATATATACATATTATATATTACAATGAATTTTGGGTATATAATTAAGTTATACAGCACCAAACAAAGAAAAAAAGTCTTTGGTTGCACTGTCTTATTCCTTGTGAAAATGATAAATTTTTGGTAACTTTGAGTCCTTCAATACATTGTAATATATAATATGTGTATATATATAATAATAATAATAATGTCACTTAATTATTATTATTAAGACAAGCCACTTTTTTGAGTTGACAATCGAACGCGGGAGCTTAGACTGAACGCAGTCTTAAAGAGTCAATAACGACTAATTGTAACCAGGTTCACATGTAAACAAAAGACAAATGTTCTGATTTTGACAATGGGAATGAATTTTATTTTGGCGTCTTCGATGTCTTCCCTCAAATCTCCTCGAGTTACGCCTTTAACAAATTATTTTCCGAACCACATACGTAAGTATAGTAATGAGAATTTGATAGGACAGAAAAGGAATTGCATTTTGACCCTGTTGATTTGTGGATGTAACGACCAGGAGTTGCCTCCGACGGAGGGAGATGATTCAAAGAAAAAAAAAAGGGGAAACCAAAAATATTCAACTAACAACATCAAATGTACCACCTCGTACTGCGGAACCTATAAGATCATGTTTGTCTCTGCACGTAGGAACGAGTACCGTCACTTGGTCTAGATTTTCAATAAACGACACTGCTCCATGCGATTTAACACATTGGCGGCACTATGACATTGTGTCGAAGCGAATCATGATCTTGTTAAAGAATGTTTGTACATAAACCATGTGATACCAGAAACTGATTGCTATGTGATGGAGAACCCGCAAGTGGCACAGACCATGTATCCAGGCAGTGCAGCTCGGGTTAAGGTCAACATTCAGCAAGCACAACTCATCGCTATAATGAGTTTCGCCTTAGCGAACAGGAAGGGTTCCGACATGAAGGATGACCAGAAATCATTTTTATCGTCAAGGTACAAAATAATTCATAACCAAATCTATGTTAAAGTTAACATTACTTTCAGATTGTTTAACACATTAGTGGGAATCGAACGCGTATCAACAGGAACCGTGATTATGGACTTGCTTCGCACTCACTACAATGTTGACGACGCACCCAAAAACGGGAAAAATGATGAAACATTTTCCCTAAGAATACGAGGCATCGTTTCAGTTGACTATGAACTGAGGAATATGTACAACACGTCTGAAGGCTATCAAAAGGAATTTCTAGGGCAAACCCAACTGCTAGGATTGAGATTCATTCGGTTATGCTTGTTAAAGTGTCCTGAAAGTTTGGCGAAAATAAAGAACTGACAATGAAGGTTTCCTCTTATAAGATTAAAAATTTCATTAGCAAAAAAAATATCAACGTATTTGAAGGCACAATTAAAGAGCTCAGACTTTTATGTAGTCCACTTGGAGGTCAGCGTTTACACCACCCCAAGTCGAATACCAGCTATAACGATCTTTCCAGAACTTCAGTTCTGCTTTCGGACTTGTGTTCAGCCAAGGCTTCAATCGGTTGTCAGCACCCGTTCTGCAATTGGGTATCTGATAGGGGTATATATACATATTATATATTACAATTTATTTTGGGAATATAATTAAGTTATACAGCACCAAACAAAGAAAAAAGGTCTTTGGTTGCACTGTCTTATTCCTCGTGAAAATGATAAATTTTTGGTAACTTTAAGTCCTTCAATACATTGTAATATATAATATGTGTATATATATAATAATAATAATAATATCACTTAATTATTATTTTTCTCAAGAAAAGTAGCTTTCCGTTAAATTTTGGGTTGATCAAAAGAATATGGTTAATAAGTTCAAAAGGAAAATTTTGGAGCCCTTTGTACACACACTACTTCCTTATAGTTGTCAACAACCATACCACACTGACCTACCGGTTCTCGTCTGAGTTCACATTAAGCGTATCGCGAACACAAATATTAAGTATATAGTACATAATTTATAATTTCTCACAATTTCTCATAATTTATAATTTCTTGCTTTACTTTTTCATCTAATTACTTTTGACTAGTATAGTTACAAACGAAAGGCAAAAAAAAACGAAAAAAAAGTTTAAAACAGAATAGAACAAAAAAAAAAACACTAAAATGTTTAATCAAAATTAAAAAAAAATAATATATAGTTCAAATTAAGAAATAATGATGTCACTAAAACGAAAAAAAAAATTAATTACTAACATAGAATTTAAGAGAAGATAGGAGATTTTAGGAAAATACATAGGGCTTAGGATTACGACTCAAAAAAAAAAACGTCACTCCAATATAAGGAGATAGAATTCTTCACTAAATTTTTGACAAAAATTAGTAAAGATGATCAAATGTACTAAAGTAGAATAATTATTTATAAAACAAAAATAGGGATCAAAACTGAAAAAAAAAACAAAGAAAGAAAATATGTCTTGAGTTTCCCCAAGGCAGGGACAGAACAGATAGAATAAGAAACCAAAAAATGGGCAATAGCTGTGTTTAGGGCTAGAATTGTAATTGTAGTGTTGGGCGCAGTTAGTACATAGATGGGGGACCGTTTGGGAACACCACGTGTCGTTGGCATTACTTTTTGCAAATCGACTGACTTCTTTGTAGGATTCGTCTCCGGTCAGGATGAGCACGTTATCAAACTGTTTTGATCAGAGTCCTTTTTGAAAACGTCTTCTATTTTTAACAAGCTAATAAGTTTATTTTGTATAGGTTTTGTAAACAAGTTAATATTACAGTTGTAGCAACAATATTAATAAGTGACATTCTTAGGTACATTGTGAGGAATTTTTTCAATTGCTACAGAAGGATATTTCTTTTTTCAGCTAATCGGTTTTAGCACCCCGGACTTTTATACAAAGTGAAACTCCAGATCCTCAAATAAAATCTCCTGCTAAAATCCTACATTGAAAACAAGCAATTCAAAGTCCAAACAGGAAATTGCGGCTCCAATATTCATCATATTCATCATTCATGCTGGAACTTGTTCTATATTCATTATTATAAGAAAATAAAAAATCATGAATCAATAATCGATGAGAATTGCATCGTTTTGTTTGCTTTCAGTTAGCGCTCTAGCATCATGCAAAAATACCGGAACTTCGATTTGCTGTCAACAATAAAATTTTGTAGTATAAATCTAAATGAATAGTAAATGATAAACCTGTGATTTTGCAGATCTAACACAACCCTCGTTTGAAGTTACTGTAATGGCTTTATTTGATATTCCAAATGCAAAAATTTTCAAACTTCTTTCTTTTATTTTACCGCCAATCTTAAGTGATTCCAATTGCGAAGGAATAACATCAACATCGGGTAGCACTTGAATTCTCGAAAGCAGTTCGGTACTTCTTTGTTTTTCAATTGGTCCTGCTAGTAAGGTAATAATATCTTTGAATGAACTAACAACTGTTTCGCAACAGAGAAGTGTCTTGCCTAAAATGATTTTGTGAATAAATGTTTCAATTTAACTGAAATAATTCAAACCATTGAATAAATTATCCAAAATAGGCTTCACAGGATTTTGGACCTACTGTCTGGCTTGATCAGTTAGGATTTGTTCTTTGAAAATCCATTTGCAGTCGTCGTTGGTCAATGCACTAACGTACGCAATTAAGGACGTTTTATCTAGATTTAGCGCAATAACTTCTGCAATGGTGTAATTTTAAGCAGCTCTCTTAATACCACCCGACAATATTACGATTCATTTATTTTCCAGCTCTTGAAAAACTTCTTCATCCATGTCGTGCAAAAATTCGAAAACAACCTGTGTGATGCATGAGCACAAGTTAAAAGTATATTTGAAGTGTTGCAATTTACCCTACTTGAGGATTTTTAAACATACACGGATTATTTGAAGCTGCTAGAACAAAATTTGCCGCTTGATCCAAAACACTTTTTGCACCGTAAGGTGCTTCACCAAGGGCAGCGTTATTCAGAGAATTTGTATTTCTTGCAATCACTTTATAGATGAATCATTACATCCACACATGCTGGCTACTTCAAATACGCACCTTTCACCCATTTGGAACCTCCATTGCAAGCTATATCAACTCGTAGGAGACTATCATCACTCATTCGCACAGGGAAATCCACGTGATTAATATTTTCTTGCTTCAATAAAACTTCAACGAAAAACCCAAAGTGTGTTAAGTTGCTGCAGGTAACATAGATTCTCTTTGAGTTTATTAGTTTGTTTCATCTAAAAATGTGTTCATATAAGATGTACTGTTAATAATATAACAACAGATCAAATGAAACCTCTTCTAGGAACTTTATCTCCTTTGAAATCCTTCTCTGCAGCCTTGGCACTCCATCAACTTTGGCGTAAATTTGAAGTTTGTCAATCAAATCTTTACCAAATTGTATTTTTTCATTCGCCTCAGATATAAGTTGTGAACTATTTTCAATCAATTTGCAAGACTCTCAACAGAACAGATAAATAAAGTATGAAATTCCACAGGTGAGGTGACATTACCAGCTGATTTTAGAAGTTGACTGACGTGTAGGTTTCTCTTTAATGGCATTGCCACCAAACTAATTTAATATCGTAAAATATCATTCAATTTAGTGCTGTGAAATGTACAAAAATCATACTTTATTAGATCTTTTATGAAATTTATACCTACCTCTTTAGTGTAAGATTTATACAAAAATAAGGAGACGCTTGTATTTACCCCTATCATACACCCAATTGCAGAACGGGTGCTGACAACCGCTTGAAGCCTTGGCTGAACACAAGTCCGAAAGCAAAACTAAAGTTCTGGAAAGATCGTTATAGCTGGTATTCGACTTGGGGTGGTGTAAAAGCTGGCCTCCAAGTGGACTACATAAAAGTCTGGGCTCTTTAATTGTGCCTTCAAATACGTTTTGATATTTTTTTTGCTAATGAAATTTTTAAGCATAGCCGAATGAAAGTCAATCCTAGCAGTAGGGTTTGCCCTAAAAATTCCTTTTGATAGCCTTCAGACGTGTTGTACATATTCCTCAGTTAATAGTCAACTGAAACGATGCCTCGTATTCTAAGGGAAAATGTTTCATCATTTTTCCCGTTTTTGGGTGCGTCGTCAATATTGTAGTGAGTGCGAAGCAAGTCCATAATCACGGTTCCCACTAATGTGTTAAACAATCTGAAAGTAATGTTAACTTTAACATAGATTTGGTTATGAATTATTTTGTACCTTGACGATAAAAATTTACGCAGGAAAAATAATTTCTGGTCATCCTTCATGTCGGAACCCTTCCTGTTCGCTAAGGCGAAACTCATTATAGCGATGAGTTGTGCTTGCTGAGTGTTGACCTTAACCCGAGCTGCACTGCCTGGATACATGGTCTGTGCCACTTGCGGGTTCTCCATCACATAGCAATCAGTTTCTGGTATCACATGGTTTATGTACAAACATTCTTTAACAAGATCATGATTCGCTTCGACACAATGTCATAGTGCCGCCAATGTGTTAAATCGCACGGAGCAGTGTCGTTTATTGAAAATCTAGACCAAGTGACGGTACTCGTTCCTACGTGCAGAGACAAACATGATCTTACAGGTTCCGCAGTACGAGGTGGTACATTTGATGTTGTTAGTTGAATATTTTTGGTTTCCCCTTTTTTTTTCTTTGAATCATCTCCCTCCGTCGAAGGCAACTCCTGGTCGTTAGATCTACAAATCAACAGGGTCAAAATGCAATTCCATTTATATCCTATCAAATTCTGATTACTATACTTACGTATGTGGTTCGGAAAATAATTTTTTAAAATAAACTTCATTCCTATTCCCGACATAACCAACTATTGCTTGTCAAATGTGAACCTGGCTACAATTATTCGTTATTGACTCTTTAAGACTGCGTTCAGTCTAAGCTCCCGCGTTCGATTGTCAACTCAAAAAAGTGGCTTGTCTTAATAATAATAATTAAGTGACATTATTATTATTATTATATATATACACATATTATATATTACAATGTATTGAAGGACTCAAAGTTACCAAAAATTTATCATTTTCACAAGGAATAAGACAGTGCAACCAAAGACTTTTTTTCTTTGTTTGGTGCTGTATAACTTAATTATATACCCAAAATTCATTGTAATATATAATATGTATATATATAATAATAATAATAAGGGATATTATTATTAATTATTAATTATATACTATTATATAAGTATATAAGCATATATATAATATCCCTTATTATTATTATATATATACATATTATATATTACAATGAATTTTGGGTACATAATTAAGTTATACAGCACCAAACAAAGAAAAAAAGTCTTTGGTTGCACTGTCTTATTCCTGGCAAAACTGATAAATTTTTATAACTTTGAGTCCTTCAATACATTGTAATATATAATATGGAAATATATATTTAATAATAACAATAATATCACTCAATTATTATTATTATTATTATATATATATCAATATTATATATACATATATATTTACCATATATATATAAACCAACCACCTCCCAAACATATATATATATATATTATATATATAATATTATATTAAAACTTACAATCTACAATTGCGACATATTTTGGGCTTACTCATATTCTAATTGCTGTACATTTTCGTTACTACGAATTATAAGCCAAGAAAAATTTTTCATATTGAATTGACATTCTGATGGAAGACGAGGCGGGGGCAAACTACGGCCCGCGACCTAATTTTTTTTTTTTTTTTTTTTTTTTTTGGCGCTTCTTTTGAGGTGCTTCACCATGATTTTGCCCGCAAAACGCTTATTTACCAATGGTTGTTTTTTCTGCAGTTGATAACCAATTTATGAAAAATGAGTTGGCTATCAAAGGATTTTAGCGGTTCTTTCAAAGACAACCCATTTTATTGAGTTGATATTCGAACGCGGGAGCTTAAACTGAACGCAGCCTTAAAGAGTCAATAACAAATAATTGTAGCCAGGTTCACATTTGACAAGCAATAGTTGGTTATGTCGGGAATAGGAATGAAGTTTATTTTAAAAAATTATTTTCCGAACCACATACGTAAGTATAGTAATCAGAATTTGATAGGATATAAATGGAATTGCATTTTGACCCTGTTGATTTGTAGATCTAACGACCAGGAGTTGCCTTCGACGGAGGGAGATGATTCAAAGAAAAAAGAAGGGAAAACCAAAAATATTCAACTAACAACATCAAATGTACCACCTCGTACTGCGGAACCTATAAGATCATGTTTGTCTCTGCACGTAGGAACGAGTACCGTCACTTGGTCTAGATTTTCAATAAACGACACTGCTCCGTGCGATTTAACACATTGGCGGCACTATGACATTGTGTCGAAGTGAATCATGATCTTGTTAAAGAATGTTTGTACATAAACCATGTGATACCAGAAACTGATTGCTATGTGATGGAGAACCCGCAAGTGGCACAGACCATGTATCCAGGCAGTGCAGCTCGGGTTAAGGTCAACATTCAGCAAGCACAACTCATCGCTATAATGAGTTTCGCCTTAGCGAACAGGAAGGGTTCCGACATGAAGGATGACCAGAAATCATTTTTATCGTCAAGGTACAAAATAATTCATAACCAAATCTATGTTAAAGTTAACATTACTTTCAGATTGTTTAACACATTAGTGGGAATCGAACGCGTATCAACAGGAACCGTGATTATGGACTTGCTTCGCACTCACTACAATATTGACGACGCACCCAAAAACGGGAAAAATGATGAAACATTTTCCCTTAGAATACGAGGCATCGTTTCAGTTGACTATGAACTGAGGAATATGTACAACACGTCTGAAGGCTATCAAAAGGAGTTTCTAGGGCAAACCCAACTGCTAGGATTGAGATTCATTCGGTTATGCTTGTTAAAGTGTCCTGAAAGTTTGGCGAAAATAAAGAACTGACAATGAAGGTTTCCTCTTATAAGATTAAAAATTTCATTAGCAAAAAAAATATCAACGTATTTGAAGGCACAATTAAAGAGCCCAGACTTTTATGTAGTCCACCTGGAGGTCAGCGTTTACACCACCCCAAGTCGAATACCAGCTATAACGATCTTTCCAGAACTTCAGTTCTGCTTTCGGACTTGTGTTCAGCCAAGGCTTCAATCGGTTGTCAGCACCCGTTCTGCAATTGGGTATCTGATAGGGGTATATATACATATTATATATTACAATGTATTTTGGATATATAATTAAGTTATACAGCACCAAACAAAGAAAAAAGGTCTTTGGTTGCACTGTCTTATTCCTCGTGAAAATGATAAATTTTTGGTAACTTTAAGTCCTTCAATACATTGTAATATATAATATGTGTATATATATAATAATAATAATAATATCACTTAATTATTATTTTTCTAAAGAAAAGTAGCTTTCCGTTAAATTTTGGGTTGATCAAAAGAATATGGTTAATAAGTTCAAAAGGAAAATTTTGGAGCCCTTTGTACACACACTAGTTCCTTATAGTTGTCAACAACCATACCACACTGACCTACCGGTTCTCGTCTGAGTTCACATTAAGCGTATCGCGAACACAAATATTAAGTATATAGTACATAATTTATAATTTCTCACAATTTCTCATAATTTATAATTTCTTGCTTTACTTTTTCATCTAATTACTTTTGACTAGTATAGTTACAAACGAAAGGCAAAAAAAAACGAAAAAAAAGTTTAAAACAGAATAGAACAAAAAAAAAAACACTAAAATGTTTAATCAAAATTAAAAAAAAATAATATATAGTTCAAATTAAGAAATAATGATGTCACTAAAACGAAAAAAAAAATTAATTACTAACATAGAATTTAAGAGAAGATAGGAGATTTTAGGAAAATACATAGGGCTTAGGATTACGACTCAAAAAAAAAACGTCACTCCAATATAAGGAGATAGAATTCTTCACTAAATTTTTGACAAAAATTAGTAAAGATGATCAAATGTACTAAAGTAGAATAATTATTTATAAACCAAAAATAGGGATCAAAACTGAAAAAAAAAAACAAAGAAAGAAAATATGTCTTGAGTTTCCCCAAGGCAGGGACAGAACAGATAGAATAAGAAACCAAAAAATGGGCAATAGCTGTGTTTAGGGCTAGAATTGTAATTGTAGTGTTGGGCGCAGTTAGTACATAGATGGGGGACCGTTTGGGAACACCACGTGTCGTTGGCATTACTTTTTGCAAATCGACCGACTTCTTTGTAGGATTCGTCTCCGGTCAGGATGAGCACGTTATCAAACTGTTTTGATCAGAGTCCTTTTTGAAAACGTCTTCTATTTTTAACAAGCTAATAAGTTTATTTTGTATAGGTTTTGTAAACAAGTTAATATTACAGTTGTAGCAACAATATTAATAAGTGACATTCTTAGGTACATTGTGAGGAATTTTTTCAATTGCTACAGAAGGATATTTCTTTTTTCAGCTAATCGGTTTTAGCACCCCGGACTTTTATACAAAGTGAAACTCCAGATCCTCAAATAAAATCTCCTGCTAAAATCCTACATTGAAAACAAGCAATTCAAAGTCCAAACAGGAAATTGCGGCTCCAATATTCATCATATTCATCATTCATGCTGGAACTTATTCTATATTCATTATTATAAGAAAATAAAAAATCATGAATCAATAATCGATGAGAATTGCATCGTTTTGTTTGCTTTCAGTTAGCGCTCTAGCATCATGCAAAAATACCGGAACTTCGATTTGCTGTCAACAATAAAATTTTGTAGTGTAAATCTAAATGAATAGTAAATGATAAACCTGTGATTTTGCAGATCTAACAAAACCCTCGTTTGAAGTTACTGTAATGGCTTTATGCGATATTCCAAATGCAAAAATTTTCAAACTTCTTTCTTTTATTTTACCGCCAATCTTAAGTGATTCCAATTGCGAAGGAATAACATCAACATCGGGTAGCACTTGAATTCTCGAAAGCAGTTCGGTACTTCTTTGTTTTTCATTTGGTCCTGCTAGTAAGGTAATAATATCTTTGAATGAACTAACAGCTGTTTCGCAACAGAGAAGTGTCTTGCCTAAAATGATTTTGTGAATAAATGTTTCAATTTAACTGAAATAATTCAAACCATTGAATAAATTATCCAAAATAGGCTTCACAGGATTTTGGACCTCCTGTCTGGCTTGATCAGTTAGGATTTGTTCTTTGAAAATCCATTTGCAGTCGTCGTTGGTCAATGCACTAACGTACGCAATTAAGGACGTTATATCTAGATTTAGCGCAGTAACTTCTGCAGTGGTGTAATTTTGAGCAGCTCTCTTAATACCACCCGACAATATTACGATTCCTTTATTTTCCAGCTCTTGAAAAACTTCTTCATCCATGTCGTGCAAAAATTCGAAAACAACCTGTGTGATGCATGAGCACAAGTTAAAAGTATATTTGAAGGGTTGCAATTTACCCTACTTGAGGATTTTTAAACATACACGGATTATTTGAAGCTGCTAGAACAAAATTTGCCGCTTGATCCAAAACACTTTTTGCACCGTAAGGTGCTTCACCAAGGGCAGCGTTATTCAGAGAATTTGTATTTCTTGCAATCACTTTATAGATGAATCTTTACATCCACACATGCTGGCTACTTCAAATACGCACCTTTTACCCATTTGGAACCTCCATTGCAAACGATATCAACTCGTAGGAGACTATCATCACTCATTCGCACAGGGAAATCCACGTGAATAATATTTTCTTGCTTCAATAAAACTTCAACGAAAAACCCAAAGTGTGTTAAGTTGCTACAGGTAACATGATTCTCTTTGAGTTTATTAGTTTGTTTCATCTAAAAATATGTTCATATAACAAGTACTGTTAATAATATAACAACAGATCAAATAAAACCTTTTCTAGGAACTTAATCTCCTTTGAAATCCTTCTCTGCAGCCTTGGCACTCCATCAACTTTGGCGTAAATTTGAAGTTTGTCAATCAAATCTTTACCAAATTGTATTTTTTCATTCGCCTCAGATATAAGTTGTGAACTATTTTCAATCATTTTGCAAGACTCTCAACAGAACAGATAAATAAAGTATGAAATTCCACAGGTGAGGTGACATTACCAGCTGATTTTAGAAGATGACTGACTTGTAGGTTTCTCTTTAATGGCATTGCCACCAAACTAATTTAATATCGTAAAATATCATTCAATTTAGTGCTGTGAAATGTACAAAAATCATACTTTATTAGATCTTTTATGAAATTTATACCTACCTCTTTTGTGTAAGATTTATACAAAAATAACGAGACGCTTGTATTTACGCAATTGCAATACAAAAAGTACTGACTACGAACAAGAGCTGCTTGAGAAATTTATGTCAATCTATTTAGGTAGAGCTTAATTCAATTCGATTATGCTGCTTTCTGTTTTGTTTAAAATTTCAAATTAATTGCTGAACTTTTACAGGGAATACATAAAACTCCTTTTTCAACTAGATGTGAAATTCAATTTTACCGCCATATATATCTACGACAAAGGTTGGCCACGTTTGACAAATTCAAATTGAACAATTCATTTCCATTTATTTTAATGGAAATGCACCCAAGAACTACTGAATTTTAATCCATATATTCACTGTGAGTGAAAATGCTCAAATAGAAAATCAAATTTATGACAGAGATAATCGAAAAATTCATACGAAAACGTGAAAATCAAACATATCCACAGCCATTTTGATCGCCATTAACGGAATGGCACCCTGTTGGGGAATGGAAAATTCTTCTCTACTTTTTGCAGTCTGGATTTTACATCAATTTCTGCACTCACATGCAGATAGCGCAATATAAAATTTACGTTTTTATCGAGGCGAACTATTGCAAATTAGATTCCACAAACATACTAGGGCGAATTGATAAATTAGTTGGCGGCGAAAATAAAATTTGTTTCACAGGAAAATATAATATGGTTGATCAGCCTCAGCGGGCGATTTAGGCAAGGCACGGGTTGTAAATATTTGTGTTTTGTCAAATTTATGAAAATAAATTCTATGTGAAATTGTTATAATTTTAACCTGAAGAATATTGAACGTTTCAATCAAAATGGTATGGAATTATATTTGTTTAGTTTTGTTAAAGAATCAATATCAAATTATGATTGCGCCGAACTTTGATGGTGAAAACAATACATTTTTATTCAAATGTCAATTTGCACAAATAACTTTGAAGTATGAAATCTTTATCGATGTAAACAATCGGAATTTGATAAAATTATTTATATATGGTTTGATTTTAATGTTTAAATATATATTTAATTAATTAATCACTCTTGGTTACTTCATTGAGGATGCGAAAATTATAAATTCGTCCGATATATTTTGAATTTTGTTTTGTTACTAATACAAATTTGAAATATCAAGTTTCAAAAGACCGGAAATCTAATATAAATATGTGCCCATATATTTTTATTTATTCATACGAAACTTCTCCCGGCAACTAACCTCAAAATGTTTGAGTTCAAAATTTTTCCTTCAATCACAAATTTTCATCAATTAACTCTGTCAGATATAATATATGTAGATGCATGAAACCTCTAAATAGATCAACATCAACATCAATATCATTATTGTTAAATATCTTATTCATTTTTAGGAAATCCAACAACTGGAAATCCTTTGTAAGCAACTCTATGAATCGACAGACTCAGTTGTCCGAAGTGATGCTGAAAAAGCATTAGTGGCATTTTTGGATAGCCCAGATGCTCTGCCAAAATGTCAATTACTTTTGGATCGAGCAGATTCCAGTTACGCCCAATTGTTAGCAGCAACAACTCTAACAAAATTAATTCAAGGCTTAAGTCTTGAACAACGGATAGATATACGGTGGGTGTAGAATTTTTATACGTTTCATATTTATTGTAATTGACTTATATTTTTTGAAATTTCATCAAGTGCAGCAGTTATATATTAAATTATTTAGCAACCCGCCCGAATTTACAAAGTTTTGTAGTCCAGGCTCTGGTAACATTGCTAGCAAAAATAACAAAATACGGATGGTTTGATACGTATAAAAATGAGAATGTTTTCAGAAACATTGTTGACGATGTGGGAAAATTTCTACAGGAAGTAATATTAATTTTTCGAAAATTTATGTTCGAATTTCTTTAAATTTTATTTTATACAGGGTTCCGTAGAACATTGTACTATAGGTGTTCAAATTCTCTCTCAGTTAGTATGTGAAATGAATTCTACAGCTGAGGTCGATGTGAATCTTTCGTTTTCAAAAAATCGAAAAATAGCATCCTCATTTCGAGACATACAAATGTATAATATATTTTTGTTATCTTGTTCGTTATTAGTCACTGCAAGAGACAATGCAAAAACTCTTAATGCTATGGATGAACAGCAGCAAGCGTAAGAAAAATTGTCGTTGTCCTCTAAGCAACTGATTTGGATTTGTTTTTCAGTTTTGTAACACAGGTTTTACGATTGGCGAAAAATTGCTTGAGTTTCGATTTTATTGGAAGTTCTACAGATGAATCCACCGATGATATGAGTAGTGTTCAAGTAAGTTAAACTTAAAAGAAGGAAAATTGCGAAAAATAAAAATTCGATTCACCTTTTCTTTTCTCTGACAGATACCAAGCAGTTGGCGTCCAGCATTTTTAGATACGAACACATTGAAATTATTTTTTGATTTATATCACATTCTTCCGAACAGACTAGCAAGTTTAGCCCTTTCATGTCTTGTTCAAGTAAGTAATTTACAAAATAAATAATTGTGATATGAAATCATTTTGTATATCTCTTTTATCTAGATGACATCTGTTCGAAGATCTTTATTTACCAACAACGAACGTACAAAATTTTTGACGCAATTAGTTATAGGTGTAAAAAACATCTTGGAAAATCTTCAGGTAACTTGAAATTAATGAATGAAAGATTCGAATTTTTGTTATAAACAATCATTTTAGGGACTTAGCGATCATGATAATTATCACCAATTTTGTCGTTTATTAGCACGTCTCAAATCAAACTATCAACTCGGCGAACTAATAACAGTTTCATGTTATCCAGAAGCAATTCGTTTAATTGCAAAATTCACAGTTCAATCACTACAGGTACGTTATATTCAAGTTTCAAAGGATGCAGAATCACAAATATCCATGATCTTTACAGATGTGGCAATTCACACCAAACAGTGTACATTATTTACTTTCACTTTGGCAAAGAATGGTTGCATCTGTTCCATATGTTAAAAATCCCGAACCGCATTTATTAGGAACTTATACCCCTGAAGTAACTAAAGCCTACATAACATCTAGATTAGAGTCGGTACCAGTTATTGTTAGGTACACCTAGCATCTTAGTACAATTGAACAATGTTAACTATATCTTCGACAGAGATAATTTGGAAGATCCTCTCGATGATTTAGGAATGGTCCAGCAACAATTAGAACAACTGTCTGTTATAGAACGGTGCGGATATGAGAAAACATGCACGTTATTAGTTCTATTATTCGATCAGGTTAAATAAATTTTAATTAAACTAAATTTTAAATTATATAAAAATTTATTAAAGACGGCAAGAGCTTATCAGGAGTTACTTCAAAATCCCTCAGCAAACTCTATTGATATCCGTATTCATGAACTCCAATTGACATGGTTGGTGTACATTATAGGATCCGCCATAGGAGGTCGGATATTTTTTAGTGCGAATGAGGAGCAAGATACAATGGATGGCGAGTTGGTTATAAGGGTAATTTAATATTTAATCAACACAAAGAAATAAAAATTTCATGAGTAAAATTCTCATTCTTAGGTTCTACAACTGATGAATTTAACGGACCAGAGACTTCCACAGGCAGGCTGTGAAAAACTAGAACTCGCAATCATGAGTTTTCTCGAACAAGTACGGAAAATTCACATCTGTGAACAAACTCAAAAAGCCAAAGTATACAAACGTTTGTCGGAAGTCCTTGGTGTCAATGATGAACAAATGTTGCTAAGTGTTATAAATAGAAAAATGTATATTTTAACATATATACAGTTAAATGTAAATGTTTTTAATGAAATTTTTTCTAGAATAACAAATTTAAAATTCTGGGGACATTCGGAACAAATAATAACGAAGACTTTGTGCTTATTGAATGATTTGTCTTTCAGTTATACATGTGTACGAAAGCTAGTAAAACTCGATGAGGTGCAATTTATGCTTAGCCATCATACGGTGCATATTAGATCACAAATAATTTAAATTTCATTAAAAACCGTTTAATTTTTTCTTAGAGTGAACACTTTCCATTTCTCGGAACTAACAGTGCAGTATGTGAAATGCGTTGTAGAACTGTATTTTATACTTCACTTGGTAGACTACTAATGATAGAACTTGGTGAAGATGAAGAACGGTTTTACAATTTTATGGCTCCATTAACAAGTATGAAACAATCATCACTGTGTACCGTGTGTTAAAACATTTTGTTTTTCAGATCAATTTGAATCAATCGGTTCAATGTTGATGGATACAGGAAGTTTTCCAACAGAAGAAGCTAAGAAAGCGATTATTGGTTTGGCAAGAGATTTACGAGGTTTAGCATATGCATTTAATTCAAAAAATACGTACATGATGCTCTTTGATTGGATGTATGTTTATTAGAATATATATTTATAATTTTAAATTTTCCACTTAAAATAAAATTTATACTAATCAGATATCCTGACTATACACCAATACTAATTCGTGCTGTTGAGTTATGGGCGCATGATCCATCCGTAACCACACCAGTTCTGAAACTATTTGCTGAACTTGTACAAAGTAGATCTCACAGACTACAGTTCAATGTTTCTAGTCCTAATGGTATTCTATTATTTAGGGAGGCTTCAAAGGTCATTTGCACTTATGGTATAACAATTATTTTATTTCACAGAACATACATATATGTAATAACATATTTTGTTTAAAATTTCATTTTAGGAAATAGAATTTTGTTATTAGATGTTCCACGTGAACAACAGTATCCTATGCGCCTTAAGGGAATTTCGATATGCTTTCTAATGCTTAAAGCTGCATTATGTGGAAATTATGTTAATTTTGGTGTGTTCAGTTTGTATGGAGATGATACGTTAGACAATGTGTTAAATACAACAGCAAAATTAATTCTATCAATACCGCAAAATGATCTGTTGGTAAGTTGAAAATAATTAATATTAATTTAATTTGATATAATAATGCATATTAATTATTTTCAGGAATACCCAAAATTATCAACATCCTACTATCTGTTACTGGACTGTTTAGCACAAGATCACATCACATTTTTAGCAAAATTAGAACCAGGCGTATTTTTATATATATTAGAGAGTATATCAAAGGGTCTAACAGCTTTAGGTAAAAAGTAAAGAACAATTTTCTAAAAGTAGTTATTAAAAATTTTTTCCCACTTTTTAGATGCATCAGTTTGCACAGGATGTTGTTCAGCTCTAGACAATATTGTTACATATATATTTAAGCAGTTAGCTTTAAAAGGTTGATTTAAATTATTTATTTTAAATAATACATGTTTTTGAAATAATTAAAAAATATTTTCTAGTTTCGACATTCCCGAACAAAAAGCTACGACGAGGGGTTTCAACGGAGAACGATGCGTTCTTGAAAGTATTTAAAAAAAAAATTAATAAAGAAAATATAATTTTTAAAAATTTTTCTTTAAGGTGATCGAAATGCATTCGGAAATTTTACAGAGAATTTTATCTACTCTACTGAACATTGTTATGTCAGAAGATTGTAGAAATCAATGGTCGGTGTCTCGTCCTTTATTAGTTCTTATATTATTATATGAAGACTATTTTAGGTAAAATATTTTTGTATATATATGCATAAGCAATTCATGTACTGATTTTAATATATTTTTCCTGTAAGATCCCTGAAAGAGAATACTATACGTTCGCAATCTCCTGAAAAACAACAAACAATGGCGCTTTGGTTTGATGCACTAATGGAAGGAATAGAGAGGAATTTGAATGTTAAAAATAGAGAAAGGTATACAAAACAATCTCATTAATTTTTATTCATATTAAATAAAATTATTTTCTTACTTATATTTTACAGATTTACTCAGAATCTTACCGTGTTTCGACGTGACATTGCAAATGCATCGAAACCGTCAAGCTACAATTCTGGTTCGTCTATAAATGATATGATTGTTTCATAGCTTTTAAGAAAATCAAACGTGTCATTTTCTGTACACACATTTGAACTACTGTATCTATTTCCAAAATATTTCTAACAGCAAAGTCACAAGATTTCACTAAAAGTTCCAAATCAAAAAATAACTGAAAAGCAACATTGGAACATTTGGATCATAGTGTGTTTTCGTAAAGATTTACCGAACTTTTCTTAAAAATAAGATAATTGAAATAATATATTGAAAATCTGTGAAAATCATTGTGATTCCAATTGACTCCATAAAACCATTTGTGGCTTACTCATTAGATTCATAGTTAAAAATGATTAATTATGCATAATGGAACTAATTGTATATTAGCATTCACAAAAATCATATTTTCGAGGAAAATTTGTATATTGCATGTTTATTGACTAAATTTCGAAAATTTTTTTTTGGATAAATTCATTAATAAAAATTTGTTTCAACTAACATTCTTTGTACATATTTATGTACATGAATAATATTGGAGTGTTAACTTCATGTTAATTCCTTATTTTCCACATTGGAGAACTTATTCAATGTGTTTAAGAATATGTATTCCATCGATCTCCGGTCTTAGTTTACTTTTAGTAGTTGATGACGTTAAGGTTATTAACATTACTGGATATCTTTCTTAAAGCAGCAAGTTAACGTTATTTTCTTAATTCAAAACAACTGTACAAATGTAGTGTCAAAAATTAGTTTATTTAAATAATTGAATAAAAAAGAGAAGACTAAAACGATCTTATTATTAGTTATACAGTCAACAAAATAAGTTTTGTAGATTTGATGATAAACGTAGAAATAGCTTTCGATTTAATCACAAATAATCAAAGTAACACTAATTCTTTATTTATTTAACCTACAACTTGATTTTTATAAAATTTTGTTATGATATTGCTTGAATAATTAAAAACAAAATAATCAGCACCTCATAATTCATCAACATTTATTTTTTGAGTGTTTGTTTTTTCAATAATCATTATTATCAGTTTTATTATTACACCCATGATTTATCATCTATTAGTCATGTATCTCATTTGTTTTCACATTTCAAATTAACTAACATATATTAAAAAGGTATTTTCAAATAAATAATAAATGTAATTTATTTTTTCTTTTCTTTTAATTTGCAGACAGTTCTAATCAAATATTTCCAGAGCAAAACTACTCAGTTTTTGTATAAGCGTATCAAAATGAGTTTAAAATAAGTAATAACTTGTTATGTATTTTCTATGAATGGCTGATGTTTCTTCTTTTTGTAATGAAATTGGTGATGTAAACTAAATGCGATTGAGAATATGAAAAAATACAAAATAAAGAAGTAAATTATTTTTGTCATGATTGTAGCATAGTCCTGTCTATGTACATTTTACAGAAAACAAATAAAGAAAGAAGAGTATACAGTGATTTTTATACACCAGAAGCAAAAATAAATTCAGATTGTTCCAAATTGTTGCAACTTCATCGATGAGCCAAAAATTATTTCTGTTTAATTTTGTTTAAAACAAGTTCCAAAAATTATTTCTGCTAAGTGCTTTGTACTTTTGATGATATTTTCCCAAAATTAATTATTTAAACAAGTAGCCAAGGTTATCACTACGAAATCCACAGTTCAGAAAAATTCTGTTTGTCTTCTTGCAGTAGAGAATATTATATTTTTCATTCTTCCAATTCTTCATCTACTATTGGGGAGCTACAAATATTAAACATCTTTCGACATTATTGTGAATCATCATTAATCATGAATCAGAGTATACTCATTTGAATCTGTTGTAAACAGACATTACATCTCATTTCAAGTGATAACTACGTTTATTTAAGCGAAACTAAGATATGTGGATGCTTTGAAATAATTACTTTGAGAAAGAAATTGTTATCAATTAGCTTATCACTCAGAAAAGCTGAAATTCAATCTCGATTCGATTACATTTCTCAAAATAAACAAACGATCTTAGGTCTGTCGGGGTCACCTTAACAGCTTTGTGATATCAGTAATACTAGAAATGCTATTTTTGTGAGGTCAAACAAAACGATTTATTAACTTTAGAGATTTTTCGTTTCTCCACACAACATGCTAGTCAAGTTTTGGTAATCCGGCAGAAATTTGGTTTTCAATACCGCAGTTATTATGACCTCGTATCATTTTGAAGAATCCATTGTCGCCCCAATAATAATTCCATGAATTTGCAATGAGCCAGTAGTCAACACCGTTCTCAACGCCCCATCCCAAAATTTTAATAGCATGACCTGCTAGTGCCTTACCATGTACATGCTGATAGACACCTTCAATTCGAAACACGTTATTTTTTATATTTACAATAATAATTACGACTTTTTACCGGATTTATATGACAACAGATCCTCATACACAGTAAAAGCAGCTTCAACTGGACCATTGGTCATGATTTCCTTCTGGATTGCTTGCGCATTACTTGCTACCGAATAACATGATTTTCCATAGTGTTTGTCCTCTTGATATGAGACAGTATAGGTTGCTTGACAAGTGCTGGTGCAATTTGGGGTTTCATAGTGATCGGCTTCACAAAATGACTCATCATCTTGACGAAGTTTCCGACAAGGTTCAATTGGGTATGGAAAACAGCCCTAAATGAAGGAATATAAAAATCTCAAAGAAAATTTGTGACCAAAATCAAATATACCTGACCAGAATGCAAAGGGCCACCACTAACTATACCATTTGTAACCCAATATTTCCATGCAGCTTCTGGGGAACCGCCATTGCACCCGTCTCCACAAACATGACAACAAGCCACCACATCAGCGGCTGAGAAACGAAAATGTGTTTTTCCTTTGGAGTGAATACATACCTATAAATTTAATTACGTGTATCAATTTTGAATGTAAACCTTCAATAAACATACTCTATCCGACATAGCTTCCACTGGACCAAATGCCCAACACGAGCCACAGCAGCCTTGGTCGCGAATTTCCTTTAATGTTGGACAATCCGGCCATTGTTCTCTAGCATCGAATGCCTCAGGAAGTTCAACGGAAGCTAAATTTTCCTCAAGTTCAGGCAGATATTGACGTAAGTTAAGATCAACGCCCATGAGCTTCTTGATTTTTTCCATTGAAGTGGAAGGATCAAAATTTTTCCCTGCCTGTGAATTTTAATTTAGTAAAATATACGAGACTATTCAATATACATTCTTCATACTGTCCATGTTTCAGCTTTCCTGTTGATAATTTCTATGAATTCATCCGAGAGTGGATGGAGATTGTCCTCTCCAAAAATGGAGCCTATCAGAAGGCAACCGATAATGACCGCAGCATACCACATTACAAACAATGGAATTATTACGAACAACAAAATCAATAACAAATTTCAACAGTGTCTAAAATAAAGAAAAATCTTAACAATAATGTTTGATACAAAATAATAATGTGATGATTTGTATTGATTTAGACTACAGAACCATTACAATTTTAAAGAATCCAAAATGGCTTTTCCAAAAGCTTATAAGTGAATTAGAACAAAATCATTTAAATTATTTTAACACAAATTAAATTGTTAGTGTTTGTTAAATTAATCTCTTACTCTGGAACTAATAAATCTCACACTTTTAATGTTTGAATCTTCAAAAAACCTTCTTTACTTTGCATACGCATTAAAGAACAATCTGCAGTCTGCTGATCGTTATAACCTGATATTCTTCGAACTGTGATTGAATCTGACAGAAAATCTTTTGACAAAATGCCTCATAAGATAGTGTCAAATTGTGAGACTTATGTGGTTTTTTTCATTTTTAAAAGTAAACAAACAATCTGAGGTCTCTTGGGGTCACCTTAATAGCTTTGTGATAACAGGAATACTAGAAATTCTATTTTTGTGAGGACAAACCAAACGATGGGATTTATTTTCCAATTTATTAACTTTAAACATTTTTCTTCATTCCACACAATATACTAGTCAAGTTTTGGTAACCCGGCAGAAATTTGGTCCTCAATGCCGCAGTGATTACGACCTCGTAATATTTTGAAAAAGCCATTGTTGCCCCAATCATAGTTCCATGAATTTGCAATGAGCCAGTAGTCAACACCGTTCTCAACACCCCATCCCAAAATTTTAATAGCATGACCTCCTAATGCTTTACCATGTACATGCTGATAGACACCTTCAATTCGAAACACGTTATTTTTTATATTTACAATAATAATTACGACTTTTTACCGGATTTATATGACAAGAGATCCTCATACACAGTAAAAGCCCCTTCAACTGGACCGTTTGTCATAATTTCGGTCTGAATTGCATTTGCATTACTTGATACGGAATAAGATGATTTTCCAAAGTGTTTGTCTTCTTCATATGGTACAGTATAGCTTGCTTGGCATGTTCGAGTGCATTTTGGCGTTTTGCTATGTTCGCCATCACAAGATGGTCGATCACCTTGAGTATGATGCTCACAAGGTGCAATTGGGTAGGGTAGACAGCCCTAGACAAAATAAATATAAAATTCGCACGAAATCTAGCAACTCCATTCAAACATACTTGACTTGAATTGTAAGGACCACCACTGACTATACCACTTCTTTTCCAATAGCTCCATGCAGCGCCTGGGAAACCGCCGTTGCACCCAAATCCACAAATACGACAACAAGCCAAGAGATCATCTGCTGAGAAATGGACATGTGTTTTTCCTTGGGAATGTATACATACCTAAAAATCATATCAGTAATTTTATATCGTCAGTCAATAATTTTAATGAACATACTCTATCTGACATGGCCTCCACAGCACCAAACGCCCAACATGAGCCGCACGACCCTTGGTCGCGAATTTCCTTCAATGTTGGACAATCTGGCCATTGTTCTCTAGCATCAAACGTTTCAGGAAGTTCACCTGCATCTAAATCTTCGCTAAGTTCGGGCAAATATTGACGCGAGTTAGGATGAACACCCATCAGGTTTCTGATTGCTTCCATTGATGTTGAAGGATGGAAATTTTTCCCTGCCTACAAATGTTAGCACCGTCAAATTTATTTCAAACTTTATTAAATGTTTTTCATACTGTCCATGTTGTAGCTTTTGTGTTGATAATATCAATAAACTCATCCGAAAGTGGATGAAGATCTTCCTCTCCAAAAGTGCAGCCTATTAGAAGGCAACTTATAATGACCGCAGTATAATACATTTTATAACCAAATCAATAGTATTTAACAAACAACTGAAGTATTACGGATAACAAAATCAATAACAAATTTCAACAGTCTGTGAAAACAAAGAAAAATGTTAACAATTAGTCCACTTTGATGCTTTGTATTTTGTAATGTTCCAGAATGTACAGAATCATTACGGTTATGATAAAATTGACGAAGTAATTTTTTACGAACCTTATCTCATAACAGCACAACTCTAACGAGTCCAGAATGCTTTTTCCACAAATTTACAAGTGAATTAAAGCAGAATGATTTAAGCTCTGATTTAACCACAAAATTGACTCATTTGTATTGGCTTTCTTGAATTCTCACTCTGCTAAACCATCATGAATTGAATAATTCCCCTACTTTTATTGTCAGATATTTCAAACAACCTGTCGGTAGGCCACCTAGATATGACTCTTTTAGTTTGGGAGCAAAGTAGAACCTAGAACACATGGAATATTACTCCATTAGCCAGCAGGTGGCCAACAGGTTTATCTGACATACATTTGTTTTTACTGACATAACCTATTTCTACAGGAGATTCAGAGGAGCACCACTTGATTTTATTTTGAGGAAAAATGCTTCAATTTGCAACACTTTCTAGTCTTAAATTGGTAAGAAGTAACATAAGAACAATTGTGTGTAGCAGCGTTAATGAAGCTGCTAGGAAAGGTACCAGAGAGAAGGCCAGAGCGAAGAAAGTCAAAGTTGAAGTGAAAAAAGTTGGCTTCATTCCTCATAATCAAAGGAAGAAAGACAAGTCACTAGACATGGTACAATGTGTTAAGAATGTTATTTAAAAAATAATTTTCTAGACTTACACTGCAAGTAAATAAACATATCGACGACTCGTGGAAGGCGATACCTCAAGATGATGTTTATGTTGGTAGATATTATCGCTGGAAAGTTTATTCGGTGGAAGAAGCTGTAAAGGGTCATAGAGAGCATCACCACGAAACTATGTGCAATAATCCAAATGCTCCTTTGAACGTTGAAATTGAACTCAACATGCAGGTATGTTTAATGAGTTAAATGTGATTTCTTTTATAAGAATAAATGAACTTCCAGGCTGAAAAATCAACGAGATTCGTTGATAACTTTCAACGTATCATAATGGTTCCACATGATTTCGCCCAAGATGATGCACGAAACATTCTAGTATTTACAAAAGAAGAAGTAAGCCGAATTTATAGTAAAACAAAAACTTACGTAATTACCTAATACACATTTGTAGGCTTTAGTACGTGAAGCGCAAAATGCCGGTGCAACTCTTGTAGGAGGTGTTGAATTGATCAAAGAAATAACAAACGGAGACATTCAGCTTAGTGACTATCAGTATGTGCTTGCACATTCAAATATTTTACCAGAACTAGTAGCACTTCGAGGGCTATTGAAGAAGAAATTTCCGAATCCAAAAAATGGCACTATCGGTAACAATTTAGATGAAATGGTACGGAAATATAAAAATGGCATAAATTGCAAAGCGATGAAAGATGAAATCCAACAAAATTTCGGACTAATTTCATTATGTATAGGGACGGTAAGATGGTTATATTCTCCTTCTGGAAAAAACTATTTGAGTGACTTGTGCCTTTGTAGATTGACATGCCCATCAATTGCTTAGAGGAAAATTTAGAAGCTGTTCTTAAGGATGTGAATTCTCTACGACCTAAACGTGAGGGCAAATTTATATCTAGGTAATATAATGATTTCAATTCACTTATCTTATTTCTATATTTTTAATATTTTTAAGGGTACTCCTAAAAAGTCCTCCCAGTAGCGAACAGTTCAAAATTGATCCATTTAAATACATACCGGAAGAATATATATCAAATTCTAAAACTTCAAGGAAGTCCGAAATGGAACCAAGTGAAGAAATCAAGGAAGAAGCGATTAATTGAATGCATTTAACTATGTGAAAAATGAATAAAATAAATTTAAAAAAACCTAAGTATATAATATATTATCTTTTTAAGAAAAATAACATTTTCTTATGAAAATTCGTATTATTAATTTATGGAATAAATTTCACATCTTTCCGTTTGAATTTGAGTGTTTCATAGTGAAACGTTGGCAATGGAACAGTCCAATTGGAAACATAAAAGCTGTACTGACTGCTGTCCTGTCAATGCGACTGACATTTATCGATTGCCTGTTGAAGTGTTGAAATTGTCTTGTTTAATTATTTTAAGTGAAAAATTTGTTTAATAAAATGACTTCACGAAACTTAACAGAAGTATTTGTTATAATGAGGAATAATGCAATAAAAAACAGAAACATTTACGCAGATGGACAGGTAAGGAAAATTAATTAAACTTTGATCCATATGTAAATATGTTTGCGACAATTAATAGGAAAGTGATGCAGAAAAACTCTTAAAAAGGACCCTTCGTGACTCAGAGGAAGGCTTAGAATTGCGAGATGATTGTGGGGCACCTCCTGTGTGGATTGACAAACTGGAGGAAGCTCAATATTCAATGTCAAAGTGAGTTGATAGGAAATCATAATTCAAGAATGAATGATGTTACGTTGAATTTTTGTTTAGGATAAAACCAAAACTGGATGAATTAGGTTCTTTGCATGCCAGACATTTATTGAGACCAACTTTGGGCGACAGTTGTGAGGAGGAAACACTGATCGAAACGTTGAGTCAAGAGATTTCTAAATTGATAACATCAACTCATCGACACATTCAATGCATCCGATCTAGTTTAGGTGCTGGAAACAAGACTGAACAAAGACTTACCAAGAATGTAGTTACATGTCTTCTGCTAAGTCTACAAGAACTCACTGTGAAATTTCGCAACAGTCAAAATACATATTTGCGGCAACTAAATTCTCGTGAAGAACGTTCGAATCAGTTTTTCGATTCCACTAATTTTACAACAATTGACTTAAATACAGACACAAACAGTGTCAATAACGTGGACACTTTTGATAACTTCCTTCAGCCAAATGTTTCTAATAATTTCTATAATGAAAACGATCAAAATATTGATGAACATTTCCAGAAGCCAATATCACAGCGAATGACACAACAACAATTGCTTCTTTTCGAAGAAGAAAATACACGATTAGCTGAGCACCGAGAAGAGGAAGTTACCAAAATCGTCAAATCCATAATGGATCTAAATGATATTTTCAAAGATCTTTCTCACATGGTGCAAGAGCAAGGCACTGTATTAGATAGAATCGATTACAATGTTGAGCAAACTCAAAGTAAAGTTTCAGAAGGTTTGAAACAATTGCAGAAGGCAGAAATGTATCAAAGGAAAAATCGAAAAATGATGTGTATAATGACTCTTGCCGGTGTCACACTTTTCCTATTAATTCTTTTGATATTTACTAAATTGTCTTAAAAAACTTGAATGTTACTAAAAGTAATTTATTTAATAAAACTTATTTATTTCCATGTTAAGTTACTGCACATTACTTCAAACTAAAATCTTTCCGAAATTCTACTAGCCACGGAACGAAGATTTCCATATACTTTATTTGGTGGTGAACCTAAAATTAAATTACAAATTGCTCGACGAGCTAATTGTATGTTTTGATAGCTTCCTAGTATGTGAATTCGACTGTCCGCCAAAACTATTCTCGTTTTTGTGACATTTTCTATAATAAATTTTGTTCTGCCTCCTTCACCAGCTATTCTTCCAATAGCTCGTTTCATGTGATTTTCACCTAACGTTTTAACATCTTTAATTTGGAACGTTTCAATAAACAAGTCTTCGAGGCGCAGTAAAGCCAAAGCATCGTCAACTTCAAAGCCATAAAGAAATGCTTGTACAAATTCTGCTGCTTTTTGTAAATTCGATATGTCTGGAGTTTCAGGACTCATCCGCAGTTCAACCTAGAAAATAATAATTCGAAATTAACTTCGTTTCGTTATTTGTTTTTATTCCAAAATCTACTTGTCTCGCTTTCATGTTGAATCGGATCTGTAACTTTAAGTGTTCAACAATATGTGTAAAAAGTTTCATCCAATTCTCTTTGAGTGGAGTGTACCTGTTGATAGGAAATTAATTTTTGAACTTGTCAATTATCATTTGTGTATCAAATGTGTACCTGTGAGGTGGAACAGGTATTTTCCGAATCTCAGAATTTGTTCCTTTTTTACGTTTAACTTGCGTCAAAACATCTTTTTCTTTGCCTTCAACTCCGGACTCTTCATCAACAATCATTTTGTCACCTTCACTATGGCTCCGTTTTTTGGCCTTTCGTGTCTTTTCTGGGGCCACAAATTCGTTGACATCTAAATTTTCTGCTTCCATTTTTTCTAAAGATTGAGTTTATGACCACGCAACAACTTTAAATTATTGAAATTTGCGTTCAAAATCTAAATAATCTATTTCAAATGTCAACACGTGCGAAATAGAAGACGAAAAGGAATTTGACAGTTGTCAAATTGATTGACAAACAAACCCAAGGTACACCAACTGATGCGTGTCAGAAGACTTCAAACTATAAAAAGTTGGCAGCACTTAGCAATTTCAGGATTGCATTGAACTCGATTTTATTAATTATTCTATTAAAAATAAGTAACTTTATTTAATACAGAAAATAAATATTTGTAAAGATTTAATTATTTTTACTTCCTCATCTTTTTAAAACACAATTAATGGTATCATTTTGGCACGAGATGTGTGTGAGGTACTGACGATTGCCTTTAGCTGTTAAATTTTGTTAGAAAAATCATTCTCAAGCAGGAAATATTATCCGCAGGTTATATTATACAATCAGCTTATATGTTTCTGCTCACATGCCCTTGTGGTTTGCAGCGGATGTAGAATTTTCTATCAATATGAACGTTTATCTGGAACCATGGACCATTGGAGTAAGAAGGTACTAACATTTCTTGTCCAATACAGTAAAGTTTTTAATTGGGTTTCAGATAACCGAAGATCCAATTAATAACTGAAGGTACCCACAACTTGGCCTACTAAAAAACTACAATAGAGCTCCACTAAAAGGAGAATTATAGCAGTTCATGTCACCTTCAATAATCTCATGATTTGCATAGTTTCGTGTTGATACGAAATTGGAACTACTTGAATGATTTAATTAGCTCCTACATTTTTAACATTCCTAACTTTGACCGACAAAAGAATTATAAGTAATTAATATAAGTAGTTCAATAACTAAAGACCAATTTACTATAATTTTACTGAAACAATCCACGAATACTGTTCATTAGACATATGATTCAATTACAAATGCTGGAGTTCCAAGGAACCATGACGAGGTCCTTGTTGCCGGGATACACCTTGTGACATTCGAGTGAACGTAAACAAAACGTATTTATAACCAAGTAAACAAGGAGGCTGAATAGTTTTTCCTGAAATCGTATTTTAAATTATAGAAATTATTAATCGAAGACACTATAAATTATATTTACTATTTTGAATTTTGCATGTCTTATTGTTGTCAACTTAAATTTGATGCACGCGTAATAGTTGTTATTGAAAATTATTATACAAATTGAGAAATTATGTTAATATAGTTCAATGTGACTGAAAACTAGTCTCAGCCACACGAAAAAGGATCTCGTGCCGAAGCAGATTTTAATGTGATGTACAAAACTTCACAGAAGTGCGGAATTGAGTTGTTGGAAAGAAACGGTTTCAAGGTGGTTAGTGGCATTGAAACCGAATTTGTTTTCATACGTCTCTGCATGCCAGCGTATTCTTTGTGTTGCTACATTTCGTTGCTATTATTTAGTATTAAACAGGAATCATATTTTTATATCATTTCCATATCATCAAATCGATCTAACAAAATTTTGTGGAGGAAACGAATACCGCAAACGAAACAAATCCTTCAACTTCCGTTGTCATCGCAATTCGCAAATGTTTTGGGATAAGTAGTAGGCTCCTGTTTCGGTTGGCATACTGGTTTAGTGAATGCGTGCCTATAATTGCAAAGGATATTTGAATGAAGGCGTAATAGAAGAATTCCTTAAAAAAATGAAATTCATAAAAATTTGCAAAAATCTAGTTTAATTATTTGTATGTGGCTAAAGGTTTATTGTTTCTATAATCTTCTCGTGTCGCGCTAAATACGTTTATTTGCAAACATTAAGCTTGTCGCTTCGTATACGTTTTGTCTATTTAAACTGACTGTTTCTATTTAAAATGTCGACAAAAACGAAATCTCAAGACAAAAATAAAATGTCTGAAATCGATGATCAAATATTGAAACATTTCGAAATTAAAAAGGTTAGTATAAAATAAATTCATTAATTAATTGCAAAAATTGACACTATCACATTCTTCATTAGTAGCTCTTGATTTACTTCTATTTTAATTAAACTTTTTCTACTATCGTGAAAACCGCATCTGAAATATATTTTTATTAAATCGATTTTAAGCTATTTATGTTCCACATGTAGCACGTTGTGTGGACTATTCGTGGCTATATAAATAAATATTTATGCTTTTTAAACATAATGATATGCGTAGAATATATGTATATATGGCTCTTCTTAAAATTGTGAGAAAATTGAATTCCAAATGAATCCCATAAGAATGTGATATAAAAATGAATGTGAACATTTCCAGCGTCTTGGCAAAGGAGCATATGGGATTGTTTGGAAAGCTAGTGATAGAAAAACCAACCAAGTTGTTGCAGTTAAAAAAATATTTGATGCATTCCGGAATGAAACAGATGCACAGCGCACATTTAGGGAAATAATGTTTCTTCGAGCTTTTCGAAATCATCCAAGTGTGATACAACTAAATAGTATTTACAAGTGGGTTCAAAGTATATTTTTCATAATAAATATATTCTTCTAAAATGTATTTCTTCATAGAGCTGCCAATAATTTAGATATATATCTGTCTTTCGAGTACATGGAAAGTGACCTGCACAACGTTATTAAACGTGGTTCCATTCTGAAAGATGTTCACAAAAGATATATCATGTACCAACTAATAAACGCCATCAGATACATACACTCAGGGAATGTTATTCACCGAGATCTCAAGCCAAGTAATGTTCTAATAGACAGCAAATGCAGGTTCGTTTTAAGGATCATAAACATTTTGAAGGTGATATTCAAATTCTAACGTTGAATGCGTTTCGTAGGTGTAAGATTGCAGACTTTGGTTTAGCTAGATCAGTATCCCAAAGGCAAATAGGCGAACCAAATAATAACAACACAGAAAATGCAGATCCAATTTTAACAGATTACGTTGCAACACGATGGTATCGAGCTCCTGAAATACTTGTTGCTAGTAAGAGGTATAAATTCAAAATTCTTACTCAATATATTGTCAAAAATCAATTTCGATTATTTGAAGATATACAAAAGGAATTGATATGTGGAGTTTGGGCTGCATTTTAGGTGAAATGATTCGTGGTAAACCTTTATTTCCTGGAAGCAGTACAGTCAACCAAGTAGGATCGAGTTATGTAGATATTCAAAAACTTAAAATTTCAAATTTTATTATTTAAGGTGGAGAGAATAGTATCAGCCCTTCCAGAAGTAACTGATACAGATGTTGCATCAGTTGGCGCCGGTTTCGGTGCAGTACTTTTAAATCAGCAAATCAATTCTAATAAGTAAGGGAAAATTTTAAATAAACAATAAAGAAAATAATAAATTTTCTGTTTCCGTAGTAACCCAAAATTAGATGAGTTATTATCAGGATCTGCTGAAGATGCAAAAAGTTTAGCGAAGGCTCTCCTTATACTTAATCCTGCGGGAAGATTAACTGCAAAACAAGCATTGAATCATAAATACGTTGAAAAGTATGTACTATACAAATTCCACTTGTTGATTCTATGTTTAATAACTTCAATTGTAATCAAACTAATATTGTTAAGAACATTTTCCCAGATGAGTTTTATGAATGAAATTCTTCTAATCAAGTACTTCCTATACTCGAAATAGATTCCGACATTCCATACCAGAATCGGAACTTAACTCTGATGTCTTACCACCATTTCGTGACGACGTGCAATTAACAGTTGCAGAATATCGATCCAAACTTTATGAAGTAGTCAATGCAACGGAGAAAGTATGCAATGGCATCAAACAAATAAATAAAAGAGGGTGGGTATACTGCTGTCACGTGATTTTTGTTAGTTTTAGGGTTTAGGTACATATTTCTTCCCATCAGTCAATTACAAAATTGATCAACTTTGAATCTATTTTATAACAAAGCACTATTCAAATTAAACGACATTTCATATTAGGTTTTCGCATATTTGTTCACATCCGGTGTTCCAATCATTTTTCAAATATGTTCACTTCACTATACTTTACTTTCCATGATTATATTATATTATCTTTCTACATAGAGATTCGCAATCTAATGGAAAACTTGAAAATGCTGTGACAGTAACACCTTCTGCAAACTTGATAAAAAGGAATTCCCTTAGCCGAAATCAAGAGTTAGAAAGACGAGCGAGTACTTGCAGTAATGCAGCTGATGCTGTTCTAATGAAAAAATCTGAAAGGAAATTGATGTTCTCTCAAAGTAATGGAGCGTTTGGTTCTATGTCCAAATTGGATCCAACCAAATCATCGAAAGACTGTTATTACAATACAACCAGTTCTCAAAATGTTGCAAAAAGTGTTGAGGCGAAACATCGACAGATTCCAAAAATAAAGTACTGTAAAATTACTAATTATGTTGAAAACAAGAGTGCTAACCCTATATCACCTGAACGATGTAACGAGGGGAATCAGAGAAACTTTCTTCATGTCTCAAATGGAAAATTTAACTCCCAACCAGAGAAACGGCATTCCATCGACTGCACCTTTAATACAGAATATCATTCACTCAACAATCTTCCATCACAAAACGTGAACATCAGGGCTTCAAACTTTCACAGTAGTCACACTAATTTGACCAATGATAGAAATACGAAATCGTTTAATCAAAGTAACGACATTGATGGATACTGCTCCTTCAACAGCAAATATTCAAGACACCACCGTGCATCATTGGTCTCAACTGCAACTCCTGCAACTGAAAGGACTAAGGAATTCACGAAGAATGGGGATACTCTAGACTTTAAGCCTTTGCAATATAATTCACTAAAGGGATCAAGATCAGAAGTTCACGATGTACCAAACGACATGACCAACAGTAACTACTATGAGAGAAAATTAAGAAACTTAGAGGAGAAAATTCAGCGACACAAAATGGATATAAAAGCTTTATTCAAGCATAGTGCTAAGACAAAACTAAACAGAACAGACAGCATAGAAGATAAAAAGAAACCATCACCCTGCGATTTCGATGGAAAATACTTAAAAAAGAAAAGCTGCTTGATCCGTTCAAAATCCGAGAATGTCAATGCTTGCTTGCAAAATTCGAATAATGTACCAACAAAATTTGATTGCACTTAAGGTGCCTACAGACGATCATAGAAAAATACATCATATTATAGGACATATTTGTGTCATGTCAGATCTATGACATATTATATGATGAACTGTACACACACGTTTTTGAAAATATGACGAAAAATATGATGTTAGTTTTCAATGATGAATAAATATGACAAAGCGATTTTTGCTGTACACACGACACAATTTCATATGACATATATTTCTAATGTTCTGTGAAGTTGTCAAACGCTTATTGTATTTCAAGATTGTATCGAAGATTGACTGCACCGCTTTTACCGCCTTTTGCGATTTTCGTTCTTTCGGCTGAAACAAGATACATAGAGAAATTAAAAAAAAAAATTAAAAGATGAAACCGAAAATTTAAAATTTTTCGGATCCTTCAAGTGTTTTTCCTTATTACCACACTCCTTTTTATTTATCAAGAAATTACCTGATGCATGACAATAATATTGAATGACACAAAGAAATATTGAAGTGAAAAACTATTTCCAAAAGACAGATAAAATTTGAAACTGGCGCTTCTTTTCATTATATATTTTCGTCATACTTTTCTTTTCCATCGAAAATGGAAAATAAAAATATGACAAATTTATATGTCATTTATATGATGAACCGTCCACACGATCATATAATATGAAATATTTTTATGTCATATAAATGATGAAACATCATAGAAATGTGTCATATTTTTTCGTCATATGCCGTGTGTACAGCTTCATCATATTTTTTCGTCATATATATGATGAAACATCATAGAAATATGATCGTCTGTAGGCACCTTTACCCTGATGGTGAACGTTTAGCAAACACTTCCAAGCGCCGAGGAAGCGGTTACGGAATAATAACAAACGAAGAAGTTTATGAAATTAAGAAATCGCAAATTATTTCATAGTAATTAATTTAGCCAAACCGAATTGATGTTTCTTTATTTATTTGTAACACACGAATATGCAACGTATATATTTTGTACAGTCTTGTAATAAAATCAAATTACCATATAAAAATTTTTAGTGTGCGCTTACATCTAGTGCTAGCCCAGGAAGTTGTAACAGTCTATCCACTTCTAAATCTTTTGGCGACCAAATTTTCTTTGAATTTTAAGTATTTGTATCAACCTACAATCAACTTATTCTAAGGGAACACTGGAATGCCATCCGTAATAGTTTAGGTAATCAATTGAGTCAGTTTTTAACTGATTTCAGATGGTTAGACCAAATTACAGACACTAGTATAAAACAAACAAACAAACAAATCAGTATGGTTTTTGCGATTACAGAGAATAGACACGTTTTGGATAGTATTAAACAATTAAAACAGTAGAATACGAAATGAAAGAAAGAAATAATTTAAGTAAAATATACTTAATAGAGTCTTAATAGATACTATTTCATACTGTTAAGTTGCCACCATTAAAAGCATTCTATTTACAGGCATTTGTTTAAATGCGACCGTACAACCGCGAAAAGCAGTTGATGCAGCTGCCATCTGTTGACCGGCATGAAAAGCAAAAATTCGCTCTGTGTACTGCCATATTTGGATGTTTTGTTGAGGTGATTTGACTGAACGTTGATTTCTATGTTTTGTTTTGTGTTGATGTTTGCATCGAAGAAAATAGGAATATGGAAGAAATTACACGGGAAATAATGGAAAACGCTCAAATTTTATGTAGAATATGTTTTGGAGAAGGACGATTTTACATTGAAAACCATCAAATCCGTTTGAAAGACGAAATAATAGATATGTCGGAAGTTATAGCAGAGTTTTCTGCGTTGGAGGTACAACAATATTTATTTAACTCACGCAATTGTTGAATTACTCTCCTTTTAGATCTTCGATACTGAAAGTGTCCCTTCTATGATATGCTCAACATGTGCTGATGATTTAGAGCGATGCTATATCACATTGAGAAAAATAAGAAAGTCCGATGAAGAAATACGGAAAATTTATAACATCATTTTAAAGGAGTCCGATGTGAATACTTCTTCACATGATGATAGTGACTTTATCAAGAGCGACTATGGAGAAACGGAGGAAACAGATGAAAGAATATTTTGTGCTGCAGAATGCTCTGATGAAAATATTTCGGTTATTGATGAAGTTGAAGGTCATAATCCAGAAGAGTTTCAAATATTAGAAATCGACACATCACAGAACACTGACAGCAACAATAAAGAAGAATATATTCTGGACATGTCTAATGAATATATTGATTCTGAACATATAGAAATTGAAAGACAAGATATACAAACTGCTCCAAGAAAGTCAACTGATCTTGCACAAGCTCTGTCTGAAATTCTTGCGAAAGTGGACGAGAACACATTAGTATTAGAAGTTGATAGGTGTGATGAAGATATTACGCCGACAAATGCTAAGAAATGTAAGTATGATATAGAATCAACACGATTTATTCTATCGAAATTTGTACTGAGTGAGCCGAAAAGTGTGAACGAACTCTCATCAGACATAATTAAAGAGGAACTGTTATGCGCGAATAGTGTAAGTCAAATACGCCTATTAGACATTACCTCAATAGAGCTAAAGCCAGAAGATAATATTACTGTAGATTTAGATCATGATGAAACAAATGTAGAAAACCCCAGTACAATATATATGTGTAAATGGTGTCCGAGAGCATTTTCGACGTCTCATCATCTTATTATGCATGCTCGAAAATCTCACATTTGTCAATTTTGCATGAAGGCTTTCGAGAAATTGAATGATTTTCATAGGCATACAAAGGAGGCACATGTCTCATTTAATTGCTTGATATGCAGAAGAAATTTCAGTAGTAACAGCAATTTAAAGCAACACATAAAACGAGTTCATAATATTGAAATGCCTCCAAATGTTGCTCTACTAGCAGTTACAGCGACAGAAAATGACGAAGAGACATAAATGAATTGAATTCATAAAATACTTTGTAAATAAGAATAAAATTTTCTAGCAGAATTTTTGATTTGATTAAATGAACTTAGGTGTTTCTCAAATGTGAAATTGTTTGCTTAGGTGCCTCATAGGTTATTATAAAAGAGACCACATAACTTATCTTATCAATAAGCATAAATAGTGTAAATGAAATTTTCCTTATTTTAGCAAATTAAATCCATGTAAATAATCACAGTTCGTTATCAGTCGTGATCGAATGAACACGGTTTTCTGCCTAGCAATTTTCAAAAATAAAAGTGAATAACCCCTAACAGTGCTTTATTACGTTAACAATTGAGCTCAGGAAAAAGTACAATAACCCCAGGTTATTGAACTTTCGTTTGAGTATCCTCAATAATATTCTTTAAATCATACCAATCACGTTATTTATAATATTTCGAAAAACAAAATAATAAAAATAAGTTAATAATTAATGAAAAGAAAAAGTGATGTAGGAAAGGAAGGAGTTCTAACTGAATCAGACGAGGACCCCGACTTTGAGGGATTCCCTGAAAGTATGCAAACGGACGACAACATGAACAGTGTTGCCGCCAAAACTCAACTAAGTGGGTGGCAAAGAATGCCTAAGGGCAAAACTGCAGCCAAACGTAAGTGTAACAACCCCACTTCTCCCGGCAATATTGTGGACAAAAACCCCTACTCACCTCTAGCATCCCTGGAAAAAGACAAGGAACCGCCAAAGGAGACAAAACCCCCACCAGTCTTCATTCCTGGGGTACATGAAATAAAAGTACTTCTAGAGAAACTACAAAAATCAGGCGCAACTTTCACATACAAAACGGTCAACAACGACGGTCAGATCAAGGTCATGCCCAAGACGGCAGACGACTACAGGAAGATTACGAGAACTCTAAAAGAAGAAGAAGCAGTTTTCCACACTTACCAACTTAAACAGGAACGATCCTACAGGGTGGTGCTAAGATCGCTCCATCCATCAGTCCCACTCAACGATATCAAATCAGCAATCGAAGAAACTGGGCACAAAGTGAGGAACGTGTCGAACTTGTTCCGAAAAGGTACACGCGAACCCCTCCCGCTCTTTTTCATAGACCTAGAACCCGGTCCAAATAACAAAGAAATCTATAACATAGACCTGCTCCTAAACGCAAAAGTACAATTTGAACCCCCAAGGAAAAGCCCTGCAATAGTACAATGCACAAGATGCCAAATGTATGGTCACACCAAATCATACTGCAATAGGCCATACCGATGCGTGAAATGCGGACAGGACCATGACACCAAAACTTGCAGCAAAAGCAAGGAAACTCCGGCCTTTTGCGCACTATGCGAAGGTCCTCACACCGCCAACTACAAAGGATGTAGTGAATATAAAAAAATTCAAAACCACCAAAAGCCTCACTGGCATCGATCCAGACCTCAACAAACAACGTCAACAACCCCCACACACCTAGCGCAGCTACCCCCATCAGAATACCCCCCTCTCCCAGGTCAACAGCCACAAGACCAAACTTATACTCTCCCTACCAACCATTCCTATGCTGAAACTACAAACGCAAATACATCATATAGTCAGAAAAACACAGAGGAGCTCCCTGAACTCACTAAAATCATTGGAAATTCCTTCAGAGAATTCAAAGACATTCTAACCAGGCAAACAGAGCTCCTTAACACCATGTTAAACCTACTGACCACAGTAATTAACAGCCTCACTAAGTCGAAATGAATCACTCATACCAGATTATACTCTGGAATGCCAACGGCCTCGCACAGCACCGCCAGGAAGTTAGAGCATTCCTGGAAATCAACAAAATAGATGTAATGCTAGTAACCGAGACACACTTCACCGACAAGACATATTTCAATATACCAGGCTACAGGACATACGACACTGGACATCCCGATGGTACAGCCCACGGGGGTACCGCAATAATAATTCGTACAACAATCAGACACCACGAACTACAAAAATTCGAAACTGACAAAATCCAAGCTACCAGTATAGAAATATCAGACTGGCAGGGTCCTTTAACATTAGCAGCCGTATACTGCCCACCGAAACATAGGATCAACAGCCAGGAATTCGAGCAGTTTTTCAAAACATTAGGTCATAGATTCATTGCAGGAGGAGACTACAACGCGAAACACCAACACTGGGGCTCAAGACTCAATACTCCAAGAGGCAAACAACTATTCAAGGCAATACAGCAAAACAACTACCTAAGCCTCAGCCAAGACCAACCCACTTACTGGCCCACAGATCTGCGAAAAATCCCCGACATCCTGGACTTCTGCATCTCCAGTGGTGTAAATAAAAGAAGCACCAGCATAATGGCTTGTCAAGATCTATCATCGGATCATACTCCTATACTAACGCTACTCGGTGCAGGCCCTGAAAATAGGCCCCCAAACAACATCATAACAAATTGGGACAACTTCAGGGAGCTCATTGACCAACAGCTCCGATTGAAGCAACCGTTGAAAGCAAAAAAAGACATTGACAAAGCCATAGATCAATTCACTCAACTATTAACAAGTGCGAGGAGTGCAGCATCCCAGGAATGCCCACCACGAGAACAAAACTATCCTAGGTATCTGAAGGAACTCATCCGGGAAAAAAGAAAACTGCGCAGAGTCTGGCAACATAGTCGTAATCCCACTGACAAAACAAAATTAAACGCAGTCACCAAAAAACTTAAGTCCGAACTACAACAACACAGGAACGGCCTATTTAAAAAATACATAAACAACCTATCTCACACCAAAGATTCGAACTACTCACTCTGGAAGGCCACTAGACACTTAAAAAGGCCTCAAATACAAAAAGCGCCCGTTAGAAAGAATGACGGAACCTGGGCCAGGAGCGACGACGAAAAAGCGGATGTATTTGCCAAGCACTTCCAGTCGGTATTTACGCCCAACAGCCCAGATCCTAGGATAGTTAACGATGAGACCGAAATCCTGCAATACCTGGACAGCCCCCTGCCAATGGACCTCCCCATCAAAGCTTTCAGATACTCGGAGCTACTCCACGAGATAACAAAAAATCTTAGCACACAGAAAGCACCAGGTTTGGATGGCATCACACCCAAAATGATCAAAGAACTACCCAAAAAAGGAGTGATCTACCTAACTACACTGTTCAATGCCATATTACGTATTTCGTATTTTCCCAAACAATGGAAACTTGCCAAGATAATAGTTATCTTGAAACCAGGTAAACCAGCAGATATGCCATCATCGTACAGACCTATAAGCCTCCTACCCGTGATATCGAAACTATTTGAAAAACTACTATTGAAAAGGCTGAACCCTGAAATCCTTGAACTCAAAATAATTCCGGACCATCAATTTGGATTCAGGAAAAAACACTCGACCATTGAGCAAGTGCATAGGGTGACGACGGTAATAGCAACCGCGCTAGAAAGAAAACAGTTCTGTACGGCCGCATTCCTCGACATCCAACAAGCATTCGACCGTGTGTGGCACACTGGACTCCTGTATAAGCTAAAAATCATGATTCCCAAGTATTATAAACTGATGAAATCTTACCTAGAAAATAGACAATTCAGAGTCCAATGTGATAGCAAACTTTCAACAGCTCACCCTATAAATGCAGGAGTACCACAGGGTAGTGTACTGGGCCCTGTTCTATACACAATATTTACATCAGACTTACCAACTAACACCAACACGGCAACTGCCACATTCGCTGACGACACAGCCATAATTGCAGCTCATGCATGCCCTGTACAGGCATCAAAAGATCTGCAGGACCAACTAAATAGTCTCCAAACCTGGCTATCCAAATGGAGAATCAAAGTCAGCGAAGCTAAGTCCAAGCACATAACATTTACACTGACAAACAAACACTGTCCTCCAATTACCCTAAACGGCCACGCACTCCCCAAAACAGACAGCGTAAAGTACCTCGGAATTCATCTGGATAGCAGACTGACCTGGAAAAAACACGTATCCACCAAAAGACGAGAATTGGACATCAAAATGAAGAAGCTCTACTGGCTACTTGGCAGAACCTCACAATTGTCGCTGGAAAACAAGATTATGGTCTATAAGACTGTCCTAAAACCCATATGGACCTACGGAATACAGCTTTGGGGCTCATGTGTGACCAGCACAATTGATATAATCCAGAGATTCCAATCTAAGGCGCTGAGGACCCTAGCCAACGCGCCATGGTACGTATCCAATGCTACTCTACACAACGATCTCGAAGTGAAACCAGTCATCGAAGAAATTAAATGCATCAGCTCACGATATATCCAAAGATTGGAAAATCACCAAAACCAGCTCGCCCAAGACGTACTGAGCAGAGTCGAAACGAAAAGACTCAAAAAGAAAACAAATCCCTTGGATCTGCCTAACAGATTCTAGGGACACCCAGAAAAAAAAAAAAAAAAAAAAAAAAAAAATGAATAAAAGCACTTAAACTGCGGAGAAGCACCCCAATGGAGGAAAGCCTTCGCCCAAACCAAACCAGCGAGCCAAACTGTTTATTGTCCAAGGGACAGATTACAGTGCAAAAAAAAAAAAAAAAAAAAAAAAAAAAAAAAAAAAAAAATGTAAATAATCAAATCATTAAAAATCAACTATAATATTTACAGATTTTTACTTTACTTTATTAAGAATCAAATTAATAATTGAACTTCGTTGGATGATCGCAGAAATATCCATAACTTTTGAATATTTGTTTTGCTATTTTTCCATGATTTTTATCGTTTGCAATAAAAGGTCCTTCAACTATGCTCTTTATATGATCCTTTATACGAACCATGCCTTCATTGCATATTACGCTAGCCATAAGTAATTCATAATCGGAGTGTTTGATGCCAATACAATATGATCTTGAGGCACGTGATATACTTGCAAACATGGCATATATAAGAGTAACGCACTCACTTAGGCGTAACACATCGGTATGCTTATCTACAATTTCTGAGCCATGCCTGCTCATTGCAATTTCTGTTCCCATTTGTAGGCGTAGTATTGACTGTTCTAGCCACTGAGCTGCTGCTTCCAATGACGGATGTAAATCATGGCTTAAATTTAATGTTAGTTTTGGGTTATCAACTTTTCTTGTATCAAATAAACTCCTGAAGACATGTCCTGGATTAAATAATGGATTTCTCTCCTTTTTGACAATTTCGTGTAGTTTAGTCTAAAATGATTAATTTTAATCACTTGCGTTTGAATCATTAGTGCAAACACTTACACCAGCATGCTGTAATCCTGCTAAACCGACATACATCTTCAAATTATCCAAACATTCACCATACGCATATAAATGAGAAGCGTTTCGGTAATGCGTCTCGAAGGTATTGCCTGATACTAAGACATCTGATCCTACGAAGCCCAATGCGGAAGTTGCTGCCTGTAGAAGATTTTCTAAGGAATAGATCTGAAATATAATCATTTGTATCAAGTTATTTATAATCTGAAACAAAATATCAACACCAACCTTGAGTATTGCAGCTTCTAAATCTGTGTCCTGTTTGTCGAATTCATCTAACAAAGCAGACGTAAAGTATGTCATACTTTCGATGGCATAAGCAGCACAGGCTATTTTTGATATACGCGATGAAACTAGTTCTGTATCCCTACATTTAGTGATTGTTTGAGGAAGAAACTTACACATAAATTGTTTCCTTACTTCAATTGAACGCTACCGTGTTGTGTGTGAATACAATGAATAGCTAAATCGCTACAGATTTTTTTCATTATAGCAGCACTTAGCCAACCTGTTCTCAGTCGATTCATCTTAAAAAGAGCCGCACAAATGCTGCTCATATTTTCGGGAGTACCAATAACGCTGTCTACATTCATAGATCAACATTAAGATTTTCATATAATCCATTACGTAATCAACCCTACCTTCTGCAACTTTGACTTTATTTAGGTGTATTTTACAAGCTTCACTGCCATGACATCCTAACAAAATCTGTGGTGGATCTTTACTCAGACCAGGTAGCGTAGAATCTGTTAAAAATATTTTAATAGCGTCATAACTTTGACCAGAACTATCTACATCGCGATTTTGAGCTAGAACTAAGAATAAATTTGCTTTTGTCCCATTCGTTACAAATGACTTTGTTCCATTGAGTGTGTAACACTTTTCTTCCTTGTCGAAATATGCGGTTGTATCGAAAAAATTATTTTCGATGGGACCACTTTCGTAGATCGCTTCAGTTGCGACGATAGCTCCTACAAAGTTATTTAAAAGTTTAGTAACTTGAGTTAAGCATTATTTCTATTCTTACCGCTTGCAAGTTGTGGCAAATATTTTGCCTTTTGTTCATCTGTGCCAAAATCATTTATAATATCGCATACAGTCCGATGAGATGACAGTATTGAGGATATAGCCACACTTTCTGTTTCCGGCTCTGCAGCTAACAAAGATTCTGTCACCAGGTACCCTTTGCCACCCAAGTAATGTGGTATGTTTGCACCAAATAAATTGAATTCACGGATACCATCCAGTGTTTTCTCAGAAACTGTTCTTGTTTGTTCTATTTCTTGTACATTTAATGTGTCCACAAAGAAAGTCTCAGACTGTTTGGCATCATCATACAGTTTACTTATATCATCTCTAGAAATAACTTCTGGAAAAGCTAAAAAGTCATTGTCAACTTCACCAACAAAGAAGTTCTTAACGAGAGGTTGTCGACAAGGTAGTCTTTGGTGAACTTTCGTCTGTACATTAAAGATCTTGTAGTCAATGTTGGTTGTATCTCCTACATTTTTTTTGTCGGCTTGTTTCACAGCACGGTTATCACTGCAATGCCTGAGGATAGGATATTGCCAAGCTTTCGACTGACAAAAGTTTGATCTTAAAATTGGAAACAGTCTAACTCCCATTTTCGTCTACTTCTTTACTAGAACTTCAGGATCGGGAGAACAAAATAACCTCAAAAAAGACTTCGATTTCGCCCAAGTTTTTCGCCACCTTCTTGTCGCCATTATTTTGACATTTGGCTGTCATTTTTACAAAAAAAAATTGTTTACAAATATAACTGACAGATAAATGACGGATTCAATACGGCAGTAAACCGATTTAAAACAGCCACTTAATTTGAATTTTTAAATTTTCGTACAATGAGGAGGTACGGTTCAATTTCAGGCTAATGTTATACAACAAATCTAAAGCTTCTGCAAATCCTTGATATTTATAATTTGTTGATTAACTTAAAGCATGCAAAACTGAAAAATTATTACAATAGCATTTCTTTGCTTTGTTTTATGAAAAACAAACAAAAATATTTAACATGCTACCTTTATAGCTGCTATATTACAGAACATTCTTGTGTTCTTAGTAATTTACAAATTGGTGTTATAAATAGAGTTAATAGATACACTTAAGGTTTTTTCAACAAAGTATTGGTACCTACCTAAATTCAGTAGGTATCAAAATTCAAAATAACCAAAATAAAATATAGGCTTAAAATTGTAAAACGCCAGTTAAAATAAAACTTGAAATAAATTTCAACATAAATTTTGTTGATATATCGTCCTTGATGTCGTTTTCGCTGTATGTGGCAGGACTTTTATTAAGTAGATATAGGTACATCTATTTGTATAATCTGTCGAGTAGATTGATTTGTATCTAGACAAAATTCTACAGTAGACATAACAGTGATAAAATTGCTAATACATTATATAGTTCAGCACAAAATGAAATATATTTTCTTTATTTTCACTTTGGAAATATTGTCGAGCACCTTGCTAATCTCTGGTTCAACAGATCTGCTACAAAAATCGACTTCACGATGCGAAGCAGTTTGTTCTCATCCCAACGATACCGAAAGAGTATGTTATTGATTCGAATAGAAAATTCACTTGTTATCACTAAATTTTATATTTCGTTTGGTTTAGGATCTCCTTGGGGACTGCCAAAGGGGGTGTCAGTATTTCAATATAGAATTTTTGGTTTTCACAACTGATATCAAAAGAGTTGTCGATATTAGTTTCATTGAGGAAAAGTGCAAAGCATGTAAGTCACTCATGGAAATGATTGTCATTTACCTCTTTTATTTAATGATTTTCTGTAAATCGTTAGCATGCACTGAAGCATACGTACAAATAAAAAGGAAACATGCATGCTTTGCTGGATGTGATCGAATGAGAAAACTTCAGGAACAAGCACCTTATTTAAATGGTTGGATAATATACATGGGTGCTTCAGGTAAATAAAACAATTTTCAAAAATTTTCAAGAATTTTCTAATGTAATAATTATAGACAAGGGTATGGTGTTGATGCGTCCAGAAATGGACATTTCGACTGGTAATGATTGGATTATTTTGGACTCTTACCTTAAAACAGAAGACTACGACTACGTGGAAATGAAAGGAACTTCAAACGTTTTTACATTTAACACAAATTTCGTAAATGATTATCTAATACCATTTTGGAAATGGATATTACCAGTACTATTGCTACCTTTGGTTCTTCTTACTGCATGCAATGTTATGTTGGGTATAAGGAACATACACAAAACATCATCTATTTTGAAAAACACTGACGAACTTAATTTTAAAATTATAGTTGAAAAACTCAATAACAAACAAGAAACCGAAGCTTTGATGTCCAATGAAAAACTTTTGAACGTACCATCAATTCTAGTAGAACCAGAGTATGTTTACTTCGAAAATGATTATCCTGTGAAAGATAAAGAGACGACAAAGATTCAAGAATGAATATGCCCACGATATGAGGAAGAATAATTCGTTTCGTTGTGATTTTAGTTCTAGGTTCTGAGCCTATTCGTTCAACTCATAAATTAAGTTAAATAAATATTGTTATAGTGGTAGAAAAGTATTCTTGAACATATGTATGTAAGAAACATTTGGCGAAAAAAATATGTTCAATATAAATCTAAGTACTTTATTAACTTTCAAACCTGTTTCATAAATAGTAATCTTACAACTAAAAATTTTGTATAATTACTTTATACCGTCAAAAAAATATCTTTATCATTAACGTAAGTCTCACATCCAAGTTAATCTTGGATCGTTTGATCTTGTCTGTATTCTTGTAATTAGACTATACAACCGGATTGCTGGACCTAGTTTAATAGGTAAGTGCATTACATCCGAGCGTTTCATTAACATGAGACATGGTCCGTCTATTTGTTGTTCTTTAAATAAAACTGCTTCCAATGGAAAATATTTACTTATATATGTTGTAACTTCATCACAGTTCCATTTTTTGACATCTGGAATATCTTCCTCCAATTTTATCCAATTCTTAAATGTTTCTGTATCTAAAGATGTGGGGTTTGAAGATTCAGACTGACTGGATGAAAATGATTCTTTTTTTATTATAATTGGTTGATTATTGACTCCTGGTCCTTTCTTTATTTCTAAACTAATAAATTGTTTATTAGATGTTGGTGATGTATGTCCGCCATTTTCTTCACAAGTTTCTCCTTCATCACAGATGTTGGCATCTTCCTTGACAGCGTTCATGTCACGGCACTTTATGCATTCCCATTTCAATCTGTTTATATTTTTTTGAAGACTTTTCGGTGTAATGCACTTGATGTGGTAGCTTTCCACGCAAATGCAACACGTAACAATATTACCCTAAAAATTTTTCGAATGATTTATTTTACTGTTTCATTTATATTGAAAAAAAAAAAAGAAACGCTTACCGATTCTGAAGTTTCATAGCACACTGAACAGGTAATACAATTGTTGCATCTCCACGCTGTTTCCAATAATGCTTGATTTTGAGTCTTTATTTTAAGACAATCCGAATGAACTAAAATTATTTCGTAAAAATCAGTTAGGATATTCAAAAGTTTACTAATTACTTACCTTTGCATCCACACTCCTTGCATGCGATTAGTTTCCGATTTTTTCTATTGTCAATCTTTCCGCATACATAGCAATCATCTAATTGATCTCTTTCCGGAGCCGTTGAAGTTTCTCCCTGTTTTGGAAGTCTTTTTTCTGGTAAATATTCTGTTGTAACTTCTTGAAGTAATTTTGGACGTTTCTGTTTAATGATCTCTGCAGGTTTTTCATAATACACCTTCTCTGAACAATTGCTGTATGACCTCATTTGCCTTTTCTTTGGCATATTGTTAACTGATGGATCAAAAACAATTTTAGCTTTCTAAAATAAACGAGAGATATATTTTATGTAATGTTTCAAATTTTATCTATAAAACCTTTGTACGACCTCCTACACGTAGGGCTATGGGATCCTGTTCAACAGGCAGCTTTTTGCCCTTGACAGAAAATGTTTCGTCTTGTTCCTTCACTCTTGGCATTATCCTCGAAGATCCAAAAGGACTCGGTATGAGTAATTACCTTTCTAATCAAACAGTTCAATTTTTTCTGCTGGACGATTCTTCAAAAATACTTTTGACGTATATTTCCAAACGTCAATACTGATACTTCTGGGTTTTCTTGGTTATAGTTATGCTCAACAAAATTATATGGCAACTTTACCCTAGAATTAAAAATTTATGTTAAATTTTCCAATATATTCAATTTAATAACTTGAATTTCATTACTAACATATGATTTCATTTGTATTTGTAATTAATTACCTCAAACTATGTAATAAATCTAATTTTAAAAAAGAACTTCGTTAAAACATTTCAAACATTTTATAAAAATTGTTAGTAAATATTTAGGTACTAATTCACAAATTGCTCTAAAACTATTGTCAATTTTATGATTTACCAACGACTATCAAACACAGTAAAAAATATTAGAAATCACAAATGTACCCATTCGTTTCAACACACAATCTAAAACTAAACTAGACTAAAAATACTTGGGAATTCATTCAGTTGGAAGTGTACCTTACCTGAATGTAATGTTTACTGAATCCGACTGATCTAGATAAAAATTTGAACTGCACTGCGCCGTGTTTGCAACTTCAATTATTTTTATCCCTTTCCTTCCACCGTGCGCCGTTCATACGCCATCTATGGTGCTTAAGTCTACTCTCAGTTGATTGCTGAGTTGAACGAATCAGGTAACAGAAAGTTTGTCTATAAAAATGTTTGATTTTCTTTAAGCAAAATGTTGCTTCATTTTACGCTCTCCATTCCAATTATGAGATAATATGGATGATGTGAAATTTAGAAAAATATTGAAACGAAACGTCCAAAATAGCTACAGTTTCTGTTAAGTCTGTATGTAGGTATATGTACTACATCTCAAAAGATTCACTGTACCTACTTCGAACGTAAAGGAACAAACTAAATAGCTTAGCATTACAAATGTCCAGTCTTAATATAGAACTCCAATTTTTTCTCCAATGTTAATGGATAAACCAACACTGGTTAAGTATTCTTCATTCTTGCTAGCTATCTTTAACAATCTGAGACAGTTAAAGTAATCAGCTACGTGGTTTTGTATCTTAACATAATATAAGATATTATAAACTAAAGTTTTCATAGCTATAAAGCCCTCAGTGACATAGGGTATATAACTTATACATAAATATGCGCAGCTTAATTTGAGCTATTAAAGAATTAAAATTGTAGAAAAACTTAGTTAAATGAAGGCTACCTGCCTCAGTGTAAGCCATTGGAAATATATAAAAATTAAACATATATACTAACACCTGTAAAAGAAATTTAACCGTAGCCACACCAAGGAAGATACAGAACGATTTTTTCATAAGATAGTAATTGCTAATGAACAATTAATATAAGCACATTCTATAAAACAATAATTGATAATGCACACAAGATTTTGATGATCATATATTTTCGTAATAAACTTACATTCCTATTCGATACTTCCTTCGTATTGTAATGTACGTATATTCGAAATCAAAACAGGAGCAGAAGCAGGATAAATAGGAGCGTAGATAGAAGAGGAAATTTTTCATCATTGGTCTAGGTTTTGAATACGTTCATACATATAAAAACATAGTTTGAAATTAGTGTTTTATTCAACGAGCTAAATGAGATTAATAAAAACAGTAACAAAATATGTCCGCCTTGTAATTGGGCTAATAAATTAAGAATTATTATAACTAATACAAGATTTTGCTATTTTTACACTTTTATTTATATAGCTTTTAAGGATTCAAGTCATTCATCGAATAACCACATAAATTTAACAGTATTAATCTACGCGTAATATATTAATTAATATCAACAAGATTATTAGACGAAGACATTTTATAATAATATGTATGTGTAACAATATCTCCTAGCACATTTTCGTTAACTACCAATAAATATAGCGCATTTTTAACTCTTACAATTCCGTGCATCAAACGTGGCATTATTTCTTTATTAGGAGTTATAAGTACAAGCCATTAAAATTGTTCTAACTTAAGAAAAACTTTTGATTCTCAATTGAAATAATTTAGAGGAATTACTTTATTGAGACACAATTCTTAAGCCTATAAGCTAATAATTGAATTCATTTCATCCCATTCAAATCAAATCGTCTATGCATTTGATTACATATCAACTACAAACAATCTAAAATTGTAACTTTCAAATCAAATGCATATTCTCTGTGCTCGCAATTTAAAATAAGTTTAAAATGAATTATTTTTTACCTTAAATCAAGAAGAAATTCGTGCAACTAGAGAAGAAGAATTTAAAAACTTTGCAATCAATAATACCTACCTAGTATACCTACGATGAAATTAAGTTATTTCGATGTTCTCATAAATTTTAACATATATCATAATTTTATTAGAGCTTTTTTCAATAATAAACTACATGGAATGTTTACAATAAATCTTTCAAACGACACACTGAAGAAAGAATTCAATTTTAAAAATTTCTGAATAATAAACGTTCGATAAAATTATCTTTTTGTATTTAATTATCAATAAGTTTTGAATAATTCGGACTATCAATGAAACTACAATTTTACTTTTTATCATAACCTTAAATTTGGAGCAAAGTTTCCACACAAAAATTCTTGTCGTATATTTGCATTAAGCGAAAATATCACAAACACGGTACAGACGTTCACTTATAATTACAGAGAATTAATACAATATAATTCGTTCTAACAAACTACGGAAATAAATTTAATTTAATTTAATAATTGTTATAATAGTTAGTTAACACAACTAGCTACTTAATAAATAAGGGAAAGTATAATTGTTTTAAGATTCACTTGAAGTTGTTGGACTTTAATGTTGGTTATTTCTTATCTGACTATTTTGGGCTGCTAAAACACCACTAAAATGGGAACAAGTTATGGTAGGAATTTCATGTAATGGAAGCACTCAGTAACATAAATTCAATGACAACAATGCAGTTAGTAAAATTTAAATAAGGAAAACTTTGCTCCTAAGCAAATAATTACTATATACATGCATTATCAGGTATGCATATTTAAATTGACAATATGTACTGTTGTAATGTAATTTAAGAAACATGTATCGACATCAGAAAATGTCATTAAACATTACTATCGACATATTAACATATTGCTATTCCTTTAGCAGTTAATGACTTGAATATCCGGTTTCTAAACCACCTTCCTCCTCCATTTTCGTGAGGAATTTTATTAGACGGTATTGTTGTTCTGTTTGACGTGCCATATCGATTAAACCCAATAATTTTTTGATTCCAATAAACACTCTAAAATAATAAGTTGAATATACAAGATAATAAGTAACAAAATCAAGTCCAATAACATACCTTTTCCCTTGCATCTTCTTTGCAAGTGATTGTAGCTCATTCTTTGAAAACACATCGCATTCCTCCAAAACAGCTAATACGTTATCTGCATGTGACAAATTCGGTACATGTAGGACAGCTGTGAAAGCAGACAACATTTCCATGTCGTCTAAGACTTGACTAGAATGAATAGAGTTGAAAAACAATTCTGAAAATTATCGAACATATTGTGATTATTAATTAAATTACCGTCTACTACTTGTACATAAAATTAGTAGTTTCCGTCCTTTGGGTGGCTGTTTCTTTAGTAAAACTAAAAGAGCTTGCAATGTTAGATTCGAATATCGTGGACCAATTGGACCATAGTCCAAAAGACGTTCAATGTTATCAACAACTATACAACTAAGCATGGAACGATATGCATCATCAAATATCTAACATGAAAAATAAATAATTTATAAATTGTTCATTGTTAGAATATCGTTAACAAAATAATTCATTTAACCTTTCGAATATGAAGACATTTTGCAGATTCGGTAAATCCAACCATGTCTTCAGGTGAGCAAACTTTGACGAATGGAAAATCGGACATTTTCGCCAATTTGGCTGCAAGAGCAGTTTTTCCAGCATTTGGTGGACCTTCGATGAGAATCGATACCAAACCGGAACACTCTGTTGCCCGGGCTTGTTGAGTATACAACATGCCGTCTTCTAAAATACCAGAAACTGGTTTGCCCCAATTGATAATTCCACGAGAAAGGAAATTATCAAGAGCTTCTTGTGCAGTACCGAAAGCCTGGAAAGTGAAAAATTTATAAAATTCAAATCAAGAAGCTATTCGTAAGAAGCATCCTACCGGTTTTATATCATTCTCCAAAGCATGTAGAAAATCTCCTTTGCCTACTAGCAACTTTTCCATTGCTTCTGGGTCGACTTCAACTTTCGAAGCAGCTTTTATTAGACGATTCATTGCTGTGGATTGTGCTGCTCGTACTAAACCCTCTATTTCAGCACCACTGAAATTTTTAGTGAGTGTAGCAAGTTCCTAGTAAATTATATTTCATTTTTTCTCTTCTACACAGTTAAAATAAATCCCGTAATTTACCCTGCAATCAACATCGGGCGAAATTTTCTTAAATTCCCTCATACGTTTTGTGTGAATATTCAGAATTTGGAAACGACCATTTTCATTTGGTAGACCAATTTCCATTTGAACTTCTAGACGACCTGGACGTAGGAGAGCTTCATCGATCATATCACGTCTGTTTGTCATACCAATGACTAGAATGTTATTTAGCTGTTCAACACCATCTATTTTTGCTAGCAATTGATTAACTACAGTGTCATGAACACCACTGTTGCCTGCAACAGAACCTCTCGCTTTGCAAATAGCATCAATTTCATCAAATATAATGATGTGCAATCCACTGTTTGGCCCAAGCTAATGTACATGTGATAATTGTCTTATAAACGCTCAAAAATATATTTAAATAATATACTTACACGCTTCTCTTCTTCCTCAGCTTCAGCAAATAATCTACGAACGTTTGCCTCTGATTCACCCACGTATTTATCAAGAATTTGAGGACCATTTACAATTTTCGGTTCACGAGCATTTAACATTTTTCCAATTTGTCGCGCCATCAAAGTCTTACCTGTACCAGGTGGGCCAAATAGTAATATGCCTTTAACGTGTTTACATCCTAATTGTTCCACTAACTCTGGAGGGAAAACACGTGATGCGAATGCTCGTCGGAAAATTGCATTGAACTCTTTATCCAATCCACCAATTCCCATTTTACCGAAATCCCAGTCTGGATTAATGATTGATTGCCGGACAATTTTTCTGTGAGCCGCATTTAGAGTAATAATTACATTTGGAAATTAAAGAAGTTTTTACTGTTTTTTAAATTACCCTTTTGCTTTTCCAGTGAGATTCAACGAAGAATTTTCGGCCTTTTCGAACTGGACAACTGTGTTGCCCAGAAGCCTACCGAACCTTGTCGGTTTTGCAGCTCCATCCTTACCATCCTTGATAGAATTTGCATCAAGTGCTGAAAGTGTGATTTTAAAATTGAAAAACTCCTAATACTTTTTAAGAAACACGCGTTAATCCATTTTATTTTTGATAAAATTCCATTACTCCTTAGGAATGAACACCATGGCTTGACATTTGGAATGAATATTATAATTGATTCCACTCTAAAGTTTTCTTTTAAATTTTCAATGATTTAAATCAGTTACGGACGTTATTACGTAATTATCATAATTGACCTCTGATTTATGCGTACTGAACTACCCACAAAGAAACTAAAACATTCCATAATTGGATAGATTTACACAGTTTGCGACAGTTTGTTTACAATCGTTAATGAAACGATACAAGTTTCGTGTGACCGTGGATAGTTGAGACTTTTTAATGAATTGGCAAATACAATAAATAGGATTAACGATGGAAAAATGTGCATTAATTCCCTACCCAAGCTCTACAAAACAACTAACATTCGAAGCACTCTCAAATTATGAAACTAAAGCTTGCGTTTTGATTGTAAAATCAATAATTCATTCCGTACCGAGTCGAGTGGTGGTAGATAAAAATCAATATAAATTCTAAGTATGTGAAAATTATTTTCAATTACCTTCAATAGACTTAACTGCAATGCCTAACAGCTTCTTGTCCTGAAAACTGAATACAAGTGTTTGCCCTACAGTCAATGCAATGCCAGCAAATTGAAGGAGAAACTCTTTAGCCATCTGGTCGGAGTCATAAGGTTCCAAGGAAGTTCTGTATGAAACGAATGAATACACTCATTTATCATGCAATATTGCGTAATTTGAGATTTTCAAAGTTACGTTTTCTTCTGGAGAAAATCAACTTCTAATGTAACAGTAGTTATCACTTCAGAGCTCGCATCGAATCGGAATGGTTTCACATCAATATCCTGATTTATTGATAGCGTAGCCCATTTTCTTTGTACAAGAGAAAATCCCACACATCCTCTGGGAACTTCACTGGTTCTTTCAATGCTGAAAACAAAATGTTGCCCAGGTCCTGTGGAGACTTCAACATACCTTGAAATAGAGGCGTTTTATTCGCTATATTATAATATAATTTGTTTTATTACTTTATTTCATCAGGGAAGTCGACAGTATTGACGATTGCACGATTTGTTAGTGATAGTTCGTCTGTAGGGCATTTTGAAGCTTTCATTCGCTAAATATTTAAAATATTTTAATTTTGTTATAATTTGGATATTTTGTGAAATTTTCAACAATTTACACTCACAAAAGACATTTTGACGTGTTTTCTTTACAACACCCTTACGATTCTGTGCAATTGATAAAACCCTTTTCAAAGTTCTTCGATGAAAAATCAATACCGGTGTGTTGTTTTATTTCAGAATTAACCAATCATAATTTTTCGTGCTCTCAAATAAAATAATGTATTGGTTGCAATGTGACTTAATTATTTCAATAAATAGTAATCAGCCAATACATTATTTTTAAAATTCGCAGAAATTATGACACGACTCCCTTTTGCAAACCACACAACTTGTGAAATGTCAAATACTGCTTCTATATTTTCTGAGCGAACCTGAGAACACGAAGTGACTTTCTAAATGCAATCTTCGCTGCAATTAAAGCTTCAATATAAGGTGTACGTGCTCGACTATAGATGACAGTATTTTGTAATCGATGTTTGTTAAATTTGTGAAACTGATTTAATATATCAAAATATAATGAAACAACATGTAAAATTTAATTAAATAAAATATAATAATACATACTATATATAAAATGTCGTAAACTTAGTACAAAGTCAATTTGATATGAAAATTGCTAGTGAAGTTGTCGTCAATCCGTTGCATCGTTATGCGAAGTTTCATTAGTGCAAAATTTTGACAGATATCAATTCGTATGCGGAATATACAGAGCTTAAATTTATTACGACTTTGTATAGTTTTTCACCTACATTCAAGAAATTTAGGTGGAATGGCTTGGCGGAGCGTAGGAAAAGATAATGCCGACCTAATAAGTCAACTACGAGGTAAAATTATATGTGAAGTCTGAATTAAATTCGGAATGTTAGAACGCAATTTAAACATAGAGAATGGTGTCATCACAACCGAAGCAGTTGCACAAGCTATGCTGGCAACTGATAGGAAATTCTATTCTCCTCGTAATCCATACATTGACGCTCCACAGGGTATAGGATTTGGAGTAACAATAAGTGCACCACACATGGTATAGTACTTAATTGTAGCAATTTATTGAATATTCTGTATGATTCAATTAAATTTTCTAGCATGCTTGTGCTCTTGAGATTCTCAAAGGCCATCTTAAACCCGGTGCGAAGATTTTAGATGTTGGATCAGGATCAGGATATCTTACAGCTTGTTTCGTACGATTTATGAATGCTGCTGGTGATAATAGCCAGGGTGTTGTCGTTGGAATTGAACATCAGCCGAACCTTGTGAAGCAGAGCAGAGAAAACATTAACAATGATGATCCTACTTTACTGGAATCAGGAAGATTAGTTATAATAGGTAGATAAATTTTAAATAATAGACAATTTATAACGTAAATGCCATCTTTCAGAGGGGGACGGAAGAGATGGATGTCCAGAGTATGCTCCGTTTGATGCTATACACGTAGGTGCTGCGGCACCTGACACACCCGTTGAACTTATCAACCAATTAAAACCAGGAGGCAGATTGGTAACACCTGTTGGTCCAGCTGGAGGATCCCAACATCTAGAGCAGGTCCGTAAACCCTCGAATACATGTTTCAACATAATATTCATAAATTTTATTTTCAGTACGACAAAGATGACAAAGGGAACGTGAAAACTACTCGACTAATGGGTGTCATGTATGTTCCTTTAACAGATTTACACAGCACCTGACTTGCTAAAATTTGCAAAGGTTTTGTAATTTCTATTCTTGTGCTGATTTTGGTATCACTTGTTATGCGTTTACTGAAGATAATCTAAAATTATTTTTGCTACGATTTAATGTATTTCATCTGCCTCATAGGCTTAAGTTTGCTTATCAACACATATTGCATTTGAGTGTGTTAATATTTATTCTAAATTGTTAAGTTCCCTTTGAACCATTATTGAAAGAAATTTTCGTTTGGTAAATTATTATAATCAACAAGCAATAAATGAAGCCGATTTAACATGGTTTTTATGTTTTATCTTGAATTTACAGGACAAATTGTTAATGGTGATCTATATTTTTAGTTGAATTTTCGAATTTTGTATCATTTTTTATAAATATTTCAGCAAACAAAATACAAGAAACAATTCATTTTTTGGGTTCCGTACCCAAAGGGTGAATATGACTTCGCTGTCACAGGGCTGTATCTCTTGAGCCAAAATAGGTAGACAATTCAAATTTTCACAAAGTGTATAGTATTATGACATCTATAACGTACCCAAAGGGTGATTACGGAACCATATTAATATGACTTCGCTGTCACAGGGCTGTATCTCTTGAACCATAATTGGTGGACAATTCAAATTTTCACAAAGTGTGTAGTATTATGACCACTATAACAATAAATAATACATTTTGTTTTTGTACGGTGGTACGGAACTCGTCATGTGCGAGTCCGACTCGCACTTGCTCACTTGTCACAACATATTCGAGCCGTTACATGTTACATATCATCTTTTGCATTTGTAGGGTTATTTAATGTTCCGTTGATTAGTTAACACATGGCAGCACTAGATATTGCTCAATATATACTACTGTAAATTTTTATCAATTTAGTTGTGTGAATTTTTTGGCGTTTTGTGGCGGAATTATTTCACTTTCCTGAAATTTGCATCATTTATAAAATTTAGTTATATTTTCCACATAAATTTGTTCAGTTGTAGAATATTTTCACAATTTTCAATTTATTGGAAGTAGTTTTGGAAGTGAAAAGGACAAAAGATACACGTGTTCAGCAGAGAGATATTCTTGCTACAAAGAAGACAACAAGGTGTCATTTCAAATGGAAATCAGTTACCAAATTTAAAGTCATTACAGTTTCAGTTTGTTTTGTTGCTAAGGCGAACAATTAATTGGATAAAATCGAAAAATATGCCGGTCTTCACAACTCGCTGTTTACTTGCAAAGCGAACCGGAATTGCTCAATTCTCACTTCCAATGAAAAGTACAAAGAAATTTTGCTCATTTCACTCTAACTAATCTCAGTTGCTCATTCTCATGCATTTCCAACCATTTGCTTTCATGAGTGTAAGTGAGATAGATTTGTAAATTTCTCCCACTCACTCTACTCACCAACGCACTCGCATTCTCTTCTAAATGTATAAATTTTTGTGCAAAAATGCCAAATTGTCAGTTTAGCTTGCGATCTTCCATTATAACTTTGAACGCTTTTTGTTGCAAAAATAAAAATTATTTAAATTTTTTGTGTTTACTACTTTGAAATATTTGCATCGAAATTTTCTTGTTTGATAGTGAAAAGTAAATTAGAAAAATCCGAAATGGAACCCGCATTCAAGAAACAACCAAAAGGATTTTCAACCAAAGCAATACACGTTGGGCAGAGCGCCGACCAATGGTCTAGCAAATGTGTAGTTCCGCCAATTATAATGAGCACCACTTTCAAGCAATCGGCACCGAACGAACATGCCGTAAGTGAAATTTAAAATAAAAATAAATTATCTCATCTATTCTTCATATGCCGAAATTGTATGATGCAATCTTTGTCATTTCGAACGTGTGATTTGTTTTGTCATGTCCACGAAAATTGATCGACGGATATCAAAATCAAATTTCAAATCAATTCAATACTGATTCAACAACATGGAAAATCAATGAACGTGGGATTGTCATGCTGCAAAATCAACATAACAATTGCAATTCAAAAACATTCAATTGTAACTTTTGTGTCAAAATGATTGCCAACAGTGTTAAAATTTTGTCACCCCTCGTCAGAAAGGGGCCTCTGCGACAGCGTGGCACTGTGACAAAATTAAATTAGATGAATATGGCAAAGAGACATCCATAAGTAGTGCTGTTTCGCTAATCCGTATCTCATTCAACATTTTCATTTTTAACTCGAGTTTCGTTTTAGACGACTATTTTCAATGCAGTTGGTAGTTTTATTTTTAAAACCTGTCACAGACCAAATTCAACATGACTATCATTTCAATTTTGAAATTGAAAATCTCAAATGACGTCATGTAGTTTTTGCAGTATCATGTTCATGACGAAGTCGGAAATTAACATTCTTCTTATCACATCATTGATTCATGATACCTTTGAAATTGTACTTCAGCTACTTCACGTGTTTAGCCCATTCTTGGAATTGCTTTCAACATATCCAAATGACAAGCGGAAATAAATTCCAAGTGTAGCCAATTCTATCGTTCTCACTCTGTGACCGACTGTGGTAACTTTAAACTACAGTGCTTCAACATCAATGCCATTTGAATTTCGTAAATCTTGTGATGTTTTATAGACTGTTGTTGGAATTTATTTAAATTTAATTCGTTTTAAGCTTTTATCCGATTATGACAGAGGGTAATGTTTTTCGAGCGTTTGTGGGTACAGTTCCCAGCCATGTTATTATCAAAATACGAATTATTCCGTAAAATCTTGATTCGGGGTTTTACTGTCGTTTTATGTTAAAGTAGAAATTTCCTGCTTAGTTTTGTAGAGATTTTGGTTATGAACAATGATAATATCCAATATCCTTACAATAATGTTCCCCGTTCCCAAAAGAAAATCAATCAATATAGTTATTATTGTGAAACTATGTAAAAGATGTGAAATTGATGTAATTAGCGATTTATTTATTAATTGACTTGAATAACTACTTTCTGGACTATCGGGGCATCATTGAAAAGTAAATAATTCTCAGGGTGACCGTGAATTCCAAGAATGGGAGAAAACATGACTCATGATGGTCAAATTGGCGACATGGAATTGCGTAGGATTTCATTACCCCAAACCAGAAGTTGATATTTCTTCATTCAATCAATTATAATTGATACAAATTAGAAACTAAAATAATGTGCAGATATGTCCTACAATAGTATGTGACTATGAACATGCGAATAGTTTCACAGGGTTCTGCTTGGTTGCAAACACAATGAATTGGTTATTAGAATTTAAAAAGAAAGGAATTTTACCCTGTATGTACATATTTCAGTCTTATGTATATATCTACATCTCCGTAGAGAATTTTTGAAAACATAATAGACAGACTTCATCAACATACAAAATCACATCGCAAAAAATTCTGGATTCACGAACTGGTTTCCTCAGGTGCTAGCAGACAATATGCAGTTCTATTCTCGTGCTTTCACTGTTGGAAAAATTCAGGCAGTGTGTTTGTTATGTTAGCTAAAAACAGGTCTTAATAACAGATGATATATGTGCTAAACACACAACAAACCTGGGTGACTAAGAAGTTCAGGAGTTGCCAAAACTTGATGTCGACGTTCGCCAACATAAATCTGTTCTCATCGTCTATAGATAAATGATGATGTTCCAATCACATTTGAAATATTCTATAGTAATTGATGATGTGAATAGTTGACCCATGAACTTGCTACACAATCTGTAAACAATAAATTTCAATCAAAGTCATGTGACTCAATCACGTGATACATGAAAGAGATCAATAAACGTTTGTACAATATTTCAATTTTATTTTCTTAATATTATGAAAAACATTTGTCACACCTAAAACCAAATTGAGTTTGAATTATTTTAATCCGATTGGATTATGAGTTCCAAACCAATCAATGTATGTACACGATCTCCTTTATAAGGTATCTGTGAAATTTAATATTTCTAATCATTCACGACCTACTTACTTTGCACTTGCAGTAAGTCAGTATCGTCCCACTAGCTCCACAGTAACTTTTAAGGCCTCTCCTAGTTAGTTTGAAACTGTCTTAGAGAATTAAGTAAACCAAAAATTTGACCCAAATGCCAGGAAATTCAATTCACTGACGTGTGCTCTTATTAGGTGTTTACTTACTTGCGTAGATTGGCCTTTTGGTACTGGCTCAAAAAATTGTTTTGACAGAATTTAACGAAAAGTAGCGGAGGAGAAATATACTTGAAAGTGCTAGACGTTATTCGAGAAATTTGATCGAGTAACTTGAAGCTAGTTGGAAAATCCTGTTCATTTGACAGATGCATGTAACAGACGTTAGGAATTTGTCAAATTTGTTTATGATCGTTCATGAAGTTGCTCGAGTCGGTAAAGTACAACTTTATGAAACTGATTCGTGTGAATACTAATCTCAAATTCAACTTTTCACGAAATTTTTGCATAAACTATTGTATACTCCGCGGGTGTAAAGTGTCGTTTTCTTGCAGTCGTTGTTGCATTTGCGCTCAGTCATGACGCATTCGTCCAAAGACTCGTGTAGTTGTAGCACTCGACTTGCTGCAGGACCTTACACTCATGCTGCAATCCACGAATGCAAGAAAGCGTAACTTTACACCCTTGATACATTAATAGCCTTTGGTTATGTCATCAGTTCGGCTTGTTTACTTCACAACAAATTTTTGGATCATTTTGTTAGATCACCTATTGACCATGTTTTGATATGTGGCGATTTTTAAATGAATGTTTTAACTCGTTTGCAGGGTAAAAAGTTATTATTGCGTTGTTGGAAAAAAAATATCAATGTCAAGGTTAAACTTATATGATCTGAAGAAATCTATATGGATCCTTATAATTAATGGCAATTGAGTTGACTAAAGTAATTAAAATTATTAGTACTATAAGTTTCTGTTTGTGACAAATATGTTTTCGTACTCCGTATGAATGTCAATCAATTTCAAGTATCAAGTATTTACTTAAAACAAATTCCTTTATTCTGTTTTTTTAAATTTTGAGTGCTAAGAAAACAAACCGCAAAGCATAAATTTCACCAATCCAAAGTACGCATTTAAAATTCATTGTCTTTATCATATCAGTGGTTACCCCCAACAGCGCAAAAAAATTCGCGTGATATTGATCTTTCGCACTCCTTCAAATAAGTGGTAGAAAAACAACGCCATTTTGGTGTTCTTGAAAACATGAAAAAAAAAAAAATTTTTTTTAATAACTTTTCTCTTTTGACGTAATTTAAAGTCATAAAAATTCGAATAAATTTTAATTAAATTAACAGATAATTGAAATTTAACTATCATGTCAAAGGCGAATTTTTGATTAATCCAAAAATAAAAACAAATAAAGTAATTTAATTTTGAATTCAAATTTCAAATTCTACCCCAGGAAGACGACATTGGCCGTATTCTTTTGGTAATCGCTATCGAGAACAAATACAAAGTAGCAAAACAACACACCGGACTTGCATTTGATAGAATACAAACTTAAACCAACTTCGGTTCAGATTTATATGAATTTCCATCGATTTTTTCATATTTCGTTGCAACCTCGGTTAAACAAATTCCTATATTTGAATTTAAATTTTCAGATGAAATTAACTGAAAGTTTTGAAGAAATTGTAATTTTGTTGAATTTAAAGAAAAAATTAGCGGCAAGGAAAATGAACCATGTCGCCATCTGGATATTTCTAGGTCAACTATCTATCCAGCGGAGTAAATTAAACCCAGTTATTATCTGTATTTATGAAATTATTGACAATTTCACAATGTTTTATATGTCACACGTGCAGAAAATTGCAGGAGTGACACACTCGACGCGGCAATGATTTCATTTTGATTTGTTGATTTCGAAACGAATAATAAAACAATGACATCAGTAAACAATACTTGAAAGTTTGTCAATAAGTATTATATAATAAATTGCAGAAACTCTTTTTATTCAATTATGTTCTAAAATTGATTCTGTTCCAGCATTTTGTGGGCGCGTCAACACTCAAGACTTCCTTATCAAAATTTAGAGGAAACGTTTCAGTCGTAATCGGTTACAAGTTACTCGAGATTTCAAACCGAATTCTTAAAACTAAATCCTCGTTTTTAGAAACATGCTCTGATAAGACAAATAATGTTTTGAAATTTCCAAATAAACATAAGCACGTGTTGTGAGAAATTTTAAAATTAGAACAAGTATTAGATATACACTTGCCAATTGTCTTAATTACCAGTTAATAATTTCTAGAAAGAACATTCTCAAAGTCATGCTGATATTGCATAGTTTTAATTAAGCTAGTCTTAATAGCTATTAGTCATTTCACAAACGAGAAATATAGCAACACCTTTTCGAGAAACATATGATTGTCACGAAGTAATTTATTTTCTGAAACGATGTCCCTTTGAAAATGACGCCCTTGTGATAAATAAAATTATATAACTAATTGACTTCTGTGTATCATTTTATTCATTGATAACGCACAATAATAAAGCTGATAATATTTTACGCGTGAGGTAAATCACATTAAGGGAAAGAACCTATTTATTCTAATGAGATTAACTCCTGATTTATCCATATTTGAATTCAATACATTAAAGGTTATCACTTCGATGTGAAACTGACCTATAAATTAACTTAACGCTTATAGTTAAGCTACACCCCCATTTTATCTTGTTACAATAACAACTTTAAACAAACATCTAGCATCGGATTTTTGAAAGGTCAAGAAGATACACTCAAAAATTAAGTGCCATTGGGATAAGAAGTGAAAAATAACAAATTTTGGAAGGTGGAAAAATACATATTCCTTATCCATATGCACGAGTTGATAAAATGTTATCATTAAAGTCAAAATAATTAGTTGATGATGGTATGGTTTTTATTATTTTCATATTTTTGTAATTTTATTGGCCTGATAACAGATTGTTGTCTTTAAATGATGTGCTGTTAACTGATAACAGCAAACAAAAAAAAAACCTAATCATTTGCACAGCTTGTTGTTGTATGTAATTTCAAGGTCTTTTTCTTGAAATGAAATTATTTAAAGTTGGAATTGATCAGATTTGTCCTGTTGCCAGGAAAAGTTTCTTAAAATTTTTAACTTTTAATTCATTGATATTTAACGAAAAAAACCAACGAAAGTATTTTTCGTGTACCTGGCTATAATTAAAACAACAGTTTGCAATCATCACAGCTGATGATAGGTGATAGCGTCAAACAGACAGCGTCGCAAAAGCAGAAAACACTTGAGTTTGTATTTTCTGTTTCTGCGCAAAATAACTTTATTAGCGTAATTGAAAATGTGGTACGTTTTAAACGAAAATGCTCAGTACAACCATTTAAATTGGTGATATTTCCACATTTTTAAATCTTTGCAAACTAATAAAGAAAGTTAAACATGTGGGAATTAGTTAGAAAACAAAATCTTCAGACATTTTGTTTAGCACTTGATTAAAATGTTTGCCAAGGCAACACATGCATGTGAAAATCATTTTTAGAGTGATAATGGTTCTATAAATGCTCAAGTACCAACGAGTATCATTGCAATAATTGAAAACAAATTTTATCCTGTAAGATTAAATTTTGGTGTTGAGATATCCGGAACTAAAACTACGGAGGAATCCTTTCCTTCGTCTCCTGAATTATACTTCAAGTGTGAAACAACAGGTAGATTAAAAACAGAAAACTATACTTTCGTCAGAAGTAATTCCTACTAATTAGTTAATTACAAACGATGAAACAGTATAAACAATGAAATAATAAAACTAAACAAAAGACAGTCAAAGTCCTCTAATTTGAAATCGCTGTTGCCACTGAAAATACTTCAAGTTAGAGAACCAAGCTAGAGTTAGAGGAATTTTGTTAAAAAAAGAGCTAATGTATGTATGTATGAAAATTTAAAGGGAGCGCCAGTTTCTTAAAAAAAATTTCAAGTTAGACGATTTCGACTGTATTTTTAATTGTCACAAATGTGTTATTATTGATAATAATATTATTTTGATATTCTAGAATCCTGAACACTAAATTTAATAAATTTTTGCGTTTGTTTTCCGTGAATTTTTTGCGAGTTTCGCGGATTCTCCGATATGAAGTCTGTACTGAATGACTCAATAAAAAGTACTTTGATAATAACTATCATTTTAAATTTTATATAAAGAAAAGATTTTAAACCCTTTAATTACGATAAATTCGCGGATGAAACAACAAACGCAATCAATTTCCCGTGCTTCGAACCACTGAATATCGAGAGTATGCGAAATACTATCACACATTTACTTCATGGCTTGTCAATACATGTGGTTTTGGGTCAAAAGAATGCGGCTTATGAGTATTGTACTGTCTGTGCAGGATCGCTTTCGCAAATGAAAGAGAGAAAATCTTCAGTTTGTAAATTTTATTCAAAGAAGAAAATTAGCACAGCTCCAGAAGAATTTTGTTTAAGTCGTAAATTTTGAGCAAATAGTTTTCCAACGGTACCTACAAACACGCATTTTCCGTTTTATTTGAAGTTTCAACTGATAATGATGAAAACAACTGCGTAGAATTATGTATGTAAATTTTGTGACACAAAACTATTCACAATGTCAACGAACTTAGTTCTGGCAAAAAGCACAAACGAAAATTTCCTGTACTATGGAAAACCTTTTAAAACCGAAAGTAAAGGTTGAATCAATCAAGGTGACATGTCGGTCAGACGAACGTTGGAGTTGAACGAGTTTCCAGTTTTATGACAACATTTTGGGCACTGCATTAAAGGCAGTCTATGTTAATGAAATTACCAACATTGAAACATGTTATGCAAATTACTTGTTTCTTTTCTTTTTAGTCGATTGTAAAGTTTTTTGTGCATTAGAAATCACAATCATAAGAATCAAGAAATGAAATACGTTGAATAATTTTGGTATCAAATGCCTTTGAGGGAAATTCACAACGATGAGCTGTAAAAATGACAGAGAAATCAACGAAGGTCACAGCCACGAAAGGTTCTCAATTTGAGAATCTTATAACTACTCACTTGCTCGTAATTTAAACATTTTAGTTTGCATTTCATTGTTACGATAAAACCGAAAATGTTGTATACCGTGACTTGATGTACACTAGCCTCATTAGCAGCCTACACATTAAAGTGGCACGCAAGTTGATGTTATATAAAACGACATTGACATCGAAATCTACTTGCATATAGAGCATGTTTGTAATGAAATAATTGAGGTAACTACTGTTAATTTCATTCGACTTCCAGTGGTCCAGACATTCCTCTATTGTGATTATTGCTGAAAGCAAAATAGTGAACTTCCTTTTGTATAACCAAGAAAGAAAATAATTATCTTAATAAATGAAAATGAATTTGATCAGTTCATTTAGAAATTCATAAAATAACGAGTCCTTGCCACAATCAAACAATCAGCTGTTTGATGTTATACAATTTCTATGTCAAAGTAGAACGTACGACACGCTTTTCTTATCATAATTGTTTGTCTTATCAATTCATGTGGCAAACTGGTAATAAAATTTTTGAAAATCTCTTGTAAACAAATTTTCAAATATTTTAACCACTGTTGCTGACTTAATTCGTGTTAGAGATATTCTCTATCTCATATGCTTCATGATGAAGGAAGAATATATTGACCATGAAAAATTTAAAATAAGTTGCTTATGAAGACCAGATATAATGAAGTGATATAATGTTTGATTCGTGCTTATATACTTAAACTAGTTGCATTGGTTAGATTAAAAACGAGATTTTCAGGAAAAGGCATACTATTACTTAGTGGAGAAGCATAAAATGATGCTGATGATGTTTAAAGGGCCATCATCCATACGATTGTCATCAGTCTACTCAATTGATAAAAATAGAAACCATCACGAACACAATCTTTTCATCAAAGATGGACCAGTGTGCATTACATGAGACGATTCACTTAAATGAATATTAGTATTGTACCTACTGCGGAACTGAAATAAAAAATGAGTCCTCCCTCCAAGGAATTCATCAAATAAGTGAAGTTGTCTCAAATAAATCATCAGATTTGTTTTATCAACCATTGGCTGACGAAGACTTGACGAAGTCGCTCGTACCCACTAAAACTCTTTATTTGATTCAATTCACTGAATACAAAAGTATGATTGCAAATGCTTCTTCACTTATTCGTCATTTGACGTTCGTTGGAACCTTTTGCATGCATAAACAAGTAGTGTGTTGAAAGAACATGCAAAATTACATTGTATAGACATATTATCTATCGGTATGACCCTGCAAACAAACAAACTGAATGGATATGAAGAAGATGTCTTTCATTTAAAGAATCTTGTGCTTCAGAAATTCAATTTGTTTTAAATCTAGACGTTATTATTGAACATTATAAACAACAGCTGTAATCAAGTCAGGGTTATTTTGAAGCACATAATCTAAAGTGCGTGAATTATCAATTCGTAAATTGCACTACACTTTCAGCACGTTTCATATTTAAATCACGTGTTTGTTAGCTTCATTTAATTAATTGATAATTCAATAAATCACTGAAAAAATGCTTCCTTGATATTCACAAACAAAGTGATTGCAATACCCAAGACAGAAACGTCTCATCGAACATATTCTCATACCAAAATGAGATATCCGCATGCTTTTATTCTGCGATATATTGTTCCCAAGAGTTTGGCCATCGAAGATTTTCATTATAGATCATTTATAGTTTTTTCTAAAATTGGAAAGAAAAATTTATTAAAATATTTACTAATTTTTGAAGGGATTCGATTATGGACGAAGTGGAAATCCAACAAGAAATGTTTTAGAAACTTGCATGGCGTCTTTAGATAATGGAAAATATGGAATGGCCTTTGCATCCGGTCTTGGAGCAACAACAGCTATTTTATCCTTGCTAAACTCTGGTGATCACGTTGTTGTTAGTGATGATGTATACGGCGGAACAAATCGATTGCTAAGGTAAAAATTTAAAATAAAAATTCTTTAAAATCAATACTGATTCTTAATAATTTTTCTAGGCATGTTGCAACAAGACTTGGCATTCAACCAGAATTTGTCGATCCTACTAATTTAGAAAATGTTCGCAACGCAATGCGCGACAATACAAGAGTAAGTCTTAAGTTTTCACGTAATTCTCATATACTTATTGAAAATTTTATTATTTCCAGATGGTGTGGATAGAAACACCAACAAATCCACTTTTGAAAGTTATCGACATTGAAGCTGTGGCTGAAATTGCTCACCGTCATCCTGGAGTCATAGTAGCTGTAGATAACACATTCCTATCGCCTTATAATCAACGGCCTTTAGAATTGGGAGCAGATTTAGTAGTTTATTCGTTGACTAAATACATGAATGGTCATTCTGATGTGATTATGGGAGCCGCAATTACCAATAGCGATGAATTACATGCTAGACTAAGATTCTTACAAAATGGTAAGCAATAGAATATGTCTTAATATATAATGATCTTCAAAACTGTTTTATATTATAGCAACTGGAATTATTCCATCTCCATTCGATTGCTATCAAGTAAACAGAAGTTTGAAAACACTCGCGATACGTATGAAACAGCATGGAGCCAGCAGTTTGATGATTGCAAAATATTTAGAGGCACATTATCTTGTTGACAAAGTTATCCATCCAGGACTACCTTCTCATCCACAGTACAAATTAAGTTTGCGTCAGTGCTACGGTCACAGTGGCATGATATCTTTCTATCTACGTGGGGGACTTGAAGAGTCGAACAAGTTTTTGAAAGCCTTGAAAATATTCACACTAGCTGAAAGTCTTGGAGGCTACGAAAGTTTGGCTGAATTACCGTAAGTCAAATAACACCTGAGTTGAATGTAATATCAACTAAAACAAATCGCTTCTTTCACAGATCTGTAATGACACATGCATCGGTTCCAAAAGCACAAAGAGAAGAACTAGGAATCACCGACAATCTCATCAGACTTTCAATTGGCCTTGAAGATACAGAAGACTTAATAGCTGACATTGACCAAGCTCTAGAAAAATGCAGAATGAATGGCACATCAAGTGATGTCGATGAATTGGAAAACGAAATTGAAGATTTAAGGATTAACGGCACGAATGGTGTTGATAAATAAAAATCCAAATATTTTTGTTTGGGAGTTTAGTTTTAAGTCTGTAAGATAAAAAAAGATACCTTTTAGACCTGTACAACTTTACATTAAAAATTATAATTTAATTTAGATGCTGCTTAGACTCAGAGCCTTTAGATTTAAGAATTACCAAACATCAATTGAATAGTTTTCCGTTTTCCCTTTATTTATATATTTTTGAAGTCCTTTTAAAACTCTTTACTACCTTTTGAATGTTGATATACATTTTTTCCGAAGTCTTAGGCAGAATAAAAAAAATAATTAATAATTTACATATTTCAATTGTGATAACATATGAGCAATTACTTTTACTTTTTTTTAAAATTTGTTGATAATTTAACTTGCGTCACAATGGTTGGGGCTATCGGAAACTCTTTTGATTTCTTTAAACTTATTTTGGTCACATGTTTTTTAAATGAAATTTTTTTCATGTGATTTGCAATCAAAAACAATTTTCGACCGGTGATTTGCCTGTGTGATAACTTTGACAAAAATTTTATTAGGTCAATATCATTTCATTAGATATAGATTTTTGAGTTGGGAACAAAATTTGAGTTTTTGGGCTCGTGGTGCAAGTTATCAAACCAATTGCCTTACGTCATGAGGTAACACAACACTTGTTACTTAGCTGTTTGAAACAACACTGTTCAATTATTTGTTTTTATATTTTAGCAGTGACTAAACTGCAAAATGAAAAATAATTCCTAAGAAAAATTTAAATGAACTTAATTGATTCTAATAACTAAAGTATCAGGCACAGTTTCTCAATTAGTCAATAACTTTGCATGTTAATATTGCGGCTGATTTATAAATGCCGTTTCGTGTTTTTCTTTTTGAGTGTTTTATGTATAAAAAAAGAAAATGAAGTAAAACGATTATATCAAAAGATGCCATAAATATCTTCTTATGTAGTTTTGTGTTTCTAAATGGCGGTCTGTTTATAGTAGCTGAACGATTTGTGTTTCTGTTACAATATGGGCATAATGTATATAAATATGTATATTAAAAATATTTTAAAATGTAAATGGATTTTACTGTTTTAAGTTATGTTATTCGTTTAGTGAATATTGAATTGAAAGGATATACTCAGAAGCTGAGGCTTTGTCTTAATCTTTCGTTGCAACTTTCACGAGACCTGAATTTAAACTTTATTTGCTAACGGCTATTGCAACTCAACTTCAACGATGCTAAGGAATCGCAATGTAGTGTGAAATTTCCCAATAATACAGTATCAGTGTGATTTTAGCATTCTATTACGTAGTCTGGTTTGGAGAAAAGTTTTTTGAACAAGTTATTGGACAGTTTAAAAAATTCCTGATATACAAATTGAGTAGCAAGTAGTTGTAGAAGCGTTTAAGCAAAAACAAAAAAGCAAAAAAGTTGGCAGCGAAATTTCAAAATAGCAGACAAACGCTCCTTCAGTGGACACAAGTTACAAGTGCTCTGATAGTCCTGTTTGTCTGGTATTTAAGTTGGTAATAAATCGAGCAAGATAGGGCATTGCATACAATTTCTCATGTTCCATAAACATTTCTTTTAATAATTAAAATAAACAAAACATATTTAACATAAATGAATATATTGCTACTGAGAAGATTATCCTTGAAAATATTTGATCTGCCTCTTAAATTGCTGTTGTAAGGACAAACTTTTGAATAATTCGACACATGTTGCTGTAGATGCATAGTTAACTTAAAATAAACAAGTAATTTTTAATTAACAAAATTTGTTGAGTATAACTTTGAAGGAACGTACATTTACGGCTTACCCTTATTTAACCAATACATGAGACAGACACTAGGATTCGTAGCATTCCAGAAAGTACACGGAAAATATTTTATTTTTAGAACATAAGACAATTTGACAACCGTTCACTTAAGATTTTTATTTGTTTCATATTCTTAAATCGCAGACAAAACATCAGAACATATTGCAATGCAACATGCTGCTTAGACTTATTGCTGTGAGCTGCTGCTGAAATGTGTGTTTCTCGGACCTGTTGATTAAATCTGTCGCTCAAATGTGTTGCTTGGACTTGTTGCTCGGACCTGTTGCAGGGATAGATTCCTCAGACTTGTTGCTCTCACTCACACGTAGTAATTTAAAACTTGATCTCGGAAAAGTTAAATTGCAGTGGAAACTAAAAATATTGTCTTAAATGGAGAGTATTGTTCTATATTTTTAACGTCAACACAGTTTTGAGGCAAGATTAAGTAAAAACGGACCTTATTGGGAAAAATTCTAATAAGGAGAATAATTTATTTAATGATTTTACTTTCCAAGACCTTAATTCTTTGTGAAAATTTGAAAATCCTTGATTTTGTTTAGCTAATTCTTACATAAGTTGAAAGTTAAAAAGGGAAATAGTATTGCATGTAAGTCATAGTTTTGTCAATCGGGGACAACATTTAAACTGTTGGGAAAATATGCAATTTTTCCTATTATCATGTTTATGGGTTTAAAAAAACGTTCGTCACCCAAATAGCTTAATTGACATTAATTTAGAGTTAATTTCTCTGATTTAAGTGTTAATCAGACTCTTAGATCATAGAGAACTGTGATCTAAGATCAGACTGAACAACCTACGTTTTGAAAATTTTTTCAATGAGGTGTTTTCGCTCATGGACAGCCCTGCTGTACATAAGCAGCTTCACAAATAAGAATCGTCGCACAGAACGATTTGTGCTTCGCTTTGGGTTTTGTATTCGATACCAAAAATGCTCACCTGCTCGTCTCAACTTCTTTCCTATTTCCGAACCAGAATATTGATCAATTCTCAAACACTTTGAATCATGAAATGAAACTCGTAACATCATGCCACAGAGAAATAAATACTGTACATATGTGATCATGCTCGTGATATAAGATCTTTAATCGTTACTGCTAAAGTTTATGTTAAGAGTTAAAGTTAAAGTTTAAAATCAAAATAAATTGACAATTTGCTGGTCTTGAAGAAAGACCAAAAGGGTAATTTTAAGGAACTGGTGATCATTCCTTTGTTTTTAAAATTAAGGTATGACTTTTTATTTGTATAAACCACTTACATACTTCCTGTTCTATTATACACTTTGTTTTCTAGAGAGTTTTACCTTCTGAAGAGCAACTTATCCTGAAACTTGAGGGCTTCATTCTTAGAATTTTGAACTTCTATAAGTGAGTGAATCAATTCAAGTGATTTGAACAGTTTGTTACATACTAAAGTATTTCCCAAAATAATAACAATAAAAAACAACCACTTTTTTAAGGAACAATTTACAAGGAAGGAAGGTGCAAGCTACATTAGAGATTCCTTTAAGATTTTATTTTGAAAGCAAAGAAATCACAATTTTTGAATATACAAAATACTTTAATTTAAAGCATGATACAAACATGGTGCAATTATAAAACAGAATTTATAAAAATAAATCGTTCATAAAACGATTACGATCCGTTTTTGCTTCCGTTAACTGGTCCACTTGTGATAAAACTCAAAATGTCCATTCTATTTATAACTCCGCAAATTTTTTCCTTATCGGTTGGTAGATTCTTTCCAGGTTCTATAAGTTGAGAAAAAGGTTAATAGCATACGAAAAGCAAAAGTTTCTTTTTCAATTAGCTTACGTTGCTGGATCACTTGGACAACAAAAACGTAGGTTTCTTGTTCCAGAATTCGTGCTACTTTTCCTAGATTGGTGTCCATGTGAACTTTTATTGGTCTTTTAATAAGGAGTTTTCGAATTGGTTCACTATCTTTGAGATTTAGACTGACGAGTTTATTGATTAAATCGTAAACAGTTGCCGATCCAAGAAGTGTTCTACAAATGAATTAAATTCAAGTTATTAATGAAGAATCATTTAAGGTTTCGATACCTACCCATCATCATCTACGATTGGAATCTGTTCGACATTATTACTTTTCATTATAGCGAAAGCTTCTTTACAGCTGATAGTTCCTTTGATTGTTTTTGGAGGCTGAAGTTGAAGTTCCGATACTTTGTGATCAAACCACCAGTGGTTGAATTCATTTTTTGGTTCCATGAAATGACGTGATATCATCCAGTTGTCCGACACGAATTTTGATAAATAATTTCGAATGTTGTCTGGGAGAATAACAACACAAACTTGTCCTTTCTTGAGATTTTTCGCTGCTTTGCAACCAGCTACAGTGACAGCTCCACTGCTGCCACCACAAAGTAGTCCTTCGTATCGAATAAGTTTTTTCGCCATTGCAAAGCAATCAGGATCACGGACTTTCATCCAGAAATCAACAACTTGATGATCCAACACAGTTGGAATGAAATCATATCCGATCCCCTCAACTTCGTAAAAGTTTTCTTCGCTGTCGTTGATCACTTCAGGACGTGCTAGAATTGATCCTTCTGGATCAACACCAACAACTACGCAGTTTGGATTCTTCTCTTTGAATTTTCTACCAATTCCAGAAACTGTACCACCAGTTCCAGCTGGACATATGATCATGTCCACTTTACCATTGCATTGGAACAGAATTTCCTCAGCAGTACCATCGTAATGCGCTAGAGGATTGCCAGGATTCATATATTGATCGAGAATAATTGAATCCGGTATTGTTCTCTGAATCTGTTGTGCTACATTGATGAGCCCCTCTGGAGATTCTATTCCTTCTTCAACTGGGGTTCTTACAATGTCAGCGCCAAGTGCTCTCAATGTTGACACTTTTTCATTAGACATTTTGTCTGGCAGTACGATAAGACACTTGTAACCCTTGACAGCAGCAGCCATAGCTAAGCCGATTCCAGTGTTACCTGAAGTTGGCTCAATAATAGTACATCCTGGTTTCAAAAGACCCTTTTTCTCGGCGTCTTCGACCATTCGGAATCCGATCCGGTCTTTGACGGATCCTCCAGGATTGAGGAACTCACATTTTCCATCTAAAACCAAATATTTTGTTAAAAACATGATCTCTCATTTTATTTTTACAGAAACTTACACATTTCGCACTCAAGTCCCTCCATTTTTGGGATTTTGTTAAGACGCACTAACGGTGTACTTCCAACATAACTCAAAATTGTGGGTAGTAGTTCTCTTGGCTGTGCACTACAAGTAAATAAAATGTTTTATTTAATTTCGAACTTATCTACCATTCAAAATCATCTTACTTTTGGTGATAGGTATGTGGTGATGGTTCTTTGGTTCCAAGAGCCCATTTGCATGCTGATGGCTTTCCGGGGAATACAAAATCTTTCGGAAGGCGGCTAAGATCGTGATGCAGACCACTAAGATCTTTCGTTGTTTCCGACATTTTTCAATTGCCTTTCAACTGATATAATATAGAAGATAAAGAGAAGAACAGGGTTACTTAATTTACTAAATTTTCTTATTTCTTAGTAAAATTTCATTCTTGTGAAATTCATGTGAAAAAGATTCATTTCTCTCACACCATATTTTCAAATAAATTGGTTTAAATAATCACTTAAAAAATGTTCGTTTAATAAATTTGCGGATATGCTTGTATCAGGTTAAAATCTTTTCTGAGAAGAAGGAGTGTAGCTACTTAGATATTAGTACTGTTAATGCATTGCTAGCTTAATATTGAGTATGTATATCAATTAAGTTTTCTTAAATAAAACAAACCAAACACGATACCGGATCTTTAATAAATAATAACTTGTTTGGCTGTGAGACTAGTGATCTGAATTGACAATTGATATGCAACAAAAGAGGAATTGTAGATGCAAAGTTTACATAAAGCCGCGCCTTCTATAACAGTCAGTCGAGCAAGGTCAAGATAATACTGTGAGGTCATTTCAAGAATTGATAAGAAACAAATATTCACTTTTATTACGTCGCACACGTTTACAAGTGTAGAATATAGAAAATGTAAGAAGATCACAGTGCTTAACAAACTGATAACTCTTACGTAAATTAAATATGCAAATATTTTGAGAAACATTTTGGATTTGAATAATAATTAAGTGGCAAGAAATTGGACGGCAAAATTACATAACAACGTACACTATTATGTGAATGAACTTGATAGTTTAAATCTTTCTTGATCAATATCCGTTAGTGCGAAAATCTATCAGATCAGTTCTTTACACAATTTTCTAACTTTACATAGTCCAGCACCTATGATATAGAATTGCAAACTAAATACAATATCCCATCAGAATATGAGAGAAGAATATGTAATCACGTCATTTTTGTGTTATCACACTCAATTACTTGTCCTCCAATCTTTAGGTAAAATTCTCCATGGAAGAAGAAGTGGATGAGATTTCTTTTGTGATCACATCTTTGTTTAGGACATGCAGCAAGTAACTCAAAAATTTCAAAAACAATAGTGTCACTGTTAAAATTAGCACTTTCTATATGTTCTGCATCTATGTCTAAAAGTTTTAATTTCAAAAATGAATTCTTACTTAATGAATATGAAATAAATTCTATTAACCGGATTAATCACGTCGCGACGAAACGTTGTAGGTAGACTAAATTTGAATTAAATTTGTTACGACTCTATATATCGATTTTCATGAAATTAATGATGTTGGAATATTTTTTTTTTATTTCATTAAACAGAATTATAAAAAAATAATCCAACTGGGAAATTCTTATCAATTTCAACTTGTGGGTTTGTTGATAAAAAATCATGTGTATTTGTTGGTTATTGATGTTGATTTAAGTTTCGTTTTCGTACAAGTTCAGGGTAGCAGATATGTATTTTGAGGTGAACATGGCAACATTGTCGGGAATTTAAGAAATACTTTTTCGAATAATGTTATTCACAGTTTACATGTTTTTATTTTTTTAAAAGTTTCGATTGAGTTCAGTTATAATCTCATAGTTTAAATACTGAACATATTAAGACTTAGTTTTGATAAATCTATCAAAGTCAGTTAAGCACTGATATATGAAACTCGTGAAAAGATTTACTGTTCGCCAACTATAAGTCACACCGACTGAATTGCAGCACCTTAAAAACCGTGAAGGTTATCAAACCCACTTTCTTTATCATTTTAATCATATATCACTAAATAAAGCGCGGAAATCATAAAGTGATTAAAAGAGTTAAGTGGATAAGACTGCTAAAGCAAGTATAGAGTACAACTCCTCAATTTCATTGAAACAACTTTCTAAATGACGTTACACATGATCCAGCATAATATAATTTCATTCAAAATTATTTCATTTCTTCTGGCAAAAAATAAAAATTGATAGATATTTATGATGTCATGTAGAAAATGAATTTTCCCCGCTTGAGTGAATCCCATTCTCCGGTGAATTTCATTTCCAGGAAGCGGAGAGAAAATCATTCTGTGTTCGATCTACAATACATAAAATGAATTTTATCCGCTTTTGGAGAGTGAATCCCATTCTCCGGTGAATGAAACTCATTTTCGGCTTCACAGCCCTTAGGATTTTATATATTAAGATGAAAGTTAACAAATGGCGTATACATGGTATAAAACGAAGTTCCAGTTGGGAGATTTTTGAGAAATCCTCTATTAGATATCCGTTATTCAGGCCCAATTTAAAACCATATGGTACATCGAAACGACTGTTACCTTAAGTTTAAACTACAAGTACATATTTGGTTGATCTCACAATAAACATTGTTTGTTATTTTTTTGTTTACTCCTCACAAACTAGATAAACTTTTTAAATTGCTTCTTAATAAAGCAATCGAACTCAGAATTTGCAGTTCTTATATCTAAATGTTTACAAATATCAGCACTTTCTAGTTAAGTGATAAGATTTCTATGAATTTAGTGCTATTAAGTAATAATTTGGTGCATTTGTTATCGACAAATTTAAAATTTTTTAATCTCTTTTGTGCAGATAATGTGCTGTTAGTTGAAAAAAGACGCAAATATGTTTTTATTACGGAACATTTCCCAGAATCTTTTTTTTGTCAGAGCTTATTATCTCTAAAAAGCTGGGAAGCTGAAAAAATTCCACTGAATGATTTGCAATTTTTGTTAAAACGCTACCTAAGAAGACTAAATCGAAATAAAAGTATGTATGCGTGGCTTAAATTCTCGAATCATCTCATTTCGGAAGTTAGTGTTCTAGTAGTTAACTAACTGAACAGGATGTTATTAACAACTAACAAACATACACCCAATTCTGTTTTGACACGAGTTAGGAAAAAAATTCAATTCTCTTTTTACAAGACCCAGACTGTTCTAAAGACGTAAGCATGACGGATGTTCACAAGGCCGCCAAAGATGCAATATATTTTTTTACACGTATTCTTTGAGAACGTATCTATCATGTAAAAACAGAATTAGTTGTATTCACTACTCATTAAAAGGTGACTAAATTACTCAAAATTACAAAACAATTTTCTTCCCATAGTCCATGAATATGCTAACAAAATTCGGTAGCTTAATTATAGAATAATCAAATCTACAAATTTTTGGGCATCTACTTTGATGATAATGCTTATGTTATCAAGATATTTCACTAAAATATATTTTCCAAACGAGCTTTTCACATATATCTTATCAAAATCGGGAATAAATCCCACGGAAAACCAATAAACAATATGCTTTGTGCGAATTTATCAATTTTGTAATTAATACAGGTACAAAATAAAATTACTTTTGAATTTGAATATTGCGAGTGTGAGGAACTAATGGTGATCAAATTATCATTTTGGGAGATAACTTGTTGAGTAACTAACAAACCTTATAGCGAATCGCTCAAAGACTACTCATGGAAATTCCTTAAGCTCTAACCCAGATTTGATTCTGTGACACGTGTTATTCATCAATATTTTGATAATCTTATCTAATTATTTACAGCATTTTTGGCCACCTCGAAGCAGCCCCTTTAATTCGTATCAAACTCATTGGGTTTTATCATTAGACATCAGTCACAAGCATATAAACAATTTTTTGTAACCTTCATTGTTAGAACAGTTAATTTAATTTTTCCTATTGCTCTGAACAAGTATAAGAAAATTAACCTCCGTGCACTTATGATTTATGAATTCCGAAGCAACTTTAAGGACATTTTCCAAAGCTATTGATTCTAATATCGTAGTTTGAATAAATAACATCAGAGTCTTGTGACTTCAACACGAACCTTAATAGGTTTCCAAAAACCAATTAAGTGAAGCCGCTGTTAATCTCAAACGTATCTCATCAATAAATAGAATGAAAAGGAAATGTGCAAATTCAAGGAACTTCCTGATTCGCAAACAAATCCAGACAGAATTTGATCATTCTCAGCTAAATAACACATATGTATCAAAATGAAAATAATTTTATTTTTTTATTTTTAAACACTTTTATTCCAAGAAACGTTGAAAATATATTTATTTTTAACATTAAACTTGCTATATTTCACATTTGTTTACTACCGGCATGTGTTGAATTCGCTATAAATTGAAAGTAGAAAGAAGTACCTAAGCATATTATTAACCACTTCAAAAATGTGCGATCGAACGGCTATCAATTTTACATCAGAGGTACAAAGTTATATAATATTCATACACAACTATTAGTTACATTCTTAATATTCTACGTGAATGAAATGAGTATTGAATGAATCAAGTCTCAGTTGAAGTGCACAAATAAGTCCAAATAAAATATGTCTACTTGAAGCGCACCACTACATTTGATTCTTACATCAGAGTGTTGCGTTAAAAATGTTATGCTAATAATCATTGATCATGCTTAAATAATAATTATTCCCAGATTCATCTTTCCAAGATGCATATCACATCCTACAAATATAATATCAGGGCAAAATCAACTTTGTCACTTGCTTGAACTAATTAAATGTTTATTAGGCTCGTCAAAGTTTGTTTTTATTTTTACATATGTTTTCGCTTATATGCAAAAACCGAAATTGCAATTTCAACATTCAGTCGTTGAAATTATTATTGAATTAAACTATGAAGGCAGATTTATCTTCTTCACATAACATTCCAGTTTGATAATAGAAATAAGAACACATTGCAGAGTCTAGTAATTACTCATATTCATTTTTAAGACCGGTTTTACTTGATTGATGCACATCTGAAGATCGCTGAACTTCAAGGTACGAGCCTTCATTCTTTAAGGCATTTAATCACATTCAGTTAAGGTTAATATAGACATGTAAAAAGTAAAACGAGTAAAGACAATAAAACAATGATACAAATTATAACAAGCAAATCCAAAGTTCACAAAAACAACAGATGCTTTGATATTCTGACATTTCGTATCACCTCAGAAAGCTTTAAAACGCACATCTATAGTACGCACCTATAGAACAACCTATAACTCATTTATTCACAATCAGGCGCAAAAGTGTTTATCGTAAATAGTGACACTTACATACCTTAAAAGTATCACAACACTCGATTGATTCACGTTTATTCAAAAGTTATAATACAATTTTCATTGAATTATCACAAAAACTTAAGAATTAACTAGGACACAGATAACAAATTCGGCAAATGTTCACAATTCACCAAACTTTTATTATTTAGCGATTTTCCAACAATTTCCACAATCTATTTTTGTTCTGAAGCTTTTCGGTGGAGCGAGAATGTTTACCATCCGTTCGGAAGTGGAGATGAAACGAGAATCGACGATTGAGCTCCTTCTACTTTTTGTATATACTTTTGGCGAGTAAGGCCAGAATTGTTGATTGCACGTTTCCAGTAAACAAATAAAACTGGTAGTCAACAACGAACACCTTCACGGACAATTCCAATTTCGGGTGAAAATATTATATTTCCAATTGAAGTTGGAATTTTAATCAGTCAAATTTTGTTCCTCGTAACAACTGTTGAAACGATTATTGTTTTCTTTTAGACTTAAAGATAAAATACTTCTTAAGAATTGTAGTACAAATTCTTTTAAAATTGTTATTCCCTTTTATTCCGTACAGCTGATTAAACTCGAGAATATTGAGCAATGTCATATGAAAGGCAAAACGTGCTGGTATTCCTCAGTTTTTTGGAACAAAAGTTTATTTTTCAGTAATTCATGCATTTTTCAGTTATGAAAATCTTTTAATAGCTTTTATCTACCCACAATTGATAATTATAACAAATATTAAGTGTTTCTAGATAATCAACTTTAAAAAATAACTTGTATAAAATGAGCTCGTCCTATATTTAATGTGAAAATGTCTGCCCTTGATTCCTTTTATGTTTCATTAAAAATCGATACAATAGTCAAAATGATTAAATCCACACGCAATAATATTAAATGCTCCACGAAAGGTTAGTCCTGGTTTTTACAGAAGAATTATTATAAACATAATAAGGAATTATAAAGTATTATAAATTATTTATATTTTTAATCAAAAAATTCATGTATTTGTGTTCTGATCTATAATCAATTGAAAAAATACACAGCAAAAAGTAAAAATAACTTTTATTTTAGGTAAGCAAATTATGTGCTTTCATCGAAATTAAAGCATTTCCTGAATCTGCTATAAATAAATAATTTTTCTTAGTATGTATGATGATATGATTTTTTCCTAAAGCTATTTCTTGCTAAAAGTTTGTAAGCATTTCGAGTTTCGGGAAAAATAAAATCAGGTGATATCAGATGTTATTTATTTTTTGTGACAAGTCCACAATCTTAATGCCTCCGCAGTGGAAATAAGAAATTTGGACTGTAATGACAAATTTTCTAAAATGTTGGAAGTCAAACAACCCTTACTATATTTATGATAACATTGTATAGTAACATAATATTCTTTTCATGTTTTTCTTTTAATATTTCCAATGATATTGTTATAGATATGATAAGCAGACTAAACTGGACACAACTAAATCCTTACTCAAGTTGTCTCTCAAAATCTAGTTTAAAAACTTGTAGGTACATCTTTTATTTTGAAATTATAATTTCAGCTTAATTATTATGTAATAAGAAATTTCACCGGTAACAAAAATTTTAAATACTGGTTTTCTCTGTTGAATTCCTTGAGCCACATGAGATATATTATAATTTCGAAACAGAAAGATGAAAAACAAATAAAAACAATGTTTTTGTTAAAGCAACATTTATTTTCATATAAACATAAATAACAAACAACCGTGTGAATATCATGAATTATTTTTTAGAACCATTTTCATTCTTGTTTGTCATGAAATTTAGCAGATCTAGTCTATTGATAACCCCACATATAACTTCCTTCATGTCAGACGAATCTTGAGCATTATCTAAATATAAAATGAAAGAAAGTGTGCGTTTTACAAAAATATTTTCACATTCATTTAATAAAATAAAAACTAACGTTTTTGTTGTTCCTGAAAAACGAACACGTAAGGTTCTGTTTCTAGTATCCGCGCTACTTTCCCCAAAATCGTTCGCATGTGAACTTTCATTGGCCTTTTGATTAGCAATTTTCGCAATGGTTGATTATCACCTAAATTTTGACTAACCATTTTGTTAATCATGTCATATGTTGTTACTGAGCCGACCAAGGAACTAAATGTTTAAAATAATTTTATAATTATGCATTTATGATGTGATGATTTTAATTCTAGTACTTACCTATCGTCGTTCAGAACAGCGATATGGTCTAATCGGTTTGCCGTCATAGTATCAAGAGCTTCTTTACAAGTCACATTAACGTTGATTGTTTTAGGAGGCTGAAGATTCAGCTCAGAGACCTTATGGTTCCACCACCAATGTCCATGTTCATTAACAGGTTCAATAAAATCACGAGCTTCCATCCAATTGTCAGAAACAAATTTCGTCATATAATTGCGAATATTATCGGGCAAGACGACAACACAAATCTGTCCCTTTTTTAAATCTTTTGCTGCACGTACCGCAGCTGCAGTAACTGCTCCACTACTGCCTCCGCATAGTAAGCCTTCTTCCTGTATCATACGTCTTGCCATTGTAAAACTCTCTTTGTCAGTAGTTTTGACCCATTTATCCACAGCACCATGGTCTAGAACAGTGGGAATAAAGTCATAACCAATTCCTTCAACTTCATAAAACGATGTTTTTGTATCATTTATAATTTCGGGGCGAGCCAGAATTGATCCTTCGGGATCAACACCAACAACAGTGCAATTAAGTTTCTTGTCTTTGATCTTCCGTCCAATTCCAGATACTGTGCCACCTGTTCCAGCAGAACAAACTATCATGTCTACTTTTCCATCGAGCTGAGCTAGTATCTCTTCAGCTGTTCCATCATAATGAGCAAGAGGATTACTACAGTTTTTATACTGATCTAAAATAATGGAGTTTGGTATTTCTTTTTGCAATCGTTGAGCGACTGCAATTAATCCTTCAGGAGATTCCACCCCTTCCTCAATGGGGGTTCGAACAATTCTAGATCCTAGTGCTCTTAAAGCGTATACCTTCTCATTAGACATTTTGTCTGGCATCACTATCAGACTCTTGTAACCTCTCACAGCAGCTACCAAAGCAAGTCCAACTCCAGTATTGCCGGAAGTTGGTTCAATTATCGTGCATCCTGGTTTTAAAAGTCCTTTCTTTTCGGCATCCATAACCATCCGAAAAGCAATCCGATCCTTAACTGATCCTCCCGGATTCATAAATTCACATTTAACATCTAAATTCAAATGAAAATGTTTCATACAGCTTTATGTAGAGCTTTCAAAATATAACGTACACATTTCACATTCGAGACCATCTTCTTTTGGAATTTTGTTAAGTCGTACTAGTGGTGTCCCACCGATAGTCTGAAGGATGTCCGAAAATGCAGGTTTCGTTTGGACACTAAAATGAAAAATGTGAATGTTTCAATTTACCATGCGTTACTCAGACAACAATTTTGTTACTTTTCTCTACAGGTATGGGGGGATGCCTCAGTCGTTCCTGCTGACCATTTGCACTTGGAACGATCTCCTGGAAAAATAAAATCTGGTGGAAGACGACTCAAGTCAGCCTGACGTCCACTTAAATCCTTGCATTTAGATTCAGGCATTTTTCTTTAGACCAAAAGTTTTCCTGAGCAATGTGAATACCTAAGATAGGTAATAAGATTAAACATGTATAAAATAAGCATAAGAATGCCAAATCATATTCATAATTCTTATAAATAAATTTCAAACACTTTGAGTTCAGTTTGTGATACGGAAATGTCCTTTTATTCGTCCTTATAATTTTACTATTTCTGCGATATCATGTAGATATCTTTTTAATTTAAGTTTCATAACCAAAGCACACTAATTTTTATGAAAATCATACTTTATGCTGTTATATCTCAAGGGAAGACTTCCACGAATGAACTGTAAAAAGAACCTGTTGGGTTCTGAAAGAAAGTCCAGTCCGTCTACGATGATGGAACTACGATCACTAATGTCGTTTAGGCGGTAAAAACTATTTGAAGCCCACGTATTCGCAAATTGGGTCCTCTGATTTATTTTATTTTGGGAAATATAAAATCGGAAAACTGAAAGTTTCCATTAAATCATGAAACCATCTACTAATATATCTTTTTCCGGATACGCAAATATCGTCACGAAAAACAGAGAAAGTTCTTTGCGAATAAACACGTGAAGAAATTATTTATAACTGAACTCAAAACAAATATCACCACACGCATTTCAGGTGATAATACAACATTATGCAAGAGCCGTGTAGCAAAAAGCCGGCTGTATAAGAACACTACATATGCTATACCTTTGAAGTAGCCAATGTCAAAATTTAAAACACGCAATCCTAACCAAGACCTGTATCGCAATGAAACTAAACAAACCCCAAGCACTAACTGGGCTTTTAAACTCAAAATTCCAGACCACAAATAATTACAAAATGAGCCACATGACAAAGAATTCTTTTCACTTAACAATAACAATGGTTATGTGGTTCGTCAGTGAGTGTTTAAGTGCTTCCGCACGAATTGCAGAAGCTGCTTTCATCTCAACCTGCATTTCTGGTAACAGGTTTGTCCGGTAAAGAATTGTCAAGTCATGTTATATACCCAAAAAAATGGTATATTAGCAAAATCACTCAAAAAATTTGTTTGTTTAGGTATTGAGATAGATTTAATTCTCATCATCTAGAGAAGGTCACTTCCCAAAATTTTCACCGAAACTATGCCTATTCACGATGACTGAAATTTGCGCAAACTCGTTTTGCATTGTTTTGAGCACGTTTTTCGTTCGACAGAATATTCTCAGTTTCCTTCTCTACGTAATTGCTTGAAAGAGGAACCTCAAAGTCTTATAAGACAGCACAGTGGATTTCGCCTGTATATTTGCTGCATTAGGCCTGATTCACATGCTAGTTTCAGCACAGTGTATCAAATGATTCGATATTCTTTGCATTTGCAGTAGCATTCTTCCTCGATTAATGATGATTAAGGTGTTTTTCGTAATTTCAATTACATTCAATTTCCATGAAGTTGAATTTCATGCTACAACCTTCATTCAGTCTCAAGGAGGAATATTGTTTCATTTCCGAGTGATAATAACTGCATTTGGACGACCTGTAATTCATCTTCTACATGAAAATCTATCTTCTACAAAATAAAGCTCGTGGAAATTGAATAGTTCACTTGTTTTATACAATTTTACGTAATTTTCCGTAGTCAAGATGAAGAATGAAACATCATAATGAATTTGGTTTCTTCAAGAAGTAATTAATGGTTTCTGAATAATTTAAAAGTTGCATAACACTCTTACTTTCAATTTTCTGTAATATGACGAACATCTCTATTGAAATAACAAGGAGGTGAACTGTAGGAGAAACATTTTTTGGTTGCCAATAGCTAATTAAATCCTCGTCAATAGCTAGCACTTTCATGAGTACAGACGTGGAAAGTCAACACCGAGTACCTTGTAAAATAGTGACGATATCCTTAATGTGCAACAGTTTGTACACTATCGGACGATCAACCCTCAATATGTACCTCAACGCGAACAGAAATCAGTTTAAATTTTCTCGGAACACAGGTCTAAACGTTGTTTATTAGATGATCAATAACAACACTGTAACACCGACACGATTATACACGAATGTATTTAGGAACTATGATTTTTGGGTGGAAAACCTTCTTTTATAATTATTTTACTGTGGCAAACCGTATTACGGTATATAGATAACATTTTTCATTTTCGATTAATCATGGTGATTCCTTAGAACTGTGTTATATTTTTAGCAAATCTACAAGATTTGAAATAATAAAATACTTCGATTACATTGCACCGCTTGTTATTAGTTTATTTGTGAAATTTTATTGATAATTTTAGAATTAAGTATTGAAGTCAGTTTTTGGAATTTGTTTATTATCACACAATTCAAATGCATTATATCGTCACAATCAGTGAAAACCTTGACGTGTAACAGACAAGAAATAGGGATTTTTATCATTTTTATATTCATTTTCAAGCACAGAGTATATAATTTGATAATATATTATATGTAACTTAATAACTCTTACACATAGTACTCGATAATAATAGCTACATAATCAATGACTTTTATCCTTTTTTTAAACAAATTCGAAGTTGAAACATAGTTGAAATCGTAGGTTATTTGATAATTGCTCATTGCTTGTTTATCAACTCTTGTTCTTGGTTCTACTGATCCACTTCCACTTCAAACTTTTTGAGATTTTTTGGTTTATGTGGTGCTTCACATTTCTTAGTGGCCAAACCCATTTTAATGGATTAAAACTGAAAAATAAATGATCAGTAACAAAATGTACAACAAATTAATCTATCTATTGTTTGTGCCTTCTCTAATTCTCTCGACGAAGGTCAATGAAATTTGAAATTTCGTCATGGCTCCTCATCTTGAAGGTTCCTAATTCTTTGTGTGTTTCAATACAGGTAGGTACAATGTGGAATGGTCACTTGAATTAACTTCATATATATACATTCATTCATATTCATATTATGTATAGAGAGTTATATGTCCTGGTTATGTATAGAGAGAGAGTTGTACGTCCATTCATCATTTGTGAAATCTAGAAATAAAAATTCAATTTATCAGAAATCTTTTCCCTGAGGGTAAAAATTAAGTCTTACGGTTACATCCTTTCCCTATGAAGACATGTTGCAACGTACTCCACAATTCCTCCATTTTGTTATTTCTGAAGCTTCTGAGTCATCCGTCTAACTAACATATTACTAGACATTTGTGGCTGCTCAAGTCAAAGTAGATGCTGAAACACTTTAAATAAAACCATGGAAGAACATCAAAGGTGACGATATAAAAGTCTTGAAGGAGGAAATAACTTTTATCCAGTCGACCAACTTAATTCTGTTGTGGATATGACATCATTGGGTTCATCATTAAGTTTGTGTCCTTTTCCAATATGTCTTCAGAAATGTTTAAAAACATAGGAGGAAAAACCAAACAAAAATAACAAATAAACCCTGACTGTACCTTGGTTGTTTGAAATTAAAACAAAATTAAAATTTTGATTATCATTTATTTCTGTTTATCATAATTTGGCTTTTCGGGCCCATTTGCGTAAGTACAATGTTTATTTGAATATATTATAACAAAAAAGCATTTAACAATATTATATAATACATTTAAATTACTATATTCAATATAGTTTCTACAATGATTAACAAAATAAGTCTCCTATGATTTTTCATTTGTTTCAGAATTCTTTTATTACACATTTATATAAAATAACATAAAGCATTCACAATTTTCTTTCAACTTTAAAATCTAAAAAATTCAACAAAAATATTATATATCATTACATTTTTATTTAAATCACAACTATATAATATATTATTTAGCATTTGATTTGTATGCGTGCTGGAAATCGTTAAAAGTCAGTATGGAGTGTAAAACACTGTCAATAAATATTTTTGTCAAGAATGATCACAAGAATTTGCATGGCTAAACTGGAATTCCATATAAATTTCACATGTCCAGGCACACAGTTTGCATAAAAAGTTGAAGAAAGTATATAATTAACAATTTCTTTGGCAATGGAGTTGATTGTGGCAATTTTAGTAAAATTTTCATTTAATGTATTATTGTTCCTTAGTCAAAATTTAAGTGACTCGGATCTTGCTAATTGAAACTTGCTTTAGCAGCAACATACCACAAATGTTTATAAAACACAATAAAAATATTGGCTAAGTAAATCATACGTATCTCATAATAATGTTTATTACAAAAATTACATATTGTCATTTAAATAATAAAAAAACCATGTTGGCTCCATGATGAAGATGAAGATTTTCCGCCCGTTTTTGTAAATTTGTATAAGCTGAGCTGTCAGAGCAGGCCCCCAAGTCCGGTTTGAAGGGAAAAGTGAATATTTCTTTCACCGCAAATAGTTACATCAGATAAACTTTAAGGAAAACGAGTGTCAAAAAGTGGTATCGAGGGTATAAAAAGTGGTTTAGGACTCTCGAGCCTTATTGGAGAAATTGTGGAGCTCGTAGCGTGCTTTTCGTAACGTTCGGCTATTGAAATCCAGAAAAAATCAAAAATCCGTGACAATTGTGTTTGCAATATTGTAATTAAATGAGATTAAATTTCGCATGAACTGCCGAAAAAATTGACTTATAAAACCGGTTTTACCTTTACTACGCGGTCGGTACATTGAACGAAAAACAACATGTTTGAAAATCTAAGTGAATTGAAGGAAATATTGCTGGAAAATAACGTTGCTACTGCGGGTAGTAAACCCGACTTGGCCAGACTAATGAGTTTAGAGAATTGTGATAAAATTGTTCAAGAATGGTTATCAAAGTGAAGTGCATTTGAATGGGAGTTGAGTACGAATGGAATAAACTTGAAATTAGAAAACTAATATCAAACACCTTCAACTAAGAGTAAAATAACCCCATCATAAAACTAACCCTTTTATAGTAACTTAAGGAGGAAGAAAACTACGATTTGAGCTAACCTCCAACTACAATAAATTCCAGAACCTTATATAAGATGCATGTTTTTAGGGAACAGGAATTCGAGGACAGTTGTCCTCGACCAGGAAAAAAGTGCGAGGCGGTTTGTTTACTCAGATGTTCCCTATTGTAAGGACCAGTGCACTAGCACTGGAATTTCAAAAATAAAATTGCAATTTGCATGTATGGTGGTTTGTTTATTTTTCTCGTTTGTACGTCGGTCTAGGGTTTATTGTTTTGGGAATGGCATGCGTTCCTTTTTCGTGCATGTTAGGTACACATGATCCTTTTTTTTGTGAATCCCTTCCTTAGTCCAAAACGGACTGAAATATTTTTGACTTAGTTGGTGATACTTACCAAATCTTGTAAGACGTGTTTAAGTGAAATTTTAGAGATTGAATCAAAAATATAAGTTGAATTGAGAAAAAGTCAGGTGAGTTCTCTCACTAAGTTTAAAGATTTATTGATTAGTCCTCTTTTTGTTGTGATTGAAAAATTGAATGAGTGATGTTGATATTTGGATTAGTCCTTTCTACGTGTGATCGGAGTTGGGGACTCCACAGTGTTTTATAGTTTTTCTTGGAAATGTGGTTGGTTTTCTCCCATTTCCATGGATCTGGTGAGGTTGGCTTTCTCCTGCACCTGACCCAGTTGATGTTGTTCCCTATTGGGTTGGTTTTCTCCCATAGGAGTGATGTGGTTGGTTTTCTCCACGTGTTAGTGTGAATTTACCCGAATACTGATCAGCGGTTTGGAGTGATCATTGTTATTGTTCATTGATTTTGTTGCGCATTGTATGTGAGAATTAATAATATCAGTAGAGTAAAATAGTTAATAAATTCTAAAGAGATAGTGTAGTTCTTTACAAAAGGGGTGTGTGGTTGGTTTTCTCCCACACCTAGTGGTCGGTGTTAGGTTGGTTTTCTCCTGCACCTTGACCCCTTTCTATGGTCCCCTATCGAACAGTTGGTTGGTGTTCTCCACTGTTCTTGATCGGAAGCGCTACTACAGGGTTGGTGTTCTCCCGTCATGATGTAGTGAAAGAGATCTACACTTGTGTTTCATTTTGCTTTGATAATTGATGATAACGTAGAAAAGCAAAATCCTCTACAGTGCACTCTTTCGTATTTTTGCATATAATCTTAAACTAACAGTGGTTTTTATATTTCCACAGGCGTCTTCTTCTTTTTAACATCCTGTGACCAGCATCCACGACTTGATCCCGACATATTTAAAAGTGTTACATCGAACTTTGATACTTTTAAAATTGTTTTATATTATACTTTGATCTAATACATACATATTATAATAATTTTTGTAATTTTTTTCTTTTATTAAAGATTTTATACTTATCCCTGTTAAAATATTGATATGGAAAATAAAAGTAGGGGAAACCCGGGCAAAGTGAATACCTTAACATGTTCAAGACTTTATCAGAAAAAGTATAAGAGATAGAAACAAAACAAATATCTCAAATCAGTCTTTATTAATTTCTTTTTCAATAAATATAATCATTTGATATTAATACTAAAACAATTAGTAGCTAAACAATAAGATTCAAAAAGGTGTCACAGTATTCACTTTGCCCAGACCCCCGGGTAAAGTGGATATGGTGCTCGGGCAAAGTGAATATGTAATTTCTAATTGCACAAAATTGGAAGTTACACTTGATAATTAAATTGAATGAACTGGAAAAACTTAAAAGGAACTATATTGTTAACTAAGACTTTCAGTTATCCCAAATATAATCTCCAAAGCCTTCGAAAGAGGATTATTCTTCGTGACACCATCTGAGACAGCTACTACATCGTACCCAATTTTCAATTGGATGGTCATCTAGTTCAATATATATTTCACCGCAAAAAAAAACATAAAATATCTTTAAATTTCTTAATTTTCTTGGGATGCTCATATATATATATCATATCCGCTTTGCCCTATTCACTTTGCCCGACATAACCACATTTAAGGTTAAGTCAATTTATATAAAAACTATTCATTTCGATTTCCTGTAACTCATATTATAAAAAGGAATTATTACACGTAATAGAACTATGGTACCCCCGAGGATGAGCACCAAATAATATAAAAACTATCATCAAAACAGTTACCTCGATTTATTACAAATTTCTTAACTTAAACACAATTCGGTGTTCTGTGGACGCCACGCAACGTGCACTTTTGTTAAAATATATATAGTTTACTAACACAAGATGGTCGAATGTTGGTATGGGACTGTAGTAAATAAATCAATCGGAATTTACGAAAATTCTAATCAAACACTCAAATCAATCTCGATTGAGGATCCAATTGGAATCCCATCTAAGGATTCCTATCGGATCGCACTCTCACACACACAACCCTCTGCCTCTTTTCCCTTACCTTTTTCCCGTTATCGTTTTTTCCTTTTACGTTCACCCTCGTCATTGACACCATGACGGGCGAACAAATTTACGACCCCTTTCCTTGAACCCTTGTTGAAAACAGGTCAATAATTTCCAGGGACCATTTATGACCCTCTCGAGATCATTATTTATGACTTTCTCGAAAGTCATTATTGCGCAACGGCGCCGACAAGTAAAAATTCGAGGAAATCTGTCCCTAAAATTCCATGTCCATCAAGTGGACAGATTATGAGTGAAAGTGCCGTTTCGACACTTGACTCAATTTCGCTCGAGGTGTCAAATTGCAAGCGCGACCTCCGTGAAGGGACGCGCGAGATCACATCGAGACGCTGACCACGCCTCAGTTAAAAAGGCAAGCCGATTGGGTCCCCTAAAGGACCGTCGGTAAGGCAGGTCTCGGATGCGAATCTAAAAAGAGGCAATGAGGATCAGAGAGGGCAGTCCAGTGGGAACTTCGACGGGTGACGGTCGGACAGAGTGGAAAGTGGAGAATATAGTTTAAAAGTACAGTTTTCAAGAAGAATTGAGTAGAAGTAAAATTATTAATATGAATTGATTAAAAGAAAGACTATAAAGAGAATTGAGTAGAAGTAAAATTGTTAAGATGAATTGATTAAAAGAAAGACTATAAAGAAAATTGAGTAGAAGTAAAATTATTAAGATGAATTGATTAAAAGAAAGACTATAAAGAGAATTGAGTAGCAGTAAAATTATTAAAAAGAATTGATTAAAAGAAAAATTATAAGGAAGAAGTGAGTAAAAGTGAAATTATAAGGAAGAAGTGCGTAAAAGAAAAATTATAAGGAAGAATTGAGCAGAAGTGAAATTATTAAGAAGAATTGATTAAAAGAAAAATTATTGAGTACAAGTACGATTTTTTAGGATGAATTGAGTAAAAGTAAAATTTCTAAGAAGAATTGGGTAAAAGTGAAGTTATAAGGAAGAAGTGAGTAAAAGTGAAATTATAAGGAAGAAATGAATTGAGTAAAAGTAAAACTTCTAAGAAGAATTGAGTAAAAGAAAAGTAGAATTATAAATAAAGAAGAGTTGGAGTAAAAGTAAGCCATAAATGTGAGTTTGAGAATGTATTGAACAAACCAACTAAATAATAAAGCGTATAGTGAGAATTTAGTGTGTTTTTAATCCGTTCTCGCCACGTCAACAGGGCGAAAAGGGGCAAGTGATCTTCTAATAGATGCACTCCTTGTCCTGTTATGAAAAGAGAGGACAAAAATAAAATTTTCATAACAGGACCCTGATTGTTTTCAAACGTATAGTTTGTGAATAGTGATGAAAATTCACTTTGCCCGGGGTATTCACTTTGCCCAGGTTTCCCCTACGTATTAACGCCAACTTTATAACTTATCACGGGCGTAGCCAGGGGGAGGGTTTCGGGACGCAATTTTTATGTATTCGGCAGTGCTACCCGAAGGAAGTACATCTGTCGTCAGCAGCAGGAAGCAGAACCTGAAGTGTGGAAAGCAGCTATGACTACCACCTCCCCTACTCCAAAATCTGCTTTGGAATGCTAAGATTAGTGCGATCAAAAATTATATCCAAATATTTACACGTTGTTACAAATATTGGCTACCATACCTGTTTCCACTGCTACACCAGAAAGGACTTTTTCAAGCCTACGGAGACTTAAAAACTTCTTACGGAACACAACGAGTGAAAACAGACTGGCTTGGCTCTCATGAATATTCACTATGGGATAGAAATTGATGCGAATGAAGTAGTGGATAGATTTTAAAAAGAAAACAGAAGATTAATTCTGTAGTGCATATGTAATCAAATGAACCTTCTGTTTCTCATATATAAAGGTTATTGCATGCACTTTCAGTAGTTTTATTTTCTTGAATGAGAAGCGTGACGAGAGACAGATTCAATACTGTGTTTAAAGAGTAGCTGGTTGAGAGAGAGATTAAAACGTGAGATATATTGATTTTCAGCAGCAGATAGTAAAGCGGTAAGTGTTCAATCATGAAGAGAAGAATCGAACGTGGCTTTATTGTAACTAATTACAAAAACATCGGACCACCCATGCCCATAACCATCATTGAAAATGCGTCGCCATTTGATATTCATATCAAATGGCGTGTCCATGAGTTTCAGGGAACCATAATCGAAAATTAATGAGTCTGGCCTTGGAATCAATCCCTTCTGTGTTGACAATCGATCATGCCATTTTTTGGACAATCATTTTCAGTCTGAATCAATCTGTCAACAAGAGCAAATCAATCCGTGGCCGAGTTCGAATCGTTCGTTACCAGAGTGTAGATCAAGGGTTTTCAAACTATACTATAGATGATCATAGAGTTACAATCGTAGAATTACTAAATCTCAATGTGCAAAATAAAAAGGACTTGTTAAAATCTTAAAGTGTTGGTTTTTGTTTCCTTTTAAGAGCTACACCGCGATTTTATACAGTAAGTATTCATTTCTTCCGTTTCTCCTTGTACGAATTTCACATTATGTATTTGTTTCTGATAATTTAGAGAAAATGGACAATAAAATTGAAGATATAGGTACCCTCCCCAACGGATGTATCAGGAGCCCAAAGGAAACCTGAAACTATCCAGTAGTGCAGCCAAAGTAAAGCTGCCCTCGACATTATGGACAAGATTTTTGGAGAATATACCACGAAACGAACAACAAGACGGTGGCTATACGCTTTTTTCATCAATATTCAGGAATTCGCACCTTCTGCAGCCTACATTTTGTATATGGAGAACAATGATTTGAATACAACATCATGGATCATGCACTTGGATCTTGGAAGACAGCTAGCTTTACCAGGAATCATTGAACGTTCGACGAATAATAGACTATGCAGCACTTTCAAAAAGCGTACAAAACTCAGATGTAAAATATTGGCAGTCGTAATAAAACCTTAGTATAGTGAAAGCGTTATTTTTCTTCAGACAACCGAAAATTCCTATACAATTAAATGTAAATATATACAAAATAATCCCTTTTGTTAGGCGAGTAAAATTTTTATTGATTTTTCTGTTTATTTTTTTCGACTAATTATTTTAAAGTGTTGCGTTGGACACTTGAGTCCCTTCTTTTAATTTCTTTCTCTGGATAGGGTTTCAGATCATAAATTAAAAATATTTTCTTATGTTTAGATAAGACGTTTCTCGCGGTTTTTATCTTACATTCACTGTAGGTCCAAGGAATTTGTATACCACTTGTCCCTTAAAGAACCGATAAAGAATCGTTCTGTTTTACCCAAATCTAGGCTTACATACGAAATGAAATTTAGTCACTTGCGACATTTTCAGTGAGTATGTTGAATAATTTCAGTGGTGTGTTCATTGTCAAATTATAAAATCTAATCATTGTAAAGTTATTTGCACAGTAAAAGTAAAGTAATTTACAAACTGCAGGTGACCTAAGAAGTACATCAGGTGGGTGGATTAGTTCCCTTATACATATATTTTGCATGGAATTTCCATTTACGTTTTGTTGGTGTATATGTATACAATGTGAGTGCGATCGTATATTTTGGGGTACCGAGGTAGGTCCGGGTATCCTGTACTTTGGGTGTGTCCAAGTACAAAAACAGTGCTGTGGTTGGTCCAGGCACTTAATTGAAAGGGCGGTAAGTCCGCTGTGCTGTCGTAAGTCCGAGCACATATAAATGCGGTCCGTCCGCTTAAAGATAGGCCATGGTTTGTCCAGACCTTCTGGGTAAAGTTTATAAGTTGGAGTGATTGATGCTAACAGCGTGAAAAAAAGAAAACCACTAACCCCACTGAGTATACGTTTATACTCAAAACCCATTTTTTTTATATTTCAGGTGAGCACACTCGCGCTACGACGGGCCAGAGTAAATAAAATTAATTGTTCTTTTTTTTGAAGCATTAAAATTTGTGTTTGATAAAAATAGAAACTTAAATAATAAAAGTGTTTATATTTTTGAATATGTTCTTTCAATCTTAATACTTTAAAAAAATTATATTTCCTGGGAACAGAAATTTCTGACTATTCCCAGGTATTCCAGGTATTTTTTTTAAACACCCGACCCATCCTTTTCTAAAAAAAAGAAACATGTGTGGATTTCACACGCGGTAGAAGTGAAACCTTCAGAGAAACTAAACTTCAGACAAAATCATGTTTAACGGCGCTATTACTTCGTTCTAATGTTAATTTTGTTTCTTTCCTTATATTTAGGTCTCATCGCCCTACAACTCTCCGTCCCACAGCCGAACTCAATGTTCTATTTCACAACCTGTTTAGTCCTGTGGGATCCTTGATCCTTTTGAGACCACACAAAGAATGCAGCATGCACATGATTGTTGACATGTGCATGCCATCTAGGTTCATCAAAAAACAAGGAAAATATGTAAATTGATCTACGCTTAGAGTTCATAAATCATAGACATTTGTGCTGATTTATGAATTCTAAGAAACCCACCTAAGTGTTAGCCCCTAAGTATTAAAATGGTTTAAGAAAAGGGAACAGCGTGGGAACGCTAAATAAAATAAAGTAGTCTGAAAAGAAACGCAGCTCAATTAAGACACATTTAGTTAGTCACAGTTAGTTTTTGTAGGATCCGGAAATAATAGTTATTATATAGTACATTGTAAAAATAAAGTGTTAAATATATATAAATTGATGCTTTTTTCTTACGCCAACCCTAAAAACTCTTAGAAAATAAAACGTGCGTCGTTAAGGTAAACGCGGGTATGGACATGTGAGAACGTCATCGTTCACTTAATTAAAATTTTGTCCAAGTATTAAACAGATGCACTCCTTGTCCTGTTATGAATGAGAAGTTGTCTTACAGAAGAAAAAAATTCATAACATAACTCCTGACTAAGTAAATAATCACAGATGATACCAACATAGCCATAGTCCTATCAATTAAAAAAACATACTCTATAGTATCCATGACTCTTTTTCGTTTCATCGAGTTTCAAATCACAACAGTGCTAAAGAAGTTTTCACTTCATAAAAAAAGAAGCGTTACAAAGTCTTGGTCGCCACGAGCGATACTTGATTCCGTGTGGGCTTTTCTGTCGTCTTAGGCTTTCTTTCAAATGTTTTGTAGTAACGCACCACCCTGTTACTCGATCGTCGTGCCAACTCCGTCACACGCGGCGAACACCACAATCGCACGAGACAGGCTGGTGGTGCTACGTAGGCAACCTACGAACAAACAAGTCAGTTGTTGCTAGGTGGTGATTGAGGCAAGTCGTAACGAGGCATTGACAGTGGGAAGACCGGCACACCGGAGCAGGTCAGGAATTGGAAACAAAAAGTAAATTAAGTGAGTAGACATAACAAAACAGATATTAAGTGAGTAGACGAAAATGTACACAATTAAAGGTAATTTAATAAAGTTCTGCGTACATTTATGTACGTCCACCACATTGGTGACCCCGACGTGATATGAATACGCAACCTTCTGATGATGCCAAATTTAACATCATTACATTATTAACATGCTTCCAAGTTGATTCTTTCAAAAGTTTATTGTGCCTAGTTTAACATTATTTTAAGTGTTTAAAATAATATAATGATTCAATGGTACATAAATTGTAAATGCCGCGTTTAAACTCAAAACTATGACAGACTTCACTTCGTTCAAATACACATTTTCAAAAACCAATCGAAGATTATCGTAAGTGCGTTACTAAGAATATACCAGTCAAAGGATTGAATGGGTAAGAAAATGCGAACATGACGAGCAGCCGTACACATATGTAGGTCGCTTCTCCGCTCATCAAGTGTTCTTCCAACTTCTGGACACACGAACTCATCGAAAAATGATTCGAGTGCCACGAATTAATAAGTAATATCAATAATTATTTCTGCAAGCAGATACTATATATTTTCGAATTTTAAGTTTTGTCTTAAGCAACGATGGAGATTACATAATTGGGTAATTTGTTGTCTAATTAACTTGTTAAAGTGAAGAGAATGTGTCAACGTTACTAACTGACAAAAAGATAACTCAATACAAGGAACTTCAGGTTGAATTTCACCAGATAAGTGAGTTGAACGGTGCACCGGGGTGTAAGGATATTATAAATTATATGCAAAGGCAATAAATTTAACATAACATTTAAATAATGATATCCAAACATTACAGGGGTGTTAATCATAAGGAGAGTTTCTCCTGGAACTAAGGGTGGATTACACCTGTGTCCCCCACGGTTGGTGTTCAACTAAAGTCGCAAATGTTAAATTATCACTTGATCTCGATTTGTGAAGGATACAGTTTTCGTTTTCGAATTTTGGTTTAACAAGGCATATAAGAAAATTCATGTGTGTTTTTCTTCTGTTTTACAGATTTTGTGACTTCTGCCAAAGCAGTGAGGCGCCTTTACCATTTACTGATAAAAAAATGCTCTTTTTTATGTATTCTTCAACTTAGTGATAGTTAATTAATCATAACATAAGTAAATAAGAAATACTCAAACGCGTTTTCCGCACTTAAAATTTCTGCCGAACGAGTGACATTAGTATTATTCGACTCAACATCGACTCATTATTTTGTGACCCAACATGGTATGTTATGACAAAAACGCGAATAAATATGAATGCAATAAACCGCGAATAAATACGAATCCAATTAGGAATATTCTCACGCGACTAAATAAATCCAACTAAGAATATTCCTTAACCAACATATGGTCACCACCCCTGTCTTATCTTCGCCTTCAGGTAGGTTATTTTTACCCTAACACCCTCACGCCTTCAGGTAGGTCCTTTTTACCCTAACACCCTCACCCTATGCTAGCGACAAACCGTCGACCACAGAGCCATAAAGTATCCGAACCACTTGTCCCTTTCGAATTTCTCTTCGTTCTTACCTTTTTTTTTTGCTGCCACAAAGTCTCAAGTGCAAGTCCCTTTTTCTTTTTATGACCGTTTGGAATTAGGGGTAATTAGAGCCTCGCCGCTTCTCGGCAAATTTATGATAGCACGACAAGTGCATTTCTCTTTATTTCTCTTTATGACCCTACAGAATAATATTCTGGAAAATTATCGTAATTGGAAACCTTGCCTCTTCTCGACAAAGATTTACGACACACACGCCTGTTTGGCACATTAAACTCAAACGCTGATGCACTTAGCCGTGCCATACCTGCGGAGGGAACCGAACCTGAAGAAAATGATATGGAAAGAAAACTTCCACCTATGGATTTGCATACGACAAATCAGACTTCGGTCACTCAGACTTCGGTCACCCAGACTTCGGTCAACGGGACTTCGGTCCAAGAAGAAATAGATGATAGAAATATAAACGAAAATTCACAGAATCCAAGATCAAATCCAGAAAACTCTAAATCTAGTATAAACGAAAATCTACAAAATCCGAAATCTAAATTAGAAGATATAAACGAAAATTCACAGAATCCAAGATCAAATCCAGAAAACTCTAAATCTAGTATAAACGAAAATCTACAAAATCCGAAATCTAAATTAGAAGATATAAACGAAAATTCACAGAATCCAAGATCAAATCCAGAAAACTCTAAATCAAATATAAACGAAAATCTGCAAAATCCGAAATCTAAATCAGAAGATATAAGCGAAAAATCACAGAGTCCAAGAGCAAATCCGGAAAACCCGGGTGAACTAGAAACAAACTCTAATCCAAAAACAAAATTAAAGCCAGGATCCATAACCATGGACCAAGATGCAAATATAAACGTGGTAACGAGAAGCCAAACCAAACTCCTAAATCAAACCCCTGAAATCAAGGAAATCGTACCAACTAGAATGGGCGACTCTACCAAAAGAGATATTGATATTTTAGAAAAAAATGACTCCCTTATTGATAAAAATCTCGACCACAAATTTTTCATAATCCCCATACAGGGAAGCACCCTGGAAAACAAGCTGAAAACCAAATTAGGCAACCAGAATAGCAATTTCAGCGCATTCGAAAAGTTTCCCTACAAAGGCGGAAGCACATATCACGTTTACAAAATAAGGCTCCCCGTACGCTCCACATCAGACCTAGCTAATCTGGAGGAAACTCTAACAAAAATTCTGGAGCAAGTCGAACACCTAAAGCTAAAAGAAATCCACTTATCAACCCCAATCAACAGCTTAAAGGACAAATTAACCATAAGAAACGCTATCCAAAATATCACAAAATCCAGAGAAGTGACTATAAATCTTTACTTAGGACAAACAGAAACCCCAAAAACCAAACAAGAAGTTCAACAAATACTCAACGATTTCCATATACTCCCCACTGGTGGACACCAAGGTGTATCACGCACCATCAAACGAATCCAAAAGCAATTTAGATGGAAAGGAATGATCAACGATATCACCACGTTCATAAAAACCTGCGAAATATGTCAAAAAAATAAGGTATCAAAAAACCCCAAAATCCCAATGAGGATTCCCCATACTTCCAACAAACCCTTCGAAAAGGTATATCTAGATATAGTAGGACCCTTACCTACCTCGTATAATGGCAACCGATACCTATTAACCTTTCAAAACGACCTCACAAAATTTTCAGATGCAATCCCTATCCACAACGTAGAGTCAAGCACACTAGCGGAAGCATTCGTTACCCGAATTATATGCAAGCACGGAATACCTGAAAGTCTTCTTACCGATCAAGGTGCAAACCTTGTCGCAGGAATGTTCAACGAAGTTTCCAAACTATTAAAGATTAAGAGATTAGCTACAACCCCCTACCACCCCCAAACCAACGGTGCCCTCGAAAGAAGTCACAGAACCCTAACTGAGTATTTAAGAGTATATGTGGACAAAGACGCACAATCCTGGGATGCTTGGACACCTTATGCTATGTTTGTCTATAACACGACACCCCATACAAGCACCAACTATACCCCTTTCGAGTTACTATACGGATTCCCAGCCGTCATCCCCAGTCAACTTCAAAGTACCCCTTCCACGTGCTATAACTACGATGACTATTCCAATGAGTTAAAAGCCCGTCTGCAAATAGGATACCAAATAGCTAAAGAACTAGCCCAAAAGCAAAAACGGATATCCAAAGCATATTACGATAAAGGCACTAAAGAAAAACATTTTAAAGTAGGAGACCAAGTCCTCCTAAGAAATCCAGTGAAAGTAAATAAATTCTCTCCCTTATGGAACGGCCCATATACCATCACCGATATAAACTCTAAAGAAAACAGCACCGTCAAAATCCGAAACAAGTACAGGCGCGTACATAATAACAATCTAAAACTATACTTCCCTCCCATCCTAACCAACCAATTCCCCTCCAGCTAATACAAAGTTAAACAAGTCAAAAAAAAAAAGAGAAAGGGAAAGAAAAAAAAAATAATATAAATATATATATATATGAAAACCCTCACGCAATACAAGTTTAGGGAAACTATCTGTACAAACTAGTAATAGTAAAATTTTATAAATCATTGAAATATGTAAGAAACCAATTGAACTTTTAAACAAAATCATCGATAAATCATAAATTGTAAACAAACCATTGGTCTGTTCTAATTTAAGGAAAACAATGCTGTAACATTAAGAATAGAGCTTAAGAACTAGATGTAAAACTATCGTTACTGATGCGAAGAGGAATGAAGAAATCCATACATATTTCAAGAGTATCAAAAAACGGACACTGGAAAAATTTTCCGGAAGAAAATTTTTTTCCCAGGGGGAAGGGAAATGTTATGACAAAAACGCGAATAAATATGAATGCAATAAACCGCGAATAAATACGAATCCAATTAGGAATATTCTCACGCGACTAAATAAATCCAACTAAGAATATTCCTTAACCAACATATGGTCACCACCCCTGTCTTATCTTCACCTTCAGGTAGGTTATTTTTACCCTAACACCCTCACGCCTTCAGGTAGGTCCTTTTTACCCTAACACCCTCACCCTATGCTAGCGACAAACCGTCGACCACAGAGCCATAAAGTATCCGAACCACTTGTCCCTTTCGAATTTCTCTTCGTTCTTACCTTTTTTTTTTGCTGCCACAAAGTCTCAAGTGCAAGTCCCTTTTTCTTTTTATGACCGTTTGGAATTAGGGGTAATTAGAGCCTCGCCGCTTCTCGGCAAATTTATGATAGCACGACAAGTGCATTTCTCTTTATTTCTCTTTATGACCCTACAGAATAATATTCTGGAAAATTATCGTAATTGGAAACCTTGCCTCTTCTCGACAAAGATTTACGACACACACGCCTGTTTGGCACCTAAACAAACAGCAACGCCCCTTTGATTAGCGTGGTGACGCCTGCCATTTCCGATCGTCGCATCGCAAGCCGATTGGGCAATCGAATGCCTATCGGTAATGCAGATCGCGATCGGAAAACGGATAAAAACCGGGGCAAGAATCCTGTCCACGACAGTCTAATACACGAGAGTCCACTACAGTCCACTTCACGAGAGTCAACTCCGGTCTACGACACTCTCGAGACAGTCGCGAAACTTATTGGTAGAGATCCTCCGAAATTTCCGTTCCTCCTCGCACAGAACGACATCGTCTTAACCATAAATCATACTTGAATAAATATCATAAATCTCAGAAATCATAGATAACTTTAGTGTAACAACAAAAATATAAAATAAATATCGTAAATCGCCGAAATCGTCTATAACTTTAGTGTAACAACAAGATATAAAATAAATATTGTAAATCGCCGTAATCGTATATAACTTTAGTGTAACAACAAAATATAAAATAAATATTGTGAATCGCCGAAATCGTATATAACGTTAGTGTAACAACAAAATATAAAATAAATATTATAGTGTGAATTATCAAAACTATAGAGTCTATTGTAAGAAGCAATTGGAACTTAACGCTATTATTAAGAGACAGTTAATAAAGTAGAATGCATTAGTGAATAACCCCGTGTTTTCTTTAAAAGGGTACAAGTGAACTCGAAAGAGCACTCCTTGTTCCTTGTTGTGGTAAAGACGTGAAGTAACAAATAAAAATAAAAATATCACAACACGTAAACGAATCAAATGTTTGGTATAAGTAAAATAAATTGGGTACGAAATATGTAGAGTTCTAGAATTTGACAAATAAACGCTAAGATTGGCAGCTCAAAAAACCAATTTATCCGAACAATTTCTCCAAACTAATTCACAACAAGCAAACCATAAATAAATTATTTACATGAAGTGCAGCTATAACGGATGTTGGGTTTGTCGGAGTGAACAAGGGTTGCGTAAACTTTAAATTTCTTCGCCCTGATAAATCTTGGGGCATGCGTGGAGGCGCGTCACGATGAATATCACGAAATTGCTGCGTCATCAATTTTTGATTGATAAATTGCGATGAGAGCCTCCCAAGAAATAATTGTTGACATGGGCATTGTTGCTGCGTCAGCACTTTCTGCTTGACCGGATGTAGATGCTTGCTCCGAATGACATTGGGCCACATGAAAGGCTTTGGGGGTGCATAGGGGCATTTGGTCATTTGGTGGAACGTTGCATGATAATTGTTGATAAGAATCGATAGCGTTGCGTATCACGACACGGATAAATGCATATGCTCCCTGAAATTGCACAAAATTAGCTGCTAACAGATTTACTTTCATTTCTCTCAAATGAATTCAATGTACAAAACCGGCCACACCAACTTTACAAGGTTGAAGGTTGCAGTTGGTTTAAGCGGTTGAGAGAATAAAAGCTTAAGAGGCAAAATACGTATACGAACTCAGTTCAACTGCATTTCAATGACCGCGGCGGTACTCGTATGATTGGTGAGTTAGCAATTATATTATTATAAAATACAATAGTTGGGTAAAACTTAAAACATTTCAGTCTTAGCTTTCCTGTACCCATACCGAATGTATGTCAATCGTATTCTTTTAAGAAAAGTTGTAAATCAAAAGTGTAATTGTAGTGTAATGTTTCCAAAATGTCTCCAAAAAGTTGATCGAGAACATCAAACTGATGTAGTAACTTGAAATACCTTGTTCAGTCCACATGTTGAATTAGAAATTTAGCGTGACCCAAGCCAAGCCACTACTTGGGTGGGTTTGTATGAGCGTCACGCCAAAATGGCTTGGGTAATTAATTATCAGCATAAGTGTCCTGATTTGACACTTCAAGTGCCCAAGCCAAGCCACAATGGCGTGACGCTACCTTGGCTTGCATCTAAATACAGACTCAAGTGGATTGCACCAACCAAATATGTAAAGTGCAATCCACAAAAGAGGTCAGTCGGTCTTAACAAGTCGCCAGGACAACAAATCCTTTTTCGCCATCATAAGTCACCCCTCGTGCTAACTGTATCATCCTTTCGAATTGCTCAGTATTGTGTATTATACATATTAAACAGTGTGAACATTTGAAACATATTAAATCATAATTTTGGTATACTATTAATATATATGTAATTTTGTTTCAATTACAAAAGAAAAGTGGAAACCAATAACAACCTAATAATATCGTGGTAAACCAATCACGAGGAAAAACATACCTCATAGTAAATAAATGAATCATTCGAGAATTACACTTCTTCATTTAACGTGTACCACTCCTTTCAAATGTAAGGAATCTCTTACAAGAGCACTCTTCAAGCTGGATTCACTGGTCCGTCCGGCGTGTGCGGAACTGTTTTTTTTATATTGAGTTTTGACAACTCTCATGCCGTACTCATTTTGCGGCGAATTCAGTTCTCTCTCCACCAAAGTTGAACCAACTTCAACTTTCGTGCGGAAGATTTTCGTTTTAAATTGACATTGACATATTAGCAACCATTTTGAAAGTAAACGTGTTCAGAAGAAGTTTAGAAAATTAATACAAGAAAATGACTGGTAAGTGAATTTTGTGTTTGTTTTTTTGAAAAAGTGGTGGAAAACCTACCGTCTTTTATATAAAAACTGTTATTTTTAGATACAAGCATGGATATTGAAAATATTCTCATAATGGAAATAAGGAAACCTGGGAGGGAAATGCTGTTCGATCTTGGAAGTTTGTTACTGATTCTGGGTAACAGTAACATATAGAGTTGTTCGGTTGCATGGGGTTGTTTTTCGTCTCTTTTCGGTTCACTGAAATGTTTTCTTTGTTTCTTGAAATTTTTTTTAGTAACTGGATGAAGTCAGCATTATCCGAAAATTCGGATGAGTAAGCAGTACCAAACTCGCGTGGGCGGCAGTAGTCAGTTACTAAAGGATAACGGTGCCATCAGAGTGGAGGAGATAACATCGAGGATGATCATTCTTCTCGTTTGTATTGTCGACCAGTGATCCGAGTATTGATCGTCCGAACAAAGAAATTGATATTGTTTCAATCGGACTATTGATCCTCTAGCTCTGCAGTAAAATTTATCGTTGTTTGAAATTCATCCTTCCATATTTATGATCATGAACTCGCACAACTACAAAATTACCGCATTGTTTATTACTTTCTTTTCTAGTTATTAATTTTTGCCACTTTCTCATCTTTTTTCCTTGGAAGCAATGCAAAAACACCCAAATCTGTCGCTTATTTCCTGATTTAATTGGATCGTATGACGGAGAGAGTTTGATTCCATGATCTCTCTTCGCTCCCCTCTTCACCCCCTTCGCAATAATTGTCATTTTTTTCGTGACCCCTTAAAAGTATTGCTAAAATTTCTCATCAAAAAAATTTTCTTTTCAACCCGAAAGTATGCAGAAGTATAAATTGATACATGCATGTGTAAGTAGAGTGTAAGTAGTCTATGTCACCTACATATGTGTGGCAGCTCTGTAGCATCGGAAATATCATTCATTATATTTTACTGATGCCATTATTTTTTTAAATTGAGCTGCCTTAATTACGGTTTGAAAAACGTGTTCCTTAATACTTAGAGCAAATGTTGAACCACACGAATCTTCTGGGAGAGTAAGTATCACGAGTAAGGAACATTCGAAATGGTAATTGTTCGTGTGGAACGGTTCTTAATAATTTATTTGTTTTTTTTTTTAGTGATAAAGATGCGTGGCCTAAATGTAATAGAAAATATGCATGAGGCCACTGAAGAACTGATCTTATGGAGAGAGTAAGATACCGACAGCGGGAGACTCAACTCGACGAGGACGTTGTATCAGTAAATTGTATCAGTAAATTCAGGAGTAGTTAAATGTTAAATACCCAGTTTCTCCCTCTAAAAACCGTTAAACGTTAAATACCTAACGCATCGTCAGATTTATGCACGGCTAATGTACGCAATTACATCATTATGTCACATTTTGAATTTCAACGATCGGCGATGGCGTGTCATGTTGAGGACCTTCGCCTTTCGGTAATTTTCTCGTGGTGGAAAATGCGAACATAATACACCACCATCGAGGGCAGAATCATCACTCTAGATTCGTTGTGATAAAACAGATAAGAACCGCGAATCAAGTATTAAAACCGCGTACACCGCGTAATAAAGAAAAAACCACGAACCACCAGAGCAAAGAAACTATCCAATACAAACCATGAATAAATCCAATTGGAAATATTCATGCGAAGTATTCATGCCACAAACAAATCTTCCGACTCCTGACCAACATATGGTCACCACCCCTATTTTTATTTTCGCTTTCAGGTAGGTCCCTTTTCTCACCCTCACTATGGGTCGTCGACAAACCGTCGACGACAGGGTAATAAAACTTCGACCTTTTTGTCTTTACGGCACTATTTCTCTTTTGTTTTACGCAACCTCGAATTTCTCTTTATGAAACATTACCCTTTTATGACCTTTCTCAAAAATAATAATATTTTCAAATGGTAATTGGAACCTTGCCGCTTCTCGGCCAAATTATGACACTACTTGAAAATATACGCCTGGTCGGCGCCTAAACAAACCAACCTGTTACCAAACAGGAACGCCCCTTTTGGTAAGCGTGGTGACGCTTACCACTTCCGATTCCCGCCATGCAAGCCGATTGGACAATCGAGTGTCGATCGGTAATGCAGAGCCGGATCGAAAAAGAATAAAAAGCAGGAGTAGAGTTCTTTTGGGGTCTTCTTCCGAAAGCCGTTCGAGTGTACAGAAGCGATAGTTGTATTAATCGGGACATTCGTGAGAAAAATTTAAGTCGAAGAATCTTCAAGTTATCCAGCAAGTTCGAGAGAACCATCATAAATCGAAGTTAAAAATCAGTGATCATTCCGAGTGTTGTATCAGAAGCATTAAGATACGACGTTCGAGTGTACAGAAGCGATAGTTGTATTAATCGGGTCATTCGTGTGAAAAATTTAAGTCGAAGAATCCTCAAGTTATCCAGCAAGTTCGAGAGAACCATCATAAATCGAAGTTAAAAATCAGTGATCACTCCGAGTGTTGTATCTGAAGCATTAAGATACGACAGGTTAAGTGTGCCTACGTAGAGAGCTAAAACCCTTTTTTTTTAAGTCAATTCATGTATCATAGAACGAATAAAACGAAGAAGAAATAAAGTTTTTTTAATAAATCCATGTGTCATTTTCTAAGAGGTGCAAGTGATCTTGAAAAAGCACTCCTTGTCCCGTGTTGTGGCCATCCCTAACATTATGAACAAGACTTCAAAATAACCACAACAGAAGCGAAATTTCCAAATTAAGGATCAGATCAGATTAGAACCTTGAAACGTAAATGTCCTTATTAAAATAGAAAATTTTTCTTAGAAAAATATGTAAGAAAATGTCTATATACAGTAAAAGCCCGTTAATCCGGCATCCAAGCCATGAGTGATGATGACGCCGCATGGTATAGTGTGATCGACAGGAGATGATGAGAATTGGGCTTTCATAGGCTTCAGTCGATCGTTCTTACTATTGACAACGGAGCATTTCTTGTTAGTCTTCGTTTAAAATTCTTTAAGAAAGGTTGTGCTCTGTTTATTGTTCTTATGCAACATCGGTAATTCGGCATTTTCGACATTCCGACACAGTCTAAGTCCAGAAGATGTCGGATAAGTGGGCTATAGACGTAAAATCTTAAAAAAAAATAGTTACACAACTGTCAAAAACATGCTATGTTTAATTCAAGAAAAAACGTATGTAACTCGCTCTGAATCAAGCAGCCATATTCTAGCGATCATCACCATGGAGAAATCAAAGGAACCAATGACCGCTGAAGAACTGTTACAGGCGCAGCATGAAATTATCATGATGTTGTGAATGACCGGAATTCCACCACACAAGGAAGGATTTGAACCCCACCAAAAAGAGCAGTTTCCACCATGCCAAATATTGGAATATGTAAGCAAATTCAATTCCCATGGGAATATTTTTAATGCAGCTTTTGTTTTGAATGAAAAAAGTTAGTATGTAGATAAATTGTAATCTTTGTTTAGGTTTAGATTCAATTTTATTACTCAAGTACCAACTATAGTTTAGAATGCATTTATATGTTTAACGGAAAACCTAATCTGTAATCATTCTTTAGTTCTTTTCTGGACTGGCTTAAGTCATCGGACGATTTTATAAGTTCTCTTTTTAAAATTAATACTGCGCGTTTACTTTTACAATAACTTCCAATAGTAAATTACCGGAAAATATGTACCATTGAAAAAATAACGAAAATAAACTTTGACTTGAAGTTTACAACCAACAATGGAACGATTGTAGGGTTTAGCACTACAAAAGAAACAAACATGAATGTTAGAAACAAGTCATGTTAGATCTTGTGAAAACTGGAGTTTTTGATATAAAACACAGAAATAATGCAATATTGATAATAAACACTGAAATCTATATATATAAAAAGAAGTGGCATTTTTGATTGTGACTTTATAACTCAAGAACTGGCAGTTCGATTGTCTTGAAATTTTCAGGGTATGTTCGCAGTATCTTAAGGATGGTTTATGTGAAGTTTGGTTTAAATCGGGTAACACGAAAAAAAATTTTCTGAAAAATGTCGATATATCGAAACTTTCATAGCGTTTACTCATACACCCATATATACACTTGACAGTTTGTGTCAGGTTTGCCAATGTGTCAAGTGAGCATGGCTGCAGCTGTCAGTTCATGCTTTCTTTTCGTGTTAGAATCAAATGAGAATAGACATACAATTGTATCCTCTCGATAATTTCAAGTAAGTATTTTTTAATTAGAAATGGTAAAAATGAATACAAAAATTAATGAAAATTACAGTTGCACACATATACACTTTTGGTATAAATAAAATGCCACGAACAAGACGGTCGAATATTGGTCGACGTACGCGTCATTCTGCAGTTGTGCAAAATTCAAGAAGAACTAGAAGTGAAGAACAACGATCACGATAATGAATTGCAACAAGAACGAAATTTACTTAGGACAAGATCTACTTCTATTTATCCGGCAGCAGGACGTGCGGGCCGACTTCCACGACGTGCTGTAGCAGAAATGGAATTTGCTGCTTTCAATTATGATAGCGAAATAGATTACAGTGCACATGCCTGCATTGGTCAAATGACGGTGAGATGCCCACATTGTTGTGATAAATCTAATAATCACCGCGAATCAAGTATAAAAACCGCGTACACCGCGTTATAAAATAAAAACCACGAACAACCATGAATAAATCCAATTAGAAATGTTCACCCTAACAAATCGCCCGACTCCTAACCAACATATGGTCACCACCCCTATTTTTATTTTTCTTTCAGGTAGGTCCCTTTTTTCACCCTCACTATGGGTCGTCGACAAACCGTCGACGACAGGGTAATAAAACTTCGACCTTTTTGTCTTTACGGCACTATTTCTCTTTTGTTTTACGCAACCTCGAATTTCTCTTTATGAAACATTACCCTTTTATGACCCTTCCCAAAAATAATAATATTTCCAAATGGTAATTGGAACCTTGCCGCTTCTCGGCCAAATTATGACACCACTTGAAAATATACGCCTGGTCGGCGTCTAAACAAACCAACCTGTCACCAAACAGGAACGCCCCTTTGGGTAAGCGTGGTGACGCTTACCACTTCCGATTCCCGCCATGCAAGCCGATTGGACAATCGAGTGTCGATCGGTAATGCAGAGCCGGATCGAAAAAGGAATAAAAAGCAGGAGTAGAGTTCCTTTAGGGGTCTTCTTCTGAGAGTCGTTCCAGGAGCTTCACCCGAAAGCCGTTCAAGTGTACCAAAGCGATAGCTATATCTATCGTGTCATTGTGAGAAAAGTCTAAATCTAATAATCTTCCAGTTCGAGAGAACTATCGTAAATCGAATAGTTATATTTATCGTGTCATTGTGAGAAAAGTCTAAATCTAATAATCTTCCAGTTCGAGAGAACTATCGTAAATCGAATAGTTATATTTATCGTGTCATTGTGAGAAAAGTCTAAATCAAATAATCTTCCAGTTCGAGAGAACTATCGTAAATCGAATAGTTATATTTATCGTGTCATTTGTGAGAAAAGCCTAAATCTAATAATCTTTCCATTATCCATCAAGTTCGAGAGAACCAGCGTACATCGAAGTAAAATCAGTGATCGTTCCGAGTGTTGTATTAAGATACGATAAGTTAAGTGTGTCAATCCATGTATCAAAAGACAAATGAAACGAAGAAGTAATAAAGTATTTTTAATAACTATACGTGTCGTTTCCTAAGAGGTGCAAGTGATCTCGAAAGACCACTCCTTGTCCCGTGTTGTGGCCATCCCTATCTTCAAAAATTAACCACAACACATTGTGATGCAGCCAAATTTCGTGGCGAAACGGTTGGCATGTGTTGTGCTAACGGAAAAGTGAAATTGCCAGCATTCGAATCTCCACCCGATCCACTGCATTCCTTGATTTTCGGAACTTCACCTTTGTCGAAGCATTTTTTGTCTCACATTCAAGAATACAATTCTTCATTTCAAATGACTTCTTTCGGTGCCACAAAGATTGTAAGAGAGAATTTTATGCCGACGTTTAAGGTGATAACATCATTTGGAATTTCCAATGAACCTTGCAATGATAACAACAAATATTTAGATGTGTTCAAAAATTCAGATCCATCAACTAATTACATTTCTCACCAAATACAGATTCAAGGTCAGATTTATCATCGAGCTGGTTCATTGCTGCCATTTGATGATGCCGATTATCAATTTTTGCAAATCTATTTCATTGGTGATGCAACTCGAGAATTGGATCGTCGTTGCACAATTGTTTCGAGTACAAAGCGGCAAATTATTTCTGATCTTCAAATATTTTTTCATCAGCACAATGAATTGATTCAATTGTTTAAAACCGCCCTTGATCGTATGCCATCGGATGATCATAAAATTGTTATAAGAGCCGACAGAACTCCTTTCGGAGAGCATGCAAGACGATTTAATGCACCAACGATCGATGAAGTGGCCATTTTAATTGTAGGACAACAGTTTCAATCTCGCGATATTGTATTACATCGTCGAAACGAAAATTTAGAGCGTGTTTCAGAACTTCACCGCAGTTATGATGCATTGCAATATCCGTTATTGTATTGGAGAGGTGGCGATGGCTATCACATTAATATACCAATGATAAATCCACGAACAGGTAAAATATATATGAATTTGATATATATACATTTGAAAATACGGAAAAATTTTAATTTTCTGATAATTTATCTATCATCATAGGTCGTGACGTACAAAAAAAAGTTAGCGCCATGAATTTTTATTCATATCTATTTATGATTCGCCCACAAGAAAGCAATTACATTATGAGATGTGGCAAATTATTCCATCAATACGTCGTGGATATGTATGCAAAAATTGAATCAGAACGTCTTGCTTATTTACGTTTTAATCAAGCGAGATTACGTTCGGAGGAATACATACATTTGCGCGATGCGATTGTCAATGATGGAAACGTTGCTGATATTGGCCGCCTAACTATTTTACCATCGTCTTATGTTGGCAGCCCGCGCCACATGCATGAATACACCCAAGATGCCATGTCTTATGTACGAAAACATGGTCGGCCAGATTTATTCATTACATTCACGTGTAATCCGCAATGGCATGACATAAAAGATAATTTATTAGAAGGTCAAACTTATACAGACAGACACGACATAACAGCACGTGTATTCCGTCAGAAACTGAAATGTCTGATGGATTTAATTATCAAATTGAAAATATTTGGGGAAGTCTGCTCTTGGATGTATTCAATTGAATGGCAGAAGAGAGGATTGCCGCATGCCCACATTTTGATATGGTTGATTCGTAAAATAACACCAGATCAAATTGATCGCATCATATCTGCGGAGTTTCTAAATCAAAATGAAGATCCACAAATATTCGAAGTCATCACAAAGAATATGATTCACAGCCCTTGCGGTGCATTGAACATGAATTCGTCATGTATGATTGATGGAAAATGCTCCAAGCGGTATCCCAGAGCATTAACGTCGGAAACAATTACGGGTAATGATGGATACCCACTATACCGACGTCGTTCAGCAGAAGATCATGGACATACAGCAACAATAAGAATGCGGCATCAAGAAATTGTCGTTGATAATAGTTGGGTAGTTCCATATTCCCCACTATTATCAAAAATATTTGAGGCTCACATTAACGTAGAAATCTGCAATTCTGTCAAGTCGATCAAATACATTTGCAAATATGTAAATAAAGGCAGTGATATGGCAGTATTTGGAGTAGCCCGTGACAATTCAAACGATGAAATTGAACAGTATCAAATGGGGCGTTACATAAGTACTAATGAAGCTCTTTGGAGAATATATTCACATCCAATTCACGAGCGATATCCTGCTGTTGTTCATTTGGCAGTTCATCTTGAGAATGGCCAACGTGTTTACTTTAATGAAGCAAATGCACAACAAAGAGCTGCGCAACCAACAGCAACAACATTGACTGCATTTTTTCAATTGTGCGAAAGTGATGAATTTGCCAGAACATTGCTGTATTCAGACGTAACGCATTATTTCACTTGGACAGCAAAAAAATGGCAAAAACGCAAACAAGGAACACCTGTTATTGGCCATCCAGGTGTTTTTTTCGCTGATACTATGGGAAGAATATACACCGTACATCCAAACAATGCAGAATGCTACTATTTGCGGTTGTTGTTAGTCAATGTTGTGGGACCACGCTCATTCCAACATTTGCGAACCGTTAATGGTCATCTATGTGTAACGTATCGAGAGGCATGTAATGAGTTAGGTTTGTTGGAAAATGATGCACATTGGGAGCTAACACTTCAAGATGCATCGATTGCTGCTTCACCACATCAAATACGTATGCTGTTTGCCATAATAATATCAACGTGTTTTCCATCGAATCCACTTGAATTGTGGAATAAATACAAAGATTTTATGGCAGAAGATTGTTTGATTAGAATGCGTCATAACACAAGAAATCCAGAGTTGATCATTTCTTTGGAAATTTATAATGAGGCATTGATAGCGATTGAAGATATGTGCCTTGCGATTGCAAATAAAGCATTGGCTCAATTAGGTTTGAGTGCGCCCAATCGACCTATGCATGATTTATTTGATCGAGAATTGCGACGTGAAGGAGAGTACGATGCCATTGAACTACAAGCACATGTAAATTTGAATATACCCAAGTTAAATGATCAACAAAGACATGTCTATGACACAATCATGGAAGCTGTACAAAATAATGCTGGTGGATTGTATTTTCTGGATGCGCCTGGGGGTACTGGAAAAACTTTCGTGATATCATTAATTTTGGCAGCCATTCGATCGCAGCAGAAAATTGCCCTGGCTCTTGCTTCATCTGGAATAGCTGCTACTTTATTGGATGGTGGACGAACGGCGCACTCTGCATTGAAATTGCCGTTAAATGTGCAGGTTTGTTTAAATTTAATGATTTATTAATCGATTTACAGTCTTTACGATTCAAAAATTAATTGAAATGTATTTAATTTTAAATAAATAGGTGATTGAAAATCCCACATGCAATATATCAAGAAATTCTGCAATGGCAAAAGTTCTGCAAGAGACAGCAATTATTCTTTTGGATGAATGCACAATGATGCATAAAAAATCATTTGAAGCAATACACCGTACAATACAAGATTTACGTCAGAATCAAGCAATTTTTGGTGGTGCATTAATATTGTTGTCTGGTGATTTCCGTCAAATTTTGCCTGTAGTTACGCGATCAACACCGGCGGACGAGATAAATGCATGCTTGAAGTCTTCATTTCTGTGGAGATATGTCCAAAAATTGACATTGAACATAAATATGCGCGTTCAATTAAACAATGATCAATCTGCAGATCGATTTTCAAAACAGTTATTAGATGTTGGAAATGGCAAAGTTCCAATTGATAATACAAATGGATTGATTACATTGCCGGATAATTTCTGTACAATTATGCAATCACAAGAAGAATTGATTGATCGAGTGTTTCCGAATATCGTTCAGAATTACAGAAATTACGATTGGTTAACAGAACGCGCAATATTGGCAACAAAAAATGTACATGTCAACGAAGTTAATTTCAAAATTCAAGACAAATTGCCAGGTGCAGTGACATCATATAAATCGGTTGATTGCGCAATGAATGAAGACGATGTAGTAAATTATCCGGTTGAATTTTTGAATTCATTGGAACCGCCTGGTATGCCACCTCATTGTTTGAATTTGAAAATCGGTTCAAGCGTTATTTTATTGCGTAATCTGAATGCACCAAAGTTATGCAACGGCACAAGATTAGCAATCAAAAAATTAATGACAAATTTAATTGAAGCCACAATTTTGACCGGAAAAGCGAAAGGCGAAATTGTACTGATTCCACGAATACCAATGATTCCAACGGACATGCCATTCGAATTCAAGCGTCTACAATTTCCTGTTCGTCTAGCATTCGCAATATCAGTTAATAAAGCGCAAGGACAAACGCTCAAAGTATGCGGACTGAATTTAATGGAGCCATGCTTTTCCCATGGGCAGCTGTACGTGGGGTGTTCAAGATGTGGCACTCCACATTGTTTGTTTGTGTACGCTCTAGAAGGGAAAACTAAAAATATTGTGTATCCAAATGTTTTACTTTAAAAAAAAAACATAAATAAACGAAATAATTATTGCTGAACACACAAATCTTCTTGATTTCCCTTCATTTAGTGCAACGAAGTGCACTGGGCCGGCTAGTATATTATAAATTCAATATATTCTCGAATTCTAATATATTTATTCCTTAAAATATGATAGTAACTGTTGGGTTGACAACTAAGTTTTTGCGGATTTCATCAACAGATAGGGCTGATTGTATTTTTACGCATGTTGACAACGTCGTACTGTTCTTATAATCTTTTGATAAGTCATTAACTGTTCCTCTACGAAACATTTAGCGACCAAGAGTTATTAGCTGTATATGGTGATAAAGCTTTCAAAGAACGGCAGTATTAAAATTGGTTCTCGAAATTTCGTTCTGCTGAAAGTTTGGGAATTAATTCGCTGCTTTTACTGTGAATGCTCAATATTGGTATCACAGCAAAGGAATTATATACATTTTTACATAAAAAGTTCGCTGTATTCTGATTTTACTCTCGTTTGAAGGAAAACCATATGCACTTTAATAGACATGGTTTCCCTTATTATGTTTAACGCATCAAAAAGTGTCTGAATGGTACCCAACGACATGGAACCTAAAATCCCTAGTGGAAATATACAGGAGACAGAAGAGCTTTGTTGGTAGTCGTTGAGAGCCATAGTAATCAAAGAGGTTATCAAAAGACAGGGTATTCTCACCACAGAATATACCTCAGAGTATACATGTGCTCTCCGATCTCGAAAATGTCTCACCGAACAAGATGCCTATCTTACACACAACCTGCACACTGTCATGTCAATACAACGCCACCGTTTTTTACAACAGAGTATGATTTGTTAAAGAACGACGTGCTGCAAAGAAAGTCAGAGAACAAGTTTTCCTACACGAAAAAATTTTTATACTCAACATGTCCTGGCCCGATAACGGGATGGAGATAACATAGTTAAATTTTTTGTTTTGATGCCTACACAAGACAAACTTACAGATTTTATTCACAGTGTAGTGTGAGCGGTCAACATGACCTGGCCCGATAACGGGATGGAGATAACGTAGTTAAATTTTTTGTTGTTATGACGCCTACACAAGACCAACCTACAGATTTTATTTAAAATGTAGTGAGAATGGTCAACATGACCTGGACCCAGATTCCGAATCGGTGAGTTTCGAAGTGTTCACCGATTTCGGTGTTCACGTGTGAATTGCGATTCCGAAACGATGTGAATGAGTTTTTTTGACGTTTGAAGTGTGCACTGAGTGAATATTTTTTCAGCGGTTAAAACAGTGTGAATTTTGATTTCAAAGTGTTCACAACGTATAAAAATAAATTTGTGCTTCTAGATTTTTTAGTGTTTCGGTGAAAAAATAAGGGGTAATACAGTTGAAATGATTGTTGTGAATTTTTCATAAATATATTTTCCATGTCCCTTACAGTTATTAAAATGGAACGGTCCAAAAAACCTTCGGAAGAACAAAAGGAGATGTTGCTCGATTACATGGAAAGAAATTTGAACTTCGCATGTGATAAGTATGTTTTATTTTCTTAACAAGTTATAAACAGTTTGATAAAATATTATATATTCAGATTTGAAACAACGGACGGGGCATTTGATCGCCATGAGAAGTGGAACGAGCTCGCTGAGAAACTCAACAGCGTGGGAGGTGCTGTAAAGGATCCGAAGAACTGGAGGAAGTATTGAATGGATCAAAAGTATAATTACTAAGTCTTTTGTTTCGAACGTTTCTTTTATTTCTATTTTTCTAGGCTTCATGTGAAAGAGCGCCAAGCATTGCTGGATGCGTCCGTCATTAGGAGTGGTGTTAACGGGACACGATTGTTGAACCCATTAACAAATTCCGAGTCCCGAAACAAGACACTGTTGGTCCCGGCAAGTGTGGCTGGAATGGAAACTGTTATGGAAGTGTTCCCGGGTACTTCTACACAGGTAAATATGAAGCCATAAAAGTACTTAAATGTTTTGATGATACCTTCTTGTTGTATTATGGAACGATGATGAAGAGCCAATGTACGTAGAGAAGGAGTACTTGGATGATTTTGAGATATGTCCAACCTTCAATTCCATCGTCTGGGAATCATCAATTTCCACCAATATCCTGGAACCAGAAGAAAACATCACCATCATGGAAACAACCCTAATCTCGACCACGAGAAAAAGGAAGCAGGCTCCTCCTGGACAAAACAGGGACGAAGTGATGGAAGCAGAGGCCATTACAATCGAATCGAAGAAACTTGAGTTGGAACTGAAGAAATATGAGTTCGAACTCAAAAGACATGAGCTAGAGGAGAAGAAATATGAGTTCGAACTCAAAAGGCAGGAACTCGATGCAGCCAAATTTGAGTGGAATAAAATGCAGCAGAAGGAGTTCCAGCTCAAGAAAAAGGAGGGTTATACTCAACAATATAGAAGGAGATGCCCTAGACGTGATCCGAACTGTTGGAATTGAAGCCTCGTGGGACCAAATAAAAGCTGAACTCATCAACAATTTCGGTGTGAAGGAAAGTTACTTCCACCACAGATCATTGTCCCTAAGGAATAGTAATGTAAGTGACTATTTTCATAAATTGAAGGATATATTAGAGTGAAAAACTAAAGGAACAGCAAAAATCAAAGAGTGAAAAACAATCCAGAAAAGCAAATTAAAATCTTAATTAGTCAGTTTAAATTATAGTTTGTGTTTAATTATCAGTTTGATTATCTCCGCCCTCCTCCGTTTTTTTGTGTCACAACATACAAGATAATTATTTTTTATAAAGAAGTAAATTAAAACTTTTTTAAATTAACTAACTAAAGCCAGAAATGAGCCTCATCACTGAACACAATTTTGCAGTAAAACAAAAAATTCATCTGCAATGGCTCTAAAGTTTTCACTAAGGAAAACCCGAGGAAAGGTGCTCCATCAACAATTTAACGTCAACATGGAATGCTTTCATCAGAACAATCTGGACGGAACGAACGGATAAAGGCCAAAGCATTGGACAATGAAATGCACGGTTTTCTAAGCGCAACATGACTCCTCTAGCAAACAGCTTGAAGAGACAATTCGGTTTTGTTGCCCCTGCAACTAAAAAGGCCATTCGTCCAGTTACAGATGATTCTAACACAGGGAAATCTAAAAGCGAATGAGGAACAATGTGCTCTTGACACGTAAGTATTTCCATGATGATTTGCCAAAATGTTATACACCTGAATAAAGTTTGACAGCTGATTTGACAGTTATCCTTATCGAAAATTCAATCACTTCAAAAGCAATAATTTTTGATTGCAAAACTTGTTGAAAATATCACATTTGCATTCCAGTTTGGAAATTCAACGTGACTGTGTGCTAAGAGCTTCTTAATCAAATTCAGTGTTTCATTTTAAAATTCATAATATATAGTTTTTTCGTAGAGTAATCTTATTAATAGAGAATTTGTGTTGAAGAAAAAAGAAGTATACCAAAAGGGTGAATTGGAGAGTAATAGGTCCTATAGGTCCCATAGTATGAAGGATAAAATAGTGATAAGTATTTTCCCATATTTGTTAAGAATTAGCCAGCAGTGAGGTTTACAAATGTCCCGGGAATTAAAGTGATGGTGATTGTTCTTGATAATGTTTTATGGATCAAACGTTTTGTGAAGAGTCAGATACCAGGGCTGACGTTACCCCTTGATGGACCCTCGTTAGACGCTGTGAAAAGATTCCAGGGTTGGGAAGCCACCCTGATGATTTCACTGAGTTTCAGACAGTTACTGGTGTTTCCTCTCTGTCTGGGTGGCCAGTCGGGTTCCGCAGTCACCCATAAACGAATAGTCAAATGTTTGATCCCGTGTAATTGATAACGTAGTGTGACACTCTTTAGTGCTTGTAAGGGGACATGTGTAAGCCAGGGCACAAAATTAGATGGCTATAGCGACTATACATATTTTCGATTATAAATACAAGCTGGAAAAAAATCGATAAGTCTGTGCAGGTTCAGGTTACATCCCATGATCGTAATAGTAAAATCACTTAGCATGTGCCCAATTTTAAACGAGACTAGTCTCGAGGTGTTTCACAGGACTGAAAACATGTGCTCAAGTGTGCGTGAATTTTGCTTAAAATAATGCACTCTTCTCTAATTTCAGGTGGTTCATTTCTTTTTCCCGGCACACAATTTTTTGCTTGTCTTAATCCAAGAAACACACTGTTACAGTTACAGCAATGCTTAAATGAAATTTGTTCAAAAAGTCTCAATCGGCAATTAGCGTAAGAGGGTTACTCTTGGTGTGTCAGGTTGGTTCTCACCTGACTAGTGAATTGAGCAGTACACCGGTGATGAGAAACATAAGGAGGGTTACTCCTAGAACCACGGGTGGGTTACACCAGTGTTGCCTTCGGTTGAACCTCAACTAAGGCCGCCAACGTAAAATTATGATCTGAATTTGAAGAAGCATATAAAGAAATTCATGTGCGTTTTTTTAATCTCATTTTGCAGATTTTGTGACTTCTGCCAAAGCAGTGAGACGGCCTTATTTTCTTAATTTTTTATTTGTCAGTGTTCCTATGTCTTGAAGTATTAAATAAACGGCTCGATCATTACGGCTATGGCGCCATATACTGGCTATGCTGTCTTGAAGATCTACGTAAAAAATTAATAAATGTCAAAAAAAAAAAAACATGTAAAATGCCTTTATTTATGTAAAATATTATATATAAAATATGCTAACATAACCTCACATTTACGATTTTTCAGGCAATTTTCGCTGTCAAAACCAATTTTTCTGGTTCATCCACATTACCGATCGTTGCGACATCTATTTGTCGGTTCCGATGTTCTCCAGGTTGGGTTACACTGAAAATCGTGTAGATATTGCGCGAAATTTAAATCCAAATATAAAAGGAATTATTATACATAAATAAAGGCATTTTACATGTTTTTTTTGACATTTATTAATTTTTTACGTAGATCTTCAAGACAGCATAGCCAGTATATGGCGCCATTGCCGTAATGATCGAGCCGAAAATGATTATTACCCTTGTCACATATTTACCACGCCATGTGCGATACAATTTGATTGCGATAGAGTGTCATCGACATGCGTGACACAAAGGCATCACATTTCTTCGCGAATTTGAAACGAAACGATGATTACGCGCATTCTTTGTCGCCATGCGCGACATTCCCATAAGACTTCTAAATTGGAAATGTCATTTCCAAGTTGGGAATATCTCAAAACAAAAGAACTGTCAAAATTTAACCAATTCAAATCAGATTTGGTAGATTTTAAAGACACAAAATTTCAAATGTCAAACATAGAAAGCGAACTGCTTATCTTCGAACTTATGAGAATACTACAACTGTTATAAATTTATCCTCACAATTGACGGATCGAAGCACCAACACAATTCAACAATAATTCATTCAAAAATCCGAAACAAAAAAACCACACTGAATTGTCTGTAGTCGCAGTTGAGAAGTGAAACGTCTGAGATAACTGTCATCAAAAAGAGGAAAGGCAGCAGTTCGGTTAATTATTATTTTCCTTTGGGCGACGTATGCACATTTTTCATACGCAATAAAATTGTGTTTACAATGAATTCTACGATTTGCGCCAAAACGAAGTTCATTCAGCACCAATTTATTTCCAATCGCACAGGTAACATGTAAGTCAAATGAGACTTACATTCTCTATGCTTCAAAGACAAATGCTCTAACCACAACGCCATCTGAACTCGAGTTAAGAAATCGCGAATTGTGAAAGATCTGATACTTCAATGTCAATCAAGTTTGCAAGATTGGTTGATCAGAGGGAATTTTTTAAATAAGAAACAAAGTTTGTCATGGGATGGGGGGATTCAATATGCGACGTCAAGAAGAAAACCTCTCCATCCCCTTTACTCTTGAAGTCTCAAAGGAAACGTTAGTAGTTCGACTGCTGCTAATGCTGATGAAAACTAAAGCTGCTAATTTTTCTTGAGTTATACACATATTCGTTGTTCCGATGCGTCTGACACTTCGTAATTGTCGCCATTTTATGACCCACACCGAGGCATGTCCATGCGTCAGGACAATGGATGTTCTTGAGGTGCCAGTGCCATAATAAAACCGGCACCTCAGATGCATCATAAACCGATGGAGTATTTTGTCACCTCGGCTTGGGTCAAAGGATGTGCGCATATTATTTCTTTGTATATTGTTCATTTCAACCCAGATGGCTCAAAATCTGTAAATTTTAGGGGTTGAAACGAGCAAAAACAACATTAGTTTTTAGATACAAGGAAGGAGCCTAAGTTCTACTTTAGTTTGAACATTTGTCCTGATCGTTTCGTTTGCTAGAAAGATTCATAATTTCAATATTAATGTCCAGTACCTTTCCCAATCGTTTTGCTATTAAAATTAGTTGTTCGTGACTATTGTATAAAATGTTTTAGATAATAATGTTTGTGTTCGAAATTGTAATATAAAATATTTTTCTATTGATTCATCATGAGATTTTCCCATACCCGGTTATTTGGATAAAAATTACTGTACAAACTTCTTGTGTTGTCTAGGAGTTATCTGTAAAGTCTGAACGTGCGACGGGAAGATCAGCAAAAAGAAGATTCAAAAATAAACCGTTAATACAATTGACATACAACTAAATTCATTTGCTATGGAAGGCTTTTATTTACTCGCGGACTTGCTTCGCGTGGTAAAGGCAGATTACTGCTAACTTCTTGCTAACGAGATGTGAAGAAAGCTAAAAAGTTGTGAGCAGACACGTGTTCTGCTTCTTCTCAGATTCTTTTCTCATGTAAACCTCCAATAAACCATGCCCTTTCCCACTCAAAATAAGAAAAGGAGAAAAATCTCATTAATCCGTCACAATAACGAGTTGTATCAAGTTCATGACAAGTTTTAGAATGATTGACTTTCGTCGCGTCAATCATAATCGAAATTAAACGAGATTTCGATAAGGCGCGACGAAGGTCCAAATTAATTATTTTAATTCTTATTTTTAAATTCCAAAGAATACTTCAGTTTCAGAACTATTTTTTAAACATTCTAAATTTTCAAAATATCCAATAAAAACCGACCAATCGTTCTCATTTTATTTTCGGGTGAGTCACGAAAAACAAGTCGTTGCCGGTATACGGGGATTCGCGGCCTTTTCGAAAAGATTTTAGTTTCTTTAAATATGAATTTGCAAAGAACAGAGTGAGAAAGGAAAACTTCATTGTGACAATTTCTTGTCCAATTGGTAGATACAAAATCCCGTAGATGTCAACTCATTCTTTGTCTGCAAGCGTTATTTCGATTTTCGCATTTCCTCTTTCTAACACATGACAAAAAAGAATTGAAACATTAGTATTGAAGCTTTTGAGAACGTCATCTTTGTTGCATTTTGTTCGGCTGTTTCTCTACTTTAGTAGTTGTGCATTTACTTGAGATATTTATTACTATTAATAAAACAACAACAGAGACTGAACAACAAAGTCAACGAAAAATACAGCTTCCAGGGTAGAACGTATCGAGCTATACGTTACAATGTTCAGAGAACTCTATGTTTTTGTAATCCCAATGGCAGATATTTTTGATATCACTGTAAGATCGAAATTGTTTATGCAACTGAATTTTGTAGTGATACTTGGTTTATGTATTTATTCAAGTATATACGCCGGTTTCTGCCACTAGATCTAGAAATTTCATAAATAAATTTAGTTTTAGAAGAAACGAGTGTTGATTCAGGATATGCTTTTAGTAGATTCCGACTCTGTAAAGTTGCCGTTCCGTGAATGACTATTCGAACAAGGATTCACTCAAGACGCTGTTGTGCCTGACCCTAGGAAAGAAGGAGTGACTAAAATTAATATCACATTCTTCCCTCCTTTGGACACCCTTATCGAGAGAAAGATCGGTGTTGATGGGGCTGTAAAAGAGTCGGCGAAGCCTCACTACGGGTTTTCTTGATACGTCTTACAACTACAGTTTATGGTGCAAGGGTATAGAAATTTATTTTTACGAAACATTGAAAAGTAACAGAATGCCTCCGAGTACAACAAAATCTATCGGGTCATTTTGAGGGAATAAAGAATCCCACATACATACATAGATACGCGCGAAAAACATAATTCTGCCTTTGCTGTAGTTCAGTCGTAAAAGAAAAATTTTGCTGAAAGAGGCAAATTGACAAATTTTATTAGTCAAATGCATCACTGGGGACGAATTCAGTTCTTCGGTGGTGCTCACAAATCAAAGTGACGTAGTAAATAGCGTAATTGGTGAACAGCTTTATAGAAAAATTAAGATAATTAGCTATTAAAGATTTTGAATGAAAATCAAAACAATTCATTAACTTATAAATACTGAGAGTAGACAAGTAATTACTGAGCAAAATGCTTGTTCCATTTATTCCTGAAGAGATTGTAAGTTCGTGCTCATTTAATTGAGTGTTGACGTTTTGGAAAAATTTTAAGGATTGTAAATCTAAAAACAAGAAAAGGAAAAAGAAAAACATAAAGTTGATGTGTGTGAAAAAGGAAATAATTTTAATGAAAAAATCAAATAAGATCATAAACCTAAAAGCAAATAAAAAAAAAAAATATATGTTGGAAATTATTTTAACATTATTTAAAATAAATATTAAAAAAAAAATAAACAAAAATTAAAGAAAACCTTTTTTTGATAGAATAACTATATTTTACTATAAATAAAAAAAAAATACAAAATAGAAAAAAAAAATTTAAAGTAATATTAAATAATAAAATGTATTGAAATATATTGTGAAAAAGAAAGGTCCTTTCTTTTTATACAGCGAGGTGCAGGTGAACTTTTCCCTTCGGGCAAGCACTCCCTGCTCCTTTCCCAATCGACTAAAATGGGATAAAACATAGTGATGTTGTAGTTAGAGGTAAACTGGAGGATGTTTTGTATTCGGAAAATGTATTGTCCCCTACAACTTACTATCTGTCACAAAAATTCAGAAGACTGGAATGGAAATCATCTTTAATGGTAAAGGTGTAAAAGTATCAAAAGATGGCAAAACTGTGATGTTCGCTGGATGTATTTGGCACATTGTGAAATTGGTTATGGCTTATGGGTATTCTACACTTACAATGTAACTACAAATAATTATGAAATATGACATCAACGTTTACGGCACATGAGTAAAAATAAATTTTTAGAGTGGAAAAATAATAAATTGATTGAAGATCCACAATTAATTGTTTTAATATTGCCCAACAATAATTTATGCGAAGCCTGCATTGCATAATTTGCATCTAATTTAAATGAAAAATTACATTTTGGGCAAAAAAAATTTTTTTGTGATTAAATAATATGAATACACAATTTAGTAACGGAAAATGGAATTTTTACGGAAAAATTTGCATCACATCGAAAGTAACATCGAATTTTTGAAATGGTCAGATGAAAAAAATTAATTTTAGTGACAAAATGGCATTTTTCAGAGTCATGAAGTTTAAGATGGTAAATCTTTATTGCGATAAGGAAAGAGAATATTTATCAAATGAATTTGTGATCTAATAATATGAATACACAATTATACATATAAAAAGAAATTGTATATAATTATATAATTATATGTACATAATAAAATTAGTAGATCTAAATTTGTTGAGAAATCATCAAAGGGTATACTAATTGGATATGAACCAAACGGTTATCGGGTGTGGGACGTGGAAAAACAAAATTACGTGGTCGTACGTGATGTAATAGTTTATGAGTCAAATTTCTTAAGCTCTAGACTCCAAAGCATTGAAGAGGTTAGTGTTGGAAAGCCTCAGAATGAAATTGATGTTATTGACCATGGGTCAAAATCGATAGTGTTTGAAAAATCTGATGATCTGAATTTGGATAATTCAGATAGTTATTTTGGGAAAGCTATTGATGTTACTATCAATGTGTAAAAATCAATTGCTAAACCAAAGGAAGGCCTTGGCAGAAGGGTTAAAGAGTCTGGCGGTAAAGCACCCGATGATGGCAGAAGACGTCAAGATGGTATTGAACGATAACAAGTCAGAGTTCAAAGCCTATTCCAATGACTTGTTGCATTTGTTTGTGCTCACAGAGCGGAGGCTATTGATTTTAGGAGGCAGTCATGTAAAGCAAAGTCGGACTTCCAGTCGACGAGACTGCACCAGATTCCCCCGACAAGGAAAGCTGTCGGGTTTTTTGAAGGATGAGGGCGGTTTTTTCCATGTGTTTCCATCCCGGTCGGTTAGGTTCTCAGCTAAGCCTTCAACATCTCGCCAGGGTAGCCGGAGCAAAATAGGCCAAGACCAAAATCGTCATCAGTCAGGAACTCTACTTGGCGAGCACGTGCTGTTGTCGCTTCTACTTCCAAAACATCTTCAAAAGTTCAGGAAAGTCGTCGCGGCAGGTCAGGGAAGGATGAAAGTGTCCGACGCCAGGGTAAGGAGCGGAGTTTTTGACTGCAACTTCGTTGCGGGCCAGCTGAAGATGTTTCTCGATCGGTGGGAGGAGCAGGGGGCTCCATTGGTGGTCCTAAAAGCGGTAAAAGGGTATTCAATTCCCTTTGTGAAGAAACCTCCTTCAATTCCTTTTACGGTGGACCTAATCAAAAAATTCTCAACCAGAATTTCGGAGGATATGTCGACAGAGATCGAGAAATTAATCAAACAGCAGGCCGTAGAAAGTGCCACGGCACGTTCGGGGTTTCTGTCCCAGTTGTTCTTTATTCCGAAACACGACGGAAAAATGCGGCAGATTTTCAATCTTCGTCGTCTGAATGGCTATCTGAATCCCAAGTCATTTGAACTCGTGAACCAGACAAATGTGCCGGATTTTTTGAAATATTACATGTACTAAATTTCATGAAACGTTCCTACACTTAACACAGCGTCAGATTTTCCAAACTCGCATAAGAAGATTCACTTCAGATGTTTATTTGAATATTCAGAATACATATACAGTATGGTGCAAAACTGAACCAATGTTTTCAAAATGGTAACAATATTAATTTTCATTTGTTGTTGACTTGTCGAAGCCTGTCTACTTAGAGTTTATAGTCAAACGTGATATGTGTTATCTTCCAATCATTTCGGGAACATGTTCAAGCCTGTTCATTTTGGTTTCCTTCTGATTCAGTTGTGCACCAACTTGTGCAGAGAGTACAGTCATCGTTTTTCGATCTTGAATTACATTAATAATACGTATATTTTTACCAGAATTTTTCGCTATTTCCTTATTCGTGTATATTTAATCTTTATTTAATTTTGTTTCAATTGGTTTTAATAAAATGAAGCGATTTTCAAGTTCACTACGAAATAAAGTTAAGGAGACGTTAATGGAGGGGCATAGTACGCGTCAAACGGCTGCAATGTTAAAAGTAAGTCAGAGCACGGTTCAGAGGATTAGAAAAATGTGCAAAAATATTTTAAAAAAGGATCTTGGCGGGCGACCTAGAAAGCTAACTACTAGGGACAGTCATCGTGTAATAAGATACTTGGATTCTGGAGAAGCTCTATCGACGTCTCACGCAGCCAAACTTCTTGAGAGTGATACAGGCAAGATAGTGAGCAGATGGACAGTGCAACGTGAACTTCACAGGAAAAAATTTTTCGCGATAGAGAAAAAGAAAAAGCCATTTTTGAGCAAAAAAAACGTTAAAGCAAGATTGGACTTTATAAAGAAATATGGGAACTGGTCAGAGGAGGATTGGAAAAAAGTGATATTTTCTGATGAAACTAAGATCAACCGTTTTATAACTGACGGTCGCCAATGGAAATGGAAGAGAGAAGGTGAGCCAGTAAGTCAAACAGACTTTATTCAAACTATTAAACATGGAGGAGGGAATATTATGCTTTGGGGGTGTATAACTGCGAATGGAATAGGTCCTGTTCACAGAATTACTGGGAAAATGAATAAGGAAATGTATCTAGATATTTTGAGGCAACATTTAATTGGAACAGTCGAACGTATGCCCTATCCATCGGTTCAAGTAACATTCCAACAGGACAATGATCCGAAGCATACGGCGAAAATAGTGAGAAGCTGGCTCGATTCTCAAGAGTTTCAGGTACTACAATGGCCGGCACAAAGTCCGGACCTGAATCCCATAGAAAATTTGTGGGCACAATTAAAGCGCAACATACTACATGGCTACCATTCTCCACCAAGCTCCCTGAATGAATTGTGGATTCGGGTCCAAGAACAATGGGCAAAAATTCCAACAAAATACTGTGAAAAATTGATCATAAGCATGAAAAGAAGATTGCAAGCAGTTAAGAAAGCCAAAGGCCTCTGGACCAAATATTAGAATTAAAAACAAATGCGTTTGCAATTCTGGTGCAAAACTGATTCAAACTTTTCTGCCCTTATATCATTATAAATTTTACTGAATATTAACCTAATAAAGGATTATAAATACACTGAAGCAATTGTTTCTTGATACGACGATCAAATGAAGAAAACCCTACTTCTTTCTTAGAACCAATAATATGACTAGGTGTTGGTTCGGTTTTGCACCATACTGTATATATTTGATACATGTATGTACTTCAAAATTGTACTTTTCAATAAATGTGTTGGAAAATGTAACAAAGTCAATAATTTTAGTTTTACGATCCCACTTAAGGGTAAATTTTATCTTTCAATATTTTATATTTCTTTGTTTCAAATTTTTGGCTAGATAAGTTAGTACGAATTAGTAGTAGTATTTTGTTTAAGATAAGTTAGTATGTAGGTACTTGATTTTAATCTTTGTTTAGGTTTAAGAAATAAAATTAAATTTTATGATTTTACAAGTAGGAAATGTTGTTTAAAATGCATTTATGTGTTTTAACGGAAAACCTTATCTTAAGGAATTCTGTGAGTTTTAAGTCAGTTCTTTTCTTGACTTCAGTCTCAGTCTCCAAAAGTTTAAACAAACTATTAAAAATGTTTAAAGTAAAAGCTAAAACATAAAATATGAAAACATTGCAGAAAAATTAAAAATGTATAAAGAAAATGTGCTAACACTACCAGCAATCAAATTTGTGGAGCACCGAAACAAACTTGGATGAAATTAAAAATTAAATTAAGAGTTTGAGTTTAAAAATTAAAAAACAAGGATTACCATTAGCATTACTGGACGTAGGAAACGTATATCAGTTTTAAAATCCTGAGCAATTTAGCGCACGAAACGTTGGAATGGTAATTTTGTGAATAAAAACTTTCGTACTTTCTTGGTAACGACGAGTTTCACGTAAAGCTATAGTTCTCTTTTTCCATGGGAACGAACACAGATTCTATGGCCGAAAATGCTGCATCGGCATTTGAAAAAGAAACTAAAATAAATTTCAGAATCTGGTGTTTTATTCTTCGTGCTGCTACTACGCAGTACTATATGCAGACGATAATAATACCATAAAATGCATAATAGACAAACTGAGCAGATTTGCTGAGTTCACGCGGACTTCTGACATTCTTAGGTTTACAATTTTTTGGTTAATTGTTAAAAATTTTTTTAATGTATGTAGTCGTTTAGTAATGCAGCCCTGTTAACAGTGTAATGACGTGGACAGTGTGTAAATACGTATATGTATACACTGTTAACGTGGTAGTTCATGCATCTCTGTGAGTGCTTTCTCAGTGACTCTGCTGATCATATGATCGAGGTGACGCTTTGTTATCAGAGCGTCGCTTCGGTTTTAGTTTAGTATTCACCTAGTATTTGCCGAGAGAAGATGTATTAAACCTTACGTTACGAACATGCACAACTAAAGAAAATTATCCTTTTCGAGAAATGTATCCCTTTTGAGAAACTCACAAGTGTTATTTAAAGTAATTGTTCGTTAGGGTTTAGTTTAGAATTGTTTGTTTTAGTTTATGACTATTTATGACTTTTAGGCGTAAAATAAAATTAGGATGTTAGGTTTAGTTCAAGTATTTTCAATTGTCTTTAAGGGTTCGTGTGTGGTCGGTCACTTAAGAATACGAAAAATGAAAATTAATGAATTATGACTCTGGTCGCATTTGGCGACCAGATTTGTGGACCACACGCATTACCCTCAAGTCATTATGGTTTGAAGAGATTTAAGACCAGGGAGTTCGAATCAGGACGCGATGCGTATAAGACGTGTCCTAACATAGAAAATTATTTAAAGGCTTTAAGAAAGGACGTGATGTGATGAATTGTCCGGGCCAGGACGAGGAATCCTAAAAAGAAAGGAGATTAGAAATAAATACGTCAAAATACTCACCTAAAAACACCACACACGCCATGACACATGTCAGTCACCATGCCATGTCACAAGTCGCGATCGTCTAGTACAAATCTAGTACAAGTCACGATCGTCTAGTACAAATCTGTACTAAAAAAGGCGTCTCCACTAGACACCGCTAGATGGCGAAGCAAGCGATCAACGTGACGAGCAACGTGACGCGAAATGACCCATTTGTTGAGGAATGCGCAGTGAGCGCGAAATACGAAATTTCGACATGAATTTGAACGACAAAATGCACTTGCCGCGAATTTCGAAATTGGGTCGAAAAATCAATGTCGAAAAATCAATACGAAGAATGACGGAGTAGGGACTGCTGCGTCAGGGTAAACTAAGAATAAAGGGACTGGAAAAATTAGGGAACAGTCAGTCTTACTCAGAGAGGCAACCAGTCACCTTAGGCAGACGTTCACCAGCAGACGACGGGAAGAGCCAGATAGCCAGGAAGACCATCCCAGCAACCCAAGTACCATCACTAGGAAGACGACCAGACCGTTCAACCGGGCAGCATACCAGTACAACCGAACAAGAAGTAAGTATGAACCACTCGTCGTTAACAAAGAACTAGCGGATGAGAGCTCTTAGCCTCTCCGCTTAAGCCTCGACCACGGTTCTTTGAACCTATCGAGCATAAATACTTTGTAATCACTGGGCAACTCTCCCCCAGTGAGCGACAAGAAACAACAGCTGCAAGAGGAGCTCCGCAACCCCAAGGTTGGACCCCGGCCTCTAACAATAGAAGAATACCGGGAAAGGATAAAGGGGCGGACGCTGCAGAAAACCACTCCGGAGGTACCGAAATTACCACCGAGGAAGCGAACGGGAAAGGAGGCGCAATTCCGGGCGGATCTCGAAGAGACGCGACGTCGACTCCTTCTGGCTGTGGGTCGGGAGCAGCGAGTAAGGGTGGAGCAAGAACTCCAACGGCTCTACAACGAGCGGCGACGATATCGCCAAGCGAAGAAGCTGGCCAGGTGTAATTCAGCGACCAAACCTTAACGATCCAGCTTAGTTTAAGAGAAGATTGTAGTTGTTAGTTAGTAAGAAAAGTAAAAGTATAGAAAATAAATATTAAAATTGTCTAACAACCGACTTTTTACTGGTGTTCAGGAGTGTACTCTTAAGAGTGTTACTGTGAGATTCTCTCCTCCAACGACACTTAGAGTCGAGGGAGAATCTTCACAGTGATGCGTGATACACGTGCCCTTTTAAACTTCTTTTCGACCTTGTTAGAGAATCTTTCGTGAAAATAAAGTCATTATAACGTTTTACGAATTGTTTGTTTAATTGTCCACAAAGTGCGAGTGTCCAAACCCTTTTTGAACTGTGGTGCTATACCATGATTTGGAATAGCGCAGCCATCTCTTGAAGTAAATTAATAAATTTAAATCTGGGTGGCCAAATACGAATTTGTTTCAATATTTCATGAAACAAATTAAACAACACCTTATTTTAATAAAGTTGACGTAATATTAATAATAAATACAGTATGAAAGATTATATTATTAAAAGTGTTATTACTGAAGAGAAAATAAAGGAGACTACATATGATTAATTTTTAGTTAACTTATCTTTTCTAAGAAACGGGAAGCTTCGTAGCTGAAACTCCAGCTCCAGGGATTCTGGTCGGGTAAGTTACCAACCGCCGAAAGGCGACTTTCGAGCACACAAAACCAAAGTGGTAATAAATATAGCGGTGGCACATACGTAATATATATAACATATGTAACATATTTGATAAATCTTTTTTTATAGCTTAATAACGTACCCAAATATGTACCAAATGAGCTCGTGGGAATTACAGCAGCGAGTACAAGTTATAGCTGGCAGTAATAATAAGTGAAGTAAGAAAAAATATACAATTTGAACAGCATAACATCACATCATGTGATAATCGGTCAGTGAAAAAGTTATTTAAAACGAATAACGAAAGTGGTATTGAAACTAATGCTAGTCAACTGACTTCATATCAAAAACTATAGAGTATTCTTAACTATAGAGATACATGGTGAATGTTCGACTATCTACGACTACGTGAAGCCAAAATTAAACTTGCTCAGAAGAGCATCGTCAGAAGTATCAGTATCAGGAGACGTTTGACGGAATCAAAAGTCTCATATCAGCGAATGAAAGTAAGGACCGAGTACTTAATGTTTCCAAATAAGCAATCTTGTTAATATACGAATAAAGGAATCTATAATCTCAATAATGAAGTATTATTATTATTATTATTATTATTATTTATTTATCATAATAACTTTAACAATTAAGAACCATGGCCAAAAAGGTGATTTGACGTGACAGAGGCAATAAAGGGAGTATGAGCATCCTGCGCATTGCCTCATTCCTTAAGGGAAGATCTTGATTGATTGATGGTGTTGTAATTGAGTCTAGACCCAGTCACACATGTTCTCTCCTACCTTCTCTCCTTTATCCAGATTTTGTTGCTGGCGCATTTCATAACCCCAAGGTGTTCCGTTAAAGTAAAAAATGGTATTTTTTGGAAACCTTCTGTGGAAGAAGGTAAAAACGGAGTGGCAATATTTTACAGGTAAATATCATTTTATAGTAAGGTAGTATTTATTCAATTTAATAAAGGTAATTACTTGTAACTGCGATGACTAAAGATACTTCTAAGTGAATAATTATATTATAAGTTAATAAATCATTTATTGAACTTTAATAAAAAAAAAAACAAATTTTAAAATTTTAATTCATTTTATTTTACATCTGCACTCTAAAATGGTTTTACCCAAACTGAACACTAAGACCTAATTTACAATGCTATTTATTCTAACTTATCACGCGCTTTTCCATAAAAATGCAAAAATTGCAATTCCCGTGGGAATTGCTGTTTGCCTCCAACACGCGCTGACTTTCCGATGAAATTTTTCAGTAAACGCCGGAATACGTTTACACGCGCCGTCTGATTGTTGCCGGCATGTTGTTGTTGCCATATTGGATATTATTTGACCTGAAAAATGGTGGAACGGGTTTTGGGGGGGGGCGTGTTTTTATTATTTTCGTCATTTTTGGAGGATGCGTTGTTAACTTATATGCTATTTATTTTTGATTGCAGACTGGAGGTAATATTGAGGAAGCTCATCGTTCAAAAGTGGACCGCATGTACGAGGTGGGTTTGACAATTCAACCCTATATAATTGGTGTAGGAAATACTCTGGAAGACGTACAGAACTTTTATGTAGTTGTTGATAAAGTCCGTGATAGGTTTGAATCGCCTTTAAAGGCTCTTGACATTTGTTTTAAATTATTCCTCACATGGAATTTGAAATACCGTGTGGAATATACCGATTGAAAACTGATGGAGATATTGTCAAGCCCCATGTGAATAAAATTTTACAACTCATGAAAATAAAAATTTCAACAATTGAAATAATAGAATAATATGTAGCTGTAATCTGCAGTTTACAGATAGGATAGGAATGGACCAACGGGCCAGTTTTGGTCCTTATTTCTCATGCCAAGCCTTGGCTGGTCGACTTTGGTTTCAGCCTGGGGCAGTTGTAAGACCCTGAGTTGAATCAATGTTCGGAATTATTCGACAAAGCAGGTATCTTTAATAGAATCTCTTGAGCAAAGATCAAGTAAGTATTTATTACGTTAACATTTTGTATTCTTTTTGATGTAAATTTATAATATTCAGCATGGAAATATTACAGCGAGAATATGAACACGTGTCTGTTAAAGGGAATCAACAAAAGTCCATAGATGGTTTTTATTATCTCATAATTGCATCTGAAGCGTGTAAGTTGTGATCGTTTTGGCGCTGTTTCATATTTAATGTACATATATACAATCATTGGAATATGTAACTTAACATTATATTTTTGAATATGCCCCAAAAAATGTAAACACGTCTTGCTGCAACGTGACTTGTCCCAGCAACAATCGCTTCCCATGTAATTTACATGATTTGATAAAAACCAGCACCACGCGAAAAACATCAAATTTCACCAGACGGCGGGAAAATCGGGGAAAATCGGACCCACCAGACGGCGAGTAAACTTAAGAAAAAACCATATTTATGGCACACCAATTATATCAGTACGCATCCCAGAGATAAGTTCAGTGCGTAGCTTAGGGGAATTATTAGGGGTAAGAACGTCGGTCATCTTCCCACGCGAGCATCATCTTTACTTCTTCTTAGTTTTGTCTTCTTGATGTGCGCGTCAGTTAAATAAAGCTTCGTAATTTAAAACGAAAAGTATTTTGTTTATTAAAATTTCCAACAGTTCTTTTCGAGAATTGAGCCAGAGTAGATTGAAGGCCAAAATAAATTCGCTTAATAAAAGTTAATAGTGCTCGTTTCTCTTTGTAATGTACTGTTCCTACGGTCATAAAAAACACAAAAGAGCAGTGGTTAGACCTATAACAATCTCATCTGTAATAACTAGGCAGTTGCACAATATTCTTGCGAGGTGATTAACAAAGGCATTAACACTCGACCCGCGTCGGAACGGGTTCAGAGTAGCGATGGGCGAGTCGAGTTAAGTTACTCGAGTTATACTGGCAGCGAGTTAATTTGAGTTGCTTCTTTGATTAACTCGGTTAACACGAGCTACGCGAAATCGATTCTAGGACACTCACGATCAACCGAAATGGATTAATAAGAACACACGACCCAAGTCTGGTGGAATCGAGGTGACCTTAAACTCCAAGCGATTTAATTAATGACTCAATCCAACATTTCTTGATGATCTGCGTAGTTTTCGGTATTGAAAATAATCAATAATGTCCTCGTCAGAACTGCTCGACATTTTGTATATATGTAACTTTATGTGGCTACCACGATACACTTTTCAAGATGATCAAAATCTGACTGACTGATCATCACTCAAAATAGCTTGCACCCGTGTGCGGTTGCCGATTGCATTTCGGTTGAAAACATTAACACAATCAATTTGCGTTTAACCACTTGAAATCAACGAACTAAACGTTCGAACTAACGTATTTCTACTTCGTTAAATGACCGAATTCTTTGACACTTCACATCTTCTTGTGGAACGACGTTAGCTGCAGTTGGTGGAACTCTCGACGGATGTTCGAAACCGCGTTTCAATATCAAACGAAACGGATCGGCGGTTGCAAACGGATATCACCGGACTTAATTCATTTCGATCGAATGCGTTTACACAGAAAACACTTTCCTCGGAATCGATATATGAAACTAAAGTGAACGCATCTCGATTGTTGGGAACAAGTTGATGGTTAAACTGAAGGAACGCGAAATGAGGGAACGCATCTTTTAGGGAATGGAACTGAGGTGCGATGTGGTTCTCCATTTCCGACTTTCGTTGAAATGGCACTTGATCGTTGAAATGGCACATTATGCAGTCTCTTTTATTCGCCACAGCAAAAATTGCAGTCTCCTAATATTTATTGCATCTGCTCCCAGCGTGCAGATAAAGCAGATGTAATATTCACCTTAAATGAAGAAATTACTACAGCCGACATTGTTGGAGGAACGCAAAAAATAAAGATCCCCAATCCGGAGGTCGAGCAAATTATAATATATTTATTAGCATGTTACTAATGTACTAATATTATGTTATTAAAATACTGCTGTTTTTTGATGTTGAAATTTTGGGAACTGTTTTAAAAAACTGTGCAGTTGAAAAATATTTCATACATATTTATATCAAAATGGAGTTTCATTATAATGTATTAATTAATAATCACACACTTTAGATGTGTGAAATCGAGGTGTATTAAAATCATGCACTTTAGGTGTGTGATGTGTGAAATCGAGGTGCGACCACCGCGAAAGGACGCGGAATATAGCGTGGTGACGCCGGCACGCCCATCCCGAGGACGCAAACGGATTGGTTCCGCGTAAAGGATCGTCGGTACTGCACAATCGGGACACGAACCGGAAAAGACGCGATCATGATCCTAGATCCGCGGTCTGGAAAAGGCCGGTGAAGAGAGTCAGCGGGAATCAAGTTTTAAAAGAAGAAGTACAAACATAAGTTTAAAATCAAGTTTTAAAAGTGCAAACGATAAAGAATTTTATAAAAATGAGAAAATAATTAGTAAATTTGATTTAATTAGAAGTTTTCTTAGTCATTTTTGCTATGAGTTGTTTTGTCCCTGGCGTTGATCTAAACCTGAGATACGGTGGAGAAGAGTTGTTCGTTGAGATGTAATTTCCAGAAAAAAATAATAAAAAAATAAAATAATTTGGGATAATGTTAGATCCCATAATTGGGAATTTTTGACAGGAAGTCATTCTGGAGTTATTTTCTGTGTTCGCTCAAATTTAGGCTTGCACATGAATGTATGATAAAAACATGTGCATGCCATAAGAAATTAGAGTTTAGATTTTAGAGAGTAGTAATGTCAAGTGGACTTGACGCCTTACATGGTAAGATCAACCAAATCTAGAACAACAATTTAGGGTATTTGTATGTAATTTTTTAGGATCACAGCGATAAGGATTAGACGGCGTCAAACGCCTATAAGTAATTTCGAAATTTATGTAAGTACATTCTAGGAAATTGTGAAAATTGCATAGCCCAAAATACCACTTTTTTGAAAAGGCAACAAGGAATCAAATGAGACCCAGGTTCTCAAAAAAGTGGGAATTTGGGAACCTGAAGACAGAAGAATAGGAGGGACTGGAGACAGTCAGATCAGGGACACGACAGAAGATTGTCACACTAGAGTAGAGGTCCTTTTGTTTTGTGAAATTGTAAAGGATTTATTCTAACGAGTAGATAAAGTTGCTTCAAAAAGTTTCTTAACAAAAGTGTAGTTTTTTAATAATCGTAAACACGCCGGTGTCTCGTATGTGGGTAACAGGCGAGCAACCGAACTTTGTAAACAAGCTGTCGATCTGATCAATAAATTATGTCCAGAAATTTAAAAACTAAAACTTGTTAATTTTTCACCACGATCATCTTGTGAACTGTAGGTGATAGCCAAACATATGAACTTGGTATTTCGTGACCTTTCCACTTTTCATGTTTAAACGCTCAATTGTAAGAGAAGTTTTTTTTCCCTTGCAGTTTTTCCGTAAGTGGCATTAGATGTTTAATAATTTTTGTCCTCTTTGTTAGGGACTCAAAATTTGGAATAGCCAATCGAACGCAATCAATCAATAAAATCACGATTACAAAATTAACCAAAACTTAGCCAACACGCTAAAAACGGAAACACCAGTAATTCACTAGTAACATCGATACACAAAATAACAACAAGAACACCAAATCACCGATCATCAATCGATCACAAGCAATACAATCAAAAAAAAAAAACACTTACCAAAAACTACGCCGATAAAATCAAATCCGATAAAAATAAGAATCAACCAAGCAAGTTGAATCGAACGAGAACCACCACGCACGACAGTCGGAAGACAACTATGCCAGTATGCCCCTGCCCCCCCCCCCCCCCTCTCGATTAGATACCAACCAAGAGACTGTTCCCACGAACAATGACAGCAAATTGCTGACTCAGTAAAACTACCCGTCTACAAAATGATAAGGCGACGAAAAGAAAAATGACACCGCGAAAAAGTTGGAAACGGTTTTCTCAAGAATGAAAAATTAATTTCAGGGTCAAGTGCAGATGCACTAAGTTGGAGACGATTTATCTAGAACAATGAACTCCCAAGAATTTCAGGGTCAAGTACAGGTGCACGACGTGCGAACGGATGGACGGATATCAACCTCAGGCAGATGGGCATGGATCGAACTGCATGCAAAAATGAATGAATGAATTTCCCCAAGAATGAAAATTAATTTCAGGGTCAAGTACAGGTGCACGACGTGCGAACGGATGGACGGATATCGACCTCAGGCAGATGGGCATGGATCGAACTGCATGCAAAAATGAAAATGTCATCAGTTCAGCATGGGAACAACATTTCTACAGGGGGCAATGGCTGAACGCGTAGACATGATTCTGCAGGTTCATCGATAGCTCGTCAATCGACAAGAGTGCATGCGTAGCAAAAAATTTTTGAATAAATAGCCAGCGAAAAACCTCCAGGAGGCAGTCGAAATCGTCACCCTGACCAAGGAGGGACCCAGAGCAAAGATCGAGACGCAGAAGAAGGAAGACTCTCTGTCCCAGGAACAGTGGATTTGAAGGAAGACCCTCTACCCCAGAAACAGTGGATTTGAAGGAAGACTCTCTGCTCCAGGGACCGTGGAATTGAAGACCTCCTGTTCCAGAAACAGAAGACTCTCGGAAGGAAGACCCACCTGTGTTAACCCACCTTTACATTTCAGATCTGAGCACTCACGCCAGAAAAGGTAAACCTGACCTAGTAGTCGGCTACCTTAAGTCCTGAACGGCCCACGTAGGCAGCAGGCATTTCTCAACACGCTCTATCTTCCAGTAGATGTCTGGACAGACTCCTGCGACCCTAAGAGAAGCACTACAAGATCCAACCGTGGGACCACGACCAATTACCATCGAAGAATACCGACGGCGACATCTTCGCCCGGAACTAAAGGAACCACACACACCCACCCCACCTAAGAAGCAGCGTTCGGGGTCAGAGGCATACTTTCGGAGGAGACTTCAGGAGGCTCAGCGGAAGCTCGTCCTAGCCAGCACTAAGAGTGAAAGAAGGGCCGCCAACCTGGAGATCAACAGAATTAAGATGGATAGGAAGAACTACCGACACCACAAGAAGGCAGTGAAGGCGTCGAAAAAGTGAGGGCCCAATTTACTGTATTGTTAATAGAAAACTTGAGAGAGGTTTTTGTAGTTAGAAGTCTAATTGTAAAGAAACTTTGTATTCTGAGAGATTTTTCCGAGAAAACATATGAACATTTGTACTAAACACTTTGTATTTTGAGAGAGAGTTAACAAGTAGATCTAAGTCTAATTGAAAAGAAACTTTGTATTCTGAGAGATTTTTCCGAGAAAACATATGAACATTTGTACTAAACACTCTGTATTTTGAGAGAGAGTTAACAAGTAGATCTAAGTCTAATTGAAAAGAAACTTTGTATTCTGAGAGATTGTACCGAGAAAACACATGAACAATTGTAATAAGGACTTTGCATTTTGAGAGAGAGTTAACAAGTAAACCTAAGTCTAATTGAAAAGAAACTTTGTATTCTGAGAGATTGTACCGAGAAAACGTATGAACAATTGTAAACGAAGCTTTGTATTTTGAGATAGAGTTAAGGAGAGGTTCGCTAGGACAAATCATGCTCAATTGTAGAAGAACTCTTGTACTGTAGTTAGAATAGCGACTTGCTAGGAAATAATAGTTTGTAAAGAGAAATCTGTAATAAAGATAAGGAATCCAGAAAAAGGAATAAACGATTGTACAGCGTAATTCGGTTCATTGAGAAAAGGAAAAAGAAGAAACCCCTCGTAAACAACCCAACATAATTTGGCGCAGCCGGTAGGATTTCCTCCCTCCTTTAGAGAGGTTCCCCCCTTTCAACTGGCTTTTTACGGCGATGAGTGTGTGTTTACATATTAGTTTAACAATTTGAGAGATTTTTGTTTTTTATGTTTTTGTTTTGTGAGAGGACTCTTACTATTGTTTACGAATTATTTCCGAGCGAGGGAATTTTACAATTATTTATAAGTTCCGTTTTTTGTGAGAGGGGGTTTACTATTGTTTACAAGCACCTTGCAATTGTTTACAAATTTTGTTTTTTGAGAGAGGATTTTGCCATTGTTTACAAATTTACATTTGTCCGCATATTTCAGTTTTTGAGAGGGATTTTACATTCGTTTTCTAGTTAGTATTGGGAGAGTTTGCTAGTTAATGTTTTGCATAGGCTTACATACATAACTTACTTATATTTCGAGAGAGTAGTTGCTTGGGAGAATGGTTTAACTTTTTTTTTTTGTTTTTTTTTTTTTTTTTTTCATTAGGTCTACTTCTGTTGATGGATCGACACAACGTGAAATTGGCACTTGCCGTCCGGGAGGAGTTGCGGTGGCGTAAGGCCTTTTTTAACGTCCATTGGCGTGTTGGGTATGCCTTGAAGGTGGAGCGTAGGAGGCGAGATGAGGAGGCTCGTCGCTGGGACGAGGAGCAACGCTTGCTCCCCCACCCAGATTTTGTGGAGATCGATCGTCCGCCGTTCACTATTTACTTCCACGAGCGGTTTTTTAAGTTCGCCCCCGCGCCGAGTTCGGTTCCTGTGGCCCAGGTGGAATCCGCGGCGGCTGGAGTTGTGGCGCCAGTGGATTCTGAGACTGCTGGAGCTGTGGCGTTGGTGCCGTGTTTGTCAACATCAATCCTGAATACGAAACGAGCGGTTTCGGGTAGTGCTTCCAATTGTGGGGGTCCCAAGATTCGAGCGTTAATTGCTCGATTGTCCCAAAAGGCCGAAGAGTGGGAGCGATCTCGAAGTAGCCGCGTTTAATTGTACATTTTTTTTTTTTTCAATATAACTGATTTTTTGGGACTAATTTGTGATTTGTGAGTGATTAAATTGAGAAACTGAGTTATTTGTGAGAAACGAATTGGTTGTGAAGGTGCGAAAAATTAAGAGTTTGATCTCGCTTGCAAGCAGCTAGAAGTTCAATTAAAAGGGTGAGTAATCACTGAGTTTTCCCTTAAACAATGTATTTTGGCAATGAATATATATTTCGAGTTTGTCTTGTGGATTTTGATGAATTTCATTTGTTGGGACCCTTAAGTCAAGCAATTTCCCCTTGGTTTTTGTTTCTTCATTCCATTTCTTTGGTAAGGACTGGAGCATATTCTGTCTTAGTGAATTATTCGGTGATATCGGAGTGTAACTCGTAAAGATTCCTTGCTTATTAAATATTTCGGAAGATTATTTCCGCGTTATTGACATAGTGAATAATTCTCGTAGTTAAAGTGTAAAGCGTGGAGATCCCGCTTGCCTTTGAACGTGAGGTGACGTTGTTCTTACACTCGAGTTGTTTGTTTTGCAGGTATGAGCGTGGCGATCCGGCTCCCCTGTTTGCTTAGATGAGCGGTGTAGTTTTTGTTCCCTCATCTTAGATATGTGGTGCGATTTCCCTCCATATCTAGACTGTGTTGTTTGACGAGAATTGTTCACTTCATTAAATAACTCTTTTGACTATTCGAGGAAAGTCCGATGAATTGCACTTCCCAATTTCGTAAATTTGATTACGCATTGTGGAAATCATTTTCATAGAATCAACTAGTTTAAAATGTGTAATAGTTCGGACATCTGACTGAGGACGAGTATTCTCTGAGGTGTGGAATCATCCCACTCAAAGCTGAAGTTCAGCGAGATAGGCTCCCTTAGGTTATGCTGCTGGAGATCCGCACCTGACACAGATATCCGAACATCAGTTTTGGTGAAAACGATGCGTAGTCAACGATTAGTTTTGAGTCGAAAACTCATACTCATTTTTAATTCCAGGTAAAATATTTAGAGCAACTCTGACCGACCAGATTCTACGCCAATTAGTTCCTGACAACATTTTTTCACATAAGATGGGTTTTGATTTGTTTGAATACAAATAAAAAAAAAAATCACTATATTTTTTTAACCTCTTATCTTATGTTAACTTTCTTTTCAGGTACTTTCCACATGTTCAGGATTGTAAAATAAAGCCGAAATTCTTTAATGATCACGAAAACATTTGGTTCCACTTATGAACCAAGGCGTCGCTTCCTTTTCTTGAAATTTTGTTTAGTATATCGCATTAAAAACACTTCTTAAGGCCAAATTTTCCAATATTTACACTTTTTCAATTCATAAATGTACGATAAATGCATCTTCTATCTATATGACAGGATTTAAAATTTGTACTTTATAAGATAAGTGACAGCAAGTCACATCATCTAGAGGAGCTATAAATTTTTGTAGCATAGTGTTATATATAAACCAAATGTGGTACTTATACTGCTTTCAACAAATAGAAAAATATGTTTCAAGATTGATGTCATCTGGCAAAAATTTCATCCAAAGCACTTCACACTAAATAAATATTTTGTTAAAATTATGCAGGTTCGACAAATATTCATTTTATATATCGCCGCAAATTGTGTGCCTTAACATATAGTTAAACGTAGTTTATGGTTTCTGTCATAATTCCGAATAAACAAATCAAAATATTTTGTATGTAATTGAATTCAATTTAAATCGTTTGCTTGGAAATTCATTCTTGTGACCAACTTCGTTCCCAAGTTAATTTTATATTTGGGATTGTCTGTATTATACTGGAGTACCATGCAGCACTCATCTTAATGTTAAAATTTAACTTCATACGACCAAGTAAGTAATTGTAAATTGTAATTTAAGTTTCCAGCATACATGCAACAAACATAAATATATGGATAAATGCAAGCTACAAATATCTATCTACATTACAAAAAATACAAAGCTGATGTGACTGCCATGTAGCCGGTTGTCAGGACGCCAGCAAAGAATGCAAGTGCTCGTGATGGCTGTGGTACTACGAAGACAGCGTAGACCAGTGTATGAACGATCCTTCCAAGTGCGAAGGCTCTGAATAAGTTTACAGCTAGCCAAGGTTGGGGATTTGTGCACATGTAGATCAATGCAACGACAAAGAATAATGGAATGTTCTCAAGATCATTACGATGTGCTCTGGAAGAGATAAATCGAAATGAGTTTTATTTCAAATGAAAAAATAAATGTTTCCTCTTACCGTCTCACACGTTCCACATCTGGGTCATCAAATTTCACCTTCAGTTTCTTCGATGGAAGATCCTCTTCGTTAGCGAAAGTCTGAAAGGGATTAATATTCATAAGTGTCATTTGATTATCTCAGCATTATAACAATCTGCATATCCATACTTCATCCCCTAAGGTATCCTTTTGTTGTTATTGTATAAGGAAACACGTGATGCGAAAAGAAGTATCTTCGATTTGAATGGAATTTTCAAAAAATCAAATTCAAGTGAAATGCAATAAAAGAATTGTAAAAGTGAAAATTAAATTTTCTAAAAACATTAATTAACAAAAAAGCAAGATTCACAATCATATGGTAAATCAAGATGAATTTAGCTGAATTTCACTTTTCAGCGTCCACTTAAAGAAATTTGAAGAGCAAAATAGCGATAAGAAGCTATTGACAGTAAATGCATTTTAAATTGAATATCAAATGAGTTTGCAAAAATATTAAGTTACACGTTACGAAATAATGGAATTTTCTACAAATTTCCACATAAGTATAACATTCAAAATGGACGTAACAGGTTAGTTCAGGAAATCTCGACACGCACTGTACCCTGGACAGCTGACATCATGTGAACTTTGACCCGAAGCGTGGTAAGTGTTGGATTGTTAAACAAATAATTGGAAACGAAATATTAATTTAATACAGAACGGAAGTGTTCAATTGATTCTATAGAAAATCATATGAAATCTGGGCGTTCCTCTGTCCACTTGAGGGCAAATGTGAAAGTCATCTTCATTAGACACTACCTGCATCCGCGGACATATTGCGACGCAGAAAAGAATTCAATGTAATTTTGTTAGAAATTCTTAATTTTATTAATTATTAATATGAATTACCTTCGTTCTAAATCTTTGCATGCCGGTCAAAAATGACATTGCCAGCATTTTCACAACTAAAACACACGACCAAAAGCAATATGCACGGAAAACTGGATTTTCCAACGAAAACAATTCTAAAACTTTTTCAGCCATTTTTCCGAAAGTAATTTATAAAATTTTATTAAGGATTTTCCGTTTATTTCACACAGAATTTAACAATTTTCCAACACAATATTTGCAATCACAAACTTCAACTGAGGAAAGAACACCAACTTCCAACTGCTATGAGACGCGCCGCGTGAGAGACTATAGTCGTCCGTTGTCGTCGAGGAATGCATGCCGCATTCTCTTCTAGTTCATGTTCACTGGACAGTTTCGCTTTGTCGCACACTCAGCAAATTCGTAGTGCTGATAACGCGTGGACACGTAGTGGTCGTAAAGCCACTTCCACAGTATAGGTTTTCTACAGATTTAGTATTGAGTTTGAAGTAGCGTTCTGTTCTTTCGGTTCGACAATACACAATCTAATTTTATTTCACTTTATTTTAATTTTTTAAGTTTGAACCACGCAAGAGTTTTAATTAAATTTTACTTTTTGCCGAATTTCACAACGATCGTTGAAACGCATTCCCCATAGTAAATCATTGCATCTTTGTATTAAATTTTCCATCGTTATATGAAGAATGCGTTGACTTTCTTCATCAGTTGGTGTTGATAAAAGTTTCTCAAAGGAACGCATTCTTTCCGTGGTTGTATGAAGAATGCGTTCACCTTTTGGTTTTAGTGAAAAGTTCTAAGGGAGACGCATTCTATCTTTGTATGAAGAACGCGTTGACTTCCTTCATCGGTTGCTGTTGATAGAAGGCTCTAACAATCAAATTTAGTAAACACTCAAAGTTCCGCCATCGATACGTAGGTGTCGCGTCGATCGGCAGTGGTAATACTGACACTTGCCCACGGAAATCGTAATCGTGCCTTTGCACTTGATAAATATATGGGATTTGACAGTTCTACACCGCTCGATGTCCCAAAAGAACACGACTAATAGAACACATGAAGCACCATGAACCTTCACTTATCATAATAGCTGTGTTTTCTTGCTGTCAAATCCCATACATTTATCGAGTACAAAATTTGGACTCGATAATAAGTGGGTTAGTTTGCACCTCTCTATAAATTCTTCAACTAGAAGAGTACAGATGGCGACATGGTTCATTTTCCTTGCCAGGAACCAAAAATTAAACAAAATTACGATTTCTTCAAAACTGTCAGTTAATTTCATCTGAAAATTTTAATTCAAGTAATATATGAGGAATTTGTTTAATCGAGGGCGTAACAAAATATAAAAAAGTCGAAGGAAATTGATACGAATGTGAACTGAAGTTGGTTGATTTGTAATCTATCGAGTGCAAATCTGAGCTGTCTCTTTGCTGCCAAAAATTTGCACTCGATAGCGTGCCGCAAGAAAACACGGCTAATGTTTTCACCACGAAAAGAAGAAGATGCTTCTAGTCTAAGAAATGTCAAATTAAGAAGAAGAAGATTGTTTACGGCTTTGACTTGCGGCATTTCAGATTTTGGTGAAGTGACTTGCGAAGCTTATAAGAACTGAAGAATATATTGCAAATTGCTATAGAATATTAGAGGAACTGAAAATTTTAGGTTATAATGACAAGTAAAAGGAAGCAAGATAATGTCATTCCGGACGAAGAAAGTGACCTGCTCTTGATCAAACCATTGTAAGTGGAACATTGATGCAAACTTCCAATATCTTTGATAACTCATTTAATTCCTTGTAGAGGTGCCGGTCAGGAAGTCGGTCGGTCATGCATTATGTTGGAATTCAAAGGAAAGAAAATAATGGTAAAAATGCCCCTTATGAGATAGTAGAAATGCGCTCCTGTCACAAGGAACTTGATTTGCTAACATAATTAAGAAACTTTCGATAAACGTCAAAAAACAATTTTCTTTAAAAGAGGATCACTAGCAAGTAACTATGTATATACCACTACTCGGTTATTCCTTAGCTTGATTAGCTGCCTGAATTTGAGTATGATCAAGTACTTTGAATAAGAAATTATATACAAACTCTTATTGTGAGTAACATTTGTTAATAAAATGCTTGTATGTTTTAGCTTGATTGCGGAATTCATCCCGGTCTTTCAGGCATGGACGCACTACCATTTGTGGATTTGATTGAAGCAGATGAAGTTGACTTGCTGTTTATATCACAGTAAATATAGACAAAACTTATTTCTAATTAAGCTGTTAATGAAAAATTGGCTTTAGTTTTCATTTAGATCATTGTGGTGCTCTTCCTTGGTTCTTACAAAAAACAAGTTTCAAGGGACGTTGCTTTATGACACACGCAACAAAAGCTATTTATAGATGGATGTTATCTGATTATATTAAAGTAAGCAATATATCTACAGAACAAATGCTATACACTGAAGCAGATTTGGAAGCTAGTATGGAAAAAATTGAAACAATCAACTTTCATGAAGAACGAGATGTAATGGGAGTAAGATTTTGGGCTTATAACGCTGGTCACGTTTTAGGAGCTGCTATGTTCATGATTGAAATAGCTGGAGTGAAAATTCTTTATACAGGAGATTTTTCACGTCAAGAAGATCGACATTTAATGGCTGCTGAAATACCAACAATGAAACCAGATGTTTTGATAACTGAATCAACCTATGGAACGCATATACATGAAAAACGTGAAGATCGTGAAAATCGATTCACATCCCTTGTACAGAAAATTGTTCAGCAAGGTGGCAGATGTTTAATACCTGTCTTCGCTTTGGGCAGAGCCCAGGAACTGCTATTGATATTAGACGAATATTGGAGTCAGACACCTGAACTTCAAGATATTCCTATTTACTATGCATCGTCCTTAGCGAAAAAATGTATGGCTGTTTATCAAACGTACATAAACGCAATGAATGATAAAATACGTAGGCAAATTGCAGTTAACAATCCATTCGTCTTTCGACATATTTCTAACTTAAAGGTAAATAAATGGATAATGTATGCCTCTAGATCCTATTCTCTTTCCACATTTAGGGAATAGACCATTTTGAAGATATTGGACCATGTGTTGTGATGGCTTCACCTGGTATGATGCAAAGTGGTTTATCTCGAGAGCTGTTCGAAAACTGGTGTACAGATTCAAAAAATGGTGTCATAATTGCTGGATACTGTGTTGAAGGAACTTTGGCGAAAACAATACTTTCAGAACCAGAAGAAATCACCACAATTTCTGGACAAAAACTACCATTGAATATGTCGGTAGACTATATATCATTTTCCGCACATACAGATTACCAACAAACTAGTGAATTTATCCGTCTACTGAAACCTGCCCACGTGGTAAGAATATCTTTCTATAGGTTTTTTTTTAAAGATGCTAGCGACTAATACTTACACTCAGGTACTTGTCCATGGTGAACAAAATGAAATGAGCCGTTTAAAGTCTGCATTGCAAAGAGAATATGAGAATGATACGACGACAAATATAACTTTTTACAATCCACGAAATACACACACAGTTGAGCTTTATTTTAGGGGAGAAAAAACTGCTAAAGTTATGGGATCCCTCGCTGCAAAGCATCCGGAACCGGGAAATAAATTATCTGGTGTATTAGTAAAACGAGATTTTAAATATCATCTGCTCTCGGCTTCGGATTTATCAAGTGAGACAGTAATTTATTAGCAACATGTTTGGTTTTATATTCGCGTCTTCTAGAATACACGGATATGAGTATGTCAGTTGTATCCCAGAGGCAGAGCATAGCTTGGAATGGATCACTTAGCTCACTAAAAATTCTTCTAGAACGTGTAGGTGGGCCAGGAACTGTGGAAGTAATTGAAGCAGATAAAAAAATACAAGCATTCGGATGCGTCGAACTTATAGTTGAAGGAAAAATTATTATATTAGAATGGCAAGCTACTCCTGTCAACGATATGTTTGCTGATAGTGTGCTTTCATGTATAATGCAAACTGAAATGGGTGGAACCAATATCAAGGGAACAACGACAGCAATTAAGCCTGATAGGACTCATTTTAAAGAATGCTTAATAGAAACGTTTCAAGACACATTTGGAGAACATTCCGTACCTAAGCTTTTTAAAGGTGATTTGTTAACCGTTACGGTTGCGGGGAAAAAAGCTGAAATTAATCTTAACACTTTGGTAAGTAATAATTAATTACAGCGTACTGTAGTTACATGATGTACAATGTTTTATCAATTTCAGATTGTGAGTTGTCCAGATGATGAGAACCTAAAGCAAATAGTTAATACAGCAGTTCAAAAGCTATATCAAACTTTAGTTCAAGCCTAGCCTATTTCATAGTTTTTATATTTTTAATGTACCATATAAAATTTTAACAGATATGTATGATATAGTTAAAATAAAACAGGCAAGGTTGATTAAATACATTTAAAGTTACAATCATTATTGAAGTGATGGAAAATTTATACTTAAAACATGAAATAAAACTATTGGTTATGCCTTGCAAACTGGTTCACCGTTAGCACTTTGATTTCATGTTTTGTTGGAAACGTGCAATTTTCATCCTGAAATTCTAGATAAATCATTTCGATTGCATTGAGCTGAATATATCCATTTTTAGATAGTTTATAAAAGTCAGTAGTCATTCTTGTAAATTCTATATAAACAAATATGGCTGGTTTTTGTACGTTGATGGTGAAACTGGTCATTACAGTGTTAAGATGACAATGATTGTTTACAACATTCACCTTAAATGTATAATGATTAAGACAATATCAGTAGCAATAAGTATATATTACCTCAAGTTTCGGATCCTTAATTCCTACCGCATCCTTAATTTTTGAAGGGAACAAATACGTCCGTGAAATCATTTCACCATTCCTTGTTAAAGAGAACTCGAAAAAGGAATTTTCTTTAGTTGCAGATCCTGTAAGTAATTCGTCAATTTCAATAATTTTCACCAAGGATGCAGTGTTAGGATACTAAAATCAAAGTATTTTTTATAAGTGTGAACATAAGTTGCTGAAACATAATTTATACTGCTGGACTACGCCATTCAAATGGTTGTGTATATGAAAGGGATGACCAAGAGTACACTCTCACTGTAAGTGTGAAAAATAAAGTCACTCCAAGTGTGTCCCTCACGACATGTATATTAATGCAATCGTTGGAATCGATATGTGCCACTATTATAATAGGTGCCATGAACTCTTTAGCCCAATATTGTAAAATCTGAAATGCAACAATCCAGGAATGGAACCTTATTCACTTGAATATTATGAGAAACCTTATAGTTCCCATAGAAATCGATACTAGACCATGAAGGTGCCACCCAAACATCATTTAATGACCAATATAGAGCACCCATGGTTTGAGAACTTGTATTTCTATTACTGCGAAAAACTTCTGTAGCGGTTTTCGTAATCATTGCTTGAGATATTTGGCTCATATATATGACTGCCTCTAAATAATTTTCCTCATTTTCGTCTGGCAAAATGAAATGCTTTTGCAATAAGTTTAATATCGGGATACTTCCACTAGGATAATGTTGTCTGTGATTTATTAGTGTTGTTAAATCATCATTCGTTCCAAGTATCTTTTGCCAACTAGTAAAAGAAGGAAAACTTTGAAAGCCATATTCAGAGCAAAATCGCGGTCGAGGATATGAGTCTGGATCCCAGTTATCGGAAGAAGCAGAGTAGTCGTAAAAGTGTACTAATTCAAAAAATAAATACAATATAATTATTACAAATAAGAGTTCATATTACTGTCTCCGTATTTGGGATCTTGAGGATTTCTGGAAAGAAAATACTCTTTCACGCTTTTCTTTCCGTTCGATGGGGAAGATATCAAAATTTCCGAATGTGCATATGAGCGTAACAGAAAATATACATGCCCAATAAAGAAATCTCTATAATTGGATGTAAACGTTTTACTGTCATATGTAGTATTATACCTAAAATATGGAAATTAGTCATCTTATCTTTTGCTGAGATTCAAGTTCATTAACCAATGCTGAACTAATGCTACTTCAACTTCGTTATTTGTACCCCATACGGCAATACTAGGATGATGTGCTATTCTTCTGGCATTTTGGATAACTTCTGTACTTACAGAACTGTAAAACATTTCTTTCGTATACATTGTTATTCTTCTTCGATTTAATAGTAATGTACCTTAGAAATTCCGGAAATGTAGGATACATTGCACAGGCAAACATCATATCTTGCCACACAAGAATTCCGTAATAGTCTGCTAGTTCATAAAAATACTCGGATTCATATACACCTCCACCCCATATTCTGATCATGTTTACGTGAGCGTTTTTAGCAGATTCTAACAGATGTTTAACTAAAACCAAAGTTATTATCAGTTTTAATTAGTCTCTGTTTCTTTATATACCTTTTTCTTTATTTGCCTGTCTTTCTGGCAAAATATGTGAAGGAATCCAATTAGTTCCTTTCATAAAAACAGGTACTTCATTAATGCGGAAATAGAATGATAAGCCGGTTTCTGTTTAAACTTTTAAGTTAAAATTTACAAGAATGAGTAACAGAAGAATTTCGGTTTTACCAAGCTCTTCTTGTATCAACTCCAGGGTACGAAATCCTATCTTTATCGATTTTCGTGAACTTTTGAAACCTTTGTTATTGTTCAAGTCCTTACACAACCGTCCTCTCCAAATGGCTAAAAAATCATATAATTTTTGAGTTCCGCTTCCGTTTGGCCACCAAAGCTGTACGCGATTCTACAAGACCATCATGATTTTGAAAGAAACAACGTATAATATTATAGTTTTTATATAAGCCACCTTAGGAATATGGTAATCAAATTCGATCATGGGCTTTGAATGCCCTATGGGGTTGAGGTTATTGAAAATTATTTTGATAGTGTGCCCCAGATTGTCCCTAATATTAAAGTCACAGTTGATCATAATATTATAAAAATGAGAACAAGTCTTACAATGTCGTTAAAGTCAATTCACCGCAAAAATCCTCTTTTAAAGCCGTTTCAAAATAAATACGAATATGTACAGTCCATAATTTCTTATTTTTATACACACTGGCATCAAAATCACGTAAAACAGCTACGTCGTATAGTTCTAGGACTACCGGTTTCCTTAAATGAGTCAATATGGTTACAGTTTAATCTTACAATTTTTCTACTATTACCAAATTCCCATTGATGGAGCAGCTAGTCCCCAATCCCATCCAAAACTTGCTTGCATTTTCCTTAGAAAATTTATATGACATTCACCATTGTATCGATCTGGTGGACATTCTGGTGGAGTGTAATTATGGGTGGCAGCCAGATTTTTGGCAGCATATATGGGTGACAAAAATACCACCTTGATACAATTACAAGTCTTCAAACGAAATGAAAAATTTTAACATCTCTAAATAAATGAGATAAAACTTAGCATTTTCATTACCGGTTTAAGTAGCTCTTTAATGCTATAACTATATCGAACAAACATATTATTAGTGTGTCCCAAAATCTCGTCATTCAATTTGATAGTAGCAACTGTGTCAATGCCGTGAAATGTTAGATTAATGAAACCTATTTCTGTGTAGCCATAAGGCGCTGTTAGTAATTATTCAAAACGAATTATTTTAATTTTTATTTTAAATGTTTAATACCATTAAAACAAGTGGAATAAGTCCAATTTTCATGGCCAATCCATTTCATATCCACGTCGTTTGTCGATTTAAGCAGATAATCTGGATCTTCTGGAAAAAGTGCACTGTACACGCCTGAAGGAACTTGTAAGTTGCTTCTGCACGTTCCTAATAAAGTGTTGTCGAGTAATCACCATATTGAAATATGTAAATATGATAATATGAAATAAATACTTACCATTCGCCACACTCGATAAATTCCAATGATCTTTTAATTCAATTTCCTGTACAAAACCACATCGAGTGCTCATAAAGCAAAATGAAAACATTGATAGCAGAACAAGCATGTTTTCCTATACACTTTACAAAATGTTTCCTAGTTAAATCTTCTCGGCTAAACTATGAAAGATATATACGATATTTGCTTCAACTCATTTACTTGAGGGAATGAGTAGCTTATCCGTTCCTTATTAGCTAAAAAAGCACACAATTGTTCAATAAACTTTTATCGATAAGAACAGTGTTTGCAAATGACAAATGCGATTATGAAAATGATTGTGCTTACTGGTGCAGGGAGATATCCAGAAAACATCAATTAGAACTCATCGTCATTAGAATCGATGGTAATTAAATGGTTTGTTCAATGAAAATAAAGCATTTGGCATAACACATTGATAGAATAAATAATAAATTAATGAAAACACTTTTTCATGTTTTGTACTGAATAGACAAACAACTTTATTTCAATATATTTAGCAACTTTGTAAAAAGCAAATCAAAAAACTCTTTCCACTTTATGCTCCTAATTATAAGATATATATATACAGCCTCGTTTATGTGCATTGTGTGAGCTCGTTTTGTGATTTTTATTTATCATGCAGGATACCGTAAATAAAGTGTAAAGCATCTAACTGCAGTTAACAATGAGTTTAAATGTATCGTATTATGATATCCATAAAGCCAGTTGAATATCAAGTGAATGAGTTATTTCAAATATTGGAGCACGGAATGATTTATACATATGTATGTGAAAAAAGAAATTAATGAATTTTAGTAATTACTATATTTACGACCATCTTTACTGACATTAGTCTATCTTAATCACATTCCTGCTATCAGTCGGAGATTATATTGATAAAATCTAAAAATTGGCATCAAAATTGAAAATGATGATTTTTTATCGCTTATTCATTTAGCATTTAGCAATTAATTTATTCTTTTCATACATAAGCAAATTCCATTATCTAACATAATTTTGAACCAAACATCTCCATATGCAATGAAATTTTAAGCATTTAAATAGATGTGAAACAACAGAGGCTTGTGCGAAGTTATAGAGCACTGGTGACATATATATATTTGTACAATTTAAAAAACTCTATTTGAATAGAAAACATGTAAATCCTGTATAAATCCTTTAGGTTAGGGCTATGCGGATTTCGTCAGACATAATTCATAGTTTTCTAAACAAAATATTTAGGTAACAAAAGTACAAGTCGGTTGATTGTTATAAAATAATGATTTTATTCAACAAAAGAAAACTAATACGTATTTAAGGGAAAGGAACAAAATTTTAATTAATAATAATTATTTTTTCTTAAATCATATATTTACGTTCAACTTAATATAGATTTTGAATAATATTATATTTACATAAAAATTAATTAATTTTCTCTGTGATAATTTTGTTTTGGTTTAGTAGCTCTTAATAACTTCAAATATAATCTAATTCAATTCATATCTATGCATTTTAAAAATTAAATGTGAAAAGTTTCTTAACATCATAATAATTAAACTGATTACATAGTTAAATTCACTTTTTACACAGTTGAAAAAATTCTTTCATCATGGACAAGAAAAACTCAAGGCGATCTTATTCGTGGTGAATAAAAAATTTTCCTTTTTCCACTACATAAATACTTTTCATTTACTTTAATTTCAAACATGAGCAACATATATATAAAGTATATAAAAGAAAATAAATCAAATAGCAAATTATGCATTAGCTTATGACTTTCATTTTTACTATCATGAGTATATAATATGATTACAAGCTTAAATATAATTTTAGTAAGGATTTATTACATTACTTGGTGAATTTACTTTAACAAGAATATCAGCTTTAAGATATTCATAAAGTTTTTAAATACATTTATTTTATTTTATTTGTAAATGTATACTTTGAATTATTGTAATATACAGGTGTGATAATAGTATGTTGCAGATATTCTCTTCTGTTCACATATTTCCTTTTTAATACGTTGGCGCATTATCCAAACAAATCCTTTCTTTAATGCATTTACAACTGATTATCGCATGCGCGTAGCTGATCTGAAATGAATTGAATTTTCAGAAATGATTATTTGACTTCAAAAATTAAAATATAGAAACGTTCGCAAGACAAAATGAAGTTTTGTAATAAAGAGATAAGTACATTTCCATGTCAATTTATTCCGCTAAGGAAAAGAAATTTGTTTATAATATAAAGTGAGCTAAAAATTACTACGGTTTTGTATTGATTTTAATGCCATTATTAAACGAATTGAGTTTTAGTAGAATGAAAATAATGTAATGATTATCTATTACAATTATAGAATAAAAACTAATGTGTATTTTTCCCCAGTTTAAGCGGAAAACCTAAGGAAAACCTGAAGTTCGATAAGTTAAGAATAAATGAAGTTCGATAAATGAAAATCTAATTAAAAAGGATGCAAATAAACTTGTATTTATAAATATCAATTTTTGAAATTACTATTGAAACAAACTTTACTAAATAAAAGTAAATTTACGAACAAACTTGCTAAATTCTTTATCATAATCGAATAGGAACTGTAACAATGTCCACTATAGATTTTTGTCCAAATATCTAGAATACAATAACTAGAAGTTGAATTATTTAAGTAACTACTCAAAAGTGTTTACATGTTTTCAAGTAAGTAAACTATAAAAGTGAAAATAGTCAAATGCAAAACCTTTGCGAAAGCGTTTCCAAATCAGTTTAGCTGTGTAAAATATGAAACAAAAATTTTTGTAACCACATTTTGTTAGTTTGTTTCTAAATATTTTAATAATCATATTTATGTTTATAAAAAATTTAATTATTTTTGTAATTTAATTTAGAATTGATTTTGAATCAATTCAATTTTCTTTTACTACTCAGATTCTAATTTTAATATACCTTGGCGTAGATACTGTCTTTTTTGGTGTATTATGAAGTTTACTTGGAGTTTTCGGTCTCGTCACTGTTTGTGTAGACGGTGCATTTGTTGTGGCTGTAGCTCCTGGTAATGGTGGAATATTGTATTTCTTTGGTGGTACTATTCGACTTGGTGAACGCATTGTTTTGACTTGTTCCATGCTAGTCCTTGAATAAATAAAAATATTTTAGTTCTTAAATAAAAATTATATTGATAAAATGCATCAAATTTTACATACTTTGAAGCTGGATAACTAACAGGTCTTGGAATTCTTGATCGTTGTGAATGATTTGACGTTGGTGTGGATCCACCACTTTTAGTTTCAGTCTCTCGTGCTAAATCTTTGAGCAATACACTTGAATCCTTACTAAGGAGTTCCCATTGAATTTGCAACCGTTTAAACCGATTGGTTGAGATTTTCTCTTGTTTTTCTTTTTCAAGACTAGGTAAATCTTTTGGTTTCGGTGTTTTTTGATTGGCTTGATTTACACGCAAAGCAGCAACCGATATGTTTGGCGAATTAGGAGGTGTTGAAAACTTCTGTGGATGACCGGCATGCAAGTAGGTATTGTTTTCTGATGGTTGATTGAATGATACTTTTTTCTGACTCAAAGCTTTACTAACTTCATTTTTCAATTTTGCTCTGTCATATTGATCTGGTAACTCTTCCATAGACTCTAAAATGTTTGCAATTTCTGCATAATATTTAAGTTCTGATCTTGGTATGTTTGCAAGGAAATTTTCCGCTCTTGTTCGTGCTTCTAAATCGGCATTGGTTTTGTTGTTTTCCACAGGATAATTTGGATTGGATTTTTCAACTCTTGTATTTGGAAGGTTACCTCTGTAATACTGTTTGGAATTATTTTCTTCAATCTCTGCTAAATATTCCTCGATAATATTATGGCTGTCATGTGAATATGGTTCTTGTAAACTTCTTCGTTTTTCTGCATTTCGAACATTTGACGGAGATTGACCTTCTTCAAACATGCTATTGCGTTTTTGTCTTGCACTTTTTGTATTTCGTCGTAATATTCCGCGAGGTGTTCGCCCACTTGGCGGTGGTCTATCTACAACTTCACCTTCTATTCGGTTATTATCATACTGATATAAATACATGTTGCGCATAAAATCTGCATTACCACTATTCGGTCTCGTTACATTTGTGTCCAACTCTGATTCTGTTAAAAGTGTCGACGAGCCGCGATACCCAGAACTAGGTGGATGACTAGAACCAGAACTTGATGTACATGTTTGAAGATAACTAGAACAATCACAGTTATTAGTTTTGACATTCTTTCGTAACGGAGGTGTCATGCAAAACAGTGGCTTTTGTGAACAACTTGGATCTGTTTCAACATCAGCTTCTGGAATGTTTTTCAGTCGACGACGATATTCAACTGGCAATAGTGTACAAAGAGATTTCCAATCAACGACATGCTTATATTCACTATCTTTTAAAAATTGTTCCTCACTACTTGTGAAAGATGTAGGTCGAGGTTTCTTATTAGTCGAAAACGCTTCTTTGTATCCTAATGGTGATAATACAACATCCGCTAAATTTGATTGCACAAATCCTAAATCTGGCAGAGCATAATTCGGATAAATAACATATACTGGAGCTTGCTTTTGTTCACCTAACTTATTCAATTGTGCTAAAAATGAAGGAGGTACAACACGAAATCTATCACGCAACAATAAAGATGTTTGAACCGATCTGGCAATTGTATCGACAGGAATTTTACTTCTCTCTGAATACTGGTTGCACAGAACTTGTGTTAGATTATCGGATGTTCGACTTGTATCGGAGAAACTTTTATTCGTGCAATCTCTTGTAAGGCTATCACGTTGTGAAGAGTTGTTATTATTATTATTTAAATTTATCACTTGTGGATTTTTAAGCGGTTGATTCCTTGTATGGACATAGTTTTGTGTTGGTGTCTCAAATACTTCTCGATACAAATCATTCTTAACTCTCTTCTTCGGAGTGATATTATTAATATCTTTGCCATTATTTTGCTCACATGTATCTAAACTATCTAATTGGTAACTAGACTCAACACCATTGACTTCTTCCTCATGACGACTGAGAGCCGAACCTTTTCCAGAATCATTCATACTTTTCTTTCTTATCCGTTGCTCTAACGATGAACTTGCATCACTTGGCCAACATCCAGATGAAACATCCATGCATGTGTCACTTGAATTGCTTTTTTGTTTGATAAATAGTTTTACTAAATTGAAAGCTGGTTGGTTTTGTTTTGATGATGATTCAGTGCTATTAGCTGTTGAATTATGAATGGGACTCTCACTTCCCGATGGAGATGACATTGGTATAGGGCACATTGGAAGAAGATTTCGAGATTTTTTGTATGAATCAGCCTGGAAAAGATAACAAAATTATGAATTTGTTTTCATTTGTTGTAGGATAATAAACATGAACTTACTATGGATGTGCTTATGGCTTGTGATACATTCAACTGATATGCTCCTTCTTTTCGAAGTCGTAAATTGGGTAAACTAGAGCTCTTCCTTACAATACAATGTGGTGCATGCCGTGCAACAATATTCACCGATGTGTTATTATTTCCAGATGGATACCTTGAAAAAGGGATTATTTATAAAAGAACGAATATTAGCAGATTTAAAAATCATTTTTAATTTATTTTTGCTCTAGAAATGTAAATTCATTTTTTATTATGCAACATCATTGTTTTGAAACGGAAATTCAATTGGCTTCAATTAATTAATACTGGTCATGTTGCAATACTATCATACAAAACATCACTAACAAACAAAGCTTACCTTTGAAGCTGTGAAGAGCTGTTTTTCTTTAACTTACTCCATGTTGTGAAGGCATGATCCGATCGCGACATTGAAACTTCCAACGACTTACGTTTGACAATGTCGTCTAGATTATTATGTAGATTGATGTAATTTTGTTTTGTCTTAGCATATGGATCTCCTGGGTCGGCTTTAAAAGTAAATATGTATTTAAGATTAAGATATTCTCTATGATTTCATATTATTTGTAACCTTACCATAAAAGCTCTCATCCGAATAAAGTGCACTTCCTTCAAACGCAATCGTATAATTGTCTTTGTTTGCTTTACATGTCAGTATAATATCTCCATCATCTGGATACGAGTCGAGATCTAAAGAATCAACACTAATGTGTGATTCTTTAACAGGCGAAAACAAGAGTTCTGACTTGCAAATGAAATTATCTAAATCATTTTGTTCTTGTCTTCTTTTATCCTTGCACAGAGAGGGTATATTTGATAATAAAGAATGAATGTCTTCAGCACGAAAACTTTCCATATCCACCTCTGCTAGATTAGCATCAATATTTTTAGCCAAATCATCGTAGTAAGATAATTCACCGATTCCATTATATGATGCTGACAAAGATGAGAGAATACTCTGATGGGTCACACCATCCCGATAACCATAGTCCAGGAACCATTGATAATCCGAATTGTCATGCGTAAAGTCATGAGATGATGCAATCGAACAGTTTAAGTTACTAAATGGATAATGAGGTGGATTGCTATTAAAGTCAGATTCCGGACTTGATAGCATGTTGGAAATAGAGATATTGTTGTTATAATGTATGCTCGATTGTTCATTCAAAATGATACTCCGAAGTGCGTTATTGTAGCGATCCAGGTTGTTCAAGACAATTTGAACATTTCTCTTAAGATTCTCTTCAGTTAATTCATGCTCAAAATTTAAAGGACTGCATAGATCGTCAATTCTATGAGATGTTTGATGATTGAAATTTGTAAACGCATAATTATGTGGTATGTTTGGACTAGTAGTTAGTGGCCTTTTTTGTTGAGGATGATGATGACGAGGAGAATGGTTTTGTGGGGAGGTATGATTGAGCTGAGGCAGATGTGACGATTTGGTTTCGTTTAGTGGATATTCTGTCATGCCACGCTGCAGTTTTGTTCCTGTAAAGAAAAAATAATATTTTATTATAAAATCTTAAATAATTATGGAAAATTATAAAAATAATTCACCACTGTATATATTAGCTACTCCTCAGTATTTGAATATGTATCTGGAAAATATATTTCTTAAATTTAATCTTAGAACAAATGGTTCATTCCATTCCTGAATCACAAACTTTGATAAATGTAAGTTTGGCTTTGTACCAAAACTATCAACCAAATGAGAACCTCTTCTATTGCAGTCACCAAAGTCAATAGCTTCAACCTTTTGTATATGTATCATGTCAATCACTATTATCTTTATTTTAAGCATTACTTAATGATGTCTAACAAATGTTTTTCAGTAATTATCTTAACGCAGGTAAATACGTCCAAGACACTTTCAAGTGTTAATTAAATTCCGAGTATATACCTTCAACGTATATTCCAAAAGGATATTGTTAGGAAAAATATTTTAATACCTTCATCTGATGATCTTTGGCTACCTGTTTAGCTACTTGGGTGATTATAAATGATTGTAAAAGATAATTTCGCTTTTTTGGGCGGGTTCCTTCTTATCACAACGAGTTAGTAGTTTTTTTCGGAAATTATTTCTTTGAAGAAAGGAACATTTATTGTCTAGACAAGACCATTTTCCATACTTATTCTTATTAAATTTGTAGAAATAAAATACTCCTTTTATGATGTGGAATTAAAGACAGAAGATGTTTATAAGGACATTTTGAAATTACGATTTTCCTGTTTCCAAATAAATTAATCCATTACGTGTAACAAAATAAATAATTAGTTCCAGGAATATGTACGAATTTCATTAATTTGAATTCAATTCAAAATATCGAGTTCAGGAAAATTTAACGAAATCTGAATATTTGTTGTATAAAATTGTCAATTCTTATCTGTATTTGATTAGCAAGCCCTTGATTAACTTATTCTACAAAATCGTTTATGAATAACCAGATTGTGTCGTATATGCATTAGTAATAAAATTTAACCGTTTATAATGTTGTCGGAAGTAATGTGTGCTTTGGATTTATGGAGAATGTAGGTAATCATCATTAGAGCACATTGAATGAGGCCATCTTGTTTGCTACCTATATCTGTATGGAGGCTTTGATTTAAAACTACATTCTTGTATTTATTTTGAATTTTCCGCATTTTGGATGCTATTTGTTTGAAATTTAAAACTTGTAAAAATATGAAAATACCTTTCTCGGCACATTTTCTAAAACCACTTTTTTGTGATAATTGTTTTAACTGCTGCTGATATTGTTGTAAATCACGTTTGTGCTGTTGTAGCATTTCTAGTTGGAGCCGCTGTTGTTGATATAAGCGGATTTTCTGCAACAATTTTGACGAAACCCTTATATTAGGGTTGTAAGTTTCGTTTTGATTTTGATGGAATTTTTGATGTAATTGATTGTACTGCTGTTCATAATGCTGTTCCATTGGGCATTGTTGACCATTTTGTACGCAATTTTCTTTGGACCCACCGCTGCATCGGCGGGACCGGTATAACGTTGAGAGATTAACGAGTTTCATTAGACACACTAGTAATATTAACAACATTAGATTTTAAATAGATCCATGTGTATTTTTTAATTGTACATAACACAACACATTCCATTAATACATTTTGAATGATGCGGAAACGCAACAAATCCAGATACAATTTTCACTTAAGTTCACTTTGTTCAAAGAGTAATGATTAAAACGAGGATATGACTAAATTAAAAACAATATCATGCACTGTAGGTATAAATAACACAAACACATTTTTGGATAATTGCCAGTTTTATTTTCATGCAAAATATTTTCAATAATATTTATCTCACTCATTCAGTATAGTGATAAGAAAACCATATGATTAAAACTTTCATTATCACCAAGAATTTTACTAGCCACAAAGACTTATTTTAATTTAATAATGAAATTGTGCCAAGTACTGTCACACATTGCACTAAACTTTATTTTGTTATGCAACAATTCACAACCAAATTTAAGGTTTGATTGCAAATTTTAATTATCCTACCACACAGTGGAATATCCAATTATGAATCAAACTTGAAAATTCGTTCATTTACGACTATAACACAAACAGACTCGTTACTTTCATGAATCCAGAACGTTTTCAAGTATAACCTAACTGTGCACTAGAGGAGCCAAAAACAAGTATCCAATGGCCAAGGCAAATGACGTTCCACAAATACAAGTATTTTACAAAACACTCTAAAATTAGATTGCAATATAATAATATTATCAAACACAACTACTGATGAAAGATTTGAATTAACGCCAATTGACGGTAATTGAAAATAGCCTCCTCAAATTGAACAGTCACTACAGTCTCTTTGGATCTGGATCTGGTTCTGGTTCTGGTTTGGTTATGGGGTTTCTTTCATTTACTCACTCCCCCATTTGGATTTGTTATCATTTTTTTCGGGGACGCCGGACGTGACTCAATACCAGTTCGTTTGATTAACTCGTCTGTTAGAATAACGTAAAGATACAAATGTATTTATTTGCCAGGAGCGTTTTTGTACATGCAGATGTTGTTTATATACATACTATTATGTTGGACATCAAAGAGTTTCTTATCATAAGCTTTTATCTTCCATTTTCTTTAATGCAATTTGCTCATACCGAAACACGATTAAAACTTAAGCCGCATTCTGTAAAATGAAGATCTGTTTCTCTTCCATTTTTGAATTGAACCGGAAGTGACTTTTCTTCAAAGAATTCTTCAACAATGCACAAATACAGATTCAAAAGATTTAGACAATCTTCATTTTAAAAAGTTTACTCTGCAGTTTAAAGTATAAGATAATAACATTAACCTGCAAAATAGATAAGGAATGACGAGGAAGCATTCACCACCAAAATTCCAAGAGTATGAAATTCACAGACACGTTGAACTTTAAATAGGGTCACTGCGAACTGCGAATGTTGTAAGAAACCAAATAATCGGTTATAAGATCGTTTTCTTTCATGATCTAGAAATAACGTCTCCGGGTATCTTGGAATGGAATTCAAGCCAGTTTCAGTCAATTAATGGATATATTAGTAAAGATGTGATGTAGTCTCCCGAACAAATGACGGATGTCGGAAATTAAACATACTTCTGTTTCTAGTTTGTTCATCTCAACGAATTATAGATCGTGCAATTGCTAAGTGGTAGAGTCATGAATGTTGGAATGTTTGTTTTGTCTGATTAAACTTGTGTTTTAACGGATTTCAGTCGTTTATCGAAACTGTTAAGTTCACTTCATTGTACACGATGACTTATTCATAAGGAATGTTTAAATAAATGGGGGGAAAACGAAGAAAATGATCGTAAAAGTGCGAATGATATTTGCTTCGATAGCTAAATAAGAGCATCTGCCTCTCGACATTCTTACGACTTTTATAGTACATAAACGGAACATACGAAAATCCGCACAAAGAGAAGATACCGAGAATAGTCATCAAACAGTGTTTGGCTTTCCTCGTTGACAGTTTTGTCATTCCATAAAGAGTTTCACTTCTAACGGCGTTAGCTTTTGACACATTTTGATTATCTAACGATTATAGTTAGCACGTATCCCGGTTATGCTCACACTAACGTTTTGTTCCTCCAAACGAGCAATTCGTTCCAACTACCAGATTCCATGGTTAACGCTCGTGGACTGAGGATTTGATAATAAATGACATGTACGAGCCCTTCAATAAAAAAACCTTTATTTTTCCCACAAAGTTATTAGGGATATTTTCTAACTTACTGCTCAAAAATGGAAGTTAATAGATGAAGTCCACTCTTTTATGAATATATAGTACATGTTGAGTTAATGAAAATGTTGGACAAACATTCATTTCTACCATTTTAACTATGCACATATTCTCCATCATGCGCAGAATATCCTGAAAGTCTAATTAAGGGTTCCTCATGAGACTTGTGAAAAAACACGCTCGACCTAAAAACGGATGATATAAATGTGTCCTTAAATCTGTTGTCATTCATCACAGAATTCTCTCTACGCCTGATCTTTATAGTGAGTATACGCATTTTCAGTATTACACTATTGTTCCCAAGTTTTTCATTATATCCGCAAAATTAAATTGTGCTTTCCTTAAGATATTTTTTCAGTATCATGTTGTTAACAATTTTTTCCATTGAAATTTATTTTCATGTACATACTTGACTCCTTTACTCTATACAATATAGTTGTACCTTTTAGAATTTAATTTAATGGTCCAACTCACTTTAAACTCGACGTCTTTCTTGTTCCTCAAACTTTTACCAGCAAGATTGGAGTTTAACATTTACAATCTTCTTCTTAACCATAGTATCTCAATTGTAATTGACCAGATGTTAGTTTATTTAGTTCACCGGGTCTGATTTAAAGTAATGAGTCCCTATCGCAGTAATTATTTCATGCCCAATGTGAGTATCAAGAGTCAGTTTGTGGTATTGGTTAGGATGTAAAATTCGCGGATACCGCTGATAGATAATGAGCCACACTACAACTCATTAAAAATCAGCAGAAGAATCCATTATTTTCTGAGAAACTTTTTCATGAAATTTTAATTTTAGAAGTATTTCAATATTATTTTGAGCTACTTCATTACGATGGAAATCATGAAATTTATATTTTCGAATAATGAAATAATTTGAATTCAAAGAAGGATGGAAAAGGATTCCTACTCCAGTATTAAGGTTATTAACATCAATCATCAATTCGATTCTAACTGAACACGATAAATTGACTATAAACGATGTATCTTTAAATCGTGATAAAGCTTTTCTTGTCTCTACTCTTTTATTGATTATTTTCACAATTCATTTTACTCTTGAAAATGAGGTTTCAGACGTCGATAAAAATAATAAAACTAACATTTTTATAATACCCACAGGATTAAACACTAAAGGTAAGTTTTTCATTTTCCAATTCCTTTTCTCTACAAGGCAGTTGTGAATAGGGTAGGTGCACTAGTACCCGCACATTTTCATGGCATTTTCACAACCCTAAAAACATTCTCTCATTCTCTTTCATTTAGCTGAGACAGTTTTCCATTGCAAATTGTCACTTTTGAGCCAATTACGATTGCATAAAAAAGAGCACCTTACAGATTTGCGTTTTCGGACGCGTTGTTTTGATTTCCGTAAGACGAATTTCCCGACAGTAAAAAGTGAAAATCTTTATTTCTAACATCTTTAATCTAACATTTATTAGTTAAATAATTTTAACATAAATTCAAATTTTACATATTTCACTTAACCTACCTTCTTGCATATTGAACATATAAAATCCCGGAATCAGGCTTCTTCGTAAGTTAAGTTGCACAAATCTGTCAGTACAACATCAGTAAGGATAGGTGGTTGATTCAGAGTTGAAGATACTGTCGTTTTACGTTGCTCCAGGACATCGAGTATCATGCTTACGATGTCATCTCCTCCTCTTTCCCGCAAATCGTCGCTCACCATTTGAATTATTTCGGCTGCAACGTCAAATTTTCTCAGGAGAGCCGATACATCAACAGTCAGTTCAGGTTCCAGCTCTGTCGGTGTTTCTCGAAAAGGCAGCAATTGATCCCTGACACATTTGGAATAGTCCACTGCATTTGGATCAAAAGGAAAGATGCCACATTTCCGGAAACCATACCGTATGGCTTCCGGCAGATCCATGTTCTTCATTATTGCAGTCTCTAATAGGGGACAAAAAGTTTTCCGCGTCAAAACTTCTCCTACGTTCCTAGACTGCCATTCTCTCACAGTCAGCTTCCAATTGCTCTTCAGTTGCTTGAATACGCTCACATCGGCGGGTTGCATTATATGCGTCGTATTCGGCGGCAATGCATATAAAATTATTTTATTTTCGGAACAAAATTTGCTTAGTTGCATGGTCAAATGAGACTTATGACCATCCAAGAACAACAAAACTGGTTTCGGAATTTTCTGTTCCTTTATCCAAGGATCCACGCAGTTGGTCAGATATTCATAGAAGGTCTCGGTCCGCATCCACCCGTTTTCTGTACGGCCCAGAACCCATTTGGATGGCATACTATTGACGATATCCTTAGGTGGTCTCAAATACGGGAATACCACCATGGGCGGCAATAATTTTCCAGCTGCCGAAAAAACCATTAAGACAGTTAGTGTGTCTTTTTCTTTACCTGTCTTAATCTGATACACGTTTTTGTATCCTTTCGGCCCTATAACTTTGCCAGTTTTGGGACAGAGATTAAAACTGCTCTGTTCGCCATTCAAAATTCTTCTAGGATCCTCTAAAAGCGACTCCTGGTTGATTCCTTTTAAGTATGCCAGGAGATCTGCAAACCAGCTTCTAATGAATTCTTCCGTCACTGGAGCTTTACCTTTGGAAATAGTTTCCGCTTCCTTTTCAGCTACTAGAACAGGATTTCTTCGGAAGAACGATTTTAACCAGGATCTGCCTGGACGATCATTTTTAAACGGCGTTTTTCGTCTTTTTTCCTTAACAATTTTCTGGACGGTGTTCAGCAAATCTTCCTGCTTTAACGGATACCCGCATTTGCTCATGTTCACACACCACTGTGATATTTCATTTTCTTCGTCCCTCGTCAAGACTGGATCAGGACCTTTTGTTCTGGGGCCTTCCCTGACTTTGCCCTTCAAACGGTCATGCAAAGTCGACCTAGGCACTCCGTACTTTTCCGCAGCTGCACGAATGCTTATTTTTTTTTTCCTTATATCCAAAAGAGCCTTTGCAATCAATTCGTGGTCGGCACATTTTTTAGATTGTCGGTGATCCCTTACCGGAGTCCTTGGCTCCTTATCTGAGCTATCCGTTGATCGACCGGACATAATGCTGAATCTGTATTGGTAATAATTTCACATAGAAACATTATTATTAACAATTTTATTTTATTTAATCTTATTTTCTTAAGAAAATGAATAAAAACTACAAAAAAATTTACGTGTCCGGAAACTAAAATGCAAAGTTTGGGATTTCGAGCAATAGAGAAAAATGCGTCCAGAAACTGAAATTTTTAAAGGAAATTTTTAAGCGAATACTTTGTTTCGAAGGAAGGATATGGACACTACTGTCCGAGAACTAAAATTTAGTCAGAAATATGCTTCAGTTCCTGGACACTTCACAAAAATAAGCAGTTCCTTTTTTCAAACATGTACTTATGTATTCAAAAAATCACACTTACATAAATATGAAACCAGTATATACTTTTTACACACTCTCAAAAGTTTAAAAAACTGATTACAAATATCTAGAAATTTTCTCAATGATTCCTTTGAGGTGTAACACGAGAATGAACATATCCTTAAACTGTCACACCTTTATACCTACATGCAGCTGGAACTGCTAATTACGGTAAAAAGATAGGCAATTAGGCAAATCATAATGAAACCTTGAATTGGACCATACAATTTTTGTTTATAAGCGGCAATAAACATCAAAGTGTCCGAAAACTGGCTCTGTGCACTTAATCTAGGTTCTGGCACAAAAACTCCTACATTTCACTTGTCTGAGTTTGTGATTCGTTATTGAAATATTGTATTATATTTATGTTCGATAAGTGCTTTAGAATTGACCCATTTTCTGTGCAAACTAATGCACCTGGGATTCGATACAGTGCTTCATTCCATTGATATTCTTTTCATACACTTCTGCTTTCAGAGAAGAGGTTAACTTGAGTTTGCTGTTAAATCAATTCTCGATATAGAAAGGTGTGTATACTGCCATCAACAGGACAAATTGTTCATCAATTGTGAATAGTATTCCACCAATGGGGAAGTGGAAGGCAATACACACTATCGATACAGTCTCGGTTCACTCTTGGTCCGATAAATTATTTTCACAAGACGAGCAACCGTCGATTCGTTTCGATCACGATCCTATCGATGCAATCGATACATTTGACGGAAAATTTTATCGGAGCGAAATTGAAACTGGTAATGTGTAAATATTTTTGACCGTGATATGGTGATCGATATTGGAGCCACAATATGAACGTCAGGTCATTTCCATCGAACCGAGACTGTATCGACTCTAAGAGTTTGTCCAGTTTGGATGGGACGTACAACAAGCCCTTATCCCTTAACCTCTGATATCCATTTTTATATCGTAGCGCTTAAAAGAGTGTTGAAGAAGGTAACCTGCAGTTTATTCTATTTGAAATACGCAGCCATAAAATTATATGCAAAAACAAGTTTTCCCGTGAAGTTAGTCCGAGCAATGTAAATTTCTAAAAATACTGAAAGCGTGTGTAGACGCTTTGGGTTGAGAAAAAACCGAATTGAAAGATTTAAAGTAAACAAAATTAAATTTAAATTAGTTAGGTAAACCAAAAATAATAGCAATTTCAAAAGAATATGTGCACTAAAGTAGGCGAAATGGTGTTTTTAAGTGGAACTGGCCTCGTCACAGCCAAATGAAATGAAATGATTTTTGTGTAGGCCGACAGAAACCTGATGCAAGGTTTGTTTTTTTCAGGTTTGCACTAAATTTCAGGTACATACGTTCCGGTCTTTCTTGATTGAATTAACGAATGTGTGATGTGAAAACTCCAAAATCATTTACTAGATACTTAAAATTTTCAATTCTTCAGGTCTAGAGGTCAACAAAATCTCTTTATTTAGCTCTGACCTTGCAATGTTAGAGCAAAATATTTCCATCTTCCCACGCATAATGACTCGTGTAGTCAAGACAATTTCTAGTGTCATCGAAATGTTTCTCACTCAAGTTGTGATTGTTTCATGCTAACAATATCTTGGCGTTACATCCTATGATGTTATCAATAACCAATGGAGTTGCAGTTGCACCTAGCTTCATACTTTATCTCAAGATATGAGGTTGCTTTATCTTTTTGGATGACGAAACAAATTGGTTAACATGTACAACGGATAACTATTATCACTTTCGCTTAATCTCTTCAGTTCTTGGAAGATGACTTTTAATCTTTACAAAGCGAACGGGTTTCCAGAGATAAGATAAAGTCTTCAAAATTATTCACGATTAACAATAAAATAAAACGATTCTTCCATTACTTTTAAGAGGTATTTGATCTGAATCCAATTGAAGGGTCCAGCAGCAAAAGGGTCATGCATAGCACCCATAGTGCAGCCGAGCTCATCGAATTTGAACTGATAATTCAACCATAAACTATTCAATGTGACCAATGAGTTTTGAATTTGAATAGAAATTTTTGTTTGATGTGAAATGTGATTATTGACGTATGTATGTTGAATGTAGAGATCGTTTCTATCCCCAGTATTTTGAATAACCAATCAAGAACATTTTGTCCGACGTACGAATTCCAGAATGAAATAGAAAATTTTCCGGACTTCATGAAGAAACAATGATGCTAACGTCGTTAGAACTGAAACTTTTTATGGAACAGCAGAACTGTCAACGTGAAAATAAAAATTCTCGACATCTCCTCTTTGTGCGGATCTTCGTATGTCGTTTCTATACCGGTAGTTAGAAAAGAACAAAACACAAATAGTTTAACAGATCTCAGTAGCTCAACGAGTTTAACGCCCAATCAAAAGACATGAAGTGTAGTGTCCCCTCAAACGTATTCCTTCAGCTTTTTTAGGAATTGCGTGAACAAAGAATATGATTTGATGCAATTCACATAAGGCAATGTTGCATGGCATCATCATTCCGGAATTGACCGCACCCAGAAACCAAGAAGTAAACTTCAACCCACAATTTTAAATCATTCTAAATTTGTTTGATAATTGTTTTTCTTAATATTGTTATTGAATTTATTAATTTTAAATGAATTTATAATTAAACAAACGATTCGTTGAAACCAATGCGTTGTTTTTCTTCTGCTTTCATGAAATTATTTATAGAAATCTTAAAACAATTATTTACTTAACGCGTAATTTTATAGAATCACTAGATATATGCTTGAATACAAAACATAGAATTTATCCAAAATGTTCACATCACTTTTGTTAAAAATTTGATCACAATTGAAATTCACATTTTAAATATATTAAAATTTTATTTTTATTTGTCACTATTTTCACGAGTTTTTAATTTTTAACTGTTTCACTTTGTCACTTTTTTTAGATTTCCTCAAAAACGAACGAATATTCGCGTACTAAATCTTCTGTGATCCGCTGCTACAGAGAATCGACTAAAGTTTTAACACTCGGAAAATTTTCAGAACTAAATTAAAATTAATTTTGGATACAACAAAAACAACAAACAGTAAAAATAAAATAGGAAAAATTTCAAATTTGCTTTGTACGAACACCCCAATAGACTCATATACACATTCATAATATGCACTTGTTTTAAATTTTTCTTCAAGAAAATTATATTTAAACTATATTTTCTTATTTCATGTCTACAAAAATAAATTCACCAGAAATTGGAGAGTGAGATTCACCAGACTGCAGTGAGATTAAACCAATGAGATGTGAGCGGAAATTAGTTTTATTTGAAATTATTTTCTCTATAACATAAAACGAGAATTCACTAAACCACATTCGGAGTTCGGACTCAGTTCGCCATTACCGGAATATCTGTAGCTCATGTGAGTTAATTTCAGCACGAAATGTTCTCCCGCACAGCTTCTGGGGAACGAGAGCATTTTATTAATATCACATCAGAGCAAGAGGTTTAAATGAACTGAATAAGACGTTTCAATTTTTTGTAAAGGCGAGCTACAATGCCAGCTTCTTGGGTACACCATCAAGTGGAGATGGTGTGATAGTAGAAGCGTCATTGACACCACAACCATTTTGTGATCGCCCAAGGAATTTGAGCAGAAATCCAAGTGAGCACACTGTGGGCATTGGGGATGATTTTCAATACAATAATATTGGCGAAATGTGAAAGGGGAGTTACATATATCCTCTTGTTGGAAATAATTCCCTCGACCACGACCGGCTCTCCCCACGTGCGGCAATATAAGACATTCGGTCACGTGTTGCAAATAAATTCGGGATAAGGTAAATTTGCAAGGAAAAAATTTTGAACTTGTGTTTCACCTCTTTTTAACCTTTTCGAGGACCACAAGTTGCGTGGAATAACGATAACTATGAAAATATCCTTACAGGAATGAGTAACAGTGAGTGAGATTTGTTATACAGTAATTTTTATTGAAGTAGAAAGCTGAACTAATGTTCGCAATAACATTAGGGGGTGCAATTCTTTATTTGATTCCAGCTATTTCGCACACACACATGTGGAAACTAAATAATTTATTTAACTTTTTTGCGATATAAGGAAACAGAGCTTTACGTGAATTTACTATTTGTTTGAAACCTCTCACAGCGCGAGGAGTTTATTACCAAACATAATACATACATAGGGTGAGTCATGGCTTGTCCCAATGTTAAGGATAGTGACGAATCCGCTGTATCCTTGTTTCTTAGAATATCTATCTCAACATAATACTTGAGGGTACATAAATGTTTTTCTGAATACAAGAATCATTACAACCCTGCTGTTTTTATGTATTGGGGATATACGAGTGTGTAACCTCTTGACTTGACACTGCTCCGGAGATAAAAGATTAACGGGGTTTTCTTTTATTCATGCGGTATACGGGAGTAGACATTCAAGTCCGTTTATAAATTCAAGGAACCTCTGACTCTACCATAGTAACACCTCAAATGGTTGTGAATTGTGTGAGTTATTAAGTGTGACGATAACCGACTAGCATTATATTGCAAAAATGGACAATTTGAATTGACCAATTTAACAAATTTTTCAGACAATACCGCCATAAATATCACTTCGGGTGCCATCAAAGCTTTGTAGACTCGACGCCATTTTATGTAGCTGGAAAACACACTGAAGCGGAACCGATCCACAAATGTTTCGCAATTAGAAGACAATTAATCATTTTAATTGGTAGGCTTATTCGTAGAACAAATAAGCCGAAGTTTTTATGTCAATCAGCGTTGCGGCTTAGAAACTGACTTTGAGTAGAAGAAAATGTTTCAATATTTCTCATTGTACGAAGAAGATATAAAAGTGGGCAAGTGCGAGTCAAACCCACACATGAAGGATTCCGTAACACCGCGCACCGTAGTACACACTTTTGAAAATTTCAAGTGTCTACCTATTATGGTTCAAGAGATACAGCTTTGTGACAGACGGACGGACAGCGTAGTCATATTAATAGGATACGGAATCCTAAAAACCACTTCCGCCCCTCCACACAGGCGCACACAGAGCTACTAAAAGCAAACTAAACTGTTTGGTAACTCGCGTTACAAACCAGTTCCTGACTTATTAGCAACCAGGCTCTGCACACGCAGCTATACTCATCCAAACCTCATTAGAAATTGCAGATGCTAAGTTTGTTGTAAACTTTGTCGTAAGCGACTCGACATGCCAGTCCGCTAGTGACTGATTACAAACCGGTTTCCAGGAATCACAAACCAGTTTGCAAACAGTAGCGCAGTGTGTGGCGTCCCAATTGTTTATATAGGAAGTGGTTCAAAGGATACTGGTCACTAATCAGTTGCTTTCCGGTAGCTCCGTGTGCGGAGCGGAGCGCCTTACTCACAGCTACGAACAGATATCGAACCTTTTCTCGCTAGAACCTCTCCAGATTGGCTGGCTGCGGCGAAAGAAACTGACGTTATTGCGGCCTGGATTTGAAAATAGAAAAACATCTGCTCTCAAAACCTCTTAACCAAACTTACTTCATGTGATGTAGGCTCTTCCCCTTCTTGGGAAAGAAACTAATAAAATTTAAATTTTTCGTAATTAAACATGGAATCCATTGCTGGGAATAAGTTTTTCCCACAGTTCGAACAGTGCTTAATGATTCAATATAAAATAGAAATTTCAAGCTTGCATCGATTGATCTCTATTTACTCGGATTCTTCTAAACAAGGGTCGCACCCTTCAACTTATTCGTAGTCTCCTGAGTACATCATGCAGCCCGCAATTCGAGGTTACATCGAATGAAGATTTATAGTGTGCCTGAGTGTGTTGCATGTCGCGCGAGAAACATACGTACACTTTTGTTTTAAGGACAAAGCAGGAACTGTAATAAGAATTGAGTACATACTGATAAATTAACGAGACGCATGCGTTGATAAATTTGCTAGAATGTTGATTGCCCTCAGCAAAATAAATTTTTCGTACTTTAAGTTGAAACGAGTTTCTTGTCAATTACAAGTTCGTTCCACTATGATAGTCTTGGGGTTATTTTTACTTTGATGCCTTTCGATTAATCACCATAAGTTAGATTTGGGGTAAAACTATATGACTCATTGCACATGATTTTTAAGAAGTGTTTGGCTTTCTTCTTATGGAAGATTGAACACAAGTATATCTTCTAATTGTAAAGAGAAATGTGTCACGTTCATGTTCATGGGTTAAAGGGGATATCAACTTTTATCCAAATTCTAGAAATATCATACAAATGTGGAATTACTTTGATTGAACGTAAGTTTCACATAAACCTAATGGAGCACTTGTGGTCGTATCTGGTTACAATAAATTTTAATTAACTTCTGGTATTTTATAACAAGAATTTACCACAAAACATTTATATAAAAACCATCAAAACGGAAAACCTGATGTTTGTCAGGTTATTCGTTTGAACTTGAAACGTATAGAAATTCTGCGTCCTTTTGATCGCTCTTATGCTATTTCGAACACAACATGTAAAACCTCTCTTATGTCTTCTATATCTCGAATACTTCTCTCTTAAAGCAATTCATATGGCTTTAATAAATTCTTTACCCAAGAGTTATTGATAAACGCTTCACAATTCCATGGTCGGTACATGCTTAAACACATGTGACATAGAATGATAATCGATACCACATACCGTGTATTAAATGAATAAACGTTTATGATATAAGATACTTGTATGAAACCAATATATTTTAGGCATTCAGCCAATCTTTTCCCAAAGGTTACAGATCGTGTTTCAGCAGAAAGTGGAAATTGAATAAAATTCTTTATAGCTAATAAGAGAACTTCTTGAAAAATTGAACGTTCTATTTCCGGTAGACCGGATTTTGTGCGGGAGGTGACACTTTACACAAACCTCTGTATCGATTTTTGTTGTCTTCTATCGTTCCAGTAACAAAATAACCAAGTGTACGTAACTTCTTAGACATTCAGTTTTGTAAAAGATTCGTCCAGTGTACTAGAAAGTAGATGTAACAGATGTAACAGTATCAATTTCTATATTACACATCACTCTATGCAGGCTGAGTTTTGGTATCTATTACTTCTTATGCAAGTTTTTGTCGCAGGTGACAAATGTGGAAATAAACTTTTCCTTGTTTTGTGAATAAAACATTCAACTTCAGAAGCCATAGTAATTTGTTTTCGGCTCATCTGTTTGGTTATTACCAGAAAGCGCATGTTTCGTATCAGTTCATAATGTTATATAATTGACTCTAAAAAGAAATACTTTTGATTACAATACAGTTCTGGGAACTGAACAACAGAGACGAGGTAATGGAATTTAATTATTTATATTTAGTTTCATTGATACTTCCACTTAATTGGTACAAGAATAAGAAAGTAGAAAGGTTCACTCTGCATCCCTTTAAATTGTATAAATCTGAATAGATACTGAATACGTCGAATAGACTAGATATTTTTTGAAAAGTTGTTGAATATCTGTGTATGGAAACAACAATAAATAACATGTGAGTGTAATAGAAACAATGCTCAATAGGATATGACAACTTTATTTTACAAAACCAAATGTATTCACTGACACAGAACAATTACAATTTTTGATAAATAAATTTCCATTTCCCTGGAAATTGCCATTGGAACTAATGGAAGACATCACGAAAATAATTGAATCACTATTAGTGGATACATGCACTATCCACTGGTTGACACTCTGAGCTCAGAAAACCGGTTTGGTATGTAATCGCAATAGAAATGCCACAAGTGTGTGCCAGTGTCTTAATTAATTTTCAAGTGCTAATGATAGACGCACTTAAACTGATGGAAAACCTAATCAAAATCAAGGGTCATCGACAGCAGTCGAATTTTGAATATATTTTTCGAAAGAAATTGTCAACACAATTGAGATGAAACAGAATTGTGCCCGTTAAGAGTTATTTGCACATCATGTTAGAACGTTTAGCGTATTCGCTAAGGGGAAATGGTGCAAAAACTGAATAACTTTTTGCCCGACTCTTGGAAACTGGGACACATGACTACCATGTTTTCTTGCTTACTTGCTATCTTCGTAATGACTTGTAAACAAACAACGGTAATCAAATGCTCAGTAAATAGAGTTTCCACAGGTTCTAGATTAGCACTTTCACAGGTTTCATGCGGCATAATCCATTAACAATTTTCCAACGCAACAAAATAAATTTGATCCGATTTTGACATTCCCATCGTATTGTGGTTAGTTCGGACTGAGGTGCATAACTAGTTTTATTTGATTTCATTAACCCTTTGTCGGGTAATGTTTACAAACGTGATTTCATTGTATGCGAATGCGTGAAAGCTACGAATGGGTGATGTTATTGATTTCTGACGTGGGAAGCAGGGCGTGTATTTCGAATAGAGACTCCATAACACACCTACCCGCACGCAACTCTTGTTTACTTTCGTTGTCTCCTTTCTATGGCCTAACTTGTAATTGCAAAGGTCAAATACATGAACGACCCTGTTTCAAATTCAATACGAGACACAGTCCTTAAATGGAAGAAAGTCATTTAATTATAATTGTTTAATTGTTCGTGCTGCAAAATTGAAAAATCTATGGTTTTTCCAAAACAAAACCAAAAAATTAATGTAAAATTATTTCTAATCTTTAACATTTGGAAATGTGTAAAAGTGGTTGTCGCATAAATTATCCGCTGATAATACATATTTACATTCGTTTGCTTACCTTTAATTTAAGGTAAAGGCACTAATTCAATCCTAATTAATTCAGAAGACCCCTAGAGCTAACAGTGATGTGTAGACAAAACCGTACACTGACAATGCAAAATTGTATAATTTTCCTAGAGGCTGATGTATAGAAGCATATGAGATTACGTCAATACTACAGTCATTAACTCTTTATTTTGATTTACCCACCAAATATTAATGACTTGTGGCGTTTCTACTGCGACTACATATTATCGTCGGGTGTATGCCAAAACCATGAATGTGCATTTTAGCCGATATTGAGTTATACATGCCACTAAATGCAAAATTGGCATATTTCCGAAATGGCAGAATCATGAAACTAACAGGCAATTTTTTATTTTTTATTGCAAATATTTAATTCGACATTTTCGAAAAACTGCATGCAAAACAGCAAAAGTTCATTTGGAATTTTCTCAAAACATCAATTTTGCACATTCATGGTTTTGGCATACACCCGACGATATAAAACCGGTTTTCTTAGCTCACAGTGTCAACTATTGCATTCTCCTGATTGATGCATAAGGATGTCCACTATTGGTGATTCAATTTTTTCGTGATGTCTTCCATTAGTTTCAATGGGAAATTTTGTGGAAACGGAAACCTCCTTATTTTATAAATGTCACTGGGCAAACTGTTATATGCATATGTTAGACGCATCTTTAAACAACAGCGAAATTGCAAAATATTTGACCTCCAAAAGCCCAAATAGAACTACCTCTTGGAAACATATGAACTTGGATATTCCGAATACGATATTGTGTTAACATGCGACCAGAAATCACCTTCCGTGTTTGTTGATAGCCAGTTAAATATGTACATAGTACAAGTCGGAGGGAAGGAATTAATGACCACTTTCTTAATTCTGAGCTATTTTTATTTCTGCCCAACGCTTGACCCAAATAAAATCAAAATAAAAATAAAATATTTATTCCAATGTGAATCACACACAATGAACCACCTTGTCGAGGTGTGGGTATCTGTTTCCGGTGGATTTTTGTTCTGCGTTTAACTATTTTTGCTACTAAAAATTACGAGAACGAGACCGTAATTTATGTGTTTCGTATTATTGTTGCACAAGTGAAACAAGATAATCTTGTCCATTGACATGAAAAGAAATATTTGATAAATCTGCAAAAACACATAACAGATATGTCAAAGGTAGGTATGCAGAAAACGGAAATGACGTTCTGCAGTCAAGGTGAAATCTAATTGAGGACGATGTGAAAGTGTTCCTTGCAGAAAAGGAACTTGCATGTTTTATGAGAATGTTTGCTTTAATCTAAGTAAACAAAATCAGTACTAATGAGAATCCTGTCTTTTGAAAATTCATCTTCATAGTCACAAGGAAAATTCATTTCAATCTGTACCTATGTTTGTTTGCGAGTGTTCAACTGAGTTTTGTGAATACTGAATACATACCCTGGCGTCTAGAGGTGATTTTCAAAATATTTTTTCATAACTTTAGTTTCGACACTCTATTGAGTCCACGTCTCTCCGTAATCCAAGGCGGAGGGAGTGGTGTAACTCACCTGAAAGAAATTTAAAACACTATTTACTTTTCACTAAATTCACTTTAAAATTGATATTTAAAATTAAGGGATGAAGTATAAAACTATTGAAAATTCTCAATTTCCGCTCACCAATAATACACTCGACACATCCCATTGCAGCACTTTTCTTCAAAACGAAATGATAATAACTAAAACAGTTTCCGAAATTAATAAATTTTCAATTGTTTCGATTAAGAAAAATCTAAAGATTTTTGCTTTTTATGATTTCACTTCGCAACAGTCTTCTTGGAATTACGAGAGAAAAATCATTGAAAACAAAAGTCTTCTGTAATTTTGCAAAATTTTACTTTACGGTGTGTGGGATTTCCGTGTACAGTGCGAATGAAAAGTTATCTGCAGGAAGGTAAATAGTCGGCAGAATCATTCAAATAATACTGGAGTAGTTAGTACCTGAAGTTGACTCTTGAATCGAGTTGTAACTACATACAATCGGTGGTCATATTATTAAGCTGGATTCATTGGAACGTTCGGCGCGTGCAGAACTAATTCGTCCCGAAGAGAGTATCTTTGCTCATGATTCATTCCTTCGTCGTGAATCTGCCGCACTTTTTAAAACAATCCACAAATTGAACGACGCGACGCGGAACCCATTCACGTTGAAAACGAAAATCTTCCGCACGAAAATTGAAGTTGGTTCAACTTTGGCAGAGAGAACTGAATTCGCCGCAAAATGAATCCAGCATGAGAGTTGTCAAATTTCCATATGAAAAAAACCGTTCTGCAATCTGCACACTCCGAACGTACCAATGAATCCAGCTTTAGAGCCGGTCGCACTTTTTTTCAATATATATATGTTTATCACTTAAAATTGTTCGGAATATATCGGATAAAAGTTTGCATAGTAATAGAGAGACAGCCATGATTACCTTATGAACCAGAGCTAGAAATCTACAAAAATCCTAAGAAATAAAAGTGACTCTAATAATTTGGCCACTGTTGTAAATATAGAACTATGAGCATTTCATCTATAACCTATCTACAACGTGAACAAAAATTGCTGTTCTTGCTTCGAAAAATTGATGGATGACAACAGAAATTTTCAAAAATTGTTTTTTCTAGTATTTTGCAAAATCAATTACCTCTTTCCAAAACTTTTTCAAAAAATTAATGTAATGTCGAATAAATGATCAATACCTACAAAATTGTATTTTCTTACAACAACTACATCAATGGGATTGTATAGAATAGCGTGGACAACTTTTGGGAACGCAACCACCCCTTGATTGCACAACGTGAATATCACGAGTCAGCTCCAGGTCTCGGTTCGAGTGTGAGTTTCACGAGTATTTGAACTTCAGTCGCAACACAAAAATGCTGTTGAAATGCTCTCGGTTCTCGCTTCTTCCGATAAAATATTTTTACAAGAGTACCAACGAGCCTGTTCACACTACTCGATTACTACTTGGGCAGTTAAACTATTCAAATGCTCTTCTTCAAAAACGAAAATTGTCTGAACCAAGTGCAATTGAAAAATCAAGTAAAACTTTAAAAGTACACAAGTAAGTTCAGGTTTTTCGAAATGGTGATGAAACCCATCTTGTGTTGCAGGTTTTTTGTATTCAAAAAGGCACGCACTTGTTTTATGTAAAATACATATATCTAAAGCAGTAAAAATGAGATTCGACAAATAGTGATTCCATAAAAACGAAAATTTCAATGTGGAAAAAAGTTGGAGACAATTTGTCAAATAAGAAGTTATAAAGCAGTCATGAGGAAAACATGAAAACGAATGATTTCCCACACCAAATGTGGTATTAACCACTTTCAGAAGTGTTACTGGTACATGGTCGTTTGTCTGCCTTTCTAGTTCAGTTTTCGTTTCGTTTTGTCCCCTCAACTTGCAAGAAAATCTTATTTTAGAAATTTATATACCAATTGATGACTTAGGTGAATCCTTGGCGTGACTTCTTTCAACGGTCTATGAAGACCATGGAACTATATCTGACTTGCCTCCATACATCACCCACACGACACTGTTGTGACATCAAATCTATAATTTTGTAAAAATTTCATTTTATACTTCTCAGCACCTTTCCAAGATTTTCTCCATCTCCTGAATTATGTCGATAATTTTCTTTAAATTTCAGAAAAGAAAAGAAAATAGGTTTATGTCACGAACACGTAGTGTTATTCAGAATGTTGCTGACACATTTCAAACGAAAATGTTTTATTGTTGACGTGCAAATGCCATTGGCAGATTCGACCTACAACTGCTATGTTGAATGCGATATTTGCTGAAGTTACGCAACATTATTAAATTTATTAAGCAGATTCAGAATTTCCAAAGTTTCATCACATTGTGGATATACCGTATCAAAGTGATCCCTCTGTATGCGTTGCAGGTGGCTAGGTTCAGGATTCAGTCAACAACAACTATCTGGATCAGACACATTACAGTGATTCAATTACAGCAGTCATTCATCCAGCAGCAAGTGATCAACAGGACACTCTCGGTGACAAACATTATGCTCGACAATCTTCGGAATAAGCAATAGTGTTAGTCTTTTCTTAAATTTTCCTACAGCGTATCTAGACATAACCCCCAAACTCAGTATAAGAACCAAATAAACGGCTAAACCTTCAAATCCTGTTGTGAGTAGCATCCCTACTGATGCATGGTTGCTATGTTCAATAAACACTACGCTGAAACCTACGTATCTGTTCAGACATGATGGTACATTGTTATGATTTTGTAGTACATTGTGGTGGTTATGATTTTGTAGTACATTGTGGTCTGCGTATCCAAGATGGGTGGTCTCGAGGACTATAAAACTTGGAGACATTCAGATAGGTTGTTCAGTTGTTATTCATCAAGGACTGTAATAAGAGTTTGTCCAAAACAGAATTTCAATAGACAGTCATCACAGAGTTAATCAGTATCCACATTGACTTACGAGAAGCATAGTATAGCACAGCAATGGCAGAAGATTTAAGAAACACAACGACTATTTAAGGTAAAGGCTATTGCCTCTTCCAGACAATACCAACTTTGCTCTCGATCCTAATTTGAATCCATTCAATTACATCAATTTATTTTCAAATTACCATTCCCACAACGTATGTTAATAATAATAAAATAATATATACAAATTCTTTATTTATGAAGTATTTCAAGGTAACTGCTGCTTTTATTCAAGATAAAAATGTGCACTTGTACATGTACATGCCAAATCAATTCATCAATTGAATTTGTATTGAAGTAATTGAACTTTGTATTCATTGGAGAATATCATATCACCTTCGTCAAACAATGAAATTGATTAATACAGGCTATGTGATACTATGATACGAAGAACATTGAAATCAATCACTATCTATAGTGAATAGTGAAATATGAGAATTGACTACTTGTGCTTAAAACTTCCGTTAGTGAAATGAACGACAACGATAGTGAAATTATAAATTACACAACGGAAAATATTTGCCATCTAATGGTGATTATTCAACCACAAAATTATTAGACTTTCATTTTGCTATGTCTGCTGATCGCATCGTATCCACTTTGTACCTGGATAAGGAAATTCAACGTTGAACAACTACCTTATTTGGTAGCACATGATACTCTTGAAGTGAAAACCAAAAAATTATCATCAATTGCATGATAGACAAATTGCAAATCAAGGATTCTGGTATATTCGGTTGAGCTATCAACGAATCTGAATGCTTGTACACTTTTTATGTCAATCAATGAGTTATTGTTACAACTTAGTAGGTAATCGAACTAGAACAGCAGCTTGTGCCACACACCAACAGGTGCTGCGTATGACTTTGCATCGCCGAATTGATTCGGAGCCAAAATTTTTGATTTTAATTGAAACATTGACACCAGTCGCACATTGACGTTGACGATCTGATATACAAACACATATGTAAACCTCTTCATATTCACATTACTGATCAGGTTTCGATTCCGCTTCATTTTCGTTCCTTCCGTTGAAATGAAAACACATTCAACTTTTCCACACAAGTCCGATCTTTACTTTGACAAAATATTGTTTGGAATGTATAGGTATCGGAGCGCGGTGGGTATACTCACTGCTCATGAGCGACATTGTAGTGTCAGTGTTCGATCCATAGCACCTAATTTCATAAAAGAAGGTATTTCCGGAAAACCTCGTAAAATTGTTACACAGTGACCTTGAGTGCTTTAGAACTTCTAGGAAAGTGTAGCGAACTAGAGGGCAAATGTTAGTAAAACAAAATCAAAGAATCAATGCCGACTTGAAGCTTTGATTATAAAAATAAACTGCCAGATTTTTAAAAATAGTTTTTATTTAGTTTTATGAAGAAAGGCCGAACTGTTAAAGTGCGAACTGTGACTATCAGCAAACGAATTAACGTTTGCTCTTTGTCACAGTGGTGTCACGTTTTGCTGTCTCAGAAGAACATGCACTTAACGATGACGACAGACTTTTAAAATAACTTTACGAGGAGAATGATTAAAAATAAAATTTTTAAATATAGGGGATAAAGGCGCTAAATATTAATTAACAAAGTCACAAACATGACAGCAACGAATTTGAGTTTTGGTAGACAACGAAAATTTAAAGAATTTCATGTTTACGGTCTCACAATTCCACATTTGGTGAAATGACTCCGAGATCAAGTTTCCTCTACAAGATAGGGCTTGTCCCCAGACTCTTGGATGCCACTTTTTATAATTTTTCCCATTTTTCTTCTCTCAAACGGTCGCCGTATCTAATGATCCAAAACTATTATGGATGGAATCCATATGGCCTTAGTTGAGTTGGTAACGTAGGTCCCCCTCAATAATAATGAATTTCAAAAATCTACTAATCAACATTTTCGGACATTTTAATAAGACATTCTGCCAGTAGACTGATGAAAAATAGCTTGTTCACGCATAATGAATCTTGTTGTTTGTGTTTACTTGTTTTCACACAAAACTTATATTATGTATATATGATATCAAGACGATTAGGGTTTGATTGAAAATAAAAGTAAAGTTTTATCGTATCAAAACAAAATTCTAAATTTTAATATCAAGGACTATACTCGTTTCTTGTTATATATTTTCAGTTCATTTTATGGAATGAGTTACAAGATGACGCAATTACAACCCTTGAAATATCTTGAAGAAAAATTAAGGAGACGACTTATAATCTCTAGAAGAATTCGGTAAAAGGAATTAAATAATATGTATTAAATTAATAAGTAAATAGCTGCGTTTGTTTTGAGTTTAGAAATGTTCGGAAATATTCCATTCTACTGTTATTAGTAAGTTCCGCGTTTGTTACCAATTTTGGTGTAGTTCCAAACTGTCCCAATTTATTATGAGAAGGTATGAGAGTTTGACAAATTTGTTCTCACTTACTTTTTTCAACCTCCCACGTAAAAAGAGAGGTGTTATAAGTTTGACCGCTATGTGTGTCTGTCTGTGGCCCCGTAGCTCTTAAACGGGTGAATCGATTTGGATGCGGTTTTTTCTATTTGAAAGCAGGTTTTCTAACGGTGGTTCTTAGACATGTTTTATTAAAATCGGTTCAGCCGTTTCATGGTGGTCGTTAGACGCATAATGGGTATTTAATTTACTTTGAAACATATGTGTGACCTAAAGTTTTAAAGCGGTTATAATCAAAATGGCGGCTGTGCAGCGTTTTTCCGATGACGTCTCCGTTTTTTCAAGATCCACGGCCGGAGAAACAGCTCTTGTAATTTTTTTTTGGTTTATATAATACCTGCTACAAAGTGAAAAATTTGACTAAAAACTCATCAGATAATTGTTAATAACTCCTACGTACTTCCATAGACAACGTATGTATTTTTTAAGGTATATTCAATATTTCAAGTAAATCGGTTGAAAATTGTCTGAGTTATGTTTCCGGCCAGCTTAAAAAATGCAATTTTGAGATACACGCGCTTGAAGTTTTGAGTAGTAGAAAATCATGAACACTTTAGCAAAACCTTTCGAAAAGAACATTGAAAACCGAGTACTTGGAGATTTTTCCAGACCATTTTTGGGACATTATTTTTGACGTCTTAGGGAACGATTTAAAATAATAAAAAAAAAATCAATTTTTCGAAAATTCTAGAGTGGTCTAACACCCTTCAGAGTGTATTAGAATATTGTCAATCAAGATATCTCCTCACGATGGGTACAGATTAGTCCTTTCCGTTCGTAAGTAATCTTTACTTTTAAGTTTTATTTGCAAGCTGTGCAATAGATGTTCACTTTCAAGTGAAAGTAAGAGTTTGCAGAAGGAAAGTGCATCGACATAATACTGTATACAGGACAAACCAGAAACATACACCGATTGAACTGGTATGTACGTCATCGCATCCAGCATCCTTCGAAGGGTTGCAAGTCGTTTCCGGAACTTTATGTCATGTACTGGCTCCACCCTGTTTCCAATATTGAAAATCTGTTTAGTGCAGAAGTTAATAAATTGATCCATGTAGTATAGATTTACATGACACTAAAGCACTTTTTAATTTTCTAATAATAAAATCAGTTGGGTAAAGAAAAACGAAAATACCTGCTACAATTTTGTTGCAATATTTTCTTAAAATAAAAATTTTTTTTTAAATTTTCTCCCGTCTTATTGGGTTTCACAACTTATAGTACAAATCATGTCAGAATGTTTTAAAACTATTTTGTTGTATTTAATCAATTCAAATCAATTCAAGCTTAACATGTTTCGAAGTGAAGTAGTTATTAACCCAAACTGCGACTACCATCTGTATGAAACTATGTAGAGAACACTCCACTTCCGATAGTATACACTGTACACGAATTCTCTATTGTTCCTTGGACATATTGGAAATGTTCACAACATTTTCCATGAAGGAAGGAACCCTGTTTTATGCTACTTCCACTCCACTCACACAAACGTTCTATATTTCGCCCCTTTCTACTGCACATAAGGGTACAACTTCCTACTGGTATTGTACCATCGATTTTTCCCAGCCATATTTCAGATGTGGTATATTTTTCATGGAAATTTTTACAATGCACTGAGGAAAAAACTAAATTAAAACTCTTGATTACCTTTTGTAAATTGATAATTGTGCAAAATGATTGCAAATTTTCCAACTGATTTCTTGTAGTTTATCCACAAACTTAGCAACTTTGGTAGATGCGACACATTTTCACGTATTTCAAGACTGCATTATCAACAAAACTTGAAAACTTTTCAACACTTTTTACTTGAATTTATCTCGAACTGGTTTAATCAAAAAATCCCGACCACCGACGACTACTGCAGGACTACGCATTTTCAATTTGATAAACATTGAGAAGGCGCAGCCTGAATTGTTTCAAGGAAGGATTTTCGCAAAATGGAAGCGTCGAACAACCATTTTCTTTTTTGAAATTTATCAAATTCAAACAACGAAATTACTAATTGCTCTACTAATCTCTGATTAGTACTTAATTATTTTCACATCAACAATAATTTCAACAATATATGGCTTCGAATTGCAACTGACCCGACCCGACCGTACTGTTCTTTAACAAACAATTCACGTCGAAATAATTCGCGTACTCGGCGAAAAGTTGTCGGAGATGACAGAAGAACTCGGCACGGCAGAAGCAGAACGAGAATATGCTCGCGGCGAACAAAAAAAGACACCTTGGTTCCATTCCAACAGGAATCCACTTACGAAAGTTTCTTCTTATTCGAATTCTCTTTTCCTGTTCTTATTCGAACCTAATTCGAAAACTACCACCACACCACTAAAGTGTAGCAGTCAGTTCACACCGATGCGACACGATGTGACAAAACTGCGTCGGTGTTTGAAGTCTCCGATTCCGTTCAGTTGGAATGCGACATGAATGAACGCATCGCAACGCAACGCGCAACAAGGAATCGTCGGATCAAATAACAAGCACGTCCATTGACGTATGCTTCACGGCGAGCATTTGGCAACGCACACTTTCGTCAACAATAAATACCCGTTTGTTTTGCGTTTTTCTTGTCAACCCTTGTTCAGTGGCGTAGCGTTTCAATGAAAGTTGAAAGCGAAACTTGTCGTTCATTTTGTACTACTGTAAGACGCAAGATTTTAGCGGCGAACGATTCGAGGACATTTGTCCTCGAACAATGAAGAAAATGTGTGCGTTCCGTCTGTCCAATGTTTGTTTAGTTCAGATTGTTTTGTCAGGTTTGAATTTAGGTCCTTACTTAATTAGGTGTATTGTATTTAGGAAATAAAACCATACATTTTCCAAATTTGAAATGTTTTCCTTCGAAAATACTTATCGGGCTTACAATCCTTAAGGAATTTTCACCACCTTATCGTTCTGGATTTACCAAGAAAGCCGGCAGCCCCTGTGTTTTAGGAAGTTGTAGCGTCTGAAAGGATCAGTTCGTTTTGAACAAGTAAATGATCCAGACGTGTTAAATCTAGTGAGAAATTGAATTGTGTTTAAAAGATATTAGTGATTGATCGAGAGTCAAATCAGGTGAGTTATCTCACTAAGTTTTCGGATTTAATTGTGTGTGACTTGATAAGGGTTTATGATCAATTTCGTGTTAATGATCAAGTGTGGTTCATTGGATATTGGTGCAGTTTCGTTGTAGTGTGACCCGAATTGAAGGTTTTTTAAGATTGCCAAATGAGGTTGATGCTCTCCTGCACCGGACTTAGTGTCATGTGGCGCCTATTGGGTTGGTTTTCTCCCATAGGTTTAGTTTGAGAGTCATGTGGTTGGTTTTTCTCCACACGAACATCTAAATTGGCCTTCAATTCGCGATCACCATGTGTGTATGAGTAGGTGATTTTGGTTTTCGTACGCATTGTGAGAGCAGTGGAATTAAATTTTTAACAAATGGTGAAATAAAGACTCGTTGTAGATCCCTACTGTGGGGTGTGTGGTTGGTGTTCTCCCACACCCGTTTGGTCGGACAGTTGGTTGGTGTACTCCACTGTCCTGAATCAAAAATGCTGCCGATGGGTTGGTGTTCTCCCATCTGATGGTGGTTCTTGGGGATTTACAGCGTTAGTTCGTTATGTTGATGTTTGGTCAGTTATCTTTCAGTATAAATACGAGTCTCTTTACAATGTGTACGAATAACATGGCCTGGAATGAATCTCGAAACTTATCGTGGATTTATATTTTCAGAGGCGACGTCATAGAAGAAGCAACATGTGACCAGCATCCACGACCTGTGTCCTGACAGTTTATGAAAATATGCGATAATAAAATCAATTTTGATAATTGATACTTTTAATTTTAAATATCATTATTATACTACAAATCTTAACTTACTGAGGGTATATCAAAACATTCTGCATAGACTGTAAAAGGGACGAAGAGATGTTTCTGTCCAAGATTGACCCGAAACCAAAGGATGAAGGAAACTCTCCTCGGATTTGGAAATGAACAAGTTGTCTAATGTCTTGAACAGACGGGATATTTTGAACTGGTTCCTAACCTCATTATAACGTAACTAGTTCAAATTTGTATGAGAGAACCGGTTCAAGACTGGATCAAAAATCCCAAAATTGAACTTGTTCAAAGTGAATTTTGCATCATGTTGGCGCCATCTTTTAGAAAACGGAGAAGTGCGAAAATCACAAATTTGACCATAATCATACTAGAAATTTGAATGAAAATAACATTTCCTATGTTTTTCCGAATAAAAACATTAATTTTAGTTCTCCCGAAATTTCCATTTTACTTGTCAAATCGGGAATGACACTTGTCACTGACTACTTGTCAAAATAGAAACGAACGACAGAACTCACTTTAAAATTAGTTGTCTGTCGTAAGCGTTGAACTGGTTCAAGAGACGTCAGGAACCAGTTCAAACTGTCACGTCTGTCCAAGGCATAAAGGCACGATAATAATAATGTCTAAAGGCGCGTTTCCAATGCCAGCTTGGACTGGAGTGTGTTAACTTACATGAATTTATGATCACTTTATGATCATTTTCACTTTGTGGAAATTTGAAGTGTCTACCTATTATGGTTCAAGAGATACAGCCCCGTGACAGACGGAAGGACAGTGAAGTCATATTAATAGGGTTCCGGAACCTAAAAAAAGTTTAGGAAATGAGTCTGCTTGTAAGGCTCAGAGCGTTTCAGGGAAAAGAGAAACGCGTTCGTAAATTAGTTGAATTGAAAAACGTTTCGACCAGTGGTACCTAACGTCTTAAAGATGAAGCAGTATCCTTAGGGTTATTGTATGAGAAACCAATGCCCAGTCAATCAACTGATAAATGGTTTCTTACATATCTAGTTAAAACGATATTTAAGCTTGAAGGCGTTATGTACACCCTTGTTTGACTTTAAGTAAAACAAACCCCGTCTCTGATTGTGTGTTAGAACGTATTCCAATCGAGGCAAGCAATTTCCAATCGATGCTGAAATTTATGATTCGTTTACAACACAAAATGTCCTTTAGAGTAAATTATCACTAAAGTTCCCCTGTAGCGCCTACCATGCGCAGTTCATTATTTTCGAGACTTGGTTGTGTTGAAGTTCGTCATAAAAACCTCTTGACGTTCTACTTATAAGGACATACTTCTATATCCTGCGATTTCAGACATTCATGGTTTAGTATTGTATAGACACATTTTGAAACAAAACATTTTCAGTAGTTATACAGTAGTTAGGCATATGGTAAACAACATCATGTTTAGGATTTACAATAATAAGTTACGAAGTTTATTTCAATTTGGGTCAACAAATTTAAGCATCAAGCCAGGGAAAGGAACTACTTTTGAAAAGTAAATTTTGTTTAATTATAAGGATATAAGGATCTAGTTCCTTTGACGGTTACATGAGGTACAGAAATTGCTTTGCGGACCCATATCAAGCTACTAGCGCTTTAACAATCAAATCAAACCCGCAACGTCACGATCACTTGGTTGATTTCGTACGTAAACCATTAGTGAAGTAACTCAGTGTGACGAACATGACAAAGGCAATCCCAATTTCATCTATGTTAATAAAAAGCATCTATGTTTTGCTTGAGTGTACTCGGCTGTAAATGATCCTAGGTTCTCTCTCGCTACTCAAATAGTACAAAAACGCATTTCAGTAACCTCGAGCAACTTCATGAGTGAATATAAACAAATTTGACATTGTTACTCAAATAGTAGAAAAACGCTTTTGAGTAACATCCAGCACAAAAACTTGAAAATCTGACAATTTTGACAGCTGTGGCAGAATTTTTCAACCACCTCGACTTTACTCAACCAAATCTGTTGACATTTTCAACACTAGGTCTGTTTACGTACCATATTGCAATATATTGCAATATATTGCAATATGTTTCAACATCCAAATTGGCGTTTTCTTACTTTCTCGAGTAAAATTTTCGAGAGAGTTTGGCGTGACGTCATGGAGGGGAAATGTGCTGGACATTACTTGACTTTACTTGACAAATTTGGTCGAGTAAAGTCTAGTAAATTCAGAAATTCTGTCAAATGACATCAATTTTGTTTACGTTCGAATGATTTTACTAGACTTTACTAGATGTTACTCGAAAGTGTTTTCTTACACTTCGAGTAAGCAGAGAGGACTTAGACAAATCCTCTCAAACTTCTCATTTTTCTTCGAGTAAAGTCTAGTAAAGTCTAGTAAAATAGTAAAGTACGTAAACAGACCTATGATTGCTTGAGAAAGTACACAAACGTCAATCTCGAGATTGAAACATATTGCAATATAACTATAATAGCTAAAAGCTGTACTATGTATGTTAAATTCCATTATCACGAGTTATGCATTTAAGCGACATGTAATATTCTATTAAACAACAAAACATGTTACCAGATATGCCAGGGATTATCAATAGACACAATTGGAAAATACATCAAGGAGAAGGCGTTAGAGCTTATTGACATAATGGATGATCACCATAAAGGAAGGTTCACATCCCAACGTGAACGTGCAAGTGAAACGTCTCTTCGGAGAGCGTTTTCACGAGGACGACGTAAGAGTGATTTTTTATCCCTTCCTCATATATGTATAAGGAGTGAAGCATCAATCCTTCTCTTCTACTAAGCACAACCTGAACCGAATAGTTTGCGGAGGTGTTTTACTAGTTATAACAGGAAGTAATTATTTAACTGACTGTTTGCAGCGAACGAAACGAACCAAAAACGAGTGCAAAAAAAATTAATTATAAAATTTAAAAATTTGCAAATTTTTTGTTTACGATTATATCATTCAATTATGAGTCAGCGATATGTAACACATTTAATTCGTGTAGTAAAACGATTATTCAATTTTAAATGAAATGGAAAAATATGTTAAACTTGAATTTTCATTCTGATTTTGGAGATGAAAGTGAAAACAAGAAAATTTCGTTGGAGAAAGTTAAGAAAATTGTTTACTGAGAATGTATCAGGTGCAATGAATCTCACAGTAAGATAACAAGTGCTACAAATTGTTTAGTAAATAAACAATAGCGCATCGAGGTTATTAGCAGAATTCTTCAAATCCACGTAAAATCAATACAACTGGAGGGATAGCGTACGCAAAAACAGGTAGTGGAGTCAGTTCTATTGAACAATATATAATTCACAAAATTTTCATTTTCCATTTACTTACAATAAGTGATTTCTGTAAACACTGCCCGCAGCGTGTAAATCCGATATTGTTCGACACAATTTTTCGCGCTCCACGAAATAAGTGCAACAATTTAACCACACCTAATACTTCACTGCATTATTGAATAACCTCTGAAACACTATTTTGTTCACATTAAATGTTATTTACTTATTGAAAAATAAGAAAACATTAACGAAACACTTCACCCAAAACCATAAACTTGTGGACTCATCACATTGTATCACTCAACTCGACTCACTTCGTTAGGAAGTCATCAAATTATCAGGAAGGTTTGTACCTTTCACACATTCTCAAGTCATATGACTCAAACGATGTGTCAAAACGTGACGGCAATGTGTGAGTATGACATTTCCAGAACTCGCGCTTGTGTTTGTTTTCACCACGCTACACACTGTGGACTGCCACATGCGTTCGTTGAATGCGTGTGAAACGCAATGTGAAGTTGCTGTCATTTGATAAGTTTTCGTTATCACCTCTGAACTACTAGTAACAGGATTACTGGTAACGTCATGGAATTGCTAATACCAAAAAACGCATCGAATGTGATGACCAAACGAACTTTCTCGTGTCAGTGGGAGAAACTTATCGTAGCTCAGAGGTTACTTCGCCATTCTCAAATGTGATAAACTTTGTTTAGAACTCAAAATGTCAAAAATATAAAAGTGGAACAGATGTTCGACCGAAAACTCCTGAAATTATATTAAATGTTTGTTAACAAGGTAATGAATGTGAGCATACAACGAATATATTTTATTAATTATTTTAATTTGTAGGATGAGATGTTGTGTTGAGTTTTGTAGAAATAATTCCTTAAAAACTGTCCAAGGATTGTCATTCCACAAGTGAGTTTAGTTTTAATACTTTACATTTGTATAAATATAACGAGGTTATTATGAGAGAATGACATATGAAAATGTGATTGTTAAATTTTTGTCGGCCATGTTATTTATTCTAATTCTGTGTGATAAGCAGACAGTTCCTATAACAGTGGCGTGCTTAAATCAAAACTTTTTAGTCATTTGAAAATGAAATAATTTTCATGTCAACAGGTTCCCCAAAGACAAAGACTTGAGAAAGCAATGGATAGAAACAGTCAATCGTCCTGATCTTGTGGTAAAGAGCAATACTGTCATCTGTTCAAAGCATTTCAAATCAGAAGATTTAATAAATCTATCACAAAGAACAAGGCTGTCACCAAGTGCTGTACCTGTAATTAACATTGTAAGTATTTCAAATTCGATTTCCATCTTTGACCTAATTTAATCGGACTAATTTAAGGAAAAAACGAAAACAAAAAACCGAACAGCTGAAACTTTTGCGGAATTAGAAGATGATGTATGGAACATTGACTATATAACATACATGTATGAAGATATTAATTCGATGTCATTTAAATAGGGTTCCTCTAGGGACGATGGACCACTTTTGCCACCTGCGAAAAGTTCAGGGCAATCAACTGGAAAAGTATGTAAAATAGGAATAAGATAGGTTTAGTGTTATGGGAGTTTTGTAGGCACTCAAAATAAGTAATAAGAAGGATAGGATTTTACACTTTTGCACCACTCGATAGAAACCTATGTCCTTATTCAAAATACGAATCACGTTTGACAGGTGTGTGTGTGTGCAAACTACACAAGGGCATAAACACAAATACCAATTCAACAAATTTGCATAATTACCTATAAATGGTCTGTTTGTTTCTCATTCCTGTTGTTTTACTTCAATGTTTACGATTGAACCGAAATTGACATACAAAGTTGATCAATTGTTTACAAATGCTATGTAGGTAATTGTGGGTGAGAAAAACGTTAAAATTAAGGAGCCAATGGGTCAAAAAAGAGGATATTCAGTGGAGAAAGTCTTAGATAAAAGGACAGTTAGTGGAAAAACACAATACTTGTTGAAATGGAAAGGATATTCTGAGTAAGTAGAAAATGTTTTAAAGTAAAATTTGTTTACAAATTCAATAATTGTAGTGAACATAATACATGGGAACCAGAAGAGAATCTTAGTTGTCCAGACTTGATTGCAGCTTTTGAAGAGGAACAGCATAAAAAGTTAATGGGAATGGTTAAAGAGGATCGTAAGAAACGAGGAAAGAAATCAAAAATTGATGAAGTTGTAAAACCGAGGGGATACGACCGGGAATTACCCATAGAGAAGATAGTTGGTGCTACAGATTGTACTGGAGAAGTATTGTTCTTGATTAAATGGTACAATTGCGAAGAATTAGATCTTATACCGGCATCAGAAGTGAATGTACGCAATCCGGAAGTTGTTATCGCCTTCTATGAAGAGAGGTGTCCACTAAACAGAAAAGTTAATGAGAAGGCAAAACTTTTACCAGCAACAGTGAGCAAAAAATAAATCATATTGTAACTATTCCTAATGTTCTTTTTTCTTTCATTAGTGAGCGAAAAACTATTGAATTCTGGATGGAACCCAAGACAACAAGGAATTTATTTGCTCCAATTTTTGTATGTGAGAGAAATTTAAATTTTAGCACTTATCACTATATACAAAAGTTGATTCCTGCTAGTAGAAACCAAATCAAAAAATTACTCTTGATCAAAATACAGAAATAACGAAGTCATATAACTAATTATCTTTTTATTCCTCGAAAAGTGCATTTTTATCTAAATTAATTTTACCGAAATGACCAATTCGAAAATGTTTAATGAAATAGTGTGCTGATGCAGTCAAGTCAGGTCTGAGAACAATGCTTCCATCATAATTTTTCATTTTTATTGTTTTATTCAATTTCTTTGCACCAGATAAAAGAACTTCTGCAATATCATCTGATGGTGTATCCAATCCCATAAGGGTTGTGTACTCAAAGTTATTATTTTTATTTAACCAATATAGTAGGTAATCAGCTATGAGTTCTTCTCCAACGAGATGATCTTGCAAGCAAGAACACAGTGCCAGTTTCATTCCTGCTTCGACGTCTTTGATATTTGGCGTTAAAATTCCTGGCGTATCTAACATGTATACCAAAGGATCATCACAAACTTTGATTTGTGTCATAACACTTCTTGTGATCCCAGCAACACCACCAACTGGAGCAGCTTTACTTCTTTTCAAGTGGCGGCTTCTCAATATATTCAACAATGATGATTTTCCCACATTTGGTACTCCAATTACCATTATACAGAAACTTTTTTCCTCTGATCTATTAAACCTATCAGAATTAGTTATCAAATCAACGGCTATCGGAATTATACGATTAATTCCACTACACTTCTCATTCTTACAATTTGTGTAAAGAATTTTATCGATACTTTCATCTCTTCTAATTTTTTCACTTACTTTTGAGAACAAACTAGAATCAGCTAAATCTTTCTTATTCAACACTAGAATATGAGGTTTCACTCCACTTACAGTGTGTTTGAATTCTAAATTTCTTCCGGAAAACGGAATTCGGGAGTCATGTACTTCAATGACACAATCAACTTGTTTTAACTTCTGTTGCATTTGCTTTAAACCTTTCCCCATATGTCCTGGGAACCAATGGATAACTCCTTTGTGGACAAGTTGAAATGTTTTTCGAAAATTATGTGACATTTCAATGATGTTCTCTATCTGGCAGTCTTTTTAACATAAATCCCACAAAACTCGTATTTTAGTGTTGACTTGTTGAGAGCGAATGGTCGTGCCCACAATTTTAAGGTTAAGGTATCAACACCTGATTGTCAACTGAATGAATAGAATGTAAAGCAACCGTCGCTCATAACATTGTATATAAGAAAATAAACGTTTTTATTTATATTGATAATCTTGAATTAGAATTTTATTCTAGCCATTGGGTCATATATTCACATCTTATTGGAGTGACATCTCCGCAAGTACCACAATTTCTGATTATAGGGCAAATACCACATGGTATTTGTGAAATACCAGGCATTGTAAACGGTTGGTCTACTGCACGATATACATATGAACCATCTGGGAGCAGAGTTCTTTCAGCTTTTCCATCATATACAACCGTTTTCAGAATTGTTTCAAGATCATCTTCATCTAACTTCACCTAAAATTATAATAATTGTATTTTAAGAACATTGATAACTGTTTTTAATATATACTTTACTGATCCCCAGTTCAGAAATGAACTTATGAACTTCTTTAACTGTACAACTTTGCAGCTGTTTTTCAACCAAAGGTCCTTCTTTTTTCTCTTTGGCAGCTTCCCTTCTTGTTTCTAAATACCGCAAACATTGTTGATTTAAAACATCAACAAACTCAGATTCAAAATCTTGATCTTGATACCAAGCACCACCTGTGATAGACCTATCCGGCTCAAGATTGTAAAGCATATAAACTTTCTTCTTGCTAGCCTAAAATATTAATGTTTTATAATTAGTGTTAAGAAATTTAGTCCATATTTATGTACATTACATTAACAGATTTAACTGCTTTTATAAGCTTTTTAGTTTCTAGACTTTTAAGTATCTTATTTAATTGGGGCATAGTAAGATTAGATTTGATTCTAATATCTCTAATCCATATTCCTTTATTGCCGCCTTCTTCAACGATGCTGTATACAACTTTTTCTTCATTGTCAGCTCCCTTGGGTGCGGTACTTTTGTTTGGATCCTTTGCTCTGTAATAAAGCTTATCTCCTCTACGCAAAATTTCTAAAAGTCCATGTTCTAGCAATTGATTAAGAGTCCTGACTCTTTGCTCGCTAGTTATATTTTCCACAGCACTGATCAGCTCTTCGTCAGATATTCCATTTGGATTCTTTTGTATCGCTGTGAGACACTTTATACTGATGTCGTCCACAGCTGACATTTTTTCTATAATATGTATTATAAACTTGTCTTATTATATCTCCAGATTTGGGGATTATCTTATACCAAAAGTTTATTCGCAGATTTTTGTTTCCTTCACACAAAACATAACCTCACAATACTTTGTTTTCAATTCTCCAAAGATTGCCAACTTCAATATGGTCCCACTGTCAACGTTCCTGTTTACATATAAAATTTGCTTTGTAAATTTCTAATAAAATGCCTCTAATTTACGATAGTGATTCCGATACGGAAAATGTTGGTAAAAGGAATATTGCAAAAGTTGCTCGTCAAATGATGAACGTAATTTTCTAACAAATATATTTTGGTGAATTTTTCCAATCTTCTCTTTTTGTAGGAAGGATACAGTGATGGAATAACTGCAGGTCATGAATCAACTTTTCAGAAATCGTTTGATGAAGGTTACGCCAGTGCATTGGAAAAATATTTCAATATATATATGTTAAAGGAAATCGTCGAAAGTTACAAAAGTTTTCATAGTAATTTACCAACAGAAATAATTGATTGCTTACTAGCTATAGAAAAATCTCCAATTTGGACCACTCTGGATGAAACTCCGAACACCACACCTCTGTTAACAGATGCAGTCACACAGAAGAATATAGATGAAATAAAAAAATTTTTCACGTAGTACTTTATTTTTTATTCGCTAATAAAAATTTCGAATACGAATATGAAAATTCTAAAGATATAAGCCTTCGGGTGAACCTTCTTTCTTCCTGTATAGAACACTTTCTTTAGATTTCTTGAAATCTTCGTTAGTAACTTTCATACGGCGTTCACGAAGAGCCATAAGACCAGCTTCAGTGCAAATAGCTTTGATGTCAGCACCAGACAAATCGTCTTTTGCCATAATTAATTCAACAAGATTAACATCTTCTGCTAGTGTCATTCGGGATGTATGAATTGTAAAAATTCTTTTCTTGGTTTTCTCATCAGGAAGAGGGAATTCTATTTTTCGATCGATACGTCCAGGTCTAATCAAAGCAGGATCAAGAGTTTCAATACGATTTGTCGCCATTATTACCTTCAAACGAAATTTGTAATGATAAAAGCGAATAATCCATTGATATTTAGACAAAAAATTTACCTTTACGTCTCCTCTAGAATCGAATCCATCAAGTTGATTTAGCAGTTCAAGCATAGTTCTTTGAATTTCTCTCTCTCCACCTGAATTCGAATCGTAACGTTTTGTACCGACTGCATCAATTTCATCTATGAAAACTATAGACGGAGCATGTTCTTCAGCAACTCTAAATAACTCTCGAACTAACTTGGGCCCATCACCTAGATATTTTTGAATCAATTCAGAACCAACAACTCTCAAGAATGTTGCTGATGTCTGATTAGCTACTGCTTTTGCCAAAAGGGTTTTTCCAGTTCCAGGAGGCCCATACAGAATAACACCCTTAGGAGGTTTGATTCCCATTTCTTCATAATACTCTGGATGTGTGAGTGGTAATTCGACAGATTCTTTTATTTCTTGAATTTGAGTATCCAGACCACCGATGTCAGCATACGTTTCTTGTGGTGCTTTTTCTAATTTCATTACTGTTACCATGGGATCTGTATCATCACTCAAAACACCCACAACTGCATGTACTTTGTGATTTAGGAGCACTGAGCAACCAGGCTCTAATTGATCTTTGTCAACGAAAGACAAAATGCTAACATAATGCTCACTACCAACAGACGTTGACACAATAGCATGGTTATCATCGATAATCTCCTCCAAATTACCAACAGACATTGGTGTTCCTCTCAAATCATCTACTTTCGACCTCTCTTCCTCGTTTTTCTCATCTTGTGGCTTTAGTCGTTCCTGATTCCGAATAAACTCCTCTTCCATTAACAAATAATCTTTAATACGCTCTAATTTTAATAATTTCAAGCGGCACTTCGAATGTGGTGTCACTTGGGGTAGTTTCATGGCCGCATCTGGTCCCTTTGTTTTGCGTTTCTTCTTACCCACGCGAGTGGGTATTGGCGGCTCATATTTTTTCTTCTTATCTTTATCATCCTTTTTATCTCCACTACCAGTTCCTCCAGATTGATTTTGTCCCTAAAAATACAAATGATTTTGTTTTGAAAGATGCCCCGGCGTGTACACAAATTGTGATAAGTGAACGTCATTTAACTCAACGCAATTATTCACTTTATTTCTTAAAGTTAAATTAGTGAATGTACAATCAATATATTATAGAATTACCATTCTATGCTGCAAACTTTTAAATTTTCAAGCCTAAAAGTATCACTTGCACTGTGTTCCCTAGTTTCTCCTTTGATTTTCAATAAATGTTCGATGTCATTTAGATGTGAAGTTTGCTGTAATATCGAATAGAGACTACTGCCAGATCGATTTTTCATGACAGATGAAAGTTCATTTTTCAAACAAAGTTTGTAGAGTTACCAAATTATCTATTGAAGTAATTCTGCAATTATATAAAAACGAAATTAGAACACATTCAAGCAGAAATTAACTATTGCTTGTAACACCACAGTCATCAAAGCAAACAATCAATTGATATAACTATTCACCTATCCAATTCTTGGTTTTAGCCCCACAAAAATGCCTGTTTATTCAAGCACCTAAGGACAATTTGTAATATACGGCTCAGCTTTTCTATTCATAATCCATTCCTGTTGTTATTCAATTACTTCAAAATACATGAACGAGGTATCTTCTAATTTGCCACAGAGTATTGTTCTATACGAAATAAATTTGATTAATTATTTTATTTACTCGATCCCAACAATCCTCCAAAAATTTTTAGATCCAAGTCAAGCTGACTACCCTAAGCCATTGATGTGTGGAACCAAAGGTAAATGAAGACACCTACCATTTTATCTCCTCCTTACACCCAAACATACGTGGCTATATGTCAATAATCTGTTTATGTCAAAAGCCGAGAAAGAGTACTGTCAAGATTGATGCATTTGAGTTATTTTCTTGCAACGTACGTGCTATTTTAATGTAAATTTATTGTAAATAAAAATGGGTTTATGTAAATGTCCAAAACGTCAAGTAACGAATCAATTCTGCTTCGAACATCGTGTTAATGTTTGTGAAAATTGTATGGTGACAAGTCATCCCAAGGTGTGGACATTTTACATTTCAATGTTTCATTTATTTGAATATTTTTCTACTAAATAAACTTTTTCCATTTCGATTCTAGTGCATTGTTCAATCATATCTGCAATGGCTGAAGGACAGTGACTATGTTTCCACTTGTTCACTATGCAATAACAACTTAGAAAACGATGAATGCATTCGGCTGATATGCTACCGTAAAATTGGACAAACAATATATGTTAATCACATCGATATCACTCACATTTTTATTTTTAGATGTCTTTCATTGGGCTTGTCTCAACGCTAGACAATCTGCCTTGCCAGCAAATACTGCACCAGGTGGGCATACATGTCCCACGTGCTCCGATCCAATTTTTCCTCCTGTAAATCTCATATCACCAGTTGCAGATGTACTAAGGAGTCGTTTAGGTCAAGTTAATTGGGGAAGGAATGAACTTGGATTGCCTTTGGTAAAATACTTGTTATTACCTGCTCTTCATGACATAACATCTATACATTTTAGTTATCCAATGATCAATCTCCAGAAAAAGTGTCTTCACTACCTAGTCAAGCGGCCGTCAAGCCTACAGGCAGTAGTAAAATGAATGGAAATTTTTACAACAAGAATAGTGGCAATAGTAGTCAAGTTGCTAACACACATTCCGTGGTTGTAATGGAGTCATTCAATGCACCGTCGTCAGATTTACACGGTAGCTTGATAATTTAATGGAAAAAACATTAACTTAAACTATATTTCTTAAACAGCCAGCACCAGACGACCTTTACTTCCAAAACAAAGCCCGTTTGCTGGCACGGATCGGGACGATAATAAATATAAAAGGCGCACACCTGCCGAAATATTCTCAAGATGGTCACGTAGATTTTATGCTCCTTCGTCAAGACCACCTTGGAGACGAACGTGGTTTCTTGTATTAGTTGGTCTTCTAATTTTCACTTTGGTAATAATGTTTATGTTAAACTTTGGGAGACGACCGAGTGTAAGCGATGATCTATGGGATATCGATAAAAATCCAAATCTAAATGTTAATCATGACGAATAACGTTATGGGTTAAACATAATTACGTTATGGGTATTCTTTAATTTTCTATCGAGTTTCCAAAAGTAAATAACGATAAAATCTGTATCTTATGATTTTGTCTCTCGACTCTATGCAACTTTTTAAAAATATTATTATTGGTAGAGATATATATCTACATATACAAAATAGATATTTTTAAATAGAATAATATTTATATACCATTGCAATGTTTCATTTTTCCTTGAAAATTCAGCTATTCCTGAATGTATTTCTTATTTTATTGTTTTCGAACTTTGCGGCTAGGAACACAGATCAGCCATTCAAAAATGATTAAAGTTAAATGAAGTTATCTATTTATTTATCTATAAAAATATAAATGTTATTTATCTCTCTGAGAGATGTTTAATGTTCCACTAGAGATGCACTGCCCAACAAAGTCCTTGCGAATGAGTCTATTGTAACACTTTTGGTGTGTATTGAGGCATATTGAGAAACATGAGCATCAGCTTGTCTTTAATCCATAATGGAGACCATCGGAAAAGAAAGTGGTAAACGGCGTATCTGAAATGCAGCAGTTTGAAACTAATTCCATTTAAAAAATATTTAATATTTTGAAAAATAAAAGTACCTTAGGGGTTCATGCATATAGACAGGTTTAGGTTTCTTGGAGAGTAAGGCATGTTTGAATTTTTCCTTCAGTTTATCATCTTCCATTTCAATAGCCTCTCTAGTGTCTGGTAGAAGTTCCAAGTATTTGTTGTAGCTGTTAAAATATTCTCCATAAAACTCGATTTGTTCGTCAGAAAATGAATTTCTCATTTCGTTCACAAATTGTTTCTGTCTGGACGTTATATTACTAGACATAACAAACGATCCTGGAATAAAATCAATTACATGCACACCATATTTTTTCAATTCAACTCGAAGAGAATCATTCCAAAATTTTAGTCCTGCTTTAGATGCCGTATAAGGAGCAAAACCGGGTAGTGCCTATATTGTTAAATTACGACTAATAAAATAATTATTCGACAGACTTCGTAATGAAAATATACCTCAAGACTACAGTGACTTGTTATGTTGATTATTCTTGCGTAATGTTTTCGGATCAACGGAAGAAATTGTTTTGTTATTCGCATTGTTCCAAGAAGATTTACATTGATTTGATTTTCAAATATAGGAGTTGTTTGCCATTCAAACTCTCCAATACACATAATTCCAGCATTATTAACAAGTGCTGTTAAGGTGTAATCTTTATTTGTGTTAAATAATGTTGTTACGGCTTTCTTGGCATCTTCTATACTTTTAGGATTTGTCAAGTCTAGTTCAAGAATTAACAATCTATCTGCCTGCACTATCTTCCTTAATTGTTCCGCTCCATTTGAATTTTTATCCAAACATCCACATACCACAGTCATGTTCAACGAATTACAGACCAACGCCAAATTGAACCTGATTAAGAATTTGATATCTTGAATTTGATATGATCTTGAATAATTATCTTACCCCAATCCAGAATCGCATCCTGTGATAAAAACGACATTTTTCCAACTGGTCTGTAGGAGATTTTTCCTCCAAAAACGAATAAGTTTACATGCCATTGCGCCAGCGAATATTGACCCGGCCAACAGACTCACACTCAAATATTTCTGTTCCTTCATTATACTTCGCGTTTCTAAAACTTAAGAACTTATCACTTCAAAAGAATGACAAAGACTGGAAAGAATAGTCTCTCACGATTTCTTCAATTCCTTTCATTTTCATTCTTTCTCAAGAATCTTGTATATTTCATCGCATCGTTAACATTCCGAAAGGTAAAAATCAGGGAAGAAATAAGTTGACCAATGGAACGTGTATCAGTTTCTACCATCGTATGTGTATTTATTAAATACTTTTCTTTTGATTCAACTCTGTCGACTAAAAGTAAAAATTTTGCCTACAAATCAATTTGATGTTATATGCTACCAGTAATGTTGAGCACTTCGCGTCGACTGGATAGATAAGTGTGTTGAACAAAATTTATGCAAATAGATTTTACAGAAGGAAAATCAGAATTCTGGTGCTTATCAGTGTTGGAATCCATATGTTCTTCTGTATTTTGACGAATGAAATTGAGATACAAGTAGATATGGACAGACGGCGAGGTCATTTGTAGGAAATTTCCTTCTCATATGTACATATTAAATGAAGTAACATTTTGTTATCAATTGTAATTGCAGTAGGTAGTTAAAATACACGAACAGTTCATATTGAAAAGGAAGATAGGTAAAAGGGAATTAATAAATTTATAAACAAGTTCTTCTATCAAACGGCGACAACTAATTCTTTATTTGAAAAAATTTAATGAAATTAAATTTACAAAGTAAAAATTCATTTCTTCATTCGTTCTTTTCTATTTAATATATCACAACGCCATCTATTTATATTGCTGATGTTTTATTTTCTTATTTGCTTATTTTAGTTTTAAATAAGAAAGATAAATTTTTAAAAAAATATAAATAATACAAAAGAGAATGATAAGAAAATAAAGTTAATATTTTTAGTAGGTATCTATTATAAACTAACTAGTTTGGATGGTTCACTAGTTGGTGTAGTCAACTCAAGTGGATGTTTATTTTGTGATGAGCAAGTAGGCATTAAAGGTGCAGCAACTGGTGTTAATCCTGTTCCTCCATCCATAAGACTTTCAAAGTTAAACATTCCACTGGACGGAGTAGTAATAGCTACACCAGCTATATCAGAAACATTTTTTCCCAATCCTAGAGCTTGTGATGGTGTTATTATTAGCGGAACGTTCAATGAGCTTGGTCGATTTGGTTTCGTTTGCGGAATCGATGGAGGTGTTGTTATTGTGGGTGTATTCAGAAGAGAATTTGCCGATGCTATAGTTGATGAAATTGTTGATACATTTGGTAAAGGTGGAATTATTGTGGGATTATTTGAGGTAAGCATGATTCTCTTTGGAGATGGTGGTATGTCATCTAGCGACTCAACTATGTCTAAAGGTTCATTTTTAATTACTGCTGGTTTAACGTCTAATGGTGAAATAGAACGTTTGTCATTGAATAGACGGCAATGAGATCGATGTGTTTCCAAACACAATTGCAAATCATCCTTCATGTACTGTAATTCATCGATTTTCTTCTGTAATTCTTCTCGTTCCTTTTGTAATTGTTCAACTTTCTCAATTAGATCGTTGGTCTGATCGACACGACGTTTTCGACATCGTGCTGCTGCTAATTTATTACGTTCACGGCGTACTTTCCGCTTTTCTTCCTCTTCCGGTGATAGATTTGATTGCTTTGTAGGACGACGACCACCAACATTTTTCCTAGTTGATGTAGCTTGTGATGCTGTTGTTGTTGCAGTGGGAAGTGAAGGACTACCATTTGCATTTATTGATGCAGCGACACTTGCTAAAATAATTAAAATAATAAATTATAATTTATGTCCTGATTTTGTTTATCCCAAAAACTTACAAGTATCTGTTGTCGCTAGAGAGTTTTCTTCATGTAACATGGGGGAATGCCATGAGTTTTGTGACAAACATTCAGATGAGCCTATACTATTGTTATCATTACTATCAGCCAAATTGAATGGTGCTAATGGTGGAACAAATCCGGCTTGATACGGCATTGAACCCTGAGGATCACTTGTCAATTCCATAAACGTCTGTTCGATATTCCGTAATGTTGTTGGGGTAAGAGTGGACGTGGTGAGTGTTGGGACACCACTTTGTATACCATCCAATGATACGAACTGTAAGTAAAGAAAATCAATTAATTAATTTTGTTTAATTACATGTTAAAAATGAAAAACTTAAATTATGTGCTAACTATTATGAACAATTTCTTTAAACAGTTTACCTGTTGCATAAAAAGTTCGGTTGCAAGAAAGTTTGCAATTTCACATGCATCCATTTTTGCTTCAATGAGAATATCTATTTATCTCACTCGATTGATTTGTGTTTAATTTCGTTTCTTATATCCTAGCAGATTTAAAAACAATCTATTTTCTTCCCTAACACCTAAAATATAATTTACTTTCTTCAAAGTATCACAAAAGAACAAATAAAACAAAAATTTCCTTATTATCTATACCAAAAATATATATTTACAACAAATTCAAGTATCTCTTCACCTCCGTCTTCGATTTCTTATTAGAACAGAGATGGGTTATACGTACGTAGAGAGCAATATATTGTGTTTATATTTGCAAAATTTATTTTTATATTTATAGGTGCGTTTTTCTTGCTTTCCAACAAATTTTCTTTTCTAGTCTCATAAGTACTTTTCGCGATTTGCTAATTTGAATAAAAATAGTTTAATTGAAAAATACACCTCCACTAAATTAAAAATCAAATTTTAAATATTTTAACATGTGTTGGTGGTGGTGGTGGTGGTGTTTTAGCAGGTCGTAGTACTTTGATTAAAAGTAAAAAGTTTCGTTTTAAAACTTCAATGGAAATTGTTGAAAATGTTTCTTTTAAAAATTGTTCGTAGTATCTATGAAATTTTTCTTCAATATTTGATAAAATCATAGTAAATTTGAACGAATATATGATTTTCTTATTCAGATAATATATAACTTTTTAAATTCTATCACTTGATAAAAATATTCCCTTCCCTATGGCTTCAATGTGTTTCTTAAACATGAAATTTGCACGAGTTATTTTCAATTTTCTTCTACAAAATCTTCTAATTCTCAATAAATTTCAATCCACACAAAGTAAATTCGTCGATCTTTCTTTCTTCATCAATATTGCATAATTTTTCTTCAAAAACTTTGATCAATTCAAATTCAATATTATCGAATGCACTTTATTCAATTTTATTAAACAAATCAATTTAATTTAAAAAATTATATTCATTAGTAACTTCCTTCTCCATATAAACTTTGTAAACCGAAAGTATTTTATTTATTTAAAATTCTTTTGAAAAAATTCGTTCGTTCGTGCGCCCCTGGCTTGTTACTTCAGAGGCTCGTGTTCGACTAGATTTTGAAATTAAATTTAATTTTGCACTGCAGAGAATCGTTAAAACTGATCGTTTTCGACTTTCTTTGCCAAAAATTTTGTTTTCAGTCAGGGTTTGCACACAAAAACTGAATTTGAGCGATCGCAAAATATTCAGTTCTCATACAATCCCTATCCCAATATCTTGTCTTTATACCCTCTAACCATCCCTGATAACTCCATAAGCCGAATCCCAAAATAAATTACGAAGAGAATGTTCTTTCTTCGTGGTTTTAGAAAGAGATACACACTTTTTTAAAACCCTATGTTCGTTGTTCAAAAACGTATCAGGTGGTGTAATTAAATCAAACTCAGCGAATTATAGAATATACAATTATAGAAACTTTATTAATACTGAATTTCCGCTTAAATTGAACTGTTATTTTCAATTTCGTTACACCTGTGCTTTATCAAACATGACAATATTTCTGCAGAAAAGTATATTTATAGTGCAGGGATATAGTGTAGGCAAGATACACGAAGTATCTAGGTACGAATTCAGTAGATAGAAATATTCCCGCAGTTCGCGGAAAACGAAAATATCTTTTTGAAATATTGCCAAATAGTAATCACGCTTCTCATAAGTTTACTTCTACTGGAAATTTATATTCTATATAATAATTATGAAATTCTTTTATAGTTTAGAGCTTCCGACAGCAAAATGTTTTATATCTCGTTAATTATCTAAGAGATTCGTTAAAATATTCTAAACTTTAATTGGACGAAACGAAATTATTCTCCACCGAAATGTGTCATCACTTGAACAAACAACAAAATTCGCTGACTTCATTTGGATATTGTGAATATAATGTCAAAGCAAGGAGTTGATCTTTTATTGGTTAAAAAATATTCTTTAGTTGATTCATGGTCTATCAGTTAAATTTTGAATAATTTGTCTAGTCCACGAGTGCGACAATATTTGTGCAAATGCAAAGCAACAAGATCATTTACACATCACACACTTTATCACTGTAACGTCATGGCCATGAGGGGATTGCCCATCCATATGAGAAATGGGGAGTATCAACTTATCTTGTTTGCAAGGTGTCTGAATTTTCAAGAGGTGACTGGTTCACAAAATTTCCATCCAGGCTTTTGTTTATAACACTTATTGTTTTGATATTAAATATACTACGTAGTTTATATACCTGAAGGCCGTTGATGCGCGCGTAAATGTCAGCGTTTTTACATGTTACTAAACTGTTTCTTACCTTTTACAAGTTTTACAACAGAAAATTTGAAATTTTAAACACTGTAACTGGTATTGAGATATAAAACACGATATTTAAATTTTAAACGCGTTTACACGGTTTGATGATTTTTCCACAAATGAAGCGTACAACTCGAAATATCGCCTTCCCGGGTATAATGAGAACCAAAATAAAATTCAATTTCGTTTAGATTTCCAGAAAATTTATGATAAGATAATTTTATTTACGTAAATACTCCACCTATATCGGATGTGAGTTAAACCGTTGAACAAATACGGCGTTTCTCTAATCAATACCAGGCGAAATGTTCAGAAATGTTAGTGAATTTTTATTTGAACAAAAAATTTATATTAAATGTGTACCTTATAAGGTTTTGTTAACTTTTAATTCCTTCTTAATATGAAATTACTTTCAATGTCGTGTTTTAGAAGAAATTTGTAAACAAAAATTTCCATCAACTACTTTGCACCGAACGTGTGTAAGCTATTCTTCATCACATGCATACTGTTGACAAGAAATACTGTATAGCATCAAGAATTGAACACCAAACAACCACTTGTGCACCTGAACAGATCAAACGATTGCAAATAAAACAAAACACAAAAGCTCTTTTTAGCTAAACACGTCCGTGCCGCCAAAATCGAGTGTTTTTAAAAATAAAACGTAAATAACCAATGACCGACATCATTCAAAAAAGCTCGTTTTTTCTACGACTTAAAAAATGTTTAAGAGAAAGCTTTTGTTAAGGTTATATTAGAGAAGAAAAGCGAGCACGCATAGAGAACAAATTATGACGTTATATTTATATTATCTACATGTTTCAAGATGATTTAACATTCAAGTTTATCGCGAAATTCAGCGTAAGACGATAGGTGAAAAAGCTAAGAAACAGGGAAACGAAAAGTTCATGTTATAACGCGACGACTGCGGACTGACACAGCACCTTGTATTCGTTTTAATTAAGAATGGGTTTTCCCCCCATCTATGAGTCACTTCTCGAATGTTTTTCGATTTCTTAAGGTGTTGCGCGTACGTGAGGTATTTTTGAACATTTCATTCATGTTCGGAATATACGTGAAAACGAGAAATACCTAGAAGAAGCAGGTCTCGTGAGCGTTTAGGTTCGAACGGGAGGAAATTAGGTTGAAACAAATTATGAAATTGAATTTCAACGGTAACAGCTGATAAAATATATAGTATTTCGTAATTTTGCAAATGACTTGTGAAACTTCACTCCACCATGGGTGTGTGTATCTTATCACGTATACTTTCGTTTGCTAAAAATTTTAAAAGTGATTTCATATTTATTAGGTACATGGCTACTTGCAAGATATACTATGCAAGATACTAACAAAAATATTTTTCTTTTGGTAATCGCTATCGAGTGCAAATCCAAAGTAAAGAACAAGCCTGGTGTGCACTGGATAGATTACAAACTTTTACCAACTTCACTTCACATTTATATGAATTTCCTTCCGAATTAGACCAAAAATTCCTCATATTTTACTTGACTTTAAATTTTCAAATGAAATCAACTAAAAGTTTTGAAGAAATCGTTATTTGCTGCAATTCAAAGAAAAATTTAAACTCGAGGTAAGGAAAATGAACCACGTCGCCATCTGGGTATTTTTAGCTTAACTATTTATCGAGTGGAGTAATTTAAACCAAGTTAGTATAGAGTGCTAATTTGCACTGGATCAATGTATGTGATTTGACAGTTGTGCTCTACTGGAGTAACCAAAACAAGACGGCTACTGTCAATGATTGAGAGGTATGATGTATTTTTTAAGTTTACTAGAACCAAGAGACAGCATTCCATTCACTGAATTTTCTCTGTCAAAGTGTCATCAAGTTTTTTTTCGTTATTTACTTTGTACATTTGTTCTGTCAATTTGACAAATGTTTAAACCCTTTTTGCTGCTTCTTCGGGTTCATACATTTAAAACAGAAAATAGCCAAAATCCACCTAGCGGAAAACTGACGCGTACATGAACAAGGATAGATCGCCACCAAACAAGTACTCTGCCGGTGTAAATGGAACGCAGCATATTGTACTAGCTTCTTGCAATTCTTTGTTTTGCGATTCGAGTTACAGGTTCAAAGAGCACTGCAGGAATGCATTTATTTCCCAATGAGAACAAAGTCCAGGGAAAGATATACAATTTTTATGGTCATTTGTTATAACACAAAGTCTAGAATGGAGACATTTCAATTTTCAAGTTGAATTAACTTAAGGTTGCACAGCTGTTTTGCAGGCTTTCACAATCAATAGATAACATTCGATTAGATTCAACCAAATTAAGCTTTTTTGTACCTTGACCTATTGAACAGAAAAGCTATTATATTTATGATAATTCTCAGTAGTGAGAAAAAATCATGTTTCCAATAGTCCACTGATATAACAACAACAGGAATGGCCTCAAGGCAGACGTCGAAGACTTCATCCCCCTATATGGATCTACTAAACTGTCAAAATGAATTGTTTTCATTGGCGTTTCCAATCTATCAAAACAAACTGTTTTAATAAGTCAAAGTTTTGGCAGCTTGGAAAATGGTGAATATTGTTAAACAAAATTAATGTGTTCTATTAGTAATGAATTTTTAAGTAACAACAAAGCAAACGCACTCATATCTCAATTTTCCTGTCAATTTCTCATTCCTGTTGTTATTACTCTATTGGTTACATTACACAAATCGAGACAAATTTATATTCTCGACTTGAAGTCAAATGTAAATGAAGGAAATTGCGTTAAAACATTTTGTTTGTGAAAAAGAACACGTGTGGTTGTGTCGCCCAGTTGGGGCCTTTGTGCCAATTGAAAAAAAAACCCCAAGCTGCATAGTGTACGTTGACTTCGCAAAGCAATGGTCAAAGTGAAACAACAGTTTGCTTTGTTTGACTGCACGATCATTGCGACACACAAAGTTTTCCAATGTTTGAGGCTTTAGATATAAACATATTTGTAGTTTTTAGAATTTAAGGAATAAAAAAGCAAATAAGCTAATCTTAATTTTTTGTACTTCATTTTTGCTGACGCCATCGAATCCAATACCTAATCTGGCTCTGAGAAACGAGTTAAATTTATGACCGCACTTGGACAAAAATGAAAATATTTGTTAGACCAACGATCAATATATAACTACATTTATTTCGTTGTCAAGTTTGTTTAATGTGTGTGTCGTTAAATAACAGCAATTTGGTATTACGATCGTTTTTGTCAACAGAATACCACATGGGACTTTGCAGAAAACGGACAAAATCAAACGAAAACCCAATGAATATTCCCGATGAAGTCGTTTACACTCGTATGTTACCACAAAGTGGGGGCTGGGGCTTTTTTCAATTTTATGTTTTTCTTACGACTTTCTTTGGAATAAATTAAAACACACCCAGCTCCAGAGTTCATGAAATTACAAACGGAAATAGCTCAACTTGAATGTTTAAAGTTAAACAAGAGAGATACAACGAAAAATTTCCACTCCATTTCTATATTTGCAGAAAGAACAAAGTGTAGTTCTTTGTTACTCTGTGAAATTGGCGCCACTTGCATGTAATAATTTATTTTCCAACCGAGTAACTAATTTTTGTTTTACTCATTTAATCATGTTCCGCAACATACGTCATTGAAACATTTCGCGCGATTAAATTGGTGGAATGACCTTCCGAGGTGCTCCATTTCTCGATTGTATATGGGATTCTATTATCATGTGTGCTTCAGAAATCATTTGAATAAAATTGTCCTGAATAGCTGCTTTATTGTAATTTGGAATTGAATGTGATGCAACTAGTGATAATATTTGCCGGCCAAGTTGACAGGTTGGAAAACATTGATCAAACGATATTGATTCGGCGCGATAATTTTTTCTGTCAGAACTGTTATGTAACTTGCACTATCTACCTTTTGACTGTTTGTTGGAACACAAGAATATTTTGCACACAGGAATGAATCAACCGATCAAACTGTGACTGTCAAAAAGTTAACGGTGTTAGAAGTGAAACTTTTTATGGAATAAAAAACGAAAATAAACAGAAACACTGTCCTCGACATTTTTCCGGCATCTTTTGTTTATTCAGATTTTCACTGAATTCCACTCACGAATTCCAAATACTATTATTAATAATGTTTCAACTTCCCAATAGAAATTTTCCTTTTGTTTGTCATAATTATTATTATTTTGTAATATTTATCACTTTCAAAATTTTGCTACACGAACAATATGAAGCACATCATGATATAATTTCAAATCTCACTAATAACATATCAAATATGAAATAAATTCAGTGTTCTAAGTCTCAAAACACAACAAAGCTCTTATGACTTATATTATGGAGATTATAGTATAATATAAATTAATAGCTTCACTTGGAACTAATACCAATCTATCAATTTCTGAATTGAATATTCTTCATAAGGAAATTGATCTTTCAGAACACCAAAGCAACTCGTAGAGATATCAAACAATTGACGAAGTTTTTACTATCAACAACATTTCCAAGATGATATCATCAACAAAGTATAGCTCATGATAAATAAATATTTAATTGCGGCATTCTCAGGTTAGAATTTATTTTCAAATCATGACGACAAACCGAGCAAGTAACGCTTGTGAACGCATTTAACGCTTATTAAATAAATATTGCTTACCATTTTTGGATCTGATTTGAGTGGAATATTTGTCGATGTAGGGAATGGACTGCAAAAATAAACGTCGTTGTAGATATTATTATCCAGCGTCATTTGTAATTTCAATAAAACTTAAATATTCTCTTAAAAATTCTTAAATATTTTCACGGTTTTTCCTTAAACAATTTTCACTTTATACAATTTTCAATAACCTTATTCAGACACTTCACGAAAATTAGCGCGCTGCTTTCAACTGTTAACTTTGTGTACGAACTTTTCAGCTAAACTGATCGTATGCGTCATCATTTGCTTGCTTATATATGGAAATTCAGAGAAAGAGAAGAACAGGTTGAAAGAACACGATGCAAAATTGCCATGTGAATGTGTACGAATGAAATGAATAGCAAATTTGCCACAAGGTGCCCACGTCTTTGATTTAATCACTGTCAAAAAGCACAAAATTTTCGTATCTTTCTGTCTCTGTTATTCATTCAATTTAATATTATTAAAAATATTTTGTTAACATGTTTTAACATGCGATTGAATATCTTCTGTGAAAACTTTTCTCGTGCTTCTCATTTCATTTACTGTGAATACGCACATAAACACTTTATTCTCATACTTCTATTTTTAAGCTTTGTATTTTGAGTGTTGACAAGCTTTCTGAGAAATATCGCACGGAATACACTTGAGCTTTATTTACATATATACGTTACAATTATCCGCTACTCTCGATAACTTTTCCAAAATTTTCAAACCAACGTCACAATGTTTTTTCATTTTATTTATTAAAAGTTTTTAAAATAACATTATTTTGTTGTTAATAAGTGTAATGCTCTCAGCTGCGTGTCTGTTATTTTTACACCTATGACTCATAGTGGCTGTTATCAGTTTTATGACATTTTTATGATTTAAATATTTTATTGCATTCAACTGTTCATTTTAAGCTCTACACAAACAGGTGCTAATCGTTGTTCACTGGTGGTGTTGAAAAATGCACGCCCCCTTTGAACATTCAGGTAGTCGTCTACAAACGAAAAAGGAATTCCTCATCCTAGAAATCTGGGCTTTTTAAGGATAATTTCAAGAAGTTTTAATGACTCATATCTTTAACATTATGTTGTACATTAACATATTTCAGGATTGGAATAAATCTTCTGTCAGAATTTTAACCGATGAAGCCTGCACTAAAAAGTCAGTGATAACGGGTATTTCCAATGTTATCAGTTTATGTTAATTTAACCCAGAATCTGTTTCGAGACTTTCCATAAATAGTCAGCATCAGAACATCCGGACGTTTCTTGACTTGTAAGAACTCCAAAATGACGGTTTCGATAATTTGTAGAAGGCCTGAGCGATTGTCATGTGACTAGAATTTGATTTCGATTTTCACGCAGACATATTATAAAGTTGCACCATTCGGTAAATACTTGAACGGTAAATGTTTTGATTTCAAATGTTTCTTGACAGAAGTTTGAAAAACTCACACTCGTTACCGATTTTAAAAGGACTACTGACTAGTGATACTTTCTACTCGCAATTCATTTTAAGTTTGTTTATTTGTTATTGTCAAGAAAATGTAAGAAATGAACTGGTACCTATGAAATTGAAAGTCGAAAATCGCAAATTTCACGGTAATTAATTATTACCTGAATTTTTGATTAGATAAATTTAAGTTTACACAAACAAAATTGCAATCGATTTCGTAACAGAAATGTCTAGAAGCTTTAATGAAACAAAATACAAGTGAAACCAATACGTGAGATGTAAAATATACATGTAAAAACGAAAAAACTTAAAAATTTGTTTTAAGAGATAAAAAATATATATCGCCTGAATTATTCGAATTCCTAGAAATCCGTTTTCATGCTGATGAATCAGAGAGAAACTGTAACTAACATTTCTCATGTGAGCTTGTGTGGAGTGGACAAGCATGTGCACTTGTTTTTCTCAGGCTGGTGCCCCATAAGCCTCCAACACACACGATTTATGTTAATTTATTGCCAAAGTTTTGGTAAAACCATAACGACGAAAATATTAATGTATGGATTTTCTGAAGAATATTGTTTTGAAAGTGGACAAGTTTCTTAAAACATACACAAGATGATACAAATATTTGACTTTCTTTTATCCATACGCACTTTCTGGCTATTCGATCCACCGCCTGATTGACGTCAATGATGACATCGTGAATTATACATTGTGGTAATGTGTTGTGTTTACATACTTTTGTAGGTTATTCAAGTCTGCGCTGACAATGACCGGTTCAACACACTCGCATTTTATAAACAAACACGGTTAACTTATAGTGTTATTGGTTCTCGGAAAATTTGAGAGAAAATAACTGTGGGATGACGTCATAGATGCACGTTTTTCCTCAATGACGTAAATAGTCGGAATATACTTTTGTGTTTCGTTTTAGTTAGCATTTTCTTACCTGTCGCAGCAGGATTGTTTTTATCTCAATGACCTTTGTACTTCTCAAGTTTATCTCTTATGTTTCTATTTGAACGTTGTGACAAGTACGACTTTAATTAAGTTCTTTATGAACTGAATATTCTTTTGGTCATCGCTATCGAAAGCAAATCCAAAGTAGCAAAAGAACAGCCCGGACATGCTCTTGATAGATTACAAACTTCATCCAACTTCAGTTCACATTTATACGAATTTTTTTAAATTTTTTCTGCAACCTCGGTTAAACAAATTCCTCATATATTACTTGAATCTAAATTTTCAGATGAAATTAACTGAAAGTTTTGAGAAAATTTTAATTTTGTGGAATTTAAAGAAAAATTTAGGTTCGAAAATGAACCATTTTGCCACCTGGATATTTCTAGCGCAATTATTTATCGAGTGGAGTTAATTAAACCCAGTTATTATCGGGAGCTAATTTGTTCTGGACAAATGTATGGAATTTAGCAGTTCTGCTCTACTACAGTGAGCACAGCTATCAGATTGTTAAAGCTTTCAATTCTGAAATTGTTCTGAATTTCAATGTTCAGATGCATGAAAATCGATTTTCTACGGAATAATTAATATTTTCATTACATAGATATAGTAATTAGCATTATATCATTACCATTAGTTTCTAAGAAACTTCAAGTTTAATGTGACCTTCACGATGACAATTTTTGTTGAATGCTAGAGAAAAACCTGTCTTTTCTGGCCGTAATTTTGTCAGACACTGTTGAATACATTTTATGGATGAATGACGTTTCTTTGATTAGTGCAAGTGTCAAGGAATTTCATGTTTTTCTATATTTTACAAAATTAAGATACATTTAACATAATGTTTCTAATGTACATAATATGTATTTTGTAAAATACTTATAGAACATAAAGATAAACTTACAATAACATTGCGCTGAACAACATCTAATGAATTTTGACTATTTTCACTGATGAAAGACGTGTCGTCAGATGCAGCATCTGATAGTTCGACTTTTACTTCCTTCTTCATTATTTTGTTTAAATTTTCTTATTAACAATAATTCAACTAAAAGATTTGTATCTGATTTGTTCAGATATTTGCAAAAAACTTAAGTTCCTTAAGAACAATGCAAAAATTTTGTGCAACCACACCCAGGCTTATATGCCTCTTTAGACACAGTTTATTTTCCTACACAAATAACTTACTAATTTTAATTGAATTAAGTTATATTATTATTCTATTACAAAATGATATTGCACTTGATTAATTTAATGGTAAAATTTTTGAATTTTCTATGAAAACATTTGAAAACTACTTTGACACCACACAAAGCACCTCCAAAACGCACACAAGGGTAAAATTGACTAATACTACATCATATCTCATACAGATAGATTATTGTGGAACGACAGAAGCGGCAACGAAAACATCCGACTGTCGCTAGCGGCTAGCCCTCCGCCCGCAAATGCTATCATGTCAGTGCAATTCAGCATTACCAGGTTATATCCAATTGATGAGTCATCGGATTTCACAGGTATTTGTTGTTTTATTTGCAGGCTCCAGTTCGTCAAACATCATGTGTGTGCGTTTAAGTTGCGCATGTGTCCTGTATAAACATCGCATATCATCATTTCATTTGCCTAAGCAATTGGTTAATGGTTTGTGCCTAAGTCTAAGCACGCTGCCCGAAATTCAAATTTGAATTTTTACTTAAATTTAAAATAATTATCTCAAATCGTTGAAGGAGGAAATACTTATGGATTTTCTTGATTATTCAGTTTTCCTTATCATAAAACAAACAATCCAGAACATGTTTTTATCACAATTGTTTAAAACACCATTTAGAAATTGAGTTACATCGAGTTTGACTGTCGTAAGCTTTACCCCTGATAACAACATAACAGATAAGCTATCACAGTTCCTTGGAACGAAGCAAGAAGATAAGATGATGGGATGTTCTTAACAACCGGAAATTCAGTTAAAGTTAAATAATATTTTGTTTGTAAGTAACTTACGTTCGGTTCCGTTTCCGATTGTGCAAAAGCGTGAACTTTGTTATTCAAATGAACGACCATTACTGAGCACTGTTAAATTAAAGTTTCCTTTTTCACTTAAATCACTTTTTATAAATGTCCTTTTCAATTAAACGAAATGTAACAAACATTCGACACTATTCATTGAACATTTAAATTGAATTGTTGGAGTGACTATACTCCGCGTGCGCGCCCGAGTCTGAATACGAGTCCAGCCAGAGAGATCAGTATGAACAACACTTGTTCAATGCGCATCCGGAAATAGTTGAAATTCCTTTTGCACCGTTTATTTCTTTTTTGATTTTACAAAAATTTGTCTCGCTTACCACTTGACGCCATCAGCACAGCTCACAGCACAACACGGGTTTGTTACAAATAAATGCCGTCGATGGATGTGACTCATTTTCAGGTCAAACAGACAATCTTCCAATTGGTTCGATGTGTGACGTGTTTGTGTCACAATTCTTTTATACTAGTTAATGCTAGAGAGAAAAGAATCAACAGTGGATTAAACGTAAATGAGGAACATACTGATCACCGCGTAATGATATGACTGTAATAAAATAAAATAATGAAACGATCTGAAAGGTTCCCAGAAGTCTCGTTTGCTGTTGAAATTCGTTGTCCTTCTGCTCGTTTGCTGTTGAAACTCTTATGTTTCTAGATTATGATATGCATTATAGTAGTTAGGACGGAGGAGTTAGGATTATGTAGTTATAAGGACGTCTGAACAGTAGCAGTATCAGTATCAGTGCGACTTTGCCTAAAAGCAATAGTAACTTTGAGCCAATTAAAATCATTGCATTTCGAATTTTTGACATTTGATACATTCGCTTGTTACTAAAACAGTAAAAAGTTAACAAACTTATATTTCAACAATATATATAAATACTTACGTAAGAAAGTATCACTGAAATGAACATTGAAATGATAGCTTCAGAATATACATTTCCGTAGACGTCGAAATGAACATTTGTACTGAAATGAAGTGGGACACAGTCGTAATAACGGACTCAAACTCATTTACATGTCATGTGTTATGTACACATCTTATTTTATAATTATTTAATTATTTTCAATGAAATGTCAATAAGACAATAATAATTATAATAAATTAAATTTTTATTTAAAGATTTTTGAATTTTCAACGTTTCCAATCAGAATTAAGCATGCTTACCATTTGCATTCTAATCTCTGTAGGCGGAAACAAGAACCAAGTTAAGTTGGTCAATTTTCAAGAACCAGCTGGCAATTTTTTCCCATCCATAAGTGACGTTTTGAAATTCGAATTTTCGAAAATTTGATCAACATCACGACCAGGAAAAGAAAAAATAGTGACTAAGAATTTATACACATGACATATTGAAATATTTTATGTTTTGTTAAAAATAAAAACAATTTGAATAGTTTAATTAACATAAAAAGGAACTAATATTTGAGTCAAAGGTTTACAATGTTCTATTGCGCCGAGAGAAACACATGATTGAAATTGAATGTGTAGTTTGACAGAAAACAACAAACTACCCTTTTTCGCAACATTTCAGTATAAAAGGTGGAATAATATTTACCAACAATATTGTCCAGACGTGCAAAAAGCATAATGTGGTCGTTCTTTTCGCGCGACTCCTCTAAAGAATTTCCATATGAAATAGGGGAACAAATCCCCGGCTTTGATACGAGATCCATTTGGACATTGCACAAAGCTAAACGAAAAAACACTAATGAAGAAGTATCTGTATTTGTTTACGACATCAAAAGTGGTTCGGATGCAAAATTAGAAATTGCCAAATCCTCATTGAAAAGATTAAAGACTTTAAGGCATCCTAGTATATTACAATATTTGGACAGTCATGAAACTGACAAAGTTTTGTCAATTGCAACAGAAGCTGTAGAACCATTAGGCACATATATAACAAAATTAGATAACGATGGACCACAGAAGGATTTGTATTTAGCATGGGGTATATTTCAAATAACAGTAAGTTGAATTCACAAGTAGCTAAATTTGTTTGGCACATATGTTATGTTATATTGTCACACTTATCATTTCAGCGAGCGCTTTCGTTTTTAAATAATGACGGAAATTTGAGACATAATAATGTATCTGCTTGGTCGGTTTTTGTGAATTCATCAGGAGAATGGAAATTAGGTGGTTTAGAATATGTATCACCGGTTGATGGGAATGCAACACCTCCAATCAAAATTCCAGCTAGCTTAGAAGTATATGATCCGCCAGAAAAAAATGAATCTGGAAAATTACGTACAGCAACAAAATGGTATTGATTTTTAATTAAATTTTCGAAATTTAATTTAATTTCGAATGTTTCCAGCTCATCAGATATGTGGGGGCTTGGATGTTTGGTATGGGAAGCTTTCAATGGCCCGTTAAAAGCTAGAGGAAATCTTAAAGATTTGAATACAATACCAAAATCACTTACTCCACTTTATTGTGAATTGGTCGGTGCGAATCCTGCTAGTCGGCCAAATCCTGCAGATATTATAACACGGTGTAGGAAACCGGGTGGATTTTTCAAAAATGATTTAGTAGATTCATTGCTCTTCTTGGAGGAAATTCAAATCAAAGATAAAGCTGAGAAAAATCGTTTTTTCAGTAATTTAACAACGCATTTAGATAATTTTCCAGAAAATGTGTGCAAGTAAGATAAACCATTTGTTAGAAGTACTAAATTGTTTGAATTATTTTTCTATAAAGGCATAAAATTCTACCCCAACTTATAACAGCTTATGAATATGGAGATGCTGGATCAGCAGTTTTAGCACCAATGTTTAAAGTTAGTATGTGCAGATTGCGGTTATAAGTCGTTAATTAACGTAAAAATAAATTTTTCCAGTTGGGACGACTTTTAGATGAAACTGAATATCAAAAACGGATAGTTCCATGCGTTGTTAAACTATTTGCGTCTACTGATCGTGTGACACGATCTCGTTTGTTGCAGCAACTAGAACTTTTCATTGCACATTTGCAACCACAAGTTGTAAACGATCAGATTTTTCCACAAGTTGCACATGGTTTTTTGGATACGAATCCGACTATACGAGAGCAAACAGTAAAAGTAAATAATAATTTTAAAAGTAATTTACTTTTATTACTAATTACTTGTTATTATTATTAATGTTCTAGTCAATTATTCATTTGGCACCAAAGTTAAATTATAACAACATGAATGTTGAAGTATTGAGGCATTTTGCACGGCTGCAAGCAAGAGATGATCAAGGAGGAATCAGAACCAATACTACAATATGTTTAGGGAAAATAGCACCACATTTGCATCCGCAGGTAATATTTAAGTTTATTACAATGAATGAATCTAAATTAATTGAAATTTGTTAACTTATAGGTGCGACAAAGAGTTCTTGTTTCTGCATTTATTCGGGCTATGCGCGATCCATTTCCACCAGCAAGAGTTGCTGGAATATTAGCTTTAGCTGCAACTCAACAGTATTTTCTGCTAAAGTAAATTATCGTTATATGAATAGATGAGATTTTACTAGTGTTTTGTTACTTTAGTGAGGTTGCGAATAGGGTATTACCCGCGCTTTGCTCCTTAACAGTTGATCCGGAAAAAAATGTGCGAGATCCAGCGTTTAAAACAATTCGTGGCTTTTTAGGAAAATTAGAGAAAGTTTCAGATGATCCAAGTCTGAGGGAAACCATGGGTAAGTTTAACATTAATTTTCATATTTTACTAAAATTTATTATTTTTGTGAAATATTTTGATTAGAGGCTGATGTGCATACTGCTACACCATCTTTAGGCAATGCAGCTGCAACTTGGGCAGGATGGGCTGTTACTGCAGTTACAGCTAAATTTTATAGAAGTCAAAGTGATTCATCAAGACCTCGACCACCTATGACAGGACGTACACTGTCGAAACCAGCATCTCTTGGTTTGATTTCTAGTGAAGCATTACAAAATTACCATAAAACATTGATGATTTCTAGAACAACCATCAAGTAGTAGTTTATCTACCACAACATCAAGTGTTACGTCTATGACTTCATTAGAACATGAAAGTAATGACACGTCGGCATCTGCAAGTGACTATGGTGCTGATAATTGGGATAATGAAAACTGGGGTGAAATGGATGTGAGAATCATCAAAATACCATTATGTTTTCCTTATTTTAAAGATGAAATATTTTAGACATCACAGGATCCAAGTAGTCCATTAGCAGGAACGTCTAACAACGGTCAGTTAAGTGCACCAAGTGGATTAGCTGATATTCGAGATGGATGGGATAATGAAGAGTGGGGCAGTCTAGAAGAAGAACCTGTAAGAGTTAAGATCTAAATATTTGATATTAGATATTTGAGCTATTGGCATTCGCAAGTTGACCAATAAGTAAACATTGACCATTTGTAGAACGAAGAACAAGAAGAACAACACGAAGAGAATATGCGGCCTAATGATCTTCCTAGTGTGACAACAAATTGTAATAATTTAAGTCCTGTAAATGATGGTCATATGAACAATACCACAAACGCAAATTGGAATAGTGATTCTTGGGCTGACGGTGAATTTGAACCGATTGAAGAGCCCCTTACAGGTAAAAATTTTTTTTTCTAGTAGCATAATTTTCTTATTTTCCTGGTGTTCCAGGTATTCCAAAACTCGACGAAGCTCGTCGTAAACGTGAAGAAAAGAAATTACAAAGACAACGTGAATTAGAAGCTCGCCGAGCTAACCGCGGTCCAATGAAACTAGGTGTAAAAAAGATTTAAGGATAACGAAATGACACCAGTATTCACTTACGAATCTTGAGATAACCATAATTAATATATTTTTGAATACATTCGTGGTAAATCTCTTTTTTATATGCTAATTTTATAACATCACTTATATAATTTCTCTTTTATTATTGATCTTTACGAACGCATGCTTTTATTATTACTCATTATTATAATTTTTATAGTTCAAAACATGAAACTTTATAATTTTGTTTATTAGGATGCCTTTTAAATCGTATTTTGTTCAAAATTGTATAGAATATAAGTTGGAAAAGTTATGCGCATCATCTCGATGCTTGGAGGTTTAGTCAGTCTGCTGACATTTCATGGATGTATTAACAAGCAGATATAAACAATTATTTTATATCAATTGAAGTATTTCCTTTTAACACACCATTTTCCAATCAACTTAAGAAAAGCTTAACTAAAAAAGCCTTACTTCTAATATTTGTCGCTAATAGCTATCACTTCTTCATTGTAATGTAATCTTCATTAGTTTGTTTCCTTTTGGAACTTTCATTATAATTAATCAACTCAAGAGTAGTCAGCCGACTTAGATAATCTCCAAGTATGACACGCACTTCGAGTTGCGAATGTGCCCCATTGCAAGGCATAAAAGTTCTATTAGACTTGTAAACTTATGAAAATATAGAAGAGCACGATTTATGTGTTCTTCGAGAGTTCATTCTTGAATGTACCTTTTATTGATTTCCACTTATATGTTTTATCGTACGATTATTAAGTTTGCATGGCGGAAAAGTAAAATATTTTTTGTTGTATATTGAGATGACGTAAACATAATAAAGAATGTATAAACGAATAAGTCATTTAATGTTCATATCATATCAAAGAACTTATATTATTGTTGACACGCATTGTATTTGGATTGGTAAGTAAGCAGCGAATGTAAAGCATTTAATATAGCTGCTTTATAGTATAAATGAACTATTACAGTACTCAGGAATTTTATTAAACATGAATCACGATGATAAATCAGTTCGTACTTTTACCTGTACTCTCTCGATTCCTGAAATTTTCCAGTAAGTACGTACGTGTATATAATTGGGAAAAGTGAAAACGTTTCGTCATATTACTACACGTTGTATAAAAATTCTACACATTGTATGTATATGTATAAAAAATAATAAAAGCTAATTTTGCTGTTTTGTGATATTGCGAACTATTTGAAGAAATTTAATTAAATTGAATATTAAAAGTAAAATAAAGAAATATATAATTGGGATTTATCATATAAAAACATTGTATGAATATTGAGTATGATTGTATTTAAAATAAAAATATTAACGTAAAATTTAATCGCATAAGAAACCAGAAATAGTAATATAATAGGGTAAGATGAAACCTTTTACGATGGCCTTTTCCATAAAAATTATGATATTAAAAGCATAAAACTAAACTATAATTTAGAATTTTAATGAAAAACTAGTTATTTCCAAAACAAAAAAATGAATTTAATAATGACTTATTACAATATTACTAATATGATTAATCAAACATAAAATTATGTAAATGAAAGAACTTAATGAAAATAAGCGCTTTTAACATAAACAAATCACATGAATATATACTATCTCTTTTATACTTTTAATAAATGTGATGTCACGTTTGATTCATTATAATTGAAAACATAATTGAAATAAACGAAGTTATTCATCAATTTATATCATTAAATTTTTCCAATTCTCAAATTAATCTAACGGCTATCACTTCAAGAAATGAAGGGATAATTTAAATACAAACTATTAGGAGTCAAATATGGAATATATATTTGTTGGATGTATGATGTAATTGAATCATTATGCAGATAGCAGTCGATATCGTATAGTTTTTCGAAAAAATGATTTTCATCGACTGTTTAACACGAAACATGAATGTACGATAGAACTTATAGTGTAATTTTAATGGTATTAACATTTTGACCTAGCCATGTGCATTTCCAAACATTTTCAACTCATAAATTCATGTATATATATGTATGTTTATCAAAGACTAATTATTGTTTTACTGGTAGAAGTAATTTATTGCTGTTATCATCCGACAAGTTTTCAATTATAAGTCGAATTCATATTTAACAAAATATATCATCTCCGAAATAGTGAGTTGAAAGTTACATCAAATTAAAAATTATGCTTTCATAAAATAACAAGTGCCACATTGGATCTTTAATTACTTGCAAGTGAAGGGTAAAAACTGATTGAAAAACATGAGATGAGAATTTAATGTTATATGAACTGAATCAAATGTGAATTTGGTTTTAAAAAATTCAGACCCAAAATCAGTGCCATTAGTAACTTATGCAAAGTGAAATTTTCGAAAGAAATGTAGAATATTGAAATGCAAAAATTTTATATATTTAGTCCTTGAGTTTTGTAAATTTATTTGTAATTAATCTATCACCTATGCGTGTAGTAAACAGATTTAAAGATACAACATTACTAACATATTAATGATGTGCTTTTCTTACAAATACACAATCTACCACCATTTCTACTCGTCTATTATCTACCAGTTCTTTACGATGTATTGCAGAAAACACATTCATTAATATCATCTTTATAATTTTTTGATTGATATCTCAGTCATGTATATAAATCCAATTTCTTTTTGTTCTTTGGTGTAAAAATGGGAATTTTGATAGCCACTTCTGATGACTATCAGAACAGATGTATGTAGGTAGACATTTAACCAAAGACTTAACAAATAAATGGTAAATAAGATTAGAACTAGGAATTTTTTAAATTTCGATTTTCAAGGATGGTGGGAGTGCCACTTGTATACCAAGAATTAGTCCAATTTAAACTCTTTAAGTGTTGAATGAAAATTTTAAATTACTAAAAACAATAAATACACGGAAAACTAATAATGAATGTTTTTTCAAATTATGTAAAAGAATCATAACGAAGTTCACAATAAAACAATTTGTTCGCAGAATTTAAACTTATAATAAATAATCAAAGTCTTGTAATTATTTGTAAATCAATTGACTATATTCAAAACATGAAATAGAAATGTAAATAGTAATTAATATGATTTTTATCATAGAAATCAAAACTGAAAGTATGAAAGTAAATGTATTTTACATAAAATAGTTTTCCACTTGGTACCAGGGCTGCCTAAGAAAAGGTTGTTGAACTGATCTTAATGTGTTCCAACTTCAAAAACAAATTTAAGAGCTCAACAACCTGATCTATAAATTCCAAACTTTAAAGAACAAACCATTACAAAACAATAAAATGCAGTTGATATTTTTCTGTTTGCTGAATTGGTACAGTACAAACGCCAGTTGTTTGAGAACAATACCAACTATTAGTTATGTTTGATGTTCTTTTAAAGTTTGGCCTTTAAATAAGCAGCACTGGTGGCTAATTGTCAGGATGGATCATCAGGATTTGTCATTGCGGCTGCGGAAGTATTATTCGATTTCACCTTTACAACTTGCTCATATCTTATCGTCATTGAATTTGAATTTCCAGGTTCGTCCACGTAGCCCAGGGTGCGATAGAATGGGATAAGTTTATCTTTACAATCTAGAGTCATCTTGTAACATCCCAAGTGTTGTGCAAGAAGTGTGACTGTTACAACAATTCTGAAACAAACTATTTAGTTCATACAAAGTTAAATTAATTTTATTTGCAACTTACAGCTTTCCTAATTGTTTCCCACGATATGTATCATTGACAACAACATCTTCCAAACGACCTCTCTGTTTAATTTCAATAAAAATTTAAATAGAATTCGATGAATTTACATAATAAACTTACTATTCCGCAACTGTGAATAAATTTTTGTTCAATTACAAGTGTTGCCGCCCCGATAAGTTTGTTTATCCTAGTATCCTCAATTACTGTGACATAATAGTCTCCAAGTGCTTTCATTTTTGCAAACTTATCTATAAATTTGTGAATGCAAAATATATATCACATATTAACCATGATTGATTAGATTCATGCTTACTGAGAAATTGCGATTTCGATACACTTCCTACTGCTGTAAGCTGGGAGAGTAGTTCCACAAATCCTCTATCATAGTCACCATCTTGTAAAGGCCGAACTTTTAACCAAGTTTCACCTGGTGCTGCAGCCGATATGAATGGATTGAATTTTGCTGGACTTTTGTGAAAATCCAACTGCAGAAGTAAACTGGGATCATATAGAGGAATCTCCGTCTGAAAAAATATGGGAAATAGATAAGTAGAAAATCAAAACGTTCTAACATTAAAACAGCACATCGAAACAAAACAAAAATTCTACCTGTTTCAAAATTACCATCGTGGCAAAAACACTTTCACTTTATTTAACAGCACTAAGTGACTTGTTTATAGTAAAAGAGACGATAGTAAAATGAAACGATATTCTGGTTGTTGGTCTTTTGCTCCTATTGAAAGATTTGAATATAGTCTTGATTTTCTTGTTTTATAGGTGTATAGGGAAAGCAGGTTTATCTAGCGAATTTTGTACGGTTAAATGCACCCTGAACTAGGTGACCTCGACTGAAATTTTTAAATTTTTTTATGGGGGTTGATATAAATAATCAGTTAAATGCCTGCTTTACCTCAAGGTCGATCAACATTCTCGACAAACCAGTGACATTTCCTACTTCATTGAAATTGAGAATACACTGTTTCTCTCGATGTGTTTAAAATTTCACACGTGGACGTACCGAGGTAATTTCTATTATAGTTATCAGTTCGTATCAATTAAGCTTTTCTTATCACTTTTCCAATTAAAAAACGATGAGGAAGTTCAATTTTTACCGAAACTTTTCATTTTTACTAAGTAATTCAAAATTTTATTTTTCAATTAATATTAATTAAACTCTGGTTGATACAAAATATGTTACTCACATTGTTGGGACATCCCATTTCAAGGTGCAACTAAAACCCAACACAACAGATGAAAGGATTGGTGACTACTAGAACTAAACTTTGCAAACTATTTCATTCAACTCTCAAGTCAATCTGTTCAAAATGATTTATTATACCTAATGGAAAATCACTTTTTCAAGTATAGATATTTACTCGAGAGCTGGTCAATACACTTAAACTTCCGTAATAACACCAGAAAAGTTATTGAGTTTTAGCGTATATAAAAGATATATATTTCAATTAAGATATTTTGATGAATTTATTCATTTTTATTTAAAGAATTTATTTTATTTTGTGCTGAAATTGAGTTTAAATATTTTAATAAACGATGATATAAATTGTAAACAATATGCATCAGCTGATTGTCAGTATAAAAGATTTGGTGTTGGTAAAACGTCATGTTGCTCAACAAATCTATTATATTCATAGCAACATTGTATATCAGTTATATTGAATGGCTTGGTGAGTGATGGATAGTCCAGTCTAGTGCTTCGCAAAATTACTTACATCTTCCTTTGCGGCTAGTGTCTATACTCCGGTGAACTCTTAGGAGCCGGGTAGATTGTAAAATGCTTCCATCAACACGAAGTATAGTTCGTCTGTTTTGTAGAAACACAAATTCAGCTAGTGAAAAATTTTTAACCTCTAAATATTTATGTAAATATCAAATTTCAATCAGTCAAATTCATCTTTCGGCGATAAGTAAAACTTTCTGGGAAAGGGATAAAAAGAGTGGATACAATACAGCTGATACAGGTGTATCTAAAAAGAAATTAATTCTTGATGGATTGAAGGAGCTTCGGCAAGAAATCGCTTTGTGGAAGGAGGAAGTGAAAGAAAAGTTGGAAAGTGATCCTATACTGGTGTTCCGGCCAGGTTAGTTTTGAATTTTTCTTACTGTTCCACGATTATAATTTTACATTTGAAGGTGAGACTGATGTAGCATTCAATTTCCGTGATAAGAAAGATCTAGACAAATGGGTTGTCACTACTGACAGAGATCATAACGAAGGGCGAAGTAAGGCCGCTTTGGAAATAAGTTCTTCAGGTCATGGTATATTTCATGGATATGTTGATGCACAAGTACCAAAGGATGGAAAAATCAAAAGATCGGGCTATGCGAATATCAGAACGCTTCGAGCAAGAGTAAATTCGATTCTTGTTTTACTATTAGTATGTTGAATTGTCCATTATTTTCTTTGCTGCAGAAATCCTTCAAACGAGAGTCAACATATGATTGGCGTCAGTACAATACGCTTGTGTTAAGAGTACGAGGAGATGGTCGATCCTATTTAATAAATCTGCACACAGAAGGATACTTTGATATCATGTGGAACGATATTTATCACTATGTTTTGTACACCCGTGGTGGGCCCCATTGGCAACTTACAAAGGTGAATAACAAATCAATAATGCTCGGAACTTTTGTAGAATAAATCTAATTTCAGATACCATTTTCGAAATTCTTTCTGAGTTCAAAGGGACGGGTTCAAGACCGACAAGGACCCATACCCTTAGAAAGAGTAACTAATGTTGGATTTTCAATTGGCGCAAAAGGCGGACAAGAGGGAAATTTTAGTTTGGAATTTGATTATATTGGTTTAGAATTTGATCCAACCCATAGAGAAGAATTCGCTTATGAAATGTATAAACAGCAAAAATATATTGTTGCAACGTAGCATCAATGATGATTTCTTGTTTCCTTTAGTTTGCGTTGATCAATAGAGTTTTTAACAATATACATAATTTTATATTTAACAATATACATAATCTACGTGTTGTTATAAATCATTGAAGTTTTGTTTGCCTTTTCAGTATCCTGAATGTATTTTTATTAGTCAAGTAACTCACTGCTGCAGCAGCTGTTGTGATACCGGTAAGATACCACAGACCATGTAGACCTGGATGATCTATGTTAAGAAACCTTTTAGCGTGTATTTCAAAATTATGATTATATATTTACCCATGTAACTCCATATGGGTGCACCCAAGCTCAGTCCTATAGTGAGTAGTTGAACGGCAGTGTTAACTTTACTTATAAGTGTTGGTTCCAGTTGGGCAGTGGCATGAGTTGCATCGAAGTACCGAACAAACGTTTTCTAGCAATCATAAATGTTTTAATAATTATAAAAATAAAATAATGTTTTGTATTACTGGTGGAGGTAGACTTATGTAACGAATCACGAAACCAGCAGCGATTAGAAACACATCGCGAAAGAGAACTACTCCGGCCAGCCAGACAGGAATCAAATTACAATAACCCAACGATATAACAAGTGATCCGATTAGTAATTTATCAGCCATTGGATCCAAAAACGAACCAAATTTGCTAGCTTGATTTGGCCAATGTCGGGCAATTTGTCCGTCAAGCTATTTATGATTTACATATGAAAATCAATTCATTTGATATTTCGATAAAGATTACTAAATCTGTGATTCCAGCGAAAACAAGCAGGCCTACAGCAAGAGTGAAGTCACCTTGTACTATAATGTAACCGATATATGGCGAGAGAATAGCTCTGCCCACAGTCAGGAAGTTTGGAATTGTGAAAATGTTTTCCTTCTCAATAACTTCTTCCATTTTGCCCAAAACCTTCTGTTTAACTTTAGTCTTTGTTTCTCTAATATCCTGTACAAAGACATTTTTCTTCTCCAGAAGCAACTCTGTCTTGTGTTCAATAACATCCTTAAAAATCCTATGACCTTTCAGAGATTTGATTCCGATTTCATCTTTTTTACTATTGCTGTATTGCGACTTCGAGCTACAATGAAATCTAGCTCGTACCTCATATTTATGAGATGATGACACAGTGCTCACAGGTAGATGTAATTTCATCCATTCACGGAATAGAGAGTCAGCTGAAGCCTTACGAAGGGTCGTAAGACGGACATATTTCCCTAAGCAAATTAGCATATTATCTGCCTTTCAAGAATTGCTCAAAGTAATCATTTATAGTTAATATGAAATGCAAAACAATACCTTGTGTTTTCCTTATAAATATTATTCACATTTGATTTGAAATTATATTATCAAATATTTTCTTAAATCTATTGAGCAACTGCTGCGAACAATCCGGCTGATATGGATATAATTAGCGAAACGTCAAATTCCAATTGGAATTGTTTATCGCCTGACCCATCGAATAAATGACAACAGGAATGGAAATTTAACAGAAAATTTGGAGCCAATTTTAAATGTTTTAATTGTGTTTAGCGAATAGTGATGTTTAGTGATGTCACGTGGGGATACTTATACCATTGGTCTGATTCGTTGAAATCCTTGAATAAGTGTATGAAGTATCTGCAGAGGAGCGTTGTATGATACATGGCGTTTCACCTTCCTCATTCTCCCTATCATCTTCAACTCCATATCGCCAAATTAAAACAATAGCCGTGATTTTTGAATGTATTCCAACGATAGCTATCGAGATCACGTGTTGTTGTTGCAATACATTCAAAAATCTATCCAGATCTAGATCCAGTGCATAATAAAACATGGCTCATATCAGCAGTGGAAATAAATGTCTTGGAGAACTTCCTACTAATATCCTATTCTCCAAAACCCGCACTAGTTGCTACAAATCTTAGATATACCCCAAGGTTTTCTTCGGCACTGGTGTTGCGTCTCAGTCGGGTTTCAGCGTTTTTGAACAATCTTCTTCCATGCTTAGGAAGTTTTTGAATCCAGTAAAGTGTTCGGTTTATCTTTCATTCTACCTTTCGATGGATTTATATTTTTATCCAATAAATTCCTTTACATTCCTTTAAAAGAGGTTTCTGGCAACCAAGTTACGTTGAGTTAAGTGAGTATGTAGTTTGTCTCAACTCAGGTACACAATTTTCCTTTGGGTTTGTTAATTTCATACAGAATCTAATGAACAGCATAGAAACTAATACAAATCTTAAAATATTTTTATCAGTAAACCAGAGTTTTAACTTTTTGAATAGTCTTTATTGAATTAGTAAAGAACAAACTTATTAGAACAGAAAAATTTTACAGATAAACGTTATATTTATTAATCGATTTTGAAGTTATATATTTTTGTACTATAAACTGACATTACTGGAATATACATATGAAACAAATTTATTAGTCAGGATTTCTAGTTTATTTATCATTTAAGCATCTAAGGGAAGATTTTACTAGAATTAACATGTTCTTCTTAATATTTTACCGCAGAAACTGTATAGTTTTTAAATTTTTCAGTTGTTCAATTAGTACACGTATCTAATATAAAGTCAATCATTGTATTTATACATCTAATTATTTTTCTTACTGCAAAGATTTACAACTTGCTCTAAAAGTTCTACTACGTTAATAAGAATGCACTTTAAAAAGCCGTGGAAGTTTATATGTAATATTTTAATACTAATTGCGAATTTTAAGTAAAATGTAAAATTCAAGATTATTCTCAATACAATTTATTCCAATTCTTTGTCTAACCATCATTCCAATAATCTAAAATTATAGATTTTAAGAAGGCAGGAGTTAATTTCATAAATTATTTTTCTAATCATCTGTTAAGATAAGAAGAAATTCTGTAAATTTTTAATTCCATTCCATAAATTTGAGTCTAGACTAATTGAGTTTATAAAGAAATTTAATTGACAATATTCGAATAGTTTAGGGCTCTAAACAAACAAACATCAAGTGTATATTACAATTTTATTCCTTTAACATCATAAGAATGTATTTTTATTTGTGCCTATTATTTACTATTTTCGTCTATATCACTTGTGCCTGACTGAGGAAGTACAGCAAATCTTTTCCTCTTGGACAGGATTAAGGTTAAGGTTCCTTGTGTCAAGTGTTTGTTATTAGCTCTATTCTGTGACAAAAATTCAAAATTATAGAGTGCTAAACATAATAACAATCATAATTTTCATGTTCTGGATAATATAATTAATTTTATTAAATTTTATGCAGGATTCCCTTGCGAAACTATGTGTGGATATAATCATTTTGTATAATGATAACACGCTCACAGTTCGAAAGGAGTCTTCATGTGAATCGAATTCATCAAGCATTACGTTCGAACCTGTCTCTTGTACAAACCAAATAAGAACATTAATCGTAGTCATTTATATTATAACATTCTTAGAAGTATTATTCAGATTAAATTCGGAACTTGATTACTGAACAAACAGTGAAATATTCCCGAGAAGTTAAAAGAGATTTAGAGGATTAAAGATGAAATTTAAGATGAAGAGTTGTTAGAAGTTTTGCGAAAGTTTAAGACGTAAGAAATTTTAAATTCAAGTAGCACCCGAGTATGTTAATAAAAATTGGATTTAGAAAGCCAGACAATGTTAACTAAGTAAGCAAATTTTTCTGAAAATGTTCGTGCAGATCAAAATAGTGCTTGGAAATTATGTTTTGATCTTAAATCAAATAATATACACATTTCGAAAGGAATTATCATCATGCGTTTTATATATTATACTTTTATAATATTGGATTTTATCTTTATGAAAATTTCGTTTCTTCGAATTCTTAATCTTAGATGCTAGTAATTGTGTGAAAAGTTTAATTAAACGTCGATTTTCGCATCATTTTACTAATAATTTGTTCATTTAATCGTATGTATTTCTAAACGTTTCAATTTGAATTTCTTATGCTAATTTAAATGTTTTCAATAACATGTTTCTTAAAATCGTCACCTTTATTTGTCATATTTTTACAATTGTTAGTTCTCACTTTTATTGGTATATTGAAATTTCAAATTTTGATTTATTATATTACAAATCTTAAAATTTAGTACCACAGTCGAAGAGAATTTCATTTATTAACATTCTTATTAAGAAATCAATGTTCTTTTTTTTAAGTATCTTTCAAGAAAAAAGTACTTTTATTTATTCAACAATAATAATAATAATAATTATTATGATAACTGATTACTAAATCTGTAATTCACTAAATTGGTAAAGATTTTTTTTTCTCATATAATATTCATCGTTTTAGCGCTTAAATAATTTATTAGATTTTATTAAGTAACCTATGCATTGGTTGCATTATTGTTATATGTATTTACTTAAAGATAATTAATATTTTTACTTTTTCACGGCTTAAAACGGCTTATTTGAAGTGGTAATTCATTATATTATTGCATTAAATTTATTATTTTCTGCTCCCTTTTTACGAAGTTCATTTTGTTATTTCTAGAGGTACTACTTGGTCATAGATCTGTATGTGATTCCATTATCATGTCTATTGTTTCCGATGAATTATTCAAGTGACATTGAGTCTTAGACATCCATTCAAAATCGCTTATTGTTGCCTGAAATAGAATAAAACGCTTAAATCAAATTTATGTATGAATTCATTCGTTCTGGATTACCTGATGCATTGAGTACACAGCAAGAACGACTAAAATATGCATTATATTATGCGAATTGAAATATAAATCCATACAGCCCGGAAACCATTTCTCTGGAATGTGCATAGCTCCGATAGCACCACCCGTAACTGATACAAAATCCTGCATGTAAACAATGAAAATCAGTTTCATGAAAAGTTTCAGTTGTGAAACACGGCTATTGTTCTTTTCGTAATCGCCAAAAGAACAACCCGTACTTGCACTCGATAAAAGGTTAGAGCTGCCACCCATGGCAGCAATTTACCAACTTCAGTTGACATGTAAGATTAAGCCTTCTTAAATAAATTGTAATTTTGGCATATGTATGTGTCAAACCATATACATACATATATCAAATTTTCAAATTGGGAAACATTTAGAACTAAAATAAGATCATGGAACATGAGAAGAGTGAGTGCATCTTCCTCATGAGTTCTTTTCGCCACAGAGTCGCCATAAAAAAATGAAACACAGCGTCATCTCAATATTTCTAGTTCAAGTATTCATCTGCTGGTACAAATTTACCGAGAGTTGATTTGCAATTTGTTGAGTTTGTAAGGTGTGCACCACTAGAGTGACCAAAAGAATCCTTCTACTATAGATGCTCATCTGATTTAACTCAAATGTTTCCGTGTTTATTAAAAGTATAATAATGTAACACGTAATACATTTTTTTATAAAGTAATAGAAATACTTTAAAAACTTATTAGATAGATAATTCTTCCAAGATTTTATTACATCTTGTAACTTTAAGTTTCTATACTTATAGGTAATGCCTTATAATTTATTTTCCTCTATTCACATGTCAACGATCCACCAGGCAATTTATGTTTGAGTGGTTTTAGGTTATATTCAGGTTTCACGCTGGTACAAATGATATCTTGAGAATTCTAAAAGAAATTGATAGAAGTTTCATCTCTAATTGGTTATAAAATATTTATACTGGAAAATGTGTAATTCCCAGTTTGCACATATGGACTCTATGACTTTTGGTTATAGCTAAAGGTGAAGCATCATTATGAATTTTTAATATAGCTTTTATAATTTGAAATTCCTATCTAGTGTGTCTGGAGAATAGGATTTCAAGGCTAGAGCATATTGTAAATGGTGTATAGTTTCAAAAGCTTTTGCGGAGAATTTAATATAGATATAGAACAAATCCATTTACACTGCTTTAATATTATAAAAAATTTATTATTTTGAGTTACTCCAAAGAACACGACGTACATGTGAAAAGGTCACAATGTCCTATTCCGCTCAATTACATAGCAGAATATTTTCCTAATGAACAGAAGGCACAAATTTGTAGAATTTCATCTTATGCTTGAGTAGATAACGATCACTTAAAGAATGTTTAATTTTGATAACTATTTGTGAACTAGAATATAATGTTTCACAAATCTATCTTGTAGTTTAACATGAGAAATGTACAATATGTCCTCTTCCTTGAACGATGATGCACGTTCGTTTTAACATCCCAGAACAGTAACAGTTTTTCGTGAAAGCTGCTTGAACACGTTTCCTGTTTTGAATAGAATCACGTACACATAAAAGGCTCTACTGATACACAAAGCGAACAATATATTTAAGGACGTGTGAAATAACTTTGCATAAGAATCCAGCACTACTGCAAAGACATCCCCACTTTGAGATACCGCATTGATATAAACTGAAAATTGTACTTCCGGTATTGAAAACGAAGAAAAGAATAACAAGAAAGGTACTATCAGAACAAAAGTAGAAGAAGTGGAGAAAGTAGATACTTTCTTTCTTACGAGCAGTGCATATGAATTACCTGGAGAAAAACGTGAGTTAGAGCAGTCGGATTGCCCCCACCCCATCGTAAACTTCGTAACAACGTCAGGATCGCCCTCATAGTGAAGGGTAGAAGAAAACACAAACGCCTTTGCCAGGGTGAAAGCGCTGTCATAGCCTGTTGGTGGGAAGAAGAAAATAAAAAATTATCCTTATGTGTATGTAAATCTATAAAAATTTCTTTTGGATTTGCCTAGCAAGATAGGCTGAGCTTGAAAGCTTTAGAAGTGGTGGTATGTGAAAGTATGAAGAGTCATTTGACGAGTTTATTTTCTATTCAAAAGGTCTGAAATTTGACCTCAATTTCTCAACAGTTTTATATTTTCAAGACTAATTGGGGATGTCAATGAGTAACATATGGGGAGTCGAGTGTTTTTAATACATTTAACATTCAAGATTTCTTACCTTATATAGTCCCCACAAACATAATATGCAGTATGCTATAATTATTGACCATTTTAATTTCGCACTCAAGCAGAAGACGGTTGCTATGACCATGGGAAGAGCACCTGCAATATAAAGAAAACATAGTATATTAGGTCTGATCACGTGCAGCTTGAGTTTACTAGAGTTTTCTAAGTTATCTCTCGTTACTCGCATAGTACAAAAACGCATTTGAGTAGCCTCGACCAACTTCATGAATGAACATAAACAAATTTGACATTTGTTTGGTTACATGCACCTGTCAAATGAATAGGATTTTCCAATTAGCTCGAAGTTACTCGAGCAAATTTCTCGAGTAATATCTAGAAATTTCAAGTATATTTCCCTCTCAAACAAATTTTTTGAGCGAGTACAAAAACGCCAATTTCGTGCTCGGATATTTTGCAATATGTTCCGAAAGTACGTGAACAGACCTATTATATAAGTAGTTTCTTATAATCTTTAGAGTATATATCACATCATACAGCATAGAATATAACGTCAACCAACATCTGACAGACTCAAATAACATGAACTTGATATGCCATGCAATTGACATAACCTGAAAGGAAACACTCCAACATTCAAACTCTAGAATGACAATAATAAAATGAAGATACAATATAAAGTTAAAAGCAATTTATTGTCAATTTGGGAATAATACATTTGTCAGAATTTTCCTCAAAAGTTTCTATACGTTCACAAATCGCAAATACGAATACCAAGAACGTGATGAAGATAGATGACATTCTTTTGTTCTGCATATTATCCTTTTCCTTCTATAAACATATCAGCATTCCATGGTGAAAATATTTACGTGATGGAATTCCTTTATCAAGGATGTTTTGTAATTAAAGTTATTTAACAAAGAAACTGTTAAATTTCGCCTTTAAATGTCCTTGTGGTTATTTTGACTTGGAACTAATTCGCTTCAGTCAATTTATTTAGAATTGTCTACCAGGTAATAAAAGAATTTAAGTGAATGAAAGGTTAATTGCCTGACAAAATAGTATTGACGTGAAGTATGTTGCCCTCTTGGTCTTTCATTAGCCGAATAATTGAGAATTGTAAATGGAACAATTTCTATAATTATAATTAATGTAATCTGTTTTTTATGAAATTGATGAAAACTTAAGCTTCATTTAAATCCAGACCATGTTAATTCCGAATTTGTCACGTTTACTTAATGCTGCATATTTGAGAGGACCTTACAACTAAGATGGGCTCATGTTTTTGACATAAACATAAAATCTGAATGTTGCGTTAAAGAGTAATTTCAGTAAATTAATTTTTATAAACCACGTTATTTTGGGATTATACGATTTTGTTAACAGTTCAGTTTATGTTTGTGGTTAAAATTTAAAATAATTTCTTACATATACAAAATGGTTAATTCGGTGTAAAATGATATTGTTAATGGATAATCTGGTCACTGAAATGGGTTTCAGCTTCTTAGTTGAAGGATATTAGTAAACGTGTAATTTTTGGCTCTGCAATTTTACGTTACACACCACTTAATTCCAGGCAGCTACTATAACAGTGTTTCTACCCATTTCCATAGCACTTTACTTCACTTTCAATGTAAAGCATCCAAAAGCGAGAGCAAATTGGACTCTTCAATAGCATAAAACTATCTTGTAACTACGAAAACAAATTGAGTTTTTTTGGAATTCCATATAGGACGGGTGATACAAAAGTAATGATAATCAATATTCAAACAAACATGTGTAGTCTCCCAAATACTATTGTGAACACAATCAGACTATGTATTCTCTGGAGTACGAATTCTCTGACTTTCCCAATATTCTTCTACAGCCACCATAACCTTAGTCGTTAGTGGAAATTTTCAGTGAAGGCTATGAGTCTGGCCGTTGGAGTTACTCAAAAGGAACTAAGCTCTTGATTTCTTGGATCACTAACTAACTAGTTGCTATCTCATTAGTGAGCTCCACACACGAAGCTGCTCATCAGCAATCGAAACTTGCAGTTTGTTCAGTTCCGTTTTCCGCCACAAACAAAAGGTTGAGTTGGTGGAAAACTTAAATCCCTAGGACATCGCATATTCTAGTCGCTTGGTGACTGGTTACAAACCGGTTTACGACGAGTCCGCAATTAGTAGCATCGTGGGTAGCATTCCGTTTGATTACACATGATGATGCTCAAAATAAACTGAGTAGTAATTCGCGTTACAGATTAGATACTTCTCAGCAGCTTAGTATTTTTCCATATTCGTGTTATCTATCTGACTGCTCGTTTTCGAAGGAATGTAATGAGTAACTAAGGTAACCACTTCTCACTTCAAGCACGACTGTCCTTAATTTTACATCACTGGTCATATCTAATAACTTTTTGGGATTAGCACGAAAGGAATAATATTATATAGGGAAAAATAGAAATCAATAAAACAGTATAAAGGAACACCATGTAATATTTAAAAGACGACTAATCAGCTCGGATGCTAATTATAAAAATTCCCGAATTGAGTTCTTCTCTGAACTGTGATCTGACTCTTATAAAAATTTCAAAGCAGATTCGTTGATAATCGCGGCCCTTGTGATTTAATAAACTCCCAAATTAATTGGAGTGTTCTTCTTATATTAAGCTATATGTATGTAGTTAGTTCTAAAAATACATACATTCGAGTATATAGTACTTATAAGTGCATCCTTGTAGGCTTGTCTTTCTATTGAAACATATAATTTTATTTTCGGAAGTTTCAAGTTTATTTTGCCTTATAATGAAGCATGACAATTTAAGCAACGTAAGACCCAGGAATATTTATAACTGGTGTAGTACATTCTGTCGGTATTTCCTAACCTTATGAAAACACATGCAAGTTAATTCATATATGCTTTCAGAAATGCATTCTAGTTACATCATGGCATATTTCATGTAAAATTAAAGGTTTGAAGTTTATTACGACAATTTATAGTATAGATAAGAATACAATTTATAGTATAGGATTCGAACGATCTCGCCGTGGCCACCTGTTGGAATCGGTCCGTAATACCTTTCTTTGCCACTCCAGCGTGGAATTAGAAATAGATCCTATTTTCAGTCAACGTTGGGCACAGATTGCACGAGAGGCACATATGGCGAAGTGCGTGTATGTGAAACGAGTTGAACATGTAAGCCAATCCAATCCACTCCAAGCTGGCATTGGAAACGCGCCGGTAACCACAAAATGTCTGACCATGATGCTCATGTTCGGAACATCACCATTGCACGAATCCTGTCTGCTTCCTTAAAATCTAGTCTAACATGTATTCTGGACTTGTTTAATAGGTGGTATAAATCGGGACTCACAGGGACAATGTTTCGTTAGAATCAGTCTCACCGGAACAGTTTGGAAGCAATTGGAAAGAAATCACTAGAAAACTTAAGGCGCATCTTAAAACCTTTACGGCAGCTGGGCAAAATTTAAGAAAACATGAAAATAATTTATGAACTTCATTAGGCTGTGACATTGTTTCATCTTGAGTGTACTTTGCATCGAAAGAACGTACAGATTTGTTTCCATGGTTCCTTAAATTGGACGATAATTTACTCTAATGTGAACACCAAGGGATTCTTTGTTTGTGAAAAATGTATGTCTGTTGGGAATTGAGGATAATTTGTGAATGACAAAAGTGTTTGAAATATTTCAATTTGTTTCTGTTGCGGCATGTAAGGTATTGTTTTGCAATGGCATCGAATATGTCGAAATAAGTTTCATTCTTTACATGAAATGTGGTATACAAAGAAAACAATTTTATTTTGCTGAAAATGAAATTAATTTAGTTATATAAAAGGCAAGTTTCTTCTCAATTTAATTGAAGAAAATAAATTGCTTTCTTTATGAAAGTGTTTGTGTATTCTGGAAAATTTGTTCGACACTTATGAAAGGTCTAAGAAGTTATTGAAGTGGCCCATAAATGGTAATCAAACTTTCTTAATAATTTGAAGCTAAACCGAGAACGATTGAAGTTCTTGTATTGTACTAAACCAGAAAAATTGTCGCCTGATATTTTGAAAAGAAAATCTTATCTCAGGAATTTTCTATTATTTAAATTTAGACTCTACATGCTTAGTAAATTCAAGGAAAATGTTTGTACCTTCCTTTTGTTATCCTTGAAAAAGTATTTTTGCATCTTCATGGAACAGGAAATTAACGCAGCAGCCTCATATACTCAAGTGCCGTGAGCTGTATTGTTTCAGATGATATAGATTCTTTATTATAAGGTTATATATTAACACTAACAGTCTCGATGATGTCTTGCAAACTAAAATCTATTTGGAACTGTCCCTCTATTTGGAACAGCTTGCAATGTCCAGAAATGCTAATTTATCCAATGTATGAAAAATTATTTCATAAGAGTCATTGAGCCATTTTATTAGAGATAAAGTGAATAATCTGCAAATCTACAGAACTATGTGCAAAATGCCAATTCACAAACATGACTAGTTTGAATTTTCATCATGCAAATTAATTACATCAAGTGTGAATGGAAATAGAAATGAAAATGGAAAAAATAAATGTACAGAATTTCACCCAGCATCCTTGTTCGTAAGGACAAATTTTATTTTTGTGTTTCTGTACGTGCGATGGCGGAGCCAAACCCCAAAATGTATAATTTTTGAAATTAATTTGTATTAATGCTTGTAACCAAGAAAATTACAAAACAGAATTTCAGAAAATGAAAATGTAAACAAAATACAGAGTCATCACGTTTAGGAAATTATTTTGTTAAATTTTTGTCAGAGTTATGTCGTTGAGAACGATTTAAAATTCACCAGAAAAAATTTGTGCAATTATCCTTTTGAAGGACAAAGATGGGTTCGTATAGCAGTATTAATCAATGTCACAGAAGGAGGTTTTCTTAACATTTACATTTAGGAACAAAAATTTAAAATAAATGTTTCCTTTCCGTTTACAGAATCCATTGCAACCGCATTTGCATAACTAATTTATTCCGGAACACATTGAATAGGTTGGGAAGGATCCTTGCATCACGAACTTCTATCAAATATTCAAGGAAAATTGTGGAAAGTACATCCTGATTTAAAATCCTAAATATTTGTCTGGAACTTTGAGCAAGCAGGACGACCTTTTAATAATACTCAGCTTTAAGAAAATTTTGGTTTCTTCCCATCAAAAGGTTATTCAAAATAGTTTATATTTCAGGATGTTGAAGTAAATCAAAAGTTGACATTGTAATATGATTCTCAGTTGGAAATAGATATCAAACATCTGTTCCTCAATAGCTTACATTAATATTATACATACCTTTCCTTAATGCGTATATGAAAGTTATCGGAAAATCATTTCAAAACATTCACAGAATAGATTTCGACACTGAAGTGCTATAAACATAGCTTTTAATAGATAGCAGTTGTGATTTTAAAGGATTATTCCTTGCCATCCTTAGGTAGGAAGTATTTCTTAGCAATATGAAATTATCAAAATCGATAGATGCCCCTTCACTTGAAAACAAATTTAGTTTGGAGTTCAAGACAGTAGTTATCAAGGTGCTTGTTTCGCTTCAATAGCACACATGAATCTAATCTCTCATACGGACTAAGGATTTCGGCTAAGCCCAAAAATAAACTATAATTTCCAAAATGTTATTGTTAGTTAAGTTCCCAGAGGGTATTTCCTTTGTGTGGAAATTGAATGCTTTCGCTTCAAGGACTATATCGGTTTGGGTGAGCTAGTAATTGATGGGGGAAGGACTTGTTTCTTCATAACTAAAACTTTTCGGGAATGGTTAAAATTATTCTTACATCGTTTTGACTGGAATAATGCTTATTAATTCTTAGTATCCAAAAGATAACAAACATCAAAGTATATTATTTGATCAAATCCAAAGGAAAATTGATTTTTCAAATTAATATCAGACATCAAAAATTTCCAAAACCACGCATTTCTTCATACTTTTCCACGGCAACGAAATAAGGTTCAAGAAAATAGAAATGCTTTGATAGTAATTCAGTGTAAACCGAGAAGTCGTTAAATTTATTGGGTCGATTGAGAAAATAGCAAATTTCTCCTGCGTAAATTCTTATAGATATTAGAATAACCGAAATAAATGAGCTTAAAATGAATTCGGATTAAGGTCAAAAGGAAAATCATTCCAAGAATCAATGATTTATCAGAAAGTTATACCTACGTGGGATGTCAGAGGTGGAAGATAGTGCTCCAATATCCGGATAAGCAAGCTTTTACCCAAGATCACATCATATAATACATTATCGAAACGAGGGAAACTGTTGGAAAAGTTGACAGAATACATGAACTTTGCTCCTTGGGAATCAAAAAATGTTATGTAATTTTTGCATGAATTTCAAGATGTTGTCCTCTTTCGGTTACTATACCTAAAGCTATGTGTTATGTATAACAACTTCCCAACATGCTGGTCTTTATTCTGTGGAAACAAACTTTTCTTTAGAATTAAAAATTTCAACATCTATTGTAGGTATTATAAGATGGGAAAGTTTTTCTTCGTGATACATTTCTGTAGAAGTATGTGTAGAAGAAAATCTCTTTGATGCTAGTTCTTAAAACTAGTCCCATGAAATCGCTGACATACTTTGACATTTTAATTCTCAAGGCTTACATTTGTCGTATAATTTTTCTGGGAAAGTGGTAAGCAAAAATTTACTGAGGATTTATGAATCGCAAGAAAATAATTTAATTTCATCTTTACTACACCTGATGCTTATCATTACTTTAAATGTATAATATTTACTTGCAATTATCTCCAACAGAAACTGGACAATCTTCTTTGTCGAAATGAATCAATTAAGCGCGGACAACACAGATTCCACGACTCCATATGCAGCGATTTGGCACCCGTTTCTGAGAGCTCCTAACAGTTTTCTAATTCATTCCCATTTTGTAGGTGAATAATCAAAGAAACCGGTTTTGAATTCATTTTATAGATCGCAATGTGCTATGAGGTTAATTCAAAACTCATTAGGCGTAGTAAGGGCTGCACGTACTACGACACTCACAGGAAATATTCAACAGTATGAGCATTTCGAGTCGAATTCAATTTTCCGTGCCACATGTCCAGCAATTTTTTCCTCACCTGGGATTCCAATGTTATTTTGGTTTATAAAACCCGCAGCAGTTGATAAATTAACGAATTTCAAGGTGAAAATTTGCACTCCATCAATGAATGTCATTTAACAGATCTGCTCCACTGGGCTGATCAAAAGAATACGGCTTTATACAGAAAACTTCTACTTTTGTACAAAGTAAGAGAAAGTTTTGTTTACGAAATTCTATTCTAGTACACTTCTTGTATCGGAACGAATATCTGATTCTTTGTAACATGTAAATTTATTTTGAAGAATTCTAGCCTTTCCGAAATTTTTCAATTACGGTATTAGTTATGTACTAGAGAAAAAGCCAGTAATACGAGCAAAGAATAAAAATTGATAGATATTTATGACATTATGTAGAACGTGAATTTTCCCCGCTTGAGTGAAGCTGAAAATGAATTTCATCTCCGGAGAATGAAATTTATTTCCAGGAAGCGGAGAGAAATTCATTCTGTGTTTGATCTACATAAACGGAATTTTCCGCGCTTTCAGAGACTGAATCCCATTCTCCGGTGAATGAAATTCATTTTCAGCTTCACGACCATTAGGATTTTATATATTAAGATATTAAGGATTAATGAATGTTCATTAAGGAGATATTTTAGGTATTGATTTTTGGAGTAACGTCACATTGTAGTTATGGTAGATATAGTTGCATCAACTCAATTTAATGTCAAACAAAGTATAATATTTTACTCGCCATGTTATTACCTACTGTTCCGACGCTAGACACGTCCTAGTTTTTTTCCCTTCTTTTAACATAAATATGCGGAACACATAATCAAGCAGTGGATAAAGTTTCGTAGCATCAAATGCTCTACATGAACGACTAGATATTTTCAAACTTGCAAACACAAAAAGCTGCTCAGAATTTATTAAGTATTTGAATATTTAACAGACTTCTTATATGCGTTTTATAATTTATCAGCAAAATAGCACAGCGTTTCCAAAGATTTAGTATCAATTTTAGAAGTCGGTTCCTTAAAATGAACGATAAACGATTTTCATAATATCATAATTCTAGAAAATATGCTATTATGATTCAAGAAAATGCGACTATTTTAAGGCTTAATTTAAGATTACATCGGCAAGACGTAGTGGAGTAACAAACTATAAGTACATAGAACAAACTTTGTAGGATACTAATTCGTCAACGAAGAGCGAAATACTTTTCCGCGTCGTGATTTGATCCTAAGTGAATTGATAAGGCTAAAAATGAAGAACTGTTAAAAATAATTAAACAACTAATTGATTATAATATTTCGTGCGCAAAATGAGGTTTCAGCGAACGAGAAAATGAAGGATATAACGAAAATGGCGTCCAATGGCTGAATGTGCTGACACTTCAACTCAGTGATTCGGGGATGATGAACAATATTTGAAATTAAAACCGAAGAGATTGTTGTGGGCTAATTGAAAAAAACCTCCCGAAATTATTATATTCTTACCATAAATAGAAATCGGCTTAGTTTGTGAAAAAATGTATTCCTTGATCTATTGGATGCTTTAATTTTTCAATGAATAAATTTGAAAATTGATTTCTCAACAGGGATGGTGGTGGAAAATATATATAAACATAAATTTCAGATTTGATAAATTTATTGATCGATCTAGGAATAATTCATTTGATGGCGCATGTATTAAATTTATTGAAGAACGTAATAAATGCAAATGTATATTTTTAGTTCATTTTTAACTACCTTATGCTCAAACGTAGAAAGAGACGCAGGGAAAATAAACGAAGATCCGCACAAAGAGAAGATGCCAAGAATAGTCGCCTCGTTGACAGTTTTACCGTTCCATAAAAAGTTGCACTCCTAACACAGTGAGACTTTGACATACTTTTAATAATTTTAACATCAATTGAATTATTAGTCAGTTGAATATCTTTCGATTATTTGTTACGGTTTTACGGAATAAAAATCTTGTACCATGGTACATCTAGCTGTGTATGTAAGGGAATTATTATAATAAATACAAGAACAATTTCCTTATTACTTTAGATATCTGATGTAATAAACTTTTACTTTGGTCTGCCTTTTACACAAAGTTTAATTAAATTTTATCTTACACAGATTTTCATTTAAGTGAACGACCAAAAACATGGATGAAAGCGTACTTGAAATTGAAATAAATTAAAAACAGAAAGTTTCTTGTTCGCATTAAAGGAGACTGGTTTAGTAAGGAAGAAAGTTTTCTTTAACATTTTACAGTTTCGGGCATTTTAACTTGAAGAAAAAATCTTCTACGCGCATAAATAACTTTTCAATAAAACCCAAAGGAAAGGTTTAGTTACTACACACATTAGAAAGACATCCTTCTACGAAACTGAGGATTTGTCAGGATTGTTCATTTTACGTAATTTAAAATACCAGTATTATATTAAAGTGAATTTTATGTCCTGAAATCATAAATCAATTCCCAAACTGACTTGTGTTGTTATGCAAATAACAATTAAGTGTCGATTCTAAGAAGGAGCTTTAATGTTCTCTGAATCAAATTAAAACATAAAGAGAAAATCGGTTATTCCTTAAAAGACTCGGTTTACTTGGTGTTCTGCTTAGAATGAATAATGAATTCAATTTACGTTTTGCGGTTTGAAGCTTACAGGAGCTTTTAATTACATTTTCGCACCTTTAAAATATAATAATCTCCTGTTGAAGTAAGACATTTTTAATTTATAATGATTATCAAAAAGATGTTATTGCTAAAAAGATGTTTTACTCACCAAAACTCTGGCTGATCCATATTCCTAACATGTCGATTTGCAGCAGTCGATAGTATATATTCTCACCGCGTTCTAGGTTCATAAACAAATGGTAGATGAAACTGCCACACCATGGTGCCACCGATCCGAATAAGTGGCAAAATGACAGGAAACGGAAGTCCTTTTCCCATGGCATTAAGGCTGGTACTGTCGCGAGTATATAAACAATGGGAATACCTGAGGAAGAAAATACTTAATTAAAACATTATTATGTTAAGAAAACGTTTTCATTTTCCCGAAGTTACTGGATATATAATATATACATGTATGAACAGGGAGAAGTGTAACGTTTAATCCGCTTCGGAATTTTAAGCTCATATTGCCTCAATTTGATATGCAAAGAATCGTTTATTCGAACGTAAATCGGAAACATAAAAAGGGTCTAGAAAGGAACTGTCTTGAACAAGCACTAAATCTTGTTACATTGGAAGGCAAGGACGATTCAGCAAATAGTCGATAAACTTTTCACCTGGGCTGGAGGATTTTTATGAAAATACATTCAACACGGATTATAGAAGGTGAGGAAATAGCCTGGAAACCCTCTAACTTTAACTAGATTTGACAAACTCTTAAAGTTCAAGCACCAAAGAATGCTAAGAATTTTGTATTTGAGTTAACCCGCATTGAGTGTCAAATAAGATTCAATTTTATTGCCTTATTATGCATGTACAAATTTTATTTTTCGCTTGTATTATGTAAAAGCATGACATCTATGAACTTTGCTATTTTATTAGATTCTATATCCCGCATTGTGGTAATTTAGAAAGTACACCACAATTCTGAAAACTTTTTATATATGCTAGTGCTTTTATTTCGGCAAATTTTAGTAGATATAAGCTAGGAAAATTCAAGTTTCTCATTAAGAAACCCGCGCATTTTATTAATGTTATTTTGTCTTGTAGCACGATCGGTATAGGGGATCGATACATCCGCTTTACGCTTTTTCTGCCTGTAACGGGTATTTTGTGTGTATGAATATCTCAGTAAAACAACCACATAATTTAGAACCGCATTTAAGGTAAAGTCAATCGAAATTCAAAGTTGATGACTTCTTCAAAATAAAGCTGACGACGTTAGAAGTGAAACTTTTTATGGAACCATTCTCGGCGTCTACTCTTTGCGCGGATCTTCGTGTATTTTTTCTGATTCTCTCTCTCTCTCTCCATGTACCCAAACATAATAATCCAGCTGATTTGTTTGCTCGACGAATTAAGTCCAAGTGTAAAAACTTTTAGTACACTCTTAGTGTCCCTTCAAAAGTTCACTTCAAACACATATTATAATGTACGTTTTTTACTGAAGCAAAAGGTGGTACTGTAAAGTGCATGTTGGATTGGAAAAAGGCGGAATCAACTTCCGATGAACCTTTATCACATAAAAGTCCTTTCGCATTGAAAACAGGAAGTTCCTCATAACACGCAGACATAGTATTGGCAGATATATGTTCAATAAACCATGTACATAAAAAAGGTTGTTTGCAGTCAATATAGTCTAAACATCAGGAAAAGCGAGTGGAATGATTCAATCGCATTTCAATGTAATGAAATGGACTGTATATGATATACGTTGTATATGGATACTGAGGTGGGTTAGTTTTCAATAAAGCATCTACATCATGGGCATGGACAAATGTCGACATACTTAATTGATTAAATAAGTACAGTGATGTGGATACTGAAAATGAATGGTACAAATGTAGGTCCAATGATAGACATCTTTATAGTCATTGCCCAATTACCCATGTAGCCGATAAGCTTTGATACTATTCGTGTAATTGACTTCAAGATTTTTTCTTCAGGGTTTTATCATCTGGCAATTAAGCTATTGTCTCCAAAAAATTTAATAAACACAAAATGACAGGGCGTTTAGGTATACTATACGTACATATATTGTTATCAAGAGAACAAATCTTTGTATGAGAATTCATGACCGAAATGTATTATTCATGGATAAAAGCTTAGAAGTGAATCTCACGAACGGTATTAAGTGATTTTGATTTTTAAAGTTTTCTTATTTTTCAAAATACATTATTAAAAGTTTCACAAAACCCACAAGTCCATAGTCGAATTGTGCTGCAAAGTCCCTATGGAATATAAAATGACTCATATCAGCACTAAGGCAGATGTCGAACCCTATAATAGAAACAAACTTTGTAGCTGATGACTATATTTTCGAATGTAAATGTATATGATGTATAGTATTGTAGAAATGTCATTAACAAACATACATGAAAAAGTCCTCATGTGGCACGAAAATAGTAAATGGAATCATCATGTTAGGTAGTTAAAGCCCAATCTGTCGTTATGGAAAACCTTTTCTAATGTTCTCTGTTGATGGTATTGCATCATAGAATAATACCATTTGATAACTGTGGAACAGCATTTTCTTCTGCATTGGACAGACGGGACAGTTTGAACTGGTCTATGATGTCACGTTTGACATTTTTGAACTAGTTTCACACTTGCGACAGACGACTTATTTTGAAGTGAGTAAATGTCGTTACTATTTTGGCAAGTAGTAAGTGAGTTACTGTCATTACTGTTTTGACAATTAAAATGGAAACTTTGTGAGAATTGAAATTACTATTTTTCTTAGTGAAAAATTTTGAAATGCAAAGTCAAATTAATAAAAACTTGAGTGATTTGGGAGAGAAACGAAGCAAAAAAAATTATTAATTATTATTCGAACGATTTTTTGAAATGAAAATGTTTGGAAATTTCTAGTAAAATTTCTGATTTTCTCACTTCTCTCTTGTCTGGGAGATGACGCCAACATGATTTAAAACTCACATAAACCCGTCAATTTTGGAATATTTGAACCAGTCCTGAACTGGTTGTCCCATACAAATGTGAACTTGTTACGTCATCGTTGTCTGTCCAAGGCGTTAGCCTGGTGTGTATACATTTGAAGTAGAAAATTTTTCTATAAATCCTTTCAAATAAAAAACTTAAATAAGAACTTGCAGAACTTGGGATTTTTAAATAATAAACTGTTCCCTTTCACATCGATCTGCAGGCTTAACACGAAAGATTACTTACTCTTGGGTAAGTAGGAACGAGTTATGTCAATAAAAGATAGGATATACTTCTAAAAACATTTCTAACTTCAGGCAATTTGAAGAAATTTATAGCGAAACTTCAACTCAACTAGACAGAACAAATAAAATTTTCTTAAATATAATACTGTTTTATGATTCTATAGATACGCCAGGTCTTAGCATGAAGATGGAGCAGAATTAACACTATAATTATGATTCTCCGCTTATCTGATGAGGTATTTCTTCAATTTAATGGTTAATTGTATAAAGTTGTACAAGTTAATTGCCTTTTAGAAACCATAACGTTTAATAAACCCTACAAATTATTTAATTCAGACAATAGCTTACACTTTGTTGAAACAAATGTGGCTACTAGAGTATCTAATATTGATTAAAATTAAAGTTCTACACAGTTTTATGAAAATATTAACAAATTAAACTCGTTTGAAACATTTTTGGGTTACATTAGGATCAAACTTTTGCATTAAATAACCTTATGATGGATCACATATAGTGGGACAGCTTGATTTAGAACTTGATTTCAGAATTTCATTTATGAGACAAATGAATGACGGATAATTCTACTAGATAAGGCATTAGCTTCACATAACTATGACAGATTTCTTAATCCAAAAAGAAAAGATGTTATAAGCGTGTTCATATCACCAAGATAACTTACCCATCAAGGATTAAACGCGTTGATCGTAATACAATATTTTTTACTAAATTTTATCGTGTCTGTCTTCGTCAGATTTTCAATTTATTCGGATAAGTTTAATCAAAATGTTGAAAATGAAATTAGGGTATAAGATTTGTGATGTACATAACTTACAAGATTCTCCTTTCATGCTGATTCCACAATGCGAAAACATTTTTCTAATCGACTCACATAACTTGATCAACAAAACCATCAAATTCACGAATTATGTACATGTCTTTCATTCTGCTGCAGCAGTAAAATTTTATTTACTTTAAAACGTAACGAGTCCAGCAGATACTACCAGGATATCTCCAGAATTTTATGACAACTGAATATGTTATCTGTACTTACTCAGAGAAGATAAATTTAAACTGTTTAATTTTACATAACATATAATTTTTCTAGCTTTCGACTTCATATGCGATATATCGTTAGTTATGAAATAGACTGCTTTGGGAACAAGAAATTGAAAATTAGTCAAGTTACAAAGAAAATATTATTACGGAAAAACTTCTAGTGATATAAAAACAGAAAAGGTTTTTCTCTCCTTCTAGGTTTGTGCTAGAAAGTTAAGGATTGGGTTGAATTTTTCTTCTGAAACAACTAAGAAAACATTCCATATCCTTCAGATCCTCTGGTTCTCGAAGCGAACACAAAGAAGGACATATCAATTTCCAAACATATGAAACCTTCTCATTTAATTCTTCCTGGAATTATTCCAAGGAGAATGTTATTTCTCCATACATATGCATGACCGAACGGGTTGACTTGACAGGAAAAAGGATTCCACGAAGCAACTCAAAGATGGACAGTTCCAAGTGACCCAAAATGATACCTATCTTTTGAAAATTATACAATCGTACAAGACAAACTTCTGATTATTCACCGTCTATCGTGAATGGTGAATGTCTTACATGTGGCTTTCATAACTTTTTGATCCTTGAGTTAAAGTCGAGGTTATTGGTAAAACATTACGCTGCAAGCGTGTTTTGAAGCATTTATTTTCCAATTAATAAAGGCAGCTTTCAATTTATTCATGTAATTCTAGACTTAATTCTAAGAAGTTCTTCGATTTTTAACTTTTAAGTTATTAAATTATTATCTTCTTAGTTTTTAATTTTGACGAGTTACCTTCAATTCGATTTTTATTATTTATGTTATAAAACATATACATAATTAAGCTTACTATTAAAGATAAATAAATAAATAAATAAATAAAACATATACATCTTTCAAAACTTAGTAAATTTTGTAGTGAACTTCATAAATGATGTTGAACAGGAATACCACGATGTATTAAGTTTACATATGTAGAGATATTCTTCAAGCTGTTTTTTCTACCGTGATTTTCTTATCTTATTAAAATGATTATATGAAAACATTCAAAGTGGTGAAACGTAAAAATTGTTATCCCATTCTTAGTTATGTGAAAAGATTTCCCTAGTGTCTTCCATGTGGTTAGTGAATTCATAAAAACCAATTTTCATTTTAAAACAAATTATTTTAGTATTCTTTTGGAATCTGTTTTATTTAATATAAAATCAAAGATATTGTAATTTAAGTAATAGATTGATTGCCTTATCTTCCCACCAACCTATCCGGTGTATGATATTTTTCCACATTTTCTAGATTTCTGCGGTTAAACCCGACTAAAGAGAGTTCAAATAGAACGCATAAGGGTATGAAAATTGTGGGGAATCTAGTGCGGACAAAAGTTTTTAACTAGCATTATTATTCTTTTTTATATTAAAGTGGAAAATTGATGATTTTTTAAATATTTTTAGTAATCTGTGTAATTTTCTCCTAGTGGTCTACAATCAATTGCCTCATTGATTGAAGAAGAACCTCATGAAAAACCTAATTGGGATTCTAGATGATTTAACTGGAAAATTCGTGTAACACATGAACCGTGTACTTTTGGGAATCGCCATCGAATGAAAATGCGAATTCCCAAAAGAACACCGTAGGCTTGCACACGAATGATGGCAAGTGTTGACCCTTGTGGGAAACAAGTTTAGGTCTTCGTTTCTTTTGTTTCTTTTTCACACAAGTTTGCTACATTAGTTAGCCGTTTGCAAACGGAACGCACAAAATTTAATTATCAACGGTTGGCTAACCTGTAATGTTTGTTGTTTTAAATGTTTATGTTTTATCTCAGATTGCAAGGTTCAATTTAATCCGTTGTTTACGTTTCTGGCCAAATATGGAAAAAGTGAAATCATAAATTCCACCAACCCCGAAAACAGAAATACAGTCATGCTCAAAATTTTAAAACGTGTGCAGAATTGCTCAGAAATTGTTGCTGTTTCTCATATAAGAGTTGACCTGCTCATGAGCAGAGCAGCGAATGTAACACGGCTATTACTGTCCGCTTTTATTGTTTCAGCTCAAATCAAGATAATGTTGCAATTTTGTTATAAGTATGTCTGAACAATTTTCAATTTCAAATGAACCATAGCATGATCTCAATATTTCTCGTTCAAGTATCTATCGATTGGAGTCACTTTAATACATTTAATAAACGTTTAGGATTTGACAGATGTAGATCACTGTGGTGGCGAAAAGAAAATGCCAATGTGTAGAACAGTACAACAAGAAAACGGAGAGAATCAAATCGATATCGCGTGTTTGATCACCTTGATTGCTAAATATGTAAAATTTCGAAGAAATCTGATTTATGTAATATCATGCATTCATCGAAAAGATTGGAAAACGTAGAACGTAAACCGAATTAGCTAAAGAGGAAAATTGAATTGAATGAATTTTCAAATCTCGACTCGACATTTCCCTCATGTAAACTGGTTGTCTTTAGTTTTTCAGTTTTGTAATCAAAAATGTCTGCCATAAATTCATTTCCATTAAGTTATGTAACATGTTCTGCAGGTTGAGCATGTTTCATTGTATGTGTATTACACAAGAGGGAAAAACTTTTCTTAATTGCAAACATACACGTTTCCTTGGCAAAACAGCTATACTGTCATTCTTGTGTCTCAGATTAGTTACATATCATGCTGATATGAAGAAATGGGAAGTTCTCAAGTTAAGAATTTAATCTTACTGCTATGTGAAAGTTGAAATGCACAGAAATGACAGTGTTGACAGGAAGAGTAGAGTATTGTTTTCCGGAATGAGAAAAAATAAAATATCAAGAGTATGTGAAGGAAGGACGCGACTTTTGGCAGCAGTCCAAATCCAATATCCCATGAAGCTGGAAAAGAGTGAAATCAAAATTGTACAAAAAATTTTATTAAAACTCGCTGGAGTAAAGGAAAGTTTTCGAAACTGTGCCAAGAACTTGAGATTCATCCAGCTGTTGGTCTTGAAATTCAATTTTTAGAAGGGTTGTGGAAGTCACTTTATCCTCACTTTATGTGAATTGCAAGGAATGCAAATAACCGATGAGAAGAATTGTGTTACGTGATGTTTTCTATGCAGGATAAGAGCATCAAAATGATTCTTGGTTAGTGGTTAGTAAAACTTCAATTGTGAATGGATTTAATTATTGAAAGAAAGAAGAACTGATTCATTGTAAGTTGGTAATTCGAAAGATAAACACTTTTTGTACTTACCATGAGTTAATATGTTAATGGTTTCGTTGTGCCAATAAAACAGACTAAACATGCAACCTTTGACGGTTTGTAATGGACGGTATCCCGTCAGCACGTATGGATTAAATTGCAAATGTTGTGGCATGTCCTTCCAATGAAGCAGGAACGTTGGAATGGATGCTGTTTTCCGGGGGGTTGTTGATGATGATGATGGTGTTGTTGTTGATGATGGTGGAGACGTCGTTGAATTTGGTACTCCTGGAAGTGGTCTTGTTGGTGACATTGGAGATGGTGTCTTCGGGAATTCCGTGCATGACATAAAAAACTCTTCAACATGCCCGTTATCGTTACGTGTATCAATTTGACGTATCTCTGCTCCACCATGGTCGCCATTACATTCACACTTTTCTTGCATTTTATACCTTCTATCACCGTTAAAAGGCAAACAAGCAAAATATGTAACATGGACAGAAGAAATTTTGTCTTGGACGTTCGTTTTTAATATCTGGAATAATATTTTTAAAAGGAAAATTTTTGTTATTAGAGTTACTTGTATAAAACCAAAATTTTAATTAAACATGGTATGCATGAAATAAGTGTACAACAATTATAAAAGCGTACATGAAAAGAAAAAATTACAGCATTTTTCCTAATTAAAAGTTTTCCCTGAGTAATTCAAAACAAAAGCGCATCGAAAAAATTGTGACTAATTATAATTTAGGAAATGGTTACTCGTCAAACCTTCGCTCACTTTTTTAAACAAAAGTTTCCTTGATTCAACACAATTTTCCATTACTTTAAACTTTTGCAATTAAAGTTAAAGAAGTTTTGCTGAAACAAACAATATGACTCTTTCAATTGCAATTTCTATAAAAGGAAGAGTTTTGTGTTGATAACATTTCTAAGAATTATTTCAAGGATCTGCTTGTAGTGAATCACAAGGAAGGAAATTATGTGACTTGATTGAATTTAGTCAAGGAAGAATAAAGGACCACGTTTTGCTCATTGAAGCTCTACAAATCTATACACGTGTGAGACTCTCATTCAATTAAAAGTCCCTCATTTCATAATGAACTTGTTATAGTTATGATGCTTATGGCTCCAGTTCGAAGCTGAACCTATATTAAATATTGATGGTACACCAATTAGCTTTGTATATTAATAAAATTACAATATCGGATGGAAACTATAATTGTTAGAAAGCCCAAAATCAACAAACACGTAAGACTAATTTTAATACTACTGCTAATTATTGCTGCCGATACGCTCTCAGTTCACTTTTTGACATATATTTCTTCATATTCACATTACTGTTCAGGTTTCGATTGCGATTCAGTCGAACTTCACTTCGATAGAATATTTTTCGAAATCGATTGTCCGAATATCTGCGGGATGGAGTCAAAGTGTAGATGGTGATTGTTCTTGTACAAACATTCTGTGTGCCACAGAGTGGATTCTAGATTTTATTACTTTTGGATTTCACTGCTGTCAATGTAGCGGAAATTGATATTGAAATCACATGAAATAAAGTAATTCTTCTTTCTGTTTAAGTAATAACTCCCGTAAAAGACATTGTGTCCATGTGTCTATCCATCGAGGAAATTTTCACAAAATAGTTATTTAATGGTACGAATACAGATATAATGTATACTAAATGGTGTTAATTACAGTTTTATCAACGAGCAGTTTTTCAAATTTAACTTACAGTGTTTATTTAGTCAACAAAAAACTTAATATTGGTAAAACCAAACAAATTACCGATCACAAAACATTTAATTCAAACAGTCACTAAGATATTCCAATAGCTATTTTCACAGAATTATCCGAAGGATATATTATCTCAACTTTAATTAAAGGTATTCGAAGCAACAACACAAATGAACAACGATTGTCAGCATGTAATTTATCCATTTACAATGTCTCGGCCCACAATTACAGGACACCATTTTTCAAGTTACTCGAATGTCTTTTACAGAAAGTGTAAAAACCAAACCCAATGGCAAATATTTGTCCAACAAATGTAATTTTATTCGCCATGACAAAATGTCAAGTTGAGTAATTGATTTTCTGACTATAGAAAAGTGCTCTAACTAAAAGAGCCTGTTATACGTTTCTAGTTCTGGAATAAACACCAGCTACTCCCGTTTAACTTTTTCTACTTGCACACTACCACCAAGTCATATCACTAAACACGGTATATGGTGATACTGAATTTCAGTGACTTTGATTGAAATTCTTTAATTCACATCGTTTCTACATAATTCATGATTGGATCTTCGTGACAGTCAGTTGTGGTTATACCTAAATTTTACCAATTAGTACGTCGAAGCTTATAAACGTTTGGACATTCGAAGATGTTCATTTCGGTTCCATGGTTTTCATTTAACAAAGGTACATTTGCTAATCGTTATCCACAATTACATCATGACATTTCACACTTTATAATTGATTCATGGTTAGTTGCTCATTTCAATATCAATCTTAATCTTACTGTGGCTTTATCTGGAAATGTTTCTTAATTCTATCGACCCAATTTTGGTTTATTGTTAACCGAAACAAAAGTCTTTAACCGATATCTGTTGTTTGTTGGTCTTCAAACTAAAAGTGCTAATTGTATTATGAAAGTTATTTTAATAATTAAAACTTTTCTTCTTTTATTTTATGGAAACGTCCAGAAAAAATACACACGAAGCGTAAACTTGATCGAGTTTTTACAAAAATACGCAGAAAGATTAGTCCTCTTTGAATTATTAACAAGGACCTACTCAATGTGTACTCGTTCGTTATCCTTCCAAAGTGAATTGCACTTTGGTTGAACTTTGGAGCGGTCGAACCTTTTGTATGTTCACACAACCACAAATTTTACATTGAATTCGTTGCATTCGGAACGTTCATATCTCACCGTCAAAGTGGAAAGTGAAAGCCGGTAAATTAATGACAAGGACAACGTGAAAGTAAGTTTTGTCCCCACCTCATATATGTAGTGATGCATCCGAAGGATATGTTATCTCAACAACATCAGTTCACGAGACGAAACAGAAATTTTGTGTTGTGCATGGTGTTCAACGCAAATTTTTGTTTGTTCGTTCAAATTTACCACAGTGTGGACGTTGCGACACACGCAAACATTTGCGCCGAATACCACGCACGGTATTTCACGATTGTCGGTTTTTGTCAAAGATCAAAGAGATTTGCGTCGCGAACGAAAAATTTTCGTCGCAAATAAAGTTTGGTGTAGATTCCCTACAAGATTAAAACAAAGCCGCAGACAACTCAATGAGATTTTGAAGGGTTTTTGATAATTTTGTCGTTAAAAACTCATCGAGTGCGTTTCTGGCCGGCTTCCCAAATCAATAAGAGGCAGTCTAGCAACTTCCTTTAATGATTGGGACAGTTGGACAGGACCACCAATATCGTTAAAACCTCATCTGGAGCAGGACGCACGGAAATGCGTCGCAAATATTTGTGCCAAAGTTACATTCAACGCACAACGCACAGATTTATTGATGTGGACGCGGCTTTATGAAGACGTCATTACCTTGATCAGTATTATCCTCGAGTGACTAATAACTTTTCGAACAGGAAAAATCATTTAAAAATTACAACAAAAACTCCCACATTCTCATTTGCATTAAATTTCTAAATTTCCCTCCTTGTAATTGTTCTCTATAAGACGAGTTTATAGCGATATCCTTTTACAAGGATTACCTGTTTGGACATTCCAAAATTCTAATTCAACCATAATTTATGAATTTTCGGCCAGCTCAGAAAAGGCTTGTCATTGTACAACAGGAATTTTTCATACCCGCTACATAATCCTACGTAATCAGGACTTGTAAATTATTTGAAGTGATTGAACGATGAGGATTTTTGTTAGTTAAGGCTCCTTCCGGAGGAAATTGCACAGAAGATTGATGGAAATTATTTCGGATGTATTGAAATGGAAGATTTATTAAAGACAGCACCCTACAGCTATGTTATGTTATTAAAAATAAGTCATCTTTATATTGATTTTTGTTATTTGATAATTTAAAACTTTTTTTTAGAAAATATTTATCATAATAAATCACATTTCATTGATTAATTTCGTACGATTTTTGTTTAATTAGAAAATTGAAATTTTTTCATGTAAATACCAAGAGATTTTTTCAGATAAATTCCAACATAATCTACTGTATGTCTCAAGGGACGTCAACATCGTTATTTTCAATATGATTGACATTTATAATGAAACTTTTTTATTACATAATCTTTATCTTTATTATATATATTTTGTGCTCTTTAATATGAAATAGACTAGTCCGTTGTCTGAAAATCCTTATTAGAATGTTCAAATTAAACAGTTCGTGTATATTGTAGAGAATCGTAGTATTATTGTATTGAGGACTTCCTCACATGGTTAACATCTTGAATTATTGTGTTTCGCTGTCCATTATTGTTTGAACACGAAGACCAAAAGCTTCTGACAATTAATTAAGTGTTAACTAAATTTGTTCTTAACTTGAAAGGCCACGGGCAACTTTCAAATATGTTCAAGAACATAACATATATCTACTAAAGTAAAAATTGATTTTGTGGAGCTCTTCTTGTTTCAAAGCATTACTTTATTATCCTTTATTCCAACAAAACCCGAGATTAATCATTGATGCGTTTTGTGGTGAAAAGAGAATTTCGTACGAATAATGAAATCGTCCTTGGGCAAACACACTGTTCAATGATTTCAGGAAGGATGTCTGAGTATCTAAGATAGTAGGTACACCTTATACAGAATTAGAAGATATTATGATTGAAATATATTCCACAGTAATATCATCGTTCACATTGAAGTATGAAAGTATTTGGAGCTATGTATGTACATGATATGACCAAACATTTCGAGTTGAATAAAACCTCATTCCAAAGTGTTTAGGTCAATGTATGTCAACAGCACGAGATTATGAAGAAAATGAAAATGTTCATATTGTGAAACATTGACCTGGTAAGGAAAAAGTTCTTAAACCTTATAAAAATTGTTTCATGTCACTGTGTCTCTACATAGTAATTGATTCATTCTTTGTCTTCGCTCAGTTGTGCTATAGTCAACTCTGATTAATATTCTATTTTGAGTAGCCACAGTTAGAACTTATGGCACCTTTGCCTGTAAATATTTTATTAACTAAAGGAATTCACAGTGGAGATGACCTTTTCAGAACAACATTCCGCTTGGTAAATAGAAACCGAATGTGTTGTCCCTAGAAGTTGTATTCAGAAATGTAATGAACAATAAGAATGATTTAAGTAAGAAATTAAACAGTCTCCAAATATAGCTGCCACCACATCAGGACATTTGCTACAAAAATGGCAACCAAAAATAATGTTCACTTCGACATTTAAGGATCGAAATAAAGTCACACAATGAATGAATGTTCGTGTGCTTCTATACAAAATGATAAACAATTTGAAGGTGAAGTCGTTAAAGGATAATAATAGCGATTCATTACAGTGTCCTTTATCCTGTGGAATTATTAATTTAAGAAAGTAACGTGCGACCATTAGTTTAGTATTGGCATTTACCTTTCCGGTTGCTCAGGACAGGAAATGTTTAAAAATTCAAAAGTTTGCAGATATAAAGACTTTGCTCCTTGATTTCTTGAAGACGGAGTGCTCTTCATGTAATGAATAAAACACGTTGTAATTGTAAATTAATGTTTAAAAGCAACGAGACATTTAATTTCAAAATTTTGGTAATAGTTTTTTATCTGGAAGTACTCGTATTTGAGTTGTTTATAATTTCATAGGTTTTCCTACAAAATGTCAGTACTATGATTTCAAATTTTTAAAATAGGGTCATAAATCGTACAGTTTTGTTCTGAATAGGAACAGTTCAGTTTGATTTATGTCACACTCAAAATTGGAATATTGCCAATTCCATGAAAACATGTTTGCACAATACAATATAGCACAATTTGAGGTAATATTCCTTGATTAAGCACAATTTACTTTTGACTTTTCGCCAAATGGGGGAAATTCGTCACTTACAGCCTTAAGTTGAACATCAACAATTCTTCGCATTATCCTTTTAGAAAATCCCTATAATTCAGATGTGGTTTTGTTAAGTTTGATTTTGATCCTTTGAATTATATTAGTATTTACCATACTATTCTGAGAATAACACTTTAACAAAAACGATAAAAATTAATCAACTTGTCCTGGGGGATGGATCATTTTCCGGAAAATGCCATTTGGATTGATTTAAATTTCATTTTTAAATCCTTAATTTTCACCAGAACTGAGAATCTCTGCCCATATAATGCCAAAAAATATATACCCAAATTCCATTCATATCTTGCTAGCTATATCATAGTTTTCGCATTCATATTTGAGAGGATAAAGACATGAGGAGGAGATATGGCAGGCAGTTGTTCGTGAACGAATATCAAATTTGACTCATCCTTGGAAATGTGTTAGAGGATAGCTTAAGGATTCCATGACATTCATTTAATAATATTTTTTCACAGTGTTAAACAAACGAATTTTTCATTTGTATTACATACGAACCAAAAAATTCACTAAAATGACGCAGAAGGTTAGGAAAAAGTTTAGTTATGCCGCATTATCCTTGAATGTCATTTCTTTCGACCACATTTTCTGGGTTTCCAAAAGTCTTTTAAGTTATTTCCTTGTAGTGGTTAGTTAAAACCATTTGAAAAATGTTTTTAGTAAAGTTTCATTATTTTTTGTTTGAAAAATTGGTTTATTTCAGCTATTCACCCACAATAGAAAGGACCGTTAGGCGACAGATTTGGTTTTTGATTGATAGCAAGTTTTTGTTATAATTTAATTATCAAAATGTTTTCCAGTACAAGGTTTATTAAGAAAAACTAAAAACCCGCTTTTTATTTAAAATATGCAATTCACTGAAATACTTTTAAGAAAGTTTCATAATGCCTAATACTATTAGAGTAGACTTTTGGGAATCACTATCGAGTGGAAATCTGAGTTCTTCAAATTACAAAGGCTACACTTGCGCCCAATAAACGGTAAAAGTTGACTGTCATGCAGGAAACCAGTTGCCAACTCCAGTCAAGTTATGTTGACATGTAAGACTCACAAGCCGTGTCCTTTTGTTCATCGCTTTCGAGTACAAAACCAAAGTAGCAAAAGAACGGCGGAGATTACAAACTTTTACCAACTTCTATTCACCTTTATATGAACTTCCTTCGATTTTTTCCATTTTGCTAGCCCTTGGTTACATAAATTCCTCACATATTACTTGAATTTAAATTTTCAGATGAAATTAACTGACAGTTTTGAAGAAATTGTAATTTTGTGAAATTTAAAGAAAAATTTAGGTTCGTGGCAAGGAAAATGAACCATGTCGCCATCTTGATATTTCTAGCTCAACTATTCTGTTCAGAACAGCAAATGAGTTCCAGTTATTATCGAGAACTAAACTTGTTCTGTTAAATGTATGGGATTTGACAGTTCTGTTTTGTTAGAATACGGCTACAGTCTAGTTGAATTTTCTTCGTTTCTTTTGTTTCTTCTTCACACAAGTTTTCTACATCGTACTCAACTAAACATGTTCAACGCGAAGTTGTAATTTTGGTGTATGACCAAATGATTTTCAGTAAGAGGCATATAGATCAAATTTTGAAGTTGGTTGACATATTAAACAAAAATCTCAATATTTCTAGTTCAAGTATTTATCAAGTGCTGTTTATTAAAGAGAACTGTCCTGACATAAAATCCCAACAGAATTCCAAAAATATGATTTCAAATCTTGTAATTTGATGGAATCATATATATGTTTCATCATTTATTTGATAAGGACTAGTCCAGGTATTTTCTTATGACTCTAAATGTATCGCAAGACTTATTTAACGTTGTTTCCAAAGTAGAAGAGTCACACTAATTACATATCCGCAATCATATTATACTAGCATGCTCATTAAATCACCCTGTCGGCTGTCCCCAACTCGCTGATGAAGAAGTGACTTCGTGCTGCTCTAGTTAATTGCACATCAATAATTTCAATCGATTATGAGTATTTCTGCTCTAGGTGACCATGATTACCACTACCCTTGGTGAATAATGTAAAACTAAACGTTGCATGTATAGCTATCAGCGTAACAAATTATGGGCTGTTGTGTCAAAGTTTCAATAATTCATTCTTTTCTTGTTTGCGTTTATACTAAAATTATCATGGAATTGAAATGTTTTAGTTCTACTTGCGTTTGTTTGAGAATAATATTAAATTTTTAAAGCAAATTAGTTAATATGAACTGAATTTAGTTAAAGATCATTTGCTTCGAATATCTTGAACATTGGAACTGTTTCCTGAGGAATTCTCTGTTAATAAGAGGAATGCTAACTTGTGCAAGAGAGTTGAGTAATAGAAGGTATTGCATACTTTGAACTATTATTGACTCTTGCTGGTTTCGAATATATATGAAACCGTTTCTATTCAGCAAACGTCCGTCTGATAAAATATTGACAAATGAAATCAAATGGATAAGGCTCCCAAAATCGTATTTCGAATTTTTGTCGCATGAAGGTGGCAATCAATAAAATTACTCTAAGACAAACAAGGTAAACGAAAAATCACTATTGTACACAAGACTTACGAGGATTCATAAGACTTATGGAGTTTATGCAATCAAATTATATTCACAAATTTGTGAACTGAAGAATTCACGTTCCTTCCAAAAAGGAGTAGTTCAATAAAATACATATATAAAATCCTTTTTGGCAAGACAAATGAATTTACCAACCAATTTTATTGAGATAATAACCTAATTCGAATTGGTATAATTTATAAATTATGCTGGTATTGCCGCCAAAATTATCATCATGACTCATTTTAGCTATTGGCCTCCTCACAAACACAGATTTGTCCCTGACTACACGAGACCTAGATAATCGATAACTTCACTTTCGGGAAAATCTAAAAACTGTACCAGTTGGCAGCACTGAAACCTGCAATTGTTGCAGGAGCTCACGAACGGAATCTAATTGGAATTGTTTTGTGAAGGATCATGGAGCACTTGTGGAGATATATGCACCAGAACCTTCTCCAAGATGTGAGAACGAATCAACTTCCAAAGATATGGAGTCATGTGGGGTGCAGTGCTTGTATAAAGTTCTCCAATTTGTCCTTTTTGCACGTGTACATTATTTTAATGTACAAATATCATGTTCTTCATTTATCTTCATTTTCCATATTCTCATACTTGATGAAAATAGAAATCTATGGTTAAGTGAAATACGACAAATCATGCAGATATAGAAATCTTCATACCACCGGAATCCTCTTCCTTAGGTTATATTCAAAAGGAGAACATGGTCTTGTTTCTCCTTTTCACAGATGCTTTCCAGACTTTGGAGTTATCGTTCTACCGCTTACTCACTCTCGTATTGTATTCAGCAGAAAATTTCCATATAAAATCCAAAACTCGTTGTGCAACTATCAGAAAACTAACTTCCTTCCCTTATTAAAACGCTCCACTTTTCAAATCCTCTGTAAAATTGATTCACTTTAAAAATCACAAGAAACTTTTTGACACGTGCAAAACACTATGATTAAATCGATTGTTACTTTTTACTTTTCTCACAGATATATAGTGTTCTCCTTAAACTAATATCCTTTAATCAAGTGCTCCAACTTATTATCCTTATGATTTAATGCGAAATATAAATTTTCACTGTCACAAACGAAAATAAGGACACGACTGTAACAGGGTCACCGTATACAAGATAACATCATGTTTCATAAAATATATATCGTACCCTTAAATGATTCCCCCCCCAGTGCGATTAGACGGACTGTCGGGGCTAGACTGAATGTTCCCCGTAAGAAAAGCAGAATTTTATAAGGGGATACTCTGCGGCAAACTCATATAACACAGTCAGTCGGTAACGTATAGAAACTTTTCACCCTCTATCGATGTAATGCCGCCACTTTTAACCAATACACTATTTATTTAATATATTCGTTCGCACACACTCATATCATTCTTCACTATCCTTATATGTGGGTTTTTTTTTGTATATTTAATTGGCACAGAAAAGGAGCTTTTACTATAATGAAATGCAAGTTCTTGGTATCACACTGATAAAGAAGTTATTTCGTTTGATGGATATTATCTGGTAGCCCGGCAATGATTGATGAGTTTAACGAAAAGAAAAGATGAGTTTTAAGTGATTTGAATAAATTTTTACATTTTGTTATTTAGCACCAACACTTTCAAACTTAGTTACATCACGTTCTACATTTTTCAAAGCTTACACAAATTCCACCCAAGATTATGAATAATTTGATCAAAGAATATTTCTTGTGAAATTTTTAAAAATGCTCAGTGCTAACAATCACTTGATTCATTCATTGATATCCGGTAGAATGCCGTACTGTACCGCAACAAGAAAGTTTAGTTATAAAAATAAAATTTCTCCACAATCCCTGATGTACATAGTTAATCAGCGCCGAATCCTGCGCTTGCCTTATGAAAATGAAAATTTTACCGGAGACGAATACCAGAGAAAAACTGCACGAAGTCTTAAGGCAAGCATATTACAAAATTTTGACTAAAGTAAACCAAGTATCCTTAAGAGAGCATGTTTAATGTAAAATGAATGAAAACAATCCAGAAAGCGTATCAATGGGGCAGGAACTTGTCCTTCTGACATGTTCAACTTTTCCCCTTCTGACAAGCACGAAAAAGGATTTCTTTTGTGGCGGGAGTTTATGTTGAACAGGAAGTCTGATAATGTTTTCTTATCACATCAAACGGAAGCTCTCCTTTAAGAAGTTCAATGCATTGGCTTAATGCATCTTCTTCTGTCACATATATTTTGTTATTCACACAGGATTTGTACGGAGGAATGGGATAACCACATTCGTATCTTCCCGCAAATAACAATTGAAAGGGAAAATGCTACAAGAAGAGCATTTTAAAATTCTTCTTAGCTTTTTTCTACAACAATAAGTAACATACAAATGTATGTATGAGAAATTTTCTTAGATTTTACATGTGTAGGACATAAATCGATTCTCATTAACTTTATTATTCCATAAGGACTAAGTTGGTCCTTTCATAAATCTCATAAATAAATCCACATTCCCAAATACATGCAGAGAAAATTTTCTATCATAGTTGAATCCAAACATCTATTAGATCATGGGTCAAAGGTAACCATTTTGAACTGAATTATCATAATGTCAACGTTGAAAACATGATTTTCCACTACAAGGATAAGTTTAATAACCCCAAGAAAATATGTATTCCTTGAATTTTCCGCTAAATTCATTTTCTTCAGTTACAAAATCTCTCAAATCGCACTCAAGATGAAATGAAAATCAAAATTTCATCAACTGACTCATGCAACTTTAACAAAATTTTCCTTGAATTCAACGTTCTTTCCATGTTTATGGTCGTGTCCCAATTTTCTATTTTCCATTTTCAATTTTATATATTCTCTTTGCGTTCTAACCATGTGGCTAAGAAGATTTTCAATTTAACAGTCTTAATCGATTTTCTTTATAATTTCATTTCAGTTTTGTATTTCAATGCTTTTTTTAAGCTGTACAAGAACCTCGACAATGACATTGCACGGGTTAAATGCATACATATATATCATAGTAAATTGCATTAAACAAAACAACTGACCCGATTATGTCATATGCTACGCAGGTGTTTCTAAGACGATATACCAGTTCTTGTAGGCTATGCTGTTTTAAAGCAATGCAAAATAATCTACTTGTAAAAGTTTTAACTCAATTTGAAGCTTTTATCCTTTACGTTTTTGTGCCTGCCGTCTCAATATCCATTTGTTTGTCTAATTCAAACTGAAAAATGCTTCTTTCTGCAACTATAGACTATAAAGCCTTTATTTTGAACCAATTTAACTTATAGTGGGACTTTTAGTTCCTCTATTGCCAGGATTAAATGGACTTTTCGGAAATACTTACTTAATACTTCATTAATTGTACGTTACTTTTGATTTTAGTTTCATTTATGATCCACTAGGCGCAAATTTTGGGATGGATACCTGTAAAGTTGCAAGCCTGTAAGTGTAATGCCTTGGACAGACGAGACAGTTTGACATTTTTGAACTAGTGCAACGCTTGCGGCAGACGACTTATTTTAAAGTGAGTTACTGTCGTTACTACTTTGCAAGCAGTAAGTGAGTAACAGTTATTACTGTTGTGACAATTAAAATGGAAACTTTGCGAGAATTGAAATTACTATTTTACTTAGCGAAATGCCAAGTCAAACTATTAAAAAATAAAGCAGAACGCTATACGAGAAAGTCAAAAATATCAGCTTTGAATCAAATATGAAAGCTAAGTCCAAAAACGCTCCTCAGTCTCTTGTAAATTTAATTTAAAAACTGAAGTGAGTTTCATAAGCCGTTATATTCACCTTCACGTTAGATTCAGAAGCCGCAAATTATAAGCTAGTTATGATTTTTAACAAATTATAAGCTAATTTTATTGTAGTTTTACAAAATAATTTTAAATAACATAAGCGATATATTGAAAACAAAACATTTAAGGAAATTCACGTTAACAAAGGCAAAAACGTAATTTGCCAATTTCTCTAATTCGGTCGATCTGGACATGGCAAGTTTTGAAATTATGCGGCTCAAATGTCACTCCATCAAAATGTTTGGAAATTTCTAGTACAATTTCTGATTTTCTCACTTCTCTGTTATCTGGAAGATGACGCCAACAATATTCAAAACTCACTTAAAACCGTCAACTTTAGAGTCTTTGAACCAGTCTTGAACTAGTTGTCCTATACAAATATACTAGTTGTCCTAAACACGTCATGAACCAGTTCAAATTCAAACTGTCCCGTCTGTCCAAGACATAATGCTACTTGCTAGTAACGGTTTGTTCTGCTCGGAATAGTGATACTTTCCTCTGTTCTGAAAGCGACGCTGACACGAAATTTTAAAGTACAGACGTATAAGACATTGCAGGGATGGATGAAGAACAAAGGCTTTTGTTGGCTGCTCTAGCTTTATGCCATTTAAACCTTGCTTAAACTTAATAGTATGTAAACTATCAAACAGCGTGAGAGCAAGGAAAACAGAAGGACCTCCTTGGAAAGACGCAGAAAACAACTAAAGGTGTGTTTGATAACTTTAAGTGTAAATCTGGTTATGCTGTTCAGTTACCTACACAAATGGATAAAATATTTGCAAAATTTAAATTGTGAGCGTGCCATTTCTTCTATGAAAGTTGGTTACATTGATATGAAAACGTTTTGATGTTGCCTAGCTTGGCCATTCAGCGCAAAAGTTACCTGCGTTCGGTACCAACATACAGTAAAAGTGTCAGCAACAGTGCTGAAAACATCCTTCCATGTGGAATTATGAAATGCAAAAATTAAAATAGAATAATTATACAAATATCACCAATAGAACCTCATCTTATACTGAGGCAACCCTGATTCTAATGTATCTAGATTTATATTAAAAGTAGTTATTGACCAAGAGATTCGCAAATTGAATCACAGTTTTGTATGTTTCAAGATGCTGCTTTTGTTTCCTATATTCATATAACAAAACGTGAATGTTTCTCACTTAAAGGTGTTTATTATATTAATCGAATATATGTAATTGATGAAAGATTTTGTAAAATCCAAAAATATCGAACGTAACTAGAATAACGCCAAGTCGATAGTGCAGTTTCATGAAGCCCAACAGCTGTTTCACGAATTCAGCGCAAATGGCGGTGCTTATAGCACGCACACCATGATCGAAAAATGCTTGGGAATTTTGGAGCGAACAGCATTCATATTCAGCCTGCTTGAATAAAGTTTTGAAAATTGAATTGAAAATAAGACAGAAGGATATTTCCTGTACACCATAGAAATGTTTAGATCCAGAATATGAAAATAAATGTTTAGAAAATTTTCATTTAATTGAGTTCAAGTTGTGAGGAATGTGTAAAATAATTTGTTTAAAAAAGCGCAAAACTCTAAATTGATGGTTGTGCCTGGTTTAATCGGGTCGTGTCCATGTGATAAAGCAAAAGAGAGTGTAGTTGTTAGCACAATTTTCATCCACACGAACGCACGTCAAATCGATGTTCATACGCATACAACAACCAGCTCTGAGAACTTGGAAGCGTGTTTCAAATATTTTAACAAATTTGTGGACGAAATTTTACCAACCATTTCCTTCAATTGATGTAAGTTATACTTGGAAAACAGTGCAATTTCAATTTCTTTACATAATAAAGGTTCAATTGTTTATCAATTCATCATCCGAATGGAGTTTTCCCCGTGTGTTTTGGTTACGTTGAATGGCTGTCAAGTTGGCGTATCAGGCTTGCATATATGCCACACATGATTCAATTTGAGGTCACATACTGACTTTAATGGCGTGCATTTCCATGAAAATTGTTGAAATAATTATTTGTAAACGATTTTTAAGTGTAGAATTTTGGTAAAAAATATTCAATAAACCTATCATGATCCAATTAGAGTCTGACATATTCGGATATTGCGCAGTGATACGACATTTAGTCTGGTTTAGTTTGAACGAAGTCGACATCATGTTCAAATGATCAAAATAGTCTACAAAAATTGTTCACTTAGAAATTTTTAAGAAATTGAAAGTTTGATTGATTCGAAAGCGAGCTTAGTTTCTACGATAATATAATATTTGTATTTGTTATCTTTCCTCGATATATCTTGACCAATAGCGTTTATTGAATATATAATGTGAAAAAGAAAAATCAATCGCATGAAAGTCTTTTGTTGCTTCACAGTTCCAACATAAAACAGACGTCAATAATAAATTTAATGAATAATATTATTTTGTATGTGCTTAAAAATTATCCACATCGCATGTAATTACATATTTCCAAAATTCTAATAGAGTCTGATATATTTTTCAGGTGTTTACTGTATTCAGAGACAGACACACATTGTATCAGACAGAAAGATAAAATTGTTCATTGATTGTGCATAAATTGAAATACTGACATTGAAAGGTATGGAAATTAATATATTTGTATTTATTTCCTACAAAATGTCGAAATTTTGCTTTTGATATGTGCTACCATTCAACTTGTCGTTGAATTGATTCATTTCATGCTTGGCTGGTTGAAGCTACTTTCGTTTTTGTTAAATAAACTTCTGTGTGTGATACAAACAATGTTACTTCTTAAACCCTAATAAGTTTCCATAAACTGATGTAAATACTAATGAATGTCGCATCTGGTTATTCATAAAACCATATTTAACATAACATATAACATCTAAAACATCTCATAATCTTTGTTATTGTATGAAAATCTTTTTGTAGATGCCCCGAACAAGGAGACGTCATCATTCAAGATCCCGGTCCAGGTCATCTGCAGCTTACCGGGAGAAAAGGAGGCGAGTAGAAACATCGGACAGCTCACGTAAATCTGTTTCAAGGTAATTAATCTGGCAATTAGTGCTTTTTATAAAATTGGATAAAATTATTAAAATTAAACTATTTTCATGTTTTCTTCAAATCTGAATTTTCTCCTGAGTTGATATGCTGGTGTAAGAGCACTTAGACTGTTCCTAAAATAGCATCATCGATTTGTTCTAAATTACCCTCTACGAGCATTTACGTAACCCTGTACCTATGAAAAATCGATACTCAAATCACATGCCAAAATCCACTTATAATTTCCATTTTTCAGTAGAGTTAATTTGTGAAAATTTCTCCAATTTCTTTAATTTCTTTAATCACAACCCACAATGCATTCTTCTAAAATGTAAATAATTTCAATGTACTTACTATTATGTTATATCCTGTGCTCTTTCTAACAGTCAAATTCATATTTGAAGCTTTATTCTATTACAACCATTTAGTACTATCAAAACCAAACATAATGCTTATTACTCGTTACTTAAAAGTTCGTTTTCTCTTTTAGGTAAGTCGGTTGTTTGCATCATTTGAGAATGATTTATGTTTAGAACATGTTATGCACAACAAATCATTGGCTCACATTGTAATACATCTAAAGGATGTGAACTATTTGTGTTGGTAGGGGAATAAATATCGGGTATGTCTATGATAGAAACATGAAATATAAGAACAAAGTAAAAACTCGTTTATAGTTTAAAAGGTCAAAAAGCGGGTTCTATTGCTGCAATATCGGGAATATGCAAAAATAAAGTATCTGTTGTTTCGGCAGACGTAAAATTGGAGTAGTACCTATACGTTTGAAAAATGATTGAGCGATATCAATACCTACCTCAGAACGACACTAGTATCATAAATTCTCATTTGAAACTTAGAGATCCGAGTGAGATTTGAGATTCATTATATACTAAGTTCAGTATAACATTGATTATACTATTTAACGCAATTAAAGGACACTGTGGCTTGTCCAATAGCTGAGATTGTAGCAATAACCAAGTACAGTCAAGGTCCTCTAACTTCAAATCGCTGTTGCCACTGAACATATTTTGAGTTAAAGGAAGAGCCAAGTTAATCTGTGAATTTCAATTTGTATTATTCAGTTCATATTATTGATACAAATCGACTGATGATAACTGCCTGAAGACGGAATCTGTTCCGCCAAATGGTTGATACGGTACTGGCAGCAATATGAAATTTGTTTGCAATGTTGTGCTCCATTCTTTATTTCATTAATTATTTAAACTTTTGCTTTGAAATTTAAAGAGCAGGATTTGAAAATTAATTTCGCCCTAAAATTTCAAATTTTGATCTAATAAAACTGGACCACTAGACACGCACTAATTCAAACGTTCTAATGAACTGAAATCTTGAACTGATTCTTCTTCCTGCATTGTTTATTCTTTAATGATAAGGAAAACAAAGATCCTTTGCACAAAGAACTTCGATATCAAAGCAATTCCTTTGTTTTCAATTTCAAGAGCCAAAGGTTTTACTGTAACTTAGAGGGAGTTTCAATTTAGAGAATTTCAAGTTAAAGAATGATGTTTGTATGAAAATTTGAAGAGCGCCAAATTTTAAGTAAGAGGAATTTCAAGTTAAAGGCTAAAAATCGACTGTAACTCTGTATGACTCTATATATCGTAAACATACACGAATAAATATATCTTATTCCATGCTAAAAAGGTCTGAAGTTTTCAACTGCGTTTTTTACACTCAATGTGCTTGGCCACAGCTAGTTGCGACTATCAAGGGTTGCAATTATCGAGGGTATACTGTACTTACTTTTGTACTGTGTTTGTAATGAGTAGTTATTATTAAAAATCCTGTTGAATTACTACTCAAACCCCAGCCATTTTAGAACATTTTCCAATAACCACAAAAGAAATTATGTAATTTGATATTTATTAGCCGTGACGTGCGTTTTTACACACCGTCTGCTTGAATCAAAATCAACAGCTCAGACTGTATGTTCCTATTATTCAGAAACTATCATGTTCTCCTGTTGTTTGTAAACCACAAAGATACTAAAATCATTATAACTACTAGATTATTCTACTATTATTTAGATCACCGTATCCGCAAATTATTTGCCTTGAACTTCACACGTTTATCTGAGTGCGTTGAATCAAGTGATGTTACTCCTAGTCTTACTAGAATACTTATATAATTTCCGAGATGTTTAATTTTAGTTCCTTTGTAAATCAAAATTAAATTAAAACTATTTTTAGCTACGACAATGATGTAGTTCCGACTCCATTTGTTATGCTGTTAAAGGCATATTGGATCAATGTGGAAACTACAAAGGATTCTATTCCACTAATCATTTATATTGAAGCAACTCAACGGATCATCGTACCTTGCTTGGAACATGATATTTTGTATGAGCTTTGACTCGAGGTCGTAGTTCAATTATCTAGTTCTTTTATTTTCTAACTGATCACTTGACTGTGACTCTCAAATGAACTTTTGTACTGAAAATTTAAAGTAAATATCATCAAAAGCAAGTTGCACTTCCAACAGTGAACATAATAAAAACTTGTTTAGTCTCTAGTTAACCTTATTTGGTTTCGTCGCATTTCAGATGGCAAAATAATATAGACTTGAGACAATAAATATTTCAAATTGCATTTTATTTAACTTATATTGCAGACAACACACAATGAAATCACCATTGCGCCTGTTGTCTCTCATGGTAGAAATACATATCCAATCAAATTCATTTATTGGTCTGACCGTTTTGAGGTGTTTGCAACAGGGTGCTATCACTGAAAATCAATAAAAGTTTTGTCTACATAACAATTTCCAATTTAAGACCTTTGTGCGGCACATAACATCAAGAGATGCTCAGTGCAAACTCATGAACAATAATGTTAATTTTATTACTTCCACCAAAGCTAGTATCTATTCTGATTTATGCAACGAAAAGTGCACATCACGTTTTATTTCTCGTTAATAAGAAATATTGTCGGATGTTATTCATGTGGTAAAAATCGACATTGATTTTGAATCACACCACAATTTTATGACTCAGGCTTTTAATTATGAAAATTATTATAAAATTTCCATTTGCATTCTGTTATTAAAAACTAAGTTACGTCTAAATGCAGAAAATTGTTCTTTGTGCGCTCGATATCACATAAACATGAATCAGTAATTTTAGAAGGTAACAATTTCCGAAATCATTTACAAAGACTTATTGATCATTCGAATAAGTCTTCGAATCATTTCAATAACACTCTTTGTAATTCTTCAAGATTTCAAGAGTCACTCTTTGCTTTATGTGACATGCAACTTAACAAAAGAAATCTTGAACACCCACTATACTTACTTATACTTGATCAAGAACACAAATGATCATGTCAAACAAGGCGAAACTGAATCAATTGAATGCATTATTTGATTATTTTTGAATAAATATCTCCTTGGGCGAAACCACGAACCAAAGATTACACTATTCGTTGTTCGGAAGACAAAGATACAAGTACGAGTACCCTTATTAATAATTAATAAATCATACCATTACAGTTATTACATATTTGGTAGTGAGTCTTTCCGTTATGAAGACTACATAGGTAATTGAAGATTTATAACACTTGAAGCTTTGCAGAGTTTTTGAAATCACCCCCGCAAATTCGGGTACACATTCCAGACAACTGGAGTCTGGAATTCATACGACTTGGTATGAGTCACTTGAGCATCTGCTCTTATAATGTAAATTAGTTTTGAGTGCTTTGGACAGCTGACAGTCTGACATTTTGTTGTGAAACTGTAAAAAGAAGTCTTAACGGGAGTTTGGGATAACTTTAAAGCTAAACAATTCGAGGATTAACTGTTCTGTTCTTCGTCAAGTTTCTTTTGTTGTCGTATTCCCAGAGGAGGTAAATCCGTATTCCAGGTGTGTTATTCAGGATTTGAATGAGTAACTAAAGTATGTATACTCCGGGGATTCAAATATCGATGCATGATTTGTATCTTTTCCTGTTATAGAAATGTTTAAAGGTGTATGACCCAATTGTGCGCGGGTAGGTTTTACCCTCAAGGCACTGATTTTAATTTCGGAATTTTGACAATTGATTTCTTGAAATTTTTCACCATAGATTTGAATCTAATTACGATTTGTTTTTTAGGAAGAGCTGTAAATATTTTCAACCGTTATTAGCGTGTAGATTTACTTGGAATTCCAAAAATGGCAACATACTACTAATTGTGTAGGTTTACCTAATGTTCCATAAGGACCTATAACTGTACGAAGGACATTGACCTGTTTGAATAATGAGCAGAAATTATTTATTATTTTCCGGTTGTCGAGAGAATTTTTGTTAAATCATGTAATTGTTCCTCCCGATATAATGAGCCTTAGGCTCAGACTATGGTTTGAATTATTAGTTTGTTGAACTCGTTAAATTTTCAATACAATTTCGGTTTCTGGGAGGATGTTTCCTTTTACGGAATTTTGAACTTAAAATAATGATAGAATTTTGATGATTTGCAAATTACAATATAATCCGTATAAATTGACATGAAATTATTCGCAGAAATTTTGAGACGAAAACCAATTCACTTCTAGTAGATGTCTGTATCACTTCAAAAGACTCTCTAAAATTAGCAGGGTTTCTTTATGGATACTCTTTTACTTCTCATTATTCAAGGTATCGTGAAAATGTTAATTGGAATTGACGTCATTGTTGAATGTTTCTACTTAATTATTGTAAACTTTGAATTGAAGCTGAAAACGTAGCATGAAGTTATTTTCTAACAGAAAAATCATAACGAGATAAACTTCTCTAAAAAAAAAGGAATTCATTAAATTTCATTTGAACTTTTCATTGTTTTCAATGCGAATTTTGGTTCTTTGACTTTTGGTGAAAGTGGTAAAAATTATTCAGCAATTATTTTTCTCTCTCAGTGTTCCAAACTATTGTTTATAATTGCAAATAGAGTTATTTCAAATGGATAACATCTCATTTTAACCTCGTAAAGTGATCATAAATACTATGATGTTGATTTGGGAAAGTAATAGGTCCCCAACGTCGTACATAGATCTCAGATATGAAAAGTTTGGAATTGATAGAAGTTAAATTTGTAATGTTCCTACGGTCATAAACGAACTCTTTAATTTATGCTGCCATAGAAATCCCTCCTGGTATCAATGCTTAGGTTTAGAAGTAGTTTCTTCCACGTTCAAGGGTCGGATGGTGTTTATACGGATGGTGGTTGAGTTATCGTTAGTTGTTCCGCGGTTGCAAATCAAAACACTCGATATCCCTAACCATTCTGAAAAGTAAATTCAATCCAACTGTAGATGAATCTCAGTTCTTCCATTTTACTCAATAATTTTTGTTTTGGACTGGAAAATGAAATCTTTATAAAAACCATAAATATTTATAAAATTACCAGTAAGTATAAAAATAGCCAATGAACTTGTTTTATGACACAGTTTTTACTTTACCTTACACCGTTAGCACCATGAATGTTCAGTTTTTCTTGAAATGGACATTTTGTGGAATTACTCTCACTTTCGTGTGATTTATAAAAATTTATGTTTTTAATCTATTGATGAAATTTCTTGTTTAACAACATAAATATTTGGCTCTGATTCGTTTTTGGTCAGTTCTGAATTTACGATTCCGTTTTCAATGTTAAATACGTAGGTATTAAGCTATAATAATGTAAAGAATAGTTTGATGATTTTATTGGGGACGTATAATATGATACTTTTGAGGTATGAAAATTGTTGTTATTCAAAATTAGAAAAAGTGAGTGAAAATTAACCCACAGTTATGAAGCAATTAAGGTTTTCAAATCAACGTAATATCAGTAGGAAGGAGATAGTTCTTCCACTTGGTGATATCACATAGATGTAATTGCTGCATAAAGGTTAATAATTTAGAAAATAGACAGAACATGAAGAAGATATTTGGGTGTAGTTATAACGCAAGGCACAGATTACCAAAGAGTAACACCTCGAAAATTTTTAGTTTAATAAAAATAAATTTTAACGATTAATTCTCGTTTATGAAGCGTGTTTTAGTGTAAATGTTAATATTAATTTTTGTTAACAGTCAGAAACCTCACGAGATACATATCTCCGGTAATGAATTACACGTTGGTTTTAGGTAACATTAGCTACGCTATATTAGGCTTAAAATTTACGATTTCGCATTCATCATCTTGATAAATAATTTTATGTTAAGTAGATTTAAGATAAGTTTAACAGAATTCATAAATGTGTTCCTGACGAACATGTTGTGGTGGTATACGAAGATGGGAACAAAAAACCATAGCAAACATTTATGAGGAAATTTTCAGTTCAATTTAGTTGATTTAATTAATTGCCCAAGGCATTTGGGACTTCTTTATTATTTTTATTTTAGATTCAAGGACATTGAAAAGAAGAAAAAACAAGGAAAACATTGTGATCTTATGAAAAGCTACTAATTCAAGTTGAATATCTCAATTCGAACGTCATACCTTAACTATGAGATCTGAAATTATAAAAGCTTCCTCGGTACAGTTTTCATGGGAGTCCGAATGAATATTTTGCCAGCTGTACGTAATGATTAAATCTTATAAAAGTTTCAGGAATTGTACTCCAACAAAAGTTGTCTCTGATGAATTAATTGCGTTAAAAAAAGAACTGGATCTACTTTTGTAACACCACCGCCAATGTGATTCGTACAAAGATAAAGATGTAATTGGGTAACAAAAGATGTTTTTCTGTTTATCAAGTTTTATTGACAAGAATTGGGTGTTCAGACGTTGTTCATTGACATGTTCGATGGCGAAATTGTCTTGATTGGTTAAGGAATGTAACGATGAGAACGACAATTGATTGATAAAACCGTCAAGTGTAGGCTGGAAGAGGGTGTGAAGTGATTTTGAGGCATGAAAAATTAATTATTTAAGTAATTATTCTCTTTGTATGCTGAGAATGAAGCAGTTTTCTTTAATTTAATTGATTGTGTGACTAAAGAAAGTGAATTTAATTGATCAATAACTTGTGCCGTCGTTTGAGGATAAACTGGTCATGTTGGTGTCATACCTCGTACACCTTAATTGTCATATTGAATTTGATTGCCGTGTTCGTCAATTAAAAGGTCAAGAAACTTGATGTTAAAATGAAGAAATAAGTAAAACTTGTTCGTCATACTTAATTCCTTGGAAGAATTTCGAAATAAATTTTGATTGATTTCTTGAGACGTTTCGAAAAATGAGACGACAATTTCGTAAAGAAAATTCGAAGAACCCGTATACATTTTGGGGTGTACGAGTATACGTGGTTCATATGTAGCTTGGTAAAAAAAATTCGCTGGGTTCTTAACCTTTCTTCAAACCGGGTTTATTGAGTTTCCTATGATTTCAACAAAGAGTATGTCATTTGAATTGTTTACGGGAAAACGTTAATGTGATTTTAAAAGATTATAATCTGATTTTGTTAACTGCGAATAACAATTATTGTGGTTTTGATTTAGCTGTACATATTCAAAGTCCTTGGTTGTATCATCTTGTCATTTCAAGAAGTGCAATAACTTCTACAAAAACATGTTAACGACTATGAATAATGTATGCAACAAAATCGAAACTGACTTAGCAATGCGTTTAATTACCAATTAATATATGGAAGTAATTCGTTTTGTTAATGAATGCTGATGAATAATTTTCCACTTGTTGAAGCAATTTAAGTTTATGTTCAGAAAGAATGCAGAAAAAGTTATTACAGAATTCTAAAGTGATTTATGATGAATGGACGAACATTCAGATAAGTCGTGGGTACATTTGATCTCAAACAATTATGTCTCTTAATTGGATAACTTGTTCTAGCAAATCTTGAGACAGTTGATTGATTAAACTTGCAAATTATTGTAATTTTTACATTACTCAAATCGTTGTGTAACAAATATAAGAACGTGCCAGCCTACAACATCACGTACGTTTCTGCAAAAGTAGATCAGAAAAAATTTAAATTAATATTTTTATTCTTGAAAACAAATAAAATTCTAATTTGTCTATGGAGTTACTAACATACTTTTGACACGTGTTACTCTTACTCAAGTAACGTTGAATCATACATATAGTGATCGTACGTTTGTTAACAGTTCAATGAAACCATATACAATGACTGTCAATTAATATTAAGTAAATAACAACTGAACTCGTACAAGTGCATAAACCACGAGTCATATCAGAGCTTTGTAGACAAGAAAAAATTTGCAATTGTTCTCGCTATCAATTTATCATCGACGTCCCACTTATAATAGTTCCTCTTAGCGTTCATTGATATCATGTTGTGAATGAGGAAGTGATGAACATTTTAATGGAAGTAAACAAGTTAAATTGAACCAACATTTAATATTTTTACTTGAATTCCATTCTTTTTGTCTTGCAATTTAATTGAATTCACTTGACAAACCATCATCTGTCATGATTCTATGGGCAGAAGTAGGTGATTTGCGCGGGAGTATCAGTAAATATTTTAAATATTTTTAGTTTTCTTCTAATAGAATTGATTCCAACATGAGAATCCATGATTTGGATTTTGCTTTATAAAATTATAGTCTTGTCATTTAGGGAAACGAAAATTTTCATTAAAGGGTTATACAATTCATTTTGTTTCATACATATTCGTGTTTTCGTATATATACACAGAAAATTTCAGGTTAATCCGACAAATATTCTCGAAGTTACATACATATGTATTTGTAAAAAAATTCTTGCAACGTTTTTCTGAAGATTGTTTGCGAAGTATTTTCTGAAATTCAACTTCAAATTTTCACACTAGCTTTATAAATATATTTTGTAATAATTAAATGATGGATTTTTCTTACCGATAGATATTTTACATTTTGTAAAAAATTTCATGCGTACATTCTTACCAAAAATCGAAATTTTGTTAGAGACCACCATTTTGTTGGAAATTTATATTTTGCTGAATCCCTCGATTAACTACTAGATAATATCTTGTGTTAATGAAAAGTTTTTGATTTTTTGATATGTGATGATGCATACTGCAGATATTTAAACTATTTTCAAAGTATGTCTTTAAGATCGGCCACAAAAGCTTCAAAAATGATTATTTTTCTAAATTTTAACACTCATATATTAAAACGTTTTCGCTGGAAAAATTCTTAAAAAATCGATTTTTTCAGTCTTACCACTGTATATAACCCATTAACGGAGGTTATTCATAAATATCATTCAAGCGTTGGATTTCGGCATTTCAGGGATGCATTTTTGTCTCATTAAAAATTGTGCCCACAAAATTGCCTTTCACTTCTTAATAGAGTTTAACACTTAACAGCAAAGACGAGTTGTTGTATTGTATTAACTCATGAAACGTTCTTGGAAATCGAAATATCTCTTAAAGGAAAAATCATTTTTGCCGTGAAATAGAATAATTAAATGTAACGTAAATAATTTGTGTATCATTAAAAATACAGTATTTTGTCGCAAAATGCGCCGAGAATTTCGTGTGCCGGCTCATTAAAGTTCAATGACGCAATGCCGATATTGATCGATAGCATAAACCTAGTTATGAAGAACTTTTGTACAACAAATGTGTTAATGAAATGAACAAGTGGTGTCGCACGCACCTATAAAAGGCAAAAATCACTGAAAACGTTCAAATGTTAAATGACAGCCGATAAAAATAGAAGGTAACTGCTCCTTACCTGGTTTTACTGTAAAACGTCCAAAAATCCTTCAAACTTCTTTATATGGTAAGGTTTCGTTTTTCGGCAGAAGTTAAGAAAATAATGTCGTAGGAGTCATGTAAAATCATGTCTGCCATAAGTTTATCCAATTAACTTTCTCTTGTGTGCAGCTACAAAAGAGAGGAAACAGCAAGGTACATAGTAATATACAACAGCTCGAAGGTACTACATGGATCATAGTGGTTTGGTTACTGTAAAAAGTAACACAACTCCACGAGGAGTCATACATAGCCAAGAGTCAATTCTTTGAAATTCTTGAAAGTTTCCTCCGACTTGCACATGGACTTGTAACAGGTTTTCCTATACGGATAAATGATGCACCACGTTATTATAACCAAACAGTGCGAGTGCAGAACAAAGAAGGCAGACTTTGGATGATTAAGAGATGAAAACCACTTTTTATGGTGAAGACTTCTTGTTTTTAGCAGTAAATCTTTGTGGATATGTTCAGTATAGTATTATTTAGTAAAGTCTTCATTGATCAATTACCGAAACTGTGGAAATTATAAATGGGTCACGGATTTTCTTTAACGGAACTCAAATTGTCTTATATGTTAAACACAAAAAATGATCATCACGATCGATTAAGAAAAGTGAAACTGAAATTTGATGGAAATTTGTATCAGAAAAAAATGACGGATACAATAAATTAGGGCTAGACCAGTGCGGATTATGATCAGAGAAAAGGCTAAACAACATTTTCACTTTCTTCTCATATACATATTTGAACTGTTTCTCCCGGATCGGCATTGTCTTGATCGAGCTGGGTAAGTTGCTAGGCTATACTTGTTCATTATACGCGAGAGTGTATCAGACAAAGTTGGAGTTACTAGCTAGTAGCTAATCTCATGTGGTAGGGACGGGTAACTTGAAGTGACTCCGTTAATTCACTGGTAAATGAAGTTGAAAGACAAGCTTTTCTTCCTATTAGCATATAGTTAAGTAATTTTTTTTGTCGATTGTGACGGAAAGTCACAACTCTCGATAACTTTCATTGCCGCATAATTTCTTGACTTTGATGGAATTTCACGGGAATGATGATAATGATAATGATGTTGATGAGGTCGTGGTGGAGTATACAAATGCAATGCAAATGACCTTAACCCATGCCAGTGTATCTCCTATCATGTTCAATCAATTGTAATGTTTTCTTGTCTGGAAATTGTGAGTACATTGGCATCAAATTAAATTGAATTCTTCATTACTTGGTCCTTGAAAATTTATATTTCTCCTTTCCACCTTTTAAAATTCGATGACTTTCTGACAAATGGGAAGTGACAGTTTTATTTTTATCGGAAATATTCAATTAAATACGTGTTAAAATTATCATTACAATACTACAAGGTACTTTGTGTTTTTTTCAGGGTGGTCCAGAAGTACCCTGATTCTACTGATGGACAACAAAACGCTAAATCAAGGTTTGTTAAAATTTTTCTAATAATAATCACAACTCAGGTCAAAGGTTGCATTCAATCAAGAATGTCGCGTTTCTTACATTATACTGAAATTTAAACAAATGATAAGAAGTTGATGCGATGAGTCAGAATGTTTAGGAAATTCTTTGTCACATAATATATATATTTTACGACTTGATGTGACACATTCCACTTTGTTATGCTACTTGTGATCTAAATTATAATGATCAAATGATCTAGAATTCTTAAATTACACACTTCAAGCAGCATGACTTGATCAAAAAATATTTCAAAACCCCAATGTTGGACGTGTGGATCCATGGAAGAGAACAACATGATTCAGCAACATAATGTTTCACATACGAGCATGAACATGGGAACAATTTTGCAACATAAAATTAACAAAAATGGCACGAAAAATAAGCAGGGATTCAAGTGTCGAGAAGTACTTAGCAATGTCGGTGGAGTCTCTTGGACTGCTTTGTAAATCTTTTTGTTACGTGCAAAGCAGCCCCACTCATCTGTCGTCTCCATCGACGATGATGATCATAAATTTTATTTGAGATCATTTTGTCCCGTTTTTTTATTTCCATATTTTTCTCCATTTAACTTCATGTACACCTCGCTGTCGTCAGCGTCATTGTATATCAGTACAAGGTTCGAGATATAAACTCCGCTAAACTTTGTTTGGTTGAACCTGAACTGGTTTAGCTAAGATTGTTTTCTTTTCTTCTGTTTTGATCGTCTTTTTAGGGTCTTTGCTTGCCATTCGCCAAGTCGAATGAGCGGCAGAGCGAAAAGACAGGCGAACGAACAATCAATGTATGACACACACCACAAACAGCCATAAGTGGAAGTAACAGAAATTAAATGGAACTATCTGACTGACTGACTTGGTGGAGAAGTAAAGTCAAGCCGTTAGTGTTTAACACCAGCTGAACGAACAGCTAGCAGAGCTCGTTAACAGAGTCAATGTGGTGTCGGTAGTAGGTTCCATGCACAATAGCTAGTAATCGGTAGGAGGCAAAGTCTCTCTCCAAATCACAAAAGAAAAACAGAGAGACTCATGTAGGGTCTTTGGCTTATGGCGGTTGATGCAAGTAACTTGTTCCAAGTCAGTCAGTCTTTATGATTACTTTTGTGTGGATAGAAGCAAAAGTGAAAATCGTAGCATGGAATTGTCCTCTTAGTCGTCGTCGGAGGAGGACATGTAACTGACTTAAGTGACCCGAACAAATGAAATGTGCTGCATGTTGATTAAAGTGTAATTAATTATTTTTGTGGAAATAAATCAATCAATCAATCAGTTGAAATTGTGATAGTGAATTTTGTAACAAAAACGTTTTTCTTGTTTAACTTCCAAATTTTTACTTACAAATTTTAGTTATCTTTAAAAATTGTGTCGTTCAGTAATTAAAAATTAAATGAATTACTTTTTGTGATGAATTAATTTCAGTTTTTTAAACATCTGTTTAAGCAATTAACGTAGCTTTGCTCTGCGCTTTGTTATTCGGATACCCAACCCCGGTCTGTAGTTTCTGAATTAGATTAGACAAGTTTTGTAACCGATAACCCGAACGGGCAATTAACAATAATACTTCCTGTAAGCGTGTGTAGAGAAAGTTATTAAAAAATTTGAATAACCTATTCGCCTTTGATAAGAATCGATTTTTGATAACAGTCAGACTTGCGGATTGTGGCAACAAACCGCGTTTTGAATTGCATTTACAGTACAGTACAGTTCGAAAGTGTTTCCTTCCATTGTCGTCACTTTGATTTGGCGGAAATTTCAAAATTAGTCACTAAAATTTACTTGAATAATGAAGTATCACATGGAATACAATAAATAACTTTCTTAATTATACGTAACTTGCAAAACTTGCGGTTTTTGTTGAAATGATACGAATTCAAGCGAAATTCCTTGAATGAAAATCGTCACTTCTTTGCGTCACCAGAAGAGCAATCTTATCGTTGAATAGGTACCAGAGGCATTCTGGAAATTGAAAAACGTGTTTCGGCAATTCAGTAATTCAAATTAACTTAACATGTATCTGTAGGATTTATCAAGTTAATTCATTGTATAAGACGTAATTGTTGGTCAAGGTATAAGTGAAAAAAGACAACAGGAAATTAATTAAATAATCCCAGAAATGTTAACTAATAACACAACATTCACGAAATAGTATATAAATGCAGAATTTCGCATTATGTGTAAACTGATTGATTGATTGATATCAACCGACACAATGATTTGGTTATTGATCTATTTTGTGTGGATATAAATAGGGTTTTTATTAGTTTAGTGAAGTTATTATCGTAAATTGATCTGTTTTATGTGAATTCAACTTAACCAAAGAAAATTGTATAATGTTTCAGTTACCAACAACAGTCGAGTCTAATCGAAATGTGAAGTAAATCCACACATAAACGTTTCATAAGAGTTTTAATAATTTATATAAACAACATAATTTTCCCTCATTTTTATGAATTTATGTAAAAGAATAAAAGGAGAATAATTTTCAAATAATATTTATATATATCGAATTAATAAAATTTTAACAAAAATTAATATACGATTCAATTGTGATAGTGTATGTGAATATGTTATCAACAATGTGTGATATAAATTTTTAACGAATAACTTAAATAAAATATTAAAAAATTTATTTCATAGTGATAAATCAAATTTCTTGTATGTGGTTCATTTAAAATTTAAATGTAAAAATGTCTGTTGGACAATTGGCATGTCGTCCGTATAGCTCGTTTCGAGCTAAAACAAATACAAATTTGACCCCACAGTCATCACCGACAGTGACAAGATCAACTTTAATGTCGTCGTCAACACGATCGTATACAAATTCCAGATTGCCGCCATTTAGATTTGGAAATTACAATACTAGTAATAATAATTTTAATAATAGTGGCACCCATTGCCTATATGGACCGGAGATGAAGCGAGGTGTAGCAGGGAAAAAGAATGGATGCACAAATGATAATAACCAGTCAACGATCAGTTCCATAAAACCACTCACACCGAAACTGTGTCGTCGTATTGATTCATATACAACGAATGCAACAAATTCATCCACAATACAGCATAATAATAATGTTAAAAGTCGATTAAATAATTTAAGCAATAATAATGAAGATAAAACATTTAATAATAATTCGAATTCAATAAAAACTAGTGGTAGTGCATCGTCATTATCAAGTATGACAAGATCAGTTGGAGCTATAATGAATAACAGTGGCCGGAAAACTGTAGTAAGAAATAAAGGGACCTCGTCACCGGCAGCGACATCTATAAATGGAAATGGGAATAAATTAATTCAATCACTGAATAGTAGAAAAATCTATAACCATGATTCGTGTCAGATCCACTCAAAGTCACCGTACAATAATCACAGCAGTAGTGGAACTTCAGTTGAATCAATTGTGCCCAAATATAGTATAAACAGTTCCTCGTATTATAGTAGTAACCATGATAATGGTAGTGGTAATAGTCTTAATAGTTGTAATGTCATTAACGGCATACACAACTCACTCAATAAGTCTCGTCAATGTGCTAATGTTAAAACCACATCTAGCTCAATGTATAATGGTTCTCAGAAACGTGTTTATACGACGGTTAAAGTTCAAAGGGATGCATTAAATAGTGACATTCCTAGGAGCTATAATTCAGGAAATGATAGTATTCATCGAGGTATGAGTAATAATACACCACGGCTTGGATCATTTAGAAGTTTAAATGGTTCTACAGTAGCCACAAGAGTGAATGGATCATCAGTGATCAAGAAGAAGTATAAAGATGATAAACTATCGACATCTTCAATATCTTCGAATGAATATGGTAAGATACCATTGAATAGAAAATCAAATATAAGTGCTCATACACATCGACCTGCTGAAGCATTCTCTAGTAAGTTTCCCAACGGTTTACCTTTTGAAGATGAATTCTATAGACGACGTCGATCATATTCCCAATCATCGAGCAATTACAGTGCATATAGTTCTGCGAATTACACGCATGATGGTGATGCTGATGCTGATGATGATGATGATGTTAACATTTATATTAACCATAGAAATGCTACTAATAGTAACTATAGAAATGGCAACTATAGAAATGGTCTGCATCCGATCATGCAAGATGATGATGACGATGAATTTACAAGAAAACCATCAAATGAACCATTATATGTGGACTTTTCAAAAACGATATACCATCATAGAGCAGTTGATGCTACTAAAAACGACAACGATAATAATATTAGAGTATACAATAAACACCATTACGATAATGAATACATCGAAATAAATACTTCAAATCGTTTTGTTAAGAAGAAATTAACGAATCTTAGTAACAAATATACCTCCTATCCCGCTGGACAAGATGTTTATGTTGATATTGATGAAGATGAAGATGAAGACGATGATGATGAGATTAATAATAATAGCTACGAAGATGACGATGGTAATATTGGAGTACTTCAACTAAGGAATAATAACAAAAACACAAGTATGTTATGTGATCGTAATCGTGATCGTGATCGTGGACGTGATTGTAAAATTGATTCTAATAATCAAAGAAATGAATGTTATAAATTTTTTTGTAATAATCAAGTGATCATCACCGAACAGCCAGTCGTTTATGTTGCTGCTGCATCGTGGGTTCCAAAATGCAATCAATTAACTGCATTCAAAGCAAACGTTTTGGAACCCACGAATTCACATAACGAGTATGTATTTTATTTTAATTATAGTTTTTAAATAATTGTAAGAAACCAAACCTATTTTAATCAGCACAAATTTATTCTTCTTTATGCAATTATTTTAATATTTACACTATTCTCTCTCCCTTTCTGTCTCTTGGATCTCGTTTTATTTTTTAATAGTAGAATGGTCAATTTTATCGAAGAGTTTGAGAGCATATATATTTCACTGGTTCTATGTCCCTATGTATGTTGTCGTTCTGTATGTACCATAGAGCAATGATTTGTTGACGTTGCAGTTCGCAGTCGTGCTGACAACTGCGCTGCCATATAGCAAGTTCTTATAATTTGTTTGCATATGAGAAGCTTGTTTTTCTGAGTGATCTGACGTTTTGTTCAGTAGCGTTTTTCTTCGTTCAGTGAGTTGTAAAGTATATTTTTTAACTTTATCTGGATTTTTGTATTGAACGAAACGAGTGGAAATCTGAAGGCGCATGGTGGGGCGAGTGCGGACGACTCACGAGACTTGTATGTGTCCGTGCATTGTCATGGTGGCAAACAACTCCAGTTCTCGATATTTCTGGATGATAGATTCGTTCAACTTGTCCAGCCATACGACACTGGATATCCCAGTATGTCGTGTCATGTATATGTGTTATGTATTTAACTTCTCTCACCGAGAGGAGTCTTCAGGAGCATGAAATGATGAAACATTTTTCAAATGAAGCTAAAACTAGGGGATTTATTATTTCAAAAATTCGCTAACGCCATCTGTTGCAAAAAGTCGACAATTCAATAGTTTCACAATAGAGGTGAATAACCCAAAACCCGACATGAGTCTATTCACCCCATTGAACGTCAAAGTGAAACTTCATGAAACGTTTTGATTGCTAGAAGTGCCCAATCTGAGAATGGAGTTTAGCTTATGAGACAGACATTGATAAAGTAAGTTTAAACTTTAATCAAATTATAATTTGCATATCCCTGGTGTCTGTAATTTTGTCTTGAAATTTTTTCAGTTCAATTCACATTTACCCCCGTATAAATTGCTGCTCCAACATTTTATTTCCGGTTAGAGAGTTATCTTGTGAAGCTGAAACAGTGTAGCCAATTAAAATAGCATTGAACCTATGATTCACCCCGTAAACTGAAGTTTTTCTGTTATTTTCCCTCGTTTTTATTCGTTTTCGAAATTGTTTTACCCAAAATTCTTCAGAACCAGATGAGATGAGTGCGAGTTAATGACCTGATTTTCAATCTTAACGTTTATCGTTCAACGTACATTTTGCTCTTGGCTACTGTTGATGTTCTATTGTGTTGACTCAGATTCCCACGCAATGGTTTTCCGATTTTCATGTAATTCAGCTAACAGTAAGTAATAGTAAATCGTAAATTAATTCACAAATTTGAAGTTCTGACGAACACTTGTTCCTACTGTTAAACACTGTAGCAGGTGATAAATGGTTGTTAAATTTAAAATAATTTTTTACATTTTCTAATTCAATTGCGTTTCCGAAGGTTGTCGGAAGTGATTGTTCGAATCGATCCAAGTGTTCTGTTGAAAACCAGAACTACAATAACGATCATTAGTGACTTGTCGAAAAAGTAAATTTGATTCAAATGATTTTTTATTAATTAAATTTGTTTTCAATTGTTAATTACATGCAAAACATTTATTGGAAATGTTGCAGGTTAAAAAATTTGTTCTTGAATTTCGATTTCAACAGTGACAAAGAAAAAACCAAAATTTTAAAACTTCCGACATTTTACAGCTTTTTTGATGATATAAAAAAATTATTTTTTATCAAAATTTAAATCACTTACCTTATATTCGAAAGACTTGTTCACCCACTGTGATGGTGGTTGATGCTATTAGCGTTTGTTTTCCGTCTTCCTATCGTTTTCAAACTCCGCAGTTAGTATGCATTGTCGATAAATTTGTTCAAACTTGGTTGGTGGAAGGTTCATTGAAGCAGATTTAAATTTGATTATAGTAAAGCAAGTTCGCTGTAATTAGGTAAATTTAGGAGTAATTTGACCACCTAGTGATTTTAGGTCACTTTTGTCTGGAATATCCGCCTCCCCTGCTTCCTCTATACACTCTAGTGCGTCTCATTTCAAGGATTTCAGACTGCCACAATTGAGCAAGAACAGACTAGACTTTTGCATCAGTCGCCGAGTTGTGATCTTATGGATGATCATTACAGGATTTCCAAGATAGAATTGATCAATTTCCACAATTTTCACATTATCACTAACAAAATATTTTGTCCAGTAGCTGTTTCCTAATTTTTATTAGCGATTTGAATACATATATCTGTAACCAAACATTTTCCCATAGAAAATCTTTGTAAGATTTTTTATCTTATTGACCTTTGCTTCAATTTCGTGTCGCATTAATTTCCTGCATGAAAAACATCGTTTCAGAGTCTAGTTTCAGCGCCAGATGAAAATGAAAAATTCCATTCCAAAGATGTGAGAAAATCATTGGAGTGACTCAGTTCTATATGTTTGAAAGAAACATGGAAACGCAATGAAACATACCCCTTTTCTGTAATCATGTGTCCTTATTACCATCCGCATACTAAGGAAATGAGTCAGGCTTATTCATAGATTTTTGCAGAAACCGAAATATGAAAAGATCTATGCTCATTAAAACCATGAGGAGGATCATGAGGAGATCTTCTGGAGAAATTGCGAGGTAAAGTATTTTGATGACACGTCTTGTTTGTGCAAGTGACAAATACACTATTAATCAGCTGTTTGCAACAAACGCTCTGTTTAAGGTTATATAGCCGTATTTTTTCGGTTTGAAACATTTAAAATGTAATACAATAGCCGTGTTCTTTTTGTCATCGCTATCGAGTACAAAACAAAAGTAGCAAAAGAACTCACCGGACTTGTTCTCGATAGATTACAAACTTTTACCAACTTCACTTCACCAGTTAGCCCTTGGTTGCATAAATTCCTCACGTATTACTTGAATTTAAATTTTCAAATGAAATTAACTGACAGTTTTGAAGAAATTGTAATTTTGTGGAATTTAAAGAAAAATTTAGGTTCGTGGCAAGGAAAATGAACCATGTCGCCATCTTGATATTTCTAGCTCAACTATTCTGTTCAGAACAGCAAATTAGTTCCAGTTATTATCTAGAACTAAACTTGTTCTGTTAAATGTATGGGATTTGACAGTTATGTTCTGTTAATGTAGTAACGCAGAACAAAGATGCCGACAACTGAACTGAACTGAACTAAGCAGTTGTCAGAGGTGCCAGCTTTTGCTATTTATCGAATTTAAGTACGGACTGTTCTTTTGGGAGTTCTAAAGTTTCGCTCTCGATAGCGATTACCAAGAGAACACCAAGAACGAAATTTTCGCCATATTTTTTCTCAAACTTTTAATCCTTAAATGTCTCAAGGCGTTTCTTGTTCTTTCTTCCTACTCCCCGGAATGACTCTAGATCGCATGTGCGATCGCCGCCCATTTCCATGGGAGATTAATACGTTCCTGCAAATCTTTTACGCTTTTTAATTTTGATTTACTTTCAACTCCCAACCAACGGTATAATTTAAACTTCTTTTTATGGAAATTTGAAATAAATCCAGCGAAAGCACATTATCTGAAATTTATCAGTATGTGTCGTGCATTGTATAATAACATTTTGCATAACGGTAAAATACCCAATAGTAACAATAGACGGGCAATGTTCTTAAAGTGGAAATGAGAAGTTGGCAGCAGCACGAGATCATTGTAGAGATCATGGACCCGATCGAACCGGACTAGAATGGACTGTGAACGTAAATTAACTTATTTTCCAGTGTGGTACAGTCAAAGATCTTTCATTGGAAGAGTGGCACTCGATGCTGACACAGTTTCAGTTTCACATTGACAAATGGAAGTCGTTGAAGAAATTCAGTAAAACTCGTTCTTGTATATAAACCTAAAGCGAAATAAAAAAATGTCGTCATACCTGGCGCAGGTTTTTAACCAGAATAGTTTTATGTTCTTGCAGTTAAACTCGACGCGGCCATGTGGATTTCGTAATGGTTTTGATCTTTTGATTTTTCCAAAATGTCGCCATATATTTTCTTCATTTCGAAATTCACTTTTCATTCGTTACGTTTTTAGACGGAATAAATTAATTCGAAAGCGTTGAAGAAAAAATTGACATTGAATTGAAATAGTTTTGAAATTGATTTTATGGTCAGTAGAATTTCGCTTTTTCTGTAGCATTTTGTGTATTTCTTATTAAAAGTCTCATATATAAGATTATATTCTCAATTAAAGTGTGTACATATTTAATTTATTTGCAAATAATTATGTAAATGATTCCCCAAATACTTATGGATGTATCCAATAAGTCTGAGTCTAACAATCATTTCCGAGTTTTGTGTCTCCATAGGTTCCGAAAGGTCCCAGAAAACTAATTCAAAATCATGTCACGTCCTTGCAAACATAGCTGAGACTATCAACTTATTTTATAACTGACATAAATTAAATGATACAAAATTACATTAAAAATTCTGTCCGCTACTTGTTTCCGTTTTTAATAAAATTCATCTAATGAAAAATTCAAGAGAGGAAGTTCAAAAGGTTTTTCACTTTTTACAAAGTTGTAAATTAAAGAAAACTGTTGAATATTTTACATTCGAGTTGACTGTTGACTTGCTAATATGACTAGCTAAAATGAATTAAACAAAATCAAAATTAAACTTATCCCTTTTAGGAAATATAACGTAACGTAACTTAATTTGTATGTGATTCATCATATTGTACATCAACGTGGAGCCCTCATAACCAAAGCTGAATGTAACTTTAAACTGAACAGGATACACTCAAATAGATTTTCGCTTAAAGACATTTAAAACCTTCACAACATCTTTTGAATACATAATTTCGTTAAGTTTTCGGAAATCTGAAAATGTAAGAATTCAATTTACATTTCGGTTTTTTGCAAACTAAAGATAGAAAATAAATTAACAAACGTTAGAAAGTTTTGATAAATAACCAAATGGTAAAAAAATTAGCAATTACAATCAACTTAGACACGCAAAGGAAATTTATTTAATTTAGGAAATTTAGTATGTAGATTGAGTGATTGTGTTTTATGAAATGAAACGATTTTTCAAATTATTATAATGGAAAAACTTGTAGTAAACAAGAAAAAGAAAGGCTTTAAATAAATATTTAATAATATTTAGAAATTGGAATTATTGAACGATGAAAATTTTATTCAAAATCAGATTTTCCGATTTGCTGTTGAAAGATTAGTCAATTTGTTAAAATTTTTATTTAGCTGAATTTTAGCGGTAATCCATTTCCGGTTGTCTGTTCTATCTTTAGTGGGATCCTCAAGTGTTCTTCTCCAAGAATTTCTAGAAGTCTAATAAATCAAAAACTCAAAAAAGTTTCTCCATTAATGCGAGGTCGAGTGGCTACTTGCCTACCACTATATGTACTTGATACCATAAACGTAGAAATCAATTTTGAAATACTTTCTGGCTTTGAACTTATGTATTTTATTGGTTTTGTTTTTCCATATAAGGTAATCATGTCGAAACTAATTTTCTGATGGTTAAGAAGTTTCCAATACGAAATAATTCAATGTAATTCATTCATTAGCATTTAATTTGAAGAAGTTGAGATTCAAACAAAGTGGGAAGTAGCATACCACTAGACTCATGTCATTCTAAGTGATTTCCTAATAGTTGGTCACTTCGAGAGTGCTTTCCTAATGGGTTATGTATGATCACTTTACTTAACTGTGGTCTTTCAACTATGAAGAAGTGATTAACGGGAAAAATTTTTTAAGCTGTAGGACGATTGCTTCGTCTCCATTTATGGGGAGCAACTCAAAAATTTCATAAAACTTTCTAATTTTTTGAACAATTTCTTTGTCATGTACCTTTGTCCATTTTGAATGTAAGGTGAAAAATTGGATAAAAATTGCTTTTCCGGGGAATTCCATAAAATAAAGAATTTGCAATTATTTTCGATTGAACAAATTGTTGAAATAATTTGAAATTCCGCTTCGGTCATTGGCCGTCTTTGTGAGCATTCCTGTATGATGATTCACACGTTAAGCACGATTTAAGGAAGTCATTGAAAAACCTGGATATTTCTGAGGTTTTTTGGTGAATCAGAATCATAAGGAGTACAACTTCACTTAATAGCAGCAGCTAATAATTATACAAAATGATTTTTAATGCGTTAATTCATAGTTTTGTTTCTCTGGCGGTAATCGTATGGAAAATACAATAAATATTTTTTCTTATTCAACGAGTTGATAACTAATGCTGCGTTTACACCGAACTAAATCTACTAGATTTAAATCTTGCTTAAATCTACAAGTTAGATTTATTCTAAATCCACTCTAAATTGTCTCAGTAGCACCATCTGGTGGGGCACATTTGTGTAAATTTTCGTCTTCTAGCACAATTTAGTACTCATTCGACGTTTCCGAAATGAATTCAGTTCTTGGTTGTGTTTGATTTCACTATTTGGCGCGATTTTTGATTTTGAAAATTTATTTTAGTTTCAATAAAAAAAATGGACTTTTAAAAATGTCCAGGAAAGTTTTGTAATTGATTTGCAACAAAACACAACTTCACAAAAAAAAATGTCGAACTGTCAAAATAAATCTTCTCATTGGACGAGGAGATTCATTAAATCTTCTTACTAAATCTACTAGATTTAGGTCGGTGTAAACGGGAAAAATAATACAGCGTAGGGAAAAATATTCCTGAACTTTTTCTGCAGAAAGAATAGATGACTTTTATTCTTCACGATAATTTCATAACTTATGAACGTGATAACCGATTATAAAAATATTACAGATAATATTATGAAGAATATTTGTTGCAAATTGGAACAAAATTGATTGAGTAGTTCTTGAGATATCTTAAGAAAAAGTTTGAACCGTTTTCATAAGAATCACTTTATCATGCATGCCAGGAGAAAGTTCTGTCCACAATTCCCACAATAAATCAGCTATCTGGAACTTTAATTAATTGACTATTAAATTATAGAGAAATTTATTAAACTGTCGATTGTTTATATTAAATAATCTGGCACTTGTGCGGATGTGAGTCGCAACGCTTTCTACATATTAATTTATCCGAAAAGTTTCCAATCTGTTGAAGGGATCACGAAGAGTCAAAAGTGTTAAGTAAATTACTGTGAAACTAGTGAATTTTCTACTTTTCACGTTAATTTCATTTATTGGTAAAAACATTATCAACAAAAGGTGTAGGAGCTCAAAGTAAATGACCATAAAACTTGCGTTTTGGTGAAAACTATCAGCAAGACAATAATCTTTACTGTATATGGTATAATATATTGCTTTGGTGTTTTCAAGTCAAGTCACAAAATAGAAAGAGAAGATTAAGAAAATTTAACTTTCCTTGAAAGCGAAAACAAAAGAATCGATGGAAACAAATGTCACCGGATTTGATGGGAAAATCTGTGGAAAACCTGAGACATGTATGTACTTACATGACATGCTTTAAAATGAAAATAATTTCTTCTGTTGCTAATAGCTTTTAATTTTAAGAAGAAAGTTGAAAATAAATTTAATTTCTCTTAATGTCAGTTTTGTTCATCGAAACGTAAAGAACAACGTTTCCGGATTTAGTGTAAAGATTCGTTGGGTTTTTGAGTGATCTGTAGTCAAGTGAAGTCATATCTGTTAAAGAATGACTTCCCATGAACTATTTTTTCATAAGTAAATGAAGCAATAAAAGGATTTGCTCAAGTGAGTTTATTTACAAAACTATTTTTCATGACATGCTCACTCACTGGGCATTATTCCAAATCGCGGGTTTCCTTTGAATGCTACTGACACCACTTTGATCTAATAGAAACTGATTGAAGAGCTTCAAGAACATGGCAATGGAAATTTTTTTATCAATATAATTAATTAAGATTGAAATTATAACTTATAAAGATCTTTCATTGTAGCCGCAATTAGTGTATGTGACTCAATTGCTGTGACCAAGTCATTGTGAGTGTCAAATGAAATCACAGGTGATCAAGTGATCATAGTGCAATGACTTGTACAATAAAACGAAGTTATTATTTTGGTGAAATTTTCGGTGAACATGCTTTACATCATGACCAGACAATTTTTATGATCCACGCGAAGCTGACAGCACTGACTTGACGGCTCGTCATTGTCAGAGGTATTAAAGAATAAATAATTGTGTTGCTAAGTGAAATAAATCTTAAAATGAAGAATGGAAACGACATTTGAAATCATTTAAGTGATTTTCGTGATCTGAATTGTGAAGAGGAAACCATCCAAAATGATCTCTACCTTGACTGACCACACAACATGACTATATTTGGATAGTAGCTGAAGATAATTAAAACTGGATTCGACAAGTCAAGTTAAACCAAATAAAAAACGCACTGTAAAAATGAGAATAATCACAAGAAATGAATAACAAAAAACCAGTCACTGGTTACATTTCTTCAAATCATTTAAACAAGCTATAAAAACTCAAAACCACCCAATTTGTCAAATAGCACGTTTTAATAGTTAAAACATTGTCTTCCTTAATGAAGATAATCAGGATTCTAAGAATCTAACCATGTTATAAAAAAACGTCACAAATCACTTGTGACTCACAAACAGATTGCTCTGTGGCATGTGGTGTTGCATCTGTTAAGTTCCAAGTGAATGTGATTTTGATGGCTTGGTATTGATACCCTATTGTGATGTATAAATCACATTCTAACCCTTAAAACAAATCCAAATATTGGAGGAAGAGATACACAAAATGAGCAGTAAAGTTTTTCCCTTTAAATCTGCAAAATATCTCTTAATTCGGTTTGTGTATTCAGGATTCAATACTAAACCGGTTAATGGTGTTTCACAAATTTCATCTAATTTGATTAAGTGTACCATGAGACACACTTGTGGTGTACCAAGTAGTATTCAGATAGCATGGTATCTATATCCTCAGCTTCCACAGGATTTCAATACTAAACCGATTCATGGTATATCATCAATTTCATTAAGTATAAGGATACATGTAGATACATATTAAAATATCTAAAATTTCTTGTATCACGATGTTATGAAATATCAAGTTTTCAGTGAACTTTCCACATTATCATGGTATTTAGCGAAATTCACTTTGTTTATGAACTGTTAATTGTTCATTAGCCATGACTACTTGAACTGATGGTTAATTATTTCAATATTTATAAATGATTTTACATTTTTTCACATTTCAATTGTAATCCAAGTGCTCAAACAAAGTATAAATCAAACTTTGTTAAGCGAATAATAGACAAGAATAACAAGTAACATAACCTCGTTTTGAAGTTTATTGTGTTTGCGTCGAAACGTTGCAAACAAATGGAAGCTTATTGTTAAAGTTCTTAAAATATGGAAAAAAAATTATATAAAATATTCACGATTCTAAGTGGACACAATTTGCAATTCACACCTTTTGGAAAGGTAATCGATTGATGTTCCGTGAACTCAGCTTCACTTGACTCATAGTTTCATTAGATACACTTATCAGGTACATAGATGAATTGCAGTGCAAATTATAAAAGAAGCATGACTGGCGTATGTGATGTTTGTAGAACACATATCACTGGAAAGTATCCTTTAACACAAACAAGACTACAGATGACATGAAAACTTGTTTCATATTCAAAGTGTGATTTAATGAATGTTTATTACCTTTAGTAGCTGTTTCCCTTAATCATTCTACTCAGCTGCGCCCGTTATTCCAGATTGCGATCATCAAAACTTAACATTTCATGGTTTTGTGGAGCTTGGGAGTTGCGGAAACGAAACGAAAGCTCAGTCAAATTTACAAATTACTTGACATAACATTAAAATAAAGACACCGCTATTATAATGTAACATACATATATCTCATAGAAAAAAACGGTTCATTCTTCTCATATATGGCGATTGTGAGAACGAAACGAATCTTGGCGGCATCTTTATAGTTGAAACAGCAAGAACGTAACCATAACAATTTACATAAATTTCCCAAGGCTATCATGATTTGGTTAAGAAGAAGAACGACTCAAGATTTTCGACACTGCCAAATTTATCACGTAAATTTTCGTCATTAGGTATAATGCATTTTGTATTAGCAATTTTGATTTATTTGTGAAGACGGAAAAATTCTTTGAAGTCAATGTCAATCACTCTATTAAAATGTTTAAAATGGAAGTGAATTTTCAAAACTATTATTAATGGTTCCATTATTCGTTTACTGTCTCGTCTCGTCCACTATGCAGCTACACCCTAAGTGCTAATGCTTTGAATGTTAGGCGTTTTGGTAGCCTACATTAAAATTATTTTTTGGGTGTTCTCCAATGACGTTCATCTCTTGAAATGTTCAACACACATCAGGGGACTAAACGTTTTTCAGTTTTTGTGAATGAAGATAAACTTGTATGAATGAATTTTTAAAAATTACTTTACCTTGACTTCTACAATAGCCATGTAGAGGCAAATGTTTCAAAATTCAACAAATCAAATTGTAACTTTGCTCTCAAAAACTTTTAGAAAAAGGTTTCCCAAAAAGGTTTTCAACTATTTTGAAACTTTTTTCGTACGAAATTCGAACAGGATAAGGTTTTGTATCTTCGGTCAAGTGAACTTTCCATGAATTATTCAACGATTGAGCAGTTCAATTTGAAATCAATCAAAAACTACACTCAGCGTGTATTCGGATAATCGTGTAGCATTACGGAAAACATTATTTCTCTGAAACGGAAGTGCGAAAATTTTCGTTGTTGAACAAATTATGATTTTTCCTGCTACAAAATTGTAAACAATTTTGATTTAGCTAATGTTGATTGATTACGATTTTTCATATTATTCACAGTGAGGAAATGTAATAAAAAATTGCGCCAAAGGCAGATCATTTTGATTTCAGTCTAAGGTGTGCCTTTGATTTTGTTTTAATAAGAAATAAAATTTAACTTTTCTTCTAATTGTTGTTGTCCTAGACATTTGATTCAATTTAAAACCTGCTCTAAGCAATCAGCGGGAATTTTATAAGTTTATTTTTGCCTAAAGTTTACCCAGAACCAAACAGAGCACATATAAATTAACTGATTACCTCCAAATTGAGTTGGTTTTCTTCTAAGATTTTGCCCTAATCAAATAACTTCGTTAGTCACCTCGTGATGTTAATTTTTGATCATCATTAAAACTTTAATCAAAATCACTCGTTTCCGGCTTCATTTCCACTTACAAAGCATTCTTGAAACATGAGATATTTTTATTCTAATTTTCTTGGGATAATGAGATTGAAATTTGAGTTTACGTTACGAGCTAAAATATAAAATCCCTTTAAGCGATTTTAGAGTTCTGTGGGTTTTATAAACACTGTAAATTATTCAAAGTTTTCAATCATTTTCATTTTAGGAATGACTACTAACTTGTGTAACGAAACTTTGTACATCTTGATTAGAGAAACTTTCTTTCTTGTAAAAAATTATGTGAAGATGTTTGCGAGTAATTGATGTATTTTGTTATTATATTGCATCATAACCAATACCCAGCAAAAGAACAGTATTTTTGTTTAAAATTTAAAGTTGTGTCATACATTCCCATCGTGCTATTAACCTAGAATTTCAAATAAAACTTAATTTTAATTGATTGCTTTCAATTCTTTCTCAAGTGTAAATAAAAATTTATATTTTAAGAAATTTAAATTAATTTGTCCTTTTTCAAAGGCCACATGCCAAGTCATGCGATTAAAGCCAGAGTCCAAAGTGTTGATTATTGTGTCGGTTTTGTATTGCATGTTCTCTGATAGTTTCTTTAATTGATAGAATTAATTAAAAATTAAGTACGTGAATTAAATTTGTTTTGTGCGTGTGGTATAAACTTTAAAAAATGCCCGAAGTTTTGGTTAGTACTTCCTACCTACTTTATCCTTACGTAACTGATACTATGCGCAACACATTCCAAACAGAAAGTATGCGTCAGTCAAAATCTCATGGCGTTAGAAGTGAAATATTTTGTGGAATGATAAACAGTACCCGGCGACTATTCTCGCCATCTTCTCTTTGTGCGGATCTTCGTATATTTTTTCTGGTTTACCTACTCTCTCTATGTTTGAGCGTACTGATTAGATTTTGTTAGCTCGACGAGTTAACTCTCAATTTAACAATTTATAAACATATAAGTAGCAACAAAAATGAACATCAATTAGCGTCAAAAAGTTTCTCAAGACTTCTGCTTTTGCGTGAATTGCAAAAGTAAATATCCATCTGACACTGAAACGTTTTAATTCAGAGCACAAATGGAAAAAGATTTCGTCATTGTGCCGCTCTCAAATGAAATCTTCTAATAAAGAAATGGAACATCATTAACACTGACAATTATTAATTACAACGATGCGCTTTTGTCCAAGGCCACTTGTAGCTATATCAACTCTTATGGGTCACCATATTTGCATTTAAACTTTTCTTACGAGGTTAACCTTTTGGTTTTTGTTACGCACAAATATTTATGTACATAAATAGAAATTCAAATATCGTGGATTCGAATGAAACGATTGCGGGCGCTAGGGGACAACTGGATTTGTAATTGAAGGCAAAAATTGTTTTCACTTTCTACAGTATAAGCGATTAAACAATACAAATGTGAGGTAAATAAAATAATATTTCATTTCACAAACAAACTTTGTGCATCAGCTTATAAGTCTAGAAACGAAGTTTCAAGACGAGTCGACGACGGGTGCATCGTAAATGGAACTCAGTAAAACAAAAACGAAACACATTGAAATGTTAATAATTGAAGTGTTTTCCATAAAGAGTATGAAATATGAGTACTACCTTTTTCAATAGATACAAAATGTAATCGGCAACTAGGTGTGGAGGAGAGTCTTTTCATTTTCACGGTCTCTTCGTGCCTTTTCTGGTGATTTTTATCTCAATTTTTCACTGTCCTTGTTGCGAACACACACACGATCGGGAACGGCTCCCGTGACAATTGTGTGTGATCGTGGAATGATGCGCGAGACTCTCCTGGTAGTCACATTTTAGGTTTATTGCAAACCAGACGCGTGTGGCTCAACGGTCGATCGCAGACCAGATTCTTTACCTTTGCAGGTCTATTGCAGACAGACGCGAGGTGTCTTGAGGCTATTGCAGACCAGATGCGGGCTGTTCATGTCTATTGCGGGCATTTGAAGCTTATTGCAGGCCAAACGCAGGCAATAACATTGCAACTGAGGCAAGTTATTGCAATCGAAGTGCAGATGGACTAAGGTGCAGTCAATGTATGCATGACGTCATGACGCGGAGGAGGAACCCTGATGCAGGCGTATAAAGGGGAAATCGGAAGCATGCTGGGAAAGGGGGGTTAACGGCCAGGCAGCATAAAAAGAATAAATAAATAAACAAATCAAAACTGGAGAAATGTCTTTTCTATCAATCCAACATTTGGTCCCATCGAACCGGATATCGGATTGCGACGATAAGTTTTGATTTCATACAGTCCACTTGAAGCTTTTTGTGTTGCGGTGCTTATCTGGCTGTTGGTAGAGGATGCGAAATTCGCTGTCGATGCCGAAAATCATTTATTGCAAATGATGTTGATGCCGGCAGTGAGTTTTGATAACGTCCAAGAGGCGAGGACAAAAGAACAAAATTGCGTTGTTCTGTAGTACCATGGCGGTAAGTAAACAAACCAAAAATGACGCCTTTTGGTTTTCCAATGTCAATTGCGGATTCTTTCTTGAGTTTTGAGATCCAAGTGCGGACGCTTTTTTAAAAGAAATTTTTCGGGACTTAAATATTGCTTTAAATTTTTATTTCACTTCGTTTATTGTGTTTTTTTTTGGAGTAAGGTCAACGGATCAAGTGCAGTTTTCCAAAAGAGAAAGTGCAGATTTTCTATTACTGACGAAGGTGTTTAGTGGAGCTGAATTGTGAGTGCAGAGCGATTAATTTATTGCAAATTAATCAAAGGTGTATCACCAGATTAAGAAGCAAAAAACAAAGGAAAACTCTTTTTGTATTATTCACTGCAATAGCTGCAGAAAGAATATTGAACATGTCGGTGCACAAACGAGATCACTATGCGGATGCGATCATCAGAGCTGGTGTGCATATTGGAAACGATGCGTTTCTAACAGCGAGTCGCATGGAGGTCCATGAGCGTTTGCAGATGCTCGAGGGTAACTGGGAGCGCTACCAGACCGAACACCTATCGCTGGTGAGTGACGAAGCGGTCACCCAGGTACTCAAGGACGTCCATATGGAGAATTTTCAGCAAATTGAAAATGAATATTTGCGCCTTCGTTTGATATGTCGCAAGCGGTTTCATACGTTGGATCAACAAGAGCAGGATGCGCGCGCAAGCCAACAGCAATTGCCAGCTGTTCGTAATGAAAGTCAGCAGATAGTTGTGCAGACTGCTGACGCACTAGCCAACATCCCAAATACATGGGGTCAATTTGCGGGCGATTATGCTCAATGGCATAGCTTCAGGGACCGATTCAAAGCAGCGGTGCACCTAAACCAGAATTTACCAGTTGCTTTCAAGTTCCAGTACTTGAGAGCTGCTGTTGTTGGACCTGCTGCCCGAGTGCTGGGCACATGGAAGTTTACAGATGCGAATTATCCACGTGCTTGGGAACGCCTCTGTGAAGTGTATGAGGATGATTATTTGGCTGTTCAAACGTTGATTCGCCGACTGTTGAACGTGCCGCGTATGGATCGTCCTACTAATTCTGGATTGCGCAGAATAATTGACACTGTTCATGAGTGCATGACACAGTTGGGTGGATTTGTGAGAACTGAAAGCTGGGATCCAATATTAGTTTTTATGATCGTTGAGCGGTTGGATCCGAAAACACATGATGCTTGGGAGATGCATCGTGCAGATTTGCGGGCTGGTGTGCACGTGGCTGACAACCAGGATGTGCAAATGCATTCGGAAGATGCTTCAGGAGCTGAACGTTCTGTCCAGATACCATCATGGGAGGAGCTGAAGCAATTCCTAGAACGGCGTGCACGTGTCTTGATGCATTCAGAACGTCGTGAGCGCACGAACATCTATGATACAGCAGCATCACGGAGCCGTGATAGCAGTCAAGCTCGTGAAAGATTAAGGATGAGATCGGTTGTTGTTCCGGTAAAGCACCAACAACAAAAACAGGTAGATCGCACTACCACCAGTTCACGTCCCTGTTCTTATTGCAAGGGGGATCATCCGTTATACCATTGCGATGGTTTTAAGTTGATTGGATTGAATGCCAAGATGGAGCACATTGAAAATGAGGGTATATGCAAGCGATGTTTGCGTGACGATCATCCAGGGCGTGGATGTAAGCAGAGGGTTTGTTTGAAATGCCCAAACAACCAATACCACAACACATTGATTTGTCCTACTCGGGAAGCCGAGCGACTAACGGTGAATCTTGTGGGTGCTGGATCATCAGGAGGTGCAACAAATGAGGCTCAAACCGCACGACGCAGGCGGGCAAATAATCCATCGGTAAAGCGGCCGATTGGTCATGATGGCGAAGCATGACCATTGAAAATTACTAGGATGGATGGTCACTTTACCGTTCCAGTTGAAGGAGATGAATGGCAGTTTGTGACTACATCCACATCCAGAGATGCAGAGAAGCGAGTGCAGTGCGGTGCGCCTAGTTCATCTGTTTCTGTTTTCAATAGCGGAAAGCAGGCAGAGGAAGACACAACAGTTATATTAGCAACAGCTCGCGTGAGGCTACAAACAGGAATTCAATTGCATGAACCATGTAGAGCTTTATGCGATCCTGGCGCACAGATAAGTCTAATTTCGGCAGATTGTGCCAAGCGTTTAAGGTTGCCGGTGTATAAGTGCTATACACTCATTAATGGTGTTGGCAGAGCATCACCCATTACGAGGCGTACGAAGGCGTACATTCGTCCATGGTTTGATAGCGAAATCGCTATTAGGGCTGACGTATACATCATTGACGAATTCCCTGGGGTATATCCGTCCGTGTTGATCGAAGCAGATATCCCAAGCGATCTGATTTTGGCTGATCCGGACTTCGCGACACCTGCACCAATTGAGTTGCTGATTGGAGCTGATGTCTGGCCTCGAGCTGTGGGCACGAAGTTATATCGTCATCACCAGGGTGCAGTGATTCAGGATTCGGAGTTTGGTTATTGTGTTCTGGGTCGATTTGTCCTAGCCAGCGGTTCAACCATGTACCAATCGATTTTTGCAGCGGTTGAGGAACCTGTTCAAAATGAGGAGGAGCTCGATAAATTGCTTAGGAGTTTCTGGGAAGTGGAAGCACAGGTCGACGCGATTAAGGCAATTCGCAGCCCGCAGGAAGAAATGGCTGAGAAGATATTCATGGAATCGCACTATCGTGAGAGAGATGGCAGATACGTCGTTGAAATTCCCTTGAAGGAAGATGCATTTCCTTTGCCTGATTCACGTGGCATTGCGCTACGAAGATTTTATCAATTGGAGCGCAGATTATTAAAAGACCCTGAATTGCGGGCAAAATATGTAGAATTCATGCGCGAATTCCAGCGTTTGGGTCATATGCAAGAGGCTGTTGGAGAACCAAAACCAGGCAGATTTAATTATATCCCACATCATTGCGTGGTTGGAAAATTCCGGGTTGTACTTGATGGCTCAGTACATGAAAAGGGTGGTAGATCATTCAACGATGTGCAACTTGTTGGCGAAAAATTGCAGTATGACATTCTCGATCAAATCATGCGTGTCCGGCGTCACAAGATAGCATTTGTGGCCGATATCGAGAAGATGTTTCGACAAGTTATCGTCGATCCATCACAATGGGACTTGCAACGTCTCTATTGGCGTGAGGATCCAGGCATGCCTCTAAAGGAATATTGGATTTCGAGAGTGATATATGGCATGGCTTCATCGTTGCATTGTGCAGTGCGCGCTATGTTCCAGTGTGCTCGGGACTATGCGGACAAATTCCCAGTAGCAGCAAAATCAATTGAAGCAGACACATATGTGGATGACTTGAGTTCTGGTGCGGACTCAGTAGCTGAGGCTGGATTGCTTGCAAGAGAAATAGACTTCGTGTTGCGTCAAGGTGGCTTTGTATTGCGTCAATGGTCATCGAACGCGAAGGAGATAACTGAGATGATGTCTGCTATTGGCAAACAGACTGTTGATCTTCATGAAGCAGATAATACCAAAATTCTCGGGTTAATATGGCTGACGAAAACCGATGAATTTGCCATACGTGTGCGTGTTGATGGCATAGAGAATGCGGTGACCAAGCGACAAATTCTAAGTTGCATTTCGAAGCTTTATGATCCAAACGGATACATTGGTCCAGTCGTATTGCGTGCCAAAGTCTTAATGCAAGATTTGTGGAGATTGGATCAATCATCTTGGGACAAGAGGGTGCCAGATGACATGCTCAGGAAGTGGATTGAGTTCTGTGATGGGATGAGGCTCCTGGTGAACTTTCGGTTGCCGAGATGGTTAGGCACAAGTATTGTCAATAAAGTCCAATTGCATGGATTTTGCGATGCTTCTTCACTGGCATATGGTGCGTGCGTCTATGTTAGAGTTACGAATGAGGCAGGAGTGAATATCAGCACATTACTTATAGCAAAGTCTAGAGTTGCCCCAATCAAAATGATGACAATTCCTCGTTTGGAGCTACGTGCAGCGGAATTGTTGGCTCGATTGATGCATAGAGTGAAGCTTGTTTGTGAGTTCGATAAGGCAGAACAATTTATGTGGTCGGATTCAACCATTGTATTGCACTGGTTGAGGAAATCGACGTATGATTTGAAGACATTCGTAGCGAATCGTGTGCAGGTAATTCAGGACTATTCAAAGGGAGTACATTGGGCTCATGTGGATACGAAGGACAATCCAGCTGACCTCATTAGCAGAGGGATGGACATGGCTGACTTCCTAAATTCCCGTAAATGGAAGCACGGTCCGGAATGGTTATTGCAGCCAATTGATACCTGGCCGAAACCGAAGCTGACGGTCACGAAGACAGACAAAGTTGAGATTCTCAAGGAGTTTAAGAGAGCAGTTGCAAATGTGAGCCTAGTCCAAGTAGCAATGGAGTGCAGAGGCAAATTGTTGATTGACCGATTTTCGAGCTGGAAGAAAATTGTGCGCATAACGGCTTATGTTTTGCTTTTCGTTCGAAATGCAAAGCTGAAATTGCCAGGCCGTAGAAGAAGACAAACGAGGGCTATGGCAGCACCACGATTGTCAGCTAATGATTTATTTGATGCAGCGATTTATTGGGTGAAATATATGCAAAAAATCACGTATGGTGCAGAGATTCTGTCATTGCAGACAGGTTCAAAAGACTTCCCACCAAGAAGTAAAATTGCAGCGCTTCGACCAAAATTAGTGGATGGCGTACTACGTGTTGGTGGACGCATAAGCAAATCATTGTTGGAGTATGAAGAGCGTTACCCAATTATTATTCCACCAAAAAGTCGTCTGTGTTACCTGATAATGGATCAAGCACACAGAGACAACATGCATGGCGGCATTCAACTTATGATGCAGCATATAAGACAACAATTTTGGATTCCACAGTTGAGGCAGCAATTGCGATGTTTTGTCTCAAGATGCATGAGATGCGTACGTGAGTCGAAAAAGACAGCTGACCAAATAATGGCAGATTTGCCAGCTGAACGTGTTCGACCTGCGCGACCATTCACACGAGTGGGCATTGATATGGCAGGTCCGATCAAAATAAGGGAAAGTGAGGCATCAGAGATCATTGCTAAAGGATACGTTGCAGTATTCGTTTGTCAGGTGACAAGGGCAGTGCATTTGGAAGCAGTTACCTCTATGTCAGCAAAATCTTTTTTGGATGCGTTTTACAGGTTTTGTGCCAGACGCGGTACACCTGTGTTCATCTATTCAGATAATGGAACGAATTTCGTTGGCGCTGAGAAGGAATTGCAAGAAGCGGTTAAAAGCTGGCATGGCAACAGCGTGAAAGACCTTATGAATGAAAAGGGAATCATTTGGCGATTCATAACACCAGCAGCTCCACACCAAGGTGGTTTGTGGGAGGCGGCTGTGAAGCAGATGAAGCACCATCTTCGCCGTGTGATGGGGCCGGTGAGATATACGTTTGAAGGTCTCTCGACATTGCTGTCAGGTATTGAGGCATGTCTGAATTCCAGACCATTGTATGCTTTGTCAGACGATCCTAGCGATTGCGCTGCGCTGACACCTGCCCATTTCTTGAATGGTGGACCAATAAAATTGCCGTTACCACGCAGAACGGATGAGCGAGCGAATTTGTTACGGGGCGGAAAGCTTTTTAAGACCATACAGGCTCAAACAGATGCGTTTTGGGAATGTTGGTCGAGAGATTATTTAAAAACATTGATGCTGAGACCGAAATGGCGAAAAGAGAGGGAGAACATCAAAGTTGGCCAATTGGTACTGATTGAAAGCGATCAGTTTGCACCAACATATTGGTCTATGGGCCGAGTTACAGAGACGCATCCTGGCTTAGATGGCAAAGTCAGAAATGTAACAATAAGGTTACAGGGTGGCGTTGTTCGACGGGCTGTTCAACGTCTATGCATCCTGCCGACCGACCATGATGAATCTGAGCGTTTGAGTTGAGGAGACCTCAAGGGGGGCGGTGTTGCGAACACACACACGATCGGGAACGGCTCCCGTGACAATTGTGTGTGATCGTGGAATGATGCGCGAGACTCTCCTGGTAGTCACATTTTAGGTTTATTGCAAACCAGACGCGTGTGGCTCAACGGTCGATCGCAGACCAGATTCTTTACCTTTGCAGGTCTATTGCAGACAGACGCGAGGTGTCTTGAGGCTATTGCAGACCAGATGCGGGCTGTTCATGTCTATTGCGGGCATTTGAAGCTTATTGCAGGCCAAACGCAGGCAATAACATTGCAACTGAGGCAAGTTATTGCAATCGAAGTGCAGATGGACTAAGGTGCAGTCAATGTATGCATGACGTCATGACGCGGAGGAGGAACCCTGATGCAGGCGTATAAAGGGGAAATCGGAAGCATGCTGGGAAAGGGGGGTTAACGGCCAGGCAGCATAAAAAGAATAAATAAATAAACAAATCAAAACTGGAGAAATGTCTTTTCTATCAATCCAACAGTCCTCGACAATTATTGATTGATTTGTGCATTTCAACAATATCAAAAAGTATTATTTATTATTTAAGTGACATTAACAAGGTATCAACTCACGTTTTGACACCCTTTCCTTTGAAAATCCATTCCGATGTGGTATTTTTGGCCAATTTGATATGCTAATCTCTACTAATATCTATTGACAGTGAATTTTTAATCCAAACTGTGACTGCATTTCAGTTCGTATATGGTATGCACAAATCCATTTAAAAAACACCTCTTGCAGTACAGTACCTATCAATCTTCATTAGATATCTGTCCAAGTTCGAACGGGTTTTAAGTGAAATTGTTGTTTCTTGTTTATAAGATTTATTACACAATTACCGGTTACTGTAAGAAAAGAAAGCATTGAACGGATTTTTATAGTTTAATCATAGTATTTAATCCATTTAAAAATGTGGTTCCGCCCGTCACCACGGAAGTTGATCTATTTTTCAAGTTAAGCTTATGAAAAATGTTACCTTAAGCGGAAACTTTTGAAATATAATTTCATTTTTCCCAACAAGTTCCAGTTGGTCATTAAGGATGTGAAAGAAAAAGTTTAAGACAAACATCCATATAAACGATATCGATATCTATTGATTCCAAGAAAATTCAACCAGTTTTGTTTGTTAACTTCCAATTTCCGTTTTCACAGGATGTGTTGAATATAATTATTATTAAAAAGTACATGAAACTTTAGCATAATGAACTTAAGCTTGTAACACACAAAGCACTGGACGCTGGATTTCTTGATTGTCTTCTTACTTTCAAATCTAGCAGAACAGCCAGCACTAAAACTAGCACATGTTCTATTAGCAGGATCTAGCATGCGATCAACAAACGAAGTTTGCAGTGACGCAATATTGTCCATCTCCGCAGTCAGCTCAAGTGCTAACAGAGATTCAAGCGCACAGTCAAGCTAGGAAACTCTCCGCGTGTGAAGTGGACCTTATATGTTCCCCATTTTAACATAAAGCCTGTAATCGAAATTTACATCCTGTTTCGAATACATTACTGAGATTTGTATATGGTTTATCTGATGATAACATGTAACACATCGATCAATGGGTTCGTAGGATGTTCATTCATTATATCTCCTCTCCAAAATTTCTTTGCTGTTCTTATAGAACGCTCCTGATATCTCTAAAGTGTAACTTATCTCACGAAACCTTGTTTTACAGTTTTTCATGATGATTGTCAGAATGTCATAGTTTGCATATGTTGGCATTATCTAAAACTCATATGTACTTAGAACATGAAGACTAGAATATGGTTGCGGCATCCCAGCGGTAAGAGCCCAGAAAGCAGAAGTACTGGCTCTCTAGTCGAGGTACACAATATTTATTCCTCACGTTTTCAAGAGCTTTAAAATTGTCTTCATAACCTTCTCAGTATAATCTAACCTAATCCTTGTCATAGCTATAACAATTTCTATTCAATGTTGACCAATATCGTGGCAACGCGTATTGTGGTACATTGAGCTATGGAGCATGAGACTTGTGTTTGCGGTAGCTCAGCGACAAGAGCATCTAGCTGATAATCAAAAGACTCGAAATTTGTTCTACAATATCTACAATAATTCTCTCGTATTCCTCTATAGTATAGACTACCTTTCAATAACAGCACCATCTAGATGTCATTCCAACAACTTATTTAGTGATGCGTTATTGGTGTAGCATTGAGCTATCAGTCACAAATGTAGTGTTCCTGATAACTTTCTTAATTTCAATTAAACTAATTTATAATTGTCTTAATCAAGTGGAAATTGTTGAACTAATTGAATATGAAAACGTCGCAACTTCAATTTACTGTGGATAATAGAAAATTGCATTGAAAATTTCAGAAAATAATTTCCTGTTCCAATTGAGAAATTAGTTTTACTGTGGAAAAAATGAAAATTGCAATTAGAAATTTTCCGAGTCGATGAAGTGTAAAAAAGATTTGACAAAAACTTCACTTTCACTTTACACAACAATGGAAACCCATAAATGTTTCAAATGACATAATCATATTTTGTCTAAAGAAAGACATCTTATGTATGAAACTTCAAACATTTCAGATTCATTAATAATTGTCATCATTAATAAAAAACGATTTCTTTACATTCAACCTAACGATAACCAGTTGAAAGTCATGACGACTTTCGTACTTAACAACATCTCCCATGGTTCAAACTGCAAATCCCATTAATTATGCCTGCCAAAGGAAACCTTGAAAATTTTCACCACATGCTCTGAAACATAAGTAAATTAATAAGTTAAAAATATAAAAAATCAATATTTTAAAATAATTACCTGTGATTTATAGCACTTTTTAAAAGTACAACAAACCGGAAAAAAATGAGGTAACGAAACTGATCGAAACGGAATTCCTTGTATCAACCGATCAATTTTGAAATTATGCAATTACTATTATTCTCTTTTATTTTCAATAAAAACGAAATCAAAAAGAAGTGAAAATTTTCGAAGATCTGTGACATAATTGACTGTGCTGTCAGTTATTGTTGTGACCGGACATGGTCATCAAAAACTGTGAAATTCAAAATTCGAAATTGTTTTATTAGTTTAGTAGCTGGAAAAATTTGGGTCAGAAAATTCTGTTGTGCGTGCTTTTGGCATAAATTTTAAGTAGTCAGCTACTATAATTGGGACACCGCATTGTTTAGCGCTGTTTTGTTTCGTGTCGCATTGCTATGGAATTTCGTTTATATAACTTAAAGTTTGTTCAACAATACCTGATTGAATAATTTAACCCTTTTGTCAAATAAGTTACCGTAGAAAACTGTGATAAAGAAAGTGATGTAACCGTGTTGGTGTCGTGGTACTGTTACCAGAAAGCAGTTATACTTCTTGAAGTATGTGGTTTAAGGTCGATGTTATTTAACATAAAATTATGTTATAAAATGAAAATTCTCAGTCAAATGCTTTTGATGAAGAAGGTCAGGAATGTCATCAGTTGTGAATCTTAATATAATAAGATAATCCTAATTTGCCACAAGGCTATTGACATTACTATGCAAAAAGTTGTTCTAAAATCAATTCAAATTACAGCAGAGCGAATTTTAATTAGCATGTAAAAGTTTATTTCCCTATATAAGATTCTGTGAAATCAGATGACTCCCACAATGGTACGAGTTAAATCCTCTAAATCTTGATTTATGCTGTTTCTACGAAAACGAACATCATTCTCGTTAAGCCAAATGTTATTGAGATGAGATACACATTATACACCAGCTGAAGAGGATGAATAAACGCAATTACTAAAAGTGCAAAATTTTTGGGTATTTGATTAATTCTTGAACTATTTCAAACTTCCCACTTATGCGGATGTGATACAAGTATCATGAATGATACCGATATGTCCCTGCAACCTGTTCGGTGCAAGTATAATCCTCGCCTTCTGTATGTTTCTTAACAAAAATTCTTTGTAAACTTCCGATAATCGTTAATATTCATTAACAAACTGACGGAGTAAGGTAACGAAAAACTAGTCTGGGTGGTTTAATCTGCATTTAGCATTGAAACGAAAAAATTTTTGTTTTAAATTTTTGTCAAATTAGCATACGTAAACAAAGAAAAGAAATTTTTAAAAATAGAAGTATTTTTAATATTTTCTTTTTATAATAAATATAGAAACAAACTGAAGCTTTCTTAAATAGCGGATGCTTTGGCATAAATGTTCATTCAAAATGATTCCGGTTTTTCAAATATGAACTTAATTGGTTCAGTCTTCTCCTTAAGACAAGAGTTTCTTTGGTATTTCATTCGTGTTCTTCGCAGAAATGAAGTAAATGCAACTTTTTTACTCTCAAGTTTCTCAAGAAGTTTTGCCTTTTTCAGGGAAACGATCACTTTAAAATGTAAATTTAATAATAATTTTTAAATAATTCTTGTGAAAACTTATTTTGATTATACTTTGTGAACGTTAATAATTCATTCCTTGTTGATAGCACAGCGCAAACATTCAATGTTTTCCAAACAACAAGAGATCATCTTCTATCACATCATTTTTCTAATATCTTATTCCTTTGTCAAGTAAAATGAGTCTGTATGCTTCTGTTTCTATCTTCTTGCTTCTGAATTTTGTTGTTCTGAAAGGTTCAAAAGGCAAAATTCCAATAACATACTCTTGGGTAAAGTGTCTTTGATCAATGTGTACATATAACTTAATGAGGATGTGACATTAAGCATGATATATATCAATTCCACGCAGTCGTTGTACTACTTTTCGTAATCTCAGAATTATTAGTCAAAACAATTTAATTTTAGTTAAAATTTAATTTCAGTATAACTGCAAATATGTTGCCTGGCAGAGCTTTGACTCTTTTGAAGTTATTTCCATCAGTTTTCTGAGATTATACTTGAGATAAAAACTTCGCCTTTAACCTTATAAACCTATAAGGGATGCTAGGGTACTTCAGGATAATTTGTTTACTAATTAGTTCTATTTGTACTATTCAAACAGATTAAAGCGTCTTTGCATTTTAGATTATAGTCTTGAAAGCGTTATCTTTATCTTTCCTGAAACATATTCTGTTGAGAATTCAAGGGAAGAAATTTAACCTTTCGACATAACCCTTACGTGAAAACCATAATCGCATATTCTATCGATAACCGAATAGAAAACGCAAAGCGGAAAATTGCGTTCAACATATTTTTCAGTAGAAAGTTTGTGCTAAGTCACCATGAAAATATTGTATTAAGCAACAATTCGAAGGAATTTCTATAAAATGAAATGTGGCATGTAAGTATGTTAAACAATTTTGAAAACGTTGCAATAGCCAATCGAGCTATCTAATATCGATATTAATTAATGTTTGTGTTAATAAAGAAACAATCGTCAAATGGTAACTGGATTAATCAGGGAAAATTACAAAACTATAAGTAGTCACGCTCTTTATGTTTCTCATCTTTAATAAATAACAAATCAATTGGGTTATGAACGAGGTATAGTTGCATTATTAAGTAAGGAGTTCATACTATTGATTGCGTCAAGAATTGATTTCAGAAAATAGCTTTAATAGGGGTAAATATTTAAGAATTCAAAAAATAATTGTTCAACATTATCTACTACCGGTTTTTGATTTTGTTAAATTTAATTTGAGAGTACCCGAAATATAAACGCTAAGTAACAGCGTGGGATTAAAGTGTTTTACATTTTGTACAATAAACTGTTGGCGACATAATTCTTGACGAATGTCATATTTAATATTTTCTGTTTCAGACTTGAATAGAAAAATAAAGAACATTTCAAAGTGATTTATTTAAAACTTCAACGTTCTTTTAACGGCTTTTGTATTGAGGAAAATAGTTATATCACTAGACGATAGTAAACAAATCTGATTTTCTAAATAAGGAAAGCAGCAAATTGATCAAGTTTTATATGATTTCAAAATCAATTAATGCGTCTCCGCCATTTCAAGTACAAACCACAAGTCTCGCTGTAAATTCACCATTTTGCATGGATTAGACATCACAACTGAACGCAACCTTCAAATTATTGTTCCTATTCGAATGATGTTGGACGTGATTATCACTTTGATTCATCTATTGAGTTTCTATTGAGATAATGCTAATTATTTTTAAATCAGCAATTTCAATTAATAATCGAATATTTACCAATCGTGACAAACTTAACGAAGCCTTTAATATATTCTCGCTGGAATATTGAAGAGAACGGATGAGCGAAACTTGTGGTTGGCTTTTGGGGTCATAGCTCACGACCATTTGAAATTATAATATTATATCCAAGGTACGTTATGTAGTAGGACAGACTGTCATCCAAGACGTTATGTGACCCTCAAGCCTAATAACATCTTGTTTGAGGTTATGATACATCGATCCATGTATCGACAAGCCGGTAATTCAGGAAGGTCACATATGTGGGCTTGTTAAAAACGTCGAAATCGATTGTTTCAAAATCTGAACACGAAAAACTACAAGTTTCAATGCCAAAATTTCGCAAAAAAATAAATGTTTGCTTTATGCATTTTCATAAAATTTCCTTATGTGTCTTTTCTGTTAGTTATATTTGATTTACTGGATATGCATTTGATGTCGACTTGTGTTGGGGAATCAGGTCACTCATAAATTATTTGCCAATAAACATAACTCTGTAGTTAATTTTGAATAACTTATATTGAAAATCCCCAAAAGGATAAAAGTGTCGTAGTATAAACAAAGTTTGTGGTTTTAGTTTTGGTTTCCTCAAAATTTTTAAATTTCTCGGTCGAATAAGTGCAACTCGAGCAATGCTTAACTGCTCAACACCTTCAGTCTTTCTTTATTACTAATGATTTATACAAATATGGTCAATGTTTGTCAAGTTTACAAAATCATTTTTCAATGTCGTTATTGAAATAAAATCTGAGAAAATTGAGCAGAAATAGTTAGAGATTTTTTTCAATCACTTTACGAAACACTAACAAACGTATACCTAATTGTTCTAAATTTATATTTTCTTTGGAAGTCGTCGAAAAATCTCAACGTGCATTTGATATAATATTGTAAAAGTTGGAAGTTATCAACTTCAGTCAAGTGAAAATCTATTGAACTACAGTACAATCGCGATAACGTGAACATGCGCTAGCATGAACGGCGCAGTAATATGAACGCAATTTTTATTACATTGACTACTCTGTAGTATGAACAGACTTATATCGCGATTTTATGAAAATTCTATCTTACACGAGATGGATCCGTAATAAAACAAGTAGGCATTTCTTCTTATCGTTGACACTTTCCTAGAGATAAACATGATAGATTTGTATGTGAATATGTTTTCTTTGTTCCTGTTAGCCTGTTATTGTCTCGCTTTGCCTAATATTCATTGGTTTTATTTCCTTAACTGTAAATTGGGTGTTTTCTATGTTCTATGCGGCTTGCTTCATCCTTTGTACCACCGTGTAACAAATCTGTTACAAACCGAAAAATCTTGCAAGGTGTCAAATTTTTGATTTGATTGGACGCAATAGCTGCGTTTATCAATGATTATGTCTGATTTTAAGTGAATATGCTTATATGCTTATGCTTATGCTTGTAATATGCTTCAGTCGGTTGTTGTTCTTTGCATTATCTTTGATTGCGAAATTTTCCTCCAAACAAATTCAGTCGAAAATTACTCACTTTTACCAACGCACATTTGTACATGTCTTTATATTTTATAAATATAAATAAATAAATTTGTACAACATGTAATAAATATGTACACGGGCGTAATTTTTGTATTATTGTTTGGTAATTTAAATGATAAAGACGGTATTTTGGTTGATTCTTTTACCACCACCACTAATATGAACAATTTCAATAATTTGAACAACTCAAAATTTTTCGTGTTCATGTTACCGCGATTGCACTGTATTTGTTTTTTGTTCTTTTCTGATTACCGTCTGCCCGACCTTAGAGTGAACTGAAAAAATATACGAAGATCCGCACAAAGAGAAGATGTCGAGAATTCTCGAGTACTTCTAACGCAATTTTATGTTTAGTTTTACTTCTAACGCAATTTTATGTGGTTTTGCAACTTTATTCCTTTTTGTTGGTGCTCAATGAATATCCTGAATACTTGCATTAGGAGAAAGTTGAGACGAGAACCAAATTGCGGAAAATTGCCCTTTATCATTCAAATTTCGTATTTGGGTCGATTTCCTATATCATTTATGTAAATTATGTTTTCTTTTGTAGTTTGCCCTGTAATAATTTTCCTGAATAAACAGAAAATTTGTCAGGAAAATAAAAATAAATCCAACGGGAGTGCGTCGCGTCGCTTTTTCATTTTACATGAAATGTGAAGGCGTCTCGTGTAAATTTTGCAATAAACTTGAAATAAATTCAAAATCCAACTTGACTGATTCATTTCTGTTTTGTTTCATGTTAAAATATTTTGTATTTAAATTTAGTTTTTCTGTAAATTTATTATTAAACACGGAAAAGGTGAACCTGCTTTTAATATACTTTTGAATTTTATGAGTCAAGGTACATCAGATGCATGGCGTCAAAGTGTCGGTTTGTGGGACAATAGACTTGTGAGTTCCTTTAGAATTGAACATGCATTTCCTATATGTTTTCATAGATCTAACATTACTTGAACTTTCGTCAAAATTCATAGATAATGGTTGTCCTTCAATCGTCCTGCTAAAATGTCGGAACACTAAAATTAAATTTCGAATAAAACTAAAGTTACTTTAAATCGAAAGCTTTTCTGCTGAAATCAGGAAAACCATATATTCCCAAATTTGATGTGCGCCTTAATTTTGTTTTTACTTTTCTGTGAATCATTAAATTGAGTAAGTGCTTTCATCAGGAGATTTCTTATAAAAGTTATTTATAGTCAAAAATAGCTAAAATCTTAAAAAGAAAACACTTTTCAGACAGATGTCTAATGAAATTATTTTCTGATCTGAAAAACATGCATCTAAATAAAGTTGTAACATATTTTTATTGTTGATATTTTTATAAGCAAGCTTTGATAAATAAAACGTGAAACATCTGCGGTTGTGAGTGAGTTTCAAACCGAATTTCTCCAATATTGTTTTCTGCACCAGAGCAGGTGCTGTATTTATTTTGTTTCACGAAGCTTCCAAATGTCAAATAAAATTTCTATATGTTATTATTACATTTTGAATAATGATTTATTTATTTTCTAAATAAACTTTTCAGTTACGATCGGTCGTCTAGACGCAAAACTGAGCGTTCAAAAAGATCACATCATCGTCGAAGTTTAACATCCGGACGTAAGGGATATAGACATCGTTATAGGGATGAAAGATCTCATAGTAATTTAAGACGCCGACATAGGGAACGTGAGCGTGCTAAAGAAAGGGAAGATAGGATATCACCGTCCAAGGTAAAAATGTTCCATTATATATGCAGGAAAATGTAAGCAATTTTATTTTGATGAAAAAAGTTCTTGATGTGTATATATTTTTTGTTTTAATATGTTAAATATTTGTTTTGTTACAATTTTAGAAAATACTACAATTACACATTTTCAAATTTACGCTTTTATCTTCCTGAATAAATTCTTATATCTAATATATTTTGTGGTTACAAGTCTCAACGATCGTGAGGCAATCAATTTAATTTTTTAAAAAGTAAAATTAAAATTAAAAAATTTATAAGAAAGGGTAAGTAAGTGATGAATTTTGGTAATATAATATTGTTGCTTCGAATGCTTCTTTGCTCAAACGTTCAATATAAGAATGACAAAAATATTTACTTAGATTTAAGAATATCTGATGGATTTATTAACCTTTTAAGTAACTTACGAAAATGTATTCACTTAAATATTCATAATACTTCAAATATTATGATAAGAATTTCGTACATTGAACTGAAGGTGAAGGTTTATATCCTTCATAAATGTGATTGTTAAAACACATAAAATTTCTTCCATTCAAAATTAAATTTTCCATTCAGCAAATGTTATACATATATGTTTTTGTATTATTTGGTTAAATTCTGAAGATAAAAATGAATGAGCTGAACTGCAAAAAGATATTAAAAGATATATGAAGATCACGTGTTGATTGGAAGACAGAATTTATTTTTATGTTTAATTCTACGTCATTGAAAACATTTTTCATTTCATTTTTAAATTGTGAAATGATCTGGTACGTGTCTGCAACTGGAAAGAAAATTTCAATGTTTTGACATGTCTTGTCGTCTTCGGTTTATTTTCACTACTCAATATCTCATTGTACTGTCATATATCCCAAGAGGAATATATATTAGCATTAGAAGCTTGAATACAGTTTTTACCAACTTGTGACGCAAACACCGTGAAAATATGTCAATTACAAAAGAACCCAAGCAAGCGGGAAGTCTCAAAGACGTCATCAAATCTCAAGCTTATCTAACATGAACGACATCTCAAACCGAAAAAATAAGACCTCTTCACCATGAAAACCTCTCAAATAAATGTTGTCATGCAAGTTAAAAGGATTTTAATAATTTTTTTTCCAACTTACAATACCAAGTGCTGTCGTCTAGAAGTCTCGTTATATAAGAAAAATTAAAATGGTTTCATGTGAATTCTAAATGAAAAGCCTTTAACCATTTTTTGTATAACGTCAAGGTTAGATTTGAAGATACAAAAACTTCTCATTCATGAAAGCTTGTGTAGAAATTGTCATTTTAACTTATGAATAAGGAGCTTTTCGTTTTAGAAACTTTCAAGTGCCCCAAAGTACGTTTTTAAAATGATTTTTTGTGGGTAAAAGAATTGAATCGTTCTCCAAATTTTGTCGCCAAGTGCACAATTTAACCTAGTGCTACTTAAAAACGGAGCCAAGTACACCAACATTTGTTGAAGTAATCGATGGCAATTGAAGTAATTACTAGATAACATCCTTTTCTTTAGACTGTTATGCAAATCTACTGATGAAATTTTGTTTTAGTATTACTCATCGTAACATAGTATGAGAGATGTTCAAAGTAATGTATAAGATTGTAACGAATTTTAAGGCAATATCACATCAATATATGAAATTGAATATCTGTTGTTGGCATTGAACAGACCCAGTACACAGCAGTACAACATTTTCTCTATACGTCATACACTATATGTATATATTCCTCTATGACCAGTTAAAATGGATTCTGTAGGAGAACGAAAGCACTGTGTATCGCGTTCGTTGTTGAAAGCAGATTTCCTCCTCCGGAGGGGATGAAATTACATCCCCCATTTTAGTTATGTATGCGTTAGCACGAATGCTTTAGTGAAGTAAGAAGAAGAGAAACAAGAAAAACCATAAGAGGATATACAACAGTCAGTAGTTTTGTGTGGCCAACAGTCGTTCAACACAAGCCCACCCGGCACAGCCAGAGCCATCCACTTTAGGAGGCAAAAGGCATTTGTTTTCGCTCTCACTGTGCGGAAGAAGGAATCGTTTTTATTTGAAAATAAGTCAGAATTTTCTTTTTAACATTTTTCTTTCTTATGATAATAAATTTCGCATCTACTTTTTCATCATTTAACATATTTATGCTATCAAAAAGGGTGAACATAATCTTAAGGTAGAGAAATAAAATCAACTGTCAGTGAGAAGTGTTAGTGTGCCTTCATAACATCAAGGGGGTGGAGTTGGAAAAATAACAATAAAAATAAAATATTAATATTAAAAACAAAGTGCTCTTAAAATCATTCAAAATCAACTGTTTTAACAATGCTTCTTCGTGTGAACAGAGATTTATCAAACAAAATTTTATTTGAAAACGATTGCGTTGAGGCTGTGTTTGTTCGTTTGTTCATAAGGAGTTTGAAAATATAAAATTAATTAATTAAATTCTTGATGTGATTTTAAAACTAAGTGTAGTTAACTAGTGAGTGAATGTTACATACTTTTACTAATAATACAAAATACTAATAATAAATATTAAGAAATGCATCCTGCGCTGTATCGAGTTTCTGATGCGTTGATTCAAGAAAATGGATATGAAATTTTATTTGATTAATTACAATTTTAAAATTATTTTCGATTTTTATCAGTGAGTGAAGCAGAAAATGTTAATTTTAATGCAGAGGACAAGATATAAATTTCATTAAAAATATACAATAAAAATCAAAATTATGAATTTAAACCGTCCGTTAATTTTTCTAATTCCAAATTAATTTCATTTTAACTGAAAAACATAAAAATGTTATGCAGCAAATGTCAAAATATTTTCCATGCATTTTTCGGGGGGCAATGCGGCAAATCGATTTTGTGAGAGAATTGCTTCGTTCTAGCTTCGGTTCAAGTCGAACGAAAGAGTGGAGAATCTTTCGGTTTTGCAGTGGAAATAACATAAAAATTACTAATAAAAATTCTAAAATAATTATTAATATTAATTGAAAATAGTGTAGTTAGCGAAATTATTAATCAATTCTGATGTTTTATAGAAGAAAATTATTAATACCCCATTACAAACAAAATTCACGTCCGTGGCACACAAAGCACGTGCTCCACTTTGAAATCTACTCCATCCACATTGAGGTGTTCTTAACGTTGGTTCAACGTCATTATATTATATTTTAGTGAATAATCGTACTTAGTTTATTGTTTGTTAGTGTTTGTTTGTTTCCTTAGCTTTTAAGTTCTTCCAACTAGTTAGTAGTTGTTGTTACCGATATTATTGTTGTTGTCTTGTATTTTATAAAAAATCAAAGTACAAATCATTACCCTCGTTGAAATGTATGTGAATTATGAGCGAGGAAGAACAAGAAGAAGGGCAGCAGCAACAGCAGCAGCAGCAAGGTGATAACGAGGAATGTGTTACTGTAAGTCACGTATTAAGTATTCACTCATTACGTACGTACACGTATACAACACAACAAGAGTTAATTGTATAAAAATTCCAAAACTACTATAGTATTTCATTTCTCTATATCAATGCGACATTTCATTTTCACACTAACTAATAGTTATACTCGGTGTCAGGGTGAAAACGCTATTCAATATTCGTTCTTGTAAAGGACGATGCCAAAATCTAAATTGATTATCTAATTGGGAAAAATCCTAAAAATGCATCGTCACACACCACACACTCTACTAAAAAAATTAAAAATCATTAAATTGTATATTCCTTTATAAACTTCTATCATTTGATGTTCCATTAATACCTTGACCTATACACCACGAAGCCGAACGTGAAAAGGTCATTCAATCAATTCCTACTTTGTCTATTTTGTAAAAGTGCATTATACCTAGAAGTGACACAGCATCTCATATGTCCTGAGCTAAGAAGTAAATGCCAAGGACTTTATGATAAAATACTACTGTGCAATTGGAAAATGGAAAGCAGGGAAAGTATGGATTCATGCCAATATGTATCAGAAGGTGTTGTGATATAGATATACTTGTATAACAGAATGAGTTTTCAATTGGATCAAATGTGGAACGGAAAGTACGGGTAGGAATAGATAAATTGATTTTCCTGTTTCAAATGTAATAAGATACGTATTTCGAGAAATTTAAATGGATTTAAAAACAATAATTTATTTAGAATTTTATTTATCCTTCTGAGAAATGTTTTCGGTACGTGAGTTTGCCAAAACAAAAATTTCATTTTCTTTGGGATATAAAAAACAATTGAGAACCAATATCAATAACATAAAGTGTTATTCCATATTTTACCAAAAACTCACGAACAAAACAGCACTAAATCTTGTAGTGAATGAAATCGTATTCATATTGCCCTTTAACCTATTTAAAATGTATTACATGATGAAATATATTCCACAACATCTATTTACAACTCTTGGAAACAATTTTCATTCCGTTGTAATCTGTTGATCCGGAACGGTACTAAAAATGTTCCATAAATAAATTTTTTGATTACTCGTTTTCAACATTACGTTCTATTTTCAGGTCACATACATATATATTTGACAATATCACTAATGATCTGTAATCACCCTGCAAGCCACATATTTAATGAAAACAAAATAGGATATTTCTTTATAATGATATATAAAGAATGCAAGAAAATTATCAGAGTTATATGGTTATTGTGAAAAATTATCGTTCCACTTTCCCAACAGCCTCCTACGTGATCCACATCCGCCATTACAGATCATGTTCTGGACGAAACAAAATGGAGGTAAAAATTGAAAGAATCTTTCCAAACACAAACTAAACAACTGAAAACACCAAAAACCCCGTCTTGTGATATAAACAAAAATGCTAAAATATTTATGTGGTTTGGTTTATATTTAACATTTAAAAAATTTTCCAACTGATTTCTTGCGAAATCATATCAGTCTAGTAAATGTATGGTGTCTCGTTGGGAAATTGAGCGAATTTCCTAAAGAAATTTTCCAATGATTTTACACAATTTTTCATAATGATGGATTCGAAATGTTTTGAAAATTTCCATTTCATGGACGATGGACTTTTATTTCATTAGAAAATCTTTGTTTGTTTCTTGAGAAAGTTATTTTTAGTAATGTTGGGCATATTTTTCAACTCAAGAAAAGCTTTTATTTTTTATTATTTAAACACAAAATAGAAAAAACACCGGTACTTTTTGTTATTTGCCACTTTATTTCCGGGCAAAAAATGAGAACATTGACTGGGATCCTAGAATTAAGTTTAAAATTTTCCGCCATTGACGTAAAAGTTTTCAATTCAATTCATTTAATTGCGCACAATTCCACGTGAATGCTGGCAACATCTTTCGTAGATATAGAATCTCACACTTATATTTCTTGCATTGGCTTTTGCATCTATTTCATGCATTGATAAACTTCTACTATAACATTATTAGTTCTTGATATATATATATGTGTCTGGGGAGAAAGAGAACATTATAGTTTTATTCCTCACACAGTGATATCGCGTTTTAAAGCGTTCGCTTCTTGATACGATGCCAGAATATGTGATGCCAAAGTGCTTTTTTATACACTATGACGTGGAAAATTCTATTTTTCGTCGGAAAATTGTTTAGTTGGTGTACATTCCTTCCTACTCATCTAGCTCGATCTGAGTTTATTGCAGGCGCTGGCACAGCATTAGCCAGCTTCAGCTACCACTAGCACTGTGGAAGCTCATCTACTTTAAGCCTCTGTCTCTCCAATGCGCTGTGGCATTGTTAGGATATGTGTAGTGATTAGAAGGCCCTATTGGCGAAGTAATCTAGTTCGTCTATTCATTGGTTCATACAATTCTCTTTTTTCTCTCCTGATTCGAATTTTTATTTTTGTTGTTAACACAATCCCAACAACACCAACGATTCATCGGATTTTTCTCTTAGATTTTTTGATTTCTTAATACGTTTACTTCGATTTACTCAGCTAAAAACACATCACAGATACATTTCGGTTAGTCAAAATACAAACCCGAAGAATGATGATCACTACTTGAGCTTGGCTCTGAGGAGTTTCGCGCGGTCACAAAACCGACAAAACCGAAAAGAAATTTAATTTCGTTACTATACTTTACTTTACTTTATATCTCAATTAAATTATTTCTCAATAGAACTTCAAGACAATCAAAATAAAGGTAGAACGAGAAATAAAAACAAATATAAATAAAAATAATTACAAAAGGTGCAAAAGTTCAGTTCTATTTCAAAATAAAAATTTTACAAAAATGCTCTTTGGCTTAGTTAATCACGTCTCAAAATCCTGATAGAAGGTGTTCCGAGAACGAAACGGTGTTTTGTGTGGTGACTACATCATTTTTTCGGTACACAATCATTTTAATTATTTATTAAAACAAAAAGTTTATGAATTTACATTAGAAATTTCTTGAAAAAACAAATTGTTTTTATCGTAATAATTAAACGGGAATACAAATAAATAAGTGTGTGTGAGAAGTTTTTCTTTTTATTTTCATTTAAGAATTTTACACGAATTTTCTAGTGAAAATTTTAAGAAATAATGAATATTTCAAGTGTTTCAAAAAACATTCAAAATAAAAATTCCGTTTGAATAATTTTATTTATTTACCCTCAATCATTTAAAAATAAAAATTTGTTCTCAAAAAGTGAATGAAATTTTTGAATTCATATTTTATTTAGTTATAAAAATATCAAGTGAATTTGTTGTATTTTTATTGCTTGTGTCTGTTATTTGTGTTTTCCTGGTTCTGAAAATACCTTTAACTGAATGCGGAAAATAATTTTGATTTTTCTGAATAGTGAATTCTGGAGTATTTTACTTGTAACAGTTATTGTGAATAAATGAATTGTCTCTGAATAAATTCCACAATAACTTTAGTGTCAATCAACAGTTTTGAACAATTTCCTTTTCTGTGATCATTTGTCATTTTGTCATAGATGACAGTAAACAATCGCTTTCGGCATTGACATCTAAATATTATTAAATCTATTAATAATAACAGGATGTATAGGTTACTATGAATATAATTCAAGTGTTGTTGTTAAATAAGTTTAAAACGAATTCAAGATTTCATGAGAATAAATCGAATTGCCAATGTGTTTCCGCACTTAATTGAACGAGTAAGGATAGCAAAAACCTTCAAATCGTTTTTGTGATAACAACATATCCCTGAAATGCTACTTACATAATAGCACTTCTTTGTGCAGCCATCGAATTCCGTTCAATTTTCGTACAATCGATTGAATGTCACCAAATTATATGACGTCAAAGTCGAGTGATGTGAAGAATAAATTCGGTATTTTGACCTTCTCAAAGAAATAATGACGTAAAAAATATATGTAAATCGATGAAGTATTATTTCTTCTATTTTTAAGAAAATATTGATTTTAATAAAGACTTTGTGAATTATAGAATATCGAATTTAAAACGGACACTTGCAAGAACAATCAACAAATTCTTTTGATTGAAATATTTCATTTACATGTGAGAACAAAAATAATAATAATCGTGAAATTTTAAGTGCAGTTATTAGTTGGAAATCGAATTAATTCTTAATTTTAATTTTAAATTAGAAATTTAATAATGTCCACCGACGCTGAAATAGCCACCATATCAACAGCAAATGATAATCATCATAGTTACGATATAAGTGAGAAAAATTCAACAGGATCATCAAGAACAAAATCACCAACACCAGTTGGATTAACAACAGAAAACAATAGTGTGAGCTGTGCCCCACGTAATGCGCTATTTTGCTGTTCAAGTCCGGTTTGTTTAAATATGACAGCAACCCCTAAAATAGTCCCATACGATGAAAAAATTTATCAGAATACAATGGATGAAGACATTCCTATAACACAGAAACCAAAAAATAACAATGAATCTGACTCGCCACAGGAGGAGCAGCGGCAAGACGATGATGTTAAAATGCAGGAAATAATACTCCCTATTTCGGTACCCGATTTGGCTTCATTGAATTTGAGCGACACGAATGGAATTATTATCAATGGAAATGTTTTTGAAAAAGTTGCTAATATAAATGAGGAGGGAATTGTTGAAACTAAAACAGATAATAATGAAAACAATGAGAATGATACAAATCAAGGTGAACAGAAACAAGAGAAAATTCGGAAATATCGAACACCACCACCGAATGTTAAATTAGGGGTTGTTCTTCGACGTGTTGCACCAACACCAGCAGTCATGTCTATTAAAAAACCTGCACCCCCTATGCTTGGTGTTGTTTTACGTAAAGTTGAAAAGAAAGTCGAACCACAAAAAAGTATTTTAGATGATGATAAACCATTATATCACTTATCAATTATACGTAGTGATAATAATTCCAAATCGAGTAGCTCAAAATCATCAAAGCAAAAACCAAAATCATCTAGTACTACTGATAAACAAAAATCACAAATTGCGGTTAATAATAATCAAAAAGCTTCATCATCGAAAGCTTCTTCTACTGCTTCATCTAGTTCGGTTGCTACTACCACTTCTACTTCTTCTACTAACAAAAAACCTAATGAACAACTTCGCCAACACCACCACCACCATCACCCTAGGCCACAGCCAATAACAATACAAAAAATTGAGGGTGATAAAATTGTAATTATCAAAAAAATCCCTGTACCAAAAAATGGGAAATTGCCACCACAAATACCGCCACATATGATTCAGGTTTTTATGTTCCAAAAACTTTTTTTTATTTTTAATTTAATAATTTTTTTTAATATTAAATTTTACAAAAAAAAAACTCCTAGTGTCGTGTTCGTTTTTGATCCCTCGAAATGAGCCTTCGTTGTGGTTACGCGTTTTGTTTTAGTGTTAAATTTTTGCAAAACGTGTAAATCATATGAACTTTATAACAGCTAAATAAAAAGAAAAACACATCACATTATCACCTCACAATATCATTTATCAAACAAAGTCATTTTTGTGTTTCATTAAATGACTGTATCCATTTGATTAGCTCACTATTTTTCCAATTAAAAAATGTTTCAGAAACGTGTATCGACATATGATTATCCGTTGTGTTGTGAAAATGAAGTAACCACACATTCGACTCATACGAACATACCAACAAGTTTAACTGCACCCATGAGTGCAGTGACTTCTTACAGTCAACCTTTGGGGAATCATCAAAAAGTGATAACAACGAAAAAACCAGATAATATTCAACCGAAAAAAGTGATTACCTCAACTATATCTTCAGTACCATGGAATTTAAGCGGTAAACTTGGCTTTAAGCCCATACGTACAACATCACCAACATCATCTGAATCAATGTCATCGTCATCGTCTCCATCTTTACCCTCATCTTCACCATCGCCTCCACCAATTTCGCGTTCTACTGTACAGAAACAGCATCAACTTACACGAGTACCTTCATCCACAATTAATAGTTTCTGTGAGAGTATATCAAATGAGAATTTAAAGAAACCAATTGTTCCTGGTAGCTATAAGCATTCATCGAGTAAAGAAAATCTATATAATACAACTAGAATGCCGGTATCAAATAAATTGATCAATGAAATCTTCAATACACGATCAGACACAAGTGATATGAAAACAGCTGATTTGTATGATGCGGATATAGATTACATGAACAATTACTTGAAAAGTTTGCCAGACTACAGTGAATTAGATAAGAAGATTCATAAAGAATACAAAAAATGCGAAGATCTTTACGATCAATTGCAAGACTTACAAAATTCACAATCAAGGCAACTCATGACGCCATCATCTACAAATCAATTCACAGGGTCAAGTTCACAATCGACCACAAACCGAACACCATATTTAGGGTCATCATCAGGTTACAAGTCGATTTTTGCCAAATTGAACAATAATAGCAACTGCGTTGGCGTTATCAATAGCAATAGCAATAGCAATAGCACTAGCCAAAGCAACAGCAACGGAAGTGGTCGTACTAGTAATTGTGGCAGTGTTGTTATAAATGATAGTTCCGATGTCTTAAGAAAAAATAAATTAAGTCGCAGTATTTCAAGTAACGCGGTTAGTGGCGGCAAACCAATATCCGCTATTGATCATCCCGATATACCAGGCTTCATGCCAAAACTAAATCAAACTCAAAATTCCGAAGATTGTTTTGGTAAGAGAATTTCATCGATGATACCATCAACGGGACTGCAAAAAAGTGCATCGAATTCATGTGTTGTTAATAATAACCGTGTTGTGGGTAAGCAATTAATGAATGATTTTTGGTCAGGTAATGTTAATAAGGTGTCCAGGAAAACTGGTTGGAATTATGAGAAAATTATAGCAGGAAATGATAGTCCAAAATCGATTAAGACTGATAATGTTGCCCAACCTAAAAATGCGGTTCTATCATCAGCACCAATACCATCACCATCACTGTACAGGGTTAATGAATTCAAACCCTACAGATTGCAGAAGAATTTGTCATTATCCCATCTTGACAATCAAATACGACAAAATGTCTCGCAAGAAGATTTATATAAAATTATTTGCAATGACACCATTCCATCTTCATTAAAGGAAGTAACAAAGAACAGCAGCGAGACAAAACCACAATCAAGTAACAATCAAACACCACAATTAGATCAAGTGACAAAAGATAAAGGAAGTACGGAGAATATCCCAGGATTCATGAATCTCAATAAAAGTTTATCCCAATCGAATATACCACTTGGAATGAAAAGTACTAGTCGATCACAAATTCCTTGTTACATGAAGAAACCAAATGTTACTGTTAACACAAGCATTATGGCAAAACAACCATATCTATTGCAGAAAACTCAAGGTGCTCATAAAGCGGCAATGCCTAATTTAAAACAAGATCAGCAAAATCATCAACACCAGCCTGTGAATACTGTCAGAATATTGCAGAACGATCATGTCAACTATTCTGCTCCACTTTCGAAAAGTTCCTCTAGTTCTTGTGTTTTCGATCGACGTCAGCCATACCAACCGTTTTTCGTAAGAAAAAATGATACTTCATCTCAAATTCTCAGTAATTTACCTGAAAACGAAGTTATGCACAATTCATATAAGATTGATCAGAACTACGGAATACCTGGTTTTGCCAAAAGAATATCATCTTATATGGATAGCAATAAGTCACAGAGTAACACGCAAAATAATTTGCCACAAATGAAAGTATCACGAACACATGTCCCACAATATGGAGTAGATCAGAATTCTCAACAAATGCAACAAATGCAGTTCAAAAAGAATCCAAATCCTTTGTCCAAGAATCATCCAGCACCTGCATCACGAATGATGATGGAGGCTCATTGCCAAGTTGCTACCAAGCGAAACGATATTCTTAATAACAACGAAGGTGGAATATCAAAAAATTCCAGTAACCATCCTTTAATGTACACCGGAATGGCTCAACAGCAACGAGTGACCACAAAACCAGTACCATTTTTGGAACAAAATGTCAATTCAACTGATATGGAAACCACAAAGAAGCAAAAAGAGGCTGAAAATAACATTGAAAAATGTATTAATGACATGCTTAAATTATCTTCATCCAACATGCCAGACAATCTACCAGATTTAACACAAAAACCGGACAAACACAAACCTTTTCCGTTAAACAAATCATTCAGTTCGGCTAACACTCAAGACTGGTTGCAATCCTACAACCATCAAAGGAATTTGATAAGACCATTATACAACAGAACCATCTCAGACTCCTCGAAACTTCCAACTCACAAATTACCACCATCAGCTTCATCATCATCAACATCATCATCATCATCTACATCTACATCTACACAATATCCGCAACAGCAACAAATCCATTTGACCAATTTTCAATCCCAACGTCAAAATCAAATGTCAAACAATCAGAAACAACATCAAATATCCAATGAAACAACAAATAAACATTTATCCGATGATTTAAAAGCAAAGGTGTCAAAAGTAAAACCCGCTTTGACAACGAGTACGACAAGTGCAAGTGGAAATTTACACTTGAAACATGAAAATAATTCTAATGCAGCGACAATTATGGAGGCGAAAGCTACAACAGCATCAGCTATACCAACCACTGTAACGTCAAATGTCAAACCAACTGATATGGTTGGTAATAAAAATTATATATCTGGTTGTTCTGCTAATAAAAATACGAAAAACGATGAATGTATAAATGGTGTGGGTAATGCAATTCTACCGGTAATGAAAAATGCAAGTGGAGCAGGATTTGACAAATCGAATGTTGGTGGAATTAAGAAACGAAATTCTATAGCCTCCATTGAATCTTTAACAAATCCATCGTCCAGTACGACATTTCCTTCGCCCTCTTCATGTCAAAGTTACTTGAAAAACAGTAACAGTAAGAAATATGATATGATATGTCGTGTGATGTCTGTAGGCGAAACAGGTATGAATAATTCAACTGCTCAGTCATCTAAAGCTATCGATGAAACAGAGTCAACAAATACTTCTATATCAAGTGGAGGTGGTTATGCATGCGATGAACTGAGGTCGGATATCTTGAGAACTTTTGATCCATTCTTTTTGGATCAGAAGACAAAAGTCTCTAGCAAGTCGTCGCTAGAAAAATCAAAATTAGAAAGAATCTATCATGGATTTGGCGTAAAACAGACCAATAACATAACAGCAAATCGAAATGCTGTTTCTAGTAAAACACAAACTTCACATCAAAACGGAAGTGCAAATGGGACATTGATTCCAGGACTTCCACCACTTACAACAGTAGTATCGTCTCAACAAAAACAGCCACTACATGCACTAGTGGAAGTTGATAATTCTTCTCATCCTTCATCACAGTCAAGTGCATCCTTTGACAATTTTGTTGATCCTGGAATCAGTACAAAGTCCCAATCTACAGGGCGCTACATCGAGGTAGACATAAAATTTTTATTCAAAACAAAACGCAATTTAATTTAATTTACTTTTTCATTTTGAAAACAAAAGCTTTACTCATATAATATTTTGTTCGTTTTGTTCGTGTTCCGTAATATATAACATAATATAACGTTTTCATTTGCAACATGTGTAATATTACTAACAAACAAATCATTTAACATCAACTCAAATGCAGAATGGATGATTGAGAGGTTTATTCGGATATTACAATTACAGTTTTATTATGAAACTATCCTGACAATATGAACGTGTATTAACGCCACTTTATCACTGCATGACTGCAGTATCTCAAGAGCATAATTGAATCATCTCAAAATAATATAAGTATATCTAAATACAATATTCACACAAGTACACACTTCTAAAGAATTTGTCGCAAATTCTGGGATCAACACAATTTCGCAAACTTCATCGTGTGCGTCTTACGTAAATCGAGGTCACAAATTTAAATTTAGAGCAGCATGCGAGTGAGACTACACGGGCTGAAAATTTGGGATATTTTTGTTCTTCTACGACTTTAAGCTGTAAGATTAACGTGCAGTCTAGTTCAAGCTAATGAAAGTTCACATTTGAAAACACTTAATTACCCAACTTAATGCAAATTCCTGAATCTCCATTGAATTTATAAGTTTCACTGGGTAATTTTTGTCAAAGTTTGATGAAAATTAATATCCTTGAGCACATGATTATTGAATTTGAATATCATACGTTTCGCTCTGTTTTTATGAGACAGTATGCTACAAATTTTCAAATTGACATTTAACTCTTCGAGCTAATACATATTTTACCCTTCTCCAATTAACGTATGTCTAAATGTAGAAAGACAGGAGATAAGCGGAAGAGAGTATACGAAAATCCACACAAAGAGAAGATGCCGACAATAGACGCTGGACACTGATTGTTTCCTCGTTGACGATTTTGTCATTTCATAAAAAGTTTCACTTCTAACGCCGGTAGCTTTTGATTTATCAGGATTACCAGAATTATCCCAAGTAACTTAATTATAACTAATGTATCCGAAGATGATTTCAGTTTTCTTGATATCCACAACTCTTCAATTTGATGAATTTCTAATAAATTTCCAAACTTCCGGAAACAATACATATTTTGGGTTAAGCTTTACTTGATATCAAACATAATAAAATCGGAAAAGATTTGTCAATCGTATTAGTGAGAATGAAAAATGAACTTTCTTTTCATGATACGTCTTAGGTAATTTTTAAAATAAAATTTAATTTATGGAGAAACGGTTAGATTTGGAAAAATTTCTTTTCCAAAAAAAGGCTAAGATAGTTAGAAACGCGTTAAAAATTAATTTTTTATCTTACTATTCCAATCACAGATCAGTGCCTGTTGTATGAATAAAATTTTGGAAATTTCTATGGGATATTATAATTTTTGCAGTTTATTAACCCCTCCACATTGAGATAACATCGAAAGTAAACAAAATGAATTTGAACATATGGTGTTTTCAGTGAAATTGTAACTTGTATAGGCAAATTTAAAATGATAAATCTCTAAAATAACCGTAAAGGTTATTTATACGACAAAAATATTGTACGAAATTTCTCACCGCGTCTCAGTTTACACTCCATTTGTGATTGGAAAAAGCATGGGTAGTGATAAGTTGACCAGACTTATTAAACTTGTATTACCTTTTGAAGTGTCATGTTAAGCAACGATTAAATAATTTTACATTAAAATAAATTTTAACTAAAATATATATATTGCGGCACTGACAATAACTTGTTTGTACACACATTATATCACGAATATTGTGGCCAGTTATCATGGAAATAAGACTACTAAATCAAAGTCAGATTTTTGTCTAAAAATAAAAGTTGATAAATTACGAATAGTATTGAAACTAAGCCAAACTTTGCGTGGGTCGTTTTGAACATGTTAATAGGGTGTCATGTTTTCTATGCCATCCTTTATTTTTAACAAAACTATCGAAATGGATTCTTGTTTTAAATGTAACACTGAATGCGTTATGGGATAAAGCATAGTTGATATGCAATCCTTTCTTAATCGATGTGTCTCAATAATTTCTTTTTAAGTAAAAATGTTCCTTTTATGTTAATGTTCGCAATCAATGATGTCATAAAGAAAATAAACTATAATTAAACAATAACGTCATTTGTTGACGCAGAAAGTACATGACATTGGCATGTTTATAGTCTGCAAAAATATTTCAATACAAAATAAATCATTCGATTTATTTACGGATTAACAAGGAAATGAACAAAATTATTGACATTGTTTCGATTGTTATAAACAATTGAAACGTTCTAGAAGGTGAGATTTACTGCTAATTATAAATTGTTAATTAAATTTTATTTTTATAAAAAGTTGCATTCTAATGGACTTTCCTTCGTTGAACAACGCCGGAATTAATTGAAAATTAAATTTTGTACGATTGAACAATTATCATTGAAAATTATATTATTAACCTTCACAAGTAAAGTCAACAAATTATATATTGTATTACTTGATTTGCGAAAATCATCTCCCATTGAAAATGTGGGACATCAGTTTGTCAAGTGAAAACGTGAAAATTAGCTTATCATTAAAAGCGAATTTCTTCAATTAACAATTCTAATTCCAGTAGCATTCTATTGAAAAACTTCATTTGCCATTCATAACAAAGAAATATGAAAAGAAAAGTGTTAATTGTGAGACGACTCATGCAAATATTTTCTTGAGAATTTCTCTAACGGTTATAAATCATTAACTCAGCATTGTCAACATATAATTTAACACCTCTTAACGATCTTAATTAGTTAGCATACACTTGTTCACCCTGCTTGTTTGCATTTTGAATTTGCATGCTTAGTAAGATTCACTGTTTTCTTTCAATTTTCTTAAATGAAAATGAAATTTTTTAAGTCTTAATGATAATGTCTTTAGACGTTCTAAATATTTTCTTAGTTGTCATACTTAATCGAATGTTTACAATCAAATATTTGAACTAATAGAACTCCATAGATTGTTTGATTGCAAATCAATACAGGTTGTTCAAATACATTTAGTATGTAAATCATTTACCTTATATACTTTTGCAGACATTTGTTCAAAATGTGCACTTGGTAAGAATGTACTAAATGCGACTTAAATATTCTATTATAACAATAACAATTCCTTACATTGAACAGTAGGAGATATTGAACGTTTTCAATCAAGTTGCTATGATTTCCTTCAAAATAAATTGCTTTTTTTATAGCCTGAATTACAATTTATAGCAGAATATTGTAGAATATGATGTTCAAACGTTTTCGTTCAATTACCTCTTAAATATTCTTTTTAAATTATAATTCATGTCAGGTTTGCTTAACTTGCATTAAATTATTTTGATTGTAAATTTTACGATACTCGTAAACATTATGAGCATCTGTTAAAAATTTAAATGAGTTTTCCTTTTAAAAGAAAGTGTAAATTTATTTCTGGATTTGAATAATCCAAAAGCTGTTCATCTTAGCCCGTTGAAAGTTTAATATTTATTACAGTGGTTTATTCTCATTGAAGATATTTACTTTGAAAAGTTCTAAAAGTCAAAAGGCTTATGAGGATAGAAGTGAAACTTTATATGAAATTTTAAAACTGTCAACGTGGAAAAAAGTAATGCTCGGGACCTTCTCTTTGTGCGGATGTTCGTAAATCTTTTCTGTTTCCCTTCTAGAACAGATTTTGTTAACAAAACTTGAGTCGTATCTCTTAAAATGTTTGACTTCAATCAAGTGATATGAGATAAATAATTTCGCAACAGAACACGCGCTGAATCCTTTTTCAATTAATAATATAGACATATACTATAGACGTTTTCCTGTTGCTTATACATAATTGAATCGGGTATAAACATGTCTCTCATAAATTACTTCTGCAATAATGGTATTTAAATCGGTGTGAAATTTTCATCAACATTTATATAATTATAGAATAAAATCTTCACATGGCTTAAAACTATTTTTAGATCCACATTATTCTGTTTGAGAATCATACAAAAATTGGAAAAATTAAAAACTTCAAAAATAGGTCAAGTTTACACCGAGTTTACATAAATTTACAGAATTTATGTCAGTTTCGCAAAAGAATTAAAATCCAAAAATAATATGATCATTGCATGTGCTCTGAACTTTATCCACTACTATTAATCACAATTTACATAAAGTTCTTCTTCCTTAATGTTTAGTTCTTTGTATTTTGTATTTAAATTAAATGCTTGAAATATTTCTGATTTTAAAATAAATCCTGTCGAAGAGAAAAAGAAACACAATAGTTGAATACAAGATCTACAGAGACATCTATTAAATCAATTTGAAACTAACTAGCGGCTAGATTTTCTGAATGTTTTTTCTGTTTTAAGAAACTATCCTAAGATAAACTAGATTGGATATACTGTAAATTTAAGCAGACTGTTTGCTCCCTACCCCATACTCTTGTCACAGTCGTCTCAAGCGGTGTAGTGTATATTATAAGCCTTCTGTGTATATTATTATGATTACACATAAACAAGTAAATCTTGCGCACTGAGAACTTCTTAGATTCTATTTATAAATTCGACCTGAGTCGAGTGTGATTTACAAGGAATACACAAGAACACGATCACTAAGAAAAATGAGGAAAAACCATTCGAACATTATTGGAAACGTTATTAACGGAAAACCTATGAAAATCACAGCGGGAGAAGGGTGTAAGGAGTGTTAGTTTATTCTGTTATTTTGCAAGTTTTGCAAAAGCTTTTAAAACACCGCATACAAAAGTTTCCTAGTTAGCTAACACATATCTGTCTACTGTGGATAATTTAGTAGCAATACTAAGTGCTCGACATCACGAATCTTTGTATTTGATATACATGAGAATAGTTTAAAGGATTGAGCAGTGTTCGGTCACACATATTTTTGTTATGCGGTAGAATTGTCTCTTTGAAAGAAGTATAACAACGACTTTGTCTTGTTTTTCGTCTCTTGTCGGTTCGGAATTTTGTGGTTATATGTGACTGTTACATTACAAATATGAAAATCTGATTGATTTCATATTCAAAATTTCAAAAATCTACAGTCAATATGAATATTTGCAAATGTATATATCGGTTAAATTGTTGTTGTTGTTGTTGTTAATCACCAATCGGTTCAATGTGCTCGTTCAAATTTTATACACGGCTCACCAGTCAATTGCTTTAAAAATTTTGTTACAAAATAATTTAGTTCAATGTATTAAAGTGTTTTTATTTTAAATAAAATGATAGTACCTTATTTGAAATTACTCATATCTAATTATAATTAAACAACTTAGCCAAGTGCTTATCCTAAACGTGTTAAACAATCGAATTGGGTTTTTGTTTGTCTCGTGAAACGCCTGTGATTATTAGAAAAAATATTTATTACAAATGGAAAAGGATATCGATGTGATATTATTGTTTTAGTTTCTAAAAACGATTTTGTCATGTGCAATGAAATACGTAAATAATAAGTGGTTGTCCTAAAATAAATTGAATATATTAGGACATAATATATCATCAACTATTTATTTGTGTTCACAAACGAATCAGTGATTTTTCAAAAATTTATGTTTTCTTAGAGGGAATAATTTTATATCTCGTGTGTTTGACGCAAAGAGATATCTATTTTTGTCATAATGGAAAAAAAGACATTCACGATTCACATTTTCATTCTCTCATTCGTTTAAAACATAAGACCACTTGATCACTTTATTTAAAATTGTATAAATGAAAAATCTAAAAAAGATTTTCTAATATTAAGAAAATACTAAAGAATTTTCTCATGTGTTATTTTAAGTATTTTCTTGGCATTTATTTAAGTTCTACATTGAAATTTAGTGACAAAAGCATGGTTGAACGGCAAAATTCTTTACCATAACCTCAGAGTTGCATCGGTTAACCCTAAACCGGTTCGTATTTTGACAGATGGCTGTGAAACACAACTGTCAAATTTGAAAAATTGTATAAAGTAAACAAATTAATTAATGATTTCAATCACAAAATACAATATTGTTTAATTCGTTGTGAAAAAGTGTCATTATTTGACTGTGTTATATAATATTAGATAAAATAAAATATGAAATACACTAAATTTAAACCACATTTACTGCACGGTTTCAACGGATTGTTCAATACAATACTGTGGCATACAAATTTCAAATGACAATTTTTGATTTTTACAACTGGCAGCAATGGAACCAGCTACAATTGAACAGAATATACCGACAGGTACGCAAGAAAATGCGTCATCCAATTCGGTATCATCGTCATCGACAGGTACTACTAGTACTTCGGCAACACCATCGACACGACGACATCGTTACACACGAAGTTCAACATCTAGCGTAACGCAGTTGTTGTCGGATAGTTGCAACAGCCTGTTGCAAAAATTTCGTCGCAATCCAAGCGAAAAGCCCGATAAACGATTGAATAATCGGTACTTGATCTGATCTTAATTACCTACTAAATAGCAAGGGAATAACAAAGTCAATGTCGACAGAACAAAAATTAGTTGAATGTTATTTTTGTGTTGGGTGCAGGACACCTTCAAGTGATTGTTGTGAATTATCCTTTAAAATGATGTACATGATATTGCAATATCAGAATTATTACAGTGTTATTGATTCAATTTGCAAAATATGTGTAAAGTTTCTTTGAGAAATTTCTACGCCGAATTCAGTTATAAAGTAATGATGAAAAGAATTTTCCATTTTCTCAAAAGTTTTTGCCAAGAAAATCGTAAAAAATGTAAAATATATAAGACAACCACAAAGGAGTACATCACAAATACACAGAATTACTTACGAAAATTTCATAAAATACATTCAAAATGAAAAATCCAATAATAATCTTCGAAAAATTATTTTTGTACTTATTATAGTTCACACGTTCAGAGGTGTTCCTCTTTAAATAGATATCATGAGGAATTAGACAGACACGATTTGAAGGTGGTTATATACCTAGCAAGAAACAGGCGGATATTGAGTTACTCATATTTTAGTGATATCTGCTCCATGGGACTTTGGTCATTTGGCTATTATTAACTTAAAAACCATTTATTATTATATTTCCATAACCCCTATTTTGATCAACATACATTAATGTGTCAAAAATTTGTGTGGGACATTTGGTTGATGTATCAAGTGCAAAGAAAATCTACTAAGAATTCTACAGCTCTTCATGATGAGGATGATGATGATCTTTCTCTCAAGTGCATATTTCAAAATAGCTTGTTATGCAGTCTCATATTGTGAACTTCTAACATTCTTAAGATATACCCTTTCTTTGTGAAGAGCCACTAGCTATTATACTCAATGCATCCGATGCAATGCAAGGTCAATGGCGTATACTTGCCAACTAAACAAAACGCCAAAATGCACATGATATACATTTTACGTGACACACTTTTTGAGATTTGCTTTGTTACAAAACGCGTTGATTGTTTGTGAATTATACAATATAATTTGAGAAAATTAGTCAAACTTTTCAATATTACAATATTATTATATTGTTTATTAAAACAAAAACAAAAATAATTTTAATTTTCGACTCGTTCTAAATAAATATTATTTTTGAAGAAATCGTTCAAGGACGAAGGAGTGTAGCCAAAATTTATTAATTAATTAAACAACAATTTTATTGTTAAGTATTATAATCAAACTTCCTAACCCGGTCCGGTACCACGATCACTTCAGTAAAGTCCAAAAATCACTTGGGACGAGTGGTTGACGGAAATGATCTGTTCACACATCGAATACTGCCAATATTCAAAATGATCTAGTTTTAAATTTTTATTTATAACAAATCATGTTTCATTTGATCACATAAATGTGTCACAACACAACGTTCATGCAGTTTGCATATACGATTCTATGATCATAATTTAATTTATAAATTAAACCTCATTCTGCCAAATTTCCACAAAAATAAAATTTTAAATTTCAACTAACCTCATTTAATATATTATATATTTTCGTGTCTGTTTTCACATGAATTAACATTGCAGACGAGGGTGAAAGGAAAAATTTCCGCATTCTATGGAAATTCAGTTTAACTTAAAAATAATGGTACCTTAAAAATTAAACCTACATACATATTATACAGTGTGAACGATCTTTGATGAACTGTAGGTCATTTCATTGACTGCAATACATATCACTGAAGAAAGCTTTTACACATGCAAATTGAAATGTAAATAGACCGATTTTATATTATTTTCATTCACAAATGAAGGAGGACGCATTGATTTTGTTATTCGCACTTTGCTATTCTATAAATAAAATTTCACGGAAATATTGATAAAGAAAGTTAAAAAGAAATGAAAATTGTTAATTTCTTTAAACAATATTCTATTGTAGTTTCGTTTTGAGTCCTTCAAAATCAACATCGGATATAAACGATAATAAAAAATCCGATTCTATGACTGACAAAATAAAACGAAGTGGAGGCGGTGGAGATTCCAATTTAATTGGGAGTTGTACTAGTTCAGCTTTAGATCGATTGAGGAATAACTTGAGTCCAGTCTCGTCGTACTATAAACCATTAATGCGGACGTTTGGTAAACGTGATGAATCACCGAAAGTTAGTATTTGAATAAATGAAGGAAAAATGTTAATAATAAATCAGTGATTTGAACAAAATACTCAATACAGAATAAAGATATATTGAATCTGATACATCATCTCATCTCGTACAATGCGAATTATCCGAGTTTCTTATTGTCCTACTTTTATATGAAGGAAAAGTAAAGAATAGATTTCATGAATTGTAGTTGCCATTTTTCCGACAATTTTCCTGTGTCAATGACACGACGTTGAGATAAAAATACGAAAAATATAAGAATTTTCTTTGAATTTGCAAATTTTTGCTTTCACTTCGTGTCAGGCTTTGTAGTGAGGCTGTAGCTATTGGCGCAAAGAGGCGAACGTGGAACTTTGAATTCGAAAATTTTGATTCTTGTTAAAAATTTTGTGTACGAATTAAAAATTGTGACTTGAATGATGTATCAGATTCAATTCAAGTAATTCAAGCAACTTAAAGTGATTGAGTTAGTTTATAGTTAAAGAAATTTTCTGATTTTAAAAAAACGAATGGTTTTGAACAGCATAAAGACGAAGATAAAGATAAAACACCTGTACCACCACAAAATAGTAAATCTCAGTCAACAATATCACGTTTAGAATCAAAGTATTCTGATGTGTTAGATCGTTTTGCCAAACGACGTGGTCGTCGACAAGAGGTTGATCGTGATAAAACGCTAGAACCTGAAAAACCTAAAGACAATCAAGAAAATCCACTAATGAGGTCGGCAACAACTAACTTTTCCAATCGCAAAGAGCGAACACCATATCGCTTGACAAAGAACAAGAACAGATATTATCCATCATCAGATTTATCATACAATCAGACTAGGTCAGAACTAAGTCTATTGAATGGCAATACGAGTGACTATAGCTCTAGTAGATATAAGAGCCGTCTGCCTGCAATTGGTTACGAGGCATCTGCACGATACAAAGACACTATCTATGATAGCTTAGTTCCAAGTGCAGTGACCAGTGGGAGGAAAGCAACTATGCCAACAGAAATTGATTTCTCCCATCATCGTTCTAGAAATGCTTTGGATCATGGATATTACGATGGATCACGTATTGGCAAAGAGAACGTCTACAAATCAAGATACGATCCAGACGCAATATATGCGGAAATCAATAATAATGAATCGTTTTGTCGTGGTGGTGGTGGATCTAGTAGACAGACGGCAATTGGAAGATATCCAAGATCTTTCCGGCGACAAAATGAATTCGACGACTATCCTCGTGACACAAGACTACCGCTGAACCGTCCAACGACTAATTATAGATATCTAGACTACGATGACGATAGATTGGGGGACAATCAATTTGACGGTACAATACCAGCGGGGAGCAGCAGACCGAGACGAGCTGGAGGATTGCAACGCTCAAAAACACAGAATTTCAATGAAACAGATTACAATATCTTGGAAGATGATCGATCATCTGCTGATGTTGCTGCTATCATTGCTTGCCTCCAAGAGGATAACAATGATCATGCTGCTCAAGCGTTTTCAGATCGCATGGCTAGACGTAAAGAAATTCAAGGTTTAATAAAGAAGTACGCTCAAGCGGAGGATGATCCTCCTGTCGTCAATGAGGAAAAAAATAAATCACCTGCTCCAAGTTCCAGTATGCGAAACCTTCAAGGAAGTTCAAAAATGATCTTACCAACCACTGCTTCTACATCACAACTATATCAAAATCCAACATCTGCAGGTCTCAATCATCCAAATGCATTTTTGCCTCTTAGTAAAACTCAAAGTTATTCAATCATGTCCTCGTATGCTACACCACGATCTCGCATTCCGAAATCTTTGCTGACATTTGTAAGATACCAATATTATCAAATTTTATGTTTTATGTTTTTACGCTTAAAGTTTTATCCGTACATTTGAAACTACTGTGACTCGTTCGTTCACTGATAAAACACGATAGCTTTTTGTTTGATCGTTTGTCAAAACAAATCATACAAAATTCCATTTGTTATTCATTTTCAAATTCATTAATTATATTATCATCTCATTATGAATTTTATCTAAAGTGTTGATTAACAAAAAAATTTTTGTCAATTAAAGGATTCTGCTAACCGCCTGACAAAGTTTGCTATAAAAATGATACGAAAGCTGAAAAAGCTGAGTGTGTGGTTTGAGATTGTCTTGCATTTTGGAATTTTTATACAGAAATAAATCTAAAACCATGTGTTGATTGTATATGTATGCAATATCATGTAGGTAACACTTAGTTTTTTTATTTGTTTTTATTGTTTTATCTTAAGTATTATATAGTTGAAGTATGATATAAGTTTAAATGAGCAAAGAAGCAGCAAAACAAAATTTATTCGAAGCAACAACAAACAATATTTAATATTAAAACTAATATAATTTTGAAATACAATCACTAACATTTATCTAATAGTAAGTTAAGCGTTAAATTATTGAAAAAATATTGAATTTAATAAAATTCGAAAGATTTGTAACCACAAAATGCAAAAAAAATTAAATTTAGTTGAATTAAAAATTCATTTAACAAAACAAATTATCTGCTGGCTAAAAACAATACCTCCAAAACTATAATTAACAAATAAGCTTTGAACATATAGGGCTTAAAAATGTTCATTACAAAATAAAACGGTTTACATTATTTAGTTTTTATTAATTATTAAAAATTAGATCGTTTTTGACAATATGTCAAAGAGTCGTGCACGCATTTGTTTGTTGCTGTTTCATTGAAATATCTTAATTAATTTTTGTAATTTTTTTTTTAATTCCTTTTTTAATTTGATATATAAAATGAAAATATAAATAGCGTTGATATTTTAATGTTATTTGAAAATTAACCATTTTTGAAGTATAAATAATTTGGTTAGTTTTGAATATAATTAAAATTGATCATATATATAGAAATATATATTGTATAAAGTAAAATGCTGCTCGATGCATAAAAAATAGAACAAAAAAACACAAAATTTTTCTTTTTTGTCCGAACTAATTATCTTACCGAAAATCGATACCGTATTTTTCTCGTGTCCCCAATCATGATGATGATGATGATGATGATGATGGTGATGATCAATTTGGTGTATTTTCTTCAATCAAATGGTGATGATGTAATGGGTCTTTCTGTAAATCTCCCTTGGGTTTGGTTGATACTCGTATATGGTGTGACAACAACTGGTACTACTCTCCGGCCTGATGGAATCTCTGATGAACACAATTATGATGATACAACTTGCTCTTGAACAACTACAATCTACTGTCCTGGGCTACTGTGACGATGATCATAACGATGATGACGGTGATGTATTACTATGATACATCATATACAAATGGTGATCCTTACAACTGAATAAATGATCTACAATTAATGCCAATATGGTAAATGTATATGGTATGGTTGTGGTTGAACTCGGAAATATTTTAACAAAATGATGAACATTATATAAATATAAATATTTTTCGGTATATTGCATATGAAAATATATATATATGTATGAATATGCTGGCCAAATATAATGCACGATGCGACAAATGGCGAACAATACTGATCGAACCAAATATGTATTTATAACAAAATTTGGCTGATTCTTCCAATGATGATGATGATGATGATGATGATATTGAATCAACATATTATCTCAAACTTCTTCAACCAAAAACCAACAATCAACAAATCCAACATGTCCTCTACAACAGCAGCCGAAGCCAACTATACAAGATGACGCTGATGGCCACTTGATTTATCACACCGGCGATATTCTTCATAACAGATGTTCGTGACAATTTTATGACAAAAAACCATAAAACCGCATTTATTAAGTTTATTATTTTTTTTAAATTATCAGTAAAAAAATAATTGTTTATAAGAAGAACAAACCAAAATTGATATTTTTTCAATAAATGCACAATATTTTTATTTTTCAATACAATCCATTAACATATGTATATCCTAATGTTTCATATTTATTTTGTTAAACAAATGTGCATTAAAGAGAAAAAATCAATTTTTAGTTCTGATTATAAATAATTTCTTAAATAACATTTTCATTTGCTGACAAAAAACACAAATACCGCGTTCGGGTTTATTCCTTAAATTATTTTCAATCAAATTTTTTAACATTTTGCTTTAAAATTTAAGCATCATTTTGCTTTGTTTTGTAACTAAAAAATATTTTGAAGAATTTCCATAAAACTCTTCAAAAAATTTTGTAAAAGCAAAATGAATAAAATTGTCGCGTCGTAATTTTTATTTTGTTTAAATAACAAATCAATTGATTTTATGAAATATCTACTTCATGTTTTAGACGAAACAATTGGTAAATTAATATTTTCGTGATGGAAAATAATTCGTTATATTCAGATTTACTTTCGTATTTAAATTTTGTTTTCATCATCTAGACCGTTTCATAGATAAATCCAATGACAAAACATGAGTAATGAATAGGAAACTTTTCAACTTTAATTTTTCATCCAATCTTTATTATATAAACTAAACTAGTTATAGTAAAAAATAAATTTTCAAATTGATATGAAATTAATTTATTAAACATGTTTGTTTGAAAAATTTTTGTTACCAGTCTACAATAAGGAATTTTTATATTACAGACAAGATCATGGCTACCCTAGGCGAGGGTACTTTCGGCCGAGTAGTAAAAGTGAAAGATATGGAAAGGTGAATTATATAAAATATAAAATTCTTCTTGAAATTATAACAATAACGAATATTTTATAAATTTTAGGGATCACTGCATGGCATTAAAGATTATTAAAAATGTCGAAAAATATCGAGAGGCAGCTAAACTTGAAATAAATGCTCTCGAAAAGATTGCTCAAAAGGATCCAAGCAGTGAACAGTATGTATTCTTGTTACTTGCCTTGTAACCTAGTTAATTTAAACATATTATATTCTAAATAATAATACTATAAAAATTTTATTTTCAGTTTACTAGTTATTAAATATTTTCTCTCTTTTATAATGTTCTTATAGATTTTAGTTAGTATAAGATTTATCAAATTGATTTATTTAAATATATCAACCGATTTCTAATTATATCCTTTTTAAACTTTTAAAGTCTATGTGTTCGCATGTTGGACTGGTTTGATTACCACGGACATATGTGCATCGCATTTGAAATGCTGGGACTAAGTGTTTTCGATTTCTTGGTAAGTTTTAAAACTACATATTTTCATAAAATGTAAAATAATTTAATTAATATATTACTTTGTAGCGCGAGAACAATTATGAACCATATCCATTGGATCAAGTTAGACATATGGGTTACCAACTCTGTTACGCAGTTAAGTTTTTACATGACAACAGACTAACGCACACTGATTTGAAGCCCGAAAATATTTTATTTGTTGACTCAGAATTTACAACTCATTATAATCATAAGAAAGTAAGTATATTTATTCGAATTTTTATTTGAATAATTTTTTAAAATTTGATTTTTAACTTTTAGAATCGTGAAGTACGTCGCGTTAAATGTACTGACGTCCGTTTAATTGATTTTGGAAGTGCTACATTTGATCATGAACACCACAGCACAATTGTTTCTACACGACATTATAGAGCACCAGAAGTGATTCTTGAACTTGGATGGTCTCAACCTTGTGACGTTTGGTCAATTGGGTAAATGATATCTCATTGAATTGAAAATGTTTTAGTATTATATAAATGTAATTTCTACTCTAGGTGCATATTATTCGAGCTGTATTTAGGAATAACACTTTTCCAAACACACGACAACCGTGAACATTTGGCTATGATGGAAAGAATTTTGGGACAAATACCACATCGTATGGCACGGTAGGGAATATACATACCATTTTTATCAAATAAGTATCTAGTATGCACACATAAAAATAGTAGTCACATTCTTCACAGCAAAACAAAAACAAAGTATTTCTATCATGGTGAATTGGACTGGGATGAAAAATCGTGTGCTGGACGTTATGTTCGTGATCATTGTAAGCCGTTGTTTAGGTACCTGATTTCAGATAGTGAAGATCATAAACAATTGTTTGATCTTATAAAGAAAATGTTGGAGTATGAACCGAGTATGAGAATTACGCTAGGTATGTAGTTAATATTGTTATTTTTGAAAAATACTTTTTATAATCTCTATATTGATTATTTTTATTTTTACGTATATATTATCAGAATCTTATTGATAGTTAAATAATGTGGGCATAACAATTTTTAGGTGACGCTTTAAGGCATCCTTTTTTCGAGAAATTGCCGCCACATCAACGTGTAGGTGAGGCGGTAAAATCATCCTCAGGCAGTAGCAGCCGTGAAAGGTCTCACAGTTTATCAAGATGAGATTCAGCTCGATTTGGTTATTATTAATTAATTATTTAGCTACGGTATAATATATAAGTTTAAAAAAGAAAAACGTATCAAAGATGATGATGAGAGATAATGATAAATAATGATTTTAAAATGAAATGTTAAATATTTTCAATGGCGAAATAAAAATTTTACTCCTAAGCTTTTCTTTTTTGAATTTTATGTTTATTACAAAAGAACTTATTCAACATTTTTGTTTTCATTTTCAATAAAATTAGAGACAACATATTCATCTTCGTAACAATAAAACTTTTTGTCACTTTATATATTGGTTTTAACCGACCCAACGTAAAATAATAATAATAATAAGTACGTGTGTTTTGATGTTAAGTGTCGAAAAGTATATTTTTGTATTAAATATCCACAAGTTTTTATTTTTAAGTTTTTAATTAAAAATAACCAAATCGTGCAGCTAAATTTTCTAAAAACAATTTCATTGAGGGTCGGTTCAATAAATGGTTAAATTAGGAAAGAATTTAAAATAATGTTTTTATATATAATCATTAAAGAAAATTTGTCATTGACGTAAAAAAACTTAACAATATACATTTTAACAATTTGTGTTGAATTTACCAGTTACATTACAGAAATAATTTTTATTGCGTTTCAATTGATTTCTATAATTAATATTAAACTGTGTTACTGTAACTATGTTCAACAACAGTAAATTTTATAATTTTGCTTTTATTCTTTGTAAAGTAGGTGAATAAGAATGAGATGACGATGACGATGCACTGAAAAGAAACACGGTCCTTCGTAATACTTAAAACAATGTTTAGAGGACATCAAATGAAATGACTATTTTTAATTATTAGTGTTAGTTTTTTCTCTCCGTCATAGTTTTATGATTATTTGAAAAATTTTATGAAAGTTCATTTTTAAGTTTCACTATCATAATTCTGTTTACTTGAATTGTCTCAACTATGATTATGTTATTTGAATTTTCTTAAAATGTAAGTAGTTCAAATTATTTCGTTCTCAAAAATAAATAAAATTTTTTCAATTTACATTTATTTCCTTCACAATCTGTAATATAAATATGAGTGTTAAAGATTATTATGTTAAGTGAATTTTAATTTTATAATTGTTCGTACAGGATATTTGTCTAACGCCATCATTGATATCGTAAGACTCCAAAAATATAATCAATTGTTTAGTTTTCTGATAATGGATTCTTGTGAATTTTCCTTACTCGGGCTATAAAAAAGTAAGTGAAACCTTGTACGTGTTCAATCGGAGTCAACAACTTAATTTTGTATCACAATAAACTAAGCTCTAAGTATTTTCATTTAATTATAATGTTAATAAAATTATACAACGAGAAAAGTGTTTTTCAATGTTCCCTTAATAATGAAGTAGCGTTTCAATAACTAAACCAAGGAATATCTGGTTATTCATTGGATATCTGAATGAAAGATTATTTAATCATGCAGAAGTTTACAATGTTTGAAAGTAAATTAAATTCCATGGTTATTTCAAGAACTTTGTTGCACCGACGAAGTTTTTAAATGGAGGTCTCCCAATATCAGTTATCGTTAAAATTTCATTGCTACTGATGGAAACAAAAAATCTAGAATGTAAGCCAAACATCAATTATTATTATCTCCATAGAGTCGATATGGTATAAATGCTTAAGTACTACTAATACTGGACATACAGATATCAAACCATGGTACTTTCACTTTCCGCCTTCTTAAGAATTAAGAAATAAAACTACGAAATGATGTAGACAGCATCTAGCTTTCTTTGGGTATTTAGCTAATTTAGTGAGAAATTCACTTTCTTCTAGACTATGATTCACACAAACACAGAGTGAAATATACAAAAAATTTATACTACAAATTTATGAAGAAACCATGAACTAAACCAAAACAAATTACTCAACAACGCGAACAACAATGCTATGAGTCAACCAACCATAAACCATATGAAAGCTGCTACCAATTCTTATGAACACGGGTAAAATATGCAATAGGTAAAACGAAACAACACCATATACATGATACGAGGGGCAAATAAGACTGGACAGAAGAGACGACTACGATTTCAAACACAGAACAGTGACGATAGCCCCAATGTTCTCTACAGAAAATATTGCTGTAGTTGACACAAACATGGAATTATCCACCTTTTCCGCTTTTGGATTTATTGTTTTTCCTTGGTCCGTGAATTCAAGTCGAAATCAAAGTGATTTTCCGAGTTCTTGGTTAATGTAAGTTGCGGCTCTTTCTACACCATAAAACTGGTTTTAAATCGGAGGAATCTCGTTCAATTGGAAAAAATTTGTTTTATGTTTTTTACTGTGTAATTGCCCCACTGGAATAGATACTGAAAATATAAAAATTTTGTATATGTTGACTAAGCTGGATCTTTGTATGAGTTGTGCAAGATCTAAAAAGCAATTGTTCGATTGAAACGTGAAATTGTCTGTTGAAAAATAAACAAAAATCGTTTGTGGTACTTCCTTTCCCACAGATGGGAGCCTTCGAAGTGGCAGTTTCGATTTCTGTTCGTGCATGGTTAAGCATCTGTCTTGCTCTGTAATGATGTATGAGGGCAAGATGATCTTAACTTGGTGGACACGAAGCTATGCTTGTGCGAACTTTGAACAACATCATGAAGTTATTCTCTCTCAAGATTCACCGAAAAAAGCATCCAAACGATTCACAAAGTTACAATGTGTCGTACAGTGCTTAAATCAAAGTAATGATTATAGTAATAGTGATAAAATCTAAATTTACAAACAGCTTTAAAAACTGAAATAATTTAAAACTAATTACGAGATTTTTATTACGTCTAATCTACACAAAGCCGCAGTGATAATACATTGAGTTCAATGGCATTCTAGAGGAAAATTTTGTGAATGTGACATTAATAAGCTAAAAAGCTTTACATAAAACACATAAATCTAGTTATTTCAAATACTTATTGCATTGCAACTAAATAAGTAAACGTTAGTCTAATTTCTGGTTCCAATGTGAATATTGTGGTGAATTGTATTGTATTTTGAAAATGTTATCGTAACGAAAATGAGAGCATTAACTTGTTTTCAGATGAGTTTAATGATATGAAACGTTAGAGTATTATAACCAGGAGATTCGCAAAACTTCCCAAACAAATGAAAGATTTTTTCACTTAATTGTTGTTATAGTTTGTGAACTTCTTAAAGTGTCTGTGCTGAATTAATCACAACTTTATCTTTAACTGATTGCAGATCTTATCAATTTAAAGATTGTCTTATCAACATGTGCTTGACTGTGTATTTTATTTAGTCATTATCGGGTAGTATTGAAAACACCAAAGGGTGATGCGATACTATAGTTTATCTACTTGTCAGTGCTCAATAGCTTAGAAAAGTTTAAAGTTTAAGTCAAATTTACATATCAAAATTAGTTGTGATGTGTTTCTACATGATCAGTTTTGAATAAAAGTAAATTTTTATCAAAAAGGGCAGAAAAATTTGCGAGAAAACGTTTTATTTGTTTTCCAAAAGGTGCACCCTATCGAAGTTTCCATGAAAATTAAAAGATAAAAATTGTAATCAAATGTGTAAACATTAGCAACAGATTAAAATAATCGAAACGATGAATTTATTCCGAAAATTTCATGATAAGAATACTTTTCTTTAAAGAAAGTTATTTTGCTAAACTTATAATTTATAATTCTAGTAGTGATTATGTTAGTGGATTGTGTCAAAAAACCCGGAAAAAGCTACTAGTTACAGCCAAAAATATGAATACTTCTAACGTTTTCATTAAGGTGAGCGTATTATGTTATACTACTGTTATAATTGTTGGAATTATTGAACTGTTAATTGATAGTAGAAAAATTAAACACTAATCTGGAAACCATAGAAAGCCTGATTTCTGAAGCATTCCTAAAACGCTTCGCTACTCACAAAATAGGGGAGGTTGATATCATTTCTTAAGAAAGTGAGTGCAGGCATGTCATTATTAATTTATTCCAGATTTTGGTTTCAAATAACTTTATCAAATCAGTCAAACTGATGAGTTACGACTGAAAAATGAATATTTTGCCCAATTAAGATAATTGAATGAGACCAATGAGAAGATATACCACCAATTTCGTATGAACAATGAAGTAACGTCCAGAAATTCTTCCAATTGTTTTTTGTTTTCTACATCTGTATGACGCAAGGGAAGGTGACTCTTAAAATTCTTTGGTTCTTTATGCTTCAAGAGCTACTGGGAATGTCGGCACATTCATTGTGCAATTATGATTCGTAGAAGGGTTCAAAGGTTTCTCAGAAATACTTTTGATAGACTTTAAACTGAAATGACTCAGCATAGTGTATTCGTACGTATCCATTCATGCTTCTCATGCAAAACTTTGGATCGTACTTAATAAATTTTCTTGTTAATGAAATTTTTTTTGTATTTTTACATACATTTTTTATTGTTTTTGCCAATTTTTCAAATCCCGGTAGAGAAATCCACTCTAGACAGCTATTACTTCCTGGTAGGATTGAAATAACATAACTGGGTACGTTCTCATTCTTTGTTCCAAGTCAATATGATTAAATTTAGGTTAATGTATGCTTCTGTTTGGTTGGTATAGCTTCAAGTTGGTGCTTCTCATATAACAACAATCAAGCATTCTATCAACATCCTTCACTAAGTCAATGCATTCAAAACGCAGTTAGACCTCCGTGTCATTTCCTCTCTGCTGATTTGCTTACTACCGACATTTATCATATCTAAAAGGCTAGTCAAAAATACAAAATTTGAAAAGATATCCATGTAAAATCACCAAGCTTACAACCTTTATTGTGAATTAATTCTTAATAGTAGTAATAATAGTAAGTTCTCATAATCATTCACTTTCAGGCTCTATTTCTTGCCATAGCAGCTAGTTTGCAAACAGTTTTAAGTAACCAAGACACAGTGTATGAGTCTGTCAAGGAAATATGTAAAACATGCACCTGCTTGTCTCAACTGAATGACGAATCATCCTCCGGAAATATCAAGCATTTTATACTCAGTTGTTCTACGAAAAACTTTCAACATATATTGCCAACATGGCCTGAGGAATTCGGGACAAATATAACTTGTAAGTACTAAACATAGTGGGTTTTGGATAACACAAAATTTCAGGACTATTTATTTTTCGCACAGCCGATGTTGAGATAATTGCAACTTATTCGGGGAATCCTATTCGAAGTTTACAACAGTTACCGGAAACAGATGCTGCCATTTCGTTTAGTTGCAGACACTGCGAATTGAAAGAGATTGCTTCAGCTGCTTTCATTGATACCATCAATATATTAAGGCTTGACTTAAGTTGGAACAAGTTAAACGGAGCTGCTCTTCATCCTGATGTATTCCGTGGACGATATAGTGATAAAGAATATAATCCAATTGGAATACAAGACTTGGATTTGAGTCACAATGAGATTGATTCGTTTGAAAGTAAGACATTTGAACACTTACAACATTTGAAACGACTTAATCTAGCCTACAACAGATTTGGAGACTTGGAACGATCCAAACTAGCAATTGGATCCATCAAGAGTATTGAGGTGAAGCAAACATTGTCATATTATCTACGTACAATATTTAATTTCCTAATCTATCTTTCAGTTTTTAGATCTGTCTTATAACACTTTAGAGAACCTTCCAAGTGTTATGTTTAAAGACTTAAATAGTCTGAAAGAAATATGGCTTGATGGAAATAATTTTAAACGTATTCCTTTAAGTTTAAATGGAGTGGGTAGTTCACTGGAGTTACTCTCCATCGGTAACAATCCCATTCGGGAAGTAAACGAAGGCAGTTTCTTAGGATTAAAGAGACTTTCACATCTTAATATAAGCAGTATGCCTTTTTTAAGCAACATCGATGTTGGCACATTCACGCATCTGGATAATCTAGAAGTGTTGCTATGCAATAATAATACAAAACTAACAAAATTTGATCTAGCAAGTCTGATGGAGAATAAAAATATCAAAGAGGTAAAAGATTGATATTCAAACAATTGTAAATATATGAATAATGCTCTATTTTTCATTTTAGCTCGATATTTCACGTTGCAATCTAACAGAGTTTACCACAGGTGATCCAGATAGTGAGAGTATAAATGAAAATTCTACAATGAAGTGGTCAAAATTACGATTACTGAAACTTTCATCCAATCCGTGGTATTGTGACTGTCATTTTGTGAAGCTTCTCAAAGACTTTGAAAAGATAGGAAATAAAGAAATATACTATGATCACGAGGTCAGATGCGCATCTCCATATTACTTTGCCGGCGTTCTTCCCCGGGAATTAAACTATGAAGAAATTTGCCACCCTCCAGTGCACCGTAAACAACTGAAAATTCCAATACATGAGCCAACAGTTCGTCCACGACAAGTTGCTCTTTCCATAATTGCAGTTTCTTTCGTTGTAATTTTAGGACTGATATCAGGTTACTTGATAGTTTTTGTAAAACAGAAATTAAAGAAAAATAAGTTTGGTTTCACACAGCCAATACGTTACACTACAGTGCGGAATAGTACAATATCTGTTTAATAAATACTTTTAATCTAGTCTAGTTATTGTTGTTCCTCATAAGAACAAGACGATGTATTAACGTGCCAACCAAAGTTTCAAAAATTGTATTTTACATTTTTTAGTATATTGTATAAATGTTATTTAACTAATTTTTATGGAAACATTTTTGTGTTTAAGTATTCTCTAAACATGGCTTGTGTATCGGTTTATCAGATAATAGAATTTATATAATAAATTTTGTTCCTTCATATGTAAAAAATTGCAGAATTTAAACATCTGTAGAATTTTGAAGTAACTGCGTTTTATTATAAAGAAATAACTTGTTAAAATATACATGGCTCTTTATCACGTCATAATTTTGGATTTAACAATAAGTAAATATCACTCAAGTATTTCTTCCGAACCTAGAACATTTTGGTTTGGCACTTTAATGTTGAATAAATTTAATGGTGCCTTCTGTGAAAGAAAATCCCTGAATTCTTCGTAATTATCAACTTTTGATTTTTTCGATTTCAATTTTTCCATTGCATCCTCACTTTCGCTACCACTCATTTCCGAATCATCTTGTAAGTTTTCAGGTGGTAAGAATTTTTCAATATCTATTCCTTTTTTCATTAGAGCATTACGTTCCTTCAAAAGCATTTCCTCCCGAATGGGATCGATTTTCTCCTTTAGTTGTTTTAAGACCGGTCTAAATTTTTTCTTAGTCAGGTTCGTTTCTTTCGTTATAAAATCCATATCCATGTCACCAGTGCTCTGTTTTCGTTTATTTTCCCTTGTTTCTGAATCATCATCCATGTATGCATAAAATTCATCATCTAACTCAGCAGGTTCTGTTTCTGCATTACTGATCATATTTTCCAATTGATTATTCTCAAGTGATTCACAAGAATCAGTTTTCATTGTAGCACCCAAATTGGCGTCGATGTGTAGTGTAGATTCTAAGTATTTGTTGTAGGTTAACAATAATCTTTGGAAATCGTCACAACAGCCGGACAGTGATGTCTCAATGTTCCTCATTGAATCCACCATATTCAGCATTTCATCTGCGTTTTTTGAATATGATTCTTCTAATATACTGTCATCCTCGATAGAAAATCTTTGTAAATTCTCATCTAATTGATGGAGCTCGTTTGCCACAGCTGTTATGGAAGAATTAACTCTCAGCGAAGTATCTTTTAAAACTGCCAGCGGACCAAATTGTGTTTGACGTAATACACCTTTATGGAGTTGTGATAAATCTGCCGGTGTTCTTGAATTATGTCCCATTGTCAGATTTTGAAAAGATTCTTCTTCTTGCAAGATATCACCTTCAATCAAAAACGTTAACTGTGACAACTCTTTGTTTATAAACGGAATATTGCCGTCTTGAGCCACCGACAATGCCAATCTTAGAAGAAATTGTGATTGAACGTAAGTAAAGATGTTGTAAAAGTCCTAAAAAATAATAAGTTTTTATAATTTTAAATAAACTTAAGTCATATTACTTTGATGTTTGATGGGTTATAGTTTGCAACTTCTTCTGTAAAATATTCACAATCATTCAAGTCTTCCATGGGAGCATATAAATTGGCGAATTTTTGCGACAGAGGATGGTGTCTTTCTATGTTTCTCGTAGCCTGAAACAGTGTCATTGTTATGTCCTTTATAGATTCTATACAATTCCAAGCTCTTTCATATTGCTTCTTGCTGAAATCAGCGATCACAAGAACATTAAACGATGTATTACATAACCCATCAAAATGTTACCTCAACAAGATGCTATTTTCGCTCGACTTTATAAAAACAACTTCATTGAAATATGCCACATTCCTCTTGATTGATGTTTCATATCGTGAAATTGTCTCAATCAGTTTGGCAAGACGTCTTTCAGTGAATTTGTTTCGTACTTTTGAGCCTACTTTAACAGCATACAATAGTCCATAACCGCCTAGGGCTACCGTAAATAAGGATTTTATAGTTCTGAATCTACTTCCTACTACATGATTCCATAAAAATGTTCCAATTAACAAACACGAGGCGTTAGTATATGTTAACCGCTCGACATTTGGCGGATTTGATTCTGTCTCATAGAATACTTGTTCCAGGCACTCTACATGGTCTACAAGGAGTCGACTTGAGGCTAGAATTTGTCTTACGAAGCATGCTGACAGTTTCTAAAATGTGAAAATTAGAATTGATACTCATTTTTAAAAAGATCATATTTTTACTGAGCTCTGAAGAAGTTCGTCCAACACAGGAAGAATGTTTAAAGAAATTGGTGCGCCACTCATGAATTTGTTCTAGAATGACATTGATATAAATCAAAGTAGAAAGTTTTGCTTAACAATTTCTCACTTACAATTTTAATATTTTCCATTTCAGTCTCAAAATTTTTCCATAAAACCTTCTTAACCAAAAATTAAAAATATATAACATATATACTTCGCGTACCGACCAGCGTTTTAACAAAATATACAAGAAATAAACTAGTTTGTTTCCAAAAATATTTATGTTCAACAATTAATAAAGAATTTGATATTATCTCTTACAAATATTATAAAAATTGCATATGAAATAAATGACAATTTCAACCTTTTTTGGTCATATTGATACCGAAAATTGCAATAGCTTACTTAACCATTTTGTTTACAAAAATCCGGTCATGCAATTCAGTTGACAGGTGCTCTGCACTCACGTAGAGCACTCTAGTGTAAAACACTGAAAACACAACGTTGTCGGTAATGCAGGTGTTGGAAATTTCGATCTGTTAGATTACCAACGTCTGCAGGCCATTAAATTAATAACTATTATTATTATTATTCAATGCAATGTTATTATTTCAATGCTTCGGGCGAAAAAAAGGATTTTTGTCCCAATTGTTCCATAATATTTCTATGCTGTTTTTAGTAACTTATGCATAGGTTTATATATCAAGGGAATGAAATTTCTGTAGCCGAGTGATTTTCTGTCTAGCGCTTCCAGTACGAATACTATCCACAGATATTTTCGGATGCGTATAAGGCATGTGGATATGGGATATCACCTAACAATTATCCCACTTGAATTTAGTTAAGAATCCTTTCAACAACATACATGCTGCAGATAAATGAAAAACAATAAAGCCCATTAAACATTTATATATTATTTATCACAAAAACATTGAAAAAATAAATAAAAATATAATCCTTAAATTCATTAATAATTTTTACATTTGTATGTTTAATACAGGAAAATCAGAACAAAAGATGCACACGTAAATAAAATTAGATAACCATTTACTTGTGATGATGCTTAAACATTATAATCAAAATTTAACAATTATTGTTTCGTGTATCACGTTCGCTATATAAACAATTTAAACAATACCAGAACTTAAATGGAAGATGTGTTTTAGTCTCTAGTGAAAATATTATGATTTATGATAAAGATATTTTGTTCACGATACTGTAGCTAAATTTATTATTTAGGCCATGAATATGTTTCTGGGAGTGGAGCGTGATACTCTAGATCATACATTTGTGATTTGATGAACGACATTTTATCTTTGGGCTCTGGCATAACTGTTGCTAGACCTGATATGTAGAGAAAGATAAGTTATGGTAATAGTATTCATGGCTAAAGTGCATATTGCTTACCAGTTTGATAAGCGTAGTCCATGATCTTTGATGCAATTTCAATTGAACAACTGGTGATTGTCGATAACGGTGGGTACAGACTTCCTCTTCCTAAATCTTCGTCAGTGACAAGTTCGGCAAGTCTCTGTTTGATGAATGAATTCATAAATAGTTACCACTAAATGCATTTTTAATACTTACTTCTGCAGACATTAAAAATAATTCTTCGGGAATTTTCGTCATAGCAGCGCAAATTACACCAAGTGCTACTCCAGGGAAAATATATGAATTATTTCCTTGACCCGGATAGTATGTTCGTCCTTTAAATGTGACCGGAGCAAATGGTGATCCAGATGCGAAAACGCATCTTCCCTAAAATGTTGAAAAATTTCAATAAACGTATTCTTTATACAAATAAATTTTAGCATGTATCATACGTCCGAATAAATGTAAGCATCGCTGGCAGTACATTCAGCTTTACTGGTGGGATTCGACAGAGCAAAAATCACAGGTTTCTGGTTGTACTCAGCCATTTTGTGTATAATCTCTTTGGTAAATGCACCTGCAATTGCTGCAGCACCGATGAGTATTGTTGGTTTTAGTGCATCAACGGCTTCTTCAAGTGTATTCACAGGAGCATGTTCTTGTGCATAAGGTTGTTTGTTCTCTGTTAGTCCTCCAGCTGGTCGATTCCTTACAATGAGTCCTTTAAGAAAATTATTTGAAAGTTTACATTAGTATGTAGCGTTTTGTTTTATGAATCACACCTTTGCTGTCAACAAGCCAAATTCGTTTTTTCGCTTCCTCTTCAGTAAGACCTTCTTTCATCATTCCCATAACACATAGTCCTGCGATGCCTAATGCAGCCTCACCAGCACCTTGGAATAATATCAGATTGTCCTTGAGCTTAGTATTTGTTACTTTCAAGGAAGCTAAAACACCAGCCAATGCAACTGAAGCAGTGCCCTGAATATCATCGTTGAATGTACAATAAGATTCTCTGTATTTTTTCAACAGCCTGAAAGCATTGGAATTGCCAAAATCTTCAAATTGTATGAGACAATGCTGTCCGAAACGCCGCACGACAGCGTGCATGAACTCGTCGATAAATTCATCGTATTCTGGTCCAGTTACTCGTTTCGAGCGAAGTCCAATGTAAAGTGGATCATCTAATATTGATTGTGTATTTGTTCCCACATCAAGTGTAATTGGTAAGCATTGAGAGGGTTTTATTCCAGCTAATGCAGTGTAGAGAGATAACTTTCCTACAGGAATACCCATACCATTTGCACCCAAATCTCCAAGACCCAAAATACGTTCACCATCAGTAACGCAAATGGCTCGAACGTCAGTAGCAGGCCAGTTCTGTAAATATCAAGAAATTAATAAGAATATCCGTAGAAAAATTCGCTGGCATGTACCTTAAGGACATCATAAACATGTCCTTTATCATTTATATTGATAAATAATCCTTTGGGATGTTGGTAGATCATGCTAAATTTCTGGCATGCTTCTCCTACTGTTGGTGTATACACTATAGGCATTAACTTTCCAATATCACTCGCCAGGAGTTTATAGAATAGCCGTTCATTTCGTTCGGCCAATCCATTGAGATACATGTACTTGTCCAGTTCATGACTCAGTCTATCCAGAAGAATGTGACAATGCTTGATCTGTTCCTCGTCGCTTTTCACTACTCCAGGTAATAGTCCATGAATGCCAAGTAGTTGTCGTTCCTCGCGAGTGAATGCAAGGCCCTACAATAGAAAATTTAAATGAAATAAAACGTTCTCCAATGACGAATGTGAAAATGACAAAATTAAAATTAAAACTATCATCATAAGAGCAAAGAAACTCTTCTGATCTTACATAACCACAGAGTAAGCAGCGAGCACGTTATCTTGCATGTGTGATTTAATGACTGGGCATCGTGGTTTTTACTCTAATTGAGCTGCAGTTGTCCAAGCGTTCATCGAATTTGTGCAATATTCTTCAAAACGTTGTGAAATTGCATTGCAATAGCCAGTAATAGTAGGTTTTATCGAAATCAAACACCTTATGTCTCTGAGATTTCAGTTACGACAAAGATTAAGTAACTTAATCATCACATTTATGGAAAAACCGGTGATGTAACTTGTAACATTAAACAAAATTCCAAAAAGATGCAAGAGAATTTGTGACATTACGTGTATTCTGGTAAAATAAAGTCTAAAATGAGGTTTTCTTGTTAAATCTTCCATAACTAAAATATCACTCAAGTAAAACGTTATACATGGTGATAAAATAAAGCTTTGAGATTGAATTGGACAAGGAACATATGTCAAGCTAAACGATTAGTATTCTCTTAAATGCCACGATTTGTGTAGTGATCACATCATAATCCATACAGTTACTCAAGGCCGGCATGAAGTAATGAAATATCATATTCTATTTGCGTACTATCAGCATAATGCGATAAGTAGTGATGTTTGCGGACGAAGTTATTATCAACGAAACCAAAATTTAGGCTAAAGCTCTCAACCAGGCAGGTGTGGTGTTTAATTTTGGTTTATTAAATTTAATTGAAATTTTCGTACTTACAACAGAATTACTAAGAGCTTTCGCTTTTAGGCTATTACTAAGAACTTTTCTGAACATTTTCCACGAGTTGTGTTTGAATTTAAATATTCACTAATTTGCATAAATCACTGACCGCTGAATTTGCCTTGACGTAGATTATGGTGAATTTTAATTTTCACAAAAATTTATCACTTTACGGAAATTTTCCACACACTGGCGATCACCTCGAACCGACAAACTGGTATAATTTTTGTAAAAATATAAGCATTCACCTTATCGCACCGAAAATATAAATTTTAGCAGTGTTGTTCTGGACTAAGCCTGTTCGAGTGAGCGTACCATTATTTATATCGAAAATTTTCTTGATTATATTTTTAATTTAACCCAGAAAATAAAAACAACCTAGAATTCATGTTTTTGTTGTGACGCTGCACATGCATAGCAAATACATAGGCCAATGGATTTACTTGTAACAATTTTATGATAAAAATATAAAGCCAAATTTGGAAATTTTTTAGGATAAGATTGTGAGCAGACATAAACAGCTTATCAGTTTTATTAGGAACTCTTATCACACACTTTGTGCTACACACGCTTCGTTGAAATCAGCCTCATCGATCTCTTGAGGAGTACCTAAATATGGAAAATTTTAAATTTACCCTCAAAATGATCATGGAAGTTCCCAACGCTTGGTGGGAACATAGCCAACTTTAACATTGGGAAAAGCTTTTTGAAATTCAAATTTTCCACAGAACAGTGCTCTTTGTGCAGTCGAAAAATAAAATTTATTCTCCTTTTGGAATTTTTCATTTTACCAAGTGTTTTACAAATTCAAAATTTTATTTCAACAAACCGGAAATCGACTATATCTACATATCATTGATTCATTAATAATTGTTATTATACAGTAGAACCTCTTTTATCCATCTCTCTGTTATCCGTCACCGAAAATGTCGTAGATGTCTTCACATTATGCAAAAAATTATAGATTGGTATGTGAGGTAAGTCAAAGTCAATAACAAGGACGCATTGATTTTAGGAAAATTGCACAGCACAGTTTAGGCTGTCAAAATTAACCGACTTTTTACCATCACATTGAATATTTGTTTTGATTCTTTCGTTATGTAGATATGTACAAAATTATTAATTCGTCACTAAACATATCTTTCGTTAAGCTTGTTGTTTGTCAATCTTCTCGTTTTCTCAAATTCAAGGTTCATCCCATTGTTTTTGAAACTTTTCCATTATCCGTCATTTCGATTATCCGTCACACCTCTGGTTCCGCGCCTGACGGATAAAAGAGGTTCTACTGTAACTATTATCATTTATTGCATATGAAGTAATGATAAAATTTTAAATTTTGTTTCTGAGAGATGAAACTAATTCCAAATATTCTGAAAGTTCGTGCAGCCCAACTTGATATCAGTGACCTCATTGAATTGAAGAAAAATAACAAAACCAGATGATTAAAAATCTTTATCTTAAGCACGAAAACAATTATACAATAAATTTATCACAAATTGTTATTGAAAATAATTGAAGCAAAATTTTATCATCACTGTATATACAATATTATTATATAATATCGGTTATCAATAATTTTTCCCACTTGAAACCGAATCGATCAACTTTTGTTGCTACCACAAACTTTGAAAGTCACCTAATAGAAGCAAATTTTTTCTTGAATTCCTTCAGACAGGTGCCTTACATTTATTATATTTCTATTGAATAGGTTACATTGTAAGTAGCACGTGTTGATTTGATTTATTTCAACTTCATACACGGTTTCTATCACCACCTGTTCAACGGATATTTTAGTAACACGATCAATGTTAAAATATCTCTCAGAATGTTATCAATAATTTTATGTCCCAACCCCTCAAATATGATACGAAACTTGAGATTAGCTTTATAAATTATTGTGATCTTTACTAATGGAACATTCACATTCATGGAAAATTTCACGTGACTTTGAGGTTTTGCAAAAGGTGAACTCGATTACTTCAAACGCTGTGAGCCATGACCATGATTATTGCATCAAAGTTTACTGAAAAGTGTCCATATTTAGAATAGTAATTAATTGCAATTACTAGTTGCAAAACATTCTAATTTTCTGCTTCTAGAAAGTCACAGCATTTGAATTTGAAGACCACACACAAGGAACTATTTTACTCTTGAGCTGATTCTTTAGCACCTTCACTCACTGTACTTCAGTTTTTCGTTATTGTTCTAATTGGGCTTGCGTAAGTTTTGTTAGTAACTTTGTTATGCAATGTCATGGTGTTAATCTAGTGGAACTAATTCTGGACACTTTTGTAAAACGTTATGTTTTTTAAAGTTAAGATGAGACTCCATTGTAATTTGTAATTTTAAACTATGATTGTTTTTCTCATTGTTTCAACATAAATTTCTTGGAGTTGTGAATGAGACACTCATATACTCATATTGGTCTTATGATTTGTTTGTATGCGAGGAGTATGTTTTTTGCTGTTGATGAGTTTATTTTTATGTTCCGTGTAACTCGAGTATCTAGAATTTTGTGAATCTGAAGATCAATACGACATGACTGAACTTAAAGAAAACTGTTATTATCTATAATTTCAAAAACCTACTCCCAACTGTGAATGTAAGAAGTAGAATTAATAATTTGAAATTATAATTAATATTTGAAAATATTATTTTGTAATTACTAAGAAAATTTACTAACAGCAGTTCAGTCAAAACGCAATAATCGAAGAAATAAAACAAGTGTGAAATGGGTCACATACTCGTTACATGTTGAAATAATGCGATTTGTGCAAGTTAATAATATATTCCAATGTTTCAATGCTAAATTATGTGCCAATTGAATTTCCCTTTAAGCGAGTAAAGGTCGTTTCACTTTTCAGTGCAATGTCTAAGGAAAACAGGTTGACGAGAGTACACTTTAACCTAACAGTTTACCCATTTAAACGAAGTTAATAACGAATAGTTTCGAAACAAATGCGTCAATTTTTAACTATACCACATTTGAATTTACAACTCAGTTTGAATGAAGGAAAGGTTTGTTCATATAATTCAATTAGCAGCAAAGGTCAGAGATTTGTCTAGTTTAGTAAAAGCTTCCGTCAGGTAACATTTCCAGGGACGACAACTCCTAATGCCTACATTTTCACTTCCTTTAAAAAGCACTAAAGGGAATTCCGATAAAATGGTATAAATTTCTGTTAGATAAGTAATAGTATCTTTCACATTGATTTTGTTGAATTAATTAATTTTGAAAATGGGTCAGATTTTATGTGTTTTCTAAGACATTGAAATTTGAAGACGCTTAAAATTTTAATTTCACAACAAACACTGATTTACAAAAATGTTTCACTGTCAATATCTAATCACGAGCAAACAATGAATATGCAAAATTTTCTCAAAAATACACTTATGTACGTGTGGAAAATATATAATTATAAATTTTTCATTAGCAAAATCAGTTTAATTTTGCTGCATTTAACTTCAACAGAATTCACACTAAAATAAAAATGTTCTAATCTAAAATACATATGAATCATAGTTTTTCAAGTTCAACTAGAAAAGCGAAAATTAAAAACTGAAAATTGGAAAATTTTATTTGCGGCATTTTCCCCATTGAAATGTCAAAATTGAAGGGGAAGAAAATTTTATTCGTGTCTCGCCCTCTTTCTGCAGGTAATCATCACATTGAATTGAGTGTGAAAATTTGAAAAGAATTTAAAACAAAACCACGTCTTACCTTGTTATACTGTTTCATATAGAGTTTATCCAAACCAGATGTACTTCCAGGAATCTCTGAATCAGCAGAAGTCCCCCAGTGACCGATTTTATCGCGTCTTTCAAACATTTCTTGCGAATCGATTCCTCCCAATTTCTTATGTGCACAACAGAACGAACGAACGTTGACCGTCTTTGCTGTCAATTCAACTACACCGTTTGATGAAACCGAAAGCCCCGAGAGACAACGATCAACTGCGGTGACTGGGGCAAGGTTGACTGAATTGTTTAGCAGCTGTTGACGCTGACAACTGAATTGCGGTTGCTGCTGTTGTAAGTGCCTGTATTTTCCGGAACAATTGCAACAAGCAGTACTGCTGTCGTTCACTTGATTACATGCAGTAGATTCTCGCACAACTTGGGCTTTGCAAACTTGCTGGTCATGGTGACATGCGCTGCCGTTACCTGTCATGCAAATTCTCGTGTTGCCGAGCTCTTCCCCGTTTCCACAGGGTTGATTTAAGGGTAGCGAACTACACACACATCTATAATATCCATTCTTAGTCTCGTTGCTTTCTTTGTTAACCGGAATTGTCGTCTTGTACACGAGATTTTGCCCTCCGTTGATTTGTCCTTTGCCTTGATTGTAGGGCGATGCATGAGGTGACAGCTGGTTATGATGCAATTGTCTATGGGGAAACAAATAATATATTCAACTACATACAAAATTGATAATTATTTTATTTAGCATCATATCCATGTTTCATACACAGTTGAATCTACATTTGGCACATCTCAATAAATTTTTTGAGCATTCTTTTGATAAGTGAACCAAACAACCCATTCTGGTGCCAACATCCGTCGCAGCGAGAAAAACAATTCAATATCATTTGGTTTTCAAGCTTTTACACATTTGAGTTTTACGAAAGATATCTTCTACTTGTCTTTATCTCTATCAGATAAGAAATGGAATTGTGTACAGAAGATTAAGAATTCCAGATTATGAATTGCTCAGATGAACAGATTTTGTTTTCTTAAGCCCCATTTAGACGATCAGTTACGTCTCAGTTTCAGTTGAGATGTCAGTTCAGTTCAAAGTCGTGACCATTTACATGAACTCAGTGTTAAGCATTCGAAAGCATTTGAAATTTCCCTTTTCAAATTTTGCGTACTAATCGTCCCTTGTTATTAAAATTCCAGTTGCAATTTGCAGCATTTACACATCAGTTTCATGATTTACACGTCAGTTGAACTGATATCTCAACTGAAATTGACACGGAACTGATCGTCTATAGGGCTTTATGACACAACAGTGATGTTCATCTTACAAATTAACATGGCGCTGTCGTCCAGCTTTTTCCGGCTCTGGATATTTTACAAACTTTTACCAACTTCATTTCACCATTTCCTTCGATTTTCAAGGTTCCTTACTGTTAATTCCGTCCGTCTGTCACAGAGCTGTATCTCTTGACCCATAATAGGTAGACACTTGAAATTTTCACAAAGTGTGTAGTATTATGACCGCCATAACAACAAATAATAAAAAATGTGATTTTTTGTGTGTAAGGTGGAACGGAACCCTTGATGTGCTTGTCAGACACTCACTTACCCACATTAACTTTAGATTTTGTTAGACCCTTGGTTGCTTGAATTGTTCATATTTTAATTGATTTCAAATTTTCGAATGAAATTAATTGAAAGTTTTGAAGAAATTGTAATTTTAATGAATTTAAACTCGCGGCAATGAGAATGAACCACGTCGCCATCTGCATATTTCTAGCGCAACTATGTATCGAGTGGAGTAATTTAAACTCAGGTATTATCGAGAACTAATTTGAACTGGATTTGACAGTTCTGCTCTACTGGAGTGGCGACTAGAATGTGTGTCAACTTTAATTGTAATTTTGTAAATGGAACTTGTGTGAAGAAGAAATATTAGTAACAGATATACATATCAACTAAGAAGATAAGTCAAAAGTCGTTAAATGGTTACCACAAGTGCCAACCTTTCCCATATCTCGAGTATACAAGTCTAGGCATTTTTACGAATTTGGATTTGAACTCGATAGTAAAGGAACGTTCACATCCCAACGTCAAAGTGGAAAGTGAAAGCTCTTGCCGGTATTTAGTTCACATTCCTACGTCAACGGGGAACTGATATTTTGTCCTTTTCTCACATATGGAGTGATGCATTACTTCTTGTCTTTTCGCCGAAAAATCCATCTATTGTTGAAATAATTTCCAAAACAAGGATATGAGCGAAAACGGGAGCGGACAAAGTGGAAATTTTCCCACTTTCACATTGACGGTGGGGTATGAAGTTTCCTTTAAAGATGACACAGAAGTCCCTCGTACAGTTCTGACTACAAATTAACTTCATTATCACAAATATATTGAAAATTTTATTAAAAAGTCCTCAATGATCGAAACGTAGGTCAAGTCAAGTCAAGTTAAATCACTGACAAGTCAAGTTAAATTAACAAAGTACATGTAACCAATGGACCTTTGGTGATAATTGAACAAATATAGATTCAGAACCTAGAGACATCTAACCCACCTCTTGATATACGATTGATTCAATCTGCTGATCATTTACTTTAACTAATAATCAGATTTCTGAAGCAATTTAATCAGTTGGGAACAGTGAAATGTGTTGCAGCGTACTGCAATGCTCATCAAGATCATTTTCTCAATACAGTCATCAGTTTGAATTAACCTTCAAATGACATCCAATTCCCAAAAAAGAGAATTCCGTAGATTGTGCAAACTGAGCGTGATGCATCAAAATTTTGTTGATCAGAGAATCGCTAATGATTTTGCTTTGCTTCAGCATTCCAAAAGTTCTGGATAAATCAGCTGACGCAGTAGGCCACACTCATCGACCAACAAAAGTAATTCAACTTTGCCGCAAATGAAAACGAAACCGTCGACACGACGTCATTCGTCGAGAATAGTCACGCCACAACACACAGTAATGCTTTTTTTGTCGTCGCTGCGCGTTGCTCGGCACTTCCGCTTTGCTTAGTTTGCGTTGGTATGCGACACTAACGTGAACAAACTTCTCCAGTTCTCTCTCAGTATAAGTTCAAGGCGTTCTCCTTCGTTCAATACAACGCATTGAAACTTATTGTGTAATACGCGCACAGTTGCATCATTCGAACAGCTGACTGCGATAAGGCAAATGATGCTTGAATTCGAAGATAGCGCTAAGAAAGTTGAATGATTTAATTGCCTCGGTACAGATTCAATTTGCTTCAAGTGTTTCTCTTGCAAAATAATATGCGCTCCTGCTTTTAAAACCAATCAATCAATTCTGAGGGTGGATGTCGCGTGCATTACGGTTTCAATGCGACAGTGGACTACATAGTTGAACAACAAAAATTGATTGGATGTGAAATATACAAAAATATATGAAAATATACAAATTGAATAATTATTTTAGATTGAATTGAACAAAATCAAAACACTTCAATCAACCATTCAATTTAGATGCGATTGCTTTGTTGTTGATCAACTGATTGTCAACTGATTACGAACATATAACTTGATACGAAAATTGCCAATAATAAGCCTGAAGTGTGGTTTATGGTTTATCAATACCGGATCACCGTGATATTAATTGAGTTGTTATTAGTTCAAATCTTTACCTCTCATTGAATTCAGGATCCATTAGCTGCTGATCTCTGCACATAGCTGATCCAGAGCTTCCCATTTTGCAGAATTTTAATTAAGAGAAATGCACCAGAAATCACAAACTTTTTCTTCACTTTTCACTTAGAAAATGTATTTTTCCACTCAGTCCAAATGATTATCTCACTTTATAACGAATAAGCCATTAACACTACAAATGATCAAAGTCATATGTGTTAGGTTGATAAATTACTTTGAAATTTCACTTTTACTATAAACGCGCAATTTATTGAAATCCACATGCAATACGATCTGTCTAATTGTGATGTTTGAGTGCAGTTGAACGAACCGTTGCAGTGAAAATTTCTTTTTCCAAATTTTTCAAAAATAAATCAACAGTTTTCCGGTTTCTTTGTTATGTTTACAGTTGTTGTTTTAGCTTTCCTAGCGTGATAAGATGAGTTAAGAAAACTCAGCTTTGAACACGAAATGCCCGCCTACCGAGACGGTCTAATATGAAGTTTCATCTGAAACGTCCGAAAACGTACTGGCAACTTTGCAGTTGGTGTCGAAAGATTGACCAGAAACTTTTTGCTGACAAACTTTAGAAAAAGTCGAATCATCCGATGCAATTACAATAAGCAATTCTATAAGAATATGTAGACTGATTTGTTGTAGACTTGTTCAACCCCAACTGAACATGACCTGATCACTGATCACTCATGTCGCTATCACTAACTGGATGTGCTTGATCAAGATGCAAAGGTTATTTCAAGGCTTTGAAAACGTTTACCAGCCACGCGTTTGTTATGCAACAGTGTTTTCAACAGTATTGTTGACAAACGAACAAAATAAATTGTTAGAAGAAGTGAAAACTAGCTGAAGTCTATTGAGTTTCGTGGATTATGGCAATTGCATTCAAAATTGTCGAATGGATCGTTAGTTTTGTGCATGCAATACAGCAATTAACTATATTAACTACGATGGATTTCACTTTTCAGTTTGAGGAGTCTTTCAATTTTTTATAATTTCAACGATTTATTGATTTACAAAAACCGTCGTCATACCCGTAAACCCGATTCAAGGCCAAAATGGCCAGTGAATTGTGTTACTTTTTGTCGGTTTCATGAAATTTCCAACAGGCAACTCTTCCGCAATTCGGTAGCTTGTGGTTTGAAACGATAATACAAAAAATACTGATCTCTATTAGATCGAAGAATCAAGTGATAAACGTTCTTTAAATGAAGAAACGCTGTAAGGGTTACAAGTCTCTGTTAACCGCATAGAGCTACCTGTTTCTAGAATGAAACAAGATATTACAAAATAAGTTTTATAAATTAAAATAAAAAAGTTTTCCAACTGAAAAATGGTTCCATAAAAGTGCGATTTAATATTCTATAATAATTTTTTAGTGCAACTTAAAAAAGTCTCATAAACTTTTATGTTCCATGTAAAATTTAAATTCGTTCATGACTTTGTTAAATCACGGATTTCACTTTTAAAAACATTTAAATCACGTGTAACTGATCCTTTCACTTGTGACACTCACTCAGTCAAGGCAAATATATGCACGATATCCGTCACAACAATTCTTGATTCAACAAGATAATTCACTTTAACTCACTTTGAACACTTGAACGCAAGTGATTTTGACTAGAAGAAATTTTTCTTAAAACTCAAAATTCAATTGTTTCAATCCACCTTGACTTGATTGTAATTAACAATATTTAACTATTTTCCATTGGCTGGTGTTTACCTTTTCACGTTGAGTCGGCTGTTGAGCAAAAAGTTGTTTCTGAAATAACGAAAAATTCAAGAGCTCCAACTACTATTTGTGTTCACGTTTTTATTAAAGTCAAACAAGAAATGTGTTAAAAATTTTTGCTTAATCCATGTAACGAAATTATACACCTCTTACAAGTTACTTACTAATTAGACCACAAAACTCTTAACCGTTTGATGTTATACTGCACGTTTCTAAATCGAAATCCATGAAGATAATATTCATTGTGCAGTTCAACATAGTGCACCCTGTCTGGTTCTGGTTCACATCATAAATTATTCCATTTAAAAGCTAATAATTTTACTTTTAATATAATACTTCGATTTTGTACTTGTTGGAAACCTTGGAAATAGAGGAGTGTGGTCTAGTTAAAGGTTGCTTACACTTATTATTCTATGAATTCAGTAGTAACCAGTCGTCCTCAGGACAGGCTACGAATGCCAAGCAAGTTTCATTCATAAATATCTCGGCGTTTCTATGTAGAGATATGAGTTATTCTCATCAAAACCGTCTCCTCAGCAAGATGATACATTGACTACCAAGAGTCTAATTGATCGGATTACCCGGTAATACTCTTCAGTCATTGATCATGAACTTGAACTCAACCGATATATTAACTCATTGTTATATCCTTCAGGTGGTTTTACTAAACTTTGCAAGTAACTAAACATAATAACACGAGCATCCGCTTGTTGTCTTTGATGTAGCGGCTTAAGTCCGAAAAAATAGTTTTGATTGAAAAGAATTTTCAAAGCGGAAAAGTCTTCATTGAGTCTCGTCTGAAAATTGAATTTTTATTTCATGATGGAAGGTTACATAAACATCTTGTCAGCCATAAATGGTATTTCAATTGTTGAGGAAATGACGATCAATGATTATTCTATTATATAACTTCAAGGACATGTGCTATCTCAATCGACATGCGTCAAAAGCCAACAGCGGTAGAAGTGAAACTTTTTATGAAATGTTATAGCTGTCAACGAGAAAGCAGTCCGATCACCATTCTCGGCATTTCCTCTTTGTGCAAATTCTCGCATACTTTTCCCTGTTCTTAGCTAATAAGAAAATGGGAAGGAGTTTAACAGTGTGTAGTGTAGTGTCCCACATAAAGTTTCAACTTCAACCAGGGGGTTAAACTTTATCACGCACGGCACTCCAACGCGGTAGAATTTAACAAGTATTATAGTGTAAGTCAATACAATAACGGCATTTTCTTTTGAAAATAAGATGGACAACTTGAATGCTATAACCGGAAATGAGTGGGTGTTGTAACAAAAATCAATATCCTCTAAGCACTATTTGAGACATCTTGATGTTCTAACAATGGCAAGACATCAAAAGGCAATATAGAACCATTTGACAGGAGAAATATATCGATTGCCTTAAAAATGAACAGTGTAATAGAGTTCAATCGATAGGACAACCTGTTTCTATAGAGACATTGTATTGTTGAGTTGTAAACAAACCATAACTTGGATTGGCCTTTACATGCAGGTATAGCGTTCACTGAATTTGGGGATTTCGAATGACACACGTTTAGGCACATTTTGGAAAACGGGAAACTTTTCACTCAAAAAAAAACTATCCAAATGAATTCCTTCTTTGAAAATCAACTCTCTTTCGTTGCTATAATAAGCAGTGGATAAGGTTGGAACATGTGTTTCCTGGAAGTCTAGTTTAGTTGGCCAAGCGTTTCCGTGATAGTTTGAGCTATTCGCTTCGAAGTTTTTGAAATTTTTCCTTATATTTTTTTTTAAATTTTCTCATAAAGCCTGATTGTTTCTTCAGTTTAAGTGAAGAAGGAAGCGTTACTGCTATTAAAAAAATCTCTTTGATTGTGGAATTCCGACTGATAATATTGTGCACGTTTAAAATGTAATTTCATTAGTTGAGGGAACATTGACCTTCAATGTGGATATCATCATATAATGTAAGATCGTTCTGACGTTTCAGCTGTTTTTGAAAATGAATTCAGACAAGTCCAGCAAGTACGATAGCAACTCTTTTGAAGAAGATCCTACCGAGGAATATGAGGAAATGGAACGTGACGAAGAAATTGTGACATACATGAGTGAAATCTCTCAAGTTGGTTTTGATACAAATCAGAAGTTGTAGAGAATATAGAGCTTTTCTCCTCCTTAAACTAGATATCGACTGAGAAAAATAATTCTTTGGAAGTTGACGAAGAGGAAGAATCTTCAAATGGAATTCAAATAGAAGTTGGCGTGGAAGAACAAACAGAGGATTCACATTCAGTGGGAGACCATTCCAGAGATGATGAGGATTATAATGTTGATAACATTGATCTAGAAATATCCAGCACAGCTCCTTCAGATCTTGGTCCAGAAAACCATGCATTTCATATGGATTTCTTACATCAATCCATGACAAGTCTCCCCGACACTGAAAAGAGGTATTTCCCATTGAATATATTACATTCAGGTATATCAGATGATTGAAATACTGTTTTAGATTTAAGAATGGCACCAGAAAGAGTTTAAGTTTCACAAACGAACGGATGCGTGAAATAGAACGGCATAACCGTATTCTTCTACAGAAAATTTTGTCCAAAGGACCAGGGACTAATTCAAATCGCCCACAAAATCCTTTCGCAAAGGTGAATTTCAAGTTTATCTCCTACAATGTATAACAACATTTCTTGCAGAAAACTGTTCCTGTTCCTCGTCAAGCAAGTGCCACTGTCAACAGGATGCGTATGCAGAGACAAATCGATCTTGACAATCAAGTCCTGAAGAGGAAGATTGAGGCTGTAGCCAACAGGCGACCAAAATTGTTTAGTTGAATTCTTATTTTGTGTGACTGACTGTGGACTGTTTGCACTTGTGTATATATTTATATGAAATGAAGAAAACTTTAAGAAACATTTTTATTCTTCACTTAAAGTTAATTTAAGAAATATTTCCATTTAAAGTTCGTGAAAAATCTTAAAAGTGAATCCGAATTCGAATACAAAAATTAGCGCCTACAAAGATGCAAATAATACAGATGTTCGGAGATGAGCAAATACACAAACCCTAATGTAAGCATAGACTTCAACTAAATTTGTCTTGAAACTGACGGACAGGTGTCCCTTTGCAAATGTAAAACTTTCAGAGGAGAAATCCGTTCCAATTTATTACAAATTCGTTTATGAGATTATGTATTGTATACAGGAGATATTAGAAATACTCCTGGAGACAGTAAAATCCTTTAAGGTTTCCAAAACTGACATAAATTGTTTGTTGCGTTCCTGCTAACAGGCTTTAATCCTTGAGCAAATGAAACCAACTTCATTAAAATCACCCCTAAGTGGGTTTCAACCTGTGACGTCACGAACGAAACAAACCCCAAAACGAAATCAACAAAACTTTTTGACAGTCGCATGGGGGAATGTCAGAATCAGAACGTTAGGATTGCTGGGTGGCTCACGTCCAGTAGATTATAATGTTGAATTCAAACAGCGAGAAGTTTCCGTAGAAACGAGAGGGAACTCCTGTGTGCTGTTTGGTTGAGAAAATCGTGAAGGTGTTTTTTGTAAAGCGTGTGGAGTTAGGGCTAGTGTAGTTTTAAATCTAGAAATTTAATTAATATTTTTGAAAATTCAAGTGAACCGGAAGTGATAAATTAAAACGTAAAATAAGGAAAAGGTCAGTCAGTGAGAGGAGATTGTTTTGGAGCGTATTTTGTTGGAGACCAAGTTTGTTTATCGTGTCGTCGAACGGTTACCGTAGAAGCTATTCGGTCGGTTGTTTGGTTGTTTGGTTGGCTATACGACATTTGAGTGTCGTTGTCGGTCGGTTGGAGGTGTTGCAAGTGGAGTATCGATTTTGGAGTAATTTGTGTAAACATAAGATTTGGTTACGGAAAGTTGAAATATTTTCACGTTTCTAATTGGGAAAATGTGAAATTTTATATTGAAAAGGGTTTTAGTTGAGGGTTTGCGTGAAAATGGTGCATTCAAGTGTGAGTGGGGCAGAAGAAAGATGAATATTTTCCGATAACACAACGCAAGTCATGTCATCCGATTCGCTATGGTTTTAAGTACGGAATGGTCCCAGGTCGAGGTAATCGATCTGGTTAATGATGGGCACGGTTTGGGATTCATGATTGCCGGTGGTAAAAGCACTGGAGTTGTGATAAAAGCATTGGTTCCAGGTGGAGTCGCGGATAAAGATGGCAGACTACAGACAGGAGACCATGTACTGCAAATCGGAGAAGTTAATTTACGAGGTTTTAGTTCGGAACATGTTGCTACAGTGTTACGTCAAGCTGGAGCGCACGTGCGCCTGATTGTCGCTCGTCCTGTCGAAACATCAGCTAGTGAATACCAAGGGCAGGCTAGTAAACCTCCAATTATGGCCACGAAACTACTTACCGATCCGGAGGAATTGAATCGTACTGTTTATGAGAGTTCGTCATTTGCTTCTACATCGTACTACGCATCATCGTCAGTGTATGATATTCAATCATATTGCCCGGCTCACATGGCATCGGAAATCCTTCCGGCGGAGGAATTAGTATCACCAAATGGGATGGGTATGCTTCTTGTTTCACCAAGTTCAATGCAGATTCCTTCGATTGTAACGAATTTCATTGAATTACCAGAGACGGAGACATACGATGTTGAGTTGCGGAAGAACGTGTATGGCTTGGGAATAACTGTTGCTGGATATGTCTGTGAAGAAGAGGATCTTTCTGGAATATTTGTTAAAAGTATCATCGAAGGTAGTGCAGCAGAGATGAGTGGTAAAATTCAAATTAACGATCGAATTGTTGCTGTGGACGGTAAATCATTATCGAACGTAACGAATCATCAAGCTGTTGAAATCTTACGTAATACGGATATTATTGTGAATTTGACTCTTGAAAGGTTCTTGCGAGGTAGGAAATTCGAACATCTACAAGTAGCCTTAATTGAAGCAAAAAGTGAAACACATTCACAAGGTTCCTTACCACAATCACCATCAATAGCAACTCTACCTTGGGTAGCAGCCAAATCGGATGTGGACTCTGTTGGTACTGAAGAATGTGGTGAATGTGGCCAAATCGAGTGCGAACTAGCTTCCCACACAACACTAGATTCTAACATGTCGATGGTTCTTGATAATATTGAAAACGGTAACGGAAATAGTAAAGAGGCTAGTCCAGAATATAGCCAAGATAATAGTGATGTGAGTGTTAACGGAATCGAAATCTGTGATAGTAGAAGTTCGAATGAACATAATTCTAAAGAGGATTCAAAACAAAATACACCAACACCTACGCCAAGCATGGATTCATTGCAGGATGTATGGACCAAAGAGTGCCCACAAAGTGAAATAGTTGTAGCTGAAATCAATAAACTAGCTGGCTTAGGGATTAGCTTAGAAGGTACAGTTGATGTAGAAGGTGGAGTAGAAAAACGACCACATCATTATATTAGATCTATACTTGAAGAAGGTCCAGTGGGAAAGAATGGAAAATTGAAACCAGGAGATGAACTACTACAAGTGAACGACTACAAATTACAAGGTTTAAAACATACTGATGTCGTTAAAATCCTCAAAGAACTTCCAAGTCAAGTGAAATTAGTCTGCGCTAGAGGTCCAACAGCACCGTCAATTATAAACACTTCACAAAATCCAGAAGCATTTGAATCAAGAAGTCTTCTCCCAGGTGGACATCAGTGTCTTCAAGGTCTTCTAACAAAAGCCCAATCGGAAAGTTCTTTGTATACATCAAGTACAGCAACACTGACTGACCAACAACGCTCCAAATCAGTTGAACAAGTTTCGGGTCTTGCCCTGTGGAGTAGTGAAGTTCTATATATTGATATTGAAAAAACAGAGCGCGGTTTCGGTTTTTCAATTTTAGACTACCAAGATCCAATGGATCCTGAAGGAACGGTTATTGTCATACGTGGCCTCATACCAGGTGGTTCAGCTGAAACAACTAATATCATATTTCCCGGTGATCGTCTTGTAAGTGTAGCTGATCGAAATCTTCAAGGCTTAACCCTTGACGAAGCTGTTGGCATATTGAAAGGAATGCCAGTTGGTATAACTCGTATAGGATTATGTAGACCATTATCAACATCTGATAATAATCTCGCTACCCCAGCTGATTCTCCGACCTCATAGTCTCTGGTAAGTTAATTTCAAACAAAAGATATCTGGATATTTCAAATCAAGAAACTTGCGGAAAATTTCCACTTTACTTATACTCGTAGTGTCTTACATATATCATCGTTCCCTTTTGAATCGACCGAATAACCTTTTCAAGACGTTAATTCCATACTTGTGTCGGTTTCATTTCAATGGAATATGATGAGGGGTATTTTGTATTTATAAAAGGATAATACTTCAAGCAAATAATATACCTTTTTCTTATATTATTTATTTCCTTATGGAAAACTTTTAAGCAAACAAGTTAATGTTAAAGAAAATTATTCTTCTACTTGATACTTATAGTTTCATGTTTCATTGAACTAAATACGTTTAATATTCAAAATATATGTAAAGTTAATTGGAGACATGATAAGTAAACTTGTTTTCAACTCAGTCATAATTCACTTCTAATTACAATTCGCTGGGATTATGTAATGTGAACATGAATAAGTGAAGATTACAAGTCTTAAGAGAAGCCGAATGATGGGAGGTGAGAAATCCCTCCATCTATCATAATAACCAAATCCTCACTAATTATATCTAAGTGTCTTGATTTGAGTAGAGCTTCGTTATTAAGACCAGAAAACTAAGACTCCAACTTAACCGTAAATTTGTTAAGAACGCAATTATGAAGTTTTTTAATTTTCAATTTTATATGAACGACGAAGAGTTGGTTTTCAATTAAAACAAGTCGTGGTTATGTGTAGGTGTTATTGAAGTGACTATAAATCATTTGCTTCTTCAAGTTCATGGTGGTCAAAAGTTGTTGTGATCTCCTTGTCTCAGATCTTATTAATATGAATTGATTACGTAAGGGAGAATCCCTTTAAACACAAACGATGTAATTAATAATCAAATGAAATTTCATGGACAAAGTTTTCGTTTGCCTTCACCAACATTTTTGCAATGTCATCGTTTCGTGGAATTAGTGCTAGTGCACTTTGTATCCTTGTATCCTTTATTGAAACATGACAGTTTTCCCAGCTTGTCTGGCAGTTTCCCCCTAGCACTAGTTGTGATAAAAAACTTTCGGAGTTATCGATGTCGAACTTTCATTGCCCTTTTGTTGAACGCACATTAACTGGAAAATTTGAAAGCAATCAGTTTTCCACGAAAGGGTAAATCAATCACTTCAATTAAAGTGAAATGGATTTATCTTTGCCCTTAAAAACTATTAATCAATTATCGTATTTTCCTTCCTGATGGAATTCACTTACGTTTTCAATTTTAACTATATTAAATGAATTTGAAGTAAACGAGTAAATACTTTGTTACGTAACGGATTTTTAAATGTAATTACACCAGAGTTAAATGCAAACAATGTTCTGCAGCATGATTACTCTTCAAGTAAAGTGAATATAAAATGAAAAATTTTTCAAACAGCAAGTCCAAGAGCTTCCAGAGTTTATGCATAGAAGAACAACAAAATTTTATGAAATTCCCTCTGTGAAGATAGTTCACTGCATTGGTATGTCCACTATAAACATAACTGGTAAGAGTTTTCAACAAAATTACAAATTTAGCAGGACATTTTGACCTACTTATCATATTGTTTAACAAGAATTTCGTGAATCGATTCTCACAAAATACAAATAAACAAAAAATTCTTTTCGTGTATTGGTCAACTAATTGCACTGGGTGTATTTGTGTCCAAACAACGCTTATCTTCTTCCTAAAACCTAACAATCCCAACTGCTTTAATTAATAGAAAATTTTTCATCGTATCTGCAATGAAATCAGAAAATTTAGGAAAATTTCAGTGTTAAATCGTTGAATTTTGTGGAAACTACCAACTATTGTACTACAATCAACTTCACTTCTGCTCATGGATTTATTATCCACTTTTTCGTATTAAAGTCTTTCTTATATCCATCGTGATTTGTAGTACGAGTGGCTAGCGCCAAGATGGTTCCATGAAGATAAGTTAAGACTTACCTGAGGTCTTTAACTCTACTTGCATGATTTTTGTTTAGATCGTGACCACAAGGAAAGACCAACATTAGAAAGTGGATGGATTGTTGTAGACATCAACGTTGTGATTTATGGATAACGTTCAATTATAATTTACGGGGAGAAAATGAAATTAACGTCACCGAAATTTTATTAGAATTCGAATAGAGACGGACAGCTTGGAAACCAGTGTCTTAAATGAAAGGGAAAAATTACAGGACGTTATAATGTACACTCCGTGATAAGTTATATTTGGAATTTTCGCAAAAATTTCTAGTGACATAAACATGGTAGTAGTAAATCTTCTGTGTCATAATCTGTTTTCAGATCAGGTTCAATAGTTAATGTTTGGATTCTGGACTTTTGCTAGACAATCATTTAGAAATTCAAATTGTTTGTGTCAAAAGATGACTTATACTTAAGAATAACGTAACATATGGTTTTATGAATATCCTTTGAATAATTAAAAACTAGAAACTGGTTCTGTCTGGGACAATCGATTGAAGTGAAACTTCGGGTGGGTGAACCTTTGTTTTTTTTCCGCCGCTCCCACCACCGCCTTCTCCACTCCACAATTTCTTGCCATTCGCGCCACATTTCCCTTCACTATGCTCACACTGTACGTGCTGTACTGCTGGCAAGCCAGGGTCCTGAGTGTGTGAATATGTCACGAAATTCAGATTCGCACACACACCCTCCAGAAAATAAGTTTCACTTCAAAAGTTGAAATGGTCCTAGCTTCATTCCATGATAATGTCGCATGACTTTTGTTTTGATTACGACTTCCAATCGTTGCTCCTTTGTTCGTACTTTCGTAACTCTGTGTTAGGTGTATTACGGACGATTTCAATTTGTCGAGAATGGTCTATCCAAAGTTGCGATAAGCGCGATTTGCTTTAAATCAGCTTTTTCCAACTCGAGGCGCGAATATCTCCAGCAAATTGATTGGTAAAAAATTATATTTAATAAATAAAAATTCATTTAAACATAGATGATGTTTTTCAAGTTTACGAACGTTTTCAATTTTTTATAATTGAATCAAAGTAGTTACATATTTCTTTATTTTTCTAATTGCTTGTATAGTTGCCAAGAAATTTTTACTTCAAATAAGATCACGCGAATCACCTGAAACACGACCATTTGATGTTAATCAAAATTTAAATACTTATAGGTATTCAAAATCACCTAGTTTTAAACTAATATACAAAAGTACATTTTGTTGCAGTTTGATATATTGTATAGTTGTTTCAAAAAATTTCCCCAAAAACTTCAAAAATTTAAAATCAGAAATTTGATGGTAGAAATATTGTAGCAGCACAATTCGGTTAAAAATCAGAATGCAATATCTACCCTACTGTGTTCTAGTTATGGTTATTAGTTATGCAGTGAGAACCCAATAACCTTTCTTACAAGATGACAACTTACCTAACAACTATTCCAGGGCTGGCTTCTTTATGTTTACTTCCTTGATAGATAGAAAGAGTTGTAGTGCTTGAATAGAGTTATCAAAAAGATTGCAAGTAGCTTCATTGCCTTAAAACCCTCAGCAACCTTTACAGGCTCTTGCGTGAGGCAAGTGATAAAATTGAATACAGTCGCACCGTACCTACTTTGAAAGTATCCAGGATACCACAGGACACTCCAGAATCTATTTTGTGAATCGTCTGACACCAAACCACCTTCTTGAACAATTTCCATCACTCTTAATGGCATGCTAACAATTTTCACAAAGTCTTGGGATTGAATCAATTCACGTTATAAGATTTAATCTAAGAATTTGCTCCGCTAAACAGACAACTTATTCCTAAAACGGGATTGGTCAACACTATAAACTTTTTAAACTATGTGGCTGTATCTAATTACTTTATCATAACAATTTAATCAAAGTGAGAATTTCACCAAAAACTTCATCATCAAACTTGAAATATAAATTCTAAATTTGAACAAGTATCAAGTACAATGGCTTCTTGGCGCTTCTCACAGTCATAGATTCCTTAATCAGTTGCATCCCAGATCCGTGGTGGTTCTGTTTCTGATTCTGTTTATTGTCGTTTCTCGTTGTTTGTTATTTGGGATTGAAAGTTTGTCCTTTCAATACTTGAGGCTAAATTTCAATCGAAAGTACTCTTGGATGAATTTTAGTTAGTTTGAACTTTTCTAAAGACAAATTTATCTTAAAGGAGTACTTTAAGTGAAAAGCATTTTAACTTTGGCTTTTTGTAGCAATTTAAAATGATTTTGAAAATTAAATCACTCAGTGGCTGATAGCGGAAATGTGAGGACAATTTATGGAATGATATCAGGAAATTGTCAACAAGTCTGTTAAAATAATAAAACGTCTGAAAATTTTATTTCTTCGAATAGACTTTATCTATCCAATTAAATATATATAAGTCTCTATAATTTGGAGTTTACGAGAGCCAAAAGCACGTTTTGTTTGACTGTTTCCTTTAAACATTCATTGCTTTCCCATGGAGGAACTTTAAATGCACTCATTTTGCACGTCCACGCTTTTACTACTTGAAATTGGTATTTCAAATCTGAACATCGACTCTTTCAATAAACAAACGTCTATAAATATTTTATGCAACGACGGTTATGAAGCGTTCACTTCGTGGGGGAGCAAGACCCAGAGAAGATGGGTACTTGTGTTTTGTGGGCAGTTATTTTGGGAATATAAAACTGTAAGTGTGAATCTGGGTGTAGTATTGCTAAACAGCAGATACTGGAAAAGGGATAAATCTGATTTTCATGATTAACCTAGGAAAATCCGAATTAGCGTTCCCAGGATGTTTAGACAATTACATTTTGTTTTACAACATTCAATCTTTAAACGCTAACACAACAAGAATCCTTAATAAGATTCTAGATTTAGAGCAATAAAACAGGAAGCCATACGTCTGGGATGGAATGAAGTCTCAAGATTCCTTCAGTCGAGAAGGGCGACGACATAACCAACAAATATCAGTCGTATCTACTATTTAAACCTTTGTGGTGGGTCGTGCTCTGAACGATGAAATATTTTAAAGTCTCTTGAATTTTCTTCAACGAAAACACCTTAAACATGTTTTGTTATTTTAACACGTAGAGTATTCAAACTTTAAGAGTAGTTATAAAATTTATTTGAGTTTTATAGATTCAAAATGTGTTTTACATTATCAACACCACAGCAGTTTTGGTGCACAGCTTCAGGTAGCTGTAATCCCCAATTTACAATACTTTGCTGTTCATTTGATTAATAAATTAATTTTTGAATTTTCCTCCAATGACAGTGGCAACTTGTCAAGACCTTAAGGTAAACATTTACATTTCAACGCAATACGTTTTAATGATGTTGACGTTAATGGATCTCCTAAAAGAATAACCTGATCCTACTATGTTGAATTTATGGCTCATAATCATTGTTTATTTGGAGTATTAAATGAAAGGGTGGATACGCTCCTATATCTTACACCTGCTTGAATTCTACTTCATAGTACTATATTTCTCAAAAGGGTTGAAGAATAAAAACTTGAGAATGACACAATAACCCGAAGTTCTATTTTACTTTGGTAAATTTCTATATAAACAGACTTCGGGAGGAGCATGATTATATTGGAAATAGCTGAGTTTATGGCAGCCATTCAAAATGTGTTTAGTGCACAACAGCTGGATGAAAAATCTTTTGTTTTATTGGATTAAATAACATTTTTAAAGGTCAAGAAACAATAATATCACAATTCATTGAGGGGATTGGAAAATAGCTATTCCTTATCTTAATGGAACATTTTTATTTCCGTTCTTAGAAAACTCTAACTCCAAGGTGTAATGTACACCATCAGTCATTTCGGCCTTTGATTAACTGATAATCTTATGATTACTCTACAAAATCACAACTAAGTGCTTATATTTCTTGTAAACTTTTCCATTATTTTCAAATATTTTTCACCCTAGAAAATATTGTTTCCTTGTAGACAGCTTTTAGGGTAGGAAGAGTAGAAGGATAATCGTTGTTTGGTTTTGTGTTGTAAATAATTTGATAGATTATTTCCACATAAATCTTAAGTAGGAGATATAAATCACATCAACAAAAGAACGTGTTGATCAATCAGACGCAATTAATAATTGTAAATATAATACATGTAAGTTAAGGTCACCAAAGCTCGAATGTAAATCAATACGGCGTTTTATTAGGATTTGGGATGTCCTTCTGTCCGTATGTCTTAGCCATTTTATTCAGAGACTATTGGGAATAAATGGATGAAATTAAGAAGTAAGGTGTCTCCTGTGAACCGCTACACAAGGCAATACTAAAAAACAGAAAAAAGCTTTATTAACGGTGGCACTCCATACATGTATCTGAGGGACAACATATTTTTTTTAGTGCACATACGCATGTGGGATATTTTTGAATAGGTCTTTAAAAATTAAAAAGATTTTATTAACAACTTTTTTCATTTAAGCTATTAGTTCGTGAGATATGCGCTTCTAAAGTCGTCAAAAGTGTGGACACACTCTAACTTTCAAACGACGGGGCGGAAAAATCTGAAAAAATTTAGGTAGTAGAACTATATAAAAGGCTTAAACGCTTTCTGGTTTGAACAATAAGTGTGTTGCTCTTGATTAGATATTCGAAGTTCGACGTTACCAACAAACTTATAACTTAATCTCAATATGTACCATACCGGCATTCTACGGAACCCTGAGCTCGTGCGTGTCGAACACGCACTTGTTTTCTTTTTTGATTGGATTTATCAACATCTGTACTCCGGCCGCTAAAAGACCGTGAAAACTTCAAACCAGACACTTGTGGCATTACATACAAAACTGGTTTTCTTAGTCAAAAGTGTCGACTATTGATTCCAATTGTTGGCTCGAATGGAGGTCTACTTGCAGTGATTTAATTTTTTCGTGTTGTGATCTGTTACTTCCCATAAATGTTACTGGATACATTACAGCAGCAAAGAATAAAATTTGGGTATTCCTTGAAGAATTGACACAAGTTATAAGTCCCAGTTGAAGTCCTTTTCTTGAATGAATGTATCACAAAAGATGGAAGTTATTCAATGTATAGATACTTATTTTATGAGAAACTGTCCCCAAAACGAAAGGAAAATTCTTTTTTGAAGTTGAAGAAAAGTCTAATCATTATCGCTATCGGTAAAAAAATTCCCTCGAAGGGTGTGAATATTTCTTCAAATTAACTTTAACATCACGCGAAAATGTTGTCTTGATGTCTTTAAAATTTGACCCGAGGAACGTGTTTTTGCGCCTTTTTTCTCTCACTCGAAGCTTTTTAGTCAAATTAAACTTGTCGTTCGTAATGAACCTGACACAGTGAAATTGGATAAAAGAATTAAAAGAAATGTTACCTTTTTCTCTTCCGTCTCTCATAGTGTAATGGATGGAGTGGATTAAAGAATGTTAGAATTATATTATATAAGGTTCGGTGTAAGTAACTAATGAACAAGTTAACGAAGTTTTCATTAAATTTTCCTTAAACTGGGAAGGGACAGCAATTTTTCCTTCCGACAAAAGAGGAGTGCTTCAAGTTAAAGAGTGATTGTTGTGAATAATCTCGTGTATCCTGCTGCAGGGTTTTTGGAAGCTTACATTACAAAAGAACATTTAAAATTCCTCTGTCATATCTGCAACGAAAGTTTATACTATTTGTTTTCCAGACGATGAGGGACAAAGTTTTCCTTTAGGTGAAGTGTTTTTACTACATAAAAAAGAATAGTCAATTAATTAGATTCCGTCACTCTACCTGATTACATATTTTTAGGGCTCACTTGAGTAACATCAAAGGAGAGAGTTTTCTTTATCTGAAGTTGTAAAAGTTTCTTCAGGTCTCTATGATAACTCGGAGCAAGCCAACACCTGAGGTGATAAATTATTTAAATCATGAAAAATGCAGCCTTTCCCTTATTTGGAAGGAAAATATTTTTTTAGTTCAAAATCAACATTTACCTGGTGAAGTGAAAAATTTTTAAATCCACGGGTTAAGGTATGGCAAAAGCTTGAAAGTTGAATGATGAAAATTTGATTTTTCAAATTTAAATTGAAGCAATTTGTGCAAAGTGCATTTAAAATTGTCATTTTTCATCACATTCCAACTGCTTAATATTATAAATATAAATTTTCCACACAAGTGTTGAGCAAATAAACAAATTTTATTTTCGTCGAAAGTAAAACATAATTTTCGAAACGAGCTCACCTAGTATTTGCATTGGGAAATCAGCCCAATTTCGACCGTTTCGGTTTTCATGAAATTTGTCCTCCAATTCGTCTCAAACTCCACTGGGAAGCAGACGTTCATTGCTGGGGGCGGTTTGTTTTTCGATTTTTATCATTCAAGCGTAAAAAGGCATATTCATAAATTTTTAGCCTTAAAAACTGCCACAATTATTTTTAACGATGTGATGTAATTCTGGCTTTTTCCGCTGTTGGCGCTCCTGGGAAAATATTTTCATCACAATTGAAAAATTGTTTTGGGGTTTTTCATTATTAATTATCCTGGAAAATTCCAGCTTAATATTGGCCTCACGCTAGACCAAAATCTTATTATTAACGTTGTATTCATATGTAACAGATATAATATACGAGTATGTAAGTATGACTGAAGAGACATTCATATTTCAGAAAGTTGAATTAAAAATCGATAAAATCGAATGAATTCAAGATTTTGGTGAAAATAAATCTGAAATTAAAGTTATGGAGCCAAATAGGAACTCTCTAGATTCAGCATTTTTCATAGCGTATCTATTTGTTTGCGGGAATAGGATATTCCCGAAAAGACAACATATTATATTTGATGTATGTAAGTTTGTATTCAACCACAATGTTTTGGAAATAATATCGACACGAGTGTTGTATTCTGCTACTGAAAATATTTTGTGTACAATATGTCATGAACAGGATAACACATATCAAGACTTGATATAGATATCATAGAATCGGAATACAACGTGGTATATCACACATGTATCATTCAATGAAATTTGCATTGAAATTCGGTCAAAATTGCTGCTATCCTTGTGCACAAACCAAAACCAGTAAAAACTAGAGCACTCATCCAGAATATCAATAAGTCTATACGATCCCCGGGTGGAAGAATCAGTCGGAATCCGATCGAAAATCTATCCGAAAAATTGAAGGCAAACCGAATTCAGGCGGAAAAGTTTTAGCAGACCGGAAATCGTCTTTCTTCTTAGATTTCCGACTGAATTCCGAAAAATCAGTTTTTAAATCAATGTTTTTGGTCTAGATCAAAAAATCATGTTCGACTGGGCAGTCAAATTGATTTATTTTGATGTGATAACGTCTTATAAATCGATGGCCGGCTGCACAAATGAAAAATCGTGACTCATTGTCACGTTCCGCCTGAGCTGAGCGGACGAATGAGAGATTCGTACATTAGTTTGGATTCATCAGAGATTCTTGAATCCACACTAATACGCGTATGAACGAATCTCTCATGAATCCAAACTAATACGCGTATGTACGAATAAATAAATTGTTAATACATAGCATATTGTTACTTATAATTAATCTGCATAATTTAAGTAAAAAGATTTATTGAAAAAATTTACATTTTCAATTAGCTCCTTCTTTGTATTATACAAAATAATGATAATTCAGTGATAATAATTCAATTCAATTCATAAAAGTAGGCAATTTTTCTTCAATGTTTTCTTATGACGTTATCACGTAAAATTATCGTCCGTAAACCGACTTTACAGACAACCAATGTTTTTTTTTGATTTAACTAAAGTAAATTTTCGCGATCTGGATTTAATTTTAATTTTAATTTCACCAAACTGTCATTTGACATAAGTCAAATATGTAGTGTGGATTTGAAAATAAATCGAGAATGCTTAAAATTGAACTAAATCAAAAACAAGTAGACTTTTCTGTCCCACCGAAGACGATTTTTTGATCTGGATTGGGAAAAGTAATTAAATAATTTGAATATGATTAAAATAATTTCCACCTGCGAAATAACATTTTGAGATTTCATATTGTAAGCAGGAGGTATCTCCTCGCCTACATGTCATAATTAGCATTAGACGTCATTTCAATGACTTGTAATAGAAAACATTCTTCTTAGAATTGAAAGTAAAAACATTAAAACAGGCTGAACGTGTGTGAGTGTATTCGAGACATCCTTCAATACATTTCAGGATGAAACATAATTTATCCGATTTGAAATTTTTCCAATCAAGAGAAGACTGAAAAATGCTTTTCATCTTGAATCAATAAAAAGCGAAAAGCTTCTGATTTCTTTTGTTAAACTACCGGTTGACTAATTATACCAATACACAACGAGGGACCTTTTATGGTTCACCCTGGAAGGCGTGTTTTCAAATATTTATGAAGTCCTGGGGAGTAAATTAATCTCAGTTCGACTGGCTTCTGTAGACTTTCAAGAAGTTTGTAAAGTGAAATTCCTCAAGTTTGTCATTTACTTTTGTCTTCGGGAAAACTTACTAAGAAGCAACTTTTGGTGATTTTTTTGGGTTTCAACATAGAAAACAACAAATTAAATATTTTCAATAGCTTTGCGGCATTCTTAGGAGTTACCTCGTCAGTGCTCCTTGGTCTTGACATTGATTCGGAGTCAATTAATTACGTTTAAGAAAAAAAATGTTTTCTGGGAAAATTTTCTTGTTTGTAGAAAATTGAATTCACGAGATTCCTAAAGTTCTTAAATTGGTTATAACTCGTGTTACTTTAAAGTGCTGGAAATATTTGAAGTTTTTTGTTTTGATCAGTCGTACGTGATAGAGAAGAAATTCTTCTCGCTTTTCGTTGTTTCTCACAAATCAAATCATACTGTTGGAAAAATCTGCTGAAATTTTTCGGTCTTATTTAATTAGGCAACAGAAGAATGGAAGTTCCCAAGACATATAGAGGAGAGAGATAAATGTTATGAAGCTTGTTCCTTTATCACGACATGTCTTTCCTGGAACATTTTCCTATTCATGCTGTTCTATGTATAAGTATCAGCATCTCTTGGGCATTGTTCCAAAATACCTCGTGTCGTTGTAATATCCAATCGAAGATGATTTGTATAGCAGGCCCCTACCCAGTCTATATGGATACGTGTTTGTAGTTTGGGAAAAAATATCTGTTTGATATTCAAATTAGGAATGAAAAACATGAAAAATGCAAATTTCCTAAAATACGGAAGCCAGTTCTTGTTATACATTTGGTATCCTAGTACCTTGGGTTATAAATTCAGTAAACGTATATTTGCCAGAATGTAGAAAGTTTTATTAAAAATGTTGAAAAGCGGCAAAGTAACTAAATTAAATTGCACCAGATATTTATGGAAATGTTTGAAAACACAAAGGCTTCTTACTGATCCTGATAATGACGTGGTTTTATTTAACGTAAGTTAAATCAAATTTTTCTTGTGTTTCTAATTTTAACCGAATTCTAAATTAAAAGTCTTTGGTAAAGGTTTGGTTGTCGGACAAAATGTGAAAATTATCAAGAACCCTAGAGGTTTCCAAATTGTTTGGTAATATTTGTAATTAAACACCACCTATTCACGGCTGTTAAAGAGTTTTAATTATCACGCTTGAATGTTGGAATATACCTACATTAATTTTATGTTCACCACAATTAGATATGTTGCTGCAAATAACAGAAATTGGCAAATCATAATATGTAAAAATAGATTTCGAATAAAAGCAATAGAAGTTCAGTAAAGCATATATTATAAAATTATTTTTAACCACAACACGCGTATGCTATTTGGAAAAATCTCATTTGATATTTACCAAAAATCTGTATTTCAATTACCATACGATACATGGATCAACCATGTAATCCAAGTTCCCTCTAATAATGACAAAAGATGAATGTTCAATAAAAGAAGAACCCTGGAGGTTCCCCTGGAAATTTATACTCGCAAAGTGGATTACCCTTAAATGGTAATCTGATGTTGACGTCTCTGAGTTTTGTTGCTGCAAACAGAATTTTAAATTATACAACAGGATGAACAGGTAATATGTAATTTTTACTGTTAATACATCATTAGTATCATAATGTGAATTTATAATGTGTAACAAGTCTTGATTTATTCCAACAGAGTTGAAGGAAAACATATTTCCCATGAGGATAAAGTAAAAGTTAGTTCACGTGTGATGTTACATTTTACTTGGCACAATGAAGAAGTTTTTCATTTCTAATATCACATTGAAAGCATCTCAAGTAGTTTATCTGTTGAGTACCCATTCTTTTTCGAGAGCACTGAAAATGAAAATGAAACCATAAGCGCTTTGGGCTGTTTGAAGAAAGTTCTCTACTCCTTATTTCTTGTGTCCTTGAAATCTTGATCAAGAAGTTTATAATTTATTTCTTTTTATTGTGATACATGGATTTTCACAAGATTTCCACTGAAGTGTCCTTACCACCGAAATAATTTTAATAATTCAATACACTAAGGTTTCCACTTTAGTGCTATTCAAAAGAAACCTTCAAGAAAATTACGAGGAATTCAGGCTTTTCAGTTACTATTCACACAGAAAGAATCTAATTTGGTAATCACAATTACCCTCTTAACAAGCAATAAAAATAACTTCTTTTACGACCATCAATTTGGAGGGTTTGTAACATGAATGAAAACAGCTTTATAAACGGGTATATGCTCTTCAAGTATACAGATTTATATAGCGCCCTTTCAACAGGATATGTCAACACGTTGATTGGAAGATGACAATTGTGTGGGTGATTACGAACGCATGTATCTATAGGTTGCCCAATTTAGAATTTGAAACAGTGCAGATTGATAAAGATTTTATCCATAAAGATAAAAGTTGTTGTGACTATATGATGAAAATTCATGGATGTATGTAATGCAAGAATGAGGTTATTAACAAAAATTCTAGTTATGTGGAACGGTTGAAAACCTCTTAAGTTTATCTTGAATCATCATCTTAAATAATAATTTGTCAACCATTTAAAGTTCGAGTTGTTCTACCACATATGTATGTGTAATCTACAAAATATATTTTATACGTGAAATGATGTGCCCCAGTTTTTGGTATCCTTGCTACCCGAAGATGTGTATTTAAAGTATGAAGTTTTTTGTCGTCAATCAGTTCCAGAAAACTTTTTATCATAAAGGCTTTCAAGTTTCCGAAACATTACAAACATACGGCGCAGGGTATCATTGAAAAATAACATCCTTTAAGGAAGAAATATTTCTTCGTCGGAATTTTCTATTTTTTGTCGAAGTTGTTGACAGTGAATTAGACCCACTTTAAGAATATGCAAAGTGGGGTCACATTTTCTTAAGGATCATGCATATACAGAACTATGAGAATAGCAACTTTAATGCAGGATAGTCTAGTGAATTTCAACGAAGCAACAGCGTATGTCTTGTAACATGTATCAAGACTAGCATTTTTTCACTAAAAGGACTCTATTCAATATCCTTTTATTTATGATACTCCATTCAATGCAAATAAAAATGCACTTGTGAAGATGTACAATATCTGAATGGTAATATGAAACTTCCTGAATATATTCTTTCCTTATATGAGTCTCAGAACTAAATAAATTATGTAAAGTCTAACATGCAGTGCATATATTATTAGAAACGTTCGTGCTATATATAGAGCACAGTTGATCTAATGGATAGTACACGCATATCGTGGCGTCCTTCATGATAAACGTCTATTCGGAACGTAATATGCGATCAGACCGAGGAAATCTGCAAAGGACATTTTGCATATACTCAATTGACTTACCTATTTTTTTGCTGTCTGATGCACGCTTCATGTTGGAGAGGAAACTACTTTGTTAGCATGACTTCAACGTACATGAAATGAAGTGATATCTGTAGTCTAGTTGTGATACAGATTAAGAACCCAGTACGGAATTCAAGGAACGAGTTCGTAGCTATTACTATTCAAAGGTCTCATATATACCTACTAAGTAGACAAGAAGTAACATTTGTTTGGGTTTAATTCCAAAAATGTCATCAGAACACCAAAATCACCACACGTTTCACACACTAAAACCACATGGAAAATTTGCTCCATTCGCAAAATTAGTTACTGACACTTCTAAGGGTTATCTCCGAGAAGATTACTGAACCCTTTTGGGATAATACTAGTAGCAGCAGGGCGATGAATCGATCAAAGGAAAATCGATACGAAAATACAAGATTTGAAATTTTTGTCGTGTAAGCAAAATCGATTTAATACTCCTCCCGGAATAATAACGTTTCCTGACCTCCCAGCTAACGTAAAGTAGGTCCTGCAAGCATTTGAGGAAGTAAAATAAATTTTTCATTGGTCTCTGTGTAAAGGATTTATTTTTTTTCTTCAACCCTTAAGCCTCAAAGGAAATTGAATGTTAAATACGAAATTGTCATTTCTCCCGTCTCTTGTGTGTACTGGCACTTTTCTAGCTTCTTGATAGTATTAAATTTTACTGAGATCCTTTAAGGACGAAACACAAACGCTATGCCTATTAAGAAGAGAGAGGAGAAGAATCCTTGGATGTTTCTTGGCATACTTAAGTGAAAAATATCCAGAAGCAAGGATATATTGTCTCTGCATTATAAAAGGGATCATGAACTACAGGAAAATTTAAGGCATTTACCAATCGTCCATTTCTGCAATTCGGAAAACAGACCGATTTCGCGACAACACACATCGGGCTATGTTTTTCACGCGTGTCTGAGTATGTATGTATGTGGTATTCTTTATGCCCTCGAAGCGTTCTAGCGGCTGAATGGATTTTAATCATTAAGGTGTCTATCGATTTGCCTAAATAGTTTGATGGTTATAAGCTTATTCTGGTTTCTATGGAAGCAGCATTGCGGTTGTAACATACCAAAACATAGAAAAATAATTTGGGTATCACAATATCACATTTCATCATTTTACACGAAAAAATATGTCGCTTAGCGAACCGGTTTCATGTTGAAAGTGTTTCGCCGGTTCTAAAGCTAAAATCTTGCTCGTAGGTTAAAGCATAAACTGATATCGCCTGAGCGAAGAAAAGGCTGGCGCCTGCTTTCCTTCAGAGTTAACATCCCCGTAAAGCCGACGAAGTAGGAGTTCACCTAAAATGCCATGAAATCCGTTTACCAAGGTTACAAATCACGTTAGTGCGCTATTTGACGCAGTCGGGTCCTTTGACTTTTCTAGTTTATTACTGTAACCTATCAGTTTTGTTTGAATTGAAACGATACATTTAGAACTAAAGATTTGATATGTGTTTTATTAGTAACAATCAAGAACTGCCTAACAACAAACATTTCTTTAATAGATCCCAAGCTATGAAACATTTATACCCAGATTTTCTTAGACAGACACTTTGGATTGTTTACAAGTATTTTGGAATCCAAAGAGTTTTTGAATTTTTAACCCAAAAATTTGGAAAATTTTCATGGCGTTTAATTGGATATGTTTGTAAACAAACTTTCAGTAAGGCAATTAATTTTGTGATGAAAGAAGTGTGAATGGGTAATAAGTTTATATTTGTTTTTAAAAATGATCAGTGATATGATATGTGAAGCTAATTACTTTCTATGATTTGTATACATCATGTTCGAGATATTGGTGCTAAATGAGTTGCTATAAAATAGCTGGTGTTGCTATGAAAGATACTTGTATATAACTAATTCCATTCTTCATGAACTGCCACATGGTTGACTAATTAATTCAATAGCTGGAAGACTTTATCCGCAACCAGTACCAGATAAGATTGATTCATCACATACCTACATATAGATATGTAAAACCTATTGAATCGTGAAATTGATATGATATAACTTGTTGAATCTTTTTAAAAATTTGGGTTTTGAATGTGGTAATAGATCCAACAAAATGCTAATGAAGGGATTGAGTGAACTAGGTTTTGATAGATGAAGTCCACTTTTCATAAATAATGTTTTTCTTGCAAATAGCCTATGTGTCTACAAGTTTATTTTCGAAAATTTATATGTAAATAGAAGAATATTTTCGTTATTATTACTCATCATATATTTAAAAAAGAAACTCATAATTCAAAAAAAGTTTTTGATAGAAAGAACAATTTAACGCTTGACCACACAAGCGGAACAACGTCCAGTAATTGTAGGGCTCTATGAAATTATGCCTTTGCTTGTAAAGCATATCCCGCCACTTGAACAGCTACTAGATAGAAAGGACATATTTGATATGGTGTGAAATTAGAAACGAAAATTCTTTATATTGTTTTTTCAAAACACGTTCACGCATCCATGGCAAACTAAGCGGATATGATTATCAGTATGGGAGAGGGTAGGATAACATTTCACTTACCCCAAATGTATCACGAAACGTGCGTGTTACAAATGGGGATGAAGTAAAAACAATTACACTCTTCTTTCACGTTTTTGTACGACAGATATTTATGTGAGGTACAGCGGACATGTTCAAAAGCATTTCGGAAGCTATCGCACCTACAGAAATAGCACGAGTAGGTAGGTCACATCACTTCGAGTTGTGAAAAATTCATCCCCTTTTTTATTTCGGTGTAAATACTAATGAATGTTGTTTTGAACGAAGAACCAGGCTATGGAGGTACATTCAAGGAACACTAAAATCGACACTAAAACAGCGAAACAGCCACAGCAGTTTTATAGCTTTCTACTTCCGTATGTGTTTATTTTGTATCTTATTTTCTATCTGTTGCATCATTAACATTTCGTATTCGGTCAAGTGCTGTTTGTGTTTTATCTGTTCTAAGATCGAAAACCATTCCACGATAACAGAGAATGTGCAAAATATTTCGTGATTCATTACTTGTATCGTTTCTACAACCGTCGACGATGTCTTTTATCCACCCTCATATAAGCTTAATATCGCAAAAAGAAAAATTTTTTTATAGAACATATTTGTTTTTTAAGTGAACCAAATCTTCTTCCTATACTCGTATTCACCATCAAAAGACGAAACTTTTTGTATAATGGAGAGGGTAACGCTGATTTATCTTCTAGTGGGAAAAATTTTTCACCAAGGGCACAAGTGTTCTATATATTTTACGCTTTTCATTGGCATGGGCTTATACCGGTCTTCCTAATATGTTAAGTGAGCCTAAGCGTGGAAATATTTTGCGGCAATATAAAGTTTTGTTTTTATTTTTTGTGTAGAGTCATGACTTGAAATTGTTTTGAACTTTACTCACTTCCAGCTGGATCTACATTCAAATATATATTCATGAATCCGTCTTTTAAATGTAGGATGTAGGTAGAGGCTTGTTTCAGAAACTAGACCATCTTCATCGACGTTAAATGTATATCGTTGGAGCACTGGATTATTGAAGTGCTTTATGCTTTTGTAATTTTATTTATTTATTTTTGAAGCGTTGTGAACCACTTATTTACGGTTCGTATAAAATTAAGAGAAAACTTCTTATGCGAACTTGTAGAACGTAATGGTTTTGAAATATTCTTGAGTTCCATAGAGAGGAATGATGAAATTGCGTGTATAAATGGACACAGAAATGGGAATATAGAGTAGTTTCGGGTATTATGGCCTAGTTGGCCAATATGGCCTAGTGCTGTTTCTCTGAAACTAACCAACACTCACGTTAAATGTACCTGCCACGTCCAAGCAACACTGCCCCTCATCCCTTCAGTTAATCTCCACTGCACTTCTAAGCCCCCCCGTGTGCTGTGTAGCCAAAAATCTCAAACTGCATATTTCGATGTTATTTTTTGTCAAGTTTGAACCATTCCAGCATCTCAAATTATGAGTGTTTTTATATTGTTTCTGCATAGTTTAGTAGGATAATATATAATCTACAGTGTTGGTAAAGTTTTTTTAAACATTTTGTTATCTGAGTCTTATATTAGACCTTGTTTTTCAAAAATGTTCCTTCGGCCAATATGGCACACCTGATACTGGGCTATTCAGTGCCTCTATTATGAGCTATGAAAAATTATGTGCTCACGAAAAATGCTCAGGAGTGGAAACTGATATCTTCTTCAGTGAAATTTTTTCCCCAAAATCAAGTATAATTAATTTTATACCCTAGGCGGGTAATATGGCTCACATCATATACGGCTAATATGGCGCTAGGCCATAATACCCGACCATGTTTAAAATTTAATGAATGTTCAATTGTGGGAAAAAATGTAGTTTTTCTTATTCTTTGAAGTTTTAGTGTCTTAAGCTTTTAGTTATTGATTCCTTATGAATTCTACAACGTGAATAACTAAAAAAGATTGGTTGATATCAAACACTTAGATTTTTATAGCAAAAAAGGCTTATGGTGTGCCATAATACCCGAAACTACTCTACATTAACGTGGTCTATTAAACAATGTTATGTCACGGAAAAACAGTTATTTAATCAGGATACCCTTACGTCCTTTAGATAATTATATTCGAACTTTTCATCATTTTTAATCATGACGGACGAGATAGAATCTCATTCGTGTTCTGTTGTATTCTCCTTGTCAGTGACAATTAGTTAATTTAATTGATTCTTGTTACTAACTGTGGAAACCTTAAGTCTTCTAAGCAGAAAATTTGATAAAACTTAATAAGCTTTCATGGCTTTCCACCAAATTGCTAAGCAAATCAATCAACGCTCGAGCTGCAAACATAAAGCTGTTTTTTGGACAAAAATTAAGCTTTAAATCCCAACCACAATGTGGAATTCATTAGTAATCACGGCAGAGTGGATGAAATTGTTTGTTGAAAAATTTTATAAACCAGGAAAAGTGTAATATAAAATTTTCGTTTAATGAGAATAGAATGTTGGAGAGTTTTCATGCGTTCAATTTATAATGAATTCAAGTTAGTATGTGCTATTTTCTAGGAGTTTTTATACTTTATTTTAAAAAAATCTGTTTCATTTCTTTCTTTCAAAAATTTTCTATGAGTTTTCACAATTGTCGAATGTTGAATCCATGGGTTTTTGGGCACACCGTATAAAATGATGTCTTATGATTCAAGAAACATTTGTGTTATAGGTAAGAAATTTTTTAACAAGTTGTATTCTTACAGTTTGGAAATTTGTCCCTCAACAACTACTAGTCAAATGCCTTATCCATCTATAGATCTGAACTCCTGTAATTAAGTTGTAGTTCGAATACCTTTTTACCCAATCCCAATTGTTAACAGTTGGGCAACATAGAAATAAAGAATGATAAATAAATCACAATATTAAAATGTGTTTCTATCAATCCGACAACAGACGAGCAGAGCGATCTTAATGTTGAGCCCGTCAAAATCTGACACATTAAAACTTAAGGCAATCTGCTCAGTGTATTTAACTGGTTTCAACGGAATCTGATGCGAGAAAGAAGTTAGACTGCACATCGGCATTAGATTGACGAAATCATTAGATAACCCAAACATGTTACTTAATGAATATTAGGAATGCCAGTTGCAGTCAGAAATCGACTGCATACTCTAGAAATTAAAAGACTCAAGTTTACTGGAAAATAGAAATTAAATTTGTTTTATTTATTTTTTTTTTATCACAACTATCATACGTAGAAGAAAGATACACATTTTCTACTATTTGGGAAGGTATATTCTTTCGAATGATGTATCTAACATCATCATTGGAAAAAAAAAAATTGTTTTGCCCTAAAAAAATCATGGACTAACCATGGGCGAAATTTTTATGAAAAAATTTTTTTTCTTCGTATCTTAATATTTTGTATCTCAAATAAAAGTATGAAGCTTAACGAATCCAAAACTGTTGACTTCACGGTGATATACCGAATATTCCAGGATATATCAATTAAATTATAAGTACATATTTTCAAAAATCAATTTGAACTCGGAACTTTCTATAACATTTTAATAAATCACAATGATTTCGAATTTATATGACAGAAATATAGACTAATTAAGGTATTTATGTAGATATATTTGCAATATGATTCAAAATTATTAAGATATTCAACTGTAAAATGTAAGGACATAATTCATCCAAGACACAAATTGACTAAACTTGCTCACTTTTTATCAGGGCGTGAGCAATGCATATGCGAGAGTGTGAGTCTTATGGATATATGACCTTTGGCTGTGTAAGTGGACAATTTCTCTTACTCACGCTCGCGCATATGCATTGCTCACGCTGTGATATGAGCATGAGACAAAGAATTACGCACGCCATAGGCATAACTATATATGGCTCAAACCATTATAGTATAGATATTATTAATTATAGTATAGATAAGCATATAAGAATAACTACATTTAACTAATTTTAAAACATTCTAATTCAAGAACACGTTTTTACATAACTCAAGATATGGTTTGACTGTCCGCAATATTATCCTTCATGAAGTGTATAGTTATTCAGATTGATGGCACTATAAGTTGCAGGTACGAAAACGGAAATAGACTTTCTCAATTTGATTGCAGTTTGCACTGACAAGTTCTATATAGTTCATAGCTTATTTGCACTATGCAATTTTATCTATGAAACTTATAAGAACAATGAACATCCCTGTACGAGTACAATTTGTAACAAACTAGCAGAAATTGAGAATCACCAGAAAGTTTTCCCTGGGGATTTGTATTGGCTCCATATGGAATGCATTTGCTCATGTAGTTCAAGTTCGACATTTATGAACATCGTCCTAGTTGTTATTGTGTTTAAAGTGTGTAGTTGTTTTATTCAATCAATTCAGTAGTTATCACGTTATTTTACCGTTGTAATGATTGGCTGCAATGAAAGGTTTGTACTGATTGGTTTTTTTTCCAAGTTGTAACAATTCTATATCCTTGTACAACAGTTGAATAAATAGTAACGTACTAATTGTAATTTTAGAAAATTTTTCTCTTTGAAAACGTCCATTCAACTGAACGAATTCAGTATTCCACCACCGGAAGAACGCATATTGCAATTCATTATTTGTGCATAAAATTCATTTTTCATTCGCCGGAAGGATTTCATTCTTTTCACGATGAGTTGAGTGCATCAATGTACAGAATTCTGTTACAAAACAGTTGCATTTGCCACTACTTTACTTTAACGGAAGTCATTGAAAAAATCACTTTAAATGCACTGACTTTTTCCCATAGTACAAACTACCATTTTGCGGTTTTTGTTCTATCTAATACAAAGTTATAATTATACTCTCAAGATGCACTGGAAGGCTCCAGTAAATCCTCATAAAAGGCTGTACAGTCCTTCAACCATGTTTGTATGACGGTTGGAAAGATTCACTTCTTTGTTTCTGGTGACGAGTACATTTAGTTGAGGGGCAGTACTTCATCCTGATGAAGTTTATTAACGAGAATCTTGTATATAAAGTTTTGTGGCATAAATTTTGAGGATATATGATTTTCAACTTGAAAGTGTCATTAGGTTCAGATACAATTAAACAAAGCTATTTTGTCACCACTTCATATGTTTAAGTTACATGGTAGTATGTATTTATGAACATTGCTCAAGTGAAGATACACTACTACCAAACTCCAAAATTCCAAGTTTAATTCTTTAAGCATTTAGAAATCACATTCCAAAATATTTGGAAAATTTTAAGGCTCATAACAGTATGACACAATTTAAAATAGGTTCGCGTTCTTAACTCTTTGCAGGTGTGGCGACTCAATATATGGGATCATGAAAGGGACAAGGAATGTGCTCGGGATAGCTCAGTGGTTAGAGCACCCGCCCGGCAAGCGGAAGGTCCGTGGTTCGATTCCCGGTCACGAGCATTACACATTTTTCTCCTTTCATGATCGCCATACAGGAAACATAAAAACTTTGAACGCGTTTTACTCGAAATTACGTTTTTTCAACTGGCGGACGGTTGTTCTGTAGATTTGCGGAACCGATTATAATAAATCTTGGTGGGTTTTTACATTGTCAGGAGTCAAAACGGAAGTTTTCAAGTAGACAACATTACTACCGCATTGTCTAGCGGTTCACAGGAGACACCCTACTTCTGAATTTCATCCATTTAGTCCCAATAGTCTCCGAATAAAATGGCTGTGACATACGGACATGACGAAACTATAAGGGTTCGGCTTTTTGCCATTCGGTTACGGATCACTAAAAATAGCTTCACATTTCTCCACATGCAGTTCGTTCATTTGAAGCATCTGACACAATTTGAAACAATTTCTGGATGTGGTTAAAGACGCTATTCCTGTGAATATTTGACTAAAACACATGCATATAAAGCAAGAATATAACCAAAGCACGTATCACGTAGAAGTCATAAGAATATTATAGATACAATTATATATTTCACAATGAGATTGGAATGAAAGTTTGATTTGAAACCACTATTTAAACTCAATCAATAAAGTAACAAGACTATAGCATTCTAATTGACTAAAAGGTCATTTAGAATTTCTACTAGAACAAGACTAGACTAAATGATTATATTCAGTAAGGAACCAGAACCATGTGCAAATATCATACGGATGTATGTATGTGTCAAGTAATACAAGACTTTGTATCTAATAATACAGAACATGTACTGACCTAATTCACCACGAAACTTGGTCTTCTCCATTGCAGTCTTATGGTACAATGTGGAAAGCGTTACCGTGGAAACAGAAAATAAAATGAACCCGGAGCTTCTTAATATTGAATCAGTTCAAAACTTTTGTAGTTGCATAGAGAAATGTAAGAACCAAGAGTATCCCAAAGAGCTAGTTCAGTGTTAATATTAAATGTTATTATCTTAGAATAATCGCAGCAACATGAATACCACTGGAAAGGATATTGCAGTCGTCTGTAGTATGTTGAGCGAAGTTACCTCGAAGCAGTCCCTAAAGACTTGGTAGTATTTTAATTAAGTGTTCATATATTTCCTGCTTTTCATTATTCGATGAATAAACGAAATTGCATATGGCTTCTTTTTATAACAGGGGAGCAACAGAATCGTATCCACTTTGGGAAATTAATTTGTTTCTATTTGCGTCTAGCAGTTATCAGACAAATTGATACATCGTCATGAAAATCTCTTCATTTGTTCCATCAAAAACACTTCACTCAACATAAATAACTTTTGAAAAGCTAAAAAATTTAATTGAAAAGCAACTGAAGTGGTACAGAATTTTTGGTTCAAAGACAGTAGAAGATGAAATCAGGTTAATTATTTTCTGGATAGAACTTATTTTCTTAAATAATTCATTGCAATGATTTTATTTTTTATGACGTTATGTAGAAAATGAATTTTCCCTTGAGTGAATCCCATTCTCAGGTGAATGAAATTCATTTCCAGGAAGCGGAGAGAAATTCATTCTGTGTTTAATCTGAACTTATTTTTGATTAGGATTTTATATATTGAGATACATATCATAGCCGCCATTAAAAACGAATTTACTCTTACTCGTTTCCTGCACAACTATCTCGATCAAGTGCTAATGCTTTTTGACAGCCAATTTTGTGGATTTTTCTGTGACTACGAGTACATATCTGTTTGTTTGTCTATCTATAATACAAAGCTGTGTCAAGCACTGTCATGTTTGAAGGGTAAGTTTTGTCGTAACCATATGCGGCACATAACAATACGAAGTACTAAGAGTTCGGCAAAGAATCCTGCTGCAAGGATACCACAAGTCGTTCGTAGCATGCAAATACTCCCTTCAGGTTGACAATCTGGCAGCGCGGAACAATCGTCAATTCACTTCGAAATCAATAGCAAGACAAAAAGGGTTCGAACAAAATTTCTGACACCGTCGAACAGATTCTTGTTGTGAACTGGATAGACCTGGTACTGATGGATTCTTTTGTTCAAATAAATGGTTGATGTATGAACGTGTAATTGACTGAAGTTGATCTATTCACTGTACACCACGACATGTTTTGCAACGCATAATCCACATGAAAGTGGTACGGAATCAAATGAATCTTGTGAAATTAAATTTGTGTTTCATGTTCAGAATACCAATAGAGTTCTTCCTATTGCTTTGATTGATACGGACTTGAAATTAAAGCTACAGGATGTTTGTAATTGCAATTCATGTCACTCTTCTACTTCCGATGAAAATAAAATAAAGTTTCCACAAATCAGTGGCCCGAATGTTGTGGAAGTAAGGATCCTAATTGTCAATATTTTCCATTTGGTAGAGAAATTTACATCGTAATTCCATTTATATGGTCTTGAGATTTCCCAAACGGATTAGAGGGTTTTGGTAAGATTGGCTAGGGTTGCAAAGGATACAAATGACCACCCTCGTCCGTGTCAAAAGAAACATTTTGCTTGAATTATTTAAATTCAAACCCCTAGTTGAACAATAGGAAATTTATTTTTGTTAGTTGTGTGTAAAAATGTCACGGATACAAGGACACAGAATGAGAAAAAATGACAAGAATATTTATGGGAAATAAAACCAGCTTCTAAATTTTTATCCTGTTTACAGGAAAAATTTTCGATAAAATGTTTGACTTCATAATACAATATTATTCCAATCGAATATGCTTTCGAATATATAAATGTTTTTCACTGCATCTATAAATGACAAAAAAGCATTGAATGTATTGGGTTTTATCCATACAAAAATCAATAATTTATCAATTCAATTTTACTACAGAAGAAATTCAACATCAAATATTCAACAAACACTAATCACAATTCCTTTCCCCCTATATTAGACTCAGATTCATCGTCCAAGGAAAACGTGTGTTATCGGGATTTGTACAGAACGATTCACTTTCACCGTGACTTTACCAAATAAATCAAATAAATTTATGAGTACTCTTACAAGTCTTTAGTTAAAATCAATACCAAAATATGAATATTTTCGGATAATCAAATATAATACCTGGTACTACCGACACCGGCATCAAAAACATAAACGTCCCTAACGAATGGAATCCATTAAATCCAGCAAATAATTGAAATCCAATTCATTTTTACGCTATCATTTCGATTTGCTAAGAAAGCCGGAATCATCTTTTGATTAAGTTCCATTTCACGTAGAAATCTCAAAATTATTCCACCTTGATATTCCGCGAATTCTGTAGATCCTTTTCTTTTCTTTGCAACCATCTGAGCAATTTCATTACAATTCAGGCGAATCTAAGAAGATTTCGGGCATATTGGCTCAAACATGACGCTCCAGCACGTTTCAGGGAAGATGTTGATGTCTAAAGGTAAAGAGTTTTTCCAACCGTAATCAAAACAGTTGGTAATTTCTGGAACACAAATGGAATTGTGCGGAGCATGAACATAATTTACGAGACTTGATTGTTTATCTAAATTTTTGGCAGTTAATTTCGATTACAATAACAGTTCCACAACTGAACTGAAACTTTTGAGACTTTCGAGGAATTCCAATCAAGATGAATTTATGAAGAGGCTTTCATTTATGAGAAGAACCATTTTGAAATGCTTTTTAAGTTTCTTAATACTTTTTATTTAAGACGTTACGTCACTCAGACAAATTGATTTAAAAATAAATTTTGGTTGACGCAACTAATGATTATACAAAATAGTCATGAATCTTCGTAGTATGATAGTTTTCCAAAATATTGGTGAAGATATTAACCATCAAGTGAGATCTTCTGTTGAATATCTTCGCTGTGTGTGTAGTTTATCTGCCACGCATTGTTCAAAATATTAAGGTAAAAGATTTTCTTATTGAGAAAAGTAAGAGGACAAAGTTTCTTACATGTAACTCGTTTGTAGATATGACTGATGCTTGAAAATCCCTGTCTGTTCAATCACAGGCATAATCACCCTGTGATTGAATGAACAGAGATCACCATAATCACCCGGTGGTTGATCAGACCACCAAATTTCACCGCTACAATTGCGGTACCTTCCAGCGAGCATCCACCAGAGTCATCATTTTTCACGTTTTTGAGTTTAGTTCGTTTCCTTCTATGAAACACAGAGATTGAATAATGTTAAGTGTATAAAGCATCTTAAATATAAAAATCATTGAAAATTGAACAGAGATTGAATACTGTTAAGTGTATAAAGCATCTTAAATATAAAAATCATTACAAAACTGAACATTTGGTCCTTCGAGCCGGATTTTGAGTGCGTTTTAAGCAAAATCATCAAACATAAACAATTTATTTAACATTTTCATGAGATTAAAATACTAGTGGGACATTTAGTGTGGAGAGCTAATTTTCTGTCAATCGTGAAATTCCGCGTAATTAACTATTTTGAGTTAAAATACTAGTGGGACATTTAGTGGGGAGAGCTAATTTTCTGTCAATCGTGAAATTCCGCGTAATTAACTATTTTGAGAAATGGCTTCTAAATTAGAACACAAAATACAACTACAAATGCAAAGACTAAGTTATTTTGAGAAACTGAAGAGTGATTTAACCACCGAAAAACTATCTACCATGAGTTTACCATCTGTAACGAGTCGATTAGAGCTTGTCGAAAAAAAATGGGATCACGTGGAAGAACTTAACAACTCTCTCTATGATGGCAAGTGTGACATCCTTGAAACGGAATATCATCAGCAAGAGGTATATAACATAATACAAGCTTTATATGGAGATATCAGAACAGTACTGTTCGAGAGAAAAGAAGCGTTAATGGAAGCCAAGACCCCGAGTGGCCATGAACTACTAAATAGCTCATTCCTTGGACCAACCGTCGCTTCATCAAGTCACAAACTACCCGAGATAACCTTACCAAAATTCTCAGGAGATCCATTTGAGTGGGTGACATTCAGAGACCTATTTCTTGCAGTGGTCGGTAACGAACCGAGTCTAGATCCTGCTACAAAAATGTATTATCTGAAGACTCAACTAACTGGTGAGGCAAAAGATCTTCTTTCGAGTTTGCCACCCACGAGTAAAACCTTCCAACCAGCGTGGGATCTGCTTGTACGACGTTATGACAACCCGAGAATCTTAGTGAAGAAATACGCCGAGCAAGTTCTATTTGGACAAAGAGTCACAAGAGGTTCTGCAGCCCAACTAAAGGAGTTAATCGCCACCAACACCCGAGCAATTGATGCCTTAAAGGCATTGGGATCTCCAGTACAGTACTCAGATGTGTTGTTAATAACTGCAACGCTCAATAAATTGGATGCGGATACTGTTGCCAAGTGGGAGACTAAACTTGGATTGAGTAAAGAATTCCCATCATACGCGAAGCTATTGGAATTTCTCGAGATCACCGCATTAGTGTGGGATGGCACTGAGAGATTTGAATCGAGACCACCATCACCCAGCAAACCATCAACGAGCAAATCATCATCAAGCCAAAACATCTTCCACAAGGTGCCGAAAAAACCTGCAGTGAGTTATGCTACAACAGCTTTCAAAGAAGCTCCAGCTGAGAAGGCTGATGTGCTCAACGAGTGTGCCATGTGCTCGCAGAAGCACTATATTCTTTGGTGTCCGAAATTCAGAGCTCTTACTGTGAACGAGAAGGTAACTAAAGTAAAGGAGTTAAGACTTTGCTTCAACTGTCTTGGACGTCACAAGGTCCAAGATTGCATAAGTTCCAAGAGGTGTCAAAAGTGTGGCGCTGCTCACCACACGGAGATACATTTTGAAGACCGATCCAAAGCCATCGAGCAGAGAAGACCTTCACCAACTGAGAAGCCATCGGAGCCGAGATCGTCATCGTTATCGAGCTGACTTCACAAATCTGAGATACCAATTAGAGCTGAGACAACATCTTCACACAATGAGAAAGTACTATCTAAGGTGCATCAAAATGGTCAAGCAGCTGATCGAGACAGCCAACTACCATCTAGACATCAAGATTCGAGAATTGAGAGCGAGAAGCCTGCTGTGCTGCTAGCAACAGGCAAAGTATTAGTAATTCATCATCAGAGAAAACCTGTGGAGGCACGAGCACTATTCGACCCTGGATCTGAGCTAACTTTCATTTCAGAGAAGTTCTTTAAAACATTGAGAATTCCTAAACAAGCTTCTACCATCCCTCTAAAGGGTATTGGAAATGCCTTCGGTGGAGTGACTAAGGGAGTATGTTCGCTGAAACTAAAATCGAGATACTCTGAGCTATCTATTGTCACTCAAGCCTTCATCGTGAGTGAGCTTACCTCGCATCTTCCTTCTGAGAACTGTGAAGCAGCCAGCTGGCCTCATCTAAACGGGTTGGATCTCGCTGATCCAGTTTATTATACCTCACAACCTGTTGATATATTGTTGGGTACTATTCCTGTGAGTGAAAGTATGCTATCTGGAGTTATTCGAGGTAAAAAAGGAACACCTATCGCTCAGTCAACAATCTTCGGCTGGATTATCTATGGTTCTGCGCAACATCATCATGCTATACACGAGTCTTACTGTCATCATACTACGACTGATGAAGAACTTCACTATTTAATCAGTAAATTCTGGACTCAGGAAGACATCACTGAGTCTACAACATCTAAACTGAGTCCTGAAGAACAACAATGTGAAGATCACTTCAAGCGTACACACTCTAGAGATATTAGTGGTCGATACATCGGGAGACTGCCTCTAAAGGCTCCACCTACACTACTTGGTGAGTCTTCTGTTAAGGCCAAAAGATGCTTGTCAAGTATTTTAAGACGTCTAGACAATAACTCAGAGTATGAACGACTATACTCAGAATTTATGAAAGAATACGAGACTCTAGATCACATGAGAAAAGCTCCTACTTCATGTTCTGAGACACCTATCTACTATCTTCCTCATCATGGAGTTTTGAAAGAGCAGAGTACAACCACCAAGCTAAGAGTAGTTTTCAATGGGTCCAGTAGGACCACATCTGGAACCTCGTTAAACGATCTTCTACACATTGGTCCAAAAATTCAACCAGATATATCAGATGTGTTGTTGTGGGTCAGAAGGCATCGAGTCCTCTTTGCAACCGATATAACCAAGATGTTTCGGCAAATAAACGTTCACCCTGACGACTTCAACGAGTGTTTTGGATCGATAATGAGAAGAGAATGATTCCATACCAGCTCACTACCGTAACTTATGGCACGAGAAGCGCTCCATATCTTGCTGTCAGAGTTCTTCACCAACTAGCAGAGGATGAGGGCGGCAACTTCCCACTGGCAGTCGAACCTATTCTAAAGGGCCGTTACGTTGACGATATTTACGGTGGTGGAGAAACAGTTTCTGAAGCTATCTCATCAGCTAAGCAACTAATATCCTTGTGTGCAGCTGGAGGCTTTCCCTTAGCAAAGTGGGCAAGCAATTCACCTGAGATAATTTCTACTCTATCGCTAGAGAGCACAGTTTCTGAGATCAACATTCTAGAGAAAGAGAAGGAGAATGCAGTAAAGGTTCTCGGGCTTTCATGGAACCCTACTTCTGACCAATTCCAGTTTAAGTGTTTTGAGTCAACATCACATCAAGCTACGAAGAGAACAGTGTTATCTGAGATTGCTCGTCTCTTTGATCCGCTAGGTTTTTTGGTACCTGTGTTAGTGAAGGCTAAGTTTCATCGAAGTTTTGAGTTTAAAAAATTTGTTGTCTTTGAATGATGCACTTAATCAACAAAGCAATATGCTTGGTTAAATAAATCTTAAGATATCTTGTACACCTGATTGAAAATAGTAGTTCCGATTATTCGTTTTGATGCTAGCTTTCTCTGATTTGCATTTTATTCAATTCCGCGCATATTTACGTCTAACATGAAACGATTATTTTCATTTTTAAGGGTTTCGTAGCCCAATGGCAGAAAACAGAACCCTCAAAGTTTCGTCATGTCCGTCTCTCTCTCCGTCTGTCGGTATGTCACAGCCATTTTATTCGGAGAGTATTAGGACTATATGGACGAAATTTAGAAGCAAGGTGTCTCCTGTGAACTGCTAGACTGCAGTAAAAGTACCGAAAAAAGTTTTATTAAAGGTGGCACTCCATACATGTATCCGAATTACAAAATTGTTTTTTCAGTGCACATACGCTTGTGGGGTACTTTTGAATAGGTTTTAAAAAATGAAAAAGATGTGATAATTAACTTTTTCCATTTACGCTAATAGTTCGTGAGTACTAGAACTATATAAAACAGTAAACTGTATCAACCTTCGTTATCGCATTATTAGTCCCGTACTTATTAGCGATTGAATTCTGACGGTATTTTGCAACGCAAGAAATTTTAACCTGCTATCACTGCACTTAACGAGCATTTAAAATTACTCACAAAACTATCAAGCATATATACTGTCGTGCTTAGTAATTTCCCAATATCCTGAATGAACAGGAACATTCAAGAGAGCATCAAATGGTAATATAGGTGCACCAAAAACGTGGGTACCAACAAAGCAAAAAAGGTTCTTTGATAATTGAATGTACAAGGCCTGGGAAATTCAGAGGCTCCCGTTACTCTTAGATCATTTTGTTTACCCATGATCTGGGTTAAACAATAAATTCCGAGCGTCACGACTGTGTAGCTCCTTAAATTATATAAGGAAGCATTTCTCGGAACCAAGTTTCTTACAATGAATAAAGTTATATGTTCACATCAAATAACATAATCGCAAATATGTAATGAATAATCCAACTCACAGAGGAAATTCCTCTAATTGGTTAGAGCTCGTGAAATTTACTGTACTCAGTTTCATTACGCAGTACCATTGAATTCTCATCCTTCAAATATTTCTAGTAAAAAGCACAAGACCCATGACACCCTTTTACAATATTTTGAATTGTTAAGCGGCTTATTATGGGATTCATGATAATTTGCTTTAGGCAATTTATTGTAACTTTGCTCTAATTAGCTGAAAAATAATGTATTGTTCTGATAACTGAATTATACATTAGAAATAAAGGGAAAATGGGACATTTTTGATGTGCTGTTTGGTGAATTTTTTAATTATAAATTAGATTTAAAATTTAATTTCGTTGAAAATAAGTTTTTCCAAAATTTCTGTTCCACGTGGATTCTCCACTTAAAACGTCCCAGAATTTTTAACTTTCTTACTAAAGAAAGTAACCTTAAGGGTATAATCGAATCCATGACATGATTACTACTATTTGGGAAAGTTTATAAAACAAAATTTATTGATGAAATTTTAAACTACTTTAACATTTACTTATGAAAATTCCCTTTAATATAATAATTGGCTTAATGGATTTTCTAATCCATTAAGTTTTTGAAGACGTTGACAGTTTTGCATTATTGTGTTATGGATGAGTTTTTGCTGTCCAGGTTTTTCTGTCATTCCGGAAATAACCTTACATACCCCGGAGAACCTTCAAGTCAACCCGAACCAATTATTTTCTAATTTTCCCAAATTGCTTTCCACACGTTTCCTTAATTCATCGAATCAGTTTTTCTTGGTAACATAAAAGGGAAACATAATTCATTAAAGATCAGTGTTTCAAGCCACAGGACGTAAATTTTCGTCCTGCATGTCTGCATGTTCTTATCCACGTGGGACACAATGATTAATTCCCGATACATAACAATGAACTTTGAGTTTTGGGATAATTCTTAAGGGATAGAAAAAGGAACGACTTTAGTTCATTGTAAGACGGTCAAGAAGAGTCCAAAGATAATCGAAAACATAAGAATACGTAGAAAGTTTGTTTTTCCTTGGGCAACCAATATCTGTAGCCTTTAAGAAAGCACAAAGAAAAAATGTGTAGCATTGTTAGAAAGGGTTCGTGTTATATAAGAACTTTATCAAAAACATTGAGGTCATTAGATACATCGAAATTATTGATTAGTGAACTCGACCCACAGTCCATACAAGTCACAGGAAATGGGTTGACAGAATTTTGAAACCTTTGAAAAAGGTTTTCTGGGTTACCCTTTTACAATTCAATTTTTCTGCACCACGGGCAGCAATAGAAGATCTTCGAACTTTATTGCAAATATTTCCAAAAATATAACTACAATCAATACTTTTGGGAATATGTATATGTTTGAAAGTATTGGAGATTTTCGAAATTGAAATAAACGTCGATTTATGTAGTTAGGGGATATTTACTTGTTTGTTTGTTACCCATTAAGCAACAGCAGACTTCAAAACATCTCAGGAGATGTCATACGAGTATCAGCAAAGAACTTTGAAACAACACATATTTTCGAGTTACATTGAAGAAAGAAAAGTTTCTCGATCAATAACAATTTATAAAAAGAAGTGCGACTGTGGGCACAAAAGAAACGAAATTTTGTCTGAAACCTATAAAAGGCTATTGACTTTATTTATAAAGAAAATACAATATTATACAGTTATAAAGAATAAATTCTTTATTTCAATTTCAGGTGGTGAATGTAAACAAATTCTTATTGGGACAAATATAATCACTGAAGTTATGACACAGGTCGTCTTTCTGGAAATTCTTCAATCACAAAATTAAATCTATCAACAAAACGATATCAGCAACATTATCATCGTATTGACAACAAACGAATTACGTACATAACATATATCAAGCGACATGTAATGTGTTAATTTTTATTATTATTATTTACCAAATCTATCAATCATACTCGTACATATTGTAAGAAAACATATGAAGAAAAATCTTTTTAAGATAAGAGCTATCGCATCATAAAATCATAGTTAAACTAATTAGGTAATTAAATGAATTAATTATATGATAATTATATGATAAACAAAAGTTTTTATTGCCTTGTTAAAGTTAAAGTGAAAATATTTCAAAAATATCCTAAATAACATTGTAAACTAGCAAACTAATTTATTTCAAATAAAATAATATCTAATCTAAATTCACAAACATTAAAAAATTTAAATGAATCGACCAATCATTGCTAGAATTAAGTGAAATTAAACAGAAAGTATATATTAAATTGCATTTGGAATGCAAATTAAATTGAATAATTATGAAATGATAGTTAAACATATAAAATGAGAGAAAGCTTTTTAGTGATACTATATTTAAACTAACTCAAGTGCGTTGGTCACATAAAACTAGCTACTAGTCACTAAATTTAATTTTTCAATTTTGAATCTTATTTATGTTTGTTTATAAAATAAAAACAATTTCATACGATGAAAGAAATCGGAAAAAATTTAAAAATTTCATCGCATTTTTTATAATGAATAAAATAAAATAAATTTGAAAATAATGTTTGAATCAAACTTTATCGATATATAGTAATTGAAAATACAAATAAGAAAAAGTTTAGAATATACTCAAAATATTTTTTAAAATTAATTAGTAGTTTAAAGTCAATTTTTATTTATAATTTTAATAACAAATGAGATAATGTTAAAAATGTAATACTTCATAATCATAAAGTTTCTAGTCATTTTTATGAATTCTAAATCTAGAGTAATTAATTAATATCAAAACGATTAAAAACTTTTCAAATACGAAACATACTTGTATGAAACATATTGAAACTGGTTGAATTTTTGTTATAATATATGTACATGATTTGTACATCCTTTAGAAGAGCATTATATTTGGAATGAAGAGAGTTTAAATGATTTTCATTAAGTTTAAAAGGTAGTTAACATGGAGAACCCGTTTAATATAAAATAAAAATTTTGAGAAAATATTTGTTTCAATAAAAAAAGGAGAAATTAAACGAAGCTTTTCATTTTATTATAATATCTTGTATTTTAAATCAAAATAAGTTTCCAATATGTTTATGCCAGATGCATACAATCTGGACAGAACAAATATATTTCTGGGAAGTATGCTAATAAAGAGTTGAAGAGTCACACAATCTTATCGGAGACTTCTTATATAAGCTTTGGAAATCGTTTAGCACTAACTAAAAGTATCGACCTGAAATCGCACCAACGACACACTTAACAGATCTAATATTAATATATAGACCTAGATATAATATATTTCTTCAACCCGGAAGCTTAATATCTATTACTCAGACAATAGCTTGGTCCAGCTTATTAAATAATTCAGTTTGATTTGTGTTTGTACACGTCTACGCCATTACATCCTTTTGTGGATATTACACATGCACTTCAACATGTAGGTAATTGAAATTTAAGGTGTGCTTTATAAATTTATTTTCGCTACATTGTTTATATGTAACTACATAGATTAACATCACAAAACTTTCAGAATTACGAGAACATGTGACGAGCTCCACTGAAATTCGCTATGAAGCTATTGAAGTTTTTATGAATGGTATTAAAGCTGCTTACTACTGGTAAATCTACTTAATACTAGTAAATTAGAAATAAGAAGAAGGATCAAAACAATGTTATGTTTAATTTAGTATCGTCATGTGTTGCACGTAATACGAGTATTGCAAGTTTCAGAAGTCCTTGGGACAAAATGTTTGTGTTTCACAGCAGAAGCATTGTTTTACAAGCATTATTTTATCCGTATATACAACAACACAAACAAGTTAGCACAATATCGTTCTTCAAAATGTTTATTTCACTTTAATATAAGGTTATACACCATTTTGATCATCGTTATAATTCCATTAATCTAACGAGTTTATTACATTTTTCTGTGGAGTTTTGCAAAGTTATCCGTGTATCCAATGGTCGTTCGCCATTTAATAGGATGGTTTCTAACGTGGAGTTGTAACTTATGGTGGAAAGAACCATATAAAGATGATAATATGCTAGTACGAAGTTTGCCTTTAGAGTTTAATTAAGGAACTTTGTAACCCAATTATCAAATATTTTAACATTTGATTACGAAAAATCCTCCGTGGTCTCGAAATAAACGTTTTCCAAGGAAATTCATGAATCGAATGATATTGAAATCATATATGAAAGACGTATTGAGAGCCATTCAGGAACCTGGTATCTAGTGATTTGAAGATGTGTCCAGTTGAAAAGAAATAATCTACAAGTGGAGATCTCAAATCTCCTTAGCCTTTGGTTATATTAGGTTGTATTGTATTTGGGAGTGACCTGGAGTTAATCGAATCGAAATAATTGAATCATTATTCCGTGATTCATTTATCCCTTTTCCTGCCTTTCGTGTTTAGGTTGACAAGTCTGAAATATCGTAGGAGGTAGAGATGACATGGGGGAAAATAATCTGTAATGGCGAAATGGCCATCAAAATTACAGAACCATGAATACCCTTTTGTGTCAGAGGTAAGTAAATAAATTGAAAATGTTATTTTAGTCTAACCTGATTATGTGTAGATTCAATCATATTTGACAAAATTTATTTTTATTGTGTATCGAGAATTTCCGTTGTTCTTAAAAGCATGAAAGCATCCGGTGAAAGCAATGAAATTAAGGATAGCCTCAGACGAAACATGATTTCCGTACAGAAATGTATTCGGATAATGCCAATTTTATATGTTTACTTTTACTTCAGTTGATGTTAGAGTAAATCATCATGATTCGCATTTAATATAGAAATGTTTTCTAACATAAGCCAAAATATGTTGACGTAAATATTTCATCTTTTATGTGGGAGCATGGCACGAAAGTTGGTTAGTAATAATATATTTGTTAAGCCGTATTTATTGCAGTTGGTAAAATTTATTTATGTAACTTATATCAAACACACTTGGAGTTATTAAATTTATGTAATAGTAGCCAGTATAATACAACAGTGGCTTTAAGTTAGAACCTAGATTACTTTCTTCCGAAACGCTTTGTCATAGACATAATGTCCCATAAAAATATTTATGCTGAAAGTTAATAACTTCTAAAAAACCTTATTCGAAATCAATGAGTTATTAAAGTTATTCATCATGATAATAGTCAGAAACAATTAGTTAAAGAAAAACCGAAAAGTTTCAGACGAAAAATTTGTGTACGATTTTGGAGGAAAATTGTTATATCCATCGCTTGAAAATGAAAACCGTGGAAAGTACCTATATATAGAAAGCATAAATCGAGGGGATTATCTTTATTTTCTAAATTAATTCCGTAAATCTCAAAGAATTCAAATTAAATGAAATACAAACATTTTAATTTGTGTGTGATTTATATTTGAAAACCAGGACATACTTGCCAACCAGAAAACTTGTTAATCTTAATCAGAGCGAAAGCTCTTGAGGTTCGTAAAAATTCTGGATTTTAAATTGCAATCTTGAAGTGATAATTATTTTGAAATCGATGACAATTAAGAAAAATATCTAAATTAATTTTATTCGTGTTCCATTTGAAAGGATCCACACATTCATGTCCGTGTTACGGGTCGTTATGGAAGAAAGATTATAGAAAGGGGTATTGAAATTTAGAATATATAGAAGGAATCGGGAACCACTTGCCGACAAGGCTTAGGCGTCCACACACAGAGAATCACCGACCAAAACTTGTAGTTTATTCCCGTTGTTATTCAAAACTTAATTTGTTTGTCACTCATCATCCTGCTAGATCACTGAACTCGAAACACAAGTCACTAGGCGATAACGCATACGAATCGCCTGGTAACTGGTTACAAACCGGTTTCCGACGAGTCCGTGTGGTGGGTGGCGCCCTATTTGATTTCTTGTATCCGTGTGTCGACGGCCTTAGTGTTAAACAATATGTAAGCAGCTTTTATGTTAGAGTCTGCATTTAATTTTTATATCACACGTGCAAGTTTGCATCTTTAAATGTTGAAATGCAAATGCATATGCTTGATATTTGTTGTTTTAAAACTTTGAAGGCTCATGTTAATACGAAAACATTCTTTTATGTGTTCTTATGATGGTTTAAATATTGCTCTAAATTGCCTTTCACAAATGTGGCAGCACATAGGATTCCTTTGCATTTGCATGTTCTCATGTTTGGAAAATGGGTATGCAAATATCAAAAGCGAAGTTAATGAGACGACAAACAAACAAACTTTCGTTACGCCATCTTAGCTGCTATACAGCGCGTTCGTTATGAACGTTGAGTCCTGGTGAAATCAAGGACATTCCGCTTCGCTTGAGTTTTCAGTATTTATAATGTAGTAAAATTTCCCTTCGGCAACAAGATGTGTTCATTTTCACTGACTTGCTTAAAGCTATACTATATAATCTGTTCCAAAAATTTCATGGTTCGATTTCAAGGAAAATGCATTCGTGAATTGATTTGATACAAGCAGCATCAATCGAACATCGTTCTATCATGTTTACTTGAAAATCTCGAGGATGGTCTTACTCAGAGATTCATACTATGTAAATTCGGACGAAGATTGTATCATAATATGTCAATAGAAGCCACTTGAACGACCTCGTGTAAGGGTGTTTTCAATTTAAGCAACACTGTCGATGAATGCTACGCATTTATACCATCAACGAGTTCTTAATATCAAAATGTAATCACCCCAAACTTTTGCCCCTTTATCATGTTATGTTTTCTACCCTGTACAAGTTCTGTGTGTACAAATGATCTTGTGGATGTGGAAGCCCATCCCTGTTCAATCTTCAACATGTGCTGTTATTGAGAAATGAATTTGCTTGCAAATGTGTAAGGAAAATAACAATAACAGAACAAAATCAATACCATTGATATGGATAACGTGGGAAATAGATGAAAAGGAACGAGAGCGCTTTTTAGATGGTGAAAAATAGCACAACAAATGATTCTTTTAACTTATTTTTATTGAAATCGTTCCAATTCCAACTTTAAAGCTTTTAATGTTTCTGTAAACAATTTTTCAGCTAAATGATTATCCTTAACCGTTTCCGATGGCTCAGTTTTTTCACAGTCACTGGATAAAAGAAAAAAATAAAAGAAAAGGTCAATTTATTTGTGAATTTGTTGATTTAATTAAACTTAATTATTACTCACTTGAAATATTCTCCGGAAACATTCTTTAGTGAAGGCTCTGTTGCCATGTAAACAGCACATTGTGATCCTTCGAAGGGATTTTTCATGAACAGCCACATCCAAGGGTAAGTAAGAACTTTAATGAAAAGTGCGGACATGAGTGGAGATCTGAAACAAACATCTTATTAACATATTGAAGTGTCCCTTTGGGTAAACAATGATTGATAAGAAAGTAATGAAAAGAAATAAAGAATTTCAATCTCTCTAGACAGAAGACATTAATAATTTACTAGATTTAAGATACTTTTAAAAGAGAGACATAAACCTAAGGATAATAACAATTCATGTAAATGATTGAAAACTGTTGAGATTCCTACATATAGAACTTTCAGTACAGAACATCATAAGAATCAAATTAAATTAATCATATTAATTCGATCTAGTGTACCTTTGCTTCTGGTACAATTGAGTAACGTAATTATACCGAAAAAAGAAAATCATTTAAAACCCAATGAACTGTATAGCTTCACTAAATTAACCCAAAAACGTTATGCTTCTATTTTTACGGTTGATTTTCCATTTATTCTCAAAGTGATATTAACCAAGTGTAATTTAACAATCAATAGCATGAAAAACAACAAAACATTTTATTAAACGACTACATCCCCAAACATTGAACTTAATTATGGATCAACCAAACAAGCTAGAAAGACTCAGTTCTAAGGACATTAATTAGCCAGTTAACTGACTGTATCGATTATTGGATATTGGAAGGTTCTGTTCTAAACCTTGTTTTTGACAACTCAATTCTATGCACTTAATTCAGTTATTAGAAGTCCATTTACTAACATTATTTATCAATCTAAATAATAGTCACTCTTTCAAATTCATTTACGTACCTTTTTAAGTGGTTAGTTCCACGAACTAGCCCCGGTGTACAAGCGTTTACGCTTATATTGGTTCCTGTTGAAATGAGAAATGAAATTGTGATTTTAGTCAATTTTATATTGAAATTAATTGATTGATAGAAAATTGAAGCGAATCACATGTAAAATCTTAAACTAACCTTTAAGCATTTTGGCAAAATGCCTAGTGGCCAAGAGAATAGCCAATTTGGAATGGGAAAATGCGTCTCTTGGGTGAAACATTGGAGCTGTACTGCTGATGTTCAATGGATCATTCAAATCAATTTTACCTGTGAAATGAGCATGAGCAGATACATTTATGACACGACCATCAGGTGATTTCTTAAGATGAGGTAACAAGAGACAGGTTAACATGAACGGTGATAAATAGTTCACTTGCAGATGAGTCTCAAAACCATCAACAGTCTTCTCATATGGATGAAATGTAACACCAGCATTGTTTATGAGAACATCAACTTTTTCATAGTCACGCATAATGTCACGTACGAAACGCCGAACACCATCGAATGACCTCAAATCCAAATATCTAGTCTCGATACTAGATTCCACACCGACTTTGCATTTATTTTCCCTTTTGATAATTTTCAAAACTTGCTCCGCCTTTTCCATGTCTCTACATGCCATTACAACACGAGCAGACCTAGTTGCAAGGGCTTTACAGATTTCCAAACCAATGCCACTATCACCTCCTGTCACTATAACAACGTGTTTATCAATCAAATTCGAGGATGGACACCGTTGGCCACCCATAATAGTCCTAATCGTGATTCACCATGAAATGTAAATTAGAAATTTGTGTATCTTTCAAAATTACCTGATTGTCATAGCTAATCCTACCAGTGCAGCAACTATGAAAGGCCACCATGTTTCGAAAGGATCACTCTTTTCTAAAATTTTTCTGATATCATCCATTTTGTTTTTGGTGAAAGCTTCACGTTGCTGTGCTCGAAAAATTGGTAAATCAAAATAAATTGACACAGTGCAACCGAGGTGACTACTACTTGCTGAAAAATCAAACAAACTGATCCTATTGCCAGCAACGTTCTGAGGTTCAGATGCCAAAGTTCCGACCGTACCGGAAATTCAATAGAAATTTTCGTGGTCTAATCTGTAATCATGGGTCGGTGTACCCGCATGCATTAAACGAAAGAATTAAATCACTTTCGCATTCACATTTAGCCTGTCTTTTGTATGTAGTCTCAATTTCATTTATATGAATATTTAATAATAGTATTTGTTTTTGTTGATGTTTATTATCGTTCATAGTTTTGTGTCATTACTCTGTCATTCAAGGATGCTGTTCTCTTTTTCCGTCCACCACTGTGTGTAGAGCTTTTATCCTTTTTGCGACAGGACAAGTAGGGAACATTAATTGGAGATTTGGATATGGGCTTATGTCCTGTATCCAGGTCAAAACTCAAATTTCGCCAAGTTATTCAACCATTTTGAATGTAGCTAAATCAAAAATTTTAGAAATGCTGAAATCGCATCTTATTCGTGTTTAGGTTAAAGTGCATTTGCTAAACTTTTATTTAATTTCAAACACATGAAAAACTTTTGCGATATCTTGTCAGCATCCCTTAATTTGAGCACGAAAGTTCTATTAATCGAAATTTATGAGCAATGCCAAAGTCAGTGTCTAGTAAGTGTCTAACAAGTGTTTTGTTTCGAAACATTTAAAGTGTCTAATGGACAATATGTTTAGGAACGAAGTGTTTTATGCACAAAATGTTTTAAAATAAAACGGATTAAGCTTTTCGTACCACAATTTTAAACACTTAGATGATTTGTTTGAAAAGGTTTTAAGCGTTTTTAAATATAAAATACTTAGAAATGTTTAAAAAAGTTTTGTATAAACGAAAATATTATGTAGATTTACATCGGTTATTAGGGTAATGAATTTCAATGTAAATTATTTAATGAACAATAAATAAAATTCCACGAAAGCTATCTACGCCAATGAACGAATTGACGAAAGCTCTAAGCCAGAGCCGCTGCAAAACTCACATGCGCTGAAAAGCTTCAATGAAATTTCAAATGTATGCGTGTCATGACTGACAACTCCGGTTGCTCCATAGGGGATTACGTTGGAATTCCCGTAGAAATCATCTACGGAAATGACGTATCCGCATATACAGAAACATTTCCGATTCTCTATATTTCTATGGATCTATGCGTTAGTATGTGTTAAAAATAAAAACCTTTCTCTTTGAGTCAATAAAATGAAGTTTGTCGCGATGCTTACAGTTTACCACATAAGCGTATGTTGGGGCGATGAAATACTCGGTTGTGATTCTATTAATTAGAAAAGTTATTTTAAGTTATAATGTGCCAAACAGCTTTTGAAATGCAAATATCAGAGCGGAAACTGTGAACTGATTGAACAACCAGTCTTAATTGACAGCTTTCAATAAAAAAATTTATAATGAAAGCTACAGTCTCATTGAAAAATTTCACACTTTAACAGTATGTACTTGGTATTTGCAGCAAATAATTTTCTTACCTGTACCTGTGTAAGTCATTCCAAAGTTGGAGGAAATTTATGCTTCCGTCTCGTTTAGTGTTGATGGCGTTCGCGAAGACAAAACGTTAAAGAATTGCCGTTCGGTTGTGGTGTTATGCTTGTGCAGTAATAATTTAGTTATAGTGAATTGAGAATTGTAATATATATAATACGTAATAAACAGTTTAAGTTTTGTAATTGAAAGAATCTAAGAATAAAGGTGGAACGAAAATCTCAAAAATGCTGATGAAGAAAAAGAAATGATGTCTACTGAAAATAGTGGAAGAGGTGAATAGCGGTAAAAAGAAATTGTTAAGTTTTCTTGAGTTTGTGTGAAGCTTTTTTAGTTTTTGCGTTTTTTTTTTTACTTTAACCTCCAGTAGGATAAATAAAGTTTTAATAATCAGGTGTTATATTATCCAATTGGAAATCGGAGATTTATTGGTGCTACAATCACTATTGTCACGAATGTTTTCGACCTTCCTCCACAGGTGGGTTATAATATATATTTTTCCTTATATTTGTACTTATTTAAGTGCTCTAAGTGATATTTTTAATAAATAAGCATTCCAACAAGTAGGCGTTGAATCTATTTGCGAATCTAGTGAAACATGAAAACATTACTCTTATAATATTGTACTATTTCTTCTTCTACATGCATGCGTGGTAACTAGCAATTGTTCGGAAAATTGTGTTAATTTTCATGTTAAATAATCAAACAATTGAATTTCCATAAACAGGCGGTATGACTAGCTGCCATTTTGAGAATTTTTCTTGTGTGGCTTTACCCAAGGCAGAAAGAAATTGAAAAATTTCTTATAACGGGACCGGTCTGATTGAAAGTTAAAGAATAATTTAAAATACAAACACAAAAATAACACAAATACAAATGTGAAAAATCTAACATTAACATATTTTCAACATTTACATTAACCTCTGCTGTGCACAAGTGTGTTGCCGCGTACTCGACGTTCGATGCTCCACTCTTGGGTATGTTTTCAAGAAGAAAGTCAAGAAAAGCATTTTTTCGTTTTTGGAGTCGTGTCTGTGGTGTTGTTGCGGCTATAGTCACTATGTTTTGGATAGCAGATGTTTGAAAATCGGTTGCACACAACTCCAAATGGTGCCAAATGCAAGACAACTTTTTCCAAGTGCATATATGCATAGCTGGCCAGACAACCGGTCAGAGAAAAAAGTTTGAAATTTCAAGTAGTCTCGTCTTGTCGACGAGAAACTAAAACTTCAATCAGATCAGCCAGTGGTGTTCTGTAAACTGAAACGATTAGTAATAATTTGTATACTTGAAAATATGTCCGAAAACCACCAGTGAGTTATCTTGAGAAAGAGCTTTCACCGGAGAGAAGCCCGTGAGTACGAGCATGTACCTGCTACGAAAGTGTGTATTCGTGTTCTGATAATAATTTTCATTCATAAAAACCATATTTTGGTTTTGCACTGTAATCAGTGTTACATGAACCCGGAGTGTGTGATTCATGCGTACATTTTGTCTCCAAGTTGACGTTGTCAGCTGTAAATGCCTCAACACGCTCCAAACGCTATCACTTCAAATTTGGTTTCATTCAAATAAAACACTCATCTTGCTTGAATCAACAAAAGTTTGAAATTTTTATTTGTCAAATTATTTTCTTTCAGATTAATTATATTAGCGTGTGTTTAGTTCGTTAACTTGATTCTGACGTACGAAAAAATTATTTAATTAACAACTTAATTAGTTGGGGACTAAGTCAGGTCTGTTTCCAAGGTCGTCTGACTTTCGCTCGTTACAAACAATCAACAGTAATCAAACATTACATCTACGTAATAAGCACATTCATATGTGTAATCATACATTCCATTCATATACTGGCAAAAATCACAGAAATGGTTTATGTTGGATTCATTAATTGACGTGTATCTAAGAGAAAAACCGGAAAATTTAATTAAACCGTGAGATACATTTTCCTCAAGCAAAGCAGTTATTCTAACGTAGTCTGTGCTTTTCCCTGGTATGAAGTAATATTCTTCCTCAATTAAAATCTCCTTATTATCTACACGAAAACCAAACAAAGGGATTTCATGTCATAGATATGTTGGACAAATATCAAACTCGAAAATCTTGCTGATCCCGCCTGTTTCCACTATATTTTCTCTTTCGAATTGCAAAGTTGCTTTAAGATGATATCATGCATGCAATTAAAACGTAGATTTTCTATCACAAAGAGGTTACATGCAAAAGCTTATGTGTATGAATCTATATCTTCAATGATACTTGAGATTAAGTGTTCTTTAGAATAAAAATGAAGTCTCACCTTTAGAGAGTGTGTTTGTTGACTGCTGTTGGTAAATTTGTGGAAATCAAGAAAATGCTAACAATTCTTTAAAATGATTCATGCAACGCTTACTTCGAAAGTTGAATTTTCGATGTGCGTTTTGCGGGCGTAAAGTGTTCGATTCCCAAACACCCCAATCCGAATCTCTTATCCTGTTTTACCGCACTTGTGCGTAAAGTACAACTTTACGTAACAGATTCTTGTGAACATGAATGTATACTATTGGTTAACATGTACATCAGCATATATGTATGTATTACTTTTTTTTGGTCCATGGTTTTTTATAATTTTTAAAAAATTATCTAGTTGGTTCAATATTAATCTCAAATTCAACTTTCCACGAATTTGTTGCACAAACTATTGTATGCACTGCAGGTGTAAAGTGACGCTTTCTTGCAGTCGTTGTTGAATTTGCGATCGGTCATGACGCATTCGTACAAAGACTCGTGTAGTTGTAGCGCGATCGACATCGTCTCATTCCACAATTTCTCCACTCGTCTTTGAACAAAGTATGATCCCGCCAATAAAAGTTAACTGCGATTCTGAGACATTGAAAACTGTTCCTCATCCTTCATCCTACAATGTTCAGATTATCCAGCGGATTGCTCGAGGAGAAGGCAAAATGGTAGCATGGTTTTAACTCTGGTCCAATATTCGTTGAAGATTAAATATTACTAAACAGCGATCTTCTTTGAACACTACAAGCAAACTATCAATATTTAATTTGTAAACATAAATAACACATCGGATATTATCAAATTTCTACAATGGCTAACAACTCATCCTTGAAATACGATTGCCTCTTAATAATAATTTCCCATCACATTCGAAAATTGCGCGATACAGGATATAATTAGCAATTCCTGAAATTCATCAAATATGAAAATGAATATTCACCAAAGAGAATGATATACTGTAATGTAATTTAAAAGTCGTTACATACATATGCCAAGTACGAGTATAGAAAACATTTCCATAGAATTTAAAGTCAAATGTGTCTACTTGTAAACGAATTTTAATTGCTTTTGAACTCGATTCTGATGTTTAGGTTAAATATGCTGAACTATGTTGAACACTTCGTTCATTATGACAGCCATTAGTTTAAGGTATGCATACCGAATATGCATCAACCCCAATTCTGTCAAACAAAATTAATAATAAGTCACTTGAAATTAGTTTTAGTGTTCTATTTTACACAATAAAAGAGAGGAGTGCTTTTCCGGAATGCATTTTCACATTAAATAGATGCATCCGTTTGTTTCCAACATTGGAACGAGTGAAACTACTAAACGAAGCCATTTTGCAGGGCATATTCAATATGCGAGTAGACGGAATACAATATCTTGTATGAGTTCTCATCATTTGATTTGGATATGACTGAATGGTTGACATACTTAGGTAATGGATATTCAATTACAATTACTAATGTGATAATGCTTCTATTCAACCATATTTTGAAACCTCAATAAGTCCCTAAGATGAGTTGAAGCTTCTTTGGTAGAAAAACGTCCAAACAGTTGACACAGTTTTTAGTGAAAGAATCATTGAAAAACGTCACTCCATGAATGAATGTCTACTATTATAGAAATCATAGAAACTCGCATTTATATTAGAAACCTTCAAAACACAGCACCTTTATCAGCACAGAACATTACTTTTAACCAATTCGTATATCCCTTACTAGACTTCCCTTCGTCTGTATGTATGAAGATACTTCTCTCATTTACAATGTAAAGAAAGTGATTAGGTACTTAATAAAATCGTTGCATACGTCATCAAAAAAAGGAATAAAATTATAATGGCTGCTGGTGTTCATGTTAGCTTAATTGCATAAGTTTCGAAGCACAACATGTTTGACAATATTGAATGCATAAATTCCCTTTCATGTTGGCTTGTTTTAGAAACTTTTCCTTTCGATATGAATGTTTTACAAAGGTGTCTTATGCTGTAAAGTCATCTTCCAACATGTGCGGATAGCGATACACTTCGATAATTAAGAATACAAGGGGTACAAAGGACATATTAATAGCTAGCTTCATTTGATAGCTAGCATTTTGCATCTGCAGAGATAGGCGGCAAAACTTATGCAACCGAAATTGCACAAATCATCGATGCATGGAGTGAAATATCGAAGTCAACCATTGCGTTAACATATGTACACATGTATGTAAATGATAATCCAAAGACTTGAAAATGCAATACTTTACGATTACCAAGTCTCATTAAAAGGATGCAATCCTGTGAGACTCATTATATCACTTTTCCAAGCATTTTAAAATATAGCAACAAAACTCCACTCTGAGGGTTAAGGACGGTGTAAACGAGAAATGAAGTAATTCGTGAACGTTCTTATACTAAACGTTTTGTTGACAGTATGAACAAGGATAAGGATACACTCGAGTTGTTTAGTGTTCATCTGTCATATGGGCTCTTAGAAGAGTGTTTAAAAGTGCAATCTTCACAAGGATGTGTTTCTTGAGTTTGCTTTCAAGGCTGAGAACAAATGTGAATCGTTTCTTTGTTTGAATAGACACTTGAGGATCATTGTGAACTGATACTTTTGGTGTGCATGAAATTTACTTATATAATGAGTTTTATTATGAATCGTCATAAGTTTGCCCACTGGAAACTAGTACAACCTTCAACCAGAAACAATGAAAACATGAAAAGTAGTGTTTTCATTCCAATACCTACTGTTTATTTTACCGCTGTTTTTATGTTAATGTTTTCCTACCATGCTAATGTGTAATTCATTTCAAATTATAATAATATGTACCCCCGTTTACTTACAGACCCATCCACAGAAGTGCAGAACTTGAGATTACCACGAGCAAGAATCACAATTTCGGTTGGGTTTTTCTAAAATACATCAAAGGAGGAAAACAAAATCCAGTTGTTATCCAACTTGGAAAACATTACATACAAGAACAATGGAGGGACCCGACGTTACATTCCTATTCCAGTTTGGAAATTTGAGAGATGGTGTCACGATACCAACAACATCCCTTAACCTGAAGTCGCTCAAGGATATGGCTTGTGATTTTATTAATTCAAAGGTAAGTTTGCAGTTAAGGTCGTTAAGATTTTCTTAAACAAGATTTTATCATTTGCATTAGTTGTCTTATAAAATATTAAACCTTTCGTTTTACTCAGTTTTAGTTTAATTCACTGCTCTTTGCTTTTAACCGGTTTTGTCGTTAACAGATTTTCATAATGTTTATTTCATTACGAACTGTCTATTACATCTTCCACCAAGTACTTCTTAAAACCCATTTCTCATTTCGGGAGGTTAAACCAGGACTTTTTAACCTTCTTTTCTGTTGCAACCCTTCCAATCTTAATAGTAGATATAGAGAAAGAGAACGAGAAATTGTGGAAAAAAAATTTGTATTTATTACGACAATAAAGAGGAAGTAAAGAGGTAATTACCGCGTGACGGTCATTAGTGAGACAGTTGCTGCTGCTTCCGTTCGATTGGCATGCTAAATTGAGGAACTGTCTTAAATAGGGTTACTATACACGCGAATTGGTACGAAAATTTGTTCTGATGAGTACGTCAAAAATCAAACCGGCTTAAAAGTCCAATTTGTTCTGACGAATTCTTCCATGTTCTGACGTTTTCTTCGCTGCCAGTGTAAACACTCGCATCGCAAAGCATTTCTTCGCACGACGTGATCAGAACTCGTCACAAAAAATTTTCGTACCAGTTCGCGTGCATAGCCTCAGAGAATGCAAGGCGCATACCATCTTCCATTTGAGTCGTAAAGAATCAAAACAGTCTATAACCACTTTTCGAAAAATTTAAGTTTTGATTTAAATTTGCATTCTGTTGTCAGCCTTGACTCAAATATGAAAGCTAACTCCGAAAACTGTCCTCAGTCTCTTGTAAATTTAATTTAAAAACTGAAGTGAGTTTCAAAAGCCTCTATATTCACCTACGCGTTAGATTCAGAAGCCACAAATTATAAGCTAATTTGATTGTAGTTTTACAAAACCATATTAAATAACATAAGCGATATATTGAGAACAAAACATTTTGAGAAATTCAGGTTAGCAAAAGCAAAAATGTAATTTGCCAACTTCTCAAATTCGGTTAATGTGGACATGGCAAGTTTTGAAATTATGCGCCTCATTTCTAAACTGATATGGTCCCCCAGCACTCATTCCACGGATTTCCACTCATTTGGGGTCCATAGACCAGAGGTCAAGAAACCCTGGCTTAAACGAAAGACTATAGTCATCATCGTGTGAAAACATTTAAAGAGGAAATCCATGTGTTACACTTTTTATTTACAAAAATGTTGCTCTTTCTTGTTGATAAGAACATACAATAGCTGATACACCGCTAATAACCATTTTCGTACAGAAATGATTTTTGGTTTATTTATATGTTATTATTTCCGGAAGGCCTCTTTTTGGATCTGAGAGAGCCTTTCATTATTGGTGGCATAGAATGACAGGATACGGTTGAGTTGAAGAGTTTATTCAAGTGGAAAATTCATTCTCAAAGGAAAATAATTTGATATTGCTCTTTCACACGAAATGATTACGGTACAAGGAATGGAAATCCCAATTATGGTTTGTTTTAACAGATATTCCCACCTCATAACAGTTGGTGATCGAACGTATTTTCGCCCTGAGAGCAAATCATTGAAATAAATATGGCACGGATGAGTTGGCCATAATATTCTTGTGGGCCCCTTTTTATTAAATCAATTTGGCAAAACAGCGATTCCTACGTAATAGCCACGTGTTGGGTTTATTAAACCCTGCAAAAAGAAATGATAACGTCAAAAGGGGGTTACAAGCCGTGCGAGTTTCGATGGTTTCTAAAGCAGTCCGTCGATTTCATTCCCTCATTTAAGCGATTTCACGTCATTCAACCTGAAGTGGAAATTATTTCATTCCCTTAGAACAACATGATTGCTTTGGTGTTCAAGAGATTTTTAAAAATATATTTACTCCTCCTGAGTCCCTCATAAATGATTGCTTGAAATTTTGTTTGTGCTACTTATTTTGGTATTAGGCAAATATCAATGAATTTCGTTGCTGTAAAGTTTACCAACGTTCTAAAGTCAGATTTAAGAAGTTTAATAATGTTAAAAACAAGAAAATCATTATGATATCATCTCCAACAATAAAAGGTTGAGGTAAAATTTACTAGTAGGTAATTATGTTTAAGTAATTAATAATTTAAGTGGTTTCACAATATTTTCAACTGAAATTTTGTATTTTGATTAGACATCAATTTCACATATTGTAAGGATCACAGATTAACTGAATATTATTTCGTAAACGTAAATTAAAAATTCATTATGTATCAAGTAGCCAAAACAGGAAGTTTTCACGACCATTGGATTTGGTACAACGACTGGTAATGTGGTATTCCACGTCCCATGAATGTGCTCCTGTCGAATTCCTCCTGACACAGAAATATTGTTTTTCTTCTTTCATGCCCATGTATTATAAAATATTTAAATGTTCTAAGAGATAATGAGAGAAGTACAAAGGAAACATCTTGCTTAAAGTGCTTACACCTTGTATAGTTGGATGAAAATCACAAAAACAACGTAAGAAACTTGAATGTATGATAGATTACTGTTTTTAACATAGTTTAATCCCTGAATATAACAACAGGATCTCACGTATAAAACCTGATATAAACATTTTGTACATTGCCTTACACGTTATGAAAAGTGTAACTTTAATTAAGCCCTAAACTCCTTTACCCAGATCTGCGATGTACGAGTAAATGGCTTGACTTCTGTAAGGGTTCTAAGTGGATGCTTCTATAAAACTCCCCGCAAAGTGACTTTGTTTAACTGTATTCGTTTCATTACTTCTTATGTTTAATAAAAACACAAGAATACAATGAAAAGAGTACAAGGTCAATTTGTGTTAATGACTATACGTGATACCCTTCGTTTGCGTAAATTACATGCGCTGCTAGCTTTTATGTTAGAAAACTTGAAGAGTGGAAATGTTCATTTTCATACTTAAAGTTGTATCGTGTACCTAATAATGAGAACAAAATATTTAAAACAAAACCTGTAATAGGTGAAATATATTGAACTTTAACCCTCTTTACAGATACCAGAAAACGGTCTCAGCCACTTGTCTGATCGTCTTTTACTGTTTCGTCATGACTATAATAGCCCCAATGTGTTGCAATTGGTGAACAATGCTGCGGAAGTAGTAGACGAAACACTTATTGAAATTGTTTTAACAGCCACTCGTAAGTAACAAAACAATTCCTTATAAAACAGTTTGTAATATTATATATTATATTGTTAAGCGCTAACCTATGCAAGAGTTGATGCAGTGCCAATGGTCCAACCGCATTCGCTCAATGTACACTCATACAAAGCGCCAACATTCTGTGATTTTTGTGGAGAAATGCTCTTTGGACTGGTTCGCCAAGGACTGAAATGTGAAGGTAGGTATCAATTAAGTCCATTTTAATGAATATTATCTCATACAAATACTTTCAGGCTGTGGCCAAAATTATCATAAACGTTGTGTAGTTAAAATCCCAAATAATTGTAATAGACTCGAAAATAATAGACGATCTTCGACACTCCAACCACCTCGAAGCCCGTCCGGAGGATCTGCTAATTCACTTATATCTGAGGAACCATCAAATACCGGATCCGGATCATCTTTGGTAAGAAAGATGGCCCAACTAATGAATGACATTAAAAATTGAGTGCCTTCTTCCACATTCTGACAATAAATTTAACGAATCTGTGAAAATATCCGTCCACTACACAAATAACTTTTACAGAAATTAATTTTAATTATTATATGGTTTTGGTTTCTTTACCTTTTAATATCGTGATGAGATCTGGTGAAATGAAATGTAGCTTTTTTAAATTTTTCTATTTTCTTTTAAGATATGTTCTTATGTTTATAAAATAAACTGATTTTTTCTAAATTTATTTTACATATTGTTTTTATTTTATTGTACCAGATTCCATCACTACCCTCATCCACAAATTTGCCTTAAAGAAATAAACATACATACTCCCTAAAATCTCCAATGAAATCACACCATTCCCCACCAAGAAACAAACGCATTTGGTTATCTGTTCTATATCCTACGTATTTTGCATTTTAGCTGGTGAGAAATGTTAATCGCCAAAGCCGTACCTCATCTTTAGGAAGCCGATGTGTTGGACTTTATCCCGGAAGAATTCGTATCCCTCATACTTTTATGGTGCATACGTATCGATTCCCGACTGTGTGCCAATACTGCAAAAAACTTTTGCGTGGTTTATTCAAACAAGGTGTTCAATGCCGTGATTGCCAATATAATGCTCATAAGAAATGTATAGAAAAAGTGCCACAGGATTGTACAGGCGAAAATCAAAATACTGAAATAAGTGATGGGACAGTGAGTAGTGAACGAGATTCGTTCTTTAAGGATGAATTTGATGATAGTGATTTTGATGAAAATCCAGTGTCAACGTGTAATCAGAAAAATATACAATCGCCTAAAATAAATGGAACGATTGAAACACAGTCCGGAAAATCTAGTTCATCATCATCGCCAAGTGCTAATATTCCTTTAATGAGAATTGTTCAATCTGTAAAGCATACTAAGAAACGTGGTGGCCAAGCTATTAAAGAAGGCTGGTTAGTACATTTTACAAGTTTAGATAAATCTATCAAACGTTATTTCTGGCGTTTGGACTCGAAAGCAATAACCCTTTTTATGTCGGAACAAGGAAGTAAATACCACAAGGAAATTCCATTGAAAGAAATTTTATCCATAGAAACCAATAGAGATGTCACTGGTGAAAATAATTATTGCTTTGAGATTAGAACCGCCAATGTAGATTACTTTGTCGGACAAGATCCTTTAGCAGGATGTAAGGACGAGCCGGTTAGGATACCTGCACCTGATACGGGAATAGGCAGTGATGTAGCCAAAAGTTGGGAGACAACAATTAAACAAGCATATACGCATGTAACAAACACACGTAAGATTCACTCATATGAAGTTCTAAGTTGACATTAATATTCCTCTCCATAATAACTAGAATCATGTTGTGAGTCAGAAGAAAATGTTCAGGATATGGCTCAACTCTATCAAATTTACCCTGATGAAGTATTAGGTTCGGGACAGTTTGGGATTGTATACGGTGGTGTACATAAGAAGACTCAAAGAGAAGTGGCAATAAAGGTTATTGATAAGTTAAGGTTTCCCACAAAACAAGAAGCGCAATTGAAGAATGAAGTTGCTATATTACAGGTATAGTAGTTTAATTAAATTTAAAAGCAAACTTTCTCATCATTTGGTGTTTCAGAATATATCACATTGTGGTGTTGTAAATTTGGAAAGAATGTTTGAAACTACTGAGAGAATATTCGTTGTAATGGAAAAATTAAAGGGTGATATGTTGGAAATGATATTGTCAAGTGAAAGAGGAAGACTAAGTGAACGTGTCACCAAATTCTTAATTACACAAATTTTAATAGCACTGAAACATTTACATAGTAAAAATATTGTTCACTGTGATTTGAAACCGGAAAATGTACTCTTGTCGTCAGACGCGGAGTTTCCTCAAGTTAAATTATGTGATTTTGGATATGCAAGAATTATAGGAGAAAAGTCTTTTAGGCGATCAGTTGTCGGAACACCTGCATATTTGGGTAAGACTTTTTTATATTTAAAACAATTTTGTCCTTAACGATGTATTGTTTTTAGCTCCGGAAGTTTTAAGAAATAAAGGTTACAATCGTTCTCTGGATATGTGGAGTGTTGGTGTTATTATCTATGTTAGTTTGAGTGGAACATTTCCTTTTAACGAGGAGGAGGATATTAACGATCAAATTCAAAATGCTGGATTTATGTATCCACCTTACCCTTGGAAAGAGATTTCATCCAATGGTAATTCAATCAAATAATAATGATGTTTCATATTTAAAATTTTGAATATTTTATGTACATTACAGCAATCGACTTAATTAATAATCTGCTTCAAGTTAAACAACGGAAACGTTACACAGTGGATAAGAGCTTACAACACTATTGGCTGCAAGATGCGCAAACTTATCATGATTTAAGAACCTTAGAAAACTCAGTTGGAATACGATATTTAACACATGAATCAGACGATGCAAGATGGGCTGCACACGAAGACCCTTGACCAAACGAAAGTAGTGAAGATAATTCTAGCAATACTTGCAGCCTACCAGGGACACCAAAATATGAAGCAATCAGTGGCAAAGCATTCAAATGGGTGCGTGGACGACTTTGCCGTAATTTAAAGGCCTAATTTTATACTTGACTAATTTACAATTGAAAAAATTGTCTTACACTCAAGTTTGTATAAAAGCAAAGCTAATGTAGGATATTGTTATTTTGAATAAGCTACATAGTAATAAGTTTACTCAAACTTCAGTATATTATATAAAATCTCATTCCATATTTGGCAGTATCTTATACCAAATTGAATACTCGATATATGCAGCATGCAGATAATCATTGAATTAATTAAACTAATAAGACATTCTATATACAATTGTTTAATTTAAGTTCTCTTATTCTTTGTTCCGACACATTCCTCTTCAACAATAATATAACCATTTGATCGTGAATATGAGTATTATATGATAATTGCCAGGCTCATGTCACTTAGGGAATTTTAAAATTGAAAATCATTAGCAAACCCAGTTTGATTATCAAGACTATTATTCACAGCAGAAGTCTCAAATCTCGCGTTATTTATTGGCAAACAATTTAACTTAAACAATATGATAATGCAGTGAATTCAAATATTTTAATTCTATGAATTCTAATTAGTGCAGTAGTTTGTGTAGGCAAGGTCTATTGATCAATATATGATGCTGGTTAAAATATATGAATTGCTAATTTGTTTGAGCTATATACTGTTACACTACCTCAAAGCTCCGTGACAATTGTTTAATTTATAAAAATTTCCGCTTGAACATAAATATAATCTATTTTTATCCTGACTGACGTAGAAAGCTCAAGAAGAAAAATATTGTAAGATAGTATAAATATTACTATAATGGATAAAAACTTGCTGAGAATGCTGAAATTGTATTGTTCTTTAGAATAAATCCTATAAAATCTATGAGGCCCGCAGATCGAGGACCTCTACTTAAAAAAGGCGGATTGTAGGAAAACTTATAAAGTGCCTCCAAGAACAAGTAAAAGTCTTACGACGAAAGAGAAAATTTGTGTGAAGCTATGGTGAAACATTAGATAAATTAAATTCATTAAAAACAGATCAAATTACGTTTTGAAGTTACATTTAAACATGCAATAGAAGGGAAAAAGATTTGGAAGGCAATTCTTAAATTCAAAGCACAATGTAAATAATAGTAATACATATTTTACTAAGCGGTTTGGATGTACCACACGATTACTTTTCATACTATAAAATTGAAAAATTTTAATTCCATCCAATCTGGAGAGCATCTGCATATGTAATATACTCAAATAATTTCTGTTTGCTAGTTCAATTACTACTGTTTCTTGATACGAATTAATTGATTTTTTTAAAGATATATATATATATACTCTTGAGTTTTAACTATATTTATTCAGTAAAAGGAATTGAACAGATATTGTTGAGAAGGTTTAAGCTAAAGTATTATTTGAATAACGACGCAAGACATGCGTAATTGTTCACAAGCTGAAAAGTTATTCTTTTGAAATTATTCCTTTTGACAAAGTAAATCTTCATTGGTCACAGGCATAGGTGGCGTTTTGGGTTTGAAGGGACTATGCTTTGTATTAAACTCAATAAATTTGTCTTTTAAAGCTCCATTTCCAAACATAGTTTCATGTAGGTATACTATACATTCATTGATACAGAGAGTTTTATTTAATTCAATCGATATTTTCAGAAAATCATTTGGGGTATAGACCCACTGAATTCCCTCCAAACCTATGCCAATCACTTAGATTCTATCTAAGATCTACGGTTACTTCCAAATTATCTTAAAACTAAAATTTACGTGAATTTTATGAAATTTATTTTGATTTAAAGTATCTCTGTTTGAAATACATTTTTAGTTGCTACTGGAGTACATTTTAAGGTCTCAGTAAAATTTAAATGAATAACTACTCAAACGCTCATACAGAGAAAATGTTGCCAAATTAACTTTATATATGTATAATATACTAAATTTTTACATAATTATATACAAGAAATGCACGTTATTGTACAAAATAATCTCATTTTAAATGCTGTCAAACTTAAGTTTTTAATGTATTTACATGGTAACATAAAAGTAGAAAGACATTTGCCAAACTTCCGAAAAGAAAGCAACTTAAATTTTTAATAAAATAATTTATTAAACAAACTGTGTAGAGGAATGCTTTATGAATCATCTTGCGAAACATTTTTTAACACTTATTCTTTGAGAAAGGTTTGTAGTTGAATATTAAACTATTTTACAGATATTTAAAATAAATAAAATGAGTAGAGAAATTGTTTGTTTTGATTTTATGATAATCTTCACTAATTATATAATTGTAAGTATGAACATATTATGAAAACCAAAACTTGTGTTTGCTACATAACTCAAGGTTTAATTTTTAGCGTTAATGACAATTAAATTAAAAATTTCAAAAAACCCTAAGGCAAGAAAATTGAGGTCACACATATGTTTGAAAGTAAAGTAAATACCCATTATGCGTCTTAGATCCCTATCGCAGCTATCAAAAGCGCTGATGATCTTGAAACGGCTGAACTGATTTTGGTAAAACAAGTCTAAGAACCATCGCTAGAAAACCTGGTTTCAAATTAAAAAAACATCATCCAAATCGATTCACCCGTTTAAGAGGTGGCGCCACAGACAAATACTCATAGCGGTCAAACTTATAACACCCCCTCATAAATATTTCAAATATTGCGCCCCAATACTGGCTGCTAACTTGAAGTAACAGTTGGTTTTCTCAATTTTATAAAAAGACAGAAAACCATGATTATCTTCTTGTTGCTGAAAGGAAGTCATTTGTTCACTTACATAGTTTTCTTATAATTCAATTATTATAGATATACGAAATCAAGAAAAGTTTAATTGAATGCACAAAACATGCTGAATGTACAATAGAAAGAAAAATACTCCTATGAGGGTAAGACACAACCTTTGAAAATTATGTTCAGTCAGGTTTGAAATTATCTATAATATTCATTATTTTCAAATATTTATCATTTTCACTTTCGTATTCAAATGTTGCTTCCATGTTTCGCTTTCTTCTACCAATTTTCATAGCTTCCATCGTTCCAAGTGAGCTGAGATTATAATGCTTACTTTTGATTGTGTTGATAACTTGCTGGAAGTGAAAAATTTTAAATTGTAAACACGATTTCGATCTGTGATTATTTGTGAAAATTACCAAAACTAGTTTGATAAGGAAAACAGCGAAAGTAAGAAAGTTTATCGTCATCAGGGATGCTTCCGCTGAAGGAAAGTCGATGCCTTCTTCATCGTTCCAGAGTCCTCGTTTGGAGCGTGTGCTTGCTGTAGGCCAAAGAGACTTGATACGTTTTTCTAAAATACGGAAATTGTCTTAGGCTTCACAGTTTTACACAAATTATAATATCTCACCAATACTTATAAGCATATTATCCCGAAACGTCTTTAATGTGTTAATTTTTTCACTTATACTATGAGAAGTCTTAGCAAACAAACTTTGTTGAACCGTTTTTAAGAACTCCACCAAGTTTTCAATAGGACTTTTCGTTTTAGGAACATTATTTGCATGTTTCTTGTTTGTTCCTTTTTTTCGATCATTCCTTTTTGTAACACTAGGTTGTGATGGAGTTGGTAGTGACGTATTATCAGAGACCTGCAAAGTTCGTTAATATTTAAAATAAAATAAATAGTAAGATATAACTGATTTCATACTGAAGCACTACTTTGTGAATCATCCGGTTCAGATTCAACTTGCACACTTTCTTCCTGGTCGATAAAATCTAGTTTAGAAGATAATTTTTTATTTTTATCATCTTTTCGAATGTTAAAATCCAGTTGGGTTGTATCAAGAAAAACTACACTTCTAGGGGGTTCACGATTCGGTTCAGTCGGCTTAATGATTTTAAAACGCTTAATTTCGTCCCTTTTCACATAATCACTAAAAATCTCAGATTTTGTTAAAAGCGGGAAACTGGAATTCGTTCCATTCTCAATTGATTCGGAATCTTGAGCTATTTTCACCCAGCCTGCATAGATACACGTGTGATAACACATTAATCTAATTATAATTATCCAAACACTTGTTCTAATCATCTTGAATCAATATTACTAACTTGAAACATTTTCTTCTGAATGCAAACTTTTCACTGAGAAAACTTAGGAAAATTTCTTTTGCAAATGGAAGTTTCTGCTAAGGAACTTACAGAGCGTAGAAAATTGCATTCATTAGACTCACAATCGTTGTCAACTTTCTTGATCTTCATGGTAAATTGGAGTTAATATGTCGCAAATGTATGAGGATTATCACCTTGAAAAAGAAATCGTTCAGATATTTCAATGACATTGATTTTATTTGCGTGTTTAACATATAATTTGGGTTAACACAATTCATTCAATATTCTATTTGAAACATATCAGTCTAGCCTAGAGTAGAGAGTTCAAGAATATAGTTTTGTTAAAAGATTTTTGGTATATTACACAAAAGATTTTTTCTTATTTTTTCTGGTTGTTCTACTATAATTTATTTAGATAACATATTAAATTTTAATAAGATTCAAAAAGAAACAAGTTTTACCTTAATGAAGATGATAAAATTCTTTAAAAGACACGTTGCCCTGAATCGCCAATATGCTACAGATTAAAAATCGATTTAAAATTTTGCGCCCATTTCCTTTCCAGCGCTTCTGTACAACTTTTTGTTTTCAGTGCCTCTCAAGCCAATTGACGTCAAATTGACTTCGATGACAGTTGCCTTGTTGGTTCTGTTTGTTTGTAAAGCTTCTGTATCTTGCTAACAAATTTTATAGGAATTGCGAAGAATTACGACAAATATAAATTCACAATTCAAGTTTGCCAAGATATAACAATATTTTCTTGCTAATGAATCTATAAAATGGAAATTCTGAAGGCAGAAATTGCGAAGAAGCGGAAACTTCTCGAAGACAGCAAGCTTATCGTTTGTTTATAGTTTGTAACTAACTTTTACACTATTTATCCTATTTTGCATTACAGGACGACAAAAAGAAATATTACAAAAGAGGTGATTCAACGTTGAAACAACAACAGGAAATACTTCTCAAACATGGGAGCTTACATGCGTTGGTCACAAATACGAAATATGTTGCCAGCGACAATGGTATAAATTGTTAAATTTTATAAGTGAAGTAATAAAGTGTTTTTTTTTCAGAGACTAGGAATGAAGTTCCACAGGTGGAAAGTGTGTTGCCTCGTGTGGAGGTGATAAAAAGATTAAGGGAACGTGGAGAGCCAATCATTCTATTCGGAGAATCTGAAATTGAAGCATTTCGAAGACTCCGGCAGTGTGAAATATCTCAACCAGAAAGTAATCGCGGCTTTAGAAATGATTTCCAAGAAGCTTTGGATCAAGTTGATCAAGCATATCTGAATGAGATTCTATCATCCGTTACCTCAACCAGTAAATCGGAAAAGAAGAACGAAGAATTTATGATAGAAGAAAGTATTACATACGACAGCATACAGGAAACAGCTAAAACAATTGGACGTGTTAGTAAAGAAAATGATATGCAAATAATCACAACTCTTTTGCAGTTTATCTTAAAACTTTGGCATGAACAACTGAATTCGTTTTCCGCCAATGAAAAAATGTCCACAAAAGTAAAAATCGCCCGTGTTATTTATACTCAAACCAAAGAGTATATGAAACCATTATTTAGAAAGTTAAAACATAAAACTTTACCTGAAGATATTCTTGATAGTTTACGTGACATAACAAAACATATCCTCAATAGGAACTACATTGCAGCGAGTGATGCTTACTTAGAAATGGCAATAGGAAATGCTCCGTGGCCTATTGGTGTAACTATGGTTGGTATTCACGCTCGAACGGGAAGAGAAAAAATTTTCTCGAAAAACGTTGCTCATGTAATGAACGATGAAACTCAACGAAAATATATTCAAGGACTAAAACGTTTGATGACAAAATGCCAAGAGTACTTCCCAACTGATCCTTCGAGGTGTGTTGAATATGTCGCCAAAAAAGAAAACGCGAATGAATAAATCAATGTACATGTATAGTTAAGGGTAAATAAAGATCTATTTTAACCAGAAATAAAGAAAAATTCACAATTTTGTAAAATAAAATAATTTTAAAAGTATAATGAAGATGCAGTATATAGTTTGCGACCCAACCAAAGCCCCTAGACAGTGCTGCTGGACCTCAAGATCAAGTACAGTACAGAATGAAAAGCTCTACAATAAGTTTACTATGTAATATTGTTTTAAGTTTTTATTTAGTTTATTATTAATTATTTATTTGGAATAGCATATAGAACCGAAATTGTATCGAAGCGGTGCGTACGATCCATGTTGTTTTATTTATTGAAACGACTTGAGGCAAACTTCATTTTATTTTCACACGTGCAATTTACATGACAGAATTCCGTCATAAGTTCGCCGGTACAAAATTCTCCATTTAACCTACTAGTAATAGTAATATAATAATTTAAAATGCCCAGCGTAAAAGATACTATCGATAAAATAGTACAGCGTCCGCAGAATGGAACAGCACCAATTATTTGTAGGTGATTTTTAATTGTTTTCTTTACAAAAATGAGATTAAACCGAAATCTGCAGTAGAATTTCAGAACGGTGAGCTACGACCTTCTGACGACTCAGACACGAGTGTATTTCTCGCTAAAAATAAAAGAAAAGCCAATGAAAAGCTAGCTGTCTTAGCTACTAACAAGTTTGTCTACTCAGGAAAAATAAATGATTGCTATTCTACAGATCTGGTCGACACATATCTAGCTATAAGAGATGTGAGGACCAATAAGGTAGTGTCTTTAAGTAACTTACCTGGACATATTGAAATTTTGGTATTTTGAAAGGTATCCCTTGTTCAAGTTGATCAGGCAAATATGAAGAATACTATATACGATGAACTGGCATCTGAGAATCCAGCTTGCACTGATGGAGATGCTAACAAGGCTATGTTGTACAAAACTTTTGGTGGTCGAAAAGCTAAACTGTATATAGAGAGAGTAGAACGGATGAAAGTTAATATCGACGTTATCAAAAATCAACTAGATAATACTGTAGAAAACTTCGAAGAAACTGATAATTCGACTAATAAAAATCAATCGAAAGATGATTTGAATAAAATCCGGCCTCCATTTAACGAGTCCGCTAAAAAACTAGAAGATATCTACAAGTTGACTGACATTATTCCAGAGCCACTTTTAAACAGACTCGATCCTGAAGTTGATAAAATTTATGAGACGGATACTCATGTGCTACCGTAAAGTTTATACAATGAAAAACTTTTTTGCCAAATTATTGAAGATTTCTTCTTTCAGGATATCTTCTGAATTCATATTGAAGGAAATTGAACAATTGAAAAATTCCGACCAGAATGATGAAAACAGAACCAAGATAAAAATCTGTATTTACATAGATGCTCTTACAGCACTTGTAAAATCCAAGGGAAAAGATATGTCCAAAATGAATCTATCGAATATAACACAGAAGGTTGAAACTGATATTCGGAACAGATTCTCACCGCCAGAAGCTACGAAAATGTAATGACTTTATTAAGATAATCGTTATTTTATCATTTACATCTTGATATTCTTTAGGGTTAAAACGTTACAAACCAAACATAAAGCGATTTGTTATTTCATAGCGCTTGCGACTTTACTCAAGGAAAATTATGAAGTCAATGTCAATGATCTTGGGAACGCATTGTCCATTGGAAAGACTTCTATTTTGAAATTTGCCAGAGCTGTAAATGTGAAACCAAAAGCTAAATCAGATATTTTAAGTCTTTGTTTGCCAAGTAAAGTAACACTTGGTAGTTTGTTTATTGCAAAGAAGAAACTATGAAACTAGAATATTTTAAAAATGTGTTTTCATTATTCATTTTATTGGAGATCAAAAATTTCAGGGATTTTGTAGAAAATTGAGCAACAGGCGATTTTTCAAAATTATTTCACCACCTTATTTCACCATGTTACACCACACCAAAACTACCAACATGAGAAGCATAAAACAGGTGTAATGTTTTGAACAGAATAGAAAGTTAAATGTCAGAAGACAAGGAAGAATCGAGTAGTGACAAGAAATTCTCGATTAAATAAATATTAATTTCTGGAGCGATTCATTCATTTGCGCTGTATAATGACCTCATCTTTTTGGACACCGGAGAATGAAGCATTGGAAAGGCAATTTGAATTTGTCAACGAAGATGTCTCAGTTGAACAAATATGGAGCAATTCACAAAAGAAGGACTGCGTGAATTGGATTTCAAAGAATAGTTTTACAAAAGTTAGTTGTTGGTGACGATAGAAGCTTATATGATTCAAAGTGCACAGATATTTTCTTTTAGGTTTGCCTGCAATTTCCAGATAACTATCTCGGACATAGTACGAAAATTGAAAATGACCTCAGAGAAGAGTGCCGGTCATCAAGATTTTTCATTTTAGCAGATACATCTTATGGAAGCTGTTGTGTTGATGAAGTAACTAAATTAAACTAAACAAAACTCCAATATCTTTATACTTAACATACTTGATTTGTTATTTAGGTTGCTGCAGCACACGTAGATGCTGATGCATTGGTTCATTTCGGAAACGCATGCCTTAGTAAAACCACTAGACTGCCTGTATTCTACATATTTCCACGATTGCCTTTTGATATGGTAAAGTTTGATGTACACATTCAGAAATTAATTGCAGAAAACACGAACGGCGTTTTAAAAATTTTCCTTGATATTGGATATCAGTCTGTATTGGGTAAATTCTCTCCACTAGATGATGTTGATCTGATGTAATAAATTTTGATTTTATAACAGAGGAAATGAACGAAAAATTTAGACATGTCAACAGCATTCATATTTGCAAATATCCTGATAGAAATTTCCAAGAAGGTAGCAGTAATCAAGTGGAGGAAGAAAATTTATGTATATTTGTCGGACGTGGCAACCAGACATTCTTCAACTTGAGTATGTCGTTGAAAGGTATTAACACGTAAACTACTTTCTAAAATAAAAGTGTTTATAATATATTTTTATAGCAAAGAAATGGTATATATATGAACCCGAAAATGATAATCTAATACCACGTGACGTTGTTGCTGCTAATTGGCTTAGACGACGTAATTTCTATATTGAAAAAGTGAAGGACGCTCAAGCGATTGGCCTAATCATAGCAACACTGACAACTGATGGATACTTAGAAATCGTAAAACACTTGCAAGACTTGGCAAGAAAGAGCAATATTCGCACATACATAATCTCCATTGGAAGAATAAACCCTGCAAAGCTTGCAAATTTCATGGAAATAGACTGCTATGTACTTATTGGATGTCCATTCAATAATATTTATACATCACGCGATTTTTACAAACCAATTGTTTCAGTTTTTGAAGCAGAAATAGCTTTGAATCCTGCATGGCATTTGAAATTTCCAGATTTGTATGTGACCAATTTTAAAGATATATTGCCAAATGGAAGAATGCATCGTGATGTTGAAGATGCAACAAATGATTTAGCCGATGTAAGCTTAATTAGTGGAAGAATACGAAACGCTCGTCAAGATGATAAAAACGAAGAAACAAGCAGTAGTTTAGTTGAACGCAAAAACTATCACATTATGGAACAAACCGGTCAGGGTGCTCTTGAAAACAGGTCTTGGCGTGGTCTAGAACAAAATCTCGGAAGAAATGAACCGGCAAAGATTGAAAAGGGAATCAGTGGTATCCCAATCAACTACAGTAAGGAGTGAGTTATGATATTTGTTATATAAAATGTGTGATGAGTTCGACCTTTTGTTAATTTTTCTAATAAAAATTCGCAGAAATTGTCTGTGATGTACGACAAATAAAAAGGCTTGTATAAAGTTTTTGACGTTTAATAGCTTTTTCATTAGCATCACAAAGGATATTTTCCATCAACAATTGCGGGTCGAACAGAAAAGCTTCGATTTTGGTAATTGGAAATATATTTTGTTAAATTTCAATAAACTATTCGTTTACAACCTAAGCCAATACATTGAGGAGCGAATTCTGTTGTAGTCTGGTAAATTCTCAACTGGTCCGACAGCAGCAACTGCGGGGCATCTATCGTAAATGTATTTCATGCCGATATCGCGAATATTTTGAGCTGATACACTGTCGATTCTACGTTCAAGTTCGTGAACAGGAATTCTACGGTTGTAACAAAGCATTTGTCGACCAATATCTTCACAAATTGGTGTAGTTCCGTCTAATTGAAGAAGCATGTTTGTTTTCAATAAATTTTTGGCGCGTTCTACTTCAGCTTCAGTTACGACTGTACACAGACGCATCCATTCAGTTTGAATATTGAACAACATATGCTATGAACATCCAAAGCTTAATAAACACGATTTGACATAGATACTAAAATTTTTTACCTCACACTGAAGTGGTTCACAGACGAAGTAAACACCCCAGAGTCCTGTATCTTTGTAGCATGTGTTGAACGATTGGAAACTGTGACACAAACCTATAGAATAGTTTTCATTTGATGAAGTAACCAAATTACACACTCAAAATTCATTCTATTTACCACTTTCGGCAGATGCACGTGCTAAGTTGGATGCCATATTGACTCCGCCGCCTTGTGATCGATCCCAACTACCAATCAATGTATTTGCAACCATCAATGGGATATTATCCGAATCAGTCCATCCACATCCTTCGACAGCAACAGCAATATGAGCCAATGGAAGGGAATCATCTCGAACACGAATTTCGGAGCCTGTGAAACGGCATGGAGTGGGAGTGGGTGGCTTTCCATCGTATGTATTTTCGAGTTTTCCTAGATTTGATTCGGCCAATTTAACGAGCTCGTCATGATTAACTCCGCCAGCACCAGCAAGAACTATCCTAGCAGCTTTATAGTGCGTATTAATGTAGTCCAAAAGGTCATTTCGGCTAATTGTTCTGTAAGAAAAATAATTAATTTGTTGGTGCTTTTGATATAGTTAGTGATCAAAAATTGCAACCTAATATTTTTCGTTGGTCCTAAGATGGTTTGGCCAAGAGGTGTTCCTTGATATGCGGTTGCATGGAGGTGATCGAAAACTACTTCTTGTAGGTTGCTTTCAACTTCTTGCATTTCACGAAGAATAACTCCACGTTCACGTTCGATTTCCGCTTCACCCAATTTTGAGTTCTGAATGATATCAGATATAATTTCAACGGCTACAGAAATATCTTTGGATAAGCATTTTGCGTAGAACACAGTTTGTTCGCGAGAAGTATACGCATTCAAGTGAGCTCCCATGTTCTCTACTTCCAATTCCAAATCAACTTGTGAACGTTTCGCTGTGCCCTGGAAACCAAAACTTGTAAGTAATACTTCTCAAAATAAACATTTTATCTAACCTTGAACGCCATATGTTCTAGGAAATGTGCTACACCATTATTCTGTTCAGTTTCGTATCGTGATCCAGCATCAATCCAAAGACCTACAGTTGCAGTAGCTAAGCCAGTATCTTCGGTTGCCACTCTTAAGCCATTGTCAAGTGTTGTTACTTGGGTTGCAGGCACATTGAGGAGAACCTTGTTGATATTTACTTGAGATGATCTGTAACGCTGGAAAATTCAACACAATATTTCTTCAGTACAAAACTAACCTCAAAGAACATCAATATATCCGAAACAATTATTTACAAAATATATCATTGACTTCAAATTCACTGACGTTCTTAGTGGGCTGTTCCTGATAGCCACCAAACTTACAATTTTCGTAAAAGGATTCATAATGGAATAAGAGGTAGTCACACATTACGTAACTTTTTTCAATTTTCCACTAGACTGAGACTTTTCAACATTCAAATTACCTTAAGCAAATTTTGTCCATTTTGTCTAGAAAGGGCTCGAAGCCCTCTAGATAACGATAGTACACGCGAAGCCATTTCAATTTGAATTTTACAAATAGCCTATTTGGACAAGATAGGATTGGTCTGAAAATCAATCAGCAACGAAGATGACACAAGGCTCACAGTCTGAAGTTGGCTGCGATTCGAATCGTGTGTGTAATGTTGATGGTTTCAAAGGTTTGAGTTTCGAAACGCTCGTAAAGGCGGAAGTTCACTTTAAATGCATTGTCAGTTGATATTTTTGAATTATTATAAATAAAATTATTTTTATTATTATCAGACAATTAACGATTGTTAGTTATTGCAGTTCTTCAATGGTTTTAGAATATTCCATTCTTGGATGTTCATATCGTCAATAAGTATCTCCTCCATGTAATATCCCATTTTCATGTATCCTCTAGAACGAGGAGTTAATATTCAGTTAATATTCAGTTTATCAGTTAAATTCATTACTATTATTCATTTTCGAAAATTCTTATGTACACTCTGTGAATTTCAATACAATAATTACTGAACTATTTCTCACTTAGTTCTCACTAATTCAGTAGTAACATGAATTTTAGGCAAATTTAGGATAAAATAATTACATACTTACAGGTCATCTGCCATTGCCAATTATCCAAAAATGTGAGAAATCTTTCCATCTGAGTAACCTTGAGATGAGTGGTTCCATTAAAGTAGTGTTTCTCAGGTTGTAATTAATCCTAGACAAGACGCAACACAGGTATTTTTTCAACCATGTTGATTGCATTAATTGAAAGAAAACAGATTATGCTTAATCTATAAGAAATTTTCGATAATGAGATAATCAGAATTAACAAGGACATTTCTATTCCAGTCCAAAGGAGGATACAAAAAATTGAACGAAAAACTAAGTACACAAATTAATTTGTAATGAAATTGATCTTCTGCGATTTCCAAAAGAAGGATACTTACATACAGTAAATCCCATCATCGAGCACTTGGAGTGGCATTACAAATGAGGGAGTTATGTAAAGTTTTCCAAAAGCTTAATTTTGGTAAACATCGATTTTTTTTTTTAATTGTGGATTTTGAAAACATTTCATTCATAGATCGTATGCCTGGCAAAAATATTTTCTCCAATTATGGATGTTTCGAATCACCTTACGCATTCTCAAGGCATTCCTGAAGCACTCGAACATTATAACAATATTCTATAGTGTTTTGACTAAGAGGTTTTACTTGGAAACAAACAAACGAGGATATTTCTTTGAAAAGTTGAACAAATTAAATTTTCAAATCTTTCAAGTGGCTTGTGTTAAAAAGTAAATGTGCTCAAGAACATGAAAACGAGCCATTTAATAAATGAAAAAGACGCCAGTAACTTCAAATATCCAGTAAATGCGGTTTTATTTATAGTATTTTGTTACTGAAATCAAAACGAAAATAAAATTTTCACAGATGCTTCCAAGGGAATTGATGAAAGAGACACCAACTTAAAAGCTTGAATCTTATAGCTGAAAGCAATCGCTGGAATATCATTCATCCCTTGGTAGAATGAAAATTCCAGTACCGTTTATTCGGTGGGGAACATGTTCCCTAATCCTCAAACAAATCATCTTTAATTCAAGCCTATTTGTCGTAATGCATCTTTTAAAATTCTTACGAGAAAGGAGGAATTAATCGTTTTCTTCTCACGCTTCTTTATCCAGGATTCACTCTGTTTGGTGGCGTTTTCGAATGGCTGTATTAGCCTTTTGGTGTTTTAGTATATTTCCTTGCAAGGAAAGACGAAAATATCCTCTCATTATGTCATTATTTTGTTTTGCTCCTTTTTAACATCTTTTATTATCAAATACTACTTTATCATGGAGAAGGATAAAAACTTGTGCAGAACGAAACATAAGAATAACTCCAGCAAGGACGTGGAACGAGGGGAATATAAATTTGTAATGAGATGTGATAAAATTTAGTGACTCCAATTATTTAACATGTCTTCCTGACTTCATTACGCATCTTATCCAACGGCTGACAATGCTGAACCCATTGGATAAACGTTTCATTCCTTCTGGTGTGACGGTACTTAAAGAAATGATTACGACCCTTGCTTACTATCAAAGTGATCAGCCTGACGAGATGAAGGTAGCTTCCCACAGTCTGTTCTCTTGTGTAGCTCTCACTTACGTTGGCAGTTTAAAAATAATGTGAATAAATTATTATTTATATCCTCCCTATATCCTGTTCGTAAAACTTTTCGTCTGTTTTACGAAATGGACGCTTTTCCTAAATGAACTCCTTTCGAATAATGAGGGGTTTATATGTTAAACAAGTCAAAGCTTTCATGGTTTATTCAAAATGTCGTTACCCAAAAACGAACAATTTCAGCTTTGGGGTTTATTTATTCAATTGATTGGACTTAACCTTTGGTCATGTGATTGAGATTTTATTTTTATTGAATTCTGACGTTACCAGAATCCAGTTGGTTTGATTGGACTGAATTCTATTTCTTCAGAGACATACTGTTTTCTGATAGACCTGAAGAAAATTGATTGAACACTAGGTCTTTTGATCTATGTATTGTTTGGGTTTGAAATCAAATCAAATTGAATGACAATCGCATATTGCTTTGTCACATTCTTCTACAGTATATTACAGAAAACTTGTTGAAAATGCATAAACTAAACCCTAATAAATAAGTTAACTAAATGTTCTATAAATTATTAATGACATACGGATTAGAAGATAACCTGGGCATTTTATTCATGGAAAAGATTTTTGTTTTGATTCGTAGGGATTATATTTGTTTGTATTAGATTACTGAGGTTTCACGTAAATGATATACTTTTAGCAATAGATATAATTTAAAAGATTTTGTATCGAAAAGAGGAACAAAAACCATAGTTAAATTCGTATATTTATTAAATACGTGTTATCAGTTAATATTTCAGTGATTAATAACACGTATATTTAGCGAATGTAAATCCTAGCTAAGCCGTTTCAGTCGGTCAGACAGTATTATCCTATTATTACACAATGTTAAAATTTTCAAATCCTTACCCTAAAATCTGCTAAATTTACTCAACAGACTGTGTAGAGCCTAAATGGAATGTTCACGCAAGTTTTACAGTGATTCTCATTTTCCAGATGATCAGGCCCACCTAAATCGTATTTTCAAATATTTTCCTATCGACAGTGACTTGACTGTATTTGGAAAATTGCAAAAGGCTTTTCATCCATTACTACATGAATTTACTGTATCCTTTTGTAGAGAACGTGTTTATGTTATAACATATGAGACAAAATCAAATTTCTGGGCAACGAGGCGAGAATTGTCAGCTTTTATCAATTTCAAGTAGATTTGAGAATTGAAAATTTACAATGGGGCACATTCTACGAAGAATCTAGTACTGGAAGGAAGTTTAAGGTTTCTTCCTTAAAAGATACATTACAGTTTTGCGTTTATAAATTATCAAACATGAATTTCATCACGTTACCACTATTGTGCGTAACTCATTCCAATATTAGAATGTTTTGAGGAAATATCTTCTATAAGGTGTTCCTTCCTTTCGGCTTATCGAGGCGAAAGAAGAAATGCAGTTGTAGAAAATAGTTTCGAAAACTCTATAAGCTTTTCTGGCATCAATTTGACTTTCAACAACGTTTCCTGCTTGTGAAATTCCCATGTATGAACGTATGTACGTAAATTTTTTCAGTGCACTTTTCTGATTTCAACATAAAGACATCACCTCTTTTGCATGAAAGGTGACTACGTTAAGGTACATAAAAGCTTTCGTTGGAATAAATTACACTTTGTACTTTTACAAAGAATGTGATTCGATTTTTATAGACTATTGGATTGTTGACTCTGAAGGGTTTTCATGGATTTTTTGTATTGATTGACATCAATGTAAGGGATTTCAATAAGGAATCAAATTGGAATTTTCAGAATTGAATATATGGCGTTTAAAATGGTAAAATTATTTTTCCTTTTAAAACATGAAATAATAAGGTTGTTTCTTCCTCAAAGGAAAGAACGTGTACACAGGTAGGTGGGAACAATTGGAAACTCGTGAGTCAATGATGTGCGCACATTACTTTACATGGGATTCTAAACAATTGCTGCGTTCCATTTGCAGTGGTAAAGAACCTACTTGTTTGCTGGTAATCTATCCTCTCTTGTACGCGAGTAGATTGCCAGTGGTAGTTACGCGAGTTAAATTACGTTCCCTTAGGGACACAAATAAAACTAATACTCCAACCTCAAAAACAAAATGACAAATGGTCAATGGCACTTACCTTCAATTATTGAAAATATGCAATTCTCAAAACTAAGCAATTCATGGAAGCAAAGAACTTCAATGGAAGATCGATGCAATTTTTGATCGGCAACGAACTTCGGTGGAAGGGTTGTAAGTCTAAAGGGTCTAAGTGCCAAAAAATCAAAAGTCAATATTTTCAAGAATATACATTCTAGGTGCCAAACCTAATATTATCCAAATGGATCTAATTCTCTGTTTCTCTTAAAATAGTTCAGTAAAATTACTTAAAAATATTGACTTTTGATTTTTTGGCACTTAGACCTTTCAGATTTACAACCCTCCAATTGAAGATCGATGCAATTTTTAACGATTAGGTAAGCATCTTTCGACTATTTATTCTAAGGAAAATTAATTAAGTCCATAGTCTTAAGACCACGTTCAATCACTTAGAATCGACTCTATAAAGAGTTCGAATTTTTAATTTAAGTTTAAAACATAGTTCTTATGATTCACAAAAGGTGTTAAATAAAGTTGAATGAAAGTGTTTTAAGTTGAAACGTAGTTTGCTTTTATGATTCACAAAAAGTGTGAACAAAACTCGCGTCACTTTTCCGCTAAGTGGATTTTGTTTCACAAACTTTGTTTAGACCAAAATGAAATGGTTTTGTTTTAAATAATTTTGATGAAAAATTACGGAAACATTTACCTGTAATAATTGCATTGAATAATATAGAATGAAATTATTTTGGTTGATATAAGTTATTGAAGGACTTGTTAAAATCAAACTGATAATGATGCACTATACTTGTTGTTTTATTGAAATTCACTGAGAATGTATGGTTTGTTCGAAGGCAGAAAACTTTGCAGCATAATTACCTGGTCTTGTAAGGAAAGAGGAAAGAGAAGAAAATTTTCATGGTTAGAGGGTAAGGTTTCATCCTTTTGATGTTTTGTTACAAGCGAACATGCAGCGCAGGAGAAAACATTGTTTCCTCTATTTTCACATTTTTACAACTTTTAACATACTAAACAAAAGTCTTGACTCTTAAAAACTTTAATTTTTCTCTGTGTACAAAAATATAGCAAGATTCTTGTCAAATTATATACCTACATTCCACTAAACGGATAAAATTGATTCCCTGAATGATAAGTGAAAAATAATCAAATCATATCTATTAATTTCACTAATTTCCTTTTGTGGTGGTAGTGTGATCAAAATTCAGTGCAGGAGTATAATTGGAGAGTTATCAAAGAATTGGAGTGTGTTCCTATTTAAATTAAACTTCAAAAATGGTATTTATTTTTTTTGTTCCGGGTTTTAATTTGAATAATATATGTATAAATGCAAAAAATTTTTCTGAGCATTTATGACTACACTACGTTGGCAAACTTACGTAAAACGAAGCTGTGTTTTTGTTTTGATATTTTAATAATTTATTTTTCGTTTCCTGTTTTCATAAGATCCACATACTTTCCACAACGATTTGAAGCTTTGTCTCACATTCCATTTTCAGCGTGTTTTCATCTTGTATTGTTTTTCTAATTAAAATATGTTTTAATATAAATTCTTTTATTTCAAATATTTTATACATTTATTTACACGTTATTTCCATATTCAGTATATTCGTTATCATATTTTCTATAAATATTAATTAATTTTGTTTTTACGATACATAGTTATGTGCAAAAAATACGATTATTCTAAAGTGATTTTATATAGAAAAGGTTCTAATTAAAAAGGAAATGTTTTCATTTTGCATACAAATAACAATTTATTCACAACAGGAAGTGAAAAGGAATTCAAGAAATTTTAGAATAATGAGATTTCGTACCGCCAAGATATACATACATATGTAGTAACTGTCTTCGAAAGCGTGTTTTGAGGAATAGGTGTTAAATACCTACGGTCGTTCTGTTGTATATTTTCTGCATTTATCAATAACACATTACTTTCATAAATATAAGGTAAAAAGTTGTTTTATTTTTCTTATTTAAAATATGATATTCAAATAATAAGTGCTTTTTGTTTCAACATTAAAATATTTATGAAGCGCCTAATGATACAAAGTAATCTTGCCTTGATTCATTCTTTTATAACATCCTGTTTCATGACCAAATTTAACTACTCATGGTATTCGATTTTGGCTCCGATCTCGATCACTATAAAATACAGACTTTTGAATATTTTCGTCATAAAATTGATTGCATCACTTTGATTTGATGGAAATAAAAATTTTTTCACATAGCATAAATTGTCAATTGGTTGGAATGAAAAAGACTTTAAAAATATTTACGTGAATTTATGTTATTACAAAAATAAATACTGAAAATAAAATGAAAAAATTACCAACTTGTGTTGTCGCCTATTTCCAATTTAACAATGTGTTCAAACATGAAACAACCCCCGCTGACATATTTCTTCCGATGGGGTTGTTTTATGTTTTAGTATTTCGTTTTCATTTTATTTATCTATAAAGGCAAATGGTAGAAAGTCTCACACCGAGAATAAACAGAGCAAACAACAAATCCTTGCAGAGATATATGATTTTTGCTTCTAGGGGTATGCGGTACTATGAGTGAATCCTATGGGGGTTGATGGTGAACAGATAAATTTTCCCAAATCATTCACATATGATGCAAAAATGTAGCACCGTTTGGGTTGAATTATTGAACATCAATATTCTACGTGGTATTACATCACGTTTTGAATTGATCTCATCCTGAAATCTTGAATCTGGTGGTAGATGCTCTTCTATGCTTCATTCAATTACGAGGTTGAGTGGTTATCTTCATCATATTTAGAGGAATGTGAAGTGAGTTGACTTGTTTTTTTCTGGTAATTTCCGGGTTTGAAGCAGTTATGACAGGCAGTCAATAATACCAATTGAGTGGATTTCCTGTTTTATCAGATGCGGTTGTAAGACCGTATTTGAATTTATATCACCGGAATTGAAACCGTGTAATCCTCACGTAGGTACATGAAATTTTTATTTTTACGAAACATGCAAAGTCAGTTATTTCATATTATTTGGCTTATAAATTTATTGCACTCTTTTGATTTATGAGAAACATTCAGGACGATCTCCTTTCCAATGTTAGAGAATAAATATTTTGGCGAAATGTTATAAAGACCAGCGGAAATGAGTTCATCGTCTTATCTTTCCTTTAAGGATATAATAATGTGTTTATTAGGATTTCCTTTTTGACTTCACGGAAAAGACGAATCAACCTGCAGAATCCAGCATAGAAAAGAATCAGTTTCTTTATCTTAAATAGGAGATCCTCATTTTCATCTAAGTTAGGAAGGTGGTACCCTGTTCAATGTGCATTCATTCAGTGCAATTCATTCCTCATTCTAATACTCCCGCTCACTAAGTTATGCTGTTTTTCTATACCTAGACCACTAAAAACTCGCAAAAAGGGATGCATTTTTGAGTCTTTATTTTTGAAGTATTCGTAGCTTGGTTGCAGCTTTCGTTGAATTAAATTAATGGAAAAGAAATGCATTGGTTAAAGTAAATTGAAATGAAAACCTTAGATTGAAGAATAAAATTTTCGCAAAAGTAGAAATAAAAATTAATTCTATGCAGAAGCAAAAACGTTCCGATTGAAAGAATGTACAATAAAAAAGAATGTTTTGAAAGGATTTATAAGTATTATCCTTTCACTCAAGATATTATTATTTAATGCAGATATATACTATATTTGAAAATATGAAAATGAAGAAGTTAATGTTGTGATTGCATTTTTCGGTGTTCCTTACAATATCCTTGTTTTGTAAATTAATTATATCGTTAATTTTTTGATTTCTTTTTAAGTTAAACTCCTTTCACTAGGTACTTTTCAGGATTACATCCTTAGCCTTATTATATAATTCTACCAACGTGATATTTAATGCGAGTGCAACAGCCTTATTTCCTGGTGTTTATGTTCTAGTCTGGAGCTATCTTTGTGTGTAGTTATAAATGTTCATTCCACTCGGGGAAGCAAATAACCATCCCAGTATAAATAGCACAAGCCACTTAGAGCTAATGTAAAAAGGATTATTTTTATGAGCTGAAAAGAGTACAAAAATATTTTATACATTTTTAGCTTAGTTTAATATAAGAGTGCCTGTTTAATGTTTCATAATAAGCTTCATGCGGGGTGGAATTGGAAAACTATATTAAAAATTATAGAGCAGAAATGTCGTACAATTAGATATGAAATAGGTTAGATTTTACTTGGTTTAAGGGTTTAAAATGCTACTTTTTTATAATTTTTATTTGTATCTAAATAACCTTAAGTAGGCACCTATATATTTATTAAAAATTTTTGGTAATATGTTTATGCTTATTGAAATTCCATACCATGAACAAAATTAGGGAAAACTTTTCTGAGTTAAATTTTTCAGAAAAATAAAACGACAAGAATCAATAAATACAAACCTCTACTTCTCCAATTGACTAACTTTTGATTTGACAACTCATCCTTGGATAAAATAACTGAACGGAATAATTTTTCCCGAATCAAAAGTGGAAATTCTTTGATATCTGCTTCACATTTCATATTAAGTATTCCGCGTATGTTGATGAAACGTGCTCGGTCAATGTGAAATCGAATTTCGAGGCTCCTTGAACGGAGGCTGAATCCATTCACATTCATGGTTGTCTCGTGCTCAGGTTGAAGGAGATTAGGAGATGCCTGCAATTTGATAAATCGTATATAATAGAATGATTTTTAAATTTCAAGCAATTGGTAATAGTCGCACCTTTTCATCATTGATATACCATGAAAGTGAGGCTGCTGGACTTGACCAGTCGGATGTACAATTGGCCACAACGACTTCATCAAATCGATAGTGTGGTGTTAGGCCACTGATGATGGGGTCGTGCTGAGGTAGAGCTTGAACGAGACATTTTCATGTTGAATTAATCATGAGTTTCAACAGACAAAATGGATGGCTCTGATCATTGTATCATCGTTATTGTGTTATACTTTACATATTCTAATATTATTCATAGTTTCAATTCAATACAACTCTGTTCATTTTTCGACCCTTAACTGTTTTGAAGGGCTGATAGTTTGCATTAGACATGTATCTATACAATAAGACTATTCGCACAATGTAAACTACATTAAAGCGTTGTTGTTAAAATTATATTTCAATGTTAAAATTTCGATAATAGCCTGTCCAGTTTTAATTATGCAATATAAATGAATGGTAGAGTTATCACCCTTTTGAGAGTTATAATTACTTGTGGTCGACAAAAGGTTCATTATATAATATAAACTCACCAGCGACCGTCATGTTTGATGTTCGGCTTATCAACTTGAATTCTGGGGCATCCCCTGATACTTCACATCTATAAGCTCCTGTTGTCTTTGGGCTAAGCTGATGAAGTTCAACACTGCAAGTAACTTCATTACAAAAGAATCTGTCTCCTACTAGCACGACACCATCGACCGGAAACGTTAAGAACATGTGTGATGCCATCATTGGTGAATATCTGCAAATTGTGGCAAAAAGATTTTGTTCCTATCCTTAAATGAATTTCATCAATTTAAAATGATGCTTTCAACTGCGAAGGTTACAATTTTGTGTTGAATTACATATTTTGAAAGAGTAATCTGATTACATTTCCTTTATTACATCTATAAACTAATTTAAATTGATAGCCAACTAAAAATATTTGAAACTCTAAATTTTACAGTTTGCAAATGAATTCTTTGTGAACTGAGGTCAAAAATAAGCTAATTAAATGCAAACAGCAACATGTGTATTTCACTGGAATTTTAATTATGACCCAGATTGGTAACGAAGTTCTAATTAACACAAAACTGTGGCGAAAGGTTCAATTCGCTGCAAGGCGTACTAATTTAGTCAGTTCGTAGTTTGTTCCGGTTAAAATTAAAAAATCAACTTTAAAACTAGACTGATGCTATTAATTGACCTTTGATGGAGTGATCAGACTCACCTGAAAAATTCCAAATCGTTTTTATACCATTTGACAGAATTCAATTTGTGGCTTCCCATATCGTAGCTGCATAGCAAACTCACTCTGTCTCTATAATCAACTACTTGAGGAACGTCGATATTCGTCAAGAGCATGGGACTGGTGCAGTGAATACCTGAAAATCATTTTGAATGTATGATGTTAAAATTTTAGAAAAATATTGTCAAAATTCAACTTTATTTGAGAATTCTTGACGCAGTGTTAATTTTAGAATAAAATTTGTTAAAGTTTGATATGATGTGGATAAAAATTATTTGCCAGTTGAATTTGCAAAACTTAATACAATTTAACATAATTATGTAAAAAATTGTTTAATAAGCATGCCAATTTTAATTCTTTCGTTAATTATATGGTGGAAATAATCTTGAAACAAATGTACCTACATATGTATGATCGACTCATGAATATCTACAATCCATTTATTCACGATTCAGTGGAATAAATAGACAACAAAAGACCATAACTTATTCAATCTAGTAAATTACAAAATGTTGCGGTTATAAACTGTAAGTTGCCTACAAAAGAGTAAACTCATAATGCATGAAAATTTAAATGTAACCACATACTATTGCGAAAAAATTTACCACACATACCATAGCATATTTAATGCAGAAAATTTTATTCTCTTACACATGCAGGACGATACGAGTAATAAACGAAAAGATCCAGACAAAAAAAAAATTTCCACTTCCATGGATCATTTCTGAATTAAAAAGAACTATTAAATTATTTCGATCCGACTACGTATGTAAGCGACTCCATTATGACGTCCTTTCGTCCTGGTTATGAACAGGAACATTCCACTTTTAAAATGTTTATGGCATGGCTTGCGGAAACTTCACAGGATTTATAGGTATTCAAGTTAAAGTTTCTCTCCTGTGCAATTTAATTGAATATAACCTGAGTTTATTGCGAATCACTCTAATTGTATGGTGCTAGATTAGGTAATGCATGAAAAGTTTGCCATTGGAAAACAGATAAGAACAATTATCCGATAGGACTATTAAATTTCAATCAGCAGGACATGTAGAAAAACTATTGTCATCGTAGCTACTTTCCTACAATCTTATTTGACTGTTTTCTGATTGGTTTTCCGTTTCAAATTCAGAGAATTACTAGATAATAACAGTAGGTAAACAAGGTTATGTTGTGGAGGTTGTGGGGCTCTGTTGGATTCTGACCGCGTGACAAAAATTGTATTAATTTCAATGGAAAAGTTGATAAACCAGTACCTCATAGGATAATCTTTAATGTTACACCCTTGGGTTATGGTTAGTCATGCAGATACTTTGAAAAACCTGTTAGCTCGAGGAAGGCTCACCACAATGCCTAGAAAAATATTGTGTGGATATTAAAGCTTACATTACCTTTAGTGCAGGAAGTCTAAATATTTCTCTAAGGGCATTAAGTCACATAAACTCAGAAAGCTAAAGCTTTCGAAAATCCAAGAAAAACATACTTTAATAAAACACGGAAGGACGACCGACATGAAGTTGGCCTTCAGAGGATCCATAATTTCACACAAAAAAAGAATGACGATTCTTTGTTATGGCTCCGTATATTGTAACAAAGTTTGATCCTGTTCTTATGTGTCCTTGCTTAATATGTATATGACATTAGGTGAAGTATGTGTGGACATTACTCCCGCTATTCTCATCTTAAGATGAACAAAGAAATTTGATTTATGGGAATGAAAGCAAAAATACACAAAACCAAATGAAAAAAGATCTTAAAAATTGCTATAATGAAAACAAGGTACACACAAAGGATAAAAAAGGACACATATTGGATTAAGTATGAAATAAAATTGAGTTATTGTACAAAACTTAGAGGTTTTGTGGATGCTTACATTTTGAAGGATATAGGCTTGTTAGGTTTCTGAGAAAATGTCACTTCAAAGATCAACAGGCTTTACACCGGATTTAATATTTTCAGAATTGAATTTAATGTGACTACTCACAAGTGCTGTATCAATATGAGGTTATTTATTGAGGTAAATCTATGTCATGATATCCATATAAATCATATATGTACTTTGTTTTAAATAGGAGATGTTTGTTATGGAGTTGAACTGTTTTGAAATTTGATGTTGCATATGCTTTCAAGAGTTAGATGTTATTTACTTAACCTAGTTGAAAATCGTTGTATTATATTTAATAAAATGCGAAATGCAGCGAAATTTGTGTTACTTATGAAAATATAAAGACCACGTAACTTGTTCGCGCATTCTAATCAATCGTGCGTGGTTCCTATTGGAAAGACGGATGGCGGAACACTTATGTAAAGCGGCATGAGCTCTTTGAGATACATTCCGAACATTTCCAAATTTAAAATCTGTTCCACTGCTCACTTGATGAGATTATTTTACGGAAGTTCATAATAACTAGGTTGTAAAGTTGATGACTACTTTGTAAAATCTAAACCCTTTCATAATTTTATTTTTTGCGTATGTGTATGTATTCATACTTGGATTAAAACGTTTGACTTTGTTAACTTACACTTTGACTGTGATTAAAATTTGCGGCAAGACCATGTCAAAGCTAAATTCTCGTGTAAGGAAAGGATCAAATGACGTGAACTGAACAAATTTTGTGCCTTTTGAAATAAGGAAGAACTCATTTTGGACTCTGGTACAAGTATGTACTAGTAAATAATATTGTTTCAGTTTTGGTTAAGAAATCCAGTTTCATCTTGTCGATAAGTCCGTCAATAAGTGACCACATTAATCGGCTCATAAATAAAATAAACCATAAATTCCTGTACATTTATAGCAACATAAAACGACCTTGGCATAACATATATTTGGTCTATAAACGGTTTGCCACAACGATTGAAGAATCGGACCACAGAAATTGTTGCATGGCACATTACCCAGTTAACATTCTCCATTAGGAGTATGGTACATTACCCAGTTAACATTCTCCATAAGAGTGCCATCGCTCCGACACAGGATTTTCTGAACAAGCTTAGAGCATTATTACATAAGAGTACTTACATATTAACGCCGCATTGAAATAAAACAAGAAAACAAACATATGGAAAATTCTACTGCTTGAAATGTTTATGTCATTCACCCTCAATTAGGTTAAATTCTGCCTGGTTTGAATTGAAAAGGAACCTTGAATTGAACCCTTGAACTCCTTAAATTGTGGGATTCCTAACATCCCAGAAGGTTATGTGGTTGCAGATTTAATCCTTGTAATAACACACGCAGTACGGGATTTGCCACAGGAAATTACAAAATTTCTTTATTAAGCTTAGCTTTTTGTAATTTTTGGCTTTCAAATAACGACGTTGTTTAATTGTGAATGTCGATGTTTAATTACATCTCTATATGCTTGAGGCTCCTTAAGGGTGAACTATGTGGATACAGTAACGTTGAAAATATAAATTTTAATTAATGCAAATGCTAATTTCTGTTAATGCAAACAACGAAATTTAATTACAGTATACAGAGAAGTAAATATTGTTATGTTTGTAAGCAAATTTTAACGTAAGCCCTCCGATGTGTAGATTGCTTTGTTAAGATTTGGGAAATCTACCGAACCGTCAAAGGATTTAATCTTGTGGAAAATATTACTGCCCAAAAATATTATATTTAAAAGCTGAAATTACTTTTGTTGTAACTAATTATTAGTGAATAAAATTTTAATACAAATTCAAAACCAAATTCGAATTTCCGAAATGATTTATAACATTATCCCTTTTCATACGCAAAAGTTACTTTATTTGAATTAGCTTTTTCATGCTTACCTAATATAACGAGGACAATGACCGAACAGCAAAATAGATTCATGATATCCCTTGGGTGGTCCGTGGACCAGTATTAATTACACGATATACACAAATTCAGTACCTTTCTCCGATTTTGTATTATAAACAAGCTTCAAAGCTTTGTTTATCTATAATGAATTAAAACATGTCAGTCACTCAATATAACTCATTTCACTTTATCACATTTACATTGTAATCTTGTATTAACATCGCACACAGTAAGAAGCACTCCTAATGAAGGTATCCTTTATGCTTATCCAAATGCAATCAATGTTCTAGTCAAGCATGAGTATCCTGCACTTTGTGACAACTTGCACTTGCAGTTAAACGCATTCCACTATCAACGAATAGTATATTTTACTGGGCGTGGCGCACTTTAATTCTAAATTTCTACTCAGTCCTTGTTACAAGAATAATTCCATCTCAAGTAAAAATGAAGAAGAAGAATTATAAAATTAAAAAGATGAAACAAATTATCCAAAAAACATCTGCGTTTATTACGCGATAAAATAATAACGTTCACAACTGACCGTTTCGGAAGAAACGCTAAGAAATTACGATTTTCCGTAGAACATTCCACGTGAACAAAGTAAATACGGTTCACCACCAGCTAGGAACCTTCGGAACGAACTGAATACATCCAGGATGCTATCTAGAAAATCCTTGCTACGAGCAAACATTGTTTTGATAAGATCTTGTCTTGTCACTCTTTGTATAGCTTTTGTATTACACAGTCTCTGGCTCTGATTTTGGGATTTGAGTGTAGATAAGACTGCTCCCAGAATTGGTTTCTGTAACATTACGATAGTTACGCGCAGGTTTCATACTGTAAAAGTTCAAAGCTTTGCTGGGAGAAAAGCGTTAACTGGGAGTCAGTTTGTGTTTCAGGTTGCCAGCATTCTGGAAGAGGATAAAGATGTGATATACTGAAACAGTCATAAATAAATGCCGCAGTATGTGCTTTTGCATTCGAAATCAGAAGCGAAATTTGAACTTTTTACGAAACAAATTCTTACATATCTTTTCGGTTTTTGCTTTGCTTCACATTCAGATTCTACATCTAATTTATTTCAACATCTTCTGAAATACAACTTGAGAATCAATCAAAGTATATTCCGGTTTTGTTGTCCAACCACTAACATATTTTTATTCACAACATTTGGTTTAAACCAAAAACAAATACAAAATTATATAGTATAACCAGTGTAAGGATATACGCCCTATTTGAGTCACAAAAACCGGAACTCATCGAAGGAAGGAGTTCATGATTCCATATTGGATTTGATAAATTTTCGTAAACATAAATAAGACAACAAAATAACTAGGAAAAAACATACGAGATGAGAAAAAAGGATATAAATTTTTGTGGTAATTTCATTGTGTTCAATCAAATTTTTCTTAGGCTGATAAAACATTTCTAAACACAAAAATTTGTTGGCTCCATGTTATTCCCCTTTTTGTTTTAGTGAAGTGAACTTTTTACTAGTATCTTCTTAGAACTAATGAAAGCTAACCATTTATCCTTTCCGAATATATGTTACATAATATAAAAGTTATTTGGATAAATATCAAATTCACATAGATATACATATGTATATTTCTATGTGACAGAAAGAGTATGCTGAAGGGATTGGAATTTGACCAAACACATTTTTAGTCTATCAAGTACATCTACTGACACACATAATTGCCTTATAGTTTCCTCTGGAGTTCATTATAGAAACACTAATCGACCCTCTATGGCCCATAAATAAATTCGTTGTATTAAGATTTCTATAGCTTCGGGTTGTTCATGGGTTTTCTTGTTGGTACGAGAATAGACAAAAAAATGTCCTTTTTCAGCAATAAAACTTTTGGCAGGATTAGAGTAATTGGCTGTGAAACTGCCCTAATGAAAGAAAAAGTGATATATGAATACATGACACTGTAAGGATATTCTACAACATTTTTTATTAAGGCGCTTCTGTTAACCAATAAATTGCAATGGAAGTAATTGAAAACGTGCGATTTATAAAGTCTTCTTTAACAGAGGCCACATTTTAAAATGAAATAGAAATTTTATTGAACAATATTTTCCCTCATTCTCTGTGACCTAGTCTATGCAAAGCCTATGAATCAAAAAGTAATTTTAATTTATAGAATCAAAGAAAGTGCCAAATGCAGGACATTTTTTGTGAATGATATTTTAAGGGAAATGAAATTGAACTCAATAATGAGTTTTCATGTGCCAAAGAGAGGTTTCGGAAATTTATTAAATTTGAAATGAATGGCAATTTTTGTTTCATTCTTTTCAAATCTTTATTTCAAAGGGAAGAAAGTTGATTTTGATATTAAAAGCATTAAGGACGATTGCACAAATTATAAGAAATAACACAAAGTTTTCAAATGAATCCATATTGGTTTTTGTAAATTGGAATAAGAAAAAATTTAATTACAAAAGATCGTGATGGGTTCACTTGAGCCCCTACCGCATGCATTTATCCTGAGTGACTCTATGATAAAGGTTAAAAGGAATATAATATGTATTCAGGTATAAGGAGTCAGATATTTAATTGGAAATTTTAAGATATATTTTTAGTTTCAGAAAAACTTTCTTATGGATTTAACAAAGTTTATTCCGAACATTTTAAAACTTTTTGATGTTAAAAAAAACGCCTACACTATGTACATATGGACGACCTGTACGCACTGTTTAACAAACACAAAACCTACATACTGGAAATAAATATTTTATCTTGTTGCTGACCTTCTATAACGTAGGAAAGGACAAGTTTATTTACAATACTAATGGTACATTTTGAAGTTTGATTAAGTACTTGAGTGAAAGTTGAAATCGATAGCCAAGTATTCTTCATTTTATTACGAAACCAGTAAAAATGTTTACTCAAAGCCTAAGCGTATTTCCAAGAAGCTCTTTTTCCCATCTTACAACCATATGTATATGGACCTAAAAAAATTCTTCAACATTAGAACTCTTCAAATTCACGTGAATGATATCAGGTCGTTTCTATAATTTGTTTGAAAATATAAAAAGGATTGAGTCCGTCAATATTTGAATTGAACAATTATTAATTTTGAATCCTATTTAAACTCGTATCCTTCTTTTACCTTTTCGAGATTCGTACGAAAATCAGGACATGTTTAAACTTCGAGGAGGACAATCGATTGTTTGAGAAGTTTTCAATTTATAGTTTTCAAGTTCAAGATATCAACGCATAATGGAAAATAATCATCTGATTCAAAGACAATCGTTTATACATACACTAGAATGGAATTGAAAATTGGGGATACGAATTCTAGAATTTGGGGGAATAAACTGCCGAAAATGGAATTTTCATTTGGGAAATGCGATCAATCAATCCTAGACTGTTTTTCACTCGGTCGAGCTACTCTTGAGAACATTAAATTAAAATAAATCAATCCGTTTACGTTGTACTCCAGACATCCCCAATGATTCCTCAAGGAATTCGTGTTACCAAAAAAGGAAGAACGAACTGATTCTAACGAAGGATGACGATTTTAATCTTCTGAAATTTTCAGAGGAATCTCAGATTGTTTCCATTCATTGGAGTTTAAATGCGAAACTCCCTTTCGAATTGCGATTCTACACGCTCCACTTATTAATTGATGGTGATTATAGAAATGTAATATTGAATTTTGAAATTTTTTTTTATACTTTTGACCTTTAATTTCCTTCCACTTTTCCATTTTATTTTTCATTGGAATCTCTTTGAAATTTAACTACCAATTTCGTTCAATATTAAGTAGATTTACTCAAAACCTTTTTAATGGGCCTTGATGGTATTCTGCGCTCAATCGGGAGGCTTCTTAAGTTGGTAATTACTTGAAAATTTCGGTTGATGTTTTACATATTTTCATCTTAAGCTTCTAAGACGAGAGTATGTTAGTAAATATATAAATTCTGCAGCATAACCGTTGCTGCTCAGTAAACTATTTAATTATATTAAAATAGAAGTCACTGTCAATAGATATTCAACATACAGATACTGTTATTGGTTACCGTGTCTCTTTCTTATATTCATGGATTTTTATTGCTGCTGAAATTGATGGAGATATTGTATGTGAACAATGAAGAATGTATCTATGTACGCAAGTATGGGAAGAAAACCACATCAACATTGGAAAAGTGTTATGTCGTTTAAGACAGTTTTCTACCATTATGAGAGCGTTGTGCATCATGAACATGTTCTGAAATCCCAGAAAATCAATAAAAACTTTTTATCTAAAACGTATCAAAAACTCAATATTACACAAAATTTCTAAAATTGAAAATTCCGTTCAAAGGGTAGGTACTGGTTGGACCACATGCAGACAATTCAAACGTACACGACCTGGTTTGGATATATTCAAGATACACCTTGGGTATATCAGGATTCACACTCCACTTGCAAAAGTCGTTCTTATATTCGTCGGTTTTTAATTCATTAAACATTTTCAGTTGTAAGGAAAATTCTAAAATGAAATTCTCGGCGTGAACAAATGATGGAGAATTTATTGGACATTCAATCATAGATGACAAGAGAAAACGTCTACATCTTAGATATCTTTTGATCCAAGAGACGTATCCTTCCTTTGCCTATTTCGGGATTTACTTTTGTAATTTCGTACCCATTGCACGTTTTACTGTGTTCTAAGCTATGATAAAACTCTTACCGGAATATTCTTTTGTAAAATGTAGAGAAGACCATTTGGTAAATTTTTTCCTTGATACAATGTTCATCAGTGAAAATTTTTCATGCCCTTTTTTGTTTTCTACCCTCTAGACTCTGCAAGGAATTCGTGTTCTTGCCATACATACATATATGGAATATATAGGTACTACACCTCATATTTCTAACCATACTTGTGTGATATTCTCATTCAGATTTTGTCTATGATTGAGGAAATCTACATGTGTGGGTGATTCTATGTTTGTGAAAAGTGGTTAAAGATATCGCAGATGAAAATTTTTGATGCTGTTCATGTAGATGGTCGTATTCCTATCGCTATTATATCCTGTACGTTATTGTATATTGTTATGGTACCTGACTTGAATTTCTCTCTGTCAATATCTGTTGTTAGAAAACGCGATTCAGCTTAGAATCGCAACATTCTGAGTGTATTTTCACAACCCATTAATGGAATCCGTTTAGAAAAGAAAATTTTTATTTTCTAATATTAAAGGTTTGTCCTGCAACCAGTTTCATCTGTCTAAATATTTTTGTTATTTGTGCAAAAACATTTTAAGATATAATATTATACATATCCAGATAGTTCAATGTCTTTTTGTCTTCAAGTAAAAATTCCAACGTTGTGAAACAATGCCGAGTAAAACCTTGAACTTGGTTGAGATTCTTGGAAACGGTTGTAGTTGCTTGGATATGTGAGATTATCCTCTATTGCTTGTTATAATGTGCTTGTATTTGCTTGTGGATAAAACGCATCCCATGAGCTATGCAATATAGGTTTGCTTAGCCAAAGGCAATGGGCTTTACTACCATATCTATTTGGAGAAGGTGAAGCTTCAATCTATGCCAATGTATTCAAAAGAATTGTTTTCTCATCTTTATGATTTTAGTTGAATCATTTACTTGAATTAGTGTAAATGTTGAATTAGTGTTCAACAAAGATTCAAAAATTGTTTGTGACACCTGCGGGTTAGTCCCAAGAATTGTCTTTAAGCAGAATTATGTCCAAATTTGAGTGGCAGTTTACAGAATTTTGACAAAATCTTGAACAAGTTGAAGCTTAAGGGCAAAGTTTCAAAGTAACAAAATTATATTATGTGAAATTTAATCTGAACAACCTTTTCTCGGATGATTAAAGGTTTTTAACAGTTTTTCACAATGTCAATTTACAAACCGTTGTTAATCAACTTGTACGAGTACCTACTACGTTCAATCTTTTGTGAACTTCAATGAACTTCATGGCCTCGCCTTTTGTTATAGGCTAGCTTAATAAGAAATAAACTTCTCATGCAACAAATACAACCCCGAAACGTAAGGATGTTAACACAAAAACAAAATTCTTTGCTAATAAATTTTTTATTGGATACATAGATGGATTCTATCTTTCATCCTTCGTGGAAAATCAGTCATTTTGTGAAAGTCACCTGAGAAAATCATGAATAAATAAGAAAATATTTTGTTTTATACTTTCTCTTAGTCCTTTGGCATGCTTAGATACTGCAGTGTTTACTTTTTCTATTTCCGTAAATTTTGAGATGGCCTACGTGAGGGTTGTATATCTTATCAACCTTATTTATTAGTCAATTCACGAAGAGGTTGTTCAACATATTTTTGTCCCTGTTAATAAATTATAAACGAAACTCCAAAATTGTGGATGTTAATTCTCAATATAGCCGGAAATATTGTTAGAGCTTTTCTCCTACTAGGAGGTGGATTAACGAAAATTTTTTATCTACGTTGATAAAAATAGATTGGAAGCATGCATCAAAAAATATTGTTTCCTTAGTGAAATCATTTGAAAATAGTTCGCTAGAGAACAATGTGATGTTATATTTACAATTTCTTCAAAATTCTAACAATTTCAAAAAACATCATCATAAAGAAATAAGGATGTGTCTTGACAAGCAGACTTGCCTTTTACATAGACAAAATTGAGTTATCATGTTTAGATGAAAATTCAAAATGTATAATCGTACAAGTAAACAAGGCCCTCTTGAGACCAATCGAACAGTCTTATCCACATTTAGTGTCAAATTAGACCTAAAACAAAATGCAAATATTAAATAAAGACAACGTAAATAATCAACAAAGTAAACATTTTGTCCTACAGGGAGGAAAAATTTAAATGGAAATAAGCAAACTCTTCCAGGTTCGTTCCATTTCTCAAATATGCTAATTTAGCAGAATCAAGAATATCCTTTGGTGTTTAAGCATTGCCAGTATTGTACATCCCTTGTCATCGTTGTATTGAGGAGATGAACCCACGTTACAGTATTTATCAAGGAAATCGTAATTAATCTCATTAAATTTGGGTAAACTTTTAGATGTAGATTTCAGCTCATTCATGAATTTGATCATTTCAAACCTAACACATATGCGTACGTGTTTTGTTTATGAAAAAGGTTTTCTCTGTTTAAGACAGAGATGCTAATCCGTTCCTATGTTGTCCGAAAAATAAACAATAGTTCCCAGCAGGAATATCAACAGGAAAAATTGAAATAAAAGTATTTAAGCTCATCATGTTTTACTCTAAGCTACTTGAAATTGAGATAAGTAATCGAATAATTTCGAGCTTAATATCATGAATGTCTAATTAACTTTGTCTAAGAAATATAATGCAAATAAGTCAAGGAGTCAAGGGTCTAACGCGATCTTTAAGTCCAGTCCCAGGACTCCACGAAAATCCCTCTATTCAAAATAATTCCACTCTGTGAATGTTGTTAAACGTTGAAAATTAACATTCTACACTTTTCAGTGACTATTTTGTAATAATTTGATCACCAAAAGTTAAAATTTGAAATTTGTGTTAGAAATTCGCATAAGTCTACATGCTCAAGTAAATGTATAAGCAAATCGTATAATTTTGTAAAATTAACATTCAGGCTGTAGGAACAGTCAACTCGTGAATTGTTTTATTATTTTACAAAATTAAATTTATTCCTTGTGGAGTTTTCTTTGCTGTAGTTGTATTATCCTGAAAGCAAGATCCTTGACTTTCAGTTGTGAATCCTGAATGGTGGATCTTGTGTTGGACACGTTAATTAATTCAAAGTAAAAGTCAGATGCTGCTCTCAAGGAGTTTTGCATACTGAAAAGAATTTCAATTCATTCATAACTTGGGAAAATTCATCAGACCAAATATTCCCTTCGTGTTTAGCATTTTCACTATGGGAATTCGAAATACGAGATGAAAAATATTAGCCGACATTGCAATTAATTTTTCTGACAAAACTTTTACATAATTTTCATGTTATTTTTTCTTCTTCGAATGTTTCTCTCCTTCTCACCAATTGCATATCTATAAGTCTGTTACGAATTTCTTTAAAACGAAAAATTTTCAGAAAAACTTTAAAAACTTCAAAAAAAAGAAAACACGAATTTCATGTTCTGTTTCCACAAAAAGAATATTTGAATTTTCTGATGGAAAGTATGTGCATATCCATATACGTGAACATTTGCAATTTCAATTAAATGGGTTCTGCACATCTGGGAATGAGTGATATGTCCTTGAAACAAAGGTATCCATGTTTCATATCATTAAAAGTTTCATTTATTTTTTAAGGATGTCGTATTTATTTTCCAACGTTGTCATGGAGACCATGAAATACTTACCTGAATTGCTTCTACCATAATATATTGGAGGAGTTTAAAAATTCAAAATAGGAATCTCAATAAATCAATTTGAAAACAGATTGCGTTTGATACCTCTTTATCTCAATTTGAAATGAAGTGCAATGAAGACAAGGACAACTCACATCATGTACTTTGTAATATAATTAGAAAATTGGCATTTTTAATCACACCATCCATTAAACGCAAAGTTTCGTACGATTTAACTTTCGTCAAAGTTTACGTGCACGCTCAGTATAAAATTTGTCAAATAGAAGTGCATTACCTGAGAACAGGACGATTAACATGTTTTCCATTAAACGTTGAAATATTCAACATTAAGAGACTCTCAGTCTCACTGTACAAGCATGTGACATTAGCACGTCCAGAAAGTTTTACAATTTCCCAAGCATACTTACAAATTACAAAGTTGAGACATTATAATATTTCTGCAGTAATAACCTGACATGTGTGGCTATAGATGTTAAAGCTATAAATGTATGTGTCTCTGTCGTGTTAAAATTTTGCTTTTATATATATACATACATATTTACATATTTACTATATACACGACCGACGATCGAAATACCAATCCTACATAACTCTGTGGTTTGCATCACTTCTAGCTTCTTGGTTTGTAAAACACAAATGGAGAATGAAATGGATACGTTCTTGGCAAAAGAGTCAAAAGAGTGTTTTGTAGTTTTTCTTAATAATGAATGCAACATAAGCAAATTAACATAAATTTCAATTTCAAAATTGTTTCGATATAATTCATGTGTACGGAAAGATCTGCCCACCTTTGCCATTTTGAGCTTACAATATGAAATAGAAACGTGCTGGGTTAACATTAATGTAAGTTGTGGATAGCTTCTCATATCATGTCTTTGGTAAAGAGTTGCCGAGCATTATTTCTATGGTTTTAATGTACTCAGAACAATTTTGCGGTGTGGTTTTGTATATTCTGTAACATAAAAATGTCCAAATATGTAAATTCTAAGGCAAACTTTTGATGCATGACTATGTATGAGTATCCTTCCCACATGAACACATGAATTAGCTCAATTAGGAAAACCTTCACGAGTATATCCAAAGTTCACATGGAGACAAACTAAGTGAGCCAATTCCATAAAGAGATGTTATATAAGCAAAAATTATATTACCCTCCGTCCGTTCCGTTCGTCTTCTATATGTATCTTTACGTAGATGTGATAATATAGTTCTTCTAAGTAGTTTCATTCGTCACAACAATAAAGACCAATGCTACTGCTACACTGCTGATTCCCAGTGAAGTTTGTCCCAAACCAAAAAGTTAATGAAAGACATAGTCCTTATGCTCAGGATCATTACTGGTCCATTAGTTTTAATCACTGGAAACCAAGCAGTTTTCGTTTTCTTGAATAAAGGGAAGGGCAATTAAATGGCTGGTTGGAAAAGTTGCGAGTTCTGACTGTTACTGAAACAAGGATATGGAAATTGTATGTCTTAGTAGGATGTTTCTATGGGACGTGAGGACTTTCTAATGATAACGATTACAACGCACGAAACGAATCGACTTCATTAAAGTAAAATTATAATGTTAAGAAGTTTATTTTAACGTTCAATGCTATACTCTCTCCTTTTGTCATAACATCACAGCCATTAAACGTCCTTACACCCTAATGTCTTTGTGTCCTTACTTTTAAAGTTTAATTTCTTGTGAGGGTCCTTAATGTCAAACGACTCGTGTTTGTGGCTCTGGGAGGGAGTTTTCATAAATGCTTGATAAAGTGGAAATCTATGTTTTTCTGAATCACACGATTGAATTTGCAATTACGTAAGTTGTCAGTATTGGCTTTGATTGCTAAATAAGCAATTTGTAAATATTTCAAATGTTTTTCTCATATCAGTAAATGTGGTATTAAGTTAGAAAGTTAAACCTTTGTTAGGTTCCTCAACAACTTCTCAATTCTATGAAATGTTGAACATTTAAATGATATTAGAATCGGAACGTTTAAGGAATCGTATATGGCCTTTAAAGATATCATTATGCCATTGAATGTTTTGTTATGAAAGCATAGTTTTACTTTTATTATATTTGGAATTGGATGACACAAATGACTTATTACAAAACAACAAGAAACGTATTATAAGATTATCATTTTTCATGATATGCATGACATACCTGAAAATTACAAATTATTTTTCTTGATGTTTTTGTGAAATTGATTACAATGTAGGTATATTTAGGTATTCTGTACACACTGAGAATGAAGGAACAAATGATAAATTGCAGATTTGCTTTGTTTGAGGATTCTGATGTCCTTTTCTGCCACTAAAAGCGTGTCAGGTGGCTCCTTTCAGAGTAAAAGTTTTCCAGGTATTTCCTTGTAGAAAACAGTTTAAGAGTGAAACTTTACTTCAACCGAAATCTTATATCCAGCATTGCTATTGATAAGGAGAAAAGTCATTTCCTTTTTGCAAGAGCAATGCTGATGACTATAATGCATTCCTGACCCAACATTCCTTGAAAATTCTTGTTGTGGATAAAACAACCACATTTAAAATCTTCAACTCAAGCTACATCCTTCACAAGGAAAATGTTTTAAGTGTGCTTAAAGCACCATTCAACGATACCGAGAGACAGGAGGGATTTTACAAAACACCTAGATGCAGGAATGAAAACTGAAATCTTTGCTAGTGTCAACGTTACGCCAAACTTCCAGGTGTGTTTCCCCATTTAACATCCTGGATCACCCTCAATCCGTCTATTCACATTTCTAAGGAATAACCAAGAATTAGGGATGAAATATCGTTTAAGGCCTTTTCTTCGTTTAAGGAGTAAAGGAAATGTTGTGACTTTGTTTGATATACAATTTGCACTTAAAGTATGCCACGCAAAGTTTATCTGTCTAAAGCATAAAATTTATGTCCCTTTTATTCGGTTTTTCAGGTGATAAGGAAATATTATGGCTTTCAACATGAAACAAGGCAGAACAACATGAAAAATTATGTCACTAATGCAAGAAATTTTCAAGACAATTAAAGTAAATTTGAAGGGTTACTACCCCATAACTATGTTTTTTACAGAAGTTATTTACTCTCTCATAAATCAAGAATAAAAGGCGATGACTTTTCAGTTTCGTTGGTTCTTTATTCAATGAGGGATGGTACCAGATTTCTCAATTTAGTTCATTTTTGGAGGAGGCTTTACGGAGGTTCTTTTGTTTGTAATGCTGTTATATAAAGATACATTTTATTTTCTAAAAGGATTTTATTCTCATTGTTGTAATAGAGTATTTATAATATACGGAGAGATACATGTATTTTTAGTCTCTGTGGCGTTTTATATTTGTCCTGATTGAATATAACCATACGAGCAATTGCATTAAATCTATACTCAATAAAATTCAAACTTGAATAGTCCCTTTTGTAATTATATAAAATAAGTGCGGGAAACTGCTAAAAGCCAGTATAAAAAAGTTGGAAAATATTTTCAAGTGCAATTAAAATCGTTTTCAAGCTTTCCTCTGGAGAGCTACGGTAGTGCTTTCAATTTCGAATGCGTATGAAAACATTTTTCAGCTTCGTTTGTTTAATTAAGCATTTTTCAAGTGATAAATACCAGGATTGAATTTTTTCCCAACATTTTTCTAGCTCTCTAATAAAGCAATCAATTTGATGAAATTTTATAATATGATCGTCTAATTTACAGTATATTCCTCCATATCCTTCAATTGAATGGCTTGTAAGTTTTTAAATTGCATTTACAATTTTTTATAAAATCGAATTAACGTTTATTAATGGTTTTTCAATTACTTTATCGATAATTATATTTTTGATTTGATTTGCAAACTATTCAAATATTGAGCTTCTTTAATATCGCGAATTCAATATTTAAGAGAAATTTCAAAGAAATATTTGAATCGATATAAATTTTAAATCCGCAAATATTATATAGATACCTAATTAAAATGTGGACAACAATTTACATCTTGAGTTCAAGATTTTCAATGAAGTCAGTTGAAAAATCATCCGAACGATTACTAGAATAAGCTACAAAATCCTTGTCTCCTTGCCAATTTATCCTTTCGATTTCAAGGCTGCTAATTTTGCCTTTCATCCAGTTAGATTGATTCGAAAGTTTTTCCGTACCGTACCATGTCGTTCTAGCGTTGTGTTCCTTTTTGTTAATTAGCCTTTCCCACAATGTGGTATTGTTTACTTTCAAGGATTCTCCCTAATTGGACTGAAAGGTATTATCGTAAATTTTTCTTTGTAATCACTTGGGAGTTTCTCAGTCCTTACGGTTAATCCTTGAAGCATATTCTTCGTCTTCATCAAGAGCTCACTGAAGATTGTCGATTAACTTTTAACACGAATAATCCGACCTGGAATTTATACTTTTCATACACAAATTATTCAAAGTTCACTTAAGTAAGGGTTAAAGTATTTGATCGTGGCTAAAGTTAGAAGCTTGAAATGTGGTTATAAACAGAAACGATTATGTTGACGAGTTTTGTGAACTTTCAATGCCAAGTTACAAGTCATTTATTCCAAAAGATGAACAAAATATGAAAAGGTTCTTTATTATTCATTGATTCTAAATTACAAAACATTAAAAGGTCCTCTCCAATATTTGTGGTTCGCAAAATTGTGATGTCGAAAATTTGTTAAAATAGAAATTAATTAGCAAATAGTGAAAACCGAACCAGTTTTCCTAAATTTTATTTTAAGTTTAGCATATTCATGAGGTTTGGATTATAAAAGAAAATCGCATGAATTTTAAAGGTTTGTCAGGAATAAACTGAAAAGCGCAATTGGGAATTAGAACGAGAATTTCATTAAACAACGGCATGTCTAAGCAGTCTCTGTTCTACAAAAGTAACACCAGTTTATTCACCTTTCAAATCTTTTTAGGTTTAGGTAGTTTTAAATTTCTGTACCCAATTTGAAGTTACATTCATCAGAGGAACGACCGACTGTAGTAAGTGATCAATATGAAAAATAAACAATTCTGAATGTATGAAAGACAAACACAGAATCAAATTGGGTTGGGTAATTGAATCTTACACAAAGTATGCAAATTCAGCAAAGCTGCTCATAATCAAATCCTAACATATCCTTTTAAAATTCTACTTGTAATAGTCCAGAATATCTTGTATTACAACGAGAGCTTTTAATGCCCTGTCCTAATACTAACAGAAAAAGCAAAATATCATAAGCATACAAACGCGATAGATATATTTATATCAAGTGAAACAAATTATCTGCTTCATTAATTAGCTTTCAGTTGATAAGAATCCTTGGATCATCCCTGGTATTATCAAGAAATGACTTTTTTAACTCATTTTTTCGTTTATAAACAAACGAAAAAAATTTGTTTTCTTCTTTCATTTTCACTTCAATTTTAGCTAAAATTTTTCAAGGATTTTTTTCTCCCTTTTTGGTCCTTTTCCTTTCATCTTTTTTAGAATTTTCGTTGGAAAATTTCTTAGTTGATTGCATTGAAAAAATTCAAAATTTTTAATACCAAGTCCTATATAAAGCAAATTCTGTGAACTTCTGTTCTCCATAAATTCTCCATTAACTACTTATGATTTTGTGGAGATAAGAAATGGGGATGATTTCCAGATTCCGTTCATGTGATGAGGGATAAAATCTCCCTTGGGAGAAAATTGAGTAAAACGAATCGCGAACAAAACAAGAATATGTACCATCTAAGTTGACAAAAATCATGATCCTTAGAAATATTTTCTCAAGCATTCTGTTCACATTCAGCTACTTGTGAGTTCAGGACGTGGTTGTTTTGCAGAAGCGCCTGCATGATTTCTTCTGCGTTGGGAAAAAAAATTTTTTCTTTCCATTTTACATTTAAAGCGATCCTGAAAATTAGATTAGGAAATCGATATAGACATCAATCAGGTTCAATACTTGCAAGGAATTTGCAAATACTTTCGGAAATTTTGTTATCCATGAATCAATAAAATGTATTTCCAATGATTTCCTTCTTGTCCTGATATCTTAAGGAATTTTTCGTGCCTTTTCCTTTGTATTCCCAATTCGGAATTTCGTCTTTTTTTATCGGTGGTATCTTGAAATTATACCCATCGTCGCATTTTGTGATTCCCTTACTTGTCATCCTTCTTGTCTGTGCTTTGGATAAAGGCACCTTGAATTAGTGAATAACGATGAAATGTTTGTTTTGGTAATTTTATTTCTCTAATCGATATTTAGTCAGAGCCTTATGCTTAAGAAATCACCGTCATTTACGTAATTAATCTAAAATATTGAGGAGATAAGATAAAATTTGGAGAATGGGAACTAGAGAATGCGAGAAATCTTCAACTAATTACTCTGTTGACATTCCTCATTATCTGAAGGGAACTTGATTATATCGAGTGTTTTGATAACAGAACCTACACTATAGAATAGCCTTACAAATTTCTATACAATCAGATAAAATTCGATTGGCCCTGGTTGCTGTGGGAATAAATTCAAGGATATCATTACTTAACATTTCTTTGAAATCGACACAATTCATTTTGAGAATGAAACTAGTAAATAGATTTGACGAAATAATTTGATGTTAGATATACCCATAAAAGTTAATATAGTTAATAAGGTATAAAAACGTGATTGTAGTACGCATTTCATATTTCAGATTAATTTAAAAAGTTTTAACAGAGACGCACGCAAATATTTTTTTTAAAATTTCTGTTTAACTTTAAGCAAAAACTTGGCGTCTTGAAAGCTTCTATATTTTACTGAAACAAAAGGAAAGTGGTATACTCCAATCTATTCTAAATGTAAGGATGTGTGGCTTAAATGGATTCATTTATGTATTCAAGATAGACCAAGACTTCCATCTAAGTATCATTTAAGTAAGTCCTATTCTGTATGCAAAGCAAGGCACCAACAAAAATAAACTGCAATAAAAGCCTCTCCCAGTAGTTAAAGACCATTCAAACACAACAGATCCCTGTTCTAGGCATTTTTAATTTGTCACGTTTATCTATTCTTTCGATAATTAATTGTTATTATATTCAAAGCACGTGATATAATTAAGGACATCGTACTTTTCAACAGACAGATTAGCATGCAGAAGAAAATTGTAAGGAAAACTCAAATAGACAATACCAAGGCAATCGTTGAATTCGAGAAGTGGAAAACGAATTCAAACTTTCCATCTTGTGTTGAACTTTTGTTCTTTACCGGATCTGGAAATCCCCGGCTTACAATAAACTTAACCATTTGGTATGGAATCGTAAGGAAGAATTTATTTGTGATTAAATTGACTTAAGAACAGGAAACGAAAGAAAAACCGGAATATATTTATGGAATGATAAATTGCTAAAGTTTACCACAACTTGTCATGCCGTGTTTTTTTATACAAAAGTTAAACAACTTCAAAAAATGTCAAAACTGTTAAAGTTTTGTATATCTTGTTTACTTTGGAATTATTATACTAAAAACGATTTCAGTGTTTTCAATTTCGTCAAAAAAAATGTTTTCACTCTAGAACCCAAAAATAGTTTAATTTTGACTTCGGTAGTGTGTTAAAACAACCTTTATCCTTAATAGCTATTTATGTATCAAGGGTGTAAGATGACGCTTTCTTGCATTCGTGGATTGCAGCATGAGTGTAAGGTCTTGTTAGATGAGCGTACAAAGATGAGTGGAAGAATTATGGCACAAAGTGAAGTCGAGCGCTACAACTCCGCCAGTCTTCGTACGAATGCGTCATGAACGAGCGCTGATACAGCAAATACTGCAAGAAAGAGTTATTTTATATCTGCGGTGCATACAATAGTTTTTGCAACAAATTCGTAGAAAGTTGAATTTGAGATTGATATTCAACCAACTTAACCATTTTTTAAAAAATAACGCTTGCAGTTCAAGTGCTAACTGGAACTATGACTATATGTAAACCATGTACATACCATTTACAGATCATATGCGGATCATGTACAGCGATATATGAAAACCTATGTACTTTAGAGCCAACAAGTCCTGCAAGATAAATTTTAAAATTTGGTCCTTAAAAGCCTCTTGTACAACCGTATTTTATAAATCGATAATTTTTACGAGGGTAGTGATTTGAAAATTCCCTCTCATAACGAAAAATAGTTAAACCTGAAAGTATTTGAGTGAAGATTGAATAAGAAAATTAAGTACTCTCAACTGAAACTCTAACAGAAGTTAAGATGAAACAAGTTGTTTTTCTTGACTTACTACACAAAACAACAAAACGTACCTTCAAATCACAAAATTTATTCTCATAAACTCAGGAAATGGGGACAGGATTTTAAGAGTTGTAATGAATAAAAATATACATATATTTAAGTACTTTTCACCAAGTCCAATCTATCTTTTATACGGTCGAAACAATTTAAAAGTTATCAAGAGGGAAGAATTCGTAAGGAAGGATCATGAGAAAAAAATAGAAGAATAAAAACAACAAAATTGGTTAAACTTCGAATGGGCTCTGACAAAAGTAAAATAAGAACCCTCAGCTTAAGACAGATCCTTTTTCAAGAGTTGATGCTGGTTCTGTCCTTTCGTGCTAAGAGTTTTCCGAAACAGGATGGAATAAAGTCCTCAAATCCTTTTAAAGTAGTAGAATATAAGAAAGCCACACAACACTCCACCCTGAAAATGCTCTAGTGCTGAGATAATAGAAGAATTTCCTTAAAAAAGGCTTACGGGCCTCCTAAGGATAAAGTACAAGAAAAGTTTCTCGTCGATTTCTTTCCTGTTTTCGATGTTTTATTGATAGAAACGAAGCAGGACTTATCGAAACTTCTCCGTTTGTATTTGTTACGTTCTACGAACGCCTAAGGCTACCGGCTACATGCCGTAATTCTTATATAATGGTTCCTTAATTCAATTCAATCTCAATCGTGTACAATCGTTCAATGAATAATCTACTGTAGGTCATCTAAAGGAAAATTGCGGATTGTAATAGCTTGGCTTTGTGTCCTAGCTTCTACTACAGTATCTTGGTATGTTTGTGGGAAATGTTTAACTCTTCGATAAAATAGGATTAAGAAGTCGAAAATTATCGATAGAAACTATTATTTGTTTGTTGTCATCTGAGATAAAGATTGAACTTACTCGATTTGCTTGGAGCAATTATTAGAAAAATAACAAATAGATATTGTCTTATATGTATCTATAATAAATTTAAGTTATGAGTTATTATTATTTCAAAAATCTATCTATGAACAACATATCTCATCTGTTATTCAGATCAATATGTTTGTGAAATAAATTATTTCGATTGGGACAAATGATTTTTAAAATATTCGGTGTGAAACGGTTTCAAAAATTGAAATAAGACAAAAAAATAGAAAAAAATAATGAAAGGATAAAAAATTAAAACCGCAAACATCTTAAAAACAAACCCTTTTTGTATACTTCAACACTTTTCGGTTATAAGTCTTCATTTCTTTTCTTTCCTTCTGAAAGAATTCATGTGGCCCAAGGGACCTATCCTGAAATAAAATATGAACGAGAACATCCAAACAGGGAATCCGGGAAAGTGCGCCTACTGGAATTTTTATGAGATGGCTTTTCGTACTACTTCTTCTTTTTTCCTAGGCTGAAAATATATATAAAATGATGTTTTGAAGATGTGCTGTGTAAACAAGGACCTTAGGAGTCAACACCCTTAACGTTGTATCGTATCCACATACTTTTTTATTTTATTCAACTTCAATGAACCAAAACGATTGCTGAGTCCGAAATATTTTGATATGTTTCTTGTAGAAATTTTTGCCTCTGCCTCTGCACTATACACTAGTATGGTGTATGGGTAAACATTTACAATTTTTCAACATCTCTTAAAGGTTCATTTCTTGGTTCTGTCCTTTTCACAAATCGTCAGAACCACGTTTCTTACTGAACCACCATCACAAGACGGAAGAACCTTAAATCAACCAGAGTATTGAATAAAACATTTTCGACGTGTTTTGGGTTTACATATGCGTCCCGTCCATCTCCATGCCATCAGTTCACCCGGAATATCCTTCCGTTCGTTCTGGGACGTGGAACTTTGCGGTTGAAAATTATGGTCAACGATTTACATCTTGTTCAAAGTCAATCTGAAGTGTTTTGATTAATATATTTATGTTTGTGTGCACGTGCTGATGGTTATACAAAGAATACGGAGGAAACCTGAAACCAGCTTGTTGTGTAAAATGGATTCTTTTTTTTTTTAAAGTAATTGTCAGGACCTTATATATTTTTTTGGAATATGGTTTGTTTCAGGAAATTTACATGAAATTTTTATAGGATTGTTTGACCTAAGGGAGGGACAAAATGTTCGGAAGAAATTTGTTGGTTATTGTTTAGAAAATATGAGGTTTCATTTATTTATGTTAAAAATAAATCATCTCTTTTTGATGAAGGCTTTGAAAAATATTCTCTGGGTTAGACAGAAGATGCGGGAAGCCTTTCAATTTTTGATTTGTAATTTTGAAATGACTTTGAGTATATACAGTGACCTATTTGTGAAGCTTTAATTATTGATTCGAGGGCAAATTTGTTTGAAATTGATGTTAATTGGAATCTAATTGTTTGCAAGAACTTCACTTATGAAAAGAAATCTAGTAAATACAATTCCTGCAATGAGATAATTTTGATGTTTCCAACGCAACATAGTGTAGACAGTAAGTCGAATGAAAGACCATAAATCGAATTCATTGACCAAAAATGACCACGAAAGACAAATATGAACATAATATGACACACAAAATTAAATTGGATATGAAAATATATTCAGTCTTATCTTATTTTATTTATCAAATGACAGACTTACCCGATTCAGTTTGGCGAAAGAAAGCAGAGTTAGTTTACAAAATAGCTTTATTTTCTTACCACGTCCCGGAGTGGTGTGGTGTGGGTTTGTTTCTTTCCACTTCACAATACCCTTCTTCCACAAGTACTTTGAACTTATCCATTCTCCCTGAAGGATACGAAAAAGTCGTATATAAGAAGTCGCGCCCTGTTTATATGTGTGAATTCAACTCCATGACAAGACAGATTGTTCCATTACAGTACTCTTTTCTTATTATTAGCGCATTGATCTATAGACCAGATAAACGGATACTTTTATGAGATTTATGAATGTGGCTCCACATTTGGCATATTTTTATACATCCAACAAAACAGGAATCTTGGCTATGCTTCATGTTCAAGATGCAGCCATTTTATGAACAAATTCAAAGCATGTACACATATATATCATAGTATCAAAGAAAGTAATTATTGAAGTGAAACACTTTAAATTGCAAATTTTTGAATTTAGATTTAACTCGTTGAGCTTAAAAAATCTGTTAAAATATTTGGTTGTTATTCTTTTCTAATTACCAGACGCATAAAGTTTGCACAGACGCATAAAATGAAAGAGACAGAAAATATGCACGAAGATCCGCACAAAGAGAACATGCCGAAACGACGCACCGGACGGTGTTTGGCTTCTCCATAAATTCCATAAAACGTTTCACTTACTGATCCATAGTTGGCATTGCTATAATCCTGTTTTAAGGACGCAATAAAATTTTAAGTATTAAACGTTTTACTAGGTTACCATCGTAACCATACTTTTCCATCTCATGGCGAGATAGTAGATTGCACATTTGAATGCAATTTTGCCAAATGAGCTGCAATGAGAAAAGCTTGTTATCAATCCACGCACATAAAGATAATTTTATAACAATCACCAGTAAGACGTTTGATTTCTAAAGCATATTACATAATTACAGTCATTTTATAAAAGACTAAAACAGTATTAGGCAATCAAAAAGCAAATTTCGAATCATTCACAATTGGCCTGAAGCTTCTTAAAAATGCGAGATGGTCTCTTCAGCCTTCTGGCCATTGAGCTGAGCCATTTTAAACATAAGTATGCTATGACAATTTGATGTTAGCTCGTTATTACCATTATACATATTGTATATCAGTAGGATGAAAGTAGCTCGTCCGGGAATGCTCCACGTTCGAGAATGTTCACTCTAGCCTATTCCATAGAATTTTCAATTAAAAATTTGCAATTCCAATGAGATCTTTGCCTCCGGAGAAATAGCTTATTCCAAGTGAAAACAATGGAAACTGTTATTGTCTAGGAAAATCATTAAAACCAGAAAAGCCAATGCCCGAAACTGTGAAATTCCGTTGTTTGCTCTTACTAGGCACCAAGTCAAACGAAACATGCAAAGCATAAAACATTTCTCGATATAAAGCACTAAACATAAAACATGGAAAATTCAAACAGCCGAATAAAAAGACACATTCATGTCGGGAATCTAGGATGACGATGCTTTTGTAGAAATTACTCTTCGGAGAATTTACTATTTTGTGATGGTGCTGCTAGTTAAAAAGGATGTCAAACATGGTTCGATTAACTGCAATTGTTCATTTAGCTTTAATCTAAATAGAGAAATTATAAATTTGCCCTTAAGTCATAAACAGGGCAAAATATGAAAGACTTTATATTTCAATATCATCGTCCTCAGCAGATAGGTTCGCTATTTGAGTTAATGTCGGGTTTAAAAAGTCATTAAGTATTTCAGAAAGGTTCCTGGGAGCTAAGTATCATTAAGGTCAATAAAAATTTTTATTAACAGCATTAGTAAACATTTTATTAAGAAAAGATTTTATAAACACAATTTGTATATCCAGAAAATTAGAAGACGTTTGGAAATTGAAATTTACTCTCATACGATCTATCAAATAATAAACAACTTAAATGTCGTTAAAGCTCAAGCACAGTTTTTTGAAATCGAATGATTCTTTAATAAAACTGAAAAGCATAAAATTTTTACCTGAAAATTTTACCATACAATATTTCGTCACTTGAAAATTATTCATTTAAGAAAATATTACAAAGTCCTTTTACTTCAATTTTCTTCAAGTGAATATAATTTTTTTACCTTTTTTTCGTGTGCGGTATGGTCTGAAGGATTCAACATAAGCTTTTCAACTTCTTTAAGTTCCATCCATCCGGAGAGTCCTTGAACAAGGCATTTTCAGCCTCTTAGGTTTTCACGCTTTCATTCTCCTTGTATGGGTTTTTTTTCTGCTATGTTGGAATACTTTTCCAGTCTAATTCCTCAAGTTTAAATATACAGAATAATTAGAGCGAAAATACCTTCATCAAAAACTCAGTTTCAAATTTCAGGTGGAGGTTGGATGAAGTTGCATAGAGGAACTTTGTCTTCGTCCTTTTTAGAACAATTATAGCACACCAGATTCGTTCAAAGTTGTTTGTAACGAGACGGAAAGTCCTGGTCCCGTGAGATTCAAGTTACCTAGTTTAAGTGCAATTTAGAAACTTTAAGGGACACCGCTGCCGTAACGGATAGCATTCTGTGAAAGAAGTTTATGTTTTGGAGATTATAAAGTTGGAGCTTTACCAGAACAAATTTGCTCTTGTTCTTGATGAACATAACAAATGGCATACAATTTTTGGCGCGTAGAATGAACGCATTTCAGATATGGACACGATAACCATGGATTTATGTTTTCCGTCCGAGATAATTTTTCCCAACAGATTCACTAGTCCAAGTGACTATGGGAACGGAAAAGTTATCATACATGAGTCTGTATGTGATATACCACCAATACTATTCCATGTAAAGAAAAGCTGGTATTCTGTATGACACTAGAAAATGAACGAAAAACAGAATATTCTTGATATCCTTTTTCCAGGATAGCAGGGAAAAACAAAGTATTCCCTTGATGTGCATAAATTTTTACGTTTGGACACGTTTTGCAGTTTTAGATTGAATCGATTTAAATTTATAGCAACTAGTAATCGATAACCCACAATAAGGACATTCACTTTAAAATTTAAGGATGTCGAGGTTGTCAAGTTGAATTAGAGGTTTCACCGCTGGGGGATATATTTTCGGGAAGATCTACTACAGATAAAAGCAAATAGGTGTTTATTTGTAGTTTATAACTTATAAATCATGCTGTGTATGTTTCACCTTTCCTTGTCACGTGAATTGAGTATTTTGTAGTAAATATTTTCAAGAAGAATAAATTCCTGTAAATGAATTAGACTCATTGCATTTTCAACTTATGGCCTACACTTTAGGCTACCACATATTCAAACCGAGTATATGAGCATAATTCGAATAATTGAAGTAAGCAAACATCAGGTTTAGGTATATTCTATCTCTTCCTCACATGTGAGTTAATGTGTATTAGATATTGCTACGTTACTTACAACTTGCAACTATTTGGCTGTCCATTGCATTCAATGAAAACGCCTTGAATGCAACTTTGATGAATAATCCCCTCAAACTATTGTAATTGAATAAATTCCAGGTATTTAGTGGAGCATGAAAGTAGCAGTGGTAGTCACTGTGCAAATAGACTGATTTAATGTGTTAATTGTTTAACTGTCTATTCAAACGTAAATGATTACATGCCTCAATGAACTGAATCTGCAGGTAACTATCAGTGCTGGTTTTGTATCGGAACATTTGCATTCTAGAAATTTCTTAAACCTTCAAAACAACCATTCTTCAAAGAATGAAATAAATTTTGAGAAAGTTCTTGAAAATGTTTAATAGTTGTACATCAAAACATGACCACTTTATAATAGAATGAGATATTTCAATTAATGTAATCAGCTCCAATTAGTACCGTGTTACTCAGACCGTGATACTAATTGCATCCGAAATGTAAACAATTGTTCTAGGATCCCATCTTCTTGAACGTTTCGAGAAAACATTCTCCAGAATTTCATTATAAGAAACGGTAGAATACCAATACTACTTATCATCCAAACTATTCCTGCCACTTGTCGTATCTAATTTGGGATTCTAAAAAGTGCTTCTCATATATCATTCGAATAAGGCTACAGCTAAAACGTTGAACGTCGTAACTAATCAAGAAAATAAACAAACACAAGCCTTTCTGCAGAATTTCAAAACAGGAAGAGTCCTAGTCCTACAAAATTAAGTTAGTCGGGTTTCACACACAGAATATCCAAATGCAGAGTATGGGGGGACATAGTTATCTCATGCAGCTTAAGATGTTTAAATTAAGCTTCGAGATTTTCTATTTGACTTTACAATTGCTACCATTGCGGCTGAAACTAACGTTAGATCCTACTATTTGATAAGACAACAGAATGCAAGTGATTCCTTTGATGAATGAATACTTTCATTCTCAGTATTTGTTTGTTATTTGAGTATGTGGTATTAGCAAGACTACATGGTATTATTCGTCTGATTTGCACTATATCTTGATTGATTCTTCTTCAAGAAGTTAGCAAATAGCTGAACAAATTCATGTTCTATGAATAAGTTCCATATAAAAATTTACAAAAATTCAATATTGTAGATATGGTACAGTGCAATTGAGTTTGACACGAATCAAAACATTTTGAAAACTCTCAATACTATATTTTTGTTATTTGCTTATAACAAGCCACAAACATCCAAATTTTCCTGGGACAACAAAATAACATGTGGCAACAATATTTTACACTCCACAAAACTTTTTAATTAGCTTCAAGTAAAGTTTGCATCACCCTCTATAAATGTGGCGTTTGGACAAGGATTAGATATTCAGGATTTTCGCAGTTTGACTTTAACATGTTCGCGAACATATTCAGATGTACCAGTCCTCGGTGTCAGACAAATGTTGACTTTCATGAAAAAGGATCGAGTCGTTAATCTATGTGTTCATTAGGAGAATTTTCACCATAGGATTTGCAAATGAATTAACTTTTTAATTGAAAAAGTATGTTTGACCCGTCTAGCATTAATTTACGATGGTTGCAAGGAAAAATTTGTTCTCAATGGATTCCGGTATGGTATTCATGTTAGTGTCGAAAATTCCTGTAATATGCAGCGTAAAATTTTGAAATATGCTTGCTAAATGTAATTTATCAAGTCATAAAGGACTATGTTCGGTTTATATTTATGGGGCTGTACGTGTCCCTTCTGGGGATGTTGCAAATATTTTTACAAGGAACATGATACAGTTTATTTTGATACAGTTTCGCGTTTGACAAACTTCAATTCATTCTTGGATTAAATGAAGTTATGCTCATAATGAATAAAGTCATTATGCCATATTGCTGAAGTTAATCATTGAATATTTCTTGCGTTTATCGCCATAGTAACGTGCTTTTGGTTGTTATTACATTGTCCCAAGTCATTTTTCACTTCTTTACTTATGCAATATCGTGTCCTCGTGAAGTATGTAGGTGAAAGTCTGTCTAATTATTGGAGAAACTGTGATATCATCATAAAGTCCAAGAGTGTATATCTTTCAGCTTTTCAGGATGTTTTACATTCAGAAATTAACTATTTGCATTATGGAATTCTCTACATAATCTTTGTCGTCACTCATGATAGTATTGATTCCTGTTTCACCAGATGCAATTCAAAGTCACATATGTATCGGATTTTGAAGGAAAGGAAAAATACATTTTCCACAACATCCGATGTTTGCTTTTTGACTTTCCATTACGTTATAAATGTATGATTGTATGTAAGCAAACAAATTTACCAGATTGTTATTTGTATGTCTACTTTTGATGTTGTGTATATCAGCTGTCTTATAAACGTCCTCATAAGGTTTATTTTTATACAAGTTATGGAAACACAGAAATCAAGTTGAAGTGAGTTACAACAACCATCAGAAGGATAGAAAGTTTAATGAAATTAGTAATAATTTGCGCTATTGAGCCGTGAAATAATTTCAAATTTCTTTGACAACAGAATCACTGAAGGAAACTACAAACATTGATTGAATAACAAGCAAAATTATTTGACCCAAAATCAATTACTAAATTTTGCTATATTTGACCTTTCATCATAACATGCCAACCACGTCTTGTCGAGGACCTTAAATCTTTGATGAATCCGAATGTGTTTTGACGTACCTTTGATGCAGAAACGACATGAAGACCTATGATTTACCCACGTAGAAACTCAAGGGATTCCTTTATAATGTACATAAAATGAACATACTGACATAGAAATATATGTATGAACATTGCAAATAGTATTATAGTATTATAGTATGTGTGGGACCGTTTTATCAAATCCAAATATTTCAAAGTTACAGAGGCATATAATATTATCAAAGATTTATTCTATTAAACCATGAATTGATTAACAGTAAACACTTTGATGTCACTAGCCTGAATTGCGATACATGATTTATTAGTGTATTCAAGAGTTATAAGATTAGTTGGTTCTGTTTGTATGTATCCATTCTTTGAGAATCGAACTCTTTCTACACTTTCTTTGTTCAACTCTAAGTACACAAAAATGGCCGGTTTCTGTACTTTAACTATAAAATTGACAATGGCCGTTCCGTCTTGACAGAAGAAACTGTCATCCATTGTTATCTAGAAGCAATAATTGAGCATAACAAATGATATACAAAAGATAATACCTTGATCTGTGGATCTGATATTCCAACGGCGTTCTTGATAGGCTGTGGGAAGAAAAACGTTGAGGATAAAGTCTCTTTGCCTTGTTCTAGTTTAAACTCTATAAAAGAATTTGATTTGTTATGAACTCCGGTTAGTAGTTCATTTAACTTCCACGTTTTGACTAAGAGAGAGGTGCAAGGTTCCTGGAATAAACTATTAAACTTCCAAGTAAGATGATATGAAAATGGTTGCGCTTACCACTGAGGTGTCAATTGAAAAGGTTGTTTCTGGTAAAAGTTTAGACCAGAAGTATATGTTGGCTGTTACATTCACATTCAATAGTTCAGCATCTAATGTATCCCTCGAAACATATACTAGTACATTCTCAGAGGTTTGATCTCGATGAGCAATTATGGTGACTGGTGCCATAAACTCTTGCGCCCAATTGTGAAGAACCTAAAAGGCATAAATTTTATGGTAAATTTAAAATAATTACAGCAGGTTAAACCTTGTAGTTTCCATAAAAGTCAATACTGGACCATGACGGTGCAACCCAAACGTCATTCAGTTGCCAATATAAAGCTCCCATTGTTCTATGCTCTGTGCTTCTAAGACTCCGGTAAACTTCTGTTTCTGTTTTTGTTATAAGCGCTTGGGTTATCTGACTTAAGTATATAAAAGCCTCCGAATCACTGACATTCAATGGGAAATTTTTTGTAATTGCCAGCTTAATAGGCTCACTATGAAGTGGATGATGCTGCCTATGTTCCAGCAATTGTTCAAAAGTGTCCTCTTTATCCATCACTCTTTTCCAGCTAGTCATTTTTGGTAAACTTTGAAAACCGTATTCTGATGCAAATCTTGGCTTTGGATATATGTTTGGATTAGTTCCATCAAGTATATAATTGTAGTAGTGAACTAAAATGAATTTTGAGATTAAAATGAGCATCAACAGTTTTAAATTGGTTTTACTATCTCCATAGTCATTGCTCTGAGGATCCCTGGAGAGATACCCATCTTCAACAGTTTTGATTCCATTAGAAGGTGATGATACTAGCACTTCATCATTAACGTTTTCCTTAAGTACTTCTAAGACATTGTTGACGTATAGTTCAACGTATTCTTGAGAGAACCTTTGACGACTTTTACTTGTACCATACCTGAAACAAATATTTTCATAATTTCACCTTAACATCACAAGTAGAATTTTACCAATTTCCCGCCAATGCCGCTTCGTTTTCGTTGTTTGTTGCCCATACCACTATGCTTGGATGATGTGCTATACGACGTGCATTCTGTTCAACTTCCAACCTCACTGACCTACCAAAACCAATTCATTAATTGGGATAAGGTACAAATACGTTTTAATGATACCTACTTCAAGAAATCATCAAACACTGGATACATAGCACAAGCAAACATCATATCATGCCATACTAATATCCCGTAATAGTCCGTCATATCGTAGAAATATTCTGATTCATATATACCTCCTCCCCAAACTCTAATCATGTTCATGTGAGCGTCTTTAGCAGATTTTAAAAGATATTTAACTGTGGATAAAAAATTTGATTAACGTGAACGGTTCTCCAAAATCCATTTCATATTAGCATACTATTTGTCTGATTGTTTATCCTTTCTGGTAAAATATGTGATGGTATCCAGTTGGTTCCTTTCATAAATATTGGCACCTCATTCACTCTAAAGTAAAACGTTCGTCCATTTTCTAGTGAAAAATTTATATGAGATAACCCAGTGTAAAAACTATTAATTCATCATACCCAAAACATCCTGAACCAACTCAATTGTTCGAAATCCGATTCTTATTGACTTTTCGGATGAAGTTTTCAGCGTTTTGTTGTTCCTATTGATAAAGCTATTCCATTCAAAATGAACGTGATAAAGCGCTTGATTTCCATAACCATTTGGCCACCAAAGCTTTACTTTATCCTGATTGAAATTTATTTTATTTATTATCGAATCTGTTTAATATCTCGGAACGTTCTTACCACTGGTATGCGTTGTGAAAATTCAATAATTGGAACTTTATATGAAAGTGGTTGATTAACAAACGATATGATAACCGGTTCATTGAGAATATCGCTAAAATTGTATTTAAGTTATTCTGAAGAAATAATTGCCTTTACTTTGTTATGTTACATAAAAACTACAGTGAGTTCTCCATAGAAATCCTCTTGTAAACTTGTTTCCAGAAAAACTTTAATATTCAAAACCCAATCAGTCGATTCTTTTGTGATGGATACATCGACATCTCTAATTATCGACACATCATACATTTCCAATACAACAGATTTCCTGGAACATCATAACTTATTTATCCAAATTCGATCAATGATTTTCATGTAATCTACCAAATTCCCATGGATGGAGCAGCTAAGCCCCAGTCCCATGAAAAGCTTGCCTGCATTTTACGAAGAAAATTCATATGACATTCACCATGATATACATCTGGCGGACATGCTGGGGGTGTGAAATTATTCTTCGCAGCTAAACTTTGAGCAACCAAAATTGGTGATGTGATGGATACTTCTAAATAGTTCACCTAAGTCATTTTAAATTTAATTTAGTTCTGATCCCTAATGATATAGATAATTTTTTTAACTGGTTTCATAAGACTCTTGATATTGTAGCTGTGTCTAACAAACATGTTATCTACTTTCCCTAAAATTTGTTTATTAAAAGTTATAGTGGCCACTGTATCGATTCCATGGAACGTTAAATTCACAAATTGCGATTTATTGTAGTCATCAGGAGCTAAAAATAAATTACACTTATGATCATTTGCATGCAATTTTAAAAAAAATCTTCTTTCTATTACCATCAAAAGCCAGATAAAATGTCCAATTATCCTTAGCTATCCACCTCATATTTACGTCATTGTATGACCTAAGAACTGCCTCTGGATCATCTTCCGTCACTGCACTATAGACACCAACAGGAATAGTCAAATTTTGTCTCTCAATAGCTGTAGGATTAAATTAATGTTGTTATTTATTATTGATATATATACTTTTAATTTATATTATTTCTTTTAACTTATTATTGAGCTGAGCATATTTACGGCATTTTGCTATAAGGGAGATTGATATTTTTGATTTGAAGATATCTTGACATGCTTTCTAGTCATATTTACTCATGTAAATAGCAGAAAACATTGAAGGACTCTACTTAGGTATTTGGGTACTTATTTATGGTTCGAATATGCTACAAACATGTTTTTGCTATTATAACGATTTTTATGCTTGAATGCGAGAAAGCGGCAATTGGTCTACAAAATATTTTGCAAAAACATTTTTGTACGTTCTCACTCTAGTGAGTAGTCACTCTAACAAAAGTTTGATATGGATTTGAGTTTATATTGTAGGTTTATGGATTAAATCACCTTTTTGAAATAAATTGATACGAGCCGAGCTCTGATGAGTCAATTATTGTAATATGTAATTTGATTTTTTCCAAATATCTATAAACAAAAAAGTGAACTGAAATAAATTGAAAACGTACATTTTCATCATTTTTTCTTGATTAACCATTTGAAGTTCAATTCTTTTTTTACCAATATTCATTTAAAAAATTACATGCAAGTACTTTGCTGCAGTTCTGGTGCATTTTATTTGCATTTGTACTTGAATTGCATCAATTCATTTTCCTCTCGTTAATTTGCATCTGTATATAGGTAGGTACAATACATAGTGCTCAATGCGAATATGATTTAATTCGAACCTGTACAAAATGCATTTCGACTTACTCTTGTTTTCGTTGTCCATGGACCAGAATCTGTTAAGTTCAATTTCTTTCACTGGATCGGTTCGAGCTCCAGAAGCGAGCAAGAAAATTCCGTTGAAGAGAATAAATGTAGAAAGCTGCATTTTCCAGTTTGTATTCATTGATGCAATTAAAAAACAAATATAAGTTACACAACAAAAAATAAGTTAAATTATTTCAAAAAATAAAAACCACTCCACTAGAAATGAAAGCCTTTCAACTTCCGTGGCACTACAAAAAAACCTAGAACCGTATTTGGCGAACGTTTCGCCGCAACTACAGAGCGCTTCTTGAATTTCAATTTACTTTGGTGAAAGAAGAAAATTTTTATCGGTTTAGTTCATTAATTAAAAAAGAAGAACAAGAAATTCAATGCCATTACTACGACATCGGAAAACCTAATATTAAATGTGCTCTGTGGGCACTCGACAAATATATACACCTACTCATCTGTTGTGCACACTATCACGCTCGTAGCCATAGTAAGATAGCTCATAGAGCTTCCAAAACTCTCTGCAACTCTTAGTATGATAGACAACGATATAAATAAACTGATAATAATATAACCTCTTTCATATCTCTTACCATACACACTAGTGGCATCGAAACGTTTTGTTTATGCGATTCAGTGGGTGATGCGAGGGCAACCACTCGAGCGCGATAATATTTCGACATACGTGTTCGCTCTGTTTAGCAATTTTACTTTTTTCCTATTATGATAAACAATTGATTGTTAGGTAGATTAAAAAAAAGTGTTCCATCATGTCTCCAAAATCGCGTTTAAAGATAAACTCATTTAAACTTAGAGGGCTTATTTCGGAAAAACATACTTGCGTAATGAACATCTCCAGCCAAGTGTCACAAACAAATGCCAGAAAAATCATGTCACTATGGTTAAATTGCAGAATTTGCTTGAATCTGTAGCATGGCTTCTTTTTGATTTTACCTTTTATCTGCTGTTTTATCATAAATGCTCTGACAAAAATCAGTAGAATTATCACGAACACTAGTAATAACTAATGCATATTTTTGGTAATATCCTTATCTCAGATGCATTTTGAAGAATTTGACTTTCCGAACATTATACCCCATGAGTCATAAACGAATAACCATATATGTAAATGTAAGCAAACCATGGAAGATCTGAGTTAACACGAAGAAGAAAGAGCAAAGAAGACTGATACAGGTGATGCCCGGGTTAAAGCTTTCTTCTTATTGTATAGTTTCCTTAGTGATGGACACTAAATCTCCGACTAAATAGAAGAGGAAAACAAAGTTTGGGTAATTCTCTTTGTCATAGGTACCATTTTACCCTCTGAAAGCTTATCATGTTTTTTTTATGGCAAATCATAAAATTTCCAAATTATTTTCCCAGTGTTATTTTCAGATACTAACAATAAGCAACGAATGTTTTCGTTTATTTGCTTTCACTGCCGGCTTTTCTTTATAAAAGCTTGTAAACATGCCATTTGATGATTGATATTTTTCAATAAAAAACAAATAAAATATAAATAAATCATTTATGGTTGAAAATTTTTATGACAAATTTATGAAAACTATTATCTCGTCATTACCGCTTCATCAATTGATTGAGTGTTAGAACTCTGATATTCCTCTGCTTGACAACGGTGCATGACCGGTCAAAGTACTTCAAGGTGATGGTTTTAGCTCGTTCGGTTTGAATGTAACCATTTTCAGAAAACTGAACATCTTCAACACTTAAGCGAATAACCTCAAAGAAAATGAATACGGCTGGTCTTACCACCGTCACTATGATGTTTACGGTAACCCTCCCTGATTCACATGAAAACCGATCCTCAATTTTTATCTAAAAACCCGAAAAAACGATCAATTATATTAAACATATAGATTTATAACTTAATATTTGATAAGTAAGGCAGAAATTCCCATTATATAATAAACCGAATATTGATGAACATTTTTCGTGAGGCCTGTTAACTAATATTAATCAAACTCACAGTATATCATTTACGTTATGACTCATATTATATTGTTATTGTACCTCAAGATTAGGATTCATGATTCCATGAGCGTTTTTAACAACATCTGGGAAGAAAAACGTTGAAGATAAAATCTCTTCATCATTTTCAAGAATGAATTCGAAAAAACAGTTTGTTATATTATAATCTCCTGTTAATAAATTCCTTAGCGGTAATTTTGAAACGAGGACAGTGTTGAAGGGTTCCTACGAAAAGAAAATATTATTCTCATACAAAAAACAGGAATTTTTCTAAGTACCACGTTTGCTGGGAGTTTACCAACTTCTTTAGACTTATGTGGAAGTAACCTGGACCACAAATATATGTTCATCGTTATTCGCAATTGGCTTCGGGGCTGACTATCCTGAGCTACATAAACGTTTATTTCGCCTGACAAACGATTAAAGTGTGCTATAACAGTTACTGGCGCTAGAAAATGTTTTGACCAAGACTGGAGTATCTGAAAGCAGGCAAATAAATATAGAGTACCTATTATAATTGATCAACCTGAAAGGTAAAGTTTGAAATTTAGCTGTTTGGAAGTTCTTACAAGGAGCAAAGTTCTATTATTTGCAGACACCAGTCCAAGTTCTTGTGTTTTTGGAAATATTTTGAAATATGAGCTCTAGCATTGACCTTTAATTCCCACACACTCAAATCATATTCTGAAATAACAAAAATGATAAAAATTGGAAATGGACAATGGCTGCTGCTTGTGCAACTGGATATTTATCTGGCGAACACGCTTGATGATTTCAATAGTTTCAAAATTTAGGCGTTCAGAAGTTTTTGAATTCAAAGAAAAGTGAAATTTTCGATGAGCGGTTGATAAGATTAAGAGTTTTCTGTCTTTTGAGTATGCAACAACGATAACCGCAATTAGACATTATCTATAGATACGAAGAGAATTATCAAACAAACTCATGTTTTGGCTGATTTCAGCTGACTTCTTTCAATTCTATAAATCAATTTAAATTTTCTTGAATCTGCCAATGCATTTTTCTATGAATTCTTTTAAACGTTATATAAATTTATTTCAATAATCAATAATCATACCTTGTAATTTCCGTAGTAATCAATACTGGATTCACTTGGTGCTACCCATACATCATTTAACTGTCCATAAATAGCACCCATTGTACCCTCAGTACCTAATCTTTGTGTACGATACGCTTCCGTTTGAATTTTCACTATCATTGCTTGGGTGAGTTGAGTTAGGTAAATGAAATTCTCCCAATAGTCAACTTTGCCAGGTTTTGGTACAGGAAACCAGGTTTCGATTAATTGAGTCATTGCATCCAGATCATACTCTCGTCTTCTGTATGTAAACAAATCCTCCATAACGTCGTTGTCGCTCATGGTCCGTTTCCATGAAGTTAGAAAAGGAATACTTTTGAATCCAAAGTGTGAGACAAATCTCGCTTCATCATAGTTCGCTGAATTGAAAGGATCTTTCGTGTACTGTAAATGATGAACTACAATAAAATCATTTTGAATTGTCCTATTAAAGCTGCTTCCAGGAAATTATTACCATCACCAAATTTATTGTCTTGCGGATTAGAGGACAAAAAACCATTTTCCTCACTTTTCACTCCATTGGATGGTGTTGAAATCAATATTTTGTGTTTTGTATTTGCTTTAAGCACTTTAAGCACCGTATCGATGTATAGTTTAATGTATTCTTCCTTGAATCTCTGTTCATCGATATTGGTTCCAAACCTTTCATATTAATCAAAATCGAAATCATTACACTTTTTTTTTCTGAAAAATACTACCAGTTTTCAGCAAATGCTACTTCATTTTCATCATTTGCTATCCATGCTGCTATGCTAGGATGATATGAAATTCGTCTCACATTTTGCTGGATTTCATCCTTAACTGACCTTTGAGATAATATCATCTCAATTGATTGAAAGAGTTTGATGTATTTCTATCAATCTTTACCTTGTGAAATTTTCTGATACGGGATACATTGATGAAGCAAACATAAGTTCATTCCAAATCAATAAACCATAACAATCAGCTAAATCATAAAATCTATCTGATTCATATATTCCTCCTCCCCAAATCCGTATCATATTTACATTGGCTGTCTTTGCAGATTTAAGAAGATATTCAACTGTAATAGAATAACATCAAGGATATTGTGTTATGAATCATTTTGAAACCCACTTCGCTTATCATTCATCTTTTCTGGAAGAATATGTGAAGGGATCCATGTTGTTCCTTTCGCAAATATTGCCACTCTGTTAACTTGGAAGAAGAATGTTAGACCATTTGCTAGAAAATAAAAATAGAAATTATTATAAAATTTGAATAATCATTAACTTCACTTTCGTACTTGTATTTTTCTGTATCAGTTCGATTTCACGAAAACCAAACTTGATGGATTTATGACTTTTTGTGGGAAACTCTTTTTGACTTTTACTTGGTCCGTAGCTTTTCCATGTAAAATGTGCAATGTATAATATTTGTTTTCCATAACCATTTGGCCACCATAATTCTATCATATCCTATTCGAACAACATATTAATATGTTTAATTGATGTGAAAAAGTATTCGTTAATTACTTGGTTGAAATTGATTTCAAAATCAATAACCGGGTTAGAATGCGAAACAGAACGATTAATTTCATGGGGTTCCTCTAATAAATCTCTGCATCCAAGTTGATTTGATTGTATAGAAGTCAGAAATAAAATAACAAATTAATCTTACACGAAATGAATAAGCAGAGTTCCACGAAAGTCTTCTTTCGAAGTTGTTTCAAAATAAACGCGACCATTCAGTATCCATTGGTCACCTTCCTTTCGCGTTGATATATCGACATCTCTTATCATAGATACATCGTAGATTTCCAGTACAACTGGTTTCCTAGAAACTTAGAGATTTTGTAATTGTCCCCTCGTTTTTCAGAAAATTGTTTCAAATACCAAATCCCGATTGATGGTGCAGCTAAAGTCCATTTTGATGAGAAACTTGATTGCATTTTTCGTATAAAGTTTATATGGCATTCTCCATTATATGATTCTGGTGGACAATCTGGTGGAGTGAGTGAGTAATTCTTAGCCAATTCCTGTGCTCTATTAACTGGTGAACTGATTGAAATTCTTAGAATGTTGCTCTAAAAGGTAAAAGGTTTTTTTTTTTTTAGTTTCGATTACTTTTCGAAAAACTTACTCGTTTCAATATTCCCTCCACTCTGAACGAGTATCGTACAAACATGTTATCTGTCTCACCCAAATATTGGTCATTCAGGTAAATTGCTGCAATTGTATCGATGCCATGAAAAGTTAAAAATACACATGTAGCTCGTTCTTCCCCTATATGGTTAATAAATAAAACATGAATTTCATGCAATAAAATTTTTAAAATAACTAACACAAAAATTGTTTTGTAAAATTCCACGTTTGCTTTGCGATCCATCGCAAGTTGGCATCGTTTTTAGATTTTAGAACTGCTTCCGAATCATCTGCATTCACTATGCTATATACTCCAACAGGAAGCCGATAACATTTTTCTTGTGCTGCAATTACAAATTATCAAAAATTAACGCTATTATAGGTATTGTGGGAATATTTATTTACTGAAATTTTCACTGCTAATTTCCCAATCAGTTTGCAATTCTACTTCTCTGTAACATTCGGCTTTATCGCAACAACCAAATAAAAATGTAACACACAACACATTGTACAAGAAGCTACGCATTGTTGTTAACTCTAACCACAAATTCTTGTCAGACACTGACCCGTTGTAGAGCTTTTTGGTTAGCAAAATGTTATACTTATATCGGTTCATATTTTAAAAATGTTTTTATCAGTTCACATTTTCTGCACGACAATTGAGTCTTGAGCTTTTAATGCACATAAGCCTTCTTTATAAGTAACAAGCTAAATCACCTGGATGGGTTCACATTTATGAAGTACTAATCATTAGGTATATGAATTGCAAATCGATAACAACCAGCTTATTGCTTATATCTGCCGTTAAAAGTAGTTAATTACATAATTGAAAAACTTACATATGAAATGAAAATTATTAACCTTCTCCCAAACTCTGAAATAAAAGCAAACCTGAATCGATGTCTCATGTATTTTATTTGTTTGTTTTAAGTGTTCGATAACATTCTTTGTTTACAATTTTCATTAGAGATATGAAGCTAGAACATGAAATGGTTAAGAAAGAGCGTAGGTAGGTTGATGTCTTTCAGTAATTATATATTAATAAAGTTTTGTTTATTTTCTTTCAGTAATCATTAATACATGTTCAAGGAGTAGCAGGATCAAAGCATTCCACAGAGCGATGAGAAATCAATTGAACACAATTTAACTTAGTATTCAGGTGGTAGCGTCACAATCAATGATCTCAGGATAAAAATATGTAAATAATTTTTTGACCCAACTCTCACAGGATATGCAAATTTCTGTTACAATATCTGGAAATGGAAAAAGGAAAAAATTGTCGCAATAGAGTTACTTCTACTTCCGCAAACAAGAGGAAACAAAATTTACTAAATAGATACAAAATTCACCCGCAAAACCCGAGAGAAATCAAGTTGGATGAAAGAGAGATTATTTTGTGAATTTTACAGGGTGTTACGAGTGCTTCGGTGTTCAGGGTGTATTTAACTATGCAGGGATTTTTGGTGTCCAATTTTAGTGATTCGAGAATGTATACATATCTTTTTCGGTTACTTTTTGGAAAAGTTTTTTAATAAAATTACACAAAATCCGTGTGAGGTTGAATATTAAATCTCAGCTTCGTTTATTATATCATACCTTAAAGTTGATATAAATTAATATGAAATAAATTTAATAAAAATAACAAAAAATTGTCCGATTTAGTATGGTGCAGGATGATATTCTCTGTATTTTGAAATTTTCACGTTGAAAAATTTACCAATTTCCTCCGAAAATATCTCAGCTTGCCACCAAATTTCATTTTTTGTGGATTAAGCCATAACCAACTTTCATATAATATTCGTAGCTTGTGGTGTTGTCTTCGCCTGAAAGAGCTGGGTAGCAGCCCGTAAATTTGAGTGGAAAAGAGGTTTGGCCGTGTTTCTTGCCAGACATACGAATTTTATTATCTAATTTAGTGCTTTCACTTGTTGTTATATGTAACGTCTTGAGGAGGATTTTCCAAGGATTCAAGGAAATTAAATTGTCATGTTAAACGAATGAACATGCTATAGCATTGCAATGATTTTAAATGCATGGTTGCGTATGAAAATTGCTTTAGAATGTATGGCACATTTTATGTGTGGCCAGTGACGTAAATAAATCTCTGATTGAAATATTGTGATAGTGACAGGTTTGAACTGCCTTAAACGTATATGGATAACTTAAGGGCTGGATTTGGTTTTAAGTGGGTAATAACTGAAAATGTATGTATCGTACAAAGGACATATTTGAAAATCGAGAAATTTTGTTTGAGATGCCAGACATGGTTGACATCCTTCTAGGTATTTCTACTATATTTATCTGTATTCATTGAAGATTTCTGAAAAGCGATGATCATGATATCTGTCTTCATTGTCTCTAAGCAGAATGTTGATAGATTATGGCCCAGATACTTATATAGTTTGTAAAAAGCCTTACATCATTATCATAAGTGAATACCTATTTAATACGACACCATTTGTTCAATGTACCACAATTCTTGGAAACCGAATGAGGTTTTCAAAGCCGACTTATACCTTTTTGCCTTGTATCTTTTTTGTTACTTAAATGAGATTGCTATCAAATGCATTAGATCTAAATGGTAATTCATGCCCTTTCAGGAATCTACACTTTCAGTGTTGTGGGAGGGATTCTATTTTCCTTGAGTTCTGTCTATGATTTGCATATAAATTTAATTTAGTCTTCAAGGATACGGCAGAATGCTAGAAGACTTGTTTCTTACAGGTGATGTTTTGCCATACTTAGCAAATGCTCAACTTTTACGCATCTGTATACCACTCTTATTGTGATATTCATTTCTTATTATGTTTTTTGGTAGAAAATTTTATGCCCTCATCATGTAGATATCTCATCTTGAAAAAAATATACAGTCGGTCCATGTTGCTAGGAGTATAAACAGAATTTATAAATTTATCTTTGTTATTTTGATCGAATAAATACCAAAATGTTTTTTCATCATTACTGAATGTAGTATTTACAAAAATTTAGAATCTCCCAGCAGATCCTTGTATACATACGACCAGCAGTTGTTAGATTCCATAATACATGGCGTCTATTGATTTATTTTTGCGTATTATATAGGAAAATATGCTATTTTAAGGCTAACTCGAGCTGTAAAAATAATATTGGATTGCGTTTTACATTTAGTCATATATAAAATTTTTTGGATATATTTTTCCTTTCACATTCAGTCTGGGTGTTTTAAATTTTCTCTAAATGAGATCCAAAATATAGGTGTTCTAGCGTGATTTTGACAGAAAATTTTGATATTTTATAGACCATTATGAATGATATGAAAAGCTAAACAATTTAACTTTCAAATTTGCTTACCAAAGGGATGTTAATGGTTATGAATTTTTCCACCGGAGTAAATCGAAACCTTGTCCCTGAATAGTATATACGGATAATAGCAACGGAAAGCCAAAAATAATCATACTCATCTATTTCCGACAGTTTTAGCATATTGAATTTGAGTATCCTCAGCAATTGCAAATGCTGCGCGTCGTGAAACCTTAAAAATGAATTCAGCATTAGCTATTAAAAGCGCAATGGCATTGGGGGTCTGAAATCATTTCATAGGGTTAACGGAATTACCCTAATATAACGGCAATACTGGACGAGATAGGTTTTAAAAGCTCAAATTGAGCACGAAACATTGTGCGGGAGTAGTAATGTTTAGTAAACCTTGCTTTGTTAATGAAACGACAAGCCCATACTCAATGGAATACCCTTATCAAATACAAACAGGGACAAATGACTGACTGACTAATGGGGATTGCACTTAAACATGAAACTTTCCATTCATTCCATCATTGCATCTAAAATGGGTTAAATTTATGGAGATTAACGTCACTTAGCACAAAGCCGTCGTATAGTGTCATTTGCAACTGGTAAAATTTCACAAAAATTTTTGCACTGCATAAATCTGCTAACGAATTGTTCGTGTGTTGGTGCTTGCAGTCCACGCGGGTGTCATTTTGAAAATTTATTTATACAGTTTTTTTGCAACCGTTTCCTTTTCTCACTAAACTTAATATAGTTAACTATAACATTTTGAAATGATGGATGCTTCTAGTATAATGAATGAGAGTAAATATCTAACAAAGTAGTATAGATACAAAAGCAAGATATTATCCAAAATATTTTAGATCAGACCAACAAAATTAAAAATAACAGATTTAATTTTAATACAAATATTTTTCTGACTTTCATCCTGTTTCCTTTAAACGAATGTTTCATGTACAGAAATGTATTTTGTTACAAATACTATTGTTAGTAAATGGTGTTAAGTTGAAAAATTTTTTCGTACAAGAAAAGGGTTACGAAACATGAAAGAATTTGAAATTTTGCTATAACAACTGACTCACAAGGACTCTCAAGTTATGTATCCAAAACATCGAGTGGAATGACGTGAATATATGCAAAAATCACTTTCCCATAAAAACATGTGAAAGAAATGCGAAAGTCATTAGAAAGAATATTCTGTTCGACATCCATTAAGGCGACATGACTTGTACTTTCGAACAGGATTAAGTGAAACATTCCAACTACAGGATCGTAAAAGCTTTTACAATGCCAAAGTAAACAATAAAATTCTTTTTTACTGCTTTTTTTTGTGTCTTACATTATACCAGCTTACTAAGAAAGGATATACTCACTTTTAGGTATTCCTTTTCTATTTCGCCTTGGAGTCATGAGTCAAAGTTTAGGCTATACAACATATTACTTTTCTTAAATGAAGCTCCCCTTTATCTAGAACTTGTTCAAGCTGATGTTGTGATTCATTTGGCTTGATTTGAGCTGGAAAATTCGAATTTTATTTTGGATATATACCTACACAAATAAAAGTTTGCATAGTATCTCTTTTCATATCTAAGATGGTTTCGACTTAAACGTTTATTTTTGATGTTCATATACATATGTATTTTCGGCTGTTATCTTAAACAAACACCTGTTTGCAGAGAATTATTAAAGTGCTTTCAAAAATGTACCGCAGTTATAAACTTCACGTTTGCAACAATGTGATTATAAAGTGTCATGTCCTTCCCATAAGACTGTCTAGAATGTTGAGAATCTTTCAAAAACATAGTGCAGATAGTTGCAGTACACCTTGATGGTAAAGTGTTCAGGATACTTTCAAAATTCTTTATAGTAGTTACCAAGAAAAATTCTCAGTAAAGTGTTTAAAAAACTGAAAAATTGTTGGTGAGAGCTTTTCTGGACGGAGTATTTGAAGTTTGTGTGTAATAAACTTGAAATGGATGAAGTTTTTTAAAATGAACTTTAAACTTCAAATTACAAGGTGTTGAAAGAAAAATTTTTTGTGAGTATTAATTTCATGTATTATTTATTTGTATCTTCAAAGTTTGACATCAATTCGGATAAAAGTCGATTTTAACTGAAACTTGAACTAACAGTATTCGAAGTTTCTTATAACGCTTTGAAGTTATCGGAAATCACTTCAAATTCAATATTTAATTTTATTAGTTCAATAACGTGTAGAAGTTGTTAGAAGACACCGGAAACGTTTGTTTTGTTATCTGAAAGATGAAACAACAGAAATTGTATGCGTTGCAATACAAGAACTTCATAAAAGTTTAAATTTTCAATACACTTAGCTATAGGTGAAATCCTTTGATTACGCACATACACATCAGCAGCATCTTTGAATTGATTTGATATAACAAAACCAATTCCTTCTGAATTGAGCAGGATTTACCAAATTCAGAATCAAGTTGTAAGGTCACAAGGAAATGATTTGAAAGATGAATATTAATTAGCGAAAGCTTTTATTTGTTAAACCATTCTGAAATGTTACTTATTGTGTTGATGTTTTGCAAATAACGTCTATGTCGAACGATTCTGATACATAATAAAGGGAATTTGCTAATGCAATAGGTTTGAGTAGAAGTTTATCCATTTAGAAGTCATATAGGTATATCCGTTGTAGCTTAACGTAGCTTAACAAAGTTTCAATGCTGTACGTTAGACTGGTATGCTAATCAATATCTAGAACAAATTCACAGAGAAAAATCATAGTCCTCGATACTGCTACTGGGGAATGGTGAATAGTTCAATGAATTGAAAGTTAACCTTTGCTTTGGTATTCATTGCAAGTAGGTATACTATGATACTATGAAATTCATATGATGTCACTAAGATAATAAATGATTTTGATGTTTCGATCATGCCTGAGAAATGTCATGCGTGTGGAATCGAAAAACTTTTCAAAGCCTCAGGGTCTCAAAACTTTACAGAGTTGTCGTTTGCTAACTTAATATATACGGGTATGTATAGTGAAACTATAGTATCTACTCTGTTGCAATTTTCATTTAGACTTGCACTCTTCTCACCCGTTATGTCTTGTTACGGTTTTTTATGCTACTACTAGTCTTGTTTTAGTTAAAAGTTTTGATCATATTATTTAATATTTATGAAGTTTCCCTTTGAGCTTGCCTGGAGACCAGGAGAAAAATGTCGTTGTCGTTTAAAGGTATTCTGCTGCAGTGCTCGTAGTTTCTTTGATGGATAGAATCAATTAAGAAACTCTTTTCTGCGAACTTAATTATCAACAAAAAGAACCTACTCTGTTACAGAAAGTATATTAAAAGTTTTTCTTGTTTCGCGGCAGTTGACTAGACTAGTGTATTTTCTTTTCGTAATTTTCGCCTGGTTTTTGAGAAAAACATTCTGATGCTCCACAAGAGTTCATTTAAATCTTCATTTCTATTAACAAAGTTTGCCTGTTCTCTTGTAGCTCAGGGGCATATATTGACTATGGAAAAAAATATCATCATAAATTTTATTCCGAACAGAAATGAATTTCGTAATGAACAAATAATTACACTTGTTTCTTGTTCAATATTCCTAACTCAAACAGAAACTTTTACAACATCACGATATTATTTTTCCAATCGTCCTGTTTACACAGCTAGAAAAAAAAGGTGTCAGTTCTTCGACACCACTAAGTGTGTGTGTGTGTGTGTTAGGTGGAGAATAACAAGAAAACTTTCTTCTAATCCTTATTAAATATCTTTGAAAACTTAAGAAGTTTGCTTGCTTAGTTTACTTTGGGATCCTCTTTCAACAGTCCTAGGACTCAAGATGAAAGGTTGTGTAAAGACGAAAAGAGTGTATATCTGCACAAACACATCAACGCACTCTAAGTTCAGTCTACAGCCTCTTTGAAACTGTCTTTGTTCTTAAAGAATCCTCACTTTTATTCACACCACATATTCACACAGTATCACGTTCACAGTCTATTCAAAGTATATGGACGTGTCAAATCAAGGATTTAATTAGTTTTCTATTTCTAGCCTTTGGAATGTTCATTTCTTCTCGATGATGAAACTCTAGCAAGTTCTGATGAATTCTGTCAGTATGTCAATTTTCGGGATGAAGTTTGGATTACACTAGATGTTATGGATAGACTCCTAGATATCATAATCTAAAGTAAAAAAATGTTCTTAACATGTAGGCAGCATCCCAAGAGATGAGTATCCCTTGGAGATAATATCACATTTCAGGAAAATATGAAAAACTTTCCATAAAGTTTAAAATTGATAATGGACTTGATGACTCGCAAACTTTAACGTTGACACGGTCCTAATATTTTAACAAGTGATATTCGACCTGATTTCGGCCATCGGTGGTGTGTTTTAGGAATACATACATACATACATACTTTGCTTTTGATTTTGAAACACAAGATATTTTGTATCAATATTAATGGCGCATAGAAGAAAGCGGAAATTGATCGTAATTCAATTTGGTTATCAAAAGGATATGCGGAAATTTGATGTTTATAAAGTTTTCGAATTTTATAACTAATAAATAACTTTTCTTACCACTTTGTGAAACTCTGAACTGAATTCTGTTGTGAAATTAAAATTTTCTACAATATGAGTTATGTTAATTGCTGCTGATTGAATTTCTGTGATTGGAAAATATTGAAAATAAGAATTCTCATCTTTAGTAGGTATCTATTATTGTAATGGAGATGTTGAATGTCATATCCTTAAATTTTGAAAAGCAAAATTCGCGAAAATTGTTGTAAATTGAGTTACTTTTACTGATCAACTTGTTTTTAGGTAAATTGTTTTGGACCAAATTTATATACATTTCATCCGACAAAGTGCAAACGAGCGTAAAATCAAATACCTATCAAACTCACTCACTCCTATTTGTCAGTGGCACAGGAGCCTCCATACCTCAAACGGAGAAGCCAAAAATCCAATTGAGTCCATTCCACTTTATCAAAGGGTTTATCTCCAATTCTGATCCATCCGTGGGGACTAGGATGGGTGAAGTAATTTTGCGTTTTGGCACATCATCAAGTACCAAACCTGGTAAAGCTTTGGTCTTGCACAGCAACGTTTCAAAATCACACGGAAGGGATAAAATGCGAAAATGACTTTGCTGAACTTGTAAAAGGTATTAAGTGGAAATCATCAAAAACTTTCGCTTTTTCGAGTGTTTGCTGCACACGATTCGAATACGTAATTGAGTGATTTTATCATCGATAGCTCCATCATGCATTCGAATCAATGAAATTTCGACAATCGCGATTTTCTCTGATTCCAATGATACCATACCCGTACCTTGCATACAGTGTCCATACTTGCACTGCTAGTCCTCATGTGGTTTATTGGAGTTTCCATCACAGCCAGAAGACAACTTCTGTATCTCTTTTGAATCGGTATTTTTTTCTTTGGAAAACGAACAACTTTTGATGTACGTGTCAGACTTGGTTTGGATACGAAAACAATTTCATGTCCTGTCTACGTGTGAAATGGTTCACAGGATTCAAGGCGATGAAATGAGATGAGTTGAGCTTGAGTTCATGGATCCCTGCCATATTTGACTCCTCGCCTTCAACACGTTTCCAATAAAATTTGTTTTCGTGTCTTTGGGTTATCAACTCACACTGGATATAAATTTTTTACTTCGTTTTTCTTTTCTACAGAAATAAATTTTCAGTTTATATAACAAATATTATTTTGTTGAAAAATAATATTCTAGGAGTTTTAATTAAAACTTTCGTTCAACATTTAATTTTCGAATGAGATTACATTTGGGAATGAAAGAAAGTATGTAGGTATATGTATGTAGGTTTCAGAATCATCTTCTCTTCCTCTCCGAAAGTCGCATCTCGTGTCCTTGATATCTTGATGTAAACATTTAAATTCTTAGCCATGAAAACGAGATTATCAAAGTAAATTTGCGCGTAAGATAATGTTTTAATATGTTACAAGATCTTTTAACGCGCCATGAAACTTGTAAAGTTGTTACGATAAACACGTTTAAATTTGTCATCATATAGGATTATAAGAATTCAATACACTTAAGCTAATGGAATAATAAGTATACAAGATAGCTTACATAAAAATGACTTACTACAATTCAACAATTCCAACAATCAACAAGGAACTTTGTCTGCTGTGATCCTTTAAGGTTTAAGGTATTTGACATTAAAGGAGTGAATTGGTAAAGGTCAAAATTATGTGTGTGGTATTGGATTTATTTTCATTTACTTTAACCTTTTGAAATTTTTCACAAAACTTTGATTATTTTAATGACCTTTGAATATCCTTTAATCCGTATGTTTTGTGGTATTCAACCCGTTATGAAGTAAACTTTTTTATAAGCAAGTAAAATCTTTTAAATTAAGCTTTTTTGACATTTCATGAAAGATGAGAATTTGTTTGTGTTCATGCCATATATTTTCACTGCTATTAATTGTGCTGCAAAGTAAATCCATTTCGGTTTTCGTTGAACTTGTAAAACATAAAAAGTGACTGCATACCAAGGAACGTGCTATCTACATTTCCAAAATATTATACTAAGTCTAATAAATCCTTTGTGTTCATATGTAACCTTTGTATTCATAAACAATACGTTGTTATTATATGGTTAGCTGTTGGAACGCCTCCCTTTTAGTATCTTTACTCTTGTGCAGTTTTTAGGCAAAAATCAGATGTGAAAAAGTATTGGATCTAAGTGAAACGAATGAGGGTGCTACTCTACCATGACATTCTCATGATAAATTGTAGTTCCTATCTCAGTTGTCACAACGTGCAAACTAAAGTTGATGGCATGAACAATGAACTGTCTGCCTCTAGCTTGGGTAAAATATTTTCAAATGGAACTGCCTCAGAATGGAATATGAAATGATTAATCAAGCCCTTAATTTGGGCGGACTTCCGTTTAACAGGGAATTTTCAGTTTGTGAATAGAGATGGAGATGAACTCGAGTAGATATGAGTGGATGGATGAGGGATTTTAAAGTTTCAATTTTATCAAAAGTCAAAAGTTTGTATTAAGTCGTTCATTATAAAAACTGACTGTATTCAAAATGTAAGAATGTAAAAGCTGCTACTATAATAATTGACAAAAAGGTCTAAAATGGAATTCGTTTTTTACACTGAAATCTTATTATGATTTATTGCCTCTTGTATTTGTATTAAAACAATTTTTATTTCACACACGAATCTATGAATCTGACGAAACGTCAATTGCATTTTAATAAAATTCAATCGGAAGTTTAATTTTCCTCGATTCAGGAAATCACCCAAAAATTTTGTAATATTATTCAATTGGCATTATCGATACTTCAACTTAACGAAATATCCTTATAATCCAATCATCCGTGTGAGTGTGTAGTAGAATAATTCAACCATAAAATTACAATTTCATCCAATTAGGGAAGGATAATCGGTTTTCGGTGCTCATGAAATATTTGCAATATTCTCGATTGGGGAATATTATCTGTCGATTTTTTGGCACATGGGGATCAACCAAATTTGATTGAAGTAAAATGGTTCGTTTATAGGAAAATCATTTCACTATTTTATTAAGATATCCTTTGACGATGGAACAAATGATTGTTTCTGATAGAGTTACTTCCACTTTTTCGAAAATACTTATTATAGTACGACAACGTGAATCTTCAACTCATGAACCTTGAACCTTACTCAAGATTCAAGTATATTTAAGTAACGAAACTATTCAAACTATTCTTCCAAAATATTCTTTCATTTGTTATTTTATACCGTTCAAAATTTTAAATCTTTTCGAGTTCCGCATTTTGTTGTTTTATGGATTTTGGTAAAATTTATCTTTATTTAATACAAGCCACTCATTCAAAATGATTAACCGTAATAAAATAGTGATGAAAAGCAACATTTTTTCTTGTTAAATTTCGTTTGATCCAGTATCAATCACGGAGTTGGGATAAAACTACCATAGTTCAGGATATCAAAAGATTCTAGATTCAAAGCCAAAAATTTCAATCTGCTACGGACAGAAGTTAATAAATTGAATTTTTATATAGTATCCGACACGAATCCTGTTTTGTAGCGAAAAGATTTTTTTGACATGTTCCCAAAATTTTGCACCACGCATATGGACATGTGAAAATATGTATTTTGCAAAATTCTGTGTGCTTTACACTGGTAAAATTTGATTATAAATCGGTTCTTGGAAATTTTGATTTGGAAAAATACGTTCCTTTTACAAGTTTTCACTGGATACAGATTTGCATGCTGCCAATTGCATGTGAATGAACTTACAAGGAAATCAATTCTTTTCAATTTAATTTTAGCTGGAGTAAGTATACTCGAAGCGTTGGAAATATAAGATAATTTTTTTTGAAATACATTTCCATTTATTTTCATCTATATTTAAAAATACCGTGGAAACTGTTATGCTGGAAATAATGTAATTGTAATTAAAATTTGATTATTGATAATTTATAACACTGAAAACCATATAAATTGAAATAATTGAAGGAATCCTAAAAGTATATTAACTTGATAAGTTCGATAAATTAACGCTCGCAACAATAACAAATCACACAAACCTTTAAAAATCGACTACTTTATTTATGAGAATATATGCATTTCATGAGTTAATCAAATCACACAAAATCATAAGATTCTACCAATTGTGTGATAAACTTAGTCGGGCTGGCACTCATATTGCCATGAATGATTTGGCGTCAAAGTAACAATTCGAAAAACATCCAACACTTTATCAACTGAATTACATAAAAAGTTTCAGCTTTTCTTCATTTCACATCTAAAAAAAATATCAGACGATTTCACATTGTGTTGAAATATAGATTGGAAAAACTTTAATTAAACTAAAAGAACATGAGCACGTCGAATTCAGTTGGAATTCGTTTAAATTGCTAAAATTCTGTAATTTCAAAAGGAACTTTTTCGATTAAGATGAAAATTTACGCCCTCAGTTTGGCGTCAACCAGTATTTTTCGATTCGGTCTCATGTCGATATATTCTAGAAAATTTTCCAAGACACTTTCCCTTCCTTGAAAAGGAAGGCGTAAATTTTCTATTCAATAATAAAATTAAATTATTACAAATTCTGAACGAAATAGAATTCCATTAAAATAATTTCGCAATTTCACATCTACCAACTACCAACTGAGGATAGCTTCCCTTACAATAAACAAACTCGTGGCTTTGATGCGACCGGAAATAGAAGACGAAACGTAAAGCGGAAACATTTCCAGTTATGCCACCAAATAGCTAGTGGTTTACATAGCTAGCAAAACTCCTCAAAACTCAAATAAACTTGAATCCATTTGAGCTGCTCATTTAAAACTTGAGCGAAGCCAATAGAAATTTTATGGTTCCAATAATCACTTAAAGTATCGGGCTATAGCATCCTTTTTTTGGCAATTCATTGGAAATGCTGACGACGACGCTTAATTTCTTCATTCTCATTTCAAGGTCCATTAAGCTCCTTTTCTTGATCATGTTATTTTTGTTTCTGTTTGTTCCTCTTGTATATGTACTTTTTATATATTTTGTTTTTTATTATAGAAGGATTTACCATCATCTTAGAGACATGGACCAAAAGAATATTCTTAGTCCAATTTTCTTAGCAGACAAGAAGAAACCAAAGTAGCAAAAGTAAAATGAGTACAAACACGAGAGTCCTTATTCTGGAAATTGAAATCTCCTTCAGAAAGCTTTAACAGCAAACAAACAAACAAAATCTAATTCTAATGCATCTACTTATACTAATACTGATGCTTTCTAATGGAAATGCTTATACTACGTCGTTCAATTTAAGTTGGAAAATTATTTTAATATGTAAATTCTGAATACTTTAAGTACGATGAAATGGCATGGAAATATTCATAATAAATCTTAGTTCAAAATGCTTTCGCGAATATAAAGATTTCTGGGAGACAATTTGTTTTGGTTTTATTTATTTTACATAAAATTAAAATTGCGAAATCTAAAGATTGACAGTTGATCCAACAATTTGTAAAAATGAATACGAAAGCAAGTTTTAACAACAAAAACGAATATTATGTTAAATCATAATTCGTTTTCAAAAATACACGGATAATTCAAGGAAATTACGGAAGATAAAATTTGTTACTATGGTGAAATGGAAACCATTGAATTTTGTCTATTAATAAAGATTTATCGTAAGAAAACACTGGCTTTCTTAGAATGTCCTCTTTTGTGTAATGCTGTACCTCTAGGTAAATTAGGGCAGCCAAGCATGGACGAATATAACTAAAATTTTTGTTAAAATTTTTTCTTTTTAATTTAATCCCTTTTACTAAAAATTTGTCGAAAGAAGAAAGTTGTTCATAAAATTTTTGATTTCAGGAGGTTAGGTAAGGCTAGTTCAGGTGAAGTGCGCCACACCTCTTGCATACCGTTCTTCTACTCAGTGGCTTCTGCCCACTGTAATGCCATTTTAACTTGCATTTCAACACTCTGCCTGCAGTCCTGCATTTCCACCTCTGAGCAATGTTTCTAATGAGTTGACCATCTATACCGCACTTATCCTGCAGTCTCCTGAAAAGTTCTCTTGCGAACATCATCTTACGACTTTCAGCTAATACTTTGTAGGTGCACAATAGATGTTCCATAGTCTTCTCTTCCTTTTCACAGTTCTTGCAGAGGCTATCGGTTCTGAGACCCCGTTTGTAGATTTCTCCCGACCGGACTGTGCTCTGTAACGACCATAGTGGTCTGTTTTGTTTGCAAGGAGCTCGTAGCTTATTCTCAACAATTCTGGACCATAGTGGTATTAAGTTGAAGCAATCATCTCTGTTGCACCATCCATCGCCATGTGTTTCCCGAATTATTCGATCGATTGCCTCTTCCAACAGTCTGCTCTGTGGGTTTGTGGAGTTCACCACTTTTGTTTTACTCAGCGCCGCATTGTTTTTAAAGCGTGACAGGCTTAACTATGGGTTAGTCAGGCGTCCGGACGTATCGTGTCTAGGAGTACGGTTGCGAAGTCAGTACCAAACTTCTTTAAAAATGAAGTTAATATAGATGTTTAGTCATAATTATCATACAATAATGTAATCGCACTATAAAATAAATCTAAAGAAACTATCAAAATCTAAGAAATATATTAATAAAATTAATTAGCAGAAAATTCAATGACAAACAAAACCGTCTTAAGAACAAACATTTTGCGCTTGAGGAAAAAGTGCATTTCGGAACAGGTTTCTCCACAGCCCATTAATTAATTAGAATGAATAGGACAAAAACCGGAAGGAATCATTCAACCTCAAAAAGGACTAATTGGAAAAGTTAAGAAAAGGGGAGCATTCTGTAGTGATGGTAACAGCGATAATGACCATGAGGCGGGTGATGATGTCAGCGATGATGGAATTTTTTAATTTAAATTGATCCCTTAATTTCGGTACTTTTCGATTAGTTTCCACTTCAAAAATTTTTTAATTAGACAGTTTACTTCGTTTTGTAAAAGAACTTCACTTCTATGCCATTTAAACATCAGAATGATTGGCATATAATGAATTTTCTTTTGCTGCAGAACTATCAAAGAAGAAGCGAAACTCATTAATTTCTGATCATTTGCGCTTTCAATTTTGTCTTAAACTTTTTCAAGATGTCCTTGTAGTTTTAGTCGTCGTTTTTCTATGAAACTTCAACACTCCACTTCCGTTTTTCATGCTTCCTTCCTTCCTTTTGATCCATCCCTTCAGTTTTCGTTGAATCTCACTAATTTTCATCGTCAATATTGTATAGTGCAAAGTAATTTTATCGTAATTAGTACAAATTGAAATTGTTCAACAAGACATGCCCTACTGTCATCGTCAATGATGTCCCTTGAAGAGGCTCTAACCTATTTTCAATCTTTACTATTACCCTAACGGCAAGGGACCGGAAAAGGGTCCTTACAACGAATTTCATAAAGGAAAATATCAACGTCTAGGATAGAAGCAGAAATATGAGATTTTGAAATGTTTATTTACTCCACCACGGGGTATAAATTCCTCGTTTAGTTAATGTTAGTATAGTATACAGTATACTTATATTTTTCGGTGTTGCATGATTTTCATTTATTTTGGTTGTTTTTATAATGCATCCGTATATCACACAAATACATTAAGGATATTACAGTCATAGAATTGTCCTTTTACGTTTCCTGACTTTCAGTGTTCCGAGAATTTTTCTCACTGGAACTTCCGTCATTTTACGAGTTTCTCTTTCATTGCTATAGAGGAAAAGGAAAATTTAATTCATAAAAACTGCACATAACACTTACTAATAGATCCGAAACATGAAATTGCAAATGTTGTCCTACATTTCTTGTAGGCCTTAGTTTTTGAAACACTATTGAGCTGAACGTGGAACAGCCATCATATCCCTTGCCAAAAAATCTCCTTCTATAAACTTGTACGTACATGTCCTGCTCACGTCAATGTTGTGACATACGTTCCCATTGTGCTAGAGCATATTTATTCCTATTTAGAGCACGGTTTTATGAACTGTATCAGATTGAATCTCCTCTGCAGCGTCTCAAAGTTCGACTTCGTTCTAATGAAGTGTTTTTCTCTTGCGTTCATTATCTTCGTTCCAAGATAAATTGTCATGAATCCTTCGATTGATTTTATTTGCAACTCGCATCTGGGTCTTCTGCAATTTCAATGCGGCAGCGACCAAATAATAAAGTACTAAGACGACTTTCCAAGAAGATTTCTTTAAGATCTAAGAAATTAACTGTTTCCATTAATTTTATACAGAATATGCATCTGTGCCGTAATGCTGTCCCGGTTTTAAGTTCAACAAATCAGCTGTCTTTTTCAATGTAAATGGATAACAGATGTACGTAGCTGTAGGTATGTTATTTTAAAGCGAATAACGTATATCTATTGTGGTTCTATAAGGTTAAACAATGCGATTTATATGTTTTTGTACCAAGCACTGGCTTCCTTTAAAGCGTTAATCACGTAAATTCATGGTAAATTCAAAGTACTTTATTCCCAACAAAGTTATGTAGTATGCTCATAACAAAAACCTAAACTGTTCAAGCAGTCATCGGTTGATAAAATGGAAATGGCACCGATCCAACACCTTGGACACACCTTTTCGAAGTAAGACTTTTTATGATGAACATTTTGTTAATATCTTTCCAAAGACTTAGTTAGTTTTTTGTGTGGAAATAAAAGGGAGAACAGAGGTAATTCCCAAGAAGAAAATTTTGAATTTGATTATGTCTGATGTGAATACGTCTAAATACACTCTTAATATTTTAATGGTCTTAATAGCTGTGCGAGTTCACAAATATCTATTCTTCAAACCATATGTGTAAAAGAACAACAACAAATATATCACATGATTTATCATATTTTAAGAGCACAGTGTTTCCCATAACTCAAATTTTCTAACCATTTTTCGATTTTTAAATTGCAAAACGCAACGTTTATTGTTCCCAAGAGGTCCTGTGTCGTATATCTTGTGAATGGAACGATGAAGTATGAAGCAACAAGAAACCGAACACGATGCCATTTGGAATAACGTCAACAAGTTCTTAAAAACTGTGGAATATACCACTCATTGAAAATTTATCCCAAATCGATTCCGTACCAACGTAAACTAAGGGACAAATGCGATGAGGGTTTCCGTATCCTTTTCGATATCGTGAAATACCCATAAATTTTCTATTGGTGGCTTATTCGGTTACTGGGGAACCTAGGCCTTCGGCAGCCAAACGCACCCTTTTATATGCTTACTGGGATACACCAAAAATTTTTGTATTTTTTCGATAAAAAGATAATCCTGATCACTTGAAAGGCTGGAAGGCCAGAAACTTTATTCAATTGACTTGTCAAAGTCAATTTTTGGCGTTAAATTAAATGATTTGTAGTGATTTTACTTGTGTTACCCTTTCAAGGACGACATTATATACATACAGTGACAGTCTTTAAATGCAGGACAATTTCAGATTTTTCTGAATATATTAAAGCGTTAAAGGATCCATGAACTGTCGTACACAGCAAAAAATCCTACCGCCATGGTTCATATATTACAAGAATCGTTTTTCGCTATTTTCTGCGAAAGACGATAAAAACAGGATTTGTAGTTGATCTGATAAGTATCGCAGTAAATCCAACATAATTCCATATTTTATGCTGCTTCTGCTGCATCTGGCGCCCGGGGCTCCGCAGGATTTCTCATATTTTTTTCAACTGTTGTGAAATTTCGGGCACTAACTGGTGCTTTGTTTGACTGTTGGCTATCAGGACAATGTTGATGACCCTATATACGAAGAGTGCAAACATTTTTTATCATTTCATATGCTTTTTTAAATGCTGACTTCATCGATAATACGGCATAGAGGTTTGATTTATTAACTCTTACAAATTCATGTACATACATATGTATGTGTATGGTTGTAAATATTTTACCTTAGAAGTATTATTCAGATAGATATAAAACAACAACTTACCTTATACCTACATATATAAAGAGTACAATTTTTGGCACAAGGCTAGTGCCGAATTCTATGCATTCATCGAATTTAATTTACAATATTTGGTCAATAATCTAGGAATGTCCATATGGCGTTACAGTTCTTTTATTGGTTTTAAGTGTTTCACGTTACATCTGTCGCTTTACACGATGTGAGAACTTACTTTAGTTTGAGCTGAGACATTAAAAATGGCATATACAGTGATAATACCTTGACTTACGCGAACCCAGAGTTACGTGATTTTCAAATCTCGTCGATTCGTCTTTTGTTTGAGCGTCACACAAGCTTCGGTTTTTGATTATCTTTTGACTTGTCGCGCGAAATCAACACAAAGCTATATTGTATTTTGCGTTATGTATTTATTTCTTATCCACGGAGTGCCTGTTTGTTATTACATTCCCCTGTAATAATATATAACCCGACTTACACGAACTCGACTTACGCGATGATCGCTCAGTCCCACCTACCGCGAAAGTTCGGGGTATTACTGTAAAGTAGAAAATTTGTGTGAAGAAGAAACAAGGAAAACTCAACTTGACTCAAATTTGTAAATGATTCGTAACGGCGGCAAGTGATTACCATTTTGCACTTTTGAGAACTTGAATTTGCAGTTGACAACAATTTTCAAATGAATACTATTATACTTAGCAACACCTTGATGAGGTACTGAAAACACTTTCAGCTCAATTAATTCGTAGAACATTTAATGATTTGGGAACCCCAAGAATACTCAAATCTTTTTTTTACAATTTTATAATTAATAATGCTTAAAAATCCTGTATTGCAAACGCATCCTACGTCAGAAAAATTAATTACCCGCTACATGACGTAAATTTTTGGAAATAAATCACCTTATTGGTTATATGTATAATATGAAAAACTATATTAAATCAATTTTATAGCAATAAATAATGAGTTTTTGTTCATAAAGCGTCATATAAAAAAAATTGTTGTATTATTTTGTTGCGGGACTGTTGTTGATGCATACATTACATATTACATAAGTGGGCACAAAATGAAATACATTTTTTGTTTTTCATATCAATCAATTTTTATCGAATGCAGTGATATATCACTTGCGGAAATGTGTCAATACGTGTTAATAATGAATTTACAATGAAAAGGTACAAAATTTTTGATGGAATTCAATTTGTGGAATTTGCCAAATGAACAAAAAATTCAAAGTGAAATAATTGAAGCTTATAGCTAAATATTCAATTTGATAAATTTACAAAATATTTACATAATAAGCTAAAATATTTTTGAACAAACCGTTCTAGACTTTAATTGGACTTTAGCTAATAAGTATTTTCAAGTGTGGGAATATGAAGGATATTTTTGTAAATTTGAAAAGCATTTCCTTGAATTTAAATATCTTCTCATTTATTTATTTTACATCTTATTCAAAGTGAATATTGGCTTGTTTTGATATAGCAGAAAGATATCTATAAAAACATCAAATTCTGCCTGGAGGCACACAAAATGTTTTGATAAGAAATGTGGAGGGTTGAGTTATTAAGAATAATAAATTTAAATGCTTAGGGGCTACTAGGTCTCCCATAAATACTGCATAATTCCAGACAAAATTTATTACTAACATTAACATTGCCCGCGGAGAGAAGTCATTGTTACCCTAGGAGTACTGCTGATGGTGGTGGTGCTGAGCTTAAGTTACAGAAACCGCGAATTCATACAAACATATAAATTCAAATCTTTTCACCACCAGACCCTGGCCATACCTCCAAAAATTAAAGCTATTTAATGCTACCTCGTTCTTATGATTTTATTATTAATGTTTCCTCTGTTTAATGATGATGGCAACATTGTACATTGCGGTCAGATAATGCTTTCCTGTTTCTGTTTCAGCGAGTTAATTTATTCATTTATGTTAGCAGCATCCTTTGTTTTTGCTGCCTTCGTGATATTTTATAATATTGTTATAATGTTACAATATACATACCTATATATTGTTGTATTCTTCAAAGTTAGTAACAATTACTATCCAACCATAATCGCAACAAGAGTGAACTTTTCACCACCGACACCGAAAACACGACAACTGGCTGGTGTGTTCCACTGATGGTATATCATTTTCGTAAAAGACCACTACATTTGTATTTTCAATGACTTCCCTCATTAGCATTGCTTTAAAACGAATAAATGAATATTTTATTCAGCATTAATGCATGTGTTGAAAAATGCCAACAATTATGATATTTCCCACGACTGCTGAAGTCAAGTGGACCCATGAGAAATATGTATGTGATGGCTTAAGAAATTTTGGAAAAATCTTTTCATTTTGTCTATTCATTTCCATAAATTTTCATTGTTTGGCTGTATAGCTTTGGCAGTAAATAAAATGTAACAATTTGTGTAGTAAAGCCAGCATCACTTGAGGCATGTGTTAGTACTGGGTTATTTGCTAGAACTTCTGGAATTTAGCTATTCGCTGAGGGAATGAAGTGACTTCGAGCCTCGTTGCTTGAACGCATCCTAGATCTTATACTAATAGAGCATGTGCTATTTTCAGTGCTGGTTGCTATACCGGATTTGAAAAATAAAAATAGTTTTAATACATAGATAGTTCTTAACGTTTTTCATAAAAGGAATTGCAATAAAATAATTACAGGAAAACATTCTAATTAAAAACAATTTCAATTTCTTACCAACGGGTTCGTTAAAATCGTCAGTAGAACTCTCCTTGATATGTCGATTCTGTGTGGCATTGAACGATACACTGTGGCTCAATGGTGGACCTCGCAGAGAATTCACTTAGCGACAAACTGAAAAACTCCAAAATTGTTAAAACGAATAATTTACAAAATACAACGAACTAATATTATTATTTAAATTTCCGATTGATGACAATATCGATCTGTTTGATAACAGTTTGATATGATGACAACGACATGCCTATTAGTCCATGGGTCGAAGATTGCCTAAATGATTTAGTGGTTTGTAGAGTCAGAAAAAATGTATAAGCGTTCAGAGCAAATTGTTATGTGATGTAAATTTATTGTTCGAGTTCGAGTGTCCCCTTCTGATTGAATTTTGGTCATAAATCGGCCAGGTAGTAGTGGCATTATTGGGGATTATTTTTTCAATAATAGTTCATTAACTCATATTGTCCAATGTAGTAAACTTTGGTTGATATCATCCAAAAATAGTAAAACAAAAGTATGATATTTTCAATATAACTCAGTGAACCGTGTTCACAATATCTGTCCACGTTCATTAGCTCCTTGATTATTTGTTAGGATGAAAACGTAATTTTTGTTTTCCATGTGTTTATTATTCTGAATTTGTGTATCATTAATAGGGCATGACCTAGAAATCTGATTATTTGAATCGCATGTGTGAATTTGTCTCCATTATAATACTAATTTCTTGAGAAAGCACTTTGTCATGTGAAAGTCTTGATTGCTGCAAACTGTTTGGTTTCATATCTGAATTTCAAATCAGAAATTAGAACATACAGTAATTGTGCAATATGGTTTTCATGGAATGCAAAACTGTGTATGACAATTACCGAAAAATTTTAAGGATCTAACGATTCCTTGCTTAACTCGTACATAATTTAGATTTCTTAAATTGTGGTTTTAAATATGAATTCGTACAGGTATTTTAATCACGAAGCTATAATATTGTAAAAAATAAGAACAAATGAATTTTCACCAGAGTTCATTTTCACTGTCGTCATTTTTCGATGGTTAGTATTAAAGCTTTGCTGCAAGAATAGCCGATTTTGTCGGTTCTTATTATGTATCCTTTTTGTGTAGTTATAAAATCAGTTGTTCGTCGTTGTCAGGCCCTTGAACTACCCAAGGTTTGAGAACAAGAATGCATACAAACGAATTTCAACTCGATTTAAACGACTTTATTTTGAATAATTCATTTTGAGTCATTTTGTTGGTGAATTTTACTTTGTAATTGAATTGAAATTTAATCTTGAGACAAATTCATGAGAACAAGAAAACCCAAGGACTCTTAGAAGATCCTGAAGCGCATAAATCAAAGAAAAGATTTTGCGTTTGACTGAATCCGATTTACATTTTGGTTTATAATTTAAGGATGCTATGTTGTGATAGTCAGAGCTTTTGTGAATATTTAACATTCTGTTTTGAATTTATTATTGGTCGTTAACTTTGGATATTTCCTTTAATTTCTTTGTCTGATTCGAATTGTTTTATAGAATTATTAGTTTTCAGAGAAACAAAGCAACTTTATGATAAGTATCAAATGTCATTTACGTTATTTTCAACTACTTTTTATGTAAATCGAAACTCGCAGTTGAGGTTGAAGCACCCTATGAAAGGATAAAGTTTCTTATAAGATCTCCCTTTTCAGTCACTCTCGAAGAAAAAACAATAATAGTTTTACAAATCTTAGGTGCTGTGTTGAAATATTTATAACAGATGCACATAATTTATTCTACAAAATAAATGCAACTCCGCTATCATAAACGTTATGGTTGTTGTAAATGGGAAAGTATACCCTTTCATTACTTTCTTTTAAAAATTACTACATTCCGGAATACAAGCACTATCAATCATTGACTGCATTCAAAGGGCTAGCAGGATTGTTTAATATCTTAACGAATGCTGCTTTACATTTGCTTGACATGCAACATGCTGTGCTTTTTTTAAATGCATTAACCATAAGATGACTTTCCTCTGCTCCTGTTAACCTTAGAAAGCGGACGTTAGTATCATGATATCAACATCAAAGGAAAAGAGTCCTTGCACTTAGGGTTTCTTTCATGGTTGTTGTTTTAGTGTAGCTGATTTAAGAAATCGTTAATAAGTTTCTGTAATTTTATGGATGCTGTGGCATGGATTTTGTAAAAGAAAGCGGCAAGAGCCACAGACTGCATCATCATGTTTGTGTTGAAGTAGATTTTAGATGTAATGCTGTAATTATCATTTTCTTCCGGTTGCAATAAGATACTTCGAAGTACTTCCTGGTAATATAAACTTAAAGTAGTAGTATAGATACGAATTTGGTAATTGTTCCTTCAGGAAGTTGAACATTTAATCTTTTTCAATGAAAGTGTAATTGGTCGACTGCATGTATTGCTTGAAGCAAACAAAATGCTAGAAAACTATCATCCCTTTTGTCATCGCAACTGTCACAGTTTTTTTCCATAGCACGTCTAATTTCTAATTTTGATTCTTTATTTACACTTTTTTACTCTTTATTTTCATCATTATTGCAGAAATTGTCACACGTGATTCTTCTTATTCTCCGTTCCGATCACTCACCATCCATCAACTACCTACCTGTATCAGTACTACGAGTACTATTTTCGGTTTACCACCAATGGTGGCAGCGCGGCACACTCAATTCAAGAATGTATATTTTCTTTACATATATAACTACCGCACTGGAGTCGATGAAACTATGTACTCTGTTCAACGTCCTTCAGGATATCACAAACAGTTGAAGGGGAATCACCAATGTGGAATAGAAAAAAAAGTATTTTAGTTTTTAGCTGCTTGTGTTCAATTGAAATTTTCCAAATTCAACAAGAACATTTTTTTACAAGCTTCAAAATCATGAGGGATGCAATGAAGTATTGATTCTAACCACTTCATAAAAATTTTAAAAATTCCACACATTGTTCAATTTCAATAGTGCAATGGAGATATCAAAATCGTTTGCAGAACCGTAAAAAAATTTAATACAATATTCCCGGATACTGAAAAAAAAATCATGGAACATTCTTCACAAGCAGAAGTATCGAAATAGAGAGAAAGTCGAGAGATGAAAAACCTAACACACTGAATGGAAAAAACAACGGAACCGGATGTTATTGACTGTCCTTATGGAAACGCGAAAAATCATTCATCCAACACAACTACAATGAAAACTGTTTCTGGCAGCTGTTTAGACGAGAACATCAAAGTTCATGGAATTCCAGTGCCCATGACTGTTTTACAAGCTATCACGTGGTAGAGGTTTGTAGGGTGTTTGAACGCCGTATGGCAATTTCTATAATAATGTAGAATCTAAATAGACCTTCAAACAGAAGGATTGTGGCACAGGCGAGAAAGATTCTATACAGAATTGCAAGAAAAATCTCAATTTCCTTTGTCACGTTCTTTTGTCATATTTCCGTTGGAGACTTTAAATTGACATTTTTGAACAAACGGTAGCGAAAATCGGAAAACCTTTAAGACTCCTGTCAAAATATAATGCATTCACTTTGAGATACCTTCTGAATACTGAATAGATCACAGTACTTGTACGGTCTGTGTATAATCTCACTTCTTCGTGAATGGCGATTTTGTTCAATTTCAAATACGAGTAGAAGACACATGGAAACAAAATTTGTTAATATCCTCTCGATGTGCGACTATCCTTCGGATATTATTTTCATGTGTCTGCTGTGGTTCCTTCAAGAAGTGGGTCATATCTTTGCAAAAACGAAATTCGTTGCCAACACTACATGAAGGGTTCTAGTTTACTCAGACATTCCACATGGCATGACAGAGGTGGTATCAAAATCAGCTCATGAGCTTTGAATGTTAATCAGATACCTACTTGGAAGATACACACATTAAGTTAATATGGGTACAACATTTTGGTTATAAGTATCAAATGGCGCCGTTTACTGGCTTAGTTTCCTGTAAAGTATTGACCAGGAAATACTCATCAATATCCTGAATGTCATAAGCAACATTTACTGAAGCTTTTATTAACCAAACGTCAAATCTGGTAGTCTGCTGGAATACAAAATTATGGCTGTTGGCGGTCATCCGATTGGTTTCTCATATTTTGTAAAAATCTGCATTCCTTAGTTTTGAAGGGCAGCCGCTAGAAATTCCTTAAATAAAAGGAATCGAATTTTTAATATTACTTGCGGAAAGAAAACCAAATCGTATTTTCAAATTATAATACTTCTCGACAAAAAAACGGAATAAAAATCAAGGAAAAGAAAAAGGAGGATTTGAAATAATAATTTTGACCATCCTATGAAGTCCTATTCTATACAGATATTCCATCATGCGATCAATTTTCCTTACCGGACAAAACAGATGTCCTGACCCGATTACCTTCATTTCTATATCAAAGTCAAATTGGTAGCCTAACAAAACGGAAATTAATATTTTGAATCAAGGAATTAGTTTCGATTGATTGATGCTGTCTGCAAAAATGTCAAACTCTAAAAATTGACCTTTCAACATCTCATTACACAAAAATCAATTTTGTATATAACCCATTCCACTAAAAGGTTCGATTTTCAAATCTTTTAACGTTATTCAGGCGATCCATAGTTTAACCCTTTTGCAAATACTAAAACCCAAAGCGGAACTGGTTTTTAAGGGTTTTCTTGTCAAAAAGTAAACGTGTAATTTAAGGTCGAATCAATAAATGTCAACTTGATAAGGGTTACAGGGGATTGGGTTTTCGAAAGTACATTATTTTCGACTTTTTTAGTGCATGTTACGGAACGAACTAGGGTTTACTTATATATTTTTAATGAAAAGAACTCATTTCTTGGCCAGTAGTCCTTACAGTTTGTACGAAGGACCAAAAATTGTTAAATTATCATAACTAAGCGACATACATGAGTAGAATACAAATTACATTCGTAAATGGTAAACTTGGTAGACATGCAAGAGTTGACCTGAAGTTTTACAAAATTTCAGTTTGACTTCACATTTCAGATTTCAATGAAACATGTGTGCTTATATGTATGTACAGAACTTTAAAAGTTTCCGTCACATTTTGCAAGGATTTGTCATATTTCGAAACAAGGGAAATTTATGAATGTACAAATTGGCCAAATTACATGGTTGTTTGATAAGCAAAACAAAATGATTTCAATTCTTTTGAAAACAAGATTTAGTCGGATAGAATCGTTGAAAGGACCATGTCATGACTTTTGAAAATAAACTTTTCAATATGTTGTTGGTAATTTATTCTCTTTGCATTGCGTTGAGAAAAAAGCTAGAATAGTTTTCAATTTTCCAATTTCTTTTGTGGGAAAATAAATAATTTAACCTGAAGGCATTGTTTCTATCATGAAACGTCTATCAAGACGTTACGTATCTGGCAGTCAATAGTCAAAGACTTCGGCGAAGGACTTTCCTGGGTTGAAATATTTTATGATTTGGGATTTTTGAAGTGCTGTAATTTCGCCTCGCTGCCTCTATTTCAATGGAAAATCTTAATATTCCAAAAAATATATGCAGAGTGGGTCAAGAAGAGAAGTTTAAGGAAATAATGGAATTCTTTTCTCATTCTTTATCAAAAACCTAGGAATGACGGAAAGCCAATTTCTGTGGGTTTTAAGTAAGTTGTTTGGAAGAGATGTGGGTGGCTTAATTAAAATTTCGTTTTAGAAGTGATGTCATATCAAAAACATACAGCCCTTGGCTAATTTTAAGAAGAGAACCACGCGCAGCACATAACAATGATCTATACAAGTGGCTATTTTCGTATTATATATAAATAGGTATGTATTGTACTTGAAAGTAAGAGCACAAACTTGGAAAGTCTTTCGTCCTAGATTTTTGGTCTAATCCAAAAAAATCATCTTCATGGATGGCTGGAAGGAAATTTCGTGCCTTGGCATTATCAAAATGTATCGTGGTAATTAAAACATTTTTCAGACTTAATTGTTAACATAAATACTACCGAAAATATTTATACTCGACACCACCCTGAGAACTTACTTTTCACTTCTATCCATTCTGTGCGGTGAACGTGCTGTTTTTACATCCTTAAAACTCCTAGAACACCCAGCTCAGCCTGTAACTTGTGCTCATTGTAAAATGAATTGGCCTCATTAATTGTGGCTGAGCCTGTAATATTACTAGCACAAAACACTAGGAAAGATACAATTCTGCTGCATATGCTCATCCTGAAAGATACACCTGTAGTATAAGAACAGAAACGTTCGAAATACCTTCATCATCGCTAAATAATTGAAAAGCATTTTTGATTAATAGCATTTTTTGCAGTAGTACATATCCATATTCTGGGAATGTAGAACGTTTCCTTCTTTCTCTCATCTCTTAAAGTACTTACGCCATCGAATTAATCATAATTATATCATATAAAGATAGGATCCACTGTTGCGCGGGGATATCAATTTATATTTCTATGTACTCGAATTAATTGCTTTAAATGTTTAAGGAACCGCTGGGCCTGGTTCAAATAAAGAGATACCAATACCGGAATATAACTTAGTATGAAACATTGATAAGATATTATTGAGGAAATGAGTTCCTGCGGATTTATACTGTAATTATTTAATTCCAAGGAAACCATTCATCCAGGTGGGGTTCATGAGAAAATTCACGGGAAAATATACGAGGATCAAAACCTTCCAGTCGTAATTTAATTACATTTGTAATTGCTAAGCAAAGTTTTCAATAGTAAATAAAAAGCTTATGCACACTTTTATATAATCAAATCAAAATAAACTTGATTAACTACAGGAAATCCAAACAATTGGTGTTGACAAGTTTATTTTGTGAAAGTGTCTTTTGACACTAGTGTGAAAAATCAAAACATTCAAAAAACTTTAACGTATATGTCGTCAAAGCTTTGAAATGTAATTAAATTTAAAACTAGATAAAAGTTTGAAAAAAAGACTTCTGTTTTAACAAAATCTTCATCCACAATCAAACAAACATGGGACTTAGAATTTTGGTAAGAAGGACTTCTGAAAAGTTTTTGGCAGAGTTTATTTAATTGAGTGTCACCAAAAAATAACAAACCAAACCGAATAAACTTTTCATTTAACTTTTCTTTGACTGCATAGCAGAGAAAGTACACTTTATGGTCGAAACAAGGAAACTAATTCATCTAAATTGAAATGTACATTATGCGTATTTAAATAAGAACTCATCTTTAAAATGATGGGAAAGTAGATTTTCAGTGGGAACAGACACCAACTTGCTACCGTTGTAAGCTCATTCAAAATATACATATATACAACGTTTTAACCCCATGTCGTAATTCGTTTAAGAGTTATCATAACAGAAACAAGAAAAGTGCAATAATGGAAAAAATTTAATAGCGTTCTTTACTCAAATTCTTAACCAAAACAGAAAACCCACTCAAACCATATTGAGTCGGATGGAATCCTTTTATGAAGTTGACTGTCCTCATGAAGCTATGATTTTCCAGTTCTATAATCTATAATTTTGAATACGACTACCGTCCTGGATGGTGGACTAAGCCTAACACGTCAGAATACGTATAAGAAGATTCCCGTTGTATGAAAAAAACATAACTATCTGCATTTGTTGGAACATCAGATACATCAGAACATCAGACACCTTTCATCAACTATATCATTACCTTGTCATGACAAAAGTTAGTGCAACATGGGTGACGTAAATACTTACGACGCACCTAACCAATTATTGATACCATTTAATGAGACTCCTACATTGTTTATTGAATGGATTGTACATGTACCATCTAGTGAGGTTCCTACATGTAGGTAAGAGCTGACTTCATCCCTTTGAAAAGAAAATCATCAAACACGCTTGAGGTTATTTTTTGGTACTTTTATCTTAATATCATTTAATTTGTAAAATTTGTGATTAGTGAAAATTGTTAATTATTAAAATAAGTTTATTCCTAAACACAGGCGACAATGACAATGACGCTGCCTATTTCAACAGCGTTTTGAAGTTTTGAAAAGTTATCACCCGTATAGTTGCTAAAGTTAGTGCGGGCGAGGGCAATTATTTATATTGAACAGGAAAAATAGTTTATTTTATTATCTAGTTTATACTTTTAAACCTACACTTATTGAAAATGTTCCTCATTGAATACTTATGAGATTTGCAAACGGTGTGGATATCCAAGGCAATTTCTGTATAGTGTGATAATTTCATTTAAGATCCAGTATGATTTCTGAGAATACGTTCAAGTGTTACGTATGTAATTAGTAGAATCTCGTATCATGCTCAGAAACGGAAAGTTTCTTGATTAACCCTACTCACCTTGCACAGGCAATAAAATGTTCTCCCGTTTCCGTTTAATTATTGAGATCCAGGTAAGCATGATATCCCCATGGAAAACACGCAAAACTTTCATTTAACGCCTTCACGGGTCAAAACCCCATCTCAAGTCTGCCTGAATTTTGCGGATATTAACTAAGCAAAATTAAAATCTGCCTTCAATTTTTTGTACATTCAAGGATTCTTGTTAGAGTGCCACAAAGGAAAAGAAAAAAAACGAAGTTTTGGTCAAATTTATCCTTCAAGTTTTTACATCTTCGGGTTTCGCTAATGAATATACACTCACTTGTTCTGCATGCCATGGTTACATTTACTTTTCCGCCTTACAAGCATACTAATTTTTGTGGTAAATCATGTTTTTGCAGGATTAACCTGCGAAGATGAATGGATGTTTTTTGTTCTCCAAGGATAACATTTGGCCCGAATAATGAGTTTAATTTCGGAGTTTCTTTTTTTCCAACTTGGAAAAGTTCACGAAAATTTACTTTTGCGTTATTGGTTGAACCACATTGATATGGTTGGGGAATAAAATGAAATGGATGTGGAACCTATTTCTTCAAAACCAAATTGATCTGGTTAGGGAATAAAATGAAATGGATTTGGAACCTATTTCTTCCAAACCAAAACCAGTTTACATGTCTATGCAAATCTGTTAGATAAATTCTTTTATAATTTCAATAGCTCAGTTCGATGAATTCAAAAGATCAAATCAAAATATATAGACAGAGTGTCAATCACAAACTCTGACATTCGTTACATAATATATCATACCATTCGTATGCTACACACTCAGCTTACCTGATTGATAAGTTCATTCAGCTTGTTCAAATGTCAATCAATTTGTGATAGAGCTGTGGCTTTTGACCTAAGGTTAACTGGGGTGAAAAGGAACTCTTTCATTACCTTAGAGTTTTATCACATCCCATAGTGAGGTTTTGGTAAATTGATTTCTCTCTCACCTTTTTACATATTTTCCGATGTGAATTTAGATAAAGTTAAGAGATAAAACTTAATCAATATACAATGCTATTGAAGTTTCCTGTGAATTGGATTTTTTTGTTATATAATATTAAGCAGACATTTTAAATCATTCAATATATGTATGTAAAACACAGAAAAAGAACATATAATAAATAAAATATTATTACGTTCATTCTTTAAAACCAATGTCCTTTCAGAAATTCGTTTTTCAACATTGCGTTCTCAGAATACATGTGACTAATGAGGCGGACCTGCTAAGAAGGACTCACTTCCATTCCATTCAACGTTCAAGTACAGTAAGTTCTTATAACATTTTAACATTTAATATCCGAAATTAAGGCCGATTCCTTCCTCGTCCGAAAGGAATTTATATTATTTTTTCTTCCTGTAATGAAATTCCTTAGAGTTTTAAGAACTGTTTAGAAGGATAATATTTTTCAAATTTGGTATGTTGAAATTCACCTGGAAAATTTATTTTAAATTCAAATTATTTTTTATTTGAATTATAAAAGTCTAAACTAGACTTAAAGTTGAAGGATCTTTTAGCCTTCATTTGAAGGTATTATGGGGTTATTGTCGGTAATACAATTGCTTACAACGTCGTTTTATTTAGAAATTATCTTCAAATTTAAATTTAATGATCGAGGATTCGTTCGCTCTACATAACAATGACTTCTGTCATCCTACAATATTTACATAGATTTCATCGTTTCTATTGAAACAAAAAATGTAGGTATGCAGTCACGGAAAATTATTAATGCCTTTTAACGAAACATGTAGTTCATATCTACATATACTTAAATGAATACTTGTACATGGTCATAAACATTTTAAAATAAATATTAGAGCATGTAAATTGACTTGCTGCACTTATTAATTTGGGGACAACATTCGCCATACGAATAACCATAATAAAAACTATCTGAACATCCGAATTAAACACGACAAATTGGTAGGGTAATTACATGTACTGAAAAATTGTACGATTCTAACTGGACATTAATCACTTTAATTGGATATATTTTGACCTAACAATTCAAATATGTAATGTGAACTAAATAGCTGCAGGGTGTTGGAATTCTACACAATCCTTTTGTTTATTTCACGTATGAAAAATTATCAACAATTTTGTTTTGTAAAATATGTGATAATTGCTTTGTTAGTTTTAGTAACACAAATGTCAATGTTATAAGGTTAATTGCGATTAATTAGCTGTGATTTTCATGTAAGTATAATTCGTCAAACCAAACATCTGTATATTAATTTCCGTTACAGATAAAAACATTTTTTATCCAGCATTTTACACTCGTCTGGCAATGTAAATATTTCTTTCTAACCTAATTACCAGATTTGCATGAGAAATACATTCTACTTTTTATGAAAAGGTGTAACTATTCGATATTTCAACGTATAAAGTTTGGAAAAACAAATTTCTCCGAAAAGATTCATGGTTAAAGAACATCTCAAATACCATTTTTCCTTGTCGTTTTTCTTAGAGTAGTATAATGTGATTGAAAGGACATCAACTTGAATGATTACGTAGTAACAAATGTTTCTGAATTTCACTACATTCCTAAGATACAGAAAATGTACAAGGAGAGCTTCAATAACCTTTATGTGTTATGTCCTGCGAGCGGAAGAGTAAAAACAGAAAAAAATTAATTTCCTCCTGGAAATTTTTGTCCAACGAATGGAAAGGTACTATGAGTGTGTAGCTGACATAAGTAAATTAAAAGTTTCTCATGCTTTCTAGCAAACAGAAATTTTTTTGCTTTGCAAACATTCACTTACACATATTCGTGTATGTGATATAAACTTAGTAAATGTTAATTTGTCAATTTAAATTCCAGTACCTTCGAATCAAACATTTGACGTCGTTTGAGGAGATACCATGGAAATTGAAATATTCCCTGATTGTCCTTCTATGTTATCTGCTGTGCAATACGATGAATATAAATAACCTTTTACTCGTGTAAACATCGTTCGAGATGTCCTTGTGAAATTTGCAACACAAAGCAACACTATTTTCTTCTTCAATTTATGAGAATACATTCTAATCAGATTATCTTAATATCATTCCTTCTTTGTGTGGATAATTTTGCGAAGCTTTGTACATAAGTACATCAAGTTTACAGATAAAAAGTCAAACATTAGTACATATGTGATGTATTGTTAAGAAAATATGAGCTATTTGTACCAACAATTGGAAATAAATTAAATTTTAAAAGAATATAAATTAGAATTATTTGCTATCTTAAACATAAATACTCGTATTAACTAACAAAATTTAAATGCGGTCTAAATTAACATTATCGAAAACTTCATCTGGAGCACTTGTGACAGCATTATTTCCGGTTGATGAATGATTATCATTACCTATCCCGATCCCATTTGTTCCAACTCGTGCGCAAGTGAAGTGAACCATGAAAAGATCAATGCTGAAGATTCTTACTAGCCAGTCCATGCAAAAATGTATATTCGTTCCGACTGTATGAATGTTGGACATCTTGACACAAAGCATCATTGGATTCGGAAACGGAAGAAAATTTGGTAAACAAAATGGTGGAGGGTTACTTCCGGAGAATAGATAACCACCGACTCTTTCATCATTTAAGTACATTTCCATGTTGATACCAAATTTTTGTGGCACGTATGTAGCGTTGGCACACACTGAAATTGTAAGATCACATTTTAATATCATTCACGTTTAGAAACAAATTTCACTCACTCCGTTGATTGAAATTGATCAATTCAATTCTCATTCCAGCGCAACATCCACAACCAACACCTTGGCACGAACAAGGCAAACCTACAGATTGTCTTACTTTTTCGTTATAGTTTCCAGTAGAAATCACTGGTGGAAGAAGTTTCTTATTCGATATGAGGTCATAAAATATGAGATTTTCCTTTCGATCCCATAAAAATTTGCCACTCCTTCTTCCTGCCTCATCGATCGAGCTAGCAAAGCTGATAACTATTAAATAAATGCCAACATGTATCACTTTGACCATTTTTGATAAAACGGATATTGCCAAACTCCACTTTTTACTAAAATTTGGAAAAAACAAATCTTCGTTGACACCTCTTACGCTCAGACCACTAAACAACAAACTGGCACCCCATCATCTTTCAGTGCCAAAACATTGTCACGGATAGTAAGAAAATTCGAAATTTATCACGATCAACAATAAAGACGATTAAACCAAAGCCTGTGAAGATCGTTAATGTTTATTATTAATTCTTAGCACGTTCCCAGATTAACAGTAGATGCTACACATGGTCACGGCCACATTGATAACACAATTTTCCTATGCAACGGAACGCTGCTAATGCGAGCGATCGTGCCTCTCCATATCGATCGGCCATTAGGTTTTACTTTCCTTCTAGCCGACTCTTTTGGATCCGACTCACCTTCGTGATAGCTTTCCTCAGCGCAAGACGATTCGGGCATGGCTCTATAAAACAACAAATTTGCAAGCAATGAAGATAATTGAACCTGAATACAACACCATTAATCGAAAGCAATCCGATAAGTTATTGGAATTCTGATTATGCCAAGCCACATGAATTCACTTTCTTTCCACCGGTGGTGTGGTGCTGTGGACGTGAATACTTGATTTGATGCAAAATATACTGACTTGTTTACCAGCAGAATGGCTTATGGAAGCATATTGAACTGTGAAAAACAGAATTTTTGTTACAATTGCATGAAAATCTACACAGAGAATGCAGCTATGATTCAAAATCAACAAAGGTATATGTAGTACCTTCTAACTTTTAGCAACATTTCAATAACTAAAATTTTGTGAAAAACTAACAGAACTATTGGGCGGCTTAGTTTCTGAACCTGAAATTCACCATTCATGCTTCCAATGAAGAACATATTCAAACGTACAAGTAAAAAATTACATTCAAATAAAAATTCAGAATAAAAGGATTGAACCTGGATTGGATCCATAAGGACACAGCATAGTTTCACTTCAGACATCTCCAGAGCCTGCCGAATTCAATGATCTGTGATGTAGATTCTTCGAATAAGGGTGAACTCACCCACTGAGTGGCTTCAATAGCACATAGATATTATATACACACATAGATAGCATTGAAGAATTGTGGGATTCACGTAGATGAATTTTTTAAGCTTTAAAATGTATCCCCTCGAAGCTATAAGAATAAAAATTTTATTGCTATCGATTCAGTTTCGAATCAGTTTCTATGACTCTTCCTTTGCTATATGCGACAGGGTGATATCTGGAGAATCCTTGAGATTGGTTTGCTCAGGCCAGGATTGTATGACACTTTTTGAAGGTTTTATTGTAGGATTTCTATCCCATCATGTGCATTGGATATTTAAATGGGATTAAGGCGATTAAACGAAATTTATATTTTGATACTTTCGCTCGTATTTTACGACGTTTTTTCCATATTTTCACGATTTACTTCTTCTGTACGATAAGAGTTATATCAACATGTACATAAAAGTCATATCTATGCAATAATGTTGATAGTAACCTTACAGGTCAGAAGATGTCCGAGGTAACTGGAGGATATTCGATTAGGTACAAGCTACTTTGTAATCAATTTTAATATGTAATTAATTTGTCTGTAATTTAATCAACATAAATTTTGAAATCATCTTGTTCAATAAGTGTTTGTCCTCTAAGTGTATCATACGCATATAAGATGTTCGTGATAAGGATAAGGTAATTAATTCTTGTTGTAAGGAAGATTGATTTAACTGTATATCACTCGGACAGGACTACGATAGCATGAAAAAATAATTTCTGTTGTATTTTTATAATTCACATACCTAATCCTAATTAAATTTATGAATCAATCTAACTATATTCGGTTCAAGCTGCAGAGAAAACTTGTGTATGTATATAGAGTATCGAGGTGATATGGAGTTACGTTTTTCGAAGTGAAACAATTTGCCCATTAATCATTTGTTCTTTCTGAAATAAATCATAATAAATTTTCTTCCGGAATAACGTATGGTCACGTCATAAATGGATCTGTATAAAAATAGGCTTGTAGTGAATGTAGGATTCTATAATCACAGCTGACAAGATAGATACACATTCATCTATCACATACGGTGATTTGAAGACACAACGAATTCACGTAAATTACACTAGTTTTTTGCCCTTGTTAAAATGATTATCGTAACTCAATAAATTCAACAACATGTCCTGATGATAGAAACGTCCACACTTGACATGATTTTATTATCTGTTATATTCATAATCATTATTTGTATTTGTATATAATATTCATGATAATTTTTGTTGTCCACGTCTTTAAGAAACGTTTCAAGCTATCTACAGTAAAGAAAATGTTTAAAGTTTTCGTAAGGAAATAGTGACAAATATAGAGTAGGTACCTACTATTTTTCCATCCTACATCATAAGGAATTGCTGTGATTATAACATTGACAACATATTGGCAAACAGAAAGCACCAAACATAGCAAGTATTACTTGAAGGATGTTTGTTGTATGGAAAGATAAATTTACGTCCTTTACCATGATTAATTGATGTTTATAGTGATAAATGCTTACAAAACCACCTAAAGACGGCATGAAAAAATGTGTTCTTCATAGCTGAGTCTGCAGAAAATTTTCGTTTTAAATCACATGACAAGGTAACTTTTTATTTGTTGGTAATTTTTCGACCTAACAAAACCTGCAAAACCTTCGAAAGGTTGGAAGGTGTCGAAATTACTACTAAATTGAACTGAGAAATTAAATCTTATAAAGGAGAGTTGAGTTCTGGATAACTTTCCTGTCCAGTTTCCGAGTTAATGATAACTTTGAACTTTTCACTTTACGACCTACGAAAGTTTCCTTTTGACTTTCGGTCATTAACTGAATAGCATGTCCAAAAATGAATGAATGTGTTCATTGAAAGGTTCTCCCAAATTGCGGTTGTTGAGAAAGTCCACTTTGTATATGTATAGTTTTTGAACATGCAGCATACATTTGTACGAGGATGAAACATTGCTTGTACGTGTTATTGACCATTCAAAAAAGGATTTAATTTTGAAATACAATCTAAATTCTTGGTACTTCTGACACATTACCAATCGTGGGCAGGTCATCGTAGCAGCAAAGGTTTATTCAGAAAAAGTTTAAGAAAATATTAAAAAAGGGAAATTAAAAAATAGGCTTAAAGCTGAGATAAATTTTTACTTTGAAACTTCCAAGAAATTTTATATTATTTAATAAGGGATGATTTTCCAATACTCACAGACCATAATAACTATACTTACTTACTATAATTAACCTTAATCTAGTTCCATTCAGCTAGGAAATATTTAAAATCAAATTATTCAAATTTCATAGATTTGTCCTTTTTCAGGATTGTTACATAATACTTAAAATTAAATTGTTTAGCATCTAGTTATTAAACCTGACTTCCTCTTCAGTACAATAATCTTCAGTACAAGATTGTACAATACCTTCCACACTTCATATTTTCCTTATCCTGGGTTTATCCATTTATTTATTTTGACGGAGTTCAATCACAAGAAAATTATTTTGAATCATTGCACTCACGAGGGATATTTGTCAATTTTTCTCCATGGATTCATTTTCTAGAAACAACAAAACCAATTTTATACGTCAACTGGAAAATTGTATCTTTTTTTCGGTTTTTGTCCCCATAGAACAATGTATAAGTATACAAGCGACATGCCAAACATTTGTTTGTGTCGTTAGATTTTTGGAAGTTTTGACAAATTATTAATATTAAGTGATAAGGGCTTTCATCTTCATGAGCAAGCAGACACTTATTCTATCTATCCTCGTAAGAAATCAAGCAAGCATAATTCCATCATTTTAACATTTATAAGAAATCATTTGTCTTAACACCACAACACAATTTAGGTAATACGTCTTTCAAATGACAGAAAATCATTTTTATTTGGCACTACTACAGGGCGTATTGTTAATGGCTCTGGGAAAATTAATGGATCTGCATTAGTCAATATTACCAAGTCAAGTGTTTTATGGTATCACGGGTTTATATTTGAGTGCACGTTATGTTTTGCTCAGCGGTTAGTGGTGAAACATAAAGTCTAGTCCAGTAAATTACTATTTTGGAAATAATATTTTTTTAATGAGATAAAATTGAATTAAATGACAAATTTGAATAATAGCTCAATATGCAAAACGCTACCACTAATTCAGGACATTTAGATGAACATATTTTAGTAGTGGTAAGGCAAAATATATGAAAAACGTGTGATTTTAGTAAAACTCTCAGCAATGAAAAGTTTCCGAATCATTAATTTAAATTCAAAATATATTCAAATACAAAATTCCCTTCTTAGTTTGTTTTCTTTCCTTTAAAGAACTCCTTATTCATTCCAAATCTCAATTCAAATAACTCTACGTTACTATATGTCTGTTGAGTGTTCCATCCAGCGACCGGTTTCCACGCACCCCCTGAAATAAAAAAAAAACTCTTTGAACTTATGACTTCAGTAGGTGGTAGAAAATCCTTCCGAATTTCATCACACGAATTTATGTTCTCACATTCTCACAGTAAGTTCTCACACTAGTTGGCTCTACTATAGGCCCACCTTTCACCTCACAATTCAATCACTCGGACGGAAACACACCAATCCTTAATTACCAACGTTAGGGGAACACATCTATGCCCGAAACATTATCATGGGGGAAACACATCTATCCCCGAGACGCTATCTTTAGGAAAAACATATCAATTCACGCGCCACCACCAACTCAGGGGGGACATATCTATCCCTTACACAAGGTCACATTCACACCACTCACATGAATATCTTGCGTTTTGCTATTTGTTGAGAGTTCATTTTAGCTAATTAATAATTCGCCACACAAAAGAACACTAATTGCTTAGAACAGTTCTGTCTTCTTAACAGTTTCAAGAAAACTGATCGACCTTAAAAATCTAACCGAACGTTAGCCAATTTTCAATTTAAGCAATACATGTCCTAAGCAAACATCCCTGGTACAATATGATCTCCCTTGTCTCGCGAATTGGTCGACAGTGATAAGGAAACGCCGGCTGGCAAACACCAGAAAAATACCATCCTAAGGCTGGATTCATTGGTACGTTCGGCACGTGCAGAACTAATTAGCCGCAAAGAGAGTATCTTTCTTCGTGAATCTGCCGCGCACTTTCTAAAACAATCCACAAATTGAACGACGCGACGCGGAACATATTCAGGGTGAAAACAAAAATCTTCCGCACGAAAGTTGAAGATGGTTCAACTTTGGCAGAGAGAGAACTGAATTCGCCGCGAACTGAATTCAGCATAGGAGTTGTGAAATTTACATATGAAAAAATCAGTTCTGCACGCGCCGAACGTACCAACTGCAACTGTGATATGATCGTGTAAATTGGGCTATACATTTTTGCGGCATGGCAAAATATATATGTAGACCACATCCACCAATCCTGATATGACACTATATTGAATATACCTATTGAATATATCGATATTAAATAAACAAATGATAATAAGTTGGAATGAGTACCATCCAGTAGGTTATTCATTATTACTGCACAAAATGTTACCGGCAATTCTTTCTTACCGCTTTAAAACATGTCTTGGAATGTTGTTTCGCTGTAACTTTAACTGGTTATGGTAAGATGTTTTTGTGCAAGAAATATTATAAATCCTGAGAAATTTTGGAATTCTTCGCCTTTCTATGCTTCAAAAGCATTCTCGTCGACCGCATTCCATAACACGGTCTTACTCCGAAGGTGATTGAAGAAATGCGACTCATTTGTTAGCTTGGAGCAAATTCGCAGAAGGAAGAATGAATATATTTTGACCCTGTAACAAGAATATTTTTTGTGAGGAAAACTATGCTTTTAAGGATACTGTGTTATAAAAAATTCATAGTTGTACAAAATCCAAGCCAAATTGACTAGCCATGAAGTTTCTTTTTAAGGGCAAAAATGTAAAAATTTTGAGGGACTTAAAGGAACATCGTCAGTTCATTTCTGCCATGAAACGTTGTGCATTGCTGATATCATACTTGTGATATACTTTTACTTTAGTCATAAAAACGAGGTTGGATACCACAAGACCTCATTCATGTTCAACAATCTTTTCGTGGTTGCCGGTACTAGCTAACTTATGAAATTATCAAAGTCTTCATTATGTTTTTGTAATATGAGCAAATGATTCAACTATGAACCCAAATTATGGCCAGTGCTATATAAATTACAATTCAGTTAATCCCTTTCTTTTTGCTTAAATTGAACGAGTAAGCTTATCGTAATTTTTTCTGAATCTCAACTATTAATTTTCGATTTGAGTTTATCTCAGCTACTGATAAGAAGCAAAGGACTGACAACCACCAGCAGTAGCATGTAATATGGTTAACCATCCAAAATTGTAAGATAGTTGACCAGGGTCGTGGAGGATGACGGGATAATGGAATGATGCTTTTGTTAGTTTCTTGAGGTTTCCTTTTTTGGCAGCATTATTCTTTACCAACCAACCCAGAGATAAAAACCCAAACTAAAAGCTATAGTAGTTGTGCTGAGTGAACTTTTTCTAGTGAACCGTAAAATGTCCCGGACTCGATATAAATTATCCTTCTCTCTACCATTTATATCAATGTGACTGCATCTCCTTTTGCAGGATGGAAGTATGTCCAGGACTGTTCCGGTTGAAAGTCGTGAATGTGTCTATCGTTTTGCGCTCTTTATTTCCCCAGCAAAACTATTCAAAGCTGTTTAAATGCTTTGCCCGTTGGGGTTTTTGTTAAATAAATTATTGACTGTAAATGCGAAGAAAATGATGCAGTTTATTACCAAAAGTTTTTATTGAACGAAACCCGTTTCAGGATTTTCTAAAACCCAGCAAGGGATTGACTTTAGAAAGATGGTTCTCTACACAAATTGTAACATTGTGCTGTTTCCAACCATTAGATTCGCATTCTTAGTAAATATTAATTTATCATTTTACATTATGAGAACTTTACCAGAAATTCATGCTCTCGATGGGGTGATAATCTGAATAATATCTACAGAATTTCATTCCATTCAGATACGCGCTTTTGGCAAAGTTAACTGGACTCATACCGATGGAATTGGAGTTCATTGTTTGAATGTTAAGAAGAAGTTTTAGTGTGAGACTCAAGAAAGATAAATAATAAAGACAAAAGTTGAAATTTCAAAAGTTGAGTAGAGAAACTCTTTCAGAATACATATTTAAAATTAGAGTATTACAGTAATAGGAACGTTATATAAGAATGTTTAAAGCATTCGAGTCCTTTTGATTACTGACACTAGGAAATACCAAGAATATTTCGAAAAGTGCCTAAACTATTTGTTAGTTTCGACTTTTCGAGTATTCGAGGAGACTTATAGTCTTCGAGTTAGAATGTATGTGGACATATTAACCAATAACCAACGTGAACATACAGTGTCTTAAGGTGATTTTGAGCAATATCTTAAGGTGAACATTCTATCCAACATCGAAACGTGTACCTTACAACAAAGCATTAACGTCTTGTTAGCTTGTGTGTTATCAATTCCATGTCATTGGCTCATTAGCTTCTTTGCTTTCAACCTCAAGGAACAAATTTCTCTATGTTTCCACTTCATCATCATGCGATAATCTAAAAGGTAATAAATCTAGGCTGGATTTACAGGACTTTTCGTAAGTACGTTTGAGATTCCTTTTGAATAAAGACATTAGAACGGAGAATCACATAATTCGGTGGAGCTGAAAATCTAAGACGGTAGCAGGTCTTACCTTCGAATTGTTATCTGCAAGTTCCTCCCACCGGTATTTATCTTACCAATATCTATGTGTGTTCTTCTTTTGCATGCCCGGATGTTCATTAATGTTATATGTAAGTATGGCTGAATGCGGCACATTTTCATTTCTTCGCGCGAACGATACGATTCTAAGGTTTAATTCCAAAAAACGTGTTGATTGATGCCATGGAAGTCACGTCCCTCACATAAAACATATTCAAATAGATCTTACAAAAAGAATTGAGAAATTTGTGATACAGGAAACGCTAAAAACAAACCATTTATCGACTTAAAATGATAAATATCTGATGATGATCTTAAATCCATTAAGAAAAAGATATCCTTCTATGTGGTATCATTTCTTTCATCGTTCTTTCTTCTTCCTCAAGTCCCTCCTTGATACCCTCATCCTGGTGAAGTATTTTTTCAAGCTATAGCGAAAATAAGAATTGTAACAAAGGTTCTATGTCTAGGAAAAAGGACGTGCTTCGAATATTTCTGTGAAGTTTTTAAATTTCTTTGAAAATGTCAGAAGGAAAACTTTCATGAGGATTCATATCAAGGATTGTTTACAAGTCCTGTCGGTTTTGTTTGTTTGAAGAAGGTTGAAAGTAGGTAAGTGAAGCGATGAGAACATTTTTCTTACATTATCTTATTGTGTTGATTTGACATCGCACAATACCACACAACTCAATGTAACTGCAAAGTATTTTCCTTGAAATTTGATACGTTCATTATTGACTTGGTTACCCTATTACTATATAATATAATAATTTTCGCAGTATATGGATGGATGACACAACATTGTTTCAAACTGAAGAGATGCTACTGGAGGAGGTATGTAGTTTCAAAACATCATAAGTTCAGTAAAATATTCGTTTATTTCTACAACCAAATACAATTGACATAAAAGTTCCATTTTGATAGTAAGCTAATGAAACAATCGGTTTGTCATTATAAACAATTGGTTACAGTTTTCCAATCATTCTTATCGATAACAAGAAAATTTTTAATTATAGATTCAATAGGCGTGTTTCGATGAACAAATTTAAACGAGTATGATGTCTGAACCAAACGTAATTTACATCATGAAAAATGTCCATCGTCAAAGGACATCCGCGAAAATTAAACAGAAAAAGCTATATCAAGTCTTTAATTAAACGTTTTGCCGTGAAATCACGTACGACAGACAAAATCTCTCTGGAAAACAGCGCATGGCATAAATTTGCTAATTTTACATATTTCGCATATGATGAAAGTTATTTTAACTTTTATCCTATATGTATACACGCTTATTATCTAAAATCCTTAATAAATATTTACCGTCCTTTCGTTAGTCCTTGACTTAAGATAAACATTAATTTTATTAAACCCCTTCCAACAAACTCATACATATTCAAACAGAATTTTATGAATTTTTATTAAAACAATAAATTTTATATTCGATAAAATATCGTTAAAATAAATAAAAAAATATATTTTATACAAAATATTATTTCATTTTTTGATCCTTTCTAAGCTACATTTTCCCTTAAGGCAATTTATAAAAACCCAAATAAGTTAGGGTATTTCTTAACAAGAATTCTGCAAAGTATAATAAAAACCCTAAAAGGATACGATTGGTAGCTGCACATTTTTCAAATGGCTTAATTTCTTTTATGTGTCCTTCAAAGACATTAGTTATGTATTTGAAGTCAAATATTTTCATATTGTCTCACATAAGGAGAAACAATCATGCAAAATGAACCTGAAATAATCAGATTATTTATAATAAAATTTGTAATGATGTCCGAATTAAGCATAAAAATAAAACGACAGACGTCTGTGCTAGTAGGTAATCGTGTCCTTTCTTCGAATTTGTCTACACTATATATCTTTACTTAAAAGAAATTTATTTGAAGGATCCACTAAAGGATCGTATATGCTCTCTTCAGGGAAATCTCCCCAAGAATAAACGTAAACAAGTGCAGGAACATTTAAAAATTATTTTAGGATACAAAATGTCTACCGCTTGAAAAAGAAAAATTCAAAGGTCTTCTATGAGCATAAATTTCAACCGTATTTATTTTTATCCTTTTTTTCTAGTTAATTAAGTCTTAAATTTTCTGAAATTCTCTTCACTCCTTGATATCGTTATGTTATTATTTGATTTGCTGTTGATAAAATTTTAAACAAAACTAATTCTTACTGATACTCGTTGTGAAGCTATCTCGAACTGAAAGCACTGTAACTTCTACCATCAGCGTTAGATGCTACAACACGCAGGACGATGTTTAGAAATGATACTAACCAAACCGTGAATCCGTGAAAAGTTCCTTGGCCTATGAGGGAAATGAAATAAGAAAATCTTAGATGATGATATCGACCTGATATAATATCGATTTTGTTTGTTCTAACACTTACTACTGTTTCGCGATATAACTAATTTTTGGTTCATCAAATCATCCTTTGACAGGATAACAATTTGAACCGTCTTCTCTCGAATTAATGTCGGCATACTCTCGATATCGGCTAAACACTTAATTTTCAAAATACCGCCTGTATTTACGAATCGTGCCTTATCTAAACGAAAGTAGATACCCAAGTTCTTTGAACAGAGGTTAAATCCTTCCATATTCATCGTTGTTTCATGAACAGGAAGAAGAAGCTCTGGTGGCGCCTAAAGTAAATGAGATTTTACTATATTTATTGTTCTTCCAATATATTCCAATTTTCAACAGGAGAATTATAAGAGCTGATTTTGATACACGAAGGATATAATTTTCAATAAAATTTTCTGTGCAATCTTTAGATTCTATACAAACACATTCATCCACACAAAAATTTTCAAACATACCCTTTCATCGTTAATGTACCAGGACAGAGTGGCAGCAGGGCTAGACCAATCTGAGGAACAATTTGCTTCAATAACTTCATCGAATCGATAACTGGGACTCACGCCATATATAAGTGGATCGCGCTGTGGTAGTCCTTGGAGGATATAAAATTGAAAATATTTGCAATGACTTTATTTTTATGAGTTTACTTCAAAATATGCATTATGTAAAATATTAATTTGAAATATATTTCGCCACGTGCTGATGCTGATGTTAAAGGATGTGTATGAAAAACATTTTTTAAAGAGATGTAATTCATTGGAATGAAAGAACTTTGCGAAAAATTTTGTTTATCGAATTTATGTATAATAAAGAGATAAACCATTTGATATAATGTGAATGTGACTCAAAAAGGAGAAAGTTTTATTATTTGAATAAAGCTTTGAAATTTGAAAGGGATTGTGAATCAAAGAGATTGTGTTATCAAATAAATTTGTGCTTGGAAATCTATTGGCTCCTCAAAGGACGATATATTCTGTCTGATATCACATAGACCAGGATTTCTCAATAGCATCACTTTGTGATTAAATCAATTTTATATGTGAACATGAAACTATTGGCGCTGTGCCAAATTGATTCAATAGTCATTTTTCACATATTCCACGAAATTACCTGCTACAGTCATATTCCTTGTCTGGCTAATCAGTTTGAACTCAGGCGCATCTCCAGACACCTCGCAGCGATAAGCCCCAGATGAATTCATCTGAAGGCTTATCAGCTCAACACTGCATGTGAACTCATTGCAGCTGTATTTGTTTTTCGTAATTTGAACACCCTCTACGGGAAATGTTAAGAAGAGTGTTGATGGCATTGTAGGTGAATATCTGGGAATATGAAAATATTTGTATTTAATAATTGGATCCTGTGATGAGGCCAGAATGATGGCCATATCAACCTGAGTCACAATTAATTAACATACATAACAAAAACAAAATAACAAAACAAAAGAAAAACCATCGTTAGCCAGACTCATCAAAACTGTATTGCAGGACGTAATTAAACTGTACCTGAAAAACTCCTGATCATCCTTGTACCACTTGACAGAGTTCAGCTTATGCCTACCCATACTATAGCTACATGATATCACAACATCATCTCGAAAATCAGCAATCCTTGGTACATCTAGCTTTGTCAGTTTCATCGATCTAATGTGCTGAATACCTGCAATGGTAAAGAGAGTTAAGAAGTAAGAATGTAAAGGAATCACAGTGTGTTAGAATTTATATATGTATGTGAACCAACATGTGTTGGAAGAACCCACATTCAAGTATTCACGGATAGTGTTATCCGGGATTTCGAAAAAAACTTTGTTTCAACGCAACAATAACGTGAGGATAAATTGGAAAACCAGGAATATATGTATATAAAAACGGAAGTAGGATTAACCAAAACTGAGCAATGAAATAATGGAATTAATGAAAGATAGATAACACGATATCCTGTGATTATTATTTCGATTAATTTGACCTTTTTATTACTTAGCGTTTGAACAAGAAGTCTGCCTTTTTTACCTTGATTTTTCCCCCATTAAGGCTGTGGTACTGATTTATAGTTATTTATACAAATTTGTTTCATCTTACTCGGAAAACACCCTTAAGGATTTCTAGGTAATAGTTAATTTGTCCGTACCCAATAAACCCTTAAAGATTTCTAGGTAATAGTTAATTTGACAACAACAAGTTTTTTCAAGTTATTTTCAGTTTGCCTCGATTTTGCAATGTGAATTATTTTACAGAATCTAATCCTAGATAATAAATACCCGATTATTTATGTCAACTTCACAGTTCAGAAACCTTGTCTAGGTCAATAAATATGAAACAAGAAGGCTAATGTCACATATCATCTAGCATTCAGACGTATGTTGTCAAGATTCATAATATAACTTATAGATATTTGACCCTAGAATTTAGTTTCGAGATGGTAATACGTTTTGTGTCAATAGGTTAATACAGTCAAGTATTTCGAGTGTTTGAATTCATAACGACATCACATATTCGTTTGTTCTTACAGCTAGTGCCTTATATTTCTAAAGAAATTTATCAATCACAAGACGGTTTACTTTTGAATTGTTTCCAAGGAAATAATTATAAAGATCATTTCAAAATCCTGAAACAGAATTTCAAACATCGGCCTCAATCTGACTCAATAAAAAATCGTTTCTTTAAAATCCAATAAATTCTAATCTATCACATAAATTTCCATACAAAACATTTACACAATAGAGGCCGCATGCACGGCCCATATATTATATAGCTTTCCGCAGTCAAATGAACGAACAACAGGATACCCAGGTATCATACCAACAAGAAGCTGGAAATAACAGCAGTTCATAACCCTGTCGAGGGATATCCATAAACAATGAAATATGCCCATTTATCACTTATGTAAGCTTAAACTATCAAAAAATTTTTTGAAAAAATGAAAATAAAATATACCGGGATAGATTCTTATTACACATACCAGAAGCAAGAAACAGCACCAACATATACTGTATACGATGCATAATATTTTCGATGTGCGATCCTCCTAGCTTTATCATATGTAAACAGAAATTTCCTTTTCCTTAAACAGTTTTCCTTTTTCATTAAAGGATTGATTTTAAGCTTTATTGAATTCGATCACATTTAAACTGGTAAAACGGACGATAACAAGGAGCACATCCAGCACATATGTGTATAGTATAAGCCGCATAAATTTAAATCACTTCACCAACATCCTTCACACACATCACACGCTTTAGTCAAAAACTCACGCTCGCTATATGAACTTCCGAATGAGGTGAACTTTGAATTATGAAATTTAGGGCGTGGCGCACCAATGCTTGACACATTCCCGACCTTTTGCATTACATGCCCTCGATTACTGTATAACTGATATCTCTAAGCGAACATCGGCGCCCCATTAGATGCACGACACATGCCTTTCAATAAGATACAAGTACACCGTTCAAATTTCCGTTTCTGGCCAACACCATCAACGAAGAATTTTCGGAAGCAACTGAGCCATCATCATCAAAAGCTATTATAGTAAAATGTTCGAAAATATTTCCGACAAGTGTTGGGGCAACACCACTAGATGCGATCTTGTCTCATGTCCTTGCCTGAGCATCCTTGTAACCATGTTCACATTTTGTTTTCGACTAGTATGTCCTGAACCTGAGAAAGCTTATCCCGGAAGCTTTGAAGTATCTCTCGATATCGTTGAATTTTGCGCAGGTTTCATATTTCGAAATCTCTTCAAGGACCTCGAGAAGAGCATCCTAATTAGATATACGTTGGTTTTGAGAGAGAAAAGTTTATCTGAAAACGAGCACGTTACATTATACTCATACTTACTCATGTAAAGCGCTCGAACTTTAATAAAGTCCTGAAAAAAGGATAAAATATTTCACAACAAACTGTATGGAATATAAAAAATTTGCAAGAATTTTATGCTGCTGGAAATGTCCTTATGCAACAAAGGAAAAACTTGTGATAAAATTGTAAATCCTTTTTGCGTTTAATAAATTCTCCTGCAGTGCATGATTACAATTTTTTATGATATTTCCTTTGCAAAAGCAAAGAAAGTTTAAAAGAGTGCAACGTGATACTTGCATATTACATCTTTTTTCAAAAAACAAAAAAAAAGCCAATTTACCAAATCTCATCCGACATTGTTATTTTGCGTAAATGTACATACAACATTCATCGTCATACAGTTCGTTGTTTGTTCACTTGTAAGTGACAATTCCAGTTTAGAGAACATTTGAACTTTTCGTTCTTAATTAAATGAAGGATTGTTTAAATGAAAGTACAAGATTATATGTTACATATAACACATTGAGGTTTCTACATGTTCTTATACATTGTTACTGAAATACTAAAACCTTGCAATATGCATAGTTATATGAACTCTAGTGTATTGGTTATCGTCAGATATCTTGGGAAAATTATTTGGGTATCCCTTAAATTTTCATCACAGTCATTCCTCGTTTTCAAGGCTTAGGGTAGTTTAGTGATTAACTTTAGCATGTATTTATGTATTAGTAATTAATTCTCTTAATGGAAAGGGTGAGACAAGGGATAACGAGGGTTCTATTGTAGGATTGATATACTTCTGTGGAATAGGTCTTATAGTATTACCCATGTTATGTTGATTTAATTAATTTTTGCAAATTAGCGAACACTTTTATGCTTAAATCAAATCTTGGGCTTAAATCGTTAACCGTTTCACGCCTTCGAACTAGAAATCCTTCTGACATTAGTTAACGTATTTTGAAGGTGGATATTCTTGATATTAGGATATTATCCTACATTCTTGTAATAACTATTTGTATATAAATCTGATACGAATATTTGAATCAGTCAATACCTTTGTGTGGTATACATATAATTATTTTGATATATAAATTTGTGTACTATCAATAAATTGGCACTGCTTTGAATTGCAATTAGTTCCTTTTGTGCACTTGAGGTTGATGGACATTTCGTGTGCGACGTCCGTTATGCTTGACTCTTCAGAACAGCAACTGACTGAAGCACTTGCAAGGGTGTGGATGGCAATGTTTGGTCCCCAAAATCAAGCCAAGAGTTTCTCAAGGCTTGGAGTTTGTGGCAAATGCCAAAGGTGTGAAATCCGGCGCTGAAGATGCCTGTTTGATGCCACATCTCCGTTTGAAGAGTGTGAGTCTGATAAGAAAATTCTGTCGTAAACATTATATGATTCTTGGAAAAATAGTATTTCTTAAGGAAGACTTGAAGCGAAAATTTCACGGTCTATTAAGTAATTACGTTTTGATTATAACAACTCATTCCCATTAATTCACCTTGAATGCAGAGGAAACTAGTAAAGTTTGCCAGTCGTCTGAGGAAAGACATATATAATTCTCGGAACAATTAACCTGTACACAATTTATGACAAATAGATTTTGAATGTACCTTAATAAGATGTTCTTTTATATGTGATAAGTGGTTTATTATCGAGAAAATTGTTGGGCTTTTCCAATCCATTACATTCTTTTGCAGTTGTTATTCATGAAAACTTTTTCCATTATTTACACTTGAACAAGTTCATAAGAAAGCATCCACATGAAATTGTTGAAGCGGCTTGAAGGATTAAATTAAGAATCACTGTTGAAGAATATTGCAATTTTGTTCGCTTGTCGAATACCGTGTTTCCTCGAATATCTTACGGAAAGGTAATCCCAGGAGATCAAATTCATCATCGGATAACTCATATGAGCGTTCATGTGCAAACATTTAGTAGCAGGGTTCAGCGGACAATGGCTTCCACAATTCATCAATATGGATCACCACAATATATAAATTTAATTAAAACTAGCGGTCATCTACTTGTTAACTAATAAACTTGGAGGCATTGTCCTAGTAGAACAAAAGTGATTTAAACCGAGGTGTTATTTCATATTAATTTCATATTATCAGAATAATTTCATATTATCTCATCCATTGTTTGACAAATTGATTTATATTTGAATGGCTGATCCGTAATACGATAGACAAAAAATGTCCATAAGGTCATGAACTGAAAATATCAGTTTAAGAAAGGATCTTCAACTACAAACATTCACTTAAAATTAACCCTTCAATAGGAATGAAAATTTTTGAACTACTGGAATTAACATCACTATTCCTCAACAATTTCATTTATGGAGTTTAATCCAGATCCATTTCAATATCAAAGCGAGCAATGTTAAGTAAGGATTTATGATGTCCAATTGAAGATGCTCAGTCTCCTTGAAATTGTCATTGATAGCATGCGATTTCGAAACAAGTAACGTACTCTTATCGGAACTTGTTTAACCATACTAGCTGCATATAAATTGACTCGTTTAAAGTTAATTACAATGCTTCAAAGTTCTGTCCAGATAACCGAATAACCCAATATACTAGGAATGAGTTCTAACCTCAACATATGTGACACGTATGTACATCTGTACATTTACTATCGATTTACGACGCCTGCCATAGTTGAACAACATACACATATGTACATGAATGGGTTATTTGTTGTGGATATACGGAAAGCAACTCATAACTTCTGGATATTTGACATTGTAGGTAATAGCAGTCCCTGTAGTTCTATGTCAACTGACAACAATTCACAGTTCATGACCAGCTAACAACAATTTGATTTGAATTCTTAAAACATGTTTAGAATAGTAGGTCTGGTCATGATATCCGGTTTAGAAAGTAATTAGTCCAATTCCGAGACTATGATTAGCATTGTAGATCATTGGTTATGAAAAGTCATTTCAACAGTTTTAATTTCACTTCCAGTTACCACGAGGAGTCCTTTCATTAACTCACTTTTATACCAATATAAGTAAATATGCATTTGAAAAGGAATAATTTATTCAGGAAATTTTCAATAACACTGGTAGTTGTTAATTGAAAACTAATACTGGAAGCAGAATGATTAATTACAAAGTTACCCTATTTTTCAAATGACCTTTGTGGATAAACGTGGATATGTTCGCAACTACAAAATCACGTGAAACGTGAAAGAAAAACAAGAAATTAAATTTTTCCATAACGATGACAAAAGCTTGTTGCTTTCGTTTATAACTGCCCACCACTATTATGGACTTTGCCAAATTTTTGGTTAGTGGAAAACCACACGAACATAATCATGAGTGCATAAAATTTAGTTTAAGTGTTTTATGCTATAAACACTGGCTTAGCTTCTGCGATTGTTTACATTTTGCATGGAGTTTGTCTTTTAATAAATTAAAAAAGATTAACTTCTCAACCATTAAAATGACATATTGTAATTGAGTGTTCAGTTGATTTTATAATAGACATTCTAAATAGTTTCATTCAAGCTTTAACGAATTTAACCTGCATTGCATTGCTGAAGAACGTTTCTCAAAATTGGTTAAGCTTTAAAACTTATTTGGAGGAGATACTACAAACATGACCCATATTCAGTGGAACCATGGTCTGTTGAATCTCGTTAGGGAAGCAAAAGTTTTACCAAATTATCTGAGTTTTGGTTAATGGGAACACATTTTACCCTGTTAAGTGACTATTAAAATGCACAAAGTTAAGCTTCCGCGGATTCATAAAATATTTTATACCAACTCGTATTGGTGCAGATTTCAATTTTGCTTCCTAGGAAACGTTTATTATATCTATTTGCGGGACACTTGACAAAAGCAAGGCCGAGGAAAAGTTTTTAGAAAATAGAACTTAATTTGATGATTGCTGGGTTTTCATTTGTCAACATTTCGAAAATGTGATTTAGAAACTCTTCATTACACTTTACGAGTAGACGAACAGGTAGTATTGCAATTTGAAACGATCAAAAAGAATCTGAAATTATGTTCGAATAATAGATCGAAAACTTCAACGAAAATCTAATTCCGGACCGGCCTTCCCTTTTGCATCATTATTCGACTGACTACGCTTATTTCTTATAAATTAGATCAATCGAAAAGGAAGTAGTTTTATCGTCGTAGAAACATCCAATCATGTTCTGTCCAGGATACGTACATACATGCACATACATACACTGTGAGAAGGTATAAAAAGCTACGAATACCACAGGACTATGGCTAAAATGTTCACAGATAAATCCACTTAAGTCAGTGCATCAATTCAATTGATTTAATACGAATCGATCGAAATTTGCTTGTATTGGAAGTGAACACGAAAAGGGCAGTCCATTTTCTCAAATAGAAATTTTTCATTGAAATTCATTTGGCATAGTGCTTTGGAAATGTGTCGATAAACGTGTCAGCATCTGGTATACTCGTCATTTGGAAATGCCTCCAATTGTTGGATGTTCAGCAGTTTGAATGGGTCTATTTCTACCAAACATATGTTTTAGAATGTGTTAAAATGTGATTAGCCTCAAATTGCCAACTTCCTAGATTTATTTTGTTTGAGTGCCCAAATCGATGTTACTAAGTGATTAATGGTCATTATAAGACAAATTGAAAACATTTTCAATGCTGCTACATAATTTGGGTACGAAATCAGGATGACTTTTGAATGATAATAAGAACAACATCAAAGCGAATTTTCATCATAGATGAATAAGAAGTTTAACGACCATATCCTGTTTGAAGAAGAATAATAATTTGAATCAATCAATTAGAGTTACTAAAACATAAATTGAAGTTGTTACTTTAAAATCTTTTGAGTTTAAGTACTGAAAATTATATCAAATAGATAAAAGGTTCTGTTTAGAAGTATCGATTTTGACAAAATAAGAATTTGTAGGATAGTATTATAGATATGTGCATAGCAAAGCACATAAGTAAAAAACTTTTCGTAGAATATAGTAGCTGATGGTGCTAACCTGAGATTCATGTAAGAGTTACCGTGAAGGACATGAAAAGGACAAATGAAGGAAACTTACGGATCACGAAAACTTTTCGATTGCATGTGCATGAATATAATATTAAGTAGCTTTCTTTATCCTTTGAATAATTTACAAAAGTGCAAGGATGTAATTCACATTCCCGCAGACACATGTGCTCTTCGAAGAAGAATTCCATTCTGAAGGATACCAAACGTGGTACATTTGTAGCAAAGCAAATACAGGTTCTTGGATTCCTTAAATATGCATAAAGTTTTCTTTCAGATAATGCAAGTACAAGTGCTGCACGAAAAACTTACCACGACACATAAAATAAAAAGAGCATTAAAATTATTTTGTAAATAAAATTATGAACTCAAAAGTAGCATTCACTCAAAAATTTTAAGATTCACTGGAAAATGTTTTACTTTGAAATAAAACTGAATGAAAGTAAGTTTCAAAATTTAATTTAAATTAAAATTTTCACCGACTTCAACGCTACAGGATGTGTACATGGTGGCTTCCTGGTTTTAGCTAAAGAAATGTTAAAGTTTTCTTTAAAATACAACTATCCCAATATCCTCAGAGCTGAAGCACTCAAAGCTACCACTTATTTGGATTCTAGTCGAGATCATGTCATGAAGGAGTTTGACATTGCGTCAACTTTAGTTGGATACTTGGAGAATCAATCTCCTCTTAAGTTCGATGTTATACGTTATTAAAAGAAGGCGATTTCAACAGAATCTCTTGTCAATTGAGGACAAAGGTTGAAAAACTGAAAGCCCGAGTGCCTTACATAATCTTATAGCAAGATTCTGAAAATTATTGTTTGATTTTAATATCACAATTCTGGTCCAGGAAGCTAACCATTACACACTTTGAAAGTTCCAAATGTACTCAATGTAAAAAGTTTAAATCTTTGGAAATAAAACGCCTGCGAACAACAGGATTGATATGTAACATTCAGACAATTTTTATGAAAATAAAATTCCTTAATTTCATTCAAAATACGCATTCCCGTAAAATTTACGTTCCAACATTGAATCAAAAATTCAAAGGATAATATACTTTATGCTTATAAAATTTCCTGCTTTCAAGTTTTTTATAACAGATCTGCTTTATTCTAAATGCTGTCTTAGTTCAATGTTATATTTAAGATTGCAAACCGAAAGAAGGTAAAACAAAATCCAGATGACTGGATTCAAGTACCTGCTTTTATCAAACGCGCGGATAGTATATTCGTCTAATACAAAATACATGAGATGATTTGAACATAATAACAAAAAATTGGAGGATGTGTTTTTATAAGTGTGTCTTCCTCTGAAACTCGAATGTTACATCAAGCGCATACCTCAGATATAAAAGAAATTAAATTGTTAAACGTATTCTGTAACAGATCGATAATAAACAACAGTCATTCGGAAAGAATTGTTACTTGAAACGCTTCTTTGAAATATAAAGTAGCAACTGATATCATGCATCAACATATGATATAAGGATAGACCACGAGCGATTGAGAAACTTATTTTAGTATCTATTGTCATGCATCCATTATCACCAGCTTAACTTGTTACAATTTGTGCGTTTACTTATTTTAAATTAATAAAGTGTACATTATACAGTAAATCATTTCAGCTAAAGTATTTGATACAAGACAAGACTGCTAAATTAATCAAATTTCCCAACTCATTTTTCGTCAGAAACCTCATTTGAATGCGGTACTTAACATCCACGGAAATATAGATATTGAAATTAGTCACTTGAAGTAATTAAATAATTTTCTTCCTCCCATCTTCAATGGTTGTTCCGTCTTAGCTTTAGAACAAACGCTGCCACTTAAGGCACTTTACTATGGCAAAACGAACGGCTTGGCAAGAAATCTTGGCGAATCCCCATGGAAAACCACTTAATTAAAATGAACTGGACGTCATAATTGACATCTGTTGCTTTTATGAAAACCAAAGTAGGAAAACTTAATAAACTTTATTTAAGACTCTGTAAACCCTTTTCAATTTACTGTAAGACGACAAATTCAGAATTACCAGAACTGATTATTCACGATAGCAAAAAGCGGAGAAGATAAGAATGATAACAAAAACCGAATAAAATCGATTTCTAATAAGAGAAAATTATTAACGAATTCATAAAAAGTTCACGGAGAATCCATAGCCACCCTTGGGCAACCATTACTCTGTGTCGCCAATTTCTATTTTTTGAAAGAGCTTTTGAAATGCTTGTGGCAAACTTTAAGGGAACTCATTTGTTGAAGATTAAGGACGAATTTCCAAGTTTCTTGGTGGTTTTTCAATTTACCCACTGCCCACAAGAATAGGATATGATTTCCGCGCGAATTGAAGTCTCCTTCAATTCAGATCAATAGGAAATCGGAATAAGTAAACGTCGACGACGCTCTGATGGTCGCCAGTATTAATTAATGTTTTCGAAAAGTATTTAAAAGCAATTATAAAATGGGCTGTCAAGAAAATTCTTAGAAATTTAAGAAGAGGGATGATTGGAACAAAGAAACTCAAACCATTTGTATGGTATTTATATAGAATGTCATTTAAATAGAATTTTCAAAAGTGGATTTGACTTTAATTGAAGTGAGACTAGCTTTTCCCTGCGAAACAAAGCAAATTTTTAAACCACAACCCTCACTGGTAATCGATAAATTCAGTTATTTAAATTTTAATATTAATAATTTAATTCATTTTCATTTTTAATTTAATATGAATCATTGACAATAATTAATTATTTTATTAATTATAAATTATTTTCTTTCTTAATAATTAAAGTATTCGAATTCATATTGAAAATAATTAATTATTTTATTGATTATAAATTATTTTCTTTCTTAATAATTAAAGTATTCGAGTTCATATCGACATACTTAACGCTGGCGGGCAAGGAGCATTGAAACATGTCTTGGCGTATCAAATTTAACTCATCAGCAAAGCTGATTAAACTATCAAATTAGCAGAAATTATGAATTTATGTAAATATAATATTGAAAACATTATTGCGCAATAGACTAAAATATTTTAAAGGTGATATTGCGGAATTCCATTAGAAAATACAATATTAAAGTCTGCAAATTTAAGATTATTTAAAAGACATCTTTACATAATATTTATCAAAAGAATTGTGTTTTGCTTTGACACATACAGCAGACCACTCATCAACTAAACAATAATATAACATAACCATATTTCGCTTGTCGTTCCTGTACAGTTTTCTTTTATCCCTGTAGATTGTAGCATTGAAAGCAAATATCAACTTGGTAATTTGCTTGCCGAAGGAAGGATATTCATCGACTCATATCCTGGATGTTAGTACGTTTCTGATGTATGTACATGTTTCAAAGCTCTTGTTAAACAAAAAACTCTTGTAAGATTCAACTAATAAAAAGATTTTGTCGCGTCAAAGCAACAAATTTTGTAATAGCGTTCCACCTTCATTTTCACCTGCATTTCACATCTCTTATTTTCCTGTACAAAGGGTAGATGCCTGCAGAGAATTTAACCATTGTGGAAAACAGAAGATGAATTTCTGCAAAGTTAACGAGTTTTCACATTACTACGGATGCTCGTAGTTTTCAAGGAAACTATTCTTTATTGTACCCTTTGACTCCATTCTTCAATGGCTATGGGCAACCATGGTGTTATGACGTTGATTGTGTTTCGCAAATCGTTATCACACTAAGATCCATCTCCGTGGAAACATTATTGTGACAAAACATAGAATTGATATTAAAATTTGACTCCTTTAAATTAATAAGCTTTTCAATTTTTTTCCCTTGATGGAGCCATTGATAAAATTAAACTTCGTGAACAAGTTGAAATGAGAAAGAATGTTACAGCTATATCACTATTGCAACATTCCTGACGTACAAATCAAAACATGTCCTTACAAATTCCTCGGCCCATAGTTCCTATGACAAACTTAATTCTTCAAACGTAGCGGATATTGCGAATCCGGATTTACAACGTTTCCTGTCCTATATGCATTTGCAAGGTTTCCTTTTTCTATTGAGTTTAACTTTGAGAAGAGTTATTTAGGCCTTCAAAGTATTGGATACGTTGTTTCAGTGCGTAAAGCTTTATGGTTCCGTATAGTTCACCGAAATATCAACCTGAATTACTGAAGTATACAATGATGGAAAGGTCAATAAGATAGTAGTTCTTCAAAAGAAATAAAAGATGATACGCTACGTTCGGAACTAAAGCCCAAGCTGGATTGTACATACTGGTATTCATGTATTCTTAATTTTGATACTCAACACAAAGACTCTGTCAGGGATTCAATCGAAGAACTTGTCTATACCTGACTTATAGGAAAAGCCTGTATTTCGTGATACATCCTTGCCTTATTTTAGGATGTCCTTTGTAAAGGTATTGAAGGCAAGCTTCTCTGTGAATGAGTTCTCTTTCGATAGATAATCGATAGGTAAAGTCCTTCTTTGCGATGGATAGGTTCATGTCATGAGTATCAAATGTTATTATGTGAAGGTCTCTCTGGCGCAAACAAGCCCAGTTCTCATAATTAATTACTATTCTGCTGTAAACCAAATTTTTTTATCTATTGACTTTTATGATTTTCATATTGTTGCGAATCAAGTCCGGCCACCAACTTTATTCGATCTCAAAGATACTTTTGAAAAACTCCAACGTTTGTTTGCATGAAACAAGTGTTTCGCAATGCCTATGAATATCAAATGAGGATGTATTTCTGTTTGAAAATTGCTGCAAAACAAGTGGAATTACATTCCTAGAGTAACACTCTTCAAATCAATTTGTGATAAGTTAAGTGTTCTTTGCTATTTGGAGACGGCGTCCAGAAAGTAATGTTGCATGAAACTATCCAGAAAAACTCTACGATGGTTGAAGTTTATATAATAATATTAGATTTATTTGCTCGTTATAATTGTTCTCATTTTACTTAAAAGAAATTCTTCAGAAAAATGTATTTATATTGCTCCACTTACATTTAGAAATACCGAGATATTATCAAAATAGCGAAACAAGTATACGTATATAATTGCCATAAGGACCTATTGAGACATATGGCAAAAAGAAGCTATTCATTCTTGAAATCATATTCCTTGTTGCTATCAGAGCTAAGAACTGGAACTCCTTGAGAAACGAAAAGGATGTGGAGGAATATTACGACTACATCACAAATATAAAATTTCAAGTAAAATAACATTCTTTGAAGTGTTCTTGATGTACTGAAGAATATTCGAAGTGAAGCAAAAAATTTCATACATTTTATATGAGAAGGTAACATTCTTTCGACGGAATCATTTCCTAAAACTGAAATACGAATATTTCATAAGGAACATTGGTCCTGTCCTGAATACTGTATGTATAGGTAAACAAGAATAGGTACTTTTCAAGAAATGCTAGGTTATATATATAGATGTATGAGTATATGAACCGAGTTAAGTGAATTTAGTTTTGTTGCTTGGAAATCCAGAAATGGATTTACATCAACATTTAAGAGGGTATACCTTCAGATCTGTAGCTGTTGAGTGTTCCTGTGCATAGTCTATTGAAGCACCTGCTATGCTCCCTTTAACGTTGTTGCATGACGAGGCCAAGTAACATTCTCCAGAAGTATGATTTTCTATAAGATCATATAAAATATTTCACAAGATTTTCCTAACATGTTTGATTCTCATAATATGCCAGCTGCTAGGAGTTGTCCTTGTTGTAATAAAACGATGCCGGGTATTTGTCGTACTTGCAGACTAATTTCATAACATATCTGAAATTAATATGTTGATATAATACATATATGAAATTTATTCTTATTTGAACGAATTCATATATTCGACAAAAGTTTCTTTCAAAAAAGAACACACAACAAGAGTTCAAACGGACATGGTGTCGACTGTGTTTTTAAAATTTATACCAAAATGTACAACAATTAATTAATTAGCAAAAATTAATTAAACTACACCAGACGTTCTTCGGAATTATCACGAAACATTTTATATATAAAATATTTCTTAAGAATGTTTACTGAAATATCTGCTCCACATAGGTAGGTATTTGTGTGTTTCACAATTTCTAAATATTGTAAATTGAAAATTTGTGTAAACAACTCAAAGGTGGGATCGTTCAAAAATATATTTCTCGGATTAATTTAGCCGTGGCCATATCCTAATTCTTCGTAAAAATCAAAGCCCGACATCCGGAAGGCCCGGAAATCTACACAAAATAACGAACATTATTTTCCAAGGAACATTAAGTAACGCCTTCAATTGTGATACACTAAGATATGCCTCCGGCATATCGTTATCCGGATACTTTTGCAATATAAAATTTTAGGTTGGAATTGGTTTCTGAGAAAAACGAAAATGATCTGATCTAATAACATAAAACAAAACGAACGATTTGTTATTATTTAATGAATAAATTACGTTTCTCAAGAAAATTATCTTAATAGCCAGATAAGAGAATCTGCTATCACAAGTTATCATTGTATAATACTCCATTTGAAACTATGGATAATACAGCATTCTTAGCATCATCAATCTTAATAGACGAATAATTTTATCAATAGGCTATTAAGGATAACTTTAGTGGATTCGTCCCTCGTTTCGATAAAAGAATTGAGCAATTAATGAGATTTAATCAGTATTAAATATTTTGCAACAAATTCAATATTTGGGAAAATTTATTATTTAAAACCATTTAATTTGCTAGACTTATTATTATGAAAGGAAACTTCAAGAAGACCTAGCATTAGGTTCATTTTATTTGAGGTATGATTTCGTGAGTCAATCATAAAGAAAACATTTTAATTCATAAAATTCCTAGGAAACATTTCCGAGATATATGTAGTTTCAAATATTAGGTTTATGATAAATTCTTCAATTAGAGGTCAAAAGTTTATCAGTAGGAAACATTTTACATTCATAATTGTCGTTAATGTTGCGAAGTAAAATGTATCTAAAGAGTCTCTTTGGAGTAGTCTCATAGTTATGTAGTTATACTAAGATCAATTTTTTAACTGTTAAAGAAAACTTTTTACGAGGTCTATAAGTTGGGTGAAAAGACCCTTACATGATATGTTTTGAAAATTGACTTAGTATCCTTAAAATGTACTAAAAACAAAATGTGGGATATAATCAAAATTTAGTGATATATGAATTTAAGAAGCATATTAGCCTGTACCTTAAGGCTCCATCCTTTCTTCAGGCTACTATCAAAATATGGGACATGTAAGTTGAACGTGCTGTCAATTTACGAGGGAAGTTTATTGTTCATCCCTCTGGATATAATATGTCTTGCCCAGTTTTGCTGATTTTATAGACAGAATATCTTCCTTTTTCATCTGCAATTCCATAAACTTTATTCATTCATATTATTATCCTGCAAAACGAATCTTTGAAACATAAGCTGAGAGTTTAGTGCGTGTTTTTATGTATTTCAAGGAGTACATTCACGTGGAATTTTTACCTTTCACGTGAAGGTTTCTTCTTTCCTGCTTCACCTTCTATTCAGATCTGTGATACATGTATTTTTTAGTATAGTCAATTACCATTCCTTCCAGAAACATAAAACTTTCTTGGACGTGATAAAATTATTTTGGGGTAGTTTCATGTCGGATTTTGACGTTGTATGAAATATGTGCGTAAAAAGTGTTAATATTCATATCCGACATCCTTATGGACTTCCTGCTATGTGATCAAAATAAGACTCATTGAAATGTTGCAGAGGACGTAAACATTTGAAGGAAACCTCAACGAAAATGAAATATTTATGTGATTAAATACGAAATTCAATGGTTCTTGCTACAATTGGAAGCAATTGTCTGATGCATAGGTACATACATATATCCTTAAGTGACAAACAGAAACATCTGCACGTTCGTTTACTTGATAAGATTTCAGATGATCACGAAGGTCATGAAAATCTGGCCACCATACATTCTTGAAATTGTTTTACTGTAAATATATCATTGTATGTATTCACTATATGAATTATAGCTAAAGATCTTCTAGTCTCGCAATATCACAATAAATAAGATGCCTCGTGTATGTAGTTTGCAAAAATGTAATAAGAATGTTTTCAAAATTCCTTTATAGGTTAATCCATTGAAATGTGTCACATTTAATTGGAATAAACACAACGCAATCAATCAATCATGTTCTATGAAGTTTGACTTGTTCAAGCTCTGTAAGTCAGAGAAGCCTCATTCCTCAAATATTTGTTCAATTTTGTTTTCAATTTTTCAAAAACTGTAAACTTTTCCAAATGTCGAAAGTTTAAATTCACTTCGGAGAAGTACACCCCCGTATCTATAGTCGTTCGTGCAAACATAATTTGCAGGCTGAATGTCGGTATCATAAATCAAAAAGTAGTTGAACTTATTTCAAAACGTCCCGAGGGAGTCAAAAGTGACTTTAAGCTAGAGAAAGCAAAATGCACGAGTTGGGACAAAACTTCCAGATTGGGAGATATACCTACCTACTGGTAACAGTGATGGTACTGGTGGTTGTTTGAAAATCCCAGTTCCAGAAATATTTTGCAAAACTCTGTCATTTAAAATCCAATGATTCACTAGGGGAAAAGGTTCCTGTATCTAGCTGACTAGATATTATATTGATATTATATATTTGGCCGACCTTGCCAAAACAATTCTGTGTAGGTTCAGGTCAACGAGCATTTCAAAATTAATTCAGCGTACTAATTGCCAAAATAGACGGAATATTCGTAATTTTCTTAAACCTTACCTTTGATCTCTGCTTTGTTGAATATAGACCCATTGGATAAACTTCATCTGCAGATATCTCAGCCTTAAAATGCAAAAGATTTTGTTTCTTCTGGAAACGTGTTCAAAGAAACAAATTATCAAACCAAATTTCATGAATTTATGTTATTGTGAAAAGATTAAACACTAAAAATAGTTTACCTGCTGTTAAAGTTATGTAGGTATATAATCTAAAAGACATTTTGGATAAGATGTGTTGAAATGAACCGTCGCATGTGATATGTTTTCGATTGTTTTAGCGAAGAGTATACACATTATCTAGTAACTTCTATTTCCTGTTATATAAAATCACGTCCTGTGAATATCAACTCCTTTTCTACTTCTCACAGAGGGACACTATGTTATGTGCATTCCTAATGCATTAAACATTAGATGGATTTCTTCTACTCATGTTAGTCCTGACATAAGACATTTTCCAGGAGGAAGTAAAAAAGGAGCTTTTAGTTTTCAACGAATAAATCTTCTGCGTTTTCAACCATCTACAACTGAAACGATCTTCTCCATCTCCGTTTCCTTAATTTAAAGAAATCGTAAATATTATCTAGACACGGGCATGGACACGGATATGCACATGTAACTTGGAAGATAAATCCAAGTTAATAAAGTCCCACTGGCTGGGAAAGCTATTTGGAAGTTTTTAACTTGGACTTGTACATATTTTATGGTACTCATGAAATTCGATTTCCTGGTTTCCTGCAAATCTTATGCAATCTTTAAAACATATACTTAATATATGAACTATGTTTCTCGCCTTGTCCAGCAGTTTATATGATACTATATTTAAAAATGTGTAGTAAAGCACCTAGATATTATGTGATAAATTTAAGCTTCATGAGTTAGGCCAGAAATTCAAACTATTTCAAATTTCAAAGGAAGATATAGAAAATAATTTGAAATGGAATTTTCATTAAAAGTAGGTTTTATATGACAATCATTAGAAATTCATCGAAAGTTGAAAGTCAAATTAACCAAAATACAACCATATTGATGTGTGTATCTGAAAATAGGGCCATGTTTTTAGTAATGTGATATGCTGTGGTTTTAAGCAGTAGCTCGTTCTAGTATGATGAAAACCATGTTCCATTTTATTTTTACACCCATCTACCGAATTTCCAATTAAACATGTTGATAAGTGTGTAATATCAAATTTATAATCATAAAAACAAAATTTTCAGGGTCTTGATCTAGGATACCTACTATTAGCATGAGCCTTGTAAATCAAAACTATTAGCCTTGTAAATGTGCTTTCCAAACAAAGGACCGAATGTCTGTCCATATTTAGAAGCACTACTAACCAAACCTCAAACATGAATTCCCATCGCAAAATTTGTTATTCAATGATACTATAATTCCAATTAATTAAAACCCAATAAATGGGAAACATGAGCTCATTATGTGTATTCCCTTATCTCGGACGATACTAAAAACATTCGGCCAACGCGTTACAATTCGTTGGGGGTGGTTTATTGGACCGATTATTCAATACAGCAGCAAGTTCTATTTCATCTCAATCCCAAATCCAACCCCGAACCTTATTTATTCAGCTATTCGGGTATGTCTAATATATCCCTTGTTCAACATAACATCCTCACAAAGGACCTAATGACAATAATATGATAGCCCTTGCTTTGTGATTAGGACCGACAATAGCTGATAAACTGAATTATGATTATTTGTCGGAATCGAAAATAATAAGGATGCTTGTAACATACGGCCAACGATTCCACAAATGATATGGTATAGTGTGGAAATATGTTTCTGTATTATATTGTAGTGTGCACGAATTGATAAAACTGACATGGTGACGTTTACTAGCGTTTTATGACTTAAAGAGTTAAAGAGTAATATAATAGTGACCAGTAATGGTTTTTGAAGTAGATATCGGGAACACATGAAATCAATATTCATTATCCTTGTTTTCTTTGAATATATAAATATTAACGAATTCATGTTCTCACGATATGTTCATGTTTCAATGTTGATCTTAAGTAGAAGACTAAATTCTTGGAAGATCTGAAGTTCTGTTTTTCGGAAATTACGTGATTGAGTTACATCATCCTTGCTGAAATTTCTCGAAATACACATTGTATCACTGAATTTTTACTAATTAACAATCCTATCAACGAGAATGCCGAAAATCTTAAACATTACACTCGACACTATCTCTGAACCGATGTTATATGTATGTATATCTGATGATTTCATAGAATATTAAACTTTAATCTGTAGCTCCATATTCCATTAAAGTCACAAATGTTCTGTGCTTATCACGGAATTTAAGCATTTGTAATATGGAAATTATCACACGGAATCTATAGTATATGGATATTCAAAATTTCTCCTAATCACTCTTGTGTACTAAACAAGTGGTATTCTTTAATAGAACATTATTACGCATTTGCGGGGATTACAATTGAAGTTGGATTAATTTACCAGTGGAATCTGCTTTTCATATATAATTAAATCATGAGAACTCCATCTTCAACTAGCATGGATATAATGTGAAAATGATTATCAAATCATTTTAATATCATTTACTGAATGTGAACGAGAGTTTCAAATTAACAATGAAAATATACCGCTAATGAAAGTACTTTCACTTAGGGAAAGGGTTCGTATGATTAATCTACCACCATCGTTTGGAGGTAATTACTTAAAAATCTTAATCTCATTTCAATTACGTGTTTCTAGAATAGAGTTTGAACTAATTTGACAACTTGTTAATTATAATCGCACTTTGAATAAAATCTTTTGTGTGAATTGAAAGATATATGTAGCTCTTGTTAGCGGAAATGCCGACAAATTGCTTAATTTGAAATTGTTGAAAAGGATTTATTTGTTACTTTTTTTTCCACTTCGGTTATGGGAAAACAGAATTTCAATTTTTCTAGTGAACTTTCTCAAAATTCATTTGCTTCAAGGACACTTTAAATGCTTTTAACTGGAAAACACTTAAATCGAAGGATAATTGCGGAATGGGAAATTTGAAAACAATTCTGTGTCATGAAACCGTGGACGTGTGTTTACACAAGGGAGACAGATTCAATTTTTGTGCTTTTTGTTGACGAAAAACAAACAAAATGTGTTTCATCCAAGACTTGATTGGTGCAAAATACTGCCTCACCACTGAAATTCGATATTGTGCTTTTTGTTTTTTAGAAAATCCATTTAATTTCGTATACCTAATCCAGGCCTACTAGTACGGATATAGTCACGTATGCACGTGCCAGAGATAACAAGACGAATCAATGCGAAACAGGATGTCTAACCTTCTCACGTGAAGGACATTCCATTGGGATGCCATGTACGTATCCTGTTTGAAATGTGTTGACGTGTGTGTCAGCACCTATTTCAAAATGTTTTCAGTTACCATTGAGTTTTGATATGACTTTTTCCATAAGAGAAAATTGCTTTATTTTCATTCTTTGTTTTGTGATGATGAATGATCTAGTAGGTGGAGAGTTTTCGATTGCATTTTTGTAATGTAGGGAAAAATTATTGTGAGGCCTATCACAAGAGACAAGTCACAGATTCCGAAACTAATATTTAATTTTAGGAAATAAAACTTACATATATCACATGAGGCACGTTTCCTTGCTAGATTGTTTTCTAAAACCTCTGCTGTCTGCAGAGACAGAAAATGACATCACTGAGAGCTCCAAAAACTAATAGAACATGTGTTTGAGGTTCAATATTCTACTGGATTTTAAATTAAAAACAAAACTTGGTTCGCTTGATTCGCTTGTTAAGAATTGAAGAAACCCTTGCTGTAAATGATATGGACAATCGATGGCATCATATCAAGATAAGTTTATTTAACTTGTTGTAATAACACGAAACATTGACTTGTATTGTTCTACGTTTTGTTCTGAAAAAGCTCTGGCAAAGTAATAAGAAAACTTTTTTCTTATTCCTATCAAGAATTCGTTGAAGCTCGAAAAGAAGTTTTTCCGAAATTTTTTGTCTTAGTTATTTCCATGCATTCATCCCTTGCCCTTCATTCGTCAAACTCTTGCCAAATATTCAGTTGTAAGTATCACGTTCACAACCTATTCGAGAAGACTGTGTACGTGTCAAATCAAGGATTTAATTAGTTTTCTATTTTCTGCTTCAGGATCTCCAACGTGAGTAGACTTAGGAAATAAGTGAAGACGAAAATCTTCTTTAATAACTCACAGGCATTTCCAAGCTTGTAAATGTCGCAATCTGGACGTTTAAGTTGGTGTGATTGATTGAGAGTGTTGTAATTGAATACAATTGAATATTTTTAACCTTTAGCGAAGTTAAGCTTCTTAATTGCCACAAACAAAACCGAATTAAAAATTTCATTGTCTGTTATAATGATGATAAGTGTTTGTGTTTACGTAATAGAATGGCAACGCTACTTTACATTTCAAATTGTCTCACATTTGATATACATAATCATAATCATGTCATTGTCACTGATTGAACCTTAAAATTGCCTTACAACTCCTTATGCATTGACACTTCGTCCTCGAGTAGCGAATTTTGATGTTAAGCATATTAGCGAGCTTTTCATAATGTGTTAACAATACTTTAGGAACATAAACCATTGGCTTTGTGTAGGTGTATAGTATAAGGGCAGGAAATGGTGATGTTATATTTTCTCAGTTATTTTACAACATAATAACGTAGCACTTTTAAACCATGGTAAATGCATATAGGTATATAGTTTGTGCGTCATTTTCCGCAAACCACTTCACTAAAAAAATGCTTTTGAAAAATGTTTTTATCATCTCAAAGTCAAGGTTCGTTATTCCATTGGAGCAGTTAATCCCAGTAATCTGGAAAACAAATCGCAGCATCCAGTCGCCTAGCATAACAGATGGTAGCAAATCCTGAATCGCTATCATAAACTTCTGCTTTCTGTTGGAAGAAAAAATTGTAAAAAATTACACCGTAAAAGATGAAAAGCAGTAAAATGCCTTTTGTCTTACTTCAGTTTACCAGCTGCATATAAGGACAGAGTTACGACGAATTCAGTGCTTTTGAAAATTTTATAAAAAACGACATAAAATTCAAGTTTGCAAGATAAATTTGGATGATAGGATGCTCCTTTCCGTTTCACCCAGGATTTCGGTAGAATATCGTCATATTACCATTCATTCTGTTTTGCAGTGGAAATACGAAGGAATTTGAAAATCGTGTTAACTAAGCAAAGAGCCCTTTGTACATCCTTTAAGGATTCACGGTTCACATTCTGCATTGCATAAAAATTAGATGGAATTTTTAGTGGAGTTTATAAGAGCAATCGTTGATATAAAAATTCCAATTGTTACACAATATTTCCTAACCAAATTTCGAATTGCTTGTGTTCGTTGAATGCAGTCTGTAATATGGAAATCTAGCAAATACATATATGGTACATAGAGGCGAACAGCTGAATTTGATAAAACCGTATGAATGGCTAAAAACCTAGAAATCGATTTATTATTTTTGACATTAAACAAACAATATATTTTTCAACGAAGTTACATTAAGAGTAACTATTTTAAATGGTCTAAAGTTCTAAAGTAGTCAATTTAAATTTAGTGGACTTTGTTATGAAATTGACTTAATGAAGTTTTTAACATGATATGTTACAAATATTGTAAACAGTTGACATCAGTTATAAAAGGTTATATGAGTGAGTGTCTAAGTCATTTTAAGGTAAATTTTCTTTTGGAGACTGTTTCAATTGCAACCAAAATCTACATATACTTGATTGACCCCATGACGTGCAATCTATCATACAAATCAACATCAATCAAATAGAATTGGCATCCGGGTAAATGCATATAAATTGGCCTGTTTGAAGTTAATTACAATGTACAACAATTTCAATGACCATTCCTGCAGGACATTTATTTTGTACGTTTCATGAATGTAGCAATAGAATGTACCTTCACAAGAGTCAGTATAAAGTGGTTGTTCTTACAATTAACTCTGGAAAGCATTGTTAATTGCACTGAGCTTGCAACTGCTATGGTATAATTGTTGGAGTTCAGTTTTTGGAATGAGGGAATGAATGAAACAATTCGGCCAAGGGACATGGGAACAATTGACAGTCTTACTTGATTGGATAGTGGTCCTGCAGACAAGAATTTGAACTAGGATTCTTAACGTTCTTAGATTAGACAAACGAATGAAATTTTAATCAAAATAGATTTTTCCTGCTAAACGTTCTACAGATAACAAAGATGTCGGAAAATCCTCGGAAACTACATAATGCCAAATAGATTTGCTTCTAAATGCACGGCGCTACGTAAACATTTCCAGCGCATAGAATTAGTTATTAAATTACTTGTACACTAATAAATAATATTGATGATTTGTAGGTGACATCGTCGTTGGAATGGGATGTCGCAACAAGTTAATTGGAGTTTTAATTAACAGAAGCATCGCATTTTTAATTTAAATAATACAAAGTGCTGGTAATAGAATCAAAGTTATGCCGAATTACGTCTAGCCTCTTTCTTGTTTAACTTGTTGATTACAAAGCAAAAGTATAATAAGTAGGTACATGAAGTTCTAAGAATCAATCGATGCAAACATATTTGGCTACACGTTCAAAGTTACCTCCATCAACAACATATTTGCAAACTTGTTAAATAAGAGTCAAGTCAAGGCATCTCATTGCTCATTGACCTAGAAGTATAAAAGTTCAAATAAACTAACATCAAAGTTAACTTCAAAAACATTTACACCTGGTTAAGTTTGACTTGGTGTGGCAATATCTGCTTATACTGCTATGACTTTGTAGGGATATTTAAACTTTCACAAGAAATGCTTTTTCGTATGTAGCCTGTTCTGAGAGGACTTCTAGTGCAATATCTATGCAAGGAAAATATTATTTAAACTATAATACGGTTGTTCTATTAAATGTATATCACAAGATTATGTTAAAGTGTTGCATAAGTGGTGTCCTGCTTACAGCTTCCATAACATTGCTTGCACGGTAGGAGTAAAAGACTTCACTTTAATTGCGATAGTAGTCCTGTGGCTGCATTCGTTATGACACAAATATGAAAATTATCATGTTATGGAATGTTTTCTAATATTACGTCCGACATTCTCTTCGTTCTTGTTGATTTTCAGTTCAAAAGCAAATCAGGAGTAGTTGCACTTGTTGTGTTATTCCAAAACACTCATCAATATATTTTGTAATTTAACTTATACATATACAGGGTTAGACATGTTTATTCATTTATCGTGAATCCGTCAGTTAGAGGGATTATACATAACAGGAACAACGAGTGCTTCGCGAGGTACCATTTTCGTCTCTTATTTTTGTAAATAAAACCATTCGCTCAACATTGTTTTGCATCTCTTCTTTCAATTTATCGAATACCTTATTAAAAGGTCTTATTTCGTCGTTCAATATTAATTTGGACCTTTTCTCTATGATTTATTGACGCACATTGCTTCACATTTTTCTTTTATACATTAAAAAATTTTAATTTTAATTTCAAAAACTTCCTTCATGACTAAATTTACAGGCAGGTAATAAAAAACAGAAAGTGCAGATGCACATATTTGTGTCTGAGGGTGAGAATCATCTGAGACAGATTCTCCTATTGTTTTGGACCTTTTTGATCAACACACTGGACACTACACTTGGTTCTAAAAAATTGACATTTCAAAATGGAACCACGTGATAAGGTACTGGTATTTGAAAACCACATTCAAGTGATAATTCCTCAGTTTAAATTCTTGCTTCGGTCATGGCATATACGTAGGTTACATGCTTTTTGGAATGATTCCACGTTTTTTACAGACTTCAACTTTTTTAAGGGCATAAGGAAATATTGAGCGTTTTGGAAGTAACTTTGCGTGTACTTTTGCAGTTACACTATAAGCTGCTCCACACCAAAGTGATTTTCGTCATATTAGTAAACCTCAAAGTTATCATTATCACTTTTATAACTGTTATATGTTTGTCACCTTACGATTTTCTTGAGAATCAGAAAATGAACAGTTTTGAACTGGGTTATTGTTATCTGATGAACGTCCACCATTTAATATGTAAAGAGATGTACCTAATAATGGTTTTGAAACTCTTTAAGGCTGTTTGAAACTTTACTTTTCCTCTCATAGAACTGCACCAAATCTGGCGCACGTTGTTATTGAAGACAGCAACAATCAAAATTACTAGTTTCCAAGTTGACATCCCTGCTGTCATCGTGCACCTTTGTACAATGGAAGGAAAAAGCAATTTCATTTCATTCTTGACGTTCCTCCCACAAGGATTTAAATTTTCTACACGTAGATAAAGCTTCCGAAAGGACAAAGTGTTTTGAGTGTTCTTTCTGTGGGCGATTTTCACGTTTAATTGAAAAATCTTTTCTTTGAAAACTTTAAATTGTCTTCTCGGACTCTTCGCTTTGAAGTGCAAGTGGTCATTCTCAAGGTACCTGAAGGTTTGCTTTCTTAAATCATTATTTTTAATTTTAAGTGGTACAACGTAAAACGCCCAGTTGTTATATTTGTAAGTTGAAATATTCAAGGCTCTTGAGGACTTTTCATTAACAGAACAGAGCTTTGAAGAAGAGCCGAGTACAAGTGCTCCGAGAAATTTTTTTATATTATATAAAGGTGATCTTTAAAAGCTGGTACAAAGCAGAAATACGTGATTTATCATAACAATTTGAGATACAATACACTGCACAGTCCTTTTCTGTTCTCTGGTGTTCCGATTCCTCAGGCGAGTTGAAGAAGTTGCTGAACGAAAGGAAAAGGTATCTTTTGTGGCATTTCCCTTGAAATTAACCATTTAGAGGACATTTAGGTTGTGTTTAAAGTTCTCATGAATGATTTATAAAATAAAGTTATTTTGCTCGTGTTGGTGTTTGTAAAATTGTTAGATACAGGACGGGAAGACAATGGAAAGTGTCAAACAAAACAAACACTCGAGAGGGAACAAGGCTTCGAATGGAATTCAAACATTTGATAGAAATGATAAGCCTCGTCAAATGCACAAGTCCTCTGAGGAATAATGAAGACGTTTAATGATTTCGTTTTTGTTTTTTAAGAACAAGGTTTACTTTAATCTGTGTTGGAAAATTTGAGATTTTACTTCTGAATTTGCATTTCAATTTGATGATGCGTATAGTCCTTGCAATAACATTTGTTTCATTTCCGTTGTTTTAATATACAAAGATAATAGATAATAAACCAATTTTGAATTAAACTTGAAATGCAGATGCAAATGGGCACAAAATTAAGAGATGTTCAAAATTTATCCTAGAATTTAATTTTCAACTCTTGCATTTTCACCCTTCAGGGCATAAGAATGTAATTTGCAGGACATAGTGCTGTTGATTCACCACATGTGAATCAAGATGCACTCTCAATTTGATATTTTGTGGGACACTTTATCTGACAGTTTATATGTTCTGATGTGATACCTCATGCATGTTACTTTAATTTTACATTGGAAAATACATTTCACATGTACAGTACGAAATCAAAACTAGCTGGAAGCCTCATTACTTTATTCTATTCTATCTACCTTCCTACTATTGTACAACTGGGATATCAAATTTACCAGGACTGAATGGAATTGTTATCGTTTTAATGAATTCTTCTTAGCTCGATCAACGCCACGAAGTTAGTGTTAGCGAGTCAAATATCCTCTATGCATTGTTGCGTTTTATTGAATTTTATTTGGTGTCTTTTGTATTAAATACATAATAATTAGCTGGAATAAAACCGAAAACTGAGCGAATGACGCTAATCAAAAGCGTCTTCACAGTTTTAATTGCTACTGGTCGCAGAGCTAATTCCATATCCCGCCAGTTCTCATTAATTACAGCGTTTGTTGCATCACCTGATAGTGAAACGTTCACTAATTGAAAATCCTTTGATCAAAATCAAATTTTTCATACTTAAATCCTTATTTCCATTGAACAAGTTGTCCAGCCTAACTCTGAGTCCTTTGATTTTGTAGTCTAATGTCAAATCAGTGGCGTTGTAGAATTTCTGTCCATACTTCTCGTATAGTTTATTTTTCACATTTACATTAACAGTCATGTCCTCTGTAAGTAAAATGTAAAATGAGGTATTATCGAAAATATACAATTTAGACTCACGGAAATCCATCACCATATTTCCGGATCCTTTCAATGGAACAAGTAATATTCTTCCATCAATACTGTAAGTCCCTTGAACTCTCATTTTTGGTAGGAACACCTTTATACGCCATGTCGAGTGATCAGTTGGAACAATTCTGAAGAAGCAATTGTAAGTCTTGTATAATCCAAACAAACTTTAAAACTTGCAACTCACTTGCTCTCCGTAACAATTAAATTTTTACATCCGTACAGTTTGCAATTTTCACAAGTGAACTTCAAACTAACAGGTTCATTCCGATTTTCATCCACTTCAATTTTTCCTAGCTCAAAGGGATCAATGGACTCGAAAGCAGTGAATCCTGGTATTCCTCGAGTGAATTGTCGGAAAATAGATTGTAGATTTGTTGTTGAACAAACAACCGAATCCTTTGCAGTCGCATCGCAAGGTTTCAACCATTTTGCTGAAAGAAACGGAAAATTTTTTCATATTTCACTCTTATAGAGTCGTTGTCCAAAATAAGTGAAGTTTTGTCTAAATTTACAGTAAGGCAGACGTTCCAAAGCTCATCAAAGCAGAATAGTAATATTGGTCAGAACTTGATTTATAATAGTCTGGAGACTTTAATTCACACTCAACACTTTCATGAAACTCAAGATCTGATCGTCGGCAGCAGGTCAATTATTGAATACACTTCCAGTATGGAAATCGGAATGAACTAACGAAACTGAAAGGTGGAGCACCTGGAAGAGACTGAATCTCATATAAGATGATCAAAAGAACTATCACCTTCGAAGGAACTACTAGATCAACTTGAACAAAATGATACACTCTGAATAATTAATAACTTACGCTGCTCTTCCAGATAATCTGATGCACTACAAACCGAGAAGAGAACTACGACTGTAAGAACGCTAAGAAAATCCATTTTTAAATCACCGACAACAGCTTTGCTTGACAACCAAACACTATTTGAAAGTTTAGCAAGTACACTCACTGCTTTTATAATTCACGATCGACGGTCCCGATCGTTCACAAGTCATCTGATTTGAAAATGCACCGATCAAAGTAAGGTCGAAGGTTCTGGATACAAAACCAGCCAGCGAACCCACATTCCAAATAGTCCGGAACTCAAGACCTCGAAACAAGTACTAGCTTACAATACTATATCCAACATTTGCTTTCAAAGAAGAACTTTGACTTTAACCATTCTAAACTCACGTTTTGCAGCGTGAAGGTCACAGAAATGGAGAAATGATCCGACAAGAACACTACCCAAGTCCCGGGTCAAAACAAGTTGCGATGTTAACGTGATACTTTGCCACCGACAGCTTTAGCTGCCGTCAAACTTGTATGTATATTAGTCACTAATGTTAACATTTAATTATAATGGCTATGTAAATTTTTGTATTAATACCTAACATAGCTTGTAAAATTTGTTTCATTTCATGGGAGATTAAATACCAATTCGAAATGTAACTATTTCAATTCGTATTCAGTTGAAACAAAGTTCGACACTCATTACAGATGAAAGTTTGCACGTGAAGGTAGATGAAGGAAACCGGGGTCTGGCCAAAGGTAATATATCCAGGAAATAAGTACTGTAACACGTTTTCAAACTTGAACTTGTAACGTATAAAATTATTGTGTTAATAATAACTAGCTAAAGCTAGCGTGTTTCGAATTTTTGTAATACTAATTGACCTATTGTATGGTGATGTGGTATTCAGTTTATTTTTACTGCTTTAACACTCAGAACATTGTTCCAAAGGTGATTGAATGCAGGTGGTTTTTAAAACAGCCATGTAACAAATCGTGTTCAGTAAAAATTATGAAACATAAGTATCTATCTACTGGTATAATACTACTATTATATGCACTCTTCTATTTTCTCCTCAGATAAGTTCTTATTTATTATCAAAAATATACATTTCCTTATCTTATAACCTTTCGCGTTCTCTTGCATATATAATGTGATAACCATTTCATTTAGTACAAAGTCCATTTGACAAGTGATAAATCCTCCGAAAATAATTTGGAAAGTTTATGTGAAAATGCCACAGAATCCGTAATAGCAATCCATCATCCCAGAACGTGTCTTCAACTGATGTGTGATGCTGAAGAACATTTTTCAAGTTGCAAGTAAATAAACTATTTCCATGTGTAGAGTTTTGTTCGGTAGATAATCCTTTTTCATACTCATAAACTTACCTTGGTTTCAAGGAGTGCCTGAAAGGACAAAAACGTCAGCTAACAACGGGGTTGGGTGTTGTAAAAAATTGCAAGTGTTCCGCTTAAATTTTTCATAAATGAAACTAACCCAGAGTAGGGTAAAATGTTGGGTAAACCCCATTTACTATTCTACAAAGTGATTTAGCAATCTGACATGTTAAGAAAGAAAAATAGACAAAAATCATTCGTACCGGTCCTGGTTAACCCATACCATACCCAAAATCCGGATGTGAAAGTTTCATTCAGTTTGAAAGTGCTGGAACGTGTGCGTTCTCCAATCTGATTGAGGAAGGGAGATTCAAGGCTTTGGTTTGAGATTGTATAACAAAAAAGGGTGCGAAAAAGAAACAACCAAAAACATAAAAATTCCACAAGGCAATTTTTGAAATTCCCAGAGTGTTTGTTTCTCTGATCATATTTTATCATGTGATGTGTCCCCGGAGGAGCATGAATTAGAAAGCAGGACAAAAACGATAACTTTTATTCATAGCAGTGTATTTCTGGTAACCATTTTATTTTTCATTTTTACTCGAACGCAACTTTACGACTCCGACACTTATAAACTTTGTATCACATAACAGTCCTCAAAAGCTTCTGTTCTTGCTTTATGGCCTTATAACACGATATCTATAAAGTTCTATCCAAAAATCTCATGAAATTCTTATATTATATTTCCATAATTATAGAACTTCATATACAGGACACGTTTCGGACAGTTGAAAACTTTCAACTTTCGATTTTATATGCAAATCTAACTGAAAACATGAAAATTGAATCCACTAGAACTATCTCCCAAACTTTTTGTTTGTTCAAAAATATTTTCTAAGCCTTTCACAAGCTTGTTATAGGATAATTCCAGTGTATGAAATTGCATTTAATAAGTAATCAATAAGACAAACAAAACTTACCATTCTTCAAGTTTCTGGCGAGAACTCAAAAACTTTTTGCGGTAACTAAAATAGATTTCTGGCTAAACAATGTAAATAGAGTCGTTAGAGTTTTGAGTGGAAGTTTCAAAATTTGTATACACTGTTACAGAAACTTTTACATGTAAATGGGAAAAAACTCTGTAGACAAATTTCTAAGAACTTACTGTATGGTTTTCGGTGTTAACAGATTAAATTTGTATTAAAAGAAATTTCCCTCAAGACACATCTTTAATTTTTTTGCATAAAATTATTCTGTGTTCTCCAAAGCTTTCATGTAGATACATCATATCTTCTGTTTTAAAAAGAAACGGCAGTATAATATTAAAAGAGATGTGACTTACTTGCCACTTTGAATTGTAGAATCTTAAATTTTGTTGAAAACATTAGCGACTGCATATAAGAATCGATAATAGAAATGATTTTCAATATAATACTTTATAAAAAATAAATAGATGCAGGAGTAATGACAAAATTTTACCAAATAACCTGAGAATATGTGTTGCAAGCGTTATTTTATCCAAGGATACGCCACAGGATGTCTATGAGGGATTTATTAGGCATTTTCGCTATCATAGTAAATGAGTATAAGGCTGGGTTCTGGGAGACCGAAAAATTATGTTTGCCATCAGTTTTGCCAACATCACTAGCAAAATTAAATTTACCCTGATGTACATATAGCTTTAGGCACATTACTAACACATCTGAAAATATATGAAACAAAAGCATCCATACATTCTAGAACAAATTTCTTACTTGCACAATATGAAACAAAAATTTAGGTTTTGAAATTTCTTCGAGGATATACGAGAATGTTATATGTTGTCGAATACGTTATTCACATATGAGAGGAAGAGAAAAATATTTCTTTCAAAATATGATGTAAAAATATAGTAAAACATTTCTCTTCTGATCACATCCAGTTCATTTGCCGTTCAAACTTTATATACAGTACACCATACTGTGTTTATCTTCATCACATCGTAGGATTGAAAATGCTCCCTGCCAACCAAAACCAAGCCACCAGACAAAAGATTTATTTGCATATTATGTGAAGATAAATTGCAAATCGATACAATAAAATTGTTAGGAGACGATATGGTTTTGGGGTCTTACGAAAACCTTTGTATGTTCGACTTCAATCTTTATTGCTTAAATAAAAAAACTTTCTAATTTATGATCGGATATTGATCAATTATTTGAATTTCGGTTATTGCACATAAAGTGAGTGAAATTATTGGACCGCAGTAATATGTATGACGAAACTTTAAATTTGAACTTCTTCTAAAAACACAAACGATATTCAATATTCTATACAAGTAGGTACATGCGATTGATGAATTATTAAAATAAAACAAAAAAAAATTGTTTTTTCCATGACTGTTTTGCTTTTATCTCCTGCTCCTCAACGTTGTACGATATTTATTTTCCAATTTCATATCATCGTCTTCTTGTTATGATACATGTATTTTATTAGACTTTTATTGTTTCGAAATTTTAAAATGAGAAATGAAAGCAATCAGGTGGAAAATTTTTTACAGAGAATGGTATTTTTAACATCACGAAGCTAAACTCAAATCCTTGATGTCTTTGAAACTCTGATATTATCTTGATATCATCTATGTCCACATGTAGGTACAATAGCATGGTTCCGTGAATGCTTTGTGAAATGACGCTAATATGAGGCACGTCGAGGTGTTCTCGGTCAAAGTACAATGTGCACGAGGTTTCCTAAGAATGGAGCATTTTTGATATATTCAATAAAAGCTTATTGTGGAACCCAGAAGCGGAATAGCTCAATTCGACACATTATAGATATTCCACATATTTCTACTATAGTTCGTTGAATCCAGGATCCTAGAAATTAGCTCATAAATCTCCACATTTGTATGTACGTCGACTGCATGCTGCGAACTCACTTTTCACAGCGTCATGATATGCTCTGCTATGATAACTCACTATCTACTTCATTCATGTATGCCACCTTACTACATATATGTTTCTAGGATCTTCGAATATTGACACATTCGTAGCTGCATGCTGTGCAAAACTGAACTGAAGTAAAATGGTTGTAAGCCACCTACATTCTTGAATTACCCTAGAAACAGACAAACCATGAAAAATTCAAACTGAAGGCTGTGTCGCATATTTTCGGTTCTAGAAAAGGACATTTGTTTGAATGTTGTAAGAATTCGGATTGAACAAGAAACAGACACGTAAACTTTCTAACAGTTTACTCGTAAATAATTTAGAGATAAAAAATAAACATAATTTCTTGTGCAACATTCCGCTATATGTTCAATAAATTACATTTTTAAAAGGACTAAGGAACGTGGTTCTGTGAATTACTTTGAATTGTTCCTGCTACTTTTTTGTTCTACCGTACAAACGTGGAACTATTCAAATACATAAACTACATTAAAAAAAGGTGAGCGACATAAAATGCTTTCAGTCTAAACTACCAAAATCGATGAAACTAAATTTTTGAGCGAATTGCAGTTGGATGGACTGCACAAAAAATTTCATGCATTCCAGTTTGCACTTTTACTCTAGAGCTGTTTTTTTTTTTTTAAATATTCACATACATATAGTTCTTGTTGTTATATTTGATAGGTTTTGTTTGTTCTGCTAAATATTTCCAAAGGAGGAAACAAAAAATTTCAAATGGAACTTTGAAGTATGGAAATTTTTGTAAGTGCAATTTGGCCTTAGATATTTTCATTAACTTGGTAACAAAATCTATTTACCTTGGGTGTACCGAATTTTATTATCAAAAAATTGGTGTTGGTAGTCCGATAGTAGCTTTATTCATAAGCTACTACATTTAATATCCGAATGGACAGAATTCAAATACAGGAAGTGTTAATGAAAATTCCTTACATAGAAATTGTATGAGGGAGTTCTGGTATGAAGACACTCTGACATTTAGTAGCATCTGTGTAGATCTTACAAGCCCCTTGCACACAGCTAGTGCAAGGATGGGTGTTCTGGTCAGTCTTCTGCCAACAACTGGATAAGATGACTTTTTCTTGGTGACAGATCATATGCCGAATTGGAACCGAGAACTTATAGGCTGAACATCTGTCATTTTCATTAGCATAACAAATCCCCGATAACTTTGTGCGGCGTTGATTCCCTAGCGGTGACATTTTATCGTTTCGTGCGACTTTGTTGGTGATAGCTTATGTTCACTTTGAGTGTCTCTGTTGGGGATGTCATTTTATAGTTTCGGACTTTTATGTCGGCGACGGTATTTTATCGTTTTGTGCGTTTTTGTTGTAGATTACATTTTATCGATTTATGCCTAGTACGGAAATGACAGACGCCACAGATCAATTCAACGGAATTCATGAGTTGCTATCCAAAAAAAAAATGCATAAGTTCTAGAGCATCTACAATGAATTGACGTGTTTAGAGCGTTTTCTGGAATTAAACATCACCAAAGTAGATCTATCTGTTTAATCCTATCAGCCGCAAAACCGATGTAAGTTAGTAAGAAGAGCAAAAAACCTATTAACAGAGCTCAAAAGCGTTAAAGTGCTAACAAAAAGCTCTTGAAAGTATCCCACTGGAAATATAATTTCTATCGCCTCGATGTAAATAACGGCTATTCTAAGCCTCTTTGAGGTCTTAGATGCCTCCCTAGCCACCGGGCGCGTCCACAGGTTGCGGATAGTGGGAGTCCAGGAAAAATCTCTTGGATCGTCATGGAATAGGCCGAAGAGTAAAGTTAGCTTAACTCGGAAGCTCAATACATGGCCGCGGACAATGGGAGGACCCCTTTTTCAACATGGAGGGTTTGAGCAAAAACTTAACTACCCCAGGTGGTGCGGCGACTCAGTCGTCAAATCCACCCACCTCTGCAGAGGTGGTCGTGCCCCAATCGGATTCTGGGGGGGGCACACTCGAACCGAGGACAGCAACGATGGTGGAACACTTGGCCAACGTTGTGGTGAATGCGACAAGTGTGAGACAAGGCACAGGTAGATCGGCCAACAGCTCTACAGGCCTGGAGTTCAACTCCCAAACTGACGACGGCATGTCCGTCAACAGTGCGGGGACCATTGACTCTGAGGTCGAAAAGAGACTTTTGGGCGAGACCGCCGAAGCCAAAGTCTCCGAAAAAAGGAAGAGGAAGCCGACCAAGGCGCAACTGTCTCTCAAAAGATACAAAAATGCCAAGGCCAGCTTAAAGAAGCTCCTACTAAGGAAGCCCGAAGAACTCTCCGATAAGGAGAAGGGCTACTTGGTGAGGAACAGGAGGATTGTCGCTGATTTCGAAAAGAGTGGCACGGCTGCGCAGAAATTGGTGACAATCGATGAAGAGCTTCCGGGACCGTCAAGGCCCGAAGGGGGAGCGAATGGTAAGAGCGCCAAGCTACAGAGGTCTCACGCTGTTTCCTCCTTTTCCTCAGGAAAGGCCCCACAGCTAACTTCCCAGAAGAAAGCTAAAAGGGACCGATCCAACGAGGAGGAGGAGAAAGTGGCAAAAAAACCAAAAACCTCGTCGATAGACCATGCACCCGCTGATTGTCAGATGGCCATCATAGATCGATCAGATCTAGATGGCAAAATATCTGCTGAAAAGTGGGAAAAGGTCGAGACGAGGTTGCTGTATGCGATGGCAAGCGAGCAGAGTGGCTCGATAGAGGAGATGTCCTTTGAAGGGGCAAGTTGGCACAGGGGAGTCAAGGTCATTGGCTGTTCGGGGCGGAAATCCGTTGATTTCCTAAACCGGGTGGTTGCGAGCCTTGGTGAACTTTGGCCAGGCGCCAAACTGGAGGTCATCCCGAAATCGAGTCTCCCTCTGAGGAAGCTAGCACTGTTGTGGATTCCTCCTCCACTAGTGGAGGATGAAGCCACAATGAAGTTAGTTTCCAAGCAGAACGGCTTGGACACAAGTAAATGGAGAATTATCTCCACGAACAAGTGTCCGAATGGAGTTGGCAAAGACCTGGTCGTGACGGTCGACGATGAGTCCTTTGCCAAACTTAAAGACTCAAAAGGAAGCATCAAATTCGGTTTCAGCGCAGCGAAGGTGAGGCTTCCAAATGAGTCAAAGAGCGGCACCGAGGAGGCTGCAAGTGGTACAAAGTAATTTGCACCACTGTGAGGCGGCCACCGAGGATTTGATGCTGTACATGGAGGAGAATGGAGTAGACTTGGCCTTAGTCCAGGAACCATGGCTCTCAGGAGACAAAATCCGAGGACTTGGGTCAAAAAGTTATAGTCTACTGCATTCAAGTAAAACAGGTAAAAAGAGGGCGTGTATAGTAGCAAAGAGATCACTAAATCTCACTTTACTTTCACAGCACAGCACGAACGACTTGGTGGTGGCAGTACTAGAGGAGAGGGGCAAAACTAACTTGCTCCTGGCCTCAACGTACATGCCATATGAGGAAGGAGACCCCCCATCAGCAGCGGTCCGGGCCCTTGTACAAGAGGCCGAAACTAGAGGATGGCAAATGGTGATGGGTTGCGACGCGAATGGTCATCACGTCCAATGGGGGAGCAGTGATATCAACAGAAGGGGTGAGTCAATTCTAGAGTTTATAATTGCTACCAACCTAACAATCTGTAATCGGGGTGATTCACCCACCTTTACTAACAAGATTAGGGAGGAGGTAATAGACCTTACGTTGGCCACTAACACTATTAATTTAAAAGTAGAAAACTGGAGAGTTTCTCCCGAGCACTCCTTTTCGGATCATGGGAGAATTCTCTTCGACATTAACCGGAAGGTTCAGGTAGGAAAACCCTACAGGAATCCAAGGAACACGGACTGGAATAGTTTTTCCACCGAAGTGGAGAAGGCAATGAAAACAAAGAGCACACAGTGCTTCGGTACCTATCTCCACACGGTGGCGGATCTGGAAAAGTCCGTGAAACAACTTTGCGAGATCTTGCTAAAAGCCTTCCAGAAAACTTGCCCAATAAGCAGAGCTCGAAGGGAAACCAATAAGTGGTGGAACAAAGAGCTCAAGCAACAGAGGGACGTTACTAGAAGGCTTTATAACAAAGCAAAGAAAAGTAAAGAAGAGGAGGACTGGGCTAATTACAAGCGCAGTTTTAATGAGTATAAGATTAAGATAAGAAAGGCAAAATGGGACTCCCTGGTCGACTTCCTTAACTCCATAGAGGACGTGAACGAGGCCTCAAGGTTCAGAAAAATTCTTTCCAAAGACGTCATAGTCACGGGAAACCTGAAGAGACCAAATGGTTCGTGGACGGAGTCGAGCAAGGAGACACTAGAGCTGCTGATGGAGACCCACTTCCCGGGCTGCCTGACAACATGGGGCGAGGATGAGAACCCAACGATCAGGATTAGTCCAAAGGAGGTAATTATAAGAGACGCCATCACCAAGGAGAAGGTAATATGGGCGGTGAAAACATTCGAGCCATATAAATCTGCGGGACCGGATGGAATCACACCAGCCATGCTGCAAAATTCGATAGGCAGCATAGCAGATGTACTGACGAGCATCTTTCAGGGCTGTTTATCTTTAGGATACATCCCTGGAACATGGAGAGAGGTAAGGGTTGCCTTCATACCCAAATCGGGGAAGTCAAGCAATACCACACCAAAGGACTTTAGGCCAATAAGCCTCTCCTCGTTCCTATTAAAGACAATGGAGAGGCTTTTGGACCTTTACATTAAGCAGAAGACCAAAATAGAGGAGGAGTGTATAGCACAGCACGCCTACCTCAAAGGTAAATCGGTGGAAAGTGCGCTGCATGAAGTGGTTGGAACGATTGAAAAATCCCTCCAGCAAAAGGAATATGCCCTAGGGGCGTTCCTGGACATAGAGGGAGCCTTCAACAACGTAAAGACCAATGCAATAAGGGAGGCATTAGAGAAGTTGAACGTGGAGGCCACCATAACGCACTGGATAATAAGTATGCTAAACAGCAGAATTATCAGTACAGAAGTGGGGGATAACAAGATCAGAAGACGGGCGACCAGAGGCACGCCACAAGGAGGGGTAATGTCCCCACTTTTGTGGTTGATCGTAATTAACTCGATCTTAAAAGACCTCAGGAGTAAAAGAATAAGGGTCACCGCCTACGCAGATGACGTTGTCATACTGACAACTGGCAAAGACCTACAAACGATATGCGACACCATGTGTGAAGCCTTAGGGGAGACAAATAAATGGGCAGAGGAGAACGGGCTAGGGATAAATCCTGAAAAGATGAAGCTTGTTCTCTTCACCAGAAGATATAAGACACCGCAGGTCAGACTACCAAAGGTGAAAGGACAAGTACTAGATCTCTCGAGAGAGGCAAAGTACTTAGGAGTCATCCTGGACTCTAAACTCACTTGGAAAAGAAATGTGGAGGAAAGGATGAAAAAAGGAATAAACACTCTCTACACATGTAGGAAGATGTTTGGTAGGAAATGGGGTCTACAGCCACGGATCATACAGTGGATCTACACAATGATCGTCAGACCCATTATCACGTATGGAGCCCTTGTATGGTGGAAAGCCATGGACAAGGAGATTAATAAACAGATGTTGGGAAAGGTACAGCGACTAGCAGCGATAAGCATAACGGGAGCTATTAAGAGCACACCTCAAGCGGCGCTAGAGGCGATGTTAAGCTTGCAACCGTTAGACCTCTTTACAAAGGGTCTGGCAGCCAAAGCAGCCCTCAGGTTGAGGGAAACAAAACAATGGAGGCACACAGACCGGGGTCATGCTAGTATACTGGAAGAGATGTTGAAAATGGGAGGCGCCGTGGAAGCCGGAGTGCTACGACAGCACACGGACTACATGGTGGCAAGGCAATGGTTTGGGGAGGAGTTAGAGATCAAAATCCCAACCAGAGATGAGTGGGACAAAGGTCACATCCTGAACAGAGGAGGAATAAGCATATTCACGGACGGCTCAGTAACTGAAATGGGGACTGGGGTCGGCCTATACTCGGAGATACTACAAGTCGAAGAGTCACATAGACTCAATAAAGACTGTAGTATACTGCAAGCGGAAATCAACGCAATAGAGAGAGCAGCAAGACTAACACAGCTGACTAGCGAAGAAATTCGGAAAGTCACAATCTACTGCGATAGTCAAGCGGCTCTCAGATCGCTGGAATCTAAGACAATCAAGTCAAAGGCAGTGATGAGTTGCAGGGAAGCACTGTCCTGGATCCGAGACAAAGTCAGCCTCTGTTGGGTACCCGCACACAGCCATGTGGAAGGGAACATACGGGCGGATAAACTGGCAAGGATCGGAACCGAAATTCACAGTGCTGAAGAAGCTAACTCCACAAAGCCACAGATGAGATTGTTGAAAGATTCCATAGACAGGATAATTCGGGAACAACACAGCAAGAGATGGAGCAACAGAGACGACTGCTTCAACTCAAGGCAACTGTGGCCCAGAATTGATGAGGTAAGAACGGCGGGCTTGTTAAGAGCAACAAAGACCTCGGTGCGGACCACCACAATGGTCATTACAGGACACTGTCCGGTTGGGAAAAACCTCCAAAGGTGGGGGCTCGCAAACGACAGTCTCTGTAAGGAGTGCGACGAGGAAGAGGAGACTGTGGAACACCTTTTATGCTCCTGCCCAGCATTAGCCGAAAGTCGGCGGCTCACACTGGGAAGTGAATCCTTCAGAGGGATGGGGGATGTAGGAGCCATGGATGTCCAACAAGTAAGGAACTTTGCTCAAACGTGGAAATGCCTCAGAGCAGAAGACAAAAGGAAAAAGCGATAGGAGAGGAAGGGGTTTTTCAAAACTAAAGGGCATCACAATGGGCCATCTGGCCTCCGAGTGGGAGTGGATCGTACAATCGGTGTGAACACTCCACCCTGAAAACCTAACCTAACCTAACCTAGAGCATCTACAATGAATTGACGTGTTTAGAGCGTTTTCTGGAATTAAACATCACCAAAGTAGATCTATCTGTTTAATCCTATCAGCCGCAAAACCGATGTAAGTTAGTAAGAAGAGCAAAAAACCTATTAACAGAGCTCAAAAGCGTTAAAGTGCTAACAAAAAGCTCTTGAAAGTATCCCACTGGAAATATAATTTCTATCGCCTCGAATTTAAGGACGTCTGATACCAAATTAAAAGCATGATATATTACTTCACGTATGAATACCTCGATGGCAGATGTAATGGCTTTTACGAGCATCACTTTGAAATGCAAAAAATTTTCCATTCAAGTGTCAGCAACAGGACATGTTGTATCGAAGAAACCAAGTTGTCTGGCATCTTTCTGTAAAATTGAAGATAGAATAAATTAAACTACTTGGTTTGGAAGACCTGACATTCACTGATAAAACTCTCAAAAGGTAGATGCGGAAAAGAATTTGGTCATACAGCTCATAAATTTCCTAACCAGATTTTCATGATGGCAAGGAGAGATGAAAGGCTTTTTGATAAATTTAAACTGATGTGACACTCCGCAAAATGGGTACATACCTGCTTCTACATTTCCCATGGAGCACCGGGGAGATCCAAATGTTGAACAATGTCACTATGTCAACAGACTCCAAAGGCTCATGGCGAACTGGTACTGCAGGCAAATTTGTTTCTTATGTCAGTTGCTCTTATCAGTAACCCCATGAACAACGACAAAAAAGTCGTTTAGCGCTATCGCATGGCAAATAATTCATCCAAACACTCACAACTCTGCATGTTCCTGTTACAGTTCTATGTTCCTTCCGTTTGGTAAATCAATACATACCAAAGGACAAAGTGGTTTGGCAGGAACACAACAGATTTAGGTATCTTGTCTATCAACCTGTATCCGTTCACCCTTGGGCCTGAAAATGCTTGTAAATGAGAGCTCAATGCTCATTACGCCAAAGTTTTTGTGTATACATATTGAAATACATCCTTTTAGTAGAAAAGATCTCAATGTGAAAAGAAGAAAAGTAAATCGAATGCAAGGATATTGTATTAACGTCAACAAACTTTTCGTTTAGTAAAATTTCTCAGTCAGTCTATTCGATTTTGATACTTTCATAGACTTACATTAAACGCAAGATATTGTGTTTATACTACATATTTGTACATGACATGGGGACTGCGACACGATTTTACTTAATACATTCAATGGCTCCACATCAATTCGAGATATAGAAATGTTCTTAAAAAGAGACTCTGCTACCAGTCTCGTATTTATGTCAGCGCTCTAAAAATTGACTTTAATGCTGATGACAGCATAATTGCACACTAGGGCTACACCACTCCCATCATCAAAATGTTGGCTCATAGCCCACAAACAAACAAAACAGTTTCTAAAATGTTGCATTTTCCTTATCCTGACTGAGCTATTTGAGCCGAAACGAATCACTAAATGGACAGAATTTTGGATGGTGCACTGTCGGAATAACTCGAGAATTGATAAAATTGTGCACTGATGTGTGACATCCTACATTATTCGCTGCTAGTAACACAACAGCTGCTTTAGAATCGTTTCCTCGCCCTTAACAGACATTCAAAGTACTCACAGTGTATTTATATAAATAGGAAGGTATGCCATAAATCGATATGCAAACTATGATGGAATGAATTTGATGCATCATAAAAGTTTTATTTTGAGTAGCACAGTAGTTATCAAGCGCCTCAGCATACCTGGGTCAGATTGAGATTGAGATATCACAAAACTCACAATAGATTGATAAGACAAGGCCAATCAGAGCTTATTGCAACTCCAATAAAAGCCGAACGAAGCGTATCGACGATTTCAATGGATTCATCCGTAATGATTAATTAGTCCTGTTTTAGTGCGAATTCGATTTGTCAGACTAAATTGATTTCATCGTATTCTCAAGGAGATAAATTAAAGTCGAAAAGGTCATGAAAAGGATAGAATGGAAAAATATATCGATCAACATTGACACCTACAAATTGCCTAGCAAGGATAAAATGAAAGTAAGAAATTCCACACTCGAAGTGGTTTGTATCCCTTGAAATTTATGCTTTTTCTCGGTATATCCATAGGAAAATAGTCCCATTATCACTAAGTTCTATGATTCTATTAGATAATAATTTTAACGATTGAAGTTGTCAAGACGTTAATGTGGCTTTATGTATCGTTTTCTTAAGCCAGCAATACTCACTGCGTGGAAAACCATCACAATATCCTTAATGCAGTGCTTCAATATATACGTTTTATTGTTGTCATTACAGTCATGAAGAAACCATCAGTCTTAAATCGCACTCTTAACCATTTCATATTTATATTTATCGAACGCATTCTCCCTATACGTCGTTTTACATTCAAAATTTTTCCACATTCGGGTTTTTAAGGCTCCATGGTCACGATATATAAATCCATCTCTACTACAAACAGCAACAATGGCTAAGATAGAACTAAGGTTCCTGAATGATTTATTAAGATTTCAATCATTCTCGACAGAAAAATATTCATGGATAATTTTTTGTGTTATTTTCCGCGGATTTTCCTCAAATGACATATTGTTTCTTGCCTACAAGAAAGATTTTCTTGTTTAACACAATTTTCACGTTCTGGTTATATTCCAGGCTTTATAGGATAAACCATCTTTCGGCAAGACAAACATGCAAGGAATACATCGGAAAATATAATACATACTGGCAGGAATTTATAATAAAGAAAATTCATACAGATATCTTCTTGTATGAAACCTTCATATCCCTGCATTTAATGTTCTGACAGTTTACCATCTATTTGCAAAAAAATTCTGTTCATGTACGAAACATTATCCCTGCTATCATTAAAAGACCTTAACATTGTTTCATCTCTTTGTGTACCATGCCGAACTGTATGAATCCTTGCCTCCTTGTATCTATGACATCATTTACGAAAATCTAAAATACTCCCTATTAAATTTTAAATATATTTTAAAAAGTCGCTATAGACTTCATGTTATATGTTAATTAAAACTATACAAATAAGTACGAAAAGCTTATGACCAAATGCCACTACATACTCAATTTATGTTTTGAATGACTGAATTCAAGAGTGCAGTTTGGAAATTTGGCAAACAACTTTGGAAATCCCACAGATTAAATTATTTTCAAATTTCTATTTGAATTTTGGGTTCCAAAATGAATTTTAATAAAATTTATTCAAAAAACCAATGAAGCTTCTCTAAATATGAATATTCATGAAGTAAGTTGAATCGTATTCTTTAATATTTAAAATTTGAAATCTGCAAAAGTTTTGGTTTTCGATAACAAAAAAATACTGTTTGGATTGATGCATTTTAATATATTCATTTTTATACTGAATAGCGTACACAACTTTCATTTGAAATATTTAATTGAAATTTGATCTGTCACTACGTTCAGTTCCAGGAAAGTCAATCAAAGTCCTTGGCAGTACTGGAGCTAATTGGAAATCAACAAAGGATTTGAGCCATAATTCCAGTTACTCCTTGTATCATGAATCTACGAGTTAACTGGTTCCTGAAATAGATATTGGATTCAAATATTGGGTAAGTAAAAGTGTACCTACATCAGGTTAAACCGAAACTTTAATTACAAGTTACGTTACATAGACACACTTCCTAACTTATGCAATTCCTTTCCAATTATATCCTGAATTGCGTTTCACTCTGAAATTCTAATTTAACTTGTTTAGTTGTGAACATTTGTCACAAACGATACCCGAAACTCTGTGGAGCTAATCATTAATATAACCTGTTCGATTAAACTTCAATACTTTAATATTAGACGAACATTTATAATCAAAATGAGCTGAACTATATTTCATCTTTGTGTCCAGTCAATTCCTTAGTAATAAATTCGTCTTTATTGATATATGAAATGAAATGAAATGAAAACTTCTGGATCCCTTCTTTCTCTTTGCCTTATTTTATTGAATATTGGCCCGTGAAACAAAAGCAAAAACCATTGAAACGCTGAACGAATTTTATTCATCGTTTCTACTGTACAATCAATCAACTTTAAACGTTTCGATTTTGAGCGTGAAATCAATTCGCTATAAATCAATTCAATTGCTACGGCGAATTACTCGCAAAACTCGAAAATGTCACAAATATTTGATTTACTGGCATCGTTTTACGCTCCTTGTTCCTTGTTTTGTTGAGTTTCCGTTTCCTGGAGTTTCCTGTTTTGTGTTCACACTTTTTTATACAAACTTCAGTTCTAAATTCTTTATACCTACTACTATATATTCTAGCTTCTTTTTCAGAAGAAGAATGAATACAACTTCTTGGCTTTTTCTTTCACTTCCATACAATGACGCCATCGAATTCGTTTATTCAAGGAAAAAGTGTTAGATTTCAAAGTGAGCTCTGTAAGAAGAGTCTCCACTAGGGAGTATATCAATATCCTTTTAATATTGAAAGCACAGGAAGCCAATTCATTCATTGATTCCTTATGTACAACATATTTTCAAAAGTTGACAATACAAGCACTAAGCAATTTCTCTTTGGCTTTGTAAACGGATGATATATTATATGACACTTTCCAATCACATATTCCTTTTTCAATTGCTTGAGTTAATATTGTTTCCTGTTCATTGATACGATTCGATCGTTGCGCGAAATTTATTTTAAGTTATTAAGCTGAGAGTCTGATCTGCAGCAACGGAAAAGGAGTCAGTTCAGTTGTGCATTTTCAGTTGTGCACATCTTATACAAATTAATCATCTTATTAAAGATTCTGACAAGAAAAAAATTTTTCTATTAGTTTTGAAACACAAAACCCAGTTCAGTAATTTTGATTATTTTCTCTTTAAGTTTTCTTGAACATTCTTTTTGAGTTTCCGTTTGCTACAGCTGGAATCAAAGTCCAATGGGTCTAATGCATTTTAAACATTCATCAGCCAATTACTATTAATTAGGTTAAAGTTCAAAAGAAATTTATTCGGCATTAAGCAATCTCTCTAAGAACTTAATGTTTTTATAGTGTTTCACCTCGCGTAGGAAAGTAGGATATAGTGCTCAAGTGCTCGATCAAAGCAATTAGAGTAATTGATGTTATTAACTCATTTTCTCGAAATACCTTAACACAACAAGGATAGAAGGAGTACCTATACTTCCGTTAGAGTGTTAAAATATACTTGCATTATGTACGAGAAGTTTTTAATAAGATAAAATTTCTACCCCCATTCTAGTTAAATCCAACCTCGCCTGATCATCCATTTTCTGTAAGCTACATTTAAGTTCATTCATCCTTATTTCCTTCAGTTCATTTTATTACGTCTGAAAGATATCATATAATCAAACTTCCACCAAAATGGCTTCCTCAACGCACACCAATACACACCATGCACTCACATGCCAAGCTTCAACGTCAAGTTATTAAGTTTCACCCTATAAGGCATTTATGAACGTTCTGAATCACCTTGGGGTGAACCATTATTTGGTGGTATCAATTTATTCATTACCAGGAACACGAGTATATTCTGCCCTTTTTGATATTGTACATTTACCCTTTTACACGATAACACTCATCCTATGGATGTTTTACTAATTTTGTGTGCTACATTACGAACCAGGTGTAGCCATTATCATTATAAATGAGCTTCATTGAATATTTATTGCTGCCCTCAATATTTGTCAGGATATTTGGGAAGCCATAGGAAGAGAATTTAAATAAAATACTTGTAATATGAAGTGTAAAGCATATTTTGTATTGCGTAGGTAATTTCTGTCACATAGATATCGTTTATCATACATATCAAATATCAAGTGTTATAAGTTTTAGATCAATATTAGGCGATCGTTGTTTATATGAATTATTCATTTACGTGATTGCTAAACGAAAAACAATTATTTGGCATTTGCATACTTGAAGGCAATTTAACAAAAACTATTTTTGCTATTGACTTAATGAAGAACTCTTTCTTGAAGCAATATCCTTTAATTAGCATTTTGTCAAAGCACAAAAGTAAACTCAATATATGCTAATAAAAGGAAAGTGTATTTTCACTGATTTGTATTCGATGAATCGGAACAGAAACCTGGAGATGCAATTTTGGAACTATCGTTTCAGTTGCTGTTATGCTAAGAAAGCGATGGTGATATCTGAATTCTACGTTTTCTGGAACAAAATTTATAAAGTAAAATAACCGTAGCATGCTGTCAAAGGATATACTTTTCAATTACGTCATTTAGACGACTTTATCAATTGATATTACACCGTAAAGTATATTTCATGGTAACTTCTCTTTGAAAAATTCTTTGGAACACGTAGAAAGGAATCAGAGAATGTGACGAATGTGAAATAAAATTGAAAGGAGAAAGATCTGTTAAAAGCAAAGTTTCCAGTGAAAAATATATGTAATCATTAAGCAGCTACAAACTCATTATAAAAACGACCTTTTTCTGGACAAATTATTGCCGTGGTAATCATAACCAAAATAGGCAATGAGGGCTAAAAGGTCGTCTAAAGAAAAAGCATTGTGCCCATGGTAGCAAATCGTCAATTACAGCGTTAAATTAAGTGGAGCATAAGTGAAATATGGTCAAACCCGACGAAAAAAATGATAGTTATCGTTAACTTTTGTTCTCTGAAAAATGGAAAACAAAAGATAAACCTAAAAATGTTTCTTGATATATTCACATACAATTCCTGATAATGTTAGCTTGAATATATATTTACCCGCAAAATGATGGTGCAATTCAAAGCAAGGGAAAACCTCATGTCTCCCAATATTCTGTCTCTGAAACGAGGTGACTAGAGCTTTGGCCAAGTGTTGAGCTTGGCTATGAAATTTTTGTAGCCGATTTAAATGGGTTCTGTAAAGATTAGCCAAAGATGTAATTTATTTGGAATCCCAGACGTTCAGAGCAACTCACACTAAACTGTCATTTTGAATCTTTTATCTATCGTTGGGATAGTTCCAGTACAATTGGGAAACGAGGTATCTGGCAAAAATTCCAATTTCAGTTCAAACTACCATCATCATAGACCATGTTCCAGTTGGGAAAAAAACATTTTTTTTTTTTCGTTTTTCAGGAAAATTGCTCCCGGAAAATATGATTCCATTCCAATTTCCATAAATTTGCTGTTAAAAAAAATTTTTTATAATTCTGGATCAGAAAGGATATGCTTATCTTGGTCATATGCCTATTTTCATGCCATGAGCTTGACAGAATTCACTTGTCCATTTACTTTTTCACCACATTTTGGATCCCAGGGTCATGGGAATGTCCTTTGATTTCACAGTAATAAGCATTAAATATCACAATAAATATCAATATCAATCATAAACTCAATGGACCAAACAGAAATGTATCACTGTATGCAATCAGACATCCGGAAAATCGAACACAATATCTACTTCTCTATAAATACGATTGTGGACGAGATGACTGGCCATATTATATGGATTCCGGGTCTGAAGTTCAACCTTCAATGGTTGCTAGTTTCATTTTAAAATAAAATAAATTCTTTGATAAATGATACCAACTGAAAATGTATTAAAAATTTTTGTCACGGTGTTTCACATCATGTTCATTTGTGCATTGCGTAAAAACGGACACGAAAGCTACAAGGTGCCTTTGTTCTTGCCAATTTTTTCTTAACGTTTTCAATAACTTTATTCACCAAGTCATGTGTTGTCCTGACAAGTTGTTACATTTCGGACATTTTGTCAAACCTGTCATCTGTATACATAACATTAATCTGTTTCCAATTGATGAATTGAATATGTGGCTAACAAACAGAATTCAACATAACCTCAAAATGATTTTGTTCCACAAACTAGACTGTATAAGTCAACTATCAAAACGTGTGGAAACCGAAATCCAAAGTCCAAGTCCAAGAAAACCCTTAAGGATAATATGAATATCGAAAAAACTGTCAATGGAAATCTGACCATTGGCTGCTATCGCACCAAGATAACCCAATCCGGTATGAATTACATGAATTTAATGTGGCTTCTTACTGCATGTGTACAAGAGACAGCCTCCATGGGTAATCATTCCCATTTGCCCGGAAAATCGCTCGGAAGCAGAAATTTACATCAAAATGATATCGAGAACATTTTGCAGAAGGTTCCATTTAGAAGAAGCTAGTTGGGGGAAAGGCCAGAAGACTTTCGCTACTTTCAAGGGAGTGAAGAAGAATTTTTAAAGAGATAAAGTTCATCCTCGGTTGTCCTTGCTAGACAAATCGGCGGCTTTTGTCACACTCAGTGATTTATGATGTCCCTGGAAGGATATTCTTCTTATATTATGAAAAATTGTATAAAAACGACTGAAGAAGCATAAAAAGTAGATTTACTCTATTTGTATATAATTTTTTACAACTTTCCTTTCTGTAAGGCTAATGATAACGTCAAGCTTTTTCGTACTCAGATTGGGAAAATACTGTTGAGGCCATGACATGACTTTAATTATTTTCCTTCACTTCCTGTAATCAGGATTCGTCTATTGAAGCAGCCGAAATTTGTTTTTTCATCGGAAGGAATTAATTGAGTCGTTTAGCAAAGATTACAATAGTGAAAAGGAAAAGGAAGAGAAAACCAGAACAGAAGGCTTTTGAAAGATGTAGAAAAATAGAGGAGGGAGCTTCTGAAATGGTTGGATAAAAAAGACCACAGAAATGGAAAACATCTGCTTATAATAGAATTGATTGGATGAAAATAAATTTTTTAGCTATTTCTTTGACAACGAAAATACAGTTGATATACATAACCATGTTACGAGGGATCATACATTATAAATTAGAAATTTTCTTAGATACAATTTTATTTGGGCATATCGCCTTTTACTTGAGTTTAGTTAAAAATTCTGACTTGAAATAAACCAAAGCCTCTGTTGTGACACAGAAAATCACCAAAATAATCCTCAATACATCCTTCAGCCAACTAGCGCACAAACTCCGACTGGGAGTGTAGAGATTCGCAGAGAACCCGCGTCACAGCAGAAGCATTAATGTAGAATACCTTATGATGTTTTGGCCATAACTCGTCAACAAGCCAAGGAAATGAAAGCCAGGGATGAAACTGAGAGTAAAAACATTGTCCGAAATAGAAGGAAACCAAGCATCAGTGGAAGAATCAACAACTGGACCGAACAAGCAAGACCCTATAGAGAACGAAGGGCAAAATCAAATGATTTTACATCGGAAATGTTCCGACAAGTATGTAAATTGATAAGAAATCTTTCACAACAATGATGTTACTCTATTTGCTGGACTGGCTTTATTGGGTAAGTATTAAGTTTATTATTTAGGGCGATCATGGAAATGTCAGGACAACATTTTTCATATATCATACGTGCATGCGGTGGCGTTTGTGACTTTGAATATACCTATATATAGGTTTGGGTAGTTATGACGGACCTCAAAATGGACAAGTCGCTTTTCGCTTAAAAAGAACTTGAAGGACTAATGAATGTATCTCATTTTAAAAAGTGTCTCAAGGAAATATTTGCCTTTATTTTCTCCTACTTAAAGCGCATGTTTACCGAAAATGTTCGGAGTCCGAAATAAGTTGCTAAAATTTAGTACAAGTTAGTTATTGTATTAAGAAAACATCGTTAAATGCACAGGTAATCCATGAAAAAATATGCATAAAAATATTTTTCATTTAACAAAAATTATTACATTAATCCATTCATTTATTTTCTAATTGATATTTATTATTTTAATCACTTTGAGGATTCCACATAAATCCACGCACCATGAAAGTCTTCTGTTAAAGTTACTCCAATAAAAGGAACCTGATAAGTTACAGCACAGCCTAGAATTTATTTGGATGACAAAAACCAGCATAATTTATTAGATTCATCTATTGAAAGCATATAAGTAAAATTATGTAAATTTCTTTGGCACACGTCGCTTTGTACTTGCACCTTCATGGCGTATGTTAATGTCGGAAGTAACCCTCTTCGAATCCATCGGCCTCAAGTCACTTCAAAAGCTCAACAAGGATTTGGAATAAATTGTTCATGTCATGTTCATATCCATCTACGTTACATTTAGGCAGGACCGTTTATGTTTTATACTTACCAGAAGGGTTTCCCTGCGTGTGAAGTAATATTACCTACACATTGGGCAGGTAATTCAGTATTATTCGTTTAACAGGGGCTCCTGCAGGGAGGACTAATTTTCTGATAATTTTCGATGATTTATAGAGACAAGAAGAATGACAAGAAATTTTCTTCGTACCGATGAATATTATACCTAGAAGGTAAACTTGAATTTATCTGTCCACTTGGGGGAGTGTAATTGAAGTTTGAAATAAAATAACACATTTTAAGCGTGTCCGAGGAACATGAAACCCACTTAAGGGTTTGCGTTGTATTAGTTACTACACATTTTCAAGATTCTCTAGCACGACATTCAATTTGTAGAAAATTACAAGAAGACATATCCAGCAATCATATAATTCCTTAACATACTTTGCTGCTATTAAATGTCTATCACAGAATATTCAGCCGAAGGATGTGTCTTGCAAGGACATTGCATTTATATGGAATGTTTACAAAATTGATACCTTGCCAAATTTTTCTGTGACAACGAATTTTTAATCTTGTCATAGCCCAAGCACATGGAAAAGGTGGAACCTTAGATAACAGCTCACAGTTCGTTTAACTTTGCGATAAATTTCGTAATGAATCAGAAAGAAATTTACGAGGATCCACGTTGGGTAATTTTAAGAAATAGAAATCTTTAATATACCTACATCTTCTTGTAAACTTGAGCTTTATATCACGTAGTGACTAGGAAAACCGATTCAATGATTATACTTTGTCAGAGTGTCTAAACTTTTCTTTGATTCACAGATTAAATAATAGATAAACAGTTTTAAATTTTTCCCATCCAAATGTCTGAATCCTTGCTAGAAAATTTCCAGGAGGCAATGTCTGATTTACTTGATAGGAACATGGGTATTCATTTCATTCGAATATTTCCCCACGTTCAGTGCAAATAGGATAAAACTCGTTTTGTGGGAAATACGAATTTGATTTCCCCCCTTTCGTCCTTTATCATGTTCACGTGAATAAAAAAAAGTATAAATAAAGACTATGAAGATTTATGAATAGGAAGACGAGCCAAGAATATTGAGTGACTGGCTGGGCATTAAAAATTCAGGCATCATGTTCACTGTAAAATGTTTTTCCTGTATCAGGTATTAGTGAAATCCGCGGTGTGATTTGTGTTGCGGCATTCATCTTCGAAGCTATCAACTGTAACGAGTTTCATATTACTATAACCATGTGTCTTTCATAGTTAAACCTACGGGTAAACATTTAAAATATAACGTTACCTCACAAGTTCCCCTGGTATCAACCACTTGAACCATCATGCAAATTTAAATTTTGAGCAGTAATTGGTTAGAGTATAAATGGGATGTGGATATTTAAATCCTTTCAAATGGCTGAGTTTAATTTTTATATTCATAAAGAAATATGAAATTTGGTCTTCTACTATTGTGACTATTCCAACTGCAGAAAAGGTAATTGAACTTAGGATAATTTTCAGATAATTTAACAATCTTCGAGCCGCAATTTTTGATGAAAGGAATCTATGGAAATTCTTTGCGTTAAAGGAGAGGTATCTTCTCGCAAAGATATAATATACAAATTTTAAAGTTTATAAATAAATAGTCGAATATACAGCCAATATCTAGATAAATTCTTGAATTCCTTGGATAAATATGCAGAGAGCATCTCAACTGGATGAAAACATCCTTTATTCAAATCTCAATTGTAAAACGATCGCTGAATGGAATTCGCCTAATAAGCACTCTCATTCTTAAGTTTGAATTAATGTTCATTGGGAAGCCAAAGACGCTAACATAAGTAGGTACACCTTTTGCATAGTATCAAAGAATATACTTTATAAGTAATCTAGATAACATCTGTTAAAGGTTTATATTCTTAAAGATGTGTTCAGTTATACTCGTCAAAACAGCATTAAATTTATATGCAAATTTGAATGAAAACTTCAACGAAACAATCCAAAAAAGGGAAAACGAAACCGAAATCTAAAGGAACATCATGTGCAAGGATCTTGACAAGAAGGAAAATTACCATTTTTAGATTTCAGGCTTTTGATATCACATCTATTTAAATACACATACATGAGCCTGTCACAGAGGAATGAGCTGTCATGTGGGAACTGATGTATGAAAGAAGATGAGTGTGTTCAGTGTGTGGAAGTTGTCTGATAATACCTACATACTTGAATACCACTGTCGGGATATGGTGATTGCAAGCAGAACAAGTTAAGAAAACTGATCTCTAAATTCATTCCTTATTAACATTGGAAGAGATGTAAATAGTTATAATTAACAATGTCGTAACACTGGACTTCTCTAAATTCTATATCCTATATCCTCATAATTTTAGGGCTCACAATGAAATTAAAAGTCCCTCGATACATGCGATAATATTTGAATGGAGGAATAAGAAATATTTTTGTTTCAAGATACATATATGTATGTACATATTTTCTGAAATAATTTAACTGACATAATGTTCCCATGTTATTTCGTGACTTTTCATAGATACTTAACGTATAGGTAATTACTTCAATTAAACAAATTTCTTTTAACTTTCCTACAGCGCAAGATTAAATTTAATATGTGAAAGTGTCTTAAAATCGTCTAGACTTCAATTTATATTTTTTATGAAAGAAAACTCCACCAAAACGTACATGTTCTTTCTATAGACTTTGTGGTTTGAGTAGTATAAGAGAAGCTCCTACCAAAGTAAGTTATGCCACAAATCATAATAAAAAAAATTCCAAAATTCCAAACTTGCGCAACCTTTCATAAGCTTACTCTTTCGCAGGACCGTCTCTATTACAGCGAATGCACGCAAAAGGAGTATGTTTCTTTAAAAGGATATTCACCCAAATTACTTACTCCACAGCAGTACATTTCAATTTGAGAGGTTGATGAAAAAAAAATCTGCAAGGACATGCTGAATGGTCTACTGTATGTTCATGTTCATTCTGAAAGACTGCAGGAGATTTATTAGTTCGCTTATTACAAAGAAGTTTTTTTTCGTGTTTGCTGCTATACATAAAGATAAATAGTCGCCTGAAGAGTTCAATATTCATTATTGACTTTTGATATGAGAAAATTCCATGAGCATAAACTATATGAATCGACAGATTTTTTCCACGTTTTCAAGAAAATTAATTTCGATTTCTTTGAATCGAGAAGACCTTAGTTTTCGTCATACTTTATTAAAGATATTAAAATTATGACATCTAGGAGAACACATTTAACGCAAGTTTAATGGAATAAGTGTGAGTGTACATCTCTATTCCCTTGTCAGAAAGAGCTTATTCTGTGCTCAATTAGGTACCTATATAGGATTTGTGTTGGCCTGCGTTCCTGCCTTTGTCTGAAATTCTTTGTCACGTTTGTCAAATTGGTTTCTTTTATTGTTTGATATTCTGTATCGGGTCGTTTGTCCATTTGCAGTTGATTGAATAGTTTTGGTTTTCAGATGCGATACACGCGAAATTACCAAATAAATTTTTCGATGCAGTTACTCATAGTGATAACTAGTGAAAAAATATAAAAACCTTTATGCGAAAGAAAATTTTAATGGATTCCTTTTAGACAATCGAGCGTATACATCTATAATTTATGAACAATGTTAAATTGGTACACTGTGCTAAAGAGGAAATCTCAACAGAAAATGTTATATGCAGCAAGTTATTTAAAAATTTTCTACGTTCCCGCAATGAGATTTTATATTATCCACAAAAACTTTAGCCACAAAAATTCCAGTATATTAATCGCATTTCAAAATATTCAAATTTAATCCCAACATTGCACTTCCCGGGAGTCATGGAAGACTGAACCTTATGGATCCAGCACAATCTGAAGCTAAAAAGTTAAACTACCATCGTAAGTACATGCGATTATGGTTGTCTCGTTAATCATTTACGCTGCATGAAGTATAGCATCTCAGAAACTATACATACATCAAACAAGAGCTATTATGCTGGGTCATAGTTTCCAATATGTACATCCTTTCGGAACGTAATTCGAAATAGCAGACGAGGCAGTGCAACAACTAAAATTAGTGGAATGTGGTTTCGAATTTTTATCAGCTTTTCTTGACGATACAAAACCGTGAAACTAACACGGCAAGTGTTACAGAAGAATGCCACCAGAATAGTTTCCATTAAATATTCATAGCTATGAGAAAAATGTTTTTGCTTTATCATGTAACTATGCTATACAATTAGGTATGCTATCTATTAATTCATATGGTTTTAATTTTTCTTTGGATCAAAACACAATAAATGAAGTGAATAGAATTGTGTTCAATTAAAGCTCCTCGAGAAAGCATTTTTCATGTCATCGTATCACTGAGAATCCAATGAATCCTCAATTTGTCTTATAAATAGTTCTAACTTAATAACCAAATGAATCTATGTATATAAATTTTTCCAGTAATTCGATTGTCTCATCAAACACTTCAACCCAGTAGTCGGCTAATTTCTTAGACGCCACAGAACTGCCTCTTATCCACCCAAGAATACTTGTAGGTCTAATACCACAAGGATAAGGGCAAAAGCTGGCTTTGGTTATAGGCCAACCAAACCAAACCCTCCAACCCTCATCGTATATGAATGGGATATTATTCAAGAAATGAGTTCAATATTTGTGTAAGGAGTTTGAGTTGTATTATATAGGAAGACAGCTAAGTGCTTGACCATTGACATACTTTATTAATGCTGAATATACAAACAAAGCTAACTTCCTTTCGGAGTTCATTATAAAAGCCGTAACTAATCGTCGACGTCCTGGAAGGCACAGGGGTTAATAGACTCTTTTGCCTTGACTTTTTTGAATGCCTTTAGTTAATATAATCTTCCTTAATAAAGGATGGAATGATATTTATAGACTCTGATAAGAGAGATACTCATTATTTAACCGAGAAAGAAACTAAAACGGTAAGAGGTGGATTACTCTTCGGATAAGAGTTTGATAAATGATTTGTTCCGACAGATAAATTATAGAAAGGAATGTACCCATAAAGAAGGATAAAAGAGTTCAGTTTGATTAGATTAGATCTAAAAGGATGGAGTGAAGTGTTGAGAATATTTATGTTATTTTGAAGTCCAAACAAAGCCTTTCGACCTTCCTCCATTTGACAAATTAAACATTTAACGTTTTGTATGAACATGGGTTCGGGTTTTTTTAATGGAAGGTCAACATTCAAATTGATTGACAGGAAGCATCTTGTTCAAAAGAATTCTCATGAAAATTTAATTAATTTGGGTTTTGGTTAATTTAATGGTTGCTAATATTTATAAACTTAAAGAACCTTATTTAAAGTGAAGAATACACCTAAATTTGTATAACTCATGATTTTGAACTTATAAAACAAATCTCTTCGAATTCGGCGTAAAATTACCTATGTGTTATAGTTCAATGTGGAAGTATCAACATTGAAACAAAATTTAAAATCTCAACGCTCAAGGCTCAAGTTCTTCTTCCATTCAATACATTCTCGAGTTCCAATTTGACTGATTTGAAGTCCTCAAAGTATGATTAAATGAAAGTCAACTCATATTTTCCACCATAGACTGATATCCCACTCACACATCACATCACTTGTGAAAAGGTTTACTCAACGATGCTTTCAAATACAAAATAAAAACTTGTTTCCACAAAATGAATCAAACTTGAAATTGCATTTTGATAACAAGCCAAACCCATTGCATTTTGAAACACTCATTCTTTGTGCTAGTGTAGAAATTATATTGAAAAAAATGTATCCTTACAGACGGTATAACAAAAATTGCCTTTATTTTTAACCTAATGGCAATTATTCTCTCAAATGCGAATGTAAAAGTGCATTCGAATGCGGAACTGTACTAATAGCCGGAAGCATATTGCATAAGAGGCTATAGTACTCAATAGCGTATGTAAATCTAGGATCAGTCCATTGTTGAGTAACAGTAAGCGAACTCCTGAAACCTTTGCTGGTGTTTTCATTTGGAGTGAAATTTTGAATACTTGTTATCTTTTGTGTTACGTATGGTATAGACCCGTTATATGGATACTCGTTACTTCCATTAAATGTGAGCAGGTATTAAAAGATGTACATATATGCATGCATTTGAATTCCATACAGTCGACTTTGAATTTCCAAAACAATTCCCACCTATCGATTGATGATGGATGCTCATACATTTGTAATACCTCCTCACTCATAGAGCATCAGACAATGCCAAAATTTATTTATTTACTTATTTAATTATTAATTTATTTAATGACAACTTAGTACGACTTAGCTCATAAACAAAAAAATAGAAAATACAGTGTAGGATAATGTATAATTTTTCATAGTGTCCAATCGAATCAGGGAAGACAGATGCGCTCAAGCGCAAGACTAATGCGAGGACATGCTTTTCGGGCAGAAACGAAAAATAGACCGAGAACTTGCAGTGCCCCCCGCGACCTGGAGAAGGCGGACGGCTCGATTGTAAGCCCTAACCATACGGGTAACGGGTTCCATCATGCCAAAGTACGTGCTAAGGGTGGAGGGTTCATACGACCTTAAGTTTCTACCACAAGGTCGCAAAGCAACCTGGTTACGGATTTCCAGGGCGACATTATTTCTCTGGTTGACTCCAACATGAACGATAAATCCATGACGTGACACGGCGTCCAGAAAGAGATTGTAGGTTGAGAAGATTAAGACGATCCGCATAAGGGGGAAGGTGGACGGAGAGCGAAACGAAGAAAGAGTTTCCGAATTGCCTCGACTCTCCCAATATGGAGATTGTGGTGAAGATACCAGACTTGGGATGCGTACTCTAATATAGGGCGAGCTGATTCTAATAAGAAGTGATCCACCTAACCAAGTTAACGGCCTTAGTAGTCGTCCAAAGTTAACGGCCTTTATGCTTTTAAAGGAGCCGAAAAATTGCCAACGAGGAAATAAACAAACGGCACCTCCTTTTATGCGGGTTTTTGTATATTTTGTTTATTACTCTGTTTCTTTACGCTTGGACGAACGGTAAGTTGTAGAGAACAAGAAATAACTAGTGTAATGATGTTTTGTGAACTCGACAAGGTAACTCCCAATCTAAAAACATGTATGGTACTCTTGTCGAAAGTTCTATATCTAGTATTCGGAGTGAAGCTATGCGGAGCGTCTCTATATCCCAGTATTTGAATAAATCTGCAAAGACCTTCAAGGCCTTTATAGATCTTATGAAAATTTACTCAGAATATACTAAATAAACTTGAAAATTTTCTAGTAAAATTCTCAATACATCCATACAAAACTGCACTTCCGTAAGTCTCCAAACTGTTCTACACAAAGTCATGAGTGGAAACTTATTATCGGTTCGTGTGAAACCAGACAGTTACATCAACATAACCCAGCTTCACATTTAAGGTTTAATTGAACTCGATGAGTTCACCTTTGGTGTAAAGCATTCATCAAGATTCAACATCAAACCATAAACTGCAAGGAGCCGAACTTTTCATAGAACAACTGGATTTGTTCCTGAACATTCCGGACGAAACTCTATACAGATGCACAAAGGCTTACTTGCACAATTTCAAACCATAGTCAAGCCACTAATACCACATCATCACAAATTTAGTCAGCATAAACAATTTTGTTTGCACTTTGGTGTTTCTAGGTCAATGAGCTTCGGGAGAAAACACCTCTCATGTAATATAAATAAGGGCCGATGTTAACCAATAAAGTAACTTTTCAATGTTTCCCCAAAAAGTAAACATCACTTCCGGGTGGTTTCAATACTGCTCTCATGTTGTTTTACAAAGTTCTTTACTAGAAAATATAATTACGTCTTTTACTCAAACAAAATTGCTTATGGAGTAACTAGTTGAGAGAAGTTTTCTAAATTTTATCTACGAAGGTAACTAAGAGTATGTACATCCTGAGGCTTTGTTGAAGATTTATCTCACTTTGGTCTTAACGTTATATAGTTCAAATTAGAAAGATTTCTCTATGACCCATTCAACCATGAGCGAAAACACACTACCCAGTACAGTCATTAAACCCAAGAAAAGAATGATCTTATGCAGCACCTGGACACTAATATGTAAAGCAGTATCTTGAAAATAATATGAGTAACACGTGATTTATAAACATTGAGAGTATGTGGAAATAGAAAATTTCAGTAAAGGTTTACGCCAAGTCCAAGAAAGTTATCCCATAGTAAATTACCAGCAGATGCTTGTAACGATTTTTCCATATCCTTACCCATGGTATGTGATGTCTATATTGCTGTGACATATAAATACTCCTTTATCGATTCCGAAGGGTTGCGAGGAACCTCATTTAAAATTCAGATGATGCAAAGCGTTATGGTTATAATGTTTGAGAAAAGTCTCTGAAGATAACTTTCACACTATTCGTGTAATGATTCACAACTGCATTGAGTTTTCATTTATTGCATATACATACCAATATTTTTACGGTTGACAAAATAGTGTTTAAATTGTAAATTGGTGAAGGATATGTGTTAATGATGGATAAATATCAATGTGATAACTATGACACTATGATCGAATAACTAGAAGAGAAAAAACTTGTTCATTTGGTTTTCATCAAATAAATTTTCAAACAAAATAACTTTTTCACCTTAACCCATAATCTACAGAAATGTTTACAAATCGACTTTCCGTCAAGTACATTACCATTTATTGGATTCAAAATCATGTGTAGTTGTTAGCTCTCCAGTTTGCACTTCATTACATCTGGAGTTGGAACCAATAACACTAGAAGTTTCAAACGAAAAATGTTGGTTGTGTCCTTGTGTTTGGTTGTACGGAGTAGAATTTGATCTACATTCATCATTGAACAGGTAGTTGAGCTTGGAACTTTACTAGCAACATTTAAGTGGAAAAGCCTTGGAGTCCAACTAGGAGATATTTGCTATTAGAATTGAAAATCAACTTTATGCATGTGCATACCTGGATGCAAGTAAATGTTAGTTTTACTGTAACCTCCAGGTTTAGGTCTGTTCTGCTTCAATGCACGCATTCCGCAAACGAACTCATGACTTTGATAATGGTTGGGCAAACATTCACCCAAATCCCATAGAGCAATAAAATTTTCTTATTCGAGTAAAGGGAGTCACTTGAAATATGAAGATGTGTCGGAATTTACAAGTGACTCTTATCATTTGCCAAATCTGAGCTATGTTCACAATGTATCTATTAACATTCCAAAAAAGGAATTCATTGCATACCACTGTTGATGAATATAAAGGATATAAACTTAATTACGTCAATGATAATTAATCATTTCGTCAGTTCAATTGAAATTTACATTTGCAATTTCGAGTAATTTATATATCTGGTTGTATTCGATCACAGTTATGTGTAAAACAAAATATTTCCAGCGGAAGAATATTGAATTGATTTTTCTTGCAGTCTACAAACATCCAACAGATTCAAAATAAGAATTTCTAATTTAAATTTTAGCTGTCCCTAAATAATTATTTTGATTTTCCTCTATCAACTAACTTAAAGAGATATGTATCCATACAAGAATTTAAGTGAAACCAGCTTTTACCGATGTGTTATTGTGGAAATAACCTGGAAGAGTCTAGTTTTAAGGTTAGCAAATAACGTTTCCTCTAGCTGAGTCCAATTTATATTAAAAAATGAAACAATTACTAAAATATTTCTATGAAAATCATGGCATCTAATCTCGTCACATAAATGTTTGTTTCAGGATGTCTCTGTGGAAGGCTCATAAGTCCCATTATGGAGCTTATCGTAATTCCATAAGTGAAGCATTGTACCTTGAACCAAAAAAAGGAAGAGGAAAAAACCAATTTAGTTCTAATCTTTACTTACGAATGTAATGGCAAATAATACGCATAGATGCGATAAGAATAAATTAAATTCCGGATGCCAGTAGCAAATAGACAGGATATATATTCTCCCTATTACTGATGCTGGCGTCTAGAACCCAGGATAGAAATGTTTCGATGCTAGCTCATATCCTGAATGGAGTTAAAAGGCTTGACAGAACTAACCTTAACCGAAAGCTTCTTGTTACGCTTGTCACATCCCCATTCCGTGGGGAATCATTCTGAAACAACATTCACTGAGTAAAATGTACACTTTCTACCAAACAAATAATAGAACCACACAATAAGTTTTTATGTTTACTCTGAGATTTGCTGTGGATACTAGCTTCATTTCATTGTACTTTTTCAAAATTATTTTGTTTTTCATTCTCATTTAGTCGTACCTCTTGCGTAGAATCCTTGTACGCGTATGAATAAAGTCATACAATCATTGTCATGCTCGACTTTCGGGTCAGAGGGAATTCCTTCTATAGGGTTTTAGGCGAAAAAATGTTATACCAACTTTAATCCGTTTTAAATCCATGAATTCGGATTGTCAGACTAAAAGGCAAAAAGTAGCTAAAATGGTTCATTCTATTTCGGATAGCTATGGTTGGTTTTAACGAAGGCAAGATGACAACGAAATTACAGTCTTATCCTTGATATATTCTGCAAACGTTATAGGATAGCGACACTGGTCACGAGTCACATAATATTTTCTAGGAAAACTCATATTATAATAACCAGAATATCAAGAGTTTGTGTTACAGAAATGTTTATTTCCAATTGTGTGGGTGGTTATTAGATACACCTGACGAGTATGACAACGTTGTCAAGTAAAATTTACCAACGAATTATTTTTGTGATAACATTACGGTACACCACAGAATAAATCACCAAAAATGTCAAAATAAAATTCACGTTTATGGCACCTATAAGCCGATACTCACATTTGACAGGGATGCAATGTAACCATCAATCATTATCACAAAATTCGATTACAATCAAATTGATATCATCGACAGATGCTTCCATACTTTACGGTTTTCATAGCAACCCTCGTTATCGGTTGATTAATTACCCTTGTTGAGTGTTGAGTGACCTCCCTACATGTGTTGGTATGCTTTGTTGTGAATGGGAAAACGAAATTTTAAGGATAAACTTACTCTATTCGACTGCATTTTCTATAGCAGGATATATGTACGAGAATGTTCAAAATCCCGGAAAAACTTTAAATTTTTCTTCAATTTCTCTGCCGAAAAGATATACTGAAAGAGGTATTTATCTTACAGATTGTCATATTAGAATCAAGTTCAATGAGGCAAGTTGCATTAGGATAGGTTATTCAGAGTAGAGTACGAAATTATCTTTGCTTGTCGCGCTCCTAGTCCGTGCCCTGCCCAGTACACCCTTTTACCATCCCGCAGTCATTGTCAACCAAGTTGCTGCTCTTGACCATTGTCGCCTGAGAGGAAAGTTTCGTATGAGTATCACTTCTCTATGTTCAGTCAATGCTGAACAAGAGCATAATAGATGTCCAATTGTCTCTTCTTCCTCTATGTGCTCTATGCAGGGGTTGTCAGTTGTGATTGTGACCAGATAATGTTTTCTGATAGCCATGCTGATAGAGGCAATTCTTGGCTTTCAACGGTCTCACAAGTGTTATTAGTGAAGAATTTGTTTACTGAATACAATATTTCGAAATAAAATTCTAGGAAAGTTCTGTAGATAATATTCAGACGAACGTTCGATTCAATTAAAAAATTAACCCCAAAATTTTAACCCCAATTTGAATCCAAAACATAAATTGTCTGACTAATGAGGGTATTTTCATCCAGCTCTTCTTTCCCAAGCATCATTTAACATAATGCTACTATGGTCAATACATAGGTAAGCAAATTGAACATTTTCAAATGTCCAAATTGGAGGCAAACAGTTAAAGGAAATACTTTCTGTACTAAAGGTATGTTGAAAATGATTGAAGCCTCAATGAGATTTGAAACAAGGCAAAGTCTTAAAATTTTACGATTATAGGCTGGCTTGTTCCGAAAATGGAGACGGATATACCGAACTAATAGAGTTCCGAACGATATTTGGCATCACATGGACGTCTGGCATAGGGAAGATTAAAACACTTTCAATTAGAGAAGTTTTGTGGAGTTTTAAGACTCCATTCTAAGGCTGTAGCTGGGAATTCAGTGAAGTCGTATATTCAACCAGTGTTAGTTAAATGGAGAAACTAGGAAGTAAACTGCCGATTTTATGCGTTTTCTTGGAAAATTTTCTGAAGGCACATAAAATTAAGGGTAGACTCGAAGAAAAGTAACATTTTTCAATATGTTGTTTACTATAAAATACTGGATCACATTTATTGACTGTAAAAGTTAATCATCCAACCGAGACATTTAGTTTTATGTGCATCAATCCAAATTTAAGTTGGTCTTATGATGTACGGAAATGAAAGCCAGTTATTTCCACACTTTTAACGTAACATCTTTTATGACGTCTCGGATGCAGTATTTTAACTATAGCTGTAGCAGTTCCTTTAACTTTAGTTAAGCTTACTAACACATTAACCACCTTCCAGGAATTTACAGCCGAACAATCTTAACTACTGCTTTCCTTTAATACCTTTTTCTATAAAACACTTTCGTATGACGCTAATATCAGCTTTGGATCATTATGAAACTTCCTCCAATCTCTTCTTAGACAATTTGTTAATTGTTCTTTGCTCAAGGGCCCTGTAAGGGCTATCATTTACGTAGGTTTAGTATATTTTATGAGTTGTTTGCATATGAAATACGAGAAATAAACCATCCTTTATGAGACCTCTAATACACATCAACTGGTCCTCGCCTAACCAAATCTAGTACGGATTCTAAGGCATCCCATGTAATAGCACGTTCCAAGGTTGGTCGTTTATATAAAAAAAGCATATAAATTTTATCTGTCTGCTGTAAATAACATGAAAATCCCGAATGGGTATTTCTTTAGCATGCCTTAAAGGCTTCGTGTCAAACAATAAATCAGAAAAACGAAACAAAACGTTCGAAATTTATCATCGGCATGATACTCTTCACGTAAAGTTGTCCATATTTCTTAGTTGGAGAAAGGATGCTTACACATACTGTTATATATTATTTTTCGAATAGAATCATGTCCCTCACATAGAGTAAGAAAAATCAAATCAACATCCTTCAAACCTACACGTATAGTATGCAACCCTTGGGAGTCACTTTGAGCGTCTTATTTTTGATATATTCATAATTTTGCATTTTGCAATACAATTTGTAATATTCTATTTTTATAGAGAAGAAGATCAAGGGTTTTGAATTACACTATGACGAGGCATATTCCTCGGACCTCATATCAAATAAAGCAATTTTTCGCAATCTTCAACCCTTATCTTTTAAGTTGCTAACACCTCCATACATTTCAACCGAGATATGAGAATTCAAATATAAAAAAATATATTGTAAAAGAATACTTCTTACTTGGAAGAAACCTTGGAAAAACGAATATCTGTTTTGAATTTATTAGAATAACCCCATTGGGACAATCAGTTTTGGATTATGTTTCTGTGTATCCGATTTAGAGTTGGGTCATTGTTGTCTACAAGCATGAAACAACACTTTATATTGCTATTGGAATGTTCATGATGATGATAGCTCAAATCTCCAAATATTCAAAATGATATTGTGAGGATTTGATAAAGAAATTATTTGAAAGCTTTGCATCATACCAAACATTATTACGTTTACGATGTGAGTAGGTATGAAAAGTGGTATTCCTATTCAAAATATTCGAGAAATTCATGGTAATATATTTGTATCGAATTGAGTATTGGGATAAACATGTTCTCAAACGTATATAGAATCGAAGGGATAAAATAAAGGACGTGTATTGAAGGGTTTGTTGATTTCAAAGTTTTGAGATTTCTCAAATACCTGATGGCTATTGACAAAGGGGTGAATATATCTTGAAGATTGCATACCAAGAGTGATATGATAATTTTCAAGAACTAACAAATATTGAAGTTTCCTACCTTGTTCATAGTTATGATTCACATGCTATTGTTCAAGTGTTTAGTTCCTCAAAGCTAAGGATTTCAGTTTGTTTCAGATTATTAAGTTGTATCCTTATGGTGAAACGCTTGCCCTTTTCAAGTGGTTAAGTAAATTCCTCAATTGCCTTCCTTATTTAGAATTTATCTCACTAGATATCTGCAAGTCATATCAATTTAAACAACAACAAAATATGAATAGGTATTGTCATCTCGTTGAAAGATAAATTACAACTTGCAAATTGCAAATTGCCTGTAAGCTGGTTAAACATATCGATAAGCTACCAATGTTTTGTTCTACACATTTGTGCTTATCATTTACCCAATTAACGTTAAGTGTGTTATCACCTAGTTTGCTTCGGTTAACCAAGCAAATAAAGAGCTACAGATAGAGCTAACATTTCTGGACTTCTTACGGATAATAAAATTTTATCACTATCGTTTCATTAACTTTTTTGCTTTGCTTTAGTTGAAAACTTCTCACTTGAATGACCGGAAGTGACTCAGCGTCGTGTTCAAGGATTATTTCGGAAGACGTGAACGTGACAGCTGTAGCACTAGTCGTGCTTGTTACCAGAATTTTTGGTGAAAATTTATGTCTATTTTCAAATGCATATATTGTACTTAGTAGGTACAGTGTCAAAAGAATAAATCTCGATCTTTCAAATTCTAATTTCGAAAGGTATGTTCCTTATTTTACAGAGATAACGAAGATGAGACTTCATGATTTATCTTCACTCACAAATCATTATTTTTTCTAAATCACAATTTTCTTTGTTTTTGCAGGACTTGATACTGACATTATAAACTTTCGACCCTTCTCTGTTGGATATCCTTACGGTGTTCGGAAAAATTTCTAATTTATTTTGACATTTTCCTTCCCGTATTTTTGTGACCTTAGTTTATCCTAAAATCAATCAATCAGTTTGGCAATACCATCATGAAGGATTTCTTATGAAAATACGATGATTCTTAAATAAATCCAGCTAAAAGCAAAGAGCTTAAAAAACTCTGCCTTTGATCCAGTAGAAGCAGAATTGATCCGTTTGAAATATTGCAACTTTTGCTGAAGTCCGAAATATTATTAGAATCATAGCTACATATATCATCTTCAAACAGAAATATGTACCTATTTAGTAAGGATGCAATAAGGACCAGATTTCGGTTCATTCTCATAATAGATTCGTTGATTCATTTCTTAAGGAAATATCTTCGTGCGACTCGTTTATGAAGAGAAACACGCAAAACAACCTTACGACAATAAGGTACAAAAGTATACAACGTAACATGAAAGATCCAATTAGCTCCAGGTATGTAAAGGACACACGATTAATTAAAAGGACAATATTTACTAAATTATCGAATGCATCTCATATATCCGCAAACATTCGCTTATTACACGGCTAGAATAGATCCTAGTTCATTTCACTTCACCTGATATACTTTACGTTAACAGTTTTGGAGTGGCGGGTAAAGTCCTTGGATTAAATGGATGTATTTTCCTTCAGTTGGAGGAATTCGGTAAACAGAAAGGAGAAAATTCTTATTTAAAATTCTAAAGAGTACTCCACGTGTTTGCCTTTTGGAGAGAAACAAGCGAATGAAGGATGTGACTAATCAAGAAAGCAAACAGTCGCTGGATTTCAAGTGTAATATAAAGCATAACGGATATGAGCTATGGCGTTGGTGAGGGAGATTAAGTTATCGTTGTGCAGTCATGCATAAATGTGAATTTAATACGGAAGTAATTAGCGGATTATCAAGTCTCAGTGCAATCCAAATGTTTGATTTTCAATAAAAATTTATCTCATATTTAATATTGTTTTATTGTACTTTGTGAATAACACTTGAAACGAAATGATGTTGATGCTTTGTATGTGTGATCGGCTAAACTTTCTAACTCAAGAAACTCATGTATAAAATTCTGCAGTTGATATATTATGAAATTTTTCATAGTGGATTTATTTTCAGCGCTTTGCATATACATAACCAAAAGGTTTGTCTTTTCATAATAAATCGGGGAAAATGTTACAGAGAGGGGACCCCTTTTGGTTTTTCAAACTCTGCATCAATTTTATTTCCGCATTTTGACTATTTTGGTTCTGCGAAGTTCGTTATCACCTTCAAGCTTCACAGCGCAATACGATTTCGGTGTATTTACTGTATACTTTAAATATAGATGACACAAATCTATTTTTCATCAATTAAAACATGATAAACGTGTTAAACGTGTTCCCAAATTAAGAACAAATTGATAAAAATTAAATATTTTTGATAATAATAAAATAAAATACTTTAATAAAACCCAAACTGGTTGATGTCAAGGTGAGAAAAAGGGTATCTTAAAATCCAATGAGGATTAAATTTGTATTTATTTGTATATTATAATATCATCTACATTTATTTGTATTTGTTTGTATGCAGAGTGAGTAAAACACGTAATAACGGCAATAGTGTTTTCGAAATAACACTTAATAACAGAGCAGACTGGAGCTCAGTGTTTATAAATTGTTCGTAGCCGTCGGATATCAGTAACATTATAGAAGTCAGTTGATGGTTGTATAGAACTTAAGAAAAATTAAAGATGCAATACATTTTGGGCATACTTGTTGGAGTTATTCTTGCTAATACAGCGTGTGCAGACAGTTACTTGAAGGAAAAACGTGAATATAGCTACTTTGATGATATTTTTCCAGAAAATATTAAGTATGGTACAATTATTTATTAGCGGAATGGTTATCACCGTGCGATACACACGAACCGAATTATGACAACTGCGTAAGCACGAATACTCAAGAATTATTGCGAAGGATAGCAACTGGATTACCAGGATTCACGGCCATAGAATCAGTAGATCCTTTTAAAATAAATCGAATCAATATAGAAGAAACAGGATCTGGGCCAGTGAACTTCAAAGTAGATCTGCGCAACGTTTTGGTGCATGGATTTAAAAACATTGTTGTGAAACAGAGCCGGTATGTGGTTGAAAATCAAAAAACGGGGACTTTTTATTCGAGCCTATTTACCTTAGCCCGATCGGAAATGCAAATTGGAAAATGAAAATTTTTGTTCCCCATCTTGATCTTGAAGGAAAATACAAAATTGATGGACGAGTCCTTATTGTTCCAGTAATTGGTGATGGTCCGTTCAAATTTCGACTTGGTTAGTAATATTGCAAGTCTAGTGCGACTACTAATTGTGACTTCTCTTAGTTAACCTCACGGCATCTATTATATCACAAGTGAAATTATATGAGAAAGATGGCCATAAATTCTACGATATGATGAATCTCAAAGTAAACTACAAAATTGAAGGTTTGAAAATAAGAATGGATAACCTATTCAATGGAAACCAACAGCTTGGTATAACAGAAGTGATCTGACTTTATGCTATCAATACTAAAATGTTTAACTTATTTCAGGCGATGCAACAAATTCTCTTCTTAATGAAAACTGGGCAGATGTGGCTGATGCCATGAAGCCATCACTCATAAAAACAGTTGAAGCGGTCCTGTTGCGAATAGCCAAGGCTGGATTGGGGTTTGTTCCAATAGATTACATATTGAAGGATGTAGAAGAGTTGCAGGGAAATTAATTTTGTGTGATAATCTTATAATCGGAATTAGAATAGTATTTGCTTTTATGATATATTGAATATGGCTTGTATTTTTTTGTATTAAATTTAATGGAATCAATAAAAGCTTTATCAAACTAAAAGAAATTTCTTGGTTGAAAAATTTTTTTTCGATGAAAACATTTACTGAAAATTGCCTTTCAGAAGAAGCAGTCGGAAAACAATCGGAAATAAAATTGTTACCTTTACGTGAAGGGAACCAAACATTTTTCGGTCTGATTTCCGACTAAATTCCGTCACATATTCTTAACAGAGTATATCTTCCGACTTTTTTCAGTTTGGCCTCACTTATACGCTTGATTTCCAATTGAATTCGAGAAAAATTCAAGTTTCCGATTGTTTTATGTCACTTTCATGACAATAACTAATTATCAATAACTAATTAATTAATCAAATGCTTTAACATGTTAACAGGTTTCTATACTTTAAACAACAACTGGAATTATGAATTCACTAATTTTCGTCTGATATCCATAAGCTACTGGTGATGTTATTAATGAGAAATAAATTTTCAAGGTTCCATTGCAGACAGCCCGCAGACAATCAGATATTTTCTGATTTCTTCTTATATCCATAAACTGTTTTTTGTCTGACATCCATAACATATTGGTGATATTAAAAAGAACATTATAACTAGCAAAAAAATCTTGAAAGGTCCACTATTTGGAGTCTGTAGACAATCATAAATTTACCATCCTATAAATTTAAAGATTAGCATTTGAGTTCAAGAAATGAAAACATTTCATAATTTAAAATTTTTTTTCCAATAACTCAAAACACCTTGTTTTGAAAGCGTACACAAACCGGTGAAAACTTGATTTTAATACCACGCAATTTTTGGAAACCGACAGCATATTAAATTTTATATAAACAAATTTTGTTTTCATTTGCATTCATTCACATTAAAATTATTTAAAAACAAACTTATGTATGTTTTTACACTGTAACAAAAAAGTGATTTGCTGGAATAAAATCAAAAACATGAGACATAATAGTTAGGACGACCTGTTCGGAAGCTTTTATTAGTGATGGTTTCATAGCTTCGTTAACCTCTTCCCAGTTCTCTGTCAACAAGCGGTTTGTTTGAGCCGCTGCAAAATAAAAATAATTTAACAAACTGGCATTGATGGTTGTGTTAGTGGTTTTACTTAGTTCTTTATTTCCATTAAATAAGTTATCCATGTTTATCTTGAATCCCTTCATTCTGTAGTCAAACTTTGTCGCTTTAGGTACGTGAAATGTGTATCCTTCTCTCTCAGTTGAATTCACTTTAATACCAATGGCCATATCTACATCGGCTATAATTTCATGAAATTGAATCAGCAAATAAACCTTCTTCTTGTTAAATAAAACATACTAGCTTCAATTTCAACTTTCCCTGCACCAACCAAGGGAATTACGAGAATCCTCCCGTCCACCTCATAGTTACCTACCATTCGCCACTTTTTGACGAGTCCTCTCGTTTTCCAAATATTTTTCTCGAACCTTTTCATGCAGAAATTTTGTTCGTAAGTCATGTTTATTAACAAATCAACGTCAGTCAAATTACTTTGCGTATTTCATTTGTGTCGTTCCAAACCCATAAATGTCAACATCTTTCAATTTTATTTTGATATTAACACCAGAAGAACCAGATTCCGCTATCTCCATGGAATCTACTCTGATTGGTTCGATTGTTTTCACAGCCTCTAATCCTGGAATACCAGTGGCAAGATTTCGATACATATTTTGAAAGTTAGCAGTTAAACATGGCTCCACATCTGGATCACTCAAATCACACTGATTTAACCAGTCCGCTGTAGTGAAATAATCAAAGAAAACTTTAAACTGTAATCAAAACAAAATCTCTGAACAGGAGATATTTTCCCTTACGCTTTTCTTTCAAGAAATTTTCACCCCACACAAAATTAAATGTTACACAGAAAGTTGCGTAAAAAATTAAACAAAATTTTAACATCTTTTTTGTATCAGTCAATTCACAGAGACCAAATATAACTGATTAGTTCTAAAACTCAAATGTTACATACGAAAAATCTACAACTAATTGTTTAAATGATTGTTGGGATGCTTATAACCCAAGATTTTATTCTACAAGTTTGCTACACATTTTGTAACAAAGGTCATGTATTCCGGATCCATTATTTTTTCAAAAGTTTCTTCTTCGCAAACCAGTCGGACTTCTGGGAAATTTCAAATTCGGCAGACTATAAGCTACAAAACCTGCAAATGTTATTCTTTTGCAAAAATATGTGACTATGAGCAAATTTGCGACGTCCTTCTCTTGGGAATGAATAAATAGTTTTCTCTACACAAGTTTGTTGGTCATTTGATCTTTTTTCCAAAAACTAGATCCATGATAAACAGTTGTAAGTATTTTATTTATTTATTTTATAAGTCTATATTCCATACAAGCTCTACCAATAAATTATTATGTAGGTATCTCCTGCTATAAACTTGTTTTGTTGATCTAAATAAGTTGTTGCTATCAAATTTATTGTGAGTCAAATTTTCGAACTTGTTTTTTAAACATTTGGTGTAGTAGTAAAAGAAGAACGTTTTCGATGACAAAGAAATAATGTCAAATAATCTGATAAATAATGCACTGATTCATAAAACTCAAAGTCAGTTCAATCCGAAATCCTAAACCTAAAGGCTAGATTCAACATCAAGCTTATAAAGCTATGATGTTGAAAACCCAAAACCACTGGCATGCAAACCATTTAATACCTCAAAAGTAAATTAAACTCGAAATTGAAACGTGAGCCTCAAAAACTAAACAACATACTAGCCACGAGCCTTAATTACGCCAAAACACGCTGCTTGACAGATTTGTTTAGAAGCAACGTCAGGGTAATTTTCCAGCATATCAGGCTAGGGAAAATTTATCAATTGTTTTTACTCAAAACATTATCGTAATGCATGAACAAAGAGAATCTGTTTGCATATGCATCCCACCACTATCTGCATTTAGACGACAGGATAACCGACATGACTTTATTGCTATTCGTCAGGACACTAGCATCACTGAATTTAATAGTGACATTAAAGCAAGACGATAGAATCAAAAGTAATTTGTACATGTTGTGGTATAATTCGCTTCAATATCAGATATCACAGAGGTTATTCAAGCGGTATATGCTACAAAAACTGTTTTATATCATTGGTAATCTCACGTTTTCCAAATAATTTGCAACGTTTGGAATTTTAAGTTTGTTAAAGTGCTACAGAGTTCAAAAAATAAAAGAAAAACATATCTATGTACGTATGTAGAAAATAATTGCTACTGCAATTCAAAAATCTTGTATGGCTTAGATTTTTTAAAACATGTACAGCATATAACCGTAAAATGGCGATTTTAAAAACGTTATTCCTATAGCCGGTACGTGTCATATCAATGAAATAGAACATCAGTCCATACCTGATTGCAATAAAAATCGCTTGATAACGAATCATTCACAGATAAATTCATATGAAAATACATTGAAAAAAAGTTAAACGAAGAAAATAATCCTTTGGAACGAGTTCCATTAACGTTTTGGTATTCCCATCGAAAAAGGTTAAAAGTACATACATCCACTCAAAATGGTTACACTTCAAGTTCAATCTTTATTATGCAACTGATCCCTGGAAATGATTCTAGTCAGGTACGAGAGGATACACAATACATTTCGAAACATACAGTTACTGAAATTTTATATCAGAGTCCTTAGATGAATTCATGCATGGAGGCTACTGAAGGTTTCGTTTTATGGAACAAAGTCCTTCTCATATTACGAATGCTTTCTAGTAGCACATTATAAAACTGCATGTTCACTTTTGAACACGTAGGTGTGTTGTTTACTTGCACAAAACCATTTTTCTTTGCAATTTCACAGCCAAACAATAACAATGACGGTGATGTGTGTAAATCTCTTATCCTTGCATTTCAAGCTCCTCAGAAAGTTGATATTTATCATATACATTATATGTTATACTTGTATGTTCTTTTTCCTCAACTCACAACAGTTCGATATTATTTAATACGCTTGCATGGTTACCAAGCCAATGCGATTTCTTTGATAAATATTACACTTAAGTAGCTTTTGTAGTGATATCAGACAAGTCATTTGATATTTGAAGATCAGTTTGCAATTTGAAAACAGTCTTTTGAGGGTTCTTCGGTAGGGATATTTCATAACAAAACTTACAAAAGAGTCTTGTAAGTTCGGACGATTAAACTCATACTTTTATTATGTTGACAAAGACCGAGTAAAGCTGGACACAGCACTAGTTTAATTGAAACAAACTTATGATTTATTTTCTTTTCCTTTGAAGTCACTCTTCAAATATCACATTGGAGAATATTACTCTGTTGGAAATTTTTTATTTAAAGTGCAGAGAAATGTTCCAACAAAGCTCAGTAAAAAACAAAACCATCAAGAAAAATTGAGGAAATCTATTGGTTAATAAAAAGCGTCTCTTCGGTAAATATGAACATAACATTTATTGTGGTGGTATTAACATTTATTCACTTGTAGCGTTGAGGATATTAAACATTTACAATCACCCTGTAGGAACCTATTCATGTGGGTGGAAGCAAGAATCAGTAAATTAGAAAGAAACAGAATGAATAAGGCAGTACACATTCGGAACTACTCAAAAGCAACTCAACTGGTTGGTAACATGGGTCACTGAACATTTTACTTGGGACACATTAGTGATCACGCTCCACACACGGATCACAGAACTGATCTGAACTCCCTGCTGACTACGAAACACAAATATCATATCTGAGTCGCCTTGTGACTGGTTATCAATCCAACAACAACAATAATAATTTCCATTAACATTTGATTACATTAGTAACTGACTTTAGTGATCAGTTACTCCTCACTAGCTCCGTGTGAGGATGGCTTAACTGCGCAACAAATGGCCGCGCACTTCTACAGTTCTACAATTGTATCTGCATATTATAGACACTGTTACACTTGAGCGATCTGGATCAATCACCACCAGCATCGACAATTTTGTTCTACACATAATTCGTAGTGGAATTCGTTTTTCTGTTATGATTTGTTCACAACAGGACAAGGAGTCCACCTCACGAAGAACACTTGCCTTTTTCATACTCTTCAAAGGGTTAATAAATGTCACCTTTCGAAGTGAAAACGTCTTTCTTCTCGTTAAGTATTTACATTGATAGCCAGTTGAACTTTCTTGTGTTCTTGTGAGACTAACAACGGTCAAGGTACAAGTGAATAGAACATATTTGTAAATATTTATTTTGCCGCGACGTCATCGGGCTAGTGTAAACGCCTACGCGTGATTGTTGTCAATTAGGGTAAGGCAAAATTATGAATTAGTGTAGCGTGAGAACGCGTTAAGACAGGATGTTGAGTTGGGTGCCATTGATCTTGATCTTGAAAAGAACTATCCGGACCTAAAGTGAAACAATAGATTTATTTGCCGAAATACAAGTAAAATCGGTATTAGTTTGCAAAATGAAAAAAATTAAAGAAATCATATGAGTCGTAAATTGAATTAATCAAAACGAATTTAAAAACACCTAAAATGTCCAATGCCGAGTAAATGTCAGAGCAACGGCAGCATAAAAGAAGAAATGAAAAAAGGCGCAAAAAATAAACATGTGATTTATCATTTCTGTCACCGTACAACTCCATATAACCATTGTATAAGAGATATTGCTTTAAGTACATACTAATAAGAAACACTTATTGTAATTTTATCCCGAAGTTTTCACGGAAAATGTACGGTGTGGACCTTGACTGGGCCTTTCGATTTTTATCTTCTAATTTTTTTTTGCTCACTTTGTATTCTTTCGATATATTTATCTTATTAATAAAATAATAAAGTTTCATTAATCGTTACACAACACTATTTCCTCTATGAACATCTCCTTTCTCTTTTACTCACATTATTATCTTTTGATACAATTATCTTACTTTGGTTCACTCCTAACTATCCAACTGCTGACCGCCTGAGTCCCCGATTGCCTGACCAACCGCTAAACTGACCAACTGACCAACAGAACTAACTGGCTTACCAACTGCTCCGTGTGTCCCACGATCCTTTTCATTTTCTTCATTCCTTTTAGGAACATTTCGAAAACTGTGCATTACCGATAATCCATTTTCGGGGCAGGCGTGGTCGGCGTTATGCGATCTTTGGCCTCCTTTCCCGGTGGTTGCTTGGAATTTGTAATTCCAATACGTAATACGATCTTGCCTTCAAATGGCACTGTCAATTAATTTTTTGTTGATCGTAAGGTCTTGACTTTATGGTCTTCAAATACCAATTCTTAGGCACCGTTGTTAAAACTGGTAAAGGAATCATAAGGACCCTTTTCAAGTAGTCATAATTTGTGGTCGAAAAAATCATGGGTTAACACCTCACGATGACGAGGGTGGGCTAGTAAATCATGGGTGCTAATTACAAAGAAATGGAAAGTGAGGATGCACACGATTGCGTCCAGGCATGGAATCCTTCCAAGCGCTGATGAGGGTTAGTTGAGGTCCCACCCGAAATCCCAAGCCGATAGCTTCTTCATGTTGTCGGCCCTTTTTATAATGCTGTTCCTCACCCCATCACCACCGATGGGACAATATTATATGCGAGTCGCTACGATCTATCGAGCAATTATTGAAGGAATCAAAGACTAATGGCAAATTAAATATACATAAATTATTTTATTAAGCAAATACACTCATTCAACAGCAAACGATTCGTAATAAGAGTCGAGGCATTAAATCCTTACCACGTTTTCGATATAGCTAAGGAGCGAGTTTTTCCAATTCGTGATTTAAAATATTTTGAATATAAGCTTGAAGGAGCACATGACTCATAAATTGAATCGTACATGTGTATATATAGTGTAGAGCTAAGTACTCTTTGACAAGATATTCTATAGACACTGGCTGTCCGGTTATATTTCTGTAAAACCTAATCATACAGTACAACTGGATGGAGCCAAGAAGAATCGTCAGCACACTGGAGAAAATTGAAAATTTAAATAGCTTCCAGTAAATTTTCCTATCAACACCCAGCTCCTTATGCAGTTTCTCGAGGATTTTTCTGTAATGCGTTGTTCGAGGAAGACACATCAAGTTCTTCAACACGTTCGCGAATATAACAAGAACGGTAATCATATTAAATGCTTTCCATATAAACGTTCCAGCAGATGAAATCCTTTCGTCGGCAATTATTGGCTCAACAAAATCCTGTGGTCGCAAAGATGCTGACCTAATGAAAACCACTAAATAAAGGCTTAGATGAAGAACTGTAAAAGCTGTTCCTGATATTGATAGCTCCAAGTCCTTATCGTTCCTTCTGCTCAGCTGGAAAGGAAATACTCCAGAAACTCTGAATAAAAATATCATGCCACGAAAAGCTGATTCAAAATCACTGGGCTTTTCGAATTTGAAAAGCAGTCTTTTGTGCACGTTTCTTGAAAAGCGCCTAGCACTCATTTTGATAACATACACCTTTCTTTTTCACTTTGGAACTGCAGTGTGCCAAACAATTGAACATGTCGAAGGGCCTCCATTAACCTAATTAAAGGGGCGGAATATAATATTTATTACAATGATGATAGTTCTAATAAATTTGTCGGAGTCACGAGTGGACTGGATAAGATATTAGATTCCAATAGCTACATCTATTTTCATAGTGAAATCAATGATTATCTTTTAAAGAATTTTAAACCGCAACTTTATTTGTCTACAAAAGAAATTTTGCAAGCACATCATAGTTATCATGATTGCTACAATTCAAAATAATGCAATTCACGGTAATATAGAATGTCCAATATGACATGAATTCGTTCCTACTGGGATACATAAATTTTCATCATTCTCATAGTACCAATTTGAGAAAGTATAAAATTAATGCAATTAAAATGAATTTATTAATTAAAAGCAATAAATGTGAATTATATTATATGTGTATTACATGACTGTGCGAACATGACTCTGTTGATGAAAGTATACTCATTTGGATTTCAGAATTTGTTGGTTTAGTAAAATAAAATTTAAAATATTAAGATAAAGTTTCCATACTAAAGTTGCATACATGATATCGTACCTATTTCATAAATGAACTGATGATATTTAACTGCTAGTGCAGATTCTAGCGAAACATGTCTCCCACGAGTGATATCCAAACTTTCAACAATAGACGAACACAATTTTATGCTGATAATGTTCAAGTTGATATACAGTCTCATTTGAAATTTACAAGGGTCTAGTTTTGCAGATAATTCATTTTATAACGATCTGCGATAGAACGCAGCCAATAACTATTTTGTAAACTTACTCAAGCATCTTCGTAATAATAAGGACAAAGGATGATTTCGTCCACATAATGAAGCTTGAATTTCTTCAAAGTTGAAATATTTTTAGAGAATACAAGAACTTTCAAAGCATGGCATATTGTCTGAAAAAGGATATTAGAGTTTTCAGCTTATGTTTCTGATAACAATTTGTAGCGCTCACAACCATAACACTGAGCGGTTTGCATAACTGTGGAAAAATGCATTAAAATAATGTAAACAAACGTTCCTCTAAGGATTATTAACTAGAAGATAACCTTGGATCCATGCAAGTCTATACAAACTTATAAATTCCTACGCAAGGATCATCGTTGAAAGTAACGTTCCTTCTTTACCAACTCTTTATTATTCACCACACAAACATTTTTGTAACAAAATAAAGTTTATCTTGGAAAGTGAAAGTTTCTTGAACCAAAGGAGATAAACATCGGGTATAGAAGTTTAAATTTTCATTAGAAGTTATTCTCGAGTATCCTCATGTATCTGAGAATCCCTTATACAGCAAACACCAAACAATTCCACGTGGAACAGAATAGCCCAGTCAACTTTATAAAGTTGTCTGTGAAGAAGCTCGAATTTGAAAGGATGTCTTCGTCAAAAACCAGACATCTTTGGCGTAAAGTAGTGGAAGTTGCTTAAACGTTATATTATTTAAATACCAGTCCTTAACTTTGAAATGCGAGACAACTTCTGAGTTGTTTTGAAATTCTTCTGTTCTTCCTGTTATTGGACGATTTTTTTTTTGTTTGCAGAAAGTTGATAACTTTGTCCTTCAAAAACACTTACAAAAATTCTTTCCAAATGCCTTCATTGAAGTTTCAAATTATTTAAAGAACAAAGTAAAAACTGTTTCTGTTCAAACGTTTTTATATTTGCTCTTCGAATTTCAATTGAATTTAATTTGTATTACATACATACATACATACATAATGTTTTTTTTTTATTTTTTCGTTTATTTGGAAAACCAACAATTCGCTCAATTTTACCCTAACACCCACATACCCACATATGTATTCTCAGGACAATTGAATCTCTAAATTTTTAAAATACAAGAAATTTGAATTTCTCTACAAACCATATCCACTATTTTTGCCAAGGTGCTGTAAGCCACACATCATGATCTACTTAAGCTCTTTCATAATTTTCAATATCCTTCCGATCCTTACATCCTTGCATTATAAATTTAACGAAAGGCACTTCATTTTTCGCAACGATGGATAGGTGAATTTATCTTTTATTGATGATTTTTCGCAGTCTGCGCCAGTTGTGCTTTACTCAATGCCTGATACACTGTATACACACATATGTAACTTGTTTTCAATACACCAGCAAACGATATGAGAAAGGTCAAAGTTCATATAAAATTCTAATATAATTGATAGATGTTCTATCAAATTCGTTACATTCTTCCGGTTGTAGACAATCCTGGTTGACATTGATAAATTTGTTTTGGAATTTTTTCACAGACGAGAGAATAGAAGGTCTGCCATGAGATTTCCTTATCACTGCGTGATAATGCGATTTTCATCAAGAATACACCAGACGCAACGATATAGGCATTATACATATATTTATTAGTAAATACAAGTCAATGAAATTGAAGTTAATTAGACTAATATTACTTCGTTTAAATATCATCAACCTTCAAACATGAACATACATGACTAATTCAAACATATGAAGCAGTCCTTTGATTCATTGTGGGCATTTTATGTTGAAAATGAATGAATATCTTGTTACTGCTGGACAATTGAACGATGAAAATTTGAGTCCTGTCACAACACATCAAATGTAACTTTTGTGGTATTTGACAAAGGATTACTGTTACAATCCTTTCCGGGAAAGAAGATGAGATGGAAAATGGATAATTCTGACCTTTTTTCTTGGAAGTAAAAAAATTGTAGAAAAGTTTGGCATTAGTTTCGTGAATGCCTTCCATAATACCATTATAGTTCCTTAAAGTTATATCGTTATAACCCGAAATATCATCCTTGGAAACAAAGCCCTTGCAGAAACAAAATTTTCTACTTTTTCATCTTATGTTGTTTCAAGAAAATACTGTAATATACACAAAATCTTATTTGAAAGTTTTTATTATATCATGGATGTAGGAAAGTTTTACAAAACTGTTTCGTATCGCAGAATGAAAATTTTGAAGCGACGAAATAGCATCTGGATAGATAGAACGGTGTAAGGATGTGAAGAATAAGATGTGACGAAAGTTTCTTTATAAATTATTTCAAAAGGGCTTATAAATGTTTTCATAAAGACCCAATACTGATGTGAATCGTTTTAAAGGTTACATAAATTTCAACGTGCTCTTTTGTATAGAAACAACAATACATTACGTGTTTGGTTATCACAATGTTCACTTTTATTCTCGATAATAACACCTAAGACGATGTACCGTCTGCACTTTTGAACCCGTTTTTGTAATATCCTTTAAATTTCCAGGAAATAACGCCGTGAACAAATTACAAAGTTTTAACGCTTATTGTCTTTTATTGTCATTGAAAGATTCACACAGTTTTCATAGACATACAGTTTTCTAAACAGAATCTACTGTGTCGAAAACTATCGTTGAAACCTTTTAAAGTTTCTTAAAACTTATTTTAATTAATTTAAAGTTTCTTGTTGCATTTTTCTTTAGCATTTTGCTAGGATTTGGAAACAAAACACTTAATTTAATCTCTATTTCAAATCAAATATATCAATATAATGACAGAACAAAGAATTCCTTGGGGGCAAATTGAAGCATTTCATATGACAAAATTGATTTGAGTAGCGTGTATGATGCACGCAACAATATCATGTTAGCGAAAACGAATGTGAAACTTTTATTCTAGTTGGACATAGAACCTCAAGCATTTCACTTGAAACTTATCACAATGGAGTGGGCTAAAAAAAAATTCGCCTTACTAAAATCATCTTTCCTCCAATTCATAACACCAGAGTATATATACGATCCATTTAAGCCGCTTCTTTTTATATATTCGATTCTGGGAATCAATCCATATTACTTTACTAAGGAGAATGTAACGAAAGTGTCCTACATAAAAGTTGCTCAAACTGTGGTGGTTTTCACGTTTTACGTTATAGTGAATATACAGCTGCAATATGTCGACATGGATACGTATATCGAACCTATTATAGCTGATGATCATATAACGAGAGTCGGTCAGATAATTATCAAAGATGTACATATTATAGCAGTTATGACAATATTCATAAAAACTCTGATAAATTTAGAGTTTCACCGGAAACTGAGGACTCAAATTCTTAAGCTAGAGGATATATCAAACAAGCTTGAAGTAGACATGGGCTCTGTGAACAGGACACTATTTTGGCTCTCAGGAGGAATGATTCTAATGTTGATTGCGTTTTTCACAGCATCAACTTATACATCTGTACACTTCTATGAGAGAGTGAAATCAGAACAGCCATCACTTCAGTATATTGTTACAGTTGTTTTAACAGAAGTTTATATCCTTGTTTATATAGTTTACTTTTTGGTTTATGTTTTGGGGACAAACATTTTTACATTACTTATAAATCAGAAGTTGAAGCAATATTTGCCGCCTGAAAAGTATTGAAACCCAACAAAACTACTTTGAAAACTAGCTAGACATGCTCATAATTTATAATTCTTTAGACGTGCTTTGTTCATTATTTACGAGCTTTATTAATACAAATTTATGTAAAGATGGAATAAAACAAAATTTTAGAATGTGACATTCAACAATTGATTCGGAAATTTTTCTTCATTACAAGCTTACCAAGAATATCCTTTGTTATCCATGATATTCCGTTGCTTTTGTATCCCGTGATGTGGAATTTGCGTTAACATTTTGTAAGGATCGTGTTCTGTTAATGTAGAATAATTTTCAAATTTAGCAATCGACCGTTCTATAAATGTGAAAAGAAATTGTTCAACATTAAAATAATCTGAAACATTTCTTAATTTTAAGTGAAATTTATGTTCGCATTTGCATATCCAAAAACAAAAAAATGTCCTTTAGCATGAAGATGAATCCGTAGTGGAGTTCTGTTGAGTTAAGGGGAATGTCTCTGAGACATGAGTTTTATAATTTATACATAAATTTATCTGTCGCTAGAGATGATGGACGTAATAAATGTAGAACCATTGGCGTCTTGAATCCTCCTTCTAATTTATCATGTTTTATTTGGAATTGATAAGTGTACTTAATATGAAAATATGAAAGTTTAACTATGTACCAGCTAGCTCCTAATGAGTGATGATTTGCATAAACATGTCTGATGATAATAAAATTTCAACATATTTAATTTGTAACTTGGAGATATTAAATTGTTAACTTAAAATTATTACTAGACAGAAATATCTCCCTTAATTAAAAGCACAGCTCGTAATTTTTTTAATTAATTTACTAGTTATAATTAAATTGAAAAATTCATTAAGAACCAAAAACACATTCTGTAACTTAGAAAATCCACTTTCTGATTCTTTAAAAAGAGGAAAAAATATTTAAAATTTTGAACACTTTTATTTGGAGAATTGAACAAATTTTGTTAAATGAACACGATTAACACACATCTGACAACGGTTACAGCAAAACTAAGAGTACTTGGTATGTATTAATTTTTACTAAACTATTTCATAATAATATAATTGCTAACTATTGTCCCTAGAAATTTTATAAGGTTTGGTATGTTCCCACGTTTCTAACCTGTACATATAATTTAAATTAATTCTTAAATGCAATTTAAGAATATTTCTTTCATATATGTATGTAGATACATTTAATCAACTATAGGTTATTGCATTTCACAAAGTAGGTACAACTGCCCGAAAACCATTTCAACACATTGAAATACCTTACTTCCTTTGGTAACTGCAAGCATAGTGCTCCTAGAATTCCTTAGACCGTTTGAGGTTAAACGACCATCCATTGATCTGTTCTGGGAAATTGACGAAAGTTTCTAGCTTTGATTTCATTTTAAGAACACGATTGTAGAATATAGTTCTTAATATACTCAAGTCAGGGTGTAATAAATTATAGAGGAGTTAACTGCAAGTGGAAAATTTCTTCAAAACCCTTAGAAAATATCTGACAAGGGAATAGAATAAATGAGAAACGTCAATTGTAGCAAGGTTTGCTGAGGTAAAAAGGATTCAGCATTAAAGCAATTTGAACCGATTGGATCAATATAAATTATATGTATTTTGCAATTCCCCTTTATCTTATTGCACAATTTGAGCGATACATTATGGATACACGTAATGTGTATTTTTCGATGGAAATGAAATATATATCAACAGTAAGATATCGATTTACAAACATTGCTTTAGCAAAATCAATATCTTAATATCAATATTTGTCGCTGTGAATAGATACACTGCTGGAAATTAATTTCACTGTGAAAATCCAAATAATCTTTTCGAGTATATCGAATATCATAAAATCATAGCTGCATTTTGAAAACGAGCATCGACGAAACCAATCCCATCCATAGTAGAAAATAAATAATATAATCAATATAATCCATAATATAATAATATTATAATAATATTATAATATATTATATAATAATATTATAACAATATAATCCCATCTATATTGTCGACAATTTGAAGGTACTTTTGGAACTCGTGGTTCGATCAAACATGCGATGCGCCAAATCATACTGAAGCTAATAGTCCTGAGGGCTGTGTTTCCTTACCTACAAACATACTTACAAGAGGAAAGCATGTCTCAATTCTGTAAGAAAACAAGAATATAATTCAAAAACAACTGTTTCCGCTCATCACGAATTACAAATTAAGGAAAATAAAGAAACTTTGAAGACTCACCAAGTCTCAAATGCCAACAACCATGTCAACGCTTACCTTCAAGTAACTCATCAAATTTACGTGTCTTTTGAACTTTGTAGACACCATCTGTTTCAAGAAACTCAAAGTTTATCCATCAGTCGGAAGTTGATACACAAAAATCATGGTTTTAACATACATGTATACAAATGTTAGCAATTTACTTTATTGAACACATGAAGAAAAAAGAAGTTAGTCCTTAAAATTGGATTTCGAAATTTTCTTAATCTTTTTCGCACTTAATTTTCGTATAATAACCTTTTGTACAAAACTAATGATGATAGCTCCACCTTTTATATCCATTAGTTTGTGATAAAGAAGTTCTAACAAGTTTTTCTTAGTAATGTTAGCACGAATGCAGGACAAAGTTTTCATGCTAGTCACACGCCATTAAACTTTTTCTTCATTAATTACTCCTAACCTCAGGCTACAAGCTCCAAAAAGAGATATGGTATGAGACGAGAAGCGAACGTGCTGCCTTGAAATTAATTTACTGGATATGAAAAGCTAATATATTTGACAAGTGTATCCTTTATGGCGACTTCACCGAAAGTATTAGGTATTGAAACTCTCATGGAACATTTTACTGACGCATCAGCATCGTTTGGAATACGTCGTGTTATCTGGATTTTCATGCATTTTCAGCCCAACGAACAGCCGATTTGTTAACTTATATCTACTTTAACATCCATTTATGATAAGACGTTGAATTATCCTTGTTGCAATTTAGCATCCCCTTGCCTTCGTCACCAGCTTTCAGTAACTCGAATTTGCTTGTCTTCCGAGATCCTTTTTATAATGCAACATAGCTAGTATGTGAACACCCCTGCCATGATTCTGGATACGTTCCAAATACACTCCCATTAGTACACTTTCAACTTCTTGACGTGATATTTTGTTTTCTTGTATCCTTTATGTGTTGCACAAGCTCTTCTCTCCTTGACAAGTGCAAATCCGTAAGAGATGATCTATTAATGTCTATCCCTAAACATATTCATTTCTTCCACAGAGCACGTCAAGCCCCTCACGTTTGACATTAAGCTGTGTTGAGGACATTATATCCTACACCTTACGTAGTAGATGGAAAGGCGAACAACGATTTTTTGTTTCTGTATCGCCTATCTTTTGTATTAATGGAAATATATGCTTCTAAAGAGTAGTAAAAAGGACTTAATACTTTTCTCATTATTAATATTACCCATATATCATTCTAATCAATGTCTCTTTTAAAGGACTTTCCGACTTACATTGGATAAAATTCATACTATTGAAAATCATTCCGGGAAAAGCCATAAAAGTCATCAATAACACTGAAAACCAGGACATTCTATGAACTAAAGGTGAGAATAAGTAAATCGTCCTTCGATAACCCAAAGTATTTAATATGCTATTCAACTTTTTTGCTTTAAGGCTTCGGGTAAAAGGTTTATCTTGAACAAGCTCCGTTCGGCAAACCTTAAAAATGAATTGTATTCCAGAAAGGACTGTTTAAAGATATACAAAGGAAACACCCGTTTTCATAGCGACAACAAGATGTAAAGCAACAAGATTCGTGTTGTGGTTGTTTCTCAAATTTCTGGACATTCTAATTTCACTTAACACAGATCTATCCTGCTCCCATCCGGTGAACAGCCGGAATACAATGCAAAGGAAGTTCTCGTAAATTCATTCAAAATACCTTCCTATGTAAGTTGCCAGTTTCCAAAAATTTATTGTCTAATTTTGTTGCTTTCGTTTATTCTTCCGTGTTGGACTACTGCATGTCCTGGAATGGGAAGTAGTAAGAAACGCAATAGGATATTAAATTCCTGCTCGTTTTACCCTCCCAACAATGAGAGAGATCGTGTCCTTCTCCTATTCATGGGTATTCGTTTCCCAGTCTCGTACTTTATGAATTTCTATTTATTTTAACAAAATATTCTATAAATTTCCGCGGCCATGATAGTATTTATGTGTGAATTATTTTTGGCATTCTGCATTTTAGGAAAATTTATTGAGGCTCGTTACTTTAACGACGACTTGAAAAGACAAATTTCCATGCTAAGATAATTGCATGCAATAAAAGGATATAGAGACTTGGATTGTTTGAGAGTAAAATATTTTGTCCTTTTAGTTTTCTTTTACTTGTCCTGTTTGTGTAAGGGAATGCCAAACATTCGGGCTACAATTTTTCCCGTTGAAATGTTTTTGGTTGCGATTTTACTGAAAATTTATTGAATTAAAGTAGGTTTTTGACCACGAATTATACGTTATTTATATAAAAAATATTATGTACCAGTTTGCTTGCCAAGTAAATTAAAATTCAGGCATAAGATTTTCCACAAAAGTCACGAAGTATCTTAAAAACCTTTAAGAAATCACATAATACATTAAGACATGAAAACCAAGAAATGTAGTAAATGTACGGTTTCTCAAGATACTAGAAGGATTTCTCATATCCTAAATGGACTTGTAGGATTCTGTGACATTTTTACTGCAGACAAAGTTCACATTCTAGTCATTTGTTGTATGGTGTTAAGATTTTAATTACTGAGAAAGCATTAGAGTCAAAAGATAGGACCACAGATGGTTCAAAACAGCTTGACCTGGTTTTTCTGCAATAAAGAGTCATTTTGTAAGAGCTGACAAATTTCAGTTTATCCATTATAAAGAACAATTTATCAGATTCATGTCTACACTACCGTCTTATGCAATCACGCAGAATCAATGTGCAGGCAAGTAGAAAATTTAAATTTGGTTTTATTGAGAATACCTTCCCTCAACGAACAAAACATACGAATTCGCTAGAAATACAAGTTTCACTGTGTTCTTGTTACGGATGCAATGCAATCATGATTTGAATACGATATCCTGTAAAGAGCTGAAGAAGAAATTTTTAAAGTCAAAATGTAAGCATTACCAGAACAATTTCCAAGTCCTTCACTAGAGATCAATATTCAAAGGAACTTCAAGTCTCTAATGCGTGCACACAAGGTCTTGAATCTAACTTAAAATCGGATTCGTTTCAAATTTAAGCGCACATATGTACATATACGTACACTTTTCACCTCAAGAAATAACACAAGACTGGTAATGTTTTCATTCCTGGCAAAACCAACAACTGGCCGTTAGAAGAAATTGAACGTCCTTTAAGTTTAACAAAAACTCTTGTCCCAATGCATCCTTTGTGCATAAAATTCTTGGCAAAAGTCCCAAATATACATCAAAAACCAGTTAACCGTATCGTGTTCGTGCCACTCAGTTTTCCATTTACTTAAGCTTTGAAAAGCTGAATTTGTATCCGGGAACAGGAAAACGAATCGAACGACGAGATTCCTTGCTATTCCCTAAGACACTCAAACACGAAAGACACTTAAGAAGAATCCTAGATATCTCTGCAGATACACGCTATGTGGCTAGAGAATTTACTAATATTGCTATTTGCTACAATCAATATATGTAGGGGGAAACTTTTATTATTTATTATGATTTATCGATGTTCGTAAAGTTTATGTTTCCTTAGCAAGGAGACTGTTCTTATTCATAGAAAACCTCCGTCTTCAGGCAGTTTAAGAAGGGAGGAAGGAGTTCTCTAGATTTAAACTTCCAAAAGCTCGTGGGACTTAAACGTTACATGTTAATATAAAACATAGTTAGTATAATGATGAATTGTAATACATATTTTATGATGTGAATGATTGCAATATGGATATATCATATTTATCACATGATTCATGTGTTATTAGGTCTCACAGTGGATTGAGAAAATAAATTTTCCGGAATCAAGCGTTAATTAAAATTTAAAGTTTTCACTCGTAGATAAATATTTTAATTATTATTTTACAAAATTTCATAAAACTTTTTTAAACAAAATGCGCATTTTCTATAAATTCGTTTGTGGTTACACATGTGCTTGGTTCACCGAAATATGATGAAAAGAAATATGCTTGAAAATCATAACCATAATATTGGAAAATACCCTGCAGAAATTTTTTAATGGAATTCACTAGCATTTGGGAAAAAGCTAATATGGTAAATTTTGGTGAAAATGACAAAAATAGTTCTTCCACAAACAATGTTGTTCAAATGAATCCACATTCCAAAATCAGTTTTAGCGAAACTCAAACATTTCCAATAAAATTGATGTAAATATGTTGGATATGGATTTTGAAAACCATGTTTAGAAATAACAAAACAATTCCTTTCAACAGGATTATTTAGCCACAAATCAAAAATATTAAATCCAAAATTAGTGGTGGTTGAATTTACGGAAGTGAAAATTTTTGATGTTTCCACATATCACATACCAAATACCATGTCATGTTAACAGAACCGTGTTATCTATGTAATTCAAGTAAATAGTGGACAAAACCATCTTCCCTTATTAATGAGAACAACCAAAATGCTAGAATTTTCTTCTTGCTAACCCTCAACCCCTGAAACCTTAAACTAATTCTAGAAACTGTGATGTACATACGGAATCATCTCGCATACAGAACCATTTCAGATGATGATGTACCTAATCAGAAAAGTCAACAATTCCAAAATTCCAAACAAGATAAGTTCTTGAGAAAATTAAGTTATACTCGGAGTATGGAAATGTGCTAGAGTTGAATTTATAGTTTACAAGATAAGTTTGGAATTAACCTCGCAATTTACTCATACGCTTGCAAGCAAGAATACCTTGTCCTTCTGGTACCTACACTCTGTTTACGAATTTGGGAAATTCGTTTAATACAAATATATGTAGGTAGCTCTTTTCAATTAAAACGAAACATGTCGAATTTTTCTAATATCACCAATTGGGTGACATCTGTTAACTTTTGATTTTCTTTAACTGAAACAACACGAGGTCATATTAGAATTTTATGTTCATATAAATATAGCAGGAAGGAATGTTCACATGCAATCACGTTCTAACGAAAGTTTCATTTGAAAATTTCAATTTTTTGTCACAGTTAACCTATAGCATACAAACGTGTTAATGCTATCTCTCTGTACTGAACCCGTAAATCTCTAGATGCATGACCCTGCTAATGTATACAGTATATCAAAGCAAAAGAGAATTATAAAAAAAAACTGACCAATCATGCTTTATATACTGAACAAGATTTTATCAACTCATATATCACTTGAACGTCACAAATCATTCGCAAAATTTAATCTTTTCGTATTAAAGCGCTCGTACAATACCGCATCAGTGGATTTTATATTGTAGCGAAAGGATTGATACATTTTTGACAACACCAGAATGATATATAGTCTACAATGGTTGTTGCTAGGATATATTTTTTTCCGGATTTTCATTTCATTTTCTCTTCTTCTCATTCTGATATTTTTTTGGATACTCACGAATACGATTTGCAAGGATTATGGAAACTTCATACATAACATTGTTGTACCTTTAACAGGATTTCTTAACTCTATGTCTTAATGGTTTTTTGAATAAGTTAAACACACATATGAAATTCGTGATGTGAAATAAAAAGCGTGAAACATGTAAGAGTTTAATGTTAAAAAAGAATAACTTTACCATTCATAACAATTTCATGGAAGAAGTGTTTCTTGACATTGAACAAAGAAAATGAAAAATGAAAAATTCAAAAGCCCATAAATCTTAAGTCATTTCACCAACCGAAACACTTACAACATATAATATGAAGAAATAAATAGGCGGCTAAATATGTTTTTCTTTAGAATCGCAATACAAAATAAATTTAAAAAGGTTTCCTCCTTTTCCCGTTTTGGTAAATAAAAGACACACATGTCATTTTGAGGCGAGTAAATTCCCTGGAGGTTGAATACTAACAAAGAACAAACCCACACGTGATATATACAATTCCGTGTTTTAAATAATAAACAAGAGAATGGGAAGTAATAAATTGATAAGTAGAACCCGCTCATAATCAAAAGAACCTTTTTCAATACAAATGTGTATGTACATGCACATCACGACTTGTAGGTACAGCATATTTCCTTAAAATTTTCAGCATTTCGGTTGATTTCAAAAGCCCCCACAGGATTCATTTAGTCCCAAGGATAACAAACCAAAAATAATGTATGTGACTGGAAACATCTACAAAAGCTCGTAGAAATCACCTTATGGAATTTTCATGAGATTCTGTCTTCAAAGTGTACCTTTTTTCTTCAACAGTCTACAACGATAATGTTTTCCCTATAGGCAGGATATCCATTTTCAAAATAAGATGTCTACGAACATCATCAATGAATTTTCCGAATGTTTTTCATGACAAGAAGATATTCAATCGTTTGTAGCAGTCGTTTTTATTTTATTCTTAGAATATTCACTTATTTATGCTGTTCGCCTTCGAAGATACTTAAATCACTTTGAATTTTATAAATACTTTTCAGTATATATTATACCAACACACTATATAATATGCATATATTTCGATATTCTGTTATCCTTTCCATGGAACATAACGTTATCTCCACTTTATAACCATTGTTTGGTTTCCTTAAATTGAAAATGTATCAGTATATCCCTAGACATGTTGGGAAAAGATCACGGAAATGAAGTATTTTCTTATGGTATTTTCAATTTTTCCCTTCGTATCGGTACATTCTATCAATAATTCTTCCCATAAAGTGAATTTTCTCAAGAAATGGGTCCTGCTTTTATTCAAATCTTGGTCAATATGTTACGGTTATTTTACTCAAATCCAGATTTATGAAGTGTAGAATAGAACTGAGGACTGTTTCTAAGTGTGTAGAATGAAGTTTTTCAAAACGTTACCTATTCCAATAAATTTCATACATCTGAAAGGAAACAGATTCTTTACGACAATAAATCGAAATTTATGAGCTTAGCTTTTTATAGAGAATTCGGGTCGCTTGTGCACCTGGAATATTTAAATGATACATGTATGAAAAATTCTCCTGTACCATGGAAAATATTTTTACATTATGAATAATGAAACGATACATGATATGTAAAAGCAAGGGACATAATGTTATTACTTTAATACTCTAGTAATAATAGTAAAGACGAAAGGTGAAAAATTTGTTTGTACTTTTTTGTAGTGTGGCGTCTGGCTGGTTACGGCATCACCAACAAGGTAGCACGAGACGATAAAATTCAAATCCCAAACAAGGCAACATCGCACAAGATTATCAAGGATTTCTTATGAGGACCGACAAAAAAATTGTGCTGTCGACCATCAGAAATGTTCCTATAGGAAGCGGGAATATGTCCCGACCTAAGATAAATACTGAGTCCCAATTTGAAGCATCGCCAGTTATCGGCAGAACACTGACCAGAGCAAAACGGACCCAACTGAACATAATACTAACCAGTTATTGGCACAGGTCTGACCAAAGCAACAAGGACCCTACAAAATGGCATACTAATCAGGACACCAAAATAAGAAAGTTTAAGATAAACAGATGTCGAAAAGATTCCAAAGAAAATATCAATAAAGCTTTGCGTTTTCCTCATTTGGATAAATTGGTAGAAATGTCTGCTATTGGAAAAGAGCTCAGATTTTTATCGAAATTTTAAGTTATAAAAGGTCTGTTCACGTACATTCCGAGTTAACTAGACTTTGCTTGAAGAAAAATAAGAAGTTTGAGAGGATTTCGCTCTGTTAACTAGATTTTATTAAAATTAAAAAACGTTTTTGAGTAATCCAGCAAAATTACATGAAACTTTGATAGTTGTGACAGAATTTTTCAAACACCTCGACTTTACTCGAGCAAATTTGTCGAGTAACATTTTTCGATCTCGCGCTCGTTTTCCCTCCATGACGTCACATGAAATCCTCTCCTCCCTCAATCCTCTCCTAGTATGTACAGTATGTACATAGTACAACTTTATGTAACAGATTCGTGTGAATATTAATCTCAAATCCAACGTTCCACGAATTTGTTGTAAATGTAATGTGACGCTTTCTTGCAGTCGTTGCTGCATTAGCACTCGGTCACGATGCATTCGTAGAAAGACTTGTATTGTTGTAGCAATTTTCCACAATTTCTCTACTGGGCTTTGTACGCAGGCGATAGGACCTAACATTCATGCTGCACTCATGATAGGACCTAACACTCATGTCACTTTACACCCTTGATACATAAATAGCTATTGCATAACCAACACCTGTGTCAAAAAAGATTGTATTTTAATACCTATTATTGCTAGCCCCGGAGTGGTGTATCCCTTTTAATCGTGAGGAGAATAATAAACTGCGTTAAATACTTCGCAAATAACGTACCCTTGTAGCGAGGAAATTATAATAGTGTTTTAAATTTGTTTACAGAAAATATAAGTTGCTATGAAGGTTCTTATAGTACAAAATTTTATTAGATAATAATTCATTGTTATATCGATAGATACCTATTTGAAACCAGCAACCCTCTAATACAAAATTGTAACTTGGGGTTAAATTTTCCTTTTTCACTTCGAAAATCCACTACAAAGCGATTCCTTCGAATCGCAGACTTTTTCGCAGGTGTGAAACGATTTATGTGTTGAAACGTAGATAAATTAGTAAAACCAACAAATTAGCTGTATGTAAAAGATACTTGTTATAAATTATTCTTCAGTGACGTTTAATTTTCATTCAATGTAACTTCACGTTCCCTCTCGTTCTTTGCGGGACAATGTCATATAAACGAAAGTATCCTGCGATGGGTAAACAAATACAAAATTAGAACTTCGTTACCCGGCTCTTTGTTTACCTGTGAACAGGTTAAATATTTTCGTTGAAACTTCCTTTCTCCAGAGTAAAATCAAGAAACCACACCGGAAGTAAGAACCGGGAATATTTTTGCGTCGAGAGGTTCAATTTAAATAGAAGCAAGTTATTTCGTCGCATATAAAGTGCAAAGTTGGTTTGAAAATTTTGTTCAAAATGTCTTTTTCGTCCTTAACCCGACTTACTTAGAAATAAAGTTTTAGATGGTTAAGCCCATAACAGGTTTACGGAAGATCCTCATTGGTCTCAAGGTACTTCCAACAACGGTACAAAATAAGAAATACTAGAATTTTAAAGGGATTTTCCCAAATATGTTAACAAGTTGATAACCTTGCAAATGTAAATTTGGGTTGCTTGTATAGGAAAAACACCTTGCAAATTCATACTTGTCAAAATTCCGGTGGGACTCATATTTATCGTGTCAACACGAAGGTTTAGCGTTGGAAAATGTCGGACCCAAGGGATGATAGAAAAATTCTGTGTACCTCTGTAAGTACATATTTCTGGATACATTTCTTTATTATCCTGTATCCTCTGTGACATCAAACAAGCCGTTGTTGGTATTTGCAAAGAGAAATTATAATAATTATTTCACTAGCGGTTTATATTGCATCTAGCTACATCCTTAAGGACATTTGCATGTGGCTCGTAACGAATTTTCGTGGCTGTCCGCTGTCACAGCTTCTTATGATCAGGGTTTCTTCTCTTAATACTCTTAAATCACAGCCACAGTTTGGTCTCCCCATTAATTTATGTATATGAAATTTAATAGGAATCAATATAGAATTACGAATAAAACCACAATTTATGAACGGAGTTTTATGTGTTATAGTACCCTTCAGATTGAGGATACTCTAGTGCCATCCCGAATCTCACGTCTTACTAGTGAATATGCTGTCGTCACAACAATTTCATGATATGTTGATATGTTTGCTTGTTTGGTTTGCTGTTTTGTTACAATGGAAATTCAGGACAGCCATTTGATAAATAAACTTTGATAAGAGAGTATAAATTCTCTTTGGCAATGTGATTATCTTAATAAGAACTCCTACGTCCGGATTATGATTCTTGTAGTGCAACTCATCTTCAGATATACTTGTCCAAAAACGCCTACGTTGTCTCATGTAAAAACTAGAACAACAAACGAAAACAAATTCATTTCATTCTACATATGATTTTGAATAAGGTTGATTAATATTGAATAGTCAAAAATAGAAGAATCTATTTATACAAGTGCTGACAATTTTTGGGTCGGAGAGCATTTATTACTCTAATCAATCAATTTTTATGATTCTTTGCATATGACACGAAAATCCACCTGAAACTAAATTTATACATGTCAGGACCTTACAATGTATCGGCATCGTATCTTTGAATTTTGATGCCGCCGAGCACAGATAATGATACAGATATTGCATTAGAGTAGATTTGACCTTTTCGATGTAAGGTTATTAATGAAAAAGACTGGTTGAAATTTTATAAAACTAGAACAAAGCAAGATCCACAAAATGAACTAGTTGTGAAGGTATTCTGAAAGTAAATTTTCACAATTTTCTTTAATGAATATAATACAGATCCGACATCTAAACAATAGAGCATATGGAAATGCAAGTCTTAACGATAGGGATTACCTTTTCACTTTAATGTAGAAAGTCATTCAGTTCAATTTATAGGTCGTTGCCTTAACCTTTATATAACAGCGAGTATCTCTTTATGTCACCCTTGTCTAGACGTACCAAGTAATGTAACATAAACTTAAAGAGAATTTAGTTTCATATAACGAAACAACTTTCATTCCTTTATGCTCGGATAAATTTCAACCTGTCTCAATGTCTCGTTCTTCTTATCAAGAAAGTCTTATCCTTAAAATTAATGTTGAAGGAAAGAGATTAAATCTATCAAGACTAGCCATCATAAATCAAAGGATTTCTTCTCGTGATGCTTACTTCAGAACGAAGTACCCAAATGTCCTTTTGTTCGTACAAAAAATATTACAAAAGATAATTTTCCTTGAAAGAAACGGACACGGATATCCTTAGCGTTGATATCTTCTGGTCGTCGTATGTCCTTCATAATGTCGGCCAAATACTATATACAATTTTACAGCTAGATAGAAACTTTTATCGCAAGGACAATAAGCAGAACACAAAGTTGTTGGAAATTTAAACGGACAACAGACGTACAAACTTTATGTGACTTGGAAAGCGTGTTGGTTTGTTTGTTTCTCTCAAAAAAGGTTCTTTAAAGCAAAACTTTCGTCCTTTTTACGATGCAATAATCGAGCAATGTCAGTTTGTCACCGGATATGCTACAATCACGTATTTTTTCGTCTGTTTGTTAAATTGTTGGACTATGTATTTGACTTTAGTTGATGTCGATTGGGTCAGGAGATGGTGAGTTGCTGATAGGCCACAACATGCACTTGAATTAGTAGGACATTCCGTTGTAGGTCCATTACCCCAAATACTATGGAATAAATTTATGGTTGGCAAAGGACTATACCAACCAGTTAACAATAAATTTTGTGTTTTTGCACAATTTTCTCCGTTTGTTGTATATTTATTTACGTTTTTCCTGTCTATTCGTTATTAGGTTGATGCTATACTCCATACAATATTTTTTAGGTACTCGTTAACCGGAGGGTTCCTGGTCAATTCACACTTTAATACGGGTCATGAATTTTAAGCGATGGACAATTGCGTCCTTCCTTTATAGCCATATATATGAAGGAATAATCGACCTTTTGAAATTTTCTCCTTTAACTTTAACCAAGCATCTTGGACCGATAGTGAAATAAGGTTAATTAAGCTTCATAGCTAAAAGGTTTAATTGATTGCTTTATGATTCGTAACCCATAGCACTATAATATTATAATACCATAATACATATGGTGGTATATTTTTTTTTCACTCATTATTGAGCTGCCTGAAACAAAAGTTTATTCCCTAGAACACATTGCTTCTGACTTAAGCATCCGACTATCAACTGAGAAGACGTCAATCCACAATACTCACAAGAGTCAAATCAGGCATCACCAGGCTCATACATGGACATTGGGCCGAACATAAGGACAAGCCACAATGTAAAACAATATCACATATCTTCAGACACTGTAGGGGAACTTAGGACTAGTTTGGAGGTGAACCGCTTCGTTCAGCAACACTTTTATATCCTCTACAAGACGACAACTCACCTTTATTCAAACTACTAAAACACCTTAAATATTATCCCCTAATCTAATGTGCAGGACTCCTCCTCTAACCACCAAAACATACCTATGCCCCCTCAAGTAGCAATTCCCAGGAAAATCACATCTCTTTGTTCTTTTGTCACAATCACCCCCTGAATCTCCAAAAACCATATGACAGAAATGCAGATGTCAACCTACCTCACTACCATAAGCACCACCAACACTCAATGTATATCTGCCTTAAAGGATTTCTCCTTTTGCCAGCGAAAGCTACGGTCATTTCGGCATTGGTTTTGAGGTTAGTTATCCTTATTTCCAAGTGTACCCACTTCTCAAGAAGCGAGATACACTTATATCCAGTGCTGGGTATTTAAGGTAGGTCTATAGCGTTATTTTCATTAAGTTAATAGTAAGAATATTCATTGAGCTGCTATTATATCATTTTTTTATAATATGGATATTGTTTGCCTAACTTACTGACACAGTATGTGTCCTTTGTATCATAATCCAATAGGATCATCTCAATCAATTACAGAAATAATATGTTAATTGAGCTTCTATTAGCCTTATGTTTTAACTTGAATTACAGTTTAATTAAAATTTTGTTAATATTCTCTACAGTTTACAAGCCAAATTACTGTATAATTTTGTTTTGATATACTTAACTAGCATAAATATTGAAGCTCTAATGAAATTTTAATTAATAAACTGCTTTTGGGATTTTAAACATTATGGAAGCTTCAATTCAATGTAATGAAGATTATTGCCGGAGGTAATCACTTGCATGAAAACTTTGTTATTTAAATGCATATGGAAAATTATGGTTTTCAACTTCAGGCGTTTTCGTGGGTTCTGCTGGACAAACCACACAAATGTAACCAGACAAATAAAGCTGTGAAAATTTGTCGGATTCTTGGATCCTTGTCATATCTTTATCACTTACTTTCTTATTGTAAGAGTTGTTCAACGAAAGAGTTTGGTGAATACTTTTCAGTTTTCACTTCATATACAATTTAAAGTGCTAATATAATTAATGGATGCACAATCGATTTTTCCGCAAGATACTCAAGTTTTTAAAGGAAAGGATAATGTAATACCAAAAGTTTTCCAAGTAGAACAAAAACACGGAAAAGTTTTCGTATACTTAAGTTGGAAGTTTGCACGTTCTGTTATACAAACTGTTGCAAAAATGACACAAAAATTTATGAGATCCATATAAAATCTTATTGTTGTTTTTTTTTTGAGTTTGTGGTCAGTAAAGTTTTCATGTAACTTACCACAACGGCTAGCAGTAAGTTTTTAAGATCGAATATACGTTAAAAGACGCAAAATAACTTTTGCACTGAATACGTTTTTTTTGGAGAAGCTTTAAAATTAAAGAAGAAAAATTCTCGTGGACTTATGTTTAAATTAATTGAATTGGTTACAAAATTTATACATGCAGTGTTCAAACACATACACAAATCAATCAATAACAAAATCAACTCCAAACTATACCCAATCAACTTCAGACGAGGAACAATTCAAAAGGTACGTTTCCAATGGTGGCAATGCGCTTTTAGAATGATTGTATAAATGATATTTTACTTAGACTGTGTGCTAATCGACGGCACTTTCATACAACTGACATTTTGATTGGCATTATATCAAAGTCACATTTTCGAAAGGTTCTTGTCTCTGAAAATGCCAACTTTATATTGACACTTTATTGTTCCGTTGAGGGATAGTTTCAAAACAAAACGGAAACGTCACATGAATGCAGGAAAAAACGTAAGTATTTTAATATATTCTTGAAGAAATATAAGTTAATAGTTTTTTTCAGTTTTAGTAACAAGCGTAGGTATCAAATGTCAGAAAAGTTCGAATTTCAATTCAAAATGTCGTGCGAAAGGTTATGCCGTCGATTAGCACACAGTCTTAATTAGGAACTAATAGTACCACAAGGTTGATGTTAATATTTCCTATGCTTAGTAAAAAGTTATTTCGAATTCGAATTATAATTCTCTTACCAAATAAATTAAGAATCAGTTATTATGACTTAATACATTAGAACTGAATAAGTTACTTCCTAAAAAATACAACAATTTATTGTCGTGGCCATCCGGTTTTAATTGCTCGAGGAGTGTTTTGCTACTACAGAGTGGAAATACTAATAGTTCCTCTTTTCACGCCACTCTGAGCAATCTGAACCAAAGATTGCACGAGAAAAATATATGTCGGATTGCGTGGGTGCGAAACGAGCAGAACATAAAATCCACGCTACTCCACGCCACCATTGGAAACGGTCCTAAAATAGACAAACAAACAAACTCAAACTGGTAAAGATAAGAAACACCACGGACCACTAAAGAGTCCGACCGTAACATTCGTAATTTGTAGTACAGCTGTAACAAATATTTAGCTACACATTTAGTGAATAGCCCTATAACACTATTTGATATATCTATGCATAATAGAGTACAGATAGAGATCTAATAATGACTTTTACGTAAATTTAAAATCTTGAGAGTTATGACAACTTATTTCAAACTCATCAGAAAACCTTCGTCAAAAAATTTTCATTAATTTTAGCATCAACCATGTACATCCGTTGGGTTGAAATGTGTTGGCACGAAAACTATTAATTGTTATTAACCACATGTAAATCAATTTCCGCTTCGTAAAACCTTCATTTATAAATAATTCAATTTCCGAGTACAGCAATATTAAATTTTTCCGAATTTTCATTATTTCCAACATTTTGTTCATCAAACTTCACTTGAGCACCGAATTTGGGCTTTTAATTTTGTCGGTGAAAATTTTGTTATTATCGATTGGATACTATCATAACCATAATAAATGAGAAACTTTTATGATGGACTTATACTTTTCGCTTTACTGTCACATAAAACTCAACAATACATAATGCGTTTATAAAATAAGCGTAATATTGTCGCTTGCTATTGAACATCAATGTGATATATCGCGCTTTGGCCACTTTATTACATCAAATTTATTGTTCATTTAGTTTGTGGCTTTGCAACTTATTAAATATATAATTACGATGATAATCCATGTTCATAATTTTAATTAATTTTCACATGGCGATCATCTACAAATCAGTTGGAATCATATTTTATTTTGTACTGATATTAAATTTCCTTTGACAATTACCTATAATCTAGATTTCAATATAACAATCGATTCAATCTCATTAAGTGTAAACCTTCTGACAGTTAATATTTAACTACTGGTAATAACATTTATATGGAATTTTAGTCGATACCATTTTCCACAGAGTTATCACTCTGTTTCAATTACCAAACGTTTTCAATATAATAATTCTTATTTCATCACTGTAATTGACGCTTATCGATTTTCTTTGCAAAAATGAAAAATAGAAGCCACCGCGATTGTAATCCTTGTAATCTTCTAGTTCTTTAATCTCCATGTTAAAAATGCTTTAATCCTTTTATCATTATCAACACAAAAAAATTTATTTGAATTTGAAGAAATAATATTTTAACATCCACAAAAAGTGTTAAGCTTCTTTGGATTGATTACAAAATTAAATTCATGGAACTGATTAACCAATTTGTCTTGATTTAATGATAAACTTTTGATGTTTCACGATAAACTTTCCATTAACTAAATTCGATTAAGAGAACTTACATGCGTCTAAGCATGTGGAGCGTGTTAGATGTATACCAGGAAAACCATAAATTCAAGGTAGAAGGCTTATGCTAATTATTTGGGTATACATCATTATGCTAATTAGTGTGATATATCATCAAATCGATCTGTTTTCACTTATAGAGTTAGAAGACTTAATTTTAACTTAGTCATTACTTCCTCTTAGACAAATTGAAGTTCGTGAATTTGTAACCGCGTTAAATCCTGTTCATTAGCAGAATCTGGAGTCTTCAGTTGGAATAAATAGAATTGATCATGAAGTCCTGGTAGAAGTTATATAACAACAAAGTTTTAATCCTACTTAAAGCGAAACTTTTAATTTTTGCTAAATGAATGCATTTTTTTCATTATTATTAAAAATATATGTTGAAAATTTCACGTGAAACCACCATTTCACTCACAGCAAACATTTTCAGTTCATGCATAATTTCATATTTTGAATAAAATCCCTAAACAGGAAATCGATTTTGTTGACTGCACTTTCTTCAAAGACTTGGGACGTATTGCAGAACCTGCAATGCAGACCACTTAAGATTTTTGCTTGAGTTCATCCTTCACTTATCCCAAAAGGATTTGCGTCTTCAAATAAACGAATCTTTACCTTAAAATTCTGCATCAAATTGATAGTGAATTGATGGTTGTATATTAAAAGGATTGCACTCAGATAAGGACATGTTGTGAATTTTACACCAGAAACCTTGAGATATTGATGCTGTCAAGTAAAACATTAAAAAAAAATCCTTTTAAGACTTTTATTCCTTATTTTTATAACCAAGTTGATTGAATACAATTTCTTTTGTTTTTAAAGCAAACAATCTTATGTTATCACTTTCGATTCCACTATCTTTCCCACTTGAAAATTATACACAGCTACTATCCAATACCTACTCTACAAATTATACACAGCTGATGAAATCCTCTTGGATAAAATACCCGATATTAGAATTTGCAAACAAAAAGTCAGTGACCCGTAACCTTAAACGCCCTTGGCATTATTTCATTCTTGAAACGAAAATCCTATCAAAATATGTTGGCTTATCAATAAATTTTACAATAATATATCGCATGAATATGTAAATTACTCGTGAACGTCTTTCCTCAAGGACACGTTTATTTTCCATATGAAACGATTGCTTTTCTGTTTCAGCTTTCGGAGAAAAATTCAAAGTATTGATGGCGTCCAATATTGATTTGCTTTGGTTTAAGTGCAGCATATAGTTTAGCTCTATGCAATCCAGTGCAATCCACTTTCCATAGAACACTCTACACAAGATTAACAGCGGATGACTTTGAGAAATAGCTGTTGGTGTCCTATAATCCACAGAAATCCCTGTGGAGTAATCAAATGAACTTAAATGGATCTGTTTCGGGTTTTGTGGGACTTGGTTTGTAGCGGAAGGAACTGCTTTATTACATCTAGCTATGTGAAGTTTTGTAAAAACAGTAAATCTTGGGTGAAGCTATACTCTGGACATAGAAGTTTGATTCTCCTACAACTAGATCATCCCTGAAGAGTCATTTATTCATCGTGTGTTTGATATAATTCTTCCCAACAATACAAAACCTCAAACTTAACTTCAATCTGAAATTTCTATTTCTCAAAATGTATAATACATACATATCGAAAACTTAAATCACAATGTGATCAACCGCAGACAAAATCCGTTTCCATGTTGTTCGTTATCAAAGTCCTTAATCCAAATAGCTCATGGAATGAGCTTAACGCTAGACGCATAATCAACAGTAGAACATGAACAATAAACAGAGAATGCACTAGTTATCTTCCTTTGAGTTCGCAAATCATATTACTATCTTCTGGAAAAGGCATCCTTTTCCGGATTTCAGACCACTTAAATTCGAACAAATTTGAATGTTAATTATGCAACAATGCTTCTAAGAAGAGCTTTGAACAACTATTAAATGTGAAAATGAAATGTTTAAAGTGACGATCCATAAGCTATTTACTACTGTATCTTTATCTTCTACTTGGTTAAGACTTCCACAAGGACTTAATCTGGATCTTCAATCAAATCCTATAACAGCATTACATGTTCAAATGCATGATGATTATTTGATCTACATTTCGTAATTTTATAACACATACGTACATACATTCATACGCATAGAAGGCTTCTGAAAGAAATTCCAACGAAAAATTACTTCCTCCAAAGGAGGTATATGATACAAGTCCCAGGAACTTCCTCGTTGCTATTACTATCAAAGTAGAAAGCGGATCAAAGGAATTTTCAACAAGTCAACATTGAACATTCGCCCTTTTCCGTGGGACATACATCTATGCTATTCAGGACAGCATTTTCTACAATCTTCTATAATTGACACTTTTCACTGTAAAAAAGAGCACAAATTGCATATGAATTCAATCCACTATTCGTAGTATTTGCTTTAGATTTTTCTTCATTATCGTAATTGCTTCAAATTTCCAATTACATTATTTTTGCCCGTAAACTACTCTTAGTATAATTGACAAACCATCTAGAAAAAGCTGCCAAAAACTGTGAAAATCGATTTGAAGTCATGGTAAATTCAATTAAAACTAAAACACAAACTGACGTAAGAAACATGTAAAGGTAACTGGTACAAATTGAAAAGTTAAATTAAGATTCCACTACCTGAGTAAACTTCACTACCATCTGTTAGTCCTTATTTCGTTTTTTCACTACTAGGTACTTGTGTTTGTTCTTCTATTTATTTGTTGTCAGAACTTTGTTGCAAATAATTCTTCCAACTGCGTTTGTTTATTTCTCCAATGTTAACATCCTCAAATATTTGGAAAATACTTATGCTTCTAATATACAATCTGAAGAAATAGAAACAATTTTTACTACCATCACAGATCTTGCTAATACAAATACCAAAAAGGAAATTCAACTGAAGAGAACCATCTCCAAAGCCTTTATATAAGAGTGAAATTTATTCTTCCTTTCTTGAGAACTTATCGCATTCAAAAGAATTTTCTTAGACAATTTACAATTGCCAACATCTTATCTTGTTTAATACAATGGAAGTCAAACAAATCCTTCTTGCTCTTAAAATATTGTAATATTATTGTATATATGTAAGGAGGAAACAAGGAAAACGTTCATCGACTGAAAAAATATAGTTGACAACGCTTTGTGGTATTTTCATTGCCTCGTCGCATTTTGATGGAATAGATAAAAGCCTCTTTCATTGGCGTTTTCATAGAAGCTATAACACGAATATCCCGATGTGGATGTTTTAAAAAAAGGAGAATGGAAGAAAACAGTTGCTCAAGGCATAATTTTGTGACAACTTGTTATTTTGATAACTATTCATCCTGTTTCGTAATTACCTTCCGATCAACCGCATTAGAACTGGTTATTTGTTTATGTAAGGCGAAGGACACATTTTGAAAGTAATACACTTTCTCTGCCTTTCGTTGCTCTAGCAATGGGTTGAAAATGTAGTGTAGAAGACTTAATAAGGATATGCTGTATAATAAAACAAAACTATCAAGCGTTTATTAAAATAAAAACTAGTGATAAAAGGCTTAATTCTAGCGACGAAAACTATGCACATGTACACATGAGCTGTGAAATTGTATTCACCATAAAATGTCAACACAAAACCGTTTCATCAACCCTCGAGGCTTAAAACAAACGAATGCTAAAAAAAAAGAATGTTATATCCTTATCACTTTCAGTTGAATTTGATGTCAACGATGAGCTGGTAATTAGACAAGTGTCGTAAAACTTTTATATAAGCTCGTTTGAGACCAATTTATGTCTTTGTTCATCGTTATGAAATTCTCAGAGTTATTAACGTTCACAGGATGCTGTAGACTTACAAAAAGCGCCTTATCTGGCGTTCTTCAATATATTGGTCAATAAAATTTTGTTCTGGCACTGTTGATGGGCTAGGGAATATTTTGTCGTTTTGTGAAAAACATACTTTTTCTAGAAAAACTGGGTAAAAATTAATCGAGCCATGGCTTTTGGTTGGTTCAAATGAACAATCCTTGTGTTCATAGATAAGCTTCAGAACATTTGGTATTTTTCATTTTGGTCCTATTACTTTTTGTAAGGCTGATAAGACCCTTAATCCCAGATTCGGATATGCTGGCGATGAGAAATTTACTACATAACTTTATATATCATTCCATTTTGTTTACAGCGTCGGTTTTTATTAAGAATAATTAACCACGCAATAACAATCACCAATCAACGTAAGTGTTTTTAACAAGTCATTTCTTAGGAACACTAAAATTTTAAAGGAATACTGATAAGGAAACTTATTTTGCCTCACAGATACGAAAACTAGAATAAGGAAACACTCGATTATTCATCCTTGAAAATGTTTCTCAGTAAGAGAAAATTATGAATTTTTATGCAAACATACACATTCCTCATTCCTGCAGCAATTAAAATTTAATTTAAAACAAACATTTGGACAAGGAAGTGAGAACGACTGTATTATTCACCAATTTGTAAAAAGTTTTGTTATTTCGTCCTAATTTTCACCCAGCCATCTTTACTTCGATCTGTTTATATTTTGGAACGGTGCTAAATAACTTCAATTAAAGTGAAGTTACATTGATGGAAGAACAAATTAAAGAATGTTTCCTTTTTTTCCATTATCATCAGTTTTACGAAGTTTTGCTCCAATTGCAAGTTGTCTGAGGTTAAAAACTGAAAGGAACAATAAAACAAAAAGTAATTAAATCGATAACGACGCGCTTATCAGGACAATATCTTATAGAAAACAGTTTGGTGCAATAATTAAATTTGTAATTAATTACTTAATTGATTGTCAGTTATCGCCGTCTGAAACTGAAAGTAAAAGGACTTCGATACAAAATTGAAACAGGAACATTGTACTTACACACATTGGTGGTTATTAATTTGTGAAATAGGGAAATGTTAACATGTTAGCCTCTTGTGAGATATTAAATAAGTATGTTTATGTTTTGCCTGTGCTCGGTTCCAAATTTTGGAATTACCTCAGCACCTGAGGTGGTAAATACAAAATTTCCTGCAATGAAAGTAACTCTCCATCCACATTCCTACACATAATGTTGTAAAGTTAAGTTGGTTAGCCGCAAATTAAATTACCGAAATGTGTTTATTGTAACATACCTAATAATATGTGAAGGTTAGTTATAAAATCAAATCTTCACAGCCCTTCAAATGACACTAATAGCAAAGTAGGTACAAGGGTTAGTGCATTTTATTATACGTAAGTAATTCATAATGTTTACTTCTAGTTAAAACAATCACGAAATCGAATGACTATAAATGGCCTTCGAAATCTAAATATACAGTTCAGTATTATATAATACAATTGTTGAATATATATATCTTTAGTATATTTTAGCCTCGAGAGATGTACAATTAAGGTTATATAACATTATAAATAGATGTTCGTTAACGATTCATTACCGGATACAAGATACAAATATATTGTTATCAATGTCATAAGTTTAATGAAAATCTTACAAAGCAGGAGTTCTATGATATCTACCAGTGTATTCACTTTGACAGGATATAATATATTTTTAACCCCACTCTCAATATCCTTTTTGTATTCTACTCGAGAATGTGTGGGTTTCGTGTTGTCAATCAGTCGGAAGCGGAACATCTTCCACTGAAGGATCTTCATGACGATGTCTCAGAAGACGATGCTCTGACTCCTAGAAAATTTTACATCTGGAAATATCGAAATTGACTAGTCGCATATTGAAACTATGCACTGAAGCATAAAATTGCAATTTCTCCTTTTCTTCAGATCGTTTCTAATTTTCTTTGAAATGTACTCGTCGAAGAATTATGCAAATTAAGCAAAAGAAATATATGGTATGAGAGCTAAATTTTACTATTATATTTCGAAAGCTATTATATTATAGGCGAAGGATATTTTCATTATAAGTAAATTTGCACAAATCATTTGAAAATGTCCAATCATGAAGAATGAAGGGCAGAAGAGATTTTATGTATTTAAGAATGTAGACAATTTAAACGGAGGAAAAATTTGTTAAACTTCTTACCACTTCTTTGAAAGGACGAAAAATTAAGGACGTTTTCTTAAAAGAAAGTTTTCAAGAAATAGAAGTTTCACAATAACAATTGTGGTTTAGTTGAAGTTTGAATGAAAATTGTATTTTATATCCGTCTCAACTTCCTTTGCGGAAGTATCTGCTGGAGTATTCTGTACATCACAAAGGAAACTTTCAATCTGTGCACAATACTACAATTATGTAAATCAGAGGTATCTGTCACCGGCGACGTTATCTCAATACAACCGAAACTTTCACATCTACCTGATGAAAAACAGGAAAAGTTTGACCGTAAGAAAATTTTTTTCTAGATATATTAAATTATATCATGGAAATTCAGTTATAACTTTAAATATCTGCCAAAGAACGGTTTCTGCTCCTTTCATTGCATAATAAATCACAAATTTATATGCAAAAATATTTGAAGTAGGACCCTCAGTTGATCCCAAGCCTCAGAAATGTTTCTTGATTTTTTTGAAATTAATTTTTCTCGTGCTACAATTTAAGATTTTCGTGTTTAATGTTATACAGTGAACAAGATTTGTAGACAAACAGGATGCAGATCAATTTATTGAAATAATTTTCAAAAAACTCACATACAACGTAACATACTTGAATGTTTACATGTCTTCTTTAAGACATTCATGTTAGAAACCTTAAACAAAATATAAGTTTATGTGTAACTTTAAAACGAACAACCAATATCCGATGTCATCTCCGCTCTTATGTTAAAAAACGACTTCGAATAACAATGTCAGAATAATATATTGGGAAAAAATACATATCCTGGATGTAAGGATGTACACGTAGTGTCGTAACGTTCTTTTACTAAATGCTGAATGCATATCATTTCGTTATTTCTGCACCATCGAGTTTAACGATAACATCTAGTACAATAAATATTCATGAATATTGAAAAATTTGTACCGATGACACATACAAATGCAATTTTACAGTGCATTTCATGGAGCAATGTGACAGGAATTATTGCACTCGCATGCGTTTCTTAAAGTAATGTTAAGATGATCTGTACACGACAACATATATTTTATGCTAGGAAATTAAAATAATCGGGCCATAATTACATTCTATAATAGTATATATCTGTAACGGAAACAAATATTTCTCTCCGGTCATGTAGGAGAAATTTTTTTGTATCAATACATTTTTCTTTCCTTATTGTCCTAATTACTACAAGTTTCTGTTACTGAGGAATACTACACCTGGGATGCTTTCAATAATCATATTGATTAGTGATATATGAAATAGTATTTCATATAATTCATATCGAAATAAAAACAAGAATAGATATCATATTAACATCATGTTAAAGAATGTAACAAAGCAAGCATGATAAAACAAATAATCAAGTAACTACCACCATAATATCGCTCCAAGGAGTCCAAAGATAAAAACATTATATTCGAGTTGGGTTCTGGTAATTTTTCTATTTCTTGTTACCCACAGGGACTAAATGGAAAAACAATAGAGCAAATAATATTTCACTATATTGTATAGACGAATTGATCGATTTTCCTTATAATGCTCTATTTCTTGTCTTATGTATCTCCAAGGAAATGTCTCTTATCTCTTCTGCGTCTACAGTTTTAAGAAGCTAATTTCAGAACAATGCAGTTTATTAACTTTTTTCTATCTTTTAAAATATGTTCTTATAGCCCTAAATCCTTGAATGTTCTGTCCCTTCAATGTCATAAAGTAAAAAAGTATTTAACACGTTAATTAAAAAACTTTTTCAACTGGCTTAAGCCAAAAGCAATGTCTCCTACAGAAAAGTTATTAAATTGGGTCATAAATGCCACCAAAGAATGTAATTTTAAAATCACTCTCCTAGAACAAGTACCTCCTGTGCTCGTTCAAGCAATAGTTTTAAAGATTTTAATCAGTCTGAAGAGTTAAAAGAGAAACAAAAATAAGTTCTACTCCTTTTCCAACCCCTTTCTAAGACAATTTCACAGCATAAATACTTTAATGATCCCTTAAGAAATAGAAAATTTTCAAATTGTTACAGTTCATAATAGTTATTAAAAACTTCATAAAACAATTTCCTCGTCTGCTTGCAAAATACGCTCTTCATAAAATCCAATTTGGAAGTTGTTAGTTTTAAAATGGGAATTTAAGGTAAATTCTTTAGAGTTTTTGTAAATTTTTTAGAGGAATTTGTTCAGGTAATAAGCTGATTTGACTATTCGATGATTCAATAACCTATAAGGTTCCACACTATTTCATATCAAGTTTTCTCTTATATCAATGAACCCCTTAGCCTACATTTTGAGAGTCTCAAGGAACATAAAATATAAAGTGCATTTCAAACTTATACCATACATGAAATAATAAAATATATAGGTATCACATTGACCTTATTTCCATGCAATCAAAACATGGCGCAGCACACTTTGAAGCACTCCATCCCCAACGACACACAGATTTCCCAAAAGACCTCCGAGTAGAAGAAGTAGTTTAGGTTTAAAAAAGTGGGGAGCATAACATATAACGTATGAGAGAATCCTTGATGACACGTTGAAAAATCATGGTCCAGATGTGAAATTTATTTATGCTTTTCAGGACATGCATTGCAGTAGAGAAAAGTTTTTCAGCCTCCTTTTCCATTAAATTAATCTCGATGGGAAAACTTCTGTTCCCAAACTGAAATGAACACGAGGAAATGTTTCATTGCACTTTGTATTTAATTAAACGTTGCGTCGCAAGGATTTTTACTGAAACTCTGACTGACAGACGCCTTTCTAGGGAAAACGAAAAATTTTTATGCCATTTGGATGAATAAGAACAATTTCCCCGGAACAGCCACGTCGTGTAGCAACTGAATTGAGAAGATGGTGGGAATAAAACTAGGATAAGGATTCCCAAAAGAATAGAAGTGTAACATACCTACATTTCTTTTACATTACTGACTAGAGAATACGAGTGAGTGTGGTCTTATTATTATTACTCTTTTATAATACGATACTACATATTTTCACAAACAATCAAAACAATCTTTAATCATATACTTTAGGAGATGTTATTACGAAATACAACAGTATCCGTTTACAAAGTTAAATTTTAAAAATTTGTACTCTTTGGCTTGAAAATTGTTAGTGAAGTTTTAAAATTTTCCCCGTAAATTTGAACGTACAAGGAAAGTTTGTGATTTATTCGTCATAAATTATATTTTCAAAGAAACGAACATTGTTTTTTGCTTTTCTTGGAAAATGGTTCATATATTTGAAGCACAAATATTCGTCCCAACAAACCACGAAGGATAATATCAGAAAGTTTTAATTGAACGTCTTTGTGATAAGCTAATTAAATGAGGGAGTCTGTTGGTGCTGTGATGAGGCAACAGGGAATTTTTGCAAAATTCCTCTTCTGCGAATGTACTTAACATATCTTAAATAAGCAGCAAATATAAATATTAGCATGCGAACACACAAACTTGGTATGCACCCGAAGGAATGGTTTTGTAAAGGGTAAGAAAGATGTCAAAACAAATGGGAGTGATATGGAAATTAATATGTACACGAGATGAACTTCTAATGACTTACAAGGCACCATCAAGAATGTGTGTCATACGTATAAGATAAAAGGATTCATAGTCCTCTGGGTATTTACTGAGTCATGATTACAAGCGTTTTCCTCCACGCTACTATCGGTTGGTGTACATATTGAAAAATGAAATTTATGCGAAGTTGTAGTGAAATAATTATATATTATGTATATGACGAAACAAAGCATTTTATGTGAACACACTTTAGAATCTTTTGATTTGTTCTATGATCTTTAAATTTTGTGCTTTACCAATTTAAATTACAATACCATGGATTGGTTCTTAATCACGCACGGGTTATAAAACCAACATTTATTACAAAACCGACCCTAGAATCAAATCAATTTTGGATGCCGAAATTCCAGCCCAGAAAATCCGCTGTGATTTGTTAACTGTATAACTCCATCGATATTCACAGAGGTTTTCGCATGAGAAATTCTTCCTTAATTTGTGGTAAAATTAAATTAAATTGTCTAGCAACGTTATTTTTATAATTCTCTTTAACAGCGCAATGAAATTCAAGGAAATAAAAATAATGGTTTGGCAGTAATTAAAACTTTATTTACCCAGCCTTGTGATTCAGAGGCACGTGAACTACTCTACGGCCTAACACAGTTGAAATCGTCCACGTTTTATGGAGCAGTCATTTTCAGAAACAATCTCGACATTCCACTGAGATGCTTGAGGACTAATTGGCTTTGAAATGTAAGAGATAGTCTAAGAAAAAGTTTGAGATTTATTGTAAAATTTCTTGCCGAATAACAAAATTCTGGTGGAACGTCCTTGGGACCGAAAATGTAAGGCTTCGAGTACTTTTACTTACTTCTCGAGAGCCATAGATATCTTTTATATTAAACTGAATTTAATAATCGCAAAACGCACACTTATTTTTTTTTTAGAATAAATATTTGAAATCTGTGAAATTCTTGGTAAAAATTCGAAAACAAGAAATACTTCACAAGACACTTATATAGCGTAGCTATAAAAAATTCAAAGGACGAAATTATGTTCCTCCAACCTTTACAGCGTACTTAAATCTACATAATCTATTAATGTGTGCCGTTTATCATATAAATAAAGAACAATTTTAGCAAATCCTGCCGTATGTACTATCGCCGAAATAACACATTACAAGGAAGAAGAAACCATTAAATAAATCATTATCCTCATCTAAAACGAAAAATAAGATTCTACTTAGTCCCCTATATGGTGTCCACTATATCCCGTACATATTACAGACCTTCATTTTAGGTTAATCTGATTAAAAGTTCATCTGTAAATTGTGTAAAGTTAACTTTTACTGCGAGTATGTGAGTTTTCCGGGTAAATCTGCAATGTAGAGGAAAAATCCGAAAAAGGCGATCATACGATTTGAGTTAAACTGTTGCAAGGAATTTTCTTACTTTATAACTTGAATGGATTCTGTAACGATGAAGTTAATTTCGTGTTAATGCGATACGATATCCTGCTTTATTGAAAGGTTTGTTAGGAATCAATTCTAAGGACCTTTTTGTTTCAATGTTTTGAAATCGAAACTCAAACGCTAACAAGGATGGAATTGCATGTTGCAGGGATGGAAACTTACTAGCCATCCTGTACCAACAGCCATGTCCAATTTAAACTAAATGTTATCATTTTACGTTTATTTCGAATGAAAATATTTGGGTGGGTAAATTCCCATGGGATGAGTGATAAAGTAAATTTCATAATTAATTCGCAATCCTTTGTGTAAAGCCTTGCTATGGGCATACCTATTGGTTTTGAGGTACAAGCCTGTGCAAATTAACAAAAATTAATACGTGATGACACGAAACATGACCAAAAATTGAATTACGTGCAAATGAAGTTCCTTAGTCCTGAAATATTTTTGTGGAATTGATTTGCATGCGGTCTGGTGGCAATTAACAGATCGCATGTCACCAGCGTTTTCCCTATTTGACAATTTAACCAGCTCAATCAAATAGGCATCTCTGTGGCATAGGACAGAACGTTCCATGAATTCCAACTGTGTCGGGAAAAGCCAAAAAATGTACACAAATGGACATATGTCCGGTCGTGTGCATCCAGGTAGGTAGACAGGACTCGTTCTCTGTTATTCAACACTCCGCCCGTACGGTCGATATTTAATTTAAATTCATGCCAAAACTCGCATGAATTTTACAAGGAATTAAAGATTTACCCATTCACCTATCGAAATTTGCATTTGAATGTAAATGTATCCTTGTTATTTCTTTTCCATATACTAAAAAGGAGTGACACTATTATTGCGCTTATGTTCAAATTTCTACCATGCATGAAGGCAACTCATAATTTAGAATGTGGCAAAACGCCCAATAATGTATTTATAGCTGGTTGAAAATTGACTTGGGAAAAATTCTACTGCTGAGCACATTCTATGAACTTTGAAGTCCTATCCAAATGTACAATGACACATAACATATCTGTGTCCACGTGCAATAAACAAATCCAATTCTGTATTAAAAACTACAAATCTCATCTCACCTGAAACAAATCCAGAAGTAATTTTCAAAAACTTTCAATTACTTGTCCAAATAAAGAGTTGCGGATAGTAGGTACACCAGAGCAGTAAATACCATTCGGTTCCATCATTAAATCTGCCAATTGAAACACCCATCCGCTTACTGGACCCCGAATTGGAAAATTTTCAACGCACACAATCATAGAAATTAATTTCAATATCCTTCCCTTCAATTGTCAAAATTATTTTTCACTTTTAAAATTTCCAATTGAATTTTATTAATAATTTAATGTGTTATGGCTTTAAATATAATATTCAAACATAATAGCATTGAAGTCCTGGAAAACGCGTTCATTAAACGAATATTATTTGCGCGAATTTTGTTATATGTTTCGCAATAGAAAATGGAAAAGCTTATTTCAAATTTTTATTAAATAAGCTTATTGCTTTCTTTCAAAGGAAAATATAACCTTCACAATTAACAAAATTGAATTATATTTCGCTCTTCAAAGTCGATGTTTACTAATATGATCTCTTCTGAAGAGTACCTACAACTTAGCTTATCAATTAGACACATAAATAATATTTCCTAAGATAACGACCCTCCATCTGGTCGGAGAAGTCATAAAGTTTCGCCATTATTGAAATACATATCAAAAAGTTTTGCCACTCGTTTTCGAAAGTAGGTATATGCAGATGTAGTTGTTAAAATGACCTTAGAAAAATAAAAACATTTAAATATCCCACATATTTTTGTATTCAAAGTAATTTTGTATTATTTTTTGTTTTCTTTCGGCATCAACTTGAATATCATCAAAAATCGAGACGGAGAAGTAAAACACTTCCTTGCAGCTGTAAACTATCCCATCATCTCCATTTGTTTATAATTAGAAAATAATTATCATCCTCAGAATGAATAACAATTTGTATATCATCTCTTCTCAGCGTATAACACATATTTCGTTTGAAGGTAGCTATGAGATAAGTTTTAAACTTTCGACAAATGTTATAGCCTTAATAGTAATAAAAAACCTTATATATGTAGTTGTGTACATCATAGAAATTGTGAATTGCACTATTCGCATCAAAAACAGAGAGTTTTATTTTATATTTATCAAAATTTTGAAACATTTCCAATATTAAACTCGACGTGGAATTAAAAGAGCAGTCTGTGCTTTCAAAAACCTCAATACAAGAAAATAATGAACCTAGAATAAACTGAAAACGGTCATGACCGAGAATCGTTTGAGTTAGCGCCTTAGGTTTTTAGGTTAATGGGTCCATAAAAAAGGAAACATCGAGTTCATTTTACACTGAACCTTTTTGCAATTGTCATGACTTTACAATTACAAGATGAACCTCTTCTAAGAGCTAAAATATTCAACGTTTGTCTATCGAAACTGGTGAAAGTTTCCTTTGTACTTGTGATATTATTTTTTCCAACTCATACATATAGATATACAACTTGTCTTTGAGATATTTGCAGATACTTTGTTTGTTTGATAAAGCATTGCATTAACGTCAGTCACAAATACATGAAACAAAATATTCATATTACATTAAATTGATATTCTTCCTTGGTTATATATTTCAGATTTATTACTAATGCTTTGTAGAATATCATGACTTGACAACTATTTATACAGATAAACATCATTAAGCAACTTCTTTCAAACTCCTGCTACAAGTGCTCTATGGTCTAGAGAATAAGAAAATTCCTTTAAAATCTGTTATATCGTATCACGGACAATTGCATTATGAATAAAACATCACTTTATCTCACAAGACTATCTCTTTCATTAGCAAAAGCTTTTCATAATACTTTTCACATAAAAACACATTAAGATTATATTGCTGCTAAAAGTTGTAGATCTGTGGTGGTTTGAAGCTGTAGAAATCAACGATGTGGCATAATTGGCAAACTAAAATACATAGAAAAATCTCATTTCGGTTACACTTTATTGTTTAAAGTCTTTTTTTCTTTGAAGTTTGTGTTTGATAAGATTATCCAATAAAATTTTACTGCAACAGCTTTCACAATTTCATTCTTTCCTGGATTCTAAAAATGCGGAAAATGTTATGTTTCCCTAGAAACCTCAGAGAATAGGTGGGTCTGTTAAAAGAACGACTGACTTACAGGTTGTGTATTGGACATAAATGATTTTATTTTCACACAAGATTTTATTTGTAGTAGGTTTCTTCTCACGTTTTGTTTTAATCAAATTCAAAACAATCAGTTTAATTGAAACAGTAGTAACAGAGTCACGAGTAGCGTCATTTGGGGTAACTGAAGGCAGTGCGTTTATTTCTTAAACGGTGAGCGGAGGAGTGATAGTTTGTTCGGGTCAAATAGAAGTGACTGCATAGCGAAATAGTCTAAACGTATCATATTAACGTACGTTAAACGATTAATCGATCAATAATTTTTTTTTTATTTTGGGAAACCTTTTAGTACCATCAACGTTTTTGATAACAGAACAGTAGATAAGTTGTTTTTTGAATATATTTGATGAGCATTTATTATCAATTTAGTATTCTGAGCAATGTGTGCGCGGGTATCTGTCCGCATTCAATATAGGCTTTTTACGAAAGGGATGTTTATGTATGTGATAGTTGTGGTGTACCTAATTCATAACATAGAGTTTTCCAGAAGTAATAGTTAAATTGTAATTAAGTCACAATTGGTATTGACAAATCACTAATGAAAGATATTTTGTAAATCGTACTTTAATACAAACCATTTCTTTAAATTATTCTGCTTATTTTGATTGTAGTTTTTAATGCGTTTACCTACCACATGCGGCTGCGCAAAGTTACCCACAATGTTCGTCAAGTGAATGCATATTGATCTCAAGTAATAAAACTCTTACAGAAAAAAAACAAAAAGGATCTCCGTTCAGTTTGAAGGCTGATAAATACTTTATGTTATCTAAGTGCTATGAAACTACAATATTTAATGCGTGGAGAGCCTTTATTCAGGAAACTGCGCACACTTGTCCTGAAAATCTCTAAGTATATAAAACATATATAAGAATAAAAGTTTCTTTAAGCCTGCAGGCATTTGCCAGATATTTGTAATTTTATATGTTACATGCACAAACTCTCAGATACATATTTTAAAAATTTCTTTACTATTTCTCATAAATTAGTCAAAGTTATTAGCAAATCTAAAATGTTAAGTGATATTGATTAGACTTCATTCTGTTTCAAAACATCGAAATAACTAATTAATAATCACGAACAGTAACAGCTTATAGTACGTTATCTTCCATACGTTATCTATGAGCAAAACGTCAAAACGTGGCATTTACGACTGAATCTCGAATGTAGTAATCAATCAAACCGGGAGAAACCCTCGTAAAGGAAGTCAGAGATATTGCAAACGGCATTTCAATTGTCTGTTACACTTGAATAAGTTGATTTATTGAATTCAACATTTCCTGGTGGGAATGTGATGAAGAAATTATTGTTTCCTGTTCAAACCTAAGAGGAAGCTATTGCCTATCAAGCATCAAATGGATACATTAAGCAATAACTACCAAAGTTAAGTATATTTTTCTGAATAACAAAATTTAAATACTCAAAAAGTAAAAAATAGCATATACCTTTTGAAGTAATTAACAAATTATTCGAATTAAAAAAAACGTGCTTGCACACAGGTTCCACCGAGACTTGAACTCGGATCGCTGGATTCAGAGTCCAGAGTGCTTACCATTACACCATGGAACCATATAACCGAATAAGGATAAGTTTTCAGGAAATTCTACAAAAGCTTCATTTTTCCAGAGAAAAATCGATAAAAGCTCTATTTCATAACACTGAAAATCTTCTGTGATATTCTGTGAAAAACATTCCAAAAACATTTTCTTCAGTAAGATTACCACATTTGACATGTTTTGTAAGATAACGTACACTTATCTTATGTAAGAGGTTAATTTAATGAGATACACAAAAAGGATAATTAATATGGTGGCTATATTTTACATGATTTTAATAGTACGTTGCACTTTTATTATGACAAAAGCTAAAACCTGTATGAAGGAATAAGAAGCTTATTTAAATTAGTTAAGAAAAATATGTATGCATACATACATGTATCCACTTGCGATGCTTTTTAGATTCTGTATTGTTTAGGATTCTGTATTGTTTGTATAGGAAATTTTTGAACAAACCTCTGTGCAATTAAGCCAAGTCCAGCAAGATAATATTGATGTGTTATATCCATGTTATAGGTTATCCACGAAACACTGTTATAGTAACAATTCGTTGAGCGGTGGTAAAACGTGTATACATATGTAAAAAATTTCAATTTTTCAGGAACAAAGAAAGAGAATATAATTTTTCTACTGCTCATAGGTTAACAATTTAAACGGTGCTAACTTATTTCTTCTTTGTTGAACAACATTTTGAACCTTTTTTTGTACATTCTAGTAATACTTAACCATCATTGCATCTCATATAATATATATATATTGTATATAAATATCGTCGGTTTTCATGGAGACTGTATTATCTCTGTTTTTGGTGAAAATGAGTTATTTACACAGGAAGTTTTAAAAAAACGTAAAGTTTGTTTCTACACGATCGCCCCAAGTGAACTTCTAATAGACTCCGATAGAGAGTGGAAATTAAATCAGAAAAACACATCACAGCACTCACATCACAAAAACTTTAATCCTGATTTACTCGAATTGCTATTTTCTGAGATAATACAGTCTTCATGAAAACCGACGATATATAGTATATAACATTAAATCATCATTGATCATTGCATTTTTCAGCCCTTTTCAATACAGTAATGAAAATTTTACCAAACATGTAACAGGACTTCTAGGTTGCAATGGGGGAAAATCCAATTTTCGAGAAATTTTGACTTATACTTCTTTCACCGCCCATTAAAGTATTGAAGGCGGTCAAACATTATTTTTGAGTCGAAATTTTTCGAAATTAATTTCTGTCCAATATAAGATAATTTGAATCGAATGTAATGAAGCACAAAATGGAAACATAGAAATTACTTCATCTCAAAAGTTCCTAATGTGAATCCCAAAGGATTTCTAATTTCAACTTTGTTCCTAATTTCATGGCTGTGTTCAATCCCGAAAGTTAGAGAGTAGCTGAAATTCAAATTAAAACTTACTCTCATTTCAACCCTAATTTGAATTCGAGTTCACATTTTTCGAATCATTTCAAAAATAGTTTAAATGAAGTTGAAGAAGAATTGGAATTTTTGTTGAGAAAACGAATCTTTAAGCAGAAAATAAATGTGAAAATTCAAATTGTAAGGATTCTAATTTTCAGTGTGAATTTAAGACGAAAACCTTTACATTGACTTTGCGCATAGTTAAGAAAAACCTTTTTCCAAAAGATTGTGTATGCTGTTTTGATTTCAAGAAACTTTATTCCACTTCGACTACTCTCAGAAACGCACTTTTATGTCCCTAACAAAAGGAAACAAAATTGCCAATGGTGCAAAAGTCCAATTATGACTCAGATATCATAAAGAAAAGTTTTAAGCAAATCAAATAAAATTTAGAGTTAATCATCTACTTGCAGAATCGGTTTTAAGCAAAGTACATTCGATTTCATAAAATCTCTACCAGAGGATATAAATCATAAGGAAATTAAAGCTAATTAGTAATTAAACACCATTGATTCTGAAGGTTTCCAGGAACTGTGACAAAAACCTTTCGGCCTTTTAATTAACAGAAAAATGTTCGAGAAAATGCTGGTGAAATGTGAAACATGATTCCAGGGAATCTTTGATTAAAAAGCCGTGGCATTCAAGAGTACCCTATTGATGGAAACCTCTTCAGTAGTTATTGAAAAAGTTAGAAGTGTTACGCTTGAAAACTCCGGTTGAGGAGCAAGCTTTCCGTTTTTGCACAATCAAAATGTGCAATAATAACAATTTTTTTGAAACTCCAAAATATCGATAATGAAATTCCAATTATGATTTTCAGGATTTTTGTGCAGTTGAACTCTTTCCAGGATAGACAATTCATTCAAACATTGACGGAATGAAAACTGAATGAGATTTCAAACGTTGCAAGCAGAAATACCAATCGAATGAAAACAAATCCTTGATCGATTTCATTGGTTTAATGTTTATATTGCGATAAGGGTTCCAATGTTTATGATTCTATATGCGATATTTTCTAACAAACTTTTAGATTATCTAGATATCCATCACAAAAGTAATTTTCCCACAGGATCATTTCAGAAGAGCAAACATTTGAAGAAGAGTATTGGATTTCATGGTATGCATGCGTAGGTATATGTGTATAGTGAAGTGTCTCATACTGCTATTTGCGAAAATCTATACAAACGCACAGTAATATAGAATATCCATAACAGACTATTTCATCTCCGACTTTGCATGGGACTGTTCCTGTATAATCCTGAGTTATTCCTGTAAATTTTATACTAGCTAGTCATGACAGGAATCACACAAGAAGTTTTATATATAGTATATCCTTAAATAAACGTCTGTAACATTTTGGTCTTTATAGAGTAGATAAAACAAAACCTTTCTATTTCAATTGTAAACTTTTATTTGTTTTGCTGTTCATCTTCATCAGACTGTTATTTTATTAAAGACAGTTTCATCAAGCAGCTATCAACAAACTAAAACCTTAACTTCTTGAATCACAGCATGAGCACAGTTAATCCTAGTATTAAGCAAAACAGTGTATGGACCTCACGTCGACAAAAATGTTTTTCACCGTAGGTTATTATGTCCTTCATTTCCATTTGTTGTGATGTATGCATGCTGAGATACGAATTGGTATTTCATAAGCATAAGACATAATTCATGTTGAAATTCGAGAAATTATTTTTGTTTGAAAATATTGTCAAAAGCTTTGACCTCAGTAAAACTGTCGTGTTTATCGTAAGTAGTTTTATCGTTTCAAATCGTTTCGCACTGCTGCAAATGAAATCAATTATGCTATGAAATAGGATTTTAGAAAAGAAATATTCGATGACAATATGGCATAGAACCATTCTGTTGCTTTCAAAATTAAATAACTTCATATTACTACATGTTACAATCGGATTGAGTTCAAACTTTGCTTCATCATTTGAGATTTATATTGAATTTATCCAATTATCTTCAATGTAATGATGTTGAATTTAATTTTCGATTTAATGACCAAATAAATTGTATCTATTAACTCGAAGGCTAATTGTGCAAAAGGTCAAGTAAGTTAATAGTCATTGAGTTATGCAGCTCTTCGAACAAATGTTTTATCATTAACGATTGAATCGCCAGATCTATTTTGATTAGCAAAGAAATATAACGTAATTATCATGTATCATGAATTTATTCGAATTTTCTGTAGCATCTTGCTGAACTAAGATAGCCACTTCATTTCATACTTCATTGCTATGGAAACATCTGCCAACTTTTCATCATGCTCACAATCTTTATACCACTTGTACAGGCAACAATCTGTTAAAAACAAAAATCCATACTTTGACAACACGTTCCATCCATAAAAAATATTCGCTGGAGTGTATTTCAGACAAATGTGTCTAACGTGACCTTCTCTAGATAGACTCCAAAATAAGGAACAAATAAGAGATTTCACTGTGACATTCCTTCGCATATACGTTTGTTTAATTTGACGCGATGTTATAAAATATAAGTTTACTTTTATGAAATTTATACATTACATAAACTCAACACGAGAACTTCGGAAATACGATTCAACTTTCACCAAAGGACCTTCAGCCAAAGGATTTCCAGCATTCGTGGAAAAAGATGTGGTATGAATTGCAACATAAATACACCATCGAGGGAAGCGTTCTCACTCACTTTCGATTCGCTCCTGAAAAAGACCATGTCAAGAACGTTAGATTTTCTTCAATAAAAATTATTTCTCGAGAATAATCGTCTTTGAGTTTCTGGACTAATTAATAAATATTTCTTCCAGCATAATTATTTCTTTTGGACTTTGTTTTCAGCTAAGCAACCTAAAATGCAATACGCTATCGAGTGGAAATCCAAAGTAGCAAAAGAACAGCCCATATTTGCACTGGATAGATTACAAACTTTTACCGACTTCACTTCACATTTATATGAATTTCCATTGTTTTTCTTACATTTTCTTAGACCCTTGGTTGCACAAATTCCTCATATTTTACTTGATTTCAAATTTTCAAATGAAATTAGCTGAAGGTTTTGAAAAAAAATTTAAAACTCGCGGCAAGGAAAAAGAATACAGCTACTAGCAGTGTTTTCCTGCGACACGCTATCGAGTGCAACGGTACAAATTAGACCCACTTATTATCGGGTGCCACGATAAATGTATGGGATTGGACAGCTCTACACCACTCGATGCCACCAAGAAAACACAGCTATTATGACGGATGAAAATCAATTCGTCAAACTAAAGGTAACCACTAGTCTGCTCTTGTTTTCAAGCGCCGCCACGCAGGTTTGATTTCTTACCAGTGCCACAAATCTATAGGATAAGATGCAATATCTGGAAAATACATATCACAATATCTCGACATGCAGTTTCGCTAAAATTAAATTCTTCATAATACAAACTTGAATCTATATATATAAAATGAAAATACTGTTTTTTTGACGCTCAATTACGTCGAAACTACTGATAGAATCGGAATGAGACTTCAACCATTCGATGCGGAATTGTCCGCAGATGGTTCCAGGCTACTTATTTTTTGGATTCCATTGACCCTTTGCCATTTTTCTTTCAGATTTAATTTTAGTTTGTTCTTACTTTTTCTTAACCTTTTTTGCGGTTGCTACAGAAACGGTTACAGTGATAGTCATTCATTTGTTCATCATATTTAACCTTATTATTTTATTGATTAAATGTCAAATTAAAAGTGTGTTTATTGTTACGGTGATTGGTTTTGGATTGTGTTTGGTTTTTTTTTGTTGCGGTTAACGAATCCCCGCCCGCCACTTTTCAGGATTTAATAGACAAGTTTATTTAATGCCCAGCAAAGCGGGCAGGTATCAGCTAGTATTATATATTGACAGAATATCCAAATTCCAGAACATGTAATTGATGAAAATTTCCTGTCGCTATTTTGAATGAAATAGTTATAAGAAAACTTTTCCAGATAATATTCAAAATATGAAACACACACGATGAAAACTCATAGGTATGGCAAAATATTTCCAATCCATCAAACTCCAACCCTTAATAAAATTTGTTAGTAAATAATCTCCGGGCATTACCCTGAAGGCCACAAAATGTTTAACAACCCCCTAATACCCGATATTCGTTACGATGATAGCTGTAGTATACTGTGTTAATATCTAATCACTCGATGGAGCTGTAGGGAATGAAAATGTACTGAACTCATATGTGATCAAATGACACACAACAAACTCCTCAGTTTCCTCCCCTGCAAAATCATTTTGACGAAAGCTCCTTCATCATGTTAAAACTCCCCTCATTTTTGTCACGAACACATGTTCATTTTCTAATTGTTAACAATGTAACAAGAACTTTCTGACGGTTTGAAAAGATGTATAATGCCACCTGTGTAAATTTATTACCTAATTTACTTTTTTGGAGAATTTCCGTGAATTGATCGCTGAGCAACGTTGAGTTTAAGAACCATAATTAAATTTTTTACTTAGCCTATTCAGCGTTTTTCATTTAAAAATTTAAACAGGATACATACTTGTTTGTATACTTTTTGTCATTCAAAGTTCATTGAGTGGTCACGTAATGTCAAGAGCCCTATCGTTTCATCGATATCAGTTTCTTCTGTTTATCAACTGGTTCTGATATAAGGGTGGAATGTGTTAATACAACATAAGGTTTCCTGCTTTATTATAATTTTATCTTTATTTATTTAATATTATTCGTATTCATGAATTCATAGCTATATATACGAAGGTTTTTGAATTTATATTAAGCAAGACTGTTAATGTTTGATATTTTGAATATCATGTTTTTATTCCTGTTAACATAACAATAACTACGACAACAAGATATTATATATATAAACATAGATTGGAAAATTTGCAAATTACTGTATTATTATATGTACTCATGCAATATATCTGACGCTTATCAAATTTTTCAAGGAATTGAAACTTAATTAAAATTCATTTTACATAATAGGCCACTTGAGATTGCTATCAAACCAACACAACGATAAAAATGACTATGAAACAATCCCAAACGATAAACAAGAAGAATAATATTTGAATATACATTAACATGAAGGTAAATTTTCATTATCAAATTTAAATATTTATTTATGCTAATTGAATTTATACAAGAGAACATCTTGTAAATAAGACACCTGCTCATTGTTAATATCGATTTATTAAATAAATGAATACCGGCAAGATAACGGCGGAATTATTGGCATAGAGTTTTAAGTGCTGTCTCAATGTTTTATTCATCTAAAATCGTCAAAAGTTCAAAAACTAATTTCAAGTACCTATTTAAGTTCAAAGTTTTTTGTGCAGATACGTAGAGCAAGTTTAGTATCACAACCCTCAAATGCAAATCATTTGAACAACATTTTTACAATATAACATGTAAACTCAGATCAAACTCAAATATTAGTTACCAACTTGGTTATAGAAACTGTATGTGTTTAATTTATCGGATGTAGATACCTGTACAAATCAATGCGTCCGATGTACGTGAGACATTTCAAGTATATCGGAATTATCAAGAAAACGTTCATTTATGTTATATATGTTATATAAAAGTTATTTTTTCCAAGGAACTTTGTTCAAAAATTTAAAATATGTAGGTATATTTGATATACAGCTCTGTACAATGTGAATATCAATCAAGAGGTGCATACACAAGTTACCACTGTTTATTTGCAGCTTCAAATTATGTATTTATTTTTCTGTGAGTCTATGGAAAATATATATTTTCGCCAAACTTTTTCAATACATCTACCGATTACAAGTCCTGAGGCACTTACACCCTGATTTCGGTAAAGGTACAAACCATTCAATCACTAGAAGAATCAATCAATATTTTCTCATCATACCGCATTGCGGTGCATTCAACACAGTCTCCAACTCCCTAGAATCTTTAAAAAAAAATATGGAAAACGGAAACGGATACACGTTATTTTCTTCGACAGTGTTGTCTTGTTGCAGCAATTTTCCATCGATTTTTCTTGACGTACTTCAAACAAGTAATCCTGAAATTACGTCACGGTTACGTCATATTTTGGGTAGTTTGATTTGATGAACGTCGTAACTTGTTGAATATTGAAACAGGGTAATCTGATATCCTATGTTTGAAAATAAAGTTGAAACGTTATACTAATCTGTTTCTTTCAGTCTTTTATTACAGACTCATACAGAAATAGATGTACGAAGATGTAAATATTGGACCAGTTATCTTGTTAACAAGGACATTGCTTTTAATTTTAAATTTGTAACAACAACCTCAAATATTTTTGAATATAACTTAATTTTTGCAATTTATGCCTAAAGAATACTCTTGCTGTGTTACACGAAAGGTTCATCTCTTTGATAAGATTTACCCTAGTCTACTGAACGAAATATTTTAAATTCCATGGAACAACGAAGATTTAAGGGTGTCGGGCAACGTTTAGATATTTTGAAACAAAAGATGAAGAGATGAATTTTATTATGTTATATTTAATTCTTATATTTTATATTTTATTATGGTATTACTACAATATTCCTTATTAGTAAGGGATTTCCGTCCAAAATCAATTTAAATTTCATTAATTAAAAATAAAATCTGCGCATATTTTCTTATATTGTCCCCAAAACATATTTTATTCAGTGGTCAATAGAAAAATTAATTAAATTTCGAAAATTTTCCCAAACGTTGATTTTAATAAATATTTTATAAAATTATTTCACCCCGATGGAAGGAAACAAGTAAAAGATGAGAGCAGCAATGACCACTTTACAACTTTTTCATGTCAAAAGAAAGTATTGTGTGCTCATGGGAAAATACTTAAAATTCTTTTGGTTAAGACTAACCCCTAGAGGGACAAAGAAACCTCTTCAAAATATTTAACTTATACAGTTCGAGACGAAACCAGAAAATTCATTTAAAAGAAGAAGATAAGAAATACACTGTGGGAAAATGCAAAATTTTTAGCAAAGCACCTTAATGAAAACAAAGTACCAATTTAGAATGTGTTTAATAATTTATAAATTGAATACTCCACTTCATTATTTATTTAGATGTTTTGTTGATCCTTAAAACTCCCAAAGTAGTTGTCGACGTTAAGTTTCGTCGCTGTACGTGCCAAGTGTGTTTGAAATGTGAAAAAAAAAAATTTTAAACTTCCGCGATTGAAGATTCATTGGACATTTTTGTAGAAAAGTTTTAATGAAATTCTCAATTTTTATGGTTCAAATTTGAATTTAACTTTTCATGCGACAATATTTCTCAGAAACATGTGTTCAATGAATCTCGTCTCTTGATGAAAATTTCTGCTGTAAAAGTTTCAAAATGAGAAGTAAAAGTATTCTGACTCATATCTTATTTAAGATGCTCAGCAATAATAAATCTAAAATGATGTACTAGAAAATGTCATAGCATTATAAACAGATCATCCAGACTTGAATCGATTCGTTAAGTAGAAACAGATGCATTTAACTCGCAACATAGTCTTACTTAGAAATGTAAGGAAGATTTGGGTAATAAGGGAGCTTGTGACATAAACTTGTTAGTTAGAATCAGAGAAGGCACTTAATCTCAGACATTTACATAGACTTTGTATAATAGTTGAAGATAATATCTTGACATGGGTCAATGGGTGGGATATTCATTCTTCGGCCATTCTTGAGCTATAGCATGTACTTGACATTTATAGGGTGTTACGGAAATGGTATTATGCAATGATATCTTGATTTGTCATGTTTATAATAAGCCAACAAAGCTTATAAAGTGTGTATTCTCTGACAAATAACATTATCAAATCCTCAATTATGTAAATATATCAAAGTTAAATATGTTTATTGCTTTACTTCTCTGTTGAAGACGTTTTGAAGCAAATTAAACATTTTTACTATACAAACTACTTCCTGGAACAGTCAGTTTGAATTAAGACAAGTGTCTGATTTGTAAGAGACGAAATATTATTAATAACCGATTTTCAACGATAATCAATATTTATTAGGTACATATACAATTGATAAATAAAATCAAAAACTTGATAAAAATGTCTACGTAAAATGGTTTTAAGGACGCTTAACATAAAAAGCACTTCAACATGTCTTAGAAACGCTTGCAATTTCTCCTTTTATCCTTGAAATTTTTACTAGCGCTCCAACGGAATCATTTCTTGCTAAACCTCCAATAACTTTTAGAGACACTTACTTTTGCATCCAAAGTGCACATCAACAAGGATTTCCTTTTAATACTCAATGAATATATATATAACATTTTTCCAGTCCAGTTCCTTAAGTGTTAAATTTCCTGGTCTAGTGTATCACATAAACCAGGCAAGTGTAACGAACCCATAACGTGCTACACTTTCTTTTAATTCTTTTTAATATTAATGAACGAATAAATTTTTTTAAGGGTTGATTTAAGAACGATGCTCCTTGCGTTTGGATGTAAGAAGATTGTGTTGCAGAATTACTTAAATATAGCAGAAGGTAAGAATATCACTTGCACCTGAATCTTATATCTTCCCTTTCAGACAATTAAATTCCCTTGAAAGAGGAAACGTTAAAACCATTTCGCTGTGGATAGTTTCAAGGTATGGAACTACAATATATAACTAGCTTTCAAGTTCAATATGATCAAAAATTTCAGTTCAATATGATCACATTGTTTCGACACTTTACATCCATGAGAATAACTTGCCATTAAGGATGTAAATTCAATTTTTCAAGGAGCCCTCATAGTTACCTACTTAAATGACAACAGAACGCTTTGAATATTCCGTTTGGAAACTGACAGAGAGCACGATTGTGTCAGGAACATATTAATTTGTATTAAGTCCATTGTGGATATGAATTATCACTCCAAAATGTCATTTATCAAACGTATTATATGATATCAACAAGAGATATTGACTGATGTTTCAATTGTCATTTCATCCTGAACTATCCAGAAGTTTGAATTTACACATGCTTTAATATTATGGATTATTAAATTATATTACTGCGTTACACTTTAAAAACAGAAATCATTTCATTTAAAGGCATATTAATATAAAATAAAATGTAACTCTTTGAAGTGAAGTTAGGCATTCCACAGTCATATCGTCTAGACCTTAAACTCCACAAACTTCCATAACATCACTCTCAACAACATTTTGTATAAAGGGGAAAGTCTTAATTATTGATTGTACTTTCATTTGTTAATCCCATCGTTGTTCGTGGTAGACGAAAAATGGCAGCAAATTATCTCCGTGGTGGAAGCAATAAATTTTAAACCTTTAACTCCAACTTGTATAGAGACTAGGAGAAAATGAATTTCAGCGAATCAAAGAAGAATGATCAATAAGTGCTCAAAATGAAAACGTAAATCATTGCAAAACTGATTTATTGAGATACGATTATTCAGCTTATGTAACTGGGATATACTTGGTCAAAAGGATATTCATGTTGTGCAAAGAATTAATATATATTTTCCAGGATTGACATTCGATTGAATATCGATTAGGCTTTTCTATGAAAGGATTGTTGAATAAAACTGTCAACGTTTTTATCACAAATGGATCCTTTGATCTAATTAAAACGCTAATGTTAAATAATAATCATACTAAAGAGGGATTTAAAGCTCTGATGACTGATACTAGAAAGCCTTAATGATTTTAGGTAATATAGACACATCCTATTTAGCTATTTACCTCTATCTTGAATATGAAACTCTTTAACTATGTTATTAGACTACTTTATATACATTCAAACAATAACAAATTTCACAGCGGTTATAAAACATCTTCGTCGAGGTAGTTGTTAAATGTAATAATGCGCGATAGTTTGTATAAGTATATTTGACTGAGGGAAACAAACTTTTACGAGTTTTGTCTAATTACCATCTCATCAGAAGAATATTAACATAGAGAAACGGATTAAGCTGTAAAAAAATTTATGAAGGGAAGTGTAAATTTTCCAGGCTTGGAAATTGCTGAAAATTATTTGACTTTAAGAGATCCCGTAGAACAGAAGAGAAATGGGATTATAGAGGTTATAAAGGTTGTTTTAGCCAAAAACCTAAAAACGAACTTCAAATTAATTTTTTTAGAATTAAAAGTCATTAAAAACTTTAGAAGATGATGCTTTTTGTTTGGACGCTTTTAATAATCTAGGAAAATAAATTTAATATCAGTACTATAGGTAGAATTTTGTTACTTATTTCTAAAGCGCTCTGGCTTATGTTGATTGCATATACAATATGACTTTGTACATGAACTATAACTACATTGTGTACACTTTCAAACAAACTAATCACTGTAGCAATTATCTATTAATAATTACTCTGAAATCAATAATCACAAATCCCCACTTAATGATTTTCTACTGACACACATAGCTAGGAAGATATTTGATAATAAACATTCTGTGTGATTAGTTGCAATCCAATATATAGTACTATATAACAGACAACCGGTACATCAATTTGGTGAATATGCATATATCTAACACCGATGATGACATATACCAGATCACCTAGCAAATGCATGCATATCTTTTTCACGTTTAAGGTTAAAGTATTAGATTATGATTTTGGTATATCACGGCATTTATGAGTTTCAGGGCAGTCAGGTGCAAAATTTAAAAATTTAATTGATAATAGCCTCCAAAATAGTAGTTCAAAATAGCAGGAAGGTGTTTGATAAACGAAAAGTGGTACATCTGATTTGATGTATTTTGTTGTACTCTTGTGGTGGAATCGAAAAAGTAAACGTTTGTCAAGCAATTTTCCAAATGGTGTAGAAACTACCATGGTTCGTAGGACGGTATTACGTATCTTGTAAGGATTACGATTTTTGGTAAGGCAAAACAAATGTAGTTTGCTCTTGTTGTTATCGATGTTTACCTTATATTTCGGCTCCTTACTTCATCTAAACTGACTTGGATACGTCCGACTTAATGTTGTTGTCAAAAGTCTGAAGTTTGTTTTGTTTTGAGAAATTACATAAAAGGATAAAACAGCAAATCGTTTCAACTGGACCAATCTTACGCTAACTGTAACGTGTTTCTAAGAATTCTCTTTACGATACGTAAAACACAAAGGAAAAACGTTTGAAACTCTTGGAAAATTAAAATATTTTCTCTCGATGGAACTGTAGGTAGGAAAATCACATAATGGATTCAGATATTCTCCTTCCTATCTATAACGCACTGTTCGCTCAAACTTGTCGACAAATAAATAACTTTGGGTAGGCTCATAAGTAATACCTACTATTTAAATGATGAAAAATTTAATTATTGAAAGCCTGTATTATCTGCGGTAATTTCCTTTTGGGAAATTGAATGCTCTAAACATATTTAATATTATGATACCAATCATCAAAACACTTTGAACCGTACTACACGGTCAAAAGAACTGAATAAATTTTGGAAAACGCTGAAGAAGTTTGTTATTCAATTTTCGAAGAAGTTAAATTTATTTCCATTAAAATTGCTTCATTATATAATCGAAGAGTTTCTCAAGGATCTGAATATATTTAGAGAAAATTTTCAATTATATTAAATTGATTCCATAACGAAAGCCTTTTGTTCGGTATTCATTGCAAAATAAATTATTTTTGGTATGAGCTACGTAAAGCCTCATTTTAAAGTTTTTCGAAATGTTATGAATATTGGATTTCATAGTTCAAACTCATTCAATTGTTATTTTCATTGCGTTACCTCAAGTATCCCTCTATTTTGAAGCGTTTGGTTTTAAACCGAGAATCACAAGTGGTTCATAGCAAGTTCCATATCATGTGGCATGACACCGTAAAATCTATAACATTAGCTTTATCCTCATGGTAAATGTATTAAATCTAATGAAAGCTCTTCAAAAACCTCGTTGCGGTTATTTCGGTTTTCGAATATGGAAATCGGTAGCAGAAAATGCAGTTAATTGAATTTATACAAATGCTCCTGAATCTAAGGCTATTGTGGCAAGGGACTTCATCGAATCGTACCAGTTCTATTTACTCAGGTTCTAAAGCATTTCCATATTGAAAATTGAGTTTTCCAACATGACCCACATGGATGCGAAAATGAAACACATAATTTGCACCCTGTTACCCATTTTTTTCCCTATAAGTCCACTTCAATAGCTCAACATTGACTTTACTTTAATTCAATTGAGATCTATCCTTTCTGTCCCTCGTCCTTGCAGGTCTGGCGAGTAAATTCGATTACTTTGTTCTAACATTGTATTGCCCGCTCTCCAATTAAATTGCCAGAACCTTTTGCATATGGTACCCATGCCCAGCATTGTTACAGGCAATAGGTTCTGCTCTAGAAAATTAACTTTTTGTTACGAGAAACTTTTTTATATTGTAAAACTCTTGAATTTGAATTTAAATCAAGAACATCATTCGTGTTGATTATTGGAACAAATGTGTCTGTACGTTTTCAAAAGCACAATTGAATCACTAAATTTTTTCATTATACCTTCATATAACAGTTACCGATAATTGACAATATCCAGTGCTCTAAGACCTCTCAAACATCTTGTGACAGTAAGGCAAATTTAATGTATTCGCTCTTTGTTGAATCCTTCGAATGATTAGTATCAATTCCTTGTCCTTTTTTGTCTCTTTGCCATAATTTAATAATATAAAATTTAAACGATTGAGTAAATTTGATGCTTCCAGCCAAAGCATTACTCATATCACTCTCATTTACATGAATATATCTAAAGTTCAAGCCAAACAAGTTTAAGCAACTTTCCGCGTATTTTCATAACAAGAAGTTTTACAGCATCAACTGCTGTATAACTACTTCCAAACGAATAAAAAGGCCAAAGGATGCAATCAACCCATCATTCTAGTATTCCCGTATTCAACGAACCAGAACAATAAACTAGTCATGAAAACGAAACTTGTTAGTATTCCCGTTGCTAGTTTAACTACTACAAGTTTTTTTTATTGTTCCTCGGAATTACCAGCAGTTTTATATAGTGAAATAAAGTGCTCCGACCAAATGAAAGTCCTTTTCATCCTGTTTGAAGTGTACACATAAAACACAATAAAATAAAAGTGCTATATAAATAGAAACACTCTGTATTACAAGAAATTCAAAGTATTCGCTTTTATCTATGGTTTTAACTCGAACAAGCATAAACAAAATATTGATATACTTTTGTAATAACATGCTTCTTAAAATTTTTCCCATATTACAGCTCGATTTATTTATAAGATAAACTTTTGTCTATTATTTTTCTGATACACACGCGAAATGAAACGAAAGATATTTTACTTCAATCCGAATTTGATCAATTCAAGAGAAACCATTTTGCTGAATTCTGGGTTCTGGATGTCTTCAAATTTTACTCCTAGTGATTCCGTTGAATTTAAAAAAATATATTGCAAGTGAAAGGCAAGTTTTCTGAGTATTCGATTTATGCACCATACAAGGTATATACCTACAGGTAAATGAACAATTCAGAAGTAACAAATCCGTTGCAACCTGCAGTCAACTATAGTACAGTCACCAAAATGAGAAAAATTTTCAGTAACATTTTTATAAATCCTTTAAAGAGTACCTACCTACTTGCCCAAAGAATGTTTGATCCCAATTTTTCGTTGGAGTTACCCACGCAAATGTAACTTTTTCAATAACAAAAAATATATCATATATAATAAATTATGTATTCGAAAAAAATCGATATGTTCCACAAAGTACAAATATTTACCGTACATTTCATGAAATTTCAATAGCCCATTAGCATACAACCATTACCGAAGAGGAAACGAATGTTCGTATAATCCTTATAGAAGATAAAACATCATAATGTATGCCAAGAGTCACATTCACCATGATATATGTTTATCATAATTTAGTAGGATATAAAAATCAAATATTTGTGTGCAGTACGTCAAAATATATCATTGAATTTTTGTTTTTCGCTTTTTGTGATCCTTTTCCAGTAAGGATTTTTTATAAAACCATCCCTAGAAATTGGTCATGTGAATTATATGTCTTCTACATTGGTTCTGCTTTGATGGCTTTATATATATTATATGCAAAACAAGCTATATTTTCCACGATATCCGCTTGGAGAAAGGGAGAAATGTATGGGATAAGATGGGATTCGTATGCTTAGAATTTAAGGGTTAGGTGAACTTAAACGCTTGCTGTAAGCAGAAAAATATGTTTCACAATTGAATTCTTTTGATTTAACCTAATCAAATCTGGTAAAAAATTTACACTTGAAGTTAAATCAATTATTTTCGGGGTATTTCACACAGTGTTATCTGAGTTTTTGGCTACATTTTTTCATAGGAGATATATTTATGGAGCTTTTTCAAGTATTTTATTATTAATTACTGTTTTAAACATTTCATAATTCGTGTAATCGCAAACACATCGTTCAATTACAACAAAGCATGTTTGGTGCATTTCAAAATATTTGAAAGTAAGTTTAAAGGTGATAGTAAATTCTGCTCTAATATAGCTTATTGTTCAAATATAATAACATGTCTTCCCCGAATCGTTTTTGAAAAATTCTATCTTCTACAGTTCTTTTTTGTGTTGGGAAAACATTTATCATAATATCCTTGTAAGTCTTATTATTTCATGGCTCATTTTCTCTTTTCTTTTTAAATTCATTATTTCAAAAGCCGCTTTTGGTTACATTTAAGTTCTTTTATAGCAGCATCAAATCTGTCATGTCCAGAAAATTCAAAGAAAAGTTGAAAAAAATATACAATTTCAAAAAGGTTCTGGTTATTTCATCTGAAAGACCAAAAATTTTCAAACAAATAATTTAAATTTTTTCAACTGAAATTTAAACAATAATATTTTTCGGAAAACCTTTTTCGATAAATCTTTTAATGGAAGGTATAGGTCACAAGTTATCATATTAAAGTAACCTTTAAATTCAAATCAGTTATATATGTACCTACCTTCATTACGAAATCAATCAAAGTCATATTTATTTCTTTGAATGTTTTATAAAATTACCCCTGACATGTCACATACTACTACTTTGATTCAACTAATAACTCTAACAAATAATACAAATAAGAACTAATCGTTCACAATTCAATTATTGTATTACTTATTTGATAAACGAGTTCAAGTGAAATTGAAAGAGATGAAAATAAAATTTAATTCCGTAACATGGCGTGTCATCTCTAACATATTAAACCGAGAGCTTACGAAAATTTGTATGTTCCAAAACACATACATACATATATATTTATTTATACCGACGTTCACATTATTTATCACTTGAATATCATTTGTCTTCCAAAATAGCAAATATAAGCTGAAAAGACGAAGTTTTAATAAACAGCACTTACGAAGATATTTTGAAAGTCTGTAAAACGCAAGAAATTTCCAAAAGTTTTTTTTGCTTTTGAAGTTGCCGAAACATTACAAAGATTTGCTGTAAAATTATTTGCGAATTTATGTACACACTCTTAAATTTAAATATAAAACTTTGAATCTACATCGAACCAAGTACTGGAACAATTCAACAAAAGAAAAATAATATGAAGTCTAAACCTCTTTACAGAATCCGTGAGTTTTTCAATTTTAAAAGCTTTCATGTCATTTCTAGACACAGACAATCCCGTAAAGGAAATTCAAGGAAATTTCAAAGACAAACTCGAACACAAACAACCGTAAAAATATAAAACGATTTTATTTATCGTATCGCGACTAATAGCACGCATACATCACAACTGACGAGATATTGTCAAAAAGTTATTTTGTCATGTCATGTAGAGACTTTCAGAGATTACGTTATCGTTTAGTAAAAACGTACAAATGTCAGAGTATGTTTAAGTCTTTGACAATTTGATTGTTATAGAATTAACTCGTTTAACCGAAACAGGATACGAAAATATCACATTCGTTACGGCATCACTGATAAAAGCTAACGTCAAACATGTGGATAAAACATGCCAAAATAAAGTGAAAATGTTCCAGAAGCATGAGCTCTAAACTTTCTCGAATAGCTTTAGGTTGTTTTTATCTCCTGGGATTTTTAGAAAATGTACAAATAATATTTTAACACAAAATAAACCAACCGTCAAGGGTAGAAAACTTTTGAGATTTAAATAAAGGCATTCTGTTTCTGAAAAAATTGAAATTTTCGTGATAATACAATAGACATTAAGGTCATAAAACATGATGAAAGGGAATGAAACAAGCTTAGAGCATTATTAAAATAACTAGTACAAACTTTAATTAAGTAACATGGTAACGTTATGATTAGTAACATCTCCAATAAAAGTAATATAACAATTGATAAGTCTTTTCCACAATAGTTTGATAAACCATAATACATTTATAACAGCAATCCAAATGCATGAGTTAAAGTTATTGATGAAGAATTAATCTTTGCTGTGGAATAAAATCATTATCGAACATAAAATTGTACAATATATTACAAAATGTATAAGGTTATTAGAACATAGAACAATAATAAACAGTCGATACCATGAAACAGCAACTTCCTCAATGATGGGGAGTTATTGCTGAAGTGTTATACGTTTATGAGCGCATTAAAACTTGTTTATTTGCTTGGCGAATTTCAACACCTTGCAATATCTTCTTCAAATACCGTTATGACTTCCTAAATTTACTGATCTATGAAATTCATTATTATCAAGCAATCAATTTTTTATTGTAGCTCGTAATGAATTTGGTCATTAATTTTTGAAGTAAAGTAGAGACCCAGGGAGCTAAAATGTTGCTCTTATTAAGAAGGAAAATATCAAAGAATGATTTTTTTCGTTCACAAGGATTATAAGAAAATAATTTTCTCTATAAGGTTCACTTACATTCAATACATACACATAACATATACTATTAGAAACAAATGAAAATCTAAGGTTTCATATCAAATCGACCTGAATAGACTAAATTCAATAATGAAATTAGAAAAAAAGCTTACGTCAAGCTTGAAATGGTCAAGCTTTGAAGTATAATCTTTAAAAATCCCATTAAATATAAGGATTTGTTGTAGTTGACACAAGAACAAGTAAATCTCTAGAGAAGTATAAAGGTTCTGTCTTAAAGCCCTGTTTCCATTTATAATTCGAAATGAGTGCATTTTACAAAGAACAATTTATTTGAAATGCACAAATGCACTTTCTAAGTCTTCCACATTAATGGACCACATTAAAACTTCAATTTATTAACTAAAATCTCTCAAGACTAAATCGTTTACCGAAGCAGAAGGGCATCATTCTATATAGATGTGTATTTATAAAGGAAACACGGCAATCTTCCAAGAAGTATCCTGATTTCACTTGTATCACTAGAATAAGGGAGTCAGCTAGGAGAAACTTAATTAGAATCTGAAACAATGTCGAAATGGATTGGAATCTTATCATTGGCCAAGTCTGTTGTTGTACTGTGAATTGTTCAAGTATGTATTTGTACGAGTATAACTCCAATATTTTAACGAGCTCTGTAAATGGATATAGAAATTTTAGTGGTGTATAACTTTATCTGTGCAATAACTTTGTGGACTTTGTGGAGTTATGAATGTTTCTTGGCTAAGTTCGACCAGACAAACATTTAAAGCTCCATAAACTAAGAAGTTCTTCAGCCGATAGTACAAAACTTTTCTATGACTCAATTCAATCCGATTTCAATGACGAAGAAAATGAGACTTTTATAAACTTCAAATCGTCAGAGTACGTCCAGAAAACTATTTCAGCAGCATCATTGCAGATGATGGTATGAGTTTTCTGACATCTTGGTAACTGAAAGTGGTCGTATACGGTGCCAGATATAAAGTGGAGTAGAATATTCTTTCAACCAATGTAAAACAAGGCATAAGGAACGAAGTTTCGAATTATGGAAACATTGAAAATCTATTTTCATGCTGATGACAGCATATCAACAAAATAGCTTTATAGTACCTCCTCTTTTTTATTATAAACCATCAAATTTTGGCACACTGTCTTATGCAGTTTGTTTCACTCCATATATACAAATAATATGTTCACGATCTGGTATTCTTCACTGAACTTATTTTTACTTTGAAAAGTCCGCATCAATTTGTTGTTATTTTATATACAAGCTATTTAGGTTGATGGATACATGAATGTGGCAAAATATTCGTTCCGTCAAGACTTAACCTGAAATAAAAACACACACACATATGTGAATATCCTGGCAGCCATAATAACTTCCATTATTATGTGTAAAGTTTTTGACTTCATCGATATTCCTGCACATAATTTTATTCATGTATTCAATAAACCTGATCGAATCACTTTTACTGAACTTGAAAAATTGTGAGTTCTGAAAGACGAAGAAGTCTTTCACATCCAGAAGATTGCTTGATATAAGTGAATGAACAAAAATGAAAATAGATATTTGGTGAATAACAGTAATTTGCATAAGAATCATATCTAAAGATAGGAAATTCCTATAGTATTGAATAATGTTAATGTTAAGGTGTTTTCTTATATAATATGAAATTGGGTTTGGTAATATTGCACATCTTCTAGTTGGTTATTGTTTTTAGGGCTACAACCCTCTCATATTCGTATCATTGAAAGCACTAGAATTACAAGCTTGAGGGTCTTGATATAGGTTCATTCGTGAAAATGATTTCACATCAAGGAAAATGTTAACGCTTCCTTTTTCGTCATATTTTCTCATGAACACAACCATTTTATTACAGAAAATTCTTGCGTTTATGGTTTTTCACGCTAAGAATTCATGACAAACATAAAATCGAGTATTGATTTCAGTGAACGTACTTTTAGATACATATGAGTGATCAATTACTTTTCTTCTGGTTAAATTGCGTGTATCACGATTTAAAATTATATAACGAATGAATACAAAATGACATTCAATTCTTTTAGCAGCTAAAACATTTGAAATTGATATTGGATTTTGGATACTTTATTAAAAATAAAGAAAAACACTTCCATAGATGTATAGTAGGTATATAGATATTAATACTTTTAACAGAAACTTAAATTCTCAAGCTTTTAACTGCTCCTTGTCGCCTCCGTAAACTGATTCCCAGATAACACTTGATCTCATAACTTTTCTTAAAGTTTGTCAAAACTCGCAATCATTTTCGTAAAAACTCTTAGAACTTTATCAATTATCCGCAACAAAGTCTCGTTCGGCAATGTAAACAAACATTCACAAGAGTGAAAATGAATTTTTATCGTTCGATAAGCTTTCGAAACTTTCATTTCCGTTGCTTTTGGGGAAAATGTCAAACATATCTACCGCAAATACTAGAGAAATATTATTTTTTTGTTAACTTTCTCTTACCGCAAAAGGAGTAATTTTTCCACAGAAACATTTCTACGAGTGAAGAGAATAGGGTGACAATGTGAAAAAATAACGAAAAGTGAAAAAAAAACTTTTTTATCGCTATTTTCACTACAGACTGTAACTATTGTTGGCAGAACCCATGTCAATATAAATCAAGAATACAAACTCGCCATATCTTCTCACAACGATTCTTTTACATCTTTGTTACCCTGTCAGCGGTATGTGGCATGGAATCTTCCTTTTGAACGCTTAATATGTATTCAGCGTAAGTTCGTTCCTTTTAAGCTGCAAATCCCCATTAGATTATCTCTATCACTTCTGATAATACATTCAAGTCATGTGTCTCAGCGATGGTTTATCGTATAAGACAAAAGGTTGTAACTTTTACTGAGTATAAAAAGTAGTGTTCTACATTGTGTTATACAAGAATCGCACGTGCAAGAAACTCATATTATATACTGTTTTCTGTATTTATATATTTCTTAGCACATACATTTAGTCATCAGCAACTTGAACTGGTTTCTTACACTTCCCTGGCTAGAATATATCTTACCTCAAAAGGAAAAGGTTTATAGGAAAACTTTCACTTCCTACATCATAATTTCAGTTCTTGTTATGTTTGATAATAATTGATCAACTAGCCAGATTTTAACTATTTACGAGTCGACACATTGAATAATTGTGGTTGTTTTCCATCAAAATATTTCTTCTAAAACTAGCCTGCTCGTAAAGTTAATATTGTAGTAACAAAGAAATGCTCAGAGTAACTTCATCGGACAATCTTAGAAAATTTAAATTTTAAAATTCTTCGAAATTTACACTACCACAGTATTACGGAAACTTTAATATCAGAAACAGGACATGAAAGCCTTAAGTACAGCAGGATCTCATAGTTTTTTCGAATTATTATTATTTTTATTATGATTAAAAGCTATTATCAGCTTTTCGCTTCAAAAAATTTCTGGAAAAATGCCAACTATACTTTCAATTCCAACATTCATATGTAATTCCGTTCAAAATTGTCCCGAGTGAATATTCCTGACCCATATGTATGGTTGCGTCCCTGGCAAAGGATACGAAATGGGAAACACTTAAATAAGACACACTGATTTTTTTTTAGAATTCATATCACAAATTAATGACCAGACGAACCGAATAGATAATATTTTATCTAACCGATTTTGAGTAGTATCTATGTAAGACAAAATCTAATTAATTTGAAATTCTGTCTGTTTTGAAGTTAATAACTATGAAAAAGGACAATCTGGAAAAAATGAGAGGTCACTGTGTATAAAATAAAATAAGGGCAGAAAACAGTGCTTAAAAATAATAAAACTCATCTCAAGATGTAATAAAATTCAAAATTAATTTATTTTCATAGCAAAACAAAGTCATTTGTAACTGGTTGATGTACTTAAAATTTTATGGTAGTTGCACTTGCATTCCTTTGTTGCAAAGAGCTCGTGCCAAAGGGCTTCTTCTTATAGTAATTGTGTAAATTTTCTTTGCAAGGAAAATCATGAACTTTCCTCAACTGAAAAACAAGACTTTTTTAATTAAGTATCTCTATGTGTCTTTAAAATCTGTTTTAGCTTGTTTTCTTCACAGTTATTTTACAATATTTCGTATAAACGTTTTATATTTGTTCACTGAACTTACGAATTTTATATTAAGCTTTTTGTATAAAACATTGTATTGACTGTCGTGGAATAAACAATGAGCCAAAGCGAGTTTGCAAACACAATTTCAAAATAAACTTTGTCGTAGTTAAGAATGCCAAGAATTTGGATTTAATATATTGTTCATAGAGCTATTCGTTGTTGGTATACGCTTTATGATTCATATAGTTAATTTAATTCTCATATAGTTTCTATGCAACATAACTAGGTTAATACTCCTGTTTTCGTATTCAGTGTGTACAATTTGTAATACTAAGTAGATTTTACGCAAAAGAGGTTAAATCAAGGATTAATTGCTAAGAACCGTGAAATCCTTGCTCTCGTTCTCCAACAGCATTTATCAACAATGTATTTTTTCATATTGTATATTGTTATTAAAATCACCAATGTGTATTACCAAACTTATTTGGTATGTATATAATTAAATATTTAATTGATGACAGCATATTCAAGTTTGAAGATTCTTAAAATCTAACGATTATTCGCTGTGTAATAAAAATGTGTATTACATATAGCTAGCGCAATTCCCAGTGGTTTTTTGCAGAGTAGCTTAATGCAGACTAGCCGTCATTATGAATAAACTTGGATGGTTTTTTCATTACCTACTAACAATTCTTTGCAAGTACTTTTGTTACAAGAGCTAATGAATGCAAACTAAATGCAGTCAGGATGTCGGGTAATCGTGACAAAAACATTAAAATATATACTACACAGTACCTATCCTGTGTAAGATTCAGCTATTGTATATGTAAATTTAAATTGTACTTCGGAATGAATTAGCATTTATTTGAATCAACTAGCAATGCATTTCCTCTTGCTACTAATTTGTCATTTACAATTCAACAATGCATTAATTAGACATGGAACAAGCTGCTTCTAATCTATATAAATTCACTTAGAAGAATATTTTGGTTCGTTTTAAATGCAATTGACAAAACTATTGAAAAGTCACTGTCCTTGTCAAGATTTTCATTTTACAATTCATGTATTCTTTGAAAACCCTAACGAATAATTTTCAACAACATCTGGTTCATGGGTGAAAATTTTAATTGCAAATATTTCTTCGCTAATTAAGATGGTCAACAGAATTAGATTTATTTCTTACATTTACATGTAGAGTAATGGCTGTAATAGCTGGTTATCGAAAAAAAGAAACAAACATATCAAATGAATGTGGAAAATAACACTTAAATAAAATAAAATAACAACGAACTTTGTCAATATTGTATATTCGTATGAAAGGAGTTTACATTCTAATTTCTTCCTTCCATGTTTTCAGGTCTTATAATCGACTAGATTTATTAGAGTGGAAACCATTATGGATAAAATTCAACTCTGGAATAATGCCAGCAGGAGTAATGCCAGAATGTGTGAAACTCCTAACGAAACATGAAAAAACTTTTCCATATAATAAAAACAGAAATCAAACAAGCTTTTTAATACGAATATGTTCAAGCTATGAATGGAAACAACTTTTGGAAAACTAGTTTGTATAAAATTAAGGCGTTACAACGGTCAATTGTAAAAAAGTGTGTTAATACAGCAAAGACTTGAGTCCTTCAAAACATTAGAACACATCCTGCAATTCCACTGCAATTCAAACTTTTAATGTACTCTTGAAATGCTTGTATTATTATTTTTTAAATACTAACTCTGACCTTCGAGGGCACTAATCTCCTAAAGTTCAAGTTGTCTGTAACCATCTCCACTAGTTTTATGTTAAAAAATTGTAACTCATTAATTTGCATGGCTATCAGACTGTACATAAGTGACATTTTTGAGCAGCAGCCGTGAAATTAATTTAAAAAGGACTAGAACAAACATCCTAAATTAGTATAGCGTAAAACATTACCAGGATATTGCATGTAAAGTTTCAGTGAACTTTATAGACATTCAAGTTATTTCTGGATTAAGCATTGCCTGAGTGAGGATGTGCACTTTTTGGATAATCACTTTAGTCTGTACGTTCACTGTTACCTACTTGCTTGTTTTTCTACTTGTTCTCCAATGCTCATTGATAACATGTTAACAGATAACAAACTGATGTTCCCGATTTACACAAGTATAGTACAGACAAAGAACCTATATGCAAATAATGTTAAATATCTTTATGTCAAGTAATGTCCGAAATGATCCTTTAGAACATTTTAACGAAACTATAATATTAGTATTAAAGGAAGTAGTTTTTATTTTTCAATTAAATAATGATAATATACAATGTTGGAGTTGATTTAATAGCGTTAAGGATCATTACTTGGTACCTGCTGTTCTCTTTTGATTGAAATTTTATTTTTATAGATAGACAATTCTATGCTTCATGTAACTTTAACTCAATTAATTAAGAACTTAATAGATCTTAAGTCCACCTCATCCAAATTGACTTGAAATAGACAGTTACTTTAATGAAAACTACACACTTAAGTTGAAGAATCGAAGAGTCATAGAGGAAAAAGGTCAGTTCGTTTAAGTATGAACCTTTGAAGTCTTCTATGCACGTGCACAAGTGTGTAAAATCTTCATCGGCTATAAATGAACTGTCGCTCTTTAAGCCAAAACACTTCCCGTAAAGTTCTGTAGTAAAAGTGCAATTTAGTTGGTATCCAATTTATCACCAAAAGTCGGAAAGTCTGGAATATAACTCAGGATTACATTGAATAATAGAAGCTCAACTATTTTATCTTTGCCAGTGGCATTGCAAGCATGTGAAATTCCTAAAATTGAAGTTCGACAATATAATGTCGATGAACAGAACACTAGGGTAAAGCTCAAGAGTGAAAAGTAAACTTATCTGGATAGCACATGAGGGTAAGAAACCTCCAACTACAAAGTGTTTCCTTCATTTTCCTCATTCCTTCCTTTTATTCTTGTACTTCCTGTGATGGCGATAATGTAACATTTCAGATGGTTGGACTCAACTTACGAACATTTCCAGACCAAGATACGGCTTTCTGTTGTCTTAACCAAAGTCTTATCTTAAATCTTATTTCTTTCCACTTGTTTAATTGTCAATTATTTTATGATATCCCACTTGCCACAAAGTTTCTCCTTCACAGTTAAACTGATGAGGATGAAAGTAAGACTTTGAGGTTTCTAATCTCTTATGGTGATCACAATTATGCTGTGAAATACTTACAAAATACCACAAAATGCTGTAAATTAACAGATATAGCGTAATGACTGAATTCATTGAAACAATAAACTACCCATGTGTGGATTTTATTAATTTATTACCATCTCCTTTCGGCACTCAAATTAACTTTACCTTCAGTTCATCAACCACTGTACGGTACGATAACTGCTACTTCCCATTACCAGGAATGGTTTTGAAAACTGTTAGCTGTAACGAAAGTAATGGCATTAAATTATGTTTCATTGTAAGCATAAAGCTATATACAAGACAGCCTACTTATTCCCATATCCTCGCAAAAGAGAAATGCAAAATTGTGTTGTCAGTGCAAGAACATCCTATAATCTCCCATCTAGAATCCCCGTATCTGGCATATCACACTGCACTGAATTTTCCAATCTGATCCTTGATGAAGTCAACTACAACGAACATTTATTACGAAATATATTTCTCCAATCTTATATTAACATTTCAAGTACAACGTGTACATATTTTAGTCTAAATCACTTGGATAATGTCTTTATGCATCGCCAACTTCTTAACAAGAGCACCAAACTGCAGTCGTAAATCCTGAACGTTTTCGGTTCTTGAAACACGTAATATCCTCGTATCTGAGCATCTGTATAAGAGAAGTTGACTTCAAGGATATAATAATATTTCTGCAATTCTACACAGCTGGAAACATTAACATTGTATTTGTTCAATTCATATGTGTGTGAAGCTGGTACAAAAGCTCTTTAGTTTTAGACTCAATAAATTCTAATAGCTGTCATTTGACACAAATCTTCTTGGAGAATCCTCATAATATTCATGAAATCCAAAGGATTTAGATTCGACTTGAGTTTGATTGGTATTGTTGCTATCTGAAGTGCACAAAGAGCGTAAGCTGTTGAGATGAACACTTCACACCACCTGATCACAATCCAAGAACACGTTAAGGATGAAAAAGACGATATTTTAAGTTTAAATTCTATCTACATCAAAAGATTCAATTTATCCTTTCACAGCATACATTTTTTCGCTTTTACTTTTAAGTCGGAACTTGACAGCATATTGAAAAACTCTTTGTTATTTCACAATTCAATTGAATTTCTTCTTTATTCCGCTCCTTCTTTATTCCAGGAAAAGGACAATCAAATCGAAAATGAATGAATAATGGGGGGATAAAAGTTAAACTTTAAATTCTCAATGTTGTTCTTACAATTTTCGTAACATAAAGAAATTAGAAGGGAAATTTTTGACTTGTTTATCGAATCACAAAATCTTTAACTTTTCATTAATATTGATTTTTAACGAAGTTCATCACTTTGAATATAAATGAAGGATATGAAGCTGATAATCATCATCTGGTTCAATTACCTATTACATCGTTTTCTACAACGTGAGTGTTGAGTGATATAGGATAAGGGCTCCAGAGATTTAAAAACATTTATAATAAATCACGTTGATCTACTTGAAGATGGAGGAAACTTTTCTGTGAATTGTATCTTAAAACAAAAAACAGTATACTACCTACACAATTTTTCCATCACCTCTAACTATTATAATTGTCGATTCAATCCTTTTCTTTTTGAATTAAAAATGGATTTCATTTCTAATCCCCTGTGTCTGGGTCACGTTGTGGCCAGGAATTTGTGTTGCATTACCAGAAATGAATTCAACTCAAAGTGTACCTAATATCTAGAAAACTATTATTTGTTGATACCTGAGCTCGAAAAATTTCTCTATTTTATTTCAAGAGAAAATGGTTGTGTTCTTTTATTGGTAATATTTATTCGCTAACTTTAAAACTGTTATCAATTTTCAATAAGAAAGAAGTTGCTCTCCTGCAGGAAGGCAAACAATCATTTCAAATGAGAGTTCCTTTTGGTTCTAATCATTGTTAGAAGCAGAAAATAATGCGAAACAAATGCACGTAACAAAACCTACTGCACCAAAGCTTTTAGTACATTTCCCCAACAATTTGATTCCGAAAACCTGCGCTAGATAGAATAAAGTTGAAGAGATGTATCATGTTAAAGCTCCGAAAGATTTCATCTCTCCCAGATGCGTCTCCATTCCAAGGATGCTCTGGTTACTGTGATACTGAATAGAGTACAGAGAAAAAAACGAAAGTTTTTTACAGGACCTGGATCAAGTTGATGGTAAAGAAAAGGATTCAGTCGTTTTACAAAGCTCTTGCGATACAGCTGACCTTTAACGGAATCATATAATCGTATTCTTTTAAGTGTTAAGCTTATCACCGGAGTTGTGGTACTGAATTCTTAACGATAACAAACGGAGTGATATATCTATGGATAAACATGTGCATGCCATTGTGCTTATATATATTTGTGTAGAATTTCGTGCAGTGAGAAAAGCAACAAAATAATTTAAAGATATGTAAGTTGTCGCGCCACACCCCTGAGCTTTCTTTTGTCATTTAGTGCTGTGTAAAAGTACCAACATTAAAAAGTTTCTTTTCATAAACATAACTCAAAGGAAAGAGTTGTTAAGCTACTTGCGGTGTAGAAAAGATTCGTGTTATTAAAATTAAGCATTTGTCAATAACGTAATGATTACTAACGCACATCGTTTTTGAAAGGAGCAGCCAGGATAATTTGTGATTTTATTTGTGATTTGTGTTGAAAAAGATTTGTTGATATGTTAAATAAGTCGATTCTGAGTCACTTTTGTGTGGATGATAGTGAAAAATACCGGTAGAATTTAAAGTTTAAAAATGTATAAAAATTACTAGGTGAATTTATCGTGTTGATTTACATCACAAAATGGATAACTTCATGCATTGCGTCCTGTTTATTCTGATTGGTATGTTGAATGAAAATATTTTATCCTGTGACAGAAAACGATCGTTAAAACTGCCGTGAAACCACAAAATTCAATCATAGGCCAACAACAATCATTCAATCCATGAATATTTAAATTTACAATTTGTCTGCCTGTGTACTTTTATTTAACTTGACTTTTGTTTTCTGTTATTTTGTGCTGTTTTACTACGAAATTTTGTAAATTCAAAAAATACGTAAATACTCCCAACGAATAAATAAACTTTATGTATGACTTTACTTTTTCGTTTTCTTTACAAATCAAAATAAATACAAAGCCAAGATGTTGAAACTAAATTCGTAACTTTGTGACTTTTGTTCCCTAAAGCAAAAAAAAAATTTTGTTTTCATGTTATTTCTATGTCAACCTTATGAAAATTAAATCAAACTCGGTAACTGATATGGAATAAAGGATTTCTTGCATCCTTACATGACTGAAGGATAAAAATTCAATTTTCAAATGTCACGTTGAATAATGAAGCAGAGCTAACAAAAAGGTTAAATATAATTTCTTTCTGGAAATCACAAACCAACCGTGGTCAAACTGGAAGAGTTTCCTCTTTCCGTTTTCGGATTGGCCACACGGATTCCAACTGATACTCCGAAAGTAAATTTTTTTAGATCAAAAAAAAGTCAAGTTCCTTTTTTTCTATTTACTCCAACGTTTTTCCCTCTTTGGAAAAGTGGTTTTTATCTTTTGTAGCAAAGTATTTCATAAAATAGGAAATTTCTGTTGTCCAAAGCCTAATCTTCATTAATATTGCCCCTTTTTATTTATTCCCTTTTTTGTTAAAACCCTTGTCCCAAGGTTAATAGCATCCTTTCCGAGATTAATTTGAAAGATTAAGTATATAAATTTGAAATATCACGTCTGGCTTTGGTGAATTTTCGCGAACATTAAAGGATATTCTTCCTGCCGGCATAGTGCAATGGCGTGTTTTTACAACACTTCCGGTCATTTTAATTTCAGATAAAAGTTTAAATTTTTTTATCGTTAATGGATAGGCTCTTTAGTGTTTTGTTAGTATCGTATCCTACCAAGATTATAAATTTATGAAGAAAATTAGAATCACGATAGACGACTCACACCATTCTATGACTTGTTGTTAGAAATACATTCAATATAAGACGTTGTACGGCTTAAAATATTTTTTAGGTCAAAGTTTGAAATTCGATTTTGTTGAGTTGATTATAACCTTCTGCTTTGAAAAGTAGAATAAATTTAAAAAAAACTTCTAAGAAAGTTATAAGCCCTTAAAGAGACTTAACATAAGTTTGAGTAACTTCTCAAGACAACTTGTTCAAAATGTAATATAGAATGTTCATGGTCACTCTGATCTTTACATGAATTAGTCTCAGAAAGTACTTGACAACAGTACTTGAATAAACACTGACATACTAAGCAACATTTCCATGAATGATTCCGTTTAAATTTAACATTCTTAACAGACTTAATATAAAAGTAATTAATATTTCAGTTTCTTCCAAATTCTTAAAGGTATCCAATCTTTTATTTTAAAAACATTTTGAAGTTACTTCAAACTCTTACGTTTTATTTAAATTTGAATTCAAATGAAATTTTCACAACAATCATTTTATTTCATTACTTTGAATAACTAATGTTTGTCAACTAACTAATTTAATTAGTTTAACTAATTTCTCTCCAAATTATAACTTTACGCTACATTTATTAGATTAACAATAAAATCCCTGAATATTCAATCATAATAAAGTTACATAAAGAGCTCTTTTCAAGATATTTAATAAGTAATGAAAAGGAGTAGATTTAGTTTCACTTAAAGCATTTGGTTTGATTTAGTTAAATAACATTTCCTCAAAAACACAAACTTCTGAAATACTTTTGATACGTTAGTTCCGTTACGACTGAAGTTAAATATAGAACTTCTGAGAATCATACCTGAAGGTATATGAAGTTATTATTTGAAAATTTCTGAGAATTTCCTTTAAATGAAAACGAAAGTGATCTTCTGAGCATATGTATGTACATTCTGTTTTTTGAAATACGTCAGACTGACAAATATGAAATAACAAAAGGAATAATTACTATTAATGAATACATGCTGGGATATGTCGATAAATTGTGGAGTAGGAACAGTATAATCAAAATTTATCATTGTATTCCTTCATACTTCTATCCTTTTTCTAGTAGTTTCTAACAAAACAATCTCATGTAGGTACTAAATTTGAACTTCCTTTCGCACAAATTACATTCATGTTATTCATACAACTCTCTGAGATTGTAAATCACCAAACAATTGATTGGTATACAATCACCTACCTTCCAAGAAATACCTTGATTCATATGCACATATAACACGTACATATTCGTAATTATCATGCAAATTAATTGGTATATCACGCAAGAAACACTTGCTTCTAATTCACGTAATTGCAATCAATGCCAATTGCTTAAGTAATTGCAACAATTCTGGCGAATAGACTTGATTGTTGCAAATTGTAATTGTGGTAGTTCAATTTCTACTGGCAGGATAAGACAATACCACAATGTTACATGCTAGAAGGCAATTTGAACTACTTTCACGTTCGATATTCGACTCAAGTAATAAATCCCAAAAATGATATTAAACCAAAGTACAAGAGATTACATAAGAGTTATATGAACAATCCAGTTCGCCTTAGTCGTATTGTTTCCCGTAAACCATTAAAGGCAAATCACTACAAAGAAGCATTCATTGGAGGAAACATTAGTAACAATAGTGGATTAAGAAGATAATCACATTGGTTAGATATTGCAATTAAATAACTTGAAACTTATATCTTTTGGCGACCCATAATGTGTATAATCATCTTACATAACAAGCAATGATGTGATAATGAAATTATTAAATCTCCAACTATTTCACAGGCTGTCACCATATCAGCAATGCTCTACAACTCACAAGCATTGAAGTACCACAAGTTGTTGATTTTCGAGATCGAATAACCTTATCTTGTAGCTATAATATGGGGACACATAAACTTAACTCGGTCAAATGGTACAAGGACGGGCTCGAGTTTTTCAGGTATGTGCACAAGTAGATATAGAGAGAATTTATGTTTGAAATTCTCAGAATGTTAAATTCAACACATAACCCCATAAGGAACAAAATATTCAAGTACAACCGGCATATATGTATCCTGAAAACATGAACCGGAAATACCAAGGATAAACGTCTTTAAACACAATCTGTACCTTTAGAATATTGTTAGTGTTGTTATTACTCGAATAACACTAGAAACCTCTAGGAAATTCATTGGTTGATTTCCTTTAATTTAAGCTGTATTCGTTTATTTAATATTACTGAAAATTAAATTTTAAATTATGTTTCGAATTTGTTTGGTAAAGTAAGTATAATATGAATTGCGTGGATGTCAATAATTTATCTGTATTGAAACTTACCTTAACCAGCAGATATTTTACTTGAATATTTTGAATGTAAGGAATTTGGGGCGATAAGTGTTAGGAAGATTTGTTTGAAACCTTATATATTACTTTTAAAAGGATATTTTGATTTCTAAGGGCAACCAAGCAATATTATTTTCCTTCATTAAAAAGGAGGTTATACAGATGTTTACCTTTAATCAAAATTTTATTTGAATATGTAGTTACCACTTAGTCATAAGTCACAAATCAAGAGTAACTTTCTGTCTGTTTTTAAAAGCTTTTATTTACTCTCACCTGCCGCGGTATCTGCCGGTATGTAATCAAATCTTACAAGTTAAATTTGACCTACCTTCCCGTTTCTGATTGTGCTTAATGGTGCGTTTTTCATGGCAGTTTGAAGTGAAGTGTACTTTTATCCAAAGTTATCGAATCACAAAGTGGATTGGCATATAATTATTCAAATGATTGTAGAAATGTTATTTTATTTCATTAAGAACTAATAGTTACAAAACGTTATTGTTAATAATTCGTATGACCGAATGAAAAGTTATTTCAATTTCGAATTCCTGAATTGATCACATCCATCTGTCGAGCATAATTTCCGTTGGTTTTAATTATGAAAATTGTGAATGGCATATGTAAATCGGATAATAAAGAAATATCATTACGAGCTGATTTAACTTTTAAGTTGTTTATTTTGTTAACATTAACAAAAAATATATTGTTCTTTCTTAAACCGTATTGCCTCTTTCAGGTATTCACCAATGATGCAAGAAATATTTATGACTTTCGCAGTAGAAGGTGTAGTTACGACAAGAAACAAATACGCTTGTAATGAATATACATGCAGTGTTGAGTTAATTGAACTGAGACCGAAATCATCAGGTGCATACAGATGTGAGGTATCTGGAGATGCACCTGAGTTCAAACTTATTAGCCAAACAGCAAATATGACAGTAGCAGGTACTAATCAGGCTTTTAGTTCTAGTTGTAGTATTCGAAAAATTATATTCGATTATTCACAATTGTACGTTATATTTCCAGCTCTACCCCAAAGTGATCCAATTATATACGGAGTACTACCGTCATACAACATCGATGATTGTGTAGTTGCCAATTGTACATCTGACTGGTCAACACCGCCAGCAACACTTTCGTGGTACATAAACGACGAAAAGGTAAGCAAATTAGATGAAATCAACAAGAAATGATTGCCCATGAGTGACTACCTTTTTCAAACACTATTGCAGGCTCCACTGGAACTTTTGCAGCCCCAACATGAAACAACTATTCTCACAAACGGATTCATACGTCGAATACGTAGCTTAGAAATTCGATTTTGTATTGATCATCATCGATTTCGCAGCACAAGAGGCATTTTAAAAATGAAATGTATAGCTGATATTAGCCAATTTCCTGATTTAATTCGAGACAAAACTGTTAAAGCAATTATTTTATCAAAAGATGATTTGACAAATCAAAAACTAGTCAATTGGAAAAGTTCTGGTAAGTTTCAATCTATTATAGGTATTTGATTCAATTATAATACGGAACAAATATTTGCATTCTATTAATAAATCAACTAAAAAAACTGCATTTCAACTTTCGTTTCAAATCCTGAATATATACATAAACATTTATATACATACGATTGAATAAATCGTTAATTATAGAACATTTAAATAAATATTTTAAAGTACAATACATAGCTAGACAAACAAACATTGTGTTGTGATAACTGAATATGTAAACAAGAAAAATTTGTAAAACCGCGAAAAAATTAACAAATTTATGAGGTTTTGTGTACGATTTTTATTTTTTATATTTTGAAAAAGATAAAAACCACAGCAATGTGGAAGTAATGTAAATAACAGAAACCAAAAAATCGAATATATTATTTTAATGCTATGAAAAATGTAGGTAACTATATCACAAAAGTAGAGTGGTAATATACAAAACATTATTCCGCGAATTATCTGAAATTCAACCAATTATTTATTGTATAATGTCCGAAACAAACCAGATAAACGAAATTTAAAATTTACTAATCACATCTGGTGTGAATGGAATCAGAATGGCAGTATAGGAAATTTATTTTAAATTTTATATTATATCCAGGATATTGGTAAAGTATGAGAAGTACGAATATACGGTATCCGGTTCGGTTTGTCAAAATAATTACCTTCATATAATCCGAGTTATTTTAGAAAACGTTTATAAAATTATAATAACTTCAACATCAATTGAGATGAAATTTTATACAGGATTTTGATATTTAGTTAAAACACAAAGAAGTATGGGTAAGACAAATCCCATACAAACAAATCTCTAAAAATTTAATTAGAAAAAAGAGAAATTAAGGTTCAAAAATCTACTCAGAAATGTTAGTTGTTATAATTGTTTCATTTTAATTACAGCTGACCGAAAATTCCCTTCTTCAATAGCGTTGCTCCTTGACGCAGGAGTATTTCTTATCACCATGAGATTTCTACGAATCAATCATCTTAAAGATATCGTAAGGTAGTTAGTTTAAACAAAAATTTTATAAAAAAAAAAGTAAAATCTAAATTTAAATATGATATATGTAAAGCAGAGAGTAATAAGGTAAAGCATTAAGGAAAGATTTGTTTAAAAACATTAATGATTAAATTTAAAAAAGACAAAACAAGTGCATAAAATGGAATTACTTTAAACTATTAACAATAGTTTAGTAACAAAATAAGCTGTTGCAAGAAAAATAAAATAAAATAATATACCTGATAAAAACATTCAGCAATTTAAATTGGTTATGAATATATTTTTATATTTTTAAGGTTCCTATTAAGATTAATTTAATTATTGAAAAATATTAATGTAATAAAGTAAAAATTTATTGTAAAAATTTAACACTACTAGGTTGTACTGAATGATTAAGACTATTCTATTTGATTTAGATAGAAAACTCTGTTTGGAATCTTATGTACAGGTAAAAAGTTTCAACTAACTTTTTAACAATTTATAGTTAAATGGAATTTAAAGTTTTAAGCTTAAAAATATTTTCAACTTTTCATAAATATAAATGTGGTTCGAAAAACAACGAATCAACCAAATTATGTGCTGCTTACTATTTGAAGGATGACTTAAAAATTAAATTTTTATTGATGTTCAAAAACGAGTGAATACATATTATGTTGTGATATGTGACATTCAAAATGTATTAATAGTTATGAATAAACATTATATAATTTTTGTTTTATTATATCGTTTATGATTAACAAAATTGTTAAAATGTTTGATTTTGTAAAATGATTTCATTTGAGCAGCCTAAATTCTTAAGGGATGATTTCGATTGATTGCCTCTTATCATATATGATTAATTTAAATTGTCACTTGTAATGAATGTAATTTGCATATTCACTAAAATTTTACTAATGTAAAAATAATCACCATTCGAAATTGTCAATTACATAATGAAATTTAAAATTATCCGTGTCCGCCCCAATTTGTTTGTTTCTTCAATAGATATATGTAAGTTTCTTGTATATAAACCCCTAGTCAGAATTTATGAACACAAAGAGTATCTGGAACTACATTCGTAGATAGAAATCCAATTCATTTAACAAGAAGTTTAGCTAGTAGCTAGATTGCATACTCGTATGCTACATACTCGTATTCTCTTTCAATGGATCTATTTCCTCCTCCATCATAGCATTGGATTTCATTTAATTTCCATCAACTTCTTCAATAAACTGGCCAAGACAATTACAAGTTGCTCAACAAATACTGCCACTCGACTTGATTAAAATTCGCAATTAAATTAATATGTGGATATTAACACATAACTAATTACTAAATTTAATTTAAAAAACGTACGATGCAATTTTATTTTAATGCGTCAAAATTTTTAGTTTATGTTTTCCTCCTTTAGAAATATAAAAATTATATACGTATACACAAATATAATAATATAATGAATAAATAAATATACATATAAAACCAAAAGACATAATCACTGCACTTGTATAACAATATTTAATGTCGTTAAGAAGGATTAAAGTAAATTACATAAAGTTACATATATCAATACACAACCCGAAATAATGTACACTGAATATAATGTAAAATCAAAATGTTAAAAGAATAAAATCAAAACTTAAACTGATGAAAAATGATAATTAAAACAAAATCAAAATATTAAAGTATGAATATGTATACAAAGATTAAAACTGGCATTGAACATAAACAAATAGATCCATTACACTATAGAAATGATTAAATATAAATTTAAAGTTTTCTTTATGTCATATTGCACTTAAATTTTTTTATAAAAGTTTACCAGCATTAATAACGTTAATGGATAATAATGCACTTATCTATTTTGTATAGAATAAATAAAAATATACGGAAACGTTCCAAGTATAGTACATGTTTCTTCCTAGTTTTTCTTTAAATACATAATATGTGGATGTTTGGAGTTTGGATCGCACTCGATTATATGTGATAGTTGGCAATCGTGTCAATAACTTAAGCAAAAATCCAGAGAAATTTACAAAACAATCTAACACGAGTAGCAGTTACAGGAACGGCAACATTTCAAAAACCCACAAAGGTTCAGACAGGTAGGTAGGCAAATATCACTAGACTTGAATAAATTCACAATCTTTCCAAAATATTCAAAATATTTATGAAAATCTTCCTTTTTATTAAAAATAAAATTGGTTGTCTGTAAAGTCGGTTTACGGACGATTATTTTAGGTGATAAAGTCATAAAAAAACATTAATGAATAAATTATAGTGAAACCGGCTAAACTTAATCCGGTTTATGGAAACTAGCTGAAGTCAATGCGGTTTAAACAACTTTGCTTTGCAGACTAAATTCAACCTTACTGTCAAAAAAAAACACAAAATTATAGTTAAACCGGCTAAACTTAATCCGGTTTATGGAAACTAGCTGAAGTCAATGCGGTTTAAACAACTTTGCTTTGCAGACTAAATTCAACCTTACTGTCAAAAAAAAACACAAAATTATAGTTAAACCGGCTAAACTTAATCCGGTTTATGGAAACTAGCTGAAGTCAATGCGGTTTAAACAACTTTGCTTTGCAGACTAAATTCAACCTTACTGTCAAAAAAAAAAACACAAATTTATAGTTAAACCGGCTAAACTTAATCCGGTTTAGGGAAACCTGCTGAAGTTAATCCGGTTTAAACAACTTTGCTCTGCAGACTAATGTCGACCTTACTGTCAAAAAAAAAAACAAAATTATAGTGAAACAGGCTAAATTTAATTCGGCTTAGGGAAACTAGCTGAAGTAATTGAAATTAGTAAAATCATCCTCATTCACAACAAGTACGAAGTGAGATGTCAAATTTTCCAAGTTGGAAAACCTTCAAGCTATGAAAATGATCGATGGCGCCATCTACAATACATAACACTAGATGGACTTCCAAGTTTTATCGAGTGTTAAATTTGCACTTGATAAATGTATTGGATTTGACAGTTCTACTGGAGTGATCAAAGACCAAGAGAATACGACTTAAGATCGAAAATTGTTAAAAAGCACTCACCCAGTTCTAGTTCCAAGATCCTGAAAGTTTTCACTTTTTCACAAACACCTCACTTATTTTTAATGAAAAAACAAAATACATAAAAATTTACAAAATTTAACTTTAATTAATTTTTTGATTTAACTTTAACACATTTAATAATTAAAAGTAAAATTATATTTTTAAAAATTTCACAAAATGCACTTCACTCGCGTAAATTTCGAATTTGTGCACTCACTTAACCTAAAAATTAAAAATTTGAATTAAAATTAAAACATATTTTAGAATTAAATACACTTTCATTTTCATTTCACTCAATTTCACTAATTCACTCAACACGCGTTCCCAAATTGACTGTGTCCAAATGGCGGACATTCGCAACACGAAACGTTCCCGGAGGACAAACACTTCTATGTAAATAAAGAAGACTGCATGACATTCCATTTCAACGATCAAGTGCCATTTCAACGACATCAAGTGCCATTTCAACGAACGTCGGAAATGGAGGACCACATCGCACCTCAGTTCCATTCGCTAAAAAGTTGGGTTCCTTCAGTTTAACGATCAACGTGTTCCCAACAATCGAGATGCGTCCACTTTAGTTTCATATATCGATTCCGAGGAAAATGTTTTCTGTGTGAACGCATTCGATCGAAATGAATTAAGTCCGGTGATGTCCGTTTGCAACCGCCGTTCCGTTTCGTTTGGTATTGAAACGTGGTTTCGAACATCCGTCGAAAGTCGTCATTCGTTCCACCAACTGCAGCTAACGTCGATCGACAAGAAGATGTGAAGTGTCAAAGAATTCGGTCATTTAACGTTAAACTGTCATTTCGTCGCATTCGATGTATTTCCTCGCATCTCGGGTTTCTATTGTATTTGAGCTTAAAAGCAACCTTGTAGATAGCCTGTATATCCATATCCAGTACAAACTTGATCAAAAGCTATTGGTTAGATTTTGTTGTTGTTCATGGATATGAAGTTAAATTGGATTTGAATTTGTAAGTTTCAACTGTTCCAGGCATTTTTCAGCTCCAACCTGTGAACAAGCTCTTATAACCTAACGAACGTTGAAATTTAACGAAGGCACCTATCGACAAAATTTTGACATTTGGAATTGCATTTTTCACCGCTGTTTCGGTCTGTTTTTGTTAAGGTGTAGTCAAGCAGTTCGAAGTAACTTATGGTTTTGAATAAATTTATTGAAAAAATACATTTATCAAGTATAGAAAATATTATTTCTACCGAGAAGACTACAGGCTAACATACAAAGTAGGTTTGATTTAGGCTCTTGAATATTTTATTTTGTGTTTCAGGTTACTAAGAAGATGCCGCTCACGTTCGTCAGCAAATTTTTACAGAAAGTCATCTAGGTTTTAAGGTTATGTTTGCATGAAGCCGAGTGTCCGTAGAAAAATTTCTTTCACCTTAAAACTGGAAATTATTTCATATTTGGAATAATTAACACTTACTTCATTTTAGTGGTTTGTACAAAAAGATGTAGCTCATATTCCAGTATGATTTTCACTCGCAGACAAGTGAAAATTATTTCTCTTGTAAGTCATCATCTATCACGCATTCGACCGGGAAACACAGTGATGTTTAAAACGAATCCTTTACAATACCAATCCAAAATATCAATTCATGCACTTGAATATAACAAACAGCTCCTAACCTAAAATGATGATATTTCCATTAGCAAGAATAATATATAATTCGATGTTGGTTTCAGAACATCATCCTTATGTATTGGAAGCAAGATTTGTTTTACTAGCAAATAAGATTGACCATCACTAGCAATTTTGTATTGTTTCCACGTTAAAATATAAATTGTTCACTAACTTCAATACGGCTGCAAGTGTCAGTTACCCTCAAAACCAATTGACTGATATAAATTAAAGTTTAATAAGTGTATAATCCTCTTATCAGTTCAAGATTTCTTGATAAAATTCCCAAGTTTATAGCATAATTTGCTTATCCCCCATTAGTGACAAAAACAAATGTGCACGCGAATTCACTATCAAGGTGCTACCAGATGTACCTTTGATCAGTTTTACTCGAATTTTTAACCGATCAACACATCTTACAAATAAGAAATTATTTGTACTCATTTATAAATCATGGGGAAAACTGAAAATAAGTGTAATGTAGCAGACGTGGTTAGTTTGAATAATGATTATAAAAATTATAAAACACACTAGTTGTACTGGAATTTTAAAAAAACATTTTATTCTTTCTAGATGAATGCTAAAATAAAATTCAATAAATCACTAACACCATGCGATCCACACTACAAACCAGTATTAATTATTGGACAGTTGAGACATCTTACCCTATTGGATTATTCACATATTCGAGCTAAATTGGATCCTCGAGTACCAGAAGAAACATTTCGCAATGCTGTTTCATCGTTACATCCATTGCCAACTGATTCGTGTTCACTTTACTTAGACCTAGCGACAATCGCGGCACTTCCACTTAAAAGTTCAAGGCATAACACTAGCTCAAGAGCTCATTCAATTACACGATTAGTAAGAAACAAAAGTATGAGCATAGATGAATCTATCGTAATCGTTTGCGAATATAAAGATGTTTTTGCAAGTGCTTGCGCTGTAGTTCGTGCCTTTCCTTTATATTCTCGAAAGAGCGTTCAAAACCGTAATCCTCCTACTATTGAAGTAGAGTTTGTTATCATAGAAGATGGTGTGAAGATTACAAACTATGAACTTTCCGAAGATGAGATTTCATGCTTAGAGGAAGCAGCTCGTGGAATACGGTTGACTGCTAAAATTGTTGATACTCCTTGCAACGAAATGAATGTGAGTCATTTCATTGATGAAATTAAAGTGATAGCAAATGAATTAAATATAGTTCCAACCATTGTTCGTGGTGAAGATTTGCGTGAGAAAGGATTTGGCGGAATATATGGTGTTGGGAAAGCTGCTGAAAATCCTCCTGCATTGGTTGTCTTATCACATGAGCCACAAGGTGCTAATGAAATTATTGCATGGGTGGGAAAGGGTATTGTTTATGACACTGGTGGTCTAAGCATCAAGGGTAAAACTGCAATGCCTGGTATGAAAAGGGATTGTGGAGGAGCTGCTGCAATTTTGGGTGCATTTTATGCAGCTGTCAAAGGAGGATTCAAAGAAAATTTACATGCTATTTTCTGTTTGGCTGAAAATTCAGTCGGACCCAAAGCAACTCGGTAAATTTTTAAATAAACAACCAAATTTGATATTAATAAATCTTATTATTATAGTCCTGATGACGTCCACACACTTTATTCTGGTTTAAGTGTAGAAATAAATAACACTGACGCCGAAGGTAGACTTGTATTAGCTGATGGAGTTTCTTATGCTCAAAAGGATCTTAAAGCGAACATCATTCTCGATATGGCCACTTTAACTGGAGCTCAAGTTACTACAAAATTAAATGCCACTTTCATTATCTTAATATAATTTTTTTACAGGGAATAGCCACTGGAAAATATCATGGTGCTATATTAACAAATAATGATGAATGGGAGCAGAAATGTCTTGTTGCAGGACGAAGATCTGGAGATTTATTAGCACCAATTATATATTGCCCAGAACTACATTTCTCAGAGTTTACATCAGCCATTGCAGATATGAAGAACTCTGTAGCGGTGAGCTTGAATTATTTTTCGATTATCATATATCCCTTGAAAATATTCTTATTTTTCAGGATAGAAATAATGCTCAATCGTCATGTGCGGGACTTTTTATAGCGGCCCACATTGGTTTTGATTTCCCCGGAGTTTGGATGCATGTAGATATGGCGACTCCAGTACATTGTGTAACTATTTTAAATTACCTCCTTTAATGATATTGCTTAAACAATTTTGCTTAAAGGGTGAACGAGCAACTGGCTATGGTGTGGCTTTGCTACTATCGTTATTTGGAAAGTATGTCACTTGCTCCATGCTAAATTCGATAGCACCAAAAGATTTGGAGCCTCCGCTCAAGAAGCTGTGTCGCGATTAAAGTAGAAGCTGGTATTTTAGCAAGTGAGAAGACCACATGAACTGCATTCTACTTTGCAGGCTCTTTCGCTCTTAAGTGTTTTCGTCTTCCGACTTAAACTTTAATAAGTTAAATTGTGTGCTTACTTATTTCGCGTTAATCAATAAATGATTGCTAAATCAATCATTTTCTTCCTGGCATATAGCATTTCAATAAACAAAACCATGTTGTTCTTGGTTTAAATTGTACTTTTTTCGATAATTTCAAATGAAACTATCTTTAAGCGGTTATAAGAGGTGGAGTCTAATCAAAAATTTATTAACTAGTCGAAAGTTCTTTATTAAATCTCCAATATGTAGTTTACAAAACGAATTCTGTGTTTTTGTTCTATTATTGAAGAAAGGTTTATATTTCAAAAATGTATGCTTAATCATCTATATTCAGTAATTAAATTTTCTTATAAAATTATAGAGTTTGGCCTGGCTTGACTCAATAAATACATGCTTTTTCCTGCACAAAGTTTAACAGAAATCATTTAAAATTAATCTATTCTGGTTGTAAATTTAATGAAAAGTATTCGAAACAGTATAAAAGCTTGAATCTTGTCTTTTTAAATAGTATTGAATAGTTTTGATAATACTATGTTTTGTCTTATTAGTATACTATAATTAATTGTGATGCTGTCTTAGTTTATTTGGATCGTGGTAATGAGACGCCATCACGGAAGGATGTTGTGGTGGTGGGAAACATCTTACGTGCTCAACGTTGGAGCCTTCAGAGTCTCCACTTTTTAGATATTTATTTAAAACAGCAAAAATTTGTGAATTAAGAACTTGGAAGCGTCTTATTCGATCAACCATTCGCTTGAGTTTCTGTTGAAAAATTGGATTATAAAAATTATAAATAAGATTGATTTGATGAGTGTCTCACAATTCCTTTAACATCTTCATCCTTTCCGTCAACACGCTGAACTCGTAAAATATGGTAACAAAAATCTAAAGCCTCAAAACGCCTTTGTTGGTTCAATAACACAATCATGGTACAACCAGCCCAATTCAATCCTTCGCCAAATAGTTCTTCTATCGTGTATTCAGTTCCTTTCACTGGAATGCAATAAACAAACTGAAGTGCAGACCAAAGTCGATGAAATTCAGAGCATTCGTCCACATGCATTATTCCATTTGCTGGAGGTGGCCCAAGCCAAACTGGATCGTCCAAACAACTTTTTATTCTTCCCAGAATAACCTCAAATATGCTTAAGCCACAGCAAAGTCGTTCACGCGTAAGCAAGTCTCCTTCCCGAGCGATCATTGCTTGCTGATAATATTAAAAAATCGTTAAAAAATAAAATTTAAAGCGCGGAAATTTCTTTTTAGAAATATAAATACCTTCGCTGTCCCAATCTTTTCAACATTCGATACAATTTGCAGATTAGCAAACTGAGCTTCTAATCGTTTTTGTTTTTGTTCTAATTTTTCATTTTCTGTTAAGAAAATAATTCGTCTTAACAATTCAAGTTATGATTAATAGTTTCACTTACCTTTGCAGTACGGTCTTGGAAATATGTTTTGGAACAATGTTGCATGTAGTAAATCACAAACTTCCTCCTGTGACAAAGCTTGTTCAATAAGCAAACAGAAAATTATACAATTTCCGAATTCTCGGAACAGTTGAAACAGTTCTGTTTTCGCGTCTGGATATTGTACAATATCGGTTAAGTGTGCCTGGTAGTAGCTTAGTACACCAGGGGATCCGTACTCACATCGAGGCAATTTACAAGACTAAAATGTAATAAGTCAGTTAAATGAATTTTCAAATTCATGCATACTACTTTTGGCATAGCATTCATTAAAGTTTTGGCAAATTGTAGAAGATTCCCTTGGATTAAAGGTTTTACAATATCCTTCAGTATTATATCCATAACAACCGCAATCCCTTGATAACCGAGCATTCTACACATGGCGTGAAAGTGTGGAGAGCCAACGAAGCCGGTGTACTGGCCGTATTGAGTGGAATACGCTGCGTTCAACTGTTTTGATCCCCAAAGGTAATAGTGTGACATTTGGGGTGGTTTCTCTCTTTGGATTGGTTGACTGAACGACAAGTTCGCTTTACTACGAACAAATCTATTTTCAAGAAGAAAAATCGTTTTCATTTAAATTTACCAAAATTTGGAAAATTACCTATTCGTAGCAGCGTTATAACAATAATTTGACAGAAAATCATAGTTTAATTCAACAAACACATGTAGAGTTATTCGACCATAAGGAGCCAATACGTTATGATTTGCTTCTTTAACCATACCATCGAAATTATCTAAGGCTAGCCATTTACTTAGAAGTTTGTGGCAAATTCGATTCACCGCTAACAATCCTTCCAGTTCCTGATCAAGAGGCAAATAACATTTACTTATTAATAAATCTATATAAATAAATAGTTTAACTACTTACGACAATTCCTGTTATATCGTTCGCCTCAAAGCGACTAATTGCTAATTCAATGCTTTTGTGCATATTTGCATTGATTCGTTGCGTGATCAACTTGTTTAAATCGATAGATCGTCCTGCAAACGAATAAAATGGTTTAAAGTAACAGACATTCATGCACGACTCATTGAAATTCTTACCAAGTAATTGCACATGCCTCTGTTTTAATAATGTTTCATAACGATTGTTACGTGGATATGACTGAAAATTAAATCCCAAAACTTCACATTCCAATCGAAATCTCTTGTCCAAGTATATGCTAGAAGATATTTTTTTACTTCATTGAATATGATGTCGAAATTGAGTTATACCTTCCAGCAAGTTGTTTGTAGTGCGAAAAGATTTGTTCACTTAATTTGTAAACAAACTGATCAAAACATAAGTTGACTTCGGCTTCTACTTCATCGTACAGAAATTGCTTTCGGAAAACCGTGAGTGCATAATGTGCAGAGTCATTATACAGATCGAGAGGATACAAAACGAATCTAAAAGTGAAAAGTTGAGATTTATTCAAATTTTATTCTTATAAATTCAACTTACTCCATCATTGAAGGTTCTTTTGTTTGAAGAATATGATCTGTTAAAATCCATGGCATGGACATTTCAATTGGGAACTGGATTCGTTTCTCCATTGTGATCAGATCATTGCACTCTTCATTATGTTGATGGCGTACCAAACATTTCTGTACCTTACGTCCCATTGTCATTTCCAAGTAAAATTCACGATACCACAATTGAGAAAGATCACAACACTTTTGTAATGTTTCACAAAAATTTAACAGATAGGCCCAATAAAATGATGTTTTATGGAATTGATCAATTTGCATAAGGCAACTACCATCAATATCTTTCCGAAGCGTTCTCTTGCCGCCACTTTTATCTGCAATCAATGATTCTAACATTGTTCTAACCATGTACAACTGCGTAGATGAAGGTCCCACATTCAATCGTGGTACATGGATTTTGAAGCCACCGTCTGGATCTTTTTTACCTTTAAGGGCTGGATCGTCATTTGGCTCCGAACCTTTTTGCCAATCTGCACTTGTTTCTCTTACTGACATAACAATACTCCGGATTAAATCTTTTTTATTCTTAACCGCTTTTCGAAGGGGCTCCCGAAGTGTCAGTTGTACAAAATCCTGCAAATCAGCGTAAATACTACGACGTATAGCTTCGCAAAGAACTGTTTCAATTCTGGCCATTAAAACTTGTAAACCTTTGATCATTGCAATTACTTCAATTAATGCAAATTTCTCTTCAGATGTATAATTGTAACGAGTTGCACGCTCATATTCTTCAGCCTCAACTGGGCATTCCTTGTTTTGATGATGATCAGTTGGATGCAAAAGCTTCCAAGAATAAAGTTCAGTAACTACACTACTCCATTCTGATAATAATTGCAATCCTCTAAGTGCCAAATCACCAGTGGCACGATTTTCAGCATCAGTTGGATTATCCTTTACTGTAGTTGTTACCTCGTTTGTATATCTTGCAAGTTCAGATATGTATTTCACATGATCTTCCCGGATTTGTGGCAGATGTACCATCAAATCAGCTTGTGGGCTTGTAGCTGTAGAGCTTGAAAGTGGCCATTTGCTAGCATCAAAATGCTTGCTACGTTTAATATAATTGAACGGTGCTATTTGCATATCACCAAATAGTGGCACAACCTCAAGATTCTTAAAAATTCTATCAATTCGATCTAATCGTAATTTCTTCTTCTGATCGAGTTTATTTATATTGCACAATTCACTGTCCATTAGAAACAGTCCGAAGCCCATTACTTTTACCAGCATATGCTTCTCTTCTGGTGTCATGTACATTTTCGTTTCAAACATATGAACGCAAATATTGACCACTTCCGATAGCAAATCCTCGTATCCAGCGATTTTTTCCAATGTATCTTTGACTGTATCACGGATTTTGTTTTGTGTAGCAAGGAACATTGATAAATTCTGAGATTCCTGTAGTGTGTGAGAATCAGACATAACTTTTAAAAACTGTGCTGCACGTCGATATGTACTGTAGTCGTTTTTAACGCTGGATTTCATATTTTTCAGTTCGTCTAAAACAGCAAACATGTTGATAAACTTTCCGAGAGTTAAAAGATACGCTTCCGAAACAAAATCTTTTCGTTTTTCTGTATGACAAAGTCGTTTAACTTCGCCAGAAAATGCTTCAATAGCTTTCCTCTGAAAGATAATTATAAATTTTATAAATCAATACCAAAAAACTCATGTGATGTACCTGGAAGTACATAAAGTTAAGGAGTTTGTTGACCTCCGGAGCTAGGACTTCAACAGTTTTCTCGTATATTTCAACGCGATTTGGTTGTTCATTAGATTTTGGTTGTGGAATGGCTCGAGAACAGCATCTCCAAGTATATAGCATGACTGCATGTTTCTGACCCTCCTCTAGCAACAAATTCTTAAAGAACACAAATGTTTCAAATGTCAACTAAGCTTTTATTTTGTTACTTACTAAATTAGCATGTGTTGTTGCTTCCTCAATGTATTTGGCGACTCCAGTGACGAATCCATTTCGATCTTCGAAGTTAGTATCAAAATTAGCCTTATAAATAATTGAGCATGGCTGAGCTTCAATACAAGGTTGTTCATCAGGCAACGATAACTCATCCAAAACTTCAACGTTGGAGAGTGCATCAGCCAAAGTTATTTTTTCAGTCATTTTCACTTAAAATTGATTTCAATTTCCGTGCTACACCCTAACCCAGGGTGGTATCCAATGTATATCTAGTGTGACAGCAAATATGGCTGTCAATCACAAATTGAAGTCAAGTTGGTCGTATTAGCGTTTCACTCACAAATGTATCATTTCAGATTTATTATCTTCGTTTATTGACTCATTCTTAGCACTTCCTATTTTCTATAGTTTAATCTTACACAAAATATTCCCAAAATATCACGCTCCCATTAACACTGAGCTCATCAAGCCGTACATTCATGAGTTCTTATTAGAAAATGTCAAAATTTCTTCGAGAGATTTTAGTCAATCGGGCAGGGGTGGATACCGTCGTGAGCAAATTGACATTGTTGTCCAAAAGTTTTTAGATCGCTACAAACAAATAACAAAATATGGTATTGTGTATTCATCATATTCTAGACTCAAATTAATTAATCACTTCAGTATGAATATATTAATTAACTAGAAGTAATTTTATTTTAGTTATATTAGAGAAGCATGTTCCTTCTGTTTTATAACTTTTCCATCAGGCACTACTGTTTTCCAAATGACAGAAAGGCTTAAGACAGTTCAACAAAGTGACTTCAACAGGTGATGTTGTTTTGGTTTCATGTGGAATGATTAATTTGTGGAATAAATAATTAAAACATGTACACCCGTGAGACAGAAATCCGACATTTAACAGCAGCAGATTTATATAAGTTCGCTGTTATTTTGGATCAAATGGAGTCATGGAAGAAATTGATGAGTTGTATACCCAAAAATTTGAGAGCTCCGCCAGAACAAGCTGTTGGGAAGTACACCATAGATCACATGAGATTGATTGAAAATGCTAGTATAAGGCAGAATCGATCGTGTACAGAAATACTCTTTAGCGAATGGGGTACGTCGGGAAAGATACGTGCAACAGTCGGTGACCTGAGGGATATACTAGTCAAAGCTGAATTGTTTCGTGCAGCTGATTACGTTGCAAAACATTTTTTAAATGGTAAGGGAAGTGCAAGTATTTGAGAAAATTAGTACTCATATTACGCTACTTAAATAGAATCACCACCTCCTAGACCTGCCACAGGACCAGCAGCTAGAATTGATATCTCTCTACCTGATATTTGTACTGAAGAAATAAATCAAGTTGAAGGAGCTTTAGAGAACATGACTTATCCCGACTCTTCGGCAATTCAACGAAATGCTCTCGTTCGGACTAATTTGAATAATGAAGATTTTTATGAGAAATTGGGTCCAGACAGAAATAAACTTGCAGTGAAAACAAATAACGAAATCGAAGGCTCCGTCAAGGAACAGAGTTCTGCTAGACAAAACCACGATGCAAATGTAGATATTCAAATGAGTGACATGATAAAATTTTCAGCTAGTACAATTTCAAATGGTGCTATTCCATCTATATCCACGTTGTTACATGACACGAACAAACAGGAACAACTACAAACTTTATCTCAAAAAGATGTCAATGGCTCACAACCAACATCTACTTCAGAAGGTATTCCAGCCTTTTCCGAATTACTATGTGATCCTGTTGAGGGTGCGGTTAATAAATCATATCGCAACACACAAGTAGCTGAAGATAGAAATCATAATACAGCTTTAGAATCGAAAGATTACATTCCAATGCTAAGTGCACTACAACCGGTAAATAGCAATCCCTTAGAGAGCCTTGACAATCTCCCAAATTTAAGCGTTTTAAACTTAACATCAGTCTCAACTGACGTTTCCAAAAGCAAAAACGATGGAATTAGCGATTCTAATTTCAATATACCAAATTTGTCAGTTATTGGTGGCACCATGTTGGACCAAAGTGTATCTACACAGAGCACGGATTTGCCACTTAGTATAAGTAGTTCTAATTTTAGTAATAATTTGAATTCTAAAAATTACTCATCAACATCTGACAATTCTGAACAATTACATGACTCTGAAGAATATATACCTCAATTAAGTCTTCTTCAAAATTAAACGGAACAATTATTTTCATTGTAAAAATTTGGGTTTATTAGTTAAGGGTAATAGAAAATGAAGATCGATGGGTAACAGAGCATTCCAAATTGAAAATGATATTTTTGTAATCCAAATGAGTCTCGAGATTTATTGATTTTATCCAAGACAAGTTTCCAAAATCAAATTTTGGTTTTCATATTAAAATTATCTTAAGTTTAAAATGAATATTTTTATGTAAAACGTTGTTTCTCGTTATAGAAAATACCGGTTAGTTATTTAATATGGTTTTAATTTAACGAGCTTTAAAATGAACCCAAAAATCTGGTGGGCTAGTTATCAAGCCACTCAAAGTTTTCTTCATGTCTGGAAGTTTCCCATCGGAACCTGTTACAACATCAAAATGCTGACAAAATGCTGAAACCATCAAAAACAATAAATTTCTTGCAAAGGTCTCTCCAGCACAAAGTCGTTTTCCTGCTCCAAATGGTAGAGTGATATCTTTCCTCAAACATAACTGACCATTATCGTCCAAGAACCGCTCTGGTCTGAAATTTTCTGGATCTCCCCATAATTCTTTATCGTTATGAAATGCATAGAGACCTGGTATCATTATAGTTCCCTATAAGCATTATTATGAATATCATTCTTTATCTATATTTTAATAAATTTCCCCACTTTAGGCACATCATAACCGAAAAATTTTGAGTCTTCTAATGCACAATGTGGAATACTTGACGGCACCAATGTTTCAATTCTCATCACTTCTCTTATAGATGCTTCTGTATAGGGCAATTTTTGTCTGTCGTCCAATGTAGGAAGTCGTCCGCATCCTACAACATCATCAATCTCCATTTGAATTTTTTTCAAAATTTCTGGTTTGAGAATGAGCCACTGGAACAAGAATGCTACTTGTGTAGCTACAGCTGTTAAGGGTGGAAACATGAAATCGACAGTGCTCAAAATGAATTGATCATCTGAAAAACACTTATTTATTTTATGTTGGTAGAGAACATGGAGATTGATTCTTACATAAAAATGTTGTATCTTGTTGATCTTCCTGCTGTTTCTTCATTTCCTTAAGATACACGTCGACAAAATGCCTTTCGTGATTTTCATCATAAGTTTCTATACATTTATCTACTATCCCTTGCATGTACTTATAAAGAACCGCGTTTGATTCACGCAAAATTTTATATGAACTTTTCTCCGGGAAAATGTGACGAATCCATGGTATCATACTCAGCAATTTTCCATAATCATCTGCATTACGTTGAAAATCCATACCATTTTTAGCTATCGGCATAATGAATGCCTGATCTTTCCTTGGCACTCTCTCATCATAAAATACTTTCATAAAACAATTATTCGCGAATGGCATCATAAAATATGGGCATAATCCTTTTCCCTTTGCAGCGTATTCTTCTTCATGAGGATATTTCGGTCCATTTTTTATTAGATCGATCATATCTAAGATTTCTTCGCTTATGGCTGTTTCTAACTCAGCAAAGCGTCTACCAAATCCGAAATCTCTCAAATAACGTAATATGAAACGCCTTTGCTCCTTCCATACGATTCCATCATTGAAGAAAATTCCTAGAACAGCAAAAGGTTATTGATTGAAATATACTTTTTTAAAAAGTTTACATTACAAAGGTCGAGATGATAAATTTTACATTTACAACATTTTGCGAACGTGATGAGATTAACATCATGTATATATTGTAAGTCAATTTAAAACAGATTACATCGTCAGTATAAAACAATAACAAGCCTTGAAAACATATTTGCAGTACCTTGACTGCCTTCCAACTAAAAAATTTGTAACACTTTCCTTAGAAAATGAGATATTTTCTTATCAAAAAATAAAGAAAATAAACAAAAAAAAGTTTTCCGAATGAAAAAATGAAATTTGTGAAAGTTTCATGAATTATAGGCCAAGATGCAAAAACGACAAACGATAACATTCGTTGTAGCCGTTGTATATGTAACATTATGTAAATATGTTTTCCTGTTTAAGAAAATAAGACTTAATAAGACATACTATGATAATAATGTATGTTTAACTCTAAAATGAAATGGTCAATGGCCGTGCGTTATCATTCCAGGCATATATAATACAGTCGAACTCGTCTAACTATATATATCTACATTTCCTCTATATAGGGTACCTAATAATTTCAATTGTGATTTGCAATAAGTAGGTTACGTCGTTTCTTTGGTTTTAGTAATACAATTGTTAAAACAACGAATAAATTCTGGAATATAACAGGATATGGGACATAATCGAATAGGATCTTCCCGTAATGTCTTTCTCTTAGCAGTTTGTTTTTACTAGGTATATGTTTAAGCTTTAAGTGTTAAATCTTGTTTCCATTAGACTTAGGTGGTTAATATCAATGTATAATAATATCCACACCAAATATCACTTTTAACTGCGTTTGTTATTAGCCACAGATACCTTTGTACCTTTCAACATTTATACTAAATATAATTACTTTTGCAAAATAGAACCTTTGAACTTTTCACTTTTTCATTCACGTTTCCTTAATAATTCATAATCTTGACTTTCAAGTAAAGCTACTAAAACAAAATGCTACCCATTGCACGCTATTGTCTACACTTTATGTATTCATATTTCGTATCCAAATAAATCTTAAGTTATCGGATTTCAACGGTTATCCAGATATGTAAATTTCAAGACATGAGCTGTAAATTTTCGCTTTTACCAACGATTTCACTCTATAGGCCGAAGTCTGTTTATCTCAAAAACGTATTTTATGAAATTATTTACACTTTGCACGTATAGTCCATATGCGTTTTATAATTTTAAAGTTTTATTTAACCTTTTCTGTTGAAGATAATAATTTACCTTTTCTGTTAAACATTGGGTCTCGGGACCGTGCAACAAAAATATCTGCGCGACCATCGTACTCTTGACGATTCAACAATTCTTTAACAGCTTCATATGAGTTGGCAATAATCGTTGGGAATCCTCCAATGTGAAGACCAATTAATTTGGATTTGTAAAATTTGCTCAGCATAAGGGCTCCTTTATGAAGATATGATGGGTTGAGCATCATCAAAAATAAATAGCTTCCAAAGAGTGGTATCCGTGGAGGTCCTATACGTTAAATAATCCATACGTTAAATAATCTTTTGTTCTTCAAAACGTTGGCGTTTGAGTGATACCTGGCGGGAAATTTTCAGGCCTATAGAAGGCATACTTATAACACTTATAGAGCAAAATTAGAACCACTAAACTTAAAAGGTAAATCGACACAGCCATTACGAAATAACCGAACCGGAAGAGTACTGAGCTGGAACTAATTTTTCTTCAACAATTTTGCATGATTTAAAGTCTACTGCTCGTTTGTAATTGTTGGCATTTCTTTGATTATCTTCTTTTTTCCATGCGATGTTCAACGCAGTAGTATAAATATATATATTTTTAACACAAGAAACGATAAGACTTGACAATAAACTTGTTTATATCAATTTTATTACCGAAAAGATTTGGGTAGGTACATCTTACTTTCCTTCTCTTACTTTTAATTATTGCGTAAACAGGTCATGTTTTCTTGGACGTTAAATTTTTGGCTAAACTAAGCATATCTGCAACTTAAAAAAGAGTTTAGAAGAAGTAACTTAGTCAGTGCATGCATATTGTTATTCACTTAGTTTGCATCATCAAATAAAATTAAAACAATTTCGCCAATTTAAATTATAGCAAGATCGTAACCGAATATGGTTAAAAGGCCAAAAAATTATATGTTTTTCATTTTGATGGCGTAATTTTCCGAGAAAGATTTAATCAAATTTCATTACGCGTTCTAATTAAATTCTTTTACGCATTTTATTCTTGAAGATAAACAGAATTCAGAGGGTTAGTAATTCTTTGCAGCTTTATTCAATAGGAAAATATAGAGGAATGGGGTATAAGAAGGGAGTATATCAGGCTATTGGCCGGAAAGTTGATAGGTTCAGAGATGGCTCAAGATAGAAGGAGAAACCTAAATACTTAGGGGCTAGGTATAGAAGAAAAGGGGTGATGGCCTGAACTCCTGGAACCCGAGTTTAAGATATCGAAAAGTAAAGATAGATTTAGAAACTACAAACGACAGAAAGTTTTGTGGTAAAAATTTTTCGTTTCTAGTTCCGTAGATAATCAAAGAAATTATATTTTTACAGCCAATTTTTGTGGGTTTGGAATCTCTTTTGCCAACTCCCTCAAAATCGTTTGTAGTTTCTGAAAAACATTTTCAAAATTTGTACAGATTCCAGGAAAGTTTAAAAAAACGTAGATCCTATTGCCAGTACTGTAGAAAATGGACTAAAACTCATAGAAACAATAGCCAAACGAGGCACTAGAAATCTTAGGGTTCGAAACACAAACAAATGTAACCTACGCAAACTTACGAACAAGCGCAAGCTAAAAGGACAGTGAGTCAAGTGACCTTCACTTAGAAATAGCGAAGGAGTTAAAAAGCACCAGCTCAAATGACAACATATATCCTAGAGAATAGCATCTATGAATATTAAAATTCTTATTTCAACGTAACCTAAGAATGCAGGAAATATGTCTAGTATTTCTTACAATGGTTTAACTAGAAATTTGTACATTACTTCTTGGTGTTAACTAATACATTTTGGACTTTATGCTTTTGGTTTTGTTTCAAAAAACGTATTATTACAGTATGCATACTATAAATGGACATAGAATCAAAAAAAGGAAAGTAAGCAGTGTTTTTGAATATTCAGTTTCCAGCTCGTGATTACAGATTTGATATTACTATAAACTTTGCAGTTTAATCACAACCAAGCCTGATTTCTTTTACAACTCGTTTGACGGTATTTGGATGACGATTCAGTATTATATTAAACAGATTTCTCAATTGTTTAAAAGCTCATTTGCCACAAATGCAAACAGATATGTTAACGATTTTGTGTATGACACATTCGGACATTTTACAAAGATTGAGTATGAGATTAATAGATTTTGTATAGTTTTAAGGATGTTTTTTGATTTGCATCTTTTCTATTGAAATTTTACAAGAAATAAGGATTTTATAAATAAAACATATGGAATTTAAAATTTTCGAATACTACTTTTTTTAACACAAAAAAGATGCATTTGACAAATTCCTGATTGCATGAGAACAAGACATCAATTAGCGATGGAAAGTCATGATGAAATTTACATTTAGGAAGTACATTGTGCTGAACTGAAATTTTCCTTATCAAATAATTATTCACGATGCAACAGCACGTAAAAAGCCAGTATCCCGAGTATCGCGTACTAAAATGGAAAAGATTATTTGAAAATATATTCAGAGCATAAATTTTCAATGTTACCTTTAAGTTAGGATATTCGTTCATATATATAGTTATCATCCCCACGTAAGGAAGGAAACCTCTAGCTCGACCAACTATATCACGTTTCGTCAGCCAAAGTTGTCCGGGAGCATACAAACCTCTGTCATCAACGGAGTTGTTATCACCTTTGGTCAAGAATTTAACTGTGCCGTTGTTCCTGCAAATAAATGCATTCGATAAAAGTGTGTCTGGTGTAAATATGAATCTCACTCACTTCTCATGTAATTTAATTACTCTATGAACAATTGGAATGTCTCTACCTTCTACTTTAAATACAACAATTTCTCCTACTCTCACAGGTTCTTCACGGTAGTTTGTTAGGAATAACAGGTCTCCCCTGTGGAACGCTGGTTCCATGCTGCCACTAAGAACAACAACAATAGGCGATTCACTGCCAGTTACAACCATCAAACCTTTCCATATCATAAGGGCTGAAGAAACAATCATTCCAAAGCTAAGAAATTGGTAGAAAAACTAAAATATAAAAATTAAATGAAACTTTCCAACCAAGCTATCATATTGATTGTGAGGTTAAAACCATCGTGCTCCTTTACCTGTCGTTTATCCATCCTTTGAACATCACTCAGCATACTGTCGATTTGTAACATTTCGGCGACACCCATTTTAACTAAATTTATCTTTTATATTTGTTTATTACACAGAAGTTCTTTAAAATTGGCCACCGGTGATAGCTTTGCCACACGTAAACGAACTCCTTTGACACGTCCACGTCAGTTTACGTGAAAAAAAATCAAAATTGTAGTGTAAGTTTCGAAAATTGGTTTGTATACAAGCGGGACAGGGTCATTAAGCATTTTCGACAAAATGAATCAACTGCAACTTCATTTGTAAACATAGTGAACTGTCAAATTAATTTTTGTAAACAAAATTCGAGATTTTTTCGCTTGGAATTTAATTACTCATGCAATGGAGGATAATTCAAATAAAATAGAGTACATAAGTGAATTGCTAGCAAGTTCTTTTTGCCCGGAGCTAACGAATGATATAGGTTTTGATAACATCGAAGCAGAGCATTTCAATGAGTTCCATACGAATTTGGACATGAAACTGCCCCACATATTTGATTTTGTACAAGCCAACGAAGAATTTTTCCATGATCCAGACAAGTCGTCGATAGAGGTTTCTTTTCAAGTTCTTTTGCATAAATATCAATTTATTTGCAAATTTTCCTATTAGATTCAACGCGACTTGGTTCTGTTGTTATGTGAACAGTCAGCACCTGCAACACTTTTCCAGACAAAGAGCGCCAAATTCCTGGAGACCATTAAAAGTCTTTTGGAAAAACATTTTCTAATTTTGACAAAAAATACAAAATTATTTAATGTTTTGCTCCAATACTACGAAAAACACTTGACAAAAGACAATTGGAAAAAACATATTGGATCAGTTCACGGATTTCATCAGTTCTGCGATGTAAATTTTTGTACAAGCATACTCGTATACTAGATGATACCAGCTTATTATTTAAGGTGGCGTTTATTCAAAGTGGAGTCTCAATGAGCAAACAGTTCAGCACTTTTACTCTGTCTGTAGCCTTATCGCTAGTAGAGTTTTATGATCCAGTTTATAAAGAAATTGGTCTTCATCTTTTTAACATTATACTTGAAGCAACAGTAAATATTCCAAGACATCTTAACCTCTCAAGTTTATTTTGAACTGATTTTTTCAGCCCAGAAACGAAATAAAAGAAACTAATATTCATGGAGTAATATATGACACAGGTTACAGCAATATACAGAAAATCGATGAAATTTCAGCCTTACATGAGCTTTGGAAATGTTTACTTCAATGCCTTACGCTTTTTAACGTCACAAATTACAGTCAGGTAAATTAGAATTTCTTCTTGATACGACAAACAGAATACCATCTTATTTTTAAGTATTACACTATAACCTCATTTTGTTTTTAGTGGAGTCAGTTAGACGATTTGGTAACTGCCCTCATGGGAAGAATCAATCTCGTTTCGGACACCAAAACATGTTGCTTTCTTTTTGAAAATATTTCTAAAATTTTTTTGATGTCAACATCTGTGAGCAATAAAATAACTAATTTGATTGACGAAGTTGATGATGAAAGCCTGGGCGAACTGAGAAGAGAAGTTAAGAATATGGAATTATTAGCATCTTATAGGCATGCAAAAATCATCTTACGTTTGTTAATTGCTGAATCTTATAGAATACAAACAACTGATAATACTGGCGAATTTCTTAACGTAAATATTTCTGAACACTTAATGCTGCTATAAGACATTATTTATTTTTAGACAATTCACAAATGCTACTTAACATCAATTTTCCACGTTCCCATGAAAATAATTGCTACACATTTAGATGAATTTTTAAAAAAGTTTATCCCAATCCTATTGGATAGTGTTTCGCATCACAAAAACGATCCGAAAGCAAAGAAGGTATTATAGCGCGGGGTTTACCGAAAAACAATTTAAATTATCTTATTACAGGCAGTGGCACAATTCCTCGAAACCTTTTGTGAGCAGCTTGAAGAGTTATCTAATCACACAAACGTTTCAAAATACAAAGAACCAATTGTTAACATAATGCTGCATGATGCACTTCAATACAAATAATGTAGATCTTCTTTTCTAAAGTTTTGAATACATTTATTACTCACAGAGATTTCATCAATATCTCGAATTTACAAGATGATGAATGACACCGTACGGAAAATAATTTACTGCGCTGTGAAACAAAATTTTGAATAATGGTTTTTATACAAATTTAACAATATGACAGAATAAATACTTTTGACGTTATTAGGATCTTCTAATCCTGCATATTTCTAGGAAGCTCCACCGAAAGATTATTAAAAGTCTAAAGGGAAACTTTGAAACATTAGCAAATATTAAATGCGTTTATATCAGATTGCTATATACATCAATACATTTTTTCATCCTCTCCATATCTTCTTCTATTTTTGCGGTGCACTGATGTTCTACCTCATCGAGGTGTTTTCGGAAAATTTTTGCAGCCGCTCTTCGTCTTTGCTGTACACACTTACTAGACTTTGCAGTTTCCAAAACTTTTTTGTATGTAACTAAGTTTTTTTTGATGCGTTCTATGTCGTAATCATGTTCAAATTCTTTGCTAGAGGCTTTGGATTCTTCTAGCTCATCTCGGAACTCTGTCAGCTTGGACTTTATGTCATCTAAGAAAAACCTAGTTTTAGTGATACGTGAATTAATACATATCTTTTTGTAACAGACCGCTGTTAAAGTTTAGAGGATCAATTCGTAAATGTTCTCTGTTTGTTTGACTCTGATGTTTTTCAGATCCTGTTCTGTGAACTAGTTCATTGGAAGTAGTTCGCTTGAAAAAAAATGTCTCTTCTTTAATTTCAAGTTCTAGTCTTAAGATGTTATTTTCGATTCTCTGACGTTGCTGTTCTAATTTATGCATTTGAGATATCTTTTCTTTAACGGCTTCATCTGAATGGTTGTGTTCTACCACAGCGTCTTCTAGCATTTTATTGTCTTTTTGTGGACACTCGTTTGAAATGGAAAGCTCATTCAGAATGGTTTCGTCAATTAGCGAACATATTTCAATGTCTGCCATGTTTTGCGATATTCAATCAAAGATATTTAAATATTTGAAAGTGCAATTTGATGTAAACGTTTAGCAACTCATTCAAAGCGACTTTGTTTTAATTTATGCGATCAATATAAATACATTTACTCGTTAGGTGTACTGGCAAGTGCTTTTTCCTATTCGTATTACATAATTGTTTTATACTTGCACCAGATGAACTAAAGGTAATGAAAAATAAGAAATTAGAAATTACATATACTGTTAAACAAATAATTTATTTATTTTAGTTCAGCAATACAAAAGTTATCGAATATTTTTCATTTTATTTAGTTGCTATTCATTAAATTTCATTGTTTCTAAATTACTTAAAAAGTTTCATCTTTTAATTCTTATTACTGTAACCCTACGTGCAGCATTACATCAAAGTAATATGTTAATTTTTATGGTTAATATTTACATATGTATATTTTAGGTTTTCAGAATATTTTTAATAATTATAGGTTTCACAGTCAACATCAATCGAAGAAATATAGAGATAGGAATCAAAATGAGGAAGATGTGTTAAAAGTATTTTGAATTAAACTTTTCACAGTACTGCATGAGTCCATTTTTGATTTTCACATTTTTCGCCTTTACTTCAAGTTTTGGATAGAATCACATAGTATTGTTAATATTATTAGATAATATATATTTGGTTTTTGTTTAAAAAAATAAAATGTAATAAAAATAGATGTATTTTCTTTTTACAATTTTGCTATTTGTTACTCTAATTTTAAGATTTGAAATGTTACTAATTTAAAATATAAGAAATCGGTTGATATTATTTACAAAATATATGTATAATTTATTACACAGAATTTCAATGTTAGGTTCAGGTTTAAGTAGAGCTTTACCAAAGGTACGATTAGACATTATATGTATATATGTATAGAATTTTTTTACAACCTTATTCGCCTTGTTGATTAGATTTATCGCGTGTTAAGCTACTGTAACTACATGCATGGTTGAAGGGCTTAATTGATCTTGTTTATTCTCCAGGATTTATTAAATAGTTTATTGAATTGCATACTATATTTCCAATGTATTATAATAATAATAAACAATCAAGGAAGTATTGATACTACACTGGTAGACAATTGATAAAATTTATTTAGTTAATTTAATCGTTCATAGCATACACGAAAACTTGCAAAATTTTGAACTTTTGCGAAAAGTTAAAAATGAGCCCAACTGCCAAAGTTTAATAGAATACTATATACTTTATTCGGCACCAATTTGGTTAATCAAAGTGAAAATGGTTTTGTGGATAACATTCAAGGCGTATCATGTTAACTAGTCTGTATATAACTTTTAGTTCTATTTGGAGGAGGAGTATATCGCGAAAATATTAAAATTGTCACACAGGTGTTCAATATCACGATGAATAAGATTAGCGGTTTAATTATTTCTGTGATTGAAGGCAGCAAGCTCACGATATACTCGTATGTAATCTTCTCCAAGGTACTTAGGATGAAAGCTTACTCCACTTCTTGCGACGTCTTTGGAAGGAAATGTCTATAGAAGTTATGTTATTAAGTTATGATTTAAGTAACATATTCTTAAGTTGTGAAGTTAATGTGTTGGTAATGTGATATAGCTATTTAGAACTTTAGCATCCTTAATATTCTTTAGTGCTCGGGTTGGCTCAAATTCAATGGGGTGTTAATAACGTGAACTGATGTTAATAGCTTCTAAGGATTAGCTTTATTTTACGAGCTCTTCATCAAAATAGCGAAAAGTGTATATACTCCGAGATTATAATGCAGTAAATTTTGGATGTTATTATGTTCATGGATGCAAATACTTGAACGATATATATACATACAGCAAACGAATTTAGTAATGAAAAACTTTAAAAGAAAATAAGTATCATTTAGAAAAGCATGAATATCGTTTGTATAACACAGACTGATTTCATACTTTTATTTATCAACTGAAGCCCTTCAAAAAACAACTATGTTTTGATAATCAAACAAATTCAATGGAGAGTTTTCTTATTAAAGAAAACTAATTAGTGCTATGAATAAGATAACCAATGATAATACAAGTTTTAGTTTAGTTATTAGAATCGGAAGTATTAGAATTTTTGTTCATATAAAATTTTTTTGGCAAAATATTTCGAAATATATTTTCGTTCCCTTTTTACTTTTATTTATTAAAATTGTTAGCGATCAATTTCTATATAAAGGAAAACAATTAAGAACAGGGTATCTACTTTGATTGTTTGGTTAACATTAATGTTGACGACAATACTATACATGTTATATGTTTAATATATTTTTAGTTTAAAACCTGTTCTGTTGTGACTTGTGCTTGATCTAACCAAGAAGCAAAGCTAAAGATCAAGGCAGTTAAAAACAAAATACAAAAATAAGCACATAAAACCAAGTTTATTTATGATGGTTTACCTGTGACTATAAAAATGGTCAAACTGTAACAATTTCACTCATCGAAACTTTGAGAACAAACTTAGAAACAGACTTAGCTCCCACATATCGTTTTCTTAAGATAATCAGATAACTACTTATAAAATAGTTTTTGGAACATGAAACAAGCAGAAAACATATTTTTGTTCTAACGAGTAAAAGTTCAGTTTAATCATTGTTTTAGTTGTAAGCTAATAAAATTTTTCTTAATTGACACATATATGAGTATAATAACTAAGATCACTGACTTCCATTTCATAAGTCGGTTTGACTTTATTGTATATTTCTAAACAATGTTTATTCGTTTTATATTTAGTGAATTTATTGATAAATCCTAACTAACTAAATTCTCGATATCGGAAACCATAACTTCATGATCAGATGGAAGGGGATCTTCATTTCTACTACTTACAGTGTGTTTTGTTTTATCTTTACTGTTACTTGGTAAAACTTTGGGCCACACAAATTGTTTCATATCATCACAAGCGGCTGTATGTGGTCGTTTGTTACTGCTAGGATTGCTATTACTACCATCTTTGATGATATTTTTGTTAATATTACTACTATTTATATTATGTACGTTATTTAAATTATTACTAGGGTTTATTTCATTATAACTAGTTGATATTTGCGGCACTGGTTTCATTTGAAGCGATGTCTGGCGTGTAAAGGCAGGTGTGGGGATCGGCGGTGCGTTACTTAAATTAGCTCTGGGTACATTGTTGGCACTTCCGCGACTCAGTGAGGTGCATTTAAGATTCGTACTGCTTGAATTTCTGGATAAGTTATTACCTTTTGAATGGATCATTTCATTACTTAATCTAAGATTGGAATTTGAATTTTCTCGTCTCAAATTCATGTTTGATCCATGGCGTTTATTATTCGATAATCCTGATTCGAATGCACTAGGGTGCTTCAAATTAAGACTATTTCGTTTTGAGGATTTAGTTAGACTTCCACTATTCGATGGAATTAGATTTTGTGTACTACCAAAATTCCGGCTAATATTTGTAGAACTATCTAAATTTTTATAGGCATTCGTAGATTTATTTATTCCATTCCTTGTACTATTTGTGAGCGAGTTACTTCTACTGTAAACACTATTAGAATTCATGCTTTGAGCGTTATGTGGAACTAAATTGTTGTTACTAGCACTTCGCTTTATTCGGAATGTTGCAGAATTTGCAGATTTTGACTCACTGGAAGCAATCGGATGTGTTTCCAAATTATTACCTGTTTCACATAAATTAAAATTTTCATAAAATGGATTGTCTTTTGACTTAGGGTTCAAAGTTTCATAATTTGGTTCAGTTGCTTCTTCATGAGTATTGCAAGTATCATCTTCAGTAGATTTGACAAGTAGTGCAGCGCGTTTTCCTCTGTCTGTTGGTCTGCTGCTACCACTCTGTCCTGGAATCAGCGGTGCTCTTTTCTTATCACTACGACTTTTTCTTTTACTTCGGCTCAATGCGCCGCCAATGATATGGGTTTTCACAGCAGAGTTCTTCGATAGCTTGAGAGAGAATTTAAATGGAGGCTTATAGACAACTTGTAGCTTTACTTTGTCGTTGCTCAAATTTCCAACTGACTTTGTCTTCGTCGGTGACTTCTGAACTAATCGCTCAGGAGTTGACTGAGACTTACTTATTATTTTCCTTACTTTAGAAGAATGTTCGATCTGAGAAAGTGGCTGAGATACAATCGGTGATTCTAATAGCCATTTCTGGACTTTACCGAATGTATTTGTATGATTTTCTGTATTCGACGAATAATCAATAACCTCTTTAGGTTTCTTACTCTTCTTACTTTTCTTTACTTCGTTCACCGGATTCTGTTGATCTTCTGCTCCAGTAGCAGCTGATACTCTATTCTTTTTTCGGGTTAATTTCTTAGGAGTTTCACTACCCATGAATGTATTTCTTTTACTTATTTTCTTAACAACGACGTTTGTTCCTTTCGAATTTGATGTGACGACAGTTCCGCTAGCATTAGCAACTGGTTGAGCAGATATTTTCTTGGTAGATCCTTTGGCTGCTTTTGAGCGATCGCCTCGTACCTTCTTCTTGAATGGTACTTTCTTCCGTATTGCTGTGTGCACTATCACACCGTTGTTGTCCTCCGGCAATCGTACCGTTTCCGTTGTTGCACTGTGGATGATTGTCACTGATTTCAACTTTAGGTTCGATCTCTTTCCCAGGAGTTTGGTGCTGAGTACCTGTGGGTGATAAAATAGTTTAATATCAAAGAGAATCCTTTTTACATGATTAAAAAATCTAGCCGGTTTAATGTCTAAATATAGTGCAAGGTTTCTTATGTTATTTGTGAGCTGAGATACTCTTATGTAGAGAGCTCTGTGAACCTGGAACCCGAGTTTAAGATATCGAGAAAATAAATTGAGATTCGGAAACTACAAACGACGTAGAGGTTTGTAGTAAATTTTTTTCGTTTGTAGTTCCGACGATTCCGTAGAGAATCAAAAAAATTGATTTACGCGGCCATTTTTGGTGGGTTTGGAAAATTGTTTTAAATTTCTTGTTCAAAATCGTTTGTAGTTTCTAAAAATAGTATTAGTTTTTTTTCTTCTACTTTTTCCGAACATCGAAAATCATTTCCAATTTTTTTTTTCTTTTCCTAATACTACAAACGACGAAACGGTTTGTAGTGAAAAAATTTTTGTTCTAGCTATCATACAACCTGAGAAAATCGCAAAAATGTAGCTTCTACGGAAAAATGTCGAAGTTTTTGTCAAATTACTCGGATACCATGGAAAAAATCCAAACTTTTTTTTTATTTCCTGTTACTACAAACGACGTAGAGGTTTGTAGTTAAATTTTTTTGTTTGTAGTTTCGACTATTCCGTAGAGAATCGAAAAAATCGATTTCTATGGCCAATTTTAGTGGATTTGCAAAATTTTCTTTGATATATCCTTCAAAATCGTTTGTAGTTTCCAAAAATAGCATTAATTTTTTTTCTATGTTTTTTGGACACCGAAAAATATTTCCAAACATTTTCTACTTTTTCTACTTACACAAACGACGTAGAGGCTTGTAGTGGAAAAAATTTTCTTCTAGCTATCATACAACCAGAGAAAACCGCAGAAATGTAATTTCTATGGAAATATCTGCTTTTACTACGAGTAACAATTGAAAAAAAAATCTATTTTCTTTTTATATTTCCCGTAACAACAAATGATTTATAACATTTTAGTGAAAAAAAATCGTTTGTAGTTCCTATGGATCCCTTGGAACTGGTGCTCCACGGCGAATCAAAATTGTCAATTTCAATTTCTACGGTTCTGGTAACGGGATCTACGTTCTTTTTTCACTTTCCTGTAACTACAAACGATTTAGAACATTTTAGTGAAAAAAAATCGTTTGTAGTTCCTATGGATCCCTGGGAACTGTTGTTCTACGGCGTATCAAAATTGTCAATTTCAATTTCTACGGTTCTGGTAACGGGATCTACGTTCTTTTTTCACTTTCCTGTAACTACAAACGATTTAGAACATTTTAGTGAAAAAAAATCGTTTGTAGTTCCAATGGATCGCAGGGAACTGGTGTTCGACGAATCGAAATTGCCGTAGAACAACAGTTCCCAGGGATCCATAGGAACTACAAACGATTTTTTTTCACTAAAATGTTCTAAATCGTTTGTAGTTACAGGAAAGTGAAAAAAGAACGTAGATCCCGTTACCAGAACCGTAGAAATTGAAATTGACAATTTTGATACGCCGTAGAACAACAGTTCCCAGGGATCCATAGGAACTACAAACGCTTTTTTTTCACTAAAATGTTCTAAATCGTTTGTAGTTACAGAAAAGTGAAAAAAGAACGTAGATCCCGTTACCAGAACCGTAGAAATTGAAATTGACAATTTTGATACGCCGTAGAACAACAGTTCCCAGGGATCCATAGGAACTACAAACGATTTTTTTTCACTAAAATGTTCTAAATCGTTTGTAGTTACAGGAAAGTGAAAAAAGAACGTAGATCCCGTTACCAGAACCGTAGAAATTGAAATTGACAATTTTGATACGCCGTAGAACAACAGTTCCCAGGGATCCATAGGAACTACAAACGATTTTTTTTCACTAAAATGTTCTAAATCGTTTGTAGTTACAGGAAAGTGAAAAAAGAACGTAGATCCCGTTACCAGAACCGTAGAAATTGAAATTGACAATTTTGATTCGCCGTAGAACAACAGTTCCCAGGGATCCATAGGAACTACAAACGATTTTTTTTCACTAAAATGTTCTAAATCGTTTGTAGTTACAGGAAAGTGAAAAAAGAACGTAGATCCCGTTACCAGAACCGTAGAAATTGAAATTGACAATTTTGATACGCCGTAGAACAACAGTTCCCAGGGATCCATAGGAACTACAAACGATTTTTTTTCACTAAAATGTTCTAAATCGTTTGTAGTTACAGGAAAGTGAAAAAAGAACGTAGATCCCGTTACCAGAACCGTAGAAATTGAAATTGACAATTTTGATACGCCGTAGAACAACAGTTCCCAGGGATCCATAGGAACTACAAACGCTTTTTTTTCACTAAAATGTTCTAAATCGTTTGTAGTTACAGGAAAGTGAAAAAAGAACGTAGATCCCGTTACCAGAACCGTAGAAATTGAAATTGACAATTTTGATACGCCGTAGAACAACAGTTCCCAGGGATCCATAGGAACTACAAACGATTTTTTTTCACTAAAATGTTCTAAATCGTTTGTAGTTACAGGAAAGTGAAAAAAGAACGTAGATCCCGTTACCAGAACCGTAGAAATTGAAATTGACAATTTTGATACGCCGTAGAACAACAGTTCCCAGGGATCCATAGGAACTACAAACGCTTTTTTTTCACTAAAATGTTCTAAATCGTTTGTAGTTACAGGAAAGTGAAAAAAGAACGTAGATCCCGTTACCAGAACCGTAGAAATTGAAATTGACAATTTTGATTCGCCGTAGAACAACAGTTCCCAGGGATCCATAGGAACTACAAACGATTTTTTTTCACTAAAATGTTCTAAATCGTTTGTAGTTACAGGAAAGTGAAAAAAGAACGTAGATCCCGTTACCAGAACCGTAGAAATTGAAATTGACAATTTTGATACGCCGTAGAACAACAGTTCCCAGGGATCCATAGGAACTACAAACGATTTTTTTTCACTAAAATGTTCTAAATCGTTTGTAGTTACAGGAAAGTGAAAAAAGAACGTAGATCCCGTTACCGGAACCGTAGAAATTGAAATTGACCATTTTGATACGCCGTAGAACAACAGTTCCCAGGGATCCATAGGAACTACAAACGATTTTTTTTTACTAAAATGTTCTAAATCGTTTGTAGTTACAGGAAAGTGAAAAAAGAACGTAGATCCCGTTACCAGAACCGTAGAAATTGAAATTGACAATTTTGATTCGCCGTAGAACAACAGTTCCCAGGGATCCATAGGAACTACAAACGATTTTTTTTCACTAAAATGTTCTAAATCGTTTGTTGTTACGGGAAATATAAAAAGAAAATAGATTTTTTTTTCAATTGTTACTCGTAGTAAAAGCAGATATTTCCATAGAAATTACATTTCTGCGGTTTTCTCTGGTTGTATGATAGCTAGAAGAAAATTTTTTCCACTACAAGCCTCTACGTCGTTTGTGTAAGTAGAAAAAGTAGAAAATGTTTGGAAATATTTTTCGGTGTCCAAAAAACATAGAAAGAAAATTAATGCTATTTTTGGAAACTACAAACGATTTTGAAGGATATATCAAAGAAAATTTTTCAAATCCACTAAAATTGGCCATAGAAATCGATTTTTTCGATTCTCTACGGAATAGTCGAAACTACAAACGAAAAAATTTCACTACAAACCTCTACGTCGTTTGTAGTAACAGGAAATAAAAAAAAAGTTTGGATTTTTTCCATGGTATCCGAGTAATTTGACAAAAACTTCGACATTTTTCCGTAGAAGCTACATTTTTGCGATTTTCTCAGGTTGTATGATAGCTAGAACAAAAATTTTTTCACTACAAACCGTTTCGTCGTTTGTAGTATTAGGAAAAGAAAAAAAAAATTGGAAATGATTTTCGATGTTCGGAAAAAGTAGAAGAAAAAAAACTAATACTATTTTTAGAAACTACAAACGATTTTGAACAAGAAATTTAAAACAATTTTCCAAACCCACCAAAAATGGCCGCGTAAATCAATTTTTTTGATTCTCTACGGAATCGTCGGAACTACAAACGAAAAAAATTTACTACAAACCTCTACGTCGTTTGTAGTTTCCGAATCCAAATTCATTTTTTCGATATCTTAAACTCGGGTTCCAGGTTCACAGAGCTTATGTAGAGCACTAGTTTAGTTCAATGTACGAACATGTATTGTGACGAATTAACTATTAATACAATTTTAACTACTTTACCGCTGTAACTTCAAAATATCTACCTGTTCAAATAATTTGAATGAATTCTTTAGATAACATTTATCAGTGAAAATGAAAATTTTGGGTCACACGGTTATGCTTAAAATTTACAATTAGGATGAAACGTTTGTTTGTTTTGCAATCAAGCAAGAAGACCGAGGCCTAAGCCATTCCGAATTGCAATGGAGATCAAGATAAAAGACTGCTCCAGAACCTTATATTGCCTCATTCTTAAATATTTAATAAATATGAAGGCAGAATTTTCCCAAAGCTATGAAAACTTCCCAAAAGCATTTCCAACAAAATTGAACGACATATGAAAAATTTCCTTCGTGCCTTGCATGTCACATATGCTTCACCATTTTCCTTTGGATACTTTTATAACAAATCCTTCGCCTTAGTAATTTTGAAAGGAACTAAATTGCTGCGGCTACCATAAAGCTCAATGTTATGAGTAAAACAACGTTTTTCCCTTTAAAGATTCAACCGAATGCCTTAGGAATATTCTTTGTGCTATCATGTAGACAGAGAACAAACATTCTACGTTTCGTTTTCCATATAACGTTTATTGTTCAACGCAATTTATGAAAGTGAAATTATATTTTCGTTATCCCACATTTTATTTTATATGTATATCAGACAATAATAACTCGGAAAAAACAATTCCTTCAAAGAGAGAATATCTAATGATTCGAAAGGATTTCATATGTATGTACATATATGGGAACATATTTTGCAATGTCCACTCTTTTATTCGGTTGGGGTTTCTTGTATTACAAATCTTAATTCTTTTTCATGGTTTATAGAAACGTAAGACGTGTTATCTTTACGATTATTACGTTCGTAAAGATGATATTGTATGAGGCCATTTTTTGTTTGCATGGGATTCAATAACATCTCATTAGCTTAATAGTTTCTTAACGATTGGATCATATATTATCAATTTTTATTTGTCGGGAAGCATTTCGAAAAGGATTAAGGACGTTTGATGAATTTGAGAACGATACTTATAATTGGATTTTATGATCCATCTAGCGATACCGAAAGTCAGTTGACTTACTTTTGGCCGCGTCCATGTTCTCAATCATTTTATCCATTTTGTGAGAAATTGATCGCATTGTCTTATACATTTCGCAAGTTAAAATGATAAGATTTTATAATAAAGTGTTTCGTGTATTGAATATTTGAAAAATAAATTAATATAAACCGTTCTACTTACCAGAAGCAGTATGACGCCTACAAAAGCCAAAGCAACAGTATACCAGTTACCAATAAACCATTTTTTGAACGAAGCGATACTTTCTTCTGAAAGAAGGAGTTTTCGGAGTGTAGCTAATGGTCCAGATGGGTCAACCTCGCGACATTTTTGGAAGACATCACAATATCTAGAAGAAAATAAAGAATCGTGAATACTATAGAGTGAAAGTTTTATACAGAACATGCTTACCCATTGTAGTCATTGCATGGAGTTCCTGGTTTTGCATACATATCAGGAACATCAAATGGAGCTTCATTCCATTCAAAGGAACTTTTGCATGGATTAGATTCACCAGGAAGTTTGCAACACAGTTCACATGATTTTGTTTTAGGATCGTTTGGACCTGGTAGACATTGACAGGACTCCAGTCCATATGCGAGGCAAATCGACCCAGTACATTCTCCCATATAACACACAAACTCCTTATTACAAATGGTCTTGTTAGCTTTGTTGACTGATGGAGGACACTGTGGCATTCGTCCATCACAGAAACTCGGATCCCGGCAGCCATTATCATCACGACACTTGTCACCGAACTTCAATGAGCAGTCTGTTGTACAGCACGGACCTTGTGATGGACTACACATTGCCCGTGGTGTCAACGTGCAAGGTTTTTCATCTATTCTCGGATGACGTGACATAGGGAAACAGCATGAATCTTTGCAGTCTTCCTCCCAACCACAATCACATTGTTCTCCAGGCTCCACTACTCCATTTCCACAAATCGATTGTTGGGGCTCAGTGAAGCATCCTTTGGCACTGCGAGCTTTTGCATTTAAAACTGGTTCAATTGATTTTAATGAACATGGTGAGAATTTATTATTGTTTCTCTTGTCACCGGATGTTGCTCTTGCAAACATTATGTAATTACCATCCTCACCCCCTGGTGTACATTGTTCTGGATCATGCTAGGGATGAAAATGAATTAATATTTTATTGTTAATGTATGTTTACAAAAATAAATTTGAAATATTTTTACATTAAATCAAATATAAATAAAATGACAAAGCTAATAAAATTTTTCAATTTAATTTTAATTAGTTAACAAAATCACATGTAGTAAATCTTGTAATTAATTACCATTTGTTTTATCAATTAGCATTATTATTTGCACATAAAGAGTTAACAGCATCGTGTTTTAGGCTCAGAAAAATACAAAAATTATATTAATTACAAGCATCATATCTTTGTTCGTTATCACTTCTTTCACTACATGTTTGGGAATTGAGAATACCTTTGGCTCATTTTGGTGTGGTAAACATTACATCTTAATATAAAAACAAACATTAAATATTACTCTCCACGTTTCGACTCAATTAGGACTGTAACTTAATAACCTAACAACAAAAATAAGCTCGTGGTCAACATTCATTATTCATTTGTAATATCTTATTTACGAGTCCGGTTTATGGTTGCTCTTAGTTAACCCAAAGCAATAAAGAACGCCAAATTGCAAATTATCATTTCTTAGTGGTAAGTTCTTTGGGTTTTGATAATACCATCGAAAAGCAGTAAAGTAAGTTTAAATTCTAGTTACATCTTGCAGAGATACTGTAACATGTTCAGAGTTATATGTTCACTACGGGTGATGCACTAAATTTTCGATATGGGTAATTTTGGATGAACGTAATCTTCAAAATGTAGGTTAACTGCTGCTCGTTATTTCCTTTCGTTGGACCACACCACATTCATGTATGATTATTCCTACTTTAAATGTACTAAGCTCTAAAATGTTTATTTCAAATTCGAGGCTTCATAGGAAAGGGCACATAATGTTAGTTCAACCACAATGAACGACGAAATGAAGTCCTTTTAACCTTCATTTATGTGGCCAAATTAGGTTCCAGTGAAATTTCTCATGTCAAATAAATGTTTCCATCTCATAACGAGCATCGATTTCCAATTCTACCCCTTTAAAGAACTTTCGAAACATTAACAAGAGAATGGAAAATGGATAGTAATGAAGCTACATTTAGCATGCATATTAATTGTTATCCTCAAAAACACTCATTATCTGGATATTAAACACAATTTCCAGAAACATCATTGTTGCGATCATGTAGAATTTTATTCCGAAATTGTTGAAAATTACATTTCATGAAATTGAGAACGAAATAGTTAGTGCGATTTGCTTAACATTATATTTTAATTATAAAATTTTTGATGAATGTAGCAATGTCAGCATTGCATCACGATGAAAGACATAAATATTTCAAAGTGGAATTTAATTCGAGAGCTTAATGATAAATTTTACTTTTCATTAAATAACAATTAGAAACAGTAGAATTAAAATACAGAAAATAAATGGAATAACAAAAATATAATTATTTTTATATGATTAGAAACTTACCGGTGACCCGAAATTATGTCCTATTTCATGGGCTAAAGTAACATGTGATACTGCAGGTGGTACATGCTTTCCGTAATTAAGTAAGGTGACAATTCCCGTGTTTAACGACTTCAGGGATCCTCGATAATGCTGAAAGCGAACAAGAACATATTTAAATAAATTAAAGCTGTTTTAAACATTTCAATTATCCTCGAACGTGTGAATTCATGTCACCAGAAGCTATTCAAGTTGAAAGAATTTATAACCAATGTGTCATAAACATGAATTAATCTCGATGTTTGGATTTTGCAGGTATGAACCTACAAAATTTAATGTTGGCCTTAACGTTAAGTCATAAATAATATTTTAATCTGCATCATTTCATTTATATCCCTTAAATACCATGCTTCTTGGGGACAATTATTTGCATATCAATTTGTCCGGGCTTTATCAGCTTCACTAAATCAGATATGATTAAATATCCTTAAAGTGCCATTAATCAATGCTCGGGTGACCATTGTTGTTTAAAAGGTCATTACTAGAACAAATAATATGCAGTGAGTCTAATATAATCTGGAAGACCGAGATACATACATACATTATATAATAACATAAAGTATGGATATAATCCTAGTGTGCTTGAGACGAACATTAAAGTGGTTATAGTGGCGATATTCTACTATATCTATATGGACACTGTAAGGAATGGAAGAATCTTATAGCTCAGAAACACATTTTGGAACTGCTGCAAGTCTTCCCAAGTCTAATTAATTGGTGCATACCACGCTGTTCGAAGTTTTTGTACTTTTGCAGTAAAGCGAGAAAGAAAAATGTAGTTTTAATTGGATTTGAGAGAATATTACATCGTCCATAACTAAGTTTTTGCATTAAAGTTTCTTGAAACTACAATTTGCCATAAGGATTCGTTTCTGAAAATTTTCAACGATGCAAAATCTAATACAAAAAAACGTTTTTGGTACGGAGTAAACTCATTTGGGAAAAGTATTTTTCTTCCGCTAGTGGCGTTCTATCATTGTCTGCATGTCCTTGACTTAATTTTTGTAAATTTTTCCTTAAGATGCAATTAATTTCTCAATCATGCAAATTGAGTGATACTTTAACTAACGAGAAATTTTTGTTTTTTCACGGTGTCTAGTACTAGTTGAGAATATTTCATAAGGATACAGAAATAAGGAGAAATATTATTCAGTTTGAATATTCAGTGAAAAGTGTTTCAATAGTGGCTGAATTTAATTCGAACCTTTTTAAACCCTAGAAAGGAAGCTTTGAATACTTAATAACCATAATTATTCAAGTGTACTATTGTGAAACACAGACTTGATACAGTTTTTCCATGTTTAGAATTTAAAGCTTTTGCTATTCTCAACCTATTGCATTGCATGAGGTATGAATTCCTCCAACATCTTTAGAACACTATACTCGTATATTTTCCAGCACAACTGATTGTGGCTTATTTCAAAACTACTTTCTACGATGTGTTTGTATATTTGAAGTAATAAATATGAACAAAAACGAACCGAGCATACTTGAAAGTCCAATGAATCCAAGTTTCTACCCAAGTGTTTCCTTTCCTAGCAGAATTTATGAGATTAGTTTTAAAGATTCCAAAAGCGAGTACTATGAGTAAAATTGAAAAATCTATGTGAACGAAGGGAATTCGATTGAAAATTTTTCTTGTGGAACATTGCAAACAAGAATCAATCTAATAAAAATATATTTCAGCTACCATATAAGACGTTTGTTTGTTTAAGAACGTTTACGAACAGACAACAACCTAATAAACAAATTGGATCTGCTATTTATTTTCATCTCTCTGCTTTTTACGGGACTTTAATGTATTATTTGCTGTAAGTATTGGGTAAAAAGAAATATATGGTTTTGGTTAAATTATTCGACTTACATTTTGTAACGTACATAACGATGTCAGTTGAAGGAAGTGCAATGAAACAATTTCAAAATTTCTAGGAATTCACAGTGGCAAAATGAGTTTTCAAGGTATCAGGAAATGACGACTTTAAAAACGTTTGTAAGAAATCAACTTGTAATTGTAAAGAAAAATTTTCTCTAATGGGTTGTATAACAATGAAATATAATTCCGTATTTCCTGTGCATTTATGAATAATGAAACAAATTATGACTGAGTGGGTTTCCGACGTTAAGATTAGTTTCATAGGAATATGTACTAAAATTTTAATTGAACCTTGCAAAAAATCGAATATGGACAATATGTCGCCTAGTATACCTTATTCCCATAACACAGAATTGGTTAGTTTCCATGGGAAGGGTAAATGAAATCTGCAAACAGAACTGAAATTCTCGTCTGTTTTCCTCGTAAATTGCAGCAAATTGGATTTCTAAATATGGTCTATTGCGCTGAGCATCACAAATGTCGATAGCATACATCTACATACCTGTGGACCATGTCCCTATAGACTTTTTTTTGACTATGTTACTCTGTTCAGTATACATTATTTGGCTTAATTGCATGTCACAACATACATAGTTTGGTTTGTTAAAAATGGTAAATAAAATTAAGAAATAATTGCAATCAGGTGAGTGAAAGATGCAATGAAAATTTGAACAAAAACTGATTTGTAACTCTATTTTTTAAATACAATTATTTGAAATTATTCTCCTTCGTATCAAATTAGTCGTTTCTATCAGCAGATATTGCAATTGTAGGTAAGTTTTTGACTGCACTTATCGGTTTAACAAAAAATATTAATTGGTTATACAGACTCAGACTGTTATTAGATATACTGAGAATATCTAGCTATATTTATATTAGATATAAATTACTCTCATTTGAAGAAGCTCGTATAATCTCATGCATACTATACAGAGAATTTTATTCCTTTTAAGTGTTTATTTTTCTGAAATTCAACTGCAGTCAGAACTTTATTTGCATTTGAGGTATCTTTCTTATTCGGTGACCATAAAGCATCAAGTTCAAATGCAAATAAGGTTTTTCATGAGACGAAAGCAAAGTAAAAAATGTCAGGGTTATTTACAAACCATGAAATCGTGACATCCACGAACAAATGGGAGTCCAAACCTTGTCGAGGATATTTTGTTTTCTGTATGAACCAATGTCATGGAAAGACCATTTGCAAATAGAATCCTTTCAGGAAGTACGGTACGATATATGTGTCACATGCATGCTAGCTTTTTCCACTGCCCAGTTTTAATAAAACTCTAGTATTGTTGAAAATTTTCTGCTCTATATAAATGTTTGTTCACAAAATTGTCCTAGCGGTCGATGTGAATGAAAATTAATTTTCCCTTCTAATATTTTTGCTAAAATAATTAAGTTCAGTAAGGTCCGCTAGTTAGCAAAACATTATACATTTTGTGTCCTTCCGCTCTTTGAATTTTTGTCAGCCATCTTAACCATTCACTGAATTCTGTTTACTATAAATATTATGATATTACTACGATAGCTTGCTTAATCTCTGTGCTATTGTTCTAGTTAACCATATTTCCAATTCCATTAGAAATATATGACATTATAAGTGTTAGCACGGAAATTCCCGAGAATGAACGCGCAATAATGATGTATGGAATCCAATCCCTAACGAGCTAATACCCGGGTACTTGTTAGAACCAATTTTAATTGGTTTCCGATACAAGGCACCGAGTTTAATAACAAAAGTAATTGTTAGTGCTTCGAAAATGATGTTCATTAACGTACATTTACGAGTTTAGAGTTTTGGATTTGAAGGAAAATTATCAAAATTTTAAGCAAAATGTGTTTTATATATCAATCAAGCTGTGGAATTAATCGTGCATGAAACCCATCAGGTCTGTAATCCCTTGAAAGTCGTGATTTTCTGGGTAATTTGAGGAAAATCAAAAATTTATGCCCATTGTTCAGTAGACATTGAAATACCCACGAACAATTTTTTAATATGGGATGCGTTATGAAACGTATCGTAGATATCCTTCCACTCTGTTGAACGTAAAATTATTCTGCTTAGTCTTCTATGAAATTGTTCTGAAAATTTAGAAATTTTTTCATGACTGAATTCTTACCTACCTTACCTTGTCAGCAATTTGGGACGCTAATCGACCAATTTATCAATTATATAAAATTCAGGATTATTTCTTAGATAACTTCAATCATTATACACGTGAGTTCAGTTTTGTTGGAAAATGTGTTCCATGAAGAACTTCTACAGAATCTCGAACTGAAGTTTAAATCCAGATAATGATAATAATATTCACTCTTTCTATTTAGTCCTTGCTCTAGGACAACGAGCATTGTATATTTGCTTAAAACAAAATATATCCACATACTGGAAGATTAGGTTTACGTTAAATAATGTTGATGAGAACCAACGATTTGCACAAGCTACTGTAAAAACTTCTGCGGCATAATGAGATATAATTAGGTAAGGGATAAGAGAAGGTAAATGTAAATTAGCTACATGTTTATTCCGTACTCATTAACATTCTAATAGCATTTTTCTCATCAGTCTATTAAAAAATTTAAAATTCAAAATGATATATTAATAAGCATCATGACTTTTCCCAAAAACTAAGAACATGAGTTCAGTTCCAATTTTGTTAATACCAAAAGGGAACAAGAACTGAAATTATAATGCCAAAATAGGGTGAAAAATTTTGATTTGGGTATCTACATCACTATCGTCTTCTTAAAATGTGAAGGTTTAAGAGAAAAATTATCCAATTTGTCTAAAATATATTTCCATTTTCTTGAACCTTTTATTTCTTCAAACAAATGTGTCCAAAAATATCCTTCGTCATGTGTACTCTTCTCAAGAAGATGTGGCATATAATCAAATATAATACCAGTTTCCGTTGATAAAAGGACTCTGCTACTCATTTGAATAAATTGTGTTTGGGTGTCGTGAACTTATTTCAATGATAAGGATTGTGCAAATAAATTAACAAATCCTTGGTGAAGTTTGGGTAGATTTCACGCAAAGTATTTTAGGTCATATAAGAATATCATGAAAATTGAAATCATGATAAGGGAGCAAAATAAAACGCATAGAGAAAAGGAGCAATCTTCTTCAGCTTGATTAGGTATGACTGTCATATTCAAATATATAAGACTCCTGCTATTTGGAAATTATGTTGGTTATACACTGAGAATCAATTAGGTATCACTGTCATATTCAAATATATAAGACTTCTATCATTTGGCAATTATGTTGGTTATACTCTGAGACCGTCCATACTTGCGATGATTGCGAACTCAGGACAAATTTCAAAATAACTAAATCTACGAGGAAATGCACCCTCGGATATTTTCGGATTACCCTCTAAAAAGGAAATAGAAGTGTACATTTAATATTCATTATAAATTAAATTTTGTACTCATCTGTGCAGCATTTTAAGAAAATTTGTTCTAGGACTGCAGGTTTGAAATAAAATTTTTGGGCTGTTAATTTAAGCTGAGCAAGGATTTTTCGTAAATTATCCTGTGCAGAATGTTGAAAATAATCAAGCAAAATATTGAAAGTGATTTTTGTTTATTAAATTAAATATTAGTTTTTCCGCAGAGTTTACCTCGGTTTCCGTCGCATGGGATTCAAAACAGATTCGTCGGAATATGAGCTTACAATTTAGATATATGTATGCAGTTTCCAAATAAAGAATTAATTTAGTCCCATGAAAGTTGTGATCAAAGTTGAGTGTTTAAGCTCAAAGTAATGTTTCAGAAAAGTTTTTGATAGGTTCAAGTATTTGAGCGAAACTTTCCAATTTATAATTAAATAAACTTCTACCATTCGCAGCTCAATGGCCTACTTCAGTATCAGAAAATCTTTCGAGTCTTTATCAATGACCTAATTAATACTTTTTTCTGTGTCAATGAGCTTTTTGTAGAACTACAAATCGAATATCCTCATTCCCTTGGAATTTTTGGATCAATTTGCACTTACTCCCGGTGGTAAGTGTTTGAAGAGTTCGATTGCTTTTGAAGGTAAGCCGCATCATGATTGACTCAGTTTTAGGTCAATCGAAAAATTTTAATGTAAAATAGGTCAGAATTCTGTTGAGAGTTTTTTTGGGGAATGATTGAAATGTTGCAAGTAAATTATGAAAAATTTATATTTTATAGAATCGCAAGCACCAGTCACAAGTTTTTATGAAGCATTTATCGGAATCGTTCTGAAAAAATTTCCTCTAAATAATTCAAAAATTTCATATTTTGTACAATATGCAGATAGTAGTAAGTAAACTATAATTATGTGTTACATATATGACAGCAGGTCCAGACTATTATTACTGTAATGTGCCAAGCCATATTAGCTATGATTCAACTCTGGTCAAAACATAACCTTCTTCGGGATCAAACATTTCCCGGACAGACAAAGCACGTACTAATTAAGAGATTATCTAGAGGGCAAAGTTAGTGTATTCACACTTCCACAGAGTTCCGGAAATGTGACATTATAATTGCTCCTGAATTTGTGAAAGTTTGTGGAAGATTTGTGACCTTCCATAAGTATAGGTTAAGCTGACGATTTCATTGGATGATACTCATGAAAAAGATTGCATAGAAGTGTTAGAAAATACTAACAATTATTTAGAGTTATGACAAGTCCTTCTAAATTATGTTACAAAATTCAACAAATTGGTATCAATACGCCACAACATTGACACCTTCCATAGTTTTTACTGTGAGTATAAGAATCGTTTCGGAAGTCAGGATTAAATAACACGTTACAATTTATGAAAGACACAACGTTTTACGAAACACTTTTGTGGCAGTGAGGTTAACTAATGTCGCCCAGCAAATGAGAAACAAAGCAACATCATTTCCATTTTCATCAGTTCAGTCAATATAAACAACAAAAAATGATTTTCATTTTCTTCCAGCAAATACAGAATAAGCTCAATTGGAATTCTCTTGGTCCTTGTGGTTACGCAAAAGGGAAAATTTGGAATTGTTTCTGACGCAATCAAAGAAAATAGGTTGCGCACAAGGTAATTTGGAATCATAATAACGAAAAACGATTTTACGATTTCGGTATCAAGTAAAGAGGCATCTTTGGAGAAAATAAAACCCCAGAAGAACCGCTTTACAAAGTTCATTAGGTTGAGAGTTTCTGTCTTGGTAAAATTAAATTGAAGATGAGCAAGATATCTTTACCATGCAAACGTCTCAATTATGTATCTAATGAAGAGGATCAACCTTAGCTTGTAGGTAATTTTGTGTCAGTTTAGGAACTTTTGACGTTTCTTAGTTTTTCGGAGTAATTTTGTGGATCAATTCTATAATGCATAGAAATTGGAACAAGGCAAAAATTGGGCTAAACTTGGGTCAGTCGTATTCAACGAAGTTTTATTTTTGAATCTGGATTACTATTGATAATATACCATTAGATATAAGATTGTGAATAATTTGATAATTTGAATTCATGTAATGTAACATTTCCTTCCTATCCTTTGAGATCTTTGTAAGATTTTCTGAAGCCCAGTGAACGGGACATGATTATATGAGGATATTTTGTTCGAGAAGTTTTAATAGTTTAAGTTGGCTTTGTAATGAAACGGGCAACGTTGTACGTTAAGTTTTAACTAGAATGACAAAATGCTATGAAGCGCTGGAAATGGAATCACACTTCATAATCGCAATCATTGATTCAATTTTATTTAATGGTTTCAATAATTTGATTCAGTTTACAAGATATAATTTTATTAACTTAATTTGCATATTGTTCTGATGACATATAAGCAAATAAATATCTGGAATCAAAAAGGAAGAAAAAACTTCATCTGTTATTGATAGCTTCTAGTTATTCATGTTGATATAATTTACAAACGACAAAAAATTCATATCATAGAGCCTTTGTTTTGGTCGAACGCCCATTCAAAAGTTTTTGATATGTTTAACTTCAATAACAGATAGAATGTTTGAGTTAGACTGCGCTTTATGATTTCCATGCTGTTGGCCAATCCCATCAGCAAATGATATTACTATGCCGCACCCATACCATTTCAAGGAACGAAAATTTGATAAGTTTTTATTTATAAACTTCGGTCATAAATGTGAATTATTGCCCATACAAGACTATAACAAACCATGTAACCTATGTGTCCTTAACATATTCATTGTTTAGTCCTTTTCCAAATAAAAACGACCAGTATTCCTAATATTGACCATAGCTATCACTGTCTGCTTTCGGTTATATTCCATAAGCGATAACATCACACGAAGGTCATAAATTATTAAATCGTAGGTGGAATCAGAATGCTGTTTCAAAACAGTAAATAACTTATTATATTTGAACTTACTCCATTTTTCTCACAAACTCCTCCAGCGTTCTTAAGGTCTCCAGTCCACGCTAGCCCCAATGTTCCCATTTCAAAGTCACGATATGTAAACATGTAGGCTAAACAAAAAGCGTCGTAGTCCTCTTCTGCAAAGGAAAAAATGGAAACTATCAAAGAATTGATCATATACTATAATCAAAATGAGTTTTTCTTAATTAATCTTGCATTCGTTATGTTAGGTAAAAAATTTTTCCTATTGCAAACTTTGCAGGACGTGGAAAAAGATACACACCTCCATTGTTGGCGAACTGATGTTTATAGAATTGTTATCAAAAATATTTTAGAATATCTAAATGTTATAATAGTGCATAAGAGATTGTTTAACAAATCCCAAATATGGTTGTATCACAACTTTTCATTATGGTGTAGTTACATGAAATGAAATAAAAACAGCATTTATGGGAAAACTTTTCTGGAAATTCCGGAATGACGTTAAAAGGAAGAAAAGTTTGTCTAACCATTATTGGCTGAAGTCAAATTTCTATCCACAAGTTGGATCAATACAAAAAGACAATGTCCATGAATATTACTCGGGAGAAGTCATTACTCAATTTAACGACATTAATTTTCAAACTCATGCAATTGTGCCGGACATACCTTACATACAGAATTTCTATATAATGTTTAGCTCGATGAAAAATGTTGAATTTTCCCGGGAGTATACTTTGTTTTATTTCAAAACTTCAGAGTGCTTAGAAAAAGGAGACTGAAATTTACAAAATTTTACAAATTTTTTACATCACGAGTGGAAATTCCCATAAACATTTTTATGATTCTTAAAAACACTTTCCCTTTCTTAAGCTTTTAAAAAATACTTCCAAAAATAAAAAGTATCATTCATTTTCATTAACGCGTAAAAAATTTCATAAACTTATTGTTAGTACGGATATAAATTTTGAATATATTCTAAATTATAATCCTGGTCATCGTGGAAAACATAATGTCGATGCATTCATTCACAAGTAAATTTCGTAAAGAAACTTTCGAAATGTAGAAGTGTATTAGTCCACAAAATCCACAAAGCAAACAAGTTTCCAAATCCACAAACCCACATATTCTTCTAGAAGCAAAATATTCCACGATCTATTATAAATTTAGGATATCTTGTGGAACATGGTGGAACACAGAGAATTTCCAGGTTGCGGAGATCAAACCAGAAGGATCGCAGTTAATCTCGTTAAGGATTACATAAGAAGGTATATCAACAACCCGAAATAAGTATCATTTTAGTTGACAAAGCAATTAATGTATCAAGGGATAACAAAGTTTGAAACAAGGAAGTTGGATCAAATGACTGCCATGCACTTAATTTGTCTGCATTTAATTTGCACTTTTGAATTTAAAAGCAGTAAATACCAGGAAGACAAGAAATACATACATAAAACGTTTCAGCAAGCAGCATGTTATTGCACAAAAGCTCGCCAATTTCATCTCATGCTCATCTTTGACATCTAGAAACAGTGCCAAGGATTTGATAGACTAGAATAATCCAGCATAGATACAAGATATAAGATTGAGAACTATAAATGTTCGATGGAGCAGAAATGCTACGAAGTCCTCAAAAGGAGTTCAAATTTATATATTGGTTAAGTGAGAGTTTGTAGAAAATGTAAAAGGATGTTGCTGTTTTTGACTTCAACTTCAGCACGTTTCTATTCTAAATTCATAGTATTAAGAAATGACTTTTAATCGATAATCTTTCTTTTCCAGGAACTAATAGATATAAATTTATTGATTTTGGTTTTTGTGGAAGTCACTTGAAATTTAGTTTCCATTTTCGTTGGCTTTTGTGGCTCTTAAGAGTTTCAAATGAATAACATATTCAGGGAAATTGGATAATCGTCACATTCCATTTCATTCAAATAAACAGATATCTGACCATTTACTGATTCTGAAATGACAAAAATACAATACGGAAATTGAGTTTGAAAGTATAAACAAAATATAAAAACCGATTTTAACCCTTTTTATTCATTATTCTGTACGAAATTTACGTCAGAGTGATGTTAAATATTTATGACTGAAGGTTTATTTAACCTGTTGTTGGGGCAAGAAGCTCAAAGTTTTGTTTAGTAAACAGATTTGGTCATTGGTAGGTCAATAAAAATTCTAAATGGGTAAAGTTTCATTTCTATTCATGATAAAATTTTAAAACGAATGATACATCTGCATGAGAGATTGTAGGAAGAAGCTTAAAATAAAACAAATATTCATTACCGCCTTGGTACAGTCTAAATATTTAATCAAGGACACTGTTCATACAAACGATTGATGTGTGAGTGAATAGTTTTGAATAGAAGCTTCTACTTTATAAAAACAGGAAAATTATAAATTGAATGCGTAACTATGGCAGGACTGCGCACCGGAAAAAACACTTATATCGGAAACATCTTGTACCTAGAAGCCTATTTTTTCCGAAAGATTATGTATCTAAAGCATGTGCCTAGTTCACTCCACTTATTTTAAGGGTGCTATGAGTTTCGTAGAGTGCTATTGGAAACTTTTTATTTTCCCAAGTCCTGGTAGCCCCCCTCCACATTGAATTCAACTACTTAGCATTTCCCTTCAAGCACCTATTTGATTTTTGTGTCCTTTGGGAATATACGGATGAATGAAAGGATGTTTTAGGAATTTATATTGATCCTTTTCAATTTGCATGAGTTCTTTTTTTGTATATGCAGGCATATCGTGTTCATATAGCCCATTCTCTGCATTTTATCATTTTCTCAATATTCTGGTGATATCTTATTTTTCATGAAATTACACTTAATAAAAGTCGTGCTATCGAGTAGGCCGGTATACTGAATTACAATCGCTTTTACCGAATTGAATCTATATACATATCTATATTTTCCTTATATGTACGAACTTTTCGAGAAATGCTCATGTGGTTATATTACATTACGTCGCTCATTCACTAAATCTAACCCTTGGAATGTTCTATTAAGTTACTACGCTTAATTCCAGTCATTCATTACAGAGAACACAATTTTTTCTCTGGGAAATCTTTAACTTGTGTTTTAAAATAGGTACATAAAAAAATTCAAAAAGTTTACCTTCATGTTTTCCTTTAAAAAGTTTTAACTTTCTCGAAACAAAATAAACATGGCATACCTTGTTTTGAAGTGGAAAATACAAAAGCATTTTGTGCTCTGGGAATATTTCATAATCTAATAGTTTCATGTTTGAAACTTTATGAAAGTTCTAGCTGAAAGTTTGAGATACTTTTTATTATTTCAGTGTTAACGATAATACTAGGGTACAAATAAATGAGTGAGAAACTTTATTCTTATCTCTAGTGTTTTGCAAAACAAGTTAAACTATTTTTTATTAGATAAAGATGAAAATATTTGTCCTGACGACGATGGAAAGGACCACGTAAAAAATTATCGTTACGTTTTAAAAAGAACAAATTTTGAATTAAATCTAATTATTTAATGAAAATCATTCAGCAACAGTTTCAATAAGAAATGACAAGTTAAGAGCTGTTATCAAGCTAAAGATACGATAATAGTTCGACTTACGCGATTTTCAAATCTCGTCGATTCGTCTCTTGTTTGAGCGTCATGCAACTCTCGACTATCGATTATCGACTTAGTGCCCCCACACTATTGTTCAGTTAATGCACATATTCGGATGAACATTTTATTTTTTATTATATACATACATATTTATTTCTTATCCATGGAGTGCCTGTTTGTTATATCATTTCGGTGTTTATTATTATTATCAAGTTCGGGGTATTACTGTATATACCTATGCTAGTGTATCAGTTACATATAATTTTGTCATATTGTCATATAATTTTGATATAATTATCTGACAAACAGTATTTTGTCAATTAATGAATAATATGTTAATTATTCTCTTGTTTATGGTATAAAAACAGTTAAAACTGCGGCCGCAGCACACATGGGAGTGAAACCCATAAAACCCACAAATTATATTCGTTTGTTTTGTTTCAGCAGAAACAATATTAAATGTAGTATCGAATAATTACAAATAAAAATTGTTTTAAATATGTAAACAAAATTATGTGACTCTGTTTATGATAATTAATTTCAGGAAATCATTGCCGATTTTATGATAGAATTTGTTCAAAGGCACATAGATACAAATGTGGTTCTAATTAAGGATGGAAAATTAAAATTGCATGATATGCTGGGGGATTATTTACTGACAATATTCAACATGAAATAGGCTACACTGGTTGTGACAATATTGTTTTCAATATGCTCAAAGCAAATACTAGACTGTGTAAATTCAATTTTTAATAAAGGACATGAAAACAGTGTTTGCATGATGTGATTGCAGCTTCCTGTATTGAAATTAATATTGAAAATTATTTCAAATGTCACTTACAATTAGTTGGAATGGCAAAATTTATCCGATTTGGATAAGCAAATATTATGCGAGTATTTATGGTAACATTTTCATTTATACATATCTACTGATTTTCATGAATTTTGAAAGCACATACACCTAGAAATTAAATACAATATAATATTCAACAGTTTCGAAATGAATGAAATTTTCCACTTGGCATTTGACATGCAATCAATTCTATTTATATCATATCATATTAGAAGGTAAATAAGTACAAAGTAGGAAATTACTTTATGGGAATAATAACAACTTCAATTTGGCTACAACTTCAAATAAAAGAACCGTAAAAAGGGAATTGCACAATGATTGGTTATAGAAATTTTCATAAATTATAAAGCAAACATGCTCATATGATTCCTTTACCAAAAACGTAATATAAAATATATAACATCAGTCGAAATTAAATGTAAACGAACAGTCACCAAGGAAAAAATGATGTAATAAAATATACTTACCAGAAAATAGCTCGAGAAATTTTTCAACCCCATAATTTCCAGGGAAACGGTATGTGGGATCTTTAAGAGCGTTCATATTGTGAACTTTGATTCGTTTTATCATGAACGTAATATTGTCAGGTTTGCCATCACCATTAAAATCTGTAAAGAAAAAAAAACATATATTATGTCGTTATACTTGTTTATTGCCTTGATACATTCCCTAAAAGAATTTACGTATAATCTAAAGTCTTGGCATCTTTAAGGAGTGAAAAGAAAATATATAAGGATCAGTGGAAACAATGGAAAGTGACGTAAGAAATTTGAGACCCAAACCTAGACTAGAGGATTGTACCTAAAACATTCTTGAATATATGCACATACATATATGTACGACCATATATGTACTAACTTCTTCCTTCTCAAAATAGCCTACAGTAGATACAAGCTATTGTTAAATTCCTGTCACGTTTGTAATATTATGTTAAGTCACGTGTAATGTCCCATTCTAAGGAAATTCTACCAAGAGGTTCCTTCTTTGATCATTTAAACGAAGCTTTTAAATATCCTCCAGGTCTAACTCATCCGTTACCACGTATGGATGGTAAAATTAAGGAAAATGTGGTATTTTTCGTAGAATTGTTAAAAAATATTTTTCGTTGATTTCCCTCCAGGAATTTTATTCAAATCTCAATTTTCCTCATTTGGAATATAATATGGAAATGATGTATCTCTTGTGCCGTTCTTACAGTCACTACTGAGAATTCAAACAAAGCAAATGCAAAAGCATCAGAATGATAATGTTTCGGGTTATTCGAAATCTTGTTTCAGTAATAATCTTTCAAGGAATCTTTCAAGTTTAAATAAAAGATCAAATCAAATACCGGGAAATTACGGAATTAGTATGTACTGTAATGTAATAATTCAGAGAATTGAGAATCCCACACTCAAACACACAGGGAAATTTAGCTTACTAACCTACATGTAAATAACATATCAATATATTAACTTAAATTACATATGCTAAGTTTGACTTTTGAAAAATAATTCAAAAAGGACGTTCTGAAACCAGGCTTTGGTTTGATTATTGTTTTATGGATTATGTCAGATTTCAATCAGACTGCTTGTTTGAATGCTATAATTAAAATTACGTGCACTTGTAAAACACAGTAATTTGCAAATTTCCTCCGAAGCTGATGTTAAGACTAATGAGAAGAAATTAATAAGTTGTGCTTTTGACTTTTAATTGATCAATTAGATGCCTTCACATAATCATCAAAAAGTTTTAGGTTGGAACGTGTTTCTTGTACATGTTTCCACAATTTCATAAACTTCATAAATATTTTGGGAGCGTATTATCATGATGATATTTCTGTTCATTGTCTAATTAGTCCCAGTTTTGATAATATGGATGAAGAGACAAAAATTGATTAACGAAGAGCAACGACGTCAATTCAGCGGAATGAATTTGGCGTCATAAGGCGGAAATTTAATGAGCAGTCATTCAGTGGAAATGCTTTAATTAGATTATTACAAGTTTAATTAATAGACTTCGTAATAATAAGTGAAAATTTTGGTGTCTTAAGTCTGTTTCTCAAGGAAATCTTGTCACACGTACAAAATTAATTACCTATTCACGCAGAAATTATGATAGTATTTCGTTGGAAATTATATCCAAATATAAATAAAATAAAAGATGCACCCACAAGGAAATCGAAATATCAGTATAATAATGATATTACCTACAATATAAAACAATCGGAAGCAGTCCATCATTTACAACTCAACATTTGAAAAATAATGTTCAGGTGTACTAACTATCCTTTCAAAAAATTCGTTTTCACTCAATTTGACATAAAAATTCACACTCCATAGAAACTGCTAATCATTATATGAAGTGGATTTTTACTGGAATCTATGAGTCATTGCATGGGGTTGAAATTGAAACCATGAATATGGAGAATTACGTTTCATGAATTGTCATGTAGATATTGGTTTTTCGGTTCGTTTCATTAACTTTTGGGCATCCAAGCAACATGACTAGTGAATCACAAAATTGAATATCAATTCACCTTATCTTTACTAATTGAATTTCTAATACAAATCTGGGACGATGTTGTATCAATACTAAAATTCGCTAAAATCTTAATTCGGTCGACCATTAGAGAATTCCAATAGTACTTGTTACACTCTAATATTTTGAAGAAACCAACCAAAATTAAAGCTGATTTCTGCCTTTAAGCAGACAGAAGTGGAATTAAGCACATACAAAAGATAGCTCTCTATAAATCCACCCATTTAGTGTGCAGGATTTTCAGGGCGGGAGTACGTTACGTACATATATATAAACTCTAGAATTATATGAAGTTTGAAGTGAACATAAAAATATAAGTTAACAAGATTGATGGCTGCTTCAATATCCTGAAAGAAGGCAGTAAGCTAAGAGAGATTGTACGAAGTTAATTATGTGGTAAATTTGATCGTTAAAAATTTAGAAATTCGAAAATAGGAACCTCCTGATGGTAAACTGTAGGTTATCGTGCGTATCTCGTGCGTTCCCCCTTCGTTTGTTTATTATTGTGACATGGTATTATATTACTTGATTTCTTACATATTAACGTATTTAACATTTTTAACAATTTTAAATTTCAAAAATCGGCAAAAGTTTTAGATATTCAAGTTATGCAAATAAACTAATAGAAATTTGAGGAAGATGAATTTTCATGAGTTTCCAGAAGAAATATGATGAGTTGAAATCCCATGAAAGTCCTTAAGCTTCACTCTTACATATTATGACAAGAAAATAAATTTATTCACAAATATTCATTTAGCAGAACGACTTCTTGTTGTTACAAGAATTTGTAATTCGATTTCAACCCTCGGAATCGGAATCAGTTGGAAAATTGATGACCAAAAACTCAGTTTTCAATATCTCAACTCATGGAAAAATTCTTGTCGTTTTCTATCAAATATTAAGTGCTATTACTTACAACATCACAAATATCCGTTAAGGTGAAATACTGTATGCGACACTGTTCATTAGCATTCGCGGTTAAAAATTTTAAATGCCTTCAGGTATTTTCTGACCCCATCCGATATCATATTCCTCGACGTCAGTTTCAGTATTTTCTTATTCACACCATTAAACACCTCTTGAATACACCCTTTTACAAAATTACCAAAAATCAAATATGGTCAGGCATAGGTTATGTTGGTTTCTGGGTCAAATCCAGGAGGGGATTCGGTTTCATTATAGTTTTATTAGATATTCGATGATAAATCAGACAAAAATAAACGACGAAGGGTATCTAACATCTATATCTGAGTATCAATAACGAAACTATTTCAGTGATGCTGTGTCAAAACTTTTCTGATAAATCATTTAGTGTACAGAACACTACCATACACTACTCAATTTATAATATATAATTTATAGTATATCGTATATGCAATAAAAGAAATTTCCCGTTGCATTTTTCTGCACAAGGATCTTGCCCGTCTATGAAGCAAATAAAGTGAGCAAAAGTCCTTAAAGCTTGTCAGGGATAATATATACTTTTCGCCATGAGTAAGGAGCATAACAAATTTGGCAAATTTGCTTGTCCAATGAATGATTTATGGATTTCAAAAATACCATCCAACTTTCTAAGCTTTGCGTCTTCTTGCTGGAAATTCTGTTATGTATAGTATGCAGAAACATTCCTGAAAATTTTAATAAACTTTTTCAACCTTCAATTGGCCATGACTTACACTTTACGAGAGCTCTATAGTGGAGGTCATGTCCTTCTCTCAGGATATGAATACACTATAATTGTAAATAAATTGAAAAATATTTACATATGTATGTATTCATGACCTTATAGGAACAACTGTACACCATTTTGGACGATGTTTGAATGCGACTTCCTTTAGCCAACATTATATTATGAATGTGAGTTCACAATAGCCGTGAATAACAGACGAACAAAGTTTCTCATTTTATTTCTCGCAGGAGGATCATAAAAGCTAGAAAGATATGACTCTGCACGGGTCTTTGTTTGGTGTTTCAATTATTTTGAACGTTTTCATTGCACAAAATTTGCTGGTCTCATACACGTCCTTTGAGTGACACGTTCTGTGACTAAATTCTAATATAAAATCCAGGTCAGTATATCACGCGAGATGCCATCTTAACCTATATCTACCTATATCTGACCTACTATATTCTGAAATTCTAAAAACCTCTTTGTTTTGCGGAAATGATTTTCTTCAAATTACAAGTTAGCCCTTTATTCACCCTTTAAGCTTCTGCGAGAATGAACTTTTCAGAACGAGCTTAAAATTTATGATGTAACTTTCTTCTTACCTCAACGATTAAATTTATTATGATAAAAGAATTATTTTCCGCAACATTTTAGTGGTTTCAAGCAACTAATAAGGAAAGTGTTTCCTTCGTTCAAAACTCAACAATGTCGAAATAGAGGAGAAGGGCATAAACAAAAACCAACACCAGATGCAAAATTCCAGCACACCACATAAGATGTTTACTATATGACATCTGCTATGGTGAGACTAAGCAGAAGGTACTCCAGGGAAGCGACGACACGAGGTCCTCATCTTTGCCACTTTTCAAGTGTATAATGATTTCATTTCTTCTAAGTGCTGTCGACTTATATCATAAATACACGCGAAAATTGGATGAGTTGCGTATTGTAGAACGACATCCTTAAGGATAACAGCTACTTGGTGCTCGGAGATTACCATCCACTTTTGACATAGTAGACAATCCTAACCATTGAATTGAACTTGACGACTATATTGAAAGTTCCTTGAGGTTTCATAAAATCTTCATCAAAATTCATTAGATCTACATTTTCGTATATAATAACATGGTCGCGAAGTTTTACGGATATTACATAGGCTGATTGGGTCTTTGATGTTTCTTGAGGGAAATCTGTTGCGATGTTTTTCCTGATGGAATTTTTATATTTTAACAAAAAAAAAATTTACTTTTAAAATTTCGGAACTTTTTGTCAATTGACTCTGGATACTGTGTGTGTTCCATTGAATTTTCTTTAATAATTTTTGGAAAAATGGAATTTTCATAAGCCAATGATGCCTAGGATATACTTAATCTTTAAACATTGATTTTAGTGAACATATAATTTGCTTTATCAAACATGTCCTTTTGAGTGGCAGTCTATGTATGTAGTTTTGTTCAATGGTTGGTAACAGAGAACTCTTAGAGGAACTTGTGTTGTTATTTTGAAATTAATAACTAAATATAATCCATAACTAAAATACTTAAAACCGTCTCGACTAGCTAGTCTGGAAGTTCGAGTAAAATTATTTTGAAAATCCTTAAATAATGGTGGATTACTTTGCATAAATTGAAATTTCAAGCACAAAGTCACAACACCGTGGTTGTTTGTCTTGCAAATTGAGTTGTCATATATATTATATATAAGTGCATCGTCTGAAGGTTAGGATCATTTCTGAAATTGTTGAGAAAATACGGAAAATGTGAAAGGGATTTTCAAGGAAAAGTTTCTTGGCTCTATTTCAAGGAAGGATATTAGAGCATCGTTATTTTTATGCAAGGACGAAAAGCATTTGTATCCTCAAATATATTTACTCACCTGTGATTTTGTAGATAGCGTTAGCACGTTGTACGTGTCGTGTAATCGCTTCTATACTTGCTTCGTCGGAGCCCATCTTTTGGAAGAAAGTATGGTCTGCCTGAAGATATAACATACATGCGCTTTTCTTGTCGTACGACGACTTGCTGCTAGCTCCCAGGTCGGACAGGTCGTTTCGAACATTCAAGTTCAAATGACTATTGTAGTTTTGGCTTGTCAATATGACATCAGGATTGTAGTTATTTACAATAATGTGTGGTCTCTTCGTTGCACCATTTTTCGTGATGATTTCGACGTGTGTCTTATGACTTGGACGTGATGTACTACTTCCACTGCTGCTTCTAACACTGCCACTTGTATAATATGTGTTATTGTTGAGAAAGTTATCACCGTTAAATTTCGTTATGGAATTATTAAAACTATTCACTAAAATATTTCGATTACTGAAATGATTCCGAATGTTGAAGTCACTGTTCGGATTGTAGTCATTTACTATGATATTCCTATTTCGTGTTGGTTTCACAAACGAACCACTTTCATCACTAGATCCACTAATATCGAATCCGCGATTGTCAAAACCATAGTCGGCCCGACCTGTGCCTATAGTCAATCTATAATTGCCTTCTGGTTTTTTGTATCTATTGTTCGGGCTAGTAGGATTCCATCTCACACTACTATCGTCATTTGTATACGGCGAACGCTGGTTGCTTTGACTATTGTAGTTGTTGCTGTTGGCGTTATTGTTACGACTAAAGGCTCCATTGAACCCTCTAGCGTTGTATGGTTCATCTAAATCTAGTGGAAGTGGTGGATTTTGACTATTCGAAACCTGGGAAAATTAGAAAATATTGTTAAGGACATGTGTTCCAGGCGATTTTTCCTCTTGATGAGGTTTATTCACATTGTAATTGAAATTTTAATTGATTTTCCTTATCCTTACCCTCAGTACTTGAAAACTTTTCTTTATCAAGCAATAATGTAAAAGATGAATTTTATTTTACAAATCTGAACTTGATACCAGTAATTGAAAATATCACTTGGCCAATAGAACAAGGACTAAATATGCTGTTGAATTTTACATTAATTGACAACATTCATTAATAATTGTAGTGTTGCCTGTAAAATATAATTGCCCACGACTGTATGACAAATTGATATTTAAAAGAAAGTTATGAAGAAAGATGTAATTACATTAAGAAGGAAGTTCTGAAAATAATTAAGGTTTTTAAAAGTCAAAGCCACAGGAAGGAAAAGTCTGTTCCTCGAAGGATTTGTAGGTAAGAATTATATCATTTCATAATTTTGATTTAAAGCGTTGTGTTGGATAAAAGTAACAAATTTTTTCCCTCGAGAATATAAACGAGTTGGCTTTGCGGTTGGATAAGGGTAAGGTGAATATTAGGATTTCTGGTAAGAAAGTAGAAGAATGGTAAAATTACACAATTAACTCACCTCTTCAGGAAGCCATCGTTTTTGGCGTCTTGAGGTATGGCTACTGCTACTTCTACTACTACTTTCGACGGCGTACTTGTCTTCAGGTTTTCTTTTCTTTTTGAATTCTGTATTTTTCATTTTCTTCCGAAGCTTCTCACTGGCACAATGTTCATGTGAATTGATAGCCACCATCAACGTAGGTGACACAGACCGTTCCAAACTTACATCACTAAGTTTGTAAACTACTGAATGAATTCCAGCATTGTGAAGCTCTTTCGAATACCTTTGGGACGGTTCTATATAAAATTGATCCGAATTTGTTGATATTGTACCATCTAATAGGTTATCACTGGTTAAAATTGCATGTACATGAGAATTGTCATCATCTGGAAATAAATAAATTTACAAGATTCTAATTAGTTTTATTTATCTAATAACAAAGCCTTTAGTTACAATTGGAACATCATTGAGGTAGTTATAGTTAAGAGCTCTGTCAGGATACTAAAAATCTTAGTCTTTGTATTTTCGGAGCACTAAGTAAAAAACTGCAGTAACTTGCATTTGTCATAAGGCTTAATATCTTGACTTATTTGAAAGGAAGCGCATGTATGCAATAATCTGATTATGTACCTATTCATTGGAGATTGACAATAATAAGTCGAACAAATAGTATAATACAATTTAGAAACCAAATACATAACTTTCCATTACTGTCAACGTGCAATTTCTATATATAACTGAATCCTCAAATATGTGAAATCAACATGTTTCCTGTTCCAGTGGAGTGCTACCTGGGGAGGTAACTTTAATGATTGTTATATGAATCAATAATGAACTCAATTTCAACGATAGGACATGCTTCATGTACTGGAACACTAATTCCCTCGATGGCTTAAGATAGCTGTTGCAAATATCAATGAAATACCTAAAGGATTCTTTGAATTCCTGTTTTACATGACACCCGTGGAGCATTATAGAATTAACAGAATACGTAAACGATTGTCTTAGGTTGGGGAATTTTTACAGTATGTCGTCTACAAGCAAATGATAAGAACCAGATTTTGAAATGAAGAATTAATAGAAAATCGATTTACTTCATTCCTGAAGAATGAATAATTATACCATAGAGATAAATGACTTTCTTGTAATATAGATTTGAAAAACAGATAACAGGTGCTTACGCTTTGACAAATATCTTAAGAGATATGATTTATACTGATGCGGATATCTTTGAATGAGCGTTTCCCTTTGCTGGTATCCTGCTCAAAGATGATTGAAGGATTCTGGGTTGATTGATTATTTAAGCTTGACATAAGATTTCAAATTGATTTTTGATAAATAGAGTTATCTGTCGTTCTTCTAGCAAAATTTACCTAATATACATAGGTATCAACGCTAGTCTAATTGGCAGTTTTACTTGAAAGTAACATTTGTGTTCTAGTGTTACAGGGGGTGATGAGGTGATGTCAATCCGATTCTTAGAGTTTCCTTCATAACATTCAATTTAGAACTTTGTCCTTAAATCAAAACTGCAATCGTATTATAAAACACATTGCCACATTCAAATACACTCATACAGACACTGATGCTTCGAAAGAAGCTTACAACTTTCTTTGGGTTTTCTTTTGAAAGAGATAAAATAAATTTGAGGAAAAATTGAAGTAAGTCTTAAGACTCCACGCTGTAAAGTGTATAATCTCTTAAAATAACACTTTAAGATGTTTAGAGTATTTTCCTTGGATACATGTTAAGGTTGTAAGTACATCAGCATCATACATATATGGATATAACATAGATTTGAACACGTAAAGGTTAAATACTGTGAGTTTCTTTCCATTCAAAGCTTATACTGAGAGATAAATGCGGTTCCTTGGTTTCTGCTTATCCACATTTTGGCACCTCTTAAACCAAATAAAACATTTCTGAAGTTTTTCTTAGCGTTAAAAGAGTTGGGATTTGAGAATCTGATTTTATCTGTGTCAGCAAGCGCTTAGAGTTTACTTATAGAAGTCTTCAACATGTTGGAAGACATTTTCTTGCTTAAGGGGTTTTGTTAGCCCAGCTTTGAAATTTGTTCAAAGATTAATGGGTTTTTGTGGCAACTTGTTTTTGCAATACAAAAAACAATTTCAACATAGCATGTGTGCAGTCAAAGCATGTTCTTGTATTGAGTTTGTCTTTCGGACATAGATTTATCACGAGTATCAATACCACAAAGCTTTAAGATTTGTTGTTTTAATAAGACACAAAATATGTACCATAGTGTATAGTGTATCTTCTTGTGGTAAGTTCAGGATCAATAAATAAAGTTTAGTAGTTTAAGCCAAACTAAATTGTGCCATAAAAACGCATTTTATCAGACCATGAAATATACTCGTAGCTGGTGAATAAATGAATAGGCTCAGCTCGAAAAACTTCCATAAATTTTTATATATTTGCTCATTGAGCCATTTATAGACATTCTATGTAATATGCGAGTAAGTGGAACTATCGTTGATAACAAAACATCAAAGTTCTCGTTCAAGCATCACTGATGGTGCTCTGGGAAAACCTGACCCAAAAACGTGTTGGTTTCATGACTACGCATTGTATACTGATTTACACGAAGCTCTTACGTTCTCACGCTCGACTAAGATTTTGCTCTGTAAGATATAACTTTTGTTATTTCAAGTTTTTCCTTCATTAAATATTTATACTGAATTAAACCAAACTAACTGCGTACTATTTTGTTTCAAAACAATTTTATGTTTCCAAGAAAACTCTTCAAAGGTGTGAGACTATAGAAGTCAAACGGAAAATGCTGCAACAAATTTCGTCCTGGAATTGAAAAGAATTTTCGTTTGAGGAAAGAAGACCGAACTGCATCGTAGAAAATTGTCACAAGCAGACGTAAGCAAGACAAAACACCTCTTAGAAAAGACTGAACTATTGACAGTCATTGAGCTTTTGACTCGAAGCTCTTACTGACTTTCTTATACTACAAGATTTGTTAATAAATTGATAATATAATTTTCAATGTTTTCAATCGTCACAAAAGTCTATAGTGATTTAACATTTTCTAAAAGTTCTATGAAAGTTAAATGTTTCATGTTATTTAAGTGAAGTGTTTTCATGTTATTCAACTACTCAAGTAAATTCCCACAAAATTATCAATTTTAAATTAATTTCGTGTAATTGTGGTCTTTTCTTAAAGCACTGCAAGGAATATCAAGTAAGAAAAGTCGATAAAATTTTTTGTGTTCGTTTCAATTTTATCAGTTTTTTTATAACATCATATTTTCTGAGGTTGTGTTTCAAAGGACTTTATATTAAAACAACGAAATTTCAAGAGGATAATCCATTGTTGTTTTGAATTACCCGGGTGAGTAATGATTAATAAAATAATTCACATTTTCAAAATATTTTGACCTGTACTACATTTGACAGACTCTTCAAGTGTTTACTACTCAATAAGCAAAAATTGACTAGATATCTCTTGCGTGATCCAAGAACACCACTTCTCCAAATCACAGAAAGTTATTTTAATTGTACCAAAATCAAATCACTGACTTGGACCAGATAAGAAGCAATTAGGAATTCAGGCCTTTCAATTGATTCATTTTGTTTTTGAAAATATCTTTTCCGAACGACTTCACAGTCCCGAGAAATTTGTCTCTTTCAAATCATAGAATCATTTTCATTTGCTAAAGCATCTTTTATTTCCTTTTGCCAATGGATTGGAAAATTAGGCAATTTCATATTTTTGGCTATCCGGAAGACATTAAGGACTGCTCTAATTAAATGACACGACTCCTTAACCTTTGATTATGTTCAAATTAAGTAAATGCAACTTGAGGAACAAATTCAAACCCTAAGGCTGTCGTCACACGGAGTTACACGAATTACTAAACTGTTTACTTTGACCAGCTTCGTGTGTAATCTAATGGTAGACTACCACCGGCGGACTCCTGGCGGAATCCGCGGAAACCGGTTGTCAACCACTTCCCGGGCGTCGCGCATGATAGGTTGCCTAGTGATTTGAGTTTCGAGTTCAGTGAGTGACCATCAACTCAAATTTAGAGCAACTACAATGGCAATGAGTCCCTAATGAATTAGTGACTGTTTATCAAACACTAGTTCCTTTGGAGTAGCTCCGTTTGTGAAAGCATTAGGCTCGTTATTCCATCGTGCCGGTCTTCGTCGGATAGGAATTTCTTCATATAATTTTGAGATCAGACAGTAACCGGTGTGTTATCGTTGAAATGAATAATCTTTTTGAAACCGAGCTGAGATCGTATCTATACCAGTGCGATGAGGCTGAGTGTAGATCGAGGCTTGGGTACAGGAAAATGTAATATAAGTTTCAACAAGCCACTCACTGGAAAGTCTCTAAACATTATTTAAATATGCAAATGCTCTGCGTGTTTTTATCAGTATTGGACCGCAAGAAATGCATTGAAAAGTTTTCCAGCAAACAAAGGAAACTTCAAGGTACCAGGAAAATTTCATTCATTTGTTCGCAAAGAAACTGTCTCACGAGTTTTCAAGAACATATAAACACGCGACCACTTTCCTGATGAGGGTATCCTTTCGATAGCGCAAATAAACTTTATGCAAGAACTACAGTTAACTTTTAAAAAAGTTTTAGCTTCGTACGTGATATTCAAATGAAAGATTCTAACAAAACTTCTATAACTCTCCGATATACCCTTATATTTGTCTGGCTAAATAAATTAAATTGAATTATTATAGTTTTGATAAAAATAAGTCAAACTTGATTTTGTGATTCAATGTTTTTGAATTTCATTAATATAAGTTTAGACTGGCCTTCCAGGTTCTCGTATATTTTGCTACGTATATTTCAGATTCCTTTGTATATTAAGTAGCTTATTGTATAATATGGGACATATCCTCTTTCATTGGCTATGTTCCCAGGAAATCAAATATTACTTTCATGTCTTGATTCCAAATTTTGAAATCATCACTTTGAATATTTGATTGAATATAGCGACAATGACTACGTTACAAGTGGATATTAATAAAAAAGGATAACTTATTTCAAACTTCCGTTGAGTAAAATATACGTTCAAGAAATAATTTTCCATAAGGAAAGCGAAAACGAAGTGAATTATTGAAGCATGAGATCCGATAAGGATTTATCAGAATTCGAGACAAACGAATCTATAACAAGGAAGCTAAATCCTTAAAAGCTACAAAATAATTTAGATTTTCACTCGTTCGAATGGTTGAATTTTTTCAATAAAATTAAATTTATTTTTACGAAGCATCCCCAAAAGGACAATAATCCAATTCACCGTTTACGAATGGAAAACAATGTCTCCATCAAGTGTTAGATACATCCTTGCAAAGTCACGTTGATAAATATTTAACGACATCAATAAATAACTGTTGCCAAAGACAGAGCAAGGACTAATTCAAAGGAAGAAAGACGTGTTAAGACACAGTGCACCACCATTGTGGCAAAAAGGCATTTCATGCTCTCTTCAAAAGTTAAGAGATTTTCATGCTTCCTTATAGAATTCGATTTGATTTCGATGGCGTAAGGCAAAGGACTAATTATACCATTAAGGATAAGTATACATATCCTTCGACATGCAAATATTCGTGAGTGGGGTTTGGTTATTGCGTAAGAAAACGAAACTACATTTAATCCATTATCCTTATTATTTGAATTGATTTTTATTCATAGCCGAGTTGGATTGTGCCACTCGATAAAGTTGTGTCTGAATGTGTATGAATGGCAATGATCCTGATAGTTATGTACAGCAGATAGGATGAAAGTATATGGGGAAAATGTGAATTATCCAAAATTAATCTGTAATGAATGTTAAAATCTGCATAAAATTACAATAAATTGCTTATAATTACAGCCGTATTTTTGTATATGTTTGCATGTCTATCCCTTGAACTCATTTTCGATTATGAGCGCCGTTTTGTTTTTACTCACATTCGAGGCAATTGTGTGTATCTTCGCCTGAATATGGAATTTATTTAAATAAATTTACTTTGAACCGAGCGAGATTATTTTAATTATTGTTTGTGTTATGAAAAACAATTTGCTTTTAAAATTCATTGAAGCCAGGTAAATTATTTGTCGCCATACATATCATGTTGTTTACTTTTAATCCCTACATGAAATTCATACGAAGCGGTCTATTTTTGCTATCGGGAATTGATAAGTGAAAAACATACCATATATGATACAAAAACTATTTTAACTGTATGAAGATGTAGCATAATGATGTGATAATAAAGTTAGATTATATTTAGAGTTATGATACCCATAAAATTTCAATTTAGACATAAAGTTCACATGCCATGCACCACAATTTAGACCTTTTTTAAGTGAAAGTTAAAATATTGGCAAACTTTAGAAGAAAAATGTTTCAAATGACAGTAGTTTGCAGAGTAATTTTTGTTTTTCATTTACTTTTACTCTTTCACTTTTGTTCAACAAATGAAAATTTACAACATTAATATAAGACAATTTAGAAGTTAAATTATATTATAACACACTCCTTGACAAGATCTGTGAAGTCTGTTGATAAAATTTCTGTAAATTAACTCTTAAAGCTTTTTGTAATTATCAACCTAGAACAAAATGCATAAACTTTTATCAATCATTAAAAACTAGGAGCTTTCGTCTGTGGGTACGATATCAGTACAATCAGATCAGTATCAACAAGTTTTTATCCCGTTCAATGTTCTCTGAGACAAAAATTAAGATAAAATCGAAAAGGCAATTAGGTACTTTCTGTATAATTAATTTCGAGTTTTATGTTATCTAACGAATGAACTAGCACAATGAACTAAAAATCAATAATCGTCCCAGTTGATCATCAAGACTAAAAGAAGAAGGAAGTGGTTACGCAGTGGAAGCGCGAGCCATGGATAAAATAAAATAAGAGGGTAAAAGATTAGGGATAATGAACGTAATAAAATAACTATAAAAATATAAATCAAAGTATTTTAATCAAATAAACAGTAATATGGATAAGTAATTTATTCTTACTTTGTTCCATATTTCTAACAGTTATAATTGAAGCTCAACATGAAAAACACCAACTGGTAATGTTAATATGTTCATAAATTCAAATAAACCAGGACTTTATCCCAGAAACATACTTTCAATTGTCAGGATAATTTTATACTGAATAATTAATAATATGAAATGCTCTCAAACTTTTAATCCAATGTGGACTACTCTTAATAAAATTACATGTATCCTTTTATACCATCCTTTGTGGAAGAGAATACCTTTTATATTAAAAAATATTTTCGCATTACAATTATGTACCTCTTTTTGATATGAATATGCTTTCCATAACTAATTAAATCATATTCCCAACATTCTAATTAAAGGTTGGCAACAAGCTGACTTTTCACCTGATTGAAGGATTATTAAAAATTCCCATGCAAAATTCATTGATTAATGAATGTTGCAGTCCACTTCAATTTGTTCTTTGTAAATTATATTGCTCTAATTGGTAAGTAATTGTATTTCTGCAATTGGTGTAATTGAAATTGTAAGTAAAGATTCCGTACTTCAGAAAAATATATTGTAACAAAATATAATTATAATACAATAAATCAATGAAGAGGTAATGTGCCATGTCGCTTAGTCCATTGTTGTGAATTGAATGAATTGAACTTTAACAGAAGTCATGACAGTAAAATAACGAATAAAAGTACAGTGATCATTCTGCAAACAGTGAAGAAGGGTTTTACGAACATTGTTATCGTAATGTGCTTTGTACTGTACTGGAAACAGATTTTATTCCATCCATCGATAGTAACTAGAAACTTTTAAAAAAGGTTTCATGCTAAAACACAAAAATATGCAAACGGTATTCGTACAAGGTCCTTGCAACTACACAGCTGAAACAACAAAAACATCATGTTTGAATGATAGTTATTCAATTATTCAAATCGATTTCTAGCGAAAGCCAATTAAATTCGAACTACTCTGTCCAACTTAACAACACAGAATCCCTTCCATTCTTTGCTGGTTTTGCTATTATAAAAATCTTAAGTCCACTATAACCAGAGACCATTTCTACTGTTAAACTTACGTCATGCAGCTTAAGTGTACTCCAGACATTTTCCCGTATATGTCGTCTGGATTAGGAGCTTACGAGGACCAACTAAGACGAAGGATACTCTTGGTAGTCAAGTGAGATGGGGTTGAGGTCTCCTTAAAAAAACAGCAACGCTGGGAGTTCTATTGATTTGTAAGTTCTAGACAGACATGGCTAATGGCGAAGGAATTGTACGTCAAGAATAAATATCATTGAAGGTCCTTATTGAAAGTTATTGCAGACGATGATTGTGGTAGCACAAAAGAAAATTTGTGGAAGGACATTCGGGTGGAAGTTGCCAGTTTTTTCGTATTGATTCTCTTAACACATTGAGTTTATTAGAGGACTTTCTCATTAACAACAATAAAGAGATTTATGCAAGAGTTCTCCAAAAATGTTGATCATCTCATTGAAAATTTTGCAGAAACCCGAAATGATATTGGTCTGGTCGATCGATGGTGTGTTTCTTTCAGATGGTTTTCTAAAGCAGAATCAGCATCTTGAAATCGTGTTGCGTATTTGACATTTTCATAGCGAATTTTGAAGTAGAAGTAGAAACTTCTGCAAAAAGTTTACTTTTTCCTCTACTTAATTCGATGTATCAATGAAATTGTCATTACAAGAATTTTTAATATGTTTATTTAAGAGATTCCTTTCAGGACAAAGATGCTTCTAATTCTTTTATCATATAACAACTTCATGCCCGCTCATCCGCGTGTTTCATCTTAAACGTATTTCACCTAATAAAGCAGAATGGCAACAATAGGATTAGTAAACTTAACCGGGTTATTGGGTTGAACTGTTCTCTAAGAACTTATCCTAATTATAAAGTAGAGTGTATTCGGTTGATGTGTGTGTATTTCCTCCTTAAATTATAACATTAAATGAGGAGCACATAATGGTAGAAGTTATTCGTTACAGATATTTTAACAAGAATTAGTTCGAGTAGATCTTATTTATGTAGTTTTAGCTTGAAACTGATGTTAATTGATCTAGGTAGATACGATATACGAAAAGTTATTTATCTACCAGCAGGATAATTTGATTAAAGAACCACATTCTCAAGTCTAAAAAAGGATTTGTTTGTCACAAAATCTTCCAAAGTGGTTTCAGTTTGAGCTAACAAAGTTGCACGTACATTTTCAATAACAACGATAAGGAGATTTTCTATTGAAAAATTGTATCCAAGACAGCATACATTATGTGATTGACTTTAAGGTAAAGAGCTCTCGACAGAATCTTCCAATGTTGATTATTGGTAAGTGATATTGATTACGAACATGCGAGAACGACGACAATAATTGATTCGTTGTACGTTTCAGAAGTAATTTGAGTGAGTGCGAATACTCGACCTATGTAACAGGCAAGTTCAATGCCATTTTGAGTAATTAGGCTCAATTTCTTAAGCATCAGGTACTGAAAACCTGTTATGTGCATACCCACACAAATTTACCTCACGAAAAGATTTTCGAGAACTTTACAGAGTCCCAAAGGAATGAGGCTGAAACTGAAGTTGATTCCAAAATAAGAATTCCACAAAAATTCTTCTGTGTTACCCCTTTCTGGTACAGAAATGTTTTATGGTATTCATTTACCACTCTCAAACCGTAATTGAGTTTATTTCAAAGTTTGAAGGGAGCTTGGTCCCTAAAACTCATATCCCCAAGGCTAAAAAGTTACGTATAGATTTAAGTATGAAAATATGTAAAGCTATGAAATGTTATGCCGAAGGGAAAATCAATAATCCATAGAGGAGTAAATTATTCAACCAGACTATGGGTTACAGGACTCAACTGAATACAGGGATACTTCCGGATGGGTTGTATTTTTCTAGCTTTGATGGTTTTGCTTGTTTTGCTTATGCTTTTTCCATCGTAAAACTGGATATATTCATATACATGCGATATGACGTAATATTGACATTTCTGATGTAAAAGGCGATTCTATCCAGAACTTCGTGATTCAAGTTCGGCAATGGAAAGGATAATTGGCTAAGCTTTGAATTTTGAAGTCTATAAAATTGAGTTTTTGCATCAGTTATAAATATTGTATACAAACTGGATGGAGGTTTTACTCTGGAAATCTGTACAAAGATTTCGCGTTTGAAAGTTCGAATGATTTTGGAATTGAATTTTACTAACAAAACCTGAATCAATGATTGGATTTTGTTGAGTGATTGATTCCACTTAAGACGTTCATATACATAACAATGATATATCTGTTTACATGTTTCTTCAATATTAAGTTAAATAAATTCCATTTGAGTGTTTCGTTTATCCTTGATGAGTTTCCATATGAAATTCAGAAAGTTTCTTAAGAGGAAAATGACAGGAAACAAACCTGATATCCTGCTGCAAGTTTTTCAATATCCTCATAAAATTAATTTCTTTTCGATAACTGCTTCGTTTTTCATGCAGGACTCCAGGGAATGTGATGAAATCCTCAAAAATCCGATAAAGACATTTTTTCGGTTATATTTCTAAAATTGTTAAAAAAATCCTTCTGGCGGTTCTTGAGGATTTCCATCCTTTAAGAATTTGAATGTCGAAGCAGATCAGAAAATCGTTTTTTTGCAGATACTTGTTCATGATGTTATATCAATGTTTTTTTAGAACTCTTTTTGTGCCCTAAGCACTTATGGAACGGTTGTAAGGAATTAGTTCCGTGGTTTTGCCAAAGTGAAATTGATGTAATTTAAATTGAAGCATATTCCTTCTGAACCAACGATGAGTGGCAACATTATGAAACTGCAAGGATGTGGTGCACATTGCCGCAAGTGATGTAATTTAATGGGAATATAATATTGATTTTTACTTTACTCAAATTCGAATTAAGGAACAAACCAATACGATAGAGATCGCACAAGTGTATTTTTGTTATATGAAAAATAGAAAAATAGATGCTGGCGTAATTGAGTCAGATTTAAATTTAAAAGCTTTGTTGAGTAGGTAAGTCTGCTTACATTAGATCTGTTTAGAATGAGAGGTTTGAAACGATTTCACTCTGTTACTCAAATAGTAAAAAAACGCTTGTGAGTAACATTTAGCAGAATCACTTGAAAATTTGACAACATTGACACTTGTCAAAGAATTTTTGAAGCACCCCAACCAAATTTGTCGAGTAAAACTTTTCAATCTCGAGCTCGTTTCCTCTGACGTCACATGCAACTCTCTCGAAAATATTGCTGGAGAGAGTACGAAAACAGTAATCTTGAGATTGAAACATATTGCAATCTGGTACGCAAACAGACCTTATGAGTTGGTGTTCTTAAATGCGGTTTGAAGATTTTGTTCCTGGCGTTTCCATTGTTTTTACCTTTGTGTTTTCTGCACATCAATATAGGCTCATATTAATTCGAACCAAGTGTTGCTTTATTTGTGTGCGTTAAATCTTTCTACAAGAGGGGAACATAAATCGCCTCTACCCACATAAAACTTTTGAGGTTGTGGTACGAGATGTTAATTTGGGTGTAATCAATTCTGTACTCACCAAACTCAAACACAAACGAAGGAGATATATAAGTTGCGTTTAAAATGGTTTATAGTAGGTACGTAAAAGGCGTAAGGTTTGGTTTTATGGCGTGGCGAACAGAGATACAATCCTTTTGTGAAATTATCTTCAACGCTCAAATGTGTAGCGGTGTTGTTCAAGGAGCTGCTCTTTAATGTCCTTAAAGGTCGTGAATTAATCTTTCAGTTGGTTCCATGAAAAAGGGCGAAAAACGGCCAGTTTATGGGGAAACAGATTACGAGTGAACAATACGAGATAAGCGTACAAGAATGATTCCTTCGGATCGGGATGTCTTGGAATTTTCAGCTATTCAAGTTTTATTGGTAAATAATTTCATTTTGTAAGGATCTCCCTCTGCCATAAATCGAAATGTCTTTACCAATAAAAAATTGTGGACTTTAAGTTGAAGTCTTTTCTTGATGTAAAATTTTCATGGATACTTTCGTTTGGTTTACTCGTTATAGAATAATTTAAATTTTGATCGTGTTTTGTATCAGCTCCTTTAACGGCGTTATAAAAACTAAATCCTGTTTTAGTATAATTAAATAAAGGAGCCTCAGAAAAACACAACGACTTGTCATAAAATCACGTGCAAAAGTGTGTAAAATTCAACAATGAAAACTTTTAAATATTTTTTGTGAATATTTTTGAGGAGTCAATGTTACAGATAAATGTCTTTGGCTTACCTTCTAATGAACCGGTGTATATTCTCGAGATATCATAATCAATAGGTCCCAATGTATTCTCCATCTCAACATCTGATGCAAAAACTGAAGCAGGGTCCTGTCGTAGCACAAGACGAAATTCTCTGGAAATTTAGAAAAGTAGATAATGTTAATATTGTAATTGATATTGTTATTTGTCAATTGTTGATAAGAAAGATATCAAGTCTTCTGACACCCACAAATTCATACTTGGTTACATGTTTTTGGTCATAATGGCGTAATGTGCGAAATTTGTTTCTTATACTTGATTTGCCTGGTGAGGGTAGAAACTTGAGATAGTATTCAGAATTGCATAAGCGGAAGAAGTTATTCACTTTTCACATCATATTATAGAACTAGATGAGTCGTTTGACTATAAAATTATTCTTTATCGAAATTCATTCCCTTTCAAGGAAGTTTTTGTTCTATGTTATTCATAACTTTTATCTGTCTTCAATGACTTTCGGGGCAATGTATACGTGGCATTCTGGGAAAAAAATTCAAACACAGTACGATGTAAACACTATAACGCCATCAGATGAAATGTGCCAGCAGGATAACAATATCAACAACAAGATGCTGAAACTCTGTGTATACGTTGAAGAAGATGGAAAGGAAATTTATCACAGTTGTGGTATTCGAAGCTAAAAGCTCACGTGTGACATTTGGTTGTGCTGTACATAAAAGGATATAGAAATTTTTAATGCACGACATTTCCACCCAGGGAAGGAAAACAAAAGATTATTCAAATACTAGCACAATGGCAAGGAAGGAATTCATTCTGCTAGAGAGCAGAAAAATGAAAGACACATAACAACTTGGTGGCTTCACAAAATGAGGACAAGGACAAGATATTCACAACACTTTCGGTCCTTTTAGTTTGATGGTGAACTTAACGCCATTTTTGTGTTTTCGGTTTGTGGTTCCTTTCATAAACACTCAACTAAAAGCGTTGTTCTTAAAAACAACATGACTGAAACATATCTTAAAGTAACGTGGGCTTCTCTCTACGTGGTCAGCCTTACAGTTTTTTAGAGATATAGGTACATACACATTTCAACTAGTGTTCCAACATTCAAAAGTTCCGGAGACGTTCTTGAAATTCAGTACAACATTGTCTAATCAACAAGTCACTTCTCTTTAGACACTGTAATAGGCGTAATTGTGAAAAGAAGGAAAACATTGTCCTGGCTTTTATTTTCAAGTTTTCTTAACGCAAACACATTTCTCCCTAAAACTTTGTTGACTCCAAGGATTCGCAAAATTTTCTCTACGAGCTTTCAATTCCGCGAAATCGAAATGAAAATAGTACAACATCATTACAAGAAAAACTTGAGTTTATTCCAAGACACGAATTTAAATTGTGCAAACAGGAAACTTCCTCAAAAGAAACAAGTCGAATATTCATCTTACTTGTTGTTTTGGGAAAAGTAAAATTTTTGAAGTGTTTGCAAAATATTTTCTGTCTCTTTTTCATGCTATAATAAAATGCTCCTTGTGAAAGGGAGATTCCTTGAATCTTCATCAATTATTACATTTTCTTTGCAATATCATTCTCGCCCTTTGGAAAGATATTTCTATTTTAAATTTTTGACATTCTTCTTTCTAATAATAGCATTACAACCAACGGCCATGAAATATAATACACTGAGATAATGACACCTTAATATTTGAATATATATTTCAATGTTTAATTAATTTTATATATTTAATTTTCGGTCGTTAAGTCAGCATCAAGTTCAGTTAATTTAAGTTTCTTCAGATATACTGAGTCAAGAAGAATTTGAACAACATCCTGAAAATATAACGAGCGCACTCATATTCATATGCAACTGTCATGTGGTCATTGAGCATTTCTCAAAGTAACAAATGCGAAATACATTATATCTTATATGAGCTAACTATAACTCCTTCGCCGTATACTGTGAAAGAGTTGGCATCCATTCGCCTCCAAATTGTTTTCAAGGATATCATCTGAAAACCAGAATAAATTTCTTAGAGGTGAATATAAAACCGAGTAAGTAGAGACAAGTGTACAACAAACCTGAGGTTATACATGCATAGAAACCATCTGTTCGACGGGAAACTATTACCAGATCCACACCCAACTCGTCACTGTTCTAAGTTTCAGAGTAACTTGAGTGGCAATACAGTAAGACTTGTAATGGAAGAACATGGTTGTAGTGATGAATTTTCTACAATCTGTGTTGGTGTAGGATATCCGTATAAAGTGGTTTTGATGCTGAATTTGGTTTGGCAGATTGTAGACTTGCAAGCTCCCCAAGATATTTGAGATGCGTTCGTATTTGTTGAACAAAGTCGTTAAAAGACGCTTTAAGTTTTTGTTAAAGTGATTAAACGGAAACGAACACACATCTTTGTAATAGTTTAAAGATGTTTAGTCAGCATTTGAATCGTCTTTTTAAAGGTACCTATCTGTTCGTTGGCAACGAGTAAGATGATAGAACTTTCATAAAGAACGACGAAATCTAAAAACTTCTACCATGAATTCCAGCAATAATTTCTACTTGGTGGGAAAATTTGATCGAATTTACTATAAGAATTTTAAAGGAAATGGTTATTTTATTTATTGGCTCTTTTATTTTATTACAATCAGAGGAAATTGGAAATTCTTAGAAATTTCTTTGAGACGAAACTCGATAACGTTCTCTTTATTACGTCATTACCTATCGTTAAGAGCTTAGGATATGTCTGAAGTTGATGTGTTGAACATCCTTTCGATGCATCGTTATCGGCTTGATTAGGTGGAAGAAAAATAAATTTATATTATATATAAAATTACGATTTAAGTTATTATTATGATAAAACCATATAATTTTATCTATCGATTAAGCGACTTTCGAACTTTTGGAGATAATAGGACCATCATGGAAGGACTTGGCAATGACATTATGTTGTTAGAAAATCAATTGTCATTAAATACCATACCAATACCATTGGCAGGAACTATGTATGTACTATATATCACACAGGACATTTTAAGAGGATTAAACTAGATATAAGGCTGATATAATCTGAGATTATATGGAAAGTTTTAGTCGGTTCTTATTGTATTCATAAACATGTTAATAAATCTTTCCTATCAAATAGACAAATTTTCTAGCCATAAAAATGATACGTATGTAACTCATGCAGATAATTTAACTTCAAATCGAAAAATGATATAAACTCATAAATTTCTACAGAAATAATTAACTTTCCTGACTTGAAGTATCCTTCAGAAATTTGCATTTTATCGTGTACTTGAAGTGACTGACAATAAATTTCAACAATACTAAAGGCATCCGGATGTGTCAGTTTGGTTTTAAACACTTAAAAGTTGAAAGAATGTTGGACATGTCAAACAGAGAACCCTTACATCCATTAATAAATAAAATTTCTTCTGCTCCACATCTCCAGAGAACCATTTATCTCTCCCTTCTTCACCGTAAAATGCTAAAAATACTAAAGTCACTACATACAACCAAATATCTTGTAACTCCACGTGGAAGAGAAACACAAAAATAACACAAGGAATACAGTATGTGGAATAAACAAGATACCCCTACTCTATGTCAAGTGTATCTCTGGCAGGCATAAGAGAACATTTTGTTCAAAAATGTATGAAAAGGACTGTATGTTAGATTCCTTCGTTAGCCTACATGCAAAAAACAGGTTAAATTAATGGTTTCAGGATATTGGAATGAGTACCAACCTGAAAAAAATAACAGAAACATTCGACCTACATTTGATGAACCTACATACTTTCTTGTTTTGTGAACGTGAACAATCAGGAAAACAGAACAGAACTCCAAATGAACATAATTAGCTCGAATTAAAAAGACTTGGCCTGTCTAGCTGTTATCCTTGTCCATTTGAAAAATTTTAATCCTGTCTGACTCATTCGGACGGAAAACTTGAACAAAACAATTATAACAAGAAACCGTCTGATTTCCGGATGGAAAATTTCCGATTATGAAACCTGTACAACCCTTAAACCTTTCAAGGCTATTCAAATGATGTGCCTTGGGTCAGATGTTGAACCAGAAGTAATTAGCACTACATGATTCCGTTTTCTACATCATTGTGGCTGTCTTTTCTCCACGTTTGTTCTGCTAGACGGAAAATGAATGGTACTTTTCGGAAAGAGGAAAAATTAGTTCTTTCAGTCCTTTCGTGAAAACTTGGAAAATTCAACAATTGCTTGCCCACTCTTCTTTTCCTCGTAATAATGAAGCGTACTCAGAGTTAATAATTTGAAGGGAATGAGAGTTAACGGTATATTTGGAGATAGACTAACTTGATGTCCATGAGGTAGACTATAGGTGGCGTTCGCGGAGTCGCAAACAAAATTGAGCTGAGTGGTCGAGAAACTTTATATATAGACGTAGACAATCTGGGCCATAGTCACTTTTGAGCTTCCCTATCGCTTGAATTTCATTCAAAAATCTGTCATAGTTCTGACGAAAATGATTTTCAAGTTAGCAACTCCTTTTTCCCGAAAACAAACAAAGTTAGGAGTTTGATAATTGGCCCAAAGCTATATCTGACAGTTAGAAATGTAATAGAGGTGTCAATGTCAATTAACATGTCAGCGCAGATTTCACATAGGACCCCGTTGGACATGATTCGAGAATTTCGAAGAAAATAGATGTTGACACTCATCGTCCACGTCACCAGGATTAATGTAAACGGTAGACGGTGTAGGAGGAATTTGGTTACAAAGAATCCCAAAAATGTTGATTCATAAGATGTTCCTAATTTCAAAATTGATATGGGTTCAGTTCATTTGATCCAAACTCAAAATTAACTCAAATAAAAATACTATATAAAAATTCATAATCACCTGTCATGAGCGAAAAAATTCAATTTGATTGTATTGGCGGGTCCGTAATCGCTTGGATTGAGCTCTCGTTTTCTTCGTTGGCTCTGTTGTCTTACATGATTTTGGTGTGCCTCGTCGAGGGTGTAGCGATTGAAATTGGCCGGCTCCCAATGTCGAATGTAGGGATTTATCGTTGGATTTACTCCTGAAATAAGAATTTTGAAAATAAACTGATTAATAAATTTCATTTTAGGAAAGTGGGCATTTTATATTTTCAAAGTGACAACAAACTTCAAGATTAAAAAAGATATTCGTAGTAAAATTTACCCACTGGTATGCAGGTAATGATATTCTTATTCAGATGTTAGACTCTAAATTTCTGATTTTGAAAGTGATTTTTGAACCAAATTACAAAATACGATTAAAATCTCAAATGTTGCTTGGCATGCTCATGGAAAAGCAGACTTTTTTGCAAATTCAATGCGTGCCACTAACAGTACTAAAATATTTATAAAGTCATCTACGTAAAATTTACAGCCAGTGGCAACACACAGCGCAATAGAGTAGCCTCATAAGTATAAAACAATCAGAGAAATTAAATAAATTTTTTAATATCGTAAAAATAAGAATTTCCTGTAGCGTGTAAATTCTGTTAAAATTTTATGAAAATGTGTGCATGACTGGCGCAGGTTTTATTACACATCCTGAATTTCAATAAATTCTCATTTTGTTCAACTCCCAGCGCATTACTACTATATGTATACTATGCTTTAAATTACGCTTCCCTAATTAAGTTTTTAACCGTAATGAGCAGGTTTCCACAAATTCGGAAAGCGAGCAGGGTGAAGGTGGAACTGAATCTGGCAACGTTCAGTTCGAGAAAGGTTCAGGATTATAATAAAGCATGAATATTGATAGGAAGTTGAACAATTTACGGAGTGTATTTGATTATTAACATCACAAAATTATGTAATGTATTTGAAACAAATTATTGTGATCAATCTTGTAGCTATTTGATGTTCTTATAACAATATTGAAGTGATTTGATGTCTTAAGGCTAACATAAATATAGCTTTGCTTGATTTCTTTTGTTTTACAATGTTCAAGTATTCAATGTACAAACCATCAAACATCTCTCTTTAAAGGGATTTTCGTGTAACACATACATATGTCGTCTCTTAAAGAAGATCTTTCGCAACCGAGTGTTAAAATTTTCAAAACCACATTTCGAAGGGTATAATTCTATGATTTGCTGTAATTTGATGTTAAAATTGGAGGCGTCACATGCAATTCCTTGCATTTGAACGCAACAGCACATTCTTTTATTTTATGCAATTGAGGGCCATCAATGACTTCCATTGTTCTCCCTTTATTGATCAATCTAAACAACAAATCAATGACTTTGCATGTTTCAAGCGTGACTGGGACTTGAATGTCCCCGGCTGCATATCGCATCCAGGGTAATTTACAATCACAACATGCAACTCGTAAGCCGGAAAATTTCAATTACTAACAAACAGTCACCCTGCACTCTGTTATTGATTTTTGTAATCTACTAAGCCCAACGTGATTAGCTGAACAAGTAGGTGTAACCATGGAGAGAGTACATGGTATCCAAAAAATGAAACATGACCAATTGAGGGTAAAAGCTAGCGGGCTGTATTGGTTTGAGTTTTGTCAGCCTTTAGGGATGAATTCAAATTGGATATTGTTACAATTCGAAAGCACTTGACAAATGCTGTTGTTTGGGATACTCAACCCTATATGAACCATTGCTGGTTGCAGTTGCCATCAGTTTCGTTTGTATTTTATCCCCTTAAACAATGTTGACGTGAAGTATTCCGTAATCGCCGTACAAACTGCTATCGATGGTGCTTTCTATTCACGATATTTTAAAACCTTTTCACATTTTTGTACGAATAAATGGCGTGACACACAAACTACTCAACTTGAATGTGTTTGAATAAGCCAAATGTAAATCAAAATTTTGTTGTTTATTGCAAATTGCTGAGCAAATAATCTTAATTAGCCAGGTTACGGACCAGATTTTAAATAAATTCAGGTCTAAATAAATCTCTTAAGGAAACAAGTAAATTAAAGAAAAAACCTGCTGTTCAGGAAAACAAAATATTGTTGCTTTATCACAGACCTAAGTAAATAAAGCCTCATTTTAGCACCATTCTCGGTAACGTATCACCTGGAGCTGGAAAATTTCTTAATTAGGGACTAGCCAAGCGTGCTGAGATTTCGTTTTCGCATAAAATAATTATTTTGCAGCCAAATCCGAAAAAGGTGCTGCGCAATCTTTCTGCGGACTTGATTTACATAAACCTATATCACAATAGAGATCAATAACACTTCGCAAGATAGAGAATGTTGGTAAGTGAGAAACTCAATTTCATTTTATAGTCACAATTGTTGCTTTTAATTTTGTTGTAAATAATATTATGTAACATTTAGGTAATGTTTCATCTCGCAAAACCACAGAAACCGTATAGAAGCTCGAAATATCAATTGAAGATTGGCAGAGTTCAAGAATTTCATACGAAAAGCAGTAGAATTTGTTTCATCGTGGAATCATTTGCCTTGAACTTTTGTTAATTAATTTTTTAAATGTAAGGACAATACAGCATTTTCAAAAGCATAAATTGTACAGATCACGTGCTAGAACTACAACTTAAGATAGGTCCTAGCACAGGAACTCAATACTTCATCCTTCGTTAAATTCAATAGCTAAAATATTTTTAACTAATTGTTGACTTTGTGTCAGACATTTTGAAGTGAATTCTGTAAAAGGATTTCTTAGAATGAGTACCGTCAAAAATTCCATTAGAATTGTTGTAAATATTACATCCGTTTCGTGGATGATAAAGGGTGAGACAAAGTAGTACGAAACTAAATATTTCATGAGAGCCAGCTATGGAAACTGTTTCATTATTCCTAGAGATATTTGCAAAGCAGTCCCTAAATTATATGCTGTCCTAGCAATGCAGCCCAAAGAAAACCCTCATGGCATATTGAAATGTCCAAGAAGTTTGAGAGAATAATGTTATGTATATAAATCCCGAAAACGTCTTAGATATATTATTGAAACGGTTATAATGTTGCGGAATAGGATCAGATACGGATAAGGATGAAATATATTTGAAAAACTATCATTTCAAGGATGGGTGTTTTGCCCTTAAGATCCCTTAGAGACAAGAAACGCATGAATGGAAAAATCTTGGCAAAAGCCCAGGACTTTTATCTTTTGACATTTAACGAGCAATAAAATGTCGAATTGAGTTTTAGGTAAGGAGTCTGGATGTCCAGCCATCGGGGAATGTTGAGTACAATATTCTGTTAGATCCAAGTCGGGAAACCTATCTTCCAGAATCAGTTTTCTAGCTTTATGAGTAGACCGCGACAAGTTAAAATTAGTAGAAATTTATGGAAAAATCATTTAGTAGATCATATCTGATTGGAAACTTGTATTTTAATTGCGACATGTGTTAGAGCGCGAACTATTTAACCAGTTACTGTCCAACGAAAGTGACTGCTTCAGTTATTCTAAAATCCAAAAGACAGAAACCCTTGTCGGTCAAAATTAAAGGTCAATGAAGAACCAGACAATAAAAGCTTGTTGTAATAGAACAACATGACAAAAAAGTCAGTGATTTCAATCAAAGTTCAAGCTCTCATGCTCAGTTCCGGTTCGTAGAAATTTAATGTAATTTTAGTACATTTTTATAACTGGCAAAGGTTAAATACCTGCACATGTGATGTTTGATGACAAAGAAAAGTGGAAATGAGTCAACCTGGGTGTCATTGCCAAATATGAAAATGAAATTTTTTTGACGGCTTCATTTCCTGTCTGTTGAACTTGGGTTAAAATTCTGGATTGATACCCACATAGAATCAGGTATTCAGAGATGAATCCATCAGAAGAGCATTAATACTTCTAAGAAATCATGAATTTAACATTTCCTTATAGATAAATTCTTGAGCATCGCTCAGTTCTTCACATGCCATAAGATTGCTTTCTCTTGTAGGAGTAATTTTTGAATTGATGTCATTTTCTCGGTACTTATGTTTAGTAAATTTTTCTTGGATATAATGACCCCGATTAGCAGAAGTATTCATTATTCATTCATTATCAAGTTAACAATTTAAAATTCCTAAAAAATAGAATTTGATGTTAAAATCATTATTGAGCTTACAGATATTTTGAGGTGATTATATGTATATTTGAAAATTGTGACCAAAATTTGTAATTTACAATATTATTGCCCCTTGTTGAATTTATTATGATTTTATGTACATTGTATTTATGGTAAAATTACCACTGGAAGTATATCTATTTAATATCCAACCCGTTTCCTTAGAGGATAATCTAAGCACGCATCATTATGAAAAGCCTTCCGTTACTATGTGGTGTCATTGCGTTTCGAGAAAAGGAACATATTTTCAATTAACTTCCAAAACTTAAATTTCAACCACAACAAAGTTTCAATTTGGTTTTATGTTTTCAATTAAGATCAAACCTTAAAATTTTTATTTTCTGCGAAATTTCCCAATTGAAAGGCACTTTCCTCCAAGAAATAACTCGGGCTATGCAAAACAATTTTATGCGAAAAAAAAGGTTTTGAGATTTTGTCCTCCCTGGCAATTAGTATCCCATGTTTACAGGAATGTTGTCGAATTTTCGAAGAAAAATACTTAAATAAGCAAAAAAATTAAATGGGATCTTTACAGAAACATTGACAAGGTGTTGACAGAAAACAAATTTTAGATTTCCATTTTTAAGGATGTTGTTAAAAGTTAAGTGATTATTAAAAACTTTGCGTTCTAACACGACTGAAAAACAAAATAGCTATCACAATTGCTCAGAGCATATCTTCAACCACAGACCAAGAATGAATTAGGGAAACTATTTGTTAGGTTGGGCCTCTGAACACATTAACAACCGGAGAATAAACAATGTACAAGGATTGAGGATTAACATTCGTAACCGAAATGAAAAGGGTAAAAAATACGCAAAAGCATTTCAAATGGGACAAGGAGTCAAAAATATATAAAAAATGTCTTTAGGTTCAGGAAATGAAGTGGCTGGAAAAGTTTAACTTCCCGTGGAAGGAAAAGTATCGAGAAATTTTGAACAATTGGAACCACCACAGGTATCTGCCTAATAACCTAAGTTCCATTGCTTCTAAGCACAAAGGATTGCGGTTGAAAGAAATGAGCCGAATATATTGTAATTTCTAAGAAATGTCCCATTCCTCTCCTCAGACTTTTTTATCAGAACTTCCTTTCATTAAATACAACTGATTTGCGTGCTTGGATAAAAAGTGAAATCACTACCGTTTCAACAATTTCTTATCAGAAAATTCGCCTCAAGGAAGTCAGTCTTCCAGAATTGTGATTTCCGTTTCCGCAAGATGTTTCCACAAAGGCAACAAAATATTTGTCTTTAATTCAACATTGTATATAGAGGATTCAAAAATAGATTTCTCCCTTGATATCTGTGGTAAACCACAACAATGGAAAAAAATTTTTGTGGAAACATTTCTTACGTGACATATTACTTTACTTGCTCTTCTTGATCTCTAACCAAAGAAAAACTTTGGGAAATATCAAGTGTTTTTCCTTTTATATAAAAAAAATAACTTTTTTCATGAGAACAGGGTTCTATTAAGAATTCAGTAATATCCTTGCAGTATACTGTACGATGTGGAATACACACGTATGGAGGTATAATTCAGCAAATTTCCTTAAAGTTGTGAGTAGCTTTTGAGATCTGTTTCCCATATCAAGAAAGAAGCCTTTATCTGGTAATCCAAGCAACATTTTAAAGTCTCTGTTTTATTGTTCATTGATTCATATTAAGCTGAACAACTACCAATGTGTTCGTTTCTACTCGTGCTTTGACAAAGAAACGGGTTTAGGACGCCTCCACATGTTTGTGACTGGAATAGCTCACATGGAGTTTTGAATGTACCATATGTTTGAGTTGTATGCGTAAATAACCTTACGGTTCAATAAGGCTTTAACATCCAGAAACGGAAATTAAGTTTTGTCCAAGGCTTTGAAGTCAAAATCATTACTTATAAAATGACCTGGACCAGAATCTATCCGTCGAACGGAAATATCCTTGTTCACAGTTTTTCAACATTAAAGTCAATATGAATGATTCCAACTGAATTGTATAAGCCGAGAGACAGTCGGTATTCACGCCCACCGAACATCAAACCTTAATCTAGGTGTCAACTATAATGGGTTGGATGAGGTTATTGACGCAATAATTTTAACATTTTTTGCCCTCTTAGTGAAATGCGCTGGAACGTCCCACGGATTTTCTATTAATGGATTCAACTCAATCGCAGTCGGATTTTTATAATCCGAAGTTGATGTACTTAACATACGGTAATATCTCCTTCAGTATATGTATACACATATGTATGTATAAATTGTGTGTGAAAAATCTATTTAAAATGACGTACGTTTAGTGGATATCCTTCCGCAATATGTGTTGAAGTTGAATCGACAATTACACACTGTTGGATATATAATTTCAATTTATAAAAATACCTAAAAGTACGAAATCTTTGATATTTGATATGTTTCATGATATGTTCTTATAGGAAATTGTATTATGACGACCATGTAAAAACTAGACCATTTGTTATTAAAATGCACGCAACAATATTGATAGAGTCTGGCGAAAACCAGCGATCACACTCCAAATGCAATGTCTTCTTGTCTTTTGTTCGAGTATTTTTTTTACTGTTTGACAGGTACGCAGGGAGATTGCGCACAGAAGCCCAAGAGAAACTCTGGGAGTATCTGAGAGCCTGTTGGAGGAAAATTTCAGACTATAAATCAAAAAACCTTGTGGCACAAATGCCCAAAGTTAGCTCTGGCGTTATTTATGCCATAGGAGGATTCTTCGAAGAATTAAATTTTATGAAATAAAAAATTAATTAATTATAGTATATACGTCATTTAAAATAAATTTGTTTACATTATAAGAACTAGCCATAAGGCTATGAAGTCAATTTGTTCCAGTAATAGTATAAAATATTATGTGTGTTCCAAGATACGACAGGATTATCGAATACTTTTGACTGGTGGAGTATATATATTTTCGAATCAAGTCAAAACCACACAAAGAGAAACCTTGTTCCTCTGGAAATCAATACCAATCCCATGAGTGTTGGTTGCTTATTATCAAGTATGAATTTGGTACGATAAAAAGTGCTACATCGAAATGGACTTTTATATACATATGTATGTGTCCTCGTCAGTATTCCACAACTTTTTATTTTTCATTATAAAAATTCCTACATATTTAAACACACTTTCGAATTGCATCCCTAGTGACAAGGGCTAAGTTTGTCATATAAGAAACCCTTATTTGTCAAACAAAATCTCATTTTCCCAGTTGAACATTTTTGCGATACTTCACGACAATTTCCGATGAGGGTCGAGGGAAATTTAAGTTCTTCATTCCTGATGTCATCTGCACTTGGGATACTCAATCGGAATTAATTTATTGATCTAAATATTGGATGTTACAGAAGTACAGGAAGTTTATATTCCCTCCAGTTGAAAAGGGTTTTAAGAAGGGTCTCTTGAATCATTTCCAAAGTTTTGTCGAATATTTCAAGTTTATGGGGCGAACTTCTGGTATTAAGTGCTCAAAAAGTTACAAATCCCAGAATTAAGAAGCAAGGTCTCGTTTTTCATATCAAGTAACTTTCGATTTAACAAGAAAAATACTTCTACAGGTGTGCTCTGAAAAAAGGTACAAATTGGCTACAGTTGGATTTCGAAATGAAATCATGAACGCATATACTCAAACTTTTTTATACTTACGGATTGTTAATAACTTTCCTTTATATGTACATGGAAGGAACAAATTTCAAAAACAAACTTCTATAACCTTTTGAAAAGCATTAAGGTTTCAATGATATTGACTACCATCTGTGTAAATTAACTTGGCCAAAGTTATTTTACATAATAAGACTTAATTTCGCAAGAAGCTTATTTCGAGATATTTAATGTTGTTCGAAAATGCCACAAGGCTGTCATGTTTAGATAACTTTAAGTTTTAGTTTTATATTCTAAAGGGACACAAAGTTATGTATGTCATTGACCAATTGATAATCAAGGAAGGAAAAGAACAAAACTTATCAAATATCGAAAGACCATTCGAACAGTAGATCATTCACCTAAATTACCCTTTATAAAATGTGTGTCACGTTCCAGATTCTAAGTCCTGTATCACTAATGAAGTGGGAAATCCAAGTCACGACCTAGACCGGAATTTAGTATTCACCTAACAAACTTCCCCTTAAAAGCTTCCGTTAATCACCAAATGAAATTCGATTTTAACGACGTACACTACGTTCAATTGTTGTCATTGACTCATATTATTCCTTGAAGGAGGAAGAGTAGTCGACATAACCGGAAGAAGGAAGAAGAATGTGGAAACGGGAAGCGATTGAAGGAAGGTGGTATCAATAAACCTTAAATCTCTCTCATAGTTAATTAGTTTCCTTATTCAAATGAGAACATAATTTCACAGAATGCCTTTGAGGTAGCTTCTTAACCAAGAAACGAATGTTTAGTCCTCTTGGCAATGAAGAAGAATAGGATATTAAGCTAAGAAGTTACATGAACATCCTTGCTATGAAATTTAAATCGCTTACTGCCGATTTATGTAAGTAGAACCGAATTATGTCTGGGATAATTCAATTCTATGGGGATTCCTTCTTTACTCTCCACTCTTCTATAAATGATACTGAGTTGCTAATATTGCTACTTCCGATGCTTTAGCTATTACTTTTATTCTGAGTATAAATGGAGCTTTTACTGCCATTCTATTGGTTACGTGACACAATAATTTGAGAAAGGACTGGACGTTGCGATGGAGAACCGAGACCGAAATCTTGGATAGGTTGTGGCCCAAGTCCCATGGGAATCGATGAGGATATATATTTTTCGAAAAGTCAAGATGACATTGTGGGTACACATAAATCCACATAATTGAAGAGCATTGAATCGTGTGTCCTAGTTTCGTACTCTGTTCTGAAGGACTGAAGAGTGATTTTCCGTGATACGGAACTGGAATCATCGTAATCCCATTAAATCGATATAGATTATGCTTAAATTTTTGTTGTGAATATAGTAGATCATATCGGAGCATCTCCTCCATTAATCGTAAATTATTGATTGCATGTACATATTTCAAGGACATAAGTCGAAGGATAAATATTTTGATTTTGAGTTTCGTAGCAAAAACCTTGAATTTTAAAAATGAAGAAGAAACACAAAGTTTTGTTAAAAACTTGGCTTATACATATATCCTCTGGTGAATTCTTTAGAAGTACTATTGAGCCAAAAATGTTGCTGCATTGGGGTGAATCAAATGTTGGAAGTGATTCCTATCCTTTCTGCCAACTTATGATTCATAAATCCACATAAATGAATTACCAAAATCCAAAAACACAACAAAAATGTCAGGACAAACCCAACGTCCCCTTTTGCTTTATTGCTGCTGCACGCATTCCCATTCGCACCAATTCACTTAATTTGATTATGTTCTTCATCTGCACCCCATTGAATGCCACGTGGCTGCTCGGAGAAAGGTGCCCCCTTATAGTATTCCATTTATCCTTTTATATGAAAGCCACGAGTTTATATAAATCTCCTAACCAACTATGAAAATTTTGGGAAAATTCAAGAAACTGATGATTTTCTGGCTGCAAATGCTGTTTGGAAAATTTGATTAAGCTTTAATCAAATTTTTAAATGTTGAAAAACTACCACTTAAGAGTTTGTTATTAAATAATTACAAAGAAAACGAGCAAAATAATTGTTGGGGTTTTAAAAGAAAACAAATCGAGTAAAACCTTAATCATCTCTTTTGTCAGCATCTTTAGTGAATTCACTGTAAGTCGACAGTAAAATAAAACGAATTTGTATGTTAGCTCGTAAAATGGTTACCATTTAATGGTTTTATCAAAGAAGTCTAACATACAAGATGAAGTAAGGAGAAACATTTCTGAAAATAACGAAATTCATTAAGTGTTAAGTGGAAGTCCTTAATTGAGTTAGTAACATCAAATTACAAACGAATTGGTGAACAATTGTTCAGATACGCTAATACACTAACTATACTTAACAGGATATTTAAATGGCGTTGACATTAACGAACACAATCAAGGATAAAGAGATGACTTTGGTCTAAATCATGTTAAATATGTGATTGCATTGAAGTACAGGAAACCTTATATCTTTGAAGTTATTACATCAAGAGCTATGCACAACTGCGAATGCGACTACCTACACTTTTAAGATTAAAACTTACAAACAACATACAGTATAACTCGTTATTTACCAAAATCATAAAATTACATATACCTCTTACCACATTATGTAACCACAACAAGCTCTTCAATATGAAACTTATCCAACTGATAGGTTCCACGCAAAACTTCTGAAGTCACGTAAAATTTCCAAAAATAGAGAGCGACACCGAATAGGCGTTTTTATTTTAATCCCTCTTTGACAGGTGAAAACTTTTGGAATACTTTCAAGTGTGAATCTATAACGGAATACTTAATTGGCTTCACCTTTTTCTGCTACTTTTCCCAACGCCAAAAGAATTCACTATATAAGAAACCTTTGCCGTTGGAAAAGTGAAGGAAAAAATATAGGTATTGGAATTTTCCTTAAAACTTTATTAAACAACTGAATTCTCTTCTCTCTTACCGTCCACGTTTATTGCAGGAAAACCACAACCTGGCGTTCATAACCGAAAGCAAATTACGTTCTTCGCGTTTCATGTCTCACAGTGTCACCAACAGCTCGTGATGATAACACCCGCTCCAGATTCAAGAGTTCTTACAAAGGTATCAATATCTAATCTGCAGTTTAAAATGGCATACACTTGTTGACATATCCAATTTGTCGCGAAGTTAAATGAAAGCCTTGTTATGTCAATGTCGCAGAAACATAACAACCATTTCCGTTGGATTTATGGGCTGCTGCAGATTCCTCTCCTTGCACTATGCCTCAATTAAATTGAAATCTGTTCTCGTGGCATTCATCCACAAGGAATCCACCCATCCCAGTTGGTTCTAGATTCCTGCCTACCAAAGGGTTTGTCTACATCACGGATTTGTGTCGCCAGAAAGTGAATCTGTTAACCATGCACAAAGTTTATATCTGCACAAAAAGCTTGATAATTTAACTCTTGCAAGTGAAAGTATGTTGTACTTTGCATAACCAGCATTTCTAACATTTCAAGCATTTTTGCGTTTCTGTGATTCGTATCGGTTTTTGTAGGTCACCCGGCTCCACATCTTGTATTCCCAGCGCGTTTCCTTGTTTCGGTAATAATCGGCCGTCATTGGATACAATGAACGGTCAGTTTTATGCCAGTATTGTATAAGAAAAATTTCAAATCAAAACATTATCTGTCTACTCGGTGCGGGTGGATGCGAGGTTATTATTGATTTTGACAAGATTTTGTTGATACATCCAGGTTGTTAAACAGAACTCGTTCATGCAATTGCGAATAGCTTCTGATGATATGCGACCTAGTTTTGTCAGCAGAATTTGAATTGTACTCTCGGGCAACCACGTCTAGGTTGTTCTGAAGGTTCATCTGACAAATGAAAATTTTTTACTGGTTTTGCAGTTTTAATATTCAATTTCATTGCTTTTTAAAACTTGAAGCAGATCAATATCAGATGGTAGTATGATGTCGAAAACTTAACTTAAACTTTAACCTTCAATTTCATGTCACTTGACCTCGAAGAATGCGAATTCTGAACACGAGTTTGGGGCTAAAAAGAGCTGTTTGAAAACATTGTTATGGTTATGCTGATTTAAGGAAGATGATTTTTCAAAAGTACCCCTCAGTTCTAGTTGACAAAATCAGTCCAACCAAAATCCAACATACAATCCAGATATTATCTGAAAATAACTTGTACAGCATACGAATTGGCCATCAAAAATCACAAATAGAATTTCTGACGCACATTGAATTCGTAATTAGGAATTATGAATCAATTTTTCTTTGAGGATTAGCTCCTTTCGTAGATAAACAAGGGAAAATGTCAGAAAAAGAAGATTGCTACTGACTAAGATAAACCTTTGTGCTTTATACAACAATATGAAGTCAAGTTTGGGATTTATGAAATTCCTGGAGTTCTTTCCGAAAATTCATTGAATTTGATGTTGAAACAAAAAAGGTTTTGTCTGAAAACCGTCAAAACACAGATTTTTCAAACTTTTTTTCCCACAAGGGATGGAAATCATTTACCTATGTAACGTTACAATCCCTTAGGAATAATTATGGAAGTTATAAACATGTAAAAAAGATGTAAAATTCTTTTGATATAAGCGAGTTTGCGAATTCTTCTGTTAAACTTTTGGGAAGGTTTCTGTGTCGACTTGATAAGGCCAAACCTGACAACCTGAATATACCTTTCATATGATAAATGAAACAAACGCGAATCCGGCCTTTCTCATAACAGGCATGTTTTGATTATGGTCACGGGAAAGTTCCTCCTTTCAGACGATAATTCTGGGAATTTATTTCCACGAAGACTTACAACTCCGGAGTTTTCGAATATTTTCATTATTAAACCGTTTACCGTTTATTTGTATACGCTGTGGCGCGGCTTGTGCTTCTTTCTTTCGCTAACTTAGTTATTTATAAGTAATTAAGTCTGTAAGGAAAGAAGAAGTTTGTAAAATACGTTCACAGAATAAATACATAATTCCTGGTAAGTGTCTTATATCCGTCTAACCAATTGGGATGAATTAATTAGAAATAGGTTAAAGGATTTCGATTCAATAAAACCTGTGGTTGATCTTAATAAATTGCCAAGTCCGAATTTTTCAAACCATCCTTTTCCATTTTCAGGATAATGGTATGTTATTTATCTTGAGAAATATTATATGAAATTATTTGGAACATAAAACTGTAACATACTGGAAATATTTGTGAATTATTGAACGATTTGTTATTGTGTCATCGTTGGGTATATAGGAGTAATAAACAGACATGATGTTCACAAAAGCACCCTTCAATAATCACGTTGTGAAAACATTACAAATCGACATGATTATTCAAGCATTTAGTATTATAGTCTGTAAAATATTTGAGAATATTATGTTATTTTGGCGATTTGAGACATAATAGAATGTTCAGCAAATTAGATAATGATTGGTGTTAAGCTAGAATTATGTTTTAGAAACATTCTAATTCTATGCAATCATTTACATATTTCAGAACGGTAGAGCAATGTCCATTAAGAAATTGCATTTTGTAAAGTGAAATTGAATAAGATAATTGAAAGAAATAAATGCTTAGAAGTGATATCTTCTCCGAAATGTTTCCTGTAATTGCAATTCCAGCGACGTCAGCAGTTATTTTCTTCGTACATATATCGAAAAATCGAATAGTTTCTTTTGGAATTCAAGAACTTCTGGTGGAAGCAAAGAGGTACATACTTAGGAAATCCGGAGATGCTGCAGAAAACTGGAACTTAAAAATGTCGTTTTTCAGCGTGGTGTTACACCATGAATTGTCATGTAGAAAATGGTATTCCTGTACTGCCCTAGCTTCAGAGTTCCATTTAGCTTTTTTGTAGGAAATAGAAAAGGGCAAGTCGTATATAAAGCAGATAACGAAATGTACAGTCAGCAAGTTTACAGTAGAAATTGAACATCCGATGGGCATTTGTTGAGCTGATTTCCGTTTCGATCACAGTAGCGCGGAAATGTAATTTAAATTCTAGACTTCATGTGATCGCATTGGTTATTCCTTTCCTTCCGATTTAGCATTTCATAGAGCTTATTTTGTGAACATTGCACAGTACATAGTATATAACTTTCGTATGAATATTGTAGAATTTTGAACTTGATTCACATATAAGTTATGCTAATAGTTGTTGAAATTATTATAGAAACGTTTTACAATGTACTAAAACGTAATATCTATTCACTAGATGACGTACATTCTTACAGGGTAATTTGAGGTAAAGATGCGAAAGGAATCAAATAAGTTTCCAAGCAAAATATTTATTCAAACGGAAAGGATAAGCAATGAATTCACGGAGAACAGGAATCCTTGTGAAATCTTAAGAAAATTCGTAACTGCACGTGCATCACGAACATTTACAACAAATATTATCTTAAGTCGCTAGGCTTAAAGTACCTTAGATATTTGGCGAACGTGCACACTTCTTCAAGTACTCGTTTATATACAATGAAGCTTGAAGTACTGCTGGAAATATATTCCAGCTTCCTTTACGAAACTGTCGAGGATTCCAGAGTATAGGACGTGAGCACAATGGAATTGTTGCGAATGTACTATTATCATATACGTTTTCTGTAGTTTAACTCCATGTCAGCTTCTATGCAATGTGCTAACGAGAAAGTGTGACAATACTTCTAATAATAATATTTTGAAATTTGGCGTTCTGGTATTCCCGGGTCTGTAAATGGGCTGCCCGTTTCAACTTTGATTGAACATGCCACACCTTCAAACAAACACCCAAAATACATTAAGTACCTGGTAACTAACAGAATCTTCAACTTACTTTGAAACTTTCCCTCTTGAGTGAATAATTTCTTCGGTGAGCATCAGTTTCTCAATTGACATACTTCACGTTATGAAGTAAACCATGCAAAATTTAGCCAAACAAATCAAAACCATCAAACTGGATTTTGTTTTTCAAAATCTTTATGAATCGAAAGGTCAAGATGACTTTAGTGGGAAAAAATTTTCTGTTAATTTGTACAGGTTTCTATTTTTGGTGCATGGAAAATTTGGAATTAAAAACCATTAAAATTGAACGAATCATGATTAAAAAATCCACTTTAGACTTGATATCAAGAAACATTCAAGTAATTGTGATATGAGTTCCTTAACAAACGTTTCAGATTTTTTCAATCATAATTAAGGAACAAAACATTCCAAACGATGTTTAACAAATTATATTTAACATATAATACTTTGCAATTAATCGTTGTGTTTCTTTGTTCTTTCTTCATTGTTAAAACATGAAGAAAATAAATTTACTTCTTCAGCTGCCTTTGTGAGGCTCCTAAATCTGTTGGATGACAAACGCAAATCATGTTGTTCCCTGCTGGTAGAGAGTAGGAGGTTTGAAAATACTATTATATGTAAAGAAATCAATTTTCACTGAGTCACTTGAATTGCGTCATACGTTTATATTTTACGAATATTTCTTTGTTATTCTGTAACAAAAAACACGGAAAAAGTTTCATGAAAACGAGCTAAAATCTTAATTCAATTTGCGACAGTATTTGGAAGCTGGAAATGGTTAACGTGGCTCTGAAATTGCGGTTTCATTTGAAAAATTTGAGAATGTGGCAACATGGCTTCGTTTCTCAAAAAAATTTTAGCCCCTCAACTCCATTGATCTGATTTGAGGCTAACAACGTTGGCTTGTGTTGAGGTTTCATTTAAACTCATTCGCACGTCTAGCCAAAACCTCAAGGCAATTGCAAATATGGAACAAAGTCAAACCGAGTCGTACAACGAGTGGAGTCGAGGCTGGAGCAGCTTCAGTAAAACTACTTTTCATAATAGAAAAACTCCATGAAACGCATTGGAGTGAGAGAATTTTTTTGTTTTTATTTTACAAGCTTGACGATGTTTTTGCTCGAGACTAGCACTAGCATCTAGTCTTTCTTTGATATACCTTGACGACACTTTGGACTTTTCAGACAGCATCACACTTACATAAAACAATTTTTATTTCTTAACATTTTATATAGAATTATAACTTCTGTAGCAATCTTTGAACCTGTCGTGGTGCATTATTTCATAGCCTTGCCATTTGGATGTGCCTCATGTCACAGAATTCCATTCGGATCAATTTCTACAGAGACTTTATGTGACGATTCTTCATGCAACAAGGCCGCATACTTGTCCGGAAGGTACGCAAAGCCAAATTAGTTCATTATGATGATCTTGATGCCTCCATTAATGACTTTTACTAGATATTCTGCACATTAATCTCACCAAAAGTGCAATTAAAGGGTATATGTTTCTTGAGTAGAAAAAGTTTCTGCAAGGTTTCAACTAAAATATGTGAATTTCCGTTTGTTTGTAAGTTAGAAAATTAATTTTCCAAAATATCTCGCTTGTATGTAAATACTAGGTTACTATTGTAGGAGGCAATACTTTCAAACATTTTGTAACATCAGAAACAATAGTAAAATTACTAAAACGAATACCAAATCCATCAGAAATATGACCCTAAAACGCGGACGGAGAAGTTGTATCGAACATTAAGGGTAGATATTTAAAACTTCGTTTTCGAAATGTTCAAAATGTTACAATTTCGTCGACGAGATATTGGACTTAACTTTATATTGGATTTAATAGCAATTATAGTTCTGAACCTTCGGTTTAAGGAAATCAAAGTTTTTGCGTTATGTTGATAAACTTTGCCAATTTATCGTGGATTTGGGTAGCATTTTCAGACTGTGAATCCTTCACTGATTCAGATACATCGACAAGAGCCCCATCATGACGATGACGTTGGTAAGTTTCCAGATGCTTGTTTATAACAGGGTTTGGCCCCAGTTCTCAACTTCATTCAGATATTTTCAACATCGACAGGAACAACTATTAATTAATTAAATTTCGTAAGAATTTTCATTTAAGTTTTTCACATTGACATCGGCATGATGTTTTGATATATGTATGTATTTTCAAATCATTATTCGTCTGTCGATATTTCAATCGAGATCTGATAAAACATTCAATTCTGAAAAGCGACTATGTACTTTCCTCAAAAAATGATATCAGGAAAACCCACTGATCAAGAAACCTATTACCGAATTGACACAGGAGTTCTATTCAAAAACTATGTCTTTCCATTTTCTGAACTGTTTAACCATCGATAAGAAATTCAGGATGAAATCAAGATTAGTTTAAGATTGGACTTTGCTATAGAAATAACGAGTGTTAAAGTGTCTGGTGTCGTCAGATCCAGATATGAAAATTAAAATGATACAAAGGAATAGCAGGAATAACTTAACAGACTTTAAATCGATAAGAAAGTGATAGAATTAAGATATGAATGCTCATAGCACTCTTGATTTGATTGATTCGATATTTTTTTGATAGGATTAGACGACAGATTCTAAAGCTCGGTGACTTATCTCGGAATCTTTTCTTTGTGCGGATATTCGTATATTCTCTATCTCTCTCTTCCTCTTTCGGGTGTACGGTATTTAGACGAGTTAACTTGCTTCCCATTAATCGTCTTATTGCAATAAAAAAATGTAGCACTATGAATTAATGTTTAATAAATATAAACGTAATTAATATAAATCACAATAGCTGTTTGGCCTTTTTCAGGTTAAGGTGGCACCACTACGAAGCTTAATTATCGTTAAATTATCTCATTCCTCGAACAGGTAACTGGAATCCACTCAGTATGTTAAAGCAACAGACTTAGCACTTAAGGCAGTTATTTTATTTATGACTCCATATCCTGATAAGCTGCCACTGGTAGATTTCACTATAATCCTAGTTATACTTTCATAGAATAAGTAACAAAAAGGATATTACAGAGAATCAATCGAAACGTAATTGTATGGAAAGCACATTCAGAGGCACAAGCAACAATTTTTTCCCCGAATGTCCTAAGAGCAGTGTTAAATCCTACATACTGTGAGACTAGCAATTCATTTGGAAAAGCTTCCCGCTTTTAATCCCTAAATGGATTCTTCTTTCTATAGTATATTTACTTTATGCCGACTTAAGAGTTAATGGTGCAGTCTCAAAGAGAAAATTATCAAAAGAATAAGTATTAGCAGTCCATTGAATTTGGAAGTATATATTAAATTTCAGTATGTACATATGTATTATGAGTATCAGTGGCACAATACTTCTACTTTTTGTAAGTGTTTTTTTATTCTAGTATTTAAACGGTTCGGAGTAGAACACATTAAAGTGTACATTTTCCTGGATGGTCGTTTAGAGAGTAGTAGTCTAGATATTTATTAACTTCACCAAAATCCGATGTAAACTGCACTGGATGTTTCCTGTCCTTGAAGACTAATTACGAAATTATTCTTAGACCTTCAAAGTTCGTAAACTCGAGACTTTAGTGTCTGTAACTCGAGTCAAGAATTCATTATATTTGAATAATTAACAAAGACTGAAAAAGTTCGAATTTTCTTATTATAGATTAGCCCACGTGAAATAAGTTTTTGGCAAGGCCATAAGACTGGAGATAACGAATAGCACGAAATACGAGTACCTGCATGCTACGTTGAAGAAATATATTTTTCAAAGACGAATTTGGGGAATGACTATTTGTATAACCTTTTCACGTCAAAGGTTTACCATCACAAACAGCTTCTTCAAAGCATCTCTTCAGCTTAATTACAAGGAAATTCCACGAATATAAGATTCATACCCTTACCTATTGGCACTGGAAGTGGACTTGCCATTCCGTAAATACTGGCAAAATCCTGCTTTTGAGCCAGTAGAGTTATAAATCCGAGTAGTATCCAATTCATCGTGAAAGCAGTGAATGTTGTCGTCGTAGCTCTCCTCACTATTACTGCTGGTGTCGATGGTGACGATGTTGGTTGTGGTGTTTTTGAGAAGATAACTTCCTCGAATCAATGACATCACCAATTCAGCATTGAAATTTCATTAAAACAAATTTTTCTTTATATTTATTGTATCACTTTCCTACTTAAACTTCTTGTTTTGGGAAAAAAAAACATTTATTTCATTTTCATTAGTTAACTGACCATTTCCATAACATTTTCCACAATCTAGAACACGAAAAATTAACATGAATTTCAAATAAAAATCACAAAACCTGGAACATGCACTAAACTGGTAACTGATTGTTTATCCCCAAAATGAAATTGGTTAATTATTCAATAACTTGAATTCCAAATTGACTAATGCCTAGTGTTCTCAATCTCACGGATTAAACACATTTTTACCTCGGAACTTTTCTTATCTTTATCTTAGAAATACACACTTTCTTTCAATAAACATTTTCTATCGTAACTTGGTAGCAATTGCATCCGACCTATTGGCGCGGATGTAATTTAAAAAATTTTTGTTTTGGCAACATCTAATCATCACTAACAGATTTCCACAAAACACTGGCTCGCCAGGGAGTCTGGCGCCAGAATTACTAATTAATTATTTTTCCGATAAAACAAATCAAACATACACGAATATTTCACATTTACAACATAATATAATTAATATCTTTTTGGTTCAAAAATGAATGCAACGATGGTTTCCCTTTGACTCCAAACAAGATTCCAATATGAAATGTCACTTAGCAGCCAGTACACTCAACATATGATTCTTGTTTTTAACGCACACACACACGTATGACTAACAAACACTATTTCCTTGGAAAAACCGTGTGAAAAACAGGGTAATATATGAATGCTCCAGCTTATAACACCTAGTGTACACCAAAGCTATAAATTCTCACATACTTCTTGGAGTAATTAATTCACGTCTCGTGTTCGGGGAAATGAGAAAATATAGAAAAATTAATTTATAAATAATAACGTTACAATTAGTTGATATTCGACTATAAGATTATGACGAAAATCACTAAAATAAATGAATATCTTGGAAGATGTTCACAGGTTTATCATCCAAGGGTCCAAGTGAAGTCCATCGCACACGAATTGTCCACGACGACTACCAATTGAAGTCACATCAATTTTCGCTGTTTCATTCCCAATATGATCCTACCAAATACAATCACACACTCTATAGCATGGTAATATGGTAATAGAGGATTCTTGGAAGTATTACAGAAGTACACAAAACCTAATAAAATTCCAATGTGGATGCAAATAAAAATGTAAACACTCCGTCAACACAAAATCACACGAACGCAAAACTCTCCTCGGTTCTTCCAGGTGGAAAGGTGGAAAAAGGTTTTTCATTTCAATCGACCACTGACGGTCATTTTCACAGAAAAATAACAAACCCAAAGAAAACATAAACACGCACACAATCCCATTTGCATAGCTTAACACAAACACTGAGGCATTTAAGCTTGCACGTTTCTTCACGTACACGCTGGTTATATTTTTATTATTCAACAAAAGCTTTTCTTCGTCAGAATTTTCAGAAACAACTTTTTCACATTATCTACGTTCAACTTGATACCATGACTAATTGGAAATTCAAATTTTCAAAATTCGTTCGAACTGAGTATATTTAACCATTTCTTAAGCTTAAATTAATATAAAAGCACACACTTTTACCCCACAACACTATCAACACTCATTCCAAAAAACAACGACGGACATAAATGGAAACCCGAAAAGCAAACCTTCCATCCAGACGGTTTCGAAGTTCACCTCCTACTGACACTTTCAAGACGGAGAGGAGCAGACCAATTTGAGAGTTGTCGAAAAACGGTTACGGTGGAGCACTTCACTGTCTTCTCTCACAGCTTTCAGTTCAATCTCAACGTTGAAATACTTCCAATTTTGATGAGCTTTTTACAGAATAATGTTTTTTAATTAATCAAAAACCTTCCCAAGTTGACAGGTTTCCATGGACAATAAGAGAAATAAAATCATTCACCTTGGCATGTTGCATGAATAAGAGGAAGAGCAACAATTCGAACAACGGAACGTGATACTCTTCTCCCCTTGCAGGTGAATCAATCAACTCATGGATGATAGAGAAAAGTCTCGGCAGATAAATACTTATGAAGTCAGTTGTGGTGCGGACTCTGCAGCCCCCCTTCGGAAATCAACGAAACCAGTTTCAGGTACGAACCATTTAGAAACCCACACACACACAAAATGGAGGTAGAGTTACCTGTCAACACGAGTGAACACAGGTGCAAATGGAAGGTAAGCTCATGCGCAGAAGGTAACCGGTTTGTTTCGAACTTCTTTCGAAGACTCCCCTTCGTTCGAAATTTAGGTGAATCAACGTTGAGACTTTGTAGTAACTGATGTGAAGTTAGGTAAGTGTACAGGGTGATTTGTAGAAACCGCGCAACGACAATTTTGGAAAATGTCTTTTTAAAAACTGTCAGCCAAAGCATCTCCAGGTTTTATAGGAACCTTCTGGAAATTGGTAATTTATGGTACATTTTTAGAGTAGAATCTACCTCGCCATTGATACTGGATGGATTGAGAGCTTCCAATTACAGATTATCGTCGGGTGTATGCCAAAACCATGAATTATTGCATTTTTGACGATTTTGAGTTATACATACACGGCTCTAAATGCAGAATTCACATATGTATTTCCGATATGGTAAAATCATGAAATTAACAGACAATTTTTTTATTACAATGTTTCACAGTGCTGAAGAAGCTAAGTCCACAAAGCCACAGATGAGGTTGTCGAAAGAGACCATCGACAGAATTATGCGGGAACAGCACAGTAAGAGTTGGAGCAACAGAGATGACTTCACATGGACGTAAGGTGAAGCATTTATCCACTGTTTCATTACTTTTCTGTTATACAATAGTTATTGTAGTAACGAAACGACCAAGCCACATATTTTGACTAAGGTGTAGAGTTTGTGAAGTTAGGCCTTGTAGAGTGAGGGCATGTAGAGTTAGAAGCTTGTCTCTACATGAGATCTGATAACTTTTTGACAGTGCGAGTCATATGGTCTCGTCTTGGCAACATTCTACATGAAAATGTTTTTGGTAGGAAGCATATTTCCCGTACATTTTGATCAGCTGATTTGTTCCGATAAGCATTTCCACATGCTTCAAATGTATAAGAAAGTGTCAAAACATGCCGAAAGTAAAGTTAATCATCCCGGTTTTATTTTGAAAATCATCAGCACGATTTTGATCATTTTTACGTATATTTACATGCGACCCCGTACAATATTATCAGCTGATTTGTTTCCAATGTCATTACTTCTTGCAGTAATAAATGCCTTATATTCAAAAGATACAATTTCAAAACTCGTCGGCAATGCCATTATTCCATTATTTCTTATGGATAAAATTTCATATTTTACATTATAGTGATATCCATTCGTTACACCCGCATTCAAAAGAAGTTCTTTCTGTGGAAATGTAAAATGTTGAATTGAACATCCCAGTCCACAATATTTTAAATAAACTATATTGAGATATGGTTTTAATCTGAATCCTTCATGCCACTTCCTAATTAAACAATGTTTCCTGTTGGAATGTGGGTTTTACTTGTACGACTATCTTTCCACTCACGACTATCCATTCCTTAAACTTTTGAAATCGAGGAAACGTTTAACCTGATAACATTTATTTCGAATGAGATATCATACTTTCAAAACGGAGACTACAATGTTCTGTGCGCTTGTTTGACAAATCAGGAGATATACCTAGGTACAACTTACATACGTGAAATAATTACCTTACTTGCTTGATTCATTTTATGAAAATAACCAGTCATATACGATCTGACTGTCCAACGGAAACCCTAGATTTAACCCTACACAATCCATTATGCCATATTTCAAATAAATGAATTTCCCGTAATTTAAATGATGCATATTGAAAATCATTTTATGAATGATGAAAACTGAACTACGAGTAAAACTAAAATTAATAAAAGTTTCCTGGAAGAAAACATGCAAAGTCCATTTCAACTAAAACGGAGAATGTACCTACAAGTGCAGTAAGAAATACACTTTTAAATAAACTTCATTAGTTCTATAAAATATTTTGAGTTTTTGAGTTTCCTTCAGCAAAATGAACCTCGACATTTGGAATTCGAGGTTTATTAGAAACTGAAGGATCGCGTCGTTTTTAATGTGCAATTCGTTTTAAGGACGTTATTGGTAGGTACTTGAAGATCTTGAACTTGTGACTTTGTTTTAGCACAACTTCGTAAAGATTTTTCTCATTCAAGAAATAGAATTATGAGTGTTCTTTCTAAAGATGTTTTCTTCAGAACTCTGCTCAATTTACTGCTTCAAAATGTTGAAATTTGTCCTCTCTCATGAACTCCCTCCAAAAAATGCTTGATTTTATGTGCGCAATAGTTTATAACATGTTGCATTCCCATTTAAAATTCCTGCTAAGTCTCAAACCTAAAAACACGAGTCGCTGAGTTCGTCCTAAGTCTATAAGAACACATTCAGTATGTTAGCTAAATTAAATTTTCTTGTTTTGGAATGCATTGCAGACCAAAAGGCTGTTTAATTGCAGGAAAGTAGATTTGAACTTATGTAAGTGGTTTTGTCTGAGACCACGAGATATTTTATAGACAAAATTTGTGGTTTTAGCTACATGAGTAAAATAACCGTCTCATATTTGAGTACTATAATAATACAACGTACATTACCATCGTGGCAGGGAATTTCGTTGTGGTGGATCGTTTCTTGCATTTCGGAATTCTTCGGTTTTATCTTAGATTTCGAGGTAATATGAGGTCTCGAGGCCAGAATTATGAAATAAGGAACATGTAAATGAAACAGCAACACAGCTGCAAGAAACATGATTAACGATGATAAAGACAAATCAAATTCAACCCAAAAACTATCTTGCCACCAACGCTCATTCGTTCTGTTCTCGAATCTGGAAGCTCCACAGCCAACAACATCTTTACATAATTTGTAAGGTTCCACCTGCTTCACTTTGCCGGTACTTTATCCTATATGAGCTTGTCACAGTCAAGTTAACCAATAATTTACATAATACCTTAGAGAGGAGAAAGTTTAGTAGGCAATCCATCATCTTCCTTAAGAGCCATCGTCTGTATAAGGATGTGTTTGTTTCCATGAATCTAGTAGCAGCTACTCATGAACAAATGCACTTTGATACTTATTTCAAACAATCAATCAATTCAGAAAAGGCTGATCCTCGATAGAACCCTATTCTTTCAATAGGCGATGAAGTTCTTTTATGTAATAACGTCAACACATCAATAAGAGAACAATCAATTTCCATTTCACCGATACATCATCTCGTAGCAATACAGAACTTCGGGGATGTTATCCTTGATTCCTTTGAAATTGCTGTTTGCCCAGATGCTTGTCCAGGACAGGATTAAAGGTTCATTAAAGCTGCTTAATTAAAGTGTTTGTTAGGATCTATATTAAGAATCCCTCAAAGGGGTGCTGATGACATCATTAGTAGATATCATATTATCCATATCCAATAAAATTTCAATTCTTGAATTTCATTGAATCAATCACTTTGTGTTGGAGTGTCCTTATGTTTACGGTATGGAAGGAAATTGATACAGCATAACTGCAGGTTTTGTAAATAAATGCAATATTGAAGCCAAATAAAACATGTTCTTAAAGGTTCAAAATTTTGCCAAGAAGAACATGTTTGTTACCTCCGCATGTGACCTTACACGAATATTAGCTCCGGTATCTCTTAATTTTGTTGAAGTTCTAAATACACTTCAGTAGGTTTAAAGAGGTTTTTAATTCTGTTCGCTAGAAGTAGGGCGCATATCTGTATAGTTTGTACATCCTTGAATTTTTATTTTCCAATCTATTTTCGACGCTGAGAAGTGAAATGAGATATGAGTTTATTTTGAATCCATCAAGTTTTCAGGAAACTCCTACTCAGTTCCATTGTCATTGACTCAAACATTTGAAGTGATAGAGTCTACAAAATTTCTGATATAATCAAGTAAAACCTATTTTCAAGAAAGTTTCGTTTAAACTTCTGAGAATAAAATTTGCAATTTGCACAAAATTGAAATCAGGGACCTTGCTTTTTCCAGTTATAAATTATAAACTTTTGTGTACTGTAAACACATGTCTATAATTAAAGCTGAAACCATAATAAAATAGACTAGATTCATAAATACTAAACGAAACCCAAAAACAAAAAAAAACTCTTCTTTTGAACATCCGCACATTAAACAACATTAGGGCTTAACCCCTCGCCGGCCAAGGCGACAGCCAGTTGAAAATAAAAAATAAAAAAAAAATAAAATAAATAAATAAATAAAATTAAAGCTGAAACCACCAATTAGTTATTGGGTTCAATTATAAACCGATTGCGTGTAACATGCCTATTTGATTTTGAATAAAAATTATCCGTATGAGTTGCTGCTGACAGTTTGATTTAATCCATGATTGAACTGATTGATTCACTTTACTGACTCATGCTAAAGTGCTCTAAATCACAACATTTTAAAATATATCAATCAATTTCTTCATAGGAATATTAAGGAAAACATAAAGAATTCAATTTATAACTTAGATACCTATATGACAAACTTTTATGCGGACGTTCAATTTTAAATTTTAAATCTGTTGCCGGAAGAAGTGTTGTCTTAACGGACATCGCACAGTATTATATGGAAAACTTGGATTAAACAAGACTCGCTGATGGAAGTAAACAACTAGAAATCCTGTAACCATACCAATAATCTTGCATTTCGCACCTATCATTAAGTTGTTGAAAGTTTTAAAGTATAAAGTAAGTAAGAAAACATCATTAGCAAATTGATAGCAGTTACAAACTTATGTAACTCTATATATAAAGTTTACAAAATTATAAGGAAATGATGTGAAGAAAATTTTCCTGTTATTGAAAAATTTCCTTAAGCGGATAATTTTAGATGCAAATGGTGGACGAGCAATCAGAATTGATTAGAGATTAAATTCGCTTACTACATACATACATAGTAGGATAAAATTCAACGATAATTCTGTACAGCTTCGTGAATGTTTTGTATATAGTTAGCAATATAATGTTTTCAAATATTGTCCATCAGCTTCAAGCGTTCTCCTCAAAAACATCTGTTGGGAATAAAAACTCATAAAAAATTAAATTCGAAAAAATGCCCACAACGTGCAGTATTCCTTTGTATGATTTTTCCACGGTTTACGTATTTTAGTTATAATTCTACCCTGGAACTTAGCAATGTATTGGCGTAGGAAGAATTAAAACGGAACGTGTCGAAAAGTTGTTATGCTTATTACTTGTTATATTACATAAACCGGTCGATACTTCGCAGATTGCTTCAGGAGTGTAATAAAAATATAGAATAAGGCTAAATCTAGCAGGTATAAACAAAACCTACTAGATATAATATTAATCTAATAATATCCACTGAGGAAAATTTGCTGGACGAACGTATTTCCCTGCAAGCTAAGATAATATAGATTACTTCAATCGCATGAAGATCCTTTGAATATGACGTGGGCAATCGTAGGGTAACAGAATTGATTTTTCCAAAATGATATGTTGAACCTAATTATCTTCTCAAACAGAACGTTCAATGCTCGTACTATACGATATTGAAATTAGTTCACACCACTTATGTTTATGTAATTTCGTAAAAGTTTTAACAACTCCCCGTGAAATTGAGTTAGAACTCTGTTAATAAATTAACAAATTAATTTGTTTGAAAGTTAAAAGACTGAAGTGTAGACAGTTCAAAGAAGATGGTTCATAGATTTCAGATCTTAAGAAACTGAAAATTTGCTGGCTCACAATGACTGGACTTGAATTCAAGACAGGAAAGTTTCAAAATCTAGAGACTTTTAATTCAAGGCAAACATTTCACAAACTTTTTGCTGTTCTTAGCGCTGTCAAAACTTTGTTCGAGTAATTAATTAAATTCCCTGAAAGACTTGATCTCTGACAGTTCTTCAAATTGAAGGGATACTTGCCTTGTGAAATTTAGACGAATGTGTTATCACTACTTATCCGACCAACTTAAGTGGTAATGATGGAATTGGAAACAAGATAGCTTAATTTCGTATAAATGATGTTATCATCTTTTATACGATTAATCATGCTAATTGAACTTGAATGGTAAATTCTGGATGATTTTATCCTGTGACAAGATCAATTGAATTGTACGCAAAGCGGCAGTTACATTACTTAGAACAATTTTTATGAATATTTTCTTAATACTAACATAATAACATACTCAACAGCGAGTTTGGAAAATAGTAGGTACTGACATTTTATATTTCAAAAGAATATAGTTACAGAATTTTATATATTACGGGAGATATACTTATACATATATCCCCGTGTAAGCTTAAAATCTTTATGTACCTTTCAGAAAGAACTTTTCTGGGAGTTAATACAAATGCCATTCGATTTGAAGAAGGATTTGATATGAAGAAGATTTGGAACTTGCTTCTGATTTTGATTATCCTTTTCAATGCTAAAACCCCATTTTCAAACGGTCCTTCTTTTTGTGCATATATCGTCGTTGTATAAAAGCTTTGAGTTGTCAAGTCGACCAAGAATACTGAAATTCAAAACATACCAGGACTCGAGTGGAACTGCTGAAGAATTTCGATTTTCCTGACTGTTTACCCATGTGATTTAGAGGATGAAATGTATGTACATAATGAGTATTCAAACGAAGAAGACAAATTTCCTTGGTCCTTGCTCGACTTATTTTTAGAGAAAGAATGTTGAAAACGTTTTGCAATGTACATCATCCCTGCCAAGGTATTTTTGAATATTTTGGGAACTGCTAATTAAGCTGGATTCATTGCATGTTCAACACCTGCTGAACTTATTCGTCGCGAAGAGAATATCTTGGCTCGTCATTCATTCCTTCGTCGTGAATCCTGCTTTATCCGGGTTTGGATGGCGCGGCGATAGCGGATAAGCCGATTTCGCGGATAACTCACAAAGTGCTCAAAACAAGAAGAAATCACCACAAGAATGACTTGACTATGAAGAAATGAACAAAAACAATGAACAATGACTATGGTCAACGGCGGCAGAGGCCTAAGTGGTTTTCTCGTCACGAATTTTTATCAGCAAATTTTAAACTGAACAAGAATGCATATTCCTTGGACTGAAATTATTGTAGTCTTACCTTTTCCATGCCGCGGATAAGGATAAATCAACATTCGGAACTTGTTTAACCAGTAGAGTGTATAATTATGTAGGATACTCGCTAAAACGTCGAAATCTGGTATCTTCGATAATGCGAAAGTTGATAATCTACATATGTACATATATGTCTATATTGATATTTGTATTTCAAATTGAATGATACAGTATGTTGATATTAAAATGCAACAAATTTCAATAACAAAACTGTGTCTCTCTGTATTACTGTGAAGCGAGCTAAATGTCGAAAATAATTTCCTAATATAAATGCTTACCCGACAAAAATCTCTTTCAAGAAACAGAAATAGTCAGATTAAAGTTGTTTTTTGAATAACAAACCTTAAGATGAAAAATCATTCCATACACGTTCGAAAATTGTTTGAGTTTCACATTAGTCCACACTCAAAGTAATTTGTTGCTAGCACCCTTAGTGTTTACATAGCACAAGTGCAAACATCCTTGACGGTATGAAGTCATACAAGCAGAGATATACTAACACGAAAGTGTTATCCTTTGGCAAAGTGAAGCAGCATGTAATGAAGTGAAAAATCCCGACTCAAGTGCTGCAAACTGCATTCTATATCAAAATGAAACAGTTTGTTCCTCGTTTATGCTAACATTGCAAAAGTTCAGGGAGTGACATGCTTAATAAGGATTTTTCCTTTAAATCATTTCAATTGTATCATCACTGCAACATGTGTGCGTCGAGAAAGTTTTTATTCGTTTTGTTTCAAAAGTTATGTGGTGTTAATCCCGAGGTTTATTGAAGTTGTTGCATTCCTTTAAGAATGAATAATAAAAATTAACTCAATGCTGTTTGTCCTCAGGTAATATGAGTGTTTGAGATATGTGTACAATTTGTAAAATATTATTAACGTTTTTCACAAACTTCACTCTGTTGGGTCATATTATATCTATATATTATAGCAAGTCGCTGCTTGGTCGCTGTAAGCTGTGGCTGGTGCAAATGAAATTGACCCAATTTTTCGAAATGTTTGACTTCAGTCTCATTTTCCTTGAAAATGCTGAAAGGATTAAATTTTAATTTTCCAAGAGTAAGCACTTAATACATTCTAGATTCTCTTTCAAACCTCGAAAATTTTCAAAGTTTCAATGAAAAAATTGGACGGGGGAAGAGTGTAATTCTACAGTTACATAATTTAAGGATTTCATTTATGTCACGCAGACTTGAGAGGCCACTTAGTCACTCTCCTGCTAATTTAAATGGAATGAATATTGGAACAATTTGAATGGATTGAACTTTGTGGATTTGTATTTTTCACATATTTCGCTAATGCACACTCTTGGCTTAAAGAAAACCATTAGCCTATAATTAAGCAAGTTGTTTACTCGCTTTAAAATCTAAATAATTTTTATGTTCTTTTTACATACCTTGGAAATCCATGACTCGTATGTTTTGCATGTGCATTTTCATAACGGTAAATAAATGGAGCAGAAAAGCATCGATCTGTGGATCTGTATTTTGACACTAATAGTTTGAATAATCTAGGTCAAATGATAAAATGAAGGCTGGTTGAACGTAAGTCACTTCGAGATAATGATTTTCACTCTGATACTTATATTTTTTAATCAACTACCAATCCCATTTCACATTTGAATGTTTATGATTCCACGTACTATGGAAATAGAAAGAACAGCGAAAGGATTGCTTGTTTAATATAAAGTGTTGTTTAATTGAACTGGGTGATAATGAAAAGTCCTATTTTTTCTCATTATTATCAGGTTTTGAGATAAAGCTCCTACGGTGACCGAAATTTAGAAGAGTTCCAAGTAGTGGACTTACAAAGAACAAGTAAGTAAATGTTCGCTAAGGTTCTATTTTATTTGAAGACATCTCTTAACATAATACATAAAACCAAAAATTACATCGGCTTGACTGCACCTACAATAAAAGCAAACCTCTTCACAATATCAATTAATATTCATATTCAGTCAACCAGAATCAATTCTTAGATTCGACTAAAAGTTTACTTAGGCCTACAGTGTTGCTGATAACAAGCAACGTCAATATACTATTGCCTTAGGTCTTAATTTAAATCAATTTTTAGGTTTTGTAAAATCCAGTTAAAGTTTGTTGAGCTGGTTGTAACCGTTTCGCTTAGCTGCCAGGCCTACCCAAATTGGAGTAAATCAAAGCCTTCAGAAAGTTTTCTTATATAAAGTCCTTGTACACCATTAAAGGTTAGTTTAAGGTTCGTGCACTGCTTGGAAAATTCTCTTAACAGTGGGTTGCAAATCACACCTGACTGAGAAATCTCAATCGTCGCTGACCTTTTCAGATACTACCTAAAAGTGACATGAAAAGATTCAACTCATCCCTTAACTATTTGAAGTTTGAGATAAAATAAAAGGAAATTTTAGGTTAACAGGATGGTTTCTTAAGCCTTTCTAGGAAAAAGCAAAACTTTATAATGTGTGCGTGGAGAAATTACTGACATGTGCCAATTGTAAAACACATCCTTTTTAAAATACGACCTTTTCAAAAAGGACTTCGTCTTTCAAAGGCGTTTGTAGGATTCTTCTGAAATATGGGTACAAGATTTTGTTTTTTAAGTGAATGAAAACATTTAGCTAGAAGTAAGGATTCAATTTGTTTCATTAGCTATAAAAATGTCCTTGCTCGGAAAAAAACAAATTGAGGATGTTCGATTTGTTCGTTTGAATATGACTGGTTTTATTGACTTTGCTCGAAGCGCAGATTTAAAAACACTTGACATTGCATTGCCTTTACACTTTTATATACCTTGAAATACCAGCATCTCAAATTTGAACACTTTGGGTTTGGAGTTTTTGAATAATATTTCGGAAGCTGTTATGTTATACTTTGAATAGATTAGCAAGAAATTAGATATTCTTTAGGATTAGTGACAATTAATGGCACAAGTTTACCTACTGACATATGAAACGTGTTTCCAGTTGGATATATCTCAAAAAGCAGAAGAAACACACTTTCACTGCACTATCTTCATAGCTTTATGTTCCCATATAAACAAGTTCCTGTTCAAGTCACCAGTCCATGATAAATGAACAAACAATTTGCTCTGAATATCGTTTGACCTATAACTCATTTCAGTTTGTATTTACAAATCACAAATAAACATCATCGAAATGAAAGCTACAAACACCCATGGACCGACAGCAGGACGCAGATGATGTCAAGCGCCATGATACTGACTGGGAGCTCATGATATGTGCTGTTGATTTGATAAAAGTTATCTAAAAATGGCACATTGAACGGAATTCAATTCTGAATATTTCAAATTATAATTTGAAATAAATTTTCAATTTTAAAGGCGTTTTCATCGTTCCCTGGGAAATGATGACGTTGGCGAAGTGAAAATTCAGATTTGTTTGATGTTGCTATTTTCGGATTTTATTTCTAAACTAAAAAATGAATTTTTCGAAATAAAATCTGACACAAACTTCAACATTTGATATAATTTTAATCCCTTCTCAATGTTCGTATGAACCTTTGAACATTTTGCAAAGAAGTGTCCTCAGCTTGTCTTACCTAACTTTAAATTTCCATTTTCTTTATGATGCTAATGTTAACGAATTTTTTGCAATTTTAACATCAAAGAAACTGAATCATAAAACAAGGTTACGGGTTACTTGAAACTTATGAATCCCACAGTAGGAACGGCATGTGCAGGTTTACCTTAAGGGCATATTAAGTCATATAGCCATGGAATAATTAATTCAACGAGCTCAATCGGGATTAAAGTGCATTAATCAGCGCATTAAAGTAGTTTAGTTTAAAATAACTAACTATACCTACATAGGCCACATCTTCTCTAAATTCTTTCCCAAAATGCATCCAGCGACTTTCCCGCTTTTGTCGAAGTCGAAGTGTACATAGTACTTATGTCTCTAGAAGAAGTTTCTCATTACTGATATTGAAACCTATAAGACTTAATATATGATGTATGCATATACTTTCTCTTACATTACATAATATATAGACGTACATGGCCAACATTTAAGATGTCTGTGTAAGGGAGAGATATGATCTTATGTTTTCGCTTGAATGTTTTTATATCCTTAGACGCAGTGTGTTTCCTCAAATCGTTTCTGTGAAAATGGCATTTTCTCAATCAATTGCATGTCCCGTTCCCTGAAAGTTTCTTGTAGTTTGTGATGTTACAAATATCACAAAAGGAAATAAGATATATTCATGAGAAATAATAGCTTTCAATTGAACAGGATGCATTTTTCTGATCACTTTTATATTCAAAATTTTATCCTTTCCAAAGCTTCCTGCAATTTGCAAAATGTTCCGGTTATTTTTATCTTCAGATGTTGTGCAATTCTACAGATGTTCTACAAATGGGAAATTTTTATCTTCTACAGATGTTGTACTTGACGTTCTTATTTGCTTCGCAATACATCAATGTCATCAGAAGTGAATAGGGCAGGATAAACCTAAAATCATGTTTTGTACAGTAAATTGGCGGATATTGTCAGCGTTATTGTTGGCAGTCAATGATAATTCTGATCATGATGTAGTTGCCATGAGTTCATAAGAATTTGGAACACATTTCAATTAACTCTACGTTTTTGTAGCGATCGATCCTTAAAAGAAAGTCTTGGTCTTATGCAATTTTAAACTTCACATGGTCCCATATTTGCTCTGCATTGTAATTTCAAACAAAATCAGCAAGATATATACATATCCTAAGGACTGCCGATTCCTTTCATGAGGATCGATATAAAGCTATTCCATTTTATCACTTGATTTGGACTTTCATGGCACATAACTTCGCAAAACCAAATAGCGTTCAGCTCTAACCAATAACTGAATCATATATCTCAACATCTGTCATTATCACTATGCATTCAAATAGCCAGGTTATATACCTACACTTGTTCGAAAATTGTTTGTTTATTAATTAATCCTGCAGGTTTTATAAGCTTCATCTATTCAGACGTATGAAATGTGCTTAAAATGTCATTAATCAATCGAACGATCGTAGCTGTTTAAAGGGTTATTACAATAAAGAGTAATGGTCATTTAAGGACACTCTGTTAATTCTAATTATATTGCAAGGTATGTATAAATAATGTGCATTGTAAGTGACGTCCGAAAAGGACACAAAGTTTGTGTTGAGGTGGACACCACATTCAGGTATAGAAACTTTTAGTCTGAAAACCTATTTTAGAACTAGTTTAATTCCTTACAAGTGTGATTAATTAATGCTCTGAACAATGTAGTAGCGTTTCAGTGTGGTGAAAACAGAAAAATGTACTTTTAATTGGATTTGAGAGCATATTACATCGTCCATAACTAAGTTTTTGCATTAAAGTTTCTTGAAACTAAAATTATCTATGGGGGAACGTTGCAGAAAATTACGAAGATGGAAGAACTTATTCACGGAAACACTTCAGGGTTGGGACAAAGTTTTCGAAATTCGTTTGAAACGCCGTTCTTCAAGATGTCCTTATTATGCAAATTGAGTGGCTCTTGAAATAAAGGAAGATATTTTGTGGTTAGTGGTTGCGATCTGAGGCGGAAAGAGTTCATTAAAGTGCTTGTAGGTTTCAAATCCAACATTCAATTAAGGATTTTTCAATAGCTGCCTGAACTTGGTTTCGAATAATTAAAAGATACCTTGAAAGTATTTGATAACCTAATTGGATGAATATGAATAATTCTGACTTGTTCATTGTTTTCGTATTTAATTAGGTAATTAATCAAGCAACTTGATATACCCGTTAACTTTGGTATACCCGTCATTCAATATTGTATATGGTTATAAAGGTAGCTAAACCTTCAGTCAAATTTATTGACATCAGAAAAAATCAAGGTATTGATTCTTAGAAATTTCCCTAGAGCGATATCTTATTAATGGCACACCGTGAATAATTTAGGCAAAGAAATACGGTTTTATGAAGAATTCTGTTCTTCATTATGAATTTTCATAGAACTATAGAAATAGATCGGGTTTGGTTCCATGAAAGGAGGATAGATATTAAAGAAATGTGAGATAATTTCAAAACAATTTCACAGAAATCCGTAGGAAACAGAAAAAAAAAACAAAAATAGTTCCATGACATATTACTGAATACTAATAAAATTCCGTTTTCAAAAGGAGAGAAATGATTAACTGTCCTCTTGAGTAGCAGTCAGCGCATGAAAGGATAACGTAAATTTCAATCGAATCATGAAAACCAAATTCTCTATATAGAACTGGAATTCAAGTTTACCTGGGTTTTAAATTGGATTTCTATATACAGGGCATAAATCTGAAAATAGGAACAAATGATGTAGGTACACATTCAAAAAGATTAGATGAATTGAATGTCACAATTAATTTTTATGTGCACAAAGAGAATGGAAATATTAAAATTGGCACAGAATCAAGCGATTTGAGGATTATAGATTAGAAATGTTTGACACATGCATATTGTTTCTCGGCTTATAATTGTAATTCAATCAATCAAACTAAGTTATTGTGGAACTTTGTTAATGGACTGTAAATATAATTGCTTCCAAGCAGTATAACCATTGCGATGTTGCATGGAAATCGAATCAATTCAATGAGGATAATGGATATCAGTAGCAATTGCCTAACAATACGTGGCATACTGGGAAATGTTAGGAATTAAGTTAGTTTATTGGCAATGTGAATGAAATGCATGCTTCTTAGGGATGGTTCGAGGATAATTACCATATTAGATATTGTGATACATATTTTGTTACATCAAGGTCATAAACTAAATTTTATATTCTTGAAAGTCTTATATTTTTAACATGCTACACACACATAACACGCTACACCCTGTTTGAAAACTTTGAGACCTTAGGAGAATTTCAAACATAACTGGCTCATAGATACCTAGAAATAAATAAATAACAAATTTCACATCAGGGTTTTATTGACTTGATTTAATTTTGTTGACACTTCATGTCCTGAAAATTACTGTTGACAGAGTTCAGTAAAGCTTAGATTGACCTATACCCGGGTAAAATTCCTAGAAGTAATTTACAACGTCGACGGTTGGTTGGGGTGAAAAGTTAATCTAGATATTTCATCCTGTATTACATGCGTTTCAGTTATATACATTTTGATGCAAAGCAAAAAAGAGCTTTACGTTAAATTTAATAGATAATCAAAGGGTGGAATTCAATGATAGCTGGTTGAAACGAGGACCAACACATAAAACCAAAATTGTTGCGAAAATTTGCATTGATTTATAATTTAATTGCGTCGAAATCGCATATGCAGTACAATGTCTCATTATAGAAGTAGCCACACCAAAGTGTAGATGTAAGGACAACTGGCACTGCACAGTTTGAAGCCAGGAATGTGTATTTACAAGTGCAATGCAATTCAAAAGCTTACATCCTGCCCCTTTATGGAGCAAATGGAAGGGAGCAGACACTCGTTAGAAATTTATGACATTTTGAGTAATGGGACAGGGACCTGAAAATGAATGGGCTCTGGTGATAAGGGAGCGTGACGAGTTATGACTGTACCAAGTCATGAACAATCTGCTACTTCATGTCTCGTTGACTAACCTAGTGGAGCATTAAATTTTAAAGGATTTCCGATATCAGGAACTGGCTAAATGACATAAATACTAATTAATTCCTAGAATGTCATCCTTGTTGAATGTGAAATGATGATTCCATTGGCTTAATGTTTAAAAAGTTTCGGAAAATAAAATATTCAAGATAATTACTAGACTTTGTGATAGTGTTTCAAGATTGGCTGGCTCTGGAATCATGGAGCTGAAAGCTTTAACGTGCTTTTGAGAAAACTTAAGAAATTCATGTTCATAGTTGTACAGTTTGGAGAAAACGTTTCGTACATTTGTGGTAGTTTAGAACTGTAAAGGACGAATGTGATTTGCAATTCATTTCCAACTTATTAATAAATGCATGATGGTGGGTATACATTTTTACCATAACTAGCGTATCGATGTTTGACTCGAACAATTAATGAAATAACCTAGAACTCTCATGGAATTATTCTGTAAATCATTAACCCTTAAAAATGATTTGAATAAGGGTAGATTCGAAACAGGGTAGCTTTTAAACATACTTTTCAGAGTTATCCACTGAACTAATTGGACGATACTTTTTCCTTTTCGATGAACTCTATAGAAGTTTGATGATTAGGTTTTCATGATTAGGTTTTATTAATTTAAAATCTAGTTCAATCGGTATTCGAAACTTTAATTGATTTTCTGAAATGGCCCTTCGAAATATGATTTCGTAAAATTTTACAGGAAAGTTTTTCGTTTGTTCTAAATATTTGCCAAATAGTTTCGAACAGACAAGTTTGTGTTACTAAACCTATAGTCAAATTTGTTTCGAAATGATACTTTTTCAAAGCGATTCGAAATTTCCGGGAAAATTTATATATATTTGCACACGAGTTTATGCATAGTGTATTTAAAAAATTTGTAGCGAAACTTCTCAGTCTGAAATAATTATACTTAATAGATGCAAATGAAAATTTATTAGTTCCACTGAGTTTTAACTTTACAAACGAGAGAATTTATGTTTGAAATAGGACGAGTTTTTGCTAATTCCTTCATGAAATATTGCGTCCCATTTTAATTAAAGTATTTCATCGTTTTGATTTGGTTAACTAATGTAATAAACAGGCTATACATAAGTTAAAGATTGTTAACCGTACTCTACGGCTTGATAATATATATCTCCTCTCGAATTCGTTATCTTTCCTGGAATTGCACATTAATTTTCGTTTAATTCAGAAAATAAAAGTTCAAGACACAAGATATTGGTCTACATGTCTTCATGTTCATATATAACATAATTAAAGCAAATTCACCTTTATAATGGGTTCAAGAAAAAGTACACGTCAGATACACATCAAATTTCCTTTGCACAAGGCCAAGGGAATTGAAGTAATCTGAAGTTTTGTGGAGGAGAAACATCTAATTAATGGTGATAGGTATATTACACATGATATCCTTTCAGTCGTTTGGAATTCTTAAAGGAGCTTCGAAGAATTGCTACTACTACCGAATTTGTCGGTACTAATTAAACTTCGGTGTTGTTATTAAGGATACATGATCCTATTATCTCAACTGTGGGACTTGAAATGACTTTGACGAGTCAAAATATGCTACCAACGAATTTATCCAATTCTTAATGAAAAGCATCACATTCTTCTAGGATATACATAATTTTCTACAGACAAGAAGCATAATTATTTGTGAATTATGTAAAGGGTATAGTTTATGCCTTCTCACTTCTGTACGACACACAGCATACAATGAAATATACTTTACACCAGGTATACTTTTGGAAAATTGTTCGTTAATTTAGTGAATTTACGTAATAGTATTAAGATTAATCACATTGAATAAGATGCAAATCAACATCAAACTGTTTCTGAAAGAATTTTGTTTATTGCCTGCTACTTTGGAAATACATAAATGAATATGTGCGACAGGATTTGCACAAATATTGTGTTTATATTTGTTTTCAGTACATATTTCCTTTCTGTTGATTCCCTGGAACTTTTAATTGATTCCATTTTAGTGGATATTGCGTTACACAAATGTGATTACGAACAATCCTTTCAGTTTTCCAGGAACATCATGTGTTCTTGTCGATGAATAATGCTTCAAGGATATGTGAGAAACTGCCTTTTTAGAGATGAATATCCTTAGGTGAAGTTTGCAAAATTTTTAACTGATTATAAAAATTTTATATGTGATTTTCAAAATTAGAGAAAGCACAAGAGGACAGTTTCCTTTTGGGATGTAGGTAAATGTATATCACGTTTTGGTGAACGTATAGAACTCTGTCAATAAACAAATCAATTCCTCATACTAACTAAAAGCCGCTGTTCTACTTTATTATTGCCCAATTAAGCGTCATTCATAATATCGTCCTATAGCCTTTCTGCCAGGAAAGAAACTGGAACTGTCAATAAATTTTTCTTCCACCAAAAATTGTTTTTTAAGTAATTAATTAAAGTTGAAACGTTTTGAATGTGAAGCTATAGTATCTGAAACCTTGCTCCAATTAGAAGCGAAAACTGACAATTTATATTTGCAAGCTTTGCAGGACATTGAAAAGGACACAAACTCCCATTTCAGATAAACTCTTGTTTTGAAAATTACCATACCATTTCATTGTCAAATGGAAAGAATGTTTGTACAGCCATTATTAACAAATTATAGAACATGTGTTGTGATGTTGCATAATGGATTGTACGACAAGCACTACTTCCTCTGTTTTTGTGAAGCAAATAGTCGGTTGTGTCACAGTGCTTAATTATGGTATACTAACTCGACATAGAATCACTATGTCATTAATCGAGAAACTTTGCAGAGTTGTGCGGATATCACCACTTTAACCTGGCTCTAATTGCTGGTAAGTGTCATTGGGGGTGAATGTAGCCAGCCATTAGGATTTAATACATTTTGGGTATCGATTTTTACTATTTGAGCAATGTCCAAATAGTTCCTGATCAATGAGGCAGGTGTGACTGATGTGCTAAACTATCTCATAATGTGGGAAAAACTTTCCTCCAAGTGTTTGTTGTATTTTCAATATCATCCGAAATTAACTAACAGTTAACGATAACTACTATAACGATAATGACTATAACAGATCTTAAAAACGAAAAATCCTTTTTGATTTTAAACTCGGGTGAACTGAGATTATACTCACATTCTTTGAAGTTGTTGGTCTTCCTGAATCCTTCTTGTCTATAATATAAACCAAAGTCCATGTTTTAGAGTTCTTGCATGCTACTAATAATTCTCGTAAATTACAAACCTTTATGTTTCAATAATTCAACACTCATCCTAGAATTTACCAGAACTACATGTATTGGCAATCGGGATTATTTCTTGTTAGAGTTACCTACTTAAATTAATTGGGGCCGACGACAGCTTCAGTTCAACTCACTTAAATTTGTGTTTTCGAATCTTTCATTGGAGTGAATATTTTCAACTTCAGTTTACCGTTCAGATATTCATGGATTTTAAGCCCATGGAAGTTGAGGAATGTCCACTTTGGGAGTTTCCAATTTCTGGAAATGAGATCAATCCATATATAGCGATGGCATTCCATCGTGTTGTGCGACTTTGTTGCCGATGACATTTTATCGTCTCGAAACATTGTTGCTTTTGCAGAAGGGTGCGTCAATCTTTGCAAAGATGTGTATAGTGATATACAACGTTTACAAAATTAAGGTTTCAATGAAATTGTTCGTGAATTTTCGGTATTTGGCATTTTGTATTATGCTAGACTAAATGTGGATGAACGAGAGTATTAGGGTAAATAAGGTTGACTGATAGATCATACGCAAATTTTTATAATTTGTTCTTTCTAAATTTTCGAATTTTATATTTTATGAATATAAGTTTTTCTGAAATTTCTATATAAATCTTGAATGGAATGAATGTATGAGAGCAATAAAATTTTAGATAACTAAATAATAACCAGTCGTTCCGAAAGTGGGAAAAATTAATCTATATACAGATAGAAGCTTTTATGGCAAATATAATTTTTTTATCGACAAATTAAAAGTTTTCAAATTATGTATTTCTTTGTGCTGTCATGTTGATCTGAAAAACACCGTAAGTTTTTAAAAATCAGTACATCGAAGTATATTCAGTTATCACGAGGTAAACATGAAAACTTCTTGTGTGCTGGGAATATTTTATAATCTTATTGCTTAATATTGTGCAAAAGTTTGAGACAAGAGTTTTAAAAGTTATAAACTTTTTACTAACTTCATTATGCAAGTTGGTGTTTCGGATTATTTTAAGTAGTCACTTTCTTGCATCTTCAATATCCAAAATCTAAATGATTTCTAAATCCAAATAATGCCTGCATTCTAAAATTGTTACTTATCCTATAATAGTATAACACTTGTGCCAAAGAAATTAATCGTTAGTTTAATGTTTGCTACAAAACTGAAAAGAAATTTTTGACTGTTTCTTATCTCCAGAAGAGCTTTGGTCGCTTTGTTACTAAATGTAGCTGATAAATGATAAATAAGGATTTTCTCTGGTCTCAACATTACATAAGACTTCAGTGCCACGTTTAAGAAAATCAGGTGCAGCTGCAGCTCAGCCACTTAAGGGGTGTTACAAACACGTTCCATTAAAAGTTCTAACTACTTTGAAGCATTTTGTGACCGTCCTCAAAGAATTCTTTACTCAGAATTTGGTCAACTGTTGCTCTAAATTGACTTTATCAAACAAAACTCAGGATTTTTGTAAAAGACATTTATTTGGAAAACACAATAAACAAGAACAAACGATACAAAATCAAAGAATGTTTGGCGAAATTTTTCGTTTACAAAACAGTACAAGTTGCAGCGACACCACTTCGCAACACTCTGTTTTCGATTAAGTAAATTTTTTCAACAATTTTCACAATCAAACAACAAACAGTGTAATTTTTTAACCAAACAAGTGAAATGAAAAGCGACACCGTTAAGAAACTTTCATTCGTAGTCGACAGAAGAACGTAGAGAAACTTGGCAAAGTATAAAATTTGAATGCTAATGAAAACAAATTAGACCGAATGTCGTCAAAGTCTATGAAGAATTGAAGTTTAACGGGCAAATACCGTTTGATTTTTGGTAATAATAGGAAAGAAATCAGCGAAAATGAAAGCTTGAAGACATTTGAAACATCTTGAGGCAACGTTGTGAAAATCGATAATAACCTTGAATCAATCCGCACTGTCACGATAAATAAAGTTTTAATTTTGGGTTTTTGTTAATATTACGTCGATTTTATTGGCTACGGTCAATGAAAGCTCATTGGATTTAAGTGCATCATAAAAATGCTGTCATAAAAGTTGTATTTTGTAATAAGTACTCAATTGGGATCGATTAACGAAACAAGGAAACGCGGTAGGAATGTGAGATTATCTACAGAAAATATATGTTAGTCGAATCACAGAAACAGAAAAATTTCAAAAATGTTAGAAAAACATATTTTGCTTTCATTTGAAATAGTTTGAGTTCTCTGTGCAGAAATTTAATTTGTGCACGTTCAACAGATTCACTTTCAGACTTAACGGGAGCAGACACGAATCGGTGATGTATATGAGTGTTGAAATTCTTTGGTAGGCAGGAGATCCTGGAACAAGCTGGAATGGATGGAGTCCATGCGGATGAATCAACTCCTGCCTGCGTATGGCAAGAGAACAGATTTTAATTTAGTTGAGGCAAAGGGCACTGAATTGAATATGCAACAGTATCTACCATGAATACAAATGCAACGACTCGGCTGCACTTCTAACTATGACATGATAAAGGTCTCACTTAGGTTCGTGATGGTTTCACTCTTGAAGTGACTCATCAGTTTCAGGCCTTCAGATGAAAGATGGTTGGTACCAAAGCAGCACTAGGCAACAAGTCCCTTTGCATTTGTTGTCAATTCGAAGGAGAATAAAATTCATCCACGTTGTAGTGTTCTAGTGGCCTTATATTAGAATATGTTTCAATTACCATTGAATGTAATGGAATTCCTTTGTGTCTCCCTTTTGAAAATGTTTCTGAAAAGTTTCCAAATTAGAAAAGTTTAACATGGTAAATCAAACACAAATACCTTTCGAATGGGAATCTCTTTGACTCAGAAATAAAAAGGAATTTTGACGGCATGATAGAAAATCTCTTTTAAAGAATGCAATATTGTACGAAATATCGTTATTAGAAGAATTCTTCAGCGATGGACAAGACCATTTCAAGAAAAAGCTCACCAACAGACATTTATAAGGTGATACTTGTTGAAAATCAATATGAAATCCTCACCGGATTAGTGACAGTCCAGTTATATAAGTTTAATGTAAAATAACACCATAACCTTATCGCAAATAATCTCATATCAATTGACTTAAATTTCTGTATATCTAAATCCTTTAACCTCTTAATACCATGACCATCTCTTCAACTGCTCGACTATGTTGACAAGTGCTGACATAAAGGAGAAGAATTAATCTAAAAGCTTAATCCCTAACACACACAGAGAACCCGTTAGTAATTTAATTTTGCTGCCTCAATTAAGAAGTTCCAGTTAACACTTAATGAATTTCCTTGTTTCCCGTGGACACTTTTCTCATTTAAATGTGTGTGGGAAGTTATTAGCAGTTTGTTTTGAAATAACAAACTATGCAAGGTTTTATACAGTGAATCGTTTAGAAAAGCTGATGAAAATAAAAAGGATTATGAGAATGGAAATAAAAGGTTTTACTTCGTTTCTCTATATTTCCTAGACTTCACACAACTTCAAATTCGCCACGGCTTCCAGCTAAGGTTCTTTCGAACATGTTTGGTTCGTTATTTGTGATTAACAGACATCCAGGATACACGATAAAACTACGGAGATCTTAAATAAATCGAGTGAAGTCCATCGTGAGATTTAAACTAATTTGCAGTTGTAATAAAATATTCAACAAAAATCATTTGATAATTACCTGCATTTTATGGAGGTGATAGCAATAAATCAAAAAACTACCCTTTATGTTCTGCACGACGTCAACCTTTCCCTTGCACAGGCCAAGTACGGAAGGGTTGTAATACATTGAAATGATTTCCCGTATTAAGTTACCTTTATCCTTTAGGTAACTTCTGTATTTTCCTCTAACAAAAAATTGTGTTCCAGGATATTTACCTGTTTCAGGAAGTAAGGAATGTACGGATATTTCACAGGAAAGATTCCTTCTAATACTTAATTTTTAAAATTTCGAACTTCCTGACTGTCCAAATGAACACAAACGCCCACTACATCCTAAAAGGTGTGAGTACTCTGTTCTTAAAAATGAAAGTTAGTAAATATATATTTGGTGAAAATATAAGCCTTAAGGCTTTCAACACATTTTCAGTTTTATAGAAAATTTTTCTTCCTTTCGCGTGAAAAGAATGGATGAGAAACATTGGAAACAGGAAAATTCCAAAGATAGACTGAAAAAATTCAATTAAACTTAATTCTATTTTGATTTCCCATCCGTGCAAGTCGTTCGTTATCATCAAGGGATGAAAAATTGTTAAATATATACAACAACAAAATTCCATAGAATTGAGGATATTTTTATTTTGATTTTTTTTTGTATAGCAGAAACTGATGATTTATTGCAATACATGCTGCGAACTAAGCAATCATTGACAACAGAAATTGAAGCACATTTCATCGATTAAATGGGAATCATTCAGGACATGAAAGGAAGTTAAGACGATTCCCCCGATGTCCCTTGTGATTCCTGAGTTGAGCAATGCTTGAAGTCCTTTTCACCAGTGAAACTGGGTCAGACCACTCAATACTCATTCAAGATAAATTTATTTTGTCTATAACTATGTGAGCTTTTCACAGATTCCCCTTGGTTCGTCCGGAAATAGGTCATTATTTATCTATACAAGCTTTATGTCTCAACTTCCCTTTAAATGTGGTTTGAAGCAAGTTGTGTGTCTTTATTTCTTCAGTCACGCAAAGAAAATAATAGCAGCTATATAAGCATTTATTAAGAATAAAAACTTGAGAGCAATTCCAGAGCAGTTATTGAGGGAAAAGTAGCATTTATTGAATCAGTTCAACATCAATGTAGCCGTTAGAACTCCACAATTCTTTCAGATCAACTTGATACCTGGAAAGGGTATTTACATTGAAATTCCATTTTTAATCATTCCAATGGAATTGATGTTTCAAACCATGAGAAGGTTTCAATTCATTTCATGGTAATGAGTGAATAATTAAGCGTCTTAATACATGTATGTATAACTAACTTGAATCTATAGGTAAATACAATTTGGATTCAGTGCCATTCTCTAAGTGATTGAAACTATATTCTATACCAGTAGGTTCTGTATGTTGGGTGTAAGTTTTCCAAAATGTTAAAGTATTTCCTCTTTAAAAACTGTTTTCTGAAAAGATGTTAAGAAGGACCTTAACTTTAAATGAGCAATTTATTCAGAACAGTCTATAAAATTTTAAGCGTTTCATTACGTGGATGTTAACGAAACAGTATAAGGTTTCAAAAGGTACGTCTGCAGATCCGTTCTATAACAGGCACGAGGTCGTTTTTTGATTTAAACACTTAGAAACTTTTCCAGCACTTTACAACAGAAGGTCCTGCATAAACTTTAAATAGTCGATTAAACTTTATAAGATATTCAAGGGACCGTTTCTGGAACCCTCATCAAGTTGAAAGAATATAAATTTCCTGTGCTTCGATAAAATTCAATATTGAAATCGATAATTTAATTCCGATTGAGCACCTCAAGTGAAGATGACATCAAGGATGAAAAATGTAAACATCCCATGACCCTCATCGGATACAGTCTTGAAGGGTAACAGAAACATACAGCTGGAAAATTTCACTTTTCGTGACAAATAAGGTGATCCTATTATAAAGGCCTTTGTCCTTGTCAAAAGTTTCCTCATATTATGGAAAAGTAAAAAGTTACCTTCAAGTTTTCTGTTATATGGGACAAATTTGTTAGAAATGTTTGTCTACTAACGGCTTATTGGATCATTATAAAATTTTTCTTTATGCACGGCTTTCTTCCATAGCACTTTTCAATAATATTATGGCTATGAGTTGGCCTTCGTATGAGCTATTCTAGATCATCAAGTTTGACCTCATAATCAAAGTCATATCCACATTGAATTGAATGTTAAAGACCAATTTTCAACCTTTGTCCCAGAATGTAAGTATGTATCTGGGGCTAGTCTCCATTCCAAATTTGTTGGTTTTCATGAAAGTAACTTTTCTCTTCGAACACAAAACAATTTCTGCCTTTACTGATCTATTTGCTAAAAATTAAAAATTGCATTAGTAAATAAAGTGAACTGGCCAAAAAATGACTATCGGTGTACCAGATACAGACACTTCCCTTTTTGATTATGCGAATACACATAAAGTTTTAAATGACCTCCACAAAATAAAGCGATACAGTAAAACACACTGAGGAAAAATTTAAATCCCAGGAAAAATGATTAGCATACCACTGGTCTAGTTTCATGGGGATAGCACCAAAAAGCAATTTAGCAAAAGCGAACAGAATCTACTAAAAATATCTCGAATCATCGTTTTAAGGTGAAACTTGTGGATACATAGATAACACAGAATTAAAGCGAAATAATCCGTTGCTTTAAGAGGAAAAATGTCTGAAAACGGAAATCACATTCTTCAAGGACTCTGTTCCTTGAAGTCCTTACACCGTCAAGAAAATGTTGAAGAGTTTAAGTTGTCTTTTTGCACCAAATTCTATCCAACATCAACACGCAAGTCGGAAGGAAGGAAATCGAATTTCTGTTATACCTATAGGTTGAGTATGCTGGGCTGGGGCAACGAGCCTGAAGGAAAAAATTTATAGGTATCCTACTATTTTTGTCTGCCGGAAGTTTTTGACTTCTTTAAAGCCTATCACAATCCTTGTGCCTTGTGCCTTGTGAATAGAGAAAGCCAAAGCAACCGTCACTAGTCCACCCACCCTACATCAAATGGGGCAATAAAGAATGTTTGTGAGTTTCATCGTTATGCTCCAGGACAATCTACTGGGTTTGTTCCCTGTTATCGTTTCTCGAATTTGTGGATGAAGATGAATAAAACTGTTCAGAACAAACTTTTTGCCCAAGTTATTGAGTGGTGAAAACAAGGACTAAGCGAATATCGAGCGTGTATTTCAACAAATAAATGGACGTTATTCTGGATCTCAGGAATTCTGAAAACTTTGTCCCGAAACGCTGAGAACCATTGACGCAACGCTCGTCATCGGTGTAATTCTGCTAGTAGCTCAAAAACATGAAACACAGCTGCCAAGGAAAGAAAATGTCAACTGAACTCTAATATCTTCCAATGAGATGCTTTTCATTTAACTGTTTTAAAAGTTATAATTAAGATGTGGGTACTATGAAAATGGTCCTAGTTAAGGCATTAGTCTTCATGATCAGGATGATAGAAAATTGTGCAAATATCCCAATTAAATTTTATGAAATAGAAAAAGTTTTAATAATTTTTTTTCATAAGCACAAAATTTCTATTATATTCGTATCTTTACGTTGTTCTTTGAAAGCATCTTTTTAAATTAACAAATTTTCTACGAAATTAAAATTTTAGGTTTTAACGTAATTGAAAATGGAAAGCAAAATTGAAAGTTTGCTGAGATAGAACAATTTAGCTTTGAAAAGTTAATATTTTTTTCTTTCTTTAAAGAGGGGTCAAGGGATAGCCAAAAACACCAGAGCGGCACCAAGGGAATCTATCCGTTGGTTGTTGGATCCCACGCAGTTTCCGAGGCATTCTTATGGAATTTTTCCCTTTAGGAATGTTTCAAAATGTTTAATGAAAAATTGCTGCCCATTTGTTTACGTGCTCTGTTGTTTGCTGTGGAACTCAACATGCAAATTAGGTAATGAGTTACCTGAATCTAATATTTAGAGGAATGTGACTCTAGAAATTTTTCGATTCTTCGGAATAAAAATCATAAAAATGATAAAGGGAATAATTCTTTTCATGTCCTATAAACACATTTAATTTGAACAAATTGTGCCAATCAAGTCAATCACCAAATGCCACATATAGAAATGAACTATGTTGTATCCATTATTAAATTTCATGCACCATCAGATATTTGTATTTAATTCAATGAACCCAAGTCACAGAACACAGTATAAATTCATAAATTATGCTATATGACAAATAACTCTTTGATTCCTCTTCACGATTCCATTTCAAATTCTCAGAAGCACGTTAGGTTCTTATGTACCATTGAGCTTCAACTTGAATAACCCACGCAATAGCTTCATATATACGCATGTAATTATGAACGCAGCATTCTGATTATGTCTACCTGCAAGCGAATTAAACAAAGGGGAACTTGATAATCATTAGGTAGAATTTTCATTTTCCTATAATGTAATGAGCTGCAATTTCGCATTCCATTGATGTGCAGTTGTCATCAAAGAAGCGCATTAACCTTTTAACCAAACAAAATTACAAAATTACTTTAAGTGCCTCTTAAGCGGAAATAAACACGGGCCCTTGAACTCTCAATACGACGACTGACTCGGTTTGAATATTAATCCACTAAAAGAAGACTTTGTTTTCTGATTCTACATGCAACTATTGACAGACAATTGCTGTTGCTTAAAATAGGATTATTAAGGTACATTTGTTTAGATTAACAGCTCCAACTACTCGTATCTCAGACAATAATGATAGTGACAAGTTTCCAGGGTTACAGCTGTACACCTCAGCTATGTATTGCTCCTGATGAACTTCAGAACATCTCGGGAAACTGTGAAACTTTGTGAGTCAAGATTGATTCGTGCAATCGTCCGGTACCACTCCACTCAAAGCTCTTGGTAAGGATGGGTAACCTTCGCTTGTATGTTGAAGGTAAAATCATACTAGACAATTTAGTTCAGTCGGTAAGATAATTGATTTCAGATTGCTTTCGGTCTCATAGCCTGTCTGTTCTGTGATTCATATAAGAATGTTCCGTTTGAATTCAGTCTCTATTTTGACTGAAAAACTCTTCCGTCTTATTTCCGTATGAGTTTTCTTTATAGCACATGTCACTTTTCAGTAGGTTTAAGTGCCAATAATTATTTCCCTCTTACATCCGTTCAGATTCCATTTCATTCTCATTATTTTACTCGAGATGAATTTGATATAGGTGCCTGTGATCGATGAATTGTCTCTTCATATCTTGTTGAAATTGATATCTTTTAATGGAAGATCATGGCTTCTGAGTTCGAGGTAATTCTATACCCTTGATTGCAGAAGTAATGATTGTTGTTCTCTTGACTCAAATTAACAAAAAGGCGAACTTACAAAAACTGCCGGCACGAATATTCGTTAATTGTTTTATTATTCCTTCGCAGGATGAGAAACTAGTCTGCAAGTAATTGTATGAAAAAATTGTGACGAACGTTTCAATTTGGATGCGAAATAATTACTTTATAAAAAAAAATGTAATCTCGGCAAGGCTTTGCTAGTCCTTAATTAAGGAATTTTCCAACTGCAGGTGACATTATCGTAGAATCGAAGTGGAATGCGGTTTTGTTTACTTTGCAGTGTGGTTGAAAACAAAATAAGTGTTACTGAGCTTCAGGTCCTGTGTTGATGAGGATGAATAATAAATTTTGATTAAAAGTGCCCGCAGGGAATTGAAAAAATTTTTCCTCCTAAGAATTATTTTTCCCTCGTTGATTTTTCCAGGCAAACAGGTTGAGAGGACCCTTTCGCTAATTTACTCATTTTTCATCCCCAAAGCACCTTGAGTTACATATTAAACTTTATGAAGTTTTTCGGAATTGGTAATTTTAAAATCTGGATTCATTAACCATGGGAAATTAAGAATTTAGTTCAAGCACAATGAATGTGGTAAAATTCATTCAATTCAATAAGTGCGCACTTCAACCATAAACTACGAACAGGTCGAAAATAATGCCATGAAGTGGTCATCAACTAGATACCTCTACTGGCGAAAAGACCTACATTGCATTGACGTAGGGATAAATGTATGTATAGTGATGCCAACAACTATCTGAACTCAAGGGCCTCACAATTCAAGCAATATCCACCTAGTGTCGTTTTTACCACTTGAAGCTGAATATTATTCTTGTTATCTTCCACTCTGTAGTGCTCGTATTTCATTTTTCGGAAGTTCATTCTGTCCATGGTTACACCTACTTGTTTAGCTAATTGAGTTGCGTTTAGTAGGTTACAAAAATCAATAACAGAGTGTGGCGAGTATTTGTAGGTAATTAAAACGTTCCAGCTTGAAAACTGCATGCTATGTTTGCTAATTACCCTGGAATAGCACGCAACCAGGTACAGTGAATTTCAAATCACGGTAGAAATATGCAGTGTCATTGATTTGCGGACTAGATCAATAAAGGGAGAGCAACAGAAACGACTCAGCGAGCAGAAAGGTGTCCAGTCTGTCATGAAATCATTACCAAACAGTCACGGAATATTCCACAAAAGCTTGAAAAAATTGTGCCTATTGAGACACTATGATTACTATCAAAACAGCATAAGCAGATACTCGATACCAGCTTTCAAGCTATAGCCCTTGTTTTTGTAATTGAAAATTAACTTTTAACAATTTGCATTTTTTGTACTTCCCACGTTTTGAATCGTGAAATTCCATAATTCCATTCAGAGACCCTAAATAATTTCGGGATCTAAACAGAATAACAAACCGAAAATCATTTTAAATCATTGCTCTGGGATATTGTTTTACTTGTTATGCATGTCCTAAGACCTCGATTAGAAACCATTTACAATCCGGATAAACTTTTGAACAGGAACATATTTCCTTGAATACGATTGCTTAAATTAAATTATATATCTAACATATTTACTACAACTATCTAGGATGAATTATTTTCGTCCTTGTTACGAAAAATGTTATTCCCAACGTACGTAATGTACCTATTTAAAAAGAACTCATCTTTTTATCCCGGAAATGTTGATCCTTCCTGTTTTCCGAATATATCTAGGATAAGCCCATTTTCTAGTATTTAAGTTTCTAAATGATAAAGGTTGCCTCCAATTCTCCTGAAGGTATTGGGACAAACGAATTGGAAATAATCATGTAAAAAACTTTTGACATTTTTTTTTTCAGAATTTCCAAATGTTTTTCTATGACAAGAGGCAAGCGAGGATGTGGTTCTATTCCGTAAAGTTTAAGATCAGAAAATGCCCACATGGGATTGGGAATTTGGAAAACAAATAAATTATTCAGGAAGTCTGAAAGTTTTTGAAAAGAGTATAAAATCTTATTTTATATTAAGTGGTATCGGTTTTAAACCATTGAAAAGTTTTACAGACAAGAGACAGGTGTGGTTTAATTTCTGTTACCTCATTCATTGGAAATTTCCGTTGATTGTCCATGAAATCTGTCCAGCAAATTTGGACGTGTCTGCCAATTAGTAAAATTTTGTGAAAAAGTGAATTTTGTGGAGTTGATCCTCATGTACATTTTATGCCGATTTTATTTTTACAATAAAAATTAAATTAAGGAAATAAAATTTATATTTTGCTGAAATTCAAGATACGTAACATTACCTGCATTTTTCATGGCAATATTTGCCAAAAATTTTAACACAATTTACAATAACACAAACTTCTCATTTCGTTCATTAAAAATTTATTGATTTTCTCTAATTACGTTATTTTATATTTAATTCACTACCATTTGCATAACATTGCTGTATTTCGGAAAACTCGATTACATGATATCATGATTGTTTTATTTCATTAACTTTTAGATTAAAATTTTTTTAATTAAAATTATTAAACCTTATATTTAAATTATACTTTCATCACTCTTTGAAGTTTCCTTGACAAATAAATGGACTTTCCTTAATAATTCTCACTAGAGTGTTAATAGGTTTTTGCTTATGAGACATACTCGTGTTGTTAATAAAGTTGATTATCAATGACAGATTCATAAATTTACTCTGAAATTAATAATAAATATCATTCATTTAAAATATTTTTTCAAAACCTTTCGATGCAAAGCTGTTATAATTTTCGAAAATCAGTATATAATAACCATAACTACGCTAAGTATTTTAAGTGGAAGTGTAATGGTAGAACTCGATATTACCGGAAGAAGCGAAAAGGGATAACAAGCACAAGGGGCACTAGGGACAAGAAGTAATAATAGTACATTGTTACTCAAGTGGTCAAGGACATAGGGTACACGGGACTGAAGTGAATAGCGAAATAATGTGCACAGTCATTGTGAAGATATCTCCAATCAAAATCTCTCCTTACGTAGTATGTCAGAAATACTATGTACTCATCTGCCTAAGTCGATATATTTTCCCTATTCATACATAACATTTGTACTGACCTTATTACTTTTGACATTTCACTTAGATTGGTAATAGCTCGTTGAAAATATTCAACAGAAACCTTTTATTTATTAATTCAAGTCAAGGTTATACCATTCCCTCAAATGCCCCATGTCTGAAACTGAACTGACACATTTTTGGGTTTTGCTGAAATTCAATGTCGGCCAATGGTATTATAGAACACAATAAATTTCAAGTTTTACAACAATTCCTAAATTAGCTAGAAAATTCAATTATTTTGTCAAAAATTTTCGGTGGAAAAAATGTCATTTGGTATGTATATATTCTTTTTACTCTTATCTATTTATTCTTAACGTATCAGTATTTGGAGTAATTCTGTTGTTTAAGAATATGAACCTCTTGATTGTTCAATTGAAATATGTATATGTATAACACGAAAGGATGACGTTTGTCATCAACAAGGTCGTGTGGAACATTAACTATTTCTTTTTCGGAATATTCACGAATATACAATAAATATTAAGAAGAAACCGACATATATTGTGAGCAAAACTGAACGTGTAATATGTACTATATATGAATAGGTTCATTTGGAAAACAAATATCATACGGAGCGTGTTGTTCTCGAAAAGAGTTCCTCTTCAAACTTAATTCGGTAAATGGATATGTGTCGCAACAACTTTATTCTGAAGAACTGCATTATAAAAATCATAAATTATAAATTCCCTTACAAAGTGCTTCCAACTGGTTTGTAAAATAAAATCGTGCATTGAAGGTATTAACTAGGATCATAATTTAACTTAAAATTAATATGAAATTGAATTTTATTGCATAATCGAGCTCAATTCTAAGTATGGAACGGATATTTGAAACACCAGAAACATACAAAACCCGACACGAAATTCTTAACTGCAGATAATAGAGTTATAAAAAGAACGTTATCGACTTCGTCTCCCAAAATTTGTATTGGTTTCGTATTTCCTTTGGTTGTAATAAAATAAAAGAACCAATAATAAAACAACTATTTCCCTAAAAATCGTTAAAAGAAATTCGATCAAATTTTCCCGTCAAGCGGAAATTATTGCACAAACCGAAGGCAGCATATTTTGAGACTTTGTAGTTCATTTTGAGATTAAATCACTTCGATGATTGCCTTGTAACATATACATTGAAATAGAGAGATCAAATATTGACTAAATGCATTTAACAAAAACTTAAAGCAAGTTTAAAGTCCTTGTTAAACAGCAACGATAGCAGTAGAAGCACCTTGGGACTGCTTGCTGTTACATACATAGTAGCTCGTATAACCCAATTAAACGGATATGCTACACAAGAACAGTATGTAGAGAATTCGTTACAATATCTTGGTTTTTGTATATCAAATGTGCTTTACTTATACTTGCTGAGAATCTTCCGAACCATGACGCCATGCATCCGGCAACAATTTCCCACTAAGGATATGCAATCTTACACTCTGTGTTCATTTCGCTTCGGGTGTGTGATACTTCCTGGATTCCAGATGATGTCTTTGCAAACATTTAGGAAGGACGATTTGAAGTCGGTGAGTGGTGTGGTGACAAAACGATTTAAGTTTCCGGAAGGTGTGTGTATATTATCTAACTGAAATCTCCTTAACCTAACCAATTACAGATTAATCATACAGATTAAATGATGTTATATACACGACAACAACTTCTTGAACTAATTACTGGGCAGATACAGTAAAAATGAAGCATGTTTAAAATATGCAGCAATCAGTGGACATTAATGTTAGTCAATAAAATTTAGGCAATTTATTTAAAGATAAAGAAAGGGATGCGACCCCTAAACAAAGAGCGGGAAAATTTCGCATGTATAAACATGAGGAAAGAAGGTGTTATAATTTTGCAAGCCACATTATTAAAGCATGATTCTTTATGTCTTTTTTACGACCCTAGTACCCTAGTACATCACTAAAAACGTAATGTTTGTGTCCTACATTTGCCCTACATTTTTGGAGCCATTATGCTGCTGTGTGCTATTCCTTGTACAAGGTGTGCTATTAAAAAGTTATATTGTCTTGCTCTCTTCAAAGGTAATGCCGTGAACTCAAAAATTATATTTCACCTGCGAGGTTTAAGTTTCGAGTATCACAATAGGAATAAATTCTCTTTCCGTATTGAACATTCTATACAAGATCCTGTTATTGTTGACATCATCATGTTGATGATGATTCACCTGATACTTAAAGGATTTCTATTGTGTCCTTCGAACACATTTTCGAAGAAAATACGATACATTTATTCATCTTCCTAACAGACACACACGAAGCTCTAGTAAAGTATCTTAAAGAAACTTTCCTAAGGTTGTAGCTAAGTCTCAAAACAAAATCATCCATTGCACTTGAAACTTTATTTTTTGTTTGAACAATAAATACTATGTATCCTTGAAAGTTCACAAATTTTTGGAGCCTAAGAAAACTGAATTTTTTTTGTTTTATGATGAAGCTGCACTTAAAACTTTCTAACATATAGCTCACATGCCTATTATTTAAGCATAAATATAATATTTTTAACTGCGATAAACCGTAAAATTTATCTTGCATCCTAGTGTTTTCATTGTTACCATTTTTCATTTTTATTTTAATGTTGTACTCACTTTTTCATATCGTCAGAACAGTGACAAGTAATGAGCTGCTTCAATGGTGTAGAACAAAGATCTTCAGAAAATCTTCTGCAACAAGTTTACCCACAGAAATAGAAATTATTGAAAATTCACAATGACTTTTTAAATTAATAACATAACACTAGTCGATTATTTAATGTGATTATTTAACATTGCATCGATCAATTTTCTTATGGATATTTGAAAGCATGTTAACATTATGTTCAGACAATGTTCAGATAATGTAACATTGAATCAGATAGTACCTACCGAAACAAATAGACTATTATATTTAAGGTAAGGATCCTAGATTTCCAAAATATGTCAGCCTAAATCGTGTAGACTTACATTGAAAATATTTTTGACAATTCATGCTACAGAGAATTTTCATGTAATTATGAAAGAGTGTCTCACAAAAGACTAAAACTCCATTTAAGCTGGATAATACCCAAACATCATCTCGTTGTATAGCAGTGTGACGTTAAGGACGATTTCAAAAAAGTCGTTTTTCCTTTAGTAAAGTAACTGAAACGAATTTTCATATTCGCATTTGGAACAATTACACCACTTCCTTTCTGATAAAAACCTTCTGTGCAATTTCATGTTTTAGATACTTTACAAAGTTCTATTCGGAAGCTTGATATTGCATCAATTTCAATTTGGCAAAACCCGCCTTACATGCTTGCGAATATGTTTATTGATATTGCACGACTTAGTTGAACATGTGTCTTCACAAATACATTCAAATGTAAAAAGGAAGACTGTAAAAATCGCCAGAAGCATCCAAGGACAAATTTATCTCGGATGAAAGTTTTATCAAAAGTTCCTTCAAGCTCTATCTGGACATTTTAGCTGAACGGAAATTAATTCGATGAGGATATTAAAAAAGTTGCAGCAGGATATCGGTTTGTTTCCGTTAGGTATTTGGAAAATACTCAACCATAAATTATTTTTCCTGTATAGAAATTTCTCAGACCAATTTGACATTTATCCAAAATAAGCTCCACATCTCGAAACGATTTATATATATCCCGTTAGTATGTTAAAATGAGATTCCCTGTGATAGAAAAGATGTAAATCGAGGATATATTTTTTTATTACGTTAACATCCTTCTATCCGATCAATACAAATGTGTGGGACCACATTTATCAACGAATCATAGCTAATAAAGTAAGGAGGTGTTTTATCCGAAAATCACTGACTAGATAATCGTAAATATACTTTTGAATTATTAATACACCTGGAATGAGTCTGATACCAGCTTTGTCCGGACATTGCTACGACCAAACAGGAATTCTGTTTAAATATTTGTGGTTAATTACTAAACTAATTTTCATTAGGACGAGGATTTCAAAATTCTGTCATTAGATTGTGCGGTCCACGAACACGAATCGTGAATATCCTGAATAAATTTTATTTCAATACTGAAAACTATAGAATTCAAATGAAATGTACGTAAAAAAAGGTGTAGAAAAATTTTAGCACACCCTCAGGAATGAAATGCATGCAAATATAATTCACGAAGCTTGCGAGTTACCTGTTAAAATGTTCTGCTCAATGCAAAGTTTCACTCTCTCGCCAATAAAGTTTCTATAAAATGGAACAAAGCCATAAAAGCCAGAAAAAGAGAACTAGCTAAAACCAGAAACCTCCAGACGAACCAGGGGTATCCATGTACCTGTTTGTTTGAATAATTTATTCCTCTATGGAATGTTGATTTTCCCCTCAGCATTAAGATAATGTCTGATACCTTTATATATTTTATATTTGAATAGTAATGTAACATCTCGGTCTGGAATGTTCGGGCTTTGGGAAAGAGGTGAGTTCAAGATCTGGGAATAGACTCAAGTACGGATCAGAAGTTGTGAATGAACCATAAAGTATTTCTGGGCCAGAAAAGGGTAACTCAGGGTCATATCAAGATTCAGTTTCAGTCTCATGGTATTACATATAGTTTTACTAACGCACACAATGAAATGCACCTCTAAGTAATTTCTGCTTTTGTCGAAATTCAAAGACGTTCACTACTTAATCCTCATGATTGGCAAATGTAATTGAACCCAATTACTCAATACATCGAAGAAGGTTCTTTCAATGATGGTTGAACACTTCCTTAGTAACCTTTTGCCAGAAACAAGCGACGCACGAGTATTATGTTATTTTCTCATTATTTGCCTCCAAAACTTGTATTAGTTAATGATGGAAATTCTAGACTGTGATTTGTCTTGCAGTAGGTGTATCTAATTTTTGAAAAATACCTACACCTCACTGTGCAATATTTCATTGTCCCAGCTTCGTATCAATGAGGAAATCAAGAAGGATGTATAAAAACTTCAAAATTGGCATTCCTTTCGTTTGAAAGAAATTTTTTTATTATTTTGGCACGCATTACTTTTATTCAGGAAGTAGACTATAAGTACGAACCTACCTAGAAAACAATACACGTGCGCATACATAACTAATCCCGTCTACATAATTTCCACTGAAACCAAAATTCTGAATTCCTTCGTATAATTGAGAAAAAGCTTTTCAGGATTTTCATCGTCCTTGTAAAGTAACGATTTCAAGCCGCTGGTTTAAATGATCCTAGATTTGGGTACAAGGTCAGAAGTCTTAGAAGAATGAATTAGTTTCAATTTTAAGGAGGTGGATATATGTATATCTGCATGAACCTATTCCTAAGAATTTGCCATGTTTCTATTTTCTCGGGCAATAGATTTTAATCAAGTTTTATAAAGATGTAAAATGTATACAATGAGAAACATCTAAAACCTGGTATTATGTATTATCCAGGAAAATGTCTGAATGCAAACCAAGCTATTTTAATCTGTAACGTCAGAAATTGGTATTTATTGATGTGAGAAAACTTAAAAATTTTCAATAATAATAACCAACCATTGATTTGAGTTTAGAAGGAGTGGAATTACTATTCCATTCAAGGGGAAGTTGACATTGATTTCAATTGTAGGTACTAATAGGTATAGTTTGTGTAGTGTTACAGGTTACAAATATGTATACCAGAATACAATAACGGCTAGTCACGATCTGCTCCGAATAGACTGGCTAGTTTAATCAGTCAAATTGCAATACATACCTATTTCTGTGTCCAAGTTCAAAAGGTCACAGTCATATGAATTAATGGTCAAAAACCACGCGAAATCCTAATGGAATGTTTTTCGAATTAAGAACGGTAATGTCACTTTTATGGGAACCATGAATAAAATGGTAAATTATTGATTGTACTCGTTGCACTAAATAACTAAACTCCCTTGGATGTTTTAATCTTGAAATGTACACACATGCAATCACTTATTCATAGCAAGTTTATAATGAAGAGCAGAAGGATTTAGAAATCAATGTGTACAATGTAATGCACCTCGATGGAAGCTGCAATTGCATACTCTGCAGCTTTCAACAAATTGAAGTTGACTGCACTTTCATCAATGCATTGTTATTACTTACTTGTACCTAACATTGTTTTATTATATCCAATGTTGAATGTATTTTACGAATCAATTAAGGAATGCAAATGAAATCTATCATTTATTTATATATTACTTCATTAATTATTATTATTGTAATTCAGTGGCTACGTATAACAATTCCTGATTTATTAAAAGCAACGTTCAACACAGCCATCGTATGATAACAAACAATAGCGAATGCTACTCAGGAAATAATTGATATCCTTTATATTGAAAACACGTTTTTGTTCTTTTATCGACTGTTGAAAGCACAGCGAGGTTGGGTCAATGACCTGTAACCCCTGGTTTAATTCCATTTTTATAAACATTCACAGCCGCAGAAAATAGCTGAGTAATTAACTTCATGTTTTCTCTGAAAAACTCAGACTTCTCGGTTCGTGTCACGTGATGTAGATACCGTCCATAATAATCAAAGTGTTGGTATTTGTCCGTCTGGTTGATTTTATCAGGACATTTTGCCCAGACACTTTCCAATGGACAGAGGAAGGACTTGTTAATGAGATTGGTCTGATTGAGTTAACATTGCACGCAAGGATAAACTTCCTGGAACCCACAAAATGAACAATCGTCATATAAATATTTCATGTTTTGTATGAAGCATTTATGAAACTTAAATTTTCGTTTATAAATTTAGCTTTAACTAGTAATTTACTATATCCCTCAAGAGTCCATTTAAACAAATTTTATTAGAGTAACGGACAGAGTATCGCCTAAAAAGCGATGTGCTATAATTTATCTTGTTACTTAAATGATGCAATATTGCTATTGTAAATTTTCATTTGTTTGATTTAATGGAAAAGCAAAACTTTCTCAACAACTACTGTTCTGGAATCTGCTAACGTCTAAAACATTCAAAACTTTTGCAATATTTTAACTTTCATTTAAGAAACTTCTAAATTGTGGTGCATGGTATGTGAGGCTTAAGTCTAACTTGTAATTTCGTGGGTACTATAACTCATATATGACCTCATATAATTACGAGTTTCGTCCCATTTGACTTAAAAGTTTCTTAGCCAAAAGGAAGTTTCTGTGTCACAACAAGCCCCAAATGGGATATCAAAGAATTTCAATGGCAATGCTGTATTTACATTATTTATCACAAAGTCATAGGCTTATGCATAGATTTTAAAAACAAATTTGATGTAGGGACTAAACGTAAACAACATGATATGGCGACAAATGATTTACCTGGCTTCGCTGAACTTCAATAGAAAATTGCTTTTCATAACACAAACAATAATTAACATAATCTCGTTGGGTTCAAAGTAAATTTATTTAAATTAATTTCATATTCAGGCAAAGATACACACAATTGCTTTGAATATGAGGAAAAACAATGAGACACGCAATCATATTCAAGAGTACGGCTGTAATTATCTGCAATTTATTGTAATTTTATGCAGATTTTATCATTCATTACAGATTAATTTCGAATAATTTTTATTTTCCTATATATTTTCATGGTAACTGCCAGGATCATAGCCTATGAAATACATTCACACACAACTTTACAGAGTGACACAATACAATCCGGTGGTGAATTAAAATAAACTTAATTAATCCCATACCCACACGAATGAGGTATTATATGTATTTTCGTTTTCTTACGCAAAAGCAATCACACTCACAAATTATGCATGACCTTAATACTTTAATTGATCCTTTGCTTCTTCCACAAAAAGGAAAGACTTGTTAAGAAAATTTGGCTCCTCTTCAATCCATCAATGAAAGAAATAGCTACTCCTATCTTTAATAAAAATTGTGTTTCTGTGAATGCTCACACGTCCTTGATATATTTTATCCGTTCGTCCTATTTTTGGAAGATCTGAATCTGTAATTTATTTATCAACGACGTTAAATATTTATCAGTGTGACTTTGGAAGGATGTATTTTGCACTTGTTGAGAACATTGTTTTCTATTTTTCAACGCCAAAATTGGATTAATGTCCTTTCGGGATTGTCTGGTGAAAATAAATTTTATTTTGTTGCATGTATCCAAGTTTTCAGGATTCGTTCTTTGTTTCTCTCAGCTCCTTATATTTTAAACTCTGATAAGTGCTTATCGGAACTAATGGTTCAATAATTCACTTGTTTGGAAAAGTTTTTCGAACACGTATCATTCACTCCATGGACTTGTAAATAAATTATTTGTTTTTCTTGAGTTTTTCAACTATTAAAATTTTAATCCAATACAGTACAAAGCTGCTATTTGATGTGAAAAATAAATCTGGACCATCAGTTAAACTTTTTCGAATGATTTTTCTTGAAACTGGGTTCTTTCTTCAAATATGTGCTTGAACATTGAAAACAATCAGTTGATGATATCATAATTCAGTATCATTTCTGGACATTATTGAAACTAATATCAGCTCATTTTGCTTGCTATACTAATTTGTTACCCATAATTTGGTACTCATATTACCCGGTAAAGCGTGGACTGCAAGGAATGTAATTGGTTTCAAAAGGAAATTCGTATAGCTAACTAATTCTTATTCATCTAATTGTATTTCCCGAAGCAACTAAATAAAACCGAAAGTCGTAGTCAAGGTCCACGCCGTAGATATTCCGTGAAAACTTCGGGGTAAAATCATAATAAGTGTTTCTTATAAGTATGTGCTTAAATCAATCTCTTTAATACAATGGTTATATAGATTAGTACGGTGACAGAGTAGATAAATCACAAGTTTATTGTTTTACGTTGTTTTTTAATTTCTTCTTCAATGCTGCCGTAGGTCTGACATTTGCTTGGCACTGAGCATGTGAGGTATTTTGAATTCATTTGATGCGAGCTTTGCCTCATTTGGTTCTATTAAATGCGGCGCATATTTACGGCTCATATGACACAATTTCTTTCATTTTTTCAGTTTTAAATTTAATACCGATTTTATACTTATATTCAGGTCCTAATAGTAATTTTCAAACTCTTTACAATTACAATCGCATTATTAGTCTCGAAGTTATTAGCGATTGAAATATGACGGTGTTTTGTAACACAAGAAAGTTAGACTGGCTACCAATGTTCATACTCAACGAGAAGAAAGACGTTTTTACATTAATATCCATCAAGAAATCAAATCTCACTTCGTCGTATCAATAATATATTTATGGACGCATATTCTCCAATTTGGGACTTTATCTATTTTACGATAGAAACTTGATGGAACCAGTATTGCATGAGAAATAATTACATGTAAATGAAGATGGTTAAAATTACTTCATGTGGCTAAACAACCAGCAGAAGTAAGTGCTACACTTTAGTGCTACATATTCGTTCAAAAAAACATCGTCAAAATGTTTTTCGACATTTCCTTTGGTTACTCTTTCACAAAAACTAATCAAAATGGAGCCAACCAAGTTTTCAATACGTTCAATTGAAAAATTGAATTTAAGTTTTACCCAAACAACTTTTATTCAATATAAATCCACAAATGTATGTTATAGTTACATACTTCATCGAAGTTTGTCCTGGTCGCTTGGTTCTCTTATGAGTGCACATAAAGGACGCATAAGAATACAGAACTTTACCACTTTGAAAGTTTAGTTGAAATGTCATGAAAAGTGTATTTGTTATGCTTGGATAGTTCTTCTCTCAACCGAAATGCAAAGGGACACCTCTTATACGTGTGTCCAAAGTTTGTATTTTGGTGAAACCTTTTGAATATTAGTTACTAACGAGACATACAAGATCTGATGAATAAAACTTACAAATACCACGAAATAAAATATATCACCTTCCATGTTGCAGGAAACTGAATAGTCAAAAGACAAGGATTCATAGAATTTCATTAGTGTAATTTATTATATTGGAATTGACACAAATATGAAAGTTACTAATTTTCCAACTCATTGGTGCTCCCTTAAGGAATAAAAATGGTTCTATGTCTCAAGTGGAACGAATTTCCAAGCACCGGAAATCTCATTTTGAGTCACGAAATGAAAGAATTGATGTTTTTATTGTTTTTCGTCTCTTTCAACCCTCGTCCGACTCAATGAACGTAACTTAATTAAATTTATCAAATTTTCGTGGTGTCCTTGAATGAAAATCAAAATGTCCCTGAACCAAAATAACCTCCAAAAGAAATTTCCAATTGATTTGAGGTTTGAGTCAGCAGTCTGTTGTTCAGTTGTGGACTATTTTAATGAAATTGATGAATTGCGATACTCGACCGTTGATTGAGTTTAATTACCATTCATTTAGAGATCAATTCACTGGTTGAGTGGAAGTCCTTGCTTCAAAGAAAATTATTAGTGCTTTGACCTGATATTTAATATTGTTTGTACTTCTCGTGGTATGATATAAAAACAAAAATGCAAATTTATATGACGATTTCATATATTTTCATCGTTTCATCGCTCGCTTCTGATTCGCAAGAGATTTGAAGTGTGAATGTACGGCAAGAATGTTTTATTTAAATACATCTTAAGCCACTTGAGGCAATTTCCTATATTTTCATGGATAAATAATAAATAAAGGATTAATTTTATTCAATAAATTTTCTCAAATAAAGTATAAATAAACTGAATAAGCAACTATTACTTTATAAACTCAATAATTAAACAAAGCAAAATATTCAATAAAAAAGGTATCAGTCCTACTCTTAGAGATTCTGCAAACAAATGGCCTATGAAATGGAATATAAATTTCGAAATTGATAATTTTATGAAGGTGCACTATGAAACCTGTGTTTGAATGAATTTACGAGAGACAATTTACTAGTCCCTGGTTTGTGTTATTTATAAGTCCAGTAGGAAAGAATTTTGTTTATCATAGCACTTTAGTCATTTACTTAATGTTGAGCTAATGTTGCACGTTTTCCTCAATATAACTCATTTGGGAGTCATTCATTTTGTTCTATTATTTTAAAGGAGTTGAAATTGGCTTCGAGAAATCCGCGAATGACGGCTATAAAAATTCATAACATAAATTTACTTTCAAACAGAACCTGTGTTGTTTTGAAGCAAATGGTTTTTTTATTACGCATTTTTCTATTACCTATATTTCCTTCCAAAGTTTTTCACCCACCAGGTTGGGTACAATATCACTTCTGTGCTTACTAGTTATTTCTTAATACAAGTCTCAAAGCAATATTGTGATATGTTCCTGTATAATGGCAAATATCCAAAACTAACTTAAATCGACGTTGTGCAAAACAAACTTCTTGACAGAACATTTCCAAAAAAGGATTTCTATTACAGGGCATTTTAAAAAACGGAAATGTTTTGATAGAAGAAATCTCATTTGGTTTTTCAAATATTTAAAAATTCTGCATCAATTCTACTCCTGCATTTTGACTTTTTTGGTTCTGCGAAGTTCGTTATCGCCTTCAAGCTTTACAGCGCAATATGATTTCGGTGTATTGACTGCATACTTTAAATTTAGATGACACAAATCTACTTTTCATCAATGAGAACATGATAAACGTGTTAAACCTGTTCCCAAATTAAGAAAAAATTTATAAAAATTAAATGTTTTTGGTAATAACAAAATAAAATACTTTAATAAAACCCAAACTGGTTGATGCCAAGGTGAGAAAAAGGGTATCTTAAATTCCAATGAGGATTAAATTTGTATTTATTATATATTATAATATCATCTACATTTAGATATGTGTATTTGTTTGTATGCAGAGTGAGTAAAACACGTAATAACGGCAATAGTGTTTTCGAAATAACACTTAATAACAGAGCAGACTGGAGCTCAGTGTTTATAAATTGTTCGTAGCCGTCGGATATCAGTAACATTATAGAAGTCAGTTGATGGTTGTATAGAACTTAAGAAAAATTAAAGATGCAATACATTTTGGGTATACTTGTTGGAGTTATGGTTGCTTATACAGCATGTGCAGAAAGTTACTTGAAGGAAAAACGTGAATATAGCTACTTTGATTATATTTTTCCGCAGAACATTTTAAGTATGGTGCAATTATTTATTAGCGGAATGGTTATCACCGTGCGATACACACGAACCGAACTATGACAACTGCGTAAGGACCAATACTCAAGAATTATTTCGAAGGATGGCAACTGGATTACCTGGATTCACGGCCATCGAATCAGTAGATCCTTTTAAAATAAATCGAATCAATATAGAAGAAACAGGATCTGGGCCAGTGAATGTCAAAGTAGAACTGCGCAACGTTTTGGTGCATGGATTTAAAAACATTGTTGTGAAACATAGCCGGTATGTGGTTGAATATCAAAAACGGCGACTTTTTATTCGAACCTATTTACCCTAGCCCGATCGGAAATACAAACTGGAAATTACAAATTTCTCTTCCTCAAGTTAATGTTGAAGGAAAATACAAAATTGATGGACGAGTCCTTATTATTCCACTAATTGGTGATGGTCCGTTCAAATTTCGACTTTGTTAGTAATATTCCAAGTTTAGTGCGACTACTAATTGTGACTTCTCTTAGTTAACCTCACGGCAGGTGTTATAACACAAGTGAAATTGTATGAGAAACATGGCCATAAATTCTACAATATTAGCAATCTCAAAGTAAACTATAAAATTGAAGGTTTCAAAATAAGAATGGAGAACCTATTCAATGGAAACCAACTGCTTGGTATAACAGAAGTGATCTGACTTTATGCTATCAATACTAAAATGTTTTACTTATTTCAGGTGATGAAACAAATTCTCTTCTCAATGAAAACTGGGCAGATGTGGCTGATGCCCTGAAGCCAACAATTCTAAGAACAGTTGAAGCGATCCTGTTGCAAATAGCCAAGGCTGGGTTGGACTTTGTACCAATAGATTACATATTCAAGGATGTAGAAGAGTTGCACCGAAATTAATTTTGTGATTTTCAGAAGCAGAATAGTTTTTGCTTATATGATATATTGAATATGGCATGTATTTTTTGGTATTAAATTTCATAGAATCAATAGAAGCTTTATCAAACTAAAAGAAAACCGCTTAAGATTGGGAAAAAACGCAGAGATCGTGCTTAGTACATAAAATCTAAATTTAGATTTCCATGATACAAACCTTCGTACTAATTTTGGTTCGTTCATCAGAAAAATTGTTGACTAAGAAGCCTACCCCTACTGATTGGTTTTTCCCAAATTTAGGAACAAAAACTAGATGTTAGCGCTCACCGTCGAATATACTATTAGTATGTAAAATTTCAGATCGATTGATCAAACAGTCTAGGAGGACTTTGGTTGCAAAGGTTTCATATTTCGTCGACGCATAAGAGCTTCGCTCGCTCAGCTCAATCAATCAATCTAGTAAATCTGTATCCACTTAACATAAGGTACAAGCGATAAGAACGCTTTTCGGGTGTTGTCAAAATGATTAAAAGCAAAATACTCAAAGGTATCATATTTATCATGCGAAATCTGGCTGACAGTCTCAGGAAGTCATTTATCTCAATAGCATTATAATTGACATATTATTGTGTCACATCCATCGATTGCCAACATATATTTTGATTTTTTACCTGAAAATCGGGTTTCCTTTACAGGGAGAAAAGAAGCTTTGTCTCTCAACTTAATTTTATTTAAGTAAAAGAAAAAGATTTGTTAGTGTGTTCACAATTAATACTGTTAACGGAGGTTCACATCCCAACGTGAACGTGAAAGTGGTTTTTGTCACTTTCTTACATATCGAGTGAAGCATCACTCCTTTTCTGTGTACCTAAAGTGAAAGTAGAACAATTTGACCCTCGCCCGCTCTCACTTTCGAAAACAAAAGCTCATATCCTTGATTTCGAATCGAAAAAGTAGTTCTTGAAAAATACAGCAGATGAATTTTTCAACAAAAAAAGAAAGGTTGATGCTTCACTCCATATGCGAGGAACGAATAAAAAATCATTCTCACGTTGTGATTGTCACAACGTTTTCCGAAAAGCGAGAGCGAAGAGTTCCTTTACGCCAGAGGGCTGAGACGTGACGTTTGCAGTACCACGAAGACCGTGCGTAATGAGGTGAAGAGCAGCATGAAAAACGGGCCGGTAACCTAAAGAGGATTTCGGGTGAGACCTCAACCAACCCTTATAAGTGCCCCGAATGTTGAGGTACTTAGAACAGACTTAAGTCGGGTGAAAAACGAATCCGACTTCGAATTATATGGGGACCAAAAATGTCGATGCCATGGGCGATCGATCCAGATCCCTGACGTGTAACAACACATATTTTGGATATTTTTAAGTATAAACCTGAATTCTTTTCCATAAAATAATTAATCATAATTTTGGAAGTCAATTCCATTATTGTATCCGATAATAACGGTGTAGAATGAAAAAAAAACCACCTACAGAACAGAAATACCTGGTGCATGATTTTGTCAAATAAAGCGAATAAGGAGAGATACACATTATGATTAATCCTATTTTACTCTATTCACGGCATGCAATCTTCTATTTAAATCCACGGGAACATGCAACTTCAACCAGTTGCTATCTTCTGACTGGTGCAATATGAACAAAATCTTCCCATGGAATACACATTATATAGTCACTTAATAATGTGTATCTGGAAGGATAGATATCTATCATGACGATGATGACTTGAGATTTATCTGAGCTAGTGAATTCAAACGACGTAGACTATCCTTACCAGAAGAGTGAACGAAAAGATGGTCATCGGTATTATCCAGCAGCTCAAGTGTTGAACATTTTTCAAAGAAGTCTAATTTTGTTTCCTGGACCGAATATTTTATGTTGTCATTTTATCTTTTTTACTTGCTTCCAAGCTTCTTATTTATGACTCTTATCGCTTTCTTAAGGAGAATTTCACTGTTGACTTTTTGCAGAAATTTGAAGAAGCCTGAATCTCCGTACCACAACGAGCTGCCCGAAATTCCAAATGCTTAACTACAAGTCCTCAGAGGGAAGCAGTTTTTCCTTTAATGGTTTTTCTTTTCAAAACTTAAATTATTCACGTAATTTACTTGGTAATTTTGTTACATCTGCGATCACAATTTCATTAAAAGACAATTTATCATGCAAACTTGCACAAGCAATTTTGTTATTTATACTTTCTCTTTTCTAAAAATGTCCTCATCCATCTATGTCGTCGTTTTTTCTTAATTTATTATTGATGAATTAATTTATTATTGACGAATTAATTTTCCTAAAAGGTATTCAACTATGTTGAATCATGTAAACTGGCGTGCAGCAGATGCACGCAATTGTAAAATCTAATCGATGTTTGGTTTGACATCAGGAAACTTATCTGATTATCTACTTTGGTTGCTATAGAATGAACAAGACTCCGGTGCTTCTTCTTGTAGTATTTATGTCTAGCTAGTCGTCACAAATAAATATACCTATATGTGTAATCATTTAACTACTGTAGTCAGTTAACGTTGAACTTTCGCACTTTACCCGTCAAGGGTTCTTGAATGCGATCCTTTTCATATGTTTGCATCAGAATAACGATATAGAAACTGGGTTAAAAATTCTATTCCTTGATAATCATTTTCCCAATGTGCATGTTGAAACATGGCATCGGAACGACTCGTAGGAATAGTTTGAGCTTCACAAGCTATGCATGTAACTCTACTTGCAAAGAAACACATAGATTTGCCATCAGAAATAATAACTAAATTTTTATAAAGTATCAAACATCTTTAAGATTAACTTTTAAAATTTCTTGGAAACACGTTGGAGTTGTAATTCTTTATTCTAAATTCCAATGTTACGAATCATTTATTGGACAGAAATGTATTTCTAATGAATTTTGACGGTAATTTTATAAAACCTGAGGGAAATTTGAATATAGCCGTAGAGTAAAATTCGGTGATGACGACTCTAAACCGTCTCAAAAATGGTTATCACCAAGAAGCTGTTACCCTCCAGAAAGGTGTCGCTGAATACGCAACTCATTCAATTTTCGCGTGTATTTATGGTACATGTCAACAGCACTTAAAAGAAATGAAATCATTATGTACTTGAAAAGCAGCAAAGGTAAGGACATAGTGTTATCTGCTGCCTTGGATACCTCTTGCTGAATTTCCTAGGTGGTGCGCTTGAATTTCGCATCCGTTATATTGGTACCTGGTGGTGTGATATCTCTCAGTTTCCACTTTGTGGCTGAATTTAGTTGTCGTGAAACACATTCACAAGTGTTAGGTTATCTGCAAATATATTGTATAACGTGACTAATTCATAGCATCAACATTTTGGCAGGAAAAGGTTTTGAAGTCAAAGAATTCGTATATTTATTCGGTAATGATGCAGTTCACATACTACCTGGGTAACTTCAATCGTCTTAGAGTGTTATGTTATGGTTTTTATCGACAAAAAGTGTTAGATTCAAAGTGTTGATTTTACCTAATACTGTGCGTCTAACAGACGGGTTGGAAGTGATGGCTTCTATTCCAAAGGATTTTTAATTCCAAAAACAACTTTTGTTTTCCAGATATACTGGGTATACCATAGGTGCAACTAGGAGGCCGCTCTCTTAAAATGTATTTCCTTGGACTGACTTACATTAAATTTTATCGCTTTATTTATACCTAGTAGTTTTTACTAAATTATGACTCAATATGACCTAATTGCACAATGAACAATCTAATTGAACTTGAAATTGGAATGTTCAGTAACTCCTTATGACCCATATAAATTATGAAAAACACTGTGAATCGAACTTAAAAAAAAGACTTTATTTGGAAAGTTTCGTTTATTCTATGGTTGACAATAACTTCAGCGTCTCCGACCGACTAACTAACCTAAACTCTAATTGCTCAGCTTATATCTAAAATATACTGCTGGTCTCGCATTTTCATGCTTGGGAAAATAAGTTTCCCAAGCATATTCCTGGAATCGATCATCGAAAGATCGAGCGACAAAATTCTAGGAACTTCAATCAAATGTTCCCATGGTTGAACAGGTGCACCAAATGCAATAATTCTCAGAATTGCATTTGGTACATACTCGTACTGTTAACCTCTCCCGCCTTTAATTTGAAATCCTCCTGGATTTTTCGGCAATCTAAATTTTTATCTTTTAATTCTTTGACGTAAATTTTAACTTTCTTATTCTTTTGCAGCAAGACAAAAAATGAAATTATTATCAAAGATAAAATTATGAGAATTACTGAACCAGCAACATATTGAACATTTTTATGATATTTTAACAGATTTATGTGTTTCAGGTTTACAAAATTTCTTAATACAATCTCTTCTAATTCTAATTTTTTTGTGAAATTATAAATTTTAGCTTCTTCATAGTAAAATCTTTCTACAATTTCTATCTTTTCATTTCCAAAAGTTTGATTTAGTATTTCAATTGTACAATTATTAATCGTTATAAGATAATGACCATTTAAAGTAATATTCCTATCATCACATCTGTTGATTATTTTAGAATTTTTCATATTTTTACAAAAAATAGTACTGTCATCAAGCTGTTTTACTTCAGTTACAATGTTTTCTCTTAACATACAATTCTCTCTAATGATACAATTATTCATTAATTCTAATTCATTTTCATATTGAATTTTATTTTCATACTTATATTTAGTTCCATTTATTTCTAACATGAATTGATCTTCTAGGATCACTTCTAAATGATCTCTGGTTGGGGTTGCCGTTAAAAATTTATAATTTAACATTTTATAGGAATTTGGGATTTTTATTGCTATAATTAGCGTGTGACTTTCGTATTGTAATAGGCCTACTCTTATGTTTTTCAATTTATAGAAATCTAGTTGTGTTTTTTCTAGTTCGGTTGTTGTCAACATGCTAGGGTGGATTAACCCATGTTTTGTTAAAGCTATATTGTCAATTATTTGATTCAGTTTTTCTTCGAATGTTTTAAGTTTAAGGAATTGATCTGTTCTGTATTGATGTGAAATGATATGTTTTTTATTTTCTGTTAGGCTTTCATATTGTTTTGTAATTTCATTTCTATCAGATTCTATAATATTTTTAATGGTGGTGATTGTTTTATTGAAGTTTGAATTAATTTCGATTTGGTTATTTAAGTTTGTTACTGCATTTTCCATGTTACTATCTACTATTTTTAAATGATTAGTTATTTCATTACGATCAGTCTCGTCCATGGTACCAAATAGCCATTTCTGAGCTGTCCCTACTAGGTTAATTAAGCCTCTTTTTGATCTCACATGTTTTTTGGGTTTGATAGCATTTAACTTAGCATGTATGTTTTTTATTTCGTTTTGAATTAAGGGGTCTTGTCTAATGTTTAGTTCGTCAATGTTCTGTTCTAGTAAGTCCATAGTCTTTCCTATTTCGTCAGTGTTTATCATGTGAAGGATTATTTTAGCGTCCTTAATAACTTCTGTCAGTCCCATGTTTATAATAGTGTAACCATTATTGGTTGTAATTGGGGTTACGGTCAGTTTTGCTGTGGTTTTCCGTGCGAGTAAGGTTAGTATCAGGAGTACTACGGTCGTTACCTGTAAATTTTCGTGGTCTTTTAACATTCATTGGATGTTCATTATTGTAGTTTTTAAGTCTATATCTTGGTTTATTTTTATAATAATTCCTTCTATAATCTTTAACGGGTAGAATATGCCTTTTTTCTTCATATATTTCCCTATTTTTGTTTAATTTGCCAATTGTTTTCTCTTTATATTTTTCCAATCTTTCTTTCAATGTTAAGGGGTTTGCTAGCATAGCTTCTTTTGGGGTCATTTTTATAATGGAATGAACTCTTTCGTTATAATTATCTACTGCCCTGTGTATCTTTTGAATCAATGTTAGGTCTAAGTTTTTCATGGAGACTATTTTTTCTTGGAGGGTTGAGTGGAACCTCTCAATGTCGCTGTTTCCTGTGTGGGTATTGGGTTTAGAAAAATGCATTTCTACAGCGTGTTCCCTAAAGAATTCCTTAAGATTTTCTGTGTTAAATTCATTATCCGTTATAATTTTCTTGGGTTTTGAGAATTTCGAAAAATGTTCCTCTAATACTTCTATTTTCTTTGTCCAGTTTCTATTGGGCAATTGGTAAGCATATGCTTTCTTTGTTAATTTGTCTAACAACGTGAGAAAAGGCTGTTTCATAAAATAATATATATCCATATGCAAAATTTGGTTTGGTTCTGAGGGAGTTTCACTAATTTTGTATTTAAGTTTAATCGGTTTTCGCTCATATTTCGTTTCCAAGCATGTTTTACAATTGTTAATTATTTTTGTAATTTCTTTTACAAGATGGGGGTAATAAATTTTATTTTTTAAATTGTGGTAAGTCTCTATGATACCACTGTGAATACTTTCTTGGGTATGGTATAGAGATATTTGCTTGTGAAGTTCCTCTAGGGTTCGTATTTCTCTAGCCCTCATTGTTGCTTTAACAAATTTTGTTTGTTTATCATGGCTATATAAGTTTATAATTATTTGTTGTATTTTGTTAAATTCGTGGTATGATAGTTCAGTGTAAATTCCCGTAGTTCCTGGTTTTATATATCTTCGTAATAGATCTATCCAATATTCTTCATCTTTACTCATATCTACTGATATTATTCGTCGATTGTGAAGAGTTTCAATTTCGTTTTCAGAGTCATAGCTTAGGATTAGTTGTGTTTTAAATTTATTAATGATGGTTTCTTTAATAGGAATGTGATCCAGAAGTTGCTCCTCTTGGGAGTGGATCGTTGCACCATCAGAAACAACATTTATTGATTGATTTTCTTCAACTTCGTCCTTGTTCTTTGTGTCCGGGATTCTACTTAAGAAATCAGCTATTTTATTTTCTTTTCCCTTCAAATATTCAATGTCGAATTTATATTCTTGGAGTTTAAGTAGCCAACGCTGATTTCTTTGGCTAAACTCCTTTCCAGAGTACTTTTTATTCAAATATTTTATGGGTAAATGATCCGTTATGATTTTGAATCTATTACCCCACAAGTATGGCCTAAAATACCCAACAGCCCATACGATGGCAAGAAACTCTTTGTCCGTTACTGAGTAATTCCTCTCGTGTTCATTTAGTGACCTTGAGGCATAACAGACAGGTTGGTTATCCTGTGTCAAAACGGCTCCTAGTGCGAAATTACTTGCGTCAGTGAACAACGTGAAGGGTTTGTTAAAGTTTGGAAATCTAAGGATTGGATGTTTAATGATATTCATTTTAAGAGTTTCAAAGGCTTGGATATATTCTGGGTCGTTGACGTTTATTTTCTTACCTTTTTTTAAATATTTGGTCATGGGGTTCGCGATTTTAGCGTAATCTTTAACAAATTTTCTGTAGAAACCTGTAGTGCCTAAAAACCCTTTTAATTGTTTTTCCGTAGTTGGAAGCGCGTAATCTTTGATACAACGTATTTTATTCGGATTTGGCTTCATCCCTTCCGCCGTTAGAATATGTCCTAAGAACTCGGTATCTTTTTTCATAAAAGAGCATTTATCGAATTGTACTTTTAATTTATGTTCCGACAGTCTTTTGAAAATCAATGTTAGGGAATGAATATGCTCCTGGAGGCTTGTTGAAAAAATTAGTATATCGTCCAAATAGACAACGCATATCTTATTGATATATTCTCTTAATATTTCGTTCATCAGCCTTTGGAATGTCGCTGGAGCGTTTTTGAGACCAAAAGGCATCCGGACATACTCGTATAATCCAAAAGGAGTGACGAACGCGGTTTTCGGAATATCATTTGGGTGAACTTTTATTTGATGATAGCCCTTAGCCAAATCGAGAGAAGAGAAATATTGTGATCGACCTAATTTATCTAAGATGCTATCAATATTGGGTAAAGGATATCTATCGTCTACCGTGATTTCATTAAGTTTTCTGTAATCAACGCAAAGCCGAAACTTTTGTCGTCCCGAATTGTCGATTTTCTTTGCTACCACCACGATTGGTGAAGCGTATTTGCTACAGGATTTACGTATTATGCCCTGTGCTTCCATTTCTTCTACCTGTCTTCTCACTTCTTCCTCATGTTTAGGGGGTAATCGATATAATTTTGCATTAATTGGTTGATCCGTAGTAGTCTTTATTTCGTGCGTGATAGAGTTTGTAATTGTTAACTGATCCCCGTCTTTATAAATTAAGTTTTTGAATTTATTCAATAATACATTAATATGCTCCTTTTCTTCCTGATTTAAGTGGCTTAGATCTATTTTTTCGCGATCAGCTTGTAGTTCAAAGCAATCTAGAGTTGCATTTTGATCCTGAGAGTAAATAGGAATTTTTGTACCATTATTTAGTATCAAGAGTTTATTGTTGAAATCGAGGGTTTTAACAATTTTTCTTAGGAGATCCATGCCTATCAGAACATCGTAAGGCTTATTTCCTAAGTCTCTCTTGTACCATCTTATTCCACCTTTGGGATCGTAATTAAATTCTTTTGGTATACAAGTTACGATTTTATCAACTGTTTCCGTCGTAATATTATTAATAGTTTGTAATTTTAATTGGACTTGTTCGTATGTTTTAAATTTGCTACAGTCTACTTTACTTGAATTAATTATGCTCATGGTGGAGCCCGTATCCACCAGACTTTTATATATTTTATTATTTAGTGTTATATCAATAAAGATTTTATTTCCGAGGCCTAATTCAGAAAAAACTCGGGGTCGATGTTGTGCACCTCCTCTCCCTGAGCTCTAATATTTTCGTTTTGGTGCCCTATCTGACCTATTTCCATTGGTTGGGGATTTTGAAAAGCATTTCTTAGCTGACCCGAAGGATTAAAAGTTGAACGTCTCGTTTGATTCGAATTCTGTTTACTGTAATGTAGGTTCTGTAGGTTAGGGTTCTGTCTTTGGTTATTTTGATGGGATGGATAATTTTGGTTGAGGTTTTGGGGAAATTTTGGGGGACCGTGATTAGTTAGTCTGTGTGGTCTTTGTCTGTCATGTCTTTTGTCATAAGTCAGAAAGTCTTTATCTATGTTATTATAGTCAAAACCGGCATAGGAATATAGTTTTTCTTTAATGGTATGGAGATCGAACAAATCTTTTATTTCTCTAAGCAGATTTCCTGCTACTATTTGCTTTATTTGGCAAATAAGTAAAGTATAAAATGTGTTTTTAACATCATCTGGATTTGGTTCGTAAATTGAAAATGAATTTATTTCGCAAATTATGTTTTCAATCTTATAATTAAGGTCGGAGATTGAACTTACTTTAATTGAACTTATTCTTTTTGCGATGTCTTTATAGTTTGCTGTTGGTCTGAAATGCTGTTTTAGTAGGTACCTTGCTTCTTCCCAGTTCTGTGGTCGGTTGTTGAGGAGGAGTTCCTTCGCTCGTCCTGTTATTTTGCAATTGTAGATCACTTGCCATAGTTCTGCTCGTTGTTCTACCCTCACTGCATTAAGATGTGTGTCGATGACGTTAATGAATTGTGTCAGCTGATGGTGGCTTCCTTCAAATTCCTTGATGTAGTTTATTTCTTTTATGAGGCACACTGCTCGACTGTGCCTTGTTTGGTTGTTGTTAGCTATGGCTTCCAAAGCTGCAGTTAATCTTTCAACCAGTGCTGCATCCATTTTTTGGTCGTTTAGCACGTCCTTCCAAAATAGCAACGTTCTGTCTTTACGCTTAATTTTAAAAATTTTGAATTTTTTTTTTTTGCGAGTTAGTTGGTGGGTCTAGTATTGGTATTACTACGATTCACCCAAAACTAGTACACTATAGGATATGACGCTTTATAATTATTGCTATTGTTTCACTTTTAATGTCCTCTTTTTTTCTTTGAAAGTCCTTGTATTATCACTTTTGATGACACGAAAGAAAAAAAAAATTTTCGCAATTAATAAAACATTGAACTGATTTTAAGCCCTTTGTTTATTAAAGTCACTGCTTGATTTTTTTTTTCACTGTATTTTCAAATGTCAAAAGGGATTTTACACTTCCAATTTTAACGTTCTTTTTATTTCAGTTTTTAAGTTTATTTCACTTTCAATTTCCCAGTTCGTTCACTTCGATTTTTGCACTTTTTATTCAATTATTACTTAGATACCCTTCCAGCCTCTGAAGGGTTTTTAAGATGGCTTATGGCTTGACATCCACCTCTAAGTTTTTTTGAATTTGCACAAACACTTTTCTTTTATTTAACGATCGCGTAAATATAGTTCGTTCTCGTTTGGATTCTGCAAGTATAGTCAGAATCCTACCGACTGCGCCAATTATGAAAAACACTGTGAATCGAACTTAAAAAAAAGACTTTATTTGGAAAGTTTCGTTTATTCTATGGTTGACAATAACTTCAGCGTCTCCGACCGACTAACTAACCTAAACTCTAATTGCTCAGCTTATATCTAAAATATACTGCTGGTCTCGCATTTTCATGCTTGGGAAAATAAGTTTCCCAAGCATATTCCTGGAATCGATCATCGAAAGATCGAGCGACAAAATTCTAGGAACTTCAATCAAATGTTCCCATGGTTGAACAGGTGCACCAAATGCAATAATTCTCAGAATTGCATTTGGTACATACTCGTACTGTTAACCTATATAACCTACCGCAATATTTGCATTTTCCCAAGTCTCCTTACAAACCTAAGCATAGAAGAGTATACCGGGTAGCACCGGAATCAGTTTAGATTGCTAGGCAAAATTGATGTATATTGTAAATTTTTTTCAGAGTAGAGAAGATTTAATAATATAAGAATCATCTTTATTTGTATTCAGAAATATTTTATTTGCTAATCTCGGTCTGCATTAAATCTGAGTCCGAAGTCACACAACCTGTTCATATAATGAAACTCATATCAAGTTCGCTATTTATGGTGCTAGTGAGTTAAAGTTTAGAATTTAATGCTAAGTAATATTCAAACATTTCCAAAAGAGTTATGTTCACATATACAGCATATTATTTGGCCTATCAAGTTGGCGAGAAGTAATGTCATAAACACAAATAGAGTCAATCAGTTGCTCACAACCATACTCTGCCAACATCCTGCAACACGAAAGCTGTACATGGTGAACTAAACTTTTGTATAAGTCTTAACTTTTCACCTTGAACAAGTTTTACTTTTGCTCTGTATCGCACACTATGATAATTTGAAGGCTGAAGGTGGTTATTGAAGTTTTCCAGCTTTTATAAGGAAGCTCGACGCATACAGAATTTCCAACAGTAGGTACTCGTTCCTTTTTTCCATTTGTGAGGTGCATGAATCATTTATCAGACAAGAAAATTTGTCGCATAGTAATTGAATTTTTCCTTTCTAAAGGAGCTGTGTAAGAAGACAAGAAACATTCTGGTGCATGTTTTCCATCTTTTTATTAAAGTCTTACATTGTGCTCTTGAAGCATTTGCTGGTAATATTATTTATCTGGAATTTCTCTGACAACTAATCCATCTTCCTCTTTTTCATCATAACTTATTGTTTGGTATTAGTCAATAATATTACATAAGGGAGGTTAATAATTCACTCTTTTAAGAAACATAAAACTATAGAATACAGTAAAAATTTAATTGGATTTTTTCAAAAACATCTTTCTAGTCTATCAGATTTATGAGATCAGATCGAAATTTGTTGCAAATACTATTAAGTTATATACTCGATTAACTTTCCAAATTTAGATTTTTACTCACAAACCTCTCGGAAACACCTCTTGAGAATTGACCCAGCAAATTCAACTGATATCATGTGAGTATCTTTTATATTAAGACCAAATTTTCCCTATGGTGTATTTGAGGAAACAACGAAAGGGTTATTTCTAAGTGCTAATGTTATATGATTCAACGAAAAATCTATTCAGCAGCCCGAAGAAAGCTTCGTAGTTCTTGTAAATTGACTTTTCTCCAGTCGGAATTATTAAACCCACGTTTTATTTCAAATCATTATTGTTGGTTATAACAGGAATACTATCCTATTATAATAGGAATACTTTGATGAAAATCTCAAATTAATTTTTTTCTTCTTTCCCTTTCCGGCATACATTCGTGATTGAGGTGATAAAACATCCAAGTGTAAACGTTTTCATTTGTCTAAAGAATCAAGTATATCCTCATAGTATTATCTTGTCAAAAATTGCAGTGTAGGTGGAGGATTTCCGTAGAATTTCAATTAACCTTATTCTTTCTATTTCGGAGATTTGAGTTTATCGCTGAACTGTTGTCAAAAAGCGAAATATTTCCACAAGGTTCTGGTTGCTTACTACAAATAAATTGATGTTAGATAAATGAGGAAATAATAACCTTAATATATAACACTTAATACAGATATACAAGGCCAGAAAGCGAAAAACACGCTGCAAAATTTTCGGAAAAACTGCTCTCTTTTCGTATTTTTCAAACTCGGGCCATCGAATTTGCCACATAATTAAGTACATAAAATCAAATTTATTCCGCTTCCTTTTCCCAGGATATTCTTATCATCAATCATTTGTGTTGACTTTTTTTCACCTTCAATTTGAAATTGATACACTCATCCCTTTGTATAAAGTAACCTCTAACCTTCGTAGAGGGTAGGGTCAATTAAGTTTAATGATGCTGTTTAGTATGGGGATGTTTTCTGATTTTCATGAACCTAAATTCAATCAGTTTTTGGTTCAAATGCTTCACAGATTTGTTGGTTTTCCTACTTCTTATGCTTTGCTAAGATTAGGGTATGAAAGCTGACGTGAAAACGGAAGCACACTCAAGGGTGCTGCTGGGTGTTTCCCATCTAAAATTAACAAAACTTTGAAGCCTTGAATCTATTGCTTTATCAGAAACGATACACTGGATTTTAAAACAAGTGGGTATGCAAAGTTAAACTCTGGTCCATTGAAACTGGATCCGTTATTTGACTATTCAAAGGTTAAGCATCAAAGACACAATGATAGTTTATCATGCCAAGTGGCGTTCACGGATTCGCGCACAAAATTGAGTTCTACTGGAGTGACCACAAAAAGGCGGCTATAGTCACTATTCTGATGTAAAATTTGGTGGCAATTGGACGAAGTCGACGCCATGGTTTGAAAGTTTAACAATATGTGTTTACAATTCGAGCCCTAGACACTGCATGTTAGAAAAGCGGGGATCCTTGAGAAAGGATCATCTGAAAAATTATAACCGTCGTTCCGTCCTGATTCTGGATTGAATCCGAACGTCTAGGGATTTAGCGTAACATTGACTGCACGTCGATAAATACAAAGAACCGTGCAAGTCAATGATAGCAGAATCCTTGCACGTCGATAAATAAAGAGAACCGTGCAAGTCAATGAGAAAAGAACCCTTGCACGTCAATTAAGGAGAGGAACCGTGCAAGTCAATAATTGAGAATCCTTGCCCGTCGATAAAGCGGGGCACCGGGCAAGTCTTTGAATCTTTCTGTATCCTTGCACGTCGTGAAGGCGGGAAACCGTGCAAGTCTATTGGTATACTACCTCTTAAGGTGGTGCCTCTAGTAGTTTGGTGGTGTCTTTCTGTGGTGCCTCTGGTGGTTTGCTTCAGTATTAAGGAACTGTACTTTTCACTTTAAAGAATTTACTGTGTTCACTATGTTTCTAAAAAGAAACTAATTTTACTCTTGGTTTTTCTTAGTTCCATCTGGCTGAAAAACTTCTGAAGGTTTGAAAATTATGAGTAGCAGCCAGTTTGACTCATGATCCCTAGGAAACCTACCTTTTTCTGAATGCACAAGCTCCAGTGCAAATTGGAAGGGGGCAACATTGTATGTCGCCAGATAAGAATTTTCATGCGAATTCTTATGAGAAAAGAGCGGAAAATTTCTTATGGGACTGTACAGAAACTACTTGAAACAATTGTACGGTTTTGTTTACTTTCATTTAACACTGCACTATTGTCAATTTCTTGTTTCTCATTCTATCTATTCTGTCCCTCAATTAAATAGACACAAGTACATAGAATTATTTAAGTGACACTGTAGTACAAAGCTTTTAAATTAGAGCTAACAAAATCTGTAAAATTGTTTGCTGTTTGTTCTTTTCTAAACACTGTATGCCAAAACGTATAGAAAGCGAGAGACAGAAAAAGTATACGAAGATCCGCACTAAGAGAAAATGACGAGAATAGTTGCCGTACATTGTGTTTTACTTCACTTACAGTTTTGCTAGTCCATGAATGCATATGTATAATGCATATTTTTGTATCCGATTGTAAAAAGCAAAATGTAGGACTTCGTTAAATAAAATATCACAAAGAAAAAACTTCCACTCATTCTCGACATTCTCATTATACAATATATATAAGTGAATAAGAGGGCTTAAAATATCTAAATTATATCCATCCTTATAAAGTCGGTACAAAGTCATTATATTTGATTAATGAAAATTGCAAAATCAATGTTGGCCCTTTAAACCCAACAGAGGATGCCATTTATTTCTTTTCTTAAACAAACCTATAGCAACAGATGGGTAAAAATTCTTGGATCCTGGAAAGGTTCGTTGAATTGCTAAAGAAATAAATTGAAGACGAAAGACTCCAAAAAAGGGGAATTACGCGTGACTTATCATAATATTACATACGTTAACGGAATTTGGTAATGTCGTATATCTGGTAAAATCTTCTTAAAAAGAACTGAAAATCAAGACGTAGACAACAATATATTAATAAATAATCTCGAAGGCTTGTAGAAGAAATTTCTCCCCAAGAATCAGATACTTATCCACTTCGTGTGGGAAATGTTTTTCCTGTATTTTTGGTCTTTCTTTTTTAGTATAATATCTATTCTTAAGATATACAGATTTTGGTCCCAATTAAAATAAACACATCATTCATGATAAACCGATATCCAGAATCTTGATCGTCTTTAGAAAATATTTGGGATGTTCTAATTTACAAGGCGTGTGTCCTTAATCGATCATATTTATGAATAAACAAATATAATATGAATAAATATAATTTTCCAGATAATTAAAATATGAAAATTTTGTATGTAAGACATGCGATTTATTTAATTTCAAAATATTATAAAAGCGATTTCATGCACCCGGCGAACTTGAAAATAACAAGAATTCCATTCAAAAATATTTGTAATACAGTAGAAAAATTAAATGGAATTTATTTGAACTTCAAAAGTGAATTTATTAATGTTTCGCAGTTGAAAAACATATAAAATTTCCAAGAATTGCAAAATATTAAAGTCATAAACTTTAACAAAATTTTCTCTGCAATTGGGAATCGTGCGAAATTTCAGCAGTGCCAGCAGTCATGTCTTCAAGATATTGAAATATCGAGTATATTCTTATGCATTTCCAATGATTCTCAAAAGGAAGGGAACAATTTCGAAAATTGGAAAATGTTCTATAGTGCAGCTTTAGCATATCTTCATACTGGGCGTGATGCGAACATCATTCCCTTTTCTGAAGAAAACTGACGATACAATAAACTGATAACGAAATAGGGATTCAGCAAGTTTTTCAGGAAAATCGTGTTTTGGATGAACAGTTGCTCATTTTATTTCCGTTTTCAGGAAGATTCTAGTGAAATGGTGAATTAAATTTGAAACGAAGAGGAAGGTTACTTAAATTGTTGTTAGGTACTATCCATCGTTTCTGACTGAGCGTTTTAAAGGATACAATTTCGATTCAGTTTTTATAGGACTTAGAAAATAAAGATCCCAAATGCTATCAATTTAAAGTCTTTAATAGCTTTCACTTTAAATCAGTACCTACGAAGACGCACAAGAACGTCAAACTCACATTCAACTCAGATGCGGAAGGAATCAAATAAAGCTGTGCAAATTTCATACACAATATTTCGTGCACTGGAAAGGATAAACTGGTTATTGATGATGGTGGATATATTCTGAAAAGCTTGAGAAAATTCATAAGTTCACGTGCATCACGAACATTTAGAAAATATAGTGGGACGTTGGTTATAACCTTAAATATTGAACGAACGTGCACACTTCACCGTGGGAAGAAAGCTTAAGTGTCCTAGATCAAGGATTCACGTACCCAAGGTGTTCTACTTATATGTAGGTACTCAGTTCCAGTTACAAACTTTCAATTTTCTTAGTTTTCGAATTTCTGAAGAAGATTTCAAAAATTTTCACTTAACCCTGCACCATTAACTCTTGTCGTCAATACTATAGATTCTATTAAGAGCAAACAGTTCCTTGGAATAAATAAAAAAAGGATGTATAGAAAATGAGATTGGAAAAGGTACTTTCAATAAAACTCTAAAGATATTTTGTATAAATACTTGTGTTTGTGCTCTCGTACTGTTACATTTCCATTTATTGTCTCTTAACATCCTGTTGCTGCTCTTCACATGAAAAATAGTCATAAGGCAGAGGACGCTTTGAAGGATCAAAACGCGTATCAACGTTACGATGCGGAGTAAAAATGAATTTCGTAAATTCTACAGTAACTTACCTTTCTCGTGGCTTTGAATTAGGCTTATATTGTGTTGATTGTTGACAACTAAAAATCAAGTTTTGTTTTGAAAGTTTGAAAGACCAAAGCAAATAAATCTAAAAATTTCCGAGTTTTTGCTGATTCCTAATAGATTGTAGGGAATAGGTTTGGAATGAATGATGAAAAATGTAGGACAACTTTACAGGATGTGTATGTATATACAGAAATATCTAGAAACCCATCAACATCATTGCCATGATTACGTTATTGTTGATGTATCTGATTCAGTGAGTTGGGCAAATTCTGAAAGCGTTCACTGAATCCACAATAAATCGGCAAAGTTTTACAATATAATGCAAAAACTTTAATCCTCATACCAGGGGTTCGGAAAGATAATTACTACGGCCTTAAACTCGTGGATGGAAAACAACATTTTGTGGATATTGATGGTGTACAAGTTTTAATTTTTTATCTTTCAAGTAACATAAAAGTTTCTCCGTTCCTTCTCCAGTTGCATATACTTGACGTACCTGTAATCAGCTGGTATTAACATTATTCTAAGTAATTATATTTCTTGTGTATTCTTTAAACTCTGGATTGAATTCCTGGACGGAAAGCCAAAACGGTCACTCTTATGATGCCAAATATTTCCAAAATTCATAGTTCGAAGAGAAGCAAAATGTAATTACGGAATATAAACAGTGAACGCATAAAAACCACGTTTTAGTTACACTCGACATTGGGCAACCTTGCGGAACTGAAATTAGCCTTGTTAAATGAATGAAGAAAACTATAAGGCCTTCTGAATTCGGAAGACATGTAGCAGGTGAGTCCATGCAAAACCACAAAGCCTTTAAAACGATCCCATTCGCCAAAATCGTTCCCTTGCTTTTCTATACATTTATCCAACGCAGAAAAACTTGGTAATATGAGACAAATCAAACGAACAATGAACAATTGTTACAGAACGTTCCACCAAACTTGTTCTTTGGACTATTATTCTCATCTAAAGAAATTATTTTGAATGAGCGTGATGTGGTATGAATGGGCCAAGGAATCTTTAAAGCGTGTCGTCAAATAACTGGAAGTGCTTGGAAAAATGTCTTCTGTGATATATGAGACTTTGTTCCACATTTGTTATTGGCTTGGGGCTTTTATGCGACACGCGCAAACGATTTACAATTGATGTTCAAATACCACAAGATAAGTCAATGTTGTGGGCCGAAAACCAGATCAATGATAGTTCAAAGACTCAAAAATGCCATAATTTTAAACCTCCAAATGTTGTTCCGAATAGCATAAGGCTTTAAATCGTTTTTGTGTAATGGAACAATAAGAAAAGCTTCCCACACTCATCTGTGCGTTTCAAAGTAATGAAAACCCTCAAAGTATGACATATTTTATGTGACTCAGTGATAATTGATTTCTTTATATTTTCTTGAGCGTCTTAAAATCTCAAAGTATAAAAGAAGAGTACTTTTCTTTTTCTTGCGAAATAATCAAAGGGAGAACTTGATGAACACAATTGAACAAAGAAGATTATCTTCTTCGTTTACTTTATCATTTAAAAATTAATGAAAATATATAATACAAAGTTGACTTGAACACATACATATGGAGAAAGAATTTCTTTGGAGTTTCCGGTGAAGGTTATATAAATTGAATTTACTTGAGTTCTTTTCGATCAAAATCACTTTCAATTCAATTTCATTGTCTCATATTTGAGATCATATGAAATCTTAATTGAAACTGCCTTACAATTTTAAAATAATTTTGTAGCAATATTCGATTGATGGGTAGAAGTCACAGTTAAAATTTTGCATAAAATATATCATTCATAGATAGTTGCACATCTGCAAAACCAGTTCATGATTTTTCATCATATTTCACCAGAACTAAATTGGTATTTCCAAAATTTCATAGGGAAACTCATTTTGGTTTTCTAAATAGAAGAAATTTTGACAAATGTAATGGACTCTTACACGTTGAAAACAACATTATTTGCTTCGAGGATTTGTAGGTTTTCATTCATATCAAACACGTGGTAATTAAAGGGATCTCATAGCACTAAGTTATATGAAACCTTACGAAGACACGACAATTAAAAAGCTTTCCCATGTCATACGGGATTAATCAGCGAGACATTGACTTGTATGAAAATGACTTCAATCTTCATAGCATAATTCCAATCTTAGCGTGATGGATATCCTGTCAGCTCAAAATTTTCTCGATGTCAACTAGAATTGGCTTATACCTGTGTACTTGCTTTAAGAAAGTAGAAATCAAATTGGACAAGTTTGAGTTGCGCATGAAACCCACGTTAAATAACTTTAGGGCTAACTGAGCCCCAATATTCGTCCATAAAGAGAAATATAATAATTTAATAAGGAAAGTTTGGACTTCTAGTGACCTTAAATAATCTAAGACTATTGGATTGAAAAATTATGTGTTCACATATTTGTTTCGTGATCAAACGAGGCATTCAGTTCAAAGATTTGAATTGATAATGAAGGAGGCATTGATAATTAATTAGTATAGATGTAACAAAAAGATAATATATCAGTGAATCATATAAAATTTAAATTTAAATCTGGTAATATCATACACACAATTGGATGAATTGGTTATTGACAGGCAACAAAAGGTTCGTCTCTGTGGAAAGCTCCAATGCGACTACCTGATATTGTCGTTTCAATGTCTGCTGTTCCATTTCCATTTCGTATCAAATGAATACATGCAAACTTATGTGTCCTCACTCGCAGGGAACACACTAGCAAGTCTCAATGAAATTTAATAGTATTATAAAATATACACAGGGAAAACAATGGAAGGAAACGCATCGTAACACAGTCATCTGCTGAATGTAAATATTGTAAAAAAATGTCCTTCCATAAACTTTTGTGAGCCCGAAGACAAATATAAACAACAAAACGTACAATCATCACAAACAATTCAACATTTTTGATTCCAGATGGTTACTATCAATAATTCCAGAACTTTTCTTTGGTGTCCACCTTTCGTACTGATACTATTTGTGTTATATACGAAACAAGAAAACCAAAACCTTTCATCTTCAACGGGCGTACTACATATCTACTTCCGAAATGGTTAACACTCCATCCAATCGAATTCGAAGTACACCTCCGACTGACCAAAACGTCGACAACAAAGCGAAGATTGTCAATCGTCCAACAACTGAAGTGTTCAGGAGAGACTTTCCATTTATAGCATGTTATTTACATAATATGTCGAGTCTATTTTTAAATTATTTCGTAAATAGAATTTGTGGTTATTACTGACAGGTGAATTGACACTTTGACAGACCACACTGACAGTCATTCATATGTCTCTTTAAAGCGAATCCACCAGATACGAACACAATCTGAACATCCCTCTTTCAGGTGAATCTACCAACTCAAAAATGATGGGGTAAACACTGGCAGGTTTCGTTGTTCCAGGAACATGTGTAACAAATACAGAGGAGCAATGAGCAGTTGCGCATAAGCTAAACGGTTTGTTTCGAACTTGGCTCGTAAGTATTCCCCTTCGCTCCTAGTAACGTGAATCGACATAGAAATATCTAGTAAACAACGTGAAGTTAGCTCGTGTAGAGCACAGGGTGATTGACTTGCTACCAATGCGCAAGTTTTCTCATTTTTTCAGGAAACTTAAAGAAAATATTGTTTTGCTCGTAAGCACTTGCTTCCAGGAATTATCACTGATCCAGTTTTTTGTCTGCAAATGGTTGATTTTCGATGGTTGAAAGGAAGTGTTGAGACATGCTTCTTCCTTTTACATGATGTAAGAACTAATTTCTTCGAAATTGATATGTGTGCAGATGTGGTCCCTTTGAAGTCATGTTTACCATTGTTCTAAACAAGACTACGTCGTGGTTGAAGTACATTAGCTAATAGCGTTTCAATCTTCACCGCCACTTTGTTTAATATGTACGACAGACTGATGTTAGAATCCTTAAACTTTTCACGGGGTTGTATACAAGCAAATATTTGCATAACTTTCTTGAACTTTTCGAAAGTTTTCCTTTTCACTCAAGGGGATTGAAATGGCTTGACTACATTTTAGCATGAACAGCATATACTCCATATGGTATGATATCCGGAGGGATGATCCTTACATCCATGCCGGCATTGATGTCTTATACACAACTTTGTTCCAATACTAAATTGTCCTAATTATACCATAGCTGTAACATTTGCAAATCACAAACTCTGACATCAGATAACCTCATGTAGGTATATTTACGTTTGAGTAAGCGAATGTATCTCATTTCGCACCGTATAATTCTATGTCGTGGTATACATGCTTCTATAACGGGATGAGTTAATTTCAATTTATTTCCGAAGCCGGCAAAGGTTAACTTCATTAATATTTGGAGCCCGCAGGTAAAGAGTATTACTAAAATTGTGACAAAGCTCCTACAGGAAATAAATGTATGTTTAATCAAACATTGACATTATTTTTTCTAGGACTTACTTTCTAATAATAAGAAAATCTTTAAATTTCTGAGAACTTAGTATTGAAGTATCTTTTATCCATTTCATACAGTTGAAAGTTCATGACTTAAGTTATGATATCAGTTATTGTACAAAACTTATTACTGAAGATTTTCGATAAACCATAGATTTGAGAAATGCAGGTATAAAGTTAAAACTTCTAGGAAATCTCGATATGACGTTCTTCAAAAACGTTACTGATTCTACATATTTCTGTAGTTATGATCGCTTCGTGATCCCCTCGAACTAATGTCTCTGAAGTTTCATCCTTTTCCGGCTTCAAATTGTTATTCTCTTTGGAACACTTTAGGATTCTCCTGGTTAATACCCGGAACTTATCCCACACACAAGCTAATCATAAGATATTCCCCCTGCCCCTACTCATATTTCTACGTTTCAGATTTAATGGTTTTCCCGAACATTTGTGGTAGAACACGTTATTTCTCCCCCGTTTGAAAATTAAATGAGCACAGCCACAACGCTCATCCTTACCACAAACCATCCTTAAGCTGGCTCAACGCTAACAAAAGAAAATACGGAAAATGTTTAAATTCTATCTGAGCTTCCTTGAGCGTAACAAATTCATTTAATTGAAAAAAATTAATTCTTATTTACTCGCACCTTCCTCTTCTAATTAAAAGACAAATGAAACTTTAATTGATACCAGAAAAAAAGTAATATCCATTTGAACGGAAGTTACCGGTTGAATGTTGAAATAAAGTAAATGGACTTGGGATCTGGGGCTAATACTTAATTTTTTAGTTTTCTCATTGTTTTAGCTTTAGCTTGAGTCCTTTTAACTTACGTAAAATAATAATAAAGGGAAACAAAGCGAATTTGCTTTTCTAACAGTCATGTAAAGTAAACAATAAAAAGTTCCCTAAGCTTGACCTAATATATTATTAATAAAAAATTTTTATTATATAAGCTGTTTTATTTTGAGAATTGCCATCGAGCTCAAATCTAAATTTCCATGTTAGATAAGTGGTTAAATGGTAAAATTGTGTCGCTCGTGGAAACCATTAACGAGCTTCAAGCGGGTTGACATTTGCGGTCCACTACTGAGTTGGATTTCCTTCGTTTCTTTTACTTCTTCTTCACACAAAATTTCTCATCTACGAGCACAATTTCATTTTTCGTGTTTCAGCTCAAAGCAAAACAATGAACCATGGCACCTTCTCAATACTTCCAGTTCAAGTACATATTTATCGAGGGATGCATCTGTGATACAAACCACTCGATAAATGTGTGAAATTCGACATCTGTATACCATTGTTGTGCCCAAAAAATAAACTTGTTACTTACAACATAACATAATCCACTCATGTACAACTGTATAAACTAATAGATGTATGTAATAACTCGAAGAACACATTTCTTAAACCTCATGGTTTGACGCTACATTTACCGGTAGTAGTGTAGTATGTCTATTGAGGTGTTTTCGGTATTTAAACAAAATTAAATTCTTGTTATTTGAAATGCAATGCAAACCACAAAGCGAAAATGAGTGCAACATGATCTTATATAAATGACAAAATTCTCTACGACCACCGGATATTTTCTCGTAAAAGTGTGGTTTCAATGCTCTATTCATACAATCCACCTAGGTACATAATATTATAAGAAACGTTTGAGTCCTTCTCTGTTTTCGGGTCGTGTACATATAGTTTCTTTTGTTGAAAATTTTCTTTCTATACATATATAAGGTCTGTTTACGTACCATATTGCAATATATTGCAATATATTGCAATATGTTTCAACATCCAAATTGGCGTTTTCTTACTTTCTCGAGTAAAATTTTCGAGAGAGTTTGGCGTGACGTCATGGAGGGGAAATGTGCTGGACATTACTTGACTTTACTTGACAAATTTGGTCGAGTAAAGTCTAGTAAATTCAGAAATTCTGTCAAATGACATCAATTTTGTTTACGTTCGAATGATTTTACTAGACTTTACTAGATGTTACTCGAAAGTGTTTTCTTACACTTCGAGTAAGCAGAGAGGACTTAGACAAATCCTCTCAAACTTCTCATTTTTCTTCGAGTAAAGTCTAGTAAAGTCTAGTAAAATAGTAAAGTACGTAAACAGACCTATAGAGTGACCATGTAAATCCTCCGTTGTGTCAGAAATGACATCAATTCCTGCCGAACATCAAAGCAGTTTCCTGATATACATATGTATGTATATATATATAAATAACATTACTGTGTAAATAAAACCAGTCAGCAGGTCGGGCTTTTATGTGAAAAACTGTCATTTATTATTGTTCCATACAATAGTGATGCCATAACATCATGATGTATGATAAGAACAAATAGTAGTAACACATACCTTTATAGTATGATATAGTTTTATCCAAAGTTTCCTGGTGTAAGCTTTTGTTCCTTTATGAATGCCTTGTTTCAAGTTTCAATTACGATAATAGAAACATCAGTTTATCTTTTATCACTTTGTACATGAATACGTTATTCGTAGTCTGTTCCTTTTACTGTCTAAAGGTTTTTCATTGAATTTTCTAGCTATTTTGCCGTGAGTACCCAATACAATATTTTGTATGAGTTAACCTTAAACCAGCTCAACTGATGATATGTAGATTATCATTTAATTAAAAAGGGATCGTATACAGAATCGTACTTTTCTGATGTCAGCAGTTTAATATTATATGTTTTTTATATATTTTTCAAAACTCTTATAAAACTGTAACAATATCGTACTGGATATGTTCAATCTGGTGTAAAACTTTGGTAGTCAGACAAACCGGCATGCTAAGGGTTAGAATATTTTCACAAGTTATCAGAACTTAAAGATTCAAAAACTTTCATAATTTAACATGGATGTATTTTTTTTCGCGATACCTTCAACACTCAAGTGATTTCAATAAGAAAAGCCAAATCTTTTAATTTCTTCACAAAAGTTGCGTGAAAACATCCTCCGAATATATTATTCATGAAAAACATTTTAAAAAGGACTAAGCTCTCCCCACATTACATTAGACTTAAAAATGTTGGTCGGTTTATTTTCTGTTTACACAACCTTTTTTCCTACATTGCTCTCAACAAATTCGATTATTCAATAACATAAAACCATCGAAATAAAAATAAATGTTCCATAAAATTTTTAAAGTAACTTTTGGCCATTTATGGACAAGCAGCCGTTAATTTAATTTACTAATGAGATTTTGTAGTTTCAGGAGAAGCTTGATTCACAAAATTACTAACGAAAATTTATCTTAACTTGTTTCATAAGAACAGATGTCGCATTCTGACATATATGCAAAGTTGTATATAATATAGTTCTTATATCACAAAGTTTCCTTGTCAATCTCTGTTCCAAAACCTTTCATTTTAATTAAAACAATTTAACTTGTCCGCCAGACACCAATTATTCGAAATTTTAGCAAACTTTTGATGCTTTTCGTACTAAAGTTGTTCGTAAGCTAAACAACCCTCACATGAAGTTTAAATAGAAAACATGTATCCTGCACCACAAAAACTCCTTACTATTCCGATAAAGGCGAATGTGTGTAGAAGGATAGTTTATTAGTCCCACTGAATTGCATAGATAAAAGATGGATCATATGTTCGTATCTATGTTCTTAACAACATACATATTTCAGATTTCTTACCCGAAGAGAACTGTAGGAATGCAAAAGGGATTAGAGTTAAATTATAATGATGTAAATCACACACGTTTCAAGGAATTCATCCTTCACTTGAAAATTAACATTTAGGTCACAATCCAAGTTCTAGCTAATATAAGGACTTTGTGTTAAGAATTACAATGTTTGAAAGGATATCAAAAATTTGTCTTGATTTCTCATTGTTTAACTCATCTTCGACGTGTATTTATTTGACAGAAAATTATGGATTTGTGTTTGTAAGAAACATGAAATCAAATTTTTAACGAACCACTTTTCAACTTTCACCATAATGAATGGACAAATTTGTGAGAAGAAATTTCCTTAACTTTTGATTTTGGCATCAAAGTTTTTTGAGCACACGGAAGCAATCAATTGTTAGCTTATTTGCAGGAAATTTCATTTAAACTTTTGAGGATTTACAAACAATCAAAGGAAATTCAAAATTTCTTAGAAAGCAAATGCCTTTTGATACTAGGCAATTGTGGAAGAAAACTTTGACATCCGTTCAGATGTTCCACTTCCTGTAATTAATAAATAAGCACTTACACGGAACAATGCTCTCATTTAATGAATGGCATCAATCACCCGACAAAATCAAACAATAAGAGATCATTAGAAGCAGCGACTTTATCCCCTCATTAAAATTTTCGAGTTATATAAAAATTTAACATAACATCAAGTAAAAGCATTTGATCTAGTTGATTTCTGGATTGGGTGATAAGTATAACTAAGACATAATTTCAATCTTGCTGTGAGTCTACAGGAAAAGATAACAAGACTTTCATAGATTTCCATTAAATTTTGTTAAAAACTCTCCAAGTACCAAAAACATGAATGAAAATATTTTGATTTTGCAAATTTTATTTCAACGAGCGAAAAGCTATGACTGTCACATCTGTATCTCATAGCTTCAATGGCAATACCTTACAGTTGTATGGACTTTTGAAAGCATTCTAGGAAAGTCGTAAGAATTAAGTATTGTTTAACCAGATGCCTACAAAACTTTCTTAACGAAAATTTCATGAACTTACATAGAACTGTAAGACTCAGCAAAGTATCAAAGCGTAAAATCTTTATGGCATAATTAGCATACTTCGATTTAATAATCCTGGAAGTAAGGTCGTGTTCGACCCAAGAGGGAATAAGAACTTCTGGAGAACAACTATGTAAATTTTATGTTTAAATTTATAATCATGGCATTTAGTCAACCTGCTGTTCATTTAATATACAAAAAGCAGTGCTTTGAAGTTATAAAACGCATATTAACTAAGACAAGCTATTATTTATTGAAATTTCCATTGCCACACTTGAACAAACTGATATTATTCAATTATAGTTGTAGAACTAACATAAAATTGCTCGAGGAACAATTCTTGAAATTAACGTGACAGAGATATCAGTTTCACAAGTTTAATTCAGATGACATTAATCACACCACAAAATCACTTAATTAATTACTTCTTGCGAACTTGAAAAAGCTACAAACAGAAATTTTACGATGCTGATGAGGAAACGTTAATTAATTAAATTGAAAGAAAAGTTTTCACAAAATTTTTAATTAAACGTGAATACATATTCACTTCAGTTACTCATATCCTGCAATCAATTCATTGAGATTACCAGAAGATTTATTTAAAATAAGTTCTAGACTTTACACGCCAAATTACTTCTGAGAACAATTTATTCACATTAACGTGGAATTAAAACGAATTAAAACCATAGAATTTCTCTCATATGTTACATGAATAACCTGTGGAAAGTATTGTGCTGATAAAAATTTCATCAAAATTGGATTTATTCAGATATTGTGCAAATTTAGATTCCACATTTATTGATTGAAATAAGTTTAACTTGTAACACTTATATTGAATTAAAAACATTCATAAGGTTTGGGCCATTCGCTTGTAAATATTATATACATATACTATATGTGTATAAAATATTCCTGTATATATCTACTTTGCACAATTGTAACACTTTTTATCTTATAAATTTCCTAAGAGTTTTGAATAATTAATTCTTTTATTAATATCATAAAGATATATAGTTTGCCTTTTGATAGCAATAACGTAGAATTTGAGAACTAAATGTGATCATAATACAAAAACCAACAAAGATCGTTCTAAGCTTTTGGTATCGTGTCAAGGAAATAAACGTATGTATGTATTATATTCATATTATGAATATACATATGTATATATATCATGATAAAAGCAACTAATTTTAAAACTCTTTAAAATATTTATAAAATTAATGTATCCTTAAAAGAAAATCAGCAAAATTTGAAACTCTTTCTCATTTAGGTATGTCTCTCAAGAAAAATCCACTTTATTTTATGAGTTTGTTCAAACATACGGGATGATGGTCAGAGAAGGTCATGGTTATTATAAAATAAAAGTTTTAAATATATATCCTTATAACTGTCATTATATTTTGGCGTTTTATTTTAATAAACGAAGAACAAAAAGACATGGTTCAAATAAAATACGCGACTTATAACGCTCTTGTGCAAAAAGCCAATGCTGCTTTAAAGCATCAAGGCTCTGGAGATTATTGTAGAACGGTAAGATTTTTTATTATATTCCCAAAGCGAGATTTTCTTACACAATTTCTTTCGTAGAAATATGTACCTCCGTTTTCATTTCAATCCCTCAGGGCAAACGTGATTGTTGCACCACCCCCGAGGTAGGATTAGTATTGAGTGAATTTTAATTTGTTACATAGTTTGTTATGTTCAATATAAAAGATATCGAAAATCAAGCAAAAACAAATTTGAAAATATCAAACTCATGTTTATCAATAGGTATCTTCTTTTTCACAACGAAGATTAACATGCAAGACTGATTTTTCAAATATTATTCATATCAATACTCTTGAATCTTATAATCCTTTTTGGAATCATATTATATATGTATTCCAGATCCTTTCCGCACGCTCCAAAACCTGTAAGAAGTACTCTCTTCAGAAAGTATTTCCTTCGTGGAGATATTCCAGTCGTCAAGAAGTCTCGAGCTATTAAGCGCACCAATGATCCTGAAATTCAAAAACAAAATAAATCGAAACTAAACTGGAAGATATCTCCTCAAGATTTAGACTATTCTTACTATTTACCGATGTTCTTTGAAGGGTAAGGAATTTATTATAACGAATCTGGGAAGGAAGGCAGAATTCACTTTGGATTTTGTTATTTCACTTATTTCTGGAGCGGAATGAAAAATTTAATTTAAATTTTTCAAATTATTTTCAGACTAGCGGAGACAGAGGAACCTTATCGGAGTTTGGCTCAGGAAGGATCCCACGAACTTATTTCGTTCGGTAAAAACAAGGTATGTTGTGTATTGTATGGTGAGTTGAGGTTTCCTTTAACAATTTGTATATCTTTCACTTTTCATTTTGCTTTGCCTGGCTGTTGTTTGAGACAAGAACCACAAGAGCTACTAAAAAGTATAGAATGATGGTTTTGCATGCCAAATTCTGAATTGAGTTATTTTGAATTCGTTTGAATGAATGTTTCCTTGATATGCTTTTGATTCCCAATACTTTCTACTATTTTTTGTAGTTCATTCCAGTTTGACTTTAAATTTCAGTCTATTTAGTCGTAATGTATTTGCAGATCCTTCCGGTGATACCACAGTTGATAATGCCACTCAAAAGAGCCTTAAACACAAAAGTTCCGGAAGTCATAGTAGCTGTGTTGAAAGTCATTCAGCACTTAGTGGTGTCAGGTGTGCCTAATTAACTCCAGTATTTTAACAATGATATTATAAGCAAATCTTAACAATTTTCTAGACACTTGCGTCGGAGTAGCACTGGTTCCTTACTACCGACAGCTTCTACCAACATGTAACCTCTTCAAAGACTTCAATGTCAACTTGGGTGAGCGTGTTGACCCTAGTCGCAATTGTAGGATTGGTGATGTTGTCGAAGACACACTACGAATTTTGGAACAATACGGTGGACCGGATGCCTATATAAATATCAAATATTTAGTACCAACTTATGAAAGCTTTTGCAATAATTAAAAACATTTGTAATTTTTTCCAACATATTTCTGATCCGTACTAGCATGTTTATTTAGATGAAAATTTCACGCCAAATGAGTTCTTTCCTTCAATAGTAGTCTTTATCAGTTTTTACACATACCCACACACAGTACAACATGTTGGCTAACCATTGACTCCTCCACCGAAAATCAAAAATTTTTGATTTCATCCCAACTCAGCTTCCAACCATCAACTTGGTTGGCCAACTTGCCCACACACAACCCAACCGATGGTAAACATGAACTGAGTTTGCCAACAAGATCTATCGTGTATGGGCCCGGTTACAAACCAGTTTGAAGGATATCTTACAGTCTTGTAATAGAAGAATCTATTAACAATCATCTTGAGTTTGTTATGATAAGATCAGATTAAAGTGTTAAACACTTTCCAGTTCGAATCGAGAATAAAGGCCTAAAAACCAATGAGTGGTAATTTCATTACAACATCTGCCTAAGAACGACAAAGCTATTAGGAAGCCCAATATAATCTGTGTGCTTTCGTATTTGTGGCTGAAAGTATCCTTTTATCAGGACATAATATTGAATTTCCTAACAACAAATACTGTTGTGAGAAGCTTATATTCAACAAAATACAATGTAAACATGACGTAATTAATGTGACATTGTTTGCAGCCTGTTGTTCTTTAGACATTACACGGTTGATATACATATTTTGTTGTGTTTCATTTCTAAGCTTGTCATTTCTAGAACTATAACATGACTAAATCTCCAATGTTCTTAGCTGAATCAATACAACCTATTGAGACAAAATAAAATCGCTTCATGAATTTGAGCTTCTTAATGGAGACGGGATTTATATCAATTTCTGAATCGTTGTCCTTTGGTAAAACTAGGGAGATTCCTGTGATTGAAGAAATGAAAGAACTCGAAACGAGCAATCTAAGAATGTATGAATGTTTAAGTTCATGTTAGTATTTTGAATATCTGAGGATCAATATCTATCTAGATTCTCTATAAAATTGAACAACTATTGAATATGAATGAAACTCAATTTGTTGCAGAACATTCTTCTAGCTTCTTAGCACTCCACAGAAGTGAGTAACTCAGATTCAAGGAACTAAGCTAACAAAATCCTTGATTAAATGAATAAGTCGCTACGAGTTCATTTTTAAATGAAGTAAAAAATCCTTGCAAACAATTTTATTACAGCTGCAATCTGGTTTCTGTGTCAAAGGTGCGACACAATCCAAGGGATTTCAAAAAGTCCTTAAAACTCTTTTAACTGTAGTTTCATTGCAACACACAATTTTGTTCTGTGAATTCAATTTTTATTAATTTTATTTTCACATTCATGTAGTCTTATCCTTGTAATGAGCAACCAGTTCGTAATCCTTTTATGACATTTCAACTTTAGCATTTATTTACTGGCAATGTCCGTTGTTTCATGAACTTTTGCTATTAGCCACAACATTTATGATATGAAGAATAAGGAATCATCTTAATGGAGAAATATATATGAAACAACACTTGCAGCTTCAAGAATTTTGTTTTACTGGTTTCTTAGCTCCAATAGCTGGAAAAAAATTAACCAAGCGTCTGACTGAACGTCATAACCCTCATACTTCATTTTTTAATAAACAGAGATTTGAATATTTCGTTTGTATTTTCAAACGTCCGCCAGATAGAAATCAATTTTCTTTCTGTCAACCGCGTTTAAAAATCATTTCACAAAGATTTCCAATTTGGTATTCTATCATATCAACCAAGAAACTTGAATCAGGGAGTGGATTTACATACCTTCAATTGCAGAAGAAGCTCTTGAATTGTGTATAGAAAGATGTAAATACTTTTTGACAAAAAAGAAACCTTAAATGTGCTTTGCTACAGCTTAAACAACTTGAATCACATCATAGCAAAAACATCTTAAGTTCATTTAAGCTTTATTTTAAACACTAAAATGCAAATCTTTTCTTCCGATTTATTCTAATATCTTCAGTCCTGTGCATAACAGGATTCATTAAAACAGTTGAAAATTCAAGTGACAAGAAAACATTTTCAAAGCGGACGTTAGTACACTTTGTTAATAGATGAACTTCTTAAACTGAAAATGGAAAAAATTCTCCTCTGACAAGATAATATTCATAACGTTTATATTCTCTGTTTTGGAAACTTCTTCTTATATCCTTAGTTTTTATTAATGCTTTAAGACATTTTGACAATACTGGAATTCTAAATTTAAAAATTCTATAAACTGAACATCGTATTTAATAATCTTATTTATGCAACGCTTGTTTCGAAAGCAGAATTTTTGATGTGCGTTTTGCGTGCGTAAAGTGTTCGATTCCCAAACACCCTAAACTCTTATCCTATTTCACAGCACTAGTACAGTATGTTCAGTATATAGTACAACTTTATGTAATAGATTCGTGTGAATATTAATCTCAAATTCAACTTTCTACGAATTTGTTGCATAAACTATTGTATGCACCGCGGTTGTAATGTGACGCAGTCTTGCAGTCGTTGTTGCATTTGCGCTCGGTCATGGCGCATTCGTACAAAGGCGCGGTTGTAAAATTTCTCCACTCGTCTTTAAACTCATGCTGCAATCCACGAATGCAAGAAAGCGTCACTTTACATCCTTGATACATAAATAGCTAATATTCCACTGCTTCCAGAAGAATGCCACAAAATGTTAATTATGAGCATCTCCGTTTGAAAGTTTATCAGTTAATCGAAAAGGTTATTCGACATTTGCATTATCTGAATGTAAGCATTGGGAGAGATTTATTTCAAAATTTGATTGCATTATTGTAATTTTGTTCGTCTCTTTTTGTGGTCTTTAAACGGATAAGACATTTTGTACAAGTATTTTGCAATAAGAATTTTAATAACAAATTTTTGTACATATTATTATTATTTGTTCGTATGTGCTTAAGTCAACAATTTAATCTAAAACAATGTTACATTATTTAAAAAACAAATCAGAATGAATAACAAAACAGTGCTAAGATATTTATTCAGGTAACAAAGAAGCTATATGACAAACACAAAACAATTTTCGACATTATCCTTTGTAACCATCAGATAGTCATGACACATTTTAGACATATTTAGAATCTTTCAAGCATAAAGATCAGGTTAAATTAAATGATGACAGGAACTGGTGTGTAAGAATTTGTTTTTCTATTCATTGCGACACTGAATCTAATAAAAAATTCACTTTCCAAAGAACATTGCTTAAAACTAAACCATTCAAACGGGAAATACGAATAATAAACAAAACTCAACGCTTTGTTCTTCGAAACGAGCTAATGGTTGAGCTATATCAGTGAACTGAGAAGTACAGACAATTTAAATAACTTGGATCATTGACAAAGTGTTATTGATTTTGCTTACTTGAAAGCGTTTGATATAAAATTCCAGCAAATAGAATATCTACACAAAAGGTTGTGCCGTGAATATTCATCGAAAGTTCTACAAATACAAAAGTAGCCACTTTTAGCTAGTAAAAACACTGATTGTACCACAAAAAACAATTTGAGTGAATAACGCGACCTAAAAAAGTTGATTAAAGGTTCTCACTAACTAGTAGCTACGTTGGATGTGATAAATTGCAGTTGAATCTCAACGTATAAAAATAAATTTAATTCAAAGAAACTCCAAATTGTGATTTCATTTTCTGCGTTAATTTGACAATTTTAAAGTGATTTCAAATGTTAATGCTAACTTAACATTAACTAAACCAAATTAATGAGGCTACCATCTCCAATTTTGGATTGTTATCAAATTTGTTATTGACACCAAGGCATAATTAAAAGCATATGAAGAACAAAATCATAACAAAATCAGAATAAAATAAAATTTTTATATCTTCATTGGTTCGCATGTAACCTGACTCAGTAGCATCTTAACTACTGTAATTAAAGTTAAAACATTCATTATGGTCCCAAGGAAGATTCTCTCTCAGGTTGTTTTGTTTTCTCAAACTTATTGATTTCCGAACTATAACATGAGTTTGGTTGGACATCCCTAAGTTATTGTTTTGTAATTGTTGTACTACACTGGCTAGGTAGTCAAACTTTGTAACATCAATTCTGAGCTATGGAATGGAGAAAACTAGTACAAAATATATATGTATCTACTTTACTATTAAAACCATTTTAAAGCCTTCTTCGGGGTTAGATTTGTTATCTACAAATAACCTAGAAGTCAGTTTGGATAAATCCATGAGCTTATTCAATAATTCGAGCAGAATGATTTTGAACATCTGTTTAATACTACAAAAATTTTAAATGGAATTTTTCTGTAATTTCCTCTTGTCTTATGAATTCAGACACTGGCTGTAAAATAACGACACATGTAAGGTGTAATATGTCCAATTATACACACAATTCGTTTTATATTCTTAGCCCTGTAATTCAATAAATCTAATTCCAACAAGTTAATTCATTCATGTTTATGAAAAAGTCATTTATTGATTGTATATAATTTTATTAATATGGCCACAGTCGAAAGCACTGGATTAATCATATAATATATTTCACAGGCGAACACGTTCATAATTCAGGAGACAATTTATCGAAAAAATCCTGAATTGGTCATATGAATGATGAATATTGATTACCAATCAATTAGGCCATTATGGTTGAAGGGCCGAAGTTATTAATTATCACTGGAATTTCAAATGAATGGGGATGATTCAAGCATTGTTTCGGTTTTCCACACAATTTACTGACTTTGTTGAATATCTACAAACGCATCGAATAGTTAAACGCAACTTTCAACTATTTTATTAAATGCTTAGTGTGAAACAAAGTATAATATTAGTGTTACACTGAAGTTGAAGAGATAGCTGCGAACTGACGAAAATGTGCAGTAGACCTTTAAATAATGCTGATCTTTCCTAAATAATAGTACGACTTTGTGCAGTAAAATATAAAAACTTCTCTTTGAAATTTAGAGCTCAAAACTACAACATATAACGATGCCTGAGGCCATTGAACAACAAAGGCATACCACAAAATTCTGAAAGGTATTTAAACAGTGCAAACGATCCTTGAATACAACAAAACATACTATTATAAAATTCAAGATATCCATTCCTTTTGAATCCATCTTGTAGAAGAGCATATTTCGTCTTGTTCAAGGAAACATGGTGCTTCAAAGACTTTCAAAGTTCGTTACCTTTTTAATTCTTCAAAGGTTAGCGGTTTACTTTGCCTTAAGGAAGCATTTAAAAAATTTCAAAATTCTCCTTTCAATCTCAAAAAGTTTTGCAACTTTTTGGCACGAAAAGGTTTTATGGAAGGAAGAGTTCTCAAGCAACAGAATTTCTTGTTAAGCTTACACCGAGGACAATATGGGGACTTTAAAAAGAACCTTTCCTGTAAATAATAAAATAACAAAAAAAATGTAAAGGAAAGGAAAACAAAACGCGAAGCGTTGTTTGGATTATAGCTTGCGACACTACTTAACTTTTACCTCCTTTTAAAATTAATTAAAATAAAAGTGCTTAACTACAATACAATTTGAGGATTAAAGTAAAATTAGCACCATTTATGCTTAATGTCAAGCTCGGACCTTTTTGTTTGACTTTTTGAACCTTATACTTCCAAGACTTTTAGGTTCTCTTTTTGAGGTTTATTTAGGTTGATATTGTAGTTTGTGTTTGTAACATTTTATTGGTTGATATATGACTGCTGCTATTATTATATTCGTCAAAGTTATTGAAGCACTAAAATAAACTGATGATATTAATGAAATCGATTTAACAATTTCCTTGTTGTCCTTTATTCAAATTTTCTTCTCGAAAAAGATCATCATTTGAAATGATAAACAATGTAATAAACTCCTGTTCATTAAAAGTTGGGGATAAGAGCACAGCTAGAAACGGCCTTGGATCAATTTTAATTATATGAAAAGGATAATACACAAGCTTACAATTTATAATTAATGAGATTATTTAATGCATTAATGGGTTATCCACTGAAACTGATATTTTCTAACGTCAATTATGGCCCTTCTCATTCAATTAACAAGATAATCGCTTAACAACACCATCTTGTATACGGAATAAGGTCGCATTTAAAAGATAATGATTTTCCACTGTATTAAATACTCTTCAACTTAATTAACAATCCAGTAATATTATGATCTCATCTACTGATTTTAAGCCTACCTAAATGAATATTTTTTAGATAAACCGGCGCCTTTGAAATGAATCGAATCTACATAATAATGTCTTGAAAAATTAGTTCATGTAGATACTCGTATCATCGTGGCAAAATGCCAATGAATTGGTGTTTAATTCAAGTATCAGTATCGATTTATTTAGAAACCTAAAGTCGCGTCATATACCAAGGTATTTTGGTTAGAAACTTTTGAGGAAAACACACACTTGCTAAATTTTACAAAGATCTGAATGAGGACCATTAGTAGGCGATTCAAGTCAAGAAGCATCATTACAATATTTTTAGTAGAAATAATTTTACCTTATAATCACATCCTTTTCAACTCATACCATACCCTTCATCACATGATTTATTGATACGTTTCGATAACCAAGTTTCATAAACAAAAGATTTTTGAAGGACACAATCTAAATTAATTCTGAATTTTAAATTCAAGTAGCTAATTTTCCTCATTTAGATTAAAAATCTCAAATTTTGGTTTAGCAAATTTCCAACCAGAACTTTAGGGGTACCTACCTACTAATATTTTCACAAAAACTTTGCTTCTACAGAAAAAAACTCGTTTAATTAAAAAGGCAAATTTTATTCCACGAACTTTTTAATTAAATGTTTACAAAAGTAAAAATTTTCGTACGCTATAATTTCACGAAATTCTGTTCATTTAAATTCCATACATCTGTTAATATTAATCGATTAAATTCCAAAGTTTCAATTCAAATGTAATACCGCGACTTACACGAACACGGAGTTATGCGATTTTCAAATCTCGCCGATTCGTCTTTTGTTTGAGCGTCACACAAGTCTCGATCATCGATTATAGACTTACTGTCCCTCCACTATTTGCTTTTCGCGCGGAATTAACGCTTAGCTACAAGTTATGTTGTGTTATGTAGTTAGTTATTATCCACGGAGTGTCTGTTTGCTACAACATTTTGTAACCTGACTTAGGCGTATTCGACTTACGCGGTCCTCGCCCAGTCCCACCTTTCGCGTAAGTTCGGGGTATTACTGTATTGAATTACTATTTTTATCTGAACATTTTCACATCTTCTTGCAGGATAATTTTCAACAATTTATCCCTCATTATCTTTTGCAGAGAGGGCTCAATGCTTTGGTTGAACAATAGTTCCCTTGCTGAAAATCTACAAGCGAATGGTTTCGTTTCAACTTAAACCGAACTGCTCATGAAACCTTTCTTTAAAACAACTTATGTCTGAAAAGTACATATAATCGGCTATAACACTCAAACATTTCGAACAACATTTTTGAACAAGTGTGAACCAATCTTCATACATTCCCCATAGTTATTTGAATTTAAACTGTAGAAGTAGAAGTATCTAAGTTCCAAATGTCAAAGTAGATAGAAACCTCTGAAATCCTAGGCTCTTGAACTACGAAGTGATAATTCAGCTGCATTATGTTGTAATATCACCTGGAGACACCCTTCACAAAACGAAATAAGCGCGGAGCTTTCTTCTCTTTTCGACTTCACAACCGGGCTTATGGGAACAAATTATTCAGAAATTTCTCGATTTACAATGTTCAATTATAATGCTCTAGGTTTTTCTTTTTGTTTGTAGTATGATTAACCTTAGATGAATTCAATTTAATAGAATCCTACCAGCTTTTCCAGCAAATGAATAGCTCTTCTTATAAATCTCGGTAAATAAGTACAAAATAATGAATCAAGTCCTTAAGATTGGTGTGTTCTTAGACTAAGGAAAATGACTACAAGCACAACATTTATATCCCTCAGCTGATAGCTTTGTCATGTAAGCCTTAAGTAAGAACAGAAACGTGACTCAATTAAAATCGTAAATACAATCAACGTTATTCTACGAAATAACCTTCCGAGAACGGTTTCTTTCAGAACAAACGGCAGAAAGCCGCTTTTATGTTGGCAAATCCTTAAAAGCCTGAGTTGAATTCCAAGAATCCTTTTCTTCTGTTGCAGGAAATGTATCTTCATTGGCATAAAAATATAGATGTTCTTAGTGTATACGACAAGTGAGACAGTAACGAGAATGTAAATCAATGGAATTAAAATCGGTTAATCAGAAATGTGCATGACTTGCAGGAAACGGTAGTCCCTTTGATGTTAAACCCATGTATTTACATAACGTTTAGATAACATTATCAATGTGTAAAATATCCGTTGAAGGTAAGCAAATAATCTAATTATAAGTTGCAGGACATATCATGTTGCTGTAGTATTTCCATCTCATTTTCCGTCTTCAGTAAATATAGTTATGAAATAAAGGATTCAATGTATGCACAGTTTTTCTCAAACATCAAATTTTGAAATTTAATTCTTTGAAATTATTTTAAGAAAACCCATAATTCTTTTCATAGTCCAAAACGGCTGAAATCAATTATCTATCTTTCATTATATATTATTACCCGTTTGAGGTTAATAATTCAAAAAATTAATATCAGGTAAAACGGGCTTCTATTCACAAGACAATTCATGGTTAAAAATTGAATCCATAAAGAGTATAATTTTCCGTAGTATCAATTGGTTATTCAAATTCTCACGTTGGCATATCCTTAAAACTAAATCGGACGAAAAACTTTTTAAATACATAATTGGATAACTTAAAAAATATAAAAAATCAGAAAACCCTGAAAATGAGGACAAGTGATGAAGTCTCAAAGAAGTTTTTCGCCAGCCAAAAGTGAACGGTGAGAAACTCGTATATTTGCGCTAAAGAGCAGACGTTTGATTGTACTACATATTGCCTATGGGAAACTCGAATATAATGATGTCACTGACGTTTACTTTTTCAAACTAAACTTTTTATTGCATTCTTCAAAGGACATAAAAATTTTTCTGGTTAAAATTCTACAACTAACGACTAGAATTGCCTGAAGTTGCTTTCAAGTTGTCCTTGTGATTTCGTCTCTACTTTCAAAATTCAACTATAGTTTTTGTAACAGATTTTGGTACTGTCAGTTTTCAACTGAATTGAGTACATTTCAAACTTTCAGAATTTTTGGTTTGTTCGGAAAATCTTCTTTTTAAAGGACGTCAATTTCAAATATGACTAGATATCCCTGCCCTCACACAAATGTGAAAACTTTTCCAAGCTTCAAGCATTTTCCCAACGTTTATCACTTTCAAGTAAGTATACATAGATAGGAAGCTCGCCCGATTTTCAATGCTTAACGTGAATTCCACATCAACATTAGGTACATGTTTTCCATTACCTTACTTTGCTTATAAATCATCCAGAAAGCTCCTTGCCTACATACTCCATCACGAAAGTTCTCATGCAAAACTTGAAGTAATAAAATTTGTTAGTCATTCCCACTTTCCTGTGCCAAATTTTACATATATGTAGTGCAAGCAGCGTATGGATTTTGCCTTGACGTTGCACTCTCCAAACATATAATATTGAATATATCCTGTATAAAAATGTCACGACACGGTCATAAATCCAAAACGAATCGAATAAATGTCTTCCTTTCGTAAAAAATGAAGACATGAAAATTGGTTAAATGAATTATGTCTTATCCTGTTGAGCTTCGTATATTTGAATTCTTTTGTTTTGATTTATACTCGAAATATCATTCTGTGAATATCTGTAGTGTTTGAGGGATTTCATTATCTTTTACCACTGTTTCAGCTTTTCATGTTTAATAAGGATATCTTATTAAAATTTAAATTATAATAATGAAGCCATTATTTAAATTGATAAAATGAATGAAAATGCTTAATTACACGCTGATTTAAACTAATTAAATTGGTGTGAAATCGGATGAGGATCTATCGATTATTTGTCCTTAAAGTCTGTCGTACTTCTGGTTTTGATATTTATTTCACCATTGAACTATGAAACATAAATCACAAATCCGAAACCATGGCAATTACCGATAAATCTGGTTAGCCCAATTTTGTGAAAGTGCCAAAATAATGATAACAATTTTTCAAAATAGGCTAAAAGTCCATCGATTAAATTACAAGGGTCTAAAGTCACTTAATAAAAGGACATTTCTGGTTGAGATTAATGATTTATTGAGATTGTAATCTACTAGGAAACTGATGAAAATTTATAAGCTTTGTACACAACAACTTGTTTCAAACAAAACCTTTGAATTGAGTTCTTCAGAAATTCTGTATCCTTTTTCAATCACTTTGAAAACAATCTATGTATTGACTTCGTTGACCTTTTGAAATGATTGATTGCTCGTTTAGGGGCTAAAGTGATGACTACGAAATTTTTCTTATTGTCTTCATTTTTATACATGATGAAAAATGATTCCCCTTGCTCAGGACTTTCAATCACATTTTTAAGAAAAATAAAATGCTGAAACACGGAAAATAACTTAGGTAAGATTAATCATTTTTCAAATTTGAAACTCGAAAATTCTATGGTATAAAATTTTGCCAAAGACTGTTTTTTAGTTCAAAATTATTACATTCAATACATTGATGGATTTGATACATGGGGTAAATATGAAGGAAATTTTAAGTGCTATCAGATATATCGTGATGAGTTTTCATTAGCTTCTACATATATTTAGACAATTTATTTTTTTGTAAGTAACATTTTGTGGTTAAAAATATAATCATGCAGCTATCGTAATCACATGCTTGTGAAGCACCAAAATTAAATCTACCAAATTACGTTAAATTCTTTTGACTTTGTAAAGCAAATACTTCATCTAAGGATGAAGTTGCAACATTGTGCAATTTTCACACATGTCTGCAACAAAAATTATATTCAAGTCCTAAAGCAGCTTTACAGTAACCCAGTAACTTTGAATTGCGAAATTTGTTTGAAAATGTTGCGGAAATGAAGGATATTCCGTTCAGCTTCTGTATCAAAACACAATGTAATACATTTTCCTTAACATCTCAACTACACACATTAAATCACATACGTTCGTACCTTCTGCTATTACATACGTTCAACACTTGCAAGTTTGTGAAAAATGTTCAAAGCTGTGTTATAATAGAAATTCCGGAGAGGTAAGATTATATTTGAGTAAATTGAATAAAAGAAGATTTCGTTTTGATTCAAAAACATTGAGAAAAAGCAGGCAGACTCTATCAGATGATTAAGCTAGACACCAAATGTCGCTTTGTGTTAATTATTGTGGATCAAATTTAAAACCCTAATATGAAATTTGTCACGTTCTAAGAACATCTGTTTGAACACAGCTATATTATATCAATAAGTTTTCCATCACCCCAAAATATAAACGTGACAACTATAGAAATGCATTCTGATATTTGCAGATATTGAACACATTTTTGTAAATCACGTTTCCAATTTTCAAAATTTACTACAGAAAAAGAAAATTCATCAAACATGATAGAGATGATAAACAATATCTTTGACTTGATAGTTTCTTGGATAAATTTAATTTTGTACATCCCCACTGAATCTGCAGAGTTGTAAAATTGTCATTTATTAATTTCAATAATTTTCAATTTCGTTATTTCTGCTTACTTGCTCAGTTGCCTGAGGAATTTCATTTGAAACATTTACGTTTCAAGTACATACATCTATATGCAATGTGATATCTTATGTAAGCTATGTAGTAGCTAAAGAAAATTTCAATCTATTGCAAATTCTAGTCGGCTTTTTAAATGTTTTCTGTAGTCAATCTGGAACGTATGACATTTTCTCTTGTTTTGTGATAATATTCCTTGTCAGGCCTACAGAAAAGGTAAAAACACTGAACCGAATTTATATTAAGAAAACAGAAACTCAATCATTGATACATTAGAATTGTAAAGGGTAGAATACTAATTTTCAATGCTGCTTAACATTACAGCCCATCAAATTATCCCATAGTTTAACACAGTAGTGTTTAAACAAAACAGTCAACACAGATCCTCACTTTGTAAGTTTTTTGGGCCTGGAAGGGCTTTGCAAGTATTATAAGGTTTCGGATAAATAAATATTTGCTGCAAGCAAACAATTTTTTTTATTTCTTCTTTCATCAATAATACAAATATGTACTTGCATTTATAACGAAAACTCTAGACGGTTTAAGCTGGACATTATGTCTTTACACGCAACTTTATTTCACTTATGTTAAAATATGTTTATATTCATAATGTACACGTAGTAAAACTTTTAAATGTTATATATAACTGTTGTATAAATGTAGGTAAATTTTCAGGAATGTTCTGTTTGGCTTGTTAAAGCATATATAAAATAAATCCGCAAGTATTCAGTTTTTACAATCGGTTTCAGAATGATTTTTAGACTGGCAACAATCTGCAAAATTATATTTAAATGCAATAAATTTGAGATACCAAAATAGTTTTGGTAGAACACCATTATTAACGTACTGTAAATTTGTAAAATAAGAATGTCCGCTATGGAATTGTGCTAGTTTCTGAAATGCTGTACACAAAATATTTGCCTGGACTTATATTAAACCAACTCAATGTTTTTTCTTTTCAGGAAAATAACCTAAATTTTGTCGCAATTGTTCTAAGAATACGAATGTAAGAATCGTTTGTGGAGCTAGGCGAACAAACGCAGGAACATAACCTTTAAAGAAGCCTAATGGCCCTAGTCTAGCTGTGTATTTAACAATGTCCCACAATCCTTTAAATTGTCCCGGTGCAGCGTTCATTGAACGCGTTTTAAGTACGTCCAGCGGTTGAGTTAATGTTGTTGCTATAGCTCCAGCTGCAATTGATGCAGTGAAATGCGTTTTTGGATCATCGTCAAAGTATGCAGTTTTCAGTAACAAGGTTTTCACCTTCAAAATTCATATATTTGTTTAAATATTATATGAGCTAAACACAAGCACTTACTTGATCGTAAAATGCTATTTGGCCTATTGTCATAAGTAAACCTCTTGCTGTCGCTGTTGTAGCACCAGAGAACAGTCGACGGAATCCCTCTTCATGATAAACACGGAATAAACCATCTATCGCATGTTTATAGCTTAAATTACAGACATTTAAGGATTATTTTTATAACAAATTTTAAATCAATGAACAATGTAGAACTTGGGTTAAGCACAAGCTAAGTAAAACTTGCATGCTACTTTGTTTACTAACTTTCTTCGTTGATCAACAGGTAGTTTCACATCGTTTTGCATGCGAACATTAACCATATCGGCTGGAGTCCCAATAAAACCTCCAGTAGCTCCAGCTGCACCAGCCAATAAAATTTTCCCAATAAATGTATCTGTGTTAACATGTTTCTTTCCGACTTCATAGATTCCAAAACGAGTTGTTGAATAAGTTAGCTGTCTCATAAGTGATGCAGATAATCCATTGTATAGTGCTAGGAACCCTGCAGAATTACATTACACTTTTTGCCTGCAACACAAAAAATTGACTCCAACAAACCTTGTTGTCGGACGACTTTTCCTGTCAATTGCACTATAGACAATTTGCCTTGTTGGGTTTGCAAATTGACCTTCAATAAATCAAGTGGATGTGTGCAGCATGCAGCGCCAGCGCTAGCCATTCCACCAAAATACCACCGAGAGACTCGATCTGCTTTAGACATGATTGCTGTGTACTACACCGAATGGAATTCTGTGAAATCGATGTTAAATTCAACGTCAATTAATCAATTTAAGATGAGTTACCTTGGATTAATGATAATATGTTTTATGGGTTAGGGCAGTCAAATGCTTGTCATCTACTTTATAAACTTAAACCGGAAACTTTATAAATGCATCATCACTGTGCACTTAAATTTACATCGATTATATTGAATTAAAACATTTTTCTACGAACTGGATTTCAAAAAAAGGGGTCGGAATGAGGAATCGCGTGGCCGCCCTTAACTCCCGGTTACAATAGAAGACACTTTCGCCTAACCATGACTATTGGAGAGACGTTTGTGACGAGGATTGTGAGAAGATACTTCATAGTTTACAGCACGTAACATGACATCATTCATTTTTACAAAACATTGAACTATCACAATAAAATTTTCCACATACTTCAGATTGAACCTGAAAATGTTAGGTTAATTTCTGACGTTTACCCCTAACCGAGTGTTGTGCCATCTATCAGAATAACACGGAAGCAACGTTTGAAAACTGGCATGCGCAGATCTTTCTCCTCCGTCCCTGAACAAAATGCCATCAGTCAAAGTGACAGTTCTGTCGTGCTCTGTTTTGTTATTGTAGTATTCTTAGAACGTGGAAGAAGTTCGGGTGTGAACGTAGTATTTTGGTTGAAAATTGTAAAAAATTCTTCAATAATAGAATATTGCTCAAATTTATTTTATAAGATATTTAAAATACAGAAATTTGCAGTATTTTCAAAGGGTTTGTAAGAATAATTATTGTCAATTGCTTACGATTTGTAAACAAGTCATTTTTGTATCTATACTCGTGCATTTCATTATTTCACACGAAAATTTATAAAATTTCGACAAAATTTTCCAATTAATTGATTTGTTTTTCTAAAATTCAAAATCATAAACCATATTTACGCTTTTGGCTAACAGTTTCTCTTTGGAATACGTAAGTTAGCATGTGTTTTATTCGCTTGAAATATTTATACGAAAATACACTTCTGGACCGTTGCCAATGCCACTATCAACAATTTTTTAACTTTTTCATGGAATATGGAAATTTTGTGTGACATTTAAAAATGCCGCGAGATGATATGATGAGAGCACATTGAGTTACCAACAAGATGTTAATTGCCAATTTATTCAAGAACTTGTGGAGTTTCTTCTTATTGTAACGCCCAAGAAGGTACCTACCTGATCCGGATTTGATACTACAAGATAACAACAAGTCAACGTTACTCAAATAGTGGACTATAAAGTATTACTTATCAAAAATTGGTCACCTACACAACTAACCCGAAAGATCTTGAATACAGGCGTTAGGATACTGAGCTATACATTTTCGGTGAAACTTCCTTTTTCCGAATCTTAAAATAAAAAATATTTTTATCCAACTCAAACTTTTGCTTTACTTCACGTGTATAATGAATTAATATAGCTTATTTTAATCAATACAAAAACGTGAAGGATATATTTAGTTGTTGAAAATTACAGAACTCTGAATTTCAATTCAAATTCATTTCATCGATTTTCAATTAAATGTACATAAATCAGTTCCCTACGTAAACTACTTAACATAACGCGGCCGGTATGACAAAAGCAATTCCGACTTGAACGCAGAAATAATTTTTGGACTTATATAATCAGAACCATGTTTACAATTATTTCAAGTTTATTTTGATAACTCATAAGTAAGAGATAAAATAAGAACTACTCTGTGCCTTTATGAACCCAGGAAACAGGTCAAATGATGTACAACAACTCCATGATGATAATTTCAAAAATTAACTTAAAATTTTGCAATTTCAATGAGTATAAAAAAATCATTTTGAAATTTATTTAACTCGTGCAATATGCTAAGAACCACCAGCTCCCTAGCTGATAATCATGTTCGACTTTAATCACTTTAATATATTATCACCTGTTTGATAAATACTTTTAACATGTTTACCATTTAATTGTATTGAAAATTTGCCTTAATCATGGGAATCATTCACTGATTTCAAAGGTATTTGACTTTGTTTCTTATGTAAGCACTATCGTCAAGAAATGTTTAAATAATAATTGATGGTTTGTTTACATTGCGAATAAAGTATTCCGGTGCCGCTTAAAACATTCTAATATTTCCTACAAATATTGTGAACTATTAACATCATATAACGCTGGTTACTAATCAAGAATTTAGAAATTTACTAGTCATGGTATGGGTTAAGAATCAAGGTTAACAAGACCTGCAAAACTTTCGTAAAAGAAAAGACTATACCTTAACATATGATTCATTATTGTTTCTGATTTTCTTACCTACACAAGTCTTAATCACACAGTTGTTTATAAACTAAACACATAAACAGTACTTTGAATAAAATAATAATAAGCTATTGGAAACGTTTGGAAAATCTCAAATCAACAAACACATTTCACGTGCAACAACTACTCGGCTTAGTTGCTTCTAGCTAACAGCACTGACTGAGAGCTGTAGAGTTTCATTTTCACTGAAAATGTATAACTTGTTGGCTTCAAAACATGAAAACTTGGAATTGAAGAGCAGCAAACTCTCAAAAACAAATCGCATGTTACTTCAACTTGAGCTCCAAATTCGAGTAAATGAGATAATCCCATGCGATATTCCATGTGATAACACTGTGAAAACTTTCGGCTGGTGCTACTTTACCACTTGTGCGAATGTATGTTTGGAAAGTATAGTTTATATTTTCACGTGAAACTGCTTGCCTAAAATTTTAATTGAGATTATTTTAACCTTGCCTAATGAAACCTCAAGTTACGTGATGTTTCTGGGAACTGGGAATATCTGATCTATATATGAAGGCGGGATAAGGACCCAATTATACGAAAAATTAATTCTGAAAATTATTATAATTTATATTACTCTTTTTGTTATCATCTTGAAATTTTCAATGTAATCAATAAAAGAAGATTAAAAACAAAAATTTCGTTTTAGGAACGTGTGTTTCACGGTAAGAAAATTTATTGGATATGGCGGCATCAGTGCTTCTTGCGTGTGGACTCAACGAACAGAAGCTTGCACCTCATATTCATATAAGCGAAGAAAGTGGAACAGATGCTAGTTTTCTTGTCAGCTCGATCATGGGACAACGTTTACGAGTGTTAAACTCTGGTATGCTGATAGTATGCCTCCACCATACATTTCAACATTACGTGAACGCTGGAATGCGTTTGGGATATAACTTGAATATTGCCAAAGGGAAGTCAGTTCGTGTTTATGAAATAATGGCAGACATGTCCAAGGATTTATTCGATTCAAAGTGGCTTCAAGGAGGAAGTGCCATTCTCAAACACCTGTGGAATGAAGTCACTCATGAACTTAATGAACTTCTCTCAGAAAAACAGTCAGTTACGTTATTCATCGATGACTTATCTGTACTTATAAATTTAGGAGTAACGGAGCTAGGAATTGTTAAGTTTTGCAAAGAACTCAATAACAGGGTCAAGGATTGCGACAACGTAGTAGTTGTAACAAAGCTCAACTGTAGTGATATCTATGAGCTAATAAGCTACAATTTGGTGGAACTGTGTGATACTCATCTCAAAGTCGAGAAACTACAGAGCGGTAAATTCAGAGAAGTTGACGGAAGGATTTTGGCACGAAGAAAGAGTGCATCTAATATTTTTAGTTTTACAAAATCAGATAAAACTATTTTATATAAAGTCAATGATAAAAATATTAAAATTTTCAATCCAGGAGAGGTTGGAGTCAACCATTGAAGGCATACCAGTCAAACTAATTTAGATTAATTGTGATTTATCGCATTCAAAATGAAATCTTTATGGATAGTTTGTTGTGTTTTATCTCTATCTAATGTTTTTGTTAATAAAGTTGTAAAAATTAGTCCGTAATTCGAAAAGAATGTTACATTTGGTTCTAAGTTGTTCATCGTATATTGGAAAACACAAAATTATCCAAAGTTTTTACCTAATGTCCGTAAAATGAATTTGGATAATAATAATTGTACAAATTGAAGCGATTTTAACATAAGAATTACAGGACAATCTACACAGATTTCTAACTATGTAATTTGAAAACAAACTGAATAAAATTCTCACAAAACCAGGCAAGTGCGGCTATGATAAACGCTATGATGTTTTTCTTACAAATGTTTGACAGATACACCTTGCACTATCTGCCACGAGATGACACATTGATAGCTAAATAAATGATCTAGGGCTGAAATTTAAATTTTAATAATTCGATATTCCACATTTTATGTGTCCATCAAATTTTATTTAAATAAATTGTAAAAATTTTAATTTGCTTTTATTCTAGTTACTTAAAACGGCACTATTACGATTTCCGCGGGCAAGTACCAGTATTACCTTTGCCGATCGACGCGACACCTATGTATTGATAGCGGAACTATGAGAATTTTTACGTTCAGCCTTCCATCAACACCAACCGATGAAGTAAGTCAACGCGTTCTTCATACAAAGATAGAAAACTTCGTTCAAATACGCGTTGAGTTACTTGCTTAGAACTTTTCACCAAAACCAAAACGTCAACGCATTCTTCATACAACCACGGAAAACGCGATGGGTTTCTGGAGAATGCGTTCCTTTGAGAAACTTTTATCAACATCAACCGATGAAGAAAGTAAACGCATTCTTCATATAACGATGGAAAATTTAATACAAGGATGCGATGATTTACTATGGCGAATACGTTTCAACGATCGTGTAACGAAGCAACGTCTCTGTGGACGCGAATTTTCTAGAAATTCACGGAAGAGCGTCCATTTTGCGTTTTACTTTCAGTAGTTTGCCGAATTTCTGGCCATTTTTAGTGAAAATTTTAAGAAAAAGTCGGAAAATGTACTCACCTAGAGATGAATTTGAAGACCTTAGAAACCTACCTTGAAAACGCGTCTGAATTTTCCATTTTCATGTTGTCTGGAAGTAAGGAAAAGTCAATAAATTTAATTAAATTTGAAATTTAACGCATACTTTCTTGATTTGTTGGGAAATTCATTTTCGTTTTGCACTTTTTTCACATTTTCAACACCAACACTAGCACAAACACAAACACTCCTTCTCACACGAAAATCCATTGGAGACTGGCGGACGCCTATGGAATGGACAGGAACACGCCTTTCCCAGCCAAGGTAAAAATGTTTCTTGATGTTACCATGCGGGAAATTCAAATTTGATATTTCGGTTTCACAGTTTAGAGGAACGGCACGTTATGACCTATTTCCCATCGTTTCCGTTTGTCAAAAACGTTTCTTGAATACATGGTGCGGGAAATTCAAATTTCCGTTCAATGCTTCGAAGAAACTCTTCAATTCAGTGCGTTCCTCGCCGAGAGTTTCCTATGGAAATATTTGAAGTCTCTGTGCGGGAAATTAAATTTGAAATTTCGATTTGAGAAACAATGGGTGTTTTTCATGAATTTCATTAATTTCCGGTAATGAACATTTTAGGAAAATTCTTTTTCTTGATTCTAATTTACATTTCACATAATGTTCACATGTGTACAAGGAAAATAGAATTCACGAATATCTTCCTTCTATAGCATCGAACTGAAATTTGAATTTCACGGACAGTAAGAACAAAAAACACTTTTCACAAACGGGAACGATGGGAAATAGATCTTGACGTACTATTCCTCTAACTGTGGAACCGAAATATCAAATTTGAATTTCCCGCATAGTAAAATCAAGAAACATTTTTACAAACTCACTTTTGCGACCCTTGGCTGGGAAAGGCGCGTTCCTGAGGAGTCCCGCCAGTCTCCAGTGGATTTTCGTGTGAGAAGGAGTGTTTGTGTTTGTGGTAGTGTTAGTGTTGAAAAAGTGAAAAATGTGAAAAACTAAAATGAATTACCCAACAAATCAAGAAAGTATGCGTTAATTTATCAAATTTAATTAAATTTATTGACTTTTCCTTACTTCCAGACAACATGAAAATGGAAAATTCAGACGCGTTTTCAAGGTAAGTTCCTAAGTTCTTCAAATTCGTCTCTCGGTGAGTACATTTTCCGACTTTTTCTTTAAAACTTCATGAAAACTCCCGTGAAATTCGTGAAAATACTGAAAGTACAACGCGAAATGGACGCTTTTCCGTGAATTTCTAGAAAATTCGCGTCCACAGAGACGTTCGGCGTGCCTTGCTTCGTTACACGATCGTCGCCATCGTCGCCTGGTGTTTGCGTAAGTTTCGTGTTGAAACGCATTCCCCATACTAAGTCATCGCATCTTTGAAGCAAGTTCTCGATTATTGTATGGAGAATGCGTTGACTTTCTTCATCGGTTGGTGGTGATATTAGTTTCTCAAAGGAACGCATTCTCCAGAAACCCATCGCGTCCCTCCTTCGCATTTTCCGTGGTTGTATGAAGAATGCGTTGACCTTTTGGTTTTGGTGAAAAGTTCTAAGCAAGTAACTCAACGCGTCTTTGAACGAAGTTTTCTGGTTTTGTATGAAGAACGCGTTGACTTACTTCATCGGTTGGTGTTGATTGAAGTTCCGCCATCGATACGTAGGTGTCGCGTCGATCGGCACTGGTAATACTGGCACTTGCCCGCGGAAATCGTAATCGTGCCCTTAAAGAAGTATATAGTATAAAATAATTTCTAGTAAATATTCTGTAATGCAAAACTACCGTTAAATTTAAGTACTTAATTATTTATACATTTATTTACATAATGACTTTAATCAATCTCAACTTTTATGAGTCACTTTATTGACCAGAGACATGAATTGTCGAATTGACCCAATTCACAAATCATGATCGACAATTTGCAATCAGCGATTGTGATAAAAGCGAATTAATGATTAAACCTTAATTGAATTTTGTTACTAAAAAGGCGTTATACTTAATGATTGATGACAATAGTTACTTGCCTGTTAAGTGGTTTAAAATGTTTTAAAATAGTTTTAAAATATTGTACAACAGATGATTCTGTAAGTAGACAACGCAACCATTAGTTGTGTTTTATAATATAAACTTTTAAATGAATCAAAAAATAGAAATTGCAGCTTACGCTTATAGCGATAATATTATATAAGATACTTCAATTTAATTGCAGAGTTATTGTAGAAAATTGTATATATTTTCTTCAAATTAAAACCAGCAACGAATTAGTTTTCACGGAAAGAATTTATACAACTGATACAGTTTGAGTGGTTAATTATATAATCAATTTCCGCTTTGCCCTCTAGTTTCCCATTCAAACGTAATTAAAAACTAGAGTGAAAATTTAATAGGTCAGGTCGAACTCATTTCTTTACGTAGCAAACAAATCGGCTAATGACTTTTAAGCTTATATTTCATTAAGGTACTGGATTTAGAATTGTATTAAAACACATACCTCATGAGAAAGTACTTACGTTTTTCGTAATTTGATTTCAACAAAGTTATTTTAATTGAAACTTTTTTAATGACAAACTGTCGTTATTAATTTTAATTATTGCATTCAACTGCTGAAATGAGGGAGAAATTCTGCTAATTGATTTTAAATGTTTCATCTGCAAATAAGAAATCTTATAAGGTGTATACAGTGCTACGTTGGCAGTTAAATTGGTATTGAACTTTGCTGATAAATCCTCTTGGAAGGGATCCGTAATGTCTCACTATATGGGAAACTGGAATATAGAGAAGAGTACATATCTCTTTTAACCGGTAACTTTGAAAAATTACCTTATAATCCCATTTGAATTCACCTTTGATTAACATAAATGTCTTAAGACTTTTTATGAAAGAAGCCGATTCTGAAACACAAGCTTTGTTCTGCTTCTGAATGTTCTTACACTAAGTTTGAAATTTTTCATTTCAAAGCTCATTAACATTCCCGTTTAGAAAAATGTTTACCTGGATATTTCTTAGATTTGTGCTTTGCATCATTGGAAGCTTTGCAGGCTTTTGGTATTTTGCAGGAAATCCTCTTGGAATTGTTTTTGTGGTTTCTAAATTAATTAACAAACTTTTTCACCGTGACACCTGCTCCGTGTGGCAAAGTATAGAAATAAGAGGTAAATCCAATTTAACAATGGGCTTTTCTTTAAAAAGTAACTGTTAAATTGCAATCGAAAAATATCAGAAACTTTTGAAAATGTGGAAAGTTAAATGGATGCTTAACTTCAGTCATCGATGAAAGTTCATTATTATTGCTAAATTTCAGTAACTTATATTATAAATTTTTATGGATATGTATGAAGTTCTTACTGATTCGTAATTCATTTTTGTGTTATTTATTCATCAAATAAAATTAGGGTTTTGATGATTTTATGTTCTATGTTATCTAAATAAAACTACGTATTTTCATTACAGTGTAGGCACAAAATCACATACCAGTAATAAATTTTATTAATTGCAGTTAATTACTCGTTGGCTCACAAGTGGTTTGCTGCTTTGCAATATCTATTATATTTATGTAGGTGTTACAAAAGCAATTGCAATGTTGGCGTACATAGGTTTATTGAATATGAGGGAAGTTTTTACGGTTTTTCAGTAAACTAATGATTAAAGTTTCATGTATTTATGCTTTAACATAGTTAATTTACTACAAATTTTCAAATCACACAGAGGGTTATTCAATTTATTTCCACAAACTATCAATTGAGTAAATGTAATACATTAACTAAATTGAATTCAAAATTTAATTATTATTAATAATTGAGTATTTTTTAATTAATTGTTTATTTATATAATAAACTATGCTTAATATAGGTATATCCTTTAAAGCTATATGGAAAGATATCGCGCTTTGCTTGAGAGAATTTAGTTATAGGATCAAAATGATAACTAAGGTCTATAATTAGTAACTTAATACACATTCATGTATTTGCATCCAGCTGCGAAAATTTGATGAGCCGAATCTATTTTAGATATCGCTGTATGATATTTCGGTTATATATATTTTTGTGATCAAAATACACATATAAGAAATATTATTATCCTTCCAAATATGTTAGAGTATGGAAGAAAAGTTCTAAATTGTTCTTAAGTAGTTTTTCAATCATTGAGACAAGTTCAAGTTCAAAAGTTTAGTCATCATAATGATGTGAAACATTTATCAGAACGCGTTGAAATATTATTTTCTGTCAAGTTTTACTAGAAGTTGTTTAAAGATTAATAACAAAACACTTTACAAACAATTTTCCTTGATGCTTCCCAGTTTCGATCAATCAAAGCCTTTGAGTTGCTCTACCAGTGAATCAGAGTAGACAACCAAGACAGCTTGAAATGAATTTTTGATGTCTGTACATTATTGAATATCCCTATAACTCTCTATAACAATTGTAGTACTCATAAAGTTCGAAGGGCCGAAACAATAACATAGAAATGTCCCTGCTTTAATATTTTGGGAAACCTACACTGTTGTTTTACACAATTGGAAAATTATGATATCGGTATCTTGAAAATTTATTAAACATAAACAAAAGTTTTCATTACGTTTTCCTTGGTCTTTCAAGTGAGGAGTACAAAATTTAATTCACTTAAATAGATTTCAAAGAAATTGTTTAACAGTTTTTGAATTGGTAACCGTCGAGAATTAGCATATTACAAATGGGATAAAAATTTAAACAACAATACAACAAGAATTAGCAATAAAAAATTTTATTAATACCAAGTGGTTTATCTCGTAAACAAAATTATGAGATTTTCGTTTGTTGAATTCAATTTATTTCGGGGCAAATTTATCATATTTAAGGGCTTCTCATCATATTGAAGTAGTTAAAGTGCCTTTGCGAAGAACATTGTTCAGTCGGCAATGGATTTTTGAATTTGCATTTAACTTCTACAGTCGGATTTAAGCTTTCTTAAAAACTCTTCAAAATATTTCAAGGGAAATTCTCATAGATTTATGTGATGGAGTTTCTTCAGATAAATTTATACATTTTAGTTGATAGGATCAGTAAATCGTCTGCCACTTCAAGATATTACCTATATTTATTTAGCAACGTTTCTTGTTTGTATTAAATCATTATTAAAAGTTTTCTGAAAAGCAGGGTTAAGACAATGGAGAGGAAACAATATAATACAATTAGAATATCTTACGAGTAACAGAAATCACTGACGGAACATAAGGATTGAGGATTACATAATTACTGAAAAATGCCAAGCCGAAAAAGTTTCTTATTTTAACACGATTCCTATATTAGAATCTCTTGAGCAAAGTTTTACTCAAAAACATTGTGTGAGGAAGTAAAGGATTACTTTAAATTCAAAGCAAATACGACACGAGAAAGTGATATTCAGTTGAGAAAATTTAAACCATAAATCCGAAACCGTACTTTGTGTGTGTAGTTAGGTTCTGGAAACAATAAATTGCTCTTAGAGATATTGATTGTGGGTTACAAAGTTAACCCTTGATTTGAGGTCGGTAGAACGTGCTTGGTCTGGGCCCACAAAGTGTCAAGAGAAGCATTTGGTTTTGTCACTTCCAAGTTCTGACTTTCGACCGCAATATATATGTAATATCAGCAAGGCACATGGATTTTTCTTACGTTACGTGATAGGGAAGGCAAAATCAATTCTTGGTGTTCGACCTCTTTTTGAATACATGTGACAGCATGTGAACTTGTCCTTACTGTAACCCATAAATTAGAATAATCTAGGATATGTTATTTCTACAGATTTATGTTGCATTGAAACTTTAGATACCCATTCTTGTAGCCATACTTCATGGGGATACTCAACAAACTGCAGAAACCCTGATACATGGACTGGCTGGCTTCGGTCAAATGCATGCTTGAAAATTCCAGTGCATTCAACTGAATAAAGAATTTTTCATGGAAGTTTTAAGAATCTTAAAAGCTCTATAGTGCGAGATTATTCCCCATTACATTTCCTGGGAATGTCCGGACTATAAGCTAAATTAAATGTCAGTCGTTGACGTCTTGAATCCTTCTCAACACACCACCTTAAAAGTGCAGCAATGCATTTTCATGTCCTTTATGCTCCGGTTTCCATTCCTGTCAGCAAAGTGTCTTCAAGTTATCCTCAAGCAAAATAGAAATTTGTAGAGAAATTTTAAAAGTTAGTTTCCCCGGGTGTTCGAAATAATACTAATTGAAATGAATGCAGCAAAATCAAGATGGCAATGATTTCTGAAATGTAAAACATTATTCAACTAATTATTCATGAATGAAATTTAATAATTTGAGGTGTGATGCGAGTTGAAAATTATGTAGATATTCTTGTCGGGACCCAAATCCTTCCTCTACATTCAACAATTTCAAGGTTCAAGATAGCACCAGAATATTTTTGCCTTGGAAAGTTTTTTTCTCAAAACAATTTTAATTTGCATTGCAAATTTGGAATGCACATGAATTATAGACTTTCCATTTTCATTTAATCATAATGCAAATATTTTTAATTAGTTTTTGGCTTCATGTAGCACTACAGTTTTTGGACTAAATTCTGTAAAATTTATCCATTCATTAGCTTCGCATCTGATTTGATTTGGTCTTTCTGGATGTTATAGGGATCTACTATATAGTTTGTAGAATGTTTTATATAAACACGTTGTCTTTTTCGATACAACTAAATACATCACCGCAAAATACAATAAGCGCTCATTGTGAATTTTATTAAACGTTTCTTGGCAAATTTGTTTGCAGACCATTTCCTTGTGAAAACTTGAAAATTGTGAGAATTGGCTAGGGTTTTTTTTGAATCGTAGTTTCCGAAAACCCAAATTTTCAAATGAATTAGCATAACTCAGTGACAAGCAAGAAATATTCGATGCTACCCGATTTATAACAAAAAACTCAATTTTGTCAAACAAATCAAAACGAGGCCGAAAAGGAATTAAATAACATTTTTGACAAGCCCTTATCACAAACTTGTCTGGAAAATAAAATGAAATGGGCAACAGGAAAATATTGTTTTTTTTTTTCAAAGGAAAACTGATGGTTTTGATTTGATTTACATTGAAATTTCTTGATTTCAGATTCTCCGTAAAAAAGAAACAATCAAATAACCTTTCTGGAAGCCCTCTATATCCATTAATGCCTCCTACGCTTAAAGCTGAATTAAACAATTAAAGAAAAGTTTATAAGGACACCGACTGCTGTTTTCCTGGGTCTAAGGTTACGAAAATTCATGAGACAATTTGATGTGGATAAAATAGAATTTATTAAGATTATGTGTGTTTCTAAGGAATTTATATGGATACTTGAATATAAATAAAATAAATGGCAACTTCTTCGTTGTGAACCTCTTCAGGATGTTTTATATACAATAATTTGTTTGCTATAAGATTTCGAACAAAAAGCAATTCACAACTTTGACTAAATTCTTAAACTTATATTATACAAATGTAGTTTTCGGTGTGGTAACAAACTTATGTAGAAACTAATTTCTAACAATAAATTAAGCTGAAATCCATTTGTTATTAACTAGCTAAAACTAGCCAGCATAACATGTCTATCGTATTATCTACCACTTTGTAAAATTTTCATTGCTCTGTTAATAAGATTACCCTTGAATAAAAGTTTTGGAAGTGATTATCCTCGTGGAGATATATATTTTGCCAGCAGCAACAAGCATACCATGTAGGGATGAATGGGAAGGATTTGTTTAGAGAGTTGTTATTAATTAAATTAAGTTTTGATAGTGAATTAATTTTTGCTTCACGTCAAACATTGTTTTTTGAGTCTGAGACTAAAAACATTTGTCCTTATTATGTCGTTATTCAATTTCATGTCCAGTGAAGCTACCTAATCCATTCTCCACTCCTGAATCATATTCTCCATTATTTTACAATCTTAGACAATTTGAAGATGAATCTCGACCTTCAAATTTTGACGCTTGTACGTTAATCTACAAAAGCAAACTAAAGCCTTGACTGCTGCTGTTGATTTCGACATCTGCCCCTTTTCCTTCTTGAGAAATTTGGAAATCTGTGGCAAGAGACAAAATGCTTGAATTCAGTTCACTTAGTAAAATTTTCTATTAAGTGTGGGTTTATCCTCGTTTATCCTTAGCTAATACCATTAAGCTCCATCTGCTTTCATTTGAAAGCCAAAACGTGGAAGTGGTAATTCAATTCCTTCACAATAACTACCTCAAGTACTTTGTATAGCTTTAATACATTTAATTTTTCCACTTCATTAGGACAACTATTGAAAATAATTTTCTAATAAAATGCTCTTTGAGTGGTCTATAAACCCTGCTGTGGGAAACAATTTCCCAACATTATGAAGCGAAAATTGCACAAAATGTACGGCTTTTGATTTGGCAGAGCATAATGGAAGAAAATTTTTCAGCACAAAGCAAACTGTAAAGGGATTACTGAAACATAGGATATCAATTAAGCTGTAACGATATTTGTAAAGTTTGGTAGAATTCTCAATTCACTTAATTAAAAAAGTTTCGAAAACAGCACTTACCTCCTTGAGGTTCCCTCGATACTAAGTTTTTTAAATTACCTATTTGAGTCTATTATCCTTTTGAAATTAACGCCACTTGAAACTTTTATTCTGACCAACTGATGTAAAATTTATTCAAAATTGATGAGATGGAACTTTCATGCGAAAAATAAAAAATTTCAATAAATTTCCTTTTGAATCTTCATATCCATAGAAAGCTTGACAGGATTTAAGGTCATTTCAGGATATTCAAGTGAACTTGAATCTATAATATTATGATTCCCTTTCAATGGAAGGAAATCTTATTTATGGAAAAAGTTTCAAATCGGGATTTTGCCCTGCAAGTAACCTTTAAATAAGGATAATCAATCATTATTATTAGCCAATAGAAAGCGGTCCGGAAATCAATTTGAAGTGATGTTTATTTTTAGATAAGTTAATAAGACTATCTTAACCGAACAAGAATTGCTGATCAAGAAATACGATTTGGTTTCGTAAATTTTTATTCCATCTCTCGTCGCTACAACGGAAGCTTCTTACTTTTCAGGCGAAAAAATCAATATTTTTAAACATCGTAAATATCACATAAATCTATATATCTCATCTTCAATGTCCCTTAGTATCAAGTTCGAGAACCATAAAATGAAGACGTAAAATTTATATTCTGCCAAGTGTCGCCGAAAATATCCTTAAGAAACTTCATCCTAATTGATTTGTTTATCGCTTTTGTTGACTATGTCCTGTTGGAGTCACTGTAGGGAACCATTGATGTGAAAACCTTCGAAGAAGTCAATCTTTATTAAAGGGTTTTATATTGAGAAATTTTCGAAGGCATATATTTAATGGGAAGGTATTTTTGAGTAAAAAATATTAACAGCAAGGGAAAAATCAACAACTCAATGTCAACTCGAAACTTGTGTGGTCATCATGAATATACGCGTGTGTATATATATATAGGTATAATAAAAGGATTTCAAGATTTCAAGTTGTCTTTCAAACTCAAACTGAAATTTTGGAATCTTAAATTTATTGTAGATATACCGGAACTCTATGGTAGTTTTCGTATCAAGAAATTATATATCCCAAATCATTTTCCTTGTAAGGACTCAAGTCAACCACATGTTCAAGCGATTTCTGTTCAGAAGTTTCGGAAAAATAAATTTTCACATTTCCCCACGCAAAATCAGAGATTGTTTCGTAACGTGTGATATAAATTTTCATTTGGATCCTTTTTTTGTCTTAAGGATAGTGCTCCATTCCATGTATCCAACTCGTTCTTACATTGTTTCTGGGACATATGCAGATACTGAGTCATGAAAAACAATATTTTTTAAAGTCTCTATCGTATGTGGTTACGTGATGGGCTTAACAAGATACTGCCGAATTTTGTCCCGATCCTTACTACTTGATAAGTAGTTTTTTCTCTTTTGTGGTGGCCTTAAAAATTTCAAGTAGTATTGTAAAACTTGAAAAACATAACAGAGGATTCTCATTTTATCATTTAATTTGATCAAAACATGTAAATAAATTGGGAATTGCTGAAACCAAAAATAACACCGAGCTAGAAAAAGAGTTGAGTCGGTTTTGTATGATATGTTTGATATTTCAAACAAGCTTACTCAATGAAATCGTTACGCCTGTGTTGAAAAAGGCCTGGAATTGTACTCCTACCATAATAACATCAAATTGTTGTTTTATCACCGAATAAAACGATTTCGAATTTTGTTGATGAATAGAAATATCTTACAAGTCAACCAAATTTCAATCTAAATTTCAAGCAAGAATAGGAAATGAGTCTGTTTTAATCAAAAACAATTTAATTTTGTTTAATTTTGAATTTAGTTACCTACTAGTCCCAGAGACGATCTAACTCCTTTGTAATAGTTTATAGTTGCGTGAAAGTTCAACTTTTTATTAAAATTGTATTTCGAGTAAATTCACTGTTGAATTTCAAATGTTCAAAAATTTATAACTCTCAAAATAAAATCTGCCTATTGATACATACATTGTTACTAGTTGCATATTCAATGTATCAATCTTCTAATAGTCCGTAGTAATCGTACATACAAATTTAAGAGATGTAAATTTATTAGCAAACTTGTATGTGGCTGAAGTACTCTTTCATTTATATGATGTAACTATGAAGCACGAGTCCCAAAGACGATGTAACACTGACTGACTCCTGAAATGTCGTTGCCTGATATGGCTGCAACCGGGATGAAAAATACAAAGGTCAGCTTCTCCTTCAATCGAACACGACTGATTGTCGTCGGTAGCAGACTCATCCATTGTGACCATGAATAACTTGTGTGTTACATGAATGCAACACTGTCTTTCCTTGTAAGTCGAACATAAGTAATTGTACTTATATTGCACTAGAAAAACTGAAAAATAACATCACTAACTTCAATAACAAAATATTTTCGCAATTACACTGAATTGTGAATATAAATTTCAAGATAATGATTATGTTTAACAAGAAACATAAATTTAAATTTTTAAAAGCAGTTTGCAGAAATGTGCTCTCTGTCCCATAACGAAAGATGATTATTTTCTTGGAAAACATGATAAAAATTTAAAGAAATGGAAAATGGTACTCTGAATTCTTGGAGACACTGAAATAATTTCTAAGGACCATATTACGACTGCTTTAAAGCAAAAGAGTTGCTTTAATGTTATAAATTAAAAGTACTATACATTCCGCTCCAAATAAAAGCATTTCATTCGTTAAATGCACTTGAAAATAATTTTAATTTACCGACTAGCTGTTGTGGTTTTGAAATTATTACATTAGCTTAGATTTAGAAGTAGAATTTTAAAATCGGAAAATTCATTTAATTGCGTTGTTTTCCCAAGGAACAGATTTTGAAATAAATGCCTTGTATCCTGAAAGGGATTTGTAATAGATTTAAGTTATATATCATAGAAACGAGTGTGACTTTGATTTTGACACAAGTTCTACAAACGAAATTGGAATTGATATAGTATTTGAACAATCGAATATTTAAGTATGCTTGTTAACTTGAAGACGCTCACTGTTCCCGATTGCTTTATGAGTAAAATTCAACTCATTTAGTCGAACTGAGACTTTATAACTCGAGGCACAAGAAGGGAAAATCGCTGAAAACAATGAAGATTCTTAACTTGAAATTTTCGTACAATCTTTTACAGTCTAGTGCTTTGTTTCATTTATCCGTTATTACCCATCGTAAGTGGTGTAACCTGAATTTGTATTTGATGAAAAAACTCGTTATGTCGAACTGTTGATAAGCCTCATTAAGTCGAGTTACCAAGTGTTGACTATATTTGTTACACATTTTCATATAAAGTGAATCAAAAGTTAGTACGTTTTCTAAAAACTTTATAGTTTTTCGTTCGGTTAATCTGATTAACTGATTTTAGAAGTTTATTAAAATAACGTTTTCAGGGAAAAATTTGCATATTTTAAAACAAAACCTAAAATCATAATTTGGAAGAAAATTCAAAATTAAATAAAATTTTACGTTATGTTATGTTCCCCGACATGTTTGTTCCCCGAATTTTATGTTTTTCGTTACTGAAATCGCCTGGATTTTAGGTACTAAATATCGAACCCTTTTGCAAACATACGACATGATTTTAGTATTAACATCATCATAGAACCCACATTATGTTTTTGTTTGTAATTTAATAATTCATAACAAATACGATCTAAAAATTAGTTACCCGAATTTTAAATTCTCACAGAAAACATTTTTGTTATGAGTAAATTTTTATAACATTTCAGAAAAGAAAGTTTCTGTAGACTTGAAATATTTTCCTATAGTGGTTTTCTTTTGTTTTGATACTATATAAAATTCCATCACAAAACCTACAGAACCTACATATATATTTCAGTAGACAAATAATGGGATGTGTATCAGACTAACAGGAGCCTTCTGTTCAAAGGTTATCTACACAGTGAAAATTAAATCCCATGCTTTGTTCCGAACTTACACAATTAGGATTTTATCAAATTCTATCTTTATGAAAATAAGGACACACTACTCTAACCATGGTTTCTTAATTTAGCTGCAGCTGTGTAGTTTTTTGGAATTTTGTTAAAATTTCAATAACTTTCGCTTTAAGCTTTACTTCTGATTATTAACGTTCAGAATGTCCCCAAGGAAACGAAAAATTTATTTAGTTTTTCAAAAGATTACGTCTACAAGAAAATGTCACTTTCATGAAAACAAGCATTCGCTTCTTTGTTATAAAAGGAAGCTCAGGTGCGTGGAAAGAACAGAAAACAGAAAATATCTGAATAAACAGAACAAAGCGCGAACTTTGTTACTATATACATATATCGGAAACTATATCAGTATTAGCATAGACTGCTTAACGTGTTATACATATTTTACAGCAGTCAGAGGCATTTAAACTTAAGAAAATGAATTGCACAAGTTCTGACATCTGCGTTTCTTACTCATAAAAATTATTTTTAAATATGTTGATTCTTAAAAGAGTATATTTTTACTATAACAAAGCTTAGTACATTCACAACGTGTCTTTCCGATTGTCTATGCAATTATTTGTACCACACACGCATTGAAAAAGCTTTCTGTTGAAACTGAATTGCCTTTTCTGGTAGTTGAACGTTAGTTCTTCGAGTCTCTCTATATAACGTTTTGCGAAAAATGCAATTGTAGGTATAGCTGTATCTTGTTGTTCAGGGTACACCTCAATGTCTTGCAAGTTTGCATCACAACTATGGTTTAAAAATCTTGCAACATTTGCTTGAAACTTGGCGTCGATGAATGTATCTTGTTTGACATGGATCATATAGTCATGATTTGGACGGAAAATGAGATCATCCTTCTCTACGTATTCCCCGACATATGCGCAGATGAATGTGTTCTGTGGTATTGGAGTCAAGCAACGAACTCCCCAACCTTTTTGTTGCGGATGGCATTTAAAAATTTCCAATGGTAGTTTCAGTCCATTCTGGACAACACGATTCCGGCATGTTAAGATGTTGCAAGGACATCCGCTGCAACACTCGAATATTGATGCGTCATTTTGAGAGGCGATTTCCTTCATAAGGCGACTGTGAACATCATAATTTCTCTTTATAATTTCACTATTACATTGGCAAACACATTCTTCTCCATCCGCATTTACCAAACTAGACACCACTGGGCTTGGCAGATCTTTAGAATAGACGAATCCAGGCACGTTCAATGATTCAGCTGGGGATGTCCTTATATCGTTCACTACCATTATAGGAAACAATTCATTGCCTTTTGAAATATCTTCACAAATAACTCGTCGGAAATTTCTATCTGACTCATTTAAAAACCGCATGTTTAAGTAAATTGGTCGAATCAACTCAATGTCATGGATACCAGCGCAGTCGAGTGGTACGAGTCCTGTTTTATTGGACACCATTGGATTGCCACCATGTGACATCAAGAGAAATGCAATAGACCGGTAAGAGTTACGACACGCAATATGAAGTGGTGTGTCACCGTTTTCATCTTGTGAATCTGGTTTGGCATTGCGCTTCAGAGTAAGATTAGCTAAAATGAAGTTGTTAGAAATGGTCGCCTTATGTAAAATTGTGGCACCATATTGATCAGGAATCTCCACGCTGGCTCCGTTTTCCAATAGAATAACAAACATTTGAATGTTTTCACTTATTGCTGCTACAAAGAGTGCTGTATAACCATATTCGCCTCTTTTGTTTATGTATTCTGCGAACTCTTCGTCAGTCAACTGTGCTCTGCATTTTTTAAGTATAAAACCGACAGCTTTGTAGTCGCCGTATTGCACTGCTAGATGTAAGTAAGTACTTCCCTGTATTGCAGGTTCCATTACATCAGCGTCGAATAGCAACAACAGTTGAGTTATTTCAGTCGACATGGTGCAGATAGAGCACGCAAGGGCGGTTTGATCATTTTCATCTTTTAAATCAATGAAACTCTTCACGTTTGAACTACAGAGTAAAAGTTTAACTAGTGGAGGTATTCCAAGCATCACTGCTCCATGCAAACATGTTCCACCTTCAAAGTTTTTGAGAGCAATACAAAAATCGAAACCAGATGTTATCATCATTGCAATAGCTTCAAGATCACCATCGCAAACTGCTTTGATAGCATCCTCTTCCGTGTAACTATCTTGTCGGATCTCAGCGTTTCCTGCCATAACAAGAGCTTCTATAGCAGCAGACAGATCTGGAATACCACTTTGTACTGGATGTTGATCTGTATGTTCGATTTGTTGATCGAGTGAAAAAACCTGGGTTGAATTTACATTTGAAGATACAACACATAACTTAATATTTGATGTTGCACAATGTAAACACTTCAGTTGATTGCTTTTTATGGTTCTTCCTAGGCATGACTGGTGGAATAGGTGCTTGAACTGACAAATCATGAATGGTCCTTGAGTGCAAAACAGTCCACAATACGGACACATATGATGCGAGTGTAACCTCCTTAAATGCCCCGTGCACAGTCTTTGATATTCAGAGCAAATACTAGATCGGTGCAGCTTAATCACTGGACCATAGACGATCTGATTGCAACCTATTCTTCCACCATTCATATCTTCAACAGCATCACAGTTTGTTTCTTCTGATTCCATGAAAACTTGCAAGTTCTCGTTCATACAAAAACAAGAGAGGCCTTCGAACACAACAGACATCTCTATATTATGATCTGTAATACCGAATTACAATGAATAACATTGATTTCGATATGAATAATGTTGCAAAGCACGTATAACAAATATACATACATGAACATATCTCATGGGTAATTTGATTAAAGTTTTTCTGGAATATACTCACACAAATTGAACGAAAAGTTTTGACTGAGTTATATCTCCAATGTATTTTGAAAATTGTGTAAAAAATGAAACGGGATTTGATTAATTTAATGTAAATTTAATCCTTTTTCAGTTACGTTGAAAGTATTTCAATTCATTGTATGAAGGGTTACCTTGAACTGCTCAAAATATATGAGTTCCTTATAATTTCGATGCAGAATTAGAACAGAACATTTTGGAATCTTATATATATAAAACAAGATCTTTTTTCAAAAGTTTGTCGCGGCAAAACTCCGGATCTACCGGGACAAGTTTTATGAAATTTAGTAGGATTTACTGTTATTAGAAGGAGAAGGTTTTTGTGAAGTTTCAAAGAAATTCGCCAAAAACTTTACGAGATATGGTAGTTTTAAAGTTTTGGTCGTTTTGATTTTAAGAGAGCATCTTCCTTCCGCGCGAAAGCTTGAAATAAAGAAATTAAGAGCGATCGTTTCTCTCGAGTACAAATTTTTACCAATTTCTCTCACTCTCTTGAGCATGAACTGTATTCGCGAGAACAATTCGGTAGTTTGATTTCATAATATCTCTTAATTTTAAGTAGAGTTCTCTTGATATGAAAACAATGATTTGTATCCATGAATAACTCTCAAGAGAAAATCTACTTTAGAATATAAGAGAGATCGTGCAATTATTGTCGCTCCGTCACGCCAAATATTTCTCGGGTTATTCAATACAATTTCGGTTCATTAAACCCGTAGCAGATAGATTTGTTGAAATTGGTGGAAAATGGTAAATATTTTTTTGAGTTTCAGATTGTAGGACATCATAGTTTCCGGGAATCCCAAGTTGACCGATTTTCTTCCGGTTTGAAGGGTTCTTTTCCGGTAGAAATTTGAATTTTTAACGGTTTTTTGCGCGTAGCGGCTAAACGAAGCGTCCTACGGGGTTCATATGTATGACCGACCCCCACTATTTTGACATTTTCTACCTTCCGTTCATACATCATTTTTCTCTACATTAAGGTTTTAAAGGTATGCATTCAAAAGATCGGAAAATTGATAAAATTCAGATTTTGAATTTTTAACGATTTTTTGTTCCTAGCGGCTAAACGAAGCGTCCTACGGAGTTCATACGTATGACCGACCCCCATTTTTTTTAAATTTCCTAACTTTGAATCCCAAGTTGACCAATTTTCTTCCGGTTTGAAGGGTTCTTTTGCGGCAAAAATTTGAATTTCATACGGTTTTTTGCCTGTAGCGGCTAAACGAAGCGTCCTACGGGGTTCATATGTATGACCAACCCCCACTATTTTGACATTTCCTACCTTCCTTACATACATAATTTTTTTCTACATTAAGGTTTTAAAGGTATGCATTCAAAACGATCGGAATATTGATAAAATTCAGATTTTGAATTTTTAACGATTTTTTGTTCCTAGCGGCTAAACGAAGCGTCCCACGGAATTCATACGTATGACCCACCCCCATTTTTTTTTAAATTTCCTAACTTTGAATCCCAAGTTAACCAATTTTCTTCTGGTTTGAAGGGTTCTTTTCCGGCAAAATTGGAATTTTATATGGTTTTTTGCCCGTAGCGGCTTAACGAAGCGTCCTACGGGGCTCATATGTATGACCGACCCCCACTATTTTGACATTTCCTACCTTCCTTTCGTACGTCATTTTTCTCTAAATTGAAGTTTTAAAGGCGTGCATTCAAAAGATCCGAAAATTGACAAAATTCAGATTTTGAATTTTTAACGATTTTTTGTGCCTAGCGGCTAAACGAAGCGTCCTACGGGATTCATACGTAAGACCAACCCCCATTTTTTTTTAAATTTCTTAAATTTTTCAATACATCTTTTTTCTCTGAATTGAGTTTTTAAAAGTGTGTCGAAACAAAAGTTATGATATATGACAAAATTCAGATTAAAATTTGTAAACGCAAAATCTCGCGTTTTTCGAAAAAATTTTCTACTTTTTTATATATTGGAAACTCAATTTGTATATTTTTTCTTTAAATCAATAGAAAATACTATTACACAGAAAACATAACTTTTTGAGTAAATTTTACTCTCCAATGGTACACATTTTTGTTTATGTTTGTTTTGTGCAAATATCAGAACATCAAATTTGTGTGCATTGTGTGTACATGTACATTGTGTTCCATCCGCGAAATTTTGTTTCAGCCCCCTTTCCTATTATTGTGATCACTCATTCCCTATTTGACAATCAAACATCAATATCAATTCGCGCACTGTCTGTTCTTTAAACGTTAAAGCCGGTCAAAGGCGCATACGGCCCATGGATCTTTTGTCTGCTGTTACGTGTGTGATGTTGGAAAAAAATGGGTAGAGAGTCACATGGGATCGCGACATCTGGTAAATTATTTTGTCTGTGATTAAACCTTAACTTTTTTTGTAAGTAGAAGAAAGTAATATTTTTCAACAAATTCGCCGAAAATAAATTTACACGGCTAACGTGGGCGTATTGTTCATGTGGCCGATCGGATCGGATTAACCTCTCAAATATTACTGTGCCATAAAAAATTTACATCCGGTACTAATCGAAGAACAGCAAAAAGTTAACCAGTTTTGTTTGAGTTTCAACCGGCAATCTATAAATCCTTATTTGTTTCATTGTTGTCACCGAACATAGGATAAATTTCGATTTCTTATAACTACTATATTTCAATTTTTTTGTAACTTTAAAATTAATAGGTGCTGTAAAGTTTAGTAATAATTCCAAAATTGTCTCTTTTTGAAAGAGTGCTTGAATAGTTGTTTTAAGTTTATTTCTCATTTTCTTATAAAACACTATTCATGCTTTCAATTTATTATCCATTTTACGGCGAAAATTTGTAGCCAAACGTTAATAAAAACATTGTTGAAAAAGTCAAAGATTTTTCGGAAGTTTTTGAACTTATGTTACAATCAAAAGATAACTGCTAAGAATCAAAAATCTATAACTAAAGAAAAACAACACATATATAGTATCAACATATACAGTATACAAAAAATAAGCAGTTTTACGTAATGCCCAGCAAAGCGGGCGGGTACAGCTAGTTTTAATATAAGAAGAATTAGATTACACTGTCAGTAGAATGGACAGTAACAGCATTTCAAAATTTCACTGTAATCGTGTGCCTCTTTGTGTCTTGTTAAATCCACATTGTTCATGCAAAATTAATCCATTTCCGCATAATATCGCCAACAATAGCTTTAAATAATCATATACATTAAATTTATTATCTTCGTCCGTCTGCCGTCTAGTACTTTATCCTCATGAAATGTTCTTAAGAACGCGTATGTGAAGTACACGAAGGACATAAATTTTCTTTTTCATATTCAAGAATTGACGTGACTGCTTCTATTGTTTGAAGTAAATCGTGAATAAATGAGAACACATGTGAATGTGTTGTTCTATGTATCAACTTTAAAAGACGACTCTGAATATCATATGTGAAGTTTTGCACTGCAGTTCAAGGAGAATCTTGAAACTATCTTCTCAAGGAGTTACTGCTACAATGTTTCAACCTATTCAACTTTTTTCCTTTCCTCAGATATACTTGCGCTCATGTTGTAACATCAATTTTAATTGTCGCGAGCAGTGAATATGTGTACGACAACGAACTTTTGTAATCAAAAACACTAACTATGGTACAAAGTTTTGAACATGCTTCTACTTTAAGGATCAACTTCGCTAGGTTTCGTTCCAGATAGAAGACTTAACGTTTGTTACAGGCTTACAAACCTTCATTCTGCAACAGAACAATTTGTTAACTGTGTTAATGACAAGTATTACTTAGTAACGTTTCATTACCTTTAACGGCTGTGTTTTTTGTTCATTTGTGTGGCACGCACATTAATTAATCGGTTCGTTTCCCGAATTAATTACGTAAATAATCCTTTCTTATAGTTATTCGTCAAGCGTCATTGTCAGAAGATACCATTTGTATGGAAAATTTAACAAAATGGTATCATTATTATATGCTGCTTTATTAGATCTGTATATCCTTTAAGGAATGCCAAGAAAATTTCTTATTCTTATACGATCGTAATTTGACATTTTACGTTTGTAATTGAAAAATTAGCTGATGTGGGCAAATTAAAATAATTTTAATGTAAACATCAGGTACATCTTTCTTTACATAGTATAAAGTAAAGTAGCTTTTCGTATCTGTCTGTTTATCCGCTAACTCCTCCTAAACCACGCAACGGATTTTGACGCGGTTTTCACCATCACATCGTTTAGATAACTTTTCACGGAAAACATTTTTTGATGGCAGTAACTTCATACTTTTCAGCACTTTTTTTCTAAATTACAAACGTGCGAAGCCGTGGCGGGTCGCTAGTATAACATAAGATATATGTTGTATAATGCACAGTTTTATCACAAACTATTCAGTTGCTTCAGGCGATTCAACCAGTATAACACGGTTTTGAACCAAGTACGCTGAATGCAATCTTAACAAAGTTGTAGATATGGTGAGCCTGAAAATTTTGGAACAGTTTCAAATGGGGACTGGGAAACGAATGAAGAGCAAATGAATAAACGAATTACTCTAGAGTTAAGTTATGTGAATTTTGACTAAATTATGAACAAAATGTAAAAGGTCATGAGACTGCTACAGGAATTAAGGACCTAAATAAAAATGACATTTGTACCCCAGTAGTGTGAAAATTTTTGGTAACGCCTTGGTTTATTCTGTTGACGTTAACGCAAGTATGCTGTATGAGTAAGTTTCAGAACACTAATACAGTAGAACCTCTTTTATCCGTCAAGCACGGGACCAGAGGCGGATAATCGAAATGACGGATAATGGAAAAATTCTAAGAAGAAAGACTTGAACCTAGATTTTCAGAAAAGAAGTACATTCACAAACAACAAACTTAAAGAAAGATATTTGAAGATACGAATTAATAATTTGATACATATCTACATAACGAAAAAGTCAAAAGAAATATGTTCAATGTGGTGGTAAAAAGCAGGTTAACTTTTGCTGCTTAAATTGTGCTTCACTTTCTTTTGTCGCAAAACTCTGCAATCTTCTCAAAGTCAATGCGTCCGATTTGTTGGCTTCAGCTTGCCTTTGATGCCAATCTATAATTCTTTGAATATTGTGAAGATATCTACGACATTTTCGGTGACGGATAATGGATAGTAAAAAGATAGTAAAACCTCCCAATGAATACTGGAAGTGAAGAAAGGCAATGTTGAGTTCTGTGATCTAATTAATGTAATCACGACACGACACACAAATTGCTACTTACTGCTTCGAAACAATACAATGATCTATCACTCTTTGAGCATGAGATACACCTGCATACGTTCATCCGTTAGAATTTCAGTCAGCAGTAGCTCCAGCAGAAACTTCAAAACATGAAGTATGATATAATTCTGAATTAATACACTTTATCGTGAATATACGAGTATCAAGTCTGGTAGAAAGCGATTCGAAAAGTAATTGACTTAACTTCTCAGCTCCTTCAGCATATGTAATATGTATTTGCAGGCAATTCCTGTCATTTGTAAAATATACTTACAGCTTGATATAATCGTAACTTCAAATTTTATCGGAATTAACTTTTGTTTCGTGAATCAATCCAATTTAAATTGTGAGGGTACATGCAAAGTAGATACTTTTCTTACTATTTGTTGTTTTAATTGAACCATTATTTCAGGACAAATTAATATGGATGTTGATTGTCTTTCATGCCTCTGAATTAATGCATTTGAGCTGCACAAAATTTTTTGCATTTATTTGGATTGATTTAAAATATTCCGGAAACGCTGAATATTCGAAAAAAATTGCAGATAAAATATCTGAAAAATATGGGCCCGCATACTGATTACGGAATTTTCACGTTTACGAGCACAATACCACTTTCTGGAAAATATGCCGCCTAATGGTATTTTGCATTGCAATTGCAAATGAATTTCTTCCAGGTTGAATAACATATTTTTAGATTTTTCATCAAGTTTGAATTTCATTATAGGCATATACGGATATGGGAGAGAGATTTATTCGTGATTTTACGCATGATTAGCCTAAGCTTATTCCTTTTATTGATGCTTAAAATTGGTTGCAAAATATATTTAAGCTTAATTGAAATTGTTTGTTTATTTGTCATGGATAGTTTCAGAGTTCTAATAAAAATTACATTTCCAAAATAATTTCTTATTTTAATTAATATAAGTATTATATATTTACATAATAAATTTACAATTAAAAATGAATTCTTAGTTTAACTTTTACATTATCAAGAATATTTAATTTGAAACAATATACATCACTTTCTCAGAGGATTTTATTTTTCGTCCTGTCCTATCGGACATCGAAATCACATGTTCACAGCAAAAAATCACGGAACCATGTTCCTTTGACTGGATCAAGTTTATATACTTGAATAGGTAACGTTTCATTAGAATCAATTTCAAGAACCATCACTGGAAGAACCAACATTACTGCTTTCTTCCTGTATTCGATGTGTCATGGTGAGTGAGCACTTAGGATGCTTCGACAGTGCCAATCCATTTGGCAAATTTGTAACAGGTCTGGAGCTGGTTTGAGATTCGTTTTGGAATAGTTCTGATATGGTTTCCAAATTGGTTGGCTGAATACTATGACTACTACTGCTTCTACTTCTAGCATAAGCATGGGGATGAGTGGCCACTCCATTTGTTGTAGTATTGTTATTCCTGAGGGACTTGAAACTTTGAGAGCTTGAACTGTTCGACACAGGGAATGATATTATTGTTGGCTTATTGTTTTCATCTAATGGAAGCTCGGTTGTTGGTGATGGTGTTGGTGTGAGAAGATCCTTTTCTGTTACCACTGTATCTTCTATAGATGCTATCTGCAAATCACTTCGATTAGCTGCTGGATTTGGTGCAAACACATCATTTTTGCTCAAGGAAGTCATCAATGTGGATTGACTACTCACGGAAATGCATCGTAAATGCCGATTAGCTTTAGAACGTACACTATCCTGAAGAGAAAAATCGGATTCACGTTTTTGCAATTGTTCAATCATAAAGGAATTATTTTGACGACTATTCACCGTTGTATGCAATTTCATTGAACCATTTTGTCGGCTTAGAGCGCTGTAGTTGTGATTTTTAATTTGATATTTACTGCCAAGTCCGAATTGTCGTGCTAATGTAAGCTGTATATCATTTAAAGGAGAATTAAATTTTGTATTGCCATAAAATGTATCCAACGTCTGTCAACTTACTTTGAAAGCATCTCGGAATTTGTAACTCATAATGTTGTACAAGAGCGGATTAATACATGTTGACAGGAAGTAGAGAACACCGGATATATACGTCAAGGCTGAGTAAATTTTATATATTATAACACTACGTTTCCCCGTAGCACCGTACACTGCAACTAGCCTCTGTGCATGGAATGGAGCCCAACACAAGAAGAATGCTACAGCAACAGCAACTGAAATGAATAAAATAGAATGTTCAAAAGTTTGATAGAAAACAAAAATTAAAAATAAATTATAAAACTTGTTTTGTGAATTGTAACACTGGAACAATATTAACACCAATATTTGCTCTGGAATGTTTATGGCTACTTGCAAATCAAATTAATATGCTTTAATATTTTCTTTTACTACAAATCTAAACCACAACATCCTTGTTCATTCAAGTTACAACCATATGAATTCTAACAGCTTCCATGATATCAAGGGTTTGTATCAATAAAGGGATGAAAAATGCAAGCAATAGACATTCGTAATACGATAAAAGCATTTGAACTCTTTTGCCTGAAGGTAGTTAGTTGAACCTATTATTATTATTTGAAAAACTTTTAAACATCCTCAGATATCATGTTTGCAAGGAATCCTTGTGGGTTGTATCATTTATAATTATATCTTTTTGCTTTTTGTATACAACTTTTGAAATTTGGAATTTCATTTAAAAGGAAATAATAAATCAAATTCGGAATCGCTTGAATTGAATCGAATAGAGCTAGTCGTTATTCATCAACTGTAGGAATATCGTAAGAAGAACTCATGTCAACCCGTCATACATTATATAGAAACCTATATAGAATAGAAAGTATACAAAACCACAAGCCAATTTTCCTTTCCATAACTCCAAAACTTGTAAGAGTTTGAAAACTTTGCGAACTTTTCAAGTCATCATTTTTGCGAAAATGTCTTTTTGATTTGATGCTCAGGACTCTAAGGTCCCTTTGGGGATTTTCTGTGACAGTTGTTTTACAAGAAGATCAAGTTCTCTTAATGCTAATAAAATGTCAAAGGCTATGATATTCGAAAACAATTTGGTTCTTACTTAACATCCGAATAACTTTTGTTTGTCCTGTGATCCCTCGATTAACATCTCCTTTCCTCTTTGCACCTTGTAGTAATTTACTTTTCTTCAATTTTATACCAATTAAAACATACAAAACACAAATTGCAGTCATTGGTCCAACGAAAAACACGAAACTGGAAACTTCGAAAGCATGACCAAAAAAGTTGTTTTTCACCTGAAAGTAAATTTTAATTTTAGTTATGCAACAACTAAGAAACATAAATGTTGGTTAATTGCTGAAAATAATTAGGTTTACTTTTAATAATTATGCTTACAGTACATGATTTCCCTCGTCCAATTTTCACAACTCCAAACTGCATTGCTTGTGGTGTTGCAAGGATGAAGGCTGTACACCAGATTGCAAGGATAAATTTCACCGCACGGGAAAGTTTCGACATTGTGTGCTGCCTATTAAGAAACACCAAATTACAATTGTTTCCTTACATAACATTATAAAAGCAATGCTAGAATTCATGTAAAAGTGTGTTGAAATTTCAGAGACTTTCAAACTTGTACCTAATGTCGTACTAACCTGAAAGGATGGCAAATGGCTATATAACGTTCCACTGTAAATGCTGTGATAGTCAGCACTGTCGCATTCGCCGATGTTTCAGAGAGCAGCCCTTGGAGAATGCAAATGACATCTGTGAAAGGATATGATGTTGGATACCAAATGCTAAATAAATCTGGTGGCATGCCTAGAATTCAATTAAACAAATTTTTATTCATTATCATTAAGATATCAGAAACCAATTCAACATATGTATAGATATGTGTGTAGATATATAATAGAAAATTTTCAAATTGTTTTTTAATAACACTCACCTGATATTAATAGTATTAAATCCGAAATGGCTAAATTAAATAGGTAGTAGTTTGTAGCAGTATGCATAAATTTATTCCTAGAAATCACAGTACATGTTATTAAATTTCCCACTATTCCGGCTATGAATATGAGGATGTAGAAAGCCGTGATTGTTGCCACAAGAGCAAGAGAGTCCCTTGAATTACTTCCGGTTGTTTGTGCATTTATGTGCTCACTCAATCTTCCAAACGACTTATTCATGTAATCACCCAATTCACTCCAATTAGTTGGGAATATCAATGTGTTTATTTGGTTATCCTTAATTGGTCCTTCCTCTGTCAACGACACATTGCTCCAGAGGTCAAGAAAATCTGTAATGTTTGTGGTATTCATATTTACAGCTTCACTTAAGTCCTCTTAATGTTGTTTTGTTTGTATCCTTAAATTTTTATGTGATACTTTATTCTTGACTTAAATTCTTCAATTTTTCTTAGTATTTAAGAAAACGTTCACCATGACGTTGACAAGTTATTCCATTTTAATGGTGCTAACAGATTAGTAGACTTATTAATTAAGTCTTTGCGCATCATGATAGTATCTTAAATTGTTCTTAGTATCCTGCAATGATAAATCGTGTATTTAATCAAATGTGTTTTAATGTGTTGTAATATGCATGTGCTATAAAATATACAAATATAATGCCTCACGAGATTTTATTTATAGTTTTTATACGTGAAGAAACACTAAACATTATGTAGAACTGTGCATGAAGCATTAATAGCTCCACAAATAAAGACAAATAGTGTCATTGTACGTACATTCCTTTTTTTTATGATTATGTGGAAATAAAATCTGAAATTCTAACAGTATTTCGAGTCCAACATAAGCGCACAGAATCGTTTGAATGTAGTTATTCTGTTGACAACAGCTTATATCGCATTGAGCTATGTGAGTTACAAGCTTCCTAAGCAAATTAAAAAGCTAGACAGTTCACTAAACGAAGAAGAAACTCGTGAAAATTACATTTGTAGACTGTACTCTCAGAGGCACATTACATACATATATAACATTAAATCATATTCTTGAAAACATAAACAAGTAAACCTCCATCCGCAAATTTGATTTACTGTTTTGAATGCATCCCTCGGGTCAGTCATAAGGCTTTGTTATAACATTTGATTATACCACCGCAAGTGCTAAACTCAAACATGATAAATTCATAATACAGAATCAAATAATCCTATACACTTTCACTCTTACAATATCCGCCTTGGCACTGACTTGTTGACTTCAAAAATTTTATTTTCCATTTTATGAATTATATTTTTAAAATTTTCATCTTCTTAACTTTGAAAAAAAAAACCTATACTAAACCCACATTTTATGTTTTACGTTTCATATAAGATTCACAGCAAAGCTATAAGGCCATGTGTTTGAGAGAAAAGTTATTTGAACACTACGACCGCGTTTTCGTTTAAACAAACTGAGAACAACTTGACTAAATTTCTACGGAAAACGTAAGACGAAAGAATCGGTTCAAAATACTTTTCAGGATACATGGTTTTTTCCTCTAAACTACATTTGAATTTCAAGAAATTAACATTTCATGTGATTACAAAATATCACTCAATTGGAGGATATATAACCTGTGAACACTTCAGATCCGGTCTGTGTGTCCATATAATATATGAATTCCTGTGAATCGGAACTGAGATGTTTATCCTGTATCAGAGTGCTAAATTGCTTATTAATTTCAAATCAGTTGTATGGAGTATAAAGCTGTTGAAAAAGCATTAAATTTATTTATAACCATTATAAGCTCTTAATCAAAATTTCAAATTGAATTCGGTAGCTCTTTTGCACGTGTGACAACAAGTCAAAATCTTTTACCGAAACCAGAATTCTTATGCAAATAACATGGAAATGTGCTCATTTCTGAGGAAAAAACGACATAGTAAACAAGTTAGCAATAAAATGCAGAAATATCACTAACATGGTAGAAAGCAATATAAAGTCGATTGTTTGATGTCGCGATTGCTTACATTTCTTAAATTTTGGAAAACCCAAAATTTTCGAAATCCTGTTTTTGACATTGTGCCGATAACATCATGTTGCAACATCAATTAATATCAACAAAAGATTGCGCCAATTTGAAGAAACTCGCATATGCATATATTGTAACTTTCGAATTTCGACAATAACCACAGTGCTATTAATATTGTAGATTAAATTATGTTAATAACATCACAAGTGTGTTGCAACAGAAAGTTGAAGAGCCGTTAGCAATTCACAAATAACAACATTTTTCAGGTTTTCGAAATACATATATTAACGTGATTTTTTCAACTTCAATTTTCTTAAAGAAACCCAAAACGTTATCAAAGACTGTTTCTCTTGGAAGCTACGAGAAACTGTTTTAATTTGTTATGACCAAACCTGAGAAAAATGCTGCCAGACAACCATCCACAGTTTTAAAAGCCAATGGAAAAGGTTTATGTTGTTTTGTTTTCTTTGATGAAATATAATAAGATACCTCTAGTTTAATAAGTATCTTGAAAATTTATAAACTAAGTTTTAAAATTGACATTTTAACCTTGGCTTACGACCAGTTTATCTTATCATAATACTATGCTACCCGGACGTAAATTTTTGAAAATTTCATGAATACCCAATGTACAGGATTTGAGTTAAGTTGCACGAATATGGTTAACTGTCTTTATTTCTAGGCTGCATTTAGTAGGTAGTCGAGTTCATTGCATTATTAAATCCAGTCTGTAAGACAATTACATTACTGAATCTCCAACAAACGTGTCAGAACTAAACTCAAGCGTGATATTATGAGAAACTTTATTCATTGCGTTTCCTAATAACAGCAACATATTTTCATGGGGTTTGTAATCTGATTAAATGGAGGATCGGAGGAAACGCTCGTACATCTTTGTGTTATCAGGACAACGTCCTGTTTCAACCTTCAGTTGTCTAATATTTTGAAGCAAATTGGGTTTGTGCTGTAATTTTGTGCCTTACCACACTTCAACTATGTTAATGATATGCACTGGCTATCTAAATATGTTTTTCAATTTAAACAAATTTTCGAAAATTTAAGTTGGACTGGTTTTGTATCATCATAACTTTTCTGCACATGCTCTGAACAAACTTTTGTTTGAAAATTTTGAAATTAGATTACTACGACAGACAACCTATCTCTGTAACGCATGTTTTGTATATTCGTGATAACCAATTTGAATATCCCAATTTCGCGTGTCATTATGAATAGAGATGGCATTCCAACATTCTGATTAACCTAAACAAATCTGATTCTCTGTTATCAATCTGGGCTCCTTGTAATGTGATAAAAATAAACAACAAAAACGAAACCTTTCTAATATATAGATACAACGTAAGAGATATAATCTTTTTTGTAACTTTATAAGCTTTAATCTTATAACGAACTGCTTTATAATCCCTCAACAAAATATTTTGGTCAAAAATTGTTTTCTGTATCGTACTTGAACGACATCACCACACACCGATGAGCCTACTTAATTCATTGGTCAGTTATATCCGTGAAACCTCAAGATATTCTTGAAAGTTTTCAGGTGAGTAAACTTTAAACAAATTTTATTTCGAACCCAAAATCAAAAGTTTTGTTTAACAAGGGTATGAATGCTACCTTTAAGGCAAACAAAATGTTGCAAATTGATTCTCGAGCCATACATTTAGAAAGGTTGAACGTGAAACGATTTAAAATTTATTCACCTGGAAAAAGCGATAATCTGTTGTATTTCCTGAGGATACTTTCCTTTAAGACACCCTTATGTGTTGATATTTCTAAGCTGTTGGTATAGGATGTCCGAATAAGCATGAAACTGACCATGAAACTTTAAATTTTTGGTAACTGAAAGAAATTTGTATTCGCTTATAGTGATCGGAATAAATAAAACCAAAAGTGCGACTAAGCGTTGAAACATTTATTTTTGAACTTATTTATTGGAACGTGCTTTCTTATCCGTTCTAGTTGCTCAACAAACCATTCAAATTTTCTAGGAGTCAATTTAGCTGGAAGGATTTTTAAATAAGTGAATCTAAGTGTTTTCCACGTAAAGAAGACAGAGTGAACATTTTTCATGTTATTTTCACATGATTTCACTTGAATTTGGTTGATGTTGATAAAAGAGCTTCAATTTTCGGGAAAAAGCTCTTATCCAAAACGTGATAAAATTGCTTTAATCCTCGAAGTTCTTACGGAGGAAAATTCAGAGCTGTGTACTTTCGTCGCAACTTGTTATTGAACTTATTATATAGCTAGTAAAATTTTTAATACGAAAAATCACACAACATATGGTTTTCCGATATTTGTATGTCATGTTGTCATCATAATTTTTGAAAGTTTAATGTTAACATCAAAAACTGCGAAATTTATTACCACCCAAAAACTGTCACAAAATGTAGGCATAATAAATTCTGAAGCTAAATGAGCCATAACCTATAAAACCTGGAATATGTTTAAATAAATCTCAACGGCATTTTAGAGAGCTTGATTTCTTTTGTGTAAAATGGTTATCATCATCACTCCACCCGCTCCTGTATGAGGCTTAAATGATTTTTATTGCATTTATATCTTTCACTTATACATGAAGATAGTTCTGTGGAAAAGAAATATTGGTTGCGAGTTTTCACAATTTTAGTTCTGAGAAAGTTATAAGTTAACATAGATTTTTATTATCATTAGATAATAACAGATTGTACAAAAGCGGTGTTAGAAGTGAAACTTTTTATGAAATGACGCAACTGTTAACGGGGAAACAAACAGTGCCGTAGGCCTATTTTCGGCCTGTTCTCCTTCTGCGGCTATTCGTTTTTTATGTTAGCTTTTTCTCCCACGTTTGGGCATAAGGCAATTGGGAAGTATTAAACAAAAAATAGTTTAACTAATTTTGTTAGCAGGACAAGCTAATTCTCTGTCTAATAATTTGTAATGTATAGTGTCTTATAAAATTCTTCATTTCAATAAATCCTTGGATATAATTTTTGTGTATATGTAGATATATGCGTTGACACATTATAATAAATCCTTAGTTTTGTTAATTCTGGAAAAACACGTTTAATCATACATTCTTGTTCTGAAAATGTAAATGTTTTCTTTTCTGTTCCAGATTTTATCCACTGAAAACACTTGCTATATTTTAATGTAAATAGATTATCTCCTATCAACTAAACAAAAAGCATCCACTTGTGTGATAATTTTCTTACATTAGATATTATCTTTGAATACATCGTGTTATATTTTACTTAAAACTGCTACTACCATGCTTTGTTAATTGAATTTGTTAGAAATTGTTTAACCTAAAATACCCAAAAAATTTTATATAAATTTTCTAAATTTGTAATACAATTTCTTGTATGTCTTATCATGTTCTTTTTGCGACATCGTTTCTTACATACTTGAAGTAATGAATTTATTTTTATCTATATGCTTGGAAATCCCTTGAGGTCATGTGCTACTCGTATGTCACTTCACAAGATAAATATTACCTTCTTTCGACATTGAAGTGCCTTGACGCAGAAATTTCAAATTTTTCATAGATCATTAGTGATTTGCCTCACTTTAATGAAAGTATTTAAATTTATACGCACGCTGTTTTTTTATGTTATCCAAGAATTTTCTTATTTATAAGAAGCAGTAATGTGAAGTGTTAAATACAATTTCATTCAAACCGGTTAACAGAATGACGGAAACACTGGAAAACTGCAGGATATAAGAGGAAGATAAATGAAATTAATTTCGGAGGTGCTTCCTGCAAACGAGATTTTCCACTTACATCTCATGGTAAAATATTGCATTGTTGATCGCTCCGGATTCCAACAAATGGAATAGTCCGCATATAAGTGTTCTAGACACTTTAATGAAAATCCATGAGTAGTAAATTTCAATATCGAATTTTCAGTCTTTTTAAGAAATTGATAGAAAACCTAGTTGTTGAAAACGGCTTAATTCGTGAAACCATGGAATGTGTGGTTATGGTTGCGAGATAATCACACCAATACAAATCTTAACCTTATATACTTGTTCGTATATAATCTCAAATGCTGTAATACGTAGAACTTGATATTTGCACCCTTGAGGTAACATTCCAATAATATATTTCGGCTTATAGTATACTACGCTCTTCAAATAACACGCTTTGTATACCAGAAAACTGTTTTGTTTGAGAAATATGAAGATTATCTTTCACGTATTACAATACATGTTTCCAAAATTACGTTCTGTTGCTATTCATCATATTTCTAAAGCACCATGAAATTGATTTTCCTGCAACTTAAGTCCTTGATACTTATATCCATTTAGATATCTCGACATTCGAACGGAAAATAAATAATGATTTGTTCACAAAGATCAAATTATTTGACTTTATTCAACATAAAACTGCAAATGAATTGGTAATTTCTATCCCAAAAGGTTGGCAAATAATCAATTTATAGTCATCTTGGACGTTAATTTGGATAAAGGTTTGGCAAACTTCAACAGTTAGACTCCAGGTTTGATAGAATGATTACCCTAACCACATTACAGATTTAGACATCATGATAACGCTTTTTTTACAACTCTGTTTTGCAGCTTTTGGGCAAATTACATAAATACTTTTGTTATAACCTATTCCTTGGAAATGCTTGAAACATTTATCTTCTTTTTCAAGCCCGCTTTTACCTAATTCTTGAATGAATACTTTATTTATAGCATCTTGTTGTGATATGTAGCCAGATCAATATTATAGTGGATCCGTTGTGGGTTATGTTTTCTTGTTTTCCTTCTGCAAAAATATTGTCTTCTGTGAGGAAAGGAAATTCACATGTTTGAAGCAATGCTGGATCGACTATGCTTCTTCGACTAGCGACAATGCCTCTACTCATTTAAGGACATTTCCTGTAACCTTTGACAACAACGAAATGAAACGTGAATCCGGGATTCGTGCTACTTAGGATAATAGTGAACATCATCGTTGACACATCATCATCTGTTATTTGTATACATGCATCCTTACAGGCATTTAGTAATAATTTGAAAACATTCAAAGTTGAATTAACTGATGAAAGTAAAGGAAGATCAAATATCCGGCGGAAGTACATAGTTGTTTATTTACAAATTTATTGAATTTCCAGAAAAATATTGAAAGAATATATTTCTGACCATTTTGTATCTAAAAATAGAAATACTATACGTAAACTTTTGATGTGATCAAGTATAACCCTTTTAAATTTTTCTATTCTACCGTAGGAGTCAACCTTTTTCAATTGACTTTATATTGGGTGGATGTATTCAACAATAGCAACTGCTTGTATGTAGTTAGCATCTTAAAAGGTTCCTCGTCATATTATACAAACAGCGTTGGAGGAATTCATGAACGATAGTAACTAAATGACGTTTTAAGAATTTGTCAAAAGCAATTACAACTCACAACTCGCATTATGTTGTGTTTACTTTTAGCAAAAATCCATGAACCTACAGGAAAACTGTATCAATACACATTTACCCATGTTATTGATATGGAGCTCAACATGGTTAATATCATTCTACTATTGGAAGGACATCTTCTACGAGGTCTTAAAATTGATTCGATTTAATGTGATACCATAAAACCCTTATTAGGTGAAAAGTCTTTCCGTCGTTAGTGATGTTGATATAAGTCGTTATCATTGTCGATAAATATCAAATATTGCCATAAAAGTTTTCACATCCTGTGTGGCTTTGATGCTATTACGTAAAGTGGCTTCTTTATCGATTTGAACTTTTTCAGTAGTGACTATAGACGGTTTGTGGTCAAGGATTATGGCTAACAATTAGGGCAAATAGACTTTAAATCTTGATTTTATGAGGGATAATCACTGAAAATTGATTCACGTAAAAGTTCCACTTAATGGATGAATTTTTTGTTTATTTTTGGTTAATGGGACGTAACGTTGTCTCTTCTTGGTAACATTAGAACAGAATTTCTCGAAATTGAAAGCTGGAAGTTTTATTAGGCGAAATCATCATTTTTGCACAAGTCGAATCATTGACCTATTTCAAAACAGACTGTCTGGTCTCACAAATAAAGTAGTCTGTAAAGGCTTAAATACGTCTGGAATTTTCATTTCTAACAAATAAAGAGAAGGACATTGTTCACAATCTATTTGAGGATAAACTTTCAGGCCTCACAGCTGCTAACCTTTAAAACCCAAAGAGAGGTTAAAGATTTAGCATAACACAGAAATTGTACAAGTGACAATAGCTGAGTAAAATAGTCCTTAACTCACATAGCAACAAGTGTAGCTTATGATTTCATTCAACTGTTTTGATCTATTTGTGCATATTACAACGACGGATATAGAAAACTGTAAAGTTAACATATTAACCTAACGTATCTCATTTACCTTCATGAGCATAGTTATTTCGGTGCTAGATATAGTATACATCCTGAAGGATATAAATTCCCAAATTGTTATAAGGGCGTGAGTCCCTTTGATGTCCCATCATTTTCTAAGAAGAGTTTTGGGAGTTTTCCTAACATTGCTTCGTCACATAAAGGGAAATATGAAAAAATATATTTGAGAAAGAAGTTTTCATCTTGTATTGGATTTCCTTTCAAAAATATCCTTCCTCCCTTACGTAATATATCAAAAACCTTCTAGCAATTTGGTGTTTTCCTGTGACAGCATCTCGTGTTACGAGTTTGTTTTTTGAAAATGCCGTTCAGTGTAGGAGATTTGAGAATTTCACTTTTATATCTACTTATTCCCCAAATTGGTGGAAAATGACGATTTTTGTTCAAAGTAATGTTTAAGCTATGATCGTTACCAGGAAACAAAGATATCAGAATTTTACTCGTCATTTAACAAGTGATTCTTGGTTCAATAAGATTCGAAGAAATCATCTGCTTACGTGCTTTGCTTTCTTTTGTACTCTAATATCAAACAAATCAGTTTAATTTAGAAAATGTCTTTAAGACATAGAAGATATCTCAGTAAAGGAACCCATGGTATTTCATTAAATTTCTAGTAAATGATATAAAAGGTTTTAACTTTACTTACTTTTAACTAACTTAACTTTAAAATTTCATCTAGATATATAAGTTTATGTATCGTGAACACACATGAATACCTTTATGAATATGAAATATATTTTTGAATGTTTTCTGACATTTTTATACCTATAAATTAATTAATTACACCACCTATGACAAATTAAATCTGAGCCTTATTGAAATATATCAACGAAACAATAAGCCTGTTAGACCGAGTGAGTTATCCACAAATTATGATAATACAGGACCTACAAATTTGTTAATTAAAATCTACGTGAGGGTAAACCAACGCATTCAAACTTTTCATTGATAGTATGTACTTATTAAATAGATCTAATTTGCAAATTACCAGGTTACGAATTTTGAATATTTAAAGTATTCCTGTATTGTATTGTATTAAACAGTTGCCACTCCACCCATAATAATAATTTCATGTATTTGATCAAAATTCATAAATATTTCTGTCATAGATTTATCCTACTTACATATTTCGAGACAATTAAGTGAATAGAAAAATTCTATATTCTGAGTCACGACTGGAACAAATCTGCTTTATATTTCAGAACTTCTTATCATAACCACTCGCTTTCTTGAAAACTTTATGAAATCTTTGACATTATTTACATATTTTTATGCGTTTTACATTGTTAGATTTTCGAGTGTAAAGCCCATGTGAATCGTATTCAATAAAAACACAGAGTCGATATGACATGAATTTCTCATGACAAATATATCTATCTATGTATATTTATTTTGGGAGTTGAATTTATATTTCCGTATTTATAAAGTGAATGAAAAGGTGTAATTCGAGGAATTTCCCAGCACTGAATGGATCCTTTCTTACTACCTCGAACTTTCTTTGACACGGTAATTATTCAGACCCAATAAAAGTTGTACGGCACACCGTATTGACATTTATTTATTGCTTTACAAAAATGTCGTTCTACAATACAAAATTTCATTGATCATTTTTTAGAAATGCTTTCGTCACGTGTCGTATTACAAATAATGTTTTAAGTGATTCGACAGTATTATCCTTCGAAAAAACTCTTACGATATTGTGGCAATCTAATTCTTTCTTCTGTATTTTCCAAAAAATTCCCGGACTTACACAAGCGAATGAAATAAACTTGATGAAAGTGAAATGCTTCAATTCCAATGAGACCAAATTGATTGATGAACAGCAATCAGATAATTCGTGATAATTGAACTAATTCTATGCATGTTTCATACACGTGTCATGTCGCGTATTTCAATGAATAGAAGAAAAGGTATTTTGATTATTGGACAGTCTAATTGATTCCATAGAAGATCTGGCGTCACAAATCAATAATCTCTTTTTGATCTAAAATTTTTTACCACCTTTTACGTAAACGGTTTCACAATAACTCCTGGAATCGTTTGGAATCTATTCTGTTTCGCGGGAATTATGTTAACACAATAGAGAAAAATGTTGCTATGGAAGAAGAGAAATACGATAGGCAAAGCCGAAAACACTCAATTTTCATGATATATGCTAAACGAAACATAAGAAAAACGAACAACCTGACGCACAAGGACAGAAGAAGTCCTCTTTCATACCAAACCGAAGACTTATTGGAAAACTCGTAGCATCGCAATTTGTACTTTAGCAACGAACACAATAAACGAGCGATTGATAGCGATAAAAAAGTATTTCCGTATATTTTCAGAATTGGTTATGAATAAATAAACGACGAAATTTTTATAATCAAGTTTGATGTCAGTAGGAAAGTGACTGCGATCCATATAAACTGATCAAATTTATGACAACACGATCGAAAAAAACTCATTATAGATATTTTTGGGTAATTCACAAGAGAGCCTGTCAGTAACACCAGATAATGTATGTGCTATAACAGATGCAGATCAACTAAATTATTGAATCCAGGAAAAACAAGTCGTGAAACGTCCCACGAGGTAAGGGACATTGAAAGAGAAAATTGTCCTTAAATTTCGTAAATTAATCGTGTACATTTTCGGTTATGTATCCATAACATAGAACCGTAGATAAAATGTTAGTGTAGATAAACGTACAAGGACTATTTCGGGCCATTTCATACTGTTAAATATATAAATTCTCATTTCCGTCTCGAACCACAAAGTTGAGTACTGTTGGGATTTATATTTAATGTATTAACGACATCCCAACAGATTTCGCACAATATGAGTGTGTGTCGCATTAAGGCTTTAAATGCTTTAAAAATCAAATTCAATACTTTTATCGTTTTTTCTCAGAACGAACACCTGAACGTGGAATCTGGATAAAGAATCTTTTCATCATACCATGATCAAGTGAGTTTGAGTAAAAATTCAATCTTTTCTCAAGGAATTTTCAAAGAATTCACGAAAAACACTTACAACTAAATTGTTTTCCCAGGCGCAAACAGAGCGAAAGATAGCTGGAAACTTTTTTGGGACGTGAGGTGAATACATGAAAAGCGCGTGTTCTTTTCAGAGGTTTTACGAAGAATGGCACCCTCTGCAAAAATTATGTTAATTACTTGCCCTTTAAACTTGTTTGCATGTTTTCGATTTTGCGGATTTAAATTAAATTAATATTGAAATTAAAACTTACAAAAAAGGAAGATAAAGCTTTCTCGTACTAGATTAAAGATAATTTCATATTGCACCATCTACACAAAAGTTAAGGAATTGACCAACAAAATTTCGCCAGAAGTTCGTTAAACGTGACCTCGATGGAAATAATCATGAAGTTCAAATTTAACTGAAATTGGATTTATTTGAAGAAATTCAGCAGAGAATAGATGCTGTGGGCAAGTTCAGAAAAATTTCTCAAGAATCATTTTTCAAAAGTTAAATTTAAAAACTTTTGTTTTGTACTGCAAGTTCAAATGATTTTTCGAAATGAAGTTAAAAAGATTTCACAGTTTTCACTTTGTCGAACTGACAATTAACTTTAAAGAAGAAGTTGAGCAGCTAAAGAGTTTATTAAATCATGTAAGTGTCATCAAATCATCAAAATAAATTAGACTCTTCTGAAGGCTTTGAACTCTATACAATTTATCAGTCTATATCCAGTGCGGTAACTCCCAATAGACACACTATCAGAATGTGAATATTTGTAAAAAATAACTTTAAAGTAATGATTTTGCGATGGGTTTGATTTCAAGTGATTTGTCTCAACGGTACCCTAATCTTGTAGAAAGATGGAAGGGTAACTTTATATAAATCATTCTATGAACAAAACCAAATTTTACCAATTTCGATGAATTTATTTGTCTGAAAAGTTTTTTGAATAGTTGTATATCATAGGAGACAGATTCATTTATAACATCTGACCAGTCTTTCAAAATGTACATGCAATATGTTTTCTGTTTTTATTATATTATTTCAAATCAAATATTCCTCAAACTCAAAATCTAATTTCATACGACTGCCAAACTTCGCATATTTGTCAAAACTCATTAATACATTTATCCACGTCTCAATTTTTCCAATCAGTGAACTATAGTGGTTGAACAATAGACCTAAAATCAATCAAAACAAACAAAATATGAACGCATTTCTGTACGTTTGGTTGAACATGTCCTTTCAATTACAGACTAAATTAATATAATGGAACTCCGAACATCTGTCGAAGGAAGCTAGACTAAAAGGACCAAATACAGAGAATATTTGAACTTAAGTATATCTTTTATAGTGCCTACACAAAAATATGACAACATTATTGAATATGCTTCAAAGGAATTAACTCGATTTCCTGCGAATAGCTGGTTAACTGATGTGAAGGATATGTTTCAGCTAATACTACCCATCAAAGTAATTGTCAATGTAAATAAAGAAAATTTTCCTTATATGCAAGCAGAATGATATTTAGTATTTCTTCAACTTATTCCCAACAACTTATCGTAAAGTACAAAGCATATTTGGTTTAAGGACTTCGTTTGCCTGTTTCCAATGATATGGGACTTACTTATTTAAGTAAATCGATAACTTATCCGAATAGAGCAAATCATCTATTAAGCCTGCTGTCAGTTAATTCCGAATGTTAAGGATATACGACGCCTTAAATTGTTTGCGCTATATTGTATCTGTGCGAAAAACAAAAAATAGTTTCATATATGTTTTGCCCTTGATTGTTATTTATGTTTGATCATCGTCTTTGAAGCTTAGCAAATATATACATAACACTTTCAAGGACTCAATTAAGATTTGTTACTGGATATCCATGGATTAAGAAAACGAAGAATTTCACGTCATCGATTTGTTATATTCGTCAAATATATTTGATGAAAGATATTACGTCTTGAAGAGCTTTTCTAGATTTTCATATATTTTTCAAAAACGCAAATCTTGAATTTACATTTCATGTTTTACTCTAAAAGGAAAAAGTAATAAGATTTAACGATAAATTTCTAAAGAAGGAAAATAAGTGTCTTAAAACCCAGACGATTTAACTTCACATAAAGCTTCAACATTGTATCCCATTCTCAAAACTTGCGTAGATCAATATGCAGGCAGTTACGTTCTTCTAGAAAGCGCTAGTACTCTCACAGCTACGATAATATATAAAAAGTTCAATAAGAAGATTTTAGTACCAGTGCAATTAATCTTACAAATTCATAAGACATTTAAGATAATATCTAAACACGTACACTTAATATCAGTTAAAAATGAGAGGACTTAGACATTTTCTGAAACATATTCTTGAAAGATTTTCACTGAATTTGGCATGCAAGCTCGATTAAATACAGCTCCAGGTCAATAACCTTAAAGTAAAACTTTGATGGTGATTTTCAAGTAATTAAACTCTAACCCTCTAATAAACAAATCATTCATTTAATTTAGGCAGTAAACTTAAGGAAAACATTAATTGATATCTCTCTGGAGGGAAGTATAATACTTTTGATAACATAATTTGTGAAGTATTTGGTGGAAAATTAAAATGTCATAATAAATAATTGAAACTTCAACGAAGTTGTTTACGTTAAATGCGCACAAGTTTCGTGTCTCGGACTATTAAATTCTAAATTCATTAATAGAGTTCTTCAACTTAAGTATAGTACTCGTATATCCGGTTCATTTCCACTTTATCAAATATAACCACCTCCACCAGGGTCTATTTATAGAACTTTCTGAAACAAGGCACAAAGTGCTTGACTGTAAGACAAACATTAAATTATTTCATCATTCTAGGCTTTACGGTTCTAGTGACAGTTATACGAGTGTGTTGAATCTTCCATGCTCTTCTTAGATTATGAATTTTCGACAGAGAAACTGTGATAAGTCCTAAACTACAAATTGGTGGTTATTTATAGTAGAAAAGACAAACTATGGAACTATAACATTAAATCCTACTTTTACGGCATACACCTATCCACTTGACATGAATTTCGTTAATAAAGTAAATAACTTACAAAATGAAATTAACCCTTGGGTGTCATTATAAACAGGTGTCAACGCTGCAGATTTCTTTGAGCTTAATGGTATCCCCTGGGCATACTTATAGCCTGGGCATGGACGTACTAAAATATATTAAAAATTCGACTCTGGCGTAAGTTTTTCAGTTCCATAAGCATTGGACAAACTTCTGACCACAAGATATCTGCTGTATCCCACAAAAGGCTAAACGTAGAAGGTATAAACCGGCCACAGACAGCCCGTCCCATTGATCTATGCTCCAGATATCTACAGTAGCTACATGAAAATCTTATGAATCAAACAAAGCCTTTATCACTACAGCCATAGCCCCATGGCATTCACGTCAGGCAAATAAGGACATATATTTTGTTTCATAAAATTTTCGCTTTGCAAAGGGTATCAAAAAGCATTTGGATTTCGGTCAGATAAGTTATTGTGCTTTTATTAACTCAACGACCCGCTTCAACGTATGTTTGTTGAAGTGTTAAATTGTGGAATACACTGTGTATGTTCGTCTAGGAAGATACTTGGGACGACAGTATTTTTCAAACATAAAACAACATACGATAAGGATAAAAGCATCAGTCATGAATGCCAGCAATATATTGCAAAAGAAATATGTCACATGGGAATATTTGTAAATGTTCCTGAGTCTCAATCAATAACTCCCTGGCTCACAAAATATTATAGTATCAATACAGTTGGCGGGAAAGTATTCTATGGAAATCTTAAAACCAATCAATCTTAAAAAAAAAATACACAAAAAATTCAACATAGAGATATTTCAAGTACCAAACTGAATAAGTTATGTGAGTTTTTTATCTGTTAAACCGAAAAGCTATAGATAATATCCATTGAAAACCTTTTTCTATCAGTAGTTTGGAATTGACATTTCGAGCAGCTCAAATCCTACGATTTTTTTGGATTATTGCAATCAAATCAAACAGTTGTAGATTCCTTACAAACATAACATAGCAATAGACTGAACTATGTTCCATATGTTAAAATAGTTTTTCATAAATTTCTGCCTAAACTTATGGAATTGTCCTGTAATAGATCAACTTCAATAAAATTGTAGTTGTTTTTGCGCAAAATCAAATTTACTCGTAACTATTATGTAATGGAATAACTGGAGCTATTCAATTTTTTTATTTTATAGCACTAACGTTTTAATATTAATTTAATACCTCAACATCTCACTGATTAATAACTCCTTTTTTATGGAACTGAAAACCAAAACTCTTATTAACTTCAGCCAAATCTGCTTTCATGCAGAACACAAAGCACAAGTTGTAGGAAAATATATTTACTTCAAGGCTATAAAACAAATGTTGATGTTCTAATGGAAAATTTGTCTCCATTTTGAAGAGGTTTACATAACCATTAACTGGATATATGTTTCGATGAAATCTCAATAGGAAAAACCCAACACTCTCCATTAAGTGATATCATTTTCAATGACGCTAATATCTTTCATGCTGAAATGCAACGGTTTTATCCTTCACTAACATCACCATGTCGGTGTTTTATTATGAACTTCCAATAAAATTGTTAATGGCTTCCAGCCACCACATCTATAGTATGTTCATGACGAAATGTTTTTTGATATTTCGGCGTTAAAAAATTTTCCTTCATTTCACTTTTATGGTAAATCTATTGCTTATTGTATTAACTTCTTCATGATGCAAAATAATTAGTGATACCGCATTTTCAATTAACAACGATGAAATGTCTGCCATTTTGCACATCACGTGTGTGAAGATTAAAAATTCAATTATACAAATTATTTAATTAAAATCATAATTTAAAATGAATAGAGTGTGTAGACAATTCAATTTGAAAATGAAAATTTACAAGAAAAGTCGGAAGCTACAAGCCAATATACGATACAACATGTTTGATTGTTGGCTTGGATTGGATCCATCGGACTGTGAGTAGAATATCTCCATGACTTCTGAAGAAATGACATTTAGAACGGCAAAATGATAGCAAATTTTTTGGAACGTGTGTGGTAAACGTTCAACCAAGTTGGCCAAAAGGTTGTATCATGTATGGGCCTGATTATGTTTCATTGCAATCCCCCAAATAAGCACCTGAATGTTGAGGAACCAAGGAAATTTATAATCCCTTGGTCATTATGCTAACTGTAGTAAAGTTAAAGCTATGTCTTAACTCTTAGCTATCCAGGAATGAGAAAGTGACTCTCATCTATTCTTGCACCTGTATACTTTCTATTTATTGACTTTTTCGAAAGATTGAATCCTTTAAAATAGATACAACAACATAGAAGATAAAATGACTTGTTTAAAATTCTAGCTGTGTCTTAGGGTTCGCTAGGATGTGTTACCTTTGTAAAAAAGCTCCTGTAAGAGTATTATTGCGAACTCGTATGGATTTTCTAGTATACCATGAATAAAATTTCAGAACTATTTTTGTAAATAGTGCTTGATTACCAGAACACTTTCCTAAATGAAAACATTGAAAGTCTTTTCTGTTTATAAATTAAATTAATTTCTGAAAGGATGAAAAAGGGGTTTTGAGGTAACAAACACAATGAGAGTATTAGTATACCTATCTTTCATCATATATAAAATGAGTTTGGTGATTTTGATGTGAGATACTTTGTAATATGTACCTATAATCCTTCTTAAAGCAGATACAAGTTCGTGCTACATTCGATGTATATCCTGTGGGAAAAAATGTTTGTAAACATTTCATAAAATAACACGCAGTATACAGCGATGTACTACCTTTGGACGACATGAAAAAGGTTGTTCGAGCTCATTGACGTCAACAGAAGGATCCTTTTATCTTTCATGTTTAACACAAATCACACCACAAAGCGGAATGCCATCATCTATCTTGAGAACATGATTTCCATTGTAGAAAGAAGAGACAATTTATCCTAGGATTGAAATATTTCCAATGATAAATCATTTTAATTTGTATTGTTCACGTGGCTTCCTTGCGAATTTGATACGTGTGGCAATTTACAAAATATCATTGTACATATAAGGCATGTGGTGATATTTCTCAAAATGAAAGTTTAAGGGTATCATCCAATGTGTTCACAGGTTAATTCATTTTGCTGGCAAATTAATTCGATAACAGATTATAATCAGACAAAACGGTGCACAAGCAGCTTTCGCAACCATTCTAGTTTTCCTTATAATATAAATTTCTCTTTGACAAATGATAATCACCTCATTGGGTAAAACAGCACAAAGCTGATATATGAAATACTTGACATGTCCCTTAGCCTAGGTTTACTAGGAAACCAGAAACTAGAAATTATTCCACAAGAAGAGATCCAAGAAGTCCCTAATAGCTTACACGGCATTGAAGACATTGATGTCATATAGGATATGGATTTGAGAAAATCATTTATTATTTTCTTAAATTGCTTTTTGTACCAATACGAACTGATGGGAAAACTTCCTCAGATATCGTTGATACGTGTTTTTAGGGTCCTTCGTAATTCGTAAACTAACGAATGCTTGTTAAATTATTTGTAGCAAAAACAAATCTTCTTACATGTCATAAAAACATCCGTTTCAAATGAAATTTCAAAAAATTGAAACTTACGCTCAATTTATTAGGTCATTTATGGAAGTTTCCTCAAATCTGGGATAGTTTACTTTTTCAGATTCGAGGAGAAATCGATTTTTTCCAATTTCATATCGAGTAAATGAACCTCAAAGGAATTGCCAAGGCTTCCAAGTGATTCAAACTTATAAAAGCATTATTTATGTAATATCTGTTCTCCAATAATGTATTGTGAATTGAATCTATTGCTTTATATACACAGTTCCTACGTATCTCTAAAGCATTGTTTAATGCAAGAAATATTTGAGCTGTTTTTGAAATTGAAAGATCTATTTATAGCTGCAATGTATGTGGGTTTCTTACAAGTATGTGGGTGTTTAAAGCGATATCACGTAACATTAAGCTGTCGTGTGTTATAATTGACCAAACCTGGATAAAGAAGGTATTGTCTATAACAACTTTATGCGTGAAACTATTAATATTTGATGTGCTCTTTAATTGATTAAGACAGTGATATAACCAAATTATTAATTAAACTTTCATCAACTACCTAATTAGCAACGCCATTTTGAGATGTTATATCGTAAAAAGAATATCAATTCATGGTTTTGATATCACCAAATTACGGCTTTAAATATCGTCTAGTTGCTTTTCCCTCACACTTTCTATTTTACGGTTGGTTTAATAGACTCTCAAACATATCTTGATACATCTTAGTGCTCCAGATACTCTAATTTTATACATTCTACACTCTAGTATGATAACTAAGAACGATTTACTAATAAAATATTGAGACAGATCAAAATATCATCATTATCATGTCACAACCTGTTATCTTAAGCTCGTCGTTTCCAAAATCTTTACGACATTATCAAAAGACATTTGTGTTGAATAAAGCATAAACTTTTATTTGAGATATTCTGAGTTTCCTAGGGAGACCTGCAGCATTGCCACTTCCAATTACTACAAGCCTTAATTCAAAATACTACTTGTTGCATTATTAATGCCAATATTGATGGAAAGGATTTTAATGAACTAACATGATGCTTAAAGCTTATATGACAATATTTAGATGAACAAGTCCATATTAGAAGTCAGTACTTCAATAGAACTTTCGTATTAAATGCTCGAACTCACCTCAAGTAAACTAATTGTTCCGTCTGATTTCCGATCGAATTCCGTCTAATTTTTTCACTCGGGTCAAAAAATGAAAAAGCAGTCCCAAATTTCGTTAGACAATACTTATGTATGTACGAAAACAATCCCTCGCAAGGATTTCAGTGATAAGTTGAGCAACAACTTTGGTGTTTCTTCACAAAATGAGTTTTTTGAAAATCCTATCTTTTTATCCTCGGTTAAAATGTTATGCAAGGTTGAATTTAATTTTATTGACGCATTAAAGGACACGAAAATATTATTCTGTTTTCATAAATTTATAAACATATTTGCTATTTATTTTAGCCCCTCAAAATTAAATTTAATTAATAGTGACGTTCTGTCACCCACAGTGAAGTTTATATTTGATCATTTGGTACGTAGGTAAATTGAAATGCTTTAGTAAAACGCTATGGATACACATGTGCTACATATTATAGTTACCATGGTATCGAAATCATTTAGGACATACACACAGGTTTCCGTGGTATGTTTTGACATTTTTCCGAAACGGACGCCAAAGACAGCAATGTTTCAATACTAGATCAGTTTTAAGGTATACTGTCAATTTAATCTAGTATAATGTTGGTGTTGAGTTTCACACATGTACTAAAACGGACAATTTTCCATAGTGCTGGAGCCAGAAAAGAATACGTCCAAGACTTCTAGGTGCAGAAAACGGTAAAGAACTGAGAAACAAATGTTTGAGCTAAAACTTTTTAATTTGTATCCCCAAAGCGCTTATATTTTCTTCTTAAAGTTATCCGTTTGTTGGTTATATCGTTTAAACCAGCAGGCATGTTCCATTTCGTTGTTACCACCACGAGTCTTCATTTCCTTCCAGCTTTGTCTGTTTTATATTTTAGTTAATATGGTTTGTGAAATGCACAAAGTTGTTTATTCACCTTTTAGGTGCTTGTTTTCTCGTGAAATCAAGTGAAGTTAACCTTAGCGGTTCTAAGAAAATCACTGTAAGCAACATTTACTTAATTTGCACAATCTTGTTGTTTATATAATATTTACCATAACATTCATAACACATTTCAACAGAACTTTGCACAAGAAATTATTTATTAAATTAAAGATAATTTATAGCATAATATTTGTTCGTAATTCAATTAAACACAAATAACCCATCATATTTTCGTGGAACAATCAATTACAAAAAATTTTTGGAATATCTATATCTAGTTGATAAATTGTTCCCCGAATCCTTCACATTTTTTGCACAAGATACATATGTATATTTGAACTCCTGATACTTTCATTTTTTACCCTCTTAACATTTTCTTGTGAAATCGAGTATTAAAACTAGGACCTGTTTTTTCAGAATCTAACTATTCACATGCATATTCTATAAATTATATTTGTAGCACGTCTGGGAAATATGCATCCCTGCCATGAAGCAGATATCAATTTAAGGAAATTATAAAATTCCTAGACAATGTCATGTTCCAGCATCTTCCAAGCATCTTCTTATTTCAATACTCGAGGAAAAGATGTTGTTGTGGGTATTTATATGTATATATTGCATAAGATGTTGTTGCATATGAAACTTATTCAGAGATGGTGAAATGAAGATGTGGCAATGCCTTTAGTGGGTACGTACTATCAGAGTCCCGTTCCGCAAATAAGTTTAATAAAATTAGTTTGTGGTACTTAAGGTTAAAATTTTAGGAAACACGGTTACAATGAAGTACATTGTATAACAGCGAGATGAATTTGTCATTCCAATGAAACTTCCATCCCTTTGTCAACGTTTCGAGGGTAGGCTTCAGCATAATGTTCCTTGAATCGAACACCAACCAGCAAATGTCGCTAATGAAGAGTTTGAGGTTAATCTTTGGATATGACTGGCACTATGATAAAGTTTCCAGTCAATTTTTATGCCTAGCCAACGGCTATCTCTGACCTTTTTCTATCTGAAGATAGATATCCATAAAACTATTGCCTTCTAGCAAATTTTGGCGTCTACTTTAGCACTTGTGTTATATGTTATGTATTTGGTTTAATGACTTCAGGATATTCTTCTTTAGCAAAAGTCGTAATTCTTGACTGACTCCTGCACGACAGTCTCACATAAACAACTTTGAAGTCATTTAACATAATCAGTAGTCATAAAAAATCTTATATTGTGCCCTTCGTGAAATACGACTTACCATCATGTTGAGTATTTTCGTCAAAGTTTCCACTATAGAAACGGATGACAACGTCTAAAGAAAAAACTTCAATTGGATACTGAATAGCGTGAATTGGTCTAGTACATAATGTCTTTTAAATGACTGTCCTGACCGGAGTTCGATTCTAAAGCTGTTATCTAAATGTTGATTTCTTGAGGGTAAATTTTATCCCCAAGTACAAGGGCACAGTTAGCAGATTCCAAATAGTAGAAATTTCTTAATATAGATTTAATGCCAAACAAATAAAATGGAAAATGAGATAAGTGGGTAAGCCCTTATAACCAATGCGTGTAAAAGTTTACTAATTTCAGTTTGTGTTGAACGTTTATTTTGAAACGAATCAATTGAATAGCTTTTAATAAAATTAGCTACGCATCAGAGCATATTGCCTTAGATTAGTTTGTTGGCGACAATTTTTGGTAGCAGCATTTCTTATGAAATCTTTTCACACGTAGTTAAGTGTTAGCAAAATGAATGTACATACCACAATCACAAATGATAACATCCATACAAGTAACAATATTCTGCTCAACATGTGTCTTCGACTTAAATAAACTTAATTAAAACATATGGTATATCCCACCAACATCAGATGTACACATCTTATCCATGTTCTTCAAGATAAGATACATCAAAAAATAGCTCGTTAATGTAGAAATTACGAGTATTTTCCAGCCCGTCTGTTTAATTTAATGAAAGCTCATCGAGAATTCATAATTATTTTCATCAAAATTTACAAGTTTATGTGGTTATTTTGAATTCATAAAATAATACTGTTCATTTCACGAATTCCTCCGTATAAAAGATTATAAATTTTGTATGATGTCAATATAAAAGTGAACACATTTGAATTGTAACATTGTTTGCATGCAGCTTTTCCTAATTGCACGAGCATACTCAATTAATTCAACAAGCTATTAAGAGAAATTTTATATGCACATCTCTAATGTTTTAAACCATTGACGGCACGGCGCATTAATTTAAAAATTATTAACATCATTACTTTATATTAAAAGTATACTACAAAATTTAGTTGTCGAAAGGGTTGTTGAAATCAATTTTCTTTCACTTTAGAACACATTTTTGAGAGAGTACTCAACGATGAACTTTAAAAAAATTATATTATTAAACGCTTTCCTGGCGCATTTCATGCAGGTGGAGTTCACAATTCTTAGTAGAAGATGCAGACAAGATGGCAATAATTCAAATTTTATCTTACGTAACTATACCTAAGATGGGGTCCAGCTCGAGAATATTAAATTATAATAACAAAGGAGGCACACCGTTGTCTCGTGTTCCAAAATGATGACAGCTCTGGCTGGAGCCTTGGCGGAGTCCTTGGCAGTTTTAAAATTCGTAATTTATAGGATATGAGTTAGCTTACATAACAGAAAATTAAGATTTATTGGAATAATACAGATTCCTCCTTCAATTCAATTATCCTTTGTAGATGTTATTTACTTGCGTATCTCATAATATCACATAGAATGATAAATGATTATTGCTCATTCCGTTTTGTTTGGTGGAAGGTTTTACAGCAAATTAATATGGTAATCAAGGCAAAACATATAATGAATTCTAATTCAGTTTGTCATACGCAAAATTTTCTTAGTTATTTTGTAAATATTCAAAGATCTTCTCATTAGAAACATTTTAAAGTCTATTAACTAATTACGAAATTATAAATTTATGGTTATAATTAACTCGCAATATCTTATCGTAGATGCAATGCACACAATTAGGTAGAATATGAAATTAGCCAAACTTCTTGAAACGATGCTGAATATATTCGTTCTGACAATATCACAAACAGCTATTGATTTAAATTTTATATTTTAGACAAGAATTTTAATTTACCTTGTTATACCGAGATCAAGCTACACATTTTCTTAATCCAAAGATATAAATTGCTTGCAATAACCTTATCTCTTAATTCATCATATAATAAATTTTAAATATATTTGAACAATCTCCTCATGGTAAGTTCTTTATCCATCTGGTAAATTCCTTGGGATTCCGCAGCCTTAAAAAGAATCTTGAAATATTTCAGTATTGTCCTAAATAAACCCTCTAGTGAAGCACAATGTTTATTCCAACCTTTTTACTTGACTTAGAGTTAGATGTAACTCTTACTCCCAATGCGATAACACGTGCCTTCATTTCGATAAAAGGGATCTAATATTTTCAATTCAAGGTTTTCGGACACAAATTAATTGTATTCTCTTCGTCTATTACAGTTCGAAGACTTTCCATCTAAAGTCAATTAAAAGACTCAATGAAGTGGTTTCATCTTCGAAGTATTTTCAAGAAAAGGGTTTTACTCCCTTCCTTTTTCATGGGATTATTGAACATTGAAAATTTTTCGTCATCTACTTGATTAGACACAGAATAGGAATTTGGTACCAGAGTTTACTGTGCAACCGCATATCAACTGCGGAATTTAAGGAAATGTGATTTTTCTATGTCATTATAAATGGGAAGAGGTAATTGACAGATAATATTGAGTGATAACTTATAAATTATCTTTACCGGTAATAAAACATTTATCTAAATTTTTAAGAGATTTACTTTCGCTTTCAATGTTTCTATGCAGTGTAAAATTTTAATGTTATTTCAAGTGAATTTCGTCCTTCGCGACAAAATATTTGTTTAAATGGTACAAAGTTTCTTTCATTTGTTACACTTTCTTCCTCGTACTCCGAATTTGCTTGTTTACATCAATTAGTTAAAAATAAATATTTTCGACAGTCAATACTTCCGACTGATAGCTTTTTATTACCAACAAAACTTGCAGATGCTGTGGGTATCTGTAAACTGATCTTCTAAATTACCATGAAAGTTATTTAATATTTTTATTGACATTCCGAGAGTGACAGTCAGGCTTCATTTTTGCTTGTAAGAAATTCACCTGCCAAAAACAAAGTTGACTTCCTGCGATGTTGGTAGATTAAATTAATATTTAAATTCTGATTTGATATTCTGTTATAAGAATTCCAGCAATTTTCTTAGATGAAAAATCAATTTCAGTAGAATAACAATAAATTTACGCATAGTTAAACAGATAAGGGAGATGAGCTTTGCGAGAGAATTTTTGAAAATTCGAAACAAAAAAATTATGCAAAATCATCACATGTGTCCTGAATTTTTAAAAGATTGAAACGCGACTGTCAAAATGATGGAGATTATATAATGAAGGAACCCTTAACAAACAATTTGTATTATGCTGCAAACTTCTGCATGCATAATGAAACGCTACAAAGGCAAACCTTTATTTTTAATCTAGAAAATTCGAGCGTCTTTAGGACGAAATTTATTTAGAAATTATCTGAAATTCGCTTAGAATGCTAATATTCGAGGCAACTGACATTTTTCCTCTTTCCCAAATTAAAAAACTTTACTCATTTTGAAAGTCTAAATTCATGTGAAAATTAGCTTAGAAATGGAACGAAAGTTTCATTATGAAGAACAGCCTCCTTGAAAGCAAAGTCACGTTGAGTACTTCTACACTTTCGTAGCTTCGTAATCAAACAATTTTCCATTTACTTCAAAGTCTGATATTCCTTCCAGACGCTCATTCTACATGTAGTGCATCTTTAAACACTTGCTGAAAATTTCAAGTGAGATTATGTGGAAGTCTTAATGGATTCGGTTTAATGATTGTATGTTGAAGTAATTAATGCACACTACGCTTAATTAAATTAAAACACTGACTATGTTCAAACCCTTACTGAACGTGTTACACAGGAAACAGAATTTTCTAGGAACAAGATAAATTGGTTCAGAATTGAAGAATAGAACAGAAACAATATCCTCTGGGATTACATACCAAAATGAAATGGTTCATTATTGAACCTTGATTATGAAATTTAATTCAGATTGCATTGATTCCTTATATAAACAAACTGCGATACACTTAATTGTTTGTCCCTTTTAAGGGCTAAAATAATTTTACTATCGTTTTCACATTGAAAGTATTATCACAGGGTAAAGTGTAAAAAGTTGATTTAGGTTGATTCTGACTCTTCATTTAATAAAAGCTGATGTTTTAAAATATCCCGATAACGCTGACAGAAAACCTTAATTAATTGATGATATAGATTGGAATCTGTTGTTAATAAATCTAGCAAATTTCTATTGTTTACTTATATTTATATTCGTAACGTTTTACTGAAGTTATCGCTTTCGAAGCATCATAGGTTTTCTAAGTTTTCGAAATAACCGAAGGATTTTCGTAGCAAGTCAGAATTCTGCTTTAGATAGCAAGTCAATATTGAAATTTATTTAATTTTTCATACTAATTCAATACTAATTAGTCTATTTTATCCTACACCATTTAGATTGTTTGTAATGTTTTGTCTTTAAACTAATTTGTTTTGATTTCAGTTAATATTTGCGAGTAATTTTATTAATTGGCTCGAAAAATATTGCCAACAGCTATAAAGTATTCAAGGGTCTAAGAGCGAATTAGGATTGCGGATGATAGGATTCCACTAGTGCACCATAAATACCTATAAAGTGCCAACAAAATTTGTTAGAGAACAATGAGGTATGCACCCACAATAAGATTACAGAAATCTCTATTTTTAGGTCACCTTTACAACCACGGTTTTGCTTTCTTTATGAGTGTTGACGGTTAGAGATGAAAACACGAAGCATTACCATGTGAAAACATGTGTGATTTACTAGCAAAGTGTCGATAAAAAACGCACTCAGGTGATACTAGAAATTGTGTGAAATCCCTTCCTTTCACCCAGAATGTCTGATACCACTCATTCTCGAAACAATATTTATTCATAAAACTTTATAGACATGCAAGCAAACAAAAACGGAAGTAAACAAAATTATCCAACATTAAACCTTAGAATCACTTCTACTGAACGAACTAAAAATAAGTTATTTATTGTATTTGTGTATTTAAAATCGGAAATAAATTTTGGCTGGTTTCGCAAATTGTTTGCGAGAAATTCCAATCAATTAACCATTAATTACACGGCTCTGGTGTGGTATTCGAGTCATTGCAAAGTATGAACAAAATTTGATTCTTACAATATGAATCGTTTTATGTATATCTTGTCAATGAATTCTCTGTCATGCATTAAATAATTTGCTGTTCAGAAAATTACACGATAGTAACAGAGAATCCAGCTCTTTTGTAAATTCTACAGATTGTTGTCCTGGAGGCTAGGTTTCATGTAGATATAGAAGATGATTGTGTTCTAAGTCCTTTGAATAAATTAAATAAACAAACTAAAAAGAAACATTTTTCAGTGTTTCCCCGTTGAAACCAACAATGAACTGCTTATGGCACTACAAGTTCAGTGAATAGTTCTCACAGTTCTTTTGGAATGATTGCTATAGCTCATCAGAATAACTTATAATATGCAAATCTCACTGCGTTAAACAGCTAAGGAAGTTTTTAGTGGAGATATTCTGAATAAAAGGTAACCAAATAAAGTTGTCTCAAAGTTCAATAAGTCGTTACACTCAGGAGGAGTCATTTCGAGAACGTTCAATCAATATTACAAAGGTATCAGCAGAATTATCCCAATTCCATGAGGATGTTGTAAAAAGAACAGCAAAGTTAAAAGTCATGTAAAGTTTACAACAAAGTTTTTAATGGTTACATGCAATGTACAGGAAAATTGTATGCATGAAAAGTTTGAAAGGTAATGGACCAATCAATCGATTTATTATAAAACTTGCAGACAAATTCCATCGTTTATGAGTGTTTCAAGAAATTCGTGCTTAACCTGTAAGCATGTTTTCCTCGAATCACTCGAAATGAAAATTGAAAAGCTTTTCAAAGTAACGAGTTTCAGGTGCGGAACATTACCTGTGAAGTGTCGCATATTTCAGAGCAAAAATTACGAATCAGTTCTGCGAACGCAAATTTACATTTTACATAATTGTTTTAATGTAACACTTACTTTTCGAGTGAATAATCCACCAACAAAATGAAAATTGGATCATATTCTTCTTTTATAGTACCTATAATCTACATTCTCTTAAGAGTTTCCTTAAAGAAAAGCGAAAATTATTTGAAAAGTACGTTCAATCCGTAAGCATAGTTGCTTCAGTTTTAATAAAGCCAGTAGCAGTATGAAGTTTACCATGAAATTAGGTACCAGCATTTTAAATCATTTACCATAATCGCTACTGAAAAATAAATTTGAAATTCGATGTTCAATTAAAATTAAATTTATTGAACCAGATTATGAGAAACACATGCACGTATGCACTTACATAGGTTCTAGGGGTAGGTTTTCCGAAGTTCATGATTTTTCTACAAATTATCGTTCAGAACTTATATTTCCAGAAGCTTTGGAAAGCAAAAGAAATTTTGTACTTTAGTTCTGGTGCTGTTTTACGCAAAAATAGCCTTTTATTTAACTAAAGAAAACTTTTGTAAATCCAAGAAAACAGTAGAATCTTTTCAACATAACTAAATAAAATCCACGATGAAAGAAAAATTTCTGTTGATAAATCACTTAAGCTGCTTTAATATATAAAGCTTCTCTTGTATTGTTATGGTAGACAAGGAATTGCCCCGTTATTCTCACCGTATCCTTTAAAGAATCAGAAAAATTACTGACAAATTAAGCAGAACAAATTGCTTTGTCGGACAACAAAATTTTGGTTGGACCTTTTAGTGAAAAGTGGATTTTCTTTATCCACGAGTTGCAGTCCTTCGCACTCTATATTGAACAAAAGTTTTCAATTTTCATTTATGTTCCAGTGCGTTTAACCCATGTTTCATAAAATTTTTAAGGCCACCAATTCAATTCCATAACTACATCTACAAAATGTTCGGCTCTCAATGTCTTTTTGTTTCGATAGACACAATTTTTACCATTTAACGCGCTTTTTCTAGATAATATATTATATTATAAAACGAACAATTTTTTACGTTCATCCACATATGTTGATACTGTCTATTAAACGCAGAAAAATTTATTCCTCTTTAAGAATAACGACTGGTATCTAGGAGATAGAGGAGACATAAATCTTAAACAAATAAAAACTAACGTTGCCCAGCCCATTCACTTGAAATATGTACGAGTATGTCTGACTTTGACTTTAGCTTAAACTGCTTTATGTCGTGTCATTAGGCTGTTATATCTAACTAAGATTTAGACAGAAAGGAAAATCACTCAATGATAGATGATGACGCCATTGTTTCAAAAGATTTGGATGTCCAAAGAGATAACGATACGAGTTTTCTGCAAAAATTCTTAAAATATCTAGCATATGAAATGTTTTCATTCTTAGTCCCCGTTAAGTTATTCTGAAGTTTATCCAATTTACTTCAACAAGAATCTACTCTTAGCGTTTTATAAGTCTGACTTTTTCTGCATTCCTCAATGAGTGCTCTCAATGAATAAAGTAACGATGGGTTAAAATATTTTAAGAATCCCATCTGTATTTTTGATTATATCAATATGAACTATTTAAAGAACATGTTCAACTATGCTCCGTTTATTTGAATTTAAAATTACATAGCAAGTTGATAATTACCTTATTTTACTTGAAAGCCCTAAAAGCGTATGTAATTCCCCTTTGAAATGAAACTGAAAACATTTCAATTGATATGAACTTTTCTTACATAGTAGAACTTTACACTGTGTCAACTATAAATGTGATTAACTTTAAATTTTCCTTATAATATAGTATCAAAACTTTAAAAATCAACTTTGTACACTATTCATTTGAATAAACATTTACCAGGTTATTATGTTATTACACAAGAACTTGTCACTAAATTTTAAAGTTTCTCACATAAACATGAAAATCACAATATAATATTTTCCTTTTATTGTAATATTCACAAATTTCGCTTAAAACTTTTCAACGAATTACTTTGGACAGAAACACTTGCTTTAAAAATAAACGTGTTTTCATTCCTGTTTGATATGTTAACATTACAGTTACAATAAAATAAATTACTTTTTATAGATTCCGAATTTATAACACTCAAAAGCGGTTCTGGTCCGCCGTTGATATACCTACACTTTAATTAACTATGACACGGCCACGGGAATCCATAAATCAAATCTCAATAAAATGCTTAAAATTTCCTTACACAAACTTTCCACAACTTTATCTCATCGAAAACATGTAAAAGAAAATAACGAAAATTTTCATCATTTTCCCGGAACACGTTATTTCCCCAACAACAAAAATTTTTCTTTAATTTTCGGACAAATTTCGCTAAAAACAACGAATATCTTCACGCAATCAAGTGTTAAAGTGAACTAACCACCAACAGCGAAACTGTTAAGAGTTGTTTTGGCGTTAAGTGTATTCCCTGCAAAACTTTGTTCTCACAGTAAAGCAAAGCGAAACAAGGTAAAGCCGCAAGTGATACTAGTACTACTGATGGATATACAGAGCTCACTGTTTCCACTGGTTCACTTTTGTGAAGGAATATTCTTCCCAGACAGACCGTGGAAGATCCACGGACAAGAAGCTGAAGAAGTTAACACAACGCACAAAGTACTCTGACTGACTGCACGAATTCGCCACAACTTCGAGCTTTCGCCGTAAGGTTGATTATGAATGAAAGCTTTCTAGCGCTTCCCACATTTTCGACTTCTTGGCTGCGAGAGGCATCATACCTACCTCTCTTAGGAATGGCGTCGCCTTCGATAGGTATGTTAAGACATTAGTGACTTTTCAAACATATTGTATATTAACCACAAACTTGATTCAAATACTATGAAAGAGTACGAATAAAACGAGAAAATTTAAAAAGCTTTAATCAATCGTCAAGAAATTTTTATTTAGTTATTTAAAAATAGTTTCCACCGCTTCGTGACTGCCAGTGTAAGTCCTCTTTGATTCGCCATCAAGTTGTAAATATTTGACCCTGAGTGCTTGATGGGTTAATTAAATTATCTATCTCGCATTGCTGTCCCAAAATAGGTGATAATGCAAATGAATGCTAATCTACTTTGAGTTCTAAGGAAAAACAACTAAATTCTTAAGGTTGAAACCAAGCCAATAACAACTGTTATAGTACGTATTATTCAAACATAAATGGAATTGGAGATTATGTTAAGCGTTAAAAATTTCGTTGAAGTTATTGTTTTGCTAACGTTCGTAACACCAGACTAGTTGCACTTTTTGTCACGAATTCATGCAAATACATATATTGAGCCGTGTTTACAACGTTTCCCTTCTTAAAAATTCTATTAACACCGCTGAACATTCTTCGTATCATTGGCCTTCACATTAATAATGAAAGATTTTGTGAAACATCAGACTCGCTAAGTAACTTCTTTCATTTTCTTCATCCTGGGTTAAGATATATGAAATCCACGGTATTTTCGTCTTATACCATTATGAATGTTTCACTTGTTATTTACGTAACTAACTTCCAACATACATTTTTCTTTGAAGCGTACGATCATTTATGGCATCAACCTTGTAAAGAATTTTATTTTATTCTTCGTCAGAATGTTTCCACACGTAAAAGAAAATTACCTTTGATTATATAACTCTCATGTTTGAAAAACAAATCAAAATCAACTTTCCAAACATGCAAAACGAGGCATAAATTATTTCTAAATAAGACAAGGAATAAACAATTAATTCGCATCAGTATTTTTAATTTTCATCTGTTATTCAATAAAAACGTTGAAGTCTGTACAATAATCTTCAGGGACAGTGCTAAGAAAATATTTGTTTCCGTGTCGTTCAAACATGCCTTAAAATACTCTCCTAGGATTTAAAGGACAATAAAAATTTTGACAAACAATATGTTTGTTGTTTTCGATTTCCAAAGAGCATGAAAATAAACTTAAAACCGTTCAAAAGTCGCAATTCCAATTCTTTTATATTATGAAAACTTACCTTTAATTGGAGAAACTTCAATCGCTGATGAAACAATCACCTAGCATGAACTCTGTAGCTTTCTAAAGTTGACTTATTAAGCACATTATTAAGTTTTAGGCGAATGGAATTTTTGAAAACCGGAGACCACATAACCACTTATTATTTCTCACTTTTTGTGATGTTTTTCTTATTATATAAAATAAAGTACAAATACACTTGTAAAGGCGCAACGTAATATATTACTTCAATATTGTTGAATTAAATTTGGTCATCTCAATAGCTCTGCCGCACAATAATCTTCAGCAACTAAAGTTGAGAGTTAGTATCTTGAGAAATTTGTCACACTATGGTAGACAAATGTAAAAAGTGTATGAAGGATTGAGCGTCCTTTAACTTATTATTTAAGCATGATTGCCGCAAGAATCTTGCATCTTCTGTTAATCTTTGAAAAGTCTTCCAAAGTTTTGAAAGATACTGTTCTACCATAATCTAAACAATACCGACTCCGGGAAGGAAGCCTTGTGACAAAATAGACCGTTGACTTTGTAACATTTCTATCACGAAATATGTTAATGGTGTCATTTCAAATCACGAACATGTCTAATTGTATCTAATTACATGTATTGTAAAAATATCGCGAAATTTAATTTTTTCAATTTAAATTTATAACTTAATAGCAATTTACTCGTGACGTTCATCAAGTATAAACGATTGCGCTTCCTTAAAAAACTTGACAAGAACATAATATGTATAAGCTTGGCTACTCGAAGTTAATATAATAGATATAGTACAATACAATAATTGTAAAATGTATAATTGAGCACAGAGACAATTGAGAATCCGATGCACAACTGTTCCCGAATTTTTCCTTTCAATTATCCGCCGTCAATCGCAACAAGCTTTTTCATCCTGTTTGACTTACAATTAGACATGACTTGATTGGCCGTTATTGAATCCCTGTGCAATTGATGCTTGTTTTGTTTTTTTAGAATATCATTATCACAAGGATTAGCATGTTATTTGGGTTTTCAACGTTTGCTAACATCCTCAGCAACGTTAGCAGTAACACAGAAAACCCACTTCATTTCACTCGAGCAAATTGCTCTTCTGAAAGTAAAAATAAATGCATTTTCAGGTATTTCATTATTACCTTGATAAGTGGCTACTAATTTGACTTGATTGTTATCTTTTTAATCAAATATATGGAATAATACAACAAACGTTGTTAACGATCAGTGAACCATATGCACTAAGGTTATAAAGTCAACGGCACCTCATACCATCGTTAAGTGCATTAACAAATAATTTTTTGAGAGTTTATTTAACTGATAATAAACCATATGGTCAGTTAGACTATTGATAATGTCGAAATTTTGCTGTCTAATAACTAAATATTTTTCTGGAAAATAAACTTATTATTATAACTAACAACAACCCATAATTTAATTTATACTTTTGTTTACTTAATAGCTTAAGTTAAGTATGATAACTGCAATTGTTGAAATTTCGTCACTTTAAATGTGATGATTTTATTTCATTTCGAAAACTGCATTCCATTTCATTTGCAATTCGATTTGAACTACATTTGAGTCTCTGGGGAAATCAGCACTAAGTAAATCTTCATCTATAAACTTCTCATTAATACTCTATTAGTAACGATTTGTCTAGAGAAGCGATAATGGAAGTGATAAACATGCTTAAATTGGAATAGTGGTGATGAATCTTATGAACATGACGTAAATCACAGAATTTATCATACTAAAATTCAAACTAAGTAATTACTTTACTTTGTTGCATTTCATACTATAAGTTTGTTTCATTTATGCAGAGTATATCAAAACATCATATCGTCGGTTTTCATGAAGACTGTATTATCTCAGAAAACAGCAAGTCGAGTAAATGACGTTTAAAGTTTTTGTGATGTGAATGCTCTGATGTAATTAATGATGTGTCAACTCTCTAGCGGAGTCTATAAGAAGTTCACTTGCGGCGGGCTTGTAGGACTAAACTTTACGTTTTTTGTGAACTTTCTATGTAAATAACTCATTTTCACGAAAAACAGAGATAATACAGTTTTCATGGAAACCGACGATCATACAGGTTATTCATATTCAACGCAATGCAGAATTATAATAAACAAAATTTCTGTTACTAATAGTAGGTATTACTTTGCATATGACGAACGAAAAAAAAACAAATAAAACTGAAATGTCGCTATAATACTCCCCTTTAGTGCTCTTATCAGTGCAGACCTATAAATTTCATAAGCTCTTGCGTTTTAATTTTTTAAACTCACACTATAAAGAATGTATCTATATACATAAGGTTAAACTCTTCAGCCCAGTAAGAACATTGAAGATGTCAAATCTGCAGCTAGAAGCCTGCAATCATGCTTCAGAGAATCATCTTGAGCTTCTCTTTATTCTCAGATCTGGTAGTATTCTATTCTAGTTTTCAAGAGGTAAACACGATGTGAGTCATAGCAGCAATAATTATTATTTGCAAGACTCACAGATAAGTGTTTTATATTATCAGTGCATGATACACATTTGACGAGTGTGCATATCAGATCAGTGTGTGCTAGCTCTGGTTCTCAGTTTGAAGTTGTTTCGCAGTTCGTTAGCAGCATCCATCGTCGGATGTACAAACCTGTAGCTATTTTTAACTTACGTACAGTTTATCGCGATTATCTAGAATAAATGATAGTAAAAATGAAAAATCTTAAATTAAGTATTTACTTTACCCTCTTCACAACTCTCGAAATTGCAACTGCGGTGAGTATTGCACAAAAATAGAAAATAATTTAAAGGGCTGTCGTAAAACCGAACAAGTTTATTTACCTGCAATAAGAACAAAAGCTGAAAGTTTACTTTTTCCAGCGAATATTAGGTGATCGTGTGAGTCGTTCGTATTGAAAAACAAAATTTTCTATATTTAATTGCCGTTGACGATACATTCCAATCTCATTACGTCTCATTGCATCCATATTCTTCAATATGCTGACGCAAATCGTGATAACGATGTCTAGAATTTGCAAAAATTCGGTTCTATAAACGCCCAACTGGAAAGTATATACAATAAATATCCTAACATTACAGATTTCCACACCGGATTCTCCGACATACACCGCAGGCGTTGTTGAATTTCATAAGGATTTCAACACCACCTTGGAGGGCAGATTAGCAACCTATCTGAAAATAATTCACTCTAAAGAAGCTGAACCCACTGATATAATAGTATTCCCTGAAGCCACGCTAAATAATGCTATTCATCCCAGTAATGTTCCTGATCCTAAACACCTCAAGGCACCATGCGATTATGATAATGGATTTTTGAAAAATCTATCATGTGCCGCTAGAATAGCGAAAAAATATATTGTTGTTAATATTATAGAGCAGGAAATTTGTTCAAACAATTCAATAACCTGTTCCAAAAATGAAATTCTGAAGTACAACACTAATGTTGTGTTTAATCGAAATGGGACTGTGATCTCCCGATACCGTAAATGGAATTTGTTTGGTGAATTTGGCATAAATGTTACCAAAACTGTGGAGCATGGTGTTTTCGATACTGACTTTGGCGTCAAATTTGGACACTTCATATGTTTCGATATTCTCTTTGATTCTCCTGCAATGGAACTTGTCAGAGACTACGATTTGAAGGACATTATCTTCCCAACAATGTGGTTTTCACAACTACCTTTTCATTCATGTAAATTGGTTTTCATAGAACACTAAACAAATTTTCATTCGTAACTCTTTTAAAGCTGTTCAAGTTCAAACTGCATGGGCATACGCAAACGATGTGAATTTTCTTGCTGCTGGCGCTAACCATCCATCAGTGGGTAGCACGGGCACGGGAATTTATGCAGGGCGCGATGGAATTATCACAGCGACAATGACTGGAAAAAAAACTACAAAAATTTATGTAGCTGAAGTTATCAAGAAGAATTTTCCCAATAAACAAAGTAAATATTGTCATCAAGCACCACAAGCTGAAGAAACTAAGGACCTGCTACTCAAAAGCTTTGATACTGCAGAATATGCTTCACAGTTGTTGATACCATCACCCAACATACCTGATGGTCAGTTTGTCAAAAACGAAAATCTTTGCTATGGTGATTTCTGCTGCTCATTCAATATTACTTATGAAAATAAGGTCATTGCAACAAAAAATCATAGTTCCTACGAATATCGACTAGTTGCTTATTCAGGCAGTCGAACATACGAAGGTCATTCCAGAGGCTATTACAAAACTTGTGCTGTAATTGCTTGCACAGATAGTGCAAATAAAACTTCCTGCGGCCATATATTCAAAGATAAGCAAGACATTGTCGAAAATATTTTGTTCAAAGAGATTACTATATATTCAGAAATTTCAACGAATACAAAAGCGATTTTGATGCCCAACAGTCTTACGAAGAGCATCTTACCTCTTGATGTAGACAATTTTCGAATGGATGTGCTGACGAAACGCATTTCAAAAACGAGGTAATTTTATAAAATATCCACCTTTGATAAGTATCCTTCAACATTGTTAATCCCCTGTATAGATCTTCAAAGAACGTGGAGTATTCCTTGCGAGGATCGAGGTCTGATCTTTTGACTTTTGGTTTTTACCTCAACGAGTTTGAGAGTTCAGGTGGCAACCAAATGATAAGTAGCACATTGTTGACTATGGCCACTTCCATATTCAGTTTAAGTTATCTTCTAAAACTATTTTAAACCTTACCGTCTACTGAAGCGCATCAAAATGTAATGACGCAAATGTAATTTTATCAAAATATTTCTATAAACGTTGTGTTTAATGTTATTATTTCGCTACAGACCATTAACCTGGTTTAAGTTCGCTGTATATGATTTTATTGCTTTTAACAAAAATATGTTTTATCACTAAATTTCCGCATTACCACCATAATTTGCTTGGGAAATATACCACTATATGTAAATGAACTAAAATCTCCGGTGGTTTCACTGTCAAATAAATGTTTGTACATTGAACTGATGTAAAATACAAAACATTTTAAGTCTAAAGAACTTAATTTTTTTTTTTGTTAAATATTATAACTATGCATATAAAATACTTTCATTGCTTCAGCTAATTCTTATGTGCTTTTAGCCACTCTGCTACAGATTGCTTATTAGTTTCTAGCCACTTTATATTATTTTTCACAGTTTCCAAGGCTTCTTTACGTGCAGAAGCTCCGGCACCAGCTTCTGGATATTGTTCGAAAAAGCTTTCCATTTCAGACAGCTTTAGTTTTGTACTGAAACGTTTTGTTATGGACGGAATCAAACGGCCTAGATATCTTTCATTCAGGGTAAAACGATCAACAAGTTTCGGCCAATTTTCGCGAACATAATCCCATACAATCATGGTTCCTACGTTGTTGTTAGAGATATATGTCAAGCAGTTAAAGTAATCTTGTCTTCGTACATAGGTTTCATCCCATGCCAAGTCGATGTATCTGATAAAAGATAATTTAATACAAAAATTTGTGAAATTTCAAGCATTGAATACTTCTTCAATAACCAAGGCTGACGAACAGCAGCTAACGCCGACATTAGTTTTATTTTCTCATTCGCATCTTCCTCTTTAACGAACAAGTTCCACACTTGCATCCATTCAGTTTCGTCTCCTATAGTTGCCATGCCATAATAATATACAGCCGTACGTACATCCGGATCCGGCTTTTCATTTGGATTCTTTAACCAAGTTTTGAATTTTTCTTGTGCAACAGTTAGGCACTCTGGTATACCAAACTCACAAGCTAAAGAAATAACAGTTGAGCGTAGCAAGCTAGAAATTAAATAATAATTACAATGGTGAAGACAGCAAATCAATAATAATACTTTTGCGAATGATTTTCTGTACGCTCCCATCCAATATGCTTATATGCGTTTATAACAATTTTCTTAGCATATTCTTTATAATCCGAATAAATCTCGGTATAATACAGCAAATTTTTGATATTAGAGAGCAGTGAAGATGCAACAGACCACACGACATATTCTTTTTCATACTCTAAGAATTGAGTCAAGTCCAAGGCAATATTATAACTCAATTGCGAAGCATCGGCTAATGTAAAAGCATCATTCAGGACATGGGCTCTATCAGCAGTAGACAAAATCTGAAATTAGAAAACACAAATTTTCGTCAATAAATTCAATTCAATATTTCCCCATGTTTTACCATGACATTTAGGCACAAAGCTTCAGTCAGTTGTTTCCACATTTCTTGGGGATAATTGACACGATAAAAACCGGCTTGATCCTTGTTAAATTTGATCCATTTCACTGGTTCAGATAACTTGACAATGACTAAAATGGTATAAAATTGAGTGACATGGACAAATAAGAGTGTATCACCTACGTTCAGCGTCATCATGCCTAAACCATGCGGTAGTCACTTCCGAATTTTTCTCAGTAAAGAAAGTGACCGGTATATACCACCTATAGCTAATAATCAAAGTAACAATACGAATGTTAAAATAATAATTCTTAAGTAAATATTTTGCAAAAATTTACTTGAACTTAGAATCGTCAAATTGAATATTTTCGTTCTCAGGATTAGAGAAAAACCGTTTTTGAGTCAGTTTGAATTCACTGTTTGAAATTTTCTCGACAGTTAATACAGGGTATCCCATTTGCTGAGTCCATGTTTCCATAATCAACCTTGAGCAGAATAAAATTAGTAAACTAAGAAGAATGTGTTGAATATAACCTTACTTGACATCGAAATCTAATCCTAATGCTTCCATCTCAGTTAGAAGATCATCGGTAACGGCATTGTTGTAACTGAATTTTATTAAATAATTTCTTACTGCAGTTTGAAAGTTCTTTTCTCCAACAAAATTCTCCAACATACGAATTATGGAGGATCCTTTTTGATATGTAATTGCATCGAATAATTCGGTTATTTGGTCAGGATTTTCAACGACCTGCACAATAGGATGTGAAGCTAAGGTTGCATCTAATCTAAGAACACCATGTAAATCATGAATCAAGAATTGTGTCAACTAAAAGAAATTATATAAAATATTAACTGATAACCTTACAATAGATGTAACCAATCTTACCATGTCCCAATCTGGATATGCTGCTTGTAACCCCTTGTACTCAATATAACTAGCAAAACCTTCATTTAACCATAAATCATTCCACCACTTCATAGTAACTAAAAGGTTAAATGTATCATACATATTTTCATTATTTTAATAATTAGATAACAAACCTAAATTTCCAAACCACATATGAGCCAATTCGTGGGCAATCGTTGTCCCTGCACGCTGTTTATTAGAAGTTGAGCTCGTTTCATCATACAGAAGTGCCGTTTCCCGATAGGTGACCAATCCCCAATGTTCCATTGCTCCAGAAACGAAATCCGGAATAGCTACCATATCTATTCAGTACGTTTAAGAAATGTTTGTTATATATGTTATATGAAAACTTTACCCAATTTAGGTAGTGGATACGAAATATTGAAGTAACGAATGTAAAATTCAGTTATCAATTTTCCTGTTTCCAAAGCAAAATCAACTTTATCGATTTGAGCAGGTGTTGCATAGACACTAATATTAAACGGTTCCCCAATACCTCCGGTGTTGATTTGTTTCGCTTTAGCTTTGAAATCTGATACAATGAAACAAGCCAAGTATGTACTCATTGGTACACTTTTATGGAAGTGAACGAGCGTTGAATTATTTTCGGGATTTTTTTCTGTTGCCTGTAAAGGACATGTTATCAAAAATAATATGTATTATTTTAAAAATTACCCTTATATTCATGTTTGATAGAGCATGGTATCCAGGAAGATTTGGGTGTTGCAACGTAACTTCATACGTTGCCTTCATTTGTGGTTCATCGAAGCAAGGGAATGCCTGTCTGGCAAAGGTTGGTTCGAATTTTGAAGTGGCGATTGCTCTGTAAAATCGAAATTAAATGAAACTGCAAAAATATATGAAAGCACAAACTTACTTCTTTGTATTGGAAATAGGATCAAAATAGGAACTTTGATAGAAACCAACAATCCTGTCGGCTAAATTCGATTTGAACTCCATATTGAGCTCATATTGACCTACATCCAATGGTTTCTCAAATTCTGTTACCCAATACTCGTGTTGAGGGTAATCAAAGTTTTGTAATGCCTGTACAGGCACAAAGGCACCTCCAACAACATGATTCACTTCAGTCTTCGTTATGCTTAAATTTTTCGCATGCACCGGAATGAAGGAAATCGGTTTCGAAATGTTCAACGAAATCTTCACATTTCCTGAGAAAACCTTCTTATCCAAATCAGGCTTTAAAACCAGATTATAATGTGTTGGCCGTATTTGTTGAGGCAGTCGAAATGATAATTTATCCAATATTTTCGACATGATTTTAACAGCAACCGGCGAATTTGACATTTTAAATTTTCCACCGACACTAAATTTTGACAAGTCATTGACTGCTGCACGTCCAGTGATGCCATTTTCATGTTTTAACCGATTCATCTCTTTAGCTAATTGTTCCAATTGCTCCAAACTCAGTTTAATTTGTGAATTTTTATTATTTTCTGAATTTAAAATTTCATTCAAATAATCAATTGTCGATTGGTGCAATTCACTTTTACTCGTTCGAATAAATTTCGATCCGCTTGTGGGAATTGCTAGGTTTTTCCCAACAACAACAAGCAGCGCTATCAATGATATACACAACACTAGAAGAAATACACAAGCACCGATTAATGAAACATGAGCAAGTGAAGGGTTTTTTTGCGACATTAATGGCGATGTTCTTAGTTTTGACTTGAACCTATGTTCGTCGTTCGACAGACTCGAACGCGGTCGAACGAGCACTTTCTGAGTATACATGATATGCGGAATGGTTTTATTCGTCATATTGAGTATAAATTAGATTTTAAATAATAAAATAAATAGTTAAAATATCTTAGAAGCACAATTACTTTCAACTAACAATTATTCTAAAGCCATGACTCGAAGCGACCATATTCGTATTTTACATTTTTACACTTAATATTGTTATTGTTATATGCAATTTGTTACTGATTTACACACTTATTCACTATTTATTCACATACAAAATGATTGTAAAGAAAATTTACTTTCGGCCATGATAGATCATTAACAAGCAAAATTCAATTCGAAAGAAAAATCGTTGAAAACTCGTACTTAATAATAACCATGGCCTTAAACACGTTCGTAATACACTATTAATTACTACACTTAAATTGTTTTTGGTTTTATATGAAACATAAGCGAAATGAAGCGAATAGATATGTAAGGTTACTTTGTAACTGGAGCTTACTATGCCGGTCCAAAAGAAATTCAAATCATTTGGTATTATACTGTTTTCGGTGAAAGTGCAGGGAACGTTGAATGCATTTTAATTGCTCTAAGTCGGTACTGTTTTGGTATTATTGAATGATGAATTTCAATTGATTACGGCAAATGACACCTACAATTGTCACTGTGCCATTTCAGGTACAATCACTGAATCTGTGGCGAGGAGATTCTATTAACTTTTGGCCTAGATCAACGTGATTGTAGGAGATTTTAAGATTTCATTTGATGCTTATTGATGAATGCAACGTGAATACAGATGAAACGTGATTTGTTCAATGAAATAGACGAATTTGATTAGAATTTATCAGAGTTTTCTACACACTTTTCCTACAAAAACTTTTCAATTTCACTATTTAACAGTTGGTGGTTTACGTTACAAGCGAATCAAATCGCTATTTTGTTTACAAATATCACTTTCGTCCACAGAACAGACTGAGATCCGACTGAATCCAACCAATCTACACAGAATCGAAACTGAAACTGAAACCGAAACCGTTCAACGACTGACTCCGTTAAAACTCCAATGGGAATTCGATAGTTTATAGCAGTTACTTTGATAACGCCACGAGTGTCGCTTTGCTTTTAGTTAACTTTCTTTCTCTGCCGAATGCGAACTGAAGAAAACTCAGAATTTCTTTTTCTCACATTTCACTTGAACGGAACGTTTGTAGCTTTTTATGTCGCAAAATTATTTATGAGTTGCTTTAGCTCAAGCTATTACTTGTTTTTGAGTCGAAATAGTAAATTTTTACTGTCCACGATGGGAATTTCGGTGAATTCAATGAATTTCGAGCGATTGCACGCTCTAGTTTTTGGCAAGAAAGGTTGATATGATCTTGAACGCATTTTGTGATAACACAGTCTACATGAAATATGATCAAATATCATTGAACTGTTAATTACAAATTTCTAGATTCTAGATTCTCAAATTCTTAATGAAATTAATTGTACACACAAGAGAAATTGTAACTAATTTTCTTGCGATCTGAATTTTGTTATTCAAATTTTCATTTTAATCAAGGCCAAGAATTCTCGCATTTTCCCGTTTCTTTTATCATGATCTAAATTTTTCGAGAAACGCAACACTAATTTATACAACTGCCGTTTTTGAAAATAGCTCGTGCAACCTTGTACATACAGTATAACGACGATAATTGCTACCCTTGATCGTCGCAAATAAATAAACGCAATTAGCTGTGGCCAAGCAATAGAGTGTAATGAAGCTTATTTGAAAACTTCAGAGATTTTGAGTAAGAAATGAGATACAGTAATACCCCGAACTTACACGATAGGTGGAATTGAGTGATAACCGCTTCAGTCGAAATCACGTAAGTTGCCGTATTAAAATGTAATAACAAATACGCACTCCATAGACATAGAAACTGATACATAACACAAAGGAAGTCGAATCCATTCGCCCGACAAGTCCGAACGTACACATTAAATGCACAAATCTGTGGGTGCAGTAGGTCTTTAATCGATAATCGAGGATTGTGTGACGCTGAAACAGAAGACGAATGGACGAGACTAGAAAATCGCATAAATCGTGGTATTACTGTACATATATTCAGTGTTAGCAGAATATGTTTAAATATCAGAAATGTTGTACTTGGTTATTACAACAACCTCAGTTATTGTACAAGCCGCAGTTTCCTTCAGTTGCGTTTATCAAGGTTGTACCGTAGTTGAATAAACTTGCAATTAACCATATCGACCAAACTTTAAGGTCGTAAATATTTATTTAGATAAAACAGACTTCATAATCATAGTGCAAGATATACAAGAGAAGTTCATTACACGATACTATAATTTCTTCGAAAATTTCAACTCACTACTAATACTTTCTACACTTCAAAACGGGCAGCAAAGTGCTTGAAATTTCTTGGAGCATGTGTCTGCTAATCTATTGCAAGCGCGAAACGCACGATTACTTATCAAACAAGGTTGAGTGCTTCTTGAAGCACCTTGACAGTCAGTGAACTGTAAGGTTTTTCACACAGGTTCGATTAAAGTATCGAACTTTACCTTGGATTTGGAATGCACCGGATTAAATGCATTTAGAAATATGTATCTCAATTTATAAGATATTTGTCGTCATGTATGAAAGTAAAAACAAGAACAAGATTAAATGACCGACACATTTTCCCAGGTGAAATCAACCTAGAAGTGGAGGAAGTTAATGATCTCACAGATCGTGATAGTTCTTCTACTTTCTTTATTTGGTTACTCGGTTACTTGGCTGATTCTTCAAATGATTTTGAAACCAGAACCAGGAAATTCAAGCAAGTCGTCGTTTAATCGAAACAGGTATCACTTCAGTGTATCACATCATAGAGGTCAGACATACTATATAACTATGAACATCCGCAATCTGAACATTTCAATTCTGTAAATCTTGGTATAATTTTTTGCTTTCCTTCTTCTGGTTAATGTTTCCAAGTTCTTGGCTTTGTCACTTCTGTTTAACCTATTCACGCAAAACACCAGAAAGTATACCAGAATGACATCTTCTTCGATACATGCAGGTTTTCTTCTCAGAAAGAAATTTCTAATATCTTATATAATAACTGATTGAGAGTAGATATAAGTGATACTTGGAAACATTCCGGCAGTCCTTATCTCGTTTCCACTATCAATTTTAAAATTCGTCTGCTGAAAAAGTTTAATTGCGTTCCGTTTCGATGTTTTATAAAGTTTCCAATTATAGCAATTACACAATACATCTTTATGCATTCATAAGCAAAGTGAGGCTTTGTAAAACAAATTGTGTAAACGTCTTCTTATTCTTATCAAAGCAAGAATAACAAGCTTATGAAATACTAGTTCTCAGAGAGAATTACTTAACCCAGTTGACTGTTAAATTACATTATATTCAACAAAGCTTAAATTTGATTACGTACATTCGATGTGCACTTCGAGGTTAAAGCCTTACCGTAACTTGATGGATGTTATTGAACGAAATAAAATGATATCAAGATACACATGTTAACTAAATTATGTTTTAATTTCTATAGATATTATCATAAACGCTTACATCAAAAGTATTTAATCCACCGATAATGTTATACATGCACTGTTGTCGTACTTGAACATTTGTGAAATAAATAAAACTCGTGTTATAAAGAGTGCTACCCTCTTAGGAGCTTTTAAATATCAAAATAATCTAGATATATCAAATTTATCATTACTTCAACTATGTTCATTTTGAAAGTTTCATACAAAATAAAAATATCTTTTTGAATTGCTACTTGACAGTAAAACACACTGCGCACTGTTGTATATCATTTAAAAACTTTTTTGTAGATAAAACAAGGAAACACTTTTGAGATAAATTTCAACTGAATAACGCAAAAGAAAGTTCAATTGAAATATTTTCACGTTTGTATGGAAAAAGTTATGCAACATTTCATGATGTGATTTCCCGATTGAACTGGGTTGCTCTTATAATTAACATTTGCAGTAACATTAAGTGTTGCGAATGATAAATGTTGCTTTGCGGAAAAAATTCTTTTTAATTATTCACTTTCTGTCACCAGTCAAAAACTCATAATGCAATTATTATCTACTTACATACACTCCGATTGTAGACAATTACAGATGATTTTACTCAATGAAGAATATCTAGTTATTTAAATTTACTAATTTCAAGCACTGGACGTACTCGTACCTTATGTACTCTTAACTACTTGTCTTATCAAAATGCATGTAAACGTTTGCAAAGTGCAATGAATGGTATCCATTGGCGTAGTGAGGCTTCTAACAAGTTACTTTTATATCTAACTTTTCTATAACAGACTTAAGCTCTGGAGAAAGACCCACTTGAACTTGTGTGTACTAGAAGTATGTGCTTGTTTCATTGGCAGTTGGAGACATTGAATCAGATGATGTTCACAAAAGACATATGTATTGAGTTAAATTTTGATTTGAATCTAAGCAATCTGTTATTAACAGTATTGAAATGTTTCATGTTTCATTATCCGGAATGCTAATTCTCTCGTTTTATTACCTGCATGCATAACTCATAATGTTCAGGTAATTACTTTCTTATCTTCTGATTTCTGTAGTTCTTTAAACAAAGGGATCATTTCATTGAGAAGAAAGTTTAGGTTTTGCAGCTGGTTAAAAATTTTTGCGAATTTCAAGAAACTCCTAATGAAGATAATAAAACCTCACTCCGAAAAAGCCTTTAAACCATGTTCAAATATTTCCATTGATTTCAGGTAGTACAAAGAAAATATTTGATTACATGGACGTTGTAAAAATGTGTTACACTTACTCAATGGGGTTGAACTTCATTCTACATCGCTACCTGCCCGATATAAGAAGTAATATGAATGAAAGTCATAAAATGTAGAAACAATATTTTTGGAAAAACATTAATGCAATAACGCTATGAGACAATACGAAAGGGGTGTAACGTTTTTTAGCAATGTATGACTATGTTTCCAAAATAAATTTCAAACTGGGCGGTTTGTTTTCCAAAAGCAAAGGATTAAGTAGTAAAATGTGAATGGAATGAAGGATAAGTGCCAATTCATTAAGAATGTCCTGAAATCGTGTATATAAGGATGAACATATGAAATTCTGAAACATTATAGTCTAACTTCGTCAGCAGTTCAAACATCGAACAAATTCAGGATGCAGATTTTCAACAAAATATTTCTGTTAGCAGTCTTAGCTGCAGCTGTGGAGTCAATCACTCATGATATAGGAGTCATCACAACAAAAAATAAGTTGACAAACAAACTTGTAAGTTAATATTGTTATGATATTTGAATTGAAAGTATAATTAAGCATTTACTCAACAGATTCAAATGCTTCTTCCGATCGACAACATCATTATACCCAGTTTAGAGTTGGCTGTGAATAATTGCAGAGAGCAGTTCAAATGGGATCGTTGGAATTGTCCCAGTAGTGACTTCCTGAGTAAAAGATCCACACAAGCTATTGATCGCGAAGCGGCTTTCGTCCGGGCAATTACTGTTGCTTCTCTTATTTACACAGTGACCAAGAACTGTACGAGAGGTGAGCTTACCGGATGTGGTTGTCGTATTCACACAGAAAACTCAAGGAAATGGGCTGAATGCTCGGAAACAACAGACTTTGGAGAACATCTTGTTGAAGAGATTCTCGAGAACACCAGCAAACAAAGTATGGATTTACATGGGTATGCCGAGAGCCATAACAACCGAGCAGGACGAGATGCTGTGCGCAACGCTTTGCGGAAACATTGTCGATGCCACGGACTATCCGGGTCATGCACAATGAAAACGTGCTGGAAATCATTGAACGCTTTTCCCGAAATCGCAGCCAATATACGTCAGATGTACGACAAAGCCTTAATGCTGACCCCTTCGAATTCTGGAACCGCAAACATGAAACAAATTCCGTCAGACGTACTAGTTTACATAGTTAGTTCACCGGACTATTGTCAGGAAAACATCATCCCAGGTTGGAAGGGAATGCGTGGTCGTCAATGCTCGAGGAGTAAAAATAAAGATATCTCTTCTGGTGAAAGGAAGTCCTGTAAGAATCTTTGTCGCTCATGTGGTCTTCGTGTTCGCAGTCAAGAAATCGTGCAGAATCAACGTTGCAATTGTAAATTTACGTGGTGTTGCGAAGTCACATGTGATACTTGTAGCAACGTTGAGGAGGAGTATTTCTGCGAGTAAAGAATCATCGGATGCATTTTATGTAGATTAAGGTCGTCCTTGTAAATATTATATTGTGTTGAATGAAGAAATAAAATTAATTAATCAAATTAATCAAGAATTTGGATTTGTTCATCTCAAATTAAAATTTCGCCTGCAGACAGGCAATCACTGAAACTGGTATACTCAAGTTGGAAAACTATTTGAATTAGTACGGTTTTTGCGTTGCATTTGATGTGTTTCATGGGTTGCAGTTTGTTCGCGGTAAATTTGAAAAGTTTGTAATTTTATTTAAAAAACTTAATTAGTACTAAACAATATTTGCGACGGTTTTATTAAATTCTTAAAACAATTATATAAAGATTTCTATAAATAATTCACTTGATGCCACTTGTGTTTCATGTAACCCATGAAGCTGGTCGGCCCTCAACACGATATCCACTAAACACCTCAGACCTGCGACTTGGGCTGTCTAGATAATACGCAGGAGAAGCTTCGTAAGGACTCAATTTTTGACTGTTTCTGAATGCAGACACAATGAGCAGGAAAATAGCTATCTTTCCTACCATTATTGATTTCACCAGCATTATTTTTAGTTTGGTCACCAGGAATGGAATGATTGCAGATTGTATTAGGAACGGCAGAATGAATAGAGGTAGAATTTTTGTCATCATGTCGTATTTTTTGCCACGGCCTTCAAGAAAAGTTTATTACAGATCTGCCAATAAAATTTTGAACAAAAATTTACCTTCATCAGATTCATCATCCCATCTAGTTAGTGATACAAAAATGTCCTTGAGACAATCTTCATCCAAATTAACACTAACGACACTTCTTTCCATATCAAGACTGACGTTCACCCCCGGACCAACGTTGTATCTGAAGTCATTTTCCTTGTGATCTTTTCGAGAAGGAGGATTCTTCTTTTTCGTTCGTTTCTTATTTGGCATTAGTTTCTGTTCCTTATGAAATCTGTTTACATGTTCGTTTAACTGCTTGTGTGTCACAGATTCATCGCCGATTGAGGCATCTTCATTTACTGGCTGCATATGCGGCTCAGCAGTCTTATTGTCCAAGAAGGTACTCTTGTACTTTTTAAATGCATCAAGCACCATAATTCGAAATGGTTCAAGTTTCTCTTGGGCACTGAGACTGCTGGTACCATTGAACATTTCACTTTGGATTTTCAAGAATTCCGAATCCTGAAAAGGAGTAAACTGCGGATACTCATCATCAAAATTCGGACCAAAGCTTTTACTATCACTTCCAACTGTTCTTTGTTTGGAGTCCACTTCACTTTTGTTCCTCAACTCAGAATTGGTCAGTTTAATAAGGACACAAATAAATAGTGCTAATCTATTAAAATTCAACACAATCATATTTAACGACAACACGGTAGATATATCACTTTCGGGTTTAAAACACAATCTTCATGATCAACACGAGCTATCTCACTAAACGATGTTCACCGGTGCAACCGTCAGGGTAAAGTGTTGAAATCGATAAAACTGCAAATGATTTTATTATATAAATTTGATTCCCTCATAAAATGCGGCACAAAAAGAGAAAATCTAGGAATGAGGTTCTGGTTCTAGATGCGACCGCCTTTTTAGCTTCTAATTACTTCTGTGGCCAAATCAATGGTTAACTGTTCTGCAACCGCAAAAGAAAAGGTGCTATCCACTCTTGCGATACCAGTCTTACAACTTCTTGTACATGCAGCTGGTTAAGTCTTATCAATGGATAGTGACACAAGATGATTACATTTACAGCAAATTATATCTGACTGCAGTCATGCTTGCTCATTTGCTTGTTATATCAGCAATTGTAGTTGTGATGCAAGTGAAGAGAGTTTCTGCAAACCCACTTCGATTACAGATTAGCAATTACAAGATTCTAGTTAAGGCAAAAGAAAAAAGAGGCTAAGAGTATAATCAGCTTCTATTAACAACTTGAACAGCGTCTTCGAAATCTTAAGAATTTCTTACTAGATGTCGTCATCCGCCAATGATGTCCAGTTTTCCATGCAATTGGCGCTAAGAGGTAATATTGACACAGTAGATTTTACTTCATTATGTGTTAATTTGATACTGAATTCTCTTGTATCTGTCTTAAATGGATATCATCAATCAGATGTGAAAGCTACGCATATAATCCTCAAAGCAATAAGTCGCTTGTGACACGGTAACCTTCTTCACACGTGTGGCACAATTCGTTCAAGTTTAACTGGAGCAATCTTCTTTTTATCCCCTAACCATTTAAGGTAACATTTTTCCAGAATCAATTTAGAACTATCAAAGATTGATTTCAAAGTTGATTCAAGCTAATCGAACTTAATATTTAATTATTGAAATAATCATAATTATTACTACAATTATATGCAATTATATTGAGTACCTACAGTAGAACCTTGATAAACGCTACTAAACTAAACTGTGGCTGTAGCAATAACCAAGAAACACATTTCAATGGCTTGGAAGGAAGAAAGGAAGTGACATATATTTCTGCTATCACTCTATAAATCATACATATATATGAATACAGTAGGGTTCCGCTAATCCGAACAGGACTAGGGAAATAATTTTTTAAAATTTCTGAACTGGGAGAAGTAAAGAAAACAAATTTTTCAAGTTATGTCGTACGTTTAATGTACATATAAGAAAGTTTCGAGGCACCCGTCTAACGTCACACACAGTCACACTACAGTGCAATTCAAATTGCAGTATACCAGAATACGTAGTTTCTTATCTTTAATTCTTGACACATCAGACGCTGAATACGCCTCATAAAATCAATATATGACATTATATGACAAAACTCCGCCTAATACGAATTTTCGCTAATCCGAACACTGTTCGGTCCCAATTAGTTCGGATAAGCGGGACTCTACTGTATTTGTATCTTATTCTTTTTTCAACTGGGTTTCCTTACACTCTATGCTCTTGGACACAGCTAGTTTCGTTTATCGAAGGGATTGCGGCTATCAAGATGTAATTATATTCGATAACTGATGAAATGAAATCTTATCTATATGTTTGGCGACTACATAATTAAACTAATTTTTTGGGAATTCGATGTGTTGATTATTATGTGATTTACAAAAATCAAAAATTTGACACAAATTCAATCACGATTTCTGAATCGAAAATTGGAAAAATTTTAACCTCGGGAAATTCCTCAGAAAGAGAGCACACATGAAATAGTGCTAACAATAATTAATTCTTTTTATTTATGTGCTAAAACAATGAAATGCAAATTCGTATAGGTACTCGTATTTTGATAAACGTGCCTCAGCTTTTCGTGACCATTCCACTAAATGTGTCAAACGAAGTTTGAATTTTAAATAAGAGGAAGCACAGAAAGTTCAATTTCACTCTTTATAAAATTTGTTCTTCTTTATTTATCATGTTGATAAAAATAAGTAAATAAATAAATAATAAATACAATAAATAAATTATGACATAAGTCAAAGTAGTTAATCTAGTTACAATTAGTCAGGTGGTGTTCGTTTGAAATTTGTTCATGCCCAGTCTTTTTCTATCCATAATGGATTCGGTTGGACTTCCCTCGAATGATGCGAGTAGACGATTGGAATTGGGGCAGTGTAGGCTGCAGATGTGGCTTGTGCAACGAATGTTCTTGACAAGATTTGTCCAATAGCAAGAATGAGAAGAATCACCTGGAATTTATAAAATCAATAATTTGTGAGATGTGATATAAATGAAAACACTTACACCAACTCCAAGTCCTTTAAGTGAGACTACAGTCAATGCGGCTAGGAGGGTTGTGATAACTCCGACTACAAACGCGGCTGGTACAATAGCGAAGCTTATTCTTTTGAGAAAATGATGACCAAATGTACGCTCTTCTATAATTCAAATAGAAATCCAAAATTATATTTCGATTGCAGAACATATGTTTGAGTGTGTGGTTAACCTGCGACACTGGTATCGTTCGGAACGCCAGTACTTTCTTCACATAATCCAAAATTGAAGGTGCAGCACAAGACGATGATAGCAAAAATAATCCTTTGAGAAACTGCCATTTTGTTTAAAGTTTTATACACTATTAGCTCTAGCACTCGTTTCAACTAATGTTTGATTAAATTCACTAGCGATCCAACAAGCTCGATCCGAGATGGTTATACACCCAATGGTTAAAGTCGATTGAATGAATTAATATGACACCCAACGTTTTTTATTTGTACCGAAGAAGTGGACTTAGGGCAGCGATGAGCTGACAAAGGAAAAGTACTCACGACAAAAATAAAAGTGTGACCCCAAATCATGTTATTTGGATAAACGAAGCTCCTCGATAACGGATACAGTACTAAAGCAGTTTTAACATGATTTGAATATTAATTAGTGGTTATCGATATTTCAGAGAACTCTGCAAACGAGCAAAGATGGGTAATGAGTTAAAAACAAAAACTCAACGCACACCTACTGAACTTTTATCAATGAACAACTTTGAGTTGTTAATGATTTTCATTGAATTTTGTATTGCAAGTGAAATTATTTGTTTTAAAAATGGTAATGGTAAAGGCTATTTAGGGAGGAAGAAATTCGGTAAAAATTGGAACAACGCCGCCAAACTACGCCATTAGAATTTTCAAACTTTCATTTTCTGCTTCCAAACAATATTTTTTAACTTAATACAACGAACAATTAATGCTTCGTGTACTGCTTTCATAAAAGTTTTTAGTGACCAGCCGCATAATTAATTTAATAAATTCTTCTAATATTTTCGACTTCGATTGGCGTTTATATTTCTATTGGGTAAAAGTATTGAGTTGCTTATAAGCCTGATAAATTTCTCAATCAAATTCCATGAAACCTTCGATGAGAAAACACAAATTACAGAATTCGATTCTGGGGATACTGTATTAGTTATTATTTGACATATAAGAGTGGATATACCAGGCAGATATGACTAAGTTTATTTTGTAAGAACTTCTCCGCAGAAGTAGAATTTGCAATGCATGTGATAAATCGAGTTCAATATCATATGACTATAAAATCATAGTTTAAAAGAGGCATGGAAAATTATCACGACTAACTTGGTATCTAATCTAGTTCTAATTTCATTTTCCAAACTCTAGTTCTCATTCACGATTCTAGAGTAAGAAGAATCATATGATGCCAGGTCAAAGATGAGTTTTCAATAAATGGTGTCACCCGGATCATTCTAGGCCAGAAAACGGTAAATAATTCTACTACATTCCATGGAGCACTCCTTTCATTAAAGTGGAGCCCGGAGTTTCCAAAGATAATTGCGCAACTATTGCACGGTGAAGCATAATACTGGATACAGGAAGAGTGGCTTAGAATTGTGGCTTCCCGGCAGAAGAAGCGTCTGCTTCGTTCTGGAAATGCAATCTTGTCAGTCTTCTTGCAGCTGCATAGTGAATAACAAGTGCATTTATCCGCTAAGCCTTTGCATCTTCATCTTCGACCTTCTACTAAACATTAAAGTTTAAATTTGTTTTAAACAAAATGAATTTTTTAAAAACCGCATTTGTACTGTTTATTTTATTAGTGACAATTGTTGCGGCGAGACGATTGAATTCGCCACAAAAGAAATTCCTCCAGCAACAAACAGCGATGTCAGCGAATAATGAAAATTTCCCAACGCCTAAAAATACTATTAGCAAGAAAACCATCACATACATACGGGCTGCAATTCCTCTACGGATATTTCAGTGCATGGAAAGGTTAAACGTTCTCAGGTGCATGAAGTTGTTTCTCCTGCAACGAATGGAGGGAGTTTCAAAATTTTCAAATACAGGAAACCTTACTCGTGATTTCCTTGAACAAATACTAGCCGATGAACGAAACTATGCTAGCCTGTTCGATAAGAAGTATGCGACTATGAACGACACTGAACTGTCGAACCGGTTAATGACCAGTTTTCAGAGATTCTTCAAAGATCGCGACATCAAATTACATTTCATCCCAGGGATAATGGTGAAAATCGTGCCCAGTCATGAGAATACCATAAAAGTGTCGTTGAAGAAAAGTATGTGTTATCGAAATTATATCTGAAGCATGCATTGAAGAAATGAATCTTTCATTCAAGGTCGATCCAGTGCACGGGGAAGTCATAAAACGTACAAGTACATGATGCAAATTGGTGTCCCAATGTTAATGATGCCAGCTGTCTTGATGGGGAGTTTCTTGCCGTTTATGTTGCCTGCAATGAAAATGGCTGCCTTCATGACTATGTTAATAAATAAAGGTGCCCTACTAGCAGCAGTACTCTACGCAGCCAGATCTGTAGCCTTTAGTAACGATGCTGAAGTCGTTCATTTTTCTCATCCAGGGTATCACTAATTCATTTTCATGTAAATTATGATGTCATTTTTGCAATATAAGGAATTTAAAATAAAATATTGATACGTTAAACTGTTTTTCATGGTAATCGTTATGAGAAGATTATCTTGATGTTCATTCCGCACCCACTGTTCCAGGCAAAATTATAAATCAATTTTTATATTTATAAATTTGTGTAAATTTAAATGAAAATTGAAGTTCATCAAATTGATTTCGAAGAATGAAAGTTTGATTAAAAGTTTTATTGAAATAATGCAACAAAAACTTGAAGAAACTTAGATTTATTTCATCACTGTTATACAAAAATTTAATTACATATTTTCCATACATAAATTGTACTTTAAAACTACCACATAATAGCATATTGTGGAAGAAACCTCGGAAGAGTTATATCAGACCAATTTAAAATGTATTCCTTATATGATTCATGGCAGTTATTTTGTAGAAATTTGTCCAAATGAACCGAACATGAGAGATTTTCTGTTGTTCAATTACAATTCAGTTCACTAACCCAAGATATTACAATTCACACTGATCTAGTAAAAATAATATAAATAATACTAAGAACTTAAACAACCGCAATAATATCTACTAATTTAAAATTATAACAATTCTCTATTATAAAGAACATGTAAAGCTTCTATTTAAATCTAATCCAGATATGACATAAATAAAAGAGGACTATAATTTTGTGTAGAACTCTCAAGCCATAATTAATAGAAATCATAAAAATAAAAATAACCAAAATAAATTATTTAATCTTCCTTATTAAGCACACAAGCTTCCTGTTTTTCCTCCTGTGTCATATCTTTATCATCCCAGCCCCAAATAAGTGTTTCTAAATCTTCGTGGTTACATTTATCGTTTAACTCTTGGACGAGTTCTTGTGTTTTCATGGCATCGATATTGTGTTCATGTGATCCGTCGCCTGTACGCAGCACACGTTTCTTAATAATGTCTGTAGACACCGTCTTAAGATCATAGGCCCAGCCTGGAAAATTATAATGTTATTAGGATAATAAAATTTGTCTATTTACTGTGTATTTATTCATGTTACTTACCAATTTTAGCGAAAAAGTCGATGAGAGCTGTAGATAAATTGTATGAATAATCTCCTAACTCAGCTGTCTTGTAGTCCCAAGGGAAAACATGATGATAGTTATGCCATCCTTCACCATATGCTGCAATAGCAACCCACATGTTGTCAGTTGGCGTGATAGTCTTATCATAAGGCTTCATTCCCCAAATATGAGCTGCACTATTGACCAACCAAGTGAAATGTAATGACATAACGTAACGGAAGATTGAACAAACGAAGAAACAGTTTCTGATGGATGTTCCAAAGCAGAAATATGGAACTAGCGCTGGTAGAATGAAGCAAGAAAGCAACATAACTGGCATGTAGTATCTGTTTTAAAATACATTGAGTTATTGGTATGCAATTACTTTTTTTATGAGATGTATATTACCGTTTTTGAAACATAACAATTGGGTCTGCTTCAAGATCACTCATGTCAATCAACTTTCCCTTAGACTTAACATCCGGATGTTTCTTGCACATCAACCAACCCATGTGGGAAAAGAAGAATCCACGTCTGGAATTGTGTGGATCGGCGTGGGTATCACAAAATTTGTGATGAACTCGATGATCTCTAACCCATTCATGGATACTATTCTGGAAGGCAATTGACTGACATATCATTAGAAAGAATCGTAATGGCCATTTAGCTTTGTATGATCTATGAGCCCATAGACGGTGTGCTCCTGCTGTTATACCAAATCCTCCAAAAACGCCTATGAAATGACCTGCGATGAAGTTATTGTTGATTAACTACGAATTTCCGAATCAAATTTATTTATAACTATTTAAATGCAAAATGTCCAAGATAGTGTGACTTATTACATAATGAGCGGCAAAATGGAAATTTTTTTTTTCAAAATCTCAAAACCAAATCTATAACAGATATTTTAATGAAGTGTATTTATAGAACACGGCCAGTAGAGCAAGTTCTACTAGAATTAGGTGAAATTTTTTGCTGACTCAGTTCCGTGTGTTAAATTTTTTCTGTTGGATAAAGAAGTGCCATAGCGAAAAACATCTTAGTTGTTCTCCAGTTTACTTCCTTATATTTAAAAGCACAAAATATTCAAAATTTGTTGAGGTTGCAGCGAATATTCAAGCTAGTCGTTTTAATTGGATATTACGATGTCCGTTTTATAATGAAATATCATTTAAAATCAGTGTGTATCTCATTAATATTCTATGGGAAAATGTGTAATATCAAAACAAAATTTGCGAACTCAATGATGGAAACGGTGACCCGTACAAATTCAGTTGGTCCAGGAACTTTTCCCTTTCAGTTCAGTTCCCTTTCGATTGCCTCACAACAAAATACCAGTTATGGCATAACTCCTTGAGTAACAAATTGTTTGTTAATCGTTTCCGAAAAAAGAAATTTTTACATATTATACTATAAGCCAAACAAACATTCGACAGCACGTGTGGAGGTTGTGATTAAAATGCTTAACTTGTGAATTTCCCTTTCGTTTTCGATGCTTCCGCTCAAGTTTTATCATCTTTATACATAGGTAAGGATAAAGAATACGAAGAGAAAATGATACAAACAAAACTTGAATTTAATCAGTAACATGTGTCTGATAATATTCATCTTATCATTTGGACAAAAAATTTGATTTCTTTTCGCGTCGTTCACGCCTCAATCGACGAATATTAAATTTGCATAATATGCAAATCAACATACATTTGGACTGTTCAAAGCCGTTTCAAATAGACTGGTAGTCTGCAAAATAATATACACATGTATGTGTGACATTTCTCAATTGATTGTTTTTACCTGCATCGACTTCCTCAATGAGTCACAATAAAGTATCCAACAAAGGTAAACTTTACCAATTAATTGAACATTTCCCTGTTCATAGCAACTATCCTATTTATATTCTAATATGCCAATTTAAGTCCACCTTGAACAACCCACCTGAATTGGGGCAAACGGAAATGCTAAACACCTACTCTTATAATATGAAAATTTAAATGCAAATTTTCGTCCATTCACTTCACATCCTTTAACAAACTTTAATAGTTTCTTGTTTCCACATATTGTGCAAAAGACTTGTCTTGCTCATAAATGTTTTCCTTGCCAATAAATTTTATGATCACATTATTGCATATAATAGATGTCTAGAGATGTTACAATCATATGAGCTATGTCTTGTGAATTCAAACCAGTTCTATAAAACAGCGAAAAGATCGAATCTTCTGATTTGAAACTCCATCCTGACATAGAAACATTTTGCAAACAGAAGTGTTTAATAGTTCAGAAGTATTTGATAAATATTCAACAACCCAACAAGATCTACTGTTATCAAAGCCAACAGGAAATGTACTAGTTCATAAAACTTATTGGTTCCTGATAAAGTATCTAATTCAAATACGTTTCAGTATTTTAAAACCATTTACCTTTCCTCACTGAATGAGGAATGATAATGTTTATGTTAACAGCATAATACGAAGGAAATACTCACCCCATAAATATTCCTTGAAAACCCATTCTGTGCACATAATATATATTCCATAAAGCGCAAACATATGTAATATCGTAAAAGCCACAACATTTCTCCAAACAATTTCTAGTTTATATTCATCAGGTTTGGTATTTGAAGAAATCTCCAAAGATTGTTTGCTGGTTATTGGTTGTTTGCCTATTGTAGTATCTACTGCACTTAGCGATCCATTTGATGTAGGACGCCTGTTCTTGGTTTCCTGATCGATCGCAGTCTCAGCTAGTATAATTGAAGACCCAATCAAATTGGGAGACATATCTTCTGCCTTTAAAGAAAAAATGTTTATTACAAAATACATCAAGACTGAATGAAGAAACATCTTCCACAAAATTAAATTTTGTGACATAATAAATTGAGATGTGCACGTGAAATTCTGATATTTGATGGAGCAAGTGACCGCATAAAACTGGTAGAATTTTTCCAAAGAAGCTGAAGCAAATGACGATAATGTTTTGTTAATTGATATTCAAATGTGAAACGACTAAAGGGTTTTAGCCCCGAAAAATTTTGAAGGCCAAATTGACGGCCGTTGTGGGAGTACTAATAGAAAATCGGTTCAAATTGCAAATTCACAGCACGTTTTCAAGCTTTTACTGCATGTCAAAAGCAATTGATATATGCTTGTAAGATTCAGGTAATGTTGGAGGTTAGGGTTTCACTTCTCTGAAGAACCACAAATAACTAAACTATTAAATCAATCGCAAGAAAATTTTTAGGAGTCACCAACTATAAAAAGGTCGTAAATTCGGTTTAAAAATGTGCATCATAAAATGATTTTTTGCTACCAAATTTATTCTTAAATAATTAATGTATTGTACTCAATATCAAGAGCTGTCTTTAACATAAGAATTGAATTACGAATTGCCTCTCATGGCGAGCCAAAAATATAATTTTGACTGAATACCTTCAAAGTAGAAACACTAGTTCCTGAAGCTGAAGGCAATCAGGCCAAATTCTAGAATTTATTAAGCAAGCTTGACCTATTGAAGGTAAAAATAACTTGAAGGGTTTTCGAACTTCTGCTTTTAGATAAAGCAACGGCAAACAAAAGAGGAATAGTATGATGAAATTATCAATGTTCGTGTTTTTGTTAAATCAAAAAATTCAATGAACTCAGATTAAAGTTTCAAGTTAAAGGCTAAGGCCTATCATAAATATACACTGAACGTGGTTATTACAAGCTTTTCATTGAACAAACCGAATGAACCCATAACTTTAGACATGCTGACGAGAAATTTACCACCCTTCAGTCGTAAAATGTTAAGGTTACTTTTTTTCACCTAAATAAAAAACATTAAATTTCCAATTTCGCTGAAAAACTACATTGCCTTCAAATCCTGGCAATTGTGATTATTGAACTTGGGAGATGTTAATTATGCGTCTCTAAAGTTGACATTGTAATTACTTTGATTTTTCAATAACACGTAGAGAAAATTGCAGTCGTTAAATGCTTGCAATGTTCGCTTCCGTTTAAATGCAATTTTGGGCGAGTCCTTTGTGGCACTTTATCTACTTCTTAATAAAGTAAAATCGAATCATAATTTCGGCATAACATAGACAGTTACTAACTATCTCCTCGGATATCACCCAAACTCCAACTGAAAACTAAATTCATTCAATACTTAGTTATACTTACGAAATATAGTAGAATATGATGAAAAACGATGAAAGCACGTTCGAAAGTATCCAAATAACAGAACAAACTCTTAAGGAGGCAGTTGAGTGAACTTTTTGCCTTGTGCTATTGAATATTAAGAAGCGAAAAGTCCATTTGAAAGCATAATTTAGGCAAACTAAATTGGTTAAACGTCCTATTAACTATGTGTCGAACAAATACGCGTCTCACATTAATGAGATTGTTATTTTATTCGATATATTTAGAATTAATAGTTTTTATTTAGTGTAAAATACGTTATAAAATTGATATTTGTGCAAATAGCTGAATATTTGGTTATCCTACAAATTTAAAGAAGATAACGAATTCTAAGTTAGTTGGGTTACTCAATAGCTGGATACCATATCTAATATAAACAATTAGACGCCGACGTTTGATTCAATGAAATGCACTTGATGATGATGATACAATGAATTGGTTAAAAGTCAAATATTAGAAGATTTTAAAAAGTACGGCCAACAATAATTGGCTTTTAGTCAAAATATCTGCTCGCTCCACTTGGAACTGGTTTTGGTTTTCAAATATTTGTAAATGATTTCAACACGTTTAGCCACACTAGAGCCTTGAAAAGATATTAAAAAAAGAAACTGGGATTTCTTCTTCTGATTCTTAAAGCTTTTCTCAATTTTTATGGCGTCAGAGTGCACAGGTGTATGTCAATTTTATATTTGCAAATTCAAATGTTCAATTTCATGCAAAATGTAATTTTTAAACTGAATGCTGAATGAATTGAATGAAATTCATAAGTATTATCCATTATCGACTTGTTAACTAAACTATAACTAAATTATGAATGAAACTATTTTCAAATAAATCGCGCGTAGAAACATTTTAACACGATTAGATAATACAATTTGTTTTCAAATGTCATACAAAGAAATACGTGCACTTCCAAATTCCAGTATCGTATCTGAATCAATCATTTAGCATGAATGAAAAAATAAATAAATTCAACGGAAATGGAAGAAGCCAACAGACTTTTAATGATTGACGTCAAAGAGTAAATCCAGACTAAACATTTTGGCTATATCATACCGGATTCACTGATTGCCCCACAACACTCCAGACATTTTACATTAGGCATTTTGCATTTAATCAATGAATTCTTCAAATGCCAGTAAAATTTTGTTTTATTATAATAACCGAACGAATGCTAGCCACTCTTATGGTTATGTAATGAATTAAACGTATAGGTTATTAAAACGTGTTGATCAACGATGTGACATAGCACACAAATGAGGCTCTACCAAATTATTGGGAGAGGGAATCATGAGGTCAAACATACCACAAGTCATAAAATCATGGTCAAGTTCATGTCACAGGCAATGAGGAAACCACTGTAGACTATCACCTTTCGATTTTCCAATCACAGGTTTTGTTTTTATATATAAGTGTTTTTCGTCTGCTTTTCACTATCTTTCACCGGCACCTCGTCACCCGAGACCAGTTTCTTCTGAAGCTTCTTCATGCATGAATACATGCAGGTTAAAATTACAAAATGGATAAGTGAAAGTTTTCAATGCTCATCAAGACAAAACATTTCGAATGCAATTTAGCTTTTGGTAAATTTGATTGCACTTAAGACTGACATTCAATGTCACAATTGATTAATGCACACAAAATTTCTACTTAGTGCTTTCTAGGAAAATGCATTTTTGTTCATTTCACTTTTGCCAATATTAACCACAAGTTAAATTACTTTCAACTAAACAAAAATCTTCCATTGCTTAAGACGTAGATATGTTAGTAATTATTCGTTATTCGATATTAAGTGCTATTTGTACAGACTTATGTGTTTTGGCATGGCCATTTTCACAAAATATGTTACAGTGAAAGTCAAATGAAATTTCCACTCTGTATGGAGTCACCTTGCACTTTAGCGTTTGAAACACATTAGGTCGCACTATTGGGTTTCTAATAACTTCAAATTATTTACTAGATATCAGCATTTGTATGAAATAAAAGAAGAAACTTCTTGAATGGGAATGAGTCTTATGAAAGTCATCATAATTCTAATCTAATCATATAATTATTCATAAATGATAATTATAAACGTAGAAAATAAGCTCTAAAGACTTTTAGTTAGTACATTCTAATAATTATTTATGAAAGAAGCTCTAACGCTTAAAAAATACATCATCAAAGTGACTGACGCTAACTGCAAATGGTGTAGAATAGATAATAGTTACAAATTTAGATGTGAAAAACAATCTGCTATAAACATTCAGTTCATTTGCATTTAACACTATTATCAATCTGACAAAATCTGTCACTAATATTGATTTATTGCATCACTTTATAATACTGATTGATACAGTTTGAGTCTCAGCATCTGCCTTGAAATCAAATAAGTCATAGTATTAGGTATGATTGTTCAATTATTCCAAAGAAGTAAATCAATAATTTGAATCACAACTGAATTTCAATTATGTTTCATCCCGTCGTCGTAAGCTTTTGATCATCGTATGTAAATAATAAATTTTTCAAAGTAATTTCAAATTTTATTCAACATACGTACTATCTAGTATTTATTAAACGAACTTCCGGAATTATACATTCATCAGATATATTCGAGTTATAAAAATTTTATGAAATCTTCATCACAATAGTACTCATTTGTCACATGTTATGCTTCCCATATTACGAAAGCCAGAAAATCTACAGTCATACGCACTAGTATGTTAGTATCTTGGTATACCTATAATAAAATATTTGCACGTTTATTTCATAACCCATTGGCTTTTGTACATGAACTTCAACCTGTTCTGGTTTTGTTCGTATTTTCTTAGCTTGTACTGGCAATTTTGCATGATTCACAGAAAAATTTACCCTGATTGCATATTTTGTTGTCTGTCGCCATTTAAGAAATTTCAAGACATCTCCGGAATAACGAAATATTTAGAGACCTTCAAGATGTGTGTCGAACATTTCATTGAATCGGGAGGTTGATCTGCTAGTAAGTGCTCTGTCATAATCGCATGCACTCATAACCACGTTGATAAAACAAACGAAACATAAAAAAAATATTTTCGCTTAAACAAAATGAAGTGAAATACGGTATACAAATCTAGATATGGTCACATAACTCAATTAAACACTTGTTTTACATCAAAGATTTATTGCGGTTTTAACTGCTTTCAATTTCAAATATTGCACATGATTTCCGTGGATTTCAATATTAGGCAACCGGAGAAAGAAATTATTTTTCAGGTAATTATATTTAATAACTGGAAACGTTTTCTGTGAAAAGAAAATTTTAACTATAAATTCAAAGGATGTTATGAGTTATTGCTTTCAGAATAACTCCAGCAAACTATGTTAAACAATTACAATATTAATCATTAGTTATCGTTGTGTACCGTAGCACTAATTTCTAATTTAATGGTTTGGTGAAATCACCATTTTGTTAATGTTATACAAGTTTACATTTGTTTATTTGAGGTTTATTGTCAACAAATTTGCAATACCTACATATCGAAATGAAACCTTCTAGTATTCAGTATTAGGGCAATCGACAGCAAACATTAAAATCAACAGATTTCAAAAATATTATCATTATGGGCCTTAAATGTTAACTAATATTAGAAAGGGACTATTAAAGATGATACTTTCACACACTAAATATCAGGTTTGAACCTGTATATCATAATATGAAATTTTAAAAGTGCCTTATGACATACATACGCGGCCAAGTGTTATTTAAATTAAATTTTGAAAACTTACTACATATGTCTGGCATACTTTAAATAGTTAATATTTATTTGCATAACATTTTACGATCGATGTCATATTAGTGTTGTTTCAATGTGATGCCTTAAACTTTTGAAAATGTTTATAGGTTTATAGGAATGATGGAAATACGAATGTATTACTTAGTACTGACCATATTTACGTTTTTGTTTTCAAGTCACTGATTTCGAAGAACTAACCTGCAAAATAAAGAAAACAGTATTGCAATTGGCTCATGTTATAACTTAAAAAATTTCGAATAAAGCTTAGTTAATAGATTTCCTTTCGGTTTGATGGAAAAGAGTTTACGTCAGATGTAAAATTGTGTTTCATGGTGGAAATGATATGAATCGTTAAAATGCTAGCTAGCATAGCTTGAATATCACCAGACCAAAGCTTTAAATATTAAAAATATATTTTGCATGGAATATATAGCCAACACATTCTGCGTTTCAGTAGGAACAAGCTTGTGTTTTCACCTACCTGAACATTAAATTACGAATTTGAATTACCAACTATCTGTGCACTTCCCTCAACGTAGGATTTGAAGAGTGCATTTATACGAAGTTATGAAGTTAAACGCTGGCCCCAAAAACAAATTTTCAATTACTTGTAATAACCCACTGTTACAAAAACTGAAAAATTGTTTAACAAAAAATTGATGTAACTAAGAAATATTTGAGGTTTTCCTTAAAACTGAACTCAAGGTGATTTGAATGCATCTTTGTCATTATGAGCAAAATGGATAACCAATTAAATAATTATTTCAATTACTAACTAGTCACATTTCAAACATATTCAACTTCGAACAGAAAACTCGTTCACAGTCAAGCTCAATGAGAAATCAATTAAGAGAAATCTTGAGAACAACAAGCAAATCGTAAACACCTGATTTTTGGAAATTTCATTTCATAATTATCATGTATAATCAAAACTAAACTTTCAAAGTCAATCAGTTTTTTTCTAACCAGAAAGCAGCAATTAGCGTAGTCAGCTCATTTTCCTTTATATATTTTAGAAAACATTAGTGCTTCTTTGGAGTTAAATATTTGTTTAATGAAATCCATCAATTAAGAAGTTTTCTAATTTGAATATGACTGTTGGTAAGAGAGCCGTGCAAAAACATAAAATGTAATATATTCATCAAAGTCGTTACGTGGAAAACATCATAAAAGTTTTGTTTAATTTCTTACAGAAAGCCACTTATTGCATAAACTGTGCAAACTATAACCTCGCAAACAAACCTCTTGAAATGCTGTCATAGCAGTCAAAAAGAAGACACGTTTTCCAACAAACATACATACATATACAAACAACAGGATAAGGAGTGAAACGTGGTGTAGTAATCAAAATGGCCAGAAGGACAACCACATTTTTGAATTAAACAGACAAGAAAGCAAGTTAAGGGTATGCAGCATCCAAGTGTGTTCCTTATATGGTTAGTATTGCTACTTCCATGGAGAAATTCACTAAATGCATGGAAGCTTAAATTTCACAAGAGTGAAATCTTTTACAAGTTTTCTGATTCCTCGCAAGGACAAGGATAGCCATTTTTCCAAATGCATAATCAACAACGAGTTTTGAACCGCCATTATATGAATACGTTCATCAAGTTATATCAGATAATTGATGAAGATTAACTAAACTGAAAGTTCAAGGATCGTCAAAGTACAGAAGCAGGCTCATGGCAGCGATGCATCAACATGGGAATATTAACCATTAAGGTTTCCCATTAAAATTGATGTTGAAAGTGTTTAAATTAATTCGGATATCGTGCTGAAAGAAATCTTATGTAGATGATGCATTTACATACATGGTTGTTATATTTTCAAAATGTCTATCGCATCGTTTGATTAATATTTTGAAAATTTGTTTGCATCCTTTGCCAAAATACCATTTGATTGCAAATGGAAATGCATTATGGTAAAATGTGAGGCTGGTGTTTCGATTTATACGTACATTTACCTCGAAGATATGGAAACCTCTTCGAAATTTTTAAAACTTTCAAGGGTATATCACGTCTAGACTCTCATTGTATAATGATAATATGAAGGCTGGGTTTTTTCTTATCACTGAGAATTTTGTGGAAAAAGTCATAAAGTTTTATGATTTTACTAAAAAGAAGGAGGCCTTGGCCAATCATATATACTGTGAAAATTATATAAAATTGAGAATTTTTTCTAAACATTTGTGAATCAAATACCGAAAAACTAGTTATTGGATGCGCATAATCATAGATACTAAAACACATATATTGAATATACCATACACACATATTCCTATTGTAAGATGAACGTAATAGTTTTTATAATACTTCAACATACATTTTCATCTTCTCAAAATCAACTGTAGAGTCGAATTTTCGAGAAGTTTTTCAAGCAAGAATTTTGGTATTCAGTTTTTAGAAATTTTATAGTTAAATTTTATTGCAATGAGTTCAAAAATTTGTATTATATTATAAGATTTCAAATTACAAATTCGCCGGACATTACCATCACAAGCTGACACTATTTTTAATAATTTTTATTACTTGAAATAATTGACTATTTACACCTTTACCAAAACACTATTTACACTTAGAACAATAAGTCTTTTTATTGAAATTAATTTAAAATAAATTTTTCGTAAATTCCTTTATGGACAAATATTTTCATTTTTAACGTAATAATCGCGTTTTAACAAAGCTCATGATCTTCTCAGACTGTCTTCAAAACCTGTACAAACTTGTAAAGATCTTCCAAAATTTGCGGAAAGTTTTCCACTTGTTGCAAATTCATTCTATTGACAGCTACAAATGTAGAGAACACTGTGACGCTTTGAGAAGGTGAAAAACCATTTTGGAAATATTTTAAGTATTTTGGAACCATTTAAGGCTCAAGCTAACGAAAGAAAATATATTCGAATTTTAATCTCATTTGATGTAAATAGATCTTACATGTTCTTACAATCAGAAACCTTGGAGAAACATATAAGACACAATCTACACAAGAACAAATTCATTGCCAAAGTATTTCGTAAGAACTCGAAACATCCTGTTCTTCTCATGAATATTCACAATTCTAACAATTTTATAAATTCCACAAACTAAAACATGTCAAAACTTTAAATCTGTCTTCAAGCAAATTCTACTATTCAAGTTTGAATATCTTGTCTGCTGATGTTTTAATTAATTGATAAGCTTTGTCAAGGGCTAACTATCTTTTTCTAGTTTTAAAAGGCATTGCCTTCCAAGAAAACATTTGTACCTTGAACCTGAGAAAGACATTCTGGCCATGATAATCAACTTGATATACGTGAAACGTTTTCTTCATGTTACACAATATATGTTTTAGCTTTGTGATATTGATTCATAAAACCTGCCTTACTATTACTCATGTTGGAGCTTCATTCTAACAAAACTTATGTATGTCGCATGAATAATTATCAGGTATACGAAAAGAAGGATTCATTTATATTACGTAAAACAATTCAGTGCAACAGAAGTTACTGATTCTGTTACAGATCTGACAAATATTTAATTTTACGCACTGGCACGTGAAAAAAGGGAAAGGTACACACAAATGTATTATTGGAAAGAAATGAAAGCTCCTTCTATATAAGCAACAAGTTACAACGAACGCGGTCGAAAGGCGGATCAAAGTATTGGTTGATAATATTCGTCATTTTGAAAAGAAATAAGAGAAAGTTGCATCGAAATATTTCCGAAAATCGAAATAAAAACGTGAAAATTTTGTTTTTCTCAATTATAGTTGTCAGATTATATTTGACAGTTTTCAAGGATTCTTATCCTAAATGTTCTGAGAGAAAATCGTGTAAAACGTGTAAAAGAAAAACTTTCTTCAACCTTTACTTTACTCATTTTCAAGAGTAAAAATTTTCACAATTTTGATCTCGGTACTCGTCACATGATAGTATTGTTCATTTCTTGCCATTGCTTCACGCAACTTTCGCTTACAGGAACATAAAAGTTGTTTATAGATCTCTGGAATTACGAAAATGCAAAATATCTGGTTGTTTAACGAGTGATGTAGCTATACATTCTTCAAAGTTAAAGTGAACGTTTTTAGGAGTTTCCATGTGAGTCGGAAGATATAACGATGTCATATTGTTTATCTCATGTGAAGCACATTTTGCTAATATTGAGCAGAAACCATCAAAGAGGTTGCTTCACATTTTGTGCACGACTTAACAAGGCTTCTGTTATTGTTTTCTAAGCAAACGATTTTATACAATTTAAAATGTGATTCATTAGTGAATAAGAGGTTCATCAAACCCCCAAATTTAACAATGAACAATGTAAATACCATTATAAGAAAGTTCAAATATCACGTAAATCTTATACACAATGTTTCTTCAAAACGAGCGTCACGGGGACGCCTTATTTAGCCGACAGTTGCATACCACAATGAATATATTGTTAAGAAAGCCTCCAACCTGAATTTGAAATTAAAATTCATACTGAGTTCGGAAGCCCTTTTGTTGCTCGTGTTTTCTTCTATGAGAAGTAATAAAACACCAAATAACTTGGATTTAATTATATTCCACACACAGAACTTTACTAAAAGCTTTTAGGATTTGTTCTTGAGATTCTTATTGTAACTTAGTCCAAAAAAATATCAATTAGAAATCCAGTGCAAATTCGATTAAGAATGAAGTGAATTGAACAGCCCACGGAACTTAAGAATGAAGTGAACTTTCTTTCCGTTACAAACTTTTATTGAAAATTTTAAAATTTCTATTAACATTATTTTGTAAATTATGTCTCCTGTAGCATGTAAACTTAAATGATTGCATTGGGATAACTTATATTAACCATGTTACAAAACTTACAACTTTATAATTTATTATCGTCATGAAAGTTATGATGTTAAGAAATCCTGCGAATCCTCGTGTCGATGATCCAATTTAATATTATGTCGGTAATAAACCAATGTAATAATCTGCCAAACTATGTCTGTAGCTTTAGAAATCATATTGTAAATATTGGAAATGTGGTTTTTTGTGGAATCAAATTAATTCAGAGTTTCAAACTTGATGCCTTCATGTTGGGACAACTTATTTTAGAAAGTTTTTTTGAATATTCGATAGATTATTATATAACCGTCTACAATCGTATACATTAATAAGTGTTGTTTACAGTATTTTAACAGTATCACAGAGTTTCATTTTTAAGAGATTTTCAAGAGGTTCTAGTAACAAATGTACATACTACATTTCGATAATTAAAAAGTATATTTTGAAAATTTTTTGATTTTGTAACATAATACAAAATTTATGATTGATTTACCTTATTTGTGTCTAGTTATCCCTTAAATGAAGTTTATCCTGGCCCTCTCGTTAAATCGCAGTTTAATGTTTTCTTACAAAACACTTAAAACTTTCGAAGTACACAGTCTTGAGTAAAATCACAAAATGAGTGGAAATCACTTTAATTTAAATTAATTAATTTCACTGCTATTATTTTCGTTTGATCAATACTATACGAAAGTCATTATTTTATAGGAAATTTTTTAATATCAAAATCACTGCTAGAATTCTCTTACTAAGAATTTTAACAAACGTCGTTAAAACCTTCAACAGAATTCTAAGGGCTTAAAGACACAACGCGCCACAAATGAATGTTATCTGCGCGAAGTCAGTTGACGAAAGATTCAATAGTGGACAAGTGAATCAAATTTATAACTTTTCTTCAGGTAAGTTTGTGGAAAATAAACAAAAAGACACAAAGCGATGACGGTCATTTAATTTTACTTTATCATAAGAGGGCCGGGACACTAGCATGATTTCAAATACATACTTGCTAATGATATATCTCATTCGTATAGCTTGTGTGGAGCTGGAGCTAGCTTTGGAATAAGCGCTTGACAAATGACTACACCTGCTCAATTTTTATACTCTCGAATGTTGATAGTCTTCTCACGGCTTGAATTCGAATTTAAAACTTTGTATTTGGCAGTTTCATCTTCACTGTGAATAATAATTGATACTTTGTTTTGATATTCTTTTAGTATTAATTAACTTCATTATTTGCATCAATTCTAAGCGTTGAACGCTAGTAATCATTATTATTAGTACGCTTGAATAAATTCTCCGCAATTATTTCATTCAACCCTTTCCGTGTCCCAGATCAATTGTTTACTTAAAGAAAATTCCAATCATTCGATCGATATCAAATTCTTTACATAGATGCTGCATTTTGTTTGCTTTTACTTTCATGGATAAAAGCCTTCTACTTTCTTTTCTGCACTTTGCTGCAAATATAGAGGAATAATAGCAGAAAGAGCAACCTTCAGCAAATGTAGGTGATAAACTTTCTTTCTTACAATAGTTCATTAAGTCGTAAAGTTTGAAATGCATTTCTGCATCTGTTGGCATTCTATAGTGTTTGCCTTGCCACTTATAACAATTGCAGGTTCAAGTTCAAATCTATCACCCAAAGAGTTTCACTCTTCGCTCTTGAGAAACCTTAATGTCCATAGATCAATGATGCATGAAGCAAATTTCTACCTATAAACACCATAATGGGTATCACGTCTACAATGAAATGAGTATCAGAATTTCATTATTAATCTTGTCTTGACTATCACAAATTGTAGTTTGCTATTTAAGAAAACTGTGACTCGTAACCTTGAAACAAAACGATCTGATAGCACAGAAGGATGCTTGAAAACATTCTTTCAACTAAAAAGTGTTTGGAACAAAAAATCTTTACATAAGACCTAGTTTTGTTTGCATCGACATGTGCTATCCAGACGAAGACCTGAACCTGGTTTTTTCCGGAAACGGAAATCACAAGTTGTTAGGGGTTTTGTTTCTAGGTAAAGTTTTAGATCAAGAAGTTTTTTTATGATATTAATAACAGTGGGGACATGTGTTGCATAAATTTATTTATGGTAAATTTATTGGATGCATGGATTCAAGTTAGGGAAACCTGAATTTTTTTCGAGCTACGAGATTTAGTCGTAACTTGACTTTAGCTCATTATGTCTGTTTGGTGTTTTTCAGTTGTGACTTTTGAACTTAGACAGAATCAAAAATTATGGAGCTATGCATTGAGATGTGGTCTGAAAGAAACTTGATTGTGATGACAGTAATAGTTAACTAGCAGCACGTTACTAAAAATAACCAATCTCTCTGCGGGTGTTGTAGTTTCATGATGCAAGCGGATAAATATTGTGAATATGGCTATGTGACATATGTCACATGTTAAAGAATAACTACAGAAGGATGCAAATTTCTAAGAGATGAAAAAACATTGTTTTGTTTTGAATTTTTGTTACGTGCTATTGTTGACTTTAATTATAATAGTTGTTCTCAGGTCCTGATAGTAGTAGGTATAATCAAATTTTTTAGCGTAGTTATAAATAAGCTCTCGTTCATTTTACTCAGGTTTATTAGATTTTGATTAGTTCACATTAAGCTTTTCATGAATTTATACGATACTTTTATTTCGCAAATCTAACAGTTTCGTAATACATTATTTTACATTCGATGGTTAAGGCCAATAGTGATGATATAGTAAACAAGTCGTTAAAACGAATGATTAATTATTGATTGATCAATATGCATGAGATTGTTTTGCATATTATAGGCTAATCGATATAGTACTTTCAATTTTTGGAAGGTATTGAATCAACATTCGTCAAAAATATAATAAGAAATATTTCTAAAATTTTCATTAAACTATTTGTATATCTTATAAAGTACAAACGGATTTCCCGGATATGGTTTGATTTGCCTGATATTTGAAATCACGAATGTAATCGTTATTATTATTGTAATATTACAGGTAATTATTTTATTATAACATTGTTATATTAATATTGACTATAATATTTATAAAATTATTCTATTAAAAAATGTTAATAATAACGATTGTCGACATCGAAGCATTACAGACTTCAAGTAATTCTAGTGACATCTGATGTTTTAGCAAAAAAGATATGTTTCAATGTCGCCGTTTCCAAATTAGTAGCGCTGTACATCGTTAGTGGGCTTGTGAAAATGAATTGTCAAACTTCAAATGACATTTGTCCCATGGCCATTAAACCATCTGTTTGTAAATAAACCATGGGAAAACATAATAATTTTGAGTGTGAGATCTTATAGTTAAATCATAAATTAATTGAGAAATATCATCCTATAAATTACGGAGGTTTTCTTATATTTGTTATTTTCATTTAAACATGGCTAATGCCGATATAAATTTGAGAAAAAATACTTCTGCAGAAAGGACTGAATTTGTCGAGTCAGGAGGTGACGTTTTGCGGTTATCGTCCGTTGAAATCTATAAGTACGTCGAAAATAAAACGATGGTTTAGTAATAATCTTAAGATAACTCTTATCATTCAAGTTGGCTTAATTTCTCTTATCCGATAATAGTTAAAAACCTTTTAATTGCAGACACGAATGGTATACACTCACTACAAAACTACGTGAAAATAACCTGGAAAGTTTACGAGAACATGCTTTCAATGGTGATCTCAAGGTATCCAAATTTCGAAGCATATGCTGGTCGTTGTTGTTACGTGTTATCAATGAAGAGCCTAGTATTTGGGTAGCACAGAAAACACAACAAAGAGAAAAGTATTTTATTGAATTTGAAATTTTTTCCCAAACGACAAATATCTTTCTGTCTCTCAGGTACGTAAGACTGAAAGAAGAATTCGTTACAAATCCCCACAAGGAAAATGATCTGAATGATGATCCGTTATCTCAATCAAAGCAGGTTAATACCACTCTCTAATTACATATTAAATATATTACACTTGTTCTTTTATTTCAGAGTGTCTGGAACCAGTATTTTGGTGATCAAGAGTTATTTTCCGTGATTAAACAAGATGTAGTTCGTACATTTCCTGGTGTAGATTTTTTCCGAAAAGATTTTATTCAGGAGATAATGGTACGATAGTGTGTTTCTAAATTTACGATAATACTTTAACTACATATTTCAGACAAATATTTTATTTTACTACGCTCGTGAGCATCCTTATATGTGTTATAGACAAGGAATGCATGAAATACTCGCTCCTGTCCTCTTTGTCATCCATTGTGATCATCAAGCTCTATTGCATTTCCAAGAAATTTCTTATGATATCGAGTAAGACTTTGTATGTTATACACATATATACTCAAAAGTATCTATAATATGATTTACAGTGAGACACTAGTTGAAGTACTTAATCCAAAATTCCTAGAAGCAGATGCGTAGTAAGACTATTACCTGAATGCTATTTGTTTATACATTTAATGTTATAAATAATGAAATTCTAGTTTCCTGTTTTCACGTTTGATGAGCTCGGTTGAATCTTACTACAGAATTGGAAATTTGATTCCAACCTCTGAGGGTTACTTTCCTTCATTGGCAGGCTCTTCCGTAAAAAATGACACTAAGGAAGGATAGAATTTTATGCTTATAATTGTATATTTTTCAAGGAATCACCTGTAGATAGTCCAAATGCAACAGAAGTAGAAGTTATTAGCCAACTTAATTTTATTCGGGAAAAGATATTAGCGAAAGAAGACCTTCATCTCCACAATCATTTGTTGAAGCTCGATATACCGCTGCATATATTTGGAATGTAAGTAGTGCAAAAAAGTAAAAAAAATGTGTTTACTAAAAATACCAATTTTCAGCCGATGGTTACGATTACTCTTTGGCCGAGAATTCTCTCTGCTCGATTTACTTATGATATGGGATGCAATTTTTGCCGATAGCGATAGGTTTGAATTGCCGAATTACATTGTCGTAGCAATGTTAGTAAGAATTAGAGATAAACGTGGGTAAATGTAATTTCTAACGAAGAAATTTTATTCAGCTTTTATTATTATAGTGTTACTTAGCGATTACACTACGTGCCTAACGTACCTTATGCGATACCCAAATAATGTCGATGTTAACTTAATTTTACGCCATGCCTTATACATGCAAATGCCAACGGTAAGTTATCTTATAAATCTTGTCTGGGAAGTTTCAATTATTCCATATTTTGTAGAAATACGAAAGACCAGCAGGTATATTTGTGTATGTAACAATGCCAATAGATAAAAATCAATCTGCTAAAGCTGTAGGAAACCAAGCTTCTACACTGCCACGTCAATTAACTGCTAAAGGATCTCAAACGAGCCGAAGAGAAACACCAGCTTTAACACAAAGAATGCGATCAACTTCCTTGAACTTAGATAGGCCTGAAGATATTGCAACCCAAATGAAGTTTGAGGACATACAGAAGCAAAATAATAGAAATTCCGGCCAAGATGCCAATGCATCAACGAATGTTAAAATGAAAAATGCCATAGGAGTAGTCGAAGGGTACTCAGAAAATGTAATAACATAAAACAGAAAGTAGTTTCCCGGATCACTAACATTAATCATTTCAGAGGCAGGATATTTTAAGCGTAGAATTGGAAAATGCACAAACCATAATTACAATAACACGTTTGAAACTCCAAAAATATCTAACAACACTGAGAAACCATATATCAAGAAATCATCCGGATGAATTAAATCAGGCTGTGGACGGAATTGAAGAGCTTTGCGCTTTTCTGGATGTGAAAGTCCCAATCAAACAACAGGCTACAGGCACTTTTTCAGTAGAAACAGCACTTGAGGCCGATGAAATTGCCCAATCCAAACGCCCAAATACCTTGCCAGTAGTGAAAAACCGTTCTTTGAATGATGCCACACCACAATCTATCCTAAGACACAAATTAACGGAACAAGAAGCTAAACGAGAGTTTGTGAAGAGTTTAAGCAACTCAAACGTTTCCAATCTAGTTTCTGGCAATAATTCCGGAAAAGTGATAACTCAAACAGATGAACAAACTGCTGAAACAAAGACCAGATATGAAATACCAGATAACACATATACATCACGAATGCTAGGCAGCAGAAGGAGAAGTGTGGAGCTCAGGCTGTTCAAAGAAGAAAGTCTCAATAATGATGATCTCGGTGGTGTTCCTACTCCTGATCCGTTGCATTTACGCGAAAGTTGAGAATAAATCAATTTGTTGTGTTTTATGAAAAGTAGTTCTGAAACTATTTTTGATTGCAAATAAAGTTTTAAGTATGTATCTATTTTAATTGCTGTGTAATTTCAATAAGTACAAAAAATTGTGTCAAGGAGCAAAATAAATTTTGTCAGAAGTGGGATTCGAACCCACGCCCACAGAGTGGACTGCGACCTGAACGCAGCGCCTTAGACCACTCGGCCATCCTGACATGAAACAACTAATGTTCGAATATTGAATTTATACTTGAGCGCGTAAAATTTAAATAAACTACGATGAAGCCAATTAATCAAGTACAAAACCTAGATGAATTATCGATTCAATATAAATGATGATTTCTGGAGGTAAGATAAACTAAAAACTAAATCATAGTTCAAGTAGATCGGATACCGATTTTTCAAAAACAAAGCACTTTTGCTGACCCCGACGTGATTTGAACACGCAACCTTCTGATCTGGAGTCAGACGCGCTACCGTTGCGCCACGGAGTCGTTATAATGTGCAAGAATTATTGTTATAGATATACACACTTTACACACTGTATAATAAAAATCAATCTATTGATTTTAAACAAGAACCCTTTTGCATTACAGTCCAGACGAGTTGCCAAAGAAGCTAAATTTAATCAACCACCTTCCATAATGAATAGTATTCACAGTATCACATAGATTAGCTCTTAGCCATAATTGCGTTTGGTATCCTCATAAATCTCAGTATCAGAATAGGAACATCCATTCTAAAACCGACTAAAATAAAATTTTGTGTACTTTATTAACCAAATATATTTTACACATTTAATAATCAAAATTTCACTAGCAATGCTACATTATTGACAAAGTTTTATTCCATCTAAAACATAACTGCTGCTCAATGTAAAACATACATACTTGTAATCTTTTTCGGATTTCTTTGGGAATGACAAAAAGCTTAAACTAAAATAAAATATCCTTGCATAGACTACACGAGAAACGCAATGCGTTTGTAACAATTAACATACATACAATTTATATATTTAATATTTATGGATTCATATAGACTTTAGTATATCCCCATTCTTCTTGGAAACTGGTCATTTTGCGAGGTTTCCCAGAGCAAAAGTACAATCGAAAACATATCAAGCGTTTTAATTGCATTCAGTTGTCTCTACTGTTGTAAACATCGACTACTTTCTTCAGATGGACTTTATGGACAAAAGGGATTACATGTATAAACCTGGAAGAAAAATTAGATTAGAGCTTCATTCAACTCAGAATATAATTAGATTTCTTACCTAAAGATCGAATGGTTTAATTTACTTCAATGGAAATACATCTCATTCACTTTTAGCGTCTCTAGCAGCTCTCATCGCCCTTCGTTCTTTCAAATCTATAACAGCAAGATCTTTGCAGGCTATATATGCATGGATCAGAGAGATTGCTGATTTAAGTACGGCAAATGGAGCACATAAAACCGCAATTATTTTAAACAGTGATGTTCCAAAAACCAGTGGATGTGGAGTGAAATGCAAAAGATACAATGAAGCATAGAATGCCTCGTTGGTACCGCACATAAATGTAAGAATGTTCTTTTTGTAGTATAGCCGCATTATTAGGCTTTCTCTGACATCGAAAGATTTGTGCGATGCCTTACCAACCATCACACTTGTCTGCATATATAGCCAGTGGCAGGCAACATCAATAGCCATGGACATTTGGAACAAGAACATATGCTTTGGGTAGAAGTAGCTGAGTGTGACGAGAAGACCCATAGTTCCACATCTATCAGTAAGTTGGTCCAACATAGCTCCAAATTTTGTACTTTGGTTAAAAGTACGTGCAGCGTATCCATCAATAGCGTCCAGTGCCACACTTATCACATAACATAAGCACGAGATAATGTAATTAGTGGACATAAACCAAAATGAAATTACAGCAAGAATTATTCTTCCGTAACCAATCAAATTCGGCACGAATAGGAAAATATTTTCTTCAGTCGACATTTTTAACTTATTTTTCTGTTATTATCCAGACGTTTGCTAAAAGAAATTTTGTATTTTAGGAACCTTTTAATACTCAATACCCACTTTTTAACTCCAAAATGAAACTGACAGTATTGAATGTAGAAAAGTATTGGAATTTGCAAACGTCAAAAAAGTTAAAGAAAAAGCTTTTACTAAGTTTCCGCATCCAGATAGTTCATATATAGCATGAGAGCGCTAATTTAATTAAAACCATATATGGTTTTAACCATTTTTGATTCCAAAAGAACGTTTAATAAAATTTTCGATGTACGTAAAAAGGAATTTTGAATGCGTTTATAACAATTGTTCACTATCTGACCAAAATGGTTCGTTACTTTGCTAACAAAACTGTGCTACACTTTGAAAATATATTCTGTAGCAGTAGTTGTCTTCATATGGGTTATTGATGTTAAAATTCATTCTGAAAAGGATTTCCTTAGATTTTTGGATTGAATTATGTACAGATTGTGATTGTCATGCTTCTTAGAGTGGATTCCAGTATGTAGCTTCCGGATTCGCAATAGCAAGTCTGATACCATCTTTGTTTCCTTTGGGTTCATTGCAACAAACAGAATGAAATATTCGTAAACAAATCAAGGTAGAAACTATTTCAAGAAATGTATCAATCTCTGAATCTAATAGTTTATCTTACCTCTAGGAATCATGTCAATGAGATTAAAGTCGAAACTAATTAATGCCTGTATAATAATACCATTTTCTAACATTAATCTTTCTTTTCGTATCATATCTCAAGTCCTTAAACGGATATCGAAAGTTTCATCTACTTTTAATTTTATTATTTCATACGGTGTTTATTTATTTATTATTTCATCAATAAATTAGTTTGTTCTTCACATTTCTATGTTTCTTAAAGTTATTTGAAACTAAAAGCCTACAAATAAAATCGTAAAATTCTGGTTTGGTGTGCCACAATCGGTTTTTTGTTTGATCATTTTATTACAAACATAAAACAGATAAAAACATTAAAGGCTTCTTTTTAATTCTAGTTATGGTTTTGAGTTTTGCGATTATTGTACTGTGTATTTCAAAAGAACACTTCTCAGATATTTAGTGATATTATTTAACATTTTGTGTACTATTCACAATGTAACATTTATTATAACTTGAACGTTTACTATGAAAACAGGAATTTATAAACGCTGTTGTTGCAATCCTTTTGATGATTTTCGATTTACCAATGTTTATATTTGAGACTTCTTTCTTTTTAATTCTTCATATGTTAGTTGACACGATGGATGTGTAACGTTGATTAGCGTTTAGTTTAGTTTTGCGGCAGTGAGAATGAAGCTTATTCAGCATTCCTGTAAATATAGAAATAAAATAATTATATAACATTCTGTTACTATAAAAAAATATATGTTAAAACATTTAAGAACACACACTCATCCACTTTCATCCCTTTAGATATACCATATGATTTAATTATTAAACTATTAAAGGAATAATGCAAAAGATTTCCATCTTAATCACTTATTGAGAATTTTCGAGATTTTAAACAATTTGAATAAGAAATAATTGTGTTAACGAACAAATCAACCAACAGTGTTAGAGCATACTAATCATTCTTCATCATTCTATTTCTTGTAGTGTTCATTGAATTTTTCATTTCTTTTTTCAAATACTCTTCAATAAGCACACAATCTTCATCAATATTTTCGCTAAATGCATACACAATGCGCATGGTGTTTGTGAATCCAGCTCCTTGCTTCCATCCAGTTACAACAATGACTGGATCGCCAGTCTTGATAAAGTTGTTCTTCTTGCCAAATGCAATACCAGTTTGTACACGAACATCAATGTCTTTAATCCAATCACTAAGTGCTGGTTCTGAAATTTTCAATTGAATTAACATTCCTGCCCATCAAACAAATCTTTCATTGTATTACCTGGATAGATTAAAGGTAAAATGCCACGGTACAAGTGAGATTGTCTTGCTACTTGCGAGAATCTAGTAACCGCGATGACTGGACATCTTGGTCTATATTTGGAAATCAAGTGAGCAGATCTTCCAGTTGTTGTAATACAAATAATTGCAGAAGCATGGACTTTAGTGGCAGCTTCGACAGTTGCAATAGCAACACTGTGTGCTGCATCCATTGTATGGGGAACCCTTGTTGATAGGTCAATGAATAAATTCTTATGCCACAAAGCAGCTTCAGCTTCCTTGCAAGTTTTTGCCATTGTTAAGACACATTCAAGTGGGTAGTCACCCTTAGCAGTTTCACCAGACAACATGACACAGTCTGCACCATCCAAAATAGCATTAGCTACATCAGAGATTTCAGCACGTGTTGAACGTGGCTTCTTGATCATGGATTCTAACATTTGAGTTGCACAAATTACTGGTTTTCCAGTCTAAAAAATATTTACAATTTATATTGGATACACAAGTTACTTATTTGAAAATGATCTTTTACCTTATTACATCTTGCGATACATGCTTTTTGTGCAAGGAATACCTTCTCTGGAGGAATTTCAATACCCAAATCACCACGAGCAACCATGATACCATCGGAAGCCTCAATAATTTCATCCAAATTTTGCATGCCTTGTTGATTTTCAATTTTAGAGATAACCTTAATGTTTTTGCCTTTCTCTCCTAAAACTTCACGAATTTCACGTAAAGCATCGGCATTACGAATAAATGAAGCAAAAATGATATCAACTTCTTGATCAACACCGAATTTCAAATCTGATGTATCTTTTTCAGAGACAGCTGGCAAATCAACTGGTAATCCTGGTAAGTTTACGCCCTTGCGGGAACCCAACATACCACCATTCTCAATGGTACAAGTCAATGTGTCTCCTGAAGATTCTCTACAAATCAAGGAAATAAGACCATCATCGACGAATACTCGATTTCCTGGCTTTACAACATTAACAATGTTAGGATAATCAACATAAACCATTTGACCGGTTCCTTTATCTGCATAGTCTTTGTTTGTAGTCAATTTTATGGTTTCATTTTTCTTCAATTCAAATTCAGCAGTTCCACTTCCGGCTAACAGACCAGTACGAATTTCAGGTCCTTTAGTATCCAAAGCAATTGCCAAAGGATATTCGATGCCCAATTTCTGAGAATAGTTCTTGACAGCTTGACGAATGTTCTTGATTGTGGTGGCGTGGTATTCATGGGATCCATGAGAGAAGTTCAAACGAGCAATATTCATGCCAGTTTGCATCATTTTCTCAAGCATTTCGGGACTATTTGAAGCAGGTCCAATTGTACAGATTATTCCAGATAAACGTACAAATGGAGCTTCAGAATTAATGTCAAGGCGACATAAATGCTCCAGATGGGTTTCAGCTTCAGCTGCTTGGCATTGAGGAATTTTTCTCATCTGAAAAGGAGAAAACCAATATTATGAAAAATGAACAATATTATTTAATAACAACATATTATTTCACTTTAAACCTTATATCCACTTGCTATATAGAAACGTTGTTATGTAATTTTCAAGAAATATTCTTGAATAACTGGACTCATTTTCATTGGGTTAAAAGAAACGATTTTGAAAATATCCTATTATTTTATATTTAGCTATCACGCTTTAGGAACAAGACCTTCTTCAAAATCAAAATTATTATCAAATTTTTCTAAACAAACGCGTAAAAATAAAAACCTATAAAATCTGTTAAGAAATTGACTTTGAAAAAGAATCATGTGATTTAGCTAGAAATTCCAAAAATACAATTATTAGGCTCTGGATGAGAATTTTTTAAGAAGCAAAAAGCTCGTGGAAGAAATAAAGTCTATTTCACTCTAAAAATAGTAACAGATTATATGTGATAATTCAAGTCACTATCACAAAATTTATCTGCGTGTTGAATGTAATGTAGAAAAGTTGTTATGATGAAAATTCTAAACCTAAATTTAAATAATTATCTAATGATAAAAATGCTACATATATCGACAATATTCTGAAGATACAAAATATAGTATATCATTGTCAGTCATATTTGGCACACAATTCAAATAATTTGGCTAAGGTCGATTACTATTAATTTCTAATGAAATAAATTAAAAAATACGATTGCAACACATCAAATTTACGTTGTAAATTAACAAATCAATGCGAATCAAATCAACAAATATGTAGGTATTAGGTATATATGAGATTTTTATATAAAATTAAGTCGTCAGATGTTATAATGATTCTCCAGCCAAATGTCAAGTGTGCAGAGTGAGTCACATAATATCCAAAGCCAAATAGAGGGCATTGGAACAAACGTCACACGGGAAATGGAATTTTTCTTGTACATTTTTCACAGAGATCGACCTTGATCAAGGGCAAATCGAGGACAATGGCGGTAAGATTGTGTAATTAACAAAATCAAAATTAAATTAAAATAAGGTTTTTGCGTAACTTATTATTTATACGATTTTCTAACTCAATCAATAACTAATAGTTACAATTACCTCTTGAGGCTCAGAATCGTGCACTGTTGGGTAAACCATATTTGCGCTTTTGCAATGAAACTTTAATGAATTGAAATATGGTTTTTCACTATATAACGAGTTGTAATGTAAGAACCCGGAAAATTGTTCACGTTTCTCGTGATATTTTCGCAATTGCCAAGTTTGCTCAGTTAAAAGACGCTTACTAAAAATATTAATTATAGAGAAATTTTTCAACTTTTCCAAACTTTTATCTTCAACTAAGTACTTATTCAAAGTTCCAGTGGATGTTTAAATTTTCTTTAATGAAAATTAGTAAACGAGATAATTTTGTTCACTTTTCTATGATTGCTATGAATTAGCGTCCCGAACCGAGTGTTATGTTCAACGACAATGGCTGCCTAGGTTCAACTGCTTCTGCTTCAGTCGAACTTATTTTTGTTTCAAAAATACACCGGCAACACAGACAGTTTGCAACCCGGTCGGGAGGGGTTCCGTTTTCGTTTTTCTCTTAGTTTCCTATGTTTTTGGCATACCCTGACAAATACATCTGTGAATCTATAGAGAAAACGGGTTCTACCCACAACAAAAGGGAAAATCATTTTCTACCCTTGGACTGTGATGTAATGGAAACTTTCTTAACACATTTTCCTCGAATATGAATCTGGATTTTGCGCAAAATCAATTCATAACCACACGTGCTGGTTATTCGTATTTTTAAGAGAACATTCTGGGGTAGATACACACATAACGTAGATGTTCTCTTTTACGGTAAAACAGTAGAGAAACCAATTAGATAATCTTAACTCACACCACGGATTTATTTGTAGTCTAGTGCACATGGCTTCTATAAATCATTCTTTGAAAAATGTTTGTTAAGATTGTTTCACAAAAACCACTTAATGAATGTATCTACAGGCTAATAGAACTTTTTAGTATTTATAAGGTATAAACTATAAATGTAAGTGAAATGATTTGAGGCAGTTTACGTAATTACAAGCTAGACTATATTGTTTTATTCTATAAAATTTAATTAAAAAATCCCTGAATTTTGGCCAATTCATTAGCTTATCGTTGTATTAGAAAACTGTTATAAGCCATTCACGTTCCCTCGTGATTAATGGTTTTTGCATATGATTAAAATGGAGAATCAAAATGGAAAGTAGCATAAATGTTCTTATATGAAACATATTCCATGCCAAAAAGTAAAAGTTATTAAACATAAAACGAAGGACTGGGTCTGTTAGACCCGTTAGCGAGTCCTTAAGTGTTAAAGTTAAAGACTGAACGAACATTACACAATTTCTTTATTTTATTTCTTCGATTCTTTATCTTATCTTTCAATTAACGAATAGTTCACAAGAGGAAGCCACATAAGATATTACATGAAACATCCCTTGATTGATTGCGTTCGAATTATAATTATAATTTTGTTTATCGAACAAAACTGATGAAAATATCCAAACAGACACTATGCCACATTCCCACACAAAAATTAAATATAAAATCTACTCTATATTCTTATATAATTTTCTACAAAATTAGATGCTTTAACATATAACTGAATTAAATGTTTTCACTAGGTCTAATTAAAAACTACTAGAAGTGAGTGCACCAAAATGTATATCTTTTTGTATGATGTTAATGTAAACACAATAAACTTTTTCAGAAAACACTAAATATCCGGGAACTGTTTGTTGTTAATTTTAAATTTTTCATTGATTATCTCAAACAGTTGATATACTTGAGCAAAAACTTTAACTTGTTCCTCTCACAGACAATGCCTATGATATAATTCCGATTGCAGAATTTTAGAGACATTTGCAACGAACTTTTGGATACAATTCTAAATAAATTAAAGCACGATTCGTTCCGAGGTAGACTACACTAGTATATTTGATGGTTTAAATGTCACAGAGAAAAATAAACTCTCCCTGATGCACCCGGCGTACCGGGTAAATGCACAGAATGCACATTTGCCGGTAGGTCATTGAAAGTAAGTTTGGTTGCATTTTCAAGGAAAGTTATTGGCATCCTTGCACGTATTTCTCCTTCATTAGATAAAGTTTACTGGCCTGAACGAGGTGATACTACATTTTTGAACACAATGTGTATGGAAACAGAAACCTTAACGTATATGGGGCCACTTATATTCGAGAAGAGTCTCATACTACTGATGCAATAGCGAAGTACTCACCTTACGAGGGGGTTCCATTTTTGCATATACTGAACAACGTAAACTGGATTCGCCGAATTTGCTGCACTCGTCAAATTTAGAAAAATTACTAAAAATAATGAATTGATAATCAGTCTGTAAAATAATAGCTGAAAATTTTGCTTTCATCAAGACCCCAGATAAAGACAGGCAGACATGAAAGTTTAGAAATTAGAATTTATTGAAATATTAATTATTATTGTCGAGCAACCATTAAGTAAGGATTAAGTAAGTATGTAGAAGAAACAAGAATGAAAATGAACTCTACTTAAAATAAGAAGAAATTTTAAAAAATATATCACAGTCCATAAGTTTAACCCAAGAAAGATATTACAACAAACTTTTATTTTAATTTATTTACATTCAAGAGGAACAACGTGCTTCGAATCTATTAATGAACTATTTTTTGAACAGTTCTGGATGTGTGAACTTTCAATTGGAATACACTAGGTATTGCAATAGTTTTCGAAGTGCAAGAAGAAAACTGACTTTGCAGGCACATAGGACTATTTGCGAAGAACTCTTGTATGGGATCAACCTCTAAATGACCTTAACGTTGAGTTGGAAAATAAATTGTAGGTAGTCGTTCGAACATCGTGTCTGAAAAGCATCAAACCGAGCATAATAGCTGGTATTTACTCTAAGATGTGCAGTGAAAAGAAAATGTTTTGAATTACCGAAAATGGGTGATATTTAATGATGAATACATCAAGGTCGTGATATAATTTTCTAAATTACTTGTTTTTCAGAACATTTATTATGTAATCAAAAACACACAAACAACTGCAGTTGACTCTTTCTTAGTAATATTTTCAGGTTTTCTCAATTTTCTTTACTCAATATCGAAAATTTTCTCTTAAAATGTTTTCGTCGGAAAAGAAAACTCAAAACTAATATCACACCGAATCAGTTCAGTATTAGTTTTCCACCTTATCGACGAAGTACAGAAGATTTTAATCATTGCAATATTACGTTGCTTTCCGGGAAAATCCCCAAAGTGATTTTAACAAAAGTTTGCGTTTTTCCGTGTGTTTCGCAGAATTTTTAAGCAAATCATACTGAAAACTGTAGTTTTACAATAGCTATTTGTGTATCAAGTGATGTTTTGTAGCATGAGTGTAAGGTCCTGTCGCATAACTACAGTCTTTGTACGAATGCGTCATGACCGAGCGCAAATGCTTTACACCCGCGGTGCATACGATAGTTTATGCAACAAATTCGTGGAAAGGTGAATCTGTTACATAAAGTTGTACTTTACGCACTAGTGCGGTAAAATAGGATAACTGTTTATGGTGTTTGCGAATCGAACACTTTACGCCTTTCGAAGCAAGCGTTGTACAAAATATTTAAGCACATAAGCTCTTCCGGAGCATCAGAAAGTAACAACAAAAATAAATTTGCCGGCAACGTAGATCTTCTGTATGAAAACCACTAACAACAATGTGATTTACATATTATAATGATCAGCTTTGTGTGGCAAACCGGCAACTCGGCAATTTTACCTGTGAACGCGGCTTTTTCAAGGTAGTGCCTGCTAAATTATGTCATCGATAGAAGTTTGCTCAAAAATGAGAAATGGTTGAGTCATACCCGAAAATGAACGGTTCGCTGGAATTGTTGAAATGGTCGCAAATCAATGATCAGTTATTGGAGATCCAAAGGATCAATGATCAGTTACAGGAGATCCAAGGGATCGCAATCAAATAGGAATACTGATTTGAATTTCAAGTGGTCAATTCCCTTAGGTAAACTTGCTAAATCACATTGCTAAATAAATAATACAATAAATTATTATTTCAGATAATTCGTCGATTGTTCAAACAGTTTATCGCCAAATTTTTCATACAGAGTTCTGCGAAGATAACGTCACCACACTTTCAGTATGAAAAATTCCAACAGCGTGAGGCTCTCTGTATATGACCTTTATTTCACCTAGCGGTTGCATTTTCCCGTTGTAAATGAATGGATCTTATATTATCATATTCTTGTAGGTAAATTCTAATTGTATAATTTATAATTACCTTGATTAATTTGTAAACCTTCGAAATGGAACGTAAATAAACGAAATTTTATAAAAACACAATTTTTAAAACGCAACTCTTTCCAAGCCACAACCGAACACGAAATAATTCTTTTTGTAACTGATCTAAACCAAACTCAAAATCTGGACTCTCGTTTACTCGTTTACTCGTTTAGCTTATGTAGTTTCGCTTTACCAACTTGATTTAAAACCGTAGAGAGAGTGTATCCATTTGAATAAAAAAGTAAATGATTCAACACAAGATCAGTGTGTGGAAGATGGAGCTTCATTGGTGTTTTTAAAGTAATATACTATTATATATCGTTGTCATGTAGAGGTTGCAAATACAATGTTTCCATATGTAAGGCATATAGCAATTTTAAAAAGCTAAATTCTTATCTGGTGGAGTCAACCTTTGATTGTGTTTTTCGCATATTCAATACTTATAAGTATTCTACTCATTTTCTTCTTTAGGCAACCTGAGTGAGCCGTAAGTGGTTAACGTTTAATACCACTTACGATTGTAAAACGCTACATGGATATAGAAGCTATGCATGTGTTTCTACGGTTCTTGGTGTTTCTATTGAAAATAATTTGCATACGTACCTAGGTACCTACTATCTAGTAGTATTCTTTTAAGATTTCTGTTACTTCACTTTACATTGTTGGTTAACAAACTTAATATACAGATTACCTGTATACGACATCTATGTACATATTGATATCAGTAATTAATTCAAGTACCCAGACTACATATGAATATGATCCTCATGACAGTCATGACCCGAACAACATGCCATTCCTGTAAGTGTATTTCGCGAAAACATTCAACTGAACGGAACCATTAAAAGTTAACATGCTGTCAAAATTTGCACGATGTATGACAGCACCAATAGAAGCATATGTCATTTTGAAGTTGGATTGACTTTGCTGGCCGAGTACAGGTTGTTGGGAACTTGCAATATTTTCAAAAGAATTAAACTAATTTTAATCATTACTCCTAATACCAGGTTTAGGTCAAGGTAAACAGAACAGCCAAAGGCGTAAAGATAAATTGCGTACAGAGTTACTGTCATCTTGAAAGTCTGTTTTCAAGAGGAATCTTGGGGATCTCCTCATACATCACCACAGTAGATGATTGAAATAAAATAAAATCATTCATGCGATGGAAAAAACGGATAATCCATCATGTTTGCTAGTTAAATGTGCAAATTTTGCAGCCGTTAAACACAAAAACCAGAGACGATTAGATCCTGAGAAAACCCCTTATATAAATCATCCTCTGGGAGTAGCGGACATTCTTACATCTGAAGCTGGAATTACTGACTTAGAGACAATACTTGCAGCTATACTGCATGATACTGTTGAAGACACTGATACAACGTTTGAAGAAATTGAAAATAATTTTGGAATTAATGTTAGAAAAATTGTTGAGGAAGTAACAGACGACAAGAGTTTACCCAAGGAGGAACGAAAGCGTTTGCAAATTGTATGCGCTTCAACTTCTAGCCATAAAGCGAAGCTAGTCAAATTAGCGGACAAATTGTATAACTTAAGGGATTTGCAAAGAACTCCACCGAAATCTTGGAGTGAAGTATGCTTTTACAATCATTTATAATTTCAATAAACCCAATTTTTCTTCAAATTCTTGTAGGAACGTTGCAGTCAATACTTTGCTTGGGCCAAACAAGTTGTTGACAATTTGAGGAATACGAACGAACCCATGGAGCGTGCATTAGATGAAATTTTCAAGGAGGAAGGACTTCTCTAGCACTGTGGCTATACTAGAATCAATTAGGGGATTTAATGAAATAAGAATATACTTGCCGCAGCATTAATAACAGGAATATTTCATGAACAGCAAATAACTGCAAATAACTAAGAAATGAGAATTTTTGTAAATCTAATTTAAAAAAAAAAACATGATGCTCCTGTTAAGAATTTGGAACTGTAATATGGCCATTTTTGTAATAATACAAGTGCCTTGCATTAATAGTTGATCAAATTTTCATAAACTTTCCAATTTAAATAAACAAAACAAATTTAAAACATTGTTGACGCTGGAATTGTACTGTCTGTACCAATTTATATGCGAATATTAGAACTATTGTATAAAATTATTAATACATTCCTTCCCTGTAAGAAGTACTGTCGAAGAAATACTCATCTCAAGTCTAAATTGCTTAATATACGTCTACACAACTTTAATATAGTACTGAATTCTATCTTTCAATTAAACTGCACTTATCCAATCAATATTTGCAAGTAAAGAGAAGGAGTGAACTCAAATGATTCCATTTACTGAACTTTGACATGATTTTGGATGAGATTAATATTACTACGGCAGATGCAAATGTTAAATATTTTCGTTAAGTTAAAGTAGTGATTATGTTGTTATCATTATTGCAATAAAATACCATATGTTAGCAGTTTAATAAGAAACTTGTGATCTTATGAAATCGATACTCCAGCTTTGAAAGATATTTAAAAAACGTGGCATTAGAAAGCCAATTCCTCACAGATGTGGATTCTACTGAATATCTTATTAAGCCAAAATTTTACTCAGTAGGTTTGGGTTCTAAGGTTTTTGTTTTCTAATTTTGTAGCAACGAGAAATAATAGTTATTCATATGTTTACATAGACTACGTTAGAATAAACTTGAGTTAAGAATTTTTTCGTTGCAATTGACTAATTATGCGAAATCAATTAAGTATGCGTAGCAACAAGCCTGCATATAAGAAGTAACTTGAACCATTTACATATCCAACCTCGATGCAACTCAGTAATTGCCTGGTTTCAGTAATTTTGCACCCACCGGGAGTAAAATTCTGATTTTCGCCTCATTTCAATGCATAGAAACTAGTTTTCAACAAGGTTCTTTAAATGAAAGTGAGTTGTTGATTGTTTATCAACATTTATTATTTTGGGGTTTCAGAAAAGTGAAAGTCATTCTCGACAAGATTCTTTCCGCATAAAAGTTGCAAAAAACCGGATATGGATCAATATAGAATCCAGTTTTTATGCTATAAACTCTCGGCCTATCACTTATTAATCTCAATAAGAATTTAAAAATACTCAATATTCGAGAATGAGTCGTGTAAAACTAATAGAGATTAAACAATACAGGAACAAGTCTTTCAATGTAAGAGGCTTTTATCACTACAATCGGAATATGGAATACACAATTATACTACATTAAGCAGTTGCAAAAGCCGTTTTGTCGAGCGCTCGGCTCTTTTAGTTGGTGGAAGTCAGTCATAAAATTCATATCTTCAGAGGTGCAAAGAAAGTCAAGTTGCGTGTAATTCTTGATAAAAATTTAATTGATGATAATCCACGTGCATTAAAGCTAAAAAGTGTTACTAGAAAAGGTTTTAATTTGTTTCATTGAGTGCGAAAGTGAAAATGGTTATTAATTTTGCTGCCGGTCCGGCAAAACTCCCAGAAGAGGTTAGTTGAAAATTTTTTTTAAATAAATCAAATTTGCATGTGTTTGCACTATAATTCAATTATTTGCTCAATTGGAGCTCTTTCTTAAAAGAATGCAAGTGCATACGTACAACATACTCCATTTAAAATCGAATAAACCATAAAAGACCGGTATTTCCGCGAACCCTTCCATCAATTTGAACTTTTTTCGTTTTATTTAAACTAATCGACAAAATGCGTCTGTTCACGTACTTGAATTTTGCACGAAATTGGCATTTTGTACTCGAGTTTTGAGAGAATTTAGCGAAAAGTAACGTAGGGGAAATATACATACTTAAAAGTGCTAGACGTTACTCGAGAAATTTGCTCTAATAACTTCAAGCTAGTTAGAAAATCCTGTTCATTTGACAGGCGCATGTAACAGACATTAGAAATTCAAATGTCAAATTTGTTTATGTTCGTTCACGATGTTGCTCGAGGCTACCCAAATGCGTTTTTGGACTATTCGAGTAACGAGAGAGAACTTAGAAAAATCCTCCCAAATCGCTCATGTCCAGCCGAGTAAACTCTAGTAGACTCAAGCTGTGCGTGAACAGACCTAATATTTATGTACATATGGACGTGGATCAAGTCCTTAAGTATATATTTTGATGATGAAAAATTAAGAGTTCATGTAAACTATAAGCAAAACAAAATAAAATTATAGTTTAACAACAAGCTGTGTTTATATATCTATATTTGAACTCCGTACTGTTGGTATTAGAGATCATTGGCAGTATCTATAAGATTTAATTCTCCTAAATGTGTTGCAAAACTGATATTAACATATATATTTTTCGATTAAAGGTCGTTAAAAAAGTGCAGAATGAGCTGGTTAACTGGAATGGTACAGGCATTAGTGTGATGGAAATGTCTCATCGCTCTGGGCAATACAAAAAAATTCACGAGAATGCCATTGAGCGACTCACAGAGCTTTTGAACATACCTAATAACTATAAGGTGTTGCTGATGCAAGCCGGAGGTACGGGTATGTTCTCTTCGATTCCTATGAATTTAATAGGAAGGACTGGCGTGGCTGACTATATTGTTACGGGATCGTGGTCCAAAAAAGCTGCAGAAGAAGCTCAAAAATATGGAAAAGTAAACATGGTTTTACCAAAAACTAGTGAATTTAGGGGTGTTCCATCACAAGATACGTGGAAATTGGATCCCAATGCTTCTTATGTTTATTACTGCGATAATGAGACTGTTCACGGTAAGCACTAAATGGTTATTAAAATCATTTTCAAATATAAAGTTGCATTTTAAACATTTTCCAGGTGTTGAATTTGATTCCGTTCCTGAGACGAATGGAGTTCCACTTGTGGCCGATATGTCATCAAATTTCTTATCACGTCCAATAGATGTAAAAAAATTCGGAGTTATTTTCGCTGGAGCCCAGAAAAATGTTGGTACTGCCGGAATTACAGTATGCATTATCCGCGAAGATCTCCTTGGACATGCGTTAAAAGAAACCCCGTCTGTGTTCGATTATGCAGTCAATCTTAAGAGTAACTCTATATATAATACACCACCAACTTTTGTGTAAGCATTGAGTGAATGTATAAAATGACAAAAGAATCTATTATTAAAATTTTGACTACTTTTTACAGAATTTATGTTATGGGAGAAGTGTTCGAATGGATAAAAAGGAATGGAGGTATTGATGCGATGTACACAAATTCACTTAAGAAATCACAACTGATATATGATGCTATTAAAAAGTCAAATGGATTTTACTATTGTCCCGTTCAAGAGAAATTCAGATCACGAATGAACGTTCCATTTAGGATTGGATCAGAAAAAGGAGATGAAGCTGTGGAGAAAGTTTTTCTAGAGGGTGCTGAAGCAAAAGGTATGATTCAACTGAAAGGACACAGAATGGTCGGAGGGATCAGAGCATCGTTGTACAACGCGATCACTCTTAAAGAGGCTGAAATGTTGCATAACTATATGATGGACTTCTTGAAGAATAATAATAATAATGTTAAACAGTGTTAAGATTACTAGTTTTGATGAACAAGTTACTTTAATAAATTTCACATTTTTCATTTTATTTCACATGTTGAGGACGAATGTCGCGTGTAGCAAAGGCTGTGCCGCCAGATAATACAGTTATTTGCTTGATATATTATCGAGTATGATAGAGTTGATATTTTTGGTATCTTTTGCGTGTGGACTCATTTTTCGCCGAGTAAAGTCTGGCTTCGACTAGTTGTAAAATTTTGGAAATGAAGGAAGGAGGTTATCAAATGTTAATCCTTATAAACATTTTTTTAACTTGTGTCAATTTTTCTGAACTTCATATAACGATATTCTTAAGATAATTTTTGAAAACTAGTTTTCGATAGATTTTGCAGCGTGCTTCTTGTTCATTCATGGACCAAGTGGTCACATAGTATTAATTCGTAGTATCCACAACAGGCCTGATGCTTGCGAAAATGGAAGTTACTTCAAAACATGAATGAAGTGTTCTGGTTTTACGAGATATTTTTGGATTCAACATGTTTATTTAATACGTAATCTAATCAATCCAGTTGAATTGATAAAACGGTTTTGCACTCTGTATTACTGATACAAGATCAACATTCGGTTTCAAGAAAACAACTTTGAGTAAGTGTCGTTAGTAAGTTTTATAAGCTCTTTGAACCCGATTTCGCAATGATATTAAAATAAAATATTTTCCTGTTCACCTGAATATAAAACCATGCACTAGTCTAGTTCATTGAATATATAACAGGTAACTACATACTTCCAATAGGAGCAATTAAATTTCTAGATAAGATGTCACGAGAATTATTGGGTTATTGTGTGACATCATCTTATCATTTATCAATTCTCCGCACGAGGCTGTGACGATTATCGTAATCACATAGTGAAATGTGTTGCTATCTGGATCATCGGGAAAAACATGATTTTTGCTCGAATACTTGATTAAAAGCTTGTTAAATCTTCAAAGTAAATATGATTAAACCTTATCATAAACTACTATAATGCATTTTAATAGCATAAGTAGGTCAATGAGTTGCATAGTTGACTGCAGATTTCCCTTAAGTACGTAAGGGGCAAAATTATTCTTCTTCTATTTATTATACATAAATTCTTACAGAATTTGAAAGTGTGTTGCCCAAGAAAATCTGACTGCGAAACTGTATGATGCAATAAATCCTTATTAAACATACATATTTTCTATTCTTAAGTTTGAGTTTTAATCTGCTTTTGGTTTGATATTGTAGTGTACAGATTTGGTCAGAACGAAAATCCCGAAATGTATGCGGCAAAAGTCAATACACAAAATGTATTACAGAGTAATGCCTCCAATAATAGTGTACACAGAATCATTCGTCAGACTCATTGGATTTTGCAGGTAGTGAGTAAATCACAATTTTAAACTCGAAAAGATTAAACCAAGCCAGAGTTGCTCCAGCATGAGCTTTGCTACATGGTTTACCCTTCCATGCGAATTTACCTCCGTTTTTAAACATTAAAAGGTAGGGAAAGGCTTTAAAAGCCCCACTGACTGTAGGCTGAGGCGTATTCTATCAAAAAATTTTTGTAGTGCCAAACGCGTAATAACTTTGTGTCTGACTATTCGAGATGGTTCGTGTTAGTGCAGTTGCCTTATTTGCGTTTATGTTTATTCAAATTAATGGTTTTCCTGATGGAGCTCCTGCTGATACCTGCGTTAAGCAAAGAGCAAATCAGCCTAATCATGGAGCTGCCAGATCACAATCATTAAGTAAATTACCTTATGTCATTGTTGCTAGTTCTTCTTCCTACAAACCTGGTCAGCAGATACAAGGTATGTTAGATATAATATGGTGATGAAAAATTCAGTTTTGTGTGAATCAAATTCATTGCAGTGCAAGTTTATGGCAACGATGTATTTCGCGGATTCTTTATCCAGGCACGGGACGCCCATACAAACGAATGGATTGGTGAATGGGTGTCCAGTAAAAATACGAAGACAATACCAGAATGCTCTGCAGTTACGCATGCAGATCCAAAAGACAAGACGGCAGCTAATCTTATCTGGAGTGCACCTCAACATAAGCAGGGCCGAGTGTACTTTACGTAAGTTAACCAATAGATTGTTCAATTTAACTGAGTTGTTACATAATTGACACTGATGTTTGTGCTATAAACGCAGCGAATCAAAATTATTTTGTTGCTTCTCATGAAAGCATAGCACGCATGAATTGCACAACCCAAAGCAAGTGACAGACATAACAATTTCATAAGATTATTTTCAAGTACTAACCAGTAGATATATTAGCTACATAGATATAAGAAGTAAATTTTTTATCAATGAACGATCCGAAACTAGTATCTTTTTCGCAGTTCAGTTGTAGACGAAGTAACAGGTAATGTGCGTATTGTGAGTGGACAGCGGGTTTTACAAGGGCCATTGATTTACACCGTGATCTGAATAACTTTACTTGGTTATGTTTTATCGTGCTACATTTATGGTGTAACAGTGCGGAAATCGAGTACATTACTTTAGTTGCATTTAATTACAGTAGTTGAGAATTAATTAGGGGCATAATACATCTTGAGTCTGTGAATTATTTCGATTCATGTTAACAACTTTAGAAATATTTATAAATTCTCTTTCACTTGAATGAAAAGTGTGGGAAGTAACTGATTTTAGTTGATGGGAAACTGTTACGGGAATTACTCGTTAAATACGTAATTTTTTAAATTTATTATTAAAAGATAATGAGGTTATTAGTCTCTTGCAACTTATTGTAACTCATTGAAGATTTTGTAATTCTATCTGGAAAAAATTTTCTTTACGAAAAGATGTCCTTCAGACAGCAACACGGTGTTTTCTCTCAGCCCAGAGCTTAGATAAAACACAAAACCTTCTGCTGTTCATAGCGGATACATAAAACTGCTCGGTCTACTGACCTCAAAAATAATTAAATAATTCATATTTTACCAAGAGCTATACCTCCACAAGGGCAAGTTCGACTGGCTTGGCTTCTCATGGCATCAATTAAATCCTGTAAACTGTCAAAAAACAAATTTAATAAAAATTTTAACTGTACGTAGGGCGAAAAGCATAGAGACCTTGAAGGATTTTATTAAATAATTTTGCTGATAGTAATTTATCATAGTCTCATTGATTTATGCTTGTTAGCATTTTGGCATTGTAGTTTTTAATTTGACAAATCTTTTCAAAACCTCAACTGGACCATGGACAGCTAAAAAGGTAACAAAAAACAAGTCATTCTACAATATATACCAACAGAAATTAGGTTTGAAATTAAAAATTGATTACCAAACACTCAATCATTGCTTACAGCGTTTGTACTCGTAATGTATCAATCAATTTTGTTTGAGCTGTCATGTTGAGGAAACAGTTTTTCAATGCGTATACATTAGTACATAACTCATAAGATTCAATGTGTATCAGATTAAATATGAAACATCGAACATTTAAAGTTGTCCATAAAACGACAAAATATATCGGCAATCAATAGTAACTTAAACGTGTTATTACATAAATAACTAATTGCAAATATAAAAAACATAAAAATTAGGAGTTAACAGAAATAACGGTCTAGTTATATATTTGATAAAAGTGAGTTGAGTGCACTTACTCCAAAGCCCCAAAGGCATTAAGCCTTTCACTTTTATCATACTTAAAGAAGATTATTGGTGAATTTGCAATCAATTTGTTAACGATTTAATTCCATATAATATTTTTGCGCTCTGAATTTCATTTATGTGATTTAAGTGTCATGAAAATTTGAAAATTCAATTGATGAAATTTATTTTCAAACAAATGGTTTTGCAACCCATAAATTCGTATCATAAATCCAAACTATTGATTTCTGATGTAACACACAATATGAACTAGTATCAGTCACAACAATGTTTAACATCCGTAGAATGCATACAGTAGAACCTCTTTTAGCCGCCACCGAAAATGTAGTAGATGTTTTCACAATATTCGAAAATTTAAAGATTGGTATGAAAGGCAAGTTAAGGCCAATAACACGGACGCATTGATTTTGAGAAGATTGCACAGTTTTGCAATGAAAGGAAGTGAACTCATTTTAAGCAGTCAAAATTAACCTGCTTTTTACCATCTCATTGAACATGTTTTGACTTTTTCGTTATGTTGAAAAATATCTTTCCTTAAGTTTGTTATTTGTTAATGTACTCCTTTTCTCAAAAACTAGGTTCAAGTCTTTCTTTTTAGAACTTTTCGATTCTGTGCCTGACGGATAAAAGAGGTTCTATTGTATATGATTTAATCAAATAAATTTGTTTATTGAATATTAAAGCTTACTAAAAATGTGACTATATTTTGACAAAATTAAATATAAGCTCCTGGTCTTCTCGTATTTATTTAAGCCAATTGTCGAGAGTAAATTAATTTTTTATGAACTATTGAACAATTCAATAATTAAAAATTTTTAAAATTTTAATATGACTGAAATTAATCTATTATAAATTATATCGTTTTCATTTCAGTGGGACCGTTGTCAAGGACTATGGAACATTCTGGTCAGATGTTGTTGCCCAAGTCCCGGCCTATCAACAAAAGTAAATGAATGTTTATTAATTTAAGTTTAATGATTTTATAATGTTTTAATTATAAACGAATTTTCGAGAGGTTTATGTAGCAAAATATATATAAATTCAATATCAGTTTTAAATGAAGCTTTCCAGCACAAAACGGTCTGTAAGTATTATTTTTGTCTTGATGGGTATTTTTTAAATTGAATAGTAATTGTTAAGAGAAAAACCATTATGTAATTCTGCTCAAAATAAAAATAATATAAGGCACAAATTATTCATTACAATTTACGAGCAATATTTATCTGAAAGCCCTGATCTCCCTGAAGTTTGTAGCTTTAGTTCTTTTTAAGATTTTGTATCAATAGCCAGTCTTGAGAATAAAATAAGCTCAAGTCATAAATATACAAAGCCATTTGGGATAGCTTGAGTTTCGAATATACGAAATTATAAAATCCACGTAGTCGCTGCTTCTGTTTTGTAATACGAATAATAAACATTATCTGTTAATAATCCAATAGCATTGATTTTTGCTTTAAAAGAAACTGTGCATTGGAGTATAGGTCCTTCTATGGAATACCTTTCTGCATATGCTAAATGTTTTATTTACATCCTTTTAAATTTATCTGCATTTCTTCGGATTTGTTTTTAAATAAAGAATTATGAAATAATACACGTAGTGTTATAAAATGCAAGAAAGTGTAATTGATCATATATTTATAAGAATGTGTGAGATATTCATATGTATGGATAAATAAACACAACTTAGCAATTTCCCAACGCCCGGAAACAAAATTCACTTTTGAAACATCTGTTGACTTTCCAATGAATACTAATCAAAAGATCATATCTACATGACATATTCTTCTTTTATATCTATCTCTTCTCCTCTCAATCTACCTTGATATCTCTATACGTTATTCATATATAATACATTCATCGGTGTTCATTTCTCAATAAACGGTTCAAGTAACACAGGGAATTTGTTTGCTTGATGCATGAATGAGACCAAGGACTAGAACGTCTATGGGTGCCAAAAACGAACCAGCTTTCCTTTATTGATCTAACATTTGAAAGTGAATTCAATTTTGAAAGTAAATACACGAAAGGTAATAAAACCGACATGAAATTACAAAAATGTTTTGACTACGAACTAAGCTTGAAATTGACTTTAAAAGTCATCGGTATTAGCCTTCACCATACCTTTAAGGAACATAGCTTTTGTTAAAAGTCAAAGTCAAATGCAATAAATTTTGGAACGTTTCTTAAATGTCAGGACATATCAGAATAATTTTGACATATTTTTAAAACCTGCTCATGTCAATTTATTTAAACATACATATTTTTCGTTTCTTCAATGTTGAGGAAATAATTGACTTGTTACTTCAATAATTAATGTACAAATCTATGAAGCCTTTTTTGTAATGTTTATCATGTGTAGCGTTTGTTATAAGGATTTGTCAATTGAAATTCTTAATCCATTTTCTACTCTCCTGAGCAGTGGTTCTTTGATATGCAAGAAATAAGCAATTTTATTAATATTATCCTTGAGTTGATATAAATCAAGAGTTGAAATTTGTTGTCGTTAAAATTTTATCAAAGCTGTCATGAATTTTAAAAACTTTCTACCTTTGTGATTTTATAAAGCAATGATACTACAGAATTTTCACTCAAACAGAGTACCCAGCTTGTTCAAAATTGAAAAATTATTTGCGTTTCCATGTGTCAGACAAGATTGAAACTTATCATGTATTTTCAGCACATTTTTCATCAACTAAGTGAAAGTTATCCTGATGAAACTAAATATTTTATAGGTGAAAGAAGATGAATTTTGCATAAGTTTAAGGATATAAAAGCAAGAATGTATTTATAAGAGCAACATTCAAAAAATTAGAATAACTGAACACTGACTATGAAAATCCTTCTGATCATAAGCCCGAGAAAATTTTAAACATTTATGTTTGTTGAATATTTATAAAAAATTCAATATAAAATATATTTTTGTATATTAAGATTGCCTGACTCAAATAAACTGAAGATATGTTGATAAAATATGACATTGAGATTTTGAATAGTAAGTGTTTGGGAAATTTTTTGCACTTTCAAGGAGAAAATCACATGATAGTTCCATTAAACAATTTGAATTTATTTAAACAATGCTTTCGTTTATTATTTGTAGAATATTTAGTTTACATTTGTTGCTTCCTTTTTCAAACGTACCTACATTCACGGACTGTGGATTTTCTCACCCAAATGTATAACTTATTAACGAGGTTCAATTACTTCAAGTTCTATGCAACAGTAGCTCATTGACGATTACTCGTACTATATGATTTTATTGCAGGATACCTTAATGGTATTATTGCATCAGTTATAACTATTAATTTCAAATTAGAATTGAAATAAATTTGAAGCACGTGTGTCGTTGATGGTTTCTACTGATTTATGTTATATTTATTGAAACGTGTAAAATTGTGGGTCAAGTGTCATACACACGTAACAAGACTACATATATTTTCACTACACTAAATTACCATATAATGCAAACAACGGGTTCCAATGCCCTAAATTCATAAATGTTTAATGATAATGAAGATACATAAAATATGACTTTGGCTTCATTATAAGTTTGGTTTCGGTGAAATACACCATGAAAGACTCGCAAATCTGTTTTTACTAACTAAGCATTAATGGAGTAGAAGTGTTAACCTCATATAATTTTCAAGGATACTGTGGGAAAGATGATACTTGGTCGGAAAGCTTTTCAGTTCAATGGCAAATGAGTCTTTGTTTACCCAAAATATCATGTTTTTATGCAAATCATACTTAATAGATACCATAATTGATGACACCCTGAAATGAAGTTAGCCGATTAAAATTTCATTGACTACAACGACTAACGCTTTGTGTATGATGTTTTTCAAAATTAAAGGATTTTAAATTGCTTAGACTTTTATACTATTAGCTCCACATAGCTATCACAACCAAGGTGAGTTATAGAGCTATGTGTCAGTAAGTAATGCCCGCAAAATATTTGCGTAAGTATTTAACAAGAAAACGTATGATTTACTTTATAAGTATCTGATTATAATGATGTCCTTAGATTGATAATCATCAAAAGTTAAGTGACTAAAATTCACTTAAAACCGATTGAGGATTTTTGTCAAATGGTAGAAGGACTGAAACCATTGAAAATCCCAAAACCAAAAGCCTGCATGTGCTGTCCTGGAGTAGCAGTGAGATCATGAATAATATTTTAAATAAATTCAGGTCAGAAGCTCATACTCCTTTTTACATCCGAAACATTAAATAACAGAAAAGTGAGAATAAAATAAAGTCCGTGCATAGTTTCTCAATATATTAAAGTTAGTCTAGAGAAGCACGTAACAATGCATCTGAAACGTGCATTCGTGAATGTATTTACATTGCATATTAACGTCAATAAAATATAAAGAACAATGCAGACATTTTGTCCTTCATTCGAAAGTTAAGCACGCGAAAAAATAGTATTACTTACTTTCTAGGGAATCATTTCCACACCCATAAAATATGACAAGATACCATTTGTTGTAGGGTAACATCCTTGGTATGATATAGCCATGGAGAGGTTGACCAAAGTAATTCAAATAAATAATGACTCACATTAGCAACATTTGTGTGTACATATTTGTTAATGATACCCTTTATTTCGTGATGTGCTTTTTCTGGAATTAACGAGATCTTGGGAATTTCATATATCAGTTATTGCATCTATTCGTAACTATGTCGATATCATCTGCAATCATCCTTCGATGAAAAATTTAAACAAGTAAATTTTGGCGTCAATTTTAATGATTCAAATAACTTTGCTTTTATTTAGCGTATTTAATGAATATTCATATCAGTTTGTCAGTTTCCAGCGTTGTTTTCGCCAATTTGAATAAATATCTCTTCATTCAAACCACATCGACTATATATTTTTGTAGATACTTAAAATATAATAATCGTATAAAACAATTGGGCATTTATTGATTGTACAACTTGTTAGTTTGAACCTACTGTGGCTAAAGCTTGTTAGTTTCCAAATTTAAAAAAGTATTCATTTGCTGCGATCCATAAAGTTTGTAATGTCCAGTTGTAGGTGATAATACCTGATAAACGTTCTTTTATACTTTAATTTTTAACCAACTGAAATAAAACAAATCATATCTGGTAAGTTCATGAAATTTTATGGAAGAAGATATCATGGTTGTGAGAAAATAAAAAAGAATGTTACGAGTTGGTCTATTAAAGCTTATAAAACTATAAAAACGTTGATTTTTTACACGCAAAGACGCAATGCCCATTCGTCGTGATTTTTAACGTAGTATTAGTGCACATAGTTTTCCCCTCTTTCACTAATCAGAACAATTCAACTATACCTGTTTACAAGTGCAACAGAAAACAAAAGGTGTAATATGTACAGATTGTCGGGGTTATGTTGATTTTAACCTCACTTTTCTTCAGAGCACAAATATCCTGTAGAAAACATGTAAGAGATAGTAGAACAATATCCACTTTATATGCAAATATTTTAAAGTTCTGAGTAACGTGAAATGTTGAATTTAAAATTCATTCATTTCGAAAACATTACGTAGATGCGGTGAAAATGATTCCCATATGGGATTATTCCTAGTGGAGCCATATTTCGTATGGCCCATTAAAAATACAAACAAGGAATTTTTCGTTCAATTTCATTTGTGTGAAGGATACCTTAAAGCTAACAAAGTTTGCTGTGTTGGCTAGCAACTAAGAAACAACCCTTCTCAGATTCGCGAAGTTTAAGGAAAATTATTCTTGAAAAACCCGATCCTCGCAGGTATATGGTCTTAAGAATAAAGACTTCTTCAGTTCTTGTCCTTAAAAAGAAAACGTTTCAGCAAAACAAAGGAAAGCTTTTAAGAACTTCTCACTTCCGGATTTGTACATGTGTGTGAATGCAGCATTGCAACTCCATCTGTATATGAAAGATTGATACAAATATGACATTTAAAAATATTGGTCACTAAAACTTGAAAAATTCAAACGATGTACAAAAGTCAGGAAGAAAATATAACCGATTCCATGTTATATTCGTATAGCAATTGGCCACTGCTCCAACTAGCCTGGCCTGGCCGATGTCATTTCGAATGTTGTATTCAAGTTCGATGTGTGGTCTCGCCCGGATCGCCCGGTTAGTGTGTCACTCAAACTCAAACTACTACAAAAATGGGTCCTGGGTAAAAAGGGCGATGAACAAAAGCGAACACATTTGGGGAAACAAACATAAAAAGTAAATGGGGGTACATGCGCACAACATCTATATACCATCTGCAGTATTTTGCTTGCTTGAGTCATATATAGTCGTAGTCCTTTAGATTCCTTACTATTGCCGTATGGATCAGTTCGTTTTCGTGAATTTTATTTGCTTTTGCGAAAATTTCAAATAAATAATATCAATATTATAACGCGCGTGTGAGATATTTAGAAGTTTTTTTTATTTTAAACTTTTAGTTAATTTTTATTTCTTACAAAACTTTTTAAAATATATTTTTAAATTCTACGTCTTTTTTCCTTAAATTTACGTTCTATCATCGTACGATTCAGTTTTGGTTATTCTTTTAATTGAGTTCTAAAATCAGGACACTTAAAATGCATATAAAATCAATTTAAATTACTCGGTTATATGTTATTAATACTATCGTTGTTGTTGTTAAGCGAATATTTTATTTGTTGGATTAGTATTTGAATAAGAAATAGTTTATTTATATATATGTGAAAATTCAGCATGAATTGAGTTTCATTTAAGATGAACATTCTAAAATATATATGCATAAGGAAAAAATGCACATATACGCATATATATTTTGCTATTATAGTTTACTGTTTCCAAACAAAATAAAAACAACCATGAGGAAAGTCTAGAAAAAAGTGAACATAAAAATCTATGAAAAATGCAAAAGGACGATATTTGCACGTTTGTGTTATTAATATCCTTATGCAACGCAATGCAATGCAGTGCACTATTTTTGAAATAAACTTTTATTTGTTTATTTGACTTAAATAAAAGCTTAATGTAGTTTTTAAATTACAACGTATATTTTTAAATTTAACTTAATTTATCGTTTGATAATGCATTCGATTGCATAAGTATTGAAATTAGTTAAGACTTCAACGAAAAATAACACTTAGTGACCTAAATACTTGAAAAGCTGATATGACTTCTTCAGGGGGAAAGAATATGTTATAGAGATAACCAACTAGGACAAACTATATTTTCAGATATCTATGTGTATTAGAATGTTGAAAGATTTTACAAAAGTGCTAAATATGTTGTCTAGTGCAATATCCTTTTTCTTGTTAACGCTTATTTTCTAACTTATTTTCTTGCTTCCGCTTCATTATCTAATTTATGTAGTTCTTATATGTTTTAATTGATGTGTTAGAGTGAATTTGTTGAAAATTGTTTTGGAAAAAGAAAATATATTAAATAAAAACATATTTTGATTTCAGTAACATTGTTTATATAGCAAAGGAATTTTGTAATAAAGTTCAAAAATTTAATAAAAATCAGTGCAAAAAGCAAATGATCGAGTTGAACAGAAACGATAAGTTAAAAATTTCCCGGCATTAAAAATAACTTGATGGAAGGATAAAGTGCAAGTAAGTTACTATAATTCAATTTTATATATTTGTTTTTGTTATTGATCTTAATATTACAATAATTTTGTTTTTCTGTAATAAAAGAAGTATTGTGGCGCAGTTTACGTTTTAGATATAAGATAAATATCCATTCAAATCTACAAAAACGACGAAGAAAACGTCTTATCCTTTATAGTGTAAAACGGCGTCGCACTGGTGCGTTAGAGCTTTTCATGTCAATATTAGATTGTTTTTTTGATAGGGGGATTTGTAAGTTAATCAGGCATTGGTGTGTAACGCATTAAATTGTATTCTATATTTTGTTGGTAGAACAACGACAACCATAAGCTCCTGTCGAATGGTATGACATACTCCCGGCTATTTTTCCACTTTAGCTTTTATTGTAGTTCTACGAAAGGAAGGGAAAAAATGTGATTATTATTAAATTTTGTAATAGATGGGTTTTATGTATGCGTGTTGTTCATGAAACAATTTAGATCTGATAAAATTGTTTCGACTAGAGTAATTGAAATGCCACAATACTTTTTCATATTCTCGAAATTTCTCTGACATTTGTTAATTATAAGACACGGAGAATTTCATTTAATTGAGTGAAAATTAAATATGTCATCTTCATGCAATCCAATGACCTAAAAACGAAGAGGCTACAAGGAGATCGGATGAATTAGAGTCCAGCCTCGTCCATTAGACAGCAATGATGGCGATAAGGGAATAGCAAATGAGTAGGTCATAAATTTCCGGCAAACTGTTTCCAGGACTTTCAATGTATAAACATAAAACATTCAGTGTAGCCGATACAAAAAGTGAATCACATGAAACCCTAGGGAATCAGTTGTTGCAAATGTTGTATCTGAAACTTCTGAAGTATTCATGGCAGGACAAATTCAGTTTTAATGACTTATTCTGCATTTGCATGAAAACATTGTTGTATTGTCTTCCTTCCATTTGAAGGCAGAGTCCAACACAGCATGGAAATGAAAGGACGAATGTTGGTCATTTCATTTCCTTGCAGGCGAAAAGTTTTTATTTATATGTCGTATAACAGTCAAACCCAATACGGTAATTTTTCAAACATAAATTGGATGCTTCAACACTTATGAATTGTTTTGAAAACATAATTCACTTAAATAACTCAATTATGTTATCTGCAACTTATATTTAGCTTTTCAAATAAAAAGATAATACAGGCTTCTATTGAAGTAGTTCATGTTTGCTTGTCCAGTCAATATCAATTTGACCTTAAACTGACAGACATTTTAATTTTTTAAATAATTATAATATTATCACTTGGATGAAATGTAATTTATATTTATTCCAAGCTAATGGGGTTGTGTGAAGCCATTTGCATGGATAAGAAATTGATTTGGCTTTCATCCAAGTTTCTTCATGAAACTTAACATTCAAGATAGCATAGCATTCAAGTACTAAATTGACGTGCTAAGTCGGTGGTTGTAGAGGCGTGAGAATCTTATATGTACCAAGTGCAATCGTGGGCATAAAGAGGTAAAATTCTGAACGACGTTGCAAAACATAATGGACAAGTGGTTTGTGATAGATAGAGTAAACTACACCAGATATCTTTATTTACAAATGTTAAATATGGCGTCATTTAATTCAACTATTCGGAATTTGATGCAATAAAAATTTTATTCAGTGAAACATAACTGAGGTGTAGTGTCATGACTAGCTAACGTTAAAATCATTAGATAAAATGTGCAAATGTACACTACAAAAGTTTTACGTGCCTATAAAGATTTATGCGAGCGAATTCAAGCTGACCTAGTCATGAAGATTACAGTGACAGCTGAAGAAGTAACAATCAAGAAAATTTGTCTCTTCAAAGCAGTTTCAATGTAAATTGCAAGACATCAGTTGAATTAGCGGACGTTGATCACTATTTTTGTCTTGCATAATCTAGTCATTAAAGCGAAACAGTTTTGCCGTGACGTTAATTTCATCGCATAAATAAATGTTACAATGAATTTTCATAATTAAATAAAATTAAATTTATTCCTAAAAAAGTAAAGCATATGATTTTAAGTGTGAAATTATTTTCAAACGCTTTAAATTCCTGCTCAGCATATTTTTGTACATTACTTCAAGACTCAAGGACTTGTGTATATATTAGCACAGTAAGGATGCATTAACTAAAATTTAAAAGGTAGGACTTATGCTAAAATAACAAAACAAACTTTATCCCAACACTATGATTAGGTACAAAAGAATTAATGAAAAACAAACAAACCTGCCTCTTCTAAATAAGTTTCTCTGTTAACAGAAAATTTTTAAAAATAAATTTCAGACAAAAACATATTTTTCTGTATGATATAGTGTATTATGCACCTAAATCATGAAATTTTTGAAATTAAACGAACCTTCTACTAAAGAAACTTAACACAGCCTATTCATGATATTCCGGAGAAAGCATCGTAACAAGCTCATATTCCTAAAAGGAGTTGATTAACATGTCATTGGAGAACAATTCCATTTATTTCCATGCAAATATGCCACAGGACTTTACGTTTCTATTTTTCGAAGTCTATTGTCTTCGCCATGTATTGTTATATCCTTGCATGAACATGATCTAAGAAAACAAACGCACGTTTCTTTGATGCTTTAACTTTATAAGAAGTTTTTAACATACTTGTGCTAGATAAAGAATATGTTGAATGCTGTACTATTTAGGAGTGAAAGGAAAGGGTCAGACCTTCACATAGAATAGCTTTCATATTACAATCGATAATCATGACTTGAAAGTTCGTTAAACGTGAAAGTTATACAATGGCTTATTACAATGTTGTAAAGTCATTACGAGATTTGTTGAAGAGGCAGCGAGGTGTATATTATTATTTTATCTTTTGTTTGGCTTCGAAGTTTCGAGTCAAAATAAAGGAAAACCTAAAAAATTTCGGATTGACCTTGATCAGAATTTAGTTTAGCATGATATGATAAAATGATCGTGCAATGATAATTGACTCTGTGTAAGCTTATATAACTTGAGAACATGTTTCTTCATAGGTACATTTACTACATATATGTAGCTCTAGTACTATATTGAAAACAAACATTACCTTTAACAACACATACAAGACATTCATGACATTAAAGCCATAACGTGTACGTCACAGAAAACCAAAATATTGATTTTAGGGGATAACTCTTGTTTGGAAACGTTCCAAGTTTTACCCATTCTGCGTTCAGCTCACTCAGCACAAATGAGTTATTCCTCATCATGTATTCGATCGAATTTTTAAACCGCCATGTATCCCTAAAAACCATTAAATGTGACAAGTGATTTATAATAAATTATGTATGATTATAGCTATAACATGTTGACAGGTCGTAAAAACACAATACTGTATGAATATATAATATCAATATCAATCTCGTAGATCGAATAGTTCTACCAGAAACAAGAGCAGAAGTGTATTATGGAAACCATTTTAAATTTTAAACACAAAATTCGGTTATACTATGTACTTTGAACTAGATTTAAAAGTAGTTATTGCTTGAAGAGGAACATTTAATCAACATTTTTATTCATATATAAATGATTACTGCTTTTGATTGCTGCTTCTAGTGTTCTTGATGAAGAGGTTACTCTTGCATTTTTAATAAAACCTCCAAACGTAACATCTTCAACCATTTCCGTAATGTTCGTTTTCCATTTACAGGTAAAAGCAAGGCTAGACCATGACTGATTTGCGATCATTATCCTTACCACAGTACTCGACATTTAGAAAAATTACAGTACATATGACATGTTTCTATGCTTTGTACCCAATTTCGAGAAATATATATTCATGTAATTTATCTTACACAATGGGCAGAACACCTTAAAGCCTCATAATAGGAAAAAAACAAAAACATAGAAAGGAGAAAAAGGCTTAACCTTTGTTTGTCTGACCCATGTTTGTCGTTAGTTGGGTTCGTAGGGCATGTACATTTAACAAGTTATCACAAAAAATTCCTTATGAGACAGAAGGGACAATTTATTTTCTATAACCTGAATAACTATGTTATACATTTTGATAAAACTTAGGTATATACCAATGTTGGTGTCAGATTTGACTGGCAAACTTTTGGAAGTTTCATATACATTATTGAAGTGGAATATGAGAAAATTAATTGACAATATTTGAAGAGTGAAAGTCTGACCATCATTTTCGAGAGTTTGGGTAAATGAATAGCTGCTCAAACCTTATTTATATTTTCAAATGTCAAGTTTTCACAACCTGTTTTGCAAACAAAAATGTGTAACATAATCGCCAAAAATTTTATCCTGTAACATATGTATGTATCTATATAATAAGTCATGCCTACGGTATGTACAAAACGGTCATATCTAACAAAACCAAAAGGAGAAGAGGGTCCCAATTTAACATATGACTGAATTGAGGGTGACGTATAATATTTCACTTGAAACATTAAGCTGACAAAAGCTTTTATTATGTGTATTATGTAATGAATCATTCCGGAAGCTGAACGAAATTAGTTGTGAACTATACCTAATAGAAATAAGTTCTTGTTCATTTCTATTACTTTACACAACGTACAATACAATGGGTAATATGCTCAAAATTTTCAAATTCATTTCAGTTAAAGCCTTGAAGAATTATATAAAATTAGTTCAGGTGAATGAAACTAGCACGAAAGCTATAAAACAATACCGTCGCCTGGTATGATATACGAGTCCACCTTTTTGATGTCACTCCATTTTATTGGCGTTACATTTTGCAATTCGATAGTTTACATTGTTTCCATTGAAACGATCAATCAAATTAAATCACAGGAACAATCGAACCTTGTATCGAACATACTATATAAATGGCTAAAAACATGTTCCATTATCCTTGTGAACGTTCGTTTTTCCTTTTACGAAGCGAAATACTGGAAACGTGTTCATATTATTACATAACATTCTATTATCCTTCGGGATCTACATACGGGAATCCACGCTTCCACGAAAATTCTTATTAAAATTGATGATCAAGCAAATTACCAGTAAAATGAGGGAATAAGCTACACGCTTGAGAGTATAAAACAAGTTTTCTAATTTCAAGAAATATCTTATTCCTTTGGGACAAAAGTATGTTTTTGAAATCAGTAACCAAATCCAAAAACTAACAAATACATATTGGTTTTGAATGTTTCTTGTGTCATTTTGTTTAGATGTAAGATGAAATCGCAATCGGGGAATTCTCTGGTAAGCATGTTATGAAACAAATTTTGTTAAAAATTGAGATACCTAAGTTTTATTGTGCTATACTTATATGTTACAAACTTTATTTGGAGTTTTTTATCTTGAACAGACTTGTAGCATTGATAGAATCAATCTCGCTTGATACTTTTATAAGGAACCACTTGAAACATAATTTTAGATTAATCTCAAATGGAAGAAGCAAGTAATATTATTTCAACATCCTATTCAATATGATTTCTGGGAATCATATTTAAATCCAATTTGAAAATGGAAACTTCCTGAGTGAAACATACGAGTAAAACAAAGTTTTTTAATATATATTTTTGAAACGTCAACTCGGTTCCTGAAAACTTGACGTAAACAATATTATCAAAATCCACATAAACTTAACGAAATATTTTAATAACTTTTGTACAGTTTAGTTTTAAACAGCAACTGGAAGTTATCGATTTATTAAGAATGACATTTTATAAATTACGGTAGAGGAGGTATGAAACTTCATTTTGAAAGTCATTCAACAGGAATGTTTGCAACATTTTCCTTCGACATTGTTATGATTTATGAAGGTAATTGCAAGCTTCTAATACCTAAGTAAACTTTACGATGTGTTGCCACTCAGTTTAGGGTGATTCTTGTGCAGATTAAAAAATTCCAAACAATATAACTCAGTTTCCTGAAGCATCAAAACGTTCTCAAGGGAGCACTTGCTATTTAAGCCTCAAATATAGAACAACAATTTGATTTAGGACCTAGGGAAAAAATTCAATTAATTCGAAAGGACTCTAAACATTTACGTTTAAATAGTTAAGAACAATTTTGAAATGGGTAGGACCAATTTAGGAATATCCATTCACCGGGCTGTAGAAAATCAATTAACTTTAATACTATGGGAAGTAAGGATTTCTCTGTTTTCAATTTATATCTATTCAATGATAGAGTTAGTGCTTTGAAGATACTGGTTTCCAAGAATTGAGTATAACGTGGTACTTCCCATGTTGGCAAAATTATATATTTCAAGTAAATTTGCTTGGTATATTTCACAAAGTTAAAACTTATGCAGCATTGTATTTTTTAAATTCCAACCTATTGCTTATGAAGAATTATAAAAGTTTCGTGTAATGAGAAGCATCTGAGACTTTTCTTATTATTTTCTAGAAGGCAATTTATTAAGAAGGATGCGCACGTTACATTCTCACTGTCTCATAAATTCCCAGAAATTTTATAAAATTATTAAAATTTGAAAAGTGGCCAGTAACATGTAAACCCGAATACATAATTTTGTTAGGAACAGCTTACATTTCAAACAAATTAGAAATAAATTGAATGAGGCAGTAAAAATTAAAGTATGAATTATACATATATAATTCACAAAAAGAATAATTAAGGCTATACATTTAATTTTGTTCTTCACAGCTGATGTTGCTGCTAGCGTCTGAATATAATCATTCTCCTTTACACGAGTAAACAGTACAGACAAAAGCTTGAAACATGAAGCTGTATTATTTATTCAGAAGCCCCTTGTATTTCTTACAATGTAATTTTCTTCTTGTATAAAAAGAACATGAGTGTATAAGATTTCTAAGAAAGAGGATAAAGCTGAACTGAGCTTGTTCGAAGTAAGGGAATTTTTCAAAATTTTCTGAATTTTATTTCGTCGTGTTTTACATAAAATGGTTTCAAGAAACGAGAGCACAAATGACATAAGAAGTTTCCTTCGACATGTCTGTACACATTAGTGCCAATGATTGATCGATTTAGTCTACCAACGCATGGAAAGATTTAAGGAAATTGTTCGTCCCGAATTATCTTTCTTCCTACGCTAGTATATTATGTTTGGCTTTAAAAAATTGTCATTCAAACTCAATTTAAACTTACACTAGTGGAATTAATTCTGGACACTTTTGTAAGGCATTATGTTTTTTAAGGTTAAATTGAGACTCCATTGTAATTTGTACTACATTAATACTTTGACTATTCTTTTTTAAACTATGATTGTTTTTCTCATTATTTCAACATAAATTTCTGTTAATTTGTTTTCAGTTTTTCCCTTAAAATCATTGAAGACAGTGCGTGTCCCAAACGAAGCATATTTCGTTTGAAATTTGTGAGGAACGGCAACCCTAAAAAATCCCGTTATCCCAACGAGACAGTCTGGGAATGCTTTCTTATTTTTGTTCACTTTTTACTCATATTGACATAGTTAATAATTTTTTGTTTTCCTGCATTTTAAGTGTTTGAATTTATACATACACTTTTTTTAAAAGTGTCCAGAATTAATTATACCAGTGTATATCAAAGTGTCTTTGGAAAGACTTGTGATGCAAATGGTAAGGAGTATAGTTACATGGTGAAGCATAAATATAGACTTTTCTTGATACCAAGAGAAGACAAAATGTTCATAATACCATATTATTTTATACAACATTGCTTTATTAATCTTAAATCATTTAAATTTAACTCATGATTTCATAAGTGCATCGTATTACTTTATGCTAATGATTTTATATACAGACCAGAACTATTAACATAAATAAATTACTGCGTAAGCAAAAGGGCAAAAGTTTGCAGAATTTGTTTGTTATAATGGAGTAAACGTTACCTTCTTCTGCTTAGAAACAATTAGAATTTCAAATCGAAAATTATACCCAAAAATATCCAGAAACGTCGGAGTGTAGAATTAAGTAGAACACACTTTCTAGTAGAATTATTTACTGATATCGATTTTTGGCCACTATTTGTCCGTTTGATTCGTTTTCCTATCGAAAATTGTTCTAGAAAAACTTCTGAACCAATCTGTCCATTACCCTTGAACCCACGTGTAAATATTTCGAAAGGTATTTTCATGTTGTACAAGTCGAAAAGAGCTTGTCCTCATCAATTCTTTGAAGTGGGTTTGAGGTAGGTAACCTCAGGTAGCGATGTTATCACGTCAACAAATTCCAGGACGTGGGTATTTTTTTGCACGATTAACGAAATTTCGTGAACAACACAAAAATGATTTAGTTGTAAATGAATGTTTAGTGAAAATCACAGGTAACCAATGGGTTTTTGGGGCCATACAAGTTATATGCCTTTTCAAACACCGTCTAGTAAATCATTTTACCTATGAGGAGTTTTAAAACCAGATTATTCATCTAGTTGTTTGCTCAACCCTTAACCAATAAATTTCGAAGGCGAAGTTTACATCAAGTGAAAACATTTTAGTTATAGAAAAAAGTTTGAAAGTCTTATTAATGGTTAAGTGTCTACCAGGTCATTGCAATTGATTTCTCATAACAAAGTTAAAGAGAACTTCAAAAAAACCTTACTAATTTCTTCTCCCTTGATAAAGTTCGTTGTCTGTAATAGAGCAAAAGATTGTGTAACGTTGTTCATTCTGTTAGCTGAATCTAGATCTGAAATAATTTCTTGACTTACTTGGAAATTATATTAAGGATGTGTTCTACTTTTAGTCATTGTTCTTAAGTTATGTGAGAACTACTTGAATTTCCCTACCATTACATGTAGGTGATACAGCCCATTCACTTTTAAACCAGGAACCATTTTGTCACGATTTCTTAAAAATCGTTATTTTTCTTTACATTTCTGACGTACTACACTCAATTTTCTCATAATAATTTTTCTATTTTCGTTTCTAAGATTTTCGAGCTTACATTCTTAAGCTAAGTTTCGATGGATTAGCTTGTAATCCAACAAAGTGCACCTGTCGTTTTGAGTACTTTTCAAGTTACTTGAGAAGATTAAATCTTACTTAATCTGATAGCATGTACTGTTTTACATCTCTTGATTACACGAGCTGTTATGGAGTTTACATCAACATGTGTATGTATTAATTATCCTGGAGGAAATTGAAACCAACTGATGCGTTCATTTGCATTTGTTTGAAACATGATATTGTTGTCGGTTCGGATTCGTAATAAGTATCAGTTACAGCTTTCATTTGATTACAACATGAGAGGATGAAATTTTGTTAGCCTCCAGATCGATATCTGATTCCATGTCACAGAGATTTCACACATCCGATTATATACAACCCATTGTTAATTGTATGCAAATTCTCGCAACAGGAGAAACAATAAACAATCATTCTTCATTATACGATATTCAAATTTGATGTTTTAACAAGAACATGATATTGGTTTCAAATTCAATTTGGGATACAGCATTTTGAAAAGGATGAAATATTGAATATTTGGTCAGAACACATAGGTTTAATTTCATAATTACTCAATTAAGTGTTTCAAAATGATAACATGATACGTAGAACAGTAACTGAAATATGATGACTGCCATGACTTCTAAGATGATTAAGCAACATCACAAAGGCGCTAACGTTATTTAGTGTATTCATAAATCTGTTTATGTAGTTAGTTCATAAATCGTTTATGCTTTCAACCAATTACTGCAAATTTTCCTGAAATGAAGGCCTTAATTACAGTACAAACTATTTGTCAAATTTGGAAAGAAGCATCATACAATACTTTTTACTTATAAGTATAGTTCTCTACAATGTGTTCATTATATTACATGCAATTAATATACCATCTGGTTGGTTCTCATGTCTGACATTTAAGTCTATTATATGAATATTTTATATAAGTCGTTATTAATTGCACTTTTCTGATACACAGATAATAACACCTGTCTGATTTGCACCTATTGTGCTATGCTATGCTATGTTATTACATATCGTCGGGTGTATGCCAAAACCATGAACTGTGCATTTTTGCCGATTTTGAGTTATACATGCCAATAAATGCAAAATTGACATATGTCCGACATGGCTGAACCATGAAACCAACAGACAATTTTTAAGGTTCCGTACCCAAATGGTGATAACGGTAACCTATTAATATGACTTCGCTGTCCGTCCGTCTGTCACAAGGCTGTATCTCTTGAATCATAATAGGTAGACAGTTCAAGTTTTCACAAAGTGTGCACTATTATGGCCGCTATGACAACAAATAATAAAAAAGTGATATTTTTTTGGACGTTGGGACTGAATACTTCATGTGCGGATCCGACTCGCACTTGCCCACTTTTATTATATTTGTGATTGCAATTTTTAATTCGACATTTTTGGAAAAACTGCATGCAAAACAGTGAAAGTTCAAAAATTCAAATGCGATTCTCTCGAAACATCAATTCAATCAATTAGTAATATTCATTCCTCTATCTGGAGTATAGACTTTCTTTGATTTGAAGAACATGAATATGATTATTTAACAGTTCCATAAGGCATATTTAGTCATAAGCTTATGAAATTTATGTCTCACCATACATACAATACTATGAAATTTCGTTAAAATAGTTATTAGGTGGTAATTCAAAAGCAAAATCCACAATAATTCATAAGTTATTTCATAACTCGACGAAATGAAATAATTCGGGATTGTGTAGTTGAGCATTTTTCTGGAAATTCTTTTCATAAACTAAAATTATGCTATTATTTATTATTAAATATACAAAAACGTGGAGGACATTATCAAAAACCATCAAACCGCCCAAAAATTATTTAATACATCTAATTAAAAAAACCACGGCTATCAAGCGCAACAATGTCCAGCATGTTATCTTGTCACAGTACACGCGAATTTTTTAAAAATTTTGCTTTGTGGTTATAATGAAGGTTTCATGTCCTTAAAATAATTTAAGAGCAGTATTTCGTAAAGTTGAAGCCTACGGAAAATGTTTGAACGAAAGTTTCAATGTCATTTGGATAATTGCCACCAACAATGGTGAAATGTCATAATTTTATGGCTATTTTATTGCTCTTTAAGTACAAAAAAGTCGTTTTTAATTGAAGTGAAAATTACATGGATTATAAAAAATTACTTTACGTGATATACGTATAGAAACGTTACTGTATAAAATATATAACATTTATTAGGACAAATTTATATCCAAACCTTAGATAAAAACCTAGAAAAAAATGAGTGAGAAAATAAGTAAGAACCTGAGACATTTTTAGTCTGTAATCTGTCTTTTGCTCCAATGCCACACATAGGAACTTATATTGGCAACCATCGCAAAACCTAGTGTATGGTGCATTGCAGAAGCATTTTAAGATCATGACCAAACTGTACGTATACAGGTAGCTCGCTTAACATCCTTGACTCTGCCACACCTTTGAAAGAAGTTGGTTCATTCATTCGTTATGCAAAATTTCCTTAAAGAGCTTAAGAAAACTTGAAAGTGAGTCTTTAATATTTATTTTAGATACATGTGAAAGAAATTATTTTCATAGCAATCACTTTCCTGTAGTCAGTTGCTGTTATAGACATACGTATTGGTGAAATTCGCTTTGATATATTCTTTACTTTATTTGGATGTTTTCCACCAAAGAGGATAAATGGTGTATGATTTTATATTAATGATTCTGGTTCAAACTTTGAGTTTCCCAAATAAATAGGGTGTATAAGCTTTTAGCTTTTAAGCGCATAATAACCTCAAAGCCACAGCAAACTCCTAAGTTTTGAAAAAGAATTTCAGAATTTCATCTCTTTATATGAGGAACAAACTCATTTCAAACGTTTTCAAATGGACTGATAATAAAAAAGTGTAACATGTAAGTATTTATTAGGCTAACTGATATATATTATAGGTTTTTCTTGAATCAACAATACTACGTAATTTGGATTTGTTAGCAAAGCAATTAATTTAATTATAGTTTTGATCAAAACGTCATACGTAGTTGTTAATAGATATAAATGACCGGCACCGGAGCTAACTTGGATGAGTCCAAGTAAACTCAAATTTCTTATCTGCTATTGTAATTAAAACAGAAGACAATATAGAGTGTCATTGTCATCCAGTATTGGGTTTGCTTGAAATACCATCAATATATTCTGTGTCTACAACACTTACACAGACATATTCTGTGTCTACAACACTTACCAATTTACAAGAAGTTATTGTTCAAATATTTACCTTGTTAATTTTACTCCGTTTCCCGAATTATATAACAAAATATTTACAGAACTTAACAAGAGCGCGTCGTTGCAGTTGAGAAAAGGGTTAAATGCGAAATTAAACAAACAAAATCTGTAAGCGTACAATTACGTGAAGAAAGAAATTGTAATATCACAAAGAGATGACTTTGCGGTCTTATACCATGTTTAGTCACAATTATTGCTTCACTTTAAACTCTTCAGTAAATACAATCATACTTTACTTACTATTTTAAACTCAACAAAATTTGTACAAAATGATAATGTTCCACTGAACCGTTCTTATAAGTACTATAGGTACATGAATGTTACCTTATTATGAAAGGTCACTTGATCAGCAATTCACCTTAAGATGAAAAATTAAAAGCCAATTATAATCACGGGTTATCCGGGTCACACTGAGTTTAATTCCGTGTTTCTTATAAATTATAATACTATTTTTCAAAATTTTTCAAAACCTTTTTGATTATGTAATATAAAAGGATTAGTTTTGCCATGGTGGTTGCGCTTATTCAAATCTACTGAATCCATTTAATCTGAATGTTTTTGGGTTGTCCTAAATGTTTAACATTATAAAATGAGAATAATTTTCACTTTAATTAATTTCAAATGCAAATTTTCAATTATAAGCTTTAAATGAATAATTAAACGCGAATCCTTAGTGGTGAAATGGTTTTTTATAGACCATCAAATTTAATTGGAAATACTTGTTGCCTGAAAACGCAAGAACAACTTGTTTTTATTTAAATTTTTACACCTAAATTAAGTCTGCGAGGGCCACGTTTGAATATTGTTCGAAAATATATTAATTATGTAATTGGTAGCATCCTTAGGGATTAAGCTTATCTATAATAAACAGAAGTATTCAAAACTTGTTTCAAACTGCACTCTACTGCAAACAGCGATAATCAGTTTAATAATTCTGTTGGAGCTATCCGGATCGAAAAATGAATTTATTTTTGCGAGCGATGTGATTCAATTGACGAATTGTCGCAACAAATTCTTTATATAACTTATTGATAGCTTTTGTTTTTCAAAATCCTTCCCAAAAACATAAGCGAAGAAATTGCCTAAGTCCTTTTTAAAAATTTTTAAAGAAAAAACAAAATTATTTGTTGAATTTACATCCTAAATTTGAAAGCTTTAAGCCACACAATGTGAATCCTTCTTGCTTGAGGGAAGTTTCAAAGTTATAAGCCTTAACAAAGTCTCAACTGGTACTGAAGTTTGATAAATTTTAAATTATATACAATACAAAAGTTTTATTCCCACCGTAAATAAGTATAGTGGTTCTATCATAAATATAATAGCAGATATTGTTAAAGAGAGTGTTGGATTAAATAATTCCAACTTTCATAACGAAGTTTTGGATAATACCAAAGTACACTCGCATGTCCCTCGTACAATGAAAACTTTGTTAAAGTTTAAAAGCAAAATGTATTGTGGTTTGAAAAGTATTTATGTGTATTACATTTGAATTCACGTAATTTTCTTATGTTTTTCTTGCAGTCTTATCGAGAAAACTGACAAAACAAGAAACGGTACGGGGCGACGAAAGAAACCCAAACCGCCAAACAACATGGATGAGGAATTGGACAAAACAATATGAGGTTAAATGGGGCTCCAAAGCCCCAGGGAGCATTCCAGCATGATGGATGCTCTATTGGTGCTAGATACCGTAAAAAATATAATCACAATGACAACAACATATGCGATAATAGAATGAATACAGATAATAACTTGGTTAAACAAACTAACAATAATCACAGCAATAACCACATCAGCTTTAGCCCCAATAACAATATAATACAAACAAATAGCAGCTTTTTGAATGATAAGTTCAATCGTAAGACTTTTGGTTATAGTTGCACAACTTTGTCCCGGCAAAGCTTACCAATAAATTCAAGAAAAATGATGCGTTTTCAACAATCAACTGTATTTCGTTTAATTTTTATTTTAAATGTTTTTAACATTCTATGTTTGCTGCCTTATCGCGTTTTATGTGATGATGTCGAAAATGAATACTACGCTACTACGTCTGTGAGTTCGGGGCCACCAGAATTCACTACACCGAAATTTGGTAAGTAATTTATGTTTTTACTTTACTCTTATAGTTTGCAACAAAATCTTAAGAACACGAATTCTTATTTGCGTATTTATCACCCTAAAACATTTCTACTACTTACTCTAATTGCCTTATTTTGGGTAATAAATCGCTTAGTGGTTGAAGCGACTTTCTGAAATGTTGGATGTTACGAGTGGAAGCAACAAATAAGGGTTTCATGCAGGCACCTCCAGTTTTATCGACAAAACAAGAAGAACAGCTTGGTCACACCAAAAACCCCTCACAAAACTTACAAGGCAACAAATGTTCCACCATTTTCTACCTGATTTCCATGGTTTTCTCGCTTTTTCACACCCGACATTCATTCTTTGGCACGAAAAATTGGGGGAAAAATTCCCCAAGAATGATTTGTTGCCTCCATTAATTATGAAATGAAAACCTCTAGCAGAAATTCGTTCTCAAATATCGTCCATACAAAATCGATTCTTTTCCAATTCAATGTGAAACAACCTGTGAGGCTTATGGTCGAATGAAATATATATCAAAACTTAAATATCTGTATTTAATAAAAGTCATGTAATTTACGATTTTGTCTATATTGTTTAGATATCTAACCCTAAGTCAAGTCCAAGCTTTGTTAAGAACTGGATACAAGAATTTTTGCTTTCTTAAGAATTTTCAAAACCGTCAAAAGATATCTGTAAAGTACTTCGAAAACTTTACCAAAAATTCTATCTATTCAACATTCTAGTTTGTATAAAAACAATCCTGTGCTTCTAACTTTTTAAGATTATTTTTAAGAAGCCTAAGGGAAAGATTTAACGATTATTTATTTTGTTGAAAAGTATTTTATACTATCTGATAATCACGTCATGCATATAAAAGATACATTTTACCTTTTATAAAATATACAAAGTTACTGCAAACAAATTTTCGCATCAAGCGAATAGCAGAAAGCCACAGACGCGACATTCAATACATGTTGGTCATACTTAATACCACCAGGACTACATGACATCATGATGGATAAACATATAAAGGAAAAGGAGTTAGGAGTTATAATGTCTTTGAATGGACTCCTTATATTAGGTAATATGGTCGACGCCTAGGGGCTCCTTTGACTACGTGTTGATGGCAAAACGATGATGGTACAAGGGCAGAGAATCGATTTTATGAGTTGATGTGGAACTGAATATTATCTTGAATTGTACAACCAAATGCCATCAAACACTGCCGGAGTAGCTCATGTTTTATTAACGTACATACTGTGAAAAACATTAATTTTATAATGTCGGTCATACACATAAGGAGATGACTGCAAAATTATTATCATTGGAGTCTGAAATATGTCATTATTTCAAACGACTTAAGTGCAATCTTAAGTTATGTTTTCCATTTGCTATGTAAACGAGCTCGAAAATATCCGGCAATTTTAATTTACATGACACTCTGAAAACATTTTCTTCTACTTCTGATGGAGGTGAATTGTCAGAGTAAATTATTCATCACTTTTACACAAATGAATAAAACTAATTTATTCTTGTCCTTATTATCTACGTCCAAGAGATGATATTGTTTTTGGAGGACAGAAATACTCTTTGTGTGTCCCAAGAGTGAATGAAATATGTATTTTGCTATAACTAACTCTTTTATAAATTATTCAAATAACACCTTGAAAGTGTACTCACGCAACTAAGTTTGTATTTTATTGTTATTAATGACTCTTTCTGTGAGCTGGTGATTCTTAATTTTTTAATAGTTCCGATATCAGTTTCAAGAGTTTGATGGCGAGTTCATTAATTCATTATTAAACGTGTCATTAAGGGTGGACAAATATACAAACTCACAGAATCCTTTTATTTAATTTTTTGGATTGGAAATATTAATAAATATATGATTATACGTAAAGATGTACGGTTATGCTCTCAGCAAAATATATGTCTGTTTAAAGGTCTTATCACTAGGGAATTTTTGGAGCCTTTGTACCACACAAATTCCTGTTTACCTATGCTCACATGGGCAAAATACATACTTCGACAAAGCATAAATTCAACACGCCCTTTATTTGTTTGCTGACACTATAAAACATGTTTACATTAAACTTTTATATATGCAATTACATGTTTAGTATTTTGTGCTAACAATCATTTTTAACCATCTGCTCAAGAAAAGTAAAAATTCTTTGGGATTTCTTAAGTTACATAGAAAACGTTGAATATACCTAGATAACCAAACCAAACCAAGGCTAGGTTTACAAAGGGAACAAATCTTTGTTAGCTGCGATCCACTCATCCTCGTTCTCATAAGTATATTTTACTCAACCTTTTCTCAGTGGCTGCCAGGACTGGTTCATTCGTCCTCACAGCCTTCCTAGCATTCGTAGCCTCCAAAGTCCTGCATCGACCGCCACTCCCGTGATATTTTGCACCGTCTTTTACCATGTTTTGGTAAAACTATTTCAAATATGTAGTTCTAAGAGCTCTAACGGTTCCCTTGTGGTCTCCTCTATATGGTGGGCTGGTATGTAGTATACCTACCTTCATAAAAACAATGTGCTAATCTTCGAAAAAGTTTAAACCTGATTCACGTTGGAGTTTGGTCGATTTAATTTGAACATAGAGAATTTTTGTGGCCAAGAAAGTTTTATAGCTCTATCAAATGCTTTTTTATACGACACAATGCTTAGGCAATGTAAAACTTGACATGTCCAAAAATCGATCGATAGCATTAAATTCTGCCAATTGCAACAATGGTACGTTTTGGCTCCGTGCTTTTCAATTTTCTGCTGATCGACTTGTATGCAGAAAATAGGAAAATATTTTTCATGTTTTCATCTGCAATTCAAAGTACTTCGTTGTCCTTTAAAACTTGTATATGTCTGTTATTTTTCAGTTTCATACAGCTGTGTATTTTTCGCTGTTACCCAAATGTGCGTGATATTTTCAATTTTGGCACTTAGCCATTACCTCTTCAACGTCGTCAAAGTTGCTTTTTAAACTGAAAATGTATAAAGTTTTTACTCATGATTTCACATAAAATATATTCTCCACTCTAATAAAGCAAATTTTTAAATTGTTTAAATCGTCAGTTTCTATTCCTAACGTGATATAAGCCAATGATTTTTTGAATTGAAATTTAAATCAATAAAGAAAGTTTTTGTAATCACACCAACAAGGAATTTTATTATATTATTATATTTACTTAAACAATAATTTGAAATTTATAATATAATTTGCAATGCACCATTTTTGAAAATCATTTGTTATTTTGAAATATATGAAACACGCATACTTCCTTGGCAAATCATCCCATATAAATATATATCAATGTATCACATCCTTGCCAGCACGAAGACCCTCAGTTATTTATGTGTAATTTCATCCAGTATTTTATTAATTCCTTCAACACACCCTGAAGAGAATACAGTTTATAAATTTGAAAAAGGTCGTCCGAGCAAAATGTCATCATGGAGCTCATAAACCTTGAACCTTCTTCATGGAAGATTAATTCAAAAATGTCAAATATGTAAACAAAGCCTCATGCACCTTTTTAGCCTCTGGCAGTTTGTACTTTGCAAATCAACTCATATCTTATTTTTTATCAACACACGACAGCTTTCTGAAACGGAAAAGGATTCGAAAATCCTTAGAAATGTGTTCGTAATCTTAATTGCATTTGTTGTTTTAGAAATGAGCTTAGTTCCATGCATTAGTTTAGCGTCTTATACAATCCAAAAATATATGGGTTCATATTTATAAAACTAGGATAAAATCACAGGTTTCATACCGAAAACACCTACACGTTCGTTGTGGATTATCAGCGACCATGCTTCGGGCTTAATTTTCTTCGTTGTTGTCATTGTTCGAATAGTTTTTCGTGTTAGAAAAGCTCATATTGAAATTTGTCAGAATTTTTGGGTCACCAAACATAATTTGGAGAAGGATGAGCAAAACAGAATTGTTGAGCAGCATGATGAACACAGAAAAAATGGATTAAATGAGGGCAGAGTGTCCCTGGAATGAATGTTAGTGTTTGTTTGACTTGCGTTGCATATCAGTGAAATTCATCCTTCTACAATTATAACTTAAAGAACGTTATTTTTGTGATTCATTAAAAAATGCAATCAAGAATGACTGAGTCAGCGGGTTTTTTTATTCCTTCACACTACGACGAATGTAAATTATCTAAAAGAATTTATTATAATAACATTCACATCACAAAAATGGAATGCACATAGCACTTTTGCATGCACTTTAGCTATGATGTTTATACTTTCTCCTTCTGCAGGAAAACCTTTGATACTGTGGTGACACGCTACTCTACAGTTCAAACTATATTCTTTTCCTCTATAACTAAAGAACTATAGCTTCAAACTACCTCTACGTTTTATATCACTTGCAAACTGCAATACTCATTTACGTTCAACAATCTTTGTGAATGTCAGGTAGATACATTCAGACATACTCGAAAATGTTCAAGTTTGTTGTTTGTACAAACGACAATAACCAAGAGAGTAGCTGGGAGAAAACCCAGTCGCTATAACTGTGAATAATTATGATTTAACTAATGATACGGTTAGCTCGATCGATTGGCTGTAATATTTCTTTTAGAATATTTTCAGTACAAAATTGATGTAATCAAATGTCGAAAATATCAATTTTTAAAAAGCATTTCTTTAAGATAACATTAACGCTAAACTACATAGACATCTCTCTTATTATTTTCCAAAAAGTGATAGCACTAATGATAGACTCTTCGAGTAAATAAAGTAGTTGGAACTAGAAGTGCTCTTGTTGCTAATAATAGAATTAACTTGCCGTGTGTAGAATAAATTATACTCAAGAAAAATGTCACTTATCTTAGAGGACAATTAATGCCTAGGGAAGTTTGTGCCTCCCTTCTAATTAACTTGTAATCAAAGGAAATTATTTTTGTTTTCTCTTAAGGAACTTACGATAAGTTATATGAATTAAATTACTCCAACTCAAAGCAATTAAGCTATTATAAACATTTAGCCCTTCTTATACCATGTCTTTAATTCGAACTTATCTAATCCAAATGACAAAATTTGTCTAGTGTTCTGTTTGGAAAAACAAAAAGTTTTAATTGACCAGATTCAAGATGAGGAGGATTGGTCATTATCCTGAAGATATGATTGAAGTTTCTGATAAAATATTATGGTCTTAAGAAATCTGAAAGTGACAGCACAAGCAACACTTCTCATAAACTTTGGTGGCAAGTGAATCGCTTGATTGATTACCTCAATTTAATGAAGTGCTTTCATTTAACATTTGAGCACCTTTCAATAATATAATTCTAACTAGTAATTAATATTGTTTGATAGCTCATTCGTATTTCACGAAATTTTTCTTTACAACTTCACGAGTCTTTGTACGAATGCGTCATGACCGAGCGCAAATGCAGCAACGACTGCAGGAAAGCCTCACTTTACAGCCGCCGTGCATACAATAGTTTATGCAACAAATTCGTAGAAAGTTGAATCTGTTACATAAAGTTGTGCGGTAAAATAGAATAATAGTTTAGGGTGTTTCGGAATCGAACACTTTACGCACGCAAAAGCAAATCGAAAATTCAACTTTCAAAGCAAGCGTTTCATAAAATAATTTTAAATCAAGGTTTTCGCGATATATCCTTTGGTGTTGGATTTCAAGCAGCTAATAATTTCAATAAGCCGGATAATGAATCACAGAAAACTTTCTGTGGTGTTAATAAAGATTCCAGAATATTTCATTATTTATAAATATTTCTTATGCCTGAGTTTCTGTTACTTGCTCAAAACACGGGGATAATTTTCAAAAAGGTGTTAGATTGCTAACATTGATTGATAAATTGTTTACCTTTGGAATAAATGTGGAGCACGGTTTCGTAAATTGTATGATATTAAATAAAACCCTTTGGTATGATTCCTTACACCAAACCCTACAAAATCAATCTTCTTTACGAAATCATTGAACAGTTTTTCATCTGCAATCAATCATTTGATTTTAAATGCTCCTCTCAAACAAATATTGAAGGGTCAAACCTTGCTGTTTGTTTTTATTTGATAAGGTCCATCAATCACTTAGAATGAATCAAATTTTGTAACATTCTTCAGTTGAGATTAGGTGTCGTTCCAACTTTGCAAAAGTATTCCTTTAAATTATATTTCCTTAAAAAACCTAAAGCTCTTGAGAGAAGTATCATACACAGGAATCGGAAGAGAAACATGATGGGTTTTACCTACTTCTTTAAAAGATAAGACACTTCCTGTTTCGTCTTGGTCTTGTTTCAGCATTTATTTATGATCGCAGGGTAATTTTTTCACAAACATATGTATACCTTCACCAATATCCGTTTATAGTCAATCAATAAATAAACGCAACAACACTCCATTAATTATGGGAAAGAAATTAGGTCTTCCATAAGCTCAATGTGCGAACATCTCGAACAAACTATCCCTTAACGTAGTTCACACACACCTTACTTATTGTACAATGAGATTTTATTTGCCCTTAACACGTCACACCTCACAAGTGTGCAGAAAATAACGATTTCTTTATAAAGTTTCATTTGTTTCTTTTCAGATCCTAATCGGGGTAATAAAAAATTCGGGGACAAATGCGAATCAACACAGGAATGCGGCTTCGAAAGATCGATATGCGACGAAAAAAAGAAATCGTGTCAGTGTATTGGGGAATTTCCCGTTACCAACCACCTTGACAAATGCGGTAAAGGTAAGTTAACCTGAACGAAGTTGATTACTTGTCCTGGTGATTGTTGTGGAGAATTAAGAAACGAATGAAATTAAGAAATGCAGATAACTCAAATGCTTCTATAATACCATTCATTAGAAATGAAATAAGGATTCAAATCGGAAGTTTGAAAATTGGGTTATTAAGATGTTCGAGGTACAAAATTCGCATTGTAAAACCTTTTTAAAACTCCAACACAGAAACAAAATCATGTTCCAAATATCATAACGCTGCTCACTCGGATATGATTCCAATTATTTTGAAATTCAAATTGTAATATATATCCTGTCGTCATATGAAAAATGTATCCTTCATTTTCGTTTCCTTACAAAAATGAAATTGAAAATTGAATTCAAGGGAATGTACGGAAAAGGACATTGTATCATTTACTGATGTTGAAAAATTCAATGCAGCAATTTTTCTACCACTGTTTTCCTGAGTCTTGTTGAACAATATTCGCAATCTTTGCAAACATTTTTGTACGGTGTTGAGGACAAAACAGTCTTCCTGTATATTTGCAGACAAGAAGATCTTTTCATATCAGAAGATCTTCCTGAAGGAAGTTTGAAGGAAACTCTTATTATATGTCCTCAAAATAATTTGTTAGTAGCTTCAAGCAATTTATACAAGGATAGAAATGATGCAATATACAATATGTATGCTCAAATTGAAAGTTATGAGTTTCATGAATTTAAGTAGCTCCATTAAGAAATGTTTTTTAAATATTTGTTAACTTTATCTAATGCTAGGAACCTGAGTATACTCAAATATAAGGATCTGTCATTTGATTATAAAGTAATCGTTTGTATCACAAAGTTATTCAATTAACTGGGAAATTCATTATTACAAATGTACAGCACATTTTCCAATATTTGTGACTGCTGTGAGCAACAAATGAAGCACTTTGAAATAAAGTAAGTTAGTATATCCTGTACTTTATAAAAGCGACAAAAATGATAAACAGTCTCCAACTCAATACCTTAAATTAAACACTTTTCTTTAGAAACTGTTTATAGTTATGACTTAGAAATCCTCGAGTCTTGTGCGAGGACATGAAGTAAAGTCTATAAGGCATGAAGCAAATAGAACCAAACTAAGGAGCAATTCATTCATAAAGCTAAGGTATTAAAATGTAAATCTCTCAAACGGAAATCTCTTCCACATTTTGTGGAATTACATCCTTTGTAAATCCTCTAGAATAAATGGACAAGCTCTAAGAAAGTAGGTCGAGGAAAGCATACTTACCTACGCTTTCCGTCCATTTACATGTGCTAGACGTTTTTGTTCCATTCTACATTTGTGGTTCGAGAATTTAAGGATTTGAGATTTCTGTAAATCGTAGTGACTGCAATATGAATGTTGTTACTATTTTATTTAAAATCTTGAAAATGCAAACGAGAAAAATTTGAAGCCATTTAGAATTATATGACGGCGCTAAGCAAATAATCGAGACTATAATATTGTTATAAAAAGTATTATGATAACATACATTCATATGTAATTCCTTCCAGAGAAATGGCAAAAATCAAAAATAAGGACCAAGATAAGATTACGTTATGAAAACAATAGGTATTTTTCCTAGGGCATGAAATTCAGTGTATTAGTTTTAACAGACTACAGAATAAGGCAGCTAAACAGATTATAGATAATGAAAAAATGATTTGCATTCATGTTAGGATATCAAAATAAATAATGAACCAACTTATTTCAAAGGGAATGTTTTGAGGTTACATTTATGGGGATATCTCAGAAAATTGTACAAGGACAAAGCATAAAAATAAGTAATTGCAAAAAATATACACTAAAGCTGTTTTGTGCAAAGCAATTTATTAACTCATATGTTTGGAATACATAGGGTTTCTTAATACATTTCGAAGAGGTTCTCCAAATATACCTATATTGAAATGAAGCTCTAGTTGCCAGGTGCTTATCAAATCTGAGTGGATCAACCTATATCTGTATGAATCTATTATGCTATAAGTGCATTCAAGAAATCAATCACCCATTCACTTCTACTTTATACAATGTTAGAATGTAAACATAAATAGTATATATGTATGTATAATGGTTTCGTTTTGGGATGATGTCCGAAAGTAGTCTGAAATTATAAAAGCATGAGCAGGCAAATTTATTCTTTGAATGAAACAACAAATCGAGCAGCATTTCTCACTTATGTAAAAAAGGTCGGTGCTTGAGAAAACCAATTCATTGAAGCAGATTTTATCGCCACATTTGTATAAATAATGAAATGTTCCAATGCTTTTCCATTGTCCTTATGCTCAGAAAAGATACTAATTGATACGACATTCAATTTCAAATATCTTAATAATTCAACACATAATGAATATGATATTGGAATATCCTCTTGTATCCTTTGCGTAAGTTGCTATGAATATCAAATGATATTTATCCAGCAAACATATGCAAACTGGATTTATCAAACAAACCGTAACGTGGATCCCAGGTTTCTATTGGGCAAAAGTGAACGACAAACCGAAATCTTCTGACCGACATGGTCTACTAACAACTCCTTTGTGGTTGCTAATAATTAAATGGATGCTACGGCTTTGTAATCTTCCTCTTCAAAGATGCATTATCAATGACTTGAAAAGCTTTCGGTAATTTCCGTGTTAAAATATATTATAAACCCTCTTTCCGATATCCAATATTTTAATGCTCTTTAAGGTTGCGTGAAATTTACTACAAAAACATACTCTGTTGGTAGTCAACCAAGCCGACATTTCAATCATTGAGCTGTAAATACTTCAGCAAACAAAATGACTTCACTTTGTCTTTCTGGGTATAGACATAATGTTTTCCAGATATCTCAAATGTCTTCAGCCCTCATTTTCCCACAAACTTGTTGCGGAGCAATCAATGCCATCCGCTGTTCTTTTACATTATGCCCTTTCCAATGTTCACATTCCTTTATTTATCTTACATTGTTGTTTATTTGATCAGAATAAGACGAAAAGCAAACAAACAAACAAACAAATTGGGGATGTTTTTCGTCGTCTCCATGTGAACCCAAGAAAAGCTAAGGAATAATTTCTGTAGAAGGTGCTCGAGTAAGGGTAACCGGAAAATCGTCGCCACATAATTGATTTCGCTAAGGACAACTATTTTTCACATGCCAACGCAAGAAATGGATCTTTCTATACGTAGAATGGGTTATCTGGCAGCACACAGTCTTAGTATATAATAAATAATAAAAATACATTTGAATTAGGCTTTCTTTCATATTATACGCAGCAAATGCAATAAATTTTACTGAGAAGAAATATAGTATTTATTTTCAAGATGAACCATTTCTAGAATTTATAGTATTTTCAAATTTATAAACAAATTTAAGAGTGTTAATGCGATTTTTAATTAAATTTCAAGTGGCTCCAATCAACGAGACGTGCTTTTTCAACGAGCAGTGTGAAACATTCCATCCAAAAACAATATGTCGTGACAATCGATGTGTTTGCCTTTTTGAAATGTCTCCATTTATTGACAAGGAAGGCAAAATCGACTGCAAGGGTAAATCAATAACATTTCAAAATGTTATAGATACTAATCTTACTAATTCTTTTCAATATCTCCTCTACAGGTGAACCCGAAAAACGTGGACCAGATTTAACTGTCGACCCAGCTATGATTATGATCCTTGTCGTGATGGCTCTCATGTTTATTATCATTTGTGTCGTTTTAAGACTCTTCAGTCGGTGAGTGATAGTTTATATCTTGATATCCCATTTACAGGTCCAAGTCAAGACAAGAGTTGCATAAGTTTGTATTTATTTTGGCGTATTCTATGGTATTAGCAAGGGATTATTAAAATACATAAAAACTTTTCAAGCAAAACTCAAGAATAGTACTTCTGCTGCTAGTATTCAAATGAAAAGAAAGTGTCTACTTTTTGACATTATTTGCAAATATCTTCCATAAAAATTGATTTGTTGAGTAGTAAAGTTTGTGAAGAAGACAAGAAGATGATAGACAACTTTATGACTACAACATGTAATGCAAACTATTGTCTCCAAGTTTAGTGTTTCCAAATTCATAACAATGTTTTCATGTTGTCTAAAGTTTTGCAACAAACCTTTCATGCATATATAAAATGCAAGGTGAACAAAGTTTACACAGTATATGTTTCTGAAATGTCGTATTTCGGTATGTATATCTAAATAAAAAAAGGAGTTTTCTTTGATGATTTACTACATGTTATCAAGTCAGTACACTTAATAGTAATCGGCATGAACTTGTTAAGCTTGTGTACAAACGTAAATTCGAACTTCTCAATTATTAATGTAGCGAAGTATATAAACTCTTTATAAAATGTTCGATACTTAAAAACAGTGACATATAAATGCTGTAAAAGAGGTAAACATAAAAAACTGCATTAACTGGCAAACACTGACAAGCATTCAAATGGCCTTTCACTTGTCCTTTTTATAACATTGTTTAGCTACTTCGATCAAATGTGTCGCAGTGTCTGCACCAGTTTGATCTACCAATCTTCGAAGGAATCCGCTAGAGTTTTGTAAAAGTTCAAAAGCATGTCCGCTTTCTACTAAGCATCCTGCATCCATAACTAAAACACGGTCACTATCCATTACGGTGTGAAGACGATGGGCAATTGTAAGTACTGTGCATTCTGAGAATTTATCCCTAATTGTTGTTTGTATCAGTTTATCAGTCCTAAAAAATATGAAATTTATACATTTTTTTATTTACTTTGTATAATCTGTATACGTACTCAGGATCAACGTTAGCGGTAGCCTCATCCAAAATTAAAATTTTATTGTTTCTCAATATAGCACGTGCCAAACAAATGAGTTGACGTTGTCCCATACTAAAGTTTGATCCACCATCGGATACTTTGAACTGCAATCCTTCAGGCAATTTACTACACACTGTTTTAAGTTCAACCTAAAAATTTAGAATTATATTGATTTCATTGAACTATTAATACTGTTTCGATTTAACCTGGTCCAATGCCCTCCAAATATCTTCGTCCGTTTTTTCATCGAATGGGTCAAGATTGTATCTCAAACTTCCAGAGAAAATGATTGGATCTTGAGGAATGATGGATATTTTGTTTCTTAAATCATGTAGACCAAGCGTTGATGTATCGATTCCATCAATTTCTATCTTTCCTTCGTTAACGGCTAATCTAAAGAGCGCTTGCATGATTGACGACTTTCCAGCACCTGTACGTCCAACAATACCTATTTTCTCTGCTGGTGCTACTTGAAAGCTAATGTCTTTTAAGACGAGTGGAGCATTTTCTGAATAACGAAGAGATAGATTTGTTACTTTGATTTCACCATATTGTGGCCATTCCTTTGGTGGTCGGTATTTATTTTCAGACTCTAATGGAGGCTCCTCTGGCACGTTAATATACTCTATTACTCTTTCAACTGACGTCATTTGGTTGACAAACTCAGCTGATTGTCTCATACCCCATTGGCAAATGAATATCAAATTAAGACATTGTGTAATAGCCAGACCGATGTTTCCACCGAGTATTCGATCGGATAGAATTAAAAATGAAAAGATAACTGATGCCGTGTAAAGGACGCACGTTACTTCGAGCCAGAAGGCAAAAGCTCTCGATGTACTCAAAAATAGATACCATGCAGACGAGCTGACATCCTGATAATTGTGAAATTCATTCGTTAAAATCTCTTCGGCGCGGAATGCTCGAATGGTTGACAAGCCTTGTAGTGTTGCATTAGTATGAGCATAGACAGGACTTCGAGCTGGAAAACAAATTTTAAATTTCGTTCGGTTCAAGTTAAAGAGAAAATATGTTAATGACTTACTAACTGATTCCAGCCGTTTAACACTTCTAGCTGTGTTTATATAAATATGACGTAGACCGTAAAACATTAATGTCATAACAAACGTTGGAAATAGAAGCCAATAATTCACAATAGCTACCAAAATCGATATGGCAGTCAATTCTACTAAGAACTGTAAAAGAAATGAATTGCACCTGTTAGCTACTTGAAAACATCATTCAATCATTGACAGTGATACGTACCACAACACAATCTTTCAATGCCTCCGGGAATATTGCATCAATAGCACCAATATCTTTTGAAAATCTGTTGAGAATACGTCCAGATGCATTAGTGTTAAAGAAATACATAGTCGCTCGTGTAATGGCTCTAAATAGTCTGTCATGAAGATGAACTGATGCTCGAAGACACAATGTCAAGAAACAGTAGGTTCTATTTAGAACTATGAAGAATACCACTAACATGGTAATACTGTAGGTGTACATATAAACTACTCGTTGCTGTTTTACTTCTTCATTTTCATCCGTTGGTGTTACATGCATATCACTTGTTGCATTTGTCAAAAGTTTGTGAAGTGTTTCATTAAGCATTGCCAAATTCTCCGTTACATTTGATGGCAAACCGTCAAAGGCACTTGTGTTAGTTAGTCCTTCTTTATAAATTGGTAAAAGATTTGCAAGTTCATCTGGCAAACCTACTTCAGTTTTGTTCAACAAGTCTGAAATGTTAGTTATATTGTGGGGATCATGTTTATGATGCTCCATTACACTGTCTTCCCAATTAACCCATTTAGCTACGAAAAAGTCTACTCCACTAATAGCCGCTTGTGCTCCTAAGAAAAGTAATATGACGAAAAAGATAAACAACCAACTTTGAACTGCTTCAAAATACTGATAATAAACGTCCCAACTAACATCACCTACAATTTGTTCTTCTTTTACTTCTTCTTGTCTACCATCTTTTCGAAGTACCAATTCCTTCTCATCATCAATGTCGTCTTTCTTTTCATCGTCAGCTGTTATAAGTAAAGCAAAACTTTTCGACATATTCAAATCGCTGAAAGAACCTTGTGCCTCAATTCGTCCTTTATCCAAAATTATAACTTGTTTGCAATCTTTCAAATACTGTAACTGGTGAGTGACGAGCACACATACTTTATCACTAAGAAACTGTTGAATGCACTTTTCAAAAATGTGTCTGCCAACATTTGCATCAACTGCAGACAATGGATCATCTAACAAATATATATCTGCTTTCTTATATATGGCTCTGGCTAAATTGATTCTTGCTTTTTGTCCACCACTCAAACTGATTCCCATTTCTCCAACTATGGTTGCATCTCCATAAGGTAATATTTCAAAATCTCGCTCAAGAGCACATATTTTCACAACTTCACGATACCTTCTCTCGTCGAACTCTTCAATAAATGTGATATTCTTACGGACACTGCCTTCAAACAACCATGACTCCTGTGCTGCATAACTTATTGTTCCGTTTACAACAAGACTGCCTGAATCGATTTCTAGTTCTCCCAGAATTACTTGCAAGAGTGTTGACTTTCCACATCCAACTTGCCCGGTAATTGCACAAAGTTGACCTTTTTCTACAGTAAGGTTTATTCCCCTTATACCTGCACCCCTTTCACATTTTTCTCCTACAACCCAGTCAGCTGTTGCGTCCTTGAATATAAGACCAGGCTCCTTAGCTTGAGTGTTAACGATTCGTCTAGACATAGCTCTGTCCTCAGACTTAGAAACGCCGTTTTGCATTTCAACTGAATTTTTAAGAAGAGCATCTTTTTCAGTAACGTCATCAGGCGTATCCTTAAACGCATCTTTTTTTTCCGGGGTCAAGAGGAAGTTTTGAATTCTAAGGATAGAAACATACGTTTCTCCAACGTAAGCCATTGCCAAAGGTCCAAAGTAGAGTACTGAAGCGTATAAGAAATTGAAGTATGCTGTTACAATAAACACATTCTTGGCCGTGAACACGTTTCCAAAGAAAACATAGACGATAAGACTGACAAAAATTGAAAAACGCGAAACCATGTTGAAGGAACATAAAGCACCATGGATAATAAGACCACCTTTAACTCCTTTCATTTCTTTCCTGTAAAATCCGTGTGAAGTCTAAGCTAATATTGATAAATAGATAAAATTGTTTACCTCCTTATACGATCAATAACAGATGCAAAGGACCTCTCCCACGTGTACATTTTGATAACCTGAATTCCTTGAATGATTTCATTCATGAATTTCACACGTAAATCTGTTCTTTCTGCCGTCTTTAGCCGGAAATCCGCAGCCAATTTACCCATCCAAACTAAAAAGGATGAGAGTCAAAACCATGAGGATAAATGATATTGGCAATAATAAATTTCAAATTCTATATTGATGTTCAATCTACATAGTTAATTGAGAAGATTCTGAACACTCTGTTTCATCTCACTTTGTGAATTCGCGTATGATAGAATGTGTGTGATACAAAGTGGAGTTCAGAAAAGTTTATTAACTATGTTCAGGTTGTGTTTGTAAATTTTCAAAATGACATAAATCATTAATTGATACTCTTTCATTTAATTAAACATTTCGATCTGCTTTACGATTTCAGTTTCGTGATGAAATATGTAAATACGTTTTTAATTATTTAAAATGTCAATAATTCTACCAATTCACCCTTTGAAAATATTTTAATATTATTCGATGTTTTCCAACTCACCTTGTACTGGAATGAAACTGAGCAGACATCCGATGCCAATCAAACCATACAATCCGATTTCCCTGCATATGAAATATCCAAAAATGAATAGTTCAATGCATCCTTTCCATGTGTCATTTATGTATCCAGTGGAGAAGTCAAACTTCGAAACATCATTTGACATTAAATTGATTACTTGACCAGCAACGCCATCCACTGATGCTGACTTTGTAAGCTTCAGAGCCTTATAGATTTGAAATTTCAAGAAATTATTCAGAATCACTCTTAGCCCATACAAGATATATACCTTCTTATATAAAAGTGCACATGCTGCGACTCTAAGTTTCAATCCAATTTGAAAGCCATAGAAAATGTACGGATGAAAAACTAAAATTGGTACGAGGGAGCACAACACTATCCCAAGAGCATACAAATATGCTGTTTCCTTAGTTATACCGGAATCCTTATCAGCAAAGAATTGAATGAGTAGACCCAGTAGTTGTGGTAGAATACATCTATTGGAGGGAGAAGAAATTTAGGTTATAAGCACGTACTTCCACATATGGTTTGATAACTTATGGTATACTACAGGAAAGCTTGTGAACATTTCAATTGACTTTCATTGAAGCACGCAGTGTAAAAATTACTCAATTAAAGTACAGGTCTTCTTGTCAACATAGAACAATGTGGGCATAGTAATACCTACTACCTACTTTATGTATATTCGTTCCTCATGAGTACTCTGTAGCCTTTTCGCTAAAACAATCATGATTTCCTTTTAGTAAGTATTAAATTTCTGGCAGTGTCTCAAACCGCAGTTTTCACTTTGAGGAAATTACAATAATACATTGCAGTTATTTTAAATTATTCGTTGGCTTTAGGCTACTGGCAGGAATCGGTGGTCCTAAACTACACTAAACCTTTGTAAAGGAAGGTCCCACATCATTTTATATAACATTGATACAGCTTTTTATTAATAATCACTATTCAATACTTACTTGGCACCCGTATCAACAACTGTGTAAAATGTGGACCAGAAAAATAGTTGAAAGCCATATAAGTTCCACATAACTTTTGTAAGGCTCGGCTTCGGTTTGCGAAGCTGCTCTTCCCATTTTTTGTCAAACACTTCAGAAAGCTGTTCACTTTTTTGATCATTGAGAGTTTCATATAAATCTTCTTCTTCTATCGGCCTCTTCAGTCCAAGCTTAAATAGATGTCTTAGCCACCTTTAAGAAGAAACACGACACTTAGCAGCGTAATATTATAACATCAATAAAATGCATGTGTAGGCATTAATATTGAACTAATATCTATTATATTGTACAAATAAGTTTTGAGGGATTTTAACACGGTGGTGTAATCACATTAAATCACATCGGAGGATTTATATTGAAGGATCATCATTTCCAATTAAAAATCAGTACCTGTTATATCGCTAGAATGTTAACATCATACTCTCATTGTGCTCTAACCATGTCAACCTCTGTGGCAATAGAACACAATTTGCTTCTCTGGCTTATATTTGCAAAAAGTACTAAGGGTCATTGATTGCTTTGTGTAGCATATGAAGAACCATCAATAAAAACATTCAAGTATTGGTTCCGTCGTTTTGAGAGTGGCAATTTTGACACCAGCAACAAAGTAAAGGAAGGAAGGTTAGCCTCATGAAATCATCACTCCAGCCCAAAGAAACCATCACTGGGGGGTATTACCAACAACACTTGATGTAAATGAGGTGATCATCCAAGCCCGAACCCCCAATATGTCAAAAGACATGATAAAGTAATTTTTCAGCACCACAACTCTTGGCCACTTATTGCAAAATTTGTCAAGAACACATTTCCAACGCGGAATCTGTAAGCTATCTGAGAGATGAGTAAAAATTGTAGCTTACGATGAACAGTACTTTGAGTAAACTTAATTTTACCATTTTCTCTTAATAAAGCTTCAAAAAAAACCCTCAAAACTTATTTGTACACCCAATAACGTACTATAATGTTCGGTTCAGTAACAATTAATTGCTTTCCATTTCTATTTCTAATAGAAAATGTTCCAGGAATCAATTGGAACTAGTTTGAAGTAATTAATAATTTTCCATTACACATTCAATGGAATTTATTAAGCCTATTTTGGAATTGAAATGTTAAAAATTAAATTTTTTCAAGTGTACAGTAAATAAAACTAGTTGAAGTAATTCCAAAGGGATTATATTGATTTTAAATATCAGCTCAGTGCCCACCCAAATTTGAAAATAAACACAGAGATATGAATGTTTGAAGATAAAAGTACATGCCAATGTCCATCAAGCAGACGGATAAATTAAAGCTACATAAAATCATTATCTCTTATTATTCGTTGATCATATCACAACACAGCAACAGTAGATATTAATAGTGTTCGGTATATTACATAAAGTTTCACGTGACTTGCGTTACTTTAATTCCAGCGCGTATATTTAATGAAACAAGTGTAACATTCAGCATGTTCATTTTGGCGATGAGCTTAAGAAAATCATAACAAGTTTCCTACATTTGAATTTTTCTTTAAAATTAAAGATTATTCAAGCAAAGGGCAACTCAAATGCAAAAATGTATTAAATATACATATAAAGGTAGTGAAATTGCAATTTCATAACAAACAAACAAACACGGATATTTATAATATCTCTGAAAACCAAGTCAACTCACAAACATTTTATACGTGAGTTCAAGAACATTACAAACAATTGCACGTGGAATGTCTTCTTTAGAACGATATTATCTACAGCAGCCAAAATAATTATCTTATCAAGCACGCACTTTGTACTCATAAGCTAACAGTCATATATTTAAATATTATATATGTGTCTCACGTTTTTTAACTCATTTTAGATACCATGTAGTTTTCCACACTAATATTAAAATATCAGCGTTACAACGTTTCAATTCTGGTTTCAATAGATTGCTATGTAATGTGTAATAGAAACTTGTTTAGGCTATGAATATGTAATAACAACGCGGTTCAATGCTCTGAATAATTAGATAGTTATAAAACTTGTAGTTAAATTATTGTGTTTGTGAAGAGAGTTGACATTGAACTCGTGATTTTTACGTTCACTCGTGATTCCCATTCAAAGAGACAAATCAAATTGTTGTTGACTCTGGAATTGATCTATTAATTATCTAAATCTATTTTAGTAAGATACATTTTAATAACATAAATGGGGGACCATCCAAAACATAAAAATTATGAAAGGATATACTCACCAAAACGTCAACCTGGAAAATATTGTGGCGCTTTTAACCGGGTGTGGTTGCTTAGCTGCAAAATCTTCTCCACTTTTGAACATTTTTAACTTATTTTCTTCTTAGTAAAATCACAGTTTTATGTGTAATTAAAAATTTTATCGCCTCATAATTATATCTAAAATTAAAATGTTCACAATTCACTTGAATTTAATAAAAAACTCAAAAATTGAACTACTGAACAAGAGAGCTCGTGTTGAGTGTCGTTTGTTAATCAAGTAATTGACCAGTCTGTCTTAACGCTTGAACATTCCCAAATTTTAACTTATCGTTCATCAAACAAAACCATTGAAATTTTCAAACAAACATGAACTAGATAAAATGTTCTGTTGGGTTAAAAATTCTTAAAATTATTACCAAGCCCGCATATCTATCAAAGTGAGTACTCGCCCATTTGGAATCAGTTAATTTTGTATAGCTGCTCGGTAGTAGTATTTTATTCTGCAATTTACTTTATTTTCTCATACTTGTTTTTGATAAATAATTCACAAATAAACCATTAAAACTGTCTAATCGTGTTTGAGACATAAATTATTTAATCATTTTGGGTATCGAAATTTTTATTACTTAGTTTTCTTGGCGTCGTCAAGTGATACGTGTTATCATGTATGTTTCTATGATGTATTATATGCATTTTTGATAAGAGTATTTATGTTTTATACAACTTCCTTACGAATTTCCCACTTCAATCCTTTCAATTTCAAATTTCCTATAAAGCATCTTTATTTTGTTATTCCTCGGGTTACAGAGAATGAAATATTTATCAAACTTCCAAATGTATCCTTGGAAGAAGTATTAATCAAATAAGGGATTAGGAGAGTTTATATCATTAATGCCAAAGTTGTTACACAGAAGTAAACACTACCGGACCACTAGGAATTTCGTATGAAATTGCAAAATTATGAAATAAATTAAATTGAATTTTTGAGTCTTCAGACAAAATTCTACAAGCAAAACATTCATAGATGTGTGATGTTGTAGCGTTGAGATATACTCCAAATCTATACCAAGAATATGGCTTTGAACGCTGTCTTCCTACACATAATTAATAATGTATGTAGTATATAAAATTTCGTCTTACAACCCTCAAGTCATAGCTGTACTACATGTACATAAGCTTCATATTGGTTGCAAGAGCTTTATCACAAACCAAAGAACAATTATTTTTAAGGAGCTTAGCTTCCTAAGATTTTGATATTGGAAAGCTCAGTTCCAGTTCAATATAACCTTGGTTTTAGTTATTAAAATATATTAAAATCACGAAATTTTTCAAACATATGGAATATAGAAGTGCATTTTTGATAGAATACTTTTAACTGTCCTCTGAATTATTATTTACATAATGATAAGCACCAGTGAAACATTGATGAGGTTATATGTACTTGATGCAAGAAGACTGACAGGATTGTTACATGTTTAAGGAAAAACCACGTTTCCGAAATTTATAAGCTTAAGACCCTAAATATATTGCACACATGCTAGAGGCTTTATCTACATAATTTATAAAGCTATAGCCGGTGATAAAATTTCACTAGTTTCCCACGTACCTAATAGATATCGCTGATATACTCAAGAAATTTTTCCGAATTGAAAAATTAAAACACTTTCTCCTGAACATGCTCAAGGTCGAGTCGTGTTATAAACACATTGGATTAGTTATCTTGACAGCATCGTCATAGTTGTTTCCACAATCAATTTTAAAGTTTTTATCAGTTGGAGAATGAAAAACGCGTTTTATTGTGATAACAGTCAGCATAGTTGGTTATTGACAGATTAAACGCCAGACGCCCAAGGTTCAACTGCATGCACTTGTAATTCGTTTTGGTAACATCAAAAACTGATATCACATTCGAAAGTGTTTGCTAAATATTCACTCTTGTTGTTCGAATGCAAGTGCATATAGTAACGGATTATCGCAAGTGCCATCCAATTGTCAGACACCCCCTAAGTAAAATTTCAGAATATTTTTAGATGCCAGAAGGTCCTTCAGATCAGTGGGAAACATAACACTACTTAAAAGAATTCAAATATCTCATTATTAACATCATTAAAAAAATAGTTTTTGAATCGCTTAAGGTTTATCTTTGTGCCAGGAATTAACAGGAAGGTTTTTGAATTCAAACATTGGATAAAATTTTAAGTTTCGCGACCATAATTAAATTTAAAGTTGAAATAGTTAGACATTAAAACGGCTCAAATCACGTTAATGTTTTGAATGTCTCAACGCGGATGACTATTCACTTGTTTTGATAGTACCACCGTCTTTTTATGGAATTGGAATAATCACCCAGTTTAAAATTTTTAGTAAATATTCATGACTTGAATAACAACAATAGCAACGAATCTTTCAACCCACAACTTCACGATATCACAAAATAACACATGAAATGCCGTTTTCGAGAATTGTCTTTCACTTTTTAAAATAAATAAGATGATATTCACAACAAAACAAACAGAAATCTTGTTTTGATCGAAAAATTGTGTATGAAAACATTCAGTGTGATCGTGTCAAGCAATTCAATAACATTTGACTTTGCCTTTTCCTCAAAACAACTAGAATAAACCTGCTGACTTCGAATAACTTCAATACATTTATCGATTAATCGAAGCCGAAATTAATTTAAATAAAACAGACATACATTGGTGCACTGACGTAGTCGAATTAACGTCTTGAGATGTAAGGAAATAAAGAAACAAAAATGCATCACAGAGATTCTCAATAGTACAAGTTTATGAAGACTACAAAGAATCAGAAGAAACATGATTTCACTGCACTGAATAAAGTTCGGAAAGAAAAATTTTAATAAATTTTTGAATTATTCAAACCATACTCAACACTTTCTCTTATCCAGCAAACGCACTACGTACCACACTCAGAACTATTTGAACTTGACAAACTTGAGTCTTCAAAATAGAAATTCAAAAACTCAAACTCAGGAGATGGATCCCGCGAATATTAAACGATCCAACGACACAATCCAACTAAAAGTAGCGGATTAACTGGAGGAATTTCAGAAAAAGTCTGAAGTCAAGTCATAATCACTCTGCTCTTCAAAACCTAGAAAATGTTTACTCTAGGCGTCGAAAAAAGTTGTTTTGTTATAATCCACTGAGCAATGTAATTTTTGGCCACTTTATGACTCTCTCTCACTCTTTTCCCTTATCAACTCGTCAAAAAATGAGAGGCCGTTCTCGTTGGATTGGAAACACAATTTTTGTCAGAGCGTTGAGCTTCCAAATAATTGTTTTGCTGTACAGAATATTCCCAGTTCCCACATGCTAACATAGCGTTGGTGTCTAACTAACGTTGAGTTCCTTGAAGAGTGAAAATTGACTCGTGCCTAATTGTTGAAACCTTACATTCTCACCTAAGAATAAATGATTAATAACCAGATTTCTAGGAAATTTTCTATCTATTGAATTTTCCTAAATCACATACGTGACAAATGATTGCCTTAAAGGATGGATGGATCCTTAAAGAAAAATTTGGTCAGAATAAAATTTGTAAGCATGGTACGAGATAGCGAATGATTAAAGTTTTGATACCACGGGTGCACCATCACCTATCTTCTAGATTATTTCACTAGAAGGACTCTCGAGAAGAAACTTTGCCCATCACATATGTACATACTTCTCATCGTAAATTGTATAGAATCTGTGTTTGAAGGGTATAAACATCTATTGAATGTTTATGGTGCGTTCTCGATGCTAGCTTGGAGTGAAGTGTGTTGAAGCTGACTCTGGCACTCGTTTCCAATGCCAGAGTGGATTTACTTCACATCCATCTGTCGAGCATAATTTCAGTCGTTTTTAATTATCAAAATTATAATATTCTTTCCACATAACATAACCATTTTTGAATTATTATGTCTTTATTACATTAGAACAGAAAATGTTTTCCATTTTTTCCCAAATTTTACTAAGCTAGGCTTGGGAACTTAAGGAAATCTAAAGTGAATTTTTAATTTTACAACTCTGCACTCATACAAACGCCCTACAGAAATCATATATCATCATATATCAAAGGAATTGATTTGTAGTACGATACGAAAACTCAATCTTTATTCCACATCTTTGATAAATTTTAAACCACATCGTTAGGTGGCTGTCACATAAGTACACCTACTTAAATTATAGCACTTGATTATCGCATAAGACATTAATCATTGATTAATTTTATATGATAATATCATTTTGAATATAGGTTAAGCTCTTGTTATTCTCATTACGGCGAGCGATATACTTAACAGCTTGTCAGTGTTGCATAAGCTAAAGCAAGATCCTATATAACCTTATCGAAAAATGGTTTTTGTAGGAATATTGTATTTTTAACTAATAAAATACCAGACTCAATAAATCACCCGTACAACAATTGTTGGAAAATAAGTGAGTTTTTATTTTATTTTATAATAATGAATGTAAAAAACTCAATTCCATCGTTGCCAACACAAGCTTTGCTTCTTGTTTAATATAAGTATACTGTACATTGCCTCCTTGTTGCTTTAGTTCTAAGATTAGTCAACCCTTCACGTTGTATCTAAATACATACATATTTACATTACGAAGTTACAAGAAATGATTACAAAAACTTTATCACAAAGAAAAACTCGCATGCTTCGTGTCACTAAACGCTTTCAAAGCTAAACAATTGCGTTTAAAAATGCGAGTGTGAATGTTTTAACTCATAAAAAATACGAAAACCTTTTTTATTTTTATTTCCAGGGCACGATGGAGTGAGAATCGAACAATTTTTAATACACCTAATCCCCGGCTCATGAATGTATCCTTGTTGCGTGACAATAATAAGTTGTTACATGGAGGTGAACGACGCGGCTCCAGAATGTCGGTAAGAGTACCTTCACGCCAACCAAGTATGGCATCCTTACGACCGCATTCACCCAATCCATCGTTAGGTAAGACAGGTATTGTATTGTTCGAATGCACTTTATTATATTTAATTTGAAAAGGGACCCATTTTTGTTAAACATGTTTTAACAATTTACATTGTATGATTTTAAATTGTTCAGTTTAATTATTGGTTTATTTATTTTTTAAATTTTTAAACCGTTTTAAACAGTACGTCAATATGAATAAATTGTGAAAACCAAACTTATTCGTATTTCCCAAGCTTTAGGTCACAAGTCAATGTAAGGAGAAGTGATAAAGAGAATACATGTTTTAACAGTATAAGGTTTTCACGGTTTAAACATTGTACAAATTTCAGTAGTCACAATATACTTGCAACAATATTTTTCCTTAGCTTTTGTGCCTGAAATAATCAAAAATAATTATTCATTTAATGAGAAAATCAATTACAATGCCATGTGTAATCATGTCATGTATGTATATATTATAATAGCATAATTTACTTTTGGTTTGTTTATAGGATCGTATCAATGAACTTTTATATTACCCTATACTAAACCAATTGACATTGCAGTTATAGCAATACTATTGATATTCATACTATTTACAAGAAATTCAAAAATTATTTTAGGTAATGAACGTAGAATGCCGCGTTCTAAAAGCAATACGAGATCAAATGATTCTAGAAATAGTGAACTATCGAATCAATCAAAAATCGTTGAATATCCCACAACAAGTGCATCCGCTAGTACATCATCTTCAGCAAACCACGTGAAAACGAATAAATTTTAGAATGAAAAAAAGTGAAATAATAATTGAATTAATTGTTTCTGAAATGACGTTGTGTGTAAAAAGACCGTATAAATATGTACATATCAACATAATAATTTATAAGCATTCAAATATAAAGTGATGAAGAAGCATTAAGCGACTGTTAACAGGTATCTTCAATACACCTTCGAAGACATGCTTCAAGTTGTACTCTTTTACATTTAAACTAGACTTTGAAGTGTAAAGTTTCACAAATCTTATGTTTAAACGTTTGCTAAACATGAGTCTGTAATATTAGATTCTTAGATACATCTCTTCGACTAGAATTCTAGTTAGAAAACTGTTTTTTATTTAAATATACAAAATTATATTCAAAACACGAGGGTTTACATGTTTAGTCGAATTTTATTTTTAAGTAATAAAATTTTATTTGAACACAACCAAATACAAAATATCTTTATAACTACGCGGACAAGAAATTTGCACATACTTTCAGCATTCTTTGAAATCACTGGTTGATTGGCACAAACTACCTGCAATCACTAGTAGTAATTCACTCAACACAAACCTTATATTTTTCATCAATTACTATACCTCGAACGTGCAAATATGAATCGCGATACCCACAATAATTGGATTTTTTCTTCCCAATTTTGTACATTATCATATAATATGTAGATGCATCATTTGAAATTTCCCTGTAGCCATCGAAAACCCAAAGGAATATCATATGCATTGACACTCACATTTCTCATGAACGTATCATTATGAAAAATGAGATGTAGAGAAAACACATGCACAAAGGATTTGCGAATGCATGCTCTTAAAAACTGTAGTAGGTATATGTACATATATAGAAAATGACAATAATTAATGTTATGCAAACATAGTTCTCTACAAATCAAGGAAGTTATTGGCATGATGTTCATCGACTATCACATCTTTTTGATTTAGTGTGAAACATCGTTTGTATTTTTTCTTTCAGAAATCATATTAGTAACTAGCTCAAATGTGTGTTCTATATACTCTACAACTAGTGTATCTTATACTTGACGAAAGAAACTTACTTGATGTTTACTAAGTCTTAGCTAAGATTAAATAATTTTCTCACGAGTTGATTCAACAACACAACAGTCCTACATGTTCAATGAGTATTCTATTGTATATTATTTTCCCATTTAGGTTTTATTCAGTTTCTTAGACTTTATTTTTGTTTTAGTAACAAGTTGAATTATGTTGTTGGCACTATATTTCTGGAAGTAGATGTGTGAGCCAGGTCTCATAAGTATTAGAATTGATTAGTGAAGTTATTTTGTAACAGATATTTGATTAATTTTGATTTTAAATTACTTTTGAACGCAATTCAGGATCACGACGAAGCTCGAAAGGAAGCAGCAACGCATCAGCAACTTCAACAAGATCTAACCGTAGTACAACTGGACTTGCAAGTAACAACTATAACAATGAGATGAAGAATGATTATCCTAATCCATCTCAACAACCATTGGTGACACATATAACAACAAATCCAGCAGTTGAAAGCGTTGCAGTCGAAATATTTGAGCCAAAATAAATAGCCGAACATTACTTAAAGTTGTAACACTTATTAGATCATAAATGGTGCAAGAAATGAAAACCCTAAATGAAGAAAAAGTCAAACATAACAATGGATGGATAAAGTAGTAAATACTGTGCAAATATATAAAAATTATGATTAAATTGTGACCAAGGAAAACGCGCGTAGAAATTAAATTAAAAATCGAAAAAACAAGAATTGTGGTGATTAATTAGTTAAAATTCTCTTAATAGTAAAAATTTAATAACATCATGGATTTATAGACAAATGAATATACTACGCCTAATGCAAAACTTAGTGATACATATTATTATACACACATAAATATATATGATATACATAAACTATTTAAAAATTTATAGATCTAAATTCATGCAAGACTCTTACGTTGAAAACACCTTGAATTAATATGATGTAGCAATTTAATAAGGAAACAATTTTCTAATTTACACTTTCAGTTTTTAGAAGATATTGCAACTGGTGCAGTTTTAGATAATAGATTATGCTTCGAGAGTAGATTTTGAATAAATAGTACGCATGGTTTTTTAAACTCATCTGTAACGTTCATTTAGTGATTCAATGAAAAAAGCACTATTTTGGACACCAGACTGAAAATGTTGTTCCACAAGCAAGCGTGCAAAGCAAACGAAGTTTTTATTCAAATATAATTTTCATTTGAAGTAGATGAGATAAATAAACATTAAATGATTAGAAAATACAATTTCTTCAAAAAGACGTTACTTGCCGTTGTACAATACAACGTATTGATTTGTTGTGATTGCTTCATTTCTTCTTAAAACAATCAAAATTTTCTAATACTTAAAAGAATATTTCTTCATAAATCGCTACTTTCTAGGGACCATATTTCCGCAAAATATGCGTTTCATACACATATTGATAAGAATATATTATTCAATATTTAATTATATAGCTAGACAAAATTTGATTTTACTTACTTACAATGCATATTATACACTTTTATTGAACCCAATTATAAATTGCTTTCGAACATGTATCGCACATAAACAAATTTGTCATGTGCAATCATGATTTAAATGTTATAAGTACCTTCTCTATACGAAAAACAATTAATTTGTTTTCATCTAAATTTATATTGATTGAAAACAATAAAAAAATTTTGAAAGATAAATCAAAATCACAGTAAGAAATTTTGTTCAAATTAATAGTTTTAAATTTATCTGCATATTTATATATTAATCGTACAGATAAAGCTTTTATTTATCGTTTGGATGTCAAAAGCAAACGTGATATTTTTAAAAATATATATAATATATACATTAACATAAAAATTTAGTATTTATCAATATATAAATATACATACATAATATGCACTTATTACGCGTGTTTAAGTATTTATTATAAAAATATGAAATTTGTCAACAAACGAGAGGGGGGCACAAATTAATAATTAACTGAGTGTAATTATATAATGTTTCATATAATGTAGACATTATATTATTTGGTATGCTTGAAAGGTTTACTTCTTTAAGCAACAAAGTTAAAATATATATGGACATGGTACCAGTTTTAGCAAAACTAAAATACAATCAAAAGATAAATTGTGCAGGGAATGGGAAAACTGTCCAATTTTCTTTCTTATCTCGTTACATTCAATCTTACTAACGAGAGTATTGTAATAAAGTTTATACCATAAATATTCAATCAATGTTTGGTTAATTTGTGTTGCAATAATTATTTGTAACAAACGTTTATAATATATACTCTGTCTTAGACATACAAATAAAAATTTAAAAAATTACTTTTAATAGCGTCCAAGAAGTTTTAACAATATATACTAAAAATACAATAAATTCAAAAGATCACTTGTACACAAGAATAGTACTATATATTACTTCTAATTCAAACAATAATAAATTTAAGTAAATTCATAAAGAATATGTATGTTTTGCATTGATTTTCTTTAATGCTTCAGTAGAGTATATTTATTCACTTTTAACATTTTAATTAAGCACAAATTTGCATTTGAGTTCTAATTTAATAACATATGAAATAATTGTAAGTCATCAATGATAATATTTTTCTCGAAAAAGGGAAGCTTTCTTGAAGAATATTTTCTTAATGTTACAGAGACTTATGATGATTTTCATATAGAAAAACATTTCTATTATTATAGACTATTAGTATGAAGGACTATAATATTTCAATGTCCAATTCTAAGGAAAAAATTTCAAATAAGTTAATAAATATCATGTTTATAATGTTATTATTTCAAGAAAAAGTGTTAGTTGTATCCAAAACGCTTTGAGTACATATAAACAGCTACACTATAATTCTATAGTTATAGATCATACTGTTTAACATAACAAAATACGTTTCCCTGTAATAAATAAACAACGACGGTACGTGAAGGAATGAAATATTTATTAATATATATAAAACATTATTTACTGCTTATTTGTGCTTGTACTGTAACGTGCAAAAATAATTTCATTTTTATAAATCATAATTACAAATGATTGAATTATAGTTACAAAGTTAGCGAAACGCTCATATAACCAGAATTATATATAAAATATTTATCGAAAAAGTTAATAGAAGTTAAAATGTATAATACTGATATATATATATACATATAAGATTTTTAACTAGCCTTCAACACGTCGAACATAAGCAACTTCTAAATCTAGCTTTATACACCAACGGACAAAATCAAAATATATACAAGAGTAAACTTTAAGTAAGCTTGAAAATTAAAAATTGAAAAAGCTATACATACCAGTAAGTAAATGCTATAATAAAATCGGAATATTTCTTTTCAAAAATTTCCAATTTTCATTTTACTATACAAATGTAATTGCGTTATTAAAAATTTTTTGATCCTTATATGATTTATGATTATTACATTGCTAGAAATTTTCATACAACAAATGACAATTACTAATTATAGTGAAATTTTCTATATAACATACAAACATTTATATTTCTATACCGACTACAACAGAATAAGAATTTGAACAAATCATATATATACATAGCTGTAGTCTAGAAAAACTATATCTTGAAAATAGTACTTTTACAAGCCGCGGTAATAGTCAAACGAAAATATACACTATGTATGATTCAAACTAATGTACGCACTTGTAAATATGTCTTAACGAAAACAAAACAATATGACATACAATAATCATCTTCTTGATTAATGCTTTATTTGAATGCATAGAAAATATGAAGATGAAATCAAATATAAATGTGAGTTTAATATCTCTCATGAAGAAGTGCAATAATAGAAGAATATATATTTATTTTCCTGCGTAATGCATTCCATAGCGTGCGGAATACAAATTTATATAAGTACTTTTAAGTCTCTATACACATATGTATTTGAAAATATTTGATTATACTATCATTTTCATTAATATAAAAGAAAAAATCTATTTATTACAAATCCTTCTTAGTAAATGAATCAATATGAAAATATGAGACATTGCGTTATCAATAACATCTTTAATAATACGAGTTAAATTGAAAATTAATATTAACTAATGAGACGAAAAGCAAATGTATCAACACTTTACAACAAAACACATTCTTTACAGAATTTTAATAAATAAAATATACATATTACGTCAACTTCAGAAAATGTTATTTGAGTTTTCTTCTAACCAGTAAATATTATACATACATTCAATGACGATCAACTTACCTTTCCTAGTAAGAGTCCGTTCTGAATACAACATATGAAATATGAAGGAATAACTACATATTTACTTCGATCTTCTCACTTTGATGATATCCACTTCTGTGTGCTTGATAGAGGAGTTGTAATATCTCAGGCGAGTTTTGGCAAATAAAATTCACTAAAAGATAAATTTATAGTAAATACAACTTACGTACTGTTTTCCTGTGAATTTACAAACCAAAACTATAAATAAAACTCAATTTGTTCGTTAAAAAAATTGTCTGTATTTAAGAATAATGAGATAAAACTGAATACTAATTTTCAAAATCACAATTTTTCTATTCACAAATACATATATTCATTCATAAGTACTGCCTGTTCTATGCATTTCGTTTACGTTTTAAGTACATTTCATTTACATCGTTAAAAATATTTGCTTACTTTATTGCTTCACTGTGATTGTCTAATAACAAACTGTATTAAGGTATTCGATTTTCATTTTGATTTAATGATTTATCATTATAATTACTTTCTGCAGTTTGTATTAATATAGTCGCTGTAGCATGTCCAGTTTGATCTACAAGCTTTCTCAAAAATCCACCAGATTTTTGTAACAGTTCATGTGGATGCCCAAATTCCACAGCACGACCTGCATCAATAACTAAAACTTTGTCACTATCCATGACAGTGTGTAATCGATGTGCTATTGTTAATACGGTGCATTCAGCAAATTTTTTTCTTATAGTAGTTTGAATAAGTTTGTCCGTCCTGAGAAAGCACAAAGATTAAGTTCAACCTGACTAGCAAGATATTGAAAAATGTAACTTACTCTGGATCTACATTGGCGGTAGCCTCATCTAATATAAGTAATTTGTGGTTTCGTAATATAGCACGAGCCAAACAAACTAATTGTCTTTGACCCATACTGAAATTCGACCCTCCATCGGACATTTTACAATTAAGACCACCAATCAAATTCGAGACGTGGGCCTTTAGTTCCACTTCTTCGAGAGCATTCCACATCTCTGCGTCTGTTTTTTCATCAAAAGGATCTAAATTGAATCTCAGTGTCCCCGAAAAGAGCACTGGATCTTGGGGAATAATTGAAACTTTGCTTCTAAGATCATGTAAGCCCAGCGTGCTTGTGTCAATTCCATCAATCACAATCGCTCCTTCATTTGTGGCAAGACGAAATATTGCCTGTATAATTGAAGACTTTCCAGCGCCTGTTCTTCCAACAATTCCAATCTTTTCTTTCGGTTGTATAGTAAAATTCAGATCTCTCAAAATGTAATCACTATCTTCTGAGTACTTCAATCGAACATTTTGAAACTCTAATTTTCCTTTATCTGGCCATTCTGCTGGTGGACGATACTTTGGTAAAGTTTCAAGTGGTGGTTCTGGCTTCTGTTCAGCGTATTCTAATATTCTCTCAACAGATGTCATATGATTTTCCAATTCCGCAGTTTGTCGCATTCCCCATTGGCACATACCGACCATATTGACACATTGCATTATTGCCAGTCCAACGTCACCACTATAAGCTTTTTCACTTAACAGCAAGAAGCTGTAAGTAACAACGCCAATATAAACAACGCATATCATGTCTAGCCAGAATGCAAAGGCTCTTGCAGTCGCCAAAAAGAGATACCAAGGTGATGCATTATAATTTTGATGTTCATGGAACTGCATTTCCAAAACCTCTTGAGCCTTTAATGCCCTAATAGTAGTAAGTCCTTGAAAAGTTTGATTTGTATGAGAGTAAACAGGACTTCGAGCTGGAAAACATTAAATATGAGCTAATTGAAATTGAGATGAATTGGCTAAGAAACTTACACATTGATTCAATTCTTTTGATGCTACGTCCCGTATTAATGTATATGATTCGCACTAAATAAAATAGAAGTGCCACAACCGCTGCAGGTATGAGTAGCCAATAATTTGCAACAGCTACAATTATAAGGACAGAGGCAAGATCTACAAAAAACTATGTGCGAAAATCATGAGTTAGTGTGCAATTTAATTGAATCAAAATCAAGTTTACTTACTGAAAAGCAGTCAATCATTGTTTCAGGAAGAATAGTATCAACAGAATGTATGTCCTTTGAAAATCGATTCAATATCCTTCCAGACGGATTTGTGTTGAAAAATTGCATGGCAGCACGTGTTATTCCTCGAAATAGTTTATCATGCAAACTTAGTGAAATTCGAAGGCACGTAAGGAAGAAACCAAATGTTCTTAACAAGTAAAATACTAAGGCCAATCCCAAAATCACAGTATATATCATAACATAAGTCTCTCGCTCGGCTTCAATTAAACTTGTCCAAACATTTGAACTTAAGCTAGTTACGTTTGTTTCTAAGTAACTAATGTTTGTATCATTAGGCACTAAGCTTGTTTGATTTCGAGACAATGTAACAGACTCTTCCCAAATAACCCTATGAAAAGGAAAATAAGCATTTAAACAAAATATTTTTAAGAAATTCATTATTCTTACCATCTTGAAATGAAATAGTCAACACCAGTTAGTAGGACTCTAGCGATGAGGAACAATGTTACCATACTTACAAACGCTGTACAACTGTTAATTGCTTTGAAATAAGATTTGTACACACTAAATCCTACTGATCCGATGGCTTGTAACTCCTTACGATCTTCACCAGTGTCTTCAGTTGGTTTTCTTACTTCTGTTTTTGTGATATTTTCAAATTTTTTATCAACGGTTTCTTTTTGATCACCAGCTTCGTCATGAGCTTGTGCAGCGAAAAATGTGAACTTATCTAAATCTTGGATTTCTTGATAACTACCCTGAATCTCAACTCGTCCGGCTGCTATCAAGATTAAATGTTCAACAGCTTTCAAATATTGAAGTTGATGAGTAACAAGAATACACGTTTTGTTCTTAAGAAAACTTTTGATGCAATTTTCAAAAATATGTTTTCCAACATGGGTATCAACGGCCGATAGTGGATCATCTAGAATGTATATATCTGCCTGTTTGTATATTGCACGAGCTAAATGAACTCGCGCTTTTTGGCCACCACTCAAACTTACTCCTCGTTCGCCTACAATTGTAAGATCTCCATGTGGAAACAATTCTAAATCCTTTTCTAGCCCACAAACACGGACCACCTCATTGTAACGGACTTCATCGAATTCTTCAATAAATACAATATTCTCTCGTACGGTAGATTCAAATATCCACGGCTCTTGACAAGCGTAGCTAAGAACACCATTCGTATGAATCTGTCCTTTATCAACTTCCAATTCGCCAACCATTACATTCAATAATGTAGATTTTCCCGAACCAACAGGACCAACGATTGCGCACAGTTTCTTACCAAGAATTTCAATGTTCAAGTTTTCAACTCCAGTTGCCGATGCTCCTTCTTCAGGAGTCCAACTCGCTGAAACATTTTCAAGAACGATTCCTTTTTCATTCAATTCTCGTTTAGGTTTTATTTCATCTATGCTGATATCGTTCTTTTGGATTTCACCATTAGCTATTATTGATCCATTTTGAGACTTTAGATTGCCATTGATTGTATATGGTTGAGAAGCAAATTTTCGTTTTCCTTCAGGCTCTAGAAGAAACTCCTTGACACGCCGTGCTGAAATATATGCTTCAGCACAAAATGTGATTGCCATTGGCCAAAAACGAACCATAGAATCGTTCAGGATATAAAAGTACGATGTTACTATGAAAACTTGTTTTGCTGTCATAAGATCTCCTAAATATATATAACTGACTAAACTAAGAAATATCGATACTCGGGATATCATTGTGGTGGAATACAATCCAGCGTGAATATATACTGTTCCCTTCACTGCGTTTATTTCTTTCCGTCTCACTTTGTCCACTAGTACAGCAAATGATTTTTCCCATGCATACATTTTAATAACCTGAATTCCCTGTATGATTTCATTCATTAATTTTACCCTGAGATCAGTTCTTTCTGCAGTTTTCTGACGGTAATACGCCGCTTTTTTAGCTCCCCAAGCCTGAAGCGGTATAAAGCTTAACATGAACGCAACACCTATCACAGCTGATACTCCGATTTGTAGATACATGCAGTAACCAATTAGTACAGCTTCTATTGGCCCTTTCCATAAATCATGTACAAAACAAAATGCTATATCAAATTTTCCTAAATCGTTTGATAAAATATTAATTGCTCTCCCACTTAAACCTTCATTCGATGAGGTTTTTGATATTCTTAAGGCTTTCTGGTATATTAATCCTGAACAGGCTAATCTCACTTTAGTACCAATAGTAAATATATAAAATATATATTGATGAAATACTAAAACTGGTATGAGTGAGCATATAACAATTCCTAGAGCATAAAGATATGCTGATTCCTTGCTTACATCGCCATTTTCTTTTTGCGCAAAATATGAAACAAGTCCTCCCAAGCACAGAGGTTGTGCTATTCTGTAAAATAATAGTACTTTCTTATAAATCTTTCATAAAATACTTATTATCGAAAACTTTACCTAGTGCTTGTTTCTGCAACGCAAAACAACAATCCGGCAATTATACAGCATGGGCCATAAGCCCGGTACAAAACTCGAACAACGCTAGGCTTCTCTCGTCTTAACTCTTCGTCCCACAATTTGTTGAATTTATTTGTCAATACTTTACTGTTTAAACTAGGAATGTTATCGTATAATTCATCTTCGTTTAATGGTTCCTTGAAACCTTTTCTAAAGAGATCCCTTAACCACCTGAAATGAAAAGACATATGCATCAATTAAGTTGGTCTTATAAATATGTATTTTTTCCTTTTACTTATTTACATTAGGTATGTTTGAGAAACAACGATTTCTGGCGACTCGATATATGTGGGAACATGGAAGGAAAAGAAAATGTGCTCGGGAATCGGGATAGATCAGTGGTCAGAGCATTTGCCCGGCAAGCGGAAGGTTCGATTCCCGGTCTCGAGCATTCAACATTTTCTTCCTTCATGTTTTACAGATTTTCCAGACGACTTGGTGCCATCTACAGAACATAATCGAAACAAAAATTTTCACATCGTATGTTTAAACCCTACAAGACGTATTTACCGAAGACAAGTACTAGACAATCTTACACCGGAATTTTTGGTATAGCACTGATAGAAATTTCTTATATGTTTTTGTAGTGAATGTATTTTTAAGTAGAATAAATTATATTTTTATCGGGGAATAAAAGGAATAAAAGGAAGGCATTTCATATTTGAAAACACAGCAATGTGGTAATTTGCAAGACAATTCAAAGTTCATATAAAGTTTATTTGAATTCAAGTGCTAAGAGAAGACAGTTAACTAAAGTTAATAATTTTAACATCTAACTAACACCTCGGACCTCTACCTCAGTACTTTTTAAGCCGGTGCTCTGGGAATCCTAACTTGTGAATAATGAAATAGTTAATCAAATCATCTAATTAATGAATAAAATATAAATATATCAAAAACTTGTTTTTTAGAAAAGTCATCTTAGAATGTATGCACTATAATTATATCGAAAAATATAACATTGGCATTAGTTGTTTAGTTATTAAATTTCGGCAAGAAGTGTTGTATGGCGGCAACCCCAAACCACACCTTTAAAAATGGTCGGCCACGTTATTACACAAAATTTCAAAGCATTAGCTTCTATAGTTACTTAGATTTAACACATATTAAGTCAAAATTTCGTATATACACAGGAGAAGTATTGGAACGGATCCTTGTCGAATTACAGCCGACTATCTTTTGTAGTTTCACAGTAACATTTGGGCACCTTGGGGTTGTACGGTGGCTTCCCGAAGCTGTTGTCCGAACATGTTCCAATTCAATACAGTAATACCCCGAACTTACGCGATAAGTGGGACTGAGCGATGACCGCGTAAGTCGAATTCGTGTAAGTCGGGTTATAAAAATGAAATAACAAACAGGCACTACGGGGATAAGAATGTATTTATCCGTAAATAAATACAATAACACAAAATAAAGTATAGCTATGAGTTGATTCCGTGCGACAAGTCTATGGTAAAGTGTGGTTCCAGTAAGTCTATAATTGATAAAACTATATAATTGAAACTTGTATGACGCTCAAACAAAAAACGAGTCGACGAGATTTGAAAATCGCGTAACTCCGGGTTCGTGTAAGTCGAGGTATTACGTCAAAAATGCGTAACAGAAATTTAAAGAGAATCGTATGATCCATTCTGGGACAAACAAATAGATATACCTACCGACCTACATCGCAGTTAATTAAAGCAAATCTAAAATAATTAACTTTGATGGAAAGAGTTGAAACACATTTTCAAGACAGACATGATATAAAATCTTAATTCTGGAGGAATGCAGCGCTAACTGAAAGTACAAGTATTTTGATGGAATATTCACGTTCCTTTTTTATCAGGCGCCTGCAAATATTACAAAGGCTTATGTGCAACTAATAAATATTTATTATTCGATAAAGAATAGTGAATAAAGTCATTGACTTAAACTGCTCAATACGTAGGATTACTCATGTAAGCTCTATAGTAGATGGTGATAATTAAGTGATATTGTCACGTGTTTACTTTTATCATTTCTATACAGAAAATTACTTTTTTATGATTTCCACATAAAAAGTTTATCAGTTGAAACACAATTGGTGCTTATATCGTTCATTTCATAACGATCATTCACAGAACTAAGTCTCTAATTAAATGAAAACTTACAAGTATTTTCAACAGAGTGTCTTGTATGGAAAGAAGTTCTCAGAAATTTCCTACTTATTAAACAACTACACAAATTCGTCCATCACGGTCTTCCTCATCATTAAACTGAAAAACTATGACTTGTTTAATTAACGTCAATTAAGAACATAATAAATCATGAAATCTGGTGAAAACTGGAAAAACGTCCAATGGTAGGTAGTTGAAGACAAACAATTGAAATGAAATTCAAATACTCAATTTAAGCAATTGGTGCAGTTTTCTGGTAAACATGGAAATTAAAACTTCTACTTTGTCTCGTTTTCATGAAGATACGGCGTACCACGAACTTTTCTGTCACTCCAAGACAACTCTACCTTAAATAAATGTTTTTGTGAATAAAAGTATTCATGTTGAGTACTCGAACGGAACTGATAATACTGTAATTTTGGTTCCTCAATACAACCTTCGATACTTGACCTCAAAAATTTTGAGTTTTACTAAACGAATGTGGTTGTCGAAACTAGTTTTTTTAAATTTCGCGTACTTCAATCATTATCTTCCCATATGAAGCTTTACACAATATTTCATAGTCACATGATTTTGATCAAAGCACTGAATTTACCAAATGTCAGGTGCTAGTTTTGAGAATAAATTGTGATCGTAGTCGTTTCCAAGAAAAGTAAAGGTGTGTCACGTTCCCGTAGTTAATATCTAATCAATCGAATCGGGAAGACAATTTTTAAAATTTGTAAATTAAAGAAAAAATAGCAATATATCAATATATTTAGTCTCTTAGCAACATATAGTTTTGCCCATAATGAAGTAAAGTTTCGAAGCTTGTAATTATTTGCTTCGTTGGCACGAAACCTAATCTCCAAATTTTCATAATGAAATTACGTTTTGGTTTTGTTCATGTTCCTGTTTACTGTTTAATTAGAAATAAATAAAATAATGAGTTATCTGAAGTTATATTTAACCATTTCACGGATATATGCCTGTCAACCATATCTAATTATGTACCTGGCAACCATATCTACTTGAAATCTTGACGAAATGGCAATCTTTTCGACAATTTTGATACGAATTTTTGTATTTATTTCAACTTGGCACACTTCGATAAGAAGCCCACTCATGAATTATTTGGGTCAAATTTGAATTTTTAAATTCAATAGGAATTTCGTGAAATTGGCAATAAGAAGTAGAGGTAAAAGGTTCTACTGGGACGTCCGAATTAGCACCATGATTAACCCAATAATGCAGTTGTTTTTCCATGTAGCTATTCATTTGTGACGTGTAACTCTTTCAAAATTAGTATCTTATGACGTTATATGACATTACTCCATAGCGACGTAATTCATGACATACGTGCCCTGTATGTATATTCTAATTTTAACTATTCAAGATTATGATATGCAGTAGTACGCATGGGTTGTCGGTATAATAACAGCAGCAGAGCATATCGCTTCTTCAACTTTAAATCATTCAAAAGAAATTCAAAGTGACGTGGTCGAATATTTGTCATGGAGATGTGATTGATTTCGATAGTTGATGGCATGTTGACTACAATACAAACAGGGATATAAAGTTTGTAATTTAATGAATCAAAAGGTATCTGGGAAATTTTCAAACTTTAGGATACTCAAATTAAACTGTATTTTAACTAACTGTTTGAGTTGAAAATATAAGTTACTGAAGAACCTTAAGGATAACATACGAAAAGGCAGCCAATAACTACGTAATTTACTGCTCGACAAACTAATAACTAATAAATTAATTTTGTGGGAGCATTAATAACATTCACTTTCCTAGAAAACATTCATAGAAGAGAAGGTAATGTACATAATTGAAAAATTCAAATCATCCAAGCTTTTGCTTACCTGCTGCTATTACATAACAAAATTTGGCAGACAGTGGTCATGAGAGACCGGTCCATTAACCGATGAACACTACAAGTCCCACCAGAATATAATAAATCATGTTTTCGCTAAAATGTTTCTGCGCACTATACATTTTTTTGGATTAAAAGACAAATCATTTTGAAGCACAAATTATAAATCATTTGAAGCGTAAAATCGGTTTATTGTGATCATTTACCACTAAAAGTTTTTGATATTCAAAATGATTTTCCGTAAGGATAAACGAATACACATGAGATTGACTATTTTGTTTTGAGTTTAATCGATAAATGTAATTTACTACAAATAGTTCATTACTTTTACATTTTAACAGGCTTCATTCATCGATAATAGACAATAACATGAAAACAAATTATTTTCTTAATATTGGATTAATTTCTGAATGTAGGAACTGGAATAATTATGAGAACTCTTTAAATGGAACTATCTTAGGCAAGTTTACAAGACGTTCAAAGTTACTGAAGAGTAACCAAAGTTTGGGAAGTTTGGAAAAATAAATTCACATTAACTATAAGAAGACGAAGAGTCGCCATCTGATACCTGAAACTCACGCTAACGTGATCCGAATAGAAATACCAATTCTATTAACCATAAAGACGCTTCAAGCGCTCATTAGCATTTAAAATGTTGAGCAGACGAAAATTTAATTTTAGTTTGTATACAAATCCATCACAATCTACGTACACACTTCTTATAATTATCTGTTTATCTCAATAATATTATAATATTTGAACTTGTACATATGAAAAGTATTTTGAAATTTAAAAGGTTTTTTCAAGACACCCATAGGTAGTAACAATATTTTTACAAATAACTGACTCAGGTTAATAAATTCTCTGCAACTTGTTTGTTATGCCTTCAATCGAACGGTTAAATGTGGGTATTTCCAGTTTTTGTTCACATAAGCTACATAAAAACTGTAAAAATTTTACAATTATAATTTTTCAAATTATTCACAAAAATTCGCACCTTATCATTTGATTGATTTTAGCCATATCCTCAATGATCTATGTTGATCCGCAACAAAAGTTCATATGCAACATATGTTTTGCAATTCGTTCTTGTATAGTATATTTAAATAAAAAAAAATGTTCCCTTTAAATCGGTAGGTAATTGCACGCGATACATTTACAATTTTTCTTTATATTGTTGTAACAATTTCACTATATGTAATTTAGTACAGTACTCTCTGTTTCATCCTATTCTCCTAGTAAAGAAAATCCCTAAGAGAAATGATCCCAAGGAAAATGATCCAATCGCTATCGGGTGCAAATTCGAATACTTAAATTAAATTGGGCAAGTGCGAGTCGGATCCGCACATGAAGGGTTCCGTTCCAAGTACCACAGTACAAAAAAAGAATTAAATTATTTATTGTTGCATCGGCTATAATAAACACTTTGTGAAAATTTGAAGTGTCTACCTATTATGGTTCAAGAGATACACCCCTGTGACAGACGGACGGACAGCAGTAAAAGTTGGTACCCATGCCAACCATTCACAGTTCAGATGAATCTCTTCCATTTTTTTTGGCTTCCATTCGCACAAGTTTTGCACATTATATTCCATTTTAAATGCTTCAGCTCAAATCAGTGCATCAATTTTCAGCTCACGTGAAGCAATAAATAAAGAAAATAATAAACCGTAGCGCCATTTCAATAAATAAACAACATTTGTAAGGTTTGTTCCAATCTTGTGCAACACACAAAAATATAACTACAGCATTTGGCATTGTAGTTTGCTTGGTTGTCACGGATGTAATCCCAGTGGGCACAATAGTTATAATTATTATCCTAATTCAAGTACCAATTTGTTAGTCTTGTGAATCTCATTATTCGTGTAACTACTAAGAAGGAATATTGAAAAATAACAATCAACCAAATGTGTACACAGCTAAAGAAGGAAACTGGACATCAAGGATTGTCTTTCAGCAAATGGATACAGGTTATGTTAGATTTCATTTTGTAGCTGCGAAATTCTTATCATCTTCGCAAAATTCCTCAGTCAAGTAGCACATCTTTTGTGATAAATATCACAATGCAAATATTTTCTGGGAAGTAAAAGACTGTTTTAAATCCAAATGCAAACACCTGTCTTTCACATTCGTTCTTGAAAGTTTCATGACACTCTCTTTCATGATGGAAAACAATGACAAACATAATCCACTAAATCTCAGAAAACAAATGTTTTTCCATTTTCCGGTGAAATTACTTCTCAAGTTTCTTAGTAACATCAAGTAGTTTTGAACTTACCAGAATGTAAACTTCGACAATGGATTGGCTGTCGTAACTGGGTTAGGGTTCGGCTCCCGTTTGACTTTGCCCCACGTTTTATTCATTCTTTGTTGGTTCAGCTACACTAAGGCACGTCAGTAATTATGCGATTCACTTAGTATCACTAAGTTTTATCAAAACTCGACTTTTCGCGATTGATTAATTAGGAATTTCACGAGACATTCACCTTTGGACCAAAAATAATTACAGTTGAGGTAGGTCAAGTTTTGGTCCAGATGAGAAAACGCACTGCACTTTCAATTGAAGTAATTTCGAAGGAAAATGTAACTCAAGATAAAATAATTTTATTCACTACATTTCCGAACACTTTCACCCGTCAAAATCAGAAACGAAAATCACTAGCTAAATTGATTTTCACCAAATTTATACCAAACTCGTCATCGTACCGAAGCTTTAATTCTCGGGTTATCAAGATTTCACAATTTTGGTTAATGCCAAAGGAGTCGCACGAAGCAACAAACAGAAATTAATTCTAACCAAATAAAATCAACATTTATGTTAGCGATTTACAGAGAAACTGTTACCCGTTACCGTCCCGTAGAACGCTCAATGTCGATGTGTCGTCGACTGCAGCACGAACACGACCTGGTGAAGTCGCCACGATGTTAATAATACTTCCAACGAAAACTACCGAAGGGCAGTTGCTCTTACATCTCTGCACGAATGAAGAAAGAGGAAAAACGTATAGAAATGTAGGGTAGTGAATTTGTGTGCGTTAAGCAAAATAACGTCAGCTGTGCGTCATAAGATTTGCACGTGCTTTCTTGCTGTTCAACTTAACAGTTGCTACGACATTTCATTCATTATGAAATTCATTCGGCAAACAGTATGTTAAATTTTGCAACTACATGTTGCTGGCAACATTTCAATTTTTGAAAACAAACGAAACACGTGAAAATACATGATATCAAGCCTGCGTATGACATGCGAAACATATTAACGTCATGATAATTCCAAAATTATCTATCAAATTATTGGAATAAAAGCACTGATAAATCATTATATGGATTATCATTAGCCGCTTTTCCTATCGTATCAAGGTAATGAAACGAATTTGCCTTACGTTGTTTTGTAAAAATTTTTAAATTAAAAGTCACAGGGTGTCCTTGTGGATTCTTATGTTTTGCTTCACTGGCACTTGCTTGCATTAAGTTAAGATAATCAAACATATTGGTCACATGATTCAATTGGAAGATTCACCTGCAAAACAAATAAAAATTCAAATTTCCTCCTTGCAATTTGTTGTCCAAAAGCAGCATTTGAATTCAGCCACATGTATCAAAAGGAACTCAACAAAAACAGTTCTGAGACAAATCATTCAATTTATAAACACTCCAGTTCGGAGACAAACTTGAAGGCGCGAAGTTTTGCTGTAAATTCCCTTTGATTTTGATTTGTGAGTGTTTCGAAGAAAAACACAATTTGCGTGATATATTTTCAAATGAATTTGTTAAATTTAGTATTTTGAATTATTTAGCTTTCTATAACGAATTATATTGTTGTGTTTAAAATTTCAATTTGAATTGAATTATAAAATGTCAAAAGCCTCATTAAGTTGGGCCGAGGAGGCCTATCTGGAAGAACATGACCCGGAGGAACTGAGAAGAGTAATTAGATATATTTAATGGAACCTATGTTTCTAATTTTGTTTTTCGAAAGATGAAATCTAAGGAAATATCTATCAAAATTGAGAAAGGAGATCCAGATGAACAGAGAGATAGCTTCTTTAATAAATCTTACAAAGATGAATTGTTGGATTTACCTTTGAAAGACGTCAAAGTAAAAGAAGAAATCAAAAGGGCGCAATCCAGTGATAGAGATATATCTATCGACTTCCTCGGTGAGTTGTTGATGTGTTAAATAACTGATTTCACGAATGTAAATCTATCCTTGCATTCTTTACAGATTCAATGAACGAACAGAAATTTGATCGCTTGGTCAAAGAGGAAAAAATTAAAACACCTTTCAAAAGGAGACATTCAGATCAAACAAACTCAAACTCCACAAGCAGGTCGCAAAGTCCAAATTCAAGCCATGATTCTAGAAAACCAGAAAATCCTAGATATTTTGAAAAGAAACGCACTAGACATGATACAGCTAGCTCGAAGTGTAGCAGTTTGAATAAGAAAGATTGTGAAACTGACCCTGGAGTGTTAGCTCGACGTCAGAAACAAATTGATTATGGAAAAAACACATTGTCTTATGATGCGTATCTTAAGGCAGTTCCGAAGTAAGTAGAAATGTCGTAATTATTTTCAAAAATTTTTAATATTCTATACCACAGAAACATTCGGAGACCTGAACATCCCAAAACACCTAACAAATATAAGAAATACAGTCGTCGTGCGTGGGATGGGTTGATTAAAATTTGGCGGAAACAATTACATTTCTGGGATGAGCCAGCTACTAAAAATGAAGGGGATTCTGAGCTTAGCGATGAGGATGAGGAAGATGATGATGCAGACGAGGAGAGTACGGATGAAGAACGTAAAGGCTGATTTGGAATCCAGGGGATCTTGAATTTAAACTATAGATATAATATTAAGCCTTGTTATATTGTTTGTATCATACTTTCAAGCTACTTCAAACATAAACACATACTATAACATATATTTATGATAAGTAATATCATTCTGTTTTTTTTGAATATCATGCATATGACTTTATTTAAAGTGAGTGTTGGAAGAAACAGATTGTATGTTTGTACGTAATTCAAAATGAATACAAAGCCTTGCAGCAGTGCTTCCTAGGTCACGGAATATATAAATTTATTTTATTTGTGCCCGAAATTCATATTTAGAGAGTCTCGCTAGTAGAAATATCATTAATAATCTTTCAAATGAATTGTAAAGTTATTGTCCTTAACATGCTTCAATTTCTAAATTGTGCGCCAAGTTTGCTCCAAGTGACGTGTTGTCCGAAATATTCAATTGCTTCTGAAGATTCATCGATATGTAACATGTACGAAAATTAAGAAGAAGACTATTCAGTGAATTGCGGAAAGCCAAGAGTGAGAATTTCTTCTGTACCAAAAGTGATTTTAAGAGTCATTATTTGGAAGTTATTTGTATAAAACTTTAGACTGATATTGAGATATAATAAAATAAAATTGAATCTATTGACTGAATAAATTAAGTAAGTATCAGAAAGTAATATATATTTGTCATTAAATTAGTTAACTTCGTTTGAGGTTACGTGTTGTTTTGTCTAAATTGTTTATTTAAATCAAAATTTATTGGAAGGTAAAATCTAATAGAAGTATCATTATTTTAGTAGCATCAGTTAAAATGAGCATTACATCAGCTGCTGGGATTATTTCCCTCCTAGATGAACCTATGCAGGACTTGAAAATGTTTGCTTTGAAGAAGCTTGACGACATTGTTGACGAGTTTTGGCCGGAGATATCAGAATCAATTGAAAAAATTGAAATGTTACACGAGGATAAAGCATTCAATGAAAATAAATTAGCTGGTCTAGTTGCATCGAAAGTTTTCTATCATTTAGGATCATTCGAAGATGCACTTACATATGCTTTGGGAGCTGGTGATTTGTTCAATGTAAATGATAGAAACGAATACACCGAAACAATAATAGCTAAGTGCATCGATTTTTATATTGCCCAACGTTTTGCATACACAGAGAATCCGAAAGAAGCTAAGCCTGTTGATCCTCGTTTAGAGGCTATTGTAAATAAAATGATTCAACGTTGTTTAGATGATGGTCAATATCGTCAAGCACTTGGAATTGCACTTGAGACACGTGCAATGGATGTATTTGAATCTGCAATAATGAAGTCTGATGATGTTAGTGCAATGTTGGCATATGCATACAATGTAACAATGTCACTGATTCAAAACCGCGGTTTCCGCAATGTTGTCCTTCGTTGCCTCGTTGAACTCTACAAAAATCTTGGTAGCCCAGATTATGTAAACATGTGTCAATGTCTTATATTCCTCGAAGACCCTCTAGCAGTGGCAGAGGTATTAGATAAGCTCACGAGTTCATCGGTTGAACACAACAATTTGATGGCATATCAAATCGCATTTGATCTGTATGAGTCAGCAACTCAACAGTTCTTGGGTCAAGTTCTTCAAGCTCTAAAAGCAACTGCACCAATTCCAGCTGCTCTTCCGAGTATTTTCAAACCTCAAGGAACAAATGAGAACAAAAGTGATGAGGAAAAAGCAAAAGCCGAAGCAGAAGCAAAAGAAACAGAAACTGAAAGTGATTCTAAAATCGAACGAACCATAGATTCATTGAATGATTCAGAGAAAATTCATCAGAAAAATATAGAAAAACTTATTTCAATTTTATCTGGTGAGATCTCAATAGATCTGCAATTACAATTTTTAATTAGAAGTAATCACACCGACCTTCAGGTTTTGAGGGCTACAAAAGATGCAGTTCGTGTCTCCATCTGCCACACTGCTACGGTAATAGCCAATGCTTTTATGCACAGTGGAACAACAAGTGATCAATTTTTAAGAGACAATTTAGATTGGTTGGCTAGAGCAACAAATTGGGCTAAATTTACAGCAACAGCTTCTCTTGGAGTTATTCATCGAGGACACGAAGGTGATTCATTAGCTTTAATGCAAAGTTATTTACCCAAAGAAGCTGGAATTAGTTCCGGATATTCGGAAGGCGGTGGGCTATATGCTCTTGGACTTATTCATGCAAATCACGGAGCGAATATTATAGATTACCTATTGCAACAATTGAAAGACGCTCAAATGGAAAATGTTCGTCATGGTGGGAGTTTGGGATTAGGTTTGGCTGCTATGGGAACACATCGTCAAGATTTGTACGAACAATTGCGATTTAACCTATATGAAGATGATGCAGTCACAGGAGAAGCAGCAGGAATTGCAATGGGCATGGTAATGTTAGGATCGAAGAATGCCCAAGCGATAGAGGACATGGTTTCATATGCACAAGAGACACAACATGAGAAAATTTTACGTGGTTTAGCAGTAGGAATATCATTAACAATGTACGCTCGTTTAGAAGAGGCCGATCCATTAGTCACAAGTCTATCAACTGATAAGGATCCAGTACTTCGTCGTTCTGGAATGTACACATTAGCAATGGCTTATTGTGGTACAGGAAGCAACCAAGCGATTAGAACACTTTTACATGTGGCGGTGTCTGATGTGAATGATGATGTTCGTCGAGCTGCCGTAACATCAATTGGTTTCATATTATTCCGTACTCCAGAACAATGTCCATCTGTAGTATCACTTCTAGCTGAATCATATAATCCACACGTACGATACGGTGCTGCTATGGCTTTAGGTATAGCGTGCGCTGGAACAGGACTACGTGAAGCAATTGGCCTTCTAGAACCAATGGTCAAATTTGATCCTGTTAATTTCGTTCGGCAGGGTGCCCTTATAGCTTCAGCAATGATTTTAATTCAACACACAGATCAAACGTGCCCAAAAACAACATTTTTCCGTCAGTTGTATTCTGAAGTTATAACAAACAAACACGAGGACGTCATGGCTAAATATGGTGCCATTCTGGCTCAAGGCATTATTGATGGCGGAGGTCGTAACGTAACACTTAGCCTACAGTCTCGAACTGGCCACACAAATCTTCAAGCAGTTGTTGGTATGCTAGTTTTCACACAATATTGGTATTGGTTCCCGTTGGCACATTGTTTATCCCTTGCCTTTACTCCAACCTGCGTAATCGGATTGAATTCAGACTTAAAAATGCCCAAAATGGAATACAAATCAGCAGCCAAACCATCGTTATATGCATACCCAGCTCCGTTAGAAGAGAAAAAATCTGAGGAAAGGGAAAAAGTTGCAACAGCTGTCCTTTCTATTGCTGCTCGCCAAAAGAGACGTGAAACCGCTGAAAAAAAAGATGATGATAAAATGGATGTGGATGAAGATGTTAATCAAGCATTGAAAGAAATCAAAGAAGACAAGCCTGCGACAAGTACAGCATCGAAAAAAGATGATGAAAAAGCTAAAGACGATACGAAAGCTGCTAAAGACGAGAAAAAGAAAGATGACAAAGATAAGGATAAAGAAAAGGAAAAGGAAAAAGACAAGGAAAAGGAGAAAGAAAAGGACACTAAGGACAAGAAGAAGGATGACGAAACGAAGGAGACAACATCGAAAGAAGCCAGTAGTACGCGCAAGGAACCAGAACCTAATTTTGAAATTTTACAAAATCCTGCCCGTGTTATGCGACAACAATTGAAAGTACTTAGTGTTCCTGAAGGGCAAAGTTATGTACCACTAAAGGATGTAACAATAGGTGGAATTATTGTTATGCAACATGTAGGAAAAACAGATCAAGAACTTGTTGAGCCAGTAGCCGCCTATGGACCGAAAAACGAAGATGTCAAAGAACCAGATGCTCCCGAACCATTTGAGTACATAGAAGATTAAAACATTAAGTCAAATAGAAAATAATTGAAAGAAAATTTTTAATGTTATTTTCAAAATTCGTTTTCATCCTGATTACAAATATTTTTCTGACATACATTAATATCTTACGTCTTACGTTTAAATTAAATTTTTTATTAGAGAATATTTTGTATAAATTATATTCTCAATAAAACGAAAATAAAAATAAAAGATTTGCGTTTAAATTTAATGGGATGTTTTCACTCTTCCGGCTTTAGTCAATGGATTTTAGTAACAGTAACACTAAATCTAGTTTCTTTTATATTTCTTTTCAATTAAAATATTGCACACTTACTTCTAAATAACAAGATTAATTTGCAGATTAACAATCAATACTATGAAAATTACATATAAGAGTTAATGACCATTTGCAGAATTGAAAGATTCTAGCAAATGAATGATTCTATCAAATTTTTGATTTTGATTAAGTTCTATTTTAACAAGTTTTTCGTTTAGTCTACTTTCTAATTCGGTTATTCTTAAATCAATATATTCTTTGAGAGCATTATTACATATAAGAGTCTTAAATTCACCTGCAACTCCAGGTTCTTCCGTATTATCTCCATTTAGTTTCGATACTTTTTCCTGACTAGCACTTTCCGTATCTGAAGGCTCTTTAAGTACAAGATTAGAGTTGAACATGCTCATTAACATTTGCATATTTGGAGCTGATTTAGCATTTTTAGACGATGAAACAAATGTTTTAATAAAAGATTTACACTTTTCAGCATTCGGTGTTAATTTACGAGTACTGGAGGAGAGCATATTTTCCACATTTTCATAATTAATACTTTGTTCAAAAGAGGACTGCTCTGAGTTTGGATTCGGATGGAAAACGATATACAATCCATACACCCAGAACTGTGATGAATGAATAAACTGAAAACATATTTGTATTATGAACATATTGGACAATTAATTTCAATAATTACCTTAAGAGAAATTAAGTTGGGTTTGTGTGACTTCAATGCTATGTCATATCTGTGGAGCGTCACGCCCTCGAAATTATCAATTACAGTCCCATATATCGTTTCACTATACTCCAATATATTTTCGCCTATAAAAATTTCTATTTTTTGGCATTCGGTAACAATGGATATTCCAGCAATGACTTGGTTTGGTACTTTCTTTATCTCGAAAAATGCTGCAGAGTTTGATCCATTTTCTACAAGCACCGAACTGTGCTCATTAACAAACGTATCAACATAGTCCGGCCTAAAGAGTAGTTGACTGATTGTTTACATATAATCAATTTATTAACCTCACCATTTTAAAGGATCATCTTGACCAATGTATTCCACTGTACACAATTTTTCTATGTCACCTCGTAATATCTGTGAATCACAAGTCAAAAACATCTTTGAAAACCATTGAGTACCTTTGATTTTGTAAACTTGTTTGTATATGCAGATGACATGCTTAGTGCTTCTGAATGATGAATGGAAGTTGACTTGACCGTAGTTCTGTAAGTTGACGATATGGTTCAAGTGGCGCTAGTTGTAAGATGAATGTTGAGGAACGATAGAATAAGAAACTGGGATATGATAAAAAGTAGAGACTGCGAAAAATGTTAAAATAAAATTAAAAATACGTAGAGACAGGAAAATAATTTGCTACGTTGTCGATGTGAGCAACTTGGCGCTTGGAACATTTCTAAAACTGAAACAGACTCTAGATGACACTACTGTAATTTTAGAACATAGAAACAACCTTCCCGGTGACTTTTAGAGGTCAAATCTTCTGTAATTTCGGAAGAAATTTTGTGAGCCATACATCGAAATTTCGTTGGGCAGTCTACTTATCCTCGTAGGCCATCTAAATAAAAGCGTTTTTAAACACAAGTGATTCAAGTGTATAATTAAAAGCACACTTCAATTTTATTAAATCAAGTTGTTGAAACAAATCTTCAAGATGCCTGCAAAATATAAGATTGTTATGGTTCGTCATGGTGAATCAGAATGGAATCAAAAAAATCTCTTCTGCGGCTGGTATGACGCGGATTTGAGCGATAAGGGTAAGTTGAAGTGTTTATCTGATTGGCAATTTGGTAATATTTTCGCGGCTTGCAATTATCTAGGTAGACAAGAAGCTGTATCCGCTGGTAAAGCGATTAAGGATGCAGGCTTGAAATTTGATCTTGCACATACTTCCGTGCTGAAACGTGCCCAAATCACCTTGGACTCTATTCTTAAAGAGTCAGGACAAACTGGCATTCCAACTCAAAAAACCTGGAGGTTGAATGAAAGACACTATGGTGCATTGACTGGATTGAACAAAGCTGAAACAGCTGCTAAATACGGAGAAGAACAAGTATGAGGCGATATGAGTTCTGAATAGGTTTTATATAACTTTTATTTTATAAATTTAGGTTCACATCTGGAGAAGGAGTTTCGATACCCCACCACCACCAATGGAAACCAGCCATCCATATTACGACCAAATCGTAAAGGATGCCCGTTATGCTGGTGATCCAAAACCAGAAGAATTCCCAATGTTCGAATCACTTAAGCTTACTATTGCTCGTACACTGCCGTACTGGAATGATGCAATTATCCCACAATTAAAAGAAGGGAAGAAAATTATTATTGCGGCTCATGGTAACAGTTTACGCGGTATTGTAAAACACTTGGACAGTAAGTGAACTAACTAGTTGTTCCTCTATCAATTATGTAAACACATATGATATCTTTACAGACATGTCCGACGAAGCTATTATGGCATTGAATCTTCCAACTGGTATTCCATTCGTTTACGAATTGGATGAAAACTTCAAACCAGTTGTTTCCATGAAATTCTTGGGTGATGAAGAAACTGTCAGAAAGGCTATGGAAGCTGTTGCAGCCCAAGGAAAAGCCAAATAGATTTGCATTCGATGTAGCTAAAGAGGATCGTTGTTCATTGTTATCAAAGGAAATCACCGTATTCTCATGTTCACCATGTGTTGACAGGACACTTTTCTGTTCAATCTTAGTCAAAATCAACGTAACAAAACGAATATGTACTGTAGAATTAAACAACTATTTATTTCAACTTATGATCTTAACAAGCTTGATTGTAATTAGATTTTCCAGTTAATTTATGTAATCATAAATGTACAAGAGCATTTCGTTACTACAAGAACAGAAAAATTAACGTTTCAAAAATTAAAATTGGTTTTATTGTTTAACGTTTTGGATTTGGAATATAAGGATATGCTTTTGAAAACACGTAATATCATTGCTTTAAACCACACACTTTCTGTTCAACTTGCTCTAGAACGGAATAAATTTGAAAATTTAAAACGAAGCCGATGACTAGAGATGTGTTAAAAGAATTTGCTATAAAAGTAGTAACTATAAAGACCCAATTCAGTTTAGAAAATATATATTTTAATGCCCTAAATATTATACAAATCGTATACGTATCAGTTCCAAATAGCCGCTCTATTCTAAAACGCTTCTACGAAAGTGGTTGTTGAGGGGACCTTCATCTGAATAACCAGCAATTTCTTGGGGAATTATACCGCTCTCTTCCACTCCTGTACATGGTCGACACATGCACTCCAAAGGAGCTTTGGTTAGGACCTAATACAGTGTAAGGATTATTTGCTTGTTGAATAAGGTTTAATTATTGATGTCGAATCTAACCTTGCGGAATTTTCTTTCTCCTTGCTTAGCCTTAGGACAGAATAGTGAAACTGCTGCTTCTCTTTCTCCCGATTCTTGGCAGCACATGCACGATCTTTCCATTTGCCATATTTTGCTTCCGGAAACCTTAAATTTAATTAATACTCAACCGTTCACATAGAGTTTATAATTTGTGATTTGTTAAGTAATAATAGATACAACAGACGTCATTCACACTTTTTTGAAAGCTTAAGCTATTAGTAAAATTTGAAACAATTTACGAAAACATTATCAAAACCGTGATCAAAATCTTTAACTCATAATATAAAGAAAAATTTCGTATCACTTATGATATAGACACAAAACTTATTCTCACCTGAAGGTAGCTTGCACATCTACCGACACATGCAAATGATGGTATCGGTTTTGGAACACATCCAGGATATTGCAAAACATGAATTACTGGTGTAACCTGGCATTCGTCCACGGCACGAGGAATATCTAACATACAAATTTTAGTATCAATAATACGGAATTTATCACAAGCTTAACACGAATAATGTTTTTAGAAATATACCATTTGGTGAAGCATTAGCTCCTGGTATTGTTGAACGTAATCCACATGCGCAAGCACATATTAACAGAATAAAATGCATTTTAATCCTTAAATTCGGTTTGAACCTATATAGAACCATGGTACACGCAAGAATTTTGTTATCACTTGTTTAATTTTTTTCAAATCTACTTTACAATGGTATTGTTAGGAACTTTAGTAAAAGAATACGGATTTGTATGAAACAACCGTCTTTTATATTAAAAATTTTGTAAGGAATCCTGCGCAGCTCACCAAAGTCTTTTGTACAAAAAAATTTGTTAAGTAGCAACGGGTTACGTACAAGAGACTTCACATCTGAGGGTTAATATCCTTGGGAACATATAAAACACATGAAATGCATTAGAATCCCTACACTGGCATTCGCAAAAAACTGAAACTAATCATGTCCTGCTGCTATCCTTCATATCAAAGTATGGAGAGATAAATGAACGTGATTTTATGGTAAAGTACAAACACACATAGTCAATTAATCATTCGACCAGGACGAAATCCGCTTCTGATATATGTCACTCAAAGAAATTGTTTCGATCAAATAAGTAATACTTCAAATGTAAATATCCTTTAGGAATGCATTAAATCAATGTCCTTTGGTATTTCATATGTTTGTATGATATGCAATACAAAACTCATAATCGCTAGAAGTTCACTATATGAATCTACTGGATGCGGGATATACATATAACGATATAAATCTACTATATGCTACCATTATTACATGGCTTTCGAATCCACTTTTCAAAGAAAGGATTTTATAGAACTAGGATTCAAATTTTTTTATAAGCAGAAAGTAACTATTCGGTTCTGGGAGAATATGGCTTTAAGTTATCTATGGAAAATTGTCAGACTAAACTGACTAGTTTATTGATCAAATGTAACAATCATTACTTTGTGAGAAGAAACGAGATATGTAAGTTGTTGTAGTACAGCTGAACGAACCAGCCAATGAACCTTTTGTATTTTAACACTAAAACCTAGCACTTAAGCCACAACTTAATCTGATGATATTTGTATGCTACATCGCATAATTAGACCGTGAGAAATAATCTACTAATAATTGGTGGAATTATATACTACCTACACTGAGAGTGTAATTCATTCATTTACTTAATAAACATAATGATGTTACCTTTTGTGTAAGATTTATAAGTGTCCAACTTGTTCACTCCGGAAGAAATTTAATATGAAGGATTGTGTGTAACAATATTCATCAGAAGCTAATGTTGATAAGGAAGCTTAATGATTAAGACATAAACGTCGACTCACACTTAAATGTTGGAAATGCGTTAAGCTGCATAATGACTAAAGTTAATCCTGGACAACGTTCTGGACAAGGTTCATACCTTCATGAGCACAACACCTACATCCTTTAATACATTGGTTTGGAGATTATATTTTGCTCTTCAAAGCGCTGAGCAGGATCAATATGTAAACCTTTGAAGGATTAAATATCATATAAATGGAAATAAATATTCATATAATGAAAGTATTGATAAATTGTATTTGAATCGAAGTTTATGTAATGCAATGTTCGTTTTCAGTTCAAAAGTGAACTCTTTAAAAATGTTTTTCATGTTAAATCTTTTAGAACTTTGAAAATGAACTATAATATCGCATAATCACGTTTCATGTATCCAGTGTTTTTTGGTATTTTTTGAATTTCAACATACATTCAAGTCCAGTATTAGGAAAATTTCATTTTATTTGTGATAAAACTGTTCACAAGGGCAATCGAGATATATCCACAACCTCTGCTCATTCAACAAGGACTCAAGTCATATGGGAATCGGTTACCAAATCGAGTGATAATCGGAGTAACTAACCAAGGAATACGAAATAATTACATCCTTTTTGTGAAACAGTATGTTGTATCAGTTCCACGGAAAAATCATTTCTATAATCGAATTGCTAGTAGCCACATGTAATATGTTCGTTTAATAATCTAAACGTGAAATTCCGTAGAAGCTATTAAACTTTTTGAAAATTTAATCCCAGAAAATGAGTAGTCTTGTATGGAATTTTGAAAATGCTCGAATGATTACAGAATTCCAAGTCCTTGAAAGTTTTTATCGATAAATATTTTGCCAACAAAACAAGCACGTGTGACACTCTGATTTTTGTGGAAAAGTACCTTATAAATAAAAAGATAATCGTTTTTAAAATTTGTTTTATAATATTTAACATTTCAAATCAGGATAATTCATTTTGATAATGTTTGAAGTCTTTGACAACGCTAATTATCCAACATGTTAAATTATGTCGTGCAATGATAACAGTGAATGTTCAATTATGTAGCTAAGGTAACAAGGAGTTATTTGAAGTAACCTTATATTAACAACATTAAAATTTTCTTTATATTAAGCCTGTATATTAACCTTAATGCAAACCTTAATCGTTTTTAGTTATTGGAAACATTTTAGTTTGTCCTGATATTTCGTCTAAACAACATTTAATATGAGTGCATTGTACGCTAAGTGCTTTGAAGCAGTATTCCTCTGCTTGCACCCAATAGGACCACATATATTGTATGCAGCTGCGGTAAAGTATATCAAAAAGGTCTAAAGTGTTTTTCAAGAAGTGTATCCTACGCTTTAAAGAGTGTAAAAACGTTGACGACTTTCCAGATCGTGGTACCAAGAAAAAGATTTGAAGAAGATCGTTACCTTATTTTCGAAGAATTCTGGCTTATCCTTATTCTGAAGGACTTATTCTGAAGACTGGATATATTTTACGTTAATATTTGGAAACATTTGCGGGCGAATAACTTGAAATGGCGGAGTACAATAAAGAATCTCCTGTTCTCCGAAAAGCAAATCGAATTGAATGGGAACGGGAAAAGAACATCGATACTTGACTGGCCATTTGAAAACGTTTGGGCCTACATTAAGCACAAGCTTAGAGGAAGACTGTTATTCACTTTAAAGCAGTTCTGTCGGAGAATTTGGAAATGGAAAGGACTTCCTCTCGAATACGCCGAAAATTTAATACAAAGTATGCCTCGAAGATGGAAAGCTATTCGGGGCGATTCTGGCCACTTTCGTTAAATTAACAGATTTCAGTTAAGAAAGTTAACAGATTTGGTTTCTAACAGAATTCTTTAAGTTGGTATTCTGGCCAAAATTTACGTTCAAATCTGTTACGAAACCGGTTTTGTTCCAAATTTGTCAACTTTCTTAACAAAAAACCTGTTACGTTTAAGTTGAAGAACTTCGGGCCTGTTACGGTAAAGCATTTTTAACAGAAAACCTGTTAACTTTTGGGACCCAGAAAACCACTTTCGACCGTAACTAAACTTTTCGAAATCCAACAACAAATTACATGGGCTGTCAAATTAACGGAATCTCTTACGTGCGCACAGAATTGCCCCGATTATTAGCGCTGGGGGTGACTGGATTAATTATTGATAATTTTGCGTAGTGCTTAGAAAGATGTTCAATGTATTCCTGTATTAAAAATTTTCTTTAAATAAATTGTGTAGAAATTATGCCGTGCACGCTCTTACTTAACAGACTGTATCATGGGTTTAAAAATTAAATTTAAAACGTTCCTGTAATTTCTTAAAATAAAATTTGATAACCATATCGACACCACAAAAGTTTTATCCATTGTCTGATGTAATTTTGACTACGCCTCTGAACAAGATACAAATGTGACACATGAAAACAAGAAATATATAAGGGTGCGAAACGAGGGAGAGCACGAATGGTTATAGCATCTCTCAGATAAATACCAAGCGATATTTGGTATATCTGACTCAGTAAGAGAGTCGATGATTGGATATCATTCTCTTAAATAATATGATATTATCTCGTTGAAACCGTCCATGGCGGTTTAGCGCATTAGTGTGCAGACGCAGGTTTTTCGTTTTTCTTTTCCATTCGTTGGGTAAAAACAGCTGACAGCTGCTCTCCGTAGTTTAGTTTCAGCTGAGTTTGAGAAGACGAAGGTAATAATATCGAGTGGTGGTGTTATTGATTGTGGAGTTGAAAAATATTCGTGCATATTCACATCGATTTATCATTTTACATTGTTCAGAAAGATTAATTATGCAAAAAGTGAATAATTTATCGACTTGCAAGTATTTATATTGTCTAGAATATTTCATCGGCGTAAGGAAATCATATTAGATTGTAGTGTTTTTTTGGAAAGTTCGTAAAAAGGAAGAAAGGTTCTTGTTAGTGAATGTGGAGATTGTAATTTTATGTTAAAAAATAAAAGTGTTAATGTAAAAAGTGTCTCAAAGAACAATATAATAACAGAAAATGTTCAAAATGCTTTGGTCAATTACGAGGCGCGATTTCCTAAATAGCACTTGCTGTCAATTTGAACGGTGTATTATGATTGCCCTGTTAATTGGATTAAGTGTTGTGACAGTTTCCTCGCATACGCCACATTGTAAACACGTTCATCCGAAAGCTCATGAGGTAAACTTTCGGTTTTATTTTTAAAACATTTTACCGGCAATGACGTAATTAATCTAAAAATGTTGTACACAATGGATTTGGTGACCTATTGTATTATTATGTATAAATTCTGAGAAACAATTCAAGAGTCATGAAATTCATGTCACCCCAACTGTGATGGAGTAATAAAGACTGTCTCCAACAAATATCAGCACAGTTTTCTCCTCATGCAAACGCACACTTTTCTCATTCATTCATAAGTTCAACTTCATTACACATAGTACAAATTGATCTGTTATTAAAGCTTTTGTAATATTGTGTTGTGTGAAATTTTAATGCCCCTATTTTATAAGAGCAGTTATTCTGTAGCATAGTTAGCCCTTTCATTCAAAAAACTCTCTTGAATATTCTATAATCCTGTAAACTTTCTTTTCTCTTAAGACAATTGTCAAAAGAAGGACTCTGATATTGCACATTTTCGTTCTTACTTCTTAAAACCTACAAAATAATACTGTAATTATTTAAACAATTTCAATACTTTTATTCCGTCTAGAAATTACAATTGTAGGTAGTTACAAATGCCCAAACTTCTGACAATTCATTTGACTTTGCGAAATCTATTTGACAATCAATACGAAGTTTAGTAATCTTCTCGCATTGCTCTCTTGCACCATTGTAAATTGGCCTTAACTTGTGACTCATTTTTCTGCTTGATCAAAATAAAACTTTATCAGTAAAAAAGCTAATCACTTTTGAAACGCTGTGCATGCATTGTATCGTTTTGTTAGTTTACGTAAGTTTTATTTTCCATAGCCGAATTTTTATCAGTTGTAAATTTCATTATGACATTCGGTTGTTCTCATCTTCTCTTCCTGAATATGAGGTTAACCTGTTGGTGGTGATTGATCGGAACAACCTCATAACTTTGAAGTAATAAAACGATATTACAGAGAGATACTAGTTAATATTGTGTATTAGATCTACTGATTCCTTAATGTTTTATAAATTCACTAAGCCTGTAATACTAAACTAAAAAACTAAAAATTGATAGATATTTATGATTTCATGTAGAAAACGAATTTTGCCCGCTTGAGTGAATTCCATTCTCCGGTGAATGAAATTCATTTCCAGGAAGCGGAGAGAAGTTCATTCTGTGTTTGAGCTACATAAAATGAATTTTCCCAGCTTTCAGAGAGTGAATCCCATTCTTCGATAAATGAAATTCATTTTCTGCTTCGCAACCATTTTATATATTAAAGATGTTAATATAAACTGATAAAAATATGAGCTTTTCTACTGGGAAATGTCTCAATAATGTTATTTCAAAAAATGTTTGTAATTTTTTGGCCGGAAATGTAGAACATTTCAACATTATACAATATCAATGCAACGTGCATTATTACAGCAAGATCAAAACCATCTGTTTCTTTTTGGAATATAATTTTTGGTTTATAACTAATCCAAATTAAGCATTGGGCATCTACTTTTGTCCGTATAAAACTTAATAAAAACCAAAGACAAAAATTGATTAGCTTGAATAACTAGTTATTTAAGCATGATTGAGTTCCAAATTCTCATACAAAAGTGTGGATTATTTATATCAATTGATTTGTGATTTTACTGGAAACAAGTATCACAAACAAGTTTCTATTTTTAAGTATGCAAATTGAAAAAATTAAAATATTAAAAAATCTTGCACGTGTCGTGTTTTTTGTCTATCCTTCTAAGAAACATTCAAATTTAAGTTCTTTCAATATCTTATAAATTTAACAGTCCAGTCTAGAAAATGTATGCAAACCCTCTGATTCTTTTATCCCTTATAAATTACAGTTGTTTTTTATATTTTCTTATTTTTTCTCGAAAATAAATGCAAAAAAGAAAATTAATAGCAATGGGAAAGACGGAGGCGTTAAAGATGACTCTGGGTTTGACTGCAATACTTGATTATTAATCGGCTAAAGCTAACAAAAGTAATTGATTTTAAAGCTGTTGTCCTCTAAATCTTAACATGCGAACAAGATGTAATTGATTGAACTACAAAATTGTGAGACAACAAAACGAAACTAAAATAACCTGAAAGTTATTTTATGAGGTTTAAATTAATGATGAAGCCGTTATAGCACCTTGGTAAAGTAAAGTATGGCTTATTGAATAAAGTTATTCATTTCCTTGGGAAAAAGCAAATATATGCTTCCACCTGTTGCTTTCAAAATGACCAGAAGCAATTCATTTATAGATTAAGATAATATCAATGACGTTCAACAAAAAGTTTTTCAAAATATCTAAAATAGTTATCTGCGGAACTCTTGTGATTAGCATCGCAATTGAGCGAAGCAAATTGGATTTTGCAGATTCCATCCGCAAGGGTTAATTTTAAGTTTTTTTCTATAATTGCTTCTCAAATTTTGCTCTTAACCTATATTCAGTTTGATCGATCTTTCAATACTTCGACGAGGTCACTGCGGAAACAATAAATAACTGATTATTTTAATATGAGAATTCAATAAATAGCTAACATATGCTAGCATTAGCTAAGATTCATGGTCGACTCGAATTGCGCTTGTTAAAATTAACTACTTGTTCTTCCGTTTTCAATTCAATAAAACAAATATTTAATAACGATTTTATCATAAAATCTTGTATCTGGGAACATGTTTTTGTTTGTTAAGGAAAATATCAGTATTTGTCTATAACAATTATAACACCTGCAGAATCTTGAAATAACTAATTCATTATGATAGTTCTGGCATGTAGCAATACGTTTCAAGCATCAACATTTTCATCATCAATCAAAAAATGTTGAGAAGCATCTTTCCAAATTATGTATCTCAGATATCGTTTAACCCTTACTTTCAGTGAACCTAGATAAAACATTCTTAGTATTAATTAGTTGTTTGTATTTGTGTTTGAGATAACATACATAAATAATGACATATCAGACTTCAAAGTGTAAAGTACGTTAACCTTATCTGATACTGCTTTTTGACATTCAGATATAACTTTTGAGATGAAAGACAGAAACCTTTGTGCAAATATACCAATAACTATGTGCAATGAAATGATGAAAGACCATTTCATATGCGAAATTTGAAAACACCATATATTTCGTTGTCTACTAAAATATTCTGTTATATAACACAAAACGATTGTAAAATAACTGCAGTTAATTTGGTAAAATAACATACAATAGATCTAAGATTGTGTGTCATCATATTGAGTTAAAGTTATTTTAATCTTGATTCATTTGCATATGCATTTTTGGATTCGTTTTTTTGCATTTTCATCGTCTTAGAGAGACAATAACATGTTATAGAAAAAAAGTTTGTAATTTATTGAATGAGGGTCATCAAATTCACTGAAACGTTATTTAATTAATTTGTTGACGGAAAATTTAGCAATCCATAACTTTCAAGGTGCCCATGGGATTAGGACGAATCGGTCAATCTGAAATTTGAAAATATTTTGTCAAATAGAAATTGCCTTTCTGCCTGAATTATAAAGTTCATGCATTTGTAATATATTTTCGTCGACTTTAAAGTTGTATTTCATTCTATATTTCCCTCAAACAGACTGATAAAGTTCGTGAATGCAAGACCTGGTATAAAAGTACAAATTTATGGTAATCGGATTAACCAGATACGATTGCAAAAGTTGTTATTATTCAATTCTTTAATTGCAATTCTTTGGAAAAGTCATCATATAAACAGTTGCGGAATGTATCGCATATGAAATATGACCATTAAAATAATTTTCCATCACGCAAAATTTCAGAGGAAAATAATTTGTTGTTTTTGTTGTAAAGTTGTTAGTTCTAAAAAACACTTGCAATTAGTTACCTGGAATTTCACCTTCTTTTTCTAGTTCACAAAACATAAATTGTGGTAGAGCGTTATTATTTTGTTAATGTTTTTTAATAACATATAATTAAACAGGGACAAAAAGTAGCGTTATTGACACACTGGCTTCGAAGTCAAATTGATTCCAATTCAGGTCAGATGTCTCGCCTTGTGGGATTGGGATATTAGAAAACTATTACAATAACAAAGGGATTTTAATTACTTAAAACGACAAAGTGTTTATTAGAAAATTGTCGTTTGGATAAACAACCAAGAAAGTCTATGGTGAAGATGTCTAATTGATTCTACCCTATTTTCAGTATTTGTTTTGACGGAGTAAAATCACTCATCCAAAATGAAATTTTTCATGAATTTAAAGTGTTTACCATCCCGAAAATAACAACCTTCAAATGTCTTACAAAGTGTAAATGTTTCTTCAGAACACTATTGCGATGTAAAAAGTAGGAGCACAGTCTCGGGGCTGTATTAATGGTATATTTTATACACCTACTTTTATTGAAAATATTTTATATTTTCGTTTGTTTCATAGTAACTATTTCCAAAAGCAGAAATAACTTCTAATTCTGTGGAAAATATAAATCAAAAAATCAATTGAAAATTCTTCTTGTGAATGGATGTTGTGTGAAGGAATCAAAAGGTTCGATATTGTAAAACCCAATTAACGAGTACGTGGAATTTGGTCTATGATATTTGAGGGTGGAAAAAATGTAAGCTTTTTTTTCGTCCTGTCTTACTTGAAAGGTTGTGAATTTTTCACGACACCTGCTCTAAACGAGAGTTTAAGGTGCAGTCATTGCCATAACATGTTCTTCACGGTGCATGCATAGGACAAAATGTCAAGTGAATGGAAAGAAACGCAATGAGCGATGCATGAAAGTCAAGATCGCAAGTTCAAATCGTCACATTCCATAAAATTTGAAATAATTAGGGAAGTTGTTGGAGGATATAGTGTTATTAACGCCTTAACTATACGTAACTATTTCATTTTTGAAAAATTCACAATTCTCAGGTAACTATGTACGTATGTTCCTGCAAGTGATTCACACGTCGTCGTTGCATAAATTCTTAAATTAAAAAATTTAATAGAAAGCCACATACAAAAAATTTTAATTATAGTGTGGATTGCATTCAATTAATTAAGCGCAATGCTAACCATCAACGGGTTTCATGTTCATTTATAATTGCCACACCAGTTGGTGGGAATGCAATTGGCAGATTCGCTTGTATGTACTACAGTTATTCTTATTACAACTTTGTTGTTAAGTTTACTTTTTAATGGAAATTTGCGAAATTGCTCTGCCAGAGAATTGTTTGTCTATGTAATTCATTTCAACAACATTCATTGAATCTCTGCAAATTTGATTTGAATCTGAACAAAATGAATTGTAGACCGTAAGTGAATTTATGATTCTCCTCTGTTTAGATATTAGATCAAATAGAGAGATAGGGATATCAGTTATTATCAATATGAATTCATTTATTATAGTTGACTCAATGGGACAGAAATTGTTATGAATTTAACTCTACATTCAAATTTCAATCAAATATTTCGTATGAACAGGAATAAATTTATTCAGAAAGCATGTTCAATTATAAGTCAGCATGATACATTGATTATTGCTAAATTAATCTGAAACGTATTCCAAAATCAAACAGTTCGAAATTCATTAGATGAATAATAGATTTGCAATGTTACATGATCGTTATTATAGTATGCAGAGCAACAGTAACTACTGGGAACTGGAAATAAACCTGCTAAATAGACTTGTAGATTAATAGATGTTGCGTATGATATATGTACGAGATAAATTTCAGATTAACAATAGAAAGTTTATTAGATCTAACTTACTAGAATAAATACTAATCATAAACGAACTTTGAAGGCTATTTAACGTGATGATATCAAATGCAACCGTTTCGATGCCAGGAATCATTGGAACAGGAAATGATTAGAACCAATTAGCTAATAACGTAACTATTTGCGTTTTCACATCGAAGGTTTTACTTGGAATTCATTACAGATTTAACTAAATCATTTTTTGGGAAAGAGATGAATGCAATTTGAAACCAATTGACTAATGATGATGACTTGAAATTTTCAATTTTTTTGTATTTTAAGCAAATAATATTCACCTTGACAGCAATGAAGCTCACGAATCATGCTTTCATTGTTAATTAAAATTGTTAAGATAAAGCATAAGCTTTGTTTATAAATTCACACACAATAGTACAATGGGGAATCACAGCGGAACCATCGTTTTGTTACTAAAACTGCTTACTAACTGAATCTCATCATAAAACGCACTGAAGATGATTTTATTAACTACATACAATATACATATGTTCACCTGTTTAAATATGTTGATTTTCGCAGCTGATTATTCAAGGTAGACAGTTGATTGTAGTCTGATGATTCACGCCTATTTGATTACGTTAAAACGCGTTGTTTCATTTTGTTAAAATAACTCGTAATTAACACTTCATTGGTAGTAATAAACGAGTATTTATCGAAATTTTTAGAAAATGAAAAACAAAATGTTTCTGAAATATTTTAAAATGTATTAATTTTTGAATAAGATGTTTTTCAAGAAAATTTGTTGATTATCTTATCTTATCGTATGTTAAACCTTTGAAACACCTTGTAATAAAAACTATTTTCTGATGATGATGACTTAAAATTGCACAAGAAAGTTGTGTAGAATATGATAAGATTTGAATATCAAAATTTTCGTAATAAAACACAAAGGAATTTTCATTGAAAACAATAAAGTTTAGATTTTAGTAAGTTAATGCTTAAAATATAATTTTATTGGGTTGCAGGGTTTCTTCAAGTATAGGTAGCATTAATCACATTGCTTAAGGGTATTTTATAGTTCTCCAGCTGGATAAAGTTTTCTTGTGAAGTACAATAAAGAAGTTTTGTGAACTTTTTTTGAAGGTATAAATTGTGTAAGGAAGCTTTGATGTATCGTTATTTATGACTGGGAATATAAATTACAAACTTACCACTCCCTCGGTTGACTCTCAATCCTGAAATTTAAACACAAACATGTTTAGGTATTCGAAATTAAGTTTGATCTTTTGATTGCCTTGGAAATCATGAAAGTGAAGTATAATTCGATTGAAATCATTCTCGTTTGAGATTTCCAGTGATGAACGCCTCCCTTGAAAAGGAATTACAGAAAGTTATTTAAGATAATTCGAATATTGACAACTTGGATGTTTTTGATGATTATTCTTAAAATTAGAACGTTTGGAGTTCACGTTGATAATGAACTTGAACTTTAAATTGAATTTACAAAGATACAAGTGTCAAACAAATTCAAATTATAGTATCGTTCTTGCTCGCATGTAAAATATAAATTTGAATTATAATTAACAGCCCCAAGCGTATTTGTAATTCCGAAATTAAGTGGAATGGACTCGTAAAGAGTAACTTTTAAAAAAAATACCAAAAATAGCTACTAAGCTAAAGTATACATATTTGTGCATAAAGTTTTGTACTCTAGAGGGTACGTAGAGTTTTAAATGTAAGTGATATTTGCACAGTCGAAAGACTGAACTCATTAAGATGAAATCACGTTCACAATATACAATGTGATATCATATACACAATTGTTGGGTAGATTTCATCCTAGAATGACTTAGACAACTTTGACACGTTTTGTGATATTAGAACACAATGGTACAGTAAAACGACAATCCTCTTCATTCTTATGAACCATTAGTTTCGACCATATACTAAATGTTAGTGCCCACCAATCGCCAAATGTTTGCTAAACTTAAAAGGTTTCTGAGGACAGAAGATGTCAAATATATCAAAATATATTAAACAAGACAGTGAACATCTATTATTATCTAAGAAGAGCGTCACATCAACTTGTTTGCAAGTCTTTTTTGCTGGTTCTATTTGTTCCGAAATATTTCATATAGTATGTTAGTGAAGATATTTGTGCGAATGATATTTGTGAAAGAATGTTCACTTGAAATGACAACTATAATACAAATAAAACTATTTCTATTGCAAAATCTAAAAGTGTATTCAGTGGACAAAAGCATCTAGTCATTGTATTTTACGTGGAAATTTATAAAAATTTTTCACAAATTCCGCTGAAGTTACTTAGTTATAACATTCCTTTCTAAATATAACTAAAATTATTAGAAACATTGAAATAAGCTTTTATTTAAAGATCAGTAAGTTTTTTTGCTTACAGTTTTAATGATACTAACTTAGAATCGTTAAGACCTGTGCAACATAAACTAAAAGCCTGATAGGATGATATCGCCAAACTTCAAGTAACTATATGTACCTGATACATAGTGCTACATGCAACAGATATTACAGTCGTTGTTCTCAACTTTGTTTTGTATACAGAACATACCAGCACTACAAATTGTTGCAAAAAGCTTTCATAGTGCTCCAGCTTTTCTTGTACAATTCTTCTTGGAAACAGACGTTATAAACAGGAACGTCAAAATCTGAATAATAAAAAATTTCAAATCCAGCACTTAACTAAGACCTCATGAATATTTGCTTTTATAATTCTACTTACTAAAGCTATCTTCCAGGTAGGACTATAAAAGATATCTTTAGGAAATCTATAAAGCACGTGTGTTGGATGTTTGAGCGACTTTCAAAAACCCGATTCTCCTCAGTAACATGGTTAATTTACGTAAATCATATCTACATCTTGAAAAATATGATATTTAAAACCGGATGTCCTGGAATCTAGTAGGAATTAGGGTATATATAACGTGGGCTTGAATACATATCTATGGCCGCCCTGTTACTTCAGTCATGGCCATGATACACGTTTTCATCACCTTTGAATGTGAATGAAAAACTCAAAAAGTTGAAATAAAATTTTGAAAGAAATGTTTCACGGTAATTGTTGTTGCTGTGATTATTAAATCAAGACTACACGTGTCCACGACGTTACTTGTTGAAGAAGGAATCTTATGGCTTGAAGCGTGTTCCATCAGGACTTGTGTTTTTGAACTTGTAAAACAAGCAGGTGAATTCAAATAAAAGCAACTTAAAGGCAAGGTTTTTTATAAAAAAACCCAAAAGAAGTTACATAACACGAGGTTACATAACTCTGGTCGATTGAAACTATTGTTAATTTGCTAAACTGAAATTTGTGTAATACCTGCTATAGACGTTTTGTAAATTATTTTATCACATATATGACAGAAACGATTTATTTTGAAATCATTTTCTGATGTTCAATGTTTATTTCTCAAGTAACTATACCGGTTGTGATTCTGTAAAACAGTAAACTGGACCAAAAATTAAGTGAAAGCAAATAATTTATCATCCCTTAAATATTGAACTTGATTGACTGTAGATTTAAAAATTTCACGATTATTATCTTTGGTCTGTGTTCAATGATGCAACACTGGCGATTCATTCATTCAGATCGTTGACAATTAATCATTCAAAAACCGTTTCGCATTTCAAACAGCCCGTGCCAAACAAAAAAAATTCATTTAAAATTGTAATATTGGTATTGTAAGCTCGTGAAGAAAATTTATTTTTAAAAACATCAATTTTCCACCCGTGTGTTACTCTGACATTTGGAATATATTCACCGAAAAACGTGTCAGCATACCCAAATCTTCAGAAGATAATAGCAAACATTTTGTTCTATTTCGTTGAGAAAAATTGCAAGTAAGCTTTGAAGTTACAGGTTTAACCAGTTAGTAAACACTAAAACGACTTGCAATTTACATAAAAAATAGTTCGGTATTCAGTAGAATCCAAGGCAACAATGACAGGTGTAAATGAAGCTTATTTTTCGCATAGGTTGATCAATAAATTCTGCGGTACGTGAGAGTTGTGCTTATATTCTCATGTTTTTATTCATTGATTTTATTTTATGTATTTCATTTGCATAGATGTTAGAAAATAATAACTGAGACTGCAGTTATGTATTGGCTAAGAATGTTAGTGAAACTGGTTAAATTGTTTCGCCTACGCCCGTAATTTTGCTATTATATATGTAGATACGTTTGTTAGGTTATTGAAATGAACTTTTAAAACTTGAACAGTTGCAGTGGCATTTACTGGGAAGTAAACATTGCCGGTTCATTTGAAAATGAAAGTGAACTGGTGAATGGGAAAAGTGGAACGATTGAAGTTGACTGAAAATGGAACTAGTTCTGTTTCGGAGAACATGAACTTTAATTGAATTTGGACTAGAAATATTAACAGCGCAGTTTCAATTTCCCTGCTTATAATTTCCCTGTTATCGAGGATTCACTAGATTTCTCAAAATATAATAAAGGAAAATTCCTCGTACATATGATGCTTCAATAATTAACACATCCCATGTTAATGGTTATATCTCATTCGTTCGTGTTCTTGAAATAATTTGATTTCTTTTATAGCGAAAACTATTCAATCAAATCATATATCATTGAGGATATTTCAGTAAGGTTCAAAAGTGTTCAAACTTTAGTTTTTGTGTAATTGCTTTAAATTTTTTAATGAACAAATTTCTAAGAAATTATCTTCACCACAAATCACAACTACATCAACGGTTGCCGTCTGAATGAATTTGGTTTTTTATTTCATTTCTTAGAAAATTGTCTTCGGTAATATTGCATCTTAAATGTTCTACTTCATGTCAACAAGAAGATTCTTGCTACTCAATTGTCTGTTAGCTTCATGTAAACGAATTATTGTTTGTGACCAGAGTCAGACATGAACAGTACTATGAATATCACTAAGAAAAGTTCTAGAAAAGAGAAATAATTTCGTATTCGTTTATAAATGAATATGAATGGTTCCTGTGAAAGGAGTCCTACACTAAAAGAGCAATATAAATTTTTACCAAGTTTTAAATTTTAACTAACTCAAATTGGACAGTAATTGGCCACCACTCAGTGAAAGTAATCTTTCAGACTTTGCTCATTAGTTGATCACTCCACCTTTTGTAGCTGTTATGCTTTACAACAGGATTTCATCTGCGTAAATTCACGCTTTTAAAGGGAATTTGTGAACTTTGTTTCGAATGAAAATCTCATTTCCATTTTTAAAAGGACTTTCAACATTCACGTCACGTTTCTCTAATTAAGCGAATTACCTTGAATCCTCAATGGAAGGTATTAATCAGAATTTGCGTAGTTATCCCTTCTAATTAGGATGCAAAGGATCTTTTTACCTAAGTACATACATAAATTATGTTACAAGGAAAACCGCGTGCAAATAAATATCGATTGACGTGGATTTCGTCTTATTGGTTATTTATATTTTATTTAATTTTTAACAATAACAAATGTTTGTTACATGATATTTACACCTAAATGAGGTTTAGAAGTTTTCTTATTATCTATACACAAAGGTTAGGTTAGGTTAGGCTAGGTTCACAATAATCTTGTGCGATTTCGTTTTGTTGGCGATGGCATTTAATCCTCTCGGGCGACTTTTTTGGCGATGTCATTTTATCGTATCGAAACATTGTTGCTGATGTGGTAATGAAACAGACGCCACTGTATATTCTGGGGATTCGAAAAGTTATTCGGTTTCGTCATTGTTTATACTTTTGACTAATTTATGTAAAACTGAATAAATATAAGAGAACAGGAACTCAAGTGAAATTAAAATGAATTTAACGCCATAAGGTAAATAATATCTTATTTTATTCCAACGAACTTGGGACAGGATGTAGCAAGTAGGATTTTATGCTAAACTTTTGTGTTAAGCAGAATTGGATTTGAAATCACGAGCACAATAAAACTTCATCAGATTAACGAAATCTTTAGAAATCTTCAATTCCCGACTGTTGTAAAATTTATTTTCTTAGAACTTGTTAATGATATCTACCTAGTTAGACGTTAACTTAGAATTTTAAAGTTCAAAGTTTTTCTGTTGATAGGTAACTATAGTTTAGTAACTAGTAGCATTCAAGAACTATTTTGTAGAAACACAAATGTTGCTTAAAGCGAGAGACTGAAAATGGAAAGTTGGTTCATAATTATCACCGCGAAAATTTGGATATAAAATGCCCATGATTGAGGGAATTAATAAATTATAACGTTTTATTTTCCATATCTTACATGACCGTTTTCCTATTTTCCATGGCTTCGAAAGGTTTCGACGACACGAAGAACCTACTTTGGAACGTTAGTTCAAGTCACGATCTGAACTCAGTCTGTTTTAACCAAAACAAAAGAAGTAATACTATGAATGCATTAAGCTATCTTATTTCTGTTTGGACAATGATTGGAGGTACTATTCGAACTGTGGAAGGTATTTCGTTAAAACAGGAATTGGAGATTTTTCTACTCAATCAAAATATTTGCATAGAAATCAATCTTAACGTTATTACGTAATGATTTTCAAGAGTCAATTTTAGTAGGAATCCAAGTCAATCGATCACTTGTTTACACAGTACAACCTCTAGAAATTTCAGCGAATAACTTTATTTCACCAAACTTCTCACCACTTTCTACAAAATTCCAGGCATTCTAATATCTTCGGAAGGAAAATATTCCGAATTTTTCGTACTTTCAGATTATTTTCAAAGCTTTTAATGCTAATATTTGTGTGTAAATATTTTTGTATACTTAATAACTTACCCTAGTCATGCTATAAATTGTTAAAACATTTCGCACTTTGTTTGATCAACAAGTCTATATGTATTTAAAAAAATTAATTTGTGCGTCATCAACAAGTTCAATTTGCGTCGAACTGAATGTGTTATGGTTAAATCCGAAACGCCTTCCTCATTTTTAGACAGGAGCTGGATGTGTCATCTTGTGTAGCATTCTGAATTTAAGAACTTGATCATATTCTTCTTGTGAACACTGTATCCTGTTCTATACCTAGTTGAATTTTTCCTAACAAATATATAAAATGAACTAACTATGGATACTAACTTTGAAAATGAAGAATGGTCAAATCTATGGCTATATCATCTTCGGAGTTTTGTTCACTTTAAAACATGTGATTAATCGAAGATTGATTAAAGGATTTAAAACAGTATTCTACTCGAAGATAATTGTCTGTAGCCGGGAATCTTTTTCTGGGGATACCTGATTTTTATCTAATGGTATCTGAGGTAAAATGTTCCCGTTTTGGTATTTCTATGCATTCCCTGAAATTTCGTGATGTTCCTGTACCGTGTTCGAATGGGGGAAACTATTGAATAATTTTCCTTTTTTCTTTTTCATATTCCAGGATCATAATTTTGTTCATTCTTCTCATGCGATTCTCTAATGAAATTTATATGAACAAAGTTTCGTTGTTCACTTCGTAAACATATTCCTAGGGATTTATTTGGTACTTTAGCCGGAAAAATGAGCTTATAAGTATGAGCTACATATGTGTGGAAGAAAATCAAGTGTACTTCTGGGTATAGCTGGTTATATATTAGAAAATGATTTTGTAAAGTTGAAACACTCCAACCAAATACCACGCGCAAAATTAAGAAAATTGGTTTAGTGTTATTTCGTCTTTTAAATTTGCGACACTAAATTACCAAAATATTACATTATACAAATGCTACAAACATCAGATAATTCATTGATATTTTTAGTTTATTTGCAAGTTCTCGGAATTTTATTATGGTTATTATTTAAATTTGAATCAAATAAAAAATTCTTGATGTAAATAACATAAAAGAAAAAAATTTAATTTTGAAGGTTCAATCTAATCCTCGACCTATTTTTAAAATACACTGAGTACCATAGATAGATCAAACAGCATAAATTTTCATAATATTCAATTTATGCAAAACAGAATTTTTCATTTTAAGACCATTTGCGTAAAAATTGACAAATCTTCGACAGTCAAACAAAAATTTCTTTGAAATCTTGAATTTTCCAAGTGATTCATGCTTTTGACCTTATTTTATATGAATTCAAGAAACCAAGAAGAGTGTCTTGTTACGGTTGAAGATTAGCTTGTGGAAAACGATTGCACTTGTTACTCTTACGCGGTTACCGTTTTCATATCATGCACTTCAAAAAGCATGAATCTAAAACCATATCTGATTCATGACCGTGAAAAATAAATGTAGCTACGTTAGTTGAAGATGTTCTGAAAACTGTTGAAATGTCGATGTAGTTGTTATGGTATCCATTTCTTAGGTGGCTTTCGGATTTTCTATTACAAATTGGATTATCTGGAAAAATTCAATTTCTCTATGACGATATATTTCTTATAAATTCGATGTCACTTTCATTGGCAAGTCGTGAAGAAAATTGTTGTCTTCCAGATTTACGTGAGAGGAAAATAGATTTCTTTGTAATGTTAAGCACAAAGTAAACCTCATAACATGATGTTAACCAAAATTCCATAGTGAACATTGTAGAAAGTGTTTTGTATTATTTATTTAAAGCTTTAAATTGCATAATGTAATGTCACAATGATCAACACAGAAATTTAAAATATTTCTTATAATCAAATTTATTCTGAAGTTAAATTATTGAATTCTTAAATACAGATTCGGTACAAAACAACCGCACCGACCTTCAAAATTAAGGCATAACTTGAATTATTACGACAACTTGCACTGAATCCTTTTACTTGGTTTGATATGCATTTTTCTAGCTACTAATACTAGGAAATACTCAATGAGAATGTGAGACCAAACATAGTAAAATCCAAGGACTTTAGTTTATTCTGTACAAATACAATCTCCTTTTTGTTAGTTCTCATTAAGGTTTGGCTTAGTTGAACTTTTTCATACAATATCACCATACAAATTTGTAGAGAAAAAGTTTTGTGTTCCCTTGAATTTAATTGAGCTCCTATTTTTAATGGAATTATGTATAGTAGTTATTGGAAACAAACCTCGCAGTTGTTTTATCAATTTGAATTGAGTAAAATTCTTTCTCGTTCTCCTATATTTGTCACAAAACTAATAAATACTTTTGTTTTTTGAATACTTCAAAAACATTTGCAAATAATCACAAAGCCTTGTTATTGAATTCGTAGATTAATTTTCTCAGGCAAACAAAAATTGGCAACCTTTAGCGATTTTTATGGAGCAATTTGGTGTGCAATCTAAAGTCACTTTTCATTTTTCACCTCTCCAGTTCTTGAAACTCTCGATTTCGAAGTTCACTTAACTCGAACTTCGTTTGAAAGTTGCTATGTAGGTAAAATGTTGACCTTTCTACAATTAGACACACAACGTGATATCTCTAGACAAGCAGAGATAGAAACTTAAAACAGGTCAACCTAAGTAGAAATTGTCAATCTAGATGTATTGGGAAATACATAATATTCGTGTCATGAACTCATTAGTTAATTAGTTAACTAAAATTTGTTCTCAATCACATAATTATAGCTCTTTGACACAACGACTTTGTGCGTTTTATTATGACACAATGATATTGTAATCATTTTCGTGTTTCAGTTTAAAGTAATTAAAACACCTGAGAATCTTTGTGAACAAGAACGAGAAAGGAAGAGTTATCCAATTATTTCAGAGTTATTGCACTGAGCACAGTCGCAACAGTCGATTCAATCAACCGGTTTAGTCTGTCTGTAGCTTTTGGTTTCTATGCTGACGAAAGTACTGAGATCTATTAACTTTTTGTTTACAGCTTTATTTTTCCATTTCATCTTTCTCGTGTTTATGACGTTAAAAACAACGGCCATGCGGCGGACGATGCTCTTATGTGCGAATTCGACGTAATATCCAAAGCCGGGTCATTTGCGGTGCTGGTTATACCAAAAAAAGGCTAAAAAGGGATAATTCAACTGAGTGGTGTAGCGACCAGTTTGACTGGTTTCTTTGGTAACTTCCACTCGTGGCTGCGGCTGGTAGGTTGATTTGGTGATTTGCTGACTTGCTGGAGCTTGGTTACAAGTTTCGTGTAGGCAAACTAAGTCGTAAAATTGTAGTAGGTTCGTGGCCATGAAACTTCCATGATAACTGACGGAAACCAGAAACAAAAAGCCTCAGTTGTCCCAGTAAATTTTGTTATTACGTGTCCGTTGAAACCTGTTATACAAAAGTTATTACCTACCTGGTGTCCGTATTCTTATTGAAGTCGACATTTGTCGAAAAATTCGATTTTTCCACGAATATTGCATTGTATCAAAAAGTACATGCTTGATGAATTAGTTATAGTTATTTAAAAAGTTTTTCAAGCTTTTATGATCCACGTTTTTTCAATGATAAGTTCCTCGAATTCGGGATTTCCTTGTCCACGTAGAAAGATATGCATGTACCTACTTAAGCTTCTATTCCAGTGAAATAGCTTAAAAACTTATTATCCTTCTAGAGATACACATATTTTTCAATATGTTTTTGATATTGGAAATGACATGTTTATTCGAAAATATGGAAAATCAGGATAATGTCTGAAAATTTCTACAGCACAGCTCAAGTATTAAGTTGTCAATAAGTCTTTGGAAACAGAAAGTGTATGATGTTGCTTATGTTATGTCACAAAACATCTTCTGAGAAAACTTCTTCTGGGTGTCGGAAATTTTCTGTAAATTTCATGTATTTTATAACCTAAAAAACCTGCTTGAAAAATGCTTGTAACTTATATTCATCCATCTTCTTCAAGCATCTACGAATGAAAATTGGTGAATATGTTATCAAGCGAGACGGTGATATGATCAGATGACGAATGAGTTAACCAGATTTTAAATTCTTTATATTTTGAGATAATATACGAAAAGATATTCGCACAAAAATTTTATCGACAGTTCGAATAGATATTGAACAAAATGATTTATCAAGCATTTTTTAAAAGTGTTATAATAGAATTATTAAATTTGTGATTTTGTTTTGTCATTGATATTTCAAACTTTCATTTTCATTTTTATTCACTTACTTGTTTCTGTTACCAAATATCGTCTCGTCATTTAACAGTAGTATTAAGTAATATTGTATATTGAACAAAGATGGAGGACTTCAACCGAAATTTAAACTCATTTCACACATCAATTCCTTTTGAGATTAATATGTAACCAGCACAAGAAACATTCAATCAAAGTATATTATTTAGTAAGTATTATGAAATGCTAAAATATCTTGTTAAATGGTTGATTGAAAGTAGCTTTTGTTACATGTTTATGTTTTGAAAAGAGTATTATCACTGAGTGAGAACATTGTGAATTACCGCTACGAAAACTGCGAGGCTTCAATTTCTTACTGCGCATCTTGACAACTTTATTATATTTTATTAATGTCCCAAGGCGCGTGCTGGACATTCAATAAATGAATTCATCTGTGTACCTACTCAAAGATTGTTGTGCATTTGAAAGTCTTTTGTTAGTAGCCAAATGAAACAGTTCAAAACGTGTTTCAGATACTATAATGAATTTCTAGGAAGGTTGAAATTTGCCCATACTTTATAGGAAACAGCTTCAAGATAACATATCTGCACAATGTATGTATATGAGATTCATTGATCCATGCTCATGTCTATATGAATATAACTTTATAAAATGAAATTAAATGCTTCCAGGTATATGTAGTTAAACTCTAGTACAAGTTTGTATTTGCGGTGCACTTTGGTATTCAAAGACACAAGTTCAACTTGTCTATTCAATCAATGCAAATATGCATACAACATTTGTATTGAATCGTAAACAAGATATTTATTTGCACTAAAAACCTAAGCTTGTTACAAGGAAACTGTTTGCGAATATAAATATGGTTCCTATTTGAAATTCCCATGGGAATGTCTGCAGACATGAATGAATAATATGTACGTAAAACTTTGTGATCCAAATGTTGCCAGAGATTTTCCAGGAGATGGATCATCCTCTACGCCCATACTTTCAAAAGGACTAACTTATTAAATAAATTCTAAGCATTAGTTACACGTCAGTTTGTGCTTATCCGAGTATGTTGCCTTGCATGATATGTTCCTGGAATTCCTATTTTACCGATTTACGACATATCTTCAGGACTAAAAGTAGGTACCAGATATCCTTCCTGAATATTACATTTCTTACAAGCACTATGTGAATTTTAAATTAAAAAAAACTCGGAATAACTTTCATAACCCACACCGAGAGAAGGAGATGCGACAAAACCGAAAATAATAGTTACTTAGTTGAGACAGCGTGGGTACAGATTAATTTACCTTGCAAGCTGGAACAAACAAATAGCCAGATTTGCTGCTTAATGGATTAAATGTCAAGTTGTGAAAAGTTCATGGAAAATGTAATTATGAATGGAAAATAACAAATTTTAAGAATTTTATAATAATGTTAAATTAAATGAATCTATTTTTGAAAGAACGTGAACATTTTTAAAGAAGTATATTTACGTGATAGTCAATAGAAGTTTATATATTTACGTGATAGAACTTCAGAATATGTATATGAAACTGATTTGCTATAACTTAGGTACTAATTGTATTGTTTCATTTGAAACAAGTTGAGTTGAAGTACCAAGCTTCGAAGGCTCACCTTTCAATTGAACTTTATTCAATGAAGTATGGAAAAAAATATCCAAACCAAAATTTCAGACCAATTTCGCAGTAATCATGACCTATGTCTGTCAAAGCCATTGACCGATATACTACTTATGCATATAACTACCTAGTATAAGTTGGATTGCAGCAATACAAGAGGTATATTTATCTTAATGAACTCACGTACGATACAATAAATACGATTTCTCAATGTGGCACAACTTGACCTTCAGTTTGTCGAAGTGTACCTACCTAAATTGATTTAGTTTCTTTTCTGTGAGTTACGTTCTTACTTTCCGCTTAAATCAAATAAGTATCAGATACAAAAAGCTTTTCCAATACGGAAAAATATTTTCCACTTGAGTGGTGATACCATTTTAGACGTGATTATTCGATTTGTAAATGTTTTATGGTGATGAAATGAGAATGTTACACTTATAATCAAAATTAATTGTTTTTCAACCTACACGATGGAGGTAAGAAATGCGTGGTCTATCAAATCTAAGTGTGTTTTTCTTCACAACTTTGACATTTTCCCTTAAGGTGGAAAATTAAATGCTCTTAGTCTGTGGGGATCAAACTAAGTTGTCTTAGCAAGTTTATTATATTAACGGTAGCTAGAAACCCCATGAAATAGGGGTCTAATATACTTAATAATTGAGTTATAAAGGAAACCAGACTTTGATCCTTAAGAAGTCAAAGAAACCTTTAATTATGGATTTCCATGGTTTCTGGACAGGATTTCTAGTTTTCTTTACAAGTTCATACACTTGAGGATTTACTTTTTATTTACAAGGAATTAAAGCTTAGTGAGAACTTATCCAGGTAGAGCTTACACGAGTCGATGTCTTGAGGAATTATTTTCCTTAGAAGAATGTTTGTTCCGCATTGGTATATATGAAAACTAATAAAAAAGTTAATATCGACTTAAATATCTTAAAGCTGTTTCCTATAATGGCAAAGTGTCTCAGGTGTCTGTGTAATGCCGAAGACTGGAAAAAATAATTTCCTGAAAGAAATACTTCTGACCATAATATGAATGCAGAGTTTATGAAAAAACAACATGTTTCTCAAGCAAGTTTCGGGTAACTACAAGCAGTTCGTGAACTGCATAAATAAAATTAAGTAAGTTACATGTCATGTAATTTCAATGGAAGAAAGTTACGCAATTTTTAAATGTTCAATATCAACTGATTTCATTCAGTTGCATACACCGTTAACAACAATAGGTATTCATAACTGTGATAGCATATGATGTACGCACAGGCGTGCAATTACATATATTGAAATACTGGGAAAGTATAATTAAAATTCACAAACCATACTTATAACCGGACATAGATTTTCCCGTTTAAAATGCAGTCTTACTACACTCGACGCACCAACTTATTATCCAATTGACAACAATTACCACTGACTCTCACCGGGTCATATTGGGAAACGTGCTCGAGCGTTTTACTGCTTTCATGACTGCGTTCATGCGTAAGGGGTATGTTTGGACTAGCTGTTAATCATCAAGATGCTTTGGAATCGACTGTTGGCACTTAAAAGCAAATGAAAATTTATTTAATTACAGTAATTGGCATACAAGCGATATAAGTGATTTTAATTATTCATCTCTTGTTGCACAAAGTAACGTTAGTCACAATGGTATAGTTGAAGAGGATTTTGATATTTGGGACATTGAAGCACGATCACGATACCGTCTTAGAAGCGGGTTGTGCAACATATTGATATGTTCGTTGATTTAATGATAGCGTATATGTCATTATGTGAAATAAGCATTGTTATTCATTGCGAGATATTTTCAATATAAGAATGCAAATTATCAACTCACATTGTCAAATACAAATTACTGTTGCACGGTATTAGAGTCTGACAAGTTGGAAATGAAACTCCAATAGTATAAACCAATAGTGCATGCCATCATGAGTATGTTATGCTTCGAATTTACAGATTTTGGAAAGATAAAATGGCAACTAGTTGTGCTACATATTGGAGGGAAACAAATATTCAAGCTTACAAAAATATGTTAAAATGAACTTTCACATCCCAACGTCAAAGTGGAAAGTTAAAGCTCTTCGCTGGTAAATTAATGACAAGAATAACAGGATAACGTGAAAGTGATTTTTGAAGTACGTGAAGTACGTGAGATAACGTGAAGTGCCAATTCTTCTCTTTCTCTCTTTTTCACGTTGGGATGTGAACGTTCTTTTAAAGGCGCGTTTCCAATGCCAGCTTGGAGTGGAGTGTATTCACGCTGGCTCTGGCACTCGTTTCCAATGCTAGAGTGGATTTATTTCACATCCATCTGCCGAGCATAATTTCAGTCGTTTTAATTATCAAAATTTTAACTCTAATGTATTAGGACTGAATATTTCTTTCCATTTTCACCTAATTTTACCATAAAATATAGAAAAATTCGTCGCACACTTCGAACGATCTCGCCGTTGGAATCAGTCCGAAATAGATTCTATTTTCAATCCACGCTAGGCCCACATTAAAAGAGGGGCACATATAACGGAGTGCATGGGTGCGAAACGAGCGGAACATGTAAGCCAATCCAATCCACTCCAAGCTGACATTGGAAACGCGTCTTAAAGGATGAAATTACTTTCTTCTTGTCATTCCTTCAGGCTTACAAATGAAATTTGAGTTGACAGTAGTTTTTTAAGAATTGATAATACCTTTTAAATATGTAATTGAACCTTTGATGTTTACACAATTTGAGAATTTGTCTAAAATATCTCTTAAAGCTGTTAAAAATATTTGTTACATTTTCCTATTTTTGTGCCCACACAGTGTATATATTTTCATTTCCAAGGGATTGATCTGAAAGTATTACTTACATTTGAAGTAGAATTAGAAAAATAAGTTTTGAAACATCTCTTGTTTATTTTCCCGGTTTTCTTATGTAGCTTATGGAAACGTTAAGAAATTTTCTAATTAAACTTATTACTTCCACTGTGTTATGATAGTACTCCGAATGTCCCAGTGGTGTTCTTAAGAAAATACTTTTGCGCCCATTGGCTAAATCGTCCAATATATTTATTCATTTATTAACGTATAATTCAAAGTTATCAACTAATTTATCAATATGAAAATCATTCAAACTTCAGGATTTGTACTGTTACAAGTTATTTGTTATTAGTTATAAAGTAGAAGTTGTTGAGAAAGTTTTTACCTTATGGCGATTGACTTAACAAGCTATCAGAAATATATATTCATATAAAATTAAGGAAGAGCAGACTTCTTTTCATTGTTCATTTTACTTCAAAATAATCATTCACATGAAAATTTTATACAACATTATTTTTTGATAACTCGTATCATATGCGAACCTTTCAGAATGAACTTAACCTTTCCATAAATCACAAATCAATTCAGCTGCTTAGCTTTAATGGTTTCCTCACTGGCACTTGTGTATTCAATTTTTCCTCTGACCCGTCTGCTCGTTAAAGTGAAACCTTACACGCAGCTATATAAGTTGCAATAAATTTTTCCGGTATAATTCCTAAAGGAGATGACTTGTTTAAGTTATGTAGAAGATAAAACATTTTGTTATATAGAAAATAAAATTTTATTTTCTGGTGTTACCGCAAGAGAATTATGCGAGTTAATGACTTAAAGTAAGAAGATAAGGATTCAGGTAAACCATGTCGTAGTTTTTGTGAGACCACTATTGTATGGTATAGTATACACTGTTTTGTTAAAAAGAAAAAACCATTAGAATTAACGTCAAAAAATTAAGTAATCATTTTGTTACATTTTCCCTTCTAAGCTTGAACAAGATTTTTCAAATCCTTATAAAGGATATAAAATGAAATTTACAATCTTGTCTAAGTGTTTCGGAGCAAAAACTTGTGCTTGGATTGAAAAATCCATTTACTTTTAATAATAATACCGATAATGTTTTATATATTCATATTTTATTATGGTAATCGAGTTTTTATCTAAATCTTTTAGCTTCTTCTCGTTTGAATATGAATACACTCAACGTGATGTGCTACAATATAACGAAATCCATCAAGCTATCAGTTTCAATAATGCGAAGTAATCATTTATTCATGTTTTCATCCAAATCAAACGCCTAGAGGGAAATAAAATCTACTTTTAAAAATATTTAAGGGATGATTGTTAAAATTATAAAACACTCAAATCTAATTGCACTTCAAAATGATATCTTGCAAAACCTTGTCCTTATTAAGCAAATGAAGATAATACCTTCAAGTTACGTTCCGATGTGATTTTCTGAAACTGAACTTGAACTTACGAATTGAACAAAAGCTTGAGGGTTAAGTGAGCGTGAAGTTCAGTTGAATAATGTAAATCGATCTTATTTTACCTTATTTGTTGATTAAAACAATTCGGTCCTAAAAAGCTTTTGAATAAGTTCACTTCGTTGTGAGTATATCCCATTAAACTAGCAACAGTATTCAAATTAACAAATTAGAACCGTTTGCCATATGTCGAATGGGATTTCTATTGCTGTTTTGAAATACAAAAAAATGGGTTGATTAACTTTTCTCAAGTTTATTTAACTTTAAAGAAAAACTTGCTATCAACTATAAAATTGAAAAGACAATTGAACTATGACGAACTTTTACTTTCATTTACAACCGGTTCATCTTATTTAAATGGAATACTATATACGTACGTTGATTACATAACTCGTGGGTGATATTACCAGATTAGATAATTAGAAATAATCACTGCACAAACAATCTTTTAAACAGCTTCGTAATTGTTGTGCAATAAAATGTTACTGATGATATGAAAGTGATTTTAAATGTGATTTCAAATTGATGTTTAAATAGAAAACTATTACGAGACGAGTGACTTTAGCTTTTCTTTGGAACATCTCATTTGTTTAGAGTGCCTTCCGGACAGCTATTGCCCCCTAATAGAGTTGATTGATGGATGGATTACATAAAATTTTTATATTACCAGGTGCAATTAGTGTAACATTAGTTTTATTTCTTGTTGCTACATAAAACTGACTGTTTTCTGCTCTACAATTGATTGTCCATACCACCCTGTGGGATTATCCCCAGGAGTATTGAATTAAATCAATGGTAATAAGAAAAGTTTTACGAAATTTCTTAATTATTCTTTACTCCCGGAAAGCTTGTGAAATGTTTTGATTTGTTGACGACATTTATGATAATCACTTTCTTTGGTGTAATGCAAATTGAGTCATTTTCGGCACCTGCTTCAAGGTGTGTTTTTCAAATCAAGGTGATAATAGATGTTCATTGAAAGGTATGCATTGAATATTGAGCATAGAAAAATGTAAATTTGTTCTTCGTTTTGGTGTGTTGGACAAATTTGAATAAGCGTGGAAGCTTAATGAATCTAAATGTCACACTAAGTACGCCAACGAAGTACATAGCTCGTGAAATTGAATTGAAGGATATGGTAATAATGGTTACAAGGCTGATGTAGGTACTGGAATATTTTTAACACGTTCTCATTGGTACTTGTAAAACAAGTGAGGACTATCTTAACGTTTCAAGGGTGATTTCAAATTCAGGTGGAAAAAAGAGTTTTTAGGCATATATTTGTGTGTGTCATCGAATAGAATTTATTGTTATTACCATTTAATGATTTTGACAGAGCCTCATAAATCTCACTTCCCGAATCTGTACACAACTTATTGATAAAAATCACAATCGATTTAAGCATTTCAAAAAATTGAATGTCACTGAGTTTTATTGACATTGACCATATGCTATCTCTGTACTGGAAAAATAAATTCAATAGCTCGGTATTTTGATTGGTGGGTCCTGTGGTTGTTTTGCTATTGACATTAACAGGCTGTCACACTTCCAGTGTACGGTTGTTCATTGACCTTTGATATACCGAACCATTCTCAGGTGAAATTCATGAGTCCTTTATCAAAACGATAATAATTACCTTTGACCTGTATGACTGTCATGTCCACTCCGCATTCGTTGAAATATTAATTTTGAATATCACATAACAGTTCGTGAAATTTACAGGTCAATCGTTAAATTTTGCAAAAGCATTCGTTTATTCACGGGAGTATCCTTGAAATTTATTTCAGAAGAAATAAGGTCACAAATGTGTATAGCATTAAACCACATGATTTTTGCAGGTATTTCTACTAACAATCCACTCGGTTTCTAAGTATTGTTTATAGTAATTTGACCTAATATCAATTCAACTGTAATTTTTCGTATTGAAAGCTTTAGTAAATAAACATTATTTTCTCGTCTCTGCTAAAAATTGACAATGCAATGTTCACAATTGTTATTTAAATACCAGTACAGCTGTTATGTTCCCATTCAAATATGCTAAAATCTGATATCTACAGTTAACCTATAACCTGCAACAGTTATTGACCAGCATAAATGGAGTTATACAGATATATATGAAATGTGTCAAGCTGAATTGCAACTAATTATTGATACGAATATGACTATTGAATAATTTAGTTATTTGCATACTGGAAATTCTTGAAATGAGAAGTTTTAAGATTTGTGACTTTAATAAAGCTTTAAAATTTTATAAAATCACTAAATATATCTACATGACGAAATTTACAATTTTCTATTCGGAGAGATTTGCCTGGAAAGACAGTTTATTCAGTATCTGTTGAAAGAAGGAGCGAAAATGACACTCCAGTTTCCACTCGAAACATCCCTGTGAGAGATTCTTAGGCATTTAATGGTTTCTCCATAAATTGATTATTGCGATATTGCCTCACAATCGAAATCATAAACCCAATTATAATGATTCCTCACTGAATTTCGTTGGACAATAACGAGAGAAGGAATAATTATGCTTTCGAGCTATCAAATGCTTTTTTCTGACAGCAACTGAATTTGACATTGCGATACAATTCTATTTGTTATTATAAGAATTTCCATAAATAGCATCCATAATAAGAATTTCGGTGAATTATCAAGAATTCTATTCGTTGCGAATAAAGTTTTGAAGTAAAATTTCAAGTCAATTTTTAGCGAAGATTGACATACTCCGTGGGTTTTCATTTCCAATTGTCGATTGTCAATTGAATTGCAAAATTTCTAATCTTGGTTCAAGATAATTCGATAAGAATAATTCTTCGTGAAACATGGAAATTCCTTAATCAAGAAAACTAACTACACTTTATGGGATGACTGGTGACATTTGACTTTTACCCGAGAATAGATACTTGTTCATTAAATCTGCTGATGCGCCACAAAGACAATGTGAACTGGTAATAAATAATGTTAGGAAAAGCTTATATGCAGAGTGATTCTTGTATTTGTTATAAAAGAATCTCTTAATACGCAAATCAGATTCTTTTATCCGCTTCTGCAATTAAGCAACTTGTTCTCTTAGAGAATCCGAATAAAATGACGGATAGACAGGATAGACGTAATATTCCGTTTTATCATTTTTAATAAACGTTTTATATGGAATACGAAATTCTAAGAAAATGAAATGAAAAAAATCTGTGTTCTACAAATGAGGCCTGAAAGGACACTTTCCTAATGACATGAAGAAAGATTTTACTGGAAAACTCAATAATATTTTTCCACTCGTACATTTGCTTTTTGTAACATTATCATGATCCTCATTGATCTATTACTTATTTCAAAGAATAAATTACAAGCACGAGTTTTTTAGCCTTATTTTGTCTACAGAAAATATTCACTCTGCAAGTTCAACATCAGTTATGTATGCAGAACAACACGAAGTTCCCCTCGGATGAATATGTTTATCTAACATTGTTTTTGGATTTGCAAAATTCTGTCTAACTTTTGTCAACGTTATAGGCACTCTGAAGTGATCTATTCAATGAGACTCAAGGATTTTACTGATTGAATATGCAAGTGCTTCTTTTTCGACAAAGAAAATATGTGTAGTATGCTTGAATTCAAGTCCGCCAACTTATTCTAACTGTTATTGAAGGTTCAAGATTTTTCCAGCCTGAAGTAAGAGTCTGTCACCTGCACAATTTTATATTTATTTTGCTTTAACAGTTTTGATAACACATCGGCCTTCATACAAAATCCAAAAGACAGAAATGTCTAACCTCGGAAAGTTTTGACTGAAATTCACTCGTTTACTGTTAAACCGAAGTAAATGTTAAAAAACATAAATGAGCTCATATAGCTTATTAAAATTTACAATTGTGAAATAAATAGGAAAATAATTCATTTTAATTATATTGATTATGAGAATTATTGGCACAAGTTTTGTTTTTAATCTCGCACGAAATTCTGAATTTTTCATAAGAATATTTTAATAAAAATTCCCTTAAAAATCAAATTGACATTATTTACGTTGTATCATACATAAATAATGCTGTGTATTTAAATTTAATATATTTACACAAGATATTACAATGTGGTTTCGATGAAACGATAAACAGCAGCTAAACCTGAATTGAAAAGGTTTAGTTAAGAATCGATTGATTGTTCAAATAACTTATTAAAACATTTCCAAGTTCGTAAGTCACACATGTTAGCAAATGAATCACTAAAAAGAGGAGTAAATTACACGTTTAACATAAACTGATTGATGATTAATGCAGGTAGTTGAGGTAAATCTACACGGGAAGTACTTCCACTTCCTGGTATTTAATTTTTCAATGTTGGCAAACTCTAATTTTCATTAGAAAATCTTTTTAGCTATAGATGAGATTTGACTGAGTTACGTCATCCACGAGGTTTCCGATTTTTTCTCGTTGTTAATTGCAAACCTTCGTGGATGAAGTGAGTTCAACAAACTAAAATGAATGTTTGCATGTTTTTGTTAGTACAGAAGTTCAAGATGAATTTAGTATTTTACAGCTTTCACTTACTTTCTCCAGTTGAAAAGAACAAAAAACAAGTTACATTTGATTTTTCAATGTTGAAGTCAAAGTTTACAATGTTTGCAAAAGGTTTCGTGTAAAGAAGTAAGCCTCCGGATATAAATAAGTTTTTTTTGGACAAGATGGTTTCCACACATTACTTTCGGTTGTACCTCTGTGAATGAAATTTAAGTGAAGTAAGGTTCTAATTAAATATACTCTAATTTCTCTTTTAAATTCTCAAACAGTTTCATTATCACTTCACGAATCACAGTTTTAATTACAACAAACCCCAAATATACCCTCAATTACCGAATTTGGGTAACCGTTGAACTTTTAACTCAAAGTTTGACTTTAACTTCGAAAACTTGTTATCAGTTCTATACGTGCGGTATTTTACTTGAGTCCTGTCTGAAAACTTGTAGCAACTTGGTACACGCTTGGCATATTTTTCTAGCCCGTTCTGAGAAATACAACACAAGTTATAAATGGCGTCAAATTGGGATAAGAAGCTTCGATGAATTTACTTGCAGTGTAAACTTTATATCATAAACTTAATGATGGATTGAAGTGTAAGATTAAATGAAATGAAATCATATTAATCTGGTTTTTGTAGCATTCAATTGTTCATAACTCAATTGTTAGTTATTAGATAACTGAAATTCAATTTTTCTAACATTTTTGTTCGGTTTTAATATTATAACCACTAATGAAACCACATGTCAGTTATATTGGACCAAAGTTTATGTACCACGAACTCGCTATATAAACTTGATAAAGTCAATATCATAATGGTTGTAATATTTTCACATTTCTTAAAGGAAAATATTTTTGTGCATTTCCAGCTGACTAAGCATCTCCAAATATCTTTGTATCTTTAAGTCTTTAGGTTTTTTTCCATACAAAAACTCTAGAGGAATCGCGAGGGTTTCTCTGTCAACCCACTTTACCCAACTTTGACGTCTGTTGGATTCTGTAAAAGAATGTACCAAATACTTAACTTTGTGGTTACGTAGGTTTGACAACAAGCAATGGGTCTGGTTTGTTTTATAATATTTCTCTGTTGTGTTAAGATATTTATTCAATTTTGATATATTCTTAAAAAGAAAACCCCTTTTTTGAATTTGAAGAAAGTTTTGAGTTACACGAACAAGTGACTTTAAATCAAGCCTGCTCTAATTGGAATTAGGAAGAATTCCTTTGCAAAGTACTTTCATGAACAAATATTTTTGATAAAAAACTTAAAGCCTCCCTGAAGTATTCCTTATTTGGGATGGTTTATACTTCTTTGTCTCATTATAAAAACAAAATCTTTTGTCAATGTATAAAAATTGAAGTTATTCAATACAACTTTAAAAGGGTATAATTTGTGTTTTTATATGAGGTGGAAGTGAAATTCTATTGGCAGATCTCTTATGATGACTGCTAGAGGGCCGGATTATTATTTTGCTAATAAATAAAATAAATAATAGATAATCTTTACCAAAATGGTTTAAGGGGATGTTTCCAAAAGTTTCTTTTCGATTTTAATAATTTGCTACGTGGAATATCCTAAAGGCTTGGAATACCATTATGATCAGATATTTAGAAGATTTGTAATTCTTTCATATTGGCAACTATAGTAGACACTTGATTGGGATTGTGTTTAAGGAACTCGACTACAGTGAAAAATTTCTGCTAACACTGTAGTCATCACACTGCATAATTTTCTAGATGCTTCAAGATGTCAAAATCATGTAAAAATCAGACTTTTACATTATACTTATTTTAATTACGTCCAACTCAATCATTGAAAGTGATATTTACAAAAATTTTGCGGTTTTTTTAATTTTTGTGTATATACGAATTTGAGACAGACAACAAAAATTTTCAAGTTGCTTTATCGACGTGGGTGCGGACTCAACATATTTGTTCATAAAAGGACTTATAATTACCCAATCAAGACGGTTCCAACGCTTGACCATCCGCGATCCTCATGGCTGTCAATACATTAGACTCACTCACAACGGCCCGCATTTTTTATTTATGGAAACAAATGTGGTTTTTGGCACCTAGTCTCTAATTTTTCAAATTTGTTTAGTATGTTTATACTATGCAAATAACACTAGTTTATAATAAAAGGAATGAAGTCATTCTTAAACGTCCACGATGAAGCCTGCGTGAACGAGCTTGTTTATTTCTATATTGTGTTTAGCTTTGTATAATTTTCAATACACCGGCCCTTAAAGCTTTAAAACCCTGCAGAAGGATATGTGACTATATATGATACTTTACATGATTATGAGACCAACTTGTTGACATGCAAACTGCATTTTATTTGACTGTTCATATCAAATTCACATGTTGAATTGATGCAGTTATTTATATCAACTCAGACACATTATCCTCAACAAGTTTTTTCTTTGATCGTTCGCATGAACGAAGCCGTTAGTTTGTTTCAAGTATTTAGGTATATAGATTCCAACCTTTAACTTATAAATATACTAGAACTCTCTATTCTCAACATAAATGGAACATAAAGTGATTGTGCTTCGATAAAGTGAAGAAGATATTAAAATAAATTTCAAGAATATATTAACTCGTAAAGTATTAGTTAACTAACTCTTCCTTTTGTACTTACAGGTTGTACATGGTGTCTACACAGAACCACAACATGTTATACGTAAGCGAAGCTTAAGCCATCCATTGCGAATAAGATTATTCTATGATGACTCTGTGAATAAGTAAGTTGTGAACAAAATGTGTTAAGAGTGATGTCTACTGACATAATTTCATATTTATCGTTTCAGCTTAGATCCAGAAAAGTTTAGACTAATTGACGTAAGTTCACAAAATAAAACAATGAAAGGTTATATAGGCCTTAGGAAACTTCAAAGAAAAATTAACTAAATGTAAACTACAAATAAGTTTAGTAACCACTTTGGTAAGGTTTTCGAACCTTATTTTTAATTCAAATCAAATACTTTGACACATTCTCCTTTCTCCTGGGTTTGACATAAACCACATTTACCCTTCTTGGATGATTCTTATATTGATTATATAACATACTTTATAATAGTCTACTCGATATAAAGAGTTGTACCAAAATATGTTTAGAAGCATCAAAAGTGACAAACAGTTCCCATAACACTTACGTGCAAAAATACGTTCATTCTGATACGTTGGCGTATTAATCAATAAATTTTGCTGAAGGCCATCTAACACACCTTGGAAGTATTTGCTTGAATTACAACGAAATAAAATCAATTACATCCCATTGTTGGTGTATTTATTGATTATCTTTGATTTTATCAAACGTTAACGTGAACATTATTATGAAATATACCAAAAGCATGCATTCATTTCCATGTAATTTAATCATAAAAAAAAACATTTCCACACCTAGATTCTCTTGTAAAATGTGTGCTCCTTTTCTTCAAATTATTGCTAGACACCTTGACTTAAATTTTGATTTTATGTAATTTTGTGGCTTGAATACATCGTTCCAAATTTCCAAGAGAGAATCAAAATTAATTAACTCTAACAGAACTAATTTTAAACATTAGGTAAAGAAATTTCACACAAAACGTCTTTACAGAACACTATTTTACCTGAAGCAGTTCATTTCTGGGAACGAGCACTTATGGTGCGACAAACTAAAGGCGTGATTCGCCTAAACAGGTGAGTCAAAGTATTATAACTAGCATCTACTTTAGATATTTGTAGCAATTTGGTTTTCGACTTTATGATTAATTAATTCAACACATATGTATGTAAATTAATATCATTCACAATTCCCTAGTAAGATTTGCTGTTGACGAATTTGACTTTTGATTCATAAGGTTAAATATTTGGTTTTATTAAGAAAGAGACTTCTAAAGTGACAAAAATGTTACCATAGTATTTCAGGGATCATACTCACAATCAACTGTTTGCTTGCTTTGTAGCTTAATACCCTTGTAGCATTGTGTGTTTGACAGAAAATTGCAAAACTTATGTACATATCGCTTAAGGCTATCGTTTTACACTCATACTCTACCTCAATCGAGTAAATTCTTTCCTGAGTTTATTAAAATACAAAATTTAATAAAACAGTTATTCATCGTGATCCGGTTTCAAATGACCTTGCGGCTTCTATTGCAGGAATTACTTACAAAGAGTAAAATACATGATAATGTAACGACAATTCGTTTTAATTAGATTACTGGACTTCAATTCAAGTTCACATTTGTAGCTATTCGAGTTTGCAAATTTTTCAAGCTTTACATAAAATGGCCAACTTCCGAGGCTACTGAGATTGCTGCGAGCGTGTTAGTGATTTCAAAAAACTAACGAAGATATAATTAATGCTTTTTCAAATTTGTTTGCCTCAAAGATTTTATTTGAGTTAAACGGATCAATCAGAATCAATTGCTGTAAAAATGGAAAACGAAAGTTTTAATCAAAAACCTTGTCTGTTATGAATTCTAAAAAAACAATCTATTTATCCTTTAATCTTCATCTCAATCGGTGAATTTAAAAAGGTTTCTAATTTTGGCTCATATCCCAAAAGAATATCAATCATAGGGTGTTGGGTAAAAAATTGTTTTCGTAGTTGATTAAATCGTATTCGACGCGGTGATTGATTTCTGATTCGCTTTGCACGTCGATAATAAATCAAAATAGGATCAGATATCCTCTTTTTCTATTGATGTTCATAAGAGTAACAAAGATTCATATTAAAATCAATTTCATTGGACTGATCTCACTCCAGTGCCAAGAATTTTGAGCCTTAGGTAGATAGAATAAATTTTTCAGCGAATTTTTACCTTGATTCAAGATCTGAAGCATTTTAATGTGGTTGAACAATTTTCAAAAGATAAAACATTCCTTTTCCATTTTGAGAAACCAAAAAGAAATGAGTTTACATACTGTAATTGAAAATCCATCACACGAAAAATTATTGTACCCCAAAGAATTTTTTAATTAATTTTAAAGCATACTGAAAGATATGAACCTTATATAGCTTCAGAAATATAACGCTTGCTTCGAAAGTTGAATTTTCGATGTGCGTTTTGCTTGCGTAAGGTGTTCGATTCCCAAACAAAATCATCCTATTTTACCGCACTAGTGCGTAAGGTACAACCTTATAAAACGGATTCGTGTGAAGATTTATCAAAAATTCAACTTTCCACGAAACTGTTGTATCGTGTAGTTGTACAATTTCCACAATACCTCCACTCGGCTTTGTACGTATGCAACGGGACCTTACACTCATTCTGCAATCCACGAATGCAAGAAAGCGTTACTTTACACCCTTGATACATAAATAGCTATTCAATGCTTAGTTTTATATTTCATTTCAGAAAATGTGACAGTGCCCAAGTATATGTTAAGAATTCTTTAACTCACTGCATAGATGCATGCAAACCTGTGACAATGTGTGGAGAAGTGGAAGTGCCTCAAGAACACTTGGATGTAAGTAGTAAATAAGTTTTCTCAAAATCATAAGCACCTAATAAATGAAATGATATTTTGTTTCAGGTCTGTAGAGTGTGCAATGCATATGGTACTGACTGTCGAGAGGATCCTACCTCATATCGCGGTAGTGGCATAGAAAACGCCGATTTTGTATTCTACGTTTCAGCTCGCCAAACAGAACGATGTCACAAGGGGCTGACAGTAGCCTACGCAGCACATTGCCAACAAGAAGCAGCATTAGACAGGCCAATTGCTGGACACGCTAATCTCTGCCCCAATAGCATAAGCACTAAAGAACAGGAACTGGCTACACTTCTATCAACTGTGAAACACGAAATATTACATGCTTTGGGTTTCTCTGTAAGTCTATACGCATTCTTTAGGGACGAGTATGGTAATCCACGTACTAGACGTAAGCCGGATACTGGTAAACCTTACTTAAACGAGCAGTAAGAATTGTGATTGTTAAGCATATGACATTTTCATTTAGTTGAGACATTTTTAGAGCTCAAATACATCAATGGGATCAGAGTACAATCCGCAGAATCGTAAGAACTGACTGGGGAGTTCGTGGAGGAACCATTCACAGAGAGATTGATATGATGGTGACACCAAAAGTTGTGGAGGAGGTTCGAAAACACTTTAATTGCCCTATATTGGAGGGAGCTGAGCTAGAAGACCAAGGTGAAGAAGGTACAGCCTTAACGCATTGGGAAAAACGAATCTTAGAGGTAAGGCTTTAGGTTTCATGAATTAAAATTGCAACATGTGTTCTAATTATATGTGAAAAAATTATATTTTCAGAACGAGGCTATGACGGGTACTCATACTCAAAGTCCAGTGTTCTCGTCTATTACTCTCGCTCTATTAGAGGATTCAGGATGGTACAAACCTAATTACAGCATGGCAGCTCCATTATCATGGGGCAGAAACTTAGGGTGTAACTTCGTGATGCGGAGTTGTAAGGACTGGATTCACTACTATTCGGCCAAGTAAATTCAAATATAACATTTCGACTTCAACAGTGTTTTCAAGTGTTTCCGTTTGCTGAAAGGATATACATATTTATAAATTATTAAGATTAAAGTAAATTATTTGTAATGTATCTGTAAACGATAGTGATATTGATAGCGAAATGATATTTGCGAAAAAAGACATTACAAAACTTAATTATCTTTTTTTTGCATCTAGAAATTCTAAGAGAATACACCCATTTTGTGATAAAGTCAAAAGAGATCCATTACAAACAGAATGTACTGAGGATAGGCGGTCAGTAGCACTTTGCAATTTAGTGCAATATGATAACGAACTTCCCAGGAAGTACCAGGTAATTACACATTTAATTTATATTGTAACTGAAACCAATCATAATTGATTGCTTTGGATTTTCAGAATTTCGATGCAATCAACCATATCCCGAAAAGTCAAGTAGGTTTCTACGGTGGATCCGTTTCGTTGGCCGATTATTGTCCTTATATCCAAGAGTTTACTTGGCGTAGTAAAAACATAGTCGTTCGTGGCTCCCATTGTGAATTCGAGTCGAATAATCCTGGTAAATATATATTAGTTTAAATATTTTTTTTAATAATAAAATTAATTATGCAATTAAATTGTAGTGAAGGAAAAGAATTTTGCTTTGGAGTCATATGGAAGAGGATCAAGGTGCTTTGATCATACAGAACAAATGTGGGAGGAGAGATCATGTCAACAGACTCGTGAATGGCAGCACTGGGGATCAGGTTGCTATAAATATAAATGCGAAAACCAGCGTCTCCATATCCTAGTCGCAAATCGCACGTTTCCTTGCTACTATCCGGGCCAAGTTAATAATATTCAAATTATTGAAAATGGATGGCTTCACAAAGGTGCTATTGTATGCCCACCATGTCACGAACTATGTGATGATTGTCTCACAACTGGAGATATAGAACCTTTAATACGAAAAGATGAATTAAGATGTTCTGGAGCGCGATCTAGAGCATACCCTTTGGGGTTTTTTTTAAGCCACCTAGTAATTCTTAATTTATTTATATTAAGATAAAACGAGTTTAGGTTTAGGTAAATTTCCATATCTAATGTGATAAATTTTTTAGTGGAATTTTAATCAACAAAAAGAATCAACTTAGTTTTAACTTTCTTTATTCACTAACAACTAAGACAGCTTTATGTTCTCATCAAGTTTTTAAATAAATGTATTTTATGTATAAAAATATGAAAAAAAGAAAATAAGTAGCATAAGAACCGACAAACCACAAGAGCAGTACACAAATCTACCAGAAGACTTACTGTAAATTTTACTTGTTAAGAAAGTTACATTGCACTCGTACTAGGTTCGCAGTCTTAGGCAAAAAGTTATCCAATCATCACTTATGTATGTGTAATGTTATTTGCGAAAACTGTTACATTGTCAAGTTACGTTGATAGCTAGAATAATATATTTGAAAGCAATCGGAATTGCTCAATCTTACGGCGGGTTTAGTTATTAAAATTATTTTATAAAATGCCATATTCAACAAATCTATTTTCTTGATTTGATGATGACAGTCATAGCTTTTGTTAGTTTTAATTATTATATATCATAAAGTCTTTTTTCTGTATTCAAATAAAGAAAATTTACACAAAAAACAATGATAGCCAAATTATTTTTACTCCCCGTTTCATAAAAATGAAGGATTAAGATTTTGTATTGCCCTACAACGAGCAATACAAGTAATAGCAGTTTTGTATAAACTCAATTAAACTCTAACAAATACAGTATTAATAAAAATAAAATATATTGACTCAGTACCTCTAACATACCCCACTACCATCGAGGTTATTATGACCCACGCCACCAAGTTTACAAGTGGGTAAAGTATAATTCTCATTCACTTGTTGATTAGCTTCGAATATTCACCCTAGTTTCCACTGTCTAGCTCCACCTAGTCATTATGAATTTAGAGGAATTGATCGAATCAATATTAAACTCACACTTGATGCAACATCAGCGTCCTTTCTGTCTCTAAAGGCCGTCTCTATTTCACCTTCATTTATTTCAATATTATTTAATTTTATATTTATTTTATTTCAATTTTATTTGTTATAAATTTCAGACGCGCTACGCGGAATTGGGATCCAAACCTCCAACTGAGCCCAATTCTTAGAAATGGGTAACAGTGGTTATTGGTCGGTTTATTGGCTGGCCATTTCACCCTTTGCCACTTCATAAACTGCTTCAGTTTTTCCGAAGAGCAACTAGTAGTCGACAAAATTAATTTTCAGAGCGCATTTGTACTTTCGTTCTCTCAAAGAGAGCTAATGGAAAAATATCTACTCGGCGAAAGCTTTTTGTCCGCTAGTAAGAAAAAATTGAGCCAACTCGGGGTACGGAAATGCGATATCTGATTACTTGTCTGTGGTGCTGTAGTTTTGAAAATCTACATTGCCGGTGCTTGTGCTTTAAAGTTTATAAATATTAGTACTAAAGCTTCTAAAGTTCATATCATGTGCAGCATCCAATCATGTAAAGTTATTTTGTAAGACATATTATTGCCAATCCAAAGTTTTCTAAAACGTTTACGTGCTGTATATGATATCTTCTGTCTGTGCTTCTGTGTGTAACAACTTTCGTTCGTTAGTGATTTACACATAAACTTTTGTTTCATAAAACTGTGATTTAGTTTGAAATTGTAGAACTTTGAAAATTTTACACACAGAATTGTACACTTGTTAAAATTGATAGATTTTTTGGTTTATATATGGGAACAGTGAAAATCCTTCTTGATTCTTGGAGCTTACTTTTTGACAGTGAATCAAAAAACATTCGTTCATGTCGAACAGGAATTGTCCCAAAAAAGATTCTTAGGTTTTTTATATATTTTTTGAAGTGAAAACTTCTTTAGCACCGTTTTGATTTGAAACTGAATGAAACGAAAAAGCGACACTAAAAAATGACGAACATCTACATCTATAGGACATAGGCTGCGAGAAAATGAGAAAGAATAGACGTATACAGTGTTTCATATTATCTTCGTCTCCTCTTTGTGCTGAGCTTCATAGCGGTGCACATTAGCGAATTCTCAAAAATTAAATAAATTAGTAAATTCATAATTATTTCATTAATCAGACACTAAATCAGTCAAAAAAAATGCTGTATTGTCTCACATCTAGAAAAAGAAGAGAAAATATGGGGAAAAAAGATAACATTAAATATAAATAATAAAATTATAATTCTTTTGAGAGCCGCGCGACTCAAGTAATAGGAGCGCTGAAAATCCTGTTGCGTGGCTCGAGTAACTAAGCCAAAAAATCGGATAGATAACTTTAGTAGTAGGGACAGAAAACTAGGGCGCGTTGTATGTACGGACACTAGGACTAGAGAGTATGTTCATGTAATTAGAAAGACTAAACAGGTTATGTCATTGGACATTTAGTTCAGCTGTCAGACGGAGCGTTGTTGGACGATGAGACCTAAGGATACGGAAGAAACAAAATGAGCATTAAAAGGGAGTGGCAGTGACGTTTAACATGATTCTGTCTCATTCTCTCGGAGTTTAGTTTCTCTGAAGGTTTCATTTCTACCGCGTGAGTAATGTACACATGTTTCTTTTTTTTGTATTTGTGCTGCAATATAACTCATTGAAATCTCCACCCTCGCATAACCAATCAATACTATAAAATAAAGTAGCCCAAAGTCATTTTGGAAAGCACGTAAAGACCAAAAAGGCGATAAGGTTTACAACTTCTTCTATGGAAAATGGTGTCTCATTCATGTCAACAGTGCCAGAAGCTACTTTCAGTCGTTGAGTTTAATCTTCTTCCCTCATAACATTTCACTAACCGTTGCATTCACGTGGCGGATTGAGCCATTGCTCTCAAGGTTTTATGCTAAACTTGTGTCAGCATATTTCCTTCCATAAATTTCCCAATATATTCAGATTCAAAGCTTCACACGGCGTGTATTTTCTTCGAGGTGATTCTATATGTTAAACTCTGTTTTCACTTGAAATCAATCATTGTACTCACTTCGAATAAATGTCGAAAAAGGGGTTTCTGTGAAAACTCTTAAACATATATCCTTGAAAAGATTTCAAGAAATTGGAAAGTCTAAACAAGTTGATCCTACTAGGTGGCGTCATTCGTTTACTAGAGAAATGAAATCTTGATTCCAACATATACTAAAATTGCCATATATTTTATATTAACTTAACTTACATTTGTGTATATTTATATATAGGATTCGGGTCTTAATATATAATTATTAATTTATTGGTATTATGTAAGAACTTGAAAAATGAACATCAAAAATTTTTATTTTCTCTTAGATATTTTACTTAGATCACAGATATTTACTTACACAATATTATAATATTGTTATACTAAATGCTAATTACGATATTATTAATACAATTTTATATAATATTTATAATTAAACATTCAAACAAATTGTTTTCCTAGTTATTTTCTTTTATGTTCCGTAGTTTCAATTTCAAATGCTTTATATAGTTTATTCTCATGGAAAACTAATACATATATCAAAATCTATTAGTATTTCCTAGGATTGTGAGAAAATTTCAAAATTCATATTTGACACATTTTGGATAAAATTTTGAGAAATTTTCAAAACACCTAATTGTTCCTTCCAGATTTGTTTTGACAATCCTGTAGCACCTTTTGTATAATAATTTCGAAAAATGTAATGGCACGGAGGGTATCAAAGTTCTCATGGCGATTGCAAATCAGCTCAAAGCGGATCCGATTTGAGTTTATTGCCGCTTGTGCACTGACATTCTCCACAATGACCTAGTTCAGCCATTTCTATCTGCTAAACACGCTCTGTTTCCGTGGGTTGACTTGAAACGTGCGTTAGTTCGCCCATATTGACACTTTCCCGACGAAGGGAATTGTAAATACGTTTACTACCACTCTGATACTGTCCATAGCGCTGATTCATTTCTGGTCCACAGCATAATTGTCGGAATACACAAATGTAGCAAATCAATAGCGATGACATAAGAATTGTCCCAATAACCACTGTCACAATGAGGAGAACACTCACTTCACCTTCCATTCTGCTGTTATAGGTATATATGGATTAGAATGTCCTGTTTCGATAGCTCAATAAAGTTGTTCCTAAAATGAAAATTAAAACGAATGTTATATACGTGTTATAATGTTATATGTGTGTAACTTATTAGCTTTTCCTTTTCTTAAAATGTTTATACCTACACGCGTTTGAAAAATTTATAGAAAATTTACGTAAAAAATATTGTGACGTAATTCAAGTTGCAAGGAGTAATTCATGTGATTCAAGCATAACCCAACAGCCAAAAAACGAATTCTTAGAAAATCTAATCAACACGTCAACGCTTAAGCTGGATTCACTGGTACGTTTGGCGCGTGCCGAACTCATTTTTTTAATATGGAAATTTGAGATCTCTGAGAGAGGATTGTTTGTTTGTTGTGGATTGTTTTAAAAAATGCGGCAGATTCACGACGGTGGAATGAATCCCCTTCGCGGCGAATTAGTTCTGCACGCGCCAAACGTATCAATGAATCCAGCTTTAATGTTAAATTTAGTCTTCTATTAAAAAGTACTAATTAGCTCCTTTAAATTAAATGGCATTGCATGAAAGTGGATATGGTATAAATACGAAATTACCCTCGAAAATTCTGTATCACATTTCATCCCCAGTTGTATTAAAATAAACCCTTTGACGCGGTTTTCCATGAATATGCCACATTGTACACAAAAGTCACCCATGGTGGTTTTGTCTGATAAACATTTAATGACGCCTAATTTTGGGAATTTCGCTTTTTAGAAGCAGTAAAGGCCCAAGTTACACAGCGTAGGCTAGAGTAAGCAGTAGGGTTTAGACAATTACAAACATATAACACCAAAATATAACAAATTCTGCTTCGGCATAATAAAGTGCTCAAGGGCTGAGAATCTTTTCTGTGCAAGCGATGGAGATAATGGTATTCTTATTTGATATTGAGTCCAAGTGCTATTGAGAAACCTTGATGGGAAGTGATAATAACGTTGGCAACGAATAAAATACTTTCGAAGAAGTATCTTCTTATTTCTTTGGTCACATATACTTGCTAATTGTTGCCTAGACATATATATATTTATATGTATCAAGTTAACAGTTCTTGATAATTTCATAAAACTACTTACATTTTTCTTATAACAAATCTGTGGTAATTTTATGAAGAAGACGTAATTCGATTAAATTAGATTTCTTGGTATTCGAAGGAGTTGTTATATGGATATTGTCTCCCAAGTTAATGTCCAAAATCAGTGTAAGTGATGCCCATTATGAATGTTATGGAATAACAAATAAAAACCGACAAAATTAAGAGTAAAGTATCTACATAGAACTTATGGAACTTATTGAATACTATAAAATGAAAGCTTCATTATTCATGAACTTCATTAATTTAAAATCACTTGGCATGAAGATTTTAATTCAAAATTCAATTCAAACACATTGGTTTATAACAATGTATAATGTACAATTTATGTGTCTGACAGTGTGTATAAATGTTATTGATTTATTGTGTAAAACAATACTTGACGTTAATATTCTACCTTGTAAATCAATCAATATAGGGCTCAAATTATCCTTACAGACTGACGTAATGACAACAATTATTTGAAGTAAAGGATTTTCATTGTCATGCACCAAAACATCTTTTTTTAGATCAAACATTGAACGTATGTAGGAGTCAAGTATTATGTATGTACATTGTGCAGGTTATTATGTTATCCACTGACACTTTTTCACTTTTTGTCGGGTTGAACCTTTAAATGGCAGGTGAACGTACAGATGATATTTTTGCGACGTTTTACTTCAACTGGGTTGTCGCTTGGTTTGTCTTTAGCAATGTCAATGGTGATATCTTTTGAGAATATATACTGAATGTTCCGTACGTTTCCCTGGAAATGTATTTGATTGAATTTACTCGTGAAAAACCAATGCTTTCGAAGACAAGAGGTTCTATTAGGATGTAAAAAACTTTAACCAAAATCGTGTGTAGAACATACTTGTATATATAACTTTTGAAATTATACTGAATACTTCGTTGTGGTAACCTGAGTTATTTTCAGTCTGGAAGTCGCAAAGGGACAAGTTTTTGTATGATCTCATCTTCGAATTTTACTTTAAGATTTTTCTTGATGAGAAAATCTGATTTTCCAAGTATTTTCTTTCTTTAACAAATTTTGAAACTTTTTTGCACGAGGAAACTTTCGAAGATTGCAATATGTTACACGTTTCCCACCTTATGGTATACCGAAACATTAGAAACTACCAGACGCTTCATAAAAAATTTACTAATATTACACGTTCTTTGCGAGATACTGTGAAAAAGGGAAGAATATCGTACAAAAAGCTTCAGCAGGCATCAAAATGTTGAAATTTTCGTACGTGCTATACATGAATTTGTATGTAGCATCCCCCGGTGTGCTCTGTTTCTAAGAAAATCCTTATTATATGCTGATGAAGTTATCTTTATTTTTTCTACAGTAGTAGGAAGCTGTTTTCATGATTTTCAGGACATATGGATTATAGATTGATCCTTGATTCACTAGATAAGGTTTCGAAAGTAATTTGAAAAATTGAATAATGTGGGTTTTCTATTGAACTCAAAAGTCCATAACAACCGTAGAAAAGAAGCGATAAGGCAACTATGTACATTGATTTCCCTTCAAGGTTTTCTAATATTTATTTCTAATATTGGATTCGTTAAAATCTCCAGAGAGCTCATCGAAATAAACGAACGCTTGGATTTTGTGATATTCTTATACTGCAGTGTTAAGTAATAAAGTCATATGTACATTTATTTTCATTGTCTGAAGATAATTGCAATATAAGCTTAAGCAAATGGTGCACATATTGGAGATGCGACTTATTAAATTAGTTATTTTTTCGAATTTTTGATGGATATACGACTTTGGTTCATAGTAGACAGATAGAAGAGGTTTTCAGAAGTACAAAAATACTCAATGCGCTAATGTCCCATTGTCTTAGCACAGCAGTATACCTAAGGATAAAGATCAGTCATTTGGAAAACGTTCATATGAATAATGTGCAAACTTGAGCTTTTATTTTAAAACATGTTGATAAGAGATAACAGATGACCTTCTTGAGTGACAACCTTCCAAATGGAATAATAAAATTCTGGCGATGAACACGCTTTTATACTTCATTGAAAATGTTTTCTTCTGGCGATGAATACGATTTGACCTTTTCGAATGAAAGAAGGAACTGTGTAATTATTCCCAGAACTCGTAACCCTATTTAGAAGTGACTTTTGAATATTTCAAATCGCTTTTCTTACAATAATGTCGGCCAAACGTTTAAGAGTTGTCAAATTTTAAATAAAGTGGTGCAATTATTTATGTTACAATAGAATATATTGAACAGATAATTTGAGACCTATTTAACGCGGAATTGAAAATAATGTTCTTAAAATTTCAGATTTCGCACAGAAAATAAAATCATTCTAAATTGAACGTAACGCTGTCAATTTGTTTACATTATCATATCATAGCTTTCGGTGGTGGGAGGTTTTTCAAATTGAAGAAAGCATAGCGGATTAGGCCTTTTATGAAATATTATTTTCAAACGTTATTGTTACTCCATTGTTTTTCCTTGGGAACGATAAGAAAATTCTTTGTGAACATATATTTGATTGATTTAAGTTATAATATTAGCCTAAACTATTAAACTAAATATTAACTATTCATCGCATTCACGAAATGAAAAGATCAACAACAGTATTCTTATATGAAAACAAATACAGTCTGTTAAGTAAGATCGTATACAGCTTAACTTGTAGTGGGTTTGTTTTCACAGCCTTAGTTTTTCTTAATTAGTAAGAGGGAACCTTTTCTTAATGGCGGTTAAATAAGAATATTTCAAATTCTTTCAAACCTTCAAGACACTATGAAAGCGAGTGGTTATTTTTCAGACATGGAAAACTCAGTGGAAAAGGCATTATATTTTACTATCACCTGACACTGTATTGCTTTGAAGCATTTGCATTTTGAGGACGCTTTCCGACGAAAATTTAGTGCACATTATGGCTCGCAGATGGCATGTGATTATAGACGCTGATGGTGATAGGACTAATTGCTTATATAATTGCGCAATGCTTCGGAGTATGTCATATGTATATATATGTAAAATAAAAAACTATAAAAAAATTAGCATAGATTTCACTGTATACGATCCTACTTAACAGACTGTAACTGTCTGCCACAACACAACATGACAAAATTCGACTTTCCATTTGTAAAATTTTAAAGCTTGAAAATATCTACATTACCAAAATTACAAAAGAAGGTCAATAAAACAAGCTATACAGAAACTGAATGAAATTAAAATGAAATTTACATTACAGAGGTTTGAGTTATGTGTTTTTTGGATTTGATGAATATAAATTTAGCTTCAGCTTTATCATTACACTGCCTGGAACAATCCAAATTGTTTCTCAAAATACTGATTTGCCTGAGGATTGAAATTTATGCTTTTTATATTGCTCAAAAAATCTTTTTACTGTAAATTAACTGTTTTCTTTGATTTTCCATTTTATTTTGACTCCTGAACAGATAAATGGATAATGAGTAAGCTGAAAAACCTTCTTTACTGGAAAAATTTTTAAAGCTCGTAACACAAGGGGTCATTTAAATTATTTCGTTTTTGAGATTGTACGGTACATGATATCATATACCAACATTATTCATTACAAGAAGATAAGTGTGTATTCAATTCACCATTATGTATCTCGTCCAGTCTGTGTGGGTGTTATCATAACAACCTCATTTCTGAGTAGCCTCAAAATCAAAGGAATCAAGTTTAGAAGCCATCAATTCCTTAAATCTCCGTTAACGTTATATTTTAAGTGAAAGGGTTCTTGAAGGAAACTTAGATTACAATACGTCCACTTCCCAGACAATATCATCATCAGCATGATGATCAATCTTCGATATATGTACAAATGTATGTATATCTCCCAGCAAACCCTACATAGAGATTCACTTTCAAGGAATCGAAAATAAATTATATTTGCCTGTATTTAAACTTGGAGGTATTTGGTTAATTTTAGAAATTTTCATTTTTAATAAAAGCATAATAGGGGAAAGCACAAGTCTAACTTAATAAAACTTTTTCATTCGCTTTGGTACTTCTACTTATAGCTTCAAGGCGAGTTCATAACTTCTATTCCGTATCTTACAAGACCTGAAAGTGAAGGAACATGTAAATATGTAAATCTCTCTTAAAGAATTTGATGAAAGTTAAACAAGAACTTCAAGCAGTTTGAACATTTCTTGGCTTCAATTGGATTATATTCATGTTTGAAAAAGTGAGAATTGTACAAAACAGGCATGTGTTAGAATTTCAACAAGGGAAAACTTTTTTTCCTCAATGTTTTTTGATTATCAAATCTTCAACATTTATTCAATCTTCAACATTCAGGAGAAAATTCATTTTACGATCCTATATTTGGATAACAATTTTAGGTAAACGTTTCCCACAGTTTTTCGAAAACATTTATAAAGTAATGTTTCCACAAACTTTCCAAACTTCCGTTTAAAAACAATCTTAAGCGCTGCTATACGTAGGAATATAAAAAAAGAATTCTAACAGCCTATTTTTGAAATTTCACAACTGATTTCCTGTACGTGACACAACTTCCCGCAAGGATTCTTTGATTGCTGTTAAAAACGGTTCACATGTAAGAGATAGGTAAAGGTTGAACGTTGGAATTTTGAGATTTTTTCTGAGTAGCTTTCCTAATAGTTTTAAAGTTTATACTGAGAATTCAATAAGATATAAAATTACACTTGCTTCATGAGCAGTCAACAAAACTTAAGTTCCAAATACTAAAATTGTAACGTTATCTGGATTATTGTGGTTTCCACAAGAACAATATGGTACACATGTTTCCAAAAAAATATATAAAAATATAAAAATATGTATGAAAACAACTAAAGGTATTTTTGTTGTGTAACATCTTTCCTCTCGCTTTCCTGCAATCTGTGGGAGTGATTTGTCAGTTAGTTGTCATAGAGTGAAGAACTAAAGGAACAGTAAGTATTAAGGAGTGAAAAACAATCAAGAAAAGCAATTCAAAATCTTTATTAGTCAGATTAAATACAGATCGAAATGTTTCGACAACTAACAGTGGTGCTGTTATTGACGCAGTTTTTCAACGAGTTTTAAATACTTTGAAATGACAAATTATTGTCTAATATTTTAGTTATGATAAGTCTATTGTCTTCGGTCTCTCCCAAATCGAGGAAGAATAAATGTGTTTCATAAAACAAAAACATAAAAAATCGTTACGAAAAATCATTTCAAATAATACCGGGATAATTTATTTCAGGATAGAATGTTAATGTTGCTTATGACCAAGGTGAGATGTCAGATGTTACACATCATATGCGACCACTGTAAGGATCGCTCGTTTTTTTGTTGTGCTAGTTTGAAATAATTGCAATACCGTGAACGTAAATAAATTTATACACAACATTTAGAATAGAACTGATAAGTTAATTATGTAAATTGATCCACTTCTAATTAGGGCAACATTCCAGACAACAGGTACCCCATAGCTAATTCGGATAAATTACCTCTTTCCCATTCCAACCGGAAATTAAAAGGCCGACTTCCTCTAACGAATCGTTTTACTAAAATTCAACTCAATTTACATAGAGATTGAAGGTCCGCTTCATGTTTTATTATTATTATTCTTGACTTGTCTAATTAATTTTCCTTAAAATTCAGAAAATTGTAAATAATCGATATTAGTTGTTTGTCGAAAATTCATTAAAGTTTCAAATTCATTTAATTTTGTTCAAATTTGAAGCAAATCAATCTATCCTAAATACGTGGAAAATTTATTTTTCAACCAATTTGTGTCATAAAACACACCTGCTGCTAAAAGGTTATTTTTAACATATATTTTCCAAAGCTCAAAAATAAAACGCAAATGTGTCTGAGCTCTTGTTATTTTCAAAATTATTTTTCTTAGAAGCTTTTTCTTGCTATCCCAGGAATAATATTTTTACTTAAATCATCGAAACAAAATCAGCTTTTCATTCAAGCAACTAAATCCAATGAAAACTTTGAAGTTGCTTTTTTCTCTTCGTTGACAGTTTTCTTACGGGATAAAGATAATCCTAATTCGAAATGGCCAAAGCAGAGGTACCTGTACCTTTCGGAGGAAAGTTGGGAAGTGTTTTTTGGAGATTAATGCTAAGCATTTTCAACCGAAACTTACAAGCTAGGTTGTTAGGCTTAACTTGGAGTACAAGTAATTTAACAAAATGCTTGAATTTAATACAAGAATTTGGTAGATAGTATTTAGGGTTTCCATACAAATAAAAAAAAAACTTGACGATCCTGGAATAAACAATTTTACAAAACATTAACAAACAAGCGTTGTCAATTTTAAAGAACGAACTTCACTCTAGAAAAATTTAAGGGTAACCCAGGCAAACAAATAAAAATTTTTTCGAGAAGACCTTTATTTATAAAGTTTTTCACATGATTCGTTTTTGGAAAATTATTTTGAAAAAGGATACAAAATTTATTTTCGTGATGACCGTTTCAATTGACTGAACCTTAAAAGGCTATTGTTATACCTATGTATTATGAAATATTATTCGGCTAACTCATGACTTTCGCTCTGATATAAATTTTAGTTGCGACATTTTTCCCAGAATTGATTTAAATAGTTAGCAGCTTAATCAAAATGCTCGAAGGACATTTATATATGTATTATCTACCATATCAGTAAACGTTCTCATGTTGACAAGCTGCATTCAAATTTTATATTCAATATGGGTATAATTTTATTATATCCGCAACCTCTATAACTTCGATCAGTTTTAAATTGGAAGATTTTGAAATATATTCACTGTAAAATTTTATTGACATAAGGCTTAATTTAATCCGTATATTTTCTATTCGAATATAATTATTTTATTTGGCAGAAATTTATGTTAATATTTTTAACGTTTAGAAAATTTTCAAATGGAAGGTTACCTTGATATCCTTATATACCTTCTATCATTTGGAATGTTCATTATCTGCTTAATATTGTTCTTTTGTGTTTTATCATAATAACCACAAATATAATTCGTACAAGTATGTACCAAATTCAATATCTAATTTACTACTTTATTAAAAAGTTTGTTCATTAGAAACCATATAATAAAACTAATCTACAAACAAATGTTAAATAAACTTTAAGCCTCAGTAGTTTTCACTCACAGTCATCTAATATCATTTAAATATCACTAAAACAGCTAAACTTTGGTTTTCATTATGAAAATTTTATTTTGTAATTAAATTCTATTGATTCGGTGAAAAGCCAAACTGAGTACTTACTATCAGAATAAATACGAATATCTAAATAAGTTGCTCAGATTAAGAAACTAAATACACGAAATGTAAATTTTCTTCTTGAATTTGTATTTTGCAATTATAGCTGATGATTTTGTTGAAGTAATTAGTAAAATTTTGTGGCATAGTCATGCTACCGAAACTTGTAATTCAATTTACTCTTTGAAGTTATATATTCGTTGTTCATCATAAAATATTAAATTTAGTTAAAATTGAATTTTGGTATAGAATTGGGTTAAGATTAAGTAAATGAACTAAATGGATCGATTCCCAATATCAACTTGTTTGGAAATATGAAGGGTATTTAATGTTCCTAATTACGTTCACTTGGGTATACCTCTTTTTGTGAATCAATTAATTATTTGTAACACATCACATCGAGAATCCTTTTCACTTCCAATTACATGTTATTGACAGATGATGGATTAAAAAATCGAGTGAAAATATTTACCGGCATAACGCAGATCTATTTACGTATCAATAGCTCTGTAAAAAGGGAATTTTCGTTCTGTTTATGCATAAGACTTTTATAAGTTCAAATTTAAAGTGAAGTTTGTACCTGTCATTACTAACATATAAATGGGTTTTCCCACAATATATCAATAATTTTTGTTAACAATGAATTGTGAAATGGGGAAAATGTATTCAGACTTTCAAGGAGCTGGCGAATTGGGAATTGATTGTAAACTTCATTCCTATTGTCAGGGACATATGTACAATACTTGGACAGTTTGATGAAGGTAAAACCATATATGAAGCTTGTTGGTGACACGTAGAAAACCTTTGATTAGCATTTAAATCACGAATCTTCCTCTTGTTCGAGTGGAGTTTAGGTTCATCAGAAGTGGGTTCAAACCACAAAGGCTATCTATCTTATATGTGACATGCGTTTTAACAAAATTACGTTATAAACGAAACTAGGTAAATAAGGATGTCATCGTTTCCTTCTGTGTTCTGTTTAATAGAATTCTAATGGCATCCATGTACCTAGACAAAGGGAATATGCGATAGCTGTAAGAATAATATGTCATGGAGCAATTTGCTAGGATGGATATTTACATCATCAAACATTTATAACAAAAACTTTTCATTGAACACACTTATAGGCTCATGAGTTTTGTGCAGACTCTTGAACAAGTAATTTCTTAAAGTAAAATGTCAGACATGCATCAAAAAATTCAAAATAAATTTTAAATCATTTGATGTCTGAGAAAACATTTGGTGCTTTCAAATATATCTTATATGATTCTTTTTAATTCCATTTGGATGTAACAAAGGAATTTACGTTCTGTTCACTAATAAAATCACTTTATCATGTAACCATTTCATGAATCTGTTGTCTATACGTCACTGTTTGCAATTTAATGTCCAAAGACTCGTCTTTCTGCACTTGGTAAATGGTTTTGGCAGGTTTAATTATTTGTGCAATTTTAACCATAAAATACGTTTTGGCTCCATTACAAGATATTCTGTAAAATGCAAAATTCTTTAGCATCTATTTTCGTCATTTCGTTTTACTCAATGCAATAGTTTCCAGATGCGACATAAGGTTGAAGGAAATTTCCCAACACGTTTCAAGACTTGAGCAACGCAAAATGAAAATTTTTATTAGATTTTCTTTTCGTTTAATAATATGTGACTGTCCTTCTTTCGTGCGTGCAATAGGGTCATTCGTATTGTATCTATTTATTTAGTATCTGATCGCAGATTGGACTGTTCTTGTGATAAATTTAACCACAATCAAACTTGTGTAGCGAAAATAAATTCATTCTTACTGCCGAATAACAAAACTTTCGAATATCGAATTCTTAAATTTGCAAGAGAAAATTATTTTTAGAATATAAAATTTTTAAATCGATTTGAGGCAATTCTCCAAAAATTTAAAAAATGGAAATCATCTCATTCTGTAAAATTACAACTTCATTTTATGTAAAACAAATGACTGCTAATCCTTGGACAAATAAAATGAAAAAGGGAAGTTACCACGAAGGAAACACAAAAAGGTTATTAAATTCCGAAGTCAAATTTCCAAAAAACAATTAAGTAAACAATTCTGCCGGAAATCGTGGCATTGACTCACAATTAGGATCATAACGTTTGTCCTTTCCTGGAAAGAGTCCAATTTTTTGAGGAAAATTTGTTGCAAACTTTAATAAGTCATCAGGGAGTATTTGGCTTCATCGTAAGAAAATTTCGATAGCTTCTAACCTCAACAAACAAAAATATAAAAAACTACTGCGAAGATTTTGTAATAAATTAAATTCAAACATCTGAAGGCTTTTCGAGGAATGATTGCTACTTACAAGGTGATACAACCATCCAAGAACTTCATTGATTATACTATCCTCTAAGAATATTCATTATTCATGATATATATTATATTAAATTTTATTACTGATTCGAACTTATATCAATATTTCAAGACATTTTCTTTTCCGTTAAATGCCTCAAGAACCAAACAAGCTTCTCACCACTTGTAAGCGCCAAAAATCAACTAGCTCCCACGAAAACATAACGCGTTTGTAAACCATATAATAATCGATATATTGTTTTCAATAGGTATAACTGCCTACCATTAAAACCGTTCATGAATTATGTACGCCTTATTGGCAACAATGGGGTTTTCCGTTTTCCAAACAGCAAAAGGGTTTTTCGCAGTTTTTCTGCCCTGAATTTTCCATTATGAACTGGACAGAAAAGAAGCTTCTCGTCAGCAACAAACGAATGAAGCGGGAATCGGATATACTGTTGTGTACATATATTGTTTTCGCTCTTTTTACGGAATATGAATTGATCCTATACTTGTAGCTAAAGAATTTTCTTTTCTAGTTTAACATTCGCCATAAAAAGGTTTTTCGTTTAAAAGAAATTTATTGATTCACTTTGAAAAAATTATGATCATATCGTAAAATTGTAACACGTTGCAAGTGGATTTAAGAACATTTCAGGTTTATAACAACAGCAAATACAACTTTGAATAAACATAAAATCCTTAACCGTTCACACATGTCTGTGTTACTTGTAGGAAATGTTTACACACAGTTATGTACACCAAACATGTTTTTATTTTCGTTACGTAGTCCTGTGTTCGTGATGTTGATATCATAAGAAAGCTTTAGCATTTTAATGGAAGTCAAACACGAGAAAAAGAATTGGAACTCCGTGAACATTGAGACCCAGGCTGCCATGTTACTCTGACGTCAATAGCTCCTTAATAATAACCTTCAAAATTAAACAATGTCTCAGGATTCTCACTCAATATCACTTCATATTACTGTATATAATCATCATGTGGTTTCAAATAATTTCATATAAACATGCCACCTGTGGTTTGTTATTTTCGTTTGGGAAAAATTTTGACGCGAAATTTTTTTTAAAGAAACGTGTTTCAAATCAAGTATCACCTGATGAAGGAAAATACCTTGACCAAAAACTACTTGAAGTACATACATTCTGCAACATGAAGTACATTCGAAATTTCTTCTCTTGTAGTTATTTCCGGTTCAAGTGGTTTCTATGAAAACAAGAATCTGAACTTTTCAAGCATTATTGCTTGGCTTTCCTCAGAATTGTTAAGAATAAAATTAGATTATCTGAAAATACAAAGCAGACAAATATGTTCGTACCTAATCAATTATTTTCTGAAAGAATTTTAACAACTTGCAGTGTGTAGAGGTCTACTAAACCCCTATAATGTTTGCTATCGAATATTTTACACTAATTAAAACCATTAATAAGTCAAGGTAAATCAGTCATATTGCTCTAATTGATTTTTGCCATAGCTAAAGCATGATTGCAATCAACAAACAAAACAATAAAATACTTATATTCTGCTAAAATAAGGTTTTGCAAGGCTTACACGAAGGTTCAACTGTTATTCCATGGAAGTTTAATCGAATTAGCTGGTAAATGCTGTTAATATCAATTCGCCAAATAAAATCCTCGTCTTATCAAATACAATCTAGACCTGATAAACATACATAGGTTGAACAGCATATGGTACTTGTTTATTGATTTGTTCAACTCCAACACAATGTTACCGTATCACACAACTTTTAATATAAAATCATATCTCCATAAAATCTTCGTTGTTGGAAATTGTGCCACTTCCGTTCTCAATTACACTTTTAAGAAAAGCAGACTTGTTGAATAGTTGTCCCCTTGTTGGTTATAATAAGCACAAAGACATTTTTTATTATACCATTAACAGTACCTGCGGAAAATGAATTATGGTTGCTTGAAGGAAGAAAAGTTTTAAATTGTATTTTTAAAGGAACCACTCATTTCCTTTTCATTCATTTAAAGAGATGGAAAAAGTGATGAAAATTTCTTTAAAATATGTGTATTAAAAGTTATTCACTTTCGTAAAATTCATGGGTATTCTGCGTTAAATTTAAAATTAATATGATTACCAAGTTCATTTGTAGTCCAGGTCCAGTTAAGAAAGCATATATATTTTTGAATTTAACATATACATATTTTCACCAATTTACACAAAAATTTCTATTTCAAGTTATTAAATGAAAATTTCAAAATTACTGACACAAAGAAAGTGTGACTCAAAAAGAAGAAGTTTTTATTGATTCAGCATTTTATACCCAAAAGGTTTTGGTGTAAATGTTTCCGATTCCTTCGTGTTATCCCTTAAAAAAGCCTGTGTACCCATGCCGCAACATTGCCTAGTGGTACTGGAAATTCATTAAGATCAAAGGAAAAATAGTTAAAAAATTCTTAGAATTTTGAAATAAAGTGGGGCACGTGTTTGTGACATTTTCCTTTTACGTAAATTTTTGGGACATCGATAAATGATGGATAAGCTATGTAATAATGATGTTACTTAAAAATTTTCTTTTTTCCTGATGTACTTCTAGGAAAATTCAAAACATTTAAGGGCGTCTAGAATTTATTATGATCATAAAAGAAATAACGCTTCAAAAACAAATGATTCAGGGACGTGATTTTCAATTACTTCGTATTAAAGTTCGATAAGCAATTATTAAATTACGAACATCAAAAAAACTTTTTATGATGTTTGCTTCAGTAACACGTAATTGTATAGAGAATGAGTTTGAAAACAACATATACATTAAACAATGCACGTCATACGTATCTTTTTCCAAAAGATAGAAAACTGAATATGGTTGGTTTGAAGTGTCCGCAGATTTGGTAACCAGACGTCAGTAAATTTTATTATTAGAAATATAACAAAACGATGACAATTAAGAACATTCGTAATAAAGTTTCCAAAATAAAGTTGGTATTGCCACGAACATTGCGAGTGAGGTCAACAGGTAAAGCTCAAATTTCATAGAAAGTAGGAAAATTTTTCAGATCAGTCCACAAATCCAAACATGTTGTACATATATTTCAATGCTACACTTGTTACAACAAACTCGTATGACTAATTTAAATCAGACACTGAGAAGCACGCTTGTTCAATCGTGAATTTCAGAATATGTATATTTGTTTAATGAACACGTAGCGAAGCATAAGGTAGGAAGAGACAACACAGAAAACAACATCTATCTCCAGATCTTTATAATTTACAAATTTTAGGCTCACTCCTGAGGTTAAATTACTTATTCCCAGAAAGTGGTTCTTGTTCACCAGAAGAGTGGAAAAACGAAAAGCTTTGGTGCTTGAAATTTTAATTTTCTTTTCCAAAATTGAATTATCTATATAAGGCACTCAAGTGGGACGGACCATTTATTTGATCCAGAAGAAATATAAAAATTATTTTGACAATAAATCATTCTTATTCAAGGTGCAGATCATATAATCTATAATACAAATCTACAACTCAAAAACAGGACACTTTCAATATTATGTCAGAAACACAGTTTGTTGGGATTATAAGCAATTGTAAAGCGGTATTTTACGTTACTTTAGATATTTGGTTTTGTTCAAATATTGAAGTTTAAAAATCAATTTATTTCGTTAAAATAAAATATTATCTAGCAACTAGTCGAAGAATGAAGCAAAATATAAATTTACCCATTTCCCTAAATGATTTTAGATTTTTGGTTAAAGTATTTATAGAATGAAAAGTATATATCAGTAACAAAAAACCTTAAATTAGCTACTAGAAAATATATTTATGAAGCTCGGGTAAAAATTTGAAGCTGATTGGTTAACCCGTTCCTGAGAAATCCTGCACACCAACTTTGAAAAGAAAGTACCAAAAGCATTTTGTATATAATAAAAATTTTCTTACAAATTTGTATGCAACTTGGAGGATATTTGTCAAATATACCCGAAATTTCCAGTTTATAGAGTGAATTATAAATACTAGGGGGGCGCCCCCTGCTCGCTACGCTCGCCAACCCCCGTTGTTCGCTCCGCTCATTCTAATAGCCCGCGCATGGAGCTATATATAAAGTAGCATTGTAAGTAAAAAGGTTAGTTAGTTCAGACTGTAGTAGATATCATTTCAGCTCATTTTGTTCGTCAAAGTACATCTATATTGAATGAGGCCCTATCTATAATTTTCAAAAACCTTGCGGGTGTGGTTGCGGATATTAAAAGATCTTAAAATTTTCTCATACAAAATACTTTTTGTAAAAATTCTTTCATCTTCTGCCAAATGACCTTGGCTTTGTGTTTCAGAAATACATTTAAACACGCAATCGGTTAAACGATCTAACTCTACTGGCTACAACATAAAATTAACGATGAGAAAATATAGGTTGTTTGAGTAAGATTCCTGATTTTTGAAACGTTTGCCCCTGGGCTTTATTAATTGTCATCGCAAAAGCCAGAATGACGGGAAGTTGAGTTTCTTGAAAGGAAAAAGGCAAAAATACGTCACACGTGTCAAAATACGTGTGTTTCGGAAAACTCCTGCTAAAATCTCACAATTCAAAAAATTTTTTTTTTGCATTTGAACTAAGCGAATAGGTGTACCATTGACCAAGCAAGTCATGTCCTGTACACAAAATACTAATAAGTAAAAGTATGTAATTTGGTTTTTAAAATAAATTTGTGGGATCGGGAGCCAACTTACATCAACTGAGTTTAAAAATTCTCTATAATCATCACTCAAGATTTTATCGGAACTCAAATATATTCGTTTCTCTCCGGCCAGGCTGTTAAAGATTTCTGCATCAATGAAAGTACAGCCTTCATATTTGGGTGCTAATATAACCGAATTGAGAATATCGTTAGACTTTATGGTTTCAGATACATTGCCATAAGTATCTGGAATCACGAAGTTGCAGCTAACTAAATGGGTAGGAATTTCAATAACATCCTGGCTGTAAGCTGGAAATGTGGGTAAAGTTCCATTACCAAGAGATTTAAGAAATTCAACGAATTTAATCTCATGAGGTAAAGCTCTTATGTTTTGAGTAAAAGTTATTTTGTGGAATTTTGAAATTTTGGACCATGAAGTAAGGCAATAAGTGGTATCTCAATAAGTGGTACACGTGTACCGTAAGATGTAGGTGGCAATATTCGTCAAAAATCTCCACAGAGTAAAATAGTCTTATATCCGAAAAGTTTAGTTGGAGTACTGAATGAATCGTTTACTGAAAAAAATTTCCTAAATAGCTAATAAAGCACGGTTATATGAATCATTCTCTGAAGAATTTCTTAAAACGTCTTCACACCTGAATATTTTGAATTCATTACACAAATCTAATGCATTTGTAGGAACGTTCATACCACAAATAGGATATGGCAAATAACTCTCTTAACTGCTGAGAGGACTAACACTCTTTTACTTCTAATAAATATTCACGCCACTCTCCATAATTTCATGCGACACGTCGTGCATGTGCTGAAAATGTGCAGTAAATAATGTTCCCAACAGTACCCAAATCCTGATGGGACCTCGAACATGAAGCAAAATAGTCTCAAATGGAACATCTCAACATAAAACATAAAATAATGTAGCAAAAGCTCTACTACTTCCTCTTTGAGATTTTTTGGTTTCTTTTCTTTATCTACCTAAATATAATGTATCGGCGTCTCTGTATATAGAAACTCGGAAGAACTAATTCGATTGATTTCATAGAATGCATTCAATTTTGTTCTTCTGTGAATTGTAAGAGCTTGCTGAACATTTCCTTCCCTAAAGACTACATTTTGCCGGTGAGGCAAGTAACATTCAAGTCGAACTATAATATATTACGTAACTGGTAATGCATTGGATACTCATTCCTGCGCCAATTAGCTTCCGTAGATCCAACATAGTGACCGGACAAAGAGCTATTGATTTCATCTATATAAACTTTGCCCTCAACTCCACCTCAAACTCTTGCAAACTGTAATGTGGCCCAGTCGTAACTGTGCCAAGAACTTCCACATTTAAGTAGCAATCAAATTTCGCTAAAAGATATGGATTTTAAGGAACAGCATAACGGCTGTCAACAGAGTGGCCACGAAAGTCAACTGTTATACCATTAACACGGCGCATCTAACATTGCCCTAAGTTGTATTGTAAAAGTCCTTAGAAACGCTTTTGCTGCATTTACCATCTCTGATACAGACGGGGATACGATTCAATAAACCACATGAACCGTGGATCATGTGGTTTTTAACTAAATTATGAAGTTGTGGGAAATACATTGTATATTGTAAATAAAATATATCTGGAATTTTCGTACAAACGTACCAACCTTCATTTCCTACCTTTTCTTTTTTCTCTAAATTGAGATTTTAAGGGCGAGCAGACAAAAGTTTGGAAATATGATATAATTTCAGATTTTCAATTTTAAACAGTTTTTGGCTCGTAGCGGCTAAATCAAGCATTCTGGGGGGTATGACCAACCCCTATTATTTTTGCATTTCCCAACTTTTGGCCATATATTATATTTCTCTAAATAATGTTTTAAATGTGGGTCCATACAAAAGTTGGGAAACATGATAAAATTCAGACTTTCGTTCGCTTTCCATAAATATTCGTGAAAGATAACTTCGCGTTTTCTAGAAATAACTTTAAAATTGTGATTTTCTATATTTTTTGAAATAAAATTTGCATATATTTTTATCAAATTAGCAAAAAACAATGGTATAAATAAACGATGGCCTTAAATTTGTCTGTGGTAATGCATCCATATTATTGTCTGTGGCCATATGTTCATTGTTTCGGCTTTTGCCTGGAAGAATGCAATTTTATTAGTCAAAGATTGCCTTCTTTCAGGCAAAAAGCAAAACAATGAACATATCAATACTGTCTGTGATATGGCTGCATTTGCCCCTCACATTATCATTGGCATAGATATAAGGTTTGAGTGAAAATAATGCACGTATTTGGCATAAATGGTTGTTTATTCAGTCGAACGTATGATCTATGCAAATGATAATGTTAAATAAGTATGTTCTATATTTTAGTTTTTTCGTAGAGGAATGCAATTATATTTTAATTCTTTTGGTTTGTGTCACCAGTAGAAGATTGAACCATTTGGTTTGAATTTCGACTAATTTAGTACTTGTTATGCATCGGGGACACAAACCAAAAATTCACATATGGTTGCATATTTCCAGGCAAAAAGTAAAATATTCACACGCACACATTCTTCCCAAAAGCATCATCTACGCTATACGTGTGCTCAATTCACACATACTATCCCATTGAATTTTTTAATTTCAATGTAAAATTAAACTAATTTATAATTAAATTTAAGAAAAAAAATTAGGTGATGCACATAGAGGAAAAACTAATCTTTCGAATGGTATAATTTTTATCCTGGTAAGTCCACCTGGTTTCCTGTAAAAGGGATAACAAAAAAACGTGTCGCCTATTTATATATAGATGAAATCAACATATACCAAATATAAGTGAATTATGAAAATGAAGTCAACATATTCATTCATGTTTTCAAATTTCTCATCGCGTATAACCCCTTAATTCATTCATGCAATAATACATAAATTTATTAAATGTCACTAGCTGCTATCATAAATGTCACGCTCCGAAACGTTGGAAAACTTCAGAAAATTCATCGTATCATGGTACACAAACATCTATTTTGAATTTAAAAACCTAAATATCGTTCCAGCTTCCAACCCTCATGCAAATGAAATCAACGAAAGGAATATAAACTTTAATAAAATTTTCTAAAGCAAATGGAATAAAATATATAAGTACAGTAATAAGCTGAATGTAATTTCAAGGAAAGCTGCATTGAATTGAAAATGTAAAAACCTGAATAAATTTAAATAAAATATTGTGCGTTGCAGGATGTAATGGATAGTGCAGTCCTTGGAGTCATCTATCTACAATTTATTGTGCAACGTCTCCGACTAGACGTTATTTTCAGAATGTGTTTTCAACCATTTAAACATGGAGATACTACAACACAAATGTTTAGTAAAGGAATGAGAAACATTCTTTGGTGATAAATGAAGTCATCTACCTTCAGATGCGCCACTTGTACCCTTTCGTCCTACGCAATATACTTGGAGACTTCAACAGGGATATTAATTATTTTCCATCCAGCCATCGATTTGTAATTAACAATCAAGATGGCTGTATTATACAACTAAGGAATTCGAGTTAATGACTGGAAAATTTGAGTAGTTTCTAGTGTCATCAGTGTGGGGTTTCAATGTCTAGGGCACGTGGAGTTGACATGTTTCAATCAGGAAAATTTGACCTTTGCTTGGCTTCTTAAGATAAAATTTCTCTTCTAAGACATTAAGGCTCTTCACCACAAATAGTCCTTTCTTAACCCAGCTGTCAATGGATAAATTTATTTTACTCGAGTATTTCAGAAGCATAAATGGCGTATAACAATTCAATTATCTATAAAAGTTGTAAGGTGAAATGAGCTACATAAAATCAGATGTATCGACAATTTAATCATGAAAAATCTTTCCAAAATACGAAAGCAACAAGACAAATCCTGGTTTCCATAACTTTTGAATTTGCTTGCTAAAGGGTATTTGGTTTCAACGTGTTATATATCCCATTGAAATATGTTTTACAAAAGCTTTTCACCGGCACATCTCACATACGTCAAATATTTACTTTAAGCAGGATGTTGATGTACACAGCATATTGAACGAAAACAAAATGGCTTAATGCTCTTATTAATAGCTGACACTTTTTGATGTTTTACGATGCACTGAGACATATCTGGTCTCTGTTATCAGGTTTTCACGATTCATTAGTGGGTAATCCAATTTTAATCAGAGAATTTTTTACAACGACAAATAGGTATCCCATTAATGGTAAGCCATGCCTCATAATATTCAAGAAACGTGCCACAAATTAATTAGCTTCTCACATTTTTCATAACACAAAAGTAGCTAGCAAATGGAAATGACATCGTTAACCTTCAATCAACCAGCATTCTATGCGTGACAGTCACCCAATTTCGTATGCAAAACGTTCTCAGTTTTTTGAGTTTCCAAACAAATCTACTCTTGGGAGTCTCTGTAATGGATGCCTTGAATAGTAATGAGTTCCGATGGAAGCCCAAATTGCGAATTGTTGGACCATTATCGACTATTTCACATTTTCTTCAGGAACTTAAAGAAGGTCTAGAAAAGAAATCTATAACAATATTAAAACAATTGTTACGTAGACGAATATTTTCAAAAATTCGCAGCCTTGTTGCATTTCTTGAATTTAAAATTTATCTCAAAACCTTTTATCAATTACATGACGGGGTTCTTTTTGTGGAAATTGAGTTTGGAATTTCAAGAAGAATCTGCTGTGCACAGTCTATTTATCGATTCTTAACCATGATAAAGTTAATATAAACAAGAAAACATACTTTTTTAACACAGAGTAAATATTACAAATTCCTGGAGAACTATGGTTTCGGATGAGGACTCAAGAGATTTTCGGGGAAACGTGTCCTTCTTTTAATTAAGTGTATTAAGCTTCGTACTGTGGTTATCTAAGATTAATTGGTTTACCGAAATCCGACGATATAAGAATTTTCCGTTCATACTATTTTGGAAGCTTTTTATGGTTCAATCCACGATAATTAATTCCCTTACTCTCTTGGATTGCAAATTTTCAATATTTTATCTCCTATTTTGAATTTAGGAACAACAATACAACTTTAATTCCATATCATCTGATGGTACTTTGTAAATTCACCAGAACTATAAGAAGGTATTGTACTTTGCATTCATCTTTACTCCAGTCGGTTTTTTGAATAAACCATTTACATGTTGATATTGTGCTTATTATCTTGTAACTCATTAATAGCTGTTTATGTATCAAGGGTGTAAAGTGACGCTTTCTTGAATTCGTGGATTGCAGCATGAGTGTAATTTCCTGTCGCATGCGTACAAAGACGAGTGGAGAAATTGTGGCACGAGTCTTTGTGCGAGTTCGTCATGACCAAGCGCAAATACAGTAACGACTGCAAGAAAGCGTCACATTACACCCGCAGTGCTTACAATATTTTATGCAACGCTTGCTTCGAAAGTTGAATTTTCGATCCCTGTTTTGCGTGCGTTCGGATCCCAAACAGTTGAATTTGAGATTAAAATTCACACGAATCTGTTACATAAAGTTGTACTTAACGCACTAGTGCGGACAAGAGTCTAGGGTGTTTGGGAATCGAACAATTTACGCACGCACAACGCATATCGAAAATTTAATTTAACTTTCGAAGTAAGCGTTGCATAGATAAATTTTAAACCACCCAGCTTTAAAGTGTGCTCATTTTAAACTTTTATCATTGGTCTAATTTAATTAACAGTTTATATCTTCTTTCACAGAAGATATCTGATTCTAGAATTCAGAAGCATTTGAAAGAAAAATAAATTGAGATTTTGGAAAAGGGATTCTTTCTTTCCTAAGAAAACATTCAAGGCAGGCATATTGCGTAGGTCACGTGTGGGAAGCAAAAAGATTTCAAAAGATTCATCGTCATATTTGATTTATTTTATATAACTATCACTCATCTGTTCAGAACATTTACAAAAAGGAACAAGGACCTTTTGTAATTGCTGTTTGTGATATTTCTTGCCTTCAGGTGGTAGAGGATAACTGTTTTTATTGAAATATGTTATACATATGTATATGTGTGTAAACAGTTACTGGGAAATTTTAAAAACTTGTCAGTGTCACTTGGCAACCAGTATGCCAAAACCTTTATTCGAATTCCCTGATACGAGAATCTCTATGTGTGTAGGTACATCTTATTAGCTTAAGGAGCATGTATTTCATATTTGCAACGTTGTGGTATATGACAACTTCTTGATTTGTTTTGTTATAGCTTCATATAAAAAAGACATAAATTTTCGGCAGTGAATAAAATCAGTTAAACAAAGAACGAAGATTACACTTTCCTCGAAATTATAACCTTAAGTAATCTTCCGGTTTTTATATAAGCCATGGAAACAAGTATTCCCTATTGCCAAATGCACGTTTAATGATGTAGAAAACGGCAATCTCTAGTTCTGTATGTCAAACAAAATATATTATACAATGAAATTTTGTTGACACAATTCTATAATATTATAAACTCATTCCACACATAGTACTTCGAGATTGATTCGGTAACGCTCACCTGATAAAGTACGTGAATAGCTTTTCAACATAATTTTGCTGGATGAAGTAACTCAATTTTATTTAACGCATTTCAAAATTGTGATTGACGAAAAATATGATGGTATGCAACACATATCTTCTTCTATTGAACATATACATATCGTATAGTAATGTAAAATTTAAGAGATTGGTACTTATTCTGGGGATTTAAAGGAACAATCACGAAATTAACTTTGGCAGAAAATGAAAATTTCGGATTTTTCAACATTTTATATTCTGGAGCAACGAAGTGCTTTTGACCATCGTCATAAAAAGAAATTGAAAATCTTGGTAAAACGTTACCTCCTCCATCTGGAAGACCATTTCTCGGGACAGTTCCCTTCAATGAAATCCATTACTTCAAAACAATCGTTTTTAAGGATATTTCATTCTGTTGTTGTTCATTGAAATTTTAGTAAAGTGTTTTTTAGTATTTTTATCACAATGGTAAATGGTTGGCTGCGTTTCTTCGAGGGGTCAGTTTCTTGTATCTGTGGTTCTATTGAAAATATATCGCTTTTCATTTTGTCAAAGCATTACACAAAATTTATTCTGTTCCAGTTAACGCCAAAACGAGTTGATTGCTGAATATTTGTGTATCGTTGATTGCGACTGAACGTATTATTTCATCAATAGAACCTCAAATTTATTTGTAATATGACACATAAACGAACATATATTTTATCACAGACGTAATTAAATAACTTGAAAACTGCGGAACGTGTAATGCGTTCATTTAATATATTACCTACACAGTAAAATTATCCTATTACGGTTTGCCATTCAGAACATTTTGTAAGTTCTCGTGTAAGACAACGTATCCATATCATGAACCACAATTCTCGTATTATATTCCAAATTAGTCAGCTGTTTATTCGCTTGCAAAATCGTCAGAATAATTCATTTGCTGCTTTATTATGCACCTCACAAATCAAATTATTTGACAATGATACACATATGGATTGGAATGGTTTCTTATATTTTAAAGTTTGCAAAATGATCTGATAACGTATTCCAACTATGACAGTGGGTAAATGGCTTCGAGGCTTCTGTTTCCACTACCAAATACATACTTCCTGAGCACTTCCAAAAAGACAAGGATCTTAAATTAACCCAAAAATGTTCAGTGAAATATTTATTTAACCATTATTTAAAGGTGTGACTAATATTTTAATGTCGTTTCTCATAAAGTTTATGCTAGCGGCTATCATTCAATAAAAGTTAATAATGATTGAATTGCATCTCCATTAGTTGGATTGCTTTTATTTGATATTATTTGATAGCTTTCGACAGATTTGTTTTGAAAACGGAAAATAAAAGTCAATCAAATATACCTACAATGACTGTTCAAATATAGTATAATCGACTTAAATCGTAAATAGGCTCACATTTCCCAAAAGTATTGTTAAAAATTCATTTGACGTATGTGGATATTCTCAGTAGATTATTTCGGGTTACATTTTCTCATAAAGGGAAAAGTTTTAATTAAACAAATTCTCATCCATTTTCCGAATGAACTTTCTTTACGGCAGATTTGGAACGGAGAATGTTTATTTATCATTTTCTTATTGAATCAACAGAGTCAAAAATATCACATAATTCTGACAAATATTATCCAGACGAGTGAAAGATTTATGGCTAGCAATAACGAATACCTTCTGAGCAATCATGCCAATTATTTGTAAAACTCCACGTCAACGCCCATTTTACACAAATAACTTGGAAACAGCCTTTTGAGTTGGAGTGTTCAAAAGTTCATGGTTCGTTAGAGACGTTTACCACCCCTTGATTTTATCAATTTTTAATTTGTTGATAAGTAATCAATTATGTATAATTTCCGCATAATTAAGAGGGATATTGCATTTGAACGAACAAAATTTGTTGTGAACTTAAATAAAACGCTTGAAAAAAATATTTTAATTCTTTTCCATTTCTACCTACAATTCTTAAGTATCCTGGTTTGACGCTCCTTTAATGATCACGATACTGGAAATTCAATAAGAGTCACGGTTCGTCTTCATCAGTTGAGTACATATATTTAATTGAATTTATAAAGCGATATCAACTTAAAATATGCAAATATTTCTAAAACTGACGTTTTGTTCACATTCAACTAACAATAGTTTAATTTTGAAAACACTTGTTGATTCAACCATTCGATTCGACAGTGGTAACGACAAGCACGATATTCGAATTGAACAACATTTCGATAAAACAATGAACCGGGTTTTTAATTAATTAATTGACGTTCGTTTTACGTTTCGTACTATACAGAAATTCTCAGATATTTTAAGAAATGTACGGAATTTCGACGATACCATTCGATTGAAACACGCACCTCGGACTGATCGCAACTTATTGAAGAGTGATGAGTTCTCGACAGATGGAATCAGTAGAACTGCGAGAATGTTTCGCATTTAGACGACCGAAGCTCGTGTGGCTGCAAAATGTTTCCAACTATTTGTAAAAGTGATGTTATTATAATTCATCAAACGAGGGCTGCAAAGTCGAAGTAACAATTAAACGTTTGACTTCAAAACCAATAGCGCATGTTCCAACCCTCGGGGTGGATTTATTCCACTTGTTGGTATATACACTTCTGTCAATTGTACACAAAACATCGTGAGGGAATAGGATTGATAAGGGCTTATATCAACCTGGAAACATGTTCAGTGTAACCCTTTTCTCTTATTGAATAATTATAGGTGGCTAACCGGTAATCCAGGGATAATTCCCGTCCATCCAACTGAATTGATTCAACAAATTTGTTTTAAAATTGGATATTTTACAGTCGAATATACATTTCTTTATGAATATTACTCAACAAAAATATTTCATATCTATTCTATAATCGGATTAATAACTGGAAAATTCCTACATGCACGAGGTTATTGTAATAGAATTCTTATCCTTTAATTATACTTGCTTAGAAATCTTAATTGCTTTTGTGTTATCAGAGGAATATGTGAAGAAAGTATTTATCGATTTTCATTAGTTGAGTACTTGGGATGTTTCGTTTAAATTTAATTTGAGAAGCAATTCAATTGGGATAAAGCTCAACACGTTCGCAATATCTATACTATAATTAATACGCAAACATAAATTTTGTGATCCATCTTACGGGCAAGCTACATATATGATTTTGATAAAAATCCACAATTCAAAAGATATTTTATCGGATATAGGTGCAGAATATACTTTTAATTTAAATTGGCCAAATAGTTTACCCGTAATTAATAAAAATATTATCAGTCCATTTGTTGTTGCATTGACCACGCATTGATAAAAAAGTTCCGAGTTCAAATTGATTTTCGAATATATTTATAATTTAATTGATACCTCCTGGAATATTTGGTACATCACCGTGAAATCAACAGTCTTAGATTCGTTTAGCTTCAGATTTTTATTTGAGATACAAAATATTAAGATACGAAGAAAAAAAATTTTTTCATAAAAAATTCGGCCATGGTTTTAGGGCAAAAACAATTTTTTTTGCCAATGATGATGTAGATACCTCATTCGAAAGAATATACCTTCCCAAATAGTAGAAAATGTGTATCTTTCTTCTACGTATCATAGTTGTGAAAAAATTCGTAATTGAAGTTTGGTTAATTTGTGTCTTGGATAAATTATGTCCTTACATTTTACACTTGAATATCTTAATAATTTTGAATCATATTGCAAATATGTCTACATAAATACCTTAGTTAGTCTATATTGCTGTCATATAAATTGGAAATCATTGTGATTTATTAAAATGTTATAGAAAGTTCCGAGTTCAAATTGATTTTTTAAAATATTTTTAATTTAATTGATATCTCCTGGAATATTTGGTATATCACCGTGAAATCGACTGTTTTAGACTCGTTAAGCTTCAGGATTTTATTTGAGATACAAAATATTAAGATACGAAGAAACAAAATTTTTTCATAAAAATTTCGCCCATGGTTAGTCCATGATTTTCTTAGGGCAAAAAAAAAAATTTTTCGAATGATGATGTTAGATACCTCATTCGAAAGAATATACCTTCCCAAATAGTAGAAAATGTTTATCTTTCTTCTACGTATCATAGTTGTGAAAAAAGAAATAAATTAAAAAAAACTAAATTTCTATTTTCCAGTAAACTTGAGTCTCTTAATTTTTAAAGTATGCAGTCGATTTCCGACTGCCACGGGCATTCCTAGTAAAGATAAATAGTCTCGTAATTCTTGTAGAAAATGAAACATGGTTTTACGTAAAATTAAATATTTTTATTCCCAACCAAAAAATTTCTTTATCATTTTTATAAACTTATCAATATCTAAACCATAACCACGTATTTTGTTGAGTAGGTTTGTCATCTCTGGAGAGTTCTGTGGATAAATTTGAGGATTTAAAGTAAACTTTTTTAAATGGCGATAAAAGCAACATACCTGAGCAAATTGCTCAAAATCCTTATAGTCAAAATCAGATAATTCTGCGAGTAGACTATTAAAAGCTTCGCTGTTTTCCAGTTTTTCATAAAACAAATTCTGAATTTTGTTGAGTGGAAGCATACCAATTACATCTTCGAAAAATCCTTTAACACTTCTTGATCCTTGTGCGATTACATGACTTGGATAATGAGGAAAACCCAATAAATCAGCTAGTTGATTCAACATGTCAATGGCATTGACACCTTCTGACTCCAAGTATTCCACAATCTTTTGGATTTCAGGATGTCCCAGGGATTGAGACCATGCTCCGCGACCATCTGATCCTTGGAGATAATTTACAAATCCTCGAAATTCCGAATCGAAAATGAAGTATGTGATAGCCGTCGATGTGATGTCACCTACCGGGATGAGGTTCTTGAAGTCGTCCAAATCTTGAGCTAATTCGCTCTTCCTCAAGGAAGCTGCATCACATGAAACACAAGCCAGAAATCCTAGAGCCACAATTAACTTCATTTTGAATTTTTCGTTGATATGATAGTCTCCATTACACTGAGCACTCCTTTTATACTTATTTTTTTTCAACACAATAACATTCTTATTAAAGATATCTTTCAAAACTCAGAGATTGGAGTGGTGTTTTCTTGATTCCGTTTTATTTATGGGACACCATAATGGGCTTATGACACCAAGAACAAATGATGTTTGCGCATATTTCAATGAGAGCAAATCTTATTGATCAATATCAAGCTGATTAGCCGGCAATCTTATCTAAAGGGGTAGATATTTGTAATTGTAAATAATGTATTCCAATGTTAAACACAAACTTTCCAACGTACCTACTTATACCGCCAAGATTGAGATATGAACCTTCCAACCAAAATTTCTGTGTGTAAATTGTGAGAATGTTTTGAATGTTAAATGTCTTATGCTCCGAAAATCTTGCTAAGGGTTTCATTGTTTCAATCAACAAATAACCAAAGAATAATGGGTTTTGTCCTGAAATATAACGCTGGAAGGCTCTTCAAATCAACCGTGAGAGGTTCCATAATTGCTGCGATTAACTAAAGAGATTTCGTGTTACCATAGCGTTAAGCAGAAGGGTTAATCGGTTTGAGGCAACTATAATAATCACACTTAAAAACGTTATCAGCATAAACCTTTAGGGAATATCTCACTTAAAGTACTGGAAATATCCGCATGTTTATAACCGGATATTAAGCCATCTCGTGGGCAGTTAAATAGCTTTGTGTTAAGTAGGTACCTATATAACCCTTTCACGAGAGCAGCAACCTCAGCACGTGAATTTATGGTATTATCGTCAATGGAATTAATTCGCTTGTAAAATAGGAATTTAAAGCTTGATTTAACTTTGTTTGACGTAATAAAAGAAGATTTAATAATTGTTTGCGGTGAGCCTTATCAGTAGTTACTAGTTAATTCTTATCAAATATAATCGGCTGACTAATATTTTGATATCTAATAGGATTAAAAAATTTTCCAATCGAAATTTACGAGCGAAATTTTTATTATATGCATGTTGGTACAAGTGGTAAAGTGTAGATTAATCGTTGGCACGAATTATCAAAATCCAGGATTGAAAGCTCTTAAATTATGTTAGTTTTGTAGATGGCTTGACATTTTTCATAACCTTGACAGGTGAATTGTATTATAAGACAATCAAAAATTGGTAATCTGAATTACTTGCGTTGCCATAAATAATACACTACCCATAGAAATTTTTATGCTGAATTGTATAACTAGAACCGTAGAAAAATAACCAAAAATCAAGAAGGGCACAGTTAATGTAGTTTGAATGCTTCCAGCGGAGGTTGTTTTACTGAAATTGGCGGTAGAACCACAATTTTCTCCTTTATTCAAACAAAGTGAACAAACATTTTGTGACATGTAACAATTTTCAAGATATAATAATCTGATATGAGATAATTGGTAGTTCATTTTGTCAAATAATAACCTCATTTGTTGAACAGGATTATTTCTAGATCATTGGACAAATTACCAAATCCTTACACATATACACAGCTTGAGGCTATACAACGAACCCTTCGTAGCCAATGACTGCGAATTCTTTATGTTATCCCTCTTGGAATTTTTATACATTCTGATGCTTAACAAGTCATTAATCATCAAAATAATATTCTATGTGAGCTTGCTAGAGTGTCGTAATACAACTATTTTGTAGAATACCAGCTTAACCATAAATTCAGCTCGTATAATTGACCCATAAAACACATGAAAATTCAGGTAAAACAATGAATTGTAGTGTCAAGTGCTCTCTATAGTTTGTTGAGCGGTAGATCCTAAGTGCGTTAGACAAACAACATTTTATCCCCTTAATACCTTTCAATAGCGCAAAATACCCAAAACGCGTCGAATGCTCCACTTAATTAGTACTTGAACTTAAGTGATTAGAAACATCGAATACCATATAAAAACCGTGCTTTACCTGGAGAGTTGTCAAAGCCGAGTACACCGTCCAACATGAAGCTTCTTATCATCCTAACAACAATTTGCATCGCTTCCAGCTACGGACATCTCCTACGAGATGGTGAGCTTGCAAAGGATCTGAAGGACTTCGAGAACCTGATTCCCTTCGGATCCATCAAAGCGGTTGCCATCAAGTACTTCATATTCGATTCAGAGTTCCGTGGATTTGTCAACTACTTAAAAGGCAGTGAGATGCGAGCAGCCTGGACACAAGTGACCGAACATGAAGAAGTCCACAAATTTGTTGGATACCTAGAATCTCAGGGTGTAGATGCCGTCAAAACGATAAACGATTTGGCAGATCTCTTAGGGTTCCCTCATTTCCCGTCTCAATCGGGTGTTCGCAGAACGAGTGTGGAAACACGAAATGTGAAAAATTTCTTCAAAGAAGTACTTGCCCTGATTCCGTTTGACAAAATCGAAGCCTTATTCCATGAAAAACTCGAGAAAAGTCCTGCATTCAAGGAACTCGTCGATGTAGTCTCTGCTTTTAACTTTGAAGACATGTCAAACTTCGTGCAGGTAAAACAATCTACATTCGTTTCCAGAAACAGCTTAATCAATCATTTCCTATCGTAATTTTTTCACAGAACTCAAAGGAACTCACGGCATTGATCCAAAAATTGACTGGATATGGAGTAGATCTCGAAGGATTCTTGAACAAGCTAAAGGAGTTGTTCGAATGGAAATGAATGTCACTATTATAAAAACATATTGTTTCCAATAGAAGAATAAACTTTATATTTTTTCATGAATTCGAAGCAACTTTTATTGAAACTTTGTACCCATATGTAACTATCATATATTAGTGGTTTAAAGAAAATATATACAGTAGGCCCGCTGACCCGCGGTTGGTTTCTGACCTGATACTAACATGTTGTTCTTGTATTTTTGGAAAGAAAATTTTCCGCTCTTTGTTTTCAAAACAAAATGGGGACAATTACCAAACAAAGAAAAACAACATTCATTCCGACTTACACATATGAACACATAGACGAATCTGAAAAACATCCCTTGCTAACTAGTAATCAACGGATTCCTCAAAATTGCATGTGGCAACAGAAAAGACTGCGACTGATGGGAGAATTTGATGGTTTCTCGATCAACACAGAAGTCTTAATGTCGTCGAGTTATTAGGCGAGCGAAGCGAGACCTATGAATCCTACAATCTTACATAGATTGTGGTACACTTTACAAAACAACGATCACACCTTTAGGTTTGAGCTTTAACATAGTAATTTAATTTCATGTCTAGATGTATTTTTGATCATTAAATTGATTAATTCTATACGTTACAACAGATGGCGTTAGTAGTTCAATATAATTGTAGTTTAGAGGAGCTGTTACATTTTTATTTTATAGATAACACATCTAGACATGAATTTATTTAAAAGAGTTTGAGAAAAGTTAAACGAATTGCATCAACCAGTTGCTTATATATTCCAGTTCATCACAATTTTTCTAAAGCAAAATCAGTAAGTGCAGAAGTATCTATTTCGTGGCCTTGAACCATTCATTATTTTATCGATTCATTCAAAAGTAATGTTTCGTGCAATTTTGTAGGTTGAAAATGGATTGGTCAATCAAGCCTTAGGGTCAGCAAAGCCATAAAGAAATTTTGGAAAAGTGGAAATATTAACTATTCGAGAAAACAATTTCCATTACAATTAGATTTTGCAATTACAATTCACATGTCACAAGGCCCAACGTTAGATAAATCTGTTGTAGACATTGGAGAAACAGAAACTTCTATTGGTTTAACATACCTCGCGTTTTCAAGAGTAAAAATATTAGAACGATTAGTATTACATGAAAGAAGCCGCAAAGGGCTGACCATGCAAATATACAAATACACAAGCAATTTAAGTGGTTTGTTGCACTAAATGGAGGAGATATTACTATTATGGAGGAGATACCCTATTATCCGTGGGTAGACAAGAACTAAAACCAAATAGTAATACTGTAATACTAAAACCAAATAGTTATTTTGATTCTAATTATAACAATTAAAATTATTTCTGGACTGATAAACAGTAGAGTATTGGTTCAATGATGACACCCTACAGATGCTCTAAAGGCTGTGCACTTTGCGTTATGGTCAATTTAATAAAGCTCTTCCCAAACATAGCTCAGTTCGGCAGTAAGCGAATACAAGAAGATTTTATCGGAAATGTCTTGTTTACGTAAAGTTGCAAGTGTTCCCAGTAACTAAGGGGATACCATGACTAATTTCATTTTAACCAAATTGCGTGGATACGAGTATGTCCAGTCTGCTGTACTAGGAATCAACGACATATCAGGATTAGGCTCTCTTCGAGTATGCATATTTTATGTTAATAGAACAATTTGTAAGCCTCAGGGCAATTGTTTTATTATTTCTGAAAATATTAGGAGTTATAGTGAAGTTACCCTCAAATTAACACTTACTGGGACGAAATTTGGTGTAAGGGTACGTTCGCCATAAGAACCTTCTGTAGATAATAAATGTTTCAAGTGCTGTTTGCTGGTGACAGTAAGTAATTGTTTAGCATTGCTTTTGTTACATATTGAAAAGGATTAGCTCAAGAACATCCTAGTGGGAGCCTGTTTAGAAGACTGAGAGCACGTACTGTACACTCACGTTCAAAATGTCGTTTGTAATGAAATGATGGATAGTGCAACAGAGACTTTGAGACACATCGAGTTTGTATAGTTTCTACAATATTAGATCGCTCGAACTTTGATGTGACTGCCAGTGACCTTTGGTTGCGACAGAGAACTGGAACTTTGTTTTTGGGAAAAATTCACCACCACAAGTGCACTCTCTGAACACTGGAAGTTCAGGATTACTCTTATGGCAACTACCAAATTATTCAACTGAGTGTAGCTGATTGTTAAAATACAAAACTACTTTTTCCTTACATATGAAAATTTTTTATTTGAATAACCACATAAACAGAATCATATTCATTTCCATTCGAACAACTCCTTTAGCTTGTTCAAGAATCCTTCGAGATCTACTCCATATCCAGTCAATTTTTGGATCAATGCCGTGAGTTCCTTTGAGTTCTGTGAAAAAATTACGATAGGAAATGATTGATTAAGCTGTTTCTGGAAACGAATGTAGATTGTTTTACCTGCACGAAGTTTGACATGTCTTCAAAGTTAAAAGCAGAGACTACATCGACGAGTTCCTTGAATGCAGGACTTTTCTCGAGTTTTTCATGGAATAAGGCTTCGATTTTGTCAAACGGAATCAGGGCAAGTACTTCTTTGAAGAAATTTTTCACATTTCGTGTTTCCACACTCGTTCTGCGAACACCCGATTGAGACGGGAAATGAGGGAACCCTAAGAGATCTGCCAAATCGTTTATCGTTTTGACGGCATCTACACCCTGAGATTCTAGGTATCCAACAAATTTGTGGACTTCTTCATGTTCGGTCACTTGTGTCCAGGCTGCTCGCATCTCACTGCCTTTTAAGTAGTTGACAAATCCACGGAACTCTGAATCGAATATGAAGTACTTGATGGCAACCGCTTTGATGGATCCGAAGGGAATCAGGTTCTCGAAGTCCTTCAGATCCTTTGCAAGCTCACCATCTCGTAGGAGATGTCCGTAGCTGGAAGCGATGCAAATTGTTGTTAGGATGATAAGAAGCTTCATGTTGGACGGTGTACTCGGCTTTGACAACTCTCCAGGTAAAGCACGGTTTTTATATGGTATTCGATGTTTCTAATCACTTAAGTTCAAGTACTAATTAAGTGGAGCATTCGACGCGTTTTGGGTATTTTGCGCTATTGAAAGGTATTAAGGGGATAAAATGTTGTTTGTCTAACGCACTTAAAATTTACCGCTCAGCAAACTATAGAGAGCACTTGACACTACAATTCATTGTTTTACCTGAATTTTCATGAGTTTTATGGGTCAATTACACGAGCTGAATCCCGTAGTCAAGGCTTAGAAGGACGCATATAGATGATTAATGAATTGTTATGCAGCCAAACGTATAACAATACCGAAGGGAATATCTACTGGTTACGTATTGGTAATCTAATATTGGTTACATATCAAATCAAATCATGTTATCATGCAGGATATGTTATTGTTGAGGCCTCGGCATGGTTACAGGGATTTCGTAATTTGTCCAACGATCCAGACGAAACTCTGGCCACCATATTACATTATTATTTGCCAAAATTGACTTCCAATGAGATACCTCATATCGGATAGTCGGTATAAGGATAAGAAGAAGCTTGATGGTGTTATGATCAATGAATTAACTCCTAGTTGTCGTAGAGCACCGGTCTTACGAGCATTGCTGAATGCATGAAACTTACCAAACTCGAGTGCCAATTAAGCGTAAAAGTCACTTTTCCTATGAAACTGTCCTTAAAAGCTTCAATGTGAAGTTGACTGCACCTTTCCCAGGGATTACACAGTAAGTGCTTTGCTTTTAAGTGCACTTAGGTTATTGTCCTTAATCATCGAATGAAAATAGTTTTCCGATAAGTTTCTATAGAGTAGCGTGGCATTTTCTTCGTTTATTAAACGTGATTTTCACATATCGAATGCTAATATCATTCTGTTGCTGTCTAAAATTTTACATTCTTCAGACATTAACTAGATAGAATTGTTATATAATGAAACACATTCGGGGCATAAAGATTCGATTTGTAACTGAAACAAGTAGCTTAGTTGAAAAGTTAATTTTACTTTCATTTACCTAGCACATAAATTACAACAATACTCTTAGAACTAAGTTATTCTCGTCATTAACTTTGACTTGATTTGTATGACTAAATATTTACAATAAGAAGATAACTTATATTAAAATGATAAGTGGAAAATATATTACGATGTTAATATATTTTAAAGCGTATATTTTTTGAAAATAACGAACAAATTTACTTTATGTGTTTCTATCAACTATCATACAAAATTTTTTCAATATATCTCTAACACGTTAGTTTTGTGAATTAATCATTTGATGGAATTTTATATAAGTATGTTACAAAATTCAACAATTTTCAGTTAATTACTTGTCGATATCACTTGTTGCGTTCATCCAATCGAAAATATTATTGTTTAATTTGCATTTATATTAATACATACATTTCATTAAGTTAGTTAAATTAAGTTAAAATATAGTTACGATATTTAAGGATATTGTCAACAATCCAACATTTTCAGGCTTAGTCTAGTCAATTTTTATACTTTATACACTTTCTTCACTTTATTAAATAACAAAATGATTTTTTCTCTTTCGATTTTAAGTACAAAACAATAAATTAGTTATTTTGATTTTAATTTTTTTCAATATTTTCAAATCACTGGCCAACATTTTTTAATGTAATTTCATTTAATACTCTACTCATTAGTTAAGGAAAATTTTTAAATATTAAAAATTATGTCACCCTTGATTCACGTTGCCCACCCAACGAAAAGCTTCTGGTTAAGCTTAAATTTTTTTAACATTAACGAAATAGTCTTGTTTAAATTTGTTGTTTTTCCTACTTACACACTAAATATTTTTTAACTTTTGATTATTTTTCGTAAAAATAAGAAACAAAATAATCGTTAAAGTGAATATTTCTTTAGAGAATACATATTTTCTTCGGTTTTAGTTTTCGTTTTTAATAATATTAAGTCAAATAAATAAGATTTAATGCATTATTTCATTTATTTTATACAATATGCCATAGGGCTATCTAAATCGCTTGCCGATTTGTCAGTGGTGTATCCAGTCGCTAGGCAGGATGTAGTTCTTTATTGAGTACAGAGTGTTTGCGTACCAATGGACGCCGTTTTGTCTGGATGTGACTGTGTTGCTGCTGAACCAGTGCCAGATTGTGTTCATTGTTCTGACCGGCAGGAAGCTCCAATGTGCTACACTTTGACTTTCTACCAGTGCATAGCAGGATGCTGCTACAGAATCCACAATAATCGTTCCTTCCTTTGTGAGTGGTGCATAGGCTCCTTTGGATAACACTACAGACAAGTGGACGACTTTTCTAGGCACCAGTGTACTATTCACATTCACCAACAAGAAGTCACCCTCTTCAATTTTGTCGGCGAATATGAATTTCGAAAGATTCTTATATGGATTCCAGACTAAAACCAAATGAGCTGGTGTAACAGTCAGTGTCGCACCGCCATCTGTTTTTATTCGGACGAACTCCCGTTTCTGGTCTATGTCCCGATCGAGAAACATAAGAACTTCACTGAACACTGCATTGCCTGCTTTATCCATGGTCAAAACCTTTTCACCTAATTTCAGTTCATCCATTTTCCGGTAGATGCCAGTCGATGTGAGTACAGTACTGTCGCTGGTGAAACATCCCGTTTCATGAGTACCAGTGGTGGAATCTGCAACGAAAATGAAATAATTTTGTTAATACTAATACATAAAATTTATGTCTATAGAAGTTGAATACAAGGTATTCAAGTGAAAAATATGTTTCTTGGAATTTGAGGAAAAATTAAAAAATAATTTTCTTGTTCACTTGTTATTCATACAAGACATATTCCTTAAGGATTTGCTGAAGAAGTCCTGGTATAATACCCAAACCGACATCGTATTATCCTTAAGAACAGAATTTTATTTTTTGTGTAGTAAAATCTTTTTGCCTTTTTGGTTCTTTAGAGTCAAGAGATCTTGAACGTATTAAATTAAAGAAATGTTCCCTTCGCCTTTTTAATCCTGGGAAAAAGGATAATCCACTCAGTTTAATTGTACCTTGTCATGAAGTATGCTTGTTTGCAAAACTTTATAATTGCATATACATTTCCTTCATGGGATTAAGTTTTATTGGGAAATATGTAAATTTCTGAGGAACTTTGTGATAATCCATTTTAAGGTTTCCGTATCCAAATCCTTTCTTCAAACGATCTGTTTCTCTTCCAAAAATTTTGAATTTCAAAATTTCTTTTCACATCAATATTCAATTTTCGAGATATTTACGAATAAAATTTCAAATGCTTGTAACGAATAGGTAATTGAAAATTCATAATCATAAATTACATAAACTCAACACATCATGTTTCGATGGAAATTTTCACACTGTTTTCAATATTCATTTACGAATGATAGCATGTATGTAGCCTATACCTTTATGTATGTAGCTGAAGAAATAAACAAAATCAGGACTCAAATTGATGTGTTGGACTTAAAAATGCCGCATTTAAATATGAATAAAACTTGAAACGACCATGTTCATCAGTGTATATATACTCTACTATTAATTTCGAAAATGAAAAATGCAATAAAAATTTCCAAAAAATCCAACACTTTACCAACATTTATACATTTACTTAAAATGGTTTATATGCCCGAGACATGAGGGGAGCCCATCACACGCGGGCTCACCTTTGCGTTCCATTCAACGTCTGGGCGCACCATAAATTAATAACGCATTAAATGGCTATTTTATCTTATCCGGTGATGTGTTTCTCCACGTATAAATATAAATTAAAAATTAGTGTCGACAAAAAGGTTAACATACACTCTTTCCGACTGTCCCACTTCCCAGCAATCTCTTCTGTCGATTCTGTTGATTCATCCAGTCTCCTAGCGTGTATAGTTATGATAGTACACGGATAGAGCCCTGGACGTTGGTCATGATGGAAGTGTTTGACCGGTGAATGGAAGATTTTCAACTAATAGTGTTGGTGGTAAATGATTTACTAAGGTGTCAGGCAATTTCCATATTAAACTCATCATTATCACAAGAACAAGATCCTGATAGTTACTTACTATGAAAGATTTAATCCTGGATGCAATTTGAATCTTCAGTTTCTGATTGCATTACATTACAATGTACAACTGCCTACACAGAAAATCAGAGTTTCTAATGAATTATACAAGTACTGAAACGGCACCAACGACTGTTAATTAGCAAAGTAATGATTTGAAAGTTCGAAAATTAGATTCATAGGTTTGGCATTTTACTCGATAGTTAAATGCAGAGATTCAAATTGCAACGAATACTTTCTGAAATCAAACGATCCCACATTTCCTCATTAGTTTCTTGTTAAATTCCGAGTCAAAGGTGAACTACGACAAATCACATTCAAAGTGTATATCCTATCAACATAGGAACGAATATAAACTATCTGTTGAAGTGAGCTACAATTTTCTCAACGAATTTTCGTTTCACTGACTCAACGTGCAGTCAGTTGCCATTACCTACTATATACCAACACAGCTGTATAATGTGGTATTCAATAAATGCACAGATAATGGCGCCATGCTGCGGTTTTTTCCAATGCATTTCTATTGATTTATCGTTCCTTTTGTAGTATTTCGTATAAAAATGGTGGAATGCAATTCAAACGCACTCACACGCATACAAATTATAACTTTCCTTAACTGCCATTCGTTGTTAAATTTGTTTTTTTTTATGTTTTTAGGTCAAAATCTAATAAATTTCGGCCTCCTTTTGAAGGTCCATTTTGTTTCCGTTATCTCAGGTTTCATTGGGAGAATACCTTGTTTCCGTCTCCTTTTGAAAGTTGGCTTTTTTCCATCTTGAAACATACAAAAGCCGTCATTAGATGATTTTCTCCTGTTTGTCTTGAGAATTTGTTTTTTCGAATATTTCTGCCCAAACACGGATCCCTTTGACTTTATTATTCTTTCTTCTCGACATTACAACAATACGATCATATTTACAGTAACCCAATGTGTGAGGTCCTATTGAATTAGAGTTATCCGACCTCAAGAACATCTTTCTCGATATAATTCATTACTGGTTAGAAAGATAGACTCTTATTGTAGCATATGTTCCTTCTGTCCATCGACTGTTCTTTGCGGTAACCTTTTCGATCCTTCCCCATTCATGTGACTCTTTATCTCAGTCCTCCAGAGCGATATTCTTATAACAATGATGAGTTTTCCTTAAAAAACTTAAAAAGGTATAGCGCCTCTGATGTTATGGTTAACAGTCGAAGGTGTTAATTCCAGCGGTTTCTTGTTAACCAACTGAGTTAGGTTGGTTTTACACCTTTTTTGAGGTATTCGAAAGCGTGGCCCTGTACGAAATTAGATGACATTATTGCTAATTACACTTTTATAAGGAAAATCATTCATATCTTGTTCGGTTCCTTATAAAATTACAATGTCGAAAAGATAAAAAATCTCAGTGTGATAAAAACATGAAATTATTATAGTAATCACATTTCACTTAATCCACTTTGTCAGTGTTACTTCTTACCTCGTAATTGCATTGAAAATGTGTACTTGAGTGAAACGAAGATATGTAAGACGATGATGGTGAAGCCGTCCAACTAAGGATCGTCCGCCAAATCATAATAATTAAACAGAAAATTACATGACATGATGAACAACCGTAAGACAGCATGTACCACCAGGCTTCATCACCTTCACCTTGTAAGTTGTGTGAATTTCTTTGTAAGTGTCAATCCGACAACACGTACGTTCTCAAACGCCCGGGTCCACAGCTCATTTGCAATTCTGTCCCTAAGGCCAAACGATTTGATGTCGTCCTAATTGAAAATATGCCAACAACCCGTAAAGTGGCCGGTGAAGCCAGAAGTCCCAAGATGTATGAATGCCCACAGATCGACTTTCTGACATACGGGCTTTCTGGTTTATTCATTAAAAGGGAATTATTTTCAAGTAAAGGTAAGAAACCGACAACAAGATTTTGTTCGATTTTCTTTTGACTTTTTCCTCTTTAACATTCAGAAAATGATGAACTGCGGTGTGTGTGTTTATTTCGGAGCCCTTAATTAAAAAGCACAGTCCGTGACGGAAACGATTTGAGGAGATACTTCTTGTATAGTATATGAACGAGGTTGAATTCGTTGCAGTATATTTCATGGTATTACGGATATTATTAAAGCAAGGTTAGTTCAAGCTGAATCTTATCTCGTAGTTTAGCAGCCAGTAATGTTATCTGCACCTTTGTCATACCTACATATACAAACTGGAGTCACTCCTTGCATTCATTGCCATAACAAACCAAGAGAGACAACTTATCCCAGACTATGTTTCTAAATCAGAATTCTTCAGCATTCATGCGCAAATGTTAAAAGTTAAGTGAATGCATCCCTTGTACATTCGTATTATACACAACAACAACAGGTTCAAATGTGGAACCTTCCAGTTTATAATACCACTACACCACACTGTCAGCGATCGCTTTGGGAAACATTTAAACTGATACCGAATACGATCATTCCTTGAAAATAGGTGATTAAGAGTAAAAAAAAATTGTTCTATCCTGCTTTGTCGATAAGACAACAGACCAAAGAGGTAGAGGGCATATCATGGACCGGAGCCCTTGTGGTATCCAATATGTCCGGTACAGTTCAAACTTCTCCTTTCTGTAATGCAAAGACCCAAAGCCATATCAAAGCAGCCAGCGTAACGTTAAGAATCGAACTTTTGTGGTTGCTCACATTTCCGCTGGTTGGTCTACCCTACCTTACCTTTACGACCTGGAAAGGTTCGGTTTTTTTTTTTTCTTCTTTTAAACCCAGTATATTGAATGTTTTTTTCTCTTTAACCATTATACAGTTTCGCATCTATAGTCTGTTCGGTTTTATTTTTATTTAGTTTTTGCTTTAAATTCCTTCCACATGCAAGATTCTTCAAAGTCGCTTTCCTCGGATGCGGTTCTTTCTGTCACCTGTCCTTGTCAAAACAGATACTCACTTGAAGATATAAAACGTTTTGAAATCCAATTAATTATTAATGCATTTAAGTTATAAAATTAACTCAAGACAAGACATGCATTCGAATAAAATAAATGATACAAATTCTTGGAAATTTCCAAGTTAACGCCATTTAATGTTTAACTTCGATACTACTAATTTTAACTTGCAGAAGCAGCAGCTACAGAAAAATCTTCAAAAGTTTAGTTGGTCAATAACTCACAACTATAGACGACAAGTCTAATAGCAAGGATCTTTAACTTGCTTACATACAAATCTGTTTTTACACGATAGATACGTTCCCGAAGAATACGTGTAAAATATCTTTGGCGGTTTTCCGAACGTCCGTCATGTTTGCCTCTTCAGAACAGACTGGGTCGATCATGTTAAATCCAAATTAAATTTTTTTCCTAATTCGTGTTAAATCAAAATCATGTAAAAACAGAATTGGGTGTATTATGATTCCAATTATCACCATCTACTTAGCATAGTTATTCAATTTGTTCTCAATTTCCTTTTGTCTTGATGATAATCTGTTGTCACACCCAAAGGCTCCTTATCTGAATATCATAACTAGATAGCAAGACACAAAGCATAAACATAAACTTCAATTATGAAGTTGCGTTACGTTTTCTTTGTATATCATATTGTGTATATGAACATGATACTCAAACAATCACAATAACACACAAAACACAAAAATGTATCAAAGATTGCGTTTGCTCATGTTCTGTTTCTTGTCAAGTATCAAAACATTCCATAACATCAGGATGGCTTAAGATGCTCATCATCATCCCATTCGGCGTCATCTTCTATTCAGTACATCGACAGTTAGCTAGTGAGCAGCAGTAACAGTTCCAATGTCAGATCACTTCCAGATCACAACCACAAAGATGAGATAGCCAGGCACTAGGCAGGCAGGTCAGAAAGGAGCAGGAGAGCAAAGCACAGAAGAGGAGTCTCATCGCACTGGGTGTCGTATCATCAATTAGTTTAATTTGACAGCCGCAACCTAAACATGTCAAAACAAGGTACGTCCGTGATATTTTCTCAGTCCGTACCTCATCTTCCTTTCCATCTGCGTTTTCTTCTGAAATCTCAGTGTCTACCTCTTCAAAGAAAGTTTTTTTTCTTTCTTGGATTTGCTGGTTAGCAGTTTGTTAATCGGTCCTCTTTCATTTTTTACTGTTTCCTTATCCACCACTGCGCTACACTATATAATATAGTATACGAGTACGAGTACACTGTCACTGTCGTTTTCGTCATCAATTCCTTCGACTTGATACCTTGCTTTGCTTTGTGTTCAATCTTCTTACCTTCGTGCTTGTGTTTCTGTTATCTGTTCGTTCTTTAATGAACAAAACACGAATGCAGAAGAAGCCTTCTTGTTAAGTGATTTTCTCTTTCTTTATTTTATTCATTTTTCTTAGCAACATTTCTGGAAATATAAAACCTCTAAAAACGAATATCTACTGGTCCCCTTCGATGTCTGATTTTCGGTGCTTTTGATATCACGCAAAACATGATTTTGGTAAAGATCAAGGCATAGGGAATGAGCTTACCTTGTTGGTTGGTTGGTGTTTTCACCTTAGGCTGATGTTCTGGTCGATTCATATCATCATCATCATTTAAATTTTATCATCAGTAGGGGCCAAGGAAATAAAATTTTTGGTGGAGCTTTAACATCTAGTAATGCGCTAAGAAAAATGTATTTTCGTTGCTCCACATTTATGTTTAATGGGTTTTAACGTTACTCGTGTTGAGCTTAAGATTATATTCACATGTTTTTGCTTTTATTTTTGATTTTGTTTTCCATTTTAAATTTGTTTTATTTTCTTTGACTAAACTCGTTTGAGGTTATGTTTATTCCATGGCGAGAAGATACATTTTATGTTTTGTTTGGTGGTCGTGCCAAATATTCTCTGACAAAACGTGAGAAAGTTTTTGCTTGACATACTGTATCACTGTACCTTTTCTCATATAAGGGGTTCTTAACCGCATATGTAATTCCGTTTCTTTTTAAAAATTTTATGGGTAAGAAATCGTTTATTAGTATTTTAAGTTCAAATGTGTCTCAAGGGGATAGGGTTCAAAGTTTCCTGGAAGATCATGCTCTTATCTTCTAGGTTTTAATCTTCAAGCTTTAACCAGAGGGTTGAATGACTTCGTACTAATTTATTCATAAAGTATGAACAATTATATATATCACTTTAATACGAATAACCTATTTATATTTTAGCTTCAATTTAAGATCAATATCCAAACATAAGCTGCGTAGTTTCTTGAAGTTGGCCTATAATACCTCAACTCATCAATCATAATTTTCGCAAGGTACAAACTTTAAAGCTCTTGTGTCATTCGAGTTGGATTTGCGTGACAGACATGACCAAAAATTACTCCCAAATCCATCAGATATTCCACGGCTTCAAGTAGTTAAAACAGGTGCAAGATCTTTTGAATCATGAATTGTATTGCACAATAAAAGATATTTATGGCATACTTGACTACTTAAACTTCAGATTTGTTTCTTCGTTGTGATTAATTGGAAACAAATCTCTCGGAAGAATAAAACGTTTTTTGGTATCGTTTCACTGCTGTTTGTTACAATTCGTGCACACAATGAAATAAGAATACTTCATCCGTTTAAGATAAAATTGAGCAGATACACTTGTTATGTAAAAAAACAGGAAAAATAAAATTTATTTGATTAATTGTTGAAGGTAAACACTTAGCGGCACCTTGTGGTGTTGATAAGACAAACAACAAAATGAAAGGTGAGCATTGAGCGACGTTATGTTCAAGGGAATTTAAGGCGCTACAAATTGACTCTAAATAACTCCACATAAAAGGATGGATATAATGTTAAAGAGGTTCCAATAAATTATCTTTTGTGTGTTAAATACAGTCAATAAATAAAATGTATTTTTAACGAAATGATGCTCGACTAGTGGGTATTCAGGATGCTGTTGGTCCATTAAAAATCTCGGTTCCCTGTATTTTCCCTGTATAGTGACAGCTCCTTCTGCAGCCATTTTAAATTCCGATCAAACCATTTTGTCGTACCTGTTTGGATACCTTTTTCATCTGCGTGAATTTCTTGGACTTTTTCTTTAGATTTTTTGTTTTAAATCTGGTTTTTAAGTTATTTTTTTCTCTTTCTTTTCTTTGCTTCTTTCCAAAAATATGCGATGCTGCGTATCATATAAAATTTTCAACTTCATTGTATTTGTTAACCAATGGTTCATTGGAATGTGATTTTAATTCGTCCACATCCACTATGTTCAGGTCTTCTATCTTTACAAATATTTTCGTGTAAAAATTCAACGATTTGGGTAAACCTCCATTACAATCACACCGGTGAACCTACATTGTCTTATAATGGCAGAACAATGTTCCGGTTCGAAAACGAATCAATATAGATCAATACCTATATTTATCTTCTTCTCCCTTTTTATAAATTCATTTTGCCGATATAAGTTGAAATATAAACAGCTGAAATTGATTTTTGTGGTATTATCGAATTGGTTAGTGTATCGACGACGAGGTTATGGTTGAACTTATAAATAAAATTGTATTTGAAACTTGAATCAGTTCTTACAGCATGAATGTTTTTGAATATTCACTTGATCTTAAACAGATCAAGTACCTACGATTAAATTCAAACATTCCTTTGGACGTAGTATATTGAGCTTAGTGTCATAATTGCAATCTAAATCAATCTCCAGTTTGTGTAAATGAACGATACGAAAATAAATTATGAATTTAACAACATGTCCCTATTCAAAGTTCATATTCATCATAATTCCTGAGTGGTCAAGAACAGAACAAATGTACCTTCCCACGCCCAGAACTGATTCTGCAGTTAATTCATGTCGAAACTATCAAAACCTAATCTTTTACATCTACACAGGATGTGTTGCATGATCACATGCAGACGATATGCACTAATGAAATGAAGGAATTGTGTATGAATTCATTGTAACTATAAATAAATTTGAATTGAACTGAAGAAAAAATAATAAGAAAAGGATTTAATGCTTATATGTAACATACCTGATTTCACTGAACAGTGTATATGCGCCCGACTCTCATAGTATACCCAGTCGAAGCCAGCTTCAACAGCTAATCGTGCTAACATTCCATATTTAGTTCGATCACGATCTGACGTTGTGATATCAACAGCACGGCCTTCGTAGTGCAATGATCCTACACCATGCAGATCGTCCTCATCCCAACTCTCGGTGACACGTAATCTCACACCAGGCCACTGATTCATTACTGATACTGCTAATGTGTTTAGTTTTTCCTTACATCTCTGTTAAAAAAAAAAATATTAAAGAAATTTTACAAAATTGCCTAGACATTTACAAAAAGCAAAAATTTTCATCAAAACTTCAGGATATCATGATACAAAAAATGAAATCAAAACTTCACATGATATCATGATACCTACATACGATACGAGATAATGATAATCGATCGTATGATGCATTCATAAATCGCATTCCATTTCCTTGAAACAAAGAATCATCTCTAATAGCTGGTAAATTACATTGCAACAAAAAATTGCATATTTTAGAACAAATTGCATATAATTGCATACATCTATCAGTGCCGACATAAAAGTGACGGAAATCCATATATAAATATTTGTGTAAGATTGCGTCTCTTGTAATTATCAACCAAAATATAATTTACATTTGTCCATTCCCAGCATCACAATAACCACAACCACCTGTCTCAACCAAAACGAGTGTAGTACCTGTTGCAATGTAACTCGCTTCTTAAACTTCAATTACTTTTTAATCTGTCAACATGTCACGTAATTGATTCCATTTTCTGGTCAATTAGCTTCATTCCGAACGCAACAAAGTACGGTGGGAGCCTTTTCGTGGGTAGCATGAACAAAACGAGCTCAGCTCCTTAGTATCAAACATCTACTATACACGAAATGGCTGCAGGTACTCCTCCGTACTTTAGCTGTCTCAAATGGATTTCAAGATTGTCCTAAACGGAGTGAATAATTGTAATTGAAATTAACTGCCTGTCAATTTCGATTTGAGTTACATTTTCTGTAATAGCTCCAAAACGGGAAATGTGCCTGTATTTTAACGGAAGCTAATTATATCTCCATTGCGCATAACAAAATAAGATGTCTTTTGGAGTTGAAATTATCACGTTCGAAAGGTAGCTTGCAGGTTATCTTTCAAATTAAATAACGTTATATCAAATAGTGTTTATAGTGAATAACTACTATGAATTGATTCATATATATACTTTCCTTACTATTGTATATAGGTACATATTCTGTAAATCGGAACAAAACCTTGTGCTATTCTTCGAAGAATTTTGGCAACAAAAAATTGTAAGTAAATCGCCGTCCAAGCATTACTAATTGAAAACCATTTTACCAAATTTTACCAAATCTACAAAAACAACTCACACCTTGAATTCTAGTGTAGGCGTAAAATGCCATTCTGGTGGTATACAAATTCTACAGTATTATACAAATATTTTGACGCCGTATCAAATTAAATCTTTTTTTGACACGAAAAGAGAAGAAATCAATCTTTTACGGTAGCCTTCATCTGAAGACATAAAAGGTAACGTAAGGCCACACGTTCCTTAAGAGGAAGGAGGTGAAATCATTTTGTCACACTTCAAAAGGAGATTCCTTCTTCGTTTTAATGCTTTCAAGGTTAGAGATAAGACACCAGGTTGCCGTATTTGTTATTGGCACAAAATTTTTAAGTCTGGAATCTTGTTAGGACTCCTGATGGTGTGACAATTGGTTATAACATAAGATGAACTAAAAAGAAATAAACAACACATTGACAATATGACCAAAAAGTTAACAGACAAACAAACAAACATTGACGTTGAACGTCTTTGAAGATAAACCGCCCGAAATGATATTTCCTAGAAAATTCATTAAGCCAGCCTGACAAACCTTAAAAATGTTGAAGGATTTGAGATGTGTGACGAAACAGTTTCGATCTTTGACACTCTTCATAAATATTGCACAATCAAGGGAATTGTGTGTTCATACCATTGATTCCATCTGATAGGAGGGCTAGCAAGGAGATTTATCGGATCGCTTTTCGCATTTACAAAAGTCGCAAAATTTCGAAACGACATTGTAACTGACATAAACCTACATGTTGCCTAAAATTGTATACGTTTTTAAATGTCAAGAATCAAATTTGTTTGTATAACTACGAGTTATTTTGGAGTTATACTTTTAACCTAAAAGACTCCATTTTCTTAAAGATCGTAAATAACATTTTATTCGATTTTAAATACATGCAGCATGATGACCATAGACGAAACAAAGATTTTTCGCTTATTTACAATAATTAGAAAATGATATGACATTTACCTGTGATTGTTAACACTTCTCGAAAACACGAGGAAAACCCACGCATTTTCATAATTTGGTGAATATAACAAACAAATGCTGCATGACACCTGTTCCTTTAAAATTTTTAAATCGTAAAATTGTTTGAAATCAAAGCCGAATATGGAAAAGAAAAATTTCCCTTTAACATGTTATTAACAAATTTATGTTATGAAGATTTTTATTTATTATCAAATATTTCTTTGAAAAATTTCATTTCAAATTCGTAACCAAAATTATGAATTCATTCTAATAGATCACTAGATTAGAAACTTTCAAAAGTATTATGAATGGAATGGTGAATGAATTCTTTTGTTAATAGCTTTTCAATATCCTAATAAGTCAAATCGAATTATAATTGAATCCTGAATTTATTTGAAAAATGGAAACTTTGCTCCAAAAAATGAAATTTTACAAAACCATTTACATGTTTAAAACATGGCGACGTAATGTAAACCAAAACTACCTGGATCGACACTTCTGGGCAACAGATCAAGGAGTTTATAGAAAGGAAAATTTCCTGTTTCATTTCAGCATTAGAATGGATCAAAACCCGCGCAAAATGAGAATGGAGGATACTCAATTCGTGCAAGAACCGGACGCACACATATTTATATAATTTTTGCGCAAAACGATCAACATATCTTAGGTTAACCACGCCCACAGACAAGGTGGAGCGATTGATCATCACAGAATTTTTACGTTTGTAGTTAATCTTCGCACTAACACATTTACAAAGTATACCTCCAACTGATCTTGTACAGGTGATCATGGATGCGCACAAACCAATCGTGTTTCTTTCCCAAAAAAATGTTCATGGTGGAACAATGAGAATATTTGAATTTTTGAATTCAATTAAAATTTGAATATAAGCATAACTTTAGTTTTGTTTATTTTTCGATTTTTGAAAGCTACATATATTACTACAATAGTTTTATATCTTGTTAATGTACAATATCTTGTACGATAATTACATTCCACGCTTCTACATACGTTTATTCGAGTGCGTGATCAGAAGATGACTCTCGTTAATGCGATTATATAAGATGAAAAATATTTTTCTGGTTTTCCCAGAGGTGGAATCGATCCAAATTTCCTTTTAATGGATAAGATATATGAAATTTTTATGAATGAAAATGATACATGACCCTTAATGGAATCGAATGAAATACATTAGATCATTAATCCGTAAGCAATTCGTGGAAGTGGGTCTTAATGACTGAGATCAATAATTCTTTGGAAAGCTTGAAGAGCATGAAAATTTGTTTGTTTATGTTGAAATTTTAACAGAAAACTGAGGGAAATTATGTTGCATATTTTATAAACCTGGAAGTTTGATTTAAATAAAATTTTAAATTTTGTATCCATTTAATGCATTACTTATTGGTTAAGTCTATATAAATTCAACCGTCAACACTTACAAGTCCATAAAGAAGATGATACACTGATAATTGAATACTGGCCCTTCCGTTGTGATCAACCCAAGACCAGTAATTTCCATCTACCAGTGACGAACTTATGTGTAGGTTCCAATGAGTAACTTGAAACTGCATAGCTACAATATATAGGCAAGAAAGGGATTTCTGTCGAAATAAATTGCACGCCGAGCATTTCGATTTCGAGGTGCATCAGATTTTTGTTTTTATCAAAACGTGAAGAACACAAGATTAACAAGTTTCGAATGAATTGTAATTAAATTAAGGTACAATTCATTAAAAGGTACAGATTGCATTGGGTTTCTTGATGGCGATAACTGCCATCACTGCTAAGACTGCCGCAGGCCATACAACGCATTGCAATTGGAATCTTCGAATTAACGAGACCCTCTTTTGTACAAAGGAAGAATGTTGAGACGAAACGTGGAATCAAGAGCAATACAGACAACGTGGAAAAAATGAACATGGTTTTTAATTAAATGTTCAATTTTAAAACAATCTGAAAGTCGTTAACTAAACGATTATAAATTGTAAGTTTGTATAAGTGAAGTTTCATTGATTTCATTTGCTTTTTAACACATAAAATCGTGGGTGGTTTTGAGTGTTTTCAACAGGAGAGGATTTAAATGGATAAAAATTAGTTTTTAAATCATTACCTCCTACCATATAAATTACGAAACTGTCATGAAGTCCTTTCCATTTCGAAATATTCAATTAAATATTTGTGACAAAAGAGGAATATCTATCATATCTTGAAATATTTTCATGTTAGCTTAATGATAAATAAGCAGAAATACAGATTTCACCTGGAAGCAAAGAAGCAGTGTTTGATCAAAACACATTACGAAAGGCGTTATAGTGATTTGGAAAATTTTATGACTTTTGACTGTCAAAATACCACAATAAAGTACACAAAACAAAACATTTTCAATGATAACTATCATCTAGTCAATGATGACTGCCAAATTCTACAGGCATATCCAAGAGCTAATGCCGTCGGTTATCCATAAAGCAAGAAACCTAAAGAAAATTTTATAGAAAGTAAATATTTGCTAGAACGGAATGAAGACAGCCTAGAGAGCATATATGTATTAAATGCCAACAACACACAATTTAGTATTTGTTTATCAAACATTTACTTTAACCATATGACCATTATAGCACCATTACGACTTGACAAAAACAATTCGTTAAGGCAAAGAATAAGGCATTTAAGGTTTACTGGCTTTTGCACTGTTTGAGAAAGGGAAATGTTGGAAATACTATGTGTTTTTTATTTGTCGTTGTTCTATCAATTTAGTGTGTTCTTGTTGCATATGGTAAAATTTTTGTTGTTTTTGTTTATAATTGAACATTCTTCAGAATGCAAGCGAAAGGAGACAAGAATTCCACTTGTTGCACCACATACATTCGAACTATTGAGGTGTTATTTCCCATTTTGAACCGTGAGTGGATCACATGCTTTTAACAGAATAAATTAACATCTGTTTACCTTAACAAAATGCTAAAATACACACAAAAGGATAAGTCAATATTATCCTTTTAATACTGAATACTGTGAAGCCTTGCATCTTTCCGATACTTAACATTTTGAATTTTATATTTTTATTTTACCAAGTCACACGAAGAGGATTTTTCAAAAAAAAGGGTTTCGACTATTCAATTGGAGTTGAATGAAGAAGGGATTCAATAACCCTAACTGTGTCAATTCTGTGTTATAAATCACTTGTAATTTTATTGATATAAATTGAAATGAGATTTTTATCAAGAATTGCTTGCAAAATTTGATTTCATTGTCGAATTTATAAATATTTGTTAAAAACTAGTGAATGAAAGTATTTTCCGGCACAATATCAGTGCATTGAACAAGGGTCATTCTGTGACGACTATTTACAACCCATACCACCTATGAAGGATATTTGCCACCACGATATGTGATAAAATCCTGCAATAAATCGGCTCAAACACAAATTACTTACCCTTGTTAAGTTTCAATAAATACTATATAATCAATGAAACCGAAATGAGCAAGCATCAAGGACATCAAATACAGAGTATTATGAAAACAAATCAGCAGGACAAATCCTGGAGTCACATTTGATGTTCAGCCGCTTTTCAATTTCCGTTTGATTTCCCGCTAGCAACAAGGCTAGACCATAGACATGAAATTGTATTCGGGTTTTCTTTAAATAGGATTGAAATTAAGGAAACTGTTTTTTTTTTCCAAGTCACATGTCCCTGGGGTGAAACTATGTTCTATGCCTGCACTTACATGCTGCTGTTTACATACTTCGGCTCCTTTTCTGTTTCTCTTCTGATCTACAATATTTGTTTGCAAACTTGTCCTTCGTTGTGTATTTTGCCATTTCCAAATTGAATTTCTTTAAAATTTTCCTGCCTTTTATGTGCGGCGTGCCTTTTTACACACAATTACCTGTGTCACTCCTGGTAATCAATACAATCGTTCCAAGGATCTAAAGTTTGAGGTTTTATGAAAAATGATGTTATGACAGTTTTTCTAACCACAATGGAACAAGGCATCCTGTTTGACCATATGCTAACAATTTTATTATAAAATTGTATCTGGCGATCGATTTGACTGCTCGTAGTTAGGGAAAATATACCTTTGGGGAATGTATGAATTGTGTGTAACTTTCCTTTCCAGATGTTATTCCGGATTCTTTATTTGAATGAATAATAAATCATTAAACACATTTCACTTCATTATTCTAATCCTGGAATTTTGTTTCATTTGAATAAGAACTCAAACTGAGAATAAAGTCTGAATCGATCATAGGTTATTTAATAAACGCACAAGGGACGATTTGAATTTATGAGAAATTTTCATATGAGCTATAGGTAGATATGCTATCTAATCTTCATAACACCAATATGAGATGTTAAATAAAACTGTTCTCTATTTTATTTTTACCTTTTATGAATTAATAGAGTACCATTTTGGTAACAAAATTTTGTTAAATAATTTTAATGACTTCAACAACAGAAAATTCACTTTTATTTAAGCAAATGTCGTTAAAGTGGATTTTGCAGATAACTTCAAAATTATATCACCAATTATGAGGTTATATGGTATTCAATAAATTTTTAACTCAATTTCAAATTCTTTATTTTTGCTTTGCAAACAGAGATCAGGTCATTCCACTGAACTTTTTCAAGGTAAATTAAAGTAGTTTTATCTTGGAGCTGAATTCTACTGGTACTTTCTTATATAAATGCAACCCGTAACATATGCTTCGCATTTATTGCAATATCCTGAAGACTTTGTTCAGTAATATATAATTTTAATACATTCCTCAAGAGTGAGTCATTTCTCTACGAAATGGTACACAAGGTCTGGGCACTTTACCACATTGCAATATGTTTCGAGATTGACGTTTTTGTACTCTCTCAAGCAATAGTTTTGAGAGGATTTGTTGTTACGTCATGGAATGGAAACGAGCTCGAGATCGAAAAATTTGGTTGAGTAAAATCAAGGTGCTTGAAAAATTCTGTCACCACTGCCAAAGTTGTCAATTTTTCAAGTGATTCTGCTACATGTTAACAAAAGCGTTTTTTACTATTCAAGTAGATAACAGAGCCAAATCATTTCAAACTTCTCATTTTTCTTCGAGTAAAGTCTAGTAAGCTCGCAAAGTACCTGAACAGACCTATGTACATACTCTGTCTTAACTTTAAACCCCTGATAGCAATCTGACAGTTTCCCGAAATCCTTTAGACGTAACGATATAAAATTGGGTGTCAGTGGTTAAGGGTTAAATCACTATTTAGATAATAATCTGGATTCAAACTGATCTTAAGTTGATTGGACAAAAAGAGCATTTTTCTTACAGTATTTTATATGCCTCTCGATGATGAGTACCGCAAACAAATGTTCGCAAACAGAATTCAACAAGAAATTACTAGAAAAACTTGTTTGTGTAGCCTTTCTGAAGTTCACCGAGATGAGTGCTATAAACCAGTATACCACAAATGGAGTATATCGTTGAAGTGATAACGTAGAGATTAACGACATAGATTCCACAGTGAAGCGGCAGATTAACCAATGAAACATGATTTACGAAATGAAACGTTTAGAAGTTTAAAAGCAGAATTTAAAAATCTAAAATTATATATTTTATAATTTTAAATATAATAAAATCGCTTCAATTTGAAGATCAATTACACGTGCGGTTCCCATGGCATAGCACCATCGCATTTTCAAGAATTTCAAATGATCATGAAATCTGACATCACTCTCAAATCGTCAAATCTTGATGCTAAGAAGCTGAAGAAGACGTTTGATCGTTCATGGTTGATGTCTCATGCTTGATCCAGTGATTTCGAAGATTCCAATGATGATGATGATGATGATTCGTATAATGATAATTCCAGCCACTCCAAATGACATCGTGATGTCCATCATAATGGTAGTCCTCGAGAAGATATAAAACTTTCGAGGACCTCTTCGTCAAAGTATGAATGAATGAAGCTGACAATTTGCTACAGCATGATTTATTCCCAATAATTTTAAGAGGTTACAATAAAATTAAATTTCTAATTAGCTCTAAAGTGTTTTTCCTGATAATCCGTTCTGTGAAGTTCTTTTTCACTTTCCGATGGAACCAACGTTCCTTCAGATCTAGGTAAGCTATTCATAACTGAAGCTGTTTATTTGTCTGAATCTGCCAATTACTGAAAAAATTGTAGCTTTTATTGGCCATCCATTCGTCAATTGTGTGTGGAAGTTAAGAGCATCCATCCGAAATGGCTAAAGATAATTGAATAAAATTTGATTCATCGCCTTTTATTGTGCTTAAAGACAAGATGATAATAGGTTTATTGTCCACTGTAAAGGTATCATCCATCCAGAAGCGTTCTTATAATAGATTTCAAGATGATCTCACTAATTTTATTATGGGTAGCATTCAGTAATTAAATTACTTTAACGATTTGCTAAATTCCTTTAATTTTCTTGAATTTCTTTGAAACATATGTATATCTCCTTCAATATCTTCAATCAAACGTATCACATCAAACAGAGTCAAAGGTCAATATACAAAGTTCTAATCTAATTGCATGTTGATGATGATGCATATCTTTTGAATGATAGGTACTTGCTACATAACTAACCAGTAATCAATTAAGATGAACTTCGTCAGGAAATAGTTAAGAAAATAATAAACAAAATTGTTCGATTGTTTTGATTCGTGTAGTCACTATATTGAATTTCTGCTATGTATCTTCTTCGCCTTCATCTTACGTTTTTAGAGACCTCTTAAAACAATCACGATTATTAAATAAAAACAGAAAATACTTTTTCTTCTTTCTCATTCATGGTCTCGTTTATTGAAGAGATAAATTTGTTGTGAGTGTATCTATATATCTACTATCTTCCCAGAAGTTTATATCACTTTAGTGCTGTCTTTCATCTGTTTACCTTCGACATAGCGGAGATAAAATCAAATCATTTTTTATGTAAACAAATTTTTAAGATTTGACGAGTGATGACTTCCATCCTATAATGATTCCTGACTTTGTTGAGAATAAATAAATTAAAAATTTCTCTAGACGAATGATCCGTAATTAACATTGAGAGTGAAAACAAACGTTCTAATTTCATCAAATTCCCATAACATGTGGAAAGATATAAATTGGTTCATGCTACAGTTTATTTTAGAAAATTTGCATGTTTGTTTAATGAAAAATCACACCTTGTAAAATTTATAATTACATATGTTTTTTACAATTACTTTTCTTACGAATAGTAACTGGAATACCTACTGCCAAGTCCTTGCAATTCTTTTCAATACGACAAGATTTTCCAAATTTCCAACTATCTTTTTGAATATGATAATATGTTATTCAGGATCTTATAATTATGTTTTTTTTAATTTATTGTGGCATGATTAATATACTTAATTGTGAGCGTTTTTCGAAATGACATGCTATAATTGTAACGATTTCCATTTTAATTCATGTGGTAAGACACAAAAACGATTTTTGTTACATCTGTATACTTTATAAGATAAAATAATCTGTACTTGAATTTCAATTGCATTAATGGTTTTGTACATGAAATATTGTTAACAGTAGGCAGAGGTAAAAGGGTGTAAATTGATTCCAAAATATCGGATAGCGAAACCATTACTATGAGGTTTATCTAGGATTTCCTAATAAACCGCAGTGTAATTCGATTTTTATTTAATAGTTTAATAACATTTCAAATGATATAATTATTAAATAAAGCTCTTACATTACACATTACTCACTCTGGTTCTCTCAAATGGATTCAACATCACCAAATTTCTCCGGTTTTTGTTATGATTCATATTAGCCTACATGAATTTTGTCTTCTGTGAATTCACTGTTTAATGGATTTTTTGGAGAAATGACATGATGACTTCAACAATATCAACAATTATTCATTGCTAAATAGTTTAATTAAATACCACAAAACAAATCACATTAGCTTTATATCTCTTCCATCAACAAGGACAAATGTCTGTTACTGACTGGTGTCGAAAATTTCTCGAGTAATTACATATTCTGTCAGACAGACTTAGTGGGAATATTTCGGTGCAAATTCCTTAACGAATACTTGCCACCTCATCAATGTTGACCACAAAAAAGTTTCCGCAAAACCACATGCAAAAACCAAAAAAAAACCGAAATGAGTTAATGTGAATATCCTCAAAGATTGATATCAAAAAATTAATTCCACTTCAATTTCCTTTTTCCTTAAAAATCACAGCAAGCAGACCCACAACAAAATAATATTACAAAAAAAAATTCTTTATGAACAAAATGATGAAGAACAAGACTGTGTTTTAGAACACAACAGCTTGAAAAGTAAAGTATCAAATTTACGCGAGTGGATATCATTGATACCTCAATGACTCGTCAACATGAAATTCATATCCTTTTCCCGCTTTTCATTACGGAATATTTTTTGCCGTGCGCAGTCAGTGTAGTGAACCGTACACAGGTGGGTCTCAACTATACTCAATATGTTGTATACGAGGATAAAGCGGAACTGTCAGGGCAACGATACCTGTCAGCGATGACAGCCTAACAACACACTGACACAGTGAGACAAAATTGAATTATAGCTTCTTTCCAGAAAAGAAAAATTCAAAAGGTGATATTAAAAAGAAGAACTTGACCAAGTCATGCATGAACCTAGATGGTTCCTTGTAAGATCTCACATTACATTTTGGTGTTTAGAAAATATAATAGTTTACGGTTATGTCATCTAAGATCAAATGGAATGAAACCATGATTCGATCTGACAGTTTAGACAGTCCGTCTAGTTCTAGTAGAGTATTCAAGGTACAGAAGTATATGACACGATCAGGGTCGTCAGTGTTCTTTTAATTATGTTTAGTGGTTTGGTTTGATTTAGTCTAGACAAAGTCACAGCACCTCAACATAATCATACTCATCACGAATGAATGCAATGAAATTACAGCATTGCTGCAAATTGATCACTATACTGAGTAACCGAAACCAACATCTAATGATTTCTTCTAAGAACTCCAAGCTTTCACACCGAACTATTACATGACAAATTAATGATAGATGCAAAATGACATTAAGTGATATCGCTGTTGATCTTCCACTCCCCTGGCGTGGGGTTCTCATTCTTCTTCCCAACAGAGAAACATTTAAGTATGGATTTATTAATGATTTATCTTCGATGCAATTAATCACTAAAGGTGAATAATTGATTACAAGACGAGTGTTATGAGACAAAACGAAACGGTTCGAGACCTACCGGTGTGTCTCCAGATTCACAGTCAACTTTAGTTCAAACCACTGAAGAATGTCAGACCATGATCATTAATTCTAGGCAAAAATTTTATTTCTCATCTGCCCTTCCTGCAACTGCGCGCTTCAGCGCGCACCTGAGTAGGCCAAAATGGTAGCTTCGAAAAATGAGAATGATGCTGAGACGTTGTTCTTCCTTTATAGATGCACTTTTAAGGAATGTTGAATGATGAATCTCATTATATTTTTGTATCAATCTTAATATTTGTATCAATTAGTTAATCGGGTGTTGTTCATTCTGTGTGTCGTTGTTGAAATCATTTCTTAATATGTCAAAGATGTTATCTATATTGCATTGGTTCAACTGAATACGTTAGTTATATTTTTTATTTTTGTTTTTCGATTTAAATCAGTTCAATAATAGAAATGATGACACTTAGCTAAACGAAACTTGATTCGTGTAAATGACAAGCGATTAGCAATATAGATAAATGTAAATAAATTTCCATTTAAGATATCAACTCCCTGATATATGGCCGTACTCAAAATACCATTGATGTATTGAAGATTTCTAAAATTTTGACTTAAAAACCGACACTTTCTTGCACACCTGAGACGGGGAGTGCGAGTTATGTGGGTGTTAAATAGTTTTATGGCTACCACGTCGTCTATCTATATTTTCTATGGCATTTTAAACGCCTTAATGTCATTGATGGCATGCCACCCATATACACTATTTTTCTAGTTAATCGATGATTTACACAATACTGTGGTTTCACCGCTTGCTTACCGGAAGTTGCTAATAATTGATTTATCAGGATTTTAAGAACAGATAGAAAGGACTTCTTCCGAGAACTCGAATGACAACAGACGACTAACTATTAGAATAATGTACAATTATACAAGTAACCAGTAGGTAGGTACTTTAAATTCCGCATATCTTACACTATTGACACCGCAGTCAATAAATTTATAGGTGCGTTATAATTTATTACTGGATTTTATAAAGTTTTGGACATAATCATTTTCTTGCGATTTGATCTGTTGTTTGCGTAAGACACTCTTGGTTTCATAATAACTAATCGTTGGAGGTTTTAAAGATTTGATGATGTCTCTCCTAAAACCATAAATTCTTGAACAAAATAGTATTTTCGCTTTTTTCTATTTCAACTTTAACTTGACATCGATACTGTTTTAACCTTCGAATTTCACTTTTCAGTGGAAAGTTTTGCTTGAGGAAGTGGCAGTTTAAACCTTAAGTTACCAACTTAATCGTTCACGATAAAGTTCAATATTTTAGATGTCACTACTTAAATTGAAGATTTATGGTTAAAATTAGAAGTCAATAACTACAAATAAGATAAATATATTATAAATGGTTATATAGCTATGTGTTATCGAATTGCTTCATCGTTTTCCTTGTCTCTGCGAAGAATGACTTAAAGAAGTAATTTCACTTAGATTTTATTAGTACGCAATTACATTGTCATTATGTTACAAATTTTCGAAAAACAACAAAACATTAACAGACAATCTTCTATTCATTGATCACTTGAGCATATCGAACGAAGATTATTATTGAACCAGATACCATGAGAACTATTAAACCCAGAGTCATCCGTATTTAATCCTTTTCAAGTGCATATTTTATTTGAACAAGTCTTTTAAAGAAATATGTAAATAAATATTTAAATATTTAATACGACTACAACATTGATGTGAACTTCTTCGAAAAACCTTTCATTCAGTACATGGCAACAAATTTATTGCACTTGTCAAATCATCCTAAGACTTGCGCTTGTTGAAACAACTTGGAAATATAAACTCTTAGGAGTATTAAAACTCTTCATTGAGAAATGTTGTTAGACAAGAGAATAAAACAAAATTAACACTAGACGGGATTAACAAGACAACAAGACAAGACACCTTTTCACACCCGGAGAATACTTTCCTTGTGACTTCGTTATGTTGTATTTCTTCATTTCATTTCAACTCGTTCTCCTGCATCTCTTGGAAACACTTGAAGCGATATTTTCAATTACTAAATAAACAAAAATTTTCAAAATATCGAAAATAAAAAGTCAGCTAAACATGGCGATTACATGACATTTTCAATGTTTAACATGACCCTTTCAGCTTCTAACTACTCTACTTCGGAACTCTAATTCCTTCGAGATGTTGTCGACTTGCAGAATGCAAATGAGCAGAATGTAAAGGATGTGTGTACATACATATGAAGAGTGGAAATGAAAGTTGTGGTTTCCATTTACGAAACTTTTGAATATCACACAAAGGTGCAGGCATTTAGGCTGTTAGGTATCAATTTTCCATCAATGTCCGGTAATACAATCTATTGCACCTGTTATTTCAAATTTTATACCCTTGTCTTACATCAACCAACCTTTTTATGTATCAATTATAATCGCGAACATGATATGCGGAACTACGTCCTTTTGTAAAAATCAAAATTTGCAAAATCGAAAATGTGTCGTAAATTTTATCAATAAATCATCCCTTAACTTGATGAATCGATTGTCGACACATTTCACATTTGCGTGTGGTAGAATACGGGAAATGTTAAGATAGTAATCGACACTTGAGTTTATGATTGAGTGCTGAAAGTTATCTTCCTGTTTGTGATTTAAACCCTTTCCGGGATGAATTCATTCTGCTTGCCTTCTTTCGATATGTGGAACAGTAATGCTGAACAACAATGAAGGCCCCACAACATCGATATTGGTTAATTGATTATTTAAAACTCGACAGATACCTAAATAAAAAACCCAACATTCAAATACATATTTAAACTTTTTTAAATCTCTTGTCAAACTCAGTTAAAATCGTCTTCACCAAATTCATTTCAATAAAGATTAAATTTCAACACATATGAATGAGTAATCTCCAACAACATCATGTCTTACAGTAGTACCAACATAAATTCGTGTTAACCCTCAATGCATCAAAAAACAGCACTGGAAAACAAGGGATGACATGATCACAAACCAAAACACAGGAGTATTAAAGACAGCAGCACCTCTTAATTTACAAATTATCCTTCTTTGAGAGTGTTCCATCATAATACCGTGTATTCACAGGTCACAGGTCTTTCGAGCCGGATTTCTTAGTAGCTTTAGAGATACACTAGTTTTCGGTCCCATTAGAAACAAAATCCATCATCACGACTGATGATGTATCGCATATTAAGATAAGAACTCGTTAAGATTTGATATTATTTTTGGGCTTCTTGAGGTTCCTGTATTTCACATGATTGATCTTGTGGACCAAGCATTATTTTTTGCTGGGCAAATCAAAAAATTATAAAAATCGGATCATGTTCGAAGAAAGGACAGGATTGCATCATTCTGAAATTTTTCATTTTGTTCTTATGAAAGATAAAATATAAATCCACAAATGAGTTTCTTTAGAATTTTTGTAATTTTAAGTATTGAGTTACATGATCTTTCATCCTACATCCAATTTTCTCTTACTGTTGTCTAAAAATCACCAACAGCGCAGATCATACAATTGTGAGGATGTTAATCTAAGAGAATTTGAATACTTAAATTTAAAAAGTCAATTATAATCGGATTGTAACACCCAATGCAGGACACTAGTTTACGTTAGTAAAACTTTTACTATAATGCCTTGAACCCATGCCAAAAGACGTTGTGACCTTATCGACGAACAAATAATACTAATGAATAAATCGAGCCGAAGTAATGAACTAGTAAAAAATAATAGGATTTTGTCACCCCAGAACACTTCTACACTTCGTTAACAATTTCTACTTTTACATAATCTCCTAACTATATTATTTTATTTTAATGAAATAGAGAGGCCCTGAAAACAATAACTTAAAGAGCTTACACTTGTCCTCTTTAACTTACCACTATAATAATATAATAAGGGAAGTGTCAGTTTTCTTGCTTTATTATGAGGCAATTTGTTGATATTTGTCTTTTATACAATGTCATTGAAGATTTAGATGGTACGGGTGAATGCAAATATTGATTTTGATGATAATTAGATATATTCAATAATAATGTTGTTAATGAAATCAATTAGATAGGATGGTTACAACTTGATCCCCTTGGAGAAAGTTTGGTGAAGAATCTCCGTCAATATAAGAAACAACTTGTAGCAATTTAAGTTAACTAAAACCAAGTTACGATAACTATTTTCATTCTCATTTTACCTCCTTATTTATACGTCGCTTATTTAATTTTATATTTTTATAGATTTACGAGCGCTGAACGATTGTAAACTCATCATAATTCATTTATGACATCTGGTTAAAATCGAAGTAATTTAATTATTCGTTTTATTGCAATTTTGTAAACAGGTTTGAGGAAATTACCTCATATTGATAAGAAACATCCAATATCTGAAAACTATGTAAATTGTTTGTAAACATCATACAAATTTATTTTCCTTATAATCTGTTAACTACGGAAATAATAACTGACAATTTAAGATACCAATAAAACACCTTATGAAAATTCGTTCTAACTAGCTGACCTACCTACAATCAACTCAATATAATTTATGTGACCAATAAAATAGTTTTATAACATTTCTAACCCGATTTGAGATGTTCTCGTTGAGTTTTGTTCAGTAGCAAAATAGTATCGTTAACTTTTGAAGGTTATTAAGTTTCTAAGAACTTGAAATGGAACGATACAGGATCAAAATTTGGAAGCTATTATAGTAGCTAGAGACCAGTGATATACTACCGTTTATTACTACTGATCTCTTGTCGACAGACCCTAAAATATCGAACAAACCTGAGTTATAAGCATCAACTAAACGACACCGTTTCAAGGTAAACATAATTCGAAAAGTGCAAAGAGTCAATGCAAGGATATAAACACATTAACTTTCATGCATACGGAAATGCAAGGACACATATTCGTTTATTCTCTAAAAAAGGCTATACACAAACTGTAGTCACCCACTGGGTTTGTTTCTGATTGTCTATTGAATGTCATCACATTAGATATGGCTCATTGATATGTGAAAATATGTTTTTGTATACAATAAAAAGAAGTCCTTGTTTTAAATGTTACAACACTGTGTCAAAGAAGCCTCCAAAAATGTAACCTGATTTCACCATATCAGCAACAGTTTAATACAATTCAAAATGATTTATATAAGAAACGTTTAACATGCCGACACCTTGAAAATCTTCTCATAACACATTTGAAAATGGTGTGAAAATACCATTAAAATGTGATAAAATTGGTAATAAAATTCTTAAAACTCTTCAACAGAATGACATTACGCACATAAAAACACGAATCGAAAAGTTGATTTTCATGAGTCATAACAGGTATAAAAACCCCACCTATAATAGTTAACATATATAATTCAAGAATTAGCTATTAGGCACATGAATTTTAAATTTACTCAACCACTTGTTACTACAATAACGAACATTGTTTAGTTTCAGGACTATTAAATTCTTGAAAATTCAAAAATCTTTATAATATATCCAAAATACAAAGTTAATGCAAGTATACGATAATATCATGAAAAATTCACCAGGTGGACATAATATGCAATATCCAGTTATTCAAACAAACCGACCAAAGCGATATTTTATCTAATCAACAGCGGCTTCATTGCATGTTTTTTATCACTTGGATTACTTTATCGATTAACACGTACCTATATATAAACAACTTAAAAATAAATAAATAAATTTTTTACACGTTTAACCTATATTGGCAAATTGCATTGAACACCTTCCGCTTGCAAAGATAAAAAATTGAAACAAACTTGAAAACATAACTATGAGCAAATATTAATAAATAAATTTTCACTCTAATTCATAGAGTTGTTGAAAACACCAGATATATGTGCATATATAAAACATATAATATTTAATTCACCTGTGTCATTAGACGATCAGCACCAGTACCTTCTTCATCTTTAAATATTATATCCCTGTTATAATTTGGTACTAAATCCCGAAACTTTGGATTATCACGTTTTATTTTACCTTCAGCTAATCCAGATGCACCTAATGTATTCTCAGACATATTAGGTACATGTTGTTTAAATACTAGTGGAGTTAATTTTCGATTTTTACGTGGTCCACCAATACCCCGTCCTGGACCACATGATTGAACAGATGTTATAAATATAACTAAAATAATTAATATTAAACTTATTAAGGACATTTTACTAATAGAACTATATTTCCTTTTAGTGATTTGCAAAAAGTTTCTAAATAGCACTTTTTTGATTGAACACATTATCAATTGAAATTTTTGAAATAATTAAATATTTATAAAACAAAATTTTCTATATTACAGCACTTTATATCTCACTGAATTTTTCCAATTTTATCTTCTTCAACTAATAATCATTTTTAAGAAATAAAAATGTAACAGAAAACACTTTTCGTATATGATTTCAAACAACATAAAACGTACTTTTTCAATTGCATAATCACGTAACGATTTTATTTAGTTAATCCAAACATCTTGTATAAATTAATTTGATTTTAATTTTAAAGTATCGGTCACTAAAAATCATTTCTTTAAAATTTTTAATTTATCATTTTCTATTCAATCATATTTTATTCATGAATTTTAAACAACATAACGTCATAAGGATTTTTATTACACAAAATTATATTTTCTCGTAATAAATTAACTTCAGCACGGCTTAACGAAAGTATTTAAATTGATATTAAATTAAATCTTCATTAAATTGAATAATCACGATCATTTATTAATTAACTAACAAATTATAATCACTTTTATATGTGAAAATTCAAAATTGAATTTCCGAACTCCTCGCGCAACCTAGTCTAGCATTCAACTGATTGACAAATTGTCATTTCGTTAAGAAGTGGCGCTGCTGTCACTATCGGTATCAGGTATCAGATAACACCAGTCAATTCTCAGCAACCACTACTACCTTTGCTACTTCTCTACTGCACATCACTTAACCCCTATTGCACTTTGGCGTTGTGATTTCTTTTACAAAACCCATAGTGGTGTGTGTGACCATGGAGTGGTGGTTCCGGTAAGATTCGTATTTGAGTATACAAAATAAAATCCGTCAAAGTGTTTCTTCCAGTTTCGCATTTTGAAAATTTTTAATGCAAATATTTTATACTAACATACGTACTATATCCTAAACGATCGTGATCTTAAGTTTTCCAATTACACTTAACGAAAGTTTGATCGACACTAAATTTTCAATCGTAAAATCATTTGATTCAAACTTTTTTAACGAAACTTAACAGAGAAAACTTTGATAGACTTCAGTGTTGGATGCTGTTCGAGTTTGAAAGCACAAAAAACCCTGAAAGTATAACGAATTTTTTTCACGTTCATTTTCAATTTCATTCATTCCGTTTCAAATTTTTGGAATGGAACATATCTAATGGATAAAACGTTATCACTATCCTTAACTTTATAACAGATAAAAGTTTATTTAAAGAATAATTAATAATTGAATAGTGAATTTGATTAGAATTTTATTACAAAATACATCTATTGAAATGAAACCCAAATTGATGGAATATTGAAATCGAAACAGGAACAGAACATTCTAACCTAAGGTAGGTAGGTAGGTAAGTCAGGCTCGTTCAATGGTTACTGGACGTGAGTTAATGGATCTTCCATACATTTGCTTTGTTTTTTCCATTCACATGTAACTAAATAGACTGCATTCCTCTTGGACCAATACCTAATTACCTGTAATTTTTATCTTTTCATGCCTCCTCAGCATTACACATACATCTTCAGGTAATACCTAAATAGGCATCTTTAGCCAGTCTTGTTTCGTCGTTTTGACTTGTTTTTTCTTTCCACCTTGTTTTCTCTCCACTGTCACAATGTTTTTTTGTATTATTGTTTCGTGTTATTTCTGTATCTATTTTTTGTTTTTTGTATCTCATTCAAGATTCAATCTGGAAGACTCTCAACGTGAACATCAATTCTTTGCCGGTTTACAAGAAGAAATCGGTGAAACTGTTCATCTCAGCCGCATCTTGGTTATGAGAATAGGCGGAGTTTCGTGTTTTTTAATCTCATGCTGTGCTGTGCTGTGCTGCGTTGAGATATCTTTGGCCTGTTGTATATAAGAATCCAAACCAGAGCAGCATCTTTTTCCCAACGAAAATTCTCTAGTTCAAGATGAAATATATAATTTCATCGTTTGCGTTTGTTCCCTTTGCGGCTTCACAAAAATGAATACAACGATCAAAATTTTCAAAAATTTTTTATCTTTCTTTATTGAATACCTATATACACTCTGTTTTTAATTGTTAATTGCATTTTTCCATTTGCAATATAATAAGTTATACACACAAAATTAGACATAAAAACCTTAACATAATCATTTTCGTCCATTGACCAACCGATTATAAACCGGATCATCTACTTTCAAAAAATTCCTGTTCGTCATATGTAGATATATTAAATTGATCAGCTTTTGTTTCTAGTGCTTTAACCTAATATTGTTTCAAATACTTAGTGTCAATTATGACTTTTTTGCAAACCACTCATGCACTTTAACCATGTTGTCACAGCAAATGTTGTGTTGTTTTTCAATTACAACATTAAAAATTTAATAGTATATATAAAAATTTAAATATACAGTGACTCGGTGAAATTAGATTGAATTCCTTTCAAAAACAAATCAAAGCACAACATTGGAGTAAAAAGAAAATAAAAAGTCATAAAAATCATTTCATCTTCTCATGCAACTCTGAAACAAAATAAATCATATTGGAATCTTGAGATTTATTGACTTTATCCAGATTCTGTTTATTAGTAATAATTCCATTGACAAAAGACAAATTATTAGAACCCAAGTCGCTGATCTTAAGTTTTAGGACAGATTGGTCTCATATTACTTACCACTTTGATTCGTAATGGATGTGAGTCACACGAATCTGAGTAAGAGCTATAACAACAGACCGAGGATCATGATGGAACTAAAAGCATCCAAGAACGAACGCAAATTCTCTGTGATCCCCGTGAGTTTGAATTTATTTCATGAGCTATTCGATTCCCAAGGTTTATTTTGTCTTGATGTTTTTACGATCTTCCTATGGCTGCTGAACGATCAGTGAGTGTTTGTTGAGATTTTTAATATTCGATTAAATGTGTAATTTGAAACTGGAACTTTACTTCAGGACAAAATATGGTATAACTCCAACCACCTTAAATATGACTGAGAGCTAAGTAATCTTATTTGATCGACATCAGCTCCAGACTATACTTGATGAATAACCAACTCAGACCTTTGATTGATTCAAACCAAATATAAACAAAAATATTTTATTAATCTCAGATTATCGTGCATAGTTAATTAAACGGAAGTAAAACTCACTCAATAAAACCATTTTACTCTCAGAAATATCAAGTTACGCACGTTCAAAATATAAATCATAATTGAAATTATTTCCATAATCTTTCAGCAGAATTGTTAGCTATATTCATTAGATATATATTTTTCAAATAAATTATATGATTCGCATAAAAGGAATCACTTCTATTACATTTTATTAAAATGATTGTAAGTCTAAATCATATTTATCATACAAAGATGACAACAATTCAGATAGAAATATCTCTCAAAAGTATTTTTTAGCAAGTTCTATATATGTATATTGTTTATTTATAATTTAACATTGGGCTAACACGGAGTTTTTGTTGAACCGTCATTCTCTTTGGATAATTCCAAATATTTACATTGCTCATTAGAAAACAGTTTGGTCATGATTGAGTTTTACGCACGTACTAAAGGTTTGTATTTTTCTCATTTCTCACCTGTTTTAAATGCACTAAAGTACCTTTAAAAAGTGAGTTGGAAAATATGAAATCTGGGAAGTTCTACCACACCGGACAGGTTCAAAAAATAACAAGATAGAAAAACAAAAGTCAATATAGAAATTGAGAAAAAGTAACAAAATGAGAAAGAAGTTAAATAACAAGTTTTGTTGAGTCTTTTTGAAGATATTGCGCCTTGTGAGAAAAGATAACACTAGGCATTCGGGTTATGGACATCATATCATCTCCAATAGCCTAAACGTTCTTCGCATCGATTATTTTTGAAGAGTATGTGTTCACTTCATGCTAAGCATGAATGAGCATGTGTGGAAAAATTTTCAAACATTCAAATAAAAATTGTTTAAAGATTATTGAAGAAGAACGAAGATACTGTGTATTATGTATGGGTAAAGAATATTTTATAAGAGATATTGAGTAGCAGCGACAGTGCACACTATAAAGTGCAAACAAACCATCAACGACGATGAGGATGGAAGACTGTCTGAGTACTCACCACGGTCCATGGATTCTGTATATCATTTGACTATAGGTACATATAGTCTGGAAAATCATGTTCAACTTAAGAATATGGTTACACCAAATCATATATACCGTCTATAAGATATATACCATTATGGCCATGTAGCCACGCTGCCTGCCCATTACCATGTAACACCGTTGGAGACTTACTTATACAAGAAGATACGAGCTCAGTTTGAGACACTTGCTGATAGCTGGAAATGATAGGCCTGATGATGGTTTCGTTCATTCCGTCACTTACTTTTCTTCTTGCATTCTCTACTTCTTAACATCCATTTGAGGCGCGCATATCTAATGGAAGTTGTAAGTATGTTGATAATTTGTATTTATTAGATATTGTTGTGTTTATAAACGATCTTTATGTAAATACCTACCTCACACACATTGGTAACAGTGATTGCTGGCAGACACAGAGTCGATTGTTTTCTATTATAAGCCAGTTGAAAAGGACAAATCTAAATGCCGACAATAATCAGATAAATATATGAATGATACCTTTTCGATAACCATTTAGCTAGGAATTTATGAGATGGAAAACGACATAAAGATACACTTACTCACATGCATATATCATATTAAATGGGAAAACATACCCAAAAATGACATAGTAATTTTCGATTTTAGAGATTTAAAGATAGTTTTGTTCAATTTGATCATTTCTAATAAGCCACTTACAGCTCATATCGATAGTGCTATGATCATTTTGAATTTACGACATTCCATGCATATGAATTAAAGCATGAGAATCGTTTTTCATCGATTCATCGACTGGTTAAATATTTCTCATTAGATGTAACATATTGATATTGTACATTCCTTTGTAGACGCGATGCATGCATAGTTACTACCAATAGTTGTAATTGTAATCAAATGTAATTTGCAATGGTAACAGTTAGAAAAATTTGTCATCCTGTGGGAATTTTAAACAGTAGTAAATATTTCTATCCTCTAACGAAGCCAAAACAACAAGTTCACTCAAAATTTACGATCAGTTGAGGCTGGTTTTCCGGTAACTGAACCATGGTTGCACCTTCATACTGCAGGCATAGATTTATGTATACGAATGCTAACCAAGATTCATATCTTACCACCACCACCAACTGCGCAAGACAATCGAGCTGTATTGTGAGGTTTCTTCTTAGGATGCCATAAAATGCTTCGAATACAAAAAGTATCAGACGAAAACAAAACAACAAATTTGTGGCTTACCCGAAACGATTTATTTCTATCAGCCTATTCATCTATCCCGGGAAGAAACCACAAAACTACGCTAATATGAGCTCGTATAGCCTGTAAACGATTTCCCGATGACATACTGTATAGTCACATTATCACCGCAATATAAAACATTTATGAATATTGAATTAAAAATAATGTAAATGAAATTAAAATTAGTTTTGCGGGTAACATTTGCAAAAACTTGTAGTTAGTTTGAAGTTAATTTTACTAAACAATTGAAAAGTTGACGTAAGTTCAACATCATTCTTTAACTTTGACCTTCTTTATATATGTCAACTATTGCATATATCATCTCCAGGCTCGTTAGTGTACATCTAGCACACATGTTTTTTAATATTTCAAGAATAAACAATTTAATAAATATTTTTAGTTTGAAAGTTTTTATGCTTTCAACACTCACACGAACTAAGTAAATACTTTGGGCGGTTCTATCGGAAAAATAAATATGTTTACTTCCAACAAACATTTCCTAGTGAATCAATACCTACAATGATTTATCTAGCAAGTTGTAAGTAAATTTGCGACACCAACAATAAACCTAACCAGGTGTATTGGCGGAAACCTAAACATTGTCAAATTGGAAACAGTGACTTAAGTTAATCCAAATTGATGATTAGCCATTAACCAAAAAATAAAATGAAAATAATAAAAAATGGTAGAAAAGACTACCTTGGAGAAGCTAGAAAAGACAAACGTAAAAGTATCAGACGTTGATGACATCTAAGTCCATTAAACAAGTCAGACAACCAGCAACCAGCAACCAGAAGACCTACCAACCAGGCAGGCTATAGGTGGTGGTAGCAAGTTGACTATTGCAATATTTCATGGCATGTTTCTTCTTGTTACCATTAAGTGTTTATCATAAAACCGTAGAAAAGGTGATAGAATTGACTGAAAGAAATAAATGGAACCCGTCAAGTGTCATCAATTTGCTTCATGTGTCATGGGATGTTGTTAGCTCTTATCATGATATCTCGTTCTATCCAAATTCGGTCATAGAAAATTATGATGATAAAATGTAGAATTAACGGCAAAGTGAAAGCACTGTTACTGACTTTATATGAGGTACATACATATATAAGACTTGCCTCATTCAGTCACTAATAAATCTATATAGATGAGAAAATTTCGCATTTTTAATATCATATTACTTTACATTTCTCACTAGACTTACTTGTACTTATTAGCATAATAGCGATAAAAGATAATTCGTTAACAGAAAAGTATGTCCAGGAAGGAAGTATCTGTGACATTAATTTTAAAAAAGATAAAACAACATTTTGCCAACAAGTTACACGAAAGGCAAGCACAACAAAGAACTGTAGAAAACACCAAAATAACATGATTCTTAACCCTAAAGTTCAGTTTCTTTTTTGTTGCTCCTTGAGGTAAGTGTTAACTGACACTAAACATCACATGACGCAGCTCTTTCCCATAGTCATAGCTTGATCTCATTCGGTCATTGGGGTCTTTAGGACGGTTTCATTCTTAATATTTTTTAGAGGCCACTAATGGCCCGCTATTCCGTAACACTGGCCCTCCTAATGGGCTGAAAAAGTGCCTATTCTAAGTTGTTTAAGTTTCAGTTTTAGTTAATTATACTCGCATATATACCTTTACCTCAACTTAAATGATTACCCTGTCCGCCACTTGATAGACAGTGTGAACAAACCAGTGGTCGAGCTATGCGTCCTGAAAATTTATTTAGGTTCAGAGCAGAAATTTAAGAAACTGAATTATTTGAATCACGACTGATGATTATCTCCAGCATCTGGATTCATTGGTGAGATTTACATTAGAATCTCGTTCTGGTCAGGTGAAAAATAAGCCAGACAAATTATTTTTAGTAGCGTGCAATTTCCGCGCTATTATATTATGCCATATATTTTAATGATGTTACTCAGGTTCAGACTCGATTTAATTTAATTTTCTTTATAGAAACAGTTTCCGCCATTCAACAACCTTCTTCTAATGTGTCTGGCTAACATTTTATTTACACTTTGTCTCAATAGGGGTGTCAAAAATAATTAAATTGTCCAAACATTTAATTTGTCTGTTCCTATTTTTATAGAATTACTTTTTCATTTCTTAGTATCAATTCTCTAAATTGGATATTCTAACTTGTCAATTTCGAATTTATTATAGGAAAGTTTTTGAATAGTTTAAAACTCCGAAAATATCTCAACCCATTATATTGTGCAACCTTAAGTATCATAAACAATCTCCTGTCTTTCATAAAATCCTTCTTTGAACACATTCTATAATATAATACAGTACCTACCTTTTATCCATGGATGATAAATCTCACAGTAGTTGATATTCACGATAATACGACAATAATGAATTGATAATAAGAACCGTAGATGGCATATCTCCTGTATTAATTTGGCGGAACAACATTACAAACATTGTCGGCATTTAGCGAGAAATTCCTACACAAAATCTCATCGTGTTTCATTCCAGCATTAAGAAATATTACTCATTTGTATCTCGTAAACTTCATTTGAAAGATGCCGAACAATAAATTAAACATTTTAATGTATTTTTGTAACTCACAATATGAACGTTTTTAAAATGCAATTACGATATTTAATAACTAACTAGTAATTAAGCCTATACTTATTAGAAAATTATCTAACAAAATAATCTGCTTCAAAGTGACACCAAACAGGTCCATGTAGTTGTTAGAACACTTTTGATGGCATTTCCTCCTTGTCTATGTTTGGTTGGTCACTTAAGAATAATTTTCATGATCATTAACATCACCACACACAATTTCGACGTGATCATCTTCAGGCAATTTTGTTGATTTTAATTAATTGACCATTCTCAAGTGATATTGCTTCAGGTGATCTCCAGGCGCGTTGAAGACTTCAAGAGTAAACCACACTATGGGCCATGCCGCCAAGTAGTTTGGACTTGTGTTCGACTCAATGTCGAAGGTGTTTCCTGACCCGTGTGATCGCATACTGTGATGATTTTGGAATTCTGTTTTTGTCACTATATTTTTCATAAATCTTTGTTTTTGATACGTTTCATTTTTCGTGGTAAATTTTATTATTATTTTATTCAACATTTGGATTTTTGAGCAAATGAGTCTGCTTAATGCTTAATTTCTTTGCAAAATGCCGGCAAATATTCAGCGCAAGCTATAAAAACTTTTTAGAGATACCATAAAACAAGTTTTTTATTTTTAATTTTTAAATCTTTTACTTAAAACTTTAAGGGAATTTGCTGATAAGCTTCGGATTTATGATAGTACCTCACGAGGAAATAACTAAGAATTTTGCAAATTGCAAATTTTCCGCCAAATTAAAATTGCAAATCAGATTGATATCATATGTTCTTGTGATATCTGATCAGCTACAGTCATTTTAAGGAATTCTAGCAAGAAGATTCTTGATTTTCCTTTAAAGAAAACAATTTTGACGTTACATCAATCTAGAATATTGACGCCCGGTTAACAAAGCCTAAAGTAAATGGAAAGTTGCTACTCAGCGACTAAATTTACTACGATAGTAAATTTAATCTGCGTTTCACGAAGATACTTTCAGGAATTTAATCGCTGAGTACTTACTTCGTAGTAAAATAGTTCCGGAAAATCCAACAGTTGGCTTTTATCCATTTTACCAATCAAAATTTGAAAATAATATTTTTCACGTTCATATACTAGGTCTGTTTGTTTTGAGTTCGGAACTACTCCAGAATACTAAATTGTACTTTTAGTACTCAGTTCCGCGTTTGTTTTCAAATTTGGTGAGTATGGCACTTAAGTACCAAACTGTTCCATTTTATCATGAGAAAGTATGAGAGTTTGGCGATTTTGTTCTCATTTTACCCTGACGCGTTAGTTACAACAGAACCGAGTGGAACTTCCACACTGTTCTGAACTCAAAACAAACGGACCTAATATTGATTAGCATGATTAGTTTATTCCGTAGTTTACTATGGAGTTTACTTTACTCATCGTTCATGAAACGCAAAAATCGTTTACTCCGGAAGTTAATCACTGATGAGTGGCTTAATTTACTTACTTTTCGTTTGTGAAACCAGGCGAATTAAAGAATGTTACAAAGATCAATTTATAATTGTTATGATGTGGAAATTTTACTGATCTTGCATAAAGTGAAAAAGTATCAAAAATCGATCACAGAAAACCGCTTAAAATTCAAAAAACAAAAAATTCCCACATTCATACGATGAATATCAGAAATCAAAACCATCAATCGAAAAATTTCCCACATAAAAAGTGCCAGTTACGAGAAACGATCGAACGACTAACAGGAGCACACCAAAGACATGGACCACACATGCACAGGCACGCGATCACTCCTGCTCCTGATGGATTAAAGCGCATTCACCACCCGCTTCACATTTGTTTCTTGCCTTGTGATCTTCTTCTTTCCACCATTCGACGATCATCTTCAAGCGAGACAAAAGATCCGATCTTACAGGTGTTTGTAATGGAATTCAAAAACGATCTTGTGATCTTCCACTCCACATTGTCTTGTAACAAATACAACAAAAAAGATCGTTATACACATGCAACCAAATGCTAACAAGCAGTTCTGTATCGCAGTGGCTTCGATGACGTGCAGGAGAAAGAAGCAACACATTTAATTCAATTAGTTATTGGACCACACACTAGATGGCACGCGCTTACACTTGGGTGGGAATTTTTTGGTGTTGCCTCTTCGCTTTCTGTTCTTCGTTCGTCATTCTTTGATTTTCACTCGAGCCTTAGATATGGACATGGTGTCTTCAGTGATATTGGGATGGGATGCGAGAATCACACGTTTTATTGCATATAAATATATGATTATTTTACTTGTTTTAGATTTTCAATAAAAAGTAACATTAATTCACACTTTCACTCGTTGCATAAAATTAAACTTATGCAAAATAATAATGCTAGGCACAGGTAAACACTAAAACGGACAAGAGGAATTTTAGGAGGACCACCCGCACGATATGTCCGATTTTGAGACACTTGCGGTTTCTGTATTTTTTGGTTCCCGATCTTTTTACACCGTCTCTAGGTTTTTGCCTTCATTTCTTGATCATTCCGGATGCGAAAAGAAAAAAAATTACTTTATGCCCAGCGTTCTCATCCAGACCATACCTACCGATCCTGTGTTGTATTGTGTCAATAAATCCTACACCCTCTGGTATGTTTTGACTTTTCCGTCAGATACAATCGTATCTTTCTAGTTTTTTGGATCTTTTCAATTTGAAATTGTCGGCGTTTTTGAATTTTTCAATTTTCCTTGCATCCTTTTACTCTTGAGTTTTTACTTTTGCTTTAGTCTCTTTGCCTCTGTGATATATGTGGCACAGTGTTATGGCCACTTAAGGTATCGAACCTCGTCGAGGACCATCATTTTATATTTTTTTAATTTGCCGAATAAACGTTAATACTGAGAAATAACTTAACGCCAACCATTGAGGAATTTCGTGTTTGTGACCTCATTAGTTAATGGCGTGTGGGAAAAAATCCCACCCAACATAATTATAGAAAGTAAACCAAAGGTATCACATGAACTTAGATACTATCTTCTGACAAGTATCTATCCATCTAATAATCAAAGAATAATCTTTTGATATATAAAATCCTAATGGTCGTGAAGCAGAAAATGAATTTCATTTACCGGAGAATGGGATTCAGTCTCTGAAAGCGGGGAAAATTCACAAAATAAGTTTCTCTCCGCTTCCTGGAAATGAATTTAATTCACCGGAGAATGGTTATCACTCAAGCGGGGAAAATTCATTTTCTACATGACGTTACAAATATCTGTCAATTTTTATTTTTCGAAAACTTTTGACTTAACATAAAATACCCAAATAAACCGACTTGAAGTGATGCTATAATACGCGAGTAGATATCATAACTGGAATGTCACTCCTATTAAATTTAATACATATTTATATATACATATATAATTATAATTTTCTTTTTATTTCATCTTCCATTATTTTTTTCTTATTTAATTAAAATACAATTATAATAAATAATTTAAGCTGACTTATGTTTTTCCACATGATCTTTCATACAGAATTGTTACTTCTAATTTTTGTTTGTTTTATTTTAAACACATTTTATCATCAATTATTCATTTGTCATATTTCTATTGGTTATTTCATTTCGTTTTGTTTTTTGTTGTTGTTGTCAATTTGTAATTAATTTGTGAATAATTTTTAATAGTATTTACTCAATTTTTCAATCCTTAATAAATATTTTCAAACCCATAAATTTTACTTTTTCGTCTGCATTTCTTCTACTGCATTGAATGATTTTGGTTTTGTATATTTCATTTCGAAAATTCACTCATTAAAGAGTATTTATTTTGTTAAATTTTGTCAATGTTAAATGTAATTTCAGTTTTTTATTTTTAATTTTTATTAAATTTATTATTTTTAAATAAATATGGTACAGAGTCGCGATAAATTGCAATTAAAATTTTAATTGAATTTTTTATTTTATATGTTCCTTTTACACATTTTTACGTTAATTTAAGGTATTTTATTAAAATTATTTATAATTTCTTCTCTTCATTTTTGTTTAAATTGAAGATACGTACCTACTTTTACCTCAGTTATCGATATTAGGTTTTCAATAGATTGCCGTGAATATTTTCTTGAATGTTCAAATCATTACGTTTTTGTTCTGTTCAAAGTTATAGGTATAATATGATAATTAATACTCGTTTCAAATTTACATTCTTTTTGTTTTAATATATACTCGAAGGAAGGAAATTTTAAAGAATTATAATGGGAAATGAACTAATTTACTACATTTGCTCTGAATGAAATTGCAAAAATCTCTATTTTATCTAATGAAGAAAACTTTAACAAGCGCAAGTAAACAAAATCTTATTTGTTTTAATTATTTTCTTTTTTAAACTTTATTATTAAAATGCATTCTATCATACCTTATTCTGAAAATAAAGATTCTTTTGCTTTTGACGCATGAAATATGATGACTTACATGTAGTTATAATCAAATTTGTCATCAATACTCTAAACAACATTTATTATTATTTTTAAGAATAGCTGAAACAACATTATTCCATTTATATTAAAACTAAATTTAATCAATGATAAGAACTGCAACTATTAATTTTAATTCCTAGAATGTTGTTGATATTTCGTGTTTATTTTATATTTGCTATTTTTACGTTTTCTGCCATTTTTGAAAATTCAATTAAAAGTAGCAGTAAATCGAATTATTTTTATTTTTTTTCAAATTTTACATTCAATTTAAAATTCATTTTTGACTGACTTTACAAATTCCATTTTTTACAACGACCAAATAGTAAGGTAACAAATATTTTTATCGTACTAACGTTTAACTTTATTTTAATTTTTTTTTTAAATATATATTTTTGAATTTATTTTAATTAGCAGCCAAATTTTTGTACTTGTTTTTTGCCGTACTACATGTTACCTACAAAGAATTTCATTAGATCAGTTTACCTTGCTTTTCACTCGTAAAATACTTTCTTTAAGCTTCAAGATCTTGATATCAGCTCAATACTTAACTTCGAAACTATGAAAGCTAATACTAATTAGGTAATGGAAACCGAGAAAATAATTTTATATTAAGAAGTATATGAGGTTGTTTTGACATTTCACGTTGATAGTTATTCACAATTCACCATGGAATTTCATTATAATTCATTGCTTTTTCAATGTTTTCCAAGAGTTAGCTCAAGATTTGTTTTAAATAAATCCGATAAGTAAACCAGGGTGGGAGTTTTTTGGTTTATAGCATATTACTTAATTCCAAATTTCTTCATAATCATATATCATAATTCAATATTACAATCTACTTATTCAAAATCTTAATAATTAATCACAAAATTGAGAACAAATCCAAATGTTACAAAACATTTACATATTTTCATATCAAATAAACTATTATTCGGTAGCACTGGAAGATACTGGATAATTTTCAATACAATTTTCCTCAAAAATTATTTACTTCGGATTGATATATGTTTCGAATAAATATTGGTTCTAAATCAAACCTAGAAAGAAAATAATTCATATTTAGAACTATATCATGTTCTTGTTAAAGATGATTATCCTAAAAATTTAATTTGGAGGTCTATATTATACACTGGAACTGATTTGATAGTTTATATGTTACGAACTGACTGAATAGCTTAAAAACACTTGGTCGAGATGGTTGAAAGAACTGCATTTATATTCTCTTATTTGATCAAAATACTAATCTACTTTATAATCTAAATGGTTTCAACCAAAACACTTAATAAAATCATAAACTAATAGTATGAAATTAACGAAACATTGTTAAAAATGAAATTTAACGAAACATTGTTAATATTCGATGATTGTTTGTTCGTTGAAATTGCATATGTTCCGGCGTTTCTGAAAAATATTTTAATGATCTCTTGAATGAGAACCATTCGGATTTTCGACTTGTGAACATTTTCTTACAAGAAATATCCTTAATGTGTATCTTCTGGATTCAAATCATCAATCATTCAATCAATCACTTTACATTGTTTCCTGAAGTTACAATCAATATTCACAAGGGTCCAGTAGCTACTGCATAAGAAAACATTTTACGAAAGATATCGATATGAAACTTGAACATTATGTTTTGAAACATGAAGGAGATTATAGTCGAAATATATATGTTCTTCAAATTTTACGATGCTAATGAACTTGATTATACATATTTTGTCATTCGTGAAATTTAATAACATAAGGAATGTAGACATCATTGGCAATTACAATTGTAAGGAAAACTATTGTATCTCCAAAATACGAAAGGATAACAAGAAAACCAAAATGTAAAAGGAAATCAAATAAACCAGAAACCAAATAGAAACCAAATTGTTGTACAATAACGTAAAATCGAGTTAATTTGTTTTTGGTTTACTTATCGTTATTTTCATCATATGTACGACATTCATACTGCAATTGAAAAAAATATATGTGTATATTTATATGTTTTATATGTATTTGAAAAATAAAAAAGCATTTGAAAATTATAAATTGAAACTTTTCAGCCAATGAATTAAAATATAATTTGTTATTCTACCTATCCTAAGTAATCAGCAATAATTAATTTATTATTTCCTCATATATTGAGATATTGTATAATTATAATTTTTATATATTTGCGTACACATATGTGTATATAACATGGTATCCCTCCTTCTATTATAAACACATACGTAAGTAATTTATTCCATATAAAGTGTTATATTTATTTCATTCGTAAATACCTTTTACATATAATTAATATTCATTTGAATTTTTATTATATTTTTTAAATAAAGCAATACAGACAAATTTTCAAATTGGGATTTTCATGAAATTTTCTCTATATCGCTTGCCTAGTAAATGTCATCATATATATATTTTTTATTTTCTATCTTTTCTATAATATTAAATCATTTGCTTCTTTCAATTTTAAGAAGGATCATTTTATAAATCGTACAATTTCAGTTTATAATGAATCATTGCTGTTTTCTTCATTAAGAATATAAATTATTTCCAATTATTTCCTTCATTCCACATTATCATTAAATATTTATTGATCTTTTTGTCGTTAAATTGGTTATTCTACAAGATTTCATATACATTATCGTCAAAATAATTCTTTCGATTCTTTCTTTTATTTTCATAATTTCTTTGTATCACTTCACTAACATGAACCGTTGGGTTTGGTGGATTTGTAAAAGTATTAAATATGCAAACAGTTTCAGTTTTCAAGAAACCATTCATTTTCGTTCTATAACATCAAATTGTAATTTGAATCATATTGCGTTATCAAATCATATTGGTGTTGGTAAAAACGTAAAATTTTATTTTTCTATTATTATTAGCAACACGTTATGTGAATTCAAAATTGCACCATATACCAAAATATCAGCTTTTGTATAAACTAATCACTTTCAAATCTAGTGGTAAATATGCATGTACATAAACTTATGAGGAAGAAATTTACTTTATCACAGTGAAATTACATGAAAATAAAATTGTAAACTTAACTAAAATTGCGAGAAACTCGGATAATTAAAAAGTTTAAGTAATATGTTAGAAAAACTAAAAATGCATTGTGTTATCCCGAAGAAATATTTTCATATTATATTTTAATACTGTTGACTCGGAATTTGTTTTCAATAGAAAAAAGTGTAATTATCTTTAATATTTAAAGTATTTAAACTCTCCGATTTCATTCAGTAAATAAATCTCAACTGCGAACAGTAATTCCCTTAACTCATCCTAGTATATATTCTTAGGTTCTGGAAAACATGTGTTTTGTTTCTGTTATGTTCTTTCTATAAATATTCAAAATGCCAATTTTCAATTCATATCCTTTGATATAGAGAATGTTTAATTCCGTCTTAATCATTTATATTTATCAGAAACTAACATGCTGAATGTCATTTATTGTCGTCTTTACTTTTCCCATAATGAATCTCAAAAATTTGTTCTTTACAAATCCACAAAACTATATAATCATTTCGTAAATTGATTTTGAAGAAGGAATATCATAGTAGTTCCTCGACGCTAACACTTCCTTTACTTCTTTCCCAATTCAATAAGAAATAAAATTTCAATTAGTTGATATTCTACAATGTTTCGATACAAATAAATAATTAAAAAATTCCTTTAGTTTATAAAATTTGAGCAGACTGTGCTGTGGGTTTCTGTTTTCTTTTGATTTTAAAAGCTATTTCATAATTTACTTTCATACACAATCATTTTTAATAAAAAATTTTCTTTCGCATATTATATATAAAAAAATAATTGTAAAAATGTTTCTGTTCTGTTGGTTATTCCATTATTATTTTTTTCTTCCATAAATTCTTCTATATTTCGTTTAGTATTAGATTGTAGTACAAAAATCAGTCGTTTGTATATACTTTGTTAAATTTTTCCCATGTTTACTTTTAAATTTTGTAAACTTCGTTCCTAATATTTTTATACCATTTTTGTTCTTTTCATTATAAAATATGATAGTTTGAAAATTCTCGAGGTGGAAATGTTCGTAGTATTTTGTAATTTTCTGATAATTACTTATTACTTTATGTTATTGAAAAAATCATAATTAAACAGAAAATACTTGTTGTTATTGAATATGTATATAATGTATCATATTAATATAATTTTCAAAACTCAATTATACACAAAGTTGACTTCTAGGAATGAGATAACTATTTAAAATAAATTATTCGAATTTTTAGTAATATTATCCTGTATAGTTTTATGTTTTTTCTGAGTAAATTTTTAGCAGTAGTTTGAAAATTTTATTAAACAATATAATAGATCATGTGTACACTTGATACACGACAATTAATTTGTTAAGCAGTGTCAGGGTAATAGAAAATTTTTTTGTAGAATTCAAAATATATAACAGTAGGGATATTTTAATCATTTTTCCCATACATTATGAAAAGTCTAAAACCCAAAAATTAAAACCATATCATCTTATTTGTTCTTTGATTTAAAAAACTGAATAAAACTTATCAGAAAGTAGGTCAGAAATATAAGTGTTTTTGACAATTTCTAATCAGAGTACTATTATATAAATTCATTCTTGTAAATAATGATATGCTCGTGTTGATGTTTTGTAAAAACCCTGTGTTTAGCTGAAATTGTGGTATTGAAAAATTCTATAAGACTTTATTATTAATATTGAAATCCTAGCAGGCAAATTGTCGTTGAACTTGTACGTTCCGTCTCTTGAGTAATTTATACTCTGAAAAATATCTCATTCCGAAGTAATATCAATTTTCAATTTTAAAAACACATTGCATAATTCTCAAATTTTACTATTGTTTTTTGTAATTAACTTTGTTTTATATATGTATAAAAAAAGGGAAAAAAACTATTTATTATTATCTATAGAAAGAAGTCAAATTAGAAAATTTAATTTTATATAATAAATATTTAAATCTTATTTTCTCCATCTTCAAACTTGATTTTAAGCTTGCGTCGTTACTGATGTTTGGCAATATGGACATTCATTAACTACACGCGCACAACTGTCACATAATACGTAATGATTGCATGGTGCTAATGTTACTGAACGATTGTTTTCTTCACATTTCATACACTTTGTTGCAGTTTCTAAATATAATACTTTTTCAACTTCTTCAAGATCTGCGCGTAATTTCGCCTGAAAAAACAAAAACATTAAAAAATCATATGGTAATTCACATAAATATTTAAAGTTTCAATTTTACTTGTAAAAGTTTTAGTTGTTGTATAGGTAAACCACGAAGTTCGCTTGTTATATTTCTCTGTGTTTGAACTAAGTCATACCGTTCTTTCCATTCTTGCGCTTCGTCTTTTGCTTTATCTCTTTGGATTTCACACAAGGTTATCTAAAAGATAGAAATAGATATTCCTTTTCAAGTGGCACAACGAAATGATTAGAATATTTGAAATTACCTTCCTATTACATTCATCCACTTCTAATTTCCATGCTTTTGTAACTTGCATAATGTGTGCATTTTTATTTGCTAATTCTTCTCTTAAACGTCCTATTTCGGAACTAACACATGACGAAAGGGAATATCCTTGATTATTTGATTTCAGACTATTTTCAAATAGACTATTTCCAACAGAATTATTAGTCAAATCATCACGCATAGAGTTTAATTCTGACATTCTGTAAAATATTAAAACAATTAATAATATAAAATTAAAACAAAATGTATACTTTACCTAAGTGATGGACTGATTGACAATGAATCTCCAAATCCCGGTGGTATCATGTGTGGTTGATTATTTAAAGAATAGAACAAGTTATCTGATTGATTGTTTAAAGAATTGCTTAGTTTTGAAGCAGAAGTGCTTAAATTGAAAACTTCTGGTACAGGAAATAAATTCGAATGATTGGTCGGGCTATAATTGGTAAGGGAGCCACCAGGAATGTTAACTACAAAGAAAATGAAAACATATGTATAAAATTAAAATTAATAAAATAAAACTATATAAATATTAATTACCAGATATTGAATTCGACATTGGAGAATTAGGAATGTTGATAGGAGCTGATGACCGCTGTAATAATCCTGATTGAGCCAGACCAGCTGATATAGGATTCTCCCTTTGATTTGGTACTATATCCCTCATTTCATCTATTGAACACGAGACTGGAGTTTAATTTTTTGTTTTTTTGCTCTTTATTACTTATTTACAAGAAAATATAAAATGATCCAAAGTACTTACATATTCTTTCTAGTGGCAATCCAAAATTTAAACACAATTTACGTTCTTTTTCTAATGAATTCATACTTTGATCATTATCAATAGCGAGAAACTAAAATAAGAAACATTCAAATTTATATAATTCATTTAATGAGTCTTATATAAAATACCTGTTTAGTCATATCAGAAGTAAAATCTGGAAATTGTGATATTGTGTTGCAGTTAGTTACTTGTGTTGAATTATTATTACTAGAGCAATTGCCATTAGTATTGCTATTTGTAAATATACTTTTCTGTTGAAGCTGAGCGCCCGGTGCTTTGCTATGTGAATTGTTTGATCCTATTGATGATGTACTAGCAGATTCGCAGCTTTCACCGCTGCCATTTTGCAAAACAGTTGGTTGTGTCTTTTCATAAAAATTATATTAATTATTGTGACTCGTTAGAAAAATGTGTACACATTGTGAATAATACAAGTTTCACATGTTTTACTTACATTCTCATTGCTAGATTTTTCTTTCTTATTGATTTCCGGCAGCGCACTTGATATAATATCACTAAGAGCTAAATTAGTAGACGGTCCATCTAATTCCCTTGGCTTCTCCTCTGTCAAAATATACGCTATGCAATCACACACGAAAAACCAGGTACGAGAAAAATAAGGAAGAGAACGAAATGGAAATTTCTTATTAAAATGTTTACATTATATGAAATCACATTTTCTTTCTTTTTTGATCATCAATGATATAAGAAAACAACAAATCGTTAAAACAAAAACCATAGCTATAACTATATTCAAGTGCAGAAGCAAACTACAAAACACAAAATTTGCTCAAACTATCTATTTATAATGGAACGTAGGTAGGTACCTAATGAATCTATCATATTTACATTATACTTTTTGTTTTATGTAATTTAATTCAATTCAATTATACAATATTCATTTCAAAACTAACGATAATTTTCGTTACCTATTATATAACTTTGACTAAACTTTATTGTAATAAAACAAACCAAAGTAAAATCAAACAGAAAATGTCGATTTCAAATAATAAAACGCAAAAGAAAATTCCATTTTACTCAATATATGATTATGCGAAATGCAGAATTTTATATGCGTTTTTCAAGTAGCAAGCAAAAAGTAAATAGAAACCAATAATAGAATGTATCTACTTACGTTCAACATGGGCGAAAGCACAAAATACACTACGAGGACAGTATCCAGCTTGTTGTACATCATTGCATTTGGTTGATTTATATATTTCTGGATGAAATTGTTGTTCTGTTCTAGTGTGACAATACTGACAATTATCCCCTGCCTCGCAATTAGCGGGTTCGCCCCATTCTTCTCCATGCTTTACATTAGGGCATGGTGTTGATCTAACAATTGATATATTTGTTAATATTTGGTAATTTTATTATACAATAAAACCTTGATAAACACAACTAAAGGAAACTGTGGTTATTGGTTAGGTATCACTCTATATATCATACACTTTGTGTTCGGTCACAACTAGTTGCGTTTATCGAGGAGTCTCGAGGTTATACTGTACCTATATTTGAATTTCCTTGGACTTCTACGTTTATCTTTGCTATTATGATATTGTGGACAAGCATATCCTTGTCTGCATAATCGTGGTGGTCTTTTGCATGGTTCTGTTTTATAGTTAGCTAAAACATAATTTGTATCTTGCCACTTTGGATCTTCATTCATTAAATTTCTTTCTTTATCTAGAGCATTTTGGCAATTAACTCCATCTACATTATTTTCAGCATTTTGTAATGCTTCTAGCTCTTTTATATCATATACTGGTGGCCTTTGATCATGCACACCATGTGCAAAAGCACAATGATGACCATTTTTAACACAATATCCTCGTGCATCTGTATCATGAACGCACATACATGTTTTGTAATAGCGTAAATGATAACGGCGTTCTGTATCACCAGCAGTGCGATGTAGAAAGGGGCATCTAAAAAATAAATTTATTTTAATAAAATTTTCTTTAAAATGTTTTTTGTATCAAAATAACATAACATAACATATCATTATCTGTAATGTACATTTTTTACATTTAGAGTTACCAGGAGTTGTAGAGACTATCAGACTCATATTAGAATATTTCAATTCAAAATCATTCATTTATAGAAAATTAGTCGTATAGAATCAAATAGCCTTGAATCAAATATGACAGCTAAGTCCAAAAACTGTCCTCAGTCTCTTGTAAATTTAACTTAAAAACTGAAGTGAGTTACCAGGAGTTGTAGAGACTATCAGACTCATATCAAAATATTTCGATTCAAAATCATTCGATTATATGCAGTGAGTCGTACAGAATCAAATAGCCTTGAATCAAATATGACAGCTAAGTCCAAAAACTGTCCTCAGTCTCTTGTAAATTTAATTTAAAAACTGAAGTGAGTTTCAAAAGGCGCAAATTATAAGCTAATTTTATTGTAGTTTTACAACAACGTAATTTGCCAATTTTTCAAAATCGGTTAATGTGGACATAGCATGTTTTGATATTATGCGCCTCAAATGCAGATTAACAAGTGATATTGTTGCCAATCAAAACAGAATCCATATATAAACAAAATAAACTTTCCCGCCCTTGAAACTGTACAGGGTTTTATTTAGAATCTGATAAGCAAGCGAACAAGCCGCAAAACAGACTTTCATTGAATCTGTGTAATCTAGAAGCCGAAGAAGAAAGTAAAAGTCTTCAGAATTCATAAAGCTCTGTAGTCACTGAAACGAATACTGGGACCAATACGCCGACCAAATACCTCCAGGTACACATCGGTTGCTAATTAATTAAATTTCTCTAAATATAAAATTGAAATTTATTTATAGTCAAACATTTATCCGCAAATTTAATAAGAAAATGTAAACAAAGAGGAGAAAATAAGAATTTCCCAAAGATCGAAAACTGCATGCAAAACAAAAACAATATATTATGAAATAATGAAAATGGCGTCAGGAGCGCGTAATTCTCGCGAAGAGTTTTGTGTAGCACGCATACAACCGCATCAGCACTCATACGTGCGAAGTTCATGAGTGTGGTAGTTTTAAAGTCACACCAACACAACACAATTTTCATTCATTCTCATTTCAATGTGAAAATATCGTATTAGTGTAAAATGCATTCGTGTATCAAATTGCGGGCCAGGCGATCATCACCAATCAAAACAATAGAAATTTCCCACGAAAATTATTAACAAAATTTCTGATGGAACACACAAGCGTTTACCAACAAAAACACTCGTGTCATAAAATCACCAAAAAATTCAAAAAATTCAAATTCCACCCACACAAATAGAATTTTTCCAACTTTGTGTTCGTTTAACAGGAAAGACAAAATTTCAAACGAAATTCGCAGGAAAAATTCTAATTGGAATCTTGTGTACGTATGCACTTGGCTTATCAATGGGAACATAGTTATAGTATTGCCAGCACTAGCTGTCATTTAATTTATTTAATAAAATTTTAATCAAATCCGCTTCTATTAAATACACATAAAAAGACCGGGAATTACATTATTGATTTATTTTTTCACTTTCATTTGGATTATTCGTGTGTGTTATACTTTATTACACTTTGCGCGCGTGTACGTGGATTTGTTTTAAAATTGTTTCAGTTTTTATTGTAAATTATATTTAATTTTTGTATAAATCACTGTTAGCTTTAATAACAAACATGACATTTACCAAATCTGGACAGTTCTAGTTCTATTTTGATAGATTTTATAAAATTGTTTGTGCAAAAATTACCACAAAACGAATATTCACGTACACAAGGATGGATTGTCTCAAGCGAACAGCAAGTAAACAAAACCTACACATTGATAATTAACTGAATATAAATATAAACACGCACTCATGATTGTAGAGACGACTGTACGTAAATCTAGTGTGGGATGCTATATCAATTTATACATTCATATGAATATGTTGAACGATTAATCGCGCATGTATGTGCGCGAATTGAAAATATCTAAATCAAGGAAAATAACAAAATTTTATGAATTTTGATCCAAACTTACTCATCACCATCTGGACATATTCCGGTTGTTTCATCATATTTCGTACAATAATTATCTGCACTGTAATTAAATGTACCATCACGTTTACGTACAGGACGACGACGTCGTTGATTCATAAAATGCCAATTGAAGCATATAAATGGACGATGTTGGTTGCATTTGTGCTGCAAGAATGACTGACATTGTTCCACACGAAATTCCTTCAAGTATCTACAATTTAAACACCAAATTAACACATCATTTAATTCTACACTATTTGATGAACATTTTAAACACATTTTAATCACTCATTTCACTATACTCACGTGTAATGATTCGGCTTTTCGGGTTGAGTTACCAACAAAAGTTTCTGATCATTCGCCATTTTGTGTGGAAAACTATTGCGTCTATCCGACGCGCAAACACTTTTCACCCTGTCAGATAAAACTGGCGCTTCGGTCGTTATGTGGATTGGTCTGATGTAAACAATAAATTATAACAGATTCAATATAATTGTGATGTAATTTATATAAATTCAATAAAACCAAATAAGAATTTATTAAGTTACTTAAATAATTTACATATATATTTTATTCATTAATTATTACCTACTGCATTAATACGGGAATGCGTCTATGTTGAAATTGTAAACTACAGTCGTGACATCTGTTATTTCATGTTGAAACATACGAACATTTCTTATCTGCTGAGTTTGGGATTCTGACAAAAACATTGCGTTCTCTGTTTTGGATAATCTTCATGGAGAGATAAAATTCGGCATTAACGAAGCGATTTATCGTGATAAATATCGAATTATTAGTCTGTGATTTGGAAAAAGGTGCTTTAATAATTAAAATAATAGTAAATTGTGAGAGTGAAGTGTCTTAGAACATATCCCATTGAAATTTGATCCACAATAAAATGGCAGAAAATGTTTTTGGAGAATATGGTAAGTTTATGTGATTTCAAAGTTTCGTTTCGATAATTTGATTTTGTTTAACAGGTGGAAGCAATCGAAGTCATGAGGAGACAATAAAAGTTGAACCAGGCAGTCCACCTGATAAGGAAAAAAATATTTATTCACGTTGTAGCAGTGCAGGTAGTACCCACACACCAAATTCTTCAGCGCACAACACAGGTTTGTTGATTACTTATTTACCTAATAATGCTCCCTTGTGATTTAGCCACGTTTATTTGTTTCAGATGATGAGGAAGATAGTGATAATGTGAAAAATGCGTCATTGAGTTATCGAGAAAGACGCCGAGAGGCTCATACACAAGCTGAACAGAAACGTCGTGATGCTATTAAAAAGGGTTATGATACACTGCAAGAACTTGTACCAACATGCCAACAAAGTGATACATCGGGTTACAAGATGAGTAAAGCGACAATATTACAAAAGTCCATCGAGTACATTGGCTACTTACACCAGCAAAAAATGAAGCAAGAAGATGAACGTGCAGCTTTACAGAAAGAAGTAATGGCATTGAGAATCATACAAAATGGATATGAAAACATGTTACAAAATCAGCAAGCTAGTCCTGGACCAACAGAAACAAGATTGAATGATGAAATTAAATTTCAATTGGTAGTATAAATTTAAAAATTTCCCTCAAGTTTTGTAAATTAAATCACTTCATTTTTAGTTTCAATCTATAATGGATGAAATGTTTGTTACTTTCCGAAATATTCCAATGGATAATTTCGAACAATTAACAACTGGTGTGATACCATGGCTTGAAGAACATTGTAAGCCGCACATTTTACGTAATATTGTAACAGCAACTCTTCGTCAAATGCAACTTAGTCATAATGCAGAGCTTCAGAACAAGTCTATGGAGTCTCTGGACGGGTTCAATTGCTAGCATACAACTTATACTTATGTTCTATTGAATACTTATTTTATTTTACCAAAAATGCTAATATCGTTATTTTATATAAAAGTTTTATTTTCATGTTCATATTACGAAACATTTGACTAGAATCAATTTCTAAAATTTTAATAGTCAAAAACTCTAAATTTAAATTCTATAAATTTGATCAAGTTTTTCCTTCCAAACATCAAAACCTATATTATTATTTAAATGAAGTTTCTGAGACCCGGGCTGGGACCATAGACTGTGATCAAGAATTTCCTGAATTTTATGATCATAAAAGTTGAATTTACATAAGATAAAGAAATCTACGAAGTAGGATTTTAAATAAAAACTGGAAGGAATATAAATGTACAAATTGTAAAACGAATCCTGTATTTCTTTCAAAAACGATTCAAAATTCGTTATATATTTTGAATTGTTTTGATATTTTGTAACACATTCTATTAAGCTCAAAATCAAGCCGTGTCGATGATTTTCACTGGATTTTACGAACAATAATTGAATTAGTGATTTAATTAGTTTTGGCAGTTCGTGTCGAAACTCATAAAACTGAGCTAAACACTTTGAGGATAAGACACGTATCTTTTCTACAGGATTTGAAATCAGATTCCATATCATTTCTCGATAACGAAAAATTGATTCGTCGTGAGAGGGTGATGTGCTAAGTTTGATATATTCAATGTTTGAGAGAAATTCCAAGAAAAGAATAATTGAAAATGATGGTTGCTGTTGGATTTGCGGGTGATTGCAATATTTCAAAATATGCTCCATCGTTTGAGGCATTTTAAGAATAATATCACCGAATGTCGTTTCATTTGATCTCCAGAAAGAACAGGCTTCTTCGTCAATAAATGTGGCTTGTTTCTGACCGAAAGTTTTAGGAACTAAAGCACCGAACAATTGCAGAGCACCATTACTGAAATGGAGTTATTATAAATACAATGTTCAACACTTTCTTTAATCTCACCGTATAGTCCATTCCTTTTCCTCCATTTTCACAATTGCGGCTAACATAATATCATCGTAATATTCCACTAGCTCTTCTTTTAAATCAGCGTCTTTAATCAAAACGCACAAATAATGGAGCACAAGTGCATCAAAATTTTCATGACACTCGTCAGTGGTATCAAGTACGTTTTGTTGCGTGTCTTGCTTAGTTTTTATTTGTGATAAGAGCGTTTTGATGGCATGCCGTAATAAAGGTCTGTATCTATTTTGTTCGTTCTTGATAAGATGATGGAACATAATAGAAAATCCAGCTCCTCTTCTTGTAGTACTGACTTTACTAACACTTCCAAATAAAATCTCGAGGCATGAAAAGAGCATTCCATACTCCGTCGTGTTACTATTATTTTCAGCGTGAATAGTTATTTGCTTCACGAGTTTTCCTAAATCATAATATATTTTGTGAAAAGAAGCCAACGATTATATTACTCTGCTAACCTAGGGAAACTCCAGCCGCTTCTATAGCACCTTTATGCCTACATCGGCGCAAAATGTCCACAGATACGCTTAAACATTTACTTACTTCAATTAAAATGTCTTTGGTCCCGGGATTTTTAGTGAGGAGGGCACAACCTACATTAGCTGTTGTATCAGAGCAGCCCTAAAATTTTCAATTTGAAGAATATTCGAAAAAGTAAAAATTCAGTTTCTTACTTGGAGTGTCATCCAAAAGCTGAGCAACAGAAACTTTTTGTCCTCTGTATGGTTTAATGACTGATATGCCGAAGATTCAACTAGAATTTGTAGACTTTCTTCCATTATTTGAAAGCTAGATGGTACACTGGAATCTGTCTCATTAACGCATAGTAGTCGCAATATCATTTCAACAATATCTGAACATAATTTTATAATCTTTTGGTATTCCGTGAAGTGAAGAAAAACAAATTTATTCAGAACTATTTCATTCAAACAGTTTATATATCCGAAGAGATGTTTCCCATTTTTACAAAAAAGCAAGGGATCATTCTGGTATGAATCCAATAAACTAATCACTTTATGATAGATTTTCTGATATATATGCATCATTTTTGCTTCTGTTACTGGAACTTCATTTGCGTTTATATAAAGTCTAGTGTAATATGACGATAAGAAACATCGATCAATGTCAATATCAGATAGACAATTTTCACAATTCCATAAAACATCTTCAGGTTTGTCCACTTTGAGTTCTATTAATATTTCTACGATTATTTCACGTACATCATCATATTCAGCTGAGTTTCGGAGAAGATTTAACAGTCTCCTTGATTCACCTTCAAATACCCAAATATCATTCATAGCAAGAAATGTAGATAGTTTTTGATTCTTGCTTAAATCAGCATTTTTGATCAATCTTTTATCGGATTTTGCTAATTTGGAAATAATTTGAAATATTTTCAAAGCAAACACTAAAGGTTGATATTCTTTATGTGATATTCCATTATCAAATGTTTTTCGTAGCTTCTTGAAAAATTCCATTATTATTGGTTTAAATAGCTCATCTTCATGTTTCTTAGCTATTGAATCATAAATTAGCGGTATTCGGCTTAAAACAGTTTGCCGAAAGCTTGGACACGGTAGTTGCAAATGTTTTTCGATAAATTCAGCCATGAACATTAATTTCGTATTAGCGTCTCTAGAATTATGAAAGGAAGCTTCTGCGATTGGCTTAAAAATGTAAAGTTGAATATCATTATCATAATTGAAACAATTGGTTATTAAAAAGTCGATTATCGATTTGAAATTATTTTGCAAATTAAACTGTTTGTAAAACAATTGAAACAAAATTGGTAGTCGAACACCATCCATCAGCCAATGATAAGATGATACTGTTTCAAAGCATTCATTCAATTCCAGCATTTCAAACAACTCGTCCTTGTTGTTCAGATATCGGTTCCATTGTGCATCTAGGTTAATCAATTCCGCCTTTGTACCATTTTTAATTATTTCCGTTAGAAATATGTTAAAATCCTCTAAGTTTTGTTCAAGTAAGGATTTAGCCATTATTTGACCAGACGAAAATAACTTTTTAAAATTCAAAGATAAACGCATTCCTGTAAAGAAGTCATAGTTGTTGAAATGTTCCATATCACATGTGATACTCCTCAGGTGATTTTGTGAAAGTATTGCTGCTAAAAACTGATACTTGTTCTTATTGCTCCATGGCCAATATTCTACAATGGTTGAAAATGTTTGCTTTGATTTGGACAAATTTTTAGCCCATTGCGTGAAGAATTCCATAGTTTCTTCCCGGATGCCATAACCATGGGATTGAATGCAGAAATAGAATTCTTCTAGAGTAAATTCTATTTCTAGAGTACGTAATCTTTTATACAGCAAATTAATGTTACGGATTGCATAAAGCAGAATTTTGTTTTTAGTTTTAATGCATTCACGCAATATTCCTAGCACAATTTCACAGAGGTGAGATGGATTAATTTCATGTACATAGTCTACAAACAATACGGCATTTATGATGAAACATTTATCTTCAAGTTTTAGACTATCGATTTGTGGTAGAAAGTGCTCATCCCTTCGTTCATTTAGTCGTAATATTTTGTAATAAGATCTGTATGCAATTTCTAATAGTTTCAAGTCATCGTTGGTAGTGGCACTTTTGTTAGATAAAAATTTAACTACTAATTCCAAGATTAAATCCGCTTGGTTTTCATCCCTTCTATATTTCGTAAATATATCCTACAAGAAACATATCACAAATTGATGGTAGAATAAAAGAACCTCCAAACCTTAAATGTAGAAAACACTCTCTGTCCAGTGCTGCAGGTGTCCAGAGTTTCTAACCAATTCTGGCAATTTGCCTGGTCTAAATGATACATTTCTCATGGAAATTTGTTTTATATTTCAACAGGCTTTCCATTAACTTTTAACCATAAAAAACATAAAGCTTCATAAGATATTACTATTTATTTGCACTTTATTATCATTTGAGAAATTGCTAGGAAGTGTTTATCGAAACAATTTTTGACAGATGGCAATTTTGGCACATGGTGACATTTGAGATAGCGGGAGAGATATTTTCAGGAATTTCTCTCTTACATTTTATTAAGAGAAAATTTTATGACTTTCCAATTAGAACAATTATTTGACAGTTCGTGTTTGACATGTGAAATGTTTGTGCCGGAATTCAACGTGAAAAGTTCATAAATCAAACCTAATCAACCCTTAGGCGAAATGGGAACAGAAGGTGATGTACAAATTGTTACATGTCCCAAAACATGTAAACATTATGTAAAAAGAAAAAAACGGTTCTGCAAAATGACTGTAGCCAAAGGCCGGGAATATTGTGGTGAACACGAGACAAGCACTTTGGAAAAAGGAGGAGATGATAAATCTAAGGTTGGGAATAGGATACCATGTCCTTTGGACAATAAACACACAGTGTACAGATTCAATTTGAAGAAACACTTGAAGATTTGTAATGCTAGGCCAAAAGCACTTCCGGAATATATTGTTACTGATGTCAACAACGGTACGGATCAAGAGGATTTTACTCAGGATACTCGAGTGAAACTTTGCGACATACCGGCAGAGCAACTTAATGCTTTGATCATGAAGATCGAGGAGGCTTACAAAGACCAGATTGATGATAACTTGAGTGAAATGTGTTCTAATCATGAAGTGTTGAGACATGAAATTGAAAATCCTGCGTATGGGTCTGAAACTTTAAAGCATTTAGTGCAGACTTCTTCTATTTTAGGTGGACTCAAAGATATGGGAATGCTAGAAGACAATTCTTCATACGTTGAATTTGGGGCTGGTAAGGGTCAAGTTGCTTTCTGGTTAGCGAAGAGCATTCAAGACCACAAGAACTCCAATGTTATTTTAGTTGATAAGGCGTCACATCGTCACAAGAAAGACAACAAGCTGGAGGACCGGGAGTCAGTACAACGTATACGAGCTAATATTGCAGACTTCGAAATGCGAAAACTTGAGTCTCTTCGTCAAACAAAACGTGTTGTTGGGGTAGGGAAGCATTTGTGTGGAGGGGCAACTGATTTGGCACTGCGTTGTCTGTTACATGCATCCCAGAGTAATGAAACAAATGTTTGCCTAGAGATCCAAGGTTTCTTAATTGCAGTTTGTTGTCACCATCGCTGCGACTGGAGGTCATTCGTTGGAAAAGAAGTTTTTCTTGAACATGGATTTGATAAGAACGACTTTAACATTATAATAAAAATGGTAAGCTGGGCTATTTGCGGAGACGGTTTAAGCCGAGAGCGTAGGAAAAAGTTGGCAGAAGGAACACCTTCTTTAGGACATGATGAACTATTGATACCACATTCCAGTAACGAACGTTCTGATATAACACGAGAAAGAAGGGCGGAAATTGGATTCATGTGTAAGCGATTGATTGACTACTGTCGGCAGGAATACATGCGGCATAAAGGCTTTCAATGTTGCCTTAAGTATTACGTTAAAAATGATATTACATTGGAAAATGTTTGCATTGTTGGACATTCTTGTTTAGAAAATAAAGAATAATTTTAATGGTACATGAATTTTTAAACTTAATTTTGAATTCATTGAATTGAACCGATCCTTGAAAAAGAATTAAATCCAAGTATTTTGAAATAGAAGCAATGAAAATCTCCCGATTCAATTTGGATTTCAACATTATCACATTAATTATACATGAACTTCGAAAAGACAACAAAAATACTATGGGAACTAGCAGGTTATCAAGATATCAGAAATTGCTAAGACGACCAGAATACATCCTATTGTTTTCAATCAATAAATTATGTATTGCTTTAGAAAGATAAATGGAGTAAGAGAATTTCGTAATTGCGTTGTGGGTTTTGTAATAATTTGATGTTAATTATGATGAGGTTCATATTGCACTTCAAAGACATACCCATACTCCGTCTCTCACTCTACATACCTCCTACGAAAGGACTGCTTGCCCCTAGATCAATTTGCTTTGATTCATAGTAATAAATTATATTATAAATTTTTCTATGAAATATTCCTTCTGTTCTTTCTCCGAAATTTAAAATTATGTTGCATTTCTAAGACTAAAGTAAGGATTTTATGAAAAGGTCACAATTTTTACATTTTTGAAACTTCTATCATTTGGTTAACATGAACATATTCCATAAATTTTCAATATTGTCGGACGGACTGTTAATTTTTTTGATAAATGTATTTTAAGGTCATATTTCGATACAATTTACTGTAGTAATGTACATGTATAAAAGTTTGAAGTTTAATTGAAATGTTGAAGATCACGTAGTGATGCTAGAAATAAATTTCATGCTTTTTGAAATATGTACTCCTTAATTTCATTTTCTAATTTGTGTATCTCAAATTTTTGTACAAATTAGACTAAATTTTCGCCTATTTGAACAAATTGTTTTTCAGAAGTGTTTGTTTTCGTTTGCTAGGTTATTGCACTTAACAAAATTTCAGGACGATGTGCACAATGTCTAGGTTTCATATTAAAAGCTTTTTCATGAAAAATTTCTCGGGAGTACTTATCGCGAATTTGTAATCCAGAAATTGCTGCATAATAGCAAGCTTTTAAGAATACTCAATGTTAAGTATAGATAATCCTTAGATAATATGATAAACCTATGGATTACGAAATACGACGCATATTCCATTTCCGACCCTGTAAGGGGTTTTGGAAGAAAAACAAAAAAACTATTTGGAATTGATTTGCTTGTGTAAGATATGTTAGAAATAAGACATAATATTCACCATTGGTGTTGAGTGCTTGCTCCAAAGTTTTATGGATGTATGTATCATGTGTAGTTTTATGTCGAAACATCTACGTTTGAGGTATGCTTCTGGCGTTCTAAATTGCACTGAAAGCATATATTTCGTGCTGATACATTCTCTTCAGAATAAGTTGTGCATTTACGTTGAGACTGAGTAGTCCTTAGAATAAGGATAAGAATAGAGACAAGATCCGAAAAATGTCAATTTGTCAATTCTGTTATTTAATAATAAGTTGCTTTCAATGGTTAAAGGTATATACCTGGTTTAGTGATACCACAAACATTAAAGCTATTGAAATAAAAATCAGGGCAATTATTGTTTTTCCTTACACTCAATTTAAACTTATGTTTGCCATACATATATTACAGAGAATTTTTATGAGCATCATGAAATTTTCATGAAGAAATATTTGTCCTGTTCATATAAATTTGAGTTCAATTTGCTGCTGGAAAATATATTATGACGGTTTCGTATTTATATTCAAGCTTTTCCCAGATAATGACAATTCGGTTTTATGTAAATTAAAAAGAGAATAAATGTGTCTGGGCTCCGTAGCAAAACAAATTCTTACATTTACGCTTGTAGCCTGGAAACATAAATACTTTCACAAAATGAAATATGGAGCGACCGTTGTAAATCTTTTGCAATAAAATAGATTGAAGATACAATCCACTAGCACTGTAAAATGAATACCTAACGTTAGTAGATCCACAAACGCATTCGAGTGGAGGGTCTTCTAAAATAAGTGTTATGCTTCGATATGATGTAAATCAATACATGGAACTTGCATTCAAAAATCCATGAATCATGAGATATTACGAATGAAGCAAGTAGATATTCACTAGGGTCGTCTCAGCTGTTGACAACGAAACTTATTTGGAAATAATGAAGGGAAATTTACGTTTTAAATTATGTTTTGAGTATAAGTACGATTTGTAAAAACGTGCTTCAGAATTATACAAAAATAACTCAGTTCTTCAAACACACGGTTTGTGGTTGATGAGTTCAATTCAATAATAGAGTGAATTGTGTGAGTTACAAAAGTACTTCTTTAGAACAGGTTATTATGCAATACAATACCACAAAAATATCTTAGTAGGTACATACTTCAAACACGCACGATTTGTGATACACCAAGATTTCAATTCAACGAGAGAATGAATTTTATTCGTTTCAAAAATCCTGAAAAGCAGTAGGATGAAATACCAAAATTTATATCATTAACATTCTGCAAAGAATTCTTTTCATCTGACATTCTTTCCAACCTTTCGAAAAGTTTTTCCCTTCATTATATACATACAGATGTATATATCATTCGTACTTTCCGTGTCCACGTTTAGATGCTAATGACAGGCAAAACATCCTGTGCACGTGGAATATTATAATGTTATTGATCAGTTGAATCAGAAATGGAGCAAAAATTCCGGAATCATTTGAAACGAAACTAAAACTGAAATAATTTTAGAACTTTATCTTTTTCCCAAAATACCTAGGATTTTGCATTTCTTAGGCATCCAGGACAAAATTATTCCTACTCAGATATGGTTTCTAATTAGGTCTTGATGTGAAAGATATTAAGATGTTTGAAAATTGATTTTCGAAGAAGTTATCTAATTGAATGATATTGAAGGAAGAACTCAATTGGTTTTCAAAAGCTAAATTTTGAATCCACCAACAAGTGAAATTACTAGCAACGTACTATTGTTATTAATGATTTGAATGTTGGGGCTTTAACCGTACTCATTAATATGTATGCCACATTCTGTGGGTTTTTCTTTTATAATCTTGTTATTCTGGTAGTCAAATAGTATTTTGCGGTTTTAAAATATGCATATTATCTAATTTTGCATTCATGTTCCTTCGAAAGGTATTTTAATAGCAAGTAACTACTTCCTAAAAGTGTTTGTAGCTTTTGCATATAAAAACTTGTGAATAACTCTGGAATTTTCAAGAAAATTCTCATCAAAATTGTTAGTGTGCCTAAGGGTTTTCATGTCGAGAAGGTTTGTATAATCAGACTTTTGCTTTAAATGAATTCATTTTAGTAAACGTAGTGCGTACATTTGAGGTTATTGGAAATCGATAAAAGTTCTTCACTGGCTTGCTTTCAAGCCTAAAGACAAATACTTTTTATCACAATACCTTTCTTCTACTTTTGTCATCCCTATTCACCTCCTACTGTATTTTTAACGAAGTGACCATAACAATTTGTAGAAGGATACGAAAAAGGAAATTGTTTCCGAAGCACATACCTACATGTTTTCGGAACATTTCTCACAGCAAACGACGTTCGTTGTCCTAATGTCTTATTTTACTTTGTCTATAAATGAAATGGCAATTTGCTCAATGCCATTCAAATCAGCCTTACATCGAAGTTCATTAAGTCATTTGATAAATTAAACAGTTTTCCAGAAGATATCCCTAATAATGCATTGGAACTTGAAAAATAATGTACTCTGGCTTTCCATGTCTACAACCTTTCTGCAATTTTGTATTAACATTTATTCAATACTTTAGTAATGTTAGGAATATTTACCGATTAACACCTTCACCACAATTAAATTTCAAAGTTTCGAAGTTCTGTATTTCGATATTGAAATTGAAATGTATCTCGTATGCAAATTCAGTGACATGCAATGTTTGTTTCATTTTATCCATTTGCTAATGTTTAGAGAACCAATTAAACCCTTTTACCATAAAAGTAATAAGTTGCTGCTTATATTCATTATTGAGCAAAAGTGATAAATATCTAATAATGGCAGATATCTTGTCACCAATATATTTTAAATTGTATCCACTGCATGAATAATGGACTAATTAAATTTCATTTCAATCATAATTACTTACTTTGAAATGAGTAGAAATCTCGTTCCCTAAAGTGTGAATTTATAAAATGGTTTGCTGAAATTAAACGTTCTGACCTTGAAGATTTTACATTAATATTTTTTACCAGGGGACATCAAATAACTCTTGATTAAACAAATTGCTCTCAGTAGTTTTCACAGTCAATGAGCTAAAAAGTTTAACAATTTGAATAAAGTCAAATAAAAGTCTAATTAACAAAACTTGAGTAATTACAGATTTTTAAAGTAAAATACATGAATAAAATAAATAATAGATAATAAATTTTACAAAACGCGTAAAGAAGACTTGTAAATGAAATTTAAGGTTTCCGAGGTTAATTAGAAATCATGAAAAGTTCAATTGATGTAAAATTTCATTTTATATACAAGAGTGATACCATGGAAACTTTGAACGCAAGACCTAGTGAACTTTCTTGATTTTCGTTGTAGAAGTTTTGTTGAAAATAAATGTTTTACGAAGCTTCCCATATATTTTACATTAAATTTCCTTGAAATGTTGCTGTTATTGTTTGAAACCGAAATGTTTTTATACGTTATCCTCTGAAATTTTTATGTGAGGATCCAGAGGCGTTATTTATTTTGTTCAATGAAAACTGATCCTTTTGCAGGTTCCCTCACTTATATTCTATGTTATATTTATAAACATAAAAATTTCCTGCAGGGTTTAAAAATGTTTCCCATGAAAGAAGGATTAAATTCTCTAATTTATAATTAGAGTCTAATGTCATTATAGTCCCTTGTTTGATTTAAGTACCTAAATCGCTTTAAAGTCACGAATGATATAAATAAAATTGGTTAATTAATATAAGAAAGTATTTGAAATGAAAATGAGAATATAGTTTTTCTGTACAAAGCAATAAAATACAAACAGTTCGAACAAATTTTTATTTTTTCCTAATTTTAAGTTTTATCATAATGTCAACAAACATAACAAAATATTACTTTCATATAGAAGTAATTGTAAAATTTCAATCTTATTCTTTAAATAGTAGCAAAACAATCACTTATAAAGTGACACTTTTAATTAAAAGTTTTTCATATAGATATTATATATAACAGTGAAACATTCAGCAAAAACTTTTGATTTACTTACAATTAATAACTCTTTTTATCAGTAAATTGTAATTACCTACACAGCTATTCACACAATGGTTGGTTTATGTTTTAAAACCGTTTTCTATTAAATTTTATTTTACGGATGATTTTGGACCATATATGTAAATTCAGAGAGCTAAGTTTAATACACATTCGTGAGTGAATTTTTTAATTTAATGAATTTATTTTTTAGTTGTATTTGCCATATAAACATAGAGACGGTTAAAAGTACACAAATAATTTGGATTTGAAACTGTTGAGCGAGAATCGATTACTTTTCCCGGTATTTTAAATATTCACTAGCATCCGATGAAGCTTTCCTGTACCGATGTTCACAGCCAAGTGGTTGAATTTGGTTTTCTAGTAGATTTTCACTTTGACCTAAAATCAAAACAAATAAAAGAGGAAAGTTTAATATTGGTTGGAGAATTGAGTTATTTGTTCGGTAATTTCATTCGTTTGTTATATAATTTTCAGAAATATTTTAAGATATTAGGTAAGATGTTCGCTGAGAAAGGCGTGAGAAATATAAAGAATCCTGAAGCTCTATGTTTTTAGACAACTCTTATTTATACTTGTGTTGTTATCATAAAATACACCTTTAGTAACACTTCCAATAATGAAACCCAATTAAATGTAAGTCTGGTATTGAACTTTTATTGATTCAAAATTAAAATAAAATTTTAAAATTAAATAAATTTTGTTTTTAATAAGGCTCAATAATAAGTAATACGAAAATATGAAGTATTCTCTTAGTTCAATAAACTGGACATGAACTGCAAATTATTTACGCTCAAATGTTGGGTAGAACTAGTAAAATGAAATTTCATCACTCAAAACCATTTTCTTTGCATCGAATGAAAATAAATATTTCAGTTAAATCACTTGTCGTTATCCATATTAATTCTATAAATTGATCACAAAAGTGTTTAGATGAAAATTTAGCTCTATATCACAAGCAAGTCGCTAAAAATAGAAAAGGGTTCATTTGACGAAATAGGTTCACGTCAATTTCAAGGGCTGTTGAAAGACTTTAACTTTGTAGCTTTATGTAAAAACATTTATGGTTTCATATGGCTCACAAGGATAATCTCCATATTGTCACAAGTTTTCTAAGGCCAGTATCAAATTCAGAAGGTCAATATCTAATACTCATAAACTATTGGGAAAGATAATTTTTTTCTTTGTACAGAAATAAATAAGTTTCTTAGATGTGTTTGCTTTCTCAAAGCTTAATCAAGTAAGTGAATAGAAACTTCAATGGATTAGTGGTTGGAAATCATCACAGTGGGGCTTTTTCCTTGAATTATAAGAAAGAAAATTAGTTCTCTTGTTTGTCTAATGCCTCCAGAAATTAAATACAATATAAGTATTACCAACTATTTCAGTTATAAGAAAATAAGGAGTATCTACGTTCAAAGAACAAGCACACACATGTACATCCCCACACAGAACTATCATTTTACGTTGCGATACATATACCACATAAACTTATTATAAAGGTTATGCGATTTTGAATATATGTATCATGTGACATTGGTCATGGATGTGGAAATTTCTCCATTAATGGAGAAGTTTTATATAACAAGTGAAGACGCCAGTAGAGTTGATGATTAGCTTTTAGAAGTGTTTAATTTATTAAAGTCCTTCATCTTACTCGAACACCTTTGTTGTAATAGTACACCGGTATGCTATTCTGTACTTAACTTTTTTAGTTTCTAAGTTTGGTCGTTTTTGATGCAGTTACTGTTGTAACAAATTATTTGCTCCAAAAGGAACCACTCAGTCATAAAAAATTAATATTTAAAATATTTGAATTTAAAATAAACACATAGTCACATGTTATGCCCGTCAAGTACATATATGTAACATACGTTTTCATTCTAATGAGAATGAAGGGCATTTCATTTTGTTTGAAAACCTGGTAATTTTACTTTATGTTTCACTGGTTAACATTTTAACAGGGACTACGAGGGCGAAACTCACTTGGTATTGTTTGCATGAAATTCGTTTTAATCCCTTTCTAGTACATATTCAAAGGTTGACGGTATGATAAATATTTCTAAGTTTTGTAAGTCATGTTGAAATTTTGTCTTCTTTTTTGGTAACAATTCCTTTTGTAATACTTATAGTATAGAGCTTGTATAGGGAGATTCTATAACTTTTGAAATTAACAATTGATTCAATTACCTCCTAAATATATATTTTTGACTAATTGGTACTTATTATATTACATTTACCTCTTTTGTTATTTTGAAATAAGAGATTTGTTTTCGTTTTTTCAATATCCTTATATATTTTAAGATATTTTCTCAAATTTCAAGTTTTTCTGAGATTCTATTATCTTTGTAAAAGATAAACAAAAGAACAAAAGAAAATAATTATTTACGAATATAAAATTTTCGTCGAAGTTGGCTCGTTGAATGTTGTAAGTTAAGCTTTTGTGGAAAATGAAAAAGTATAAAAGCAAAAAAGTTGAAGTGCGGAAGTTAAACAATTATGTTGATATACATGAAGGTATAATAAATTCCTTTTCCTGGTAGTTTCTTTGAACTTTCGTTCAATCTCAATCATCGTGAAGGATTCAATGAGTTTCCGGTATCGCTTGAGATTAGCAGGGGAATTGATATCTTGTGTACAAAGCTGGGTACCTATCATCTAAGGAAAGGATACCCTAAATATCCATTGTACACACATTTTTCCATCGAAGCTATTAATTTTAAATCCAGAACAAATTCTAGTCATTTGGAGTTTCTTGCTTGAAGATAGATCGAAAGAAAATCTTTAAGTGATATTTTAGTGGGAATATGTTGACTGTAAAAGCTTTCGCTTAGCATTAGTAAATACTGTCTGTGTTTTATGTATTACATCAAATTCACTAATACCTTGCGTGATAAGAGTCTAGACTATCTGCTGTGAGAAATGTGAACATAAGTCAAGAATTGTGGTATGAGTAAGTAATGTTGGTTCACTTGAACATAAGATGTAACGTGTTCACTATAGTCATCGACTTATAACTCACAGGAGAGCCTTTTTGGAATCACTATAAGGTTGATAGTATGTTATCCTTCTAATGGCATAGCTTGATGTTTAAGGTGCTTCAATTTTTTAAAATATTAAATAAGCAAAAAATTTTGTTTAAAATACAAGCTTCGGTGTATTGAGGAATTCACATTCTGTAATCAGAAACCCGAAAGGATAAAATGAAATATAAGACTTCGGAGTAGAGTTGCTCATATTGATTTCGTGTGGTTTACAAGGGTATGTCTGTGTAACAATTTTTTGCGATGTCGATAAAACTTAAGTTTTTTCTTGAATATGAGCTTCCAAGTTTATTAAATTTCAATATAAGTTTTAAATCACAAAAATGCAGAAGATGTAGAAGGTAACTTCGTTAGCAGTACAGATAGAAACTCTTTTGTAATTTTTATTGAAATCAATACCTACACGTTTTCTACTTCAGAACAATTTGTTCTGAGCTCTTTTGTTGAATAGTCTTTCTATTGTATTTTTTGTGACTATTTGAACGATAATGGTTTTGAAATGCTATATAGCAGGACTTTATTGGGAAGTTGCCGGTGAAACTATTCACGTGTAATGTATAAACTATGTTTCATGTCTTCAACATTATTTTATTGAGATGATTGATAGTACTATTGTTCAAAAGAACACGCAAACTTCAAAAGTTCCTAGTATCAGGGTTTCATATATGAAATCTAAGATTTATGGAAGTTGTTAGAAATTCAGAAATTATTTAGGTACAGAAGAGTGTTTGAAGAGATAAAACTATAAAGATATTAGACACATTATTTCTACTTGTATTAGAAATTTTGTAAAACTCTAAATCAGCTCTTTAATTCATGTTTCAAATAATGAAACATTTGTAATCAAGGAGCCTTTCGGCGTTCTCTTTTCACTGAACGCATTTTCGGGTTATTTTATATTTTGTAATTCGAAGATGATGAATGACAAAGATATTTCATTATCCTTTTAGTTTTTCTGGGTGTCAGAAGATGAGAGATCATTAAGTGGTCTGTCCAGTTTTTAATTTTTAATTTTCGTGAATCTTCTTTTGCAAACTTAAAGTGGCTTACATCAATGAGACTACTTAGTTTAACATCAGTAACTTTTTGCCTATCGTCACTACCAAAATCAACTTCTTTTGCCGTTTTATTCGTGGACAGTGACCTATCATATATCCTTGGAAAAGCTGTCACATTCACAGTTATATAACCGGGCCCATACACGATATAACATGTTGGCCAACTTGGTTGAATATGGTTGAATAACTCACGAATAAGTATTTGATATGGATATTTTGGTAAGTTTGATGAACTTTTAATAAAAGAAACGAATTTTTTTTAAATATTTTCCCATTTCGTGTTTCATAGGATGCATCCGGCAGTACCACCAATGTGAAGAGGCGCCTTATAATAAAACTTTTTTACTATAGGAATATTTGGAAAGGGGGAAGTACGAGGTTTAAATAAAATTGAATTCAAAATCATTTGCGGTTCTATTTAATTTTTGTACAATTTTCGCTTGGTTGCTAGAATTTCTCGATGATTTCTGAAGAAATGACAGTTGAAACGCCAACATATTTGCAAATTGTTTGGAACGTGTGTGGCAGACGTACAACCAAGTTGGCCAACATTTTGTATGGGCCGGGTAACGATAAAACGTTTGGTCATGTTTGAGAACATATTCGTATATAATGGATAATGTAGTGACGTGTTTTGTGAGAATTGTTCACTACTTACCAAGTAGAAGCAAGTCCGTCGATATTTTTACACTTGGAAAAGTGATGCTAATAATGACAAGCACATTCCAATTAGTTCCTATGGACCAATAGTTTCATTGTGCTGTTTGTTAGTATAACGTGACGACGAAGTCATTAAAAGCTATACAATTTTGTGCAAAGACCGTCGCCTTGATTGGAATATTTACAGGGTTGGATTGTTTCCCCTAAAGGGTAACTGCAAACCGACGCAGTTTCATCAACTGGTGGTGTATAAAACCCTACATGAGCTGGACTAGGTTTTGATTTAAATGCTCTTGTGAAGCGTGAGAGTAGTCTCACAAATGAATGTTGGGTTTTGTTGTGTGGCAGCTTCTTCTGCAGTCTTATTTGTATATCACCCTGCTTTGTATATAGAACATTAAGGCTCGCATCAGCTGCTGGCAATTCAATTTCATCAATTTTAATAATTGAATGATTTCGGGTTAAGTATTTGTCATTGTGAGAAACTGATAAATCTGTTCTGCTGGTACAACTCACTGTATCATAGTCGTTGGTATTTACTTCACGAAAGATTATATTGCGCTGTCGGTTCGGTGTCATTGTTTTGTTATAATTCCAGGAAGAACATGATTGGAAACTTTCGTCTCGTTGAGAACTGCCTGCAAATGATATGCCTTTTAATTGGCCTGTTGAAAGTAATTTAAATTGATATTGGAAATATTCCTCTTACTCACTCGTATAATCTGTCGATTCTTGGAACGCAACTCGCAATCGCTTTGACCGTGATAAGACTCGGTATTGCCGCTGCGGCTCGTCCTCCTTCGAAGAACAAACGTTGAATTGTTCCAACGTCTCCTAAATAAAATAGACTGGAAATAAATAAAAAGGGCTGAGCCCGTACAATGAACGGAAGGACATGACGATCATATCATGCTAAGTAACACTTAACTACATTTTATAGATTAGTTAGGAAATTCATCGACAGCCTGTATATTTTAGTAATGATTTATCATGCAATTTTGTACATAATTAACGACACAAATTGTTCAACTATAAATATCCCTTATAAATGTCACCTAATCAATAAAGCTACCAAGTGTATGCATAGCACAAATATAAATGTTCAATTATCGATAATTATTTAGCCCATGAAAATTATTTCACAACAAGAAAAACCGTAGGAAAGCTCGTCCTTTTTATACACTTAATATTTGATTATCAAAATTTTCAAGTTATTCAATTTGTTTTCGCATAACTTAATAGCTATGAAACTTAACTTACCTTAAAGGCTTCCCGAAATTTGTTACTCATGATGTTATAGAGAAAAGGATTAATGCAAGTTGACATGTAGTATAAAACGCCAGACACATATGTCATGATATTATAAAGATTAATCATTGTTGGGTTGCCTATGTGTAGTCCTGCACTGTAAATAGCTACCAGTCGTTGAGCATGAAATGGTGCCCAGCAAATGAAAAATGCCACCACAACAGCAACTGGAAAGACAAACAAAATTATTGTTAGCTCTTTTAGAAAGGTAATTTTCTTTTATAACTTATTGTAGATCCTTACTCGAAACTCTATTACATGGATAACATCAATCGAACATGTTCGACAAAAACCTTATACAGTTTTATGCTATCTCACGCTTTCATTTTGCCTTAAGGCATAATTTATAGTTTCACAACTGACCAACATGTTCTCAGACGCCAAGTGGATTATAATAAAAGGATCAAGGGATAAGAAGATGCTGAAATACTTACACTGTTTGGTTTAAAAAGCTTAATTTATTAGATCGTTTCCAAGAAATACGATGGAAATAAATTTTCCTTTTGCGGAAGTGATTTTCAGTATAACCACATATTTGCAGAGCTTGTGTTTTTTGAGATGATATAATAAATTGACTATTTTCACCAAGGAGCATGTTGTGTAAGCATTGAATCTTACACAAGGATCCCGAGGAAAGGAAGCAGGTTTCATGAAAATTTTCGTTGTAGTGAAATGTTACTTACAAGAAACGAATATAGATTTTACGTAGATAGTGATATTTTTCAAAGTAAACTCTTACAAACCACATTCCTGCCATTTTATTTATGTAAAAAAATTCAGGTTCTTAGAAAATATAATAAAACATGGCAAAAGAAGATAAAAATGCTGACGGGTACTGCAATCCCTAGCTGCTGCAAAACATATTTGAACTACACGTGTGTTACTATCTATAGATCGGACGTTATCCTAACAACGTCAAAAATCAAGTTAATTAACTTTTACAAATTTTAGCAGTAGTTCTTGGATTTACTAGGTTTGCTTTCCTTTTGAAAAACCTAAAAATACTGTAGCCATGCAAATGCAAAAATTTTGATATATTTTCGGCAATATAAGTTAGAATTCAAGGTGAGGAAAATCAAGGAAATAATTTCTAAATTATTCAACGATGTTGTTCCTGGATTGATGCCCGAAACAATATGGAATTGAAATACTGCTTTTGAACTTGACTAAATGAACGTCCGCAACAGGACGTATTGATTTTAATCTATAATTAACTTTCAAGTGAGCTAAATCAAATACTTTAATGTAAATTGTATTTTCAAAAGGAAAATTTCTTAGCTTAATATAAGAATATGACAAAAATTTACTCATAAATTGTACATTGTTTCTTGCCCTTACTGATCCATGGGTTGCATTGAAATTAAATAATTTGGAAACTACTAAGTATTTTCCAATTGAATATGTGAGTAATCAAAACATCAACAGTGTGAAAGAAATTTCACAAGTCTAATTAGAGAAATTTAAATATTACCCTCAGCTTGTACTTCTTAACCCACTGATATGTTCTAACATGTATGAAGATAGAAATGATATTTGAAAGTGGATATGGTACTTTAGATAATTAAGCTTCCAGACATATTACCACGAAGATTCGGTTGAATCTTTCGTTCAGAATAATCGGATAATATATTTCACGCATACCTTCTTTTACCTACTAATCATTCATTGGTAATATCAACAAACAAGTGTTGTAAACATATCATTAATTGAGTTTCAAAATCATGAGTGCATAACAAACCTTGAATTACATGTTTTCATATAATGATCAATGGATTATATTTACAAGATATATGAGAAAACTTATGTTAATAGAAATAAATGTCATGGTAATAAATTTGAAACAACGAAAATACAGAAACGAAATACGAAATGAAAATACCACATGCTAATTTACGGAAAACTTTCGTTATACACATATTCCATTGAATACAACACCTGGTTGACAGGAAGTCTAGTAATATTGCAAAATGAAATATAATTGTTTGTCATTGTATCAAACATGTTTAAAGTTTCTTGGGTACGAAAACTTTATTCATTTCATCACAATTCCTTTACCCACAGGTTTGAGGTTATTTATTTTGAAATAAACAATTATTTGAAACGAAATAATTGAAGATTTAATGTAAAATAAAATGTGGATGCATTTTTGAACACGTGGAAAAATATATTTCTTGTGGATTATAAAATGTCAGTAAATATTTGACGCAACCTTTATCATCTTGGAAAATTTCTAAAAAACTTTTGAACCCTTACCCTCAGCTATTCGGGTTAACCAAGAAAAAGTTAGTTGACCTTTGTGTTTAGATAAGTAAAAAAGTTGAATTATCTTTATTGGCGAATAAGATATAAAATTGTCTGCTTTTGAAACCTTGGGTTCAAATCACGAAAAATTATTATTCTCGTTGGATAATTTATTAATGTCCACAGCTATATTCTTTTGACAAGTTTAAGTTGTGATAAATTTTTGATGACTTTCTTGAATCTAGACAGTTCAAATTAAATAACATCTGGAAGAACTCTGAGCAATGCCCAAGGAATTATCCTATACTAGAGAGTGAATCAACAATAAGAATATTAACAATATTGTTGTAAATATGTTTCAAATATACCGCCAAGTATTTCTGAGTATAACTAGTCATTTTGGTGGTTTGGTGGATTCACTTTTGTTGATTCTGTATTTCATAATTAGTTACAATTCAAAGAGATTTTGCTGAAAGCAAAACATTAAAAAACAAGATGATAGATCCATAAATTGCAAAACTGTAAACAATCATTTCATAATAACACCTTCGTGGTAATTCCAACTGCATTATTGACATATTGTTGTAAATATGTTTCAAAAATACTGCCAAGTATTTCTGAGTATAATTAGTCATTTTGGTGGTTTGGTGGATCCAGTTTTATTGATTCTGTATTTCATAATTAGTTACAATTCAAAGAGATTTTGCTGACAGCAAAAAATAAAAAAACAAGATGATAGACCCATAAATTGCAAAACTGTAAACAATCATTTCAAAATAACACCTTCGTGGTAATTTCAACTGCATTATTAACATTTTGTTGCAAATATGTTTCAAAAATACTGCCAAGTATTTCTGAGTATAATTAGTCATTTTGGTGGTTTGGTGGATCCAGTTTTATTGATTCTGTATTTCATAATTAGTTACAATTCAAAGAGATTTTGCTGAAAGCAAATAATAAGAAAACAAGATGATAGATCCATAAATTGCAAAACTGTAAACAATCATTTCATAATAACACATTCGTGGTAATTTCAACTTCATTATTGAATGTCATAGTACATTCCAGTGACACATGAAATATTTTTGTCGTTTATATTAAACCACATTGACCACAGCTCTTTTAATTTATGTTCCTTTTATTATTTTTACAATTTAAACTTTGTTGTTCAAAAATGAAATTCAATTGAGGGTGTTAATTGAAGTCGAGGCTCATAAAAGGTACAGTCCTTCAGAGTTGAATTAATTCCACAGAATAAAAGGACCCTTGGCTTTTTGGAAAAAACCCCATCAATTTTATCTCGAAGGGTAACAGACTCGATGGAATAGTATGATGCTCTTCGTATTAACAGAAATGGAATTCATTTTACTTTTCTATAATTCTACATTTTTCGGGTGCTATTAACGTCAGAAAGAGTATAAGGGTTATACTTTAAAAGTTCCTCTTGGGTTTCTCCGTAATACGCAAACGGAAATCTGTCAATCAAACTGTTCAAGGGTGGAATTGATCAGCTTCAATAAGGCGCAAGATATATGTTATTTAATTATGCATTTCTTTTCGATGGAAGCATCATCCATGATTTGGAAACGTGATCTTGTTTTTAGATTTGATCGAATTTGTTTGTCCGTTCTTCAGACCAGTCCATTCAAAACATATTTTCTGATTGTATTTACAAAGTTTGCAAGCTCTGTGAAAGTTTATCGCAGTCCTTCTAAGAAGTATCTAAGTATATATGTATGTATGTTGAAAGCAAAACTGTGAAATTCTTCTCTGAAAATTGCTTCGAAGGTTAGAATTCTTTCCATCCCATAGCATGTCCGGTAAGCTCATTGCCCTCAGGAACATGTAACGACGAAGTCACGATACTGATCCGACATGGACAGGCTTGGTGATTCTCAATAGCATAATGAATACTTTGACTTCATTATGCTGTCGAAAAAATAGTTCATGGTATTTTCTCAGTTTCCAATTTCAGGATATATATGTGTTTTTACTTCCTTAAAAAGTTTGCTGTAGCAAACTCAAATCAAAACTTTTTTTGTCACCCATCTTCACCTTCATAAAACTTAGTTTTGCAAAGGTTAAATGTATAAAAGTTTTATGCCATGCACACCTAATAACATTCTTCATCCTCATCTCAACAATATTGATAACACACTTTTATTTATAGAAACCGGAAAGGAGGTTACCTGCGACATTTACATGGCGACTGAATTTGTTCGTTGTACTTAAACATTTTAAAACAAAGAGCTTATTAAAGCGTCTTCATTTATTGAAGAGAAACCGAATAAAGCATGATTACATTTAGCTTTGCATAATTCCCTGAAATTTACAGAAAATAACAATTGAGTGAAATCTAAATGCGGCTATGGGAAGTGGTCCCTATTATTTTTTGTGGATTCAATGTTCATGGTTTGAAAATTTATTCCATTATTTTAAATATTCAATAGTCAAATCAAAATTTATTATGCTAATCACAAATTACTAGACATGACGTGCTCGTGGGAAATCATTTAAATTTTGGTATTTTTTCAGAAAATATGCGAAGCAATAAAATTCTTGAATTGATGCTCCGTAGCGTGTTTATAAACTTACAGTTTGTTTCTCAAATTGCAGTTGCAACTTGGAAGTGTACGTCGCTCCGGATGACGTTTTTTGTCCGGTGGTCAGTTCCGGTTTTCGTAACGTGAACCGTTTTTTCATACGCCACACATTTCGAACATACGATACGTCTGCAGTATGAGGTGGAGGTTGCACACAGCAGAATCCCCTGAAGGTATTGACAAGCCATGAACTGAAAAACGCATATGTGTGAGAGTAGTCCAACTGCTCCCGATATTGCGTAGAATAAATTCCATCTCAGAGAATCCACGAAACGCGTATGAAATTGAATTTTATCGGCGGTATGAATTTTGACGTTTGTTGTTTTGACGGAAAACAAACGCAAAAATTTATAAATTTAGTGTTTATGATTTTGGAATAGTGAAGTAATGTTATTATTAATAGTAATATTAGTAGTCACTACTTCTATGAAATTTATAATCTATGAAAGTTAATTGTGATATTTTCGTTGATGTTTTCAAATTAAAATAAATTATAATAAAATGTCTGCTTCATTGCTTGTACTACCGCATTCATTGGGTTTTGCACAAAGGCGAAAGATTAGTTTGTACTTAATATATTTGCGTTACTATAGGCTATTTGAAAATATTGTACAGAGAAGCTCCCATAGTTCTATAAAACGACATTTAGGAGAAAGCGAATATACTTAACAACATTGACCATTTGGGGCCACAATTTGCCAAAAAGGCATTGTTAATTTTAAATGTTTGGTTAAGTGAAACCAAAACATACATTTTTAAACAAAATAATAGCTAATAGTTGTAATTTTGGCGACAAATATTAACACCTTTCAATCAATATCTCATCACTCTATTTAATGCCTATGGCAACTATCAGGTAGTGAGATAAATAAGAGAATACCTTCCTGAACGGCCAAACGGAAATGATTTTTTTTCGGAAAATAGCAAACTACGAGAATGACATACATTTCGTGATGGTTATGGTATATAATACATACATGATTTTTTTTGCAACTGTGAGCTAAGCCGGAAATAAAAGGACTGTACCAGAAATAGGAGAAGAAAGACGTCGGACTCAGACGTTATACTTAAAATATCAAAAAAATAAGGTGAAGAAAGCTAAGGTATTGATAACCGTGCTAACAGATATTTGACCTATTTCGTTATCAGTTGTCAAGATTATATTGATTCTAGCTGAAGATTATGGTTATTCAATTTTTCACGTTACACGTGGCAATATTATTTTTACCAGTTTTCAATGCATACCTAATAAATATCAATATTTCCATGAGCAGGATGTATGAAATGATCGTTTTGTTGTTGAGCTTATCAAGATAAAAGTATATAGAGAATCATTTTACGGATTGACGGATTTGAAGTTGATATAGCTCAAAATATTCATGAGATAACAGTCACTTACTCCGAAGCTAATTATATTAACTCCAGTTCAACAATATTCCATTAGCTTACGTTGTAAACACATTACTTTTACACAGAAAATTGTATCAGTTTAAATTTATAATTTATAAGACCCAAATGGGACATCCATTAACATGTTACTTGCTTGAATTATATAACTTGGTATCAAACGAAGTATGCAGGTTATACTATGAATAAACAACAAACACTTAAAGCAATTGCAATTTTACTTAATTTCTTAAAAGCTCAAATTGAATGATTTCCTTGGAATGTGTCCCTACTTAAGAAGAATTTTTTATTTCCTCCGAAAATCTCGAGTATTAAGTCAATACATCAACATTATCCTTGCCAGATGATGCAATCACATTGATATACAAATTGAATTGGTTCCCAAAAGAAGTTAGATAAAGAGAAAGTTTTTTTGGATAACGAAAGGAAGTGAATTATAACAATGATTTCCTTTTAAAATGATATATAAATCCAGTAGCAAGGCAGATGGTCACAGAATGCTTTACAATTGTACCCGGATTAAGGATTGGAAATGATATTTCTCTTCATTATTTGAATATCCCATTTTTGTGAAATGTGTTTGTACATAAGTAAAGTTTGTTTTTAAGAATATATAACTAGGTACTTACCTAACATCTTGAGGACTCTTTTGTTGCCTTGGTAGCTCTGAGATCGTACAGAGCTGGTATTAACTGATCGATGTAAAATGCTTCCTACTGGCCTAAGGAGGCTAGCTCTCCTTAGTTTAAGCCCGATTAACAAATATAATACGAATATTATTGACATGGGAGTGAAGAAGAATATAAATGTTGAAATCTCGAAAGAATGTTTGAAAATCACACGAACTTGATTACATATTGGAATTCCCACCAACTCTTGAATACCAAATTGTGCTGCTTGTGGGGCTGCTGTAAGTAATGATGTTAACCATATGATAAGTATTATTCTTGTGACACGATTAAGTTTTGACATTGCATGTGACATAAATGGATGGCATATGGCAACATATCGCTCTGCTGTGAAAGCTGTTATTGTCAATATTGTTGCATTTGCTGAAGTTTCTGCAGCTAAACCTCTTCCAATGCAAAATGCTTCACCAAAAACATACGGATATTTAAACCATATTGAGTAGATTTCATTAGGTACTCCAGATAATAGTAGCATTAAATCTGATATTGCTAAGCTGAATAAATAATAATTCGTTGCTGTGTGCATGGAACGGTTTTTTCTGATCACAATGCATGTACTTATGTTTCCTATAATTCCAGTTATAAATATAACTGTGTATATTACGGTTATTGGTACAACTATTGCTAATGAGTCTCGTTGTGGGCCGATTAAGTTATATATATCTGATATATTTGTGTCATTGGCTTTTTCCGATTCATGTTCTGAAGTGACATTCTTTATGAAATCATTTTCTACGAACAGAGCTGTTTCCCGGATATAGCTGTCCATACCGTTTAAGATGTTTCTGATCTGGAAAGAAAGTTTGAATTTATTTAAAACAAATTTAAATTAAAGTCTAACATCATACAAAATATCCATAGCCAAAAGGATTTAAAGTTTCAAGTGAACAAATTCAGATTGTTATTATATGGAATCATCTGAGATACCATTCTTAGAAGGTAATGAAATTTGATAAAAAGGTTTCGGATATGATTACGTAGAAAAATTTGTACTAAAAGGAAAGAATGTTTATGAAATGATTTTGGGAAAATAAAAGTAGGTGGGTACTAACGTCACTTTACAAATATTGTAATATGTAATATGTATTTGGTAAGGATAGTGTAAAACTGAAGCTGACAACTGAATTAATAATTCAGTGTGGCACAAAGCTATAGACATAACAGACAAGCTGTGGCATTATTAGTTATAGTGCCAATTGAGTACTTTTAACTTTTAATACCTTTACTGCTCGAAGTAATTAGTACTAAATTGCCGCTAATGCTAATAGGAATGTGAACTTTTCAAAATACGTATACGTAGTTAATTTTACCACTTTCACTGGAATTTTCCATTTAAAAATTAACCGCAACCTCTGCTTTATGGTTTTGTGGAGCCCATGTTGGGAAATTGTTGGTTTTTATGAGAAGCTTAAACAAACATTAGATACATGTGATTTTCCATTGAAGAATTTGTAACAACTATTCATTAGAGAATCCTTAAACAGGTAAACGAGAAACTTTCCTAAATTTTGAATCGCATTCTTAGTTTTGGTAATTATTATTAACATTTAAATTTACTTATCGTGCTAATAAGTGGTTTTGCACATTCTCTCAGATGTAAGCAGAGTTCGTTCCCCTAAGCCACCTATACATGGTTAACTCTATCAATCTTATAAATATAGAATTAATTGTTAAGAGTTTGAACAAATTTAATAATTTAAAAAGTCAATGGGAATTAATGAAAGGGATATAAAGTATTGAATATGCTGATAAATTCGTTACATTGCATTACATCCTGCGAAAATGACTATTTAGGGGAGGTTGGGAAAGTTGGGGTTAACGTAAGTCATTTGCGTTTTGTAATATAAAAGTTATACCAGATAAATTTTTCATTTTATGTCTTTGATAAAATGTAAATAAAATTTAGTTCGTATTATAATTGACTTCCCAAAAGTAAGCAACCTTTGTGTGGGCTTGAAAAGCTATGTGCATTTACAAAACTTGCAAACAATTTTATGTGATGTCCTACGTGATATGATAAGTATTTCGTGGAAAAATATTCGACTTCGTGGGAAATTTCTGTTGGAAGATACGCTCGTTTCTTCTCGGAAGCACGAGGCGTTTAAGCGTGTCATTTTGATGGTTCAGGTTAATACAGTTTTTTCAAATCTTCTCCGGAGAATTTGAGGAACGAAATTCAAAAAGTGAATTTATTTTGAAGCTTTAGTATAAGCATCAAAAACTCCTTCTGTACTTAATAATCAGTACACTAGATTTCATTTGATATTCCCAAGTTAAAAAATTCTCGCAATGAATATGTATTTACGAATTTATAATCATGAAATACTTTTGTGAAGATAACGTTATATGTAAAATTTGTGTACCGATGTCACAAAATTTTTTCTGACAAAAGCCTTTAGTACATAAATCTGAGTTTTTACATTGGTCTCCATTTCATATTTAACAACAAATACCCCATGCAATCTACGTGACAACGTTTCATTATTCTACAACATTAGTTGAACAAGACATAAGAGTTTGAAGTCAGCACTCACTCTGAAAATTACTCTAGGCTAGGTTGGGATAACCCAAAAATTTATTTGATGAAAAGTGTATTTTGTGTAACATATTATGTTGTGATATATTCATTATCAAGAGGACGCTTTGAGAAAACTGTCTTTCAAGTTTGTTCATATAAATATGATCATGCTTTGACCTCAACACTGCAAGTGACGGTTAATTTTTCACAAAAAACTTATCACAAAGGACCAAATGTTAACGATATTTGTAAATTGTAAATGACAGCCAAAATTTACCTAGAGAATTTTTATTTGCTTGGGGTAAAGAAATGTTTTCAACAGAAGAACAAGTAATAATTTTTATTGCGGAGTCAGTGTTTAAAGAACATTTTTTTTTAAAATGGAATCAAACCGGAAATTAAAATTTTTACTTCCGGTCTTAAAAGTTCAAAAAATGTCATTATATTTACAAGTGCTTTGATATAGTTTTATATTAAATTTTATGTAAGGAAATTCAGTACCCCCACTTGTAGGTACATATATATATATATACATATATATACATGTTTCTATATATATATATGTATATATATATTTACGGAAATCTGTTGCTGACTGACTGTGCATAACGCTCTGTGTTTAAACTACACTTTAGCGCATGAATATTAAATGATAATTTGGATAATTACATAGCGTATATGGTTATGAAATTAAGATTGTGGATTCGACGCTCAGTTAAAAAATATATTCTTAAATTTAATACACTTTTTTTAAAGAAACGGAAATGTTTTTATTTTTATTAATTTTCTTCAGTCATCACTGAATTTTGACGTAATTTGTGATCATTACATGTTTCTAATAGATTGTTAATTTGATTTTGTATGTCTGTTCTGATTTTACAAAGAACTATCATAACTCAATTACTAAATAAGTACATATAGCTTTTTGTAAAATCCGAATGCTAAAATTGGATAATGTTAATGATCATTTTTGATGATGATCACTTTTGATCTCAGAGAATAGTAGCGTTAGTATGAAATAAATGTGTATATGAAATACATGCGTATATTCATGTGTATAGTTACGACAACAAACGCTATGAATTTAGGTTTTCAACAGAAATGTGTGAAGAAACCGTTGTTTATAAAGAAGGAAAAATAAAAAACATTTTAATATATTTTCACTTACGAAGGCTTATTGTCGACGAAAAAATTGTAAATTGTAGCACTTAGGTCAAAAAATTAGAGTCCACTGCATTCAAGCACAACAGGTAAAAAAAGAGCGTGTATAGTAGCAAAGAGATCACTAAACCTCATTTTACTTATTCAGCATAGAAGAAATGACTTGGTGAGTAATCCACCGAAGTGGCGAAGGCAATGAAAACCAGGAACACACAAAGTTTCGGTACCTGTCTCCACACTGTGGCAAACCTGGAGAAGTCAGTAAAACAACTCAGCAAGATTTTGATAAAACCCTTCCAGAAACCTGGATTTAGCAAAAGCTACATCGAAATTTTGTTCTCTGAATAAGTCAACCCTATCGAAATAACTTATTCAAAGAATCAAGATTGAAATGTAAATTCTGTTGAAAAAAACTCAATCATTGTTTTTGATAGCAAATTCCATAAAGGTTATTAATTTAAGTTGGAATAATATAAATTTTTGTTTGTGCAATGAAAACGAACTGTTTGTGGATAGGATGAGTTTTGATATTCTTTGTAATTGAGGAGATAATTAAAACCAAAATAGCAAAAATAATCAGATATCGATGGTAAAATCGGATAGGATTAAAAACGTATAGACACTTACGTCCATTAAACTTATACTCTTCAACAGTGATAAGCTATTGTCTATTTGACTTTCCTCCAATATCTGAATCGTTTTGTTTAAACGGAAGTTAAATGAAGGATAAGATACACAACACAATATTATGTTTTGTTTCGAGAAACAGTTTTGATTTGATCTTCTCAATTAATATCATTGTTTGCATTGCTTTTAATTGCTTTCAGGATACACATCACTTCATATGTATGCAACGCACAGTATTGATTAAAATTGTACGCTTTGGTTTGAAACACTTTTATGGAATTTCGATACCTTCAAAGAAACTTAAATAAAAGTAGTACGAAGTTGCAATTATTAATAAAAAGGGGGCAAATGCGAGTTCCGTACCACCGAACAAAAAATAGAAAAAAATAATTTGACACACTTTGTGAATGTTTGAAGTGTCTACTTATTAGGGTTTAAGCAATACAGCCCTGTGACGGACGGACGGACAGTGATCTCATATTAAGAGGGCACCCTAAAATTTGAAGTACGCCAATTCATAAGTTATAGACGTTGCATTGCGTTCTTCAAACTTAATTAAATGCTTTGTGTGAAGAAATCACTTCGATAAGGTTAATATAATATTTACACGTATCATAAACTAGTAATTGAAACTAGTAACTGCAATTGGCTATTTATTTTGAAATTTTATAACTATATGTTAAGGCATCTGCTTCTCTTTATTTTTACTTGAAGTGTGTAACATGAAAAATAATTGAGAAAACTTATTATAAAATTTTGTTTATATGCTACGTTTTTCGTAAAAACATGTTCATCATTCAACAAATTTCCTTGTTGAGGTTCAGGATGAAGATGAACTTTCACGTTTGTTCGTTGATCAGGACAATGCCACGTGTAGATGACCTTGTGAAAAAACAGGAGTCTGGAGGTCAATTCCAACCTGAAGAACCTCGTTCCTGAAGAACGGTCTTATCTCTGCCAATTCTTCAACTATCTATCAATCTTGTTCCGTTACATGCTCCTCCTATGGATTAAGGGTTCGCAGCTACATTATTATGATTTTTTTCTTAAGAATGCTGGTTTTGGTTGTCAGTGATAATTTTGTAAATCAGTGGTAATTTTGTATGTAGGCACATACATTTTTCAATATTTCAGTTCTCGCACAGTCAGGCAGGCAGTCAGGAACACATTTGCGTAATTATGTATATATGTGTTGATTGTGCATAAGTTGGTTTAAAACATCCTATTTACATATTTATAACTTTAAAGTTTATTCAATCATATAAGATTTAGGCCACATTCCGGTTTTAACCAACTTTACATCTTTGCATCCAATGAATCTTACGGGTTTGCATAGTTCAATGATCTGAAACAACAATTGCTGTAGTATCAGAACTATCCTGACCAAATATTTATCAAGCTTGACATATCTGAAATATCCGAACCGTTGAACAAATTTTGAGGACCCGGAGGATAACTCTTATACCTATACTTCTGAGTAAAGCGTTAAGGCGGCCTTGAGTTATGAGTATGAGAACCTAATGTTGGTTTATTTGTTGAAATATTCTGAGAGGTTATATATATTGTCGTACTTAATGTGTGTGTGGGTTTAACTTGAAACGGCTTCTGGCCAAACTGTGGGTTTATTCACTTCATTGGTTTTAATTTAATATATGACGTGAAATTTAAAATGAAAAATAACAATGATTTTGGTGCGGGAGCCACAAGGATAGATGTTAAACAGAAATTATAATGTAATAACAACAAATAAAATTAAATTTATTACTGCACTAACGTAACTAAATCAACTATGTATTAACGCAAAAATATTGTTTCTATCTTGCTTGAGAAATAACTTACAATTTTGAATCAGTTAAAGCTTGCCATCAAGACAATGAGTGTAAGAAGTCTTTTAAGAGAAAATCTGCTGAGTGGAAATTTGAAAGAAAACATGAATATTACTTAAGTTGGAGTCGGTTCTACAGCTTACCTTGCTGTTATTTCAGTCCATTGTGGTCCGAATTAAAAGTCTATAAAATATTTTGTTCCTTAAACATCGGACTGGAATCAATGTACTTAATTCGATTGGTCATGTCTGAATTTGAACTCGAGTTTTCAAATAGAATTCGCTGGTTTTGGCCATTTTTTATTATATAAGAGGTAATGCTGAATGAAATATCACAATCATTCGGTTTTTCTTGTTGGGTGTTATATTATATCATTTTATAAAAGGATTTCGTCGTGTTCAGAACCTTTTTATAATGTCCAGCAAGAGTGTGGTTACAAGTCATTAACGGGCTTTTAAATGTGTTTTGTGTTAAACCCTTGTTGAGGGGTGCCTAATACTTTTGGCCATGGCTGTACTTTCGACGGCCCACAAAATTGCCAAATTCTTTCACAACCCACGTCGAACGTATGTATCATCAAGATATAACGATAACATGAGAAGGTGTTATATAATAAAATGATTGAGTTGAGTTCTACTTAAGCATAAAAGTATGGATTTCCTTAGATGTGACGCCAAGGAAAAGAGGATCTGTTTAATAAAATTGGAACCTCCACTCGTGAAAATTCGTAAGAAGTTCAAGAGGAAAATATGGCTGCTGGAAATCGTGTAAAATAATTTTCCACAAACTTCGTCTTTGTTTGTGTTCCTTTTTCATGTGAAAGTCAAACGCAAATGGTTTCTTCGAGGTAAGTTAAAATGAAACATGGTTTTTGGTACATACATACATATATAATAGAGGTAACATTAAACAAGGGGGTTTCCGTGGGTTGCCATTTTGGTTGGTTGATTTTCCTTACTTTAGGCAATAATGAATATTCTAAACGCTTTCAATGTTACGCACCGTATTATTTTACGAGTTAAAACATCTTATGAGACATCTTCAGGCGGGTTATATTTACGACAAGATAAGTTGTCATAAAATCTTGTTAACCACAATTTTTAAGCTGAAATGCTAGGATTGTTTGTTTTCTTCATTATTTGTATACTTAAGCTCTAAAACATTTAAATGGAAAGATAAGTTCTAAAATATATTAATATTTATTTCCTCAAGCAAAAGCTTGCGGAACATGCTTGCTTTGTAGGTAGTTCAGTAACGAATATTTAATTCTGAGCACTGGAAGCGGGATACTTGACAGACTCTCAAAACTGTAATAAATCTAATATGAAAACTTTTCCGTGTGTATAAAGTTGGGATTTCCGGAAAAATACATTCTCTAACAGAAAGTAATAAATTTTGATTACACAAAGCGATGTAGCTACTCTTGCACGAACTCAACGGTCACCAATTTCAAGCTTGTTGAAAAGCGTAATTTTTCATTTTCATGAGTTTTCCCTTGTTTCAAATCTTCAATTAAGCGAATACTTTATCAATAGCATTCAAGCACAATGCACGACAGGTACCTACTATGTTGAAAAAAGTAAGTATACTCTGTTTCATTTCAAACAGTCCACTGGATATCACAATGTGTATGTGTAACGACTCAAAACACCTTAACAGAGTGTTGTTATAGGTACATTATAAATATTTTATTTATAGTCATCAAGATTTAATTTTTGGAAATTCGCATGATAGCAACTAGAACCTGTTCAACATCGTTTAAACGGATAATTTTATGTTGATTCCCCTTGAACCGTTCTAACCTGATATGAAAAGGGGCACCTATATATATACATATATTTTAATAAAGTGTTTTAACAATGGCTCGTGCAACTTACGTTAAGCATTTGATGTTGTTCAGGGAAACCTTACAAAACCACTTGATACTGTTCTTTCGAACACGAGTTTAGGGAAAAATCATTTTATTAAGAAACCTTCAAAAATTCAACTTTTTCAAGTTCAAGTAAGGGAATTTTTTATACCTTAAATTTAAATCTACAAAACACAATATATTGTTCAATGATTGTTGACATGGATACAGACGGGAGAATGTTTTGAATGCGAAAGTAGTACTAAAAAATCGAAATATTTTAACGATACATAAAGTCAATGAAATTTATGATTTTCATAAACAGTCAAAATATAAATGGCACCCCATCATTCAAAATTGTTTTGTTACGTGGCGTCTGGTTTTTACCTTTATTCTTTACATAAATTTGTGTATCACACAATAGAATTCGTAGAATCCTTATGCTAAATATTGCCACAAGTCGTTTTCAGTGTAAAAATTCGTTGAATGTCTGCATATGCACAAATCACAATCGTTCCTGAAGCTTAAAAAAAGGTTCAATTTTTGATTTTCAAGTGAAATTACAATTGTAGAGTAGTGAAAATTCGAACAATTTCAACTAAACGTTGAAGGTATCAAATGATTTTGAATCACGTAAAATTGATTACTGGAAATAGGGTTGATTCATTTTATCTCGGTACATTTTTGCCTTTGAACTGTTCCTAGATGTAACTATACATATGTAAACAAAACGTCCTTTATATATGGTTATTGGAAAAAATTCTTTTTGTTTCGAAAAAATTTGGGTTCTCCTTATGTTCGGGCAAGGGCAGTAACAACGTTTTTGTACAACAGCCAGAATGTAGAATGTGGCGCCAAATTTATTCTGCCTGTTTCTATGAATATATTAAATAGTGGACTTTACGTCATACGTTCTTGTATGCGAGCAAGGGAAGTGACATCACATTCAATCTTTTATTATGCGTAAAAGTTTTATTATAGACAAAAAGTTTTTGAGTAATAGATAATTATTCGTCAGTCGGTTAGAACATTGATTATAAAATGTATATTAAAGAATTTATTATTAAGAATAAATTAGTTAAGATTACTCAGTTTGAATTATTATGTCATCTATGTAGGTATGTATATACATAAAGCATTTTCAAATCCTAATGGAATTGAATATTCTTCTTACCTCCACATTTTTCCAGCCAATTAACATCGAAAAGCGATTATATTGTGCTTAGAATCCTGAATGGCTCAATAAAAATTTTTCCAATCAACTTGATAGCATCATAATACTCATCCTAAATGAAAAAATCATGTTTTCATTTCAACTTCCTGTTTAGGAGAGGGGAAAGAATTTTGCTTTAAGACAGTTTATCTTAATGTTTGTTAATTAGTTTCACTTTCGTTACTTTAGCAAAGTTGAACAACAATTAGTGCCGTCTTTTCAAGTTTTTCTTCATAAAACTCAGTCTAGCGATAGCACTTCAGACTGTTATTTCTCTTACCATTTACATTCTTCCCCCTGAATGGAAACTTAACAACCTTTCCAAGAATATAATAAACTTTCATCACTTCAAAGCTATTTTCGTAGTCGATTTCCTGGATGGTGTTATTTTGATAACATTAAATATTATTCGTACTCGTCATTGAAAGTGATTCCGGTCGTTTCAAGTGATCAAATTATATTGAAGCTAATCGTGCATTAGTCATGCTACACAGCAAACTGTTTTAAATTATGTTATTAGTGTGAAATTTTGTTTCATGTTTACACCAGACAATATAAGACTTTATTCGTGTAACCAACAACTCTATTCAATTTTAAAGTACAAGTATTTGTAAAGTACAGAGACTCATATAACGAATATTGATATAGGAACATAACAAATCGTTAACAAATTCAAAACACCACAATAATTAATACCTTTTGGATGACAATAACCTCTGTCGTTTCCAAACAAAAGAGACTGCGGATGATAATCTACATTATTATATTTCCAATTCAATTTTAAACACTCATTCTGTCTAAATTTAGAACTTTTTAACGCAGCAAACATGGGTTGCATGGATCAGGTCTTCTAAATAAAACCTAAATTTGAAAAGGATTTATTAAATCCAACATATTCTTGCTTCTGATCCAACTGAGAATTCTTAAAAATGTAGCTGAGTTTTTGGTTTTATTCAAATGAAATGAGGAGAGTTACCTGTATTATTAAGATGTACTGAATGTTTCATGCATATTTCGTGATATCTGAGGACAAGCATCTTCCAATAATCTTAGATTTGCAGATGGATTGAACATTTTTATAGTATGTGTTAAAGGTACCATCGCATGGTTGGATTTCATATTCGTATTTTTTCGTACAACAAGGTATTACGTACGTATATAAGTCAAGAAAAAAACACATACGTATTATCATGAGAGGTATTTGATATTTTGAAGGCGTTTCATAGGATTCGAAAATTTTCGGTGGAATCAGAAAACATCCTTTGACTAATGCTTGGGTTTACGTATACGCATTCAGCATTCTGAACTAAGTTACATTCACACCCATCCATGGTATTACTTCTAACATTATGAAGAGTTTGTCAAATATACTGTTAGGATTGTTTGTAGGAAACAGAACACCAACCCATGCGGATATTTCGAATGATATGCAATTTAATATGCCATACCAGGGTTGAAGAATCTTCTATTTTTAACAGATACTCTATTCTGAATTCAATGTGTGTATTTTGCAACCAGACCACTTGTTACGACTCGTAGTATTGTATAGAATTACCAGGGGATTTTGTTCCCCTAAATCTAAACTATTCCTCGGGGTTTTTCGAAATTGCTGCATTTTGTAATGGCGAAAATGTGATTGTTAGAACATATATTATCAAAATATATGTACAAATATTGAACTATTGACATTTATGTAACTTTAAAGCTGCCTTGCAGACTTTAAGAGTCTTTTTAATTTTCGTCACTATTCGAAATCTCACCAACACACAATTAATTACATCGGCACAAATTCCTTGTACCTCAACCGCAAGATATTTCTTTAGAAGCTGTACTTGACGGAAGCTTTCATGAATTGCCAAAAGACTTTTACTAAATTAAGGACTCTTTTTGTGAAATTTGTGTGGGAAATGATATCGAGTGAATTTAACATAAGAATTTTTTGTTGAATAAAGAAAACTGCTTACAACAGATATTCCACCAAGAAAATGATTTCATTTTCAGAGAGCAAATAGTAGGTACCTATATAGCATAAATTTCGTGTAATTGAATCAAGCTATTTACAATTTTGTGTTATATTTTTTTGTAATTACCATGATCTTCATTAGAGTATCTACTTACAAATTCTAACTCTATGACTTTTACAACCAATTAATGTTGATAATGAATAAAAATTCTTCAACTTAACATTTCATTCCGAAAGCAAAGTTAATTAACAATTGAATCCAGATCACAGTAGCAAACCAAACAAAGTTCTTTCTATTCATTAGTTGAAGATTTGATTAGGGCATCAATTAATTCAACTAAAATAGATTCTACTCTAAAAGATTCGTTAGAAATCAGAAATGTGGTTAACACAAGACACTCTAAGTTAACTTTAATACTATGCCACTACCTACTATATGAAGTCAAACCTTCCCGAAAAAGAAACTTCCTGCCAGGCACTCTGTCAGTTAATCACGAACAAATTACATGGCAGCCTACAACCAAGTACCTGGGCATAACCTTTGACAACAGACTGACCTGACACTTCACGAAAATCCATGACTTCCTCTATCCAATACTATAATCCAAAAATATTACTCAGAAAAAGAAGCTGGGCATATTTAAACAATTTATAAAACCTTGTCATCTATATGGCACCATAGCCTTCTGCACGCCTGCGAATTCTTGAGGTACTACACGGACAACAAAATTGCCCTTCGTAATATCTTCATCACGGAACGAACGAAAAACGTACACACGGAACGATTACATACACAGGGATCTAAACATAGAACCAGTAAAACTATATATAAGAGACCGTGCCCCTAAACTTCTAGACAACCATTCTACTAACGATTCCCTTACGGAACTGCGAAAAACTCTCGCGCACGACATCAAATTTTACTCGACCATAGGAAAATGACTAACTTGATTTGAGTTTAGAGAGGGGTGTCGATAGCATCCACTCCAATAATGAAGTGAGACAAGATTACAAGAGACCCATGAGAGAACAAACCCTACATATTTATAACAAATGTACTTTGGAGGCATACCCCTTGGAAAAATACAGTGCACTTTGAAAAAGTTGACTTTCGATAAATTTTAAAAATCTATTACCGAGTTATTTTCAAGCTTTTATAGAAAATATTTTCTTCTGAATCAAATTATCTTCTATTGAAGTGTAAAATCACGTCAACGCATATTTTATACGAATATTTCACGGAGTGAACGTTTTATTATCTCGAAAGCAATTCATTCTACAAAATAAGGGAATACGATTTTTTGAAGTTACATTCATGAACGAGTAAAATTGCCTTAGAGCCGAAAACCTTTTCTTATACTTTGAAGCTTAATTTATATACAAGAAAGTTAATCTTGATTTATGTGGTGTATTAAGGCTTATAATCTTGTCAAAGATAAAAAATCCCAAAAAATTTGTCCCACGTACTCTCATAAAGAAAAGATATTTTTAAAATATTACATTATTGTTCATATGGTGGTAACAAAACAAATCAGTTACGTGGGTAGCACTTCATGTATTTTAAAGAGACTTTCATGGTAATATTCAATTTGAATGGTTCTGATTATGGTATAAGGGCCATCATTGCAATATTTACATACATAAATTGAAATTTTTAGATTATTAGATATTTACTTACATATAGCGTTTAATATTATAAAGCGTTTAAACGGTTAACTAGGTGGAATCAATTAAATTTCTGTTGCTGGAGTCTTTAAATTTACGCAGATGGTTGTTAATAATCGGACAAAATATTGGTATGTATCAAACTGTGATGAAAAACACAATTAAATAGATGTTTTGTTCCATACAGGTTATGATTCTAGGTAGGCAATAATACATTCCAAGCAAATATATTTCAAAAAATAATTAGCACATACAATTGGGATTTCAAGAACGTTTTATGTTTGACTAAAATTTTATAGCTTTAATTTCGAATTCGGAGTCTTTCAAGACTCCTTTAAATGTTGTTGTTCTAAGAACGTGGGAGGTAAGTTCCATATAAAATGATCTGAAGGTGTGTGATAGAATTTTCAACACTGACAAATTTTCAAAATATTACGGTAAATGGAGGAAATGTGCGGAAAATGCCATTTATAAACGTGAATAGCCCTTCAGATAATAATACTATTGAGAAACATGAGGTACCATGGCAAAGAAACTACGAAGAACATCGTATTGTGGAGTATCCCACGGCAAGATTCACACGTTTAAATGGCTAAGTTTAAAGAGAAATTAGTTTTGAAAAAAAGTCAACAAAAACCTTCTTAACGTTTGGAAATAAAAATATTCAAAGAAAAAGAGTTCCCTGGAATCGTTTTGTGTACGAAGAAATCACTGATTTTGACCAAGTTACCAATTTCATCTAATACACTATAGTATATCGAGAGACACACATGTCATATATCATGTAGTATTCGGATACCATAATATCTGTGTACATGCACCATTTGTGTCTCCTTAACATAAGACGACTCAATTGTACGCGTGATGATATGATTCAAAGAATATAAAAATTTTCACATTTTATTTTGAGTTCAAGGGGGTGTTATTTATTGTATACTCGAAGGCAAGCAGAAGGTTCAACTCTTCTATATTAAGAATTTTCGTCTTTTATATAATCGCATATTAAGAAGTGTTATTGTTATAATTTACTTAGAATTATTGTTAGCATTGTATAAGCGTTGAAGCCCATTAATTTCACACTTTAAACACATGTTTATGGAAGGCAGCATTACGTATGTTAGAATTTACTTAAGACAGAAACATAAAATGATATCAGGGAGAAAATGTTTTGTTATGTTTGTTAAGCTCACGAAAGAAACAGTACATGACTTCAGATTAGGGTTGTCATTAATAACATAAAGTTACGCAAACAGAGACTTCACTTCTGACTGTAATGATTGTTTAACAGAGTTACAAGTCTCCGTACTTACCTTTTAAAGTGAGAATTTATCCCCAGGGTTCATTGTTTCAACGCTAAAAATTGACATTAAATAATCGAATTAATTTCCAAATCTGGTTTTAATTACACAGAAGAGATTAAAATAATATTAAAATTAAATAATTATATTTGTATTAATGATATACTTCTATATTGATTAACAAATACTTCCGAATGCATATTTTCGAAAAACACTTGGATGAAATAATATATATTTAAATATTAAAATTCAATAATGTTCCTTTAAAGCTTTTAATTTTGGCTAGAAAAACCTTTTCATCGTAAGTGTAATTGTCCGTTTTATTCACCAATTTCGAAAAATAGAGAAAACTAATTTGTACGAGAAGCATTTCATATTCTGGTTCCACGAACAATAGAACCAATTAATAAGGATGGGACACAGTAGTAATTTATGAACACATAAGCTTCTGAAATGCCTTATTGAATTTAATATAAATATGCGACATACATTTTGCATTTAACTTAATTTGTTCTTGAACTTTAGACGTTGTTCTGTAGCTGATAATAGTTATTTTCTGTCTCACTAGTTTATTCTCCTTGGTATAAGATTTTGTGATAAAAGCCACTTGCGAACTTTTCTATTGAGAGTATTATAATGAAATGCGTGAAAACATCGGTGTTTCTACTAGGAAAATAAAAGACACTAGGAAAATAAAAGACAATTGGTACATTTATAAATGTTTTCCAAAGTTTTGAACAATGGAACCGTTTCGAAGGAACTCATATGCCATAACATTGATACTGGATTTTTCGTAAGTGAATGTAGCTTTCTGATAGCATATTGGTTTGGTTTGGTTTAATTTATTTTATCTAATTAAATGAAGCATATAATTAGAAGGTTTGAACCTACATATACCTGGAAATTATCTCACCTTATATGTTTTTGATAAAAACTTGTGCTTAAAGTTAATTAACATAACTTAAAATAGTCTTAATGGGAAAAAGTGCAGAAGAAATCCATGGCTGGGCTGGGGTTAAATCAACTAGCGAGGGTCATGGTAGTGATATCAAAGTAAAAGGTTAAAAAAAGGGGAATGGAGAAAACAAATAACACAAATTCAATATAAAAAAATAAAATTGGTTAGGAAGAGAAGGCGAAAGGGTAAAGTCAAGAGGGTAATGGGTTAGGACTAGGTTCAACTTAGTCATCAATAAGTTCATCGAGAGTCGAGCTGTTGAATTAATTCTCTTCCATGATCATCATTTTTTCATCTTATATAACAGGGATGGTGGAAAAAATTTAAAAAAAGTGCCTACACCAATTCATGGAACATTCGTAGCCAGTATATTCAGCGCTCCAAACTCGATTGAACTCAATGATGTAATTGAAAAGGGATATTTTACGCAGTACATATTTGGGAAATGCTCTGACCATGAAGACGTCAAAGTAGTTTATAGAGAGCAGATACGCACTTTTTAAAATCTGTCGGAAGATTGATAAAATAATATGGCAAATTTTAAGTACTAGAAAAACAGCATGTAATAAGGGCAAAAAATAAAAATTATTAGATATGTAGAAAATGAATTTTCCCCGCTTGGGTGAATCCCATTCTCCGGTGAATGAAATTCATTTGCAGCAAGCGAAAAGAAATTTATTCTGTGTTTGATCTACAACAAATGAATTTTCTCCGCTTTCAGAGAGTAAATCCCATTCTCCGGTGAAAGAAATTCATTTTCTGCGTCACGACCATTAGGATTTTATATATGAAGATGTAAATAAGTCAAAGAGCTGTCAGCGATAGTCCTTAATAGCAAAAGATTCTAAGAGTATATGAAATGAAATTTCAGTTTTTGAAATGCGTAAGTTGTCAAGAAAGGGGATAAAGTGTAAGTGAATTGGCCTTCAACTTCAGCAAGAAGATCAACCATAAATAATAGCTTCTAGAATTACACTTGAATCTTTGTCATCAAACTTTCATCACGACTATATTACAAGGTTACCAACAAAAATTTCATCACGACTGTATTACAAAGTTTATCAATTTTGTGATTCATTGATCTTTGAAGGACTGTACTTGTTTTGATAACCCTTTATGTTGTGATAAAACTCGAATTTCTCTTCAAGAAATTTTTGAGAAAAAAATTATTTTCTTTACAGTTGTTATTTAAAATATGCCTTAGATCCTTGCACGTTTTATGCGATTTTGAAGGAATGGACTTAGGATGTCCAAAATACTTGACAGTAAAAAGGAACCAAAAAGAACAAGAAACTTGAAATTCTAATTCAATTATGTTTGGGTTTCATGTACTTTTGGGAATTTTCTTGATTTGGGAGCAAGTCCTTTTATAAATATTCGTTCGTTATTGTCATGAACAAGGCAGGAAATGTTTTCAAGCAAAGAGATATTTCATAAATACACATTCATGTGCCTTCTCGTGGAATCATACAACGTTGATAATATCCAACCTTTTAATTAAACCTCATGATTACTTGACATACTTTTGCTTGTTAAAAAATCTTAGAGCGGTGGCTCAAATTACCCTTCGTTATATATCAAAGGACAGAATTTTTAATTTCCGAGATAAAAATATTAAATTCTATTGGATTTCAGTACTTTAAATTAAATTTCCAAGAAAGGCTATTAGGTACAATTTCTTTGAATTAGGATAGTAAAAGATTTCGCAGGAATTTTCTCAATAAAACTTTGGAATGAGTAACGGGTACGTCATTGTTCGAGATATTCATTTAATTACGGAAAATCTCGTGAAAATCTCGAGAACTGTGTATTTTCCTTTTTATGTAATAAACAGTTTTTATTTGAAAAGCTCCATAAACATCAAAATTGAAAACAATCACACATTGCTATCAGTTATAAAAAGATAAAACATTTTTCTACATCGTTTTCTCGACAAATTTAATTACATTTCATGGGGTCATAAAACTGCCCTTTCAAGAAAGGACGTGCCTGAATTACTCTGTAAAATTGATTACGATTGTTCATTGATGTTATCACGACTTTTCAGTATATCCTGTACCCTAATTCACACAGGAGCGTCTGTGTCAATATTAGCTATAACAGGAGACTTATTAGCCTTTGTAGATACAAGAGAAGGTCAAGTGTGTTAGATATATATGCAGGTGAATATAAAGAATCATTGACGTTTTGGCCAGTTTCGTATTATTACAGCGTTCCTTTCAACGACTTCAAGTGATTTGTGAAGGTGTAATTTTCATAGAAAGTAACAGAGATATATATTTTGTATCTTCAAAGTTGAACAGCTAAATTTGGAGTTTCTAAAGACAGTTTATATGCCAAAAATTAACGTATCTGGTTTTATGAGAACAACCCTTAGGAAAATAATAACAAATGCTATCTAATCTTCTTTATAATGTTTTGCTGTGATTTATCGTGGACATAAATATTAAATTTTTACGATTATATACGTATTATACCTCTAAGGTTGATGGCAACATAATAGTTTGATTGCATTTTGATGCTTTACGTGCTATAATTTTAAAACAAGCTTCTTTAAACTTGAAGTTAGGTGTCAATAAAACGGTATGAATATTTAAATTTGTCTTTATTTCATTCGTGAAACCTGCGGTAGTGTTATATAATTGATATGTTACTCAGATGTACAAACTTCGAGTTATTTACCGAATGAATAATTTACTAATGCAGCGGTAATTCATAATAACATTAATTAGTGTTTGTAATTTAGTATAAGGTACACAAACTCGATACGCATACTGATCGTGGTTAAAACACAAATGTTGGATATGGATATATCTCATCCCAGTCGGTAATACACAAATAAATAATTGCATAGCTAGTGATACTTTCTCGGAAAATGACAGCATTTCAATAGGAAATTACTTATAACTTGAAATCTGAAATTCAAGTTAATTTAGACTTATGACACCTATTTACAAATTGTCAATTTGTTTGGTTTCAATTATAAATATTTCATATATGCACGGAAGAAGAAAGCAAATTAGGTGTAATATATATTTTGGAACTTGTAATTCTGAGTTAACACCAGGATATACCAGAACAGGACTATGGTATTTGGAAATAACTTGAAAATTATTTGAAATTTCACCGGAAACATAATGTAATAGGCATTTAACAAATGTGTCCAGAGCCTGCGCAATATTATTTTAAAGTAACAGGTAGGCCGATAGATATAAAGGTAGATATTTTTGTGTATGAATTCAATCAAGTGAAATAACAACACTTGTTTTTACTTGATTTTCAGTGTTTTCACTGTTTCCAATTAGTAAATAAAATTTTTCGCAAAAGCCTTAGTACTGTTTGCCTGTGGGAGTTCTAAGGGCAAATATTTTTTTATAAATATGTATTGTTGATCATTATTTTTAACTCTTTTTCCGAAATTCTACTGCAATTTACATTGAAAAAAACATGATAAATTTGCTTTGAACAAAAATGAATTAACCATGGTTTCAATTAAAGTTGGATCCTCAAGTTTTTCCGATCCTAAATAAGTTTGACCCAAAATAAATAAAACCAAACTTTTCTGACAAATTAATGTTTATGAAGAGCGTTACATGCACAGAATAATTTATTGCTTCAAATTATGGTCTATATCGAGATGATTATATAACACAAGCCTAAATCATTTGACAACTCACGAAACCGAAGTTTATGCCCGATAAACAATGTGACATGTACTTATATTACCAATTTAATTTTACTGCCAGTCAAAGGAGTACGTGAAACTATATTTGAAGTTTGATACACTAAAGGGAACATATACTATAATAAATTTGAAGTGAGATGATTACTTTTAATCATCCGTAATTCAAGTATTAACAGATTGGTTATGACATTGTTAGTAATGCGATAGTACTGTCAGCACTCTTGCGACTTTGTTAATTAGTAAGTAATGGTGAAATGTAATGTTTAATTAGTACCTAAGATTGCAACCGGTAATTAAGATCATATCAAATCATTTTGTTTTACTCTGAAAGATTTTAAACTTTTATAACAATATCTATATTGCAAAATATTCCTCAGATTCATTTGCAAATTTAACGATTCTGGGAATAATCGATTCAAGTTCAAAAGGTTTCACGTAGATTTTTAATAGGATTGGACTATTGGGAATATTTAAAACAAAATTCTGGATCTGATACAAATAAATTCCTCTTTTCATTCAAATCTCAATCAGCTCGTATTCACATTGGACAAATTGAATCTCAATTTCTTATCTATACCAAAGTTTTCAACAATTCGTCAACATTTTTCACAAAATCACCAAAAGCAAAAAAGTAAAAAAATAACATGAACTATAAGAAACTTATTGATAGCCAATGAAGCGAAAATATGATTTATCAATTCAAAAATTTAGGAAATGTTTGATGTTGAACAAAAGTCGTGTACAATACACTTTTCCGAACATAGACATGTACCTATTTTTCTCGGAACCACCAACGCTATAGAGAGCTAGAGGATTTATTTGATTTGACAAGCAATGCCATATCCATTAAGCAAGTACCTACTTGTATGACTACCAGGATCCGTCTGACAGCTCTGTAATTCTAACAGTTGTCGCATGACAAAGCCAAAGACATTGAATAACATCTGTAAGAAATATACATCGTCAAAACTAGTTAGCGTTGAGAATGAAAAATTCCAGGGAAATTTACTTCTAGAGAAATTCAAATTGAAATTTTCCATTAATATAAGAAATATCTGTACAAAGTTTTCAATCTATTTTATTTTATTAAGAAAGTTCTAAGAGTATTTTTGAATTCCATCAGTATCAATAGCAATTAATTATGTCCAAAAATATAAAAGAAGCATACTGTACAACTTTGATAAAGGAAACTGTCGTTTGTGCAATAACTGAGGTTGGTGCAATAACCAAGTACAACATTTCAATGGCTATGGAGGAAGAAAGTAAGTGATGTATATCTTAGGTAACGATAACTGATAGTTCTTAGGTACATATATGAATATCTTATTTCCAGCTGAAAAAGTCTAAAATTTTTATCTGGCTTTACTTACACTCTAGTTGCATTTATTGAGGAGATGCGACTATCAAGGGTTGCAATTATCGAGGTTAAACTGTAGTTCCCTTTCTATTATACATGTATATCAACTAATAACTTCTGCATTCCAAACGCTTTGTGTAGGACAAAGCCATGTTTCGTATAATTAATAAATTGATAACATGTATTGAAAATGATATAAAATTAAATGATGTTCGGTGATTTATTATTTTAAATATTTACCTGAGATTACATTATTAGAAATTAGATAAGACAAGATACTGGAATCAATACACACAGTTTTTGAAGCTTCACTAATTGGCAAAATATGTTATATTAATACTTGTATCTCCTATGGAACTTACCAATAAGCTTTTTATCCACAATGAGAATAGTTAAATTTTGAATAATGAAAAACCGTCAAACACATCATAGCATAAAACTATTTGATACAGTAGAAAAATATATGAATTATAATAACAAACATTCCACAAACACACACTTTATTTCAAAATGTTTTTGTTGATTCTTCATTAATTTAAGCGTTGATATGAGAATTTTCTACATTTTCCAAAATAAAAGCAGCACAAAAAAAAATCACACGAAAACTTATAATTTCTGAAAATAAACTTTGAAAGTATTTCAAGAAAAAAAATCTTCATTTATTTCTCACAGTTTTATTTTAGAATCAGTGTGACAAATTCATACACACCTTCCGCTCATTTTCAATATAATTTCCCTCACGGATATTTTCACTTTCAATTTGATGGAAAAGTGACCCTCAGCAGAGTATTTTCTTTATGGTATTTTCATTTTTTTTCTCATCACCAATGTGGCACACGATGGAAAAATTGGAAAACAAAAAACAAGTTTAAAATTAAGATATTTCGTTTTAATCACAACTAATAAAACCAACTTATTTAGTCACTGATATAAAAAAAGAAAATCGGAAATTAAAATTTGATTATCGAGGAAAGTTCACTATATAGATATGTTTCCTGCATTAACTCTTCACGTTCTCATTAAACATATGAATTCTTCTAATGACTTCACACGCGAACACAAACACGTTACTTTCAAATTAAATTGCCGCCAGATACAACCGACACGAGTGGTACATACGTGTACTGAAGTCTAGAAGTGTTGTTCACTTACTGAAGAAAAGCGGTTTTAATTTGTTCTTATCACAAATGACGAGTGCGAGCTTTATTTTATCAAAACCTCTTGCAGACAAAAAGGCTCGCTAGTGCTCCAGTGCTGAAGTTTTCCTGATAGAACACAAGCTTTTTCCGATTGTCTGATTCAAAAATGAATGGAAAAAATATACGTAAAGTGTTCATTTTAGCAAATATCTCGGAAGAGCATAGAGAATTTTTCACTGATTTTTCCCCATGATAAAGCTTCCTCACTTCCTCACAATCAAATAAACTTTTCACAAGCAACGTTTTCAAGGTCACCAACATTTTTGTCCTCATCAACATTAGAGTATGTTTAAAAATAAGTCAAAGTTGAAAGGAAAGTAGACAAATTATTATTAAATAATTTTATTGTTTAATGCCAAAAATTAAGCTAGATGACTTAAATTAGAAGAAAAACTCATTTTTAATGTGGAAAACTTTTTAAGATTTTCATAGCTCATTTAAGACACGTGATTTACGGACTGACGGCGAGGCGGCAGATAATTATTTTACTGATTGTTGAGAAATAAATAATTTTCATATTTCCCTTACTTATATTTATTAGTTTCGCGAAGTTTTCCATTAGAATTAAAGCTCACCTTCAAAGAAATCAAGTAAACCGGAATATCATGTTTAACGGAGACTTGTCGTTTTTGTGATTTCTATCTCACGAATAGGGTTGTGCGCTTAGTAATTAAAGTTTTTATTAAAGTGGATATTACAATGTTTATAACAATAACTAATTTTACTTGGTTTTACTTTCTATAAGCTTATTAACAGTCAAGGCTTTTCACGTGGCGTGTAAGAAACTATTTAGTTTTGAATGAATTTCCATACATATTCCCTTGAATTTTAGTGGGTTTCTTCTTTTTAAAGACTATCGAAGTTCTTAATATTTAATAGAATATCATTTGTTTACAAAGGATTTTCATAAACTGAATGTTTTAGTCTGTAGGAATACATAAAGTGACCCTTGAAAGATTGATACATTAACAATTTAATCACGTATGGTTCTTATTTGGATTTTGAGATTAACGTAAAATTCTGTAGAAATCTTTTGTAAGAAATTGAGTTTCTGAAAACGTCTGTTGGTTGTTGACATTTTATTCGACATGACCTTTAAGAATTCTTGATTTTTAGCAATATATGTAATTTCCGATTGCATAAAGAAAATGAAACATATCTAACAAATGTTGTGTTTTCCTTTGAAACATAGATACATATAATACGCTTTTATATTCAAATATAAAATTGATGGAGTTACTAATAATATTGTAGACCAAGTAGGATTCGCTGACAAAAACCATATATTATGAATGAATGATTTAAATTTACATCAAACAGTAACCATAGTCTTATAAATGATCAATTATGATTTGTTAATGAAATTACATTCCTAGAAAATCTCTCCAATGGCCTCCAAACAACCATATCCTCTAGGATGAGGCACAAAATTCTGTATTTCAATTTAATTTTTGTTCATGATATACAAATCTTCACTGGCAAAATGTAATACTTATTTTACTGCTTATAGCAACCGATGCAAATTTGTGGCGTAATTACAATTGGCACAAAAGAATTTTTACTTGTGTCTTCAATTCTACGAACCTTTTATAAAAGTACTTAACCTTCTTGTAAAATAATATCTAAATACGTATGTCTCATAATTACATGCTTTTTTTAGGTTCTTAAAAAACAATTGATGAGAAAGGTCTTATGGTTTTGGATGTGGGTTTTCCACATATAACATTTCGAAATGAATAGTTTAAGGTTCAATAATTTTTCAAAACCTTAAAGTCAGGGAATTATTTCACATTAAACCAGACATATGACATATAGTGTGAAATCAAAACCGTCACTGCATTTATCTGCATACATTAACGAAGGGTCAAGCATAGCTTTTAACACCGGAACAAACACAAGGAAAAGTAACTAAGTGTCTGTTTTTGGGATTAATTGTAAATAAAAAGCTTATTTTAAAAACAGAATATTCACATTTGTGTCAAAAATAATATTGACAAGGACGAATTTATTTAAACATGTTCTTTTCAGAACGTGCTTAGGTATTGACATTGACCGTATTGGTTTCCTGGCAGTAGTCCTGAAAATGTCAACAAGGCCTTTGACTTTTCGAAACATTCCTGGAACGCTTATCAAAACTAATCTTTGTAATGGATACGATTATTATATCAAATCCCTCTACAGTGTTCACTGAACATATCCAAGAGATTATGATGATTGTGAACCAAAGTTTCTTAAGCCAATACCTTTCAATATCTTATTTTTTCTGTACTTATTGACAGCGATTTGTTCCATTCGAGTGGTTTTTCCTTAAGGAAGACAGGGATTTCGAAAGAAGTTATATAATCGTGTCTTTGTATGTTTTGTTTGAAACAAAAGTTTCAAAATGTTGTAAAGCTGTGATATGCGATAAATTTTGTGCGTAGCCGATCATGAAGATAATACCCTGAATTAAAAAGTGTCGAAACTATATGTTTTCGTACAAAAGCTTGCACGCCTTCCAAACATGAATAAAATAAATTAGTTGCTTTATTCACATGAAAAACATTTCCAATTATTGACTAACCCCTTCGTGACAAAGGGTTTTATTTCTTCAAACAAAGTAACCCTGAAGTAGTAGCTCTCTGCTGCTAGCCCTACATTGAATTTTTATATAATATTTTACGAAGAACTCCCTTCTAATATTTCAACTTCCAGCTTAAGCTGTGTTAACTTTGAGTATCTACAAACTAAAATACTCTTAGAGCTCTAGTAGAGCAATAGCTTGCGAAACCTTAAAGAAATTTTCCAAAGTGTTGAAATTCGTTGCACTTGAATTGCAAACTCTATATCCCCTGGCGAAATTACCAACTTGTGAGCTTGGATTTTCGCTTAACTGCAAAATCACGTTCGTAGAAGGAATTTTGTTCTGCCATTGAAGAAACATTTTGAAAGTAATGAAGTAAGCAATCTCGTTACTAATTTTCCTGTGAAGAACAAAAATTTTGTATTCTTCTTTGAAATTATAGGTACAAGAACATTGCACAGTAGCCTAGGCTATAGTAAATTTAATTAAAGAATTAGTTCAAATAATATTTGGTTCTTCATCATCATTCAAGTTTAATTTTAACCAGCGCTTAAAATATTTAAATACTGAATTATGTAGCAACCGAAACAAAAATAAGGAGCTCAAATTTCCCGTTTTCTCCCCGTGGCATAATGGCAAATGGCTCCGAAAAAAAGGAGAACATGCTTCAGTTAAGCTGAAAACCGTCAAAAGTATGGCTTTCGGTCTAATCTAAATGGTTGACGAGTCTAGAAAGTACCTAATAGAAAAATCCAATGCTACTATGTAATTGTTCACCTAAAAACACCTCAATACTTTCTTATAAAATTTCTAAAAATGCTAACCAAATTAACTTTTTTGTGGAGCGTATCACAACCGGGTAACCACATGTTATCCTCGTTGACTGATGTAGGGTGACCGAAGTTCCTGCAAATTTAGTGCTTGGTAGGACATTTGTATGTACGACTGACGCATACTAGCGAATTTCCCATTTTGTCCCTACCGCGATTTTTGCCATGGTCTCATCTACGTGGTATGTGCTGTTTAAAGGTTTGAGAAATAGATTCAAGACAAAAATGAATGGTTTTTCGTATCAAATGTTAAAGACTTAAACATTATAAATATCGAAGGGAACGAATAACCTTGAACTTGTTAAGTCAAGTTGCTTTTAGTCGATTCGTTTAGTTTTAGTAACATCAAACGGGAGAATACGGAGGTGTGAGTTTTTTTAAGTCAAAAGATAGAAGGATTCCTGATTTCAGGATGAATCTTTTTCCAAATTTGAAGTTTGTGAAGTCTGGTCCACTTCAAACAAAATAAGTTATGGGAAAATTAAATCAATCTTACTAAATGTCGAGATTTAACTTTTTGATTGCCACAGCTGTGTCCGTATTTTAAGGATTCTGCACGAAAAATTCTTACTGGTAAGTGACATCAACAGAGATGGAGTAGATAATACGATATCACTTCATCTGGTTCAAGAAATTTGTTTAAAATTTGTTGTTGCGCTGTGAAGCATTTATCGCAAGTTAAGCTCATAACAACAGATACTACACTTTGATCCTACTTTTAAGGCAGAAGATCAGTTAAAAGTATTATTAAATTGTTAAATTTATTGAATTATCAACGAAACTTATTTACGTAGATGAATTTTAGTTCGTTTTATAAACAGTTGGAATTATGTCCATTACGAAAATTCAATCGAAATATATTTAAAGTACAAATAATTTACATAATAATTTTTCACATAATTATATGATGTTCTAACTACCAATTGATTATCAAACGTAACCACTTTACTGGTTATAAGCACATTCAAAGAGGATACTAACATTCACCCACATTATCCAAATAAACAAGATTCTGTCCACAAACAAGGTTATAAGGGTTTGTTTAGTCTTGGGCAATGTTTACCTTATTTCAGGTGTTTACAATTGGACTTTAAGCTTAAAACAACAGTTGTGCAGTACATGGAGAGTTGGCCAGTTAGGAGCCAAACATATTACTGTGGACAAATTGTTGTGGAAGTGCACCCGATGGCATCCTGATCACCCTGTACCGAAATACTCCTGCAATATGCGTGTTGGAATTTTACGTTCAGTCCATATCTTAGGATACCTTGATTTTTCCTGAAAATTAACTTATTAATTACCAGAAAGCGATTATGGGTTTCAGGTTATAAATACAACGGAAATTACCTGGACAGCATTCAGTCTTTCATGACATTTGCGCAACCATTAGGAGCAGATGCATCACATTTATTCATCTATAGGGAACGGGAATTATTCATTTACATTCACCTAGGAAGCTGTCATTTATCTAATAGAAAGTCAACATACTCCCCGTGACTAATGCTATACGCGACAACCAACAAAAACCCGAAAATAGCCCACACATTGATGCATGATGTACATGTATTTGACCAATCAGATTATATTGATGTGTAGTAAGACCAGTTATGTCTTATAATGGAGAATATTCGACAAAATGTCTTATTTTCAGTTATTTACGTAAAAGATTTCTAGATGAAAATTTAAATATTTCAAAATGGTAAGTTCCAGGAAAGGATTCAGAAAGGTTTTTCACAGTAGTCTGACAAGAAATGCTCCACAAATCATGATTTAAATTACAATACTTTGTTAAGTTTACTTTTCGGAAATTTCTATGAGTTATTCGTTAAGTCAAGTAGAGTTGAAGTTTGGCTTTTCCACTTATATATGAATTAAGTATTTATTATGTTAAGTAATTGTTATGAAGGATTAAGCTAAGCTCATGCCATACGGCAGATAACATTCTCATTTGTATTAGACACCAGAGTTATTTCAAGATGATAAGGGCAACTTTTGAATACCTCAAACAAAAAGAAGTTTTCAAGATTCATTTATCAAAGATAAAGCGTGGTTTTCAATAGTCAAACTCCTCGGATTTTCGGTGAGAGTTATTCTCTTTTTTTCTTAACACAAGGCTAATTGTCTCTCTAGGATTCATGAACCTAACAATTAACCCTAAGACTTGAAGAAGCTTAACATAAAAACAATGGACTTAATTTAACGATTGTGCTATCGTTTGCAGAGATATATGTATAGTATAATCTTATATCTTAATGCTGTAAGGAATGTTAGAGAAAATTCCTAACTTTCAGAGAAATTTCAGAGAGGTGGACGTTAGTTACCAGAACTATTATTTGTTGACATTTTTGAACTTGATATACAATTCTGTGTATAGGATTGTAACAAAGAAAATTACAGGATCACGTATACGAATATTTTATTGAATTACGCAAAACGAATCACTTTCAATGTAAGAAACTATATTACAAAGTTTTATGGTGCTGCCAGAATGTTTCATGAATTAATCTTGCTCGGATTGATATTCGAGTCAAGTTAATCCGAATTTTCTCAGACTATGAGCTGAAGAGTTAATGAAAACTTTCTCATATTGTGTGAATTAACTTGATTTTCGTGTATTTTTCTCATTTCATAGCCTGTAAGTTGAACAGAATGTTGTGAATGCTTTATCAATTATGTAACAAATTTCTGCGCGAATATTTTACAATTAAGAGTATGGAAACAAGGTGCTTGATAACAATTTCACATTTCTGGTTGGTTAATTAAACCACTTATCACTTGTAAACTTGTACATCACTTGTAGATATCATTTAATATACCAAATTCATTTAACATATGTGTGGTTGTAGATTTCATTGAGGTCAAACACATCAAATTATCGAAACGCTTTGTTACCTTATATTATTGTAATGGCGAAATCAAAATTATTCTTGAAGTGTATTTTTTGATCAACGAATGTAATGTGAGAGTGGTGTGAAGGAAATACTTGTCCAAAAACAATGCGTTTGAAGAGTTGAAAAACGCAATAAAACTCGAAAACATACCTAACATATAGGTAGGTATAACGGATTTCGATTGGGAATGGAAATCAACCATTCTGATTATAAATTAAACGATAACATCAAAACTAAAACCGTATGCTATAAAAACCGCACCTTATACAAATATACTCCAAAACACGCGCGAGATTTTTCCTTAAATTAAGATATTAAATTCAGAATTTCAATGTGTAACACCCATGCATGGCACGTGTTTTATATAGAATGTATAAATTTAAGGTTATTCATTATATTCATCATTTCCCAGAAATAACCAACTGGCGCTGTCTGTGCAATTTAGGTATTATTGCAGCTATCAAAATTTTTTGATAAAGAATATTCTGAGCTGATATGAGAATCACAATTTCTTTGTTGTGGACAAGGATTTGGGTATTATAGAACAATCGCATGTTCATATCTTAGGATTCACAACACGGCAGCAATATCATTTTGTATTCTCTGAAACTTGTGTTATGTATAATGAATATGTTCTAGAAATCAATTTTACAAAGACATGTGTCTGGATTTTCTCTTGCAGCACTTCAGGAATTTTTCGGAAAATAATGTGTCAACATCACTTGAACTGCTAACAAAATAAAAACTACGTTCAAGTATCCTCTTCCTATTTCTTTCAAGTGTCCTCAAGAATGAAACACTTACATCCGATGCTTGAACTCACTTTTCGGATGAAAATAATTTCCGCAACATTAAAGTCCAGAAACTCTTAAAGACGTTCTAGAGAAATCAAATGATTTTGATTCAATTCAATTGAAATTCTACTTTTGCATAATCTTAAAGGATTCGCAAATTTTTAATAGATTGAATTCTAAACTAAATTGTAATAAATACGTTGAAAATATCAATTCACTCATCATAAGTTGAATGAGCTGATGTTTCCTATTGATGAGTTGCTAATGATGATGAAGTTTTCTATTGATAAGTACATACCAGTAGTTACCATGAAATTGCTCTTTAAAATGCTTGTAACTACTTGACACGAACAAAAGCGCTTTCGGAATTTGCCAAGAAACTTGTTCATTACGATACTTTAACAATAAACTAAATGTAGAAGTACTTGGAAGCTTCAAATATTTGTATCCTTGTTAGAAATTACTTCAAGCAGTTCAAAAGCCTTCCCTATGATACTGTTTGTATTTTCTTTCATGTATTTGAAACTTTTAGTTTTGTACAATGAACATATCTATATAATAAATCGAATAAATTTTTGAATTATATTTTCTTAAATCTCTTTAAGGGTGCCTTTGAAAAGTTTTCGATCCCATTTTGAACTCACCCAATTTCTGGCGTCATATTGCTAGACATGTGCCTGATTTTATGAAAAAGATTCGCAATACAAGGAAAGCAATATCATTCATTCAGATATCATACAAAATTTCATGGCTATAATGGGGCCAATTTGGTTTGTCCCTTTTTAATAATTCCAAAATTACCAGAAAAGGAGTATGAGAATCCATTCAATCTCCTATTGTGCAAATAAAATGTAGGTCAGTATACAAGAAGTCATTTTTATCGTTCTACGGAATTAATCGGACGATACCAAGAAAATGAGTTACACATTCTTTAAATCCAACCTCAGGCCTGTCCTAAATTTTGAAATATTCTTTTGAATATTTGCAATATATCTATGAACTTTTGTTGTAGTTACCCCGCATGTGAAAGCTTTACTTGAAAAGAGTGTCGTATCCTCGCAAAATTTTCTCCTGAATACCCCTTACAATATTTACGCTCCGTCTTTAAGTACAAGCTCTATGTTTGAAGAGCTTTGTGACTACGATTCAGGGTATTCCCAGAAACACACGTGCAGTTTGTATCGTCAAGTAGGATATGTTATATTTTGCGTTTAGAAGCCAATACATACGAGAAGCCTTTCCTTGTTTTATGGCTTTCGGCCATAGAAAATAAATAATGTCAGTTATAAGGGTTACTGTTATACTAAAAATTAGCGTAAGCATGAACCTAGACTAAAGATAATGTGTTAGTTAATGGAATCTAATGAGCTTTAAAATTTTAAAATTTATTGTGTTATTTATCGAAAATGTGCAAGGGGTCAATTTTGTGTAGACTCACCCCGGGATGTACACTATAAGGGTATTGTATGAGTAATTTCTCATCTTGAATAAGCAACGATATTCTAAAACCATGGAGCTTTTTTGAACTGATAAGGTTTCAGAGCTTCGTCATATCACAATGTTCTAAAACCCAAGTCAAAACCTGTTCGCAGTAACATTTCTATTCTCGTGGAGCTTTCCAAAACGCGGAGTGGAAATTGAATTCACAGAGTGTGAAATTAATTTTGGAGCTTGTAGAAGAGAACTTATATCCTTATAAATACAGGTTTGGAGTTAAGAAAATAAATGTACGGACAACACCATATAGACAATTCATTAAGAGTCTTCAAATCAGAGTTTAATGTCAGTTAATACTGAACTCTTAAGATTATAAACATGCTCCAAGATTTCCATAGCGTCTTCTACTTAGCCAAACCGTTAAAATACGGAATGACTCTCCAACCTTAATGTTGTCGGCATGAAAGCATGATGTGATGCTTTTGTATCGCGGAAATACAAATTTCTAATTTTCCGGATCCATGAACCTGAAGCAATAAAAGTGAGACTTCAAACTAGCAACATGTGACTTAAGGGAAAATATTCTTTGGGGAAAATGATTTGAGTACAATCTAAATAACGAAGACTCCTTCAATGCCTGACATTAACAAAGTTTTTGATTTTGCTGTAACTGAAATCCTTTCAACGATTTAGATACAAGGTGGTGAAATTTTTATGTTGCCTTGGGTTATAGAGATAAATGGTTGTACTTAAATGTTGACATATGTTTTATGAGGGCAAATACTTGATAAAATATGAAACCTTAAAGGAAGTAATAACATCATTTTTAATCGAATTTTAATTGACTTTTGTTTATTAAACTTGTTCGCTTTGACTGTAGCTAAGCCACATGATGCTGACTTTAACTCCAGGACGGTCTTTTGGGTAAACGTAAAAAATAAATATATTTTCCATACAATTTAACAATTATTTACATACGTATAATAAATTATACATTTTTATAAAACATTCACGTAACTTTGTCAATGTTTGAGTTTCAATAATATATGCTTATATAACTTCATCATGAATTAGAAACTTTTTTGGAAGATATGATCTCCTTGAATCACTTATTATACTCTTTGGAGTAGCAAGACATGAAAGACTTTTGCTTTTTGGAATTTTGTTTCTTGAAGTTCCATTTTCCTTTATGTCGTTGTCATAACGTACCAAGTCTTTCAATATATTTTGCAGATTCTCTTCAAGCCTTCTAGAGGTTTCACTCATTTCTGGGCTTTTGTATGGCGATGAGTATGTTAGAGAACTTCGGTTTTGTTTATGGTTATATCCATATGAAGTGTACTGTTTGTCATGTTTCAATGAAAGGATGGTGGTATATGGAACACTGTTGTAGACAATGCTACTATCATTTGTCGTTGAGTACGAGTATTGGTTTTCGTTGATTTGCGAACTTGATGCGACTAAATTTCGTCTGTTTGTGTTGTTCCAGAGGCTGGTCTCGCCTTCGTTGGATGTATGCCTTTCATAAGAAATAGGTCTCCCTCCTCTGAACACATCATTTCCCCGAGGGTAGTCACTGTCGCTGTAAGAATTGTAGTGTAGTTTCGGTTTTAAATACGATGAGCTTTGCATAGCGGTGTGAGAGCATAGATATTTTCCGTGCATTTTATTGCATTCACAATCGAATAAATTATTTGCTGGTGACATACTATTCTGCTGACGTGTCTTGCGAAATTTAACAGTCACTGGTCGTTTTGTATATTTCAGCATTGATAAGTCCTGTTCCAGGAGCTGACTACTGCCTGGCTGTTGGACTGTTTGCCCCGAACAAACCGACGAACATGTGTGCGCTGAATGCGAGTTCGAACGTTGTGACATATTCCTTGACAGCATACTCTGATGATACTTGGAACGTCCGCGACGGTAGAAATATCGTGCACAAGTGTCCTATTAGATGAAATAGCAAACAACATGTTTCTATATCAGAAATCTAATACTGTTTTTGAAATTCATCGACGCCTTCCTTCCATTTACCTTAAACGCTTCACGAAATTTGTGGCTCATGATATTGTATAAGAATGGGTTTATGCAAGTTGATACAAAGTACAAGACACCAGATATATGTGTTAATACATCGTAGATTTCTGAATATTTTTGGTCAGCGTTCATAGCAAATAGTCTCTGAGCGTGATGTGGTGCCCAACAAACGAAAAATGCCACAACAACAGCCACTGAAAATAAACGAAATCAGTATGTTAACAATGTTTTGTTATACCATAAATAGCACATGATAATGATCTATTACGCTTTTGTCAAAGTGTTAAATTGCGAGAAAATCCATGACTTCTATATTTTCTATGTCAAATTAGAATTACACGAACAACCGCAAAAAAATAATAACGAAACTACTTTAAAAAGAAGATTTTAGAAATATCCTGAAACTCCATACGTTCCATGAAACAATAAGAAAACCATACAACACAACAAAACGACTGCCTTGTAACTTTATCGATAAATTCTTCTTTTTTATTTTCCAATAGACATTTGTTTTCATCAATCTGTCTGAGCAACTTGAAGTGTGGGGTTTCCCTACATTCTTGGTTCCACAGGGAGAGACGTTGTGTATATCATGATTCTGACTTACAAGTTACAAGTATTTTGTGGACTCACACTCGTATATTATGGGATTACCATGTATTTTCTATGTCTGTGCCTTTCGGATACCTTTTGTATGCTTAAGATCACATGTTAGGTTTTGTTGTAAAAAGTTCTTTGGGGATATCACATATTGACATGCTACACTAATTCTTTGAACAGCTTCATGTGGCTTGGCTTCGCAAATCTGAACGTATAGTTGTATAAAAATTGTGTATCTTCCAGATATAAGATCAACTTAATTCACCTTCCAATATACACTCTTATAAAACCAACTAAAATTTGTACATTGCACAATACAATATGCAACATTGGAAAATATGATATATGAAAAATTGTAACTTTATGAAATAAAATTTTTCTATTTATGTATCTGCAATCCAATACATTGGAATTCAATACATAATATTCTTATGTTTGCATGATAAACCAAAAGCTATTGTCGAATTCCCTTGCAAGAAATGTGTACTAACAAATGATAATTAAGAAAATTAAGTATACGAGCTATGTAGATACTATGGACAACGAAATAATAAAACCAATGAATTAAGTGTCCTATCAACGAAAATGGGCATTTAATATGTTCACTGAAAGGATGAGGTTGCTCTGGAAGCAAGTTTATGTTAGAATTATATCTATTTTTATAGAAATCGGAAAACTCACGAAAGTATACTATAAAAAGAACTGAGAATTATTTGCGTGTCTATACCAAATTAATCGCCTAAATCTAATTTGGAGTTGAAGCTCTTACTTTAACTAATATTCTACTAACAAATTGAACACAAAATTAATCGGGGGAAGTTATTTAGATGTCAAGCCGTGACAAAAGGTTTGACCATAAAAGTTTGTAAAATACAAGAAGATGTATCTATCTTAATTGAACACCTGCCCACATTAATATACAGTCTTTAGCAATCAAATGAATCTATGACGCTACCTTTAAGGTGTCGAAAAACCTTAGGCGGTAGGAAGTTTACATCAAATAATCGAAAGTCAGAAAGTGGGATGTTAAAGATATAGATCAAATGGCTTGAGATTATTGATTGTCATTACATATAAGATATATATCATCCTACTTTGTATCGGGATGCTGATGATTGCTTACAATTGAGGATAGATTTACTGTTCACTTCCTTCGGGAATTAACGCAGTGTGAATGGTATTGTTTGGTTAATGGGCTAATGAACTGATGTCAGTAGTCAAAACCACATCAATGGATCATTTCGCTGATAAACCAAATTTAATTAACTAGAATTAGCACACTTAATAAAGTGTCTATCATTTTCCGTCTCATATTCACTCTCTGCTCGTTCTTAGAATCATATTTCTGCTGACTAGGAACATGTTTTGAGTTCGGATGAGACTTTTAAAAAAATTAATTATATCGCATGTGAAAGTTTTGATCTGATGAATAAAGTTTTTGAGCAATTTCATTATTTGAAAAGTTAAGAAGGCTCCATACATGACATAAAATATACCTGTATTTCAAATGTACCTTCTACGTTGGTGTCTTTTAAAATTTATGTTCACCGAATCTCGATTGTTCTTATCTTTAGTACCAATTTCACAGCCCCCAAAAGACAATTACCTTAATTACATGTTACCTTGTTACCTTGTTGCCTGTAGCCGTTTGTTGATTCTTTGAACCTTGTCGTATAGGAAAGGTAGGTAATAGAGAAAATATTTAAAAACAAGAAACGAAATTGTATTGCTCCCTAGAGAGCATCATTGTTTGTCTCATGTCACGTGTATAGTATGTAACGAAAAGCATTCTTCAAAGTTATGTGCCACATGTGTATATCGATCGAATGAAGAACAAACTGCTCTTCAACCAATAACCTCCAGCGAAACTTTCAGAAGGACACAGATTTTCCATTTGAAACAATAAAATCTTATTAAATTTTCAAACTCACCTAACATATTAACAACATGACGGGTTCCCATACAACCCTTTTGAGAGTAATTCTTTCTACCCTCATCGTACATTGAATTACTTATCCTTTGTGATACTTGTTGCCTATTGTCATGATACACAGATTCTACTAAGCTATTGGTTTGTTCTGGCAAAAGCAAAGGGTTTGGTTTGCCACTACGATCTATAGTTAGCAAAATATTTCGTTGTGATGATGGTCGATTTTTGGTCTGAAATGATTTCGTGCAAAATAAGGTGATTTCAATTTAATTGTTTCGATTTCTATATAATAATACAAAACATTGATCATAAAGGTACCTTGAGTCTTATACTATTTCCATTTGCTGTTGTTGCTCGCCCAACTATTTTTGACCTTCTCAGTTGTAAACCAATCAGTATGTACAATACTGTGATTACTAACATTGGAAATACGAAACATAAAACTGTTGATATCGTAAATACGTGCTTTCTTGTATCGTTCTTTATTCCACACGTATCGTATGAGCTCGTTATTCCCAAGTCCAAAATCTACAACAAAACGAAGATGGATTTTAGATTTAAAGTTTGAATACAGCAAAACCATCACCACTTAGATTTCTCATCTGATAATCATAATGGGAATAAAATAAATTAGATTTTATAGAATCAAACTAATATAATTATGGACGACGAGAATACAAATTAACTAAATTCTTAGTGATATCGTATTCTTGAATCGAGTTCATGGACGTTAAACTTATTTTCAAGTTTAAATTAAAGACAAGCTTAACCAATCTATCTGACTAAATGTTAGCTTACTAACAGCAGTTTATTATTACATATTCCAAGTTGACATATGTCAATCATCATTGAATAAGTCATGAAATCAATAAAATCTATTTTCTCAAATCATAAAACGTGTCACCACAAATTATCTTAATTAATGAAACACAGCTTTTCGTCTTTTAAAGGATTTCTTGTTTATTCATGAAACAATAATACAAAAAATATGACCTGAAACTTAAAGGACATGTTTAAGACATTGAAGATTCAATTTACGATTAGCCAGAATCAAATAAAGTTAGATTTGTTAGGGTTAAGCTTTTCCTTTATGAGAAACTGAAGTCAATTTGAAATTGACGTAAATGTATGATGAATTGCCAGGTAAATTTGTGCTTTCTAATTTCTCAAAAATAACTTTGGTCTCAAATTTCGTCTTAAGGTACAATTTTAAACAACAAATTGTATATTGTTGAATTTATTATGTCAATCTCTGTGAAAAGTTCAGGGCCATGAAATAAACTTAATTAACTGCGTGTTTTGGCTACAACATCGATAGACTAAACTCAATTTCATAACTTATGATTGATTTATTTTGGGCAGATTCCGAACTTTACACGTTTATGTCCACAAACAGAACAACTGCTCAGTAATTAAGTTTCCACAAGAACAAATCACAGTTCAACCGAAAATAATCGCCAGAACAAGTGTTAATCTGTAAACAGGATATTCTAATTAGTTTGACGAATCGCATAAATAATGTTTCATCCCTGCCTTTCATGTGCCATCAATATGGCACTGACTTGAAAACGTCGTTATTGTTTTGGATATCATTCTCCTGCTATATGGACATATTGATAAGGAAAAGGATTTTATTTCGGTTGAATGAATAAGGAAACGTGCCTTCTCTCCGATTACTTGTTTTTCGACTTAGTAATGTTTTCAACAGGTTAAATAATTTTTGCTGTACAAAGTGATATTTTCCATTCTTGATATAAACGTTATGAAAAAATAGCACGCTTCCCAAGCCTTGTAAGCATTTATCTGTTTAGACGCGATAAGATATAATGATACCATATAATGAGAGGGTTATTTTTATATGAAAGCGTCCTCACAAATGTTCAGAAATTCTTCAAAATTGTTGAGAGTGAAATGTTCTTCAAAATTGTTAAGAGACTAAACAAAAAAACCGAAAGGTGGAGCCAAAGTTCGCGCTGTAGATTTTCCGTGAAAACTTCAGGATAAAATTATAAAAAGTGTTTCTTATTAGCATGCACTCAAATATATCTCCTTGATATCATGGTTATCGGTTACAGAATAGATAAATCACAAATTTGTTGTTTTGCGCCGTTTTTTCTTTTCTTCTTCGATTCTGCTGCAGCTCTGACATTTACTCCGTACTGAACATTTTCAGTTTCTTAAATTCGCTTTGATGCAAGCTTTATCTGATTTGCGTTTTGTTCAATGCGGCGCATATTTACGACTCATATGCGGCGATAACTTGAATTTTTTTAATGTTCAATTTAATACCGATTTTCGCGTATATTTTTGTGAATATTTTTATTGATGCTGATGCTTGTAGTTCTCTTTGCTCTTTACAATGACGCCATACATACAATGAAATCAACTTCCTATCTCAATGCGTTCTCACGCTAGACTAATTTATAATTTTACAGAACGCTAATTAACTACAATCACGCGTAGTCGCTTACACTAGTTCGATGACGTGCCGAGCAAAACAAGCGCTACACATTAAGTCCCTACAGATATGTTCTACCCATTGTGACTTCAACCGTTGTAATCGCATTATTAGTATCTTAGTTATTAACAATTGAAATATGATGGTATTTTGTACCACAAGAAATTTTGACTGGCTATCACTGTACTTAACGAGCGGAAATAAGTTTTCACGTCAAAAAATATAGTCTTGGTAACAAACCTTTTTAACGCCAGTTTACACATTTCAATATAAATTTTACTGAATAAACATTTACCTGAGGCACAGCCAATCCCATTGCTAAAAACCAAATTACGAGTATAAACTTTATAGCACGTGACAGTTTCGACATCGTATGTGACAGGAACGGGTGACAAATTGCTATATACCTGTCAGTGTAGAAATGATAAAAATATTAACAAAAATGTTTTTAATACAATTTGCACAAATCATGTTGTACCTACCTCTCTGCTGTAAACGCAGTTATTGTTAGCACTGTAGCGTTTGCAGATGTTTCAGCAGCAAATCCTTGTAGTATACATATCGATTCGTTAAAAGGGAAGGGATATCTATACCATATTCCATAAATTTCTAATGGCATACCTGTAATAAAGACAATAATCACATGATTCACCTTTAAATTATCAGAACCAAAAAACATTCATTTTGCATGTAATTGATATCTTCATTGCCACACACAATATAATATATGCATACCATCCATTGTTCACGTAATCTAGTTCAATAAATGTGATACAATTAATCTTGTGGTGATTTCGGTGGAAAATTCAATTAACGTATCATGATCATCATTGAAATCTAACGTGCGATGTGTATTATTGAGATTAACTGAGTCTTAAGGATTAAATTTAGTATCAGTTCAATGGACTTCAATTCAATTTGGTGTAATTTTAAAAGTATCGGCATAACTTAACTGGATTCTTAACGCTATGAGAAATAAGCATGATTTGATGAGCTGCTTTGAGTTGTGATGAGAAATTAAATCTGGTGTCCTTACAAACCACAGGTGATGTTACCTCTTAGAATAATTCGAGACGTATTTAATGTTAAATACTTCTTTTCATCTAGTTTATACGCTTGATTCGAAACATATTTTTCCACAATAAACTTCGTGAATTCCGTGTAGGGAGGTGCTTGCTTATATAATATAAATTTTATTTAACAAATTCTACTTTCAGCTTATTTGCGCTAATATCCATGAAGAATTAGTGGCTATACAAAAAATTTTACTGAGTTTAAAGTCAATAAAATTAATGTTTCCATCACAGGGTATTTGTTCTATCCCTGAATTAAATGCCGAATTCGTTTGGCAGAAGGTAATTTTCGTTCGGCTTATATACGCTATGGAAATTGCATTGTTTTGTTAAACGTTTTGGCCATATGGCATCTGTTGGCATTATCATAGTTAAATTTTTTTGCATAATTCATTATAACGAAACAAATTGCCCTTTTCACAACGCTAGCTTCAACTTGAATGTCTTTTTCGTAACATTGGGAAAATTATTCAATGTAAATTGCGTTATTCAAAGGAAGATGCGAATACTACGCAAACGGAAATTTGGTATGAACATTTAAAAAAAGAATTTCAGGAAATAAAAAATTTTAAAAGTTAATCATTCCTTATTATTTAGGAACATGTAAATTGACTCATGTAGAAAAATTCTAACTTTCAAAAAGCTTTCATGAACTCGACGGAAGGCGCCCGATATTTTTAACTTGACATGCTATAAGTGAATCAAATCAGAAACTGTAAATGTGGAGTAATAATTCTGAGTTTCTTTTTGTTTTCATTTTCTTGGTACTTGTTCCTGGTAAGTACTCGCCTTCAAGGAACTTTCAATTTTCACAGAATTAATGATAATCCCACTGGATTGTGACTAGATGATGCAAGACTTAATCTTTCAAGCATTGTGAATGTATTTGTTGTAAATCGTTACACACAAGGGTTACGTTACTAAGTTATGGAAGATTAGCCAAAAGGATTCCTAGACCGAAAGTGATATTTGCTAAGGTAAGGGTAAATCCTAGAATATTCTTATTTACTGGACAACTTTCTTATGTTCACACATTTTTGTGGAAGAATTTTATTCCTTAAATCCGAGTCTTGGGATTTTATTCAAGGTAATTTAAGGGTAAATTATGAGAAAACCTGTATAATAGTACAAGATCCTAAGTGCTACTGAATTTATTTTTTTTAATAAGACCATAGTGCTCCAATATACAATACGACACGCAGAGAATTTGGAACCCTAAATCATACTTTATGTCAAAGTTGGTCATGTTGAAAAGTTTTGTAGGATAAGAATGTGAAGACTTCATCCGAAAAACTCAAATTTCATAAGAGAGTCACTAAATTACGTCCGATTGTTACACGTGGATTCAATGACTTGAATTTAATCTCGAAGTGTATTTTGCGGAAGATCAGTGAAACATTTCAACCCTTATACATGCTTTAAAGGAATCTTGTTTACATGTGTAGACGAAGTTTGAAACGGCTGAAAGTTCGGGAATGCTTTCTCTTTGCTTGTCTTCTTCGTCTCAACTTCAAAGCACGTTCATCTGTATGTTATGTATATATACTTCAATAAGTTGTTTGATCTTTGAATTGAGTTGCGTATTTCATCAGCCTTGAATTTGCTGAAATTTTTTTCAAACAAATATTTTATAGCCAGAATCTTAGACGTTTTCAGAAACGTTCATCTAAAGAAAGTAAATGACACGAGATTGACGTCATCTATTATAACAATTTCTTTACTATTATTATGTTCACTATTACCATAAAAACAACCAAGTACATTTACTTAACGACTCTAATAACGATAAATAAATACTAAAGAGAGAACAACTAACCTTTCTGGGAATAGTGTCAAAGAACTTGACTGTTCTTCGAAATAATGGTCAATGACATTGTAATTAATGGTTATACTTAAGCAAACATACACATGTAAGCATTTTCTGATTTATAGTAAATCCAGTAGTTGTAAACATATAAAGTCATTTCTGGGTACTTAATAACCACGACCCTTATTTCCGTCTTTGGAATTAGTCCAAAATTATAACATTCGAGTTTATTGTAATTTTGATGTTCATTCAGTTGTAAAGCTGGTAAATTTAATTGTTGAACATATCTTGATGAACTAATACCAGGAAAAAGATATCAAAAAACCCAGATAACCAAACCACAATTATTTGAATAATAATGCGAAAGTAATTATCCGGTTTTTGCGATAATTATTATTCCACATCCTTTGTAATCTAATTAACGCTTTGTTATAAAAAATTTAATTTCATAATATGGTGCGGCGTGGTGAAGGAACATTACGTCAATTTTAAATTAGATGCTTCCAACTTTGATCTGTGAAAATTTTACACATTATTCCAAATTTTGCACTCTTAACATTTTTTCTGTTTTGTGGGAATTGGCAATTGTTTTAATCGGTGACTTGGGTTTGGCATGCCTTGCATATCAGGACCAGAATTAATGGAAGCATTGTGAAATACTCATAAAATGTGGAAATCACCTTTATGTAGTGCTCTGTGTATGGTTGTAACGAGAGTGTTATTAAAATTTGTTTTCAAATTAAGTTTCCATTCCATTTTCCTCAGATTTGCCTTTAACATTTTTGAGCATTTCGAAAATTCCAGACATGCAAAATAGTAATCCCAGCGTGTATCTGCAAAGGTGACCTTGTTAACAAACTGCGTTCACTGTATGAACATGTTATCAGAATGAAAATGTCTAAAAGTATATTAAACTAAGTTATCTAGACTCACAAATTTTGCTGAAGAAGTTAAATGAAGCTTTACAAGACGCAAACTGTGGCAATTTTTTCCCGAGAAACAGTGTAGGAGGTAAATAAAAGCCTTTTGGAATTTAGTCAAATAACCAATGATCCGCAAGTACCCAGAGAATCTTGATGATAACCAAAAGGGGGATTTTCCATGGTATGCTAGCCACAATTTCCCTCATTAACCTTCAATACAATTGGAAGCTATCGATTACAGATTGGAAATGGCCAATAAACTCGAATGATTTCTGAAATAAATCTCTTTCCATAATTTGTTTGTGAGGCTTTGGTAGCGAAGAATTTGAAAATCGATTTTGAAGCTCAGGACCAGATTAGGCTAAGAGGAAATCCTAACAAATCACCTCAGTTGGTTGTGGTTATAAAGAATACGTACTTGAATGTTTTTCGGAAGACTTAAAACATATGTGGATTGGGTTTAAGTTTGAAGGGAAAACAATGATATTAACGAAACCTTATTGTATCGATTACTTAGACATTAAATAGAAGAAAATTGTAGATATAAACTATAGAATAAATTCCTTTGTGCTCCTTTGACACAAAACAGTTCAAAGAAGGTAAAAGGATTTGAAATTTCATAAATTCCTTCATCGTGAGAAATATATACATGTTGGTAGGGGACTGATAGCGTTATAAGTATACCTTTTGAGCTGGAATTAACTATGTAAATTTCTTTTAAATTCAAGCGCTCTAAATTAATTCACGCTTTACGAGTATTTGAAAAGTTTGTTATAAATTTATGAAGTATTTTAGCATGTAATCCAGACTTTACATCTTTGAATTTTTGAAGGTAAATCTTTTAAACTTTCTTCCATTATTCTCTACTTCTCAGTAACCTTTTACACCAACGCATCAAATTGAAATCCAAAATAATTGAATTTTGGAAACCTCTACAAATTTGAAAATTAACAGTAACTTGTAGAATAGATTAGGTTTTAAAACACTGTAAAGGAAAATGTATTTTTATTATAAAGTTTGTAACATAAATTGTAATTGAGTGTAGTAAAACGAATTAGTTGGAAACCCTTTTCGAGCGAAATGTATCCTGAGTTTTAAAGGTTAGCAGTAACTTAATCCACTATATAACTAATCTGTCTTTTGATGAGTCACTATTTCGTTTCTAAATTGTATTGCATCGTGTAACTAAAAGTTAAGATTTAGTTTTAGATATTTAGTGATATTTAATATTGTATATATTAGGTAGATACAATCAAATCACGGTTGCTTTTGTCTGCGCATTTTGATCGTTGCAAAAACCTTACCAACAATGAATCATGATACATTAACAACAATGTAAGGAAGGGAAAATATAAAAATGAAAGCATTATCAAAGACGAATTTATTAAGCGCTTTGTCATTTCATAATAAAATCTGTCACTCGGTTCATGATAAATAACAATAACTTAGTGTGATGTGATGTTCTTTAATGTAATAAATTTTATATCCTAAGTCATTTACAAGGCATAACAATAAAGAACGCATGTACAAATTTCACTCTAGGACCATTTGTACATTATTGTGGTTAATATTGCATCATCGTGTACAATTTTGTTAATGTATCGCTTTTGTAATGTTGTGTCTTAAAAAATAATGCCAAGGTTAACCATGCAGAGAAAGTAATAGCACGGTGGCTGGCACGCATGTTTATGTGTTTGATACGCTATTTATAATAGGGATATTGGCATTAAGTATACTATATTAATCTTCAGCGCTTACTTATACATATATAGCAAAGTGATAGTACTATACTAGGATCCAAAAACGTAATTATTTGACAGGGTTTTTCTTCCCTTCGCAGACATACATAGTATGTATGATAATTTTATATCATTCTTTCGTTATTAGCATGAATACGTTAATGCGCCGTATAAGATATGATAAAACTTGACTTCAAACGTGAATCCAATATATTTTCGTAGTAATAAGTGAGAAGATAGATAAATTAGGCAAGAATAAATATATCATATTAAGTAAATATCTCTGAATATCCATCTGATACCTACTTACGATAATGTCACACCACGAAGCTGATCTTTAATCTTCAAAGTTCACGGATTGATTACGATGAAAGTAAGATTCTAATGATGTTTCTGAGTTCAGACTTACATACGTACATAAATTTTAAATGATACTGTTCTAGTAATGAGAACAATTTTTTCTGGGCCCCTTACTGCCTTCTGCGGTCTTCTAGCGCCCACGGTATTATGGGCCACTTTGAGAAGGAGCTTCTTAGACCTTATGGAGTGTTGATTATGATGGATTAAATGAGTTTCCAAACAGAAACTACGTACAATATTACAAAACATATTCATCACGTTTGAGTAATATCACAATGCGCGTAAGAGGCTGTTTCGAATATTATAGCTCATTCCACAAAAACCGATAGCTGATGTAAGCAAAACCAGTAAACATATCAATTTCTGATACTTACAAAAATCTATAAAAAAATAACTCACATTTATTAACCATCTCCCCTAGGAACTCTATGAAAGATAAGTCTACTATGAGGCAATAAAATGGAATAAAATAACCAAAATGATGTTCGATATCTCATAAGTTCAACCCATCAGAGAACTTATTGATTAAGACTTGCCATCCGAAGGGATAATAATTTTTTCCTTAAGAAAAAAAATTGACACTTTGAAATTGAATAGACCCTCATATATATCAAAAAGTACTCGCATAGTCGCATGTGTGAGAATGTCTATATTATTTCTGTTCAGTGTTTAGATTATCCCTGAAGAAATCATGTTGATCATGGCATGTTGAAATCAATACAAGACAGTTGGTTGTAAATGTAATTGAATTTCAGATTCACCATTATTTGAATGGTTTGCAACTCAAGATTTATAAATTGTGATTTCCATCATATGTATTTATGTGCAGGCAGATTGTATTCTAATAAATAATGAACAGGAAATATTTAATATTCAATTCGTAAAAACCAATAAACGTCATAATAGGGATAAAAGGTATTTCCAAAATTAGACAATATTCTAAAGAAAATAAATGTATTAGAATTGAGATCCTTCCTGAAGTCACAAAAACTACATAATATCCTTTACATGATTGTCTTACTCAATCATTGAATTATGTTAATGTACAATATTTTGTATAAAACGATTCTTTCATTATTGAAAACTAGTTGAATCTTTCTATGAATTTATTCCCTCTCAGAACGTACAATACTAGGTGGCGTTCGCGAAGTCGCACACAATGTCCGCCGTCGTCACTGTTGTCATGTATGTAAAATTTGGTGGCAATCGGTCAAATGGTCTAGTAGTTATGAGCGCACAAAGTATTCGGATAAGAGTGGAAGCCACGGTAGCATAACATAAAATCCTACCTGAATGTCGTTACAGAAGTGTCTTCAAACGCAAATAGTCGGAATTTTTTTGTTGCCAAACTGAACGGTTGTTGATTTGCGCTTGCCGCAAACTTTTTTCTCAACTGTTTGTGCAGCTCACGTAGGCCAAACCCTGAAGTAAGCTATCAAATTTTTTGCCAACACTGAATCATTATTGTTATTGACGTTAGTTTTAATGGTAGATGTAACTTTAAATAATTCAAACTTGGGCAGAATTCTTAACTATTTTCTTCTACATTTATTGAAGGTTGTCCAAAGATTGGTGGATTTTGCTATAGTTTCAAGTACAGAATATAACTTTCCAAAAAATTGGCAGGCGAGAGGTTGAAGAATAGCGTGAAAATGCTTAAAAGTTAAGGAATCCTTAAACAAGAAAACAATGAAATTAAACTCGCTGAAATATTGACGCTTGTATTTTATGTCACAAATTTTCTGCCCAATATTCATAATTTTTATTTCTATGCTGTATGCCTGGTTTGAAAATCATAAAGATATATACATACAAATAATCCTTTATCAGTATTGGTTTCCCTATCGCATTCGTTTCATTCAAAAATCTATCATAGTTTCGGAGAACAGAATTTTCAAGTTAGGAGTGGCAATCCCTTCTGCCCGAAAACGAAGAAAGTCATGGGTTTGCTAATTGGCCGAAAAATATATCTAACTGTTGGAAATGCAATCCGTCGGACATGATTTGAGAATTTCGAAAAATAATAGAAGTTGGCACTTACCGTCCATGTCACTATAATAATGAAAAATCTGAGAACGATTGATCAAACGGTGTAGGAGGAGTTTGGTTACAAAGAATCCCAAAACATCGACGCATTGGGATTTAAACACATTAATTCGTTAAGGTTTTTCTCTTAGCTGTGAATACTTTATTGTTAATGGAAAGCTGTAATAAATTCAAATGGTTTTTTTCAGCTTAAACACTTCTTTCCATGTTTACATTATGTTTAATGAGTAGCTTAACTAAATATTCGTGCAACCAAATCCGTAATTCAAATGCAAAAAGAGTTTTTAGTACCAAAGACAACTTGACTCAAAGCAACTCTGTTGGGATATTGAATATTTTACCAGAATGGTAGGATCACCTTTAGGTAAAAAATTAATTTTTCTTCTTTCCAGATACTTAAACCGTAAGTCAGAGAAAAATTCAAAACTTGCCTTAGGGCACTTGAAAGAATTGAAAGTTGATGTGTCCATCATGTAACTCTTTCTAAGGATTAAGGTTTAAGAAAAGTCTGAAATGTTACAAGAAGATTTTAAAATTCAGTGACAGACAAAAGTCTGTCTGCAAAAAGGGGAAACGCTCGGCATATCCAATGAATCATTTGTTGTGTTTTGGCATTTCAAATCACGTACATAAATCAGGGAGTATATTCCGAAGAAATGCACAAAGTTTTTCGCCTTTAAATAATCCTTAAATTTACCATACCATACTTTTGTAGAACTTTTAGAACCTCTTAATATTGATTCAAAGCTAAAAATGTGTGTGATGCCCTAAACGGCTATAAATGCTGTTTAATAGGGTATCCGATAACAGTTTAATTAACTTTGAATTGTGTGTTTCCGTTGGTCCACTTGGATGTGCCATTAAAATTTAAACAGGCGCAGATAGTGTTCATTTTACATCACCTCAAAATTTCTATTTCATGGGGGCCGAGAAGTGAAATTCAGTGTCTAATATCACTTAATATTCAAGTTACGAAGTAAATATCCCGAAGAAATTTTATAATACACTTCGTAAACCCGTTTGACGAAACATAAACTGACGTCTGATCAACAGAGACCTTGTAAATATTTGTTTTAATACGGGAATATTATGAGGAAAACATCCTTGACTGAGGCTTTTTCTGGATAATTGAATAAATGTCAAAGCGTATAACACATTCTGTCAGTTTCTTGAACGTTAGCCTTATGATTGATTTAGTGTCACTTTGAATGTAGATATATGAAATGGACAGCATGTCACTCGGATATAGTAAACATTACTTCAATTCTTAATCTTTGTCGTACTTCATCTTCATTCGGTACGGTGGAAGTTTAAAATTTGGTAATTTGTGACTGATTTTGAATATGACGCACGTAGAAACTTTTCTTTTACAAAGTTTACTTATTTCTTAGAGTAGATAATAACATTCTATTAAATAAACTTTGGTAAGGTGAATTACAAAAGCTTTAATGAAAATTATTACCAAAACATTTTTGAACTCAAAGCTGTTTTCTTAATGTTTCAAATTGATTGAAAAACATTTTTCGTTATTTCCAACGAATTTCAAGATTTTTGTTTGGCAAACAAAATTTTTGCTAACGTGTAAATTATCTTGAATCTTCAATTTCCACAGCACAAAGCATTCTAAAGCGTTTTGATACTAAGTCACATTTCTCATTCTACGTGCATCAAGTTTCTACGCTATATTAAAACGTGGTAATTGAGCAAAAATATTTTACTTCCTCCGGCAAATATTAAGATACTCGGAAATTGATATTTCATATTCTGTTTGAAAAATCATAACACTTTACGTTGTATCTTCGTAGATAGCCTGCACAAGAGAGGCGATGGAAGCAAACTCATTATCCCTTCAAAGTCTTCAATTTCTATATTTAACCAAGTCATATAAGCTGATACACTCCTCTGTTAACAAATAAATTAACAAACATAGATAACAATTAATTAGGGTTAATAATAATAAACATTTTTTATATGTAATTCATTAGCATTTATTAAATTCAAAAGTTTTGGTATTATGTTATGGTGATTAAGTCTTATGGGAAGTTATCTTTCATGATTCCTCTTCAATTATTAGAGATGAAAAATTTCCTTGCCATTATTGTCAACATATGTTTGTCGACAATGTCAAAAATCCATTTTTGGAGACTCGTATCCTGCAGCTAGATTAATATGACGTTGTGAATATGAACATACAATAGCAGTTAATTAATAATATGTTACCAGTTTGTCGGTAAGACTGTGACATCATTTTCTTAACGTAAGTCAACGTAACAGTAACTGCATTTGTACTGAAACGAAACTGTGTTTTATATCCTTGAAAGACCACTATGTACCGAAGTCGTTTACACATTTGTTTCCCTGAAGCAGAACAAGGAAGTAGAATTCTTATTTCATGGACGATAAAATTCTTATTTGCTTTTAATTTTTTAATTTGTAGACAAAAATAGCCAGACATTATTTAATGTAGTATGAATGCATTCTGAGTTATCATGTTCTGCTGAGTTCGTCCTTTGGCACGTTCGAATGAACAATAAAACTGAAACTCTACAGAGAAATCTTTCGTTCATTAAAGGAGATTTCCCATTTTATTTTTTAATTTTCTCACACCTTCTCTCGTTTCGTAACTTTGCCAACGAAAGCAAAAATTTTTCCGGAAAATAGAATTCTCTATATCACATCTTTTCTGTAGAACAATTACCAGCTGTCTTCTCTGGTTTCAATTTCCGACGCAGAATAACGTTCCTTCAAGAAAATTAAATGGACTGTGCGACAAGGATCAAATTATATTAAAAATTTTTATTTAGCAACAATTGAATAAAGGCAGCCAAAATGATGTTTATAGAGGTGGTGTGATAGAAGCTTAGCAAATTTTGAAAGATTTGATGTTTTTATTTTCAAAACAGTATCTGTTTTCGGCATGAGTGGATATTAGAAGATAATCCTTGAGAGACACATAATTCTGTTTAGTTTTCCTTCAGACGTTATTTTGCAATCAATCATTTTCATAAACAAAACAGATTCATTTACACACTTTGATTGATTGCTCTCGTTAAAATATTTTCAAAACAAACAAACATTATCAGGTAGCTTCTTAAGGTCCTTTGAAGTTGATTTTGATTTTCTACAAATCAAAGAAGCATTTCAAGCACGTTTGAGTTAGCTATGGAAACATTATTGGTTTCCTTTTTTGATGAATCAAAATTTTATTCATTGATCCTTTCCGAATTGATAAGAAATTTGCAATGTAGCTGAAAATCTTCATAGCTAGCCAACTTTAAATATTCTCAGAAAAGCGCCGTCGTTTCTTAATTGCATAAAATTTTAGAGTTTTCGCGTAACAACGAACAAATAATAAGAAATATTAATTAAACGATAAGTCAATATTTAATACAAAAAATATCGCTAAAAATTATAAAAGGTCAAACCGTCAACATATCCTTTGGGCATTAAGAAGGAAATTCGGATAAATTCATAATAAAATAAATATTACTATACTCTATGCTTGTCAAAGTACTATTAAAAGGGAAGTTATTTGGTAATAATTATATGAACTCCATTCATGTATCACAAATCCATATCAATACACATAGATAAGATTTGATTAGCTCATTCAAAATTACCTTATTACATGCTTCTAGGAAAGGCGTTATTGCGGAAATATTCCTGGTATAATATCCTTAAGGCTGTATGAATCTGATATTGTTGATGAGAAAACAAGGATATAGGCAATTTCTGAAAGGGCATTAACTTGCTGCGATCTTATTTGCCAATAGGAATGGGAATGAGGCAGGATATAAATTTGAAAGTTACAAATTATTATTAAGTCAATCTAATTTGGTAGCCTTTAGTGCAAATCTACACCCTCAAATATCCTTCTACCCACAGCAATTGAAAGTTTATAAGGATAACTGCTAAAGTTTAATAGCAGTTGAGCGATAAGTATATTGGCAGGAAAGTTTCTATTGGTGTCATTAAGATGATAGGAGAAGTTTACTATATACGTGAGCTTATTTATATTGTTATTATATTGAAGCGGTTGATAAAACGAATTGAATTCGCTCTCAATTGGCCGAATATAAGAGAATTAAGTATCCACTTCCAAAGCAGATATATCTTATATGTGTGATCTTTTTGACAAACAAAAGTTTTAGTTTTTGGATCATTGGTTAGATTAAACAATAAAAAAGGCTTTCTTAAAATTTATTTTATATTTGTGGGACTCTTGGCAATTTTGAAGAACATTTTAGAACGTCCAGTAAATAGGATGCTTTCATATAAAAATAACCCTCTCATTATGTGTCATCGTTATATCTTATAAACGATTACATGGCCTTGGAATCGTGTTATTTTTCACAAGGAACTCTTGAAAAGGCACATTTTCTTAACAAAGCTGGGTAATTTGCCCAATTGGGTGATTGAACTTTTGTGGGAATTATTTTTCTTAGTATTGGAAGAAAAAAATTTAAACGAAATTTAAAGCTATACAAAGAAACAGAAGACTATGGAACCCTGCTGTGAGAGGTATGTATATTCTACGAAATGGTAATCAATTCCGCCTTTTTCAGAAAAAAAATATTGTCGTTAGGAGAGATAATCGTCTTGCCCACAGTGCGTAATATTTGCCATTCGTTTACAATAAATTGAATTTAAGTCACAAACTTATTTATAAACATCCACGCAAAAATCGAAGCAATCATCTTGAAATTGAAGTGTTCACCACTTGAAACTGAATTCGATCGCAATTAAGGTCTATTTATGCCAAATTTTCTGTAATTGAAGACTTATTTTCAATGGTAGAAGAATTGAAAAAAAAAATTAACTTTGTCATACCATTATAAAAATTATAAAATCTAAGTACTTTTGAGAAACTGAGAAGAAATTCACTATGTGTATCCTGTTCCACTGAACTTTGTGAATTAAATTAAAAGGACCACTTTTATACAGCTTATTATTGATTTGGATTTCTGAAAAACTTTTAACTTAATAAGTTCTTACTAAGCGCGGAATATCCTGGCCAAACAAGCAAAATTAATATTTTCTGGACACTCTTTTCAAACGCGCTTAGTCCATTGAATACTTTCAAGTAATGCTTGTTATATTTTTTTTTTGTTTCACAATAATGTTCTGTTGAAAATTTCATTTTGAATTTCGGAAAAAGCATCCCACATTTTTTGGTAAATTCATTTTGCTTTTAAATACTAAAATACAGATTTTCTGCAGATTATGTTTAGGAAAATCCAAAACAAAAAACGTTATGTTGCTCATAACGTGCTCCAATAGGCAGGATTCTTTGGTATGAAATTGAGCTGTGGTACGATAATAAACAAACGATACGTGCTTCAAATGGGAAACAGATGTGATTTCCTATACTCATTTCCAGACAAACCTTTTCGAACCAAGAACTCATTTCTCTACTGTCACTTTATTCAAAAGACGTGTCAAATAGTTCCACAACTAGGAAATCCATTTGAAAAACACACAATCTATCTTTTCACTTTAAAACCAATGCTAATGACATTGTGATTCCTTGTGAAATTCAAAATTTCCCAAAATCATTTTTCATGTGCTCAATGTCAACAGTAAATTCGAAACAGGAGCACACGTGTATTCTTTATCTTCCATCAAGAGAAAGAGTCAAATGCTGGAATTAAATTGAGGGTGTAGTAGAAGGGTTCAAAACTTCAAAGATTTACGGCAAGGGTTAAATGGTGATTGTTTTGTCACTAGAAACGTTCATGGCCTTTCAACAAAGGAGTGTGCGCTAGAAATGTTTCACTGTTGTATAACTTGTAATGTCTCGAAAAGACACTCATCAATCACACTGAGATATAATGTGTATAACTTTTAACACTAAACACCATTTTGTTAATATATCTTCACAAATTCCTTGGCTTATTACAATCATTTGAAACATAAAGTTGTGTTAGTACACATGCATTAAGGTAATGACACCATCAACACCGACAAGAAATTTTTTTAGATAATGAAGTGCCCCTCATAATCTCCAAAAACATACTGACTTTTGACACTGCAGATAATTCAAACAAAGTTTATTTGCTGTTCCGTTATAGGATATCATCCCTTCACGTTAAGCACATGGGAAATCTTCAAGAATCGTCTTAATTTGGAAGTTTTCGGTCAAGTTTCCGCATGAGAAAATTGAGAAAAAGTGGATTGGAGAAAATATGTGTTAGTTATTCAACTATATATGGTCATATAGCTAATTCTTGACTCTCCAGTAATTTATTTTGACAAAAGATTTTAATGAAATTGTATTAAAAGTAAAGTTTCCTCTTGTGCGCGTGGGTCAGTTTCACAAAAATCCTTACACGTGCAGGTCACAACTTAATGTAATTAAAGGTGAACTAAGTCCCAATTTTCCGATCATGGGCTGTTGTTCTTGTAAACCAAAAACTTTATTTTTCTTTTAAAGCAGCAAGGATTTTTGTGTGTTTAATGTGGCTTTGCGAAAGTCTGAACTCGTGAAAAACACGGACCTGTAAAACAAATAAGGGTAAGCGTGGCAGAAAGTTTAAAGGGTTGAATTGTTATCAACAAAAGGTATAAAAGTAACAAGTTTCACCTCACATACCTCAATACTCATCCTATTTTTATAAACACGAAAAGCATCAAGCATTTTAAGTAAGACCACGTACTTTGTTGCATAATGAGATTAAACCATTTTCATTTATAATATATAAGGAATGTTTTGCTTGTTGAATTTGTTATTTGAAATGTTGCTTCCTTTGATAACCACATTATCTACAATTAAAATGCTGAATAATTATTTTTCGTATTTATTTAACAGAAAACAAATATTTTTGTTATTATCCTTTCGGAAAAGTATCATTTCCAAGAAGGACATTTAAATTTTACTTTCAATAACACTTTGCGGAATATATTTTGAAATACATTGAAGACTTCTGCTGAGCGTTAAAAAAAGAAGTAATTTAATCATGAACACATTTGAGAATGACAGATGTAAAATAAATTAGAAAGATATGAAGGTAATCATACATATCTAACAAAATTAAATAGAATACCTCAGTTCAAACCTCACCGATGCTTCGAATCATAAAACTTTCGTCAAAGAAAATCTAATTTGTTACATTGGTACGATTGACTTATTGTTAGTTACATATACCCTCAATGGTATAGTATTAAGAAAAAGCAAAAATCAATACCGCAAGAAAATTTTCAATCGACAACTGGAAAACAGTGACAACAGGAATTGGCATAAACACTCCTTCAGTCTACTATAACCGGGCTTGCATCTGTCAAATCGACGGTTTTGATTGGTTGGATTGAACTTATACCAATTATAGGTCTGCTAACGTACTTTTCGAGCGGCTAGATTTCGCTCTGTTACACAAAATAGTAAGAAAACGCTTTTGAGTAACATCCAGTAGAATCACTTGCAAATTAGCACTTCGACTTTACTCGACCAACTTTGTCAAGTAACATTTTCCAATCTCGAGCTCGTTTAATAATATCTTGCAATATGGTATGAGAACAAACCTATTATCTGTTTAACGTTTGTATCAACGCGAAAAGCTTTGTGTCAAATGAATTTGAACTGGTTAGTGAAATTCATTCGAACATTTTAAAATTATTTTGAAAATTTCTTTTGAGCAACGATAGAAATATACAAAATTTTGAAATATGTATGGGCGTCGGTTGTAAGTGATACTGTTTTTTCCAAAATCAAACTACAGATGGAATTACAACCGGATTTCCCATTCATGCTGCCAATACTCTGACGATAAATATAACTTTATCAATTGGTTGCAGATCAAAGCTTACGACGATTTTCCACTCCTATGTAAATCCGTAAATTTGATTATTTCGATAATAAATATCGATCTATCGATCAACATGAAAGCACCCACAATTTGTACGAAAATTTGATGCACGTTTCATTACCCTTTTCAAGAAAAGCATTTCTCTGCGTATTGCAGTACCTCAAAAATTAAATTTTTTAAAGAAACCAACTTTTTTTTTAAGATATTGAGATGTACAAAAATTCTAAGTCAGAAACAAACTTGGAAAATGAAAAACATTTTCGATTGCCTTTTAGGCATTTTTAAAGGTCATGTGGGAGCATATCTCAAAATTTGCTAGAAAGACTTATCAGAGTAGGCATGTAGGAAGGGTATGAAAATGATATACAACAATCTTCGGATGTTGAATGGGTCTTCCCTTACATCAGTTTTGTATCTTTTCAATGAAACGTGTGTTTATCTAAGATGTGTAGGTTGTAGCGGAAAACTATGAAAGATTGAGCCGTATTTTGTTGCTACCGTCTTCTTTTCCATTTCTGTTCATATTGTTCATTTCTTCCGCTACTGATTTCACATCAAATGTTTGCTAAATTAAAGTAATTTATAATTTAAGAATATAATTTACAAAATTTCAAATGCATTTATGTAGCCAGAGTGTTACGTGTTTCTAAAAATTTTGGTTCTTTCCAGAGTAAATAACTATTATACAAATTGTGGGAAATAAAATTATCATTTTAAATAATTCAAAACAATTTCTAAACAACATCATATCGAAATGCAAATACTTATTGCCCTGAAAATTTTTTAGTAAGAATTGCTTCAAAATTTATCAAAATTATTTTAAAATAAATAATATGCAGATTTCAAAATTTTCAAAATAGGTATACGTTGAGGTTGTTCCATTCACTCCAGATAGAAAAGGATATAAAAGGCGAAAACAGACCTATGGTTTCTTCTTTTTTGAAGAATAGAACATAAATAAAAATAATAAATAAAAATGAATAAAATTTTACTATGTATTCCTTTTATATGTATAAAGTGGTAATGTTGCCTCAACCATTACATAATCTCTCCCTAAAACTTTTGCTAAACTTTCAGGAGCCTTGAGAAAAATTTTCATAGCAATACTTGTAGAGAGTTCATAACCTTTCAGACCCTCATACCTTTTTAAGGGTTAAAAAATTTTAAATTTTATGATATTAGGTATATGATAATGAATTGGAAGACACAAAGGGAGTGTCTTAAGATATTATATCCTAAAAACATGATCTCGAAGAGATGGAAAAATGTAAACCGCAAAGGGAAAACGTTTCTTTACAGGGCATTTGGGAATCGAAACTTTTTTGTATGGTACTGAAAATATTTTGCTCAGAATTTACACATGTATCTACTGAAATAAAAACTAAATGCTTCGTTTTTTTTTTTTTGAATTTTCAATAAAATGGAAGACATTCTTAACATTCCTTAAGAAAGAGTGGGTAATAAATCTTATTTTCCTCAGACTAAACTTCATCGCGATAAAAGAAATCATTGAAAGCGTTTAATCTCAGAGGTTTGAGAAGTCTAGCCTGAACATTGGCAAATTGAGGCTTTTCAGCATTTTCAAGAGATATGGTATACAATTCCTCGAAGGTATTTGAATAGGATAATAAAGCGTTCGTATAGACATAGTTACCATCATTTCAAATGTATTTAACCAAATGCTGTCGTCTGTAAATGTATTTAAATCTGATCGCAAGTTTTGACTTTTTAACGCTCAATTAGATTCTAAAGTAAACATCACAAAAAGTCACGAGAAATTGTCGTAAACACTGATATGGAGCTGAATTTTTAACTTTCATAAATTAAGCGTTACTGCTCACCAAATTTTCAACTTAATTTACAAAACATCATTTGCTCTGTAAACACGTTTCAAAATAATATTCTTTACAAGAACACGTAGACCCGCAGCTGGTGAAATTATTTCAGCAATTGCTGGTATCTTTGCAAATTAACCACAAATTTTGATTATTCACCAGATAGTCTGAAAGAAACATTTTTCTTTTAGAAATAAGCTAACAAATGAAAATACATTTATCTTTTGTAAGTGGGTTTATTTCGTCCTTTCCATAACAAAGTTTATTACATTCCGACCGTAAGGAATGAGTCTATATTATCTTCTGACATTTTAATTAAATTACTATAAATGAATCTTGCAAATGTAACCGGCGTACGAATGTAAATTACAACAGTTTAGCCAATGTTTTTAGATGAGACGCAAATCTCCAAACCCCCAAGATAAGGACATTATAACAACTGAGAATTTAATAATCCCATAAAAACTTTTACGACATCAATTTATCATAAAACATAACTTAAGCGTAATCGTATTTATTTTTGAAATCTGAAGTGTTATATGGTAATAAGTATCTAAGAATCAATTTTAACAGTGGAATTAAGTAAGTAGGTATATGTGAGTATGAGATAAATAACTTCAATATCTACTTAAAGTCACGCAGAAGATACATTCGTCAAAAACTTTATTCACTATTATCGACCTGAATATCACAACATCAACCATATTAAGACATAGTATACATTGACCCAAAATTTCCATTTTATCTATTTTTATGGTAGAGTCTCAATAACATACTATATTATATGAACAATGAATTTCAGTTGATTGCAAAATGAAGTGTGGAAATATCATCAAGGAATTGGCCGCATATCCCATTATAACATCAGATGTTATTTTGTTTAATCACCTGCGTAAGCTATGAAAACTTCTTTTCAGAAGCAAGCAATCCTGTATAAAATAATTTCAGGGATATAAAATTAGTTATGGATTTATGACACTTTTATCGAATATTAGAGTGGCAGTTGGGATAACTGTTGTAAAATAAACTCTTAAAAATTTGTTTTATGATTTTGTATTGAGGTCGAAATATTAATAAGTAATGCTACCGAAAAATCAAATATTTACGTCAATCTGAGGATGAGGATTAATTCCGCGATTTTGAGCTTGATGGTAGACGCTTTATATATCTCTCTACAAATATCAACAGAAATATATTCTGTTTTTATAAAATCAAAACTTGATTGATTTCATTTAAGAATTTTAATTTATTCCATTGCTAAGTCTGAGGACAGTTTGGGACGAAAATACAGAAGGACTTTTTTAATTTCATTCCTTCATCCAAAAACCAATCCATAAATCAGAATTCTTATACATCTGCTACAACTGGAGTGTTTTCTTACGATTATAAAACCATTTTATGGCTTTACCCGCTCCACGGATTTGTTTTATTTTCCATTAAACTAAAAGGCCACAGACTTACCCAGATTACGTTATGTACTGTTTCCCATAGTTTCATTGTAAATACCTCTCGGAGATTTGGGTTATTTACAATCAAGATATCGATTCAATATCCTTCTTTCTTAGGATTTTAAAGGATATTTCAAATCGTATTAGAATATGTTGGGGTTTATTCTACATGCTACAGGATGGCTTTCGTAAAATATGTTTGCAACTTTTCAAAACAAATTAGTACCAGACTAACGCTGGGGATTTAAAACCGCAAAGTGAATTTCTACGCATTAAAAATAATATGAATGGTGTGGAAAAATCCTAAACTATTCTGTTATATCTTATTTTGTGGGTTATTCTATATGATAAAAGAAGATGAGATTTTTATTTATTCGAAATAATCATAATGTAAATTGAAAAGATATCATATAAGGAACATCGAAGTTCTGAATCTATTCTCCATTAGCACTGAAAGGTTTTCCTTGAGAAAGACCCTATCACACTCTCAGATGTAGTCTTTTGAAATGATGTTGCTCAACAACAATTTGAAGAACTGCTTAAGATTTGGTCCATAATACAAATATTTTCAATAAATATTTGACATTTAACAAAAGATCAATTCTACTTTCAATTCAAAACAATAAAACTTTTCCAATTAAAAAAGTTTCCGGGAGGAGACTTCATTCAGTTTGACTTGTTCCTAGAAGTACTAAAGTATAAAATCCAGCGTGAAATGAAACTTAGTATTCCCAATACTTGTCATGATACTAATGAAAATTTATATTTTAGAATTGATTGTCAATGAATTATTGTACTATAAGAACCAATGTTCTTGTTCCTATTTGCTCCATTTCCTAGGCGATACACAGAACATCTTCAATTATTGATATCTCCATCTCAAAGTTTACATATTTTCAATTTTTCCAGGAACATGAAGAAGTAGGTATCTCGTTTTTTCGAAATTGGAAAAAGTAAAATAAATATTGTCGACAATATCTTGAATGAATTGGATGTCTTGAGAAAAACTTTTTGGTTATACAGAACCTGTTTGCCTGTAGTCACATAAAAAGTACAGTGCTGGCCCAATTTTGTTTCCGAGCATCTTCGAGGCAATGTCAAATACAATACTTGGCTTTTCATAGTTTTATAAATTTTTTAGCACTTTATTCAATTTCGAGAACAACTCCACCTGGAACATTACATTATACAATTCAAACTTGATGTCATATCCTTATCTGCTTAAGGAAAAAGGAAATTCACATTACGCGATTATAACTTGGGCAACCTACTGGCACTTTCCTGAAAATTCTGCGTAATGCGTGCATTAAAATTCAAATTTGATTTGAATTTATAACTCGACGAAGTTCTATTTTGATTATGTACGTTACACCGATTTCAATTTTTGAAAATTGACAAAGATCAATTTTTGAGCCCACCGTTTTCGCCTTCAAGGATATTTAAAGATTTGAAATTGAAAGTGTCATAGACTTGATGGAAACTTCGACGAATAGAAGAACAAACATGACTTTCAGTGTAATCTTGTAGAATCGACTAATGCTGATGCAGAATAAATTTTTAACCTTATATATTGACGCGTGTTGACTTGAAAGAAAGTATCTTCATCTCATGCGATAATGCTGCTTTGTATTTATTTTCAATCCAGCTCCAAAATAAAAGTTTTTTGTAATTCAGACTACTATAGAAGTAGGTGCCAAATCATATAAAATCTATTTTTACTCCTATTGAAAAATCTTGCATCAAGAGGACGGTTTCGGTAAAAATTTTATTGAAAATTCCATTTTCTGTCTGTCGCTTCCATTTAAATTTTTAAAATAACAAACTTGAATCGATAATATTGGAAACAGGGATGTCACGTTCCATTGTGGTTAGATTTCCTTAAATTTTCACTAGAAATTTTTCAAATTTAAGTAACATTCTACAAATTTGTGTTTAAATAATTGCTCTAACTCTTAATTTAAGGACACTCGTTCAAATGTGTACAATTAAGCTTTTGGTCATATTGCATTTGGTGATGAGTCTATTTTGTTTGTAGACTATTGAAATACTTGAATTATATTGAAAATGTACCAAATTGGAAAATTGAAAACGAAATATTACATGTGCATATAGAAAGTGCCTTCATATGTAAAGGTATATCATGCTTGTTTCAAGAAATCAAGAACTAGATCATTAATTAATTTCAGTAAATTAATTGATCACCAGAGCATACCCTCCTCAACATTGAAATGAAACTAAACTTTCAAATCAATTAACAATCATATTTTGTAAATTTGTCTTTGAGGTTGTTGTACAAAATACAGGAAGTGATTTTAGAATATTTCGTTTTCTACATTGTTCTGTCGCATGGAACCACCTCATCATTTTTCCCAGAAACAATAATTGATTTGAAATCATTTATGATGGCTTTCTTAAGGAAATGCCTAGTTATTCTATGTTATTTCAAGCCTTTGATGAATATTTGATAACTAAAACGATACTTTAGAAACTTTCACATTAATAATTAATTGACTATTGGGACACTATTGATTACATACTGATAAATATTTGAAAACAAATATGTAAATTAGAAAAGAAAAGGGTTAGATTATCCACGTCTTAAAACGCCTTCACATCAAGAGTTTTATTGAAGATTTAAATAATAACAACGGAGATCTGGTTGGAGAGCGATTTTCGGCGAGTGTTATAATGAAAACATCCTGGGAGTGCGGAGTATTTTATTTCCATATAAGGTGTATAGTTAAATTATTTGTCTAAATAACTTCTAAAAATTTCAAATATTTGAATGTCAAAAATTTGAGACACATTTATTTTCTCTGCATGTCAAATTCAATAGAAAATGTCAACTTTATTACAGTAACCATACAGACGCTTCCTCAAATTCGTCTCTATGATGAAAAGTTTCAATGAATGAGATATTACAACTACGAGTATAGTGTCGGATTTTTATACAACCCATAGAATCATCATATACATCACAAACGGTGAAAAAACCCGAACACATGAGACATATGTACTATATATGTATGTACATATTTGCTCGCTTTAAACCAGTTTACTGAAGAAGAACTATACGTATGAACAAAATTAATTCATAATAAAATGCAAATGCATTTAAACAGCAAAAATGTTAAATGCTAAATAAATAAATTGAATTATTTTTCAATTATCCTGACTGTAGTAATCATGTTATATTAAATTCTGTAAGCACTGTGACATTACAGTAACTTTTTCTTACCCGAAATTAATAACAGCAAATCTGATATAGCTAAGCTAAACAAATAATAGTTAGTTGCTGTGTGCATTGCTCGATTCCTAGCAATGACAATACAGGTTATTATATTTCCTAGCATTCCACTCACAAAAATCAACAAATACAATAAAGTTAAAGGGACAACAATTTTTAGCGAGTCCCTTATAGGATAAAGCTCTTGGCTGTTAATTGAACTGCGATTTGATGTAATGTTCTGGTACAAAAGAATCGTATCATTTGTTGAATTGTAATTAAGTATGATAACACTGAAATTTTCAATCATTGTGACAAATTCCAGTAATTGAATATTTCCACTTCGTAGATCACAATTTCAATTTACTTGAATTGGACAAAACATGTATTCCACACTAGATATTTCACAGCATCCTATTAAATGCACTTTGGAAGTTTCCTTGAACTCTATGAAATCAATTGTGAGCCACTGTATCCTGTCGCACTTATTTATCCCATAGTCACTATCACTTATCACTGATATGATTAGAACTTTTGAAATCCAGCCCGTTACCATTGAGAGGCGGTGAAGAACTGAAATAATCTGAATGAAACGTAGACCTACAGAATTAAATTGCTTATTGTTTACATATCGCCAATGAAAGTAGGAAACTGTGCCAGACATGCGTCCTAAGTACACCGGTTATATGTTTGTCCCCCATGACAACGATTTTCAAGCGAAATTTTCTCCTCTTCTTTCAATTCAACATAAGTTGATACAATGCTGAAATGCTACGTTCAATCATTTGAAAATGTTGATACCATGAAACTCTTGTGAATTTACAAACTTTTCGTTTTACTTGACAACATTTTAACGAAACCAGATCATACGAAAGTCATGTGAAATCAAAATCATTTCATTGATAGGTTCTTGATACTTGTGCTGGTAATCTTCCTTAGCCATAAGGATAAAACCACTGTTTATCGGTTTTAAACTACTGTTTAATAATTAAAACCATAAGATTATGGTTTAAAGTTGAAGTTTGAATTCATCCGATTATTATTTTCTCTTTAGGACGCACAAGCTCAAAAACCTCAAAGCTAAATTCAAGTCCTTTTAATACAGATATATCTAGCAATCGAAACAATTTTATCGTGTAATCTATCACATAACACCAACATATAACATTGAAAATAAAAAACTTCCAAGTTTGTTTTCCTTAAAAAATTAAAGGTTTTTTTAACATCCTGTTTAAATATAACTGCATGAAATTGCTCTCCATTAAATTCTTTTCTAGAGGATACATGTCCAAAAATATCCTGACTCAATTAGAATAGCAAACTAACTAAAAACTCCTACCAAAAAATGTTCACTATAGCTTTTTATTAAGTGATAAGGATATCCGAATATCTTGGCGTGTGCTTTATTTTTAACATATATTTTTTATTTACAGGCTATTATAAATCACGACGTATACATATTAGAAAAATACACAATCACAATAGGTGTTTTCTATCCGAAATTTTACGCTGTAGGAAGTGTAATTGAAAGCCAGATTACATTAAAAGATGTTTTGAAAAAACCAACACAAAATGTGATATCTTGATTACAGCTCAGTGTATGAAAATACTTCCGTATCTGACTCCGTATGATGTATGTTAAACACGTGGAGCAGGGATGTATATTTTTAGATACTTTTCTGATAGCCTCAGTCCCAAAAGAATGTGTGCAAAATATTTTGCGAAAAATTTGTTTTTTTGCAAGTTAACATACCAGAAAAATGTATTTGTGCCAATTATTTGCAGAAATCCATATCCACATTACCTACATCAATACCCAGTCTTAAATCTACTCCGGTAACTGGGAAATTTTGCTTGACAAATTGAACTCATAGGAGTCAATAGCATACTATTAATATATTTAGATATATATACCTACATATAATGTATACCTATGTTGTGTGTAATATTATTGTTTATATGCTGAAACTAAGTTCATTGATGTATTAAAATAGAATTATTTTATGGTTACTTTAGAAGTTTGCACAGAATCGACTATAAGAAAATCATCAGTTATCAACTGGCCAAAGAAGAGTACATGAACACTAGATAAACATCATAATAATGCATATGAGTAACCTCGTTATCTCTGTCGATAACTCGTCGAGGAATTCAGAAAACACATGGAAGTGTTTTGTTCACTTACATATTTTTAATAAGTCTAATGTATATTAAATGGTTTTCCTATGAAATTTTGGAACTTTTAGCCAAAATGCAATTATAGTTATATTACAAAAGCTTATATAATTAGAGTGAAAGCACTCGTAACTCATAGTATCAAATAACATTTTGTTTATATGGATACCGTAAACCAAGCATATGAGCTCCTGCAAAGAAGCTGTTAAACAAATTTTCATGTTGTTAACTTCAAATGTAATTACAACATTTCCAAGTAATCAAAAAGAGCTTCCTTCAGTTAATAAATTTTAGTTATTTGAGTAAGTGTAAACATTTTGAACGCAAGTCGGTATGTTGTGTGCATGTGATGTAAAGTCAAGATAACGATGGTCAACATTTTATAAGATTTAATTAAATGCTCTCCACTTCTTTCATATTAATAAATTCCTTCTGGATTGAACAAGATGTTTTAATAAATTCAGTACCGTATATTTTTTCAATGTGTGAATCTATTTACCAAGCACCTTAATAAGAGTATTCAGAAAAAAATGTTCATTACTGTTTCAGTTTCTATTGAAATTCATTTTCATACAAAATAATAAATAAAATCCATCTCCAAAACATTTTAACAGATAAGTATTAACGCTTCCTCAAAAAATTTGGCTTTAAAAAGTTTAATAATGTAGGAAATATTTCAAAATATCATATAATACTTTGTTTTTATGGTTATTAAAGGAATTGAAAGCAAGTTATTCAAGAAGTTATTTTATAACAAACTTTTCCAGCTGGAAAATCAGATCTTGTATAGTGTCAAATGCGTAATGTCCACCATCATTTAAGAAGCTCACAAAACTAAATCAATTTATTTTGTGCCTTTTCCTACCCAAAATGAAAACGAAACTGTCATTTCAAGTACTTCAATCCTCTTGGAAGGACAATAAATCCTTTAAGATGCTATAATCTTGAATCGTAAATACGACATAACGTGTCAGTCCCGCACGTTTCCAAGTTTCATTCTTAACATTCTATTCTTTCGAGCTTATCATACCACATGAGAAACCCCGAAAAGTATTTTCCCTATTTCTCTGAAAATTGTTACATAATCCAAGAGATTTGGAATACTTGAAATGTTCAGCATACCAATCGCATGAAAACTATTTACTCAAGCTGTCAGTAGTCCATTGAAACTGAACTTCATTTCTTCAATGATTGGTGTCAATGCTAGAAGTAATAGATGTCAAGGTGTAGTATTCATGTGTTGTAAGGTAAATCCTACAGATGCACATTATTTGACTCTGAACGAATTTCTTGGTCTCAAACCGTAGTGAAACTGCAGCTGTTCTGTGACCTTTCTTTCATCAACTAGACCTCAAAGGGTTGACTCAAAACTTCACTTCAAATATGGTTAGTGACCTTATTGGTTGCCTATAAATAGTCTAGGAACTTGATGAAACCTTAGTTCAAATCGAGTTACATCAACCTGCAAGTAGGTATAAAGAACTGTGGAAATGTTGAAACACAAATTGTACATAGTATTTTTGATTTTGAGTGTGATTATCCACGTAATCGGCGTTCCGACACAAGAAATTAAGCAATTCAAAGAAAACGGAAGTTATGGAAAAGCTTTTCCTATTTTCACTGCACTGATGAATTCTGGACATAGTTTGTTATCAAATTTTGCCAATATGACGTCAACAAAAATGACCAGCGCAACAAATTTTCTGTCGAATGTTGCAAATGCTACTTCAAATGCTTTTACATCACTTAAGAAATCTCAACAGGATTTGATATCTGCTCTTCAAAACGGAACTGCAGTGCTTCTATCTAATTCAGGTGCTATGGTTTCAGCACTAGCTAATAAAACTAGTGCTTTCGTCAAGGCCGTGGTGACGAAAAAAGAAAATTTAGTAACAGCTCTCGTCAATAAGAAAGTCACAATATTCAACGGAACCCAATCATCTTTCGAGCAACTGCTTAACGCTACTTCAACTTTATTGATGAACATCACAAATGCCAAAACAACATTTTTACAAAATAAAGTCAACGCCACAGCTACTCTGCTGGGTTCAACTAAAGCAGCGTTGGCAACATTCTTAAACTCAACATCATCTTTCCTTACAGAATCCTTAGAAGCCAAAGCAAACACGACTGCAACATTTTTCTCCATAGCTAATGATTTCGTCAACTCCAGTAAATTGTCTCTTTCGACATTAGTCAACGAGACTTCTTCAGCTATTAACAATATTTTATCAGCTAAACTGAATAAAACTGCAGGTAAAACGAATTTGACTAACACATTATTAAGAGCAACATCCGATAAACTTGGAATTGTTATGAATTACACACAAGCTATTGTCAATGCTCTTGTTCAATCAAAAAGCCAGAAAGCTAATATGACAGCTACTGTCAGAGCTTTAGCCAGAGCGATAGACGATGTAGATGAAACAATTTTCGAGGATGGTAGTGAATACGATGAAGGAGACAGTGTCAACGACGAGTATATGTTTGAGGAGGAGGTACCAGATGATACTATTGTCGTCAATTTTGATTGAAACTATTATAAGGCTGTTAGTCTAAAAAAGTTATGGTTTAAGATTTTGATATAAGCTTTAAGAATAATATTTTTATAATTTGATTATGAATACATAATGTTTTGACATTCACGAATCGAGACGTTTATGATTTTAAACTCACCGTTTTCCAAGCTGTTTTCTGAAACAAGTGACTGAGGTCAACAAGTTATCTGTTGTCTTCGAAACGAGCTACAAGAACATATCCAAGGATTCACCCGTCAGATGTGATTTTGTAAATGACGTTAGTGGAAAATGTATTCTGGCATATTTTGTCTCTTGTCACGTAAGCGATATTGATTTTTCGCTTTTCTTTTGATAACTAGCATTTATTCTTTTAAGAAATTTATAAATTGACATGCATCTTGAGAAAATTGTTAGGGATGACTGTTGAAAATTTAAAGAGACCGCTATAAGTTTTCAATAAAAATCGGAAAAAGTATTATTTACTGATATTTCCGATTCCAATCGACAAGTTGATATGAACCTACATATGTAAATATATATTCTTAACAATATCAAACACGATGATTCTGTTCAATAGCACCTGTTGCACGTTATAAAGTTACAATGAAAAGTAATAACTCCCGAGAAAGTACACAAGCGAAATGATTCGGTTGCAAAATAATACAATCTGGACTGGAGAGGTTTCTTTCCAGCGAATGATTGATTGAGAAAAAGTTTTCTAAGAAAACACCAATTGTGTTTGTTATATGTTTTTCAGTAACGCTAGATGCTTCTGAATACAAGAACAAAGTTTTTGCTTTCCACTTATTTCCAAGAAACTTAAATTTTCTACTCAATTCGTTTTCTTTCAGTAACTTTACTTTAAATTGTTAAGATCAATTGAATATATTTTCCTAATCCATTATTGAAGTATGAAGAGCTGCACAACTCTCCACGGGAATCCATTCTTCATCCGAACAATAGCTGAAACCTTGACTTATATTCTTTCGATGTATCTATACTATTGAAAGAGCCTGCAGAAACATTGATGATTATCATATTGTTTTATTCCTGTTTCTGACTGTTTCTTAGAAATTCAATTATTTCGAATCAAAAATATTTGCTACTGTCGTCTTATATGCATACATATATTCATAACTGTTCAGTTATTCGTTTAAATTAATGTTGACATGTCAACCCACGAAAGTGTTACAGGAAATGAGCAAACTTAAAATCAAAAAATTTTTCAGTTTCAAAGGATTCCTTTCAAATGTCTTGTTGCTTCAGACAGTTTTATTCTTTCAATTTTACGATGTCAAAATCAAAAACGTGAAGTCCTTGTCAAAGTGAGCACGTGTTGAAAATGCTAAAATGAAAGACTGTCTAAATTTCCAAACAGATAGAGAGTAAGATTTTCGAATAAACCAAGAAATTGTAGTTTTGTTTGAAAGTTTGTAAGATTTGATTTATTTTCTACGAAAGTTTTACTAAATACTGCTTGTGATATTAATCCTTACAAACATACGGAAACCTCGTTCTTCATATCCTGTCTTTTTCACGAACGCTTAAAGTTCTTGAGCTACATGTATAAATACGTGAATTCTTGTTAATCATTTATTTATCTGCACGTGCTTCATTCATCACCTTTGATGAAATTTTGGATAATTGGAGAATTATTTTCGTTGTAAAAATCGATTTAGCTTTCCTTTCAAGCTTTCACGAACTTCCACAAAATGCCAATATACTTGTTAGGTAATTAACTAATAGACAGTAATCGGCGAATATGTTGAATGTTGAAAATTGGTTAAAAAATATTTCATTTATTTTAACAAAACTAACTGCAATGTGTTAAAATGAAGCTGGAATGATACATTCAAAAGGAGCTAGAAAAACGAATAAAGGAAATAGTTTTAGCTCAGCGTAGTATAACAAAGCCATGGAAACATCTAAGAAGGTTTAAGGTTTTGTGTAAAAAGTTTACTTCCGAACTTATATCAGTACCAAATACTTTATGAGCAGGTATTTTAAGTAGGAAAGCCTTTGTGGTTCACAGAAATATAAAAAGAAAAGAAAGCAAAACTCTATTGTCTTATAGAAAATTTCGTAACTTTCTTAATAGTAAACTTTTGAAGACATAAATGTTTTTTCTAACTTATAGCAACTAGCAGAAGATTCGCAGTTTCGACAAAGTTTAAACTTTCTTCGCTTTTGAAGGGTTTTGTGTTTGAGAAACCACCTTATTGAGAAATTTCAGATCCTTATACTTGAGAGAAGATCAAACTAAACATATTACAACAGTAACAGACGTTGTTACTTAAAAGTTTCTAATTGCAAATATAAATGATTTCAACCGGAAATTATAATTAATTATATTATCAAAAGAAGGAATAAGAATATTTCTGTATAAACCTTTGCTTCTTATTTAATAATTTCCCTAGAGTCTTGGGAAGTAAGCAAGCAGGCACCAGAGTAACGTATAGGAATTGTTGGTTCCCATCATAATCCGGTTTAAGTACTTCCTGTGTCATATCTAGCATGTGTAGCTTCCTAGCTTGGATAAGTTCTTCTATGTTTATTAATCGAAAAATTTGTAGTAACTTAAAAAATTTGCTATAACAATTTTATATGAACTTACAACATACATATCATACGATTACTGTTATATACACTTTTTCTTTGTGAAGGATGCCACTAGAAAATTGTACTTTACTGTCTCAAACTAGGTTTATTGCCACAACTTTGTCGGAAGGAATCTTGGGGAATAACTTAATTCTATCTTAGTCCCAGATTCCATTTGATGAACTGTATTTGTTAGCTTGACGATAACACCTAGATTTATCTTCGCAAGTTTATATCATATTCGAAATTTGTGAGCTTTGTAAATTTCCAGCAATTTACTGATAAAAACTTTGAACTTCCTCATGAGGTATTGCTTTGATTTATAAAGCTTCTGCATGAGTGAATATATTTCTAAATTTTTTTGAAATTCTCTTTTTCTCTTCTCAGATATAAATCACTCGGTCGACAAATAACGTTTCCTAGAAATTTTAATTTCAGTTTTTATCTTTCCCCTTACTCACATTATTAAGCTCGTTATCCAATATGGATAAGAAATTAACATTTATAAATCGATATCTGCAGAATCAATCAAACTTTTAACGTCACTTGCGTTGGCTTGAAAAACATTTCCGTTTCCGATACTTCTATTAAGAGAACTTGTATACAAAAAACATTTCCTAGAAATACTGCTAATTTATTTTATTAATAATTCTGCAGGAACTGAAATACAAATTAAGCAGTTATCTCAATTAAAAGTTTGCAGCAATCAAATCTGTAAGTGTAACCTACACTAAAGTAAATCTTAAGAAATTAGCTGTTATATAAAAAACCACTTAAAGTTCAGCTAGATTCCTTTCGCAAGGATGAATAACGATCTGACGCCGGAAAAGAGACACTTGTCTCGACAAAATAATTTGCTTCGAAATTAAAGTTTTATACGGTGTCGTAATTTTTAATAAAATGGAGCTTTTATACTCCCTGGCAATAATAAATTTAAAATTGCTAGAAGTTGCATCGGTGATTATATCGTCTTGTATTAAGAGATACATTATATTTTTACAAACTTTGTGCTGCAAGACTTCAGTATTTAATTAAGAGCACGTTATCCACAAGCCAAATGAAATTTAATTTCAGTAGTAAGTTCAAATGTGACGGTTAACAATCTGATCAGTCAAAGATTTCAGTTTCAGGAAATATGGTTTTTATTATAAAGTCACGTGCAATCACAAAAAGTCATCAACGGCTGGCGAAAACTGAATATTCAAACATTTCAAATAAATGTGAATCTATTACAGGCAAGTTCTTTTAAAATATTGTATCTTCGATTTTAAGTTACTGTTGTAGCAAGCAGGTAATATTTCCTATTCCAGAGAAGATCTGAATTCACCTACCGAAGTTCAAACATTTTGCCTGCTTGTCAGAAAATGATTGTAAAATTTATGTTATAAACTGGAGATGCTTTAAAACTACATCAGTAGCTTGAACAGGCTTCCTGTAAGCAAATATGGCATATATCCGATTTGAGATGATAGCCTCAAATTGATTCGTCTTGAAACTGTGCTTGGTAAAGCATAAACATGTTGCACAACTATAGTTACAACTCGTGGTTAACCCAAACATGCTCACATGTTACAAAATGTATATGCAACCTAGAAAACGTTGTTGAGTTAGGTGTTTCGAGCATAAATTTTAGGACTTTATCTTTTAATCAAAGTTGCGTCTGGCTTACAAACCTAGTCCTCACACCATATTAACTATGGTCCGATACATCGATTAATGTACGGTCTTTCATAGCGATCTTTAGACAGTGTAAAGTTAGAATTTGATTTTGCACATTACTGAGTATTTAGTGAGGTTTTAGTTTCTGGAAAAAGAGTATACTCAAAGGTGAAATCCAGAGTTTGAAACAGGAGAAGGCTTAATCAAATCAGTAAATCTCATAAATGAAATGCTTACGCACCAATTGTTAGAAAATAAATTTAACATACATTTTTTATTTAAATTTGGTCATTCAAAAGATTCATAATGAAACTATACAACTATTATAAAATCAGAATGAAGCCATACAGCTGTACCTTATTCATAAAGGAAAGCTCATTTTGAAGTATACACAAAGAATAATTATAAAATTTATTGTATGCAGGACGCAGATCAATAAGTGACTCAAGTAACCTGTTATTCAAATCAGATTATTGGTTTCTGTTAATCTTTGACGTATGAAACACACTAACTTAAGATGGAGCATATTGATGACTTCGTGATAGATTTGCTGATTTCGCGAGTGGATCCGTGGAAACATCCTTTGATCATGCTTTGAGACATGTATGTGATAGGAAAAGAAACCGATTATCATGCAAATAGGCTTCAAACACATGTTAAAGGCAACAGAAGAGGGAACTGTACAGATGCTTACAAACATTAAGTGTATATAACGGGATAACAACCTTGTCAATTAAGCTAACGAGAGTTGGATATTGGATTCCTTTCAAATTGATAATCCGTATCAAAAGGCCTTGAAAATTTTCCTCGTTGTATTGAATCGATAAAGTAAGTTACATCAATACACTTGTTTAATATGACAGTTGGTTGGATAATTGCGAATAAATGAAACCGGTTTACATAATCCTTGTAGCAGTAAGTACTCCATATTCTTAACCTACATTTTCCAACATTTGAAGTTATCACCTACGGAATGCAGAACCGCGCTTCATAAATGACTTATTAAGTTCAGTACTATGTTAACATTGATACATTGATAGAAATGAATTAAAACCAAGGCTGTCAAGTAGTTTTACCAATACGATATCACTTCCCGTTGCATGTCTTCTTATGATATGTGCTAAAGTATTTTAGATTCCTTAAAAGCTGAAAAACTTTTAAATTTGATTATAGGTGTATATAAATCATCTATTGAGTCTGCGTGAATAACACAAGAAGTTGCATCGTATTGTGGTAAAAATATATCTTGTGGTTTCATGAACGCTTCATTAAATGCAATAACAAATTTTTTACGAGAACCGCTTAAATATTGCAAACTTTATTGTTCGTAAAAGTTAAATGCTTGAATATGTGCAACATAAAATTTTGAGAGGAGAACAATTATTTAAACATTCTGTGAATTTGAGAATTCAAAACGTTCTTTTGCAAACATATTTAAATTGAATATATGCTTAAATATTATGAAATTACGAGCTTTAAATTGTTATTAGTGAAAGACCTTATTAAAAACAAGCAGCATTTAAAATCACGATTAGGATGGTGGTTCGTAGTACGGAATACTTCCGTAGTAAACCTTGAAACATAAAAACTTTATGTTTATTGGCCGTAAAATATAAATTTCGACGTAAAAACTGCGTTCGTATCGGTCTTAGACCCATGTCGAATAAAAGACTGAAAAAATCCTTTCTCCTTAAAACGCTACAAATTTCAACAGGAAACTAATACCCTTTACACTTATACACACTGTCCGATCTGTGTTTGGAAAAATTCATCATTTATGTAACAAAAAGGGTGTCAAAATTCATATCCTAAAAAAATAAAATTCTTATCCACTCTTATCATTTTTTGATTACTTTTTATAAGCTTAACTTTTGAACAAAAAGATGAAACCCTTTGCAAACAGCTATCCAGGTTAGAGGGACAAAAGTGAAAGAGGGAAACATAAGCTTTTTGGATACTTTTTCCATGAGGACAAAACTAGGACATGCATATTTTATATTGGACAACCAGACCCTAATCTGAGTATGAACTTGAGTTCTTATTTCATAACTGACTGTGTCTGTAGTTAATACATAATCTCTGGAGAATGTGACTTTTGCAAATATTTTCGATTCTTACGGTTTAACCAATTTGTTTCCTAGTATATTGTAGCTTCCTGAAGAAAATTGTAAAAACCGCAAGCAGATTTCAATTCGAAAGAAAATATATATCACGTGCGTACAATGTTAATCATTGAGAAGGACTCTATCTGATATCATTTTTGACTGATTTCCTTGCATGAGAAATTTTCAAGCTTCTACGGAGAAAAATTTTGACTATATTGAAAATGAAACGATTTACAAAATGTTTGGAAAAGTGTAAGCTTGTACAAAAAGCAAGGACAATTTGGGATCTTCCACTAAACACGTACCAAGGCAACATATGCACGAAATTACGGTTCCATGGAAATATTTTAGAATATTGCAAAATTTCATACAAACATCTTATCAAATTACATTACCAGTAAGCTACTTGAGTCACAAAAAAACATTTTGCTGCTTCTGTTAATGTAACGAGCGCTCATGACATCCATGATTACAGCCTGAGGCTGTGTATGTACACTTTAGCTTAACCGTATTTTTTGATATATGACAAGGTCATCAGGTACAGTTTGAAAGCTCTGTTGATCTTGGCATAAAACAAAATTCATTTGTGAAGCAAATGTTTTGAATTTAAGGTAATATTTGGCAATTGTCGACGATAAATCCAAATTTTTCCGATAAGTAAATGCCTGAACAATTTTTATGAACGAAACGATTTCAGAAACGTAGAAACTTCGTGCGATTACCTATTTTTTAAGTTTATTGAGTTAAAATTTTGGGAAACACGTCTCTGATTGTTTGTCTGGTTAAAGAGTCGTAGATTTCTGATTCTTTGAAATATTTCTACAAAGTGGAACTTTGTCTGATTCACGGTAATCACTTTTTTTCAGAAGTGCAATCAAAAATTTCTTCAATATCAAGTGTCCCCGGGTGTCACAAATTCTTGCTAAGTCTTTTGTAAAATACCAATCTACAGAACACAGGATGTTTTCTTCGCTGGAAACAATTTCCAGAAAATTTGTTTGTATTTGAAAAACCTTTATATGTTTCATAAATAGCATATTTAATGAAATACACTTTTGAATAACTACCACAGGAACAAATTGTCCTTGGGCCACTGGATACAATTTTATTTAATGCATTTAAGTCTTAAGGAATCCTTCATACTTTTGGAAATACGTCAAAAATATGCATAAAAATTTTGTAGTTGTACTGACGATTCACTCAGATATGAACATTTCTCAGGAGACCACCAAAATCTGTTTCATCTAAGATTTCCCTAAGGTTTCTTTCATTAGAATAGCAATAGCAATAATAACAAATTTGAAGACGACGGAAACATGGATGTTATAAGGCGAATAAATTTCATCCCTGTATGTATTACTATGAATAACAGCGAATTTATGTTCAATTTTGGTCCACATAACATTTTTCCTTGACGAAAGGTTTCAAGAAATCTGAAAAACAAAAACATACTGTTACATGAAACAAATAGATCACACATAAACATAGTAAGCAATTCCAAGTACAGCTCCTAAAAGCACTTCTGCCATTTTTATTTGTTATATGACAAAGTAAAGAGGTTCTTTCATTTGTGCCTTAGCTACGTCACATGATATTATAAAGGTTTATTGACAAAAAATTTAACATTATTAACGCTTTTTAGCTTCTGGGAATGATAAATCAATTTTGCAGAACGAAAGTAGCTGTTATGACAGCTGTAACTTGTTCTTCTCCAATTCTCATTTAAACACACACACAAAACAATAGTGTACTTATTATCAATAGTCAAAGAGTTAAAGAAGTAATATTCTTCCTGGAATTATTCATTGATTGGTTTCTTTTTAAACTTCGGGTTTGTTATGATTCCACACTTTGCACTCTCCCTCTGTACCTGCCAATTGTATAAATAAAAAGCTTAATAATTTTACAAGACAAATCTCACATTGAGCTAATCATTTTGAAAATTTTCAATTTCATAAAAACGCTGCGTGAACTCTACTTCCATTAGAAGCCTTACCTAAATTCCAAGAAAATGATTTATTCATGTATTATAAAAACATTTCTTTCATCGAATTTCGATATAAACATGGGTTGTGCCATTTTCCGTCATCCCTTACTGTTAAAAGGTTTTTATAAAGTAATGACTCACTTCCGGAATCTAAAAAATAAATTTTGTATAGCGACCCGCCGAATTTTTCATGATTTTTGAATTACTACATTTCAGGGTTAAGTACATGAACTACAATTTACAAAATGTAAATTACGAATTTGTAGTAATTTCGTGAGTTAATAGCATCTAATAAAAACACATTTAATAAGAAACATTTATGGAAATTGTTACGAAGAATCACTTTTACGTACGTTCGGTTCTTGTGTTTTACGAGTATTTCTTGCATGTACAAAATAGTTTCCAAACTTGTGAAATATATTCTGAAAACGACCCGGAAGGTGTATGTATGTCCAGCTTTCCTGCAAAGAAGTAGATTTCTGAACCGGAAACACCTTTTGATGTTCCTTAACCAACCAAAAGCCGAACTTTGTAAGAAATACAATTTTCTTATGCACATTTCGAAACTTATTCCTACTCGACTTTGGATACTTGGTAGAAGTAAAACGTAACGTCTGAAATTCTTCAGGAAAATTTATTGCTATAATAGAAGTAAAACGTACAACAGGATAACAAATTGTATTATATAAGTGAAAGTCCAGCCTGAAACGATTCATGCCATAAATTAAATAGACTAGTTCATGTGTTGAAAAATACCTGAGTAAGACTTTCTTTACTTTAACAGAAGATTCTGCAACAAAATTGCAAAGTCTCACTAAATTCATTCACCTTTAAAAATCAGGCGTAGTTAAATTATTGACTTGTGTATATGAGCCCTTAATAAATTCTGTAGCATATTATAGTTGACTGGGTTTTCTGAAAAAAAAATTAATGAAATACGATTGACACAATTTACTGCGTACAAAATAGTGCATAGTTGCACTTTCCGTGATTTAATGCCTCATTCTGTGTTTCATAAACGTAGATTTATTAGAACATAGCAAGTGCTAGTTATGTAGGTCGGAGCAATCAGATTTTGTATTTACTGGATTTTATAACCAAAAAATAGGTCATAGCAAGTCTTTCAAATATAAAGCTAAAACTCCCGAAATATTTACATTGAAATATTCAAAACTTCAACTTAAAAATGATTTTGTTACTAATTGTCGTAAGGAAACCTTTGAGATGTTCTTGGAGTAAATAGAAAGACACATTTGCCCATAGGTACACATGTTTTCTTCGCAAGGAAAGTATTATGTTGTTTTCGAAATCACTTGGAAAATATCAACAGCTCCGCAACACCATCTTAGTACCTTATCTAACAACAAAACACAACATGCTAAATATCCTATATAGGGAAAGTATATAATATAACTAACATAGCTATTCATAGTTTGACTTCTCACAGTTTTATAAAAAGTTAAGCGTTGCGACTCCTACGTTCTACAAGAACTCGTTGTGTAAACACAACCAATAAATTATGAAATTTACAAAGCATCGCCGTTAAAGTTAAAGAGGAAAATTCCATGTTTATATTAGGTTTCCTTGAAAATTCTTTTTTCAGTTATTTCTTGTTTACTTCCAATTGAATTATTGAAACCAGCATTTGCAATCTATACAAATACGAGCCACATAAAGACAAAGGTTTATTACATCGCTAGATAAAGGTTTCGCTTGTCCTCGACACCTGCTGCACATAATAAACCCATCACATTAATGCAATACTGTCAATTCTTGTGAAATCTATATATAATAGTATTTATATTGCTACGTACACTGGTAGCATATGCAGTGCGACATGAAATAAGGGTTCAACGACTGGAAACATTTGTGCTTGAACCATAAGAAATAAACTTCCAGACAAAATATAACTCTATCTTGGAGCTATAAAGTTGTGAAACTCATATAAGAAGATATGCTTTTCTTAAGTCACTTATCGTCTCGTTATTTTATTTGAAATCTGTAGGTGGAATTTTAGCTATTTCAGTAAATTTATGCGTCACTTCTGTTTAGTAAGTTATTTAAATTACGTCAAAAATAGGTTTGATTGATGTGTAAGGAAATAATTCTGAAATAAGTACCAAGGACTATCGTAGACACAACGTCAACAGTATCTTTCGCTCAATAATGAAAGCAAGTATGTACTTGAAACTACGAGTACTACACAAATTTCTTGAACAAAATTAAATACGTTCAATGATTTTAGATCTATTTATAAAAATGAAAGGGTTGTCTTACACTGTAAGGGCGTTTCGAATCAATCAAATATCCCTTAATATTTCAAAAGAGCACGTGAATCAATTTATAACTGTGATGTTTGATGGACGCGTCAATCAAATGTGTGGGTGTAAAACAAATAGTTATTAAATCTTAGTTGTTGATATAGAATGTGTTAAAATTAGACGACTTAAATCAAAATAGCTCGCACCATTTTGATTCAGTATGAAATACGTTTCATGACAATTAGTGAACTAACGGAGAGCAAACGTTGCAATCGACTACACACTGCAAGAGAAAAAATCGAAAGGCGTAGTCAAGGTCCACGCCGTAAATTTTTCGTGAAAATGTCGGGATAAAATTATAATACGTGTTTCTTATTAGTATGTACTTAAATCCATCTTTTTAATACAATGGTTATATAGAGTAGTACGGTTTGACAATAGATTAATCACAAGTTTATTGTTTTGCGCCGTTTTTCATTTCTTCTTCGATGCTTCCGAAGGTCTGACAAATTCGTTTGATGCGAGATTTCTCTAATTTGAGTTTTTTACAATTCGGTGCATATTTCCGACACGTATGAGATGATATCTTCCACTATTTCCAATTTTCAAATTAATACCGATTTTTACTTATATTTCGGCGAATATTTTTATTGTTTCCCTTTGGTAGTTATTTTCAAGCTCTTTACAATGATAGGCAAATCAACATTTTAGCTAAACGCGTTCTCACGCTACACTCATAAATATCTATACACAACGCTATGTAGTAACAATCACGCGTAGGCGCTTACACTTGCCCGATGATGTCACGGGCAAAACAAACGCTGCGCAATAAATACGTTCAAATATCCTCTATCCGCTGTGATCTCAATCGTTGTTATCGCATGATTAGTCTCTTAGTTATTAGCGATTGAAATATAACCGTTGCAACACTAGAATGTTTGACTGGCTATCAATGTACATACTTAACGAGAAGAAAGACGGCACAGGCCGCCACACATTTATAAACACAGCAAAGTGCAAAAGGCTTGACACCACACAGGTACGGAAGATAACAGATAACCGAACGATTCATGACTTGTGGTTAATTAGCTGTGAAAAGCAAGTATTCAAAAAATATCCTTAGCATGGTTTGTATATTTTAATTGACATAGTTATTATAATACATGCATAAACAACAAGAAACATTTGTCAATTATAATTTTTTCAATAATTACGACTTCAAATCAAAGCTTGACAGTGATTGGATTTTCCGTCTTGTATGTAATAAGCGAAAATCTGTCACCACCATTCTGTAATATTTTTTCATGAGTACTAATAAACCATCAGCACTGTTAAGTATTATTAATTCCGCGGATTTAATCAAAATTCTGTCACAATTTTCGTTAATTAACTTTAATTTGTTCTGAAAATAGAACAAGTGTATCACGACAGAAGTCACTCTGATGTATGTAGCTTATCTCATGGGACGCACTATTTCTCGATGTAACGAATAGAACTTTATTTACTTCTGATGATTTATTGATTTTTCAATCCTGAATTCACATGCTGCCACAAAAACCTTTTCGTGCCTACTCTTTGCACATATTAATGTAACCCGATTAACTTGGTGTTTTCACGAACTTGTCTCTAGTATGCTTTACGTTTAACATATCTGCGAATTAGCCTTTCAAATTTCACTTCACCGCTTTACCCTTGGTTTCAATCTAGGGCAAATTTGGCCCTTTTATTATGATTTGACTAGAAGACTTCAAGATTATACCACAGCATGCATGTATAACACAATCAAAACGTAATATCTTGAATTTGAGGAGACTTTTACTTCAACATATCAAATTTTTCATTGGGACTTTCGATAGCATAATCTAGCATATAGAGATATGCCCTTATAAGCATTTGAGAAAAGTGAGAGTCTGCAATTTAATATGGACTTCGAGTTATCCAATTCTCATTAAAAATGAGAACAAATATTTAATACTTAACCTACCTAACAATAGATGGCAGCAAAATTTCTATTGAAAAATTCCAACTGCTGCTGATTCCATTGATAACATGCTTCAAACCAAGAAGTGAAAAACAAAATCTAAAGCTGAAAAATCAATTTCCTAAGTGGAAACTTTTCACAGATTTCCATTGAACTAGGATTTTGCCTAAGACTCCGAAAATTTCATCTCGAATTTCTCCATCAAAAAAAGTGTGCACGTGAAAAGGGTTCCATTATATTTGGGTAAGGAAGTTGACATAAATCATTTCAGACATTCAAGAAGTCCGTAATAAATTCAACGCCTTGCGAAATTTCCTGCGAATTTGAGACTAAATTGTAAATCGAATCTTTCTTGTCAGCAACGATACAACACATTCCATTTCGTCACTTTGCTTTTCATGGCATTAGAATAAGAGGCACTGAGTCCTTATTTATCGCAAAGGCTATTCTTAGAAATCCTTCACCATGGGAGAAAATGTGAATATTCTGAAAGAAGAGATTTCACAGGCAATCAACTGGCTATTCTGACAAATATTTGTGAGCTAACACCTTAAACTCCTGAAAATTGAAGAAAATCGCTTGATATACGTTTTACGTTTGACAATTCAATAGTATATGGCCAGTAATAATATGCAGATTTATGTCTCAAGAATGATAATTCATCCCACCCAAAGCTCAATTGCTACTTAAGGCAAAATGACAATTGAATGAACAAAGATAATCCATACAAAGGAATTCGTAATGTAATTTTACAAGAGTAAAAAGACAAAGTTGCTAATGAAATTTCTTTTGAAGAAGTAAGTTAATGCAAAAAAATGAAATTATATTACTGCGAAAAATGCATTATCTCCTTTTTCGGATTAAAGCAAATCGACGGAACTAAGACTTTATCTCGGTGCTGGCTAATTTTCATTGGATTTAGTTTTAGTCATATTACACTAGGTTATATGTTAATTTCTTGCACATTTGAAAATCACAGATAGATATATACATACGTTTAACATTTTCCGATTAAAGTAACCAAAACGAGTAAAAAAATATATATATATATTCAATGGTTTTCTTAAAGAAGATGTGAATTTCATATGAAAGATGAATAATAGATACAGATATATTCAAGATCTGCTTTCTTAAGAATAAACACCCAGAATCTTATTATGAACTCTAAGCCGGTAATCCACTTACAACCAAATATATATTCAAAACAAATTAAAATAAGGAAACCTTTTCATATTTTTATTCACTTGGATAGACTAATTGAATTCTATTTAAGGACAACACCTGCCCCAAGGACAGTCATTTGTTATTAAGAGATAATTGTATTTAACTAAAGCCTTAACAAGCGTTTACGAAGGACTGTGTATAAAATTTTAGGTTTCTTTTTAAGGTTGTTATGATTTTGTTTGAAAACACACAATCAACTTTAATGCTTCGGTATTTCTACTATTTAATAAGAAAAACCCAAGTATGATGGAGTTTGTTTCGAAATAGTCCTTTCTATGCAAAAAGTTTGTCAAGTTAACCACACATTCCGAAGCCGAATGTTACTTCTTGGAAATCGAAATGATCCTTTGGATTCTGGTTTTTATATAACGTTACTAAAATTCCATCAAATAAAACCATAATATCTGACCTTTACAACCAATGTAGCAATAAATGATATCAGTATGGTTATGAACATTTATTCAAATAACAGTGGAATTAATATTAATTTTTAAATCATAATAATATAATATTGATATCTCTTTGATACGTCATCAGGTTCAAGCATTGGTTACATAATTTGATGTATGAACCACACAAATTATTGGATCAATAATAGGGTTTTGAGTTTTATTAAATACTTACTATGAAATTTTGCCTTAAAGATATAAACAAAATTATTCTGTAGGGATGAAACAGGAATAAGCCGATGAACAACATAAAATATATTTGTATAGTATTGTCCTTTCAAATCAAAACATGTTTTTCTAGAAAATTTTGTGAAGATTAGCTACAACTGGACCGAAAACCTAAACCTAGTATACATACTTCATGTGATACTCGCTTACAAAAGTGTACGTTGTTGGATTGGTATCCTACAAACATAGTATCACTAGTGTGGGTACTTCTGAAAATTAACGTGGATCCATTAAATATGCTGATGAATCTTAGGAACAACTTCAAACAATTGCAACTTATTTTAGAAAACATTTCAAAAAGAGGTGCTGAAAGTGCACTCGTAAAAGTAGCTCATCAACATTTTCACGTTAAAAACTGTTTATCTAATTCGAATCTGAATAAATCAAATCGATTTTCGTTGGATTTGCCGAAAAATTTCGCAGACTTTTACTAAGTTTCCACGTGATAACTACGATGCTAGAACAATGAGAAGTATATTTGCTTATGGTTGTTCGTGCGTTGAAATCTTAAACACGTGCGACATCGAATTTTTACGAGTCCTGACGCCAGCGAAACGCCTTAAACTTATTGTTAGTTAATGCCTACGTTACCCTAAAGTTATCTACTCAGCATAGCAGTCGTGAAATTAGTTTGAAACGCCGCTACAATCTGACAAAAGGAGCTCATTCGGTACCATGGGAGCGATCTAAGTGCCATTAATTCCATCTAAAAACGGCTTCAAATACGTTCATGCATGTAATGAGCATTCCATCACTTTACCGGAAACAGCTATAAAATTGATACCCTGACTGTTGTCAGTTGGTGCTGAAATGATAGCTACCATGGAGAATTTTAATTCGATTACAACCTGCAATATCTCTTCGACGAACAACGTGCTGCGAAATTCAAGTGAAAAACAATTTTCCTCAATCTTCCAATTTTATTACACTTCCAACCGGCAATCTTGCAAAATTGGCTTCATGCAAAAGTGAGAAATCTAAAGACATGCCAAATACTTTATATAATAACGGGGTCCTTGAAGCGAAAACCAATGATAAACAAAAAGGGCGATGAGAGAACATGTTCCAACTCACATGTCTGGTTGATTTATTGCCACGTATCTAGCTGAGGGATGTTAAAAGCTATCTTGTGTCATGCCTGTAGACGGTGGCAAGTTATTGTCCCCTCACAGAAATATTGATTTCTGACATCCTGACTTATAGCAATGCATACAGATACATTGATGTAAATTATTTGTAACACATTAACATGTTTCCTAAATCGATGGTCGTTCAACTTTCACGCTACTGTATACCATACTAAACCGGAGCGTGGAATAATTGTTACTATGTTTACAATAGTCAAGTGGTAGGAGCATGAGATCTTATTCAACAGCTTTGAAGATGGCTTCTGTTTCGTTTACTTTGTTTCGAAAATTTTCCCTTTCACTGTCGAGTGGGTTTCCAGTTACCCCAAAGAAAATGAAAACTCTCAGTGTTGCTATGCTATGTTTGTTGACAATTCCTGAAAACTACTTAGTACATAATCGAAAGTAATAGATTAAATTAATGAATTCTTGAAATGCTATACGATAGACCTATTCATTCGTCCATTCGAAAGAGGAAATTCTCAGTAAATGTTATTCACATTTAGTTGCTAGGATGAAATATAACGCAAAATTTATTCATAAACCTACACTTAGTATCTAGTATCAACTATATTTCATGTTAATACAGATACAATTGAATTGAAAATTTTGCGTGACGTTGACTAACAGGTGCTAAACGAAACAATTAAATAATATTGTTTTATTGTATTTCGAAGGCAAAGAAACTATTTAATGCTTTGGTTGAACATTTAACCGTATTGTGATAAACATAATATGAAGTACAAAATTAATCAAAATTTTTTCATTTTATATCCGATTCATTTAGGTGAAATCTATTAGGTGAGTAATAGTACTCAAAAAGCTTAAACGAAAGCCTTGAACTTACGATTTACAAATTAAACAAATTGACAAATTCGACAAATTTTCACATACACCCTTCCGGTGCACAATCTATTCAACAAATCTATATTAGATGTTTTGATCTTTTAATCGTATGAAAAATCAATCAAAATTTTCGTACATCCATCTTAAATTAAAAAAGAGAACAAATTAGAAAGTTAATGGAAATTTGAAAATCAAACCGAAATTAAAAGAACTTTCATGAAAATATGAAATTACTCTCGTTCTGGTTGCAAAATGTCCAACAATTTTGAAGAAAATGTTGTCAGAATGTCAATGTTAAATTTATAAACATCAAAAACCATAAATGAAATTTTCCAGACAAAAATGTCTAGTTGTCTAACACACTTCGCATGTCAAGATTATCGAAAGCTATTCAACACACAATTTTACGATTTTTCAGAAACAATTCACAATTATTATCATTATCCTGTTCTGCTTCCATAACGTCAAAACGTATAAGCATTTCCAAAATCTATTAACAGGATTACCAATCTATCAAATAAATTTATACCAATCCCATTGCCTTCACACATTATGAACTTAAAAAACCCTAACATCCTGGCTATATATATGACAGAGGTGTCACACAATATGACAATATGTCATTTGTAAAATGTCAGTACATACATTGAATTAAAATTGATTTATAGAGCCTTATAGTCTAAAGTTAGCATAGCTCAGCCCATTTTAATATGCACTGAAATACCATTTTGGGTAATGATGCGTGAGTAATTATATATGGGACGGTAACCATTGAACAGGATTAATGTTCAAATCGACGCCATGATCTTTTGCACCAAAACAAAATAATAGAATAATAATTAATATCTATCGTCGTCAACTCGTTTTTTCCATTAAAGAACGTTCAAAATGTCCTGAGTTAAGTTAACAGGCAAGAAAAAACCCATCAAATATTTTCAGAGATCATATTAATATTCATATTTCATGCACGAGTGACCTTCCGAGTTCGAAAGTCTTAGAATAAGCTTAAATACAGAAAACTTTTTATCCTGATAAACCTGTACCGCCAAAAGTACTGGTTCGACTAATATTATATTTCTGTAGAAGCACAAAACCACTTGTTGCCAGCTCATTGAAGTTTTTGGCTATTGCAACATTGAGCCTGCGTTGGAATTCGCTCTCCAGTTGGAGAAATTGAAGCGAATTATTTCTCCCTATTCAACTTTAGTTTCAATTTTAGTTGATCTAGGTTCTTCTTTGATAAGGACTCCCTGAAGAAATGAATTCAAGTTGAAAGTATGATATGACTGACAGACAACGGAAAATTTGAAATGGAAATTGATTTCCCAGAACTATGTACATTGTGACTAAGAAAAATTAGTTTTGGGTAAAAGGCGAGAGCGTGTTGAGATCAACTAAACCGATGCAATGGAAATGTAGGGCTATTTTCAAGATTCTATATATGAAATAAAAACCGAAAGAAACAAATGGCTGTAAGTTATAGGATGCCCCAATGAAAGTAACCCCATGTACAAGCTTCAGAATGACTGTTCAGTTGCCTGTTTGGAGCTTATATAGGAAACTCTATTAAACCAGCACTGATTTATTACTGCCGTCTCAATAGACAGGAAACGCACAACGATATGCAGCTACAATTTCATTTGATTTATAGGAACAAGGAATTTTTCATTTTAGAAATCCAATCGAATATGGTCTCGAATGAACAAAATCACGATTTTTTATTAAATCATTCCGTTCCGGTATAGATTTATAGGATATGCAATGGGAATTCAAGATTTGTTATTTACTCCTTTGTGACTTTGATTGGAATTTTAGTAACACAAATTCAAGGTTTAGAATCAGATTGTAAATTTTTGATGATAGCATTTAAAGCATATAAATTTAGTGACTTTGTTTTGTACTAAAAATAAAATTCAAAATATACAGAGTTCATTGGTCTATCAGTAAGATAGAGACGTCTTGAAGTATCACACTTCTTAAGTAGTTTAGTATTAAGGAAGTGACTTTAATAATGTCTCATATAGGTACGTCAGACATTCATACACAGTCATTCATATTAATAACATCAACGACATTCAAATTCCGTCAACATTAAAGTCAATGCTTCCAACAATAAACCGTCACGTTGAAAAAAAACCCTGAAACCTTTAAGGAAATTGAACAATTTTGTTGCGTTAAACAGGCGAAAAAGAATTTTCACTTTATTTTTGGCTGTAAAACAACATGACTGACATTTAAAACATCTTAACACAAAACCACCCTAGATAACAAAATTTCAAAGACCATGAATTTTATTTTTCACGTCATTAAGATAATGAACGTGTTTTGTTGAATGCGTCTACACCAAATCCAGTAAAGTTGGTGTTACCTACGTTTTACGTAGAGTTCTTGGAACGGTTCCATGTTCCCTAGTTGTGTTTTTGATCTTGATCCTTAATTTGCCAGAATTCATGTCTCGGAAAACGAAAATGTAAGCATATATTTTACGCAGAAGAGCAGTCAAAATGAAGTAGGTGGTTTGGTTAAAGTGCTATCTCATTTAATATTTATTTTGAACTTTTATATTCCTTCTACTTAAAAAAAAATTAATTTCTTCACAGTTTCTTTCGCCTAAGCAATTCTAGAATTGAATATGACAAGAACGAAAGAGGAATATAACTAACACGTCGAGCATCGTTGTTTGAATTTTCGTAAAGTTTATTTAAAATATATTTTGAAAAATTCACTTTTGTTTGAACGTGTTTTTCCAACGCATGGAAAATTCGTGGCATTTCACATTATGTTTAGGGAGATTTTTCAACACATCTTGATGTATAACCGATCAAATACAAACGTTGACGTAGTCTACTAGTTTAAATGAAACGTAATTATCCAAAATAGTTTTTATATTAAACTTGGCTTTACGGCTAAGCAAGGTCTCGAGACAGCTTTTCTCAAATGGACAAAATGTAATTGGTAAAAACCAGAAAATAAATGCAAAGTTCCTCTGTAAATATCTAACCATACTGGGCAAGTAGAAAGTTTTGGAATTTCCTTCACAATTTACCTTTAAATCCCTAACTTCACTTCAATTGTGGAAGCTTTGCTATAGCGACCAACAGCTTAACATGCGGGCTTTTATAATTGTATACATTAAGTCCACTAGCCACTAGTAATGGCACCACTTTTAGTATTATATTTCCATACTAAAGAAGTTTTCTTTCGATTTATTGTGGTTAGTGGTTAAAGCTTTAGTGTTTCGTATATAACAGAAAGTTATCCTTTGAATTACTGGTAGTAACGATTTGGATCTTGTTGTTAATACCTTAAGCGTGGTGGACTTGTGAATATATTGAAATTTTTGGCTAGGTGAAAAGTGAAACTGTAGTTCAAGCCAGTGCTCAGAGGTTATAGTAACTGCATACTTATAAATTGTTCAAGAAAGAAACTTAAAATTAATGGTAAGCGGTCTGAAGGACTTTTGTGTTGTTCCGTAAATTTGTCAAGGACCCAAGTCAAAAAGGATAAAAGTGAATCTGGTGTAGGTGTGCACGAACCTACTTTGCAGGAAAAGTAAAATTAAATCGAAAATAGAAAATTGAAGTGAGTTATCGATTTTTTCAATAAATTTTCTTTTAGACGTTCAAAGTGGTAAACATATTTTTATGAATTTATAAGCATCGTAATTATCATATAATAATGTACGCTAAAGTGTTTTGTTTCCCATAAAAATTTAATTTTATACACAAACAAATCATGTGAGAATTTCAATGAATTTTAAAATAGAAATTTTCATGAGTCTTCAAATTTATTTAGGCCCAACATATTTGAACATAAATAAGTTTTAATTAACCTAGTTAATATTTTATGTTGAACAAGATAACCAAAATTTAACAAAACACACACTTCTCATTCGGATTAATCACGAATGTTTTAATCATTTTCTGAGACTTTAATACTGGAAATGTGTGTAAATTTAGAATGATTAATCTTAAGTGCGTTAAATAATACTCCCTAAATTTGCCAAATTCTAAGGCATTGTAAATGGAAAAGATGATTATGCAAGTCTAACTTTGGAAAACGAAGTGTACTTTCTGGTGATTCGTATAATATCCCAAACATTCAGTTCTGTTACCCATTCATTCCAAAATTGCAAAAGAACGTTGAATTATTCTGAACATTCGAATAGTTTCACATTAATCAAAAAACATTTAAGAACACTCTATCTTTTTATATGACTTCATTATATTTAAACCCACAAGCGATTAGGGTAATCCCATTTTAATATTTCATTTCTCAAACGTAACCTTGGTCCTATTAAAAGAAATTATCGTGCGAAGGTTCAACTTATTTTTATCGCATTTGTATATTCGGCAAAAACAAAGTTAACCAAAATACATTAAGAAAAAGAATTATAAAAACACGCAATATACCTGTAAGTTATGATGTCAATGTACGTTAACCTACAAAACTTGACCGAATTTCTTATCCGGAATCGAAGTTTCCTCACCGCTAATTACTACCAAAGACCCAAAAGAGGGGATATTATGTATTCATGTCTGCCTGATAACCTGTACTATTTCATTGACCTAAATGAAATGTACATCTACAAGAAATATATAATATCTTCATGAAGCAATTTCCTATAGGAGTTTCGGATCCCTTAAAGGACTTGGCAAAAAATATTACTGCCAGTTTAGCTCGAAATCATTAACCGCAAATTGATTCTCGAGTGTTTGCCATTCATAAAAATAACTCGTAAATACTTTCGCAGAAAAGACTTGAATACTTGTTGGGAAAAATATAATTTGTTTGTGAAACAAGTTTTTATTTTGCGCACAGTTCTTCTTCAAAAAATGTATCCCCCATAACTTGAGAATTTACCGCAATAAAATTCCTCTTCTTGGAATAAACCCGAAGGGAAACAGTGTTATACATAACATTCAATTAAAGCGACCTATTAATTCGACGAAGGGTTGTATTATTATAATTACGACTAAACTCAGTAATATGTTGAACTATCATAAATGTGTGTATATACCTCTGATAATTGCTAAAGTGTTTTAATTTTAGATCTTTATCACATTGAAATGAAATCAAGTGATTCAGTAGGTGTATAATTTTTCTCGTGTTACTATCTACAAATTTTATTTCTCGAAACGTGTGCACTTACTCCTGCTTTGTGTATCTTTAAAAACGCCTACCAGGAAATGTTTTCGGAATTTTAATTTATAAAAAAGTCAATATCAATGAATCTCCGTATAAAGTAATGTAAATAACTAATACAGCACACAACTCGTGAATGTAAATTTATCGTCCCGGATATTACTTCTTGCATTATATCCATTATAGTGAGTTGAAAGGAAATAGTGGTTTCAGGAAATACAAATGTCGTTGTCCAGTAAAAACCATATTCTTTCCAAAGCTAGAAAGCACCAGAGTACTATACAACATATTTGTGGGGAGCATGAATAATAAATTGTTACATACATTGCATCATATGCATGGATAAAATCTAAGCATATATTTCCATGCACAAACAAAGCATAGTAGGCAATTATGTTGTATGTACATATGTTCCAATTGGTGTTAAACAAACCTTATGTTATTATTGTGTTTTGCTTTCTGTGCCGTTCATTCACGGATTTCAGTTCCAATTTTATTTGCCGATCAGCAGGAGGCGCTAAAATTATTTTGAAATGATCAACAACATATAGCATAAACGCATAATTATTTCAACGATTTCTAATGAATTTCAGTTAAATCCAATTAACACTGTCAACTGAACATTATTTGTGGAAGAATCTTACTTAGTTGCAAAATTAATCTCTTGCCTGCGTTTTCCGATTCAGTTTTATTACTACAATTTAAATCCCAATAAAACTAAACGTTTATCAAATTAACAGCTATTTTCCGCTTATTCACTTCGAACATTCAAAATCAATAACATGTATAATTCTTGTAGGAAGTGTTATTAAACTGCTTAAATTCAACACATGTAACCCTTCTCTAATACATTAGTCGAAGAAGCATGAAAGTTCCCAGTTCCTGATTTAAACAATTCATTTTCTAACAAGAAAATTGTTAAACACAAATAATCAGAAACTACCTTGACGTCAATCATGCCGTTTGTTTTTCCAAAGACGTGTGTTTGACTAAGTGGCTAATAGAATATAATTTATGGTCTATGAACAAACTGTAGGAAGGTGAACAAATCAAAAGGGCAAATTTTGAACTTAATAGTTGAAACAGTGTTATTGACTTCGCAAGTTCCTTAGAGACAAAATTTGTTTATATGTGTATTCATTGTATACAAATTCTATTATCCTGGCATAAAATTTCATCATTACAAGTAAGTTTTTCTTGTTTAATTAATAGTGATAATCTACAATTGTCTTGAATTTTAAGTCAAGTTTTCCCGTTTTCTTTGTGGGAATGTTATGTGCGGATACGATATCTGGCTATGTAGATACTAAGATCTAATAGTTTTCTTCATCTCCAATTGATATGTACAACTTGTGGTTAATGACTGTGACTAAAAAATTTAAAGCAGTAATTTTTACTTAATATTTATATCTTACTACAAAAAGGATTATCTACACTAGACGAACACATTTTGCCTTCTTTGGCTTCTCCAACATACTGCAATGTGACAATGTTTTGAAATTTGTGTATGCCAAACGGTAAAGGGAAATCAAGTAAATTTCTATCATTACAGAAATTCATGTCATGTGCGTGCAAGAGGCGGAAATGCACTTCACGTGGAAATTTTGTATTTTATTACAAAATTCCCAATATCCAATATCCAGCTGCTTATGCTTCACGAACGATGAGCAATGAGAGTCAATTACTTACGCTTCAAACAATAGATGGGTTGAGTTTAATGTTTGTAGATTATAACATATTGATTTATTTTATAAATAGAGATTCCTTCAACAAATTCAAGAAAAGTAAAGACAAATTAAGTGTTTATTGGGGAAAAAAAAAAATATCAGTTCAATAATTCATATCAAAACCATTTGGGCTTATGAGTGTATAATAACAAACAGTACATTTTGGTGACTAGCACGAAGAAAATCTAAAGCCGAACGTTTCAACATTTCTGTACAAACCATTTTGGATATCGGAAAAACATTAAATGAAATTATGTTTCATTATTTAATACAACCTGTGTTGACAATTTCATGGAGCAATTTGAAGAGCATGGTTTTGTGGTCTTCTTGCACGGAATTTCATTCTAGTTCAAATACGCATTTATTTGAATAATTAATGATCTAAGAGAATATTGTTGAAATTTTGTGACTGTTAATTCGGATAATTACCTACATACAATCGAAATGAATGATTGAATTTGTCTTTCCTTTTAAAACACACAATTAATGTTGTCAATTCACTATGCCACATAGAAAGTGACAATTTTATGACCTCAATTTGTTGCAATAACTTTCATTTGAAGTTTATTCACTTATTGTTAATGAGGTTGCAGTATTATCCTGAGACCAATTCAATCGATTTCAACCCAATTTAATAGTAAGTACTTACCTTTTTCACATTGCAATATTATAACTGTTTCAGCATTACCAAAATTTGAATATAATTCGTGGAATTCTAATCTAACATTGGAATTTAAAATAATGTTGAATTCATGGCTTCTGATCTAATAAAACCTCTTTCTACACAAAGTGCACGATAAATGGCAATTCAACGATATGAAACCTAATTTAGTACATCATTTATAACAAAACCAAATTTTCAGAATTTTCACCATTTATCAGAAACAAATGCTAGTTACATGCCCAATGAAATTGGTTACGAAGTAATAACGTTCCTAAGCGACATGGTATAGTTGAGAATGTGAAACATTAACGTCGGCATATGCAAGTAATACAAATGAAACCTGCCAACGTAATGTACAAAAATCTACAAAGATTTATTTGACAAGTGCGTGAAATTAATCTTGAACATATATCACTACTAGAAATTATAGAGAAAAGCTGGAATTGAAAGAAACATTAAATTGAAAAATTTAAAATATTATTTCCATACTTTAGTTGTGTTTATATAAACCACTGATTGAACGTTATTATATGAATTTAATTGTTTGTTTGAATAAACTTACCTATCTACAACAGTAAACAACACGCGAATGAAATATTTTCACCTGTTCAATGAATCAATATAAAGTTTATTTTAAGAATTACATCAACCCTGAACTTAACAAACAACCAATTGTTAACGAGAATCCCACAAAGTGTCCCAGCAAGTATTTTATGTACCTTTGTTTTCTGTGACGCCTATCAAAAAAGAGAAAGATATTTCTTAATAATGATGAAAGTCTCGTTTAAAGATTCTGGAGTTTTAACTATGTTCATATCTTCTTGCACAACTAAATTTCACTTAGTTCAAGCCGTGCCTTCTGTTGAAAACTGAATTTTCCATGAAATTCAAGATATTATTAAAAAAATCAATAACCCCATCACATTATCGTGTCAAAATTGATTAAGTTATTAACTTAAAAAACGTTGCCCCAACATAAATATTGACATTAAATTGTCGGGTTAACGAAATTCTGTAGAATAGTAGTTAATATTTGACACTAACGGCAAAGTAATTGTGACTTATTTGACTCCTTTCTTATAGGTTACGTTCCAAAAGGATACCTTCAATTTCCGAGAAAGTCATAAAAATTTAACAAGTGCACTTGACAAGAAGGATACCGGAAGAAACCCAAAGTGAAATTTGTTTGTATGAAGAATCTTCTTCCATTTGATGTGAGTGGAAATGAACCGGAACGGAGAAAGTTTGTCAAGCGGTAGTGGTAGTGGTGGAAGTGCATCCTCGATACTGCCCTCAACAGCACAGACTCCTCATTGTGGTGAAGAAAGACTTGTGGTATGTTAGACATGACAACACACTATCAAACAAATGCCTATGTATGGAAAAGCATAATGAATGAAGGTTCCTTACTTTTATAGGTTGCCGTTCGAATACGACCCAGCACTGAACAGCCTGAGAATAAGTGCATTCAAATTCTGTCTGGAAGGACCCTACTTTTTGACGAGGGAAGCAAAAATAGACCGAGGAAATATGCTTACGATTTCGTATTTGGCGAACAAAGTACACAGGTAACCACTAACATATTCTTACTTATAAACCATAAATTTATTCTTATGTTATTATCATAAGGCAATACACACAAGCAATATCACGTAAAATTCCATCAAAAGTTCTAACTTGTGTACCTACATTTCCTTCTTAGTTAGGTGGGAAACTTGGGAAAGTAGCACTTAGCACCTTAGCTGAAGTTTGTCTATCGATTTCAATTTATCCATGCTCTTTGTAAAATATAAAACGTTACAGAGTGATAAAAACAAGGATTGGGTTTCTCGGCTTAAAAATGTACATTTTTCGTTCTGCGCATTAAAATACTCATGTAGATAGATTTTTAATTTTATCATACATTTTTATGGAGATAAAAGCAAACTCCTTCTACAGGTAAATGTAGTTTCAATAAAAACATTCACCGCAGTTTAATTCAAGTTTTAATATCGTAAAGGATTTTCTGTAATTGTTTGGTTTAGTTATAAATAATTTATTATCGATTTGCTCGTTGTGAACAACATTACTCAGGATAAATGAATTTTCATTTAAAATCGATTTAATGAAAGAGTGCGAGTTTTCATTCAATTTGATTCTGTTCATGCACTGCCAAGTCATTTTCATCGTTTTTTGAATAAAAAGTCATTTCCGATAAAATCTTCTTTTACATCTTGATTTGTATTGTATATGATTGAGAGAAAGCTGGTCGCAATTAAGTGACAAAAGGAAACATTGTACTGATAACGAAACAAGAAAAGGACAAAAATTTCCATAGTACCAATACACTTAGCCGTAATTGTTTTGAAATATAATTTCTGTCTTAAATCAGTACAGCTTGTCCCAGAAAACCTGACAGTAGGATAACAAATTTAATTCTGTATCGAAAGTAAATTCCGCTTTGGAATTATCTGGCAGCTTTACCCAGCATTTTAACTTGATCTCAATTTCTATTTGTTTTAGCCAAAGCTATAGCGAGTGAGGATATGAAGGGTATTCCGAAGAAACTACAATACAAAACACTTAATCTTTTAATACACTGTATAAATTCAGACTTCATAAGGATTTGAGGATTTTTCCGTTCCGAATTTAATGAAATTTATTATCGGTCGGTTAACGATAATAGTGTATTTCTCCGGAAATTCAAATTTTTCTAGTCAATTATGTTAAAGAAATTTCTGTCAAGATCAACTTTCCCTTATGTAAAATGAACCGCATCGTGTTTGTAACAAAAACCGAAAGACGTACTCAAGGTCTGCGACGCATATTTTCCGCGAAAACATCGGAATAAAATTATAATAAATGTTTTTTATCAGTATGTACCTCAATCAATCTCTTTAATGTAATGGTTATATAGAGTTGTACGGTTACAGAATAGATAAAGCGCAAGTTTATTGCTCGGCACCGGACATGTGAGGTTTTTTGAATTCATTTGATGCGAGCTTTGTCTGATTTGGTTCTATTCACTTCGGCGCACATTTACGACTCATATAAGACGATATCTTTCATTTTTTCAGGTTTCAATTTAATACCGATTTTCACGCATATTTGGGCGAATATTTTTATTGTTTCACTTCAGGTCCTGGTAGTTATTTTCAAGCTCTTTACAATGACACCCAAACCAACGTGTGAGAAAAGACGTTTTCACGTCAAAAACATAGAATTTTTAAAATTTCTCGATTATTGAGAAAAATTTTGTAGAAAGCAGTTCACTGTAACTACAGAAATATTGACTATTGGACTGTCAATGACATAATGAGTACTTCTATTAAGATTATATTATGCCCGATACAAACAAATTTTCACCCATGGTACGTTAAGGAATTTTTAACCTCTTGAAAACATCCTCTTTAATCGCTGTTTAGTGGTTCATTTCCCAATGAAGATAAAACAAAAGATTCCGAGGGGAACAAAATGTTCTCACAAAGATAAATATCTTAAAATAGAACATAGATAGCCTACACAGGAAGTTTTTGTTCATGCTTGTTATCCTTAAATATTTACTCTTGAATCCCGAAGAATCAAAAAATTATATTTTAAATGCCATCAACCGCCAGATATCTTAAAAATTTAAATAGAAATTCTTTTCTAAGTCTTAACATCAAACCAACTTCACGGAAACGTAAATTTCTTAAGGTTTCTCTGTATTCTCTTAAATCTTTTATCTTATAAGTTTTTCTTAGATTTTTTGTTATTCTGATCAAAATCGTCTTATATAAAGGTTTATAACAAAACCTAGAAATGCGGAACGCTTAAGATAAAATGTTAGCCTTTGAACAATAATGTCATGATGCATCTATAATTTCCTTTACTCGCGTTTAAAATGTACAAATGTTTGTGAAAAGATATTTTTGATTTAAAACTAAATGATAATACTTCTGGATAATTAAAATTGAAACTTGCTGAACATAAAATTTTCAATCGTTACGGAAAATATGTTGCATATATGCAGATACTTCCTCTACTTTTGTATATCGGTGTAGTTTCCAAATAATTTAGATTCATTTATATGTAAATACCGACACTAAACTTCTCGTATTTTGTGCTATAGCTTAGCTTACTGTTAAACTTTTATGTTTCCAGGAAGAGGTTTATCAAAAGACAACAGCCCCACTAGTCCTGGATGTTTTAAATGGTTTAAATGCTGCAGTTTTTGCATATGGTGCTACTGGAGCAGGCAAAACTCATACAATGCTTGGTCCGAATCCAAAAAAGGCAGCCACACCTGTTTCCGATATGCCACCAAAGACAGCATATTCAACCCATGGTGATGGTTTAATGGTTAAGGCGATCGATGAAATATTCCGGCATGTTGAAAGAGCAGAAACTTCTAATACGTTTAAGGTAAAATTACACAATTACTGCAGCAATTATTTCAATGGATATTCAGGTTCATACAAGAACAAGATTCTAGATGGTTGCTAGAACTATGGTATCATGTCAAAAGTACCTGTATGAAATTTCGTTCCATGCACTCAAACCACACTATAAAACTTTTTCCATGCAGCGTGACTTTCAGGACACGAATAAAAGGAAGTAGGATACATATTTGAGTCGCGAATAGTTAACATATTTTTGGCACTGTTAAATTGAAAGGGATATACTTGGTTCACGTATATCGGAATATCTTTGAATATCGATTTTAAGTTGGAAGAACATATCCTCTTAAGTAGGATGTTATTTTTAAATTGCAATTCCTTTCCATGTTGCTTTAAAACCGACCGAAAGTAAATTTAAATCAAGGCAAAGACAAAACTCGTTCTATAAATATTTCACGCGATGATACAAGAATTTGGACACAACAATAGTTTAGGTACTGGGGTGTCTCAAAATGTCATTGTTTAATAATTCAAACCTTTTTCAAAATTTACTTTAATCTAGGTTACACAAATTTTTATGTATCTAAAATGTATTCAATAATTTAAAATCTACGTTTGTACTAAACATTAAAAAGTGAAAATCGTTGCAGACAATATCCTGTTGTTTCTTATTCTTAGGTTTTAAAAGCTACTTCATCGAACTACAGCCTATCATTATAAATTTCGTTTTTTGACCTAAATTCCTAAAAGTTCTTTCCTGTTTGGAAAATATTCGATAAAGGTTATTAAAAACTCGAGTTCAATGGTCGTACGACACCATTATATGTCCTTCTGCTTCCTGATTCCGTAGACAATGTTTTCATAAATTGAAGGTACGTTGCGTGATAGGTACGAAGTGACACTATTTCACATGTGAGTAGAAATCGGGCATATTAATGATACATATGTGTTTTGAAGGTGACTCATAGACAGCATTTTCCATACGGATTTATATTACGCAAAGTGAATTCTAGTGCCTGTCTGTAGTTACAATCATACTTTATAAATATTTTATAATTAAACTGAGCAGGTTTACAACAGTAAACATTCCAAAGATGGTTATAAATATTACCCAACCCTCACAGTAGCAGAGAATAGTGGTCTTCGTTTTCAAAGCAATAATGGCTTCCCTTAAAACATCGATTATCGTTTTCTTTAAGCTACCAAATTATTATCCTTGACCTCGTTTGCCGATTTTACTCTGTGCTTTTAAACATAGTTAATATATTTAACTTTAGAACTCTCAGATTCATGTTAAGATTATGAATTTGCATAACTTTATATATTAATTTTCTCTGATAGGAAATACCCTCATTAAAATCCTTCTTGATAACCTTCAGTAAAAGCATGAAATGTAAAAATATAAATACATAAATTTAACGTTAATATAGTATTTTCCAGCTTGTAGTTGGGGAGCTGTGCATTTTGAAGAGAAAATTATACACGGGGAGTTTTTAATTAGTCACGTATACCTAATCTTTCAGATTGGTAAACTAATGGACGATCCTTATGTAAAACAAATAGCACAAATGTTTTAAGTCATTCACGCTGTAAGTGAGTTGTTCACTTTTTTGTGAAAAGAGTTATACTCATTATAGAAATAGTGTACATATTAGACGAGTATTATGACTCATAACACTTAAATCGGCTACCCAACACTTTGACAAAAGATTTTCATGAATAGACTTTATTGATGGAATTTCGTGTTATTGATGAGCTGTGGATAGAAATTATTTCCTATAAAATTTGGTCTTGTAATTCATTGTTACTGTTCTATACCCTATATCTTTTCTAGAGCCTTTGAAAGGCTTGAGCTCATTTGAGCCTTATAAGTATTTTATTTAAAGCATAATAAATACTCCGCCGTAAGAACATTTTTATTGCTTGTATCAAACTCAGAAACATAAATGGTTAATATCCAATAACGCATCTGCGTTCTCACTTGAACAAACTATTCAATATTTTAAGGACACATAAATTTAACTGTTTATTTACTTATAATTTGTTTTACGGAATACTTGGAGTTGGAATATTTTAAAATGAAATTTGCGCCCTCGTATAATTGAAATGTATTGAAAATCATGTTCATGCTCGAAACAAAATTATTCCAACGTTGTTAATTAAGTTATTTATTTTAAATTAACATTCTTATCAGTTAATAACATCATTTGTTTGGAGTTAGTCATATGAAATTTGGAATGAAAAATTCATAACCCTTACACCTTTGTCGATTCATGGAAATTTTACAAAGCATACATCCTAAAAGGATAATCGACCCTAAATTTTTAATATCATTCACAATGTGTGAAAGTTAAAATAAATGATTTATCTTACTTATAAAACATACGAAACTGAATAAACATGAAATTCAGTTGGTGGTTAAAGGAAATAATCGTATTAGCTGTCAATCAAGCATACAATACACATCAACACCAACAAAATAATAGACGTAACCTGAAAATCAATGAGTTTTATCCTGACAGCTATAAATTATCACCCAAACGAACCATGGATGTTTTATAGCCACTACGCTAAAGAGGAGGAATTTCATCAGTGTAACGATTTGATAAGATTTTGTGAATTCATTCGAAAACTTTCTAAATAACCTTCATATACATAAGTGTCGATATAACAATCGATAATCGAAGTGTTATGTTAGCATTAATGTATATATCCCGGCATGATTCCACAAATTCGTATACGATATTATCTTTCTACTGAACATTTATTTGAATAGTCGACCCTCAAAAGTTGGATAGTTTCAATCGCAATCGCATAAAAACGGTAGTTTATATAATGAAAAAGAGTATAATATACTAAAGTTCTTTTGTTTTTTGACGTCATTAAAAGTCTCGAGAAATAGGCAGTCAGTCCTAACACAAGATCAGCTTCATTAGGAAACAATCTAATGATACCAGATATGTAGGTTCTTACTGAATTAGTAATATGATTCGTAAATCCTTACAATAAGTTGACTAATGCACACCTTATGCTTAGTACCTACTAATGGAGAAATAAACTAACAACAATTATTTAAAGTTCTCAAGTTCAATTTAGGATCGTAAATAAAAACTTATGTCGATAGCTTTAACAAGGTTATGTTTAAGTTGTAAAATTAGTCTCAAAGTTGTAACGAAATTGTTGTTAATGGGCTAGTTGCGTGTCATACAATTTTTTAATGACCTCTTAAGCCTACAGTGGTCACTTTGTTCAGTCAAAAATTGGAAGAGACCTTGGCACCTTATAAAGTCAAGAAATGAAACTATTGCGCAGGACACCACATTTGGTGGTTTTATTTAAAAGACACTGAAGACTGGCATCATTATCAATCGATAAACGTGGATGTCCATCCAATTAATGCTGTTCGAAATAAATGAACCGTGTAACACCAATGTGACCACAATAAATTTAATGTGTTGGATGGTATTAGCACTCCAACCCCCCATATCTCTCTATCTCTGTTTAATAACCCTTCTTCCTCCTTATTTGACTTAATAATGTTAGTGTTTGCTTTCGTTGACGTTGATAAATAAGTCAATATTGATTCTGAATAACGAAATTACCCTAACAACAAGCATTACGCGAGTTTCTTTCGATAAAATTTCCCTTAATTCAAATCATGCTACGATATTAAAATTTTCAAAACAAAAACTGTAATTAATTTGAAATTTCTTTGTGTTCATGGAACAATGCATTTTAAGATCATGGTGATTTTATTCACAAAATATAATTTAAGAAACCTTGTTCAGCTATCGGAACCAGCTTTTATTTCGACGTTGTTTAGCCGTTGCTATTGTTAACACTATAACCATTTCAAAACAAAGAGAGGAAATATATCGAGTCAATTGTATACCTATATGTGCAAAATGCAAAAATCAAAATTAAATATTTCCTATGAAGTCCTCTAATTACAAACATCTTAAAGCAAGACGCCGAACAGTATAGTATTCTTCAAAACTGTTATTTTATGTTATGTTTTTACGTTGGGATTTCAACAAAATAATTTATTTAGTGTACATGACATATAAATCCGCAAATACACAGACATTCACATCTGCTTTGAGCGGCTTTTACATGGAACACAGTGGAATATCCCAATACTCGTGGTTAATAGATTCTGCTAAGAAAAGAAATGAAAATGAATTCCACAAGCACTTAATAGCTTCTTTCCTCCATTCAGAAAGACTATTAGCATAAAATTCGATTAAGCTCCTTGATAAATGCCAATAGCTGTCTTAGAAACCCATTAAATAGAAGTGAATAGCAAAAATAGTTTCCCTACACACAATCAAGTATTTTGACATACTCTTTTTTAAACCGACATTGCTACGTCTAGTATTTGGGTTTCTTGAAGGCTTGAAGGTTCAAGGACAATAATTTGCGACTTTTACCCTTGTGGATTACGTTGGGTAAATCTTGTCGGCAGAATAGCGTGCAATAATATATCAGGTTTCCCCCAAAAATGGGGTATTTCACATTTGATATTGAGTGAAGCAAATCGATAGAATTTCCACTAGTGTCCCTTCGAATGTGAAACGGATTTTATTTTTTCTTTTTGTGATTAATTTCCCAAAGTCAGGAAATCTTGATAGGATTGATAGTTCCATAACAGATAAACTTCAAGGCCACATTTTAAATATAGATGACAATTACATATTAATGGGTATTCTCAATTGTAAGAATAAATACGTCTTGGATATAGAAGAAATCCGAACTTCTGGATTAGATATAATATTTGTACAGCATGTTGCACTTAGAACACAGCTATGATAGAATCATAATGCTATGTAGATATGTTCGTCAATTGATACACAAGCTGACTTCTGCAAATTTAACAAACCTGGTTGAACAAAATCGTTTTATTCACGGAATAAAAATAGTACATTTGCTCCTTGTTTACCAGGTAACATAAAATCAATTATCACTTGCAGTAACGAAATATCACAGTATGACGAAATTACATTCAAGATTCATTCATACATCACAGTATGAAAAATCATATAGACTAGGTATTTCGACCACAGGATTTACGTGCATTTTCCCACACAATTTCCATTTGTCTGCTTGCACAGGCGACACGTGTCTGTAGTTCCTTTTTCAGGCAGAGTTTATTTATGGGTCTGTCTGTTTCCTCCAGCGATTCAATCGTCAGTAAGCAATAACAATTTTAGTGTTAAATGATACTCACCGTTATAGTATGGGTAACAAAAACGTAACGTAAATCTCATCTTGTTGCAGATTTCAATATCGTATCTAGAAATTTACAACGAACTAATCAGAGATCTTCTTAATCCTGGTGGACCATTGGAGTTGCGAGAAGATAATCGTGGCCAAAGAATAACAGTAGCCGGTTTGTCAGAGATAACAACAGGAAGTCGTCAAGAAGTCATTCAATTGCTTCTGAGAGGAAACAAACAAAGGACGATGGAACCTACGGCTGCCAACAAAACTTCATCAAGAAGTCATGCTCTTCTCAGCATTACCGTGGTCAATAGCACTTTGTTCGGCACAAAAGAGGGAAGATTATTTTTAACTGATTTAGCAGGCTCGGAACGAGCTAAGAAAACCAAAAATCGAGGTAAAAGACTCCAAGAGGGAGCACACATAAACAGGAGTTTATTAGCACTTGGGAATTGTATAAATGCACTATCAGGAGGCGCACGATACGTAAACTATCGAGACTCAAAGCTAACACGTTTGCTGAAAGAGGCCCTAAGCGGTAAATGTAAGACTGTAATGATTGCTCACATTGCTCCTGAGTCGAAACATCACGATGAAACTAAGAACACTCTTGTGTATGCTGACCGTGCTAACAATATAACAACTCGCTTACAGAGCACAAGTTACGCCGAAGACACTAGACAATTTCCAATGCAACATTATCAGACTTTGGTATCTGACTTGAGAGAAGAGGTAACAAGGCTGAGATCCAAAATGCTCACCGACAGGCCACGAAGTGGTGCTGCGCTGAATAACAACAATGGCAATGATGAAAAGCGTAAAGCAGAGCTTCGGTATCTACGCGAACAAATAGTATTAACATTTAAACAACAAATGAAATTAAGAAGAAAACTACTGGAAGCCGAGAGCCATTTACTTGGACTTGAATTGGATGCTGAGCGTCAACACATGGTAATATCACACTGGCAGGGGCGTCTTGGCAAATTGTATGACCAGCCCATTGATGAAGGTATAATGAGATTTAGATTGAGATTCAAAGTATTGATTCAATATTTTAAATTCGAGATAAACTTTCTTTAACAGACGTGGACAGTGAAGGGAACATAGCATTGACAACTGCTTGGGGGGAGCTTGCAGCTATAGAAAAGGAAAACCGAAGGTTTAAGGAAATAAGAGCAAGAACCGAGCAAGAGTTAGAAATGTGTCGCCAAAAAGGTGTAGAGCTGGAGGATGTAAGTCCGCTTTTAAAAAGTTTTACTGTCTCTACAAAGTTTATCTCATTACTAGGAGCTACCAGAACGCATAAGCAGCGATGAAGAACGCGAACTGCTGGGTAATTTTCTAAGAAAAATTATTTAATTGAATGATTTTATTTATATATTTTAAGCTTTACTCTGTCGTGTTCATGAACTGGAAGCGGACAAAGTATCGTTGCAAGCAGAACGTATGGCTCGCCAGGCTGAACTCCGACGTCGAGATCTTCAACTTTTACGTGCTGAAAGACAAAGAAGATTGTGTGAAGACATCATAAGCTCACAGAGAAGGCTCATTGAAGAGGGACAAGTTGAACTACCTGATGAACTCAAAGAGTTATATTCTTTGTATCAACAAGAAATTCATACGAGTACTCTCAGCTCGGCAAGCGTAACATCAAGAGAAATGTACGATAAAAAGTTGCCACCAATTTATTCCAGAGGGTATACGCGTTCAATTCAATTTCAACAGGAAAACTGTCTCTTTACATTGTAGGGTAAATTCACCAACTAGTTCAAGTTCAGGATCAGATTGGTCACCATCATCGATTCCACCTGTCGACGAAAAGGATACAGAAAAACAGGGTCCGGATCGTTTAATGGGTACACCAGTTATTCCTCAATTACCAGTAATTGGTCGGAAGCGCACAAGCATTAGTAGTCAACCTAGTACATCTAGTGATGAATGAAGACTTTAAACCAAGGGGAGCAAGAAATGCATAAGCAATATGTACTTGTTTAAAACCATTTCATTTGAATTTGATATTTCGTACTTCTATCGAACAGATCATTAATGGCAAATTATCTTAATAAATTTGCTTCCATTTTCCATCGAATATCTTTGGCCAATAAAATATGTAAAATTTATCAATCTTTTATTTTTTCCCGCGATAAATCCTTAGCTAACATTCCCAAATTGTAGGAATTCGAACTCAAACTTGTCGTTCTTAAAAACAAACATTAAATTACCAAGAAATGAGGGGTAGGTAAGGTACTCAAATTAAAATTCAAACAGCTCGAATAGATTTTATTACATTTATTCATTCTTAGGTAACATTAACGCTAAGAAAATCTTCTGAAACAATCTAGACAGAATATTTGTTGTCCATTAAGCACGTATAAAGCTTCAAGGGAAAAGAAAAACAAAAAAAAGCAAACTAACCTATAACAATCATTGTAGCCGCTAAGAATAAATTGAAAAATATGATAAAAATACTTGAACACATTTTTACTTCATTTATATATAATTTTGCCTTCCAAAATTTTATTTTTGATTTTCTTCTACATTTTTAAAGACAAAAGCAACGAAAGAAAAATTCAATAGTTCTTTTTCTTAATGAAACCATTTTAATAATTCGAGTCTACTCTCCGTTTACTTGTGTAAGCGTCTTCAACTATACCTGTCATCATTCCTTAAGAACAATTCTACAGCAAGAAATAATGTAAGTTCATACTATATTCCAATTTTCCTTAATGATTATGAAATAAAAAAACAACCAATTGATTCATTATTCCTTGTCGCCTGTTTTATAAATTTCACCTAAATTACAAACTACATTTGTAAATATACTTTAATATAATATATTTTAATTATAATACTTTGCATATTTAAAATAAAATCATAAACATGAAATTCAATAATTCTCGACGCCTTGTATCCTTTACTCTCAATATTTTATAATTCGTATAAAAATTTTAATATCTTATTTTAGTATAATTCTATGTAAGCTTAGACAATTATTTCGCATTTATTGATTTATGTATAGTTTTCTTTTGTATTTATATTTAATTTTATGTTATTAAAGTTCTAACAATTGTTTTTATGATGCGACGATCGATGAAGTTAATGTTTGGTGTGTTATTTGTTTATGTTTTATGTTTATCTAATAAATTTGCAAATATAATTTAAAGACGTGGTTTTTCGGAATCATATTTTCAGTCACATTTTCAGTAGACAACAAAAAACAAATATTTGAGATTTTAATAAACATAATTTTATAGTATTGTGATTATGATAATTATATCTAGACACAAGGTTCAACATAGTTCCCTGGGAATAACCCAGTTACACCATCCATGACACCTTCCCACCATCCGTCATCATTTTTCTTAAGAACATACAAAACAGAGCTTTCTTGGAAACTTAATTCATCATCTTTGTCAGCGTAGTAATCATAAATTGCCACAACTAGAGTTACAATTACATTAAAGTCTAAACAAAATATTAACCAATAGAACAAACATACCTTTCTCAATGTAGTTCTTTGGGACCCAGCCAGGAAGATTCTGATCGTCAGGCACAATCGGTGCTAACTGTCCTTGGGTTGATGTTCTTGGCCGCCCAAAATCTTGATGCTCATCCTCTGGTGGAGGTGGTGGTGGTAGTGGTGGCGATTGGGATCCAGGTCGTGCAAAATTTAAGCTAAACTCAAATAAGTTATTGATTTCTGTTTTAAAGTTTGACAATAGTAAGGTATCTATGCTAATCTTCGCATTTAAACCACAAAATCCAAACAAACATTTAAATTTGAAGAGCTTAGTTAATTTAAAGTGGAAAAGCCAATCCCTTTCAGAAATGTATTGATTTACTATGTATGGTACATTGGTCTTTCAACTTAGGGTAAAAGCTCGACACTAATTGAAAACGCAAAAGAAAGAATTACTTATGGATATTGAATTTCGAAGAAGGGAAACTACATTGCTTTTATCGCATACAGGTCAAAATTCTCTGTGTTAAGCTCATGTTTTTAAAATACATTAAAAGGAAACAATTTAAACTGATATTTACCTATTTATATTTCGTCCAAGTGTATGCATCCCGATGTGACTATGGTCTGGTGGATCATGTGTCACAGTAAGGGGCGATGGAGGAGCTAGAATTTTGTTAATATGAATGTAAGCATATATCATACAGCAAGCCATAAAAACGACAATTTTACTTACGTGGCATACTGTTTCTATCATCATAAGTAGTTGGTGGTGGCGGAGGCAATGACTGCATCATACCAGCAGATGGAAGATTAACGTGTGTGGCTACCTGTTGACTTGGTGGCATTGGTAAGGCGCTGTAACCAGGGCCACGATCACCACTAGATGGGGGCCGTTTTGGATGACCTAATGGGTAATTTGGCGCATAGTGTGACGGAACTTGTGGTGGATTAACAATGGGAGGTGTACGATATTCACGCGAACTTTTCCCCAGAGTTCCAGTATTCCCAACGGATTTACCCAATGTTCCTGTGTTACCTCGTGACATTTGAGGTGGCGTTGGTGGCTTTGTCGTAGGTGGTGGACCTACTGATGGATTCGTACTTAGAGATTGTATAGATCCCTATAAATGCGATTGTCAAAAGGTTTCTATGGATAATATTTAAATGCATACTTGACTTGATCCCCTATGCTTTTGTCTTGGGACTCCCATACATACACCGTGCCCTATTTCATCTAACAGATTGTAATCAATTGGTTTTCGAACATATTTGATTGGCTTTTCTGGGTTGATTGGAGCCACAATTTTGTATTGTCTTGAACTTACTTTATTCGCAGTAAGAACTCCAATTTCTCTGTAATTGCAAAGTAACATTGTATATGAAAATGACTTGAAACACTCATACGGATGTACCGTCTAGCAACTTTTTCTTTATGAATCATGACTGTTTGTGCGATATGATTCATTTGTGACTCCATTTCGCCTAACTGTTGTGCTTGGAGATCTAGTAACTGCATGTAGCTATAAGCTAAAGTGTTAATTTGGTATGCTACACTGGCAAGTGATTGAGTTGTATAGTTTTTTGTTGCTTCTAGTGCTGCTTTTTTGTTATCAGCCCTGAATTTTAATAATTTTTTCATATATTAAATTTACCATGTCAATATGTATGACTATCCACAAACCTATAATATGTATCCTCACAGTAATCAGCAACACGTTCTAAATTTGTAAAACTATCCCGCAGACTTTGACGTCCTTCCGGAATTTCCGTTCGTATCAATGATGCTAGTTCATCCATGATGTTCTCACTTGCCATGACACTTTGATGGTCCTGGTAAGAGGAATCTGAAATAAATTAAAAAATTATTAAACAAAATTTCACATTAAATGTCAAATTAAACGACAAAAAACAATTCAATCAAATGTCAATTAACCAAACTGGGTGGAGACAACTTTTCATGACACCGTTTATTTAACACGAAAATTTCACACTTTCATATCACTTTTCATTAACATACCTGTGTTATAGGAATACCTATTCATAATAAATACATTTAGTACGGCTTTGGAACAATTTCTCTACAAATTTTAATCAGATTTCTAATACAAGTTGACCACTTAAAGTCAACCATCTTTCAAAATCCTACTGAGCAGTCGAGTGAAGTTAGGTACAATAAATCAACCATAAACGTTTGCAATCAGGCACTTTCACAATGAAACAAAAGGAAAATTGAATGTATACTATTTTATTTAAGTTGTAAATTCTACTTATTATTTATCTTTTTTTCTATTATTTATTAAAAATAAATTCAATTTGATTCTATATCATATGAGTGACATTTGCAAATTGATTGGAAAACACTTTTAATATAAAATGTGATGATTTTGAGCAACTACACAACGGCACTGTCATTTTATGTTAATTTTGACATTTACCGGAGTATGTTGCTATGGTTGCTAATTTCGTGAATTCATAATTTTGTTTAAATCAAATAGTAAATTATATATCATACGTTTTTATTTCATAAGCATGTTTTAAACTGGATATGACATCAGTGAATTGTGTTTCTCTTTCATATATATCAGACGAAAAATTTGAAATAACTGTGAGCAACAAAACATTTCCAATACTCAAACCACGGAAGACTTTTGACAGCTTGTTGAGGTAAAGGCAAAGAAATATTTGTTTACATTTTTCCATCGAACAGATAAATCCAATTAACGAATTAATCAGCTAATAATGGTAATACTTTCTCTAGCACACGAATATCTCTAATCACAATTAGGCCACCATCGTTAGTTTTCTTGCCATCATCCTTGTAGGCGACAGGAACTGGTTCGTTGTTTTTTATTGTCTGCACTAGGTCGAACATGTTTCCACCAAGAGAACGAAGAATCGCATGAGGTGCACAAGTATCCCACTTGAAGGTTGTAGCCTTGCTGAGAGCATACAGGTCTGCTTCACCTGTTATAACCTTTAGGGCTTTATGCCCAGCACCAGCAGCGTATGCCACTTCGTATCTCAAAGTTTTAATCAACTCAACAATTTTTGGATTTTCAGATGCTGAGAGAACTGCAACTTTATTTGGCTTCTTAAGGGGCTCTTGAATGTTATGAGCGTGAAATTCGCCTAGAGCTATGCCCCAAAACATGTTGCTTGAGTAGGTACTGTCATTTTCTAGCCTACCGAATGGTTGGTTAACCACACCCATCACTGGAACTCCTGTTTCCATGTTGAAAACACCAATTAAGATTGTACAACAATCTAGGCCAGTTGATGTAATACCAGGGAAACTGCTGAACACAGTTTCACCCGCAATATATTCAGCAGTTGCATCTAAATTTTTAGAAGATACGTGGAATTACTTTCCATTATCAAAAAGATAAATGTACCTACCTATTGGATCAATCCATATTCCAAGCTTCGAATAATCTACTGGATCGGGAATATCAGGAACTTTGCTTAATTCATCCTTATCCCAGTTGACTTCTTTATGTACTTCTTCTGCCAAAGTTTTTGCCGCAGCACGATTTCCACTTAGGACTTGAGAGAGACAGTTTTGTGTTTGCTCTACATTAGCTCCAATTGTAACTGTGATAGAATCTCCAGTTTTGTTTGTAAAAGTACCAGACTCTTCGCCCTTCACATTGTCTTTCATTTCAGGAAACTACAAAACAATCTCTAAATCAAAGGAAACATAGCCAATTAAATTTCAATCAGCAAACCTTGTCCGCAAGATCGTGCCTCAAAGTTTCTTGTATAAGAACGTCCGCTAGAGTCTTGAAGTCATGAACAAATCTTGGATTTGCTTCGTCCGCAGACTTTTCCTCTACCAATAAACGCAACAAGTTCTCATCTTCCCGACAAATTCTAGCGATATTCGCCCCCTTTTCGGATGCGTTAATTAAAATTTTCATTAAATTACGAGACATTTTCGTTTCAAAAATTCAGTATATCACACTATAGACTATATTTTGGCGTTTAACGTGGCAGACGAATGGTTTTTGTTTTCGATTTTGACGTTCACCCTTCTATGGATTAATTGCTACGAGGACTACCATATTAAAATTTTATGAAGCAAACAGACATTAAACGTTTTTCAATTATTTAAATATCATATCACGTCTGCAAAACATACGGTTTTCGATATAAATAAAAACCATTTCGATTGAACTAATTATTGGTATTATATTTCAGATTTTCGCACCAAAATGAATCCACCAAAAATTGAAGACTATTTTAAGGATGCTAAAAATTTGATCACTCCAGAGATGGCTAAAACTAGTAGACAAATTCACAATGAAATAAAGCAAGAAGCAATCGTAGAAAAAGCTCTAGATGATGCTCAAAGACGAAGGAAAGAAATGATCGCTAATACACAGCACGAGAGGGATTTGGCCTTCGAGCTCCGCAAACTGAAAAATCAAAAAACCGCAGAGGATAAGTTTCGGCAGCAACTACGTGAAACTAGTCAAGAGTTGAAGGGTCTGGAATCGCAATTGCGAGCAGCATATGTTGCAAAATCTCTAGCTTACCAAATATCAGAGAAAAAATTAAGACAGGAAATAGCGAAACAGGAAGAAAAAGAAGAAAATAAGCTTTTGGAGGAAGCCAGAGTGAAAAATGAAGAATATGAAAAAATGCTGCAATACGAGGGAAAACAGAAAAAGATCGAGTTCAGACACAAATTGTTGGAACAAATGGAAATCCAAAATCAGAGGAAAATTAAAAAGTACGAGGAATTCCTTCGTGAAAAGAAAATTCTTGATGAAGTTATAAGGAAGTTGTACGAAGAACAACTGCAAGAAATGCAGGACAAAATTTCTAAGAAACAACACTTTCGGGAGGAAATGGACAAATTTCTGCATGCCCAGAAAATTTGGCAGGAAAGGAAACAGCTCGAAATGGAGGAGGAAAATAAACGTTTGCAAAAATATATCCGCGAAAAAGAGGAAAAACTGCAACATGATTTGGAGTTGAAGAAGCTTCAAGAAAAATCTAAAACTGATATTAGCTCACAGTTAGGGACGCGTCTCAAATTATTAGAACAGGAGAAGCAACAGCGTGAAAATCTTCTCATAGAATTACATGCTGCTGAAATAAATGAAAAGGAAGAAGCAAAAATCCGTGCGGAACTCGAGAAACAATTGAGACAACGTATACATACCCGTCTGCAGCTAGATGAACAGAGACAGGATATTGTCCACAGGAAGCACCTGGAACAAGAAGCTGAAAGGGTGTTTCGCGAGGAGCAATTACGTATTATGGCTGAACGTGACAAGCTTGATCAGATGTCGGATGAAAAACGGCGCAGAAAGATTTTGGAGCATCGTCGTGCTATACAACAGTGTCTGGACGAAAAGAAGCAACGGAAAGCTCACGAAATTGCCTTGTTAGACAAGCAAAGGGAAGAAGATATTAGTGAGGAAAAGAAAAGGTATGAGTGTATTACTAAGGAAATAATCTTGATTATTAAATAACATTCTTTTCTTTTAGGCAACAATTAATTGAAGATGAACGTATTCGAATATTACAAGAACACGCAACAGAATTGATTGGGTTCCTACCTCGTGGTATTCTAAGGGAAAGTGATAGGGAATTTTTAACTTTACCTCCTAAGGACCTCACAACAAAATAAATAATTTTTTTAATTAAACAATTGAACTGATAGAAGGCTGATATCAAATGTTATATGCCTTTGTATAAATTGAAAATAATAAATTTCAGTACCTGAGAAGAATATCTCGTCCATATTTTTATTTACGCCTTCTGCTTATATCGTGTAATAACCGCAAATGATGAATTTAGCCACCTAGGGTCATAAGAATTTTTCCATACTTCAGGTATGAATTTCAGAGATGGCGCTAATGAAAATGAATTGTTGTTCTGACAATCAAACGTCAAACATTCTGACTTACTTGCACGTGTTTACAGCTCGTGTATTACTTTTGCGTGCATCGTTTTTATTTTCCATTTATTATTTTCAAAATGAAAGCAAAAGTTGATAAGAAAACTAAATTATCAACGCAAAGTAAAAGTTCAAAATTGAAGAAGAAAATTAATTTGATAAAGAAACCAGCAGCAAAGTTAACGACAAAATCGGTCAAGGCAGTAACCACCGGTTCCAGCGTTTTGAAGAAACCTAAAGAAGTTCTGAAAAAACATGTGAAAGTAGAAAAAGCAAATGAGAAAACTGGAAAATCTGAACCGAAAAAAGAAAATCTTAGAAATGCGAAGCCAAAAGTTAAAAAAATTTCCGCAGCAAAAGGAGCAAGTGGCAAGAAACCTTCACAGAAAGATGTTCAACTTGAAAGCAGCAAGAAAAAGACAACATTGAAAAGTGGAAAAAGTAAGATTCCTAAATCGGAAGTATCAAAGGATGTTAAAAAGGATCAGAAAAATGTAGCCGAAGCATCATCCCCGAAAGGGAAGGTTTCAGTTAAGAAAGAAAACAAGAAATTAAAACAACTGAATAAAAAGTCAAAGCCCAACAAAACTAAAAATGCTGTCGTTTCTGCACAGGTAATCAAAATATATACTGTTTGTATTTGAAACCTTTTTAACATTTGAAAAATTTAATTTTAGTTGGATAAACGTTTGGAGAATCGAAAGTTACGAAGCAAAGAACCGAAACCAGAGCGTGGCGTGATATATCTCAGAAATCTTCCCCACGGGTTCTACGAAGATCAAATTAAAGGGTACTTCGAACAATTTGGATTTGTAACAAGGGTTCGTGTATTGAGATCACCACGAACTGGAAAACCTAGGTGTAGGGCATTCGTAGAGTTTGATATTCCCGAGGTAGCCGAAGCAGCGGCAGAAACGCTTCGAAGTAGTTTGATGTTCCAGAAAATCGTTAAAGCCACTTATATACCACCAGAGGAACAGAACCGAAATTATTTCAGCTCAAGTGTTAAAAAAGTAGTCAATTCAGCTGGGAAGACAATTTACGTTTCAGGAATCACAAAGCGTATCCACAAGCATATAAGCAAAGCAAATAAATGGAATGAAGCTACCTCCGTCAAGCGAATGGACAGATTGAAATCTAAATTAGAAGGGAAACAAAAACGTTTTAAACATTTAGGGGTTAATTTTAGTGAAGTTGTTTTAAAGTAAATATACTAGACACGATTTTAAAACGATTTTATTTTAATTTTAGTTTCTATAAATAACTTCAAATATTTATTATTTCTTTATCATCATAGTTTTACTTTCTCCGAACGAACCCGTTTCCATTTCATCCTTCTGTTTTGAAACCATACCTTTATCTGGTGGACAATTTGGTTAAAAGCTGGCTTTTAGAAAAATCGGTCTTTTTACTTACTTGCCTCTCCGTTAAACCAAGTGCCACGGCTATTTCATACCGCCTTAACCTCGTCAGATAGTTCGAATGGGTGAATTCGGCTTCTAGTTCCTTCACTTGATCTTTGGTAAAAGCTGTACGTTCCTTGCGATTTGATCCATTTTGTCGTTTATGTTGTATTGGATCTTCTTTTTCTATGAAATATTAAAAAGTTTTATAACGAATTAATTTAAATTTCTTTTTTGATTAACTTCAAATCAGTAACTTGAAATATATTAGAAAATCTGATATGTGAGAACATTTTAGTAATAGTATGTTTGTGTGTTAAAAGTAGTTTTATCTAACAAGTAATTTGTATTACTTCTTAATTTTGATAAACGCTGGAAAAGTAAGGAAAACTATCAAACGAAATAAACGAAAATCATATTATTATTCATGTACTCATGGTCAAAATTTAAATCTTTGTTCTCAAAGTAGCATTCTAGTAAGCCACAATCAAGCTAAAATTGTAATCTTGTCCTATGTTAACTTTATGAATACATTTGGGGTTGTAGTCGACGGGATGCGACGGGAAAATGAAAATTAGGATAAACCTAAAGTGAGCTTGTAGTATTTTATATTATCTTACGAACGTGTAGTTCTCATTCAACAAGAAATTATCCTGAGGGTTATAAGCTTTTTAGTTTCTTTCGTTTCCAAAATCAAAACTAAAAAAAGGGACTAAGGAAGGATCCACTATACTAGGATAAAACTTACTAGATGATTTTTTGTTTGCCGTACACTGCTTTGTATCTAGAATACAAAAAGGCGACGAAATCAATACGTTGTTCGAGCAAGTGTTCCTTGACTCAGGTAAACCCTTGACAGTAGTATCATTTTCAAAACACCAATCACTCATTAAATTTGCATTTACATCGAAACTACCATCCAATGCATGCTTTGTATCCTTGTTGTACAACGGAATCTCAGTTGAAACGAAACCACAAGAACTTTGGGTATTACTTTCTACTTTTGTTGAAACGTTTTGAAAATAGTTAAAGTAATTTTTCAAATTCGAACAATTCTGGTAAATATGTGCCCAGTCTGAACAACTATTATAATTTTGATAGAAAAGACAACTTTCGTTTGTAGGTGTTTCTCTATCGTTTCTGTTTCTCACAACATAATCACAGTATTGCGCTCCGAAACTTTTACAGTACGGGTCCGGGATTTGTTGATTTCGAGGACGATTTTCATATTCGCTTCTCATGTCGAAACTATTAACACAATCCATTTTTAAAATTCAGAAAACCCTTTACGAGCACGACACGCACGATCCAAGGAGAATTTCCAACTGACTTCCGAATTTTTGTAACAGGAACATGTGGTACCATAAGATGAGTCGACGCATCGTCTTCGAAAGATCATTTCGGTTTTTGTTTTTGATCTTGGCAAGCCAATAAGATGCTAGAAAATATAGTATGAAGGGTGGAGTTGACTTAGTTACACCAAGTCTTGATTGGCTGATCTATAAAAAATTTTATATTTTATGAAAATCACATACTTTGAGTGGGTGTAAAATAATTAAATTACAAGCCAAGAAAAATCTCCTTGCGATTTGAATTGCATAATCGATTTTTATATTAAGATATCATCTTTAGAATTAATATTACTTAAGAAATTTATTTAGACAAATCTTGTGTCAGCCTTGAATTAGTTGCGGTTTTCAAGATTTACTCAAACAGAAAACAAATAATTCTGTTTACTTTCTTAAAACGTGAAAAACAATTCAAATTTTTGAAACTTTTTGATGATAAAGGAACTTTTAAGGTTTATCGACAATTAGTAGAATGAAAAACGAAACTACAAGAATGATTTGGTTTATCTTTATTTAGTAATAAAGAAGAACAATAGTTTGACCGAATTCACACAGAACATGAATTAGCCGGAATTAAACCTTGTAATAACAATTTGGGAGAACTAGAGAGTTTCGCAATGTAAAAAATTCTTTGATCACAATGGTTTTGAAATATAAATAAAAGTGAGTTTTTATATCAACAACACTACCATGTTTGTGTCATAAATAGAGAAAGGATATTATTTTTCTGAGTAAAAATGTGCAGACAAATACCATCTTTCGATCATTTCCACTCAAGTTCAAAGGAATCAAAACAAAATTCTTAGACGATATCCGATGAAGGAAAACACTTCAAAACTGCTTGTCAGCTTGTCAACATGCCCCTTGTATAATCGTCTGTGGCCAATAAGCTACAAATGGCTCATGTTAATGATGACATTCTGGCAAACACGCGTCACTTGTCTTCTCAAGGGAATGAAAGTACAACCACCTGTCCTGCTTCGAAACTGTCTTGACTGTTTTAAATTTCCCAGAGGATTTCTCTTAGTAATATCCAACCGTTGGAACAATTTATGTCACAGGAAAATATCGTATAATACTGGTTGGATATGAAGTGGTCACTCAGTCTGGCCGACGGATGGGATTTTCACTTCGTTAGAGTTTTTAATGGGGTGAATAAATCGGGAAGAAGACGGAATGCTCCAATCAAATAGTGTGATCTTGCCGACAAACCAGACCGATGTCCGACTTTCAGATTTTGCACAATTTCTTCCATAACTTGCCGCGTTTGTACAGTGTTCTACTTTAGCATCCTATTAAACATCAAATTGATAGTTTATACTTTTCGGAAGTTCTTAAAGAAACAACCACTTCCTAATATCTTCTTTCGGTATTACAGTGACTAGTTAAATGGAAACTTCACTATAACTTCTTCTAACTTTCATTCATGTATTAGATTTTCATAAGATTTTGCTTTCTCTTAAGAAAAACAAACAATACAGTCGAGATGAATTCTAATTTATGACGAAACTTGTATATTTTATGTGAATCCGTAAAGAAGTCGAGAAGTTTTTTCCCTCACGAAGTGTTTACTAAACAAACAAATTAGATCCGTCATAGGAGTAAATGGTTCATGGGAAAATGGGATTTATCTGGAAAAGTGATTATGACCCTTAATTTATTGTTACTTAAATTTTTGATTTAAATGTTTGTGCGAGAGCTTCCGATTTTTCGAAATAACTGCTTGAAATGAGTGAGTTAAAGACTCTAAATTTTCACTTTATAAATATGTCATTATATGCTTCATTCTTCAGGACTACGCACTAAAGTAATCAGAACATGAAACTGTTGAACGGAAGTTGGAAAAATTTAATAATTCTCATGACTTTTTCATGGAAACTTCGTTCAGAATATCGTCTGTATTAAAAGGTTTATTCGTGAATTCAACAACCGAATTAATAACCGAATTTGATAATTTAACTTAGTTTAGATTCCAGCCCACATTGGAAAAGAGGATATCGAAGCTGCAGATCTGTTTGCAAAAGAAGTTTCAGATTTCTCAACCTCAAAATTGTTTAACATTCCATACAAAAACTTGAAAGAAGGAGCTAAAATTTTGTAATTTCTGAAGCCTATGGAAGGAAATAAAGTACAAGGACAAGTTAAAGGAACAGGTTTCTTCAAGTTTTAATAAGGACAATGGGAAACTGTGGTTCTTTTAAAGGAACCTTCCACGTAACATTGTATCTGTGATCAATTGAGCTCGTGAAAACCTCTAGAATATGAAGGCGTCACTTGCCGAGTTGGCATCATAGAAGGTTCTATGAGGTAAGATGCTGTAAGATTGGTCATAATAGTCAGGACCACATTTACCACTCCTAGCAATTTCCAATCTACGATGCACAACTAGAATCTGTAGATATAGTAAGTACCTAGTTATACTTCGTAAGATTGGACACTTTCTTCCAATGACAATGAGAGTTCTTCTAGCGAGTGCGAACGTTTAAACTTGCAAAATTATTAAAAAATTTCTAGAAAATAGTAGATTGGATTAGGAATTTGTACCTATTTCTTTTGATAATATTTGTTACAGAATTTTTCCCTCAGTATTTTTCCTGATGAAAATTAACCTCTCACCTAAGGTTCAAAACGATTAAATAAACTAGTTCACAAAGTTACTGTTCTATATAATGCAAATATTTCCTCACTTATATATTATACATATATTACCGACAACATTAAGACGGTTTCTTCGAAATTTCTATTGTACAGTGAAATGTTGAATGCTCCTGATCATAATTGTTACTATCATCCTCCTGTTTTTAAACCATGATTTGTAGAGATTTCTGAATTTCGTACTTGTCAAAAAATCGGTAATAAATGTACTGACCATATTAGGTTATCACATAAGATATTAATCTCTGTTTTTGTTGATGTGTGGTTTCACATATCATTTCAACTGCTAAATATCTCAAAATCATTTTTAATAATCTGTTTATAATTATATATTCACATTACAATAATGAAACTCACTCTTCTTGGCAGATAGAACTCAAAGTGTCTCAAATTATACTGTAATCAGGCCAGTATAAAGCAGTATTTAATTGATTTTTTGAAATTGTGAAACATAGAGTCCACAAAACTCAAGCGTTGATTGAATAATTGTCCTGATAAATATCCTTAGTGATATTATATATTATAACATTTGCATTATTCTTATTATAAAATCTTTATTATCTGAAAATAAATGAGAGATCTACACACCATAACATTTGTAAGGCTTACCCTAACCAAAATAACAAATTTTACTCCGATACATATGCAAACAATAATCAGGTTCTGAATCCACGCAACATTTGAGTGGTTTAAGTACACTGTTAAAATGGAAACAACATTTGTTTTCCACGTCTTCCACGAGTATTTCACGAATTCTGAGTAGAGAAATGGAAATGTGAAAAATAAAATTTCTAAATTTTCTGGGTGAAAAGATCCGGTCGTGTGTGGCATATATTCATGAGGCTCATCACGAAATGTGAGCAGTGTCAACACACTGCACTGTCTAACAGATTAACCGGAAACCCTTTAAGAAGTTGACCTGTAACCGAAAGATTCCTGTCATGTGGTGTCCACAGTTTCATCTCATCTGACTGACACAGGGAATTGCATAATTTGTTTATCTGTCCACAAGAAGCATGCACTTCTCAAATTCCGGCTCACTGAGAACGTGTATCAGGAAAAGGAAACGGCAAAGTACCTGAGTTTTCTTCACAATTATTTACTGGAATCTGAGATGATCTTCCTGTTTTCAGATGATGTGCTTCCGATTACCCAGAAAAGTGATAAATTTAACGTGTTGTTTCTGCATTTGTGTCAACTGCAGGCAGACGTTGTAGCAAACTCCTGAGGACATACAGGTGAACGTGAATTTTCAGATTCTCCTACCACGTTCATTTCCTGGCAAGCTTATCCATGTTGTTTGCGAACTGTTTATTTCAAGTTTGCGGTTAACACTAACACCTTTCATCAAGCAGCTTGATTGTTTCTTGTTGTTCGCATTACTTCAATCACTAGTCACTCTCACCAGGTATCTGGCAGGCATCCAAAAGATCACATTATCAGAAATTGTTTTCTATGACAAGTGTGGCGCCGATGTTTAAAAATATCGGACATGCTTCGAAATATTGCTGTCGGTAGTGGTTCCTGTCATGTTCAAAGTCTATCAATCAGTTGTGTCAATAATATTTTTCAAATTAAAGTTCTTGTTAATTCTTATATAAAAGCTCAATTAAATTTAATTAGTCTCAATTAAATTTATCCTTTATCCTAACAGTCAAGGATCAAAATTGCAATCAGGGAAAGTGTAATTGAAAAATGTTTCGTTAATGTAATAAATGTAAGAAGGCAGCTGTTACATAGATACATTAAATTTTCAATCGCTAGCTAATTGCACGAAACATAAATGAAAAGGACATTCATTGATTTATTTATCGACAGTATGTCGTCGACCTACTTAAAGTATTGAACGCCCGGTTTTAGGGACAATGACTTTCCACACAAAATACAATAACTAGAATGCATTCTATTTGCGCAAGTCTCATTGATTTTCTGAGGTGTCCTAAATAATTCTGTTCGTCCTTAACGCTTTCTGTTTTCACCATTTAACGAGGAGACAGACACGGACACAAAGTAATGTTTAAGCACTATCACGTATCATCATTCTACTGGCTATTGCCCCAGTTTGTATGCTTGACCTTAATTCGAAACTGCATGAAGTCATGTCCCTCTAAATGTTCCGATGAGTCATAAATGGGTTACAGGAAATTTAAGATTCAGATGTTCAGATTTCGATTGACAATAATGAATTTGTTTATCCGAAAAAGGGTAAATGAGTGTGTCTCTTTAAAATGGATGACAATAAACCAATAAGGGTACCATCGAAACTCAATGCTTTAATTAAAATAAATTAAATTGGTTATACTTGCAACGAAGATTTAAGGCACTAACAGATTGCAGAAGGTTGAATCAATGTTTCCCAGAAGATTGATTGGATATAAATCAATTCAAATAATAAGGCTTCAGAACGTTATATTAGAGTTGAAGCTAATGCAAGTATTTGGTTTTGTCATATTCTGAATAAATTCAGTTTAATATTTTAAGAAGTATATTGATATTTGCTGAATGTGGTTTTCTGATTCCGGTCGATTGATGTCACAAATTTCTACGAATACATTCTAGAATCTTGAGAAACGAAAGTTAAGTCATTTTAATCAAAATTGTGGTTATGCAAATTTGCACAGTGATTCACTTGAAATCGTGACACACATTGCTTATCCTCTCGTGGGTTTTATAGCAGCTGTAACCAATTGTTTGTCACATAAATATAGAACCGATAACTTGGGCTATTTGAAGGGTTAAATAATTATTTAAATAAAAAACGATTTTTAATGTACAACGGTTTTGAAAAGGACTAAAAAGTATAAAATAATTTCTAGAACACCATACAGATTCCGTACCCCATAGAGATTGTCCTGGAAATTAGTGATTGTGAATTTTTAATAGGGACGCATATGGAAAAGCGAAAATCGTGGGACGCATGTATAAATGTGATTCACAATCACATTTTATAATTAAAAAAATAAAATTTCTAGAACATTACATTGCCTTCGAGTTTTGAATTATGTTTAAAGTTTCAAGTCTCTAACTCATCGATTGCAAGATTTGTACCGAACATACAGATAGACAGACAGACAGACAAGAAAGCGAACTAATACAATTGAAGATCACTAAGCTCACTTTCATCTATTCTGACTTTCAATTATTCAAAAGATATTCTCAAAAGGAAATTTTCTTCAAAGAAATTATTCTTTGACAAATTAGTGTTATTGGTCTTATACATTACTTTGATGTTCCAATCATTTGAATGGGTTGTGTGTATAAACCTTAAGGTTATTCAACAGTCTCATTTGTCTAAAGCAAAGATGGAGTTGAAGTTGGAGCAAAGTGTTATTAAAATAATTCCTTTTCGAGTGAGTACACTCACGTGATGCCACAGATGGGTACAGCATTTGAAGACAATTGAATCATTTCTTTATGTAAATCTGACTCACTTGTAAGAAAATACTTCATTTGCACACAGGGTTTCAGAAACTAATATTAGAAAATAGAACTTTTCTTCGGAACTCACAGCCAATTACGCCATTGGATGTTATTTCATGAATGTTTATAATATAAATTTAATACTTTCTGTTATAATGAGCTTTGAATGCCTCGTGTCAACTAGTTTAGGATTGTTCGCCGTCATCGCGTCTGAAGATTTGATTTCGACCAGAACAATTACCTACTTTCTGAGGTTTTCTCTTTTAAAATTGGTTCCAAAAACTTCAAGGAAATTTTAATAACTTCTACGAAAAAATCAATAAGAATTTAAATTAGTTTCAATGCAAAGCTAAAATTAATTTTTAATATTCAGTTCGTGACTATTGGCATTTTTAGTCCAAAGTCATAAATTCATGAACTGGCAATTGGTTCTTCTAAACATCTTTGCTATAAAATCATACTAAGTGGTGGGTAAGGAATTTAAACATCCGTTGAAAAGTGTTTCTATAAACTAACTCCTTAAAATACAGAACAAAACGTTCCAATTAGACTTTACATCGGGAATATCTTTCAGGTTAACACATATTACATGCTACAATATAGTAATTATATTTGTTGTCTTTGTTCTGGTTGTTGTTTCAACTCAATCCACCCACGAAGACACTATTTCTGCTGATAAACGCAAGTGTTATGATAATGTAGCTTTTCCACATAATGAAATAATAATTAGTTCAATTTGATTAAACAATATGCTAATAGCTCAATTAAGATAAAAATAGAATTCATTCAGCGATGGGTGTCACACTTAATATATCGTTAAAAACCACAAGAAACCATTAAACAATTAAAGCTGAATTTATTTGGAATAAATTAAAACAAAAAATGAAGATGAAGTAATTCTGGAGAAAAACTTATCACTTTATTTTGGGGCTAAGTCCAAAATTTAGATAGTCCAAAAATAGAAATGACTGCAGTCAGTTAAAAAATTTGACATCTACTTATATATCTTCATCTTGGAAGAATTAAAACAGTCAAAGAAAATTTGATTTGCGTTCTTCATTCTGACTCAAAGTTAACCAATTAAATCTTGTAAAAGATTTTGCGAACAATTCCGGAATTGGAGATTTCTATTTAAGCTTTTAATTCCACTTTCCAGACACAAATGTGGTTTTGATTTTTTAACATGCTTGTGATGCATCCTTTAGGAAAACCCGATGCAGAATTCCGAAGAAAATTACATTAACAAGGATTATTTAATATTTTAACATTTTAAAACGTGTCGATAGGAATTTAATTTGCCAATGAGTTAATCTTCACGTGAGTTCGGTGAAACATCGCTCTTTTGACCGGGTCTGTCCTGTAACCCATTTGGCACATCTGTCGTTTTGTATCAATATTGACAGGACCAAGTGGGCTGCTTCCAATTTTAATAGCTATAACACACATGAATTGCTTTCTCTTTTGATGATCGGACAGATGGCACGGTTGCTATACTATATTTTTAGGGTTGTCATTAATTTAAGTATTTCCGTCTACGTTATTTATAATTTTATTCGAAGCAAAATGGCCAAATTGCTTTGTTTACACAACAATTCTTTTCATGTACTGACAGCACTAAAGTTTAAATTTGTTTTATAAGACGCAAGAATCGTCTCCTGTGGCCGGATTTGTCGATCGCCAAAGTTAAATAATACTTTGCTAATAGAAATTAATCATAATTTTCGGATATTTCAGCTTGAATGTTGAAAGATACTTTACACAGCGGGATGAATGTCACATTTGTCATATCATGTTGCTTGAAAGAGTTACTTTTTCAACAGAGTGCCAATTGTTTTAAAACAAACTTCCGGAAATTTTCACTTGCTGAAAAACTGAAAATCGAGGAAATAAATTAAAAATAACTTTTGCAATTTGTGAAGAAGTAATGGAGTAAAATTAAGCATTGCAGAGGTAATGAACGCGAAACCTTTCTAGGATTACATCTGCATCAGCAAGCATTATTGCTGATATTGTAAACCTTAATAGCAATGCAATGAGTTGTTGCAGGATCAAATCACAGAATGCCACGAAAAATTGTATGAAATTCTTACAATGCGGCAAATTTTGTATATTTCTGTGTTTTATCAGCAAATTTTTGTTTTAAGAATATAATGTTAACTTTGAATTTTGAAGGTGACCAGCTTGCTTAGGTCATCGAGAAAAATTGTTTTCACATTCTGAAAGTAAGATTCAATTGTAATTTTATAGTATTGTGGTATTGTACGTTTAGCAATTTCGATTAATTGGAGAAATGAGTGAGGCACAATCTTTGGATTGGATTACATGGTTTTGCCAAGAAGAAGGTCATGAGTTTTTCGTAAAAGTTGATAAACAATTTATGTTGGATCAGTTTAATTTATATCGCCTACCGTTTGAAGGTAAACATTTTATGTTAGCCTTTTCAACGATTTCTGGAGAATATAGCGGTGGAAGTAGTTCTACACAAGACAATATTATTGCGGACTACAATAACGCCAAGAAATTGTATGGATTGATACATGCTAGATATATCCTCACACTAAAAGGCATGCAGGAGATGCGGAACAAGTATTTATATAAAGTTTTTGGAACATGCCCTCGACTATTTTGCGAGAAACAAGCTGTACTACCAATTGGTTTATGGGACCAACCAGGTCGGAATGGAGTCCTGCTGTACTGCCCAAAGTGTGCGGATATCTATTATCCGCGACGTTGGCATTACACAAATTTGGATGGTGCGTACTTCGGAGTTTCGTTCTCGCATATGTTTTTCATGGAATTCCCTGAACTAAGGCCGTTTTGTGATGAGAACTAGAACTACGGGATGAAGTTTGCCTCTATAATTGAATTATGCTTGTGACTCTCAAAATGAAGTGCATCAAAATCTTTATAAGATTTGAAATATTCTAGATGTTTGTATAAATAAAGTTTTATGATAAAACTATACTTGATCCAAGACAAAGTGTGCGTTTGGTTTCATGGAGCATGTTTGAAAAATTTGATAAATTTTTAATGTCACCGCCAAATAAAATAATTCGTAAGCCTTTTAGTCCAAAAACATTCATTTAACCTTAATACTTTAATATGTATTATGAAAGTAATACCACCAAATTGTAAGTATCATTTTTTTTTTGTGAAGGTACGAAAAGTACCTAGTTCTAAATGATTCTCAAATCTTTAAACGCGTTTTTAATCAAACAACATAATAATAATCAACAACATGATGTTCAGAACTTTGTACTATGGACCTGTTCAAAATCGTTCTGCCGAATCGTTCAACAATTCTAATCGACATGTGCGAATTCATTTACGTTCTAAACGTTCTAAACTTTGACAACTGGACAGTGAAGAAGCAAGGATTTTCAAAAATGTATTCTAAAGAAATTAAAGTTACACTTTATGAAAATAGACATGCATAATGAAGATGAAGTAAAAACAGATAATTTAAATTGCTATACGAATATAACCAACTCAATCAAAGGTAAACATATCAAAGATTAGAACGATGGAATTAGAATTAGCATGCTCAAGAACTTGAGAAAAAAGTTAATTTTGGTGATTTTAGCGTTCTACTCTACTCCGTTTTACTTAACGCTTTACCGGCTATAAGCCATACAACATGTTGGCCAGCTTGGTCACACACATTCCAACCAATTTGCAAACATGTTGGCGTACCAACTGTCATTTCTTCAGAAATCATCGAGAAATTCTAGCAACGAACTAAAAATTGTTCGAAAAATTTAATTATTTTTTCTTGTTCAATTCTATTTCCCTATAGCGTGGGTGTAAAATCGTCAGTTTGACGTTTGATCCTGTCAGTTGTTATGTTTATTATTCAATTGTTTTTGATGATTGCATCCATTTTCAACTTCAATTCAAAAAAAATCTCGGCAAGTTTCATTTTCCTTCTGTTTCAAAAAGGATAAGGAAGGAATTGGAGTGAAGTTGAAGACAAATAAAAACGAACACCAAAATTGGTAACAAACGTGGAACTTAGTCCTCAAGGTAGAATATTGTAGTTCCGAACAGTTCAGAATTCAAAACAAACGCACCTAATTCAATTGCAGTACTTGCAAAAGGGCAATCAAGTTGAGAGCCACTGGTGTGAATACCAGTTTGTTGATTGAAATCAAAGAAATTCTAAACGCATACACCCGCAACAAACGCTGCGGAGGCGCTTTATCGTCATTCGTCCGTAACGTATACAAAAAGATCATTCAATGGAAACTGTAGATGAGAAGATCAATGATGATCGTAAAATCACCATGGATATGCAAATCAGCTGGTTTCAACTAGATGACTGACTGTGTTATGAAATTGATACACTTTTTCGAATTATTGGCATACTCAAACTTTGGAAAATTTAAAATTTTTCTAGAAAATCGAGCAAGTGGCCAACAGTGACTCCCAAAATGTTCCAAGATCTCCTACGCACAATACCGTTCACAAAATCTAACTGTACGTCGCAAAGCACGACTTCACTGCACACGTAATATCGAAAAATAATGAATGAATCAAGAAAGCACCATGTCGCATTGCGTCGCACTGGATTGTGTTGATTTACATCGCATCACAACGCGTCGTTCGAGTTGAATGTAAAAGTCCAATTGGACTGAAAAACCAAAACAACCGGCATGCGGCAATGCATACGTCTGACTCTGACGCGTCTCAGAATTCATTTTCCGGAGGCACTCCACACTTCCACCACAATCCACAGTCACACGGCAGCGGGCAGCAGCAAAATTTTCAGTTTGTCAGTTGACAGTGAGAATTGTCGCGGTAAGGTTGATATCGTGAAATTGTCGTGGGTTCAGTGGAAGTTTGCCTTAAGAATCCGGGAAATAAGGTTCGAGGGTTTTCCATTTCCTCACTTATGAAATTTATTTGAAAAAATTGTGATTGAAAATTTCTATAAAATTGTTAACAGTGTTCTGTTATTTTGAACGTAGCATTAGAACTTTTCCTCTGTTAAATGCCGAGAAAACTATTTTCGTCCACTAAAGAAAATTCAAGAGGAAAATCAGGAAGATCAGAGAAATTCTAGTAATTTACGGAATTTAGTGCAAAGTGCTATAAAACACAATTAAAACCGATCTTGTTTATATACACCAATCCAACTGTTATTTATGTTGATAGTTTCTGTGGAAAGTGATAGTGTGTCTCGTGGTTTTCGATTCGTTTCACTGAAAATTCATTTAGAATAATTTCATAGAAAAGTGCAATTGGATGACGGAGACAGATACACAAATAGTCACAACATAATTAAAATATTTCTAGGTAATTATCTGAAGAAAATTTTCGATTTTCTTAACACTTCTTAATTTCGTAATCACTTGTTAAATGTCTGGGAGTGAGTTAGTTCAATTCATTGACTTATCGACTTCTGGTATTACATTATTACATGTTACTCAATTGAATTCGGGGAGAAAATTTCTTAAATTTCTGGTTCTCATGTTTTATTCAAACGTTTTTCATACATTCACTATATGTAGTTCAACATAAATTGGTCTACTTTCGATTTCGTAAGGAATACGAAATGTTCTTTTAAATCATCGATAGATTTAAGTGAATATAACGATTGGAATCTTTCGGATTTCATGCCTTGAATGCATAATTTTTATAGCTTTGAATCCGTGTAATTGAACTAGACACTGTTTCAGTGCAAAGTAGTACAAAACTGCATTTCATTTACTTCTGTTTTCTGTTTGAATTTTGTTTTAAACTTGTGACTTACTTAACGGCCAACAGTCACACTAACTTTCACTTTAGTCTGGATTTCCAAACAAATATGGAAAGAAGACAAACAGGGTATTGTTTCGGTGAAGGGCTAGGGCTACGATTAATGACATGCATTTTTTAGTGTTTAATTATAATTCCACACACCTTGCCCTATAATTCATTGGGTATTTATGTAATTGCTTTGAATTGTGATGGGTTTATGTTTGGCCTAGTTGTTATTTAGCTCTAGAGGAAGGGTTCTGTTGAATTTTCATCATTAGAGCAGCACACATAATTGAAAATAAGTTCAAAAATGCACAATAAAAACTAGGGTCAAATTTCGATATGTAAAAGAAATAATTAAAATTTAAATTTCCGAATGAGCGATATGGTCAGTATCACAATTATGACATGAAGTCAACTCAAGTAATACAAAAATCGCATTTCTATTTCATTCATGTGTGAAATGCAAATTTATGTTAATGGAGCTCTTGAACTAATTCAGTAGACAGGTTTGCATTTTGTGCGAAATCACAGACGTCGAAAATGGTCAATAAAAATATCGATTATATATTCATGAGTTTGGTTACAATACGATTTCAATAAATTAGTGAAAATCTTTAAGAAAATTGAGTCATAAAAAAATCCGGACAAAAGATTATCGTGCCAATCTTAATGATAATTTTTTCACACTTTTGACTGGTAACAAACAGCAAATTAAAATATGTTTCCAATAAATTAAAGTACTGTGAATGGAAGCGCCACAAATTAAGAAAACCAAAGAAAATTTATTGACTTGGAAAATTCCTTTCCCAGTTTCTTCCACGATACCACCCTCCATGATTAGTTTTCCTATTGAATTTTCCAAACAAAATTTAAGTTGAAAAATTTTGAAATCGTACCAATGGTTTTAAAGGCTTTAGAATGAGATTCAAATTCAAATTTTTGTTTGTCTAAAACAAATCGAGAGGAAGAACACACTTTGTTTAATTCCTGTCATCTATATAATATATGCAAATAAATAAGAAAGTAAAAGTGTTTGAATCTTGCGTCATAAGCATATGAAAAGTGGGTCATAAATAACTTACTACAGATAATCTGATATCACTTCCTATCGTAGGTGTTACGTTAACGTGATTTCAAAAACAATTTAGAATCAATTAAAATTGATAAAGCTAGCGTTTTCGCGGAAGTATAACTCATTTGGCGACACACTGAGAAACCTGTTGTATAGTACTATGTGATTTAGAGTTAGTATTTTCTCATGCATAAATTAAATTCCTTGTCGATGACATCGATTAAGTTGTGTTTATTGTAAATGACATCATTTAGGCCTCCATCGTGTACAGGTGACACGTATCGCATAAATCAGGCTACAAAATTGTAACCTACTGCTTCAGGTGATTATGTGAATGGTTAAACGTGTTCTTAAAGTTGCTTGCATACTTACAAGACGTGTAATGTCACATACACTTTTTTATTATTAAAGTACAGATACAATTCGGTAACGTTTTTTGAATTTTAATGTAAAACCAAAAACATAACTATTGTTTTCGCAAATTTATATTGCATACCGAGTTGTTTGAACTGATTCGAAGAATGATTCATGGTTTTTACGGGAAAGCCCCAGATTGAGGTTTATTACTGTACATAAAAGTGGGTTGCTTCAAGAATATATTTAAATTAAATGCGTAATGCTTTTTCAAATTAGTCGGAAAATTCAATTCGATATCCTATTTCACCTAACTTGGAATCAATTAATAAATTTACAAATCAATCGTGACAGTGAGAAAACTGTACTCATTTCGTACGAGCCTTACTAAATCATCATGGATTTTCTTAAGTGAAATTGAGTAACACCTTTTCTCGAAGAAATTGGTTCTGACATCTCCTAGGTGCAAACGTAAAGTTGATTTAGTTGCAGCCTGTCGTAAACAGGAAATTCGTTACATTTTCGAAAATTACATCAACTTACTTCTGTGACAACATGAGAAAATTTAAAACAACTAAAACGATTCCACATCCGCGACCTCTATCCAATTAAGAAGTCATTTGTCACTTGAGAAATTTTTTAATAGATACTCCATAAATAACAGGAGAAAGAAGCATTTACCAAATACTAATAAAAACACAGCGGGACATTCTTTATACATTGAATGAAAATAAAATATGGGACTTTAACCCTGAAGTCTAAATTAAAGGTTTTAATACGTTTTTAAGGGTCAAATTATATACGAGTATGAAGTGGGAAGGGTCCCTAATAGGGTTTAATAAAGTGACAATTTGTCAGTTTCGACAAATACGTCTTTCTACTAGACCACTTCATGTTTATGTTTCATTTAATTTGACTTTCGATGAGAGTTTAAAAAGTGCCTTGAAGTCTATTGGCTTCTCAATCTTATCGTTGATCTTGACTTTGAAGTGTCAATTGAAGATATTCAAGTTAACAAGATCAAAAAACAAAATGCGTGAACAACTGAAGGTTCTTGAATCGAAATTTATATGAAAAAATTAAATTCAAGCCATCAAAAATTTCAGAAAATTTTGTGAAAAATTTAGTGTTTACAAAATTCTTTAATGTCCAGACAAATTATAATTTGAAATTTTCAAATTGGAGACAAGCGGAAGTTGGCAATTTTTCTATCTCCAATTAATTTAACTTAACTCTTAAGTAGACTTAACCAATAGTTTGTCTTTCAAGACGAAAACGAGTTCGGATAGATTTAGCAACAGATTTAACATGATACAACACTTATCTCTTGATTGCAACACCAAAGGGATCTTCCCAATTTGTACCTTCATCTTAAGATGAAAAGCATAAAAACCAGACGTCTTGAGCTATTTTCTATTTTTTTAGCTGCGTTCGTTGCGTTTTATAATCATAAACCAAAATTTCCGGAACTCAATGGAGTTATGTTTTTGAAGTACTGCGGAATGGCGAAACCGTTTGGAATACGATCATCCAGAATTTCTATATAAAATTAGAACTAATTAATAATTTTTCGTAACAATTTAACCCGGTTGGGAAATATGCATTTTTTATTGAAGAAAAGATTGTTTATGTTTTGTCAAGAGGCATTCCATTGCACGTGAATTTTTCAGAGAAAATTATTTTCTTACGTAATATGCATTAGGCTTTTCTTCCGATATTTGTTTGTTCTTGGGTTTTTTCCTAGGAATAGATGAAATCAAATTGAAAATTCGTGTTTATTGAAAGTGGTATCAGCATTTATTTTCAAAATGAAATATCTAAAATGCACAAATATTTCATAATATTTGCTGGTAATTTGTCTTGCTTAAAGTTGCATTTTCCGTTGGCTTGGAAAAATCATTTCCGCATTGTGTTTTGATCGGAATTCAAAACAAAATTGCTCAGCTGAAAAGTAGAATTCTGGGAAAATGATTTCAAGATAACATAAATTTCGAATAGTGTTTTAAAATTCTTATATCTAAATTAAAAACAATAAAATTTTTTGTCCCTTGTATTTTATACAATTGTACAACAGTATCAATATTTTGTTATACCTACATATGATTCCATTTAATTATAGATTTTGTGGAATGAAAAATCATTTGAACCTATTTTGATACTTGGCACTAGATCAATCAGTAAATTACAATAGGTACCATCTGTTTCTAATTTATACCATACAATTATTCTTTAATTGAAAGCTGAAAATAATTTTTTCCCGACATAACTCAGCTATAATTGGCTCAAATATTATATGCTAATTTTCGCTGTTTTCACTTTTTAAATTTGAATTTCGCCACTTTTTTATAGAAAAATTTTCTTCACAGAATGCTTCCACCCGGCTTTTTGATTTATCGTCAACAAATTACTCAAATACTTATTTTAAAAGTCCCTGAAAATTTAAAAAAGCTGCGAAAATAAGCTTGATAATACACAATCAGAACATCACATTCTCATTAACAGGTGTTATCTGCTAGTTTTTAACATAGTAGTTGTGCACGCAAATTTAAAATTTTCTGGTAGAGAAAAGTTTTGAATGTTTTGTTTATAATACGACATGGTTCCCACGCTAAAATTGAATTTTATTCTACTAACCAGAGTGAGATATGTTTCTAATGGGACTAAGTTTCTGTGGAGCAGCGAAGAAACAAAAGTTTTAAAAACCATAAACTTTACTTTTACTTTAGTGGATTGTTTGTTTAGAAATAATCAAAAATTATTTAATTTACGAGAAGAGGTAGGAAAAGTAAAAAATTGCTTCAGAATTTATAGATTTTTTAAACTTAGGTCAAACGTTGAGTCTGAAACAGAAATATATTCTGATAGAACAGAAATATATCGACATGTTTTCGTAAAATATTCAAGTGAAATTATCATAGAATTCGTTGAGCTTGCTATTTGTTCTTTTCTCATTTCCGTAACTACAAACGTAAAAAAATGTCTCTCCCATCAAAAATATACGAAAATCCGCACAAAGAATAGATATCGAGAATAGTCGCAGGGCAGCTTGACCATTCTCTAAAACATCTCACACTGTTTCTTTTATAGTAGTGTCCTCGTTCTTCAAATGTGTGAAAATTATTCAATAATGGTTTTATTATTGAATTTAGTTGATTGAAAATCAAGTTTTTATAGCACTGAGTTTCTGTACATATGTACATCATAAATATCCGATCTTACTGCTGCGGTAAATTTTTGTACTAAAACTATATCTCAAATTATATCCATTATGCACATATCGATCAACTCAAAATAATTATGATAACTTTTTGTAAACCAAAAAACACAAACGAAAATTTTATCAATATTAATTACATGCTCAATAATTTTGTGCTGATAAGACGCACTTTTGCGAAGATATGATAAGATAACGCGCAAAATGATTTTTCGATTGTACGAAAGCAACGATTTCTGAAATTCTGTTTACGAACGTTTTTGAAAAACTATTTCTTATCAATATGTTTGTATGCGATTTTCTATTCAGTGGGTCAACAGATAAGAACAGTAACGTAAGCTTGAAAGTACTAAAACAGTCTAGTGACTCAAAACCATGTTAAATCTAATTCACGTAACTGAGAAGAAATGCGTTGCTATACATATAAATACTTACTTGTCGACGGAACAATGCTTTCTAGAAAATTTCCGGCGCCATGAAGGAAATAAAGCGTGCCCAAGAATCCACGAAGAGTCATTTAGTCGGGAACTTTATGAAATGAAAGGTAAATATTTGAATTTGTAGCATTCTGAATGGGAATTGCATTTGTGTTCATTTATATGTATCACCCCAATGAATCTGTAATGGACTTACATCAAATGTAAATATAATTAATCGATTTTCCTCTCAGATAAAAATATTTTGATGAGGACTGCGTCCGCTTATTGTCGTATTCTATTCAAGTATGACTCAAATTGCAATGCAAAGTTTTAAATTGCATTTTATATGAATAAAGGAATAGTTCCGATGAACATATTTACATGATTAAGAACCCATAGTCATCTTTAATAAACTACTAATCGTTTTTATTCTTTAAAAAGGCAGTCAAAGTATTGCTTAACTTTCTAAGACGAGCATTAGACACCCACAGTAAAATCACAACCATGGTTCATTCTCATAAATGTCAGACATACAGGTCAACATACAAAAAACTCATTCAAGATCTCAATAGGAAATTGAGTAAATCCAATTTAGTTAAAGTATTTATGCTTTTAGGAAAATATGGCGAAGAATATTACATAATCTGGGTAGGAAAATCGAAAGTTTCATTATGGAATGTAACACGATATGAAGTATTTTGTAACTTGTCAGAAAATAAAGCAAGAATGTTTATAGATCTCTAGAATATTCTAATATAGAATTGAATCGCAAGTAGAATTAAACGTAAATGATATTCACATCATTCTACTGTATGAATATCTGCGTAATTTCACTAAAGTCGTTGGAAAGTAATGTGTAATATTTGCTAATTTTGTGGTTCTGTAGTTCAACAGAAGACGTGGGATATAATTTATTATTTTATTACCTGAGCTGACTAATAACAATCTTTGCAATCTTGCTGTAAATTCCTAAAAGCTACACATCGCAACAATGATGATGATGGTATTCCGTAGAATTAATCATCCTGTTCTTACACACTATTAGTCATGAAGAAATGACAACAAATATATGACACATTTGAAGATAGCAAGATTTTAGGTTGATATCATGATAAGATTTTTTCATTTCATGATTTCATGTTTCGTATGAAACGTGCCCAACGTAGTACAAAATGAACATGAAGTAATTTTATTGCTGTCACACACACCTTAAATTCTAAATGGTACATTTTTGTCTTACTATACTCTCACAAAAAACACAATTTAAAAATTTTATTTTCCAAATTATATATGCAACATATAATAATTTAAGCAAGAAGCTACTTGTGGACAAGGATTACATTCCAAATAGGAATATGTTGTTCTCAGAATTATGGTTTGTAAACAAACTATAAAAGAACAGTCACAAATTCATTAGTTAATTGAATGTTTTAATAAAAGTTATTAGATATCTACTAATTAGTTAGTAATAATTATTTACATTACCGTATCTTAGTACAATAAATATTCGATTGAGCTTCAATTTGTACTACACAAACGGCGAAAGTAGCAATCGATAAATGTTACCCAATTTGAAAACTATACACTATAATTTATTTATTTTCTATTTTCAGGTTGATTTGTGCAGCACGTCAAGTGATTCAGAGCGAAAATCTACAATAGCTTTGAGTGCCCAAAATTGCATCAGTTGTAGCTTTGCAGTGTGTAGTGCAGCGGAACGGGGATCATCTATTGATCACCTCAAAGTCTGACACATCAGCCCAAAACGTGAATGATCGGTGTGCATTAAAAAATATGTCTGATGCCATCGTATGAAGTCATTCTTTAACTATAAGGTTTCGGTTGTTCTTGTCCGATTTGAAAACTATATACAGTGCAACAGTGTTTTAGAATGAATGATCGCATGAGCATTTACGGATCAAAATATCTATGAAACGATCGCAGAATGTGATGAGCATCGATAGAATAAAGGTGGTGAAAGTCGTGTTTCTTGAGAATAGTTGAATGTGAACTACAACTCCCTTGTTGCAATTGAACTAGAAGTGCTGAAATAATACAAGTGAAATTGTGCTAAAAATAGATTCAAAAATTGTGCGTTTGAGCTTTTGAAATTTGCAGGGAACAAGCATTCGCGAGTGAAGTGCTTGAATACTAAATATTTTTAACGTAATTTCTACCCAAGTTTTCCAAAAACAAATTACAAGACGGCCACAATGGACGGATATATTAATGAAGGTAACATGATTTAATGTTTTCTTTTCCCGTTTTTATTTTTAGATCTAGAATAAATTATTTCTGTTAATAACCTAGTTTTCTCAGATTTTTGCTTCAACATTTATTTTTAAAATTATTATATTTGTTTTAACTACCTCTTTGGAGTGTAAACAAAACTAAGTGACGCATGATGTCTTTCACACCTTTACTAAGATTCCTTGTCAACTATTTTAAATATATTTTGTTCCTTAAAATTTTGACGGTCAAATATCACTATCAAAAGTGTTATTCTTCGAACTGGGTAACATTTTTAAAACACACTCATTGATTTTCTTAAGGTTTATTTATAATTGATTTTGGAAAGGAAGCGTTGATTGATTCAAACCATCTGACAATATGAATGTTTCAAATTTTGAAGCTTAAAAAATTCCCTGAATCCGGCATATTGGCCTTCTGGATTCTTATTAAATTTGTGTTTAGCTGTTATATAATTAATGTGTTTAATCACCTAAAAGAGTTTATGGGTTTTGAATGATCTATTTTTGGAATTTGGAGTATTGAGATTTTGAGAATAGAAAACATGAGACATTTTGAACATACATATCCTTTGGCAGAAATTTAGTTTTATTTATAAAAAGTGTAAATTTCTATTCGGTATTAAAAAGTTACGACCTCTGTCGCCAATTATCTTATGAAACTACCAACAAGTAACGACTTAATTAAAAAATTACAGACAGTTAATTAAAAAATATTTTAATATAATTACTAAAAAATTTTCTTTTTACCCACTTGGTTGACCATAAAAATCTTGAAACGTTTTCTAACATTTTATATTTTCTAACATGCAAACATACAGACGACTCGGATTCTATTATAGAGGAAGGACCAGGTAATTAGTACAATTAGAAAGCGAGTTTCTTATCAACATGTTTTACAGATTTTACAATTTTTCATAATGTTAATTAAATTTTCTTTTAAAATGGGTCACTTCTTATGAGAAACTCATAAATCAGTTGAAAAACCCAGCGAATATCACGCACTTGTTTATAGCTGCTAATAAAGCGCATGACTTTTTTCAAGGTGAAGTGATATCGTTCAATCCGGATAAGCATCATTAGTGTTTCCTGGCGTTTTCCACTCTTATCAGAAATCGAATCAAAGTTGCTGGTGCTAACCATACCTTCTTTAAATGATTTAAGCTCGAACAGGAGTTATATGTGTGTTGTGTATTAGAGTTTCTCATGAAGAAAGTGTTTGCTTTCTTGCGTTGGAAGGTTTTTCCGAAAAGATTAACTTCATGGATATGGGGCATTTCATGGCTTTGTGTCTATGAAATATGTTTAACAGTGCGAGGTAATAATGTTGTAAGGAGAAGAACCACGAATTGTAACAACGTTCAAGTTCAACTTGAGATACAAACGAACATGAATTTAAATATTTTCTTACATAAAAGTTTTTGAAACAAGCTACTGATTCCAGAATTGTTTGTTGGATGGGAAGCTCGTAAAATATTTTATGCTGCCTTCCTACCTACAAAATATCTTTGTTCTTTCAAATTCAGTTCATTTAAGTTCACAGTCAAGGTGAATATTGTCAACTTTAATGTGATTGAATTGAATGATATAACAAGAGACATTAATTCGGGGTTCAGTTGTGCCTTATCTTGGAGGACCATTTTTCATTAAGGGGTTTTGATTCTATTTATATGTCACGTGTTGACGTAACGCTGACAATGAAGTTTTTGTAAATAATAGACAGTCGATAATATATATATATGTTATAAAGTATTCACTGATATTTTATCCTCTATTTAGCTAATGACGGGTGATGAAACCATAAACACAAAAACTTCCTGTTAGTAATAGCACGTGCTTTTAGTATTTCATCTAAATATATCGTGCAATGCAAATGACAATCCACTTAATTCAATAAAATATGAAAATTTGTTACGACATTTTCAGTAAATAATATCTCACATGGCAGCATTTCAAACATATTGAGTCACCATGACAATGAAATATAGTTAAAAGGCAAGATAGATTTGTAAATTCAAATGAATGTAAATTGAAAATTGTTTAAACTGCGGGATTGGCAGGTCAATTACACTTATGTAGAAGAGAGACGAATCAATTTTCTGTTTTTCTTGATTGAGTTTTCGATTCGACTTGTATCGCAGGAACCTGTCGCATAAAATTTCGTTTTCTGGAAATTCTCAAAGAACAAAACATCAATTTGTATCTTAAAACTGGAGCACCAACGATAACACCAACGATCTTAATCGGACATGACGTAACCGTGAAAAATCAAAGATGTTTTCGTCTTGTTCAATGTCAATTTCTTTCCCATAAATCTCAATTACTGTAGAAGACAGAAAGAAGAAATACTCCTCTTAGTATTTTCACCAGTTATATTGAATTTTGTAATTTATTGACTCTTTGTAATGCGGAGCAGATCGGGAATTTTTTTTTCAAACTAAAACAAAATATTGGCTTACTTTACAAAGCTCTTGATTCAAACTAAGAACACAAAATCCATAAGACACATAAAAACAAAAACACGCTGAGGAACAATAAACAAAGCATGGTCTGAAAATGACAACCATGTTATATTGCCCACGCTTATAGGTTGCATTCGATCATGGCTGCACTTAAATTCACATATTCTCCAAAAGGGGGGCACAAAATGCGTACGATTAGTAAATCGTGTTCGTTTGTGTGTCGTTTTGTAGGTTTTTATTTTACAATAAAAAACAAAAAACACTCTACTAGCACATAATTTGTTCCAAATACATCGAATAGCTTTGCAAATTGGACATGCGAAACATGTGGTGTGCTGACATGTGCGGCTATGATTGTTGCAGTTAAAATGCAATTGGCATGAACGACGCTCGGAAATTTTGAGAGGTAAATCGATTCATGGTTGTCATATTTTCTGCATCTTTTAATTTATTTGCACACGTTATGCAGAAAGATTCCATTCAGCTGACATTCAAATTCTCCTAAAATGGATATGACGACATTCGATCGAACATGTTCATATGGTAGAAGTGTTTATTTTAATTAGAAAAAGTTCCAGACTGTATTTGTTTGTAGTTCTACATCAAACACAATCAACATGATGATAATAAAATGATAAAATGTTAATGCAATCCTCAATTCCGACGATAAACGTTCAGTTTTTTAGCAATAACAAACTGACAACATTTGGTGCAATATTGTAAATTGTCATATGTGAAAGTAAATGAGATTAACTTATTAAATTTCAAGAAAATTGGCGTCATTTCATTTAAGAAAATGTAATAAACTATGAGAATATAGATCTTCAAATAACAGCAAGGTTGAAATTTAATTAATTTAATTTAAAGGGTACCCGAATGACTCATGTCTTATAGCTTTAACAAAATTTTCGAAAAAATCACATTCTGATAATTTTATTACAAATTTTTTAAACACTTTATGTTGTTTTTTAAATTATGTTTAATATGCAAAATTTCATCACATTCCCATCGTTGAAATAATTATTTCGTAATTAAGGAAGCCAATAAAACTTGAGAAGTTTGTGTGAAGAATATCTAAACACGTTACAGTATAAACACCAACACATTATTAACGAATTACGTTACCCGAGAAACATAAAATTGTTATGCTAACAATTTCATGACGTCATCGTTAGAAGGCATAATTTTCATATGTTTTCCGAATTTTTCAAAACAATTTCCTTCTGCCAAGGTCGGAATTTTCGTTGAAATCAAGAGAAAATCATTTGAGTCGTTCCACTCTGGTGCTAAAAATTTCTCCAATGATTATGTAAATCCTCTTGACTGATAAATATAAATTTTTTGCCCGATGATATTTTGAAGTTTTAAATTTAGCTGGGATAACGTTCAAGATATAAATTACCCGGTGAAATAAAAATAAATAAATGTAGATTTTGCAAAAAAGATTTCTTGAAAATTTGTTTCCTAGCAGTTTTGATCATATTGAAGTATGTTGATAGGTTTTGGTGTATATTTGGTTGTAGAGCTTTGTTTGCCAAATCCATTACGACGAGCCGAGAGAGAGATTTATTGCCACCTTGATACGGAAAACTTTATGCAAGGCAAGTGTGCTGTGTGATAGTTTGACCGACATTAACCTTGTCTCACCGGAAACCTGAATTTAATGATGAAATTAAGAAAATATATAATAAAAATTTGTAAAACAGTTTTGGCACTTTCATTGACTTTGTGGATCGGATTAATTGTGACTAGATTTACTAGCTTAATATTTCATTTGACTATCAAGCTTTCAATCCATTGACATCATTTTCTGAACTATGATTGTTTGTAGTAACAATAAATAACTTTTTCGTGTAAAACAAATTTTCGGAAATTTTTACTTTGTCTGCTCAGCAATTAGCAAGTCTTCCTCAGTTTCGAATTATTTTCGGAAAATATGTCAGTAGGTCTCAAGAAAAATTTTAAAAATTTAAAATAGATTTGATGAGATCATTCTTACTGGACGAGATTAAACGGAAATAAAACCAATGTCATGACCGGGAACGAATTTTCCAAATAATGAAAGTGTTACTTTAACTTAAAATTAACTTTAAGATTATGCTTTCTGTTTTTACTACTATTTGTGGTACAGAAATTTGTGGAGAATTTCCAAAATTTTCGTAGACATGACATAGCTCACTCTTGTAAAAATTTCAAATTGCTTCGGTATTTTCAATCAACTTAAACAATATCTCTTAAAGCCCGCAGATATGTTTGATCCAAAAACTCTTATCTCCTCAAAATTACGAGTTTACACGCAACAGAAACTAACCCTTTACCGTCAATTTCACATTGGGGTTTGTTCAGCATTTACTTTTGTCTAGTTTCTTCCACATTTTTCGGAATTCCTCATCACTTTCAATTTAACTAAAGTAATACTTGAATGCAAGACGAAAAGGTTGTTGACCGCCAAACTTCAAGTTCCATTACTATGTAGCATGGAATTTGCTCATTAGTCTGACCCTTTTGTATTCAGCTTTTCCCTGAAGTGCAAGTTAATACCGGGAGACAATTGGATTTGTACTATGAAATCATGCACTTGCAGGAATAACCTCTAATTGATTATTCCTCGTGTTCGTGATATTCAAGTGAACATTAATCTTCCGATGTTTCTCCTTAATTAATTAATTTAATCCCGAGCTGTTGGAGGAGATTGAAATCAAATAATTTCTATGTTTTGCAGATACTGGATTAGTGCTATAGCCTTATGATAAGTGAATCCGTACACTTGAAAGGTCAAACTTAGAAAAAACTAACGATAAAAATAGATGTCGCACAAAGAGAATTTTCAAACTTCACCCACATTCATACTCCACTTGACTACTCCAAATCCACAAATAACTATAGCTAATTTATAAACCTTTACTTGTCTATTATCACATGCTATCCAGCACGCACTATGAGTATAGTTCAAGTATGTATGGAGTAGAGGGAGAACTTTGGAACCGAAAACTTATCAAGATGAAAGCGACCCTTAACTTTAACCAGCTTAAATGCGGTCCTAATACAAAAACAACCATGAAAAGCTACACTCATCAATCTATTTTTGTGTCAAAGTCATGGTGAAGTGCATAGAGAAAGTGTTTCATTGCGTGGAGACACTGCCTTCATCCCACAGTAATTTGTTTGTTTTATGTCTTACAGTCAGTGGCTTAATAAGCTTAATACAGTAATGACTGTACACAAACACGCAAATTAATTAGATGGTTTTACGCGTTGTACACTCAAGAGTTTGTTGATCGCCGAAAACTTGACACCGTTACTCCCACTCGCCGAACGTGCTTGAATTATTACTGTCTACCTAAAATCTTATTACTTCATGTCATTATAAACAGTGATGTTTTGCTTGATTAATGATTCACTTGTAACGTGTAGCAGCAATTCAGACTTTTGTGAAACTGTCACTCATCTATTATACATAATCAAAAACTGAATTATGATCATAGCTTAAACGGCCTAAAATGCGCATATTAGTATCAATGATTAATACGAGAAGTAATAACTATAAGCCCCACTGATGCTTCTGACGTTTTGGTTATTAAAGAAAGAAGTGACAAGGCCAGTTTGCAAATAACAAATCGACTTTATTGGACTGCCGGTGCTATATGCATTACAAATCAAGAACCTACGGTTATATATCACAAGAACAAGTCGTTTATCAATTTTGTCAGTTTTCTGATGTAGCGAATGATGTCAGTGAATATTATAATGCAACTACAATGTGTTCAATATGTGTTTCTTCACAGTACAATTAATCTTTAGATTTATTTAGAATCCATTAGTCAGGTTTCTTCTGAAATTAATTTAATATAAAATTTTTATAAATAAAATAGTCAAGTGTCGTCAAAACAATTTCCGTTGCTTGTTAAAAAAGAATGAGATACTGAAATGAATTCATAATTCTAAATGAGTGCATATATGTTAATGTGAAAAGTCAAATATATATTTAAATAATATGAGTAAGAGTTATCCGATTTCATTTCAAAATGCATCAATATGTGATGACGCAAATCAATGCTGTGAACATTCTGTGTTCTTGGTGAAAAGTGGGTGTAACAACTAGCACTATTAAGGTCATGAATAGAAAGTTGAAAATATGACGATTATATTTAAATTTATTAACAAAATTTGACTGGAAAACAAAAATAACATGCAACAGAAAAGACAACAAACAAAAATGTGGTTCAATGGTAGCCATTTGCGTTGCTGTTAATCAAACGAGTTAAGTGTGTCATATAAAATTGTTGTCAAATTAGAAAATTTAAAAAAATATTATGCAGTTCATGCACGTAGTACTTACTAACCGCAACATTAAAAAATGCAATTAATTTGTATTTTATGCAAATTGATTTTTATCAATTGAAGCCGAGTTAATTTTTTGTCTCTAGCTAACAAACGTGGAAGTTTCGGACTTATTGAAACATTTTAATTGTATAGTATAAACTTTATTATGATCCCAATTTATTGTGGATTTATTCTTAATTTAATAAGAACACAAATTAATTTGTTTGTACAGGTAATTTTCATTGCATTAGAATAATCTGTGAACTAAACAAAAATAATCCGTTTTATGAATAAAAACTAATTGAAAACATTATCACGGAAATAGTTTTGTTGCGTGCATTACAATATGCACTTTGAGGATTACGACTGAGTATCAAGAATCAGTATCTTCTTCATGAATTCATGACTCAACACAATGCATTGCTTGCATTTTGACTCTAAGACTGAACATTCCATTCACCTGGCTTATCTCACCGCAAAGAATTTTTGATGTAACTATGAAGTTAACGACTTCACCAGAAGGGTAGGTTTGATTAGCTACGGGTCTTAAAATTATCTTTCGTCATCGCCAGTAATAAAAGCATGTATGCAACTTTATCTACATAGAATATGACGTCGAATATTATACATTTGATGTCAGCCAATGCATCAATCTTGCTTTTTGAGAAAAAGTAACAAAACGTCTAAAATAAAACATTCCTGGAACCACTTAAGTCCTACAAAGATAGAGCACATACCAGTCTATCCGTATTAATTAAAGTACGAATTGTCCATGAGGTTACTTGGAAGTAATAATGTCGAGCACATCAAGCATAAAAGAATGGAATTTTGTTGATTTTAAACTTTCCAAAGAAATTGCCTTTGGGGGCCTAGAATTAATTATAGGTCCCATGCTCAGATAATGAGGGTCAGTTGGTTCAAAAACTACAATGATCCAAAGTACAATTCTCCATATTGCAACGAATTTTCCAGTTTAACTAGTTTCTATCAACCCACGCCGTTGGATCGTATAATACCGTATCGTTGAAGAAACCAAATGATTCAGAAAAGTGCATCAAATAACAACTAAATGTAGTCCGAAGGTGGAACAACAAACATTTCACATGGAGTTATTCAAACAGATTTTTATAGTTACTGTCTGTCATTCTTAAAACAAATCTAGGCGTAAAATTAAATTTTTGTTTATTACATTTTGTTGTTAACAAAGATAGACTTCATGTCGGTTGGGTTGGAAGTTTATTTGAAATACATAAAACAAGAGAGTTTTTGTGATTCAGTGAACACAAACAAACACAACATTGCGTAAAACAATCATTTACAAGAAACTCATATCTTGTTTCAAATTTATACCTTTTAATTTTAGTGCAAGAGTTGAAAACTTTTATGGCTCTAATACCTGATAACAGGTCGCTCACCTGGATTTTGTCTTTGATTCGATACTCTCACATAACACAGCTTATCGTTCCCCATGAAGTATTTTCTCGTGTTTGATCTGACCATTAATTGAAATATTGGTATAAGGTAATATATTTCATATTTCATGATCTGTGGTGCTAGATAAAGTTTTAAAATACAAGGCATAACCACATATTTTCCATCATATATCAAAAAATTCTTGTTGTTTACTTAATTAAATTTTCTGCTGACGAATGTTAACTAGAAATCGTTGTCACATTTCAAATAGTCATAAAATATCTAATTATAGCTAAGTAGACACTTGAGTAAACATATTGCTGGAGAATTTTCGCCAATTTAAAGGGGTTAATCATCGGATACTATGTGAAGTTATATGATACCTCCTTGAAGAGGTCGCCCAATGAATCTTTTCAATGTCAAAATTGATGCTACGTTTAGAAGCATTTTATTTATTTTCGTGTTTTGTTGTTCACCACTAATTAGCAAAGCAACGCGTTAATATTCTCCATGGTGGTCCACTCTTCTTGAAGCTGTAAATTGTCGGGAAAATGTTCTTTATTTGATAGGACGCGTTAAACCATTTCACAGAAGTCTAATTGCATTTGCAGCTGGTATACGAATCAAGTTTTTTCATTGCAATTCCATGAATCAGCAAGCGAAAGACAGTTTTCCCAGAAAAAGTACGAAATATTGCACATGTATCAAGGGGTTATGGACCCTGTCGAAACTGGTTGACTGTTGATTTCTTATGCTTTTTGTCATGCTGTTGTCATTACGAATTGTTCATTCACAGTTGGATTTCTACAGTCTTTGGAAAATATCTCTTCCATTTTGTCCATCTGGTTCTTAACGAAACATCATCAATGCCAAGGACTAACAAAAACACAAAATGAGATAAAATCATTGATGCAGGATAGAATAAAGGAAATTTATGTGGTTTCAAAAAACTTCCAGCTAACTCAAACATAGCAGGATGTTTTAACTGTTCCCTTTAAGAAACTCCATTTTGAAGACGTTCAAAGCTGAAAATCAAGAATGCAGACGAACGGATTAAACTCTTTCAACCAAAACCAGTTTGATTCACATCGAAAAAGGTGCAAAAGGTGCAAAATACGAAAAACAAATTTCTGCATATATCTACAATGACTGCACACCGTTGAGTCACTAAAATATGGTTATAAAAATTCTACAGATGAAGGCAACAAAATATGAAACTTTTGTGGTTTCAACGATTTAAAACAACAACATCCCGTCTGAAGTCATAACAAATTCGTAATCCAATTTAATAATGGAGAAGTATTAAATTTTGAATGGTCAGTTCATGTATAATAACTTTTAACCATTGAATTAATTAATGTGCCCTTCTCTCTTAATTCTCAAATTTTTATGAGCCACGAGTATTAAAATTACCAAAGTCGGCCTTCATTTTAATGGTTAACATGTGTTCGCATATGACTTATACCATGCGAAATTGTTTTATACCCGTTATACCCGTTTAGAACCAAAAACTAGTTCAGATGCTTCGAAACTGCACATCGTGCATCCATGAAGGCCTTCAGAATCCTTTTGGTATGAGTAAGCCGGTTATAAGAATTCAAAACTTTATAACTTTCATCATCCTAAAAGACCACAAAAATCTGAATCTTTAATTACAATTCTGATTCTAATTTACTTGGTGGAGTTCCATATACGAGTATGTATTATATGAAAACTGAGATTCATTTAAAGGGTTACACCGCCGATCTTAAGAGACGAGTCCTTGTATGTTCTTTTACAAAAGATTTATGGCCTTAACCTGCGACACATACTAATTAATGTTGTTTACGTACTCAGTTTCAAGATGCCGTCTGGAGTCTTTCATTTAATCAAAACCTTCTTGGGTACTTTCTTCAGTCAAATTTTATAATTGCCGATTAAGCCTCGAATTTGAGAAGATTCCCCGATACATGTATACATTATATATCATCTGATACAATGTATACAATATATGGGTTAATTGATAGTTTCGAAAGACGATCAGTTATTAAAGGAATTTTTTTGTTTTTTGCGACAAAATTTTCATTCTTAGTGAAAAACTAAAATTTTTACGAGCATTTTTTTGTTTTAGCGAAAACGTTGACGATAAATTTTTTGGAAGTTCAAAGGCGAAAAATTTTCTTATCCAACAAACATTGTTACATCATCGCTTTTCTGGTTACTCTAATTTATGCCATATGTATCACGTTCTGGTAATAAATTTTTTAACGTCCACATGAAGAATTTCCAAAGTTATAATTTTTAATATTTTTTGATTTTAATTAAGCTTGAAGTGTGAGGAAAATAGAACTTTTTAAGTGTTTTCTGTTGATTCAGTGCTAAGTTTTGTATCGGCCATTGCTCCTTTCATTATGGTTGGAAAAAATAGTTCAAACCTTATTTACTCAAGTGTTATAAGCTGCAACGTATCGCAATTATCTCGGAATATTTGTATTTACTTTAACGTTTTGCAATTTCCTAGTTTTAAAACGCATTTCCAATAGCATGTAAGTATGTACTTTGCAATATGTGCAAAGTTACATTTTGTGATAATACATTTTCTGCAACCCTTTTATTGTAATAACTGCGCAAACAGAACCCAATTTGTTTTATGATAACAAGCAATTGGCCGGATATTGTTTGTGTTTCACACAATACACAATTTCCTACGTGTAACCACTTCACATTCTTGGATTTTCTTTTAAATCTTCCTTGGGAACAATAGCACACCCTTGAGATATACTTAGCTCTTAATCACATAAACATAATTCGCAAACATTTGAAAGCAACAATGTCTCACAATTAAGTTTTATCATCTATTTGCTCAATAACAAAGTTGTGTTTCACGTTTATTAAGTAAACAAAAACACAATTCTTCGAGAAAACTACGTCAATGCATTATATAATTCGCTCAATATATAAGTGGCAAATATCAATATTAGCTACATAGAACTACAGTAAGTCAGTATAAACTTTCAACAAGAAGCACAGGAGTCAGAAGGCAATCTTGGATATCTACTTACAATTCTAAATGTAAAATTTGGAAACGATGAACAATAAGAATTTGCAAATATTGTTTAGATTTTTTGAAGATGTTGTATGGAGAATTTATTACTTTGTTAACACTTCAATAGCATGCGAAATGAATTATTGATTTTTCACTTAAAAATTGCTATTGTCCGCTTCTCATAACTTCCGTAATCCGTTTGCTTCAATAAAAATGATCTTTGTCGGAAAACAGTGTTTGCAGATGAAATAACCACAACATAACAATGTAAAACTATGCGGTTTTGCTAGGAGATATGATCCTCAATTCTATAGAAATTTGAAAATAGCAGAAAATAGCATTTTCGATTTCCGGCATGCAGAAAATTTGTGAAAATTTGAAAATATATGACGATTTGATTTTGGTCAACAGGATTAGCACGTTGTAACAATTGGGTGGTCTGCTGACCAACTGACATTCAGAAAAATTCAACAAAATAAATTTGCAAAGCTTTTATTAGACCACACGGGTAATTCGAAAAACAAAAATGTTGAATTTTCAAAATAAAACATGGTCATTACTGAAACTTTATGTCCTAATAAAATCCTAATGAATTTTTCTAAATTTATCTGGTTTGTTTGACTTAATTTTGAAAAACAGCTTCTGCAGTCATATGTCTGAATTTAATGTGTCATTTTTAGAAACCTGAATAATACGAGATTTCAAATATATCTCCCACAATCACCATCCACACGTTTTCGTAGATAACTCACCTTGATAACAGTATACAATATGAGTATACCTTGGCCTTCCTCAATAATCCAACAACGATCTTGCCAAAAATGTGTGTTAATTTTAATAACGATTAATTTCCCGAGAAATCCTAAAGTCACATCCATTCGGTCTGTCATTTCATAAACCTCAAAAAACAATTGATAAAATATAAAAAGTATTCATGATCTTATTGCAGTTTTAATAAAACACATTTTTAGAAATATTGTTTCGGGGAAAAGTGTTAATTCAAACGTGAACTGTCTGCCAGAAAAATTTAGTATGCAAATACGAATTTGAAATGAGCCAAACTAAAAATACGAAATGTCAATGTTCAGTAATAGCGGTGACATCAAATGGTTACATGATCCCACCAGGCGATTTTACATAAATTCTTAATGATGATTCCAAGGGGAGACGTGAATGGGACATATGTACTCGTCCCCATCAATTCTCGGTAAATTGGGATGCTATAATGTCACTCAAGGCTGAGCTGCGAAAATATAACATTATTATAGAACTGGTCCAGACCGCCGTGGTTATAATAGTGAAAAGTGTAAACAAATGAGTGAGCTCATTCAATTTGGCGGTCACGTCAGACCTTGTATTTTTATCCGAGGGATTAACTTTGATGTTTGCATTTATTTATGGTGTGAACCAAACAATTCAAATCGTGTCTAATGATAGTATGACGTGTTGAGCTTATACTTTCTCGTCTGAATGAATTCTGAATAATCATTGACGTAATCGAATGTATAGACTCTGTGGGCAATATGATGCTAACAGACCGGACACCTTGATGGATGGGTTGCGAAACTATTTTCTATCTGGCAGCTGATAGTTTAAAATAAAGTAATTTTCATTCATGCCTGTATATGATGTCATTATGATCACATGAAAATTAAATGTAAATTTCGTAATGAAGGTTAATTACACAATTAATTTTCATATTCCGCTGATTCCAACACTTAATCATTTAGAAAACGTTAACGGTTTCCTCTACAGCGGCTCGTGACTCTCGTTCATGAAAAGTTAAATTTAACTTTGTAAAAAATATAAAATAATCATATCTTTAAGGCAATCCCTTAATTGCGAATACTTAATAAATCACTGGAAGAACTGATATTTTTCTTTAAGAATTCTCTACAGACAGAGCGACGTAGCTCTTTGGAATCTACACCTACTTTAAGTGATATCATTTGTTCCATTAGAAGTAGCTGACCTCCGGCATTAAATGGTTTTAGATTTTCTATAATTGGCAAACTATTTAATTCTGTTTCTAAAAACAATAAACCTGCTCTTCGGGAGTAAAAGTTAAAGATACAATCATTACACCTTGATTTGTTAAAACTGAGGTTATGATGTAATTCCTGTTGTGGTCGTTTTACTACATTATATCTTTTTCTTATGACCAAACAACCAATAATGAATCTAGTAGTTTAAGACATTATATAGCCATCTCGCACTGTAGTGGTTTTATGGACACTTTGAAATTTATTTGCATTCATTACATCAGCGTAAATGTTAGCCCTAACATGTTTGGTCGAAGTAAATATTTCATGCTTAAGTGAAGTCAATAGCTCCAAGGGGACGGGGACGTTTATCTACTTCTAGCAGTAAACAATATCGATTACTGGAAGTGACATTCATGGCAAGGGGAATATAACTGCTCTACGCATATTATGTCAATATTTTCAGTTGAATCTATCGATTTTCTGGGTCTTGCTCACGTCAACAAAAAGTGCTGATTATACATAGTATGAACGTGAAACTTGTACCTATATCATCACTGCTTAATGGCTGACTTGAGTACGAAAGAATTTTAATTTAATCTAGGCTTGAGACACTTGGTCTTTGAGGAATTTTTGCGGAAAGTAATTTATTTCCACAAGAAAACAATTGTCAAGGGAACTCCTATGGTTGTATAATGTTGTGGTATATTGACGCATAGTTGACTTAAGCTGTAAACATAAATAACCAGATTATGTGCCGATGTTTGTTATTATTAAAATTTCCACACCTTTTATGTGCTCTTCAATCAAGAAATAATTTCAGAAACTCTATCACGTTAGAAACACTTACCATTTTCGCATACAAAATAAGTTTTTTTTATATCTGTTGAATCTGAAATTTGTTTATGGTTCTTCATTTTTCCAACTGATTTTGCTAAGCTTTTAATTCATAATATGGCAGGTAAAGAAACGTCTGTCTCCTATCCACATTAAAGATATTTGTTTGGAATATTTGGAATATCAATTCTGCGAAGTTATTTTGTATATTTCTCGTTAAGAGGAAAATTAAATCCATTGGTACGCCCAGTTTACACTGCTTGAAGAAGCATAAATAGGAAGGTACTTGAATCCAACTTTTAGATTGATTTCAAATGCCTACGTGGCAATTCACTTGTAGGCGTTTATACCAGGAAGTTTGTAGTTTCCTCTTAATACTTACCCTTTTCTGCTAAACTGCATTAAGAGGTTTATTCTTTCCGAAACAAGGGGGAAATTATAATCGAACAACAGCTATGAATCATGTATTTTTGGCAGACGAATTGGTGGAGTGGTCAAATATAAATTTATGACCGTCATAACTAAAAAATGCATACTTTAAACAAATTCAATACACCAGATATATTTTTCGGCTTTCTTAATATAAACAAAATGTTAACGCGAGTTTTTAAAAATTCTGTGAAGCCACTTGTGTAAATCGGTTTGATGAAAGATTCAATTAGGTTATAAATTGCATATTGAAGTGAATCATGAGAAACGCTTATGAAATTGATGGTCATATATCACAATTCAAATAAAAACGTCTGCAGACCATACGTGGAATACTCAATGACCGCAGATTTTGGTCGGGTTGATTTCGTATGGTAAATCAGGTTGGTGAAACTTTGGGAGCATAGTATATGGTGGTGGAAACAACCCTAAGGGTGTGCATTGAATACAAGTATTATCGTCAATTTTATAATATTCAACACTTGTTGACCTGATTCAGACTACCAGTTCAGAAGGAGTGGAGGTTAACTTGTATAATGGAGAAAGAAAATGCATTTTTGCTATAAATTATGTTAAACCACTTATTGAAGCAATCAACTAATGCACGTGTTTAATTTTCAATTTCAATTTTACAGGAGATAAATGCAGCGGTTTGTGGAATCTTTAATTATATTGTATTTTGGGTGCAGTAGACAATTCAACGCATTCGTGTTTACTTTCAATTCAATATTATGTTAAATGATAAATAATGACGTGATTCAACAATTTGAAAGTTTGCATTTAAAAGAAAACTACTTTGCTATGAAATGAATGACATTCTTGTATTTAGCTTAAAGATATTCTTATATGTGATTATCGTTTCTACCAAACAAAACCCAGTTTATTCAAAAACTTGCAAATTGAAGTCGCAAATTTGCGTGTCTGAATGAACGCAAGCGTGGCGACGAAAAGGCTACAAAATTATGAAATTATTATATTTTCATTTTTTGGATTTGGCTATCTTATTAACACATTTTATATAATATTCATCATTAAACACAGGTTTCCTTGTATGATGTCTGTGCTAATTATCAATGTTCGTTTAAATCGGAAAGCATTAATATGTTTCTAACAATTCGTTGTTCATGCCATTTTACATATGCATTTAACGTAGCTTGTTATTAATCCATGATTTAAAGTATTGTTTGAGAGGAAATAAAATTGTAACACAAAACCTTGTTTGTTCCTTACTGTTAGTATAAAATACATTCCACTTAACGATATGAGCAATCATCAAGTTAAAAGTGATTATAATGAAGGAACTAATACTTGAAGGGGATGAAATTTAATATTTTTATTTTATTGTTGTATTGTCTTGTTTTATACTTTTATCTGCACGAAATCATTTAATTGAAAATTTCGTTAACACATCAAAAAGTGTTTATTCATTTAGAAAGTTGCAAAATTCTGAATTTAAATTTAAACCACTGAAATGAAAGGCATTCTTTTAAGTAAAGAAATTGAAAGAAATAAAATTTCTTTTATCGCAAAATTTTAAGGAAGTTATTGGTGAAAATATCGTTTATTCAATTTAGAAGCTATCAATCAGTGCAAGTGATAAAATATTTCAATTTCGATTTTGATTGGTTTGTTGATATGTTATAGAAACTTAGCAAATGGTTATGCACAAAATCACACCGACATTTTCTACACGTTGGGAAAAATTTTAAATTTTGCTTTTATCTAATCAATAGTTATAAATATAAACTTGACTCTGCTCTTGACGATATCTCAAATACGCGCTTGACAATACCCTGATCTAAGCAATAGAAATAAATAAAATCATGGTTTTTATATTTTAATGACATTTATTTATTTAAAAATAAAGAAAAGCTTGGAATTTTAAATTTAGATTTAAGATTGTCATAAGAAATGGGTGTGCTCATATCAAAATAGTTTTATGATACATATCGTTATATCCAAGGCGTTACTTTATCGAGATAATATCGAGTGGACGTGTTCTTCGCTAAATTTGTCAAAACGAGTTAATACTACCCGCATTTATAATATAAACCAAGAGATTTGTCACTTCTATCCTCAGTTCTCCCAAACTGGTCAAAGTGGTTTGTTGTCGAGTAGAAATTATATTTGAAATTTTCCTAAAGAAAAGTGAAAAATACTGGGATAAGTAAAAACTTGCGAAGCGTTTTGCATACAAACGTGTTCCGTTTAAGTGCTGTAATAACCTTGCAACTGTGTATATTTAATGAAGTTGGAAATATTTAGAAAAGTGATATTTACAGAATATTTTTCGTACTGGAAAAACCTGTTGTACAAAATACTTTAAAGTTTTATGACCTGTACTGTATACACTCATCAAGCTTATGTCATTGGCCTGAAAACGTATATAAACAAGAATCTTCGGTCTACGCGTCATATAGCTAATAAGATTCACTGTGAATTTAATTACTCTAATTTACCTGTGGCTCAAAATAGTAAGTATAGCGTTTCTCCTATAAATATCTTTTGGTCAATTTCTGCTAATAAATATACTACATATTGTTCTAAAACTTGTATGAATTGTGCAGTGTGCAAAGTACTTTAGATGATATACATACTTACAGTAAGTGATCCCAAGCAGGAAACTTTTAAACAAATAGATTTTAGATTACTTCACTTGCACTTGTGGCTCAGTGGCCTATATCTGTATCCATTAGCAAAGTGTTTTAACATATGCTGGCTTACTAGAGCTACCATTTACATTGATTAATTTAAATTAGTATGAATTCATGAAAATTTTTCCCAATTGTTTTGCAATTTCGCCAATTTGCAATGAGGCATTTGTTTGTTTAGATGCACTTGCAAATGCATATGTTAAGGGATATCTGAAAATTGTAGGGGTGTAAAATAAATTTTTAATTGAGTCAAATCAAGTCGGATATACAAAGTTTCATCTTGTTTTAAAATCATGTTATAATCGATGTTACATCATGATTAACAATGTTGCAGAGGGTGTTGTTACATTGAGCTATAATTCATAGATCGTTAAGTGTTCTTCTCTTGAGCCACACATTGTGCTCATGGACATCATAATTTCAGAATTACATTTAAGATCAATTCGATTACGAAATGTTGTAGATTAGCTTGAAGAGCAATGTAATCTCATTCAATCTATGATCGAAATAATAGTTTAATTCAAACATGACACGCTTTCGAGAGTTTGGGTCAAATGGAGTGGCGTTAAAGGAACGAACTAAACCTCAAGAACTGCAAAAATAGAATTTCAATTAAAATCTTAATAAGACAATAATCCTCAATTGACTGCGAGGTCTTCATCTTACAATACTTCCAGAAGTGTCTCATTGTTTATCTCAAACAAATGACGTGATCATGATCCTCATGTGCGCCATCAGATAAGCTTCCATGTGGGTGAAATTGAATATTATTGATGGATTTTGTTGATTTGTAGAATTGCCGATTTGATTTTTTGTTCGAGGCATCCGTCAATTTGTATTTGAACGTCGTAATGGATTTAGCTGATGTCTATCATAGCTTTAGATCGCACTTACGTAAGACAAGTTTATCAATTAGATAAACGTAGGAGTTATTCTGGAAGATGATCATTTCTTGAGATTTAAAATACATTTCCAATTCGAAACTAGAATTACTAATTTGAATTTTATTTTTAGGTGGTCAACTCAAAACCAAAAACGGCCAAAAATACGTGGTGAATAACCAACCGGAAGGGATATTCGTTTCAAAATCGTGTGCTTTGCTGACGGGTATTTGCATGATGGCGTTACTTACTGGATTTGTTGTGGTCCTTATCTGTTTCCTGACTGCCACCAAGTAAGTAAACTGAATGTTACTTTATTTCTTCAATTTCACTAGTGTATGAAAATGGAAATCTTTAACCGAAACAATGTAATTAGAAGTCGTACCATAAATTTCACGATTCTTGTTTATTTTTGATGATATACTTATTCGATTAAAATATACCACACGTCTGTTAAATGAATTATCCAGAAGACTTTATTTCCATCTAAAAAAAACATTTCAACTTGATTTCTATTTGAACTACATACAACTTGAGCAAAATTTGTATAAAATTTTGGGATGTTGCCGAAAAAACTAGAACAACAAACAAACATTCAAAGGAATTTACAACATTTTAACATTTTCTTTGTATAAATAAATGTTTGCGAATAATTATCGTTTCCAAAATCTAATTCAAATGAATATATGACATCTGGTGAGCCCTATTGAAAAAGTCCAATGGCAGTTAACCTAATTATTTTCGGTTTGTGCTATTTAAAAGCTTTCGTTTTATGTCAAAAACTTTGTTGTTTCACTAATGAACTATCCCGAATGATAAAATAAATCCTATATCCTTGCATGTTCCAAATGTATTCCAATAAACTTGAATTAATGCATCTCCCACATGCAAAATATAAAATAGCTGTCCAATCACTGGACAGAAATAACCCTTTATGGTAACATTAAAAATTGCGAAAGATCTTATCATGAATAGGGAACGACGAACCCTAACCCCGAAATAACCTTACTTTAATAGCATGCATTATTATAATTCCACTGCCTCTGCTTTATAGTTAACCGATATGTTATTGGATATGCTTTTAATATATTATTTATTATAATATATTCGTCGGTCTCCACGTCGTCAATTAATAGATACCCATGTGATATGTATAATCCCTGGTTAACAAAACTAGGTCGGATGAAATGTCCTTACGGCACTCCTTAAAAGGGGAAAAAGTGCACAGTATATTTAATGGTATAATAAAAAGCTTTTATAAACTCAAAAACAGTTCTAGCCCATTTTCTATCAAGATTTTTTAACTTCAGTAAGTTAGACAAAATTTTATAGAAACCTTTTACAGAGTTTGACTTGACACAAGAACACTAATTATAGTTAATTGAAAATAAAAACAAATTATGAAAATCTGTGTACATTAGCACCTCACTTCGAAATTATGGAAAACTGAAATCAGGTTTAAAGTGAAACTTTTAAAACTTCTTGTATTTTCTTCGAGATACTGTTAAACAATTAGCATATATCCTGAAACTTCGAATTTAGTTCTAAATGCATGCCATAGATTGAGAGAAAGTGTTGTCAAAAATCAAATACACATTGAATGATAGCCCATTTATAGCATATTTTAAGTCCCCAAACCAAAAAAACATAAAATCAAAACCTAAACGAAAACAAGCTCCAAAAGTTCAGATTTTATTCACCCGAAAATTCCCGGAGGAAAACCGGAAAACAAAATTAAACTGAAATAAAACCAAATTTGTTTGTATATAATTTGTAATAAACTCTCAATCAGTGATAAGTTTTCCCAGTTTTTATGATGCTTTCGTGAAACAATTAAAAGCTAATTAATTTTTCCATGTTAACGAGAATCATTTTGATAACGTGATCAGTTATAAAGATAATCGATTTCATACTTTATTCAGCTGTTTTCAGAACTTTCTGTTTGACCCAATGAATATTAACTTGAAAACATTTGAGTAGTGCTAGTGTTTTGGATAATCATTAAAGATGTGGAGGCGGGCTAATCAACAAATACCGGTATCAGTGTTTTAATTAAACAGCCACTAAAACCGACTTCCGAATTAGTATTCATATGCACATAACACATTTTTGAGATACTACTAATTCAATGAAAACTGGATAACACCATTGATTTCGGGTTTTGAAAATTTTTAATATTTGATTGCAAATGCAACTTGTTTCACATTCGGGCTTGAATAAAGATAAGAAAACCTATTTCCAATATCTCTTGATGTTATAAGTGAAACTGATTTTGTTATTGATGAATATTCAAATAAATAATCACTGGACAAAAGTTTAAATAAACTTTAACTTGTATTACATTCACAAGAAGAAGGGAAAGATGTTTTCGATAAAAGAGCGCTCCTCGCAAGATCTGCACAGACATTTATTCCCAAATTAGAAGAAATAGTGACTTCAAAGAATGAGTTGTTTGTTGTGTCAACGAATTGTCGAATTTCAACAAAAGTCACAAAAGTCGAGGTCTGGGAAATGGAAATGATATCCAATAAATCTTGTGTTTTAAGGAGAATGTCGTTTTAAGAAAGGAAAAATACTTTAGTAAACGGAGTGAAACGAAAAATCCGCGCAGTGGATAATACTAAAAAATGAAAAATCGTGGCCTAATTTTAGATAGAAGAATAAACAAAGACTCGTTAGACTTTAGGGCTTTCTCTGACTTTGGGTTAGCCAGTTTTGGTCCATATGGTTTCCACATTCACCACTGCTATCTAAATATGCATCCACACGTAACAAGACGATGTAAATATCAAACGAATATTTTGAAAGTTTAAAATTCAAAGCAAGAGATGAAAGCGATGCACTTTACAATGCACTCTTTGTGTATCAAATTTCTGTAATTTTTTGGTGAATTTTTTAGTCTTTGTAGACTGTGGTTTGCTGTTTATTCAAATCTGACGATTCGTACTGCATGACTTTGATGGCTTTTCGACCCTAGCGTTTGTAGGACAAATTGTTATGATGTTCCTCTCGAAAGGTGTTATGTTCTTGAAATTCATTAACTAGAAAATAAAAACGGAAGTACATACAAACAATACGGTACTTTTCATTTAAGTGTAAATTTTTTTGAGCTTAATCTTCTATTCCTTTGAATATTATTATTTCTTTTAATTAAATTTTTAAAGTAGAGTATTCATGTAGGTACTTATTCTTATTTAAAATCCATACAAATGATTTTAATGAAACGTCAAAGTGTCAGGTCTTTGATGCTTCACTATTATCGTTCATGATACCACGAGGTATTGCTGGAAAGTACAAGTTTATCGGCATTGAAACTGAAAGGCAACATTGCATGTTAAATAAACGTTTAATAAAACTTCTTTCTTAGAGCTACATTATCGCACCAGACACCGCGAGAGTAACGAACTCAAGAAGAAGCTGAAAGTCTACCTAACACGTTCCGAAAGTTTTTCTGAGCTATGCAAATGCGTTAATGTTTTATCATCTAATCATTCCTATGTTATCTGAAACATTTTGAATTTGATGAAAAAACTGTAGACACCTTTTCATATATTATCGGCGCCAGGTATTCCAGAAGTGGTTTGTTGTTCTTCCTCTTATGCTTGCAACGTGTCTGCGATGCAGTTTAACATCAGACACACTGCACAAAGTACATCTCGTGTTATAAGATAAAGTATTATCACAACATGTTAGATGAACATGTAACTGTATTTACCACTAAATTGATTTAAATGAAGTTGTTGTGTTATCGTGTTAGCAGGAATTACTTAAATAATAATCAAATCCGCTCAATATGTCAATCATCGTTAATGGCGCTTTGCTGAAATCCCGAAGAGCGAATCTAATTGCAAAAAAAATTGCCAATGCCAATGAAAAATAGTTTCAGTCACGTGCCGTGTTTGCTCTAACGAAGCCCGATGAATGACTTTATTGGCTTTCTTTGATCAGAATCGCGACAGACTTCCATAAAAGAAAGCTATGGCTGACAGCTTCTATCCGCTTTGCGAGCAATGTTTTGTATAACCACTTTGGCAAGTAGGAAGGAACATGATCGGCAGATTGGCATAAATGGTCAGAACAAGATACTCACGTTCTTCCCATTTCTAAAAAGTATCACAAATGCTGTCGGTACACGAGTGTATGGTTTGACTTCGCATAGCTTAACTATGTCACACACGTTCAGTTTCCATTTTCATTCAGAGTATATTTATATCATCGCAATTCAATTGCTGTCAATCAAATTGATGAATTATATTTTTTCATTTTCAGTTGTGATGTCATTGAAACTACAAATGGAACAGTTGCTGCAGCCGGAATATACGCTCCAGCAGTGGCCAACGGTCATACAATGGTGATCGAAAATGGTCATAACGACAATAATAATGCAGTTCTTGCTGACGAAGGTGCTAAAGTTCCAACTGGGAAAGACATCAAACTGTACGAGGGTTGGAGTCCAGTTTCATATAGGTATGTTATTCATTTTGTTTAATATGTAACCACGAAACACATTCTCTTCTTTCTGGACCACTTCTTATGTAAAAGAAATGAAACACAGATATCATGACAAGCAGAACTGATTTTGAGTTGACCTTTTGGACTCAAATTAGTCATGATGCAATAAACCCATGCACTAATTTTCCTCACGATTTCGCTTGTGATGGATATAGCATGTTATTTATTAAAAAAACAACAAATCAGTGGATTTGACTGTCTATTGGAAGATACTGTGTCGTGCTGGCTTTCATTTATACTAATTAATCGGTATTCATTTATTCTATCGAGTTTCATAAACTAGAAATCTTAGTACTCTTTCATTATTATGTGACGTAACTATAAAAGAGGTAAAATTTACAAACAACTTTGTAGGAAAGCATGTCTTCATCTAAACCACGATGTAATAGAACCCCATGGATAGTAAGTGAAATTTTCCCATAGCTCGGTCCGTTTGCTGGATTGTTAGTTACACATTCGATTAATTCAAAGATACCACAAGAATCAAATCTTTTAATCTGAAACTCTTTTTCCTGATGGCGAAGCCATACGTCTTGAAAACGCATTTCATATGTTTCCACTATATACACCAATCACTCAGTCACAATCTGAGTGCATCACAAATGCACGTAACCATTGAAACAACTCACTTAAAGAATGCAATCGATAATTGCATTGCATTTTGATTAAACCAACAAAACGATTAAAGGAAATACGCATGATGAACCCGCCATTGCGACTAATTGCATTGATTGCACTTAATTATGTTGAAGGTTTTGCCGACCGTGCATCTATTTTGATTTAATTCTGCTACTAACTCAGATGCATATTCACGTATGCATTTATATCAACTGTATCAATATATAAAACATATTTCTTTTTTACGTATCATTAAAGTTTCTGTCGCTCTAATAATTCATGTGTTTTTATATGCAGTTGCAACTATTGGCCCCATGCAAATTAACATTCTTCGATTGTGAAAACCCTAGTTGTTTGTTAACTACATAATGTTTACATATCTAAGAAGTTCTAATTGAATATTGCAGACACGATCATTTAGCAAACGTTGTTGGGAGACTTGTTGAACTCCAATTATCCCCCATTGCCATCAAGAATATTATGAAACAGGAGTAAGAGAATGTCTATGGCCACCTGTGTTTGTTAGTAAACATCAAACCGTGACTCTAGTGATAGTCAAAACAATTCAATTTTTATTAAAGTTTTATTCCAACTCTCTTATCTATATTGCAGTTTTAACTACAATTTTATTGATTAGTCAACATAAAATAAATATTTCGTTATTTTTATGTGCATAAAAGGGCATCTATTGATTATCTTCAACAAAAGTATTATGTAAGAAATAACTCGTTTTATTTTTCACGAAATCATGTTTTTCTTTACACAAAGAGTTGAGAAATAACCGCATGCACACCTTGCATTGATGAGTGCATCTATTATAAGATAAGATCAATCCCAAAATGTATCTCAAAACGTTTATTTTTATCATGGGAACATTTCAAAATCAAATCAAATTCAATATTTTTGAAATTATAATAAAATAAAAATTTATTTTATCGACATGTTGATTATATGTTAGTTAAATCATTGCATTCATATGGGATATTATGTGCCTATAATGCGCTACCTTTATCTATTGCAACACAACTCAACACACGTTTACATTTATATAGGAAAGACGGCAATTTCATTCAATAAAATTATATACTTTATGCAATTATTTCAATTTACTTAAGTACAAGAAAACATTCAAGTGTCTAGTCCTTTCAAAATGCAACTCAAAGCACGTGCTTAAAATCTTCTGCGCTGTGTTTACTTGCTCCAAATTCTGAGGATATAAAATTAAAGTTTGTTCAAATAATCAAACATATGAAATACTGTTCTATGTGCCTTCTGCTAAACATAGCATAGACGTGCTAATAACGTCTCTGAAAGTAGCGAATAATTTTTGTAGACGAAACACTGGCATGTTGACAAATGTCACATATGTGCTTTGATATTGTCTTTGTTTTGTTTGTATTTCAAGATATATTTTCTAATGTGTCTAGATGTATTTACAAAGGTGTGCAAGCATTTATGCGTAACCATCCCCCAAAAAGATTGTTTTTAGTGTTACAGATACAGATGTTATCACATCATTTACATGACGACCGAACAATCCAAGATAGTCAACATTTGGTTAAGACAAGATAAACGGAAGCTATCGAAACTTACACTTGTTCTGATTATGTAACAATTAACCATAATAAAAAATTTAACTTTTTTAATTATTAGATCTTATTTCCACTAAGTAGAATCGTGTCAGTTCGTCACATCTGTTCGGTCTGTGCACTTAGATTCCTTAAATTTTGTAAAACTTTCTAAGACGGAAATCGATCTTGGATTTCACTTAGGTATATCTGAAAAACACTAATGTATATCCGGTTGTTTTTCATTTAACCTAAATAAAGTAACCTTGATTTCAAATTTAGTTTATTGTTTATTTGTCACATTAGTGCTAATTTGATCTCATTGCTTTATGGCAAATATGATGTCATCACAAAAGTTAATATTTGAACACCCACGAAGTATGAATGTTTTTCTTGAGAAATTTATCTATTTAACCAATTGAAGTAGTGAAGTATTGAATGCTTCCTTTCATTTTCCAAGAATTCAAGAACTAAGAGAGAATTCAAAATGATAGTTTCAAGCAAATCAGATCTGATCGATAAATGTAAATTACATAACAGAAACACTTGTATCACATGCTATCCGAATTTCACTAATTTCAAATGAAAGTTTGTGACTACTGGGTTGTACCGGTATAGGATTTTAAGTTTCAAATGTTTCAAAGACTTTTTGCTCGACAAACACCCAAGAAGACTTAATACTGTGAATTCCAAGCTGTCTGAACTATGACCATCAATGAGTTTCCTCATGTTCGAATAAGTAGTTCCCGTGCCAAAATCCAATAATTGACTTGCAACGATGAGTGCACTGGGCCGCAGTTCCCGGATAGAGTTGTTTTAGTTTATATGTAGTTGAAAATTCAGCCTAAAAATAACAATGTTGATCTACAGAAAAATTGTTTTGTATACCCCGTCCCCGCAATTATCGGTTTAATGAACTTGTTAGAACAAATCAATTCTCTATCAGGCAACTTGAATCTGACGAATATTGATTGATTGATATTAAAGATGAAACTTGTGGGCGAGATTTTACAAATAACATAAAACACGAAGACATGGCTCAACAATTGCCGGAAACAATACAGCATTTAGTAGTTATAATTAAGAACTGCTATAATTTCAAATGATAGTAACACTTAAAAATTTCAAATCTGGAAAGTGTTGTCGTCGTGCGTGACTTTTGAAATGTACTTTTCAAATGCTCGTGACTTTTAACTAAACTATGGAATTCTAAAAGTGTTCGAAAAGCACTATAACATAATTAAAAATGTTTTCAATTTCGATTTTACTTCTGCGGTCAGCGAGTATAACAATTTTACGGTCTTGTTATTCGATGCTACTTATTCGAGCTTAGTTCGTTGATGTTGATGGTATTAAGTCGATAACGTTTATGTTTTGTTGATTTTACATAATATTATCCAGATGAAACAATATACGAAGGCGTTAAACATCAGATTTTGTGCTTAGTTTAGGAAGAAAACAACACTTCTTGTGTTACAGAAAAATAAAAATTTACATCAGGTAGCTGGTAGCATAATATGCCATTTGTGGCTACCAGGCGTCATTTAACATGACAAGAAAATTAATCTGTCATGCTGGAAAACCACAACAAATGTATCAAGAACAACAGCTTTTTTCACGATTTATATATATCATTGAACCTGATTTAGGTATATTTTTCCTTCTGTTCACGATTTGTCCAGCTATTTGTAAATGTAAAACTTTTTTGTTTATACATAACCCATGTCAGGACCTTAATAGGTATCATTAATTATCACCTGGAAATGTTAACCTTGTATGATATTAATTATTTGACTCTGGTTTTTCGTTATGTAAATGGGGTTTTGCAAACCATATAACCTGACTCACGCCCTTAGTCCATGAGAAATTCTAATAAATTGTTATAGTGTCGTATATATATCATAGAATTTCTGGAATGAGTTCGACCCATCCTTGAATTAGCTATCACTCCTTCATTGCTTTTATAGGATACTAAATAAGAATAAAAGCAGAATTTAGCACAGTCAAAATAGGCTTTTATGACTCTACGAAGTGACATTCATATAACACAACTGGGTATATGCCAGTAGGTACTAGTTATGTACTAATAGTTATTGAACTAATGGGTAGGTTTATATTCTAATAAAAAGCAAAATTGTTTATAAAACTTTCTCATGATTAATGATTCCAAAACTACGAGAGCAATTATAATGAAAGGAAAGTATTTCCAGATATATTTTCAAACAAATATTAACTAATTAACGCCTCCATAAACTCCTTCGTATGTTATAAAATGTTGCATGTTTATATCCAATTTTTCCGCATGTAATAATGTACATTTCTTTCAGACGACTTTGAGCTCTAAAAATTTAAATAAACACACTTGTAGCTATTCCTAAAATCGGTCGAAATTGTTCACGTTCCATATACTAACTTAAAAATATTTTAGCATGAAATCTAAATTTATGCTAGACAACACGTGCTAAGGAGTTTTACATAATCCAAAATGTATCCAACCCAATCACAGCACTTTTGAAAAGAAATGATATTACGTTTGTGTTTACAAAATGAGGTTGATCACCTCTGTCCAATTTAATTTGATTTGGACAAATCAACACCTCATCAGTTAAATTGTTGAATGAGAGTATGCTGTTTCTTATGTTTGGTTTACCCTAATAAACATATCAACATGACTGAATTGTTTGGAATAACTTTATAGCCGTCTTGGGTAAGGTTCGATTGGATAAAAGCTTTATTCAAATCAGCTCGCTCTTGAAAGTACTTTTGTTGATATTAAGAACTTCATACTTAGTTTGAAATCTTTTGCTTACAACTTCAACATTTTCATTTTGATATTGTCAAGTATTCAAAACATCATTCATTTTACAATAATTAAAATTGATTTATTGGGTCTTCTTACAAAGTTTCAGAACAAACAATTGATTTACAAAGTATTAAATTTCTTATAACCAGTTCCATAATTGAATTTCTGCTGCATAGCACATTCCTTAAGACGTTGATATCGATTAATTTTGCGGTTGAATATACATACTCAAATTATGAAAATTCTGATTTATTGTCTTCAAAGTGATAAGAACTCTACTTAACAATTTGTATATTTATGCGCTCAGAATTATGCATCTATGTATTATACCTATTAGCAACACAATCATAAAACATCACCCATCGTATTTTAATTCCAAATGATTTAAACATTTCGATGCCATTAAGGCTTAACAGCTACTAAAAATCCGAAAATCACCTTAGAATAATGCTTGAATATAGAAGTAGATATCGTTGGGAGATTAGAGAAAAATTGATTTATAAAACCAAAAAATTTTGATATTTGTCATTTCTAAAAATTTCATATGTGGGTCATAAATTGTCCTTCATATGTGAGATTTATTAGCTTGTTAAATGAATACCGACATATCTTCACAAATCAACAAAACAAATTTATTATTAATTACATGTTTATAAATGAAATTTGCAGCTTATCTACACAGCCCGGTCTTCATGTAATTACCCAGTAGAAAATGAATAGATGTAGAAACAAATGATTGTAATAATTGGAATTAATTTGTCGGTTGAGTAAATTACAAAAATGATTTTTTGTATTCATGTCTTAAAAGTCATTGAGAACTATGTACAACATGATATTGATCACAGATTTGCTAACTCTTAAAATATCATGTAAATGAAAGATATTTACTAAATTGTCATTGAGTGTTTTTAAAAATGCAATAATTCAAAAATGTTTGCATGACTTTCTCAATTAAATCTTCGGGTTATGATGCAATCTTTCTCTGTCAAACTGAATTTACAATGTTAAACTGTAAATAACTTCCTCAATTACTGGCACCAAAAGTACAGATTACCCAGAGACATGCAAAACTGGGTTCTGACACCACTTGATGCAACGCCAATATACAAAAGAGTAAGAAATTAATTAAAGCCTTGAATGAAATATAAGGGATAGCTCGATCATGGTATCAAGAAGTTGATTCTATCACTTCAAGAAAACTTCTTTCCCAGTTCATATGTCTCATACATTAAGTTGTGTCGTTTATGTTATATCTGAACTGGGAGTATTCATGGGTTCTGTTGCATCATCGCTTGATTGCAAACACTTAATGCACTTGCTATCATTTCTATCCAGTGCATCTTTGATGTAGCTTCTTCCCATTTAATCCACTTACTCGGTTGATTTAGTGTCACTAAAATGCCGACAGCATTCCACAAGGAAGTTCCACTGTGATTATTTTCCATCAGTATGATCTTAAAACCATGTCCTGATTATTATTTATTTTACCGTTGAAGTGCTTAAGAGTAATAATTAATTTGATTATGTATTCTGTGACGTTGTGATCGGTTCTATCTTTCTTAAGTGATGTCACAATTTGTGCATTTCGATCAGATAGCTTTTATCAATGATCAATTGATGACCAGCGCATATTAAATAACGATCCATTATGAATATTAAATCATTCACAGACTTGAATAATTGAATGTACCCGAGAATTCGACACAGAATTTTTATGGGAAATAAGTGAAATTTGTTTCATAATCAAGTGATTGCTATCAATCATAAGTGATCAAAAGAATGTTACGATATATCAATTGGATATCTGAATGATATTTGACACAGTTTTGAAACACTTTCTTTAGTAAATAGAAATGGAGTAATGGTGGCGGTTATTTCAATCAAGCTGATTATATACAAGTTTGTGCTTATGCATAAAATAACATAATTTAAACTCATAATGAGCAATAAAGAGTTTCCATTAGTTTTCATATTAAAAGGTTAAATGCAGCATTACCTTCGCCATAGAATACCAACGCTCTTTAATTAGGCAGATGTATTACGAACGTTTAGCATAATTCCTCGAAAACTCGTCATTACGTCGGACTCTCTAATAAGACATAATTACTTTAATTCAATAGAGATAACATTCGTAATTGTTTATAATTAAAATATCTTCAATAATTTCAACACTTCAATCAAAAATTGTAAATAACTTTGTCATGGGATACAAATGTTTCGAAGATACCAAACTGATGTTTCTGAATTTATATTTATCTTATGTAAGTATATTAGATAGTTTAAAACATAACTTGCGGTGATATGATTATTTCATCGTTAGTAACTATTCTGCAACTTTGGAAATTGTTTCTTTATACAGTTTACCTTCAAGATATTTTGATTGCGTAAGAATTGTATATTAAAAACTCAAAGTACATCGTCTCAATATTAGAATGGTTTTACATTTGACATGACACAAAAACGTTTATAAAATCATAACAGTCGTGTTAACTTCTTTCTTAATTGAATAAAATTGACAAAATCAACACTTTTATCGTGACTGTAAGACATAATGAACCTATTTTGAATTAAATTCTTCTGCATTGTCTTTGCAACTCAAAATTCAAAGAAATTCCAGGAGAAAATCTTCATCAAAACCACAGCTGTTTCCCTTACACACGTTTTAATCGTGGAAAGGGATTTTAAAGTTACGCGATCAGAAAATAAATTTCCCGTCTATCGGATTCTCTGTCTTTCACTCATAAGTAAATGAAGTCGTTAGTATTCAAATCCACAAGGTTTCATAGTTATGTCTATTTCCTCTTATCACACTAATTCTCACTAATCACTATCGCTTCTAACCACTTTAATTGATTCAAACCATATACAAAATCCCCGAAGACGGGTGATACAAAAAGGAACATACCACATGAGCTTCTGGTGACGGAAATTTCGAGATAATTGAGCTAATAATGAAGTTGAATTAACTTTAAATGGTTATTTCGTGTCATTTGAAATACCTCACACGTTTTTGCTTTCGTTTTTCTTATTGCATTTGCAATTTTAATGATTGACTTTTTTTTTATGGCACTTATTTTCTTTTTAAGGAAATATTTTTCTTTCATTAATCAATTAGCTTCTCTCAGAAAACATTTACTTATATTAATTGAGCTATTAAACGGCGTTTATCGAGGAGTGACAAGCAGCTGTCCTAGCCTTTGAAAATTTCTAGTCACGCAAAATTGGTTTTGTGGTTAGAAGTTTCTATTTTAGGACGTAAATCCATAAAGTTTTCCCTAGAAACATCAACATCAAATAACAGGAAAATACTAATTTTACTATTAGCTGATTACATTCTAATCGCTCGTAGTAAGGATATATAGCATAAAACCAAAGTTTGTCGTCAAAGAAAGACCAATTGTGACTCATAGGTTGCCAATCTTATATACATATTTGGCAATTCTGTTAACAGGTAGGATAATGTTTGCGGTTATGTTTCAATGATAATTTTTGTTTGTCATTATTCAACGCATTGGTCTGGATGCTTAGTCACTCCGGTGTAGAGATAACTCCTTTTCACATAAAATGTACTGGTAGGTTATTGACATACAGTTTACTCATAAATCCAGAATACGTGACCGAAATTTGCTATGAAGGGTAAATGTCATTATCAGGTTAAAAACATTGAGGTAATTTAAGCAAAATGTAAATTTAAATGGTTAGAATTCTATACCAATTTAGTGAAAAACTTTCACAGTGGGTACCTACTTATATCATGCGATTTGTTTGAGAAAATGTTCCACTATATGTTTTATGGAAAAATGAACAACTTTGCAATTTATATAAAATCGTTAGCTTTTTGAACTCAATATGCGTGCAAGTCGTTAAATAACCATAAAAAGTAAAAGAACAAATCCATAGCCAAAATCGTGACATGAATAGCCAAATTACTGAAAGCTAAATTTAGAATTTTTATTACTTAGCATAAAAATCATTCCCTCTTGACTCAAATATTAATTTCAATGATCCTGTGAGAATACCAATTTAGCTTTTATAAATAAAACAAACTTTAATTTTTATAATTTTTGTTTATTTTTATTCCAGATTGATCATAGAACCAAACTTCAGGACATCAACAAATAATGGTTCAGTTACAATTGACGTAATAAGAGACGAGGGTGTCCAAGGACTTCCACCTATCGTGTTTGACGTTAATAACATAACAATTGATTCGATTGAAGTCCGTGACATTAACACTGAAGGATATCCATTCGTTAAGGTGGACTCATACTACGGTGAAAATAATGATACGTATCACATCAAGGTTCTCTCGGATATGAAAAACCAGCAAAGGGTTTACTTACGAATTGACTTAGAGTTTCGAAGTCACCTAACAGATACCCTCCAAGGATTCTATAAAACTTCTTACGTCGACTCGGCTACCGGTCAAAGAAAGTAAGTTTTCATTTTCATACAACGTTGAGTTTAATTTACCTTTGTTTTGGAAGGTGAGAGAAACATTAAAATCTATGCTAATTAAAGTATCAACAGCGTCTATGACTCGGAACAAATAACTTTGTTGGTAATACCTACCCATAATTATAAAAATCTTACGAGTAGTTTTAGGACTGACATTTTACTGCATTCCGTCAACTAGCAATTATTCGGTTAAATGATCCAAATTCGACAGTGTTATCTGACAGCTGTTAATATAAAACAAAAACAAAACTCACACCATAAAATACAAAAATTACCTCGACGTCACATAATGGTGATTATTATAATTACAGAGATATAATTTAAAGTAGCTAGTCAAGCAAAGGTGCATAAAATACTTGCGGAACGATAAAATTGTTTAGGGATAATGATGTTTTTGTATTTCCTACAAGGAAGTCGTAAAAATTTTATTGCTTTACACATCAACCTATGAATGGGTAATTATACTAGTGTATTATAGCAATAGCAAGCACTTAGTACTTGCCCTAGTCAGATTATTTTTGAATCTGTTCCGTGATTCACAAATATATGAAATGTCTCATCCGCATACTTCAAACACGAAAATGTATTTTGCTCATCTACAAAATTCGACCTTGATCCATTTTTCAAATTTAACGTGAAAAACATAAATTTTATATATTTTTTTAAATATTTAAGTGATACTTTATTATATTATTTTAAAAGCGTTTATGATTCAAGCACTTTCCCATAATAAATTTTATTTCAAATTTAAATTGTTATAAATGGGTGTTCTTAAGACCACCATTGAGAAGGACACTTCAAGGACATCCGATTTCACTTTCTATCAAATAAAGCTATTGTATTTGAACAATTTGGTTGAAAACAATTAGGCATTTGAGGTTATTAGTAGTTGGTTAGAAAATAAAATTGTTTTTTCATAATATTTTGTTAATTTCATGATAATGCGAACTAAATACAGATTATAAACAGAAGTAGTTCTCGAGAGATACAATTTTAAAATCAAGTCAATGACCGCAGCTAATTATAAAATATAGAAAAAGCTTCTGCCAGATGATTGGACTCAATCCAAATCCACAAATACTCTGTTTTTTTCAATTATGAAATATTTAGCTCCTTAAAATTTTTGATACAATCTCAGCTTTTTGCTTGTTTCATATTCATTAACAAGGAATCTTGAGTGTTACAGTGATCTTATTGATACTACCCGAAAAAGTTTTCAATAAATCGAAGGCAAAAGCTAAGTAAATAAAGTAATTTGAAATAGATAAAATCATTAACATGTTGTTTCGTAAATGATAACAATAAATGTCTTTGATTTGTCTCGACAAATCCCTTAATTAAACTGACATTGCTACTGAAATATTTTCAATCAAAACTTCGTAACTCAATTCGTGAAACTTTCATGAGAAAGTGTGAACTTCCAAGAACGGGCGACGTCCAAATTGAATGAGTTCTGGCTAAGGTCAACGTCTCGAAAGTCTATAAACGATGATCAATTTTTATTGAGTTTAATATCATTGATAATGTCTTAGTTTTGTAACATGATTGATTCATTTAAAAAATATTTGTTTCTTTTTACTATAGATGGACTGCAAGCACCCAGTTCTCACCTATCGACGCCCGCCGTGCTTTTCCCTGCTTCGATCGACCTGATAAGAAAGCTACCTTTGAAATAAGTGTTATCCGTGAAGTAGAGAAATCAATGGCTATTTCTAACATGCCTTTGGTTTATCAAGGGTAAGTACATGATTGGAGATGGAACTAATTTCATATAATCTGGTATTCTTCGTTAACAGCTTTTACCGCCCTGGATACGTCAGGAATGACTTCAACATTACACCAAAAATGTCAACATATCTGGTGGCGTTCATTGTTTCAGATCTGGTCAAGTCAAATCACAGCGAGCAAGATGATAAGGATTTAACGCCACACATTGACATATGGACCAGACCAGAGAGTGTCTCTATGACAGATTATCCTTACAGGCTGACAAGACATGTTTTACCATTCTTTGAAAATTATTTTGGAATCCCATTCGTGTTGCCCAAAATTGACTTGGTTGCTGTTCCAGATTTTGGATTTAGTGCTATGGAGAATTGGGGTTTGATAACATTTAGGTAATTTTATTCACTATTTAATTTCATCGTTATGATATTATAATCATTTCACCAGAACATGCATGAGATATGCATATATCACTCCAAAATCTCCCACTTTCATTCAATTCTTCACATCAAATTGTAAACTATTCGTATGTTGTTACGCAAAGAAAGTTGTCACGCAAAGATTTGCTTGTTCAAGTGAATAATCCGTGTTCAAGCTTTAAGTATGTAATACAATATGTCAAACCGATGCAAACACTTTCAGTTCATTTAACAACAAAACATTTCATTTCATCCAAGATGCTTACTACAAATTGCACAATATTTTTATGGTATTAATGAGCACTCACATGTTAAGATTTTTGTTTTTCCACATTTGAATCAATTCAACTTCGGTGAGATTATTATTTGCGGTATTGAAGATTATACCATCAGTACCAAGTCCAGTCTAGAGACCATATGGTGCCAGAACATCAAACTCATGTAACGATCAAAGTTTTGACAAGGCATTGCACAATTTACAATAACTAGTTTAAACTTCTTAACATAAATCCATTCCAAATGAAAATTCCAACTCGTCAGACAGCGTTAATTGCATATACAAGCCACAAATGTTATACTCAAAATTATTTCATTTGTCATCAACGCAAAATTAAAATTTCATCTTCTAATTTGAATCGTTCTCTTACTAAAATTAATAATGAAAAACGTTTTGTCAGATGTCAAGGAATTGTGTCATATGTTCAATGGTTTTCGTATTTTCTAGCTTAAATTGATGGAGTCATGTCAAGTTTGTTTGATGATGAACATGGCGTTAAATATCTCAATTTGAAATGTTCATGTCAATATCATTATAAAATTCCAGATTTAATTTCTTTTTGTCTATTGGGTTTTATTAAAATTCTTTTTAAAATTTCCAAAAGTAGCGTGTAATTTGATATTAACTAACTTAATTTCTTTTTGTCTATTGGGTTTTATTAAAATTCTTTTTAAAATTTCCAAAAGTAGCGTGTAATTTGAATTAACTTGGCTTCGGATTTCAGGTGTTGAATAGCAAAAACTTAGTACATCAACCTTCAATTTTGGAAATCTGAGACATATTTTAGTATCAGCTGTATGCAAAACAAAATTGTTGGATAAACATTTATACATCCGTTTCAAACGCGAAAAAGTCTTAGTATTTGCCACAAAATGAACAGTTCATCGACCCTCTTGCTGGAAACAATTGGAGGAAACATAATAAACCCTCAAAGAATCAAGCTCCCAAAATTTTATGCACCCAAAGTTTCATCCAATACCGATGGCCCCGAATTAATTCAACAGAATTTTACTACTTTCTTTGAATTTTGTTTCACAATGATCGATCACTATGAGCGGTTAAGCTTCTTCTACCATCCGTTAAAGTTTGAATTACCTTGCTATAAAAACTCAAAATTTTTATTATTATTCCAACAAGAATTATATTATACGAACGCTGAATCACATAGCTATATAAAAATTGTTTTGAATTAATACAAATTGTCATGTTATAATATAAAAATTCTTGTTACCTCATTAACGATTTGTGAACTTTATAAGCTTAATTAACAGCATACAAATCAATTAATTAATGTTAACATACTTTGAATTTAAAACAAACAAACGTGACGAATTGAAAAATACTCTCCTCCAAGTTCTAAGACGCTAAACGAAGAAAGCAGAAAAATACAAAGGAAATCCTAGAAATATGAGGCGCTGCGCTGATTTATTACCTAACCATCTGCTCTTCAAAATGAATACGTTTTTATGGGCGCTTTCCCAGTGCTTCTGTGGTTAATTGTCTCACACGGAAGTTAATATATTTTATCGGTTTAATCTCGGTCAATCAACTGAGATTTATGTTTGAATGTCATTTGATATGCATAATTCAACTGCATCATGGAAAATCAAGTTGTATCTTCTGGTTTAAAGATTCTGCTTTATAGCATACAATCTTGTCATGAAACGTGCACAAGTTTTTGTTAGTCAGCACTCATCTTTGAGCTTAAATCAATATCCGCTGTAAATCTTTCCATTTTCTTTTACGAAATAAAGAGTTATAGTTGACTCAAACTATTCGCACTCATAGAATTGATAAGATTACCTGTGTTCAGTATATTGCAGTAATCAAAATTTTTCTCATCAGGGATTCGGCTCTGTTGGTTCCAGAAGGGAAAGATCAAAGCTCATCAGCTGCTCATCGTGAAAATGTTGCTTCTATTATGTCACATGAGTTAGCTCACCAATGGTTTGGAAACCTGGTTACCATGAAATGGTGGGACGAACTTTGGCTCAAGGAAGGTTTTGCTACATATATGAGCTACTTAGCTGTTGAAGATGTTTGTACATACGAATAAGTTAAAATATTTGTACACTAATGATGATTTTAAATTTTACAGTTCGAACCAACTTGGAATACTCTTGAAAAGTTCCCGATTGAAGAATTCAACAAAGCTATGGAAAAAGACAGCGATGTCAGTTCTCATCCAATATATTTCCCGGTGTCAACCAGTGTTGACATTAGAAGAATTTTCGATCCTATATCGTATGCAAAGGGTGCTATCATCATTCGTATGATGAACGGGTTCTTGGGTCCATATGCGTTCAGAGAAGCTATTAAGGAGTATCTCAAAGCTTTTGCGTATGGAAATACAAAACAAGACAATCTTTGGCACTACATGACTGAACATGGTCATTCAGCTGGAACGCTTCCAGACTACGTTACGGTCAACGATGTAATGAACACATGGACTGCTCAACCGGGTTACCCAGTTCTTAATGTCGAAAGGAAGGGAAGAGATATAATAGTAAAGCAGCAGAGGTAAGTCAACTAAAATCACACATAGAAGGTATATTTGAATGTGATCTTCATTTAGATATATATTGCCTAAGACTGACGAAAAAGACGACAGCAGATGGTACATCCCGATTTCATATGAAACATCGGAGAGAGTGACACAAGATGAAGGCGAGTATAGTGGAACGTATTGGATGACGGGCAAAGACAAGGAAATTGTGATTTCCGATGTGTTTTCAAGTTCAAACAATTCAGAATTTTGGATTTACTTGAATAAGAATCGTACAGGATATTATCGTGTTAACTATGACTATTCTTCATGGTTAAGTTTGAAGAAAAAATTCTTCGAGCTTCCACGAATCGTTCGAGCAACACTTATGGACGATTCACTCCATTTAGCTCGTAACGAACTATTAGGATATGACATTCCATTAACGTTTTTAATGGAACTCCTTGTAAACGTCAACGATACTCTTTTATGGTCTTCAACATCTAAAGGCATCACATACCTTACTTACATGATGATTCGGGAACCAGCCTATGAAACATATAGAGTAAACCTATCAAATTTATTAATCTTAGTATTGAATTCACACATTTTATTCGTTTGCAGGCGTTCCTCAGTAGCGTAGTTCGTCCAGCGTTTGATTTCTATGGGTTAGACGAACCAGATAATGAAGACCACAATATCCTTAAGCATCGAGCTCTGGTGGCTAAGTACGCTTGTATGTTTAATTACGATCGATGCACGAATGCAGCTAGGTTGAAATACCGTGATTGGATGATTAGGCCGGATTATAACTTGTAAGTAAATCGTAAAATATAATTAACATTATTAAACTATCTGATAAATAGTACGTTATTTAGTTTATTTATGGTTTGTCTCATATACTATATATATTCACGAAATTGTTAAGCCCGGCTAGCTCAGTCGGTAGAGCATGAGACTCTTAATCTCAGGGTCGTGGGTTCGAGCCCCACGTTGGGCGGAGATTTATTTTTTGATAATTATCTTTATCAGATACTAATAATTTAATTATTTTCTTAATTAAGGATCAAACCAAACCTCAAGGAGACAATTTACTGCACGGCTCTTCGTGAAGGATCAACGACAGAATGGCATTTCGCCTACGAAAGATATAAGCGGACCACTAGCGCATCAGAGAAGGAACAAATTCTATCTGCTTTGGGTTGCACCCAGGAGCCCTACTTGTTGTCGAAGTAAGTAGACTGTTGAAACTATTTTTGGAATTCTTAAATTTTTCAAAAAACAAAACTAGTGTAAAAAGGTGCTCAAGGTTCCACCGAGATTTGAACTCGGATCGCTGGATTCAAAGTCCAGAGTGCTAACCATTACACCATGGAACCCATACATAAGTCGATGGACAAATGTTCATCTGATTCGAAAGGAAACTACTCTATACATTGAACTAGTTTTGGTTGCGTACATTGATATTTTGACTGAATCCCAAAACGCAAACATATTCGCGCTTAGAACATGATTATGGCAAAATGATACCTAATATGTTATGTCTCTTATCTGCGTAATAGTCATGTTCATCGTATATTATTGTTCAAAATGTATTGAATGAATTTTGTAACGACTCTTGTCTTCTGTTACAATTATGCAATTTTGTGTAAAATATGAAAATTGGAAAAAGACAGGTTCCACCGAGATTTGAACTCGGATCGCTGGATTCAAAGTCCAGAGTGCTAACCATTACACCATGGAACCGCATAAAAGCTTGTGGGTAAATTTTGGTCCGGCCATCTGCGGCTCCATAACCTAGGTTCCTTGTAAGAGGAGCATTTTTAATTTAATTCTGTAAAATAATATTAACCGCAAGACCATAGGTATTGTCATCCGATATCTAGATATTCGTTAACCAAGTCTTGTAATATATTTTCGTTTAATATTGATTAATATTTTGACATTTTCCAAAGGTACCTCAACATGACACTGAATCCATCATCCGGAATCAGGAAACAGGACGGTGCTCGGGCATTTACATCAGTTGCCAAAAACTACATTGGCTACGAAATAGCTTTTGATTTCTTAATGACAAACATCGAAGAAATCACTGAATAGTAATATATATATTGTACTAAGTAATCCAATTAATAACCAATTTATTTGCAGTTTTGGTGATGGATTTTCCACTTTATCTAAAATGGTTGATTCAATAACAACTTACATGAACAAGGAACATCATAAAGAGCAGTTGGACAGATTTGCAATGAAAGCAAAGAAATTGGGATTGAAACCAATTGAAAGTGCACTTGAATTAGCATATGAACAAGTTAAGAATAACATATATTGGCGGTCACGTTCCTATTATAATCTTAAAGGATTTTTAGAAACACTAACAAGAACGTATGAAATTCATTTATATTAAATAAGAAGTTATGTACACTATTGAATGAATGTAATATCAAATTTGAAATTTCCTTTGACTATTGTACTTTGTTTTATATTTTTGTATGTTATATGTTATAAAGGAGAAAATATTATGTCGATATTTTGAAAATTTTAATGTGCGAGCTTAGATTTACTTTATATAATAGTCTTACGTTTGATCAGTGTTAATTTAAAATTGTAAAAATTTTGAATTTATTTAGTTTTGTATGCGATTCGGTACTGTGAAAATTTTATTTTTAAGAAAAAATTCAAATGCTATAAAATTATGATTGTCAGTTAATAAGACATGTATTTTTTGGAATAATTTATCTTCATTATAATTTTCATTTGTATATTTCGCTAGGTGATAAAATAATTTTAAGCTCTAAATGAGCACAATGCCTCGGTAAGATTTGCCTAAGATTTGAATAAATTTTTTTAATTAAAATCAACAAATTGACTATGTATGTGCCTATGAAAATCGGTTGAAGATTACTGCACTTGTTGTGCGAAATAAGTTAAATTCTAGTTAACTTTTATTCAAAAAACATTAGAATATCGAATAAGTAAGTCACTGCCCCACATACTACCTACTATACAGATTCATAAAATATTACATTTTATAATATATATCATATGAAAATAAATTCGAAACTTGATAAACACTTAAAGTTATTCTACTGGCAATGAAAACGTAGAACCAGATCAAAGCATATAGACTCAATAGCTATCAACTGAATATCTTATTGAATGAAATGCAATTATTTTCCTCATAGTTAATCACAAGAGAAGAACTAGCAATTTGGGACAGAATTCTTTTCACAAAGTCTAACTTACAATTACTATAAACATGAAATCATGTTTACAATATTTTACCTGCATAATTGAAAAATTTCACGACTTCCTTTTAAATGAGAATCCATATGATTCCTAAAGTTACTATTAAATTAAGTCTTGAAAGAAAGAACATTTGTATCGAAATGAGAAGATATCTCGTACTAGATGTAGCTATTAAACATGTTATTACTTCACATACGCTCACAAGTTTTAAATAATCAAACAAAGATAGCTTCATAAATAATATTAATAAATTCTACAAACGAACTAGTACATATAGAATTCGACACGAAATTTTAAAAAGATATAGTATATTGCTAAATTCAAAATTAGTTTTTGTTTATGTGTAACCATTGTGATTTTATTTATTTTCTGGTTAAGAAAATCAGTTATTTTCAAACAATATGTTTTGAGTTTAATTTTAAAACAGACATTATTACTAAACGAAGTTAAATACGATATAAAAGTAAATTTTAATATATTTTTATTCTTAAATTACTTAAACGCTTATAGTTTTATCTACTTAGAATATTTTACACAGTAATAATTATAATTCAAACAACACTTATACGTGTGAATGCCGTTGAAATTCTTACATGACTAAAAGACAAATATTGAGTGAAATAATGACTTACCTGGGTTTAAAATAAAAATTTTTGTGAACATAATTTCTGTAATTACAAAAAGAAAAAGCACGTAAGAATTTCATTGGGTATGAAAGTATATTTTTGTATGTGTGTAAAGAATGATTGGTTTAATAAAGTAGAAATAAAAATTTAAAATCGAATATTTGTATTTGAATTATACCAATTGCGATAATGAAATCAAAATTAAATATCGTACGTTTCGACGATTACTTTAAAAGTATTTAAATCTTCACAGAAATATGAATAAGTAATTCTAATAAATAAATCCTACTTAATTATATTAGTTATATTTCTCTGAAGACTCAGCTGCCTAACTATAGGGTAAACCAAAGAATTGTTGTTAAAGTAACGTACAGTAAGACCTTGATAAACGCAACTAAAGGAAACTGTGGCTGGTGCAATAACTGAGGTTATTGTAATAACCAAGTCTCACATTTCAATGAATAAGAAGGAAGAAAGAAAGTGATGGTATGTATATAGTATTCATTTACATTTCTGCTATCACTCTATATATCATATACATGAACATATGTATATTATTCCTTGCTAAAAAAAAGTCAACTGGTTACCTACACTCTACATGCTTGGCCACAGCTAGTTTATTGAGAAGCTGCGACTGTTGAGGGTTGCAATTATCGAGGTTATACTATATTTTCACTAAAATGAATTTTCTATGGCTATTTTTGGTATCTGTCTATAAAAAGATAAGTATTTAAATACTACTGATTATATACGTTTTTTTCTCAAAAGGTTTCGAAATCCCGTTTTGTCCGAATAAAAATCTGGCATCGCTATACAAAGCACACAAAAATGAATTAGTTGGGAAATATTCTAAATACTGCATACTTCACGATCATTGTAATCCTCATTATGATCATAATGATACTTTAACCCAAAAGTTTTGATGGGGATGTAGCTCAGATGGTAGAGCGCTCGCTTAGCATGTGAGAGGTACCGGGATCGATGCCCGGCATCTCCAATTTGTACTTTTTGCAACATTCTGTGACATTGACACAACATTACACACATGTGAATCATCTATGAATCAATTTTTGAAGGATTTAACCAAGAGCAGGATCTGTGATACAAAACATACCCCAATAATCGACAAATAACTAACACAACTTACATGAGAAAGAAGAATAGTCAACGCACCACCCTCAAAAAGAAGTAAGATTGCCCATCGTCTTTAACTTCTTAGTAGAACCAAGAGTCGTAGCTAAGTTTCATGATTGAGTTCTTATGGGGTTTGTATTGAATACCTGTACTTCTGTACTAGTTATTGAAAATTATAACTCTGTACAGGACAATAATCTTTTAACACCATAGAAATTCTCCAACAGGGATAAAATTATGATGGCTACATTTCCATTGTTCAAAATTGTCTATTTCTAAGTTTTTATTTATCTTATGATATAACTTCATATACGGAATGCTCAAACGACAATTTCACGAATTGTTACAATTCAAATTTCCGTTCATTAGTCACTTTTCTCTATGTATCTCATTTGCATCCCACACCCTAATTTTAAACTTGAGAACTGTAAGAAAGAACTAGTTCCCAGTAGATGATTCTTAAATTTCAATTGTGAATTGTAGAAACATGAGAATATCGCATATGTTGAGTAACAAATGAACTAAAAGTTCTTAAAGTGTAACCTAATCTCATATAAAATATTTTGACACAACATTTAACAAGGGGATGTAGCTCAGATGGTAGAGCGCTCGCTTAGCATGTGAGAGGTACCGGGATCGATGCCCGGCATCTCCAATTGTATTTTTGTCCTATATAAATTTTTGAAAAATATAATAATTTTTTCTTTTATGATACCTAAATTTATTCTACAATACATTTTACTTTCTCCATTAAGGACATTAAACTCATTCATGACATTTATCCAAACTCAAAGTTTATTGGAAAACCAGGATATCCTCTGAGTTTCACAAAAACCATTTGGAGAAGCGAGTATCTTTTCGACAAATTTTAATAATTCTAAATCTCTTCAATAAGAACTCTGTTAGACGGAACATCTAGTTTTTCTTGTACAAGTCGTATTTCTAGGTTATTGTTCATTTCATTTGCAGAAGTTCTTATAGGCTGACACTTTGGTGTGTCCTTAGCTTTCTTCCTAACATCCTCGAGTGCTTTTACTGCGTTTGATAATTTATTTTTAACAATCTTGTTGGGAACAATTAACTTAGCTAAGTCCTCCTCTTGTGGTGCTGATTTAGAATTTTTGGTAGAACGTTTTTCTGACGGACCGCTTTGTGATGGAGTCTCCAAACGACCGTTCGTTGTTTTAGTTTCCAAGGAATCTGACTCCTCAATTGTCATCCGTTTTGCATTGGGAGGTGGTATATCCTTCAATTCTTGTCTTAGAAAGTTAATTTGCTTTTTAGCTAACGCATTATCGACATCAATCGAAAGAACTTCTTCAAAGGCTTCATATGCCTGCAAAAATTAAACGTAACACTGCTCAAAGCAAAGTTGTCTTAACATACCTCCTTTAGTTGTCCAATGGCAATCTGTGCCTCACCTCTTCTAAGAAGAGCCTTTATGTTTTTAGGTTCCATCGTTAGACACTTTTCACAATCATTTATGCATTTTCTGTAATCTTTTAACTTAAGATCTGTAACAAGTTCACATTTAATTGTTACACTCTGGGGTTTGGGACTACTTACAAACTAAACCTCTATTATTATAACAAGCTGGGATTTCAATCACATTAATACTTCGAGTGTATTCTCGGGCTGCTTCCAGATATTCCTTGGCACGAAAATACTCATTACCTCGGTCCTTAAAACTTCAAATTTGAATAAGGAAAAGTAGAAAGGTTATTCATACAAACTTGACTTCTTACTTTTTAGCAACAATCTCTTTTTCGACATCTGTTAAATGTTCAAGATCTGTTCCTGGTGTCGTAACATCTTCTGTTTTTAGTTTCTTGATTTGCATTGTATTTTTCTCTGCTGTTTTCGCCCGGTTTCTTTCTTCTTCCAGATCAATTTTCAGCTCTTCTGTATCAGCATCGTACTTATCCCAGGCTTCATAGTCTGTAGATTGGATTTTATTTGATTTTGATTTTGTTTCTGAATCTGAACTATCTGCCACTTTGACCTCCCGAACTGGAGGAATATGTTGCTGTTGACTTTCTGATTCTGAGCCTGCTATTGCTAATAAAGTATCAACCTCCTTCACTTTGGATGCCCATTCCTTGAAAAAGGAAATTATTTTTCAATGCGAATTAAATCAGTACACAACCTTACGTCAATTGATTTGGAGTGCTCATGCCAATCTTGGTTTGGAAGACTCTCCTTAGTTAATATCGGTTCCTCTGTCCGAAACATTTTGCTGTTGGGATTTAGTTCTTTAAGACGATCTTCAGTACATGTGGTCAAGTCGGGATAGTAACCTTCCTCTCCGGATCGGAGAATCATCAAAATTTTTTCAAGTTCCCTTTTATTTTCACATGTTTTTACGTAATCGAAATCCAAGTGCGAGACAGGAATATCAAATTTTTTCAATAATTTCCGACGTGTGGTGTTCATTTTAAAATAATCTAATTTGTGTTGTTATATTCCAAAACGAAACTATATTTTGCTGCAATGTTATTGAAAAATCATATTATTGCTTGGGTAACCGTGTTACCCCGTTGCTATTGGTAACATATAAATTTTTCTCAGTCGACTATTATCAAAATAACATTGAATCCGAGACCATGTTTAAATTGTCTTCTAATACTTAATTTGATAATAGCATGATATAAGATAACAGATTCTTATCTAAATTAAGAACCTTGAAAATCTAATGATAAATCCTTGAAAAATTTATAAAACGAAACGCTCACTAATCTACTATTCATATAATTATATAAACATTGAAGTACTTGTGAATCTATCACATGGAATGTTTTAATCGAGGAATTCTAATTATTATTCAATAATAATTTCACGAATACTGTAAGTAATGTGGTATGCAGAGCAAATTGAATGAGTAAGTGCAAAACACAAAGAAACTTATACATGCCACAATACTCTCAATGACTATCAACAACAAGAAATACGGGGAATAACACAAAGTTTTTTATATATTTTTTGATTTTTATCTTATCTCTCAATGTTTTTGGGAGCTCATGCTACCAAAATAATGAGTGAACAGAGATACTCAAAATTGTATTCTCCTCTTCTGGACCTTTGCTTATATCAAAATTGATCACTACTTACGCTCTGGTTAAGAGTGGGAGAGGTATCACTTGATCGTTTAATGACAAAACACGCTTGAATAATATGAAACAGACGAGTAGTGGGTGTTATATCTTGGTTGAGTTTATAACGTTGCATTTTTCGAATAACAAATGTATGTTTCGTTAACAAGTGCTAAAACATCATGTGAGAGATTTAATTGCTAAAATTAAACTGATTTTGTTGTGTATTCATTTTGAGACAAGATTGCTGCCAAATTTTATAATATAATTTCTGGGAATTTCCCTGTTCGCTAACTGGTAAACCCAATGCCTGCAGACAGAGTATAATTAATAAAAAGAATTCATATACTATACTGTGAACTACATATAAACAAGTGCACCAAATTTGTTATTGTTTGCAATTATATGAGTCAAGTCAATTTCTGGACTAATATAACATAAAAATCTGGTTTTTGTACAACACCATATTGTAAGTGTAACTTCATTTGAAATGCGCTTGGTTTGCAATTGTTTCAGGAGATAAGGAAAATAAGTACAGGGTTTGTTTAATACAGCTCATCTTACGAGGAGATAATTGTGAATTAACGTGAAAATCATCAATTACGCGAAATGAGTGAAAATAATATTAAAACTAGTAATGAAGATAACGAAAGGTAAGTTTGTTTTAATATGAATGGAATTATGAATGGGTTACATAAAGTTGGTATTTTATTTGTCAGAAATGATGGTCAAGAATGTGTAAAATTGAGAAACAAAAATCTCTCAAAGCTCGACGTGGATCACTTATATCACCTTGCTCTTGGAACAAATTGCGACTTGGAACGGTTATTTGGTGACGTGAAGGTATTGTTGATGAGTTTAAGCATCTATTTAGATCTTCAAAATTAACGAGAAAGAAATATTTTTGATTCTATTCCATCGTTTCCAAAATATGTTTTTTGTTTCTTAACTAGATCAAAATTCTTCAGGAATTATGAGTTTCATTTCAGTTCGTATGCATGGGAGGGACCTGCCAACGAATGTACTCTTTAGCAATCTACCTCCGTGATGAATTTGAGCTGAACTCAGCCGAAGATCTTCATAACTACAGCGCACCATCTCAAAGATTTTCAATGTACAAGGTGATACTTGAGTCAAATTAGAGGGAAAATCACTAAAATTCGATTAATAGGTTGGACCTGTCCTAACAGTTAGTCACGGAATGGGACTGAGTTCGTTGAGCATTCTTCTTCATGAAATCACCAAGTTAGTTCACTATGCGAAATGCAAAAATCCAGTTTTTATTCGTGTAGGAACAAGTGGGGGATTGGGAATTAACCCTGGAACAATAGTTATTACAGACAAAGCTTTTGATGGCATACTGGAGCAATCGCATGAATTTGTAAATGAGTTCTGTGATTAAAACCCAAACTATCAATTCGTACTTTCAGACCGTTCTTGGTAAACGCATAAGACGTCCGGCAGTTTTTGATCAAAAATTGGCAAATGCTATTAAATCGCATGCCAGTGCCACCGAGGGATACGATACAATTTTAGGTGGTACTATGGGAACAGACGATTTCTATGAAGGTAAATCTCAAGTTAATTACAGCCTCTTAATAAGATTTTCCATGCAGCACAGGGGAGAATTGATGGAGCCGTTTGTGAACACTCAGAAGAACAAAAATTCGAATTTTTGAAAAAGGCACACTCACTGGGTGTACGGAACATCGAAATGGAAGCTCCACTTTTCGGATCGTTCACTCATTACACTGGAATCAAAAGTGCAATTGTTTGTGTTACTTTAGTAAATCGATTAATGGGTGACCAAGTCAGGGAAGAACTTATAATTCACGTTCATTTTGATACGCTTGTTAATTTACAGGTAACCGAAACAAAAGAAACTATGATTCAATGGCAGATGAGACCACAAATCTTGGTGGGAAGATATATAAAGTCCACACTTGGATAGCTGAAGAAAAGTAGTTCTCTCCACAAATAAAACTAAAATGGCTGTATCTATCAAAATGAAAAGCTTAGAGAAAATGAAAATGGAGAATAATTTATATACCGAATTCATATATTTACAAATTTAAATAAATATTATAATTTTCGTAAGAAAAAGAATGCATTCACGTTTCAAGCTCACGAAGAAAAGCTAGTGTTCAAGACAGAAAAGCTTGTGGTATACTGCATTGCATCATATCAAAATAACAGTATAGAATATTTTATTAACAACAACTATTTTATACATGTATGTACTTTAAACAATATGACATAATGTTGATTTGATATATATTATTCCTTGCAAAAATGCTTGACGAGGGGTTTTAATTTTTACGTATAAATAAAATAAGCCACAAACTATGTCTAAATTTTTACTAATTTATCATGTGTTCATATTTTAAATGTGCTAGGAAATGCCTAGAATTGTTCTATATAACTTTCTATGCCAGATCATAACAAGGCTCTATATTTATTTGATATATATTGAGAGATATTTAAGTAATGTGAGATTATAAGAACTGAAACAAGTATCATAATATGTCCATATTATTAAAAAAATCATCTCAATATTATTAATATAATATAATGCATTTTAACATTTTTATTCCCATTGACAGTATATTTTGCAAGTCTTGATAGATTCTACTTTGCATAAAATGTTGAATAGTTTGATACTCTCATAGTTATTGTATAATAAAACTCCTAAAATTAAATCTAATATTTGTATTTCATTTTGGTTAACTTGAAACATTTTGCCAGCAATTCTAATTTTGAATAAAAATAATAAGGTATAATTTTTTCAAAAGAGTGCCGAATTACACCCTTTCAGACCTTATATCAAATACAAGCGTTTTATAATATGATACTAAGTATATAGAAAATTTCTGAAAATTGTGTAATACTTTTTATACGTTTGTTAACAATTAATAACAAGATTTATTACAAGTAGAGATATTAAAGTTTCCTTACAAATGTTGGACAAGTTATTAAAATGAAATCTCTGACATGAGTTCAACTTCTCTTTTTCAAAAGCCAAAAACTAGTTGAACTTTTCCAAATTTGTTTCGAAGGAGTTCAGAAGAATCCTAGGATATTTCGACATACTGTGAAGCCATACACTAAAATTCATAAAATGTTGTTATCAAACAAAGTCGGTGGTTTGTTTAATTTAAATAACGAGATTCTTGTTTGATTATTATTATTAGAGTTCAAACCAATGCCAGTTAAAACCAGTTGACTATATATGTTCATGGAGAGAAATATTAAGTTTCCAGTGATATTTGAGATACATAAGTGTATAAATTGTTAAAGTATGAATAAAACCTTGAGTGTTTTACCAGTTGTGAGTGAAAACTTTTCTGTTTTTATCACAGTTATTGCTTCATTTAGTTTTTCTATAGCGGCACTGTAAGATGAAAACTACTATGTTATATTAACTCGCATGGACACTTCTGAATTATGTGATTCCATTTACAACAACAATTTATAATTCAACGCGTAATTTGAGACTACCTCTAAACTGTTAACTTGGTGTATAAAAATTTTATTAACTAATTTTTTAATAAGTTTTAATGTTAGAAACGGCATAAGTCCTTGAGAATATGTAGTATAACAAAATTATCGGAAATAAGTTTAAAATACAATTTAAGCGGTCTATAAGTTGTATTTAAAAATTCTCTGCAATCATTTTCCTCTATTTAGCTTTATTGAAAGCGTAAACTTCCAATAATGTTAAAGTAACTAAACACTCTTTCATGTTCCTTGCACTTTGATCTTGCTTAATGTTTTTCAGCAGCAAGACTTTTGTGATTTTTATATTATTTGTTCATTTATCAATTGCTAGATAAGCTTTAGACTGATTGAATGAGTTGAGTTAGAATTCATCATCCTGTATACAACCTGTAGTACATATATAAAACCAAATTTGAATGGAAATCATTTAGATTAATGGAATATTTAAATGTATGTAAAGATATTTTCATAGAATTTTCAAATTCATTTTAGAACATTTCTGAACAATAACAAATCTTTTAAACATGAATATGATATTTCGTCTTCTTTCTTTATGTTTTATATATTCGTTGCAACCAAATTTGAAACACTTTTTGTTCATTTTTAAAATAAGTGTTCTTGTCTCTTGGCACTCAACTTCGTTAGTAAATTTCATAAGATGCCAAGTGTTTAAGAAAACTTCTAAATGTTTCGATGACAAAGTTTTCCTTAGGTTTCTGTTCTAATTTATTGGCTGTAAACATACCCAAAGGTTTCTTTCATTGAAAAAATTGTATTTACCACATTCATAATTGCTTACGTCTAATACAACAGTAATGAATTATATAAATATGTATTATTCTATTAACCTAAAGCATTATAACAAGCTGTTGTAATACGCCAAACCAATTTTAAATACGTTGCTATCCAAATTTTCGTGTATATCTAAATAATATTATTTAAATGTATCATTCTATTATTTTTTGGTTTAGAGGTAAATAAATGATTCACATTAGCCTTTCTTGCTTGCTCGTATAACTTATTTTATAACAACTAATAACTGTCTTTTCTCTGCTTAAGCAATAAAATAAAATTCATGGAACGTTTGTATATAACTTGCGATAAAATCTTAATAATGTTAAACTATATCACTTTATGCATTTTGCATAATTATTCATGTGCTTCTGACTCTTGCTGGACTAATTTAAAACGCCTTGGCGATTTTATTGATCCATGTTGTCCATAGAAGGACTTTAGTTGGCCCCTCTGTGCTAAAACTCTTCGGATGTAACGGGAAATAAGGATTTGAGGGCGTAGTTGCCATTCATTCATGACTTCTTTTGGAGAATTGACCTATAGGGAAGAGAGCGATAAACTAAGATATTTCTGGCTCACTTTAAAATATTACACCATACCTGATCTCCGTTCAAGCGATTCAAGAGCGCTACACATATAATAGCTGCTTTAATTCCAGCGTAGTGTGTTAGTGCTGCAAAAATAGTGCTTTCCATTTCTATGTTAACGATTCCATTATCGCTTAGTTTTTGTAAGTATTCCATTTTGTCAGCTTCAGAAAACTCGCAGAATGCACCATCCAGACGTCCTTGCCCTACGAAATAAAACATATGTTAATAAAATAAAAGGATTATAGATCCCTATGAGTGCTTTTACCTTCATAAAAATCATTTGTACAAATTGTTTTTCCAATTATTGTGTCATAGGGATCATCGGGGCTAGCCAGTGATTTCAATTCTCTTGACAATTTCTTATCTAATTTTGCAGGACGATGAATTGTTTTCCCAAGAATAGTCTAATGATTAAAGAAAATTTTACACCGCTGTCTATAGCAAAATATCAAATTTATTTACGAATTCATGTGAGTTGCGTAAATGAGAGTCGAACGCTTCTTCAGTTATAACAACTGTTCCACCTTCAATACCAATTCCGCCACATGTGCCAATACGAATGAAGACGGGATCTTCACATTTAGAATGATACATGAGTTTTATCATCTCGTGCAATAAAATACTGATTGATGGCGTTCCCATTCCATGACTGACTGATAGTACTGGTCCAACCTGCAATGGAATAATTTCGTACAATCTTGTCAAATATATACTTATGTTTATAATTACCTTAAACATAGAATATCTATATGAAAACGCGCTGATATCCTGTAATTGGGTTCCCGCGGGCAGTTTGTAACCAATTTCACTCATTATATAGTGCGCAAAGTTCTCCATTCTTTTCGGAGTTCCTCCCATGCAGACAAACTGAAACGAAAAGGATGTATTAGAAAAATCATATTGTCTATTTTGTTATTTGAATCAAGAAAAATATAATTTTTCTAAATATGTAATACAAAATTATTTAGATATGGGACCCATGAAATACATGATATTCACAAACTTTTACTTTAACTGCGGAAGACTCAGTTCAAGGATATCTGTAATTCATTAAGTTTTACGTAAATCAAGAAATGATGAGAATATCAATTCAAACATTATCAAATCTATGATCGTAGCTCATAAAGCAATCGATAGTAAATAAGACGCCGTACATGATCGTATGACCTCTATTGATAAAATATGGCAATTTGGCCTTTATCGACCCCAATACTACCAATGCATAACATTATGGTATGATTTGTTTATTTTGTTTATTGTTTGTGCATTTAAAAGGAAAAAACTCAATTTTCATTATGCAAGCATTATGACTAAAATTTTCTTTATCTCGAACGTGACTCTTTGTTATGTTATATACGTTGATGATAAGAAAAATATTCGATGAACAACTAAAGGTTAAATATTTTTCACAACAAATTATTTGTTAATCAACAATAATTGATTTGATGATATCGCCAAAAATCTTTTGTGATAAATCGTAACGTTTTGAATTTGCACAAAGAATTTACTTTAATGATTCTTCGAAAAATGTCTAGTCAAGACATCGCTCTTACATGTGCGAAGATGCATGTAATTAAATAGTTTTATATAACAGTGCACCCTCCATATTATGGTCATCAAATCTACACGTGTCATTTACATACATAACCCGTGTTAGACTTCCTCTCGTCAACTATTAGCATCATTAATTTTTAGCATGATATTTGAATTTATTGAACTGATTCGTCTTAATTGCAAGAAGCATGTGGAGATTATGGAACTGGAGCTTGAAGCTACATTCCATGATGTTGTGTAATCGATGTGCACAACACTCGATAGATATTTGTTTGACATTGTGACTGTTCTTGTGACACATTAAAATGAAGACCTTAGAATCGTGTTTCCTAAGGCTCTTGGACTATTTTGGATGTATCACTCTCTTCACTTGGTAATCTTTGTTTCTATCGTATCTTTTCGAAAAGAACTGATTATGGTATTCATGTCCATAATATGTAACATGTCTGCGTGAGAATGTAAAGAGAATTAGTTTTTGCGCAAGAAAATTATCTTTAACCAACATGACAGCTAATGCTGTTTTAGCTTTAATATTGACTGTTATACCAAATACAAGTTTGTCAAAAACTAGAAAAGTTTAAGACGCTTTTGGGTTTTGCAATACCAAAAATATTGAATCACCAAAAACCACAGTATTTCTTCCAACTTGGATATCAGCCACGTCCACGTTCGATAAAAATATTTTATGAAATAACCTACATCTGTTAATATAAACATACCTACATACATGTATAGAAGAAATCCATTTCTGATTGTATGAATAAGCTTTCGGTGCTTGTAGCGAACCGTTGGCCACGTACCTACAAAACTAGTTTCTATGTAAACTTCGAAAAAGGGGGCTCGTCTTCTTCGACGTGGTAATGTGTTTCGACAGATAAAACGTTCATTTTCAACTTGGTCGGTAGCTGCTACTTAATCGATACCCTTGAACTTCGCAACAAAAACATGTTTTAACGGAAAACGTGACTCATAGCATTGCGTAGACTTGATAAAATATGTTAGTTTTATTTCGCTTAAATATTCTGGCAACACCTGTAATAATTGCAGCGAGTTTTGTTCGTATTTTCTTGGTAGTGAAAGACGCACATTATATTCTAAAAAGGGAATTGGTGTATCGATCTGACTGTTTTAGTCACTCAACGAAACAAGGTTAAAACACATATGTACATATTATAGAGCTTCCACTATCGATTTCACAATATTCATAAGACATTGCTTTGCTCCGAGTTGTTATTATAAGATTCTACTCACTTTTACATCACCAAACATTTCCTTTAGGTCATGACTTTCACTTCCTAACGCCAAGTGGTATAGAATGTCCTGATCCATGAGTTCTATGTTGGGATTACGTAGTTTGATTGTTCCATCGGAATATCTACAAAATTCGAAGATAAATTTAATTTTAGTTTGAATTATTCTGTAACATTATTTACTTCATCTATTTTCGTAAACATTTATATTTATATTTAGGGACAAGAAAACAGAAAATTACACTAGAAAATATTAAAAACCTTGTGTCACTCGAATGGTCTACGTTTTCTTCAATTTGGTCGTCGTCAGTTATATGACATCCATAAGGACACACGAAATCCCTTCCAACTTTATTTGTCGGCATTTTTGTTAATATGATTTTCTGTCTTTCTTATAATTGTCAACACGTTATTCACTATCAGATGCAAAGCTACCCGACAGAATGTTTCTTTCTAAACGTTAATCGAAAGATATTTTTAAACACAACAAAAAACTACACAAACTACTTGAGACGGTTTTAAGCAGTACGCAGTCAGTGAACAACTAACCGCGTCCATACCAAAGACGTTTCATGAAACCTCGGGGTTCGGCTGACGTTGTTGGTTGTTCCGTCAGCTCGTCTGTTCGAAAGGCCAGTTTTGAGAAATGTTTTCTGTGTGAGTGTTTGTTGCATCATTGAAATGAATAAAATATTCGGCCCCCCTAAAAAGCTTTAGCTGATTAAATTCTGAATAATCGATGAGGTAACGTGATTTCTCTGGAAACTTCTAATTTGTCACCCCAACTGTTAATTTGGACAAAATTAAAGTCAAAATTTGCGTCTAGCATTTATATGGTAGTTACACAACGCGTTAATAAGTTCACTTTCTGGCTAGATTTGTTCAGCTGATTTTCCCGGGAACTCGTCATGGTGTTGGTTATGGTTACAAAACTACTGGTGCGTATAAGTTTTTTTTGAAAAGGGGAAAGTTCTTAAGCTTTGAATTGAAACCTACAACAATCTCATTCATATTTAGGTGCAGAGTCTTGTTTTGGCTCGCAACATGGGACTGTAAACGGCTAAGGAATTTCAGATAAAGTGTTTCATTATCAAATTAACTATGCATTTTGGCAGTGCAAAGTTTTGGAGATAAGATAAGCAGTATGTTAAAAATTTTTCTTTGTTTCCGGCTAGCAAAAAAATTTGTTTCATTAATAGCACATTTCATTTCGTTACCTATCAACACCGAGAATAATTAACTTGACTGTAACTTTTATCAGTTTGTCATCGTTTTTCATATCGTTTTGGATGTTTTGCAAGTGATACGTGATGCAATATGGTAAAAATTTATGAAATAAAGGTCATCACATGAGTTCATTTATGTAATTGTTAGTAGGTACTCTTAATCTTCAGTCTTTGGCCTGCAACAAGTTATTATTTAACATTAATTCAATGGCCCAAACTACTACTCGCTTGAACTCTACTGGTGATCTCGTCAATTTTACGCAAAAAATTAGCATATGAAAGCATACTGAACCTTGAAAGCAATAAATCAAATGAAGGGAAAAGTGTTTGGCCTGCATACAAATTTGTGCGATGAGAGGAATGAAATACATGCATATAGGTATGTGAACCTTTTTAAGACGGTTTTCTGGACCGAAAAACTACACAATCAACATTAAAGAGGGAACCTTGAAAGAATTTTTTCCCTTATGTGTCTACTTGCTCCAGAACTTTTCTTTTTGCCTTTAACGATCACATTAATAGCTCGTATATACGATCATTTTACCTTTAAATTTGTTGTATGATCAAAACTAGGGAGAATTTCCCTTCTTCGCCGATCACTCCATTGTTCAGTCGAGAATACCGACAGAATAGGTAGGTATATAACCATTTTTGCAGATGAAGTGTTTCTGCCGACTTAACAACTATACTGACAGACTAACCGATCAGTGAGAAAATAATTCTCACACCCATAAAGGAGCAAGAGTGTTCAAGCACTAGCTCAATGAAACCGTAGTTCCTTGTGTTTGTAAGTGTTTCTGCACGTTAGGTATTTCATACCGTTTCCTTATTATAGATGTTTTACGAATATAAAAATATTATTCCTGGCTTCTAGGGCAGTGTATGTAGAAACACACAACGAAGGATGCCAGTAGAAGTTAAGCAATTTGATATCATTATATCAAATAGGCATTTTTATTACAAGAAGAATTGTTTATCTCTGCTTAAATTGTTAAATATCTTGTACGTATTTTAAATTAAATTCTATAGGAAGACAGAAATTTCCTTGAGTTTTATATACATATAGTTATACCGAACCATAAGATAAACATGTTTTATATGGTATTACCACAAATATATTGTTCGGCTCTGAAATTAATGCCCGTAATTTTTGTTATGCTGATTGCTAGCGCATTTTCAAAAAAGAAAGAAAATGTGCTAGCAATCCTTAAAATTTATCTGCTTAAAAATACATCCCTTGCCTGTTAGTGGTTTATTGTCAACCTCTTCCCGGTTGTAAGGATCTCGGTCGTGCTCGGTCGTGCATTGCACCAATTGCTCGTGCATGTTTTACAAAATCCATTTTTGTCCATAGACGACTCTAAATTTCCCGAATAATGCGAAATTCCGGAAATTTGGAAAATTCAGAAAATTTTGGGAATTCGGCACATTTGATTAACAAATGTGTCTATAACTTGATGTTGAGCGACTTAACATTTTTGGCCAAGGGAAGAGGACAAATGAGTATTGTTTCGATTGCGAACGCGCACTAAGAATAAGAAGTCTGCTTAAGTCTTCAGAAGTCCTTTATTTTTTTAAGTTTCTTTCTTTCTGTTTTTTGATTATGTACCTATATGTTTTTACCTTGATGTTTTTTTCTTTAATATAACAACTTTCAAACCATTCGAATGTGTGTTTTACTTTCATGACGAGTTGTAGTGCATCGGGCATTGCAATATTTGTGAAATATCTTGAGCATAAAAACGGTGAAACTATCTGCATTAAGGGAAACCTTAATGTAGACCTATCTTCTTCCGACTGAAGATAGACATAACATATATATCACTAGAGAGAATAAAAGTCTAAAAATTTGTTTCGTATAACTAAGGTCATATATTCAATTGGTGTATCGTGTTCCATTTAATGGTTTTATGTTTCATTTATGAACGAAAACATCCCGAAGAAGCTTTTACATATTGGAATTTCTAATATACCTAATATACTATAGTAGGTATGTCGTTTGTAGAAATGTTAAGGTCCTTTCTTTGTTCCAACACGTGTTGAAAGGATCGATTTCATAAAATGGGAGAATAATTCACCTTGAAAAGGTCGGCTGCATACAAATGAGAAATAGAAAGAAATTTTAGTTAATGGAATGCCATACTTACTCGTCCTTCTCCTCGTCCGAAATGGATGCGTGATTATTATTCCTTATGATCGACATTCTTTGTTTAACGTTTGAAATATTCCAATTAAGATTCTACCTGTAATTAACGAGAAAATATTGTTGATAAGCACATAATTTGGAAAGTAATATGAAAGGAATCTATTGTTGTTTAAAAGAAAAGATTTAATATATATTTTACCCAAAATATTGTATTTTCTATCTTTTGGAACTTAATTATGTGGTGTTGTAAAATCATCTACATTGTGGAAAACGAAGCAAATAAAAATATAATGTAAGTTTATATAATATTTGTATACTTTATGTAGTTGATGTTAATAATGATGTTGTGATATAGTTTAAAATTACCACATAGGTACAAAGAGGTGGCGAAATGTAAGTCGGACCCGCGCATGAAAGGTTCTGTACCACCAAACGAAAAAATGTATTATTTGTTGTTGTAGCGGCCATAATAGTACACACTTTGTGAAAATTTTAAGTATCTACCTATTATCGTTCACAAGATTCAGCCCTGACAGACGGACAGACAGCGACGTCATATTAATAGGGTTCGGTTATAACCCTTAGGGTACGGAACTCTAAAAAACCAGGTTAATCCGCCTTGTTAAAGTGAACCTTTTTATTGGTTAAACTATTTTTGGGCGTAACTGTACGCAATACGTTTCTTTTCACTCAAAAGACGAGGAACTGTGACATCACGTTATTGAGTAAAATATGGATAAACATCATTTAAACAAGATTTATGAATAATAATTCATTTTTAATACAAACTAGATTTGAATTCAGTTTTCGTGGCTTAATAAATTTAATTGTTTTAATTTTAAAAATTCTTTTTTCAACAAATTTATTGTTTTAGTGAGTACAATTGAGTGAGAGTAAAGTAGAAATTTAGGAAGAGAGATTCTCATTTGCTCAGCAAAATCAGTTTTGAAATTCTGAAGCTGCCCAATATGGGTTCCATGGTGTAATGGTTAGCACTCTGGACTCTGAATCCAGCGATCCGAGTTCAAGTCTCGGTGGAACCTCATTGGAAGCTTTTTCTAAATAATTATTTTTTCAATTTCGTAGTTTTGGTAAAATAAATGTAGCCAGAATGACGTAATTACAAATAATTTTAACAAATGAATTCGGAAGATTTAAAAAGTTATGGAAGCTATAGCCAACTGATGGCTACGTCGACGTTGTAAGAAATGTATAAATATTAACAATAGTATGAATATAAGCTTTCACCATCACTCTGTGACCATTAATTTTTCTTTTAATTCTTTTAATGAATTTCGTCGTAAAAGTTTCCCAGTATACTTGGAAGATTTTTTGGAAAACTTTCTTTTTTTCATGTAGTTCTATTATATTATAAACCAACAAAAAGTTATGAGACACATTTTCTTTGATTGCTATAAAGGAAGGTGTTGATATTGCATTGATAATGAAACTTACAATACTGATAAAGCACAGTGTTGAAACGTTATTGATAACAAACATAATAAGTTATAACTAAAACTGTTGTTCACATTATCAGACGTTATTCTTCTGAACATAGGAAAATATCTACAAATATAATAAACTTTTACAATATTTACCTATTCGACAATTTCTAATTACACTCAGTCACTTTTAATTTGGAATCGCACTTGAACGTGTTAACTTTGGAATTGCTCTTTAACACCAACGATTTAAAAGATTTATAGAGAGTGAATTCCGAAACTACATCACAATTTTCGCAAATATCAAACTAATTTGCCACCATATCCAACTATTAGCGCAAATTAAATTTTTGCCAATCTATTAGATCCGCATTGTAAATTTCTTGAACGATGACGCTTTTTTGTCTCACTCCTCTCCGGCAAAAGTTATTAGGAGTCTATGACTTCATAATATAGAAATTTTTTAGCTTGATTTTGGATTGAAAATTGCAAACTTTTTATTGTTCAAAACATTAGCGTTGAATGCTGTGCCACTCGTGTAACCTTTGCAAAATGACGAATAATGAATAGGTTGTTTTGTGGAAGACCAGCCAATCCATTTGATGCTTCAAGTAAACGAGGGGTGAAGAAGAACTCCCAGAATTTAGAGTGTCTGTCCGTTGACCAGGGAAGGATTAGGTAGGTACCTGTTTGGTTTCTGTGATTAATGGCAAGCATCGGAATACATACGAACGAGAGGCACAAAGAATAAAGGCATTGGCAAAAAAAGAGTTCCACGAAATTCGAAGCAACAGAGATCAACGTGCTTATAGACGAGTATGAATAGGAAGTTCTTGGAAAAATTAATCAAGATTTCTTTTTGCAAAACTCAATTATATAATATTTTCAAGCCCTATTTTAAGGAAGTTTTTCACAAAAATATCTACTGATTATTTATATCCAGATTGTCACTTTTTTGCAATTATCTATTTACCGGGAATTATGTGCCGCACTGATACGAATCGAGCTTTGAATCACGAAATAATCAAAAAAACCGGAAGTTTGTAATGAGTAATGAGAACTTGTTATGTAACCTTTCCACAATTACTTTTCAAGTGAAAATGCTATTTGCAAAACTCCATCGAATAGCTAAATGGAAAGTACGAACAAATGGAACTGTTGTGTATATGGGCAAAGAGGACAGTGAATACTATTCTTTGATCAAAAGTTCCTATACAATAGCCAACAAAATCTGTTTGGGGTTAAGCAGAAATTTGATTTTTTTGTATAACATTTAGGAAAGAAATAAATAAACAAATACTTAGACATTTTTTAAATACAAATACTTACACCTTTGGATTATGTAAATCAACCAAAAAGCTTTATAGCCTTGAGCGTTCTGAAAATGAAAAGAATAACTTTACCTCGCTGCAGGGACATTTCATATTTTAACAATGAAATTGTAATCTTTAAGAAAACTTTTATTTCTCAGAGGAAGTTTGAGAATGCAGAGTTGAGGTTACTAAATATTTAATTTATTTATCAAATAACAAAATATCAATACAAGTTGAACACAGAAACTCTTATATATTATCATGAAGATAACATCTATTGTAGTGAACCAGTGAAAGTTTGCCATCAAAAACAGTGAAACCCCGTAATTAAAACCCGGCAAACGGAAGTGTAATTTGTTGTAAATGTACCCGCAAATAGTGTTCGAGACATTTCAATTTTTAGCTGTTAACAACTTTCTTGTGCACCGGAAACCTTTCTACTGTTAGAACTGAATGTAATTTAACTTCTGAATAACAGCGATAACATCTCAACGGTTGCAGCTTTAACTAAAGTGTCATTTCTTTTGAGGTTCATGTGGAGTGAAAATTTCCTCCTGTCTTCATATGAAACATTCATCACAAGTTATCGAAAATCGATACAAACTTTCATTGTGATTGACATACCAAATATTTTGAGTCGTTAAATTCTTTATGAATAAGGAATATTTATAGTAAGCACCGGTTGTAGAAGAAAGCTGTTATCATTCTACAAAGAAATTGTTATTGCTGTGTTATTTTCCGAATTTATACCCTACAGCTGAATAATTGATCCTATGTCCTATTCAAAAGCCTTGTGGTGTGGAACAATGTTCAAAGAATATATAAAGCTTTATATCATTATCTTATGCGTTTCTAGCATTTGTTCAATTTAGAACATCATCAAAAAAATATGTGCTTTTAGAGAAAGAACACAAAAGTATGTCAAATGCAGACAATCTCACAGATAAAAATCTGTTTCTTATAATCTACACAAGCAAAAGATTTTTGATTTAACTTATACCAAATGATAAATTTTTCAAACATCTATGGAATTTAAATAACATAAAGTAAAAATTCGATTAAAATCTTCCTCATTTTTCAAGCAACAAAATTAACAATTTGACAAAAAATGGGTACCACATGGAAAATTGTGGAAAGAAGTCTTACAAGACCAAGAATACTTGATGGAAAAATACGAAAATCTGGAAAACGTACAAAGCAAAATCTTATTAAGGAGATTAATTTTTCTACGAACGAGAATTTATGGATTTTACAAGATAAATTTCATCATTCTATCAACCGAAATTGGGTAATTTCTGGAATTTCTTCGTTGATTCGTTCTATCCGCAATGGAATTTAAAACAATTAACGCATTGTTTTAATTATTTGCTAAAGATCAGTTTTCAAGAGCTAGTGTTAGTAACATAGTTCAAAAAACTGTTTCAAGGTCTCATGAAAATGGCATGGAAATACCAACACAACAATATTCTACTTCGAGGTTTAAATTTCCATAGTAGAAAAACAGACAACTAACACATTGTAGAAAATTTGCGAATTTTTTCTGACGTTAATTAGGGAAAGATTGTGCTCTTCAAGGTGAACTAAGATGGGGGAAATTAATTACCGACCCGACGAGTAGGTAATACCTAGAAAGCGCGTTTGCCAAACCTCTTCATGAAGACCGGTGTATACTTTCATCAGCTTCTTAACAAATGAAATTAGACACGCTGGAGGTTTAACTTTGACATAATTAAGCAATAATTCTTCCCTTTCTTTCATTAACAGATTTAACGCTTACCAAATCGACTATCCGCTTAAGCTTCGGATTATTTTCTTAGGGATTCACCACGCGCCCTGTAATTGATCCTTTAACTATCCCTAGTGTTTGTGGACAATATCATTTTAAGATTCGTACTTTAAATCTATTGTTTTAGAGCAATTCTTACGAAATGACAGTGACAAAGTACTGTATGTAGAAATGAAATACTTTAACAGTGAGATTCAATTAATCATTCTGCACAGTGTAATAAATTTAATGGGATTCGTTAAGCATCACAGCTGTTACCGAAACTTATAGCCGAAGTAAATTACTAAACTTTGAAGATTAGTTATTGAGACTTTTTATCAATAAATTTAAAGCCAAATTTGTAACTCAATATTAGATATGAAATAAATTTGAATAGCTCATGAAAAAAGCGTGATGATTAACAAAATTGAAAATATGTTCATTTTGATACCCGAATGCGAAATTATTAGAGCCACTTTTATTTCTTAGGATTTTGTTAGATTATGGCTAGTAGAGTATTACTATGCAACCTTTTATCCGATATATTCCGAACAATTTTAAGTGATAAATATAATGTTGAATCGTGATGAACCGTGAGACACGGTTTTGCCTCCATATAAAGAGTCTTTTGCGAATAGCTTTTAGTGTATTAAATATTATAGTGTAACCGCATTATAGCTATTTTTCTGTTTTCAGGCTAAAAATCAATTATCATGATTCTAAGTATATGATAACAAGCTAATATTTCTAGTTTAACTTTAGTTTAAACTAGATAAATAAAGGAGCATTCGAAAATAAAGGCTGTTCTTACGACGGACGAGTATATTTCACAAGACAACTCTTCCGTGTTGAAAAAAGTGCGACTGGCTCTCACAATATGGCCACCCACTCTGGATATGTATATGTTCATCTGTAGTTGGAAATATCATATCCATGTTTACGCTTTAAGGGTAAGTAGTTAACGTTGAAATTAAATGTGTTAGAATTATTAATTATCCTTCTGGAAGTTTTGGAGAAAATAATATCAGCGATGTGACAGACTCAAGCCGTTTCATAAATTCAGCGAATTTTTAACCATTTCACAGCGACACTCCAAAAGCGTGATACGACTTCCAGTTATGAAATTTGCCCAACAAAGGGAGCATATGTATACATTTTTTTCATTTTAATTTATGTTATACTTTTATGCAAAGCAAAAACAAGCCTCAGCAATATGTTCTGGCGTTTTATACCTTTAGCTTTTGAATATCAAACAGATTTAAAACGATATCCTTGAATTCGCTGGATAAAGTTTTTATTAAAATTTTGTTTTCATGCTTTATAAGAAGGTTGTTGATGTTACATATATTCAACGTAACTAAGCAGCAATTTTTGACACGTTGATGTTGGATCACGTCCTTTTCGCGATGAATTACCCAATTTCAGCGGCTTTTTATTCTTGAAAAGCGTGGCAGATTTATAATAAAAATTTGAGAGGGTGTTTTCTATAATAAAGTATATAATATCATGTATATCATGTTTCAGTTAAATGAAGATGAGTGTCTAATTTTCGTTAGTAAATTTCAATTAATTTGATGTTTCGAGGTTTAAAGTTACTACTATCAAAATTAGGTAGTCCAGAGAAATTGTACTTAACTCAAAACGTGTGGTTAACCTAAATAGGTAAATAACCAATCTGAGCGAATTCAAAATAATTAAATGCAAATGCTCTTAAGAATTGTATACAGAAATCTATAACATTGATTTGAATGACAATTTACAAAACACCTGTTACAAGCCTTTTATAAGATAGACCAAAGTCTAGGAGTCTATTGATATTGTCTCGTGCCAAGTTTTTTTTCGAGTATCTCTAAGTTTTCAAAAGCGGACACGTAAACAACTTGACAGAAAAGTTATCGTCCTTTTGCTTGATATTGGCTAGGAACTTCCAGACGACATGTTATGCAATCGTGGTGATAATCTATTTATGGTATCAAAGGATAATCAATCATCTGCTTTCATTCAATCATTTAACATCAAAACTATGTCTTTCGATGTAAACACGAAAGTTTATGTTAGCTGAATGGTTAACTTTCAATAACTATTTTTTCATTAACTAGTATGTTTCGATGTTATCATGAAAGTCTGATAGTGCAGGAACACTTTTTTGTTGTGTATTCATGGAAATGATGAAAAATCAATGACTTTGCGTCAGACACTTTACCTTTGATATTAAAACAAATTGATTTGCTAGAACAAAAACACATGGTTTTCAACAAGCTTATATGATATATAAGCTCTAAATGAATCTGATTAATACAAACCAATTTATGTGAAAGTAACTTCTTTGAGAGTGATGGAATGTTCAGTATTGATTTTTGGTCACAATTCAACCTTGCTACTTGCTCTACACTGAAAGCACTTTGACTTCTGCAGCAATATGTAGCAAACACTATTCACTTTTGTTAATCGAAAGTAAATTTCACGCCCGAAAGCACTGATTTTTGATTTTTTATCGTATGTATTTGTCCCCAATCAATAATAAATTTACCGAGCCGTAACAGTGTTTTCACTATTGTAAATGTGATTTAGAATTGAATTTAATTTGAATATACACAACAGAGAATGATGACCAGATGAATGAAAGCTGCTAAGCAATTACACTGATGTAATAAATGAGAACAGGCTACAAATTGAAACCCTTAAGGACGATCGTTCGAAGCGGGTGAAGAAGCTCCCAATGTGGACTAGCTCACTACTGCGACTAACGAGTGTGTCTCAAGTGTTGCAACTCTTTCCTGGAAAGTACTCCGTCAAATATGATTACACTACTCTCGGCAGCTTCGTCGAAGCTTTATGGTGTAAAAGAGAGTTTAGGATTAAACTCAAACAAGTTTTTTGGTAGTAGTCTGTTGCTCTTGATACGTTCAAACGAAGGAAAATCGATGAAATTATCAAGTCAGGAAATGAACAACAAGGATATTCATGTAGTGGACACGATATCTCTCTATGAAAACCTATTACTTTTGAAATATAAAACTCCAGTAATGCGCAGACGTTCTACAGTCACTACCATGCCACAGACATAAGTAAGTGAATATGGATTCATGCAAGAACACAATTGACTGTCCTGTAGATGTAAGGGATGATACCATAAATTCTATCTTGGAGCAAATCGGAGAATTTCATACAAAAATTTCTAGTGCGTTTGAAGATTTGAAGTGTGCCATTAATTAAGCCCCTGAGTTTATTATCGAGCATCAGATGTCATAAGGATATGATTGTTTTGAACCTTTTGTTTGTTTGTTAACATGCGTAGAAGTTGCCTGCCAGAGGGATGCGGTTTCATTTTATTGTAGTTCAAATGATAACATCACTTTATTAAAAATATGTGTTGCATTTTCAGCATTTCCAGCATTTCTGACCAGTCTGGTTACAAATTTCTCTGCTTGAAAGTAGTACAATATAATAAAAAATAAAATAATAAAACAAATATTTTTTCAGCTATTTTTTCGTGTATTCCGTTTCTTGCGCTCTACAATTTAGCAATCACAGCGCATACATATGTGAAACTTATCATTAGAATGACTTATAATTAAGCAACTTGAGCCCAAAATATGATACAATTTTCTATCAATAGATATCCATTTTTGTGATGCTAAGTAAACATGATTAAACACTAACACAAACTTCTTCACTTCAATAAATATTATATTAGGTATTTGTTCTGAATTATATGAAAAAATATTATATTATATCACCTAATGGTATTTTAACTCTAGTCATAAATACGGTGCATAAGTTTTTGTTTCTACGCAATGATTAAAATCTCTTCACTTTAAATACAATGTGTGCACTTATATTTATACGTATATATGTACTTGATGTTTGATGCTAATTAGCTAGTTTATATATTATGAAACATGCTACCAGAATCATTAGGAGAATTTAATTTCAACTAAAATTCACATTAATGCTATCGAAAAAACTGTTTCGCTAATTATTATTACTTTGTAATTTCTAGTAAATTTTGGTCCTGCAGCCTCAGCTATCACTGGTTTCTTTGTTCTTATTACTTTCTCATCATTCATAAATAGAAAATATTCTTATTTTGAAGCTACAAAACGGAAAGTAGATTTAAGTTATGAATTTAAGTCAATTGAAGAATGTAAAGAAATTTTATCTTAATCAGCATTTGTCTCATTGAATTTTAACTTATATTTTTATTTCTCTAAAACTAGTCAGTGACCTTAACAAATGAAAAAATAAATAAATTATTATTTTATCAAGTCAGTTTAAAATGTTTTCTGAAATTATTCAGTTGAATATTTCCATGCAGTGCATTTTTGAAAATAAAATTTTCGTTAAAAGATCATGTTAAGATTGAATCTCATTCTTTTCTTAAAATTATTTATAAACTACACAAACTGGAACTTATAAAATCAGCCTTTACGTGATGACTATGTTTAGTTATTCCACTGATAATAACTTGAGTTATCAATGAAATTTTAAATCACCTTAAATAAATTTCAAATGAAAATAAATCGAGTCTAATAATTCAAATTTTTTGGATATGTTAATATTGATAGTTAGAACGAGGGGGGAATACTGCTCGGGCTGGTAAATCGTCTGGATTATGCTGATTTCGATAGCGCCATGTCAAAAATACAGCCAAAACCTAGAAAATTATAAAATATATTTTAGATTATATTCTTGTACTATTTACATGAAGTAAGTCAAAACAACTACGATATATAATAAACAAACGTAATCGGCATTTTCTGATGAAAATAAATACGAAATTCAACGAATATATAAAAAATATGACAAAAATATGTTTTGCTTGTAACTTAGCTGTTTACATTAACCAATAATAGTTTAAAAATATGTTTTATTGCAAAATGGAGCAGGAAGGAAAGACTCAATTGCAACTATACAAACGATATTAAAGAATGAAAAATCAAAATGAAGCGAAAATGCTGTAAGTGAAAAGCATCGTGTGATTAGAGAAGAATGAAGAACTCACAGCATTTCGAAGAATAAATGCGAAATGATGTCTTATACAAGGATGAAACGAGTATATATTGAAAATGTTTGTACACTCATTATATTCCGTAAAACTAGTTGATAAATGTGAAACAGACAAATGTAGAATTGAGTGCAGTGCTTATATGTAAAACCTAATATAATCCTTTACTTAACTGAAGTCAAGTAGTTATTCTGAATGTTTATATTGTATCTCTAGACCGTGTGAAAATAATCAAATGTAATCATCAAATGAGTGTAAGACTGTGGAATTGTTCAAATAAATTATCTATTTCATTATCATCATATTCAAAATAATAAAATATTTTCAGGAAGAAAATTTGTTGTAAACTTTTAAGAAATGATTTCAATCTACTTGGTGCTTACAGATTAGTTTGGTTAAATGAATGGACAAAGTGGAAAATCAATTTTGATAGAAACTAATTTAGTAGCCAATACAATAACTAAAATTTTTAAGAATTCTAAAGTGCACTCTATTTCGCTCATGTATCTACTGAACGTTGTCTAAAGGGTTGGAAAAAAATTGTTCTATAAATCCTACTCGTATATAAATACTTTCTGATTTTCGCGGCAGTCACTTTTATATTAATATTACATATTGCAATGTTATTTTTGTGTTCATTGTTCACACACAACAGCAGCTAACTTAAAGATGCAGGCAAATGAAATTAAAATTTTTCACTCATAATATTAGAAGTTAAAGGTTTCGTGTAAATTTTCTTGCTTTTCTTGTTGATGGTGAAACCCTTAACATTCCAATTTTAAAAAACATAATGGCAACATGAAACATGATAGGTTAAACTTAATGTTGCTAGTGAATGAAACCAAAACATCAAACATACATTTAGCAAACAAACCTAAATCAAGTCGGTTAATCAATGAAAATGAAACATAAAGTTAAGTTAAGGAAATGCTATGACACATTTTCATTCTCCGAAACACACGTGCTTATATCGTTGATTTCATATTTAGTGTTAATTAGTTTTTAAAACCCATCGACCAGTCTTTCGTATTGGTTTCGTCTCTTCCATTGAATTAAAGAAAAGCACTTGGAAGTCCGCGAGGATCTTTTTGATTGCGATAACGAACAGTTAGCCAAACACCAACAAACTGTGTGTGAAATGTATGCCAAAAACCGTCAAGTATAAATGTTAAAGAGAAAAAAAATTAACAAAATTTTAGTTGAATGTCAATACTTTTTAAATATATTGAACTACTCTTACCTCCGTAAAACTGAAGAACAAACCAATTCCTCCACACAGTTTGAAAGCATAATTAATTTTTCCTTCAAGAACTGGTAGACAGATTGGACAATAACATTTATCTTCGTGAAGAGTTGCACTACAACATGGTCTATTGATATCTTGGCACTCGTTTGCAGTTGAATTAAATCCACAGCAGAAAAATGAATATTCAACTTCTTCTTTTATTGCTGGTGGTACTCGAGACCATCCTTGCTCAGCAAATTCTCTTTGTTGTTCTTGACTGACGGCGAGACAAGAGCAAGCGATCGAAAATTGGATTAAAAACAGCATGAAAAGAATAATCATGTACTAATTAATTTAAGTTAAGTATATCACAAATTCAATTGCCTCAAAGAATATAGTTGATGATAATAAAATATAATAAGTAAGTGCGATAGAACAGATCTTTATCATATATTAAAAAGATATTATTTTGATTCTATCTTCATATCAATATTGAAGTAGGAATTGAAGCAGATAACTCTGATCCTGACTATTAAGAAAGTGTTTTGCTTAACTCGTTAAATTATGTAAGTTTGTTTTGCCTTTGAAAATTATATTTTATGTAATAGATTGTTTTAATTATCGTTTGTTGAATAACAACTGTTGTCTTTGTCATAAAATTCTGTTGTATTAAAGAACAGTCTATAATATAACCTGATAATGCAATTGTGTCATTTAGTGTATTTATGTACCTACGCTACTATAACTTAAGCCTCTCTATTTGATTAGAGTGTTAAAATATAAATGTAAATAGAACTATTTGTATTTGCTTTAATCTTATCAGGTACGGTTCATGAAATTTGAACTTTGATAATCTGACAAATATATTAACCTAAAGCTTATGAGCACTTCTAATACAACAACTAGGATGTTAAATTAATAATTTCTTGATAAAATGTTTCACAAATAATATCATTTAAATAATTAATATTTTCTGATTTCTTCGAAAAGGATACAAAGAAAAGCATGACTTGATGATGTTTCACTGCTCCAACTAATCCCAACATAGATATAAGTATTAGAATAATTCCACACGCAAGAATACCCCCAACTATTGGAAGATTCGTTACTATTGAGGCTGCTCGACCATAGACTCCTACGCCAATAAGTAGAAATCCGACGAGCTAAAAATAAAAATAAATTAAATTTTTATTAATTGAATGCATTAATCCAAGTGAAAGCGCAATAAAAAAAAATCAATAAATATTCAGTATCCGAAAGGGTTCCATTTGCCCTTATTAAACACCCACCACATATAACACATTCAACGCTATTAAAGCGTTTTTCGAACATGTAAAACCACCGCACATTTTAACAAGTAAATTTAATTACAATTTAATTTTAAAATCCTTTAAACAATGGAAATTTGAAAAAACTTAGAGGAAAACAGAAAATGGCTTGTGAATTGTGAATCAGACACACACAAAACCTTCCCTCACTCAACTCAAGTCACGTCAATTTGACATTTGGTTTGGACATTCTAATTGGAGAAAATTCGTTCAAACTTTCACCGGAACTGCAATACCAGTGTGTTATGGAGCCATCTATCTTTCAGATTTAGTTATTTTATGTTGAAAAATTTTCTACGTTTTTCAAATTTCCACGTATAGTCTTAATTTCAATTTTCATTCAAATTTGCTTAATTTGAAAACCGTTGAACGCGCCCCAAAAGTATTGATGTATTCTAGTATTTTCACAATTTAACCTCGAAAATTTTCACATTTTTGAAAAATTAAGTTTTAATATAATAAATAAATCATATAACATATAATAAACATATAAATCCACTACGACAGAGGGTGAGAGAAAATGTGCATATACCTAAGCGTTTCTTGAACACCCCTGTGTATTACAATTCCTTATCAGTGGTGGTATAGAGTTCCAGAGATATGAGGATGTTACGTAAAACGACTTTTGTAAGAACTCTTTTCATAAAGATTAGCATAGCGGCGGTCTGAGTCCTCGGGCAGGTCTGGTACTTTCGTTAGCAATGTAGCGAGTATAGAAGTATTCTGGAGTCTTGGTTGCTAGAATGGGGTACAATAATGACGCACTGAAATAATCTCGTCTCCTCTTCGTAGTGAGCCGTCCAAGAGATAAACGACATTTTGTAACGTGCTCTCGTTATGCTCTCGTTAATTTATAACAACCTGAAGCTTGTCTTCGAGCTCTTGTGAAAGATATCCCACCATACCAGAGAACAGTATTGTGGGAACAAGTAGTGTTTCTACAAGGTGTTTACCAAGTCTGAATTCTGTGCTTTCCTAAAGTAATTCAGACGGTACAGCATTGCATAAGGTTTCCTGCACATATTTCCCACCTGCTTTTTCCAATTCAACTTTTCATCAATCCCAACCCCAAGGCTGCTTACAGAGGATTCAAACTTGATCCGTTTCTGATCTAAGACTACACCGCTGACGTCCATCCTCTCAAGCTGGTTGATGTAGAAATAAGAGCCTATTATTATTGACTTCATTTTGGATTTGTTGTGTTTAAGACGATTACGATTACGATTACGTAGTCATTGTCTAACGGTTCTTAAGAGAATCCTCCTTATATTTTCCCACAGATTTGGTTCATAATTTCACAGAACTGAATCCTTAAGGAATGTGATTATATGCTAATACGATTATTTACAGGAAGTACACAAACTGTGGTAACGATAATCAAGTATCTTTTCGAAAACACAATCTGCCAATGAAAAACATCAAAATTAAGTTAGTGATGTACACAAAGTACTGAAAATAATTTTGTTGAATAAATCTCAAACTCTTCTCAAACAAATATTTTAAAAAGTTAGGTCTGTGTTATTTTGGAATTCTGAAAAAACATGTATCCTTAACAAATTATGTGATAATCAACAATTAATTTGTTAATGCGGATTTGGGAAATAATATATCCTCTTCATGATATCTAATGATAAAACTGATTTTGAATAAAAGACAAGAAACATTTCGTATCACAGCTAATTTTATTTACAAATAAATCGTTATCGGTTTTCTGACGTACAGTATCTAAGTACTTTTTAAGTTCATTAAGTCGATGTAGAACTTACGGATTACATAAATATATGTATATATTTGGGATAATAAAAATTCTAGTTTCACAAAATGATTTCTTTATGTTTCGGATTAAATTCAAAAGAAATGTTTAATTTTTGTGAAACTGTGATGAACAGATAGAAAAGAGCACCTTAAAGTATACAAAAAAGTATGCTTATATAATTAAATTGCTTATTATAGAATAGGATTTTTGGATATATGTCTTATAAATAAATATATCGCAAGACGATTATTATGTATCTTATGTGGTATTAAATAATTCTTACGAAAGGCATTTTCTTTTCACTCATTAATAACTCTAGATTTTCGTGTTTGCGGGAATATCTTTTAACTTAATAAGATCCCGTATACTCTTAAAAACTTGAACAATTTGCTATACAAACTAAAACCATGTTCTATACTGTTGGGCTTTCTCGTTGTTTGTAATTTCGTTCTCTTAGTAAATCATCTAATTGTTCTTCACGGTAGTAAACTACAAAATCTACCGGAGATAAACCTTCGAACACTGCACTAACACTGGGTTTCAAGTTATAGAAAAACAATGGTTGATCACGTTTCTTGAAGTCTTGTGTTATACTTTCAATGACTGTAGCGGCTGTAAAATCTGCTCCATATATGTGAGAACAGTCAATTACAACAGGAAGGTTTTGTCGCATTGAATGCTTCGTTACAAGATGTCGCACATAATCCACAGAGGGAAAGATTAAACAGCGATCTGGGGTTATTATAAGGTACTCAAGACCTCCTGGTGTGGTAAGTGTTTCCAATGAAATTTTTGGTCGAGCTGCATGATATAAGATGAAAATTATGTTTAAGCCAACACCCAAAAGAATTCCAATTTCCAAAGGTAGAGCAAGGCATGCCACAAAAGTTCCTAAGCCAGGAATCAAATCACTTTCTGAAATATAATATTGATAAAAATTTTAAGTTAAACAGTTTCATTTCATATTTACTTTTTGATCTCCACATTGGCTTGACAACTTTCACTTCTACCATGAATATAACTGCAGCAATGATTATAGCAGCAAGGGATGCCTTTGGAATGAAATAAAAGTATGGAGTCAGGAATAAAAGAGCTAGGATAACAAGCAGTCCAGTGTAAAGACTCCCCAGTGGGGTACGGACGCCACTTTCATTATTTACTGCTGCTCGACTAAGTGAACCAGTGCCTGGGAATCCTTGTGCAAATGAGTTAGCTATATTAGCTACTCCAACTGCTATTAGCTCCTGAGTTGCATCGACCGGCTTTCCATTTGCTGTAATTAATATCATCACTTAGAAATGAAATTGAAAAGCATTGAAATAAAATTTACCAAAAGCTTTGCAAATAGCGATATTCTCCATTAAGGATATTAGAGGCACGACTATTAAACCTGAACCTAAACTCGCAACCATTTCTCCGAATGATTCTGGTTTGCCAGTGAAGGTTTCATTTGCTGTCAAAGAGAATGGTGGTGCTTGAAATTTGGGTAAGCCTGGTGGAATCGCTCCAATTAAATTGAAAGGTGCTCCTGTTGCGTCGTGTAGAAAGAAACCAAGACCTCCACAAACAACAACAAGAATAGCGTTTCTAGAGGTTCCCACCAACCAGAAAAATTTATTAACAAATTTATGTCCCTTTCCTGCATGTTCTTCCTCTTTAGGGCCAATTTTAATATTGGTTAGAAGCTGAAAGTAGAAAATTTTGTTTATAAATTTTCTCGATTACCAATGACAATTACTTACTCTCATTGTAAACAAGACACAGATGCATGAAAACCCAAGAACTGCATCCCAAGTCTTAGTGTTTCGTATATTGTTGAAAATACTACCCCAGATTTCGACAAACGTATTTCCATGTGCCGAAATTCCAAGTATATCTTTCACTTGTGAAGTGAGAATAATCAGCGATACAGCTGATGTGAATCCAGACGATACCGGTCCAGATACGAAATCTATTAAGAACCCGAGACCGAATAAGCCCATAAGCAGCTCAACGATTCCACACATGAAGCAAAGTAGGACAGATTTCTGCCATGAACCTTTTGCTGTCTGGAAAGTCAGGAGAGCAGCAATGGCAGTAGGACCAACAGGAACGTCTTTACAACTGCCTAGCAGAATGTATACAAAACAGCCAAGGAAGGATCCATAAAGACCATACTATAAATATAAATAATAAAATGCTTATGTAGTTGTTATTATTATTATTAAATATTATTTATGCTTACAGCTGCTGGTAAGCCAGCAATCCCTGAGTAGGCTAAAGCTTGAGGAATCACGGTTAATCCAACAGTTATACCCGCAACTAAATCACCAATAGCATCTTCAGTTCTGTAGTTTGGTAACCAACGTAAAATTGGTAAACGTTTGAAAAGAGTTTTCTCTGAAAAAGCACTTTTGGCTTTTCGTCGCATCCAAGATCTCATTTCTCCAAGTCGATCATAGGGAGGAATGATCTTTTTACCATCTTCAGTTACTAAAATATATGAAAATAGAATTATTTTGATAATTTTATTCTAATTAACCAGGTGCACATACATATAAATTCGTTTGATCCTTTGAGTCCGCATTGATGATTATCATTATCACCAATAATGTTTATTGAGGAACATTTGATAGCATCATTAATGTAGAGATGATCTCCGCTTCGACTTCCCTTCATTTTTATCGTTTTTGTAGAGTAATGAGCATCAAAATATAGGAATTCAGTAAATTATCTGGAAAAGAATGAAATATTTTAAGAATTTTTCTATTTGAAGAATTGTTCAATTGTTGACTTTGCAAATTCGAAAATTCAATTCAATTAAGTCAAATTGAAGTACGGAAAAATTCGCTTACATCTTTTTAATTATTCAAGAGAATTAAAACTTAGAAACCTGAGGTGGTATTTAGTAGAAAAGGATTTCTGAGCAGACTACACAAAATAATTCAACAGTTTATGGAATTTAAACAGAAGTAACTTTTGTTCAACATTTTTAATAAAAAATATTTATCATTTTATATAAGAATAAATTATGCTTTCAATTTAAAATTGAGATGAACAGAATTCCGATAAATTTTGATCACATGAAAGTAAACATCGTCACTCCACATATCTAATGAAAGAATTGAGTAACCACCTGTGTTTAATTCAAGATATTTTAATGTAAAAAGATACGAAAAACAGTCATTACACATTCCACTCTTGTTAACCATATATTTTGAATTTCACTTAAATATTAAAGTTTACACTTAAAACTGAAAGTAATGTTATTTTTCAAAATTTGCACACCTTTTATTTAAATCATGTAATATCACCAAACAGGGTACGGCACGTGCAGTTTCTGGTAAATAAATATCACATAAAACTTGAGTTATTGAAGCGTTTCAATTTCTAAGTCTACGAATTAAGAATGTCGGTAGCTGTAAGCTATAAAGTAATACTACTTGATTCCAACTTCATCTCCGTTAAAGTAAAGTGAAACTGAACGTCACCAACGACAGACACCTTTCGCCTACCTTGGAAATTTTCACAGTGTCTGTTTAATTCACCATGCAAACGAATAAAAGGTGTTTAAATGCGGATAACTGCATACGATACTAATCGTCGAAGCGTAAAAGCCGAACTGATATACTCGGATTTGAGCATAGAGTAAGCTGTTAGAGCTACTAGTATCGAAAGTACCTACTATCCGCGTAAGTGTTTTCTTCTAATTCAAATTCATGATCTGAACGTGTGCTCGTATAGTAGAGACGAAAAGCACTGGAAATTTAACAAACCCGACAGTTAACAATAGTCCATTGTGGGTAATTTATTAATACGCTTAAGTTGCTGAGCTACAGGGAAATAAAAACGTTGTATTTTCCCTTCCTCAACATTTTGGCTTGATGTTTAACAAGTATAATGTGGACACTCATTAAGACGGGCTTTTACAGACTAACTGCACCGACTTCGGTCCCTACTTAAGACGATACTAATTACCAGACGATAAAATTTTCTTCATTTTTTTTTTCACGTTCTAAAGCCAATCACTTTGAGAATTAGATATTATGTGTTAAATGGAATTTTAAAACACTCAATTTCGAACTAGAAACAAGTGATATCGATAAACTACTTGTGTTGCCAATGAAATTCTTTGTGGTGCTTTGGAATTTTTTCAATTTGGTGAAAACTTTTGCACACGTGAAACATATGTATGTGGTATACATGTATTATGTATGGATTCTAGCAATTGATCTAATGGGCTTTCCTAATCAGTTTAAGATATTAACGAGGTAAAACTACTGAAACAAAAAACACTTTAGTCACCTTGTACTAATAGAAGGAAATTCACTTAGTGACAAAAATTACTTCCCTACCTCAAACTTTTATGAAACATTTGTATTTCGCATAAAATTCTTTCCGCAAATTACCAAAACCAATAATACAATATTTTCACAATTCACCTAGACAATGTCTTCTTTTTTTGATTATATACCGGAAACCTCTGTAAAAATATTAGTCATGAAATTGATAGCAATAACAAGAAGGTGTTCAATTGATGTTAACATTTTCATTAGTCGACAAATAAATTTTTTCTTGTAGGTGATTTTTGGAATTTTCTGAATAACCTGAATTCGAAGATAATAGATCGTGTAATAACAAACTTTTGAAACATATGTGAGAAAATTGCATTGATTTTTAAAGAATGACGGGAGTCAACAATATTCTTCATATATAGTACCTACTTATTGAAATTGATCACTGCCATGTATGACGTTGTTAAAGGGATAATAAGACTGTGAAACAATAGATTATCAATTTTAAAATGTTGGATCACAGCTATCATTCTAGTGATTAGTATGATTCATCTATCATGTTTATAATGTGCTTACAAGATAATTAAAGATAATGTTGGTATGAAAAAGTGAAGTGTTGAGAATATATAAGTAACTCTCTGAAAAGAATGCAAATCGAGTAATAAAGAGAAAGTACAGTAGTAATAAGAGTTAATAATCTCAATTAACAAATTAAGTAACAATTAAATTTTGATTAGGCACACGACACGTAGTAAACAAAACCAATTGATTTAATAATACGAGGTTTTATTAGTCACAAATAACAATTTACAACTGTTACATAAGGGGATGTGGAAAAAGTGAAAACGAAATTGTTTATATATTATTTTAATGAAAAAAAAATTAACATACAATTTTAAATTGAATTTCATTATGATAACCCGGGTAAAAATATTAGACTGAATTGAGGCCGAAATGAAGCCGATAAATTTATGGGGCCGAATCGAGGCCGACATATTTTCAACGGCTGAAAATGAGTTTTCCACCCTTTTTTACATATGAGGTGATGTATCACTTATATTGATCATTTCGTCGAAAGTGAAAAAGGAAAAATTTCCGGGATATGAACGTTCCGTTTCTAGTGCTATGGTTAGTATTATTTTGTGAAGTTTCAAGACGATCTGGTGAACTTGCAAACTTCGGATCTGAGTCTGCCAGATTTCAACCAGGAACCGAATTGAACACGAACTTCAAGGACCACGGGTCACTTTCCTTCTCAAGCTGATACCCTCAAGGTATTCGCAAGGCTTTAACATGCCCCTTGTGAGTTACAATATAGGTAGTTGAATTCTTTGATCTCAATAAAGAAAACTTGCATATCATTTCAACAAGACGTTTATGTTGGAAATCATATTCTAGAATTGAATCCTGCAGGAATGTGATCAAAAATCTGGGAGCTAATGACTAGTAGCAGAATTTCCGTTTAAATACTTATGCAGTTTACTGAGCAATGAAATCGAAAATTCAACATGACAAAATTGGAAACAATAAGCAATTATAGAGCTTTGTGTTATGTTAAAGGTCCATAAAGATTCGAGAAAGCCAACGATCTGTCAATGAAATGCTAACCAACGACGTGATTTCAAATGAAAGTTCAATTAAGACAATAAAAAACGCATTCTGTTCATTGAACTCTATTGGCCTTCATGTAATAAACCGGTGTGATCAGGTGTAGTTTACAAAGTTGGGTTGTTGTCAATTCCGATGGATTTATTTACATCCGTCAGCCTCCCAAATCATTTTCCGTCTACCATATACCATTCGTCATTGCTGTAGCATTTATGGTGTTAATGGTTGCATGATTTATTCACAAAAGGCATAAATGCATTACATAAGATCATTTTAACGTATTCATGAATTGGGGTAATGACCCAACTGATATTGACAACCATCAAAAGTTAATTTTTCGGAATAAATTGATGTCATGACGTCAATGACCGGCTGTGAACTGCATTCTTTCGTCTGGAATTTTCTTGTCATTTCAAAATCTGAATTTTCGAATTTCCATAATAACATGTGGACTGTAAATCCAGTTATTGAAAAGAGGAAAAACTTTCTGTCTACCCGAATATCACAACAAAAAATCCGGAAGAAGTTAGTAAGTTTGTTTACAAGAACATGACACTGACCTTAGAAACAATCAAAATGAAGCTTAAGACTGGAGTGTTTTGATTTTAATTGAATTGTTCAATTACTCTTCGTCAATTCCAATTAAAATTTACATCCGTAATTTTCTAGTATTTGATCGGTGCACTTTTTACTGGGTTTCCTTGGGACTGGTGACAAAAATATCTTGTTTATCCGGAGACTGAACATTTTTAATTTTATGTATCAGTTGTCCAATTCATCGAAATCCAACGATGAACAATAGTTTCGTCACTTGCATAACTATCACAAAGTGCAGTAAACATTTAATTGTCTTATTTCTCGACCTAATGTGAATGATTCTAACACGAATTCTGTTTTTAACCTTGCAATGTATTACTTGAGAGCAAAACTGCCAATCGTGTAATATTCAATTTGGAAATTACAAGTAGGTATTATAGAAGATTTAAATTTGAACACTTTGTCCGATATTTTGATGAATAATCTCAAAAATATTTGCAATTTTTCGCTCAATTTAATTTCCTGAAAGCAAATAATATTTTTTAAAACCCCACTGATGCTTACACGACATAGTAGCTCTAATAATTTTTTTAAAATAATTCAAAGTTCCATTTCACTACCCTTAGGAATTTCGAGAAAATCAGAATGACATCAAGGCTTTGGTATTTCTGAATAGATGATGCAAATTTCACATGATAGCAAAACAATTACGTTGGAAATTGAAAAAATAATCATTTGGTATTTTTCTCAGTTTCCGGTCACCTTTCAGAACGATGAAATAGACTTACTCATTGTTCCATAATCACTTGGATTTGGTGTTGAAAATTTACTTTTATTTAAAATATTGTGATTGAAAACAAATAACTATGTTGGAATATGTAAAGTAAACAAGAAACTCGAGATGAAGAAATGTTTTTTCTACTAGAATTAAAATGCCTTGGAACTCCGCAATTCCAACGCACAGTTTCCAATTTTCTTCGAATTAACGTTTAATTGAGACGCGTTTGCAAATCATATGATTTCGATTTAGATCACTTATTTTGTACAAACAGAGCCTCAAGTAAACAATTTCTTAATGTTGACGGAATGATCACGCATTTAATATTTTCGAACGGGTCAATAACGCAAATAAGATGCAGTCTTAGTTTATGAGTTCTAATTGAAATCATGTTTGTACTAGATGGGTTAGTTCACTGGAATATCACATAAATCTAGCAGAACGGTGTTTACTGTCTAACATACCAAGTGGAGAACCCAAAGAAGTCTTCCAACTCAAAATATTATATTTAACAATTTTACACAATTGTTGACATTTAAGGAAAACCTCATACATTATTGGCGTAACTTCAAATATTACAAAAGTATCATGGCTCATTTATATTTTCTACAAGGTCACATAACCGGGATTGTTGCTTTGACAAAAAGAAAGAAGACCTATTAATCATGTTTTGTGAATAAGATAAAGTCTTAAATCGTATGCAATATTATGTTGATGTTACGAGTAAATATTTGAATAAAACTTTCTTTAAATGATTTCTCGTTTTTTTATGAAGTCATTCACATTTCATGTACGAAAAAATCAGGTCAATCTTCAGTTTTACATTGACTGTGACAGCCTTTTTAATTCAATAATAGAATACAATATAGGCTCAGGAGGATTCCTCTTGTTGAACTTCATCATTAACACAAATTTAATGAAACTATAAGTATGTTGTCATCCTTGTTGTTTTGGATATAAACAAATGCAAGTTTTTCTTTAACCACATTTCGAAAATTAGCTACCAGCTGACCTACTTTTGAAACTTAATTCTTATATTAATATATATAAAATTTTTGATTGCCTTACATTTATAAAATTTTTGGCAATGGAACCTGCGGGAGGTTATCGGAAGTTTCAAAATTGTTAGCGGGAATGGGTTAATTTTTAATGAACTACCAGGGACTCAAATTAATTAACCATTTCATAAGAAACATAATTATAAAATTAGAAAATATTTCAAAACAATTTCGTTCCTCTCAGTGATCAAAAATATAGTGCAATACATGAAAGATTTTTACATTGTTGTACTTAACATTTAACATCAATTTAATTCACGTGTAATGTCACTTATTGTATTTTATGTAAATCGATGCAAATTGGACGTAGGTGAATGCTACGTAAACATATTAACAATTTGCGGAAACAACCAGTTGCATTCTATAGTATTGTATGAAAGAATTTCATATGCAATTACTAATTTTCTCATTATTCAATAACCTACCTTTAATTTTATATTGGATCGATATATTTTTGAATTGCGAATTTATTTCGATTCGCTTGAGTATTTACGTTTTGAAATTTTTCACTTTAATGAACTAAAAATCATGAACCTTCCAATGGGTTCATGCCACTGACCGGAACATCTCAAAGTCAAAATTTTCTAATATTTTGTTTTCTCTTTTTAATAAACAAAAATACCTTCTGTCCGTGGAAGGCAAAGCCAACAAGCATTATTGCATTTTCATAGTATAGTATGTTAATACATTCGAAAAAAATGAATCCATTAGGCTTAACTTGTTATTAATAATCACATCAAGTGCCTTAGAAGTGTAACTGCTATTTGATGTATCAAAACATCTTCAATTATATATTAGTCGCAAATTATATTTATATTAATTTAATTATATGCTGACACTGAAATAAGTACGAAACAGAAACGGTTCTATGTAAGATGGCTACTTCGAATGCCAGTGCATAAATTAACTAATTAATAAGTCAAATATATTGCTGAAATATCAAATGTCTGATGGTTCTATAGCAGGAATTTTTCTGTAGATAACGCAAAACACCTGAGTTTAGAAAAATTAAAACAAAATCTGCGTGTGCAGGTAAAATGTATAAAATTGTTTCAGATGCGGTTAAGGTTATTCGGCCGGTGTTTGTAAACAATTTGCATGGGTTTATAAACTTTACCATTACTCTGAGAAAGTTCATGCGTCAGTGTTAATTTGAAAACTTTGAATCATAGTTGGTTGATAAATTTTTCATGGTAATATTAACTAGACGAACGCCGTTGATGTTTACATGCAAGTATTCAAGTTCAGAGTAGCAGGTATTCATTCTCACTTGCGTTGATTGATGATTGCGATCGAGATTAATAAACATTGTGATCCGGTAATACTTGTATCACATAGGTGTTTAGTCTTGCTGCCATTCAGTTTTCATTAGAACCATTTCCGACATTTAATTGATATTTACAATTTTTATATTTCGGTGAAAAACTCTGAACATTAACTATTCAGGAAGTTTCGATCATAAAATTTACTTGAAATAACATATTACTGCGCTATGGAGAGAAAGGTTACTATATCTAAACAAAATTTTTTTAAAGCATTATTTCCGAAATTAAACTTTTTCAAAGGTTCAAGGGCTTGTGGCGGTTCAAAAGCTTAATGTTATATTGTACATGGTTTGTTGACCGACTAGTCTACATTCGGTTGATTGTGATTAATTACAAATGAAATCGCAAATATAAATAAATGTTTTTCCTCCTTCCGTTTCCAAACATGTTTTATCTATTTTATTTTCAAATAATATTTCCACTAAACCCCATACTTGCAAACGTTCAAAAAATTCAAAATTGATGCAAAGGTAACCCCATAAGAAAACAAGATTTTAACGACCCAGGTAATTCTGAGTGGGAATAACATATGTATTTTGTCTGTGGTTAATCAACACCACTTTTACTTGAGGCAAGTGTGATGTATCAATTTTCCGTTCCTTTTTAAAGTATCAATTACAATTGATCAACTGAAAGTGTAAGCAATTTTGCAGACATAGATTTGTTTAACGACAAATTAATCATTTCCAATGACTTTCCACGAACAAGTGCAAAGCAATATAGTGGTTTCACTTTTATTTCTTGTGAAATATATATTTTGCAAGTGTCTAGCTCAGTTGCACTTTAAAAGAGACTGTTAAGTTCGACATTAACTGGTTTTATGAAGTTATAATTACATTAAAATATTATTGGTAACAATTTCCTCGTTGTCATCGAATAACTTGTAAATGAAATATTTTACATCCGTCGAAAATGTGGAAGAAAAGCAATATCTTAAGGTCAGGCAACAGAAGAAAATAACAATTAAAAAAATTCGGCTATGTACAGACAACCTGCATGAAAAACCTGCTTCCACAACTATGACAAACTGCAAATTTGGTTCAACTTCCTGTTTTATAATATATGCTAAAGAATTGCATACATTAATTGTAGAAATATTTGAGAAAAATCACTTGCATTTGTCCGTCAATCTCTCATGCAAAATCAGTTGAGAGACATCATTCCTTTTGCATAACATTTCCATGACATCTAAGAAGCTTTAATTCACTAGGTACACCAAAAGTTGATCCAATTTGCGAACATTTACTTGTATCGCATGACAATTAATTGGTAAAACATAAATTGCTCAGGTCACTTCAGATGCCGGAATGTACACTATGTAATATGAAATTTACATGCATCGCACAGTCTCGTGCGGAATACTAATTTTAGTTGGTCTAATTTTCATGCATTTTCTGTTGAACGTTTCATTTTCCGCGGAAAATCAAGTGCAATAGAGCAAGTGGCTGGAACAAATTACTTTCCTTTTGGTCACCATAAATCTGGTGTCGCATTAGGTAAATCAAGAATAGATACAAAAATTAATGATAAAGAAAATAATTTGTAGGATGGATGTGTAAGATAGAGTCTAACCAGATATTCAATGAGTTGGTTTTGAGATTTCTTCAAAAACCTTCCTCATATTATTATATGTATCATAAAAATATTCGCAGGCTGTTCCTGTTGTTAATTTTAATGACATAACTTGTGAAGGATTATCACATGACTAAAGCTATTTTAATTTTATGCAGTTTGCTAAGCTGATAGCTCTATAAAACACCACATGACTGTGATAAGGCAATTGACCGTCTTTACACCGGATTCAGTTGGTTTGTAGCAGTCTAAATCGAGATAGGGAACATTTTCTCTTGATTTGTCTGAATCACATGAGTGTAAAATTTGACTTTTAAATAAGTCTCGTGATCTAATATGATATACAAAAGCTGCGTCAACAATGAAATTGAGATCTTGTTTATTTCGACATATTGGAATAACAGAATTTTCATAAATGTTGAAAACATTTTCATATTTGTATCTTTGTAATTTTTAACTAAGTTCAAAACTTTGGTACTTGAATGATGGTAATATTCTGCTGATAGTCCCATCAAAATAATCGATTTTAAATAGCCCGTGCCGTGGGAACCCTACAGAGTCACATATATTTTGATTACATTAAACATATGTAAGCAAATTAAAGTAGTCAATTACTATTAACATTAAAATAAAGCTCGATTCTTACGTAACAACATAAATTTATTACTCAATTATGAAATAAAACGGTGCACGTGTCTTGCATTTTTTCATAATTATTATAATACATACACTATACTATACACTTACTTCGTAATTAGACAATCGTATTTAAAATTGTTGTACAAAGTATAGGTAATAAAGAATAATTATCTAGAATGTAGAGGAATCATGTTCTGATATACATATATGTTTTGAATGATTGAGCCGATGAAAAGTGCTAATGTAATTCATAAAGTAACAAGTGTCTGCTTCTAGAATTTAATATCCTACATTATACCATTTAGGGTTCTGCTTGTATATGTAATAGTCAATTGTGATGGCTTGCAAAAATTCGAAAGTAATTCTGAATTTATTCCAAAACCTTTGTTTTAAAGTTAATAATTATTAACATACGGTTAACGGCTTAAGATGATCCAATGTCAATTTTGTTTTGATGATTTAGGTGTTAATGGAAACTTGAAACTGCGAAACACTGAACAAACGTAGTATTATTATATATGAATTGGCACTAACAACTTGCGTAAATCTTTGGACAAACATCGAGAACAATTTGCATTTCCAATAAAAGCTGTTACACCATAGGTTCACTTGATAATACTCGTAATTAGCAGGAATTCGTTAGTGAATTTTGAAATGAGGCAAAATTTAGTGAATGTTTTTACATAGGTAGAACAATTAAAACCAATTCAACTCTGGCAAGAAAGTAACCTTGTCTGATGTTGAACTCAAACTAAATCGGTGTTAAGGTTACCAAAATTTTACGTAGAGAATCAACTAAGATTGGTTTTCTTAAATAATGTCATTGAGTTATGAGTTCAAGTATATTTTGGAGTTACAACGTTTAAATTTCAAAATAATGTTTAAATAAGGAAATTTCCTGCGAAATGCCTTTCATCGTCGTGCTTTTATATCAAGGATGAGAAATTTTGATCTTAATGTGGTTGTAAAAACTGCATTAAAATTTAATGGTTCAAAAAATTAGCTGTCTAGAAGTCCTAAAGTCTGCATGATCGAAGATTTATTTATTCTTACTTTAGTAATGGAGGTATCGAAATTAACGATAAATTAAACGTTAAGAATCATTTAAACTAATGTCACCTTCCCCTGCTATTTGTCCAAAATAATTTATACATGCAATAAACTGTTAAACTGAATAACCTTGCAGTTTGCAGTGAGAATCTATTTTTAGGAAATAACGATATACAGAGTATCTGGTAGTAAATAAGCATATCCTACCATAACAAAAGTCACTCTCTACCTTGTGTGCAAATGCAAGTATCTACATATAAGTTAAAAATTAAACTAAAAATTGAATATAAACATGAGAAATTTTTAAGACTAAGCAGTTTTTGACAGTCCTTAACCGTGAAAATTGTTTAACTGTATAAAAAATAGTCACGATGATACAAGGTAGAGCTCAAGTTCAATGTCAAATTTATTGAATTATGATGTTAAATAGCCCGAAAAAGTAAAGATATGAATAATTCATAGCCCGTATTACGAATTGTTGGAATATGAGTTATCAACGACAAGTAATTATTAATAACGAAGATAATTTTGAATATAATCATGAGATACTTATTCGGAAGTCCGGATTATTTCGTTTCACAATGTTTTTGGACAGAATTGTTTTTAACCCATTTTAGGAATACACTTGATCTATTTGAAGCTTGCGAAAAATTATAATTGCTTCGCCGTAGGTAACTATTGTTTTGTTTTTTAAGAAATTCACATATTAAAAATTCTAAGAATTTCTTTCAGTTAATTTAAAATGAAATGTCTACCTTGCAACCAATAACTCTCATGTCATGCACTTATCACCAGCATATTTTCTAAATTTTACGACCAAAGTGACATTTCAAAGTCAACTGTCAGGCATGATATGGATCTTCACATGAAAACAATTAAATGTTCAACAGTTTTCCTGTGCTTAGTTTATGGTGTGAAAGAAAATGTGTAATAATAGTGACAAATATCATTAACTTCTGATACTTTAAACAAACAGAAATGTTACCGCAGAACAGTAACTTGAAATGCCTTAGGCTTGCATCAAAACAATGCCTAAGCAATTAAACATCATAAAACAATAATGAATCAAATGACATTAAGGAAAGTGTATATTAATTATTAAATAAATAATAAAAAGTAGGGCGTGTTTGACTTTTCTTTATATTTAATATGAAGACTCATTATCACGTAAAGCTTAAACGTAATTTTATATCTCACTGACTCAACCAAACAAACTTTCAATATCAAAGTCCAATGCTCTTGCAAGGTTGTGAATTATTTCCGAAAAATTTAATGTTATCAATTGCGTACAACTAAGATACAGATATTCTAGAAGTGTTCATCATGCAGCTTTACCGAAAGGGTAGATTTCTCTGAAAATTCAGAATGTAAGAGAAACAGCAAATTAATTCCCTCCATTATCTTGTGACTAGATTTCATGTAAGTTGTAATTGCCTACTTAATGTTTAGTGTTAAAAATTTTTACTATCACGTTTCTGAATAATGGTAACAATAATAACCTATTTTGCTAAATGTCAAGGAGCGAAAGTTGAATGTCGTATGATTCTCAATGTTACGAATAAGAAATGTTTTCTTCTATAGTGCTGGCAAGAAGCAACACACTCTTAATATTTTTATATAACACATTGACGTTTATGTCCTTTTGCTACAATCTCATAAATTTTTTAATTTTTTCACTTTAAAAGGCCATATGAACTCAAAAGTCCTTGTGAAATTTCGCACTATATCAGTTCAACCTTTTAATTTTAATAAATTATACTTATCAGTGATAAGAGTTCATTATAGATACAACACGATCATCTTCGGCTGATTACATCAAAAAGCCTTGACTGATACACAACACATAAACCGAAGTTTCACCTGAATGCCATCATAAATCCTAAAATCTCTTTAGAAGGATTTGAAACAATGAATTTTATAGACTCAGAATTTATAGACTTCCGCCTTATCGTGTTGTTGAAACTGCTTATCTATGCCATTGAGTGCACAAGAACGCTGGTCACATGTTTTAAGAGATATCACACATTGAAGGTTTAAGAAGATGGATATTGCATATCCATGTTTATTATTTTTCGGTACGCATGAGGAACATGGAATTGAATTTGAGGATGTTCTTATCAGAACTATTCTCATTAAGGTCGCATTATATTAAAACTGATTAAGATTTACTAAGATTACTAAAGGATATCACCGCAAATATTCCACGACAAGTTATTGAGTTTTCAATACAGATTTTACTTGCAATGCATATGTAGAAACAGGAATCGATTTATATGCTTTTCGTACTACTAAAAGTTTAAAAATACATTTTCATTTCGAACCAGTTTTATTGATTTTAGAGAAATAATTCAGTGAACAGGTATTGGGAAATATCTGCAGTGAACTCGTAATATCTATGTAATGCAAAAACTCACTCAATTTTTCGAACTCACCTTTCTTTTACAATCAGCGACAAAAGACTATGAATTTCAAATTTGTATCAACAGCTGGTTGTGAAATCAATTTTATTTTCTTTAAGTATTAAATCACTAAACAAATCACTTGTTCGTCTCTTATCTATTCACAAATTGTTAAATTTTCTTTGGTAAAAAATTTATTTTGTATGATTGGAAAATCAACTTTTAAAAAGTTCAATTCACTTCGATTATCTTACATTCAAAGTAAAAGTTCAAAACATCAAAATTATCGAATTTAAAATTTATATCGAATAATTAAAACATAACAAATCCGTAAAATTTTACATTTAATTTTAGAGCACAAGTAACTCTTTGAGCCTAATATCAACTAATAACTTATCCGACAAAACGAACAAACATACTACAACCGTCTTATGTGGGCTTGCATTTCAAACTGATTTGAATTTATTAATTTATCATGGCTTTGTAGATTTTTGCACGAACAAACTTCAACTAAACGATCCACGACCACAAATGCTGGTTAACTCCTAAATATCAGCCGGTACTCTCAGCACTCTGCACTCGATTTCAAAGAAATATAGAGTGTATACAGGAGGGGATAACGCTATAACCCAAGGAAAGGCCTCACCGGTATGTGTACACAGTACAGTATTAACGCAGTAGATATATACCCTCTGCGGCAAGGTAACAGATCGTTTTGTAAACAAAGTAGAAAAATATACGAAATCTGTTCAACTTTCGCATTCAAGGTAGATGGTTTGACGCCTTGTCGACTGTTTACATTTTCCGTAATTAGGTCAGTTTCCTATATTATATAAAATTTCAGTATTAGATTGGCTTTCATTATCAACAACCTGGTAATCCAACCATAGGCAAGGAATGCATTCTTGAATACAATTTATTCTTATCACTACTCGTAGGTTGCACATAAAGACGGAAAAGAAATAATTATAATTATCAACTATTTACTTACTATTTAAAATAACGATTTGACTTCTTTTACAATTAAATTCTTATAATTCATATTAGAGTACACAATTCTAACCTGAATGAGCAGCAAGTCGAGAAATCATTAAGGAAATTAATAAAGTAAAGATCCATACCTTTTGGTCAGAATTTAGTTACTTAAAATTATTTATGTAATGGAAATATTATTATGTATGTTATTATAATTTGAAATATTAAGCAAATTTTCTGTCATCGAATTCATGAAATATCTTCTACCTATTTTAAAATAATGAAAAACTAAAACGGTTAAATAGAGGTAAATAGATATTTCATCATGAACCTAAATGCATCGCACAGGATATCCGAATGCAAACTGAGTACAAACTAAAAAACCCTTACTGGTGACTCATGGATATATGATAGTATTGACAACAATTAATGTAACTCTATAAAACCAGGAAAACCAGGAATGAATTCATTAATTAGCCACGTGTCGTATCCATTAGTAATAAAATTGATTTATTTTTTATAAATTCATTAAATTAGATCGAGATTGCTTATAGTATCAATACAAAATGTAACTAAAAAAATAGTGTATAGAATTATTCATCAAACACTATACCGAATTGAACACTATAATACGTAAAAACATTCCGGATGTAGCTATGTAATTAAAATCGACAGGAGATATTAATTACATAGTGTGAATGCTCGGAAAAAATTTTGTAAAAACTCTTAAGAAATCAGAGTTTTTCATTCAAGTGTGAAAATCACATAAAATATTCATAAACGCTTCTACAGACTTTACTCTATCATGTGTTAAACGACTAACAGAAGCTTTCTAGGTTCTATACAGGTTTTATTTAACTATTTATTTTTGAAGGCATAAAATTACGTGATGGCTTATTGAAATTATTTACAAATAAAATTAGTGTTTATCTAATTAACAGAAATAAACATAGATTTCAAAATTGGCCCGGTCTTAATGTAACATATCTCTAGAAAGTTATTTTAATAAGCTTGTTTGCTTAAAAAATTATCAATTTGCTAAATTCCCAGCTTTAACGGCATAATTCACACATTCAGTAAAGTAAACATTACTGGGAACTGTAGCTTTTTGTTTGAAAATCTTTAAACATATCATTACCTATTTAGCAAATTCATTGCAAATGAATGATGATACAGGAGCAGGTACTATATATTTAAATTTATTAACACTTCTTTGATATGTGAATTCATTTTATAATTTAATCTCAATTAAAATTTTTATTAAATTGTTTTGGTTTTCTCACTGAAGGTAATAACCTATGAAAGTTTATCAAAAGCACAACCCTATAAGCTCATAGGATAACGACCAAATTGTTTAAACATTCCTGTTAAGCGCTTTCATTCCTAGGCAAATCATTTACTCAGGCTAAAAACATTTTCTTATCAATATCAAATAAGTGAACTTGTGCAGTATTTAGTGGTTATTTTCTAATTTCAATTTATGGTACATGTGACGGTGTAATTTACTTAACTATGCTTATTTAAAAATATTACGAAACTTCATGCCCGTGTTTGCATTATCGGTAACAGCTAAAGAATTCGATATGCATATAACAGTTTTCTCTAAAAAATTTGATCGGCTAAATATATTGTACATTGATGTTGACAACTGCCAGAAAGGATTAAAAATACCAACAATGTCCCTTCATATAAACAATAATTTTATTGCGTTCTAGAACTATGTCAAGGAGAGTACCCACATTATTTCTTGAAATTCTAGTTTAATCCAAGCGCATCCAAACTGCATAAAAGAGGGAAGTAATTATTGAATGTTCATAAAAAATTCCTGCCTTAAAGTCGTAATACGTGATGAATTGGATAACTGGTAAAATAGCTGTTGCGCAATATCTGATATTCGATGGTAGGCCTACTTCGTAAGATGAGATTTTAAACAACCACTTGCTTGAAGTTCAAGATCAACACAATAATAACATTCAAGCTACGAAGGATGAAGTCGATTGAATAACCCACTTGTGAGAAGGGACATCTTGTTTGAGCCTTAACTAAGAAGGGTTGATTTCTCAATAGGATCGCGTATCATACATAGGGGTTGGATAATACCTGTGCACACAAACTGTTAAACAATAATACCTCGTAAATACTTCATAAGTACACTGTTCTAGTAGTGGAATTACGACCAAATGTTCAAGGGCAGAAACCAGCAAAGTCACTTTCAAGTCATCATAGACGACGGAAACAAGACTTGTGTTCTCTACGCAATTGAATACATTAAATCATAAATGCAGGCGTCATATGATGGTCTTAAGGGGAATACCAGATTTCTCTGAAGCTTGTAAGGTATTCCTGTTTGACCATGTGATCTAGGTATTTCCATGTACTTTTCCAACTTTTTGTCAAGCGTCACGCATTTAATTTCGTTGAAATTGTAACAGAGATTTATAGTGGAAATTAAAATTTACATTTCAGGCTAATGACTTCATTTTTCGGTGCTTTACAACCTGCTAAGCAATTTCCAACAAACCTTAAACAAGTTGGGATAGTGCATTGTAGGGGATTTTTCCAAACTCACGCGACTATTCACATGTGTATCACGAACGTCAAGATTATCCAATTTTCGTTAGAAAACTATATTCCAACTGGTTGGTGGAAATTTCTTAACAAAACTGCATTAGACATATATCTATTCTGAGTCATTGACATAATTCTGGACCACGACGATGTGAGATTAATTAATTTGCGATATTGATTAATACTTTAGTATCGGTTTCACGTTTTGATTTTTCATCGAGAATAATTAATTTAAAGTTTAAGAAAAGTACATGTTTGGCATTTGTAACACTTTCCAGGAAATGCAAAGAATAAGAATCATGTTTGCCTGCAAATGAAGCAATAAACTCAATTCTTGGGGTGATATAACGTTATACATGATAAGATTTATTAAGTATCAAACAACAGACTGTACGGTATTAGTGTATCTATAACAGTCTTCTAGAGTACCTCCGACGAAAAGAGTAGACATTTCATGAAATATCAATTTTCATTGCGTCTAATAACTAAGCTTTGCGTGGGTTCCTCTTACCAAGTTTTCATATTTGATGATGATTTATTAGAAAGAAGTTTCAATAGTATGACGTGGGAAACATCATCGAACAGAATAAGTTAGCTTGAAGGACTACTGTTTCAAATAAAATGCCAAACACGAATAATAAAAATTCCAGGTAAAAGAGTATGTGATAACAGATAGAAACGCATAACACTAAGGTCAGGAACAAAGTTCATGTTTCTGGTGGTTCTGTCATAAAGATTAATTTGAAAATGGAAAATTTTTACAAAGATCAAGTTTAAAGGGCATGAGGACAAACAATTCGTATTTTCGATCAAATTGAATTCGAAGTCCAAAAAAATTTGTGTTACTATTAGCAAATTATGGGTTTTGTTAACTCATGATTACTTTGTCTTAATTATAATAATTATTTTAATACAAAACGAATTTACGCAAAAACAAGTGCAAGCATTAGCCCGTGACAAAAGCTAAGTTTTCGAGCGAAAAAAGATCAGTAGTGCGGTAAAAACTTAAACTTTTTGGTAGAAAATAATTTTTTTGATTTTCCATTAAAAATTGAATTACAAAAATTTGTCCAAAAAAAACTGTGATAATAACTGAAGTCATATAAAAACTTGCCAAACTGATTTGATCAGTTTAATGTATTGACACTAACGAGGATATTTCGATGCTTGTTAGTCATATCGCGGAAAATGCTTGGGCAATAAATAAACTAGAAAAACCTTAAAAAATTCTATGCGGTTTTTCTAAATAATATTTCTTTTATGAATTCGTACATACATACATGAATTCCACGCAAAATGCAAATAATTTTTATTAGAACAAGTTCTTCAAGTTCTGTCAGATGCTTCTTGTTGAATTTCACGTGAAGCTGATAATTTTCCACCTGAGGCAATTACCAGCTCACGTTTTCAATGATAAACTTAAAGAAAAATGCAATTAATTTTTTCTAAAATTTGTTTGTAAGGAAAATGCACAAATTTTCAAAACCAATTAATCGTCAATTTAATGTTCATTTTAATCCATTACACGTGTAACTATTTTTCAGAGATAATTGCACTTCAGTGCAATGTGAGTCCAGATGTGTTATCAAAATCTAAACTGATTATTTATAAAGAAATTTAAGAAATGCAGTTGTAACACATTTCCGTTTCAAATGAAATGTTTCGACATTCGAAATGATGACCCATAAAATGCAGAAACGTAGGTGTGAAACAAGCTCAAAATAGTCAAAAACAACAATAATATAGATTTATCTTACATATTAAACAGCACAAGTTGACCCCGTTTAAACCGCTAGGCAAACTTTAATTTCGCATAGCTGTTTGGAAATAAAAATTTTCCTAAATCTTGATTTAATTTCCAAAATAATTAAAATTGCTGAACGGAATGCTTCGAATGAAAATACTTATTTAAATAATGCACGCATCTTTAATTTGTTTCCTGATCAAAAATAAATATTTAATCAGATAAAGCATTAAAATTCAATAAATCAACCTAACAATGAAGCTACAACTTCAAACTCTGAAACTTTCCACTTTCCTCGATTCAAGCAAAATATAGTATTGAACAAAATTTTCCCAGGGATTTTTATTTCAAGGCTTGAAATGTCTAACTTGACTATACTTATTTCTAAACGTTATAAAATATGTGATTTTATTAGGGTTTTAGGACAAACAAACTAACAACATCGTTTAAAAGTAGCGGTCAAACATGTGAAGATTATTAATGATGATGAACCGTTTTGCATCAGTGACGAATTTTGCCACTTCGGTCACCATCACCTTTATTTTGCTTTAATTAATACATTGAATAAAATTTTAACTTTATTCCGTTGATAGTTTTCAAGAAGCATCATCTACTTAAGTCCACCCACAAACCCTTTGGCTTGTCTGTGAGGAAAAAATTTCAAGTTCATGTTGAAGCTATTTCGAACGGAATCGTGACATTGACATAGTAAAAATGAAAATGTTCTTCGACATTTTACATCAGTTTCCGTATGAGTAAATTAGGTTTTGCATACCAAACTATCAATTTCCTGAGACAGAAAAAAACCAGAAAGAAATCTCATAAGCAATTTTAATTACTTAAATCTATTTTGTCATTTAAGTGCACTACTAGTAAAGCAATTGTATTTAAAATTTGTGACCAGTTTTTGTTTTAATTGCATTTTATTTGATTTAGCCAAAATGTGTAATTGATTTTGACTGTTAAAAGAACATGCACAGAGTACATAAAAGTTTTCTTTTAGTACATAATAGTCTGGATGTGACTAAGGATATATGATTTTTCAGGCCCCTTCGATCAACTGTGACTTTGTAAATCAATAGTTGTAATTATTGCAATATGTGATAGGGATTAAGTTAATTTAGTAATTGTGTATAGTAAGACATATTGGGCTTTGCAATCAAGTTCGTCCTTCGCATAGTCTGAAACGAAAATCAATCATTTCAACTTGAACCTAGTATAGAGATAGCCGGAAGTCAAAGGTTAGTGATATCTACCAATCATTGTTCCGAATGCACCACTGTGTTTCTTTGTTCCACTGATCAAAACATTCAATAAATTAATAACTTGACTTACTAATGGAAGCAGCGATATTGTCACTTATACTATTACTAACTTACCTTGAGGCAAATTGATAACAATTATTACCTGCATAATAGAAAATATTGTGATTTGCAGATACTTTTTATTATTATTATGAGTAGACATTTTTTGGGTTAAAAGCATTTTAATTTCACCCTTGGCAGTACTTAGCTGGGTTAAACTATTATGCAATATTATGTAAGATAACACAATTCGAAAGCAAATCAAAATAATTTTTAAAAGGTTTTTAGAAATCATCAAAACCAACAAACTGTAACTGAATGAAATTAACCGGGGAACCCCGAATGAAACTTGGAATTAATCGAATGTTTACGATTTACAGTACCTTTAAATAAATTATTATTTATTTGAAAGTACGGAAAGTTTTATATTATATACATGCTATCATTATTTTGTGGATTTTAAAAGAATTAAATCCAAATTGCTATCAGCTTCTCTTCATCACATTCCTAGCGACACCTACACGCTTGAGTGAAATACAGAAAGCGAATAGGAATCTTCAGACTGCAGTGACATCTCAGAGGGAATATTTCAGAACTAGGTATTAAATTTTCGTTAAGACTGTACCAAATGCCAAAATACACGTGCGCTTGTCAATTTGTTGACGTTGGTGCAGGCGGCTGTGTTTAGAATCGAAATTTTGAGCGAAAATGAAGCGTTTAAGTGACGAAAGAGCTAGAATACTATTCGAGAAGCTTTCAAAATAGTAATAGTAGCTGATAAGTTAAAAAGATTATTTGAGTAAATCGATTTGTATCATTTCAGCATTGGGACAAATGTGAAGCAACTCATAGATAGACCAGATGGAATGTACTGCTTTCGAGAGAGCAAAGACCGGGTTTATTATGTTTCGGAGAAAATATTGAAGTTAGGTGAAACGTTTGGGCCGGAAAAATTAGTTTGTGTAGGAACCTGCATAGGAAAATTCTCAAAAACAAACAAATTCAGACTACATATAACAGCATTGTACTACTTAGCACCTTATGCACAGTATAAAATTTGGGTGAAGCCATCGTTTGAACAGCAATTTCTTTATGGAAACCACATACCTAAAAATGGATTGGGAAGAATCACAGAAAACACGCCACAGTATCAAGGAGTAGTTGTGTACTCCATGAACGATTTGCCACTTGGGTTCGGTGTAGCTGCTAGGTCAACAGGTGATTGTAAAACAGCGGAGCCTCTAACTACAGTGTGCTTCCATCAATCAGATATAGGAGAATACATAAGATCAGAAGATACGTTGTTTTAATTAGATATATGTATTTTTAGTATATTTGAGTAAAATTTTTATTTCTAACGTGTGGTTTTTCATTTCTTGTGAAAGATATACTTATCTGAACATGCACTTCTCGTAGTACCCTGATATCAATCGAATGAGGTAACAAAATTGGTTGAATGTAAAACAAACTTTTGTTGGCATAACCGTTTTTCAAGTAAATAACTTTAACCAAATAAGAAACATACAATAAAACTTTCTGAAACAGTTAGTAGTTGATTGACTAAGTAAAACAATATGTAATTAAAACATTCGGGTGGGTACCCCAATAGGTAGCAAAGAATGTAAAGTAAATGCACATAAGGCTTTCATAATTTTTCCTTAACCTCATTTAGTAAGAGCTCCTGAAATTCCAGTAGATTTTGGTCGAACATTTTCAAAAACTTTGAAGCACTTGTTTTTGAGCTCGCCCGATAAGCAGTGACTTGTATAACAATACTGAAAAAAATCTTGTTATTGAATGTGCAGCACATTTAACAAATCATACCTTTCAGGTGGGATGCTGTAGAATATTCCATAGCCATCCAATACCATTGGACCAACAAATCCAGTGTTTATCGTGTAACCCAAGGTACTAGTAGATAAAACAAAGTTACCTCCTCCACCGCTTTTCGAATACAGAGGATCGGAATATAGTTCTGGAATTTCTAGGTTCTGTTCATATGCTAAACACCATAGACCGAAGAGATGACGATCAACGGCACGTCCTTTTCTTGCCTCATTCATGAGAAAATCGTGTGTGGTAACTGCCTTACGGAATGATTTTAATATTGACTTTTTGCATGCTTTCGGGTCTGCTGCCTTTCTAACAAATTCTGCACAATCGGTAGTACATGCCCTCAAGGTTTCTGTTCGTCCATTATGATATTGGCGCATCAGAGCTGTCTCGTAAGTTGGTGCCAATCTGTAATGTTACCAAAGAATTGCTATAAGAGATACATTTCCTCTAGCACGGTTTTTGCATACTCATTATGTAGCTTGTAGTAGGTAAGTTGAAGAATAACCTGCACAAATGCATCTGGATGTACCTTTTGGGACTTGATAAAGTCTTTTCCGAACTTTTTGAATATGTGGTGAGTAGCAATAATTTCTTCCCTCTAGAAATATTGGACAACTTTTCATTATGTGAACTAAAAGAATTTTCCAACATTTGTACTCACACGCGTTTCGCAATCAGCCATCAACCGTTTGATTTCGCTTTTCAATTTGGAATCTAAATCGAACTTTAGTTCAACTGGAAGTGTGACTCTTTCCGGCACTACATCCCAATCGGGCTCAGGTACTTCAAAGAAACTTAAAAGAAGGAAAAGTCCACAACTAATGCTTATTGTCCCATCATAACAGGAATGCTACAGGGAAAAGATTTGTAATGTATGAGAACAGCTTAGGGAATTTATAGTATACCTCTCCAACGGATGACAGCTTACCATTTTTGTAAACTACCATAATACTACTTCTGTCAGCCCATTTTGAATAAAAGTCTCCAGTTAAGGCTAAAGCAGAACTTTCTGAGTAATCTTTTGGTTCGTGGTCATCTAAAACAACGACGATAGGTGAACTTTCAACGTCCTTCAATGTGGCGGCATTATGTTTGGATAATTCAACCAGGTATTTTCGATTCTAAATTATTAGTGATAGTTTATAAAATCAATTTCAAGTCAAATGAATTTACATTTGCCCAGCTAGTTCTTTCATCATGTGTCAAAATTGGTGCACAATCTCCTAGTTTATCATTATCTACAACTCCTCGAATGTATTGTAAGCATGCTAAAATCTGTTGTTGAGTAAGCAGAGACCCATCTGGATTCAATCCATTCATTTTGAAAATTCGTCCTTTTGCTGTTATCATAATATCGGTGGGACCATCACCTTTGCCCTCAGAAACTAGTGAGAAGAAGAGCATTAGTCCATTTTTCTTGATTTTACATACCGACAGAACAAACTTAGAGTATTTTAAAATGGAAAACGCATTCAAAATACATATATGAAGACAGACAGGTTACTTGCTATTAAACACTCAGTTTACCTAATTGCAAATGGGATATAACTTCATCTTTGACTACTCCAGGGATTCGGGATGTTGCATTGAATCTTTTATACAAAGCTGACGAGTAAAATGTCTTTCCTGATGACGCTGGCTTTATTTTTTCTCGTCGAATTAGATCCCAAAATTCTAAAGAGTAGAATGTACATCTTGCCGCTGCCTAAGCATATTTAATGTCTTAAGAAATGAAGGTAATGTGATATGAATCTACCTTCAAGCAATAGTCGTGTGTTTCTGGTACATTAACAGTCTCTAACAGAAGGGTCATAGCCATAACAGTATATGGTTGCAATGGCATACGAAGCGTGTGGTAACCATAGTCTTCCCACCATTTTTCGACCTAGAATGTAAATTTTGACTAGTTACTTTTAAGCCAAATTAATTTAAATAGCAACAGCGATTCTGTATGCATCTTATCTACTTAAATTTGGCTTGCCTTTGCCCATTCATCTTACCCAATTTTTTTCCTTATCAGCCTTTTCTTCAAGTTGCTTGTGAAGCCTTCGTCCAATGCCTGTTTTAAAATTCTCAATAATTCGACGAGAATTTTCTAATTCTCCTGGCGTTCCAAACGGTTTAAGGGTTTCAAAGTAACGTGAAAGTGTATCCTCCAATTTCGGTAGTGGCAACTTCGGTAAATCATTATCTCTAGAGAATGTTGTTGGCTCGCCTTCCTTAACAACGTAAATTTCTTCTCTGTTCATATTCCTGCAATAAAATATGTATTATAATTCTGCTTTATTTAACATTGTTGATTCTTTCTTGATTTGATTATTATAACTTCTAATAATACAAGCCCTTCTGCATTGCAAATTTAAATGCAATGAGATAGGTTTAGAGTAACCGAAAAGTTTGGAAAATATACGTGCACTCATTCAAATAACAATTGACTTTTGTGTTCTAACCAAACTTTTATCAAATTTAAGCTTATTAGGTACGATAAGGACGGAATCTACGGAACTGTCTACTCACCTTTGAGATAATTATAAATTATGATAGTAAGTTTTTTTGCAATCAAAATAAAATTGCGTTAATAATACTTCTAGAGTGTTAAATGCATGAACAATTGAACTGGAATATTAATTTGTTTTATAGAATTTGGCTGATAACACTCAAATAAATATTTATGACTCTTTAAGAAGTGGACTTTGATCGGCGGGCATAATAAACTTTTAGAATATGACCGGAACTTTTGCTAGGAATATGACCGGAACTAATGCACTGTTGAGAAATGGAAACGGATAATAAAGTTAGATCCAGAAATCAATTTAATTTTGTTGACTTCACTTTTAATAAATAGCAAAATACTGGGTTCAAAAATTAATTTAATAATATAACATCAACAGTAACAACAAGCACAAGAGCACTGGACAGAGTTGACTGGCACTTTGACAGTGGACACTGGACAGAATGTAAACAAACCAGCCGCGAAAATGGAATTTAACGAGCAAAATTTTTGGAGTTCTTTAATTTTGTTTGATAATTCTTTTGTAATTAAAATTTTACGGAATTTAAGGATGAATAATTTTGAATTTTCTCTCTTTTTCCAAATCTGTAGAAAAAATTATGTGGGAAATTGCAGGAACAAGATTAGTAGCGCTTCTCAATCATATTCCTCTTTTCAGCTACGCACTAACAGATGGGGCATAAGTTGATTAGATATGGAGGGAAAATGCAAAATATCACCTGAACGGAAATTTTTTAGTTTATCATTCAATTAAACTTTAATTTTTATTATACAAGTTAATAAAAAAAGAGATACATTTTGACACAATACAATTTAACGTGAAAAATTATTTTTTCTTTCAAGAAACATTTTAAGGTAATATTTTGTGATTTTCATTTAAATGGATAAATTGATGCAATAAAAATTTAGAAGGCACCTAGAGTATCTTGAGTTGGTCGGACACACGGAGAACAATGGGTATTAAAATCACCTTCGAGTTCGTTGTTTTACTATTAAATTAACAACGTTAAGGGTTTTGCAATTAATTGTATCCAAAAAATACTTTCATTCCAATTACAATTTGAAATGAGTCTACTTGTCTACTGGAAGAGCTACACCTTGCAGGTAAACTTATGGTATGTGTCTTAAGGGAATTTCACTACACCTAAAAGGTCCAATGTTAACATATAGGATATCCATTGAATTCTGGTGTGCCATATATTTTTCACTAGATTTAAAATAGTTTCATGTGATATTTGCATATTAAGGTATCAGCTAAAGCCACGAATATGAATGCCAGATATTAACGTAAAAACAAGCCAAGCATCCTTGAGGTTTCCTAGTTTCGCAAGCGAAAAATACGTTTTGAATGAAATTCATTCAAATATGAAATACTAATATGTATATACTACAATAAACTGTTAACCATAATGTCGATTTGCTGACATAGTACAATTTTATAATTTTCCTGTTATGAATATTTTTAATTTCCCAGCACAAAAATGATGCGGATTTTTTCCATGTTTCATAACGCATACATTTTTCAACATAAAAGTTTTCGGTTGTTTTTTAAATTTCAAGCCAACAAAAATTAAAACACGTTGCAGAATTCTTTTTTACACGTGGATGATGTGGTGAGAACAACAAAACCATATATTTTTTGAAAATAAATTATAGCTTTTTCTTTATATTTAAGTATCAATAAACACATTCAAAACATTCAATAAACATATTCAAAAGTGTGTTAAACGTCAGAATTTAATAATTTTTAAAACATGAATGCATGTTAATTTAAAAATCATGCAAATAAGGACAAAGTTATGACCGTGAGTACTGAATTGACATCGACATCATTACGTAATGAACAAAGTTCGACCAGCCGGACGGATGAAATTGATTAATTACCGACTAAGGACTATAATATTGAATTTATTTCTTACTGAGCGAAATTCTTAATTAACGTTTTGTGTAACCACATAAATGTTAACAAAATGTAACTCAAGCTCACTATAGAAAAGTGATAATAGGTTAATATTATAGTTAATAGATAATGGTTTTAATATTGAAATAATTAGGGAAAACCATTTGCATCAATTTACATACGTTATTAGTCACATTTCATGCTTTCAAATAAATTAGAACTTTCAAATTGATGAATTTGTTATGTAATTAATGTAACTGGAATATTTTGCAATATTTTGTTTCATTTGTAATGTATAAAAGTAAAGTAATTTGAACTGCTCATTAGTTTATTTCGAAAGTTTATATGAAAAACTAGAATTGGTTTGCTTGTGATTATTGTAGGTATTTTATTTCAGTTTTGTAAACAGATATTTTTCCACTGAATCACAATTCTTATTATCTATTATATTTTAGAACGAGGTTGTAGGATTTCGGGATGGAGATATAACCTAAATTCAAATTCAGAATTGCTGCTACGAGAAGAATCCACAAATACTGATGTTACCATAAGAGACGGCAGTTACTATGATTAAAACTGTGAGCTGATCGAGATATAAAGTCGAGCTGTGATACAGAGTTCGTCAGGCTTGTTAATAATACTAAACACTTTAGCAAATCTATTAGACAGCAAAGGATCGCTAGCCTCAGGCACCTTTGTAATTCTATGAATTGTGTCTTAAAACCTTATTTGTATTTTTAAGTGCTAATCCACGTTTTAATGTTCTTATCGTGTAAATGATTAATGAGTAAGTAGCGCATTATAAAGTGAATAGATATGCAAATCGGCGATTTGATATTTCGTTGACTGATATAAGCCACCACCTAGAACGATGGAGACAAAAACAACAGGCAATCAGCAAGATAATACGGACTGATTTTTATGTATCACTTCTACGAATGATACATTCCATCAATTTATCAATCAATCAAAATCTTCTCAAAATCACCAGCTACCATTGTCGGTGTGCAATATATTTTCTCATTTTCCATTTGTTATTATTTCTATTCGAATGTACTCAGCAAAAGATAATTTATTTACTTCAATATATCTCTTCCTTAAGCTATCCCGAGTTCAAGATTGCTCTGCAGAATCTTTTTTGCTCATAATAAATGAATAACATTTTAAAACAAGGCTGCATCTTGTTAACTGCCATCTCCTTGTTTGTGTCTCTTATTATCTCATGTTTTCAAAGTAATGAAAAAAGTTGCTAACTTTAAAAGCAATTTATATTTAAACGAAGTTAAGAAAAATGAATCAAATCCAATGTATAGAGAAAATTTTATTTTATGTAAAAAAGCTTATAATCAAAATTTTTGTTTTTCTCTAAAAAATGTTTACTTATATTAAAGCTATATTGAATTGTTTCTTGCTGGGAATAATTTTTGCTTTCAAAAACTAGACATTCTTCTGCGTAGTTGAATGTTAAAAGTCTCGAAATAATATTACACGATCCAATTATTGAGAACCAGAAGGAGTCCTTATTTTCAGAAGACTATAAATCAAAGACTTGTGTTTTAAATTAAACATTTGCGTGAACATAAATTGAAATATTAACTTGTAAAGTCCATAAAGCATCGGCTATTTTGAGTACAATTAATCACGTTCAAAACTAAATGTAGCTAAAGACATAAGTAATAGATGAAGCCACTTTAAAAGGATTCAAATTCCTGAATAACACGTTTTCGAATGTTTCGTGAGTCGGAATTATCTCTACCAAATTCATTACAACACGTAAGTCTCCAAACGACGAAAATTATAATCTCCAAGGTGTGATTTAATTGTTTCAACGAAATGACAAATTTTCAAATTGAACGTCATTATACTATATGCTCCTGCCATTAGTGGAAAATCTCATCCACCACCACCATCACCACTATCATCATCATCAGTACTTACCAAATCTACAGCCTCATATGTTTCATTAGACTGGTGTGTACATGAAGTCGTCATCGAACCACGTACACACGGACTATGAGCCTTTTTTGCCAAGAAGATACATAAAGTATGCTGCAAAATGAATTATGATGGAATAATTACATTTAACGAAGCAAGAAATAAAGGTTCCTCTTGAACATATACGTTCACGACTTGTCAGGTTAACAAAGGAGCTATAAGGATTTTTCTGCAACACATATGTGTATGCGTTAAAAATAAAGCAAAAAACGAATTTCATTTAATTAAAAAATGAAATATACAATTACAACTTCTTAATGGACTGTTAAAAACTTTTAATTGCAAAACTTTTACATTATAAGTACACCAATACTTTTCATGCCATTTCTGTCCAAAACCGCGCTATATCTCTCACATTCCCATAAGGTTCCACCAATTTTCTTGTTATAATATAACGTGGTGCTCAGCCTTGCATATTCTAGAGAATCCTCTTTAGAAAAAAGGATTAGATTGGAATGACGGCACTCTAAGTAACTTATATCTACGGCATTGCCTTTTATATGAATCTTGTATGATAGTTAAGTACAAGTCATTTCTCTTGCAGTAAAGTAACATGTTCAAGAAGGAACCACTCCTCTGAAAGTATGGAACTTAAAGACACATAAATTTCCAAAACTATTTTGCACATATATCACAAAGTTTCTCCACCCGCCATACATGGATAAGGTATGTTCCAGATGGTGTTAGGAAAACACGATTAACTTTTTTAGATAATTATGAAATTTTCAATCTTTACTTGTGTTGCGGACAAAAAGGAATGAAATCCAGGGATGCTATCATAAGAATCAGAATACTGGCATGGTACGATAATGAAAACCATATCATATTGATTATATAGCCACGTAAAATGGGCACCAGGGACTGGGTGGGTATCACCAATAATTGGGTTGAAATCTTTCAAATGCCTAGTTTCCATTTCTACTTGTGGCACTCATGCAACAAATGTTGCCAAAAGCGAAACTGAAACTTTCGAACTTTCGAATGTAAGTTATTTTTTCTTTTAATGACATAGCTAATGATCATAATTTCAATTCATGATTGTTGCATTGCATAATAATATAAAATGGGAAAATATATTTTACCTGTGTTGGATGTGTGTTGTTGCTAAAAAACATTTTGAAGCGAATTGCCAAACAAACGTGAAAATAATTTCATTAGCTGAACACTAATGACAGAAAGTTTAAAAACAAGTTGTTTATTTACATGCAAGAAAGCCAAACATGAAGACAATTACTTTTTTGGCAAAATACTTTCCTAAAAATTTCCATGATCCTGTTTTTATTGGCTGTACCTTAAACAAGCCCATTTCGTATTTGCATTTTCATCCTCAAAAGCTTCCATTGTGCCTAGGATAAAATCCTTTCATAATTGAATTTGGTCATCAAATAAATTTGTATGTTTGCAGAGGTTCTCTATTGTGCAGACTTGATGGTCCAAGCACGTGAAAAGATTCCTCCAAAATAACCAGATCGTCATTTTTCCATTTTTTCTGTATAAAATCCTGTTTACTCATCATATAAGTGTATGAAGTGGATCCTGTGGAACAAATATGTATAACTCTAGTGGAGGAAACTCTTTAAGTGGCAATTTATGCATCCAAAAATGTTGAAATGTTTTATAAGGGGCAAACACTTCGAATTACATGGGTGGCAAAGTGCATTTGTCTTTTTATCCCTTAATTGGTACAGAACGGCTCTTAGTTTTAAAATGATTACAATTTATAGACAGGATTTATAGTCAGTACGATAATTAATTTTTTCCCAGAATGATTCTTATGTCGAAAATATGATTTTAGCATAATATTTCTTGGTTTGTTGTCAAATCTTTGTCAATAATTCAATTTCAAATGGAGTATTTAAAATCCGGTGGAGATAATTTTGAACTGATTCAATATAAACTACATATAAGTTGAACTCCATTTGAAAAACTGCTGTAGGTTTACAAAGTTGATTAATATACTACCAAACTTAGTGGAATCATTTGCAGAAAACGTAATATACGACACATGATATTTTTCACTTGCGTATAATACATAGTCGTCCTTCACTAAAGAAACACTTAAAGTGAGCTTCATTAAATTTTTTATAACACAAATAATATTCGTATTAACTGCACTTAACCATAACCACAGCACGTTCTCAAGCACCAAAGGATATATTCATATTCAGCGGATGTAGTGGGAAGTACTGTCTAACATGAGACAATGCTAAGGAGCTAAAAGGATAATAAAACTTTTGAGTTGTGAGAGCGTTATACTTCAGTTCAGCTCTTCCTCTATGTAACCAGTCTAGCTACAGGAAATCAGAAGAAACCCGAAGAACCATATTTGGAATAAACTGACGGAGCTAAGTCCAACAAACGTGAAAGGAGGTCGGTCACACTGTTACAAGTTACAACGTCTTTAGCCTTTCGTTTAAAGTTACAAGACGTAATAACAAGGACTTTGGTAGCTTTTCCTTATCACTCTTCACTCGTCCGGATTTCCAGCATAAGAGACTCTGCTTCAATTGTAGATTAAAATCATCCTTGGAGTTTATGCGACCACCCAGGATGATACACAAAGAGTTCTTAAAGTAACTGATGTGTTCGCACATTGGGTTATTGTAACTGGTTCAGAGTGAAAATTGAAATCAAAATAAAAAAATCAAACATCTTTATCACTTGAAACATTTTGACGGATTTTTTTTACGTGGATTTAATTATAACACTTTGTAGAATGTGGACAGTGAGATAATTAATCAAAAGATCACACTTCCTTGTATAAACATTGACCATTTGACCAATAATATTAATGATTATTGTAAATATTTCAATTATTTAGTACAAAATGTTGACTTGATTTTATTTGAATCTTGAAAATTCCTTTCACAAGCATTCATTCTCAAATTCAAAAGAAAGTTAATTTGTTATGTTGCGTCTAAGGAAAGTAAGCTGGAAAATTAAACACAACCTCATTAGAAGTATCTAAACCAAGTTCTTTTACGACTGTTACGAGGAAAAGGATTTAATTCCTTTCAAGTAGTTAATGATGCGACAAGGAACAAAAGGATTAAATGAAAAATTTACATGACTCTGACTAAGACTTCTTTAACAAATCCTTCCATGCATGCGTTTTGTGGGGGCTAATCTGTCTATTTTCATGAGGTTGTCTGCGTTGTCTCATTTTACATTTGCCCTCATCTAGGATAATAAAATAGCAATTTTATTTGACAACTACAAGGGAAGACTGTATAAGCTAACTTTATCCATTTCCAAAGGCTTTTGTTTTGCATCTCTAACGTTCCCGGCACATGATTTCACTTAACCCGGGAACAGAGAAATGAAAATTAGTGACAATAAAGCAAATTAAGTCATCCTGCAGGTAAAATGACAAAAACAGGCTACACATGGATAGGAGCTTTGGAGCTGTTTTGCATGGCATGTGTGTAAATTAAGGAATACAATGTCGTCAAGAGTAAACAACAACAAATAGATAAACATCGCTCACAGCGAAAGATATGTATCTATTATACGTTTTGGGATGGGGCCTTTGAAATAAACCTCTGTCATTTTTGAGGGGTTTCCATCAGGATTCTCTTGCAAAGAAACGATTAAACTTACTAGCGTGATTTCGTACAGGGTGGATATAAAGTGACGGGCGAATTTAGGTTTTTGGAGAACATATTCTTGGTAAATTATGGCCTCGGGTGGGCAAAGCACCTTTCGGCCACAGCAAAAGGTTTTCAAATTATCCAAATGAGAAAATAATTTTGTTGTAAAATTTATGTCTGTGGAGGACTTTAAAATCCCGCACACTTGCGAATTTCCTGTTACAAAATGACACAATATACAGAGAAATATAGCCTTAAAGCTTGTCATTTTCTGAAATACAAGTCCTCCTGGCGTTCCACAAAATTCTCACATTTTATACGCAATGTAAATTTAGGGCCAAACATTTCGGGCCTGCAAAAAGAAATGATTTTGTTATTAGACGTCCTATCTTGCAGCTACGATTAAAGTTGAGCCTTGAGCAGTGAACAGTGAATACTGAGCCGTTTCAGAATGTTAAGGCTTTCCCACTTTTTGCAACCACAACTTAATGAACTCATCATCATATCCATTCATTTGTGTTTGTTGCTTAATGCTCCCCATTTGTTCCAAGAATATTTCTTTGTTGGGTTTTGTACATTAAACGTGATGGTTTGTTTATAATGTAGGAAGCGAACGAGAATTGCTTTTTCAACACAACAGTTTTATGTTTTACCGCACTTAGAACTTTTGGTTTGTCGATTCTCTTGCGTTAGTTATTTAGCCTTTAGCACCTGTTACTACTATATATAACTAACTGTATGCCGTTAGCTTGGAACTTGGGATTTTTCACACCTTTACTTTACAAAGCGAGAAATTAAGGTGGTAAAAACATTTTATTTTCAACACAGTAGTTTTGAATGATTCGACTTAAAGTTTTTATGAAAGGTATAACTATATTACATGTACAAAGCAAACAAAATATCCCATTATCACATTGAGCTACAGATTTAAAATTTCATATTGCTGATACACTATATGTAAGATTTTGATTATAAAATCTTTCTTCAATAGAATTTTAGTTTTTCATCTATGTAGAATTGTTTATATACAAATTATATACGAAAATTTTCGATCTTAGATGAACATATTCCAGCTCCTTGGTAAGAGAACATGTGAGTTTGCTTGTTAATAATTGAGTCAATCATTTATAGTTGATGAAAGAAATGAGCAATTCTAAAATAACTTTGACGCTATGATTAACTGTTTTATTCCCTTTGACAATTTGACGTTATGGCACAAATGACATGTTAAGAAAAGAGCAAAAATAAAGTCTTGAATGATACTTCTTAAGATGCATCTTACCAGCCTGTCATGGATAAACTTCACACTTGTCTCCTTTTGCTTGTTGTATAAACAACTGACGAAGGAAGTCTTAAAAAAGGAAGAGAAAAAATTTGAATGACATACAAAGTGTTCTGTTGACACATAAATTGTTGCTGCAAAAATGTCCTTAATAAACTCTTCATTCATACCTCCGCACTTATGCACTCATGTTGGAAATATCAAGGGAGATCAAGTCATACTTTTTCAATGAACGTTGTTCACTTTTCTTCAACGAGTATTATCCCTTTTTCTTGAAAATTTGCCCTCATTTTTCCTTTGTTTATTACTTCTTAGTCTATTTTGTGCAGAGATGTATGCAAACCAATGCAGGTCTACCTTGATACCAAACAACACATTCTCCAGAACTTTACAATGGGTGGTACTCGTAGAAATTCCTCTTTTATTTTGTACTTTATATCTTTCAACTGGAGTAGCGAAAACTGCTTTATACTTTCTACATATTTCAGGATTTTCACACTCAAATAGTTATTGTCGTAAATGGCTGCACTGGAAAAAGTGGAAAAGTGGAAACCTTCAAGAAAACAAGAAAAGGGAATAAGCTGCAACTGTAAGTTGAGCTTTCCTGTACTAGTTCTTTTTTGTAAGGCTCCCTTAATCGACTTGGTGCAATTAACTTGAGAAAAACGATTAACTTAGAGTGGAATTATGCCATTTAACATGAAATTAACGTGCACTGGAAAATTTCCAAATTAAGCCCAATTTTTATATCCAGAAACGGAAGTGTGCTATACGGGTTGCTGTTCTTTAGTATTTTTAATTACCACTTAGCTTTGATAGTGAACTTTTTTGCGATATAATTTTATAGGAAACTCAAGTGCAGTATAATTTTAAGTTAAGTCAAAACTTTACTTTCTTTGAACAACATTTTACTATATATCTACACTTAGTTAATACAAAGAAAATCATCTTATATTGCTCATTTCCGTCTACACGAAATTCACTTTGTAACTATTGAATCTTAACTTTTCTAATACTTTTTAATGTTACAAAACGTAATTTCTTACTAATTGAATTTGATGTGAAATTTTGAAAGTGGTGCATTTGTAGTCGACGGACTATTATTGAAAATAACCGAACAGAATTTCACTAAATCAAATATCGTTTTTTCACTGAAGTTGCTGAACAAATGTTGTTAACGATAATAACATTTTCAGATCGTATAATATTCAGTTTCGATATGAAGAGAAGTATGCAGCGCATTTTAATTAAAATTAAAAAAATTAAATGATACTAAAACAACATGGTAAAGAACATGAGTTCCTGTTTTACGTTATGAGCAATTGTGTGTGATTCGTTTTAAAAATGAACTTTTTCCACAAAATCCTGTCATACTATTCAATTTGAATTTTAAAGGAATGAGTTCCATTTAACTCAAAATTTTTATAATGAAATGATTGTCATGTGGCAAAAGCTTTCATATTGATGGGAGTTCCTTTTTTTCCTGTACATGTGAGACATTTTCAGGATTATTTCCTCTGAGTGACTGATGAAAAGTGAATGACTTTTTGACGAAAATATACAAGCATACATGGTATACGTGTCCAGGACGATTTTTCCCTTGTCACATTTATTGAAATTGTCATTTCAATGTCAATTATGACTTTTTGCTGAAGGCGCAAAAAATGTAAATTTTAAACTCAATCCGGGGTATGCTTGTGCTCAAAAATTTAATGTACGTGATGTGCATTGACTTAAAATTATATCTTATATCTTGCTGGCTTTAAGTCCAAATAAGGGCAATTGAATGCACAAGATGAAATGTTGAATACCATCAATTCTTCATAAGAGAAATATCAGAAATAATGGTATCAAGTACAAGTGTCAAGGAAAGTACATTTTTCTCCAGCACCAATGACGTAATTGGATATATTGCATGACCACCACACAAAAATATTCTTCTATCTATTCTGAGCATACTCACCACAACTGGAGTCTCCTCAATTCACCCCAAGCTGCTAAAACCTTTGAACTGCACATGAACCATATTGGAGCAAGTTCAATTGATTTCGGGTTAGTGCAGAATCTGCTTTTGACCCGGGAGTGTATTCTTCGGAAATGATCTGTACCATCTTTACGTATATATAGTAAGATCCACTCAAATAGCCCTACACTAAAAAGGTATCTTTACAATAAAGATTCATTCTGATCACAGTATAGTTAATAGATAGTTGGAATTCGGAATGACTTTTGAAAGGTAAATGTCTAAAACTCTCGTGTTTTGGAAACTTGTGGAGATTTGTTCAAATTTGAACAAGGTTGAATTGAATGTATATACCTACTACATTCTTAGTTGTTTTGAGAATAACATTATTCCACGATTGTTTATTTTTCTTTTTCAAGTTACGGTTTGCTAATATTTTGATAATGCAAACATACTTGTGTTTCCAGGCTAATATTTAAACTTTTTAACCTTTAGTAAATTAATATATAAGGTTTTAAACAAGAAGACCCCTTAAATTTAACAAATGTTTGTTTTGTTCACTTTACATATGTATATCTAAGTTTTGGCTAATTAAGATTGTACTTTGAAGCCTTATGATAGGGATAACATTTGATCAAAGCTTATTTGAAGCGATCGTTCATTCTAAATTTCTAATAATAAACAAAGTTCAAAGAATTGACTCAAACTTGTTTCGTACATATATCTCAAACACAAATACAAGGATTATACAATATTATACAAGAAGTACAACAAGTAGTGTAAGCAAAAAATTTCCATATACTTTGAAGTAACATAAGATCAAGCATACATATTCCTACATTATAATTTAAGGAAAGTCTTGAGGTTCACTTCCTTAGCTAAGGGGTTAACAAGCACCTGAAGAAATTCCCATGCGTTTCATTAAGACAAATCAACTATAGCCAGGTGTACTGCAAGTTATTCTAATAGAAGAAAAACAAAATCTTGTAATGAGTTGTTAATGCTGCTTGTTAGACAAGTGCATGATTTTAATTTAAACCTCCAATTCATGCAAGTTAGTTCACATTATTGCAGCAATTTCGTAGAGCAAAGGGCGAATGAGGTACGTAAGCATTTCGTATTTACCATTCCTTAGAAAGCATTGCACGAAATGGAGTTTTCGTTCAAAAACGACTAACAGACCATTAAGAATCCTTAACACTAGAATTTCGTATAAATCTCATTTATTTTTAGCAGAAAGGATTTTTGCCCTTTGAAAGTACCTATATACTCGTTTATACTTGAAAAATCATTGAGCAGAACAGTTGAGTGCAAAAATCTTAATAAATTTCTTCTTGAGAAAAGTAACTTCCTCGTTTCGATATTTCGCTTGAGTTATTGTTTCTTTCAGAAAGGTAACATACTTGTGTTGCTATGTGGTTGTTCTAATATATACTTTATAAAGAAACAGTTCTATAATAAAAGCGTCTTAATATTTGAAAGCGCAACATTTGAAAGAATTGATAAGTAGACTGACCATATAGCTTCAATATTAGTTAATGCACGTATATACATATATATGTTTTTATACATGATGTGTGCTACCTATCCTTTCAGTTGCTTGCAGTGACACTCGAGTATACATGATTATGCTTTTAAGAAATTTTGTTTGTATATCGTCTCATATTACAACGGATTTCAAACGGAAATAGGAAAGAAAATAGAAGTTAAGGATTTTAAGTTTTTCAGACAGAAATCGGTAGAACAGACCTAGCTTAAATCAATACTACCTAATAATATGTTTGATGTTATATCCGTTCGTAGGGCGATAAAATTTCCTATATTGGAAGTTCTTCTGATAATTCCAGATTATTTGTAACTTCAAAAAATATTGAAATATGTTGCATATGATAATATGTGACTCTGGAACATAATATTAACCCTATAGTGTTTATTCTTCCTGTAGCTTCCAGCTGGTAGAAATACATCCAACCCGGGAAAACTTTGAATCTGATAAATATTCCATCGTAGTGCCAAAATTCAGAAAAGCTACAAAAATATTTTTTAAAAAAACTTTTACTGGAAGTTTCTTGTGTTCTTAAAAAGGTGAGAAGATTTAATCTGATAAAAACTTCCTTGTTTATGGTAAATACCATACCAGCCATATTCCATTTATAAATTGAGTGGCTATTGCACTTTTTTAGTTACTATGAACTTTAAAATGATATGCTTTTGTTGCAAGCTTGCCAGTAAATTTCAAAACACGTTCTTAAGAAGAAAGAAAAATGAATAACGACGATATCTTAATAATCATGAAGCTTCTGTATGATAATTGCAACCACTTCGTAGTATTCAATTGTGCTTGAAATCATTGCTGTTTAAAGAATGCATGATGTTCGGTATTTAATGAAATTTTAATAAATTTGAGAAAAGCTTGAGCCGTTCAATTTATAAAAACTAATTAAATTTGTTGGAAAACAACGAATAAAGCGTTTCATTATGAATATTTATCATTTTTGTAGTATCCAATGAAACTGGAAACAGAACAGAATTAATTGAAAATTGATATACATTTCAGTATCATGAACACTGGGCTATAAGTTCGACTTAATTGTTGCCAGCACTGTTTTGTAGTTCAACATTTTCAGCAAAAATTCATAAAATCATGTCTGATACAACCAATGGAAAAAATGAAATTATAATTAACGAAAGTTGCATTCATTCCGTTGAAAGATTTATCGTAATTTATGAAGAATTATTATTCCAACGATGTTGTTATTTGGAAATTTTTATTAAAAGTTACTTTTGTTTCATAACTTACTGTAATTGCTCAAAGCAATAAAGCATAAGTTTAAAATATAATTTTTTCTTATTGTATCTATTATACACATAATTTACTCAAATCATTATGAACGAAACCGAAGGAGTAGTGGTTAACCCAATTCACTGTGGTTTCATTTTATGGCGGTTTCTATGTTTTGTGAATAACTCGTATCTATACTGAAAGGGAGAAACCCTTTTAACATAATGTGATTTATGCCTAAAGATCTTGTGAAAAGTGTCAGATCTTGATTTTGAGAAGAACAAGGATTCTATTAAATATTCCTGATAAGGGTTTCAAGAACATATCATATCATTGGTGCAAGTCTATAAACTGATGAATATGAGATGGATCAGTTCAAATGACACGACACGAGCTGAAAACAGAGGTCATTGCTGTTATATAAATGTCTGATTTGACGTTTAATTGATGTAGGTGGAATCATATGCATGAGTTCGATGTAGTCAAAAATTTCTTTTAAATTGTAACCAAGAATACTCATTTCATTTGGAAAGAAATTTTCTTTCTTCCGGTTAATATTCCACATATCACTTGAACAATGTCTTTTACTAACATTTAAGTAGGGAAAGTTTAATTAAGAAAACACCGAGATTTCCATTTAATGTACCTTTTCCCCATTATCGGTGGTTCGGCACAGAATTAATATATTTCACACAAAGTACTTTATAAATGCACAGGGGAGAATTAAATGCCATTTTTGATTTCAAAATCCCAAGATTTATACGTGATGAGGGTGCCGATAATTACACTTTCCCATTACTTGGAACTACCAAATGTCCTGTGAGTATGTACAATTTCTTATATGCAAAGCTGGTCTCCCCTTACAATTAGAAAATAATTCGAAGTAAAATTTTGTATCGTTATCCTTTTTAATGGTGTGTTCATAAGACATTTTCAGATTACTAAAATGACTGAAATATGTGCTGAACACTCAAGCATTTTCTCATTTAAATGTATGTGTTGGTATTGGCTTCAGGCTATGTTCGAAATTTAATGGTTTGTTGTTGCTTCTGTGCTTTAAATGACTTTCACATATAAATTTCAGTGCTAAAACAGTATTCGTGCAAAGCTCAAACAAAACTGGGGTCTGGCATTCTTAATTATCAAAATCAAATGTTAATAAACTCTGGGGCTGAAAGTTCAAAAGAAGGAAGGCGTCTAGTTATGTTACGTAAAGGAATGTGTTTGTTATAAAGGAATGTTTCTATTATAGGACATTGAATTTTCTTCGTGTTTATTCAAATTAGGTCACAAAATGATCTATTGACTTGTATCTGGTTGTTTTTATTTTGCGTAAAAAGTTTTGTTGTAATTAACATATTTATTCTTATTGATTGAAAATATGAGACGAAATTTTGAAGAATAGAATGTATGTTTTGTGTATCCAGGATTACTTGCAATTTTAGTATGTAGTGTCCTTGTTATTATGTGATATAAAAATTGTTGAGGAAAACCTTACAACTTGATTTATTGCGTGCAAAGTACTATGTATTTTCTTTCGATTTACTATAACTAATCGGGAGGCGTGAAAGCAATCAAGTGATTTCTCTCTGATAACATAATTTCCGGTGTTATTTATATGGGTTGATAAGACCGTCAGAACTGTTGCACAATTCAATATCCTTTGGGTGTTCAATCATAAAATCATTTCTTAAGGTGCGTCTCTTATCATTTTCATTCGCATTCACATATATCTAAACTTCCCATTTGACAAAGAATTTAAAGGAATGTATAAAAGAGAAAGTATACATCAAAGGAAAGTATACATCATATGCTATATCTACTAAAATTTGTAAGAACATTATCTCTTACCAATTAAGCGGTGGTTTATTCTAGTTTCACACAGATTTTCTATGACAAATTGCCAATAATCGATAACAATCGAATTTGTAACAATTTTCAATCGGACGTCCGTTGTATTATACAAAACTAACTAACGTTACATGATATGTAATCCTCATGCAGTAGATTTTCAATTAGGATTTGAAATAATGAAAATGTATTGCATTTTGTGTGGAATTATTAAATTATTGTTAATGATTTTTTGGTGTTGGTATAGCTGACTATATATTAAATATCATGCATCGATGAATGAGTATAAAGATATACAAAATTTCGTAATAAATTGCAATACTTACAGCTGAAAGTACCAGGCCCACAAGTAAGTAAAGTAAGCAAATGCGCTGAAAAGTTTCATAGTATGCAGGAATTGAACAAAATAATATAAATAAGGTTTCGACTCAATGGTAATTCTCAAAAATTTTAAATAGCCGAATTGATGAAATTCATTAGTTTGTTTCATCAAATAATTAAATGCAAAAGTATGTTATTACGGATTTTGGTTACCAGCATCTATTGGTATTATTTAAAAACATTTTGATTATGCTGCTTACACTATTTGTAAAATTATTTAACTTAACTTCACTGTTATAAAATGTATTTTCCTGTAAATTAGGGATTGGTCAAATTTACTCCTTGCATAGGTTAAACAAGTTATATGACACTTAATACCGAAATGTTGTTAAACTCTTTATTATAGAAAGAATTTAACAATATAGTTATTATATAAGAATAGAATGAATTCTTAAGACAACTTTAATTAATTAAAGTTTTTCTTATTGTTTACTCACAAACAAACATTTAGAAAAGCATGCACTTTAATTGAATCAAGATAAATGTATAAGATGAATTCAGATATCCAATGGACAGAAAATGCAGTCCAATGGCTTTGCATAAAAAGTAAAATGGCAGGCAAGAAAAACAAAATTCGCATTTAATTAACAGTTTTTCTTTAACTTAGTTATTACATGATGATACGTACATGTGATACATACATCGTATGTGCATGTATCTAGTTATTCCAAGAGACTTAACGAATCAGAGTTTTCTATGATTAATCAATTCCAATTAATCAATTAGTCAATGATTCAAAAATAATATAAGATACAGAGTGAAGAAAACAAAATATATTTAGTTGCAAGTAAAAATGTTGTTTGTGTCCTAAGGCTTCAATATTGGACATAAGGTATAATATCATTTATCCTAAATTTAATGTGACAGAACTCTTACAAATGAAAGTCATATAACTTTTCTCAATGTGATTCTGAAATGAGTACGTGTACTACGTGTACTACGTTCTTATATAATACATGAAATAGTTACATGTTGTTTGTAATTTGTAATAAATAATACTTTACATTGCATAATTTGATTGTACAGATAATAATTTAGAAAACCACGAAAACAAATGTGGCATTGAATTAATCCTAACAAACTCACGGTTTTTCGAAATAGGACGAAAATTTATGTCGGTTTGCCTTGAATTTTCAGAAAAAAGCTCGTTAAACAAAAAGTACAAAAAAAAAAAAGAATGGGGGAAAAGTTCTGAGGTAAATGTTAACAGTTCACAATTCATGACATTTTTAGTGAAAATTTGTTAATAAATTTTGCAAAACTAAAAACAACACGGAAAAAGTTTATTTCCACTTGATTGCGTGTCAAAGTTCCATAATGCATATAAAAGGTTGATAGCAGCCTTAAAGGGCGGCAAACACCACCGCGTGGTTTGCTGACAACTTTTATTTCAGTTTACCCGTCCGCCTCCATTAATTTCTGCCGGGACATTACCGGATGTGTGCGTGTATCCTGTGAGTAAATAAAATACACGTAACTTCAGTTAGGGTTTAAGGGTGAATTCAAGAGGACTCAGTGAAAGTGGTTGAGAGTTTTGTTAAGTTTTGATAATAATTAATAAAGATATGATCTACCCAAAAGGCCTAAGTCCGGGAGTGGCTTCGTGATAAATTTTAGTCAAAACCCAGAACGAAAACTTTTGAAAAAGTCAGAAACATAAAAAAGTATGATTTATGTATTCATCAAACATATAAAGCCATTATCATATAAAGCGTAGAAGTTTTGTTGATTGTCTTAATATGAAGTTTGGCTTTTGAGTGCTCCACTAAAACCATCTGTTTTGTTGAAAACATTTCATCAGTCCAGTCCAGTTTTATTATTCACAAATATGTAACTCAATTAGAAATGTTGTTAACGCCGGCTTATGCGAATTATAAACAGCGAAATAACTATGAAAATTAATTTATTTCATTTCAGCAGGCAAATTACCTTGTTCGTTTTACGTTTCTTGCCCATTTTGCGATGTTATTATATATTCTTGCTTTGCAACAGATATAGGCTTTGTATGGGCACGTGTGTTAAAAATGAATGTGTGCCACGGGAATACAGTGCAAGGGATTTTGTGCTTTTCAACGTGGCACACTAGAACATCAGTCCGATGATAGTATTATTAAAAATGAAATTAACCGAAATTATGCTGTGAATACCATGAAATGATTTCGACATTTATTTGATGCTGTAAATTAGATTTGATTGCAATTAGTTTTACTGATATATAATTTATCTCATCTGCCAGAATTGAAATTAATAAAATTGAAATTGTATCAGAGATCGGAAAATTCTTCCGCCAAAACAGTTTTCGTTTATGTTGAGCATATATAGGTACATTTATTTTAAATGTTGATGTTATTGGTGTTATAATAAAATCAAAAGCTAATTAATTTTCTTTAGTTGAAGTTGTTAAAAGCAGGTAGAGATCAAACTCACTTATTAAAATATCAAACACAAATTACACATGTATATGTGTACTCTGCAGAACTGTGGAATTGAAATTCTGATAACTAAGCGTAAATATTGATACAATTTTTAAGAAAGCACTTTATATTATGTGCCAGGTCATTGGAAAATTAAATTAGCTTGCATGCATGTGTTGTACTTTTTAAGCTTTTCCTTTAAATCGAATGATGACACTCAAAATAGTTATTATTATAAGATCGAAGGTAAGAGCTATTAAAATCAGGTTTCACTTTAGTGAGTCCATTAAGGGAGTCTATTAGCCAAATACCCACAGCTAATGCGTTCAGTCCTCTAATTTTGTTTGTCAAATTGATGTAAACCTCAGTGTATTATGAAAAAGATATTTTAAATTTAAAAAATAAAATTTGATTATTTCTTTAATTTCATAAAAAGGTATGTGTATGAAATAAATTAGATGAAATAAATTTGAGAGATCAATCTCCCTGGTTAAAACGTCAAACACATATTGCACATTTAGAGCTCCGGTATATCAGCATGAATTCAGGGAGCGTTTTAATCGAATAATAGTTATGATTGTAAAATCGAAGGTAAGAGCTATTAATATCAGGTTTTACTTTAGTGAGTCCATTAAGGGAATCTATAATCCAAATACCCACGGCTAATGCATTCCTCATACTTATTTTGTTAAAATTTGCCAAATATTTTGGTATGAAATTCAGTGTAGTTTTTAAATGATATTTCAAAATTCAAAAAAATTGATTATTTCTATAATTTGAAAAGTAAGTGTATGAAATCACTTAAGAGATGGAAACATTCGTAGATAATGTGATTCACTGAATTTACACGAAGTCACGAAGCGGACCTGTTTTAAGATGCATATCCATATTGACAAATCATAACATTACTAAGTGTTTCACAATTCTCTCCTAGTTTTACAGAGCAAAGATGGATGGATTGAAACTGCCATATAATGGACAGTTTCAGTGTAGAATATAAGACGGAAGTCTTATCGGTTATTGAATTTATTATTGAATTACCTGAAGTAATGCTCACGCTTGATTCATTGTGGAAACAATTTTCAATTTAACTCCGTTTATCTTACTGTTAAAGATAATGTGAAAAGGTAACCCTTAACAATGAAATAACTTCTAAGGACAGCGTTCACTGAGAATGGGTTGAATTCTTCAAATTCCACAGAGTCATAGAATATAGATGTGAGAAACTTGGGATGATATCATTTTATACGTATCCGTTATTTGCTTTATCTGTATTATGTATGTAGGTACATGTATAAGATTTCTGCAGAACAAAATAAAATGTGAAAAGAACAAGAGAATCTCACTGGGGAATTCTTACAAGACACTTACGAAGAAAACGGAAACCTTGATGGGGCGTAAAATTGTTGGAAATGGGTCTTCCTTGATTTATTTCCCGCAGAAGATGGGCTAAAGATCAGACTATGAGATGACATACAATGTATGTACATGGAAACCTTATGGTCTTAGGCAATATCTTTTAAGATTTTGTGAATGGAATTTAAATTTGAGTCGCGACCTAGACCATATAAAAATTTTATGAATATTAGATGAATTTTAATTTAAATGTGTGTTGTTTCGAAATATTGTGTTAGACTCTTGACATCATAACATCTTTTATGGATTTTCAACAAAACATGTTGCTTTTATTTTGGATTTAAAATTTTTGTACTTTCATTTATATATATGCTTACAGAATTGTGTTAAAATAATATGTTTGATTAATAAAACTGAAAGTAAATTAAAAGTGAAAATAGTCTGATAGCATGACGAATACAATAATTGCCTTGATGTCTAGAAGATATGATAATCACGTCGTTGATAGTAAAAAGCACTTGTGCCGTTTAATTAAAATAAATTACTTTGGAAATTGCCACTAACCTGAATAATATCAAAATGATCAAACCGAATTTGTGGCAAAAGTATCTTTGGATAGCTCTCAAATTTATTTTTTAATGATCCTTTATCACGCTTGCCTGTGAATTTGTCGGATATTTCAAAGAAATACGATTTATAAATAACTGTTTTTCTAAGTTCTATCAAATTCTATTTCTATTTTAATGGTTGAATGTTAACGTCGTCTACAGCAAAAACTGTATGATCCACAAGGAAAACAATTAAAAAGGTTTTATTGGTACAAAGGATATAAAATACATAAAAATGAAGACAAATTCCAGCAACTGTTTATTCTTACATCATGTTCGGTATATACTGAAGGAACTTTGGAGCTCATGAATAACATAAATTTCCACACATAACTCTTTTACCATCAGAAAAGGAAATTATCGTGCTTCTTTCGCTGAATTGGGTCTGAAGGCGTTAATGCGTACAAGGCAGCTATGTCCATAGTAGAACCATGATATATATGTTATTGGAACCATAAACCAAACAAATTGAGCAGCATTTATCAGGCAGGATTAGAAGGATTTGGCATCTCTAAGAATAATCCGAATCAAAGGGAAACGGTCAGTATTTTACGATCAACGAGAATGCGAGTTTTATGATATCAAACGAAACTATGTAGATAAAATTTAAATAAAAAGACAATCTAAAGTTGATCAAACAAAAGTATTCCTTCAAGGATAAGCTCAATTTTTCAAAAACGGAAAGAGTCAGAAGAAGTAACTTTTTGAAAAATATAATATTCAGGAACATAAGAAACCCTGGTGTAGACTGTAACAAGAAATATTGAGATAGGTAGTTATTACATAAAATGCACTTACGAAATTTAATAAAAATTTTAATTTTCTTGAATGGTTTATTAAATTTAAGAGATGTGATATCAATCGTATAGTAAAAAACGAATGATAAACTTTGAACATATCGACAAGTCCTTAGAGTGAAAAATTTTATCCTTAATCTTCATTATACCTACTACCCAGTTATAGCCTAAAGCTGCATACGGCAGTTGAAGATGTGGTTTTCTTACTGTTATATATCCCTTAAAATCCTTTCGACATTGATATACTTCGTGTGCTTTTAATTAAGCTGATACAATACCCTGTGGGAAAGCAAGAATACTAGTGGTTGTATACAGCATGTATTTTGGTTTTCTCAGTATTACTATCTACCACCATACAATAAACTCTTAAACTTTTATATGTGTTTGTAATATGTTCATGCATAAAGTAGTCACAGGTTCACTTTCATCCCAATGGAACTATTTTTCCTTCATTCCTTTGTCGTTAGATCGCACTCTTGTGAATTATGCATGAATTAGAAAGCATAATGGAAAAAAACCGCGAAATGTAGTATAAAAACTTTGATGAAAGTATGTAGGTACTTACGTACATATATCATTTCGTATAAGCTAAGGACACACATAAAAGTTAAGCATGTGAATGTATACCTATTTAACTGAAAGTTTCTGGTAAATAAGTGGATTAAAGGCTTATCTTCAAGTTGGATTAAATGCTGAACTGATGAAAATCCACTGACCCATATTGTTAAAAGTAGAATAATCTTAAGCTGCTTGTTGTGGATCAGTGAAGTGGATACTCTAATGCAGACGTTATTATTGTTGTTTACTTACTAAGAATATGAAGTGACGAAAAATTAGCTGATTTACACGGAGACATCTATTTTAAGATAGAAACAGTTTATTGAAGAAAATGGAGCAACTTTATTTTGAGCTCTTGCAGAAAATTAAGCTTGCAGATGCAAGTTCTTGGGATAAGGTTAGAGAAATTCATTGAAAAAGAAAGTTGATTACATCCTGTTATCCTGTAATATGCTTGTCATTGTGACATAAATACAACCGTACACAAGATTAAGCTAAACTCAGGTAGTTGAGAATAAACTCAAGGAAATCTCCTTGGATGAAGTTCTTATGTAATATGCCTTGTTTAGCGGTTACTGAAAGGATTTCTTTCCTTGTACGTATTCGCCCATAAGCGTAGCGTTTATAAAAGAATAGAATTTGATGTATTCTTGAATGTAAAGAAGATATGAAATCATGCTGTTAGCTTGCTGTTATCAACGATCAGTGCGAAACATTCTATTCAGGATATCCTATCTAAGAACGAAGCAAAACTCGATCACTTGCATTCCAGAATGCTGAACGTTTCTTGTGTCGAATGCAATATAAATTGGAGAAACATAAGCAACATACCCCCGTGAAATAGGTAGTCACTTTCGTATGTCGTTTGACTGTAAAAGGACACCAGTCTCGTTCCTCATGTCTTCCATTGCACGTTTTGAATACCATTTTAGAGAAGTTTCTTCAACAAACTGCAGACGCGAAACACATTTCGAAAACCACATAAAATTGTTTTCATGCCAAAATAAGTTATGATGGGTTCAAGTGTTCAGGAAATAAATTTTTATTTATATTTGAGATTTATTTGTGAAGATATGTACATGCCAACGAAATGTCATCTTTATAGTTTTATTTCGTGATATCATTGCTTAGACTGTTGATGTGTTGTGTAATTGAATAGAATTGTGATTGAAAAGCTCAGGTGTTATGTTTTCCTGTTTTGAATGGTGAATTCTTATTCAATAAAATTTTGTTAGCGTGTGTAGATGTTGAAAATTGTCACCATTTTACATGGATTTCATAGATTTTCAGACTGGCAAGTTTTTTGTGAATGAGTTTGATATATAATATATATGATCAATTATCTGTGAATGTAAAAAAACATCAAAGGACGGATAATTTGAAGCTATTGAAACGATACTAGACGTGTTATTCTGAAAATAATACTCTAATTGTCTAAAAATTGCCTTTTCACATACTTCACCCAGTTAAAAGTGTCAGTAATATTCATATGAATATATCATAGAAAACATATCAGGAGCGCTGAATTCGCAATTATACTGATATGCAAATTTTGAAGAAAGAATTTTTATTTATTCTCGTTTGTATTGAATAAATTCATGACTGCAATAAATCTTGTGGAATACAGAAATAAACAGTAGCATTTGGTGCCAAACCTGCTATGTTTTTTTTTTTTATAAAAAAGAAAAATTATATAAGACAAACACAAGGGCCTGTCCAAAAGTGGAATGAACATATTGTTCGTGAAATATAGCCGGTATTGGTAAAATGCCAAAAAATTCTCTGGTATTAAAGATTTTTCCATTGCAGACGGACTATCACGTACATTAAAAAAGCCCAATTATCCTTATCAGGCTCCATTCAACCTTATTCAATCAACTACCATTGCTTGGTAATATGCTCATATTAATCCTTGGGATAAGAGGATTTCATTTATGCCGAGGTTGAAAGTTACATTAATATAGTTTCCCAAAATATAAAGAATACAGCCACTATCATGTAGCAACGTATTTGTATTGAGACGAGATGATGTCCACTTACACTTATGTCTGAATTTGAATTCTTCTGTATTTTATAATAACAGAAATTCATATACATAATTTGTTTCTCAGTAAATATGAACCATTTCATTTATAAACCTTCTAATTAAAATAGTCTATAGTGGCCTGAGCTCCTCAATTTGTTTGATATATGTAAGTTTCCATATGTTCATTATTAACCGTTCTAATGCCGCAAGACTTGTAAACAAATGGTTTGAATTCTTCGAATTTACTAATATTACCTAGTTCGGGGAAATATTTATGAAAATATATTGATTGCTCTTATGATACCTCATACAAATCGTCCTGAAACGAGTAGATACATAAACGCTATTCACGCAGTGCTTAAATTGTTCCAAGAAATGCATTTGCATTTTTTACAAAAACAAATTGATACATTCCAGGAAATTCAAATGTACTTTTGAAGACACAATAACAAGTTAAATACGACGTAGAGCAGTTGTTTGACCCGGTTTTTGTCAATTGTTATTGATTTCTATTGCAATTTACCAAAAACACATATGGACAAATTTGTATTCCGTTTGTGCAGATGGAATTGTAAATGTGTTCCGCACTTTTAAACTCTATACTATTTGTCTTAAGATCTGGTTCTTTTCAATTTTTCAAAATCTTACGTTGACCATATCTAGAGCAGTCTGTACACTCTGGATTGCATGAGGATTTTATTGTAATAGACGTTGCAAGGAACTTGTCTTGAAGGATGCTCCAGGTCATTTGTCCTTCTCATGTGAAATGTTCCAGGATTTACAGGAAGGACATTGCTTGGTTGTTCTTTATTTAGTGCCAAATACAATGGAGTGAACATCTATTAGAATTTTGTTTGTATTTACACATTTTGTCATCGAAGTTGTCTTTCCTTACAAACATTATATCCTAGAGATATTCTAGATTTGTGCAAAGTCCTTTTTTGTTTGATCATTTCGGATTTGTTCGAGAAATCGTTTCAGACATTGTGTTCATGTTTACAATTTCATAAGCATTTGCATATGACACGAATATTTGTACAGAGAAAGGAGTTATTGATGTTCAGAAATGGTATGCTTCAATTGAAGCCAATGGTCTGTCTATAATTTTGAATGTTTCAAGGATGATAAGCACTTCTTCGTGTAGTTTGCCATTGTAAATAATTAATTTTCTCAATCCAAAAACAATGCAATACACAAATAACCCTGGAAGTTGGAAGTTTTCAAAATGTTCATCTTTTCGTTTTCTAGTGATTGCTATAGTTGTTAAAAATAAGAGCTCAAACGACATTAATTAAGCTAAGTGAGAGTTTTTCTGTGTGAAATTCAATCATCGAACTCATGAGAAATCAAATCGGAAGCTATTAGATAATTTCTAGAAATAAAAACCCAATCGTAAGCAGAAGTGAATGCGGAAGCCTCACGTGCATGAAACAGACGATAACTTCAAGTGCTATACTCAGTAATAATGTTTTCGATATTCTTTGAAAGAAACCTATATATTCCATGTTGTGTACATTTTTGTCAAAAGTTAATGGGGAGACCACTTGCATATTCCCAACAGATTTCATTCCTCCTGTCAGATTGGTTAGAGTGCATTCACCGAAAACGGAAGCGTTCCATCAAATCAGGAGGACCATATCCAGCTTATGGGACTAGTTTTTAGAAAGCACCGAACTTGGATGTGATTTTTCAATTAGAGTAATGAATTCGATGGCAAACTTCTATCGTTGCATCATCCAATTTAGTTCTCCTGTACATTTGACATATTGAGAATTTTCGCAATCAATCAAGTATATCCACTAATCATGCTACATTCGATTTGGGAATTGTGTCAAAATCTCAACTGAGGGTACTTAAAATGTAGCAGAATATCTCGATTTGCAATAGAAACTCTAGAATTTCTGCATATATATCGAGACATGTAACGTAGTTCGACTCAAACGGTTTAATTAGAAAAAATAATTTTCAAGCAACGCAGGGAATTAAGCCCGATGCTAGATCCTAGATGATGATATAAGCTTTTCTTCCTATCATCCTATCAACAAAGATGCAAGATGTATGTTCGATAATAAACAATTTACTTATGTTTTTAAACAATATGTATGTACATATGTAAACATTTCGTGTAACTCAAGAAAGGTTATTCTTGTTCTTCTGACAATCACATTAACGCTAAGCACGTTCATTTAAACTACTGTTGAAATATTTTGAAATGAAAGTTGCATGATTTTCGACATTATCTTGTTTGTTGAAATTTCTAAATTGCTAGCGATTTGTATTTATTTTTAGACAAGTGCATTATATGAACTGAATGTTTTTGAAGTTTGTATCGACAGCAAATTAATGCACTAGTCGTACTTCATGTTGCAGATACGTATAAGAAGAGCGTAAACCTGATTGTGAGTGTATATATTCAAAGTAAGTGAGAAGCTCTTTACCTATTGTAATGATAGCTTACTCAATTAATGATAAATGTTCGATAATTTTTTGAAGAAATCTTTAACCGCTGATTGAGATAGTGATGCCATCTCAGAAATAGGGATGAATTTTGATAACATGCCATTCAGTTTGTTAGGGTTACTGAATATGATTTCAATGACGTTTATCAACATTCAGAATTACTTTTCACAAGTTATAGTTGTTATGTTTCCGAGAAAAGGAGAGGAATTTCTTACATTTCACTAAAACTGTCTGTATAATGTAGAGAGTGTAGGTATGGGTTTGAGTGCCACAGAAGACTGTTTCATGGCAATCTTGTCTCACAGGACTAAAATATTTAATGAAAACAATTATTGAGGAATATTAAATGCAATTTTCTGAGTCATTTTCCTCCACAACACCATATTGTACACATTCATTTTTGTCATTAGTAAGAAAAGTATTTGGTATTGAAGTATCTCTTGCTGTCCTTCGTAGCCTTTTCTTTGCTATTAATTTAATTGCCTTTTGATTGTGCATAACATCCATTAATTCTTTCACCAGTATCTACCTACTTCATGAAAATGTTTTTTATTAAAACATTAAAAACTGCATGATAACTACTTAACAAAAGACTTTATGTAGGTATAAGAATATTTCACGTTGAAGATATATTAACTCGTACTTAAGTCGACATACCAAGACATCAAGACATACCTACACTAAGCATTTGAATTGAACAAACTGATAAATTTCAAAACAAACTCTCACCATTTTAATTTCAACAGACAAGTCTACGATTGTTAAGGAATCAAGCAGCTGTTATATTATTCTCTAAAGCGATTTATCATTACTCAACAATAATTTATCATCGTTAAACCATTTCTTTATATGAAGTGACAAAGCGATCAACTTGTGTATCGCACAAAATTCTAATCCATGACAAGAGAGGCCAGAAAAAATGTTAGAGATAGTCAAACGTTAACAGCACCACCTATTCATGGATTAAAGGAGACAGAAATCTTTCTTAAGCCAACAACAGAGGCAAGTTCATTATTTTCAAGTTTGATGATTAATTAATAGGGAGCTTTCACTTTCGCTTGACTTATTAACAAGATTTAGTAAAGTCTTAGACAACTCACTACTTCAAAATTGTTTCTTACACATCTATCAATAAAAATTATATGTCAGATTCAGAAATTATCAGTTAAACTTCCTTTCACAACTTGAAGATACCTTGTCTTAAGGAAATTCGGATTTGTTTTGGTTACATTTATTCTATGTGATACCATGCAAGATAACTTTTAAAATGTTTTTCCTCACACTCCGATCAAAAACTCCGCTTTTCGCTTCGTTATCGTGGTGCGAAGTAGCGGACATTTTCCTCGGGAAAAGTGAGCACGTTTTTTCAACGGGTAAGAATGTAAATAGTACATTCACTCGCGAGAGAAAATAGGTAACATTTCCACCTAGTGTAAATTGCCTCACGGACCATAGGCACACTCACCCGTCGAAAATACTCATTACCCGCTGAAAAGCCAACTACTGCGCTCCTCGATAACGCAACTCAAACCGGAATTGTCGAAGGGAGTGTGTGTGAAAAACAAGTATGCTTACCATGGAGTAAAAATACAACATTTCCATCGAGTGTAAATTGCTAACAGGAATGGAAATTATATCTATTTTCTCTCGCGAGTGAATGTAGGTACTATTTACACGTCCACACATTGAAAATACTCACTTTGCTTGAGGAAAAAATATGATATTTCGCACCTCAATAACCATATTATTATTATTATCAAAGTTCCGTGAATCAACTGAATTGAAATCACCTATTGTGTTAATAAAATTTAAACTTTTCTAATACAATTTCCACGGATGTTGAATTATGCACTGTGTATTGTCAATTTTCGGGCAATAATTTCGTTAGGTGAAGTATTATTAGGTGTACAAAATTACCTGAAACAAAACCATTTTAATTGCATAACACAATTAAAAATATCTATGCAAATTGCACTGAAACTCTAATTAGTTTTGTATGAAATTGGTAGAGCAATACGTACTGTTTTTCGTGCTGTCGGAAATCTATTTAGAAAACTTTCTGAATTCTGTTCAGTTTACATTTTGGAAGACAAATGTAGTTTGTTAATAATTAAATTAGACTATCTACCCCAAATGATTTTTGAAATAAAAATAAGATCATTTTCGGACGAATAGTTCAATAATCACCGACCAATTTAATATCAAATGATAAATATCCAATAATCTTCATATTGATATTAACTGAAAGTTTCTACAAATGCCATTGGCGCAAAAAATAAAGTGTAATTCCTTCTTTTAAAGCAATGTCTAGGTTTATTCTAAAATTGTGCAATATAATCGTATATAAGTTCAATGGACAAATTTATTTTTATATGTTATCGATGGATAAATGTTAGCCTAAGGAGAAGAAGAAAAATTTCTTTTAAAACTTTCCAATGCCAGGTAATTTCATAGTCTTGTTGTGCAGACAAAAAATCGAACATTCATCTTAAGTCCGTGCAGTTCTACTGTGTTTAACTTATACATCATCAAATGAATTATCAAGAAGCACATGATGAACGTAACCTAATAGTTAAGACTTTTCGAAGACGTGCAAGGTATTAGGGATTACATCCGAAAAGTTTTTTTAACTTTAAACTTACAGTAGTTGATTCAGAACCATGAATAGCTAGAAACTTTTTCTTCTATTTTTAGTTTTGTTCCGAATGTAAGATAGTAGTGCGAAAAACTTGAAAGATATGGAGACAAAGATGAAGAAACTAGGATCGACTTCCTTTAAGACTTCGGTAGAAGGCAGAGAAAGACAACTGACCTTGTCTGTTAGTTTTATAATTTTCAACTTGACCCGATACATCTTTGAAAGCAACGAAAGCATTTGGAAACATTTTCAAAACTTTATCCAGCAAACTAACGATACCATAAGAATGTTTCTTACGTTTTAATAGTAACTAGGGCTGTGTTTGTATTAGTGTCACCATTTGAACTAAAATTTTAGTTTGAGTTTGTTTGTTTGTTGTCTAACTTTCGACTTGGATTACCAGTAACGAAGTTAATCAAGTCGAATGTGACATGAACATTTTGTGCATGTTACATGTGAAAGACATTTTATGTACATTGGTTCGATAACAAATAAAAGCTAATTGAAAAACGATTGGACTGCACAGAAAACTATTTTTCCCTGAAACTGAGAATTGATTTTTCAACATTTTCATGTTCAATTGAAAAAAAATTCAATATATGGTATATTCCTAACACAAAATTGATTCACATCGGAATGTTTTTTGAAATAAAACCAATTGTCCAACTTTATTTCTTCTTCTATCGATGGCTTTTTAATAAAATACCATTTATACCTACTACAATATGTTCTAAAATAATGAGTCCTTTATAAATTTCCACAATTATTTTATTTGGATTCTTTCAATTTTCACAGAATAATAAAACTTGATTCAATTAACAACATATTTATTGGAATAAAAAATCAAAATCAAAATCATGAGCCTACAATCTCTTCCAACCAATCCACATAGGAGAAGATACGAGTATATACGGTTGGTACTTCTGCTTCACAGGACTTTCTGAAGGACGAGACGCCAACTAGGAAGGGTACATTAACGTTCGCAATTACTAGCGGTTTGCTCGGGAAATTCTGAAAATTTTTGTCCATGTAATAATGTAAGAAAGTTCTTCATAAAAATGAAATAATTACATACATTACATTCAGCACTTTTTTCAGCACTTAATCCACAAACTTGTGTCTCAACTAACCCGGTTGGTATAAAATCGTCTTTTGTATAAGAAAACCTGCATAAGTAAGTATCGATTATCTCAGAACTTTCACTTTCGATTTTCTGTGGTGATCCGTTTCCATATCCATAGGCACTAGCTGCTCTGGTTTTCAAATCTTGATGTGTCCAAATACAAGCGGGTAAATGAACACTGGTATCACGTCTATTATAAAGAACACAAAATTAAAATATATAAATATTAATTCAAGCTGGGAGACTTGTTGTATGGGATGTAGCAGCATTTTTTCTACCCGGTTTATTTAAATAAATTTTCGCAATTTTATGTTAATCCATATTTTATCCACGAAAACATGATTATCAAAAGTCTAATAAATTAGCAAAACTTTGAATGAGTGTGTTTAATTTGGACTTGATCAACTGATTTGCATTTACTTTGTCTCGGCGTAAAATTGAACACGGAAATGCTTACGGATTTTTTTTAACAATTTCCAAAACAACAAGATCGTTGTAAGACTCAGAAGGATCGTATTCGGGATGATAAATAACCCTCTTAATGCCATAATCACCACCATCTGGGAAGTTGTTAAGTTCTGAAGCACCGATACGGATAGTATCCGGAGAATTTCTGCATGAAAATGTTAAAGGATTATTCAACACGGAAAATCAACTTTTGATAAATACTACAATTGATCAGCAAGACAGTGAGCTGAAGCAACGACATGACGATCGCTTATGAGAGTTCCAGTGCACCTCCAGGAAACTCCATTCAAGTTCGACCATCCGATAGCAGCCTGATATAAATTTAAACAGCAATAAGTAAAATTGGTTCACTAGGCTATTGAGGTTTACCAAATGAGTGTGTGGATCGAAGGCTCCTGAATCAAATGGTTTTACTGGAGTAGATCCGAGGCACGATAATGTCTTGTTTCTGTGATAATGATTGCAAACTAGAAAACAAAATAAATTGTATGTCTAGTACATATATGTTTTTTGTGCATTGTCTCACTTTCATCTAAATTCGGGTATGCCTTTATGGTAGCTTTGAATCGTGGATTTTCACCCGGTTTCAAACAGCACGTAATCACATCATCAGCCTTCAGGCCACGATACCCACAAATGTCTTCAGCAATAGATGATGAACATGATGGTTGACAGGACGAAGAGCAGGTCCCTCTTAAACCATCGCTTCGAATACACGGACCTCCGTCAAAAAATGCAGCTTCTGCAACTGTTGCAAGTAGGAAAGCTAGCACACTGGTTGAAATGATTCCTTTCATTGTGATGACTACTGCCCGACTGCTTAGAAGTTTCTTAAATACTCTTGTATAAACAGGCATTCCGAAAATTGCTAATACTCTGAGATAAGTAATTTCGAAAACAAGTTATTCCGGCAGTTTTTGGTGCTTTCAAATACATGAATAACATGAGGAAAAGGCGTTGGTCATTCTTTTTTAAATTTATAAGCTTATAACAATTGGGACAGAAGCAGAGTTCGGCCTTCAGGTGCTATAATTTACTGAGATATAATCAAATTTGTTTTTGACATGTGTTTAATTGTTCGAAAAATCGCAGTTGACTGTTTAGAGACTGCGAAATTATAATAAATTCATAAAACATGTGTTCGCTGTATAAAAATATATATATTTAAATTACTCAAACAAGATACAAAGCAAATTTTAATACAAAATTGAATCGGTTTGAAATTGTCAAGCTTGTCAACCTTATAGTTTGATAGGGCTTTTGATAAATTGGTTGTAAGCAACCACAAAAGCTTTTTTTGGACGAAATATTCGAAAATTGCAATTTCTGTATTTTCGATGGAATTTTAATTTTCAAAATTTTTTTCAAAAGAATAAATTCATTTTCAAAAATCACATTTAGTAAGTTTTTCTAGAAATACTCATTATACAACTTCAAAGCTCGAGAATATTATTAACAAAATTGCATGGAGGAGTTTGGAATGCTAGGCTGCGTTCATGAAACATGATTCCATTGCATTACAGTGCATGTTCAAAACTATAAAAGTGCATTGATGTTCAAACCATTGCACGCACTCTAAAGATAATATTGTTTTTCATGTGAAATATGTTACATATTGATTTTGGAAAAAGAAAAAATTACTATTTTCGGATACAAAATATTTTTTGGAAATGTATTTTCTCATGAATAGTATTCTTGTTTGTTTAGCTTTTCGAAGGTACCTATATCGACTAATTTTAAATTTCGAACACAGCAAAATAGACAAAATAAAAAACAACTTGCAATATATTTTGTTTAATGTCCTGAAAGTTCAACTACTGTTGAAGAACGTCGGGGAATGTATGTATATATTCCCTATTATATGCTATGTATTCATGGATATCCGTGTCTATGTTACTGGTGAAACTTTATCAATATATCTCATTTTATATCAACAATTTATCTAATCGAATGGTCTATTTATTTTCTATGAAAATAATTTATGGTGAGTTCGATTTTTATGTTGGTTATAGCACAAACATGCAACGATGAAGTTCCTGAGACCAAATTCAATTCATTTTGGAAGTATGAGATATAATTGAATGAATGCATGGTACTCTTCTGAAACAACTAAAATTCAGTAAACTTTAATCGTAAGAAATTAACGGAACGAAATATTAGTTTGATCTTTAGTAACCATTCTTTAACTTTAATAATTTGAGGTGTTTATATCTCAAATGGGCATTTGAGTAGGTTATACAAACTAATTAACCTGAATCGTGTAGTGGGATGTGAAATTATCATGAATCCCATGTGACTAAGATGATAACGATAGAAGTGAGGATTGTGTGTGGGTTAGAACATTTACCACAATATGATATTAACATACATATATGATAGATACTCTACAGAAAAGGGTTTAACCACACTATATAGGCTTTGAGAGCTGTTTATTGAAGACGGTTGGATATCAAGATACGAAATAAGATATTATAGCTGATCTAGGTGAAGTTAAATTAGAATACATTTAGAGATTGTTGTTGCGGTTGCAGTTCTGCCAAGTATCCTTTGAGTTTTGAAACGTAGCTGGAAGCTTATTCATCAATATTGATTTCAGACTGTTTCATTGAAGTTTCAGGTTTGACTAATTACAAGTTTACAACAAAGTATAATGCAAAGATATAGTTTCTTGTAAGTTTTGATATCTTGAAAACGTCTTTTGGTATCAATAGTTTCAATGGCATGTAATAAAAAATCGTCGAATGAATGTGAATCCTTGGAGAGAGTTTTATATATCTTGAAATTATTTTTCTCTCTATTCACGTAAAGCAATTCTAGAGTTTTAATCAACGCAGTTGGAAATAAATTCGTTTTGCTTAGTCATCTGAGAGACTTAAATTTACATTTTCAATTGTTAGCAAAGAGTGAAATTCTAATGCAATACAAAGAAGAAAATCTTAAAAAGTAGTTAATTAAAAATCTCACAAAGTATTTGAATAGAAATAAGTTTTATTATGCTTTTGCATATTCTCAGTTGCAATCATCCAACTCTAGTTCGTATGCGAAATGAATGCTGATGGAACTCAAATATTATTATAATATTATTTTTATTTGCCAGCTTTATTAGACAGGGAACTACAGGAAACTTCTTTTCTGATTGTCTTCAGAATATCCTTCAAGTTTTTTGACTCGCAGAAAAGTTATCTTCACAGGACACGTCCCACTTCAGGTGACCGAACCAACACAGTCCGAAAGCAAGAATTCTTGTTCAGAGAACCTACAAAACCTACTTTTTGATAAAAGGAATATTCGTGACTATACCACAAAAATCTGCACAAAAAAACGAAAAATTTCAAAAACTTTTTTAATTTGTAACATAATGGAAAGAAATTTTATGCAATTTCAAGCAACAGAAGATTGCGTCCACTAAATTTTTTCTAGAACGAAGGACTTCTATAGGTTTACTATAAAAATTTTGTTTCAGAAATCCTTAGATTTTAAATCGTATTTTTTAAACTTACTGCTCACAGTTTGTGGTTCAAAGCGTTCACCACCGATATTTGACACTTGAATCACAGGAAAACTTTATTTTACGTTTTGGAACGTCGTTTTGTGAAAAAAGAACAATATTAAATTGAAACGAATAATTGAATTTTCCTTACAACCATTGCAAAGACACGTTTTTAAGATGCAAATTAAGCTAATCATGAGTGCTTTAAATGCAGTACGCGTCAGATACTAGGTTTCTGTAATTCCCCTATTCTTACTGTTAAATTAAAAGTGCTCCAACTTTCTTAATATTAAGTTAAGGAACTTCCTTTGCTGGTCAAAAGGAAAACTTATAACAAAAGATGTTCAAAATCCAAGTTAATGCAAATTTTTGAGGTGACTATATTTGGTATTCTTATGTGTTTTTGTTTCTTGCGAGAAATGAAGACGTTATTGCATAAAACGAATTCACCAACTGCCTTGTAGATAAAGAAAATGTTATCATAAGATTGCTTCTTTATTCAAATAATGTGCGAAAATCTTTATCCACTGGTTTGACCTGTGACGCAAATTAGAAGGTTGGATTTTAACAAGTAGTGCGGACATCAGGATCTTTTTATTTTATGAAAATCCATCTAGATTATTCTAGTTCAAATGACATAATACTATATGTCTGTATCTTGCCCTTGACATTTTCTTAGTATTTTAAAAGTATAGTTACTGCTCGCGTCATCATGCTTTGTGATAAGTTTTGTTTAATTTCTTCAACACGTTTTAACGTATACAACGTATTGGCTTTTGAAGTTACTGTAAAAATTCCATTATGTTGTTTTAATTGAATTGATTGAACTCGAAGTGTTTTTAATTAAGTTTTCAATTGAAATTAGTTGTGCAGTTTTTAATAGCTTCACTCCGACTCAAGCCATAAGGTTTTCTTGACACAGAGGACAGACATTTTTTTTTCAATCGATTAAATTTTATTTTCAAACAATTTAGTTGGTATTGCACTTGTACTTCGTTCCACTTGGTTTTTAGACTGTGTGCTTATCGTCCGCATAACCTTTCGAACGACCTTTTGAATTGAAGTTCGAACTTTTTTGACATTTGATACCTTCGCTTGTTACTAAAACAGAAAAAAAATTATTAACTTATATTACTTCAACAATATATTAAAATACTTGAAACTATCACTGAACGGTACAATAAAATCTCAATTTAATGTTGGCATTTTCGGAGACAAAAACCTTTCGAAATTGGGACTTTGCTATAATGCCAATCAAAAGGCCAGTTGTATGAAAGTTCCGTCGATTAGCACACAGCCTTAATTGATTTTGAGCGGAAACCTAGAGATAGTTGAAGCTTTTCTTTCATCCTAAACTTATGACTTCTTTTTATGTACGGAAGGTTTCCTTTATGTTTTGTAATAAGCCACTGATTATTGTGAGTTTCTTTTCTTTTAAAATTGAAGGTATCTTTGCATAGATTCACGTTCTTACTTTTTGAATACCTATGGTAAATTCATTTGTCTTTTCGAAGAATTTTCGCGATGAAATGTTAGTTGACCTGGCTGTGTGTGCTGACGAACCTCGATTTGTAGAACAAAGGTCACTGCCAGCTTAACCTGTTTGAGACACTTGTAGCCTGAAATTGAAACCAACCTTAATCTGGGTGCAAGTAGGTAACACATATTTTGCAATGTTCCAGCGTCGGTACACGATAGTTTTCTCATTTAGTGAGAGTGAAAGTAAAACTTTCATCATTTCTTCCAGGTATTTAAGATACTCTACTATAATATGATACGATATAAAATGTAACTCAATTTTTTTTTTTTTCAATTAAATTAAAAACTTAACCGTCAGGACATCTGGTCTGGTCTAAAAGTGTGCTCCACCTGTAAAAATAAAAAAACCCATGAGTTTTATGGTATTTAAGCGCCGGTCTTCTTTTCCCGAATCAAATCTATCAAACGACTTTGAGGGGAAAACCTTGCCTCTAAGTTTTTTCAACTCTTCAGAGAAGGAACTACTTGCACTACTTGCTCAAAAATCACCAATAACTAATCAGCAGAAGCTCACCTCGCGAATTCCAACATTGATCCATCTCTGATCATTTATTCTATCATTGATCATTAGCAATTGAACGATTCTTGTCCACTCAAGAGGTATGGGGGTCAACCACACCACATATCCCTTAAACCACTCAGATGCGTAGGAAAACCACGCCACACATCCGGAAACTGAAAACACGTATATGGAGATAAGCTACGCCACATGTCCATCAAAAACACTAACATGGGGGGGACAACCACGCCACACATCAAAATACACAAGGGAGCTGGATCACCACGCTACCACCTGTCTAACATTTTACCCGGGAATTGTTCATTTTAATTCCTTAAAAAAATCAGGTTACTCATAAAGTAAAACTTATTATTCTGCGAGGCGTTCTTCTTTTAAAAATTCACAATTTTAAAAAACCAAACTCTTCAAGAGAAACTCCATTAATTTTTGGAACAGTAAACTCTTTACCAAAGAAACTCTATTAAAACGATCAACTTAAGGGGAGAATGCCAAATAACCTCAGTGAGAATACTCACTCTAGAAAATCGATCATCTTGAAAACCAAAGAACACAGTGAGGATGATCACACAAATAAAACGATCAATTTTTACTAACAAACTAAAGAAACTCAGTGAAGATAATCACTCAAATAAAAGATCAACTCTTACTTACAAAGTAATGAAACTTCGTGAGGATAATCATTTTATTAAAAGAGCAATTTTTGAGGAAATACCAAAAAAACTCGGTGAATACTCACAGCAGGTTGTCAATACTCTGTCACTTTTTAATAAAACTCACTATTTGAATTAAAACTCACTATACTGTTGAGTGATAGACTAAAAATGTCGTCATCTCAAACATGTCTTTTGTAACCCAAATAATCTACCCCATCACCTATTTTCCCTAAAGACTTCATCAACCTTGTATCCCTATCAGGGCCATCCCGAGGAATATTTGGTCCCACAATCCTGAAACTGATAAGTTGTCCTCGACAACCTAAAAAGGGACAACAAAGTATTCAAAAACAAGTACATTCCATTACTGCATTTATTCCTTTAAAACTCCTATCGATATTCATTTATCTAATAATGAACAAGAACATCCTTACCGGCCAGTCCAACCTTAAAGAAATTCGCCGTGACCCAGGCTCGTTGACGACTCAGTTGATAAGAACTCCGTTGAAAATAACTTTCGGCAACATTGTATCAACTCAGCAGCAACATTATATTACACTACTTTTCTTCATCGGAAACATACATAGAGTTGGGATGTGATAGCTTTGTTTTACCCGTTATTAATTTGATGTTTTATCAAATTATTACATATCAAACCGCACAAGCTTTCTGGAACAATGGGTTTCATATAACAAAGTGCTCGTGTTGAAATTGGTACTTACGTATTTTGTTGTATAAAGAAAATTCAAATAAGGATTTCATTCATAAGACGTATTGTAGGCATCGGCTTAAATATATGGACGTGGATTAATTTGTTTTCCATACAGCGATTTGTCAATTAACTTGAACAACAATAGGAGTTTATGCAGATTCCGAAGGACAAATTAGGCTTTGTTCTTTATCGGGAGTTAGTCAGCACATAGTTATTTGTGCATGTTCATTTTATGCTTGTTAAATACCCTTAACGGCAGGACAGTATCACTTAGATTGATGCTACTTCAGACATGACTGACGCAGAAGAGATAACTTACATAATGCTGTTTAATATATGTAACTGCGAGAACAGGATAACTTGCATTCACTTCGTAATGTCCAAATTGTGATACGAGAAGAAGATAAGGACAAATATTATTAAATGAAAATTAATAGAATCCGTTGTATTGTATCAAATTCTATGACACTTATCTTAAGGACACATTCATATAGTTTTCGTATAATGTCTGCGCAATGTCACTGTTATGATAATCCAATAATTTCTGCTCTATTTGGTTGATACTCCACAATTTGGATTAAAACCTCAAGTGAGATATTAACGGTTGGTTATTGGTATGAGTTTGAGGGTTTAAAGATTTTTTTAAGCTAATAACTTATAGATACATATTGGAAGTTCCACCTAAAAAATCTACATTTCACTCATTATTCTTACCGAAATGATAATAAGTTCTATAATTTAATTATCATTTAAGTAAATATTACAGACAACATAGCTTTGAATTTGAATGAAACATTCAAAAACAAGAAAACAACTTGAATTGACCAAACTGTTATAAAAGGATATAATTTAATATTCTTAACGTTGTTTCAGAAATCCATAATTGATTAATTTTTCAAAATATAAATTCTCGTTCTTTAGCCTACCACCCTTTGAATGTTTCGAGAAATAACAATTTTACATTCGATTAATCAAGCATATAATTGTGAAGAAAATAATGAGGAAAGTAAAATGCCTTTGCTATTTAATTAAAATTAAATTTGAAATAATCCGTGGAATATGTAATTTGATGAATTATTAATGATAAAATCATTATTTGTTTGACCTGTGTTCTTCAACGCTAAGTTCAAGAATGGACTTGTTATTCAAATACTCATTGAGAATTGGCCTATTTGAGTTACATAAAGCACAAGCTTTGATGTCTTGTACCACCAGTATATTGATTTCAATTTGTGCCATCAATCAATATAAGCGTGACTACATACGTTATGGAATCCATGGATGTGTAGGCGATTTCTAAAAGATTTTTTATGAATGAATTGTTAGAAAATTTAATAAAAAACTTACATATCTTATTAAAATTTATACATCATGCAAAATTTTCCGAAATGTATCATCCTTAAAAAATGATAAATTTTCTCTACGTGTCCATCTTGAAATTTAAATCAAAAATCAACACAACAAATATATGTGATGTATATCCAGTCAGGAGACACCAGAAGGAGACCCAGTTGTATTTGAACTTCCAAACAAATTGTGCTTATCAATCAGGGTTTTGAGATGGACGAGTTTTCCCTCATAACCGCACAACGAATAAAGGTGGCGTATGTACCTACTCCCCCCTTTTTCGACTGCTATAAAAGCAGCAAAATTCAATTTGTTCACACGACAAATCTTTTACCACAGGGTGGAAAGTTCCAGAAAGACCATGACTTCTACAAGACTCAACCACAATTTAACAGGAACTGATGGCCTAAAAATTATTTTCCAGATTCACAGTTCCTCTGAGGTGTTGTTTTGGGGTTCCTCATATACATGAATGTGTCTAGAGCTCTAACCAATTTGTTCCATCGAATAACTCTTGCTAGAGCTGGACAAGGTACACTTGTGCTTCTCTGCACTTTTTGCTAAACCTTTATTATTCATCACAACTTTTGCATTTCTGTTTAATGTCGTAGAAGCTCAAAATTATGTATCCGTTCTCAAACACATGTGAAAGTTAACCACATTTCTGTTTCTGTGGCTTGTCTACCCATGTACAAAGCTTTTTTGAAATAAATACTATGAGTTAAGATGATAAGTTTAGTTAATAATGTGGCATCCAATTATTTGCTGTGAAAGGTTTTTGTACCTCAGTTTCAACAAAATTCTTGTATAAACGAATAATTTACATACTCGTTTGAATTTTAAAATGTCATGAAGGTATGTAGGAGATTTAAAATTTAATAATATTAGGAGTGATATGTTGTCATAGTTGAGGTACTACATATGTCATTGATCAAACAAAACGCACTTGAGTAAACATATAAATTTAGAAATATGAATAGTGTTACGGGTGTACGGGAATACTGTTACGGGTGGCCGTATGAAACGGGTAAAGGAGCAACATCCCACAACCAACGACAAAGCCGAGAATATGAAGTGGACATCGGCAAGAAAAAGGCAGGGAACCTTAAAGAAGGGCATCGGCGGGGGATTTCGGGTGATAGCTCGTCTCTGCCCTGAAGGTTGAAGTCTCTGGAGCAGACCCGGCTCTTACACATATAATTCGTAGGACCTTAATCGGACGGAAGCAGAATCTGACTACGAATTATATGGGAAGAAATAAATTAAATAAGGTAATTTCTTTTCAGTTGTAATAAACATATTTAACAGAGTTTTTTTGACCACTAGAACTGTGAAAAATTACGAACTTCTATACTTCTTGATCGACAAGGATAAACTGTTTAATGTCTCTTGCCCAGTCAAATTTATATATGTATGTAAGTTTTTCGGTGCAGCCTGTATATATTTCCTTGTTGTGTCGTTATCAGCCTTATTAAATCCTCGTCCAATATTTCTTAATTATTGCGGTCCTAAGACCACCCTATAGACAAAACTCCGTCACAATGTCCTTACTCTCAAGAGAAACATTACTTTATGAATCAGAGTAACATGGAATTGATCAAAGTGGCATGTTCATTTGGAATTAAGAGGGAATCTGTACAAGTGAATCCTTGGAAATCTGATTTAATAATTATTTATAATCGTGTTTGGATTAAGGTGTTATGCCCATTGACACTACCGTTTCGAAACGTTTGTGATATGAATCAATCTAAAAGGGATTAATTTAATGTAAACTTTTCCCGAACCACTAATGGACTGTAGAGGAAATCCTTGTTCCAGGTCTAGCACAGTACATTGAAATCATGTTGTACATCCTCATTTTGTTTACATGGACAATAAACTACAGGAGGTGGTGGTGTAAGATGAAAATGCTCTATCGATTACCTGGTTTAGATTATGATGTATAAGTCGTGTTACGTATTGAATGCTAAGTTATACACGAAAGTGATTTCAATGCAGTGTATTGATTTGTAAGCTTGTATTATGAATTATTTGATATGTACACCTAGTTTCAGTTAATCGCAACCATATCAGGATTAATTCCTTTAATTTTGTTAAACTTGTACGTGATGTTGGTTATGGTAATGAAAAAAATACCAGGCCCATTGGACAACTTCAATTCTAGTTTATTTCAAAGTCAAGATAGTGTAGCGTCAAATGAAGTGATATTTTTATGTGAATGTTATACGTAAAATTAAGTTTTCGTGAAAACAAGGTACTTGCGAAAATATAATGAAGACAGGAGAAACAAAAGTTTTCTCACTTCTAATATAATTTGCAGATCCATTCAGTTTCATGGCCTGACATCAAATATCAGGCTATAACTCTCTCTCTCGAGGGCAAAGTTTGCTGGTTTAATGGCAACTTTGAACCGGCACGTCTTCAGTTCTTATATAATTTCCAAAGAATGATTTTTGCATTAAAGTCAGTGACGACAAACGATTTAATTTTATTTCGTGTTATCTACAAGAAGTGAAGAAAACTTTTTCCATAACCTTAAGCGAAACTTTCCAAGGATGATTGGGCCTTACTGCGTCCTAGAATTTTTCATAACTTCACCAACAGACTTACGTTGTTTGACGTTTTGTTGGTAATTTAGTTACTGAAAGTAGTTGAAATGAGGTAATTATTTTCATAAATATTCAATGAAGGTAAATACGTTTCTGACCCAAGGGTATTAAGTGTGCAAAAGCTGCGTAACAAGTAGTGTCGTCAAGGGATCAAACTTGTTTTGCTCGTTCAGTTTTGCTACTTCACGTATGTTTAACGTTTACACATTTCATTAGGTGAGATGTTAACTTAAAATTATTAATTAATGAATAATATAAGCGATTTCGATATATTTTTTTGGAATGAAGCTATCATTAAAGTCAGGTTTTGGGAATTGAAGCTCAGTATCTCTGGTCAATCTATGTAAGAAACCATAATCTGCTGTGTACATATTGAACTCACAGGATATTGAATTACCAGCACATTAGTAATGGAATGGTGAGAAAGTTATTGGGATAGGTTACGACTCGTCAAACAACTTTGTTACGTGGAAGTATTTAAGTTCCATACTATTTACTATTGGTCATCTGATATCAATGTCAGCCTGGTAAAACGCGTTTTCATCTTGGTTGAAGAATCTTCTTTTTATCTACGTTCAAGGACAAATAAGCATAGAAAATGTATAACATCTGGATTGAAGCGAATTTACTTTTGCTAGAAGAACAGTTGAGATAAATATTCAAAGAACGAATGAAGGATCAAATACCTGCAATCGGTTCTGGGTTTGTCCATACAAAATTACCCAGATTCGTATTAGTTCTAATTCGGTACTTGTTATATCAATGTCTGAGATCTCAAAATTTACTGACTGAATTAAGTTTTCCGTCTGATTTCCGATCGAATTCCGTCTGATTTTTTTACCCGGGAGATTTTTAATATCTCAATATTTTAATCTAGATTCAATAATAATTTTCTGTAGCTTTTAAAAATATTTCACCGGAATTCAGCAAACGAATTTCAATGTTTCCTCAATTAATCGTTCAATTCTGGCCTCAAGCTTGCAAAAACAAAAAGAAGTAAAAATGAAAGCAAGAACTGTCGTAACAACTCACCAATTACATTTGTCTACCACTTTGATATATTGCCAAAAGTTGTGTTTGGGCAATTAATCAAAATGTTTCTTGGATCACATCCTTCTCAATGGAAAAACATTCAATTTCAATACCAAGAAAATTTTCAAATAAAAAACACTTAAAGACATCTCTAAGATTTTATGGCAATTCCTTGGGACTTACTTTAATTTGATGGCATGACGAAACAAAATATCTATTCTTTCACTCTTGTACAGACCCAAGGGGAGACATTGTTTTGGCAATGACAAAGTATATTTTGTTTGAGAAACTCATTGCACTTAAGAAATAAGAAATATTGTTTGAAATTCTTGTAGTCATTTCATATTTCGCACTAAGTTACCCACTGGACATATTTCTGGATTCTGACGAGATATGACTACGAGGTTTATTCATAATAATCTTTATGTAATCAATAATAACATGTCAATTTAAACGGCTTTTCAAACCACTAGTTTGTCACAAATGTCACATATTTATCGATATAGATAATGGCAACATTTCTGTCCCATGATTCATGAAATACGTGAAACAGTGGATATAAAATAATCTTCAGATATAAAATAATTACAATTACAGCAATCAAATTGTAAAACTAAATGTCAATCGGAAGATTCAGCTTTTTGTCCTGCATTAAAAATAACTGCCTTTCCATAAGAGTCACTTCGAGTTAGAATCATTTTGAAGAAATAACTAATGATGTTATTCAATAATTTTCTATACCAGGATGTATAACCTTAATTTCTGCAAAGCTATTTGAATTTAAATCATATTGTACATACCTACATAGGTATATGAGGATCATGAGGTCATCACCACAGCTATTAAAGGTGTAACAAAGGGTGAAGAATAAAACCAGATAAATATATTGTGAAAATTTTTCACGTAGTTTTTATGAATAAATTGAATCAAATGCGATTAATATTCAGTTCTCGTTGCCACAGGATATATATACACGAGTGAATTTTTTCCATTCAACAATCAGTAAATTGTTACACTCTTAAATGTCACTTTCCATGCATGCTAACAATGATTGATGAAATAACTTGACGAATGCTCAGCAAACCAATGCCATATTCTCGCGGACACATACCAGGCAAATCAATTCAGTGGAAGGGTAAGCTACCCTTAACATTCCTCTTGAGCTTTTATCTGCGAGATTCTGATACATTGCTTTTTCAGTCAACAAAACCCTCTGCAGTTGTTTCTATATACGAGGAGACTGTAAAATGTTCTTTTACAAGTCACTACAGTATACTACAAATTCCAGGCATTGAACATGCTACCAATTGTTGGCTATCTTGAATACAGAAATTGTTTCAGTAATGAAGAAGGCTTGAGATTTTAATTTTTTTTTTCAACACCTACATATTGTGGTTATAAGTTACGTTCTCTGTTCTTTTAAATCAATATATAGCCATTATACCTACATTTCACAACTGACTGTTTCGTTTTCTCTGATTAAATACCCCGCCTATAGGTTCAGAAAAATATAATGAATTAAGGTAACCACACGAGTGCTAGCACAATTGACATATGTATACAACCATCTGGCTGGTGATAGTCCTGGAAATACTGCAGAAATCTATGAAATTACAAGTCACGATTAACAACATAAATTTCAACATCCTTCTAGTGTTGCAGGTGATATTGAATTTCACCATGAAATAATTGGTGAATAAAATGTTCCAGGTATTAGTTTATGTCACATACATACATATGTCAAGTTTATTGAAATTCTTTATACTACACTTTATAGTACGAAATCAGAAATCTATTGAAATGGAATTCATTGTCATACTATGTAACATATCAAAAGCTCAATTGTGTTTATCCCGAAGGACTTATTACTACAATTCAAAATAGTTCTGATAAAAATATATTGCATTTCGAAATATGTATATTAAAAATATTTCATTTCCTACATGAAGCCACGAATTAATTATTGGCGTGATACGACATTTAAAACATCCCACAAAATTTCATTTAAGTTTCCTGCCACTATCAAAGAGTGTTATATATCACATGATCATGATAATCATTTTATAATAACTTATTTGGTTAGTAATGTTTCAAGACGAATACGTACATATTTATATTAGAAAATGGTCTCAGTAGGCGGAAAAACTAGCACATTACTGAAAAAATTTTTTCAAAAGACTAGTTTCGTAGTCAAGTAATAAACTTGAGTTTAGCAAAATTTTTTGCCCACCAGTGCATGTTTCCTGGGGCAAAATGATCGGCGCAAAACGGGATACTTAAATTTTTTAGATTTTTGTAGAAAAATGGAATTCAGGAGAAGGAACTTAGAAATAAATGTAAAGAGATCGAAACTAGGACGCGTAAAACAGAAATTGATTATGTCTATGCATGTATTTAATGTACGTCCTTATATTCGCAGTCAGCCGAAGGATGGGTTATATGTCACTTGTGTTACGGTTGTTTCAATAATTCTTACAATGGAAGTAACCAATAGTACCAAAGGAGTTAGTTGTGAAGGTTTCCAGCTTGACTGACGCATGTTCTCATTTTGTTCCGAGCCATTTCCAGTTATCCAGTTATGTGGCAAAATTTGAGTTCCTATTGCTTTTGGTGTACTATATAATTTAGTGACTTAACTCGTAGAGCCTAGTTTTTGTATAAATTTTGTTATCTGCATAAAAATTATTTCATCAAACAGTTTAGTTTTCTTTATATGAGGATTGTTTTCTTAAGTATCTCATTTTGCCCCGGTCTCCCCTGTATCTGTTCTTTTAAATAAGAAATGAGTTTATAGTACCGTAATAGATGTTAAGATTACAGAGCGCGAAAGTGTATTAATTGCCTGCTTAGTTCATGTGAATTAGGATGTAATATAATTTTCTACAAAATCCTTGAATTTTAAAACCGTAGGATATAACGTTCATCAAATTTATATCTCATCAAGCTTAAACTCTTCAAGACAAGAAGTTCAAAATGTGTGCCACTATCTAATTAATGTTGAGTACGTAACCCTAACGTATTGATAAATTACAAAAATCTGTCAAAAATGATTTTTACGCTAGCATGAACCATGTAATCATGTTATTGAAACGGTGTAATGTTCTCATATACGTCTATTAAGCTGAGATAATTTGTATTTGTTAAATAGAGATACCTGATTATGTTGACTTGATTTATGTCAAATTATAAAACGCCTTTGTTGTTTTCGTCAGAATATCCTTACTGCTTCTATTAAATGTAGGTACTCATATCCGTTGAATTTTACATAAAATATGAAAGCTTGAAGGTTCTTGAAAAATCAAACTATGGCTTGTCGAAGAAAAATTGTTTGACAAATAAGGGAAAAGAAGTGATGAATATTGCTCACTGACATTTTACTTCGTTAGTGAATTGTACATGTCTATGATAGAACAATAGACAATCACACAAACATCAGTTAAAATGCCACAAAATTAATAAGAACGTCTTTATTTGTTCTAAATTGGCTCCTTCTGCTTGAAGTGCCATTGAAATTGTTTTCAAATTATAAACAGAAGTGGCCAATTCACCTTGAGTGCCACTTGATGGTGTTTCCGTGTTGAACATAAATCACTTAAGACGTTAAACACATCTTGAAATTAATCTCAGTCATGTACCACAAGGAGACCAATAGTGGACAATAATTAGAGAGTACCTATTCAGGATAGTTTCATTGATATTTAAGGAATAATGAACATAATTTTGTTCATGCATACAATCCGCGACACACGACACAACGATCATTATAACGTACAACTGCAATGTACCTACAATTGCTTGTTGAATTATTGTATTTTGCGAGGATGAAACAAGGAAACCCTCAAAGAACAAACAAGTACATTCTGATTGCAACGAGAAGTCATTAAAGCTAATTTCACTGCAGAAGGCATAATTAATACGCTTTTAGATTGTAAAGAGTTATATTCGTGTCTGTACTTCGTCTGCTGTGTACTGTATCCGTGTCCTCTGGGAATTATTACTGTCTTTAATTCTACATATCTTGTGCAAGTATATACGATCCACTGCATCACTGAAGATTCTCATAATCGAGAACGCATTCTGGAGAACTCTTTAAACCCCTTGAGATCTTATAATATATTTCCTCAGTCAAAAGGATGCGTTCTTGATCAAGTGATACACAAATTATATTAAGAATACCCTCATTTTATGATTTAGTGATTTTTGTGTTTATTTTCACAAAATTACATGCTACAAGTGTATGATCCGTCAAACTTGACAAACTTGACAAATTGTCACCATGAGACGCTGCCAGCATTTGGACATTGTATGAACGTTTAAGTGAAAATGACTTTCACTAACAACAGAAGATTAATGTTTTCTATCAAGAACCTTATGGAAACCTGATTAAAGAGCATTCACTTAAGACGGGTGACATGCATTTAAACAAGAAATTTGCATCGTTAGCTCCAATAAAGCTTCTTCACATAAATTATCTCGAGGATATCAGAGTTCTTAGTTTGAAACTTTAAACAAAAACCGTATATGATTTGTGAGCACTTATTTTGCTATAGTTATGTACATTTAATCGTTCACGAAAGCACTTTCTTTTATATTCAACAATTTCCGAAATCAATCGTACCTGATAGCAGTACAAATGGAGTGTGAAACATTTCGACGGCGATAGCCTTTTTGAAAATGTTCTGCCAGGCATTAACTGCTCTGAATCAGATAGTATTTACTTCATACTTTTGATGACTTCAGTCTATGCTGTGGAAAACTTTTCATTTGAATTGTTAAATATTTTGAAAATCTGTTGAATAACTATGAAATTAAAGTTATTTGTTCGAAACAATGCCTTACAATTAGTCTTAAAGATGAAAGTTAATGTTAATTAATGATCCCTGTGCTTTAATTATGACGTGATTTATGAATAGTATGGATAGATTAAATATAGTATTTTCGATTTCGTGACGAAAATAATTAGGACTCGTCGTAAGTGTATACATTTACCCATAAGTATAGAGCTGCGTATCATTTTGTAACTGAGTTTCAATATATTCCTTGTTACTTATTCAACAACAAAAATCGTAACTTTAACTGCAGGTTATGGTTATGATGTGTTTTTACATATTACATCAACCTATAACAAAAAAAGTTTTTTTGTAACTGTACATGTTGGCCAAAAATTATCAAGTACCTTAAGTAAATAAAACTTTAAAGGTAAAATACTTGTATTTTCAAAATACATTCAGTGGGATGGACTTGTTTAAGCTAAAGAAAGCTGATATTAAACTGCCAGCCGTCCCGAAGCTATAGAAATCTTTCAGGTCTGCAGACGGAATTATATTACAACCTTCGATAAACGATAGCATTTCATTGCGTATTGCATTTATCATTAATTGCTGGAACCGAAATGTTATTATATTATAGTCAATAGTTGGAACGGATTTTGAAACTTTTTCCGCCTTCGTAGGGATAGTCCGTGTAAAAGAAGGATAACAAAATGATTTGTATGTTAAGAAATATCTTTGACATTTTTATATATCCATTACAATGTCTTCCAGTTTTATAAACATCGATGCTGAGAATATTTTTAAGCAAATATAAAAATAAATGTTTATTTCCTATTTTGTATAAGAACGTTTGCCATTCCCTAGATTTCTTCAAATTTATTCCATATCAAGCGATATTTATCGGACATTTTCACAGCAGGATATGTTTAGATATGGTTGAATTAAAATAAACGAATCAGTCTTTCTCTGCCAGGACAATAAATATGAATCTATTTCACATTATCTGACTCATATAAGTCACAAAGTCAACACTACCCTTCTCTTGAGGGATGGTCTTACAATGGATGTTTTCATGGAAAATGCTATGGGGAAAAGAGGCAAGCGTAATACATTACGTCCACCACTCGACATAGCACGCGACCTTAACAACTTCCGCATATATCAAAAGTTTTGATTTATTTTCTAGGGATATCGTACACAGGATTTTAGAATCATTTTTCCAACATTTCCAAGCACATATACAAATGGACATTCTTCTTCTTTATCATTTGCATGGTACTTCTCTGTTATTTTGAAAACGAGTGTTCATATAAGAGTGAATTTTTGAAAGGGTTCCCTTTGCTAAGCGAAAGAAGTATTATTACAACTTTCTTTACATTTGTCTTGCACTCCTTGAACTAAAATGAATGTACTCATTTACATATTTCTTCTCAAATATTCACGATGTTCAAACAATCGAATGTTTTAATTGAAGTTCTTGCAGATTTAAAGCAGGAGAATCCTTCAAAAAGCGTAAAACCCTTTAATAGCTTTTCCAACATGTACCCGTATATCTACATACATTTTTGATACACAATATAAACGAGCTAATAACAAAACAGTTTCAAATCAAATCCGATTTACATAAACTGTTTTTTGATGTATGAAATATGTGATTTTAGAAAGTACTTTACCTATTGTACATGCAATGGAATGCTGAAAATAATGAACAATTATGATTTTGTTTAACGTCATTAATTGGAAAAATATGTAGCTTCTGCTGATTGTGAATGTTATTATAGTACCAAATCATTATTTGTCAATCACGTGGGTAAATATATTAAATTTTTGTATAAATTGTGGTCATTTCAACTCTGTCCAGGCGTCGAGCAAATCATGAACCTTTGTTTGACTGTTATTACGAGTTTTCATTAGCAAGGACGAAATGTATTTTGAATTGTATATTTGGTGCAAGAGCTATCAAACTTTATGTATATTATGCGCTGATTAACTGAATTCTTACAAGTGAAAGTGTTCCTGTCTGATAGCTAAAAATGTCACGACATAGTTTTTGTACCTACTGAAAGAAGTAGAATGTTAACGGAAATAAGGACAAGTCACGCAATTTTATCAGGAAAAGTTTTTGAATACCGAGACCAGAAAAATTTGGAATTGGACATAATTTATTTAGAAAATTGTCATCATTTTGCTGGTTTCGTTAAATCAAGCAGCCTGATCAAGCTGAAAGTCAGTTGTCTGTTTTTACAAAAACAAAATTGTTGGAAAATGTTTGGCACAAGGACAATGGTTGATGGTAGAACCTAATGTTAGCAATGTAAATATCATTTCCTTAATGCTTTTCTTAGTTACTGGTCCTCAAAATTAATCACCTCCTTCAAAGGCTGCTATTTTGTAAGCATTAACCCAAAGTATGAAAAAAATTTAAGACATTAAGTAGTGTTATATTTTTTTTATCAGGATAAATTTGTAGTGTCAAAAATTCACTGGTGAGCATTTTAGGAAAATGTTATGGGTCAAGGTGCCGCTCAATTTTCATGTCGAATATAAATAAAGTTTAATTTAAGTCAAAATAACATGAAAAGATTAGGAAGTTACCTAATAAGATGTTCGTGTTTTCATTTTGAAACGAAATTAACTTTCATTTAGGAAGCGACGTAAAAATTTATCGTAATGTTTTTGCTTTGAAGCTTTGAGTACAATTAGCTATTCAAGATACAAAAAAGTGAATAAATTTATTTATGAGCAAATATATTGTGAAGCCAACTATAAGACATCAGACATAATTACAAGATAAGAAGTATGTAGGTACCTATAGGAAGCCTGTAACAGTTTTATTTCTTCCTTAGCTCGTATGTGTTTTTTCTGTGAATAAATTGTTATTTTTATATATAGATATAAATTCGAATTATTCTCCTTTAGCTATATAATCATCTGAATTCTTTTTTGCCATTAGAGATACAACTTGGAAAAATGTTTCAAGAAAGCACTCCATTGAAATTTCAATTAAAATTTCAAAATGTTTTAACCAACGAACTTTTCAAAAGATTGTTGTTTCGAATATAACGAACGCTCTTAAGCATACTAACGAAACATGTAGGAGAACGAATGTAACAAGGATGCATACTGAAGATTTTAAGGACACCCGCGTCTCATTTACGGAAAGCTGGCACACTTGTGTCATTCAAAAATTTCTTTATGATGAGTAGTCCTTGATAACAAAACACACAGCCGACACGTGTCAAGAATTTGGATGTGATCCCAACCCTATGTTTTTGTATATTCATGGGATTAACAAATTATTTTCAGGAGTACGTCCATAATATGATTTATATTGAAACGCCCTTAATAACAAGCACTACAGACCCTCAGAGGGATGACCCTGTACTGGAACTATTTCTCATTTGTGTATTGAACCAACCTTAACAGCAGGAAATGAGACTATGGGTGATTCTAAATCCAACTTTATCTGCCAGTCTTCAATTGTACAATACAATAACTCCATGCCTTCGATACACTCATTCATATACGGTAAGCGTTACCTAAACAATTTTCGCTTTTATACGTTTCTATCTATAACCCGAAAGAAAAAATATAATAGAATTCACTTTTTATGTAACCCACTAGACCTATAAATCGTTGTCTACGATAAGACACATTTTAATGGCTCTCAGTCTTGCTGGAATTTTATTTATTCTGAAAATGGCCAGTTTGTGGAATTATATTAAAAAAGATTTCATCTAGCAAGGATTTTGAAGAGTTACTCATTGGCCATGTGTCTATAGCTACAAAAATAGCAATATCAAAAGTATAATAAAAAAACCATTCGTAGGCAATCATTTTCGAAAATCTAATTAATGGACAGCAATTAAGAATTTACGGCGTGATTTGGCTAGAAAACACTTTTGCGTTTTCAACTCTAATTAACTTTCTTTTTCTTTCATTTTCCTACACTTATGTGTTATTTTATTTGTTAAGTTTGAGTTTGAAAACTTTCAGTAGTAGGTACTATTATACTGTATTATATTATTATATACCTACACCTTAGTGAAAAAGTTAAATTATATTGGAATCAGGTGCCTTCATGGAAGAGTGTTAAATTTATGATAACCATCGCCATATGAAAAGTCAGATAACGTTGAGCAATTTCGTAATTTTAATATATAAACACATGATAAGCTCTCATATATTGTAAATTGTCAACGATTTTTGAGGAGTATTTTTCAGTATTATTAAAATGTATTACCAAACTCTATTCCCATTTTCTCATGAGCGGTGTATTCCAGCTAAACCGGAGGGAAAAATAAATAAATTCTAATAATCATGTGTAGTTATAGCCATACCAATAAGCTTGATAAACCAGCCATGCCTCACAGACATATACAAAAGATATGGTTTTATTACATTCGTTCAGTTTGTAAGGTATTATATCATCTTAATATTATCACATTGGAAGGTATTAATGAAAATCAACAAAAGCAGCACAAAGCAGCTACCCCGTCGTTTTGGTGATACTATTTCATCTTATGAATATTTCATAAGTGAATCTCAACGAATATATGTATAAATGAACTTCCACCTTTGCAAAATTCTATAAATGAATAGAATTACGATTCTATAGTCTGTCTTCTATATGTTATAGAAGCGAAAGAAACGTTTCCTGGTGTCACATTGTTCTTAAGTATTCGAAGGCAATTCCGTTAAGTCGAAAAAAAATTGGCTCTATATAATGAAAGAAACTTCAATTTAATATAAATAAAATCAACTGAGGAAGGAATAACCCTGATGCCACATTATTTATGTCGTCATCATTTGAAATAACCGGCACTCTCTGTTCCAGTTATTCTTGCTACCATAGACATCTTGAAGCTTTACCACGGTTTGAAGCCTAAGAATTTTTCTGTTTTTTTCATCTGTTCAAATATAAATATTAATAAAATTCATGTTTGCCAAGGACACAGTTCCCCGGGGCTGAGTTAAGAACTTAAATATGTATATTAAATGGAAACCACTTTGCCGTATAAATCTTTGTTTCAATATTTTCAAAAGGAAAATGAAACAACTAAGGTAGATGAAAAGCGCTTCTACAGCAAAGTAAGTTCCGTGGTCTCATCGTTCCATCAAGGAAATGAGTCGGAAGGATGTGGAAAAAGGAAAACTTAAAATGTTGCAAAAATACAGGGAGCAAAAGTATACTATGATGTAGAGTAAAAAAAAAACTTATGAACATCTCTCGTCATTTACCTTTCTATAAATGGTTATGTGTAGAATACACCTGCTGATATCCTGCACGTCGACGAGAATGAATTCATTCGCCCACGTTTAAATATTGCCGTATATATCTACCTAAAACTCTTCAACGTCTTCCCTAGTGAACCAACATTGACCAAATGTACTGGTATAAAGTGAACAGCAGATAAATATAACCACGAACAGGATGTCTCTTTATCAGCACCAGTTAACCTCGTACAATCGGTGCTGAGTTGCTTAAAGCCTCAATGCGAAATAATAATGGATGTCTCGCGGCAAGACAAAATCTCTGCTTCAGACGCAAATTGTAAATGGTCTCTGAAAACACGATTTACATGTTTTCTTTACATCAACCATCTTTCCTTGAAATTAAATTTTCACAAGCTAAAGCTCCTTTACATACTTGTATTCGTACTTGTGCATTACCTTGATAGACACAAATCACTTGACGACATATTATCGTCATCCTTTGAAATGCAAATATCTTGCCTGCCAAAATATATTCTGAGTATGACTCTTGAATGGTTATATCTTTCTATGTAGATAACATTTGTCAATGGATATTTAGATAATGCTATTAAAATTGTAATTTAATATTTTCAAGTATGATGAGCATTTTTTCGTTTTGAAACTTAAAGATTGCTTCTTCCTGAATAAAATACATGCGATTTCGAACTGAGAAGAAAGCATCATGTCTCTTTGGATTTATCCTAGTAAGATTTCCGTGAATACGATTTTGCTAGGGTTTGTGAATCTGACAATGTTTTAGTGCAGATACTCTTTTGTCTCTTATCCAGGTTAATATTTATAATGATTCTTAAGAAAAGGTTTCTTGATTCTTTTCAAATGTTTCAAGTATTATTGACACTATATTCAATAGCCTTCCGATCCCTTATTTAATCAGTTTTGCTCTTTTGTTTTAAGGACAAATTCAACTTAAATACTTACTTGAGAAAAAATGTATGCATCTATCATATAAAAGTATATAGATATCCTTTAAGTTGATTGCAAGTACTCTTCGGATATACCTATTACGTAGAAGACTACTACGAAATGTGAGATGTCCAAATGGAACCAAGTACGTTTTTATACACTTAATGCTTTTGCGATAATCTTGAGATAAGAGCTTTCTGCAATAATCGCAAGACAGAAATTTTCAAAAACTTCTTTGAAAAAGCTAGTATACTTACTTTATTGCCTTTGACTGGATTCACATCCGATTAAATGGAGTTTTTGTTATATTTAGTATCAGAAATCCTACATTTTCTTTTGATGATAAGAGTCTTCAGAAAATAACGAATTGGTACATTTGGACGGTTAAATGATTTTATAGAGTGCGTTTTATAAAATATAAGTACTTCAGTGTCAGTTTGTGATACTGGGAATCTTAGATTCTTTCTTAATTTAGCTTTCAAAGTCTTTGCAAAATAAAATCTTAATTTATATTACTCTGAAAATATATGCATGTATATCTCGATAAAAGATATCATTTCTTGAGCATGACATCATAAGGCATAACTAACTTAGTAGTCTCTTTGATAGAAAAGTTTTCATACGACTCTTGATCATGTCTTAACTAGTTTTAATTGAGCACGAAATGATTATTATGTCTTTGTGTATTTGTCATAATATACTAGTAAGGAAGAAATCTCTTTTGTCGATTTTTGCATCGACTTAATAACATGAAAAGTACCATCCCATTTTTAATTTGCACTTGTATAAGGAAAATTTAAATTGGACTTTTGAAAGACTTTGAAGTTTACGTAGAAAAATTTGTCAAACAAAGAATTCCATATCATGCGGTTATACTCTGAATGATGGAAAACCATTACAGAAAGTTTCAACCAAAAGCAGCAAAAGAGAATGAGCAGAGCGAAAGGTAAAAATTAATTATACAACAAAGCGACTCTAAAAAGTATGGTATGCAAGAGAACAAAATCAGTTAATCTTCTTGGAAGGACAATGCACATCAATTCCAGCTACATGAAATATGCTTTTTAGTAATGCGGGTGGACATTATGATTTCTAATAAGGATATTATGATTTTTAATCCATTTATAAGGAAATATACTTTGTCGTGAAAACGTCTTTCTTCTCGTTGAGTATGTACATTGATAGCCAGTCAAACTTTCTTGTGTTACAAAAAACCGTCATAATGCAATCGCTAATAACTACGAAACTAATAATGCGATAACAACGGCTGAAGTCACAGTCGATTGAGCATATTTGTACGTTTTTACTGTGCAGCGTTTGCTCAGCCCGTGACGTTATCGAGCTAGTGTAAGCGCCTACGCGTGATTGTTGTTAATTAGCGTTGTGTAAAGTTCGTTATGAGTATAGCGTGAGAACGCGTTTAGTTATGACGTTGATTTGGGTATCAGAGCTTGAAAAGAACTACCTGGATCTAAATATAAGTAAAAATCGATATTAATTTGAAAATTAAAAAATAATGAAAGATATCGTTTCATACGTGACGTATATATGCACGGAATTGTAAAAAACTCAAATCAAAGATAGCTCGCAGCGAAACGAGCTTAGAAAACCTAAAATGTCCAGTGCCGAGCAAATGTTAGAGCTACAGCAGCATCGAAGAAGAAAGGAAAAAATGGCGCAATACAATAAACTTGTGATTTATCTATTCTGTAGCCGTACCACTCTATATAATCGTTGTATTAAAGAGATATATTTATTTACATTCTAATAAGAAACACTTATTATAATTTCATCCTGTCGTTTTCACGGAAATTTTACGGCGCGGACCGTGACTACGCCTTTCAGTTTTTTACAATTCATTACTTCATTTGAAATGAAATAAATTGATTATATGTTGCTGAAAACGTCCTTATGAAGTACATGCAAACGTTATGTTTTGCATTGTCTATAAATAACGAATTATGAAAAGTGACAAGGTGTCCTTCAAAATTTCAGAATGAAAATGGTAGCTAGTGTTATCCAAAGAATCCTGGCTATTGAAACGTATCCTTCACTTTAGTAGTAATGGATTGTGTGTGAAAGAAAATGCATTAGATCCTTAATAGCAGATTTAAATAAATACTTCCGTTATGACGCATAATAATATTTTATTATATCAATTCCACCCCATAACAATTCCAGAACACGTAGAAATCTCCCAAAAATAATCCACCAAATCCAGGAATATCCGCTTCAGGCAGGCGCTATGCATTAAATATCTTTCATGTTGCCAAATCTCCTTTGCGACCATGGTAGATTTATGTGTCTTCCTTCGAATGCAAGGATTGTAACAAAACGTTGTAGGGTTTTGTGTGGGGGTGATACTGATCATTGTGGTATTGTGGCGGATGTGGGGATTGTGGCAACAATCAACGTCATTAATATCTATTTCCTTTGAAAAGTATGTGCAAGACTTTAGCTCTGAATAATATAAGGTTGATAAACACAAAATTCCGAACCTATATTTTTAAGTTACAAGGAAAGAAAACAGAATGTATAATCAGTAATTATTTTACACGAAACATTGCTATTAAAGTTGAGAACTCATTTTGAAATGAAAAGAGTTTTACCTCATTTGGTGAAATCGTATTAATTAATAAACTGTGCGTCCAAACAACACTTATACAATAATAAATGAAATCCCAAAACAATGTGCACATCTCTCAGCGTAGTTCATAATAATTTGTGCTGTCCGCAATAAACTCATCCTTCTACACATAAACATATCCAGAAGAGGCTAGCTCAAATTTTAGGATAAGGTCCTCAATTAGTCACGGTAGGGATTTGGGATATTCATTGTAATGTCTTAATCAACGTACATGAAGTGCTCTTATATAGCTAGCAATATGCAAACGGGATGTATTTATGTGTTCATGTTCCACTCATGTGCTTACGTGGTTACAATTTGTTCATATGAAAGATCAAATTTTGATGAAAGGACGTACTTGAAAACCTTCTAACGTCCATCCTTTCTGCATCGGATAATTCAAATGGAATTTAATTTAAACCAAATTTTTGGGGAAGTGAATTGAAATTTGGAAGAATTTCAATTTAGGAGAGTTTTACGAACTAAACATTGTGTTCAAATTTTGTAGTGGTGTACCTACTGCACTAACTATACCTGAAAATCAATTAACCAACAATAATAACAGATTGATGAGTTATATGTTCATTTTGATCATATTAACCTATTATGAATAACTTAAGGAAAACTCATTGATTCATTTGAATATAATCAGTTTATCGGTTTATTTATAACTTTTAAATTTCATGTATGATTAAAGTATATTTCATGACGAATTTGATTGCATTTCTTATTGCCATCGACATAAAATTCATAATTTGTTCATAAATTCCTTAATTATAAACACAAAAGTTTGGAAGTTCTTAAACATTCTTTGAAAAAGGTACGAAACTACATTACAACCACCAAAGCTCTAACAAAAGGGTTCAACCATTAATTGGTGGCTATAACAAGGTCTTAAACCGAGTTGCCATAATCATAAAAGAGAACAGGGAAGTCAATTCGTTTCCACTCGATTGCGGATAAGGGATGCGAAAATTTGTTGAGGAATGAAACAAATGAGTTTTATTCGCTGTAATATTCCCTTAAAATTAATTTTATATTCACCAGTAAGATTTATTTTAAAAAATTAATATTATATTTGTTCACTACCACAATTGTTGCTTGAAAGGATGTCTAGTGGCTGAGATAGTCTTATGTCAATTCAAAAGTGTTGTCCTCTCCCGAAAGGTATGTAGTTTTGAAAGGGTTGAAACTATTGTGGGGAAATCTTATTGAGCTCGTAATATACGAGGGTGAAACGCATATAGATAAATATCAAGTCACGGGCAAGTGTTTATCACTGTGAACTGGATAAATTTATGTCCTTGATAAAGTTAAATTGAAGTATTTTACAGAACACCTCCCACAAAGATAAGGACTAAAATAGAGTAAGTAAATACTTGAAATACCTAAATACTTCTCTAGTCTAGGCTCGTTTCAGTAGGTAGCTGTCTGAATTTAAGGGCCTTATAATTGGGAAGGATTTGGCATTTTATTGCTATTGAATCCTTATTCCCTTGAAACAGTAGTATCAGGAGATATTAATTGGCTTTAAATAAATTCGGCCATTAGCTCGGAAGAGGATTTCATTATCTTTATATTGCAGTTGATGTGACACACCATTTGGAAGTTATAGGTAATGAAAACTATAAGTTCAATTTTAGGTTGAAAACAGATTGCCTTTAACAGATTGCTGATAGTATAACTGTTGAACGAATAATTTGCACGTCTTATTCGCATTTCAGGTATAAAATTGTAGAAAGATACTTCATATTTACCTACATGTGGAACAATTTAAATTTTTCTTTCACGATTCATACGCCATTGAACATAAGTCGTTTTATAGTCTGCTCGTTGTCAACATGTGGTTATCATTGAGTAAACGAATAAAAAAATATTATAAACTCATCAAAGTCAAAACGGGGGATAATTCGAGGCTGATTATATTTACTGAAGAAGTACCACTAAATTTTTGTGATCTAATTCCCAGAACAGGCTCAAAATTGGTCAATATCGTGCCCAAGTTATAAACAGTCATAGAACAGTATTAAAGTTGGATCAAATAAAGTCATAAATGTAAAATTCTCACGCACCGTTTTATAGCAATAAGACCTTACATATGCGTTCAAGTCATATCAATACACTCCTGGATTAAGGGATAAAGCCTTTGACGAAGTTGGTTGTCATTTTCGGGTGCTTTTTCTTTTTTTTGCTATACAGAAAACTCTCAACGCAACTTCCGTAGTAGAGTTTTTTTATATTTTAGATCGAAGGTAGATTATCCATGGCACTTTTCGAGCAAACATGCGAAAAAATATATACAAGTATGTTGTTGTAGGTTGGGAACCAATTTCATCTACATGACTACATTACCGTCCATAACCATAAAACTTTGTGTTGCTCATTTCTTTTGGGTTAGTGATATTTGTACATTTTCGCCACCCCTTTTGCTTATTGGTCTCCATAAAGCTCATTCTAATATAAATTGAGTTGAACGTAGAAATTTGTTTTTTTCATGTTCATATGTAGTTAGTACTGAATGTATTTTTACAGTTTTCTCTATAAAACTCTTCACTTTCAATACATTTCAAAGCTTGTAAATGTTCCAAAGCAATTGACGCTAAAAACCTTTCTCTGATTTATTCTAACACCTTCACGGAATATAGGTACATATGTATTCTTCAAGTAATTTGTAGTATTTACTTTCGATCATATCAAATACATACCATCAATTTCTGCGAGGATCGCACTCAATGGCATTCAAATATTTAAATTTTTTATGTTTTTCCTGTGGATATACCAGTTTGAATGATAATAGTGGTTGTAACGACTAGAATCTTTAAAACATATTATTTATATATCACATATTTGAAAGATTATAATGTCAGCTTTTATTTCGTTGCCACAAGAAAATAATACAAGTTAACACATTCTGTCAAAATCACAAAGATTTATAAAGTATTAAACATAATGAGAACGGATATAGTTTGGAAAGTCGTAAATTTTCGGCAGCTTAAATTTCTTTTACTGTAGTTTACGTGGTTTTATAGTTCCGTTTTCAACGTCGCATTTTATGTGTAAAATTTTGATTGTCCAACAAAGTTGGTGTTTTAGAGGGAAATAAAAAAAAATGTTTTGCACATAAATTTTCCAATTACATGGAAAATATCGATTTTTATTTGGCGTGTCAACGAGCTTCCGGTGTATTTTTTTTCTTTTGCAAATTTCATTTCATGTTTTCAGTCCTGTTGGATATTTCGAGGCAATTTTATATGCATGATTGGTGTAACAGACAATTATTTAAATTAACAGCAATTGTTGTCGCATGATGTTGAATGGTTATGGTTATACATGTTAACAATGATCGATTCGTTTTTAAAACAGATATTTTGACAACAAAAATTTATATCATTTTTACTGCTCTAATACAAGTGCCCTCTAAATGAACTGCCTTGTAAATTACAAGACTTCAATATACGTGGAAATAACAATATTATGTTCAGGAATATATTTCATATAAAATAACCGGAGAAGCATGTTGATTCGTAATTATAATAAAATTGCAAATGTGTACACTAAAGGTTTTTCGATTTCTATTGAATTTGGTTTCGAAGAAATAGTTCGTAACAAGAACCAAGTTAGAAATATGTTATCGTTTTGCTACTTTTATATGTAACTCCATAAAGTTTCTTCACTTCTACCTGGAAATCAACTTCGTTTCTTTATAGAGCATAGTATGTTACCTATTACAGAATTGTTTTTAAGAATCTACTGAACAAGTTTTGAAACGGAACTCAAGTTCCGGAAACAAAATAAAGTAGTAAAAAATGCAACTACGGAACGAAATTTGACAAATACATAAATGTGATAAGAGAGAAACGAGCTTAAAAGCGGAAATAAACTGTCAGTGATTTAATAATACAAAATCAAGGGTTTTCATTCCTTTAGCTTCAGCAAAACAAGTTTATAATGAGAAAAGATAAATGTAGTTGACAGGGAAGTGAATTTTAGAAAATTCAATTTGCTGCAGTTCGAAGAATATTTATATTAAATTGGTTACTAATGTCGACAATCTTGCAAAGATTATTGTTCGACTGGTTGTATGTTAATATGTTTTATGATAGGAAAATTATCGTTGAATACCAAATGCAATCATTGTTTTAAATGAAAACTTTTAGTGATTAAAACTAAAAATTCATACAACATTTCCTTCACTAAAATTTAGAATTCAATTTTACAGAAAATTGGTTTTAAAAAAATAAATTTCAACAATGCTTGGGTTATTATATAGGTTTGCAGCAATTTGTAATTTACTTGGAGCACTTGCTTTTACTACAGTCTCTACAACATCAAATGACGTAAAACAACAACTTTTGCATGGCATACCTAAAAATCGACTTTGAAATATAAAAATCGAATATCAACTATTCAGGTATAGGTATAGGTAACAATATATACTTATTATATAAATATACAACTGAGTACTGGGTATCCAATTTGTGCATGTTCTCTCCACTATACATCACTTAATGCCATCAGCAGGAATTGGCTGAAGTTTAAGTAGATTGGGATACTAGGAGACCACCCAGTTCCAGATGTGTATTTCTAGGTAAGTATTCTAGAATACACTCACGTCTGACATATAACAATGTTTACTGCGGATTTAACAAACAGGCAAACAAAGTCATTAAATCAATGAAATCTCAACAACCATAAAAATGCAGCAAACAACATTTTTGAATTGGTTGAAATCGGAACCGGAACAACGTCCCGGAATAAAAGGATATAGTTGTATACTAACAAGACTGAAATAATTGTTTTCAGTCTCCAATTAATGAATTTTGCAGGAGACGTTAATCGCGCGAAAATTCCCAAGTGAATGAGCAGTTATAGTTGAAATGGGTTGGAAAATTGCCCTTTAGTAAGCTTTCTATTTTGATTCAATCTTGAGGGCAAAATATTTTTTTCATTTTCTGTATATGTACGATTTGTTCGTCATTAAATGAGTTTTCTTATATAAGCTTTCATATTCTTCTACAATTGGGTTTCTTTCGCAGAAATCATTTCTTATTAAGGAATTTTTGAGTACATACCTGTATATTTCGATATGGATTTTTGCTTATATTGGACTTGGATCCTGACAAACAACACTTCTGATGTTCTTTTTAAAATGTAAGTAGGTATTGTTCGAATAATAATCAATTGAATCAATAAATAATGTTCTGAACGCGGTTAAAATTAATTAAATGTTTAATATAATAATAGCCATTATTATCAATAATGCAATAAGTTTACTGGAAGAGTTTTTCCGTCTTCATTTCTATGAAAGTGTTTCAAGATTGCTCAAAATTCAATTAAGTCTAGGATTCATTTACAAGGTTTGAAATTCAATTGCAGCATGACTTAAACCAGACAAATATAAATAAATCCTCTAGCTACATGCGAACTAATCCATTTAACAGAAACATGGTTCATGACATGTCCTTTAAAATGATTTATATCTTTCAAAAGTGTCTGTGCCCACAAAACTCATCAAGCAGTGAAGTGACAAGGTTAGCGGAAATTCCTGTAAATTTTTCAAGTGCTATGATTGATGGACTACTGCATTTGATTTCATTTTTCTCACAAGTTGTTACTTTTGTCAGCAAATGTGATTTTGCTCATATATCAATTTATTTGAAGTGCACTTTTGATATCAGAAATTTTTATCTAGGAGTAAATGATTGTAATTGATTTCGTTCTTTGATGTACTCCAAAGCGGTAATTCGTTCGTTCTTCATAACTCTAACTAACAAAAAACTCACGAGTTCCGGTACCTTCTAAATTGCATTTCCGTCTTAAATTATCTTCTGTAAAAAGAATTCATTTACTCTGATTTATTAAGTGATAGCTTGCAGGTGCTAGCTCCGTGCAATTCTGGATTTCTTCAAGTCTTCAAATTCCTTTTCGATGCACTTAGAAACAAGGAACTCAGCAAGGATCTCTCGCTGTGCGGTACTGTTCTTCCAACGAACCAAAATTAATTTCGATTGAATTACTGTCCGGACTTTTGCGCCTTCCTTTTTTATTACGATTTAATAATTGAGGCAAAATTAAAGTTCTTGCAAGACAGCAGCGCGAATTATAAGAGGATACTACACAGACACACTGTTGCCTGTATTTATCCTAAGTTCAAAGGGAAACCAACTTGCAAAAGTCGTTCATGGCAATGTTAATGTTTGTTTGTAAATTATGCAGCGTAATTGTTAAACCGTTTAAAATTCTTGCAAGTTAACTTGAGGGAATTTGCTAACAAGATTGTGAAAGACACAATCAAGGAAATTGTTTTATGGTACAAATTAAACGAAATGAAAATTTTTTATAATTTAATAAATTTAAGTCTTGAAAAGAAACTCATTTTGGAAAAAAATATTCACTACGTCCTTCAAATACTAATTTGACGAGTGAATGTTTCTGTCTTAACGAGCGGATACCGTCAAAAAATAAAGCAACGAACCCTTTAAACCTTTTTCGGTCCGAGTTTTATGCTTCGCTAAATCACCTGGTCATGGGCTGGTATGCGGGTTCGAAGTGAATATAGCTATACAAAATTCAAGAAATTCATTTAATATAAAAACAAAATTGAATTAACTCTTAATTGAGAGCCCTTAAAATTTGACATTTCTTAATTATGTTTTCCTTCGCCACTAGAAAACCCTTCTTCAAACAGTTTTTACGATAATTGTTCAGTGGAAATTGTTTAAAAATTTTTAAAATGCACTTAAGCGAAATGATACTGTTGTGCGATAGAATCCTGCTCCAATAGTTTAGTACCACGAACTTTTGAAACCAATCCAACAAAAGCATTGCAATAATTATTATAATGCTTGTGATGAATTTTTTATAATATTTAGTATTTTCAGTGTTAATTTAAGATTTACAATGGTACCGCATATATTAAATATCTCCAAAAACATCTTCTGGTTACGAAACCAGAAGATTTCAAAATGATAATTTGCCATTAATTTGCCAAAACTGGGGGGTATGAAATCAAATTTTATTTAATATTGTAAATCCTTAGTAATATCTATAGGTTTGAACTCCAATAGTCTGTGTAATTTCCAGGAGCAAAAGTATGTATTCTTTCAATTAACATTTGTAAACATGAAACGTGTTTGATGTATTGGAAAGAGAATCGAATACAGTAAGAAGGAATATTGAATATTAACTTTCTAACTAAAAGGAATATGATTGATATATTTTCGGGAAAGGTTAATTTTAGATAAGATATAATTTTCTAAACGCAGTTTTCACTTGTTTAAATTTGGTATTTCATTTAAACAGGGGTAAAGCCTAAGGCAACGCAGAAAATTTCAATTTGATTAATTATTCTGACCAGGCTTATTAATTTTTAATTAGAGTATTAGATCAAGTAGAAACCATTATGCTAATATATTCATGTGAACTATCACATCGAAATCTATAGTTTCAAACATATGTATGAATAAGATTCTGTCACACAATATGTGTGTGGTCAATATAATATGCAATATATCTTATCAAAGACCAAAGAACCAAAGGACTAGACGACCGATTTATGTCTTGGAGATTGGACACTTGGTAAATGAAATTTGTCTAATTTAACCGCTTTGATACCAAGTTCGACCCATATAATATGCGTGTGGTTGAAATTAAGGTTTTGAAAGTTTTCGGTTTTGCATTTGGAGGAAGTGTTTGCCGCAAATTTTGTCCTTCCTTCATCACTATGAATTTGAGTGACATGGTATGATTTCGTTTACAGAATACATATATTCAAATAGAAAAGGTTTTGACAAATATTTAACAAATTGTTACCATACCTTTATTTACAAATACATTTGTAGATAGGATACTACTCAAAATTCGGTTGCACTTTCACCAAAAATTTACAATACAAATTGTGCGACATCAACCACTGCATTTGAAATGTTTGCACACTCCCACTTGGTAACCACTTTAAATTTTAATTTGAATATAATATTTATTAAGTCCGCCTTCTTTAAAAAAAAATAAATAATTTAAATCTCAAGGATATTTCGAGGTTTTCCAAACTGACCAATTTCATGTGAACATAAAATTTAAATTGTCTGCGATTCCCAACGTCCAACAGCATATACGAACCATTTAAGGACATTTTTATTATTCTTTATGCTTCCAAAGCAACTTCTTCTTCATATCCCTTGTGATTCATTTGTTTTCGAAAATATTTTAGTGTTAAATCGATTCGAAAATATATGGATAGGAGATATTTCGATAGAGTCCGTTGATCTCGTCTGATGTTATTCCCTGGTGTGCATATATTTACAAAGAATAAAATCTTTACTTGCCAGAATGATATATAAACTCATAATTTCAGACAACACGTCTATTGAATGATAAACTGAACTAGAGAACGTCCCAGGCTCGATGGACTTTTGGGAAATAATGTAGTGAATAGTAGGAGTTAGAACTTTTCACATAAATTCCACTAAAATAGGTTACCACTTTCTTTTTATGATCATTCAAAACACAAAATGGGCTGAACCTCACATTTCTCCTTGTTGGTAAATAAAACATAGTCGAAAAGCAAGACAAAAAGGATTCAACTTTCAACTAAAAGAAATAAAACTTTCGGTAAAACGACCGCAAAGGACAGCAAAAAATGAAATCCTTCCGGTTTTGGGAAAAATTTTTCTGTGAAAGGACTAAAAGTTAGAAAAAAAACATGAAAACGTAGCAGAACTTGTGAAGTATATTATCCCTCAAAGATAGGGCGGTGCAGTTAAATTGACCAAACCCGTCTAAATGTGTTTCACTATGCTAAGCGTATTCTTTGGTTGTATTGACAAATGGATAGGTAAGTAATTTTGTTCATGAAACTGATCTCAATTAGAATTAGATTTACAATTAACAAGTGGAGTTATTGCCATGCTTCTAGGAGTTCATAAGCCAACAGAAATTACTGAAACCCGAACGAACAAAAATTTCGTGCCCACCTGATTCCGAGGCCGTAAACTAAAAACCGCGATCTATTTATATTAAAACATCCGTGTTCGTATCCGGAAATTTCGTGGGGAAGCAAACTAATTAAATGTGCTGAAGGTGTCTAAATTGTAAATTCAAATGAAAAATCATCCACACAGGTTAGGCCCAGTTGTACAATGCTCGAGACAATTAAATATTAATGGGAGACGGTTACATCTAATCAAGAAAAATTGCGTCTATTTGCTTAAAAATGTTTTGCTACCATGCTTCGATGATGCAAATTTTACTAATTTTGGACTTTTACGAACTCGTGAGCTTTTTCTATATCTGGCACGTGCAGAGAGCACGCGTAATTGCGTACAAAATAAATGAAATTGTTGATAAAAATGATAACAATTCCTCCAAATGAGAACAACACAAAATTTTGAGACACATCAAATCGTGCTGGAATCCAAGGACTGCCATGAATTCGTCCTTGTTAGCAAACTTCAAAGGTTTCTCCTTGAATTAAAACTGTTCCAATAGAACAGACTGAAAGTTCAAGAAAATTTGAATACTTTGCCGAATGTAAATGACAATTAGGGATGGCTAAGTGCCTTCCAGGGATAGAAAATTTCATAGAATTCTGTGTCGTAAATGTTCCAAATTAAAGGGAATTGTTGAAAATTAATTAAAAATTTTATAACGTTGCTTACAAATGTCCTGATTAGTAAAAATATTGAAATCGCAAAATGTGACCAGTTATAAATGAGCCGCTTCGTTTATAATTTCCTTCATTAGCAGTTGTCGTTACAAAATCCACGTTGATATCGTTCATTTCGAAAATCCCTAATTTTAGGAAGCCAGAGAGAGTGAAATTTTTCTCCCCGACATTTTTGGAGCATTCTATTAGATATTGGAAATTTCGTAGCACCAACACCTCCAGTTTATTGAAGTTAACCCCGCTAAGATATTAATATCATCAAAAATTCTTATCACGTATTAGCGGTAAAGTGTTACTTCAAGTGTAGCACTTCGCTTCTTGGATAATTCAAAGATAAGATAATATTGCGAACTGGGGGTTGTTTCCATCATTTAAAGCTATTTTAAGTTGTAGAAAAAGTATTTTTTTTCGCAAAACGATCCCCTTCTATCCCAAAATAAATGACAATATCAAACCATTGTAAGTATGTTATTGCCCTCAGACTTTAGATACGTTCTAACGATCAACATCTATAGCTTTCAAATTTTACATGAGTGTGTGAGATTAGTCTTTCACCAACCCATCGTCAGCATTTATCTATATCTTTAACCTCATCCGCTAGCACTTTAATGGTTGTTTATGTTTAAGACAAGAGTACATCTTCCAGGTATTTTGCCACATAAGACTTTTCCTTCATTGCCAAGCACACTTGCTACTTACTTGACTCTTCTTTACTACATGTACAATCATAAAATGAGCTATAATTCGAATAATGTGTTGCAACTGACGATACTAAGGTTTTTGTTCAAGGAGTTCTAGAGAATCGATTGGAACTAGAAGCTGGATCCTTTTTCGTGAAGGTATAAATTCAAGTTTCCGTTGCGATGGAAATTGGATTTTGGTTTTATGACGTTTGGAATTAGTTTCTAATAAACTGCACACGTTGCTCCATTGGGCATAACGCCAAGTGGTGAATGATCTCATCGTATAACTAAGACGTGACTTAGATTTCAGGCTTTTTTTAAGATTTGATTTAAGATTTTTGAAAATATAATTTTGTTTGAAATCTTTCAATGGAGGTACTTTCGTTTTAGTAGTTACTTCTTGAGATATAATATGATCGCCAACTTAAATCGGAAATCGTCTATACCTTCATGACTCCCAAAGTTTTAGCCTTAAGCAATATCCTCTTATTGATATTGAACGATATCAATGGCCTAGAGGAACTGTTGATGTTTTCGTGATCTGTCTGGTAGAGATCCGTACGGGCTTCATCATGTTTGTATGTATTTGGCACGGCTGCAAACAGCAAGGGTATACTTATCAGAAGATGAAAATTTTATACTCTTGGGCGTTACAGGATTGGATAACAAGTAAGAAAGTCTTGTTATTCGATTTGATGACACTGTGACATTGCGATCATATGCTGTTCAACCAAGGGTAACGATGAAATGGAAAGTAATTTCACATGAATGTGGTGTAATTGAGACTATTGAACTTGTTCCGAGACCGAAGACCTTTGAAACCTGAGGAAGAAGAGTGGTATGACGTCCCTCAGCTGCTGATGATATCAATGATACTTGAAGTTGGTAACAATTTGCAGTTTGTGTTTGAATGAAAATATATGAAACTGCATTGAAGATACCTATTTACACATTTCGTGGCGAACTAGTTAATGATACTTACTCTTACCTGACCCAGGCCATAGTTTTGCTTTTAATAAGATTGCATTACACAAATACTCTTCTTTTTAGCACTTTTACCACAGAAATTCCATTCTCCAAATATGAATGATATTAGATGTAGTAACTGCAATACACTCGTATGCGTTGGTTATCCCCTACTGAATTAGTAGATTCAAATCGATATAAAATATGGTAACTGTCATATTACTGGCATTGTCATTATATGTTTTACAAGTTGAAGATCGTAAATTTAAATTAGCTGGAATAACCGGATAGTATCTACTGTGACAAGTCATGGATTATTGTGTAACAAAGTGTTATCTTTTTTGGTTTATAAGGTTATACGTTTTGTGTTTCAGTTGATTACTACGGTGGCTGTTCTAATATGGAGCGCGCAATGCACAACGGTTGTTGCTGTAGTAGTTAGAGATTCATTTCAATATCCAAGCCAAGAGGATACAAATGTTATATACAATCAAAATTATAATCAGTTTAATAATAATGATGTTCCTGCGTACTATTCAGTTGGTGTTAATGCGAATAGTGGTGGAGGAGAATATCAAGGATATGGCGATTCTGTAATTCCACAATCGGAATTCAATGGAAACGACCAATTCAGACCTTTCTACGATAATACAAATTCACAAATTGTAAATTATGCCAATAATATAAATACATATGGAAATGGTATAAGTCAGCAAACACTAGCACAATTACAAAGCGCTGTAAGATCCAGCTACGACGTTGGCGAGAATTCGAATAAAATTAATAACGGAAATTATCACATACAACCGAATTCCATAAAAGTCTCAGTACAGGAACCACAATCGCAAGACCAAAACGTTTATCAGCCAGAACAAACACCTCCTGGCCGTTCATCAACGTTTCCAGCAAAAATTGGCAGTCCTGATACCCAACACCAAACTGGATCAGCCCAATCTACTGCCTCTCAAACGGACTTTGGCAATAATGCATATGAACACCATACATCACACCAGCAACCAGAAGTTGTACCTTCAAATATCCAAATATTTTCTACTAGTGTGCCGGAAGTTCACACAGCATCCGGTATCATACCAGTACAGCCCACAATACGGGCTGTGGTACATAATCCAGTGCTTACACAACATTATCAACCACAGGTTTACCATGCAAAAGTTCAAGCAATTCCTTTGAGCAAACATATCCAAATAGCAAGACACGTTCCGATTCCAATTTACAAACAAATCCATGTCCCTGTTGAAAAACCAGATAAAGTACAAATTCCACATCCTGTTTTAGTTTCACTTCCACAGAATTATCCTTTTCGCGTTCCCTTCCAACAGACAGTTGCTGTCCCAGTCGTCAAAGAGTTCAAAGTCCCAACAGGAAAAGTTATACAATATTCAATGGAAAAGAAACTTCCATACACCATCGAAAAACATGTTCCGTACAAAGTTGGAAAACAAGTGACCATTCAAGTTCCACAGCCATATCCGGTGAAGGTTCCAGTTGTAAAAACAGTTGTCCACACGCTTAAAGGGTTTGGATATCCATATGGACATCGACTTAGCTATCACTAATCACTAACAATTTAAAGAAAATTCATTTACATATTAGAGTATTTAGTATTTAATTAATTTACTATTTATTTCACTTAATCGACTGTTCGAAATACAAGAATTGTAATTCAATCGCTCATGTTTAATTGGATGAATCCCGAAAATTGTTTTTATTTCTTCTCTTAAAATATTTGATCTTTGAAAAATTCAAATATGAAAATTACACAAAGTGACACACAATAGAATTAGGTAAGTTTCAAGGAATCTTCTTGATATGGTGCTGTTCATTCTAACGACGCTTGATTATCTTCAATTTGCATAAAACAACATTTCTATAAGTTTTCATTTTATTGCAGTTTCATGGAGTAATACATTAATTCCATTATACTCAACACAAATAATATAAAACTAATTTTATAAAGATGTAAAACTCAAGACTTAATTGCCTATAAATTAGATAGAAACATTCAAGACCTCACTTAACTAAAAGTCATTGTCAGAACTAAAAAGCCACCACAACTTGTTTGGAAAACTGTTTATTCATTTCCGTATCGTAAAGTTGTTGCTGTAATATAAACATAATATTCGTTAAATTTTAAAGCACATTGGAAAACCCTTTCTTGTTAGGGAGGTTCTCATTATCACACCTGAGCTCACTTTTCCGTCTAACGATCCACTTAGCTATGAAATTCTCGTTATCATTTCAGTCAAGCGTAGGTTTTTGTTGAGTGCTGTTGTTCAAATTTGAGGGTTGATCGCACTCTAGGTCGTTTATATGTTGTTTATGACTCTATAGCCAAACTTGTCCAATTACCAGGGGACTCTACAAATGCCTGGATAGAATTGACGAAAGAAGTTTACGAGGCACACAATATAATGGTCTCGATATCAACTACTTTCTTTCACTTTGTAGAGCCCCAGAGTGTAATCCGAATTGTATTTAGATGAGTAAAAGGTTTTTAGAAAGATTAACGTAAATTCTGTCACATCTGGGCTTTTCAGTATTTACCATAAATGCAAGAGCTGACCAACATTCTTCTTTACAAAATATCTCTCAACACTTTTACATAGTTCGAGTTTCTTGTTCTCAGCTGTAACACAAAGTAAAAATATATTCACAAAATACGAGTACCAACATATAGAGGAAGAAGAGGTTACTAATTGAATTGCTCATATCTACCAATTAATAATAACTCAAACTTCCGGATATGATGAATACTCAGGAAAAACAAAAGCCGTACAACTCTATTTTATTGTTGTCTGTGCAATTAAAGCTTCTGTACAGAAAGTCTACGTTCGAATGAAATTGAACTGAGGAAAGTACAAAATTAATTGAACCATCGCGAAGACAAACTTAATTGAAGAGACTTTATCTTATTCCGGAACTGAATGTGAGCAGCAAAATTGACATAGAAACGACTTATATACAATTTCACATTGATGGACTGCTTGCATTTTCCAATTTTGAAATTGACTTCTGGCTTGGGTAAAGTTTAGTGGAAAAAATAGCCAATTTGACGATAAAAGCACTTCCAGTACTCACAATCCATCCAGAGTAGAGTATATACGAGTACTCGCCGTCTACCTTTGAAAAACCAGAACCAACAAAATCAATCTGCTGTCTATATTGGATCAGGTTAGAAATCTAAAAGTGTATACATACATATGTGCTATCTAACTTACCACGTGGAGGAATTCATGTACAGGTGCACGAGGCTTCCATTCTCAATAACGTTTGGCTTTATACCAACCAACGTATACTCAATTTAACCGTGTGTAGTTATCAAGTTCTGCCTTCCTCTAAAGAAAGCTTCTAACATTTTCATCGGCTCACTGGTTCCATGAAAGGAGTTTATAAACACCAGTTGCCTACCTGACCAATCGTTCATTTGAAATAAAAATCAATTTTTGGGCATATCGCTTTTTCAGAAATTGTTGAAAACTCTAAGTGAAAAAAAGTTCTATTAATTGCTGAAAAAAATAAAATGGACGAGTATAGTATAACATGCTGGATGTATTGATACATGAATCACAAAGTACTTGCATTCTGGTTGTGTGATGCAACATAGTATTTCGAAATTCGCAATAAATCACATTATGTTATCTATATGTTCGATCCCTAACGTAACGTATGGGAATTTTGTGTCCGTAACCATAGTCGACTTGAAAAATTTCAAACAAAACTCGGTAATTTAATTAAAGAGGACACCAAAAGTCCACAGTGTCGTTTAGTCTCATACAGATATAAGGACAATATAAAATAAGGATTTTAACAAAAACCGGATAATTGATTACCAATAAAAGAGGAACAAATTTAATGGTCTTGAAATTTTAAAACCACTCTACCATTTTATCGTTCGTTAATAAATTTCTAATTCTACATTTCAATTTTCTTCAACCAACAAGTAAATTATTTCCTCTAGATGATTCATGAAAATCACATTCTATAATCCCCAAAGCTTTCCAGCTTTTCAGTTCAAATAAAATTTGCGACATTTTCAGCACGTCCCCCGAAATTTTTAAGTGCAAGATTTGCATAAACAGTCGATTTTGCAAGGATTCTCTAATGCAAGTAAAGATGCACATGTCCTTCTGCCTGACACTCGTGTACATTGCAAGTAAATACCCAGAGCTTTGAGAATGAAGGAGATCTTCGATTCTGAACAAGTTCAGTGACAAGGTTTGGATGGAACCCAAACCAGACCAGACTCATAAACAATTTTTCACTGAATATCCTTGTCGCTTAAGTACATTTGTAAACATCCTTGAAATTTATGTTGTTGTCGTGTGCAACTCATATTCTAGCTAAAGAGATTCAACATCCAGCACAAAAATTTACTCTACCTCGTAGCTACATTCCTACATAAGTTGAACCAGCTCACATCCAAGGGCGGATTTTATTCCAAATCGGAAGACCCACTCACATTGCTTCATGTTATATCCTTGGAGACTTTAATGTGTAAGGTACTGATACGTTAGTGTGTCTTGGCTTGGAACTTTTGACAGCAATTTGTATTATTGAACGCTGGAGACTGTTTCCCAATGAAAATTTTGTCTTTGGTCCATGTTATTTGGATATTGTTGGTACTTGTGACAATAAGAGCAAACCGATTGCTGCAGATAGAATTATAACATTCTGCTGTTGTCTTCAAGACGAAATCTTCCTGTATACATTGACCGAGAATTATTGACTCTTTATTTTCGACAAATATAACTTGGCAAAAATAAAATAAAACTCCTGTACACTGCACTCATGTACATGCAGATACATCTTTCGATAAATATGTATGTATTTAGCAAACAGTTTCAATTTGTGAAGTACTTAAAACTTAATAAATCTGATTTGTATAGATACCTGTAAGTATTTCAAAGGCGATATACTTACAATCAGAAGAAATAGCTATTCATATTCTGGATTTTGTATCAATTTTCAATGCTACTTGTATGTCTTCAACAGTAATGTATTTAAAAGGATATATGATACACACAAATTTACACACTGTTCTGTTGGCCATTGAGAAACCTATAATGAATGAAATTTTAGTGCGTAACTTCTGAAACAATTTCTGTAATCATGGCAATTACATATTTTTCCGTAAAAGTTTTATTAGATAAGATTTATTGGCCTATACCCACGTATGGTGTTTCGGTAAAGGTGAAGAGAAAAAATGGATTTTATGATTAACAACTTCGTTTAATGAGAAGAAAAGTACACCATTACAGAACCTATACGTTATACTACAAGTAGTAACTTGACCCATAAGGAAAGGTCCAATTAAGATACATAATTTCCATTTGTTTATTCCAAAGACTAATTTTTGTTACCTTTTTGGACTATTAATTATCACAGTATGTAATAGTCCTGTTAAGAACAAGTGTGGAATAATGTATGTAATTAACATAATTTTAAAAATTTTACACATTTACACATTAAAATTATTGTGATGCCTGCATTATACAAGTGGTTTTTATTTAAAAAATCGAACCCAATTCCAAAATCAAAGCTCGACAACTCAAAGAAATGATTTTGGAAATGGTGCAAAAGTTTTGCCGTTTCAATGTTTTCCGTTGCCCTGGAGAGCCTATAAACAAAGCAATTATTTCTCATATATTTGGTTCATGAATTCTATATGATGATGACTATTATTTTTGGGAATTTTATCACATTGTTGTCAGTTTATGGAAGACCAAAAAGCCACCCTCAAGAAGCAAACCACCAAAATAACCACTAGCACATTAGTATTATGTTTCATAGATGAGTTGTGCCCAAAGCTATGAATTGGGAAAGGAAAAAATATTAATGACACAGCAATGAGCACAATACAACTTTTACTTCCTCTTATAGATCATATATATTAATTTATGAAATTTATGTTACGAGGCGTGAAGGGTCGCCAAGCTGGTACAGAATAGGGAGGAAATATTAGTGCGATATACATGCTTACAACTTGTACGTGTCTTTTGGCTATGTTAGCAGTATATCAACTTAGACCGGTTTTTCTAATATAAATTTATATTTATTAACGGCTGTGTCCTCTAATTGGTAGATTTAGTCAACAAAATTTTGTTCTTAAACGAAAGTTTTGTGTTTGTTTGTACATTCAAGTTAGTTGTTTGTTATTCTTGTGATTGTCATGTAAACCATAAAGGGGATATTTTTATTTCATATCTGGTTAAAGTTGATTTTGTCACTTAGCTTTATTTGTTTTTCCCTCGGAAAAACTTTTGAAATGTTTTAATTTAGAATTTAATCTTATATGAATATTCACCTTAACTCAAATCTAAGTAATATCTACATTTAACAAGGCTGTTACGTCGTCGTCTACGTATAATTCTTAAATGGAACTTGTGACTGTAAGTGCTATCAGCAAAATCGTCTTGAATTTGGAAGAGTTATTCAGTGACATACCATTCAATGTGGTACAAACATTTCATCATCATTTACTATTATGTTGATGTTATGAAAACATGCAGTAGCCATTGACTACGCATTATTGATCAAAATTCAATCAGTGGTTGGTATGATGATTGAGGAATATGTGAGAAGGATTATGTTGTCGGGCAGTCGGTTAATTTAATTCATTGTTTATACCTTTCAATGTTCTGATCATTAGTTCTAATGAACAGAAATTGCAGCATGGGTTCATTTTATTTTGCGTCAAAATCACCTTGTTGTGCAAAATACAATTCGCTAGAAGTAGTCTCTCACGCGTCTGGGATTTAATTCTAGAAATTTCATTACGTTTTTTTTTCTTGCATCAAAATCCTGAATTAGTTTCAGCAAGAATTCATTAAGTATAGGTACAATGTCTTTGTGCCAAGGTGAAACTCAACGAGTTTTGTGTTGTCGCTAAAACGATGCGACCTGGACCTTTTTTATCATTATCAAAAGGAATACTTTCCTTCGGAACTACAGATTGTGTTCCTTAAGAAATTTGTCGCGCGTGTTCTCAATAGAATTCAACGAGGACGTCAAGTCGGAATAAGTTGCACTTTACCGGATTTAGCTTTTCGGTGCATTCGAAACAACTTTCATCTTCAAGGAAATAATTTTTACATTCAAGAAGAGACTTCTTTAATCCACGGGAAAAACGATTTCTGGAAATACTGGAAATACTGTTATCCATTGTAGCTTTCGGATTCTAATGAGTTGCATGAAAGTTAGAGAGACTTTAAAAGTTTACTTTTTCGTGGCAGGAAAAACCATCAATGACACAAAAAGAATATCGAATTGTTTTTTATATCCGTGCCTTAATAGAGATTCAACCTTGTGTGGGGTTCATAGAATGTTGAAGGAAGGAGTAGTCTTCTCAAAGGATCATTTAGTGTCAAAGCCAAACGAACAAGTATCCTAAAGAAAAATAACAAATTGAAGAATATAAAAAGTATGGAGATATGCCACTACAAAAAACTTTTACAAGAAAAGTGAGAAGAAATTTATTTTGTTCCTTCTTTAGCACCAGAAATCCTGTGGGATCACTCAACACGTAATCAATTTCTTTGGAAATTGATTTTAGGCATGAAGAGAAGCCTGAGATTGATTTTTCGTTGCCAGACTATACCCAGTATCCTTTTTACTACCACTTCTACGCTTTTACGCCCATTTTCTTGCTAATGTTATACAAAAATGAACCCAACAGCGATTCAAATGGTGCTATGCAAGTTAAGTTGTAGGAAGCCAAATATACTCTCATTTCCAAGGGTTTCCGGGTCTAGCCTACGTTTTATGTATTTTCGTATTCCGTTTTTTAAGGCTTTTAGGCATTTTTCATTTACAATTTTTCCTTCCAGATCATCCGTTTTCCCTATTTTACGCATTTATTTCTTTTAATGAAATTAATGATTCATCCTTGATTTATTCTCTTCCTAGGCGTCCTCTTTCCAAGCAAAACACGATACAACAGCATTTGGGAGAAACATTTTGCGACCCATTTTTAAACACTTTCCTGCACTTTGTTTCTTTGTTCCTCTACTAATACGAATGCAGAACAGGATGCCAAAAGACCCCATTAAATAATACAACACGTGCAGCCTTTTGAGGATTGACAAAAGCTTAAATTTACAAAAAGTAAAATATCACAGCGTGTCAGTGATTTTATTAAAGTCACCAGCAATTTCAAACAGTTCGTCCTTTAAAAAGTTAAAGCTAATATCACATCCTTGGCATTGTCAACTTGGCAAGAAAACCGAATAAAAAGTTCATAGACTTTATGTGACGGACACTTTTGCCCTTTTTAAGGAAAATAAAATTTTTTGATAGTGTTTCCGTGACAAAAATCTATAAAAGCTGATTAGAACGACTTGGACTTTCTCAGATTCCAATCTTAGGGTAAAATAAGAACTTGGTTTACTTTCGAAGGTAAAACCATGAAACACAACACTTTTCACGCTGCAAATTAAATCCTGTTTTTTGCAGAGGGCTTTTAGACGGACTGCTCTTCTTGGTGAATGTCATGAACCATATTAAACACCATTGTCACTTCTTTGATTAGCAATCAAAGAGTACTTACCAAGTACCACACTGTTTGCATGTTTTGTATTAGAACTTATCAACATAATTTCGGTACCAGCATCAGATAATGCTGAATTTCCTTGAAATATATGTATATTTATCACAATATGAATGATCTAAACCTGAATGTTTTTCTGATATTAATATGCATTTCAAAATTATATGAGCATATAAGGTGGAACAACTAAGGAAACTGCGAAACAAGAGTTCGATTGGGGATCGAGTAGAGTTATAGTGATCAAATGTAATATTACTTTGAAGCTCGGTTAAGGAATAAAATGGAAGAAACTATGGCATATACAAACAGTTTGATGATGATCCAGTCACAGAGTGAATGAAAAGTATTTGGAAAATTTGATTGGAATTTTGCAAATTGTTTTTAAATTTTAAGGTATATTTACAGAAGTTTGTACCATAGCATATACAATAACGTATTTGTACAAAACACAAGTATCCACATTAATACACGTTACAGCAAAAGAAACCTTCATATGAGATTTCTAAGATGCTAACATCGTTCTATGGTTTGCAAATGATATCTAAGCTATAAACTGAGCACGTGCTGAAGTGTTACTAGTGTAACAAATGTTCATATGTACGAATATCAGGTAATGCACAGCAAGATGAAAGCCAAACAAAACTTCTTCGTTGAGTGCAATTATTGACAATTAATATGAAACAAGTAAAAACGTTGATTCAGCGAATATTTTAATTCAATTTAAATATATTTTAACTGTCAAGCATATCCGGTTGTCCCTATGGGTAGCGTGATTGACACTGTGGGTCGTGGCTTTCCAAAAGATTTTTTGCTGAGCTGTCCACTTGGAGCTTATTTGAATGAATGGACACAATGTTTTTAAATGTTTAAAAAAGTTCCTCCAATTTCTCCCTTCACTTGAATTAATTCCACTGATTTTAATAGCATGCTATAAAACGAAAGCAAGTACTTTTCCTGAACGTCACTCAGGTGAAGTGATCGAAATTGGTATGTTATATTTGTTTCTCTCTTGTTGATTGTCGATCTTTCACCAATTACTAGTACTTGAAGTACATCGAGTAGAAATTCAAAAGCCGATGTTGGTTGTAATTGGAATAATCAAGTGAACCAAAGTGATGGAAAAATTGGCTTACAATAACTTTTACTTTCGGTACAACTTCAGAAGGTTTTTATCAAAAAATATTTAATTTTGATACTACGATAGTGTTTTATTGTATGCAAAAGCCTGACCAAATATCATATTTACCCTCAAACCTTAAGTTTAATGTACTTTAACAAGTTTATAATACTTTGAAAGATTAATAATTGATATCCTAAAACCTTAAAGGCTCTGCTTTCTCTTGACCAAAAATCTTTTACAGAAATGCATAATACACTGAGTAGTAGAACTGAAACCTTTTAGGTTACATTACAGCAACAAGTTTAAAGTTTTTTGAATTCCTTTCAAGGTTTCAACGCTATATGAAATCTTAATCATGACCCTTTTTTGATAGATTTCCAGTAAACTTTCCAATTTTTTTTTGTTTATTTTCGACGTTGTTGTGTTTGAAAAATAGGCAAAGTTTAATCAATTCAAAATTTCTGCCATTGAAAATAACTCTGAAGTATTTTGTGCCCTAGTTTAGGGAAAAAATTCGAACAAAAGTTTTGAATTTATTTGAAAGTACTTAATAAATAAAAATAGGTTGATGGGAATAGAAAGAAAGCTTTTGGATGTTGTTTCAACATTAAATATAGATCCATGGAGCTTAAATTCATTGCTTCAATTTATATAAACGGTGTTTTCGGATTTCACTTTTGCATGAAGAATTAGCTCGAAACAAACTCATGTAAATTGAATGAAAGTTAATAATTTCGAATTTCTCGTTTCAAAAAGCATTATTTAAATTATATCCAAATTATAACTACTTAAATCAACATGCAATTTGGCTACCACAATTTCATACCTGGCGTTTGTAAACAAGATTTGGTTTATCTCAATTCGAAACTCGCATGACGTTATATAATTATTAATTCAACAAAACATTATGATTTTATGAATTTGGTTAGCTATTTAGAGAAACAAAATAGTTCATAGATTTTCTAGATATTTAAATTATATTGAACAATTTCTTACACCACATGATCGAGTACGTTGTCTGTCAAAAGTGATTAATCATTTTGTACTAATTTATCATCTTGCACTCATCGCAGTACGAATGGTAGAAATCTTGATAAGTCAATTTAAAACTAATGGCTTTCCGACCGGAAAGCTTTTTAACAAGTGATACAATATGCTGTGGAGAAAACTGATATAATATTGGTTGTAAGGAAGTTTTTCGATATTGAATAGGTGGGTGTTCGTATTCTCACTTGAATGTTGGATACGACATTTTGTTCTACATATTTAAATAGCATAATGACGAAAACTGGTTGATTTTAGTTTGATTTATGAGAAACCATGCCGATTGAATATGTTCAGAAGTTAATTTAGCTTATGTCATAGCAGAAGTGAAAAGTTCTTTAGCTTTAGCTCAAATTATTTCCATATAAACAATTTACATTTACTGATTCCAACAAATAATGTAAAAAACCCTCCCAAATTGATGTAAATGGTATAGTGAAAACCACGTGAAAGCAAGCGATGCTGGAAATATTAAATTTCACTTCGGACACAATCAATTTAAAATCTGTCGGAAACAATAAATATTTCAAATGTGACAGGAACCATTATTGCATAAATTAATATTTGAATTCATGGAAGTTTAACGTTGAGTTATTTAACCACTGAAATAAAACGAATTGCCAAAACGTGTAATTCACTTGAATTATTAATGCAGTAATAGTAATAATTAACAATATAATACTTACATATAACATTACTCTACGATTTTTAAATATTTGTAGACAAGCAACAGAAGTATTTTATATCGTCGATATGACGTGTTGTGAAAGTAATGGTTCCTGACAATTGCATTGCAAGTCAAATCAAACATTTTGGATAATCCATTCGGAATGCTCCAAGTAATAATCAGATAGTTAACAAGATGCTGATGTAATTAAAATTCATGAAATCTAGACAATGTTATATAGCAAAATTTTTAATGATTCCTAAAAGTTGTACCTACATCACGAAATTATTGTGTTTGTTTCGGCGATGAATGTGTTTTTTTCATTTTCAAAAAGAAACTATTTTGCTATAACACTCGCAATCCAAAAAACCATCTGAGGTTATCTAATTGACATGAGAAAATTGTAACTTGATGTGAAAAATTTTTGAAAATTTTCTGCTTTTCGCATCATAGCTATTATTTTGTTTCGATGCATGGCGAACGATTATATTTGAAAATTTCTTCTGTCACGCAACAAGCTTCAAGGGGGCAACGTAGCAGTAGTTAAGGGTATTACATAAATTTTAAAATTTATTGGCGGGATGGCGACTGAGATCGTTCAATTTGTAAAGAGAATCAGGAAATAATTCACAATTTCATGATAAATATATATTTCCGAGAACCTATTCCTTATTAAGTCAATAACAGAAACAGTGCAGTTAACACCGAAAACACCACGTGATAAAAGAAAGATTCAAATAAACTTTGGATATTATTTTGCTTTGCAAAAAGTATCTATAGAGAATGTATAACAAAATGTAATTTCATGTCAGCGTGATTTGAAAGGATAACATTTACTTTGTTCTAAGATAACAGTCGTCTAAAGAATAGCGACATTTCGTTCTTAATCTCTACTTGAAATAAAATAAAACACCTTAAGATGTTTTTGCTTCTTCCGCGAAAAGTACATTTCATTCTGTTTAATCCAAAAAAGAGGAGAACCTTTACACACAAGCAATACTATCGTAACGTGAAACGAAAATAAAACACAAAGCAAGATTAAGACGGATTAAAAGTTTGCTCCCTGTAACAGTAAGAAACTTTGGAATGGTTCTCCACATAACCTGGAGGTGACATCAAGCACGTCATTCGTTAACCCCTTTAATGTTGAAAAGACTCTTCCAACCAGGATTGCTCGACTTTAATGAACAAGAATATAAATGTGAAATTTGATGGTAGTAGATGGTATACCAAAACCATGTACCTAATACAATTAAACAGATTACAAAAATTACAATCAGTCAAATGATTCCACCGATTCTGTGCAACATAGCGGACATTCTTGTCAACTATAATATTAAATCAACTCTGCAGTATATCTGAACAAAGGAATTTTTCGATATTAAAATAGTTCCCAATAATTCGTTTTGTTTCGTTTTGTGGTGTGCAACACCGAAATGTAAAAGACTAACAATCACAAGCCGAGTGGAAAGCATTGCTATAAATCGAATGAACAGAAATCCTTTGTCAGCTTAGTGGGATGATGGGTGTAGCTAGCAAAACGCAGTCTTTGACTATTGATATGAAAATATCCTGGTATTTCTACGATTCACCTGGTATTAGAAAATTTACAGTCTGCTGGACTTATAAAGTTGACTTATCTGAACGTTTATATAACGTTTGAACAGGTTTACATCTTTTAGTGTGAAGAGTGGATTTGTATATTTGATGGTTAAAAGAGTCATAATTGGTTATGCGTTCAATTTGAATTTTAATACTTTTCTTCCTTAGCAAAAAAGAAATATCTACCGAATACACAATTACTCAAATTCAAAACAAAATTTCATTAAGACGAAACAAAAAATCTCGAATACTTCAAAGTTTTTGCTCAAACTGTTTCGGAGAAAACTCCAAATGGACTTTTAAAATAAAACATTTAAATTTTTCAGCTGCTATATAAGACCATAATTCCCATTTCTCTGGAGGCACTTACACTTATTTGCTTCCTCTTTCGCTTTTTGCAAAACAGCTTTAGCAATTACATACTTACATTAGCACATCTCAAAGTGCTAATGATACTTACTTGTAAGAAGCTCTTTTCGTGAAATTAAGAAAAAAATTATAAAATGATGTGCTTATAAGTAAGGAATATGGCGGGTTGGGGGAACATGTTTAGGGGACAATGTTTGTGGGTGGTACATTACCTTGAAAATGAAAGCAATCAAGGTTTTGAGTAACATAGCTCATATTCAAAGTTATCTGGTTTTTTGATTACTAAGGGCCTCCATGGAAATGAAATCCTATGAAGAGTAATTAAATTTTGATTATTGGACGTTTCACAGTTACTACAATTGTATCGTCGTATGTTTTTATTTCTAGGTTAAGAAAATGAAAATTTTGTAGTCTAGCCCTGCAGAGATAAAGCATATATTCCTATTCCATGAGATTGTTTGAACGATCTAACCGAAATTCCCACAAAGTATTTTATTTCAACTTAAATTAAGCAGAACAAAACCATAAATTCATTCAAATTTACTAGCAAGTAATAACATTGTACACTATTACTCTCTAACATCCTTTTTCAAAACTTTCGTATAAGAATATCCATCAAAACCCAAATTAGAGTTTTCTGTTAGTTCTTCTCTAATTGATGACCTTTTCAACGCCATAAATTCGTCAACCAACACTTGGAATCCGCATTATCAAAACTCATTTGGCAGTAAATTTTATTGCTATTTCCTAGCCCTAAAGAAAGATGTTTCGCATGTCCAAGAACTAAAAGATCATAGTATAATATTTGTTAAAATATTTTGCCCACAACATAAATGTTCTAATGGTGGCTAAGATTAAATTTCTACACACTTTTACTACTTCTATTTGGGTTTGATGTTTTTGTTCAAGGATTGGAAGTAAGTAATTAAGGAAAGGACGAGAAATGTACAGCACACAGCCAGCTTGGCAGCAAGTCTTTTGTCACGTTTAAACTCCATTCTAAACTGAAGGTTTGACTTGTAACGTTTCTATCACATTTGTGTATTCATAAAATAGATCATATTTAGTGTTTTTTTGTAAAATTTTTATATAAAAGAACATCATAACAATATCAACAACAGTTTTGTGGACTTAAAATAAATTTCCTTAATCTTAATGCCAGCCACGAGATTTGATGTCGTGAATCACAGTCTTAAAGATTGGTACTTTGACTGGGAAAGGCTTTGGAACCCTAACGGGTATGTACTTTACTACCGGATAAGGTACTAGTTTTTCGACTGGGTATGGAATTTTCTTTTCAACTGGAAACGGGATGACGCGTTCGACTGGAATTTTCAGTACTTTATGAACTGGAACTTGAACTTGTTGTGGAATCGGTATGTGAATAGGAACTGGCTGTGGTACTGGAACGATGACTGGATGTGGTATATTTATTTTAACTGGTTCCTTGACAGGGACAATGATTTTCTTCACAACTGGCACTGGAACTGGTTTTGTGACTTCAATGTGTTGACTGATGGGTATAGCGTGACCTTGAGTGTGAATTTCATGCTGTATCCCGGCACCACCGAAACTACCTGAACTGCCTCCATCAAAGTTTGATCCATATTCAGCTCCTTGACCTCCACTAAATTCACTGCCAAATCCACCGCCATATCCACCGGTTATTCCTCCTTCAGCTCCACCATAACTAGCTCCTCCATAACTTCCAAAAATTTGTTGGGGGGGTATGTCTCCGTAGCCGATACTTCGGCCCTGTTCGAATGATTCACCCCCTTGCCCAAAGTTTTCATATCCCTGTCCACCGGCACCAGATGCTCCGAATCCTCCCTGATTATTATCATCTTGCTGCTCTTCAATTGGTGTGCCTTCAACATTTCCAAAAGATCCACCACCGTAAGAATTACCATATCCTCCACTGTAGCTTCCGCCTTGGTTTGCACCAAAATTACTACCATATCCGTCACCGCTTCCAGCACCATAGCCATTTGCGATTCCATTTCCGTATCCACCACTCAGTCCTCCTCCGACTGCTTGACCAAAACCACCACTTAATCCTTTTCCTACTTCACTGTTACCATTCGAATAATCTGTATTATATCCTCCACTTGAGCTTGCGTACCCACTAGCATATTCACCACTAGAACTTCCAATTCCATAATTATATCCTCCACCGGAATTCCCAAGGACCGCACTATAACCTTGACCGGACCCACCACTTAATCCTCCATTAAATGAATTGAAAGAACCACTTTCTGCATTTGTTGATCCTCCATTAAAAGAGCTTGCTGATGTTCCTTGTTCATTTCCACTTCCTGTGTGTACTCTTACACCCAGACAGCTTGTCGCTAATCCAATAAAAAGCAGGAGATTCTATAATCAAAGAAACGAACATTCTCAAATTAAAAACAATTCATCAAGGTTCTATATCCAAATGGTTCTTACGTTAGAAAGCATCTTTATGAATTTATGATGCTTTGAATATCCAAGTGTTTCCGCTTACAAGCTACAAATCAGTTTGATATCAGTGTCTTTCAGTTCCATCCATTTATATATGTGCCTACCTGCACGCGAAACACTGAAGCGTATCTTATCCGCTCTTACCAGCGCACATTCATCCAAAAGATAATCCCAAAAGGAATGGTAAATCCAACGATCACTGACACTACATCTCCAGAGTAAAACACCTGATACAGTTCACATTCATATAACAATGAAAGTCACGGTTTGTTGTTAAACTTTTTGTTTCATTACTGTAAAATTTGTAGAGGTTGTTAAGCTTTTGGTATAACTATTACGCGCTGCATAATGTTGAGTAATACTTCAACGAGATTGTATTGAAGGGTATCATAACACCTAAGTTTCTCGACTGCACTCCTCCTAGGTGTCTTGAAGAAAACTTTCACTATCACTTGAAGAGAATGGCACGGATTGATCTCAATGAAGGTCGGCATGCGATAGTCTGTTTATCATCAACATATCGATATCGGAAGTGAATGCCGATCTGTTACAGTATTGTGAGTTCAAATTAAGTGAAAACAAAATAAATTGGTCAAATAACTTGAGACACCCATTCAGTATCGTGAACCTGCCAAGCATCGAAAGCGGAAAACATTCAAAAACTGAGTCATTTACACATCTGTAAAACGACAAATTAAAACAATCAATGATGATTGTTAACTGATCTTTTATGGAATGGGCTATCTCGTCTTTTGAATAATTATAACTTTCTTACGCACTTTTTCCAATTAACGTTGTAATTACGAAACTTTCGTGAAAGGCACAAGTCGCTGGTCACTTCTTAACCAGTTTGAAAGGGCCAAGCCGATTTAGTTCCGGTGAATTTTAACCATTCTAAATTTTCTGATTTCTGCGAATAAATAAAACAAACATTCGAATAACATGACGCAATTTTGGATAAACTGCAGAAGCAGAACTGATTTCCACTTTTAACTTTAACGTGTTAGAGTTATTTGAAACTTTCTTGATTGATCATTTCTGACAAGAAATCAAGGCACTATGCTACAGGTTGAACTTGGATACCGATCTCAGGCACAAATAGAGAACAAGATGAGTCAGCAAGTGAAAATATGAACTTGATCAAGTCAATGACTTCAACGTTGATGGAACGATTTGTCAGTAAATCCAATCGTTACAAATTATATAAGATCTTACAAAACTTCTCATTTTACAGGTCACAGTGTCGAGAGTTTAGAGAACTCTTTTGACAGAATAATGCAATTGCTCCAAAAACCATAAAAAGTTATTGAACTTTGCAAAATTTTACTTTCATTGTTACAATGAACTCAAACAAAATCTACAACAAACATAAAAGTTTCATACACAAGAGTTTTGAAACTTCCGATATCAACATATCATGTATGTTTTTGATCTACTTTGATGGAGATTGACAATAAAATTCACAGTTTCGTATTTGAGACGATTATCTCCAATGCACTTGGCTTGCGACTGCTTTCAAAAATTACGTAAAACAGATTCAAATTTTAGAAAATTGTGAATTCGCGAATGCCGATATCCTGAACGTGGATAGCTTTATTTCAAGCATATGTATGATGTTACATTTGTGAAGTTGTTGATCTAAAATTTAGCTGTCGAAAATTCTAACAAAACTTGAAATAATGACGCGTACTTGTATCTTATTTAAACCGACTGCTGTATTTTTAGTTTTATGTGAATGATACTCCTTCGTCAAAATGCAAAACATGAGTTCAAAATTTGTAAGCTTTTTGGTGGACAGTTTTGTTCGTACTTTCGCAAGTCTTCATCACTTTTTCGAACAATCCATCAAGAAGGTTCCGGAAAACTAAAACCGCTCAACATTCATGCTAACGGTAATCTTATTACCTTTTGCAAATCTACTTTTCCCGGTTAGGGTTCACATATGTAGCTTTGAAGAACCCTCTGCAGTGAGTTATTTTTTAAAACAATAGAATATTTCACGAGCTTCAAGCATTCTATGCACTTATCTTTTGCATTCTCCTTATACAAAAAAACCGAGAAAAATATGTAAATTCTTATGATATATCATAAAAGCTCATTCGTGCCTGTACAAGAGGATATTTTGTCCTTGTGAATTGCAAAAAATTCTTTTTATTGTGATGTAACCGAGTGCACTGCACGTACGTTGTATGATTTATTTCGAGGCTGTCAGGTGGTAGTCTTCAAGGTGAAAACGTGTTGATGATATGCATTCTGATATCTGATGATGGTAAAGGTTTCTGTGTGGGTTGAAAATGTGACAGGAAGCAACAAAAACCGAAAAAAATGTGATTATTTCAACATGATAAAAACTTGCCACTTTATTTCGGTGACGTTTATTCCTTTGGCATTTAACTATCAAACCATGAATATGGAACAACGTGATGTCAGTTGATTGTCTCTGGCCAGAATCAGGTAAAACATGAAATATTTTTTCAAAATAAGAGTAGATACATAATTTGGGTGTATGTGATATTTCGAAAAGCTCAGAAATCTGAACTAAAACATTTATTTATTAGGGAGTATTTTGCATTTCTATTGTAAAACGTGTTGATGATGCATAATTTGTTATATTTGACTTTCAGGTTGAATCCAAATATTTTTTGAAAAGAATTGTATTATAGTTACATTTCAGTACAATATAATAATTGCAGGAGTTTGAGAAATATCAATACCGCATTTGTAAATACTTTGACCTTACTTTCGTGCATGTCACGTTGTATTTCGTTATATCCGAAAAGAGAACACTTCATGACTTTAAAGTAGCTTAGCACAAAATTCCTGCTGTACTTACCAAATTCTGAGAACATCAAATAGCTGCTTCCAAGATGTGCAATTCGTACGTGGACCAATGAAACTCAAATGAGATTGTACTTGTACCACAAAATTGTTCCTATAGAATAACCATTTAAGGTACACATTCCACATGTATGTATATAGCATGAAATATACCCCATTAGTTGGATATGCGATTATATTTCGCAGTTAATGGAACTTTTTGGGAAAAGCAAAAGCAAATTTTTTACACAATATTAAGCTGGGAAAAGCATTTTTTAATTTTTGCGACATTGAGTATTGCTTCTGAAATTTGTACCTACTGATTCTCAGAATATGCTTAATGTACAAGTAACTGTCCCATTAAATTTATGAAGTATTGGTTCCAAACTTATGGCTAAAAGAGAAAATTTGTAAATACTTTTGTCATAAAATGTATTATTTTTCCTTTACAGTATAACAAATCCTGTTCTGAAAAGATTGAAATAAGCTTTAATGGCTGGTAGCAAAGCAGATTATTTTACATATCGTGATCGGGAAAATGTTACAGAACCATGAGGATATAATAATTTAATTGGGAACTTAGCATCATTTGTGAGATTCATATTTGTTGCAGGATAATTGCCTAACTCCTATATGTTCTTCGAAAAGAGAACAAAATTATATTTAAGCCTACATATGCACACAGTTTTAGTTGCTAAAAGCTTACTTCGTTTCTAGCTAAATTCATTAAGCATTAACCATACAACCAAGATGTTAGATTATATCAAGCTATTTGATGAAAGGAAGTGTGATACAATGGAGAATTGATTCAACTAATTGGTGATTTAAAATCAGAAGTATTTGCTTATTAGTTGACCACTAAAAGCAACGTTAATATAATAAACTCCTTTTTTAAGTTTTAATGTTTATATATACACAGGTAATAAGATCGCTGGTTCGAAAGGCTATGAGGCATCAGAGAGGTATATTCAAAAGTATGAACGCTTTATGCCTAATTGTTATAGCTTTAAGCATACCTGGCCACCATGCTTTTCATTTAAACAAAGTAAATTGGTTTTATATGAATAATAAACATCACAAAAATGCTGTATGTCATCTCAGTTGGGGTTCATCAAACGCATATTTTCACGGATGCCGTACCAAAGAGCGTTGTGTAATTGAATGGGATAATCCGAAATTCAAGGTATAATTGAGTGAAAATATTAACAAATTCATGGCCCATACTTCATTTGGCGTACGCTTAGAGGGTTCATCAAATTATCCTATTAAAATGTATACATTAAATTGATATAACGGAGATAGCAATGAATTGCAGTAAAATATTTTAGTACATATAAATTTGCATTTACAAAATTAGGGATATTATGTTCATGAGGATGGGATATACTCTTGGGAATACTATACATCAAAATTTTCTTGAAAGCTTTACTAGCACGGAAAATTTTTACATCAGGTTCCTTCGCTAATATGCCAATTGCTATGAAAATGATAATATTTTTATGAAGTTTTCGTGCAAAAACAAAGTTCAAATGCATTAAATTATTTTATTTATTAATGAACTTTTTAATGTTAACTTGGAATTTTACATTCTCTGCTTATTATTGGATAGTAATCATATCGTGATACTACATTTGTGATTTTCCTTCTCGAGTGTAAGAAGAGCATATGGTAAGTTCATTCTCAATATGAAACTATTATTTAGACACAAAGAAATAGCGTCACTCATGATCAGATTTATATGCTCACTAGTGGAAATTCCTGCGTCTTGAACCGAAGCAGATTTTTATGTGAGTTTGGCTTAGTTGGAGTGAGTGAATTGTTAGGAAAGCTGTAGTGAATTATCTTGAAGAGAGGAGAACTTCAGGTGCTTAGCCACTGAGACTTGTTTTGCTCAATATATGTTTTGCTCGACTGAGATTCCCTGGTGTGGTATTCCATTCAGGACGAGTACGAATGATACAGTGCGATTCCACCTGATTAGAGACAGATTGCATGGGGACGGTGTAAAACGAGTTTTCCACAACCTCACACGATTTTGGTGGGATTCCACCCTGTTTGGTTGATGATATGGAGATGGAACGCTCGTGGTGAGGCTCCTACATTGTTGGCCGGTGGCTGACACTGCGTGTGCCTAATGTTCGGAAACTGCCAGAATCTGACTGACATAAAAATTAGTATTTCTTCCTTATGTTAGGAACTCGTCTCATAGGCGTTTTAATCTTTTGTGTGTTAGGAAGTCTAATTGCATCACCATCGAGGAGAATATCTGGTTCGTGCATTCTAGACGATACATTATTATATGTGTGAATTAATGTTTTCATTTTAATTTGAATTATTACACGAGTTGAGAGCTTATATGTTCCTTCAAAGAAAACTTTTAATATCTGCCAATCGAAATACGTAACTGCTTGTTGGTAAATCCACAGCTTTACCTTTACGATTAGATTATACGAGAATGGTTCTATGTTTACTAAACCCTCACTCTAAGTCTTACCACCAGACATTGTATTTATTCCTATGGCAATATGACTTAATTATATTTTCGGTTTGCTTCAGACATAGTAACAGAGCCTTAGAGGAGATTGTAAGTATCGAGCAGAATCTTTCTTATCTGCTCGAACCTTTAGGGTAAGTCGAATTCGTAGAAGGTATTCTATTCAAATTCGAGATTAGGTTTTCCAAGAATGATTATCAGCAAAAACTTTTTTGAGAGTCTCGCCATAAGAAAAGCTTTTTTATATACGTATACAAATTATTGATTTGTCCTGAACATAAATGACAACTAAGCTAATGAGATTGAATGTACGTACTTTATTACTCAACGGAAGGACAACTTGTATCCGCCACGTGTATATATCATAGATTACTCCGGTGATTGGGAACTGCCAAGCCCATACTGTTGTTAAAACTATTCTGACAGGGTTTTATAGAATATTATTCAAACCCATTAAAGACCTTTTTTATATTGTATCATTTGTTGTCACCCCAAATGCACAGTCTGTTTATATCCGCCTCCTTAATGTTGCTTCAAATGAAAAACGAAATAGAAATGGTTTCGACTAGACTTCCTACTGCATATGTGTACATATATTGTTGTACAGATATTTTATACTTATATCACCACATAACTTCCAGCGGACGCCACGTTACGCTGAAAACTTGATTTCAATTGTTTAAGTTTCAGTGCTAGTATATTGAATGGTATGTTTCCTTCCTGTCACCACCTTGGAAGTCTTTATGAACCTGAAGGGTGGCGACCCTAAAACCAAAAATTTTTAGCACTGTTTGAATTTCTGATATTTGTTCTCTACACAACAATAAGCCGATTGAAAAGTTTTTGATTTTATTTATCTTATTATGTTCGTCAGTTTGAGTATCCTTGCATGCTTGTGCAACCCTTCGATTATATGCAAACTATTGGCAGTTCCGTTTGTGTAACCGGAAACCCTAGATTGTGCGGAACGGATAACATCAAGAAACTTGATCTTTTATCAAGTTTTCATTTCAAAACACTCCGGAAGACTCAAGAAGACAAACGCCTGCTTGGCTCACTATTCCTTCGAGGGTCGGACAAGGATTTATCGATATTCGATAGAATATCTGTATGGAATTGAAATCAAATTTATTCTGTTTATTTGTACGTTTGTTTTGTGATATTGCAAACATTTTCACATATGTAGATATTTGAAAAGTTTTCAAAATACATAACCCTATGTGTCTGTTTCTCACATAGTATTTCCTTTTAGGTATGTACCTCGTTGCAATATATGGAATTTTGTGCAAAGGACGAATCAGTCAAAAACACAAATTAATCCTACAACATGTCTTAAGGTAAATTGGGTGATTCAGTAGGTTTCTCTAGTTATTCACCTCTGAACTGCTGAACTCAATCAAATCTAGAAATTTCTACTGATTACTCAACTTTGGCACTCAAGAAAACTGCATTTTGTTTAATAGAAACTCCTTGCTAAAAGTTTCAGTTTCATACACGATTTGGTTTCGACGTAAACCAATTCATTTTGCCCAAAAGGTAAAGACGTAATAGAATATATTGCAACATACTGAGAAATACTTACATTATTTTATGTAATAAACACACATCAGATTGTATAAAATATTTTGAAGAATATATTTTGCAACATCTTATTGTCATCATCCTTCTAGAAATATTCTGATAAGCCTTATCAGTACTAATTCAAAACGCTTAAAGATGCTCTACATAAATTCGTTCTCAATACGAGTAAGGCTTATAACATGGTTAAGAGGTTATGAAAAAGACAATTGATATTTGATCCTCTCAATACCAGCTTTGTTTCACGAGTGAAAATTTTATCATTTCCGAGATGTTGTAATAGGCTTAGTTCAATTCCATTGGAAATGGAATAGTTCCCTTCGTTTTTTGAAGACTTCACCCTTGTGAGAAGAGATTTGATATTGTTATTGTTAACCCTAAGGCAATTTTCTAATCAAAAGGAAAACAACAAAGGGTGAAGTATAAAGGAAATGAAATACTGGATCAATCAGATTCCCATTAATATTTGTCACCTTTCAAAATTCCGCCTTATTTTTCAGTCACTTGAAAAACACAATTGAACTTTCTTACGATTATACTTCACCCTTAAAAAATTTCTATTTGCATGATGTGAGATATATATCTGATAAGGAAAAAATTCAAGGGATAGATTGATGCTGCTCGTTTGCAATCATTCAATATCCTATTTTGTATATAAGCTGGGGTAAAAATCAACTCTTGGCATGTGTGTTGTTGTGCATGGGGTGGAATTTTTACGTTTACAAAAACACGAAAGAAAATAAAATCATATCCTTTGAGTGCTTTAAAGTGACGAAAAAATATATTTTACTTCCTTTTTGAGGGATGTTTGATTGGGAAGTTAGCATATAACACCCGAAAGATATCTTTGACCTAATCTTCAACTATTTGCTTATACGTTGAACTGAAAGTATCCTGATCCAAAAGCATTAGAAGTAGAAATTGGTTCTAGAGTTTAAGCCTGTCGAATGAAATAGAAGAGAGAGGTAATCGTATTTCTGAGACAAATTGCTTTCAGCACAAGCAGTCAAACCTTCATCAATGCCTAGATATTTTGATTATGCGTCACAGATTTATGAAGGGTCTGTGCTGTGTCGTCCTTCATTAAAATAAAATAATGCTGCAAGACATATCATGACAGATGATGCCCGGAGGTTGTTCTATCGGTATACTCCTTCATACTAGGTTTCTCAGAAGAGTGATTTCTATCCTTCATATTTTAAAGTTTGCATTTAAGGGTCCGCTAATTTGATGAATATCCCTGAACAACAGCTGCAAATTGAATTTTCTCTCTTCAGGAATCATGGTGAATTTGTTGGAAGTAAAAATTTTTTAAGACGATTCGATATTTGTGTACATAAAATTTGATTGCCCATACCAAGATGCATGTGAATGAATTTTAACTACAAAACAAGCCCTAGTTACCTTGCAAATTTGATGAATATCAAACAAAGAATGTTTGATATAATTTTAATAGAAAATTTTAATTAATAATTATTTCAGATTTAGACGCTAGAATGATTTCAAATTTTGAAATCTCTGAAGGGATACAGATAGCCGTTTTCAATATAATCGGGAAAATCCATCAATTTGAAGCGAATAAGAACATAGGCTTATTTCGCTTGTGTGTTTTAAGAAGATTCGTAGAATATTTACCAAGGGCATTAACAATGTAAGCAATCACCATTAAAATTCGAAAGAATCAATGAACACAATGCATTTACAAAGCAAGCAGTTGAGGAATTTGTTTAATCGAGGTTGTAACAAAATATAAAAAGTCGAAGGAAATTCATACAAATGTGAACTGCAATTGGTTGTGTTTGGCCACATCTAGTTTCATTTATCGAGCAGTTGCATCTATCGAGGGTTGCAATTATCGAGGTTATTGTATTTTGCAAAATATGAAACAGTTGGATTCCTAACCTTTTCTATGAATTATAAGATAAGTATTACTGCAATTAACATTTTCCAACATGGCTGTCTAATATAACGCACAAATATAAACTAATATTAATGAAATTTAAGCTACACTTTATGAAATAAATTTTAATTCACATTATTGCTTCTTTGTTGACATAAAAACCTATTAAAATCAAAGGAATGTGAATGTGATATTGCACTTGAGAAACAAAACTAATATTACGTATTATGTACTTGTAAGTGTAATAACTTTTCATATTGGTGAGTGTCTTCCACAGACTTAAAATTCTCTAGAGTGTGTAAACTGCATTGTATCATCTTGTGAAAGGTCCGTCGAGACTTCTGATTCTATTCCATTGCAAGCTCTAAGTCCTCACATTTTCTGTAGTTTCTGGAGTTAACAACACCTTCACGTTTCAGCTTGATTTCTAGGTGAATACATTAAAACACATCCTTGTACAACATACATGGCTGTGAATTATTATTTATGGTTGTTGCAATTATGTATGTTCTTGCATGTATCCCTAAACCAAACTATCGTCTAGCACCCAACGAGGCAACTTCAAAATCTGAGAAGCGCATCGACTTGTGCTTGGTATTAGGGATGGTTTTAGAGTCTTTATTGAAGAAAGCGCCATGAAAGTTGTAACTTCCTTCAAGTTTTATAATTTATTATTTAATATTATGCTAAAGGTGTAATAAATGCATCTTGCCAAACAACAGCATGCGCATAGTCTGGAGGAGTTTTGAATGGGCTTTGGTAATTTACCTCTTATTGAGGAAGTTGTACTGCAATTACAATGGAAAACAAGAAATTAAATTTTGAATTACCACTGCAAGTATGAAATTAATTTTTAAATAAATTATCTACGCATACTGGCATATAATTCCTATGTTTTCCACTGTGTAATAAATAATGTTGTGTCTTTGGAATGAAATGCTTTCTTTTGAATTCTTGAATTTCGGTCAACGATAGTACTAGTAAGTTGTTTGCTACATGTTGGAAAACATATATCCTTCCCATAACCCGATAGCTTGCGCCAAGGATAGTAGATACTGCTTTATGAAAATCGTCCTGAAACAAATTACAACATAACTTCTAAATTGCACTACAGGCACGATATAAACGACAGTCGGTTCAAATTTATGACGAGCATGAAACAAAACTGTGATTTATGTTCCCAGCTCAGACTATTTATTCCTGGTTTGCAGGAGTTCTGGAAAATTGTTTTAGGGAAACTGAACAACTTCACTTTCGGGACACGAAGCCTGGTATTACTTTGCATTCTTCTGTGTTGGTATCCTATTTTCCTTGAAACTTCATTGACAATTGTTTGTTAAATTATATGGTTAAGGTAAATCATAAAAATATGTAATTTAAATCCAAACGATTTTCTACATTCCTTGCATGATAACTGAAATTTAAGTAAGATAGTCACAGGCTTTATGACATTAAATCAGGTGATTGAATTTCAATGTAAAATTTTATATTTCCATTCAACACATTTGCCTTTTGTATAAGTAACAGAATGCCACCACAGTTTTGTAAAAAGATTTGAAAATTCTTTATACTATAGTGTATAGTTTTCTTTAATATTTCCTGCATTTGAGCGTTGAACAATAAATATATATTAATTAAGTTGTTTATATTTTATTAGAAATTTCAGGTAACAATTTTAAGATATTAGAAACTGAGAACTTGTTCGATCCAGGCGAGATAAGGATAAAGCCGGGTATAAGCCGTTGGTGTAGACTGAACACAGTTTCTTCTGTAAGCCGAAATACCAACAACGAAAGGAATGTTTGAGCTTTGTACTGTCAGAGTCCTGCTCGGATATTCCTAGAACACAATCCAAACGAAAATGTTTAAATATATTTTTTACATATATGACAAAAGCTTACATCACAGATAGGTCCACCCTTACGTCCAACAGCACAGAATTGTCCTTCATCAATACCATTTGGAATGAAGTCGTCAACTGGATATTTACTTTTACATTCAAAGTTGTCAATCAACTGCCATTGCTCAACACTGATACTCTGGGGTGAATTCTGATGATAATCATGGGTGAGAGCATCTCTAGTCTTATATTCTTCATGTGTCCACAAACATGCTGGCAAATGTGAATGTGTTGCTGATACGAATAATCTGAAAATATAAAAATTTGTAGTCTTTTAATCTCGTTAAAAATGTTCATCTCTAGAATGCAATTTGTCATTATTTTGTGACAAGCTTTGACACTAATCCCAGAAGTTTTTTTAATAGTAATTCTATGTTATTCATTGTGCCTGAAAATCCTCTATTACACTATTGTTATCCATAGAAATATTTCAAACTCACGGATTTCGTTTAGAAATCTGTAGAACGGCCAGATCATGATATATTTGAGACGGATCAAATTCTGGATGGTAGATGACTTTTGTGACTGCATAGTCCCCTTGTTCTGGGATTTGACTTAACTGCAAGAAACCTACCCTAACCACATCTGGGGTGTTACTGAAATTGTGAATTCATTATTATATTTCGTGCTGTTCAGATTTGATTTAGCCACTCACAATTGGTTGACTAAGCAGTGAGCTGATGTTAGGACGTGTGTGTCACTGATTAAAGAACCACCACATCTCCACGCAATACCATTCAAACTAGACCATCCAATTGCAGCCTTTGTGAAAAATGTTATTTTATACAACTGTCCGCTATGTTTTATCAAAACATTATCACTTACCACATGAATATAAGCTTTATTGCTATTAGATTCAGTTAACCGTGCAGTGGGTAAATCAAAGCATGCTCCAGTACTATTCCTATGATGGTAAGTACAAACTTAAAAAGGAAAAATATATGAATTTTACATTCAATTATTTGTTTCTATCACTTCTGCATACTTGCGTCCAGAGTGGGATACTTCGACTTTTCGGTCTCGATACAACATCCAATAGCATCTTCTGGCCTGACTCCTCGATATCCACAAACGTCGTTAGGTAGTGTTGATGTACAGGTTGGCTTACATTTTGATGAGCATGATCCTCTTAACCCATCATCACGGATACAAGGACCTCCTCGGAACAATGATAAGGAAGAGTGGCTAACGATAACCACTATAAGAACAACCAAACACGTTCTTTTCATTTTGACGGTTGACTTCGAACTGCTAAAATTTTCTTAAATACTTTTCAATAAAAATCCGTTTCTCAAGTCTCGAAAAATTTGCAAATTAGAAGTTTTGGTAATAAAAACTTCTCAAACTTGTTTTTCAAGCGTCTGTTTTAATAACTTGATGTAAAGATTCTATTGATTGTTATGATAATAGCAAGAATTTTGTTCAACATAAATTTTCTTAAATTTTATTTATTTGTTAATCTTGTTCTTATCCTGCTCTTATTAGTACCTCCTGCTATTGCTTCAATCGTTGAGTAATTTTTTCATATATTTTATTATGCTGTTTATTATTAAATAACAAAACCAGACTTTTGGAAAAATAAACGCCAGGCGTGGCTTCTCGTTGTTTAATTGGAATCCGTTAATGTATTGTATGACATATTCCGGTGAAGAATTTATGTTAAACTACTAACAACGGACCATAGAAACGATTTTACAAATTTTCAATTGGTTTTATTAAAAGTATGTGAGGTGAGGAAAATCTTAGCGTTGATATATGTATGTACCTACATATTTTATTACGAAAAAGCCAATACAAAAACAGTGCCTTTACTTATCATGATGACCAAATCCAATATCTCCAATTGAGTATTTCATCCAGATGCTAATTGGAAATTACGACAAAACTGATTAAAAATCTCAATCTTCCAAACATGTCAAAAGGAGAAATATTACAGATATCCAAATAGCTTTGTGCACACACGTTTCTGACATAGATGTTATATACTCATAAAACCCAAACAGTCTATTTGAACTCTATTTTTCTTGATATACTTTCGGAAATGAAAACAATTGTGAGCATCATGTGTTACGTAGACGAAATTTGATCCCTACGTGTTTCTCCCCTATTTGTTTGACGAAAAAACATAGCGAAAACAGAGCCATGTAAGCCAATAAAACGAATTTATTTTATTTTAAAATTGCATATTGTAATCGAGTTCCCTTGGAATAGATAGGAATTTGCCCTGTTCTGTTTTACGCGTGTGTGTGCATGGTATTTAGAATTTCACAAAGTGGAAGGTTTTATATAAACATAAAAATATCCATTGATCTTATAGCAACTACAGTGAACATCAAAAACAAAGCACCCTCAAGGAGAAATAAAGAGATAATAAGCTTAGGGATAATACCAGCCTTTCCGAACATATGGAATCAAATTCATTAAATTAAGGCATTGTAATAGATTTTGTTTAATCATGTGTTTTACTCTTATCCAAAACGGAACTGTATTTTTTAGGGTAGAAACAAACTTAATTTCCTACTTCGTTAGGGTATCACCCTAGTTTGAGCAGTGATATGTGATAGTATTCGACGAATTGGAAAATCTTGTTTATTACCAGTATAGAATGATGTACGATTTTCAAATGTTCAGAATAACAGCATAATACTATATGAACAACAGTGAATCGATTAAATTAATTGAGTGTTAATTCATAGAAGTGAGTGCACTGACTTACCTTAATTGATAATATTGTTCAACAAATATAAGGAGTACTTGCTTTGTTCGATAAATTGATATAACTTTATTGTATCCATAGTGTGCATAGGAACTGCAACTCATGTTGATTAAAAAGATCTTATGTTATCAGGGATAAGAGAAATTTGGATCCTGGAAGGTTCAGTGTCGTTCATTTGCTGAGAAAGCATGCAAATATTTCCTGGTACGAATATCTTAATTCAGTAGGTGCAGGTTTCTATGTCGTTAATGTAGTTCAGTAGATTTATTGCATTAAGGCCCAATAACTATTGATGTGAGCAGTAATCTTTTATCTTAAATGGCTTACTGATTTACAGTTTGCCTTAAGAAAGGTAGAAATAGTCATTCAATTCTGTATAGTCAGACGGCAGTGATATAACTTTAAAACTAAACATTTTGTCTCAAAGTCAAAGTAATTAACTTCATATATAAGCCGCCTACGTATATTATAGAAGAATACTAGTTATGGCTACCGCCACAGGATGTGACGCAATCCCGGAAACATAAAAAACTCCTTATATTAAATGATTGGAAGTTAGTGTTGTTTGGAATCATGTTTAATTAGCATATCAGGCTTCACATGTTAATGAAGATTACGCCTTTATGAATATAATATATTCTTAAGTTTATCTCTTATTAAAATTAGATTGTTTCATTATAAAACACCTTGGCCAAGAGCGCTGTCGGAATAACTGTCGCAAAATGCGATCTGTACGTAATTTACAATCTCTTCTTTGTGATAAAATTTTAAATTAGGGGTGTGTTAAAATTTTTTTTGGTGTATGGATCAAAGAAGCTTTTGTATCAAAGCTTGTTGGCTATTAGAACAGATATTTGGTTGTGCCGGCAGGTTATCTGAAATTTATTGATCGTTAGCTCAGTGAAGATTTTTCAAATCATAAGCTTTTGGAAACAATTCCATTACAACAAAAACTTGTTTATATTATTTGCTGGAAGTTTGAAAATATATAAAACAATCCTGTTTAATTCTGTGGTATTTAAGAACTCTTCTACAGTGTGATTGTAAACTTCAAAATGGAAACGGTTAAATTTCAAATTTCCTTCACAATATTACTGGCGTTTGTCGGTACGGGTGTCGCACTTTTCGCAGGTGGACCATGTATTCGAAGTGACGGCCTTACTGGATATTGTTCAGCATCCTGCCAACCTGAGTGCGCTTCGACTTCTCCTGAGGACATTTGCGGATATAAAGGATTGAATAATCCTGTTGTTTGCTGTTTAAAGGCTCCAGAAAATAGTAAATCAAAGGCACCGACTCTAAAATCTTATCCAACATTGGAAGGAAGTAAGTTTTTAACCTATCAAATCCTTGTAATCCTTATCACGATGTATGAACATTCCAGTATGCACAAATTTTCATCGCAACAGCACTCAAAAGTGTTTTGGCAAGACAGTTCCTAACGGAAAATCTTCTGTTAAAGGACAAGATGATTCTAGTTCGCACGTGGTAAGCACATCCTTAGCAAATCAAATTTCATTAAATCACTTCACATATTATTTATTATAAGAGTGCTATTGGATGGTCAAGTTTGAATGGAATAAAATGGCGCTGTGGAGGATCGCTTATAAGTGAAAGACATGTTTTAACATCGGCTCACTGTTTGGTTTCGCAGCTGTAAGTTATTATATTCATATGGAATTTTAATAAACCTTTGAAATCGCATTGAATTTCAGGGATAAACCCGATACAGTTAGAATTGGAGCACAATCTCTAAGCTATTATCCAGAAAGAGATGATTATTTTGTACGCAAAATTATATTTCACTCGGAGTATGATCCAAGACGACTTTATGACGATTTGGCTATATTGGAAGTCATCAAAAAGGATCCGTGAGTTTGTTTTCATTAACTAATTTAATTTATCTGTAAAAAGTTAGTAATTAACCACGCACACACATACTATATTCATATGCAAATTTATAGCTTTAGCAGCAAAGTCGGAATTAAAGCTAATTTATTCTGAACATCGTGTTAAATGGGAATTTTAAACGGTCAATTAATATAAACGAGTATAGATTATCGCGCTTTAAAAAGACTGCTTATCAGGTTTTATTAACAAAGAAATGAGATAATCCAAAAGATGTGGAATTCTTTTTTATGTAGGCTGAACGTGTTAATGAGGAAATATGATTATGAATCTAGACTCTTTCCTATTAATTAATGTGATGCATTTATTGGTTTAATTTTATAATTCTTATTCCAAAAACAGGTCTACGGTCACCTTTCAGTTACCTGCCTGTGTTTGGACACATGAAGATTTAAAAACCAGAGAAGTTTCCGCGTATGCATATAATAATGATGAGTCACAGAACATTACAATGCAGAATTGGAATGTAATCGATCATTGGAAATGCAGACCAAGCTATCTTTCTGGCGCTTTGTACTTTAAAGGACTGGGACAGGAGCATGTGTGTGCTGAGAGAACTGACGAAGAATACTCAAAGACTTGTGATGTAGTTTTTTAGTACCTAAGACTTAAGAATAACCAATTTTGATTATGATTTTTTTCAACAGGATTTCCCAAGTCAAACTCTCTTATCGAATAATATGGATATTCCTTTCATAATTGGCGTTTCGGCCTACAGAAAGAGCTGCTTAGCTCCTACGGTATACACACAGGTTTCTCAGTATGCCGATTGGTTAGAAGAAGTTGTCAGTAACTGAACATCTTCATAATAAATTTAGTTACACACTCTAGCTCATGTGTTATATTAGTCAATTTGTTAAATAATATTCACAATGCTCTGGGCAATACCCGGAATGTATATACTTTTCCAATATATAGACTCTTACAACATGATTGCGTAGTTTTGTCCCCTTGGGCATATGAAAATTATCCCTACTTGGAAGTCTATGAGATATCATTATTTTGGTTCATAAAGCGTTGAGGAGGAAAGCATTTCAATAATACAAGAAAAGGGTTAATTGTGGAATAATATCCATGACACGGCTTAAATGTCCTACGTCTAACGTAAAGCGAAACAACAAACAATGTTTATTTACAAAGATATACTGTTGTTACCTTGAAGTGGTAAAACCACCATTAGCTGCCACTAGTTGCTGCAAATGGCAAGGGTGCTACGAAACCCCCAAAGAATGAGGAATTTCAATACGAATCCCTTCTTAAGGACGCTGAACGTCGTATTCTTCTTATCATTTCTATTAACGATTATCCACAACGAGAACGGCTTACAAGGAAAAATAATTTGCATAATGTGGACAACTTTAATCAGGATTGTAATATACCTGATGCGACTGTGGTTAGTTGTCCCGCGAAAGCATAATTGCTTTTTGATGAGTCACATGATTACACCTAAAAGCTCCTTAAGCGCACGGCTACCCTTCTTCTTACCAGCAAAAGTGAACATTAACCACATCCATGGATTGAAGAACTACAAAATCCTTTCAGCACTCCCATTTTAATATTGTCATTATATGGAAGTGTCATGCTTTAGTCTGAGATGCCTGAATGCTAAGGTTTTTCAAGGTATTCTCCTTAATATCATTCTGCCTTGGGTTTTCTTCTTCGCATTTCTCTCCTTCGTGTGCGAAGTTTATTATAGAAGATATCTTGATTATCTCCCATGGGCCAAAACAAATGCAAAGCACCCGGATTTAAGATGTCACTACCTATCTACTTCTGTTAAGGTACAATGTTAAATTGTAACTATTGACTACGAGATATCCAAGTGTCAATTAGTTATTATTAAGGAATTCTTTGAAATTGGCTCCATGCTGCCATGATATTATGCGAAACGCCAGGAAACGCGTGCCACGTAAGTCGTAAATTTAAAAACCTACGCATTATGATGCTGTGATTGTAAAAACGTTTTCGCTGATTTTTATCTAATTTATATCCAAATATACCTGATATCTTCAAGCTAAATTCTTGTTCTGTGTAGGAAACTGGTTTTGGCCGATAAATAAAAAGTAAAACCTTTCAAATTTAACATGTTATAAATTTATTTTAAATACCTTCTGCTTGACACACGATCAAGTATGTATATAAATTATCAACCAAATGTTCTAACACTTGTTAATGAGCTTCCTCGTTTGTATATTATTTTATTAATGTTTTGGATTTGGGGAAAAAAAATCTTCCGCACCTCATAAAATCTTAAGACTGTCTCTGATACCAATTTATAGTAAAATAAATAATAAATTTCAAATTAATGTCTTGTTCTGCTAAAAATTGACTTATGAGAACTTCCTATTTGATTATATAATATCTTATTATTAAAAAACTTGAATTTTACGATTTTTGAATTTTATTGTTGATATAGAATACGTAATAAAATTAAATAAAGCAACAGATTTGCAAGTTTAAATTCCCCGTGTAATAAGGGAGACGCGTTGGTTGATTGATTTCTCTAAATGATATTTAAATATTTTATAAGGGAACCACATAAAAGGCTATGTTCATATCTATGCATAGCCACAAACGTAAGCGTGACTAAGTGTCGAAGTGTTATTGTTTCCATCCCCAATTTACGGAGACAAAGCTGTTCACTTTATATTGCATTGTTTGCTTCAATGTTAAGGGGTAATTGATTTATGATTCCAGCATCAAGAGGGTCCTATTAAGAATTTCTACCCTTATTTGAACCTTTTTGGGATTTCCCACAATAAAAATTCACACAGGGTTCATGTCAACTTGGTCATGTATGCACTGAGTAAAGGGATATCCCTAAACGCAATAATATGGCAATTTACCAATTGGCATGTACCATAAATATATTAAACAAATACTCAACACCACTTTGTGTGAAGGATTTGTGTATAAAGTCCTATTTATCTCGCAACTGAAAATCTTTTCATTTGTTCTTTTTCTGCCACCCTTGTGTTTTGGTTCACGTGGAACATCCCTTACGTGACATGTTAAAGTTTGTAATCACGTCGACACTCACCACATACATTGTATGCCAAAAAAGGATATGCAAGAAGGATTCCTATCAATGGAATCGTAGTCATAGTTACATATACCAGTATTTCATCCCTCATCTGCGATCGCGTTCGTTCATTGCTGCAGCACATTTTCTTTCCTTCGACGAAAGGACTATAGATAGGGAGGCGTTTCACATAGCAATAAATCTCTCTTGGATTATGCGAATCCGTACTATTGTTCCGTTATTGATCACAGGACATTATTGATAGTGAATCATCTATTTTCCAAGGAACATAGAAAGAGCTACGAAAAACCGGCTAAATGGGAAAAAGTAAAATAAGGCCTTCACAAAAAGTAATCCTATTTCGATGAAAGAATTTTCCATCAACCATTACCCATTATAATTGTTTATGCAAATAAAACACTATTTACGCATACATTTAAAAAGTGTGTGAAAAGCTTGTTTTAACCAGAAGCCAAATACATAGTGGATGGCATCAAAGGACACATGGCAAAACAAACTTCTGAGAATGTATGCAATTATGCAAGGAAAATTGATATAAATTATCTGTCACTGCGTTAATGCTTATAAATTACTTACTCACACTCGTATTCGTTGAATACGTATACTCATACCCCCTATGAAGTTCTGTTACAGGCTCATATTAATATTTGGGTGAGCAGTTGAAATACTGACGACAGAATCGATTAATTTTACAAACACAATTTTCTCACCGAATGGATATATGCCTGGCGTGTTGTTCACATGGGGTCCTTCACAATTGACTCTAATTTCTGACACGGTAGAACGAAACAGGAGTTTAGGTACGTATTTCCAATAGTACAGTGTACTTTGACTCGTCCTTGTTTAAATGTCATAATATTTGTTTAGCTAGATGCGTTTGTGGCAGTTTGCTTATGGATTCCATAAGCCCACAAATCCCGGTTTTGTAAGCTGATGATTGATACGGATCTATGGTCACGCTATTGTTAAATTATTCGTTTGCTGGCCACATATCATTTGCGAAAATCGAATATTTGTATTTATAAAAATTTTAATAGATTTCCAATGCTTGCTGATGATGTTGTCAATATCAAATTAAGGCAATTTTTCATAATGAGTTTTCCTCGCAACTCATTTATACGAGAAGCTAGTTAATTCAATTCATCTTGTATGCAAAGATATGAGAAAGTATGTCACAATTTCCGGTTGAAAGAGTTTGTTTATTCACAGTTAATAATATGACGTAGTGAAATACAATTGTTTCAACTTCAATCAACGTGGAATAGAGGTTCAGCGGTTAATTAGAATAGTGATTTTTATTTGAACAAAAAATTAAGTTCATTTTTATTCAAAATGTGTATGGAAAATCATCTGGAAAAGATTGTAGTGTAGAATAATTAAAATTAAATTAATTAAAAATAATTAATTTTAATTTAATTTTTAATTGAATTAAAATTGTTTTGTAAATCGCGGGAAAGTTCTTTTATCTTTTCAAAACGTAAATTGAACTCTTGAGTTCGAAATAAAAAGTGAAAGTCTTGAGTTCACCAAACTTTTTCTTCAAATTAATGTGTAAGAAATTCGATAATCCTATAACATGTTTCAAAGTGCAAAAATCACTGTACTTTTGAAAACCTTAGTTATTAGATAAATGTCCTGTGTTCACACTTGAACCTACCGTACATTTTCACGTAAAGTGTCAAGAGAATAAGGTGACATCGACTTTATGAGTTGAAAGGTCAGCTCCTAGAAACGTGTCAAGTTGTATTGATCCTAACGTCATTTATTCAACACTGCCTTAAGTCCGCCATCTGTTACAAAAAATTCTCAAGCAAAACGTGTACAAAAACTGGTAAAAATTTAGAGAGAGGTTAATGAAAAAAGTTTTCTAAGACTTGTATAAAGACGTTTACAAGTTTGAATAAGATTGCCTTGAAGTGAAAATAAGGAATAGCTGAACTTTCTTGTGTATCTTAGGAAATAGAAAAAGTCATTCATACACTAAATCATGTATAAACAAAAGTTCCCGATACAGAAAAAAATTTACAACTAAATGGCTTATTGTAACTTTTTAATTGAGATATGTGATAAGAATAACTAATTAGATTTGGAAAAATTAATAAACAAACCCCGTAACAATGTTCCATACCTATATCTACATGTGTATACTCGGCATATAAGATGTGGTATAGTTTATAATACGACTGTCTTATGACTGTTTCAATGGAGGTTATTTTATAAACTGCTCGCTCTGCTTGCAATTGTATCTAACCGAATTTAAGACATTCTCTTCAAACAGATATCATTATTTTCGGTTGTGAAATCAATGAACAAGAAATAGACGTGGCTGTGTAATAGGAAAATCCGGAGATATGGGTTAATCGTGGCTAAGGAGTGTACGCAGTTTCAAAACCACATAGGTAGCAGTTAATATTCAGCTGAAAGCGTACCAGTTCCTGGAAAAAATCATTATTCCGCATATTAAGGAATTATAAATATTGTTATTGAAAATTTTTCTGAATAATAATATATGTTAATAATATGTATTTAATTACTTATGAAAATCAGTAAAATTTCTGTTTATATTTATTTTCGAGGTGAACTTAACTACTATTCATATGCATAACCTAAATCCAAAGAGATGGTGTGATTCAGATGTACATATTAGCATGAAAGCAAAGTTCTTGGAAATTATTTCATTTATATTCTGTGAACACAATTTAATCAAAAGTCTAGGCGTTATTATGATAAAACATCATTCTGAGACATTCAAAGGTTAACAAAATCTTTCATTACGCAAAACATTTTCTATTTTCCTTAACATCAGCATTATAGCGCCAACTAAAACAATACTGCCTAAGGTTTTAGCATATCTTCGAAGTAATTTACTTGTGGACTCAACAATGATGTTCATTGAGTTTATAAAAAAATGGTTTCCAAAGAATTATGCTAAAGTTTTATTCGAACCAAAAACCTTTTCACAAAATTTAAAAAAATTAAAACCCGGAAAACGGTCTAACCCTTCTGAACAAAACAACGATTCAAAGTACCTTCAAAATTAGAAGAAAATCACAATTGAATAGAGTGCTAGGCTCTTAGTATATAGCGGCGAAAACTTGTAAAAATAACAATTTCGATTATGGGATATTAGCTACAAATTCAACCCGGTTTAAGCCTTTTCAATTAAGCAGGATGTTTTCCCGCTGCTAAGCATAAAATCTATTTTACCCACATCGCTGAGACAGACAGACAGAAGGTTCGTAGCAAGTTGTATTTCATTTACCTGTTAAGAAGCCATATGTGATTTTAATTCGGCTTCATTCAGTGTGTTGTACACTTTACAATAAATACCAACTTGTTGTATAGTCTTTCCAAGAATAAGTTTAAAGGAAAAGCTTGAACATGACGAGATCAGAGGAATGAAAATAATTTCCTAGAGAACCTCGTGAAAATAATCTTTTATCCATTCAACACAGTTCAAATATTCTGAAAATGAAAACTTTTTCTACAATCAAAACTTTGTTTTAAGCAGAATCACATTGCCCTGGTTTTCTTAAGGTAACACTGAAGTGAAAACCAAACTAGGCGTCTTTAACAAACAGCACTAACGAACGACGCGTTCTTGAATTATGATTAACATAAATCAGAGAAATTAATGCATTGTTCTTCCATCTTTACAGTGCTTTTTGCACTTGTTTTCGCTACAAGAGGAGACCTAAGCGTTAAAATGTACCGACACTTTCACTAACAATCTTGTTTTTGACTTTGAGATAATTGCATGCCATTGCATATAACAATAACAACTTTGTTTTATAAAGAACATATAATAAACACAGCTATATTTTCTGACGAAATAATATGAAACTCAAAGCGTTTAGCTTCAAGATCAAAGCTTTTGGTTATACTGAGAGAATAAGGTTCAAGACAAATGTAGACAATCTGAATTTATTATGTGTGTGTTATTTGGATGATTTTACATCAAAAACATGCTTAAGTTATGCATTCATAATAATATGTTGTATTATAAAATTCTAATTTTAAAGAAATTCAGTTAGCAGAAATTTCTTGGTAGTTCGAAAATCAAAATTCCAACGCCTTTGACGGAAGCCTTGTACCTGATTATACACTATCGCGTTTTCTTCGAGTGTAATTAGCACAAATCCTTAACGTGTTTGTAAGGAAATTTAATCGTGGCTAAAAACAAGCAAACATGATTTCTCGGGTGTACAAATGCCACAATCAGTAAAGAGTGAAAAAACTTGTTAATTAATTAGTTCCGCACTACTAAGGAAACATCCCTTAAAAATTTTCATAACGAATTCAATCACGTGAAACACGCAAATATATAACAATACAATACAAACAAAGACAATAATGCAAACAACGCCAACAACGCCAACCATGACGATGACGACCAAATCACTAGAATGTGAATGAACAGCAAAATAGGGACACGAAAGTGTACACGTTTCCTGAAATCGCGTCTACATATATTTGTAGTACCCTCATGCGAGTAAGAGTTGGATGTAACAGAAGCATATGTTATACAACGAGATGTAACGAATAGGTTTTGTATAGCTTCAGAATTGGAGGCAAATGAAACAGTGCACTAGTGTAGAAAATATGCAATGTGAAGGGATGGAAAAAAGTCAACATCAATTTATTTGTTATATGTTTTGACCTACCACAATGTGAGTTTTCCGAATTTCCCTGCCAAAAAAAGGGAAATCAATTTTCACAAAATGTATCATGCGTGGGGAAAATGTCCTTCCACTGAGGAAATTTTCAAAACTAATTTGGTGTGGTGAATTAATTTATAGGGGTTGTCAAGAAAATTATTTTCCGTCAAACCCCTTTGTATGTCTGGTAAACAAATTCCCAATGTTGCTATACATGTTTATAAAGAATTTCCAATTTTCTTTCGTGGATTTTTCCAGGGAAATTTGATAAGATTTTTTTCTGTTTTAAAATTCAATATCTCTTATACACTTATATCGCCTTATATTATATTTGAAGTAATGAGTTTTTGTAATGATATGAAGACGAGCTTGTGAAAGTTCTTGTGTTATCATAAGGAAATTTTCCAAGGGGAAATTGTCCACGACCACTCTGAGTTAGAGGAAAATCCCAAAGAGAAAATTCCTTAAATATGAAATATAATCATTGCGCATGTTTGTTACGTAGTTATAATGTGGATAAGAAAACGACAAATGTTTCCAAAATCTCTACAGAAAGTGTTTTTCTCTACAAAATGTTCTCATCTACGTGGAGTACAAAAAATCCTCTATAACACGAAATCACCTCGTATACGCGTGTTCATATTTGGAAAAATCATTGAGGGTAGTTTTTCATAATGGGCTTCAGTCTATATCGGACGTTTCGTGTATGTTGACACGTTCTTGATTGTTCGTTGTGGATAGAGTTTCGTTAGATGTGACAAATTTGTTTTCTTATGAACGAAAGGACAATAGACTAATGATCTTATTGTTACGTCTTAAGAAGGTTAAGAAAATTTTATGATTTAAAATTTGAACTTGGGTAATTTTCAAATAAATCGTTTTCGGTGTAAAATGACTCCAATACTATTCTTTTCTTCTTCTTAGCTGGATTAGCTATGGTGATAAGTTTGTTACACAATCAAAAGAAATAAGGTAGTGAAGTTAATTCTTTCCGTTTGTGAATTATAATCAGATTATGTATGTGATTGTGTTTTATTTGAAATGATTTTGAAATATGTCGTTTAACATATCCAATGTATTTGGATTCTATCAAATGTCAGTGGTTGTACAACAAACAAATATGATGTATAAATATCAAGGATCTGTAAAGGCCTGTTGATGTTTGTTGATCGAAATTGTGTCAAAAAGTAAAGTTCAATTAAATTAGTTTGTGAAGATATAAGGTCAAATAGTTATAAAGTTAATGCACATGTGTGGAAAATATACGATACGTTCAACCGAATTTATTTTAATACGAATTCAGGAGAATAACCGTGTGTTGTGATTAACCACACATAACATTCAAAATTATTCGTGCTTTAGCACTTACAGCTAATGGATTTTTGTTTATCTAACGCGGATTTAAGAGTGATTTTTGTATGGTCGAGTGTATAGTCCGAAAGAAAGACACACATGTTTCAACCTATTTTAATATTTAGTGAAAGAGCTTTTGTGTTTGGTTTTCTAGGATTTGGTTATCTGATTTGAGTCCAAAAACCTGTGAATTATACACATTCAATTACGTAAGTTCCACTGAATACCATCATTTACATTCTACAAAATTCCCACGTAGAGCTTTTAATGTGGCGTCGCTCCGGTTCCTTACATCTCTGGCATTACATGGACGTACATGTATTATAATAGAAACTATCAGTTGGGGGTTTTCTATTGAGGGGTAAGAATCTACTTAATTTTGGTCAATTTACGATTATGTACATCATTGAACTTGTATACACGTTGTACTTGAATACAGTACGATGTTGAGTATTGTAATTTTGTAACATCTTTTGTATAAATCACAAAAAAGTTTTCTTCCGTATTGATTTTCTTATCGAATATAAACAAACTTGAAATACTTTCCTGTGGTTTTGTTTTTTTGCATAAAAATGAATTGAATATAAAAGGGAAACCTGTAAGTGGCTGTAATAAATTCGTTTATGCAAAAATATCTTTGGGAAACATGTGAAACTTTGAACTACCTCGTTTATGTGAATATTCCCTACACCGATTCGGTTCCGATGCTTAAGGATTCACAAGTACTTATAGTACATGCAAATTTCCTTTCACATACTATAAATATGTACGATAGAAGTTTTATTGAAATCTTTAAATTTCACTGTGAAAACAAATAATATTTTCCACTTATCAAAGAAAATTGCTTTGAGTGAAGTATTTTGAAAGATTTCCTTCACTTTGTTCATGATACGGTTAAGAATTTTGATCGAAAAAGGTTTTATTTCGAGAGCACTTGCACTACATGTGTCCTTTAACATGAAAATTTGTACATATGGGTAAAGAAAAATCAGAAGAAATATGAAAAGGATAATTTGATGGACATTCTGTAACATGACTTTATTTGTTCGCATCCTGGTCATTGAGTGATCATATCACACATCTTATGAAGAACAAATTGGTTTGACAACATAAAAGGAAAAGTGATTTCTGTAGCAAATAATGCGTTGTCGGCTATACATGAAGGAATGTCTATGGAGGAATTGTGTTGTAGTTTCATTTATTAACCTTTTGTTTTCGAATTGTCTAACAATTTGGAAAGTCCAACTGATTACCTATATCTCATGTTAAACTAGAATGTTGTTTTATTTATAGTCCATTTAAAGAATGTAAAATTTAAGATGATGATGAATTTAAAGTTTTTTGTCAGTGAGCATTTCTTGAAAATTCTTGAATTATTAAAGGTCCTTCCATTGCTGGTTTTGATTTTACTATCTAAGATAAATTCAATTAAATCCATAGTTGATTTGGCTTGGATCTTCTTGGAAATTGGTAAAATCATTTTCTTATTCCTGGAAAATTTTCTGCGAAAAAAAGAGAAAATTCGCAAAGTAATGCTAGATAATCGGGAAAATAATTTATGTTACATCACTTTGCTGAAATGAAATTTCGTCCATGAATTGTTAAGATATATAGAAACGAAACAAGGTAGCCTCCTAAATTTTTATGTGCACGAGTTTCACTCTGAATCACGTTCAAGGTCTATTACATAAAGCCGAAATTCATCTGAAAATTTGAAGGATATTATTTTCTCTGAATTTTGTACACACGCCAGCATATTTCATTAATAATTCAAAAACCCAATATCATTTCACAGAATATATTACGACCATTTTAGTGACAACCTGATGATAAAGTCATTCTGTAGATGATTAAGAGTTTTCAGAATGTCACTTTATTTGATTGTTCCGTTTAACGTTTTAAATGTTTTCGCAAAGTGATATCTACGTTAAAAGGTGTCTTGATAAACGACATAACGTAAATTCAATCTAAAATGATAGCTCTAACCTTATAAAGTTCTGATTGACCTAACCAACACAAATCATGACCATTACCTCAAAATAACTTCTTTGCCCATTGCTCCAGTTCCATGTCAATATGAAGTGATATACTAAAACATATTCTATACGGAAACTTATCAGTAACTAGGAATCATTGGATATATTGACGTATACGTATACTATAGTTCTGTCACTTAAAATCAATTCTATTATTTTGTATTCTTTTTCCTGATAACTCACCTCGGAATATTAGAGCATGTTGCTATTGAATTGACTTTTTGTTTTCTTATCAGTAAAAGGATTGTGCTAACACAATGAAAATGTCACTTACCATGAATAATTCAGAAATATTATGGCCACTAACGCATTCGATAAGGTTAACTACTTAATTATAATTATTGAATTCAATAAGCAGCCAAAATAATAAAAGTTATTGATTGTTGTTCCCATCAAACGAATAAAGTTCATTGGGTTATAGCTGATAAAATGCCATACACCGATGTAGCGATTAGTAGTAAGATAATATTTTTGATGCTATTATGTCAGTAGTACGAGAGGAACTTTCACTTGTGGTTGGTGCTATTTATTTTCAAGGGAATTCATTCAAAGCTTATCAACTACGAGAATATCTCCAAACAGTAAAATCCAAACCCCAAACTATACCTCTCGCAAATGCTTGAAAGTTGAAAGAGTAACTTGATACAAGATATTTAAGCTGCTTAACTGGAGACCCCAACCCATGAACCCTGCTGCTGAGTAAATACCCTGCAATTGACTTCTTTTACACGGAAGTACAGGCATTAAATATCAACCAGTAAAATGTGTTCATGCCATGACCTACATGCACCCTTAATGCTCCCACATTTGTGGCTTATGTAGATACAAAGAGACTTTCAGATTATCGATAATTAAATTAATACGAAAATATGGTTCAATTATTTTCAAATTTACCTATTTAGAGCTACATCATTTATCAAAACGAGTTGCAATCATTCAATGTCAATGTACGTTTATTGCACTAATGTGATGAATGGTTTTGTTCGGTTGTAACCAATGATTCGTTACAACATACGTACATAACTGCTTGACGGAAAATCGTGTGGAATTTAATGCGCACTGATTTTTAACAGCATAAAACATACATTTTATGTGGAATTATAAAAATAATACCAATTAGTTCCAGTCTAATCTTTTAAGTTTTCATTAAACTTCAAATATCACGGGGCATTCTTGAGAGCATCATATTCTTGTTAATTACATTCAGAAAACAATATTTAGTATATAGCATAAGCACAAGATTTCAGTTTGATAACCAAGTTTCATGTATTAAACAAACATGATTCTGGCATATTGATGAAACCATGTTAAACCTGACTTAACCATAATCATCCCGATCCTCACAGAACATGATATTGTTCGTAGAATCTCCATTGTAATTAACTGATATTATTATGCTGACTAACAACAAATGAAGTTCATGTAATTTTCATTATAGTCATCAAAGTGGTCTACTAAAAGTACAGTTGAGTAACAGGAAACCGCATAAACTTCAAATCTGTTATGTATAATGTGCATCAAAGTCAACTTGAATAAATCCACATGAGGAAAGTGGAACTTTCAGTTCAAAATTGCAAGCAATACAGAAATGAGTATTTGCACTTTTCAAGCATTTTTACTATCTGCCTGCAACTAACTATTCCACCCAACGTAGAACAAACTTGATATGCAAATGGGAAAACGAATGTAACCCATACTTCCGACAATCGAAAAAACTGCAGAAGAACTTTTTCTGCCGAGAGAAAAAGGATTATTTGGAACTTTTTCGTCGTGAAATAACAATTAAATGCAATTTTATGGAGAATAAAAAAAGGTTGAATGTCGTTATTTGCACAATTTACATCAAATTAGTTTCGACGGGCTATGTTCTTCTGTTCGTTTTAACTGCAACTGACGACGACAGATTTTATCGTCAAGATATTTTAGTGAGAGAGTTTTTATTCAGTTCCTTCTTCTTTAAATTTAAATAGGTATAAGAAGCATGCCGGAAGCAACAAATATTAAAGAAATCCGGATTTCTAGATATTTTTGTACTCAAACAAATAATTGCAGTGAATTCTTGTACTTATTTTCATCAAACGAACTCGCTTTCAGCTAATTTAAAGAAACCTGAAAAGAAAAATTCTACAGATCCTTCCCATAGCGTGACAAAACTATATTAAGAAAACATCCTGATTTTTTGTTATGTTAACTCTGACATTCAGAAGTCTTTTCTCAATTCTGTGCTTTTCTTGAAATAGAAACCATTACCTTGTTTATGCAATTTAACTGCATTTTGCTACAGTTTTCACATATTTTCACGCCAAACTGGTTTGTATCCTCCAAACAACTACTAATTTTATTTTATTGGATGTTGCCAACACGACATTTACATTTAAATACTTGTTTTTATATATCTTCACCAAAAACATAATTTATGGAAATTCATGCAAACTTTGTAGAGGAATAACATCTTATTCGGATATTTTCTATAATTATTATTATTTAAACATTGGTTAATTACACTACACATTTCCCTTTAACATCCTGTATTAGTAATAATGTGAGGCAACATGCAATATTTCATACTGAATATTTTATTTAAGATCATTTATATGGTTTCCCCGTGTTAAATAAGTAATAACTTATTCCTAGTAATACAGTGACTTGCTACAAATATAATGGAAAATAAGAAAGGTTTTGAGAATTGTATTTCACTTGAAAGCATTTTCAAAATTAATTTTCAATGGTAAGCTTTGTCAAATGCATTGAATTATGTATAGATATCAAAGCATTAGAGATCAATTACGAACAACTTCACTCATATTAAATTCTAATTACATACATTAAAACATAATCAAGCAAATGAAATTTTCAACAAAATTTCCGTTAGATGAAAGCAAAATAAAATTCATTCATTTATATTTCAACACAAATAAGAGTCTATTAATATTCTTAACACTTTGGCACTTTAACTAAATACTTTTCAACACCCACTAATACTAATGTTCGTTGTAATTTTCTTCAAGATACAGAAAAACAAATGAAAGGTATCAGATGCCACATCAATCTCAATTACGATTTTCTCCAGGAAAATTACAATCATCCCTCACTGATGTCATACAAACACATACCACACATTCGCAAATGTGACATATGTATATATACACCTACCCAAAGTAATTCCATGGCTACATCCTTCGTCCTCGAAAGCGGGAAGAAGCCCTTCGAACCTTTACACATTCCAAATTCCTTTTCCATGTCAAGGTCAGTTTACCATTTTCCCATAATTGCATTTGAGAGGCTTCCGTGCCGAAAATTCTGATGGAAAAATGACTTTTAATGTTCTGGGGCACTTATTGGAATTTCATCCACAATATCGATCAACACAGATGTGGTGGTTATCTCTTGAGGTTTTCGATAATTTTCGCATATTGGGAACATTATTTATGTATTAGAAAGGGAGACTGCTAGTGCGAACTGAGAAGTCAGAGAAGAATTTCTTGATAATAATAAGGATAACACTTTTTATAAAACCTGAATAATAATCTAGGAAACATCTAATTTAATTCATCTGTAATATATGTTTACCCACAAATACCCTAGATACATGTCGTTATATACACAATCTCTCATTAGCACGTAAATATCCCTTGGGTAAACAAGAAGGTGTTATGTTTAGAATTACTACTGCAGTAATTTTATAAAACACCTTAGCCTGGGTCGAGAACTAATCAATACTGCGCATTGTTTAAAGTGTTTAATAAATGTATTCGAATTTTCTCATCCTACTATAATAATACGTTTCAGGATGTGTTGTGTTCACATTTGTGGTAGAAACTGTAAGGATACCAAAGAAGGGATTTGTTTCAAGTTTCTTTGATTTATGTTCAAATTTCAGTGAAAGTTTACCAAAACAATCTCAGGAAGTTTTGGTCCTCTACGTTTTAATTATGCGTTTTTGATGATATAATTAAAGTTTAGCTTTTATAAATCCCACAGAGAAATTCGTGTAAGTTTCGGGTATTTTGCAAGGGACAAAAATTATGTTTCAAATGCGAGCCAAACAGTACCTACCTTCCGACAAGCTAACTAAGTCCAATCTAACATGAAAATGTGGGATGTATGTAACTTTTACAGAGTAAGGGAATGAAATATTTAATTAAGGTCTTCGTTACCAAGTGACCCTTCCAAGCGTGCCTAATCCTAACAAATGAAACTTTCGACAGCGAAAGCCAAAGGTGGAATTATTTGTTTATTTGCGCAAAAGGACATGAAAGTTATTAATGAGTCAACAGACAAAGTTACGGAATTTACAGTTCTATAGATAAACCTCTGAAATTGTTTGAAGAAGTTTTTGAAAATTTAGCGGTTTACGTGAGCTTGTACTTGTCACAAAATTTTGACAAATCCCTGTAACATATAACTGTAATTTTTCGTGTTTTCGAACTTCCATATGTCGAAACCGAGCATATGGTTAAGGCAAACTTTGAAGTAATATACATATGTTTGTTTGCAATTCAATAGGGTAAAGAACAATCTAGTATGCCTGTGGCACATACGTATGTTCTCAGATCTAAATACTTACAAATTTAGATTTAAAATTGCGGAAAACTTATGCTTATCTGAAGAAACTTTCATCTTATCAAACGTAAATGACTTTTGAAAATGAATGAATGTGAGTTATCTTGAGGCTTAGGATAAATGAAATTTAAGCAATAAGTTGAGTTAGATGAAAACATCAACAAAAACAATAACAACATGAACTTCAATATCTACTGTATGAGTAAATTTTGAAATTGTGAAATTTTGAAAATTTTCATATTACACATATATGAGTTAATTAAAGTTTCCGATATGGTTTATACTTTCATGAAACTTTAATAGCAGTTGAGGGATTTAAAGTTTGTGTCAACGAATTAATAGAGACTTAGTTATATGTTAAATGAAGTTAGTTTTGTCAAGTGGAAATTATATAACATATTCATAAGCATGTGGTCCTAACAGTGTTGTTAAAGTAAATTTTCATTACCTGTCAGTATCTAACTTGGCTTGATTTCGAATAATACCTACTATTATGATAAAACGTGTTTTATACAATTGCAAAGTAAATTTTCAATCTATCCTTTCGATTTGGTTTCCATTTATTAATACCTGTTGAAAGTATAATGCGACAATAGGATATATTCCATTGTTTTTCGTACATCAACTAAGGGTTACTCTGAGAAATATGTAGTTACAAATCGCACAATGAATTCCAGGAAATCAGATAAATACATTACAGTATGGAGACAATATATTTTATCAGCAAAATATTTGAATATTTTTCTGCATTGCATTGCTCTTTTCAATTTCTAACTATGTTTGAAAAATATTTCCACTCATTGTATTATTAATATTCAACCAATTTACTTCACTGAAATTACATAAATTATTCCAAAGAACAAATATTTTACTAACGTTTGAACAAAACTCCAAACATTACCCATTAAAATACTTTTGTTTACTCACACAGTCATGCATAAATCATGGACGAAAAATAACATTAACTTAGCGAAAATTTCATACATATTACTTTATTTATTGTGTGCTGAGCAAATTGTTAATAAAATATAAACGAAATAAAATCAATTAATATTTAATTAAAAAACATTCATTTCAATCTTTATTTTTTAGCTCTAGTGTTTTCATGTTCACCCTTTTCACACTTCTTAGAAATGTCTTGTAAAACTTTTGCCTAAATCGTTTTTCAGTCAGTTAAAATGAAGGACGAGGAAGTTTTTATTAATTTATTAAACAAATCAAATTTTATTTAAGAAAAGTTGTTGATTTTCTTGGAATTACTGAATTGCTTCAGACAACATTTTGAATGTGTTGATCTCTAAATATTTTCAAATATTTCATGCAAATATTTGTTAAGCTACAAAATTGTTTCTTAAATCTTTTACTTGTCTTGTTTTGCTAGCTGTAGCTAATTTATCCAGTATTTTTAGTATAATGCAAATTTTCTAATTTTAAAGTTCTTGCATAGTAAATTCATTTAATGGAACATGAAGTATTTTGTCTTCAACACATTTTCGAAAAACTTTCAGAGCTGCGGTCTTTCTATGGAACCAAGTAACTTGGTGAAAATATTCTTCCAATTATGCTGTTGGTTTGTGTTTTGTTCTTAAGCTTTTGTCTTATCGTTTCACATTCAAGAAAACATGCTCCTTGAATTTCTTGATAATTAAATATGAAGTTCTTGTGAACTTCCTGTAGTCACATAGTTTCAAGTCTCAATGGTGAATTGTTGTATATGAAATTAATTGGCAAGGAAGCTTTGGAAATTTTTTAAAAAACCATCAATGTGGTTAAAATGATAATTAGATACAGGTATCATTGTTTTCCCTAGTAAACATGAAAGTGGGTATCTAGCCGCTACAATAGTCAGACAGTTCTACGAATCACTAATGCTCAAAGCGGCAAGAGTTATTGGAATGTTAAATTTATGTCAGCTGTGCACACATATTTCAATAATGTGTCAAATATGTGCAAAACTAAGGATACATAATAACGAAATATATTGAATGCAAAACATTGATTTCATAGAGGAGTTTTAAAGATATCTTCTTTCAACTTGTTGTCAAACTTTTACCTTTCATGCATTATATCATATCGTAGCTTGAAGAACAGTAGTTTGTTATCCTGGTATTGATATGGTTTCTGTTGCGGATCATGTTACTGGGTGCATCCATGATCAACAAATTTCAACTTGTTAACCCAGCGTAGAAACATATTTCTCATGAAAATTATAAAGAACATAACTTAATTACAAAAGATATCAGCTTGAAATCAAAATCTTTTTATTTTCGTAGCTGAATGGATGAGAATATAATGATATTTTATATTTTCGTATGATTTAAATTTGCAAATTTTCCGTCAGCGACTATAAGCACGGTCCGTCTAATTCACGCTATTACTCAAAGATAATTGAATTATAAGTTATTAACACCGTTTTTGGTACATGAAATTTTGTTGGTAATTATGTCGTTAATCAATTTTATTTTATCTTCAAAACACTGTGCAGGTGTTCAAATAAATCAACTAATCCATTTTGTAAACTTGCTGGCATTGTTTATGACTTTCGCCTCATTCCTTGTGACTATACGGATTATGTCTACGTTGTTTTTTGTAGATGAAGGAATATATTAAGCTTTTTGGTGGAAATACACCGGATGTTAAATATTATTTAAGCTATCTAAACATTATTTTATGTTTCTCCTGTATTATACGATGATAATCAGAAATCATTGTTTTAATTTTGAAATGCACTTTGCTTCTTCTGAAGCGTTATATTTCAGGTGTAAAAAAAGAGATTATAGTTTATTTAGTGATTTCATTTAACGGATATCAAAATCTATCTTGTAATAAGATATCCAGCTTGCCTTGTTTTCTTCTATCACAAAATTCTTCAAGTTTTAAAATTGTGGTTGAAATTGAGAATTCTTCAATATATATCAAATTTAAATTGGTTTGTGATGCGTTCTGCTACTGGTTACTCAATTCACTGACATCTGGTGTGCTGAATCAACTCAGAATATTTACGAGAAATATAAATATATCTGTTACGAGACTTTAAACCAAAATAATATGAAAATAATGGAAACGTGGTAGAGGTAAACAGAGCTTTCGGAAATTGTATACGTATCTTCTCCAAATGGAAGAGTTTTATTCGAATTACATAAGCCTTAAAATGTTGTGTTAGCATCTTCCGGACATGCCTTTTTTATGATTTAAATCTTATTACCATGATGATTCAACACATTTTCTTCAGGGAACATACTTGGTGTGTTTTAGTTCAACGCAATATAATTTTCTTAGTTACTATAATTCAGACCCAGTTAGTTTAAACGCTTGAAATTTTAATGCAGCCAAGAGAAGAGAATATATCAATAATCGAAAAGCAGAATTTATCTAGGAAATGGATTTGATTTGAAAAACTGAAAATCTCTTTTCCAGATAAAACAAAAGCTTCTTTCTTCAATTTATAGCATGGCACTTTTGGAAGAGATATTTTGGCACATTCGAAAGAAATTTATAAGGATTTGTTATCATTTCTGTGAAAGTTTCGTTTCATGATTATCTTGAATAAAATAAATTTTCCTCGGTCGCTTTGGTTGACCGCCGTAAAAAAACCTTTTGACTAAAAACGAACCATTGTCAAATTCCTTTATAATAAATCTATTATGATATTCACGAAGTCCTCAAAAGGACGAAATTTCAATATATGCAATGGATTCCAGACACAAAACTACATCTTGGGTTTAATATCCTTTGAAATCTTAAGCTGAATCCTAATATCATGACAATTGTTAAACCCAAAAAGTCAGTTGTGATTTATCTCTTTAGTGTATTTATAACAAAATTCAAAAGTATATATAGTTCATAAATTATTTATGATTTATAAATATGTATCCACGCAATGCGGAGAATTATATATTTGTTTTTGTTCCTGGTAGTAAAAGAACTTTCAAGGTTTATTGATTCGTTCCTATATATAATGAATGCCCTGAAAAGAATTTTCCGAGAACTAATAAATATAATTTTTTATAAGTTTTTATTTAAAACGTATCGTTACTTGATTTACAATTAAGGATAATTCGATTTATAATACAACTCTTCTGAAGTGAAAGAGAAAAACTTTCATATTTGGGTAACTTCTTGATCTCATAGCTTTATACGTAAAATTGGTCCATAAAGCGTTTTCAATTTGTTCAAGCATCACTTTATGTATCTGAATACTTGTTCCCAAATATGTGGTTATCTCCTTTGTGATCGTTATACCAATTAAATTGCTTAAGGTGTCTTATTCTAGAAGCATATACGGGAAACGTACGTGCTGTGAATAACTGGTTAATTAGTTGTCTTTGATTATTCAACTGAATATGCTTGGGATATATTAATGATATGATTACGATAAAATCAAAAGATTCCAATGGTTTTGTCTTCGGATACCACACAGCTTTGTTTTCGTTCAAAAGAGGTTAATGTAGTCACACAATCTTGTATATTGTTGTGTGAATGTTTATCAAACCAACCAGTACTTTACCAGCGAATATAATTATAACAATAGAATCGGTTTCACGTTGTTTATTTACGTATAATACAATAAGAACAACCGCAAACTGGTCTTGGGCAAAATGATTGATTTGTTTGAATTGGTATGATTCACGTTATTGGCAAGGCTTTACCTATAAAAATTTGAATGAAATTTCAATTCATATTCGATACACCTATCACTACACCTACCACTTTTTCGATACCATAAAGAACGCATTTATATGATAAGTTTATGTTTAGTAGGTACAGAAGGCTTTTTAGAAAACATTATCACGTTGCCTACATTCTTTAGATTCTATTCTTGATTTTCTCAGAAACAGGACTGTAGCTTAAAGGCAATGGTGAGGAAACAGTATTTGTATTGAAAAATTAAAAATGTTATAACTCGTTATATACAAGAAAGAAGGATAGAAGGAAACTCATCCATTACAAGGATTTCCATAAGAAGTTTTAAGTTGAAGTTTTTTTCCAAAAATCAATAAAATTTTCTGATTTATTCCTCCCTTTGAGCCTGGCATACCAAAATATATGATATATATAATATATCTCACGTTCATCTCTTGGCATTTTCACGAGTCGTGGGGTTTATTAGAAAACCAAAGTGGATTTTCTTGGTGTGTGTGTTAGAGATATTCTCGAATAAAGGTAGCATAGTGAAATGAGGTCCCTTTTTTATGTAAGGCAATCAATAATTCAGAAAACACAAAATTAGATCGCATTTACACGTCACATTTGCTATAAGACATGTTGCAAAAAGCTCTTGCAAATGTGTAATTGATAGTTTGCACAGAATGTTTAAGCTTTATTTTCCCACAATACTAAGGGCATGAATTAATTAGCTTTAACTAGAAGATGAGCCTTACATAATATGTAACTTGGTGGAGTTTAACATACTTCGACAAGAATAGTCCAATTTACGGTGTGGATATTGTGGAAATTGTCTTTTAATATAAAATAAAATGTAAATCGTATTAAGTAGGTATGTCATGTGTTATACAGAAGTTGAAAACGTAACGTCATATTTGCACAATCTTCCATGGTCGAAATCAGGGACTTATAGGCTTATTAAAAATTTTAAATTTCTGTTTAGATTTTCTCAATATTGTTATGGCTATTCTTCGATGAAAAATTCGCTCAAGTCATTCAGAACTTGCAGAACTAAGCAACTAAGGGGCTTTGTTACTTGGTTAATAATTTCACGTATAAAACTGACAAAATTTTATTTTATTCATAAAGTGCTTTTAAAAACTTTCAGAAAATCATACACAAATGTCAGTGAGGACAAACATAAGGTTGATGTTTTTAATTTTGACTCGAAATAAGTGTTTATGAAAATAACTGAAATTAATATTCAAAACAAACTCTCTGGCAATTTATTAAACCTGTGATGAAATAAAGGTACAGCTTTCAAAATTTTACGGTCATGGCTTTTGACCAATATAAAGTTTAAAAAAGTTTGTCATAATTTAAAGTTTCCTGGAAATGATAATTTGTGAAGCATAAACTTTGTCGTAAAATAATTAAAAATGTTGTTAATCTAGTTCAAATGACGAGGATATATCCTTATGGTCATATAAGTACTGAATTTTCCATTTGTGACTTCCGGTAACATTATATATTTTTGCCATGGGACACATTAACAACAAATGACGTTATCAGTGAACCTTTCATTGTTAATAGAACCCAAAATATCCGGGATCATGACAGAACCTTTTCATTAAAATTTAACAGAAAACTTTTTGAAAGAGAAAGCCTACGATAAATCTGTTTTTGTAGCGTTAAAATTAAAATTTTAAAGCAATCGTCCTACACATTAATTTTGATGTGAGGTGTCCATTTTAGCTAGTTATATTATTATACTATTACGGAGAGTTTCTCCTGAGCCGTAACCATGAAAAAATGAAGCTTTAAATAGAATACAAATTAGATAAGGTGAGGGTTTTTGGAGCATCGAGCCAAAATCCTTAAATATTAACAGTTCACTAGCTAACATTAAATACAATTCATTAGGACATCCCCATGCATAGTATAAAATAGATTGAAGGAAACCAATGATTAATTCGCTGAAATCAGGGTTTTTACTGCATTGATCCTTTCATAGATGGTGTTGGTATCAACCACTTGTCAGAAAATTTATTCAAAGAGCACACATTGGGCTAAGATTAAGGAACAAATAAAATGGTTTCAAATCAAATGATGGTTCGGTGAATTGATATCGTTTCTACTCAATCCTTTAGGTTACTATTAATTAACATACCTCAATGTAATCCTTAAGGATATAGAGATCATTGGAGTGCTTTTCGAAACTAAGGCTTTCAGTGTTTGCTTACTGGTCACAAATACATTAAGAATGAACTAGATAATATACTTCTTCTATTCGTAGGCTTTACTAACATACGAGTAGCATCATCAATGACAAACCACATTTCAGAAACAACAAAATATGTGTGTGTATGTATTCTGGAAAAGGATTTTTCCCATACGTACTCCAACATCCAATTCATCCTTTTGGCCCTGGGAAATTAGATACGTAACCTGTTTGAAAACCTCAGGGTTCCAAAGTTGTATTAGAGATTTTTGAAATATTGAGATTATTTAAATTCGAAAGCAGTTTCATTTGTTTGCCAGAGAGCAGGGTGAGAAATTAATATGTATGGGCGTATGATGATATCCTAGAAGATTATATTGTTGGATTTTAACCTTACGTAATATTTTACTATTAATCCTTTCCTAAACAAATTGATATAATCATCCGTTCCAAATTGGTAGTGATTTAGAGCATTTCTCATTTTTCTACTTTTAGCATTTTTGGGTCCCTTGCCTACCGTTCATTTTTTATGGCTTGGATAAATTCTTGTACAGAAATATAAAGAAATATACGTTTGTTTGTGTTCGTGTCTACTTTGAAAAACGTCAAGATGAATATTCATTTCTGTTTTCATATGCAAGAAATATTACTTTCAGGATGATACTACCATTAAACGGAGAAAATAAATAACGTTATATACACAAGGATATTTGAATGCGAAAGCTCTGCTAGTGACTTCCACATTTCGATGTTTTCGGGACACATAATTTCATAGATACAAAACTGAAGTATTTATTATATACGACTTATGGGATATAACGTACACATGTCCTCTTTGGAAACTTGATTTTTGCATGAAATTGTTATTATTTCTAGATGAATGTGACCTTAAGGTATTATTTCATTTATCTAGTTGGTTAACGTTGGTAATATGACGATTCGCAATATTTCACAATGAATTCAAATGCACATTTCATGTATAATATCCTGTATTTCTAAAGAACCACTTCATTTACATGGTGATTAATACAGTTCATTACTATTTGATTAATAAGATCTATGGAACTTTCTACGTATGACAAACATGGAACCACGTATAAGAATATTCTTAAATTAAATCAAGATGATTGATTCAGAGATTGTATCATTTTGTGATCAATAAAAAAAGCTGTCATAACCGATATTGATTTACCTATAACTGCTTTAGTTTAACTAAAAGAAACTGTGGCTCGTTGTAGTAACCAAGTAATACATTTCAATGGCTACGATGGAAGAAAGAAAGTGACGTTACTCGTTTCATGCATATGTACCTATTTCTGTTATCGCTCTAAACTTTTCAACTTGATTTTCTTACAATTTATGTAGTTGAACACAGCTAGATTTGCGTCTATCAAATTGTTAAATTGTATATGAGCAATGTATGTAGGTACTATACCCAACACTTTTGGCATATAACCTCATAAAGCATAGCTTGTATCTTTAGATTCTGAACAATGAAATACGCTAAACTCGAAAAACTTTACGCCGAAATGTCGGTTAACACGAAAGGATGTCCCTTCAGGGAACGAACAACATATGGGAAGCACCAGTTGCGTAGGCGAGGTTTAGTCCTTGGCTAGCTTTAAAAATAAACGGACAAAATAGAAGGAAACAGCCTCTCAGTATCCAACAATACGTCGGACCGAATGGTACCAATGCGCAATTATTTAGACGCACATACCAATTGGGAAATGAATAACAGAATTGACGACATGGATCAGTTTGTTGATGACTTGAAATTGAGTAGGACTTACAATTGAGTAGGACTTAAAATTGAGTAGGACTCAAAATTGAGTAGAACTTGAAATTGAGTAAGACTTAAAACTGAGTAGAACTCTAAATATTGAGTAGGACATGAAATTGAGTAGAACATGAAATTGAGTAAGACTTAAAATTGAGTAGGACTTGAAATTGAGTAAGAAAAAAAAATTAAGTAGGACTTGAAATTGAGTAAGTCTTAAAATTGAGTAGAACATGAAATTAGGTAGGACATAAAATTGAGTAGGACTCATTGTTGAATATATGTGTGTTATTTTGCAATATTCTTTAACACGAAAATATATTTCAGTCACCTCAGTTTCGTCTTTTGCGGTTTTTACTGTATTTGAAAAATGTTCACGAAATATCCATCAACAACATTCTTGATTGCATTTTAATTGCTATTTGCATACTTAAAACCCTAACTACAATGGAGTTATTACAATTTAGTATTTTGTTTTTTGATTTTACATTTTATTTTCTCTTCTATCTTCATTGCCCAAACCACGTCGAACGTATGATCTATGCCAATGATAATGTTAAATGAGTATGTTCACAGACAATCGTATGTTCTATATTTTGATTTTTTCGTACAGGAATGCAATTATATGTTAATTCTTTTGGTTTGTGAATATTGATCCTCTTGGTTTGATTTTTGACTAATTTAGTATATGATATATAATTGGGACACAAACCAAAAATAAACATATAATTGCATGTTTGCAGGTAAAAAGCAAAGCAGTACCACCAATACATTCTTCCCAAAAGCATCATCTACGCTATACGTGTGCTCAATTCACAGATACTATCCCATTGAATTTTTTAATTTCAATTTAAAATCAAACTAATTTATAATTAAATTTAAGAAAAAAAATTAAGTGATGCACATAGAGGAAAAACTAATTTTTCGAGTGGTATAATTTTTATCCTCGTAAGTCCACCTGGTTTCCTGTAAAAGGGTAACAAAAAAACGTGTCGCCTATTTATATATAGAAGATAAGTAAAAAGTCTTAAATAATAATGAATATACACATATCTGTGATAATGCACGCTAAATTTCACTGTTCGTTTTCTGCTAAATAACCGATCGTGTAATCTGAATGGTATTTGTTCCGTTTTGTTTTAACAGTGTCGTCCACACGCGAATTGATAAATTCCTTCCGTTGAATAATGACTACACCTATTCAGTATTCATAATTATTTTCAACAATGAATAATCATGAGCCTTAAAGCTATTTATTTAAATGACATGGAATTCGTAGGTTCTGTTGAAAATATGTCATAAAAATGAATTATCATGAAGATATGATGTAACATTTGACCAGGACAATCGACTTAATAACGCGAATATATTCAACTTATATAAACAAAATGGATTGTTGGATTTTTATCACGTTTCATATACATTAAATAACCATAAAATTATGTTTAAATTTCATTAACTGGTGAATGTTATCATCTTTTCCTTGCAGGGTAAGGTACGTAGCACAAACGAAACACGTAGCAGAAGCGCTCTAGGTTGACCTAATGATATGACATCAGCAACGGATTCGAAAATTCAAAAGCGTCAAAGTTTAATTTAATTATTTTCGACGTAAATGTTTCAAAAGTGGTGAGAGTGTATGTGAAATGAATAATTGAATAAGCACAGTGTTAAAGCAAGTAGAAAGTCGCTGGCATTTTTACAAATGAATTGGATTTTTTCACAAGCATCAAACCGTCCTGTTTATTCTGTTCATGTAAATTTAATATTTCTTCATTATCACAAACTTTGCATCAGTGACACTAATTGATTAGCGCACCCCGAGCTGGTCGAGATATGCCCATTGTGATAAGCAACTTTGTATAAGTAATATTCAATTAACCTGGATATTTTGAGACTGTTAACGGCTATGCTTCGCGTAATGTTGACTACCCACACTGCAAATGATTGTAAGATTTGACTTTCCAAAATAACAGCTTTGTAATCAATACAAAAACACGAGTAATTTTGTTTACCTCAATCTTTAACTTAATCTCCTTGAGCAAACAACTTTAATTTCTAGTATTGCGGCAAATACAAATTATCCTGCAGCTATATCATGTTAGTAAGTTATATAAACAATGAGTGACTTTTAAAAGTGCAGCGAAACTGCATCTGAATTGCATGCAACCAAATTGAGTTAAGTGATTATGATGATTACGGACCTAAGTGTTTATGTTAAAAATAGATCTAGGCGATAAAAACTTGGAACTATACATACCTTGTGTATTGAGCTAATATATGCAAAATATTGTAATATTGTTGAGAACGAACCAATGTTATTCGATTAATCGTTTGTGAACAAACCGTGAGTGAATGCAAAGTAGTATTTTTAGGATCAAACATTCTTATTATTCGCATATAGAACGACAAGCAACATAACATACAACAATATGACCATAGGCATTTCACCTAAATATAGAGTCATGGCAAGACGGAAATCATCCCCTTTGCTCCTTCTTATGACAGTGGGATGTATCCAATTAGGACTACTAGCTGCTGTAACAGATGCTGTTATATCCAATCGAGGTGAGTGTATTTGAGCTTCTGATAACGAAAATCAATTTAACTACATCACATATTGATTCTTAACTATTGATCAATGACCTGTAATTTAAAGGGACAACTTGAAAATACTAAACATAAACTTTCACAAAACATTAAATTAAAGAAAACGGACTCATCGTTTCGAAAGATGATTCGTCTTAATTTAATACCATAACTTCTTTTTTCTTGTTTGTTATCTAAACACAGGATGTTTGTCGTTTCTTAGTGATAGAAGGCCATGTCGTTCTTATTTAAGAATTGCTCTTAGTAGGAGGAACAGTAACACAACGTACAGACATAAAAAATGTTATAAAAATTTTATAGCTGTAGTTAACAACGGCTACGTGTTGACAATCAGTCATTTTTTCTTGGCCGTTTAAGTATTTCCTTTTGTAGTCAGATACTTTAAGATCACTGAAACTTTAATTTAACATTAACAAATTGTTGCAAAAACTACCTTCAAACATTTTCTGTGAATATGCATAAAACGTTCAGTGTTTCATTCATTCAGTTCATGATATAAAGGCCCATTCCATATATCCATATACATTTATCCCACACATATATCCGCATAAGCCAGAAAGCCATATTAAGAACAAAATTTACGTTGCAAATAACCTTTTTGAAATTCAGGATTAACTGCATAGGCGTCATAAGATGGGATGGAGAACTCTATAAAAATTTACATTATTACATCGTTTAGTTTTTTGAAATTCCATTTGCATGAACCGTAGAAAATACATGGTCTTATTTTGATCACTCTATCCTCCCACCGCAACACCATATAATATCACATATACGGTTTCCCTCCGTTCAAAAATCAAAAAACTGTGGCAAATTAAGGCAATATGCTGCGAAGTTTTTTCCTCGATACCATTTATAAACACCAAAATTTAGTAAAACATTTTTGTTAAATATGTGTTTGTGGAAATATTTTGGTATGCCAAGCAACGGAAACAAACCCGAAGTTCCTAAAATCCTGAAAAACTGACCCCAATTGAATCATTTCATATTTGAAGTGATATTGGAAAGTGTTGTATCAAGTTATGTAGAAAGCCACTATGTATAGTACCTCTACACAAATAAATTGTGTAGCGTAGAAGCTGGTTCTCCCTGTAGATTCAGTCGTTCATACCCTTAGTACGATGTACCCTGGGGTCCATAATAAACAACCCTTTTTAAAGATGCAATATGGAACCATGAGCCATTGGGGATATCGTTCACTCACCACCGAACCAATGTAGAAAAAAGGGGTATTCGACTAAAAGGCATTTTATGTCAGGTCAGCACTAAATATTGTATTTGGTTTGAATTTTTATCCATTTGCATGTCAATTTTTCGAATATTGTTTATTTACTTTCGTATTTACAATTTTCCATAACCAAAATCTGAATCAAATAAACTACCAGTGGTTGTGTCCTGTAAGCGGACGTTAAAATTTTTTTATATGAACCATACAAATGAAGTGCTCTTGGTAATAAATATAAATTTTTAGATGGATTCAACTGACCAACTCGCCAGTACTTTAAAACCTAAAATCCGGAAAATGGGCCTAAGACTCGACTGCAGTGTTTTACGGGAAAGCGTTGATTTCCACATAACACTTCCCGTTCGTAAAGTTTTGTTTGCTTTTGAGTAAATTTGTGTACCTTTGAAACCCAAAAGAGCAGAGGAACGTAAATGGCATGTAAACGTCATAAATTTATCAAACATTTCGCTTATATTGAAACACGGAACCGGGAATTTATAGACCAACCCTTAAAATTGTATTATACCAGAATGTATAGCAGTGAAATGCAACCGGAACTGTGGGCTATCATTTCACGTTCAAACGTTTCGGATTTTATCCAACTGTGTTTGTAAATTTAAGGGAATCGTGTATTTAGCTACTGAGGTGGTGAAACAAACTGGGAATTTGTTACCGGAGAATCTAAAACACCGGAAATCTTTGTACTATAGGTGGTGTCCAAAATATATTTAAATCATTTGAAATTCAAAACAAAAGTCGTTGCTCATATTTGAACTCATGCATATTCTCTAGAGAATTAACTTGATAAAGTTGGAAGGAATTAGACACTTTGGTGTTTAACTTTATGCAGTGAATAGTTTTTGCATGTAAATATTTCATGGTAACCATAAAATATGAATGTATAAGGAATATGCTCCTTATGAGATATAATAAAATCTCGAAATAATTGACACATGGTTAAGATAAATTAAACATGTTCTTATTAAGAGACTTAAAGCATCAAATACAAAAATAGCATAATAACACATTGCTTTAGCAATGATCCTTTGTGATTGATTTAGATTATCGAAAACATAATATAGTCATGATTATTAAAGAGCACAACAAACCTTTTCAATTCAACCATCAAGTTATTTTAAATTGCCTTTAATAACCCTTGACCAAGGTGGAGCCTAATACAATACTCACAATCTTCAGTCATAAATATCTGATAACTTGAACTTTGCTAATGGAAATTTTGAAAGTTTTAATTATATTACAAATTCAATGTAGGTTTGGCAACAAAAACCGCACGACAAGGAGTTAACGGAGAGAAAGTATACTAATTTATTGAGTGAGGTTCTGCCCAAGTGAAGGATTTTACAAAAATGTTTTGGTTAAAATGTTGAGAAAAATATTTGAATAAATGTTAAAAATATTATGAAGCCATTTAAACTACACCAAAAGCAATCAAATAAAAACTGATATCCTCGTTAACGAATCATAATCAACTTAGAAGTAAATTTGAAGAATTATGATATTTTCAACAAGAAACCAAATAAACACCAACACGACAACATTGAAAATAGCTGAAGCTAACAAAAAATATACCATTCTTTCTGCACAGAAAAAAATTAACATTTCGTGTCCTTGTGAAATAACATGAACAAAATCATGTTATCCAGGGAATTACAATTCCTTCCAACACGAAATTTAACCCAGCCAAAATGAATAAAAGCGAAAAACCCAAAAAAATATATATTACACTAACACGGACTGGGAGCGAAAGGACCTTTTAGAGTCAATAATATAAGCGAAAGCTTATGAAAATAACAACAAAAGAACATGGTTAGGTTGTATTATACTGAAGTCTATTAATAACAACTTAATTACGCTAAACTTTTGTCCATGGGAAATACCAACGTCTAGGGAATAGAAAATAGGTATCTTTAGAATGTATTTGTATAAGGTCTACCCTAAAACCAAAATAACACTATTTTTTCACAGCAGTCTTTACCCATTTCGTTCTATACTCCTTTACAGATAAAGTAATATAACATAAATTGGGCAAATATCAAATTGTTCAATGTAACAGAAATGATAGAATTTTTGTCTTTCGTATGATTTCAATACTGATAAGGATAATTTAGGACTTCCTTTTGGTCTTAAAAACTCGGTTCATTGTTTTATTCAATCGAGTTCCTCTTTCATATTTTCACTTCAGCGAAAGTAGCATCTTTTTAAGGAATTTTTCGGAACGTCACCAGCAAGAAACAATTCATGTCAGAAGCAATTTACCTATCTTCTGAAAAATTCCTTACGAAGAGAAATAATTTGTTCTTATATCCTTCTAAGTTCACTGTATCCTGTTTTACTTTGTAAGAGTTAAAATAAATTTTTTATTTCTTCTTCAATTCATTCCCAAAATATTAAAAATTGTTCTTTGAAAAATACGTTTGTAGGTATATCAACTTATTTCGCGGTAAAATGAAATCGAGGATTAGTACCTTCCTAATTGCGTTGAAATACTCTCATGTTTTTACAAATTTAAATTTAACCACAGCTTTATCATTATATTTAGATCATTAGATGTGGTTTTTCAAGAACAGTTCATTCCTGCCGGAAAAATATGATATTCATACAAAGAATGTAGATATATGGATGTATATAAACCGATCAAATTGTTGTTTGTTTTATCCCACATAGAAGCAAAACGAAAGTGACAGATATTATAATAAATGAAAATGAAGTAAAAAGGGATTTCCCTTTTTCTGTTACAAAAAGCCAATGTGGACTCGGAAGCAAATGGATTTAATGTCAAACTTTTTCCCTTTTCCCCAATTCTTGAACTACACTAATTAGGCAAATGTCACAAGGGACGGCCTCAGTATAATTAGGGCGAAACAGTAAATGTCAGATTTGATTCTTTCTACCCTTCGCAGAAAGTATGAAATTCATTTTTTAAGGCAACTTTCTTGGGAATTCATGGTATTTTCAGTATTTTCGTGTGTAGCTATATAAGAAGATATTTGCCTAGGAATTTTTTGCTTGTTTTGATCCAACCTTCGCCTTCTAATGCGAAAAACTTTTCGTCAATTGAGCTCGCTGGACATGAAAACAATTTTCTTTATTTTTTTGCGCGAAAATTTACTAATTCTATCTTCATCATCCGTTCGTTCTTTGGGAAAAATATGAAGAAAGCCAGCTAAAAAAATAGCCAGCAATGACTTACGCAAATAAAGTCTGGTAATTGTTACAAATACCATGGGAATGCTAGTTGATGTACGCTATCCGAGGTGAAGGACATTTCAGAAGTATTTTTTTACAGTAAATCTCTTAAGGGAGTCTCATTTTTAAATATTACATTTTGCTTGTGTTCCTTGAAATTAGGTACATATACATTACTTCCCATTTTATATGTATATTCCACAGTTCCATGGCTGGTACTATATCTGTTGTTTTGGTTAGTAACAATGTCGAATATATACCTAGGTATATCTTTTTAAATTTAGGTTACATCAAATAGAATTCTCATTAATATGTGTTGGCCGCGTGATCTCATCAAACTTTAAATTTCTTAAGCAAAACTGAAAGCGGATTATTCAAAATGAAGCGCAATTTTGGGAATTATATCCTTCGAGATTTCGAGACAAAAGTTTCCCTAAGATGGTCTTAACAAAATTAAAATGGAATTTTGTTTTTGTCAAAACAATTTTCTTATTATAATGGTGAATAACTTTGATTTCTCACATACATACATACATTGATGGTTCTATCAGGTGATATATATTTCATTGCCTTTCCTTTTGTCGTACTCGTATGTATGTGAAAAGTCAAGGTGAATGACAAGACGCAGAATGAACAAGATTTTATGACAAAATGTCTTCATCCCTTTCAATGATTTCTAAGCAACTGCATTATGTCAGTTTATTTAGGTATTCTTTTATTTGCATAGCTAGCTTCGTATCACATATATAACATGTTGTTATTTTATACATCATTTGATTGTTTTTTCTTAAAATCTAAAACTTCTCCAGAGCTATAGGGTTTTGTTTTCGCGCTTATGTTTTGCAGTTAGAAAGTTTTTAATGTGTCAAAACCCGATCTGTAGATATGTATATGTGGTATGTGATATATTCCCCGTGTAACAGCTTCAGTGAAATATCCTGGGAAAATGGGGTTTCGTGTTAAATTACGGAATCAAGTTAAACACGTACTGGTTTTGCCTCCTTCTATCGCGAAGTTTAAACTTCAGTAAACCCGAAGATGTCGTTTTCGAGGAAAATTTCAGTTTGTCGTCAACCCACTGAGTTTGTTTGCTTGTGTTCAACATAGAATAGCTTGATTTCGTTTGGTTTTTGATCCGAAGTTTGAAACGTGTTCATTTCTACATTTAGAATTCTAGTAAACTAGAATAATATTTGGAAAGGTATTATGTACGTGCATACATGTGTTCCATTACAAGTGCTCTTATAGATAATGGTGTGTATTAATTAATGCTATTATAAACTGCAGAACATTATGCCTGGACTAGCATTATTTGACTCAGAACACGTTCTAAGGATAACTATTACAAATTTCGACTACAGTTTCCATATATCTTTAATTTATATGGTTTTAAATGGATAGAAACTATAAAATGCATGAGAATCGACAGTCGAGGAATATATTTCATGTTATATAAGAATGACAAATCATGCCGAGTAAAATATAATTTTAAGTGTAGATTTCAAATTGATTGTGAGACGGTTTTATATGTTACCCAATACCTCTTTCATGTCCGTTAATTTTTAATTTTAACATTCAGAAATACAAAACCTCAACAGTGAAAAGTTCACCATGAGATAGTAAATTTTTAATCACATAAAATATAATAATATCCTTTCATTTTGCATGGATTACTGTCCAGAGCATAGAGTGTAAGCTCTAAAATGGATGATAAGCAAAGTTTATAGAAATTTAAAATCAATATTCATCGACAAAATTTGCACATTTCCATGCATTTAGCTACTCCACAAATTGAGTGAAAATTACCCTAAAATGCAATATGGTGCCACTTTATATTCAGTTTTATCTAATTGTTGAAGTGGAAAATTGGTATTTGTTGCTAGCACTATAGAACCTAAGGATGCGCTTGATGGCCTCAGTTGGAACAATATTAATTTCGATACATTTCGAAATGTTATGCTCTTTAGAAACACGCAATGCAGTATAAGTATGTCTCTTCTCTAAGGACACATAAATAAAACACAGGATATTATTGATCAATAAAACTAAGACTTATTTATATTTATTTATATTTATCAATATATATATTTCATTTTTTAAATAACCAAACCTACCTGAAGAAATTCATAAGACATTTGTTCGAAGTTAATAATAAGTAAGGTCATTTAGGTGTTATTAATGTATTATCAATATAAAAATCATCTCAGTAGTATCTCGTCTTACTGTAAAATAGGCAATGATTTTATAACAGAAAAAGGGGAAGTATGGAAAGGTTTCAAATAGCAATACCTTAAAATTTTGCAAGAACCATTAAATTGAAGTTGATTTGCACCGATAAACTGAGTTGTAGAGGAAATAAGCTAAAACATAGCCAAAGTACTTGTGTATTGTGTATTTGTCAAAGGAAACTGAACACTACCATCAAACATATTCAACCAAACAAAAGGCGTTACGTCCTAAGCGAGACCTGAAGCCAAATTCTCAAGAGATTAATCTTATCAAATGATTCGGAAAATTGAAAACAAGTTAATAGTTTAAGCCTTCAAGGCTTTTTCTTTAAAGTTTATTTGATTCTATCTAGATTACCGTAAAAGAAACAAGCTCTGCTGAACAGTCAACAGTTTGTATGAGATTTCTTTAGCAGATACACATTAAGATCATTCTTGCGCCTAACGAAAGATACAGTTCTCTAAATTTAGGAGCTACTGACTGAATGAAGCCAGGTGTAGTTACATCAGTTTCAAAAGCTCCAAACTTAAGTAGTTCTGTTCATCTTTACAACAAACTACATACAAAGATCATTTTATCATGAAAACAGAATGCATTTCTGTACTACTAGCTTTTGTCCCTGCCGGAAAGTCAATGAATTCAAACTAGAAGCACTTAAACCAGTTCTAAAATCATCAATATGTCCCTAGAGCCACCTGAATATTTCCAGACATTAGCAGCATGATGTTAAGGTCAATTTTCCAGTTGATAACGTTATGCAAATTTCCAAGGGCAAATTGGCAAATAATTGCACACAGTTTACTCGAAGTAATATTATTTAAGCTTGATATTGATTAAATCGAACCCGGCCTAAAACAATTTTACATCACATCCTTAACTAGGCAGACCATAGTGGGTTTGTATGCTTGAGAGTTAGAAGCCACAGACTTGTATATTAAGATGCTGTCGTCAAATTAACATATTCCATTTTAGGTAAAATCAATTTTAGGTCACTCAATTCAATTTGGTTTGAAAATCTCCCTATAGGTAAGCCTTTACGTTGAAGTTGAAGGTACTGTGCATACGTTTCAAAATCACCATTTGTCCAGAAATGCGATGAAAGAAATTTTAAATACAAGCAGATAAAACAAAATTTTTAAGGTTACTTTTAACTAAATTCTTGCAAATAATGTGAAACATATTCATCCTTTCAAATTTATTCTCAATGATTTCAAATCATATAACAACATATTGACAAACTTATACGTACATATCTCATTGAAATCTTTATTCAGAATAAAGCTACAGAGTCCACCACCTTTCAGCAGATTCAACATCGTTTGGATATTACATAATTCACATATATAACAAAGCATCGTTGAGTGGAATACTTCTATGGTATTAATATCCTTGTAGTCAACAAACTTACAACGACAATCTCTGAAAATGGAAGGAAACGTTCTTCGTGAATATTTTATGTAAGAATTTTCTGAATCCCCTATCAATATCAAGAGATCGAATACAAGCATTTATCGGAACTACTTGTCAGCTAATAATTCATACAGGAATGCATATCGACCAGTATTTATCATACAAGAATGCTTGGAAACTCGTACGTGAATGCACTTGTATTTTGTATTGATGTAAAAATATTTCCGGGAAGTAAGACGTTTAAGTACAATATTTATGAATTTGGCTCTGGTAGGTACTGTACCTTTCTACATAGCAAGATTTATAACAATTCAATATGATAGACATATCAGTCGGTTCTTCTAAATGATACATCTCCTTGACAGAATTGCAGTGCAGAAATCAAAAACAGCTTCCTTGCAGAGCAACACTTACTCAACCGATGATAAATAAATTTTTATTTATTTTATTGATGTTTCAACGTATTAGTTTGTGCTACGTTCCATAGAAACCATCTTAACCTGAAGTAAGAATTTGTGCACATAAGACTTTCATACACATGCCTTTGTGTTACAAGAACTAATGTTTATAATTATATTTTCAATTCTGTACCTAATACATCAGATCAGTTATAGATCTCAATCCTTAACAAACAAATTTTTGGAAACGATTAAAGCAGAACTGGATAACAACAACTCTTTTATCAAACAACTCTTTTGTCGTGGACATTGCAAAGTAGCGCTGAAATTGTTATACCTACGTACAAATTTTCCAAGAAAACCATTTCATGCATTTGAAATCAATTTCCCTCTATTACCAGAATGCCTCATATAGGTAAACGCTAAATCACAAAGAAGCAGACGAAACTATTCATTATATATAAATTATGGGAAATATAACAGGTGCTATCACCATGTTCAATAATAAGTGAAGAAATTCAAAGAATAACAATTTCTTCGAATTGTGTCCTATTGAGTATCGTGATGAAAGTTAAATTATCACCTGCACAGCAATTAGGTTATTTCGTGTTTTATTCTATAGGTACGTTCAAAAATACGGGTCTACACTTATTGATTTTTTCCTGCTTACACTTGAAAATATCTTCTTCCACTATTATTGAGCAATGAAGTTCAAAAGTTTGCTCATATCTTTACGTATATCTATACGCATTCAATTATCTCACTTGTTACTTCAAAACGTAACCGCCTATAGCAACTCGTCCATCCATAAAAACGATAATTTTCTGTATCTCAATATTATATATCTAATTGTGATCAATATTGATTACGAACCTTCAAGTCTACCTTCATTTAAACGAACTCCAGGAAGGTTATAAAATGATTGATTTCATCTTTAATGGACGGTGAAAGGACACTTCCAAGTGAAGTTTCCCATATTGTGTCAAATTAGGTTCTTCTTGTGAAATATTGATGCCTTTTTATACAAACAATTAAGGGTTTTCAAAGCTACACGCCCGTAAAATTTATTATTAACTTCTGAAAGAAAAATTTCATTCAGCCCCTTTAATCGAAAGACGAAGACTTCAATAATAACCAGAACGAACTTCCTTTAAACTGTCCTTAAGTGAAACATTTTTATCACTAGGAAAGTTTTAAAAGAATTAAGCACCGTTTCACAGAACAGAGTTTCCGAGACACACTCGTAGTTGAGACCGAGTTTACTTTCCTCTTGACCTTGTGAATTATTAAAATTTTAAATTTATTTTTCATCTCCTTATGATATTGTGAAATGATCGGGAGCACGTTTGGGATTTTGCACGAGTGTTCAAAACGCAGGAGGGCAGGACTCAAGACCTCTACAACTCCTTGGAATCAATGTGATTTTCAAAACAGTGTTACAGACCAGCTCCAAATTTAGCCGTCCAGAATGATCTTGAAAAAAAGGATATTCCGATAAGAAATATAAAACAAATGTTTCACAATGAAAATACATACATGTATCCGAATAGCTAAAGAAAACGATACGATGAGTAATCAAGGACTATGGAGTCCACAAGTTTCCTTGAGCATTAAAAGGATAGCAATAAAACAAAAGATTATAAACGAAATCCATCGAATAATAAATGAAAACATAGAAGTGTAGATATATGTGTACAGCCATTAACATAATTCTTCGGAATGTCATTAAACAACTTCCGTTGAATCCATTAATATTGATAAGAAAAGTTCCATGAAAAAATTGATGGATTTTCCTTCTTCAGTATGCGCGAAATTTGATCTCTGCGAAGATTCAATATAACCAGGAATTTCTCTTGTCCTGATATAAATTACTCCCTGAACTTTTGCATAGCTTGGAAAATTTAAGAAAAATGAATTTAAAGAGCCTGGTGTATTTTGTTTACCAGTGGAGGAAAAAACCCATCAATTTAATTATATTCGAATAGCGACAAAGTCAAAGACTTGAATTTTAATAAAAACGATGTTGCCAACTTGGGGATACATAAGTGAGAACAAGTTTGTTATTGAAATTCAGTCTCAAAATGAAAGAGTTTCTTCGCATATTTTGTTAGAATTTTTATTACAAAAGCTCGACCAAATGAAAGGAAAGGGGAGATCAATTCATCAATCCAGCTCAAACTTTAACAGAATTCATTCCAGATCGATGTGGAGCTTTTGATATAAGCTTCATAGTGGAACGAATAATAGAGTTAAGGATTGGTAGCTAATATCCTTTCATTCACGTTCAAGGAACTCGAATCTAACTGGCTAAACGAATGGGATATCTATCACTGGTAAAACTTCAATTTCAAACTTCAAATCATGTTGGAAATAATACGAAAGAATTTTCCACCACTAACATGGCTGGGTTTAATTTAATTCCATTTAAAACTTTGTTGAAGCAAGGAAACCTTGGGAAAATTGACGATAAAACTTTGCACAGTTGAAAGAGAATATTTGTATCTACTTAAGAAGGAATGAGAAATCATTCATTCGTATTTACGATAAGGACGACACGTTCTCGATGACGATTTTGACTGTACGATGAGAATGGCTGTATAAAGTTAACTGCTTGATACTGAGCAATGTCGAATTATATAACTTTGGCAGAAGGACCAAAAAGGAAAGATTCACCATTCCATTTGGGTTTTGAACCTCTCAAATTGTATGAAATGGGGGTAACAGACGGAGAAGTAATTTTCTAGCGTGAAAAAAATATGAACTTGTGCTGCGAATTCGAACAAATTGAGAAATTTTTACTTCAATTGAATAAATCTTCGGAAATTTCTTTCAACTTTTATTACGTACTCACAACCAAGTCTGCAGACACATATATAAATTTTTATAGATACACATACATGTATACATCTGCATCGTTCCTTCAACATAAAGAATTACAAAAAAAATGTTGTAAGTAATATTCATATACTGCCGAGTAATTCAAGTACAAGTAGTTTGGGGAACTTCTTATAAGGAAAAAGTCATTGAAAGTATGTATTTTGGGTGACCCATCCTTCCTGGAAATTCATGTCCTAGAATGACACCATAAATACTTACCAGATGTAATTTAGGGGTACCATAACTTTGCCTTGTTCGCCTTGATACTGAGTTTTCATTTTCTTCCGCTTTTATCATGGAATATCCTTGTTTTTCAAGATCCTTTTTTTGCAGTATTTTAAATTTCGCGTGTGTTCCCTTTCGTCTGTGTGGCATGCCATGGAACTTCCGTATTAAATTCTTCTTCCTCGTTTTCCTCTTTTCCAAATGACATAAATTTATAAGGACACATACAGACAAACATAAATGTCAGAGAGAATTTTGGTGTTGGGAAATTTTACAAGAGAAATGATTCAAAAAGAAAGGAATTGCTTCAGTGACTTCAGGGTTGACTGAATGTAATATGTTTTTCCGGACTTCGACGCATATCCTGGTAATGGGCAAGTCAACAGAATGAGTTTCTCCTGTCTCCCATCTTAAATGGATTCATGATGCGTTGTAGTTGCCAGAAATTCACTAGAGAAAATAAATGTTCGCCAACCATGGGTCCTGCAAGGATCCAATACCCTCAATGAATGCTGGGTATTTGAAATTTAATTTCAATGATGTATGCTGCCACCGAATCTAATATGTGGTTTCGAGTATCGTCCATCGCAAGTTTTGTGGGAACGTTGATTTAATAAAGGATATAAAGGACATCATTACATAAGTTCCGTTTTAATTTTATCATTGGTCCGCTGCCATTTTCAGCATTTTTTGGCAAAAGAACCCAAAAGAGCTTATTATTTGATATGTTTTTCAACCCCTTTGGTAAATTATTTTTTGATGTTAAATTAAATTTATTATATGGTGTGAAGCTATTCAGCCAAAATTAAAACTTTTTTTTTTGGCGGAAGTTTTTGGCCAGGAATTTGATATATTGTTATGAAGTGAAATTGAACCTATTGAAATTCTGTTTGCTATATGTACCACGGTTGAACACAAAACCAACGTAGCAGAATTACATTTTTATTCCATCTGCTCCATCTTATAACAAATCAAATTGAAATGATTACAAAAATTAGGCCAAACTCAGAAATTACAACACACGCTGCTGATGTTAGAGATGGTCATTCAGTCACTGAATTACACATATTTTACACAATATAACATTTGAAGAGAAATCAAATGACGTTTTCAGGAGGTATCAGTTGTCTCGTACCACAAAAATTACCACGCTATTAAGGCACGTGGCAAATAACAAAATATATTGTGTATAACATAATATCGATCCGTGGGTAGTTAATGACAGAATGATGTTGCTCAGACACAATTATAATACCCAAGTAGCTCTTGTGAGTAACACGAAAAGAATAAAGCATAAGTACTTATTAAAGTGATAAAGAAAAGTGGATGAACATTTTAAGATGAACGTGCCTCATGGTATTGATTTTCCATGAAAATGATCAAAAACTATTTAAATTTTCAAGACATAAAACATGTTAAATGTGCCGTACCCTACTTAAACCACGAAAATAGCCTTCAAAATTTCGAATTATGTAGTGGAAAACCCATACCAAAGGACCGTAAATAGGCGAAAAAAATTTGTGGGACTCAATGCTATTGATGATATCAATACCCTAGAGAAATAAGAAATTCGTAAGATATAATTTTGTGTCCGTGTAAAATTTATGTTCGAGATATACATGAAACAAACAACCAAATCGTTTAAAATCACATTGGAGAGTGGTCTGGAATTTGAACTGTTCTATGAAAAATCATTGCAAAAATCTGCCCTTCTTCCTTTTGGAATATTTTTATCAGTGCCAGAAGTGATAATGTTATATGGATTGTGCTTTATAGCATTTACGTTAAATTTAAGGTAGAAAAAATAAATAAAATCTCAAGATGGCATTTGGTTTTGTGACGAAAATTTGTGACTTGACTTGAAATTTTCTAGCTAAATAATACAGACACAGGTGTAGAAGGTCCGTGTGTATAATAAAAGGAATTTGTTATGGTTTTAATGAAATGATACCTTAAGGGCACTAAGTTGGAAACACTCAACCATAAATTCAATGTGACATCCTATTACCATTGTGGGCATTTTCAACATATCGAATTTTCATGTTTTCCCATACTTTCAGTGAATGTTGTTGAGGAAGTTTTTATATGATCTTGTTATGTAGGACATTGTGATATGTAGGAGCATTGGACCAACATAACACATTGGAATTGATATTCCTCCGTACATCATTCTACAATACTTCAGGATTCGAATGTGCCCAAAAATTCCATTCAATATTCAGTATATGCTCCAATAAACAATTTCAAAGAATACTTCTACACGACTTATATGACGATGGGAAAATCTATTGATACGCAGCTATTTTGGCTTTTCTGCTCGTTTTCGGAGTGATGAGGTCCAATATCAACGTCTGATGGACAAATCGATTTGCTGTTTTCTGATAATGGAATTTCGCTTTTTGACATGAATTCGGTTTTCATTTCATTTCGGCTTTTGGGCTTTCATTGGAACGTTAGCCGTATTGGGCGGTGATGCGTGTAGATTTTACCATTCTTGTCATTTTCCATATTCACAACCTTATTTGGATAAACTTTGATGTTAGAATGATTTCAACAAATTCGTTATTATAATGAGCAGCATATATTTCTTACTGGTGCTGTTAGGTTGAACAATCTGTTAAACTTGGATAATAATCGATGATTTGACTTGATACAAAAAGGTGTTACATTTTTATTTGGTTATAGATACTTATAGATTTTGTTTCAACGTAAATATAGTTTTGATTAACCTTAAATATGTTATTGACTTACATTACAGAATTTGGCAGTAATATTTTTAACAGTCGAACAAAAAACTTGAATTTATGAGTCTCTCAATAGCATCTGCTCTTTGGTGAATGTAAATTTTTGTTTGTTTTGCTCATTGAACGAAAGCCTCTTTTATGATTGCTTAGTACAACAAATAGCAGAATTTTATATTTGTATTAAATCAAAGAAAAGTTGATTAATGTGAAGTCATACATATCCTTGCGTGTGTTTGACCACAAGCCATTACCAGAATGCTGATAAAAATAGCACAACCTTGAAGAGAATGGGAAGGAAATAAGATGAAACATTAAAACAAGAAAAAACAATTTCGAAATAAGGACGAAACAGAAATCCTAAACGACATTTTCTTAGGATTCAAATTGAATTTGATATTTGCCTAATGAGAGTCTTTTGTGATATTCAAGCTTATCAATTCGTTCCATCAGTCTAATTGTGTAAAAAATTAAAAAAGCCAACAATGGTGTGTCTCTTAATCAGAAACAAAATCCTTAAATATGGAGCAAATGTAAGTAGCAGAGGAAAAAAACTGGCCTGAAAATGTTGGAATGCTTTGAAATGATTTTACTTATTTCGAAGGGATGGTAAAAGGACACCACTTTCAAAGGAGCTGTTCTTCTTCTAAGGATTAGTTCACAAGAACTTCGAGCATAGCAGAAAGATGAAAAAAACTGATCATTTGCAAAGGAAAAATGTCCTGCTATTTAATTTGATTATTTGAATTATTCTGCCATGTTGTTTGGGATCTGGTAATTAGAGAGCACTCGACGACGGTAAACTATTGTCCTTAAATGCTGCCTCATTTTGATAAATGAGATAAGCTTTATTTCAGAATAGTAGGAACCAAAAAAAAAAAACTCGACACTTAGAAAAGAACAATCCTTCGTTATGTTGTGAGGGTAATCATGATTAATTGTAAACTTTAGGAAGATGTTTCCAACTTGATATGAAAATAGCCCTGCATTTTCCAGAGAAGACCTTATTTAGCCAAAATTTATATGCTCTTCTTCAGAGGATCTAACACAAATTTGTGAATGTTTCTAAGGCTTACAATAAGTTATCCCTAATAATCTAGATGAAGAAAATATGCGGACTAATAACCAGTCGCTCTTCACTTCCTAATTTTTAATTTTCTTACCGCTGTTAACCCCTAGATGTTTTTATATTGCTCTATCACGGTCGTATAACTTCTTGTGAATTAGATCTAGTCCACATTATTTAATGTGACCATGCTCAAATTCGACTAAATGAATGTGAACGTGAATCTGATTGTACCAATAAAATCTGATTCAGGACGTGCTTCATTGTCACTCAAACAAAATTTCTTATATGTAATACACCTAAAAATTAAATGGCACATTTATTTTTCCAATTTCCTTTCTATACGAACAAAATTTTCCGAAAAATAGATTCCCATATTACGTAGGGATTCTGTTTAAGGACGACAAAATCTCTTCAACTTACTTTCCTGTATCTATGATAGTGCAATTTCCTAATGAAAGCTACTCGATGTCGTTGAATGAAAATGTGTCCTTACACTTAAGAAGATTCTAAAAACAAAAACTTGAAATTAAACCGGAAGTTACCTTTATTAGATGAAAAGAAATATGATATGAGTTAGTAAATACTCCAATTCTTTTTTCTTGTAGGGAATTGCTTTCAGAATATATTCCATCAGCGTCAGCATGTTAATCAAATTATCTGTTAAATCGGAAATAACATTTGAAAATGCAAAGTTGTGAAAAATACGAAATTCAAATGGGAAAATATATAGAAAATAAATAAATACTTTGGCCTTTTTAATAAAATCATGGAAATTCCGCTGAAAAAACAAACAAATTTTTTCGCTACCCTTCAGACTTGAATAGCTCTCGAAAAGCGTATTATAAAAAATGCAGGAAGTTAGAAACAAAGATTTCCTGAATTTATTGTGAAAAGAAAACAAATTTTCTTTCCAATCGAAAACAAACGTTTTTAACGAGAAATACAATTCAAATTAACATTAGCTTCATACAATCCCTATACAGAAATCAACTCATTAACAATTTACGATGCTTTTCAAACAGAACTGGGTTGTATGTAAAATCACGGCAAGAAGGAAATTAGAACGTGTGAAAGGTTATACTACAAACCTTCATATAAATCTAGGAGCAAAGTGTCCATAAGGCCGTAAAAGTGATAGTCAATAAAACCTACGGAACAATTGGAAAAATTTATTGAGATTGAGTTTGAAGTTTTACGTTTTTCGAAAACTGCTTTATTTGCATAACCAGCTATAACGATGCTGAGTAAAATAAAGTAGGACTGTATCAGGTAATTTAAGGTAAATATTGGAATATTTATTGAGCTACAGAAAAACGCTTCTGGGAATTTATGAAATTTTCCAATTGAACTGTCTCATCTGAAAGTACTCTGTTTTAATGGTAAAACGTTTATACTTTTTAATTCGATCATATAAATCATGCTATGTAGAATTTTTGTTATACCAATAAATAGGTTATGTAAAGGATTCGGTTGACCTCGTTATTAATCCATGAATAATTGATATCCATTCGATGTGCTTATAAAATTTTATCCGCAATCGTGTAGGCAAAAGCTGTTGAGGTTGTGAATTTCAAGTTATTGATTTGAAAAATTTTTAAGGTTAAAGTAAAAATGTAGTCTCGAAGGGTTCTTCTTAAATACTAAAAGAAATGCCACTTTCTACGTAATGATTCCATTCTTAAGGCTTGTGGTTTTACATAAAATAGTGTAAGCTACACTGCTACACAGCTACACATATCTACTATATGATATCTTGTGTTTCTAGAATATAGTTGCTGTTGTTTTATTGAACCTGATGGCTTTAAAAATCGATTCTATAATCCTAATGGAATGTAGGGCAAGGTACACGATGCATAAATCTTGGAAAAGCTACGTTGTTTGCAGTAAAGGCTTTTTTATGCATTTTGGTTGAATTGGCACTTCGTCCCTTTTAGCATTATGCACATTTCTTCACGTAAGCCGTTTATGTATTCTAACTGAGTCGCCATGCAAAGTACCGCCAAACGTTTAGCAGTATAATCACGAACAACCTAGTTTTGCTTCCGAGCTATGAAATATTTGAGGTGTGCACTCAACACTCTCAGCACCATTGGAAGCCGACTTTATCCAGACGGGCTAACTAGAAGGAATCAGACGTGCTTGTAGCGAATTTTATTCAAAAAAGTTTTAATGGATGTGGTACACCTGATTTTGACAAGATTACCAAATATCCAATGATTAATTTATTATTTTGGGTTCATATAAGCACATTACACAATATTATAAAAACAAAATTTTTAAGTGACCTGACGTCAACAAATAAACGAAATCATATCAATTCAACCGTGTATTTCTCACATGAGTAAGTCAAGCTAATGTTTCAGCTCACTAGGATTTTTATTGGTAAAATAAGCCTACCGAATTTTACGTTTTTATGTACATGTCCTGGCCAAGGAAATATAGGCGATTTGAAGAAATTAAGGTACTCAGAGCGTGAAAAGGCTATACGATGGAAAAATATTTTTTTCTACTCACATTCAAAACAAACTGAACCCTCCGGATGAAAATCAATTCAGAGCAATGACAAAGAAACATAAGGTTTGTGTTGCACTGAGCATGATGTTACATATATGAATGTTCATTGAACTGTAACATTCTTTAGGCCAACGTTAAACATCGACGACCTTAACACAGTGAAACGCATATGAGCAAGTGTAAAAAATTTGGAGAATTTCATTCCAAAATATACCTATATGTAACAGTATTCTCGTGTTAGTCCTTTTGGTTTTGGTATATCAATAACGTAAGGATATGCTCTATTTGAAGTCACTTCCCAAAACGGAGCCAAGCATCCAGGATGGAGCCAAAGGGTCCACAGATGTAGATGAAAAAGGCAAAGCCTAATATAACTGTATAGCTCAGTGAGTAACATATGTATATAAAATATGTAGAGTATCCTGTTATTTGAAGCGTGAAAAATGTGTTGGTATTATTTTATTTGTCATGGAAGCTACAACACAATAAGATTCATTCAATGCCTAAAATAGAATGCTTAATACAATATAGAAACTTTTGTACTAGACGAACAAATATTTACCAGAAAATTATTTTTTCCCTTATTACTTAGTAAAAGCATAATGATACAAAGATCAATACCACAAAATTTGAAGCCTTAATGGAAAATTTAATTTTAAAGCTTGTATGTGTAAAAGGCGAAAAACTTCATCCACAGATGAATGATTACGAGCTTCTGAGGCTGTGTGTTTTATAAAAGATTTCCATCTTGTCGTATCAGAAAAGGATTTCGAGTTTAATTAAATTGAAGTCTTTTCAATAAGAAAAATAAATCCTAATTGAATGTATCCCAGCTCGTCAAATCCTGCGGCTCCACAAGGACACATTCTGTGTATTTAGTGTCTTCCAACTCAACTGACTGTAGGGATATTTCATCATATGTGGGCTTACGGTAGGATAATAAAGATAGAGAAATTTAAATGGTCCTTGATAACTTCTCCCTTATGATTGTGGGGTGAATTTCTCAGTCGTTTGTAAAACCTCACGTATTAGGGGCAACTTTTACTGGAAATATTCAACTTTGCTATCCCCAAACACGTTTCAACATTCTTGACTCATGGTGAAGCTACACATGTACCTTTATATATCAAACTTGAGATATTAAATTACTTATAGAAGCTGAGCAATATTCAATTGATATATGGTGCGATAAGGAAATTTTAAACTAAACCTGGGCATTATCCTGTGGAGCCTGTTGAAATCTTTCAATTTAAAACATGTATTAAAAATAAAGTCTTCGATAAGTTTCCTGCATGAACTTAAGATTCCTGACAGAATTTGTGTCTCAATTTCAACAAAGAAATGGTACAAGATTCAAGTTGCATAAATAGCTTTTACTAAAATACACTTTCCAATAGTCAGACTTTCCCGATCGTAACAATGTGTTGCTTCTACTTCAAGGAATTCCGAATGAAATTCAAACCAACCAAAACAATGTACTATAGCTTTTAAAATTTGCTTCAATGATTTTGAATACAGTCAAATAAATGTATCTGCAATAAATAAAGTCAATTTTTTCATTGACCATTCAACACAAAATGTATTGACATATTTCTGCACTTGATTCGTAGCCAAAAGTTTTTCGTTTTCTGAGAAAACTTTTCCAAGTAACTTCTATAGACAATAAATTTTATATTGAGAGTTTGAAAAAGGATGCGATATAAAAAATGCTGATCCTTTGACGTAAGCACTATGCTTTGTTAAGTTCAATGTAAGAAGAAACAGGAACTTTCTTCTTTATTCTTATATTTCCGTAAATGTTCGTAAGTCCATGAAGTTTTTCTTAAGGAAAAACCTAAGAAGACTGGACTTTTAGAAATAATGTCCTTTAAGCATACCCCAGACAAAGTTTTTGCTATAATTTTTCTTGCAAAATATTCAAAACATTTTGTATAGAATACCAAATGATTAACGAGCTTAATCTCAAATTATTCTTTTGCATAAATAACTGTAGTAATTACATACTTTCTTATACTTATTCATGTATACTGAAGCGTCATTAATTATATTAGATATTTATAATTATATCTCGTGGGTATTCGAAAACTATTTATAAGTCCCTTTGCATGACCACCAATTACACTTTTTAACAAATAAAAAACGAACAAAATATTTAATATCGTGTTAAAATAAACCGCTAACGAGCTAATTATGATAACCCCTATTTTAACTTAGTATTTGTACTGATAAAAGATGATAAGAAATGTAATTGCAAAGAAGCAAGCTTTGGAAAATTTTGTTCATGTAGTTCATTCCTTAGATTTATGTCCTTTATAATCGATAGAAAGGTATAATTGGTGAAAACTTGTCTAAAACACTTTTTTATAACTTTAATAGAGTGTTTCTATAGCTTAAAATGTGTTCATTTTAACCACCCCTATTAAGGGTAGTCACACAACTATATATGAAACCTTTTCATCCCTATTAGGAAAAAGCTATTTCACATAATTGACCCACAAAAAGTTTTAATTTTGCGTAACTCTCTTGCCAACATTGATCCATTAGTTTTGTCACAAGAATGTTTGGTTGGGTTGATGAAGTATGAGCTGGGTTTTCTGGTCACAAAATATCCACCTGAACGAGTGTCTTGGGTTCAATCGTTTCTACGAAACTCTTCCTTTTTCACAATTCAATATTAATTTTGGTCTTATTCAAAGGACTTTAGTAACTTTTGGATTTGGTTCACATGTTGCTGCTTTCGATGCGAATGTATAAAGTTTTAGAAATAAATTGAGTTATGAAGTCCATCTAACATTTTAGAGTATATAAAGCGACTTTACTGTCGCAAACGAGTTAATTGATATAAATTAGGTTTAGAATGTAAGGTATTCTATCATCTCTTGTACATTAAGGCCATCAGTCTTTTTATTTTCTCAATATAACTTTTGTTACAGTTGATTCATAAGCAAAAGGAAAATTGATACGTTTCTAAAGTGTGCTCCTTTCTGTTTATTTTACTTTGTCAAACTTCACTTTCCCAGTTCTATATTGATCTCAAAGGATAATTAGTAAAGTTGTAATTTTGTAAATTTATATTTTCATGTAATCTTTTTGAATAATTGAGCTATTATTTCAAAGAAGAATGAGAAAACTTGTCATATCACGTTTCGAAAACGAAATGTTTTATACTATTAAATCCTTGGAAGGACTGAGGACAATAACCTTCCTGCATGTTGACAAATATATATTATATTGATGCAAAATAATACAGAAGTCAAAATAATAAGTAGTCAGGTCATATAGTTAAGAAAATTAAAGACCGTGTAGCTAATAAGATTAGCATTAACTTGTTATTTCACTCACTTCCAAGTAATAACCACCCTCTATGATTTGAATACGTAATTTTAGATCCCCATATCTAATACTGTTGAATCAAAGATTTTGTTAAAATAATAATTTAAAAGGATTATCCCACCTCCGTTGCGAGTATCTCTAAATTTCAGCATCGAACAATTGAATTGTAATCGAGTGTATCATTGCAAATCATACATGAATTTAATTATTTTCATAGAAATTTGATTCTATTTCAAAATACCCAAAGTACTTTTGTACTCAATTAACGAAAAACACTTGTAAAGCATATGATCTTACAAGTAATTTCAATTGTGTTTATTTCGATTCAATTTGTTGAAGCAAACCAAATTAAATCTTAGACTATACAGCTTGAGTAACAGCGAGTGAGTAAAGAGATTTATTCGTGAGAACTAATTCTGTTATACAGTTATGATTATTGTAAATTTACACTGCACTACAATATTAAATAAACCATGTCTATTTTAAACAGTATTGAAACAATCTGTCTGAACTTTGCTCTCTCTCAAATCATAACATTATTGTGATGAATTCAACATTGGGTCAGATCAGATCAAATAATACCTTTTCTGTATAAACACAATCAAAATATTCAAATTGGGTTATTTGCCTCAAGCATGACCAAAATTAGGGAAACACAACGACACTTTTATACACAATGTTGACATGTTACTGAAACCGATTCCCCCAACATTGTAGAAAGTTTCACCCTTGCAATTGTGATTTCATTGTGTTTCTCTAATCTTTTACAAATCAGACTTATTGCAGCATTGAGTATCACAAAACGTGTATTAAGGAGATACTCACCCTCTGGGGATATTAGAAACATCCGATAACAAAATAATAACCAGAAATTTGTTCACGACGAAAATTGCATACGGAACAAAAGTGGAAAATTTCCAACCCTGGAGGTATTTGATATTTTGTTGATCGATGGTAATTGTTAGGAAAATGTGATAAAATTTTCTACCCTGAAACACGATGCTGAAGAAACTTTTCATGTTCCTAAAATGGCCCTTAATCGATGGATACATATATATACCGCATGTGAATGTAAGCTGGTAGTAAATTTCCATATAAATTGACGAAAGTCTATTGCATTTTCAAGCAACCCTCATCACTGTGTTAAGAGAAACGTCAATGTCATCTGCAGTCCTCTGAATAACTACATTGAAAGCTCTTACATTATATGAAAAGAAACTACTCACTTCAGATTATATCTGAATCTTCAAATTTTCCCTGTCTATTAGATACCTATAGCTTGTCAACAACACACACAAAAACGACACACGAAACCGACGTAGCTTACCCCTAGCGCTTCCAGTTTCAAATTTCATAATGAATTGCCTTCAGATAAAATCAAATCTCCGTTCTCGTTTGGATGAAATGTGACTCAATTCCTTTCGCCTGTCGAACATGGTGCAAATTTGATGTAAATCTATGTCCTCGTATTCCTTTTCGTTTACTTGCAATCGTCCATTCTTCCGTTCCAGCACCTTCAAATCACTCACAGAGAGAATTTTGGACGAACAAAAGATTCGCAATTTCCTGCAATATCTATGAGATTGCTTCCAGGATGGGTTCAAGGATTATCTCAATTTCTTTACATATTTACTTCCCTTTCTTTGTATGTATGAGGAAATCTCTACGAAATTCATTCGTTCTTTTGTGCTTGTCAAAAAATTAGCGTGTCTGCTTCGAGATATGAACGTGCGTGCTCAACATCCGTCTATATCGGATGCTTCCGATAGCCTTCTTATTTCATAATCGTAATCACAGGACAAAATCAAGAATAAGTCCTTCTTTTATCCATAACATCAAGCGCCTAAAAGCATTGCCACAACAGAAACAGGATGCATGAACAGGAAACTTCATAAAAACACCTACACTTCATTCCATAAAACGCCTGTCTATGATGCTTTTTGTATATGTACCTATATTACGTAGGTCACGTCACACTTGATATCTTAATGTATAGTTGCTTGGTACTGCACTTGACACTTAAGGCTTCTCGATGCCTTGACAATCAGTAGCACACAAGGCATGATATCTTAGCTCGTGTACAGAGGGGTGGATATAAATAGGATATATTGTCGCTTGCTTTGGCTTTGCTTATGACTTAGTGGCGTTTTATCTCATATTGTCAGGCTCATTCATTCTAGGATTATGTCGTCTTATACAACTTAAATTTGGATTTTGATAATGCACGATTGACATGCCACAGAAAAGATTATTTCCTTCATCTGCTGAGATAAGAGCTGTCTGCGATATTTAGCTTTTCCCTTTTATCCTCCAATTCCTTTTTGAAAAATCTTCGAGAAAAACCATCATAAATGTTGTCTTGTTGCACGACTTTAGGGTGTTAGTGGACCACCAGGTTTCTATACTTATAACAATATTTCGTACCCACTTACTGTCAGTTAGACGTGGATATACACATAATGATTATTTATGAAGTGGTTTTTTATCTGCAATTGTCATTAGCATTTAACCATTTCTTTGAGCGGAAGGATTATCTCAGCTTAAGATATGGAATTACTAAAGAAACTTGATTTTTGAATGGATTCGTTATTTGAAAACGATATTTCTATTGTATAGCTCTTTGGCAACTTGAACTTTTGTAAAATTATTGTGTTTCTGAGTTATAATTTCATTCTTTGTAACATTTTGCATTGGATACCTGTAGGAGTTATACGATATCGTGGAATGTTTGCTTTACCTCCAGTTTTTCTGCTGATTCCACTTTAATATGATTATAGTATATGTACAAGTGAGATTTCGTGTCACCATTATTTTTAAGAAATTTTCTTAATTTTGAAACAACTGAATCTTCTAGAACTTTATCCCCTCATAATTGAAGAGTCTTTACCAGTCAAAGCTTAAATATTTTTAATTCGCTTATTTTGAAGTTCAACAATATTTGATCTATCGTTTTTCTTTTCAAGAGCTATACTTGACGTAAATTGAAATTTATTTGTGATTGAACAGGTGCAGCTCTTAGAATGTTGTACACATGATCTTATATAACGTCAAAATTTCGTAATAGGTAAAGCTAAAGTGAGAACGTTGAATTTTATGATCATTGGTTAATTCAAAATGAACTTCAACATTTTCGTATTACTGGCGTTTGTGGTTAGTTGCGCCTAGCTAAGGTATGCTATGGCTGCGCCAGAGGCTTGTTTGTATTCTGCAATGAAGGAACAAATCAGCAAAAATATCGTAAGGTAAATAGCTCGAAACAGGTAAAAAGGACTGCCATTATTTCATTGTCTTAATTGCTTCCAGCAAGCAAATTATTCCGCGGAGAGCAGAGCAAATGAAGAAACACGGTAAAGAGTCTACGCCGCTATTCAGGCGCAAATTTCCCTTTCTTCATAGAACGTAGAAGGTTTTTCACAAATTCAGATCATATGAGCAAAATGAAAAGCTTAATTGCACTTATTATGATTTATTTTAATTTGTCTCATAACGCAACATGAAAAGAATGTAAATATTGTTCCTAATGTTGTACATTTTCAATAAATAATATGAATAAGCTTTTATCCTGTGCCTTTTAAAAATACTTTCACGAGGAAATATAGGCTGATTTTTGAAAAATCTTCTAATTTTGTTGCCAATTATACCCATTATTTAATTGAAAAGTTTTCAACTTGTCAACTTGTACCCACAATATTGTCTGATCACAGTAACACGGCTTGACTCTTTCCCAGCATTTTGGCAAAATTCTAAATTCTTTCCACCCGTGGAAAATTAAATTTAATATTAAACAATACACCCAAAATAAAAATAAAAACTATAAAATATAGTTTAACTAAGATACTATTTAACTGTAGTATAATGTCTATTTAATTGACACAACACAAGAGTAAAGTTCGCATTTAAATCTTTGATGAACTTCTGCATTGTCTAAGGTGCTAGCAGCAAGAATGATTCCAAAGAAAACAATAAATTTACTTAGTTTAATTCTGCAAACTTTGCAGTCAAATTAGTTTTGCCAAGCTGGTAACAGAGAAAGCTTTTCAATTTTGTTAAGTATTTGTCTCACTTTAAAGTTCATCAATATTGATCATTAATTTTTCCCTTGATGAGTTACATTTGACGCAAATTAAGAATTATTTGTGATTGAACAGGTGCAGTTTGAACACCATAATACAAATGATCTTGTATTACGTAGAAATTTCTTTCTATATAAAGCCAAAATGAGAACTTTGAATTTCATAAACATTAGATAATTCAAAATGAATTTCAAAATTTTTGCATTACTGGCGTTTTTGGTAAGTTGCACTTGGCAAGGGCATGCCATGGCTGCACCACATCCAGATGCAAATCCTAGACAGATAAGTCGCTTAAACAAATCTATTGTAAGTTAAATAGCTCCAAATAGAGGCAAGAGACTGCCATTTTCATAGTATAAATTGGTTCCAGAAAGCGACATATGCGGAACAAGCAGAGAAAATAAAGAAAAGGGATGAAAAACGAAAGGGAAAAACTTGGATATCCTTCTACGAATTGATATGATATAAAACGTTTTTCACAAATTCAGATGAGATAAACAAAATAAAATCTTTAACTGCATAACTTATGACTTGCTTTAACTTGTCTCGTAACGTAACGTGAAAGGATTAGAAAAATTGTTTCTAATCTTATACTTGCTTGTTATACTCTTTCAATGAATAAAGATATTAACATATTTTTGGGAAATTTTCTCGTGTCGATAATTTCTATCGTTAAACATTCAAGAACAAAGAAAACAAAAGGCTCACGAATATTTCAATGCTAATAAGAAACAATAACCTCAGACGATATAAAATGAATCTTATCATATCGCGGTGTTAATTGAATATCTTGTGGTATTTCCGTTTATCGAATGGTCCAAAATCACGACAAAATCGTGTCGTCTACTTGTTGTATGTATTGGAGGTAAACATGTTTTAATACATTTTTAGCCTGATTAAAGGTGCTAAAAATTGTAGTGGTAACATAAAAAGCCTATAACTATAGATTGTTGTCCTTAGGAACTTTGGGTGTTTCTTTAAGCTTACCTTTGTTTCACTGTTGACTTATGAAACGTGCGCAAAACCGCAAAATACTACTGCCATATAACAGAACTAATGCATGTTTCTGTTTAAACGACCCGAAACACGAACTTTGATAGTGTAACTAATAAAATTTAGGGCTCAATAAAGCCGAGAGAGTAGCATTTTATTGTCAAACTAGCTCAGTCAACATGCTATCATACAAACCAATTAATTGCGAATTAATTGATTGCTGACACTTTTTGGTTTTGTTTGCATGTTGTTTTCCGAAAGAGAGTGTTTTGGGATACTTTTAAAAAACTTTTGGGGATAAATGTTTCTTAAGAGAACCTCTAAAAATCTGAAGTTCTGAGTTGCTTTTCGCATCATTATATCTTTATAACAATAAATCTTATCGGATGTCTTTCAAAAACTGTTCAGCCGGAAATGTAGGCGGTGCAGGTAAATTTTAGAAAATATATGAACAATATTCCAGCCTATTATAGCAGGTGGTATTCAGTAGGTAACGGTTTATCTATTTTGAGTCCTTTACTTACTTGGAAAATTTTACATTATCCATTAGAAGGACGTTTTCCTAAAACTTCTTGAACTTTAGGTTAAATTTTCAAAATATTTAACCCTTTTAGATGAAACTTTTCTGTGGGAATGACCATCAAACTTGAAAAAGTTCTCCGAATAACAGAAATACTTTGCAATTATGAAATTCGTTCGGAGTTGAATTTCAAAGCCGGAAAGTGTTCCTCTTTTATGTCTTACCTAAATATGAAACAAGAATTTTTTGAATTTTGGAAGGACGACATTCGAATCCAGTTTTTAAAATTTTCTAAAATATAATTGAAACAAACAAGGATTATGGGTTTGAACAAATCTATTTATTATATTTCGAAGTCATTTTCATTATCTTTTGACAAGATTATCGATTGCTGTTTTTAGCAAGATGCATAGTCGACCATCTACTGCTTCTTTTCAAGTATTTGCGCTACTTTATCCTTGATGTTTCCAAAGACTTTCATCTGTGAAAAATGTGTGACAGTAAATCGTTGGTAGTGTTATGTGTTAATGTTATGAAAACTTACGAAACTGTCCATAACGGAGGAGACACCTTCTTTCTGTAAATGATAAACGTGTCACAATAGATAGAGACTTTCAATCAATATAAAATTTAAGTATATCTCACCAGTTGGGCATATACACCACTCTTTTTGTCTTCTTCAGCGTTTGCTGATAAGCTGCAGATAGCCAGAACTATCCCGACGATAAGGAAAATTGTGTAAAGTTTCATGTCGACAATTTGGTTTCTGCAATACTTCTGACTCGAAAGTACTCGTGACAAGAGGAATATATATACCAAAAAATTTTCAATCTAAATATTTGGATAATTGATATATTTGTTGCTAAGACATTAGTTTCAAATTATTATCAATACATCTGTTCAAATTTTAGATGTTTTGATCGCTGTTTAAAAGATCTAGAAACAAGCTAGTAAATATTATCTTCTGAAAAGCTAGAGATTTCCATAAAGTCACAGGTTGCGGTATATTTTGAGGCTAAATAAGAATGTTTTAGTATTTTAAAGTGTTTCTATTGGAAACACAAATAAAATTACAATTCTTAAAGGAAAACTAAGCATAGGGAAGTAAAATGTTTCCATGAATATGCTAGGTAAAATCAGGACAAAGCGACCAAGGGAAAATAATTGACACTATATGTTACGCATTGTTAACATTGTGAAACAAACGAAATTTCATTTTAACGAAATAAAACAATCTAACATATTCGTAATAAAACTTTAATTCAATCAATCATCATTTTTATAGTCTTCCGGTAACGGTTCTGGATCGGCGTCGTGAACAGATTGTATCTGAAATATAGAAAAATAAAACTAAAACTTCTAAAAGCAAGGTCACCTGCATACATATTGCGAGCCCCATCCGTCGAATTGTTGTGCCTACAATGATAAAATTGTTTAAGAATAAATACATATATTAATTTCATTTATGATAACTTACAAGTTTTTCAAGTACTTTTTCGGAGTATTTTGCTTCAACAGGGTTTGACATGGCACACATAGCCAATATCACCCCGAGGAAGAACATTAACGAATAAAGTTTCATATTAACACAGTCGTCCCAGAAACGTTTTTGCAAAATTTTGAACGTACAACGTTTATTTATACCTAAATTTGGAAGCATATATAATATTTTTGGCGAACAGTCTCCTTGAAAGTTAATATTTGGACATTGGAAAAAGCTATTTTTAATTGTTAGCTTCACTCGTACAGAACAGTGAAGAAACGTAAGTTGATTGCAAACTTCTTCATTCCAACTGTTCAAACACCCGATATTTTATCATATTAAAAATTCAAAAAGTTTAACAGATAACTGAATTATGGATTACTCTTTCCAGAAAACGTGAATCATGTAGCTGCAAAATTAGTTTCGTAACTTTATTCTATTATTTGACACTACATATAAGTACATAGTTAAAAACGCTTAGAAAGAATTTTGGGTCAACTAATAGTACATACTTCTGGAATCCATTGCTCACCGCTTCTGAATTAAATAAGCTAACCTACAATTTTCAATAAGCAGACTCAGCGAAATAAGGTGTGGGTCTTTTAGGAATTTGCAAATATTCAATTCGTAGCAAATGGGCAATTAGGAGTTCATCTACAAAAATCAAAATTTTAATAAAACCTTAATGGGTTAGATAGATATCTTTATTTGATTTGTAAACTCAATATAACCAGATGTTTACAACTTTTCGACGAACTTCTGGCCACAGTTACACTGCTTGATTGTATCCCAAGATGCTGCCCGCCTGTAGAAAATTGAACATAATGTTACTCAATGTATCTGAAATAGAACTATATAGTACGTTGTCTATTAAATTAACACAACACAAGTGTTAGGTTCGTATTTAGATCTTTGATGAACTTCTGCATTGTAAGGTGCAACAGCAAGAATCATTCCAAACGATACAACAAATTTACTTAGTTTAATTTTGCAAACTTTGTAGTCAAATTAGTTTTGTAAAGCTGGCAGCAGAGAAAGCTTTTCAATTTTCTCATTGTCTTATTTTTAAGTTCATCAATATTGATCATTAATTTTTCCTTTGACTAGTGACAGTTGAACCAAACTGAGAATTATTTTTGATTGCACAGGATCAGCTCGTGAGGACATTCAATTTTATAAGCTTTATATATGTCAAAATGAATTTCAAGATTTTCGCGTTCATAATGTTTTTCGTAAGTTGTGCCTACCAAGGGTATGCCATGGGTATGCTGCGCCAGCTCCTAATGCAAATCCTAGTGTGGCGAAGGAACTATATTGTCATTGCCTACATTGCTTCCAGAATAAGCATGAGACGAAACGGGTGTAAGAGATGATGAAAAGCGGTTAAATGCTTATCCAATGTCTTTTAAAAAAACTGTTTCAGGCGGAAATGTAAGGGAAGGTCGATTTTTGAAAAGATGTACAATTTTCCTGCCCATAAGGTATAGCAAGTGATATCCAAAGGATCAATTTGGACAGTTGGTAAAAGTTATTATAGTTTGAGTCATTTATTTACTTGAACAATTTAAACTCAATTCAACTAGATGCTTACATCTTTTCGACTAGCATAATCAAGCTTGTGGTCACTGTAGACAGTCCTTGATGTTATCCCAAAATGCTGCCCGCCTGTAGAAAATTAAATTGAATGTTAATCAATACATCTGTAGTTAAATTATATAGTATGGTATCTAATTGACTTAGAGACTAACCACACGTTCGAAGTTCCTTATAGGTGCGCGTTTGATTCTTCGAAGAACCGCTGCATTGCTCAAGATGCAACCTGCAAGAATCATTCCGACCAGGAGAAATAATTTACTTAGGTTCATGTTGGAAACTTTGTTACCAAATTATATTTGTCAAGCTGGTAACAGACAAGGCTTTTTATACGAAAAGCGGAACTGTTGTTTTTCTAAATAATAGTTGACCTAGCGTAAATAGTCTTTAATTTAGTCAAAAATGATAAGAAACTTCAATATTTATTCTTCTATCATTTATGGACACAATTGGTCTTGCACAAAAATTAATTTCCATTTAAAAAAGCCCCTAAAAAATTACAGCTAGTTACTGTTATTGAATATACATACATATATCTTTCGCAAGCTGTGTTCATGAAGTTGTATAAATTAATATAGAGATGGTTTAGCGGATATCATAGCAACAATTGAAGTTATGGCAGTAACCGGCAAATTATGCTTCTCTAGTGTGTTGAGCATTTGAGTGAGTTCCTTTATCTTAAAAGTTCGTAAATCTTTTATGCTCTTTTACTGAGAAATTCCCACATCTGTGAAAGGAAATCCATTATAAAAAATCAATACTTAGTACAAAATAAGCACTTAAAATTTTCCTCGGAACTTATAATGGGACTTGAGGGATGTTACAGAGAAATCATTTCAGTTTGGTAGAGGGCAATGAAGAAGGAAAATACAAGAATAGGAGTATGACATGAAGCTTTCGTTATGTCCTTTCGTATACCGAATTATTGATTATAAAATATATTTCTATATGTCGAAATATGGATTGACTTAGCTCCTCCCTTACACTCTAGTTCATTTATTTGTCGAAGATGTTTCCTCAGGAGAGCTCCTTACAGAGGACATACCGTGTCTAGTTCAGAAAAAGGCTTTTATGTCATTTTCCCTAGTGTGTTGTTATATAAATCTGTTTGTGTTTCAAAAACTTTTTCAGGATCCTTCGTCAAAATGTGCCCTGAACATTGAACAATACATTTATCGTTATTTAAGGAAACATATCGAAGAGGCAGTTTTATTTTATAATAGAGAAGCTCAACATAGATATACTGACCTTTTTATAAGAACACTGTGATCAATGGAAAATCAATATAACCACAAGAGAGTTTTTAATGTAATGTCAAACAAAATCTTTGAATAGGTTTCTTTTTTGAGAAAAGTATGCCTTCACATTAAATGGCCATTTAAGAAAACACTCTCAGAGGATTTTCCCCGAAATTGTTCTTTATTCCGCCCAAAACAGACCCTACTATGGAAAAATAGTTCTTTTAAAGTATATTTTCTGGTTAAAAATTGAAAATACTCTCATCAAGCACTCTATCTTTTCAAGAGGTATATTAAGGTCTTGTTTAAATGGCAGGGCTCAGTCAAATCAGGATTCCGATATTTTTCAAATAACCCATATGAAAATGAAATTATGAAATCAAATTGTTCCTTTCTTAGTTCTTGATGCTCTTGTTATGTCACAGAACACTAGTTGAAATTCTCCGCAAATTTAAGTGAAATTTCCAACAATTACAATTGCAATTACAATTTCCAACAATTACAATTCAGGTATGACGAAGGGTTGCGCAAATATCCTACAACTACTGACAATTTATTGAATTTTAAAAGAATAATATCAATAAAATCCATCAGACAATGTTCTCAAAACTATCAAAGTATTCTCACAGGAATTAGAGTGCTCTTGCGAATTTCTTTGATTTAAATACATAACTGATTGTCTCAAGTGTTTGGTATTATTGTGGTTGGAAAATAAGATACTTCAGAGGAAAATAAATGTATCGAATTCAAAAAAGGAAAGAGTAAATTGTGACCTATCACAATCGCCCTCCAATTCCTTCCAGAAAGCATTGATTTGATCCTTTTTCAAAAGTTGTCCTCTGATAGTATCCATTCTATTTTTGCTAGTTTGATACTTGACTCTACTTTGAAATTCAATTTGGTCTGTTGTTCGTAATGAACTCAAGTCAAAGAACAAAGTGGATGACAGGATTACTTACTTACATTCGGTAAATGCCTCACAAATTGAACGTATTTGCAAGAATTTTAAACTGAGGTCAATCAATCCTTCTTTTTACAAAGGACGATTTGTTACGTACAATGTATTCATGAGTTTCCTAGGGATTACATGATTCAATTGGTAAACGAAAGGAAACAATGTTAAAATTGGAAAAAGTCGGTGTTTAAAAGCCAATCGTCTTGTCACATGAAACGAAATACTATCTACGGAAAGACATGTATTTTCTGATTTGAAAGGTTCTTCAAATGTCAAACATGCACTCAAGTTGAATCTATCTCCTAGATACCAATCGTCCGTTTCAAGCATTTTTTGTCTTGGACTAATATGGCGAAATATAATATTATATTGCTTATAAGATTTGATATTAAATTTAAAATAAATTTTTTCACAAAAGTATTTTAAAATTCACTTTTATGTACAATAAACTCAAAGAGATATTAACAAAGATATTTTCAAATTGGTTTTTTCAGGAACTGCAACCAAATCTTTAACAACACCAAATACCACACCTAGGTTTCTATCACGAGGACACACTTACCGAGCCGTTGTGGGTGACACCCTTGTGTTACCATGTGAAGTTGAAAACTTAGGTAAGTAGCTTATGGCACTGTAATGTTCTAACCATACTCAATTAAACACTTTGACTAAGAGGCTATCCAACTTTATATGATTTCAAGATGCATGCAAATGAGAAGCCCATACAGAAGGAATTAATGTTATGGGACAAAATAGTTTGTGTATTTGTGAGTTAGGGTGGAAATTTGGTTATTCAATGCCTTGAAAGTTGCACATTAGATAAGGGATTGCAGTGGATAATAGAGTGGGTTTATGAATTCACTCTTAGTGAATTAGTTTGTATACATTATAAAAGTGCAGGATTCTACCAAACTGTATTATCTGAATATCTTTCAGTACAGTTCGTATTAAGGTAAGTGATAAAATAATGGATATTGCAGATGATGTCGAACCTGTGTTGCTACTTTCCATGATTGGGTTGATTTAAGCCCCAACCTCAAGCTCTCAAAAGTCTTTCAAGCTGAGGATTCTATGAAGTTGTCAAGTTGATACTTTTCGACGACAGGAGTATTCATTCTAAATGGATTTTAGAGTGTGTCTTGGAGCTTTAATATCCAGGCAAATGGGAAAGTTCTGAAGTGTTTTTCATTTCGAGAACAGTAGAGTTGATTCCCCATATTGTCATAGGTTTTCGGTTCAAGTGGAAAATGTCCATAAGCGATAACTACTTTTTTTCAATTTTTTGTTATTCTCCTACCAAACTTATATCCTAGACCCTTGTTCCGGTGAAAGTATCGCATCGCGTTTGTTTTCCAGAAAAAAAAGGAAAGCTCTCGTTGTTATCCCTGTAGATTCAATTTTATCCGAATGTGTATGCTGCACGACTATAAACATTCGGCATTATAAATGTATCCTTAAGAAATAAATCACATTGCTTCCATTTGGATCCGATACATATTCCACTTCGAAATGAATACAAGAAAATATATTCACTACAGATATGAGAAAATGATACACACTAGTGTAAATTTTTTTCCTAAACACAAAACACGTACATATATTCTTTAATATATAACGAGTTTATACGAATAAAACAAGTAAATCGAAATTTTTTTTGAGGGAAATAATCATGAAAAGAAAGCCGAAAAAACTTTAGCCTAACCGGAACTATAGAACGCCGGTCTGACATATAAGAATAAAAATGAAAAAATGTAAAAATGGAAAATGGAAAAACGGAAAAACAAACATTCGAACTGTTCTCGTATAAGGAACAAAACAAGAAAATTTACTTTTCGTTTTGGTATTCTTACATTTTTCTGAATCTTTGGGTCTGTTGGTGAAAGTTATCTTATTGAATATTTGATTCACGCTTGTTCAACAGGAGGAGTAACAAGAAATCAATAAACGTATCAATATTTACACACGTCCACAGGTATCAACTTTCTAGTTTACCATTTAAGAAGATGTGATAGCTTGAAAGCCAACTCTGGTAAGGAAGAAGATGTAAGAAACAAGTTTAAACGGGGTCGCTTTAAGGGGTAAGCAAAAATGTACAGGTGATACTATATCCACTTTGAGAAGTAACTTAATCAAAAACTGTAGATATTATGTTCGGGTAATAGAATTTTCGGATATCGCTGAATGAGGTCTATGTAGTATTCGAGCATACTCATCGCAAATTGAAGCTCTTAAGTAAATATTGATCTTTGCCTTTGTGCCATGTAAATTATTCGTAAGCTTTTTCAAGGGAAAAGCAACGTGACTAAGAAATTTTTTTTAAAAATGTATTGAAAGCTCGTACATGAAACAGCTTATAACTACAACAATGCTCGTCATATAAACTTGAAATTTCGTGAAGAAATGTTTCTTTTGTGTTGTGAAAGAAACGAGATAAAAACCATTTTATGTACGTATAACACATGTATTTTCTTCCGTCATGCTTCATTCAATTCTCCTTGAGTTCAAGTCATTCTCGAAAAACTTTCTTTTAAGGCTTTGATAGATCCTGCCCGAAATTTAAAATCATATCGTCTAAAATATAAAATGACAAATGCGCATGGTAATAACAGAGATGTTGTATGTTCATGAAGTCCTGTATTTATAATGAGAGATTACAATAATACAAAATTTGTGACGTGAACTTATCATGTATCATCTCAACATCGTCTTATGTGAACAAATCTTCCTATCAATTTAACGTCGACCAAGAGCATTTGATACTGTTTTCTTCTAGGGAATATATGTTTCAATGGATAAATCTACTTCCTAAGTATTCTCAAATTAAATCAAATCGAAATTTAATTGACAAATGCAAATCCTTGCGTCTTCAATTGTCAACAGAATTAAATCATGCCAATGAAAACTTCGTCAAAGGAATTTATGCCCCAATTTGATACGAAATCACGGTTGACGGTACAGAATGTCATTGGATTTAACATTGTAGTATACATTGTAAGCATTCAACTTAACCCATAAGGATATTCTCAGGATTCGGAGAAAGAATTTTGCGTATGTATATGTAAAGAAAAAGAATTTAATTACTTCTCATATATATGAACGTAGTGAAAGAGTGTACGTTAAGTTTTTGTTGAAAAGTTCCTTAAATATGTGTTATGTTTATATCTACCTTGTCTACATAAAACAGAATTCCAGAGAAATCCTGTTTAAGGAAATGTTTTCCGTTTTTATTTCTTTGAAACACATTAAGTGGAAAAAGAAAACTGACAAGTTACTGAAATGGTTAATTTATGGGCTTTTCTTAAGGAAAATAAATTTTCTTTGGAAGAAACAAAACAACTACTATTCGAACATTTAATTAAGGGTATGTGCTGTGATTCTTACTAATTTACTTGGAAATCGAATAATTTACTTTTGCCTTATTTAACGTGAATTTTCCGACTTGTCATAGTCCTTGTTGGCTTTGAATTACATCAAATAATGTAATGAAATTTCAAATACTGAAGATTGGTTAACATAAAGGAATTTAATTTAACGATTTTTTAGCGATGTAAAATAAATACAGTCGAATAAATCTAACTTTTGTGGTACATAATCTTTGAAGGACATTGGTTTTGACGTAGTTTTCAAAGGGACATATTTTGATAACATTGATTTATGATGCAAAATTATAGAAAATATGCCTGAAAATATAAGCAACTCTGCCAGCAGAGTTCTTTTCCAATACACAATACAACGTGAACTCCCCCAATAATCCATCATAGATTTTCATTACTAAATGTCTCCAACGTCTCCAGTGTTTGATGTTTTAATTTTATGCCATAACCCGAATGCTTTTCGCACGATTTATTCGTAAAACAATCTCATTAAATCATCGTGTTTCATGGCAATGTTTGAATTATGGTTTCTGATATTTCTAACAATTTTGTATCGATCTTCATGTTCCACCCTTAATCATCCTCGAAGTCTGATGAACATGTTCCAGGGAAGGGAAACAATTCTCTAGATTTGAATGTGTTATTTACGAGGATATCCTTGAAACAAAAACAGTCATGTAGAAACATGTTTGCTGAGGCTTTGGGGTTTGTATCGGTATTATCAACACGCAACTAATCACACAAAACGCGCCTTTATCCCTTGCAACTTTATTGCTCGTATCCTTCCAAAGCTAGAATATCATATCACCCTTGAGCATTGGTATTCTTTCGACAAATCTCAATTATTCTTCAATTATTTAACTGAAACCAGGCTGGACTTATAAGATATGTCATACATGTACATTTCCAATTCATCTCCAACACACGTACAACGTATGTTATACGGTTCTGTGACACATGATTAAATATATAACTCAAATGAAGGATTTCTGTATTTTGAACGGATTTTCTGGGATTTGATTTTTATTTTTCGTGCAGTGATTAATAGCTTTCAACGTTGCAGCTAACCATGTCTCAAAGACACCCCAAAGTCAGACATATCCTTGGACCAACATGATACTATGAATGAACTATCAACTATCTTAGAAACCACAAAATGAGCGCTCTGATTTATAAAATATTTCTTGTTTTGTTTATAAGATATTTCTACAAACCTATGCATTACTGAATATTATTTAACCTCAAAGAACTCGGAAAAGAACTTAATTTCTACTCCCACGAGAGTGACAAAATCCTAACTTAAGCAAACTATTATTAATATGCCATTATAATAAGCCACATTGTAAATTGTTTATATATTTTGTCAGTAATTACTTGTCATGATTGTACCAAATATAAAAATTGTATTATGTTATTATATGCTGAAATTATGTGAATAAAAACACGTTGGTATATAAACAAATTTTCATTATTTTTGGCATGAAGATTCGTCAATCTTGAAAGGGTGTTATGCTATGAGAGCACGAAATATAACAACATTTTTTGAAATTCAAAATTTTTTATGAATATTTCATAAACTTATAAATCATTGTAAAGTGAAGAGGATTACGTTTAGCGTCAAAAATGTTTGTTTCTGTTGAAAGGTGAGAAAATTTATGCAGATAAAATGCCGTGAATGTGAGTTTGAAAACAAAAATTTTAAATCTGAATATTTTCCCCTTTCTGTGGTGTTGGTTTGTATGTACTTTATTTTTTAATTTTAAAATAAGCATAACTGTTTTAAAGCTTAGTTTCTAAATGCAAGCTAGTTTGAATTTGTATTGAAAACTAATTCAATTAATTCACGATGGTAAATAGATTCTGCACTAACTTTTGGTTTTCAACGAATCAAAACTCGAAAGCATAAAAGTTTGCCGCTCAACTCTCCAACTGAGCATGGTATAGTCACAGCACGCAACAAATGAAACAAAAAATAAATTCAAGTGATAAAAACGAAAACAAGCAAATACATACCTGGAATAATATGGTGGTTTTCGTTGAGTAATCAAAACTTTCCTCGTGTTGCTAGAATGCTTCACGATATCCAATTCAGATTTCATATAGGATAAAATTAAATTTAAGTGAAGATGAAGCAAGCATTCAGTAACCTAGTCAGTCCATAAGCTATGATAACAGATTTATTACATTACCCTCAATAGCCCGACCACAAATTAGATCAGGATTTTCAGATTATGACCAGATCCGAATCAGCTATTCCTTAATAAGGCTGCCTGGTCAGTTCCTGTTGAGAGACATCCTACTACGATCGTTGTCAGCTCCTCATGAGAAAACAGTACCATATTCCCTGACCCAGTCTCCTGATCGTCAACACATCAAAATCATTTCAGATCATGTATCAATTTTCGCTATCAACTCGAATCATCTTCCAAAGGAAACCAACAATTTTCTTTGAGTTTTGGAGTCATGAAAAATCTTTTATAATTTATATTCAACACGTAAGCAGTGGGATTAAGCCCTAAAAAAAATATTTAATTGAAAACATTATCACATGTCTTTGTAATTTGTGGGCTATAATAGGTGGTAAAGAGGATTTCCTAATTACATTTGTTTTCAATTTTCCCAAGATTTCCGATGGGATTTCTTATACATATTTTTACAAAAAGCAATATGTTTAGTATCCAATCTGATGTTGATACACATACCTTGTAACGTTTTCATGTCGTGCATGTTTATCAAAATTAATATTTCGACAAGGCTGTGTCCCATACGAATTAATATTGCAATCTGAAATCAACTTTATCCTTTCTAATTAATTATGTCTGATATTACACCTACAAATACGGTTAAGTTGTTGGAGGATGTTAAACTTGTACTTGTATATTCTCGGTAATGGATTATTGTAATCAGATGGGAAACATACAAAATTGTTTCTGAGTTTTTGTAGATTCTAGTATAAATGACTCGAATAACATTAACCTAAAAAGAGTTCATGTTTTTCAAATTTAAGCTTCTGTTATACTACATAATTTAAAATCAGTATATGTAATAAAACAATTCTTCAAAATTTTAGGGACGTCATTGTTCAGTTCATAGTGATGTTGTCATTACTTTAGTCTTCCGTTTCTTAAAACAAGACGATAGACGAGAGAGTAAACTCAAGTTCAATTTTGGAAAACAATAATTCCTCAATACAATCAAGAAATGTAATTAAGTAATAAATTGTTTTTCGTTTCTTAGAGATTTCATGTAAATCAGGAAAACTTACTCCAAAAATTGATAAAAGAAATTCATGTTTATGACACATTCTTTAAGAACAAATACAATAAATTGCATCGTCTGCACTAGCGAATACCATGGAATAAATTCAAAATTCAAACATAATTTCATTCATCTTAGGAATTTATGTTCCACCTTAAATAATACTACTTAAACATTTCTTGTACCTGACTTGTAAGCAATGAATTCCTGTATATTGTAGAAATGCAAGTCCTTGAACACCATAGGTACTTGATGTGAGAAACATTTTGAGTATGCTCCTGAATGGTGTATTTCTGGACTTCAAGGATAAATAAATGCATGCTCTAAATATTTCCTTAAGGTAATCTCAATGATAAATGGTTTCTCACAAAGTAATCTAAAGCAAAATTTCTACAGAAAATCTTTAGTGAATATCCAAGCCTTTTTGTTGGAAAGTATTTAACTGCACAAGTGCACAAACATGTTGAGAGTTAAATATTTGTTTCTATCAGAGTGGAATTTACTGATAAATATTTTTGACCAACAACATACATACCTACAAACAATTTTAAAAACATATTACTAAAACATGAGAGTAAGGCCAAAATTAATTTTACCCCATCAGAGATAAATTCTTCCATGAACAAGATATATGACTTCCCATATTAATACCAAATAAAATACACATTCACAGAGCATATCTTGTATGCAGTATGTGTTCTGTATTATAGACCGCATGATTAAAAGAAGAACTTTGCTAACCTTGTCGTGACATACTATGAATAATATTATTGTAGGCTTTTCCCTTAGCAATGCAAATATCTACAAGTTCATAAACAACTTGATCTAGGGTAATCTTATAATTTTATTTCCACTTGAAATTTAATCAATTTGTGTGCTACAAGTTCTCTAATACAGTACATGCTATACAACCAAATTTCTTGCTTTAACATTATAAACACAAGAAATTTATTTGTTCATAATCGAGTATGCTATCCATAACAGCAGCGTTATTTTTCCTTGTTGAATACATTATGTAAAGTAGATAATAATTTATTACAAAATATTTATTAACAGACTGGATTCCTAACTCGTACTTGTACGATTTCTTAAAGCAAACATGTCCTGTCTGGCAAAGCGTCAAGCCAATGAAAAACCGAATCAGACGTTTATCGTATGGTCCTATGTTGACTTTACTAGCTTATGAAGCAATATAACCCTACCATTTTTACTTTATTAGCCTTAATCTTATAATTTCTTTGGAAAATGTAAATCAAATTTTGCGGTATTTACAATGTACTTCGAGGTTTCCTTGAAATTATTTTCATTGCCAACAAACCAAACGAACATAGTTTAAATTCATGAACACAGAATGATCAAGGCTTCAAGGTTTTATTGCTTCAGGATGGAACTTGTTTGTAGGTGTATCTGCTGAGTATTCATGTCCACTATATAAATAATGTTTTCTGTAAGGTACTATACAGACTATCACTTCTGTGAACATGTGGAGTTGATGCTACCAAAAGCTTCTCGATTTGGAAAGCATATTCAAATCAAAAGATTCCTCGTATTTATTATCTACTTGCAGTCGACTTCGCGATTAATAAATACTAGGAATGCCAGTTGCAGTCGGAAATCGACTACATACTCTAGAAATTAAGAGACTGAAGTTTACTGGAAAATGTAAGGACATAATTTATCCAAGACACAAATTAACAAAGCTTCAATTACGAATTTTTTCACAACTATGATACGTAGAAGAAAGATACACATTTTCAACTATTTAGGAAGGTATATTCTTTCGAATGAGGTATCTAACATCATCATTGGGAAAAAAAATGTTTTTGCCCTGAAAAAAATCATGGACTAACATGGGCGAAATTTTTATGAAAAAATTTTTTTTCTTCGTATATTAATATTTTGTATCTCAAACAAAAGTCTGAAGCTAAAAGTACCATATATGTTTTGCAGAATATATCATATTTTACCCGAACATCTAGCATAAAGTTGAATTTAAATCTGGTCACGCTGAAACAAATTTCACGCCACGAACGCATATCAACATATGTGTCACCCTTGTGCACATGCATTGCTCAGGTTCTGATAAGAGCATGAGCGAAAAAATTGTCGATTTCTCTCTTCGTTTGTACATGCTCTTATCAATGCGTGGTCAATGCAACAACAAATGCACTGATATAATTTTTATTAACTACGGATAAACTACTTGACAAATTTGAATTAAAAGTATATTCTGCACCTCCTCGATAAAATATCTTTTAAATTGTGAATTTTTATCAAAATCGGACATGTAGTTTGCCCGTAGGAGGGGTCACAAAATTTATGTTTGCGTATTAATTATAGTATAGATTTCAAAGTGGAGTTTCCTGTGGCGATAAATAACTTCTCCTATTGGGTTGTTAGAAAATTTTACTTTATAAAAATAACTAAGTTTGGTGTTTCAAAATCAATTTATATCATTTATCATCTCCGAAAACGTCGGTAAACTGTGTAGGGTTCAAGTTGATTTCTAATACAGCTTTTTTGCAAATGACAAATAACATGATTCACTTGAGAAAATAATTTCTCGTTAACGTATTATATAATACAACGTAATTTGTTCATTGAAGTGAACATTAATTTTACTCAGATTTCCAAGAAAAACACGAAAATCCTACACGCTGGAGGATATATAAAAATAAATGAAAGTATAAAGACAAAATAGGTTTCATTGTCACCTGATAGTCAAGTGGAAGTTAATTAAAAAACTCTCCTGCTAGAATGTCAACATTGCGGAAGTGTTCACTTTTGTCTTTTTGATTATGTAAATTTCAGGAATGTTAGAAATCACAAAGCAAGAAGAGTATAATTTCGTGCTTCACGTTTACCCGAATGTTCTATTTTCCAAACAGGATTCTCTGTTTCTTTTCATCAGTGTGGAAAAATAACAGGTGCACATTGTGAGAATTATCACACCTTTTAAATTGACGTGTAAACATTTCTCATATGTGAAAATGCAGACAATTTTCTGTTTGTACGTGAAACAGGTTGGAAAGTAAATAATTTTTGGTTAAATTATGGACATTTTCTTTCTGTGGCAGTTGCGAAGTGGATAAAATAAGATTCTTCTTCTGGTTCGTTCACATATCACACGTTCACATTAGCATCATTGTCATATACATAGTATCTTTAGTATATTTTTCGTAAGTTTTAAAGGTTAACATACACAGTTTGTAAAGGCATACAATAAAGCTATCTTTACAAATGGCTACGCAGACGACTTTCAACGATGTAATTTATAGGTTCGAGTGTATGTTTCAGAAACAATAATAATGCAGTTAATTACAGAACTCGGATGTAATATTAATTTTCGCTTGACTTAATAACAAGTTTGCATGGCAAGCAAGCATATATCACATGTTACTCAAATATTCTATGTGATTTGGCTTACCGACTCCTGTTGGTTTCAAGTCGTATATTCAAGAGCTTTTCTTTTCACCTGGAACTGAAAGCGTCACATTATTTCTCTCCATATGCCTCAACTCCATCGACAAAAATCTCTTCCGACCCTTTTTCCTTTTTGACCCTAAAACATTCTTCATCCTGCCGTCATATACACCTGCCGCGTCCAAGGATTGGCCTTTATCCTTCTCAAAGAGGCCCTGTGGGTAGCTTGTGCAATATAAAAATTACCTTAGAGCCACGATTAGAATCAGTAAATGTGGTCCTCGTGTAGCGTTTATTTTATTTTTCGTTTATATTTCGTTGAGCCTTTATTTCAGTCCTTTATTTCGTATGTTAAAGCCAAAAATGCCAAAATATCATGAGTTATGAACGATTGTGCGTGTGCTGGCTTAATCAATCTTCTGAGTTTAGGTTATTTGAAATTTTCTCATTAAAAACAAGTAGGTATACGAACATTTTTTTCAAAAGACTTTAATCAGGAAACTGAAATTTTCAAATTGAAATCTGCCTGCTACCCTTCCGGGAACGTTTCGTTTCTACTTGATTCCACTTGAACAGATCTTTCAACTAATTAAGGAATTTTACATAGTCATCAAGTGGATAGACAAATTTATTAAAAATTAATCTTTTCTTGTTTGGTACAAAATTTTCAAGGAAATTAAATTTGTTTATTGAAATTCCATAAATATTCCACTCAAAACCGCTAAGTAATCAAAATTCCATTTGGATCTGGTTTACTCAACCATCATTTAAATTGTGGATGATATAAACCTTGGTAACATTTCGTTACATTTCTTGACAGTACTATTTGATATTAATAAATCATGAATGAAACGTTCATTATGGAAATTAGAATAATTTCAAAATTGCAACCAACACTAGTGAATTTCACTTAGATATTTATAATTTTCTTGAAATCTATTTCTTCCATCAAATTCCTAAAACATAATTTCCTTGAATTGGACATAGTTTTGTTTGGGTTATCAATCTTATAGTACACTGAGTATCCAATATAAGTCATTCTATGAAAATTGAAAGTTATGTATGTATCTATGTATATAATGTAGCTGCAAAACATTAATAAATAGAGGCAAGGCAAACCTTTGGAATGCAGTTTTCTCCCTTAGATCAGTGAATCTATTATTTTGACAAAATTCATGCCACTTAATAATTCAAAATATTTGAAAAACGAAAATATATAATATATATAAACACCAGCCATTCCTGCAACTTTCGTTCAAAATAATTCTATTCTTTAATCATACGTAAAACAGAGCCTATCCTTTTAAATTCCCTCCAGAAAATTTTCAGGAGACATGCTTAACATGAAAATATATGTAAATTTTTACAATTCAAATGACTGAAAATTTACTCAACAACGTGAAATTTTTACGGCAAAATTTCTAGTCCGTCGTGAAAGTAATAATTATTCGTAATTGTGCCATAAAATATCCTGTTGACCATAAAGAAAACAAAAATTTGATAGAATATCACATAATCTGAGCATAAAAAGTGCGTATAAAATAAATTTTTGTGTTAAAAGTCACATTAAAGATATAAGGCTCTAGAAGCCGGTCAGGGGGATATACATATATCTTCCTTGAAATATCACCTGCCGCTTACTACTGAAGCTATTTTTATGTTTGAATGTATATCTTCACCTGTGCCATGTGCCTGCAGGTGTAATACTCGAATAATCGCAGGGTTTCAACATTATGCTTAGGCAGTGAAGTAACCAATATATGTATAGCTTGATGGAGAAGTAAAGGAAAATTCTCTGAAAAGGGAAAAGGGATATTATTTATGGATCACTTACAACTCACACACACACACACAAAATATAAAAGAAAGAGAATTTTTGTTTAAAAATCTTGACGTATCATGCTTTTAAATATGAAGATATAAAGTCCTGTTATCACTTATTCTTATACTTGTTCTTCTTCTTATTCATTTCTTCAACTTTTTTATTTATTCAGGTTCCTTAGTTTTATTGTGGCGACGTGGGGCAAATGTGTTAACAGCCTCGAGTATTATGGTGACAACGGATACACGCTTAAGGATGATAGATGGATACAATTTAGAGATATCTGATTTGGAGCCACAGGATGCTGGGGATTATGTTTGTCAAATAAGTGACAAAGTAAATCGCGACCAAATTCATACTGTTGAAATTTTAGGTAAGCTACTGTCTTTGTTAATTGATTCTATTTTTCAAGACAAAAATCTCATTTATTTCCAACCCCGAACTACAGTGCCACCAAGTGTTCGAGCTGTTCCATCTTCTGGCCAACTCACTGCTAGGAAAGGTGGTTCAATAACGTTAGAGTGCAAAGCGTCAGGAAATCCTGTACCGTCAATATTTTGGACAAAAAAGGTTTGTACAAGCTTTTGTATATCATCTTTCAAGTTAAACGATGTTAACCTTGCCACACAAATGTGACTCCTGCAACGAGAAACCTCTGAAGAATAATTCCGGAACTTCCCACTGCGATAATCCATTTCCTAATATAGATACTTAATCCTTGGAGTAACAAGAAAATATAATTAAGCATATAACATATCCGGAATATATATTTTGATTCCGATGAAATTGATTGGAAAGAATACATACGTCCTTTTGTGCATTTCTCGTAGGTCAAACAAGATAGAACTAATCAGTCAACGAAGGACGAACTGTACAAAAGAATTTATATAGCATATATGTATGTACACCCAGAGAAATCATTTTTGTTTCACTGTCTCAGCTCTGTATGTCACTTGCTGGGATGATTGCTTGTTTGTAAATATTCGATTAATGTAACGAATTTCCTTCATTCGAGTGAAGGTCTTCTGCGAAGTTCAATTAATTTCCTCTAGGCTACTAGGATTGCCTTTATGTATTTAAAAAGGACATAAAGCTATTCCTAAAGCCTTTTCCATTAATTCATTTTCATTTGATCATAATACAATCCAATAATATCCTGTTGTAGGCTTTTCTTACATTTTACTGTTCTATCATTCATAAGTTGCAATTAAAGCAATAGGAGTCACAAAAAATTTTCAAGGATTTCGATTTACTTTTTCCTTTCATTGGGTTATCTTGAATCCTGTTTCGTATTCTTTGTTGTCATGGTTGGATGTGTCAAGACAGAGATACTGCTGTTATAGCAAAAACCTGGATTTACGAGACAGGGAAAAAAACGAACAGAGAAGTGTTCATAAAGCTCAATCAAGGCGTGCTCAACATAAATTATAGTTAAGAGCAACGCCTTAAGCAGTAAAAAGGACTGATGTATTGCATAGGACGAAGCAACACATTGGGTTGAGTATTTTCTTTGTTGTTTCTTTACCTCAGGTGTGTTCTTGAACTTTTCAAGACAAAAGGTATTTACACTAAATCCAACAAGATAAAAAGTATTGTCTTGTATAGTATGTCCATGTCTTTCTCCCAAACGAATTGTTCTTGTATTCTCTACTTTAACGCTTACCTCTTTTCATATTGTATCCTGTTGAGAAGAATATTTTTTACCAGGGATGTTTTTCGCTAAAGGAAATATCTCACTAATTTTTGTTATCACTTTTTTATCTCGTTCACAGACTGGCACTGGTAAGTCTTCAGCTCGAATTGGCGACGGTCCAATTTTGACGTTGGAAAAGGTTGAACGCCAACAGGCCGGAGTATATCAATGTACCGCAGATAATGGCGTTGGTGATCCAGTGACTGTCGATATGCGCTTGGATGTTTTATGTAAGTATGAATTTTATGTTCCTCTCCCGCAGTCATCCTGAAAGTCTAAACGTTACGTAAATATGCATCTAGAATCCTTCTGGAATACTCTTCCGGTACTTTGTATACCTTCCAAGTCCTTCATGCATCCGGTCCAGGAAGGATGAGATTTTTATCGTAAGGAAAATAAAATTATTTTACGATTCTGTTTGTACTATGCGCACCGGCTATAACATATAAAATATATAATACCTGTACTAGTATTTTCACTTGTCTAATATTATAAGAGGATACACCATCCTTGAATCAAATAAATTTTGAACGCTATTCTTGAGTAGATACTTCTTACCATATTTTGGATACTTTCCTGTCTAGGATATTTATCCTGCATTGTGTTTGGGTATTTCATATTTTACCCTGTCGCATTAAATGTATCCTTCCGTTCGAAATAAGTTCATTCGCTTTTGTGTTTCGTATACTGGGGGAATCAGGTTAGAAGCTTCCAAAACATCTTTGCATGAGATCAAAATTCTTAAAGAATCACGTTCAGTGACTTACACTGTCTTAAATTTTTACGTAAGGCAACATTTTCCTGCTATACTGTTTCCGGTCTGTTCACTTACATCATTTGTAGAACATTCCTTCATTCACTAACGTAATTCCTCGCTTATCGTTCCATGCTTCGTACTTCCTCGGATAGATATACAGTGAAATTTTTCTCAAACTTTCCTTTTAATATCATATGTAGCCAATCTGCACAACAAGTCACCGGATTTTTAATGAAAACAACCACATTTTCTAAGCAGAAAGTCACATTATGATGTTGTCGTTATGAATATATCTTTCTGCATGAAATATACAAGTTCAAATGATTTATGACGGGTTAAATCCCGGTAAATAAAACAAGATGTGACAGGCGTTTTGAAGCAATTTTTAAACAAATGTGGCCAGTATTTTGCCTGTAGTATCTGGTACACTTATATATTTCACCGTCACTATTAAAAAGATACATAACCCGTCGACTGTTCAATAGTTCAGTAATATGAGCTTCATGTTTAATAACTTAAATTTAACTAAAATAAATTCTTAGAAATAAATCAAGTTAGAATGAAGTCGAATCAAATTTGCACATTTCCATAATATGTCAAACACATCTTCGTTCTTAGAATCAAATTTGAATTTCAATTCAGAATCTCCATTGAATAAAAACCTAAATTCATTTCAACATTTTTGAGATATGAACGAAAAAACAACACAAAACCCATACAACTGCCAACCTTTACCTAGAATGAATGAGGGATGTTGAACCTTTGACAACGATTTCCTATGCTAAAATCACCTGTGGACCATTTTCATACAAATCTTAAGCATGCCATTTTCCCAATACTTTTTCTTAGTTTTCATTTTCTTTAGTTTTCTGATAACATCCAAACCTGACGCGTTAGTAACAGTGAAAATAGGATAATCTTTTTGAAGGATATTAATGGCCAATGTCTAGTGTGGAAAACATTTTTCCAATTTTCCCTTCTACCCGTTACGTTATATATTTTGTGGGCTTTTCATCCAGCACGACTTTTACTTTTCTTCGGAAAACTCAACTGCCACGAAGACAAGTTTCATGGAAAATTTGTTGCTTCCCTTTTTCGCTTCAGAGGATTACAACAAGTTTTTCAACGTGAAAGTCGTTCGTAACTCGTTTTTAACCTCGAATTTTCGAAACATTTTCTGAATAAAAACGAAGGCATCTCTGAAATCCCGAAATAAGGGAAAATTATAAAATGGAAAATTTTTAAAATGGGTTCATAGGGATAAACATTCTGGAAAAGTTTTTCTTATTTGAAAATTTATTATCTAATAACAATCTGTAAATGACCTTTGCGAAGATTTTATTTCTTGGCATACTTTTCTCAATTTAAGCCAATGAAATACGTGTGGAAACTTTGAATTTTGTTGAAATATCCTTAAAGAAAGCATTTTCAACAAAATTATCATGCCAATGAATTCTTGCTCCTTTTCGGAATATTTAAGAATGTTGATAGCATATTTTCTTATACTGTAATATAAATATCTCATTACAGTTCCCCCAGAAATATCAGTAGAAAAGTCATGGATACATTCCGGAGAAGGATATGAAGCGCAGCTAGTTTGTATTGTTCATGCGGATCCGATTCCAACTGTAAGTGAATTTTTTAAATTTTGTTTTACTATTTTTTCACTTTTAAATTAGATACTTGAAATTTTCTTAATACTCCATAAAAGAGAAAATACATTTCCATTTTGATGCAGTATGTTGCACTTATAATAATATAGTACATGATAAATTTGAAATCACATGACTGACCGAATAAAACAAATCAAAACCTATCTGTTCAAAGAACATCCTATGAAAATATATTATACATACATATAAAACTTATTAAATTATATTTCCAGGTGTCTTGGTTCCAAAACTCATTTCCGCTTCAACCTACCGACAGACGTGTAATGTCATCAAGAGGAAATCGCCACACGCTAAATATAAGACATGTTCAGCAGGATGATTTCGGTAACTATAGGTACGTATTGAAATATAGTTTATAAAAGGCTCAAGTTCTTGTAACGCCACTCTTTGCTTAACGTTCAAATCAATGGGATATGAATGTGGTTACTATAGTTTCTGAACATGTATTTCCACTAATGTACGACTATTTCTCGAAGGTATTCATTATCCTCTTTTCTATTTGGAACTCTTGATGCTGTCTGGTTGTACGACCAACAGATAACCCAGATCCAATAAACTTTGTAGGTTCTGGGATATATCGAATGAAATGTGTATTGTAATGTGAGTCACTTGTTGTGATTTATGTTATTTTCTCTATTCTTGACCATTATCAACAATCATATATGTTCATATACATATCTATATATATATATATATATTGTATATAAATCTATATTCAAAGAAAAACAAACTTAAATTACAGTTGTGTTGCTGATAATTCACTGGGGCGCGCCAAAAAATACATGGAGCTTTCTGGACGACCTGGAGCAGCTGAGTTTTATTCACAAAAATGGAGCCGTTCCCCAGATAGTTACAACCTTACCTGGAAAGTTGATAGCTATCCACCGTTGGAAGAAGTTCGTTTATTGTACAGAAGGCTTATGGTAAGATTTATTTCTTTTGGGAGTAACTTCGTTTTACGCTTGTGTTTTAGATTATTTTGCTTTCTTCGTCTGTTGGAAACTCACTTCTGTGGTGATACTGGTATTTAATAAGTCAACTCGGTATTCTTGGAATACTTATACCTATTCCATAATATACAAGACTATATAAACAGAATAAGAGTGAAACATTTATTTACCAAAAGAATCTTTATACGTTTCACATTCTTCCTTTTGCTTTACGTCCCACAACTCTGCATCTAAGGGTTCTAGGAATTCTAAGTTAAGGAATCCATCTATCTACATTGTAAAGTTATTTATCTTCTTCCTGCGAATTGTTACTTTTTCTCTATTGATCCATTGGGATTACTGGCTCAGGAAAAGTTAATAAACAATTTAATGAAGATTATCAAATTGTGATGAGAACAAAACAAGGAAATGAGTATGTTTTCATTAGGTTTTGTTATCAGTGCTTTCTTGACAACCTTAGACCTTAACTTAGGCATTTTATATATTTGTTTCAACTTATCAGGCTAGTGAGGATTGAGACATACTCACGCGACAGCTGGTTTCAACTTAAGTGATCCAGGACATTAGCTTTGATTTAAGCCATTAGCTAAATGATTTATATTTGGAATTTCGCCTTGATGAATATTATCAGGAACTATATTTTTATGTATCTAACTTTGTTTCTTTTGCAATAAATTTTTTTGTTCAAATATGTATGAACTTCTTCTCTATGTACTTTCACTTATAATGAAATTAACAAGAAATTTTTATTGAAATTGGTAATTGTTTTTTTACACCAACGTTAATGATAGTAAATTAAATCTCTTATCAGATATGACATAAGCAGGTAAAAGAGACAAATGTTGAATGTTTTTTAAAATCCATACTTTTGTAAATGATTCCAGTAAAAACTGCTTGGAGCCTTTCTTCGGTATCTCCTCTCAAAAACAATGTTTCGCCACAAACGTGGCACAGATAATTACATTCTTTGCTAACGCTGGTATAAAGGACAGCAAAGATATGCCCCAGGAAATGCCATTTTTATGTGAAGTTCACCTTTTCTGTTCATTTTCGCTTTGAAATATTCCAAATGAATGCAAAGAACTTTTAACCTTTAGCATTAATGTCAGATCTGAAAGAAAAATTGTCTTACAAAAATTTTAAATTCAAGTGACAAGGACGAAATTTTTCTTTTATGTCATTTACAAATGTTAAGAACAAAATATTCGTATACAGCGATAATGTACAAATAAATAATGTAAGGAAGTTCTTCATTGTATTTTCTTGTATGTTCTTTAGATAAAAATGATTGACACGCGAATTTTGTGGTCTCAGAAGAATTTATTTTTAAATTCAAAAACAATGTCCTCATTGAACGTACAATTTATTTTGATTTGTAAGAATGTCATCTAAACTTAATTTTCTATTAGCACAAATCGGTTTATAAGTTTCGAAGTCATTTATTTACTCGCTTCGAAATTGATTAGAGACTTTCAACTAAGCCCTACTTTAAACCATACATATATTAATTCAAAAAAAGAAGTTTTGGTATTTATTGAAAAGCGAAATTAAAACAGCGAGATTCGTTTCAGTATTCAGCGTTGCACTAAACATTTATGAACGTTTATGAATATCCATCGAAATTTGAATTTGATATTTGAAACATCGAAACGATCTGCCATAAAATTTCCTATAAATCTCTTCTATCCAGGTCTATGCAGCATAGATCAACTTCTCTCTATCGAATATATCCTTATCATGTTGGTGCTCATACAAACAAAGACCCAACCAAATTTCCATTAAACACTTGAATGATTTAAGTATCAACAGAACTCGGTATGTGGTTCTGTGTTCATATTTGCACAATTTGTATACGATCGAGCATATTATATGTTCAGTTATTCACTTTTTGGCCCATACATAAGTAGATTCTGTGAATGCTAGCAAACTCCCATGCTTATAACTACTAAAACTCCTGGGATTTCTAACAGTGAATATAGAAAACAATTTTGAAATTTTTCAGATAAATGAATCGTTCCAACAGCCTGGACGATGGCATGATGTTATTTTGCGTCCTGAACATCGTATCTCAACGGAACCACTAACACACATCATGTCCTACACAATGAGGGGTCTATATCCAAGTTCGGTTTACGAGGCTATTGTACAGGCTAAAAACCGTTACGGTTGGAATGAGGTGAGTATTTGCTTTTCGTAGTTTAGAAATATGCATCTAGGGTTATGTGGTCTTATGGTATGATATCCATATGGTATAATATAATAGTAGGTACTCAAATGCACTGGAATACGTCGAAACTATACCAATAATTTACGTAAAGATTCAACAAAATATAGCCTGAGCGCTTGAAAAAGAACAGTTTTCGTTTTGAAATTGGCATTTCCAAGTTTTTCGGCTACTGCGATTCGAACAAATTCGGTTTTAATGAAATCCTAGATTGCATTCCTTTTGTGAAAGTGGAAATATAGTCCTGTATTTATTATTTCCTTTAATAAATCTTCCGTATCCTTTCCGCAAAATACACTTTTTTCCAATTTTTCTTTCACATATGACCTGCCAATCCAATATGAATCGCTTTTGAAAGCCTAGTGTTCTGATATGTACATATATACACATATAACATTCGCTGTTTGTTAAATTTTTGCATTTGAATTCATTTCAGGTCAGCGATATTTTCCAATTTTACACGCAAAGGAGTGCATCCGATGCACATTCAGAAGACCTAGAAATGGTTGCCAGTTCTACATCGAGGAGTAGTTCAGATTCAACTACTTACAGAAGATCCACTTTGTGTGGTAGGAATGTAGCTGCTATCGCTACAACAATTTTGGGGATTTGCCTGCATTTGAAAATACTTCGAAATTTTCTTCTAGGATAATTTTTCCATTTACTTCAATAAGTCGTAGGTTCTACCCATTTTTAGTTAATAGAATTTCCAACTCTTGTACTTTACCCGCTATACAGCAGAGAATTACCATTACTGTGGATATTTGTGTAAGTTTTAGTTATAAGGATATCAATCAAAATAAACTCTTCCCCAAACATGGATATGGATGAGGCTCGTACGTTGTTTCTGTTTTCCTACTTATAAAAGTATGGAAAGCATTAAAAACAAATAGATCTAAGACAGGAGTTAATAGGCTAATTCTCTTTTTCATTAGTATTTTATTTTCTCCACCACTTAAACTAACATAACAGGCAGTATCCATATATGTTATTTGATTTCTATGCAACGTTTAGAATAATAATTGAAAATCGATCATTAAAGCGCTATAGCAGTTTGTAAAAATTGTTTCTTATTTAACAAACATTTAAGCCGCATAGCAGTGTGAGAAAGGAACAGAAATTTCATTGTTTTACATTACATTTTTCAAAAAAAAAAAGTTATTGCAGATCAAAATATGGGTGAATAATTTTGATAATATATCAATTAATTTCTCAGTGCATACCTGAAAATACTAAAACTTTATCACCCCAATATTTTTACTTATACGGAAATCTACAAAATTGTTGGATTAGTTTCTTTTGCACCTCCTTGAAACCAAAACTTGTTGGACTGTACTTATCACACTGCCGATAGCTTAAGGCAATTTGCTGACATCACAAATTATTTTGCTTTACAAAGAAATTTGTTAAAACCAACAAGAGACAACACTTAGGCTAATAACTTAATTGATAGCTGAAAAAAAAATTTTTAAGTGTAAATATTATATATACAAAATACGTATAAATATAGTTATAATTTAAAATTAATGGCAAAGTGGAAATTCCATATGTAATGTATGAAAAGTATAAAATAAACATATTCAGTATAAAATTTGTGAACAACCAATATCGATGTAAGTATCAGTAAATAATTTAAAATGAATTAATATATTGTCAAATGAAGTACGAGCAAAAAGCAATGGATTATAAAATTTAGAAAAAATATATATGAACAATGAAGGAATATGTTTACAGTAGTAGAACAATTTTGAAGTTCGTCACATATAAGCTCAACAAATGGTTGAATATCATGAAAATTATTGGAACTATTCATTTATTTATTTAATTAGAGAGATACTGTCAAACGTAGATAAAGATGAAAAGTGAAATTTTTGTAATAATTTTTCTTAATATATTATATTTTTTCATTAAATTATTTTATTAACATCCCGACAAATTCAATCGTGGTAATTCTAAAAGAAAATTATATTATAATTTTTAAGTCATGTCGACGGATTTATTTACCAACGAATATTGTAATTTTTTACATGTATTTTATATCAGTAAATGTAATTATTTCAGTATGTGTTTTTAAAAGAAAAGACATTGAAAAATGCGAATAAAGTTAAAAATAAATTAAAAAATTTGTATATGATAAAATGAAATAAAAAGGACTAAATTTAAGAATAATGAAAAGAAAAAGTCTTTGAAATCATTTAACAAATAAGACACACAAATATAAATATCTATAATATTTTGTGTGCTTCTGGATAATAATAATAATAATAATAGAAGTTCTAATTGAAAGTAAGTGTTGAAACCTTAATAATATTTAATAAATTTCCTGATGAAATTTTCATTAAAATTTGTACCATATGCAATCAACATTACACTCACACTTAAGGGTAAAATACGTGACAAAAACTGGAACTCATCAATCTCTATCCAGGTGAGACTTCCAAGAATTATATATCCATCAAAACCCTCTAAGAATAAATTGTGTCAAAAGGGCTTATTAGATGTTTCCTGCAAAATAAGATGAGAACAAAACCCCAAAAATATGTTTGCTTTGGTTTACATTCTTCCTTAAATTCAGTATCAGTGTTTGTTGACACACACTTTACGGTTCTGACTTGGTCCTTAAATAAATCAATCCCAAACCCTTAGCCATATATGAGACATACATCCGCTAGATGGACGTGAACTGAAATTTCGTAGAAGCTGCCCTAGGATTTTTTTTCGGTCCTTTGATTAAATTGGTCGGAGTCACCTTACCCACACTCATTTATAAGTCGTTTGGGTAAAACCCATAACTTCTTGTATATGAAAATATTTAACATATTTGGTAAAAGAACTTTTTTGTGGTAGAAAAACTTCCTCCGTAAACCGGAAAAAATAAAGAGAAACATCAGAAAATTTATTGAATTACTGGCAAATATTGATTGAAGTTTTGGAAAAAACACATGAACAGCATAAAAAAATGTCGAAAATAACCAAACACATTCAACTCAATTTCTACATTATTTTCGAATTCTTCAATTTTCTTTCGACTTTCTTATATATTTGTAAAGATCGAAGGATACGAGGAAAAAGGATGTGTGGGAAAAAGTTTTTGTGCAAGATGTTTCCGTTTTTGCTTTCAGATTGGTTTTGGAATATATTTTTTTAGCCATTTGATTGATGATTTTTCGGACATGGATGGATTTCAAGATGTAATTTGAATTCGGGTTCGATGATATTCGAAAAATTTTTAGTTTCTTATCTGATTTCATATACAGACTATTTGGGTTAATGTAGTATTTATTCTTTAATGTTAAGGCAATGGACCTATCTAGGATATTCACAATGTATTTTTTGACGCATCAAGAGTTTCCAATTTCAGGATGTAGAAAAGTTATTCAATTTCAATATTTTTTTGGTAAATGAAAATTCTTTCTTACGAGAATGTACACACTGAATGCGCTGGATTAATTAGAATATTTCGTGGAAACAGATTACATTCTCGAAACTCACATACGAACTCTGAACTTTGTCCTTAATTGAAACTTTCTAACAGGAAGTGGAGAAAAGGAAAAACAAAATTACGTATCACGTGTATGACTAGCACATGACTAAACTTTTGTAATAAAATTCAAATTTGCTATACGCATAATCACATTACAATTTTCTGTATTTGTTTCCAAACTTTTATAGCTTAGTGACCGCTTATTGTTTTTAAATTAAGTTTAAATATTTCTTTTTAATTTTTATGTTTTTATTAGAGAACAAGATGCTTAAGTTTTGCGTAAGCATAATAAATGCACCTTTTCAGTGTTTTTATAATAGGGATTAGGTAATTTGTTTTTTCAGGTGAAATCATTTTGATCGAAAATCCATCTTTGTTCTTCCAAATCGCCTGACAACTCCGCAACAGAAATGACTATCCAAAAATGAATACTTCAAACCGATCTCAAAGCGCCATCAAAGAACGTTTATTTGTAAAAGCCTTAGATTGTATTGGACAACATGTAGAAACTTACATAATGTCACAACTCTTTCAGCTCGAAGAGTTTTCATTTATCCTCACTGCATGATGTAATTCATGGCGCTAACACATGCTCTGCCACGTCGTCCTGTTGACTTTCTCTCATTTTCATATTTTCCTCATAAACAAAGCTTAATTCAAGTTGAAATATTGATTGCGTTTCAGAAAATGTGCAAAATTCTAGTACGTATATGCCTCAGGGACACTGAGTGCAGTGGCTTTACAACTTTCATTTGTAACATATACAGATGAATTCATTATCTAGTCAAGGAGAGCCCGCAGGATTTACTCTCTATTAGCCATATTGAACGCGTCTCATTTGTAAACAAGATAGATGCCCGTGGAGTTTCATTGTACGATGAAATACACTTCATGGTTATGTACATACACATGAGTCCGATAATCCACTGCCTCTTCTCTTGTGCTTCCAATCACAATGGTGTTATTGTTGAAGCTTCAGCCCGACAGACAGAATTGTGTGAAGTCCTGGATGGTGACGTACCTTACAGCGAAAGGCTGATTATTATTGGTGTTTTGTACCGTGTTTCCACGTCACTAACATTCTATGTTCATCATTTCGAGAGATTTCATCGCAGGCTGCACTGTAGCATATTATGCTAAATGTCAAATCCATGAAAGGTGCTAGCAGATATGCGTATTCTGGTTTTCAAATTTAAAAGTATTCTACATGAATTTTAAAATTGGATTGGGTAAAATGGTATCTAATAAATGAAAAGATATATTAGGCAAAATATTTGAAACCAGATATATCCGAAACCTTACCGACCGCAAATCAAAATCTTTTTAGAATCATTTTTAGTGATTTTCTGTAAACGAACGTGAAAACTGGCAAAATAAATAACTAGGATAAAGTAAAATCCGAAAGCAAAAGTCCTTTACTCGTATAGTTTTTCTATTTTTTCAAACTTGTGTATGAAATTTTTCCACAAGACAATTCAATTAAGAACTGCACGAATTCGTCCTTCAACCATGTGAAATCAGAAGAGCACATAGTCCTCGTTCATTCGTGTCTAGTAGCTTAGAGTTCTTAAATCAATAACAATCACGGACACTAAGAAAAGTAAATATAAACAAACAATAACGAAGTAAATAAATATATGAAATCAGTCAGTGATTTTGAGGAAAATTCGATATTCAAATATAACCGAATGGAGCAGAAAGGTTGGGAACTATTTGCTGTTTTTTTCCATTTTCTCCATCATTGAGGACACATTTGTTCGAATGTATGGTGAAAAGCTAAAAAAAGGGAAAAGTTTTTACATTAAGTTTTCGAAACTTGTGGTACTTACGAAAGTTATAAAATAACATCAATACTAGGATGTTATATAAATTTAAAAATAATAACAATAAATACCACGATACCATTGGAGTAGATTTCACAAATTTGGCGCCAGAGAGATGGTCTGCTTCAAATGCTGACATCATTTCCTGGATATCAGATGAAAGCACTTTAAGGAAACCTAACAAAATTTCATTATAATTGCAGCATCTCTCAGTAGTCCACATTTGGATTGTGATACCAAATTAAGGACGTCGTGCAGACAATGAAATGAGGTCAAGGAACGATTACGTTGGAAATGAGACTTCTCTGCAATTAATATCATATAAATCATAGCACCAGATGAACAGTTGGTCGTCATAGGGTTTTCAAATTATCTCCTAAGAGATAAAAACAGACGGAGTTTTATGTTAACTAGCAATTACCCAGTGCCTCTTTTTTATGTTTCCAATTATAGTAACAGTTACTGTACGATCATCTAGGCTAATTCATTGGTCATTTCGAGCACCTATGTCCGAATGGAACTTCCAATTAATAAGGAAAAGGATACGGCTGTAACGACTGTAATGTTCACGTACGCTCTCATTATCATCAATACTCCTCTACAAAGTAATAAAAGTAAGAATAAAATCCACACGTAGCTGAATATTGCAAAGTAAACCATAAACCAAGGTTTCAATAAAACACCTAAGCATAAAGTAGTGAAACATTCTGGAGAACCTGCTCCATGCAATCTGCTACACTAACATCAAGTACAAACTATGTATGTGTCTGCTTTTACAACCCACAATAACTTTAATCAGAACAACATTTACCGATTTTCCAAGTTCAAGCAGTAACATGCAGTCCTCTAACTATAAGATCAGTCAAAGGGGGTAGATACAAAAGGGATACCTATTTTCCTCCAGATTATCACATTGGGAAAGTTCGCATGACTAGAAATTGTTTTGTATGTTACAAAAACGTGGGTTAAAGTAGCAAAAACCGTAAAGAAATCAGATGCACGTGAATTGAAAAGAAGAAGAATATCGGTGTTTGTATGTATTAATGTAAGAAATAGTACAAATTCCTTAACGACAGAACGATAAAGTGAAAAAACCGAAACGAAGAAAAATACATATATTAGCAACATGGGGACTCTACTAAATGTTATATAGTACCTATATCCTACAAGAAGGGAGCGTTTCGTTTAAGTGTTTTTTGAGATCCTTCAAATCGATACGGATTTAGATTTTTGTTAATAGTGTTTCGACTGAAATATAGCCACTTACACTACACCTGAAAGTCTCACCATCCACTTTCTGCTTTGAACGTGTTATGTATCAGTTATGCGAAAATGGTTTTATGATACACTTGAAAGAGAAATTTGCAGTTTACATGGAATTTGTTCAAGTGTTTCAAGTTTTATAAGAGAAACAAATAAACATATTCTGATACAGATACAGAAAAAACAACCCTAATCGTCTCGTCAGACAAAAAAGTACTTTTAAATATCGTTTATGCATATACTTTATTACATAACTTCTTGCTTAATAATATCGCGAAGATTAACTCTCACTGGCCGCTGAACTGGTTATTGATAGTCTTATAAATGGTATGTGGATAGTAATTTTCAATACATGAAATTTACGAAAACGAATGCTTTGTCGAATATAAAATGGTGTAAAAAGGTATACGTTTTGACTTTAGGTTTTCCCGCAAACGTTCGAGTTTCAACGAAAAATTTAAACCTTAAATATAAACATTTTGGTCACAGGAAGTTCGTACTGTCATAAAAAATAGAAAAATGGTTTTGGTAATGGTAAAGTTACTTTGTAAATGGACCTTCAATATTATTCATTGAATGCAATGCATTGCCCTACAATATCCGATGATAGTTTTATATCAAAAAAATTTATGCGATGCACAATATACGAAGCATAAATTTTCATTTTACATTTTGCGTTCAATAAATTTCATGTGAAATTTTAACTGAAAGTTTTTGCAGGATTTTCACAGATATAGGAAAGGTTTTATCGGTTCTCTACGGATAAAGTGTATAATAACGAATGTAGCTTTGGTTCATTTTTGGCGTTCATGTTGAAATTTAGTTTAACATTTTACATTTTTTGAATTTTGTGTCTTCTGTTATAACTAGATGCTCTGAGTCTTTGTACCTAATTATTCATTCAAGAATATTTATTATTTTTGAAATTTATATTACGCAAATTATGTAAATATCAAATGATGCCTCTAATTTGAACTAGAAAATCATGAATATTATTTTGATTACCTAAATTGTTTTCAGATATAGATTGCAGAAAATGAGAAAATCAATTTAAGTGAGAAAATAAAAATAATTTCATTGAAATATTTTCCAAGAAAGTGATCCACGTGCAATGATATTCACGACCTTCGACATGAAGGTCAATTTTGAAACAGAAAATTTTCCATTCCGGCAGCGATGATGCAAAAATTTTTCATTGAAATATTTTTTCCACAGCACGATGAAGAGTTGAAAGCTATTCAACTGGCATATCAAAAAAGAATTTGCAACATTGGAGAACGTTTAGCAGCTATTTCCATTTAACTTAATTAAATTAAAATTGAAACAAATGAATTCGCTTTAAAATCTTCTCGACGTTAAACCTCAATGCTTCGAGTTAATCGAACCAAACAGAAATTGAATGGTCTAGTAATGAATACCAACACATCTCAAACTACCCTAAAGATTTCATTAAATTTCCATCATAGCTGGATCATTCAGCATCTACTAAAAGAACATTTGAGGATGGTGGTTCATGTTCCATAAGTTTTCATTATATAATTAAACTGGATCTGGCGAACTCTGACACTGCAGTAGTCGTCGAAGGACTGATTTTCTGGACGAACTAAAGAAGGCACAAGCAACCCATCATGGTATTCATTACTGGGCGATTATAGAGAACGTCTATGGAGAAAGGTTTAAACTGGAATTATGTTCGGAAGGAAGGTCGCCTTTTATCCTTATAGCTAGGCTTCGTTATATAGAATAGCGAAATCACAAGAAACCGCGGAAAGTTGAGGAAATTTGAACCTAGTCCTTCGAATCATAGAATCCGATCCTCCGCATACTGAGCCACAAAGACATTAGGGAAAACGTTTTGCTTTATATAGGATTTAATTTTCTTTCATTTTTTCATCTCCCTTTTTGTGGAAAAGCTTAAAAGTTGAAATTTAGTAGATTTCTTAGGAATATTTTTGGTAATGTTAAAGTTTTGGCTATATTTTACGCAAATGGAAGCAACGGATATATTTTGCTGTTCACCTCTGATCCCATGGGAAATATTTTTCGTGGTTTGGTTTGAAAAATTTCCAAGGATAAGGGACCAGTCGAAGGTTATTATTCATTTTTTTTAAAAACCAAAAAAGTCGAAAAAAGGAAAAGGCAAGAGAAAAAATAAATTCTGAAAATATATTCCATTATAATATTTTGTTGGAAACTTTTCACAACTTCAACGTTCGAGTTCCGAAGGTGATCTTGATTTCCGGTGAGTTTCCCATATTTATTGAGTTAATAAATTAATTGAAAAATAGCAGCGATAGTTCGTATGGAAAAAATTGACCTCTTGGTGTGATGATTCACAATTTTGAGCGAGTATGTACCTATAAATTAAACTCTTCCAGAAAAGGTAAATATTCCAAAGGAATAAAAACTCTTGTGTTTCACCTTTCAAAATTTTGAAGGTTTCAATTCAAACCTTTTAAAGGAAGTTTAAAATAATAAAACTTTTATGCAAAACTTTCAGAATTTATGTAAACGAGCATTTGGATGGAAAAGGTAAAACGTGGCAGCACGAAATTAACAGAATGGGGAGAAAATATATGTTTTTTAGTTTTATGATCGAATGCCCTTCCAAGAATTTTCAGAAATGTGAGATCTGGATTTGATGTTATAATTATATTGTATGTATGGTACATATAATATTTATTCCATCTAAGCACTACCGCATTGTAATTTTTTCTCAGAATTTATAAGCCTTCGGTAGACAGACGTTTATAATATGCTCTTTTGTGAATGTTCACGATAATCCTTTGTCTAAAATTGACATAGAAGATATTAAAACTTTTACATATGTTACATATTATCAATCATACAGTCCGAAATAAATTCGCTGCATAAAACCGCAAATCCGGTGAATAGTTTGGATTATGTTCAACGAGGGTATTAAACCCTTACGTGTAAAGCAATTTACAACTGTATATGAATAAATTTATTTTCCCGGATAGTGTAACTAAGGAGTGTGCATTGCATTAGCTTTCGGATAGAACATAAATTAAAGTGTTACTCATGTGTGGTAAGGTCCTTAGAATTCTGTGTTCCCACAACCGTATACCAAACATGGTATTTCAGAGATTATACAAATGCGACACGAATTTTAATTATGGAACCTTTTGCTTAACTTGCACTAGACGCTTGCCTTATTTGTAAACTAGTAAAAATTCTTCCCTTAATGCGAAACTAGCATGTTTAGTGTGGTTCACGTAATTTGTTTGATATCGGGTGACCAATGTCCTTATCAGTATTGCAACAGATCTGGAAAATTGTTTTACTCGAGTGGAACACAACTGCACGACACTGTATGATTTATGAAGATTATTACTTGATATTCTTGTACGATATCATGTAAACATGAAACTTTATGACTGACTTTAATGTTATATAGTGTTTAGAATGTATTAAATTAAATTTCATCTTTTAACATTTTTACTACAAAATTTCTGTCCTATAGTTGGCCCGGCCCACCCAAACTTTTGTTCAACCAATTTTAATGAAATCGAAAATAATTACTTATATAACCTGAAGCTATCAAGATTAAAACAACCGAAAACATTTACTCCTTTTGAATGGTTTTGATGGACTTAATTAAATTTTTCTAAAATCAATCAGCTTGAGGGGGCTTTTCAATTTTCTTATCAAGATTTTGTACCTTTTCAAAGTTCATCTCAAAACTTATTAGAAGTTTTTCGAGTTGATAATTTTAAAAAAGTCTTTCTTGCCTATTATTAAGTTTGAAGCTTTTATTGAAATATAAAACTTCTAACTCCTTCATTATAACAATTGCTTCTCCATGCAAGAGAAAGACGTTGAGAAGTTTAATCAAGAATCATCCTATACACCAGACAGTAATTTCAATTTGCCTCTTGTAGGTACATATAACTTTATATCACGAATTATTCATGAAAAGGAATCAATGACCTAATAGAGACCTAGACTTATTCATGTTGAAAATGAAAATTTGTGTTATCAGTGACATTATTACGCTCCAAGTCACCTATTAACGCATGTATTTGTAGCCCTTAAACCAACTCATGTGATAAAGCTTATCCCCAAATAGTGTGAAATTAGTCCCAAGCACAACAAGTGTATGGTATATTATGCTGTTTATTATTGGGACATTGTAATTTGCCTAAAAATTCATTTGATAATTTTGAAATTACTTGTAGATATGCCCAAAATCCTCAACTACAACGTATGAATGGCAATTGTTAGTTTAGTAAGACGGAAAAATGTCGTTGTTGTTTTCGCTTCCGGAAAATTTCCATCTCTAAGGCGAGCGGTTTACTTAGGGACATTTAGATATACCAAACTCAAGTATAAAGTACTGATATGAATTTAGATTACTTCATTACATATGTATGATGTTAAGGTTAACTTTTACATCGTGCGTTTTTATACTTGAGCAGTTGTTTGGCCCTCAACATACATACATACACCTAGCTGTGAAGGCTCAAAATTTATTTAGCATTCGTGGAGACATATAAACCTGTTTTATAAAGAGTTGTTCTTGAAATAAAGTTGATATGTTATTAATCTCCGGACTTAACTTTATTTTGGCTTTTCCAACATTATGTTGTCTTTTCTTGGTACTAAATAATGTCTTACAATTATAAAAACTAAGAATAATGAAAACTTTTTAGATTTAAAGTTTCTGTCTCTTTACAGTTTCATAGATAAAACTAAACATTATTTCAAGCTCATTACTAAATATTACCGCTTTAACTGAACAGTAAGATAAGGACAGTATTGATTTAAATGTGAAATTTATTACTTTAATTGTTCCTTATAATTTCTGCAAAAAGATAAAGCTCATCCTTTAGCTAACACTACAGAATATCCTTATCGCCCTCTAGTGAAATGTAATTACTTTAGCAAGGACGACCAACAGTGCAACCACTAAAACTAAAATACAAAAACCCAAGGTCTGGATATCCTTTTGTTATCTCGAAAGGAATTCGGTCATTTAACTGGCGGCTAATGCACTTTGGTCATTTCTTCTTCTTTTACCAAATGACAAAATTGTATTGTTCAGATCATGGAACTGTTGGAACAATTCTGAACCACAATTAATTTGAAAGGATAAGAGCTCTTCGCCTCTCATCTACCTATCAAATTAAAAAATATCGCTTTTATCTTTAAGTTAATTTGAATTTTAAACACACATTGCAGTTCCGCAGTTTTTTAAGTATTTTAAATTCTAAAGAATAGATAAGCCTGAAAACTACATATTTAATAATAGCATACTTATTGACTTATAGATTTCAACACCTTTTCAAACTAGAAGCTCTCACTTTCTCAGGAATGTCCTTTTGTTGCCGTGTACAATTTAAAATCTTTTTATCATCATCTTTCTACGTAAGTTCCGTTCAAGAGAGGTTTTGTGGAAATGTCGAAAGGTTCTTGGAATTGGAAAAAGTAATGCAGAGATGGAAGAATGAATATGTATACAAAGCTTGCACACATCTTCGCTAACAAAATGTTTTGAGCTTGAATTTTTCTGAATTTAAATTTTACAGTTGGGAAGACAAACGACGATAAGAAGAAGTTTTGTTCTGGAAACGAAACGACTTGAAAAAAAGTTAATCATTCCGTAGTTTTCTGGAAAGGAGCAAGTAGAAATTGCAAGGATCTGCTTTCATTTTCTCATTGGTCTGGTTAATGGTGTGTTGCTCTTCTAGTTTCATATCCTGGCAAATTTTTTTATTTTTTTTTTCATTCTTTGAATTATTCTTAGCTGTTTTTGTTTGCTCTTTCTTTTCCAGTGCCAACGTTTCTTGGTCGAGAACTGTAAAAATTTCATTAAATTTAATTTTTTTGAAGTTTAATTCCTGCAATAGCGGAAATCTTGAAATGAACTGTCGAACAAATTCAATTACCAGCAAGCTATTCTCGTAATGTTGCTTATTATTGAACTGTTCTAGCATTTCTCATCATCACATCACATCACAAACAATGACTGATAGTCTCAGCACTTACATGGCAAACATTGCATTAAGTCATACATTTTTCAGACTATTCAGCAAACATATTGTGTCCACACAAATTAATTAAACTCATAATGCAATTATTGGCGTTTCTTTTAAATACCAACAAAATACACAATAATTCGACCAAACATTTATTTATTATTTATTGATTTAATAAAAATGTAATATCACATTGTTGAGCCTAAAGCCAAATTGATAATTAATTTTTAACGGGAGCTATAAAAATGAGACAGACTTTTCGAATGCAGTCATTATATTTTGAACTTTCGGATTTGTTAAGTATAATCATGAAAGGTTTAGTGACAATTGCTTTCAGCACAGTACTTTTATCAGTTTTTGTGGTAGTTTTAGAATCTTCTGTAATACCTCACCAGAGCATACATTATGTATCTCTATTGAAGTCCGTAGGAATGCGTTTGAGAAAGGACTGCAAACCGATTTTGGACTGTTTCAGGACATCCCTTGAGAATAGGAGTATTTGCGAAAAATGGTGCGTGGTATCGATCAAATGCTTTAACAGAAAGAAGTATCCCCAAAAACACGAATGCTGGGAGGCTCCAAGGGAAGTCGAAATACTTTCTAATGAAAACATCAAAGAATTACAAACGCATACGAAAGTATCAAGTAACGATGATTCATGAATAAATCACATATATTCAAATTAGTCTTTTCCACACGAAAAATATTTATGAAAACAGTTTGCTCCCTGCTAGCGGTAGTTGTGTTAGGTTAAAAAAAAAAACAAATTGAAGCCTTGCTCAATCCCAGGCAGATGCTTTAATACATCAAACACGAAAAACTTATAGAAAAATAATGTTTCATTCAGAAACTTCAAATAAAAAGGTAAATGAGTGCATCCGCTGCCTGTTAATTAACTTTATTTGCTTCACACTGGACAGCATGGATACAATCCTACTGGATTCAAACTGCTTTTGTTTACCATGAAAATAATAAACAAAGTGTTACGAATACTTGCAAACCGGAAATATCTTTGAAACCGAGCTCTTTAATTGCTTGTGCTTGACGACCGTCTTGGAAGTTCTTGGAAAGTGCTATCACGACACATAAAACCTCTGTAACCAAAATAACGTAATTTTGAGGTTTCGAGAGAACATGATAAGCGCCGTTGGCGGGGTAATATTAGTCAGCCACAGTAAGGAGGTGAGAGAAAATATAAGGATGTACTTGCAGTATATGGTTTTACTTCCGAGGTTGGAATTGTCTGTGATTTCAACACTATTGATTAAATGACATTCAAGTTTCTTGTATATTGCTTCCGTTACAAGCAAGTGCTAAGGGTTATTTTAATTTACGTCTCCATGAGAAGCTTCTTGGATAAACCATTTTAATCCCACCAAAATACAAGATTCTGATAATGAGACAGGGAGTGAAAATTTTAGTTTTCTCTTCTTCGAAGCAAAAACAGGAAAACTTTCCAAACCAAACTTAAAAACAAATTCGATTGCGGTTGTTGTTAGTTTCTTCAACAGCTCCAGCTTCTTTATGTATATTTTCATTGTTTTTATGTGGCAGAGTTGCGGTTATCAAGGAGCTTTTGAATCATTGTACCTATTAGTAGATATGAGAACAAGACTCAGCGAAGTTCAGTATTGTAATCTTCGTGCCTTTAACCAACTTAACTGGTTTGGGGTTTTTACTCAGACCTGCGATATTAAAGTCAGCTGAAGAAATCATCTTTAAAAACCAAAATTTAATATGGATATCCGTGTCACCAGATCAACCATATTGGTAATAGTCTGTTGAGACTTTGAAGAATCGAGTACTTTTAGAACCCTTGAAAATCAATTTGTTAGGCTTCGGGTCACTGAATGTTGCCTACAGACACTCTTTTGATAAAATCCTAAAGAAGTTTTCTTCTACTTCGAGTTGTACTTCAATGAGCAAGTGTAAGTGGTTCTTTTTGTGTTCATTCAAAAAAGTATAGTAATCCATCCAGCATGAATGTATGAAGCCCTTTTAGTACCAAAATTTAAGTGTTGTACTTGAATTTCATTAGCTTAAATCCGAAAGTTCTATTAAACACATTCAAAAACCACTAACCATAAGACTCTCACCTATGACGACCTTTCCACTGTAAAAGGAGTTACAAGCTTAGTTTGTTAATTTGTAATTACTACACTACTTAAAAGCGTTCGACCCAATTAGATGAATTACTGCTGAGTGCACTTACTCTTGTGCTAACAGGCTTCATCCTAAAAGATACATTCATGCTGGATCAAGGTCCAAAGTTGTATATAAAGCAAGGAGTTAATGCTGTGAATAAATTTGCCTAGTTCAAAGCACGCATTTCCGCTTCAAACATCATTGGAGTCTTGTGTGAGGAAGCGTCTTACGGGCAGTTGTAGCAAATAAATTATTTTGACAAATAACAATTATGCACTATTAAACTGTGTTATTAATTGTATATGTATATTGTTAGGCTGGCACTTTGTGGGATAGATCGTTTTCGTGCTGGGTATGGTACACTTATGGAAATCAGGAACTTAAGCCGAAAGATTCTAACATTCACTGCTTAAGAACAATTCTAAGGACGCTCTTCATACTCAAGCATGCATTGCTTTTTATAAGTGTTACACGCGATGTAGAGTGGCAATTTTAATTGACCTCAGCTTTATAATTAATAAGGTTACAACACGCCGTTAAAATTGCTCGCAGTCCCGCAGTGGAAGGAGGCATATTTAATTGTTTGAACAAATTTATTTCTGTGTGAACACGGAAGGCGATAAACCCACATGGCATCAGGATATTTTGACTCGAGTATATAAGAGTTGTCAAAGAGCATCGCTCTAAACAAACTAAAGCTATGAATGAAATATAATTGACTGAGAGACGATTGGGGTAGATTGCGATGATAAAAGTGACCTATGTGAATTAAAGGGAATAACAAATTTGAAAACGATGTAAATTTGACACTTTAATAGACAAATTGTTTTGAAAAGATTAAGGATAACAGAAGCCATAAAGAATAATTATTAATTGATATATGCAAATATTTGAATAGAAATTTTTATTCATGTCGCATTAAATATGCAATAAATCTATTTATCTCAAATACAGTTACCGATAACTTCATATACTAGCGAGTTGAATTTAAACGAGATATCCAAAAGGATATCAATTACCCGGTGACAATAAATTCCTAAATCCGCAAATAATAATTTTATAAAGTTCAATTAGCTATGCACTAATAAAACATAGCTAGTAACAAAATTTATTGTTTAGATAACACAAGAGCTTGTCCGTAAATTGGCTGCCAGGAATACATCGTTTGGTCCTTTTTTACTTTTGGGTTGACTAATCAACCAACCAACCAACCACAATTAGAGCACCAAAATTTGATTGGGCGGTCTAGTGGAGCAATTGGGCATTTTTTTCGCGTCCTGTTTGCGTTTCTGTTAAACATGGTTATATAATATCAACTGTATAATTTTACTTCATATCGTATTCATAACGTGAAATCCACAACTTGGCTTCTACACGCAATTAGAAGCTTCATTGTAATTTCACATTTTAAGGTAAAATTTTCACAATCTCTCTACATCTGAAACCCCTTTTCCAACTTCGATTTCCCAATTTTCCAACATCCTTGGTTACATAAATTTTTTTTTCCAGGACATTTTAGTAAAAGTGAAAAAGGCAAAACGTTGAAGGTGCTGCTAAATATTTCCCTAAGTGATAATATAGATTTTAATGAGAACTTTTTACAGCGACAAGACTTTTGGTTAATGAGGGAAAATTTAATTTTTTTCACTTTTCTCTAACATTTTATTCAATGTTTAGGGACGAAACATCACGTCATTTGACAGAGGAAATTAACGTTTCTTGTTTTTCTGGATTAAATTTGTGTATCCAAATTTGGTGAATTTTTTCTTTTTTATCCTTTAAATAGGATTGAAAAAAAAACTGAAGCATAAATAGCACCTGCTCCAGACAAAGTTTATTGAAAATTTATTTTCTTTTCTCATATCAAAAATCGTTGAAATGTTTATTTCATATTGATGTCCAGAGCTTTATAATTGGATCACAACAGAATGGCAAATGATATTCACGACTGAACTTAACATTTTTGAATGGCGGCAATTAGCTATCAGCTACTTAATTTGGCATTTGACTGGAATCAGTAGTTGTCCTATTAAATTCATCCTCATAGTGGTGTAAAATATTTAATTTGAAACTTGTCCAATTCATACAAATCTTGTAATTCGCAAACAGTACTACACCATGTAAACATAAAATATTCCAAAAGAAGAGTGTTAATTCAAAACCACAACCAAATCCTTCAAACTACTCAAGCGTAAATTACACCATCCTTTTAAGCAAATATATCCCTTGAATATCTCAGTTTACTTGGACGTAAAGCATATTTTTCATGTTGAACTGTGAGTACATTTTGTATGCAAATACATGTCGCCCAAGCACTTTCGGTTTGGACGCTTCATTCAGTTGCTTCTGATTTAATTTTCAATGTGATTTAAAATTAGACGATGTGATGTGTGTAAGGAATAAGTGAGTTTTATTTTCACCACACAACCTTAAAGAAAAAGCTACGTGCTGGAATTCAAATATTCACTTGTTAAAACCAAACTTAAACTGAACTTTTGACAAGATAATCGAATTAATCCGAATGTGCCAAACGTAAGTAAATTTTCCGAATGCACATAATTCACCATTACAAGAATCAACTAGAAATAAATTCTTAATTCCTTTCCAATTACACATCAGTAGTCGCCCTGTAAAATCAAATTCTTGATTACCAATCACAATTTGTACGAAACTTAATTTAACGGACCAATAAATCTATGAATCATTTCCAGAGTATAAACATCAACTAGCTGTAAAATAACACTGATGCATTATATTTAATAGCGTTGTGTTAAATAACAAAATTTTTCAAGGAAGTGTCATGATACTCGTAGCAAACGTAATAAACTTGGTTGGCTATAATTTTTCTATAAGAAACTCTAAGTTTTAACCGTGACAAAAGTCCCAACCACATTTTTAGTTGGCAACGTGAAAAGTCCTTGCTTGAATTAACTCAAAGTGCTAAATTTAATTTATGCTAGAAAAATTCATTGTCTTGTGAAAAATTTATGGAAATATGACGACAAAATTTTTTACTTAGCGCAAAGTTTTCGTCGAAAAAGTATTTTATTGCTGAAGAATTTTTTATAGTTTTACATTTTGGAGTTTTGTCCTATTTAATTTTTAACTGAACTCAGTTGCAGGATAATTATTCAGCGTTATCGGGAAGATTTATGGTCATAGATTTAGATGAAAAGTTGAAAAATTGAAGTAAAAGCGACAAGCTATTCAAAACTAATTCATTGAAGTACAGTCAATAATAATTTTAATGAAATTTTTCGTCTGCCAATAAAGGATCAATGTTTATGCGGGAAATATATTAGACCAGGGCAGGGATCCGTGGGAACAGTGCTTGGGATACATGTCTATTGACATTGATATTGAACAATATACGTCTTGCGTCACGCGATACATCTTTACTTTCATTGCCGTAGTAAACAAAATGTTCTTTTTTTCATAATTAAAAGTTTTCTTTCTCTACATCTACTATTAAAATTGCCAGATTTTTAAACGTTGCTAGTTGCCCTTAAAAAAGGTTGCGAAGAATTAGGAGGACCGATTTTGCATGAGACGGTCAAAACCTTCGCTTGCTTTTTCTGCCATTAGTTGTTTATTACTTTGGAAATTGATATTCCCAACATATTAAATAGAAGTTTGTAACTGTTTCAATGTTACGAGTTCAATGTTTCAAACGCGTATTTCTCGAAACAATAGGTCTGTTCACGTACAGCTTGAGTTTACTAAAGTTTACTCGGCTGTAAATGAGTAACCTCGAGTATAATTTCAAACATTTCCAATTTTTAGCGTCACGGATCAGTGGCTCCTGTCAAATGACCAAGATTTTTCAACAAACTTGAAGTTACTCGAACAAATTTGTCGAGTAACATCTAGCACATTCAACCAAACTTCCCCTCCGTCAGTTTTCGTGAAATTCTCTCAAAACTATTTTTCTAGAAAGTATGAAATGCCAATTTAGTGCTCGAAACATATTGCAATATATTCCGAGCTAGCACGTGAACAGACCTATTATATACTGAACTTGTGGCTACTCTAGTTCGGGAGAATATGAGCTGATCGTTACGAATGGAAAAACAGATCATTTTCCAATTTACAAGAAATTGAATGTAATTGAATTTTGATCGGTTAACATGCTCTTTTGAAAACACTTCCGAAAATAAAATTTTGCACCACTTAAACTTACATTAAACATACATAGAATTATCAACATTTTTGAATGAAATTTACTTATTATTTTGAGAAAATATGTAACTAATAGGATAATTACAATGATTGGCTGAAGATAAGAATAATGTAGTTCTCAGAAACTCATAGTTTATAGAATAGTTAAGAATATATACATTATGAGGGCAAAATCAATTCGATTTTCAATGTATTCGTGAAATTTCGAAAATATTTATGCAACCTAGATAATAAAAATATCCCGAAAAACAACCTAAAATATGCAGACTTCTATTGTGTTGAAAAGTTTTTATTTGACACAATTTTATTGTTATAATCCCCAAAAAAAGCTCGGCCTTAGAACTACACAAATTTTCGTTATTTCTAACATTTTCCGTTGACAAACTTTTTGCCGGAAAATTTGCCAAAAAATTCAATTAATTCCGGGAGTTTTATTTGAAAAGATGAACCCGTTGTTAGTAGATGTTGACAGAGAGTTTTCTGAATTTACATCGCCAAAAATTATTTGACTTTCAACAAAACTCAAAAGATACCGGAAACGGAAAGAAACTTTTCATTTTTTAAGGAAAAAACAAATTCAATAAATTTTGAGTTGTTCTCCGTGTGAGTTCAAAAACTTTTCCAGTATAAAGTTCGAAGTGGCTTTTTCCAGTTTCAAGTTTGGAATTTTGAGTTTTCTTTCGTTCAAAGTCACTTTTTCATTATTCAAACAAACACGAGAAAATTGAATGAAGCCAAAAGAAAAGCGGAAAGACATCGGGAAAACAATGCGGGTATTTACACAATTTTTTTTTTGAGGCTTTTCCAAGCTTTACCAGTTCATTATCCATACCTCCAGAAAAAGTTGCTAATGGCTTTGTCACAAACTTGATTTTTTCTTCATTCTTCAAACAAGACGTATTACCCACGTGAGTAATTTTATCATTTATCCATCATAATTAGATTCATACCAAACAAATGGCGAAAACTTGAAGGGAAAAAGAAGCACAATTCGTATCTTGGGGCATATTCTATAGGGATGAAAACTTGAAACTCGGAGACAAAGTTTTTATCCCGGATAGTCTTCAGCTTCTGGGATAGTGTATTCGTGTATCTGTATAAATGCAAAGTATGAGAGGATAACATTTTTCCAGCTTTGTACAAGTCTCGTAAAGTGATAGAATCGTTTGTACAAAAGACAACACAGTTTTCTTGAAACAGCCTTTAAGCACAAAATTCATCCCCTCCTTTGACATGGTTGGATTCCAAGAATTTTTGAAAACACTTTACTTCCCGAAAACCGGAAATACTGTGGATGGAATACAAATTGACAGAGTATTTCTGAATGTTTGCTTCTTCGTGCACAGAATTTGACAGAATTTGACTTGTAATCCAAACGAATTTTACATACAGCTTACTCTTTTAGCATGTTACTGTTGTTTGAGACATGATAACACTACTTTCATCACTTTTCTTTGATTGTCGAGTTCTCATCATGCATAAAATGAGGATTGAGGCCATGATTTTTTCTCTAGGATAATTTTGAAAGTATGATTCTATTTTTGTCTTGCACCTCTCAACTCACTTCCTGACTTTGAATGTAGATTTTTCTTTCAGGGATTCATAGCTACATCAATTACAAATGTATAATACAAAGTAAGTAGCTATAGACGCACACATTTTTATATTTTTGGGATTGTTTTAAATGTTTGAGCGTTTACTAATAATTTTGATAACTTTCGAAATCATATTTCTTTGAAACATTTACTATAATTTCGAAGAAATGTTAGCGTTATCAACAAGTCAATGTTATGTGTTATCTGCATTCAGTGTAATACACGATGATAAGCAATTATAATGACTCGGTGCTTCCCGGGTAAATGACGAGATGCTTCCTTAGTTAGTATCTTCCGATAAGAGCGAATTACGGTGAGAGACTGTCTGGCGTGCTTTACAAATCTAATTCAATACAACAATCTACAACACTTTCTGAACCGCAGTAGGGGGATTAATCAAAACGAACAAATAAATTCAAATTCGCTAGTGAATTATTTCGCTAAGTGCTAACGTTGCTTGTACGCGTTTATCATAATCAATTGACCTTAGAACAACCTTTCTTTTTATAAAGTGTCAGAGAAATACGATTCAGATTTCAGTTTAGAGTGAGCATTCAATCAGGTTTAACAACTGCTTTTGACACTTATATCAATTATACTAAAATGAAGTTGATATTAATAACCATTTTGGCATGTAATATGTTACACATTTGTTTATCGGAAACATCAGAACCAGTGACAGAAGTGGAAGTTATAACAAAAGAAACTGACTTTGGTACATACACTGGACAAGTAATCCCAGAAAACTGTGTACCAAAGTTCAGATGCAATCGAAGGGAAAAGAGAAATTTCAAATTGTGCAAGAAATGGTGCATCAAAGTTCTTTCCTGTGACGAAATCCCAACACAAGTATCTCAACAGTCTTGCTGGGAAATCAATGAACATCATCAAGAGGAATCAACAAGCTCACCTGAAGAAACTGAACAGAAACCGACTTTCCCTATTTCTAAAGTATACATCATTGACGTACCTTGTCAGCCAGGTTTTCTACCAGACAGACGAGGAAATTGTCGAAGAGTTTGGTGAAAGTGACTGATTCGTGGGACTTTGTAAATTTTGTTGATAAATTGAAATGTTTGAGTGTATGTTATTAAAATAAATTAAAAATAAATTTACTTAATACATGTTTATTCATTTAATAATATTCAACTAATCGTATATATTTGGCATACAAAATTCGAGCAGTTTACCATGCAAAATTGACTGGGATTCCGAACAATCAAGACAATTTATTTGAAAGTAAACTGAATAAATTGAGTTAATAGAATCACTTGGTAGACCCAAAGTTTCGGGTTCCCTTGCTATAAGATATTTCATATTACTATAGTGTTTATGGCGTTTTACATATCAACATTAGATATGAAAATAAACAATATAACTGAAATAAGTTTTGTACATATATTACTTAATTTGACAATACAATAATTCTTTTGAGTCAACTGTGCTAACAAACTGATGTGACATATTGCAGAAACCCAACAGATATATTAGGATCATTTTTATTAAGCACTCGTTCAATTCATAATTGAAATGTGCGTTTTACAGTAGATAACAAAACACAGCAACCATTTCACGATCGAAGCAGAGCACTGCATGAGCATGAGTTAGGTTACAATAATAAGTACCACATGACCGCAATAAGTTAATAATAGCAAATCTTCAACTATGCTCAAAATTCGGTCAAACGACGCAATTCAATGAGAAAATGGGATGCAACATAATGTCATCACATTCAAGTAATATTATATATTATTCTATTATGATTACAGAAAATGTTGTATTGCTTTTTAAAAGTTTATGAAAATATAAAAATTTGGCATCAACTTTTATTTTTCACCGCTTCCGAAGATATACTCGTACTCGTATGTAGGTAAGAGGAACTTTTCCAAGTAGTAATTTCACGTATCCCATCAGGGAATACAGTAAAACAAAATTGTGGTAAAACATCTCCGGGCCAGTAAGTAGTGAATATTCGTAACTGTTCATATGCAGTAGAAAGCTTAAAGTTAAACATATTAATGTTTCAGGAGCAATCATGTTAACGAGCACAGCAATTAACCTTCTTGTGTAAGGCACTTGTTCTAAAGTTAAAAATAATTTTCAATCCACAAACTCCAAACTTGCTATGAAATCTTATTTTTTCTCTACGGCTTACTTACCGGAACTGAAACTTCCCAGTTTCTACTTTCTTTCTTCCACGTTTGGTCTTATGCTTGTTCATCTACATTTCATTTTCGCAGACCTTCCAATACAAAAGTTCCATACTTGCCAAGTCGAATCCAGCTCACAGTTGCTCCGGCCAGACTTACTAATAGAACTCTGCACTCTGAATGCTTCTTCACCGGAAGTTTGAAGAGAAAAACTTTTAGGTTTCTTTGAACTTTTCTGTGTATTTATATAAACTCACCTTCAGTTCAGCTTTCCGTATCTCACACCCGTACACCTACCACAGGATATCATCTTGTTATTCTTCAACTCTTATTCCCTTTTTTGTTTAAACAATCACAAAAGTTTGCGAGGAAGTCATGTTTTATTAAAATTTCAAGAATCCCTAGAAATCTTTCAACTCAATGAAGCAGAGAATTTAAAGAATCTGGTGATACCATAAGATAGGTTCATGTGATTCTGTCGAGATGCATTTGTGTGGTAGTTTTCATACAAGAAGCTGTTGAAAAGAATTGTGTAAATTTTGTATAAAGAGTATATCCAATTTCGATTTTTTAAACTTTTAGGGAATTTTTATTTGAAATTTTATCCAGCAATTGGTTTGTCAAATATGAATTGAAATAATCCATGCCGAATGTTTGCTGTTTGAATTTTTCACATTTGCAAGCCGATCTGTGCAGTTCACACCCTGGTTTGAAGAAAAATTTTGTGTTTAATGCTTCACGCCAATGAAAATATTCTTTTGAAGATTTATAGGGAAAGTGGTAAGCAAAGTCATAATTTAATATACAAATAAGTGTTCATTTAACGTACCCGACCATATTTGATACAAAAGTTTGTAGTAAGCTAAACTCCAAATTTATTGGTTATTGACGAAAAACTGGTTTGGTCTACAATGTCAATCATTAGCATTCCTGAGAACTTTTCTGTGTTTTTTAGCCGAAAGGACTGTTTTCAATAACAATCAAATACAAAGAAAGGATTTGTGCTATCCAGATGTGGGTTACATGGATGGGAACAATTCAAATATAACCTGTAAATGTACAATCGAATGTTTTACCAATAAATATCACCCCTAGCTGGGTTGTGATTATCTCGTTGTGATGACAATGGAATCATTTGTTAATGAAATTATGTTCAGTCCACGTTGAGCGTTTCTTTACACCTTTCCGGTTGGAATTTCGCTAATCTGGATGTGGTAATCCTTGGTCTAAAATACGTTAAAAACGTTGTATAACCGTGGGATATGGTCCACTACTGTGATCAGTGTCATCGTTGTCAAACATTCATAATAATACTACCTTTGCAGTTTTTAGTACCAGTTCCATTTGCCGGTGTACGCCCTACCAACAATCTGTTTTATTGATTCTTAGAGCCCGATCCACCAACATATCTCGATACAATCTTAAATATTAACAAGTGCAAATATTTGGGGGGAAATATATGTTATCTTTTGTAGAACTCAAACATCTTAATCAATTATCTTATTTTATCTGAAACGTCTTTTTCCATTGCAATTCAAATTCACCCTAAGTTTGAGACATCGAATTTTGCTTCCCAGACGCTGACATGCTTATAAAATCTTATCATGCCACAAGTCAGCCATGCAGACAAGACCCGACAGAGTGTCATGTCACTGAAACGATGTTTTTTACGCTTTAACACCTCCACATTAACGTTTCGTCTATAGGGTATTTCTGTGGGGCACAGATTCCTTTGAAGTCTATTTCAAAAAAATCCTAGTTCGTGTCTTTACATATCATAATGTGCAAATGAGCATGAGTTCTTCCGCACGTGCAGAATTCAAGGTGCTAGCATTTATTGAAAACTTATGGGGGATATTGCTTTGCAGTTAACGACCTTCAAGGGAAATATTCACCCTCAGAAATGTTGAGGGGTGTAACAAACCCCTGGCTATATAAAGTTGATACAAACACATTCTTAGTGGTATGTTTTAGTAAAAAAAAACTTATAAATTCTGTTTAGTACTTTCCTCTCTTCTGGAACCCACTTTGCATTCCATTAATTTTGTCATTTATATATATACGCCGTCAAAACACTGAGGGCAAATGGGAATCTTACTTTCCCTAGACAGTTTTTTATCAAAATTTCTTGTAGGTTTGTGAATAAATACTGTTTAATGGATTTTTAATGCTTCTCTCATTATATCCAAGAGAATTTAAGACCGTAGTAGATTCATAAGGTTGTGTCAATTTAATGAAGATTACTTGAGTACGGAAGCACTTCTTCAATCAATTAAGATTGCTGGCTTAAATCAACGTCGATGTTATATTATATTACGATACTTCCTTTCACTATGATGCATTATGAAATTATCATTGTAATTAGTAGAGAAACTAAAGAATTTTATTGACCGTTGCTTTATGAATTACCTCCATATTATTAATTTATTAATACAGAACTTTATTAATACAGAATCAGCAATTTAATATGAAAATGTTTAAGTGGAAAATCGTTTATCAAAACCCAATCGAACGGAATTGAAAATTAATCTCTAATTATCTGAAAAATTACACCAAACAGTTGCAATATAGTTACTGCAATAAACGGTAAATTATACTCACATAACGAACTCATCAGATAATACTTGTAGTAGTCAAGTACTGAAATTCAGATGGAAAACTCATCGATGTAATTTCTTAAATTTAAAAATAACATGTACGAGTATAGTACATACCTACTTAGTTTCATTTTCAGCTTGGTAAACAATTAACAATGTTTGACCAACTGCAAGTAAAATGAAATTCCACAAGCTTGAGTATCATACAATACGTAATATAATTTTCGCAACAAGAATTATTGTGCTTTCATCACATATCAATTTAGCAACATACAAGTCAAGTTTATTTGCATTAACGCGTTAGAAAATTTTCCCAATACGAATCATAACACGACAAAATTTGTAAGAGTGTTTTTACACATTTAATCATTTTTAAAATGTTCATGTATGCAAGTATGCAAAGAGGCCATAGAAACAAAAATTTAATTGAGACATTGTGACATCCAGTATAAGTCATCCAGTATAAGTCAGTATAAGGTCATATCCAGTAAGTAAACAAAACATGCAATACAAGTGTATCGCTATTTAATTTTTAAATATAATTTGTAATTATCCAGAGTTACTTAACCGATCAAAGTTATCTATTGACAAATCTCTGATGATTGACTGTAGCTTTATTTAGTTTAAGCCAAAATCTTTAATTCAACATACATATAGTATATCCTCTTAAAATCAAAGTAACTTCAGATTATATTGAAACTCGAATTGATTGACATTTGCCAACTTGATAAAATCTCAAAATGGGGAATATATGTACCTACTTTGGTTAACTTTTCTCCAAACTAGTGAACTTTGAGCCAACACTGAAATAAGCTTGAAAACTTTGAAGTATTTACTTCTTATGTATAAACTAACATGAAAGTTTTACATCCGTGAAAAGATTTCACGTTACATCCACCTCATATTTTGAACTTTTGTGCAATATATTTTATATATACAAATGCAAATGCAGTCTATAACTGCAGGTTTATATAGGTATAATACAAAACAAGTTGCTAAGCTTCTTTGCAAACTCTGTATTATTCTTTGCTTCATCATGACATCATTTACAATACGCATGCACATAGCTTTCATAAACAAAATTTTGGAATTTCACCAGATAATTGTTACCTTGTCCTTGGACACAAAATGGTGAAGGTTCTAAAGATGTTTTCGAGGAAGTCATTAGGAAAACATATGAACATACATACCTATATGATAATGATTCACTCCATCAATGTATTGAAAATTCATGACACATGTTGGCATAGAAAGTAATTCTCTCCCTTTCAATGTTATTCATCGATGTCCGATCTTTGTTGATCGAACAAATTTGACACAATTTTATCCATCAAATTTTATTCAGGTTTCGAGACATTCATCCTGATTTGAACATATCCACACATCTACCGCTACTACAATATCTTTCAAATTTTCAAATAACAATAGCTCCTCCTGTAAGGTTCTCGGTTATTAACTTTTGAAAATATCCTCTCGGCTATGAAGGTTGCATCCAACATGTTATAGTACAAAATCCACTTTTGCCAAAGCACCATTTATCCTGAATGCAATCACTGACCTTCTTAAGTTATGAGCTTTGCTCCGGAACATTACCCAGTGTGTGACCGATTGAACAAAATCGAAGTACCGACCACTTCCGGACTATGCAGTTCCTCTTCATCTCAATGGGATGCATTGAAGGCACTTTCAGGGCCTGGTAGACTGTGAAAGTTGTTTAAATTTTCCCAAAGCATTGCAACGTTTCCTGTGTTACGAACAACATGCGGAAACGGAACCATTCTCGTTTATAAAGTGTGAATCGCATAATTTGTGTGTTGTTACTTGTGGGTGCATAACCACCAGCTTTCCATCGTTATCCTGTCGAACTTCGAACAATCTATGATGGAAATTTTACCCTACATGGAAATATCTACAAATATTCAAATATGAGATTATATAGCCATATATGGTGAACACTTGCTCTTGTGTTATAGGCTTAACCACATCTACTACTAGTAACAACGGATGTTGGCAATGCCTCATAAAACTTTGCAGGATCTGCAATTTATGCATCATTGCATCCGGAATTGGAACCCATAGACAGGAAATTTCCCACTTCACTGCAAATCTGTTGCACAAAGTCTTGGTATTTTCTTGTTTTCTAAACGCGCAGTAGAGAAGAAAGACGCGAAAACTTTCGTGAAATGTTTTCAATTAAAAATTCTGTTTACTTCCGGTTTTGAAACTATATCTCTGATTCCTATAAATCTTGCAGGAACTTCTTCCACAGAAAAAGTTTGTTATACAGGAGCGATGTGGAAAAAAAATTAAAAACAATTTTTTGCAATACTTTCTTCCTGTTTTTTATGCGCTGGAACACCGCTTCAGTTATCTAATATAAAAAGGTGTTAGTGCAGAATCCTGTAAATTTTCACGCCATAAAACAATTTCTTTTGAGTTATTGAAACACTTCTTTCGTATAGGAGAGAAAAGTTTCTACATTTTTTCCATACAATTTTCTCAAAGGCTTTTTTGAATGTTTTTCCATCGACCGGAAATAGGAATTAGTCTTGAGAGAATTGCACAGTAGCTGAAGCGAATTCAGCAATTTTTATGAACACATGTTTTGGCACACATTCGAGTGTTATTTACGAATACAGGAAATGACAGGATAACAAAGGAATCGTGTTTCTGTGAATCCTTTTAGGATATAGATCAATATTAAAGGGTAATCTTCCGTTTCAAGGGACTATTGCAGAAAGTTATTTGATACATCCCGGAATCAGCCTGTACAGTGGCAAACCTTTTTGTGTATATCACTTTCCGGTATATCCATGGTAATATACACATATATAAGCATTTCTTCTTCATTTCAACCTAACTCAGATATATATGATCGTATCCTCATGAAACAAGTTTATCACATCAATTTTCTGGTTTTCTGCCTTTCTGTTATGGACTTTGATGTCTCTTTTGGATTTTGAAGGTGAAGGATATCGTTGAAAGGGTTAGTTGATATATGCTCACATTCATTTTCAGTAGTTTTTGATTTCGTCATATTTACGAGGAAGTGCGGATGGAAATTTTTGGAAAGAACAAATTTTCTACATTTTGTTGTGACCTAATTTACAAAGGAAACCAGATTCAATTTATGAAAAAATTCCTTTATTCAGAACATTATTAATAACATCCTTATGACATACATTCCATTAAATCTACTATTCCTTAAGGGTTTCTCGTTTTCGATTTCATACATCGCATTATCATATTATTGAGAGAAAATTCGTGATGGAAGGTAAAGTAAGTAATTTAAAGCAAAACTGGTTATTAATTTTACTGCATCACGTTCAACTTATCCTATTAGGGTTTCAATATTGTCATGCTATCTAATTTTATCCTTCGAACTTAATTTTTATTTAGGAATAAATCGCCCGTTTATGAGATTAAGATTCTATTGCTAATTCGACCATTAACAGGCTAAAGTTATTACGATATCTCGGTTAGAAGCAACGAAGAGTAATAATAGTAAGGGTAAATATTGTTTCAATAATCGTAAGGATGATAGGGCAACGTTGAAACTTCCCCAAAACTTTTGCTAAAGAATTTAATATGTATGGAACAATTTCATAAGGATATAGTAAAAAAAACTCATTCAAACTTCTTCCGGGGAGACATTTTGATGTTCCAACTAATACTAGTAACCTGCATACCCGTCATATTGCGCTGTGTTTGTTGTTGATAAGCTGGTCAGAAAAGCTGCCCTCAAACACCATTAGCTCGTGAATGGATAATGAATAAATGGCTCGATTTATGGATTTTATTAATGAGCTGTAAACTTAATAATTTCTTTATCAAGTTTTGTGATTTAAAATTATGTTTTTGTTTTATGATATGAATTTATTGGAAAACAATTAATTTTGTGGCTTTTTAAAATCAACCGCCGTACACGAACATCGGATAATTTGAGTTTTATATTAAAGGCAGTTATTGAAATGAACTGTGCTTTAATTTATGACTCACTTAATTTTGCATAAAATTCTTAATTAATGATATTTCTGAAAACGCATAAAATTTTTAGATGTTTGGTTGCGTAAGATGTGCTTGATATTTTGTCCTGTAACATTCCTTTTGACTTTAACTGTACCTTTGCTAATAAAACATGAGTAGCGCAAAAATGACTTTGATAAATTAATTTATTTAGTTATTGTGGTTCTTCAGTACATACATTATAAAGTTTCTATCTTATCTATCTTCTCCCAATGGTGGTCATCATGTACCTACCTTTTTCGAGTTTTCATCGGAAAGAGAAAATTTACACAAAACTGATATGCCTCTAAGGGACAGATCGTTTTAACTGCGTATAATGTGCCTTTTTATATCCACTGAAAACAACCAAACCATTTTAAAGCAAACGTAAGTCCCAATTCACAACAACATAAAATTTAGTTTTCAGAACGTCCGATGCCATTAGAACATAAAAAAACAGAGTTTATCTCTCCAGAGGAACGAGCGCATCACAAGTTAACAGCCCCAAAAAAAGCAGAGGGTAAACTGGAGCTGAAAAGAGTTTAACAGTTTTTCACTGAACGCAAATTGGCTGAAATTTATGAGTCCCTTGAGGAGGCGGTTTTGATAATGGCGTTTCAAAATGTTGATTTGATGGTACGTTTAGAAGATAAATCATACTATATCTGAACATTAGCATCGCCGATCTAATATACCTGAATGTGATTTATAATTCAAGTTTTTTTACATAATGCAAAATTGAATTTGAAACTTGGATATATTATTAAAAAAATCTTACTGTTCTGAAACATTTGTAGTCTTAAAACAAAGAACTTTTGTTATAGTAACAGAAGTATTAAATAAACATACAAAAAACTAACTATGATAAAAGCAAAAACTGAATTGAAAATGTAAAAACGGAAAGCAAGAAACTTAAGAAGTGTATAAGGAAGAACATGAAAACTCTTCAACATCGAGAAGGAGTATTTTTCACCAATAGATAACGTCCGTTCCTCATAGATCTCAAACAAAGTGGATTCTGAAACTTTCTTAGTGCTTTGTTATTTTGAAATACTACCGAAACGCTTCAATAAGCCGAAGTCTCTTGGGAATTTACCAAATGATTAAAGTTAAAGTTTCCAGTAACTCGAACTGAATCCTAAGAAATTGAGCCGCAAATTTTCTAAAGATTGAGAACGGTCATTTGAACGCCAACGTTACCAATCTAAAAATTGATGCCGGCTATCCTCAACTTACACAGATTACTTGGAATTGAAATACCAACTACCGAGGGAATGAATGAAGTCTTCGAACAGAACAGAACTTATAATTGAAACGGTGTAACATTGAACTATGTCAAACTTTGGCTCAACAAATTTCAATTTAGGTAAAAAGTCAAAAATCTTGTGTTAACAACGAAACTGACTTTAGACCTTGGAGATACATATCATATTGACGAAATTAAGGCACTGAAATTCTTGTCCACAATAGTGTAGAGATATCATTCTCAATAAAGATAAAGTCATCGTCCTTTGTTTCGGATACAAATTAAATAACTCCCAGCTATACAAAGAACTCTTTCACATCTAACAATGCTCCAATTTAATTCTACAGGTGGATATAAAGCTTAAAGCACAGTTTTTGAATTATGAGGACAGTTTAATCACAAATTTGTCATGAAAGGAACTGTAAAGGATTTAAAGTACTTAAAGTATTGCTTTTGGCAAAATATTTTTGAATAAATAAGTTTGTTAACAAACAATTGTCTTGAGGATAAACTGACGTATGCCTTTTGAAGAAGTTATGTTATATGAAGTTGTAAAAGTTAATGGTTACAAGTGATAAGAGAATTTACTAGAAATTCAATATTGAAAATACTATGTAGATAAGTTTCCTGTTAAATGACATGGTCTATATGTTATTGATGACCTTACTGAAATATCCTTCTTATTGGAAGATTCATTTGCACATGCTGATAGATGTAATAGCTCGAGCAAATAAACTTTATTTAGCAAATAGTAATACTTTCATGCTAGATAAACTTAAGATCAATCAAAAATGTAGAAACCTACTATAGAATTTTCTTGGAAATCTAAGAGGTTTTCCAAAGGATTTATGTGTCAACTTTTGGCTTTCGACTAAAATAATTCATTCTGGCATACATTTGCGACAAGTATATAGAGCATTAGGGTTTGAGAAAATCCGGGAATTTTCGCATTTGAAAACACATCACTTAGTTATACCTGTGAAATAGGATTGCCTTTTATGTTTCTTCCGAAAAGGTTTCTTTTGCCGTAATGTGTGCATTTATCGGTTTTGTTGAAAATTTCCATAAAAAATACCATAAAAGGGAGTCCCGTCAAGATACAAAGCAAAACATGAATTTCAGTCATATCCTTTATCTAAGACAATGCCATCAAATTTGGCAGTTTCGTTATATTTTACTGTCTTGTTTCTATCATCTTCAATTTTTCGGTGCTAAGCAAAAGGATAACAGAATCCTTTGGTTAGAAAATTTTCTTTTCTTTCAAACACATTTGATTCCTTCAAACAAGAAAGGAACCACTTTAGTGGTTGGTTGAATTTATTTCTCATTCCTTGCATTTTCTTTTATAAAACTTGAAAAATTCAGCAGGATAAGTCATGTCAGCATCAAGCCATGAGTTATAGAATCAAAATCCCGAACGCGTTTTGGTTTCGTAAGGCGCTGAAATTTAACTTTGAACTCGTTCGATTGATGGAAATTTGCAAATCAAAAGTGTTTCCTGATAATCTATTCTTGATATTTCTTTAGTATGTATTATGTCGAACGGAATTTGTGTGAAATTTAACACCTGCCTCAGGATATTCAAATATCGATGACGGATTCAATATATAGAAAAAGTTCACAGGAAAGCTTGAAAGTTCCAATATGATATAAAATTTCCATAAGTGGAATTTAGTAAAATTGTGCCTTGTTGTTTCCCACGGTTGATATTGAACTGATTAAACACGAATTTAGTTAGTAAAATTGTCAATACAAATCTCCTGTGTTAGTATCATCAAAAATTATCTTTCCTATTTTAAAGAGCAACTATGTACCTACATACGTAGTTTCCCCATAACATCATACAAATGATTTAAAGTTATTATTACATGTACCTTGCATTAAACGCATCCGATGTAATAAAGTAAGGCATTTTATTTCAAACAAGATAGGTAAATATTTATCCCGAAGACGTCTACAAATACCAATAGTATTGAATTTCAATCCCTATTTTTTCTCAACTATATTATAAAACTCATATGTTGAAATAAGAAATGATTTGATTTTAGCTAATATGCTGACAGAATCATCGTACTCATGTTACAAATAAACACGTATTTCAGACGAAAAATAAAGTACAAGCAAAGAATCGTTTTGGAAATATAATTTTAGGGCGAAAATTTACGTTATTGCCAGACACTTGAGTAAATATGAAAACCTGCGCATTTCAAAAACGTAATTTTCAAATTATAATTTCATTTGATTAAAAAAATTTCTATTGACATTTTCTGGTTCAAGATACAATCTAGAAAATTCCAAAAACCTTCACCCGTGAACGAGGAGATTATTGGCGTCAATTAGAACCATGAAAAACGCTCTATACCTATAAATTAAGTTTGTGTTGACATTGGTAAAAGTCTCAGTATAGAGGCGAGGTTTTTAAACTGTTCCACTGTATTTGAACGCAACAGGAAGCAAATAAACTCAATACACGTTTTCCTGAAAATTTCAAAGCTAAGAAATTTAAACTTAAAACACGAACATTTGCCGAAAGAATCGTAATTCCAAGATCACCTTATTTATGTTGGTTATGTGGAGGTAAAAAAGACCTTATATGTGTTTTTCATTTATGCCAGCACAGTTCGAAAGGATATTGAAATGTGGATATGGTTCCTATGTAAGATTTTCGCACCAAATGCTGACATCAACGTTTCAAAAACGCTATAATGTTTCTTCATATCATTATTGGAGCATTGTGGTATGAGAAATGAGATTAAGTTGATTATAGAAATAATTAAAGCTCCTTGAAGATTTTCCGTCTAATAATTTACTTTGTATTGTTCACGTCCTTCAAGCAGAGAAATTTTTCGAGATAAACAAGATTAAACAGCAAATATTCCCTCCAATGCTATAGAACAGCTGGTGGCTACAGGGATATTTAAGAAGCTATTGACATTGATTTTATCACTTGTTATCGTCGCTTGGCTATGAAACAAACGAATGTCATGGGAGTTTTTGAAGTCAACTTGCTGGTTCGGAAAACCAAGGGATGTAATGCAGAAAATGACATAAAGTTCATAAAAAGTTGAAACCAAGGAAAGGCATCGTATGTCTCTAATAATAATCAGCCAGCCATGTGTGCAAAATTTCTTACAGGATTATAAGATTTCAAGAATGGCATAAAATCGAAAGGCGAAGTCAAGGTCCGCGCCGTAGATATTCCATATATACTAATAAAGTGTTTCTTATCAATCTCTTCAACAAAATGGTTATATAATGCGGCACGGTTTCAGAATAGAAAAATGACATCATTTCTTCTTCGATGCTGCCGTGGCTCTGACATTTGCTCGGCATTGGAAATTTTACATTTTCTAAATTCGTTTTGATGCGAGCTTTCTCTGGTTTGAGTTTATTACAATTCCGTGCATATTTACGACACGTATAAGGCGACATCCTTAATTTGCTTTTCAGTTTTCAAATTAATACCGATTTTTACTCATATATCGGCGTATATTTTTACAGTTTCACTTTAGGTACTGGTAGAACTTTTCAAGCTCTTTGCACTTGCTGCGTTCTATTTACCCAAAAATGTTGTTCCCAAGTACTTGCGAGTATGTACTTGTGAAATGGAACGCACTTTTCGGTAACACTACCACTGGCAATATAATCTAGAGTATGAAAAAGGGTAGATTGCCACCAACCAAATACTTTGCCAGTGTAAATGGAAGTGACGCGTTCTCACGCTACACTCATATATATCTTTACACAACGCTAATCAACAAGAATCATGCGTAGGCGCTTTCACTACCCCGATGACGTCACAGGCATAACAAACGATGCAAAATTAATACGTACAAATATGGTCTATCGATTATGGTTGTTATCGCATTATTAGTCTGGTTCTGATAGTTATTAGTCATTGAAATATGACGGTGTCTTGTAACACAAGAATTTTAGATTGGCTACGAATGTACTAACTTAACGAGAAAAAAGACGTTTTCACGTCAAAACTGGCAAGTGTTTGCTCATTAATACTGCGTTTACACCGACCTAAATTTTGAAGACTTAGTGAGAAGATTTAATAAATCTCTACGCCAGTGAGAAGATTTCGTTTGACATTTCGACATTTTCTTGTGAAATTGTTTTGTTTGAAATGCCACAAATCGATCACAATACTTTTCCGGACAGTAGCCACGCTTTCGTTTGCTCTTTTTGACATTTTTTCATTTTGAAGCTAAAAAAATTTTTAAAAACAAAGAATTGATTTCATTGCGCAAACGTCGAAACAGTACTAAATTTTGCTAAATTAGTGTGTTAAATCTTGCAGATTTAATCAGGATTTAGCATTGAAATTTTTCGAGCCGCTGAATCGAGTACATTTAGTTCGATGTAATCGCAGCATAATGGTGTTGAGGCACATTTATCCAGAACTTCAAAAGAAAATGTTTCTTATTGGAAAAAGACCACATCTCTCCAACGCCTTTAATGTTTATCTATTTCGGCATTTTACTTTTCTAAGGATATACCTAAATCGTGTGCGGCCTCACAAATTCCCATCTTCGGACAGCACATATCTGACAGTCAACCATCTACGTGTTTCTGCTTCCTCTAAATTGCAAGTCTGCGTACGAAAATTGTTGCCTGCGCCACACGACAGCTCTTTTTATTGTCGTCCTTTAGATTCCTGTTTAACCATGGACACTGGAACATAAAAGGACGTGCAAAACGTGTGATAACAAAAATTTGTTGTACTACAGTCGGAAAGACAACAAAAAGTGGAGAAATTAGGAAATGATTTATCATTGCCCGCTCATTGTATTGTGTTGGCCATAAAACTACATGAGACAGTTTGGAGCATAGGATGTTCGTATGACAAAACAAAAAGAATGAATAGTGACTAACTAACTAAACGTAAATTCATCAAGCTACATATGTATGTCATGATTTAGATCGTGATAATAAGTTTTTAAATTATACTCGAAACTCTTTAAATGAAATTTAACAATAATTTGTTCCAAATTCAGGAATTGTTATATTCAAACTAAAGGATTCACTACAGAATAAGCATGTTCAAACACAAATGTAAGAAAACAAAGACTATTAATAAATTGCTAATATTAAGATTGATAAATGGACGAAACCCACAAAACTAATCCGCAAAGAAACATAGAGAAAGCAAAGTATTCCAGATAGATAATATCAAACCAATTCCATAGAAACAAATAAAAATCCAAAACGAAGGAGTAAATTTGTGTTGAGCTTAAAGAAGCCTAACAAACTTTTAAGTCAATTGACAATAAACAAGGAACAAGAAATGATAATGTGATGGTCAGAAGAAAAACTTAAGGCACAAGTGTGTTTGGCCAACATTAGGTACTATTCACATGTATATATCTATATATTATATGATCAATTTATATGTATATGACGTAAAAATAAAAAGATGCTGACTCATATGAAATTGGTCTTCTTGAAGAAATGTACATTCACATAAACGCAATATAACATAAATGGAAACGTGTGTGTATGGATGAAAGGATACTCAATATTTTGGATTTTTGCACAGAGTTTTACAGTATACACGTACTTAGAAGTATAAGAGCTTAAATGTAAGGAAATATGGGATGGCGCGTGACAGCACACCAAAATGAGGAGATACAAGGGCGGCAAGATCAGCAAGAACTCGAACAAAATTACTACAATAACAAAAACAATAACATAAAGTGGTTATGTTAGCCGTTGATTGAGCTAAGAGGACACTTTTTCGAAAAAATCTTGGGGAATGATGGTGAGACATCTCTGTGCTCTAAAAACGGGCTACTGTCCTTAAACAGGAATGTCCTTTTTTTGCAAAGCTCAATATGAAACGAGCCAACATTATTCTTCGATGAAGTGGTGGTGTTGGCTTCAATAAAAGTTAAATCCTTTTTCGTCCTTTCTTTCTTGTTCAGCTTCATATCTCGTTTTGGTTTCAGCTACGGTTGTTTACTGTTTATAGTCTAACAACGCCTTTGTAAGAATCGATTATTGTTGCTTTGCTGAAAAAGACTTTTTGTGGTATGTCGTTAGGTTCCTGGATATCTTCTTAATATCACCATGCTGCTAGTATCCTGTATGAGTGGGCTTTTTTACGATTATTATTACATTATACATCTTTCTTCACAATTTATATTGCACTTGTAACTAGTATGTTTACATACAAGTTTCTCGGACAAAGATGGTCCTTGAAGAGATACACATACCATGATATGAGGTCGTTTAATGTTCACAAACGAACGAATTTATTCTTCTGCTTTTATTAAGATTTACTATACAAACTATGTAGAATTTCAAGAATTTTCTTCTGAAAAAAACTTTATCAAGCGATAGATTTGCAGGAAACACTGAGGACTGCTACTCTTGCAAACTCCAATGTAAGCAATACATTTTCATGCATTCAAATTGAACAGATCTACAACTTTGAAAGACACTTGGGCTAACACAGCAATAGAAGATAAATATTAATTGATATGTAAAGCCTTTTATTTATTTCACTAAATTTGCTTGAAATATCCTGAAATATTACAATCCTTTATGAGGTATTTGATCCCTTACTTTCCTGTCTTATACATTAATAACTCTGTCTCTACCATTTTCATGTAATATAACCAATTTCGTGTAAGAAAATCCTGATGAGTACGAGGACGCAGTCTTTCAAAAGGTAATAATACTAAAATTTTTCAATAAGAACTGGCAAAACAAATTCTTCCAATAACTTCACGTTTTTTATTTTTCATATCGATTTCACATTCAAATTTTATTTTACGAAGAACTATTCTTTCGTTTGATCGTCTCAATTTTCCAGATACAACACTCATTTCATTACACGTTTTTTCTGATTTGAATCAAACTTCAACTTCAAAGCCATCATTTATAACAACTTCGTAAACGTTACTGAATGTTTGATGTAGCTAAAACAATGTCAGCGATTTAACACCCTTTTTGAAAAAGGACACTTCACTAAAGGAACGAATTATGCTGAAGAAACCTTATAATCTTTGTATGAAATTCAACGTGAACGAACTCTTGTTCAATCGTAGATGAAACAGAAGATTCCATCGAATCATGACAACCAAAGGATATGGACTAGATACTTCTTAAGCTTATCAAAATAAAAAAAATTTAAATTTCATGTTTGTCCTTTATTTCTTGACAATTTCCTTCCAGAGAAAATTCCTAAGCGTATTACTCAAGCTTAAATGGTTTTTTAAAACTTTTTTGGGTCAGTTCCTGTAGAATGACAATTGGTCTTAGATTCTTGGGCCTTTGCTTGAAGTTATCTTTTTCTGTACAGTTTATCATTGCACAAAAGACAAACCAAATTTCATAAAGACAAATTTAACGTGAACGAATATATATGTGTAGAATGTTACCGCGTTTACACCGACCGAAATCAAGTAGATTTAGTGAGATGATTTGATAAATCTCCTCGCGCGTTTACACCACCGGTGAGGAGATTTAGTTTGACATTTCGACATTTTTCTTGTGAAATTGTAGTGTTTTGCTGTTCTGTTTTGTTTCAAATCTATTAAAAAACTTTCTTGGACAATAGTCCATGCTTACCCTTGCCTCTTTTGGTTGTTTTTTTATTAAAACTAAAATACATTTTCAAAATCAAAAATCAAAAATTAAACAACGCTCACAACAACGAATTGAACTCATTTCGGAAACGTCGAAAGAGTACCAAATTGTACTAAAAGACGAAATATAGCACAAATGATCACCACTAGATGATGACACTGAAGCGATTTAGGGCTGATTTGGAATAAATCTACTCGCGAGAAGATTTGGCAAATGTATGGAAAATCCTGTAGGTTTAAGCATGATTTAGTGCTAAATCTGCTCAAGTCGCTTAATTTAGTAGATTAAGTATAAAGGTTATGGACGCGTAATATATTTGTTTCGTAACTTTCTAGGGGTAACTCGTTGCAAGTGAATATAGGAACAGATACCAAATTTATTTTTGAAAAAATGAATTATATTGAAAGGACATTGAAACACTATTTGAAGATACATATATATATGATGAGTAATTTATAAGCCGCACAAAACGATCATATGTTACATTACCAGCAAGAGTGCTTTTTTACTCAGATGAGAAGTAAATAAGTTTGAACAGTTGAAATTTTCGTCTTATATATGTTTGTTTTTAAAGAGCAAATAAACGATATGTGTTACCGGCTGCGTCTAATGTCAGGAGGAAGCTTATTTTACAATAAATACCTGAGCGAAGGAGAATGAGTTCTAGTTGACTTTTAAATCTAAGAGCTATCAAAATGAAATTCACAGTTGCTTTCTTAGTTTTTGGTTTCATCCTGGCTGTATCAGCATCGCCAGCACCACAACCAGAACCAGAAGCTGATCCTGGATTTATGGACTCACTGGTTAGTTTACCTTAATTTTTTATAGACTTTCAATGATCTAATCATAAATTTTAAATTTTTAACAGAAAGGCTTTGCAAAAGACATGAACTTGAATGAATTCCTTAACAATCTTGTAAGTTTTTTGTGACTCGAATACGATTCTTAATTAGAAAAAATTAGCTAACTGGCATTGACTAACTCTAGATTTTTGTTCTTGCAGAAAAAAAACATGAAAGACTTGAAATTGGAAGATGTTGTAGCTAACGTTGTAAGTTAAGAACACAATGAACAGTGTTTTCTTAAATTTCCCACTGCTTATTACAAACTAAATTTCATTGTTTCACAGAAAAATATCTTCAAAGACACGAAATTCGGTGAACTTTTTGACAAATTCGTAAGTTTTCGTCAGTGATATTTTGTGCAAATTTTTTTAACCAGAAAATTGTTTTCTCTCAAATTCCAGAAGGGAATGTATGAACAGGCTATGGCCAAAAAGCAGTAAGAACTGAATGAGTTCCAATTACACAATCTTGTGCTTTTAACATACTGTAACAAAGCAATTTAATTTAAAATAAAAATTGTTTCAAATCAACGCCTTGTTTTTTATTTCCAACAATAGCATGACAACTAACAATATGTTTAAATAATTTATTCTTGACTTTCTAATGAAGCCATTTTGTCTAATGAACTCGATTGTCCTTATAACCAGCAAATACTTGATCATATGGTCTTTGATCATCACAGTCTTCAGTTTGTTTAGCAGCTTATAACACCATGAGAAGAAAACGCTGAGCAGATACTTCGAAATTTATCGAACATTGAAATTTCTATTTACACCATGTGTTGTGTTAAATATTTCTTCTATACATATTTTTCACTACGCAATGATCACTATGTTTCATTCAACTGATTGGTCGCAAATTATTATACCTACGTGTTTCATGTACAACCAGATTAGGGTCTTCTCTTCGCTATAGTTACTTTGGCCATTGAAACAGTTTATCAGGTTATTTTCATCCATACCACTTTGATCACAAATATTAGCAATATTTACCTAAATTAGCATACAAGACTTCATACATCCAAAATTAAGCGATCAAATTCGATGAAGGAGCAATTAGCTTCGACTATAAATACTTGTCGCAAATTAGAAGATACTCAGTAAAGGTCTTTATCTGCAAGATACAAAATGAAATTTTCACTTCTTTGCTTGATATTTGGACTTATTTTGGCGGTTGTCGCCGCAGCACGTGGCAACGGCGTCGGTAAAGGTAAAGGTGGAGGTAGAGGTAAACTTAAAGGTACTAAGTACCTAGACGGTCTCAGGCGTCGTGTTGTAAGATTACACTTTTCATTATTATATGTTATCGGTTCAAAATTTATAATTGTTTTTAGTTGACATACTTCCCAGACCTCCAAGAAAGAATCAATCGTCTTGACAAACAGTTTGTGAGTATTGAAGGATAATTTCAATTCAAGGGTCAAGACTAAAACTCTTTTAATTTCAGAAAGATTATCAAAAAGCCAAACACCCTGGTTAAGTTGAACCTTTTTTAATAATGCCGATGGAAAATAATAAGATTTTTATGAATCATTGTAATCGAAATATTTATAATGCTTTGGAATAAAAATTTTGCACAACATTTTTATAAGACTTTACTTTTGAAATCGACCCCCTTTACTGCACAGACTTATACTTATTACTCTATTGGTTTATAATAGGATCAGGATTTCCCAGTTGGTAACATTAAAATGTTTAGTTAATAACATTATAATACAAGAAATTGAAAATTACTTAACACGTAATAAACAATTTTGCTATTTCTTTCCTGAACATTCTATTTTTGAAAAAATTACTACTTTCTAGAAAAGGAACATTTTGGAAAGAAAAACCCATAAACGAATGTTTAAATTTGATGACAAAATATTGACACAGTTTGAATCAAAGCCACATGTTTTAGCAGAAATAAAACTACACTACGCTGTAAATATAAATGGTTTTTGATAATTTATTCGCAGTTATTGGGAATTATCCGAAGAGTTCACACACTCAAGACATAAAATGAATCTTAAACGTTTGATACTTACTATCATTGTTGGCATTCTGTTTGTAGCTGGAGCCACTGCTTTGGCGAGCAACGATCAGAAGCACATAAATTGGTATAAAAAGCTTGTGAAACATGGAAAGGTAAGAGATGTTGAAATCGTAAGGAATATCCGAATCTCATAATACCCGTCTGTGATTTTCAGGCCAATAAATGAAACCAGAAAGTGCAGAGGAAATGCGACACTATCGGATCGTAAAACAATTACTTGCTACTATCTCAAAATGTTTCGTTATTTGTAATTTCCTTGCAATTGTAATGAAGTAAATATAATTAAAGTGAATTGATAAATGAAAATTTTCTTGTATGTAAAATTAAATATTCTGCAGTCTGACAAACGTGTGGAACAAGCGAAACGATATAAGGCATTTGGAATTAAAAGGGAAATAAAGTTTGTGCCTCTCCATAGGTGAAAATGATATTAGCGAAAAACGATGACACCAAATATTTTGACCTTCTTCATAATTTCTCTGATACAGCAATTTATGGATGCAAAATCTATTTTCAAAGTATGATAAAGCTTATGAAATATTCATTTTGCCAAAATATAATATAACCAAAGTAAGTAGATGATGACATAAGTATATTTATTTAAGTAGGGAAAAGTTAGGAATATATTTTCGTCAGACGGTCGTAACATTTACACATTTTGACAACGTTGTACTGAAAACACATCAGAAATTAACACAATTACTCTTATATCAAGAATATTTAACTTAATAAAATTATAGACAATGTTAATCTTTGTCTACTAACAGAAACCTTAGCAGTTGGAGTGCCTAATTCGTTTCAGTGCTATTATATCATCGACAGAAAATCCATAATCAATGTCTGAAAAGAACAACTTCAAAATATTCCGGTGAAACTTCTTAACTCTCTTAATTGGTGGCCGTAATAGACTTTCCTCCTTCGTTATCCTTTCAGAATCTGGTTGATTAATTAGCATCAGACGGCATAAAGTTTCAAATAATTATCTACTATTGCATTTGGTTTGCGAAATATTCTTGTAGTCTACGGAGTTCAATAACTCAAACTATTTTTTGGGGAAATAAATTCAACAAAAACTAAAAAATGTAGTCTTAAGGTTTTACCAGAATTGAAAAGATGTACGAATGAATTTTATGGGTTTACCAATAATGTATGAATATTTTGAAGCAAGTATGCTTTGTTTGTGACTACAAATTTAAATAAAAGTTCATTTGACTTGTCATAACTTCTCAAATTCTGTATCGGAAAAATTGTTTGCTGTCTAATTCCATATCTTCTCATGTCTATGTGCAGTTCACTGTGTATTCTGAAATAACCATACAAGGATATATCTTCTGACAAAATATGCATCCGATATTAAATTACTTCCCGTGCATTGTTAAATTTTTGGGTATGGAATGTTGTATAATGAAATTCATGTACTAGCTAAAGTGAGACTCTTTGCTTGCTAAATTTCCTATCATACATGCAAACGTAAAACGGCAATCGAATAACTGAAATTTCTGAACAGCAAACTAAAATCCTAGTTCTCCGGGTTCTATATTGTAAGCCAGATAGAGTACAGTATGTCATTGGCTTCAAGGAATAGTCAGCTATATCGTTGGCGGCTGTACAAATTTGTAGTATGCAAACGGATGAAATTCAGAAAAGCGAATACAGTTTGAAATCAATGTGAGCATATCGATACTAACGTTTTGATAGCCCCCTTTGGACATTATCTTGGGCAAATTTAAATTTGTAAATAAGATAAACAGTCATTGAAACAATAAACATTTTAACGAATAAGGTTAGACTTTACTCCGCCGGGCAGCAATAACGATTTCTTCAGTTAATTTTTAAAGTGGTAGTTTAATATAATGTCGGGGATGTTTCGAAATCGTATCTTCAAAATTTATTTAATATCTTTGAATCGAACTGTATAAATTTGACCCCAAGGGAAATGGAGCTATTCCTTCTCTCACAACACACAGTCTACATTGTATCCATTGAAGCAGCTAAATTGAGATTTAAAGCTAATTAAGTTGTCAAGCTAGCAACTAAAGTTCCGAAAACTGTCCTTCGTTTAGACTAACAAGTTCAGTCGATTCGGCGACCTTAATGAAGAGTAATGTTATTACAAATTTTAAACCTTTCTGGTATTTTATAGAGACTAAAGGGTATGCAAGTAACTACATACATATATACCTATATTCGAAACAAAGATAGGTTTAGAATTGACTTTGACAAGGTTTTAATCACTTTCTGGCACTTAGATTTAAGTAAATCCAGACAATTTGCTTATGAAGCAAGATCATTGATTAATATAGATACAAATAACCCTTAAATAAATTTTATAGTCGTTTGTACTTATTGAGTATGTTAATTCAGATATTTGCCTTTTCTCTGTTTCAAAGTATTTAGTTCGTACAATTTCCATTCATTGTGACCAAAACTCTTTGTGAAGAAGTGTAAGGGCACAATTTTAAATTGAATTATAATTATATGTGATTGGTGGTTGTGTACTCGTATAAGGCTCAACCGTTTTCCAACTGAGAGATTAAGGAAATGAAACCCTGCTGATCTACCACAGAAACCATGCAAAAGTTACAACGTTTCATACTTTCCAGACTGAAGTGTATCCTAGCAAGACTTTTGGAAAAGATTAACTTTCGCTTCATTAAGGATTCCATTAAACAATTACCGAAAGAAGAAATTAATTAGAAAATTTAAAATTGAATTGGTTTCGACTTCAGCTCATAAAACTTTCACTAGAACTGATTGATTTTCAACAAAAATTATTACACAAAGGCAACAGGATACAGTCTTTCTGCATCTGTAAATTGTTAACCAGTTTGAGTTCATACTTTATGTATAGCTATGGATAGTCCGTTAAGCGGAAGTCCACGCTGCGTGGACTTTCGAAAACTGCCTTCATTCAACTTGGTATTACATGGTTTCCAACATTTCAAGAAATTTAGGGCGGATAAGAGAAAGTCTTACTTCCGGTGCTACAATGTTTATGGATTTTATTTAAAATTGAAAAATGTATATAGCTCAACACTCATTTTAGCCCATTTGCTTATGAGTACGGTATCGTTTCATTGTATTATTTTCCAACCCCAATGTGCTTTAGTTCCTTTCTTTACGTAGAACAACGAGAACAGATAAAGTCGACTTGGCGGAAATTAAACTTTGTCAGAATTATTAGAGGAAATACTGGTAACAGGAAGTTATAAAACTGTACCGGGAAAAAAATTGTTTGAAAAAGGAACGGACGTTATCGTTGACGGTCAAAGTTAAAGGACAGGAAAACGGTTTTGTTCATAAAGTGAGGAATTTATTCTATGAGAAACGAAAATTTTTTCAATTTTTCGTTATGATTTTATGAAATTATGCATATACATACCATATAGTATATAAAAGCAAATATTTTGATATGAAATATGCATTTAAGAGTTTCACTTATTTCTTACAGTAATGAGATAATTTTCATCAAAGGATATGTTTTTTTTGTGCACAATAAACAAATAAAACGAATATTTGGTTTATTGTTTTTATATATTTCGTCTCATTTATTTCTTGAAAATGTACTGGATGTTGTTATTCAAAACCGTTTATAAGTTTCTCGACAAGATCCGTCTGAAAATTATATGTAAAATGTTTAAAATTTAAAAATGATGCGCTATTTATTGTACAATACTTACAACTTTCATGTCCTGCTTGGCCGGTACAGGATTAGCAGATACAGCAGCAAAACTTAACATTGCAATAAGTACAACACCTACGATAATAGAAGAAATAAATTTCATTTTGGTTGCTTTTTGGATACCCGTTCTAGTTAAACTGGCTGTGAATAAACAAAGAAAGGTCTTTTATATATATTACAGCTGAACCTACTATTTGAAATTAGTGTTATCGCGATGAGTGTAAACAAAACGCTTTTGCCAAATACACGTTTTTCGATCTATTGTTTACCAATTTTTCTTAGACTGATGTAAGACAACAGTTGTATCTATATTGATTGTTTACTTTTCATTAAACTACTGAAATAAGATGCGTTTACTTTAAATAACGTCAACAAAATTTCGTTGTATATCGAATTATATTCTTATGAAGTCTTATAAGAATTAGCTATTTCTGGAAAATAAGGTCTTGTTAATGAGATTTACATAATTCGCCTAAAAATAGTTTGTTAGCTCAAGCTAGTTATGTACATTTGTTGAGATGTTGTCGCAATTGACAAGCAAGCTACTGAATTTTTCATTCCAGTGTTAAAGTCATATAATTTATTACCTTAAAGATGAAGGTACAGAAAATCATCGAAAGGATATTCTTGAAAAACAATCAAATTAAAGTATGCCATACAACAGTAGCTCCACAACATGATAGACGAACATTTAATACACACATTTGTCCCATATGAAAACCTTAAAGCAATTAGTTATAACACAACCTAATAAAATATTTACTGATAGGCTCGTAACGCTAAGTGAAGTACTGATAAGCAATATCACGTCCTTTGGGTGTAATTAATGATGTTCTCAAGCATTTAAGGAATGCAGTCTGGAGTATAGCCGCAATATAGTATGTAGTTGTAAATTTACATAATGTGATTTTGAAATGAAACAGTATCAGAAGAGGTTAAAGCCTATCAATTATATTGTGTTCATAATATCACCTAGAGAACGTTTGTTAATAACTACATACTTGTGAAGCTTCTGTCTTCGATTTATTGGATATATGTATTTCATATCACTGCGATTTTTATTGCTTGCTTATTTCATAGCAATTTCTATAAGACAAAAGACGTAAATTTAATATGTTTCAGTCGAATCTCAGTGTGAGAATAATTTTTAAAAAATTTTCCGCTTTAGATCTCAGAGCACTATAATCACATCAGGTAAGAATTAATTCGACGTAACCAAATGTTCCAGTAAATTGATACTACCCTTTAACCTCAATCATATACTTATCTTATCTGTCACAGCACGTGCCCAATTGAATAAAAAATTGACTTTAACCACGTTCAATTTCAATTAACATTTTTACACTAGTATGCAATTTTCATCAATTTTTAATGAAAAACATCACGAAGACAGCCTGCTGTTAACTTGCACATAATAAATGTAGAGTAATTATTTATTTTCAATTTGCTGCATTTGCAGGATTTGATATCCTCTGGATTTTTTTTTGTTCAGAAACGAAACCAGCAATTTGGCATATGTGTTCTGAATTGACATGGAATTGTCGAATGTTTCAGTACATGTTTAACTTTCTTGTATAGCAAAATCGATATTACCCCTCAATTCCGAATTGGTCATATAACGATTCTTTTGAAATGAAAGCTTTAAACTTAAATTTTCCTTAAACGTATATATTTTCCTTTCAAAATATTTCAAAATACTTTGTCGAACATAACGTGCGGGAAAAGAGGATAAATGCACAAAATCACTTTAGGTTGTGTTAATTAATTCATAATGATTTACAAAGTGACATTTACAAATGTCGGTCATTTTTTTCACAACATCTATGAAAATACAACAAGGTTATTCGTTATCCTTAATCACACCAATAGCCAACATATATTCAACTATGCATGATTAAAAGGGTGCGCTCCATAAGGTTCCTTCCAAGTAATATTCATATCGCATGGTTAATAGACATTACAAGTAACTACCGTATGGCTTATTGTTCCTTGATTTGAAACGCCCAACAATGACGAAAAGCTTAATACTTTTCATTTAACTTACGCAAATGAAAGGGATTTCGTTCACTTAATACAATGGTCTCAAACGATGGAAGGAGTATCTACAAAATGGCATATTTCTAACTTTGACTAAAAATTTCAACCGATTGTTATTAGAAGAAGTAAGCATTTAGAAAGATAAAAATAGCTATTTATGTATCAAGTGTATAATGTGACGCTTTCTTGCATTCATGGATTGCAGCATGAGTGAAAGTTACTGTAGCATGTGTATAAAGACGAGTGGAGGAATTGTGGCGCGAAACGAAGTGGAAGTCAAATTCATCTTTCCACGAATTTGATGTGTAGGATCGAAAAAGGCAGGAAAAAGGCATTCTGTAATGTATGTTAGGGTAGGATTTTTAGTTTTAAAGAATGCTTAGGGATTTATTAGTTTTTATGAAAACTAATAATTCACTTATTTATGTTTATTTAAGGGTCAATAGGTTTTCTGTAGTTTGGGTTTACAAAATAAACCACTTGCAATGTAGTTCTTCCTGGTAGACGCCTATCAGGAACCGACGCGATGCAATTAGGCAATCAGGGAATATTAGGGAAAAGCGAGCAAAGGAAGTTAGTCTTAAAACGGGTCGCGTCGGTTACGGTTCTTAGTTAATTCTTCATTTTCATTGTACTATTTTAAAATTGTTCGTAAATAAAGTTAATTTTGTTATATAATTTAATCACTTGTGTTTCACTATTTAATATCCTATAGATGCATAATCTATTGTATGCACCGCAGGTGTAAAATAACTCTTTCTTGCAGTCGTTGCTGCATTTGGACTCGGTCATGACGCATTCGTACAAAGACTCGTGTAGTTGTAGCGCTCGAATTCGTCTCGCGCCACAATTTCTCCACTCATCCTTGTACGCATGCGACCGGACTTTACATTCACGCTGCAATCCACAAAAGCAAGAAAGCCTCACTTTTCACCCTTGATACATAAATAGCTATTAATAAACTCCATGGACATTTCTTTACTTTCTAAATATAGTAATAAACAAACTACTTGTGCAAAACCAATGGTTATGAAATAATTCCTTTATTGTAAATGCTCATCAATGATATAAAATTTGTAACAAGTTCATATATCATTCTATCATGATTTTCTCCTTATATAACGGCAAAAACTTTCGAGATCCTTCTTTTAATTTCTTTGGCGAAGTTTTTTAATTGCTTCCACCACTCTACCAAGTGGTCTTCCTGCTTCAGCCATCGGCGCAGCATGACTCTGAATCACCATAGCTACCAAGGCACATGTTATTAGTAGAAGACTAAAGAACCTCATCTTCAACTTTGGTCGTAAGGTCAAACGAATGTGATAAGCATACATCAAAATTATGGCACTAGGTATAAAGTAAATACAATACTATAAATTGAGTGCAATTTAACCTAACTCCAAAACCAGTTGAGCAGATATGAATAATTCTACAAGTTTCTTAATTTCGGTGCCGAAATAAACTGTTTGCAATTTCGAAATAACCGATCTAATTAAAATGTCACATTTAAATACAATGAAGTTGCAAATACATATATAATTGTTGTTTCTATTTAAGTAAGACATGGCTTTGTTGTTTCAAGTGTCTTAAAGAATACCAGTCATTTCGATGTTTTTGAAATTTTTTTCAACACTCTATATATAAAGGTAGGGACTAAAATTTTACCACCAGTTTAACAAGAAGCTGTACTTGTCTCACAAGCAATTATGAAATTCCTATGTGCTCTAATCTTCTCTATTCTGTCAGTCGCTCTTGCTCGTCTCTCAACTGTGAAACCTCTGAACCCTCAGTTCTGGCTTGAAATCAAGGACCGCAAAGCGACGAATCAATATTACAGAGGAGTAAGTAATATAATAAATAATATATATATTTTTCGAGTTTCAATTTTTATTAACATCCTTTTTTACATTCACAGCTCGACCAATTCGCTGAATCGATGGGTGAATAGTATGGAAAATTTGGAATGAATTATGTTAAATATTTCCGCTTAAAATCTTGAATCAATTAATATGAGAATTATAAAATAAATTCATTATCAATTGACAATTTCATAGTCTCTTTATTTATAAATTTAAAGATTTATTACATAGTGCTTTGGTATAGTGCTTTTATATTTAAGCGTCTTTGTGGACTGGTCACCGTCAAAATTATTTTGATAATACTTTTAACATACCGTCTTTTGGTAGTTATTTGGATAAACGTCCAAAAAAATTGTGTTGCCGCTTGATAGTAGCTAGATTCCATGAACACTTTTTAAGGCTTTTGTATTGATTGCAATCAGAATAAGAACCTTGTGGCGCTGTGTCACATTCACAAGGAACAGTTTTGTAATATTGAAACGTTTCTGACGTAGATAGTCACAAAGCGTTTGCATGCCGAAAATTTATTTAAGGTTGCTTAAAATACACAAAGTTGAAATAACTTAAATGAAGTTTTTATTCGATTATATGATTGAGACTTGAAAAATTTAGTTTCTTGGTCAAAAGAGGAAAAGAAAAGTGATTCCAGATTTATTTTGCAATTTGATTCTGAGAAACAGTATTGTCAAAAGGAAGAGATAAGACTATAATATGAAAAATAGATAAAAATTTCATTTCATTCTAGAAAGTCTTTTGAATGAAAACAAGCTGTAATTCACACGTTCATGGATCAGTTTTCATTAAGCTGAATCTCGCAAGGCCAATCTTCTTTACTTTCTTCAAATGAATATTTTAACGAGATTGAAAAGTCGGAATTCAATAATAATTAGTCTCGTTGACCCTGATATAATCGGGAAACTACTCAGGGCTTATCGATTTAATTCCTTCGTTACCAAAAATATTTTTCTCATGCTCCTTTCGAAGATTTAGATAAATAAATTTTGTAATTTTGATCTTGAGACACATTAATATAACGACCCTGATAAAGAGAAACAAAGTTGTTTTTATATTACATCCAAGTAACAGATACAGAAAACAGTAACAGACACTGATATCAGGATCATCACCGTCTCGGAATACATGCAATGAAAACAGTTTTGTTTCACGTGATTTATAAGTACCACACATGAAAATTAGTGATTTCAAAGCACTGTGATATTGTGACTTGTCATTTAAAATCCGCAGTTTGTTCCTTTTACAAGAAATTTTTCTCAAGTCAAGAGTTATTTAAAGAAATGTTTGAATCAAATTCAAGTACTATCCTAGTAATTTCCGTGGTCTAACAGTTTGGTCCTGAAATTACCATCTTTTCCATTTTATTTACATTTAGGTAATTATGAAATAAATTATTCCGATTGGAAATAGTAATATATTAGCCAATAAAATATGTACAGAGATTCGAAAATCGTCAAAACGTCGCAGATATAAGGTACGTTAAACAAAAATAGTTATGAAAAACCATTTACTATTCATTATCAATTCAGACATAGTGATGTTGTTTCAAGTGTACTGTAAAGATGTTATTTCTCACTGGAAAATGAAAAAGTTTCTATTGTTTTTCGAACACGAAAAGAAGAGAAAATGATTGAGATAAAGTCTCTCAAAATTTTTAAAGTCTACCATCTACATTCTATATATAAAGGTGATAACGTTCACATCAATTAATTAGAAAACAGTACTCACTTGTGCTACAACCATGAAACTTCTCAGCGCACTAATTTTGGCAGTTTTACTAATTGCTCTCGCAGCTCCATCCTATGCCGCGCCTGAAGCTCCACCTCATGAGGAAAGGCCTCCATGGCTAAGAACCGTAGGGCATGTTTCGTATAAGGCTTCAAAGAGAGATGTAAGTTATATGATATAAAGTAGGTTTTTCATACATTTTCACATTACATTGTAAAATTTTGCAGAAAGATTTTTTCCAAGAGAAAATGAGTGACGACTACAATTTCGAAATTTAAAATCTGTTCTTTGTAAATTCTAAGGAAAACGTTATTGTAATAAAACCGATTTTGCGTTCCTGCACAGAAAACTCTTTTCTTGACCTTACACCTTTAACCTTGGCAGCATAATTGACGTCATCTGGTGCTATACACATGTTACATAATTTGCATTAATTCTGCTTTTTGAAGAAATGTGAACGCAAAGAAAACAGCGAAAAGATAAAAATTTGTGTAATATACCTAGTGCACCCTTGGTCAAAATGTCATTGGAATTGAAGACATACTTGAATAAATCCCTTGTTGCTAGCAATCCCTCTGCATAAATTGGGCTGGACCATAAGAACCAAGGCTTGTGGAAACTTGATTTTCACTATTTCGCACATATATCTGATATTCAAGGATCGTGTTTCTTTTAGTTTTAACATTTCACACGGCAAGTACCTTAACCCTAGAATCATTAACATTCGTCTCACAGACCGCGCCCGTAAATTCTTATAACTTTCAGAGAGTTGCAGGGAAAAATTACGTGTAGCTTGCTCAGAATAGCTTTTTTTCATGTCTATTTAATTTAATTATTTATTAATAAATAACATTTAAAACTCAAATGAATTTTGTTGTATTTTATAACGCAGAAATACGAAATCATCAAAAAAATATATTCGTCTGACAGACGAATGTTTATGAATAGTGTTCCTTGCAAGTATGTTTATGAATCAAGGGTTAATACTCATCCTTCCCTTTCAAGAAACATAGGCGACGGACAGAATTTCATACGCATAGTCAAACCTTAATTTATGAATTCAAATTTCTCGATAACTGAATTATTATCATTTAACTACGTTTTATTTGCAAAAGTGTATAAATTATTTTATCTAAAAAAATTTCAATATGTACTCAAGTGTAGAAGGTTGACGTTAGTTTTAACCTTCAGCTTTGTGTAGGTTTTAAATAAGTTTAATCGAGATACAAGGCCATGCAGAAACTCATACTGTTCTTGTTAATTTTTTTGTTAAGATATCCGTGGAAAAATTTATCAAATATCATATAAATATAAAACGCAAATGCAATAGAATCAGTTCACGATCAACCAAATCACGATGATGATCTGCAAAACGCTTTTTCGCACTTTACTACTATTGGCACTCCTGGCTCTAAGTTCGGCTAGCGCCAAACCTGTGCCAAATCCAATAATTGGAGACCATGCGATTTACCCAAACACTACAATTCTTCGTGTAAGTTGAAACAGATAGTACATTTCGTTTAACATTGCATTTTCACACTTTCCTTCTTTAGTGGGAAAGACTTCTGGCTGGATGATAATATATCATTGGATCTTTCGCAACTACCTTTACCTGGAAAACTATATATAAATTTACATTTAACTGTGAATTATTTTGTATATATTTTCATTTAGTGAAGGATGCACGACAAGCCTATTGGAAGGGTGATCCAAATAAATCTTAATGATGAGTTAAAAAATGGTTTATCTTTTAAATTCATGTCTTTTGTACCTTTGATAACCTTGTGGCTCTCATTGATCCTGTCCCGTAAGTCTTGAATTACATTGAAAACCTTTAATTGCACATTTGGAACAGTGGTTATATTCTTCTGCTTGATTTTGTCACTAGTATTTCGACTCTTATAGAAATAGCAATCAGCATAACAACATGTAAGTATAAATGTATCTTCGGTACAAGTGTCTGGCGTACTTGCGGTGGCGACGTAAAATTTCAAAAGCCTACAAGGCTCCCTATCTGGATAAAATTTTAAATATGTAGGTAATCAGGTGTAGAAGGTTGACGTTGGTTTTAGTCTGCAGCTTTAGTTGCATTTTTAATACATTTTAAGCAATGCAGGTGATCCTACAGTTTATGTGGATGTGTTGTGTGACGTTCGGTTGTAAAAGTTTGTCAAATACTATATACTTAGCTATGTGAAATAGGTTTCAATAGAATCAGTATATTTTCGACCGATTTGACAACTTTTCTACTATTTTGGGACTCCTGGCTCTAACCTTGGGTAGCTAAATCTCTGAAGCAAATCCGGAACCTACTGTTGTCAAACATTATTGCTTAATGTGGAACTACAAGCAGATAGTGGTTTTTGGAGTAAGATACAATTTTTATATTCTCTTTCTTTTAATAAAGGAAAAACTTCTCAAGACCTTAAAGAAGGAGTTTTCAATTATTTAAAATCATCAGTTATTCATTTTGAAATCGATAATGAATTTGCATTTAAGGATTAATTGTTTTGTTTTTTCTTTAACATATTGAGGGATGTACAACATATATTTAGACTATCCTAATAAATGCTAATAATGAATCTAAAATGTTTAATTTTTCAATGTTTTGTATTGATATTAAGTGTTTTGTCTTTGATTTAGTTTTCAAATTCCGTGGCTATATTGCCCCTAAATGTGCAAATGTGACTAACATTTGGAATTCTTTGTATAATAAGAAATACTAGCAACTCAAGAATCACCATCGCTCCTCCTCTAGTCAAGACGGGAAAGAAATTAGTCATATGTCGTTGTCGCACCACAACGTAATACATGAAGATAGCTTTCTCGATGTTTACCTTAATTTCTTTGACGACATTTCGTTTGCGAAATTCCATAAGGCACATGGTCCATAAAATATTTTCTGTATGTACTCAAGTGTTGGAAATTTACGTTAGTTTTGTCCTTCAATTTTATTAGCACTTAATATACTCTTTTGAAGAAAAGCAACCAATGCGAGTGAATCTGCTTACACTTATGGCACAAAATTTTTTCGAAAATCATATAAATATAGAGTACTATTATATAGCACCAGTTTTCTTTTGACCAAATCACAATGATGATCGGCAAAGCTCTTTTTTTAACTTTTCTTCTGCTTTCACTGCTGACTCTAAGCTTTTGTAAGCAAACACCTGAGGTCAGTATGGACGCCCTTGCGGCAATGAGTCCTATTGCCAAAGGCATCCAATCATTTGGGGTAAGTTACTTGATATAAAGTCATTAATGAATTTGCATTTCAAAATAAATTTTGTTTCATTTTGTTTCACCAACTAAAGAAAGCAATAACGGACTGGTGGAACGGTCGGTAAAATATACCCTAATTTCATGAGTTTCGCTGTAAGTTACTTATTGTAAAACTACTAATTTGCATTTTAATGAAAATAAATGTTAATGATTACACAAAAACTGTTTATTCTTCTGGTTTGCTTACGGTTACTTTGCGCCTTGGTACACCTTGGATTATTTTTTAACAACGACCTTGAAATAGTAAATAACAACATGTTTTCCTTGGGTTAATGGCTTCAAGCTTTTATCCTTACCCTGGTACTACTCCTGTTGGAAGTTCAATTTTCTGTTGAAATGTCGCTAAGCGCAGTGAAACCATAAACACTATTTATCTTTCTGCGTGCTATTTTTATCTCACATGTCTGTGTACAAGTGTTTTTAAGATAGCAGCAACTTTGTTTGAACGATTCTAAATTTTCGGAATGTTTTTCAAAATACATAGCGTGATAAACGCATCTAAAGGAAACTGTGGCTGTTGCAATAACTGACATTTCCATTGCTAGGAAGGAAGAAAGAAAGTGACGTTATAACATTTATAGAGTCATTTCATTCATATTTTACTGCTATCAGTTTACATATCATACATAAACATGAATTCATGTATCTTATTCCTTGCTAGGAAAATCTGAAATTTTCAACTCGTTTTCCAGTCTATGTGCTTGGCCCAGCTAGATACGTTTTTCGAGGAGTTGCGATTATCAAGGATATACTGTACTAGCCTTTCGTATTTTGGTAAAAGTCATCAATCATAAGGTTACGTAGCTCATGCTTATAGTGTTCACAGGTATCAATCTACCTAGTTTTAGATTCAAGCCTGATACATGCAACATATCCTCTCACAAGTAGCATACAATTTTAAATACTGTGTCGCAACCGCATATGTACATGCTATTGAATAACAAACCAATAATCAAATAGGAAGAAGGATTAACTTGTATAAGCGAACATTCGAAAAGTAATAATAAACTTTGTTTTCTCTTCATCGAATTTAACGATCCTGTAATAATTTATTAAATTCGTTTGCGTTATTTCTTTATATTGTCTCATAAAAAAGTTTTACAATTTTATTTCTTGTTTATTTGGAAAGTTGAATTTTTGATAAGTTTTATCTGCAAATTTCAGCTATATATTATATATTCGTTTCATGCATTTTGATGATGTTGTTTATTGTGCATTTTTAAACTTGCATAGAGAATACTATGTATAAGATGATATTGAGCAATCAAAGTGAAAGGAAAGATGAATCATTTATTGAGGTGAATAGTAGTTAATTGTGTGTTTAGTTCACTTCACGGAAAACACCACTTTATTCTAGAATATAGACAGAGTTTCCATAATCCTTGTAGTTTTTTGACATATAACCAAATGTAACTTTCAAGAACTGGACGAAGCAGAATGTTTTCTCTAAACTTGTAAAACTTCATATTGTATTTGGTATTCAAAAATAATAAAGACAACAGCTACAGTAAGTATGAACGTAGAATTTTATTATGGAGTAACATCTTCGTTAAATCTAACTCTGGGCACCGGGTATCCTTTCATAGCTTCAATCTGCTTAAGGCCATCACTCAGGCCCATCTAAAAATGAGAGGACAATGTTATTAAAATCCAAATCAAAAACATATTCCCATATGAGAACTCACATCACTGTCCAAATGGTCCCAAACTTTGTCCAAAACCATAGCGATTCCGTCAGCTGCCATGCCAACCATATCCATTCTCTTCAATGTCTTCTCACTGAATTTGCAGGCACCAGGCCTAACGAGAGCAAGCAGAACCAAACATAAAACTAACGAGAATTTCATTTTAACTTCTTTTAGAAACGCTGTTAATTTTAAACTGATATGATAAAATTGAAGCTATCTTTTTATAAGGGAAAACGCTAAATTGATTATCATTTTCAAACTTGTTCAAACACCAACATCATCATACAACTTTTTGACGCTCTTTCGTTTAAAATTAGAATTTAAATGGCACTTGAACACACAGATCAACCGAACTGACTCTTTTGAAAATGGGGTGGTTAGTTGTTTCTAGCATATTAGAGTAGAAACGTAAACTTAGTACCAGACACAATCGATAATTAACCTATTAATACCCGTATTATAAAGTAATGTTAAAGTTATAACCATCAAACGCATCAAATCCTTTAAAAATCATTGTCTATCCACGCTAGCAAGGCACGCTTTCATTAATATAGAATGATTCATTATATAAGTACAAGTTATCACAAGCGTTTTGTTATTAACCTTCAACCAGACTGTCTTATAATGTAGATGCCAAGCTTGATTAAATAAGCGGTCATCTCTCTTGTGAAAGCGTGTTTATTGAAAACTGAAAAAGTTTAATTTCGCTTTTCTATTTGTATACATGTAGTAGACACAAAACAATCTGGATAACTTAAAACTCATTTGCAAATTATAATGAAAAGCTATCGTTTGTGAGGGTGATATGGTATGTCTGGAAATGAATTTTCAATTTACAACATAATTTGTAGTGGTAAGCAGGACATTTTTTAATTTATACTGTTCCACACTGTTGTACATGAAAATTTTGCTGTTGTTTCATAAAATAATTTATTTTTTGACAGGTATAAAATGAAAAAAATAAGTATAATCTGCTGCCCACGAGGGTAACGAGAATTTTTGATCTTTGCGTAGGTGAATTTTCAGGGTTACTATGCACTACAAACGGAGACTGACAATAGCAGAAATAGGATTTTGTACGAAAGTAAAACCAAAGTGGCACAAGTTGTAAAAATAATTTTACATGATATCTTGACATAAAATACCAGGAACCACAGTGAGTGAATCAGATAGCAATCATAGTTCTGAATGGCGCCTTCTGGTGTTTTGTAACTTTACAAAAATTAAATCAAATAACAGAAAATTAGACGAAAAGGCACTTTTGACCAGCACTTTTTCCAAATTCTTAATAGAGATTAATATGAGCCATAATTGACTTGTTACTTAAGGATACATTGAAATGGTTCATGAAAGTAGACGTACAGTAAATTCTTTTTCAACTTCATACGAAATGTAATCCATTTTTTTCCAATGTAAAAAATATAAGCAAATAAATAAATATAAAAATGAAACTGTGTGTGTTAGTATATTCGCTAAAAGCGGAATTCTAGGCAAAATCAAACAAGAATCCCAAAATTCAAAGATCAAAGAATTTGTAATCAAAAAATCAAACCATCAGCAATCAAGGAAAGTAAACCAAGGAAATGATTTTCAATTTGGCTTTAGAAGGATAATCGGAAATTCGGCGGGTATAAGCATCTTCGATGCGTTTTCTTATTTTGCCCATGGCATAGCAATTTCGTCAAATTTTGTTTCAAGCAACATCCCCTTTTTACATAAGCTGTTGATTCTCAATGATGAGGGAGCTTCTAAGAACTTACTCCGATATTTGATATTTCATCGTCTGTAGCTAGAATTATGAGGATTAAGTTTAATTTCTTCCTTTTTCCAAACAGATTTGAGTAAATTTAGCCTTCTATCTCCGTTGTATCAGAAATAATATTACCAGCCAGCGTATTTTCTTCAAAATACCAAATAAAGTACACCCTACCTTCTACAAATTTAATATACAACTCAAGAATGTTTTTACCCTACGGTGGTCAGTATTAAAGTTATAAGTTTACAAAATTTGGGATTAAAAATTTTATTGGAACGATAAAAAATTGAGGGAAGACATAAAGTATATTTTAGGAAAAGTGGTTCTGTTTTGGGATAAATTTCAAAACACTCTTATAGTAAAGTGCGGAGCCCTTAGGCCATTGGAACTTTTTATTCGAATTCAAATACATATGTAGCTTGATTTGAAGGTTTATGACCACCTCTTCACTTTAAGGACATTATTATATCCGTTTCACGACGCCAGTAGCTATTTTCCTCTCTTATGTTAAAAATTTTTCATCTTTCATACAAAAGGGATATTTATTGAAAAGTTTCTAGCATAACCATTCTTTACATTATATACTTTAAAACAAAATCTTCTTCCTCATATTGCTGAAAAATTCCAATTGTAGTGAAGTTGATTACGGACTACGCAAGAAAATTGTAGGTATTTGTAGTTCTATGCCCATGAAAGTTTCAGGAAATTTTTTGTCACTTTTGGAATTTTGTAAGTCTATTAAAATGGATAAGACCAATTCGTAAACTTTTAATTTTGAAGTACTTTAATTCAATACGTGACAAGCTTACAAAACTTTGGTCACTTTCACTTCATGCAAATCTACATTCTGTCACGTGGCATTTCTCATGGGGAGAACATTATAAAACAAAAAAGGATAAGAAATGCTTGTCTTATCCTTATCCTTAGATGTTCTGCTCCTGAGCTACACATAAGCGTCTTTCGAATTCAACAACAATTTTCCTGGTCATATACGCAACATGTATTGCTCCCACACTACAAGTAATTCTTAATATTACGTTCTTTTCCACACTTTTAATTGATTCATTGTCCTTGATGTTGATAATTCGTTGTAATGAAATTGATAAATTCAAATTAAATTCTAATCGTTGATGTTGATGTTTTTTTAAGTGAGCTCCAGCCCAAAACTTTCTAAGATTATTATTTAATTAATCTATTCAACAATTAAACACAAAGGTCTACGAAAACTATAGTTTTCTTTTTTAAGTACAAAAATGACTTTAATTTGATAAATATTACAGGAACTGTATTAAACTCCTTCTTTATCTGAAATGCTGCTGTCCATGGATGATCTGCGTGAGGGTGCTTCAATCACTTCCGTTGTTACTTTCCTTGTGGCTAAATTATCATCATGAACTGTCTGCAAATCCTTGATACCAGTTTTTTGTAGCCACACTGGAGCTAATCGTATCATCAGTATAGCGCCAACTGGGGCTGTGAGAATAATTGCTAAAACGGAAGTAACTAGAACTTTTTTCGCAAGTTCCAAATTTTCAGTTGATTCCATTGTCCTTGCCAAGTCCAAAGCAATTGGGCCAAGTGACGCCTATAATAGAAAACGTTGTCGTGGTTAGAAATTTTATGAAATAACTTTTGGAAACTTTCAACTTCTCATTCCTTAAGCTGAATAACAAAAGAAGCTTAATGTCTATGGAACTTGGTGTCAAAAAGGATTAAAATCTAAAATGTATATCAGAACGATAGAAACAGATTAAAGGGATTGTATTAAAAGGCCATAACTATCATTCGATTTCAAAATCTCATTAAAACAAGATATATGTACACTTACTTGAACGGTTGCTTTTGGTAGGCCAGAAATTGTTATGTAAGCACGTTCCTTCCTTGTTAATCCACCACCATATGTCGATACGAATGACATTCCGAGTCTTAACTGAAATTTATAAATTATTTTAGGATTTAAGGACTATTTGTTCGATGTGAATGGATCTGGAATCAAATAGAATTAAATCAACTGAAACAATTTATGAAACTTGCTGGAGTTTCAGGATTCACTAAATTTAATATTATTGACACAAAATGGGGTTCAGATTTATCGACGTAAATCCTTTTGAATTGCTTCTAGATTTATTTTTGATTGCTGCAAAAATTACACGTATTTTTCCTGCGCAATTTGAACTCACCAAAATTCCAATTAAGATCACTACAATTCCAAAACCAACTACTTCTGGATCCAGGACGGAAAACTTCACTTCTTTGCCAATTAAAGCAAATGAAACTGGCTTGAGGAACTTCCACATCAAATCAAGGTGCTCGTGGACATGTGTCTATGGAGAAAGAATTTGTTTTTTGCTTTATTTTGTAACGAGTAAATTGAGAAAAAAATAAAAATTACTTCTTAGTTCTTATTAAGTTTTTCAAACACCTGGTTTTTTGGAAGTAACATTTCTATATATATTCTTACAGGTTTTCTTTCTCGTAGGTTTTTAGAAAGTTATCTAAGTATCCACAACGAGACATTTTACGTTCACATTACGTTAGTTCTTAAAGCCATTTTGTTGGAATAAAAACGAGAATTTGAAACTTTTAAAATGTTGGAAAAAAATTTTGGTTGCTTTAGGTTATCCTCACATTTCCATACTTACATATTCAGTTTCCGTCTGTCGACGCCATGCTTCGTTCGAAACGATAGAAATTGCAACACAACCCAAAGCACCAGCGGATGGATATCCAATTGCTCTACTGCCCATAACAGAAGCAGCTCCTCCTAGGACAACCAGAACAAATCGAAGTCCATTTACATATTTCTGAGAAAGGATGCAAAAGAAAATTATATCAAAGTAAGAAAGAAACTATTCGCATTGGGATTGCAAGTCTATACAAATTGCGTTACATGTGTAGAAAGTTTGTCGAATAAGCTGAAGTAGACAAAAAAATCAATAGACATCTATAGATCATGGTCGTAAGGACTTACAATGGCAATGAGAGATCAGGAAGAATGAAGAAAATAGGTAAAACCGTACCAAGTATGGCAGACTTGAAGAAGTTTGACTATTGGTGTTCTTATTGGCTTATATTCTGTTTAACCTGCAACAGGACTCCGTCACGAAAAGAAACCTTACATTTTCATCTCAATGAATTCCTTGAAACCAGTTTTTTAAATTCATTTCCCCATTCATTTAACTGAATGAGTTTCTTGTGTAAACATAGGGTATCTACGTATAACCACAACCAAACAAAAACGAAATTGGTTGAGGTTCATGTTGGAGATTAAATTCTTATACGTATGCAGCAGCTACATTATCTGTTCAATTCTAAAATAGACAGTCATTTTCTCAGTTAGCCCGCAGATTTTAATCCCGCCAGGTTTTCACTTGTATACATAACGTTTTATCTGCACGTGTTCTTATCTTAGGGCTTGAGTTTTGGCAAATATTGAATTCTTTTTTTGGAATAGACCAAATCTTCCTTTATAAAATTAAAAAAAGACTTATCTCTATTGTATTGAAGGGTAAACATATTGGGGAGATTATTGCATTCAATGTGGTAGGTAAATATTTGTAGGCAACATTAAAAAATTCCTCAAAACTTAATAAAGGGGAAGACCTTTTTTCATATATTTAATTAAAGCGTTTTCTTGAAGTCTTCATCATGTACATGAACAAAAAACAACCCTTCGAAGACCAAAAACGAAACTTTTAAAGTCAATATAACCACGAATTGTTGTTTCGATTATTATTATTAGGTAGGTATTATTATTATTATCATTACAGGTACAATTATTCCCAAACAGACTCAAGTATTTTGAAGAAAACACAAGTCAACAATTCGAGAAAAGTAGCAAGAAAACGCAATGATAGCCCTAAATGTTGAAAACCTACGCATTTCTAAAGTGCTAAATTGGTTTTTTTTCCAAAGTATTTTTCAGGAAAATTCGTGGAGAATTAAATACGAATCTTACAAAAACACCGATCCAATTTCCAAAACACCCATCTGCTTTTATATTAACTAAAAGACCTTATAGCATTTCACCCCTTGTGGTTCAACAAAACTTTTGCATGGCACGCAGTTTCTCCTTTAAATTTCAATTAAGTCGGAATAACAAATTATAAAATAACAGATCCGTAGAAGAAGATGAGAATAATTTAATATTCTAAAATGGGATAAAATGAATAATGGAATAATTGGAAAAATAAGAGGGTAAATTATGAAGATAATAAGTTGAATTAATCGAATCAGCAATTGTGAATCATACGGAATCGTATCCTTAATAATCGGGAGAAGCAAAAATTTGAATAACTATGAATATCATAAGAATTATTAAATACGATTTAGTGAATTCTTAAAAGGATTTATATCGTGTCCTTGTTCTTTAGTAGAAGAAACTTTAATTTAACCTCGTAAGCCCTACATCAAAAAATAACTTTCATGCTCTATGTTTCACGAGACGAGGGGCAGTATCCATTAACGAGTTTGTGAGTTACAAGTACTATATTATAACAATTTCGAAACAGGAATCTATCAGAGAAACTTTAACCCTGATGTGAAATCCTGTGCTGGCTCCGACACACTCTTGGCCGGATGTAGACATCTTCATTCAATTCTTAATGGGAAGGAAACCAACACGATTACGCGCTTGTAAAAATATTCAGTGTACGTATTTATATTATTTTGGACCGAGAGCGAACCGAGACCGTATCTAAACCGGGGCAATAGTGTGAATAAACCCTTATACCCTATGAAATATGAATAGTTGGAAATTAAATCTTGAGTTTAGTTCATAAGAAACTAACATTTTTAAAGTTAAAATTTCACCCAAGCTTTTGAAGCGTTATTATTAAAGGAGTTATTGATTTTTGGCTCAACCATCCATACAAAATTAAATAAAATATGTCTTAAAGCCTCAGACTTTAAAACACTAAGAGACAATCTAAGGGAAATAAGAGGATTTAACTTTTTCATTCCTTACCGATTTCTTCGCAGGCACGTGCACTACCATCAGGCCATACAGAAAACCAAACACGATTCCAATTGCTATTCCAACGGGTCCTTGCAAAATTTGTTGTGTTAGTGTGCCTGAAACAATAACCATATATTGAGAAAAGAAATTAAAACTAAGAAAATAGAAAATCAAATGCAACTAAAATCGTAAAGAAAATCTGTAAATTTGAGAAAAAAATCTATGACAGGAGATAAAGTGCTTCACTTGAAAAGTGTAAGCCATGAAAGGACGATGATATCCTTATGCCCGAAGTGAATGCTCGCTCTTTCCTAGTATCGGGTAGTACTTGAAGTACAAAACACAAAGAAGTAAACGAACGATAGGTATAAGGTGTAGTGTTCACCTACAGCACTTTAACAAATAGTTCAATCGTAAATACCTGTCGAGAAGATAACACCAAGGAATACGCCAAAGAGGAAAATCGAAATGACATCATTGCAAGTGGTCACAGCATATATAACAGTGTGAATTCCATTGTTCAGTCCAAGACGTTCCTCTTTAAGTTTCAACATCACAGTCACAACAACGTTTGGGGATATTGCCGTTATAACAAACCTGGAATACAACAATAAAAATCATGTAGTTTAGTAAGGACGATAATAACACAAATTGTGTGGAGACTTTTGCAATTCCTTGCTGTACAACATATTATCATACATGCAATTGATCCTGCAAATATTTACCAGTGAAGTTAAAAAAACCAAACCTCTGTGATCCTGAATATTCCACAATGGAATTTCTACTAATACAGTATAATCTATAACAATTTGTATAGAATTTAATCTTTCTGTTCAAGGTTCACGACTATGTTCAGCAATGAACTCCTTTCCAAATTTCAAATACACGTTTCTGTACTGAAAATTTCAATAAATTTACCAATTACGCTGAAAGTTTTATCGTACTGTTTTAGAAACATTCCAAAATGTAAATAGACAACTGAAAACAATTCTCAAACTCAGTGCATAAGTTACCCGAAAATGCATTCATAATCAAGTTTAGGTTTTCTAATTGTTTAGACAAAGTTTACGTTTTCGCTATTAGCAATACGACAGATGTTGAATGTATTAAATGAAAACTTTATGTGCAATTCATTCTAATTAGTAATCGACGAAATTTTGGATTGCCTGGATTTTTCATTCGAGGGTAAATTTCATTGAAACATTTAATTAGTTTATTTTAAACTTCGGTAATACGAAAACTTTATTTAGATACATATACCTTCTCCTATGTGTATATGTATGACTTCAAAAATGGAGATATGAATGAAAGGAAACTTTCAACCTAAATTCAAATTGAATATCCGATATAAGACTTGTAACCATAAACCCATAAAGAATTTTTTCCCCAAAAGAATGTCCACCTAAAGTTATAATTTTTGATAGAGTGATTTCACTGAAAGTGTACTCCACTATATGTTTCAATGGTCTTCTTAAAAAAGCTTTTTAACGGACGACTTAGGCCTTTTCATAGCGTATTTCTCTATTAAAGCATTGAACCATCAGATAGAACATAAATTTCACACTTTAATGCTTCATAAAGTTTTATTCCTCCATTATATGTGTTTGCGGAAGTGTTTCTTGTCTAGATGTGAGTATCCACATTAATAAAATCACATAATTGGACACCCAAAATAAGCCATCAGACCGTTAAATAGCCTTTTTTCATATAACCTTGCTAGTTTGAGTAATTTTTTGGACACAACCATTTTACCTCTGGTATCACGTCTTCATTGGATAGCTTCCCACTATTTAATATAGTATGTAGTACCTACTATCAGAACCGTACTATTGGATGGTTCACTATATGATTCACTAGAGGTTTGTAGGACAATACGAAATCTGTTATTTGCAATTTACATTCCGACGTTACAGGTAAAATTGCAACGTTACCTCCAATGAGCATCACAAAAATGCTGTTAGAGACATAAAAAAGCCAAACGAATCATATTCATGTATGGCTATGAACAATTTTCTGTAGAAATCATGTTCAGATTCAGCTTTAGCTTCATACTCACTATACAAAATTCGCGTAAAGCTAAAAAATTTCATTTCACCGTATGCATAAAATTACGATGCAACTCTAATGAATCCGCTTAAATTTTCCACATGTGCATAAATAATCGGACGAAATCCTCTACAAGACGACATGAGAAATAGTCAAGCTGCAAGGCTTTGTCGAGAACACTGAACTGTGTCCATGTAAATGCAATATAGAAGTTCAGTGGAATACAAGGGTGTCTAAAACGTTTGCTGCATTTCGAAATGATACACTAAAACGTTGCTATACCCTCATGCATTCAAATATCATGTCGAGCATTCTATCTCCATTTCTCTTAAAAAGGTAACGAGACACAAAAACGAAAAAACCTCCTTAAGCGAAGGAAGCTCGTGAAAATGGATGCCTGTTAGTTTTCATTCGTGTCGGAAAATGTGCTGCAAATGTTATGCTGATTTATGCATCCATGGGAATTATAAGAAACTTCAAAAGTTTTGTTTATTTCGCGTTTCTCAGTTCAGGTCTTTTCAATTTTGTTCAGTTCAAGTTGAGGGATAAGAGAAAATTCAAGATCCTCACATTGAGCATAACAAACTTAACATTCACACTGCTTAAATCAAATGTCATGGGGCATGTTCCCCACCTATTTGCGACGAATGAATGTACATTTATTCTTAACGCCTCAAATGATATACATACCCTAAAGCATTGGAACATGGTTAAACTAAAAAGTTTAGAAAGCACTTTATGTCAACAATTCAAACAATCTGACTTTGATTTTTCATTTCATACGAACTGCTTAAAGTGTGGAAAGAAATCTTTATAGTTTTCATTCTAGCAACTATAACAAAAATAACACAAAACTAAACGTCACAATTTTCACTTTCGAATATAAGATTTCTAAGTCACATGGTTTATAATTATATAAAAGAAAACCTCGCACATTATAACAACGCCAACAGAGTAGGTAGGTACTATAAATCTATGAATTGGCTTAAGTTATTAAGTTTTTATTAGTATCACAAGGGAGATACAATATTTGCATGGAATTAAGTTAAACAAAAATATTTGTTCATTAAGGTTATTTCGTGAATCAAACGAGCTCTGCATGTTGATATACCTACGTATGCTTTAGAAACGTGTAGGATAGAACAAGAAAATTGTTGTCACGAATAAACCAAATATTATGATATCTAATTATCGTATATGGAGCGTATCAATTAACATTATATAGTAAATTTATTTTTTAATATTCAAACAAAATTGAATTACCAACATATAAAATGTTTCATAATTATGATTGCAATTTATACAAAATGTTCGTATTTTGATTGAAATTTCAATAGGATAAAATAATAATAAAAATGAACGAACACTAAAGTCCAGTGAAAAATAAAAAAAATTGTCATGAAAAATTTTTGTGAAACGAACAGAATAATAAAAGGGAATACTGTGGCACATTAATTAGCCTCATTTTTAATTAAAATATTTTTCCAAAATACAGACTCAGGCCAGAGTCCAATGTACACCATTTTCCTAATTTAGAAAACGAGTGTGAAAGACTTTCTCTATGATTCTTTCAACAATAAAACTGAAATATTTTTTCTAACCACCTTATTACACTCTTCTTCTTCCCTTCATTTCTATCTTTTTTCTTAATAAAATCCAACAGCTAAAGGACATTTTTATTTAAAATTAGAGTCTAGCGGCATTTTGTCGACCCAACATATATTTTTAATATTCATTCATTTCCATCAGACTCCCCACATAAGGGCTGATAAATACATTCACAGTACTCAGTACATTGAGTGGCTATCCGAACAAGGGTTAAATGAGATAAAGGATGAGTAGCCTGGAAACAATTATGAAAATTACTTACCCTAGCAAAAGTCCCCATAGCCAGGACATTTCCATAAGGAAATGTGCAAGTACAGCGATTATCACGACTTCAGCTGCAGTTGGTATCAGGGTCAGTCGCAATATTATACCAAAAAATTTTTTAAAAGCTTTTATGTTTAAGCCCAGACCAGCTAGTAGCATTATATTAATCAGAGCCAGCTCTCTACACAAACCAAGTTCATTTTCAGTTCAGAACAAGAATGTAATGGTGACGATCCAGTTCAACAGCACCAGCATTCGTATAAAGTTGAGAGTTGATCATCGGAATGAAAGTGTTGTTGGTAATATTCATGGAATAGTAAAAGATAAAAGAAAATTATTTAAAAAGCATAGAGAAACTGAAAAAATTTAAAACTTATAGTCGTTGAGAGGATGATAACTAAACTGAGAAAATTCAAAATTTCAATGGTACTGAAAGTTCCTGAAAATGAAAACTCTTATAAGGAAAGAACTTAAAAACTTGAAAACTGAAAACTGCACAACTAAGTTCTCATGGAAGGCAGAATAAAAATGAAGGTAGACTTTTAACATAAAATGTTAAAAAGCGCTGCCACAACAAGAACCAAGTTTAAATGAGAAAATAACTTGCATTGCAAAGAAAATTATACGAAAATTAGTACTTTCTCGATTTCTATGTTCTACTAGTACTATGTTGAAAGATAACATTTTATTATCAGCGAGATATCTTGTTCACTGTAGCAAAGATTCTTTTTTTATATATATTGTAGATAAAAACGTACCTTAAAAATGCTTCAAAACCTTCGTATCCAGTAAAGGTTGCAAGACCAACGTTTGTATACAATACACCCCAAAATAGCATACCAAGCATATCTGGTAGTCTGAGGAATGTAACCAGAACTCCAGAGATTTGTGCACCCACAAACAAGAAACCAATCCGTATTGCTGTAGAATCTGGATGAGTGTGGTTTGGAAGGTATGTATGTGCTATAGCCCATAGTAGTATTACTACAATTAACAATGCTAACGGCTGCGAGATAATTGGCCAGTTTTTAACTAGTGCCCTCCATCTGTTGATAATGAACAATAGTTTGAAGCAAATGTTTAGTAAAAGTTTTCGTTTTGTTCCTCTTCCGACTTCTCTATGCTTGTACTTGTGCGTACTGAATTTAATTACAGATTTATTTAATTAAGGACTTTGTTCTTATTCTTTAAACTTTCCTGGATCATGAACATTGTTCAAATGCTTAGAGAAGGAAAGAATGAACCATTTGTTGCATTATATTCTGTATATAACTATCATTCTTTCATACTGTTTTGGGCCACGGTATTCCAATCCTTCATCATCCTTGTTTGCTTCACCATTTGCTGTCATCTTCTGACTTTCTTCATTTCGATTTGCAGCATTTTGGCTTGACATTTCTAAATCGATAGACGGAATTTGTCTTCGATAAATGTCTGAAGAGTTTGTTATATCTACAATAAAATAACAAAGGAATAATGCAATTAACTAGAAGAATTTCAAAAACTTTCTTAATAAACTAATTAAAACTATGGAATTTTTCTCATAAAATTTTTCGTTATTCAATCAATTTACCTAATTTTGCCACCATTTTCACTGTTTCTATCTATTAAAAATCACAAGAATAATAAAACCACTTAAAAAAAGGAACTTAATTTCAATTTTATTTTACACTAAGAAATTTCTTCAACTTTTTACACTTTGTATTTGAACTAATAGAATCTGTTTTACTGATCAAATCAAATCACTTCAACAGACTGCAAACTCGACTTAACAATTTCGACACGGCGCTAATCAATGAAGGTTCAGGTGACTTGTTCCAGTTCCAATTTTTTCGTACATTTTTTCTGGTGTGCAAATTTTTTTACACTATTAGCACACAATTTTTTATTTCAAGTTAAGTTTGCTTTTGCCATTTTACCAAATCTTAATTGGACACCACTCGAAACGCACGAGCCCTTTTTCGCTGAATATCGCGTTTTAACGTTCTCTTCAACATTGAAGAGGAAAAACCTTCAAAAGCTTTGGTACAAATAAGTTTGTGCAACAGGTTGTTGTTAGCCTGATAGATGATTACCCTCACAAGTAACATCAGCGAAATTGTTCACTCATGCTTTTGGTTTTGTGTATACTGTTACTCCTCCCAATCGATTTTTGCAGTAACTATATGGACATTGGAGCAGTTTCCAATATCCCATTCTTTGATATGACTGCCAATTGACGCTAATGAATTACGTTATCGATAACGTAATGAAGACATCTACTTTTGAGCTTTATCTTTTTTTTACGTACACATACTGACAAGTTCCGCGGATAGAATGAAAATTTTTGGATATTATCGCTTTTCACAGGGAAGTCAACATTTGCAGTTGACAAGTGAGTTCTTGTTAGGATGTAAGCGAACTGTAACATGTTTAAATACAATTCATAAGAATGTCAATCACCATCTATCAAGAGTGAACTTTTGTATATTAGATAAATAGGAATCGAAAAATATGTCGACATGTTTTAATAATGACCAAAAATTGGGTTTTGTGATAATCTCAACTTTTTGAGTTTTGAATTGCAGAAGATTATTACAATACCCATAATGTATCTCAAAAAAGAGACAACCAACTTTGAATTCAACTTTGAGATTTTTGTGTTAACCACATAAATCGTTTGTTTATGCAAATTAAACGTGACAATTTGAATAATTTTCAATTTTCGAACCTAACTTACTGAATATATCACGACTTTCTGTTGGAAAACTAACACCACGACAATCCCGTCGTTGATCTTCTAGAGACATTTGTGCAGCTTATTCTGCCAAAAGAAGTCACTATAAGACGCCTTTTCGTCTGTTAGGTTTGATATAGGTACTATATACAAAAAGTCACTCGCGTAGTATTCTTATTAAATTGATTTTCGTTGTAACTATGCATGTATATACACAGCTCTTACGTACAAAAGATACAGCACGATAAGCAATTAATTAACGAATTAATTAGAGAATCTGTTCGACCGTTGTACGTCGAGTCTTTTAAGCGAATATTGAAGTCAATGCGGTGTACAGTGTCAGCCAGGTGGGCTTAACCTAAACAAACCTCTGTCTGGAGGGTTATTAAGTCCCGAAATCTTCGACTATAGAATGCCTATTGCTGAAACATAAATTAACGTGGATAAAGGGATTTGGAGCAAAAATGTTGTTAGTGTTTCATCGGCAGATTGTTTTGTATAGCTTTATGTAAACATAAATCTTTGTCTTATGTTTACTTGGAATAGTCGTAATTAGCGGTGGTGAACATTAAACAAATAAAAGGCTTTGGATAAACAAAAACAAAGGTATGTCACACGGTGTAGAATACAATCAGACACACTCGTCTTATCCCGAACAGTACCGGCAAAAGAACACTAAATCACTTGAAGAGAAACGAATAATTCAAATTTTAATTAAATTAATTCGCTCTTATTCAAATCGGGATCTACGCATTGTAATGAAAAATGTTTGAACAGTTAATGCTTTCATATGTAATCAAAGATTAACCATCTGTTGTGCTATTGAGTTTATTTTATTATCTTATTCGCAAAATCATCTTTACAATGAAGTGAATCTCCTTATTTAGAGAACATATTGGAATATTTTAAGTAAAACTTGTTTTCGTTACTTAAAAGGCTTAATGCGATAATAGAAGACTCAAAGCTAATTAAGAGCTTAGGAATAGGAAGCAACTAATCTATTCATAACACCTTCACTAACAAATTTACCGATTATTATTGAGGGCGACAAGAGAAGAACTACACGAAGGGAAGTACAATTATCCATCATCTTACTCATCAAGTGGTATCGCAGTATGTCCATGCTATTTATGAATTGTGTACCTATATACATTAATCATTAATCAAATTTTATTGTTTACTGGATCAGTCTTAAAGTAAAACTAGTTTTTGTACAATTGGTAAAATTGTATTTTAAATTTTATTTATAGATTCTGTGACAGGAGTTAAGTGGAGTATTATTGATACTTTAAAGAAATAAGTAAAAAAAGAAGCTTCATCATAAATGATAGTATTTAAATTAATGCCTTGACTTATTTTTCCAATTCATTCAAATTTACCAAACTAGTAATCAAATGTTGTTTTATTGAAAGGCAGATAAGCAACAATCCTCTAAGACGAGTTTTTCTTATCATTGACAAGGTCATCAGAATTTTAAAGTAGAACTTACTTGTTTTCAACTTGACATAATTTAGCAAAATCACCGAAAATAGATGATTGAGATTTTAGTGTATATTGAAACTGCGAGTGATTAAAATGGTGAAATATTGTGGATTGATTTTGATTCTCCTAGGTGCTACAGGACTCAGTTTTGGGGACTTTTTAAACCCATGTGAAAACAAAGTCGTAACAGTTTTTGATTTTCCCAATAAAAAAAATATGTGGAATGGAATTGTGCATTTAGAGTCGCAACAGAAAAGTCGAGTTGTTCGAGTGGATTTAAAGCTAGCAGCAAGAGCTAGAGTTAGTCTTGTACGTATCATGCTTTATAAGTCCCAGATTATCTTGATTACATTTGTTTCAATTGCAGTTGGACAACGATGGACAGATAACAGTGGGTGGGAATACTTTTCATATCATATTCAAGTCTTTACGCGCCAGAGATCAAGTTAGATTTAACGTTAAAGGAACTGGCAAAAACTTTCCATACATTGTCAAATTAAACGTGAACGGTGTAAATTCCTGTAAAAATCCCCAGCGAGTAGGTTTATTTTACTATTTAAAAAGCTGTTCAGAATTAAATTTTCAATATTTCAGTGGAGATATCGTAACGTAGGATCCTCCGGTCTACGTACAACACGTCGACCAGGACCACAACGTACAACAGTCAACCCGAACCCATCGCCTGATTATGACTACTCTGACACCAGTGACTATGAGCCTAGAATGGATAGAGATCCCAATCAATGTGGTAAACGAAAAGTTCTGCACCAAGGTCTGATCACAAACGGGTATCCTTCAAAGGAAGGTGACTGGCCATGGCATGTTGCCATATACCACTTCGACACAAAGTCATCATCAAGCTACAAATGTGGAGGAACTCTTATTTCGCATGACACAGTTCTGACAGCAGCTCATTGTGTGTCAGATGGGGTAGGGTTTTTGGCTCCGACGAGGATTCTAGTTAAAGTAGGACTTCACAATAGACTTGTAGCTGGACGCAATACACAAGAGATTCCAGTTTTTAGTATAGTTCCTCATGATGCTTTTCAAGCAAGCGATTTGCGAAATGATATCGCCATTCTCAAGCTGTCAAATGCTGTCAGCTTTAATGATTATGTTATACCAGTTTGCCTTTGGCCAAAGCAGCAGTTAGGATTAGAGCATGTGGTCAATAGGAATGGCATGGTTATAGGATGGGGTTTGAATGAAGCGGATTCTTTACAAGATATTCTAACCCAAGGTGAAATGCCAGTCGTCAACTTTACTGAATGTCTACAGAGCAATAGAGATTTCTTTGGGATGTTTTTAACAGAAAATAATTATTGTGCCGGATTTCGTAATGGCACTAGTGTTTGCAATGGGGACAGTGGTGGTGGTATGTTCTTTAATGAAAATGGTGCTTGGCATATCAGAGGAGTTGTTTCATTAAGTGTTGTACGTGAAGATAAGGCAGTCTGTAATCCAAAACAATACGTTCTGTTTACTGATACTGCTAAATATTCAAATTGGATAGAAAAAGTTGTTTCATAATAATTTGGCAAAGTGATAAATAAAGTTTTAATATATTTTTTATAGCGCCAATGTTTTTATCAAACCACGTATAAATGTTTCCTCATATCAAGTGAATGAATCGTAAAGAAGATAACAACAAATTCACCTTAAGACAAACTTTAATTTCCGTTATATTTATATGAAATTTATTCAAATCAGAAACAAAACAAATTCCTATTTCCATTTCATCTAATTTTTACAAATTCCATCAACAAATATATGAATGAATCACCTTATCATTCAAAATCGAGTTGGAACTCCTAGTTTTATCCAAATAGATAGTCACAAAAAATTAATAACCTGTTCAAAATATAAACGTGCACCTAGACGTGAATTGACGCAAATCATGGCCTTCAGACAATTTCCAGGAATCACGTTTCATTTTAACAAAGGTACAATAAAGCATGTATCTTTTCAATAAGTTGAAGTAGTCTGTTTTGTTTTCAACTGTAACTGGTAAAAAATTAAAGCGGCAGACGATCACATTCAACATCATTTCATATAGTATGTAGGGTATGATACAAGTAGGAACACCCAGTAGATGACTTTGTTGAATGCAATACAAAAACGTGTCTCGCACTTAAGAATCAGAATTGTTATTGTATAAAAAACTTATTATCTTAAGCTCAAAAAATATCATTCAAACATTTGGTTAATAGATAATTTTCCCTCTGTCGAGATTTTCTTATCTCACAAATTGCTACAGACAACACAATTAGCATACCCTCCACAGGTCGTTATCTTACAATTTCTCTGAAAATTTCCGCCGTTCTTATCAATTTACCAAGGTTAACATGGATTTAAGGATTGCAAGAAAACATCATTAAAAGAGAATTTATCTCAGTTAACCTTAATTAGGTAATTTCGAACGTACTTATCCATAAGCGTTATTGATATTTCATCAAACGTATCTATGTAGATGGTACCTACTAGTTATATTTTCTCAAATTTCTAACCAACCTGTGCGGAATAAATTTTCTCATTTGAATATAAAATTAAAAATTAATTTCAAAAAATGCCATTTCAAGTCTTGACACTCGTGCCTTGGGCAATGTCATCGCTATGGCGATTGATTGTTTGAGTCAAGAAATTTTGCTTTCAAAACTTTTCCTTCAAGAGTGCCGACAACGACGCAAAAAAATAACAAGAAAAAAGTTAAAAAACATGAAAAATAACAACAAAAATTGGCAAAAAAGTTTTTTGTTCTCACTTTGGCACCTGACATAAACTTTGGAGTTTTCTCCTCGAACGTCCCATAATTCTTTTCCCTTTGTTCTTGTTTTAAAAACGAGATGTTAGATGAAGTAGGCATCACCACCGACAAATATGAGGCAGGTGTACATAAAGCAAAAAACACAGACGAAAGACACGACTTCACAAGATATAACTCCTTGTAAGGTTACAAGAAAACTGGAAAGTCTCCAGCGATAAGAACAGTCAGAAACTGTGACTTTCTCGAATTTTGATAACATCAACATTAGCTTGAAATACCTTTGACGATGATTTATCTGTATGAAACGCAACTCTGACATATCTCGCAATTTATGACACTCAATAATGTTTGAAACTGAAAATGAGCGAATGCTTTATCGTTCAGTCCCGTTTTAGGGGTTACTCAACCCTCAGTGAAAATCCAATGAACACGCTATAATTGAAGAGGGTCTCGCAATTTACGCAGGCATAATATTCACTTTGACAAATTGAGGTAAATTTTCTAAAAGCTTTACTTAATTATTCATCGGAAAAAGCATAAAATTATTGATTTTTTTTTTATTATTTAAAATATTTTTCGCAAACACCAAATATCTTTATTATTTGAAATCGTACAGACATGCTTCACTGAACCCCAATCAAAAATACAAAATATATGATGATGGCGAATAATTTTTGATACTTCGAAAAAGTTTCATTTCTCAGAAAACATAATTAAATATTTTTCGCAACAAAATTATTTAAGAAAAGTTTCAAACGACATTTTCCGTCTGATACAGAACGATAAATGTTGAAAGGACACCTATAATTACCCCGAGTCTGAGATGCAGGTGTTTGAAATTTCAACAGGATAAAATAAAAAATAAGGAGCGTGTCGAAGTTTATCTTATTTTGTCGTAGTATCATCAGGATTTTGATTCTTTGATAAGACATTTTATTACAAATTAGAATTCCTGACGCATTTAATCAGATTACTTTACGTTCTTTATATTAAAGCTAAAATCATCGCTTTAATCAAGAATGTTACCTTTATTAGCCATAATAAGTTTAGTATTAGAAATACTTTTGAAACAACAAAAACCTTCTTCATTTTCTTTCTTGTTGACAAAGTTTCAAGGTTTAAAAAACTTTCAAGTGCATTACAAAGCAAACTATGTTGCATATTTCAAATTTAAATGAAAATTCTTAAAAAAGGTTTAACAACATGCTGACTGATTTACTTTGAGTATAAAACAAAATCGAACTATGCAATTTATTTCAAGAGAAAATATACAGATTTTCGTATAGCAAAAAATTCTCATAAGCAAAAGCTTTCTGTTCCTTTGAAGACCAGAAAAAAACACGGAAGTGTATAGACTTTTTAGACAGTATCCACTTTCCTTTCGACATTCAGGAAACTTCTCTACATGAGTCTGGAAACGAGAGTGCACTTTTAAAAGATACAATCATCCATCCGCATCTAAAAGAAATTTAGAACTAATTTGGAATAGAGAATCTGCATTCGAAGCAAAAGATCGTATCACTTGAAAAAGTTTTTAATTGAAATAAACTTTTCATCTTTTAAACTACAAGACTGGAAATCTCTGAATTGTAGAACAAGAAGTGAGGGCGGGTAGTAAAACTTTTCACTATTTCAAAAATACATAGAATTAACGTACCTCAACTGGGATCCTCTAGAATCCATCTGATTTTTCTGAAACCTGCAAGGAACATAGTGACTATGTATGTTCCAATGGGATGATATCCTAACCTACATGTTAGGGATCATCATAAGTCATTGTGCATGTGTAAATATGTCCTCCTTTTATGCTGTTATTTCTGATTTTTTTACGTCGTCCTTTCAGTCTTCGGATTAGAAATATAAAATCGTATAAATTAACATTTGTGCAACGGAGTCTATGTTCGAAATCCAATCGGATGTTTGAATCCTGAATCCTGATTTCTAAAACCTTGCCACATACTAGCAAACAAAAACTTTTACATATCCAATAGACTGTTGTATACATGCATTTTGCATGCATTGCAGTTGAAAACAATTTTTTTTTCCAAGCAGGATTCGTTTGAATTTTTCCATTCGAGATGATTCTATGGTTGTGTCTTTTCTGAGATTTTCAATTGCAGCTTGAAAACGCAACAACCCCAACGACAGGTCTTGTTGGTTTTTGTTTGATTTTTCATGTATTTACAAAAAAAAAAAGAAATACATTTTTTTTCCCATGAAAAGCAGGAATGATGAAAAGAAGGCAACAGCCTCAAGTACTATACTTTTCAGTTGCATTGGGGCAAAGAGCAAATGCATTTCAGTTGGATACCTCTGAATGGGCCACAGCTCAGGATAATGCCCATTATGTGGTCTACCTACACTTTTCGAAGACAAAACGACTACACCAGAAGCTTCAGTACAAATATAGAATTTTGGTGTTGAATACAAGAAATCGAATAGAAAAAACACATTTTTTCGCTTTTATGCTTTTCTATATTTTTATTTCAATTTAAACGTTTGTACTTTAGCAACAGACCAAATTGCACTTCTTCTTTTGAATTCAGAGTGCAACTCAAACAAACTTATATAAACAAAGCATGTTGCAGTCTATGAGTTGTGGTTAGTGGATGTCAGATGTTTGTGGAATGAGTTAAACGTAGTGGTTTCTCTGTAACCAATTCAATGAAGAAACATGAACAGAAGTTTGCAAAAGGGATAGGAACCTACTATTTTATACCCTACAGCAACCTCTCATCTACCGCGTTCCTTTCGTTTCAATTATGATATTTGTGATATTATTTTTACAGGCGTTAATGTATTTCCAACATTCGTTTTATTCATATTTCATCCACAGTGATCTATTCAATGCCAACTGCAAATATAAACGTTTCAAGAGTGAAATCCTTTGCCGCGGTTCTGTATGACATTCACATCATTATAATCTGGTACTGTGTGAATACTACATCTGGATTTATTCCAGGAATGAAATTCTCTCAAACGCTCTGGACATCCGGAAAATGTCAGAAAAAACAACTAAATCCAAGAGAACGAGTTAGTTTCCCTGGTATTCACGGTTGACTGGCTTTATTTATGAACGACTACTGGCATTCTATGTTTCAAACGTTTTACCACACAAAATCAACACAAGAATGAATGCAGGTGAATGCTTTGAAACGATAATATACATCATAAGCTTATTCAAGAGCGTAGGAAAAAATTATTTTTTAAATTATATTACATAATAACCGATTTAAAAATCTTTCTTATTGAAAATGTTCTCAGTTTTTCACTTCAGAAAGGAAACAATTTCTATTACTTATTCACATAGAGGCTAAATCAAGAACTTTGTCCTTGCACCAAAGCTCCAGCATCTGGAATTTGAATTATGAGTTTGAAGAAGAGCGATTATTCTATTGGGTAAGCAATAAAAATTCATTCGTTTGGGTATTGTATAGTTTATTCATAGTACATACTGCCCCGTGGAAATATTACATACCTACACAAATTATATTTCATTCACATGTTGACGATATGTATAAAAAGATTTTTCTCCTCACTGTGACCTACACATGTATATGTCAACCAAACAATTTTAGGACTTATATTCATTCTACCTGCATCATGCATTTGGTATGAAGGTGTGCTAGGGAACATGGATCTCTTGTAATGAATATGAAGTGACTAAAGTATAACGTAGGATATTCGAGAGCTCTAAGAAATTGTTTACTTTACTGAAGGGAGATTAACTTTGAATCGAAATAGTTTCTATCAAGATCTACAAATTAAAAAACTTGGTTTGTTTCTATGTTTCAAGTTGTTAATACACAAACAAAGAGTTGAGTAAATAAACAGTATGAAAAGGAAAGAAGTTAAACACTGAAATAGTCACAGAAGAGTATTGTGTATGTAACTAACCTCATTTGATGTAAGCTTGAAGGATATCAAACATTGCATATGTATTACAAGGACACGCTAAATAAGTTCTTTTTATCCTCGAAATGATGTTTGAAAAAACCCGTCACTCAATTATTCCTGTATCCATTAAACCATCAATACAATGTCCTCGAAACAGAATATTAACTTGTGGTAAAATTAATCTTTTCAAATTCGACAACATAATTAGGTTATAAACGATCAATCAATATTTGATGTATTTTTTATATTCTACAGGCGAAATTCATTTCATCGCCAAGTAAGCGTCAATACAAATCGATGTTCATTAAAACCATTTCAATTTTAGTACTACGTTTACTCCATCCAACATAGTGTGAGTATCATCTATTATACACTCAGCTTTTAGAATTTTCCTGGCAATATTCCAAAAAGTTGCAAAAAATTTTAGCTATCTGAAAATAATGAATGAATATATTCATCGGTTTCAAAGATATCTCTAAAGTTATGTCTTGCGATATAAGCAGAAATGAAGGAAAAACTACAAAGAAGAAAATCAAGTTTTCCAGCAAAGAAAATCAATGAAAACTCCTGTTCAAAATGCTACTGCTTATCTTGAAAAACATAAATCTCAGACGCCACTTAACTCCAATCAGGACATTATTCTTCTACAATTAAAACTTTTTTTTCTGATTGTATATTACATATAATGAATATTTGAAAAAAATTTAAACTGATTTTCATGTTATCCGAAAAGATTCATTTTTCATAAGAACGGAATAAGAAAAAACTTGTTGAAGCAATCTTTCGCCAATTTTCGTTTTATAATTTTTTTTCCCGTACCACGAGTCCCCATGAGTTTTCATTTTTATGTTACTAAGGAAAAATCTTTAAAGATATCTTTAAGATTAGCTACAATATCTAAACGTGCCAGTAAAATTTGATAGGGATCTGTGGTTGTATTTGTAAGGATCAGAAAATTTCAACGAAATAACAAATCCAATGATGGAAAATATTCGAAATATTACAGAAACAATAAAACACAATTAATCACACAAACAGGGATTTGTTTGCCCTGGTTTATATGAGAACATCTGAGATTTGAGATTATAATACTTCATCTCGGAATCCTGGTTACTAATGCCATTGAAATACATTTTATAAGTCCTGATTCAAATAAAGTAAAAGGAAAAATTTCCACTGCAAAATAGGGAATAGAAAATCTGAGAAGCATGATGATGATGGATATAATTTTATCGTGCTTTTAAACAGATTATCTCATTATTTACAGAATATTTTGTATGTTTCCTGTTATTCCTGTTATCCTAGACAGGATTCCCTCTGGGTTAGTAAAAGATGAAATCAAAATAAGATTTAAGTGGTCGCGGGGTGCATTATTGTGGAGTTTTGAAAACATTCCAACCGATGGCTGGAAAAGTTTCTCCTTTTGGGCATTATTACAAGGACTATACCATTTTTATTTTCATTTTCCTGTAACAGAAAATTTGTAATCGAAAGGAGATTAAACTGACATAACAGGAATTGTCCTTTTCTTATGATTTCAATTTCATATCAAACGGATATATCCATAATACGATTTTGTCGGGAGGATTTTTAGTAACGTTGTTGTCGAATCAACCGAATATTTCATATTTTCTTGATATGATATGTATCAAGAAAAACTTATAAGATTTTCTTAATACCACGCGGGATATATGCCACGTACTGTTCGTATAACATTTGACAACATACTGCTACAAAACATTTCATATCCTTCTCTTTGGATATAATATGAAAATATTATTTCCTTCCAATTATTACAGTATCCCTTCTGGGCATCGTATAATTGGCAAATGTTTGTACAAATTTGTCATCCTTTCCACAAAAAAAATATACATTGGGAATCGTTTTGTCTTTGTCAAAACCAACAATGATTGTTTTTAAAACTAATATAAAAGTTATTGAAAGCTTACATAAATATGAGCTTCAGGGATACACATAAACTGCATTTACATAAATGTATACTCAAGTCTTATACAATACATTTCCCTAGAAAACACTTAATTGATTCTTATATCTTTACTTCAATAATTTTCATGCTAAAAATTACAAACAATCCACCTCTGTATGAAATTGCTACATGCATCAAATGATCTCCTAATCACATAATCGAGCTTTACCTAATCACAAATCAAAATAAAGTTACATGAAATTTTTTAAAAATCGAATGAAGGCAAAAATTATTTTTAAGCTTGTAAGGATGCTACTGCTTGAAAATTTCATTAGTGTACAAATACGAAAGTGTCCTTGACGCTTCACGAAGTATAGATATATACTCTTGAATATATATATATACGAGCTTAATTCTCATGACATTAAAAAACACCAATAAAAATGTCAAATTGAAGCTATTCCTCTTTTCTTTTGGCCAACAGCTTTTACTCACTATATAGAGTCCTGAAATGAAGGAGACGTCTTAATGATATTTTCAAAGAAAATCCTATAAAAATAAGTTTGAAGCAGTTGAGTAAGTGAGTAAGTGTCTAAAGAAATTCTCCAGTTAAAAGAGACGAAATGAAAGGACTATTCTTTCCACTTGAACCATGATGAAAATTCGCCCTTCGTTTTTCCTTGATTACAAAAAAAGGATTTTATTGTTATTTTTGCACCAGAAAGCAATGTAGCTCCTTTGAGTTCATCCTCTTAAAGGATACAAAAGGAATAATTGAGAGTGTTAGATTCGTGTCATAACACTTCATTTCGGTTGACAAAACTTAAAGAATCCCTTTTTCTACAACGAATGGAAATATCTTGAAGGGGAGTCATATCGGATGGAACTTGGGTTTTAAGGGATTTTTTGGAAACTCAATTTAATTTCATAAGGATGTAATATCTTGATGATACAATTACAGTTTTTTTCTACGGATGTTCCGAAATAAAAGCAGTCATCTGGATATCAACCCAATGTTATGAAAGTGTAAGTTTCAAGTGTCATTCAAATTATCCTAATTTTTCCGGGGACCATCTGATACAAAGCATGGCATTGTTCACAATCCATGTATTTTGTTATTGAATTTATCAATTGATTGGATCATGTTTGATAATTTGTAAATAAACGCAAGACGAAAAAATTTTTTGGAAAAAGGACGACAGGACCAAAGACGAGATCAACAAAGGCGGAATACTTTTACTTTCGATTTGTCTTTTTGTCTGGTATCTTCTTTTATCCTTGCGGGTATTGTAATGAAATTGAATTCTTTTGAAGGCGATATGAGACAAACGAAATGTATCCAACGTGGTTTTTCTGTGAAGAAACGTTGTGTCCTTGAATAGAACCTTTTGGAACTTTCTCAAACTCCAGACTATTAATCTCATGCAAAATGGGAGTCCATACAACTAAGATTCGTTCCTTAATTTTTTAAGGTCGTGTTTTGTCCCATTTTGAATATCTTTTTTATGTTATCCTCTACTTTTTTTCTTTTTCTTTTTTTTTACTTTATTTACTTGGTTGCCCTCGTTTATACTCATAGCCTTTTATCACTTTAATGCAATTTATTTGCCACTCAGTATTACTTTCGCTTAACACTAAAGGACAAATGATGAGGGGGCCAGTAGAGCCTGAGGGACCTACTAAGTCATGGAAAAATTTCCAGCTATGAATCCTAAAAGCATTCCATGGAAAAGAAAAAATTAAACGAAGAAAAAACGCACTAAGTCTTGGTTTAGATGTTCACAGATTTCCCAGATTTTGGTATTTTCCTGGGATCTATATCATTTTGTCCTTTTGGTATTTCTGTTCTTCTATTCCCTTTGAGATTTTCAACACCTTTAGCTTTGCAAAATAATGCTAGGAGGAGCTGTATAACACTCACCATTCCTACATAATTCAAATTCTTGTAACTTTCCTATTGAATGTCTTACTATATATGTGTATTGTATCTATGTACAAAAAGTCCCAAACCGCGATTTTATTTGCAAGTTTCACCATATTTTTTTTAAATATTGTTGAAAATTTCGTCTTCAATTTGTCTTTCAATATAAAATATCCTTGAACGGAAAGAAGAGCGGCGAACTGTTGTACAATGTGCGTTTCATTGCCGGTCCCTTACACAAAATCTTGGAGTGTGTTGTAAATGAATTTGTTAGAAAATTGGATTTTTTCCATTTCATCAAATGAGAAAATCATGCAAATTCACTGAGTCCTCCGAGCATCTGAACTTGATAGTAGTAGAACTTTTGTATTCTGTCGCTACATCGTAGAGACTGGGACTATATTAAAGTGTGTTACTTCCATTGCAGTATAGCCATATCGTCACAAATCGAAAGAATAAAGACTTGGAACCACACATTTTGGCACTTACAATTTATTGGTTACCACCATCACCATCACCATCACCATCACCGCCACCCTTCGATGGATCAGCAAAACGAAATTTTAAAATTTCTTCCCTCAACTTTTCTCTTCGTCTTGTCGAGGTTTTAATTTCATTCCTGTCTATTCATTTTATATTGCCCTAAACGATTTCTAAAGAATTAAAATATCGATTGCTGGCAAATTCTTTTCCAGTGAATTTTAAATTATTTGCCAAAAATTCGCTCTATTTGTACGTCAGGACATTCCCATTTGTCCTTTAATCGATCAAGTTTAAGACCATTTGGTGGTAGATATTCAAATTGCGAACAAATTTTGTGAGTACACTTTCAGTTCAATATATGTATTAGGTATATAACACGAGAAACCTTTAAAAGAAACTTTTTATAAATTGAACTGATTCATTGTCTTTTGAAACTATTATGCAACGTTGTATGACTTGAGCCTTGGTATATTTTGGGGAAATTATCACATGAATTCCAGAAAAATCATTCGATTTGTGTCAACAACCTAATATTGCAACTACAAATAAATTTGAGTGCGATATTTCGATATATCAACATTTTAGTACATCGACAACAACAATAGTGATATTTTTAAAAATCCAAGCAATACATTCTCTTGTCAAGCTGTTAAAAAATCATTCGTGAAAGTATTCACCCTTATTCTGAAAATGTTAAGATATCATCTATAAACATGATAGCATTTCAACAGATCCAATTCCATCTCAATTGAATTTACCATAGAATCAAAATCTGATTCTGAAATTAAGGATTTAGATCTGTAGAGTCATCTTAACCAGCTAGACCAGCCAGCACCAAGTCGGGAATGAATACAGACATGAGCATGTGGTATTGTAGCGTTGGAATGAGAATTAATTAAAGAAAATCAGTTCCGTATCCAACATCATTATCAGCTTCATCTTATTCTAAGGATCTGGGGTATTTTATCTTATTGCCCTTCGTTTGAGTTCAACAGAGAAGGATCTGGATAATTGGGATTAGAGAGTTTTTCTTTCTTATGATCCTGTTTCTTCACAATACATTTCTTTCGATATTATGAGATGCTCTTGAGTTTCATGACAATAACACAAATGGTAAAGGATATGATAACCTTTTTTTCCTCTTTACATTTCTTATTCCATTTATCCGAGTATGCTTTTCTTAAAAGCACCAAGGATATGCTCTAATCATCACAAAATGATGATCGAGGGCTTTAGCTTCTCTAGATAAACTATTTATCGATTACACATTCACCCCTGGGTTAAGGCTAATTCACAACCATTCGTGTTCATGCTCGGCAATGAAGTTTTTCCAAGCATGGTGTGGTCTTATTACCATAAACATAACAGCAACTGCTTTTAGTATTTTCAATTACCATTTTTTCCAGACTCAAAGAAAATTGCTCGAAAATTTCAGAACACATTCCTTAAACCACAAACTTGTCATACACATATTTTCAAGAGATATTGATTCCTTATCCTTTCACATCCCCATTTTTTTTTTTTTTTAGCATTAAAAAAACAACATTAACGATGCTTTTCTACGCATATCTATATTGACTAAATGGATTTGAGATGGCACTCAGCCTCTAAATTTAGAGTTTGATAATTATCTTCTAGATCACAAGAACCTTTAGGGTATAAGTGTTTGCAAATATGGGTGTAATTCGTTTCGATTTATTTGTCAAGATTTCCGGTTTTTGATGTTTTCTTTACCATTTCTGATAATATCCTCAGCATCACAATCAATAAAAACAGCTTCCAGTAGCTTCAACTCCACACACTTGCCAAACCAAGAATAGTTTCCAAAAGGCTAATGTATGTTTAGCATGATTTTCGATTATTTAAGAAACTCCTACACCGAAAACGTTACTCAACACCATTTCACACGCCTCCCCGATAGGTATATATAATACATATATTCCATGTTTATTATTCTTTTTCCTGAAAAAAAAAATCTTAAAAAATTACCGGATATAAAGAAGCTTTCTAAAGGAAATTATAATTTTTCACCATCCCATATCTTAATGAAATTTGCTTACAAGTTCAACAAACGATTTATCTGCACGAAACGCATCGAAATTAGAATACAGGAAAAGGGATAACAACCTTACATAAATATGAAGATTATTGCGAAAGATAGAACGTTCCAGATTAGCAAAGTTCTTCTTATTGTTTTAAAATATAATACCAACAGCCAAAATTCAATTTTCGGCTACATAAAATAGTTTTAGGACTTTTATATATGTTTTGTCGGCTTAAAACCTCCTCAACCTTTTCAAAATGATATAAGCAATTGATAATGTGGGGTAATCAGTTTTAAAAATCGATTTTGGCAACAAAGCTTCCTGAGCTTCCTTGAACCGGAAAAACTTTAAGCGCACTTTTCTAGCAAACTATGTTTTATAGGAGTTTATAGATATTATAGAACAAAACAAAATCAAACCAGCCATATAACTGAAAAGTTACACGTAAAAAACACAACTCTACCTCTGATGTCGTGCACTCGGGTAAAAAGTGTAGCAATTGACGATCTTTAGATTTTAAACTATCTTTTCCACCATTATTAAATGCAATCTTACGACATGTAATTTTCGTACGATGCGTCATGACCGAGTGCAAATGCAGCAACGACTGCAAGAAAGCGTCACTTTACACCTCCGATGCATACAATAGTTTATGCAACAAATTCGTGGAAAGATGAATTTGAGACTAATATTCGCGCGAATCTGTACTAAATTAAAAGTTGTACTTTATGCACTAGTGTGGTATAATAGGATAAGAGTTTAGGGTGTTTGGGAATCGGACATTTTACGCACGCAAAACGCACATCGAAAATTAAACCTTGGAAGCCAGTGTTACATAAAATATTTTATTGATAACACATTCATGCATATAAAGCGCCAGCTACCTAGCTAAACAAAAATAATTGTCTGTCCAGTTTTCTTCACAACATTCCCTTTTGTTTCAATGCTAATATCAGTTAAGAAAAATCAATAAAACCAAATTGTACAAACAAATAACTCCATTTAATATCTGAAGATTATTTCAATTAAAGTTTGACGTATGAATTTTGGCGCCAAATCAGCTGATATCCACGAACACACTCTTAGAAAAGTTGTTCGGACACTGCTTTGACATGTGTTTTCTTTGAGATTGTACTGTTTACAAACATTGATAGCTCACGCTCGATTGTTTTGATTGAGCTTATTGACCTTTAGTCATTTGTGGAATGTCAGTTTTCTTATCACGTAAGATATTTGTCAACCCACGTGGTTTTATATGCGAAATTACAAAAATCTGGAAAATTCATGTACTCATTTTCCGAATGAATGAAAGAATTCTCCTTGAATTTTGACTTCAAGTGATACCAATGGGAGTAGTAAATGCAAAAGTATCAATGAATAGAATAACGTAGAATTTTGTAATATTGAAATAGAACTTGCACATCATTAAGTGACTTACCTTAAAATATGATTAAAATAAGTTTTTCTGCATAATTTTTAAGTAAAACAGCCTTAAAAAGTTAAAAATTCACTTAAACTAATTAAATAAAACAGCAAAAGCCGAACAATGTCATTTAGAGAGCAAATGAAAACACACGTAAACGTCAAATGATTTGCTGCGCGAAGTCTGCAAACAAATAACAACAGGAATCTGAAATCAACAAAAATATTTTTGTAATTCATTGTGTGTAGTGCGCCTACTCTCTATCCATTCACAAATCCAAACAAACAAATTTGAACACAATTTGTCCTGAATAAGGAAAGTGATATATTCTGACATTGAAGTTAATGCCCTTCCTCTTGGTATTCATTCGTAGGCTGCGCCAAAATCTTGGGAATCAAAAATAGACTCCAATTAAGAAGCAGCATGAATTTCCGACCTGTTGAAGTCTAATTGGAGTTCAGTTATAAGTTTTGAATTTGTGGTTTTTATAATTTTGCACAATTTATTCAACACGTTGCCGTAAAAACCTTAGTAATTTTCATAATAGGTTCAGAAGCTTTACGTATAATGAAATATATTAAGAGTCCTGTGAATTCCGAAAACAGGGAGATTAGAATATACCTATAACGTTTACTTCTTGAAAGTGGCAATTGATTCCAACGACATCCACCTACATGTTGAAATTTTTGTGATTAAATTTATTTCCAAAATGTTCGATCTAATTCTTGATTCTTAATATTCAGCAGCAAAAAGATCTACATGTGTGAATTTCCGTTTAATGGATTTTATTTCATCTTAATTACAATTTCAAAATACTTAAACGTGTCACCATTGACGACCAGGAATTCCTTTTTACGTTTTATGGAATTCCAATTCTCAGTTAGTGGATGAATTTTACCTTTCCACTTTAGTTTTGGATAAAGACATTCAATTTTGGTGCGAAATTTCTGCACATCCTCATCGTTCCCACAGTACCAAACGAAAATTGCATATTTCTTGTTGTCGGTATCTGTAGAAGCTTTGGCTGTTGAAAGCACGTCTGTACTAATGGGGTTTCCACCATTTGAATGAATACTAGTCGTATTACGGAAAAAACTTCCGGAAAACGTAGCTGGACTTCTTTCACTCACATTACCTTGTGAATTGCTTCTATAGCTGCAACAGCTATCCTGACTACTACTTCTACTAATACTGCTGCTCATGCTGCTACTAGTGCTACAAGTGCTGACACTGCTACGATAGTCGTCTCCCTCAATATCGCTCAGAGGTATTTTGACGATAAAAAATAAATTCTGTTCGAATTCCTTTCCGTTCTCTAATGGAAATGACTGATGCGAACTAGGTTCCAACTTCAGAGTCAGTCCAGAAATTGAGTTATCAGTGAGTTCGATTGGAATTAGTTCACCGTAGCTTCCGTAATATTGATTGACTGGCATGTCGTGGTGCCTCTGTAAATGGGTCAGAATACTCCATTGGTTATACAACTTGCATGATTCAGTGACGCCATTTTCAGCACAAGATTTCCCAGTTGGACAATGATATATTTTATCGTTAATACTATAAGTTGAATTAGTTTTGGTTTGTGATAACTTGACTTCTATAGTTTTCTTGAAAACTCGTCCATGTTCATTTTCGCTTTTGGGATTTGACGGATTTGCTGACAACATTCCGGAAACAGGATGAGATACAGACGTTGCTGTACAAGATCCGGTCATCAAAGTTTGTTCATGGCAGGCTATTTCATTATCGTTTTTCTTCACTGTAAGAAAACAAATTTTTTTTTGTTTAATAATAAAACATCCTTTCATTTCATACATTCACACTCAACATGTTAGAGTTAGGAAACAATTCGTTATCATAAGAAACTTCACACAGGATTAAACTCAAAACAATTTTACTTATATGATATAACTCACCGTCACAAGGAAAACTTTCTACGAGAAGTGTAAACAATTTATCAGACAGAAGGCATCTTCCTCTTGGTCCTAGTGATACTCGACAAACAGGACACTTGTGTGTCCGACCACGGCAACTGTTACAAAGTACGTGACCATTGCAGCACTGCCATCCCGGTGGTTTAACTACCTATTATCAAGAGAATTGTATCATTTTCGTTTCAGTTATCTAGGTACCACATGAAATTATCCTTCTATAAGTTTTCTACATTGGTATAGATATCTATGTATGAATATATGAAACCGATTTAGGTTTAAGAGATACACATTTCTGCGGTAGGAAAAACATGTGCCTCCACACCTTAACTGTGTGGTCATATATCAACAAGGAGATAATGTTACAAGCTTATGTTCATGTGTTCATAATATCTACTTCTATTGTATGTTATAAATGTTACATGTAGTGTATTCGTTCCCTGATGATAGGAACAGTAATGAATTTGTCCAGTAACTTACTTAAACACAAATTTATATCTCTTACTATCAAAATGCCTTTCAGCGATTTTATCGTTTTAGAGAAAGTCACTTTATAAGCATTAAAGGGACTAAGGTATAGGTATATAGGTACAACAATGACTGGACGATACATTGTGATATGCAATATGACAACATGTGTATGATTTTCATACCTCCAAGCAAATCGGACATTCAAGTAATTGAGCGATACTTTGCAGACAGGATGCATACTTTTGCAGTGATTGTTGATTTATGATCTGAAAATAAAAATATAATAGATTATCAAAAGTCTGATATAGATGTTTTTCCATGACCTTTCTAACAAATTGAAATTCATTATGAAGCGGCATATATGAAGAGATATGTACGTGACAAACACACAAGGTGTCACTAATGTATTTTACGCTTCAAAAACTATTTCACAGAAAGGCGTTAATTGAGTTTGAAAAATTTAAAAACAAAGAACGGCTGGTTCAGTCAATTTATGTGACAACTTTATCATTTTATCAAACAACAATTTTGATGGAAAATTTAAAATTTTATTTACCTTTTGATCTATTCTGTTTCTCCAAACCAGAAAGTCAACTGTTTTTCCACCATTCCCCCAGTGTGTCCTCACAATATTAGCCAACTCTGATATTCTTTGTCCCAAGATGTCATGACCATTAACTTCAAGTACAACATCGCCATCATGAACTCCAGCTATGCTTGCTCCTGAGTTTGGCTGAACACCTCTAACCCAAGGATATGGATCCCATGGTGTACGGCTTAAATGAACTCCTATAGTACCATCTGAACTTATGCTTATCTTACATAGTTTTGTCACTTTATCACGATGTGAGCATTTAATCTTCTCTTGCGACATAACGCATTGAATTTTTCTTAAATTACAATTGGAACTAAATAGTTTAAGAAGCCTGGAAAAGATAATATATTGCTACATGACTTTTGACAAATATAATTATAATAAAAGTTATGAAAACATTAATCGCCTCAATCGACAGATTTAATGATGCAGAGATACGATAACATCCGCCAAAGGCTTATCGCAACAAAGTTTCTTAGAAGATAATAAGCCATATATCAATCAAAAATCCGGAAAAGTTTTCTAAGGTGAAATTTTATGAAAGTGTGTTATGAAACATTTTTCATCGTTTGATGGAACATTTTTTCATTATAACACCCGCTATGCCGAATCATTTTTGATTGGCCATGGAAAGAGTTATTGTAATTTAGGTTCGTTTAAATTTTTATATGAATTTAAATGTTTGCAGAAGACACAGTATATTTTTATTTTGCGAGGTGTGTTATTAGTTACATAAAAAATTTGTCAAACCTGACATACAAGTACAAAATTTATAGCTACATTGCGACAAGCAAAATGAAACAACAGGAGGTATAACATTTAACATGATGTTCATTACATTCACATTTATAGTGTGCACTTGGTTCAACATAATAACTTTAAAATCAAAATGATATTGCAGTCAAAAAGTTATCATCTGCATTTTAGTTTTTGGAACTTAAAGCATATTGTCTCTTATGAATCTTGAACATGTTAAACACTTCATACTTTGAAAACATTTACGTGTACACAAACTAGATAGACATCACTCTTAATTTTTCAAACGAACAGAACAATGTCAAGGTGTCAATCGCTAAAGCGAATGCCAAACAAACATTTAAAATGTCTTATAAATAATTCAGTTGTTATATTCTTTTAAATTATTTTCAATATTTGCTTACTACAAACTTGTTTTCCGGGTAACATTAATATTTGAACATTTAAATCACAAATAACCACTTCAAAAGATAAAGAAAATGTAAAGGATTCTTTACTGCTACTTACTATAGACTACGATTCGAAATTGAAATCCGAGTAATTTAGAATCGACTAGATTATATCCACTTTATTAAGCTAATTGATCACAAGTGGCTTATAGTACTTATCCAGCTTTCTGAACGTGTTGCTATGAAAACAATTTGAAAAGTTTCAAAGAGAAACTCAATATTAACAAAATAGTACCTGATTTAGGCAATGACTATTTCATTACACTTAAAAGCCTTGAAATAAAATTAACTGATTTTTCAGTGCATTTACGCTTTTCGTTTCACTGACACTGGCACATTACGTATAAGTAAATTAAAAGGTGATTTACTTAAAACCGTAAATTTTTTTTAAGCTAGAACGATTTTCATATTATTAAGCAATTATCATTACAATGTCATGTTCATACCATCAAGACACAGAAATAAAAACAAATTATGTTCACAAATTTACAACTTGCTGAATCTACTTAAAGCATTTTAACACGAAACTTTTCTTTAGTTCTGTTCAATAATCTTAAACTTCTGAAGGTAAACTCGAAACTCTTTTAGCACCGCAGATCAGACAATATTGGTTGAGAAAACTTTATTACAACCACTTCACGAGTTACCTAATCGTTTGATTGCATGTTATTGGATTTTACAGAAACAAAACCGTTTGACTGAATGAGTATCTCTTCGTGTACTGTTATTGTCCCACTTTTCTAATACCACGAACAAAGGTGAACTGAGTAGTTACTCCGAGAAGCAAGTGATCTTAAAGAATATATCTTTATGATTGTGATCACATTAAATTCAAATTGAGCGGTTCGTAATTACACTTTGTTAACAGTTAAAAGTCAATGACAAGGTGATTAGCTAGAACGTCTTTTGTCTTCTTATCAGCTCATTGCACTATTCAACACTCAACAAGTGATCCAACTTTCTTGAGCCACAAACCGGTGTAAAAAATAAATCAAATCAAATCTCAAGACGATACGTGCTCTTCCAATACCTTTGTTATGAATGAGATATCCGAAAGTCTTCAGGTTGAAGAGAAGTTTGCTTTCGAATACTGTAGACTCTTGTTGTCACCTACTCATACCTCACCTTTTTCTTACCACGGAACCAGCTGGCTACCTCCGGATGAGGTTGTTGTTAATTTTTTGTTTTCGTCTCCCATCCGCGGTGTCTTAACATCTTCCAAATGCTTGAGTGTTGCATTAAATAACACTAATTGAATTGCAAATTAGATGCGATTTTAACTGATTAACCTACGATATATGTTCCTACAAGTATCTTACGTTTGGAAAATAGTGACAAAAATTTTGGCTTATTACATCTTTACTTTTACGTAAGACATTTTCTAAAATTTTACCGTAATTCTAAACAGTTTTGTGACTGAATGTAGCAAAAGTTATAGAAAAAAAGCTTCGAAACAATCAAGGTTAACTTTTTGTGCGGTAACCTACTTTGAAGAAAAACTCTGAATTTATAAAATTTTCTTAGAAGGGACTGTAAACAAATTCTGATGTATGAGAAACACGCAAACGGAAGATCATAGCGTAGTGGTAAATGAGACATAGTAGTTAAATGGGTTAAGTCACTGAAACGTTTTATTCAAGGCCAGATCTTCGGGGAATAAACATTTGAATCTTTGACCATCGCACAAACACACTCTCCGAGTGTGTAAATTTATCAAAAAAATATTTAAAAATTTCTTATTCTGCACACAAGATAACTTTTGATAAGTTTCAGTCCCTTAAAAATCAAAAATTTTGCTTTATCAAATCATCCGAAGTTGTGAACTTAACATCCTGGTTAATTCAAAATTATAACATTAAATTGTCTACTTGATTTGACAATTCATGTGGTTATTTTAGTGCTTGTGCTATAACGTATACATATTCACTACACACGTTTCATAAAACCTGTAGAAAATTTCCACAGGAAACCTTTAACTCAGTCATTTATTGAACTCTCATACAGTGAAAAGTTGTTAAAGGAGCACTTAAATGCTTACAACCTGATGATAACTTTTTACGATGTAGAAAGGTGATCGTTCAAGACCTTCAAGGCAGACTGTTATACGCTTGAAAGAGATTTAAAACCAATACGTGTATGAAATATGAACAAAATTCTTGAGCAATATAACCTGCACTTGTCCTTCTCATATTTACATTACCAACGGAAGCTAGGAAGTTTGTATTCATATCAAATGAAATTTTATTAGGTTTACTTTGTTACCTCATGTCTTGGAAGAGTTCAACGAATTTGTTAACATCATAATAGGATACAAACACAGGTATGCTTCGTAAATATTGTATTACACGTGAATAACATGAAAAGTTTGATATGAATTCGCCTGAGACAATAATCCCATGATACTATAATCAAATAAGGTTAAAATCTGCTTTTCTTTGTAAGAAATAAAGTAAATTCATCTACAAATCTTACACAACGTTAGGCTACACCACATACAAAAACTTATACATATTATAGTTATTTGCTTACAAAATTCCAGCCAAAATTTGTATCTTGTTGCGAATCTTGTACTTAAAACTTCTTCTCAATACTTGAATATAATACATATATAAAAAATAGGATTCTATTATTGACTATTTCTTCAATAATTTATAGGGAGAAATTCATTGAAAGAATGACCAAATCAGAACAACAGCTTGGAAAAAATGAAAAGATTGACATGTTTTAACGTTCTCCACAACATCCTTGAGAGATCACAGGCACATCATTATTACACGAGATATCATTCATCGAGCCTAATCCGATTTCCATTTCGCAAACAATAAATTCGAGGACATGTGCTTATCATACAATAGCCTTACAACAAACACAAACTGCTTTCAAAATATCATCATATTTACACACATCATTGAGAAATCTCACGAACTGAAAAAAAAAATCAAGTAAATTAAACACAAAAACCGATTTCAATTGAAAATTTTATTCATTCCTGCACTTAACATCTACACGTAACACAAGATCCTTTTCATTACTAAACGTCGCACTTAACGTTTCATAGTCATAAGAGATTCCCATTCGACGTTCCAAAACATCCTGCCACGACATTTTAGTCAACGAGTACACAATTGACCTCGTTGTCAATTCCCTCTGCAAGACCTTATCTTGCACTCGATTTCTGATCCTTGCTTCTAGCATGTATTGGGAACTCTCCTCTTCGGATCCTTGCAGAAGTGCTGAAGTAAAAATGCTCTCATCACTAAAATATGAGAAAAAAGTATGAAAGTATTACAAAAAAATATCGCTAGACTAAAGGGATAAGGGACCAAGAAGAGGTACTCTTGTAGTAAGGAGTACGTGTTTAAATTAAAATATAAAATTTCAATGAAATATCAAGGACTTTGCCTACTTGAATCCTTACTTATTGATTCTTAATTTCACCCAGAATTGTTTGCCATCGAGAAGGACTATCAGACAAGCATCCTCAACTGGTTCCCTAGGAGGGATTGAGATTTCAGCACCGGATGTAGCAAAACATATAATTGGAGTATTGTGATGCACTTGAACATGATGTGCAAGCGATGAAGCTAAAAAAATGTGTTTGAAAAATCGATTAGAGACAAAAATATTTCTTAGTAACTAGGTAGGTACTATTAGATTAAGAACCCTTGCCTTTACTCTCAATTTTGCAAATATTCCCAGTAGGGCATCGGAAAGCAATTTCTGGAGCGCTGCTCGGAATGGACAACACCAACGGAATCTGGCGAGGTTCTATCTCATTCATATGCTCAACTGACGAGTTACAAGATGCAGGTGAACGAACAATGAAACGATTCCTTAAACCAGCTCCACCAACATGGTTGTTGGAATTCAGGGTTTGTTGGTAAAGGACGATATCTTGTTTTGATAGATCGTTGGCTGACAAAGACATCTGTTTCCCATTCGCTATTGGTTCTACAGTTAATTGGCGATTGATTTCTCTGCGAGAACTGATATTATCCAGAGATGTTGCTTTTCCCATAATTCTAGCCAGAAATTTGTGTGTTGGTGTGTGAATCATTTGTGATGACATCTTCTTCATATTTGAGTTAGGATTCTTCTTGCATCTAACACCAAACAGTTTCTCACGCATCTTTGCACTGGAATCCTGTTCAATGTTGAAAACTTCTCGGATGGAATTGTAAATTTGCTCAGATATCAATGACCTTGTTTGGATGTACTTCTCACGACACATTGGACATCTGTTAGCCTTCTTATGGCACATAAGGCATATTAAATGACCATTGACACACTGAATGCATGGTGGTGGAATCGTGTCCATGCACACTGGACACTCTAGAGCTGTAAATATGACTTGCATGCATGAAGATAACCGCTTGAGATTGAGAGGCATCGGGCCACAACATAAAGACTTTTGAATTAAATATGTATGATCAAAAATGTTTTATAATTTAACAAGCTAATTACCTCGGGATCACAGCATGTTTCAGAACTGGTTCTCCACAACAAAACAGATACATCGTTCTGTCTGTTCTTAACTAATTCAGCTACTTCGCATACTTTTCTTCCAAGTATATCTTCGCCGTTAATCTGAAATTTGCAATAATAATCAAACAGAAAGCGAAAGCCGTTTTCAATTACAAAATGACAAATATCGACTGTGTACTATCAGGAGTCATGTTGTTTTATCGCCATTTTGTCCAGAAACTAGTAAAGTTTCCCATCTTTCTCCAGGTAAACTATTTGTTCAACTGATATCAACATGATAATCCACAGCTTTTATTGACGTTATGTATTGTTCTCACTGATATGGATAAGATTTCACATTGTCTACTAACCTCTAGAATGCAATCACCAACTCTTAGTCCAAAAATGTCTGCTGGTGTTCCTTCATCGACCGCACTTACCTGTTTAGGTATATGTATATCAGAAAGCACTACTGTTAAGGCAAACTAAACATACCCATGGATAAGGATCCCACTTGCTTCGTGATAAATGAAACCCACAGGAGCCATTGTCTGCTTTCGAGATCTGCAATAGTCGAACTGAAGACTGCGATTGGTCTTTCGTGTTAGCCCCACTACAATCTGTCACTAAAGAACTGACTGCAGCTGAATTTTTGGGAGATACTTCAACCATTCCTTGAATTTAAAACACAATCACATTAAAGTGTTCTCAAATTCATAACAAGCACTGAATTACTACTTGACTAGTCAGACGTCTATGATAAAACCGAACAAGAGAAACTGTTACACACCTAATCACCCGTAACAAGAAAAATATTCGCGGAGAAATGTTACTCGAATGGAAAAAACCAGTTCCATAATATATTTAATAAAACGAAAAAGCAATACTGCTTTTTACTTGCGAATTATTAAATTTGGATGTCTTGAAATCATTAGGACGACCTTAACCTCGATTCAAGCTTGCTCAAGTTTTCACTTTTAGCACAACTCAATAACTGATTTTCGAAAAACCATCGCTGGTATATTGCAAGATGATTTTATCGTTCCACTTCACAGAAATACAATTTCAGAAATAAGTTATAATTTATTTTGATATCTTCGTTCCAGTTGAACCACAAATAACAATTTTTCTCTTGACATTGATCTAATACTTTCATGACACCAGACAGAATGAGTTTGCATATCAAATAAGGTCTTTCATTCTTGTCTTATGGTTGGGTCTATCTAATGAAATTTTTAACGTTGAAAATTGTTCACTGTCGTCTCTACACCGACAATTCTTTACGAACCGAAATCATCATCATGCGAGTTGCACCACACGCTTGTTAAATCTAACACGAAGCTGCGAACAGAATTTGAGCGTTTAATGCCCCACGAACTAATGACAATTGGCAGTTGAAATCAAAGCAAAAGCTATAAGACATGATCATGGAACGTAGTTACTATCAAGTCTAACAAAGTCGCTTAGTGGTCGAGTTTCTTTCGTGTTTACATCATTACGTTCATGATAAAAGCATTGGTATCTATACTAACATAATAAATTCAATAATCACAAAACAGGAAAAGAATTGGAACTGTTAAACAAAACTTTAAATGTCCAGTAAAAATGTTTCAATATAAAATTTAAAAAATAGAATCCTTCCATCTCTATTCGAAAGTGGGATCAAATTAAATGACATCCTCAATCTGAGGCACATTTAGTTACTTAAGGAATGATCTAATTTTCTTCAGGGATTTTTACAACCACGTACGTTCCGAAAATCTCTTTCCCATAGAACAAAATGGACCGTAATCTAATCAACTTGATAAAATTCTATTATCGGAACAATCAATCAAATCAATTTGCATTGTTTGTTACAGGGAAGGAAGGAAATTTTATCGCTCAAAATTTCTTATTCTGCTTTTTACAGCATATCCCAAAAACGATGGAGGCTGGTATGCGGGGGTTCTAACTTGACGTTACATTTTGTCCAGAAAAAGAAATCTAGTTAACCTTCAACAATGAACAAATAAATGCAAATGAGAAGGGCAGTGTTAAAGGAGGGCATTTACTTGAACTGTTTCCTTGAAATAAGAATGAAAAAAGTTTTGTGAGAAAAATTCATTTTCCTCCAATTTAAATCACTTGCCCCAATATTTTGTATGTTGATGGACAATTCTTTATGCATAAAAAATTAAATTAAATGGAAATAGAAACAATTAATTATGTTAATTTCCTTTCAGGATTAAGATACTGTGCCTTCAAGCACAAATAAAATTGTTAATCATTGAACATTTTATGGAGTTCCTGTAAACCTTCTACGAATAATTTCTCTTGGCACAAGAATAAATCTCATGGTTATAAACTTTATTAGCTTGTAATCTATATTTTATATCAACAAAAAGTTTGTTGAACGAAAATTTCATTTTCCCCTAAAGTTAAAGATTTTCTTTAAATTAAATTCGACTCCAGTAGGTAAAAACTGTTAATTATAAGACAATTTTCTTCAAGCATTCAACGTTGTTTGTATCACATAGCGACGAAAACATAATTAACAAACAATAACAATCTTAATTACGAGTATATTATTACTTTGAATCCCTCCAAAACGCCAATGAAACCAATTGAGTTATATTGTAATTTCACCGTTAATAGAAATGTTGCCCTTGTTCAAAAATATCGGTATATGTTAAGTCAAAATATTGAAAAATCCTTATATGTATTTATTTTTAAACTTAAGTACACAGGTGCCAAATCACTTGACTATTTTAGTTCACAAGTATTTAAATTTATGAGACAAAAATTTGAATCCAGACATTTCCACGTAATTTGAAATCAAACAGAAAATCTATTTTCGATAAATATAGTGAAAGAGTTCAATGAGAACAAAAAAAACCTCAAGTCATATATCATATCAAGTTGATGTAGTTAAAATAAAATTGTTTATCATAAAAAACCTCGTTTTTATTCTAAAATTAATTTGACTAACTAAACCGTCAACTTATCAACGTGTAAGACAAAATTTTTGTTGTTTTGTGCATTCAATTCTTTTCAATTTCATATTCAAAATATACGTCTAGCCCATAGTGACTTCGTTTGTTAATAACGTCGACAAATTACAAAAATAATTTTGACCCCATACAATGATTATATCTTCTTCATTTTCTTATGGTGTGTTATGCGGTAATTTGAAAACGAGCATCGACAGAAAATCAGGAAAATCACAAAAAATTATTCTCATCCAACAAAAAGTTATTCAACTTAAGACCCAAAAGACTATAACGACAAGATGTCTTGGAGTCTTCTTGTGCCGTCAGAAAGAAGGCACAGACCTCAACGTTGGTTATATTTAGGATTTGTAATTGACATCATTCTTCATACAAAAAATGTAATTGTTCAACATGTTTTCATACTGTTGTCATCAAGCTTTCAATTCATATTTTCACTTTTTTTAAATTTTCAAACCAAACCATATACCTTAAGGTGAGAAAACGGGGATACAAGTGAAAAATGACCTTTGCGAACGTGCCATTTTGAAATAAATCATGAAGGGGTCGTTTTTGAATGAATCCTTGAATGCCTTCAGCTTTGTTTACTTAAAAATTTCAAACAAATATTTAACTTATCTCAATGAAGTAAAAGTTTAAATCGACTCTGTTTGGTCACTGCTTAAAGATTCCAGCTACACACTTGAATTTAATAAGACCACCTGGATATTGTTGAAGAAACCACAACGTTCAATCAACTAATTGGTTCACGTTTTCACAGGGTTACAAAGTTTTCTTGAATATTCGAATAGTAAATAACTGTTGTAGATAAAATATCATATTATTTTAAACAAAACTTATAAGATGAAATAACTTTATAGGTACACTAAGGTTTAACTTTCATATACCTCAGTATCTAACTATGCATCGGGTTTGAAGTAACAGTAGACGACTAGTTGCCATTGCAAAGTTTCTAAAAGACACGGTAACCATTATAATTGGACATTTTCCAAAGAAAGTGGAGTAAGATCAAGAAGAAGAAGAAGAAGAAGAAGAAGAAAACGAATCTCTAATGGAAAGTACTTAACAAGACTCAGTCTCAGTCAAAAATCATCCTTAGACGTTGAAGCTTTTCTCTTGAATATCTTGAATCTATCTACTATCTTGCACAACGTACAGGACTTCCACGAGGACAAGTCCATCCACTTGATTTATGTACTTCATTCAGAATTTATGGGCGGTTAAGAACAATTTGTTCGAAGTATTAGAAAAAGTGAAACGACATAAGGAACAGTTATGCGTTCCATAAGCAGTGCATGAATGAGAATGTCACAAGACTAGGTGGATGTCGAAGATGGCTAAAATTGAGGAACGACACTCTGCACTTGGTAGAATGAACTTCTTCCCATTTATTACTGAACCTACATCCCTTAAAGTGACGTTGACTTTCAACTTTTTCTCCTTTTTTTCCTGTTTCGTACACCCTTCTTGTCTCCTATGTTACTACAATTCTTTTAACCAATTGTTGTGGGTGCATATATCCTTGGGAATATGTCACGAGTTTTACTTGGGCTGATGTGTCATGTGATGTGTAAACATGCTTTGATTTATTTCAATTAGAATAGATCCTGGGGGTTGGTACTGAAACAAAATAAGACATTCCAACATACTTTGGTGTTCCACAAACAAGGAAGATGTACTACTGTTTTACAGTTGATTTAAAGTCATTTTGAGGCGTACATGTGCACATATAGGATTGTACCGTGAAGTACATTAAACTAAGCTGCTGATAATTGTAATTGTTTGTTAATTGATGTGAGTGATGTATAGCCAAAGAAACTTCCGCCTTAAGGAAGAATTTGCCACACGAAAGGGATTCTAGATCTGTGTATGTTGTTTCAGGGTAAATTTTAATGATGTTTTCTTATAGAGACCCTCTCTAGCCGAAGATAAATGAATAGCAAGTGAATATATTTTGATTTACTCTCTAATTGATCCCAATTGATTTTGTTTTTTCAGTCATATTCACATATATGGGGGAATAAATGACGTGGAAACGTGTTTCCGAACAAATTAGCCAAATAACATATCACTAGTGAAATGGAGTAATTAACTTCGGAGGCATCTTTCAAAAAGGGAGAAATAATCTTTATCGATTTGTATAGTGACAAACTAAGCTATTCATACCATATTGCTGGGTACATGTTAAATAATTAACTTGTCATTTTGAGTCCTCTGTTGATCTTCAAATATTTGTTTCGGCATTTACCCGGCACTTTTCTATATTTTTCCATCATTTTTGTTTTGTTTTCGTCTTTCATTTTTATAGCCCAACTGACAGAATTTTTAATTAGTCATGTGAATATCTAAAGCTGGCCTTGAAGCTTACATTAGTTTTAATTAGATATTTCTGAACGATAAATTCTTTCGAATCGTTAAAATTTCTAGATTTCTTTATTACAAATGAAAGCTAATTTCATTCTCAGTCTATGAAATATTTTTGTAATGACAATAATACAAATTTTTACAAACATTGACAAAAACAAATTGATGTCTTATGAAAATATGGTCTTGTTGTTAATGTGAGTCGTAAATCATTGGAGAATTTATATAAAACATTATTAAATTTTCATTGAAATAAGGACGAAAGAAATGGAGAATAAAACGTATCTATTGCTATATTGTACATTGGACATTACATTGGAATATAACTATATTGGAATTGAAATAATAAAAATCTATTTAAATGTGCTATTTGTATTCAAAAAAGGGCAAGTCCTAATTCGTTTTGTCAATGTTCTCGAATTTCAACAAAAACACTAAAGGATTCTTCAGAAGGACATCCGTCATGTCACCATCTAGGAATCATTGGATAAAAATTGCTGTGTTTATTATTCAATAAATTAAATGAATTGTATTACAAATATGATTGTATCTAGTAAACGAAACACTTCCACCAATTATTCTAGTTAAATTCATTTACTTGACTAAAAGAATAATTATAATAATGATAATAAAATAATGCTGAAAAACAAACACGAAAATTTCCCTTATTATCATATAGCAAGAATCTTAACTACTTGACAACACAAGTTTGTTTGTTCAAAGTACACAGTAACACATCAGCATTTATGTTTGAGTGCAATTATTTATAGCACTTTCGGTTAACAGGTTAAACATAATCAAATAAAACAAAATCTCTCCTTCTGCTGCTGAATCTCGACTTCTAACTCTCAACTATCCTGGGGCTCTACAATGCCCAACAAGACACCATATACCACAAAACATGCCCTGGCTTAGTTGCCTGTTCACAGGCATAAATGCAGAACTACAAGCGCATTACCAACACGTACACTGGCATTAAACGTGAGCATCCCTTGTAATCCATAAATTGCATTTGAGCAGCGTATTTTTGGTGTTAATTGTACCATTTTAAATGGCGTGTAAAGTGTGAATTTAATGGATATTATTTTTGGGGTATTGCCCCTTACACATGTTTGGGAATAAGTTTGAAGTTGTTCCTGTAGATAGGGTTTCAATATGTACCTACATGAATGCTGGAATATGGGAATATAGAGAAAATATATTTTCGTAGAAGAGTTAAACGTACCTATGAAGCGAGAAAACAAATGCAAAATTCATTTGCTGCATTCCAACGGTTGATTTCGGCCCATTTGTTCTTTCCAAGCAGACCACCTATGATTCTCCATGCATTTAAGTGCACTAGGAAACTTTAACCCATCGACCTAAATTAGTTGCACCTCCTCCATGGCAGTATGGTTTCGCCAACTCAGTCTACTTTCATGCAGTTCTATAATCCTATATTCTGTTACAAAGAGTCGCGGATTATGGATTTTAAGGGATATGCTTGCAGGAATATTGTACAAGTTTAATTGGGTGAAAAAATGAATTTTCCTTCCAACTGAATGAGTCGCCTGTTCTCCTACGGTCAGCATGTTGAAAAAATGGTAAGGATAATGGAATAATTTTTAGAAGTGAATATTCCTGATCATGCAGCAACCGAAAATTCACAAAACTGAAATATTTTGCAAAGCCTTTCCATACACCTACGACTACCTCCAACTCATCTATAAAATAAAATTTTATCTCCACATTAAAGACAAAATTATAAAATTTTTATTCCGAACAGTACCACCAGGATCAATGGTAATATTTTTAATGCATTCATGCAATGTATATGAAGCACGTTGTATTATGCAAGGTGAATCGTATCATCAACACTAACCGAATGCAATCGCAGTGTATTCATAATGACACGTAATAAAATTATTAAAGCTTTCAATTAACTTTTCGCTCATAATATTATGGAAATTTTTCATTTTTTTTTATGGTAACATAGTTTTTACCCTTGAAATCGTTTTGTACATTTTCCAGTATTCATTTATATTTTCCCAGTTTTGGCCACATTTTTTATGAAACTTGACGATACAATATTAAATATTCATTTTTCGTATGTAATACAATTAATGCTGATGTCTGTAGCCATTGGCGGCTCTATGTCCGGAAAATGTTGCTCAATTTAATGCATTTACTGCTTCATAAGGTTTTGTTAATAATTTTAAATGAATCCTGCTATTCACATTTGTATGAGCATCACAAATTCACGTAAAAAAGGGAAACTTCACACAGATATAATTAAAATTACTTTTTACCATGAATATTGTAAGTGAATTATTTTGTAAGTGGTTTCTCATCAACTTATTTTACAGAAAGAATTGAATAGAATGCTAAAAAAAGCATAGGTACAAGATAAACCACATAAAGTACCTAAGTCAAAAGACCAGGAACTTTGAAGTGGTAGATTCCAACAAAACTTGAGAATAAGTATCTCGAGAAAGGAGCTGGATATTTGTACTGTTGGTAAACAGAAGGGATTTGTTATTTCATACGTTCTGATGTTCCATCCTCAATCTAAGTGGAAATCTCTTTTATATGTATACAAGTGAAAATTCAATAGACGATGATAAACAGAATAAAAGAACTTCGCCTTTCAGGATATTATCGGAAATGTAATTATATAGTAAAACTGACCTGTCTATGTTTATAGGTGAGCTACAAAAGCAGAAATAGGTTATTTCGTCGTCAATGTACATACGTATGGATGATTGAAGAAAATATGTATGTTTGCAACTTTTAAATAATAAGTATTTCACTTGAATTCAGGAAAATGAATATGAACATGAAAAGTACAAAAATTTCACATATTTTTATATCATATGTATCTGAATTATGATAACAAAAACAAAAATCTGAAATGTGAAACGTTCTGGTTCACATGAATTCATAGCAAGCCACATGAATATCTCATTTATAACCTGAATTGTTTAAAGTCCTTACTTATTACATTCTCATCTGGCTAGATTAATATTTTAATGAAAAATTTTTACTGCTGATGTTGCAATAACGATACGTTCATTTTTATTATTTTTTCGAAAAAAACTTAGTAATATTATGTTATTACATTTTTGCTAACATGAACTGAAAACGAAGAACAAGAAGCCCTTAATTTAAGTGTAGCTGGGAAAGCTTCCCTGAAGGCGAATAAGCACTTTTGAATAACGGAATCAGTGTTCCTTCTGTGTCCCGTCTATCTTATTTTCACTTTAACAACATAAAACTGCTTTATCGTGAGTCATGAAATGCTTTTTATAAATCACTAAGCTAAAGAAAATTGTTTTAATTTAAAGAAAATTACAAGGATTAATAGTTTTCCCGTTAGTTCATTGAAAAGTTATCTTTAATAAGACGAGTTAACTGCTGATGATATGGATGATTTTATCAGCATGATGTGTTTAATGCTTATCCGTGCCTGAAGGAATGTAGCTAAGTGTAAGATAACCAGAATTTTTAAGCACTATAGAGAAGCGTTGAAAATCACAGGGAACTCCTTTCCTTAAGATACGAACAAGTTTTCAACTTATAGTCTTTAATAAGCTTATTATAAACACTTTCTCAGATCTTTAATGATGCATGAGTTTAACTATGAAGCTTATACGTTCAAGAAGACAATTTTATTTCAAGGGTGAAAGCATCAAAAGTTGAAGTGGATTGAATTACATTCAAATATCAATTGTACACTCCCTCTACATGGATGTGTCATCTTACATAATAATAAAAATTGCCTTGAATCGTGATTCACTGTCTGTGGAGTGCTTTGAATTCTTAAACGAAAATCATATTTTATAATTTAAACAACTTGACACGTGCCAGAATATCATCAAAATGTTTCAATCGAGATAACACTCCTAACGAAAGTGTAAAGTTCACCAATAATGTGTCATCGATCTTAGAAATTTGATATTGATTGCGTGTTTGTAATTCGTTTCAACTTTACGACAAGGAAGATATCTGCTAAACAAACATATGAATTTGTTATGATGCCGACATTATAGTGTTTCACTTTACATTCCATTTTAAGACAAGGCAATTTCCGAGAAATCGTGACATTGTCATAAGCTTAGAATGATAAAGATGAGAAGATTAAGAAAATCTTTGGTAGAATACACACATCACACATCAAATATGTCAAATGCAGTAAACCTCAAAGCCACGATCGTATAAAATTTTACTATCAGTGGATAAGGATATAAGACAAATTGAACTTTTGTATGACATTATTCAGATATCTTATTTGGAAGGTTTTGAAAACTTATGAATTTCTCTTAGATCATGTCTCAATTGATGATTTGAAAAATTGTTCTTCCTTAATTTAGTAACAGGATCCCTTACAAAGATTATTTGCTGGCCCATTAGGAAGTGCTAAAATGTGCCACCAACTCACGTGCCCCTACCAATTAAAGTGGTCTATATAATAACTTATATATGAATCGCTTTACCTATTTTCATCTCATTCGGTGGTCTTGGCTGAAGTTCAAAGCAGCGCACGCCACATCTATGAAATTCGGCTCCGCTTAAGTTGTCGTAATTAGACAGTTCCATAACATTCCCTGCCTGCACCTAAAACTGTGCCCAAGTTCTTGTGATCATTGACATCCGCCCCAACAGATAAAAGGACGACTATAAACACTTTTCTTGAGTCATTTGCATGAATAATTTCCTTTATTTTATATTGAGTTCTTGGTTTGTCTTCCTGAAGTTGCGCAATGATTTTAGCGGTTCGTGTTTATTTTCAACGTAATTTGAATTTGTCTATTGTGAATGAAATGTTATATTTTCCGGGAGTGAAGGAAGATTAGGCGACACTGATATTCCATACCGAATTGATGAAAGTTTTAAATAGATTCTGGCAAACCACTGTGAATCAAAACAAAAGTAAAACATATACTTTTCTGGGAAAACCACAATTTGGTTGTTCTAGCTGCCACTATTGCCACCGTTGACAAGCTATTTTAAGCTCGTAGTTGGTTTACTCACTAAAAATTATTTTACACATACATCCTTCGAAAATGGTATTGCGTGCCCTGATGAATAATATCCGGCCTCAATTAGACTACCACAACAAAACATGAACTTGGTTAGCATTTAACCAAATCCTAAAATTTCATGAAAACGTGAGAAAAATATCAAAGCAGCCCAATGTCACGTTCATCACTTCTAACTTAACAACATTTAATGCTTTAACCCTTACTCCCTTTAAATGTTTTGATATCTTTGACACCCTCACCAAGTAGCTGCTGTATATTCTTGAACAAACAAATAATTAAGTGGTTTATTGGTTTACTAGAAATCTGACACTTTTCCAAATGTCATGGCAGTTTTTCATTTTCTTAGATGTCATCCTGTTGTCAAGAAACACTATTCGTGTAAAGATCGAAGTTTTTCCGTATCCTTTAATATTCACTATCTTTTGTAAATGTACTGACCAAGAAAATATCGTCCAAGATAGTAAAATCTTCTTTATAGCCTTTTAAAGACATAATGTCAATGAGTTACGAAATGTTTGGGATGTTCGGGATGTTGTTTATGGTGTCAAATCAGTTCCCGTTTCAAGAAACGTTAAATAAGCAACAATACCACCATATGACATAGATTTGTTGTCATCCTATTTTGTTGAACAAATAAAATCATTTTTAAATGGTGACAGTTTCATATTTCGTTAGCGACAAAATATAAATTGTCACAGCCCAACGAACGTAAATAAAAATTTACAATTTTACACACCATGGCATCATTAAAGGATGCTATTCTGCCCGATGATTACACAGCCATTGAACATAAAATGAAATTTCCTTAGAATTCTTCAAATGATTGCCATGTTACGGCTTTTTGATGGGACACAGAGCGATTTTATACAATTTTATTTCAATGACGAACATTAGGCATTCGAATTCCTTAATTTAATAAAGTCCATCGTGTTAGCGGACGTTTATCATTTTGAAAAATTTTATTGAATCTTATCCGCGTCAAATCAAATTTCATATTCATCTTCTTAACTATATTAAATTAATTTAAAAATTTGAAATATAGGAAAAGACTATACGAATTGTATTCTTCAAAAACCATATAACCAATTAAAACTTTGCTTTAACTGATACTCTTCTCACTACAAAATTTAAACTGTTTATAAAGTAGAAAATGATCCCAGAGTCAAAAGTCTTGAACTTTACCTCCAAAATTAAGTAGCACTACGTGCTTTTAGAGTTTAGCACGCACATAAAATCGTTGAAGATATACATATTATAAAACATCAAAGACACTTGAATAGTAAAAACTTCAATTTGAGTATAACATAAGTTTGTTCATATTATGTATATGCATATCTAGTCTTGCTTAGCCTATTATTTTAATATCAGTTAATAACGGATACATTACTATGTTAATTGAATAACTGGTAACATAGTAATTTTGGTAGCAAGTGCTCGTCATAATTAACACAAGAATGACAATTAGTGTTATTTGTAAATGGTTTGATGTACAATTCACACGTTTGTATAATTTACTGTTTTCGTATGCGAGACGAATTACAATCAAATTGCATATTAATGCCTTTAATTATGAAAATTGCCAATCAAGAGTGCTATTTTGAAGCTCTATATGCCTTGAAACGTCTTTGTTTGAGGGATTCTCAGTTACCCGTATAATCCCTTTATACATTGGTGAATTTGTATAGGTTATCCTATTGCCGTTTTGGTTATTATACTGTTACAGTAATGTTAACTGATAGTACTTCTATTATCACAATCAGAATACATTAAGATTGATCTGAAAATTAAAAGGCATAGCAATCAAAGCTCTATACCCTTTTCATGGAACATAAACCGGGAATGACGTGCTTACCCAAATAACATCGTTTCAAGAATTTTTTACACGCCTACTCTCATCGTTATGTAACGTCGTAGGAAAGAGTTATACGGAGTAATTTTATTTTTTTTTTCTGCTTATCCAACAAACTTTATAGCCCAAAGGTTTGGCCCATTTGTGTACGCCTTAAATCTATTCTTCTATTTGGCAAAGAAGAGATGAAACAGGCATCAAATCTTCCGAGTGTGATTTTCATCGTTTCGTTCGTATATAATTAAATCTGGTCATCTAAAATGTACTAGAGGGCGAAACTCTTTACAGAATTTTAGTTTATCCAAGATAGAATTTTGGCTTTAAAAGTTTCTCATTCCCATTGCTCTCACTCTTTGCAATATCTAATCCCTTGTGAAACTTTTGAATAAGATAAAGTTACCGGGTGTAAGTTCATAACAATTAAATTCAAAATTAAGACACTTTTGGAATGTGATTGCCATAATTGATAAAACGAGGTAAATGCTAGAAAAAATTTAGGATTATATCCATAAATCATCCGTTTAATTAGAAGAGGTTTTAAGATAACGTATACTAAAGCTATTGTACTGATATTTTTGATGTGGGTTGACGTTATTAATCACCTGCCTCTGGACGGAATCTTAGGCAAAATGAAAATTTTTGTTTTATAATTTGTTTAAAAAAACATTTTTAAAAACCAACCTTCATTTTAATTTGAGCCTAATTTGTACATTTTTACAGTTGCCACGTTTTCACAACTTACACAGAATTTTCCTAGAATTCTATTTCAGATTTGGTTAAAGTTAAAACCATTTTGATATGTGAATGACATCACCTTTCCTTGCAAATAATTTATCTATTTATATTCGTAACATAATTCGAGGTTAGATTTTACTGTCATTTCATAATATCGAATATAATTTAATCATTTTCCCGAAGAGTGTTACTTCAATCTTCGAATTCTATTTATATGTAGTTTTATTATTAGCACATTGTTACCTGTTGAGTCATGTGTACCTACTCCAGAATGATTTCCCCTCAAAATTAACGTGAATCTAATCTATTTTTCTAAACATATTTCTTACTTTCCATCATATGCAATCCATTGAAAATTGGGAAGAAACCACGCAAAACTAAAAGCCAACTCTAAAATGTGTGAATGTGCTGTAAATACGACTAATTAATCATGAACAAACCAACAAGCTACGGATGTCTGGAAAACAAAAAATCCAAAACAAAAAAAAATAATGATGCCAATTCGTCAACAGTAAAAACACATGGACATAATTTTCCAATTTCTATTCATATACCCGGTGCTTCTGTTTACATACAAAACCCTGAAAGTGAAAATAGCCATAAATGAAAGGCAAACGAAAATTATTACGAGAAGAAGCTTCAGTCCTTAGATGCAATAACAATTCACCCTCTACGCCTCGTATCAACTCTATTCAATTTTACCCGGTCACTTGAGTCTCAATGCATTCACTGCAGGCCTATTCCTAGAAATAGTCCTAAATAAAAACAAGTGCAGATCTCTGTTGATAGAGATAGAGATCCTAGCTTTATGCTCGGATCGAAAAGGACAGAATCCTAGTAGCTACTATTTTGACATAGACAACTACAATAACCATTAATTTTCCTCAAGACCCCTAACATTTCGAAGAGTCGCAAGAAAGGAGAAAGGGATACCGACTGCAGAAGCAAGTGCATCATGATGCATTTAAGATATAAAAAGTACCTTGACACTAAGACATCGAGTACAGTACGTCGCTGTGATGTGGTTGTTTTTTTGTCCACTGCATAGAACACAATTTTAACACCATATGTTCAAGTTAGTCGCTTCATCGTATGATAACGAACAGTGATCTGCGTCCAAGATACTCTGTCGTGATGTTCTAGGGCTCGAAAGAATCTTTAAATACACGAGCATCTTATTTTAGTACTTTATTGGAGGACATTGTGTAGTCATCAACACCATCATCATCTCCATCGACTCAGATCTCTAAACGACATCAAGTGTTGTAAGGGATAAGACGTTCAAACGAGTCAAAGTGTTAGGCCTTGATAGACATTATCGGGACTAGAACTAGTGCGACAGATCACAGAAAATTCTAAGTCACGCATTAAATAATTGCAACGAGTCCGTGTTGGACGCGTGGAGAAATTGAAATTCGGGCCAAGTTCTACAAGTGCAAAATTATTCACCGGGATTTCCCGCTTTTCCGTTGACGTTTTATTAAGTGTTTTATTTTCAACTAAGTACAAGTTTCAGATCCGCCGGGAAACTAGTTGAAATTGTGTTAAGATGCGTATATGTTTAAGAAATGATTTTATTTTTAGAATCATAATTTAATAGAATTTATGGAAATGTGTAAATGACTGAAAATATCAAAAGAGAGTATTAGGTTAAATTAGAATACAACTCTGAATGTTTAGTGCTTAGTTTAACTCAAGTGTTTAATCAAGTGATATTATATTAATGCTAAAAATGATTATAGACCAAAGTAGAAACGAAATGTCGCATTTACCAAGTTTTAATGAGTTAACAAGTGCAAGCAACAATCATAATAACACCAGGAAAACTAGTAAAAGTAGTATTAACAATAATTGCAGTAGTACAATACTTCCGCCAGTTAGTCTGAACATTCCCACAACAACAATTTCATTCGACGCATCAAAACTTCCTACAGCTATTCTCACTCCAACAACCCCATCACCTTATCAGCCATGTTATCACTCCTCACCAAACTACTGTTATCCAAATTCGCCAGTAGGGGATAATGGTCAACAGCAAACAGTGCAAATGATTTCATTGGCAAACAGTAATTCATTATCGAGTGTTATTAACGATTTTGAAGCTGCAAGTGATTTTACTGATTTTACATCGTTTATCGATACGCCAAACTCCTTGTTCGACGAGAATTCAGATATTTCAACTTCGAGGATGTACAGCAATAGCAATACAGGTGAATGGAACGTCAGCAGCTACAATAGCAATAGGAGTGATTGCAATGCAATCAAGGGGGATGTTTTCAAATTTGAGCCTGAAGATATTGAACGTTTCACAAAGGCATGTGCATTTGATACACAATCATTTGGCATGGATACAGATTACTTCAATTACGATGAAATCAATTGCCAGTCGAAGAACCAGTCACCATGCTCATCACCATCACTTGATCCTTGGGTTGCTGTGAATTTTCATGTATCCACATCCCCGAAAATAACAAACCTTGAAGAAAACCAGTCGCTACCATCCATGACCGTAACTTTCGGATCCCCATTCACACAGAATTTGCGTTCAAAAGATAATTCTACGGAAAGTGTACAACACTTCGAGAGCTTCCATTCACATGAATCAAATGCATATCACCTGCAGGCACAACAAAACTACGAAGAGGATCACGTCCGATTGCAAGAACCAATGTGTGATTCCTATTCACATCCGCCTGAAAACTTCAATGAGGACATGTGCCAGGGCAAACCCAATCGGGAACACAAGGACATTTGGACCATCAATGATGGTGTCATCATCGAATCAAAAGGTCAACAGTGGCCTTCAGATGACACGGCTAAAATTGGTCAAGATGTTCTCATCGATACAAAGGATGATTGCTTTGGCTTGGAATGCAAATGGACAGATTGCAATCAAGTTTTCCCGAATCAAAGTGCCCTAGTTTCACATATCGAAAAAAAACATGTTGAGGTGAAAAAGGGTGAAGAATTTTCGTGTTTTTGGTACGAATGTCCGAGAAGGTATAAGCCCTTTAATGCACGATATAAACTACTTATTCACATGCGGGTGCACAGTGGTGAAAAACCAAATAAATGCCCGGTAAGTGTTAAGTGATATTTTCATCATGATTTAATCAATATGAAGTATAATATCATAACAAAATCAATTGTTACTATGTATTTATACTTCAAACAGATCGAAATGCATGAACTTCATAAAGCATCCCTTGATTTTTTGAAGCAGAAATACAAAAATACGTAAACTTCAAACCTTAAAACATTTCATTTTCACACTTACCCTTTAAAAAATTACGGATAAAACAAACCACCGGTGCCTTCAATGCATAAATTATAAAACTCGTAAAATGTGATATAAAACTTCAATTGACGATAAAATATGCTCGGTGTCTAATGTAGACGTTCGAGCGTTTAAATTGGCCCATAAAATATGAAAATCAATAAACCAAAATTCATGTTTAGAATTTCTTAAAGAACAGTAATTTTCATAACACCCTCCTTTGAATATAATCCATTGAAAGCACCTAGAGGTCACATAACCTGAAGATTATTGTAATTGTTTATGTTTACTCGCTTTGAATATTTTCCAATGATTTAAAATTTCATTATTTGGTAATTTTATGAATTGTTTAGTAGTTTTAGGTTCCCCTTTTCATTGTACATTTCAAGTCATTAGAGCAGGATCACATGGAAAAGAAAATATTGTTACAAGTATGACTTCAATCGTAAACTACAACCCTTGTTTGTACTACTCGTAAAAGGGGATTTGAGGAAAGCCTTTAGCAATATTCGTCCAAATTTGGGATTTAGATAATAAGCCCGTGAACAAAATAGCCTAAATGTATATTGAGTTTGAATCGACAAGGGCTTTCAATGCAGACGTTCGCTGATCCCTGGAACTCATGTTCTTTTCGTCTGTTTTATAAAGCAATTTTTCCCAGCATGAACATGTGGTTAATACTAAGACAATAACAGAAAATTCGATGAATTCGTGTTTTCATCAAAATTTTTGGGATTATGCTCCGTGTATGCCTGTAACCTTCATGAAATTGATGAATGTTGGTCTCTGTGAAAGTGGTGCATTCCGATAAATGACACAATTCTCTGTTCATGTATAAGGTGTCCTTTATTATCCAAAAGATAGCTATACGTTCCTCGTTGTGAGAATGAATTTATTTCAAAATATTTAATGAATTCATATGTGAACCTGTTGATGAACCATAATCTTTTAATTCCCACTAAATATGATACACTAGAAACTTGGTATTTTCATACGTCAATCATTAATTATTTTTTTCCATTTACAGTTCATTGGATGCAACAAGGCATTTTCAAGATTGGAAAACCTAAAGATACATCAACGATCGCATACTGGGGAAAGACCATACGGATGTCAATATGAAGGCTGTATGAAAGCTTTCAGTAATAGCTCTGATAGAGCAAAACATCAAAGAACACATTATGATACGGTGAGTTGAAGATATGATATGATTGAGGTGAATATGAGATGATAATAAATTGCTTTACAATTATAGAAACCGTATGCATGTCAAGTTCCCGGCTGTGTGAAACGCTACACTGACCCATCAAGTTTGCGAAAACACGTGAAAAATCATTCAGTAAGAGATCAAGCCAATGCCCGCCGTAAATCATTTAAAGAATTGAATAATCCAATTATCGCAAACACAACATCAAAATCGCGTCGTCATTCGGAATCATCCCTTACTGGAACAAATGTTCACTCTTGCAAATCATCCGCGGCCAACAAAGTCACCACATCCAATTCCCCGTCAACAGCACCACAAACACCAACCGGAACATGCCAACAAGCTGATTATTTCATATTTGATGATGTCTTTAGTGAGATAATCGATTCAACATCAACGATAGCATCTGCCATGACCGGAACAACAGTTTCCGCTTCATCAACAGCAACCAGGACTAATGAGGAATCAGTAGAGACAGATGGGTCAAAAATAACAGCATCAACAACCCTTTTATCACAACATTTATATCCCATCTCCGTGTCCAGTGATAACAAATCAGATTCTGAAAAATTCAATAAAGAGTCCGTCGTCAGTGATTTACTCGAAAACAATAACTCGATGAACTTTAATGAGCTCTCTAATTGCATTGTAACGATTGAGAGTAATCAAAACCAAAATTCGATTGAATGCTATGACCAACAGCGAATAACGTCCATGTCGGCTATGGTGAGCAATGAAAGCAGTAATCACATGATAGAGGACCGGATATCAACTAATCAACCGGAAGATGAATTCGTCTCATTTGAATACGTGAAAAAGTTGCTTGGGGACGATATGGAATATTTGGACACTGATTTAGATAATCACTTCGATATGGAATATTTGAATAATATTATTTGAAGTATTCTATATAGTACTATGGTTTGGATATCCAATGGTCGGTTGTTGCACTGCCAATTTTGTATCGATCTAGAAACACCAAAACTATGCACTCTATGTGATTGAAATTGGATATCAGAATATAGGCTTAGCTGTAGCTGATAACATTTGAACATAAGTGTATCAGAAACACTACAAACCAAACATTTTACTCTTTTCGTACTAGCAGCAATTTCAATTTAAATTAAATGCAATATGCTTTAATGACAACGCCATACACGTACAATTTTAGTTAAAATTATATTTTCACTTTATTCTAAAATGTTGTGTTTTATACATTGTACATAATTACGTTTGTTGATTAAATAAATTTCGTTATATTTTCATTTATTATTCACGTACTATGGAGCATCACAATTTTAGATTTAATTTGCAGAATTTCAAATTTCTGCTATTTATTCCAAAGACCTGAATTCTTTTATAATTCATTGTTTGAATTGTATCATAAATTTAATTCTTATAATTATTCCTTTGGAACGTAATTAGCATAAATTCTTAGTATAAGTTTAATTTCTGCTCCAATTATTTCATACATATATACAACTAAAAGACATTGCAGTCGATTCGTGATAATATCTAAGTTTGAAAAATATTTTTGAATAAAATAACAATATTGATCTTATTTTATATGAATGACAATAATAATTTAAGTCTTGTTATATTTTCACCAGCAAATCCAATAAATATAATTGTAAAAAATCACTTGAGTTTTCATTAAGATATGATTAATGTGATTTTAGTTTTACATTATGTGGTATAACACTTGAAACTGAAGGCAATTCGTCACAATGTCCAAATAACTTTTCATTTGATCTTACTTAAGTTAACAAATAATAAACCATTTGGAAAATAATCAATCATTCTTTATAGAATAACAAAACTTTCAGAAATTGTACTGCTTCTATGAATATGCATAACTGAGTTAAATTTATTGTTGCAAATTTATTTGGTTTTAGGTTTAAATAAACTCTTTCGTGTAACATTAGAGAAAGGCAGCAACCTGTAACAAGTCAAGTTGAAAAACAATTCGACATTCCCAGCCCTAAGCGTGTCAAATAAACATTTTACTAGAAAAAAACTCAACTAAACCTTGTAGTAGTTGCATGCTTGACTTATTCAGACATGCAATGGTCAGCACAGAGCAGTAAGTGCAATGAATCATATCATCCTTCATTACATTCAACACCAACACGGAGAAAGGTGTTGTAGGTGTACCTACATAGGAAAATCCTTCAAAGTGAATATCATGTTGAATGCATAAATTTCTACCCTTCGCATTGTTTTAAGAATGTAATCCATCCGCGACATATTGATAAAGCAGAAAAACATTCTGTCAACAAGTTTACTGATGCACAACGAAGGCTCTGACGACATCCCTTAGCATTCTATTAGAGTGTGGGATATTGCAACTACATGGAGTATGGCCTGTTATTGGTGTCATCATGTCTAATAACACTTCCGATGTCGTGACCGTAAAAAAAGGTTTTTCATGAATGAGAAACAGTTGATGCCATGTGTAACGACTAATGATAATTTTGAAACTTTGAGAGTATATTGACAAGTTCTAAGTACTCTCGATAAATCTACTGAAGTGGTACTCGCAATATACTAATTGAAACTAACTTCTCAAGGACATACGATCCGGTTTCACAAATTTCTCTAAGATTTACGAAACATTCTTTCAGCTATTGATTCTTAATAGCTTAATAACTTTAAAATCCGCTTTTTGTTGTTATTTGTCTTCAAGTCCATAGTTTGTTGAAACCATGGTCATAATTGATATCAATAAGGCTAACTCCTGCCCACAAATATGTCAGTAAGTTTCCTTGTAGAACTCACAAGTGGTTTCATTAGCTCTTAATGTAAGTACTATTTGATGACAATTCTGGTAGTGACCACACCAAATCGACTTGTTGAAAATGAAATGGGATTCTCTAAATGGATAGTGATTAACTTCACATGAGAGAGTGTCCCTGTGCTGAAAAGTTAATAATTTTTGTTTAAGAATGACTTAGTTTTGGGTTTGAGTAAAGTCACTTTCTATCATCTTTCGAAAAATTAGACAAAATTTTAAGATCATAAATCGATCATAAGTACTTTGCTGTTTTCGTCATGATCTGCGGCTTAAGAAGACCATCATGCAATACTACATTTAGTAGTACATATTAGTGCTATCACAAGTGTTATAAGAAATCTGTACAAAATTTGTCGATCTTTTAACAAGCCAAGACTTTGACTAATGACTCCTTAATCGTAGTTTTTGTCAACACATAGTTTGTGCGTTAACTGCTCGTATCAACAATTTCAAGGGACAAATGCAACAAATGATATTGTTTTTTCTCGTTTCTAACCAATAAGGTTCATCTGTTTTTGTCCTAAAGGTAATAGCTAACTAAAAAAAAAACTTCTCGGAGGATAAAAGTAATGACTGAACCCAAAATCAAATTATATACAGTGAAGCTGAGATGAAAGAAATATGTTTATGAGAACAAGCATCATATTTTATTCTAGAGCCGACAATTTCAAATATAAAAGCAATTTGAAATGTTGCCGTCAAATAATGTCCCCTGCAGGCATCAGTCAGCTACATGCTTTAAGCAGCCAGTTACCAAGTAACGCTCCAAATATAGAAAATGAAATGTTTGTAAAGTGGATACCATTTTTCTATAGTCTGTAGAATTCCCTCCTGACGTCAACTCAAGTTGGAGCCTGTCTCATAATCCGATATGATGGTAGGAGTAAAACTGGTGGTGTTGGTGGATTCTTATCCACGAGATGACTCTATTTCATATCGTCGTCGCCTAATCAAATATTCTCCGAAAATTGTTCATTTTTTCCATCTTCATTTTTCATTCTTCATCAAAAAAGGCCTGACTTGTGACGTTGTTCATTGCTGCCATGGAAAACACCAAAGGATTTTTTTGCTTCTTATAACTTCTGATATACTACTCGAGACAAGTACTTTGTTGCTAGTGAAAAAATGCTGGATTCCTACGAAGGTTTTGGCCACACTTCTTGCACGTGTTCGAGGCAAAAAAATTTTATGCATGCAATGAATATGTATGAAAGCTATCATTACATTCTTCCTCTTTTTTACTACGATGTAAGTGTATAACACAACAAACAATAAGGTATACATACTTCTCAGATTCCTTAAAGATTTCTTAAGAAAAAACCCAATTTATGACATTTTTGGCAATAAAGATCATTCCTACCAAGCAATTCATCCGTTTTTTGTAATCAGACTGCATGTTTTCATATATTTTGATAGATTACGTGGAATTTAATGGAAAAAACTTTCTAATTTTGTTTCATAAATGTGTCCTGACATTCATTTCGAAGAGCATCCCTTTCATATAAAAGAGTAACTTCTCCGCTGTTACAGAAAACACTTTCCTTTTGATAAAGTTTTTATAACCCACGGGTGAATTCAACACCAGACCTCCTACAGGTTTTTGCTTTTTAAGTGGAAAATATGCTATTGAGGCGGCACAATCATCTCACAGACATTGAGATATGTAAGTGCTCCCTTTAATTGACGACACGTGGCTATTATATTTGATTGTTTCGAACAGATGAAATTTGCTGAAATCTGATGAATTCTTATGTTTGTTTTTTGCTACATATCCATTTCTTCGTCTGAAAAGTTTGATTAAGGTTTCCAAAAAATACGAGGAATGTCTTTCTGCTTCATAGTTATGTGATCTTTCTGTTTCATAGTTCTATTTCATAGTTGAAATCTAATAGATATATTCTAAACCTTTTGCTCATTTCATTTTACTGATAACATATTCATATGTTTTCAATGCATTTTACGATACATATAACATCTGCTTATTGATAATTTTGCAAATGTCTGACGAATATTTGTTTGCGGTTAAAATTCTGTTCAATATCAGAAAACTCATTCTTAAAATATTCGCGTGGGAAATATGTGTTAGATAAGCTTCTATCTAATAAAAAACATTGCAATCCATTCCATCGGCGTCGATCATGATTTCTATATATAGTTTTCAAATTTTTTCCCAAAATTTGCAAGAAATCAAATACGTTCATTATTAACTTGACATTTTCCATGAAAATCCACCGAAATTGCGTTACTTTTCCACCACAACGAAAACGACTGGAAAGTTTGATAGAATTCTAAAGATTTCAAAGATTTTCTTGTCCCATCTGGGAATAGTTATGGACGAATTATCTGCACCTCTTAAAAACAGAACAAAAAATTATTTAGTCATCAGTGGTTTTGAGAAAAACACTGATCAACATGACAAAATCATCAGTGATCACAACTTGTTGCTGAGAGTTTTTATCCTATCCTGGTTTGACTCGTTAATCATCAGACTAACATATTTCATAGTAACAGTCAAATGTAAAGTGGCAACAGAAGCAAACGACTAACTAACGTAAATCGATACGTCGAACTAAAATTGGGAATTTTTGGTTCCCACACCCTAAACGACCACGATCGGTTTCAATATTTTACAAACATTTGTTGAAAAAATCTGATAAATTGTCTTGTCTCGAAAACTAATAATGTTCCACTTCAAATACTTGAGGCTAGTGTTTACTTTAACTGTATTTTTTAGTCAGTCACCAAAAAGGATATTTCAAAGGACCTTATTTCTCAAATGACAGATATATGACATCTTCTTCGTTATGCAACAGTTGTGTTGTGTATCAGTAAAAGATGCATCCACTTGACTACAGGACATCTAACAGTTGCATGAATGAGTTCGATGACACCTTCAAATGAACTTTGAGGACAGTTTATTACTGTTTTTTGTGTACGTTAACGTATTCTTAGTTAAACAAAATATGGGAAAATATCTTTTCTAGCTCGTTTATTGGAATTTAACCTCATATATTTTCCTGTGAATCATTTCAAACAAATGTACAACTTTTTATTATTTCCATAAACTTCTACGTCACACCAGCTTGAGCAACATTTCTTATTTTATGTAAATTTTTGAGCAAGGAGCAAATTCAATCCAACAAACCAGGACAAACATTTATTTTTCTTACACCTACTGATTGTTCTAACCAACGTTTTCCAAAGATACGTAATACACATACTCCAAAGAATATCTTAAAAGAATAAACATAATCATGTTTGAAAATCATTCATCATACAACCACAAGCAGTGTAATATTTCCATGAAGAAGCATTATTCGGGTGAATAACCGTGGAACCTATGAAAAGGGTTCAACGATATGTTTGCAAAAAACATAAACTCTCGAGCTAGAAAACTATCGTTTTTGTTTCTTTTGCAGAATACTTGCAAATGCATGAATCTTTCTAGCTAAACGAATTTAGCCTGGTCCCCATATGGTATCCAACTATGTATAACCAAACGATTTCTATTGGCTTTAACTGTTCCCGCAAGTTGAATAAACTGAATGAAATTAAAATTCGCATTTAAGACAGCAATGACAAATGGAAGGCAGCATAATGTATACACTTGAATAGTAGACAGATCATGCCCTATCCTAACTTATTACTACATTTTTTATAAAATTTTATGGAAAACCACGCACATGCAACAGGCATGAGGAAAAAACAAACCGTCCACGCAAATGAAGTCACCAAATGAAGGAGCCGCGAAGGACAGCATGTTGTTGAATACAGATGACGCGAAAAAATCTGCTGGAAATGAGGCTTCGCAAAAAAAACCCAATGAACGCAAGTGACTTTATGTTGTAACACGTGCAGCTGTAATTTTTATCTTCTAGTAGCGTCAATAGTTTTTTTTTGGAAAAGAGGCAAATTTTTAAAGTGACTTCATTCATAGAAATTCATTTATTTATTTCTCAATAAACTCAAACTGATCCTTATAAACAAAGCAGACTTTTATTGATATTTTCTGGGTAACTTTGTGATATTATTAACAAATCATCTTTGTAAAATGCAGAATGGGAAGAAACATAAAATTTGGATACATTAGGTCTGTTCACGTACAGGTTGAGTTTACTCGGCTGTATATGAACAACTTTGGACGACTTTTCTAAGTTCTCTCTCGTTACTCGAATAGTACAAAAACGCATTTGAGTCACCTCCAGTAACTTCATGAACGAACATGAACAAATTTAACAAATTTCTAACGTCTGTTACATGCACCTGTCAAATGAACAGGATTTTCCAACTCGAGTAACATCTAGTGCTTTCAAGTATATTTCCAGAACAATTTTTTGAGCGAAACATACTGCAATATGTTCCGAGCAAGTACGTAAACAAGACCTATTAACGCGTTAATACTGTGGACCTTTGTTTTGATTGACATTATGTAATTGAGTTTCCTTGACATACTCATTAAAATGTCAAAAACAATATTCCTTCTTATTTGCTCACACAAGAAGCATTTAATTAAAAATTTAATAGCATTTGTTCCTCCAATAAGTCATGAACCAGTTACAGTCCATCGCTTCAAACTGCACAAGCAAAATCATACACCATTTCATAGGATATGAGAAAACATATTTCAAAAATAACTTAAAAGTAAGTGTAAAACAATCCTCCCTTAAAATGACTTTAGATGTTTCAAGCAAAACAAGCTCAGATTTAAGATGATAGAGGTCACAGATAATTTTTCCCACACTATTTGTATGTAAACACCTGATGCATCAAGAAAAACAAGCTAATCAATTTTTGTTTGACGAGAGACACGTATCTTAGGTTTGAAAGGAAGGGCATATAAGACATCAAACACTTTGCTGTCGTGACATTGGATGACACCCTTTCAAACAAGAGGGAAAATTACAGATTTGAAAATGTTCATTCCACTTATTCGAAATGGATTTGTTCATTAACCATTACGTGACGTAAATCCAAAGGGGGAAAATTGAAAATTAAACGCTGTCATTCTCAATTTAAACAAATAACGAAAAGTTTTCAAGACCGTTTACCATCAACCCTAACCACAGATTGTATACAAAAATGTCGAGAACTATAGTATCAGAAAAACACATCAGTTATAATATTTAATGTTGCTGCTAAGGTCAAGAAGATGTTCATATTATTTTTAGCACATGAACCTGGGGGTCCTTCAGTTTTGAAACACTTGTACTAGAGAGCCCTAAATTAGTTTGTACATACTTCATTCAGTTGAGCAACAAAGATTTTTTGGGGTGGATAGAAGAAGCAAAAAATTGTTCATAATGGTGCCTCTTGAATGTCTCTGTCCTTGATTTATGTTATTTTTATGAATTTTTATGAAAAAATTTCAGATGAAACTAACTCAATGCATGGTAAGAGTTATCAAAGATTCAATGTTTATTGCGTTAGATCTATATTTTCAAACCGAGATAGGTTTTTGTAAAAATGTATATGTTTGAAAGTCTTAAAAACATTCCAGTAATATTTGAATGCATAATCTTTGAACTTAGAAAAACAATTTTATCAGAAATTCTTATTTATTCCTGATGAACCCCGACAATATGACATCTAAGATAGATGGGATGATCCTCGGAGGGCTGTAGCCCCGTGTTTACAATAGTATCGCGCGACAAACGTACGATCACTTGCTGAACAACCGCCACCGTATGTGGATGCAACTACACCACGTTTGTAGCTACTATTTTTAGATAAATCGCTTCTTGCGTTGGAAGTGAGGATTCACAAAAAAACATTACTAATGAAGTGAATGCATTCAAAATGCAAATTTCTGCACATGTTTGAAGAATTAAAAGTGCATTTAAGTGCGTTGCAAGGGCCCAACGGTATTTTATATGCCGTAAATTGGTAATTTTTACTCCTTCATTTATTTTATTTATGCGAATCTTGCACAATGTCTGAATCCATTACAGGATTTGAGGAAGCATAGAATTGAATCTTGTGAAATGCAACTATAACTCACTAATCTTTTATTTTCTGTATTTGTATCTGAAAAAGACATTGGGGGCGCAAAGAGATTAATTGCAGCGATACAGAATTGTTGTTTGCAAAATCATTACTTAGGGGGGTCTAAGTTTTATAATTGAATCTAAACATTTGCACGATTTACATACATTACAGTTAGTGTTTAGAAATTTTTGTTTATTAATAGAAATTTTCTTTACTGAAAACACTGGTGTCAATAAACTTTTTGATCCAGGACTGAAGATCTGATCATCTTACCGCATAGTAACTTGGATATATTTACGAATAATAACATTTCCATAATACATTTAAAGTTAAGAAAGAAAATAAAGCTAAATGAAACGAAAACTTCATTTAAAATTTAAAAAAATATATATATATTGAATGTATAAAAATGAACTTAAAGTAAACAATATGCTCAATTTATGTTCTAATATGCTTTGATTATACTTATAGTGGCTGGTTCTGGCGCAACAAAGCCACTTACCACTGAACACAGCAGCCTTGAATTGTGAATGTCGACATTCATGGTGACAATTATCTGGATTGTCACGAATATTTTCTTATATATAACTTAATCGTATTGTATAGAATAAAGTATTTAAGTATTTTATAAAGATTACTTCTTTTCTTCTAGAAAGGCACTTTAACTTGCAAATTCGTAAATTATATCTTACGCGTAGGTTTTTTTCGCTTATGTGCAAAAATTCATTTGTTAATAAAATTTCATGTCTTCTACGCTAATTTTAAAAATGACATCCGTTAACTATTCAACGTAATGAGATATTTCGGACATGGATTGATTCAAGTAATAATACTGAATGTACTGAATTCTTTTTACGAAATAATTGTGTGTAAAATAACAAAATCCTTATTCAAACTTTATATGGAACCACAATTTCATAACAATCCGCGAAAATTTTTTCAACTAAAGAAAATGTAAACGTTTATATTTTTTCATTTCAAAACAAAATTTCATATTTTCATTTACCAAACAGCAAAAACTTGTTTTAAAATATGGTGAAAAATAGACAAAAATTTGAAAACAAAAAGTACTTTTAAATATTTCACATAAAAACGATATGTGTAAATAATTGTGTTTAAATATTTCGTCCTGCGAAATTTATTGAGCTAGTCAACGGCACATTACAAAAATTTGTCAACGTAAGTACGAGTTGTTGAAAATATTTAAGTAGAATTAAGTAGATATCTGTTCGTAATAGCCTAACTGATAAACGAAATGTTTTTACTCGTTATATAACTATATAAAATAATGAAGGCATTTGAACTTAACAAACTAAACATTAAAAAATATAAGTATTGATGGCGATAAAAACCGTATCATAATGTTTTTAAAAAGGTACAACTTTACTTAAAACGATTTTCGCCGGAGTTTAGTTTTTCTGTTAGACAAAGAATGCTTCATTAGTAAAAAGAAAATAGATAATTTATTGGAATTTACCTTCAAGAGACAAATAGTATTGAAGATATTCCTTATATCGTTCCTTGTTCTCTTGTGTTGCACTTACGTATAGTCCAGCATAATGGTCATGAATAAGTTTCAGAATGTTAGTCATAGTTGTGGTATCATCTGCTTTAAGTGAAATTGATACTGGTTGTTCACTTGTACTGACTGTTTCGATGGGTTCTTCTTTTATTATGGGTTTTAAGATCTTCTTTCCAGCAGGTATTTCAGCTACAATGAGGATAATTAGTTTTTTGGTTGTATAAATTATATATATAATACGGATAAACTACTTGTACGTACATGGCAAATGCTGACGTTTTCTGGTTTTGCTTGGAAATGTGTCCAACTCTTTTTCCATGTCCCGTTTTGGACAGGAACAAACTTTTATTTTGTACACTTTTTTCGCCAAATCTTCATAACTAAAAATAGTTTAGATTGTTAGTTGAGAAACAATTAAAGAAATGAAAATATTCAATACCTTTCGTTTTGCAAAGAAAATATAATCGCAGTTTGTTTTCGGCCTATACAAGAATTTTGGCACACAAATTTCAATGCAACTAAATTTGTGCATGTCAACTGATAGCCAGACTTAGTATTTAATGGCAATGGAATGATCAGAGCAAACCGATCCTTGACACTATTTGCATTTTCAGATCCAAAATACTGAGTGTCGTTTACTTCACTACGTAATACATGATAAACGATTTCGGGTATTGCATCCTTGCGATCTAAAAACAAATATTTTCATAAATATAAAGTAGATAAATATATTTGTTGAATTATTACAATCATTGTCCTGATGAACATGATTGTGGCATCTCTTTACTGGTTCACTTAATTCTTCAGAGTAAACAAGTGTTGCTTTCAGATACCACTTCTCTTGTGCAAGTCCGGACGGTGGCGTAAAATTCACGTTCACATAGAAAACTGTGTTGATCTTAACAAAAACCTTTTCAAGTGATTCAGCAAAATAAACACCATTTTTTGAGTTTTGAAAAATCAATTTGAAATCCACATCTTTATCAAATTCGTCTAAAGTCGGCAGCGGACTTCCTGTTTCCTAAAAAGTTTTAAATGAATGCTTTGATTCCTGTCACATATTTTTGGGCTTCTTACCTGATTGTTAACAATGCTTTTTAGCTCAGCTACAGCCTAGAAAATGCAAAGTAGTTTATAATCAAATTCCAGTGTAACAAGGATAAATACATAAATAGACTAAATAAACCAACTAAATCTCGAAAAGAGGAATACTACTTATTCCGTTTATCGCTCTGTTTTTGAAAAAAATAAATTCTGCGTAACTCATATGATTAACGTATTATGCAGTTACGGAGGACACAAGTTATTGATATCTAAAGGAGCATACGTTTGAACATCAAAAGATAGAAGGTGATTTTTGGTGCTTTCAAGGGGATCATGCGCATAACTAATATAGCTTCATTATCTTTGAGTGCTTCAGGTCTAGATTTTGATGGCGAAAACTGAATAGAGAAATGAAATACTATTGTTATTCGATGTGGCATCAACACAAATCATAATTGATTCATTCGACAAATATTTTTGTTAACATCAGCAGCAGTCTGTTTCGTATATCAAGTACCACTTTACGAAGTTTTATTACAAGTAATATTGTTAAACTTGCAAATAAAAAAAGCTGCCATCTTACTGGGCAACATCAGATTATTACAAATCTTTCGTCATGTCTGTTGACACCATTCTGCAAAGAAATTACACTCTTGAAATATAAGGATTTTTCACCTCGAATCGTCCTATTTGGCATAATATAGTCAAAAATTGTTCTAAGAAGGACCAATAGTATCTTTTTTGTATTGCTGCAGCACCAGCTTTAACGTTCCCATATATTTTGATTCAATTTTAGTGGTCGTAAAGGTTCTTTAAGTTATAGAACATACCTGTCCCCCCTGCAAGATGTCATCTTGCTGTAATTTTAAAAAGTAAATGTTAATGAATGTAAAGCATGTATTTTAATAATAATTACCGGTAGCAATCCGAGAGCTGAATTACTTTGCGCAATTCTGGAAGTATGATAAATGTTTACAATGTTGTTATAAATGATATGTTTCTACTTACGGAGCGCTGTGGTCATCTAAGCTGTTATCCGTTATTAATTCATAAATGCTGTAACGAGTGAGAGTATTAAATGATAATCATCCTACAATACTTAACGTTGAAAAAGTAGATTTAGCGGTTTGTTAATATGCATTTGCCTATATATTGGCAAATTGCCTATATATTGCCTATATCAGGCTATATTGATAGATAGATGTTCTAGTATTGAAACTTGATCAAAATTTCATACACAAACTGAATTTTGGTGCACATTCTGATGCAGAGAAAAAACAAGGTTTTTGAAATTAACTCAAATATGAGAATTGAAAAGGAACTAGCAAAGCCTGAGGGCGTTTCTAAGACCGTACTGTCTTTCTAATAATTGGATTTCTCACCCTTAAAAAGTTTTGTAAATTTTTTGAAAACTGATAAATATATCACGAAGACTTATGTCTCACGGCATACAAAGGAATCTATAGCATACATGTGTCCATAGTATTATGTGGGTCAACATCTTTTCATATCCTTTAACTGAGAATAAAAATTTGATCATGGAATTTTTGAAATATTTTTAAAAGAGATTTGGTAAAACTGCATTTCGTGTAGAGAGTTTTCCTAAATAAGGTTTGCTGAAATTTTCCCAAGTAAAACGTGATTACACAAAGTCCTACTGTTTCCTACTGTTCCTACGAAAGATATGCAAGAATTGCGAAATATGTCGAAAAAAGTTACCTGTTCGGATAATTAGCAATAAGAGGATCGTCTCTATATAGCACGAATGAATTCTCATCTTCCTGTAGATTGGCCATGTTTGATGGTTATGTGGTGTTTTGAATCTGAAAGTAAAATGAGGTTATTGAAGTACCAAATGGATACATTTTTAATATTTCATTTATATTCCACTTCTAACTATGTTTTGTATGATGCAATGTAAGGATGTGACAGACTGAATACAGATATTACTTTTTAGTTACACACCATAGGAGATAAAGTATTCGAAAAAGGATACAGTGAGATCCTCTCGCCTGCATAGCGTCAATATCACTTGTTAGATTGAAATCATGAAATACTCAATTCGCATTTAACCTCACAATCCGAAATCTTACTACGACAATATAATTCTAAAGCCCAAAATCTTTCTACGTCAAAACAAAACAACTTATTTCGAATAAGACCTATTTATTTGCATACATTTTTGCGAACCTTCAACTGCTGCAATTGAAATCCAATATTTTTGTACTGTTTCTAGGGATATTGCTCGAGTTTCATTTGTACTCTTAATTCTTGTTAACTAGTTCACTTGGTCACGAAAATACCGCATAAAATACTTCATATACTTATTAGCCATGCGGTATTTTAGTTTTCGGCTTTTTCACTCCATTCCTTATATTTATTTTTGATTTTTTCTCTAAAACTCGACAAACTACACTCACGCCATGTCGTTTACCAGATACAATAAAAAAACAAAAATCAAAAACTCCGTGGTGTTACTTGAAGTTGGCAATAGTTGGAAATGAATTTCGTAACTTTTTGGCGGGACCATATCGTTTGCGGAAAAGTACGCACCCTACTTGAGCGGGAAATTCGAAATTGTTAATTTATTTGTATTTTTTAAGCAATTGCTCAACCACCTCCAACATTTTCAATTAAAAGGGTCTTTTTATTCGATACATTTCATTTATTATATATTACCACATAAATGGAGCCTTTTCACGTAATATTCGGAGGCCAAATTTACTCCATTCACTTCCTGTTATCCATAACTCAGGAGCACTTTCAAGACAAGACATGACAGCAGCACCTTTCCAAGCAGTCATCGCTGGATCCATATCCTTTGGACTAGTGACAATGTCCAATTGTTCTTTAAACAAAGCAAAAATTAATAAAATTTAGTTAACGTTATTTTCGATTCCAAATACCAGTCCTGTGTAGATATGGAATTTGAAGGGCTACTCTATTTTGAAGCCATTTACCAATACCACTGAACTTCATACCACCACCAACGACTAAAATACATCCGTACATTTTCTTTTTAAGTTCTTCGTTTGCTGTAAAAATTTTATTGATTGCTTTTAAATAAGCGTTTTTCTAAGAAACTCAACGTACGGCATCTGTCAATGCTTTGTAACACTGCCTGATCCAAACCAATAATTTGTCCACCTGGTAGAACAAACTCCCTGTCATTCGGCTTGATATCTCGTTCTACATCCAAAGGTTCAACCACTATATCGTCATCTTGATTATCTGATGGACCAACACCACCTCCTTCGGTCTGTTGTTCCATTTGTTCTCGTGCACCTTTTCTCTGCGCTTACAGCACAAGTTAATATTTTTAGTTTAAATTACACAGGATACATACCCCGGTTTCTCGAATATACTCAGCGTCAAAGCAATCCTCTGAATCTGGTTGCAAAGCGCAAGGCTTTTGAATTTTGGCTGTTTTATTTTTCCCTGTAATACCCAGCAGTTCTGTGTTAAAAAGACTTAGAGGGGCTACAATACATTCGTCCCCTAATTGAATTGTGTATTTGCAAACTGGCTTGCCTCTTTGATTTACAATAAAACTTTTCTCTTGTGATCCACAAATATCCTAGTATTGAAAAAAATTTTTACAGACTATCGTTAAATTTGATACTTTTAAATCAGACTAACCAAATTAACGTGACAGTAATCTTCTTTTAATTTTTTCAGCAAAATTGAATCCTGAGGCCTTGTTTCATCACAATCTTTATATGGGAAAGCGCATTTTTGCAAAAGCCAGTAAAATGTTTGTGTAACATCTCCTCCACCATACTCCAATCTTACCTGAACGAATAAACTAATATTAAATAGATTTATAACTACACTAAATGTTCTTTTACTCTTGTATTAGGATGAGAAATTCCATCTTCCACACATGAAACTGATGTTTTCTGGTCTCCTACATCAACTACGCAAGCATATCCTAGTCCTGCCCCAAAAGTAGCAGCCACATGATCCTAGAATTGTGGAAAAGAATAGGATCTCTTTAATAGTAAGTAGACAAAAATACTAACCTGTACAAGGAAACAGCTCCCGAATCCTAATTTTACAAGCAGCAATGTTGTGAGTTCTCGTAAGTGACTTCTGTTGTATATATCAGGTACAACAAGTACAGCTTTATACAAATGCAAGTCCCTGGAAAAATGTACAAATAAATTTTACAAAATATTTTCATCGAACACCTTCCTTACTGCAGTTTTATTTTGAGTTTCTCAGTTAAAACGTACTCCCAAATAGACTGCAAATCTGCAAGGACAGCAGTAAGTGATCCCCCTACGTTGCTATGTAAATTGAATTCGCCTCTTTTGATTGGAAAGTGTAAATTGAAGAGTCCATCCGGTTTTGTGTATATTACCTTCAAAAGAATTAAAAACTAAATCTGCAACTTGTATGGAATTACATACTTCATCTCCAAATATAATTTCCCGGTCGGGTTCAACAAATTCCTCTGAATTTTGTTCAATTATTTCAGGCGTTGCACGTCTATTGAATGCAGCAATTTGTTGTGGTGGAGTGGCGTACCTTCTTCTACCATCGGATTGCAAACACGATTGTAGGGTATGAGAAACTTGCAGGCGGCACTCTTCAAATTCCTGAAGGCATTCTTTTGTCTTAAATTGATAAGCCAAACCTTGGTAATAAGTACGATAACTATTTAAACATATTCACTCTTTCTAAACTTGGAGGCAATATAAAGTCTCGATAGAATTTCCCGCCAGTTTTTCGTTTCCTTGCAACTGCATGAAGGGTTCGAACTGGATTCAAGTCCGAAGCACGCCCAATTCGTAAATTAAGAGATCCCGGATGAATTACAATGATCATTTGAGCTTGAAGCTGCTGTTTATTGTAAAGTAATTCAATTTTTATTTTTTATTTTACTAAATCCTTTGATTTTACCTCCGGACATTCCGGTTGACTCGGCATCTTGTTGTTTTAAAATGTCAAAAACGTGAACTGCTGACAGAAGAGATGCTGCAAGAAATCAAAATATTTTGATTACATTTTGACGTTTACACTTTTCATCAGAATTTCTTTTGAATTCTTGTTTACGTTCTGTTTGGCGATGGAAGAGAACGCACCCACTTCGCCACGACCATTCTTACAAGTTCAATGAACAATGGAGAAAGGTCGAAAAATCCGTTGCATGATAAATAACAAAAACAAATTTGGTGTCCTCAGAATTTAAAGTTTTGATCAAATAAAGTGGAAAATTGTTAATATCTATCATAATTTTGAAGACTTCATTATGATCCTTCTTATACAATTTCAATAATACTCAAGTACAGATCGAGATGATTTCAACTTCATTTACTATTTTGATATTTGTCACATTGTGCAATGGTGGGTACTGGTTGGAATGAAATATTACTTTTATAATATCGATGATTGAAGACTCTGTAACTTTTAAGCTAAACAGTAATTTGTCACCAACGAGTAATTTAAGAAAGGAGCGACGAATACAAAACACTGGAATTATACATTTTGTCGAAGAAAATCCAACTCCGACATTGGGTTCTCCATGCAGACGAAAGTTTGATCAATCTGGAGGATTTTGTGTTTCCATCAAAAGGTGTTACTTTGTAGTTCAGGAGTACCGAACATCTGGTATACCGATAGACATTTGTTCCTTCAGTGGCATTATTCCCATTGTATGCTGCCCGTTTGAAAAGTTTCCTCAAATCACAGCAAAGAGATCACAGTTGAGAAAGAGCGCTCAAAGTAAGTTATGTCACTTAAAATAACATTCGATTAACATATGCTTATATCTTTTGGCAGAATGTGAAGAATACAATAAAATTATATCGAAGAAAGTTAAATATTTCGAACTGACTGCTGATTCGCCGCTTCAAGAACGTATACTTCCTCAATGTGATTATAACGTTCCTCTGATTGTAGGAGGTGAAGCCACCAAACCGGGGGAGTTTCCGCATATGGTAAATGGACGTGTATTATTTTGTTTTGTTCGAAATTTGTTTTTCATCATGAGCTATTAAAGAAATGTAATTTTGAGGCAACTATTGTGTACGCTATAACAGAACAATATTAATTGTGATTTATCTGTTTGTTTTAGGTTGCATTAGGTTGGAAAACGGATTCCAAAGAGATTGATTGGCTTTGCGGTGGTTCATTAATTAGCGAAAGGTTTGTAATTACAGCTGCTCACTGTTCTAATGCGAAAGGGTAATATTTTTATAATGAAAATTTAATGAAGCATAAGCTAAACTTTTTCTAGTAAACGGCCTCAAATCGTTCGTTTAGGAGAACAAAATCTCGAAAGCAATGAAGATGGTGCTAATCCGGTTGATGTTGATATTGAACAAATTATTACCCATCCCTCATACAGATCAAACTCTTATTACGACGATATAGCCCTAGTAAAATTAAGAAGAGAACCAATTTTAAGCAAGTTTATACGACCGGCGTGCTTGTGGCAATTACCTGAGTTTAATTTTACGCAAGTCGTTGCTACTGGCTGGGGGAAACTACATTTCTCTGGTAAAAAATCTGACGATTTACAAAAAGTTGGACTTGGCATTATTGATAATATTATGTGTAACAACTTCTATGATAAAGGAAGAAAATTATCAAAAGGAATAATTGAAAAACAGTTTTGTGCTGGATACCTAGAAGGAGGAAAGGACACATGCCAAGGAGACTCTGGGGGTCCGGTCCAAGTAGCTTTCCGAAACAATCCTTGTCTCCATTATATTGTTGGAATAACCTCGTTTGGTAGATTTTGCGCTGCAGCTAACTCACCAGGTGTATACACAAAAATATATCATTATTTGGACTGGATAGAAGAAATTGCATTTTGAAACTTCGACCTTGTCCAACAGTTGTAGCTCAGAGCGTATAAGGTTAAATTCAAACAACGAAGGTAAATATACTAAGGCTATTTATAAGAAAAGAGCATGTTCATCCAAAAGTTATGTTTTAATCCCATCTTTAATCAAACATAAATAAGCTATTAAATTCTGTTAGATCATTGCTAAGTTTTTCAAATTTCTTTTGCAAAATTATTGAAGGCAAGTATTACCATGCACATATGTAAGTAGTTTATGTACCTAAGTTTTTAACGTACAAAGAATAAAGTTTAAAAATAGTCTATCTGCCACTTGGCCAAACGATGCCTTCGATCCAATCAATATATGATGAAACACGTGTATAGACTCCAGGGAAAATGTATCCACAAAAAACTCCGTAAGAAGTTATGCCGATTATGTGATAATAACGAATACCATTCATGTTGGTATTTAGTTGGAGTGGGCCACCAGAATCACCCTGAAAATGAAAAAAGGATTGAAGTACTAGAAATTAGCAATTACCTTCAACACTTGCCTGACAGGTATCTCTGTTGCCTCGCTTATCTATAGCACATATTTGTGAGTTTATTATACCTTCAGGTGCAGTTTCCATAGCAGGCATTGAGCGATTGCAATCAATATTACCAACTATGGTCAACTCCATTTCAGTGAGAAGGTTGGGTAGTCTTCCACCGAATTCGGATGATCCATATCCCATAGCCACTACAATCTCATTAGGGACGACATCTGTTGGCCAAGCACAAGCGGGATACACAAATTCTGTGAATCTATTGTTGTTAATTCTCAGTTATTCAAATGTGATTTAAATCCTTTGTTATTAACATACACCACCGATCTGTCCAGTTCAATCAGAGCAATGTCGTGGTAATATAAATCATTGGTATAATTGGGATGTGTGTAAACTCTCCGTACAAGAAAGTCTTGAGGATGCACTGTGGTTTCATTGACAAGTAAATTAAGATCTCCTATTCGAACTGTATAAGGATCTTGGCTGTTCAATGAGAAACAAACGTTATTTTACTTTAGTGCCACAATTATCAATTAATAAAGTTTCTCTACTTATTAACTTGAGAGCAATGAGCTGCCGTCATTACGAATTTGTGGCTGATCAGTGATCCTCCGCACTTGTAATCTATTTCTCCGGATTCATCTCTGTATCCAATGGCCGACTAGATTTATAACTACAAGTTTAACCACAAAAGTATCCACTTTCTGAATAAAAATTTTAGACTAACCATATGAGGATACTCTCCTGGTAATGTTGGAATTCTTTCTAAGGGTTCGTTCTGTTCTGTGTCGTTATTCTTACCAAAAATACTTTCCATATATTCTTGAAATTCTGCAAAAGAGTTAATCTTTAAGGCTTTGTGCCAACAAAAGTACAATTGATACTTTTTTGACTAATGCGCTCTTCGGTGTTTAGTGTGATTCTACTCTTACGCATTCGTTGCAATCTTCTTTCTGAGCAGCAAACAATAATATGTTCACCATCAAAATAACATATCATTTTTCCAAACGGAAAAGCATTAGTTCCGTAACAGTCTATTGCTTTAGCACATTGGCCGTGTCTTCCACGAGCCGTCATACAAGACGATCCTTCTTGCAAAATAAAATTGTAAAAAATTGCGTAGCTTTTTAAAACACACATAAGAATCACAACTAATAGTAAATGCCGCATTTTCGTAATAATGATTTCGTCTCTATAAACTTTAAAGTGATACTGCGCCCACCTCAAAATATATACTAAAGTTTCGTCAAGTAATACAATATTACCATTTAAGATTAAAAATTTTATTATACACACTTTGATAATGACTGGATTTTTACTTCTAAATCACATAGGAATATCTTTGGGACACAATATGTTATCAACAAATTTGATATTACGTATGAGTTCAAAAATTCGGGTGAAAATGTTAAAAAATATAAACTTAAAAGCATTTTCCTAGTCCGCTATCGAATTATTGTTGATCATGGTACATTCATACAATGTTATCTCTTTTGGAACCATAACAAAATAACGAATGTATTCAACAAAATAATGTGTTATGTAAAGTCAACACCGAGCTTAAGATTACCCCCAAAAACGAAATATAACTTTCGTTAACCATATATTCTTCCATATTGACAGCTTGTTGATTTACTAGTCAGGAATCCATCAACGAAGAAGTCTTTTGAAGAAACACAAATATATCAAGTAAAAATTAAAGAGCAAGCGTTTATTAGTTTTTATTGCTAGATTTGCAGGCCACACTTTATACAAACATCATTGATATAATAGCGTCATTTTCTATGTTGCGTATGGATTGCAACTTTGGTATAAAATTACACTTTAAGTTAATGAAGTAAAGACTTACGCAAATTGTGCATAATAAGTTACTTTGAACGCATATGCATATTTATCCAATTTAAAAACATTGCAGTATCTGTAAACAGTACGTATTGCTTAGGATTGCAAATGTTTTGATCTCCGCGTGCTAAACTCAACGACACTATACCACGAATGTGCCATGTTTGACCAATTTCGAAAAACATTCCACCTCCACTATCGCCGTTACAGACACTTGTTCCATTTCGAAAACCAGCACAAAATCCTTTGTCTGTCAATAATGTCCCGAAGAAGCTTGGATTGCTTTGTAAACAGGCTTTCAGTGCTATCACTGGCATTGAGCCTTGAGTGAGAATATCGGTTAAAGAATCCTTTTCGTCCAGACCCCATCCTATGACCAGCCCATTTTTGTTGACAACATTTTCAAGTGGTACTTTATTGCTTGGCCACAAACAGGCTAGTTGAACATAGTTAGTAAGAGTAGCCAATGTAGCTAGTTTCAATATTGCTATATCATTGTGTAAGTTCTCAATGTTAAACAGGTCATGGGTAATAATTTGGAATACGCGAATCTCCTGGGTATATTTTGAAGCAATTAAACGATTATATTGGCCCAGTTTGACTATTACCCTTGAAGGTGGTAGAGATTGACCATTTTCAACGACACAGTGCGCAGCGGTGAGAACAACATTTCTTGCGATCAAAGTTCCTCCACATTTGTACTCGATACTGCGAGTATTTTCAAGATGATATAATGCTGTATGCCATGGCCAATCTCCTTCTCGTGAAGGATAACCGTTGGTTATTAGTCCTTGGTGTTTTACTAATTTCGATCCACATGCAGGAGTATTCTTTCTGTTTGGGGCACTCGGTTTTCGTGTGTTTACACGTTGTACAATGGGCTGTGGTTTTGCTGGTGGTTTTGCTGCTGGTTTAGCTGATGGTTTTGCTGGTGGTTTTTTTGCTGGTTTGCGAGTCACTACTTCTGGAATAAACTATAATAAAAAGTTAAAATTTGTCTTTAAGAAACACAGCACAAATTTCCATATTTGGTAACCTCTTGCGGCAAACTGCACACGTCGTTTCCATTGACCACCACTTGATAAACATTTGGAAAAGGAAAATCGCTACCACCTTGAACGATGAATCGAATACGTTTCAAACCATTATATATTTGGTAATTGAACAAGAAATTTCTGTTGTCAAAAGATTGAATAAGACCGTTCGGTTCTTTCTGCAAATAAAATCCATTCATTAAAAACAATTCCATAAATTAATCTGAGTTTTAAAACATCTGAATGGAAACATCTCGAAAATCACGAAGATTTTCTACGTTTTAATTTATAAAAAATGGTATCTTAGCTTTACCAATGTAACAGTGACTGGCGAAGATAATTGCAGTTGAATCTGAATAACCGGCCATGATGGTAATTTTTGTAATTGTAGACTGCCAATCCAATATTTCTGAGGATATCGTACATCATCCATAACAAATATATCGTTATTACATGGTTTGAATTGCTTACTATTAACTTTTCCAAACACAAATAAGAAAAGACAAAACCAGTGCGGTGAAATTACTACTTTAACACTGTGGAGGATCATTATGAACTGGCAAAATAAATTTTTTGGGATTCTACCAAACTAAGATGTCTATCTCCATCGAAATTTGATAATAATTCATGGTAGGCATCTAAGCAACTGGTTTGGTGTGAGCTTAAAAATAGCTACCAGTCTACGTCAGAACATATTGTTCAATGTCGGGCATTCAACATTTGATTAATAATGTGGTTACACCAGTGTTTTGATACTCGGTTAGAAAGAAACTGACCTTTAGAGATTTTTCTATCTTAAATTACTAAATAATACTCTTTATTTTTACTGTGTTCTACTGATCCAATTTTACACCAACGAATCCAGAAAGAAAACACAAGAAATCAGAAAACCTTTAAACAACGATACGACTCACGAAAGCTTACAGTTTCATAGAAAATTGGTAGCTAGTCCAAGAATTGTTGTTAAAAAATTAAAAACAGATTTTGTTTCATCAATTTATTCATTAATATATAGGTTAACCCAATTAAGATACTTAACCGCATCAGTAAATAGTACAAATTGTTTGGGATTACAAACTTCCTTGTCTTCTCGAGAAACACTCAAAGAAACAATACCTCTTATAAACCAATAGTTATCTCTTTTGAAGAACATACCACCTCCGCTGTCGCCATTGCAGACACTGGTTCCATTACGGAAACCAGCGCAGAAGTTATTATCGGACAAGAATAAACCAAAGAAGTCACGATTACTCTCGAGACATGTTGTAAACGAAACAACTGGCATTTGGCCCTGTGTCAAAATGTCCGTAAGTGAATCTTCTTCGTTGAGTCCCCAGCCAATCACAAGGCCATTTTTACCAAGTATACTGCTTAGATCGGCGTCTGTGCTTGGCCAAAGACACACTGGTTGAACATAGTTAGAGTAAGTCACCTCATTTGATAGTTTCAACAAAGCTATATCATTTTTGAGATCGTTTGAATCGAATTCAGGATGAGGTACAATGCTGAAAACAGGAATTTCCTGAGTATTTCTACTAGACACCAGCCGGTTGTGTAACCCAACTTTGACGAAAACTCTTGTCGGAACTAGGTATCCAACACCATCAACTATACAATGAGCTGCAGTGAGCACAGTGTCACGTGAAATGAGCGTTCCTCCACATTTATAGCTAGAACTCGTGCGTGTATCATAATGGAATATTGCCGTGTGCCAAGGCCACTCTCCTTCTTGAGATGGATAACCATTTGTTACGAGACCTTGATGTAGTACCAAACGACGACCACACTGATTTACATCGCCAACTCGTGGAGCTAATGTACCCAAAGTAGTTGATACTGTCGGAGCCGAAGTTGTTGTTACTGTTGCGGGAGTCGTTGGACCAGGTCTTGGAGTAGTCTTCTTCTTGTTACCTTGTCCCTGACCTTGTCCTTGGCCTTGACCTTGCCCACCGTGTCCTTGGTTTGGCTTATTACCTTTTCCTGGCTTGTTGTTATCACTACGACTCGGCGTAGCTTCCTGCTTCCACTATCAAACAAAAGTTTATTTTACAATAAACATTTTTATTGAAACAAATTTTCTTACTTTCTTAGCACCTTTGCATATATTGAGTCCATTCACGAAAATCTTATTTATATAAGGGTAATTTTTTCCTTCTTGAGTCACATGAAACCTTACCCTTGTCCTTGGTGCCTGGGCTTGAGGGTACACTAGATGAAATGTATTTGCTTGTGTTGTTATTTGACCATCATTATCGGGCTAAAAACACGAAAGATATCATAATTTAAGTAATAAATATTTCAAAATCAAATGTTTTGTCAAAAACCAAAATACAGTCTATTTCATAATTAATTCTGCAACCCCTGGAAGCTGCTCATGGAGCTTACATGATTTAAATATTTTTATCAAAATTTCATTTTCTTGTTGACTTCTTTTTCCAGCGAACCTGTTTTCTTAAATGTCAATTATTCTTGATTTTATTTTGCACAGTTCAAACTAAGGTTACGTTTTGTTCTACAATACAAATATTAAAAACAGATTAAAAATTAAAGTCTCGTGATAATGATCTTGTAAATTGACTCTGACTCACAATACAAATACTGCACCAGATTGATATCTAATGAATAACATAGTAATAGTGAGCCATTATCGAGTAGTAGTAGGTACAATTCCGGGAGAAGCAACCAATTCTAACCTAACACTTTAACTTTAACTGAAGATATCTCATATATGTACATAAATACTTTCGTAATATAAGATAATTCTTACCAAACGAATTATGGCAGGAGCTGTTAGTTTAATATCAACTCGAACTACATCGTTCTGCTGCGGTTCTAACAAATGTACAATTCCATTCCATCCACTTTCCTGGTTTGGAAAGTCATATACCGATAAAGTTTGTCCATCACAAGGTTGGTAGAAATTTTCACCATTTTGTGCATAAACACAATATAAACAAAATATTAAAACCCCGAATATTGGTATCTTCATGTTGACAAGCCTAAAATCAAGATCACACTGGACGGTGTTAATTCTGAAAAATTAATCGATAGCCGACTGTAAAAAAACATTTTTGTTTTTAAGACACTGATTCGACCTCTCATGAAAAAATCAAGTTTTCTTTCTGGTTTTTTGAAATTTCTCGACGTGTGTTTGTGTATTTTGTTATACACAATACAATATTCAAAACACTTTTACTCGAGGATTTCAGACATCTAGCCTTATCTCTAAGCTCTTGTCTTATTGCAATATATTTTGTATGTATATAACGACAGTCGCAAGGTCAAACATTAACACATCATATATAATTTAATGATTGGTCAACCACTCGATATACAGTAAATATTCAGAAAAATGTTTTACATCAAAGCAAAATATTTTCCATGATTTTATAATCGGAAATCATCATGATTCACCAATATATTTTCCTTCAAATTAATTTTTATTTTAATTATCAATTTCAAATTTACAAGAAACCATTCCATTTTAATTATAAATTTATAGTAGTATTCTTTAATTAATCAAATCTCTTATCCAAGGAATATATTTAGCCACATCAGTGAAAACAGCATAATGGTCTGTATCACAAACATCCTTATCCTCTAAGGAAACACTGAAGGAGACTATCCCTCTTATGAAGAATATTCCATTTCGTTCGAAAAACATTCCACTACCACTGTCTCCATTGCAGACACTGGTTCCATTTCTGTAGCCGGCGCAAAAATTTTTGTCGGATAGAAACAATCCAAAGAAGTCTCTATTGCTGTCAAGACAAGTTGCTAGTGACACAACAGGCATCATACCATGTGTTAGAACGTCTGCAAGTAGTCCTTGCTTCGTTAGGCCCCATCCAATAACTGTTCCAACTTTTCCAATAACTGAATTATCCTCTTGTTCGTCAGAGTTGAATAAACAAGCTGGTTGAATAAAGCTATTGTATTCCACTTCTGTGGCTAATCGAAGTAATGCTATGTCATTTCTAAGGTCCGCATCACTGAAGTCTTCATGTGGATAAATTTTAAAAACTCGAAATTCCTGCGAATTTCGGCTACTTATCAATCTATCTAACATACCCAGTTTAACAATGATTCTGCTTGGTATGAGTGGCCGACCAGACTCCATAATGCAATGAGCAGCAGTAAGGACAGAATTTGCTGCAATCAGTGTTCCTCCGCATTTGTATGATGTTGTGAATGAAAGACCAATATGATAAACACCTGCATGCCATGGCCAGTCGCCTTCTCTGGATGGGACACCATTCATAATGAGGCTTTGATACTGAACTAACCTTTTTCCGCAAGTTTCGTTCCTTGTTTGTGTTTGCACTTGACTCGTAGATCCATGATTTGTTGATTCGGTAACTTCAAATTCGTTGGAAGTTGTGGAGGTATTTAAGGTATTATGGGAAAGTTTAGTTGTATCTGATTCACCTCCTGAAACCGATCTTCGATTCAAATGACCGGAAAAATTAGAGAGCACACTAGAGTAACTCGACATATCTGGTGAAGGTTCAGCAGTTGTATCAGTTTTCTTAACATAATGAAGCTAATTGAGAAACAAAATGAAATAAATTATGATTGATCTCTATTAAGGCATTACCTTAAATGGATGAGGACATATCTCATTTCCGTTTATGGTTAAACTCAAAATGTTTGGAAAACCTTGTCCTTTGTGTCCTTGCACAATAAAACTTTCTCTCTTAAAACCGTCAATTGGACGGTAGTACCATCCATGGAATGTTTTACCTGGCGATGAAGAGCCAACTCCTCGAGACCTTTCCTTAAAAAAAGAATTTTATTATATTTTTCTGAAGTTTATTGAAGTAATAAAAATAACACTAAGTCGTCCACAAATAATCAAAGTTTGTATGAATTTCAGAGCTGAAGCATGGTTTCTCGATCACATCTAAAACTTACAATCAAAACTGTATTTGCGGTTTGTTCAAACTTTACTTCCACAGAAAGATCTATTAGATCATATCTCTCAATATCCAAAATACCAGTCCATTTGTTTTCTACCGCGTCAATATTTGTGATTGTAAAAACATCATGTCCACAAGGCATAAATACTGTATCATTTGCAAATATCCAGGATATCCGGCAAACTATTGACATTATCAATATAACCAAAGCAGAATTTTTGTGAAACATCTTAAGCCTTCAAAATACAAAGCACTAAATGTTCACTTCCTTCTATTCTAACTTTTACGCGGTTATGGCCAAATGATACTGTGAGAATGACTTTGATCTTTTCTAGTAATCTATCAATTTCTTATTGATTTATGATTTCATTATCTCGTATACGCACTTCCTAGATTTATTAACGTTTTTGCGAGTTATCATCTTGGAAAAATTCTCCCTTTGATTAGAAAATGCAAACCGCGGAAAATGTTTATGTCGTCTGAAAATTCACATAATGCATAACAATTTTCACATTGGCACATGCTAGATAATGGATTTGGATTTTCCATTTTTTCGTAACCTCTTATTTTGATATATTGATTTGTGTAACTTCTTTTACAAAAAGATATTTCCTTACCTGATTTGTATATTCGGTCCTTCTTCATGATTCTTGAGTAATTTTCCTAAATTGTTTCCAACTTTGGGATATTAACCAATATATTTATCATATTTATTATATCACTATTAAATGATTACTTAAATCCAATAATAATTAGAGTAATTGATGTGTTATTGTGATCAAAAAATTCAATTAACATTTGAACAAATTTTCTTAGCGAAAATTTATTCTACTTCCAAGAAACATTTGATCAAACAAGTAATCATGTGCCTTATGAAGTCTCGATTTATTCACGGCTTAAGAGCGAATATTAATAATTTACACAGATATTATTCAATTTTCATAGCGCTAAAGACTCATTTAGAAAACGGTCACGGAGTTTTTGAGTCAAAAAGTATTATCTCTCCGACAAGCAGAATATTCCGTCATGAATTTTGAGCACTTAAAACAGAAACTGTTTCAGTTGGCCAAAATAGTACATTTGCAATTATGTGGTTTATCATCTCAAGGCATCTTTGAAATTCATAAAAAAGGAAACTTGAAGAACAAGTTAAACTTACTAGTTACGCATAAAAAGTACTCAAATCTTACTGAAGAAGTGTTTACAGTATATTGTGGTTGCGAAAAATTCGTTTTTACCAGGGTCAGAAATGTGACCTCTGGCAGATGATAGAACTCAAGCCATTTTGCTGTTAAAAGTTTAGTATAAATTCTTCTTGACATGAAACGATATGTTTTCGGTAAAAGTTTTAATTTTCGCCCAGTACGTTCTCTTTTCAACAAACGAACTGTTAGTGATTAATGGACAACAAGTTTATCAGTTTAAACCATGCGGACATGATTTATTCGTTATAAGAAATATCAATAGAACCAGTAGGTCATGGCGTGGTGTCCTACATTTAGATCATGCAGAGGGTACGAGATCTCTAACATCTTTAAATATTGATTTGAAATTAGATACCAGAGCTCGTCTGCTATGGGTATGATATTATGAGATAATATAATACATTATAATGTATTTTAAATATACCTACCTATTCTATTACACGCACAGGGAGTAAACAAGGGAAATTTAACAACATCTGCAGGAGTATTTCATTTGAACTATTTTCCAAAGCCAGCAGGATTTCGTATTGAAAAATTTGGTGTTGCAGCGGTAGACGATTTTCCGATACCTAGTGTCGAAAGTTTAGTATTAAATGGTGAAGAAATTTGTTCGAATCCCAGAAAGGTATTCTTAGAAATTGATTGATTCTTATAATAAGATTTCTTGTTCTTAGCTACCAGGGAGTCAAACTGGAAGAAACTCCCCCTTTACACCGATTCAAACAACTACAACTGCACCAGGAACTGAAGAAGCTGCCAACTTAGATGTTCGACATGAACCATTACCCTTGTCTGCATGTGGAAGAAGACTTATACAACATCAAGAACTCATTACGAGTGGACAACCATCAAGAGAAGGAGATTGGCCTTGGCATGCTGCTATCTACCATGTTAAGAGTTCCTTCTTAACAACTTACCGGTGTGGTGGAACATTGATATCACCTAGCATTGTTCTGACTGCTACTCATTGTGTGACAGAAGATGGACGTGCCATGGTTCCATCTCGGATTATAATTAAATTGGGATTATATAATCGCCTCGTGAGTGGAAGAAATGCAGTGGAGACAGCTGTGTTCAAAGTAATTCCTCACCTAAACTTTGATCCGGGTGATTTAAGAAATGATATAGCGGTTCTCGAATTGAATACTCAAATACAATATACAAACTATATACAACCAGCTTGTCTCTGGCCAGAAAACTCAGTGAATTTGGAGCAAATTGTTGGAGATATCGGAACAGTAGTTGGTTGGGGTCTCAACGAACAGGAAATGCTCGCTGATGTCCTTACACAGGGAGAAATGCCAGTTGTATCAGTTTTCGCATGTTTGGAAAGCAATCGTGACTTTTTCGGATTATTCTTATCCGACAAGAATTACTGTGCTGGATACCGCAATGGAACAAGCGTCTGCAATGGCGATAGTGGTGGTGGAATGTTCTTCAACCGGAATGGTACCTATTTTATGCGTGGAATTGTATCACTAAGTGTAGTTCTTGCAGATAAGGATGTTTGCAATCCAAAACAATATGTCCTTTTTACTGATGTTGCAAAATATCTTACGTGGGTAAAAATTTATATGTGATTTATATATTAAGCACTCGTATTTTAATGTAGTTAAGCACAATTGTTACATGCTTATTGAAAAATAAAAATCGTGTTGGGATTATTTGAGTCACTCATTGACGAACTGAATTACAAAGTCAAACATTTTCAATCACCCCAAACAAAATGTAGTTCAATATATGATAGAACAATATATGTATTCTAAAATTATAATCAAGCTTTTAATCCATTAGTATTTAGTATATTCTCATAATAAAATAATAAACCACCTTTTGAACTCACGGATTCACACTACATTTGTTCAATATTTTATTACAAACAAGTTCTCAGGGTTTTTATAAACAAGTTTTTCAATTCAGAAAATATTTTAAATCATCTACTAATACATAACGCATGTAGAGTTAAAAACAACTTTAAGTAACTTCGTATTTACAAGAGAGAAGTTTTCAATTTCCTAGAAATGTAATTCTATACAATTTCTGAGAACATCAATTAAAGTGCTCCGAGCTTACCGATTATGATGAAGCTACAGTTGATCACTGCCAGTGATTGTATTGCAACTGCAGTTGCACTGTGAAATTTACTCAATCAACATGTTAAAGATAATTGTTGTCGTTCTATCGTTATTTGTTCTAACGTTTGGTCAAACCGAAGAAAAGGAGCCTCTCGTATTTTTTTTTGGTACTTCCATAGGACGTTTCTTTCCTTGTACACATGATGGGATTTTAATGGAACGTGATGGCAATAGACCACCGAGTGTAGCTAATTATTGGGATGGATACATTTACTTGAAAGAGCTTGATTCCAGACATCTTGGGGTTACTTCTCCTCTCATCATGTTGCAACTAACTGCACCAGCTAGTATAATTGTGGTAATGTAACTCTTCACTTGCTAATAAATGCGAGCATTGTAATCTCTTTGTATTGTGATGAATATACATAATAGTGATTTTTTCTCTATTATTAGGATGAAGAAGATGCATTCGTTACATATTCTAACGATCGGTTCTTGATCAGCTACTACAATAAGAGCACTAGTGAGGAGTTATACTTCCGAGTTCAAGGCAAAAGGGGTAAACCTTTTCCAAACATTGTTCAGATTAAGCTAAACTATAAGGACATATGCCCAAATCCTGGACAAGTAAGAGACTTGGCCAATTTTGAAAGAATCAAAGCTAAACATATTTTTGTCTTATTTTAGTGGGAATGGAAAGGTGGACCATTGAACGCTCTTGCAGACAGCAATGATCCAAATAACCGTGATCCAGAAGACTGTGGCCGACAGTTAGTTAAACATCAACCGCTTGTTACAAATGGATTTCCGTCCGCAGAAGGTGAATGGCCATGGCATGTAGCACTATATAAAAAGCGACGATCGAACAATTTGGAATATGCATGTGGCGGAACAGTTGTGACCAATGACACTATTCTGACTGCAGCACACTGTGTTACGGCCGGATCTAGTCCTCTTATTCCAGAGAGCATCCTCATACGTCTGGGTCAGCATAGACGATTAACGATTGGTCAAAATACACAAGAATTTGAAGTTCAAAGAATTATCATCCACAATGAATACGATTCAAGTAATCTTGCAAACGATATTGCTCTGATAAAATTGAAAAGTCAAGCGAGATACAACGATTACGTTCAACCGGCTTGCTTATGGAACAAAGATTCCACTTTATTGAGTGAAATAGTAGGTGAAAACGGAGTTGTTGTAGGCTGGGGCTTAAACGAAAGAGAAGATTTATCAGAATTTTTAACACAAGCAAGAATGCCAGTGGTGGAATCTCTACAGTGCCTTAAAACAAACAGAGACTTTTTTGGGTCATTCCTTACAGAAACAAATTTCTGTGCTGGATTTCGAAATGGAACCAGCGTCTGCAATGGTGACAGTGGAGGTGGTATGTTCTTCAAGAAAGAGGGTAGATATCACCTTCGTGGACTAGTCTCTGTTAGCACCACGCAAGAAAATAAGGACGTCTGTAATCCACGTGAATACGTTGTTTTCACCGATGTTGCAAAATACGACTTATGGATAAGAATGAACTTGACTTAGAATAATTTAACGGGGTAAACGATTTGAATACCAATTTCATTTCCTTGAAAATATGTATTCTATGTAATAAAATAGATTATTAAAACAATTATCACTATTACTCTCGAGTTGAAATGGATACCCATTATAATTCTTCCTTTTCAAAAGATTTTATTAAATAAAATGAGTTTTATTTCTAATTTCTTATTTTAATCAATTCTACATCTAAAGTCTACGTCTCCATAAAATGGAGAATAACGTACATTCAATAAAATCTAAGTTCAATGCTTTTAATTTAAGTAATGATCTCGGAATTTATACAATTGTATGCATTCTAACAGCCTTTGATTTTGTTCTTTCTCCATTTGCGGACATCACTTCGTTGAAAAATTTTATCTGAAAGAAGGAAAAAAGGTTTGTTACGAAAATTCTTTTTTTTACTATCAACTACTGATTGTAAGTATTCACTTAATACAATATTAAATGAGCTTCCAAAAATTCCGCAACAGTATTTCTAAGGAAATGCAGAATCATATTTGACCGCAATCGATCATTCCTATTTTAATTGTGGGATTTCCAAAATTTAGTTTATTGTGTCATTTCTAATTTGTGACCATATTGAGTTGATTTTGTATTGCCAATTTTTATAAAAACAATGATATTACTAGACATGATTACTTATAGATAACATTTAACATTGAACCATGAATTGACCTTTTGCAATCCATTAGATTGGACATAAAGTAAATCAAATTATGTACGAAACTAAAAACAAATTTTTAGTAAATAATTTTAATTAATAATTGTGAATTTTTTTATCAAATTACATACAAATTATATGAAAATACATGTGTTTGAATGATATTTAACAAAAAGCTGATAAGACAAGTTAAGCATTCAACAGCTCAAGGTATTCTAATTCACCCAATCAGAAAAGGTATTTATTAAATGACTCAAGTAAACAAAATAAAAGCAAATAATGTTGTTTATTCGAAAATCATATAAGAAAACTCGTTTTCTGTCAGGTCAATTATTATCTTTCAACATTTCATTCAACGATTAACCTCACATTGAATTTAAACACGAGTTAAGTTTTATATCAAAGAAAAACTTTCAACAATTTTATATGGTAGAAATTGTAATTTTTAACAAAAATTTACCACATTACGTTATGATATCATCGATTGTTATGCAGCATACTATTGGATCGCTTTTATCAAAACTACATATGTCCATTGGTTCAGTTTTATACCGATCAGTTGTACAATTTTTCGCATTTGTACAGATTCCGGCGTCGTAATCGGAAGAGTAACAGGCTGAACCTTCATATAGGTTTTTGTCTTGAAACCCTACACCCATTTTTTGAGCTTTGACAAAACACAGTAAAACAATTGCCACAAAAACACTTATTAAATTCATATTCATTTTATTATAAAGTTTTAACTTAACAAGATCATTCACCGCTCAACTTAAAAAACCGGAGTTAGAGATTCATGCGGTTGTTGAAATCAAACTAAATCGAACTTTTCTTGAATACTATAACAAACGATAGCTGCCCACCAATACTATTCACTTCAACCGTATAAGCAAAAACAAGTCTGCGATTTTATTATTTCCATGAAAATCATCTCAATTTTCGTTACCGAGTTCCAGTGATGTTTTAGTAATTCATACGTGTATGGTTTTAGTTAATATTTGAAAATCTCGAGTATTTGCAAAGCTTTGACCAAAGATATTATTTGGTTTGGTCAAGCGTCTGTCAGTGGCGAGCCAACTTATATGACAAAAATTTTAGGCCGAAGAAATTTAGAAAACAGCCAGACATGCACTTTCTTTTTACACATTTTCATCTTAGGTTCACAGAAATGTATTTGCATTTGTTTGATATTTGGAGAAATAGCCCAAGAAAGGAAAAAAACTTTATAGAACCTTTCACACTAGAATGTTTTCCTAAAATATTTTGTATTGATAACATCAAAATTGTGATCTGCACTTTGTCCAAATACAGTATTGAGATAATAAAAACATGTTCTAGTATAAAAATTTTAAACCATGTATGTATGCAGGTATATGAGATTTCAGAACACTTAAAATTGTGAAAACCAATGGAGAATAAATGATAAGCAATGGTGTATACAAAATATTCACTGACACTAAAACAATGAATTTTTCCAAGAAAACAATTCAAAAAATTCAAGGTGAATTTCACATTGTTTGCTGGCATACGTATTGCAAAACACTTTTAAGGACACTTTCCACTAATTTATAGGATACCTTCTATGTTCTGCAACACACTATTGGAGTTGATTTTTTAAAACCACAAATTTTCTCTATATCTTTAGTGAATTTCCCTTCCGGACACTCTGTTACCGCTGTGCAGATACCAAAATGGTTGCCATCTATACAAGGATCACCCTCATAAAATCGGTTATCTTCATATCTTAAGGCGTTGCAATTAATAATCACATGCATTTGGATAAAGATAAGAATAAAAAATATTAACTTAAACATTTTTGCGTTCTGAATCTTTTTATGATGATTGCAAGTTGCGGTTCTATTCAACACTGGAATATTGTGTAGATAAAGCAATTTTTCGCTGATCAACATCTACTTGAAAAATTCCGAGCCAGCTCTCTTATACTATCTAAATTTTTCACGTTTTCTGAAAAACTAAAACAACAATTTAAAGCCAAGAGCTTCGAAAACAATTTGAAGTAAACTGTCAATACTGTCGTAAATTTTTGAATCACTAAAAACAAGTTATTCGGTTAAAATATGCAAACGTGCCGTTCTTCGAGACGAATATTTTTAAAATACGTCTGACACGTTTCACAATATTTTATGAAATTGGCAAATAAAACCTACAGTTACATCAAGAAACTATCTACGACATAATTTCAAACAAAGTCGAAATAAAACCTGAAAAGTTGTGGGATTAGCTGTTGACTCTGAATCCTGTTTCCTTAGCACTATCTTCAATGTTTGCTATACATGTAAAGAAGTAAACAAAAATAATTTCAGTAGAATTAACTTTCTTCATAACTTTCACAATTTATTGCAAAAATGAGCTCATCAATGTGAAGTTGTGACCCATTAAGCTATACTACAAAACCATTTAAAATGATTTTTTTCTAATAATTAAACTACAGATATAAGCTACAAAAATAAACAAATATACCATATGTTTCTAATATGCATTAGATTCTACTTAGATCCAGTTTTCTAAGTTCGGAAAATTATTTTTTCAATCCAATCCAAGTATGAATATATTCGAACAAATACAGCTGGCTTATGCTCTGTACATCCATGACCAGGATTTGTGATTCCGGCTAGATACACTGTATTATTTTGTTTGAAGAAAAGTGGACTTCCGTCAGTTCTCTAATATACAAAAATTAATAGTTCGTTATGTATGAATGTAATAAGATGTAAATCTGAGAAAAAATTACTTTGCAAATGTCCCTGCGTCCTTCAGGATCGTAAACACATAGTTGAGTGGGAAGTACCCCTCTTTCTAGCTGTGAACTGCCCTTATGATGCAGAGCGCAAATTTCATTTGGTACAATACGCAAATCATTGGTGATACTCATTGTATCCAGATCAGAATTTTCTTCAGAAATAGAAAGCTCTGTCACCGGTAGAGTTCGCTCCGTCCACAAACATAGAGGCCTCACCGGAAAGCGGCCGAAAAAGTTTACGTTACTATGAAATAATTTCGTGACAATTCAACATTAATTGCCAACTGGGGAGTAATTACAATACATACTATTTATTCTCACGGACTTTTAAAAGTGCAATGTTATTGTATAGACTTTCGTTATTATATGATGGATGAACGAACACCTTTTGTACCGAAAACTTAACTTCGTCATATTTTGGAATATCCCATGCCTTTATATGAAATCTGACAACGTCAGGGGATTTCCTAGAATAAAAACGCGACATTATATTTTAACTAATTAACAAACAAAATCAACATTAATTAATTAAATTTGTTGCACAGGGTGGAGGTGCTTAACAACATATTGTGTTGTAACTCAGTATGATATTAAGAGGAATTCTTTTGATTGAATTGATTTTAATTTAAACCCCAATTTTGAGACTTATTACTTTGAAATGTTGTAACTTCGTCTATTTATGTATTATGAGATCATTTTGGTATCGTACGAGTTACTATACAAAATATACTATATACTGAATATATTAAGAAATCTACATCAATTTTTGAAAAAGGCTTTTCTAAAGTTTAACTTACGCGTTTTGTTCTCCACACTCTGCAGATGTTGCAACATAAAATGGATGAATTAAAGCACCCTCACATTTCCATTCAATCGTACCATCCTCTAACGTCCAGCCAACAGAGCCCTACGCGAATCTTATTAGATCGTAATTATAATATTATTTTTAAAATATCAAACCAATGTAGGACTTTCTAGGGGAATCGTCGGCCAAATAGTGGGCTTCGATTCATTCACGTTTTCGTTGTGGTTTGGCTCTTCCTGTCCGTTAAAGTATCTACACACTTGTGTTATTGAAAATTACTACATATAATTAACACAGAGCAATAAGAATAAAATACTTTGACTGAATATATTTTCTTCCTCTTTAACGGGTGGACTTCCGTACGGATGTTCACAACAAACGATCGGGATTGCTTGTTCAAAAGAGCAGGTATCTCGTAAAGTTGGAAAGAAACGATCTTCAGGACACTGGAAAGCTTTAGTACATGTCCCAGCTACACCATCACTGCGGTTGCACCGCGATCCCATGTACAACGTTTCATCCGAAAAGAATTTGTAACATTCAACGCAATATAAATAATTAAAACATATAAAAACTACTGTTGCAGAAAACTTCATCGTGATAATTCTGTCTTTCACTGGTTATAGAAGAACAGTCACTGATTTGGCGACGATATCAGTCTATAATATTTTCAAGATAATATAGAAAAACAAAGCTCTCAAGCTTTGGGTTTTACCATGGAAGAGCGGGTTTCGAGAACCTGTTCATCTCCTACATTAATTATTGCAGCATTTCTCTTTATCTATCATATACAGGGTGTGTTGGTTTTTTTGAAGCTTGTTTCAACAGATTTCATTTGTAAAAATAAGGTTAAAGTTTCTAAACAAACTATTCCCACATTAGAAACATATATATAAGTGCATCCAACATACACGTCCATTGTAACAATTAACACAAACGTATGAAGTTTGTAAGTTCAACGCCTATTTATTATGATTAATCCTTACATGCTTCTCTCAAATCATTGTTTACAGCCGGAGGTTTGAGGATATTATAATCATTTCCATGTAGGTGATTAACAAAATTCATTTCCATGTAGCATCAGAGTAACTCATAGGTGCTAGAAAACCTTGATATAGTAATTATTATTAACGTGGAGAGTGAAATGTGACTCAATATCATTTTATTTTGTAAACATCACTACATGGTAAAACTAAAAAAGGAAAAACCTGATTTAAAACATTGCATTTCTCGGAAATATGTATATACAATAGAATATATCGAACAGCTGATGAATATTAAAAGTTTTTACAATATTTTATATCCTAAAAGCGAGAGTTTACTCTTTGACCAGAGTCAAGTTTATTATAATTTTATAATACTTTCTGAAACTGGTTTGTTTTGATTTACGTCGTTGAGCTGACTGCGTTTGTAACCGCAAACTCATCAAATCACCTCTAAGATGTTAAGCATTCAAACAAGAAATCTTATTTTTCCGCCAAAAACAGCTAACGTATGGTTAAATTTCTTAAATAATAAATTCCGTGTGATTTCTGGTATCCATACAATAAATTTATTAACAATTTTCTCAAGCATAACAGGTTTAATTGGGTGCTTATAAGTATATTGAGAATTCTTCTTAAGAAGCTTTTCAGTTGTCGATTGTAAAGATTGTGAGACCATTGTGTATTTATTTGCAATAAGATAAAATTACTCATAGCTTAGATAAATATTTATCGCAAATATTAAACAATATTAATAATATTAAGCTATACTACCCAATAATGTGGCAAGCAATAAGCTTTCTGGTGTTTTATCATTTTTCTTCATTAGGTAAATTTGTTGAGGATATTTGTGTAGTTTAGTTTTTTATGGATCGAGAACTATCACAGGAAACGCTCAATATCGAAGTGGACTGTTCTTTCCTCAAATGAAGGCACAACAGCAAGAGTCTTGCATTGTAAGTCATAATCAGCAACACGGTGTGTGTCAGCCACTGTCCCGATGTCCACCTGCTCAACAATATTTATCACATGTAAGACCGACAATTTGCGCTTTTGAACGGCTAGAGCCAATAGTCTGTTGTGATATTACTTTCCAACAAAGGTTACCACAAGGTCAAAGAGGAAAGCGGATTAGTGAAAAAAGTAATCAAGTGATGTTATTGGTTACAAGAACTTCGCTTAACAACAATGTTTTTTAAGAATGTGAAGAAACATATCTTCGGATGTCCAAATTTGTGCCAACGATTGTCGGTGGTATAGCTGCTAGACCAGGAGAATTTTCGCATGCAGTACGAGAAATTTGAAAAATAGTAGAAGGCAATATGTGTTTATGAATTTTTTTAAGGCTGCCATTGGGTGGTATCAACAAGGTGGTGAGATAAATTACAATTGTGGAGGTTTTCTAATTTCACCGTGGTTTGTTATTACCGCTGCTCATTGCACGCGTCATGGAAAGTATATTTTAGCATATATTGTACGTAGGTATCTTCTCATAAAGTTTTACTTAACCTTTCAGTGCAGCTCCAAATGTAGTGCGTATAGGAGGTGGTAATCTGGAAGTTAAGCGTAGTACCGATGCAGTTGTTGAGATTTCGCAAATATATGCATATCCTTCATATCGTTCCAATGAAGCATATCACGATATAGCTATCTTCAAGCTTGCACAACGTATTTTGTATGTTTGCTTTTATATTTTCTTGATCACACGTAAACGTCTACAATCAAATATTTTCAATTGAGTAGATAAAAAGCTTTTACATAAATCTTCTATTATAGATACCATACACCCGCATGCCTCTGGACCGGCAAAATTGCCAATAATGTTGATGTAACAGCAATAGGATATGGTCACACAGAATATTGTAAGAATATTTTCTTACTTATAATTTTCATACTAAGACTGATTTCTTTTTTCAGCTGGTCCAAGATCTACAAAACTTTTGAAAACAACATTAAAAATATTTCCAAATTCAGTTTGTAGTCCGTACTATCAGCGAGACAGTTACCTACCTCATGGCGTTATTGGATCACAATTGTGCGTTGGTGATCCAGCTAAAACCAGAGATACATGTCAGGGAGATTCAGGGGGTCCTATTCTTATCAAGCGTAATGTAAGGAAACGAAATATTCCATATGTAGTTGGTATAACATCAATTGGCCAAGGATGTGCAGGACAAGCACCAAGTATTTATACAAAAATTTCGTCCTACTTAGACTGGATAGAATCGATTGTTTGGCCAAATGGCCAATAATAAATTTAATAATTTTGAGTTCAATTTTTGATTGCAATAAATTAGTCCAAAAATTAAATAGAAATACATTTGATAAAATTACATTAATTTATTTAACGAACATTAATATTACTTTAAAATTGACTAGTTTATTGTTAGATTCAAAAGCACACTTTACGGCCAATCATCTCGACATGCCAAATCATATACAGTATGAAAACTCAAACCATTTCCTTCTGGTTTGTGGCTGGACGGAAGCAAAACGTGACGCCACCATGTCCTGCAAAGTATTATATGAAAAAGAGTCTTAATGTTAAATACATTCACATTACCTTCCTCGAACTAGACCCAAAAACAATTTCCAATTTTTCTTTTTTCCAAAATCATACGGGTTAATGTATTCTCGCCCTAACTCTTTTAGACGATTTGTTTCCGAACGATTAATATGAGATTCAATACTTGTTTCGCCGCGCGTAATTAAGAGAATATGCCAAATAGATAATGATCCTAAGGCTATAACAACCGCAACGTTTATAAATGCCATGAATATAAGAGCCTTCCGTTTATCCCCATTGCTACCTGGAACTTTTGGAGGTGGGAGATCATGTTTTGCTGGTAAAAAGTGCTCACTATCGTATTGATTGAAGTCAGTCTAAAACAAATAGTTTATCAAAAATATATAGGTATAATTATTTGGTATATTGCTATTTTTTCAAACATACAATTGGAATAATATGTCCGGTTAAATTATATTTTACAGGATGCCCTTCCAATGGTTCCAATTCTGTCCAACTTTCGCCATCATCCAACCAAATGTAATTGTAGCCAATTTCTAGCCCAAATATTATAATGAATAAGCAGCCTAATGTTGTATATATCATGTATAGCAAAAAGTATCTGTGATTTGCAAATCCAACACAGTTGTTTAGCCATGCTGAAAGAAATCTTCGTAATTCACTTTCGAATACAGAAAACTTTGGTATTTACGGCAATGGTGATCCATTTTTAATATACATTTGTTACAAACCGAGCAATGATGGGTACGTGGTGGCTTTGGTGATATACATTTTTTGCAAATGCTGACAGCCTCTATGATTTGATTTCCCTAAATGAAGAAAAAAGCGAATAAAGATATTCGTTTAAAAAGTAATCAACGTAAGAAGATTGTGTTAATTGAGTTCGAGCTTACATCTGGACAATCACCAGCTGGTATTGTTGCAGCCTTGTAATAATTGAACACAACATTGACAAGAAGCCAGTGTCCAACTATTATTAAAATCACAGTAAAATCTCGGTTCTTATTCCACCAAAATGGAAGACCAATCCAATAGCAAATTAAGACAACACTTGCTGTTAGCAGAGCAACACTAATGACCATGAACTGTAATTATAATCTTAATTGTGATTTCATTAATGCATCTAAACAGGTGATTCTTACAGTGCCTAGAGCGTTTGAAAAGTTATCAACAAACCAAATCATAGGTTCGATGCAAACGTCAGCCACGTAGCTCTGATTCACATGTTGGTTATAAAATAGAGATTTTCGAACCAGATCTATATACCGAGCTAACTGCATAATTCTTTCCCTGAAATTATTAACCATTAGCTTGAAAATGCCTTAGGAATAATACATACAAAATGTTTTTCGGTAGTTCCCGGCACCGCCATTGAATTCTACCCATGATTCTAGACATAATATAATCAGCTTGCAAATCACTGGAAGCGTATCAAACAAAATGTCTCCTTTCTATCCTTGCTCATTATTCAAAATTATTAACTAGATCATGGTACATGCTTTTGGACAATTTGCTTCCGTTTAGATTCACTTGCAAAGGACAGAAAGTAAACAGTACGAGTGACAGCACCATGTGACAGGAAATCATCCCATGAAAAAGCATCTACAGGATTGGAAAAATTAACGAATTTTGCAAATAGCTTTCACTCGCCAAAGTGTGCAATTGTTGGGTTTAGTCTACTTCGTGAATACATCAGCACTGTCGATCAACACAAATTATATTATTAATTAAAATACAGAGATCAAGTCACCAGTTCAGTATCATGCTAGTTAAATTACGAACATCGCCACTATACATCGAATCAATTCCTCTTGTTATTTATTCATATGTAAATTGTTTTGGAAATTCAAGCGGCTTGTTGGATCGCAGTTGTGGTTTTGTTGATAAATCTTGCTAAATAATCTGACTATCTACCTGATACTGATTACAAACAATGGATGAGCTCAGTGATAAAGAAAAGTTCTACCATAACTATCCCGGTTTTGATGAAGTTGAGGAAGGAACTAATAAATTCGCAGGGAGCCTGAAGATAAAGGTACGAATGTGAAAATGAGATTTTTGAAGTAATTGTCAGTATTTACTTTTAGGAAAGCTATTTGCATATCCACATAAATTTGCCAAAGTTTCCACTAATTAAGGATTACACACTTTTTATGTTTAGCGGTGGAGAGGTAATCAATGTGGAACGCAGCCGTATTGACGAGACCTGGGATGTTTTCAAATTATTCGACGAAATCCCACGTTTAGTTAATGTTTCGGACGATGAAGATCATGATAAATTCGAACTGACTGGGAAAAACAACAAAAGCTTCTTTGAGGAAGTATCAAGCCTTGAAAGTCCACAATATCGTATGATCGTAGCCAAAGATTTAAGCCAAGTAAATTTTACAAACTTCGTTGGATATGAGGACCACTTTCTAGAAATTAAAGTATCAGATGAATTTAATGTTAAAATTGCAAAGCATAGTCTACCAAATTCGAGTGAAGAATTATTTAAACCAAGCAGTAACATAAAAGGATATTTATCGCAATTTTTAAAATTATTAGAGCAGTTTGAAGAATTCTATGCAAACATGAATGCAATTGATGAGCTGTGTTTTGTGGTAGAACCACCAACTATTGATACAAAATGTACTTGGAGAATATTCAAACTGAGTCGCAAGGTGTTTATTAAAATAGTAGTTAATCCTATGTCACCGTCTGCAGTAACACTTAATTTCATTGGACCAACAGACGAAGTGTCCAAATATCGGGAAATGTACAATGAAAGACTAGACAGTTGGGATGTAGACTTGAATATTTATCGAAATCTACTACGCGTTTTCGATATGTTTTGCTTCCCAATGAGAACTGATGCAGATCAAGAAGAGCATTGTGGCATTTGTTATACTTACATGCTAGAAAATCATGTACCCATTATCTCTTGCGATAACCTACGATGTACACTGGGATACCACGTTACATGCATTCAAAGGTGGTTGGCTCAATTGAAAGATGGCAAAACATATCTCAATGTTACTCTAGGATCATGTCCATATTGCAAAGAGGTAATTTTACAAGCAATTTCAGTTCGAATCCAATTTCTATTTCGCTTGTTTCAGAAACTCTCTACTTCTTTTGCGCAACTGTTGGAGCTTTGAAAGAGGAAAATGCGATCACAAGAAAGTAATGTAAATTTTTTTAGGATGTTATGAAAATATTAAGATGTTTAGTTTTTTATTGCAATTAATTTTAAGACATATAATATTTTTAAATAAACAATTTTTCAATTAGAAGTCATTCAAATCAAAATTAGACTTGATTCGTTAGGAGGTACTTCCCGAAGTTCTTGACTTGAATTTGATGATTCAGAATCACTGTTCTGAGCCTCTACCATAACACTGGTACCAGACAGTCCGTAAAATTTCCTTGGCACGAGATTTTTCTTTGTTGCAGCAAACTTCCAACCGATGTGACAATCACAAAGTCTGCATTGAATAATCAACCACGAGTATCTGTCATATGAGAATCATTTTCGCATTGATTAGATGAAAATTTTCGTTTGTTTAAGTTTACCCAGGAAACCAACTGAATTCTGTTGATTGAGATCCGTATGGGTAGACTGCATTCCTCATGAGTGAATATACAGTTTTTGTTTCATGAATAAAACCAGCTAGAAAAAGATTGATTTCTTTTAACTAGAATGCATAAAATACTTTTGGTACTTACATGGATTACAATAATTTGATTGGACACCATGCTTGGACATAGCAAATAAAGAGCTACATTTGGCTATGCGGTTTTTACAATGTCGACAACAGAAGAATTGTTCCTAAATTAAGTAAAGTATTCTCAATTAAGTAAAAATAGTGAAAATGTTTGCCTACGAAAGGGATATTTTTTACATTGTCAAATGATTTTTCAATTATTTGCATGCGAATGTTCACGCAATTTGTCAGGAATATCTTCATCCTCTCATTTTCATCGAACCGCAAATTTTGTCCTAGCCAAAACGATAAAAGCACATAATCAGTCGGCATCGAGTCAATTTTAAGTGACGATAAAGATTTTTTAGCTCGGTCTATTGTAGCTTGTATGTTATATTTATCGTAGATAAAACCAGGCCATGCTGTAGCCGAAGCTTGATATCTTCTTATAATTTTCGACATTGAAGCAATGTTCCGAAATCTATTCATGCTGCCGTGATCTACCCCTGATAGTGGGTCCGGCAGAAACACTTCCGGCAGTATTAGCACTTTTGCATATAATTTTCTAAGTTGTCATAAAAATTTATAGAATCTTTTTCATTCAGTGCAAACCAGTGAACAAAAATTTACCTCTGACCAGGCCTTAGAAATTCCGACACACTGGAAAAAGGTAATGTAAAGGTTAAATTAATGTAAACCTTTTAAACACTTACTTTGGATTATATTTTCCAGTTATCACAAATCTTTGATGTGCTCTTGACAAAATTGTTACATTTCCACTATCATCGTTGCCTTTTTCGTATATCTGACAAGTGACACCGTACAAGTTCGGTTTGGTAGATTTGTACATGTTGGGAAACACCACACCAAATAATAAACCTTCTTCGGGCATTTGTGCACTATCAAACATTATCTCCGGTATTTTCATAGGAAGTGTTTCTCCAGGAAATATCAATGAATGGTGCATAAATATAAGAAGTTGGTACACATTATTTGGCTCCAAATAATCCACTCCAGAAACCCGAATCATGTTTCCTAGATAAGAATGTTCGCCAGGTAATTCAGTATCAAAACATTCTGCATTTTGTGGGATTGTCTCGTTCTCATCATTTGTTTCCTCAGTGTTTTCTGGTTGCTGGCGAAGGCGAAAAATGTAACGAAATCTTTGACTATCACGAGTTCTTTCTCTAGTTACATTAAATGTCCGTCGTAGCTGACTCAATAATCGTCTTGGCAGAAATTCGAAAGCTTGTCCTGAAAGTGGCATGTCAAATTGAACTCGATTTCCTTCTTCTTCTTCAGCATCGGCATCTTCATCATCACCAACTATTTGCATTGGCTCCTGTTGATCTGTAGAAAAGAAAAGAAAATTTGCCTTTTGCGAGTAAAATTTATGTATCTACGACGTAAGTAATTCCGTTTATTTAACGTTGATTGCCATTAAAATGTTGCATATGAGGATTACCTTTTTCGAAATGCTTTCAAAACATTATTGTACTAAGGATTCTGAAATTTTTTACGTAATAATTTGTAACTATAGCAGTATTAAGTACTATATAAGGGAAATGTCCAATGTGATTGCGAAGCAATTGTTAACCAAATAGGGTGTAAATTCGTAAGCTGTGCATACTTTAAAACAAACAAAAGTCCTCTACTTCAGTAATTTACCAGGGAATGTATAGAAACTGAAAATTAAACCAAGATAGTCTTACGGAAAATCCTTGGTCAAAACTCACTTGACTCAAATATGTATCCAATTTTTCTTACACTTTATGCAAACTAAAGCAATAATACCAAATACCTTCGTTATTTTCTTCCATACTATCCAAAGTATTTACGTTGATTTGTTTCTTCTCGCAAAATCAGTCCAATTTGTTTTGGTTTTCCCCTTAGTTTGTTTTGCGTCTTACTTACTTTAAAGAACGCTGTCAATGTGATCAGCTGTTGGGAATAAGGTCTCTTTCCAACGCGTAAGCACTCTTGAAGCTTAGAAAACAGACAACAGGAACTCCTGTGCATTATTAGGCACAGGAATGAACTTAACCTCCACGTCGACTGGACAATTCGGTCGTCTACCCTGAAGAAGACGTTTACGCAGAACAGAACTGTCAAACCCCATACATTTAACAGAACAAATTTAGTTCTCGATAATACCTGGAACTAATTTGCTGTTCTGAACAGAATAGTTGAGCTAGAAATGTCTAGATGACGACATGGATCATTTTCCTTGACGCGAACCTAAATTTTTCCTTAAATTCCACAAAATTACAATTTCTTCAAAACTTTCGTTTGATTTCATCTGAAAATTTAAATTCAAGTAACTAATATATGAGGAATTTGCTTAATCGAGGCCGTAACCATATGTAAAGTCGAAGGAAATTCATACAAATGTGAACTTAAGTTGATTGAAGTTTGGAATTTATTGAGTGCAAGTCCGGGCTGTTCTTTTGGTACTTTGATTTTGCTCTCGGTAGCGATGACCAAAAGAATACGGCTTATGTTATGATTTACATTTTTACGAACTCTAAACTGTGATATTTGAGTGAATTTCTACCGATTTTTTTGTTTCTTTCGCTGCGTAAGTTACCTTTATTTAATTTTATTTCAAATTTTCCGTATTAAATTACCCAAAAGTTATAATTAAATTTTAATTTTCTAAAATTTCCCGAAAATTTTAAACTTGTCAGAGGGGAAAATTAGCGTTGCGCCATCTACATAACACTAGATGGACTTCTTTGAAGTGGTGTAATTTTTAACCCAAATTTTATCGTGTGTTAAATTTGCACTCAATAAATATATGGGATTTGACGGTCCTACACCACTCGATGTCCCAAAAGAACGCAACTACAAAATCGTAGTTTCCTCAGTAATTGTTCTCAGTAGCCGCGTTCTTTTGGTCATCGCTATCGAGTACAAAACTAGAGTTGCAAAAGAACGCATCGGACTTGTTCTCGATAGATTACAAACTTTTATCAACTTCACTTACCATTTATATGAACTTACTTCGATTTTTTTCCGTTTTGTGAGCCCTTGATTGCATAAATTCCTCACATATTACTTGAATTTAAATTTTCAGATGAAATCAACTGAAAGTTTTGAAGAAATTGTAATTTTGTGGAATTTAAGGAAAAATTTAGGTTCGCGTCAAGGAAAATGATCCATGTCGTCATCTGGACATTTCTAGCTCAACTATTCTGTTCAGAACAGCAAATTAGTTCCAGGTATTATCGAGAACTAAACTTGTTCTGTTAAATGTATGGGATTTGACAGTTCTGTTCTGTTAGAGTCACCAAAAGAACACGGCTAGTATGTATTTATAAGTTGATAAATTTCTCTTCAACTATAATTTAAAATTCTTAATATTTAAAATGCTTACTTAATTTTTGATAAAACTTATTTGTAGCACTTTATGGTTTGAATATATACGAAGGACTGAAAGTGTCTCCAGTCAATTATTTGACCCCATCTCAACTCTTGAAAAGATCACAAAAATCCAATCAATCCCTGGACTCTGGAGTGTCAAATTCTATTAATTAAAACAAATAAACACTGGTGTCTTCCAAGCTGTCCCATTTTCCTTGTTATGCCTTAATCTTTAATCGATACACTGAAGCAAACTCGGTCCAAGACCTTCTTGGAAGACCTCCTTCTTTTATAAGAAATGCCACTTAACAATTAATTCAAATTTATAGAATATAAGAAAATTATATATTTACGGCATTATTTTGATAATTGTTTAAATACACAAAATACATTATAGAAAATTTCACAGATTATAGTCGTCACTAGTAGCAACGTTTCCTTCACCCAATGGTTTTCTGTTCCACTAAAATTAAAAAAAGGTTATTAAAAACGGTCAAAAATCCAGGAAAACTGCTTACATGTTTAGGATTTGGACAAACATCCACATTGTTGATATGTAAACTGGCAATATCCGGGAATAATTCTCCTTTCTTTCCTTGTACTTTCAATTTCACGTAGGATGTTTGGGGTCTCGTTGGAAATTTTATTTGAAAAACATTACCATCCTTCTCTACATTACCTCCTGCAGTTTTCTGTAAGATGTTTATAATGATTATTGGTTTTAACTTTTAAAAAGATACACGTAACAATTTAAAACTATGAAATAATGAAAACCAACATTATAACCCAAACGAGTGAACGAATTTTTTGGAGATTTTTACAACATATTTTTAACATTTTCATACACATACGAGTGTATTTTTGATTCGAACAGAATAGTCGTATTTTATTATGCAGTAAAACACGGCTTTTATATCCGAGGCGAGCTACATATGTTACTATTTTTGACTTATAAACGAACCAGTATTATTTCGGCTGGAGATACCAGTGCAATTTTAATAACAAACTCATCGGCTGGATTGTCTGCTGTATCAAAGTCAATAGTACCATCCCAGTAATTATCCAAACTTGGAGGCTGGCCCGACTCGTGTTGCATATAAACAGCATAGTTACTACAAGGCGAAAATGCCGAAAGAGCCGTCCCTATAAGAGAGACACCTTCTTGCAAACAGACACCCTTTGCTATGCACTGAAGAAGCACAATTATTAAGACAGTACACTTCATCTTCATGACTTTTTAACACTGAGGTTTGCGAACTGATGTGATGTTCCAGTTAATGGATTTACTTGGTTTTGAAAAACCGGATTGTGATGATAAAAATATACAATTAAATATAAATAAAATACCAAAGTAATGTAGGAATATAGCTGGTCGATTGGAAATATTGGTATGTTATCAATCTTGTTTGTCGTTTCCAATGCTATTGATTGGAAAAGTATTGCAAACCACATAATATTCTATATTGAATGAGTACATTTCTGAGAAAGTGACATGAGATCAGGTCTTTTGGTTGATAAGACTATTGTTTTGGAATTTCCTATTTTATTTTTAGCATTGATCTTCAATTACAACTTACTATAATATATTCTCTGAGCTCAGTGCAACACTTCCAGTTATCACGTTGGCATCATGAAAACATATTTCGAATTTTTATTTATCTTGTGTTCAATAGTTCAAAAATGTAAAACTGTTTCTCTTATTGGAACAGCGTATTCGAGCTTTTCACCCTGCCCAAATGGAGTTGTGTCAATGGAATACGAATCTGGGCGTCCGCCCAGTTTAGACAATTATTGGGATGGCACTATATATCCGAGATTGGCTGGACAAACTTATGTGGAAAACAGGGTAGAGATGGTTTTAACAGCACCTGCAAGTATAATTGTTGTAAGTTATAATTCTTATATCATATGAAACGAAAGAACCATTCTAGAACCGAGTAACCAATTTCAATATTGTTTATCATGTTATCTTCATGTTCAGAATAAAATTATTTCAAATGTTTTTTATCAAATCTTACATAAAAAGTGTTTATGTTTAGCGCTCGGATTATTTTGAAGAAGGTGAGGAAGTAATATTGAAAAAACCCATCGTAAATATTGAGTGTACGTCATTTGTTTTTCCAACATTAGTGTTAAAATCATCTTCGATGGGCACAACAAGTTTTGCAAAAGAAGTAAGGCTACAAGCGTGATGGAATCATGCTAATGGGAAATCTTTCTCAGTTCAGTGATATACGTTGATTAGGAAAGACTGTAGTTTCAGTATGCAGAAGTTGTTAGGTTTATTATTTGTGGTTTTGATCACAGTGAGCATTAATTGTCAAGCTCAAACCTCGCTGCTAGGTACCGCGATATCTTTATTTGTACCTTGCGACAATGGGGCTGTCACTATGACCTATGAGTCTGGAAGACCTCCTAGTCTAGATAACTACTGGGATGGAAGTATCAATCTTAAAAAAGCTGGACAGAGCCATTTAGAAAACAGAGTTGAGATGGTTTTAACTGCTCCCGCTAGCATTATTGTTGTGAGTAAAAAGAATTATGGATATTTTAAAGCCAATAAACTAGTTTTAGTATAAATTATCATACTATCTTCACTTTCAAATGTTAACATTTAGCTTTTATATTGCCTTATTTGCCAAAAAAATTAACATGTGCTTGTTTCAAATCGTCAAATCGAGTTTATATGTTTTCCGATTGGCGCAAAAAGATTAGCAAAGATTAGGCTATACAGTATAAAAAATCTCAATAAGTTTACAGTAACAAATTATTAAGTAAGACTGAAGGTCCAGTATGTAGAATCAGGTAGGAATATTGTTTGTGGTTTTATCGTCACCACATTAACTTTATTTGTGCCTTGCGACAATGGCGTTGTTACTATCTCTTATGAGTCTGGAAAATCGCCTAGTCTAGGTAACTATTGAATACAGAGTGGAGCTGGTTTTAGACGCTCCAGATAGTTGTGAGTAAAATAATAAGAAAATGTAATGTACAGTGAAGAGCTGTTGTAAAAGCATTTTATATTCTAAGTCCCACTAAAGTGAAAATAAGGAATCATTACCAATCAGTAAACTTGATTTTAGTTCTTTAAGTCTAGGTGAATTTTGTTTATTTAATGTTTACCTAAGAAAGCTTCCTATACGTATTATATATTCATGATCAAGTTCGGTGATAAAACTCGCGTTAGTCATAAGAAGTTCTGCAGGTTTTAGTCAAGTGAATCAAGTGCAACTTGAAAAGAAAAACCAGCTTTGATTAGTTTGTTGTTTACATTTTTGTGATTTCACAAATTCATTACTTCTACAGGATGAAGAGGATGCTTATGTCTACTATGGGAACAATGGGTTTTATGTTAGTTATTATCATCTACCCAACCGTACGAGTCTGAAATTTAGAGTTCAAGGTAAAAAAGACAAACTGTTTCCAGATATTGTAAGCTTGCGTCTTAACGGAGCAGATATATGCCCAAATCCCAAACAAGTAAATTTTATATATTGTTGCATCATTTTTGGATTCTAATTTCTATTTTATTTCAGTGGCGAAGAAGTTCGTCTAGTGTTGGAAATGTTGCTGATAGTGATAATCAAAACAGATATGATTACGGGTCTTGTGGGAGACAAATTATTAAGCATACTGCCCTTATCATGAATGGTTTTCCTTCTGTAGAGGGGGAATGGCCATGGCATGTTGGACTATACTACAGGACATCAAATAACAGAATTGACTACAAATGTGGGGGAACTTTGGTATCAAATGATACAGTACTTACTGCAGCCCACTGTGTCACATCTGGTTCTTCGACTGTTGTACCGGAAAGAGTTTTAGTCCGATTAGGTCAGCACGATCGCATCGAAACAACCCAAAATACTCAGGAATTTCGAGTTCATAGAATAATTCTCCATGACGATTACAATCCGAATGATCTAAAACATGATATTGCCCTGCTTCGCCTTACATCTCAAGCAACGTTCAACAACTATGTCCAACCAATATGCTTATGGGAAACGGATGTGAGCAACCTAGATGAGGTTCTTGGTAAAAATGGCGTCGTTGTTGGTTGGGGTCTGAATGAGCGAGAAGAACAGTCCAATATATTGACCCAAGCAAGAATGCCAGTTGTAGATTTCTCAATGTGCCTTGAAAGCAATCGTGATGTATTTGGATCACTTTTAACCCAAACAAATTACTGCGCTGGATTCCGAAATGGAACAAGTGTCTGCAATGGTGATAGTGGAGGTGGTATGTTCTTCGAACGAGATGGACGATATTACATTCGTGGTCTGGTTTCTGTCAGCACATCACAAGAAGAGAGACAAATTTGCGATCCTAAACAGTTTGTTATATTCACTGATGTTGCTAAATATGTCTCTTGGACCAGAAAGCACATGTTTTCTACATAATTATAAATAATTGATTAAAGGTTTTTGATTAAATATCATGTTTCATTGCGAACTCATTTATTATACCTGTACTACCCTTTTCGAAAGGCTATCATCACATATTCAGATTTCTGGAACGAAGGTCTGCAGATAAAGTTGCACTCGTATAGTTCAAAACCTTCTAAAACCTTTACAGATACAGGTTTTTCAATCATATTTTTTCCTTGAAATTATCAGTTTTACCTATTTGCTAGATGCAGACTAAAACCTTGTTCCTAATGATTTTGGTCAATGATGGCAATGTGGCAATGGAATTTTCTCCCGATAGTCCAAAATGCTGGCGACGAACTAATGAATTTATTGTCATGCAGCAGATAACTTGTGAGCACACTATGGCGAACCAGACAAACAAGTCTCAATGAACGAAGACGGTTTTAGTGACCCTTATTCCAGGTGAAATCGTCTACAACTCTCTTTCCGTCTTTTTGTATTTGTGTGTTTCAGAAGGGACAAGAGCCCATAAGGCAATTATTTAAATATAAATAGTTAATTAAATTTTTAATTTATAGTCGTTTAAGTAAGTTTTCTCTATTGCTTTCATTTTCACGTTCCAGAATGAAGTCGATGAGTTAACTTTGATTTCGCTGGTCATAAGTGATTCTGACCAGTAGTGCGTTAAACTTCGTCAAAGTAAGAGTTAGTGCGTTTTAGAAGTTTGTTATAACCGTGATAGTGCAATTTCAAACCAATTACAAAATAATTGTAGCTCTAGCTAAAATGTTAATTGAAACGTTGTTTATATTTTTCTTCGTTGCTGAATCACAAGCAGCCCGTGGGACAGTACAGACGTTTAGTCCGTGTCCGACCCAAGTATTTCTAGTAAGACAACTTGTTGGTGGACCACCCGGAAAATCGGGAGATTGGGAGGGCACAATATTTCTTGATCGATTTGTAGGTCTTTTTCCTTTACGTATCGTCTTGACTTTTAATGCTGAAAATAGGCTAACATTGGTGAGTAAACTCCTTATCACTTTTGTAGAAAATGTATCTGCATTCCATGTGAATGCAAAATAGTTTTAATAATGAAATGCAAGCAAATTTTTAACATAGCGTGTAGCAATTATTCGAAAACCTGTTCATATATTAGCATTTAACTTTTAATAATTTGTTTACAATAAATGATTCTTCAAGCAGCTTGAACATAACAAAACATTTGGAGCTGGAATAAAATGTGTTAAAGATTTTTTTATATCTGAAGATGACTCGGATCTGGATATTCTGCTCGTGTACACATTATATTAACTCTTTTTATATAGGTTGCATCTCAAAGCTGTATGAGAACGTTTACTTGTCGCGTTGTTTCCAGTTTGACTATTGATAATTTTTGAGCCTGGAATATTGACCAGTGAGTGCGTCGTTGTCTCATAACAGTTACGAAGATGAAAATGTTCATGACTTCTATTGTTTACGAATGTCTGTAAAATACGTTGTTATTCGTATACCGTGCTTGCATTTCAAAGGAAACCGAAAAGTTCAATGTCAACCAAAAAGTTTAATTTGCTACAGCTCATTTTAAAAATTTTTGTGATTTCAGGAAGATTCATACGGATCATTGGCGTATGAAAATTATGCGTATCAAATAACATACGATAATCCACCACCACAAAACCGGATGAGTTTTTCCGTAAGGCAGGGTCCTCATTCGACACCATCTTATCCAACTGGAATTTATTTGAATGATTATGATATTTGTAATTACGACACCCACCCGGAAATCGTTGTAAAGCTTTGTAATATTACACACCATACTTTGAGCTATACATTTTTCATTTATAGACTACCAACAGTCCGACATCAAGACGGCCAACTAGCGGTTCAAACACCAGACCAACCAACAAACCGACTACCAAGCCAACTCATAAGCATAATTCGAAACCAATTAAAACCACAAAAAGGCCTGCAACAGCAACAACAACTGAAGTTAACTTAAACATTAGAGTAGATGTTATCAACGATTTGACATGCGGTAAACGTAAAGTTACTCATCAGGGATTCATAACACAAGGACATTCTTCAAAAGAAGGCGATTGGCCATGGCACACTGCTATTTTTCACAGAGACAATAAAGACAGCTACACATACAAATGCGGAGGAAGTCTGATATCTCACAAAATTGTTATAACGGCTGCCCACTGTGTAACTGAAAATGGAAGCCCAATTATATCAGAACGTGTCCTTGTGAAGTTAGGATTGTATAACAGGCTAGTTTCTAGTAGAAATACTCAGGAGCACGAAGTTTATAGCGTTATCGTACACAAGGCTTTCGATTCCAACGACCTTAAGAATGACATAGCTCTACTCAAACTAGCCACTCAAGTTCTCTTTACAAACTATATACAACCAGTATGTCTTTGGTCACGAAACCAAACAGATCTTCGGAATGTCCTGAATAAGGAAGGAAATGTGGTTGGTTGGGGTCTGAATGAAGAAGATGAATTGACTGATACCTTATCGGAAGCTAAAATGCCAGTTGTAGATTTTCAAACATGTTTAGCAAGCAATCGGGATTTCTTTGGGCTATTTCTATCAAATGAAAACTACTGTGCTGGTTTTCGTAATGGTACAAGTGTTTGCAATGGGGACAGTGGAGGTGGAATGACATTTTTAATGAATGGTCGATATCATCTTCGAGGACTTGTCTCATTGTCGGTTTCTTTAGACAATAAGAATGTCTGCAATCCAAAGCAATTTGTACTCTTCACCGATGTTGCTCAATATTTGGATTGGATTAGCCGTTACACAACGTAAGAGAAATAATACCGTATAGAATAAATCACATTCGAAACCTCAGTAGCTGATAAATTATTCTTTATTTTCTTATTAATGTAAAAAAATATCAATTTATTTACAAAAGGTTAGAAATAATTCACATTTATACAAAATAATATTGGAAGAAAGAAAGCGTGAACTAAAGCAAAATTTCCGTAATTATTATATTAAGTTAGCGAGTCTTTTTTTATGATTTGTTAATACTTAAGCATGGAAATTGTTCAACCCAAGCAGCCCGTGTAGGTGTGGTAAATGTTTTTGATTTAATAACATTATTTCCACCAGTATCATTATTATCTATGATGCTCACGGTATATTCTGTGTTGAATTTAATTCGACTGAAGTCAATGTGATCTTTCTAAAAACGAAATAATTTTTACTAAATTATGCAAATTGAAATTTCAAATAATCACATACTTTCGGTCTCACAATACCATATTCTTTTGTTTCACAATTAGAAACGCCTGGACAAAGTTCGATTAATCTGTAAAGAGATGGAAAATTTTCAAAACTAAATAATGTCCTTAACACAAATCAGGTCTGAATCATTAAAAGGTTTCTAATTACCTATCCCGATAATGTTCATTCCAAAGTACTCTAACGAGCATTGCACACTTCCTGTTAGGTATAAACCTAATGGCAATTTCTGATGGTCGCATTTTAATAGCATTTCTAAGTCCGTTTTTATGGTTGAGTCCCACGTCCGTTGAGTTAATAAAAGTAAAATGTTTCCTGTCAGCTAACGAAATGACCGAACCAGAGCCAGTCGTATTCAACAAGAGAGATTCTTTTGACGATTTAAGTCTTCTTCGGCCAAACACAGATATCGCTTGAACTTGCAGGTAATAGATTGAATTCTTTTGTAAATTCCAAAACTCGTAGTATCTACATGACTTGAAAGAAAATGTTTTTGAGAATTGAAAAGTATTTTTCAAATTCAATAAAACTAGTTAAGCTTACCTCTCTAACGTATGTCTCATTCAATAACAGAGAATCCTTGTCACCTTTCAAATGTAGAGCCCAACGTATTCGGTACTTTTCAACAGGAATATCCGATTTTGAGGCATTCCATTGGACTTTAACGTATAATGTTCCATTTGGATATGATACAACCAATGGAACATTAAAATTCTTTGGAGGCCTTGGTGGTTTTGGAGCTGTAAATTTCGGTTTTTAAATTATTTTCCTTATAATTTTTATAGGAAGTGGATATTACGATCACTTAAAGCAATCTGCCGAGTGTGATTTGAATAACCACGGAATCCATGTTCATTCAATGTGGCTATACGAAATTGATACCATCGGCCTGGTTTTAATTTTAAACTGACTACTGTTCTGTAAACAACATTTCGAATAAATTTTAATTAGTTTTGTATTCAATCAAATTTTAAATCGAATACTAACGTCTTTGTATGTGTCTCGTGCATAGTCATTTCAGCAAGTTTATGAAATTTATAGAGTTGCCAATCACTTAATTTCCGTGGTGAAAATATTTCCCCGATATGTGATCGAGCTTCAACAATGACATATACAAGTAGCTTTTGATTATACATCAATGTTGTTTGCCAAGATATTTCACACGTCCGTTTTCGCCTTTCAACAACAGTAACATTAAAAGGAATTGGCGGTAATGAGTAATCCTTATCCAGTTCCACAGGATGCTCACAACTCCAACCACAATCATTTCTGCAACACTTTTTGATTCCAGGACATTCATAATCATGATGAGCGCATTCGTTAAAACATGTCATATTGTGCGATCTACGTTGTGAACATTTTCCTGGTTTTGTTAATTTTGAGCTGTTCTCTACGCATGATTTGATGGAACACTAAACAAAACTGCAATTTAGTCTAGTAATTAATAAAAAGATGAGAATGATTCTTTATCTTACTTGATCTCGAGATTTGATGCAAATTAATTCACATCTTTTTTGTAGTAAATTTTCATCAATGTGGAAATCGTTTCGTCTACTATGAGCCAAAGCTATTAAAACTGATAATAATGTTAGATGTAGCACTAAAACTGTTTGGGTGTTCATCTGCAAACGAAAATAATGTTGTTAAATTTTTCATGTCAAAATTAACATAAACAGAGTTATTCAAATAGATGGATGTTATATATTCTCACAAGGATGGAATCATCGAATCTACAGTTTTACACCTCAAACTGGACATCTGGACATGTTTTTTATATAATGATCATGTTTTCCGCAGTTTGCCCTCAGGATAGTTCAGGGAATGTATTATATTGACTGAAACCACTCTTCAAGTTAGAAAAGTATAGTACTCACTTAAGATAAGCCATGATGTCTTATGAATTGCTACAACTCACTGGTGGATTGACAAACGCCAAATGCAATTTGCATTTTTAATTAGGGTAAGTTAATCCGTCTTAAGAGAAGTTGCAATCAACCGAATAAGAGTTTACACGTTAACCAGACATTCCGACAGTTTTGATGGTGATTATTCACTCATTCTTAATAAATTACCACTAACTGGTAGAGTAGAGCTGTGGGAATTTCAGTGAAATCTATAATTTAAAGTTAAACAAACTAACTATGCAGACATGTTGGACTGTTGGACTGTTGGTTGATCCAAAACGAACAACTTAAGCGGATGCATAAAATATTCATAATTGAAAGTGTTACTTGCCGCAAATAGATATTTCAAATGAAAATTATACCAACATTGATGATTCTTTTGGTGATCATTTTTCTCCTGCTTTATATAAGCATTCCATGACATTTAAATAGTGAAAGAAGCAGAGCTACAACATGAATTGTTGGCATACAACCAGATGGCATCCGGACTGAAATATGTTGAGTTAATTTGTTAATTTCATGGTATTTCATGGATCAGTGATACCTCAATGACGAGTTACCAACTTGTGATCGGCTATATATTTCAATCATTTTGTATTTGATCAATTAGCAACAAGTGAATTTCAATCCAACAAAACGAAAGTGTTAAAAACATACTGTTTTTAAGTGATTAATTGATATTTTCAGTAAAGAAAATATCCCATACTGCATGCTTTGATTTGTACGGAAATAAATTTCCAGACTTGTTGTGTTCTTCACAGCCGGTATGGGAGAAAGCCAAACTTCTAAGATACTGCTAAACCATCCGACAGCGGAACATTTATCGAATTCCATTAACAGTAGTCGTAAATCGTTAAGGATTTGATCGTACAAAACCCACAAAGTAATTTAATCCAATTTCGAACTTCTTCACGTTTTTTTATTTAATATTTTTATATGTTCTTACTTCTTGTGCTGGTTTCCAGGCCTTTAAAGTATAAAATACTTAATCCGTCAATATACATGAATAAACTTGGACTACAACACTTCATCGATCGTTGCCGCTGAGCATTTGTTGGTGGTGATCGCGATGATGGCTTAAATTACACTTCGACCATTAAAATCTGCAATGAAAGAATGGATTTGTAATTTATGGGATAAAAATAAAAGAAGAATGAATTTTTTTAAATTATAATCGATATTCGCTCATTCCATTTCAGCTAAACATACAATACTAAAACGATCGTGGGCTTCATGATCGCACTCTTTTAAGACTGACTTCTGCTACCAAGAAGATACTCAAAAGCACTTAATCGTTTCAATAGAGAATCCACAAGAATAAATTGGCCAAACTTTTACATATTTTTATTAAGTATCGTAATACCTATACTATTCGTCTCGCTCTGTTAAAAATGACAAAGCAATAGAAAATAATTAAATTTAGCGGTTGAAGGTTATTAATTTCGTGTGAAATCAGTTGTATATCTTAACATTTAACCCAATGCATATCAAAGAACAAAAAGGAAATACCATTTTGTCGTTGCACACTGATTTTTGAAGGTATCATCGAAGTCAACAAGAAAAGAAAAGGATTGATGCATTACTACTTACGTGGGGAAGGGACAAAAAATCTCTTTCACGTTGACGTTAGGATGAATGTTCCTTTAAAGTTGTTAATATATTAATTTTTCTTCACAAAATATTTATGTTCATAATTATGGATTCAACCATGGCGTTCATTGAAGAAGTGCTCTTTGTGGAAGCACTAAGGGATGTGGGAATTCGAAATTAATTTATCGGCGAGCTTTCACTTCAATTACCATTCAATTTACCAAGCTTTCACTTTCCACTTTGACGTTGGGATGTGAACGTTCCTTAACTCATGATAACAGTATCTTAGATAAAAACGAAGATATTATGTGTCATAAAATTACTAAATGCCGTCATTCAGTAGAAGATTTGAGAGACAACTCAATTTATTTGATCTTTTGGCAGAATTTTATGTAAACAACTTAGATTTTCTGTCAAACGTTGATTAAAGAAAACGAAATTGTTGTTTTACCAATTAGTAAATTTTTTAAAAAAGCACTTAAAAAAATGCCGATTTGGATACATATGAATGGAAGTTTTGATGGCAGTGCATTTTCCCAATTGAGAAAATATAATAAACTTGAGTGAATCCCATTCTCAGATGAATTCATTTCCAAGAAGCGGAGAGAAATTCTTTCTGTGTTTGATCTACATAAAATTAATTTTTCCCGCTTTCAGAGAGTGAATCCCATTCTCCGGTGACTGAAATTCATTTTCTGCTTCTCGACAATTAGAATTTTATATATTAAGATGCACCATGTTTTGTTGGTATTATCATAATTAATCATATGTTTGCTCAGACGTGATTCATTTTTCTAATAAATGACTTCGGACTGCAGTATCATAAAATTCAATTTGAATTTAAACAGTTTTCATCAATTCAATGGCAATGGCGGGATACAATAGTAATAACACAAACATGTGCAACCAATAAAGATTATACGTGATATAATAAGTTCGGATTACAATTCCATGCATAGAGATAATTCAATTATTCCATAACACATAACAGCACGAATCCAATAAGGAGCGTGAAAATCGTTACTTATTGCATGTTTACTCGAAATGCTGGTTGAGAATAAATCAAAGTAAGTCACAGAGCTTCCTGTTCCATGGAAGTAAAACTGGAGTTACTCTTGTTAAATTATACCTTCGAACTTGCAACATTGTTGCAAATTGCTTGAAGCTATTCAAATTACCTTTTTACACTGATTACATTCCTCAAGGTGCTAATTCATAACGTCCTGAATGTTCATAAGAAAGCAGACACAATTTATGAAGTCAAGGTAGAGGATGCTGTACAAAGTACCCTTATCACCTGTTCTCTCATTTGCAATCATTTGCAAGTTCCGATTTTCTTGTGTTGAATATATAGTGATAAATAATAAAGGAAAAGGCCCGCCCACCTGTTTCGGCATCTACAAAAAGATTTTGCAATTATCGCAATCAACTCGTTTTGCAGTCACTGTAATGAATGCATACAAAATGCAATGAAGACAAAGCAATTCAATTGCAACATTGTGGCATGAGGTGTCAAAAGATGACCTACTTGTCACTCAATGCCTTTGTTGGGAGCCATACCCCCTTGGCACCTTCTCCTTGCATTTACCAACATCTGCATTCCGTTTCATCGAATAGTTTATGTTCCATTAATTATATGGAAATTAATAACATTTTGGGTGGTAGCTATCGGTAGTGCGAATATGTAAATTAAATTGCAGAATACGGTGTTGCAGTGCACTCAGTTGACTGGAAAATTCATGTGAATTATCCAGATAGGTAGGCTGGGTAGGTTAAGTTAAGTGGCAATGATTAATGATTATTTGTAAGAAGTTTGAGTCAAAAACTGAAATTAAACGTATAACTACGTCGTTGGGTGACTTGTTAATAGATTTTTCTGACTAATATTTAATCAATCCAGTTTCAATGTTACTAAACCGAACACCTGTATCAGATTATGAACCTCAGGCGATAGCTCAAAGTTGTTTGCAATTCTTGTGCCAAACTAATCTGGTTTAGTGGTTTATCATCCTCAACTCGATCTTTGTACAAAATAAATCACGAATAAGTCAAAACCAAAAGTTCATATTTATTCAATTTCAACGTGTAAATTTAGCAAAATTTGAATGAGATGAAAAGAGTATCATTCTTCTTTAATGTCTGGTAAACGTGTATGTCCACAATGCTCTTCAATGTTAGAATTTTCACAATTTCCAGGATCTAAGTTATAGGAATTGCTGATTAGAAGATTCTTGTATAGCTGCCGTTTACGTTCCATGATGGCATTATAATATTCCTTGAGGAAACTTCCTCGTTCCAAAAGCCTTGCTAAATCTTGATCAATTTCTTGAGGTCGTGCTTGGACTCCCTGAGAATACAGTTTTGTACGTCTTTTTCTACACATTTTACATTCGTTCCTTATTTGATCCATGAGTTATACCGAAATATTTGAAACTAATTTTATTATAATGAAGAAAGTGAAATTTTATTTTTAAGCTGTTTTTCATTGCCTGCCATGATTAAAATTAATATTGTTACCTCCAAAGTAACAATTTAATATATGACGCGATAAATGTTATTGGAAGCAAATTAGAAAGTCAACATTTGATTGAGCACTGTAATTAAAAATTTATTAAGATATATGGATATTAGAGTCAAGAACTAAATCAATTAATCAACAGAACTTACATATGTATCATGTATCACACATTGAATTGTATTAAGTTAGTAGTTTTTAAACTTCCAAAAAATATATTTATTCCCCTTATAATAGTGTACTTATAGTAATTTTCCAAATAAAAGGGCTTCTTGACACAAGTATGTACATCCCTGCAGGTGCAACGTTCGATATTCACAAATAAAAATAAAAATGACGTTGTGAAAGAGTCATAATGGTAATTTAAGTTGCGTTCAGGAATAAAAAAGGTAAAAGGATACCTTAAATGGATTGTAGGAGGTAAATAAACTCGTTTACAAATGTGTTCGAAAAGGATTATCAGTTAACAGGTCACTAAATGGATTCCTTAGAGACGTTCAATACGAGTAAGTGGCACTCTAGAAAAATGGCACGTTTCGATGCCCTTGGATATATGTACCTACTATAAATCAATTTGCACAAAGAATAGCACTTTCGAACGCAGATAGTCGAACATATAACCACTAGTTATGGTCGTTTTATTTTTCAGATCGTATTCTGTCAACAAAAACCCAACTTATGTATAAATCATCATTTTGATGATCTTTTGAATCATCTTTGATTTCAGAATTAAATTATAGACATCACCAAAGGCAAGATCAACATTATTGTTTAGGTATATGGTTCATGTTCGTTATAAACATTTATTATTTTCTATTTACTGCGATTAGTAATGATATACGTCGCCATCATCAAACGCCATTTTCACCGCCATTGATACGTGAACAATGCCCCGAACAAAAATATCACAACGTTGACGAGTCATGGTTGCACTTTACTTAAAGTGGGCAATCCCTAAACGTTACGTATCTAAGTGGACAGATTAATTAACTGCTGACAAAACTTATCATTATCTTCGCAAGTCCAATGTCTTGAACGTGCACCATTGGGCAAGGACGTTGTTATGCTATTATTGTCGGTCGTCGTCGGTGCAATATTTATATTACATTCAGTAATGGCTTAATGCATTGCAATCTTAAAGGGGGTCTCCTGATTGAATTGCAAATAAGAGTAAATTTTCATTTATCCTATCCTTAAGTGATTGCATAGAAAGCACTTTCAATAATATTATTTACATACTTGATATTAGACTGTTTCTGTAATATGATATTTCAAAAAAATTAACGTTTATTTCGACACTTATCGAGGATTGCAATTGCTGCAGGCACAGTTTAGATGTAATTGCATCACAATTCAACTATTTTGAATTGATTTAATGTCAAACGTGATAGATTCGTGATTAAAGTGATCTGTTCATGTTCATTTGATATAATGAAAAAATGTATACATTTCAAAATATCTAATAAATGCAAATTTTTCGATATTTTATCTCAAAAGTCGGCTTCTCACTTTGTGACTATTTAATTTTGCAAATGGATTAGCGCATTTAATGGGATCTAACTTGATATCTAATCAATATTTGCTTGATCTTAACCCGAGTCGAAAAATTGGGACTCACGTAGACTCATTTCGTCCTAAAGTGGACTATTTAGGCTACTTTTGTACTCATTTTGGCTTTTTTTGTCATAAAGACCTCAAAAGTTCCTCAGAATACCTCAACAAGATTTTTAATTTAATTCTCAAAAGTCTCATTTTATTCGAAATGTCCTCAATTTATTTTATCCTCAATTTTCCTAAGTCTCAAAGTCCTCAATTTATTCTCATTCTAATAGTTTTATCTCAAATATCTCATTTAGTCCTAACAAGTCTGCTCTAACAAAATCCTAGATGGTCTCATATTGTCCTCAATGTCCTCAAACTCATTTTGGCCTCATTTTAACCTCATATATTATGCCGCTTATATAAAGTATATGTACAGTACAATTATATACATGTATACATATTATATATAGAAGTTATGTGTATATGTAAAGTATATACTATTATTATAAAAATAATTATAACATAATTGGCTTGATATTAGATTAGTTAAAAAGACAATAATGCAATGCTTGCATTAATACAATGATATTTAGTTTTTACTCTAATTCCTTAAATAATTTACTTTTTTAGCTAAATGTAATTCGTCATTATGGTAAATTGTTTGTTTTTGATAAGTATGAATAATCGATGAAAGATGAATTAGTTTCCAATTTTAATTATATCCATCTAAGACATAACTACATGCGCGAAGTTATTTTTGAAATAATAAAGTAAAGTCTGAAATCATAAATTAGCGTCGTTCCGTTATGATGGCTCAAGCAAATATAATTTTAAATTATAAAATACAAAACAAAAAGTAAATAAAAATATAACTAAATAAATAATATAAATTACTTTTAATTAGCTGTCACTGAGAAGAAGTTGAGAACTCGTTTTGTCCTCAATAAACCTCACATGATTTTGGTGATATTGTTAAAAAGCCTCAAATATCCTCAACTAAGTCTCGCTTTTTCCCGTATCAAAACCAAAATGAGACTTTTTTGAGGACAAATGAGATTATTGAGAAAATATTTACTCCTCAAAAGTCTCAATTTGCCCTGATACGGGAAAACGGCGACATAAATGAGGATATTTGAGGTTTTTTACCAATATCCGAAAAATCATGAGGACAAAATTTTTGACTCGGGTGAGGACATAATAAGTATAAATGAGTCCCAATTTTTCGACTCGGGAAATGTACCAACTTACCTTAATGCTTGCATATTAATTACAACGAATGGGGCGAATGGATATTTCTCACATTTTTCTCTTGGCTACTTAAGAAGCCACTTGATACGCTTTGTAACAAGAACAATATAAGCTTTAACTACACCCTAGAAAATGTCAAATCAAGGTGTATTACATTGATAATCATTTCATCATATTACAATTCAATTTAGGTCGATAAGGCAAATGCAAAATTGCAACCTAATGCTATTTGTATCAACAAAAAATAAATATCGATGCTTTAAAAAATAAAACTAACAATTTCATGTTCATTGCAAATCAAATGGGTTTCAGGAAGACATAATCATAAAGATATCTTGAAATTAGTTCCCTGCGTAAAGTGTTTCCGACTTGGAACACATGAATTTCATATAAAAATTTTCTTAATATTTTTATTGAATTTACGCATTAAAATGTTAACAAGAAGTAGCAAGTGTGATTTTCTCAATACTTCTCATTAATAAGACGCACACAAATTTCGATTTTCCATTAATTAATTCGAAAACGTGGGAAATTTTCTACATTTTTTCACGTTACACTTTGATTTGAAAAAGATAGAGTTATCTCGAAGATTGCAACTATTCTACGAGATGTCTTCTTTCAATTTACGAGCAAAGCGAAACTTCATAAAGACGAGAATATCACATACGTTCGGCTTGATTAAGAATAAAGATTCTGATTTAATTATAAATTGTTTTGTTTATTTTACATAATATTGAGTAATAACATTTTAATATTAACATTAACGATGAAACATAACATTTAAGAGCGTTACTTGATGCATTCTCCTGATCGGATAAAATGCACTAGGTTCAAATGATAACTTTTTGCAGTACATTTTCAGAAGAATTTTGCCAGTTATTAACTCGCACTTCAAATAAAATAGATAAAGATAACATGATTCACTCAATAATTTCATACATATGTCATTCACAATTGCATTCTTTTGATCATCTTCCAACTCCGAGGATGGTTTGCACATAGACTGTTTCATTAGCAATCTGAAGATATAAATAAGTATACGTTTCTTAGACAACTGATAATCTTAATTCACATGACGTCAATTTGGGTTTGTTATTGACCCATTCGTACATTGGTTGAAACGTGTAGCAATTTTATATTGATTAGATATCATCATTCATCTTACTAATTAGAAACGTCTTTAAATTTGTTGTATGTAATGAAAGTATGAATGCAAAAGGACTGAAGAATCCAGAATTCACGAAGAAGGAAAATATTAAGTAACAAATTAACCTATTAACAATGATTTTCTTCTATTGTTTTGATGCTGACACGTGTCAAAAAATCAATTTAATATATCATAACCGTTTATCATCATAAAGATAGCTGTGCGAAATTTAATTTATTCAATTCATATTCCCTGAAGGGAAATCGCTTGGAAGTTTTATCAGAAGGATATTTGAAATGAGATTATAAGGCGCATAGCTATTTGTTTATCAGCTCGCCAAGTCATCCAGCAAGTGCCCAACAGTTAGCATTTGTGGTTTTTAATATCATCTATTATAATTTTTCATAGTTAAAAGTGTCAAGTTGATGATAATCATCTAATTTTCATTCAACTATATTTGGTATAGCTTCAAAAGTTTTGTCAACATAAGAAAAGAATATTAATTGTGGTAATATTTACTTTTTATTCACTCTGGGTGTTTTGTGAATCAACACCTGTTCTAAAATTAGTGTTTACTTACAAAGATTATTTACATAAAATCAATGCATTACAAATAAACATTTCAAACCTAGTAATTTTATTAAACAGATTCACTCACCATTTGTTTTTCAAAACAAAACTCACTAAACACGATATTTTCTATTGATCTCAATTACAAATCACATTGAAATATAATGCATCTCCGTTTCACAGAAAAATTTGTTGTATCGAAAATGCAATTTGATAAAACGTTATACGGAAGAAAATTGATTGCACAAAAATTTTATAGTAAACACACGAAATAGATAAAATGAAACAGTTTCGAAGTAATATGCCAGAATTCGATGTATTTATCGACTTCAATTCATTTCCCGTTGTTGAGAACTCAGCGATCCTTACACGTGAAATTGCGAAGAACAACTGACTAATGGTGGAGAATAAAGTGTTCCATGAAGACTTTGAAGGTTCGAAATCTAGAGCCACTAGAGCCAGTGGTGAGCCCGCGAATACGTAGCAAGCAGGAGGAAGAGTTGCTTTACTGTTGGCTCGGTCATTTATTGACTGTTGACGTTGAATGCATATATCCACGAAAAACCAATCATCCATCTATTTGAATGAAGGGGGTCGCCGATACTAGTATTTATTACTATTGCTTGACTCATTATCGATACTCGATACTCAATTGATATGATAATGACGCTGCTTGATGAGGATGATGGGAGTAATTCTATTTACGGTGTGGCTGGCCATCAAAACATTTCAATTTTGTTTACAAACTAAACCACAATTGCTTCTGATGACAAATTATTCACTTGAGATGAGTTGGTTGCATTTACGGTGCTAGTAAGGGATTTAATACTACGCGTGGACAAATACGTGTTTATGTTAGTATGTACATTATTGCAACGCATTCACTTTATACCCTTGTAATTATTGAATCAAACTTTCATCAAATTACAACAATAACGTTAACTTTTCAATGTTAATTAAACTTCACTTAAACAATAAATTTATCATTTTTAATTTTTAAACATTTATCCTTGTTTATAATGTAATTGAAATATTTCATTTCACTTTGACCAACCTCATGGACAAATAATCCAGAAGATCAACGCAATTTACGCATTCATTTCATATGCAATCAAATGGAAAACTATAAATAACTCCCACCCAGTGTCATAATTGATTACAATAACAAATTAACTTAGCTATGCAGGTTTCTCTCACTTGATACTATAGCAAAACTGCGAAAATGTCAATCCCTATTTATGAGCATTAGTCAATTATGTTAGGGTGTTATGAAGAAATGAAATTAATAACTAAATTATAACAATATTGTGGAAATTAACTCATTTACCATTCACCACACACTATTTACCAAATCATCTAATTTGAGGTGCTAGTATATTCTACGTTATAACCATTAACTGCTGATGGTGACTTATTTAAGTACGTTCATTTTGTCAACAGAATGTACGGAGCCTTATGAATGCACTGGAACATCGAAACAGGAAAATGTGATACAGAAATAAAACAATGAAATAAAGAGTATTAAAAATAGAAAGAATGAAAACCACGAAATTGTTGTGCATGTAGAGTACTAAGTAACAGGCCTCAATAATAGCAAATAGTACTAAACATTACTGATAGCTCTAGGTTTTAATACAAATACTAACAGGGTTGGTGGTCCCCTATAATAGCTTCTTAGCACTACCAAAGCAGACCCCATGCCACCAAATGGTTATCCACATACTAACTAAATAACTTAGCACAAGCGCGAAAAAGCCTTAATTAATATCGTTTCCATTTTAATTTATTTACATCCAGTCTTAAGGTATTGTTTGTTACTCTTGTATTTTTTATTTTAAACTCTTTTTTTTCCTTATTCCTTTATTTTCTTCTTTTACACTTTCAATTCTCATTTTTCGACACTTTTATTTCTTTTCAAATGCTTCTTCCATTTGGTCTCCCCATTTCTCTGGCATGTGTGCGAATTACAAACATTCAATGCTCCAGTGCTCAATCAAATTGAAATTTTACTTTGCATGCATCAGCATCGTAAGTGTGCAATTTGCATGCAATTCACCTCAAGCAATAGTCATAACAATCAAAATTATTTTAACTTGCTTAAGTTTATTATTTCGCAGTTTATTGATAATCCCAGACATTCAATCAATAAATTCGCAAACCATTCCATTCACATATACGAATTGATTCGGAAAGCTTCCAATAATAATAACCGAAGTGAAAGCACTTTGGCGCTAATGATGGCAAATTTAATGAGAGGCGCGTGTTTCTTTCGCTATTCTCTCGTTTACGTCGGAAATTTGGGGATGGTCCGCCCAATGCAATATAAGTCAATCAATTACCGAGTCAATTGTAAGATGTTCAAATTCAACTTGTAACTTGTATTGTACACTAGTGGAATTAATTCTGGACACTTGTGAAACTTTATGTTTTTTGAAGCTAAGATGTTACTCAATTGTAATTTGTACTATATTAATTTTAAACTATGATTGTTTTTCTCATTATTAAAACATAAATTACTGTTAATATGTTCTAAGTTTTTCCTTTAAAAAAATTGAAAACATTGCGTGTCTCAAAGAATCATATTTCGTTTGAAATTTTTGAGGAACGGCAGCAGTAAAAAACCCCGTTATCTCAACGAGACTTTTTACAAATTTTGATATATGTAGCTGCTAATTTTTGGTTTTCCTGCATTTTGAATTGACTAGTTGAATGAAGTTAGGCTAAAATAATACTGTTAAGATCATATGAAATGAATACAATAATAATGGATAAATAAGAAATAAATGAAGAATTTATAATTTTTTTTTAAAAGTGTCCAGAATTAATTCCACTAGTGTACACATCTCGTATCAGTACAGTTCTAGAATTGAGTTTGAAAGTTTGGAAGATGTTATATTTACGGAAATTTATTAAGGATTAATAGTCAACTATCCATATATTAAGTGAAATACTTGAATGTTCCACCTTTCCTTTCAGCTGGAAGGCTAGCTAGAGGTTAAGATATGTCAATCAAAGAAAATTTTAAATCGTCAGAAATTTCTTTTTCACATTTTTTGTGACATACAAACAAACAAGTAGTTGAAGAAGTTTTATGCAAATTACAAAGCTGAATTTTCTTAAGGCTCAAGGGTTCAAAAAGTTATGAAATGAAAAATAATCATAAAAACAGAAAGTAAAAATTTCCATCGGCAAATTCCAACGATGTTATTCATTAGTTTTCTTGAATTTTTCCACACAAAAACATATGCATTAATGTTGAATGTGATAAATAGCAGTCAAGTTTAAATGCATTGCTATTACGTTTAGTAAACTCTGATTTGTAACACACATCCAGTGCACTGTCCAGTGCAATCGTCAACATCTCATCAGAACAGCATCCGAACCTAGTCTCATAATTATTATCCAATTTAATCATCATGAACGTAAACGTCTCAGGTAGCGGCACCATATAAACACCGAAGAAATAAATTCAGGCTTTTACAATCTCATAAACCCAACAACAACAATATATGTATTTAGAACAAGAATCATTTTTGTGAAGCGCCAGCCCCTAGAACGAATGAGTGAGTCTTCAACTTGAATGCATTTTTAGCATTGGCGTTACCCTTTGATATGCACATGCAAAAATGCCAATTGCTAAGTGCATCGCAATGTACACGATTTGCTCTTTGGACAGAAAGTAAAATTCACCTCATGTTGATCATTTGCAATGTTTATTAATGCAATACCATTCTTACTTTGTAATATGATGCATTTCGTTCAAAAGTGTTTACAGCTACTTTGTATTCTGGGCAAATCACTTCGGCATACTTAAAGCCTGCAGAACAGGGAGTAGAACAATTTGTCAAATATGCACTTGGTTAAGAACCGATTGCAATTTCTAGTAAGACTTTTATTTTGTTGTATTTTACTACAATATATACAATATAAATGACTAACGATGTGCAGGTAATTGCTCAAATGACTGTTTAATTAAATTCATCATATGAAATAAGGCACGCCCATGTTAAAGATCGATGGTAGATACATCATTCGAATTATAAAAATGTGGATTCATCATTCATAAATTTGATTCAATGTTAATAATAGTTAAAGAAAAGGAAGTAGAAGATTTCCGCCCAAAATGACTACCAATGTTTGTTACATTGAATTTATGCTGCGAATTTCCTTAGTTTTAATTTCACCCATCAAGCCTTTTATGTAGTCTCCAATCTTGTAAAACCTCTTTTTGCCGCCAACGAATTCTTGTAAAAATCTTAATTTATCTTAAAGATCAGATTTCCCGTGAACATAAAAGGTAATTTCGACTTTTAACTTGATTTCTTCCATCTTTTTTCTTTCCTTTAACTTTCAATGCAAGGTGAACATTAAAATCTGTACTTGTTTTATTTTGACCGTGTGATAAATCCCTCAACAAATTACATGGAGTACCAAGGTTTCACGAATCACAAGGCAAATCAGACCAATTGGCTCCTAGTTCATTCGCTTGCAACACCAACACACTAAGTACAAGACATCTCCCTACAAGGCTATCTGATTCCTGAATTTGTTATTTTCATACATGAACTCTTGTAAATTGCAGTGTGGAAAGTTGATCAAAATGACGGCCTCTGCGGTGATCGAAAGTAGGAGCGACATAGTTACTCTATATCCTGAATATATATGTAGCTGCTCAATACCCTTTACTCATCAAGTATTTATATCTTGTATCAATAAAATTTAATCTATAGTATTTATTTATTGATACAAGATATAAGTATTTATTTAAGCAAATCAACACTCTATGTATGCCAGTGCCTTGTTCCAAAAAAGTCCTGAAGTCGTGATAGGATTCAGCTGATCCGAATACTATCACGTCTTTCACCTCTATTCAATTTCATGACCAATAAAATATTTGTTAAAACTTTTCAAATATGCCAAAAAAATGTTAAACTAGCTTCGAATAATTTATATACCGAATTTCGTATTCAATGAGTTGCATTCCACAGAAATAAACAAACTGCGCTTGGTTATAAAAACATTCTTCTTCATTCAAACATTCAAATGTGAGGAGCAGATTTGAATTTTCTAAAAATAATATTAATATAACAAAAACGAAATTATCATATAAACGCTATCAAAATATATAACGGAATAGAATTATTAGAGACTTTAACCTCAAAAGCTTTTTAGGTGTATCACGCTCATGTGCATATAGAAAATTAAAATGTTGATCTGTTGAATACCTTGTGACTTGGTTATTAAAACGTTTTTTTCCTTTCTGTTCTTCGTGCATGACACTATTATTTAAATCGTTTTTATTATATTTATTAGATCGGTTAATCCTAGCAGCAACAGTCATCTTCTAGTGTTGGAGGTTTTCAAAGAGTACTAGGAACTTTTTATATATTATATAAACAGCCCTTGTCTTGTCTTGTAAATTGATTGAAACTACACGTTTAAACTATAAAATGAATACTAACAAATAAATGGATTGAATGAAATGCGAAAACGTTTAGGCTTACGACATACCTCATTGTAAAATGTTTCAGGATATAAAATTTTGCAGGTTCCAACTCATCGTCCATGCATACATAAATCAATTCAGTTGTGGTTCCATGAAAGAGGCGCCATAATTCTGAATGTAATCGATCCTCACATGTTAATAAATTAAACCCCAGTACCGCCCTCAAATTAGTATCTTAGAAAGCCCAATTACCACATCTTTTGCTTGAAATTGGTAGTCATTGACCTGGTTTGTTTCGAAAAAGATGTATTACCATCTTTATCTCAATTGGAATTCGCAATCTATCGTCGGTTCCTTTATAGTTTTCTCCTTCAAATTCAGGAATTTCGCAGGCTGCGACTGAAACAATATTTTTTATTTTTCAAAATGAAACTGATAATGAAACTGTTATTCTACTATCGTATAGAATTTATATTTGATTAGATATATCACTGACAACAAATACCCTTGTCAACATTCCTTTAGAAAAGTGTAATTTTTAAAGATCGATAAATATTGATTTGCGATCTATTATATGATGCAAAAAACTGGGCCTTCAGAAGTTCAAAGACCTTTCTCAAGAAAAAGGTGAATATGAGACATGGATTTGAGTGCAGTAAACTCTACACGTATCTATAAAGGACGATATATATCTATTATACTGTACAAAGGACCACTGACCACTGCTTTTTGTAATCCTTGGTAGCTCAAGGCTAAAATGATTCAAAAAATAAATAAAAACAAAATAATCACAGGCAAGCTACACTGAAGCCAATAATAATCTGAGATGTGCACAGAAATGCAAAGAAACTGATCATCGCTTGAAGATTCCAGGAAAAGTGTTCAAAGACGAATTCGATCGTTTTGAGAAATTTTTGTTTCACAATAAATATTTTTTACACTATTTTTAAATTTTCTTTATTTTTATTTCTCAACTTATGATAGAAGGTAGAGAAACAGAAAAAACGAAAACTTCCTACACGTAAGGAATCCTCACCCTTCAAGGTTTATTTTAATTTATGTCCTCCAGGCTCTTGCCTAGAGTTGTAGCAGCAAAATTTATCGTGTATTGACTGATTCAAAAATGCACTTTTTTACTCGTAAACGTAGGTAGCCTATCTTCGTTTTGTTTAATTTTATTAGTTTTATTGTCAGAGCGCTCTATTTTCAGCGACCATAATCATATTATGGAACTTATCCACTCGTTCTATGTTTAAACCTGTGTGCATCAGATATATGTACCTATATTATATACACTCTGATTCACATGGTTTGGTGAAACAGGTCCATACTCAACATACTCCTTCCTTGTGATTTGCTCTGCCATTTACCTTCTTCTTTATTAATCTATAAAAAAAAAAGTGGTTAACTTTCATGAAACAACCAAAATGACCAAAAAATGACCACACAAACTCTTAAGTTTCATCACATTTGTCTTAATTATGTCTTCATTAGCCTCGAATGTAATGAAAACGGTGAAATCAGTAGAATTTGTCTTAAACGTACTGAGAAAAAGAATTGACCATTTCTCTTATTTGCGAACAGGTTAAAGATTTCGTGAAGGCTGATAATTGCTATACGGCAGTTCACTGAAAAGATACGAGTGTAAGAAGGAAGTATGGTAAGTTGATTAAACAGTGTGCCCGAAAAATTCTTTCATTGATGATTATGTGAAGTGAAAATGTGTTTAATTATGTTTGAGCACGGCACCTTCTTTTCAACACATTCTATAGCTACATAAAACTTTAAATTTATTCAAAGCAACAGCGGCGCGCTTTTAGCTCTGTCCGAATTACACGGCTTAACTTGAAATGAATAAAAGGTAATAAAAATTAAAACTACACGTTAAACCTTAATAGGAAGCAAGGAAAAAGAAGTAATACAAACAAAAAAATTTTACTTTGCAATCAAGCTGTGATTAAATTTTCGGAAAGGCGTCCTGCGATATGTAAATAACAATGTTATCCGACAACGCCATCATTGCGGCTATGGCTAGCACTTCTACCAATTTGGCCCATCAATGCGTGTTTCGATGATCGTTAACCAATTTAGGCATGTATACTGAATCAGTTTCGGCGCCTCGTGATATTTGTTAAGAATTTGGGATATGTTCTCATTCACTTGGTTATGCATTGCACTACCATGTATCCAATATATTTTATGCTTTTTTGTTGTGGTGCTTATGTTTTAACAAAATAAGAAATTTAAGGAAAAGGGCAAGAAAACCGCTTTTTGCAATTTATTGGCGTAAACTTGATAAATTGCCAACAATCATGAGAAACCTCGATGAACTTTCGATAGAAATAAGAGGGACATGGACCAAATTTACTGTGATGCATTTAATTAGTTTTTTAACGAAGGACAAGAGATTTTCGACATTCGCGGTAGGCATAAAATATGCAAGTTTTTTCCTATAATTTAAACGCTGTATAGTATTTGTTAGATATTATATTTAAATTCCTCGATATTTAAGAAAATACTGTAAGTTTACTGTTCCTTTTATGAATTAAATGAAAGCTTCAGTTTTCTGTATTTTGTCATACAAGAAATAATATTTAGTTTCACTTGTCACATTATGGTAAATAATTCATTTACAAGATAATAAACTCACAAATTAAAATTTTCTGTATATCAATCTGCAGGCACTAAAACTAATTTAAATAATTAGTGAACCAATATGACTTCTTATCGTGTAATACATAGTTTATAATACCTATAATTGCCATTTATATCGTTTAAGTTCAATACTGGCTTTAGTTAGCACATGTCCGTTTACGGTAAATACCGCATAAATAAAACCGCAATCAGTTGAGAGTACTGTATATCGAAACCAATATATTGAGGTATCTTGGGGTAATAAGAACATCGCTTAAAGGTGTGAGTGTTTCTCATTCAACATAAATATCATTTACCTTGATTAAGTGACATCTTTTTTGCTTCACTGCATTCATTTGTACTATGGTTTCTGCACCTTACTTTTTGGATTGAATTGTGTACGATGCAATGGTTATCTCGTAATTGTCGCCTTTCTTTTTTGTGATCAAAATAAACTACGATCAAATTGGTTATAGTTCGCTGCACAATTCAAAATGTGGTTATAAAATTTTAGAAAAAATTGACTTAATTGTTTAATTGAAACGCAACTATTTTTATATGTATTTTTATGGTATATTTACATTAATTCTCTTCTTTTTACCACTTCAATGAATCTTCCATACTTGAAGCTATCGCTCGGTCATTTGACTTATTCCTTTTTTGATGTTAACTTTAACAAAACGAAATGAATCATGTAACATAAACTTTTTTAAGACACTATTCAACACAAATTCTTGCTCGATCAATCTAGAGCGAAATTTGATCATCTAACAACTTAGCCATCAGTCGGCATTATATAAATTTCAAAAATATCTTTAAGTAATTTTGTGTAAGAACTTTCCAAAAGGTAATATTTATAGGAACATTTTCTCTGTTTGTTTTCATTTTCATCAAATTATTTATATATTACATGATAAAATACATTTTTCATACGCTTCATCGTATTATTTCGTAATCCTTTGTTAAACTTTAACTGCAGAATTCTATTGTGAATTTTGTATTCCAAGATCAGTCCAGTTAAAGTTGTCGATTATTTTATATTGATATACTTTTAGTAATGTTTTTCAATAAATTTTTTAATTAATTATAACAAAATTCATAATAGAAACTGTTACTAGTTTTACTTGATGCTCTTTTGACCTTATCCATTTTGTCTTCCAGCACCCAGCACAAAAGATACATAAATGACCAGAATTATCTCTTGAATATTATCTATTTTCGATTCTTTAGTTCTTATTGAATTTTAATTTACAAACTTTTGATTGTTCTCCTACTTATGGTAAAACATTTTCAAATTTAAAATAAGAACATATGTATGTATACTTTTCGCTTTAATTTCATAAATTTTTACTTGATTCTAGTTAGAAGAAATAGCAAAAATGGTTAACAGATCTATATCTCTATTTCAAATATTTTGCAGTCTTTCTGCTTTCTGTTAAAAATGTTTAATGCCTAACAAGAAATTAAAACTGTTTATCAACAGGGAAAATAAATTCAACACAAATATAGTAACGAGGAAAAGATGGTTTTTACCTGAATCTTCTCTATGCATCATAAAAGTAGTAAAAATAAAAACTTCATTAGTAATAATAGCCACAAATAATCTTCGACAGACTTTGTGTTATTTCCCGCAAAGTTCGTCTCTTAATTAATGCCACATTCTCAGAGGTTATGTTTGTATTTACATTCACATATTTTGTGTTATGAAACATTCACAGAAGCACTAAATTTTAATTACGAGGATAATGACGTCGGTGGGAGTAATGTTGACTTGGTCCTGGTACTGGAATATCAAGTGAAGGAGCTGTTTGACGCCCACCGCTTGTGCCAGACACTGTAGTTGAACTGGTGGCTTGCTTATTTATAACAGAAGTATTTTGCTGATTTATTGAAGAAGATGATTCCTCTATTATTACTCTTTCTGTCACTGTTGTTATGTCTCCGCTAGCACTGTTTGGTTGAACAACCAAATCTTGAAGGTTTCTGAACTCTGTCACAGAACGAAGACTGGCCGATAATCCTTCACTGGAAGCCAGTGAGTGTGACAGTGGAGAATTTATATCAATTGAACTTGCGGCATCTGTAACAATAAAATATTTTCAAGGCAAATAAGTTAATAAGCCTAATTGAATTTTCATTTAAAAGTTTCTATCACCTACCTGTCTTTTCGGATTTCTCCGATTCTAAATTCACAGCCTTTTGATTTTTGAGAAGCGTTTCTATATGCTCTTCCATTTGCATAATAATAGCTTTTTGATTTTCATATTTTTTGTCTAACGCCTGAAAAATATAACTTTTATATAAAGTTTCTTTCATAAAATATGTTCTTACATCGAATCTTTCTTGATATTCTTCTTTGGTGGCTTTTAGCAGCCGTTTTTGGTCAGTAAACATTGCATCCCTACTTGACAATTGGGATTGAAGCTCTGCCAACCGCGCCTTCCCATTTTCTATTTGTGCTGTTTTAATATCACGAGAGTTTTGCAATTCTAAATTTGAATGGTTAGGATACAAATAAATGTTCTTTAAATATAAAATCATTTATTTCAATTCTACCTCTGACTTCTTTATTGTACGCTTCCTGAAGTTGATCTAACTCTACATCTCTCGCCTTCAGATTATCAATTTCAGCAATTTTATCGCGGCATTTTATTTGAATTTCTCCCATTAACAAAACTTCTGATTGAAGTTTATTTAACTGTTCACGGTATTGATTCCCAAGCTCTGCTTGCAATTGTGCATGCTGCATATCGTTTTTCATGTCAAACAATTCACCTTGCAGCGTTTCAAACTTCGTAGTTATTTCTTTCCGACTTTTTATTTCATCATTTAAGCGCCTTTGTAAATTATCAATTTTCGATTTTAATTGTTTATTGTCTTCTAATTCGATATTGTATTTGGTTTTCCAAGAATTAGAACTTGATGATAACTCCTGCTCTTTTGCATCAGCTTTAGATGACGCTTTTCTAAGACTTTCTTTCAATGTCCTAATTTCATCAAGTAATTTTATTACTTGATCATTCAAACGTTCGTTGTTCATTTCAAGAGATCGATTTGTTCGACTTCGTCCTAATAAACGACGGTTTCGTTCTGCATGCACTTCACGTCTGTAACGCTCGTATTGAAGTTGCAAATGTAACAATTTGATTTGTTCCCTTAACACATCTTCGCCATTCCTACCATCTGTTGATTCCATTTTCACAGTTTTTTCAATGTACTGATCAAGAATAGCGCTTGGTTTCAGTATATTTGATCCTTGAATATTTCGAGCCTTACTCTCTTCTCCAAGTAGCTCTAACAAATTACTTTCATATTCTAATGTTTGTGTACCACATGTGATCCTTTGCACTTGCTCCTTTTTATTAGACGTTATTCTTGGAGTACCAACATTGTCGTTCCAATTTATATTCACATTTGATGATGGTGCCAATACATTTCCATTTTCTTCCAAGAACTGATAACAATGAAGAATTGGGCATGATTCAGTTCTTTGTACTTTCGATTTACTCATTACGAAATCAAGTTGCTCGACATTGTTGCTGTTGATTGACCTCATATCATAATTCAAGCAGTAACTTGCCATTCGATTTTGCTTTTTACGCCTTGCAAAGAGACGTAATGAACTCGAATCAGGAAAATGTAACCCACCCGTAGAACAAGGAGATCTTTCGTTATCATCACAATCTTCAGAATCCGGCGATATATCTTGCAATGTATCTGAAAAAGAATCACCCGTTTTTTGACTTGTTAAATGTGTAACTTCTTGATCTTCTTTTGCACTTTCCGACATGCTTATAGAGGAATCTGTTGGTGGAAACCTAGAATATGTTTCTTCACTTCTAACACGTATCTCTTCTACAGTGAAGTTTGACGCGCTAACAGTAACGCTAACGCCAGTTTCTTCATTTGAATTAGATCTACCAGAAATAATATGAGCCTGAGATTGTTTCCGATCGTTTACCATTTGCTTCAAACGTTGAGAGGTTTTGTTTGTTTGTTCTACCATACTGCTTTTATAAATTTGGCTTGCTGTTTCAGGAAAGTGAAATGGCGTTTGTTCTTTTCGCATAGGTGAAGACGGTTGACTTGATGTAAGAATCGAACGTACTGAATGTGAACTTGATGCCATTACTCTTTTATGTGTTACATCTTTCAATGGTGTTGTCTCAGGAGTTGCTTCTACTGCTGCCTCAGGTGGAGATGCTCCACTAGCGTCTAAAGTTGAACTTGTAGCAACTGTCGGAACGCCATAACTTGGTGTCGGCGTGTGTGGAACTGTACCACCAACTGTTGGTGGTGGTGTTGCCATTATTTCAATACTGGGGCTCCATATACTATCGAATTTTTGATAGTCAATTTGTTTGTCTCTGCGTGAGGTAGCAAATTGAAAAGGTGTATTGTGGGTATACTCTTTAATTTGTTCACTAATTGGAGCATCTGAAGTTAAAGAGCTTTGTGAACGTAATGCAGACACATTTAAAAAACAATCCGAATTTTCCTGAAATTATAAATGAATAGTCAAACACAATTGACACTTTTAACATTTTCTCTACATTACTTGATAATAATCCAAAGTAAGTTTTGCACACTCCACAACCACATCGTGTGGCTCCATTTCCTTCCATCTAGAATTGTCTACTTCCTTATCACGAGTCGATGTTATTAACATGGGATGTATTCTAACTGATTGTAGCAACGGTTTTATTGTATGCTGAAAAATGGCACCCTTCTCTCTTACACTAAACTCCTGACGTAAATAATGCATAAAATTACATGGATACATTCCATATAAACGATGAAACAACATATATAAACCAATTTGTAAATGGATCAATTGACATTCGGTATGTGCTGATTTCCATGATGCCAAATGACCAAAGACTTCAAAGAGGTCTTGCAGGAAACTCGGTACAAGTGACGGAATTATGGGTAGAAGTGTAATAATACAAATGAGGGCACTCATAAGTGGGATGATATTTTTTTCGGTCTACAAAGATATTATATTAAAATAGTTACTTCATTATGAATCTCATCAAAAATTACCTGCATTATTTTCAAAATATCTTTAATTAAAGCATGTTTTTCAACTTTATATAACCATGTTGGATGTTTGCGTACAATAAAACTAAATAGTAACAATGCCGGTGTTCTATTATTGTGACCACGAATCCAATCTGATAGCCGATCAAAAACATATTTATCATGTGGATGTTGTACCTTCACTAGAACATCAACTATACGAACAGAATTTGTTCTCAAATAATAATCCATCATCCCTTGAACGACCCATTGATCTCTCGCTGGAAAATTATGGTAAAATTTAACAAAAACATTATTTACAAATCACGAACGATTTCATTTTGTGTCGAATGATTTATTTATTATAATTATGCCTATATGAATACTAATTAGGCTTAATGATTGGTACAATATTGTTATTTTGACGACACCTAGCAAATAAATGAATACCGGCTTGTGAATAATAAAAGTATTTATATGAAATTCACTGGAAATACGAAAAATTGTGATTCAAATTAACAAAATAAGTTGTTAGTATGAATTTAATGAAAATTTTTCGGTTTTTCAAATGCCTAAATTCCAATTAGACTCATATGCATTTAATGGCGGTGTCGAATTTGACAATAATTAAGAGGTTATGTTTCCTCTACATGTCAAAATCAGGCATACACTGTCACTGACACATCTACATCCATTGGAACAACGTGAAAAAGAAGGAAAAAATTTTCAAGTTGAAGCAATCGATTTTCATTACTGAATAAAACCCTTTTGTTTAGGTTAACATAAGCCCTTGTATGAGATAAATGAATGAAAATATATGAGAAAATATTAACTTAAATTGAAGTATTCGGCCAATTTCTTTTTTGTTTCCTCGTATTCCTGCAAATTATTCGATTCAAGATCGTTGAATAGTTTCTCCGGATCCATCATTCCTCGTAGCCGCCTTCACCGAAATTATCACTAAAAATTTTCTACGCACTTTTTTCGTTCTTATGTTTATCATATTTTGAACTTTACAAATATTTTAGGCAAATTAAAGTTCTTTATCTTGATATAAACATTTTCTACACGAATCGAATTTCTATTTTAATGCAAAGTGATAAAAACTGAGCACTGTCCATATTCCTTCTTGCGGTACGTGTTGTTGCTCTTTTTGTTCGATTTCTCTCTTCGCGACCAGTGCTACCTCCTTCCCAATCCCAAATTCAATATATTTTGAATTATTTTTGTACAGTTTTATTGTATATTCGCTGTGTGAAGTATCGATGTTGTGTTTTATTTCTTCACTTTTCTATCTGTTCGTGGTGTTGCTGTCTGTTTTTCTAACACCAGACAACTACACTCCGCTGTCTGGTCTTCTACAGCTTTGACTTTCTCGTTTCTGCTCTGACGGCAGTACGCAAAATTTTCAGCTGCCAACGTGCGAAGAATTTTTCTTGGCAGGCGACTATCATTGACAGTTGTCAGTTGCCAGAATCCAAGAAATTCCGAAATAAAAACTCCGAAATCGTCTACACATGTTCGCCTCGCGGACTGACAGTTTTTCCAGTATCAATTCCCCATGCAATGGAAGTCTGGCACTCGCAGTCAGCACCAATGTTCTATTCGTGTCAACGTAACACACTACTATTTCCTCTATATACAACTAGGTGGCTATACGAATTTGAAGATATCTGCTGTAAATAAAAATTATTAATTAAAATTATTTCATATTTAATTATGCATACATGATCAATAAATTATCTATTACAGGAAATTTCCATCTATTTTCTTGTCCAATGATACCTAACCTAACTTTCTGTCAATTTCATCAAGAATCCAGTATTGGAAGAATTTTGAAGTAAATAAACAATTTTGACATGCCGCCAACAGACGTAACTTCTGGATTTTGAAAGTCTCATGTGTACATTCAAGGAATAATAAAGAATAAGTTTCAGTTCATTTATAAAAATATTTTACTGTGCAAAAGAATGACTACATTGTTGAAGAGAATACCTTCAAATATACCAGCATTACGTCGTAACATTTCCTCGAGAACGACAGAGTAACATTTTTTAAATTAATGTGTTTTCGTAATAACTAAGTTAATGTCTATTAGTACAAAATGGAAAAGCGTTATTGGGCTTGAAGTGCATGCACAAATATCTTCGGAATCGAAGCTGTTTTCTGGAAGTAGCACCGCTTTTGTTTCACCGCTCAATTCAAGTGTCTCATTGTTCGATGCAGCAATTCCGGGCACACTACCCGCATGTACATTTGCAAGGGTACATGGATAGCTCATGAACTCTTCTCTTTTACAGGTTTTGAACAAAAAGTGCGTCGAAGCTGGTATTAAAACAGGCCTAGCGCTCTCTTGTAAAATCAACGAAGTGTCGATGTTTGACCGAAAACATTATTTCTATGCTGATTTACCCGTATTCATTTGTAAAATGCAAACATACCATTTTAATGTAATAACTCATGTTAATAGGCAGGATATCAAATCACACAGCAAAGGGCTCCATTAGCAGTAAATGGTGAGCTAACTTTTCCGGTATACGTTCCAGGTGTTGTTAACAAACCGTACACTAAGACTGCAAGACTGCATCAACTTCAGCTAGAACAAGATAGTGGAAAGTCTCTTTATGATGATTTAGATGGAAGGTGGTACTTATTAGAAGTATTTGAAAATTTGTTTGAATCCTTCCTCTCTTGTTAGGAGTCTGATAGATCTAAATCGTGCAGGAATTCCGTTAATGGAACTAGTTTTTGATCCGGATTTAGAGACTGGTGAAGAAGCAGCCTCTCTTGTCAAGGAGTTGATATTGATATTATTACGACTAGATACATGTTCATGCAAAATGGAAGGTGAGTTAATTTCTTTCAAATACAACTTTTGTTTGTTAAGATGTTTGAGTTTTCTTCCTTTTATTGCAGAGGGTGCATTACGTGTAGATGCAAATATATCGTTACATAAGGAAAATGAACCATTAGGTACACGAACAGAAATAAAAAACATGGGTTCAATTCGTAGCGTAGCAAACGCTATAACATATGAAATAAATCGCCAAGCAGCTGTCTTAAATTCCGGTGGAAGGATAGTAAACGAAACTCGATCTTGGGACGCAGTAAACAAGTGCACGATTGCAATGCGTGACAAGGAAGTGCAACAGGACTATAGATTCATGCCAGAACCAAATTTATTACCATTGCGGCTGAACTTGAGCAATATAAAGTCGGATAATCTCGTAAGCGTGTTAGATGTGAAGGAAAGTTTACCTGAACTCCCAAATAAGACTCGTCAACAACTGGTTGAGAACTTCAAAACAACTATGGAAGTTGCCATTATATTAGTCGTAAGTCAAAGTATCAAGGTTTGCACACACTTTCTATACACTTTCATTATTCTTAGAACGAGCCTGTCCTCTTAGAATATTTCTTCAAGGTTTGTGGAAAATGTCCCAATGTTCAACCAAAGATCATATCAAATTTCTTAATTAATGATTTGTTAACGCTTTGCCACAAGAACAACATCGAACTAGAAGACTGGTAACATCTTCCAGAATTCAAGAAATTTGAATATTCAATAAATTTTTTCAGCAATATAAACACCGAAAAATTAAGTGAAATTTTTGAATTACTAGAATCTAAACAGATAAACATAGTTACAGCAAGAAGTTTGCTTGATATTCTCTATGAAGAACCAGATTCCAGTCCATCAGAGGTAAAATTTCAAAATAACATTGGATACGATTTATTGAAAAACTTTTCTTTTAGATTGTGGACAGCAGAAATTTAAGGCAAATAAATGATGCCGAAGAAATCGATCATCTTTGCAAGGAAGCAATAGAAAGTAATCCAAAAGCAGCAAAGCAGTACAAGGCTGGAAAGAAAAAGGCTTTGTTAGCAATTGTTGGACACGTTGCTCGAACGACACAAAACAGAGCAAACCTGGAACTTGTGACGAAAAAAATAGAAGAATTGTTGAAGTAAACTTTGTGGTTTTATTTAGAAAATAATTTTTCTACTCTCCGAAATGAATAAATTTTTTAATAATCTAGCCATACATTATCCGAAGAAAGTCCTAGCTATATGGTAGAAAAGACTATTTCATTCCTTTTAAATAAAAGTATAAGCTTGTGGTACATTGATACCTACTATTTCATGGTTATATGAGCTGAAACAAACCGAAAGATAAACGAGATGCTCGAATGATTTTACATTAATAATATACAGTATCATAAACTATACACAATACCAATAATTATTCAATTTCACATTATTTATTTTTGCAAAAATCTACTAAACGGAGAAAGATTTTCATGCTTTTTAATGTACAGTTCAACCTGTCCAATTATCTCATGTTGTATTATAATCTCACATCACAAACCCACGATGATAATATGTATGTTCAAATTACATATGTTGATAGGATGAACATCTAAAAACAAATCCTGGTTAAAATGATACAAGGCTGAAGGAACCATCTGCAGAATTTTAATTTAAAAACTGTCACAGAACTTAAATAAAATTATAAAGCAAAATTTATATTAAATTGGAACAAAACTTAAATTATGATAAAAATAAAAAAGAAATCACACTCGCCGTGACAATGTTCATGTAAACATTGCCGTGACCAGGATTCGAACCTGGGTTACTACGGCCACAACGTAGGGTCCTAACCACTAGACGATCACGGCTACCGAGTGCGTTGAAATACCTCGTCCATAAATATTAGTTGACTTCAAGCATGCAAATCCATAAAAACAGAAATTTTATACTAAAAATTATTTGTTTTTAAGAAATTGAAATAACAATTTTAGTTACATCACTTATTTATTTGAGTGTCTTACTAGATTATAATCATTGGATTTATGAGGTAAAATAAATAATCAAAAAATTATATAAATATATGCATTTTGTAAAGACAAAAATTCAAAACTTTTGTCTAACAATAACACACGACTAGAAATTACTACTGTCCTCTCAAAGCGGCTGTCTATCAAAATTCTAACAGTGAAGAACAGATGCAGCCTATAGATTCGAAGTTTACTTATGTTTTCTATAATTTAAATCAAAAGTAACATTATACAATTGTGTCAATTTCTGATAAATTAACTCAACTACTAACTCATTGTCTTCAAGAAAAGACAAAGAAAAGTTAAACTTTCTGAAAAGCTTTTCTCTAGACATGTGGGAAACAAATGTTTTGAAATTTTGATTTTTTATAATTTAGTATGGAATTTTAGTGCATTGTACTTTTAAAATTTTTAAAAATATTTATCGCATGCTTTAAAATTGAATAGATTGATTATCTGTAGATGTATTGAAACTTTTCTTATCCTTGGCTATGTAAACTTGATATGAAAATATTAAATATTTTTTGAATTTTCAATTTCATGTTAGTTTGTTTTTAATTGTTAAGGCGTTTTTCAGTCTTTGAGTTAACCCTTTTAATTTAATGCAGATAATCAATCCTCTGAATTTATCTTGATTTTACTGTTCGCTGAATTATGTTCATTTGTAAATATACATATGTTCTAGTAAAAATGATTATGTTTGCTTTGTACTCGAGTTCAAGAAGGACTCACTTCGTACTAAGAAATATTTCTATTGTGAACACATTGCTTTTTAAATTTATAAGTAATTAACAATTTTATAAAATATAAAAAATGGCAGTGATAGTTCTTTTATATCTTTTGAATACGCAAAACCAAACTATCTAGTTGAATGTTTTTAGTGCTGCTTATTGTTATCTTTCAATTTAAATCTTCATTTGTTAAAATTTACTTCCTTGGACTTAAACTCCTGTCGTAATCATGGCATGTTGATGGTGGTAAACTCAAGGATACTGCATTGTCCAATCTAAACAGAAGTTAAATGATATAGGAAACACATGAGGATGAATTGGAAAATTGAATGACTACCTTCGAGTTTCACTTTCCAGAAGAGTAGAATCTAATGGGTCCTGGGAAACATGTCTTAAGGAATCACCGAGGGTATGACGTAAATGTTGCATCTCACGATTGGCACGTGAACTCCTTAGAATGTATTGCTGCCTTCGTTTTGCTTCTTGTGCCAGTTGCTCTCGCAGCATTGATATCTTGAATAGTTCATAAGGGGATAATTTAAGTATTTAATTTTAGACTCATAGTACCTGGTTTTCAAGTCGGGTTACTTGTTGGCGATGCGCTTGTTCCCTTGCATCAAGGAGTTTTTCAGCTTGCATTTGTGCACTACGATATCGGTCTGAATCAGTTGACAAACATTTCGTATTATCGCGTAGACGCGCTTGTAACCTTGCCAACTCTGCCTCCTTTTCAGCTAGAAGAGTCTCCAATCGTCGAACTTTCAGACGTAAATCACGATTTTCTTGTTCAATTGTAGCATGGTCCAATCCACAGCTGTATGATAGTCCACCTCGGCAACGGTATCCATCGATGTCCAAACGATTAGAATCAAGCTCTCCACCAGCACCATACAAGCTTTTTTCGGATCTATCAAATTGAGCTGGCCCAGAGAATTTACTTCGACGATCACTTTCAAGTTGTTTAACTTTTTCGTTCAAATTATCAAGTTTTGTCTTAAGCTCAGATTTTTCTCGTTGCGTGGTCATTAGTTGTCTCTGTAAATCTGTGTCAGGTGACTGACTTACTTGAATCTGATCAGCATTTTCTTGATTCCATTTCGCTATTCTCAACTGCGATTCCAACGCTGATTTCTGCACCTCTAGATCAGCTACCTGTTCTTGTAATCTTTGGGCTGTGTCTTGTTGTGCTTGTTGACTTCTACGAAGTTCATTCATATTCGCTTGCGCTGCATCCAGTCGTTCGGAAAGTATTCTCTTTTCATTTTCACAAGATGCAAGTGATTTTTGCAATTGCTTCAATTTATCCTGTCCAGCTTGCACACAATGTCCTTGTTCAGATTTTTCTTTATGCAGAGCATTTATTTCACCTCTCAGCTCTGTTTCAGTTAGAGAACATTTCTGCAGACGTTCTTTGAGTTGATCTACAGTTGATTTCAAAGAAGCACAAGCATCTTCTAATTGCTTATATGACCGATGTTGATTATCCAATCTTTCTTCTAGTGTCCGAATCATACCATCCCTTTCGGTTAGAGCCATTTGTAATCGAGATATATCGCCCTCTAAGGCAACTCTTTGTAAATCAAGTTTTGCAGCTCTGCTTTCGGTCCGGGCCAGCTCTTCTTGCAACTGGCGTTTCTCAGCTTCCAAACGTGCTCCTTCTTGTCGACATTTTTGTAAACGTTCCTTAATGTTTGCATGAAATGTTATATAAGAGTATGATATGACTAACTGACTATTGTCTTACCTCACATTGTCCTTTCTCTTCTGCACCAGTTCCAAGCTGCATCTCAAGATTAGTGCATTTTTCCCTCAAGTTATTTGTTTCGTCTATCTTTTCTTTAAGATGTTCTTCAACTGACTGTAATTGATGAAGCTTCGTGTTCAATTGAGATTCTAATGTACTCTTTTCATCCTGACAATTGCGTAATTGTTGTTGCAATTTAGAAATTTTGTTTTCACACCTCTGCTGTTGCTCTGATGCTTCTTGTAATTGTTTCTTCGCTGTGCCTAATTGTGCCTTATAGTCATCCTTTTCTCGTTCAATTTGTGCCACTTGATGCATAAGATTTCTGACACCCTTACGTATAAGATCTGGATCGACATCAACCGGAGCTTCTCCTGACACACTTCTATTATCAAAGTCGTGAGTACAGCTTCCTCTGACTGGACTGTAACGTCTGGATGGACTAGTCAACCGGTATGATAAGTTAACAGATCCATCAAATTGAATTCCAGCAATTCGGCGCAGTGTATGGGCGATAGAGCTCAATTTGTTTTCAGTTTCTTTTTTCAGCATTTCAGTATGTGCTAGTTGTTCGTCCAAACATTTCACTCGTCCTTCTGCTCCGCCCAATCGTGCTTTTAGTTCCTGAAGTTGTTGAGTTGCATCTGCCAGACACACTTCCAAATTGTGTTTCTGATCTTCCAGACATTTCTCTCTGGCACGTCCTTCATCTAAACGTGATAGTAACTCTTGTTCTCGACTATGGAAACGATGTTCTTCTTGATTTGCATTGCATCTGGCTCTGCCGAGTTCTTGTCTTGTCGCGCACAGAGCCGCTTCTAAGTCAGTAGCCTTGATTGGAAAAAATAAAATTTATTTAGTTTTGAAATTTAATAATAAAATTGAAAATTGAGTGACCTGCTTTTTAACATTAGTCAATTCTAACGAAAGACGTTCTCTCTCTTCGATTTCATTATGCAAACGTGCACTTAATTCCTTTTCAGATGCATCCTTTTGATTACCATCAGCTTGGATTTTATGCAAATGGTTCTTAGTTACACCTAAATCATGGCATGTCTTTGCCAAATTGCATTCGGTTTCTTTGAGTAATGTTGACAATCTAGTCTTTTCGTTTTCTAAATTATTTCTTGCTTCTTCCAGACTTGCTATTTTTTGGAATGCATCTTCTAATGAACGCGCTTGCTCGCGTTTTTGCGCTTCAACTCGCTTGACGTGGTCACGTAGCTCTTTGTTGCTGTTTGCATATTTGTCCCGTTCAATGTTACTATCAGCTAGAGAACGACGTGCGTCCGTTAATTCTCGGCGGACAGCATCCATTCCATTTTCAGCTAAACATACAAGATATTGCTTAATGGAAATTCTAAATTGACTGTTTGTATAAGCAAACCTTCTTTTAATTTTCTTTGTGTATCTTGCAGCTGATTTGATAGAGCCTCAATACGATCGCCTTTGAGACGGATTTCCATTTTAAGTTCGTCGATCTGACGATTTCCATTGTCTCGCTCTTCTCTAAGCGATCCCAGTTGTATCTCCAACTTGTTGATTTCTTCTTCAAGTTGTGTCCTAAAATTCAAAATTTGTAAAAGATATGTACAACATAACAGTGACAAATGTTTACTTATGTTCCTCTCCTTTAGTTTTAGATTTAGCCATTTCATCTTTAAGATGACCGATTGCATTTCGATCTTTCTCAATTTTCGCATTGAATTCTCTTCTTAAACGATCACCATTTTCAAGTTCGTTTTTCAGTTCTCTAGATACGGACTCGAGCTTTTCTGCTACAGCTTGTTTGTCTCGATGAGCTTCAAAAAATCAAAATTGTCAAACTTTACACATAAGTTTAAACTTAAAATTTACCCATTAAAAGTGCTTGCTGTTTTTCATTTTCAGCTCGAATCATAGCCTCTTCATGTTGTTGAGCTAGATTTTCCAGTTGATTTTGAAGTACCTCAGTTCTGTCTTGCAGCTTGTCGATCTCCTCGTCCTTATTACCTTGCAATGCTTGCAAAGCTTGTTGCATACGTTTTTCCAACGAAATCTTAATCATTTCCTTTTCTTCATTCAGTTTCTTAACATTTTCATCAGCTTGCCCCTTTAAGTTCGCTAGTTTTTGCATAAATTCTTCCTCCTGGGCACGGGCTGCATTGGCTGCATTTGTTTTTAGTTCCTGCGAACGACGATTCGCTGCTTCTAGTTCCTTAACTAATCTCGCTACTTGATTTTTAAGTCCCTCTTCTTTCACAAGGAGATCTTGGACATCACGTTCGAATTGACTTCGCTTTTCTTCTGTTGCCTCAAGTGTGGTGTTTGTATCAAATAAAACCGCTTCAAGTGCATCTTTTTCGCTTCTTAGTGAAGCTAGAAGTTCCTGAAATAGTTATTGTTACTAGTTACTGAAATATTATTTATAATAATGTTTTACTAATAGGAAATATTTTCATGTCAACGACCACCTAAAGAAGATGGCAACAAAGAATCTGTCCATCATCTTCTGATAGAATGTGAAGTGCTATCACAAGAAAGATCAAGATCACTCGGCAAAGAAGCATCAACATACGAGGATCTTAAGAAACTTGATCCTAGATCACTAATAGCGTACTTCAAAGGGCTAGAGATAGCCCCAGACGTAACGCAATAAATATCGTAGGGGATGGTACAAAAGATCTTCAGGACCTGACCCAATGTTAATAATAATAATAGGAAATAAATTCTATTAAAAGAATTTTATATGAGAAATTTTAAATAAGAATATCACTAGGGTAATTTCATGAAATAGTATGTGGCGTCGGTGGTGTAATGGTCAGCATAGTTGCCTTCCAAGCAGTTGATCCGGGTTCGATTCCCGGCCGACGCACTCTTTTTTGAAATTTTTTCAATAATTAAAGATTAATTTTTGCTCCAAAATTAAATAAAATTTTTGCTTAATTTTTACCTGTAACCGATGCAATTCCTTCTCATGCCCCTCAACAATAACTTGCTGCTCTTCATGCTCCTTAACAAGCTCTTCAAGATTTCTATTGAGTCTGTTGGCTGTTTCATTAGCTTGTTCTAATCTTTGCCTTGTTCTCATAAGCTCTTCGTTAATAGCTTCTTTCTTACGACTGACACAAGTTAACTGATTATGAAGATCAGCTCGTTCACGATTTGCACACGAAAGCTCTTGTTCAACTTTTTCTTTTTCCAATTCCAAACACTTAAGAGATTCATTCAACTTTAGCTTTTCAGCATCCAACTCGAGACGATTTTGTTCAGCTGAGATCAACTCCTTCTTAAGTGATGCGATGTCTGCTGCTTGATCATTGTTTTGTGTTTTCAAGTCATTTCTTTCACATTCGATTTCTGTTAGCTTTTCTCTACAATCTTTCAACTCATCGTTAGTAGAATCATTTGAAGTTGATGTCTTCTCTAGTCGATTCTGAAGTTCTGCTTTATCGATTATCAATTTATCCAAATCAAATTCCAGTTCAGCCTTCTGCTTCTCAAGTATAGATATCAATCCATCTGATTCTAAACGATTCTGTTCGAGTAAATCCCGTGCAAGATAAAGCTTATTCAATTCTTCTCTTAACGTTATGGTTTCCTCTCGAAGTCGACTACTGCGGTCCTCCTCAGCTCTAAAAAGAAAAATGTTTGTTAATTTTTAAGTTTCAACTATGATATATGTTAAGTTAACCTCAAATTCATTTCAGTTATATCCTTCTCCTTAAGAATCTTCTGAATTTCCAGCTCTAAAGCCTTTTTATCTTCTTCCAAGCCATCAATATACTTTTGCAGTTTGCCATTGTGATTTTGTAGCTTTTCAATATCACCACCTAGCCTGTCAATCTACAAAAGTCAATGTTATAGTATGGGCAAAGGATTAACCGAATTTCTATTACTAATGCATTTAATTCCGCTTTGCCTTTCTCACAGCCTAACTTCTCGTGGCGTATAGTGTCCAAAGTTCTTTGGAGACTGTCCCTTTCCTTAAACAGCTCAGAGAGCTGTGAATTGCTGGAATCTAATTTTTCTGTTAGTTGTGTCACTTTGGATGTTAGAAGGTCTTTTGTATTTTCAGCGGTTTCAAGCTGTTTCTTAGTAGATTGAAGAGTGTCTGTAGTTGATTGCAATTTGACTTGTAGATCATGGAGAGACAATTGATACTTGTGCAGAGCTGCTTGTACAGCAGAGATAGTGCCATCAGCAAATGCTTGGGATGTTCTTGCAGAGCCTCGTCTAGGAGATCGAGCCGGTGGTACCATTCCAGACTGAGATAAATGTAAGTGTTGTACTGTGTTTGATTCCTCCCCATCGGCTGCAGATTCCGCGTCTTGGACAACTGCATGTGCAATGTCACGAAGAGCTGCATTCAAGCGATCAACTTCATCATTCAATCTACTGGCGTGCACAGCTTGAGTTTCAGCTTGGCCACAACGGTCTTCCAGCATTTTTATCTGTTGCATCAGTTCCTGTAGACGAAGCTCCCTCTGTGCAATCTCATGTCGAGCATTGTCGTATTGTGCTTTGATGGAAGTTATTTGTTGTTTCAATTCATTCATCTCTCTTTCTGATTGCAATTGTTGAGCTTCGCCTGCACGTCCAATTTGCTTCACATTATAAGCAACATTATTACATGCTGAAGAAACTTCTCGATTGGCACTGGAAACATCTACACGCATTTTACCCAACTCTGATTTGACTGATGTCTGCATGTCGCGGAAAGATCTTTTGATAGCCACTACATCCCGCCACATTTTGTGAAGCCGATTATGTTCGTTGTGGCAATAGTCATTGAAGGCCTGCCGTGGAATTGGAAACATAACTTTGTTAAACTCTTAACTACTAAATAGACAGAGAGGTTAATAACATGTTAAAGTGCGAAAAATTTGAAACACGCAATTAACTGCCATTATGTGATCATATTATATCAAAGTGAGGTTCACAAGGTCAGATTTTCAATCTACAATCTTATGTCGTAACGTTAAGTTGGTTTTGTAGATTTCTCATATCGAAGCATGAGATGATATGAAACCAATCTTCATCCCCTGGTATTGAACCTAACCTCAAAGCCGAAGTTCTGACTTTTGTACGTTTCGTTTCATTTTCTTGCAGCGAATTATTTGGAAGAAAAATTTCTCTACATCTAGTGAGTAATTTTATGTGTAAGGAAATAATTATTTTAATTATGATTAAATTATTAAAAACCTGTTCTTCTTCCTTGAATTCATCTTCCTTGGCCATTAGTTCATCTCTTAAATTAGCCCAATCGTTTGTAAGTTTTTGTAAATCATTTGTGAGCATTTCATTTGTACGGTTTGATTCCTCCAATTGTTGTCGCAAAGCGGAGTTTTGAGCAATTAATTCCTCACAACTGCAATTCATGTTTTGTTTGGTGAGTTTTAAGAATTTTATTAATTTTGTAATTAAATCATACCGACGCTTTTCTTCATCCAGTTTTCGGCAAAGATCATCGTGTTCTTCATGGATTGCAAATTCCCTGCACGGTGGGGGTGTGTGCTCAATCGTGGATGGACAAGGTAAACTAATTGCTGTAGGGTGCGAATGATTTGTGTGAGATGTAGATTGAGGAAGTGGTACAGGAATGGGGTTAGTGGAGCACTGAAATAAATAAAATAATTGCAATTTGTTAAACTACACTTTTAGTTAAAATTGATTTAAAACAAGAAACTGATGTTTTCTTGAAATTCAAAAATAACTTTAATGAACATTTGACAGGTTTTTTGCTAAATTTCTTGAAATGCCTCTGTGAAATTTGTACGATGAGGATTTCAAATTAAAATTTTTCACCGTCCTATAAAATATACTCACTGGTCCAGATGATGTTGTTTTAGGAGTTGTATAAGATGATGGAGGTGGTGTCTTAAGTGTTTCGTGCATGCGATTCTCTAGATCATTGCATCTTTGCTTGTACTGCATAACTTTTGATTGAAGACGGCTAACAAGAGCTGCTTGATTTTGTTGAGCTTGTTTGTAAGTTTCAATACGGCGGCGATAGCTGCCGGCTTCATCTTGTAGACGCTGTCGTAGTTCCTGATTTTGTCGAAGCAAAGCGGATGTTTCGGTTGGTGTTGGACTACCCATTCTCGGAGTTGATATATGATTAGTTAAAGCGGGTTCTTTTTCCAATCGTGTTTTACTGAAAGGTCTTGAAAATGGTTTTTTCGCCTCCAAACTAGCGGGTGTGATGTGTTTATCAGCATTGGATATCTTTGGACCTACATTTCTGTCTCTGAACGGCACCTAACATTTAGAAACATACACTTGTAAATTACTTAAGAAAACTAGCAATAGTACATTTGAAACACTTTTGAATTATTATTACATATAAATGAACACTTCGGAACAACTAAGTGAACTAAGAAAAAGTTTACAGTAGTTCACACAGAACAAAAACCAAATGAATGAGAAGGTATTGCTACAGGCATTTTCTTGTATGCATATGGGGCGAGGGTGAGCACCTGTACATTCGACCTGTACAATGAAAAATGCATTCACGTTGGTAGGTATAGCGCATAATGGCTTCCGTCATGCACTAGTGCTCACACATTTGTTATACAGCGGACAGTGTAAAATATCGATTTCCAAAATAGTCCTTTTTAACAAATACAAATTCATATCCCTCAAAGTGCTAAACACAATTTTTAACAATTTGAGTTTGTTCATGTATTACAAGAAGCAAATAGCTTCACTTCCTTCACAGTTAATCGTGATCCTATTGCATATCAAATATGTAGTTTTCGATATTTAAATTTATTTTCTTACAAATTCATAAATACTACAAAAATGACTTGGAATGAAATCCCTTTCCCAAAAAACGGAGAGTAGTCTCATGTAACCGATTCCTTGCACGCATTGTACAGCCTGTCACCAATCTAAAATAATATGTCTCTACAACATAGTTGCTTAAAGGGCGCCTTTGCTTCAAAGGCATTGGTATGCTCGTAATCGTTATGTTTATTTTGATTTATGAATAGACAACCTCGTCATAGTATTTTATTCGTTAAGGGTTCTCAGACGATATTGTATCGAAGCAAGGAAAATATCGAAACATACCTTAGTTTCGATGGTATAGACAAATAACATCAGTTCGAGAATATCATTATAGGTATTACCTTGAAATGTCCTAGAATCTTATGTGAATAATTTTAAGTCAGAGATAAGTAATTTGAAATGAAATTAAATTGACCACAATAGGTATATGCTGAAAACAAGGAAAACATTTTGAAATTTTTAAACACAACATTGCGGTTCGTTCAAGTCACGATAAGTTATAAAATTTTTTCAGTTTACTGCAGACATACTTCAAATTTTCTTTTCAAGCAAGAAAATCTAATAACAAAGACATGATTTTGTTTAGGAAATTATTTGAATTGTTGTATACACATGAAGAAAAAGTTTAAAACTTTTTTGGCAACCTTAAAAGAAATAGATAAAGTTCAAGTAATGGATACATAAAAGCGTCAAAGAAACACTCTGTTATAAGTTAATTGTATTTGATTTTGCGGTATGTTTGCATACCAGAATTCTAGTAAAACGAAATCACGCAATTATTGTGTAATCACGTAATATGTCTGGTAAATCATAGATATTAGTAGACACCAGTGTAAAACCATTTAATTGCATTTGAAACCATAAAACCACTATTCCGTGAACACTTCTTGATTTTGGTTCATCGAAAATTGGGAATAATTACTTAATCATTGGGATAATCTTGAAAGAAATATATATCATCAACACAGAGTGATTCATCTCAAGTCACCACGTGCTGACCAATAAACTATTTCAAATTTGTCCTTAAAACATTTCAATTTTATTAGGTATTCTTGAAAATAAACTTGCAAGATTAAGTCCGAAGGTAAATTGCAAATATATTTTGTATACGACAAGTATGTCACGTCGACATGTCTGAAATATATTTACAAAATAAGTTTTTATTTTTAATTCATATTTTGCATGAAAACAAAGTACAAATGAAAACAAATTCGTGGCATGTGCGTCTGATTAATCCACACGCGTTCGGGCAAAGTCTCTGTTGCTGCAGACTGACAATCGTAAATTCATTTCTGAGTACCTATTAATCGCTAATATATAGATATCTGCTTCATACGGTTTATAAAATTCCATTTCCTGATTTAATTAATTCAGAAAAGTCCTTGTAACGATTAAAATCAAAGTGTCCGACATACTGCCAGACAGGTCCAAAAATGAATATTACACCTTATCTGCAGGCGACAATCTAAGATAAGAAATAGATTTATGATTTCTGACTTATAAGGTAAAAAGTAACTCTATAGTCCACGTGTTAACTTTTAAAGTTTGAATAAGAATTATTTTCATTCATTCGTTTCAATCAAAATTGTAATTTAATCGATTTTAATCGTTTTTGTGCAGCTCGTTGCATTAATAGCGCCATTGATATTTTGATTAAAGATTATTAGCTTCAAAACAAAATATACAAATTAACCTTTGGAACTTGGAAAAGCTTATATCTAATTTTGTTTTCATTATAAATATATATCTTATAACGATAAGGTACTTAAATCAAAATAAATATATAAATGCACTTAAAGGAAAGTTATCGACGAGAAAATTTCGTTTGATATTTCAAAATGTTTGAATAAATTTGACTTTTGTTGATAACGTATAGTATTTTATCATTATGGCAGGAAAATGTGTATTGCTTATTGATATTTTATTACTTTTTCGGGTTGAAGGTTAAGAAATTATTTTTGATAATACCTCAATATCAGTTCAAATTAAAAATTAATCAAAATTAATGAAAGGTATATCCGTTGTCAAAACAAGATAAAGATTTTCTTGAATTTTTAACAAATTCGTGTTGGGGAACTTCAAAATAATATCATCAGCTTTGATATGTATTTTGAATATATTATATTCATAGTGAACGTGACTCATCACAGATATATATATTTCCAGCATGAATGCATTATTTCCTTGCATTTTCGCTTAATGTTGTTTATGCACTTCATTATCTGTTCAAATTTAACGAATGAACTTTGATCACTGTTCAAAAGTCAAACAAAAATCTCAAAATATTCTACACAAATTCAGTAATTAACTTGGAAAGTTTCATAATCAAAAATTGTTTTTTCATGAAAAATAATTCTTACATCATACAACTATGAGACATGTTTCATGTGAACCTTTTAATTAACGCCTAGACACGCATTTTGATAATAAAACAAATATTAGAAAATAACGAGACGTAGAAGCTTCTTATAATTGATTATTATCACTAATTCAAAAATTTAAGTTTTCCACTTTGATAAGATGTGTTTTAAACGTGTTTTACATTTTTAATTTCACAACTTACACGTGACATTGTTGGAATTTGCTCTCTACTTTGATGAAATGTGACAATGTACTTATTATTTTCCTTATTACTAACAGCCGTTCTAAAGAAATTTTTGGTAAAATTAAGAAATTTCGTTTTGATAATTTTTCAAATTTCAATTCACGATAAACGATAAATTTTCCAGCCTCAAATTCGGAGGATAATTATAACTTGAGAAACATGCGTTCAACTCTTCATCGGAGAAGGAACTAAGCTTACGAACAATTCTATCTGGGAAAAAATTCATTTCCCATTTGAACTAATTTAGCTCAATAGCTTTATCGAAGCCAGTAGCTATGGTGGTTACGGCATTTACTAAACGACGGTTTGTTGATTTTCTTACAACTTTAACGATACCGTAGTAACGCGAAGCTTACGAATATCCATTCGAATTGAAGCACTTCTGCGAAGTATTCAGGACAAAACTAACTAACTATCCTTGCACGACAACTAATTGTCAGATAATATGTAGATGAAATTTTTTGCCTGTTATATGTAAATGATTCTATATTCGATCAAGTACGAAAACGTTGGAATGAATACTTCAGATTAAAGTACCATTAAAGAAAGGTTTAAGAAGAGAAAAATATTGTATCGAACTAACAGAATTTCGACAAATACGTTGCTATACTATATAGCGACTTCCAATTCGTGATTTGATTTTATTTTGTTCGTTTCATGTGTTAGACTTCGTTGTCAATACTAAATATTGAGATTTAATATACAGGAATTCAGCTTAAGCTATTAATTCTCATAACTGAAAATATATACATTTTCCAATAACATTCTAATAGATATCATTTGTTCGTTTTGACGGGTATATTTGACATTCTGTCCGTAGTATTAGATGCAAGGGTTTTGCCTGTTTGCCATTAACCTATTTTTAACATTGCTTCTTCCTGTAAATTATTTTATGATGTTTTAGCTGTTGAATCGTAAGCGTTTATGCAGTTGAGGGGTTGAGTTTTCTAGATTATTAATATTTATTGGATAAGCTAAATTCTGAACGTGAATCATTGATTCAAATCATACACGAACTGTGAAATATTATCTTTTTAGTTCGATTGAATCTAATAAGGTTTACTAAGCAATCATTTGCTTTAATGAAATGTTCCCATGTTTGCTGAAGAAAGTTAGCAAACTTTACACAGTATTGAATTTCAGTTGACAAATATAGAAACGAATTGCAATATATTCACACAATCTTCTATATTAATCTGTTGAAACCACTGCTTTTGTACTCGTGAGGTTCGAAGAGGTCGCATTAAGAGATATAAATTTGCACTTCTGCTTGCATTTAACATTGCTATGATCAGAATGATTTATCAGCTTCGGTTGTTTTTGACTTCATACCATGTGTGGCACAAAATATAATAGCTAAAAACCTTATTAATTGAAAACTGAGGTTTGTTGTCATGGGTTTTTAGACGAAAAATTTAATATCTTAATGTGTATGTGATTTAGCAAGGTTATTAAATTTGATAGATTTATTGTAATCGAAAACTATTGTAGATATATGCTTGGTAACTTCATCATTATCGATGAATTTGTACTGATTCTTGAAGCATGATTAACATCAACTTATCGTATCCCTTTAGCTAGTACAAGGAAGTTATTGGAATTGCATTTATAGAATCGGCTTTTCAAAGAAGAAGAAGTCATTTTACACATGCACAACAAATTTGATTGTATTAAAGCACGTTTTAAATTTGCTACAAACCGATTAGCATTGGTCAACGCTCTTAAGTAAAGGATAGATAATCAATAAACAATCTGTTATGTCTACGAAAACAAATTCTCGTTGACATTGCGTTTTATATTCGTAACCACATTCTGGACTTTATATTCATTAATTAAACTCTTTAAATTCAACGATATGTGTGAGACAGTTCAATTAGAGAGGAAAAACACAAGTTTTGGAAAATCAAATTAAACTCTGGAACTAATAAATGAACTTTGTATGTCTCATTGATAATTGACTGTTCAAATAAAAATTATAAAATTATGAAAAAACCAGGTCAATGTGAATGGCTGGCTGGCTGGCGTTTATAAACACGCAATGATTGAATATCAAGGAATTCCGTGTTGCATCGGAAACAGTGGCACATTCATTCCGTTGTTGATAAGGAGAGTTTCATTCAGCTAGAACGTGCTTGCTTCCATCTTATGATATACATATGTGTGACTATCAAAAATTGGGTAAGCGCGAGTCGAACCCGCACATGAAGGTTTCTGTATCACAGTCACAATAGTTCGAACCTGAAAATTTGACGTGTCTACCTTTTATGGTTCCAGAGATACAGCCTTGTGACAGACGAAGGGACAGCGAAGTCATATTAATAGGGTTTGAGATAAATAAAACGAAATTATTCTATAACGATTCAAGGTAGTCTGAAAGAAATCATACAAATTGATATACTTATAACTTTCAGACTTCTGAAATTTCCAATGATAGCTTTTGATTGACAGTGATTATTATAATCACGTGTAGTTATTTTGGCCAAAGTCTAATTCTGAAGTGTTATTTCTATCATATCAAAATAAAAATTCGTGAAAAGAATGTTTATTCTCATCCTGGAAAATGTAGAAATAATAATTTTCTTCAAATACTTGAAATACTTGAAAGTGTGAATATAAAATAAACTTTGATTATAATGTTTGCTATGTGTCAACGAAATTCTTATTGTTAATCTTGAGTTTTGTGAATATTTAAAGATACTAGGGATTTTTAAAATGATAAAATTATTTGAAATCAAGACAAGAGTGAAAGTTTGGGAGGTGAAAGTGCAGTCTGAATGCAGAGTTTAATTGTTTTTATATTGTAAGGTTATAATTGAAATAAAAATTATAATCTTTATGAAAATATTGGTTTCTTTTTGCACTGTATGTAATTCTCATTATTATTTTCCACAAACAAACGTTATTTTTTATAAAATTACGTCTTTATATGATAATTTTGCTTATTAATATAACGGAGCGTTATACATGGAAGACAAACATAAAAGTTGTGTTAATAACAACTGATAAGTACTGAATGTTTTACAATATCAGGTCGTCTGGTTTATTGGGTATTGGCAAAATACATATGAAATTCCATATATGTACATACATAATCAGGTTCAAGACTTATCTATGAATAAATATAATTAACGATCAGTGTTAGTGAAATTCGCACTGTGAGGATCGGGTCAAAGTACATAATTATTTCTGCTTTGCTAGCTTTTCCATCTTAAAAGATGGTGGATATTTGAAAATGCTTCAGTTATTGAACTACTTTACAACTCGAAACATTGAAAATACTGGATCAGTGTTTAGTGAAACATTCGGTCTCAATAATTGATTGGGACAAAATAATTTTTTAATAATTGTGTTTGATACTTTCATTTAAATTTGACAATAAAAGTGTTTAACAAAGTTACACAAAACAGGCTCAAGAGCCATTCACAATAAGACAAGATTTTTTGAAACAAACATTTAAAATGCCAGCAAACGAACAGGATGTGAATTTTTTTGGCGCCTGGCCGCGCAGCATATCTAATAGTGATCCAAATTTGGAGATGTGCCAATCGAAATTACCACCATCTACACCAAGAAGTTCACCAAGAACGACACCGTCTAATTCAGCTCACAATTCACCTGTGACATATCCATCATCTCCAGTTAGTACATCTCCTGTATCGATGTCACCATTGACCAGTTTAAGACGGAATTACTCAAGTACTTTTATGCTTATTCCGGAGGATAAGGAAGTGAATATTGTTCGAAGTGGAAGCAAAGATTCTGAAACTTCAACCAGACCAACAAAACTAACAGTTAAACAACGGATAGTCTGTATAATTTTATGGTGGCCACTGCTACTCTTATCAATTGCTATTAAAATCACCCGTCTTATACTCCGAATCATTTTTGCACCACTATCTTTCGCAACTCCAACTTTCTGGCTATCAGCTCTGCTTTGGGTTTTCTGGAAAGCTATCAGGATTCCTGTATCTTTAGTAAATTGGATACTTGAAGGAGGAAGGCATCCAATGCCTAAAACCGAACGAAATAGGAGGACAATACTAATTAGCTGTGGAAGCACCATTCAAACTCTGCATCTTGCCAGAAATTTCTATTCGTCCGGTGCAAGAGTTGTTGTTTTTGAATTTGAAGGGTTATTTGGTCTAGCCAGGTTTTCGACAGCTGTTAGTAAATTTTACACTGTTCCGATGCCTTCGAAGGAATCACCCGGAGATTACATATCTGCATTATGTGATATTGTTGAGAAGGAAAAAGCTAATTATTACATACCCGTTTGTGCGACAAGTCCATCTCTATATGATGCTATGGCTAAACCACACTTGGAATTGCTTGGATGTTCAACATTTATTCCCGGAATGCAAGAAAATCGCGTGCTAGATGACTCCTTGGAAATGATAAAACAATGCCGTCTGAATGGTATATCTCTTCCGGCTTTTAGAGTTCTTTCCTCTAAGGAAGATCTTTGCCGTTTATATGAAATTGAATGGCTTGGACCATACCGAAATATTGTAATGGCTGTAGGTCAGCATGGAATTGTTGAACATCACAAATACATTTTGCCGAAAAGTCGACGTGAATTGAAAATTTTACACGAGATTAGTGATGATAAACAGTGGCTGGTAATAAAAGATTTGCCTGGAAATCACTATATCACTTGTACAACAATCAAGGAATCACGTGTTATTGCAAATGTAACTTGTTTAGTTGATCAAGACACCAAAAATTTGGTCCCAGAAGAGAATGAAGAAATCGAAAGTTGGCTCAACGAGTTCTTTAGCAAAGTTCGTTTACAACGGCCAATCAATGGTCATATAAGTTTCAGATTTGTGAAATGTGATGCGACTGGACACCTTCTACCATTAGGATCTAGAGTTGGTGTGTCTCTTCCATACATCTGTCACACTGGTGTACATTCTAGAGTTTTGTGCAAACCTTGTCCTCATTTTTCAAGAGCTAATTCTGGACCTATCGTTCAAAAGTCTGGTCTCTACTGGATACATGACGCAGTTCTAAGCACTCTCAAACATCCCTCAGTTGATGCTTTTGGAAAACTAATTGGAACCGTTCTAGATAAACGAGAGGTGCTATTCGCTTATTGGGATCCTCTTCCTTATTGTGCTTACTATCATTTTCAACTACCTTTCAATTCAGTCAAAAAGTTCTTACGAAAACGACAGACCTCGAAAAGTATGGCAACAACACTGACAGCCCCAGTTCATTAAGACATCATTTTGAGAACATAGAAATCAGTGTTAAGCATAAAGGAGAGAGATACATAGACTTCACAATAACTAATCGATCAACGAAACAAACACTATTGCAAACCAAGTTTGTAAAATTTAATGCGTTTAACGATTATTACTTACCTATATTATATTGTATTGTAAAATGTAAATATTTTTATTGAAAACTATTTCTGTAATTTGTAAGTCAATAATTTATATTAAATAAATTTTGTTACGAAAATAAAACGTCGTCTCTAAGTTTCCTGACTTCAAAATCCCGAATTCTAATTCTAATTTTTATCTTTTATATAATTTCTTTTAGTCAGTGCATAACGTGTCAGTGGTTTCTTGAAATAAATGATTCGTAGTTACTTCCCAACCTTTGGCAGTCATTTGAGTAAATAAGCCCAGAATCGTCCAATATCGTCGACACAAAACTGCAGCACAAAACAACGTATTTTTTAAGCTTATCAGACAAAAATATGAAAAATATTAGGACCGGCGAATTTTTCTCATGACAACAAATTTCCATGATAACAAATTCCCAATGACCAAATAATAGAAAGTTATTCCTAAGGTAATAAAAGAAATGTTTTACGTATTAACTAAAGGAGATATGTACAATCGGCAAAGTCAATGACTTCAGGATTCTCAAGGTAATGTACGTAATATCACCTATACGAGTATAAGATATGATTTTAGACTTTTTGAACTGTTGCTGTGTTGCTCGTATCAACGTAAATTCAGACGTATGATTGATTCTAAGTTAAACTTTGACGAAATATACATGTACTTTCATTATCTACAAGACGGACTGTTATAAATATCTGTTGTTCTCAAAAACGAAAGCTCAATTAGCGCATTTGGCTGTGATTAAGATTACGAATAATTGAAAAAATTTTATGACTTAAAATAAATTATTAAGAATTTATTTTCAAGTGACTAACACTTTCACTAACTATCATTGATACAATAGAGACTGTGCTGTGGGCACGATTATCTACATTTGCTCATTTCTTCGAGATAATCATGTTTGGTGAAAGTTTGAAATTTTCTAGTTCGATTTGGAATAGCGGTCATTGTGCCGAACTGATACAAGGGAGTTTATATTTCACGCAAATTTTTTTGTTGATTTTATGGAATGTTTATAAGAGCTTATGTGCTTAACGTAATAAACATCAATTCGAAGGCATAATTCATGATAAAAAAAACTGTAGCAGTCAATGTTTTCTATGAAGGACACATGAGTCAATGATAACTCTGATTTAATCTTGAACTTCAAAGAAATGTACACAACAATTCAGATCAAAGTTTTTAGTCAATATAACTATAATATGTAAACAACAAACTTATTGTTTTGTAAATCAAAAAGTGTATTCTCATGCAAAGCAAGATATGAAAATTCTAAACCTAACCCAGTCTTCAATTCCTTAGATTCTGCACTTATGATAATGACACAAACCCCAAAACCATCCCTCGAAATCTTGTTGCTTTCTCAAATGACATTTCTTGAAAAATATATTAAAACAAAGAAACACGAAATTCGTTTATTTCCGTTTATCAGCAAATTTTGTCTATAAAAATATCAAAAAGTCAAATTTATGACCCACTGCCGAAAATTGCATTTGTAATCAATGAAAAATATATTATTTTGTCACCAAGTGTGATATTAAATGAATCTTACAACACGTGTCACTGTCGGAGACCTAGAAGTCATAGATGTTAAAATTTTAATTAGAATATTTTCAAATCTTTAACTCTGCTCTTAATTCGTCCACATATTAAATTCCTACATCTGCACTAATAAATCAAAAAGATTCAATTCAATTCATTCAAGTGCAAGGTTAAGATGATAAGAAGCATTCACATTTTTTCTCCATTTATTTCTTGATCACGAATGTATCAAATGATTGTATTACGCAATTGTCTGTAAAAATTATACTAATATCATTAAAGGAGATCTAATAAAAGTCAAAGATAGTTTAATTATTTTCTAAGTTTTAAGCTATAGAAATCTCTATAGTCCCTCCTTATGTTGGTTCTAAGTTATAGTTGCAATGGCACTTCTATCAAGTTGTCTTAGTTAAATATAAAATACAGTACAACCTTGATAAACGCAACTAAAGGAAACTGAGGCAGTTGCAATAACTGAGGTTGTTGTAATAACCAAGTAACACATTTCAATGGCTAAGAAGGATGCATATATTTCTGCTATCACTCTACCTATTATAAGGTCTGTTCACGTACTTACTCGGAACATATTCAATATGTTTCGAACACGAAATTGGCGGTTTTGTACTTTCTCAAAAATATTTTTGAGAAAGTTTCGTGTGACGTCATGGAGGGGCAACGAGCTCGAGATTGAAAAATGTTACTTGACAAATTTAGTCGAGTAAAGTCTAGGTGCTTGAAAAATTCGTTGACAACTGTCAAAAATGTCAAATTTTCAAGTGATTTAGCTAGATGTTACTCAAAACCGTTTTCTTACTATTTGAGTAACAGAGCGAAATCGTATCAATGCTCTCAGTTCTCCTCGAGTAAAGCTCGAAAAGTACGTGAACAGACTATGTGTCGTACATATATATAAATAAATGTATCTTATACCTTGCTAAAAAAATCTCAAAGTTTCAACTGGATTTCCTTACATTTCTATGTGCTTGGCCACATCTACTTGCATTTATCGAGGAGTTGCGACTATCGAGGGTTGCAATTATCGAGGTTATAGGTACTGTTTTATGAAAATGAATGAATATCTCTTCCATATGATTCTAACAAAATCAAATATCTGCTGTCTAATTTCTAGTAGCGAAGTTTATTGGACTTCGTCATATGAACAGTCTCAACCAACAAAAATTTTTACTAATTCCACCTTACAATTGATGTAAAAATGAAAAATCAATACAAGTTTGCTATTCCAAAATAAAGTTCGATTGAGATTGCTCTTACCGAAATTTTAATTTTATTCATTATAAAAATAATTGAAAGTAAATTTTATTGAAAAATAATCAATACTATTGAAATCAACAAATGTCGCTTGCAACAAATGTATAAACAAATTATAAACACATCGAGTATATACGGCGGATATGTAATTCAGTTGAGTTACACTTACCAATAGTAAAAGCCTTGAAAACCACTGCAATTGCTTCTATTGTAGAAATATAATTATTTGCTTTAATCTTAATAAAAACAATTGTTTGTCATTTTAAATCCAATTTTAACACTTGTTAATTGTATGCCACTGGGTAACCAGTAGCAACTATGTCGCTACTACATCCGCTTCTATTACATTTTGTACGCATGCGAGTACTGCCATCTTCAGGCTGCAAAACTAACTAGAGAAATGTCAAATTGTTGTCAAAATTAACTCATTTGATTTGGATTCCAATCGACCTTTAGATTGTTGTCAAAAACAGGTGACTAATGCAATATTTACAAAATTTATTTTCACTTCCGTCTCAAAAACACAGTGTTTAGACATTTTGTTCAATTTGTTTCTTGTGCAATAAAAATGAGTAACCATGCGGACATTGAAATTGGTTGGAAGAAGGAATTGCTAGACGACAATAAGGAAGAAAATCGATCATCGACGAGCCGCAGGAGGAACCGCAGTCCTGGAAAGAAAAAAAAATATCATCGATTATCGTCTAGAAGCTCGTCTTCGTCATCAAGTTCATCTACATCTTCTTCTTCTGATGATGACAAGAAAAAGAAGAAGGATGAGAAAAATGAAAGACGTCAGAAACGTAAACAAGAAAAAGAGCTTAAGAAGGAAAAAAGACGACAAGAGAAAGCTGAGAAGAAGCTTCAGAAACAAGCTAAAAAAGAACAAAAGAAAGAAGAGAAAAAAATGAAAAAACTTTCGAAAAAGCTTAAAGAAACTGTTAAGGAATCTGATGGTGAAGACTGCACAATTCCGATTGGTAAGAAGATGAAACATATGGTTTAATTTATTGCTTACAAAACTAAAGATATTATTCTATTATATTTCCTGTATTATAGACCTTATGTATAACAAATCTCATGCACCGGAAACCCCGGAAGAATATCAAGCCAGACAGAAACAAATACGAAGAGTAACTGACCCAGATACCGGTCGGACTCGACTTATTAAGGGTGATGGGGAGATATTAGAGGAAATAGTTAGCAAAGATCGCCACAAAGAAATAAATAAGCAAGCAACAAGAGGTGATGGGAACTTTTTTCAAAGTAAGACGGTTGGTTGGAAAGTACCTAATTGAAAACTTAATTTGACGGGATAGAATCAATCGGTTCTTATTGATGAAAATTTTTGATATCTCTTACTATATTTACTACATTTTGCTATGCGTAACGTATTTATTTAGCTTATGGCTTGGTGCTTAAAGAACGTGAACGTGAAAGGATCCTTCCGTAAGAAGTTCATAAAGACGATCCGCAGATAAAAACCACAAAATGTGTGTAAACATTGTATGAACGTTGAAACGACATTGTGCTCAAATATTACATTATATAAAAAATTTTAATAACTTTTATCAGAATCATATGGAAGATGGAATAATAAACATATAGGAAAACGTAATTTTTTCATGGCAATCGCATATTTATGTATGAATAATATACATTGTACAATATCTCAATATTTATGGATATACAATTATCAAATTGTACATGCTTACATATATATACATATACATTTACACAAAAATAAGTTTATTTAACAATAAAATAAAAATCTGAAAAATACATGTACATTTTTCAATAAAAACTTTCAAACAGTAGTTTACAATTAAAAAGCATGTACAGGATAATACGTTGCTCCATCTTCCCAACTGCGATCAAAGATCACCTTCGCTCGACATAATGGACAAGTCACTTCTCTTACGAACCATTTTGTGATGCACTGTTCACAAAATATATGGCCACATTTTAGTTTGATTGGATCCGTGAAAGTATCATAGCATACAGGGCAGGTGTTTCCGATTGCTTGCAAATCTTCATTTGTTGGAATGCTGCCGAAGTCCTAGAAAATAAAACATGAATAAGTCTGTAAACAGGATGAATTGAAAACTATTTCTTACTTGCTGCTGGTGAATTCGCCGAATGGCATTCCTCAGAAATTTTACTTGTCTTAATCCGACAAAAAGTTTCATCGCGAAGTATATTGAAGAAAACAATAGACCCATAATCTACAATAAACCATATTAATACTCATTAAACCAAATAGATTGTGGCAAGGTTTTAGAATAACAAATCCATTAGACACTCATTTCTCTAGTGCTTTTCATAAATTAAATCTTACGGATTCATCTAGAAAATTGATCAGTTAATAATCAAAGCAATGTAATTAAACGTGTTTCAAAGAAAAATAAACTTACTTTTTCTGATCCATTGTAAGAGTCCAGGAAATATTTAAACCATACTTGAATTGGAACCAAGCAGCGATATAACTGGGAGGCTGCTTCAACGAAAACATAAAGCCTTCCCTACGGATAAGTACGAACCAAATAGTAGATTCATAATTCAATAATCATTTGCTTACTCGTTTTTTGAAATTAAGTACTATGTTTGGTAAAACTGCAATGCATATTTTAGCAGCTACTGTTATGAGTTTAAGGATCGCATCCGAGAATATCATGGAAAATAATACATTAACGAAGGTATATTCAACATGTTTAGATAGAGGCGTCAGTCGAAGAGTTATATCGTTGCTGGTGAGCACACACAGAGCAAAGAAAGCCACAAACGATATATTGAACAGTTCTCGCAGGAGCACCCATACTGAACGTTGACTTTTCTTCAATACTTGTTCTATTAGTATTCTGTTACCGCGTTTGAAGACATACACTAATATCGCAATTCGTTTCACACTGTCGAAATAATCATAGCTGAATTTACTAAAGACGACCACAATCATGAAAAGGGAAGCAAACACTTGTGTTCCCAAGGAAGAATATTCACTGAAGTTGTTACTACCATCTGAACGTTGGTTATTAGAATTACCAGTGTCTCGTTCGAGAAGATTAGGTGGATCATCTCTTGTGAGCAATGCAACTCTTTCTAACAATGATCTATTTGGTGTTTGTGTAGTTTCGTTTGCTGTTTGGTTCGTTGGACTGACTACGTTTGACGGGCGGACTGGTATATTACGCATATTCAAATCACTGTGAATGGAGTAGGCAATTACATTTGCATCGTTTTGAAGGCTTCTTAGAAACACTGAATTGGCAATTTGCGCATGTTGTACATATGGTCTTACAGTGTGAAGAACGTTATTGAATCTCGAGCGCCAAATCCTTCCACTATGATCTCCAGCCGTGTTTAGTAGTGCCGATATATTTCTCGGTATCTCAGAACTGGATGGGTTTTCAACCGCAGGTTCATGTATTTCTATTCGAATCTCGCCTGGTACTCTTATATCTTGATTTCCATACAATGTTGCGCTGTGAACATAAGATGTTCTCTCACTGTCTTCCTCCGGCATTTTTCTTCAAAAACTTGTGTAATTTTGTTCTCAATCAAATTTCAAATTTTGTATACTTTGACGTTTCCAAAAAAATCAACAGTACCACAAAATTCTTGTTTGACATTCAAGTTCAAGTCATAATCCGCGCCTTCGAAGAAGATGCATATTAGGATAGGATAGTATTATTAATATCATTTATCTATTTTTCACGAAATACTTTATTCCAAATGTGTAAAATAAGGTAGAATTTATTCAAGTCTACCAGAAAATTTCGAAATTTTTACATAAATGTTTAATTTGAAGAATTGTAATACAACCAAATATTTTTGTTTATAATACGATTTTATATATTATGTATAATTTTATGTTTAAGCTCCCTTTTTAATAGTTATTTTTATGAAATTTATTTATTTCCCAATAAGCGCCTTATAATACCAGTTAAAGCGCTATCTTCACTTTAGCACTCGAACTTTCTAAGAACTGCATTATCCTGCTCAAACGCTCTTAGTACAGGTATTATGCATTCATCATTTCGCCAGATATAGGGATCCCAGCCATAACAAATAGTTCTTTGACAGGTGTAGGAAGAGAATTATATTAATAATTTTAGTTTTATTTGAAGTAAATTAGCGTGGATTACCATTTGAAATATAGAAGTGAGAACCGGTGTTATATGAACCTTCAAAATAAATGTTTTTAGCCACGTCATGTTGGTAATGAGGCGAATAATGTAGACGCCTTTCTCTTGTCCAATTCACGTACACAAAGTGCTGAAACGGGCGAAATTGCCTTCTTGCTAGAGCAAAATTACGACAAGAGCGAAAAATTTCACTGGCGAGTGGCGAAGGCGACAATTAAGAGTCCGAGGCGAGTCAAACATAGAAATTGTGTGAACTGCAAACTACATTTGCAAAGTAAATTCTATTTTGTGTAATATACTATGGTTAGATATTTTAGTTTATACAAAAATTATTTAGTTATTTCACGTGCAAACGTTTAAGACTGAATCAATTGTTCACTGTTGAAATTTTTACGGAGAAAATAAATTGAACCTGAAAAGAAAGAAATCATACACAACCAACAAAGCGAAATTGATCGCTGTCGCCGCCGTCACCGTTGTCGGTCGGATTGTTCCCTTTTATTTAACACGATTTAAGTATTAACTTGAATTTAGTTTTGGGAAGCTGTCAATAAGTATTTGTAAATATTAAAAACAGTATATAGTTACGTAGAGAAAGATAATTAACCAATTGTTCGAACGTAAACTAGACTAGAACGGACGAACACACATTTATGAGTCAAGATGGATGAAACTCAACCTAAAACCCTCTATGTGGGGAATCTTGATCATTCCGTGTCCGAAGACTTACTTGTTACATTATTTAATCAAATGGGAACTGTCAAAAGTTGTAAAATAATCCGTGAACCGGGTAATGATCCTTACGCATTCATCGAATTCACATCACATCAATCGGCCGCAACAGCACTCACAGCTATGAATAAACGTCTGTTTTTGGACAAGGAAATAAAGGTTTGTTTCATTGATTTTGTTATAAAAATGAAAATTTTCTTAATAAATGTACAATTTTTAACATTTCGGAAATGAATGGAAAAGAAAATTGTGTCAAGTTTCCCCCAAACTTGTCAAGTGGGATAGTTGTCACAAAGTGGCTTGTTCCATATATATATATATGCGAAAGTCATGTTTTAAAACAATTTTGAATATTTTAATGATATTAAATAATTTCTAATTGATTAAATTACTTCAGCACGATACAGATGCGTCTTACTATTTACCATCCAAATATTATACAAGTTTAGATAAAAATTTCTCTATTTCGATTATATATATAATCTCATTCATATTTCACAAATGAAGTGTAACTATATTTTTTTAATTTTTAGGTTAATTGGGCAACAAGTCCTGGTAATCAACCGAAGACAGATACTAGTACGCATCATCATATATTTGTTGGTGATCTTAGTCCTGAAATTGAAACAGAGACATTGCGTGAAGCTTTTGCACCATTTGGTGAGATTTCAAATTGTAGAATTGTACGTGATCCTCAGACAATGAAGTCAAAAGGATTTGCTTTCGTGTCATTTGTTAAGAAAGCTGAAGCAGAAAATGCAATTCAAGCAATGAATGGACAATGGCTAGGATCGCGTTCAATTCGAACAAATTGGTCGACAAGAAAACCCACAGCACCAAGAGAACAAACAAAACCTGGTACTAAATCTGGACGTCCAACTTTTGAGGAAGTTTATAATCAAACTAGCCCAACAAATACAACCGTCTATTGTGGTGGTTTTCCACCAAACGTAATCAGTGAAGAACTTATGCACAAACATTTTTCTAAATTTGGTCAGATCCAAGATGTACGTGTTTTCAAAGACAAGGGATATGCGTTTATAAAATTTATGTCAAAAGAAGCAGCCACACATGCCATAGAAAATACACATAATATGGAAGTGAACGGATGTACAGTGAAATGTTTTTGGGGTAAAGAAGGTGGTGATATGATGATGGGTGGAGGAGGTATGATTGGTCCAGGTGGTGTGCCAAATCCCGGAACGGTAGGACAAGTAATAACACCACAAGGTGCCCAATATCCCTATGCGTATCCACAAATGGGTTATTGGTATACTCCAACGGTAATGGACTAAATAGATATAAATATCTCATCTCTTATCATAAATTAAATTCTCTTTTCTCACAATTCTTTTAGGGATATTCAACACAGATGCAACCTCAGTATATGCATCAAGGATATTACCCTTATACCTATGCTAGCACACAACAAGGTATATCAAAATGAAGATGCCTATTGAAATTGAAATTATTTTAAAAATTTATTTCAGCTGGTTATCGTATGGTACAACCAAATGTGACTTGGGGTGTACCTGGAGCAGTGCCTGGAGTTACAACAGCTGCAGCTCCTACTAACGGTAGTGCAACACAGCCTCAAATGATGTATAGTGCGGCAATGCCACAATATCAAACTCAGTGAATGAATATCGATTCATAATAATTTGTACTATTGACTTTGATTAAATTGAAGAGTGATAGAAAAAAAAACGAAAAAGATAGTGTAAAATTTGAAAAGGATTGATTAAACATCGGAATTCAGAAAAAAAGAAAAATTTTAATTTAAACCGTAAAAAAAAACGAATATACAAAACTTATTAAAAACTAAGAGATTTGGGAAATATCGAAGAAAACGAGGTAATTGAAAATAAATACAAAAGGGCGGAAAGATTAGATTAGAAAAAAAACACAGTTGCAAAAATAGGTTTTATTTTTTAATAAATATTTAAATTGTAAAATTTAGGTCTATATAGATGGGGAATTATCTCTGTTCAAAAGAGAGTCATGATATTTTTGGTCAGGTATTGTTTTGATTTCCTTAATCTTTTCCTCTGTTAAAAGAAGTTAATTATCATTTGATTTAAATCGAAAAGGATAAACTAGAATTTATCATTTTCTTGAAACACAAGTTGCATTAAAATAAAAACAAAGCAAATGCAGAACCTATTTTCATAGTGTTATCAGAGCAATTAAATAAAAGCAAATACAAAAAGTCATGTGTAATATTTCGACAATTTTTTGATAAAACAAATATAAAATCTATATAATCGAAACTATAATATAATATTAAATCATTTATTAAAACACATTCCCCACATTCATTCCGGACATGACTTTCTTTCTTTCTATGAGTAAATTATATTTTTGTAAAGAAAAATCAAATTGCGATAAATTGCTACAATTTGTTCATATCGGTAAATTCAAAAATGAAAGTATTTTGTTTTATCATATAGATTTTAAAGAAATTTGTTTCTCTCATTTTGAATACCGCTCTGTAGAGTTGCGTGCCAACCACTGAAATATGTCTCGTTGAAAGTGTGTTTTCTACTGTTATGAAACTATAGTACAATGAGTCGAATAAAATTGTTAAATAAAAGTAGACAACAAAATCTATCAATGTCTTGTCTTGCTCATAATATTCGACGGAAATGTCGATATGAAAGGCTTCCAGTTTATGATACAAAAATTCTAAATAAATACTTAATCATGAGTTATAGTTTTCGTGTTTGATGAGCTATATTATGGAAAAATGCAATTTCTGAAAATCAAACATATCGTGAAGCAAACGCTAAGGACATATTTATTTTAAGCGCACAATATGCAGAGGATAACAAATGACCATAAGGATTTTGTACATATGCAAATAACATACAAATTTAATATATAAACCTGTTCCAGTTATATGTTGTATGGCACTTAATCATTTTTACACAGAAAACACAATTTTTACAACGAATATTGAGACAATAATAATTTTTTTTATTGATATTTTCAGAAATGAGCCATGGCTATAATTGTATGAGCATAATTGCAAAACGAAAATCATATTAATATCGCACGTGTTAACGGTCTTGTAATGAAAAATAGGTTCTGGAATGATATGTAAAAATTGTAAATCAAAAGCAAAATTTTTTAAAATCATTTTGCATAACATGCAAGTTTATTTCTTTAAAATTACGAAATGTATAAATTTTGTATGTTGATTAAATGGAAAAATAGAAGAATTTTTCATAGCATTCGATGAAATAGAATGGATGAAATGATGACCATTTGCTCTAATTTATTTTTTTTCCTATTCAAATCATGTGTGTGATATATTTAATAAAGGAAATCATGAAAATATAAAAGAAAAGGAACATAATGAAAATTGGCTAATTGATGCAGAATATTTTTCAAACAACAGATTGTGAAAGAATCATTTTTAATATTTATGAATAACGGATCGAAACGAACACATAAAAATGTTATAAGAAAGAATAAGTTAATTTACAAGTCTAAAAAATCAAGACAAATTCTTCGAAGATGAACAGACGTGGTGATGTTAATGTATCAAAAGTTAATGCCTAACAAATTCACTGGATTGTTCTTAATTGTTTTGATTTTTCTTGGAATAAACAAAAATGAGCAAACCATCACTAGACTAAAATTGAATGAAAGAATTGTTGATTTGTTTATTTCTATATGATTTGAGATTTCTTAAATAGTATTCTATTTCGCATAGAGTCTTATTTAGCTCGTAATGCAAATAATGTTGACTATTAACTGGCGATACATTGGAAATATTGTAATTATAATTTAAACGAAAACTGGAAATAAAAGAATCCACATTATAAAAGTTTTTTTAACAAGTGAATACACATTGTTTCCTTATTATCAACAAGCTACTCTTTTGCTTCGCTGTATGCTCTGAAGAAGACATCAAGGTTTCGCTATAAATCTGATTTTGTTTTTGGTGTCGTAGAAAGGTAGTGCAGGTTTGTAATTACAAATATATAATTATGGAGTTTTTGGATTTCCAAATGTCCTCAATTGGAAATTTAGGAGCAAAAATTACATACATCTAAACCATGTTTTATGTATTATCTACTCGAATTTTATTGTGGATAATTGTTTCACATAAATGTGCACAATGCATTTTTACAAGAGTTATAAGTCGTTGTTTTTAGCGTATTATGAAATATTTATTTGCTTATATCCAAGTTTAAATCATAGCCATATGCGTTATCAGCAACACATAGCAGAAAAAGTGAAACTTGCTTTTTATTTGTATATTTACATATGGAAGTTACAAATTTGTAATATAAGGCTTTATTATATTTTATTATCACCAATTATACAAATGTGGGTCCCTGTAAAACATTCAAGTCTTGCTTAGTAATGAGGATTGAATTTAACAAACGCTAAGCTTGCATGTGCAGTTGGGCGCATACAATAACTCTTCTAAGTAAACGTCGGCTGGATATGAAAAACATTGCTATTGAAATCTCTAAATAGATTTCCAAAGAATATGAAGTAAATGCGCTATTCGCTAGTTATGTATTATAGCTATCTCTAAATTTAAAACATAATCAAATATCCATAACCAATCATTTCTAGCTTGAAATTGTTTTTAGAACATTATTCTCATCTATGAAACTCTAACAGGCTGGAAGAAATTTCTGCTAAGAAACACCTACTAGTTGCCAAGATACGTTTTGATGAAAATGCTTCGACGTAAATAAAACCACAAAAAGTATTGATATTTAACACCTCGTTTGTTTTTGAAAAATCGAATTTCCTATCTTTATTTGTGGCACTGATTTCATTGATTCTAATAATATATTGAATTGAATCTCCTGATAAAACTTATTTAGTAATCATTAACCACCAAATAACCTAATGATAAATGAAAACACTAATTATATGTATTGAACTAAAAATCTACTTTTAAGTTAATAGTATATAAATAAATAACTGCGTAGAAACAGTTGTGAGGGAATTAAAACAATATTTACAAGTAAATTTTATTGAAAACTTGTCTTTTATTTTTCATCTACTAATTCATAATAAACTACACTAATTTTAAATCAAAATAGGAAAAAGAACAAAAACATTTATTTGACTAAATCTAAACTGAATAACAAAACATGACTATAACTTGTCTTAATATCAATAAATGACAATGGAAACATCTATTAACTAAATGTGACGGTGATGAAACATTTCACAGAAAAAGAACATACTTAATATTAACATTAAAAATTTGTCAAAATTCCAGCTGTAAGCTATGAATAAATTGTATGTTAAAAAACCATTCCACAACAATCGATGGAAATAAAATAAACGAGATTGTGAAAACAAAATAAGTGGCTTAAAACCACATTTTTCGTTTTACCATAATTAATATAGCAGAAATTTTAATTTTGATGTTTTATGGAATGATTTTTTACATTGTGAAATTAAATATAATTTGTTTAGTAAATAAGGCTGAAAAAGTACAAAACGTCTACAATGTAAATGTTATCTTACAAATGGATATTTTACATAGTTACATCACCATATTCTTGCGACCACTTTTCGTACGATGTTAAGCTTTGTGGAGCTACTGATCGGCGAATACGCTTTAAAGAATTGTGGAAATCTTTCTCAGTTATGCCGCGCACAGCGCTTAATTCTAGATTTTTCACTTGTTCAACATTTAATTCTCTTATTGGTTCTAAAGCAGCATCCTTAGCTAAAGCTGTTAGATCTGAACCAGAATAACCTTCTGTTAAAACTGCTAATCTTCGTAAAGAATCACTATTGAGCGGACTACCCTGCTTTTCGAGAAGCTTTTTCAACAAAATTTCTCTGGTTTCTAAATCTGGTAATGTAACATAAACCCGTTTTGTAAATCTTCGTAATGCAGCTTCATCTAGTTCTTGAGGTCTATTTGTTGCTGCTAGAACAACTATTCTGTCTGAATCTGGATTTCCAGGTAATCCATCGAATTCAACTAGAAATTCAGTTTTTAAACGTCTAGATGCCTCATGTTCTCCTGTACTACGCTCTGATAGCAATGAATCTACTTCATCAATAAAAATTATCGATGGTTGCATTTCACGAGCAATAGCAAATAGCGCTCGAACTAACTTTTCACCATCTCCAACGTACTTGCTAGTCAGTGATGCTGCGGATATATTGAAAAATGTTGCGCTACATTCTGTGGCGACAGCACGAGCTAGTAGAGTTTTTCCATTTCCTGGTGGACCAAACAGAAGTAATCCTTTTGCCGGAGCACGCAATCCTGGAACGTGTTTTAAATTAAATATCAAGAAACGATAATTAACATTCCAATACAAACCTGTAAAAAGTTCTGGCCGAACTGATGGTAATATCACCATTTCTTGTAATGCCTGTTTAGCAACATCCTGTCCTGCTATATCATTCCATTCAACTTTTGCTCCTCCCTCAACAATTTCATCTAGAATAATCTGAACTAACTTTGTCTCGACACCTTTGACACTTATTCCCTGAGTGTTCGTGCCACTGGGTGTTGTACTGCCAAGCGGTGTTCTAGATCTTGGTGGTGGCGTGTTTCGACCCGAAGAACCCTTCCGTGCTGGAGAAGCAGATATCTAGATATAGTTATAATAAAAACAATTATACTGATTACAATATTCTCAACACTTATATACCGATAACTGCCGTCTAGTTGCTGGTGGTGTTGCAGCAGTTTTCGTTGGTTGTCTTCCCATATTGCCTGTTCCGTTCATTTTAGATCCCAAATTTCGTGGCAAGGTTTGCGATTTGTTAAGAACTCCTAAATGCGCTGGTCTTTGTGTTCCCACCGTCAATTTTCTTCCAGATGCTAAGAAAATTTTATTGAGTTTAAAGATTTGTTTGACTCATTTATGAACTATGAAATTTAACACTTATTTTACATGTTTGGTGTTTTTCTAAAAGCGTGAAGTAAGCAAACGATATTATAATAAAATTCTCAGTTTGTGTAGAGCGTATGATTTTTGAAAATTTTTGCAAATTTGAATAAAAACCTTTTAAACTGAAGACTACTTTTATATCTTAACTTAAAGTATTGAGATAATAATAGATAAATAGGATTTGGTGATTTTGTAGAAGAAAATCAAATCTTGCGACTAAAAACAAGCTTGTCTAAAGGTATATTAGGAATACACAAGTAAGCAACAACCCTGAAAAAGGGTTTTATGTGATTTCCATGCACATTTTTAAACATTATAAATTTGTACTAAATCATGCTATTATTTGGATTTGTAAATGCAATTGAATTAATTTAATAAAACGAATCAAATGAATTATTAACAAAAACGAAGTGAAAAGCATAAGAAACGATACTTAAAAGCGCTTTGCTAAGTTCGACTTCCTACTGTTTATATCCACCACAACGTTTGTATGACATATCTTCCGATTTTATTTATTAATTACAATTCAATAGTTCTCATTAGTTTTGAACATCTTAAATTTTTGACTATGCTTTTCTTTTACGAATTTACGATCTGGCTCGAGAAGATCTTACCTGTACCAAGACGGGATTTTCCATCTTCTAATCTTACGCGTTGAGGTTTTTTACTTCTACTACTTATATCTGGTAAATTTTTTGTTGCTATTATTGGCCTCCTAAGAATTCCACTTGGACCTGCTATTTTAGTTCCATTTAATAAATTTTTATTATTTTTTACATTTTTATCTTGATCTTGTGTATTTGCCTTCTCTTGGTTGAGAAGTACCATCGGGATGTGCTTTAGTACAATTGGCGAAACTACTTGTGTGTTTTCCTTATTATTAGTTTCAGGCTTTTTATAGCCATCGGTTGTGCATTTTTTTGTAATCGTTGTGGTTTGCTCAAACACCTTATTTAGATGTAAGTTTTTTGTCATCATCAATGCGTCTTTAGACATACAATTATTTCACACACAAAATAAACGTAAGCATGAAAAACAAAAAGTTAAATTATTCTAAAATTTAAAAATAAAATATACAAATGAAAGAAGAGCCACAAGATTTAGCGAATGGTTAAACATGATAATTAACATAAACATACAAATATGTTTAAACAAAATTTATAACTATTTTTATAATTATTAGCAAATTGAAAAACTCAATGTTTCAACTGTGATATACATACACACTAATATAGGTATATATGCAGATACACATATTAAATATAAACAAGGTTTCGCAAAATGTTCATCTATACCTTCCTTCCTTACAGTTAAGAATTTTTAAACTAAAAAATTCATTTACCCAGGAAATGTAATCGATCCCTAGCCATTGAAAGGTTTGTTTGCATTTTATCGTGTAAGCGTTGTGCCCTTTCCCATACATCACCACGTCCACTCCAACAATCCACAGCAATACCATCTTCTAATTCTTTAATTCCTTTTCTATATAGTTCGATTGCTAATTCTTTGTGACCTGGAATAGATAAAAAGCACAGAATGAATATTGCTGAGTGGTTTCAAGTTTTTCAAGCTTTATAGAAGTCACAACAATATGTAATTCAATCACCTTACTTCATAGGATATTGCAAAATAACAAATACCTCTCAAATTCTAACATTTCGAAGAATCACAATTCAATTTAAAATTCTTTTTTGTTTCCAATTGATTTTAATAAGGGTCCTCCAACCCTATGTTGATGAATATCTTTTCATGATATTCGCTAGCAGTGATATAGTATTGCTAGTGACTTATAAATAATTAGACTGTTGATTGAAGCATTTCATTTGAAAATAGAATCTAATTCATTTCAATTGTTGTGAAAAAGAATCGCAGGAATAAGATTCTTTGGCAAAATTCCCATTGCAGTCACAGGAACATTGAAATTAACAAAAAAATTATTCCATTATCTTTAAGTTTAAAATTGTTTAGCAGATTTTTGTAATTTTTAACATACATTTCTTGGACAAATTTGTAGTCAGTTCTTCTGGCTGGCAGATTCATGCGTTCAAAGACACAGGAGCAGCAAAAAGGAGCCTTCGGTTGCAGGTTCCACCGAGATTTGAACTCGGATCGCTGGATTCAAAGTCCAGAGTGCTAACCATTACACCATGGAACCGCTTATCAAACATAATATTGTCATGAAATCAAAACGAAATTTGATAATTAATTCAACTCGAATATTGAAAAGTTCATTTATGCATATTTTCTTCACGAAGTCTTAGAGAGAATGTGAAAAGAAATCGAACAGGAATAGATCCTAACGCACGTGTAGACAGAAACAGGTCATGAGAGCAGGATTAATTCAAGGACTTTACCACGCATACATACATTATTTAAATTCAAAGAAATGTATGAGGTTATTGCACGAATTCACGTTTTTAAAGCCCTTTAATCCTCTACTTAGTCTACCCCATAGAATTGTGGCTACCTAGAAGTGTGTGACACACGGAATCAAATATGCCACCCTAATTCAAAAGTGAAATTATACACTCATCAACGATACGGTTGTATGCCCTGTTGGGCGGATATCCAAGGGCAAGCAAGGGTTTACCCTGGGGGAAGATTGCCAAATCATGAAATGAACACCAACCACCAGTCAGATGGTTTTAACAAGACCTTCATTTAAAGGATAAATTCTACCTTAATGAATTAGAGTTTTCTGTGAACGGTTTTCAGTAGGGTAACTTAGTTTCCGACTAAAATCATAAAAGGTTTATGTGTTCGAACAAAAATGAAGCACCTGTTTTGTAGAGAAAGCATAATTTCGAATCTATCACGTTCAAGAACAAAAACAAAACCCCATGAATATTCAATAGCCAGTTTTGGTGTGCAAGAGAATCTTTTTTGGTTTCGCCAGGACAAGAAAAGTCAACATAACAGCAGGATAAACCAAGGAAGGCAAACCCTTAAGAGTTCAACAACCCGAAAAACCTTACTTGTCTCTTCTCTACTCCCTTGTGTAGTCTTTAGACATGTCATTTACGTTTAGAATAAAGACAAACAATCGAAACCATTCCGGGTTCATGTTTCTACATTATGTAAAGGGAACACAATTTTCTTAATCGCAAGACTTTTCACAGTTTTATGCAAAACGTTGCAATCTTACAAGTACCAAAGTATCCAAGGAAAAATGCATTCTCTAGGAATTATTATTGATCTCAAGAATCCCTCTTTGTGTCTTTACAAGCTTCTTTGCAATACCTTTATGTAGCAGACAAGTGTTATGTGTAAGAGGAAACAAAGCATCGAGGGTAGTACGCCCAACATGAGATGAGGTACTTTTTATCACTTGAGTCAATTGATATGTTGAACAAAAATCGAGACACATTACACGGCAATTCGTCTGATTTTAGATAATTAAACAGCTGAGTAGGGAAACTGACAGTACACTTTCAAGAGACATAGATTACCCAACGATAGTTAAGGGTTTTTTCCTTTATTGTTTAAATTCCAAATGATTCATTTATGAAAATATTAAGTTAACCCAGTACAAAATAAGGCGTTTTACAGAACTTCTACTCGCAGACTGGAGTTTTTACATTTTAGTCCCTCGCCTGTAAACCGGTTTTTTGCCTCCATCTCCCTTTCTTTTCTACACATTCTTATCATCAAGTGGTTACATTGATAAAATTCTTTCAATTTTCTTTACAGTGTGTGTTGTTTTACTATTGTGATCCTACATATATGTTATTTCAACTACTGTGAGAGTGTATTTTAAAAATCAAAAACCATTACTTTATGTATTAGTAAGAGAGTAAAGAAAACCCAGAAAACCATGAATATGAAAATCCCTCCCCAAAATTTAAGTTCTTAGGTTAACTTGTAAGGATATGGGGATAGAAAGTTTTTGAAATATTTTTGTCTTTTAAGTTTAGAATTCGTTTCGTCTGTAAAGAAACATTTTTCCACTTTAAAATGTACTTTATTTCCCCGGGGAGTATTTTTCAATTATATGGAAATGTAAGATAAGTACCCAGCTAGTATCCACCATTCTTGCAGTCACTAAAGAATGAAAATTGTGGTCGATAAAAAGGGACATCGTTCAGAACGAGTTGTTTGTTCTTACCTAAAGTACTAACTAAAGCAGTCATTAAAAAAAAAGAGCCATTGAAGCTAGAATATTCATCTACGTCTTCACTTAAATGATGATCTTCATTAAACATTGTGCAGACAGATAATGCTTTCTCTGGACAAAAGTTCCATTCGAGCGTCGCAGTGGCATTTTCATCCTTGAGGCTATTAAGTCCATTTTTCTGTCCTCGAAGGTAGCAAAACCATGATTGTTTCAGTTTATTTGCGGACATAAACAAACGTATATATCATGGAATGTCCTTATATCGTGAATAGTATCATTAGTCACGAAACCATTCGTTGACAATAAGATAAATTCAGTAACAATAAATTTGAAACACCTGTTTCTGAGCGGAGGTAATCCAAAAAATACTGCAACCTTATATCCTCGAAATTAAGGCTCCTAAGGTTCCACCGAGATTTGAACTCGGATCGCTGGATTCAAAGTCCAGAGTGCTAACCATTACACCATGGAACCACTTACTTTAAAACCCTTTTTTATCTCATTATTAATGACCAAAACTATCATCAAACTGTTTTAATTATTCAAATTAAATTTTTTATTAAACTTTAATCGTTAACACATTTGTACAATTTGCATATCCAAAACATGAGGAATAATTATTTCGGAGCTACCTTGTTGATCTTCCGGACTATTTTGCATATTTTAACAAAAAACAAAAATATTTTATGTTGATGTATATGAAAATTCATTTGATATGCTTCTTCTTTAGGGTCATCTTATCGTACAAAAGTTTACGGTAAGCAAAATTTTTGTCTAGGTACATATAAACCTTTGGGCTAAACAATTTACAACAAATAAAGGTCATAAAGTGGAGTTTTTTACTTGAAATAATTCACGTGGAAGAGGAGGATAAACGTAAATCAACAGACTCCATCCATACCCTCTGTTTCTTTATATATATACAGATAAGAAAAGGAAAAAGATATATTCAAAAGGAATGATTACGTCTTGGAAAGGATTTTTATCGCATGCCCTTGTTTTACCCTTATTCCACAGCTAATTAACATACACATTTGTCGCGCACGTTTTCAGAGGAAATTTAATTATAATTACGATAAAATTTCATATAATAAACAGGTCTAACATCAACAATCAGTATGTATAAACCGCCATGCAATTATATCTTATCATTGTTCTTTAATTTGTTAGAAAGGAAAAACGAAATGATTTCAAACGTGATAACCTTCACCTCATTGCTTTACCTTGTTAAAATTAAATTGTTTCGTCCCAAGAAATGGAAGAATTACACTTTTCGTGGCTTTCCTATTTCCAGAGTTCACTTTTACTTTTAGGAAAAAGGAAATTGGTTCAACAACAAAGACGCTTTTGATGTTAAGTTAAATTCAAGGAAAATGTCTGTTTCGCCCTTCGGCATATTTTCCCCCAAATGACAACATAAATTATACTTTTGATCTTCTGTTTTGTGTAGATATGAAAACCATCTTAAAGTCAAAACATTCTTGAGATCCAAAACCAAAATTTCCTCTAAAAATGTATTCCTATTCCGGCGACCGTCAATTTCTCCGTTTAGAGTTAACAAAATAATCAATATTTGGAATATTTCAGGATTTTCAAAATAGCTCGACTCACTTCATATCAGGATATCTTCTTATCGTGAATCATGTTGTCATGTCGAATTTTTCTGTTAACGATTGAACAACCATACACCAGTAAAAAGGAATGCTAGTCGGCCAGAATAACATCCTCTTTGTAAAAGTGTTTTGAGTATAGGGTGACAATTGCAACATTCAATCAGGTGCCACCAAAACCTATTATCAGTCACGTGCATATTCGATTTAAGGAAAATTGCAATTGAGAAGACGGAAGTACAAAAATGATAAAAGGTTCTTGAGCACGTTTTAGTTGAACGACTTGCATTGCACTAACTCTCAATACAATAACCTTATGTGAATATTGAGAATTACTGTTAATGTTCTGATTATAAGTTACTAAATATTTTCCAAATTGTACGAGAATTATTGGATAGAGATATCCGCTCAAAGATTAATTATATGCTCCGATAAATTGTTCAGGCATAGATACATTTACTTGCTCTACAATTCTATTGTTAACACCGAACAATACACTTAGAAACCGAAATATATGTCGACAAATGATTATTCTCTGGATATAGAAACGATGGAAAATTACTCTAAATGAAAATCCAAATGTGTTCGATTTGATGTAAATCAGAAAATAGTTCCAGTTGAACGATTGCCATTACAGCAGCAACGGCATTGAACTCTTTTTCGTCTTGATTAAGTTCGTAATGCACATGCTTTGGGTGGATCAATTCGCAAATTCTATTTCTGTGCAAGTAAAGTAGTTCTTCAGGCAATTCCATGCCAACAAATCCGAGTGCACTTATCTTCAAGCCCTGCATGCAATGTAAATGTAAACCGTCTCATTACTCCACTGAAATGATAGTTCTTGAGATGCTCTATATAAAACCTTTACTTGCTTCATGAAAAGCACTACATCCTGCAAGATAAAAGAAAATTCTCTGGTTCACAATAATTCCTTTCTTTTGAAGCCAATCGAATTGAACATGGAATATTCATTTTGTACAAAAATTCAATTTCAGGTCGTGTTTCATCCGTCCTTTACATAGTTTCATTGATCAGTATACCAAATTACATTCCATTTCTTTCCACATTAAAATTTTTCACGTAGGTATGGTGTTGAGGATAGCGTTTACTATAATATATTTTGTTTCCAGATACGCTATCATGCAAGAATCATTTTACCGAAAAAATAAATAAATAGATATGAAACTTTTCGTAGTTAGGCTTTCCTCTAAAGGGTAAAAAAGCAAATTGCTATTATTTCTTTGTTTGAATGTTATTTTCAGAACGTGATGATTTTAGTCCTTTTTCACTTTCTTCGCATTTCGGGTATGACTAATCAGTGACTGGAATTTATGTGTTTTGTATTTTGGTTTCGTGGCATATTAGCATACATTTAATGCTCATCGAGCCGATTTCCACAGAATAATTTATGTCACGAAGGATTCTCCGATGTCTCATATCAAATGGTACCAACTATTCTTTGCTGTTTTTGATCATTTGTTTTGGTCTGAGTCACTTGTTACTGTTAGGTTAAGAACATGATTAGATCACAATCGTTAAACTGATCTAACCCTATATGTGGAATTAGAAATTTCCTATATGTGGAAATAAACCAACCTGAAGCTACACTTTAGCTGTAAGAGCTCTTGGAATTATTGACAACCGTGAAACCAAAGCAGAACCAGTGAACTTCTCCTAGGAACTGTATTTTAATTTAAGCTAGTGTTTAAGCACTTTTGGCTTGTTATAATTATGAGTACTTTTTTACCCACTACCCTTTAGTCAGTCATTATCGTTCGTAAGTCTGTTTCAAGATTCCTAATGATATATGTATTAGGATGTTTGTCTATTGTCTCTAATCTTTAAACTTCGTGAAAATCTGTATTTCTAATATACCATGGTTTTATGGAAGATTTGTAACCCGTGAATTGTGGATATTGTTTCAAACAACTCAGTTGGGAGCAAGCTCATAACATTTGATTTTCAGTTTCCCTTTCAGAAATTTTCCTATCATTCCCATGCTGCAAAGTGGGACACATTAATATTTCCCAGTGGAATAACAGTTTTTTGAACACAATCCAAGTTAACAAATCGATGAGAACTGTTTTGTGTTTCAATTTCCCACAAATTGTGTAATTTGCAAAACTTTCGTTGAGGCAGAGGCACTGACAGCAATCTCAAGCGACCTTGCAATAATTTGTGTAGCACAGCGTTTATATTTTGCATATCATTTGAAAACAATGTGTGAACCAAGCAGTTGTTATCGATTTGAACTCTAATAAATAAAATAAAAATTAATTATATTTGTAAACAGTGACAGTGAACAGCTGATGCACGCCATTACGTAAATTTGAGGTTTATCCACACGATGTATAGGAGGAACTGGAAGCGCGAAGTCTCTCGTGTGTGTGAGTTTGATTATGTTAAAATTGACATTTGTCATGATTGGAACTGTCAAAAATTTCTCGTTTTCAAGAATTACTTCAAATCGACGCAATTTTTTGGGAATAAATTACGCTTTTTGTAGTGACTCACCTTCGTTTTCCTCGTCGATTTTCAATGCTTTTGAAATGTACTCAAAAGCACGACGATGGTGATGTTTCTGTTTTGCTAAAAGTGGATCACCAGGTCCGGGACCACTCGAAGGATTCCGTCCAGTGGACATTTCCAATTCACGGTGTTTGTGGTGATGATGATGGTTATGATGATTTGTCAGAATTTGTTGTTTTTGCAATTGATGCTGCTGGATTGCATCCTTCGTACCAACAACTATTTCCAAACTGCAGTCCTTACGGGTTGGTCTATATATAACCCTGCTTGTTGCGCTGTACAGGTAACGAAAAATGCAAAACAGCTGGTATATAAGTGAACGCAAAATGTTGAACAGGAATATAATAGGAAACGAAACAATATATAAATTTTGTTTGTGCACTGAGCCTCGTGTTTCCGAAGAACTACGACGAGAATTCACATTTTCGGTAGCGCTCGATTCACAACTGCTGTCACTGCGACGGTGGGTTTTCTTTGTTGGCGATTTACTGCTACTTGTACTGCTAGCATTGCCCGATGACTGTGCGCTCTTGCTACGCACCATTCGGCCGTGAGCGTCAAAACAAAATCACTTTATACTCTTATATTATTCGGAGATTTATTTGTTTTCAAAGCTAAATAAAGTTGTGATGTTACTTTAACAGCAATTCAAATTACACATTTTCGTTTTATCCTTTTTGCGCTTGATGTTGCAATATGATGATGTACAGGCACCGCACAACGTTTTGTATACCAACACAGTTTACACCTTCGTGCACTCTGGACAAAAGGACATTTCTTCTATACAAATTCCGTATTTCCATTCAAATTAACTATTGACTATTTCACACAACAATGGAATTCTAACAAAACCGAGAGAATTCACTTCTACAAAATAAATTTTTCTACATTTAGAATTTAAACGAAACAAACGAACTTCTCCAGCACTGCTCCTTTTCGCGAGTGACAACTTGTTCTGATTCTGGTTCTACCCTCAGAACTTCTTCTCAGCTCTGCTTGACTCTCGATGTGCAGTGCAGCACTCTGTGCAACTCTGTGCATTCAAGTAGACCGTACTAAAAGGTCTAAAGTGTTGCAACACTTTCGTACAATTGAACCCGATAATATAATAGTTAATACTAATAGTAGTATATAATCAATGCATGTTTTGATGGATTTCTATTAATCTATTCTAATATTCCCAAAGTGATTTCAGTATTTTATTGAACGATTGCTGAAAATGCAAAGTATTTGTTCTGGGTGCGTTCAGAATCGCAGTGGTGCTGCCACTGTTTTACGATAAACAAAAACGACCGCGATTTTCAAAAATTCTAACGATTTTTTCATTTTCAGAAATTATTTTTGTTAAATAAAGTATTTATATATATGTACTCCTTAACTACTAGGGATTTAGACATACGACTAGATCTTAGGTGCAAAACCTGCCAATAGATTAACGATGGCGGCCACTATGATCTACAGTCGATATATATCAAAAACATGTAATAGCAATGAAGTGACTTATTCCTTCCATGCTTGACAAATCCCAGAGTAAACTTATTGATTCACTTTCCCTTACCCATATCAAATAAGTTTTTGGTGATAGTAAAAGTAAGATGACTCACCTTCATTCTCTTCATCAATTTTTAACGCCTTAATAATATATTCAAAAGCGCGTCTGTGATGATGTTTCTGTTTAACAAGAAGCGTTTCAGCTTTCCACGGACCATTATCGGGGTTGGAAACAGGAGCATCCATCGATTTCGATGTTCCAAGTTCTCGGCTCCTTCGATAGTAATAGCGATGACGTCGACTGGTCAATAGTTGAGAATTACGATACTCATGACGTTCAACGTCTGCCACATCCACAATCACTTCGAAACTGCAATCCTTGTTTTGTGGTTTGTTGACTGCATTACTTGTTGCACTATACAGATACCGAAATATGCAATATAATTGGAAAATAATAGCGCGTAGAATATTGAAAAGGAAAATTATTGGGAAGGACACTATGTACAAGTTTTGTTGATGAACAGAACTGCGAGGTTCAGAAGTATCACGTCTGGTATTTGACTCTTCAGTGGAACTTGATTCACAGCTACTATCATTATTACGATTCGATTTTTTCGCCGGTGATCTGTTGCTACTGGTATTGCTTTCATTGTTTGATGATTGCTGCTTATTGCTCTTATTACGTACCATTCGTATTTAATATAATTATATTCCTTTTCGTCAATTATATCCTGCTCATTCATTTCCTAATATTTATATCATTACATTCTTCATATCTCGGACGGAAACACTGTTTTCGATTTTATCTTTTTAGTGATATATTGAACATATGCTTATTAAAATTTATTTTCATGGTTAAACTTAACACACAACTTCAGGTAAAAACTCAACATCGAGAATCAGATATCAAACAATACCAGACGACGTAAGACTATCGACTACAACCTAAAGGACTACAAACTAACTGTCCTGAAACGAAGGCGATAACAACAAAAACTACTAAGTAGCTTTATACATTGTGTCTAACCCCGTGAGTAATAATAAACTTTGCCCGGCTCATTGGCACCGACTATACCCCATCCCAAATTTTCTGATTCAAATTTCAGAACACTTCAGTAAAAAGTGGTAAATATATTCAAGATATGTATCCTTTTCCCGGACAATCAGAGATTCACGATTAATGTAGTATTATTGTTCAATATTTGAATGAATTTATCATTTGCGAAAACTTTAAAATTTTCATTTCTGCGCAAAACCATATTCGAATCCTCACGTGCACTGTCAAAGGGAAGCAAAACGAAAACAAAGACATTGTGGTTCTCACTTACCCGGAACCTTTGAGAAAAGTTGAAAATTAGTTCGTTAAATTTTTCAGCTGAAATCTTGAGGTCTTGTAAAAAATGAAATTAATACATTTTTGGAAATATTACCCTTTGCTAATGAGTAACATTCTTGAATTGTAATGGTGGGTGCAAAATCAATGAAGGTGATTGTGTGTTTACACTTTTACAGTATAACTTAGCTATTTATAAAAATGTTATCATTTGCTAAGCAGAATGCCTAATTTACCAAGGATGACTTCTGCATGTAGAAAGTTGATTTGCAGACAATCAAGTTGGAATTTCTTCTAAGAACCTCTTTGAACCTTTCATTAACTTTTCATGTCTTGTAATTTTGAATATGTTCTCGTTTTTGAATTTTTATAATACCAAAGTAGCAAATGACTGAATTAAAAATTATGTGGTCTTCTATCCCACGTTTGAATAATCTTGATTTAAAATTTTGACTTTTCAATTCCACTGAAATCTGATGTTATACGAATCTACACCTCACAAGATAATAAGTCCAAATGCAACAAAGGAGTTTCAGTAGTCAATAGTTTCCGCATAAAACGACACTTACTATCTCCTGATTGTTATATTTAATGCTTTTTCCTCAAAACTTATTTTAAAACAAAGCAGAATGCATATTTAAGTTATTTAACTACAAAAAATTCAAGTAATCATTCGTAATTTATTGTAGATCTCAATCCGTCAACGGTTTCAGTTTAGTGTTTTGAAAATTTTCATAACAAGCGCCTCAAAAAATTTGAATATCACTATACTATCTTTATACTATGTCATTCTATTCCTCAAAGTCGTCAGGAGGAATTCCTAGTTCAGCATTTGTCCACTTTGAAGGATCTGGATATTCAAATTCGCCCTAAAAATAAAAATTATCTATTATTATGCCTAAGATGAAGTTATGAATTTAAGTAACCGTGATGTGTTCGTATTCATGCCAAAGATGCCACAGAACCCACCACCACATTACTGCACCCACGACCTCAGCACCGATTTTTGTGGCTTTCGAGTGAGGTGGAGCTGCCACTCGATATGAGACTCTGAAAGTATGAACAAATGTTCAAGGAACCAAATATATGATTTCTAGAAGAGATGGATCCATGAGTTTCGTACAGCTAAATTACATAATGTATTTAACCTCAAGTAGACAGCCCAATATACCTTCTAGCTGATTTTATAGAATATACTTACGCATGGCTATGACGAATGAGTTGTTTTGATGGCAGTAAAGATGATTTTCGCGAAATCACTTGTTTTAAGGCTCGCCCCAGAAGAATTCCTCGAGAGGATAACATTTTTGCGAAAAAATGCTAAACGTCAAAATACGATGGAGAACAACAACATATCGCTATAAACTTATTATGGCACTATCCATAAGATGTTGGTGTGCCATCTCTTGGAAATTTTCACTAGCAAAATAAATTCTACAAATCGGATGTTGTTATTGTTCAGATGAATTTGATTTTCATTTTATTTCTTTATTTCAAGAGTATGATAATAAGATAAAACCGCATACAAAATAATAACCTTGATTACTAAACAGCCATTACCCAGAATAAGCAGAAGCAAAATGTTTTGATAAATCGTTTGAAACACTAAAAATAGCTCGTGCCTTCATCAGTATGTGATATATGATTCGGTTCAGCATTCCATAGAAGTTATAAAAATTTGTCGACCTTGAAATTTGTCTGTGGGCAACGTTCTGACAACATAATTTCATGACTAACTTGGAGTCGATCTGTTCATAATTCAAGGAAACTAGTAGTCCTCTAGGAAAAGCCTGACATTGATCAGCTAAGTCCAAAAATGAGATGGAAGATAACAAAGTGTGTAGATCAGTTAATAAATCTCAAATTCGCAAAGTGTGAAGAAAAATTTTTAAGAAATATGATCATAAACAACAATCACGGTAAGTATATGTAATAAATAACAATAATTCATTTGTAATTATATGTAATTAGGATGAATTATGCTGAACACTTACCTAAGAAGGAAAATGTTTAACCAACAAGGTAGTTTGCTTTAGTAAACTGTCGAGTCGAGGTTACTATTGACTATAGTCACTCATAAAATGGCTCACTCTTACTTACTGCTATGAAAACAATTCAACATAAATCACTTCCTGACTTCGGGAAAAGTGTTAAGTACAGCCTATTTTACAGTAACGTTTGTTAGAACATTGAACATGAGCAATCACTGTACCACGATCGGTTATAAGAAACCATCTATGTATAAGGCAATATTTATACACTCTCCCTTGCTTTGATTCGGTGTATCCCATTTAAAAGTTATAAATAATAGACTAAGTAGGAAGAAGCCTAAAGAGTTGAGTTTATTTATAGTATTAATGGTCAGCTCGAAAATTGTGGCGCCAAATCACTAGGAAAATTGGCTGTTCAAGAGCCTAAGGTTACAATAAAGAACGCAATTTTCAGCTCCTAGGGTGAATTTGGTGTTCACTTGCACCATGGTTATATCCACTCAGAATGGCAGCATTCAATAATCACCTTTCCTTGGTTAAGCTATATACTCTAAATGTTAACCATTGCTTTCTTCTGCATCTCACAGTGATACTCTGAAGTATGCTAAGTACAAACCTCCAAACACGCCTGATTTACGATCAAAACATGGTACCTTCTATTTGCGGGATGCGTTTGCGCCAGTACCAACATACTTTTGATGTCTTATAGGTAGAATACTTGTTTAAGAGCATTAACAATGCAACTTTGGTTTGCAGTAGGAAGTTACAGATGAGAAAACACAAATCAATAATGATCAATATCAATGTAAACTTTCCTTGATTCCATTCCAAGACCTGTATATATCAGAAGTATTTGGCCTGACTTTTATTGTAACGATCCGTTATCGCTAGTACTGTTATATTTATATGATTTATCTATTTGACTAGATATTTAAGTCTGTGTAGCTAGGAAATCGACTGGAACATTAGATGCACTAGAATCTATTATGAATTTCCGTTCTTTGTTCTTGATTTAAATAAACAAAAGTAGATAGTCTCATTTGATTATTAATATTTATTGAGTAGGGCGATTATATGGACCATCCATAACTTGTTACTGTTTTGATCCACATTTTCACAAATAATGTTACGTTTGCCAGGTATCAATAAAAACTCCAATGGATTTTTGATGTGTAACATCTTTCCTCTCGCTTTCCTGCAATCTGTGGGAATGATTTCGTGAAATAGAATAGAAGTATGTAACAGGAAGCCGTTAGTTGTCTTAGAGTGAAAAACTAAAGGAACAGTAAAAATCAAAGAGTGAAACACAATCAACAAAAGCAAATCAAAATGGTTATTAGTCAGTTTATATACAGATCAATAAGTTTCGACAACTAACAGTGGTACTGTTATTGACGCAGTTTTTCAACGTCTTTTAAATACTTTAAAATCGCAAATATATGTCTCATATTTTAGCCATCATAAATAAGAGAAACTGTCTTTAATAAAAAGATACATAAAAAATCGTTACGAAAAATCATTTCAAATAATACCTGGATAAATTTTTTCAGGATAAAATGTTTATGTTGCTTATTTCCAAGATGAGATGTCAGATGTTACACATCAAAAGCGACTTTTATTTGATTGTAATTGAATTTTAAATAATTTATTATTCTATATTTATGTAGTTCTCGAATTGATAGTGCTTCGTGCCTTGAATTAAAATGCCAATTCCATCGAGAAGTTCGACCCAAAATTCATTATCTTGATCCTATTAGCCACGAGCGACATGAATGACGAAATTTATTCATTGCTCCTACCAATTCATCATAATATGTCGATTTCATATTACAAAATAATAATGAATTATATGTAGGTATATTTGAAACTCATAACTCTTTTCCAACATAATGGGATACTCATAACAAAAATGAACTTGAAGTCTTCAATGTCTCCCTCATTGTAGTCTGAACGATCCTCATTCCTTCTGGTTCATACAAACTACTTTCAGAAAACGTGGTTTCAAGATTTAAAATTATTTTTCAAGAATTGGCTTTTGGCTACTGGAAACAGGATCCCCAAATTCGACGACTTCAGGTAAGTCTGTTACCCAAAAAATTGATGAGTCATCGAATAACATCTGCTTGTATCACAAAGCACCTGCGCAGATATATTCACGTATATAGATATGAGACTCCAAAAAGAAGTGTTTAAAATATGTATTTGATTCTTCCTTTTTTATTGAAGCCCTTTTAGATGATAAATATAAGTTACATCAGCATCAGTGGACAGGCTTAAAGAATGGGTGTGCATGGAAAGTGCATAGTCTTCGAGGTGACGACGTGATTTTGTAGCTTTTTCTGCACGGATGGAGTCAGATAATATGAAAGAAAATCGAGAGTGCAAAAAGATCATGATTAGCGCTGTCGGCATTTTTTGGCTGCGTTTTTTATTTGACTTAAAAAACAAAAACTTTTAGCCACGAGTTAAAGTCAATGCGTGGTAAATAAAACAAGAACGAATTTTTCGATTCAAAATTCATGATGTGGTGCACCAGGTAACATTTAAAGAAGGACACTGCTTCGTTTGAGCACAGGTACCAAAATTTCTTGTTTGATTTTTGCAATTTCAGTCCTGTTGTTGGGTTTAGAATAAGAAACAACAAACTCAACAAACTATCAAATAATCACAGGCTTTGGAAATATTAGAAATTTCATGTGATTTCAACTATCACCTGTCTAATTGTTACTTTGAGAAGGATCACATCACTTTGTATCATATCCAGTAATTTGTTTTAGATAATAAAGCTTAATAACACTAATGTGACGAGGTGCTGAATCAAGCTCGGAATATCAGGAAACATATTTAAAGTTATCTGTTTGAGTATACATAATTCATTGCTCAACATCCGTGTTGATGATTTATATATGTTCTCTTACATATTTGGACAAGGCTGTCAAAAACAGCAATTAGGAAGTATCTGATTATATTGATTTCAAGCTTAAAGTAAGACGGTTTAAAAATAAAATGTAATAAATAACATTAAAATTAAAGAAAGTTTTTTAAAATGATCATTTGTTTCACTACAAAATGATGTTAATCGAAAAATGCTAATTTATAATTTTTACTTACTTCGTTTCTTTACAGTTCGTGAATCGTGCTGATAGGGCGATTGGTTAGGTTTTGGTTTGAACTCGATATAAGACTAGAAATGTACTTTCGAAGGTACCGCGAACTTGCAATCCTGATCTAGTTAATTTACAGTGTGAAGAAAATGCTAGCATTTAACCATTGATCTGGCAATGAATGAGCAAAGGTTAGGTTAAGGTATATGCAATTTTAATTAAAAGCCGTTTGCATATCTCAAGATCAGGGTTCACATTTAAGTCGTCTTTAGGACTTATCTGATCCCGGTCGGTTGATTTATGTCGACAGGAAACTACAACAAGATCATAAAGCAAAATGTTATCTCGGCATGTCAACCATTCATTTTCGTTTTGAGCCGCTTGTCCTCCTTTTGGAAATTAACTTTTTTTTGCGCATTCAGTGTTATTACAAATTGCCTGAATATAAATCCTGAATTCTTCAAGTTTTCCTGAGAAGGTGAGAATGTACAACACTGTCTTTGGTACGGTATAGAAAGAGGTATAACCACGTAACGAATCGTACTACTTGGCATTAATTCATTTTTGCAATTCCAATTGAGAAACATTTAAAAATTAGCTGAATGCACTTTAAAACACTTCGAGGTACATTTAAAGTTATTGAGTTGAAAAAGAGGTTGCGACGCATTGTGATGGAATGGAAAAACTCAAATTAAAAATTAAGAAAATATTAAGGGAAAAAAAGGATGCCAACTACAGAGACTATCATTTGCTTCAATCTAGAGGGCAAGGCAATCATCATACTGAATGCATTTCAGAAGTAACTAGCTTGCACTCTTTTATGTGATTTATATGATCTTGTTAACGTTACCCGTTCCCAATATACCAAGTATGTGAGGCCTCATCAGACATCTTGTATTTTATCATTTTCATTGTTTTGTGACACTCCCATGTATGACGATGTCTTCTCTTCACCTTGTCACCTCTTTAACCAAACTCAATGAAACTGTAATTAATTTAATCTCAATAAATTATCACTTTGTAACTTCTGACAATCCTGACATGATTTCACGCGCAACACTCCATTGCTAACACCATGTAACCTGACGATCTGAGGGAATCATTCCTCTGAGGGCAATCATTGGGCCCGCTAGCCAGAAAATTATATTTTTATACGATCCAATTTGTGTTCTTCTGTTTCTCTTGGAACAAAGATTCTTCGGATTACAAAACGGTTTCTACTAACACTGAAAATCTGGGAAGGTAATATGATGGACCAGAGGTTGCTTGCACCGTTCTGGAAAGGTGAATAATTCAACTCAGCTATAAAGATATGAATCATTTGATTCAGAATCTATTGGACCTCCAGCTCTTGTGACAATAAATTTGGCTTCAATTTTTTCTATGGTTTCTGACTATTTAGAGGTTGAAGATAAGGGATTTTTGGAAAAAATATAAAAGATATTAAATTGAAATAATACGTACTTTATAATATGGATTTTAAGATTTATTTTCGATATTAATATTGAAGTATTTCAGCTTGGGAAAGCTTGTATAGTTTCATTTTATAAGTTAGCTATAAACGTACCTATAAAACAAAGGAGTCGGTAGAAAACTCTTTAGTAACTTGGTTATAACACTGACGAACTAAAGTTAAACCGGATAAACTTAAACCTATACTATACTGGTACCAGCTGGAGTTTAGTCGGTTTATCTGTCAAAAGAACTCAAACAAAATGGATCCGGAAGTTGGCAATCAACCGTTTATAACCAGCTAATCCCTTAAATAAATCTGGCTTTAGAAAATTCGGTTGTTAGGCCGGTTATATTTTCTCCGGTTCCGGGAAGGCTTCGGAATTAAACCAGATAACTGAGATAAACCGGCTTAAGTTCCGTAGCTACGCACAATGATTCTGTGTTGACTACGACTGCTAATCGTCAATCAAGCGTTCATGGCGCTTTAAACTCTCGAGTTCTGTTCGTCGCTCTGTGTTTGGTTTACCACGCATGTGGTGAAGTTTGAGGTCTTCATTTATACATATTTGTCATAAGACCGGCTCGAGTTTAAGATACAAAACAAATTCAATTTTTTATCTCCTCAGTGGCTTTAAGCAATATTTGGTTTTATGCATCATTGCATGTAAGATTATAATTTTATTGTCATGAAATTGATTGCGAAAATAATTCACTTGAAGTGTAACACATTTTGAACAACCAATTCGACAAAATACAGCTGTGAAAACGAATGTTCTGTATAATTTGTATTGCCAAAAGTACTTGCTCTCAATTGAAATTGAAACTTTTTCTCACAGCTTGAATGAAGTTGAAAAAAAAAAAATTAAATTACCGTAAGAATTAATTTCTCTAATTGTCAGGTTTCATATTTCCTTGAACACTTTCTGTACGTGCTGCCATTATTCATGACAAGTAATTTAAGCAAGCAACACTCCCGACCCAGTTTAGTTGAAGAACCCATATCAATAAGCTAAACCAAATGGTATACGGAACCAGAGTTTACTCAGTGACAGTTGTAAAAGAAGTAACTGCATATCTGGTCAAAAATAAAGTCCGTAAATAATTTTGGGTGTGAGATTAAAGGCTATCTCCCAAATTGAGGCACAAATGAGCTACAAGAAATAACGAATAATCAAGAAATGATAATGAATTGACATAGCAGATACCTTGAAGCCTGATCGGGTAAGGATACCTACAGGCTCTCGAAAACTCTGGTACAAGATGTGCAGCATGGAACCTTTTGGGCGTCTTAGGGCATGCGTGATCGAATAACGTACTATGCTATAACCACGTGTCGCTGGTGAGATTTATTGCTCACCTTTTAAGATTCTTCCCTCTTCCACAGTCCTCGAAAAGTGGTGTCTTCAGGGCGCTTGTGTAATATCGGACTGTGATAAACCCACCAGATTCCCGTTGATCTGAAGAATTATTCAAATGAATTAAGAAATAAAATATTTTCACGGAAGAATCGAATTTATGCGATACTGAACTTTCAACACGAACAGGAGGTAATTTCTGTTGACATTTTGTTATATGTTCGACTTGTCACATTGCAGTTTTGTACAGTTGTTTCTCTCCGGGTATTTTGTGTTTGAGGTTTTTAAAGTATTTCGGTTACTTTCGTTTACTTTTGACCACATTCTGATCCGAATGGCCAGTTAACGAATACTTAAGGTAATTTTTTCGGTTTATATTGTTAACTTGAAACAAAAGAATAAATAAGTTTTGTGAATCCGCTCCTGTGGAATTTGGTTTTCGTGAACTGTGTTGAAATACGTGGAACTCGTGAAAGTTATTTATGGAAGTACAAAAGGATTTGAATGTTTTTACAATTCAAAGGTTACACTTTTCTGAAATATTTTGGGAAAAAATCCAAATTTCGTGAAACTTTTAGCTGATGATGGTCATTTAACGAGTTCCGTTTCCATATTGTTACGTTTCAACATGACAACATTTAACACGAGTGTATTATCCTTTCACTAATACTTTAGAACTCATCTGATAAACGTGTGTGATATGAACAATATCTATTTCACATTTTTCATTTGCCCTATTAAAATTCAATATTTGGAAGTTGCTAATAGATTTATCTAGTACCTATATCAGCTTGAAAACCGTTTAAATACACTAATACTTCGACTCACGTTGCCCGGATTCGTATTTTGTTTGAGCGTCACACAAATCTCGATTAACAATTATAGACTTACTGCCCCACACTTGCTCAGCTAATGTACATGCTCGGACTCTTCACGCGGAATCAACGCATCGCCACAATTTATTTTGTGTTATGTATTTACTAGACAAAAACGCCCGTAATAAGGGCAAAAAATTAAAATTGATAGATATTTATGATGTCATGTAGAAAATGAATTTTCCCCACTTGAGTGAATCTCAATCTTGCGTGAATTTCATTTCCAGGAAGCGGAGAGAAATTCATTCTGTGTTTGATCTACAGTACATAAAATGAATTTTACCCGCTTTCAGAAAGTGAATCCCATTCTCCGGTGAATGAAACTCATTTTCTGCTTCACAACCATTAGGATTTTATGTATTAAGATTTCTTATCTACGGAGTGTGTGTTTGTTATTACATTTTTATACCCCCACTTACGCGAATTATCACTCAGTCCCACATATTGCGTAAGTCCGGGGTAACTGTATATTTATTAGTTTATATGTGTCACATACTTATGTTGCAACCATTTTAGTTGCATGATATTCAGATATTTGGTAATTTCTTCCTGAAAAACATAAAATTACTTAATACTATTCATTGTCAGCGAGTATATGATGTAAGAAGTATTTATTATTTAGAAAAGCGTATCGGAAATCCGTGCAATTAAATTACAATTACGAAAATTGTCATAATCCAATCAACATATTGCATTGCATGATCATACCACAGTGAAAACTGTGACACATGCTGTCCCATGGACCTTATCACTGTGGTCCGCGATAAATTGATTTAGCGTGTTTTGCATGTTACAATATAAAAAAAGATTCAAGTTAAATTGTTTTCATTCTACGTTAATTGAATTAAGCAAATAAACTGCTGAGCTGCTAATTTATGACATTTTCACTAATTTATGGATCTCCAAGTCATTGGGGGTCGACATTTTTCACTTAAGCATGTTGCCATACTGACATAGAATCAACTTTCATTTCAAGTAACAATCGCCACCTTGGTGCATGTTATTGATTCGTATTTCATTTGGATACTTGGGTTTTTTGAGACCTTACGCATATTTCCAACGTCCGGCAGTTTTTGGCAATACTAAACACTGTTGAGAGAGTCATCGGAAAGTCAGTAACGATTAAGTTGAGTATTCCAATAATTGAAATCAATGCATATGACAAGGACATAATTTTTGAAGATCAGCTGGTTCAGATATTTCATAAGATATGTGAAAAGATCACATTTACAAGCAAAGATTGTAAGTACGCAAAACTATACTTAGTTCGATTTAGACTTTCTAACAAAAACCTAAGTCGCTTTACAGCAATGTTGATGGACCCATCAATCAAAGGTTATAAGAAGTGCTGAAAGCTAATAACTTTCTTCATGGAGATTTCTAAAACACACTGATTTTTCAATGTTTTATTTAAGCCTAATATAAATGAAAGTGCTTTCCTTTGAGAATGACTATATGTGTGTGATGCATTACATGAAGATAGTGTAGGAGTATAAAAGGTTGGTAACGAAACGAAATTATTTCAATGTTTAGTAGCTAGTGTATGCTTAGCTTCCAGAAATAAATTAACAAGTTAATCTAAAATTTATGTGTTAACAAGATTACAATTATCATTCTTCAACTCGTTCTACCATTCAAATCAACACTCAACGCCATCATACACTTTCTATAATATATTGAGTGGGTGTTCTACACGCAGTCATTCATAAACGATGTTGGTTCCACTTTTCGCTGTAGTTACAGTTGGACAAATTGATTTCAGCAAGTAGACTACATTCGTTAATCTTATTTATTAGCCATGATAAATGCCAATAATTTTGAGCTAGAAAATCTATGAATGCTATGTATAATGTGTTCTATGAAAATTATCATTTTTAGAAAGATTTTAGTGATACTTCTTGAACAAATAATTGCCCAGATGCAATGCAAATACAATTTGCTGGAATTTCTAAACGTTATCCCCACGCGTTAGCAAATTACTTATCAAATGAAAACAAACACCGACTCCCTGGTGTTATTTTACAAATTGATTACTTATTTGTGTTTTTATAAACGTCTTGCCACTGGATTACACTATCAAATGCGTGCAACTTAAAACAAGAAATGTTAAATGGTCGACACACCTCTCCATCATGTTGTCAGCAACTTACATACACGTGAAGCTATCGATATCAGATACAAATCATGATAGTCATGCGATTTGATATGCAAGACCAGGTGGTAATGACAACTTTGTTCGTATTTAATCCATTATCGCTGATGCATGATTAATGTTTTGTAATTATCCGATAATTATTAATTATTACTTGTACAGTCCAAAAATAAAACCAACCAATGATAAGCTTGGGAAATTTCAAATTGTAGTAAATGGGTTAAACTTTATTTCTGTCATTTAAACGTTGAATGTAATTTAACTTCTAAGACATCTGAAATGGCAAGTATGTAGAATCTAATGGTTTCACGTGGAAATGTAACACTCTATAGGCATCTTTATACACAGTGCATGGGAACGTTTTCAAATAGTTAATTGGCTCTTTTATAGGATACGAATGTACTTTTTTTACAATTAATTAGGGACAAGAGTGGATATTTGGAGTCAGGATTGTAAGAGGGGCTTAACTTGTACCTGAAACTTGAGGGAACCTTTGATATTGCTAAGATATCAACAGCATGTATGGGAGTTGAAAAATCTTTGGGCACGCAAATTCGATTTGTGGAGGCACGACCAGGTGGTAATAAAATGAATCAAGTTTAAAGCGCGAAAATTTGTTTTATATTTTACCTGAGTTTGCTCTTTTAATCCAACATCGTACGATTGAGCTAATTAGTTGAATCTCCAAAGGTTTAAAATTGCACCAGGGAGTAACATGCAGTTAGAAAATAGCAAACATGAAATTGCACTACAAGTTATTTATCGTGGATTGAAGTTTGGAGCGACAGACACGTCACATTAAATTCAAAAAGTGTTACTTCAGACTCCATTCTGGAAGTTCGCTTGAGTTGCAAGTAGAGTAAAACAGATCACGACGTAGTGATCATAGAGTCAATAAAACTCACAGAAGTGACAATGTAAGAACTTTTACTTAAAAGAATTACAGTGAAATAGTAGACTCATTGAGTGCTTAATTTATTACCTTGTTACAAAAATTAATTATTATTATAAATTTCGTTACAAAACTTTTAGCATTTCACTTTAAAATTAAACTTTCATTTTTCTTTGCACACAGGAATCAAATTTATTTCCGTGAATCAATGAAAATTATTTTCTTCTAGAAACGACCGAACGATGACAGCACGATATTTAAGACTTTGAAATGTATTTAAAATACGGAAGCATATGTCCACTAACGTATAACTCTTTGATATAATATATTATAGTGACACTTTGCTGTGTTCACTGTAGAAATTTGAGCAGAATGCAGATACAGCATAACTTGTTGGCAAGTTCCTAATTATTTGGTTTCAATTTGGTTTTGTTTACCTATACTCGTAAAAGTAGCGTTAAAGAAAAGTCAAACGATTGTTGAAGTAGGGTTGACAAAGTGAGAGTGTTTGTAACTCTAGAATGAAGTTTGATCTGAAGAAAGTTGAAGTTGAACTGGAGCTGATATCTCATCTTCATGGCTACAACTTTGATGCTGACTGACTTTGGACAACGTGTAGTATTGAGTTATCAACATGTTTTAGTTTGATGAAACCAGAAAGTTAGCATACCAGTATTGAGTCATTAACGCGAACTTGAAGATCTACAGCAACTTGTAGGACAAGTACAAGAACATAACGTGTTGTCTTTAACCTCTTTTTTTCAACTGATCAATATCAAAACTTGCGAAACTCATGTAATTGATTGTAATTTTTATCTGAAACACGCACAAGGGACAAGAATGTGGTAATTATGGATTATAAGATCTTTAACTGGTTCAAGTTTACAAGTTGCACGAGCTAACACAATAGTTGAGTTAAATTGGATTTGAAAAAAGGACTTGGAAGGACTTAAGATATCGGTTCAATGATAATACAATCACGATTTTCGTAATTTTCTTTAATCATTATGCTTTAATGAAACGAACCTTGATCAACGAATTAAACTTGCATTTTACTCTATTGTTATAAATTTCATGGTTGTCTTTTCGTTGTCTAAAATTCAAGAGACTATCAAATCTGTTCTTTAAGTAAAGCTATATCCAATTCACTCTTTAATAGGCTGCAAATTTTTTCCGTTGCAGCATTCCTTACCGTGATAAGTGCAAATCGATTTCACATCTTGTCTCAGTCATAGAAAATGCAAATGCATTGAAAATTGGTTGAGCTATCATTCCGTATAACGTGTCTAATACAACTTCTTAGAATGATAGGCTTGCCTAATGTGAGTACTATGCTATTCATTTGCTATAAGAGGTATTATGGTGAGTATTAAAGAAGAAAAGGGATTTAGCTCTAAATCTGGTGTTTGCGACGCTTTTGATCGGAATGATCGTAAGAAGTATTCAAAGATGTCAATTCTGAGTGGTTTTTATTGTGTCTAAGCCTAAGTAAAATGCATCACCTGAGTTAAAAATTCTGGCTTAAAGATCTATATTCAAAGATGCATCAATGTAACATCATTTTAACTGATAATAAACGATGACATATCAACTGAAACGATGAATTGAGTTGAAATTATCACTTTTTCGATTTGTTTCGGTGTCACTTAAAAGATGAATTTCAGATAAAAATTTTCCTTTCATTTCAAAACATCATCGAATCAATCATTCTACATTGCAATAATGAGAAGTATCTTTTGAATAGGATTTATACATATATCTTCTATTGCACGTGCATTTCAATATGTAATCGAAAAATGTTATCATGATAAATTTTTCCAACCATTTTGTTGGACGTGCGTGAAACCGTATATCATTGGGAAATGGAATAGCTAAAAATAACCAAATCTCAAATCATCGAAACTAGAAAATGCATTTTTCAAGGTAATGGCATTTATTGGCATTAACAGCTGAGAGGCCAGAACTGTTGTAGTCCAACGAAGTTTCCATGATGTGCATTATTCGCATGTCGAAGATCGTAGTGCAAACTTGGATAGTTTTATAAATTGATTGGTCTATGATAAGGTTTGGAAGGCACTCAAAGGCTATTCATCATCTTGGGCGATGCATTTATGGTTCGTATGTATTCCTAATTCATTCCCTGATTGGATCACTTATCACGCTAATCAAATTATACCTTTTTGAGAATTTATGCATTGAACATTACTTGCACTTCTTTAACGAAAACATTTTCCATGTCTTTTAGTCTATCGGTGCATTCATAACAAGTGCAGTAATAATTGCATTAAGAATTGCTTCGTTACAGGGTTCAGTTCAGAATAGAATTTAGTCAATATTCATGAATAGAAGGGGAATATATTCTACTGGTTTGTTGTTGCAGACATCAAGAATGCATTTAACGCGCGTGTTGAGGTTAAAATTGGAGGCCGATTGGCGCCCAGTTTAACATAACAAAGCATTTGTTGATGTGGCTATGTCTCCGTCAACTCTATGTATGTACGTTCACAAAATGTGCTACAACTTCTGTTATGATGAAAAACTTTGCCGACAATATGCCATAACTTTGCCAATCCACGCACTTCACTATCGATCGGTAAGTAAATGCGTCTGTCTAAGACGTTTTGACTTATTCCTCAAAGGAATTTGTCCAACAACTTGCCTGAAATATTTTCCCATCTGACCTCCGGACTCACTTTACTGTTGCTTTGGGTATTTTTAGAAACACTTAATTGAATGACTTGGAAAACATGATGTCATGTACAAGTGTCAAGGCAGTAGCAAATCAATCAGACGCTTGTGAACAGAAACAATTGATCGAAATTAATGACGAATTGGTTTTGGTTTACCTTGAAAAGAAAACTGACTTGTGTGATTTAACAAGACCTAAGAATAAGAATCTAATGAAGTAGAAGATTCTTTTAAGAGATCATAGCAACGACAGATTCGTTTTTTTTTGTAAAGTCGAATATCGAAATTTCAATCTATAAAACCCATGAATAAACGCACTAATGAGAACATAGAAGGTGTTTATTAAACAGCTTGAAATAATTTATTACAAAAATGTTTAAAAAGAAATCTAATAATCTTATTAAGGTTTTTGATACTTCCTGATTTGCAGTGTTTCGTAACGCATTGTTACTAACTAACGTTGTACAAATGACCGATTCTCTCTGTATTTATTTAAGCTGATTCAAATCAAAAAATTTTGTTATTATAGACACTCCTTTCAACTTGGCGGACACGAATGATATTCATAAAACCACGTATAAGTTTTTATATCATTTTTAATAATATACATTATACAATATTTAAAGAATTTTTATGAAAGAAACAGTTGGTATAGAAACACTGATTCTTTGCAGAAGTTCACAAAGTTCAAATGCAGAGATATATTGCATTGTTTCATATACGTGCTTCCTGCAATAGAAATTGGTTGAAACAAAGCCCAGTATATGTAGCGTTTTCAAGATAAAAGTAAACGTTTCCAGGGTAGGAAGTACTCGCCATACCCTGTTACAGTAGACAAACCATGAAATCAGAGCACGAAAGGAAAGATTTACCAGTGAACTTTTGAACTTTATGAATTCATTTTTAAAAGCATTCGCATCTATTGCGCAGTCCAAGGAATCATAGTTATATGCATCATAGTTTTTACAATGACTTCCCTTTCAGTCTTAAAACGAAATTCAAAGTGCATTTGGAACATTGACTCGACTGCAATGCGAGACGGTGCAAATAAAAGTTGGAATTTTTGTGAAAACCCACCGACATGAATCCATTATGATTATTAGGGTCATTAAAATACGTCTTAGATTTATCCCAAAGAAGGGGTCTCGAAAGTCTTTCATCTATGATTCTAACAAACTTTAGTCATTTGATCTTGTGATGCTGTAAAGCCATCATGGTACGAAACCTCAATTCATTGTGTCAGAGGTCAATCGTTACTAACATAGAATGAAAGGTATTTTTGATATTTATCCTCGTATTTTCACAAAAGCGAAAAATATTTCCAACACGCGAAGCAATTCATTAATTACGAAGGTTTATTAAGTGTAAATACCAGAGACAATGCCATTCAAGTTGCAATGGATCCTAAGATAAAATCAATTTGCAGAAGAAACTAAGAATTTTTCCACGAGTATCGACTCAATGTGCATGGTGAGGGCAAACAAACACTGCAAGTTAAAAACTATTATTTACCAGATTGTATGATGCTGTCTGTGACATAAAACAATAGAAAATAAAATTTAATTCTACAAATATTTTATAAAAACGAGTATGCCTTTGACAATTTGCAAGTTAAAAAATTCGTTTTGCGTTCATTTTAAAACAAAGTTAATAATTTGACTGTTACAATTTTTGCAAAATAGTATCAAGAAATGAATTTGCTATTGTTTGTCTTTGTTTTATTTCAAGTACTTTCTTTAAAATTACCTTAACTCGGATAAGAACAATAACGATGAAACCTAATGCAATTTGGAATAACAGGAACAATGCTTTTCTTTGGTAGTTATACTCGTACTATTGTTACTGTTAATAAAAGTTAACTTTCTGGTTAAATTTATAAGACGGTTTTACAAAACACACGTATGGGAATGTACGATATTAACATTATTTTGTAACAACAAATCAAGGATCAAACAATTTCACAACATTTCTTTATTTATTCTTAACAAACTTCTAAGTCCTGTGGTTTCTAACAAGTGGATATACACTTTATGATAGCTCATCTGGTCATCGAACTAACTTTAGGCTTGTAGGTTGTCCATGAAGAATTGATCATAAATGAAAGACACGTAATTTTATATACCTACTCCATGCAGTTTCCTGGCAACTAATTTTAACGACCTGCAATGTTAAACGTAACAACTTTGTAGCTGAAAGAATAAATGATGATCACAGCAATTGGTTCGTAAGCTCTGAGACTTCTGAGTAAGAAAAATCACAGTTTGTCAGTCATGCTGGACAGATCTATTTGCTAGAGTACTGTCAAGCCGACGACAACAGAGACGTAGCAGATTTAATGCACGGACACGGATGAAATGGAGATGCCGAAACAAGATTTGCCGGAATATGTTGGATTGCCATGTGATTTATTACAAGCAGATTCCAAAGTATTCGTTTAATTTGATTGACGCTCATTTAAATTAAGTAAAAATTGTTAAACTTAGTACATGACACCGTTTGTATGGAGCCAGACTGACATGGAAACTCAGCGACCTCGCAAGACATCACTACGAAGGATTACCATAATAAGTTTGAAGAAACAGATAAACTAGAAGGAAACTTGATCAGACTGGAAGTTTTCGAGTTTCGAATCACTAACAGATGCAAAGTGTTAAATATTACAAGTATTCTAGTCCGTCTAAATGATCAAGTAAAAGTAAAACTGATTTCGAGCTAAGCATGAAAATTAATTGTCCAGTATTTATCAATGACTGCTTCAAGTACTATTCCACATGGTAATCAACCATTTAGGCATGCATACCCTCCTCGACAGAATAGAAAAAATCATATAAGACTGATGCGAACAATCTAAGGTGCGCACGCAAATTACTTTACCACCTGCAATGCGTGAAAATTGATCTTTGGCGAGTGTTTATTTAACCAAAGGCGAAGGGCTGATTTCATGGTACATGGTGCATAAGGGGGATTTCCTTCGAGTGCATTGGACGTGAGTAATGGCCGCTGAATATGTTATGCTGTTTTAAGTACACCTCCTTGTAGGATCTATTCGTATTTCTTGATGTAAATCCACGACTATGATGGATTCTTGAGTCGATTACGAACAAAATATTTTATGTTCCTTGAATGAAGACAAATTGGATTTGTAATCTGATGCACACGTTGAATTTCGATTTTCGGTTGGACTTTTCGCATGTCAGGCGGGAATTTCCTTTACTAAGTGAAACTAAGGCAATTTCCTTCTAACAAAGGTAAAATGTAATTAACTTAAGAAATCGCCAAGTCGTTATAATTCTCTCAAATATACATATTTCAAAAATTTTCTAGGTTGATGGATTTATAACAAATTGCAACTTTCATATTACATGCAATTTTCGACATGTGAGATTTATGTTGCTTTTGAAAAAATGCTAAAAATTCTTTCTTCTAATAGTAGATGATATAGATCATCAATCGTTTATATTTTTATCATTGTATTGGCTATATGACAATCCATTTCTCGCTCTTCAGTTTCTATGTATCAAAACTTAATGTGTGTAAAAAAAATTTCTTCGTTCCTGCCATGTCAATGTTGAGCACGTTTTGGTAGGGGTGGATTAGAGAAAATGTTTTTATTTATTGTTTCAAATATTCCTGATTGACGTGTACTGGCCCCGAAATTACAATTTTTCTTTATTATTATATTAATGATATAAATAAAAATATTAAATCCTCAAAATAGACGTGAGTGTCGGTTATTGTGGAATGTTATTTTAAATATTTTTTTAATTAATTGCAATAGTTTAGATTTATTTAACATAGTAAAATTATATGACTACATTTCTCTGGAAGAAGAGTATTTAAACGAGAACTGATATAAAATACGCAAGTGTTTTAAATGTCAAGAGTATTGGCATATTACATATTTTCATTGGAAGCATTCCTTTCGAATGGGATTGGCTTGGATGTTGTATCATCTTCAAAGACTCTATAGAAGAAAGCATGTTTTATTTTAACAGTAATTAAAGAAGCTAATGTTTTCTATTGGCTGACAACCTGACAAGAATTTTAACAGTTTTAACAACGTGACGTTTTATAGTTGAAGATTTTCCACTAAATGTTTGTTGCTTTCTCTCCATGATTTTAGTTGACTTTCCATTTGACAGCATCTTTGAAAATTTTTAGGAAAAGTAATTTTAGTTTCCCATGGAAAATTTTCTTCACATAAGTATTTGTGTATTTATAATAAAAAGTTAATATTGTATTTATGTTTATTTGTTTATTGAGAACTTACTAATAACTTACGACACTAAATACTGTCCCACACATTCCGGATAAAGAAATTTCATTGGATCATTGTCAAAGGTAATACTATAGTCCAAGAAGTTGGTATACCATTTCAATAAACTACTCTCCATCTAATGAAGATTTGAGAAAGCCATTAATAATAAACAGGTGTCAACTTGGATACTTACCTGCTGACAATTTTCTATTACCCCATACACCATACAGTCCTCTGACGACAATCAAGTGTATGAACCTAGCTCGGAACATGAAAATCGTGAGCTCATTAAAAGCAATCACCTGTACTTTTAATCTCGCCCGGGTAAACTTCTAAAAGGAGAGTTAAACGTCGTTATATTCGTGAAATCTATAACGACCAGGCTTATTGTATCTAAATAACCAAAACGACAGCAAAACTTTATTATGTTGGTTTCGATGTTATCGGCCTTATGAGCTTCACAGCGATAAACTTCGAAAATGAAAACCCACCTCGGAAGAAGGTCAGTTCTTGCATGCACTTTCGTTTCACCTGCATGTCTTCTAATAAAGGTGATTAGAAATTGTTACATTCCCACAATGCTTAGATGATCCGTTAAGGAGTTCCATGTTCAATGACCATAGCTGCAGCTGCCAAAAGAGTCTTAATAATGTTTATCATGTTGTAACACAAAAGCTTAATTCGACATTATTTTAATCGTTGGCGTCAAAGAAAACCAAATAAACCCATAGGATGTGGTTTGTTTTTTGGGAGGACATGTAGTACATACCACGAGAAAAATCAATTTATTATCAATAAATCAACAAATGAAGATAAGTTTGTATGTACTTTAATCACAAGGCAGATTTTGAATTTTGCAAGCATCTCATCATGACAAAATATCAAACGCACAGTTTATATTTGGGTAATAGTCAATTATATATCCGATTAAAATTGTAAATTTATGCAATTTCATGACTACATGGAACATTGCACTGTGTCTCTAAGTAGTCAAACCTTTACATCATTCTTAATCGGATTTCATATCTAAAACTGCAAAACAGGTGTCAATGGGATGCCAGCTATTACATGAAAACTTGCAGTTAAAACAAAACCCACGCACTTTATAAACGATGCACGTCCCTCTTAAGCTTCAGACACTTTTGAGCAGTCTAGTCGGAAAATTTTCCATGATAATAAACGTGTTCGTGACGCAATGTGTCTGTGCAAAAGGTAAGCATTTTCAAACGCTAATAACGAGTGTCAACTGTGATCGATAGGTACATGTGTTATGATGGTTAAACAAATATTACCAGGTTGTACCAGGAGTCTGATCTTAGTGTTGCTTTGGGTGGCACCAGTGGCTAGTACTAACAAATCAGTCTCTTAATAGTATAACAAGTGCGAAAATTTGTTTAACCACACTTTATTGGATATAAGATTCAAATAATATTGTGTCAATTGCCTGAAGGAGCGAGCGGTTGATTCAGACGAGTTGTTCCCACATTTGTTTTTGATTGTACATAGTTTCCAGTTCTGCCTGTCAGTAGGCGTCAATTCAAGGAACATTTCATATTAATCTCTCTATTCCCGATAGAAGTCCAGGCATATAACCAATTTGACTAATTAATAGACGATCAATAGCCCGCCAAGTAATCATTGTTGGACATTACTCAAAATGATTTATTATGAATTGATCAAACGATAGCGCGTTACGCAGCCGTTTTCAACACTGCCAATAGATAATCGTTACATAACAACAAAATGATTGAATGAAAAATTATCCGCGATTAGACACAACATGGCGTTGTATTACATATTAAGCTTGAACGCATGTAATATTACACACGTTTCTCGGTGCATTTATGATTCAAACATTCAAATCAGATTGCGCACAAACTGAAACGACATTTACTTAAAACGATTATTTGATTAATAAATGCTAATTGTTAGCTGTTTTGTGATCTCATCTGTCAAATTACAGACATATTCTTGCTTTTGATCCATTTTCATTTGAAAAATGACTTAGTGGTTTATTTTCCGGTTAAGATTTGGGGTATTTTGTTGCTATGAAATTTGAGTTGATGATATTATATTCTGCAAGTAGTTTTATATTAAATTGTGGAACTCTGTCGTTAGAACTGATTAAAGGTAAACATAATAGGAATTTGAGTAGACGGTCATGATCATTGCAACCACAGATCACGGAGACCACAGACTGATCAGACACGGAGAACGTGTTTAACAGTCGACCCAGTTATTTATGGAGTTACATGTTTCAAACATTTGATCGATGAATGATCAGATTTACCTATTGGGAAACATTTTATTAGACACCCTCCAGTTTATTTATGTCATATTTATGAGAAAATTTTGGATGTTTTCATGCAAACCTAGTTTCTTTCGATTCAGTTATCAGCCATTTATGATACAAGGAAATAATATTGTAGAGTTTTGTTTTGGATTTCCGTGAAAACATTTCCCAACTTTGGTACACAAATTGTAATTGAAATAGTATCTAATATATAGAAGAAGTTAGTCATGTAGTTTCACGAAGGACACGTCATATCTTGATCATTTAGAATATTCAAAAAATAACCTCTTCTGAATAACAAAACTTATAAACATTTTTTTAATGATGTTCTTGAAATTCCATAAGGAATTGGATTCCGCGATAAAATGTCATTAACCAAGATCACATCAATTATTTCAATAACGCAGGTCTTCAATCAGTCAACTGTAGCTATACAGGCATGTCTCGTTCTCATTCAAATTAACCTCGCAAGACATTATCCGTTAAGTCGCCATAGTCTGTGTCTTCGTCTTGTAAGGATGTCATGTATAACCTGAGAAACAGCGCGGATTCATGGGGCAGTGATCATAAATTTCAATTAATTGACATGATGTTCAGATTATGCTGCCAAGATCAATATTTCAATCAGCAGACGAAAGCGTTGAATGAAAGCATTACACTCGTACAGTGAGGATCTAGCAAAACGCCAGTTTAATAATTATTTGGCATGCCATTGACCTAGTTTTTTTGGAATTTTTTCCTCAATTTAGTTTTGTGCGATGATATAAATCAGTAAAAAATAATTTTTCCCAAATTATCGTCGACGAAGGTCAAAACGACCAGATTAAGGGCTCATATATTAATCAGTTGATTTGGTTGTAAATGGCTTCACGAAAAGTTGTCTCTTCTCTCCATCTGGACGAGCCAATCGAGCCTTTGGGGTCTTAAACATTTCATCCAAACACTTTAGCAATATAATATTGCTTAAATGTTTTTCCAATGAAGATATGTGAACGAACGTGATTTCAAAGTTAACATGAATTCCTTTCAAAAATTTTTGAAAAACATATAAAACGAAATTATTTGTAAAATTAAATACTTTCCCATAAGTAAAGTTATAACACAAAAAGGGTATGATGAATGCAGAATTTTGGAAACATTTTCTGTTTGTCAAGAGTTATAAATTCTAGTCAACCCGTTTCGGGTATACGCATGACGGAATTGTTTACATGACAGAATTGGGTACCGTTTGCATTGTAAAGGTATTTATGTACTGACAAAAGATTTCAATCAAAATTTTGCAACTAAAGTGAATGAACTGACAACTTATACAATTGCATAAGATAATCACTCATTTCACTCATCACTGAATTCGTTAATATTCTTGAAATGTGTTTGTTTAAGCGCATGCATATGAATGCTAGCGATCATGCATAGAAGAAGGAAGTAATTATTCAACAACCGCAAGTAACATTTAAACACCACAAATATATATCATTGGGAAGAGCCTAGTGGCCTGAAGTGTATAACCACAAAAACCTCATTCGAATAACACAAAATACCTGTACACATTGCAAGCTATGGCATAGTTATAGGACTAAACTAATGAGAAACCAGCAAAACAAGTAATAATCTCTTATGATTTTAGGCAAATTGAAATTTATGCTAGGAAGTGTAGCTGCAGGTAGACACACCTTGCACAAGAAGGAAGCTCAGCACGATCTTTGTCTCTAGAAATGATCGATGGGAGCAGGATTTAATTATGTTATTAATACCTAATGGAACTGTAGCTCCTTGGAGCGCAAAATTGTGAAGGTTCTTCATGGTATACGATGAATTGATCAAAAGTGAAGCAACTGTAAAAAGTACTTTACCAGTCAAAGACCCCAGAACCCATTTGTAATTTATTTCGCTTACCTTTCTCATATATCTCCTCTGAACAGGAATCCGTTCATGTAATACTCTCAGGAATTGTGCATTACTTGATATATATCAACCATAAATTACTGAGTTATACATTTCTGGACAAAAAGATCCCATGAACATTGAACCATTTCTGGACAGGATTTGTTGTTTCTTGTTTAGCGGTTGCATCCTCCTTTGATTTGAGGAGCCTCCAGATCATGGAAGTGTAGCTAATGTGCTCTACATAAAACAGACAGATTGTGATTGCTTCTCATGTTGCGATCGTTTTTGTTGTTATTGTTGTTATTGCAAGTTGAAGTGAAATCAGGTTGCATTTCCGATCAATTTGTTACCAACGACAGCTGGTGCATTGGCTCATGACATTTCATTCATTCATTCACTCATCGTTAAATTGTTACGAATGCACTTGACGGAATTAATATCATCTACATACTACAATTGCAATCATTTGTCAGTTACCTGGTTGCCAGTTTGACTGTTAGGTAAATCCGATGTACCTTCTTAGATTTATCATTTTGCTTCCTCATAGATTCGCTAACCAAGCGTATAGCAGCGTGCGTAGGAATTTCTCAAAAGTACCACGTTACAAAATGCTTTGTTTCATTCCATTTCCTGGATTGATTTCTTCTAACGATACACAAACAAATATCTCTGAGTGCCTCTTTGAGTGCAGCCTAAATTGCTAGAGGCCATGTCTGATAACGATATTTACGAAAGATGATTTTGCAATTTGAATTTATCCGTTGTGGGTGGTATTTCCCTTTAAAATGATATCTCGCAAAAGGGATGTCTTTTTACTTTCATTCAATAAATAAATAGCCGATTTGTGTGGCCACAACAATTCAGACTCTCGTGTTTCTGTTTACATAACGTTGTAAAATTGGACATATATCTACTCCTCTTAAAATATATTGACTTGTCATTCTTTTGAAAACTTTCAGAAGGATATGACACATTGTCGGTCCCTTGAAAAGGCTTTGTTCACATGAACTATTATCAATTGCTGTAATATTGCGGAAGTAATCGATGTCGATTTAATTTGAGAAAAACACTTGACAAATTAATTCGTATTTGTAAAATTTGCTAGTTGAACATTTGATTTCACTACAATTTGAATTTGTGAGGTTATTAGGTAGTCAAAATATTTTACATAATTATAGAATGTTGTGGTACAATTTGAATACTAATTCAACGAGATTCCATATACAGAGCAATCGGCTCTTATTAACAAAGTTCCCTTATTACACACTTATTTGGAGTGTTTGGACATTGCGTTGTGCACTAATGAATGACGGCAAGAGAAGCGTTAACATGTACCATGGTGGCCACCAACATGGATTAAAGCCTTTTAATGCACCATGCTAACTCGTTGTCTAGATGTTTCCCATCCATAGTCATGGAGCATGCAGATTTAGCTCCGTGTAACTCAAGCAGCCATGCCACACGAACAGATATCAGATAGGAGAAGTTGGCATTTATTTATGGTCATATTGTCTTCAGTTTTTGCTGTTTTAGTTGAGTTATATCGATTAAATAGTGATACTAGCAGATGAAAAGAAGTCTCGCGGTTTACCTGATAGTTGAGATTCGTAAAACTGCAGACTCGTTCCATAATTAAATATTTTCCGTCTGAAGTGGTGAATAAGCGCAAACACGACTTTTAGTTTGCATATGAAAATCAATTCCAGGTAAACTACTTTGCTCACGTCCGTCTGGTCAATAAACATATGAGGCGATTTTAATTTAAATTATCATCTCAGACGTATGTGATAAACATCAAAACGACATACTTAAGAAGAATTAAAGTAGGTTTTACGTGCGAGAAAAATATGATTTGAATCAATTGGAACTGATTGTTGCACGCTAAATGCTTCTCTGGCTCTTAAGCTCGTAGGATTCTGGACTTGATTTTGTATGAATTCGCGTGCAAAGCATAAAATATTCCCGTTCATATCACGCCAATAAAACTTTAGATTTTTATTTTCTGTTTATTGCTAAGCCGCTTAAAATATTAAATGTTAATTGTAAATATTCCTTGTCGTCTACTCTTCCAGCTAAAGTGTCCCACGACCGTGATCGCGAATCTGAACATCGTATATGCTTTAAAAGTCACTAAACGCTGGAAAACAAGAAAACATGGTCACAATTCCCCGTCTAAAGGAATCATCAGAACTCTTCTCAAGATACAGGAACAGCTGGAATGCGCCCCGGAACAGGTCAATCATAATAAAAATTTTGCAGGCATTTTCGCGACATGCAGTTCAGTATAATGAATTGTTAATGCTTTCCCAGATTGTCGAAATTTCTAACGTGCATCAGATTTTTGATGAGATGTCTTAAAGATAGTGGATTCGTGATAGAACTTTTGAAGTTATTAACGAATAATTGCGATTTCATGACTCGCTGGTGCTATAGCAGTCAACTAATTGCGGAATGAAGATAGCTTCATTTAGATAAGAAATTGCGAATGAATGTTGAAATATTATTTAGATAACGTGCTTCCTAGTATGAGAAACTATAATTCTTGAGCCAATGACTCTTGATAAAGAGTAAGAGTAACGGTGTTTAGTGCTTTCGCTTTTTGTCCATCTTCTAGAAAGCGACAGGGAAGACCAGATAGACGAGATGTAAGAGATTTATTTTTAGATTCCATGATATCGGAAGTGAATTAACATGAAGATAAACTAAACATGAGTGAATCCTGAAGATGACTTTTTTATTTCTTAGATGCATAAAAATCATCAGCATCTAACATGCAATGACATCGTGAGGCTTATCCAAAAGTGGTCAACACCTCAATTCTCGCACTTTCTTCGCATTTCTCAACAAAGGATGACTCCGTGAGATGTTGAAAAACAAGCACTTGCTCATAAATGATTTATAAGACTAGCTACAAAGCAACAAAGCTAGTGGAGTTAACAAAACATCTAGTATCGAGCTTAAGTGTTGTTTGTATAGCTTCAGTCACAATTTGTCCAAGTCACTTCGTATTCAGAAGATTTTTCACTTTTCGCCAACAAACTTGGAAACTATTGAAACTCGTGAGTTTAATCTGTTATATGTTAACTTCACAGCTAATAGTGGAAAAATTTTTTACCGAATAAAAAAGATTTTAAAACATGTTTAACCAATTCTTGAATCGTGTCCACTTAAAAATACTTAAGAAACCTACTATCAGTCTGTTCTAAGACTGGTGCAGGTACATTGTTTAGGCCGGCTCCCACAACGCACTTGAATGTGCTGATTAATGAATGCACCTAGATTGGGTTGAATAGAAGAAACTCTTGTGCTGAAATGATGAAATTTATCCTCCTTCGATTCACTATTGCATAGAAATCTTGTGCATCAAGTGATTAATGATACCATTTTGCGAACTTGTTGTAATCACGTCTATTGGGCGGCTAGTTTCAAAACTCCAATAGTACATCCTGTTAATTGTCTGTTTACGCGTGTCAAAAGTTCATAAATCGATCAGCAGACACTTCATGAGATTGTCTTGATCTTCATGATTTTCCTTTCAACTTTCTCTTTTCTAGAACGGCACACTCTGGTTCATCTTTTATAGTGAAGACGATCCTAATGAAGAATAATAATAAGATGTCTTGTAAGATACAGTCGTTTCTGCTAATGTTCAATTGTTTGTTTTCCGCAAAGGAGTGGTTTCTTTTCAAATGTAACTTTGATGGCGTTAGAATCAGATAATAAGAAAGTGATATTCTCCACAAAGTGATCTTATCTTTATATAATAGTAACTAAAAATTTAGATTTTGGGATAAATCTTACAAGAATTAGAAAATAGAATTTGAATAGTATAGTTAATAGTGAATCTTGCAAACAATAATCTTCTTTATGCAATTTAACAAAATTATCTAATTCAAAATTTATGCAACACATTTCTTGTAATAAGAAGGAGAGACATTGTCTCACGAATATTCAGCACTTCCTGCTGTTAACCAAAAGTAAACAAAACGATATTGGCTAATACATGTGTTAACTTCATTAATAACTCCGTATTTGTACAGGTTAATAAATCAAAATTTTAAGTAACATCACTAAACTCACATGAACTCTTCTAGTTCAAATGCTGTATAGCGATTTTTGTCAAACATAATAAATTAATATTATTTATTTCTTACCATCAGAGATGACGATGTCTTGCGTATTGAAATGAACTCACGCTGTCATCTTTCTGTGATCTGTGACTACAATAACATTTAAGATTTCGTGACAAACTTTCAGTTTCAATAACATATAACTAACAAAGATATTCGTAACAAGCTATTGTTCGTATTATATATGAATCATGTATCGGAACTAGTTAAAGTGTACGTTTATAGATATTCGGAGGTCATTGAAAGATTTACGGATGTGTTATGAAACCGCAAATACTTTTCATTAAATAAATCAATACTTTTATTATTATTGTACGTTCGCAGTGACCTTCAATTGAGTTCAAATATCATTGAACAAATAAACAAAACTTGATTCAATTTTATTGAATAAGTTCAACTTGGTAATGCCAATGATCTTTGAAGAATTCGTAAAAACGACAAAGCTTGGAAAGTGGGTGACTTCGGCTACAATTTCTAAAGGAGTTGTAGAACATCCTAAACAGTAAAATACTTTAAGTAAGAGTGTTTCTCTTTTGCGTTCCTTTGATTCAATTTGCGTTGAAATGAGGGAAATCATACCCATGCAACATTGTTTCATTTCTCTCATCCTTGTCCTCAATTTACCGGGTAGCGTTTACATCATTCAAAAGTTAAAGAGGTGAAATCTCAATTACCAGTTGGAAAGACCGAAGGTCAAACTGTCTAAAAAAACGCAAACTTCCACAAATCATAAATCATTTCTTCTCACGTCGTCTAAACTCGAAGACTTCATCAAATTATAACTTGCATCCGCTTCATCTAGAAAGTTTGTTCTCCGTTCAGAAGTAGGTCCTAATGTAGGTGATGTAGGAGAGGATGTGGTTATTGGATATAAATTAACAGAATATAAATGAGTTCCTGTAGCAGTTTGTGAATAAGCACAAGAAAACCGACCCAAGGCTCCTGTTGGAAATCTCAATTCCTTGAAAGTAACTCCAGAAACATAGCTTTCACTCCATTCAATCTGTTGATGATAACTCAAAACGGCATTATTCATTCTCTACCGAAATGAAATAGTAAAAAACAGAGATATTTGACCGTTTGCAAACAATCAATTTACTAAAGCAACAGGGGGTCATGCTGATGCAAATGGTGGAGCACAAGAAAGACGTCAGCATGGAATAGTTCTTTGCCAGGTGATTAAGAGCCCTCACAGCATTTCTGTCAATAATTGCAAAACATTTGAGGTTTGGCTTCTAGTAACAACAAGTGATTTATAGATTAAGAACCATCAAACAAACCTACGTTCAGTGTTAAGTTACAGATAGCTTTGAGCAGTTGACCCTTCATTTTTCCATTCAATTCGTGCTACTGATTTAATTCAAAAAACGACAGTTTATTAGCGACTATATTAAGTTGTTATTACAAATCAATTTATCCTTTAATCTTGCCGATATTTGTGACCAAACAATATATAAATCAAGCAATATGCCAAGAAGTCTTGATTTATAATACTTGTCACCGATTATGTGACAGTAATTAAAAACGCAACAAATATTCGCTAAATAATTTTGTAGGCTATGACCCTCATTTGTATGAGCGGATCAGTTGACTTGGCCCCGAATCATCGAAACTCGATAATGTACCATAAAATTCTGCGACCTTAAGGGTTATAATTGATAAATATTTAAAGTGCTAAAAGTAATGTTCGTACACGTAAATTACTCGCAAAGTACATGAAGAAGATGGATAACTTCAAATTAAGAGATAAACGCTGACAAAATTGATCAAAACAGAAACTTTAAAGGGCGTCGTATGACTATGTATGTAAGTAAAAATTTCGTGAACGAGATCAATTCGTACAGTGACGATGCTGTGACACTGAAGTTATAAAGACATATTGCTATTAAATCATCATAATCGCTTTATTTAATCATAATCATGTTGTCAACAAAATTGAATACCTTGACTCACTTGCATGATACTAATTTAAATAAAGCCAAGTCGCCAATATGAGACACAATCATAAACTTCTCTCAAAGATTTTTAATTATCATCACTGTTTCTGTTTTACGTAACAAGTGAGTAATTAAGATATCTCATTACGACCAAATTACGCTTAAATTAAATACGATTCACATAAAATATAATGGAAAAAAGCAAATTTAACCATGGTGCAATTTTGATGTGACAAGATGACAATATCGTATTGACGCAGCTTAAAGGAATTGAACTCAATGGAGTCGATTAACTTTTTTCCAACTCCACTTGACTTTGGAGAGTTCAACTTGTAAGGTCATGAATGAGGCGTCAATTGTATTCCATTATCCCTCGTGTCTTGTATCATATTAACTCTTATTGCGACAGAATGCCAGTCTTGACCTTAGACTTGATAAAGTTTTACCAAAAATGGGCCAACGAATTTCTCCAAGTCGTTTCAATTTGTTTCTATCTTTTGCTAGTTGCTGCTATACTATTAGATTTAAGAAGCATAATTCAGCAAAAGATTCGCATTAAATTAACAAATCTCCTTATGTCAATACGTCATTCCAAGAACAATTGATTGATTCAATATCGAGATATCGTGTTTATCAAAGTGTATTTTAAGAAAACCTAATAATATTTCTTAGTGATGTGAAGATAGTGACTGGTCAATTAATTAAACTGAATTAATATAAAAATCAATTAAAAATTGATTCAAGAAACCTATGTGAAGGATCATGTCATTGTTTTGACACAGTGATAATGGCAAAAGTTAGTACTCATGAGGGATTTTATAAATGATGCATTCATAGCTGATTGAAGTTAGTAACTGCAGACGCAGCAAATCAATAATTAATCATAAGTGCTCATCAGTGTTCAGGGGTACTTCTTCATTATCCAATGTCTGTTGGATTGTGGAGATTTAGAGTGTATTATAACGTAGTTATTCCATACTGACTGGAATAAACCGCAAAGGAACATATCAAATATCTTGGATGTCTCAGCAGCATCTGAAATGTCAATGCCTCTGCATGACATAAGAACAACAACAATGTGTTGGCTCTTGTGGCCATCCATGACTAAATTGGACATGGTGTAATGTTACATTGTTTGGTCCAAGATACACATGTGTATGCGTACGTTGGGGTCATCACAATTTTCATTCGAAAATGAAAAGAAGGTCCGCAAAGGTAGAAACTATTTACCACGTCGTCAGATTATATTTCCATTATAACTCCAAATCAAAGTGGTATAGTCCGTTTGAAAGCCTTCAAGGTTTCACTTGGTAAACTTAATTATGTCCCTTGTGCCTGGTGCCTTGTACTTTGCATAGATATACCGCTAAGTTACAAGTCTTATGTGTATTTTTTTCGATTTCGAATCATCCTAGTGGTCAGTTTAAGATTTCATAAAATGATACCAGACAAAATGCGTGTCGTCGTTTCGCTTTTATGCAGACAGTTACCGATTTTGCATTACCTAAAGTGCATAAGACCATTGCGAATATGATTTGTTTATCATGATGTTGTAGGTTTCGCGGCAGCCGGTGCACATGAATAAGTTACTAGTGAAATCGGCCAAAGTGGATGAGCGACTTATGTCTATTGAATTTGAGTCCTTCAGTTTTTCAGATTTTATGATCAGGGTAAGGTAAAAGTAAATAATAAACAAAGCCTCCAGGTTGGTTTCGATTTCAATCAATACAAGACAATTCGATCAGCTTATATTGCGTTGGTCGAGTGGCCTAACAGCAAGTGGTGATGGTGGTCGTTTTAAATTATGGTCTTTTCAGTTCTGGTTTATAGACATTAAATTGCGTTAATTCTTAGCAAAACCAAATTACAAAGAAATTACAATGCCCCCAGGAAGATGGATTGTATTTAAAATGATGTAGGTCACTGGAATGGACGATCTATTGATCTATCCGTGGGCAACTGGATAGAGCTCTTGTTAGTGCTATTTACAAAGTACTTGACGTGAAATATGGTCTTGTTAGTAGGTTTACTTAGGCCTATCTGGTGTTTAAAATAACGAAAGCATATCGATGTAATGTTATGTTCGATTAAACGATTCGAAAACTTTGAGTTCTAGATCCACTGGACTTAAACTATCCTACTTACTTGAGGTGTTACGAGTAAAAAATAAGTGAAAACAAATAAAATGAGTTTAAATACAAGACATGGAGTCGTTATCGTTAATGCTATTTTCTCTTTACATGGTGCTGTGTCTAATTGCGCCATGGGGGTTTCTGAGTTAGAGTACAACCCGTCTTCACATCTTATACATACCTCAAATGCAATACTCCAGAAGTAATACTATTATTGCAAGAACAATTTGTCAGATAGTTAAACTGGAAAATCAAAATTATTTCGTATCGGAGTGAGACTGTAGACCCGCCTATAGGCTTCATTTGAAAACTGTTGAAATGTTTGATTTGCCCCCAAACCGTGGTAATCTTCTGTTTCTCTAGTTTGTCCACTTTTTATTTCCATCATCATTTGAAGAGATCACAAACGTCTAACTGCCAAAGCTATATAATATGTCCATCAATGTCTGCAATATTCGATTAACCTAAACTAACCGTCTAATATAGAAAATCCTACATACAATCTCATGGCTCTGTAATGATCTGTTTGTGCATTGATGCGTGTTAATTGCTGCTTGATCGATTGCCAATTACTCTGCTCATATGCAAATAACACACACTGACAAATGTAATCGCAAATTGTCTGAATAACTCATTCATTCACAATTTACATTTATATTATTGCAATACCTTGTTTCTAGTAATTTTAACTTCGTTTCAACAAACAATACCAATTTATTTGAATGTTTGTTAAAACCATAATAGGATTACGATTAGGTTTCGATATGCATCATCAAACACTTATATTACTCATTTGAAAGGTATTCGTCTCGTATGGTCCAACTGCATTATGTTCATTTGTTTCCGAGTGTAACGAATTTTTAAACTTAATATTATATCCAAATTATTTTTCAAGTTGCTCTTATGAATATAATTATGTTCTAATCCCTTTATAACAAACAATACCCTAACAGTGTTAATATAAACAGAATTGTAATATGTATTCTACATTTCAAAAAATGAGATCAATTATCCGAAATCATTTTAAAAGTTTCGAATTACATGCAATCATATGTAAAAACTTATATTAATAATATTTAAATGCACCATTTATATTTGAAAAACATTTTCAAAGTGTTTTGTAAAATCACGAAGTGTTAATGTGTTTCAATTAGCAAATAATTTCCAACAAATCCACGATACTTGTGTGAAATCAAGTGATTAAGTGTTAAATTGAATTCCGCACTATAAACGAGGATTAGAAAAATGTTTTCCTCGAAACATGTAATCTTTTACCATAATACTTCCTTGTTAACAAGCCAAAATCACATCCTGTCAATTCCGATAAATCTTAGAATTACTAAATAATCAATAAAACGTCAATACCTTGAACATGTTATATTACATACAGTTCCGATAGGTGATACAAAAATAAGAACAATTTGTTTTGTGTCATGGCAAATCCTTAGTGACAATTACAGAAATCTCCATGATCGAAAGAACTTCCTTGGTACAGTGCAGGCTTAATAACTCCAATCTATAAATAACCGAACGAAATCATGGTAAGGAAATGATCCGACATTAATTCCGCTTAGTGGAAATTTCACCGTTAAAAGTAACGAAAGTTGTCACAAAACATGGTGTGAATCTGTTTCACCTTCAATGGTATCCACAGTTTACCTGTCCACGTTTGTATTGGGAAGTGGTCTCTGTATTATAAAGATTTAATTCTGCAAAAGAGATCATAAAGACTGTATTTTGATCCCCTTCCGTTCTAGGCGGCACATGTTGTTGGTTTTTTGGATTTATTTTTAAGCGCATTACAACGAGAGGACAAGATTTATCAATGGATCCATGCCAACTACATCTATGGGCATGGAATCTTGACTGCAATGCACCAAACAACTCGTATCCGATTGTCTCTCATCGTCCGTAATAGATTTAAAATAAACTGATCGAAATTGTATTAGCACCTGTGAAAATTCCCATACCATGATGATTTAGATTGGTTATAGAAGGTTATCCGATAGCATGTTCGACGCTTGTATAGTTTTGAATAATTTGTTAAGTATTTAATATATGAAAATTTACTTTCTGTAGCTTTTGAATACAAAACTTTTCAATGAATTTTAAAAATCTTGTATGACATTGTGAAGCATTTAAGAGATAACTCACAACTTCACTCGTATTTTGTTTAAAGTTCACTGTGTCATAAAATAAAAGAACATTGGCATTTAAAGAAGGATAGTGAATTTATTTATTTCTCCATTGTCCACATTTGAACGAAAGTGCATTGATCTGGTGCATTCAAAGATCTATTTTTATGATAAAATGAACAAATCACATGCAACACCTGAGCACTCACCTGTATAAATTTTTGTTAACATTTGAAACAAGTAACTTTTGTATATGAAACACTTGAACTAGACTTACTATCTAAGATGTAAAAAGTAACTTCTGTAAATATAACATGACCGTGGAACAGTTTATAAATCAAATTCGAAAGGGGAGTTTACAGAATCACCTGCATTCCAGTATCTGAAGTGATTGCAATGAAAGTTGGTGCAAATGTTTTCAGAGATTTCTTAAAATATCCAAGAAAGTAAATGTACGGCCTTAAAAGAAGAACGACTTAAGAAGCCCACGCTTTTTTAATATCTACTGTTTTTAAATGCATGGGCAGAGCAAAAGTTGTCAGAAGAAATGAAAGCCCTAGACATGATAAAATTTAATGCAATTCACAAAATAAGAATTTGGGTTTTATAATTTCCTTATGAATAACTTGACGAAAAGAATACCATGTCACAAAATTTAATTAAAATAATTTACTTGATTTAAAGTGTCGAAGTAGAAATGAACACTTGAAGAATTCGGTAAAGTTAGTTAAAGGATTTGTAGTTATGTTTGTCCTTTTCTTACGTGTGAGAAAGTTTAACTTACCATTTTCAATGCAAATAACACATAGCACTTGCGTAACCCACGAATTACAAAAGGTTTGTTATGCAAGAATTCGTAGGAATTTAAAACAGAAAATAGTAGGATCTCTATGAGAGCATTCACCTGTTATTTTCGTGACAACAAAATTAAAATTTTCTTTATCTTCAAATTTAATAAGCACTTCGTTGACAATACCTTAAGAAAAACAAATTTCAATTCATTTCATCATATATAGGCATCGTAATATAATATTTCGTCAACATATGATGAAGTTAACTCTGATCCCCGGAAATATGAAGAAAACTTAGAAACGAAAGACAAATTTATTTGTTGCGTCTGGTTGGAAAATAATTTACTTTTGCCAATAAGTCACGAAAATTTGCATAAAACTCAAATCATTTTGCCAATGACCAATTAACTATGAAAGGAAAAGCCTACGATATTATTATTGAAGTTATTAGCTTCAAGTTGAAAGTTATTAAAAATGTATGTCACTAAGGTCCCACTTTCACGTTGCTTCATGATCTATGACGAAAAGCTTGCATATATATATATATATATAAGATACTTTACTGTACTAAACATATATGTATATAATACAGAACGCCTAGCGTTGTGGAAAATTCTTCATTCAATGACATGTGTGGACTCACTGGCACATGATTTAATGACGACCCATTTTCAGTTAAGAATAGAATGAAATTTCTACATTAGGCGAAAGAGAATTGAAATCTTAATAAAACAAAAAATTGTTGTTTGCAACAAAGTGCACATGGAATGCACTAAAGAAAAAATACTTTGAATACTATGTCAATCGGACATAGAGTCTGTGGGCAATTTGAGAGATTCCCTTTGCCATTGCAAGCTCTAGTAGAAGGCGGCATATCTGGATATCCACCTAGTCCCGATAATTTTAATAAATCCTTACGCCTGGCCTCAGTGCCAAGTGTGGACTAAATAAATCAGATCACTATCTTGGAGAATTTGCATAAAAACGCATGCGAGGGAGACATTGAATCCGTGTTGGCCTATGTCGCACTCAGACTCGTCTAGCATTGATCAGTGATCTGCCAACGGATATAAACAGTACCAAAGCCGACAGAGTTACGATTATTTGCATTGTATTTGCGGTTTTTGTCTTAGAAGGTCACTCAAGTAATTTAGTGGTCTGTGGTTGTCCAAAGATATTTAATGCTGCCGCACTGCAAGTATCTCAGTTGTTTTTGCTATAATTCTAGCACCACATCACAGTTTTCATGCGGTTGCTACTATAAGGCGGTTCTTTAGCTATTCTTTTTATTTCATCGTTTCATATTTTACAACTGACCACAAGACAGATCCTGACAACGATTAATTGTACACACCGCAACAGCTTCACTGTGACAAAGTTTTGGTGTTGTTTTCTAAAATGCTTGTATTAATCATTTATCTTGGAGTTATGAGTATGATATTCTATGGCACCTATGTATGCTTGTGAGTACCGACTACTTTCACGTTTTATAAATCATTAAGCTAAAGTTCACTTCTGATTGGTTTATTCATATTTTGCAAAGTGACAGACACTGAAAAACTGCGTAAAGTCTGTCATTATGTTTGAAGTCAGTGAATATTTTCAGCTTTCCTTGAAAAATTGAAGGATTTATCTTAGCCTCAATCTCACACGATACAAACAAAACTGTTCTGGATTGGAAACAATGGAGGACACATTCAACTGTTGAAGGATATTCCCTCAAATTTGAATTTAGATTAAGTAACAATATTATCTTTGAAGCTTCCGTCTAATTTGTCCATTGTGAAATTCTTCTTTGAAAGTTGTCATGATGCACCCACATTTCGCACGATCTCTATTGGGCTGTGAATCAATTTAAATGTTTACTAGAATACAAAGATCAACTTTAAACAGTAGATTAACCATGAATGACTGTTGTATGTAAAAGTTAGTGTCCACAGCCCACTCGGATGGATTTGATTGCAATCTCAAATGCAAATAACTTCAAGATATGCTAACAAAACTGAATATACTATATGCATCATGTATGTTATGTTGCGTTGTGATGCATCTAGTCCTCAAGGCACGTCTTGTTCATTACGTGTGAAGATTCATGTTGTTACTGCCTTCAGTGTTATGTCATTTAACGCGGTGCTGACAGCTGAACTCTCTAGATTTCTATGTCTACACATGATTGTTTGTTTAGTGAATGAATCTGGAGGAAGCTTAGAGAATCTTAACAACATGTCATTCAAACGTATTGGTTTTCTCACTTAAAGAAGAACATGTGAAAGATGAACCTTTTTCTAGAAATATTTGAAGGACTGAACACTTTATAACTATAATGCCTGCAACAAGTGCTAGCTTCCTTCTTAGCCCATGTTTCTTGACAGGTTGTTCGTAGAAATCATTGTTTATCTTTACCTAAAAATAGATATTGCACAGAATCGTGATATTCAGGAATTATTATGCAATAACCATGCTCGATTAACTTGTCAATGGGATATAAAAGTGACTTTAACATCTTAATGAGACATTAAAGTGTCTACCATATAGTATGAGAAAATGAATGATTTGATGTCTTTACACTCTTCTGAACCTGGTTATTTTGCAATCAATCTTTGGAACGATATTTAAACACAGAATGAGGTTAAGATGGATTCTGATAAATGTTAGATAGTTTTAAATGAATTCTTTGCAGTGAATTCCGTTTTAATTACAATTAGATTTTCCACATTTTAGTTAAGTTAATTAATTTAATATAAAATTTGTATAATTTTACCATGTCGATAATATAAGAAATGTTTCAAATCAATGTTCCGTGTCACATCGTTCAAATATAATTTCAAACATTAAAAGAAAGTTCTTGTTCTAATCGTAATTTTCATATCACGAATACATTAATCCAAATGATTTCAGACCCGTACATCGAATATATTATCTTGTGCAATCGGATATCTGCACAGCATTATGTGACACACCGATAAGAAGTGAATGAAGAAATAGATAATGAAAAAGGTTTTATAGAAACAACTAAATACAAAAACATTGTACAACTATGAAATGTTGTCCAAGATGAGGAATACGAGGCATTTGACCATAGAGAGCACTGAGTAGCTATAGACGATTCAGACTTGGATGAAACTTAAAACTTGAGTAAATTAATAGATGCACTATCTTACCTGGAGATCTTAATGACTGTAACAAGTTGTCAAGATGCTTATCGATACAGAATCTTTGTCGATATCAACTGAGACGGAACATGTTAACATCCACTTTTGTAATGGGACATTAATTACTGCTAGATAAATGTGATTCTAAATTGAAACGCCGCGTTAGATATTATAAACGGCATGTGTCCCCCTGGCCATGCATACATATTTCGACGATAGCTCATGCTGCGTTTCACTAGTGTCGGCTTTGGATCTCGTGCCGCAACTTCTTGTTATACAAAGTGCACACAGATTAACCGAACAAGATAAAATGAAAATTTTAAGGAAAAATTTCAAAAATGAAACGAGAGGAAAATTGCAAGATTTGACTTGAGACACATGGATAGTTTAACTTAAAACTTTTGTCTTGTTTTTCGTCTTGATTAGTCTTTAATTGGAAAATTATTGTAGTATCGATTTGAATGGATTCGATTCGAGATAACTCTGGTTTTGTCAATGAGATAATCATCGGTTCCGGTTATGGAATTGATCTTAGAAAACATATTTATCACTAGGATAATGACAGTGAATTATATTCAATTTGGAAATGAAATTTATCTCGGTCGTGTTTTTGATTTTAGCAAATTTGGTTTTGTTTATCAATTAAAAATGTAATTTCAATATGTTATCTAGCATAAGATATGAGAAAATTAGGTATGAAAATTTTATATTGATGGCGTTTCATCATGTAGAGATAGATTTGTGAATCTAGTCACAAATCCAAACAAAAGTTTAAATATGAAAAGGTTAAATTTTAGGTAAACGAATCATAACGGAAACAATTGCATAAACTTTCATTACTCTAGATAAAATATTATGGAAACAATTATTTCTCCAGTCTTCTCAGTAAGTATCATTTCTCTAGATATTATCTATTAATTAAATAACAATTTGAAGAGACAATACCAACTATGAATACCACAAAATATGCTGTGTTCCTGGCAAAAAAACAGTTGGGGGTCGATAGTTGAATTGTGGTGGATAACTTCCGAGAGTTGGAATCATTCAAAATTCTTTTTTTCCAAATAAATACATATTATACTACAATATGACTGCAGTGACTGTGATTACAAAGATACTGGGGTCTTGGTCCCCTAAAGAGACACTTAATGCAGTTATGAATATCATATTTTGTATAACAAAAGTGATCCACGGTCGCCATGTGGTTTGCAGTCACAAATAATCGTTGAATTTTATTTATTATTTTCTCTAGTTAAAATCAAAAATCACAAGTTATACAACCACAACAAATATCATTTGAAAAGTGCAGTTGTTGGGCACGATTTTCATGTTCCACAATGCAGTTGTATATCGTTTGGTAATCTTGCCTTTTAGCATTTTTTCGGGGTGATAGGGCTTCACTTTACGTGCTCCCAATGTTCTATGATATAATCGATATTGTTGTGAAAAAGTGTTGCAATTTGCAACAAATCCACAGGAGAATTAAATCAGGCACTATGTTCGTTATAGAAACTACAGTACTATTTATACTGTTAACAAACTAAATATTTCCTACATTGTACCTTATTCCCACACAAAATCCCACATTTTAATCGATCATCCATAGGGGTTCCCTGTTACCTGTCTAGCTGGATGCACTTGCATTTTGTCAGTGGATTGTAAACAAGATTTGATTACATAATTTCCATATGTTGAGCAGAAGATATTTTTTATTTTTAATGGAACTTCTTTCTGCTTGACCATGCTTGTCCGAAAACACAATTTTTAGTTGAGTTTCCCACAAGAATAAAACGAAAAATTCAATAAATCAATACATAGATAACATTGTGTTCAATTTTTGAATCTTCACTAAAGAGGAATATTCTGAGTTCAATGGAATTCATATTATATAATTTATTATACAACACACATCAAAACCACACCTTCAACCTGTCGAGTACTACAGTTCGAAGAAGCTAAGCGAATGTAATAATTTACCCGGAACAAAAGCATCCCATACAAGGAACAAGTGAATCTGATGAAAAATAATTTTCTCGTCTATTTTCCTCATCTCACACTCCTGATTCTTCAAGAAGAAAGTCAATCGATCAATGTTAAGTTAACACAAACTTGTTGAAGATAGCAACTTCATTCAACCCTTCACAAACTAATCAATGTTAATCTCAGATTTCATCAAACCTTTTCAAATATTTGGACATTTGACGAGCAAACGTGAAGTCATTGTCACTGGAGGGATTCAACAGAGTCACGATTAGAAATTTCCGACAGAATTAGCAGTGGAACCTCTTCCAGTTAAAGGCTATCAATTTTCGGTGTTATTCGAAAGTATACCAAGAAGCCCGGATCACAAAAGTCACGGGAGGTCTTTATTTGATGATCCCATCGTGACCTTCGCCCATGACAACATTGACATGATCTAATTTCTAATCCGAATAGACATCCACTTCAACTGTAAATTGAAGGCTCATCTTACCTTCGCTCATTTTACCTTTTCATTTAATCATTTCTTCAGACTTTTGGTTTAGGAAAGAGTTATTCCAAAAAATCGTGAATCACAAGAAGAACTTGCTCTGTTACAGTCCTGTCCTGGAGCATTGAATTTGTGGGAATTTGTCAGTTTTGAAAATTTTAATGATTTTTCAACTGATACTATGAACAGATAAACGATACCAATTAGAGAATTTTTCCAGTTTGCCACAGTTGGCTTCAACTTTTTCCTGACTTTTATTGACTTCCGTGTTTCGAACTTACAATGAAGTTCAAATGAAATTTATCAAAAATGGAAACCGTGAGAGAAAAAATGAAATTCTTTCAAATTCTTCTCGACCGTCAAGTTATTATTGTTTATTTCCAATTAAAAATTATTAGCAATCAATAACAATAACACAAAGGTTATATTGATTGTTTTGCTCAAACCAACTTATTAACTTTGCCATCGTCATTTAGTCACTACCGTTTAAATGGCAACTACAAATAATTATTATAATTAAAACATAACAAGTTACTCAGAAGTGTTATTAAGTAAATGTATAAAGAAACATGCAACGATCTGGACGTATAGTTATGACAAAGCTTTAGCCATAACTTCATTATCAAGCGAGCCCGGCAGCTTGTTAGCGCCACCATAGAGTGTTGAATCTGTAAACTAGTGACTACATGAAATTCAAATGCATTACTTGGCACCAGAAAATCTCTAACACTCTGCTCATTTCAACGCCAAACTACCTTGAACTTGTTTGTAAGCGCTTTGGCGCCTTTGTACTTCACCAAGTGCAACATTGAATTTCCAAACCGACACGTCGCCGGTCGTACTTTTTCACATGAAAACTCAATTTGCATTTTACGACCATGAATTGACACCTTATTTGGCATGATGCGGTGATCAACAGTTCCCCAAACTTGCTGGCGTGATCTTTCTCTGGTGCCATTTTGTTTACGTCTTGCTTTTGAAGATCGAAGATCCCTCGTGTCAGATTAGTATGCAAAACTTTGAAATTTTTCCTTTCAAAAATGGTTAAAAGGAAGACTTCAATCCAACTGAGAAATCCCTGATCTGATGTCTTATTTATCTTCCGGTATCCGCGGTAGCTCTTCAAATACTGCTCCCAAGTTATTTGGATGAGAGAACAAAGCAGCCGCTTGTAATCCATAGTACAAAGAACTACTCTGGCTTCATGTAATTTTTTAAATTATAGTTTTAGGATGTGATGGAGAAGGAATTGTTTGGCATTGTCGACGGTTACATTTTGCCATTGATCTTTTCAATAGTTCGATACATTCCAACTGCTAATGATGTGAAACAGACACAGACGTGCAATGGCAATGCCTCCAAACAAAAACTGTTGAAAATCCGCGAAAATATATTCAGTTTTCACATTCAAGTGTGAATAATTTAACTATTGATAATTTCTAGTTTTGCAATTTTCGCTTGTAGCATTCATTGTGAGGAAAGAAGACCTGAAGCATGGCATGTGCTTGAGTTTCCGACAGTTCTGAAGGCCTCACTACTAAATATAGTTACAGACATTTAATTTTACTTTAGCTGTACTTGCTCATTAAATAACTAGCACTTGATGATTTCTGGGAACTAATCTAGAGAGCATCAATATCCAAGACGATACCTTTAGGCGTGGCTTGAGAAGTTTCCAATAATCGTAAAATCGAGTAATAAAAGTTTTATAGGGAAGAAATTGAAAAGTAAGTCTATGTTCGAGGCGTTACAAACAATAATCGTACTTTGTCTGTAACGAGATATGCTACTGTTCAACGGAATTATTATATAAATAAAAACTTACGAAAACTACACTTCCTTATTACTTAATTACTCTTCACAAAGATTAAACACATTACCATTGGTTATATAATTTAGTATTTAAAATATTCCATTCTTTCATGCATAATAGCTTTGCAAAGTTTAAGTATTCATCAACTGAATATACGTTATAATCTACTTCCAGTGAAATTAAAAAGCTAAGTGAAGATTCAGATAATTCAGAAATTCCAACGATATCATCTTATAACGTGACATTCAACATTAGTAGAATCAACAGCAGGTCAATGAAGTCAATTATCACCTTTTTCTTAAGCCTGAAAAGCATAATATCTACTTGACATGCTTCTACTCTCTTCAGGTAATTATCTGCATTTAAGGAGTTTTACGGAAATGTCTAACTATATAATACTTTGCAGAAATAGAAGCGATGATATTAATCTGTGTAATACAATTTTTTAATAACTTTCAATATCAATTGCTTTCAACTTCTTTAATTTTAAAATTATTCGTTTTGACATAAAAATGTCCATCGATCGATCAATAATAATTTTCTTTAATGGCTTTAATTATCCTCAAGCTAAGGTTCATGCAAAAAAGTTAAAATCAAAGAATCAAATTGATCTACTGGTAACATGCAAACAAAACATAAAAATCCACGTGGTTTTTAAGAATCATTAGTTAAAGACCAAGCCTTCGTGGTTCTTATGTAGCTAGACATGGAAAATAAAAGTACTTTACGATGATGTCAAGTCTCGATGCACTTGCATCTTCACATCTTAAGGCTCATTAATAACAGAGAACTTTCGAAACCTTGAAATTTTGTCATTACCATTTATTGAAACGTCTCTGGCATATTCCATGGAAATAGATAGCTCGTGAATGTTTCACATTGTGACTATTTACAGATTGAAGAGGCACAAGGGCAGTTTAGGGGTTCATGGTAGTCACATAATAACCTAAAAGATCTAAAAAGATATTGAAATTGCGAAAACTATCCAATGTCACGGTCGGGTAAGCGTCTTTTATCTTTGATCAGTAAAATGTTTTTCGTCTGCTCTGCTTCAGCTAAGAGGTATCAATAGAGGAGGTTTGTGCAAGAGTAGGATAATAGGCCTAATACCTTCTGATGTTTGCCCAATTCCACTCATACACACTTCTATCCTTAGGTATTTGATTATGGTTCTTTGCAGCTTAGTACCATCATCACCATCAGTTATAGCCATCATCGCTCTCATCATCAGCTGTTCAAGTGCATTTGAGATGTAGTTAATGCAAAATCGATTGCATTGCTTTGACCTACGTTTGCATGTTCTGACTCAATAATTCAGCGACAAACATTTGCCCAGAAACAAAAGTGCATTCGATTTTATTGACACGACTGAGGTGTTTGAATGCTTCAACAATGTTTTACTAACAATTACCTGAATGCATTCCTTGTACGAGTAGTTCATGCATTGATTCATTTTGTATTATTGAAATGGTAATTGAATAGTCTCTGAATTACTGTTTTATTTTAAGCACAACTATCAACCTTGAGCCTATAATCATAAATTCATAAATTACCATAAACGCATCTTTAAAACAAAATCGAAAATCAATGTTAAAATGTTCATTGCTCTAATTGAAAACATAAAATATACTTAAAGTGATATTTTGTAGAATAATTGTACATTTGCCTTTATCTGATTGAAATCACTTCTCTAGTGCAAGTGTAATAAATATTTCAAAGAGTGCAGAAGCACTTTGTCACTTTTATTGAAATTTCTTTCAACAAATTTGCAAGTTCTCATTTTATCTTGTGTACAGGGTCAAACAGAAGTCACACTTGCAAAAGATCAACGTTTTCTAATGCAAGTCTTTTAAATTATGTAAGGTCATTTGCGGGTCATCAACTCGTAATTGCAACAAAATGCAACTTGAACAAATCGTATTTCCTCAACACCAGAATCCACACCAGCAAAGGGCGAACGTCGCTAACACCTTCCGAGTGAGATCAAAGATCGTTACAAATTCACCATGTAAAATTCGTTACCATTCACATCAACTCATTGATATGCAATTCGAGTGCAATTAGAAATCGATAAAGGCTTATTAAGAATTCATTAGTCAAAAAGGAACTGAATTAACTGTCTTCCTCTATACTCTGTGTATGATTCCAGGCAAAGTCGAGGTAGTCGAGGTAGAGGAATCTCTTGGAGGAATGCAGTGATTTTGAATATCTCTCATTCACCATCAACAGCACAAATGTCTGGTTACAGACCCCAAAGACGGCAAGTCGTATACAGGCTAAGCTATGCCAATTGGCATCATAATCCATGAAGAGCAACAATCGTGATTTTGTAACCTTTTTTTCTACCTTTCGAAACAATCCAATGGTATGTGGCATTAATTACTTGTTAGCACATTGTGTACTGTTATCAAATTGAGGTATCATACTATACTAAATCTTTGGGTTCCACATCCAGCTTCAAATAGCCTGAGAAGGTATTGTTATTTGCCTTCCTTGTTGTCATCGTCATCGTCGTTATCATAGCTTATTCTATGCCTTCATGAACACTAGCAAAAAGTGTCAAGATAATCATGCAAATAGAAGTTGAAAACATTTAATTAGCCACGATTTGTGGTGCGATGGCAAAGAGCACAGAACCACATGAAAATCACTAACAGTGCCAATTTGCAAAAAGGTCTACTTGCTAGCCCGACACTTCTCTTTAGCACGTGGTGAGCTGATCTAAATAACCATTTTGTATACCCTATTATTTCCTAATGTCATCAGAATCACAATTCGAATAAAGAAAGTAAAACTGAATCTTTTATCCCGTGGTTGTTGTTTCTCATGATTTTCTGTGAACATGTTCCAATTGAACATAACCTCATTGTTGCTTTTTGAAAAATTATTTCAGAATAATAACTTTAACATAAACGCAATTCAACATTATTGAAGTATAAATGACAATTTACTACAAGAACGAAATGCTACAAAATCGCTTTAACATTTTGCCAAATTTGATGATGAAATTTGAATTTCAAACCTTCCGAATTTTCATGTAGCTGCTTAATATACTTATTCGTTTTATTTATTGGTTTTCCCGGAATACATTTAATTGTATTTGGTCAATGTGAATGTTTCGATTTCCATATAATAAAGAAATAAAATTTGAGAAATATTCCTTTGTATCAAAGTTACTATAGCACGGAATTTAAAAAATTTTCCAAATAATTGACATTCATAGCACAACTTGATGATTTAAGCGTTTTTAATTTGATCTGAGGCAATGTGGGTATGGCAAAAATCCGTGAACATAAATAAATTTACCAAAACCATTTTGATTGCAGACATTTTTATTCTAGTCATTCAACAAACATTAAAAACATTTTCAGTGTTGGAAACCTTCGAATTATCCGATTTCATGTTGATTTGTTGGCAATAATCACGACAGTACGCACAATAGCAGTGAGGAAGATCTTCTCAAAGTAAATGCTGAATCACGGAATAATAAAGTGCATATTGCAGTTTTGCAGTTTGCAGTTAGCAGTTTTCAGTTTTTGTTTAAACAACGTGAGGTGAGAAATGACAAATGTGGATTATTAATTTTTCCGCTTAATAGAATAAATAATGCAACCAGACTTTACCTTGAAAGCCCGCCGTCGTCCACTCAGAAGCCGACAGTTTATGATGCCTGTGGATTGGAATGCTGTTGTAACGAAGAGGATAAACTAAATCCGTAATTAAGTCTTTTACAGTGGCTAGGATGAAGCAATTTAATACATGAGATTAATCCTGAATTGTAGGCTCTCCTGCCTAGAACAATATATTTGGCAAATGTGATCAATCATAGTATAAAGCTGGAACACCCGCTAAGTTCTTATGGAATTGTAATTCTTAGATGATCATGTTGTTTTGAAATTTTTATTACCAACTAGGGTATGACAAAGTGCTCCGTGCTGTGTTATGCTATACTAAAGGAATTTATCCTGCCCGAAACGAAATTTATTCCATTTCCCTTGACGTGACCATGTAATTCTTGGCTTTAATCTGAGACAAGAACTAAACAATTAGAATGACCACGTAATTAAAACTATACAGTACCTTGCAAGGAGTTACTCATAGATATGAGTCTGGACCAGTTCCAGGAGGAGAATGAAACTACTCCCTAGTTGCATTCACTTCAATGGTCAGACCCTAATGGCGCCCAGTCGCATACTTATTACTCATACTCCTTTGTGGTTGGCGGTCAGTGGGGCCCTACTGTGTGAGTAATTACGTGCCACAAGAAATTGCACTCGAAACAATTAATCTAATGAGTTTTCTCTTTCTCCAGGAGTTGGTAAGTCATCTAACTAGTCAAGATCCAATCGACGAATGCCAAAAGCCGTGTAATTTTCGGTTCTTGGTTAGAAATTATTTTTAAGAGCTACTAAAATTTAACTCAGCAAAGATAACAAATTGCCTCGTGATGAATGTGCTGAATATATTTTTCATAGACCTGGACTGCAATTACGTTTTACTTCGTTTAAATGTGATGTAAGATTGCGATAAAAAGAAATAGAATCGCTTTTATTACACAATTTTCTAGTTGTTACAGAATCACCTGTTACAAGTGGAATAATAACTCGTTAGTAATTAAGGGCTGTAAAATTCTCGTATGAATTCTGATAAAACTACTTATGTATGTTCAATAATTCAAGGCTCCATGACACGCTTCGAACTCTTCCATGACTTCGATGTCAATTTGCGTCAAATCACAAGACAACACATTTCGAATTTTGAATAAGTTAGTAAAGTGATGGCGCTTGGCGTAAATTATGATCCATTGTACTTCAATCACGTTCAGTTTATATATAATTGTCAACCTTGATTCAATGATTTAATGGTTATTCTATATCTTGATGTTAAGTCGTTCTTGAAGCGCACATAAACTCGTTCTGTTTAAGATATTACTATATTCATTATCAGTCTGTTTAGAGAAGATTAAAGACTCAATCAACTTTTTGATTAAGATCATAATTTTCACATGTATTTTACTTCCTGTTATATAGAAAATAGTGTAACTAGGATTTGGTGGAATTTTCGTTACAAATGCAAATAAACTCTACTCAAGTGAGGCAACTGACTAGCTAGCTACATACGTAAATTGGAAGATGCGTGCAGAAGCCTTGTTGAAGAAATTTAGTCGGAAGCAAACAATGTTGCTTCTTAACTAATCCGATGAAGAACAATGGTCTCGATACCCTATCAACAGTCTTAACATTTTTCGAACATAAAAATAAATTTCACAGAAACAATTGCTAAGGTGGGATCCTCGCGTGCGGCGGAAGCATCATTAGTGGACTTTATTCCTTCAAAGTGGATCTATTCCTTCTGATTAACCATGCGATGAAAGTAAATAAGTTTTATGCTTGCATGTATCATTGGCAATGACATGCAAATGAACATAATGTGGACATAAGACTGGACGACTTCTATCATGGTTAGATGTCGTGCTCGACCTTCGCCTAGTAGGCTAGCATTTCCGAATACGCCTTTTAAGGTCATAATTATTTCGATCCAGAGCTGGTGATGATGATTCAAGGAGTTGATGAAGCAAACATATAAGACTTGCTTAAGATATGTCATCATTTAGTGTTCTGAAAGATTTTTTGTGATTGATAACGAAGAAAAACTACGTTTATCAAATGCATCATGTAGTAATGACACCAAAAATCACAACACAAATTGAAGGAAGACGTACAATAATGAAAGTGGAATAAGAACAAGAACTCTTATAAAACAGCAACACAAGATGAATGTTATTCAAGACCAGAAGCTGACTAGCGTGTACGGATAGAAGACGATACCATACTGTATTTACCAGAGAATATATTACTGTACAATTCATCATTATCTAACAGTACTGTCGCCCACATTGCATGCACTTTACTATCCTTTGAACATGCACTTTTTCATCTGCATTTCCATAAACTAAACAGGTAACTAGAAGCTACCAAAGAAGGCTCCCATAAAAATCTATCCATGCACAACGTATCCAGATCGAAGTGTCTTCTCTTCTTAAGATCACCAATGCATTTCCTGCGTTTTACATAAATTTGCATGCCTCAACTGCAGTTTCTCAATTAATTGAGAGATCACGTCCCGATTGCAAAATCTGAACTGAATACGAAATGGGTTCTTAACTATTTTCCGCCACTTGGGACAGATAGAACAATTTTCTTAAACAAGAGAACTTGATTCACCAAATTAAAACAGGATTCAAGGTCTAGGTGTGATTCTACCTGGTATATACTACGTTCCCAACCATAGCAATGATCAGTCATTTTGATAAGCTTCTCGCGATATGAATGATTTGTTTAAATAAATTGTAAATGCGTTTTTCCCCGAATTGATCACGATAAAAATGTTGTTTGAAAAATGTTCCTTGACTGTCTACTTTTAGATTATCTTGAATTCGTTTAGTCTAAGTGACGCTTTTTGTGTCTATAATTAATGAACTCTTAGTGAATGGACGTGTGTTAAGGAATCACAAATGATCTTAAGATGCAGAATGAGCTACAATGGCAAGATGCGGTACGAGATGATTTCAATTTGACACATCTGAGTAGGCGTTGAGGACACTTGTCATGTTACAAATGAAAATGACTGTAGGTACAGGCAGGAAATTATGTTATTGAATGAATTAATAAGAATAGGATTGACGTATTATATTCAAGGATTCAAATTATTATTTACAATCACCGACTTCACTTGATTCTTTACAAATCATTCACTTGTCTCAATGAAGACTCAATGCTAACTGAAGTGATTGTACTACAAAAGAAGATTTATTCTAGGATTTGTAAACATATGTACATATATTCCACTGATAATGTAATATGGTAATTGTTATACTGTGGACACGTTAAATGTTTGATACTTCTCTTTAAAATACATACCAAAAATAGAGACTCACAAAATCATGTAATTAATGAAACACCGCAAATCATCATGTTTTATTATCTGATACCAGCGATAAAATATCTCTTAAGCTAGAAGTGAGTCGCAGCTATTTGCTGCCTAAAACAGTAAAGTGAAATTATAGCATTGATGGTCCGGTCCGTTCGACTGATAAATGTTGACGGTGATTTGATGGCTTCCTGATATATGTTATAATAATAATATAATAATAAATTCAAAATAGTTTCCGAAAAAACTACAAAATTTTTGCATGAGTCTGTTCTTTTCCTCGAAAATTATTTGCCATGAAATATATACCAGCAGCCTATAACACAAGTATAGAAATTTCAAAAATCGTGTAGCATGAAATACCACCAGATTATTGACCCACTGGATTCTGGAGGCATGACCACACGACTCTGAAATCGGACAAAAAGAAACCAAATACATATATTTGATCGCCCAATAAGGAGCACATCTTTTTACCGCTTCGCTCAGATTGAGTAATTTAATCTGAATCTTATCTTGACTTATCTGGCTTAGAGTTGTTATTGAATAAAATTTTTTATTTTCTGATTTTTCGGTTTTATTTTTCAATATGATCAGTTCAGTTCGTGTAAGAAGGAAGCAGCGAAATTCTACTTCTGGACATTTGATACCTCATTTCCGCTGAATCATCATAAAAATGTGGTTTAACGGAATAAGAGGCATGCAACACGAGATTATGGTGGACAAAGGTGGATGGAATGGTGTGGCTCACTGTTGAGAAGTTATGCAATCATTTCTCCAGGTTACAAGAAGGTCACGAGGATAGAAGTTAACTTGACCATCAATGAAGTTCCATTTCTTTCCCAAACATATTCAATTTCGTATTATGGATGACATTGATCACATGTCATTCAGCAAAGTATGATCAATGACAAATCATATGTTGCATGTCATATAGAATCGTCTCGGGCGTTAAGTTGGATTGTCATTTCAATTATGTTCGTGTCGGGTTGTACCTGATTAATGAAGTAGTTGGAAGTAAGTTCTATTCGTAATTAAACATTGAGGACGTCCTATTAAATAGAAACGAGGTTTCGGTGCGTTTGTCACACTTTCCGAAACATATTTTATTTTGACCTCAAGGGCATCACTCTGAAAAGATAGTGATACAGCAAACTAATATGGGTCTTCGTGTGGGAACATTGAAGTTGCAGTTCAAATGGTATTTAATTTGTCATGAATAGCCTCGAAATGAGTGCTTGAAGGGACTGCTTCAATTTATTTGATTTTCATTTCTTCCCTGTCGAACTGCAGCATTTTGTTGATGATTACAGTTTGTATTTTGAATTGAAAACTTAATTAAGCTCAATCATTCTATGACTCTCATCGGACACTAGATACAATACGTAGTATTCTATTTATGTCTTTCCTCAAGCAACTGTTTGATTGTTCGGTTTCTAGTTTGCTAGAGAATGAGACTAACCTTTGCTTCTTAAAGGTCAGATTTTACTCAAGATATTTGAAACTGCCTCTTGGTACCATTTTCTAGTTGTGATGGTTAACCGTTTATTACATATTACATTAATACATTTGGTCACAGAGTTTAATGTTTACTGGAATATTATTTGACAAATTGAATTTACCTTGAAATATCATTATTCACGAAGAATTTTTTGATTTCAAAATTTCCATTATTGAATTTTTAATCAATCATTAATTTTACAAATTGAAAGTGACACCCGCTGCCTACTTTTACTTTCCGTCTTAATATGGGAAAGAAATTTAGCTGAAAATTCTTACAATGGGAAAAACATTGAAACTCTATTTAGTCATATTATAGAAAGTGAATTCACGAAAGGTTTAAGGTAAATCCATCATCTTCCTAGATGTCATGAGGGCGAAGAGGAAAGTGTTACTCTCTTTGCAACAAAGATTTTGGCAGGAAAGTAAATAATTATTTTAAAAAAATTCCGTTTGAATATTTCCGAGAATTCTTGAATTAGTAGAATTTAGTCAAAGAACTTTAGATTAACCTAATAAACTGTATGGTCAATCCTAAGAAAAAGTTCTTGTTAGTCGTTCACATAGCCAGGATGTTTATTTGAATACATTTGCGTCCCACGGTATACATTTGCAAGAAATCTCATTCAACGCATATAAATCAAATTCAGATTACGCACAATTTGAAGGACAAAAGCCGTGTTCTTTTGATAGTCGCTATCAAATGCAAATTTAAAGTAGCAAAGGAACACATCGGACTTGCACTCAGATTACATACTTTTACCAACATCAGTTCTCATTTATATGAATTTCCTTCGATTTTTGACATGAAAACGTCTTTTCGCTCGTCAAGTACAGTGAAGTCGTCAAGTCAAACTTTCTTGCATTACAAAATACCGTAAGATTTCAATCGCTAATAACTGCAGGACTTAGAATGCGACAACAACGGTTGAAGTCACAATGGATAGAACATGTCTGTACATATATTTTATCGTGCAGCGTTTGTTTTGCTCGTGACGTCATCGGGGTAGTGTAAGCGTCTACGCATGATTGTTGTAAATTAACATTGTGTAGAATTATAAATAAGTGTAGCGTGCGAACGCGTTTAGCTAGGATGTTGATGCGGGTGTCATTAGACAGAGCCTAAGAAGAACTACCTCCACTGAAACAATAAAAATATTCGCCGAAATATAGGTACGTAAAAATCGGAATTAAAATGAAAAATGCTGTCTCATATGAGTCGTAAATATGCGCGGATTTATAAAAAACGCAAATCAGAGGAAAGCTCGATTCAAAGCGGATTCAAAAAACCTAAAAAGTCCAGTTTGTTTTTATTCTTTTATTTACCAGGTTTCTTGAGTTGAATTTAAATCTACTAGTTCTCGTAAGATTTTAAGAACTGACCAGATTTATGTCAATTTCGTAACTTTCAGATGAATTCCGCCTTTGATTTGTTTCACAAGACTACTAAATCCCGTCTTGATAGGATTTTTAGAAGTGCTTTCAAATTTAAAGTTTTTCAAAAGGTATGCTAATCCAATGCGGGTTTGCATTTGCCCAAACCGCAATCCAATGCAATTCCGGGGTCCATCACCAAAGGGTAAGAATGCCATTGGATGACGATCGTGACTTTGTTCTGGTGAAAATCTGTCAGGATCAAACAAGTCCGGATTTGGAAAGAACTCCGGATCATGTTGTATTGCGTCAACAGGAATGAAAACGGCTGTTCCCTTCTCAATCTTCTTATCCGTATTCGGTACTTTATAGTCGGCTGTCGTGGTGCGAAGGATAATTGGAAGTATAGGATACTTTCTTAGAGTTTCTAGATAAAAGAAAATTATGGTAACCTACATGATTCATATTGGAAAGCAACATACCGTTTATGACTTGATCCAGATACTTGCATTCCATCATAGCTTCATAGGTAAATTCCCCGTCATGTTTGGCTAAAACCTCTTCAACCTCTTTTACGACCTTCTCTTGAATACTTGGATTCATGGACAGTTCATGTAGGCAAAACGACATTGTAGTCGACGATGTTTCGAAGCCACCAAGGAAAAATATAAAGACTTGAGCCGCAACTTCCCTTAGAGTCAGTGTTCCTATGTGTTGATTGGGAAGACTGTCCAACTCTCCTTTGTTTTTCAATTGTATAAGCAGATCAAGGAAGTCGTTTCTTCTCACGTTATATTTTTCTCGAAACTCTACAGTTTGTTCGACAGCAGTCACGAAGAAATTTTCGATGTCTTTGGGAAAATTTCTCAATTTGAGAATATTTGAAATATCTCGAAATGCTGTTCGTATGAAAAATCCCAGCTCTCCACCAAGTGGTTGTTCGAAAACTTTTCGTCCATAAGCTCGAAACTCGGCTTTCGGATCTTTCAAGCTATTGCACTCGATTCCAAAAGCACAGGAACCAATAACATCGGTTGTAAATCTCGCAATAAGATCTTTCATTTCGATCTCCCTCTCAGTTTCTAACATTTTCGATATTGTTCTCACAAGCTCCTCACCAGATTTGATAACTGTGGGAAACATGAACTTCATCTTACCGGAAGAAAATGTTGGAGTAAGCTTGCTCCGTAAAGTTCGCCATTTCTGTCCTTCGATGAAAAATAAATCACCTGATAACGGATCAATTTCGTCGTTGTGATAAAGTCCACGATCATGGAAATAATTGAAATCCTTAATGAGAACATTCTTAATCAGCTCCAAATCAGTTATTACAGCTCTCGGCGAAGCAAATACGTACAGACCACCAAATAAACTTTTGCTCTTCTTACATAAGTAATAAAGTTCTTCCACAGTGTTCATCATATGAACACTATCTAGCAAACGTTTGAAATTTTCAAATGTAATCCGTGGTTCTATTGAAAGCACTCCAGCTCTTTTCCAGTACGAGTACCTCCATTTGAAGTACAAAGGTATTAATGTTATTATGAGCAAAACTAGAGAAACCGTCACAGAAATCATTTCGATTTTCGAATCAACTTCACTAACGCTGTTTAAACATCAAATGGATAAATAGACTGTTGGCCCCCGTTAGAATATCGATAGACACGAGTTTAGGCTTGTAAACTATGCAAAACACATACAGTGGTTAGCCACCAAATCTTTGTTTGACGTACGAATTTTAACAAATATTCTAGTTTGGCATATAAAAATCTTTTGCAGTTTTTTTCAATATCATTTCCCATACACAGATACGCTTATCGCAAATGGATAAGGTGACGTAATGTTATCTGCTAAAAGTCAAAAATTGGGTTTTAATCAACACATGTATAAGCTCCGAATGGGACGAAGTTATGTTGTTTTTATTTAGAAGATGTTAGTAGGAGATATCGTGTATTTGAGCTTTCAATTTTATTAGACTCAGAACAATTCTTGAATGTTAAGTTGGAATAAAAAGTTAAGATGACTATTAACTCGATATATTCTTCTTATATTGTACAAAAACACATTAATAGAATCTTATATTGTTTTATTAAGGAATCACATAAGTTTTCTTTTCACACTTTTGTCACATTCAAATGAACTCCCGTCTCAATTTGATATATTAGAGCGGTAAATTTCACTTTTACAGGCTTACTAGGAATGTTTGTGAATTTAAAGTTTTGCAGAAGATATACCAATCCAATGCGAGCTTGCATTTGTCCAAATCGTAGTCCAATGCAATTTCTGGGACCATCTCCAAAAGGCAAAAACGTCATTGGATTACGATCACGCATTTGTTCTGGAGAAAATCGGTCAGGATCGAACTCATTAGGATTTGGAAAGTATTCAGGATCATGTTGGATAGCATCAACAGGAATGAAGATAATAGTTCCTTTCTCAATCGTTTTATCAGTATTCGGTACCTTATAATCCGCTGTCGTGGTGCGTAAGAGCATTGGAAGAACAGGATACTTTCTCAGAGTTTCTATAAATAAAAAGTCACAGAATGAATTAATTTTTATATTGAAAAGATTGTACCGTTTATGACTTGGTCCAAATATTTACAATCCATTATTGCTTCATAAGTAATCTCGCCCCCGTGTTTATCTAGAACCTGTCGAATCTCGTTTCGAGCCTTTTCTTGAACAGTATGATTCATTGATAACTCGTACAAACAAAATGCCATTGTTGTCGATGAAGTTTCAAATCCCGCAAGAAAGAAAACAAATGCTTGTGCCACAATTTCCTTAAGAGTGAGCGTTTGCAAACCATCTATAGAACTATCAATCTCACCACTATTTCTCATCTGAATAAGAATATCAAGAAAATCGTTCCTCCTCAATTTATTTTCTTCACGATATTTCAAAGTATTTTCCACAACACCTGTGAAGAATTTTTCAACTTCATCAGAAAAATTTTTTAATCTCAACATTTTGGAAATGCCCTGGAAAGCAGTCCGTAGTACGAATCCGAGTTCTCCCCCAAGGGGCTCTTCAATAACTTTCCTACCGTAAGTACGAAACTCAGTTTTTGGATCCTTCAAACTATTGCACTCAATCCCGAAGGCACAGGACCCAATTACATCAGTTGTGAATCTAGCAATTAAATCTTTCATTTCAACCTGATTATTGATTTCTATCATTTGTTCCAAAGTTTTTCTGAGTTCCTCTCCAACCTTGACTACTGTGGGAAACATGAACTTCATCTTGCCAGAGGAAAATGTTGGTGAAAGTTTGTTTCGCAATGCCCGCCATTTTTCTCCTTCCAAGAAGAACAGTTGACCTGAGAGTGGATCGATTTCATCATTGTGATACAACCCACGATCGTGGAAATTGTTGAAATCCTTAATCAGGATACTTTTAATTAGTTCCAAATCGCTAATAACAGCTCTAGGCGATGCCAATATGTACAGACCCGCAAAACTGTCCTTATTCTTCTTGCACATGTAATACAGTTCCTCCACAACATTCACTAAACATAAACTATCTTTCAAACTTTTCAAGTTTCCCAAAGGAATATGTGGTTTGATATGCAGGACACCGGCATTTTTCCAATACATATATTTCCATTTAAAGTACAAATATACTAACAACAAAATTACTGAACTTAAACAAACCGTAACAAAAATCATTTTGAATCACTTTCGTCAACAACGTCCGAGTGTAAAATGTCAACTAATGTTTGCGCCGTAAGCCTATCCTCGTTATCTCGTCAGCAGGGTGCTATTAATAAGAATCCGACCTTGAGAAGTATGCATAACACTCTCATCTATAACTAAATAATAACTAGTTATTATCTGACTTGTGATTTTAATACTATTGCGTTTATTTAATTGAAAAATTTTAATTATTTCAAATTTAGAATGACAAAGCGATTCTGTTATCTTGCGAAATGATTTGCTATAATTATCTTCTTTGAGTGGAACATGTTATCATGTTTATATTGATAAACAAGTATTAGGATAGTCGGACACTAGACCCGTTTTCGTGCAAATTTTACTCGAACGATTCCAACATTAAAGTAACCATGGAAGCGCGCTAACTGGGCGCGAATTAGTCATACGTATAAATACAACGTCCGAAATGAATCCAGACTTCTTCGGATTTTCCGCACGAATGGTTGTTTGGGCGAGTTTCTTTGTTCGATTTTGGCAAAAAACTTGTTCGGAACACTTAATTCGTACGACCAGTATCGTACGTTTACGCACGGTACAAATTCGTATGCAGTGTGCGGCTACCCTCAGACATTTACTTTCTAAATATTCTTGACAGAAAAACGTGAATGTTGGAGGACCCCAGTCAATCAAGACAATTGAAGCAGTGAATCAGATCATTTTAGGTAACTAAAAATAACCATTCTAATACTCCAGTTGCATATTTCAAAACTGGGCTAACATTTGCATACCTCATACTATTTCTGCTTTAAAAGCCACCTTTCCTTATGTCAATACGAACTCGATTAAATTTCATCCTTATCATTTTACATTTTAATAACAATATTTTTCCTTGTACTGATATCAAATGCATGTTAAAGACTTGTAAAATTTCCAATTTCCTTTCACTACGACGACATGAAGGTAAAGCTGTTGTTAGTGTTGGCGGTAAATCTCACAAATTGCATGCAACTTCATTCACATCGTCATGATGGCATGGAGTTGTTGTTTGTCCATTCCTTAGCCTTACCTGACTCTTCTGTAAAAGTTTTTTGATTAAACGGTTTTCGATCAACGGCTTTAGAACAGCCAATGGATGTTGGATGTTGAAGTTGAAATGGCGTTCGAATAAGGAAAATAATTTCGTTTCATGTCAATTTGGAATATTCCACCTGACATACGATTATATTAGCTTCATTGTAAAACATACACATGTGACTGTCAAAATTGATTAAGTGGATTAGGAGCAGATATGCTCAAGCACTTCATATTCTTCATAGTGCCGGAATATCTCAAGATGGAAAATTCTACTTTAGTTGCTGGTGGATTCTTGCCTGTTGCTGTTACTTACGTGTTCCCTTCAGCCACGATATTAATTTGTATGGTGCAGTGAAAGTTGTAATTTATAGACCGACAGATGACTTATTCATTGTTTGTTTAAGCATTTATTACGTCTAAGTCTATCGGAAATATGACTAGCAAATTACTTCCATCACGATCGAGTATGATCATAACCTTCGAGGTTAGCTTAGATGTTCTCTAATTGATTTTAGTACAAAGCAAAAGAGTACAGGGGACACATCTTCACGAATATCTAAGATATCTTCACTATTATTAAGTCTTTTCTATTTTTTTAACTTTATTAGATATTGAACATCAATAAGAGCAGGAAATAAGCTCTATAACCACGTAAAGTATTTTAAGTGCACCTTGTTTGACGTTGCTAATAAATCGATGGGTTCACTTGTCGGTTTCGTTTGGAACTGACACTTTAATTTGATCAAATTCATTCTGTTCAATAATTTTTGAATTGATATCAAACAATTCATCCTTTAAGCAATATTTGATTGTATGAGAAAACTTCTAAAGCAAAATTCACACCTGAAGATATCAATTCATGTATAAAAGAACAAAATCGGATTTCACCAACCTCCTTGCAGCGTTGCAAGGTAAAAGAACAAAGGGCGTTGAAAACCAAATCGCAGTTTTGTGTTTCTAGGCGATGGAAGGTGTAATAAAAATTCCATACAAGCGAAATGTTCCACATCAATGTGTTGTGGCCATTGAATTTTATGATCCTCTTAATTCACGGCTAATCGCTGATTAACAGAGCATGCTCAAAATGAAAGCGAAACTAGATTAGGTGTTAAGTCGTCACTAGGTTCAGAGCTGTTGTCTGTTGTCTGTTGTCTGCATACACTAGCTTATTATGGCCACCATCATCATTGTCAGTGTCGTTCATGTTGGACGTTACTCGAGTACAACAAAATGAGATTCAAATAAAACTAACTGTGATCTGAGACCCAAACACATTCAGAATCGAACAATTATCTCAGTCAACAAGGTATCCATTGATAGTTTATAGTGAACAAGTATCGCTAGTTAAAGTACGGATCTATAGATAAGCACCATGCGAGGTTCTATGTTGCAGCTTTTATTTCACACGTCGATATAGCGTAGGTGGAATTTTGTAATACAAAAAATTGTTTCACGGTCTGATCTGTACATTTAATAGCTGTGAAAAATTTAATATTATTATAAAAATTACGTTATGATAAACAATCTGATCGTATCGTTTCATTTTTCGTGAACTAGAGCTCTAACTATCCTCAACCTATCCATTGGCCAGTCGAGTGCAAGTGCCCTCTGCCGTCTTCTCGAAGGAATTATTTTGTCCAAGACGCTTGATCAAGATTGAAATCCTTCTTATGTATATTTCATGTAAACTAAATATTTGAGGTAACAGGCTGTTGTTTCATTCCACAGATAGACACGAGGTCGCGGGTCCAGTCAGTGTCGACTTGTCTTCGAAAGGTAAGATCATGCCATGAGTCAATAACACGCGCGGTATAAATGCAGGTATTGCACTTGATCTTGCTATGAGATATACTTACATGAGTAGGCACTGCATGTGTAACAACTGATTTTGGCATGTCCACAGAGAGACTCTGTATATTCCGTCTGGGATGCAACATAAACTTGGTACATGGTAACGTTCTCATCGTAGTATTTCGCAAGATGAACTGAATCTTCTTTGCCCTCCAAGATACTTTGTTCATTGCTGCCATCCACTTATCTTTGGCATTCCTTCGCGTGTTACCAAAGTGCCGAGTTGCGATCCAAACAAATTTTTTGTGCATATTTATGGGTCGATTGGCAAACAGATCGGTATGCATATACACCGCTCAGTGATTGCACTCTATGTTTCCGGATGGACTTTACTATGCTTGTTTCTGATCATGTTTGGTCTGTTAAACATTTGCCCAAAGAAGTTCAATCTCTGTTACAGGCTGAATTATTTCATCTTACTATGTTGTAGCTATTGGAATACATTGACTGTTCTAACAGAGAAGCGATGAAACAGTTTTACACACTAAGAAATCACCAGCTTGAAATAATTCACCATCTAGATGTTGAAGGATATGTAGCTACTCATTTTGTTGTCAAACTTCTTTTCACCATCAATTCAAGAACTAAGTTCTCAACTTTGAAAGTACTCACTCTTATTTAAAAATTCATAGTCTAAAAATCTTAACTTTCATTTTAAATTTAAATGTTATATCAATGTTTTATTTTTGTACAATTTTTTTGAAAGAACTTTCGTCAAAGAAAATCGTCAAATTCCATAAAGAGGCAATGAATCTTCTGCAAAAATAAAACTGCCTCACAAAATTTTGGATAGTTCACTCGCACTTTTATGGAGTTCAAAAATTCCTAATTGCAAAATTTTCTAATTTCGTAATTATAAACGAAAGTAAACCAAACATCGAAATTACTATGAGGCTAATTACCTCTTAAACCTAAAAGTATTATGTCCGATAAAAGTAATGTCGGAATTATGTAACTTTCTAGTCACATAAAAGTCAGTCTATTAAATGATTGTCTTTATCGGATATCGGCATATGCTTAGCTAAAACAACTGAATAGCATAAGTGGAAGCATTGAAACGACCATAAATTTCATATGCAAATAAACATGCTTCAATTATTTATAAAATATCCAGTTTTTTGCCAAAAAAGCAAACCTGCAAAATGCTGTACATGTTAATATGCCATACCTATAACCGCCAATACATCTAATTTCCGTGTGTCTTGAAGTTGTGAATAAATTTTGTTTGCAATTAAATTTCGAAGACGTCGTGCTTATAGCTTCGACAAAAAACAAAATTTAAAGTTCAACTATTAAAAGAAAAGTGAAGTAAAGTTTGGAAGAAAAGCCAAGAAAAATATATCCAACAATAAAAACAGAAACGCTGATTGCGACAAAAGTGTTTACCTGACTAAGAAAGACGTTCGGCTTAGTAGTGTGACACGGAATGGAAAGCTTAATAATGTAAGTCTGTTTAGTTTCTTAATTTATAAAAATAAAGCAAAATTATTTCAAATTAAAGTCTCGAAGAGGTGAAAACATCCGGTGATGGCCCTTCAATTTGCCAATCACGAGGAAGAAACGTCTAACATCTTGAAAACAAAATCTGGTGACATTTCATCTATTGTATTATATGGTATATAACTGAAAGGGAATGATGAACACATAACTTTTTCCATTTGATTTTAACTTTCAATTAAAACCACGAACAGTTTAAAACAAAAAGGCGATAATTAGTTGTTACCTGATCATCATGAGTGATCTTCAAATGAAAGCGAAATTTTTTCATTGAATCAGAATGTGGCGCTAACCGGAAATTCCAAATCAACACCTGATTCGAGGTGACGAACCTGATGGACTTTGAACTCTCCTTGTGTCGCCCACATGCTACTTTCAAGTGCGTGATATGTTAAATTCAAGACGTAGTTAGATAAAAGGTTAAACTTTGAACTTTCATAAAAATTTTGTAATTAAATCTTCCGCCATTTGGCAGAAATTGAATGCTAGGTGACTATCACATTGGATTTTTTCAGCTCCAGTTTCTAGTTTTCGCTGCAAAGAAGTCAAATTAGTCAAGATTAGATGCGTCTACGTGTTCCAAACAAAATGCAAAAAAAATCCTCTTTAATTACCTCATTAACATCATTGGATCCTCCACAAGTTACAGTATGGGGAAAATAATTTTTTCTTCTACAGTTCATTATTGAATGGATCAGTTACATCATGGAAAAATCGGATTATTATCTTCACTTATTTCGTGGGCTCTAGTCAAGTAAGCTTGCTTATACAGGCATCATGTCAGATAATTATTAATCAATTTGAGGGATTTTTTCATGTTGTTATATAATAATAAGCTTGAGATATTTGACTCTCATATTTTCACAATTAATCAAGTTCATGAATGCATTTTATAAGCGTCAATATAATGTTCGGTTTTCAACTGATTTAAACAAGGAAAAAACCTGCTCTGATACGCAATTAAACACTGTTTATACTTTGAGATCGTGAATTACATTTCTGCTTCCTTTTCCTCAGCTAGACTTTTAAAATTCTTCTAATAACACTAATTAATTAAAGTCCCATTTACACGATCATATTCGTTTCAGTTTCAGTATCTCCATTTCAGTTGAGATATCAGTTCAACTGACATGTAAATGGCAAAACTGAACCGGAGAACTGAAACTGCAACTGATGGGATTCCCATAAGTTTCAGTTTCAGTTCATGCGAAAATGACGTGTAAACGAAAATTTATACAAAGAAGACCTACGCAGGTTTGAAAACGAAACTGAAGGGAAATCGTTCGTGTAAACGACAACGACTTTTCACAGAACTGACGTCTGAACTGAAACGGATATGATCGTCTAAATGGGGCTTAACGTATATTTTTCCTAATTATTTTCACATCAATTTAATGTGTGAATTCATACAGAATTTCGTTTCCTATCTTAGCATTTCTACAAGTCTGTTGAACACCTTAAGCGGAAGTAGTATAATAACAGCTGATACTTCGGTGTCAGAGAATTACCTTTTAAGGACTGATGTAATAAAGCGACTATGTTAACAAAATACCACATAGTAATAATTACGAATATGTGTCAGGCATATATATCTTCAAGACGAGATAATTGCATGAGCTACATATTGCTGTTTTAATAGTAACTTATATAGTATGTAAATCACATACCTGTTCACAACTTGTATTCAATAATAAAACACAAATGTCCCAGCGGGAAGTTTTATTGTACAATATATTGTTGATGCTAAATTTCAACTCACCGCATGTGATTTAAGATAGAAGAATGCTACTATATCACAAAGAAAATAGATTAATAACAATTTCAGTTAAGTTTTTAAAATTCAAACATTTTAGAAAGTATAAATAAGATTATCTAGAATCGGTCCATGTGTCCGGGCATAAAAACATCTAACTGTCATAATAAATGCCTTCCATAGCAAGTACAACAATTTGAAAAATGTGACACGTGAATAATTACAGTGGCCCAGACTTACATGTGATTCTATCTCTGACTTAGTCCCTACTATTCAGCTTATCTAGTGGACTAAAAAGACGGTGACTCTGTAAGTTTTCTTGATGGAATTTTGTACAGCATGTGACCCGTCCCAACAATAAACATAGCTCCAATCGTGACCGTGACATAAACAGAGACTTTGCGCTACAATGGCGAAAGATGGACAATCTCTCCGTGGTAAATATAAATGATGTCTTTCTCTTTAAGTAATAACTTTTCTAATTATTGCAAATTGCATGATATCCTCTGGCCGTCTGGGTCGTCTTTCCTTGTAATCCGATGGCAGATGTCTTCTTTCCTCGTCTCGTTTTACATTTGTAAGTTATTAATTTTTAAAACTTGTTTGTGTATTTAGAAAGACGGAAACTCACCCTGTAATAGAATTGTAAGAAAAAAAATGTGTAAAGAAGTAAAGAAATCTAGAAAATTTATGACCAAAGGATTTAGTTATTCCTTAACGCATAGAATTAAGTCTGTCGAAACGATGTTTTAGTAAATTCTAGCCTGTATATATACCTTTATTTTTGCATGTTCGCACAGTTGTCATGTCCCATGACTGCATTGACTGTATTGACTGTATTCTGAAAGTAATATTTACTAATGGCCAACGAAGAAATTTATCGTATACACTTAAGAAACATTTCTATGATTTGTGATTTTTCATTTATGATAAGAATTTTTACTGCATATCATATAATTAATTTTGCTATACTCATTTTATAGTGTCTCGGATTAACATCATTTATCATGTTTTTCCGCCATTTGAAATGTTGCAATTTATTTTCTTAATTTTATTCCTTCTCGATTTCCATAAACTTGTAAAGCCATTCACATAGGTCACTGGCAATAAAGTTTATGTATCACTTGGTAATTAGCGTTTGAGAACATGTCTTATGTTATGAGAAACTGAAAATCTTGTAGTGTTGTTTTATATATTTTTCCAAAAACAATAAGAACAGGAACGTATTAGTAACATTTTAAACTTATGGTCAAATAAATTAATACTTTTGAAAATTTTCTCCAAACAACATTTCTTTCAAGCGGATTCTGTAGACAGCTGCTGGTACTTCATCTGTTAGTAATCCATCTACAATGAACGTTAATACAAAAGCATTGGAATCAGATAAGGTGTGTTACTTTGAACGGACACGCTTTTATATGCAAATTGATTAATCACTGCGAATCATGTTGGATAAGCACCTGATTTTCTGATTAAAAATTGCAATAATCACAGCCGTGCACTTCACCGTGAACTTGAAACATTAATTTGTTCACACAACTTTCTTGTCTGAAGGCAAGAGGTATTGCAGCCAGTTTTGCAAAAAAAAAAAAAATCAATTTTTATTATAATTAACTAGCGCATAAGTGTCATAGTTAGCATTTAACTTTAAACGAATAACACCTCTGCGACTCTAAGATGCTCAAGGGAATTTATCTTGATTTCCTCTTTTGTTGCTTGACAGTTCCCAGGATTGAGCTGGTAAAGTTCACATGGTATTTACCTTATGATGTACTAATGAGTTGTATCTATGTGATTCATCTTATTATTCTTCAGATATTTATAGATTTAATATCAAAACAAGGTTTAATTGAAGTTGTTATGGTAATTTTTTAGATTACTGTCATGTTTACTTGTTCACATGCATGTTATCTACGAATCTGAAGGACTTCAGGTGTTGAATCCAAATGAAAGATGCTACTTTACTTAAATCCCTGTCAAATGTAAATAAATGAGGGTCAAGAACATGAAATAAAACACATTTTTACATAAAGCATTATATTTTATTTAAATGCAATTTCAATAGTTACTGTTAGATTTATAATTAAGAAAGCTTATTTTATAATCTGATTCAATTTGTTTCTTGATCATAAACTGTACGCACTTTACTAGATAATTTTATCACAAGTAATCATTCTTATATTTCATTTTCGTATGTTTTAAAATGGCGTACATAAAGTACATAAGTATATCAAATAACTTATTTGTTTTTATCACAATCATTTATCATTCATATGGTGTATATATCATTCAATATACTCAAGTTTCTGTCATAATACATGGAATGTGAGTATTTCATATTCAACATTCGCCTTATACGAAAATTTATCTAAATCACATTCATCGTTATATCTCACACAAATCTTATTCTGTAAAACTGCATATGGAACTTGGTGTTTATAAACTATTGTCCTTAACTATGGTACTTTTCACGTGGTTTAATACTTTCATATACTCAACGATGGCCTCTTTTTCCTGTCTTTGCTGTTCTTTCCAAATATATTTCCTAGGACCTTTAACGACAATATCATATATTTAATGTTATATGTATATAATGTTAGTCACAATACAAATTCCTACCTTAGAAACACTATTTACTCCAAGCTTACGTCTAATTGGCAGAGCTTTAAGCAGTTGAATAGATTTGGCTTCTCTTAATAGTGACTGAAAAGCGAGTGATACACCCGCAAAACTTTCTGCTGCTGACACCTCATAAAATTGGCAGGAATATTTTAATGATAACTCATGGCCATCATTTACTGATACTTTCCTGTGAAAAATTAAATTCAATATATTGAACTGTATAAATATGTATGTAGATACACAATGAACAATCTAATATACTGAAACAATGGACAACCCTTAGCCTTACCGAACATGATCTAAATCCCTCTTGTTACCAAGAAGCAATGTTGTATAGTATGAAGGCAATTTGAGTTTAGCTAACTGCTCTAAGTAGTCTTCAGCTTCCATAAAACTGGGTTTATCACAAATTGAATAGACGACAACAAAAGCATCCCCCCATCGTATGTGCTCATAAAGACAACCAGTTTTCTGAAAAATCAACGTATTTATGTTAAAATAAATTTTATTGAACATAACATGGTAACACGAAGCACTTGTTGATTGTATGATTAAGAGGAAAAATTTTCATTTAAATCATGTGGAATTTTGTTCATTAAATAAGTATTATTGACTGCAAACAGTTCTATAATAGAAAAATTTATTAACGTCGAATATTTATAGACATCACATCGGACACATTAATCTTACGAGGTGAAAGCATGAAATTCTCATTGAACGCGATAATTTTATATTTTGTGCAACAAAGAATGATGATTTCTGATTCCATCAGGTTCCATTCAGTTCAATCTAACCATCTCGTCTCCACTTCCGTCTTTGGACAAATGTAAATGTGAGAAAACTGGCATAGCTGGTGTTTGGACAAAAAGATTCAAAGTGCATGCGTGAGTGCAATTTATTAAATTGAGACCCCCAGGGGTAGATTGGCCTCACTGTGGAGTATGGAGTCAAAGTGCACAAACTGCATAAACTGTATAAACTGCATAACCTGTATAAACAGTTCTGACAATGAATTATATAACCGAAAAGTGAGAAGATATCATGTACATTTGACCATATAATTATTAGGTTTTAATATTTCACGGACTCTGGTCTGTTTGCACTTATATGATACATTGAGACACCTTTTAAGACGTTTAAAGACCTTTTAAATTTATGAAGTTTTTAAATCGTGAAGACGAGGTTGCAATCATTTTGGATGGTATTAAGAATTATTGAAAAAAAAATTCGATAAACGATAACATCACATTCAACTTCCAAACTAATATCTTTTAGCCTTTAGTAAGGACAAGCCCAATCACGAGAAACACTTCCTTCCTTCTTTAGAAAAATTTGAACTTTCTTCATTTCTGTATGTTCCATTTGTCTTCAGGCGATGCTTTCGATTTTATATCCAAATAATTTTAGGAGCTACATATAATACTTTTGATTGATTTAAGTAAACAAACTCATGAGAAAACTAATAGTGATGCTATTATTAAATTAACACACTTCCGCAGCTAATAACAAAACCATCAAGTGTTAAGCCCGCCCAAGAAATCCAGTATTACCTCACAGGGAACGAATGCAATTAAGAATGCATTTTGTAACTGCATCTTCTAAAAAATCATTTAAACGTTGAATTTGAAATATTATGATAGCGCAGAAAAGCCCAAAGGTATGTTTGCACATGTCTTCCGTTCATCGTCGTCTGTATTTGTATAGTTTTAGCGCTTTGAAACTCCCGTGACTCCAGCGTGAAGGTGTAAATTTAGTTATCATTGCATGGAGTTGATGGACTTTTCAAAACAATCTCTTCCCAAAGAAGTTTGATTGCGCAAGACTCAATCAAATCGATTCGAAATTTCTTTTGAAACAAAGTCTATTCGTGAAGTTGTAATTTATCAAAATCCCGGAAAAGGAAAGTGTTTTTCATACAACCAAAAGTACTCTGTACTCATTGGCTTCTGGATATCCAATTAAATACAATAGTGCTAATCACCACGACGCATGCTTTTCGAAGTACCGCTCAATCATTTGTTCTTATAAATCTAAGTGAGTGAGTACTCTTTCTTAGTGGGCACTCCACCCGATAGGGTTTTTCGATACAGTTGTTTGTTCATGTCGATGCATTAGTACCTGAACAATACCTACAAAGTGATCCTGACACTCCATCTAGATTATTTCATAGCTAGACTAACGGAAATCGAATTTTCCAGCTCTTAGTAAATTTAATTGCAACTCTTGATTAGTCGGTGTTCATTCAAAAGCGCATTGGACGTGCTTTGAATGCTAATATAAAATGCGTTTTTGATTTGTTTAAGAATTCCCGCGTATTGTGTAATCACTCTGAGTGCATTCGAATCTACAATTCCCCAGTGAAATTCAATCACGCTCAATGTTGCAACAGCAATATTTGAATAATTAGAATGTGATTTATGAAAGTTAATATTCGGTAAAATTCGATGATTTAACTCGATTCAACACAATCAATTTGGATTAGTTTCATTTTCAATTAATACAACACAAGAGGTCAAAGTTCCACGAAGTTTCGATGACATTTTATTTTTTCTTGTGTCGAATATTTCCAAATTGAATCCAGAAAAGGCGTCATAACAAATCACTTTATTTCATTGATCCATCTTGGTTCTTTAGTAAAATACCTGGAGCAGTCCTCAATAGACAATGACTCCCATTAGGAGTTAGTTCTGTGTTACACTCAAAAAGAAATCCCTTCAGCTGTTTGTAATATATGTATGGTACTACAAATCTTTATTCTCCTTGTTTTATGACCGAATTTAAAATTCAATCCATGATTGATTTTTTAAAATGTCTGTCATGTCAGAAACACCATTAATTTGAACTTCTTCAATCCCGGATGTACTAAAATTTCCATTACCACTTTCAAGTAACAAAAGAATATTCTCTGGAAGAAAGTACGAAATGAAAGAATTGAAAATGGTTCCAGTTAGTTTTCGGTATATTCCAGGCCGTTGAATGCCAATTATTAAATGCACATTTAAGAGGAAATGTTGCAAAACGAAGAGATTTTATGTTGGTAGGGTTTGACCGCTGTAATTACCTTTTGTCTGTTCGCAAATACGAAATAATTCAATTCCATAAATCACATCTACACCACTCAGCACTGCAGAAAATGCCAGAAGTTCTTTACCGGGACCCGGCACTTAAAGAAATCACATTTAGAGCTTCGGACAAGGAAATAATCATGACCCAATTCCGGTTGGACAATTGCCTGTTCGTTTTAAGTACATATTTCCAAATTGCTTTCCCTTTCACTAAAATATCTTTCTTCTTGTGCTGCAAAAAATTGTTTTTTCGGGGTGTACCTCTTGGGTTAATGAAGACTGAACTCTGGAAGTACGTATCACCTTTGAAAAGGATTTATGCGGTAAAGGTGTGACCAGAGGACTGAAAAAGGTTTCTGTTTAATACCTTTCATCGAGCAAACCTACAAATAACATTGAGGATACTTTTTGACTGACATAACTCCACATTTACCAAATCAACTTCAGACAGTCCTAATTTCGATAAATTTGCGATTATTGCTAGTAACGATTATTGTCAAGTCCAGCAAATTTAAATGTATTGGAAAGTAAATCAAAATTTTCCCTTAAACGATTTTTGATGCGATTTTAATTGTTAAAAGTGTTAAATTGACGGAATTACCATTCCCACATGCAATTTACAATCAATGCAATTTGAATAAGTTGCATTGTAAAAACAATTTATTTTTATGTTAACAAATTTTTCTTAATAAATATAACAAGGATCGTTTGTAAAAATCGAAATTTTATTAAGTTTATTGGAAAACGCGTGACGTGTGGAAGTAATTGTTGGGACTGCAGAATCAGGTTAGTTGTGTAGTCTTATCGTGTATCGTATTTAACCAAATGTGATTTAGCTTGCCTTCCGAGAATAATGTTACATCATGAATATTGCTTAAAATGACAATGTTTTAGAGAGTCTCAGATTATGATATCAACAGCAAGCAATTTCTTCTTAATCAGATAATCTGCCTGATGTTAAAATTTTACATCTTAACCTCACATGTTGGTCATTTATTTGAATTCCTTTCCACCAAAAGCCTCGTGCAGTCTCGACAGTTTAAATAAATTTTAAATGCCTTGTTGAGTAATGGTCAAACTGTATTTTTACATTCTGGAAAGTCAAACCATTCCCAGATTCCATCAGGCAAGAAGCCGCCCTCAAATGAATCACCTCAAAGTAATGATATCATCACTACAAATCTACAAAGAAGATGCAATTTTTGGAGAAGACCAACAAGACGTTCAGACACTTTGTACTGTACCACACAAATGAAAATCTGAATTCCTGCATATAACAAAATACTCTTATGTAATACAGACGTCCATGTGACTCATGACGAAGACATTCAGTGCACGTTCCAGAGAGTAGTGCATTAATTGCATGCACTTTCTCATTCAATGCCTAACAAGTAAATCTATTTCCAGTCAGTTCTCCAAACCCAAGGCCCAAAGTGGCCAAATAAATCCATAAATCAACGTAAAAGTCCGAAATAAAATTGTAATAATTTGTTGTCCCATAAAATGTGTTAAGGAATGTAATTGCATGATATATGGAACCGCTAAAATTAAAAAGTGCTCTGCATGTAATAAAAACCCAGACCAAGTCGAAAAGGTAAACGTTTCACTTTAACTCTGAGTAGACTTCAATTGACTCGTTGTTTTATTTTTACCTCCCTCGCAGGAAGCGTAGCCGCTTTCCCAAAACTACATCTTTCTTTGGCAGGAATTTCACTTTTTGGTGTCTTTGTATTGTACAACATAGGCATACCCAGGCTAATGTCCAGGCACAACTTTCATTTTGATCTGATCGAATTCTTTTGAAATGGTCAGTCTCAACTCAACTCCATCGATTATGATATTTCGTCGTTAAAGTGTTTTTGCGTAATCCTCATGAGATATACTTATATCTCCAAGAAAAAGTTAAAATTTCTCGTAATGGAGTTGTTCACGGCCATAAATTCTTGCTAATTGCAATTTAGTTAAAAAGTTTACAAACTCCCAAATTCGGTTTATGGGAACGCATTAACTTTTGATGCATCGCAACATGTTATATATACATACAAATCTCAAAACCTTTCAGCAATTCTACAATTAAATATATTTACTTAGATCTTAAAAATTATAATTGCTCTCACATCTTAGTGTTTGAGATGTCTCGACAAAGGATATGTCATTTAAAGTTTTTGGGTCAAAACAAATGATAATGATGGACAAAACACATTTTGAATATATCGTCACAAGTAGCTGTCTGAAGATAATGCGGTAATTGAAATGCAAATAAGTTGCAATTGTATGCTTGCATATTTCATTTTCGCTTTCATGGAAGAATGTCTCTAGTAAATATATTCTTTTCTTATTCTCCATACCGTACAATCGAAAAGTATGTTGCAATGATGCAGTTTTGAAATACAAAACATAGTTGTCTCCAATTAAAATGTTTCTTATGTGACGCAATTGCAGTAGCGAATGAAACTAGCTTTAGAGTACATAGAGTCACAAATAAATGGTTTCGAACTTACAGCGCATTTGGATGTGTCCATGATCTCGACCTCCGTGGTAACGTTATCAAATGTAACACTGTGCCGATATAAGAAATCTGAAACGAAACAAAATCCACGATTTAGTAATTAATTAAATAGTGACATGACGATTGACATACCACTGGTAAACCACATTCACCTAACCAGGATAGGAATTGAAGTTAGCAATGTGCATAATGCACTGTATGGACATTATGCAGTATTGCATTCAATATAGTGGTAGAGTACGTAACTGTTAACTGAACTGTATGATCTGTGGGATGTGTTCCACTTTTCATTTTGAAAATGGAGAATCTGTTTCAGTGTAAAGAGTGTCTGGTTGCAGACGAAAAACAGGAGAATGATCAGAAACCACAAACTCGAATGCAAAACTCGAAACCTGTCGTCAAGATCATTTGGATATTTTAGTAATGTTGGATTACCTCATTCAAGGTGTGATGCATCTCGATCATGAGGTTGGAAACCAAGTTGCAGACCAAAAGTTACGAGATAAGTAGCAGACAAATTGAAAACACTCCGATGATGTATGGGTCACGCGCTTGCCAGCACCTGCTTATCATCATTGGATCTTCGGTAACTGATTTTCGAGGATTTCTGTTATCATCATCATCATCATCATCTTCAGCGACGCATTACAACTTGATTCGGTAGCACCTTAACCAGTTACAGTCGTGAAATTTATTTGGGAAAAATTTATATTCATTTGAGTTCATCTTCATTCTTTTGGCGGGCTATACAATTGACTTATGACGGTAAACTATATATTCTCTTAAGCTCCTTCTGTTAGTCACTATCACAGCATACATAGATCTAAGAATGTCCTTAAATTTTCTGACCTCCTGGGGTCAAGTGTCTTTAGGATTTGAGTATTCAAGAAGTCTGTCTGGGATTAAGGTTACCTATACGGTATCTCGTAAGAGCAAACAAGCAGATATCATGTAAAAGATAAATTGAATGTCGAAATTCCAAGATCTCAATTCAAATATTTTTTATGCATTCGATAAATTGAATAGTTTGACGGAAAATAAATAGATTTCCAGAGAATGTAGAAGGTGTGAAATACATAAAAGTCCAGTTTCTCATGAATAATAATTCATTCATTCGATCTTATGTAATTCGGTCACATTATTTATCAAATCACGGCGTGGCAATAATCGTATCTTTTCAGGTAAATTATATCCACATGTCAAAATCAGATAACGAAAAAACGGAATTTGAAACTGAATGCAGACAAAGGCTATGAGACATCTTGTATTTTTGATGATTTTAAAAGGTTAATCTCCTGTAGTATGCGAAACAAAGGAATTCAGCTTTTGCAAAACTTTCCACGAAAACTGCTGATTCAACCTTACTGCCTTACTGAACTATTCTGATATGCTAAGCATTATTCATGTTTTCCACTGTGACAAACGTCAAAGTCAAGTTTTCTGTACTAATACTCAAAGATTCACAGGTGGATGGGTAAGTCTGTCTCTTACACAATTAACGTTATTTGAATTTTGATTAAATAGCATAAAACAGAAACGCCAAAATGCCAGAAATTCATTTTGTCAGGCCACAGTCCAACCTAACTTTGCTCACGTCGCATTCATTCATGCAAGTCAGGCTAGGTTCCATTCATAATCGGGTGAACGTAAACATTTTCCATGTCTTTAAAACGTTTACATCGCCACGCTGTGCCATGCCATACCATGGTATGTCGTCATCTTACCTGTCTTCTTAAAACCCACGTAACTTTTATTATCTTTTCAATGCGTATTCTTTCATTTACAAGATGAAAGGTGCTAATGCTCGATAAATCTCTTGATATGGGACACATGTTCTGATATTAGCATCAATTTGTGTCATGACCACATCTTCTATGTAACTCCGACACTTTTAAAAAAATTAACAAAATATAAACATTTTCCATGATGGTTTCCTAAAACCTAACTAAAGTACCTATCTCGAAAACGACTAGAATCTTTGACAATACAAGAAGGATAAATCTAGGATTTCGCAATAATAATGTTTACTTTAAAAATTGAAGGCGATACCTCAAACACTAATTAATCACTTTAAATGCACACCATCCGGTTAACCGTATGACTTGATTTGTATTCATTTCGAAATGCAGTTGAATCCGTCTCATTTGCATTAAAACCGAATCGCAAATCTCAGATATGGTAAACAAATTTGCGTAAATGTGAACTAATTTCCTTTGTAAATGATACTGTAGCACTTTAAATTGCATTAAGTGTTGCATAAAATGGTCAAATAATTTCAGATATTTTCGCAGTTTAGTGTGACTTAACATTGAACTTTAGAAAAATTACCAAATTAATTCGAAATCAGTGGATTCAATCAAAATTTTCTGTGATTAATTGAAATTCGTTAAGACACTTGGAAGTTTCACGTAATATAAAAGTGAATATTTTAAACGCGGATTTTGATCAAACGATAACCCAAATAAGATTAATAACAACAGAAGGGTATTGCTATTTGATATATACTTACTTATATTTAATAAATATTGATTTCTAAAATATAAATAAAATATAATGTTCAAAAAACGATAATAGTGAGCGGAGTGTGAATTATTGTAATCGTTTTTTGAAAGTGACCGCTTTCAATTTATTCACATCCAAATTTGGATGACGACAAGTAAATAATTTTTATAAATCAATGATCCATTGATGACATTTTTTGGTTGGAATTACCAGAAAACTTGTTTTTACACATTTTGCGATGGAAATTAAATTATTTAATCTGAGCGTGGGTATTGTGGACTGAGAATGATGGCGCCATCGGTAAAAACTACGTTTTCAATATTAAAAATTCGTTTATAATCGTGACTATATATCAAGAAAGTGCAAAAAATTTTAATAATTAGCCTTCAATTCGAAATTAAATTCTATTAATGGCGCCACTTCCAAGAGCCTTTGCAATTCACATAAATAGCAGAGTGTAAAATTACCCATTGGGGTGAAAATTTGATGAATTACAAAAAGAAATATTTAAAAAGGATGTGATTACGGTATAGCGGCAGACTTGTTCCTGTCTAGAATGGATTAAGTTTCCACTGAAATTTTATATGGACGAACGATCGTGAGAAACGAACAAAAATTCAAAACGTAATTTTTCACTTGACCGAAATCCATGTCATCTTGAACTGCGAAATTTAGGTTTTCTTAAGCCCTTTAAGTCTGTTTTTATTTTTACTTTATTGAACCTAATAAACTAGAGTGAACTCGATATCCTTTGAATACAACATCTTCCCGGAGCTCATGAGAATACGAAACCAGAGATGAAGGGACACTTTTTGTTTGGCACACAATAATTAGCCTTGACATCCTTAATCTTATTTACACGAGAATTCCCACAGGACGCAGATCTCTAGAGACAGATCGAAATGATCACTAATTCATGTCACAGCAGGTGGATTCTGTCATTGAATCTCTTCGATTTTTACAAGGACTTAAATTCTTTGTGTTCTTAAAAGGATTACACTTGGACTTATGAAATATTCGTGAGATACTTACCACTTGTTGAACTGTATTCTCCAATATAGCGCTTTGTTAAATATCGGACGGTCACAGCTGCAAAGAAATAAAATCTTAATTGAATTTATCGAAAGAAAACAAATCACTTATATCATCTATTGTGGAAGAACCATCACCTACGCAAACGGATTGTTGTATCAACACACTAATTTTGTCAAGTTATAAAAGATAATTGACCGTAAAAATAGTCCAAAAGCAGGTTCAACTCAATTTGTATTGAATACGTGCTGATAATTTATTTTCAGCTCCATTTTTGTACATCATATAAATAATGACGTTTTATTAGAATTTGGATATATGAAGTGATAACTTCCAAGGTGACTTCTTCAGCGTATATGGAATCTTAGAACAAAAATTATGAGCATCACAACAAGATTGTGTAATACCTACTATAATAACCTTAACAGTGATCTTGAGGATAAGATTGTAATTCAAACAGTTGAGAAATTATGTTATGCACGTAAACGTTCATTTTTTGGCAATTTTCACGTCGTCGTTATCGTCGTGTATCATGTTTTGTCATTATAAATTAAAGTAAACTACCTTCAAGGTAGAAAATCAAATAAATTTCATTTCCATTGCAGTACTTCTTCGATGAAGAGAGGAAAATTGAAAAAAACCCCAAAAAATATAAAATCCGTGGGAGTTTGTTGATGGTTTCAATGAATTTTGCTGAAGGTTTAACGTGCATTTTACATAATTTCTTACTTAAATGCTTTCTATATTCACAGGTACCTATTTTCACGGTCAGTTTAAAAGTAAGAAATACAAAAATCAAAACGTGAGTCCGTTTGAATGGGGAACGTAGTCGACGATCAGTTTGTGTAGGCCTATATTACGTGTCTACGAAGTTTGTTTATCTATAAATAATGTTAAATAACCTCTCTAGATGTACATGAATATATATCCACTGACGTTGTCAACAAAGAACGACTTAACTTAACAATTTTGTATTCAAAGAACGACTTTTTCAGCAAATAACGTTTGGAGGCCTCTTAAGATATATTGGAACTTTTACAAATAGGTCAGACAGATGGAAGATTCGAAATGTTTTACGATTAGAATACTTGAGGAAAAAAGTCACTAGAACTACTATAGTAAACGATAAAGTGACAGTAAGTGATATAGTACCGCTACAAATTGGCAAGCTACTTAAATTTGAAAACGTGTCCAAGTATCCACTTTCATTTCACCAAATTAACCCTTAATCTGGGTCACGTATCTTTGTGGTTTTGAAACAATAAAACTGATTTTAGTTGTGTAGTTATTAGCCATATATCATAGATATTATATTCTTCAAAAGGATTGATTCCACCCATCTTCAATCACTGCTAATCGTAAATGATTTCCTTAAACTCTTTAATTTGCCACAATTACCTCTTAAGCTACTTATTTCGTTTATCACAAATTGACCATGATGTACCGATTTGGATGATCGATCTCGCTGCAAGTGATTACCTCAAAAGTGCAACGAACAGAAGTGATTGGCTGACTGGGTCAAATCTTGAATTTTGCGGCTATAACTCAAAATGCAAATAAGGTCACGGTTAATTAAAAAAAAAAAACAATTCAATTTTCGCAAAATGAAATATGAAATACGACCACTTTAGATTTACCGAAATGCAACTTTCCAAATGCATAAGTCATCGAACTTTATTGATTATGGTTATTGTTAAGGCCATCAAAATTCAATGAACTTATAATAAATTTGTCTGTCTTTAAGAAGTTAACTTTAATAGAACTCCTTGAAAATGGACTAGACATTGCGGTGTCTTCACTGACCAAGAAATTGTTGTTCAAATGATGAAATCCAATCAGTGAGGAATGTCAGTGTTTAGTTTTCTATTGAAAAATGTTTATTGCGAAAATTTCGGTAACGATACGTTTGGAAATTCCAGACTTCATGGATAATTTTGGGGGCGACATTTTTTACATTTTTGACATTCCTTCAATTCATTCAATAAATGAGGAGAAAAAATTTGCGGAAATACCTCGTGTGCTGCAAAGATCTTAAGGATCAAATTGCACTTTGCATGCAATTCATGAAGTTAAAGAAATCACGCACATACCTAACTGTAACTGTAAATTATTGTTTATTGAATACTTTGAATCTTTTTAATGGCGCTAACTGTACAAAATGAATATGGGGTCTTAAATCAGATCTCCACACGGTTACCATGATATTCTTGTTAATCCATCATAATAACCAAGTGAATTCAACAAACCTATATCTAATGAAATTGAGGCCTCCAGGAGGGTTCGACGATGATCTATAATGTTTCATGTTGGTTACACGTTGATTCCATCAAACTCCGACTTTGTTTTGATATATGATCATGCAAACGATGCACAGATGTCTACTGAGGTAGCACTTCATTCCAATGGAGATCAGCTGCAATGAAAGCGAACGATATCAGTAGGTGACTATTGCATTATGATCAGTGATGCCAGATAACCCCTCCCCCGCAAAACATTAATTAATGCCGACCAGTAAATGAGTAAATCAAAGTTAATATTTTTTTTTTTGTTTTAAACATATTGGGGCACGTTTCTGGGTGTTCCTCTCGTTTCTTGCATGCAATCAGGCAGTTTCATGTCAATGTTTGGGCTACTGTTTTCTGTCCAGTCCAGATCGTAGATCCGTCATGGTCACCTCGATTTAAATTTCAAAATGTTTTTAACATCTGAGCATCTGTGGCGTCCACAACTGGAATATAATTTCTCTTTTTTCAAATTTCTCCATTTAAACGTCAATTCTACTTGATGTGGGTGGAAATTCCATAAATAATAAGTGGATGTGAACGCAACAATTAAGATTTCCATATCAAAATTTATAATTAACGTTTGATACAAATTATCGATAAGAAATTATAGTGTTTAATGAAATATTTTCATTCCAAGATCACGTTTTATTTCGTAGTGATTGAGATGAAACTAAATATTTGTTGTTGTTTTGAGATTGAGATATTATATTATATTAGAAATTTTACATGTTGTGATGTTTGATACATTTAGTGATGCAGAATCATCTCTACACCTGAATTATATAGAAGTGCAGAAGATTGCAATGATTCTATTTAGGGATGATTTAGGGAATGAAAGTTTACTGTGCGACAAAGCTTTGAAGTTCAAAACGATCCAAATACAATTTTGGAAACCAGATGCGAAATACGGAGATTTCAAGCAGTCTACCCTTTCACCAGTTTCAAACTTCGACCGGTATTTGATATACAAGTACATACATGTATGCCATATTTTGAACGTTGATTTCCACTTATGATATGTGGATCTACGATTTGGTTGCAAGCGCCAAACAAATCTGAACAAATGAATCTACTTGTCACTACTTTGTTACAAAACTTAAGAGGGCGTGAAACCAGCATATCTGATTTCAAGTTCCCGCCAACAACTAAAGTGGTTAATACTTTTCCGCTGTCTTCAGAGCTAACACCATGATGGTTATGTTCCGTTCGTTGCCATAATCTGCTCCAGCACCTACTATAATACGAGATCAAGCAAAGCATCCGTTTATGAATGGAAGAGCCTACTTTTTGTGGTCGTGCATTGAACCGATCAAGCAGCTGTCACATGCGGGCTGTAGCAGTGACTGGTTTGGTTAACATAGGCATTCTGTGAACGATCGTCACACGATGCTGTGATCATATGATCGTGACACAATCTACATAAAGTTTTCATCTGACATTCACACTGGCGGGAGCATTTTCTTGTTCGTCATATTTTGCTGAATTGTCCAATAGCGAAATGCAATATCTTCTTATGCACTTATGTATCTCGAATGCGAATGCACTCTGCAACCACTTCTAAGTTTAACTTTTGTTTTCATTGGATAAATGATAGTGAAAAACGTGTACGTGATGAAAGATGAGCATAGAAGTGCACAAAATACATAATTGGTCTGTCTGCATCAAGAAAGATTGATTATACGGAATGAAATTTGAATATTCCATTACAATGTTGACGTTATTATATTATATCAATCTTTGCTTCACGACACTTTCAAGTCCATGTGCTCTCCCACATGTTGATATTTTCACAAACAAAATATTATTAAGTAGGTGCTTTTGAAAATGAGAATTTTGAAATTTATCACATACAATTCAAATGATATTTCACGTTTTCTCACATAGTAAATAATAATATTAGATTTTATTTCTTTTAATCATTTTGAAGAATTTTATGTGACGACGTTTTTATGAGTTTGACATTAAGAACAATTTAGTGCATAAAAATGGAACTTTATCTTTTCAAAAATAGCTTTTGAATAATATTTGAAATTTCTTACCTGATTTTCCTACTTTGGAGCTTCCTAGTACGACAACTTTTATACGATTCAAATGAGTCATATTAACGGAGTTTTTGTACAGGTACTGTGATAGTATCTGAGCCACATTATCAACTAATTTAGTTGAAATATCAAAAATGAAACAAACTTAAATCAAGTCAATATAAACCAGTATTTTCTTATAAACCACGATACAATTCGCTTTGCTTTAAAACAATTTTTTCACGTTAATTTTAAACAAATTATGTTCTCGAAAAATTGCAAAAATTAAAAATTAAATCACTGTTTAATTACTCATTTTTCCGGTGGTCTACGCAAGACAATATTGACACAAAAAATTATAAACTTCTTGTTGCGTGAAAAACATTTGCGGAATCGAATGCGTTTTTAACGATTTTTGTATGTTTCTTTACATGCACGAAAGATAATCCCCAATTGATATGTCGTATTTTTAAGTCAAAAAAAAAACTTATTAAATAAATTAACCAGTCAAAAAATATCTTTAGCAAGTTAATGATGTCTCAATTTCATGAAGGTATCCGCTTAACTCTTAGTTTTGACAGGGAACTAGGTTTCACCGCTAATTGAGTTTTTGGAGCACTTTCAGCTCGAAATCATATAACTGGCTTTAAGATGTGTTGATGTCTGCTCTTGATTAAATAGCCTGAAAAAATGAAAATATATATTAATTTTAAGTAACACAGTAATAACAAATTAATTAAATTTAAATAAATTTTGAAACTCCTTTCCCTGTCCCCTGGAAATGATGCAGTTACAGAGGGAACAATTCAAGAATGTGCTTGAAAATCTTCGAAAATGCTTTTATATAGGTATACGTTAAACAGATTACAAATTTCAGCAACAAGTTGACTCAAAATGTCTTTACCCATATGAAGGTTTCTTGAAGAAAATATTTGCACAAATATTTACATTCTTCATGAAGGTAAATGTTTTGAAGAATCTGAGATGAACCATACAATCTTAATGTATAAAATCCTAATGGTCGAGAAGCAGAAAATTTATTTCATTCACCGGAGGTGGGATTCACTCTCTGAAAGCGGGATAAATTCATTTTATGTAGATCAAACACAGAATGAATTTCATTCACTGAAGCGCAGAAAATTCTTTTTCTAAACGACGTCATAAATATCTATCAATTTTTATTTTTGCCCGTATTACGACCTTTTTTGTCTAGTGTAAACAATGATGTCTAATGGAATCCTATTTAATGAATATAAAATAACATAGCCAGTTGCACAATATCTGTTCTAGAAATGCTTGAAAGGCCATGCGTCCGTGGTAAATTTTACAAAATTGCATAAACCACAAAAATCTATGGAAATGGAAGTGCGTACTGTTGCAGTGCGTGAAAATATTTTGATTCCATTTAAACAAACGTTTGCAGAAAATTTTACACTATCTATTCAGAAACCTTTGAGAAATACCTTCGAAAATGCGTATTTGACACATTCAAGAGTGCGTTAACAAAGTTATATTGCGAAACCAACTGTCACATGCCATAATAGGCCAGTACAACATTTTTATCAGTAAACGATCTATGGCGGCAAGGCATCACAGTCCGAGAGATTTAAGGTAGTGTTGCAGTGGTCACTGGAAAAAATTCATGTTGTTGCATTATACTGCGATCCCCAGCAGCTATAGAAAGCGACTTAAAAGAACTAAAAGACGTTTTTCAACGTGATTCTGTATGCAATTGCATCTACTACACTTTACATACCAAGGAATGCATGCATGCATGTGACATGGGCAACTTTGGTAGGTAAAAATGCACTTCTGAAATTCTTCAAGTGAACAGCAAATTATAAACAAGTGACGTGACTTTATTTCGTTCTGGAACGACCGAAATTTTAATGTCTTGACAAATTGCTGTTGTCTGTATATTCGGTTTTCGCTTTTCGTTTTACATTTTCCCAATACTGTTTTGACTGCTATACCTTGCTGAGTTATTGGTCTGGTACCACAATAAGCTGCGGCGCTTGGAACTCCATCTACATTGAATGACAAGATAATCTTTGAACGGAATGCAATTACTGTCACGATACTTTTATTTTTCCTGATGAAAGTGAAAAATTCAACAAATGAAATTAATTTCACTTCCTGGTGGTATCTTCACCATTCGGGTTGCCTTGAAATTTAAATCCAGAATGTTAAGTTTCGCACGAAAACTTTCACTGATTCTAACTTAAAAGCATACGTTCACTCTTGTCAACAGGTCAAATCAAATAATTTTTAAATGTTTCATAAAATAATACAAACACCACATTAAAAACGAAATCATCCATATAACAACAACTTCAACATGAGTGAGTGACTGCAAGGTTATCCACCTGGCTTCGGTGTTACCTTTTTCACCATTTATGGTGATGAGGTGTGCAAATTTGAACATTTATTTTTTTTTTTGTATTTTGTTTCAATATCACAAATGACCTAGTGTTAGTTCACCTCAGTTTCGAAGCATAAAATGCTGGGAATTTTCAAGTAACTACAGATGAAGTGCAACTAAGTCAAGATTTTTTCTAGTTTTTCTTTTAGGTAAATAAATTCCAATTCATGTCCATGTCATGTAAACAGAATCAAATTTCTCTGATTGCAATCTCAGAGAATCTAATGAAAACAATTGATTCCATTGGGATTAGATTTTGAGGGAAATTTCATGATGAATATGCGAGAAAGGCGACATTGCTTCGTCTTAAGAACACGAAATGGTAAAAGAAAGTTATTAGAAACAAATTATGTTTATAATTCAAGTACATAGATAGCTACATCTAAACTTTCGGTTTTTGTAAATTGCTTTGAAAGACTTGTAATCAATTAAAACTCCTCATAACTTCATAAAAGGATTCCTTTGAACCAAATTGACATCAATTTAATAACAGGTAATACGTTCCAGTTCCAAGAAATCTGTTATTTTAAAATTATTACCAAGAAAGTGTTTCCTGTCAAATGGGAAGCACCTTGATTAAAAGGAAGTCAGTAAAAATAGTCTCAAATCCGGGTTTGACAAAGAGTGGAATTTTACAATTATTTAGGCAATTCAAAAAAATCTTACTTCGTACATCAAATCAATCAAATCGTTGAGATTTTCCAAGCCCTGGTCAAATAATTTCTTGACTTAAAAAAACTTAATCGATCATCATCGTGTTGAAGATATCAGATGTAAAAAAAAAATAATTTTCGCAATCCACCTATTTCGCATTCGATAAAGTTTTCAACAAAACCATGAAAGTGAAATTTTCAATTCAAATTCCAAATCAATCTTCTTTGGAATTTTATTAAATACACCTGTAAGTTTTGGTTTAGTGATAAATTCAATGGTCAAGTAGTCCTAACTCAAAATCACTTCAGATAACGTTAGCACATCGGCTAAACTTACGAGAGCACCATCAGCGGAAGTCCAGTGAACAAAAATCAAACTACACCTATACATCTTCTTTCCTCACGAGTTTCCATCAACAATTTTCCAAATAGACAGACAAATTGCCAATCTTTAGATACGAATCTTGTAACTTGTTCAATCTGATACTCGTAGGCGCAAGCTACATTCTGAAGATGTCGAAAAATAACAGGCCCACAATCTTTTAAGCGAGCAACATCTTCCAATAAACTTATCCAAGCTGTGTTGAGCTGTCAGCAATGATGTCTTAACGATGGAAATTAGATCTTATGAATGAATTTTTAAAAAACCGTGATCACACTGTTTGCTACTAGATATTACTTGCTTAATATTAGAAATATTTCCTGTGGTAAAAACCAACGTTCTTACACTGATGATTAAAAATAATCTCTTACTAAGAATGTGTAACTGTGAGATTCATGATCCTAGTAAAGGTATCACGTTCTTAGTTAGGTCTGATACACAAGCATTTTTTAGAATTTATGGAAGAATCATTGAAGTCATTTGCCTTAACCATTCAGAGAAGCAATTTATTACTTGAAGTCACGGTTTAAAGATTTAAATCCAAACGAAACGTGGAGGTGTTAACAAGATCTTAATGCATCCTTAATAATTTATGTTTTAAAATTAAGAACAACCAGTGACTCCGACATGGGAATGATATATCAAGTGGTTCTTAAGACTATTTTACTTTTAGCAATAAATTAAAACCGTTCATTAGAGAAATAAAAGCTTCTAGCGAATAACCAAAATATTTCATAAACTATAAAACGAATATCGGAACGACAAATTAAAGCGTTGAGGGCATTACTCGTTTAGCACGTTAAATACACCTGATACACAAGAGTGAAGAATGAGGAATTAAACGACTTGAGGCCGGAATAAATGCTGACCTTAGACTTCCGGTAGGTTGGCGGGAACGAGAACGATAAACTGAGTTAGGCTAAAGTATCACTTAACTATTTTAATAGAAAAGATCGGAATATATTAACCTTATTTTTTATAAAGACGTCTTTATATTTTCAATGAGGAAACAGTTTCGCGAAATATTCGTAAAATTCTCTCAGATACTTATTGAATCCAGAACGAAAACCGAAAATCTGACATTTTCTTTTAAACATATTTTAAAATGTTAGAGTAGATAGAAACATTTAAGTGTAGTTCCTAAGAAATTTATTAGTTGCTATTCAACAGATTTTTGAAACAGACAGTCATTCTATAATGCAAAAGTATTTGAGTGACAAATATCACAATTTTTATGAGAAATATGATCTGACAAATTAAAACAGATATTCGTTACCTAAACTTTACCAATAACAGATAAAGATTGAGCACTCTGTATAACTTAGTAAAAATTCGTTTTATCTCATTACATTTCAAAACCATTAAACAAAATCATGTTGACAAATGTGGATATCGTTCAACTCCGTTTGCAACTATAGAGTCAGTCATCCAGTACAAGCGGATATAGTAGGTACCCAAACGTAAGAGATTGATTTCAACGTCAAAATATTTCATTCAATATTCAGAAAACCGAAAGATCAAAAGTAAACTGACCCAATTCACTATACTGTCAAGTTTTACGAATACAAAACCAACATGTCTGTCAATCTTACCCGACCTCAATATAAGCTAAACTGGCCGCAGAAAATTTACTCTTAAGGACGGATTTAAATTTCCCTACCAATTTCAAGATTTGTCGTTAATTGTTTCAAGAATCATATTTATTCTTGTATCTCGATAATCGTGAATTGAATCTTATAAACAATTTCGAGAAAATACCTTTTTACTCAAAAAACTCCTTATATACATAAAAGTGTACCGATTCCCTTGACGAGCATGTTAACCCGTTATTACCTAACTGATCAAGAAGCATTTGAAATAAACTTCTTCAAAACCTACTTTAAGGATATATAATCATGTTCTACTATGGCGAGTAAATTTCAATCAAAAACACCTTATTCATAATTGGGATGGAAATAGGATATGAATAACACTTACAACTGTCAACTGTTGCTATTTTAGTCAAGTGCAGAAGAGCACAAATGGAGAATCAATAGTTATTAGAATTGTTTAGATATAGTTTTCGAAATCACGCGTCAAATTCACTTATTCCCAACGAAATTGAAACCGCTCCAACTAGTTTAAAAGCGTCGACATAATGATGTTGTATCAAATTGACAAATTATACAAAAATGTTTCACTTTTTATGTTTTGTTTTGTTTAAACCATGATCAAATCTGTGATCAACTTTATTCCAAAATTCATAATAGTGCTGGACAGTATGGTCCAATTTCACTTTTATTGCACAATACACTTTTAAATGAATCCATCATAAATGTTTAAAAATCGCGCCACAAATTTACATGAAAACCTCGAAATAGTCCGCGAAAATTGAAATCTTGTTCTGGACAAATCCACAACGAGTTAGCGAGAAACACTGTGGTTATAAACACATCCACGATCGATCAACAACTGGAGAGCTCGCGCGGCAAACCGCCTCTTTTTGATCTTCCTTCGTCTTTTATGCGAGACGATATTCTGATGAGAAACCCGAACAGGCGGATACTATATTGGCGACGGTTGCATTCCAATTGGAGTTTTTAGTAGTCTGCATGGTCTGGTGGCGATTATTTGTTGTTGTTCGAAGCCAGGTGAGCAACTCCACGTGCTCCATCATGCTGAAGCGTAAACAAAACCAAGATCAAATGCCGACAATTTATGGAGAGATATTATGCCAACCAATGTATTTTCTCTTTTGGATTGCACTCTCTTCCTTTGAATTATATTCTCTTTCGATCTTAGACCACAACCGTTTATGGACAAAGCTAGCTTTCTTAAAATTTATAGCAGAATTGCCACCATGTTGCAGTCTCAGCTAATATCTTCAGCCGTGTTTTATTATGGACTTGATAGCCTGCAGTCCGGATCACGCATCGTTGTTGGAATACATTCAAAAATCTATTACGTTCGTGATCCGTTCTGGATCAAGTGCCTAATAAAACACGGCTTTTGTAACAAGTCCAATATTTAAACGATCGAAATCATACTAAAATAAAAAGAGTTACATTGGTAATCCCTAACTTTTCCGTACCGTTGTCCGTATTTTTTTTCATAAAGAAAAAGCGATAGAACAATACATTTTGTAACAAATTTCGAAAATATTACGATTTTCGACCAAAATCATAGGAAATTGAGTTTTCTGTTGTTCTGATACCCCCATTATTTTTGCAAAATAATAGCAATTTCCTTTGAAGAAAATTAAAAAAAATGCATTATTAGAGTACCTCTCCTTACAAAAGTGTAATTTTTTTAATGTTTTTCTTAGGACAACTACCCCTGGGTCAAATCAAAAATAACTCATCTTCGAACTTAAACTAGGTTTTTGGGATACAAAACTGTTGGCATTTACAGATTTCAATTATCTTCACTACTTTTCCAGTTATAGTGTTAACGCACAGCTACGACGACGACGACGGCAACGACGGCACACGAACGGAAAAGTGTCTCAAAAATGTGTTTTCTTTACGTTTCATGAGTTTTTATGATGATCCAAACTAATTCTAAAAAAAAGTTTTAGGGACCAATTCCTATATTTCTGCTTCTAATATATATAAGTCTAATATATACAGCCTACGCATCATACGAATAATAATCTGAAATGTTTCTTGATCATCAGGAGCGATTCAATACTATTCATGATATCTCATATGATAATATGGTGTATATAAAAATCTTTATGATTGTAAACTGATGAAGTATATAAGCTGATGTGAATTTTAATCGTAATCAAATTAAGTTATGTTTAAAAATTCAATCAGTTTCAATTACCTTATTACAGAGAATAAACTTATATATCCAATACAGACAGATTCATCTTACCTTAATGCCTGAATGCCATCCACGTACAGTCTTCGGGTCTGACAGAATTTATTTGCTCACATGTTATACCTCTCATAGTTTAAATCATTATCAGAGGTACTTGTTCTATTACTTTTCACACAGCAATCATGCAAGGTTCAAATGCGTTGCAAATAGAAAGCACAATACTTGTAATTACTCCGTTCAAGTGTTAAATACCCAAATACAAAAGCAAAAATATATATAAATTTTTAGAATTTTATTTTTGAAACTCAATGCATCAATGCATGGATTTAAATTTTTTTTCCAAATTGGGAAAATTTCGATGCTTTAATTTAATTTCTGTGGAATGTTTACGTTTTACTAAAGAAGTCCTACGCCTTTATAAATGAGACAATGGCTTCGTTATCAAACACAGAACATAGCGCAAAGCGGTCCCAATATCTGCCTTCTAGAAAACGTAATAATAGAAAAATTCGTTAGAATGAATGAATATGCTTTTTTCTCTTTCATTATTTGATTATTATTATTTAATTAATTGACTTGATAATTGTTAATTTTTTAATTTCAAACATGGAACAATCTATATTAAAATTGATCATATTGTTCTATAACGTATAATTCATCAATGGAGGTTCTGTAGTGATATTTGCCAGCGGATCTAGTATCTCAGCAGCTGGTACAACAGCTTGTGGAAACCCGTTTAAAATCTGTTTAACTTCTTCAGGTGAGCAACAGAATATTAATCCAAGAGAGGGCATTCGTCGGGTATACTGCAGTTGCTCCAGCCAATCGATAGCATCACAAATATCTTTGCAAATAGGAGCGGAATTTAACCAAGAGCCCTAAAATTGTCATTATTAAATTCACAACAAAACAAATTTTGAATAAGCTGATATACGTCCATAAATGGGGAATTAACACCAATTACAACTACATCTATGGTAACGCTCGAATTTCTTTGTCTCACATAATTCCAAATGTATAGTGGAACTGGTATCATCTTCGAATTTACCTATAAACAAACAAGTGAAACCGAAATATACATTATATTATATCTATAAATGCACACTTACATTAAATTTCAATTGTTTAGTTTGCTTACTCCCGTCGAAATAGGTATAATTGAGAGGGTGAGAAGTTCCAGCATACACATCAAGGTCCATCATTTTTGATTTTTGTTTCAACAGCTTTTCGTATAAATTCCAGTTTCCTTTCCTTAACGGCGTCCACCAAAACACTTTTGACCAATTGCCGTAATTGGGCTCATCAAAGAAAGGATATGTTAAGCCTTTAGGAACTAGAGAATGGCTTTCGAAGTCTATGACTTCTGAAAAATTCCCCAAAAATGAGTTAAGTTGAATTTGTTTTTCACTTTCGCTAAAAATCATATAAAAATCAAAACATGAAATAAAATTTTACTTTATCACCTCATCCAATTTACCTTAACGTAAGGACATCAACCTTCTGACCGATATTTGGACTTGTTATTGGTGTAGACGTGAAGCTTGGGTTGTACTTTACCTTGAAAATACAAATTAAAAACAAAAGTTAGCAACCTCAAACATGATTCATCATCACATCACTTTTAATCAATTTACAGTATCTGCCAAACACTTCAGTTTTCATACTATCAAGTAATTTTTGATCGAAAAGTTAAACCTTAGCTTGCAAATTCAAAGTAAATTCAAAACAAGAATTGAGACAAACCTGATGCTGTAAAACTGGGGATCGGTCAGCAACTACAAAATGTATGAATTCCGTAGTGAATTTGTCTAAATCATAACATATTTCAGCGTATATCACCGGCACATTTTCAACTGTATTGGCTATAACATACGAATTTTTAGGACATTCAGCAACTGGATGCTCATGGACATCATTGCCCCCGGAGGAACAAGAAAGGAGGTTTTGTGAGGTGTGACAATTACTATTTTCTATACTTTCATAGTTTGACGGGATTATGCTGAATTCGCGATCCTTGTCCTTGCAACTAACAATCACTGTATCTGACTTTACGTGGCGACGATTTTTTATGCACAAGTCACTATGAAAGTAAAAGTTTAAAAACATTAAAAAAGAATTTTCTAAAAAATGTTACTTAAAGTATCCACTGCAATATGCTGTTATGTTTTGCCACCGTGGTATTACTATTGGTTTCTGAACGTTCGGAAGGAGTAATGTTTTCGTTCCAAAATCCTGTAGAAATATTGCACCTCCTTTGTAATTCGAAAACGAACAGTCACAAGATACCCAAGACCGGAAAAGTGTCACTAACAACACCAAATTAATAATCTTCAGCATTATTATAAACAACTTCGTTCTAACCGCTGTGGTTCGTATGCTACGAGAAACTTGATTTCACTGCGCAGGTATCTACCTGAGCTATCCATTTATTTCAGAAAGAACAAGATTCTCTCCGAGTGTTCTCTGATACTTGTTTCTAATACGAGTTTGGTATTTGTATATTGGCAATGGCCCAACAATTATGATAACTTTGTGTGCCCACTTCGCTTGCCAATATGTGAGTGCATGTTATGAGCATAGAATATGTCAAAAAACCTCAAGAACACGAATTTTCATTTGTAGGATCGAAAATACCGAGAATGCAAAAATCCGTTCCTGGAATCATGTTTTCAACCAGAGCTGGAGCAAGAAAAGGAAACTTTGTACTTTTTGAGGTTCTCCACACGACGCGTCGCCCGAGTTTTTATAGTTGCTTATCATTAGCTCTTATCAATTTCATGTTTGTGGTTTTGAGGTTTTGAGAATATTATTTTATCGAAGTTGTTTGAACAATATCAATCGCCTCGATTTGCGGTTCGAAACAAATTTTAAGTTTTGTGGTTGATTCGAGAATGAAAATTTGAGAAACAAATGAACTATGTTAGAAGAATACAGAGTTTTGCATGAGAATGAAAATATCAGGATATAAAAATTAAATGTGGCTTAGAAACAACTTATACTTAGAACAACTATTAAAATGCCTTAGAACAGACGATGGTACTGCATCCTGGCTGTTGACTCAGTTGGAGTTTCTATATTTATAAATGGTTTAATTTGTCCATCAATTCCATCACGTGAAATTGAAGTCTCTTCCATTAGTGATCATGTACGGACAGTCAAAGCTTTCGATGAGATAAGTTCAATTCCATGTAACTGGTATTTTCTTCATCTTAGTACTACCTCCTTTAGGGAAAATATTTGTAGCCAATCCTTAATTCTATCGAAAACATACAAGAGAAACCAAATATTCTAAGGCAGTTCGAATCAGATCTCCCAATCAGCTTAAACTCAAAATTAAATTTAGCTCAGCGACCTTCTGCAATTTACAGAATTTTCGCATTTCAAAGACTTATCAAACCAAAGAAATATCAAGTCCTTGAGAACGAATGATCTGTAATTGAACCGCTTTTGTCAAAGCTTAGAACAAAGAGAGCACTGATTTAAGAATAAAGGGTTCTCTTTAATTTTGAGAAATAATCTTCTGAAAGGCAAAGAATGAAACAGAGCGTTTAACCACTACAAATCATATTACAAACCATTATAAAAGTAATTGTATCGTTCATTGGTTTGTTGATCAAATTGCTGAATACAATTCAATTCAAATCAAAGAAGAAGAAAATTGTAGGTTAATTGATTTCTAATATTATTTATAAACTAAATCTTAGATCTATAATAATAGTCGTCAGCCGTCACTATCTCCGCCATAGATGACATCAGTTTCCATTGTGCTTTCAGTCTGATACTCAAATGTGGAGTTTAGGACTTGATTTGGCACCGAATCTGGCATATCAGTAGGTGTCACCACTTGCGGAAATCCATTCAAAATATTCTTGACTTCCTCAGATAAGCAACAGAAAATCAATCCAAGAGAGGGCATGCGTCTAGTATACTTCAGCTTATCCAACCAATCTAAAGTGTCACAAATATCGTTGCAAATGTCTGCTGAATTAACCCGTGAGTCCTAAGGTTATCAATAGTTAATTCACAACAAAACATATTTCAATATAAGCTGATATACTTCAATAAATGGGGAATTAACACCAATTATAACCACGTCTATCGAAACGTTCGAGTTTCTTTGCCTCACATAATTCCAAATGTAGAGTGGAACTGGTATCGTCTTCGAATGTACCTGCAAACAAACAAGTGAAACTAAAATTTATACATTTAAATGTGCCTTTGGAAAGCTTACGTCAAATTTTAATTGTTTAGTTCGTTCACATTCGTCGAAGTAGGTAAAGTTGAGAGGGTGAGAAGTTCCAGCATACACATCAATGTCCACCGTTTTTGATTTTTGTTTCAACAGCTTTTCGTATAAATTCCAGTTTCCTTTCCTTAACGGCGTCCACCAAAACACTTCTGACCAACTGCCGTAGTTGGGCTCAAAGAAAGGATATGTTAAACCTTTAGGTACAAGAGAATGGCTTTCGAAGTCTACGACTTCTGAAAACTCCCACAAGAACGCCTTAAGTCGAATTTGTTTTTCACTTTCACTATAAATCATATAAGAATTTAAACAATTTTTCTTTATCACCTTATACAATTTACCTCAAACTGAAGCCTTCAACCTTCTGGCCGATATTTGGACTTGTTATTGGTGTAGAAGTGAAGCTGGGATTGTACTTTATCTTTGAAAATTAAATAATACACGAATAAGCGAACGTATCACATCCTTACACTGTCTAAAATCAAAATTCTTTAACTCTAGCCTTGCGTGCGAAGAAAACAAATATATAACACATAGACATCACCCAACTCATTTGAAAGTTTGTAATGAATTTTTTATAACTCTAATTTTCCCTTGCAATTTTTAAATAAATTCACAAAATGTCTCAAACAAACCTGTTGTTCCAAAACTGGGGATCGGTCAGCAACTACAAAGTGTACGAAATCTGTACGAAGTTTATCTTGGTCATAGCATATTTCAGAGTATATTACGGAAACGTTTTTGACTGTATCGGCTATAACATACGAATACTTCGGACATCCAACTACTGGATGTTCAAAAACATTGTTTTCTTCAGGGAAACAAGCAAGCTGACGGTTCGATTCGTAGCAATAATTCGAATATAAGAATTGTGACGGGTTAATATTTATATCATTACCCTCACAACTGATAACAATCGTATCAGGCTTCACATATCGACGATTATTTGTGCAGATATCTCTGTCAAAATAATGATTTAAATACATGAAGGATACAAAACTTTGTAATAAATATATAAAACCTACTTAAAATATCCACTGCAATATGCTGTTATGTTTTGCCAGCTTGGTATTGTTATAACGTTTTGGACGTTCGGTATAAGTAATGTTTTTGTGCCATATCCTTGCAAAAATATTGTTCTTTGATTGTAATTTGAAAACGAGCAGTCACCAGATACCCAAGCTCGGAAAAATGTTATAATTAGCGCCAACCGAATTATCTTCAACATAATTTTTGAAAATTTTCTTCACTAGTATACAAGGAGACTTTAAACTGCACTGCGCAGAAAACATTCTGAACAGTTAATTTATTTAAGAAATCTCAGTCGTTATCTTGAACTATGGAGCAATTCTTATCTATGGTTGTTGCACACTCTTAAGGATTTTAACATTTCGGAATTTCCGCAAAGTTTCATGGTGATAATTTTATAGCTTTTCGTTCTTAAAAGATTGGCAATGTCAAGATAGATCAACTGTGGAATAAACTATCAAATAATTTATCCACGCGATTTTCTTGAGATAAATATTTATCCATTGGATAAAGTGACAATTCTAAATAATTTGGAATTATTGTATTATGTCTTTGAAATATTGTTTATTTTTGTAAATTAGTATTCATTTATATAATCTATAATCTATATATAAATAGGCGACACGTATTTTTGTTATCCCTTTTACAGGAAACCAGGTGGAATTACCAGCATAAAAATTATACCATTCGAAAGATTAGTTTTTCCTCTATGTGCATCACCTGATTTTTTTTCTTAAATTTAATTATAAATTAGTTTAATTTTAAATTGAAATTAAAAAATTCAATGGGATAGTATGTGTGAATTGAGCACACGTATAGCGTAGATGATGCTTTTGGGAAGAATTTGTGCGTGTGAATGTTTTACTTTTTGCCTGGAAGTATGCAACCATATGTGATTTTTTGGTTTTTGTCCCCGATAAATGGCAAGTACTAAATTAGTCGAAAATCAAACCAAATGGATCAATCTTCTACTGCGGACACAAACCAAAAGAATCCACATATAATTGCATTCGTTTACGAAAAAATTAAAATATAGAACATACTTATTTAACATTATCATTTGCATAGATCATACGTTCGACTGAATAAACAACCATTTATGCCAAATACGTGCATTCTTTTCACTCAAACCTAATATCTATGCCAATGATAATGTGAGGGGCAAATGCAGCCATATCACAGACAATATTCACATGTTCATTCTTTTGTTTTTTGCCTGGAAGAAGGCAACCGTTGGCTAATAAAATTGCATTCTTCCAGACAAAAGCCAAAAAAATGAACATATGGCCACAGACAATAATATGGATGCATTACCACAGACAAATTTAAAGCCATCGTTTACTTATACCATTGTTTTTTGCTAATTTGATAAAAATATATGCAAATTTTATTTCAAAAAATATGGAAAATCACAATTTTACAGTAATTTCTAGAAAACGCGAAGTTATCTTTCAAGAATATTTATGGAAAGCGAACGAAAGTCTGAATTTTATCATGTTTCCCAACTTTTGTATGGACCCACATTTAAAACATAATTTAGAGAAATATGATATATGGCCAAAAGTTGGGAAATGAAAAAATAATGTGGGTTGGACCCCCTAGAATGCTTGATTTAGGCGCTACGAGCAAAAAACTGTTTAAAATTGAAAATCTGAAATTATATCATATTTCCAAACTTTTGTGCACTCACCTTTAAAACCTCAATTTAGAGAAAAAAGAAAAGGTAGGCAATGAAGGTTGGTACGTTTGTACGGAAATTCCAGATATATTTTATTTACAATATACAATGTATTTCCCACAACTTCATAATTTAGTTAAAAACCACATGATCCACGGTTCATGTGGTTTATTGAATCGTATCCCCGTCTGTATCAGAGATGGTAAATGCAGCAAAAGCTTTTCTAAGGACTTTTACAATACAACTCAGGGCAATGTTAGATGCGCCGTGTTAATGGTACAACAGTTGACTTTCGTGGCCACTCAGTTGACAACCGTTATGCTGTTCCTTAAAATCCATATCTTTTAGCGAAATTTGATTGCTACTTAAATGTGGAAGTTCTTGGCATAGTTAAGAGCCTAAAATATATGTACAAATATGCTCATAAGGGATACGACTGTGCCTCATTACAGTTTCGAAGAGTTTGAGGTGGAGTTGATGGCAAATTTTATATAAATGAAATCGATAGCTTTTTGTCCGGTCACTATGTTGGATCTACGGAAGCTAATTGGCGCATGAATGAGTATCCAATGCATTACCAGTCACGTAATATATTATAGTTCGACTTGAATGTTACTTGCCTCACCGGCAAAATGTAGTCTTTAGGGAAGGAAATGTTCAACAAGCTCTTACAATTCACAGAAGAACAAAATTGAATGCATTCTATGAAATCAATCGAATTAGTTCTTCCGAGTTTCTATATACAGAGACGCCGATACATTATATTTAGGTAGATAAAGAAAAGAAATCGAAAAACCTCAAAGAGGAAGTAGTAGAGCTATTGCTACATTATTTTATGTTTTATGTTGAGATGTTCCATTTGAGACTATTTTGCTTCGTGTTCGAGGTGCCATCAGGATTTGGGTACTGTTGGGAACATTATTTACTGCACATTTTCAGCACATGCACGACGTATCGCATGAAATTATGGAGAGTGGCGTGAATATTTATTAGAAGTAAAAGAGTGTAAGTCCTCTCAGCAGTTAAGAGAGTTAGTTGCCATATCCTTTTTGTGGTATGAACTTTCCTACAAATGCTTCAGATTTCTGGAATGAATTCAAAATTTTCATGTGTGAAAAATTTTTAAGAAACTCTTCAGAAAATGATTCATAGAACCGTGCTTTATTAGCTATTTAAGAAATTTTGTTCAGTAAACGATTCATTCGGTACTCCAACTAAACTTTTCGGATATAAGACTATTTTACTCTGTGGCGATTTTTGACGAATATTGCCACCTACATCTCACGGTACACGTGTACCACTTATTGAGATACCACTTATTGCCTTACTTCATGGTCCAAAATTTCAAAATTCCACAAAATAACTTTTACTCAAAACATGAGAGCTTTACCTCATGAGATTGAATTCGTTGAATTTCTTAAATCTCTTGGTAATGGAACTTTACCCACATTTCCAGATTACAGCCAAGATGTTATTGAAATTCCTTCCCATTTAGTTAGCTGCAACTTCGTGATTCCAGATACTTATGGCAATGTATCTGAAACCATAAAGTCTAACGATATTCTCAATTCGGTTATATTAGCACCCAAATATGAAGGCTGTACTTTCATTGATGCAGAAATCTTTAACAGCCTGGCCGGAGAGAATTGAATATATTTGAGTTCCGATAAAATCTTGAGTGATGATTATAGAGAGCAAAATAATTTTCCAGTAGAATTTTTAAACTCAGTTGATGTAAGTGGGCTCCCGATCCCACAAATTTATTTTAAAAACCAAATTACATACTTTTACTTATTAGTAATTTGTGTACAGGACATGACTTGCTTGGTCAATGGTACACCTTTTCGTTTAGTTCAAATGCAAAAAAAAATTTTATGGATTGTGAGATTTTAGCAGGAGTTTTCCGAAACACACGTATTTTGACACGTGTGACGTATTTTTGCCTTTTTCCTTTCAAGAAACTCAACTTCCCGTCATTCTGGCTTTTGTGGTGACAATTAATAAATCCCAGGGGCAAACGATTCAAAAATCAGGAATCTTACTCAAACAACCTATATTTTCTCACCGTTAATTGTATGTTGTAGCCAGTAGAGTTAGATCGCTTAACCGATTGCGTGCTTATATGTATTTCTGAAACACAAAGCCAATGTCATTTGGCAGAAGATGAAAGGATTTTTACAAAAAGTATTTTGTATGAGAAAATTTTAAGATCTTTTAAGATCCGCAACCGTAAGGTTTTTGATAATTATAGATAGGGCCTCATTCAATATAGATGTACTTTGCGGTGCAAAATGAGCTGAAATGATTGCTACTACAGTCTGAACTAAATAACCTTTTTACTTACAATGCTACTGTATATATAGCTCCATGCGCGAGCTATTAGAGTGAGCGGAGCGAACGGCGGGGGTTGGCGAGCGTAGCGAGCAGGGGGCGCCCCCCTAGTATTAATAAATGGTTTAATTTGTCCCTCTCTTCCATCAATTCCATCACGTGAAATTGAAGTCTCTTCCATCAGTGATCATGTACGGAGAGTCATAGCTTTCGATGAGATAAGTTCAATTCTATGTAACTGGTTTTTTCTTCATCTTAGTACTACCTCCTTTAGGGAAAATAATTATAGCCAATCCTTAATTCTATCGAAAACATACAAGAGAAACCAAATATTCTAAGGCAGTTCGAATCAGATCTCCCAATCAACTTAAACTCAAAATTAAATTTAGCTCAGCGACCTTCTGCAATTTACAGAATTTTCGCATTTCAAAGACTTATCAAACCAAAGAAATATCAAGTCCTTGAGAACGAATGATCTGTAATTGAACCGCTTTTGTCAAAGCTTAGAACAAAGAGAGCACTGATTTAAGAATAAAGGGTTCTCTATAATTTTGAGAAATAATCTTCTGAAAGGCTAAGAATGAAACAGCAGGAATTAACCACTACAAATCATATTTCAAACATATTTCATTATGAAGTACGACTTTGCGAAAATTTTCCACAAAAATTTTAAACCTGAAGTCGCATTAATTGTATCGTTCATTGGTTCATTGATAAAATTACTGAATAAAATTCAAATGTAATCAAAGAAGAAGCAAATTGTAGGTTAATTGATTTCTAATATTATTTATAAACTAAATCTTAGAGCTCTAATAATAGTCGTCAGTCACCGGAGTCTCGCTTGTACCATAGAATTCAGTAAAATCCATTGCGCTTTCAGTCTGATATTGAAATGTGGAGTTTAGGACTTGATTTGGCACCGAATCTGGCATATCAGTAGGTGTCACCACTTGCGGAAATCCATTCAAAATATTCTTGACTTCCTCAGATAAGCAACAGAAAATCAATCCAAGAGAGGGCATGCGTCTAGTATACTTCAGCTTATCCAACCAATCTAAACTGTCACAAATATCGTTGCAAATGTCTGCTGAATTAACCCGTGAGTCCTAAGGTTATCAATAGTTAATTCACAACAAAACATATTTCAATAAGCTGAAGCTGATATACTTCAATAAAAGGGGAATTAACACCAATTATAACCACGTCTATCGTAACGTTCGAGTATCTTTGCCTCACATAATTCCAAATGTAGAGTGGAACTGGTATCGTCTTCGAATGTACCTGCAAACAAACAAGTGAAACTAAAATTTATACATTTAAATGTGCCTTTGGAAAGCTTACGTCAAATTTTAATTGTTTAGTTCGTTTACATTCGTCGAAGTAGGTAAAGTTGAGAGGGTGAGAAGTTCCAGCATACACATCAATGTCCACCGTTTTTGATTTTTGTTTCAATAGCTTTTCGTATAAATTCCAGTTTCCTTTCCTTAACGGCGTCCACCAAAACACTTCTGACCAACTGCCGTAGTTGGGCTCATCAAAGAAAGGATATGTTAAACCTTTGGGTACAAGAGAATGGCTTTCGAATTCTACGACTTCTGAAAACTCCCACAAGAACGCCTTAAGTTGAATTTGTTTTTCACTTTCACTATAAATTAAATAAGAATTTAAAAATAAAATGTTTCTTTATCACCTCATCCAATTTACCTCAAACTGAAGCCATCAACCTTCTGGCCGATATTTGGACTTGTTATTGGTGTAGAAGTGAAGCTGGGATTGTACTTTATCTTTGAAAATTAAATAATACACAAGTTAGAGAACTAAAACATGATTCATCATCACATTAATTTTACAGTATCGGTTAAGTTACTTCCGAGCACTTCAGTTTTCACAATACCAAGAGATCAAGCGATTAGTAACTTTTTTATCCTTAAGTTTTCCTTTACAATTTTAAATTAAATTCAAAACAAGAATTGATACAAACCTGATGCTGTAAAACTGCGGATCGGTCAGCAACCACAAAATGTATGAATTCCGTACTAAATTTATCTAAATCATAACATATTTCAGCGTATATCACCGGCAGATTCTGAACTGTATCGGCTACAGCATACGAAGATTTAGGACATCCAATAACTAGATGCTCATAGACGTTATTTCGACCGGGGAGACAGGAGAGTTCACTGTTTGAGTTGTAGCAGTACTCCGTATTTTTGTAGTTTGATGGGTTAATGCTTATATGATCACTGCTGCTGCAACTTATAACCACCGCATCAGGCTTCACATATCGACGATTATTTGTGCAAAAATCTCTATTAAATTAATGAAATAAATACATAGAGAAAACAAGTTTATAAAAATATTTACTTAAAGTATCCACTGCAATATGCTGTTATGTTTTGCCAACTTGGTATTAATATAGGTTTTTGAGTGGTCGGTACAAGTAATGTTTTCGTCCCAAATTCTTGCAAAAATATTGTTCTTCCTACATAATTTGAAAACGAGCAGTCACAAGATACCCAAGATCGGAGAAGTGTCACTAACAGCACTAAATTAATAACTTTCAACATAATTATTGAAAATTTTCGTTTTGAAGTGGTTGTGGTTTGTATACCAGGAGATACTAAAGTACACTGAAGAGAAAACTTCCTCAGCAGTCTATTTATTTGCAAAATCTCAATGTTATTTCAGCACATTTAGTATAGAACAACTTCTTTCGTTGTCGGGGAAATCCCAGTTTTTAAAGCTCAAATTCGCAACAGCATAAATGCCGCCTTATCTTATCTAGACTTGTTGTTTTTGTTACAGAGTTGCATATGGTGCACAAATTCATACTGCATTCATGTGCAATGCATAATGTATTGATTGTTAAAAGCAAATGATTTTGATGACTTTCGATTTTGTTTTTCTAGAAAAAGTATGAACCTCTTAAGACGCAAATTAATTTATGAGTTGCGAAATGGAACGTTAAAAACGTCCTAGCGAAGCATTTTGAAGAGTTGAAGCAATATTGCGCAATTCATTAAAATTTAAAAGATCACATACAGATTTATTTTCCACCAGGTTTGACGCTGCGTAAAACAGTGATCAATATGGGTTGACTTCTAAGCCCGTTAGTAATAATCTCTGAAATTTGCACTGGTTGTACAAAATACCTATATTTGACCTCACAGGACTTTAATCACCAGGAGAGACTCTGGCTTTCCCGGAAGATATCTTTCCTTTCATTGTCATGATGATGGCCTGTAGTGATGAAAGTGCAGAGGAAACGAAGGTTGATCAATTCAATTCATTACTGAACCTCAGATCAACAACCTCTTCTTTGATCTTCGAAGAAGTTCGCTTCAGACTTTGGAGCAGCTGGGCATTCGGAGTTTCGCAGCTCTGGATGCATTTCAGTTCTAGAATTCATGGGAAATTTGTTTAATTTTTAACCTACGAAAAAACGGAGGAGGTTCTCAAGTCAACGCGTATAGTTTTTTTTTTATTTATGACCACGCATAACTTTTTACAGAGTAGTCCGATTTTGATAATTCTTTTTTTATTGGATAGGGTAAACCTCGATGTTGGTCTCATATAAACTCCTACCCTAAGGGTGGGAAAATAGGGGTGATTTATTGTTCACTCAAAGATTTTAATGCGGAGTTGTGTATTACAACAATAACAGTTAATAGCTAACGTAAGGTAGGTAGCTATTTTAAAAGTAATCAAAAATTTAGCATGTAGTTATAAGTAGATTATAGCCACAAAAAATTGTAAAATAAAAACTATTTAACAAAAAATTTAAGCCGCCGAAAAAACTGAAAAGCAAAAAATAATAAGCCTTTTTTATTTAACCTTAATAATAACTAAGTTCTTAACCTAATGTAAGTATACGTAAGTAATTGTGAGTCGGCGCCAGTTTTTATGAAGTTGAATAGTTTCATTTTCTTGGTTATGTTCATGTAGCATTTTGCAATGATTGTCTTACACTTAGAAACGTACTTTGGACAGTCCTCTAAAATCATCAAAAGTATTAAGTCCATCGACTTGTACTTGAGAAGAAAGTATAGACCGCTATCCAATCAGCTTGTCGTAAACCCGAGTGACTATCGAATCGATTTTTAATAAGTGTTTCAAAAGGTTTGCAAAAGCATAAGCAGCGAGCTAGCTGTTGGACGAATACGTTTTTGTCCGCTTTGTCTATAAAATTCAAATATGATTTTTTCCATTCCGAAAGAAATATTCAGAAGGATTAATTTAAAGCATGTAATTGGTTAGCTGGAACTTGTGGAGAACATAATTTGTCAGGTGCTTCAAATAGGGCATCCTGATTAGAGCCAATACAGTAGGTATCAACTTAAAAATCTTTAGTAAGTTCATTCTCATTCAGCCCCTTCAAATCCCTGATTAGGACTTTGCTAGTATGCCTGACTTTTTGAAATATGTTTACTACACAAAAAAATATTATATAAATAATATTTGTTTATATGTATAATAGTTTACGAGCTGCCTGGGTCGAAAATATAGCATAATCACTGCTGACACACATTAAAACACATAAATAAACACTATAATGATAACATATTTGTTCAAAAATTAATAATTGATTCTTAAGACTTAATAATCGTATTATACAATACAATAAACAAATGTATCGAATCGAATCGTTTCCTTAATGCAAATGTCTGATGCAACTAGGTATGTAGTTTCCTGAAAATTTAATCAATTTCCATTTTATAAGTATATAATTACAAGGAGGCCTATTAGTCCTTAATTTCGCATAAATAATAGAGTTTTATTTAATTAAATCCTAGTTTTACAGGGACTAATACAAATATTTTGCCAGCGTAAAACTTGGCAATAAAAAATAGGAACCAAATGAGCTTAATTATATTTCAGAGATGATGGTTTGTCGTCTTCACAACAAGGATGAAGCATCGATCACAGAAGCAGACTTCAACGCGAAGCTGTCGCCAATGTTAGTTTTTTATATGAGATCAAATGGAATATTTTATGTAATATGATTTTAATTTTATTAATAATATTGAATATTGCATACCATTTGTTTTTTCTCTTTCAATATTAAGTCTTTAAATTACTTTTTGTAATTTCGCATACATTTGAGGATAAATTATTTTTTTGCACAAAATCGGGCCCTGACTGGGCGGCATCATGGCTGACAGGAAAGAAATTCAGGAATTGATGTTCATAGCGTTTCATCCCTGTGTAGAAATAAGGCAGGCAATTCGAGCCCCTACCAGTCCCTATATTAAATTTGCACGCGGAATTCTTGAAAACATTCTAATTTCTTTTTTTAAATAATTCGCTCGCTGGCTCTCAAATAGTCAGAATTTCATTGGATTTTAAGAAAGAAAATTCAGAATACTCAGGCGCGGATCCACGGGGGGGGGGGGGGGCAATGGGTGCAATTGCCCCCCCCCCCTTAATCGTCCGACCACACAGACCACATTTGCCACACAGGAGCAATTAGATGGCGAACAGTAACAAGAGATTGGAATTTATTATCTAGGAACCCTGTTATGTTTTATTTTAAGATATCTCTTCAGAATATATTGTTTTGTTTATCTCTTTATATGTGTTTTTATTATATATATTTTAAGATAGACAAACAGAGCATTATCAAATCTGGACAAACCGAAATTCATATTTTTTTTATTTATCAATTTTCTGGAAGATAAAGCAGGGGAAATGAGCTAAGATTGCCCCCCCCCCCTCAACCAAATCCTGGATCCGCGCCTGAGAATACTGGATCATTTACTTTTTCACAATCTGCCGACCTGAAAGCCATTTGCTGCTTGATGAACACAATAAACTCTTGAAACGCTATCCTAGTTTACAACACGGAATGTTTGTTTCTAAATCAACCAGAGCACAATTTTCAACGCGTAACTAGCGCAATATCAATTTTAGTTTTGATCAATTTTACATTATAAACGAATTTGAACTTCTTTCTTTTTATTAGATTTTTACAAATTTTAAGCAGTAAAGTTGATTATAATGCACACTCGTTTATTTAAGAAATTGCTGAATACAATTCAATTCAAATCAAAGAAGAAGAAAATTGTAGGTTAATTGATTTCTAATATTATTTATAAACTAAATCTTAGAGCTCTAATAATAGTCGTCATTCACCGCAGTCCCAATTGTATCATAGAATTCAGTAAAATCCATTGCGCTTTCAGTCTGATATTGAAATGTGGAGTTTAGGACTTGATTTGGCACCGAATCTGGCATATCATTAGGTGACACCATTTGCGGAAATCCGTTCAAAATATTCTTGACTTCCTCAGATATGCAACAAAAAATCAATCCAAGAGAGGGCATGCGTCTAGTATACTTCAGCTTATCCAACCAATCTAAAGTGTCACAAATATCGTTGCAAATGTCTGCTGAATTAACCCGTGAGTCCTAAGGTTATCAGTAGTTAATTCACAACAAAACATATTTCAATAAGCTGAAGCTGATATACTTCAATAAATGGGGAATTGACACCAATTATAACCACGTCTATCGAAACGTTCGAGTTTCTTTGCCTCACATAATTCCAAATGTAAAGTGGAACTGGTATCGTCTTCGAATTTACCTGCAAACAAAGAAGTGTAACTAAAATTTATACATTTAAATGTGCCTTTGGAAAGCTTACGTCAAATTTTAATTGTTTAGTTCGTTTACATTCGTCGAAGTAGGTAAAGTTGAGAGGGTGAGAAGTTCCAGCATACACATCAATGTCCACCGTTTTTGATTTTTGTTTCAACAGCTTTTCGTATAAATTCCAGTTTCCTTTCCTTAACGGCGTCCACCAAAACACTTCTGACCAACTGCCGTAGTTGGGCTCATCAAAGAAAGGATATGTTAAACCTTTAGGTACAAGAGAATGGCTTTCGAAGTCTACGACTTCTGAAAACTCCCACAAGAACGCCTTAAGTTGAATTTGTTTTTCACTTTCACTACAAATCATATAACAATTTAAACAATTTTTCTTTATCACCTCATCCAATTTACCTCAAACTGAAGCCATCAACCTTCTGGCCGATATTTGGACTTGTTATTGGTGTAGAAGTGAAGCTGGGATTGTACTTTATCTTTGAAAATTAAATAATACACGAATTAGCAAACGTATCACATCCTTACACTGTCTAAAATCAAAATTCTTTAACTCTAGCCTTGCGTGCGAAGAAAACAAATATATAACACATAGACATCACCCAACTCATTTGAAAGTTTGTAATGAATTTTTTATAACTCTAATTTTCCCTTGCAAGTTTTAAATAAATTCACAAAATGTCTCAAACAAACCTGTTGTTCCAAAACTGGGGATCGGTCAGCAACTATAAAGTGTACGAAATCTGTACGAAGTTTATCTTGGTCATAGCATATTTCAGAGTATATTACGGAAACGTTTTTGACTGTATCGGCTATAACATACGAATACTTCGGACATCCAACTACTGGATGTTCAAAAACATTGTTTTCTTCAGGGAAACAAGCAAGCTGACGGTTCGATTCGTAGCAATAATTCGAATATAAGAATTGTGACGGGTTAATATTTATATCATTACCCTCACAACTGATAACAATCGTATCAGGCTTCACATATCGACGATTATTTGTGCAGATATCTCTGTCAAAATAATGATTTAAATACATGAAGGATACAAAACTTTGTAATAAATATATAAAACCTACTTAAAATATCCACTGCAATATGCTGTTATGTTTTGCCAGCTTGGTATTGTTATAACGTTTTGGACGTTCGGTATAAGTAATGTTTTTGTGCCATATCCTTGCAAAAATATTGTTCTTTGATTGTAATTTGAAAACGAGCAGTCACCAGATACCCAAGCTCGGAAAAATGTTATAATTAGCGCCAACCGAATTATCTTCAACATAATTTTTGAAAATTTTCTTCACTAGTATACAAGGAGACTTTAAACTGCACTGCGCAGAAAACATTCTGAACAGTTAATTTATTTAAGAAATCTCAGCCGTTATCTTGAACTATGGAACAATTCTAATCTATGGTTGTTGCACACTCTTAAGGATTTTAACATTTCGGAATTTCCGCAAAGTTTCATGGTGATAATTTTATAGCTTTTCGTTCTTAAAAGATTGTCAATGTCAGAAAGTCGTAGGAGTAGTTTCCGACAAGAACTTTTTAGCGCTGATAACTAAGGTCTAAGTCTAGCATAACTACATACTTTGTATTTGCTCAGTTTCACGAAGAATAAATTAACCCATATATAACTAATAACATCCACGGGGGACGGTACACTTAAGTCCATCTTCTATTTATCAATTTTTCCTGAAAAAAATCACATATTTAGATATATTATATAGTAAAAGAAATTTTTTTTTTTTTTTTCCTTATTTTTATGTGTTTCTATTTATTAATTGTTACTATTTATTTTATTGTGTGTTATTTTCTTTTTTTTGTGACACGATACGGTAGTGGTGGAAACGGCGTCGAACATTCTGGCCTACCTGCAAATAGAAATGTAAAGCAATGTGTGAGTGTCAATAAAATATAGTCGCTAAAGTCATAGTCTCGCGCATTGGTTTACACATGTCCCTTTTCAAGCACTCAAGAGTATTACACTACGGTACAAAAACACGGGATCAAACATTGTGACTATACGTTTATGGTTGACCACGGAAACTCACTGGCCACCCAGACAGAGAGGAAACACCAGTAACTGTCTCAAACTCTGTGAAATCATCAGGGTGGCATCCCAACCCTGGCATCTTTTCAGTGTCTAACGAGAGTCCATCAAGGGGAAACGCCAGCCTTGATATCTGACTCTTCACAAATGTTTGATCTATGAAACATTGGCAAAACAAAACCATTACAATCACATTAATGCTTGGGACACTTGTAAACCGCACTGGCTAATTTTCCTTTCAAAACTAGGGAGATAACGATTTCTACTTTAATCTTTGCGACCGAACCCTAGGACCCATACGACACCCACAATTACCGACACCCAATGAGTAAAGTTACTCACCAAATCACCCTTTTCGAATACTTTTCCTTTAGGTCCTTTATTTTTTCACACAACTCTTCACTGTTGCTAAAATTACTCTAATTGAACACTATATATTTGAATTACTCTATAAACGAGGATGGATCAATCGAACTAATAAGCACTTGGCGCACAATCACTTTGGAGTTTAAAACTCGAATGTCCGTGATCGCTCAAAGGATTACTTACGACCGCGTAAATGTTTTGTTATTCCTCCCTACCAGGCAAAAATGTTTCAGTTCCTTCTTCAAAACTCATATAAACACGAGACATGCCAATGCGGTGCAATCCTTTGAAAATATGGCCCGTTCCCGGACCGAATTTCTTACAAAAATAATGGAACTGAAAATTCCTTAAATAACATTGTCATGCACCAAACAAATGTTCCAAGAACAATAGCCAAATGACCCAAAGGAAAACCGAACCGACGCCGTTGAGATTCCTTCATACCTACAATTTCTTAAGTGCGTACGTACTTACTCTTACAATTAGGCTATTCTGAGCATTTTAAGATGAGGAAAATTTTTTGCCCTCCCACTACCCCCTGGTCCATTTGTAAAAGGCAAATTTGTCTGATTTGCACTAGAACTTTGACAAATGTCAAAATTTTGTATGAGCGCCTCGAGTAATAAAATTGAAAATTCAATGTTTTGGAACGGAAAACCCAATTTTTCCTTACCCTAAATTAAAGATATTAACCATATCTACCTAAATATGTGATTTTTTTCAAGAAAAATTAATAAATAGGAGATGGAGTTAAGTGTACTATAGCCCATCCACGGAATAAATTTATTCCGCAAGTAAATTTTTCGAACGTTTCACGAAGAAATATGGGTTAACTATGGATCAACGTTACACATTTAACAGATGACATGTTATCTAAATAAAGAATTTCTAATGCCCGGTTTCACAAACGATGGATATATAAATTTAACCCAGAATCCGTTGATAAACTCTGGATAACTCATTTTTGCGTTTCACGAAAGTCAAGATAGATCAACTGTGGAATAAACAATCAAATAATTTATCCACCCGATTTTCTTGAGATAAATATTTATCCATTGGATAAAGTGACAATTCTAAATAATTTGGAATTATTGTATTATGTCTTTGAAATATTGTTTATTTTTGTAAATTAGTATTCATTTATATAATATAAATTAATTTTATATTTTAAAATAAGTAAAAAACCCTTTAAATAGATAATATGCCAACTGTCAATCGTTAACCCGTGAATAACTCGTATTGCTTCGTGAAACGCTCGAAAAATTTATTCGCTGGATAAATGTTACCCATGGATAGATATCTATTGGATAACTTATTCTTCGTGAAACCGGGCATTACTCATTTATAATAAAATGTATAAAATAAAATTTAAAACTCAAAACTCAAACTTTGAAAACTGGTCAGGACTCTTTAACTCTACGTCGTAGATGCTAGTCATATGATGTTTAGTTGAATTCTCCCCACTTAGGGGTGACACCCGACCGTGAACATCAGTAATTCCACTTATAAATATTCGTAAAACTTTGGTAGATTGCATAACCGCCACTAATAAAATAATTTATGTAACATTAACATGTAGGTGCCTATTTGCCAAGAAAGTTTTTTTCATTCTGGACCGTTGTATTGTAAGTGTTTTTATTTGGTTTCACGGTGAGCTCAAACAGGTGTTACCGTCTAAATCATGGATTGATTACAGCTCTAACCATCCTCACAAACATCATGTTCGTCATTTCCAGCTTATAAGAACTTCCATGAAATTCACAATGAATTTCTGCTGACTTATACCCTGAACTGGTTCTCATTTTGTTTAATTCAAGACTATGTTTGTTTCGTGCTTTGTCTGGTTCAGTTGCGTGTAAGTCACATTTTCTTGGGGAAGTTTAAGAAAACTTCCATGAAATTCACAACGAATTTCTGCTGACTTACACTCTGAACTGTTTCTTGTTTAATTGTGATGCAGATCAAATACGTTCTAGTCACATTTTGCTTGGGATGAGACTAATAAAAGATCTCTGCGAGTGCGAAGTTCAACAATTGATAATGCGCATTAGCATCATACTTTAACCTCCACGAAGTTCACCTAAGAACTTCTGCTGACTAAATATTGTAGATGGAATTCTATATGTAAGGGCACATTCGCTAAGGGAGCTTTGCAAAAGGCTCCACGGAGTTTAGTCATCAACTTCTGCTGACCAAACAGATATCAACCAATTAATAAATTACATGTCTGAGAAAACATTTAAAAGCGGCCGATATTACTGTTTTTAATTAGGTGACTCTGGAATATACATATAGAAGAAATTCATTCACATTCATTGTGGAGTGAGATTTTACAGAATCTCTTCCGAATCTAATGGTCGCACTAAAATTATTTCTAACAATATGCGTATCGGTTGCTTCATGTGAGAGGAGTTTCAGCAAATTAATATTAATCAAGTGACTGAAACCATAAAAATAATTTGTAATATTTTAATAAAACATAAATTATTATTACTTTTATTTTTTATTTTAACAGTTTTGGTTAAGTTTTGGGGTGACAAGTACAATATCCGGACGGTTAGACGGTCAGGGTGACCAGATTTAGCAGAATTCTGCTAAATCAGACCAAATTTCATCAGACAATTGGCAGGATTCACCCTTTAATAGCTTTCTGGATTTTATTTTGAAAATCGCGTTTACCTATTAATAAATTATTTGAGCAAATGCAAGGAATTCGCAATTTTTGATCAACATAGTTTCAAAATTTCCCAATTGGGTACATGTGCCTGACATACGAAAAATCGGCACCGAATACAGGGAGCCAAAATTGTACAGAGCAGCGAGCCATCTGCCTGAATCGCGAGGAAGTTCTGTTGCTTTTGGAGCAACATTTTCCAAATGACTAGGGCAGATGGATCTAACAGGTGTCCACTCTTGGTAAATTTTACAAAGGCCATGATGATTTTGCCTATGCGTCTTGCGAACGAATATTCTCTGAATTGAATAATATAAAAACAGACCTACGGAACAAATTTAAGAACGAGCACGTTTTGACAATCCTCGTAAAACAGGCACTAAAAGACCATGACGGGTGCGTAAATTTAAAGCCATCCACAAATATGATCAAGATGGCCCAAGCCTCAGCACTTGCATATAAAAATACCGACACAGCAGATGAAGATTGTCTTTAAAATAAGCTTAAAATTAAGAAAAATTTTGAAAACTATTGTCAGCAAGTATCAAAACAGCTTTCAAAAAGTTTAGCAGAATTCAGCAGAATTTACTCAAACATCTAGCAGAATGTTGAATGAAAATCTGGTCACCCTGTAGACGGTTCTTCACTCAGTTTGCGCGACGCGATAGAGAAAAACAGGTGTATGAAGACTTAGCGCCATTTTAATCTAATTGTTCAAGAAGATAAATACGAAGATAAAGCGTAAATCACTAAATCTTTATTTCTATACTTTTTATATGTAATGATCGTAACACTTTAGAATGCGATTTAAAATCCAGATTGTTATTATATCTTCAACTTTCTGTTCAGGAGTTTTTTTATATCCTTTTCGCCCATGTACTTCTTTTCTCCTGACATTTAGTGACCCCCTTTGCCCACATTACCTTATTTCGATGAAATATGGTTTCGATGCGCTTCTTGTGCGCTTTAGGCTCATTCTGACTGTACTGGGTGGGTCTATGGGCGCAATTATGTGTGCAACATGTGTTGATCATCTTATCTACATGCTGCTACAACCAATATCGGTTGGCAATGGCGTTCGAACCTGCTTTTTTTTAATCTTTATTTTTCCAAAATCGACAAGCCATAGTGATTAAAGTTGATCTCCATTAATAGTTAATTAAGTTAACTTTATTATAAGAGCAAAACTACAATGAACTTCATTTCAATTCTCGCTTAACTGATCTTCATCTTCTTCTTCAAGAGCGCCAGCGAGGAAACAAATCTACCCAGGGATGAAACGCTATGAACATCAGTTCCTGAATTTCTTTTCTGTAAATTATTTTTAGATTACTTTCTGAGCATTCAATTTATTTGACTATAATTCTTATCTGCGTGTTCCAGACGCTTGAAGAATCTCACATTCCAGAATTTCCGCAAAGTTCTATACTCGTTGATAATTTTATATATTTCTGTTCTTAAAAGGATGTCAGAAAGTCGTATGAGTAATCTTTGGACAAGAACTTTTTAGCGTTGATTACTGAGGTCTAACAGCATACTAACATAATTGCATACTTTTGTATATTGTCATTTAGAACCATTGACACCAAGCTTTTTTATGCTTTATTGGCTCAAATTTAATATGGGGATTTGGAGCTTATTGTACCCAACATTTAAGAAAATTCATCCTTTTTATACAAACGACTAGGTATATTATTAATGAGAAGGTTCCTACCTACAATGCCCGGAAAGAAACCGCGCTGGCCAAAATGTTTTCATGTTTCCATTTCAGTTCAAATACCCATTAGGTAGCTACATATGTAGGTACCTAGCTACATAAATTTCATACTATCGCACAAAAGATTAACAATTATTCTACATTTTCCTTTACTGATTTATTAATCATAAATAAATATTAAACCGTTTTCTAGATTTTGTTTGCATAATTTATAAAGTATCAAATCGTCATCAAGAAAAATCAATTTAAATTTATTTGCACATCTTGCGAGAAGATTCAAGAGCCAATCAGTTGATATGTTCCGAGTCGATATTGTCCGTCTAGTGAGTACTTGGTAGCAGGTTATCGCCAGCAAATAGCTCTTATCACATTCTAAGCCGGTTTTGAGATTTTGAAAAAATTTTTACATGCGATAGTACCTACTACATGTGAGTATAAATCAATCGCATTGAGTGAAGTTTCGTTTAGTTATCGTTTGCAGTTCGATATAAATTTTGTGTTTATTGGATGAATCCAGAAAAGAATAGAAAACTGTTCTAGATAAAAATGAATCGTATTCAAAATGGTTGGTTTAGTGAAATTCATGATGAATTGTGGCCTGGACAAGCATTTTCCATAAGAGTGAACAAGGTTTTGCACGAAGAAAAATCAAAATATCAGGATATAAAAATACTCGAAACGTAAGTAAGCATCATTTTGTAAATACATATAAAAATTTTATGACAGTTCTCAAAACATTTTAGAACAGACTATGGTACTGCACTTATCCTGGATGGTGTGATACAATGTACAACACGTGATGAGTTTCCATATCAAGAAATGATTTCATTTCTTCCTCTCTGCAGTCACATGAATCCTAAGAAAGTTCTGATTGTCGGAGGTGGTGACGGTGGTGTAGCCAGGGAAGTTGTCAAACACCCGAATGTAGAAGAAGTTCATCAGGTTGAAATTGATGAACGTGTCGTAGAATTATGTAAAGAATATTTACCTTCTATGGCATGTGGTTTTGACAGCCCGAAACTGAAACTCCACATTGGAGATGGATTTGAATACATGAAGAATCACCAAAATGATTTTGACGTGATAATAACAGACAGTTCTGATCCTATTGGTCCTGCTGAATCGCTTTTTGAAGAGAACTACTTCGAATTACTCAAACGTGCACTTAAGCCAAATGGTATTGTGTGTTCACAAGCGGGAACCTATTGGACTGACTTAGATTATGTGAAGAAAGTTATGGGAAATTGCAAAAATCACTTCCCCATTGTAAAGTACGCAATTGCATCAGTGCCCTCTTATCCATGCGGTGAGATTGGATTCATTATTGGTTCCTTGGATCCACGAAGCGATCTAAGTAAGCCTGCTAAAACTTTTACAGATAAAGAACTAGATGACATGAAAATGCGTTATTATTCAATTGACATTCATAAAGTAGCTTTTACCTTACCACGTTTTGCAGCAAAAACATTATACTAAGCTTACGCAAAGTTCGCAAAATGCTATCTTTTTTAACTGGTTTAATCATTTCCATAATTAAGCATTTAATTGCTCGAATGATATTAAAATTCAAATTCAGTTAGTTCAGTTAGTATGTGATATTTCTGACTATTGAATAGCTAATTGTCTGAAAAATTTATACACCTTATTGTAAGTTAAAAATTTATTTGGTTCATTAAAAGAAATAAAAAACTAGCAATTGTGTTATTGATTTCGGAAATCAATTTACAGACGATTTATGCATCCATCTAAAACTATGCGAAAAGAGCGGAGCATGTAAGCCAATCCAATCCACTCCAAGCTGGCACTGGAAACGCTCCTTTAAACAAGAAGGAAAAGTTCTGAAATAATTTTTGGAAGCTTTATGGGCATAACTATTGCTGCGTTCCATTTACCTTAAAATTTCATTTGCAAGTATTTGCGAGGGTTTACTTCCATGCACCTAGTAAAGAATGATCACCTACAAAGGAGCAAGAATTCAAAATTATTTTGAAATAATGAATTTTCACTCAATCACGATCTCAAATAGATGAAAAATTGTAATTAATTCTATTCCATTTGTTATGTATTCATGGGGTGTACCACAAACGTGTTTAGAGAACGAGCGGTTAGAGTCTGTGAATTCTGAACACACCCTAAAACCAAACTACAGATTGAAGTTGGTTTCAACTCATTGGTTGACAGCTGCCAAACTTCAAACTTGATTGTAAATTTAGAAATTTTCGAACTAATTATAGAAAAATAAATAAAATGCCTAGCTTCTGCAAATATTGTGCGGCATACTCAAATTTTTATTGAAAATAAAATCAAAAAATTTCTAGTTTGTTGCACATTTCAAACAAAATAAACCACAAAATGGGGGGCTGGGTTTTGGAAGTCGCTAAAATGGCCATGTACGTGACATTTCCCGTAGCTATGTTTCATCTCTTTAATCAACCAGAATACTTTGAAAAATGGGTAACAAACACCAAGCGGGAATTATTTCCACCAGAAGACAAAAGCCACAGAAAAGAGATTGAGGATGCAATAAGAGCTATGCGTGAGAAAAAGGACCGGGAAATACTGATTGCACTCGAGGAGATCGAAAGAAGGGAGCAATTGGCTAAAAAGTGATAGTGTTTCAATAGTTTATTATAATTTTACTTATATAATTTAGTGTTATGCAATGACAATAAAGAAAACATGTGTATTATGGTCTTTCACTGTCAAGTTGTGTTTTTGTTGGCATTCTGTCTCGCTCCTTTGCTTATATATCACATGTCGGCTGAGTACACATAACCTTTAAATTTGGTAAAGTGCAGAATAGTTCATATCAACTAAAATGGGGAAACATCAAAAGAAACTACGTTCCGAAAAAGCTAAAGTCAAATTGAAAGGTGCTAAACTACCAAAAGGGGCAAATGAAACCAAAGGAAATTTGAAAATCAAGAAAATTGTGTTGAAGGAGCAACTCAAAGATTCAGTAGTTGAAGATGGGAAACGGATTCAAACTATTAAGGTAGAAAGCAATTTCAATATGAGAGTAGTTGTAATAGTAGTTGTTTTATACTTTGTATTTATCAGGAAATTCTTGGAAGATTGAAAAATAGTAACACGACCTATCGTATGGATGGATTGAAAAGTCTTAAGGAAAACATGACTTTACAGAAATTACTTCCAAACTTTGGAGAAATCATGCAAACAGTTTGTAGTTTAAGCTTAGACATTGAGAAAGATATTCGACGAGAATCATTTAAAATACTCAGTATGATTCTCCAAGTGGTTCAGGCTGAAGCAATTAAACCATTTTTTCCTGCGATAATATCCTATCTGGGTTGTGCAATGACTCACATACAACAGGGAATACAAGAAGATTCACTATTGTTCTTAGATGTTCTTTCATCGAACGTCCCAACATTAGTGGCATTGAATAGCGATAAAATATTTTCGAATTTTCTCAATATGATATCAAAACTGCACAACGAATCAAACTCTAAAAGATCACTTACGATCAACACAAGTGGAAACATGACAACGGTCAAGTGGCGCCGTAAGGTTTTAGAGAGGCTACGTGAAATGTTAGGAGCACTTCTAAATCACAGAAAAGGACGAAATAACTACGAAGTTTCAGCTCAAGCCACTGTTGATACGACTTACTTTACAATCAATAAGCCAGTCTACGTATCAGTAATGCGGAACTTCTCAGATGTGAATTCTAATTTATCTAAACTTCTCAATAGAACTGTTACTGCTGATGATAAAGTTTGTGACGAACAATCCCAGTTAAAATCTTACATACAACAGTTGATGCCTGTTATATTTGATACGTGGCTAGAAGTCCGACTTCCCACTAATAACAGCGATGAGAATTGCCAGAAAATACTTTCCTTCGACGCAGCTCAAACACTAAAAACTGCACTTGAAATTTTTGAAAATTTATGGAAACTTGTTACTATTTCCGAAAGTAATTTACGCCATAATAAGCTATCATTGTGGTTTACGAAGAAATTCCGAGAAGATTTTGGTTTACATTTTTTCACTCATTTTCCTTATCAACAAGTGGAAGGAAGCAAAGGTAAATGTACACAAAAATTGTATGTTGCAGGACAATGCTTAATAACTTTGCCTTTACTTGTTAAATGACTACAAAATTATTTATTTTCGCAATAGAAAATAAGAAGAAAAGTAAGGGCCAACCAACAGTACGTGAAGTTGCAGAAGCTGGTGGACAGTATTGTTTGCGACAAAATTTGGGAATAGTATACCTATTCTGTGTATTCAGCGATCACTCAACCGACAATTCGAATTTGTTAGAGAAAACACTGAACTACATGGCAAGTAAGAAAGTATCAATCCAGCAATAAGTTGAAAAGTAATTTACAAATAAATTTCGTAGATGTTGATTTAAAGGGGATTAGTAGTGAAGAAGGGAAGTACTATGAAAAAGCTTTAAGAGCTACTTTGTTCACATGTGGAATAAGGTTTCTAAAGATAAATCATTCTAAGACTACACACTTGCTCGAGAGGGTGTTAGAAGCCTACAATAACAGCACGATGGGATATGAAATGAGAATAAAGTTAATGGCCTTGCTTTGTGATATTATATTGGATGATAAGCTCCAAAATATGTACGGGTATGTAGGATTATAATGTTTTAAAAAGTGCACAAAAATAATTTGGATATTTTCTAATTGTAGAAAACCTATATTTGATATATGGCTCCCTAGTTTACCCAAGCTGCTATGTAGTCACAAAACCTCAGCACATGCAATGAAAGCGTTGTTAAATTTAGGAAAGCAAAAGAATACTGCCTTTCTTAATGCCCTTAGAGATTCAGTGATGGATATAATAGGTGAGAAGAAACTGTTAAATTGCTGGACTGGTGTTAAAATATTTCCATTTTCCTTAGAAAACATAGAAACCATAGATGTTGTTGATATTAAGGACCAATTTGAAGGGAAAAAACTTATCATGAATCTTTTCTTCTGGATAAGTGATTGGTCTACTTTAAGATGTGAAGATATAATAAATCATATTAACATCAAAGTTTCCAATCCTAAAATTTTAGAGTATTTTTCTTATATTATTAAGCAATCTTTTAGCAGAAGCAATCATTCTCAATAAATATTTCTTTAATTCTTTTATTGAAAATTTTAATTATAGCGAACAGTTCGTCTATTAATTATATTTAACGAAAGCGCAGTTACTTGTAGGCTTATTGAAGTGGTGCTTCTGATTCTAAATTGTAACTTTTAACACGTGAAAAATACAATGGAGGATACTTCTTCAAAGTAAGATCAAAATCTGTTGTTGTTTTAATTTTATTTTTAACTTGAATGATAGAATAATGTTTCCATTGGAGTTGATAAAACCTCCGTTTAGGAGAACTTACTATATTCAACTCAATATAAAATGTTATTCGTCCTTCATGCTCGGAATTTGTGACATTTTTACGGTGCGTTCCACCATGTGTTGATTTTTGATTTCTTTTCAAAGCAATTATCACTAAATTTCCATGTAAACGGTAATGACCTTTTAAAATTTCTGGTCTCGTTTGATAGTAACTTTTCAGTTTTCCAACACATTGTGCCGGTTCATCGGCGGTTGTCATAGCAAGGATTTTACCGTCAGGGAAAAATCTCATATAACGATAATATTCAATAACCTGAACAGGTCGATAAAACTGATCCTAAAATTTCAACAAAATGATTGTGTTCACGTCAATAATATAAAATAGATTTGTTCACTTACCTGGAAACTATTTTCCCCATATCTTTGGTAACTAGTTTTACTAATGTAACAACCATTGAAATGTACACGCTGCCTTTCAATATACATTTGCCGCCAACTGCAGTAAGGTGATGCAATCATATCACCAATGTTCTCCGCACCCCACACTCTTCAATTTATTTGAGCATATTAGCTATATCACTTGTTTAGACTTCATAAGCTACTTACTTGAGACATGCTAATCTCCAAATTTCTTCATCCATGGCGCAAACATAAAACCCTTTACATGTCTTCGAACAGCTCCCGAGAGAGGTTACATCCAAATCAGATGACATAACCCATTTGAAGATATACAAAAGAATTTCCACTGGCAAATCAGAAATGTGTGCTCCAGTTGTAATAACTCCTCGATCAAAGTTCGATCTTTGGATGAATGTATTCGCTTTAATTAGAGATGTTTGAAATCGTGCAAGTAGATCAACACCTGTTAAATCTTCCTCATCGCTTTGTGTCCCGTGGTCATTATTAGCTCTACTCAAACTTGACTCTGAGAATTCATCATCATTTTGACTTGCCTGATTTATAACCATATTTGCCTTAGTTGATTCGTATATACGAAATTCAATATCTGGTACTATTTGCACAGCTCGACGATAGAAGCTTAATGCATCAAACACTTTACCGCGTTTCTCAAAATCTACACCCTGCATGAACAACGTCTCAGCTCGACTTAGCTCACTCTTTTCATTATCAATTTCCTCAAGTGTGCTTTCCCGTGCATCACTTTCGCTTGCTGATGAAATTGCTCCACCTTTTATTTCCTTTTGCCATTTCTCACGAAATTCATCAAGAGCTATCTGGAATTCTTCATTATTGGTATTACCTATACTTATAGAGGAAGAATCTTCTTGGTCATCCCCACCATCGCTGACGACACTCTAAACATATCATAAAAGTTGTGTAATTCAAGGAACTACCATAGATATACTCAAATTTTTCGATTACCATTTTTTAGCTGATAGATGAGCTTACAAATACGGTAATTGATCACGGTCAGAATATCTGATAACAAGCTTTAATGTATTTTCGTTATTGAATTCTGGAATGTTTAGATTTTTTGCCATGGTATGGATTTCACCACGCCAAGTTCAATTAGAACTTATCTGACTTAAATTGACTGAGTCTCACTGAGTCGTAAAGCCCAAAAAATTGAAAATTACAAATTACGATGTTGTAATCGAGGTAAGTAAGAGTTTTGATTTTGAAGTTAAATCAAATCATGCGCACAAATCTTCATAAGACACAATCCTTTGAACATTTATAACAAGTTTCAGACTTCTTTTGCTTCAGCACATTTTTGCAATGACATATGTCACAAATACATTACTGTCAATTTTGCATAAATAATTGCAAATGATTAAAAATTTGGAATTTTGATCAACAGCTTTTTCTACAATTTATTAAAATTTACCAAAACAGATCATGTAATATATATGTAACTCGAGGTAAACAAATAAATTTATTTTAAATTTAACAAAAAGTGAACGCGTCCCAGCAACTTTAATTGTATTCTAGTATATTGACGTTGCAATTTTCAAATTTTTGACATTTGAAAAATCTTGAAAAATTCAGTTGATAGTTTAATTTCGTTAATTGTAGTTTGCCATTAAATAAAATGTCGAAAAGGAAAGATATTGTAGTTAATATAGAAGTGAATACTCCTGTTATTCCATCTAAATCCAGTGCTGACATAGTAATAGCAATCATGGAACATTTGCTATTCCAAAGGAATCAAATTCCATTTGTATGCAAAACATTTAAATATATGGTGTCGAAGTTTGTGCTTCCTGAAGCTGGAGAGGAAGATTGGAACAAATATTTGTTTGTAAAACATAAGAAACAAGCTGCAGAAACATTAAACGCTATTAAAACAATATCAAAGGTATATAGTTTTTGCATACGAAAATTTTGTTTTAAATTCAATTCTTAATTATTCAAGAACATACGAGATGAATATGATGCAAGTGATGTTAAGACCGCTAAGATCCTATTCGGACCATCCAACCTTACACCAAAGGAAGTGTATTCAATCAAGTTACCTAAGACATGTGAATCGCATTCAATTGCAAATCACCTAGAAGAAGTCAATCGTAGCATCAAATGCATTTTAATGTATAAGTTATGCAATAGTTTTTGAAATTTTTATCAAAATATTTTCCTCCTGTAGAGCACTTTCTACATCTGCGGAACTGTACGACTTGTTTGCCAGTAACTTATCTCAAACAAATATGTTTTTAGAGTTAGAAAAAACAAACTCCAATCGAGATGATAGTGATTTTGTTCCCAAACTAGACGATTATATCCCACCAAGTTGCCGTATTGTTACGATTAACATTGTACACAAGGATCCATGCGATGAAATGACCCCGAATTGTTGCAGGAACATGACTATTTTTGGAGATGTTGATGAATCACTCGTTTGTAACGATGCTTTCAGGGACGACACAAAGGATGAAAATAAACAAAGTTTTTCTTGGTTTGAGTCAAAAACCTTTGTGAAAGGCTTCACAGATGTTTTAGTTAAAGGGCGTAGCATATGGAATGAATGACACAAAGCTACTCATGTTGACAAAACTAATATATTAGATTGCAATTTATATCAAAATATGTTAAAATTTAAAAACCTACATTCTTTCCGTTAAAGACTTACATTCTAATCATGGGAGACCATGAAATTTTTGAAAAATTTTGCAAGACTCTGCTGAGTTATAATTATAGAAAATGGACGTACATCAGGTTGTTTACTACAATAAATCTCCAGAGCCTCGTGTTCAAATTATTACAATTGTTGACCACGATATATATTCATACAAACGTATTTTTCTTCATTTCATTTGGATAAGTACATTGGCTGATATTATAGTTGGTTTAATATCAGCGATTGGAGTGATTTTGATTTTGCTGCAAACAGAAAATGAATTTTTGGTTTCTAAAAGTGCAGCTCTTATTTTGGCTGGAAAATTGATCACGACATCCAGTATATTGGCGATATTATTTGCTGCAATACAAATTGTTGCAAAAATCAAAATCGGTAAAATTGTTTTATTTGGATTTTCAGTAAAACATTTTGTTATCCAATTAACCATTTTATTTCCAGGGAAATTATTCTATTTATATTTTATTGGATTTATTGCCATTATTCCTTTGCTAGCATTTAGCTTCAAAACAATTAATGATACTCATCAGACGATTCAAAAGCGTAAAAGCTACGACTTTTTAGATGAAACTCTTTACGATCCGAGCTATGAAGAAAATTGGAAAAGAATTCACAAAAATTACGGATGCTGCGTAGTTAAGGAGGAAACATTAGCGTCCATATTGAAGTATAAAAACAATTCACCAGCAAAAGATTATTTTAAACATATTAAAGCTGGTGAAACTGTAACTATTAAGTCCTCATCTTACAACATTTGCAGCAGTCTTCAGGACACGTCGTCTCGTCATTGTGGCTTCTACATCGTAAATACGCTAAAAAAACAAGTTGCCCTGATCAAACTTTATGGTCATCTACTTTTGCCAATGATTTTAATTTCAATTATTTTATGTTTGTTGAACATTTTGGTCTCTCAAAATTGTTTCATATAATTTGTGAATTTAAAAATAACAAATTCCATCTTTGACTACTAGAGGACATTATTTTGACATCTCTTGCAAGAAAGCAGTGCTAACAATATAATGAAATTTAAATACATTTCTCTGGAATGGAATAGTAGTACATGAAAATATATTTGCCAAACAGTGTGTGGAGTATTATTGTTCTTACGATATTTAGGAAAAATTAAATTTAAAGAGTTGTAAAATGGCTATAAACAAAAGTACAGTGCATTTAGGATTCGAAGATGAACAAATTACAGAAAAACATAAATCTCTAGTAAACTATTCAACTAATAAAATCGGTGGACGACCAGTAAGTTATCTTTAGCATAGATATGGGCGTTTTGAATATAAAGAAAATGTGCTTTTTACAGGATTGGATGATTACTGACATAAGTGTTCCTACTTGTCCTATATGTAGCCTCGCTAGACCACTCATTTTACAAATATATGCTCCATTAGATAATTCTCAATTTCATCGGACAATGTACTTATTTGCTTGCCTTAATCCGACATGTTCAAATCTGTCAAAAAGCTGGTTATGCATAAGACAACAAGTGCTTGAAAAGACGCAAGAAATCGATAGTCCAAAATCGAAATCTGCAACATCAATGAATATTACATGGTGCAGTGGTGCAGATGATTGGGATGAATTTGAGGAAAATTGTAATGAAGAGAATGGAAATTTAGTCAAGAGTGATAATCGTCAATCAGATGACGATGAAAGTAATTCAATGGACAATGAAATCCTTCCTGGGTTTGGAAATTTGAATGTAGATGACAAAAATGCTAATTGTGGAGCACAGGGTATAATAATATGAAATTAAAAGAATTTATAAGTTGAATACTACTACTGTAAAGTTATAATTTTAGGGGGAGCTGTTGGACCTTTATCAAATCAATGCCTTTACGCTGAAATTGAAGGCGAGGAGTCGGAAGTGGTAACAGTTGAAACACCAGTTATTCCTGAAAGAGATTTAATAGGGTTATTAAAACAAACCTCTGGAATACCATCAAATTTGAAAAATTTAACATTAAAAAGTTTCTTCTTGTCCGTCGACGAGGAAAGAGTGAACTCTTCTAATCACTTGGGACTTAACGAACATGTACGTGAACTTCTACAAGAATATCAAATGCGAGATGAACATTGCCGCGTAAGTCCTGACAGTCCTGTAGCTGCTAAGGGGAAGGATGGTGAGCACGAGTCATATGAGAAAGCAATTCCCGCACATGGCGATGTAATGTTCCACAATTTTCTCACAACACTCCAAAGTAATCCAGGACAGTTAATAAGGTATTGTGCATTTATTACAGACTCATGTTTTTCAACATTGACTGTTTGTAGATATTCAAGAGATGCAGCACCATTATTGATTTCGCAAATCACTGAGCCTGTTTCAAAATGTCAGAATTGTGGTGGCGATTGTATATGCGAATTTCAAATTCTCCCAACACTTATTCCGAAATTAAAACTTGAAACCGGTGATCAAGCTCCAATTGAATATGGAAATGTTCTAATATTTTCTTGTCTCAAAAGTTGTTGGGACACACCCGACAAAATGCGAACAGAAACTGTTATTGTTCAACAAGAGCACTAAGATTGTTGATTAATTGAATAACAAAAACTATTTATGCTTTCACAAAACTATGATTGTTTGTTATTCAAGCATGTTACAAACAATTTATGTAGCGAAATACCAAAAAGAATCTGTATGAAACTGTGCTTCGCCTGTTTAATTTCTTAATTATAAATAACTTATTTACATTTGATTTTTGATCTTACTAAAAATTTGTCACAGAAACTGTTTTATTTTGATATAATTATTTCAGAATACAAATTGTATTGATTCTTAAATTGATTTCTAGAATTTATTGGCAAACAAAAATATCGTCGTTAAAAGTTTATGTTATTAAACTTGTGTTATGTTGTGTCATATTTAAAATAGCTAAGTTAACTTGTTAGAAGATGGTTGTTTAAAACTGATTTTCTAAAAACCAAAGAATATAATTCTATTAATTTAAAATAATCGAAAGCAAATAATACAGATTTTTAATAATTAGATCTATTCTTAAATGACAAAATTTGATTACAAAAGTGAAATTTAAAAGTTTACAACATTGCACAATATTATTATACTCGAGATATCGTATTGCAAAAATTTAGTGATGTTTGTTTGAAATGTAATGAATTGTAGCAATGGTACGTTGAACTTAACATGATATTTTAAAAATAATTATGTTTTCTAAACTTTTTGAATGTCGAATTTTAGATGCACGTTCGTTGTAGTTGTGATGGTGTTTTGTTGGAGAAATTCATTGAATGGGAAAAAAAAAGTCATATTTTTATCATTAATAAATTTTTATGACCCGATTTTAAGATTAAAAAGTTAGCTTCTGTCATTCAAAAAATAAGTTTTAATGAAAATTAGGATGAAAATTTTATGATATGCTAGCGAAATAGTGTATTCATTATAAATGTAAGATCAAATCACGATACTAAGACCAAAGGTTATAGTGAACAATGTCAATTAGTGAAAGCAGATGAATCTTAAGAAGCGGATCTTTCAGGCAAAGAACGTGCATGAATATCACGTTAGTAAACTATCACACAAATTAAACCTTTTTAGCGTTTGTAGAATTAGTCGAACCTCCATTTCCAATATCGTTGTAATTTTTCACTAGCTATAAGTCATTTTATATAACTTTGTTTCATTCATATGCCGTTGACAAACTAGTATGTGCAACATTAAGTTCATTGTGATAAAGAATTGGTATCAGTTGTACTAAGAAAGCTGTGATAACTTTCCGGAAGAAGTTAAAAAATTAAAAATTATTATTCTATCATTGCAAATATATGTATTTTCATGTTCGAACATTTTTAAAACTCAAACTTTGCTGTATTAGAAAACTAAAAAATTAAGCATCATATATATCAATAAATAAATAAATAAATAAATAAATTATCTGCAGATTTTGTCCATAAAATACAATTAAGAAATATTATTATGTCCAACTATCTATAATATTCATTGTATAATATTATACTTTATAGCATGCATAGCAATTTAAGTGTTATTTACTTAACATTAGGTAGAGATACAGAGTGACACTAACAGGAAAATAATTTATTTTAGAATAGTGAAAGTGATCGCAAAATCCGAAGTCCAAGAAATTAAAGCTACTGACGATTATGGTAACAATATTCCTGAATAATAAATTACTACCTGTTTGAAATAGTGAACAATGTCAAATGAGATCGATCTTCTATGCAAGAGAAACATTTTACGGTGTCTGGACTTGACGTATAGTTAAGAACGTGATACATCGTTTGTGTTTTATTAGTCGTGCAAATGCATTTTAAAAATATTGAACAATAAAATATATATTTTAAGATCAGTCTAGGAACCCTTTGAAAGCGGAATATATTGTATATGAATACTGTATTCTGAACAATAAACCCTTTCAAAGAGTAAATATGTTTTTCATTCATATTAATAAGATTAGAAGTACTTGATAAATTCCCAAAATTGCAAAGGTTTACATTGGCCAAGAGCAAATGAGATATAGAAAGTAACTTCATGAAACGAAACATTAACAAGCAATCTAAGAGTCTGACTACGAATAATAAACTCTTTTTGATATTAGTTTTGCTTCCAAGGCAAATAATACATAATTATTTCATTTTCCAAATTTACTTTTTTCATAGGTGAACAATTAATGATCAATTCAACAAATTCCAAATCATTTTCTACGGTTTTGAATTTTCTTCGTTGGTAAGTGCGCAGAAGGACAAATGTCCTTATTTAAACATTCTCCGCACTTAGGTTTGACTGGTGTACAAATCGTCTGCCCAAATCCAACAAGTAAGTGATTTATTTCAGTCCAAATTTCTTTGGGTAACCAAGCTTCTAACGCTTTCCTAGTTTCCTCTGGTTCTTTTGTGGGTTTTTGCACCCATTGTAGGCGATTTGTAATCCTATGAACATGTACATCTACCCCTACATAAACGAATATTAGTCTGTTCCTCTGATATTTAAGAAATTTGTCTTTACCGATTCCAGTTACGGTATTCCATGCCGAGCTCATACAAATGTGAGCCATTTTAGGTCCAACGCCAGGCAACTTAATGAGATCTTCAAGGGATTTAGGAATGTCGCATTCAAATTGTTCCACTAATATTCGAGCAGTTTTCTTTAAATACTTGGCTTTGTTCTACAATTAAGAAAACTTCAACTTCAGATAAATAACTAAGCGTAAAGTTTTAGACTCAACTTTGTAAAAGGAAACTGGATAAAGCATTTGACTTAAGGCGGCTTCCTCTGTTTCATCTATTTTATTTGGAGTTAATCCGTTCGATTTCAATCGATTCATAGCTTCATATGTGACCTGTAATCAATTGAGTGCAACTATGAAGAGTTTCTAACAAAAGCTATATAACTTACTTGGTCTTTCGTTTGACTTGATAGCATAAGGGCGACCAATATATGGAAACGTCTTGTCTAAGATATGATATAAAATGATATAAAAGATATCATGAATGCAAACATATTGGATTACTTTTTCATCACTTTGTGCATCTGAACATTCCGTGCAACCCATTGTATCAACAGGTGCTGGAGTATTTTTACGCATTTCTCTAAGATTCTCCAAAACAACCCTCCATTCCTTTGGCTCCCATTTTTGAATTTTATTTAAACTCTCTCCAATTTCAATGTCTGACAATTTGGTTTCCACATTTGTTTCCGTTTTAGGTTTTCGTTTATTCCTTGATAAATGTGCAATTTCTTGATTTTTAGCATTTTCAGTTTTTGAATCAACAGAGGCACCAGGCTTGATTGTTTCGTATTCAACTGTTATGTTTCTTTTCTTAGGAGAAAAGTATTGAGATTTTCCTTCTGGAGGTATTTCCTACAAGCACCGTAATCACAGAACAATAATAACAATACGAAGTATAAAGAAATTAGTAATTTTACCTGCTTTATACCCTCAATTTGATTCTTGCGTGAATTCTTAGCCAACTTTTTACTTAATATACTTTCTTTGCTTGACTTGCTCATAGTTAAAGCTACTAAATTTCTGGATACGCGCAGCAACATCCGCTCTTTAAGTAAGAAATTTTATTACTGAAGAATTTTGTTAGAAAAACAGCTGTAAAATTGATGAAAATTTTTTGACGTATTTTTTGGAGATTAAGAGTTAAGCTTTCGGACAGAGATTTAAGTCCTCGGTAGTATAGTAATTCTTTATTGCTTTGATAAATCTTATACATATCCCATAAGGGCCTCTGCATACAATTTGCAATGTATCGAATCGACTAAACTAAACCTAATAAACTAACAAATTAACACGGATACAGAAACAAAATGTCGAAAATTGTCAAGTACGTTAATGAAACTCACATTCAGAGATAGTCAAGTAAAGAGTCAAGATTTTTTTAGTGAAAAAAGTAAAAAAATGTCAATCTAAACCTATTCTAGCTCTAAATTGTCTGGTGCTCACTTTCTGCTGCCCTTCGTCTAATCAATATCTTAGCGGTGTGTGATGCCGCTGCCATCGAGCTTTTGTCTAGGAAATCGTAGTATAGTAATTCTTTATTGCTTTGATAAATCTTATACATATCCCATAAGGGCCTCTGCATACAATTTGCAATGTATCGAATCGACTAAACTAAACCTAATAAACTAACAAATTAACACGGATACAGAAACAAAATGTCGAAAATTGTCAAGTACGTTAATGAAACTCACATTCAGAGATAGTCAAGTAAAGAGTCAAGATTTTTTTAGTGAAAAAAGTAAAAAAATGTCAATCTAAACCTATTCTAGCTCTAAATTGTCTGGTGCTCACTTTCTGCTGCCCTTCGTCTAATCAATATCTTAGCGGTGTGTGATGCCGCTGCCATCGAGCTTTTGTCTAGGAAATCGTCAATATTTGTCCTCCTTACACCTAGTTGGCGTAAGTTTGCTACACATTCCTTCATTGCGTCAGAGAAGATGAGCTCCCCATAGGCTCCTACTACAAATATACCCAGTTTGACTGGTCCGCAAAACATTCTGCTCAACGACTCCACCAAATTGCAGTCCCTTGGCACTTCGTCCACGTTTGCTGGGGTCACATGAATCGTCGAGTTCCTAGCATATCGCACCTTTTTTAGTTTCTCCTGCTGAGGTATTGATTGCAGGTGTGCTACAGCTACCTCGTACACATGGATTTCGCAGGGGTTGGATAGAATCACCACAAGATCCGGTCTGTTGTGGTAAAGTGGTGGATGGGTCTGGAACCTCATCCCGGCTCTCACTTTCACTGTCCTGCTCCTCCATACATACTCAGCACATATGTTCGCCTTCCCGAACCTAAGTTGTTGTGCTATTTCCTGTGGCGCCTCTGTTGAGTCCAAAATGGTTCTTATCAGATGGTACACCACTGCGTCGTGCCTCACGGTGTAAGCTGGTGTCAGGCATGCCGCTGCCACATGGTATGCTGTCTCAAATGCGTCGCACCCTAGTCTGCACCTTTTCCGAGAGTAAGGGTCAGCTCCAAGACCGTGGATTTGTTCTTCTCCGGCTGCTCGAAGGATCGTCAATTTCCAGTCCTCCATGTAGATGTTTTTGTAGGCTGGAATTGTCAAGTTTTCTTTCACTTCGTCCACTTTTCTGCAATAGTGCATGTTTCGTCCTTTTTGAAGCACCTCCCGTTGTCTAGTTGCAATTAAAATTGCAGTTTTCCTGCTCATAGTGTGCAGGTCCACATCCTGACTCGGTGTAGGTATGTCCACATTGTATTGGTCATAGATGGCTTGAGCGTCCGATATTGGGTTTCTCCACCCGGCGTTGTCCAGTCGTTTATACCTATTGTATATAGGTATCATTTCCGGGTGGTTCGTCAGATATATGTGCTTCCGCACATACTGTATTTCCGTTTCCAGCCTGATCGACTTAAGTCCCAATCCGCCCCAATCCATTGGGAGGTAAACTCCATTTCTTGACATCGTTTTCCCTTGCAAAGATTTCTGAATTAGTAGCTTACGGATCTCCTTGTCAAGGTCGTCGCATTTATTTAATGTCGTAGCCCGTCTTTCTCTGGGGTATAGGTTTCCGGTGATATATACCGCCCCTGGTATAATTGTCGTGTTAAATAGCGTCACTTTCTGTTGCGGTGAGAGTCTGCTCGCTAGAATGCGTTTTGTCTGCTCCAGGACTTTCTCCTTGAGTTTGTCTGTGTTGATCTTAAGATCTCTCTCCAACTGCGTCAATCCAAGGTACTTATACCCCTCTCGTACCTTGGGAAGGAAGGGGATATCTTCCTCCTGGTCGTCATATTCTCGTTGTTTGTCAATTCCCCCATATATGCCACACTTACGTACATTTAGTGTCAGCCCCACCTCACTGGCCGCGTTTCTCAAGGTGGTTGTTACTAGTTCGGCACTTTCCAGTGAGGGGACGTGCACTTTCAGATCGTCCATATAGGCTAGTACTTCCTGTCTACCTCTAGCCTTCTTGTCTATTCTTTTATTATATTTTACTTCATGGACTATGTATGCGGTTATCAGAATGTACATCAGGGGGCTTAGCGTGTCCCCCTGATATACACCTCGTCTTATATATATTGGCGTCGTTTTTTCCTTTCCTACTTGGATGGTCACCCTCCATTTCTTGGTCATTGCACGTAGCGTCCTTCTTATTTCGGGGTGTAGTGGGAGCACTTCCACAAACCTTCGTAGCTGCCAATGATGGATGCTGTCGTACGCTTTTTTAAAATCAAACCACAGGGAGTAGTGCTCTGCTCTCGACAACCTGGCTCCTTGCGTTATTGATTTGTCCCACAGCAATCCATGCATTGTCCCTGAAATTCCTGGCCGAGCCAGTTGCTCTCTGGGGATCATCCATTCGGGACAACTTTCTTTCAATATTCCCGCTATTGTGGACGTCAATATTTTATAGTCCGCATTCAGGACTGCGATGGGTCTATAGTTTGCTGGATCCTCTTTATCTCCATCTTTATGAATCAGTGTCATGCGGGCTTCGACGTCATACTCCATCAGCTTGGATTCGCCCTTTAAGATCCTGGTGACGAATTTTACCAGCGCTTCCCGAGCCGAAGGAAGTAACTTATAAATTTTCATGGGTATGCCGTCTACCCCCGCAGCCTTCCAAGGCGAAGATTTCTTCACTGCTTCTAGTATGTGGTCCTTCAGAAATTCTTTATTTACCTGTCTTTCTAGATCCAGCGTGTCCTGGAAAACCTTCATATTACCCAACCATTTATTGAAAATAGGGGTTTCCTGTCTGTCGTTTGTCTGCGCTGCGAAAAGATCCTTGAAATACTTTTCCGTCTTTTGAAGGTCAGGCATTACATCATTTCGTTTTTGTTTAGGTTCAATGACCTTCATTGTCGGGTTGCGAGTGAATTCGCTCCTTTTTTTCCACGTTTCCCCTTTCGCCAATAGGTCTTCTCTCTTCCTTTCCAATCCCCTGATCTTCTCACGGTGCAGTTTGATGAAAACCGAAGGGGATTGGTGCAGCTTCCTCATTCTCTTCTTCAACTCTCTCATTTTCTTCGTGAAGGTTTTCCCTTCCACCCAGTCTAATATTAATTGTGCCGTTTCGATACTCTTTACTGTCCTCTTAATTTCGTCTTCTATCTGCGAGTATCTATGTGTTTTCGTCTCTCGTTTCGTCGTTTTGTCACACTCTCTTGCTACCACTGCTCCAGCTGCGTATATTGCTGCCTTCTCTTGTTTGCGTTTTTTATTCTCGTCCTTTGTCCTTTCATAAATTAGTGTAAGTTTTTCAATTAAGAGAGCATTGACTTGTTCCAGTGTGGTCTTGTCCGGCTCATACGCAAATCTCTTAATCTTTGCTCTTTGGCCGCTCTTTGCGTTGGCATACAAAGAGTTGAATCTCGCTCTCATATTTGATGGTATGTGTAGGGGGCTGAGAGCGGATTCCATTGTCGCTGCGACCGGTTGATCATCTCGTACGTCGTGGGTGGGGATGCCAACTTCTCCATCCTCTCCAGATTCAATCTGCAGTGGTTCAGTTAATCCTGGAGTGTGTGCACCGATGCTGCTGTCGTCGTTTCTTTGTCCTGGGATTGCGCAATCGCGTATCGTCTGTGTATTGTCATCTTCATTTCGTTGTGTTCTTGTGTTAGTTTCGCGAACTCGCGCCATTTCCTCCTGCCACTCGCGCGTCTGTGTGTGTAAATTATAAATGAACGGAAACTTTTCCCGCAATCTAGTGGCCAGCGCTTTTACCGTTCTGTCGCGAAATTGATTTAAAATACACTCTATCTTCCCAGTTTTTGTGCTTCCCGGTGCCTCAGCATATAATCTGGCCAGCTTCCGGTCGTCATCATCCGTCCATGCTTTTGGTACTGGTTTTTGTACCTCGTTTCTTTGTTCTCGGGCTTTCTTCCGCGTTTCGGCTATTTTTTTCTTGATAGCCGCTTCCGATCTCCCGGGCAGTTGTCTCGCAAGGTTACACAACACCTCCTTCGTTATCGCACCAGGATTTCCACCTAAGCACTCGTCAATTTTCTCCAGTTCGTCCAGTTTCCATGTTGCCATGATCGTTTAATTTAGGTTTTATGTTTAGTCAAATCAACTATGTGTACAAACGACACCCGACCGCTTTTATAGCTTCCGAAATATCGAGTTTTTACTATTTTCGCGATCGTAAGCACTACCCTTTGCGTGTTTTTAAACTTCCGAACAATACGTTAATTATTTTTCGCTCAGTCAAAAAAACGCGTCCGAACTCTACGAGATCCAAACAGGTAGTATAGTAATTCTTTATTGCTTTGATAAATCTTATACATATCCCATAAGGGCCTCTGCATACAATTTGCAATGTATCGAATCGACTAAACTAAACCTAATAAACTAACAAATTAACACGGATACAGAAACAAAATGTCGAAAATTGTCAAGTACGTTAATGAAACTCACATTCAGAGATAGTCAAGTAAAGAGTCAAGATTTTTTTAGTGAAAAAAGTAAAAAAATGTCAATCTAAACCTATTCTAGCTCTAAATTGTCTGGTGCTCACTTTCTGCTGCCCTTCGTCTAATCAATATCTTAGCGGTGTGTGATGCCGCTGCCATCGAGCTTTTGTCTAGGAAATCGTAGTATAGTAATTCTTTATTGCTTTGATAAATCTTATACATATCCCATAAGGGCCTCTGCATACAATTTGCAATGTATCGAATCGACTAAACTAAACCTAATAAACTAACAAATTAACACGGATACAGAAACAAAATGTCGAAAATTGTCAAGTACGTTAATGAAACTCACATTCAGAGATAGTCAAGTAAAGAGTCAAGATTTTTTTAGTGAAAAAAGTAAAAAAATGTCAATCTAAACCTATTCTAGCTCTAAATTGTCTGGTGCTCACTTTCTGCTGCCCTTCGTCTAATCAATATCTTAGCGGTGTGTGATGCCGCTGCCATCGAGCTTTTGTCTAGGAAATCGTCAATATTTGTCCTCCTTACACCTAGTTGGCGTAAGTTTGCTACACATTCCTTCATTGCGTCAGAGAAGATGAGCTCCCCATAGGCTCCTACTACAAATATACCCAGTTTGACTGGTCCGCAAAACATTCTGCTCAACGACTCCACCAAATTGCAGTCCCTTGGCACTTCGTCCACGTTTGCTGGGGTCACATGAATCGTCGAGTTCCTAGCATATCGCACCTTTTTTAGTTTCTCCTGCTGAGGTATTGATTGCAGGTGTGCTACAGCTACCTCGTACACATGGATTTCGCAGGGGTTGGATAGAATCACCACAAGATCCGGTCTGTTGTGGTAAAGTGGTGGATGGGTCTGGAACCTCATCCCGGCTCTCACTTTCACTGTCCTGCTCCTCCATACATACTCAGCACATATGTTCGCCTTCCCGAACCTAAGTACCTAAGTATAGTGGTGAGTATCCCCGCCTGTCACGCGGGAGACCGGGGTTCGATTCCCCGCCGGGGAGGCACACTTTTTGGAAGCCCAACTCACTTTATTCTTCAACAGAAAAAGTCCTGGCAACTTTTTACCAAGCCTTCTTAGTGCAATTTTAAATTAAAAATTTTTATTCAAATATTAACTAAAATGTCTTCCTAACATTAATTATTGCTAAAAGAGGCAATAATACGGCTCTAAAGCTTTGAAGCTCATACAAAAGCTCACTCTTTGGGCAATTTTAACTTTTGTCAAAAAAAAAAAAATTTTTTTTGGTCAAAATTTTTGGTCAAAATTTTCAAGAAATTTTCGTTTTTGTGATTTATTGAGAATTTACCAAGAAAACAATTGTCCATTTTGAAGAAATAACACACCAAACGGAGTTTCTAAGTGCTGCCATGGTGAAATTTTCCGAGAGTATAAGAATTTTTTGCCGCCAAAATTGAGCCAAAAAATCAACCAGAATGCTTAAATGTCAAAAAAATGTTTTGATCTGTGTTTTGGTGTTTCTAAATTTGTGAAAAATTTCTTAAAATGTACAGAAATCGTAAGTATCGTAGAAGTAATCTTGGAAAAGCTAAAGGGGATTCAACCAATGTGAATAAAATTGAAAACTTGCACAGAACACATTTAGATGCAATAGACGAAAATAATGCGAATAAGATAAATGTAAGTTATTCGTGTAGATTATCGTGTTGTTAATTAAAGAAAATTACGCATAGGTTGATCAACAAAACCTATTTGGAGGAATTGACGATGAACCACTGTTGTCTAGTCAGGCCTCGGTGCCCCCAAGTCAACCGCCAACGCAGCGTCGATATTTATCTCAAAAAAGTACTCTTATAAGAACGCAGTCAAAAACGCTTCAAAGACCTCCAAACTCCTATTTCGAGCTTGTGTTAATGAAGTCTGGAGCAGATTTGGATCAACCTGATGCATATATACTAAGTTGTTTCTTTTAACTTTTGAATTGGTTTTATAATGCATATTCGGTTTTTGTAGGCAGTGATCATATGAATTTTGTGAGCCGTTTACACAATCATCTTAAAAATCATCAAGATTTTCCAGATAATTTGAATACATTTATGGATGGATTTAAAGAAACATTAAGCTCAAACTCAAATGCCCTCAAGTTATTGAGTGGTTGCACTATCAATGCATCTGGATCAGACAACGTTGTTCGATCACAAGACAGTCTGGTGATGAATCTTTTGACGATTGATTTTCTTCAGGAAAAGATTATTTGTATTTTAATGGAGAAGACTCAAGAATGTGCCAAATCAGAGTAATATCTAGTGAAGCATATTGAAATAATAATAATGAAATAATTTGCAGTACGGACGAAATTCCTTTATTACCATTGATAATGTCGCAGCTTAAGTTTGTTAGCATATCTCATGGTCAACTATTGTATGACAAAATAATTGAAATATATGAGGCAGCAACAGAGAATTCCAAAAAGGATATAATTTTGAATATAGAGCATGTGATTGACCCAAACAATCATGACGATTTTGTGAATTATTTGGTGTAGGAATGATCTTATCGCATGGATTCTTTTTCCAAAACTGTGTCGTTTTTTTAGGAATAATTCAGCTTCCAGTGAAGATCTTTTGACGAAAGTAAACATAGAAACATTCACCAATTTATCTCTAAGCCCAAAAATTTATAACTTATTAAGGCGAAAGATATTGGATTACATGAGTGAAGATTGTCCTGTACTGGTAAACCTTTTTTAATACTCCCTTTAGTACATACTTTTATGTAGCTTTGCATAAATATTGATCATTATAGATGTTCCCGGTGTTTGTAAAATTCTTACTAAAGATATCAAATGAAGATGCTGAAAGCAACATACACGTTAGTGAAATGTATTAAACTGATCTAATTTGTACTAATTTTTTAGTTATTTTAGTTGGTTGGTGAATTGCGAAAGAATTTAAAATGGGATACAGAGAAAGATGCAATGGCTGATATGACAAAATCTCAAACAGAAGTTTTCTCCTACATAACGCAGGCACTTATTAGATCGAAAAAATTATTCGACACTTGGCAAAAGGTGATCTCTGGCGAATTAGCTAAAAGAGCTAAGTAAAAAATTTGCAGAATTTAAATTTCTCAAGTTCAATTATTAAATTTAACAGACCAATAGATTTCGTCATTCTAATTATACTACTATCAATAAGGGAAGATAAATCCAACATATTGGAAATGATAGTGAGTGATTTGAAATCTTAAGGAATCTATTCTCATTCTGCATTTTAGATTCGTAGGCATATAAAGTTGGGCCATATCACTGTGCCGCTATTCAGAAATGTGAAAAATAATTTTTTTACAATTTTGCAAAAGCATACGGATACTGTTCTGCACATGTTACATGATTTTTTAAAAGATAAGGATTTGATGGTGCTAAACTTCACTAAACATGCTTACAGGTAACATAATCATATTAACTTCAAATTTAAATTTCAATCAATCTTTTCATTCAGAATTGTTTTTGGCATAGAGAATTGTGATCGTAGAAGGATTCTTATGAAACTTGTTGAAATATCATGTGAAAAGTCGTCCTCAGAACATGTTACTTTATCATTAGAAATATTGATTGAGCTAAACAAAAAGTATACAACTGAAGTTCAAAATTACGGGCTTCAACTTTTGGTAACTCACAAATATATTGGTAACTTACAAAATAAATAAATAACAATATTTTTCTTCAAGCCAATTCTCGATAGTATTAATGAGTACAACTTAAAACAAATTCGAATGGTTATGGAACTTCTGTGCTCAATTTCTTATCCATTACCTCCTCTAACTGAATGCCCAATGCTTCAAGACCATATAGACATGTTGGTGAAAAAACAAGTCATAAGTTCCTCATTTATGTGAGTGCTTCTTTAAATCAGAAATAGCTATGAAAGAATGCACTTTAATTTAACTTTTAATTAGAACTCGAAAACAAGGAATTATTGGAATAGTGCAACTCGTCGATCATATTGTTCGAACCGAAAAAGAAACCGATAGAAATATTTATGATCTTGATCAAACATTGGATTCTTGTGAAGACCTACCAGATGGGAGAGGAAAACTAGCAGCAAGTTATATAAGTAAGATGCATTCAATCGAAAGATTAATTTATTCAGAAGTTTTTGACATTTTTTTAAAGATAGAATATTTGCAACAACCACATACTGCCCGGAGTCACTGGCTTTGTTTTATGATGAAATGGCAACCGTTTTATCACCTAAGAACAAGAATCGTGATAAAACGGTAAGAGTAGATCGATATTTTTTGGTGTGGTTTTGTGACTTGGTAACAAATCATTTTCAAAATAATTTTGTTGTTGAAGAAGTTCCTACTGGATTGTAAGTGTATGAATATGTAAACTTTAACTGATCTTGATTATAGTTTTTTTTAAAGAAATATGGAACTTTCATATCAAAACTGCATAAACACACCAGAAGAGCAGTCTGAACCCGATATTGTACCGATTGCTATTAATATTGGGGGATCAGTCCTTACCTCGTCCTCTGAGTGAGCACGATGACATCATTTTCACTTGACAAACTTATATTTTTCATACTTACCATTACAGTGCAACATCTTCTATTGCAATTTTACCATCTTTGTTCAATTTAACTCGAGTACTACATTTTACTCGGTATGAAGGCAGTCTAGAAAGCATAAATGCAGTATTGGGATGTTCTGTTCTTTTACCAACATCTATAGATCCTGCAATCGATCGTAGTTTTTTTGATAAATATGACGAAATAAAATCGAGAAAAATTTTGGACATGCACTTTTACACTGCTAATTGGTACAGAGAGGCTATTGGATCTTTTGCTAGTCAAGATGATCCAATGATCAGAAAAAAAGTATGCAATAGTTGTTACACAAAACGAATATTGAGCATTTTGTTTATCAATAGATTTTATTGCGAATGACTGAACTAATCAAACTGGAAGACAAAATACGAAAACTGCTGTTACGAGCTCCCATTGATTACAATCCTCCCGTATGTCATTTCTTAGAAATGGAGATCAAACCGAGCCTAGTTGTTTTCAAAAAGCCAGCGGGTATGTAAAACAAACTCACAAATATACGTTTTATTATTAACCACTTGCAACTGATATTGTGATGATATTCAATAGGTCGTCCTAAAAGAGCTGCTAAAGAAAAGGATGATAAAAGTAAAAACACCACCTTGAACACACATGGAGGTGAAACAGAAGGCATGTCCATGTTAGGGACCGTCAGATCACAGAACACAACTGCAAATAATAGTCGACTCAACCCAGGAAAAGCTAAGACTTCATCTAAAAAGCTTAAATTCGAGTTAAATTATGGACCACGAGAAACATATCGGTTTGTAAAATTTAATTCTTCCAAAACATAGCTTAATTCGAATATCATTATATATCAGGCAACTTGATCCGGATATTATGTTAATTTTACGAGAAGAAGTCAATCCAACATTTCCATTGCAGGAAGATAAAGTTGGTACATGTATGGGGCTATTAGAATTCAGGTATTGAATTTTATTAATTATGCGCTAAGTCTTTTTTATAAAATACTAATTCATTCACAGGTTTATCATGACAGATTTAATTTGCAAATTGGAATCTGTTACTGGTGTAAAAAAATTTGAAAATGATCATACCTTACAGTACATCAATTATCCTTTTGATTTAATAAGTGATTTAGTACATTTTATTCCGAAAGTCATCAATGTATTTGAACAGGTTTCTAATTGCTATACATTTGATTATTTTTCATAACCGAATTTGTATTTTAGTTTTCAATTCGTCTGAACCAGGCAGTAAAATCTGTTGATGGAGCATTGGGGAACATGAATCTATTCACAGATGAATTGAACTATTTAAAAGTATGTTATGGCCTTTGTTTACGTTTTTTCGCTTCCTTACTAACGTGGACAGGATTTGATGATGAGCAAAATGAAAAACTTTTGAAAGGTATGTTGGTGTAAAAGGATCATAATTGATCTAAATCGTTTATTTTCGATGTTTCAGAGGCATTACGCGGTATTAATGGATACTCGCTCTTTAGCACAACTGCATCAAACCCTTTGGTTGAACTGGTGTGCAAGGCCTTCGAAAAGTTTTCTGCCGTAGCTAATTATACTATTGATATTAAGTCTGCAGTGCAATTGTATCATTTGATTAGCGGTCTAAAAAAGTTTTCAGAAAATAAAATTTCGGACAAATCAATCGGTGAAAATAAGAAAATTTCCTTAACTTAATACTTTATTAATGTGGAAAACTTGCTTTACAGCTAGTGTTTGCAAAAAATTTATGCTACGTAAATGGTATGATTTTGATGCGACGATGGAAAAGGGTGCAAGTGCCAATATCCTACTTGATAAGCTCCTGAAAGGATTTCTGCAAAATGTTGAACTGAAAACATTAAGGGAAATTTTAAAAGTTGTATTATCAGAAGTAAAGTTCTTACGCAAAAATGATGATTGTTTGCGTACTTTTCCTAACATTCACAAGTAAGTGTATCATATATGATATGCATATAATTCAGGAAATACAACTTATTGTAGACCCAACTTTCCGATGTTATATAAAAACTTATGCGAAGCCCTTCATAATTCGATCAACTGGACAATGGTAGCTAGTTTACATACAATCAAAGGGTGGGAAATGTCTCTCGAGGTTCTGAACATGCTCCTTCAAATCGTAAAGTCACTGGAGATGCCGAGAAATTTCTCGTTGTTTTTAAAAGTATGTACAGATTTTGAATGAAAGTTAAATTTTCTAAATCCTTTACTCATTTCAGTACGGTCATTTATTTCTTAAACTTTTTCTAAGTCATGGTTTGCCAGTATTTGAAACAAATCTTCGGAAAAATCCCGAGCAAATAAATGAATTATTAAAAAGTTTACAACCACCGATCACGTTTCTACACAACTTAAGCTGCCATTCTAAGGTATATTGCTGTTTTTTTAAACTTTTCTGCAATTAAAATCCATTTAATCGTAATTTTCAAGGCTATAAAAAATACAGCAATCGTAACTCAAATACCTTTTGTACGCGAAACTATAGAGAATATTGTTTTTCGTGTTAAAGCTGCATTGGCAGCTAATAATTGTTCATCCGTGTTTTGGATGCGGGTTTTCAAAAACAAGGATTTACAAGGAGATGAGATACCATCACAGGTGATTTTTGTTAATATGCTTTCGAATGAACTAAACTGAATAATTGCAATTGTGACTAGACTTCATCACAAACAGCAACAAATGATCCGGATGATGATGAGGAGGAAGACCTACCTGATGATAATAGCATAGATGAAACTATTTTAGCAGGAGTAGATAGAGGATCTTCTACAAGCGCGCAGCATACAAAATCTAACTCAAATGGAGCTTCGACACGGAGCAAATGTTTTTAGAAAATATTGTTGGATTTAATGAATTTACATGTAATAAACAGATTTTATATTTTTCAATGCGGCTTTGGTACTCGTTATGTTTCCCATCTCAATAACACAAATTAATAAAACAAAACAACAACAATTATAAATTTTTAATATCGTTTAATTAGATAAAAAAATATTTCTGACAAAATAATTTTCTTTCTATCATTACAAATAATGAAAACAAAAAACTCGAAAATATTTATAACGTCTGCAGATTTATCATTGCAACTTTGTCAACCAAAATCTTGGAGACGTTTCTATAATTAATATATTATCTTAAAATCGATTTCTATCTACATTTTTAATTATTATACGGCAAAAAAATTTAAATGGCACTTTCAATATTTCGCTTATTTTTCATTTCTTTTCTATCTATTGTACCTTTAAGGGCGGAATATTGTTTTCCCATGTCATATTCATTATTTGTTTACAAAGAAGTTGTTAAGATTTAGTTAAAAGGATGAAAGTATTAAATAACTTGTGTTATTAGTCACATTAGCAAACATTATTTACGAATGTTTTTTTGAGCTGTTCATATTAGTACAATGTTCATTGTTAATGTTTCAAAAATGATAAAATTCTAATTTTTTGAGTTATACGCACAATGTGAATGTATAACAACGTGTGTGATATATGTATAAACATCGGAAAAATAACTAAAAATTAAGTGAAATTCATATTCTTTGGGACACAGTATCGACACATTATCAGTTAGGAAGGAAATGTGATTTTTGATACAATGTTTTTAAATTAAAAAACGAAACGTGAGAAAATTGACTTTAAACTAAAAATTGTTCAACGAAATTTTTTAAATATTTTCTATTCTATTCGATATATAGAGAGAAATAGACTGACATCTTTGAGAAATAGTTTCTATGGATTATTGATTCTTATAAATCTGTAACGGGCCCAGCGAGACTCAGTTTGGGTGATACACCTTGTATTTGTGACGCGATTTGAGTTAAGTTATTCGAACCACCATTTGAAGTGAGATGATGTGCTGAAGATTCTCCCGAGCATGTTGTTCCGTTAATTTTGTTAGTATGGTCATTTGGATATGATGCAGTCGCTTCCAAGCGTTTTATTTTCCTTTCGAGCCTAAAAGATTAAAAAATTACACACGTTAGTATAAATAGGTACTGATGAAACTAATCTACTTGTTTTGATTTCAGTTTAAATCAAACCCACGCAAGATATTTGCTGTCTGCATGTTTTTTATTAGCTAAAGCTTCCTGTAACTCCCGCCGTAACTCAACCGCATCTTTCTCCATTTGTATCTGCAAGCGTTGTTCACTGTCAATGGTAGATTCATTTTCAGGAGTCATGTAGAAATCATTCATATATCCTCCATTTTGGGATGCATGACCCTCCGATTTTGAATATGATATCCTTCGTTCTTGCCCGATTTGGTCTGATTTATTGATTTCTATTTGATTCGGTTTTTGAATATAATTCTTTTCATTTGGCAACAAAGAATTAAGTCCTTCCTCATGGTTCATAACACCATAGTTCAAGTTAAAACTGTTCGGTCTTCTTTGACGTGTTATATCAGATAAATTTTTTCTTATTGGCGTTGAGCGAAAAATTTCATTTTCTTGAATAATTTCTGATGTCCTATTACTTAAAACGGAAGCCAATATGGAACGTATGTATTTGTTTTCAGCTTCTAGTTGTGTAATACGTTTATTGGCCTCCTTTTTGTCGCCTCTTAAATGCTGAATTTGTACCTGTGGAAAAATTTATCGTTGAATTTTTAAATTACTTTGTGTTTTTATTCGTTCGTAAAACCTTCATCTCTTCTATTTCTCGCAACATTCTTATATTGTTTTCACCAAGTGACCACGAACGTTCCTCAACCATTGCTTTTACTCTACAAAAACATTGATTTATTTAGTGATATATTAAATATATTTTAATCCTTCATAATTTTACCTGCTAAGAAGAGCTTCTTCTCGCACTCTGGCTGCTTCTTTGACCTCTCGAACAACATCCGTCATCATTCCGGGTGTATATGCCCCTGTGTGAAAAAACAATTTAAAATACATTTCCTTTCTATTATCATACTATCTATGACTCAAGCTTGTAAGTAATTATCAAAAAACTTATCTATATTTAGTTCAGATAGAGCTAAATCAAATCAAGACTTGTTCGGCTTGATTTATGATTCTAATGTTTTATATTTTCTCCTTACACATTGTAAATTAAGAAATTGTATGCTGAGCCGTGATACTGATCTATCTTACGGTTACAAATAAATACTAGTAAATCTATAAGAATATCAATGTTGTAATGATAAGAACATAAATAAGCGAAAGCATTCACAAACTAATTCTACTTATTCTCACAGTGTTTAACTATAGTTATTTGAGTGAACTAATATAATTATTCTGTGAAAGTTGTTTTAACACTATCTTGTGGATATAAACTACATTAAATATATAAGGTATATGAATAAATATAGGAACAGAAAATATATTATCCGGAATATCACACGTGTGCAACGGTTTGATTTTGTTTAACAATTTGTACCTGAATGATATGTTGGGGCTGGACTTTGTGTACCAAACCCAAAGCCCATCGGTTGACTGTGTGTACTTAGACCACTCAAGCTATCTCTACGGTGCCTTAAACCACCCCAACTGGATGCGTGTTTTAAAGCCTCGATTTCAACTTAAAAGGACAAACACAAACAGAACAAATTTTACGATAGAAGAAACGTTAACATCATCTACATAAAGTGTTTAAAAAATATGTTTTACCTTTTGTTTCTTGCATATTTCTACAGATCTTCGAATTTGTTTCGTGTAACAATTTGATTTGTTCTAGTAACGTTGACAAAAATTTGCTATTGCCAATTTGTTTTTCAAGATTTGGCTGATCATTTGATATCTTCTCACTTGCCTTCGATTCATTATCTGAAGGTCCGGCTGCCAAACATGGATCACTAAACCTGAAACTAAAGAATACATTTCTTCTGTTTACAAAATACATGAACTAAGTTTTATCTTGTATACCTTCGTGACGGATCTGTTAAATCTAGATTATTGGTTGGAAAATTTTCACCAGTTGCTGGAAAATTGACTGCTGGTGGCAAACTGGCAAACTCAACTTGATCATCATTCTGCATGAGTTTGGAATTTCTATATAACATATTTGGGAAGTTTAGGGGATTGTTAGGAAACAGCGGAAGTCCTGGATTTGTCTAGAAAATAACCGAAATGTCGAAATGATTTCGCGTCACAACAAGTTGGTAATATACTTACTTTTTGAAAACCAGGATAGTAGAAATTTTGGAAGCTTTGTTTATCATTTTGAACTTGATTGACATTTTTACTTGAATTGAAGCTTGATGTATTGTAATCTAAAAATTCGGAAGATGATGAAAGTGGGGGTGCACCAGCATCTCGTAAACAGCCTTCTAACCATGAGTCAAGGTTATTCGGATAACTTGGATTTGGTGGTATTGTTGCGTTGCGTGCTTTTGATTTCTTCCTCTTTCCACTCTCAAAGTCTGGAAAACATTGATATATCAATTGGAAATTCTTACCACGGTTGTATCTTAAGTTAAATGCATGCCATAATCATCAATATTGACATGATGTTACCAAAAGAAATTAGGCTAATTGTACAGTATGACATGAACTTAGCGAAATACGGAATTGATTTATGTAGGTATGAAACATTTTGTGTTCGTTTGACTTTTCAGCTTCGGCTTCAGTTGCCAATAAAATTCAATCCACGTTATTGAATAACTAATTCTTGAATTGATTTTCGACAACATTCACTAATGCAAAACCAGTTCCTGGATTGTTCTCAAGAAGAACTATTGATCGTTTTTTCCCTAGCAAAATCTTGTTTAATGACGCTGCAGTATTAAAATAGCTCATATCAAAAACGTTATTTCATTTAATTTTTTATTAGCAAACAATTCACATACTTCTGTATCCTGTACCCTCAGTCATGCCACTGAATGTACGTAATACACCCAAAATCGATTAATCTTAAAAATAGTTTTCCTGGTGGAGGTGCGGAATTGATTTTCAAGTTCTAATGTTGATAGCTTAAAGTCGAATAAGAAAATTAAATAACTTGTCACAGACATACATCGTGTACTTAACTGGAATTGCCAATTTTGAACATTATTTGTATATTAACATGGCCTTGTTAAGTGAATATAATTTGTCTCATAATGACTCCACTGTCGCCTTATTAGAGGCCACTTTCACAAGAAAGTTCAATCACATGACTAATTTTCAGTTTTTCCGCATTTCGACTGTTTTTCATAAAAGTATTTAATCGAGTCCAGTGAACTTGAATTTAATTTTCAGAAGACACAGCTTTGCCTTCGAATATAAACCCAAACTTTGGGAGACACAGTGACCAGACTTACATACATATATTGAAGTTTCTTATGGGATGATTAACAACAAAGCGGATTAACAAATAACGTCATCACTTTCAATCTAATTGAATTTAAAGTTCTTCGCGGCTCCTTACTTTTATTGATTTTATTGGTTTGCAATGCATGACTTCATGAATTTTGGTTATGGAGAATTCGTGAACAAATCCATTGAAATTCATTGTAGTTATATAAACTTTGCATCAGAAGAAAATAGTTTTCTTATGAACGAATCTTGAATTAATTTCTCGTGAATAGGTTTACACTTTGTTAGTAAAATAACTATGCAAGTTTTGTTTGAACTAATCAAATATCAAAGGATGTTCTCTGTACGAATTTAATGTAATTCCATGTTTATGTGGAAGTTGGTGTTGTTCCAGATTGAATACAAAATATAACTTTTTTAGAGAAGATCGAATGCATTAAATAGAACAAGTATTATATACAACCCTAAATTTGAAGCTTCCATCTTTATTGACATTTGAAGTGATTAATGCTAAGCTAACCCATTTGCGAAGCCATATACTTAAAACACTATAATACATGGTAGAATCAATAAGTTTTTCATCTGAACTATTTTTGCGTTTCATCGATTATGTTTGCATGTGTAATACTTAACTATTCCTCAATTGCTGACCTATAGGATACATGATTGTCATTATATCTATCATGGTTGAATGACACATATAAGTTGAAATTTAACTTATTTCGGTTAAAATATAATATCATTAACACATCTGTCTAGAACGTGTCGAAAGAGTGAAATCAAAATTAAAAATAAAATAGAAAGTAAAACAATATTTGGATGCTAAGTCGGTGCTACTAAATTGGACAGAGTCCAGATGATTGGCATTCATTGCAGTTTTGGTGTTGTCGTTAATCATTTTATAACATAACTACATACACTAGAATATGATACACTAAATATACACTAGAGCAATTAATTCTGGACACTTTTGTAAAACGTTATGTTTTTTAAAGTTAAGATGAGACTCAATTGTTTAAACTCCATTTTTTAAACTAACTATGATTGTTTTTCTCATTATTTCAACATAAATTGAAAACAGCGCGAGTCTCAAAGAAGCATATTTCGTTTGAAATTTGTGAGGAACGGCAACACTTAAAAGTCCCGTTATGTCAATGAGACAATCTGGGAATACCTTCTTATTTTTATTCACTTTTTACTAAGTTTTCCTGCATTTTATATGTTTGAATTTTGAACTGACTAGTTGAATTAAGTTGGGTTAAAATATTACTGCTGAGATCATATGAAATAAATGCAATTATAACATGGTTAATGGATATATAACAAATAAAAATTAAATGAAGAATCAGCCGGGAGAAATTAATTGGAACTAACAAAAAATAATGTCATCAAATATTCATGAACTAGAGAATAAGTCAAGTAGCTATTGGATTGAAATCTCATACAACTAATAAAATTGACAATTCAAATCACTGTAAAGGTTACATCCAATAAGTTATTGTGAGTATTAAATAGCTTGTAATTGATACATCATTCTGTTATTGATGTGTGCATGTAGCAAGGTAACTTCTAAATAGTTCGTGATCGTGGTTTATTTTGTGTGACGAAGGTTAATGACGCGATTAAATATCTTAAAGTGAAACAGCTATTGCAATACAAATATTATGCGTTTTTATCAGCATTTTTGATTTATAATCAAATCATCAACCAAGTTATTTAATCATCCTTTATCCGTCACTTAGTTTAACAACCTAGTGGAAAAACATGAAACATGAAGCATTGCACTGACCTGTATACTAGTTATTATTGTTTATAAGTTTTTATGTAATATTGTTTGTATTAATTAAAATGAATAAAGTTTCTTTTGAAACTTTTACGAAAGGCCACCTTGAAATGAGCAGCATTCAAGCGATACACAGTTCTGTAATATTATCTCGTTATCTTTGTGATTGATAGCTATTTAAGTTTCATATAAAGTTCATTTCATTTTCGAGTGAAATCAAAATTAAAGCAATTAAACTAATTAATTTAAGTGAATCACAAGTTATATAAAATTGTTAACAAAGTTTTAATGATTCAAATCAAGCAAATTTAACAAGTGATGAAGCGTGTGCGTGTTGCAATTATTTACTCACAAATAACACCTTCATAAAACTGTAAAAGTTCAGCTAAGTAAAACCATAAATTTAAATCAACTATTTCTGAAACACTTTGATGAGAGCTTTAACACTTCCGCCTCTTTGGTTTGTTTGTTAACTACATGGAGTAGGTGTCTAGATGTTTTAGAGACATATTGTTACAATTGTGGAAGTTAAGCAAATGAAAGTATCTCTTACTTGAACCGATGGTGTTTATTTGAATCATTTCTGTTGAAGTCACAAATTGAAGCCGGACAATTAGTTAGTAATTTGTTCTTCCGGAAGATGAGATTAGAATATAGAAAAGCACTAGGAGATATTGAGAACAAACTTACTATTTAAATCTTGAATGAATGCAGCATAACAATGGGGTGTTTTTGTAATCCATAAATCATTGCCTGCTATTTGTAATTTTATATTCAATAATGTCAAATAAAATTTCGAGAATCTAATTTCTTTTATTTCAAATTGAAATTTTAAAAATGTACAAGAAAATTTATTGTTTGTTACAATTTATAATTTTTATTCAATTCTCTGTATGCAACGATTGTTTATTCTCAAATTTTCGTGGTAATACAATGTTTTTTCAAAAATATGGACATTTGCATTTGCTTTTACCAAAATCAGGTAATACTATTCGAATTCCTAACCAACAGAGTATAACAGCGTATTGTGGATTGAAATTTGAGTAATATGTGAACATAACCTTTTGAGTTTAACGTAAGAACTATTTTATTTTAGTGATTTTTGGGCTGATGGTACTTTATATTCTGAAGCGGACGAGGTCACAATTCACTGCAGTGATGGACTATTTAGCGTTGATGCGTTTTTTACTTTTCGTAGAGACCATAGTGATTTTGCACCCAGAAGCACAACCTTTCTAAGCTGTCCAGCAGAAGAGACAGCAACTTATGAATACTCAATCCAAGGATGCAGTCACAGTTCTTACATTCACGCGGAAATTGTTCTGGGAATACCTGTGGTGTTTGCAGAAATTTGTTTCGATCTGGGAAAGATGACTACTGAGTTTCTACACTACGTCGTGGCTGATCGCTCTTCCATCTTGGAAGTTCAGGTTACAGCAAGATTCGTACAAATGTCTTAAACTTATTTTGTTTTTCAATTTCAGAGCCAATACAATCCAAGTTGGACCACACGTATTGACTACGAGGGAGTTGAACAAAGAGCTATTATTTTCGAGATGAGGTGTGTTATAAAGCGTTATTTTCGGGAATTGCTATAAATTAATTTTTCCCATTAAGTGATCAAGAACGTGAGACTCAACTAAAGCAGTTGTTGGGAAAATTGTCTGGAGCAACTGACTACGAGAGCCACTCTCTGATAGCAAAGGGAATTTTTTCACCTTTCTTTGAGGAACCGGACTACGGTTTATGGACAAATACGTTTTGGTGGATGCCATTGAAATTGGGAAGCTGGAATTTATATGAAAGCTTACTAATAAATAAGTCGAAAGAAGTAGATATTGACATTTATTCTGGAACATCACATCGTGTGACTTTTACATCACTAGGGAAATGTACTTTCACTGAAGAGATCAAATTTAATGTAAGTGTTTCCATCTCCTGGACTATTCACTAACTACATCATTATATTTAAAGATTAATTTGCGAGAAAAACATGTGCCTCTATACATATGGAATTACGTGCGTCAGAGAAACCATAACGATACCATCGATTTTGTAATAATCGGAGTGAACTCGCCATTCATTGAAGTATTCCTTTCATATTAGGTTTATACAATCCTTTATACCCATTATAATCCATTGTTGTAGATTTCAGGCATAAGGTCTATTGCAATTTGCGAGGATATCTGTGATACAATCGAATGGCTCAATCAGTTGAACTATACACGACACATGCCTGCTTTGGGCATCATCATTTGCTGCCATCCTGATTCTGTTAAAACACTCCTAGACGGATTTCCAAAAACAACTGTTTCAAATTTTGCACCGGACGAATTGCTGGAAATGCGAGTTATAAACTCCAACAGAACATCTTCGTCCACAGAAGAAATACGCTCAAGATCCTTTGTTGACTATGATTCTGAACAAAATAGGGACATTTGGTCAGAGAGGGATGAAGAGGAAGAAGATGATTTACGAAGGAAATAGATTTTCATTGTTATGTAAATTGGGGTCTATCTGATCTTTCCACAGAAGGTTACGCAACTAGAATTTCTATTTCTAATTTCCCTGAACCCAAAAATTTTATATTTTGTGTAAAAAGAATTTTTTAGTCAAATATTTTCGGAGTTTTATTTGCATATATACATACTTCATACACCTATGTAGGAATATCCGAATAATTTTAATGGTTGTTTTCACAGTTTGTTTCCAAAACCATGTTGATATGTTGATTTGTTATACTACAAAAGTATCTTAAAGACAAACACTAGAATTGGGCAAGGTAGAATTGAATTGATTTGGATGTTTTAAGGTTGTTCGTCACATCATCCCAAAGCGGAAATGAGTTATTTAAATTAAAAGTGTGTCGAGTCAAAAAACGTGATATAGTCATACTTCTTATGCAGAGAATCTATTCCTCAACGCATTGACAAAACTTTCGCTTGCGCCACTGTTCTACATGCATAGTGACGAATGATGGAAATAGCTCACTTTCCTAATTTTAGATGTATCCACTAAATAGCACAAAAATGCAGTTGTTCTCTCGGAAAATTTTGTGGTTAAACTAATCTGAAGTTTAGATTCAGTTTTACACGTAAAATTTATGATCTGCATTAATATTTTATCACACCAATTACTACAATCTATATCTTATCTTATTAATAAAATTCATTAGATTTACGTACATTCTTTGTCGCACGAGACTGAGTTTTGTAAGCCTTTCCAGATTTATCGTGCAAATAGTAAAGAGCTAACAAACAACCATATAACTTCATAAACGTCGGTGAATGTGTTTCATATCAGTTTTATAAACACAAACAATTAGATAAAGCAACGTGCTTTTCACGTATCAACTGGTAACGTCTTCAACTATCATCTAGAGTGCTCATTCAATGACAAGATCACAGTTATGAAATTGTCTCAATATTTCAACACTTTCCTTAAATAGGATGAACCAGTGCTCGCTGTAAATATAGAAACGATCAATGATGGCTTGAAATTGAAAACGATGAAATTATTATTTTCAACAGCAATTACAATTGACGGATTTCCTTTTAGAGATCTTCCACCCTCTGCACATAAAAATTCTATTCTCGTAAGAAACCCTATCGCACTTTTCCCCCATAGCGAGGGAAACAAAAACACCCTGACAACATGTGTATAAAATCATGTCATGTGAACATTGCTTCACGTTGACAATGTTAATCATGGCATATTGTGAACTCTGCTTCACTTTTAAATTCGTGGGAGTCGATCGATCTTGTGACCCAATTTCTTATCAGCCGAACGATTTAGGCTGATTTTGCACTTTTGGGGATTTCTTGTTACTGTTCTTTGTTCCCTTAGTGTGCTGGGCTGACCTTGGAGACTCGTCTAAGATTTCCTAAAGGGTCAGTGTGTTCGTCAAACAGAAAAGAGCGTCAGTTCGTTGTGAACATCCCAAGTTTAAATATATCGTGGAATTTCCGTGTTAAAAATCCGACCAGTTTAGTTCGTTTTGAATCTCTAATTAGTGCATGCAAGTTCGTTGTGTTCTGCCGAATCAGTACGGTGGTGTGATTAAACTTAAAAGTTTGTGACAATTAAAACCAATATTAATTGAGAACAATTTCTAACGAATCGTAATTTCCAAAGTTAACGTAAACGTGATCTTCGTATATTGACAGTTGTGGACCTTTGAACAAGGCCTAGGGACACTCCGTGAGTGTCAATTTTCGTGCGAAAGCACCGTGTGCTTTCCAAAATTGGTGAATTTCTGTTGGACACTCCGTGAGTGTCAATTTTCGTGCGAAAGCACCGTGTGCTTTCCAAATTTGGTTAACTTGTGGTGACATACCTTGTATGTTTTCGTGCGAAGGCACCGTGTGCCTTCCATTTAAAAGGATTGGGACATACTTTGTATGTTTACGTGTGGAGGCACCGTGTGCTTTACATTGGTGAACTTTTGGGGACATACTGTGTATGTCATTGTGAGACAGTACCTTGTACTTTTTGGCCAATTGTGTTCTGTGGACATACCGTGTATGTCAATGTTGTTAAGAGCTACAACAAAGGTTTCTCATCACTATTAACTTGACAATAAAAGTCAACCGTGTGTTCCACAAGATTAAAGACAACATTCCAGTCAACCAGGTACCAGCTACCATCTCAAGTTCAGGTTTGTTTCCGAGTTTCCATCATTCAACATTTGGTCCTTCGAGCCGGATATTATTGAACCGGAATTGGGTAAGCTGGATATTGGGTTGGCCAGAATTCGGGTGAGTCCAAAGTTTGATTTACGTTAAAAGTTCAATATGAGGGCAAATCACGTCAACCGTCGGATTGATGAACAACAACTTCATCATGAATTCATCAGTTCGATCGAATCGAAACTTTCAAGTATTGATAAAGATCAACTCTCACATCGTGGAATTGCGTCATGGCTAGAAGAACTTCGAGATGAGTGGAAGAAATTCAATACTAAACACTCAGCGATTCTCCTCGCAATTTCTAAGCTTAACACTTTTGATGAAAGAACGCTTAAAAAACGTTCTTACTTTCGAAAACACATTTTCAAACATACTCGGGAAACGTATTTAAATTCTGTAATGAAATTAACTGCTCTTTCTGACAAACTTGCTGGAAAAAGCAGCAGCAGAGCATCATCACCACCTCACTCATCAACGTCCATGATGGCAAGTTTTCGATGTACACGTTTGCCCCGCCTTGAGCTGCCAAAGTTTGATGGTACGCTATCAAAATGGCTGTCTTTCAAAGGCATTTTCTCATCAGTGGTCATTAACGACCAGTCAATTCCACCAGAAGTTAAACTTCAATATTTAAAGAGTAGCCTTAGCGGATCTGCTGCGCAAATACTTTCCAATACTGAATTGGTGGCCGAAAATTTTCAGCCTGCATGGGATGCAGTATTGCTACGTCACGAAAATCCACGACTTCTTGTACATTCTTCACTCACATTGTTGTTTGGAACGAGAAAAATTACTAAAGAATGTGGATTCGAGCTTGAAAAACTATATAACACGCTAACCCAGGAAATCAGGACGCTGAGAATGCTTAAGGAGCCAGTGGAACATTGGGATTCACTGCTCGTCTTTCTTACTATTCAACGTTTAGACTCAGAATCCGTACGAGCATGGGAACAGGAGCTAGGTTCCTCCAAGAACTCACCATCTTGGTCTCAATTGCAAGCTTTTTTGGAAACTCGAATTCAAACATTGAAAGCCTACGAACATTCACAAGTAGGAAAATTTCCAGTTCACTCGCGTCCATCCACAGTTCGTGCTCATTTTTCTAGCCCAAATCCAAGTAAACCTGTTGCCTATGAAAATGAGAAATGTGTCCTTTGCAGTAAAGATCATTATCTAGCTCGTTGTGCACGTTATCAACAGATGACCACTGTTCAACGAAGGTTGGTAGTGAAGCAACATCGACTTTGCTACAATTGTTTAAAATCTCACCTGATTTCGAAATGTCGATCCCAACAAAGATGCTTGAAATGTGCTAAATCTCACCATACATCGCTTCACAATGCCGGACCCACTAAACCATTGGGATCTGCTACGGCAACCGACAAACCACAAACTGATTCATCAAGTCGTGTTGTCCATGCGCAGTCTTCATCAACTGCATGACTATCCATCCTTTTACCTACTGCCATTGTCCATGTAAAAAATAAATATGGCAGTAAACTGCAAGCCAGAGTTCTACTTGATCAAGGTTCAGAGATTTCATTAGTCACAGAAAATTTAGTCCAACAACTTCAGATTCCACGGCAATCGGGCTCAATTTCATTAAAAATGCTAAATAATAAAACCAGCAAATCAAGAGGAATCGTCACTCTTCATCTTATTCCACATTTTTCTTCATCTGTTGAGTTAACGTTTCAAGCGCTAATACTACCTCAACTAACTGGTATTCTTCCGGATGAACCCTTGAATCCAAAGCAATGGCCATATTTGCAGGAATTATTACTTGCAGATCCATTTTACTACAAACCAGGACCAATTGACATAATAATCGGGTCTGATTTATACGGTGAAATTCTCAAGGAATCAATAATTAAGGGACCCAACCAGTCACCAGTAGCTCAACTTACTTCACTGGGTTGGATCATCTCAGGACCATCTTCACCTGAGAATCATTCTCATCGCTTTTATACCTACCACTATGTTATCGATAAAGAGTTACAGAGCACACTTGAACGATTTTGGCGTCAAGAAGAAATCTCACCAAGTACCACCAAATTACTTTCCGATTCTGAACAAGAATGTGAGAATCATTTTAAGACCACACATCAACGATCTTCGTCTGGCAGATATATCGTCAAGTTGCCGTTCAAAAATAACAAAAATCAACTTGGTAATTCGACATCTTCCGCGTTCCGAATGCTGCAGTCCTTACAGAGCCGATTCGAGAAAAATCCAGACTTTCTTAAATCGTACAAGTCATTTCTTCAAGAATACGAACAATTAGGTCACATGGTTGAGATAAAGGATGGTGAGAAAACTCCACCGTCAATCTTCTACCTTCCACACCATGGAGTCATCCGTGAAAGTAGCTCAACAACAAAATTAAGAGTAGTCTTCAACGGATCATGTACAACATCGAATGGTATTCCACTCAACCAGGTTTTACATACAGGGCCTAAATTACAAGTCGACTTAAACGACGTGTTGATGTATTTTCGCAAATTCAAATATGTCTTTTCTGCGGACATCGAAAAGATGTATCGGCAGATTCAAGTTCATCAGGACGATTGGGATTACCAGAGAATATTGTGGAAAGTAGGAGACCGATTCATCAAATACCACCTTACAACCGTAACGTATGGTTTGGCTTGTGCTCCTTTTCTTGCTCTACGCGCCGTCACCCAGTTAATCGAAGACGAGGGTACTAAGTTTCCTCTTGCCACCAGACCATTAGCAGAAGGACGTTATGTCGACGATATTTTCGGTGGCTGCGATACCATTGAAGGAGCCCAAGAAACGGCAGATCAAGTGAATAATATGTGCCTTTCTGGTGGATTCCCATTGCGCAAATGGGTAAGCAACAATGACAGAGTCCTCGATCGTATATCATCAGAGCATAAGTTATCCACATCAACTCTTAAGCTCGATGCGAACATCATACATGCACTGGGGTTGATATGGAACTCTAGAACTGATTGCTTCTGTTTTGAAGTCCCACAGCAATTCCAAATGTCTACGAAAATTACAAAGCGTTTCGTTCTTTCAAGAATTGCACAATTGTTTGATCCTCTCGGGTTTTTATCGCCGATTTTCATAAATTTCAAAGTGTTTATGCAAGAACTATGGGCGATTAAATTGAGTTGGGATGATCAACTCGGAGAGTCACAAGCAAAAACATGGCAATCACTCCTACAGTCTCTTAACGGAATTTCCCACCTTTCCATTCCTCGATGGATAGGCTTTACTCAGGATTCAAGCGTCGAAATACATGGTTTTTGTGATGCTTCTCAGTTAGCTATGGCAGCAGTAGTTTACATCAGAATAACTTCTCCAACTAACAAAGTCACAACTTCTTTACTTTGTTCAAAAACAAAAGTCGCACCACTTAAGCGAATGACTATCCCACGACTTGAACTCTCGTCAGCTGTCATTTTGACAAAATTAGTGGCTCATTACATCAAGGTTCTAAACCTTCAACATGCTCCATGTTATTTGTGGACAGACTCACTCATTGTCCATACTTGGTTAAACGATCATCCATCCAAATGGAAAGAATTCGTGCATAATCGTGTGTGTTTCATTCAAGAAACGCTACCTACCGCTCAGTGGAAACACGTTCCAGGAAAAATGAATCCTGCCGATTGTGGCACACGGGGTCTGACGGCAAATGAACTTCATGAACATGAAAGTTGGTGGACTGGACCATCATGGCTAGTGCAGGAGCCATCGAATTGGCCTTCAAAGTACCCGGCACGAATTGACGATCCAAGTAAATTAGAGTGTCGCGCCATTCGCATTCAGACTATTCAAATTATTCGGAACGATCTTATTGACAGATATTCGTCTTTTACCAAACTAATTAGAATCACCGCTCTATGTCGACGAGCACTTCTTCGATTTCGGAACCTTGGACAGTCACTGTCTCTTCATCCTCTTTCACCTGACGAATTGGAAGAGGCTACCCATTATTGGATTAAGCATGAACAGGAGATGTATCTAGGAAGTGAGATTAACAAGCTCTCATCTAACAATGAGCTTCCAAAATCATCACCTCTTCTCAAGCTGACACCGTTCGTTGACAATAACGGGATACTTCGAGTAGGTGGTCGCCTCAAAAATTCATTATTACCAGTGACTACCAAGCATCCATATATTTTACCACGACATTCACCACTTACCACTCTTCTTATTCGTGATGCTCATACAAAAACACTTCATGGTTCTACTCAAGAAACTCTCAGTTACTTACGTAACAAATATTGGATCATTGGAGGTAGAGCACCTGTTCGGTCATTCATCCTCAAATGCATTAAGTGCACACGATTTCGACGTTTACAAGCTCAACAATTAATGGGACAAATGCCTGCAAGTCGAGTCACACCATCACGAGCATTTCTTAACACAGGTGTTGACTATGCAGGACCAGTCATTCTTAAAGCTTGGAAAGGACGAACTACCAAAACTCAAAAATCATGGATTGCTGTCTTTGTGTGTTTGGCTACTTCCGCCATCCATTTTGAAGTAGTCAGCGATTATACTACTGATGCATTTTTAGCTGCTTATCGTCGTTTTATTTCACGACGAGGCGTTTGTGCGACCCTTAACAGCGACTGTGGCACAAACTTCAAGGGAGCAGATAAAGAGCTCAAACATCTATTCGATAAGGCTTCAAAGGAACTACAACATATGGCCTCACTCATAGCACATGACGGTACAAAATGGCTTTTCATTCCACCTGCAGCACCTCATTTTGGTGGGAAATGGGAGGCGGCGGTAAAATCCATGAAATACCATCTTCGTCGAGTACTAGGGGATACGACTTTAACATACGAAGAATTAGCTACGCTCCTATGCCAAATTGAAGCAGTTTTAAACTCTAGACCTCTATGTCCATTAACAGAGGATGTAGATGATCTTGAAGTCTTAACACCAGGACATTTTCTCATCGGACAACCGTTGAATCTTGTCCCAGAACCTAATATTGAAGATTTAAAAGTCTCACGACTCTCTCGATGGCAACACCTGAGTCAGATGACTCAAAGCTTCTGGAGCAAATGGGTTAAGGAATACCTTCAGCGTCACCAAGCTATTTACAAATGGAATAAAACTTCTATGTCAATTAACCCTGGATCATTGGTTTTTATACTAGACGAACGGTATCCACCATCTAAATGGCCCTTGGGGAGAGTTACGCAAGTTCATCCTGGGAAAGATGGATTAGTACGAGTTGCTACTATCAAAACCGCTTCAAATGACATTACAAGGCCTATAACGAAACTGTGCCCACTACCCATCGAATCAAGTCCTTTAATTAATTCGTTGCCTGCGTCATCGAAGGCGGGCGGAAATGTATAAAATCATGTCATGTGAACATTGCTTCACGTTGACAATGTTAATCATGGCATATTGTGAACTCTGCTTCACTTTTAAATTCGTGGGAGTCGATCGATCTTGTGACCCAATTTCTTATCAGCCGAACGATTTAGGCTGATTTTGCACTTTTGGGGATTTCTTGTTACTGTTCTTTGTTCCCTTAGTGTGCTGGGCTGACCTTGGAGACTCGTCTAAGATTTCCTAAAGGGTCAGTGTGTTCGTCAAACAGAAAAGAGCGTCAGTTCGTTGTGAACATCCCAAGTTTAAATATATCGTGGAATTTCCGTGTTAAAAATCCGACCAGTTTAGTTCGTTTTGAATCTCTAATTAGTGCATGCAAGTTCGTTGTGTTCTGCCGAATCAGTACGGTGGTGTGATTAAACTTAAAAGTTTGTGACAATTAAAACCAATATTAATTGAGAACAATTTCTAACGAATCGTAATTTCCAAAGTTAACGTAAACGTGATCTTCGTATATTGACAGTTGTGGACCTTTGAACAAGGCCTAGGGACACTCCGTGAGTGTCAATTTTCGTGCGAAAGCACCGTGTGCTTTCCAAAATTGGTGAATTTCTGTTGGACACTCCGTGAGTGTCAATTTTCGTGCGAAAGCACCGTGTGCTTTCCAAATTTGGTTAACTTGTGGTGACATACCTTGTATGTTTTCGTGCGAAGGCACCGTGTGCCTTCCATTTAAAAGGATTGGGACATACTTTGTATGTTTACGTGTGGAGGCACCGTGTGCTTTACATTGGTGAACTTTTGGGGACATACTGTGTATGTCATTGTGAGACAGTACCTTGTACTTTTTGGCCAATTGTGTTCTGTGGACATACCGTGTATGTCAATGTTGTTAAGAGCTACAACAAAGGTTTCTCATCACTATTAACTTGACAATAAAAGTCAACCGTGTGTTCCACAAGATTAAAGACAACATTCCAGTCAACCAGGTACCAGCTACCATCTCAAGTTCAGGTTTGTTTCCGAGTTTCCATCATTCAACAACATGAAACACTTTGGAATTCTTCTTACTTCAACAGCACGCGAAGTGTCTAACTGAATAAACTGATGCTACCACAATACCAAGTGTTGCATTTTAATGAACGTTCTTCATTCGTTTCCTCCATAATTAATTTATTGTTTCTATTATCTGTTTATTTTGTATCGTTCTTCTGTTATCGGTCGACACGTTTCACTTTATTTACTAGCTTCATTTGAATAACCTTTGAGAAAATCTAATTTCAATACGTTTATATGTAAACCTGTCTGCAAGATTGCCATTCTTTGTCTTATACACGCCTATGCTATCGAGTTCAACAACTCCAGGTCGTTAGTTTAATCCACTTCTCCTTTGGGTTTTCTACAAACTGAACATTCCATTCTTTGGTTGGTGAGAAAACACAGAATTTCAAATCTTTGATTTCCAAATGCACCAAGGTTTAAGCTTATAACCTAATCAACAAACAAATATTTTAGCTTAATTGAATGAAACTAACTATCAAAATAAAATGTTATCTATCAGGTTCCCAAAAAACCAACCGCGCCTTATCACTGCTTCAATTACAGAGATGTATTGCAGGGTGTGTCACATATGTGAATGAATAAGGGTAAAAGTAACTTTCGAAAATACCTGAGGGTTCATTCAGTTGCTTTAATACCAAACGAATGCATTAACTTTTTAACAGCGAACTGCATAAGTTACCATACAAAATGAATGTGTTTGTTTAAGAGCTGTAACGTATTTTCCATAAAACCGGAAAATGTGAAAGGAAAAACTATCGTCTAAGACGGTCAGCGAAATCGTGCTGTTTGACCCACATTGACACCAATCGAATGAAATTCACGCACTGAAACAAATTTATTCCACAGAGTTTTGTTGCAGCTCATGTTAGTTTTTGAGTAAACAAATTAAATAAATTTTTTGAATTAAAACTCAAAAAAATCGTTACGCTGAGTTGACTTGCTGGTAGACAAGAAGACAATTGAAGGGTTGTAAGTCTAAAGCCTAATAAAATAATATCCAAATGGATCAAATTGCCGTTACATAGCTTCTATTTTTTTACAGACCAGACACAGACCCTGACACTACTTTATTTGTGTGTGGATAAAATTTGAAAAGGAACAGGCAACTAGATTGCATATTCTTAAAAATATTGACTTTTGAATTTTTGGCACTTAGACCCTTTAGACTTACAGTACAGCACTTCAATTGTACATCTGATAAGAAAACCATACCGTCCAAGAGGAAATAAAACGTCTTCATGGTGAAATGGACAAAAAATGTTTTAAAAACAATGAAACTGAAAGCTCAAAATGTTTCTTCAACAGTTCATTCATTTCTCTTTCACCTGCTTATTCGAAAGATTAAAGAAATACAAGGAGTAATAAACGTGTGTAATTAAGAATAAATTAACAATTTACGAGCATTGAAATTTTCCCAGTAATTTTGAATTTTCACGTTTTCAAAATTTCAAACAATCGTGAGAAAATGAAAACAAACGTTCGTCAAGTGATTAGCGTTGAATACGTTTCTTTTAATTACCTTAAAAATGTGAATAAATTGTTTTTAACAGAAACTTCGATATCTCTGCGTGTAATAATTTGATTAAAATTTTTAACAAAATTATGAAAAGTTCGTTAATTCTACCAGCAATAAGCAAATGAGCGAACTCACTTTTGTTTGGAGCATCTCCCTCGCTGCCACTGGCACTGCGGTTCAATTTTCCATTCATGATTTGTTGTTGTTGTTGTTGTTGCAGATGTTGTTGTTGCTGTTGCTGTTGCTGCTTCAAATTCCGTTGCGAAAAATGCGACTCACTTCCGTTTGTATTCGTGGAGATGTTGTTCGTGACGTTGTTGGTGGTGGTGGTGGCGCTGCTGTTGTTGGAAGTTGCCATTGCGGGTGGATTGTTGTAGTTGTTATTCCTGTGTTGGGTTGACAAAATTGAGTGAAGAATGTAGGAGATATGCGGATATCACAAAGCACAAGGAGTAAGGAGATACGACTGCTTGAGATGAAATTATTTAAATTTTTCAAAAAATTCACATATTTTCCGGATAGACTTCTGGTCGTATCTACTTTTATCACTTCAGTAAACACTTACGCTTCCATTTCAATACGTTTTTTCACATCAATTTCACACCACTGTCTCGAGGTTTTCGTAGTGTAACGTTTGGTATTTTTAAGAACTGCGAAATAATTTCTTCTTTTTAGCACATTAAATCACTTGTTCCTTCACTTCAAACATAACGCAACAAAGAAATACAATACTATACTATATCCACAATCATAGACGATTCCTAACTTTCATATTTTCTAGTGTGAAAATCATTTTCCACTCGTTTTTCCAAATAGAATGGATACTGACTGCACTGAGACTTCACTTGGACGAATTGTTGTTTACCTCAATTAAGGTTGTCGTATATTTTCACTTAAGTAAAACCAGTTTCTTCTGGTTCTTTCCTTATTTCTTCGGGTTTTCGTCAAATAATTGACATTATTCGCACAGTACACTTACGTGAGAATTCATGGAATTTGCGATGAACTGCAATTCACAACATATAATCACAATGTTGATTAACTAATTGTAAAATAATTAATTTAAGCCGATCAAAATTGCACATTCATTTGACATTAAAAATCATTTGCGGGCTACAAAATTGTCGCGAAACAGAACAAAAAATATCCACTTCTTCTAAGCAGACGATCGACTTGACTCTGCATTTCTTGTTGACAGTTCGAGAGACAACGTACGAAGAACTCCCGTTCCTTTCGACAGCAGTCAGTAGACAGAGATGAAGAGTGTTTTCTGATTGCTCTCAATTTTCGAAAATGAGAGAATTGTGACTAACTTCATTAGCTTGTGCAACTTGTTTGGTTTGAAAATTTGTTAGGTATTTTATGCAAGACACAAACGACAGAGAATATATTATTTTTTCACAGTGTTTTACGTAAAGGGAGCGCAAAGGTCAGTAGAAGGCTCTGATACAATAATTTATAACGAAACTATTAACTTTTGTTGAGTGAAACTTATAAGAAAACCTTAGAATTTATTAACAAAATGGACTTTCATATACAGTCAAAGTCCTCTAACTTGAAATCGCTGTTGCCACTGAAAATATTTCGAGTTAAAGAAAGAGCCAAGTTAACCTGTGAAATTCAATTTATATTATTCAGTTCCTATTATTGATATACCTAAATCGCCAGATAGACTGCCTTATTTATCATTTATCAAAATCGGTTCAGCCGTTTCAATGTCATCAGCTCTTTTGTTAGCTGCGGTAAGTATCTTAGAGGCATAACAGGTATTTTATTTACTTTTAAACATTTGTGTGACCTAAAGTTTGTTGCGTTGGAGGTTTTTTAAATTTTTAATTTAATTGTTATTAAAAACCTATTAATCCTTGTTGACATACCTGATCCTGATTTTACAGGATTTTTTTACCAACGCATGGTAATCCCAAATTGCAATCAATTTCCCAGTTCTGGGACGTTCCATTGTAAAACGTTACATAACAAAAGGACTCTTCAAACAGAAATTTGTTAATCATACAGTAATAATTACTTATTTTCAGAGGACGTTTAGAAAAATCTATGATTGGTTTTAAACCCAAATCAGTCGGATATCATAGTGGACTGTTTTTAGACCAATGTTCTGATCACTGGCTCAAAATTGACTAATTAAATTAATTAATTGATTTGTAGAAAATTAATAAGAACAAACAAATTATTTCATTGATGTTCGGGAGGCATATGTCCGCAATAAAACGCTGGTGATTAGCCATAATGTGGTTCCGCTTGCTGATGATTGATGGTATATTGGCGGTTGCAGGAGTGATAATATGAGATATAAAAGTGACTTAAAATTGTCGGAAAATTCTGACTGAATTTCATCATATGTTGTTAACCAATCATGTTTTCCGACTATTTTCTGTTAGTTTTCAGTATGATTTCCGGCTGTTTTAGAACAAGTTGAACTTTTTCCATCATTCTTTCAGACACAAAGTTTAGGGACTATTAAAGTTAATAAATAATAAACGAATATTTTGAATAACTAATAACAAAATATATTTACAAAAAAATTAAAATTTAAAAATACATCAGGCTTAGGGAAATATCATCAATACTTAACGTTTTATAATTATAAAAATGAATCGAATTAAAAACAACAATAGAGCAATAGATATTTTATTAGAAACATTGTAAATAAATTATCAAATAAATTTTCATTAGCGAAAATCTTCCGAAACTTCTACTGACAGGCATTTTGAGTGTTTTTTAAAATACGTACATGATAATTTACCTTAAAACTTGGTTAACATTATTTATTGATTTTTACATGACAATCTTTCCACGCATTTTTGACATTTTTAAAAGTTTTGACATTCTCCCCAATGCAATGCAAACACGGTATGTATCTATAATAAAAAATATCTTTTATCCTGATATATGACACATAGAACGTTCAGCTATAACACTCATATTGTTTAGAAGATTTCACATTTCAAAACTCTCGATCAAATTTTATAAAATATCTAAAGTATTATATATAGTATGTACTTGATTTTTGTGTTTGTGAGAATTACATTTTTAAATATGGATTACAATCGTACAACATTTTTTATATAAAATGATAAAAAGTACTAAGTTCTTTATAGTATAAAATTATCACGGTACAATATGATATACAGAAGTTACATTTTCGTTTACACAAAAGTCTGATATATAAATACATTCGAGTGTATTTTACATGTAACACAGCTCGTAGGGAGTAATATATTTTATATAAATTTACAACGATACATTATACAAATTGATACAAGTCGAAATGAATAGTATCTACTGAAGAGCTTGCTTAACAGCATATTCTAAATAGCTACCTAAACTAGTTAAGCAGTCTGTTAATTGAATAAACTCAAAATCAACTATTTTCTCCATGAAAATGACCAAAGGCTCCGTGGTATTTGGCTTGTCTCCTTTGACCATACACGACATGTATTTTTCGTGGATTCGTTCATTTGCAACTTTCTGAGGTACTTCAAATGATGTCTGTGATATATTAGCTGCTGCATCAATAAGTATCTTCTGTATAGCGTGCAGATGTTTAACAAGTGTTATATCCTCATCTTGTTGGTCTCGAATGTGACGTTGGCGATCTGCTACAAATTTACCAAGAAGAAAACCTGAAACAAAAACAGTCGTTTCATTTTCCTGCGAAATCTTGTGACTATTAGATATAAATTTATTTTTAGAATTCATAGCATAACCCTTAGTAACATTCAAGCTACTTTCCGAGAAGGAATCAGTGATTGGATATCAAGGTTTCAAGATTTAAAAAAGGATCTAGTGTCAGGAACGCATCGATTATGTATATATCAGGAACTTCTGTTTTAAGTAGAATGTGAAACTAAACTCCAACATTGATTTGATTGACTTCATTTAATTGAATCCCAAATGTAATCCCATTCAAACACGTGCAAAACCTAAATTTTATCTTCATTTTTATGGAACAGGTCCTTCCTGGTATTCTATCAACGCCTGAGAGATTTCAGTCAACCAATTGCTTAGTCAACGTCTTATTTCGTACTAACATTTTGATGTTATATCCTTCAATGCCTTAATAAAAGCAAAACATGATATCATTCTAAAGTGAATGTGGATATCAAGTGAGAGTGAGGATTTTATGTGGACACATGCCTTGCAAGCAATTTCGTTACATCCTTATCTGCGAAATTTCTCAAGTTGACAAAAAGGATACTGTAAGAAATCATCGCATATAAAGAAATAATACTAAAACCTTGGAGATGTGTTTCTGATATTCATCTTTTGAAGAAGCAAAGCATTAAATTCGAGTATCACAAAATTCTCTTCAAAGGTTTAAGTACTCGAATACATGAAAATGAAGATTTTGAAGTAAGTATACTTTTATTAAGGATCCTTCATTCTACTTCAAAAAACTTTTTAAACCTTATGCATACAAGCTTTTTATGTATCTTTCATATATTTCCGTTGATGATGCTTACAGTGTTTGGAAAATGAAATGATCAACTATTTTGTAAGAGATATTGTAATGTGAGTTCAGTTACTACATACAAGATCAAACATCTACATCATGATTTCGTTCACAAAATCCTTAAAAATGAAACTAAATCCACTAGCAGAAGTTTCTGTGACTTCTGTTTGCCGGTGAAAACACTACCATGTGTTTACGACATTCTATTTCTATTAATACTATTTGTTTACGTAGTATTCAAGTCTAAATAAAATTATCAAGAAATCAAATTCAACATGAACTTGAAAGGAAAGCGAAATTCCATCCACCCACACAGGTTTCAAGGACCTTAACAAACACTGAAATTTGACTATGAAACATATTTTATTGAAAGTACCTAAGTAGGAAGCGTAAGACGCAATTGAAATTGATAATGTACACAGTAAATAAGTGACCGTAATTGCTCTAGAAATTCTAGAATAATACAAATTCATCTTCATAAAGTCTTTATGTCACAAAAGATTTTGAGACTTCCTAGTTGTTATCTTGTTCAGGATATTTTCAACTGGTGATTGCTGTACTAAAGCGTAGATCCTTTCAAAATTGCTACTTTTATCCTAGGCTACTTTCGAGGAAAAATAAAACATTTGCTCTTCACAGGGATATCAGAAATGATGTTCTTTATTTATCTTTTTCAAATGACCTTTTCAGTGGAAGAACAAAATTGCTTGTTCCTAATTTTAATTTTGATTCCAAGGAACCACGAAAGTCGTTTTGTAGTTCAACGAATTTCCAATCTAAACAAGAAACAAAATGGTTGTATAACAAATTTCTGCTCTTGGGTTTTGGATCAGAAATCAAATATTTGCTTGGTTGCTCTGATTTTGGAATTCAGACAAAGTTATTCATACCCTTGCAAAGTTTTTTAAAAAGGTCGAATTGTGATGCGATTCCCCTTCAACATGAATGAATAAAGTCAGTAATGCTTGGGACAATCCCGAATCAAATTATTTTGAAATATATTTCATCCAACACTAACATCCTCAAAAAGCCTTTTTGATAATATGAAACAAAACATGGACATATATCAGAATTGCAAATTTGATTTCATATAAAAATCAACATTCAATAGCTTTCGGGAACCCATTTTGTGATCTGTTACATAAACCCATTATAATACCATGTTTAAATTCTGTTAAGACTCTTTTTCACATAGGATAAAAACAAATTCCAAAAATTGTAATAACAATATTCATTTAAGGTACTAAAGAGCTTTGAGCAAATTGTGTGTTAATGCTATGAAATAATAACGAAATATCATTCCAACAGCTAAGCTATATGATGAGTGGAGTGTTAAGAACTGATAAGAGTGTTTGTAGTCATTATTAAGGTGAAAATTTTGTGCGAATTGAATTTTTACATTTGCGAAAATATAATTTATCAAACCATAGCTACCTCATTTTAGTAACAATATTTTCCATAAAATATGAAATCATGTTCGAACCGGAAACATTATTCATTTTCGTTATGAAATTTTAAGGACTAACGAATTATTTATGATTGAATATAAAAAGCTCTGAAATTGTGGGCGATTTGGTGTCAAGCAGAACACTAGAACACCTAGGAAAGTAGGTCTTTTTGAAGGAAACACTTTTCAATTTTTTGGGTTAAGCGACTTGTACCTATTCGGCCAAGGTTCACTGCAGAACGAGTTAATCGATAAGGATTATTATTAAGGATAGAGTGAGTGTTGAAAATGTTGTTGGTGTGTTTGAATGATTTCGTGAGTTTTATTTACCTCAAAGTACACGGAAAATTTTCATTAAATATGCATTTGCCTCGTAGAAAATAATGCAAAAGTTATATGAAAGCAATTTTTCAGTGTTTTCTAGGAAGAGTTAATAATTAATATCAAGTGAAAATTTATTAACAAATTTATGTGAAAAGCATTTTAGTAAAGTTTAACTTATGAGCTTCATATAAAGGACTACACTTGTATGTTAAGCCAGTGATGAATTCAACAAGGAACTTAATTAGGAAATTCCAAATACAATTCAAACAAAGTTTTAAGGACATGAACAAGTAAATAAATTTACAAAGGATAAAGTGAAATGAATCGTTTCAACGTGATGTTTTATGACTTTTTCCTGAAACAAGAGAAGTAAATGATAAGACGTAGATACATAAATACTAAAATTCTATTAATAAAATTTTGAACTTTGTTTGATTTATATACTACATAGCTACCATGTATCTAGCTATCTTTACGAAATCAATTCCTCTTTATCAGTTTATTATGTCTGAGAATTTGTTTAAAATATAAAATCAATAAGTGTGTGTTCGAAACAATCTAGTTGGTTGAAAAGGTTGTTAAACTTAGCGAGAGAGTTAAACTCATTCCCCTATTCACTAAACACTTGTTCGTATTGCTACCCGGGTAGGAATTGCCAGTGTTAACCAACATGCCAACTCCGGTCCTGGTTTGGCAAACCAAGCCTTTGCTAGTTAACCTTGGCTTAAGTCTGGCCCAATTGCAAATGCCCGAATTGAACCAAGGCTAAATACTTCATATGAAGAATTGATAGTTGACCTTGGTTTAGGTCTGGCCCATTTGCAAATGCCCGAGTTGAACCAAGGCTCAATACTTGTCGTCTTTTATGCCATCCAGAATTGGCGAATGTTTGTTTGTTTGTTGAATGTTTAGAGAAAGAGAATGTTTTTGAAAATCCATGTGCATCTATGGATATTGGAATAGTGAAAATAAAATCTTTCTCACGATCCACAAAAATTTATAAAAGAAACGATATTAAAACGAAATGTATGCTCGCAACAATTGAAAACAAGGAATATTCAATTGCATTGCTTCATTCTGAAACTCGCTAGAATTTGTCGACTTATCGCGTAAGTATAAAATAAGAATTTGCATTATATATATATCATTATAATTCTTACGAATACTATAATATGATATGTTCAACATTACAGGCATCTATAACATCAATCAATAATAATCGAATAAAAGGAATCGTTCGTATGTGTGCCTAAACTATTTTGAAGTACCTACAACCTACAAAAAAAACAAAAGGATCTTTTAAATTGCTTGCACGTTTTCTTTTCTTGTGCAAGAAATTTTGAAGATCCCTTTGAGTTTTTCATGAATGGCTTTAGTGTGTGGTCCATGAAATTTCGAACTGGAATGTAATTACTTGCACATTTCTTCAAATGAAGAAGTGTGCAATTGCCTGTCCTTTCTTGTTCCTTATTTGTTTTTCAGTTATGGTTAAGTTAAATGAACATTTATATTTCCATTTTTTTGTGCGTACGTAATTTTGTGGCTATTCGGAATTCAGTCACAAGAATCGTTTTTAGTTTTGAATTGAGTGTTGCAGAGTGCATAGTTGTGTTTTTTTAGTGAGAATAGTGAAAAAGTAAGTATATAATAATAAGAATTTATATGGTTTTATTTTATAATTTAATCGTTACTTTTGCAGCATGGAAGGATACATATCTGAAACTGCGTACGTCATCGTCGATTTCAACGAGATCCAGGACGGCAAGAAAATGATTGAACTAATACCTGGATCATGGATATGTGCAAAAGATGATATTTGTTCTTGCAAATATCCTCCTGAAAGCAAATACCGATTTGTCAAGGAATGGGTGGAAACCAGAAAGATTCAGGAGAAGATTGGGATGTTTTTGAAAAGTAAGTAAGTTTTATGGTTTTCTTTTCAATTCAAATATATATATAAATCTAAACACTTTACATAGATGATCATACTCAAGGATTAAGAAGACTGAGAAGAGCATTCAGGTCAGCTTCGAATGTGGAAAGTACCAGTGAATGTGCGGCCGAGGATTCCCAACTTTCACCTATTCCTGAGACAACCATCGAAAAGTCATTAATAAGTAACTTTATATTTTATAATAGATAAGTTTTAATTTAATACAATGTAATTTAAGAATGTCACTTTTATTTTTAACATAATAATAATAAATATTTTCTTGTAAAATTACTTTTCTTTTGTATATACAGATTAAATCCGCTTCACTACTAAATTAAGTTCGGACAACGGTTGGCCCACCAGACTTGATCCGCTCTTGCTTTGCCGGACTTGGGCTGAGGTTGGTTTGCCTGAATTGGCCGGAAAACGGTCTGCCAAACTTGTTCCGATATTGGCTTGCCAGACTTGGTCCAATATTGGTTTGCCAGACTTGATTCGAGTCTGGCTTGCCAGTTTTGGCCCCAGGACATCATTCCACTGTTAATCCAAACTTGGACCAGTGCGAAATGCCAAGCCTGGCCCAAGTTTAAATCGTCTTGGCTCAAGTTTGGCCCGCGATAGGTCCATTTGTTAGTTCCTACCCGGGTATAAATCTACTCTAAGCGCGTTTCATTACGTTTTAAATACCCCAAAAATAGATAATCGTCCTAAGTGTGTAGGTAAATCGATTTCCTGTCCGATTTAAGGGATAGTTTATTGGGAACTTAATATCTACATGAAGGAGTGTTGGTGTCCGTTCTCTGTTTGAAGAATATCTAATACATCTACGTATCAATATAAAGCTCATTTGATTTTTTTGATGTGTACATGGATAGGCAAATAGGAGTTTTCCAGGTAACTCCGAGTAAAGCTCTTTCAAATTGGGGAGTGGGTTTCAATGTGGATATACTCCTTCGAGAGTATTTCACTTAAACTGTTAGGAGGATGATTCCCGGAAGATGTATTTTCATGTTGAAAATAATTTGTGATGCTTTAATGAATATTGGAAATGAGTTTTCCTTCTCACGTGGGATTCTTTTAGTATTTCAGGCAACAGGTCCACAAAAATTATTTTATGTGGAACTGCCTTACGTAAACCTGAATACATGAAACATGTGGCCTTACAACCTAATGAATAATGCCTATTTACTTTCAAGTTCAATAAGTTTACATTTCTACGAAAATTCTGTTTGCAAATATAAAACACATAAAATCAGTAAAAATTTCATTTAACTTTTAGCTAATAATCAGACTTAATTTTATTAGGGTTCCGTACCCAAAGGGAGATAACTATTAAATAGCTGTCCGTCCGTCGGTCACAGGGCTGTTTCTCTTGAACCATAATAGGTAGAAACTTCAAATTTTCAGAAAATGTGTGTTATTATGGCCGCTATAACGACAAATAATAAAAAAAAAGTAATTGTTTTTTTATGCGGTGGTACGGAATTCTTCATATGCGGGTCCGACTCGCACTTGCCAGCTTTTATTATTGATGCCAGTTTTAAGCCTGATGCTTGGGATTGAAACAAAATTTCCAGCGTCAGGCACTCTGAAGACGGAGATTAATTTTGACGTATGCATATTTTTTTAACCCTTTGACAGTTTGAAGTTGAAGTGTTATTAAAAGGATATGAAATGTTATTTAGATTATGAATAAATTAAAGCAATTTCATTTCATCAGTCAAATATTTTGAATAAGGTATACGAGTACATAAAACACACCATGTACGTCATATAAAATGTGGCTATAATTATTGCCGCTACTATTATATTTATGTGTGTAAAAGTTTTATTTTGCTATTGTTGCTCAGTAGCAGTTAATGTTTTCGAAAATATAAAATCTCACCTGTTGATGTTAGAGACATGACAACATGAACAAAAGACAAATATTTTGAAGCGTCACTTAATGTTCCTTACATGACGCAAATGGAATTTCGTGAATCATTCAAGGGATTAACTATTCATATATTTTTGTACACCACGGAATGGAATGTTGTACACCATAATCGTGTTAATGCATCGTAATAACTTTACTTTTTTATCCTGCTTCCTTGGCTGACGTTAAACGTGAGCGGAATATATGTATGTGCACTTAAGGAACCTTGGACAATGTCTTGTACATTGGTAGTTATGTTATGTTGGACGTAGTTGTCAGAGAATTAACTAACAATAAGTTAATAAGCAATGTATCGAATAGCACCACCATACCAATAATACTTATTGTAGTTATTGCGACATTAAGTCAATCGCCTTTGGTTATTAACACGAAACTAGTATTTAACGGACATTGGAAACTTGTATGGGAAGTCCTATTTTAGTACAACCAATGTGAATACAAAGTTAAGATATTACAGAGAAGTTTATGGAAACAATTTCACAGGGATAAACTTTCAAGTAATTTCTTCTTCTGCATTCTTTTGCATCTACATTAAATACAGTTCATGTAGTATTTACGTTTTAAGTAAAAAAATATCGTCTACATTTATTATGTTGCAAATTTTATGTTCAATAAATTGGTCAACGAAAAATTTACTAAAACCAGAAAATATACAAACTGCTTTAATGTGGAATTAAAGGAAAAATTAACATTCGTATAGTAAATTATTTCTAACGAGACGTTAAAAATATCCAAGCGCCGCAAGGTCACCATAACCCCAAAACATGTTGCCCTTTTATCACGCAATGGTGGAATTTTTCACATTTTGGAATCATGATAAAGAAAATGAATTTAAGAAATTTTTTCCCTAAATTTTACTTAAGCTTTAAAATCTCCGAAATCTTTTGATTAGGATATCATTATTTTTGTGTTCTGAAAAAGGTGCTTGAATGGATCAATTTCTGGCCTTGTATCGGGTAACAAGGTGATCAAAACACGTTGATGTGACGCAAATCTACATCTATATAGAACACGTAATATAAAATCTACATAAAATACTTATGGGTTTAGTTATGTTTTTAGTATGAAAATCAAAATATATTAGACCGTTTTTAACCCACACAATTGACTTTGGTGTTGCCAAAATTATGGTCGGTCTTTTAGGCGATGTGCCAAATTACCATATGAAGATTTCGTTGCCAAGACTTTTGCTGAGCAATCCAATGTAGCTCTGATGTGATAAATTCAACATGTTCTTGTTAAAACGCGGAGGAAGCGGGCGTTTTCTAATTATATATCAACAGTAAATTTTCGTTTAAATACAAGCAATAATGTTGGGCATTAAATTGTCAAACCGGAACAGAGGAACCATTTGGAGCCTAAAAACTTTTATAATTTCCACAATTAACTACTTCTAGGGCAATAATCATTTGAGATGCAAGTAGAACAAAAGTATCGACTGCAAATATGTTAGCTTATCTTAATCCACGGAGAGTTGTATTATGTAACGTTCTGTTTTGTTTACAGCCTATTTCCCTGGAAAATTACACTCTCATGCAATTTACGTGCTTTTACCATAGCCTCATCCCTAAAATCGTACAGTCGACATTTTCCATATCGTTATATATTTTGCATGACTGGGAGCAATTAACCATTCGCATCTGGTTGAATGTTCTGCTTGAGTCCTTTTCAAGTCATGCAAACAGACCACAGGAGCTGCTATAAGAATTTATCACATTTTCTGTTTTTCACTATGACGTCATTTGAAATTGAAGGATTTTCGTGTATTACGACACGTTGCATGAATTTTCGTTTAAGTATCGAACGATTTCTCACCTTATTCAGATCGCAATATGAAACCGTGGTTTTCCTTTTCAGTTTGAGGTACATACTTTGTCGAAAGGTAACCTATCATTTGGTAAGAACGCCATTTGGAAAATTGTTAAATGTGATCCACATTATATTCTGACATTATGATATAAGTTTAAATCGATATTTTTCAGCATAACATAAGATTTAACGTTCAAGTTACACAATGGTTAGTGAACTTATGAGAGATTTCTGGAAGACAGGATTACCTCGACATGATAACAAATACTGATTTTATAAATTATTTGTTAAAAAACATGATTTTATAAAAGTAGGTACCTACAAGGTCTTAACGTAAAACATGTTTTGTTGAAATTAGTGAGTATCATTTTTATTAGACTGATTACTGCTTAACCAAAAATAGTAACTATAACAAACATTTATTATTGGTTTTCTGGAAGATTTACATCATCACGTTTTGTATTTGCATAACAAAATTTGTATCAATTATTTCCGTCAATTAATCTCCGGATGATTTTAATTGCATTGCTCCGCGCTAAGCGCTGGCCAAAAACGTTTTAATTGAACTACTTTCAGTAATTGTTTTCATCCCATATTGTTTTTTCGGAATGCAATAAAAAACTGAGAAATTCTGAAGAATGATAGTCATTACGTTTACGACGAAGGGCAAACATTTAATTAGCTAAAATGTCTTTCGATTGATAAACACACCAATCCCTTGGAGATGTACTAAATGGCTCGTAATTATGATTTAATAGCACGTTCAAACAACAACAGGTTGATATGTCAACAAACAACTCATAACATCTCATTTGGGACTGACTAATCTAACAGGTTATCGTACAAGGCAGGTGTGTTAAACAATTTCAATTACCTGATATGAGGGTGAAAAATGCTATACTCAGTATCAAGCTGACGCATGTCCTTTTGGTCACATACTCCCGTACATCGCGTGCGCTGTTAGCTCGCACAGCTGTTTGATAGCTTAGTATTCTATGCATTTTTGAATTTTTGCTTATGTTACACTTTAATGAAACATTGATATACAAAACACCATAAGTTAATCTCAAAATTACACTTTAAATTTTAAACACTGGAATGAATCGCCTTCGAATTCCAAACCTCAAAGGTTTTCCTCCTGTAATCAGACATACTATTGTATCTACCTGAAGTAGCACAAGTAGAAATCACATAAAAAATTTCTCTATTCACCGAACAATTGATTTGTCTCTAGTTTTTCTCATCAATATCTATTCCATTGAAAACGTGCCCAATCGACGGAAAAATCCATTTCCTATATAACATGTTTTCTAATATCAATACATACTCGTATAACAATAAAGAAACTCCAAGAAACTCATCAGTAACGGAATTCTTTCAGACAAAACTAAACGAAAAAGTCACAAAGGAATATGGTTACAAGTTATCAACTTTATCCCTTTCTTTCTACTGGATACTCTTTGTGATTTTAGTGTGTCAGTTTCAGCAACCGCATGGAAAAACTTAACTGTGTACTTAACTGCAAAATTGTTGAATACTTTTATAAAAGTTTGTGCAACAAGTCCTCATAAATCTATAGCTTTCCAGCATGTTCACGTTTCAACACTTCCCCATGTTATTTTTTCAATTATCTTTGGAATTACGAACAATCATAAAAACGTTGTAGACATAAAATTTTTCCAAGAAATCCTCTCTTTCCTCCTCATTCGCAAGGGTACATAAAACAAATGTTTATCTAAAGGTTAAATCAGTTTTTCTATTGAAAATAATGTGTAACATTTCCAAAAATTCCCACTCCTTTGTTAAATAAAAAATTATCATAATTTTTTGGTATTTTATTTATTTATTATTTTTATACACGTAAAACACAAAACTTTGGGCATGTGCACGCATTTTCGATACATAAAAGTTTAAGAATATTCACTTTACGAGCGAAATTTTTCGATAATTACTGTAGTCAGTGCGATTTCAGAGAGTAAAGTTCAAATTCTAAAATTTTTCACAAAACCGAAACGTTTTTATAAACACAAATTTTTTTGATGTACTTAAATTCTAAATATATGACTGCAGCTTTTCTTTGAAAAAATCACAAAATCGAATTAATTTCACATTTTATAAGTTCACAAATGAAAGGACTACGATAAATTCGAACTTGTCCAAACGAAACTTCTGCCACAAGTGTCCGTTTTCAGTCAACGATTTGAACTAATGGGAGAAATGTTTCTACGTGGATCTCGCGAAAAGCTTTTGGTTCAAATTTTCCACTTTTCATTCTAATGCAGGAGAAAATTTGTTAGTTACAGAGAAAAGCTCATATCCCCTGAATTGGGATACATATTTGCGTTTGCAAACTGATAGTGAAATTTGAAGATTATTTGGGATGAATTGGGATTTATCATATGGATATAAGTTTCATGTGCGGTTGACATAAATTTGATTATTGGGCTACTCATGTTTCATTGATTAAAACGAAATGATAATAAGAAAATTTAAATTATATTTAACGAGGAAAGGCACATTATAATCAATTTGAAAATGAAATGCCACATTTCTACAAGACATAAGACTCTTTAATTTTTCCTAAAAGTGCATCACATGTTTTCTTAGCATCACCTAAGAGCATATTGGTATTCGGTTTGTAGAAAATTGGATTATCAACAGCTGCATAACCAACACCTAGAGATCTCTTCATAACTACAACCTTTAAAACGATACAAAAATATGAATTAGAAGATTTTGAGTTTTCAAGTGTAATTACAACATTACCTGATCAGCATTCCATACTCTAAGAACGGGCATACCAGCTATTATTGAATTGGGGTCATCTTCGGCCGCACTATTTACTGTATCGTTGGCACCAATCACGAGTACCAAGTCAGTCTCGTTGAAATCTTCATTGATTTCTTCCATTTCTAATACATCGTCGTATGGGACACCAGCTTCAGCTAGAAGCACGTTCAACTGTCCGGGCATTCTTCCAGCAACAGGATGGATTCCAAAACGTACTTTTTTCCCTTTTGATTTCAATATTGAAACCATTTCAGCTATTGGATATTGAGCTTTAGCCACGCAAAGACCATAACCAGGTGTAATAATAATGTTTCTAGCGTTTTTAATTAAGTCAATACAATTTTCTACGTTAATTTCTGTGTGTGTTCCTATTATTTCTTTTGGTTTACCACCAGCGGTAGAAGTTGTTCCATATCCACCTGAAGTAAATGAATATTAAAACATTGAATTTTATGGTGAGTTCATTTCTATACCCAAAATAACATTTGGTAATGAACGGTTCATCGCCTTGCACATAATATAAGATAAAATAGCACCAGAAGAGCCAATTAAAGCACCGACAATCGTCATTAAATTATTATTTAACATAAAACCTTCAGCACACAAAGCCCATCCTGAGTATGAGTTAAGTACAGTAATAACTACAGGCATATCAGCACCACCAATTGCTGCTGTCAGGGTTAATCCCATAATTGTGGACATAGCAGATGTAGCTCCTAATATGCCTAAGCCGCCACTAAAGGTAGGTTCTAAGTAAAATGCAGCCATTGCTGCAACGTTTCCTGCCAACAAGCCACCATTGATAAAATGACGACCGGGTAAGAGTAATGGAGCTGAGTCAAGCACTCCTTGAAGTTTGCCATATGCCACTAAAGAACCACTGAAAGTCACACCACCAATGTAGGTTCCAAGGAACAGAGCTGTTTTCAGTACATTTGCGGCTGGATCAGTAGCAAGTGTTGGGAAATCGTGAATATAAGTAGCAACACAAGTTAAGACAGCTGCCAGACCCACTAAGCTAAATTTTTTATTGAAGTGAGCTGTGAATACTTTGGGTGGTTTTTTGTTTTCAAATTTTACCTGTGGAAACCTGCTACTAGCTGTGGAAGATCAGTGATTTCTATCTTCTTAGCGATAACTCCACCTAAACTACCACCAATAGCAGCGCATCCAATCATTTGCATTAGAATGTCAGTAGATGGTGCGATATGTCCTAGAGTAGCTGCAATACCACCTGAAACACCAAGCTGCAAGGAAATGTTATAATAACAAAATAAAATACGATAAACCATTTTACCATTCCTAGAACATTTCCTAAACGTGATGTTTTCTGGGAAGATAGTCCTGCCAATGCTCCGACACAACATAAACTAGCAGCCAAATATGCCATTTGATGGATTTCTGGCAGATTCTGTACAGCATAATAATCAATACCTACATGATGTGATAAAACAATTTTCTAGTCTTACTTGGAAAGCTGCATAGCCATAACCACCCAAAAACAGAGCTCCTGGGATGGCATAAAGACTATTGTACTCTGGAGGATCACCGGGTCTTTTGAACATGTCCAACATTCTTTGAGTAACAAGAAAACCTCCGAATATGTTCACGAAAGATACAAGAGCGGCTGTTGCTGCTAAGTACTTGAGGTAAGAAAATAATAAGTGTTAGTCTCAGAAGGTATGTATGTAACATAAAGATCAGGTACCTCAACTGTATTAGATGGCGTGACACCTCCTCCCATGAGAAGAAGACCACCAACTGCTGTTATACCCGAGATAGCATTTGTCACCGACATGAGAGGCGAATGAAGTGCAGGTGTAACTCCCCAAACAGTGTGGTAGCCAACAATGCCAGCCAAACCAAAAGTGGTCATCATTGTTGTAAATGCAGGATTAGGGGATGCTGCACCGAGGGCCAACAGTGTACCCAGACCACCTGTGTAGGTTAAACTACTCTTTAGAGTTTGATTGAATGGATTTGGTGGTTTCGCGACAGGAATGGCTGAACCTGCTGCTGGTTTAACTGCAGCAGCTGGAGGTTGAGCAGACACAGCAATTACTGGTGGTGGCCACATAAGCTCGCCTTCCTTCAATACGATGCTTCCACGAACAACTTCGTCTTCCAATTTGATGTCAAAGTGATCTTTTTCTCCGATGGATAGTAAGAATTTTGAGATGTTGTTGGCATAAAGAGTTGAGCTTTGAGTTGGAAGACGACTAGACAAATCAGTCAAACCGACATGCACAACGTCATGAACAGTTTCCACTTTCCCAGGAACAGTTGTTTCAACATTTCCTCCTGTTTCTGCTGCTAAATCCACAATAACACTACCTGGTTTCATTTTCTTAACATGTTCTTCAAGGATAAGCCTAAAATTTATTAATCATGGTGAGAATTGAAATATTTTTACCACTAACACAACTTACAATGGCGCTCTTTTTCCTGGTATCAACGCTGTTGTAATGATAACATCCACTTCCTTGCACTGTTGTGCGAACAAAGCGTGTTCTGCATCAATGAATTCTTTGCTCATCTCCTTACTGTAACCTCCAGCTGTAGAGCCTTCTTCCTAATAAAACTGAAATGTTATTCCATCCTTAATTCAAAAAACTTCAGAACTAACTTTAATATCTATGGTCAAGAATTCTGCTCCCAAACTTTCTACTTGTTCCTTTACAGCAGATCTGGTGTCGAAAGCTCGGACAATCGCACCCATATTTTTGGCTTGTCCAATAGCAGCAAGACCAGCAACACCACCACCCACAATAAGGATTTTTGCAGGAGGAACTTTACCTGCAGCTGTGATTTGGCCGGCGAAAAATCGCGGGAAATAGTTGGCAGCCTCAATGACAGCTCTATACCCAGAAATGTTAGCCATAGAACTGAGTGCGTCAAAAACTTGAGCACGGGATATACGTGGAATGCAGTCCATTGCTTCAAAACAAAAGTTTACAGATATTTTCATAAGGATCAAATTTAAATTTATGTTTCAATTACCAAAAGCATTAATCTTTTTTTCTCCTAATTTTTTGATCAAATCCTGATTTTGTGCCGGATAAAGGAACGAAATAAGGGTTTGTTTTTCTCTCATAAGTTGAATTTCCGTTTCAAGTGGTGGTCTGACCTTCATCAGAATATCTTCAAACTAAAACCTTTAGAATTCACTTTTAAGGGAAAGCTATTATGATTCACCTGACTTGAAGGTGGTGTTGGTATCAACAATCTTCGCACCGGCATCAACATAATCAGTATCTCGAAACTTAGCATCATGCCCGGCTCCAGCTTCTACTTGAACTTGGAATCCTTTCTTAGACAGGATTTGGGTGGCAGCTGGAGTTACAGCGACTCTATCGATTACATTTATACATAATTGAATTAATTTTATAATTTAATTCTCACCTCCTTTCATTCGTCCGTCTTTCCTTTGGAACACCTATTGTCAGATTCTTATATGGTATTCCCCTGATTGCCTCCACAGGCTTTCCATCTTTTTGCAGAAGTTTAACAGTGTTAGAGAAAAGCCGAATTGGATTTAGTGTTGAAGATGACTTGAGAAAATTGTGACCGGCACAATTGCACAGATATAGAACGCCTCGAGTCATTTTTTGAGTATCTGGAAAAACTTTGTGAAGTAATTTCACATTAAACTTTTTACAGGATTTTTGGCAACAATACTTTATCTCATTTTGATATTATTGATTATGGGGCAAAGCGTTCATGCATTTTCAGCTAAAAACATTTGGTTTTCTGTTATGTCAAGAAACAAAATTAACGTTGAATTTATGCAATTAATGTTTGTTTCGATTGTTTGTTGACGTTAACAAAATTCAGTTTTTGAATTCACACTAAAGCCAAAAACAAATGCTCATCGTTAATCAGATTAAACATTGTTTCAAAAATATTTTCTCAATAACCCATTCTATCGCTGTTGTAATTTTGAAAATACTGGGTTGAGGAACATTTAAGCTTTATATTTTTGTAATTTCATAAATCATTGATTTAATCTATCTATCGAATTTCATAAATTAGATAAGTGCTTAGATAGCATAGTTTATTGCTTGTTTTTCTTCAAACATATATATTTTTGAAGATTTTTAACAATTAAAACCTAATTGGAATTCTTTGGACAAAGTGACCACAAGTGACGAACATGTTTCATGTGCTTTAGGAAAAGTGAAAAGTTTCGCGAGCTAGTCCTGCCAAATGTTTAGTTGCCAGAGACAGAAAATTGTGAAACAAATGATAATATCTTCATGAAACCTGTCAACAGCAATGAGAATTGCACTCATTTTTAATTTTTCAAATTTTTGATAATCTTTCATTTTGAATTTTTAACTCAAAAATTGAAACAATAATGATAATCGAATTCATGCTACATAACATAAATTTTTATAATTTTCAAAATTATCGCTTTGAATTTAAAAAAACACGACCTAACCATAATCGCACATTTTTGATTTATTGCAACAAAATCGTGATAAGATACAACAGTTGCCAGCATCAGACACTCATTTATATACGAACGAAACAAAACAACCCAAATAATCGGTTAATACTACTACATTTGCGTACGGAACATGGAACGTCTGAGGAATGAAGTTGCACCTAGATTTTACACAAAAATTTTTAATGAATTTTTCTTTTAAATTTTAATCTGTTTTAGTATTAAATCAAAAATGCAACATTTCAATACTACAGCAGCAATCTCATCAGATCAACTGCAGCAACAAGAAAACACGACACGCGTCACTTCTGTAGGGGTCGATGAATCCTTGTGGATTATCTGGCACCACTTTTAACAGAACATGTTTCTAGTTTCTTTTGCCTTGAAAGAAGAAACTTGAAATCCACAAAAGTAAAGCACATAAGCCATTCATGAAATTTACAAGTGTTTTTTCCACCCTTGTAAACGTTATAACATTGAGCAAATAATAGATATGTTGTGTTTGTACCTTATGTATATGAAGCTGGATGTTATGCAGTTAAAACAAACAAAATAGAAAACAAACTGGAGTCTTAACACACAAAACAAATATTATTCACACAGTCAAGTGGATGACTTCGCACATGTCTCTCCCGGTTATAATCAAAATAAAAGATAACCACGGGTTTTCTAGACTCCAAAAAGACCGCGCAATATAAATTTATCCGAAAAACGCGATTTCCGCTAAATGAAAATGGAAAAAATTCAAACCAAAAACGGTACAGTCAATTCTACAAAAGAATTCGCGAAGTGACTGTAACGAGTCACTTTTCGTTCTCGACTATTTTGAATTTTCTGGATTTTCTTGACTTTCTGTTTCTGTTTCGGTTTCTGTTTTCGTTTAAACCATCATACATACATAATATATCGGTGTACCTACCGTGAGAACCACGAGAAATTTCTTTATTATATGCATGTGGGCAAGTGAGCCCGGCACACCGGATTGAGTCTTCTCTCACGAGTAACGAATAATACAAATGAAAAACCGTACCCCCACATTCCGGTACTTTGTGATAAACAAATACAAAGCGCATGGTACCTACATACTCAGGCATGAAACATTCTGAAGTGATAAAACAACTAGCACAATTTATGAATAATTAATTTGCAGCTAAGATATCAGCTAGACATGATATTAACTGTTTCAGTACTTAAAGCTGAAGAACAATTGCATCTGCAGTACACAGAAATTGTTGATCTGCACCAATATCTTGTTGTTTTACTTCACATGAAACTTTCCCGGTGTCAATTATTTATCACAATAACATGTAGTATTTGAGAAAATGATTAACGTTCGCGAATAATTTATGATCAAATAGGAATAACAATATGACCTTGCAATATGCTTTACAATAACTTCTAAAAAAATAATCTGTAAGTGTTATCACAACATGTCTGAGCGCGTGGTTATGACAAGCATCTCAAAATTTTCAATTTTGATAAATAAATAAGCTAACTGGACGAAATAAACTTTGTTTTCTAATCAAACAGGAAAACATGAGTGTTGACAATGTTTCACATTCAATATAATATGTAATACATATCTATGCTCTTCTAATATTATAAGGATTATGATTATGTAACTAAAGATTTCTTTCATAATTGATTTCAAATCAGCATTTCTTAAAGAAATTTTCGAGATAACTAGGGTTGAGATCTTCCAAAAATTTCATTCATTTGACTTTGTTACGTTGCCAAGCAGAACTCACGTCTTTTTCAAATAACTCAAATGTAAAATGATAAATAAAAATACTATACTCATTTTCTGGGACACTTTAATCACATTCTTATCTTAAGGTTTTCATATATTCGTATATGGTGAATATATTATAACGCGTGCAATAAAAGATAACACATAGTCAAATAGTGAGTGGAATATAATCAGGAAAATACAATAATAATTTAACCTAATTTTGTTACGTAATTTTAACTTATATAACAAATGTATATAACAGAAACAGAGTTCAACAAATATTTGAACAGTTGATGCTACCAGCTTCTAATTGACATCAGCGTTTTAAGCGAATAAAGTAGCAAATTTGTGATGGATTTTGAATAACAAACCTATCTATATATTTTATTGTTTTTGAGCAGTCTAGAAGCAACCAAACCCAAAGAGTGAAAAGACAGTTCTTGATTCATCCCAGGCGAATTGGTAAAGGTTATTGACGCATTATTGTATTATTTTCAAAACAAACGTGCATTGAATTTTGAAGATTAAGAAAACAACATAGAGCAAGAAGTTGTTACTGGTCTTATCCAAAAGTATTTTATTTTTCTGACCAAACTTGAATGTTAAATATTCAAAAACTCTTTCGAACGGTTGTTTTCTTGTTATTTTTCAGTTAGTTTAAATTATAAACTAGAAAAATCACCATCGAGCTCATCCCCTACCCCGGAGTCATACAGATAGTCAAATTATTTAAAGGCCAAATAGCTAAAGGATTGTCTGTTCAAATCGCCAACGTAAACAACATCCTACAAAATGAACTGAAAGTAGCTACATTCGATTGAATATACCATAACTAACAAGTTTTTTTTAACTGTCTGGAGAATTCGTTCACTTGATACGTGCAAAGAAAAATGAAATGTTCCACAAAATTTTTGGTTGATAATAAAATTTTCAAAATTAATGCCACGTGTTAGAGTGGCTACCCTCTTGAAAAAGTTGCTCCAAATAAAAATGTTTTTCGATTTTTGTGGTTGAAATTATTTTCTCATATCGACAAAAATTATCAAATGAATACAAGTCATGTGGACTTTTTACCAAATTTAGTATATTCGCATCTGATTATCGTAGCATGAAGGTGTTGGAAAAAATATCTGCAATTTGGTTTTTACGTCAATTGAATCTAATCACGAATAGTTCAATCGAAAACTGATCATTAGAGCTGATAATCCAAAAAATTATACCTTGATGAAGTAGTTTTCCATGTTGATCAATTCGGTTTTGAAAATAAAGCGAAAGGATATGAACAATTTTCATATATTCTATAAATTAATTATGAGAAGTGATTGGCATAATTAATACTTTATGGCTTCATGGAAAACAATTCCCTTCCGAAGGATTCAGCGTTTCAATACGGATTCATTTTGAGCACCCGTTTCCGCAAATAGGGTTTCATTTAGCCTTACACTTTACATCCAGCTTTAGTGGTTTAAGAAGAAATTGATTGATTTCCTTCAAAATTGAATGTGACAAATTATAAATGCAAAATTTAACAACTTTAAAACCTGATTTTCGAAAGTACATACAAAATACATACGTAATTGCAAGATTTAATGGTTAAAATCAGTTGACACGTTGAGAAAAACTGGATTTTATCCAACCAAGTAAAAGAACATATAGCCAAAAGACACTTCAAGTTGTTCCCATTACCTTTACAATCTGGTTCACCTCGTGACAACAAAATAAACCTGGATTTCAAAAAGGTACAAATATAAAAGAATTCAATTTAAAAAAAAGGTAAAAAGTACCTGCCAGGTTTTTGAGTGTGGTTTCTTTTGGGATGTGTGGCATCTTGTTGAAAGTCAAGATATTTCAAATTGTAATTGAATTTTACTATCCTTACAATGACTCAGTGTAAAGAAAACCTGAATACGTAATTGTAATATTTTTCAATAAAATCTGGTTGAATGAAGTACAAAGAGGCTCCACATTTTGGGAAAGATCATGCATGTATCAGATAAAAGCAGTGCTTTGTTTCAGCAACTACGTAGAAGAGATGCAAAAGTGAACTTTGCAAACTTTCTCGTAAAACAGGAATGCAACGTTCTATTTTTAATAACACATCATCATCAATGTGATATTTTTTAGGATTTTATTTGTCAACAACTTTTATTTTGTCTGGTGAATTTGATTTTATTATAAAATCAAAAAATTTTAAAAACGATATAACGTCACGGGTTCAAGCGCCTATTGATTGACGAAAAACTTAAGACGGGATTTTGTGGACCAATACAACCTGCATAATAATATGACGTTGCATTTGATTAGATAACACAAATCGAATAGAAAATGTAGTGTTTTCATAATCTTATCGTTTGAATGATTTTATTGGTGAATTAAGAAGAGTTACAAGGTTCAGAAAAGTAGGACAAATTCATTTAGATTTCAGGCGATGAAACGTAATGCAAAAACTAAACTTTTATTAAAGTGAACTATCATAGCCTGTTGCATCAAATACTTTTATTGGAATCACACTACAATGTACAGTATACTTTAAAATAGTTTCTGAGCTACAGGCGGGAAAAGTGGTTTGTTCCCACTTGATGCAAGTTGCAGTGATGCAAAATTTTTATTCAATGACGATTACAAAGTGAAACTAATATCTAACATGAATAAGTTGTTATTGTCATACAAAAGTGCATTTCGACGTGGTTTTGCATACAGAAACCTAGAAGGGTTTGGCGCTTTTTCTGTTTTCTTTCCCTTCTAATCGTCTCTTTCCTTCCAACAAACAGTCGTCTTCCGTTATCTTTTCAACCCGTTTTCTTGATTTTATTTTGTTCGCGTGGCCCCAAACCAGACTTGGCCGCCCGCACTTGTTGGAGTTTGAATTCATTCCTCTCTCACAACTACGCGCAACTGATTTTATTTAAATAATTTGCTATATGTATTCTTCTCACGTATACACACTGCGAACTGTACAAAGAGCCGGCAGTCGGTACTCCCGATTTATTCGTCCACGCGAAAGAACAGTCTCTCATCAGGGTTCGATTCGTGAACTGAACTTTTAAATTGTCATTAGAAAGGGGTGTGAATTTTGTTTATTTTCATTTCGACTGTATTACACTCCTGGTTAAAGTGATTCCACATACGTATTTTAATTAATTTTCATTTATCGTTTTTTGTGTTTTGTTCTAAGTTTATTGTAAAATGGCCAGAGCACTTACGAAAATCGGAAAATTCCTTACTTCCAACCAAGTGAAAATTTCCGAACCAACAACCACAGCCATACTGAGCCGGAGAAATTGTAAGTGTCAAAAGCTCAAAAGCTTTCTTAATGTGACCTTCAATTTATTGAATTGACTAAATTTAAGAAAAGTGAAGTGAAATATTTAGAGAAAATTCATTATCTGCATTTAAATCTAGTGCAATAACCCAATTTGATAAAGACTGCATGAACCAAAAACCTGCTCTCGGTTTCTAACTAGAACTTCATTTCGGACAAGGCCAGCTGGTTCTTACTTAGTCACTAGAAAGACAGTCTGCCGGTGTTGACACAACACGTGGAATAGCAGAAGTGCAAACGCGAAAACGACGAGAGAATTGCAGAAAATAGAGACGAATCGATTTCCTTCTCTATTTTTAAGTTTTTAAGTAGATAAGAAGCACGAAACGAAATCGAAAGTGGTTAACTGTGACTCTAGTTGGAATACGGAAAGGGAAATTGAATTTGCTCTTCGTAATCGCTTTTAGATATTGCGGGAGTTAATGATATCCAACATTTACTATAATTATATAGGTGCTATTTCTCATTTCAACTTATAGCTGAAGAAACTCAGAAGTCTGTCAGACTCCTCTTAAATTTTAAGATAAAGTACATCATCTGATAGATAATTGGCTCACCTTTGAGAAGAGATTAAAAAGTTAGGTGTTATTGTGTGACTCCAAACTCCTATTACTGGCAAATGGGGTATTAAAATTCATTCAATTTTTGCCCAATTTTCACCAAAAACTTCAAAATTCTTAGACTGCATTCTTTTGAATTATTAACCATTTTTAAATACACTATAAACTCGGTAATTGCAACTAGCTGTGGCCAAGCACATGGCCACATGGCAAGAGTGTAAGGAAACTTCAGATGTCTTTGCCAAGGAATAAGATACATATGTATATTCATGTATATGTGAGTATATAGAGTGATAGCGGAAATATATGCATAAAATGACACTATAACTTTCTTTTTTCCTTCCTAGTCATTGAAATGTGTTACTTGGTTATTGAAACAACCTCAGTTTCCTTTAGTTTCGTTTATCAAGGTTGTACCACGTTGTAACACGTTGTACTGTAGTACCTACTATAGCAAGTATGTATTTGCTTCTTAGTTCACAAACTGCCAAAATTTAAATTTAAAGTGTTTAAACCGGACCGAACTTCATTAGTGTTAGGATTATTCTTAAAGTATGATGTTAAAGACATTGCATAAAGTTACCATTTACTTTCTTCAACGAATTATCAAGAATAAGTGAAACTTTCAGTCATAATTCTGGAAAATACTATATAATAAAACAACCTTTTTCCAAATTTAAAAATACTACTGATAACAGAGTTTCATATGACGTATAATATTCAAAAATCGCACATAATCACTTTGTGTTTGACGTGAAAATTTTGATTTTTGGACAAGATGAAAACATATTTTTGATAAATAAAATATAGAATTTTGTTTTATCGATAATTTTTATAAAAATCGTTTTGAGTTAGGCAAATGGGTGCGACAAGACAAAGTACATGTAGACAATAATTTTGATATCAACAAGTAACAGATAAGTTGTAATTTTGTGAATACAGAAATCAAATGTTGTGCGAATTGAAAATTTTCTATAAATTAAGTGAATTTATGGAATCAGAAATAACCCTGACCTAGAATCGAATAACGATAAGAATTGGCAAATTTTTCTTATATAAGATTTACTGCGAAACTCGAATTTCCATAAAAAGAATTAAATTTGAGAAAAACATATGGATTTCAGTGACGATAATGCTAAAAACGTAAGATAACCATAAGTGCTAAGATTATGATATGATATGACTATTGAAAATATGAAATTTAGGGCAAATGTATCACAAATCCGTTGGAACAGATTTTAAGCCAATAATTAGGCAAAACAAAAACGTATCTGGTTGTTTATTTTCAATGTGCAAAATACTCGTAAAGCTTTTGAAAATAAAGACCTGATAAGAATTTCAAGTCATGTATGAAACGATGATGATACGCTCAAATAAACGAAATTATGCAAGGTATTTGTTATGGTTTGATTAAAATAAAACCTTATGTAAATAGGATTACGTTAAATTGAGCAGACAGATCGTTAGAAAGGTTGACTTGTGGTGCTAATTGTCTCGGCGATTAAACTGTATATTATTTAAAGCATTTAGTGACTCCCACATATTAATATTTAAATACATTTAAAAATTTCAAATTTCAATAAAACAAAATTACTTACACCTCTGTAGATGCCTCCCGAATTCAAGCAAAACAACCAGTTGTTGACATGGATGGTGATGAGATGACTAGAATTATTTGGCAATTCATCAAAGAAAAGCTTATATTTCCATATGTAAAGGTAGATGAAAGCAAAGAAGATATCCTTAGATTAGAGTAAGACTTAAGGCCAATCATTTCATTCAACCTCACAGATTGATTGCTTGTACTACGATTTGGGTCTTCCTCATCGCGATCAAACTAATGATCAAGTAACGGTAGATGCAGCACATGCAATACTTAAGCATCATGTTGGTATCAAATGTGCTACAATTACTCCTGATGAGGCACGTGTTCAAGGTAATGCTTTAATAGTGAAATTATGCGACTATAACATTTATTAACATGTTAACAGAGTTCAAGTTGAAAAAGATGTGGCTCAGTCCAAATGGAACAATCCGTAATATTCTTGGTGGAACCGTGTTTCGTGAGCCAATTTTGTGTAAAAACATTCCAAGACTTGTTCCAGGGTGGACAAAACCTATTATTATTGGTCGGCATGCCCATGGTGATCAATACAAAGCAAAGGAAGCATTAATTAAGGCACCTGGAAAAGTTGAGTTAGTATTTACAGGTATTTTAGATTCTAAATGATATGCTAGATTCGTATATAATGAAATTTTCTTCAAGGGGTTGACGGCAAAAGTGATAGATATGAACTTTTCAATTTCAAAGGACCTGGTATCGTTATGGGAATGTATAACACTGATGAATCTATTCACGCATTTGCAGAATCGTCATTCCAAGTAGCTCTACAAATGAAATGGCCATTATATTTATCAACTAAGAATACAATCCTTAAAGGTTACGATGGTCGTTTCAAAGATATTTTCCAAGAAATTTATGAAAAGTAAAGATTATCAATGATTTTTATTGAAAACATTAAAATTAAAAACGATTTTTGTTAGGGAATACAAGTCAGAATTCGAAAAAAATAATATCTGGTACGAACATCGTTTAATTGATGATATGGTTGCACAAACTCTGAAATCAAGCGGAGGTTTTGTTTGGGCGTGCAAGAATTATGATGGAGACGTACAGTCTGATGTAATAGCTCAAGGATATGGCTCATTAGGAATGATGACTTCAGTTCTAATGTGTCCAGATGGAAGAACAATTGAATCCGAAGCAGCTCATGGTACAGTAACGAGACATTACAGGTAAGAATATTTACGGATCATTGTCCAGTTTCACTTTATTTGTTTTGACTTACAATAACAGAATGCATCAGAAAGGACAACCAACTTCCACCAATCCTGTTGCATCGATATTCGCTTGGACAAGAGGTCTTGCTCATCGTGCTAAACTTGATCATACACCCGAGCTAGCACAATTTGCTAAATCTTTGGAAGAAGCATGTGTTGAATGCATAGAGTCTGGAAATATGACCAAAGATTTGGCCATATGCGTTCATGGAATGTCTAATGTTAACGAAAGCATGTACTTAAACACAGAAGACTTTTTACAAGCAATTGCCAGCCAATTGGAATTCAAATTGAAAAATTAGTTTAGTTGTAATTTTGCACAATAAATAAAATTTATAATTGATTGTTTTTCGTGTTTATTTAGATAATTGTGATTTAAATTTTGTACGAATTTCATTTGGAAATTTACTAACGTTTTTCCTAGCACAATTTAAACAAAATGTTTTTTCATAAAATAAACTGCATTCAGAATCCTTGCATACAATTAATCTGCAAATAGAACAGTGTGCACCTAAGACTATGAAATATTCAGGTTTTGATCCTATATGTTTTGGTGGAGGCCTGGAGAATGGATCTTTCATGATATAACATTTCTCTAGAAACTCTATGTTATTCACAAATTCTGGACGTGTTCCATAGTAATGAACAAACTCGTGTAAGTCACAATTTGTACAACGAAACTCGATTTTCGGTCGTTCTTCATCTTCTTTGATAACCTCAGGTTTTGGTTGATCTTCTTTGATAACATCAGGTTTATCTTCTGTTGGGCTGTCAGATTTTAATGCTTTTTGGTCATCAATTACGATTTCCTTTGAATGCAAATCCCCCTCTGTTTGTTGGTTAGCTAAATCACTAAACGACAATAGAACTTCTTTCACTTCTTCAGGGATAGTTTCATCTTTAAAGCTATCAGCTTCCTCCAATAGTTTCACAGCAGCAGATATCTTATTAAGCTTAATTGCTTCTAACTCATCCGCTCTGTCAGATAATTGGCTTGTGCTTGGTATTTGCTCGTCAACTTCGTCGTACTCAAACGCTTCATGTAATAGTGTTATAGCAGCTGAAAACATTATTTTCTTGTCTTCTTCTGATAAATCTTTTATGTCTTGAAGTTTACTCGTGCTTGGCTTTGCTTTGCATTGCATAGCTTCCTCTAATTGCTTCATTGTTGTTGCTGATGAATTTTTCACTTGATCTTCTTCTAAATTCTTTTCATATTGATCGCATATTTTAAGACAGCTTGAAGTTTTTGCTTTGCCATTCTTAGAATTTTTTGCTTCGTGATCACTAAATTCAATGTCTTTCATCGAATGCTTTTCGCAATGTTTGTGATCGCTATCTCTATAATGTTTCTTCCTTTTGCTACTGTTGTACTCTTTATCACGTCTACTTCGACTTTCATCCTTTCTACTTGTCTTATGATGTTTGGAGGAATTAGATTTGCGCTCATCGCTTTTTCGATCCTTGCTAGAATTGTGACGTTCTTCCGAATATTTCGACCGATAGTTATCCCTATTACGTGAACGTGATCTTCGTCGATCTTTTTTTTTACTTTTTTTAGAGCTGTAGTATTCGTCACTATCACGCCTTCGGCGATGCGTTTTTGAAGAGGACCGGTGTGGGGAACTTCTTGGCATTTTGATTGCAGCGACTGTGATACTTTTTGTTTTAACTGAAAATAAGTTTTTGTCCGTTAATAAAAGGCCAATTGATAGCAGATAATGATTTATTAAGTAATATGTGACAAAAAACTAGACTAAATTTAAACTACAATTTTTCGATTCAGAGTTGTTTGATTTTAAGTGTAGCTTTAGAAGGAAGTTCTTTTGGCCACCACTCCGGAATCACAACTTTGGTGGCCACAGACCCAATAAATAAAGAAACTGACTGTAACGCTTGTTCAATTCTAATCAGTCCAATTCCAAAATTATTTTTAATTCCACGAATTTTACCTACAACTTTACGATTAGGCATTTCAATAACTTCTGATGCTTGATCAATATCTTCTTCCGAACAGAAAGGCATAATTCTTTTACGAATAACACCTGTATGGTGTGTTCTAGCAGTTAGCTCTTGCCCTATGTAGCATCCCTTATGAAAGCTGACTCCGTGTAAATAATCACAGTTCGATTCAAGAGGAAAACATTTGCCGGGTGGAAGTTCATCTACTCCCTCGGCTACACCTAATCTGTATCTGTATGATTTGTAATCATTCGTTTCAGTGGAGTATTCTACATGAATTTTTGGAAATAATTTTTGTATACTCGTCATTTCCAATGAGGACGGTACAATCAGTCTAGCTCCTAACTCCTTCAGTCTCGGATCATTGCATATTAAAGCTTCTTCTGGGACATTTTTCATTTCAGGAGGAATACCCTCTACAGTGTCGTCAACTCCTTCTTTTAACGCAACCGATCCTTCTTGGGGTATCAAGCTATTAGCTTCAATTTTTCCAGTAGGATTTCTGTTTTTGAACATCACCCAAATGTTATAATCAGTTGAAACTTCTTCAACGTCAATCTTCCTTCTTACACGAAAAAGTCTAAGATGTTTCTCTAAATCCTGTGTTATTACTTTATCACATTCAATTAGGTATGTATCTTGTTCAGATGTTCGGTAAATTATTGAATCATAAAGGACTTTTCCAGCTTTGTTTAAGAACATTGTGTAAACGCTATGCGAGTGCTGTTTCAAATGATTCATATCATTCGTTATTAAACCCTGGAGAAAGGGTACAACCTCAGCTCCTTGTACTCGTATCAAAGAACGTTTATCTAGTTTTTCAACAATAAATGGACTAGTTGAACTTGCTTTGCTGCTCAAACATCTGAGATTGACGTGTCTTCCAATCCTTTTTAAAATATTCATCTTGGCCACTTAAAAATTTCTAGAATACAATGTCCTGCACATCCAGTAGACGATTTGAGTACTTACCTAATAATTGTACACCGGCTTCTTGTAGCTTCCAAAATTGCTGCGTTCTTTCAACTGATTTTTAACATTAGCAGATGCAGCATCGGGTAATAAATGAATTATTTTGTAAGATTTAGAACTTGCAGATTTGTTATATAAAATAAAAACGTAATAACCTATTTACGAACTTGCGGAAATAGCATTATATTCCCTCTTAAATAAAAGAATAATAATATCAATTGCCTACTGAGCAAAGTAAGTGACAGCTTCAAAAGTCAATGTTTATTTTTCGCACCTAAACGTTTTCTCAGGTTGGTAGAAAGGTTCTTGGCTGTCATTTGTTTATTTGTCACCCTGTATCTATGGTATGGTGTGTTTTGAAGTGAGCATTGGATTAATAAAATGGTATTATGTTGTGGATGAACTACTGGACAATGAAGTACGGCAACTAAATTATATTTTACATTTACAGGCTTCCCACTTGTGATGTCCACAGAGCGCTTTGGATAACTAATTGAACTCGACTAATTTTCTTTTTAGGTAAATGAGCCCGTTGAAATTCAATCTGTGCATATAGACATTGGACAGAATAGAATCCAAAATATCGTACAGTATAATGAAAATGTGAGGAAAACTTAAAAATTGATCTTAGTATTTTAGTTACTCTTCCCTCTTTTTCTTGTAGATGATTCCCCAAAGTGCAAATGGCCCCCAAACAGTGTAGCTCAGGCGAAATAATGCAAAACTTTATGAAAATGTAAGTTATATATTACTTATGGTAAATTATCGAGTTGTATCATTAAACCAAATTTGAAAAACCCGCACTAAACTTAAAAATTTTCTTATTTTGTTTAAACTTTTCTGTTGATTTCCCTTCCTTAGTTATTATTTCAATGGTGCGTTGTGAAATTCTTCTTGTTTGATGACAGCAACAGATTCTGAGCGCAAATCGCAATATCGCATTTTGGTTTGTTGGATGTAAACATTTTGGAATAAGTTGTTTTGATTTTTATGTTATAAAAAAGAAATTAACGTTTTCAACAGTAAGAACAAAGATGTGAATAAGTTTCTATAAAATAATAAATGTAATTAGTATTGTCAGAAACGTTGCAGAGTAGGTTATGATGAGATTATTCGCCTGGAAATCTATTATTAATCTCACCATCTTAAACATTTTAGATGAGTTCCGATAGTACAAACAATGATGAACCTCAACAGAGTGAGGAAGCGTCAGGAATCACAGCGACAAGTTTTCGTGTACGATCTGTTGATGAGCTCAATTCAGACATGAGCTCATCGCAAAACAAACGAAAATTACCGGACTGGATAGCATCTGCACCAGAAACATCAACGAAACGTATTAGTTTCAACGCGGCTCATAGGCTGAAATCGAGGAAAAAATGTAATTGAACTTATGAACCTTGAGTCTAAAGCCAATACGACGTTAACGTGCTTATCATTTCATTTAAGATGCAACAAGCAGTGAAAATTCTGAGAATGCAGTGGAAACAACATCCTCTGTAAATCAGGATGAAACAAATGAAACCAAAAGTACCTCTGAAGATGATTTAAAAACACAAAACTGTCCCATTCAAATAAAGGAAGAAGTCGACCCAGTAGAACCATCGAATCTGTCTTGCAGCTCGAACAGTATAGCAGTGCAGGAAGGAAATTCGAAAATAAAAGATGAAACTAGTTCTTCCAATTCAGGCCCATTGGATGCAAGTAATCTTATCGAAGTAAAAATGGAGACAGACCCTAATGATGCATCCACGTCCTACTCTGACGTAACTTCCTCAAGTGTGGTAGTTAAAAAAGACGAGGACGTAGTAAAACAGGAGGCAACATCGACAACTAGAGATTCCTGTCAATACGGAATCAAGTGTTATAGGTACGTTAAAATAGATAAGCTTGAATGTTGAACATTGATTTATCCAACATTATAGACGAAACCCCACGCATCGTGATGAATGCGCTCACCCTGGGGATGCAGATTATCGCCTTCCTGATTATCCTACCCCACCAATTGGGACTCCTAGTTGTAGATATGGTAACAGGTGCTATAGAAGGAATCCAGTGCATTTTCAACACTATTCTCATCCCCCATCAAGTTAGTTGATAAGAAACATATGCTTTCGCTAGTATTTTTTTGGTAATAAATTGTTCACATCGTTAAGAAAGATTAATGTTATTTACGTAGCTGATCCCGTAAAGAATCGAAAACGATATTTGCGACAACGGAAAAAGAAAGCAGCTACTAATGGTACAAATAATTCACAACGTGATGATGGTCTTGATGAAGACGAATATGATCTGGAAGATCCTTTTATTGATGATAATTCTTTATCAGAGTATGAACCGAGTGATACAGATTCTACTGAAACGGACGAATTTGAATGAGATGAAAATAAGTGTTTTTATATAGACGTTATAGTTGTAAAATGTTTTTCAGTTTTAATAAAGTTTTTCACTTATTGAAATCCTTCATCTTCATCATCATTTAATTTTCCCAATGATTCACATGCACCCCATTTTGCAGCTTCCCCACCACGTATTTTTACATTGTAGCAAACGTCCTCGGCTTTGAGAACACTTTGTTCCATAGTTATAACTTTGTGATGCAAGTCACGATGCCGAAAATTCAAGCTGAGGTATCTACAAGAAAGAGATTTTATGGTAATTGGAAAAATCTATTTAACATTTGTAATAGTTACCCAGTGTATAAGGACTGTAACATTCTACAGGAATCGAAGCAAGCATTTATGTCAGCGCTTCCTAAAGAATTGATGCAACGCCGCATAACTTCTCCAGTCAAATCCGCCAAACCCAAAATAAATTCGACAGGTTGAATTAGACACGAAATTTTTTCTGAATTCTTTTGAGTTGCTTGTTCTTCCGGTTTATTTTCAACTGGACATGGTTTGTTGTTTTCTTTTGATTCGGTGGTTTCTTCAGATGGTGTGATCTTGTCCACATTATAGTCCAGTATTGTTTGCAAGTCTTCCCATGAAGATAGCTTCTTTTGACTAAGGTATTCGTAAAACGTGTATGCCTCAGTAAACTCTTGTAATCCAGACGAGTATGCCCTCGCATACTGATACGGATCTAGATCTTTGAGCTCTTTAGCTATCGACAGAAAATGAGTTTCGCAAAGAACTAACAAACGCTTATGAGCTTCAACCAGAACCCTGTCCATGTTGTTTTTCCTAAGATACGGGTTTCATCTTAGCAAGTTAATTTATAGTGATTAGTAGTCCTTACTTTGGATCAATGGAGTGCAATAAGAATATGATTCTCTTGCTTTCAATTGTTATGTCCCGGGAATGTTTAACTATTCGTTCGTAACGTTCATGTTTATCGTCCAATTCCTTTGCAAATACTTTGAAGGCGTTGATGATAGGGTTATTATCATCAATGTTGTCCAAATTCTTCTTGTGGGAATGAGACCTATTTCTATTCCCTCGAAATCCACCACGTCTATTCGACATTTTCAAATTTTGTTTATTGTTTTACAATTGTAAACTATAACCTGATGCCTTTAACCTGAGGCTTTGACAATTTGAGAACAGAAAGTTTTGAACCAACGAACTACTATCATGAGGCATGGAAGCTAAGTTGAAGCAAATTTTGCAATAACATTGATAAATTAAAACTATTAGTTTAATAGAGCTTGATATCATCCAAATACAAATAGTATAAGTTTCAATAATAAAAAAATAGGTTTAATAATAATTTAATATTCGTTCAGTCGTATATAGTGTGGATGATGCTTAATTTCATTCCAGTTGTTATTTATTTGATGAGATTGTGAGCTTAGCGAGCTCTAGTTGTCAATCCACGAACTCCAAAATTTTGTTCAAATTATTAATAATTCTTTAAAATGTTTTGTTAATTATAGCTATCATTAAAATTTTCATAAGAATACAAATGTTTATTTCCATCTAAACACAGTGCTAATTTATTAATAATTAATATGCATAAGATGAAATTTTGCAAAATTAGCAATACGGATTTGTGTGTGTAAATCTTGACAGTTAATTGGCTACGTTTAATGGTACGTTTTGCTAGAACGTGATTCGAAGGTTTCGTGAAAATGTTAGTTCTAGTAAGTATGAATTCGTTGTAAGGAAAATTGTAATAAATAAATTGCAAACTGCAGCACAACATAAAAGCCCTAAGGGTACTTCCCACAAGTTTCCTTAATGCTGCCAGGAAAAACATGTCTTCGGGGTCTGAATATATAATAGGTACTGAACACGGTGATAAGGGTGTCATAACAATAAATCGACCAAAGGCTCTTAACTCCATCAACACGGACATGGTGAAAGCGATTACAGAATACTTAAGGAAATGGGAAAATTCAAAAATGCTAGTGATAATGAAAGGAGCCGGTGATAAAAGTTTTTGTGCAGGTGGAGATGTCCGAGCCATAGTTGAAGCTGGACCAGTTCCAGAATCGAAAGACTTCTTTCGATATGAATACACTATGGATTCTATAATAGGGAATTATAAAGTACCTTACATTGCTCTCATTGATGGTATTACCATGGGCGGAGGTGTTGGTATGTCGGTTCACGGAAAATATAGAGTTGCAACAGAAAGAACACTGTTTGCTATGCCCGAAACGGCAATTGGTTTATTTCCTGATGTTGGTGGCTCATACTTTTTACCGAAATTGAAAGGAAAACTAGGACTTTACTTAGGATTAACCGGTTATCGATTAAAAGGTCAAGATGTTTTCAAAGCAGGCATAGCAACACATTACTGCGAAAGTGGAAAAATACAGGACTTGGAAACAGCTCTTCTAGCTGCTACTACTCAAAATGATATTCCTTCAGTTTTAGAAAAATACTGTTTGAATCCAAAAGAAGAATTTGTTTTGGAAAAGTACATGGACAAAATTAATCAATGTTTTAGTGCACCAACAATGGAAGGTATTATAGAAAATCTTAAAAAAGATGGAACTGATTGGTCCAAGCAGCAACTGGATGTAAGGAATGCCTAATCATTTATTGGAGCTTATTTTTACACTAAACTTTTTCAGTTGCTATCGAAAATGTCTCCTACAAGCTTGAAAGTCACGCTGAGGCAGCTTGAATATGGTAAAAATTTATCTTTCAACGATTGTCTTAAAATGGAGTTCAGAATGGCTGTCCGGCATGTGGAAGATAGCGACTTCAAAGAAGGTGTTCGTGCTTTGCTCATAGACAAGGATAAGAATCCAAAGTGGAATCCGCAAAAACTCGAAGACGTTACAGATGATCGTGTTCAATTCTACTTTGAGAAGTTTTCAGAGACCGAGGAATTGAAATTGTAATTGTTACTTTCGTTTTACATTTACGCATTTATATTTAAGAGGAAAATATTGTGCCTTATCAAATTGTAAATTTTAGGGATAAGATATCGCAGCAATTAAAACATAAATTGTAAGGATGTAATAATTCCTCTCAACTCAACCGATTTAGTGAATGAAATACAACTTCTTGTTGATATTATTCTATAAAAATAAAAAACATTTCTGAAATGAAAGTTAAATTTTAATTGTTCCTTATATTATAAGAGTTTTAAACATTTTCCTTATTTGAACTTGGTAGTTTCCTTCCAATTACAAGGTAAACGACAATTTTAAAGTTATTTCGATTTCTTGCTTTCTGCCTTCGCTTGCCTAGGAGCCAATTTTTTCGCCATAATTTCTGCGGCAGTCATCTTTTTCTTCTTTTTGGGTTTCTGGAATGAGTGATATAATGAAGTATAATGATACAATAAAGATAAATTAGTGTAAAAACCTTTTTCAAATCACTTTTAACACCGCGGTAAGGAGTTTTCTCCTTTTCATCACTTGTTTTTGCACCAGTTGCATTTTGCGCTTTTCCTTTTTGATTTTTGTTTGCCTTGTCCGCAAGTCTTTTTTGTGCACCGGTCAACTTCTCTAGTTTAGGTTTTACTTTTGAGCTGTGTCTAGTTTTACTATATTTCTCAACACGTATACAACGATCGTCCAATATTGTGCTGTTCAATTCTAGAGCCAATGTTACAGAATCTGCTTTTTTAAAGCACACATAAGCTACCCCTGTATAACGCAATTATTATAAAAACTTTATCTTGTCTTTTATTTCCTTTTTAATGTTACCTATACATCCTTTTTCATTTCGAATTATACGTACATATTCAACTTCTCCACAGTTACTGAATACCTCATGAAGTTGCTCCTCAGTAGCAGCTGAAAATTAAAACATGATAAAACGAGACATTGAAGTACTTGTTAAATTGAACAAATGTGATAATTACAATACTTCAAGTTTCCCACAAAAACTGTTCGTTTTGATTCACGGTTCGTGTCTTTAAAAGACTCAGCCTTGGTGACTCGAATGTGATTACCCTTAAAATCCGTTCCACTTAGCATCAAGGATATCTCAACAGCCTCGGCGTTTTCCATTACAACGTACGCATTGAGTGATGGTGAATCTTTTCTCATTTTGTGTTTGAAAAGTTTCTTGCCCGTAGGAGTTCTGAAACGCACTGAAACCACCTTACCAAATTTTTCAAACATTCTTATCAACTGAACTTTTTTTGTATTTGCTGGTAAGTTGCCGACAAACAAAGTATGCTCAATTGGGGATTCATGCCTTCTTTTAACTGAAATAAATAAGAATTTAGCAATAGGCACTCAGCTCAATTTTCTCACTTGCTCACCGGAAGGTGTTTCCTCATCATTTTTCCCAGTTTCTTCTTCTTCAACTTCCTTCATTGTCGCGTCTTCGTGGTCACTTTTTTCCTCCTCTGTTTCATCGTCCTGTTTACCTCGTGGCAAAGTCTTCCCAGCAGGTGATGCCTTCTTAGGTGAAGAGCCGGTGATGGGCTTCTTATCATTTTGCTCTCCTGTTACTGGTTTTATTTTGGGTTTCTTCTGTTTCTTTTTCGATTTATTAGGAAGATTTTCAGGTTTTTTATCTCCAGTAGATTTTATTTGCGTTTTACACTGATCTGCCAACAACTTCCCTTTCTGCTTCGCATTACCATCTTGCTTCTTTTTAAAATTCTTGGCTTTATTATTTACTTTGTGCTTGAATTTATCTCCCTTTGGAGCACTTATATTCAGCTTTGATTTCTTATTTTTACTTTCTAGCTTTTTAACTCGCATTTTAGTTAGTTTTGCGCACATTTCGTCAATGTTTCAAATCACACCCGCAATACAGCGATATAAATTCTGCGCTTGTCAAATGCAAAATCCAAAACAAAACAGCACGTGTGAGTCTATCCGAAATTTCGGAGTGAAGGTGCACAGGGTGCAAACGATGTCAATATATGATGTGGCCATATTCGATTCTCATAGCATATCATGATTTATTGCTTTATTAACAATTACATGAATTTGTTTGTTTTATATATAAATAAATAAGAGTTTTAAACATTTTCCAATTTCTATATAATGAATTCTGTTTTGGGACTAACAAGAGGAGTATTGGATTCGAGTTATCAACTTCTTTGGTGTTCTTAACTTAAGGGATATATCAATTATTTATACAGCAAAAGCCTTTTTAAGTAGAAAAACAAATTTTTATTTAAATTATGTTCACGTTTGTTGTTTCATTTTCAGTTTTTTATGATTTTTGTTTTTTCCATTTTTTTGTGTTCTTAAAATAGTGGATTTCCATAAGCAATTTTCATTCGCAAATATACAAATCATAATTCAGATATATATATTTTTTGTTTAAACCATCATATAGAAGAAAAATAAAAATAAATTATACATCACGGAATTAAACAAAATATAATTTTGTTTCAAACATTAAACAAATAAGAGAATATTATCAGCTTTACATAATTATTTTCAAATAAACTAATGTGGTCTTTTTAAGGTTGTATGTTTAGTAATTGAAAATGTATAAGAAATACTTTCTTGTTTTTGATTTTTAATGTAAATATAAGACGAACCCGTTTTTTTGTTACCCTTCCGTATTGCAATACAATTTAAGATGAAAGAAGAAATCTTGGTTTTTGACTATTTTACAACTTAATGAGGCTGCTTGCACATTTGAGTTTGTTAAGTGCATTTTGTTGATCGTTATGAGACCGTGATAAGACGATGTAGCTTATTCTTGTGTCCTAATGTTACTGATTGCTTCTGCACACAACTTAATCAATATACTGCGCTAACCAACGGAAACCTTCACCATAACCTTGTCGTTTTAGTACAGAGCACATAAACAATTCTAAAGGACGTCCAGCAAGTTCTGATCTTGAGATTTTACCCTATTTAACAAATAGAAATTGTAGGTTTGATTACAGAGCCACAAGTTTATTATTGATGTTTTGTTGTACCTTCCCTGTTGTTAGTTGATAAAGGCTGAAGAAATTTCGCAATTCGTCTTCACTGGCTGCTCCTGGTTTATCAATTTTGTTTCCTAAGATAAGAACTGGACAATTTGATAGTGCTTCATCGGTCAAAAGAGAATCTAGTTCAATTTTGCTTTCTTGAAAACGACCCCGATCCCAGGCGTCTATCAAGAATACAATTGAATCGACTGCTGGGAAATAATCCTTCCACACTCTCCTAGCTGAAATTTATTAAAAAAATTTTATTTTTAAATAACTTGTTATTGCGCTAGAAATGGTTTTAATAGAAAAATTTTCATCTATGTATTACTTCACCTTTTCGTTTGGAATGTTAAATTTTTTGCAAGTCACATTTCGTAGCCTAACCATAAGGTTAATAGGTTATTTACTTAACTAATTATATTGTGTGACTTTCTGCAAATTTGTAAATCAAAAATTTTCAAAAATTATGTAAAAAAAGCAGGTAATAATAGCATACGAAGCATGAATCTTTGTTTCCACAAAACTTGCCAAGTCATTTGCAAACGAGCGAAACAAGGCTACGAGTTAAGAAAAACAAATTGAGATAACAATAAGAGAGAAGCAGTAAATTGGAGCAATCATTTGATTTCCGTAATCACTATCAGTAAACGAATTAAATGACGAATTGTTTGGTGATTGATAAGTTGCGCGTATTTATTAATTCAGAGTTTCTTTCTAGTGGCTAGGTCGAAAGTTCATGTTTAAATGCCAAGCAAGGTATTAGAGATGATTTTTATGTAAATTGCCTTTCACCATATCTACTGAATCGAAAACAACAGTGATGTAATATAGCACCTCATTTCGAAACGAAGATGTTAAGGCCAAGTGTTAAAAGTAGACCACTCATCCAAGGTCAATGTCGGTTTGCAATCATCGATTAATAATATTTACATAAATTTAACAATTCAGCATTATGGGTTACCTTGAGTATGTCCACCAAGATCGAATGTAGTGAATCTCATATTACCAATAGACAACTCCTCGGATGCTAGAAGAAAAGAGAAATTATACAAATTCAATGTTGTTAATGCATGAATATTTTTGTTTATTTCATGTTCCCAACGTACTTGGATGTAGAGTAGGCACATGTTGTGCCAATCTGTCGTCTTTAAGCATGTGCAAGAGTGTAGTTTTGCCAGCATTGTCTAAGCCAAGGAAGAGAAGTTTGCCTGACTTTTTCCACAAACCTGAAATAGATAGACAAGGTGAAGGACATTGTCTTTGATTGTAGCGACATAGGAAATTGTAGTATATTATTATGTTCCCAAAAAATTATTCTTTTGGCATATGTTCAAGAATAGATTCTTCACTTTCACAAAGAAATAAAATATTTTTGTTATTTAAAAATAAATTCTCTCAATTATATAGAAAATATTTCTCACCTAAATATCCTAGTACACCAGTGAACCAGTCCCAAATGAACATTTTTATGTTTTAAATTATTCAATTAATGCGAGAAAACAAGCTGAAATTAAAATTGATTCAAATAAGTATGTGGTCAGTATTAATAAATAAAATTCTTAATAATAAACTGAAGGTTTTTGTGCAAGATCGCGTGTTTGATGAAGAGACAACCACTTGAGAGACATGCACTTGTCAAAATTTTTCAACCGAACACAACAGAGTGTATTTCAAGGCATGAGTCAGGACATAGTCAAAAGAATTACGAGGTTATCTTCTAACAATGACAGTATCCTCAAACAAATTGTGTTCAAATGAACCTTCAGCAGAGTGTCGTCTTTGTTTCAAATCACTTCCAACATTTTTGAGTGCAAATTTATTAAGTAAAAACTTTATCCATCAAAAAACAAAAATCGATTCCACTTGTCTTGTACTAAAATGACGACAAAAAACGTCTCAGGAGGCACAAGTCAAATTCCAAGTCTGGCAGTCACACGATTTGTACGAAACTCTCATTGTTTCATATTGAATTGATGTTTTCTTTGTGGATAATTGATAAAAACAAAATTTACCCTTAAACTAATTCAAAATCTCTAAAAACAAAGCGTGCAGCGTTAAAAATAAAAACTTATTTCTTCTTTCTATTTTAATTTGCACTACGGAGCTCGATCTTAAAATCGTCGAATATTCACGTCTCACACATTTGCACGAATCAAACGTCAGCTTTTGATTCAGTTGGCAGCTACGTCACTCTTCCGGTATCGAGTACTAAAAGTTGCAGTGACATCTATTGGGAAATTATAATTCTTGGGTGTGAATCTATTGAACAGGCACTCTTTGATTTTGGGAAATTTATTTTAATTTAAACATGTTTTGCCGTAAATAATTGAACAATTCACAAAAAATAATAAGTTATTAGTAATCTACTCTTCTATAACGTGTTCACAACTATTTTGTGATTCTCAACACAATGTCATACAAAGGTTTTTATATATAACAAATTGAGAAAAACGGGCAGTATTAAGTGAAGATGAAAATTGCATTCTGTCATTATTAGATAATGAAAAATCTGATTATTTTTACTAGAACCACTTAGAACTTAATTTCAATTAATAATTGTGTTATTACAAATGAAAATCTTTTAAAGTTCATATGTGCACATATTAAAATTATAACACTTTCGTAGAGTAGTGACTATCATAATATAGATGGCAGGAAGGTATTGTAACACTGTTTGTGGGTACAACCATACAAGTGCTTACGTTGTATAGTAAATTCTAGATTTTTTAAATATATATTAATTTCAAGCAAACCGTGTTGATTTTATTATTTATAAATTAATATTATACTTTAATGTGTTGTATATAAATGTAAAATAATCAAATAATACGTAAATGAATGTATGCTTCTCTGTGGCGACATTTGAGACTTGTTACTGATTTAATAAATATGCGAATGTTTCCTTTTTAAGGATATTAAATTATAATTTTTGTAAGTATGTATTTAATTTTCAACATAAAAAAGTCTTTAATGTTTATGTGAAGGATTAAAAAGCGACCAGCAATTTGAGAACAGCCAAAGCAAATAAATATAAATCAAATCGCGAAAATCGTTAAGTACCATTCCTTCTGGGTTTTAAACTGGAAAATCACCATTACATTTGTAAATAGTAACAAATTTGTTTTATATTGATCTCAAAACTCTTGAAAATTGTCAGAAAAGTTTTCTTTAAAATCATAAATAATTTCCAGGATACCTTTCGACCTAAGAAGGATGAATGTATAAAATATTTCTGAAAAACAGGTGAAAGGGATTGATTTCATCTTCCGTGATAACTTTCGACAAATTACGTTCAAGCATCATTAATTAACTACAGCAAAATTTTTGTTATTTTGAAGTTTTACGTTTAAACACTTTTAACTTATAGTATATACTGATTACTCATTTCGATTGTCTGCACACAAAACTAAGTGAATATTGTTTCCTATTCCTAACAAAGTAAGAAGCTTAGGAGAATGCATTTGAAGTGGATTAACCTAAGAGCAAATACAAAATAAATTTGAAACCTGAAAGTCAACAAAACTTAAAGTACACAAAACCCGTCCAGCTCTTAATTAACCTTATCTATTCGCTACATTCAAAAAGAATGCTCAAATCCAGGCGAAAAGGTTTGTTGGGGCGTCTAACAGGAATCATCTCGTCTGGGTAGGTATTTTCTGTGTGGTGTACCCTGTACGCCAAAAGTGCATTAAAATAACAACAAAACGATACCTACGAAGGTTCGGATTCATCCTGAAGCTCTGTTCGTTAAGGCTTAATTGAAGGAAATTTTAATGACAAGTTGGTATACGAAACCTGCGTTCCAACAGCTAACCATCGTCAACTGTCTGTCTCGCCCGGAACCGACATCATTTCTTATCAGCCCCGTAAATGCAGTGCTGCACTTTATACCGCCAACAGTTGCATATAGAATTATTTTCCCTTAACCACTAAAAAGGTGAAGTGCCATTTTTTGTTAAGCAGTGTAACGTGGTAAATAAAGAATAACATCTATTCTTATATCTTAGTTGCATAACTCGCAGTTGCACTATTTGTACATATTCACATCAAAATGCATTTGATAACCCTTTCTTGTTTCTTGAGATATAGTTGCCCATTAGTGTGACCTTGCTTACAAAATTAATGAAAATCTCAAATTTTACAATTTAAGGATATTCAAGTTATTGAAGTAACATTGAAGAACCTTTGCTGGTCGTTAAGAGTCGTTCCTATCTAATATGCTTTTTACTTTTTTTTTTTACTGACCATTGACAATAAAGCTTCTACGAAACACAAATGAATGAATTAAATCTACTAAAAGGAAATGTTTTTTAAAGCTCTTTTACTGATTTGCTGGAGAGGATAATCAATCTTGGAAATGATGTAAGTGAAATAATTACGGACCCGAACTAATAATGAATGTTGAATTTGGTTATTTAGATCATGTTTGACTAGCCCAGAAGATAAATTGATCTAATTTCCATATGTAAATTAATTCACTATACCTAGTACAGAGAAACTCATCGGAAATAAATTTATCAGGATTTGAAATGGAAGACCAAAACTATAAAGGACATGTCCAAAACGAATGAACAAATGAAATTCAAAGATTTTCTATACCAGAATAAAGCCAATATTGATTTTAGCTATTAATGAACATGATAACTAATAAATCTAGTAAAATTTATCTTTCCGAAAATCAATTATATTTCTCCCCAATTGATTTTGTCGTTTGAATTTGGCACGATTCCGGGATGAATATCCTTTCGATGTTCTTGGGCTGGTCCTGTTGGTGCTAAGCTATCTGATATCAAACACTTGAGAATAATATAGTACTATTACACAGTCATCATCATAGATTAATGATAAAAAAGGAAAGTTCGTTTTATATAACTAGTACGAGGAGGGATGATAGTGAAGTGCTATACTTGATGTTATATGTTGTGTTCGTATTACATACAAATACAAATGAACATTTGAATTTGAATTTTTGCCTTCAGATAGTGCTTTCGTCACATACTTTATCGTAATGAATATGGTTTCAAAAAGTCATTAATCGAACTAATAACTGAACCAAGAATTCCGAATCATATTATTGTCATGACCACTGGGAACCAACAGAGTAAATCCAGTTGAACTAACTATAATATCTGCGCTAGAATCTGCGAAAATTTATATTCTGTGAACGAATGAATTAATAGTTATGGCCTGCGTATATATGGGGACAGATCCACTGTTGTGATAAACTCCAGCATAATTCCGTGCATGACAAATCACTGGAATTTATTATGTCATGAATAAGATTCATGCCAGCACTATGGCAAGTAATGAAATTATTGAATCGACCACACAGAAGGAGATTTCACTTATCCATTTGCTAGAGTAATTATGAAGTGCAATATGTATGGGTCAGAGATGTCAGCATTATTACTATTTCATTAAGTCCATCATGGGGCTTCGAGTAAATGGAGCACAGTCAAATTATTATTGAAATTGTAAATTTGATAGAGTTTAGAGTAATTTGAGTGTTTTATCATTGAAATAATTCATGTGATACGAGTATTCGATAAACAGTTGTTAATTATTCCATTCACTTCGCATTTCCTGCAGTCATAATGGAAACCATAAGAAATTTTAATTGGTTATCAAACCAATTGGAGATTTGTTGTCTTGGAATGTTATAAAAATCATACATGACTTTCGAATTGAGGATTATCCTTGAAACTAGACTGACAAAAAGGATTACATTTTCCATGCGATAAATAAAATGTGCATCCAGACATAAAAGTCAAGCAGCTATAAAGCCAAGAGAAGCATATCCAAAAAATTCCAATCTCCAATAACTTTGACTTTTCCATGTTATCCCATCCTATTCGTTACACTTATGTTTCACATGAAATGTGATCCTTACACTTCGGAAACTATCAATATTCAATAAAAGTCTTTCAATCAACACTACATTCATAGCAAATCGGTTTTATGTCGGATTCTTTCAAAAAATAAAATTCTTAAATCTAAGAAAGGACTTCATTCTCATGTATCCTTGCAGATACACAAACATTCAGAAATGAGCTGGATGTGCAAAGATTGTACTAGTCCTGAACTCCTTAGCTTAACAAAAAAAATCCTCAAAATGGTGGTGGTGAAATAAATAAATAAAAAATACATGAAAACTTGGCAATATATTGACTTTGAGTGACAGAATCGATTAAAGCTTGCATTTTATCGATATTCGTATAACACGTTTATATCCTTGGTATGCCGTAGAGGTTAAGTTAGGACGAAGACATGGCAGCCAGACCAAACCAACGAACATATTGAACACGGTTGGGCGTTAACTCTTGTTTCTGTGGTTTCATTGTGAAGTTGTGGTAAGAAATTTACTTAAATCAAGTATGAAGCCAAAGAGAAAATGCCAAACTATAAGAAAAAGTTATCCTTCGAAAGGGATTCACTGCATGGAGGATGAGAAAATTGGTTTTCACCTAACAATTACAGCATTCGATGATGGGATTCTCTTCAAGAATAATCTGATCATCAGCTCAAAAATTATTATTTATAGTATGCTTCAAATTATGTTCTATCATTTCATCATGGTTTTGATGTAAAAAATAGTTAACTATAATTTCTTGTCGACTAATTGAATTTCTATCACAATGAAAATTGATTTAATAAGACGCGTATTAAGAATTTTTCATTATTGTTTTGGAAAGTTAATGTAATTGCTATAATAAGGGAGGAAGCTACATATATTCTATTAACAAATAATAATTCTAATTGTAGGAAATGTTTTTATTTAATTTCTTGCCATGCGATATTCGTCATTTTCTGCATTTCTTTGGCGGTAAAATCATTTAAAACCAGACGACTGAACTCAATACCCCAACTTTCAAAAGCCAAAGAGGAAGTGGACTTAATTTATATCAATCAAAGAAAATTTCCATCATTCACTGCCAATTCATGCCATCTTTCTGAATTTTAATGCAAAGAATGACTCTTTGAACTCAAGAGCAGAAAAGTAATTAATATTTAATAAAATGCAGCTGGAAAATTAAAAGTTTCTGTCATTTTGTAGTTTTCCTTTTTCATCGGGAAAATTTATAATCCTCAACTCTGAACTTTGTCCAGAATTTCGAGTTAAATGGCGATAGAAGAAAATTTTCATATTGAAATGTCTTTTAGAATTTTCCGTCTTTTCAAGTCTTATTACAGGATTTTCAGAATCAGAAATAAGAATTTTTGTTTTACTTGTCCTGGCGAATAGGATGTGACAGGCGAAAGTTTTCTTGGCCAGGGACTTGTTTCTGGGAACTAAAACAGATTGTGGTATTCTTATTTTAAGCTTTGTTTAATAATTCCCAAATTTATTCACAATGTGGTATGTATAAGTATATACAATACAGTGCAGGTATCGCTATGATTCAAACTATGTATGATGCAAACGAAAAACTTACAACTAAATTATTTTCTTCAGACAAAAAGTTATCAGGAATGTCATGATCATTAAGTAAAGATCATCATATAAAAACTGTAATTCGATCTCATTGATCAAGGTTAAAGAATCTAAATTACATAACCAAAACCAAATTCCAATTGAACGTAATATGAAGTCTAGGTACTCGTCTTGATTTCCACCTGTTGATATACATATGTCTGATTGAATTCATGAGTGTTGCATACATTTGTATTGCCATTCTGTGTTATAGTCAACGTATTGCTATTTATGAAATTGAACAATTACTAACAATTCTTCATTTATTACCCAGGGCTGGCTGGCTGGCTGAAATCCAACCCATGCACATATTAGTATGTGAGTGGATCTGACATGGGTATGGCTTCTCCCTGCCGTTGTGTTCGGTTTGAGTTGTGTGGAATTGCCCAGAATCCATATATACTGGAAAAATTAATAATAGAATTTTATTATTGTTCGGGTTAAGCTGTGGTTAAGGTAGAAAACCGAAAGTACTGAAGTGTTAAAGATGATGTCAAATCAATGGGAAGGTAAAGTTGCTGTTGTCACTGGAGCTAGTGTTGGAATCGGTGCAAGTATTGCTATGCACTTAGCCAATTCTGGAATGTTTGTTATTGGTTTGGCACGTCGTCCGGAGCTAATCGATGTGAGGTTTTCCTTGATATTCACGTTAAGACTATAAAATGCTAATGAAGTGTCAAATTATGTTATCATCTGAAAATCAAATTTGCATATTCATCCATCAACTCGGCATGGTACTCTACTCTACGATTGGGTATACAAATCGATGGTGACATTTTGGAAATGGTCACAACCGTAACAAAAATCCAATGAATACTGAACTATGGAATGTATTCACATCGCTGGGATCCTTATGGATATGGACACGTTCGGATTACGACTACGACAAAACTAAATCACAGGAACTGGCAACAAAAGTGTCCGGAAATGGTCAAATACATTCGAGAAAATGTGATGTGACAAATGAAATGGAAGTGCTCGAGGCGTTTCAGTGGATTAAAGAGGGTTTCGGTCATATAAATGTATTTGTCAACAATGCCGGAATAATTAAGGCGAATTTCCTAATTGGTGTGTAAATTAATGACTGTCTCCGTCAATTGGATTTAATTTTTTTCCGTCTTTCAGAAACTCCAACTGAGGATATAAAGGATTTGTTTAATGTTAATTCTATTGCAACATGTGTATGTGTTAGAGAAGCTTTACGTAATATGAGAGAAAGTCAAGTCAAAGGTCATATTATTATTATTAACAGGTGAAAATTTGAATTTGATGCCATTTTATTGTTTATTGTATGTTTGTTTCTTTGTGGCGGTCTAAACACCAAACGTGTGGGCCGATTTTGATGATTCTTGCGTCAATTCAATCGATTTATCGTGTTCTTGCGAGTGTCACTAAGGACATTAAAATAATCAAGATTCAATATGGCGCTAATATTATATAATCTTATAATAAAATAACATCAGTGAGAGCCATTAAAAACCGAGACCAGCCCAAATCTTTCCAATAATGTCTCCCGAATGTAAAAGTTACTGTACGCTGTCGGGTTTTTTGATTCTGTAACTTCACTTATTTTTGGATTAAACTCAATTTATTAATGCTTAATTCAAAGCCATTGATAAATAGCTATTTATGTATCAAGGGTGTAAAGTGACGCTTTCTTGCATTCTTGGATTGCTGCATGAGTGTTAGGTCCTGCCGCAATCGTATAAAGACGAGTGGAGTAATTGTGGTACGTGACGAAGTCGAGCGCTACAAAAACACGAGTCTTTGTACGAATGCGTCATGACCGAGCGCAAATGCAATAAATGCGCGGTGCACACAATTTATGTAACATATTCGTGGAAAGTTGAATTTGAGATTAATATTCATAAGAATCTGTTACATAAAGTTCTACTTTACGCACTAGTGCGGTAAAATAGGATGAGTTTAAGGTGTTTGTAAAGATAATTTTCACAAGCTGTCTAACCATAGCGATGTGTGGAAATAATTTAAAACAGTCACACTTTTGACGCACTTTTCATAAATTATCAGTTATCTTCATACTGAAATCTGCATCTCATATACGAGACAACATCAAACTGTTTTACACTTTGTCTGAGGTGCATTTAATTGTGGATTAATTTCAAATAGAACACCTTTAGAATACACTCATATGTTAATTGAGATTCTTTAGATAATTCCCAACTGTATCCAAGAGATAACGAGAACAAGTGTCGTCATTTCAGAGTACAACAAACAAAATAAAATTTTAATGATTTCTGTATGACAAATTATGCATGTGTGGTTGTTTATTTAAAGTTAAAATGCTGAAGCAAATAAAACAAACTCAGAATAATAAATAAAATTCCATTTTTCAGCATATTGGGACACCGTATACCAGACGTTCCTGTTCCTCTTTTCAACATATATCCTTCAACAAAACACGCGATAACCGCCATGTGCCAAACTGTTCGACAGGAGATACATTTCCACAAATTAAATATTAAACTGACGGTAAGTGAATTTAAAAAGTTTTTGTGCTTACTCGTTGTTTTTCATTGGTCGATATTGATTTTATCATTTTAAAAACAACAACATCCTGCTACTGAAATTAAGGTTATCCTGCAATAAATTCCAAAAATATTTGTAACGTGGAGTTTAAAATTTTCAAAAGAAAAGAAATTGAAGATGAGAGAAAAATAAATTTAACATGATTTTCTTCTTATGATTTCAGAGTATCAGTCCAGGAATGGTCGACACTGATTTATTAACCGCCTACGACTCCTCTGTGTACGCTCAATTACCTAAATTGAAGGCGGACGATGTAGCCCAAGCTGTCATGTATGCCTTGAATACCCCGGACTACGTGCAAGTATGAACCAAGGAATCATTTAGTTTCAGATCTTTAAGGTTTTTGTTGATTCTATGGACTTTCTGTTCTTAGAAAATCTAAAAAGAAAAACCTCAAAAAGGATTCGTCTACGCTTCCTTCATCTACTTTGTATTTTTGACTTAAACTCCTACACACTATTCAAATAACGTCATAGACATAGATACGAACGTCAGTGACTCCTTCTTCTTTTCTTTTGCAGATTGAAGACATTATCCTGCAGGCTATGTTCCGACATGAATAATAAAAAAGTTTTTATGATTTCTAAAAGGATAAGTTTTATTTTAATGAACTCTTCAAAGGATATCCAAAAGACTCGATTATTGTGTTCATATTCATGTGTACACCAAGAAAATTCAAGGCATACAAATATAGGTACTCAAATTTGAAAGTGTTTTGCGAATTTTCCGGCGATGAATTACAAATATTTGGAAAAGTCTAAGAAAGAGTATCCTTCTGTGTTTCCGCTTATTGATTTGGTGAACAACCATATTACATATCTCTTATAGTTTTAGAGAAATAATTTTCGTTTTGAATTATGCATTAGTTTATTTAGCTACAATTAATAAAAAGTTTCTCTTAAATTAATTTATTTAACTAATACTTACTATTGGTTAAATAATGAAGATAAAATATCAGTTGATAGGATGCATGCAGGAAGGTGTAATAAATACTAATTGCATGAAACAACGCTGTTAATGTTACATATGTTGTATAATACATGTATGTGAAACTTAGGATTTAATGTGAAAGCTACAAGATATCATTTTGAGCCACTCTGCAAACATGCTTATATATCCAATATATTTATGAGTTTCATGTGGTTAAAATTTAATAAAACTTCACTAAAATGACAGCGCCTGATGGAAATGTTTAAAAATTTCATCCGGGTGCGAAGCTGGCTCAATGGAACTTGACCATTTCTGTGTGCTACAGATAACCGTAAAAATTTCGCCATAAAACGGGCTACTTTCTGGATTGTCATATCTTTCCGGACCACGGGGAATATCTTCAGGGAAACACTGAATTGTACATATATATAGTACTATAGATATTATGTACATTGAAAATATTATATTCGTGTTGCGTTGAAACGTAAAAGTTGATGCTATTGGCGTTGTAGGGTTCATTTACACGTCTAGCAAAATCATCAAAAATTACAGAAACGAGAAAATTTTTTACGCCATATAAAGCGAATTTTCTAGAATATTTTCAAAAAGTTATAAATGAATAGATGTCCTCAATTCACCAGTAGGCAGAACAGTAAAACCAGTGAAAATTGTGTAGCATTATACAGCGAATCCTTGTTTTATGTCACTTGCGTTATTAGATCTTTATGTACCATATTTGAGTCCCATGTGAGCTATAACGCACTGTTGAAACGATGCTTCCAGAAAAATTCTAGAAAGGTAAAGTATGAAATAGTTATAACCGCCAGATATAGGAGTATCTTTAACCATTTGCATCCCCATGTTTGTAAGGATATCCGACAGAATATTGGTACTTTAGTGTTTGTTTCTGACAAAAATTTTATTTTCGAATGTATAATCGTGTAAATCTGTAATCTAGGGAATTCCTAATGGGATTGACCTGCATTTAATATTTAGTTTAACTGTAAGAATATTGCATTAACACATAAAGTGGATATTCTTGTTTTCATTTTATTGCTATCGCTCACTTCCACTGGACATATTTTGGCAATTTTTACAGATTTTGTGAACTCAATCTTTGGTTTAATTGGATTGAAGAGCAACATTAAAGATGATGATGGGGAATGTGTATTTGTTTTAGAAGTTGAAATTTAGAATGAGCTTTAACTTTTATGTGTGTTAATGTATCTTATAGACCTTTAAAATCTTCACTACAAATGTATTTATTTTCTGAGAAGCTACAAAAACTCAATAATTCATTAAAAAGCTTTTCCGATTCAAGGCGGGTTAATTTGTTTTTCTTGTGTAGGTACTCAGTTTTCTGATTCAATTAATTATTAAAATATTACTTTCAGTATTTATTATTAAAGGTAATATTTACAATAACCGATTCATTATAATTGAATCAAAGTGATGAATTAAATTTTAAAAGCCTTGACACGTTGCTTATCACATATAAAAACACCTCGCTAATATGACATCACGTTTCAAAAGGATTTTGCACTCTTTTTTCTACGCATTACATTGTTTTCAATAATACACAATGAGCTCTAAATATTCAAAGCATGTAACAAAACGCAGACTGGTATATTACATCGAAAAGTGTCGTGTAAAATGTTCCCTTATGGATGTCGTTTAAGTGCTTGTAAGCGATAAATACAAATATGTAGGATCAAAAGGAAATACAACAGATTTGAACAATACTACAATTCCATGAGCTCTTGAGTCCTTACAGCAAAATGTTATAGTATCCTTTTATGTTGGCGCATAAATGGAACTTGTTACGCAAAGCAGAATTGAATCACCTGAGAAACCCTTTTAATGCGTCATTTTTGTGTAAATCAATTTTAAGTTTAGGTGTATAGAAATTGAACCCACTAGAGTTTAGCTTAAGTGGTTGAAAATGTGATATCACATCAGAATAGTATTTGACTATCATAGGCAATTACCCAAAAACTTAGATGTGACATCGAACGTAGGAATATTCGGATATAATGAAGTTAATGTAATATGCCGACATGCGTTATTAATAATAAAACTAATTAACAACTTTCCTCAAAACAATTCAAGATGTTCCATAATTGACAGTCCCTTATAAACGACCTGGAAGTATTTGCATGTAATAAGTACACATACAATTGAGGCTATAACATGTGGATTGCAAAGTTTCAGATTGCAGCCTATTGACAATATCAGTCTGTTGCATCGCACTTCGCATAGATGGAATTTCAATTGCCTTAAGGAACCTTGATGGTATCCAAATACACAGAACGCCCTTAGTGCAACACATGCTGAAATTTTGTTATTGGATAGACAATTAAACGTACATGATATTGTAATCACGTCTAATGGTTCCTTTCGGCTATAGTTTATATCTGGTAATATGTATGTTACTTGTCGTTGGTTTTGTGTGTATTCATTTATATCGATATAACGGGTTATGATTTCGTTTCTATTAGTTCATAAGCTATTGAAGAGATCACTAATAGCTTCCAGATTCTAAGTAATTGTTAGCATATAATTCAATTAATAATTACCTATTGCGCTGAAGTAACTGGAATGAAAGTGATCTGAAAAAAGTATTCCTCAATATGATTTGTTTTTCATATAAAACTTTTATCTCTTTGCAGATTAAGCCATGCAGTGTAGTAGATATCTAGAATTTATGGAAACTCACACATCAACACACTGTACGTGTGCTGTGATAAATAGTTGAATTGTGAATTTTCAAAACAGGATTGGTAGGAGACATGACAGGTTCGTTATGACATCTGTCACATGCAATTTTCATACGTAACAAGAGCATCACCCAAAAGGAATATGGTATAACATAGATGCCATAGAAAACATGTAGTGTTTTGCTGACGACAGATTATTCTTCCATCACTAGATAGTATATCTACATCTCGTTCAGTGGGAAATGAAGCCTAATAAGAGTGGTTGGGAAGCTATAGTTTTATTCACACTAATACATCTTCAAGAACACACCAATGTGGAACATGATGATATTATTGAGAAACGTTATCCTTCATCTACATATTAATTCGATTAAAACTTCAGATGATAACGATTAGGATGGAATGTGTTATCTTGTTAGACGAATTTTAAATCAGTTTATGTCTCATGCATCCATGAACATTTACTTAAAACATCATAAATAAATGCATAGGCACATTTATTATGTCTGTCTCCACAAAGCTAGTCAGGATCTAAAACCTTTTAGACGTTAAATCCGATTGGATTAATTTCAAAGGAAAGGAAGAAATGTGTGTGTTTCAGCCATTTTGGTTATCCATAACTCTAATGTTAAGTGAATCTGGCTACATTTTATGCATTCTTTGCATTCATCACTTAGAGATTTACGTGTTATATAGTGTTTTCATGCAATAACTAATGTTGATAGAAGTTTACATAAACAATAATATTCAAAGAATCAGGCAGATAAGTATAGACAATTTTCATGAACAGTTTGGGCATTGAGAGTATGAGCATTGAGAGACAGAAAACCTAAATGCCAAGGTAACTTCATTTAAACCTAAAGGAAGACGTAAATTTTACGATTATTAATGGCACGAGAAACGTTTCAGAATAAAGTGGAATTTAGTAAATTTCTCAGAATTAAGATGAAATTCCTTTAAATTTCTCGTAAGGCTTTTCACAAAGTACATCATGTTGAAATGGGACAAAGCCTTTTAGCATATAGGTTATGTTATACCCGGTTATAGGTTTAGTCGATAACATTACCTTGAAGAAAAAGGTATTTAAGGCTTGAAAGGTATTTTCGAAGAGACAAATGCTTTACATTCTTCTTTCGGATATACCTACCTTTAGCAATTGTGTAGTGGGTTTTTCATATTTTGAGAATTTATCTTAAGAAAACTTTCTTGAGATGGAAGTGAATTCAGTGAAAACATATTCATTTCGTCTTAATTTTTTATCCTTACATTTAATTCTTCTTTAAATACTTGAGCCTCGAAGTTTTATTGAGGAAAATTGTTAAAATATTTAACTCAGAAAGTAATTTAAGAGACACCACACATGGTGCCACTAAGGGATGTTAAAGTTATCCGAACCACCCTGTTACAGTTTTTCATACTTTAAAATTTATCGCGTAAAGTTTGTATGACTTGATGACAAATTTGTTGTAAAACTTTTTTCGTTATAGTGATATACGGTGAAATCCACGAAAAGTTTAAGTTTGTATTTGTGTGCCTCATAAACTCAATGGAAGTACTTTTACTACTTTTTCTTCCTTGGAATAGGATTATGATGCCGTTTTGAAAAGTTTTGTTGAAGCTCTTCCGTGTAATAAAAATTTCTATTTTTAGGTAGAGAATTCTAATTGGTTCCGTGTATACTTACGTAGTATATCCTTACATAAATTTCGTTTTTTCCGTCAGTTTGTGGTATAAGAATTTTCACCAGATGAAACCATAATTTTCTTGAACATGCCTTCAAAATCCAACGACTGCTGTCCTGTTTAAAAGAGGTTTTCCATTATATTTCGTTCTTTGAGTGTGGAACCCTTAAGAAAATTGAATACACGAAGGTATTATGTTTTGGCTGAAAGAGTAGCGGGAGGGTTTTCATTAGAAAGTAAATTTTGTGTTTTGCATTTCAAGTAATTTTGAGTTTGGAGAAGAAGAAAATTTCTATTTTCAGCGTCACTAATTTTTTATAACTTTTTGAATAGAATAAATGATGGACGTAAATTAATAAATTGCTGCATTGCATATGACAAATTTTGTTACTGTTTTTAGGGTTGTTCTTCGAATGTACTAGTTCGGTATTGTATTACAATTAAGTACATCGAACAGAATTAAAGAAATTTTTGATTTTCCTTCATGCTTTAAAAGCAAAGTAAATAAAGTTTAATTTTATGTGTAGAATATTTAATTTTGTTTTAGAACCCGAATATTTAAAAATTAAAGAGGAATATCAAGATAGTTTTGCCACAGTATAAACAAAGCGTCTTGGCTTGGGAGCGGACTCGCGACTGATTCGGAATCGTGACTGCGCATGAGTGGGTTTCTCGTTAGATAAACGAAGAACTCATGCTCTTATTCGTGCATTCTATTCCCGTCATGTCGCTGTGAGTGATGAAATTACAGCACTACAAGACCGATTTGGAGGGCTACAACAGAATAGTTCGTTCTCGTTCACTTATAGGAATTCATTCCTATTAGTACATAGTACACGTACTTACTACACAAGACTAACTGTTTTATTTGTTCGTTTATGAGGTTAATTGTAGAAATCTGTCTTGAAGAATCTTATAAGATACATTCTAAAATAATTTATCTGACTCTGCCATAATTGAAGACGAAAAATTCTGAAATGTTTTCAAGTCATTTTCACTGCGGATAAATAACGACATAGACAATGCAATCCAAAAATTTTTCCACAAATTGCTGACCATATTTGCACAACACTTTCCTCCAGTTCAATATAATTTGACGCTTTCATTTAGAAACAATATAGTTTTATATATAAGACATAAAGTTATAAGGGAGATAAAAGGGTAAATGATTGTAAAAGTAGAATCTCAGTGTCGGTTGTGCTTAAACTTAGAAGCCTTTAACTGATAAAGCTCTGGCTTTCTCATAAGACAGCCAGTTTCTTTAAGTTGAAAAGGATTTGTGTTGCGCTATGCTCAAACAAAATAAATTGTAGAAAGGAAACTCTCAAAATACTTATTTTTTTCCAGATAACAAGAATGATGCAGTCTTCGGTTTGTTTGTTTGGATTGTGTGATTATATTTCAAGATTTCATGCCGTCGGTGCTAGTTCTGAAACGAATCCTTATTCCCAGTGCTCTAGCAACTCGTATTGTATTTTGCCTGGGTAGTTAAGAGTGCGATATTTTATACAATACATATATACATACATCAAGCAAAGGAGTTAGATACTTAAAATTTGAAATGAATCCCTTTCAGAATGAACGGCCGAATTGTCTTACTATTGAGACATCACGTATTGCTGGCGGTTAAATAAAGAGATTATTGTGTCTTGACTCAGTGCCAATTTCTGACATAGATATTTCATTATCCTTTGGGTTAGCTATGATAATAAATGTGAGTGATATTGGTATAAGAACTCCAACAATTGGATAAGAACAAGTTATTTAGAGTGATAGCCAAAAACAAGATGAATGAAAACATGAAATTCTGTGTATTGTAATTATTTTCTGAAATTGTGAAAACTCAATTTGCAAAACTCAAGGATATACTTTGAAGATGCTGTTTGATATATCATTAAAATATACAAACCTGATATCTCGAACAAAGTTTTCAAAACAGAATTGATAAGAAAAGTAAACAGATCAAACATGAGAGATAATATTGAACAATAACAGCAAGTGGATTTAGTTAAAACAAGTTGATGAACAGTTTTAAACATAACCAACAATATGTTAAACGTTGTTTGTGTTCATAAAGTGCATTATAGCACCACAAATATGTGCTTGACTCTATGTAGTTGCTCTTAAATAAAAGTTTCCCTATAAATATGAAAGTATCTAATAACATCAAGTTTCGGATCAAAAATTTTTGAAAATCACTCTGTTGTGTTGTAAGACGATAAAAGTTATGTCCACAAATTACCGAAATTTGTTAAATTAACCATTCACAGCCATTCCCTCATTACCTTCTTACATTTAAGCTTTGAAAACTTAAAGAAAACTTTTGCAGACTTTCACTTTATTAAATTATTATCCCATTTCAAAAATCACAATTATTGAAATTTCATTTAATTAGATTGTTAGAGAAAGAAAACTTTCGAACTTTTCAAGGATAAAAGATTCCTTCCAAGAAAATTACGAATTATTCTCGTATTTCTTTAGATATATTCCTGAAGATGAAAGTTCTGTCTCGGTGAATTGGTATTAAAACGGTTTGTGGATCCGGGACGCTCGGTGGATCTTGGAAACGTATCAAAAACAATAATTTTATGTTGGCGTATAGGAAACATCCAATTATTTTAAGTTTCAACGTCATCATTTGGAAAGTTTTTATTCGTTGGGTTGACTTGAGACGACACCAACGCCAACTACAGGAATGAAGTTTTAGGGTGCCTTTTTGCAAACCAGCTAGCTATAGGGTAACTGATTCCAAGGGAAACTTTCTATGGAACTTAAAGACCAAGTTTAATCGGCTGCAATTTCTGTGGCAAAACCAAACGATTTCATTTAGAGTCTGGCTATGTAGCGATTTGACACATCCGAAGTTGAATGTAAATGCAACTCATTGTCGTTGGGTTGGTATACTCGTAACTGTAGACAGAGTGAGTTTGAAAAAATTATAGTTGAACTAAGTGGTAGTGAAACAAATCCTTCTTCGCTTGTCAGCAAGTTTTTAATTAAATAAAGTCGACTTTACAGACAACAATGACAATGCCAATGCCAATGACAAGAACACTAACAACGATTGCGATTTCTTGGTCATCTCTAGTCTTCCAGGCTCATGAATTCCTGGCAGGGAGTGACAAAACCGACTGATAAACTTTTCTGAAACGGTTGTCCTTCGATAAAAACTTTTGCTTGAAACAAAATTTACATCCAATCGTCAAGGACGACTATGAAGTTTATTTGGAACTAACCAATTTCATTCTGTATCTAAAACTATTTGCAATTAAATGTTTCAAGAACTTATTTTGTTAGGACGAAATTCCAGTAAATGACAGATAAGCTTTTTAAAAGGATGCATTAAGAAAGTCATGTTTATTTGTGCACATTAAGGTGTTGCATTTTATCACACTTTAACAATTGATTGCTCTAACTGTGAGAAAGTTTTCCTTCGGCTTATCTCCATCACTAGTCCTTTAGAACAACGTAATTCCAAAAATAGTTTCCAGATGACACTAGTTTAGAAGTAGGTATTTTGTTTAACTTCTTCGTAAAGCACATTCATAATGAACTTCACTTGATGTTTGCTTATGTTGTTGATGGTTTGGTGTTTTAAATTGGAATGTTGGGAGAATTCTAAGCAATTAAGAACATTTTCTTTTTCATTTAACACAAAGTGTTTAATTGATGATGTTAGGAATTGATTAACAGAGGACAATTATATCTGTACAAATACCCTTGCTATATCTGTACAAATATGTTTTTAACAAAATTGGGGCCCCATATTGCATGGAACATATAAAATCTATATTTATCCGGTCATGCATTCTGTGTAAAAAGTGTATCAACAAGTTTACATATATGAATGCTGGTAAAAAGGGAATTTTTCTGGTATCGAGTACTTTAAATTGCAATGTAAACCGAATGAACAAAAATCGCCATTCAATGCTCATTTCATTCGTTTTTTATCGCAACAATTGCATTTTCAACTCCAGCCACTCGAAACCTCTGGATGGTAAACTCAATTTCATACTATCTTTGGCAGTAAGATAAAGTTTAAAATACACCCCTTACCCTCATTGCAAATAAATTCAATTGTACATTCTCGTACCACTAACTCGAAGCTTTCAAGAGCCATGCAAATAGTTTTAAATTTATTCACTCGTTTTATATTCCAACCATTATGCATGCGGGCCCATGAATTGCCCGCAATTGATGGTCTAATTATACCACCGAGTGAATACCCGGAATTTCCTGGCAATGTTCAAATAGTTGGCCAAAAGTGCAACGTTTTACTCTGACAATATTTTCAATTCTCTAGTTGTTGTTTTCCATCTTAAATCGCATTTCTTACGACACTCAACTTATTTTCTAAAACAATTTATAACCGAGTTACTGTACATTACTACAACGCTTTATATATCCTCTGCCACTTTTAAGGGTTGCTGGATACTGTATGGGAAATGAAAATAGACGGAAAAATACAAGTTGAATTCTTGCTCTTGTTTCCTTGCGGTCAAAATGTTAGTAACAGCTTGACAATTTGCATAGTCCTGAAAAAAGAAACAATATATTTTCCATGATAATTTCAAAAGAATTGTATTGTATGTTTGGATATAGATAATGGAAGTTAATAGTAGAAGATAAATGCTTTATGTTTTTCCCCTTAAAATTGAATTTATTTATGATATTAGCATTTCAGCGTTGACATATTGAATAAAATCACATTTGTTTGATTAATAAAATCTATAAGGCTTTAAGGATTCACTGTGCTTAGCATTGAGGCCATCACTTAACTTTACTACTAGTACGTGTCTATTACAGTTGATTCGCATGCCGGAAGGTAACATCTGGTCGTACACTCATGTGAAAATTCAACATTCTCCATTGTTCTTTTTACAATTGAACAAACACTAGAAATTCATTGTTTGTAATTAATTTTATCCTTGTAGGGACTACGTTCTGTTGGTGTTCTAGTGAATCGAATTGAGATATAAATACAGTCCTTGTACCGGCTGTCGCTACCGGAGTCTAGGACCCAGTCAGTGTATAATAACCAAAGTATTGTTGCTATTATCATTGACCCAGAAGCCAATGAGGTACTGTTCGTTCAAATACGTTTTAATACTATCAAAGATACACAGCTGGATTTGAGTATTCACAATCACAATCATAAACAGTATTTATTTTTAATCTGTTTTTCACTCCAAAGTATCCTCAGCATAACTGGGGTACATGTTTAAGGGAATAATAATTCCCCAGAGGACATAGTTGTGATAATATTTGGCATAATTACAGAGAGTTACAGCACCATTACTTCAGCATAATCAGTTGCCATTTACGTATTGAATCTAAAAAAAATTATATACAATTTTATTTCATCTGAAAAATCATAAAAAACTCACATAAAACTTTATATGCTTTCGTGATAACGAAGCATGTTTAATTACGTTAGAGATTTTATTAGTTTGCTTCGTTTTCTTATGTTGTTAAAAACGCATAATTGCAATAATTTGTCAATAAATTCAAAAACAATAAATTCAAATTAATTTTCTAAACTCTTAAAAACTTTTACTTGCTTTGAATTTTTGTTCCTGAAAATATATTACGTATGTAACTCTTCAAGTAACTCACCTAGCCGCAAATGTTAGCCCTTCAAGTATCAATCAAAGATAATATAAAAGGGTTTCTCCCATAATAACCTTCAGGCACATGAAACTACTTTCATATTCAACAAAGGACATTCCAAAAAATTTTATATAAAACATATCATGCGTAAATAACGTCTCAATGAACAAATGGATAAAGTCGCATTGAGTTGTTATTAACTCGAGCTATTCGTTTGTTCAAAAACTTGGTTTCTACTAAATAATATGCAAATGAAATGCTGAAAATATGCCAGACATACAAAATAAAACATATAAATTAATTTGGTGCATTTATTGAATGGAATTCTAACAAAAGTTTTATGTGCCCATGATTTGTTATATAGGATATTGTATGATATACCTATTCATGTACAAATAGTACATACCAACAGACAGATAAAATCTGGCAATGAACAACAGAAGTTAAACTGATTATGGAAAAATTTAACTTAAAATTGGGAAATTCGTGAAACCCAGCGATTATGTTTTGAAGTGTATACTATACGAATTCAAATAAAACTGGGTTCATATCAAAAAGCTTTTACCAAATCCCGAAGGCTATATAGAGAAGTTGAATAAACGAGTGTATTTTGATTTCCAAGGGATGAGTATTAAACTTTTTGATGTTGCACTTTACTATTTATGTGTAGACTTCTATACAGGACTCTCATAAATTTATTGTTTGTGATAAGGGAAGAACTGCCCGACCATACGTTCTCTGCATAGTGGATTCATTCTAAATGTGCAGGTATATTTGGGGAATTTAACACAGGACAAAATGTATTTTAGTAGTTCATTCAAACGTACAACAAGTGTGTAAAAAAGTCTGTAGCTGAACTTCAATTCAAGTAGAAAATAAAGTGATTTAGCAGACTCAAATCCAAGAGATATGAAAACTGCAAAATATTTTCACTTCATCACAAATTTCTATAGAAACGAACGACAGAAACATTTGTTTCAATAAACACAACTTTTCCGCATGAAAATTTTCAAACTTTATCTCTAAATTTTGTGAAGAGGTTTTCCAGCTCGTTTAGTTATCATGTTTGTACTGGTCAAATGAAAAGTGTCCTTCTTGTATATTTTGCACCCAATTTGATGTCAAGATGAATTTATTTGCAGCTTGATTTATATAAAATAGAGCGCATGTGTTGATCAAAAATGTTTGTCACTTGTACACCTATCAATGGCAAGAAAGCTGCTAAATTTTACAAAACAAAGATTTCCAAATTCACGTCTCGTTGAATAGCTTCAGTTATCATTCTTCAAAAACACAAAAATTTTCCTCAAAGAATGACTTTTTAGAAATTCATATTTACTTTTCAACTTCTTGTGTACTCTTGGACAAACATCAAAATTGCATTTGAAAGATGTGAGTCCAACATCATCTTAGTGTTTATTCCAGAGAAATCTCCATTTCAAATCACTCTGCCCTTATCACCATAATTTCATACAATCCGAGCTGTTTACACACGAGTACTTCAAGCAACAATTGCCAACTGGGTATGGACACCAATGGAAAGGATACCCTAAGGCAAATGACTATATTCTGAGTGGAAAGAAAATATTTTCACCGTCTATAGAAACAAGGGAATAAAAATTTTGTATTTACTAAAAGTAAAAAGCAATGGACAAGACAAAACTTGAATGTCAAGAACAATAAATCACTTTTGAGCTTTGAACTCAGACTAATGCTGAAAACAGCTAGAGGAAATAAAGGACACAGGATCCACAGGATTCTTGCATACGAACAAAGACTGAAATGTGATGTAATGTGCGAACAACTTGAATTGAATCCGTCCTGGACTCAGACACGTCTTTAACCTAGAACCCTTTTCAAGATTGGATTTATATCTCTTGGTACATGTTGTCTGGAAAATTTCGGACATGCAGTCTTGAGAGGGTATCACTTACAAATACCACAAACAAAACGTTTTATTTTATTCTTCTCATATTTTATGGGAGATTTGATTACGTTCTTTACGGGATTCACTAACATAGGTAAGTGGACACAACCATATTATTTCGGAAATTATATTAGGATTTGTATAATCGACACATCTCAATTTCAGTAATTCGAATTAATGTTAAAAATTAAGTAAGTTTAACACGTCATTTTTGCATTCAAATAATTGCATATATGTTAGATAAAGTACTGTTGTGCAGTAAGTTATACCTAATTTTTTGAATTTTTCTTGCATGCCAATGGAAACTTAATGGGAAGTTTACGACGAAATTATACTAAAAGCTACAGGTCTAGACAAACAAGTTGGAGTAAATTTAATAACTTTAAAGTTGCATCTGCTTTGTACCCGTATCTTCTACTTTATTGAGGTGAAACTTATACGCATATATTTATAATTTAAAATAATGAAATTTTCAAAAGACTTTAAATTATACGTTACTCGTGAAATTTATTCCCATAAAAACGTTGAAACTGTTGAAGCTAAAGGAATAATTGTGTAGGAAAATAAAATTTATTACAAAGATTCAAGTGTAGTTAATTGGTTTTCAGAGTAGCAGGAAAGACGATTAATCTCTTTGTACCTCTTCATGTTGCGACGATATCACTGAAATATCCTTACAGTTCAGGAAGTAGAAAATGATGGAATAAGTTGATACTAGCATGTTGAGTCTTTCCTTGATTGATCAACGAATTAAGATCCTTAATTAGATTTCTTAAAAATTAAAATCAAGCTTCAAGAATGTCTTACCAAACATTTAAATTTATTGTTTAATTAGAGTTTGTATCAAGTTTGCAGTGAAGGAATAATGCTAAAGAAAATGTATAATTGAACAAATTATTTGTTTCCAATACAATTTTGGTGAATAATTCTTAGAATATAATAAAAAATAATATTGCAGAGATGAACTCTAGTAGGCATGGTAGCCTCCTTAAAGCTAGCACTTATGTAAATGTAACTGTAACTGCGTTTATACAAGACTAACGAAGTGTACAATCAAGTTACGGACTTAATGGAAAACTTTTGCATTTTGTTAAACTGACAACAAATAGAAATTGAAATTAAATTACATCCAAAAGTTTGTTTCTAATGCTACTCAACGACTACAAACGAAAATTTTGTCAAGTTACAAGTTATCCAAAAACTTGAAACAAAAGTTACTCCCATTTTGGATACATCCGACATAAGTAATGTGTACAATTCCAGCTATGATAAGACAGTAGTCATCAAAGTAAATACGCTCCAGAGAGTCAGTCATCAAATACAATTGAACCAAGTTCAAGGAAGTTTTCCGTTGATGGCATCCGCACAAAGTCAGTTTCCAGGATTCGGTCAATTTATTATCCACTAGCACAAATTTTGAATTAGCAAAAGGATCGTAAAAGTTAAACCAGGAAATTGATTACAAGTTACCCTGTTTTTCCTTCATTTATTGCTTTAACTACAGTCAAGTATTCGTGACCAATTCATTCCCGCCTCATCCTGTCACCTTTCCCTATACGATGGTCTCATGTAACCATTCAACGTCAGGATACGAATGGTCCCAAATAACAAAATCGAGGAATAACAGAATTTTTGATGATGCCAGTTGCTCCCCATTAAGCTTTCAAAGTGTGGAGCTCTGAGGTGGTAGTAAAATTTCATCGAAATAGCATTACCAATGAACGGATATAAAAAATAAATTGGAATCCTTCAAACCGTAAATCACATTTGGCTATAAGTGCAGATGGTATAGTGTAGGTATACTAAAACCACTCAGTCTAGAGTATCTGCCACCTCATGGGTCGTTGTACTGAATTTAAATTTTCTAGTGCATTTGATGAAAACGAATCGATTCTTATACTCGTAACATAAAATATTTTCGGCCTGTAATTCAAGAAGGGTCCTTCAGGACAAATCGTTTGTTTGGTAATATTTGCTTCGGTTCAATACATTGCCAGCACCAATATAAATTATTGGGAACACTTTATCAATTGCTAATTAAATTTAATTTCTAATCACTTTCGCCATATTTGAAATTTGGTTTCAAAATTTAAATCTGGGTAACAAGATATATAACAAATAAATCAAGATTGTCTTACATAGAAATTAGCTGTAATAGTTTTGTTGTGTTAATTAATATTAGTAACATTTTTCAGCAATAATGTTTTTATTTTTAACGATATTACTGTTAGAAAATTCAGGATGGGTTTAAGAGTAACGTCTGAAATGAAACTTTTTTAAATTACCCAAATACTACAAGAAAAATAAATTATATCCACTTCCTCAGTTCGCTATCATTAAATTCTTGCGTTGGTTAATACAATTATCTTTTAATTTAAAACAATTTTTCTACACAACGTCATAAAAATAAATTTAATAAATTTTCTACTCTACATTTTGCAGTGACATGCAACTGGCTGGGTTGAGGAAGGAATGGTCATAAGATTAAAATATTTTCATGTCCTTTGGGCAAGGATATAACGATTCTTAACCGGAACTATGAGCTTGAAAATTCTCCACTCACCACAGAAGATTACCCGTCCAAGAAGATAATCATGTGAAGTTTTATTTTTATGGTCGGACGGTATATTTTTCCTGTGATCCTTCCGGTTTCTTTCCAAGGATATTCTCGGAGCTACTCTTTTAAATTCTGGTCAAATATGAAAAAATCAACTTGAAGAAGGATGAAAAAAGTTTAAGTGTGGCTTGAAAGATGCAACTTCGTTTATGGATAGATGGTACTTCATACTTCTTAATTGGGTTAAAGTGTCTGAGTTTGAAAATTATTGCTTAAGTTTTTCCGTTCTAAGTTTAATTTATTTTTTTAATTCACATTCAAGGCGTAAAAAAGTAAATTTTTCATAAATCGTTTTCTTGTTAGTTCACTTAAACTTCTTCCAAGGGTCAGTGTCTTTGATTTGTAACCAGGATTATGGAAAATTAACTTACTAACAATTCAACATAAAATTTATGCCAACAAAAATCGCTTTCCGGAAAACACTTTAAATTTTCTTTCAGTAAATTCTTCAAGACAAAGTCGGAAAAAGTCAAAAGCGTATTAAAAAGTTTCATCGCTTCAAAACAATATGGATAGGTGGGGTTTTAGCCAATTCACTTTAAATTTCTTCAAATCAGAGAAGTTTGAACTGCGACTCCTTTAAGATATTCCAAAAAGTTTTTTTTTTAAAAGTAGAAGACAAAGTTCTTAAGTTGTCACAAAATGAATAATGTCAGTTGAAACAAAACTTTACAATTTTTATGCGTTCATCGAGTTCAATAAATGTACAACAAAAATTGTTTTAACTTTTATCACATTAGAGAAAGTATTTTCTTTACAATTTAACTGATTTGAAATTCGTTTGAAAATATTTCTTATAATTTCAAGAAGTTTAAATCGTTTCAAAGTCATCTAAATTTGTGGAATCTCATTGAAAGTATAACGGGATTAGTACTCTCTTATTCATTTATAATATATCATGAGTATATAGTTACGTATAATGATAAATTATTTCATATTTAATGCATAATTTTGAGAAAATTCATTGCAAACATGGCATGGCATACATGTCGAACAATTCATTTTCGTGAAGCCAAAAATGAAATCTAATCAAAATTTTCGTTAATAAACTTAACTTCCATCATAATTATGCACACATAAAGCTCATAAAATAAGTCACTAGAATATGAGATGCACTTATATTGCATGAGGAGTTATTGCATTCATAGCACGATAGCTAATGCAGTTTTATGTACTTCCCACCTACGTATATGTTGTCGTTGTTGCAAATTTAATAGCTTTACAGCAAGTTGTAAAATGTGTTAGTGTGCAATAAAATATTATTATGAAATTTCATGAGAAAACGAAGTATTTGTTTTTACAAGTTTGTTAATGTTCTAACTGCTGAGAGCCTTTTGAGTCTTTATACTGAGCTTTTATGAGTTTTGCATTCCTTAATGTTTTAATGAGAAAATTAATTAAATTTAGTGCACTTTGAAGTGATTCACCTTTTGGTTTCCTTTCAGGGTTTTCTTATATTACTTTGGGGATGTACTTATTAATTATCTTCTTATAAATAAGGTTAAACAAAAAGTTTTCTTTCATTGAATGTGGTTAAGCGGGAATTCATATGAGGTTGAATAAAATTGTGAGTTTGGCGATTTCATTTGCAAGGAATGAATGAATTTAGAAATAATGCTATTTTATTAGAAGAGGTCTTATAATATTTGGAAGTTAGAGGAAAGAAACGTATAAATTTTAACATAAGGCAATTTTACCTATTTACCATAATCGTGGCTTGTTTAATCTGATTAATTTACCATTATATCACCAAGAGTAAAACAAAATCTTTTGGATGGAAGTTTTGATTCTCATTTAACATAAACAGACCTCCAGTACCACAATACGAGTACGTACCCAAGAAAATACTACAAAACTTCTACACAGATCCTTGTCATTCGCTGTAAAGAAACGAGGTTTTCTTGAAGCAAAAGAAGGATTTGATCGTTTAAATGAAAAGTTTTGTTTTCAGAAATTAATATATACAGGTAGCATCTGGAACAACGAAATTGTACTTTTCTTTGTCTTTGAATAAATTTCACCTCATAAAATTCTAATGCGAATGACAGCAGGTGATGCTTTCAGTATTTCACCTAAATCTCATGCAATTTTTATTGAGTGGTTTCTAAAGAACATGGTAAACAATTTGTGCAACAAAAACATGCATGAGAATATGAACAACTGTTGTCAAAGGACTTGGAAAAACTTTCGTGATCCATAAGACTTCCTCAGTGTCTTCTGCTACTGAAAGTCCTGCCAGAATTATATAACATTGCCAAAAGGTATATTTTAGTAGGTAAATTATACTTTTTCGTAGATTCTAAGGAAATGTATTTAAATATTTATATTAAAAAGTTGTCGAAATATATTCAGGACTGTTACAGTACTCTAATTTTTAATGAATTTGTGACCATTAATGTCAAGACAGACAGGAAGAGCTTTTCGATAACTTCAACCGGATCTTAGAAACTAATTTAAGAAATCTGACATACTTAAAATTCTGAAAGAAATGAAGTTAATTGTTTTGAATAAAGTTTCACTTCGCTTTAACCTAATAAGTTGCTCTGCTTTTGGTCACTTCTTAGCCATCAAGTTAACTTCGCTTTTTTAAAACACCTCCAATAAAAATGTTACTGCTGTTCGAAAACACAGAAAACTTTCCTAGGAAAACATTGGCTAATGGAAATTTTATCACCTGCAGTGTGCATGATAAGAAGGTGGCCAGTACGAGGAACTGACTTATAATAAAGCTGAACTACTTCTAGTTTTACGTAGAGGGATGTGGTAAGTTTTTAAGTAGTTAAAGTAGAAAAAATCCATTTCAGAATGTAAATAAGGAACTAGTTCAGGTAGAATTTCAATTTAATCCATTTTGGTTTAGATACTGCGAATTATTTTATATTTCCTTGGTATTTAAATAAGCAAATCAGGTATTAGCATAATCCGATTTTGTAGCACTTGTGTTTTTTTTGACCTACTTATAAAACTAAATGGGATGGGAAACTCGTCATTGTCAGTTTTTCAATTTAAAGTTTGTGGTTAAGAAAATTGATACACAATTAATTCACGTATTTTAAATTTGGAGTTTGATAACGAAAAATTTTCTGCCTAAAGGCTTGAATTCGGAAAACTACAAAAGCACATGCATTTAAGTATCAAAAATAAGATAATTTCCCATAAAAGCATTTGCAACAATGTCCTTTGATTTAAGGATACCATGATTTCACGTCAGAAGCCAGAGGGAGAATTTTTCCGGTCTAGAAACTTTTCCCCATGATATCGTCATTCGCTTCAATAATTTTCTTTTATTTGGTTTAATAACTTTTCCCGTCATCTGGAAAATTTCAAACATACTCTTATATGACTACATGATGTTTTTTTGTTCAGTTTGATTTCATGTTTAGTTCTTGACTGATTTACAATTCTATTAAAAGTTATCCTTGAATGTTGAATTTTGTAAAATTATACACATTTGAGGGAACTGCAGCATGTGGTTCCTCTTTCAGGTAGACAGTTTTTAAGGTTAAATTTAAAGCAATTAAAGGTGTTTCAGTGATGTTATTAAATTGTAATTTGAATGATTCTAATATTCCGTTAATGCCGTACTAAAATCAATATTCAGTTTTATATATGTATTTGCAGCAATGGTGATAAACGCAATTTCATATGAAATTTAATTGATTATATGAACAGTTCACAAATTATAAATGTAATATTTTTTATTCTGTCATTGACAAATATTTATGTGATGGAAAATTTTAAATGCACCAATTAATTAGTTGTTGTGCGAAAAACAGTCTGTTGGTAAATGCATTTTAATCGTTGATAATATTTCACGCACTCGAATTATTGTTAAACAGAAAAAGTTAAATTTAACTGGAATGCATAACCGTTTATGTATATATCTGATAACATGAACTTTATACTTTTGTAAATTATAAGTGTCTCAATGGAGTTGTTGTATAGTCATATTTTTCCATTCTAGTAAATTACATTCACCAGCAAATTTGCATACAAAATTTGCGGAATAAACTTCTACCAACAAGTCTCGTTTACATGAGAGTATTATGAAAGTTTGGAAACATATTTACCAGGATGTGTTATAGGATATTATTATATGTTCTTAGCAATGTTCTTGCAAAATTTTAATGAATTGATAATAAATCGGAGGTTAAAGCTCTCACAAGACATACGAACAAATTAATTCAATAATTAATAAAAAATAATGTGGAATGAGTGGAATGTGATGAGCAGCCGGAAATTACTTCAATTGCACAGGAAGTGGTCTGATCCTATCGATTTGTAAAACCGCAGATAAGTCCCTTAAATCAGACCATTATATATGGATACACTTAGTGAAGGGTTTTGTTCGTAACAAACCTGCCAAGGATTTATTGTTGTCTACTTTTGCTCTTTCAGATATTGTCCGTGTTGGATTTGCAGGATGTGGCAATCATTGGTTGAATGGTGGGTTGTTGCAAATAACTCTGTGAGGTATCTAATGAGAATTTAATAATGCACGAGAGCCCCAAATGAATATATGGCTTAGAAGTATGTACTTTGAGCAATTTGGCCGGGAATGAGATGTACATTGTACATATATCGCATAGGGTCCTCCATCCGTCTGAATTTCTTCATATGATCTGGATGTTTGGAACGGATTCGAATTTGGTATGCTATAGAGGAGAATAAAACGTATCCATTTCTTAACTGAAAGCAAGTTCGCTTGTAATATTACATTGTAAGTTTATGTTGTGGTCTAACTCTGTAAGAGATTAGCTGGAGATTAAATTTACTTACTCAAGCAATATTTAGAAGTTTATTAATAATTTAAAATGTCAACCATTGACCTCTATCAATCTGGTGAGAACTAAATTTATTGAGTTAACCTCGAAAGACTCACGTGAACAACATTAATCCAAATTTTCACCTCTGTACATAATATTGTGTATCTGGGTTGAAGTAGAAAACTATAAGAATTATGGAATTGGTAAATGATTAGATGTTGATGATTGTATTATAAAGAACCAAAGGTATGTAATTCTCGCTTGGACAGGATATATAAACCCCATTTTTAATGCTCTATTTTCTGTAGTAAGTTTGATATCGACTCCGGCACGGATGGAAAACATTTGGGAATTTAAGAGGAAATAAGGAAACTTTTGTTTTCTTTACTTGCAAAACTTTTCTCCATCAGAAGCTTTACACGTTGAACTAAAGGAACTAACTGTAAGTCCACTAAGCGTGGGAAAAATAAAGGATTCCATTCTAGAGAGAGAATTATGTTACGACCATCCAAGTTTCAATTTTTGTGCTGTGATTTACTTGCTGCACAAGATGTATGACTACCTGGGATGATGATGGTACTTTGCTAGTCGTAAATTGGGTATCTTACAACTTCTGTGGAGTTCTGATCATTTTGTTTTCATTTGGGAAAACCGAACATAGATGGAAAGTTACAGAAGTGTAAATTGTTAGTGATGCCTGTAAGTAAGTGTTGAAATCTTGTGAAGGTGAATACGCTCAAAGTTATTATTCGGTTTGTTAGCGGCGGAAAAAATTATTAAATTTAATAGATAACCACTGTATAAGCTATACAGATCTTCTGAATGAAATGGTGAAACGGTTGTCAGTCAACCACTAACAGAAAACGTTAATATTTCATGAAAACAAAAATTCTTAAAGATTCTAAATCCAACAAATACCAATTCGAAAATCAAACTTAAAGCTTTGTTATAAAATCTCACAATAAACCCTCGAAGGACATGAAACAAGATTCGAATACCAAACAACCATAACTGTGTGGCGTAGATATCCTGTGTTTAGGGTCAAATCAAGAAGAAAGTCCTTATTCCATGTCAAATTGGGGTTATGTCCGGAGACTTGCACCGTTCTATTTTGGGTCAATTGAAAAACTTTTGATTTCTTAGGGATTTATTCGAAGATCTTGCCTAAAATATTTTACTATCCTACACATCACAATTGAGTATATGTATACCATCGCGGATGTTATAGAATTTGTAGAGAAATAGAAATCCAAATACCTGATGAAGGACTTTTGCACGTTTTATAGTCAACCAAATTCGGTTGGTCTTAGACAATTTCGTTCTAGAAAAAGTTGACTACTATGTCAGCTATTGTCTTCACGTTTTTCCTTGAGAAAACTTTGGTCACATATTCTGTTTGAAAATTGGTATATTTGTTATGTCCATAAAAAAACCCTTTTCGCTTTCTTGAGAAGGATATTCGTGCTGGATGTTCTAGAAAACATGCGACCCAATGCTCCCCGGGAGATTCATAAACCAAAAACCCATAAAAGTTCTGTTCACAAAACACCATGGTTAGCTAAAAAGGATCCTCCGGTCATGGATGATTTTTTTTAGTGTTTTTAAAGTTTCACTATGTTATTTTATTTGTTTCGATCTGATAAAAGTTTTATTTTATATTTTGTTTTTCATTTATTTCGAAGATTCTTGCTTCGTTGTGTGAATGCATTTGTATGGAAAAATATCAGCAAGTTAAGATATGAAGAAAACGAAAAGAGCTTAAGAAGTTAAAGTAGATCAAACGTAAAGTTTCAGTATGTATTTTCTTGAAAATTGAACCTGGATGAAGCCCAAAAACTTTTTCACGTTATCATTGCAAAATACAATAATCACCAACAAAGTTTTCCGAATGGAAATTTTGAACTTTGAACTTGTTGTAATGAGATAAGAATGAACAAAGTTGCGGCATAGTAGGTAAGTTTGGCCGTCTGTTGTGTTTTCTGAGATGACATTAGGAAGTTTAGGGCATTGGAAGTTTTAGAAGGCTCTAATGCTTTGTAGGAATTCTAAATTGCACTTTATATGTCCTTTGGGTTTCTACTGCTTATTCCTTCATGAGCTTTGTGACCCAAGATACAAAAATTTGTTTATTATTTATTTTGATATATGAAATTCAGTTTCTTGGGATTTCAGAACGTAGATAAATTTGATTGCTTTTTGTTTTGTTGTTCATTGTTTAAGTAATCGCTATTGACACCACATCGTACTAGGAAAGAAATTATTGGAAATAATGAGATGATTTTATAGAAACATGGAGATACTAATAGATTTGTCCAACATCTGTGGTTTTCACAGGAAAGAATTTTCAAATATTGGATTGAATTTCAAAGTTTGAAATCATTTTATCAAAGTTATATCAAGGAAATTATGCTATGCTTATGTAGTCAATTGGAGCAGAAAAAGTGTATATCATCAATGAATTAAAGGCAATCAACTTGATATGAGTTTGTAAATGTAGTTTTATGAGCTTGAAATTCAATCAAAACTGAATTATTCCGTGACCATACCTAATGAAAACTTCTTCAGGTGATATACCATATGTTCAGTATTCAATTAAACTTACATTAATTAAGATCTTTCACTGAAAAAGCACTTTTAAATTGCAATTATTCTATCTACATGAAGAATATATCATTTCAACACGTGTTAGAATGTGATCCAATTCAGGGCTTTGGATAATCCTCATGCCATCTACAAATTTAATTTCAGTACGTGCTCTTGTTAAACCACAAAAGCTTTCGACAAATTTCTGTTCATTATTGCCTTGTTCACATATGCCGGTAGTGTGATATCTGCTGGTTTTCATTGGTATAACTATATCCTTTCTTATCCAAGAAAAATGCTATATGAACATTTAGCTAGAATGTATACAATAAAATAATTGTCTGGACAAGGATACTGTTTCAACTTATGGTTGCATTCACATGTGAAACTGTTGTTTATCTTCCTTTTGCGGCTAAGGAGCAGATCCTTATGCCCTCATTAAATTCTATTTCGTAGACATTTCGGCTGACTAGCATCTATTAATCTTTTCTTTATTTAGATCTGTTTTACTATTTTTCACGAACATAATAGAGTTTATCACATTTATAAAGTGAAGTTAATTTGAATGTGATAAAGAATGGACTTCTCATAGATACTACAATACATACTGGCAATAACATTAAAATTCTTCTCACTTTACAAGTTTGAAAGCTTCAAGAACGTGTAAAATAAGTTTCGTGTTCAAGAAATCATTCAAACCCAACTACAACCGACAATTGATTTCTTCTTCACTTTACATAAGAAACTTTCAAATAGAATTACTAAACCAAATACCCAGAAATCAAACTCTTACCTTCAATCAACTTTATTTGCAGCTTCAAAGGGTGAAGAATAACTTCCAAGTGAATCGCAGTGACTGCAACGAACAAGTTTGTTTGCCTTCTACAAACTGTGGAAATTGAATTTTTTTTCCAATTCAAACTACAAACTTTCAAGAATTCTAGAAGAGTTTATATTTCACTTTTCCATGTGTAATATGATTAAATATCAACATATCTGCATACATGCATTTGGGATGAATGGCATCTTAAGAAATTCAAATTAAACTTTAAGAATAGAGCGTTCAATGATCTTCAACAAAATTGGATTGAGCTGATAAAAGTTTTTGGTTAGAACCTAAACTAGAACCTAACGAAAAATTAAACAATTTTCTTACTCCTCACTGACCTAATTTACCAAAATATCACGTATTTTCGAATAACGACAACACATGTCAATATGTAAACAGATGTTATGCATATCTTGCTTTAATCTAGTCTATTCATCTTTTAATAAAGACAAGCAACATACAACATGTAGCCAAACAAACATTTAAAACCGTTCAGTTATTAGTAATGCCTTCTCTCAACCATCATATACATATAAAGTTAGGTACAGCAACATATTCCGAACTCGTATTAGTGTAGATTATCCACTGTGTTACATGGCATTTCAGGACATGACTGCACAATTATTCCTGTTCGGAATTAACATAAGAGACTAAATCCGGTGAAAATTACGCATAATTCACGTGTTCCAATTATCCTTGTATCCCGCAATTAGCATAATACGTGGACTCATTGAATTATTTTAATGGATGATGTTTATTGGGTTCCGTATCATGTGAAGTCCAACTGTATATTTATTTAGCCAAGCATATAAAATTTAGCGGTTTTTAAATGATTTAATTGCATATGGATATGAGTTTTGTGACCTTTTGTTATTTTATGCAACCGAATAAGTGAAATTTTTCACCATAACCTTTTCACTAATAATTGATTTTATTCTATTGTAAACAACACAAAATGAGGTTTTATTATTAAATTGTGACGATAATTTTCATGTTTTGCAGAATCTTGGATTTATTTATGTTTAAACTAATTGCATTGTTTCATTTTAATCACGTCATGGTGTTAACAATTTAAAATTTTTGTCAATAAAATTATTTTCTCATTTTAATCAATTTCGAAATTGAATTCAGAATAATATGGTTTACATCCTTATTTCGCTGACTATACATATATCATTTTCTCGTGTGTTCACACATACAATTTTCCTGATGAATACCACAGTATATAGATAGCTACTTAAATACATATATTACAGCACGCATGTTTCAAATGACTGATAAGAATGAGTTTGACTGATAAGAAATGAGGCACCTGTGATCGCAAAGCGAACTGTCAATACTGCAAATCTCAGTATCTACTAAGTGTTTTATTTCAAAACATTGAAAGTGTCTAACGGCTCACATGTGTTCCTAGTTCATTGAACTATCGCCTATATTATATTGTATCGATATCAATATGAATTTTATTTTGTATTCAAATACAATTTCTATGATATACAAAATCTATCCACTAAACGAATATGCTGAGAAACGAGGAAATATGCTGAGATAAAAAATTTGTTCCATTCTAAATATCCTAACAGGACACTAGAGGCAACGTAAAATTTGAAAATGACAGGTCCGTCAACAACATCGATAGATATAGAGTTTCCAATAATTTAAACACCCGGGTTAATATCCTAAGGGGAACTTTGTGCATTTTCCGTATTGGATCTCAATGGAAACCAAAAGACCAAAACGAGAATGCACTTTGGTTAATGTTCTTTGCGTATTTAACACCGAAGCCATAAGAAGTGTCTGTTTGGTGAATGCATGCGACTAGGATAAACGCTTTACGTTTTTCAAGTACATTCCAGGGGAACCAGGATATTCAATAGCACCTGAAACCCGAAATATTCAAAGGCTTAGTATGAAATTCCATCGAGAATAGTACCAGGCAGGAAAGAACTTCTGCCTTGGAGTGTCATTTCGACACTGCAACAACGACGGTAGAGACAGAACAGATTGTAATGCAAATAATATTTCCGAACCGCGAGTTGCAGTTTGTCAATATTTGAATATAACCCGATGTCACAGATAAAAGCACAAAAGGTAAATATATGCCTACAGCTGGTCGTTTCTTTCTATATTCTATTTTCCGGAACGTTTGCAGCCCAGCAGACTGGGTTATCATTGTCGAACATTTGAGGGTTGTGAAATTGTGAAATTTCATGTTCACTGCCAATATTCACCATTGACGGTGTCATGTATGCAACTCAAATTTAAGGGCATGAAAAACTTCAACAACTTTAGCAAATAGTTTGAATGGATGGAAATCAGCTTCGAAATTTTGAGAGTTGTCACGAAAAATACACACTTCAGGTGTTCAAGAGCTATTATGTTTAGTTTCATGCACTTTTGCATGGTACTCGTTTTGTTTACTTCATGTTCTGGTACTTTCAAAAGTTTTCTTGTTGTATGCAGCAGAAATTCGTGAACACTTGCAACTTGTGCCCTTTAGGCTCTTTCGAGGTGTTGTAATTTGTTTGAGAGACTACCCATTGAAAAACTCTTCATGATGCGGCTCACCAGCTTGCATAAGTTCTAAATGAATCTAAAGTTTGTTGACACCTTCATTACACCACACCTGGCTCAGCTTTATACTTCTAGTGTCGAAAGTTAGCAAACTACCACTTATCCAAAGTAGACATGCCAAACAAAACAGGAACTAGTGTGAAACCATCTTCAAAGTTGAAATTCCCAACAAACATCTACAACAGTATCATTATGAGACTTCGTTCATGATTCGCTTCTATCAACCGCTTAAGTGTTTGTGTTGCACTTGTTATATTGGCAGACATGTAAGCAACACCACAGCCACTTCAATATGAAAGTTGCATTTTCTTTGGTTTTAGTGAAACACTAGAATAAAACCGCAAAACTTGATGGTCGAGTTTGTTCCAACACATTATGGAATTTTTTCGGTGTCATTATATCTCTTCCGTTTTTTTCACGAGATATCTGGACCATTTAATCAAAGTCACTATATGCTTTTACATTTACAGTGTACAGAGGTGTGTCACAGCTTAAAGATTTGATTTTTGATTCAATACAAAATCTTAAGATGCCACTAACCCAAAAATAAAATTTCTTTAAGTGACGACCACGCAATTTTTGCAAAGTGATGTAGAAAGCTTTTGCGACCATAAATTTGGGTTGTTCAGATAAACGGTGGGTAGGACCCGGAAGTTTCGTGTTTCTATTTTAAAGTCAAAAGTTTTTGATAATAAAATTGTGTTGGAGGATTTCGTTTAAAAATTTAGTGTACTGTCACGTATGAGGATATGACCGCTTATAAATTTCAAATCAACAACTCCAAATCCACTTGCAAGATTAACAATACAAAAGTGTTATCAAATAAAAGAAAGTGTTATCTGGGTGACAGAAGGTTTGCGTCCGATTTTTTTAAAGTCAACATGTTGTGTAAGTAGAAAGTAGAACAAGCTAACGAGTAATGAGCTTATGTGCATACCTTTGTTCTAATTACAGTTTCCTCTTCTTCCGGTTAATGTAAATCCATGGAAAGGATGAAGTGTTTTGAAAAGTAAACACAATTGTATATTCTCTACGTGTAGTGAGCAGGTGCACTGTTATACAGAAAATAACAATTTTCCCTTCTTTCCATAGAAATCGTTATTATTATACTCATGCAATGAACACATCAAGTTGCAAGTGATACTACACTTCCTTAAGATCCAACATGGGTGTCTTATCCTTTACGCCGAAATATGTTTGTATACTTTATAGTAAATGTGTGCACTATGTGTTGGGAAGATAATAGACATATCATTCAATAGTAGGTACGTTTTGTATGTCTGGGAATAAATAGAACGCTCTAGTGGGATTTGAATGATTTCGCATAATCTACAGTACGTATGAAAAGGTAAAGGTGTTATCAAGTACTTTTTGTAAAACATTGAAGACAAGCACCAACCAGACAAACTATTATTTACTCCATATACGTACGTAACTTAAGTACCAAGTCCCCATGTGTGGTTATAGTAGAGTTTAAGCACCATGTCTGAACACGCTTTTTATTGTCCATTGAGTGCAAGAAGCTTTTTATTAATACTATTGCAATAAAAGTTATTCTCTGAAAGTACTTATAAAAGTGTGAAGTAAAGTAGGTACAAAGTTTAATTGTCCTTTTTTCTAACACAAAACTTTTCTGCGTTCAAACAAAAGCCTTTCAAATGATTTAGAAAAGAACAGTGAGAAAGTACATTTAAGTGAACGTAATACTTTAAAGGTGATATACTTTCAACCTATTTAGTTAATGACTTGGTTGAAGTTAAATTTTTGAAATAACATTGTCAGCAAGTATTTCAGATATACATAGGTATCTATTACATAAAATCTCTCATAAGTTTACATATTTGGTTTTTATATCAAAGAGAATGATTTCCGTTGAAACCTGTGATAAATGTGGGATAAGGTTATTTTAGTTTTTAAAAAATACCTAATAGCCAGTTTCCTTAAAATGCATAAAAATTTTTTCATATAAATCAGAGCCTTAGCAGTGCACCATTGCGATTTTATAAAACAATTTTATTTGTTAGGTTGCCCCGCTTTAATATGGTACATATATGTTTCATATATTATACTAAACTTGAACTTTCTCGGTGTACCAATTTATATTTTAATGGAAATATGTTGCTGGCATGCACAGGTGTGGAAACTAAACAACAAATTGAAATTTAAAGTGAAATCTCTTTGCACAGCCTTCATATATGGAGCAAAAATAATGCTAAAAATTTATTCCGTTTTTATATATCGAAACAAAAAAGGATGTTAAGCAATATGGGATCCTTGTAGAGAGAACAAGCGTGGTTATTTGTTGGTGTCCTGAGACGTTCGAATTGGTTGTGGAAAGAAATAAAACGGCACCATTTATCTCAAACCACAACTGGATTATACTCTAAGTTAAAGTGGTAAATTTATAACATTAACTGGTGTCTGTGGAGGTGATCATATAAAGATTTGATAATCAAATGTTGCCCTAATTTAAATACCCTACAAACTAAATCAAATAAAATTTGATGTAATTATTGATTTACCAAATAAATAAAGCAATTAAGGTTTGATTGACTTTGCATATAATCAAAACGGTTTCAAATTTTGTGTAATTCTAAATGAAATTTAGCAAAATTCAACACAAATTGCCGAGGGTACTTTGTGTGGTAAAACGAGTGGTAAACTTTGAAAGGTGAATTGTGAGTAATGCATTTTGCAAGTATGAACGAAATGGAAAAATTAAATAAAATTAACCTTCGAAAAAGTCTAATTTGATGAAAATGATTAAACCCCAAAACTAATTAAACATTAATTATATCTGACATGCCACCCATCGTCTATTTCAAGTATTTTTAACACCAGCAAAATAATATCCAATTGCTCTTAACATTTACAGATGAATGTTGTGTGGTGTTAAAACGTTCACTAACACTAGTAGCTTATAACCTACAAAACCTCGTCCTTCTCTTAGTCGACGGAAAGGGGTTGATTTATGCTCTGTGTATAGTCAATTTTTGGTTCTGTGGTTTCAGCGGTTACATTAAGCCAACATAGCTTCTATGAATTGTAACGTTCTGTAAATGGTAACTGAAAATTGGCAATAGTCATGGGCAGTAAGGACTAGTATAACTGTGGCGATGAGGGAATGTTATAGAATTTACTAAAATTACTGGGTACTAAATGCCAAAATATTTAAACGATACTTTGAAAATATGTTGAGCTGGTGAACACTTTGTAACGTGCTTTGAGTTCATGCTGGAAAGCCAAATTGAAATTTCATGATTCAGAGTAAAACATCAGCACTTTCAATTGGAATGCGTTTGTAAATTTCAATTTAATTATTAATCCACGATTGTTTTGTGACTTGGAGGAATGTGTATTTAGGTTGAATGTGCTTCGGGTATATTGTGGCAAACTGGTTTGTAAACGGTACGTTTATAAGTAACAACGATATTGCCAAGTAATGAGATTTCAACTTTCTTGTATAGTAAGTACCTATACCTACGTATACTATGCAAAAATTATAAAGAAAGTTATCTAGATACGACGTTCTTTAGACAAGTTTCTGTAATTGAAGTCCTTGTTGTGGTTGTTAAATCTCGAAGTAAGCGGATGTGTTGAAAGATGAGGGAGTAATTTCCACAAGGAGTGCTACACTTGCTATCACTTGTTGGAATAAATTATTCCCGAATTTGAATACAAATTTTGTAGTTAATAGATAACAGTTACGTATAGGTATATAAGCTCGTACAACTTAACCACTTTTGAAAGAGTAAAGGAAATTTTTGACATGACAATTAATTTAAATGTAAAAATTAAAAATTTATTTAAACTTTGATTACAATTTCAAAAATTAAAAATATCGCTTCAAAGGGATTTTTCATACAATGGATTTGATAATTAGAACATACTAACTTGCCGATAATTGCTAATTAGTTACTAAACTATTATGAAAACTATAAAGTCTATTAAAAGTGATATTGAAAAACAAAAAACCTACTTTTCCTAATTGACAATTAAGCAATTACGATAACTTTTAATCACCAGTTGGGGGTCTATTAACAAGCTGTTCGATAACAGGCACTAAAACAGAATAATTGTTATAGCTTCCAATGCAGGTTGATATGATATCAGAAAGTGTATGCATAAAATAAAAAGGTGAACTGGTTAAAACGATTCCACTGTGATAAGGGTTGATCATTGCGGAAAATCGATAATTTAACATTTTTTAGCACAGCAAATGTGTTATTTTGCTTAAAATGGTCACCAATTTCACCAAAAAGCGACGAAATGTATTTGTCAAACATATAGCATTTTGCAACTTGTAAAAGGGTTAATTTCCATTACACTTTGGCAATCCCCCTTTTTTAAGTCAATGATCCTTACATGTGTCTCAAGAAGTACTTATGCCTTGATTTTGTGTTGCTTTTACCTCTCTTGGGGTTGTTATAAATAAAAACAAAATGAATGTTTGTTACCTTTTACACATAATACATTAAGGCACTTTTGAGGTACCCATTGTGCATCGCGTGGTATTCGAGAGAAGTCAATTTATTGTAGCTGATACATAGCTTCAAGCTCCTTGATAAAACCTCAAGAAGTTTCATATTTCACAAGGCAGTGTTTGACAGTTTCTGCTTTGATTCATTTCCTTTATGATAACTTCCCGAAATGTTAATGATTTTGGATGGAAATTTCTTTGAACATAAAGACACTTCCGGCGAAATTAATGTTTATGAACTAATCATTAAGGAAATGGCAGGTATACAAAGACCAACGTTAGTCACAACAATTGCTGAAGGTGCTCCGTGTTTCCCTGCAGTAACAGGCTTGTGAAATTTGACCTTTAACAGTTAAAGCTTTGAATGTATGAGATAAATAATACATTACGCAAAACAATACAAACAATTTGCGGCTTACATAACAAACAATGAGGTGAAAAACATTTAAGACCCGTGGTTGCTTTAAAAATTGATTGATTTTATTTTAATTAACATAATTAGGTGGCACTTGGTAAAGAGAAAGTCCAATAAAGGTTCTGTGCAGGATGTGTTGATGCCAGCCAAAACCAAATTAAATTTAAAATAAAATATTTCCATGAGTTTTCGATTGACCACGTTATTGGCAGTTTTGCAAATTTGTTTTTAGTTGATTTTTTATACATACATATTTTCATTTCATTTTTCATTCCACTTCGACCCAGAGTTCAGCCGATGTCAATCTTTCGTCTGACATCAACTCATCAATTTATTATCGATGAATTCCCATTTCATCCTGTAGTAATTAAATTTGCTTTTCGATGATTGGTTTGCCACGAATTTAAACAAATGCAAATTAATCGATGGACACGGTTTTTTTTCCACTTTTTGACTATGAAAATTATATAATAAATACCAGTAACGATCACAGAAACTTATGCTTTGCAAAGCTCAGCATATTGAATCTATTTTTAATTAATTTTGATTTCATTTTATTTTATGTATTCAAATCAAACATTCTATCAGTTTGTGGTTAATGAAGTATGAAACACAAAAATTACCAACTCAAAATCAAAGGATTGTCTGGGTGTTTGATAAAGTTTTGGTGATTGCTTTTGAAATTTTAAACTTTCAATTTATATAGAAATGAATATTGTTTAATTATTTTTAATTATATAAAATGTTTATTTACTGATTTATTGCAATGATACCATCAATATGTGGGTATAACTATATTCTGGGAAACTATATTAACTATATGATTTATTGAAATTTAAACTTTCCAACCTTAATTTTATATATAATACTATGCGAATATATTGTAGGTATTACAAAAGCATAATGTTATTATTATTATGCGGATATGAAAATTGCTGCATTTTTTGTGATAGAAGACATATGATTCTTAACTTTCCATATAAACCCAGAAATTTTGTACAATTTATTGTAAGACTAGAAAAAAAGCCCGTAATACCGTAGCCCGGGCAAAACATAGAAATTGATGCATATTTATTACGTCATGTAGAAAATGAATTTTCCCCGCTTGAGTGAGGACCATTCTCCGGTGAATGAAATGCATTTCCAGAAAGCGGAGGGAAATTAATTCTGTGGTTGATCTACATAAAATGAATTTTCCCCGCTTTCAGAGAGTGAATCCCATTCCACGGTGAAGGAAATCCATTTTTTGTTTCACGACCATTTGGATTTTATATATTAAGATTGTGAAAGGAGATAGTGAATTATGGAATTACATTAAAATGCAACTCTCGTTTGGAAATTGTTTGCAGTTTGAATGAGTCTTGTTCTATAAGGCAAAATTCGGGTAATTTACCAAACCCGAAAACAAAACAAGTCACAAAAACAATTGATGACGTTTATGAAATTTATGACAAAGTTTCATTTCCAAAAATTGTTCAAATTTCTGATTTTTGGAACTCAGTCTTGTCTAGCCTACGCTTTTCAATTAAAGACGTGATTTAGATGAGCAACACGTTGTTATGAGATGATGCTGATCATACTTGTCGGAAATTCCAAGACGCCAATTGTTGGCAATTTTTGCGTCACAGAATTAAGCTTTTCGCTCAGTTTCAGAAGCTTTTTCAGGTTTTTTGATAGTTTCTCAAAATATGCGTGCGTACCTGGGCACTAGAAATCTCTGAGCAATTTAAAAGCAGGCAGTGGCCTTAGCTCGAGATCAGTTTATCTGTGACTTTCATGTAGAAAGCATTAATTTTGTGAGTACAAATTATAACATTTAAAAGTGAAAATAAATATGTCAGGAAAAATGTTTAGTCGTGCGCTATTTGTTTTGGTAAGTTTTTGTGTTTTATCAGGAAGATATTTGATATTTGACTAGTTCATGCATCTAACATCTCAAATAGGTGTAAACACTTTCACTTTCATGCAGGATATTTCTGCTAGGACTAAAGGATATCCAATAATAGCACATTTTATGCTAATAATAATATACACAAATATAAGAGTCGTAGTAGTTTCTTTTAACGTTATATTCATTGCAGATTGTCTTCCAAATGTTGCTGGAAGTTCTTGTACAACCAGTTCCACAAAACAAAGTTGACTGGATCACACCACATGAAGCTTTAGAATTCGGAATAATGTAAGTTTAAATAAAATTAATCTATATATAAATAGGCGACACGTTTTTTTGTTATCCCTTTTACAGGAAACCAGGTGGACTTACCAGGATAAAAATTATACCATTCGAAAGATTAGTTTTTCCTCTATGTGCATCACCTAATTTTTTTTCTTAAATTTAATTATAAATTAGTTTAATTTTAAATTGAAATTAAAAAATTCAATGGGATAGTATGTGTGAATTGAGCACACGTATAGCGTAGATGATGCTTTTGGGAAGAATGTGTGAGTGTGAATGTTTTACTGTTTGCCTGGAAATATGCAACCATATGTGAATTTTTGGTTTGTGTCCCCGATGCATAACAAGTACTAAATTAGTCGAAAATCAAACCAAATGGATCAATCTTCTACTGGTGACACAAACCAAAAGAATTAAAATGTGTTAAAATATAATTGCATTCCTCTACGAAAAAATTAAAATATAAAACATACTAATTTAACATTATCATTTGCATAGATCATACGTTCGACTGAATAAACAACCATTTATGCCAAATACGTGCATTATTTTCACTCAAACCTTATATCTATGCCAATGATAATGTGAGGGGCAAATGCAGCCATATCACAGACAATATTGATATGTTCATTGTTTTGCTTTTTGCCTGAAAGAAGGCAATCTTTGACTAATAAAATTGCATTCTTCCAGACAAAAGCCGAAACAATGAACATATGGCCACAGACAATAATATGGATGCATTATCACGGACAAATTTAAGGCCATCGTTTATTTATACCATTGTTTTTTGCTAATTTGATAAAAATATATGCAAATTTTATTTCAAAAAATATAGAAAATCACAATTTTACAGTTATTTCTAGAAAACGCGAAGTTATCTTTCACGAATATTTATGGAAAGCGAACGAAAGTCTGAATTATATCATGTTTCCCAACTTTTGTATGGACCCTCATTTAAAACATTATTTAGAGAAATATAATATATGGCCAAAAGTTGGGAAATGCAAAAATAATAGGGGTTGGTCATACCCCCCAGAATGCTTGATTAAGCCGCTACGAGCCAAAAACTGTTTAAAATTGAAAATCTGAAATTATATCATATTTCCAAACTTTTGTCTGCTCGCCCTTAAAATCTCAATTTAGAGAAAAAAGAAAAGGTAGGAAATGAAGGTTGGTACGTTTGTACGAAAATTCCAGATATATTTTATTTACAATATACAATGTATTTCCCACAACTTCATAATTTAGTTAAAAACCACATGATCCACGGTTCATGTGGTTTATTGAATCGTCTCCCCGTCTGTATCAGAGATGGTAAATGCAGCAAAAGCGTTTCTAAGGACTTTTACAATACAACTTAGGGCAATGTTAGATGCGCCGTGTTAATGGTATAACAGTTGACTTTCGTGGCCACTCTGTTGACAGCCGTTATGCTGTTCCTTAAAATCCATATCTTTTAGCGAAATTTGATTGCTACTTAAATGTGGAAGTTCTTGGCACAGTTACGACTGGGCCTCATTACAGTTTGCAAGAGTTTGAGGTGGAGTTTAGGGCAAAGTTTATATAGATGAAATCAATAGCTCTTTGTCCGGTCACTATGTTGGATCTACGGAAGCTAATTGGCGCATGAATGAGTATCCAATGCATTACCAGTTACGTAATATATTATACATAGTTCGATCTGAATGTTACTTGCCTCACCGGCAAAATGTAGTCTTTAGGGAATGAAATGTTCAGCAAGCTCTTACAAATCACAGAAGAACAAAAGTGACTGCATTCTATGAAATCAATCGAATTAGTTCTTCCGAGTTTCTATGTACAGAGACGCCGATACATTATATTTAGGTAGATAAAGAAAAGAAATCGAAAAACCTCAAAGAGGAAGTAGTAGAGCTATTGCTACATTATTTTATGTTTTATGTTGAGATGTTCCATTTGAGACTATTTTGCTTCATGTTCGAGGTCCCATCAGGATTTGGGTACTGTTGGGAACATTATTTACTGCACATTTTCAGCACATGCACGACGTGTCGCATGAAATTATGGAGAGTGGCGTGAATATTTATTAGAAGTAAAAGAGTGTTAGTCCTCTCAGCAGTTAAGAGAGTTATTTGCCATATCCTATTTGTGGTATGAACGTTCCTACAAATGCATTAGATTTGTGTAATGAATTCAAAATATTCAGGTGTGAAGACGTTTTAAGAAATTCTTCAGAAAATGATTCATATAACCGTGCTTTATTAGCTATTTAGGAAATTTTTTTCAGTAAACGATTCATTCGGTACTCCAACTAAACTTTTCGGATATAAGACTATTTTACTCTGTGGAGATTTTTAACGAATATTGCCACCTACATCTCACGGTACACGTGTACCACTTATTCAGATACCACTTATTGCCTTACTTCATGGTCCAAATTTTCAAAATTCCACAAAATAACTTTTACTCAAAACATGAGAGCTTTACCTCATGAGATTGAATTCGTTGAATTTATTAAATCTCTTGGTAATGGAACTTTACCCACATTTCCAGATTACAGCCAAGATGTTATTGAAATTCCTTCCCATTTAGTTAGCTGCAACTTCGTGATTCCAGATACTTATGGCAATGTATCTGAAACCATAAAGTCTAACGATATTCTCAATTCGGTTATATTAGCTCCCAAATATGAAGGCTGTACTTTCATTGATGCAGAAATCTCTAACAGCCTGGCCGGAGAGAAACGAATATATTTGAGTTCCGATAAAATCTTGAGTGATGATTATAGAGAGCAAAATAATTTTCCAGTAGAATTTTTAAACTCAGTTGATGTAAGTTGGCTCCCGATCCCACAAATTTATTTTAAAAACCAAATTGCATACTTTTACTTATTCGTAATTTGTGTACAGGACATGACTTGCTTGGTCAATGGTACACCTATTCGTTTAGTTCAAATGCAAAAGAAAATTTTTTGGATTGTGAGATTTTAGCAGGAGTTTTCCGAAACACACGTATTTCGACACGTGTGACGTATTTTTGCCTTTTCCTTTTCAAGAAACTCAACTTCCCGTCATTCTGGCTTTTGCGAAAATAAATCCCAGGGGCAAACGTTTCAAAAATCAGGAATCTTACTCAAACAACCTATATTTTCTCACTGTTAATTGTATGTTGTAGCCAGTAGAGTTAGATCGTTTAACCGATTGCGTGTTTATATGTACTAGGGGGGCGCCCCCTGCTCGCTACGCTCGCCAACCCCCGTTGTTCGCTCCGCTCATTCTAATAGGCCGCGCATGGAGCTATATATACAGTAGCATTGTAAGTAAAAAGGTTAGTTAGTTCAGACTGTATCATTTCAGCTCATTTTGTACGTCAAAGTACATCTATATTGAATGAGGCCCTATCTATAATTTTCAAAAACCTTGCGGGTGTGGTTGCGGATATTAAAAGATCTTAAAATTTTCTCATACAAAATACTTTTTGTAAAAATTCTTTCATCTTCTGCCAAATGACATTGGCTTTGTGTTTCAGAAATACATATAAACACGCAATCGGTTAAACGATCTAACTCTACTGGCTACAACATACAATTAACAGTGAGAAAATATAGGTTGTTTGAGTAAGATTCCTGATTTTTGAAACGTTTGCCCCTGGGATTTATTTATTGTCATCGCAAAAGCCAGAATGACGGGAAGTTGAGTTTCTTGAAAAGGAAAATGCAAAAATACGTCACACGTGTCGAAATACGTGTGTTTCGGAAAACTCCTGCTAAAATCTCACAATCCAAAAAATTTTCTTTTGCATTTGAACTAAACGAATAGGTGTACCATTGACCAAGCAAGTCATGTCCTGTACACAAATTACGAATAAGTAAAAGTATGCAATTTGGTTTTTAAAATAAATTTGTGGGATCGGGAGCCAACTTACATCAACTGAGTTTAAAAATTCTACTGGAAAATTATTTTGCTCTCTATAATCATCACTCAAGATTTTATCGGAACTCAAATATATTCGTTTCTCTCCGGCCAGGCTGTTAGAGATTTCTGCATCAATGAAAGTACAGCCTTCATATTTGGGAGCTAATATAACCGAATTGAGAATATCGTTAGACTTTATGGTTTCAGATACATTGCCATAAGTATCTGGAATCACGAAGTTGCAGCTAACTAAATGGGAAGGAATTTCAATAACATCTTGGCTGTAATCTGGAAATGTGGGTAAAGTTCCATTACCAAGAGATTTAATAAATTCAACGAATTCAATCTCATGAGGTAAAGCTCTCATGTTTTGAGTAAAAGTTATTTTGTGGAATTTTGAAAATTTGGACCATGAAGTAAGGCAATAAGTGGTATCTGAATAAGTGGTACACGTGTACCGTGAGATGTAGGTGGCAATATTCGTTAAAAATCTCCACAGAGTAAAATAGTCTTATATCCGAAAAGTTTAGTTGGAGTACCGAATGAATCGTTTACTGAAAAAAATTTCCTAAATAGCTAATAAAGCACGGTTATATGAATCATTTTCTGAAGAATTTCTTAAAACGTCTTCACACCTGAATATTTTGAATTCATTACACAAATCTAATGCATTTGTAGGAACGTTCATACCACAAATAGGATATGGCAAATAACTCTCTTAACTGCTGAGAGGACTAACACTCTTTTACTTCTAATAAATATTCACGCCACTCTCCATAATTTCATGCGACACGTCGTGCATGTGCTGAAAATGTGCAGTAAATAATGTTCCCAACAGTACCCAAATCCTGATGGGACCTCGAACATGAAGCAAAATAGTCTCAAATGGAACATCTCAACATAAAACATAAAATAATGTAGCAATAGCTCTACTACTTCCTCTTTAAGGTTTTTCGATTTCTTTTCTTTATCTACCTAAATATAATGTATCGGCGTCTCTGTACATAGAAACTCGGAAGAACTAATTCGATTGATTTCATAGAATGCAGTCACTTTTGTTCTTCTGTGATTTGTAAGAGCTTGCTGAACATTTCATTCCCTAAAGACTACATTTTGCCGGTGAGGCAAGTAACATTCAGATCGAACTATGTATAATATATTACGTAACTGGTAATGCATTGGATACTCATTCATGCGCCAATTAGCTTCCGTAGATCCAACATAGTGACCGGACAAAGAGCTATTGATTTCATCTATATAAACTTTGCCCTAAACTCCACCTCAAACTCTTGCAAACTGTAATGAGGCCCAGTCGTAACTGTGCCAAGAACTTCCACATTTAAGTAGCAATCAAATTTCGCTAAAAGATATGGATTTTAAGGAACAGCATAACGGCTGTCAACAGAGTGGCCACGAAAGTCAACTGTTATACCATTAACACGGCGCATCTAACATTGCCCTAAGTTGTATTGTAAAAGTCCTTAGAAACGCTTTTGCTGCATTTACCATCTCTGATACAGACGGGGAGACGATTCAATAAACCACATGAACCGTGGATCATGTGGTTTTTAACTAAATTATGAAGTTGTGGGAAATACATTGTATATTGTAAATAAAATATATCTGGAATTTTCGTACAAACGTACCAACCTTCATTTCCTACCTTTTCTTTTTTCTCTAAATTGAGATTTTAAGGGCGAGCAGACAAAAGTTTGGAAATATGATATAATTTCAGATTTTCAATTTTAAACAGTTTTTGGCTCGTAGCGGCTTAATCAAGCATTCTGGGGGGTATGACCAACCCCTATTATTTTTGCATTTCCCAACTTTTGGCCATATATTATATTTCTCTAAATAATGTTTTAAATGAGGGTCCATACAAAAGTTGGGAAACATGATATAATTCAGACTTTCGTTCGCTTTCCATAAATATTCGTGAAAGATAACTTCGCGTTTTCTAGAAATAACTGTAAAATTGTGATTTTCTATATTTTTTGAAATAAAATTTGCATATATTTTTATCAAATTAGCAAAAAACAATGGTATAAATAAACGATGGCCTTAAATTTGTCCGTGATAATGCATCCATATTATTGTCTGTGGCCATATGTTCATTGTTTCGGCTTTTGTCTGGAAGAATGCAATTTTATTAGTCAAAGATTGCCTTCTTTCAGGCAAAAAGCAAAACAATGAACATATCAATATTGTCTGTGATATGGCTGCATTTGCCCCTCACATTATCATTGGCATAGATATAAGGTTTGAGTGAAAATAATGCACGTATTTGGCATAAATGGTTGTTTATTCAGTCGAACGTATGATCTATGCAAATGATAATGTTAAATTAGTATGTTTTATATTTTAATTTTTTCGTAGAGGAATGCAATTATATTTTAACACATTTTAATTCTTTTGGTTTGTGTCACCAGTAGAAGATTGATCCATTTGGTTTGATTTTCGACTAATTTAGTACTTGTTATGCATCGGGGACACAAACCAAAAATTCACATATGGTTGCATATTTCCAGGCAAAAAGTAAAACATTCACACTCACACATTCTTCCCAAAAGCATCATCTACGCTATACGTGTGCTCAATTCACACATACTATCCCATTGAATTTTTTAATTTCAATTTAAAATTAAACTAATTTATAATTAAATTTAAGAAAAAAAATTAGGTGATGCACATAGAGGAAAAACTAATCTTTCGAATGGTATAATTTTTATCCTGGTAAGTCCACCTGGTTTCCTGTAAAAGGGATAACAAAAAAACGTGTCGCCTATTTATATATAGATTTCTGAAACACAAAGCCAATGTCATTTGGCAGAAGATGAAAGAATTTTTACAAAAAGTATTTTGTATGAGAAAATTTTAAGATCTTTTAATATCCGCAACCACACCCGCAAGGTTTTTGAAAATTATAGATAGGGCCTCATTCAATATAGATGTACTTTGACGTACAAAATGAGCTGAAATGATACAGTCTGAACTAACTAACCTTTTTACTTACAATGCTACTGTATATATAGCTCCATGCGCGGCCTATTAGAATGAGCGGAGCGAACAACGGGGGTTGGCGAGCGTAGCGAGCAGGGGGCGCCCCCCTAGTTACATTAAACGAGTTTCATCAAGAATTTGTTGTTTGTTACAGGCCTGATGTTGAGAGGGATACCGATTACACATTCGTTAACACTGCACAACGCATTGAGCCATCACCTGATCGTGTTCAGTCTGTTCACAAACCATCTCCAGTAGGAGATTTTGTTTTCCCAACGGAAGAAACTGTGAACACTGACGATGATGACAAAATCAGTAAAATAGCAATTGGAACGATATTAGGCTAAGTCTACAACACTTATATGTTCTTGGTGCTATGAAGTTAATTTAAAGACTTTCAAGAACATGTTAAAATAACGTTCAAAGTATGAACTAAAAAAAGGCTATGTGATATTATTTATGTGAATAATTTTGTAAGAAATACGTAATTTTTAAACTTAATTAAGTTTTGTACAACATAACAAATGAGTCATCAATAATATTTATATTTATTTATAATTACTAAATATATTTCCAAATTCACGGATTCAAAATTGTTTTCATGTTGAGCTTATGGTCAAACACGAGGTAGTGAATGTCTAGAACTGTACTTTTACATTGTGAGCGAACAACTTGAACTGTACTTTAACAGTAAGATGAAAGTGTTAAGTGATAGATTGGATTTGTGTAGTCTTCACGTTGCAAGAAATCATAGGAAAATAACAATTAACGCACCGTTTTCATAACAATGATTCATACCTTCTCCAAGTTCGAAACAACTGGCTGAAGTCAACAACATGATCGCCTACAGGTTGATATAATCTATGAGCTGAATCTGAACAAAACCAGAAATGAAACCTCTCCATATAAAATGGTTGGACTTAAGGCCAACCGAATATGTTTGTTAGTTCTTAATTGAATCTTGTGTGGAGCTGTTTAGAATGTCTTGTTAGCATAAAACATTTCCGTAATTTTGTTGAAGACTAAGTTCAAAATGTTCCTTAAAATTGTCAGTATTTTAGTAAGTGTAACATTTTTGGTTTATAAGAATAAGTTCGTCGTTCTTTAATATACACTAAGCGAAAAACGATATTCTCCTCAAGTGTACTTTAAAATAAGATTTTTCTCATTGCTGTTCTTGAAAAATTTGTGTGGGAACATTCTCGTTTTATTCTTAGTGCATCTCCGGCAGTCCAGTTCAGGGCTTGATCGTGTTTCTGTTATTTCTGTTGTTTCATTTTTCAAGTTTTCACATACCTGTGGAGTCTAAAATAAGGTTTAGTTGAAACACTTAAATAGAACCTATAATTCTAGGCTCTAATAACCTCCGTAATTGGAAGCAATGAGACTGAGCCCCATGTGAGCAACGATACAACATTGATAAGGTACGGTTTTTGAGTTATTTTCACATTCTGTTTCTAATATTTATTTTTATTTCAGAAATGCAACCAGGATTGAACTGAAAGAACCCCTTGGTCCTATCATTCCATCAGCGGCTGTGAGAACGGGCTTTCCTCCAGGCAAGCAAGGAGCCATTCCTAATGCAACTGACAAGCCTTCACCGCCTGGAGATTTTGTATTTCCCACTGAAGACTACTCAGACAACGGAGACGATGATGATAAAATAAGTGGAACAGCTATTGGCTCCATATTAGGATAATCCCATTTGGGAATAACATTATAGCACAGATCAAAAGTGCTAATATCATTTTCCAGTATTCCTATTTTATTTATGGCAAAGTATTAAAACATATCAACTAAGTAATTTAAATGTTTTGAATTAAAATTTATTGATAGTTTCGTTCGAGGTCCTGCATGTCGATATCATACAGGATATAAGAAAAATATTCATTAAGAACTCCTTTTGATTCTGTAATATGCAAACACTAATCATCGGCTTGTGCACATTTAGAGTTCACTGACAGAAAATGCTGGAACATAGTAAAGTCATCTAGAGTGGATACAGAGTAATGAAGGAGAAAAACCTCATTCCACAGTTCAAGTTTTTGCACTTTCGTTAAAGGATAAGCACCGTTTTTTTTTTTCAAAAGTAGATATGAGTCTGCACTACCACGGAAAATTTTTGGGCTTTTCTACTTATTTTTCCTTCCAGGAAACACTTGAAATGTTTAAACTGGAAATTCCGAAAAGGCCGGAATGAGCAATTTCATGGTGTTCGTAATGAGACTGATCCATGTTTGTAGTAAGGAGCTTTATTTATGTGTTAGTGAAAATAATTCACCCTCCTTACATGAAAGTGCATTGTTGCACCGTGAAGTTCTGTCAAACATACATACATGGCAACGGGTTTTCAACCCTTAGCTGTCTCGAAAATCCTGGATGTGTGAACATGCACTTGTTACGTAGGATGCAATTGTTTTTTGGTCCTTTTTCGTGTATTAATTTCGCTAAGAGGCATTCATTTTTCGCATAATTTTCTTCATTTTTTCGAATTTTCATTCTTTTTTTGGAAATGCAAGACCAGCATCTCTAAGGCATGCATACATCACATCGTAAGGGATGTATGGATATGGTGGTTGATTGTTGGCAATGCTGATGAAGATGATACTAGAACAATTAAAAGGAAGAGGGTCGCAGACGTGAATAAGAAAATAAAAGAAGAATAAAACGAAATCTTTTTTAAAGGAAAAGGATGAGGAATAATACTAAAGAAATGCTTTCGTTGTTTATATGATTTTGCTGCCGCTTGCACTTATCTATGTTTTGGGTTATTTCGTCTTTGCAAGGATGTTTCTTTTTGATGCTTCTTGATAAAAAGGTAACAAGGAAATGGAATCTCTTTGATTGATATACATGACAAAAAGACAATAAATTCAGGTTATCCTTCGGGTTGAATGACATTTCAATTATGTTTGGGTTCTGTTACGTGCATACATGTTATGTCAATCAGCTGTTTTCGTTATCGATAGAGTTCCATATTACAACAAGTTGCACTTAAACAAAATGCACTTTCATTGCAACAATTTATTTGAAAACTTTTCAGCCTAAAAGCATGGGACTTAAGGAAATGGATTTTTCTACAACTATAATATGTTTTGAACACAAGCATAATTGCGACGTTGCTTTGAAGTGTGTAAAGGGGTGTATTTTTAGAAGCAAAAAATTTATGCTAACGTGGCATTAACAATTGTATGAAATTGCACTATGCAAGACGGTAAAATGTCTGTATTTTAAGGAAAAAATTGTACAAAAATCAAGAGACGGCAACGTCCTACTGTGTTCAATACAATGAAATGGGTTTTACATTTACCACATATTCACATTGTAGTGTATATGTACAAATAACAATTTTGCATAAAAAGTAATTTACATTAACTGCATTTAACTGACGGAGCACTGCAGACAAACTCAAATTCAAAACCATTTCAGCGACAGTAGAAAATTTTTTGACAATGTTGCAGTCACCCTCGTTCTATGATATCATGTTAGTGGTATGTATCATACAAGCTCGCTAACAACACATAACTTCTGTAATTATTTTCATTTGTATTAGACATATAATACCTTCAACACCTTTATTCTAAGTCACACATGTAGACATGCGCCAAGTTTTGTTAGCTTTTATGGGATTTTTTCTGGTTTTGATCCTCTTTCTAAGCAGATGAATTGTACAAGAGTTGAAACAGAATCATGTTGACGTTATCAGTTGTACAAGGAATGGATTGAGTATATACATATAAAGAAATCTTCAAGGGTTCCTTGGCTAGACATGTTACTTTAGTGTGTCTACTGACTTTTTTCTGGAACTAGAATAGAATGCACCCAATTCGTGGAAGTCCATTGTTAATCTGTTGTTTAGAGAACAAACGAAACAGTTCCCTGAACGATATCCAAATAAATGTGATTGCTTTTCTTCACAAGATTGTCTAAACAAAGTCATTGAGTTTATAGTAGTATTAGCAGAAGTTGACATTGCAGACTTTTTGGCGTAAAATAAATGAATGTTGCTAAATTTGAAATTGTGAGCAATAGCTCAATGTAAGAGATTCAATTTTATGCAATTGACTAATCAAATTTGAGATTTATAGGACAATCCATAACACGTTAATTTATGAAACGAACGATACAATAAAGTGGTTTAATCAAATTCTGATGAATTCAGAATCACAGAAAGCAAAACCAAATGCAAGGGGACTGAAAAAGACAGCTTTCCAGGAAACTTGTAACGAGTTTCCGCGTGTCTGATTCACAAAAACAAGATATATCCGCCCACATCCTGTTCAGTAGCCAGGAAGTGAGTTTAGTGTTCTGAAATCCCAAAGACAATTTTCACTTGCTTAATACAAAACTGCGAATGAAAATTAGATTTTACGCGAGAAACCTTCTACAAATAAGTTATGGCCAAGACCTTATAGAAAAGGACAATTCTTTCGAAAGTAGGTCACGGTAGACGGAAGATACTCTATGCACAGGATTTCATTAGAGTTTCATTTCCATTCAACAGCGCCCTTTGAGAATTTACGAAGATCCTTGACCCGAGAATAATAGAATGAAAAATATTATCTTTTGGTTCACAGGAAAGGCAACTTGTAAGAAAATAAGGACCACTGCAAATTTATATCCTTACAGTAGTTCAAAGAACTAACTTTATTAAATTCTCATCCATTTCAAGTAACTTTTATGTTCCTCCAATGAAGGACTTTAGTTCGTGTTTCTTGTTTAGAATGACAACTACATACTTCCAGAATATTTTTAATTGGGGTACGAAAGATCTTAATTTTCCTTCAAGATGAAATTTTATTAAAAACAGTTGGAAGTCAAATCTTAAGCAATCCTCTAAGACCTTGTAGCATCCTAAATTGATGAACCAATACTCCGTTCGGAATGAAATCGTATAGAAAATCCTCAAAGTTTCATGGGTACAACGATTCAGTTTCGGATGATTCCCTGTCTGGCAACTCTAATCCTTGATTTCGAAATGTTTGGTAAAGCTGGTTTAGAGTCGTAGGTTAACGGTGCAGACATGCAAGAAACTTGAGAAGCATCATCCTTTGGTGTAGAATATCCTGGCAGCTTATGTTTCTCTACACATCAATGAATTTTCTAATACATCAAACCAAATGAACCACACTTTCACCGCCAAATGATGTATGGCTGTCATAGAAATAAGAAATCCAAAACATCCAAAGAAAAATGGATACTTACCAAGTGTTGTGTGTTTCAGATTTAAGGACTGTCAAGACTATCAGGATTCGAAGGACAGTCAGCTTCATAGAAGGAGAAAATGCTTTGCTTGACGAAGCCACAGCAAGGATGAATGAAAGAATATTTTTCAGTTTTCCACTATGGTAGGATACAAAATGCGCTTGCAGTATTTTATACCTACATGAGCCATGCTGGTGTCAGTGGTGACACCGACGACGAACACGACGCTGACGACGGCAACGATTATGAGGATGAGAACAGTAGTGGGGCTCAATAATATACCAGACTGACTCCTATGGATCGAAGGTGGAAAGGTGGAAAACTTCTTCAACCCTTCAAAGAGTGTCGTATGTCTGAAGTTTGCTTGTAGGCTTATCTCTTCAACCCGCTCGGCGCTCTGTGATCCGAAACCAAACTCAAAGAGGCTTATGTCTCCTGCAGCCCGCGATAGTCCCATGTCGTTTGTGTCTGAAAACCCCCATTAGGAGTTGTTAGAGTTGGTATTGCTATTACGACATGGCTTGATGTAAAACTGTTTGTGTGGTTATTTAAATGTTTATTCGCAATTGAATGTGACACTGTATGCGTACATGTATGATGGGGGTTGTACAGCCTGAGTCTCACCATCATGTAGAAACGGCAAAGTGCATCATATAGCTACACTATAAATATATATGTGAAAATTTTTCAGGCTTTTTAGAATTGCAGGGTGCAATCAAGTTGTCTCCAGAGTTTGATTTATGTCAGTCCTACCGTAAGGATTTGTACGTGAGGCGCTGTCGGGACGCGCTCCGGTGTAAATTTGTTGCTACTTTTTTGGTTGCATCGCTTTTTAAAATGCGTTTGTCGCGGCTAAGTTAATTTGTTATTGCTATTTTAAACACTGTTATCTCATAGTCTATCTATATATCAAATTTGTAATCTGTTCATTGAATCGTTCGTTTGCTTGTGTACAATAAATATTTCAGTTTAAATAAATAAAACGCGGGAAAAGACGTTGTTTCCAGGCTTGTGTTACCGGTGCAGGATAAAAATTCGTCCGTGTGTTGAATTGATAAAAGTTTTATAGTTCAGTGATAAAGTTTGATTCCAAGTATCGTTTGAAATAACAAAATGAAAGAAAATAAAAATAATGTTTTTCGAAAAACGTTTATAACGTGAACTTATTCTTCGTTTCCGGTCAAATCATAATTCCTGTGGAAGGAACTTGGAACATACGTACATAGTCTGTAGTTGATGTCCTCAATGCGACATGTTTGGTTTAAGTTGGTTTTTCAGGACACTTTTGTTTGCTTGTTTACATTTTTCAAAAGGATTTTTCGTTATCCTCATTTCTATCCTTTTTTTCCTTAACTTCAATGTACCAGTTTCATATCTTTATGGCAAGTTTTTTAAAGTTTCAAAGATAAAATAATCTTTTTCTTTGAAACTTCTTATGCCTGAAGAAATTCATCTTGTTGCTGATGAGTTCCGAAATTACTTCCGGTTACTACCCGTCATTAACTTTGTAATTCGTTGTAGGTCATTAAAATGTAGTTAAAAGAAAAAGGGTAAAAGCTTTAGGACAAAGGGTTAAGGCATAAACAAACAAACCAAAAGTCAAAATCCACCCTTCGACTATCGAGTTTGGATCAAAATTTTTCGGAGGTACTTGTTGAGTCCCTTGAAGAGCTTTATCATGTAATCCTTAGAATAGAAAGGTACAAACATTCATGTATGCATGAGAATACATGGATATCCATTAGAACAACTTTTCTTCTATTAAAAATAATGGATCTTGTGTGGTGCTTTTCGTTGTTGCAGAACGAAGGACATCAAGTGTTATAGCTATGTTGATATTTCGGCTTGAAATTGTGTACTTAAAGACACTTGGGGTATGGGATAAAGCTATGGAATGGTTAATAAAATAGTTTCAAGTTAGGCAAATGTCCAACATGTTGATTACAGTGACAAGTGTTGATTGTGGTCTATTGAAGCATATGGACGATGTAATTTTCAAAATGTTCGTGATTGGTTTGTTTTGGGGTTTGTTTCAAGTGGTCAAAGGGCAAATTGTTGAAAATCATATGGAAATTGAGATGATTGTGTTCAATTTTCGTGGGAATTAAATTCCTTTATAGTGTCATTTTTGTTTGTACTGACGATTATTAGTAACTATATTATCCGATATATTTCCTTGTTACGATTATGCCGCCGGTGGTTCAACATGTTTCTGATGAAAGCAATTTTATCTAAATGATAATTTGAATAGAAAAACCATAAGAATCCTAGAGTAATATCAATTAGAAATCGTTATGCTGTTATATTTTATGAAGGGTCAAGAATTGGCATTTAGGTTAAGCCAATTTTGATAATTATGGAAAATGCTCTATGTTATTGTACCGTCTTGATTGAGGAACATCTTAAACATAAATGATAAAACATCTTAGAGATGAAAGATGCAGTAAAAATATTATTAACTATACCTAAAGAAGTGTGTTAAGCTTGGGATAGTCTTCTATTCTTGGATGCATCCCTGCAGAATTGGGTAAAGGCTTGTTAAATTAATCAACGAAGAACTTGTTAAAAGCTAAATTCAAACTATTTCAGGGAAGTTGAAAGGTCCTTTGGCATGGTAAACAACCACTGAAGGCAATAACAATATAGTTAAATTTATGAACAAAACTTCACCTTAGACAAAAGTTAAATACAGCAATATAGTCTGGAAATCTCAGATATGAATTGGTCCATAAAGTGGAGGTTTGTGTATATCAATAAATCTGTCAGTTTCCAGGCATTCATGGTTTTCAACCAACAATCATTTGTCTTTGTCGTATGTACATACCTACATGAAAGAATATTCTAGATGCATGAAGGATCAAAGTGCGAAAACCTCAAAGGAGTTATTCGAAGGAATTGTCTTATACAAAGACGATAACAAGACCAGAAGAACCTTCGGGTATGAAATCTCAAAGAAATTTCAACGGAACTTCCGTTTGTGTGTGTATTGCTTTGGATTAACGTCCTACGAAGTCCTTTGATATATGAACACTTCCTGAAAATGACATTGCTTCTCGACCTAGTCTCATGAGTTATTCATTGAAGACATCAATTTGATTTAATGTCACTGGATGTTTCTCAAACTAAAATGATAAGCGGTTATCGCAATTTGCCGGATAAAATGGAATTTTTGGGTTTGTCTGTGTTTACTTTTTCAGATTTTGTAAAACAGTCAAACTGCATTGACTACTTGATACTGTTCATGACATTTTGCTTCACATTTTCCTTTCATACAATCGTAATCAGAAAACATATCATTCATTTCATGTGATACCAGAGAATGTTTTCATAAAACTTCAATTTGCCACAGGGTACAAATTAAAAACGACTGGGATCATGTGGCCTAATCAAGCCAAACTCGCAATCATTTGGTTTGTTGTAATGTGAATTTCCCTAATTAGAAACAAAAGGAAAATTAAAATATAACTTCTCGTCTTCTTGACGGCTTCATTAAAAATTTTCGCGTAGAACTGGTATATCCTCAATGTCATGGACACGCACAACTCATGAATAGAATTCAGGGATGATGTTGTTTATAGAACCTACCCGGCATCAAACCAGGATTAAAACGAATGAAAACGTTTATTCAAGAGCCACCATATCCGCTTTTGCTACTTTATTATATAGGGGCAACTTGAAAAAGGTGAATTGTGTGCTTTTTTGCGTGATTAGACTGAAACGTTTAATTTTCCATTTCAGGTCTAGGTCCTATAGTACCTACACTTCACTTGAACCTTTCCATAAGGTCCACAATAAAAACTGTAGTCACTGTTACACTTCCGTTTCATTTCCTTTAACGCAAAACTGAAATCTTTTCAATGCAAAAAAGCACACATTTTATCTCCTCTACAGCGCGCCTGCTAAAGGTTCGATGAATGCATAAGTACATACGTGCATTCCTCCAACCCCTAAATACATTAGAATGCATTGGAATTAAACCTTCCCTTTGTCCTTTAATGTATGCCCATTCATCGTATGCATTCATGTGTAGAAGGAAGGACCAGCGGAATGGTAAGGATGACTGCTGTCGGAATCGTAACAATTGCAATAATCATTATCATCCTTCGTCTCCCAGCCCGAATAAAGGGGCTTATGAAGTGGTGAAACTCGATAATCATAAATGTGTGTCTGGAGCGGTTGCATAATGGTTCCGTTTAGCGTAGGAGATCGATATATTAAGAATGAGCTTTTCCACCATCGTCGTTGCATGGATGCATATACCTACGCATCAAACGATCAGAGTATGAATGAATTTGCATACAAATGTATCTACAAAACTCAGCTAAATATGGTAGGTACTTTCAAGCTTAGTGACAGACTTTCGATAAGGGTTTGAATTGATAGAATACGTCTCCCACATGTCTCATCTTCTCAGGGCTTGGTATTTTACAGATAGAAAGTTGTGGCTTTTCTAAATGCATACCACACATGTTTCACAATCGCATAGGTATTGTTGCAGTCAACTCACATTTCAGTCATATGTTTGCTTGGATGTGTGCTATTTGATTTACATACGTGAACAAACTGAAAGAGTAACCAAACGCGTCTGCCTCTTAGCATGTCTGTGAACAAGCGAACGCGTATCAATTTCAGATGAAGTACGAAAAGTGCAACTGTATAAAAACACCACTAAATGACAGCGCCAACAATAACATGAAACACCATCAGCAACAATGATGGAAAATCGCTTTAAAATACACTCGTTTACCTTCCGATTTCTCCCTTAAACCCACACCCTTTGAACATGCACTCAATGCACTTTGTGCAATGCTACTGTTCGTTTGAATTACCGTGCATTTTTTAACTTTTAATTTTGCTACTTTGTTTGAACTTACTGGGATATTGAACGCACTTGGTCTTGCAGACTGTAGAGACAATGAAATTATCGCGATTAGCATAAACAGTGAGAATCTGGAAGGTTAAGGGTTGGTTTTTGCATCCCCGATTAATAGACTGAAAAGCGAACATAATTAAAAATGGCTGTTAGCAATATCGTTTGTGAGTGGCTAAAAGCTCTTAGTCTGTCACAATATTCAGAGAGCTTCATGGAAAACGGATATGATGAATTGGAAATTTGCAAACAAATCGGTGAAATTGATTTAGATGCTATTGGAGTGGAGAATCAACAACATAGACATAAACTTCTTAAAAGTGTGAGGCAACTACGTGAAAAGGGTGCAGCTACCGTTTATGTTATGATCAATGATCCTAAAGCCTTGAGTAATAGCAACGAGATTTTAACAGGATGTGATACTTCCCCAAAGAAACTGGAATCTGTTATGAAGAAACATCTTGAAGCTGATGGTATTCGTTTGACAGCACATCCATACTCGACTCCGGTAAGATTTATGTAGAATGTCCTTTAAACTGGTAAATGGTAATATATCATATAACTTTCAAGCAACAGCCTGTGTTCATTTGTAAAGTAGGTCTGAGCTACATTTATTAAAAATCTCTTATTCAATAATTTGAATTTCTGTGAACGTATTTGCCATTCATGACATTCCACAGATATGAAACACTCTACCGAAATTATATATTTTCAAATTTAACTTTTTCCCAAAGAGCACACAAAAAGTTATAAGTTTTAAAAGAAATAGTTTGTTAACGTTGAATAAATTTAAACTTTAGTTGAAATGAAGAAAGATGAAATAAAAATTATTATTAGAGCTCAATTAATATTCTTAGAGTATTTTAATAAAAATGTAAATTGAGAATAAGAAAGCTCATAGTTTAAATTGAAATTACAGAAAGTTTATGAAGTTATCATAAAGTTTATAATGTAAGTGAAATAATTTTCTTTTAATTGAAGAATATTTTATTTATTCATTTAGTTTTAGTCTCTTAATAAGTATTTGAATTTTATTTGAAATACCTCAATTATGTCAGAAAACTCTACGATGTAGTGCATGTGTTTACTTCCAGCTTGGTTTCGAATTTTGTCATCTGATGGCACCAACTCGGAATTTATGGGATGCGAAGAAAAGAGCTCATAGAAGTTTTTTTATTAAAGCTTCACAAAGGTTGCTGAAACTTTTAGTTTTTCGTCGATACATAAAGTGTGAAAGTTTCCATGATCAAAGCAAAACTACCACAGACTAGCAAGCACTCTCTGATGCTTATAGTTTCGAAACGTACAAGTACATCCCTTTGTAAGAAACCAAGTTTGAACAAGGTTCACAGTTTTGTTAGAGCAAAAAGAACTATGTAGAGGCGTCCGCAGTGTTAACTTGCTTATCTTCAATAATATAGAACAGGTCTTGGTTAAATTTAAACTTAAAACAAATTTTGGTGTAATTAAACTTTCCACCGAGTCCTGAATGGAATTTTGCCTTGCTGCAAGTGAAATTTTTTCGTTGATTTTGTCCTATAAGAAATCAGATCCTTTTTTCACATCCTCATTTTCGTTCTTTAGATGGTCTCAGGCGAAACAATTTCGACTTTCCATGGAACTTGTATTGAAAAAAGTTTTCCTTGTAGTACTTACATTACAAAGTTAATTCTAGAAGTTAGACATCAACCAGAGTATCGGGTATTTCAATTATGATCTTTTTTATCCATTTGGAATGTACTGAGATAACATGTATTTTTAAGGAGAAACTTAGTTGCCATACTAGTTAACAATTCGCTTGTTATCAGAATGTAAGGAATTCCGAAAGTGTAGCAGCGAAACTTACAAGAACTTGTAAAAATCTCTTCTTTAAAGTTTTCTCTGATTTCTTTGAATCTTTGGTTTCTTGTAAAATTTCTCATAAATCGAATTAAAAACATTTTAATTTAACCAAACATCAAACAAAATACTTTGTTAGTGCAGTGGTCATCTTTACAAGAAGGACTTGACTTTCCAGAAACGAAAATCTTTTAGTGGTCACGTTTGTAGTACCTCGTTAGCTGGTAATAACATTAGGTAGTTTGCCAATTAGTTCTTTCTATATGTTTCATACTATATTTCCTAGTGTGTGTTGGTGTTGCAGGCAAAGATTTTGCGAAAATTAACTAAAATTGTCGACGAAACATCCTGATGGAATACTAATTGCGTCATGTTTGAGTTAGAAATGAAATCATGGCAAAAGTTATTTTCTTTATTATCTACTAGAGAAGTAGTACATTACGATGACTACTACTTGGTGATCATTACAATTGACCGTTGTGGTATTTGGATACAACAAAACCTTATTTTATTTAAATAATTTAAAAAACTTTAAGTATATTTTAGTGCCATGACTGTAAATACGTTAAATTCCTTACATTATCACTTATGGAATCCTTTAATACAGTGGAGTAATCCAATTATTATAATGAATAATTGGTGACAAAGGTATCATAAGGATAAAATGCCTTGTTGCTTATGTTAATGAACTAACAAAGGGCTCAAACTAGAATTCTGTAATGTAGATACATAGGATGTTGTAACATCCTGGAAGATTCATATAAATTCCTTATTGTTCCCTCAAGCAGCATTAGCAAAATTAAAGTCATTGTTACTACAAATAATAAAACTGACCATAATGATACAAACACACAAATTCAGAAATATGCTAAGGAAAGCATTTGCATAACTTCAACTTGAACTCACTCTTCAGGATGTCATGGAAATGTAGTCTTTCTCATGAAATGGTCCTTACTAATTAAAGTCAAGTACTTCAGTTTTGTTCATGCTCATTTTTGGAAACAAACGTTGCATAACAGCAAGCTGCAGGATACTTAGGTGAATTTTGAAAACATTCCGTCCAAAAGCAAAGGAGTCAAATTTAGTTAATTGTATACACAAAAATAATTCAAGTGCAGGTTGGGTATACGTCGCCTCTACGACTATTCATGTGAAATCAGAAGATATTTCCTTTTAGAATCAAAATACGTAAATTTTAAGTCACTATTTCAGGAAAAGAAGATCTTTTAAAAATCTCACTAGACTGCCGTAAACACTTTTCAACAGAACCTGAAATCTAAACATCCATATCACTACTGTTGTAAATAACCAAAAATTAAATTGTTTTCCAGGAACCCAGGTGTCCTTTAACTGGAACTTTCATAAGCACACTTGAAGATAATCTCTTCAAAGTCATTTTGAAATGGAAATAGAGAAGACATGTATAAGTAATTGAAACTTAACCCTGTTTTAAACTGAACTTCTCTACACCTTGTCAGATTATTCGATATTATATTATATATGAATATCACTTTTCACGTCTTACACATTTCTTAAGAGCATTAAATTTTACATTTTCTTAAAAAGAATTTATTAAATTACACCCTTAATCGTATTAAGGACGGTAATGAACTCTAGACTAAAGTAAAATATCAGAGGTCGGAGGATTCGTTAAATGTATGCAATTTTATACGGAAGGTTATTTCACCTGGAAAGGGAGTTAGATAAATAAATAAAATAAAGTGAATATACCAGCTATAAAAGCTAGAAATTTAAGGAATTTAAGGATATCTAGAATCCGTGAAAACTGAGGGATGTTTGTTGTGGAACTCAACGTAACAAGCCATTATTTAAGTTAAGACACTTCTTTTATATTAAATTCTCTTTTACGAGCGTGTTGAATACCAAAACAGTGTGTCTGACTTCAAGGAATCCCTTGTTAATGTTCTGATGTGGAATGATCGTAAAAGTATATCAAAATATATACCCTTTCCTTGCATCACTTCCACTTGAGCAACTAAAGTGGACCTTCATCATGCAATTAACCATTTGATGGTGAAAAGAAGACAAGAATTCTAAGCTTCATGATCTTTCATTATTCCAGCCTTTGTCGTTCTTAATTATTAAGAAAACCTTTCCTGAACCCGAGTCAAAGGTAAAGTATAAATCACAATGGATGTATCCTGCATAAACATTGTGTACCCATATCTACTTGCATTCAAAACCTTCCTCATCTCATGTGATTGGAGTTTATCCAAGTAAAAGTGTTATATGTTATGAATTCTCAAGTACCTGGGAATAGTAAAAGCTTGTCTGCTATAGCGGTGTCTGTCAAAGATTGTTGTATAATATACGTGCGTGTTAACGGATAAACGGATATCGTGCACATTCTACATGGTACTCTGTAATGGTGGCAGTGTTGCAGTTCGTCATAGAAATTTCCATTCCGTCGTCACGTCGAGGATTCTAAGAAGCTAGAAGCAAATCATTCCTGGTTAAATAACTCCCTCTTTTCTATGGAAAAGAAAGGAAGTGCTTGAGGCTTTCCTCAATTTGTTTGCTTCAGCTGTATACATCTGAGTCAGCCTCAGCATTATAGTTGAGATACTTCGAGGAACTGTACATAGTCTGGTGTTTAACATCATACCAACAACATGTGCCTAGATAGGCTCACACGAGCTCTAGGCAATGCTGGTCTCAATGGAATCTAAAGGCTTATTCCAATTACCGGATAAGATTAACACTTGTATGTCTTGAGGAGGCACTATGCTCTGCCAGCGTAACATATTCTGTTTGTCAAGTTATTTTAAAGTACGTTTTTCCCTCTGGAGTTTTATAAGCCAGTCTGATGGCGGTTTTGTAGGAAAACCGCATTTAACATTACTCTTTCAATCGCCTCGTGCATCAGAGTTGATAAATATTCCTAACAGAAAAATGATTATTTTTGCAATAAGAAACTGTAACAAATTTTCCTTATTCGGAAAAACAAAAAAATTAAATTTTCAATAGATCAGAATCTCTAGATAGACACAAACTCAAAAATAAACTAACAAAAATAAACCACAGGGTTATGCTATAATAAATATCTATTACGCTAACGATGACAACATTTATTGCGAAAGCCTTTAACCCATTTTGGTAATTAATCCTTTCAATATTAAAAAGTTTCAGTTAAGCTCAACAAAAATCAATCAATTATTGTTTGTATGGAATTGATTGGAAATTGATTTGGAATCCCTAAAAATATTTACAATCGGTTTCCTGGGATACAAAACTCAAAAAAGGACTTTTGGGAATTAAATTTATGCAATATTCAAAAATATACACAAATTTTATGGATTTGTGAGTAACTTTATTTTATTCTGCTTACACAAATTAACATTTCGATATAAGAATTCACTTGAAACAGGATGTTTTTATTCAAAACACAATGAAAGTTGAATCAGCTTTTGACTCAGTGTGCTTTTAGTAAAGTCAAGAATGAACTTTAAGTAAAATTCCACCCCCAAATTGTGCATTTACCCTCAATGTTTTAAGTCAATTACTAGTTTAACTAAATTGTACAAAACCCATTATCGTTGACGCTTACGTGATAAATATGTAATTGAATACTCGTCCCCAATGAGTTAAAACCACTTCGTGATGTTGCAAGGATTTGACAGAATTGTGCAGAATATATCCATTCAAGTAGAGGTCCTAGGGTTTGACAATATTTAGCTTCAGAAAATGTTTTTGAATTCGTTTCATTTAATACATTGTTTCTATGAAAATAAACATGAGTCGAAGGCTTATAAAGCTACATTCAAGACAAATATATTCTAATAAGGACTTACTACAAGAAAGTAGAGTGTTCGTCATGTTATATATTTTTTGCAGGAAGGAAAACGTGGTTATCTCGAAGGGTTAGCAGGTCATTATAGTAAACATCTATCAGTACCATACGAGGATGTATTGAATGCAATTGAAAAGGTACGCCAATCAAAATGGACTGAACGTCATGTTAGAATAGCTGCTGGACTGACAACATCTAGACCACATCGAGGATTGGGTAATCCATCAAGCCTGCCAAATAGTCAAAGTCAACCAATTTATGTTCCGGGAAAGTATTTGGTAAAATCAATCATACAAATGAGTTTTATGTGTTTTCCTTCCTAATAGTGCAATTATATCAACTTGTCCTTAAGGACGAACATTATTTACATATCCTTTCTGTTCTGTATTCTAACTAAGATTTGTGGATATAGATCTTGGCCATCAAAATCCTGTACTTTCCAGAAGTTAATGCCTTTGTGTGACTGATGAGTTTATTGATTTCCTTTAGGATTCGTGTAGCAATATCCTTTCCAAATATCTTTCTCTTAATACCGTTTCTAATTTTTTGTCATTTTCTTTTTTTTCATACACTAAACCCTATTGGATATTAAAACAACAATTTCCATTACACGGAATGATGTCCTCAATCATAAACACTTGGCACAACTACAAAAACAAATCAATGTTCTCATATTGAATGGATACTCGAATAGCCATCAAGTTGTTTGTCGAACCGAGAAGAAAATGAAATATACAGCTTTACCCAACACGATTTAACAGCTCGAATGGCTCGAAACACTATTGATACTAAATCGGCAGTAAATCTGAACGGGATGCAAAGTAGTTATCCAAATACCAGATCGAATTTCTTTTACGATTTCGCAACAACAGGTTAGTCTCATACTCGTGCTTTAATCGATTTTCTTTTCACGATGGCGGATACTGTCTACAGAATTCAATTCTGCTCTTTTAGAGTTTCAGCTTATGAAAACAATTTTTCGTCCTTTTAGTAATCAAAATGGTTTTTCTTTCAAAGTTTGAGAATCCTTCCAATACAGCAGTAAGTTTGTTCCGGTTTTCAAGTAAATATTTTCTTTGTAAACCAAACAGATTTGGTACGTGCAATTTCAAATTGAATTTTCTTGATGCAACTATCGAGGACCGAGGAAGGATCTTCTCAAGGATTAAATTCAAAAAGATTTGTTGTCTAAAAATAATTATTCAAAGATAACATAAAGAAGAACTTAGTTTCCTTTTCAAATAATGTTGTTCAAAGTATATTACAGTTCGAGATTTTAAAAATATATCACTAATATTTAACCTAGTCACAATTTGTATCGTTGATGAATACATAACTTGGTTTCAGAAGGACATAAGACGAAACGAAGAACAATGTTTGCAAGATTTTTGAATGGATTACGACATAGTGGAGATGAGCTAAACCAAAGTGAAGGAATGCAACTGAAGGTATGTTTTGATTGTGAATAAATCACGTCCTATTCAAGTTTTTAACAAAATTCTTAAAAATTTCAGACCAATGATAGACTGAAAAACATGCCAGCCAAAAAGGAGCCACATCAAAATTTCGAGGAAACAATACACCGTGTAATTAAATAATAATTTATAAAAACAAAATTATTTCCCATTTCACAAAATAATTAAATTTTATCAAAATGTTTTCAAAAATTTCAGCTCAAAACACAGAAAGCAGCTCGTAAAAAGGATAAAGGGGTGCATGACCGAAAAGAGGTGTGTATGCTAAATTCAAGTACTTATTGAGATACAAATTGAATTGAAGGAGTAAACTCATACCATTTCATATTTCAGGCTCTCTACACTGTATGACAACAAAATGAAAAATAGGTTTAAAGAAGAAGCATGTGGAGGAAAATTGAATTCAGTAAATCCTTAGAAGCTAGAATACATATAACCAAAAATGCATAGGAATCTGAATCATCCACATGTTATTACAGAATAACCGAAAAAATGAAGTCTAAATTAACAAAATTAAGTGAACATCCTGCCGGAATGCTATTCAGTCTTTTCAAGCATCATAATTCCCACTGAATGAAGTATATTATATGATACGAATGATAATAAGCCCTTACGTGTTAACATCCACATATCCTTTTGGTCCACAGTACAATACAAACACACAAACACCTGAAACTCGTTCAGGCACCAACGTACATACATATATGGTGTCGTGGTAGTTATCATATATTTTGGCAGACACAGCAGAAAAGTCACGCATAAATAAAATTTCATTATGAGAAATGGCATGAAAATATTTCAGTGTGTAATTTTAGTTAAGCCTGCCTTAAATCCTTGGAGAATTGGTCTTGTAAAAAGGACTTTCATCAACCCATAAGCGCGTTATAACGTGTTGGAGTGTTTATTGCACCGAGAAGTTACTTCGCTCCACATTCAACATGATAGCACACACGTACAGGTTAACCTAGCCCAGTGGACATTACATTAAGGGCAGGAACATACCCAAAAATTTTGTTAAATAATGATCTTGTATAAAACAACAGAAAGTATCCGGTTTATTAACTTTCGGATTACACTGTAAATTTATGTCACCCATACGATGTTGCTGAGCTGCAAAGGACTTAAACATGCACTGAACTTAATATTATTGAAGTGACTTTGACCAAATTAGAAGCAAATACTAAATGGCGAACGGAAAATAGTAAAAAGTGTTTTAAAATTTCCAGTTTTCGCATAATTTCGACTTAACAAGCTATTTCGTACATCGAAACCAAAAAGACTGCAACTCCATATCACATGACGAGAAAACAAAAAATTCCCAAAAAATAAAATAACACCAAAATTTTAAGAACCAAATTTATAGCTTTAAGAATCAGATATTATAAATCAGAGATTTAAAACCACGTGACACACAAAATGTTTTCGAAAAAATATTTTTTATTTGGTCGATAATTTCTCATTTGGGCGAAATGTCCTCGAGACAAAATTCTGCACGTTTTAAATAATAAATTTAATTTTTCAGAAGACTTTAAGAGTCTTAAGTACAAGATATAAATGATTATTAACTTTCTGAAACCGGTTAATCGTTCATTTACCACAAAAAATGTATTCAGAATATTCCCTAAATTTATGATCATTGACACTATGTTTCCAAATAATCAGGGACTGGCTGTGTATGCTCTGGAAACTACAAATAATCATATCCAGTAGGTATACTATAAGCTATAATCCATTTGGAATGAACTGGATGCGCGCTTTGCGCAATAAAAGATGTAACCTATATTTTCGGCTTTATAAGTCTGTCACTTCAAAAAGGTTTAAGAAATGTTGGTAATTTGCATTTGCATCTAATTTAGTCAACAATGTCATTCTGAAATCACTTTGAAGTAAATAAAATAAATTTCACTTCACAATCATTCCTCGAACTTTAAGTGGATTTTATGCAGTCACAATCAATAAATTAAAAGCAAATTGTATCACGAAAATACGTTATACAGATATTATACATTTTTCATATATTTATATATTTATAAACGGCCACTTAAATGATATTTAAAAACGATATTCATATATTATATATATATAATTAAATAATTAATGAACGTGTTAAATTTTAAGGAAATTATTAGACTGAATTGAAATTGTTTTTGTAGTTGAATTATTATATGGCACTATTTATAGGAAGTATTTAAAAGCAATAGTTCAAAACGTTAATTATTATAATAAAATAAGTTTTAAAAATAATAAAATTGATGTTTTAAAAACACTTATAGAAATGTTATTTTGATTTGAGAACATCTGTTTCTTTGGTATCAGGTTTTTGTTAAATCATTCCCATTTGTAGCTGTTAAGATAAACGAGGCACATGAGAATTAAAAGTGAAAGTTTAAGGAAGAAATTTTTGAAAATAATGTTTCGAATATCCCTTGATAATGTAAATATTTTGAAACATCTTTCACAAAACAAGTGACATTGTTTTGTTGTAGCTTATGAGGTTAATCGAAAATAAACTCAAAAGATTTGTTTTTTAAAAGTTCCACAAAAAGAAATGGAAAATGTCCTTTATTCCTTTTGTCATAACTCAAAATGAGAGATGCTCAATAAAACAGGATCACAGAGTTGTAAAAAGTTTTATTTCCCAAGCGCATTGCAACCTTCGATTACATTCTACAAAGTCAATTTGTTGTAAATGTATTCCAACATAATTTTACATTACATTGTAGATGGTAAGGACATATTCATGTCTCGGTTGGGGTGGTACCAACAACCTAACATACACATGAGGTCCTTGCGTTACGATATCTTTCCAATGCTATCCATCACATTTCGTATGTTCTTTGATTAGACAGAAATATTGTGCCCATGGCAATATCTTTTTGTGCTTTTCCAGTCTTACGATATCCTTCTTTGATAAAATTACTTTGTATCCTTGAAATGTGCTTTCCATGTATTACCATGTACGATTCGAATGCCATTCTATTTTGCCATGTTGTTTTATAGATGAGTAGGTTGTTTCTGTGATTTTTATGCTCAATTCGTTTCGTGTCCTTGCAGAGTCTACAACACTGCCGAGAGCCAATAAATCCATTTTGTAAGGACGACGAATATCTATTGGTAACTCACAAACGTACGAATTTATTTGCACTTGTGCATTGTCACGAGTACATCGACAGATTTCTGCTGCCAGGATTGTTGGATTTTATTGAGTTCTGGATAAGATTATGGAGTGCCGCAAGTGCAAGTTTGTCGTTAAATAATTTTATGCTGTCTGTTATCACTTGCATCACTCTGTGAATTGGGTTAACACAGTATGAATTGGAGAAAATCATAATCATAAAATTATTCTATTGTTATATTTCCCTTAAGTAAAGTTGTGAAGGATTTCATGTTACTCATATAATTTGTATTCTATTGGAATAGAGCGACATTAGCATGTAAGTGTTTTATGTGCCGTGCAATCTGTACAATACGTTTCGCCGAAAGGGAACTGTAAAGCATATGGAAAAGTTATAAATTTCCATACTTAATTTAGGACCAAATGTTAGTGCTAAACTTTATCATTAGGAGCAGAACTACAGGTCCGAAATTTTAATTTGGAACAGCTTTTCATTTCTGTACAGATCATTTAAATTCACCAGACTTTCATAGAGTTTCATATAGTGACATAGAGTTTCACATAACACACTCGACGATCATAATAGTAATCATCACGCTACAACATTTAGGTCTCACTTGCGTAAATTTTTGTATTACGCAAAATTGAATTAATCCAAAACCAAATATTCTGCGTCTTGGTTGAGTGTGGGCAAGAAGACATTCAAGGGTAACTGAAAGAATTTCGATACTATAAGGAAAAAAATTCTATTCGTATAATGGAAAAGCCTGTTATAAAGAAATGTCTCATTAGGATAACGGAAGCGCCTTGAGCGCAACGCAATTAAGTTTCATCTGATCAAAGGCTTCGCCCGAGCGAGCCTTCGAGCTGAGTTCTACCAACGTCCTTAATTTTATATAAGCGTACCCGCTGATTAACGGCGTCTAGACGGGGAGGTTACTTTGGGTACTGTGTATAGAATGGAAGGAATGTTTCACACAGCATCTTGAATTGGGTTAAGCAAAGAACCTTTCCATTCAACATCCCTCAGTTTTTGTGTATGTCTCGCAGCTTTTGAGTATGAATAATGCCTCGGAACCACCATCACATTCAGATGAAATGAAAAATTTACGCCAAAATGTGTGCTCCCTGATTGCTTAAAGGTTACCTCATTTTTAAAGGTTGCTTCGATTTGCATCTTTGAGGTTCAGCCTTATTTATGATAATAAGATATACCTATCATTTAATTCAATATATATATCAAACCCTGATATCAAGGATAATTGATATATTTTCCAAATTTACCTCCCAAGGACTGGGAAATCTTAAGGACACATGTGTAATGTTATACAAGTCTCAACACACGGGGATTATGTTGATCTATCTCAACTGTAGTGAAATTCTATTAGAGAACGTGCTGGCTTTCATCACTCACGGATTTGTTAATGTCGTACCTGAGGCTGATGGGATATATACTTATATATATATCCTTACATCTCTTAACAATTTCGGGTATATTTTCAAATATCCGCAACTTGTTTACACATAAAGTCTATTGATAAAGCCTATTCTAAGATGATTTACTATTGATTTAATATTTTCAATAATTTACCTTCGATTTGTTTGACTTTGCTGAGGTAAAGGACTCAAATTTATCGTATATTAACTCAATGTTTATGCACAAAAATCTTAGGTTTTTAGATCGTAATGGGTTTGTTTTTCTTCTTGATTAGAAGAAATATGCTTTTGGTGTTTGTTAAATGTTCCATGTTTTCCGTGCAAACATGTTATTGACTTCTTGCTAGCGGGGACTTTCTGTTTGACTCAGACTATAAAACTTGAAAGCGTATTTCAAACAAATTACATTCACCGATTGCTGGATTTGTAAATATTTTCCTACGATCCTTGTAAATATCGACATAGGGAATGGGATTTTACTTATAAGAGTGCGGGAATGATTTATGAATAAAAGTAAGTTGTCGTATGTGTCACTTTCCCCATTCTTCAGTCATGTTCTTTTACTGCATTTCCGCAAAAACACTTTCGAAAGATATTTAGTAGACTTGTAGAAAAGTTTCAAGTGATTTGGCATACGTTACCCACAAATATCCTGCTGAACCCCATAGTGTATTCGGATGAGGGTGACTATTAAATTGGGCATATTTCAAGTTTATTTTCCCTAGATTTTCCCTAGAAGTCGCCAAATTGTCGCATGTCGTTTGATGGTGTTCTCAGAAAGATGTCTTCATGAATTCACGCATCTCCATTAGAATGACACATAAATCACGAATTTGGTGTAAAAGAATAGAATAAATGGTAATTATATGATCACTCCTGATCTTAAATACAGGAATATACCTTTGAAACAATAAGGAACACGATTTTGACTTAGTACAATCTTCAAAATTTTTATAAAGCATTCGGTGGACAACCGAAAGAACTGACAAATTCCCACGATCCCTAAGGGCTATTAGGGTATCCTTTGTCTGAACATCGGAAACTTAGCTTCGATAAGATAAACTTGGTGAGCAAACATTTTTCTTGTGGAAAGTTCAAAACTAAATTGAATCGTCCCCATAAATGAATCCTCGGTGGTACTAGATTTCAGTAAAGTTAAGGGTTGGTCACAATTTCACATTTTCTTATTGATTCTTTCGATTTTCTTCAAGGGATGAAATGTTGAAATGAATCAAAGTTCGTTATGTCGTTCATCAGTCAGTTTTTGATATACCAACACCGGAAATTCCCTTTTGGTTTGAACCAATGTCGTTGCAACACGTTCCTATAGAATTGAATCTATCGCGTAGAGAATAGATTTATTGATAGAATGAACATCCTCCAGATTGCTGGACCAAAGGATTAAATAAATATTTCATGTTCACATCGAACCAATTTTACGCTTTTCAAACTCGATTAGTTAGTCGATACATATGGATGAATTTATTATGTCTGCCTTTTCGAAGGACTTCAAAGGATACAAGAAATTCCTTTCGTTTGCTAATAGTGGTTGGTATTTCACGTGATGGAATGGACTTTGCAATCTGAAGTAACTTACCCATACTTGTGAGTTATTATTTCTTTAAAGCTTCAATCATGTAGATATAAAGTACTTCTTCATCTATAGACATCTTGTAGACCATGAATTTTTCACAAGATATCGTAATGAAATCGGAAGTTAGCATATTTCCTCGCTTCATTCAATTCACCTTGGTCGGAATAGTCGAAGCTGCTCCTTCTACTCGTATATCCAAAGTGGACTTCCCGTCTTTCGTCGTAGCTACTCGAACGATTGGGTAACAGATATTTTTATGATTTTATCGTTATAACAGCCATCAAACTGTTTGCCTTCCTTGATTTGGTCCTCACCTGAATCAACAGTTCCCGTTTGAAATATTAAATTTGTCATTTATCGAGTATATCGTAATAAATCAATTTAAATTGTTTTTTAGTCTTTCACTGTTTACTTATAACCATTGATAACGTTTTGAATGAAAGGTATCAAGTAGATTTCCATTCCAATATCAATCACTGAAATATAATTTGTGGAATTATTTAGTGAAAAGTCGAGACGTTATACTATACAACATATGTTCATTAACATTGTTTTTCTTCCTCACTAAGTTGTTATCCTGTTATTATTAATAACTGATTGAACTATATCACATCAACAAATTTACGTAATTTGGAAATCTGAAATGTATCTAATGGAATTACTGGCAAAATTTTGAACTAGGAAACAATCGAAAAGTAAAACTGAGTTGCTTGGCCGAACAACCACATGTTTTTGTAGGTGATAAAGCAATATTACAGTTTTGTTGTTTGCCCCGAAAAGAAGTACTCTTAAAATCATAATACATTCATGAAGTTGATTGTTCCATGCATTGCCTTTTGTTTTCAAGTTATTTGATCAACTTAAGCTTTTGTTCAAAAATTACTTCGTTCATGTCACATTTATGACAATGTAAAATTTGCCCCGATTAAGTTTTATTTTAAGTGAAATTTGTTTCGTAGAAGTTCGAAATTGGAAGATCAATAAGAAAATCGGAATAGCAACTCGAAATATTTATGTTCTTAATTTTACACGAACACATACATATATCTGAGAAGATCATTACCTCGAAATGTAAGTTCCACGAAAACGTTTTAGCGGAAAGTGCTTTTACGATATAATACGATACAAAAATTAATAATTGGATTTATACATGCCTAAATAAACTGGTCACAATATTTCCCGGAATTTGATTATTTGTGAAACGAATTTGATTTTTATGATAAGAATTTTCCAAAAATTTGAATTTTATGAATCGTTTATTTGTTTATTCAAAATTACAAATACTGAAAAGTGGCTTTTCTAAACCCAATTGATATTTCAGGTTTGTGTTGTGATATTTTAAAACTATATAATTATTACCGCTTTTAGTTTATTCGTTGGTGCAGGTATACGCAAAATGCTTTGAATTTGCCTGTTGAAGCTATGACGGAACTTTATTTACTATTTGCATAATAATAACTACTTCTCAATGTGATGACCTGCGTCAACTAGATTTTGAGTGTGACTTTAGACGGTATCTTGCACTATTGATGAAATGATTTTTTGATTTTCTGAATGTCACAGACAAAGTGATTCAAAGAAGTCTTAAACCGGAATATAAAGACATGCAAATTGAAATGAATGGTTAAAATGTGATGAGAACTTGTCTCAAGGTGTATTAGGTTAGGTGTAATTTTCAGATGTGTTCAAGATACCGATACAATAATCACCATAAGTTTAAGCTGCAACGATAAATCGGATATTCCCCGCAAAATATTATTGGCAGGCAATGAACTTCAGTTGTTACAAATCCTATATTCGGTTGATGGTATTTTTTGCGTGTTTCACATATAAAGGTTTTACAATCAACCATTATCTGTATGCAGTGAGCTAGTTGTGGGGGCGAGAAAACTAGAAAGTCTTTTACACTTAAATTTGATGCATCTTCAAAAGCTATTAATACTAACTGACTCTACTTAAGATCTTTTGTACAGACTTTACCAATGGTAAATGTAGATGTATGTACTTGGGAAAATGAAAATCATTCGAGCATCTTTTGTTGAAAACACGTACCCCAAAGTTATCAGTTTTAATCATCAGTTAAGCTTTCGGTTATAAAAATCTTTTCAACTTTGGAAATTTTCTATAACTTCTAAAGAGCTACAAACTTTTACCGACTATCTAAAGCTTGTTCCTCATCCTCTGGTTGGTCTCAAGCTTCAACAACAGAAATTTTAATTATTTGTCCTAGTTAGCTGCTTTAGAGCAAGGATGCAACATAGAAAGTTTGAAAAAGCGTTTCAGAGACACATTTGCTTGAATCCTGTCACAGTTTGTTAGCATGGTAGATTTTACAGAACACGTTGCCACCTGCATTAAACTAAGAAAGGTTACTAACCAGAGTGGACTTAAAAACTCACAACTGCTCTTATATTACATTCTCTTCCTGACTCTGATTCTAATGTAGAAGAACTACCCAAAGGCGATAGGAGGTCATCTACATCATCGATAAAATCTTTTGCAAAAGTTTCCCATTCAATTTTCATAGAAAAGCTAGTGAAGTTTATGTCACTTTTACCCTTAAAGATCGTCGTTATTTTTGTCTTAAACACAGTACTGTTTAGTCTTTGAAAAATTTTAATTAAAAACTAACATATTTCTTGCATTCTTGCATGTTTAACTCTTGGAATTCTTCTTATTATTATCGACTTTACATTTTAAACTTTTAAGATAATAAACAGAGGAGTAGTATGCGTTTCAGTAAATAGTCATTACCTCATTTTGGCATTGAAGTAAATCCATGAAAATTAATTATATTGTTACCATACAACTACATTCCTTGTCCTTTCCCAAAAAATTTCTATAAATATACAAAATCCAAAACGGGTTATATCCATGACATAACATAAAACGGATACAAATTAATGTCGCGGAAAAATTGCAAACGGCCATAAAAAGAGCCACAATTTCATGTTTTCATTCGGGTCAATGGTATGAATTCATTGTTAACCCATGGGAACTAGCATCCTGCAGGATCACCAGGACATTATTTTTTTCATTCGTGTAAAAGGATATTCCCTCTTCTGTATGGGATGCTCCTTTTAAGTTTTCATATCCTGTTCGATTTCATTCCATCGTTTTGTGGTAACAAAAACTCCAAGAATTTGTTTTAGGGATTTCCAACTTGGTTTTCTGTGACTTTTCAAAGATAATAAAACCGCTTGAATGGGAATAGTAAATTCCATGCAACGACAACTGCAGTTCTAAACCGAGAGGAATCACTAGAGGGATGAGAATTTGAAATTATTGTTATAGAATTTCATTAAAACGATTGAAATAACTTTTGCCAGATATATCCCATGCTGTACGTACATTACAACCGTTCAATCGGGTTATTTTGCTGTATTTATTGGGAGTCAACATGCATTAAGAAAATGATATCCTTTTACACGATAATTGTTCCATATTCTGCTGCATATATGTATGTAGTCTGTTTTGCTGTTTTTTGAAATTTTCACAACTTACCATTGTATGGTCAAATGTTCACTTCAATTTATTGAAAAAGTTTTTAAACCTGATACAGCCGTGAGGTATCGTAGAAACAAATCATAAACACACGAAATATATCGTAATGATATCTTAAATTCATAATCCTCACATTTAGGTATATAAAACACCTGGTAAGAAAGTATGTTGTAAAATCAATAGAATAGATATATCTTCACAATTGTTGATATCACAAAGTTTCATCAACTGTCCCTTCATTAAATCGGACATTGATCCACTTGATGATTCCGAAGCACAAAACTTTTTAAATATTATAGTCACGTTTTACCAACGAACGTTTTCACATTCATTGGAAAATCATCATGAATCAATGAAAATTTGTTGTTTCCGATATGGAACACATACTCGTAAAGTATCAATGAAAATGTGATAGACGTGATGAATCTTAAAAAGTTTTCTGACATTAACATATTGTTTGCAAAAACTTGTTATATCCTTCGACATCTAAAGCGCAAACGAATTGACTAGTTCATCGTATGAGTCATTAAAATCTACTTTCAACTCTCAAGGATATATTCAAAGATACTGTTAGATTCCTTGGCAAGGAGATACACTGGAAAACTTTTACTATACGTCCTTCATTCTTTATCCTTCGAGTACAGTTTGCCTTTTCAGAAGAAACATTTGCAATTACGGCACAAAAGATTTGCATTCCTGAAAATTCCACCTTTTTGGAAAAGCCAAAGTGAAATGCAGATACAAACGATGAAGCTAAGAGGGTTGAAAGAGTTGAAATATGTAAAACATTCAAGTTTTATCGAAAATTGTCTGTCTGAATTCTGTCTGTAAAGTTTTGCGCATAAATAAAAGTTTACAATTTCAAAATTGTAGACCTCACAAACGAGCAACTTCAAATGATGCACCTTAAAGACTGCGGAAACAGTTCCTTGGAAAATCCTTGGAGTGATCCTCGCATAAGACTAACGTGAAGAAAATGACGATAATCAAGGAGTTCATCCTTAGAGAGAAACCACCATGTATCTATGATAGATTCACGTAGATGAGGATATAGACAAAATCCTTTCGTTGAAATTTCAATGTTATTGAAAATGAGTTCCAAGAAAATCAAATGAAAACGATTTTGTCATGGAAAATTTCATTTTGAAGTTGATAAAACAAATTTCGATCCGTTTTGCTTGGTTTACCAATAATAAAATAAGTTTGTTCTGAAAAAAAAATCACTTTAAATCTTCACTTGACAAGAAGATATCCTGATTTTTCTGTCGATTTCAAGTGCAAAATTTTTCAATTGACAAATGTGTCTGTGAAGTTCAATATCTTCAAGGAAACACTTAAATAAAGAATGTGTCAAATCAAGTAATGGAGCTTCAGTATAAAATTCTATTAAGTAGATGCAAAATTTTCTTGAATTGCAAAATTTAATTTGTTTTTGAATAAGAAGAATTGCATTAATCCGTCGCATCCTTGAAATTAAAGTTTCTTTCTTGGAGTCCTTAATCGTTATTCAATTAACGAAACATGTGTCTTCTGACGTAGAAGTTAAAGGCAATAAATTTATAAATAGCTCATAGAAGACATATGCATACTTTACGACCTCATTAACCAATGATGTGTGCGAGTAATTAAAGTAACAGGAAATCGAAATTGATGCTTAAAATAAATTCATATAATTATATTCATTTACGATTCGGTTTTCGTATATATTATTGATCAATGGAAACTTTTATGATCGTTCCTTCATTAATGATTGATTTTATGTTACTTGGATTATTATCCTTAGGAGTGAAGTGGTTGTTATTCTAGAGTAAATGTTTATAAAAGGTATATCAATGGTCGTAAATGCATGCATACAAAACTTCACATTTGAACGGAAAAAGTCATTAATCCTGCATAATCCAAGAATAATAGGAGGATATTTATATTGTTCTCCATAATTTTATTTCAAATACTCGAGAGACACTTACTTTGTACCCATGAGAGCGGAAAATGTTCCACTCCTTGTTAAGCTTTAGTTCTAATCCTTATCATTACGATGATTCGTCCACATTTTTACCACCACGGCGGAAGTAAATGCAATTTCACCAAAGACACAGTTTAAGTTTCAAAGCCCAGAAAGCAAAAACAGAAAAATTACAAGGAAATCGAGGACTAAATAAAAAGGATACAGCAACGTGCTAGGTACAGTAGAAAAATGCACAAAATTGTATGCAATTTGCAGGGAAAAAATTTTATTGAAAAGATGCATAAAACACCGGAAGTTGTGGTGTTGGGTTTTCGAAGTTGACAAGGAGAAAAAATGAATGAAAACCTAACTGGAAAAAATACGTGCAAAAAACCCTAAAAACGAAATAAACACGGAAACAGACGAAAACTACTAAATATACTGGAAAAGGAAATTTCGAACGAATGCACTGTTAACCCGCAAATCCCGTTGCATTTAAGGTGTGGATTTGTACCCGTTTTACGATACAATGAAATGTATTGCATAACAAAATGCTACTGTTTCCGGTAGGTACACCAATGCATCTTCCCCGAAACTGTAAGTTGCACAGCTCCATTCCCTCGAAACAAGCAGCATCATTGCACCATGTAACATTACAAATGGGGATTTTTTTTGTAGCCAGTTAAGTCGAGCGAAAATATTTTATGAGATTCGTTTCGTTGCACTGAAGAAATCGAAATATAAATGCATGAGTTTCACTGCATATATTGTACATATATGACCATTTAAACATAAGGAAACAGTGCTACGAATACGCAATTACAGCAATGATTTATTGAATGCAATTTATTTTCAAAAATTCCTTAAATAAAATGATCTGAAATTCGTATGCATTTCGCATAGTTGAAAAATCTTCTCGGATCAAAGGATTCTCATGTCCAATGCATTTTTAAGAAGTGCAGAATGCAGGTCAAATGGAAAGAGTTCCATTGGAACATCAGCAGCATTTAACATTAAAATTTTATGCTAAAGTGTTCAAATTCGTGTTCTTTTCGAGAGTTTAAGTCTTTGACTCTTCAATTTCCAACGGGGATTAGGTACGTGCCTAATTTCAAGTGCATATTTGATATTATATCCTTCCAAACAGACGTAAATTGAACAGCACAAAATGAAATTTAACAAGAAATACAGATATTAAAGCTGCAGTGCATTGACTTATTAAAACGAAAATTTAATGAAAGACACATGTTAAAGAACATAGTCGCATGGTTTCGAAGAGTCAACATTGTCCAAGGAATACACCACCCAAACTTCTTCGGTTTGTATCCAATTTACTGGAGCATCTTTTCAAACACAAGAAAATACCAACTGTAACTCTTATGTATTATTAATGCTCACTAATTTATTTTTGGTTGTGGTCTATACTTTTGTGAACCTTCTTACAAGTAGCACAAGGAGTCACTACACTTGTACTGGTGACAGTCATGCCATATATAACAGGATACTATGGGCAAAAGAAGGTTATGGTGACAATAAACGATTCCATAGTTATTCACTCAACACAACTCAACTAAAGCAATGTAGTGTTCAAAGAAAGTGTACAAGACACCCAACATCCAATATCTTTTTCATTAGCAAAATTGAAGTAATTAAGAAAGTTTCAGGATGGTGTAATGCCAATAAGACGAAGGAAAATCAAGTACAGCATCCTCAATTCAAGATAGAGAAAGTCTTCAGGAGAACCTCTTACAAGCGAAGTTAGCAACAACTCAACTACAAAATACACAAAACCCCATTAATGCTTGTGAATAGTAGCTCGATAAAAGGTGTGGTTGTAGTTAGAAGGTACAACAGCTAAAGTGCCAGAAGAACTATCAACTACCCTGAAGAAGTCTTTGACACAGTGTTACCAAACATAGCACTCTCCCAAGGAGGAGGTAGGTAAACGACTTTCCTAAAACCTTCAAAAAGGCAAAGGTTTGAGAATGAATTCGATTTGAACTATTTAGTGCTTCTCATACAACTAAGTCTGAGTTGGAGCCCACACGGTAAGAGTATGTGCCCCTAAGGGTTCCACAACCCCAACCAGTCTCAACTCCTCATGAAACTTAGCTTGTATACAAAATCGCATCGTTGCCCTAATGAAAATTAATGACGGCTGGCTTTATGAATTTGTATTTATGCTGCGAGTACAACAGTTTGCATCGAACTGTTAAGAAAAGCAAACCCTTAGTTTGTGCCTTCTTGTTGCATTTCCGGAAACTTTCCTCCTTTCTATTTATTTATTCGATGTATTTTCCCTTGGGACCCATTCCATTCGATTCCCTCGAGTATTTATAGTCCTTGTCCTTGGATTGTTTGTACAACTACTGAAAACAACAAAGCCTTACCTTGCAATTCCCTGATAAGCTTTTATTACAACGCTTTCCTCGACTTTCTCAACTCATTAACAAAATTCAGCTTTGTTTGTTTGCGATCAAAGGCAATTAGTTGAATCCTATTAATGGTATTTGGCATTCCTGCAGGATGTGCTTGTTAAATTCCCATATAATGAGGAATTGTGTTTAACGCTGAACTATTGTGCTATGTAATAGATATTGACGTTCAAAGTAATTTCCATCTCAAACTGACATGCATTTTCCAACAGCTGAACTGCAACTATTATTTTAACTATTATTCAAACCACAATCTTATAGTCAACTCATCAACTTTCTTCACACTTCATTCTAATATTTTCATTAGAAATCATTTATAAACTCATTCTCTTGACCTAATTAAAAAGTATAATTTCCATATACCTACAATACACGTTTCTATATGAAAAGTACAAACTTTTCTTCATCACATGACTTAAGATATAAAAATTCCCCGAAATTTGTTCATTTCTTCGAAATCTGTAATAAATGCAAATCAAATTGAGCTTCACAAGAATCCAAAAATTTGATAAAAAAATAAATTTTCGATTTAATTAAATTTATTTTTATGTTTAACCAATCCACTTTCTTCTCAACAGACAGGAAATTTACATAAAGTCGTAAATTCATTGCCTTGCATCTAAAGAAAATATATCTCTATGAGACGTCAACGCATCTTCTTATTATGATCAATAAATTCAATGACCATTTTTCAATTAGTTGATTAGAAATTGCATTTTCAAAGTGGTAATCATCTTTCGAAGGCACTGAATCTATGGCATTACCTGGTGTCTCAAGCCAGAAATAAATTCAAGCTTCAGGTATAATGCGGTTAACAGTCGCATGCCAGACATTATCATATATAAAGAAATTTAAATATTCAATAGTGTTTGGGACTTCCCCGTTTCGTAAACACCTTGTAACCGTTTGTTTACCACTTGAAAGTCAACATATTTTGATTTTCATATAATAAATCCTGTGCGAAGTCGCGAATTTCGGAATCAAGTTTTATTTATTACAACTTTATAGCATTTTTGGACATTCTCTCTGGGTTGTCCGGACACAAAATTATAAATAAAAAAGGTAATAAAAATTATTAAAAATATTCTTGTGATAACAAAATTCCCGTCAAACCAGATATCAACAGATTAGTGCGCTTGGTTGGAATACTAGTACCACCTAGCACAAAACGGTTTCAAATCACAGTCACTGATTATGCATGACAAAAATTTTTATTAAATATCCGGACAGACGCCTCCAATCCAGTCACAAATTGTTCAGAAGTATCTCGTCTGTTAGTTGACTTTTAATACTGCTAAGATGCTGTAGCTAGAAGGCAACACGAGCACCTTAAGTCATAACGTACAAAAGACAACTTAGTGATAAAAATATTATTAACTTTTCACATATCGAAAACATAACCAGACGAAGACAGTTCTTTTACTGCGCGATTCGTGACAACTTAAATGATTGAAAATTTTAAATTAGTTAATACGAGTGAAGTGCTTTTAGTAAGGAATCTCATGTTGATGTGATTTACATTGTTATAAATTGTGTAATTTACTAAATTTTAAATTTAGTTGAATTTAATTTTCGTGTTTGTTTATATTGTGCGGAAGTTCGTTTCTATTAAAATCCTATCGGTCAAAAACTTTAAAAGTGAAGGACTACCAGAACTAAAGTGTTGGTGAGTTGAATTAATTCAATTTTATTAATTTTCAATTCATTGATTCTTTCGGAATTCGTAGCCCATCATTTTCGATAGCGCTCACACCTCATTAAATTCACGCAGTATCCCTTTCAAAAAGGAATAGCAGCTCACACGTCAAATAATAAGTATGAAATTTGTATTTAACGATAAATTCCTTAATTTTAATATAAATTCAAAATATTCTGCATTCATTAAGTTTAATATCGTATTCGAAAGTATCTGAGGAATTCAATTACTTCTACTTGAATAAGGACGCGTTTAATTAGCTGAATATGAAATTTTTCAGAGGAGATAAGTTAATGCTTCCTTATTTTGTTCTTTTGATAAATTTATTTCTTAAAGAACAGTCTCTCTTAAATCTTGAAAGTGAACTTGACCAAATTCATTTTAATAACTTGATTCATTTATAAGCCACTTATGACGCAAGTTCCATGGGTCACTCACGTTTTGTTTGTATCTAAATCTGTTGCAATTTTTTAAAATTATATCAATTTAAGTACTGTGGATATATGCCTTTGTGCCAAGAAAATGTTGCTTAATATTGAGTTATCACGACGGTCATTGAACGTGCCAAGTCAACCTTCAAATGAAGTCTTTGCCAAAAATAATAAAACGAGAAAATCCAGTGGTCACAATGCCATTAGCCAATTAATAAGAAAATTTCTTTTAAGGGTTGTGCGAGATTATACACTTAGAATCAGATTAGAAGTATTTACCTCTTTTTATTTGTTGTGTTGCATTCTTGGGACAAATAAAGAATGTGATCTGCATCAGCGATCTGTTGATATATCTACTATTTTCTTATTTTTCACATAATTGACATTGGAAAATTATCGATTTAAGTCACACCCATGATTGTTAATTACATGTTATTCATTAAACGTAAATTATTATTGAATAATTTATTGCATTTAATTATTCAAATGTGGTACAATAACAATGAATGTTGCCTATAATTTGCGCTGTGTTTATCATTTAAAAATAATTAAACTATAGTAATTTTGTATAATATACACGGCGCTTATAGTGATAACAACATGGTCAAAAATTTGATAGTAATGCCCATTTTCGAATAAACTTGAAGTCTTACTAAGGAGTTGTTATGTTCAAATCCGTAAGACAAAATGAGTTGTAACACAAAACGCTCAAGGATCCAAACTTTATGATTACATCAGTTCTAATTCCAACAATTTACCTCACAGGCTATAGTCCATAAACAACCAAATGAAATTTGAAGTAAACAAAATATCTAATTATGAATCAGGTGATTTGATTTAATTCAATATTTGTATGTAAATTGTAATTTTGCTTTCCTCAATAAACTAAACCGGTTCGGATATAAAACGTACGTATCATGTAACATACTCGTCACCCATGATATGACGCATTTTCCATTCGTCATTATATGTATGTTTCTCAAACCTGCTTACTTTAGATTTCCCAAGAAAACCGTTAAGAGCATCTCAAAATGTGTTTCCACCACTAATTCAAATATAAAATACCAAAAATGAATTAAAAATCGCCCCAGAAAAAACTTATAAATAAAAAGACTCCCTTAAATCGCTTATCGATATTTGTCTTAAATATCAACCGGACTATAAATTGTGGAATTATTTCTTAACGAGTTTTGGGTGGTTTATTAAGAAAATTGTTATCAATGAATTCGCTTTAATTTGAATGGGTTATGTTGTTTTTTATCAGTAGTCTTCTAATAACATCTTCAAAGTGAAAGGTTCTTGGAAATGTAGTTAGTGACGATATTGCGACATCCATGAGGAACATTGAGATGCATTTGACGTTGCTTAATATTATAAAACGTGATGAGTTAAACGAATATTTGAATAACATAACTATCATGGCCTAATTCGTATCTCAACAAAATCAGACCATCACAAGTTACAAAAAGTTTCACCATAAGTGCATTCTGGTACTAGGTATGTGACTTTTATGCTCTGAATGGGATTAAAAAAGCTTTTGTTGTGAAAACCTTTTCATTTGAACAGTAAAAGGTTTGCTTATAGAGTTAACAATAATATTGACTTGAAATATTGTACTTAAACGAGAAGATTAATGGGACACTTCAAAGATATCATAAACTGACATAAAGTACGATAACGTTAGAATAGCACAATAGATAAGACTTTGATACCATCTTGGGATAGGTGAAATGCAACTGATTTATTTACGATTTGATTTATATCTTTCCCCTGTAAAAGCCTTACGAAACTCTTTTGTAACCATTACAGCTTAGCTACATGGAACTTATTGTAATTTCTGTAGTTCTGTGAAGCTTACATACATATATGGTGGTGAATGCAGTTTGAAATTTTTGAACTACTTGTGAACTAAATTTGCAGTAATATGCACTCAAAATCTTACTCAACATAAATATATGTATATAATTCGGTTTGTGGTAAAGATAATAAAATGTTTATAATTCTTTCAGGAAATATTAGCGAAACGAGGAATAACTTCTGGCTTTTTTTTTGCATGGCTCCGTTACTGAATTAAATAAATTATAATAAAGTGTCTCTTAACGAAAATCTGTGATAACCTTAACTTATAGAAATATATGTAGTGAATAGAAGTGATTGATTCAAATTGAACGCAAATAATTGAAACAGTACGATAAAAATTGCTAGAATTGCATTAAAATGGCGGAAGGTGATCAAACTTTCGAGTTTCTTATGGAAAAAATTGGCTCTGATGGCCGATTCCATACTATATATAGTATGATCTTTGTGGTTGGACTGACCATGGCTGGAGCCATGTCATACACAAATCTCATTTTAGCCCTTAATGTACCTGATCATTGGTGCAACGTGCCAGGACGAGAAGAGACGAATTATACAATGGATGAATGGAAACATTTGACTCTACCAAAGTGAGCTACTGAGAGAATACAATGTAAGATTTATGATAACCACTTTGTTTTTATTTTAGGATGTTAGATAACGTTGGGCAAGAGAACTTCGACAATTGCCATATGTACTACTATAATTTTTCAGGAATTATTCGAGGAGACTTTGAAGCTTTCAATGAGACCAGTAAGGATACAATAAGTATGTACAAAATTATAAATTTAATTTCCTACAGCATTCTCATATCTCCATCTTTTAGGTTGTTTGAACGGGTACACATACGATAGACAATGGTATGATGAAACAATTGTATCGTACGAGAATTGGGTTTGTAATGATGACCTGAAAATAGCCAATACCTTTGTTGCTAGTCGTGTCGCTGAGGTTATTGGGACACTTCTTTTCGGGCAATTAGGAGACACGTAAGACAAATATTTTATTCTTCTTTCTTTATGAGATTCTGAATTTTCAATTTGAGTTTTGAAGAGAGAATATTGAAAAGAATTTAGTAACAGAAATGGTTATTGAGTTTATCCCTGATCCTCATGGGTTATAAAAAAAACTTAATTTCGAAATATCTGAAAGTTGAAATTTTTAACATTTCAGCATTGGACGTAAGCCAGTCTACTACGTGAGCATTGTCCTGATGTTAGTTGGACGAATCATATTGATACTTACAACATCTGCATACATTTGGTTTATAGTTGCTGTAGTCCTTGGCTCGTTGGCTATAAACAGCGTATTCCAATCACCACTTGTTGTTGCAATGGAAATTTCATCAGAGTAAGTCGATATTTCAATTACAATTTTTGCATAAGCTATAGTAGGATTATGAGCGTTGTACAGGTTTTAACTGTTCGCGAATCAAATCCTTTTTCAAGCTGATGTATGCTTGAAAATCCCTTCCGGATTCAATGATACTCAATACTTCACTTCCTGTGATTTTACAGATCCGCTAGAACAGGTATCGCTATGAAACAATCGCTTGGCTGGTCATTTGGAATGTGTATAATGCCATTCTTGTACTGGTGGTGGAGAGACTGGCAGCCCTTTATGTGGGCTACAACTTTAGTTACGGTGATATTCTTATTTTTCTGGAGGTATCTCATTAGTGAGCACATTGTTTAATGGAAATCAATTAAGTGGAGTAATTTCTATAGGTACATGATAGAATCACCTCGTTGGCTTGTAGGAAAGAAACGGTTCCGAGAAGCTTTGCGATGTTTGAAAACGATTGCACGAGTCAACGGGCGGAAATTTGAGATGACAGAATCGGAGTTGAGAGCCATGTTTGCTAGTGAGGAGGAAGAGAAGGTTTATGGAATTGCATCATTATTCAGTACATGGAGAATGGCTAGAACCACAATGATAATGGCATTTAGCTGGTAAAGTAGAATAGATTCAGCATTTTCTAGTACATCACTTCATTATTCACAAATTACAGGTGTGTGGTCTCGGTTTCATACTTTACTCTTTTACTGTACATTTCACGAATGAAAGGAAATCCTTTTATGAATTTCTTCATTCAAAGTAGTGTTGAAATTCCTGCTTACATCGTAGGAAAATACTTGAGTAAGTCTATCGAGACTAAAAGGACTCGCGTCAATTTAATGGACACTGATATCAAATCTTTGCAGGTGATAGAATTGGTCGCCGCTTTACAAATTGTGCATCATTTTTCATATCTGCTATAACTTGTACATTTATAATTGCCTACTCAAAAGGTAATTTAGAGCTATTTTGAAACACTCGTGCATAAATTTCATATAAAAATGCTGACATTTTTATAGACCCTGCTTATGAAACTGCAATGATTTATGCAGCATCGTTCATGAAGTTTTTAAATGGAACCACGTTTTTCGCTGTAGCACTACAAGCTATGGAAATGTATCCGACATGTTTACGACAGACAGGAATTTCATTAGGTGCTATAACAGGCAATGCTATTGGTGTTTTAGCACCATATTTTGTCTATTTGGGAACGAACTATGACATTCGTTATCCATATTATATCCTACTCATTCTGCTTTTCCTTGCATCCACAACGGGACTATTTCTACCTGAAACGCTTCATCAAAAATTACCAGACTCACTTCATGAAGCACAAAACTTCGGAAAAAATCAGGTTTACTGCAAATAATTATTACAAATCTTTAGTCCATTTCATGATTTTGCCAATTTCAGAAATTTTGGAGTATTCCAAAAGCACCGAAAGAAATCGTTGAAGAAGAAGTAAATTTCGAAAAAGAAAAATTGAATGGAAATCTTGGAAATGGAGTTTAAAAATATGTATTTCGAAAGATGATTTTGTAAATAAGAACTTGTTAAATTATTATATCATACAATATAAAATGTTTTTTTGTTAAAATACACACAAATTAATATAAGCTAATAAACATAAGTGATGAAAAATATTGTGTCAATTGCCTAGTTAAACTGCAAATTTTGAATTTAATTCTTTAATCATCCTCTCTTTGGAGTATAGAATGATTTGGTTCACAAAATTCCTACTGCTTTGATGAATAAATAAAAACAATACGTCTGCATGAGCAATTTCCAAATCATTCTGATACAATATAACACACAAAGCTCGAATGAACATCAATAAAACAACTATAGTAACTCTATGTTATGAAGTCACTGACACAATTCTACTTGCCACAGCACAGTATATCCAAGTATTGATTTTAAGATAACCCCAAACCTGGTTTTCTTGAGTATCCTATTGGAAACGAAAATGCAATAACTCGGACGTAAGAGATAGATTTGTACTTTTCCAATCAACTGGTAATATACGTGACGGTGGTATATGAAGCCACTTGTATGGAATAAGAGTGCATATACAGTACGTGATACAGGACGAGCACAAATCAAAAGTGATTTGATTTGAAGGCATCCCAATTCGAGTCTTTTCAAGCACAACTTCATATCCCGAGGGAAATTGTACAAGGAACAATAACCGAAATGAATCAAACAGGAATAGATCTATGGAAATGGCAAAATTCCAACAATCAAGACATTTCAGTTCAAGAAAACATGTTGATTGAAAGGATAAACCACATACACACACAATTGTTTTCCTCCACAATCTCACTGTAGTTTATTTGAGGATACAAATTGTAGTTAGTTCCTTCACGGACTTATTTCAAGTAAGTCCTGTTGGTTTCTAATAAAGATATGGCATTTCAATAAACCTATTTGTTAGAACAATAATCCCATTTTGCAGGACACATTCTTATAAGGAAAATATTTTTTAATTTAAATGTGGCAATCGAATTGGACACCGAACAGGGTAACTGATCGTTTCAAGCAAAAGTAAGTTGCTACAGAAACAAAATAAGAAATAAACATCGTCAAACCAATTTATATAATAGCTTTCCAAATCAACTGCTTGAAATTGAGGAAATGATTTTCCCATGATAAATGGGTTTTATTTTCCGGGAGACATGTTGTCCAGACAAAATCGCTTCAAGACTGAAAATATTAATTCCACTTTGAGGTTTTGTAGTCTCATGTACGGTATGTTATGTGTGTTATTCATTTTGTCATTCAAGACATGAGAAATACTTGCACTAATCTTTTTGAAAATTCAGATCTTGCGATACAAAACAACAATCCAATCCTTACTTGGTCATTCCACAGATATTGAAGAAAGTTGCAAAAATATTCCTTAATTATTTTTCAGAAACTATCTGTTAAATATCCAGTACGAGGTTCAGTAAATTGGGGTTTCAGGAAAAGAAAAATTCCAACTTCTTTCTTGTTTTGTACTTGTTGGCGAGAAAACTCAACTTTTCAATCCAGAAAAGAAATTATACCTCAACAACCAGCTACGAAAGGGATAAATTTTTCAAGTTCCTCTACAAAATTCAAAACATGCCGAAAAGTCCTACTGTTTGTGGAAAAACCACAGATTTTCTCTTTGAAGAAGAAGGAACAACTGTAAAATAAGCAAAATACCAGAAAAATAAGATTCTTAGACCATAAGAAATATAAAAAAGGATTTTCAGAGTGAAGGAAATACAAAAAGATAAATATCACGAAATAAAAATAGTTCAAACCGCAGAACTCTAAAGCTGGAAGCGAAATATTTGGAATACAACCTTTTTTCTCGGAAGGATTGAAGTCAACGGCACGTTGTTTTTGGTTTCCTCAAGGGATATATCCTTCTGTCCAAGAATTCATAGCTTTTTTATTCCCAGGAATTGTTATATATTTTACGGGCGGTCCTTATCTTCTTGAGATGAAACGACACAGAAGAATGGAGATTCAGACAATTTCTTTACTACATACGTAACACAGATTTCAACATTCGGATCTAATAAATTGAATGTCAAGTAGATATCTCAATGAAGTTTTTGTAATAACAATTGAATTCCAACACCATTCCAGTGATCCGTTTGATGCCAAATTAGTTATCAGTTTTCTTCCTTAACATTTGATAGATCAATCCACGAATTGATCTGAAGTTAGATTTTATGATAAACAATGTTCAGTATAAAATACTATAATTAAATTAACTCAAACGAAACTGGCAGTTGATTAACTTATTAGGAAACATTTTATTTCATATAATTTCGGTTATTTTTACAAGAGTTCATTCTAAGCTGTTTCTTTGTCTCTTTATATTACAACAAATAAATTATTTTGATACCATTTGATTCAGTTATTACTTTTATATTATTTCATTCCACAATAACATTCAAAAGTTGTTCGAATATTTTAATTTTTGATTTCTTTGATTGCTTTTTATTTCACTTTGTTCTTATTATTTTTATTATATTTATAATTCATAATTAATTTTTGTTTTAATATATAAACAACACACAATTTTTTGTTTTGTTTGTTGGTATTTTAAAATTTTTTACCCTTAGAAGAAACAATTGTTTTCAGTGTCATGTGATTAAATTTCATTAATTTATTGTTACCTACTTAATAATTATAAAAAGAAATCATACTTTAACTTAAGAATAATTAAGTATTATGTTAACATTTGTTATTCATATATGTATGCATATATATATATATATATATATAAAACATTATGTCACATTTTGAATAAGAAATCAATTTTTCTATTTACTCTATTGGAAAGTTTGTAAATAATTTTGTGACAGAGTCTTAAAAATTATTTTTATTTTTAATAATTTACTCTATTTATATGTACAGGTTTACAGGCTTAGAATAAGAAAAGCTTCTGTCTTTAGAATTTTCACTAGTTAATTATTAATAATTATTAATATAATTAGAATTATTGTATTGTGATGAATTGCTTATTAACTTTGTTGGAAATATTTATTCCACAATTGGATACATCTTGGCTTGTTGTGTCGAGTGGCATTTATGATATTTTTTGCAGGTTTTGGAAATTTCATTAAAAAATTCCTTAAATAACAAAAATCAAATAAAAATTTTATGAAATAAAATTAAAACATATTTATTTGGACTCGTTATTTTTCGGCACAACGTTGAAATTAAAAACGTTCCGATAAATAATATAGAAATTTATTTCCACCTGATTCTACATTTTTATTGATTCTGAATCCTGACTCTTAGCACTTTCTATATACAATAAATTTACATTCTCATCGATGCATTACCCTCTTACAATATTTCATGTTCCTTCCCCTTACACTGTACATTTGAACTTAATCTTTCAACAAATCACAGCATTGTGTTTTATTTTAAATGTTAATTATTTTAAAGACTTTATAATTTATTAAATTTTTCAAATTAGGTTTAAATTTCATAAATACTTTCAGTTTTCACTTTTAAAGATTTTATTTTTTTTGTTTTTCTGAGAGATAGTTTTGTTTTGATCTTCAATTAATTGTTACTTTTATCTAATTTACATAAGTAAAAATCATTTCAACATTTATATTTTTCGATCTTTATCATGAGATTCTACATGTTATGTATAATGTGTTGATAAATTCAAGCGTTAAATTTTTACACTTCCGGTTGTTCCTTGCCAGATACATCGTGAACAGTCTTACGTAAGTGATTTCTTAATATAACGAGATTACGATTTAAGTTTAAGTTATTTGTGGCTGTTGTGGGTATTGCTTGTGACAAAGACGGTGCTGATATAAGTGTATTTGTTGAACTGTTAATCATCTCATCTAATGGTGATGGTATATCTAAGTTATTTGAGAGTGATAATGATGATTGCGATGATGTATCCACTATTGATGGCAAATGTTAGGAATGATTTTTAATTGGACCCGACGACAAGGAACTACTGCTAACTCCTGAATCACTTGATTTCTCACTAAGTGCTCCACCTCTTGTCAAAGTTTCATCTCCTAAGCTTCCACCAAGTAGACCTTTCTTTGCAACACGTGAAACTCCTTTGAGCTGACATTTGTCATCTTTTTGGCGACGTGCACTTTCAACACGTTTTAGAATTTCACTAGAACATTTTGCTACAACATCATCTAAGCTATTGGATTCATCTGTAGAATTAATTGTTTGTGTTGGTGTTTGTGACGATGGAACCGGTGAGCCTTCATAACATCCGGAATCTCTAGGAAAATGTCTTCGACCAAATGGAGATGATGCGTGTTTTTTGTTGATATTATTTAAACGAGCTTCATCATTTTCTGAACTAGAGCCAGCAACATCACCATCAGAGCCTGTAAATGAAACGTAAATTATGTAACATAAAAATTTTTGGTATTTTCGAACTAGTGTTAGTCGGAAATTACAAGTCTACAAATATGTTACTCAAGAAAACCCTTTCATCTATGTCTAAGGCCTGCTATTGACTTACTTAAATATCAATGAAAATCGTTGTTTATTGAACTTAAACAACCTTTATAAAACTTTTAAAATATTTAGCATGTATTAAGGGAGAAAACATTTTTGATTGAAGTTTGTCTTTCAATTAAAACTCCCTTGATTGCTTTCTTCTCTGATAAATGCAAATACACAGAGGGAAGAACATTTTCTTGAAAATTCTAAAGAAGTTTCCCTTACAAACATCGCATAGATAGATACACACAAGAGTATGAAGAATTTTCTACGTTCTTAAGGTATAACAGAATACTTAGATGTTTATTAATATCAACAACAGAGCATTTGAGCTATAAAACAGGTGAAAAGTATAACGAACACAGTTTTGAACGAGGTAGGGGCTTATTGTCTTGTTAATGGAAAGTTTGTACTGCATTTCGTACTTTCTTGTTTTTTTAACTCCTCTGCTCTACCTAGCAATTCTAGCAGAATTGATGTTTGGAGGTTTGGCATATACACCAATGCTCAAAAGAACTGAAAATTTACGTACTGTTTGTATCATACAGCACAGTAGGAGCAAGGAACCTACAAGGCTTAAACTATAGTCATAAAAGGTAAATAAAAAATAACTGTGATTTTATGGAACCTTTATCTTGGGAGCTCTCTTAGGTTCTGTGTTCTTACCCAAAAAGGATATGTTCGGTGACTTGTACAATGAAACAGTTCCAGATATGTGTATATACGTTTAAACGAAACGACTGGTTTGTTTGGTAGGTAAAAGAGATTTTGCGCTTGGGTTTCGGTTTATATGAATACCTACAGCAAGTAAAGTCTCATACTATAAATAAATTTTTGGAAGGAAAATTTTCACACCGCAACAAAATAAAGTACCATCAAAGGAACGGGCTGTTGACTGGGTTGTGAACTCTTTGGTCGCAAAGAAGGTGGTGTTTTTATTGATCAATAATTTCAAAAGATTGTATACAAACAAATCCTGTTGGAATGCGATGTCAAGTGTTTGCACATGTTGCGTTGCACACATTTGAATATCGCTAGGACGCTAGCGTGGCGTCGGTTTGTACACCGTGGCGTCAGTTCAATCCTGACCACGGTCGTGTAGTGTATCTTTATTCGTATGTTTATGTTTATATATTATAAGTTAATAAAGTCAAGTAAATTAAATCATAGCAACAGGTTATGGGCCCAGACGAAAAGATTTTAAGACCCAGTGAAAAAAAAGAATTTAAGACTTAGTGAAAAAGACCTTTAATATATGTATACATAAAAGTTTAATATCTGGTGTAAATGCCCACGTGAACAATAAAAGTGAAAATTGGTATAAAAACAAAGACTACGAATTAGCGCGTCATTTAATAGAAAATTTCGAACGATCAAGCGTGAAATATTATACGGAAGAGTGAAAAACGCGATAAAGAGCAATATTTGTAAAGTGAAAAACGAACATTTCTATAAATAGATACATATTCATATTCCGTATTAGTTACGAAAATCGAAGAATGGCTGAATTTAAACCAGCAATTGAAAAATTAAATAGCGCGAACTACGAAGTGTGGAGTCAGAAAATTGAGATGCTCCTGATTAGGGAAGACATGTGGGACGTTGTCGAAGAAGACACTCCAGCGACTCCAAACGACGCGTGGAAAAAGAAGGATCAAAAGGCTCGGGCAACAATTGGATTGTACGTCGACGACAGGCAACTCAAAATTCTAAAGGGTTCAAAGTCTGCAAAGGATTCATGGTCCAGGTTGCAAAAACACCATCAGTCGAATTCATTCTCGACTGTTGTTCATCTTTATAAAGATGTCTTCAATTTGCAATTTTCGGAGGGTGGCGATTTAGAAGGTCATGTAGACCGCATGACTACGCTGTTCGACAGGCTGGGGGCAGTTGGAGAATCCTTGAAAGACAAGATGAAAGCTGCAATATTACTTGGCAGTTTGCCTGCATCGTACGGTCCATTGATCAACGGTATCGAATGTAAGGACGAGGAACAATTTACATTCGATTATGCGCGACAAAAGTTGTTAGAAGAAGAGAAACGGCGGGAAAAATGTCAGCGCATGTCATTCACAGATAGCAACGGAGAAGCGGCTTTGAAGACGGAGTTCAGGAAGAGGTTTCAACATCCAAAACAACGTCATCAAACACATCAAGGTGACAGCGATGCTTGCTACCATTGCAAGCAAAGCGGACATATTAAACGTAATTGTCCGAGGCTGAGGGGTAAATCAAAAGGGAAGGCTCATAAGGTATCTGAGCAAAACTCAGCTGATAGTCAAAAGGAATTTGTTTTCTCAGTAAATGAAAATAAATTTGGCAAAACTTGCATATCTGTGGAACAGGACGAGCGGAACGAGAATTTGTGGTTGGTTGATTCAGGAGCAACTAGCCATGTATGCATTGTCAAAGAACTTTTCACGGCAATCGATGAAAGTGTGAAAGGATATATTGAATTAGCAGATTCAAATAAAAGAAGTCCGGTGCAAGGCAGAGGATCTGTTAATATCCAGAACTATGTTGACGGTGAAAAGTGCAGTTTCAAACTGGAAAACGTGTTTTATTGCCCTTCACTGAGTGTCAATCTCCTCTCAGTGCATAAAGTAGCGCGGAATGGCGTTAAGGTCGAGTTCAAGGACGATGAATGTACAATATCTCGACAACAGCAAGTATTGATCAAAGCACGAGTTGGGCCAGGAACACAAAAATTGTATGGTTTCTTCGCGATGAATCCTCCTGCAGCAAAATTGCATTCAGTCAGAATCGGTGAAACCAACAACGTTCTAAAAGGAATACATGGGGTTGACTGCATCCACGCGTGGCATCGAAAACTTGGTCACAGAGATCCAAGTGCAATAAAAGCATTGTGCAACAAAGATCTGGCGAAAGGAATAATCATTAAAGATTGTGGAGTAATCGAGGCTTGCGAGGTGTGTATTAAAGGCAAAATGGCGAAGTTACCGTTCCCAAAAAAGACAGAACATCGTGCTGCAGAACGTCTGGATTTGATACACACGGATATATGTGGACCAATGCAAACTGCTACACCGGGAAAGAAGAAGTATTTGATGACACTCATTGATGATTGTACCAGGTATGCATTCGTCCAATTTCTGCAAACTAAGGATGAGGCTTCGAGGTGCATCAAAGATTTCGTAAAAATGTCACAAACGAGGTACAACAAAACACCACGTTGTATTAGATCTGATCGCGGTCTAGAATATAATAATTCTGATTTACGAAATTTTTGTACCAACGAAGGAATTAAAATTGAATATACTGCAGGATATTCGCCACAGCAGAATGGAGTGGCTGAACGTAAAAACAGGACTCTTATGGAAATGGCAAGATGTATGCTATTCGATGCCAGTCTGGAAAATAAATATTGGGCTGCAGCAGTCAACACGTCCAATTACTTACAAAATCGTTTGCCAACAAGGAGTTTAGGAGACATGACACCTTATGAGGCATGGTACAACGACAAACCGAGTTTGCACCACATACATATTTTTGGCAGCGAAGTCTACATTCATATTCCGAAAGAGCAACGTCGCAAACTGGATAAGAAAGCCGAAAAACTTCTTTTCATGGGATACTCAGAAGAATCTAAAGCTTACCGTCTTCTGGAGAAGGATACACACCGCATTAAGATAAGCAGAGATATCGTGTTTCTGGATAAATACCCGAAGAAAGATTCACATATGACGCAACCTAATGAAGTCGTGTATGTACCAAGTGATTCCTGCGATAAAGAAGATTCATCAAGCGAAATAAACGCAAATCAAAATAGCTGCAATGAGAACGCAAACTGTCGACGATCAAACCGTGCCAACCGGGGGGTACCACCTGATAGATATGTACCTGGAAATGATATGCACCACAAGTTCGCTTTGGGTATCTCGCGAGTAGCTGTGGCACCTAATGAGGACCCCAGAACGGTATCTGAAGCGTTATCAAGACCAGATAAGGAACATTGGAAACGGGCAATGGACGAAGAAATTAATTCTTTGTCACAGAATAAAACGTGGGATATCGTACCAGCTCCTGAAGGAAGGAATATCGTTACGTGCAAATGGGTGTTTAAAACCAAACTGAATGCTCAAGGTGAACCCGAACGATATAAAGCCAGATTAGTAGCAAGAGGATTTTCTCAAAAATATGGGACAGACTACGATGAGGTTTTCGCCCCCGTCGTACGACAGGCAACTTTTAAACTTCTTCTCGCTGTTGCAGGAGCCAAAGGTATGACCATTAAGCACTATGATGCTAAGACAGCATTCCTTAATGGAGAGTTAAATGAGGAGGTTTACATGAGGCAACCAGAAGGATATTTCGAAGCAGACAAGAAAACAATGGTTTGTCGATTGAGGAAGGGCTTGTATGGTCTTAAACAAGCAGCTAAACTGTGGAACGACAAACTACACAGCATCCTGATCTCAGCTGGTTTTAAGCAGAGCAATGCAGATTATTGTCTCTATACAAAAAAGAAGGACGAAGACACCATAATCATCATTGTTCATGTCGATGATTTTCTTATCGCTTCGAGGAGGGTGGAATCAATCGATGAAACCGCCGAAATACTCAAATCAAAATTCAACCTCATCGACCTAGGATTGTTAAGTCGCTATCTTGGAATTGAAGTCCAGAAGAACAAGAATGGATTTTATTGCATCAAGCAGTCGCAATATATCGATACTATTTTGAGCCGTTTTGGATTGACTGATGCGAAACCAGCCAACGTACCGCTTGATGTAGGTTATTTAAAGATGCGTGACAAAAGTCCACTAATGGAGAACAGCGAGATATACCAGCAGCTTGTTGGAGCCCTTCTATATTTGGCAGTAAACACTCGTCCGGATATTGCTGCAAGTATTACTATTTTGAGCCAATATAATAAGCAGCCAACATCAGCAGACTGGAATGAAGCAAAAAGGGTTTGTCGCTACCTTTCTGGAACAAAAGGAGTTGAACTAGTTCTTGGCAATAAGGACGGCAAGCAGGATTTAAAAGGCTACTCCGATGCAGATTGGGCAGAGAATCGAACTGATCGTAAGTCGAATAGTGGATACATTTTCAAGTTCCACAATGCACCGATCAGCTGGGCGTGTCGCAAACAAACTTGTGTAGCTCTGTCATCAACTGAAGCCGAGTACGTTGCCTTAGCTGAAGCAGCTCAAGAATGTATGTGGCTACGTCGTGTTCTTGAAGATTTTTCGTACAAACAGGAAGCTCCGACCATCATCTTCGAGGACAACCAAAGCTGCATGAATTTGATTAAAAACAAGAAATTTAGTAACCGGACGAAGCACATCGACACGAAGTATCATTTCGTAAAGTCGTTGTGTGAAGAAGGCAAACTGAATCTGCAGTATTGCCCAACGGAATTTATGGTCGCCGATATGCTAACAAAGCCTCTACGAAGAGTTAAATTAAAGGAACTTGCATTGGAATGCGGCCTGTCAGTCGTTTGACCTGAAGATTGACATCGAGGAAGGGTGTTGGAATGCGATGTCAAGTGTTTGCACATGTTGCGTTGCACACATTTGAATATCGCTAGGACGCTAGCGTGGCGTCGGTTTGTACACCGTGGCGTCAGTTCAATCCTGACCACGGTCGTGTAGTGTATCTTTATTCGTATGTTTATGTTTATATATTATAAGTTAATAAAGTCAAGTAAATTAAATCATAACAACAAATCCAGTAGCAATGGGTTTAACATTTCTCTCCCTCTATAAATATTTGATTATATTATATTTAAGAAAAATATCTTATGAAAAATTTACTTTACTTCATCTGCAGTTCAAATTGAAGGTGTATCAGCATTTTGGCAGTGTTTTCTCTCATTTGGTTATCAAAAACATACCAACAGTACGCTGTTTTTTGATCATACTTTACGATTTTGAATTTTTTAAAAGCAAATTAACATTTTCAGGCATTTATTTTTATACCCTAGTGAGTGCAGTATTTTAAAAATACCATTATGTGACTGCGTCTTACAGTATATTTTTATAATTTGCTTTTTAGCACTTTGTTAGATCTTAAACTCTAAGGCTTTTAAGTCTGATAATCTGTCCCCAAAGTACATCAACTGTTTCCTGCGCAAAACATATTAAGGCCCTTAACGAAATTTTATTAACTTTCCAAATTGACACTTACATACGACTCTGAAATGTGAATTTACTACATGGTTATGAAAGCATAACATCAGCTCCCAAGAGGGATACAATGTGGTTATTACAGCGTCATGAAAATTACTAAAATCAGTGTTATATTGAATGTGGCTTTTACATTGTTTTGAGTTTTTGAATTTCTGCTGGCTAAATTTTTAAGAGTACCTACTACTCTCAATTTCATTTTAGTTTCTAATTTTATGGAAGAAGAATATTTCTTAAGGTTATAAGATAACTATTATGGTTTATTTATTTAACAGAAGTTAATAGTTTTAACAATTATAGTGTACATATGAACTTACATTCTATGTCATGCAGTAACTGCACTGCTGTTAGAAGCTTTGCTCTATGTTCAGCATTAACGATTCCTAGATAATCTAAATCGGCTGGTTCCAGTTCCTTGAAAAGTTCTAAGTCTTCATAACTAAAATAATAGGAAAAAGTTAAATGAGATAAAATCAAAATTAGCTGAGGCTAAAGAGTTGCAAAGATACACACCCATTTAAAACGAAAACCGATGTATACTCCTTCAAACCAATACGAAACAATAAATCTTCAACAGAATTTGGGCCAGCGTTGTTTGCCAAACGACTATGACTCTTGTTGAGACCCTTTGCACGTTGCTCTGGCAGTACTTCAACGTTGATAAATTTAAAATGTCCTACACGACCATGACATCGTCCTCTCCATATACCGGACGCATTCATGGATAAAACTTCAATAATATCACCTTTCTGAAAACACAAAAGATATTGACATCAAATTAAGAAAGCCTTAAAGTATTTTGATTGAATTATGTAGGTATAATGTGGAACTATACGAAAATGCCTAAAGTCATGATATAGTTTACTGCATCTGAGTGAAAGTTGATGGAACAAAGACTATACCTTGAAACGAAGTGCTTCTTTATCATATGGATTAGGTAAACTATCGACAAGTGCCTTAGCTCTGCAAATTGATGGTATCGATGTACGATCCTCCGTTGATATAGAACTATGCGGACTTCCGGGACGGACTAGTGCTTGTGTGCCTGAAACAGCATGAGAATATTAGAACACTTTCCATTGAAAGAGTAGACTGCATCAAACTTTCAAAGAATACATATCTAGCTACATGTATCTACGTGTATTACTATATGTATAATTGAATCTATAAAGTTTCTATATAGCTTTGGAAACTTTTTGACCCCACACCGATTCGATACACATACATTTATATATAAAACGATACTTACTCGAACCGGATGCACTTGGTAAACTTTCAACAGAACTAGCAGAACATGCGAAAGCCTGGTCACTTATACTTCCTCTGTCTGTATTATCCTGCGAATTACTAAAGTCTCTTGATGTGTCCTTTGTAGCATTGAAGCTTCTACCGTTTTCGTTAAAGACACCAATTTCCTTTGGAGAGCTTCGCATTTCATTTGGCTGCAATATAACATAAATGAGAAAATGTTAAGGTGGAAAACTGGCTAAACGTAAAAAAGATTCACAGCAAGATAAAAGACTTTTCCTTTTAAAAATTATATTACGATAAGAATTAGAGTAGAAGAAAGTAAAACAATGAACAAGAAAATAAAAGGATAAATAAAAGAGAATCGGAGGAAAACCTCCGAAAGCTAGAGAAGAATGAATAATTTCTAAAGAAGTTGAAAACTTTATATGGCAATGGAAGTGGAAGGATTTGATTGTACGTGTATTGTTAAAGAACATGATGGAGAAAAGGAAGTGATTTAGGACTGATGATTAACTTTGACAAAACTTTGCACTAAAAAACAAATGATTAGGAAGCTCTTAGAATTCTTTTAATGCTCAAGGCGGTGACTATCTCGAAAAAAGGATATTCAATGAATTAAAAGGGTTTGAGCAAAAACTTTGAAGGACATCAAAATACAAGTTAAGGTAGAAAAATTAGTGAGCATTCTTTCCTTTGATTTACCTAATTTGCGTATTTTCTAGGGTATGTATAATACAATCGTGCCATTGTTATACAAGTAAAAGGATAATGCTCCGGGTTACAAAACCAGAATGTCATCCCCATCACATACTTACATGGTGCACAGTTGCCTTCTGACTAATCGTTGTCCCCTTGTGGGGTCCATTCTTTTTGCTCTTTACTAAATTTGGTATTCCCCGAGTTGCGGCTATGTCGTCCTCATAATCGGATGACGGGCTTGGCGAAAGCGAGGGTGATTCTCCAATTCCTCCACTGTGTGTTCTATAACGGGCTGTACAATTGTTTGTTCCGATCTGTAACGAAATACAAAACAGCAAGCATTTTAGACAAGTTCTTCGTAATTTGTTATAATTTCATTGCATTGACTAGAGTTGTCCTGCTGTCAAATAACCTTCATGTCACTCCAGATGTCATATAATACAATACGCTTCGGATATCGTCACTAATACCAGTAACAATCGAAAATCCCATAGACTTACCCCTTTGGCTAAGTATCAGATACGTGGCACGATGTTTCGTTACCCGAGTCGAAATTTAAACCTTATTTAGAAACTTTTATGCCCCAAATTGTAGTTTTAAATATAATTAGGACCCGATTGAACCCCTGAAAATATTTTTAAATGTAATTTAGGCCCCGTAGGACCAAACGAAAATATTTAAAATGTAAATAGTGGTCAACAGGTCCCGTGGAAAAGGTGTTAAATGTGGTTTTAGTCCCGCAAGTTCGTCCAAACCAATTTCAAACATAGTTTTTGACTAATAGGTCCTAAAGAAAAGTTTTAAAATATAAATTGAACCCGATAGTTCCCGAAGAGAAAGAATTTGAATGTAAATTTGGTTCAGTAGGTCCTCACAAACGATTTTGCAAATAGTAACTTACTTTATTGAACAATATAAGTTATATTAAGAACAATTTGAAATAAATGAGTTGTAGGTATGAATATTGATATAAGTATTGGTTTTTGAGCTGTAGGTATGAACGTATGGCTAACTAATTCAGCGTCTACTGTGCGAATCTGTGAACTCGAGTTCTACAGATCAAAGTCGCCAGGTTGAGTATATAAGTTAGTGCTGTTCCTGTTAATGTTATTAGTTCGTGTCAAATAAAGTTCGCGTATACAGTGTGAAATTAGTGCTCTATTATAATGGCTCCGAAGTGCCTTTGAACTTCGAAAATAGGTTTAATTTATTGGATTGATTCTCCAGATTGTTGACCAGGAGGGTAAGTCAAAAAAAATTCTTTTCATATCGGCCACTTTATATGTACAATATCTTGATTCTTAGTACCTAATCGTGATCTTCAATTTTTTGGGAGCATACTATTACGCATAGAAGAACTTTTCCAAAAAGAAGGGGATTTGATTCAACAAAGATTTCGGAACAGTAACTGACACCGGAATTAAACAAAGTTAGTTGAAAATTGTTTAGTTATAATAAACATCTTTTTAATCTGTTCATCACTATATTAGATTTTTTTTTGTTTTTAGGAGGAGTTTTCACCTAGCAGTGGAATTTTTCTTCCTGCTTCCAAAATAAAAGGCGTTATGAAAAAATCAAAATGCCAAAATGACACATTTATTTGGAGAAAATAGGGAAGAAAAGAACGTTTTGGAGGAAATCAATGGTGAACTCTTGGGGAACGTTTCGAGAATTCCGTACCACAATTCACAAGTGGGGAATGATGATCTTTCCGTACCTGTAAACAAACAACTTATATATTATGACTTGTGACCCAATTATTAGACTATTTACTTTTAAAGAACAGGTATAACTTAATTTTTAATTAATAATTACTTCTTTTCTTAAGTATTGTATTAAATAAGTGTAATTAAATATTTTTTATTAAAAATAAATAATTAAAATTTTTTCCAAAATATTTTAAAGTATATTTGAGTACCGTAGGTCCCAAATCGGCGCATTTGGGACCTATTTACGGTTTAAAGAACTTGTGGTCCCTATTTATAGTTTAGAGATCTTGTGGGACCTATTTATGGTTAAAGGATCTTGTGGGACTTAATTACATTTTGCTCATTTGTCCTATTAGGTCCCGAAGTGGGACCTAAATACAGCTTATGAATCGTATTTAAGGTCCAAAACCTCCGAAAGCGGACATACCCGGCACTTGCAGGTCCTAATTAGTGTTTATTATGTATAGAATTTCTTTTATAAATTGTAATTTAGGTCCCTGAGTCCCACTAGGGACTTAATGGGCTTAAGGAAAGTTTAAATTTCGACTCGGGTACAAGGCTTACATGGTTTTTATTTGTTCCGTTTTATATTTCTGATGTTGAATGTTGATATTGTTAAAAAAAGGACTTTCACAAAGATGTGAAGTCTTGTTTTTGGAATTAAGGGTTGTTTATCTCAGGGTTGTTCGTGCAAACAATTCTGTAGGTTGACATGTGCCAATCGGTTCATGTGGATTGAGTGATTCCATGAAGACTTAGCTTCGATAGATGCCTGTATCCATAGATAGATGGATCAACGGATGGATGGATGGATGAATGAATGGTTGGTTGGGTTGAAGAATAAATGGATGTTGGAATAGAACCAGATCACTTTGTATTTCCAGTTTCTTCCGTTACTGTAGCTACATAATTTTTATGTTTTATACATGTGTTTCATTCATTTCAAAATCAATATTGCCTTGTATTTGCTCTTCAGATGCGCAAAGAAATTTGAAAATTTCTGATTGCTACATCTGCCCTGTTTCATAGCATTTTATATGTACTGTCTTCCGTACTGATTTCCACGATTTTTCACAGAATTTTTGCGTTACATTCATTTCACAGTACAAAATCAAAAAATTCAAATTTATTTTTTTTGACTTTCAGTTACGTTTGCTTATCTTGTGTTGAGTATCTTTATTGAATTTTAACTCTGACGCCTGACTGAGAACTACTGAGTGCTGATTAAAAATTTAGTACAATCAAAATTATGTCTTACTATATTAATCTTACTTATCAATTAGAAAAACAAAAGGGCTGCCTATAGAAATGAACAATTTGAGGTCGTCTTATTCGGTTGCATTTCACAGTATGGTGGCCTAATTCTAATTGTTTCTATTCACGTTTTATACATTTGAAAAATCTGCATGTATTTTGGTCCTTGATAGCTCTTAAACCATATCCTACGAACCGTCAAAATTCGAGGGTTGGAAAAAGTAATGATTGTGATTTATGAGCTTTTTGTTGTAGTAATAACCTCAAAATTTCTTTAATTATTTAAAACAAAAAGGGTAAACGAATTCCTTGGAAGAAAAACTTTTAAAACTTTTCAAACATTATAACAAATCAATATTTAATTTAACAAAATATCACAGGCAAACTAATTGACCCTTAAGAAATTTCAAAGAATGTTCATAAAATATTCAAGAGAACAAATTAAAAGTGGATTCTGTAGCATTTATTATTCATGCGTGATGAGAATATATTGATGGCATAAGATGGGAGTAATGCTTTCTATATCATTTACGAAAACTTTTCAAGACTGTATAAGACACTAAAGTGGCAGTTTTAATGTTTGCCGAGAATCGATACTCTACTACTTTCAAGAATTGAAACTTTCGTCCTGGAATGTATTGTCGTAGAACATATATCCAACCAACCACAACATAAATCTCACACAACATAATGTTTTCTTCAGGATTTATTTGAATAAACTCGAAAGTTCTTTAACTCAGTTTAAATGATAAACTTTCATCAGAAACTTTTACAAAGTAATTTAATCTCTGTCTGACAGCAGCAAATAATTTAGATTTCATCCTTCAGCTTCAAAATACTTGAAGGCTTCCACGGACGGGATACTTTTGATCGTATGACAATGTTGAAGAAGACTGAAATGAAGGAACACCTCAACCCTTCGTCAAAATCACTGTTAATGATGTGACCATCCACCATCAGTAAACTTATCCTTTGGGAATTCGGATCATTAAAAATGCATGCACATACAGCGAAAAGTTTTAAGCGCGTTGCATCCAAACTTTGATTTTAATGCAGCGAGGTACATTGGGGGAATATTAATTGATCTACGCAGCGCTTTTAATTCCTTTCAAAACTTTCATGTTTCTCACACCGAAATGTAATTTATATAACTTGATTTCCTGAGAACGAATGAGAATGTTGTTCCTTATTATATATAACATCAACATCAGCATTTTATTGACACATAAAAATCAATGGAATATTTTAGTCGTTGTAAAAGGATATTACTCCTTAGAAAAAAATTATATTACTCACCGAAACTGTACTCAGACGGGACGTGACACTTTGAAGGTCCGAAATAGATCCCGCGTAGTCACCACTTTCCCTATCATGAGACCTACTTAGAAAAAGAGAAATTAAGGATAGATTTTTTTATAGAAAAAATAGATTTGAAAAGCGACATAATGAAATATAACAAACGAGGAGAATAAATAAGGTGGAGGGTGATTTTAAATGGATCGGATCGGACCACTGAGTCTATTTGTGTCCCTAAAGAATAACAAACGTTGATTTATAGCTGTGGGATGTAAAGTGAAAAGGACTCAAAGGTTTTTTTCTAATTTATGAAACAAAATATAAACCCTAGAAAATTAACCAAAGTTATTCTAACTGCCATGTTTGGTTTGGTTTTCCAGCATCCATTAATCGTTCATCATCCTTTTCCGACCTTTAATTGACACGTAGCGGTCCTACCGTTGTCACAACTTTCACGTGTTCGATTTCAATGAAACGTGGAAGCCTTAATTGGCTGGAAAAGGAGACAAGAAAGACCAAACCATGGTGAAAGTGGACAAAAAGGATATAAACTTGCAGAAAATATTTGTTTCAATAACCTTTTTTCTTTCTGGGAAGGTTAAACTTACCTAGCATGGGTTAAAGGTATTATTGTCGGTGGATTAGGTGGCTGTTGTGGTACGATAAGACCTCTTCGAGTGGGACCTCTTTGGGGCAGGGATATATCACCGGCTGATCTCAATGAAATGACACCAGTTCGTTCCCTTGAGTTCGACGTGAACCGGACTCGTCCACCCTAAAATGAAAAAAGGAAAAAAATTGTAATGTAGATGTCCTGAAATATAAATTTCGTTTTATGTTTTATATCGAGAAAAGCATTTTAATATTCACACACATTCCCAAAAAAAGGTATACGCATTCTTTAAGGAAAAGGATAATAAACTTCTTTATTAAGGACAGTTGACCTTTGATGATTTTGTGGCGAAGTACCAATGAGAGGTTAAGTTGGATTACCCTTTGGTTTACAATAAAACTTTTACGCCTGAATTCTCAGGCAAACCCGAGGCATACCCCAAAACTTTGAAAGGTTCGCTATCAGTTTTGCACCAATTGGATGAAGTTTTGAAATCAACTTCTCAAAGATACGGTTTTTTAAATTCGTATCTTGGCGAGGGTAACACAAACCAATTTGGAAAGATTACACTCCCTAGATTTGGAAGGCATAGTATAATACCTACGTAATCATAGATATAGCGTACCTTTTAAATTCTTCAACTGCTTCCAAGACAACGCAACGATAGCCTGCCAGTTTATTTTATAAAATGAACCAAAACTTCAACATTTGAGATTTGAACGTCGAACATTCTTCGATAAGACTATAAAGGATCAATAACCAATAAGAAAGGAAAAAGTTATGGTTTTTCAGTTTGGCCGTAATCGTGTTATTGCTATCCTAACCAACTGAACATCCCAGATCCTGTCAGGACTGATTACGAAAACCAAGAAATGGTGGTGAGTTTCATAAGAAAATTGTTTTTTTGTAGCAGTATCCTTTCCTTCATATCATGGTTTTTCTAGTTAGTTTTCTATTGGCTTTATACGGTGTCAGTTGATTTGATCCTTTTTCACTCTTTTCAATATTTTCACTTTAACAGACTTCGGTTTTGTCTGTCTGTTCACTTTGAAGTTTATTTGAAAAGTTGAAAGGTACTTGAAAATTGCATTACATTTTGAATTACAAATCTTCAAGAATTGATACTTGAAGGTGATATACTGTCAGATATTGATATATCAAATACCAAGTGTAAATAGAGTAAGAAAAGATCTTTCAAGAAGGATATACCGGACGTGATGCAGTTGAAACTTGGGAAAAAGTGTGAAATTGAAAAAGGATTTTTGCTTTTGTTTCAAATAATTTTTGAACTGAATAAAAACAAAATTTTGATTGAATTTATACATCTTGTTTAAAGAAACTTTTAAGATTTTTAATGAAACTACCAAATTATTGAATTGTAATTGGTAACACTTTTACGAAACTCTAATAATTTATTTCCTTCCAACGAAAAATCATGACTTGGATAATGAATAGTTGATAAAGTAAACGAGCCCTAACCGATGGTAAATACTTCCATTACAATTCACGAACAAAACCAGCAAAAGACAAAATACAGAAGGGGATATGAACACAGCAAGAAATAGATTTGTTGTCTAAAAACACGTAAGACCTGGCTAACTATCTACATTCTAGTCTTTTTTGTTCCTAAATTATTTAATAAGATAAAAGCGTTCAGGAAATTCTGTGTCCAATAGACAACGATCGATGATATAACAAACAAAAGGAGAAATTTAGCTTAATTCTCCTTTATCATATCAATAAATTCTGAGAACATAATTTAAGCAATTTACGAAAATATATTACGTTATTTTGGTGTCGTACTAATGTAGGTGTTTCGCTGTTTTCCTTTTCCAGCTTTAATAGCATGAAAAACAAACGAAACGAGGTCATTTGGGGTTAACTCACAGGGAAAACGCTATCGTATATTTTAACCTAGTTCAGATCAAGTGCAAAAGCTCAAAACGAAAAAGGACTCTTTGGCAAGGACTTCGTATGTTCATTAATCAAACCAGAACGACCACTTGAACGAATAAGAATAACAATAGTACGTTATATAACAAACAACACAAGTCACAAAAAAGAGAAATTTTACTAATAGTAAATTGACATGCATTTTGGCTGTATAAGGTTTCATCGTATTTCATAGTATTCCTAGGTCACGATCAGCTCTTGTCCTATGGTTCGGATAAGAATTTCTCAATGAAAAAGCTTAATGACCCTTGTGTGACCCACAAAAATTTAAGAGAATTCTTGTATTGTGGTCGTAAATCACTTGTCGAGATAAGCTTATATCATAATCTCTGAGGTTTTCAATTATGTAATTTGTACAAACGGTTAATATACACCAGAGCGAAGTGAAATTAGCACGCTCGAAATTTCGTGCAAATGTTATTCCAGGCGATATGAGGTAAGCTGAATTAAGGTACTCGTAATATTTTTAGATTGCAATTGAGGGTAATATGCTCTAAATAAATGTTTTCAATTATTACCTGAATTGTAGCCGCAGGACCTGCATTTAATCCAGACATCAGAAAGTCATCAGGATCACTTTCATATGGCGGTTCATCATACCAGTGTCCTTGATGATGAATACCACCAAATCCATAAGCACCGCGAATAGCATCATCGTACATGTATGTATCATCTGAATTTAAAGATATCAGTTTGTGAATATAGTAACAAGACCTTTTACAAAATAAGTAGAGCTATAAAACCTATATTAATACAATTTATAATAAACAAAATGGTTTTAGGTAACTCTTAACCACAGTGTACTTATGTAATATACATATGTACTAATCATATCCATATCCATATCCATATCCATCAAACAAATACGCAAACAAACTTTTTATCTTTATCTTTGCTTATACGAATAAATTTAAACATAAACATGTTATGCGGTTGAAGATTTGCACAAAAACTCTGTCTGTTTATGCGGAAAACACCTCAGAGTAACCAAAAAACAAATCCAAAATCCAAAACAAAAACCGAAAATGGCAGAATACAAAATTCAAAATAAAAGTTCATAAAAGCTTCCCGAGGTTCGAAAGAAGAAACCGCTTTTTATGATATTTGTGAGTTCCTAAAGTGTCTGCATTCATATTATATATACACGAGAACATTTTATAGTACAACCGTAAACATATCCATAAATGTGAACATACACTACACATATGAATAATATGAATAAAGCTCTGTTGTTTGCATTTGGCTATGGGATTAGCCTTTTAAAACTAGACATCCTACAAGGATATGATTATCACAAGAGTATAGCTAGTAGAGAAAAGCTATTGTTGGTACGAGTATGCAAATATGATTTTTTTATAGCATCAATTAGTGTTTTTATGGTTATTTATGCAAAATGATTTTCAAATGGCTCAGTGAATTTTATGTTTGACAAATTACTTTGTGGATGGTTGGGTAGTTGTGATATGCAGGAGATGAAGGTTATATCAACATGGTGAGTGTAACAAGTAAATGTAGATTTTAAGGAAGCAGTTTTTGTAATACTATGTAGTAATGAAAACATATTGGCTTAAATGTAGTTAAATATGCAAAACAACTTACCCATTCTTCCTTCTCGACTCATTTGCAAAAGTCCTTGCCGTATGTCACGCAGGATCTGGAAATGAATTTAAGTAGTTTAGTTAATTAATCACTTTGAATTTATTAAGCATGAAAGGTTTCATCATATTTTAGCCGAATCTGGTGATATTTCGGAATCACTTGAGAAAGTTTTATTGATAGATGTTATAGTGAAACTGGCAACATTTTGATTATATGCCAGAATGGTGACATAAGTGCTATGGTATGTGTGAGTTCATAAAATTATATTGATTCACACAGGATTGTTACTGTCAAAAGTTGAGTTTAAGGATCAGCATATGAATATTCGAGGAAATCTTTTAACAAAAATTCGGTTCAAAAACAGGGAAATCGGTTGTACTTTACTTGGTTTTCCTTTATAACATACAAATAAAAACATAAATGTATTTAATGTGAAGCGGAAGACGTTCATATACAAGATATGGTTATTGTACCAGCTATGATTTTTGAATTTTTCATCTCATGTCAATTGTTGAAATAAAAGTTGATTATTTTGCGAACAAATTACGTAGAAGCTACCCAACAAAAATCCTTTTTCCCCAGAACACAATATCAAACATTCAAGTTGGTATAACAATGTGAACTCGTTAGAATACATAAAATTCAAGGGTCCCAAATTCAGTATATTTCCAGGAACAAGGATATATTAGAATATTTACAGTCACTTTTAAACAAATGCTGCTATACATCAAAAAAATAAAATTTTCTTTTATGATATTCTTTGTCACAAGGTTCCACATATAATAGCAATGTATCTTGTATGTGACAATTTGATGTAATATGGAGTAATTTAAATAAAAAACGTTTTTGTATATTTTCACAAATATCATAAAATGAAATGTACTTCGAATTCAAAATGTAGCAATAAAAATATTTTATATTTTCAAGATATGATTCCTTGTATTTGGCTAATAAATATAGTAAGAAAATGTAAGTACGTACAGTTATTTAGGGTTTTCGGTTAAACAAATTTGTTGGAAAAATATGTTTCCTATCATCAGAAATTTTGGAAATTTTAATATGTATTGAGGCAAGACAGCAAACCGACATTAACATAACAAAAAGTTAAGGAAACAAATAAAGGATATCAAGGCCAGAACCTGCCAATTCTACTCAGAGAGGGCTGCAAAGGACCAATAGGCGATAACTACAATAGTTAACATAACTTTCAATAAGTTAAAAGTGTGATTCAAGATGTAACATCGTTTTTGATGGGAAGATTTATAGATTTTGAGTAACATTAAAGTTGATTTTAGATTTTTACAATAAGTCTGATATTAGCAGCATTGAGCTTAATGTTAGTATGTACATATACTGAAAATATCAATTTTTAATCTAAACCCCTTCGGGATTGAGCTTTATTTCGTTTATTTTCCAAACCTGCTGAGGTCCAGTGGAATTATTCTTTCAAGATTACAGCATATACCATTTCTTGACACGTTATCTATCTTATTCCATATAAGATTCATTGCACGTCTGCATTTTTATTTTTAGATTTTTCAACATAGCAAAAATGGATGAACTTTATCAGAAGGACACAACTAGAAAGAAGAAGTAAAAAATTCTCTAGAGTCCTGTGGAAAGTGGAAAAAGGATTTTACTGTCGTGCAACTATTTGACTTTGAATACGAGAATGAATTATTGATATCTAATAGCTTAAAGCTATCGATTAGAAAATTTTGTTGTAGATAAGAAGCAGGTCCCGGAGTCCTTAAGGTAACACATACAAATTGATGTATGCGGATAGGTGCAGGACTAGAGTTAAGGTTGAAGATAAAGTTATGCAATAAAAGAAATTTTCTACGAATAGTTATGATGCTATAAAGTGAATGGTGAATATATAAAATGCACCAGAAGTAGGTACGTGTTATAAAAAAGCTATTTTAAAATTCACATCATCATCATTAAAAACACCACAACTACAACACAGGGATGTTAAATAGCAGTAACTCAACGCTAGCTATCGTGGCTGCTTAAGGGAAACTTTCAAGGGTATATGCACGACAAGCTTATCATCACTTAAAATGAAATCAAGTGGCTAAACGCTTTCCTTCGAAGTGAAACAATAATAGTTATAATAGAAGGTTAAAGAAGGTTTTTCTACCTCGTGTAAAAGAGTTTGGTGTTCTGTAAGAATAACTCAAAAGGACGTTATGAAAAAGGCAAGAAAAATGAATGCAAGTTTTGTGGAGAAGAATTTCAAACAATCCATGCATTTAGGGCACTTTTCGTGCTTTTATCATGAACCTAACTATTCGGTACGTGACTGCAAGTCATTCGCCGGTCATATAAATTGCATTGGCAAACTTCATACTCCAATGCGTCAAGAAAAGGACGAACGTTATCCTTTGTCTAGATTATTTCTGTAAGGTTTCATTGGGTTTCTTCAAAGGACAAAACGATCAAATTGATAACTCGAAGTTAAACTCATATATGAACTTATACGAACATTTGCAGACTTTTGAAGAGAAGGGTAAGTCGTGAAGCAAACCTTAGACATGCAAAGGGGAATTATGAGAATGAGAAAACTTTGGAAGGGATAAAAGTTCATATCCTCTGAATGCAACATGACGACAGTCAAGTTTATGAAAAAGCTATTTCATTCAGAATGTGTGCTTACTTCCTGTCCTATCGTATGTTGCCGTTGTGTTAAAGATACATTTTCTTAAAAATATTCAGTCTGCAGAGAGTGTGCTGTTGTGTGTCACCGTTTCATTTTACGATGCACTCATTTAGAAAGTAATATTAAGCAAACCCTTTAACGTTATTTGAAAGTTTTTTGTCTCAAAGGATAATAAGCTCATGAAAACTAACACAGACACGATTGTGGAAAAAACTCACGATTGTGCATACATTTATTAAATATAAAGTTATATTATATTCTCGTTTGACCCCGAAAGACGACGTGCAGCAGACGTCACATTCCTTAGAATTGTTAGACAACCCTGTCGCGAGGGAGACATTTGCATTATGGAAAATATAAAAATTTGAATACTATCTTCATTCACTTATAAATTATTGTAGCACCATATGAAAATGTATTATATAAAATAAATTCCTTGAGGATATTATACAAATAAAATGAAATTCTCTGACTTACTTCTTCGTGTTCGCGTTGAAATTTTTCCTTTTTTCTCATCGCCTCCTGTACTTTTAGCTGGAATAATAAATTGAATAAGTTTTTTATTAACTTCAATTTGTATTTGAGAATAATAAAGTTATAAAACAAAAACAGACATTATTCATTTATGAGATTAAACGACTATATTACACTTTAAGCCAAATTACAAGTCGAAACAAATTAAATGTACGAGATGTTGTTTGTCATGGCAGCGTACAAGGAAGAATAATACTTGTACTCCATATACATAAGTGTATACAGCTAATCTTATGAAAATTTAATAACTTCGCTTCATATTGTTGCATTTGACCGTTGAAGACCACAAGGTTTCTAACAAGTGTAAGAGAAATATGCCATGCAAGAAACTTACAAATTGTATTTAAAAGAGTAGGAATTGAAAAGCGGTAAATGGTTCTAATGCAGATATTTAATATAAATTTAAGAGTGTGAAAATTTCACTTGCTAAAATATGTGTTTCAACAAAACTTTAAAATAATCACATTAAAGCAAATCCGTGCGACATAGCAAGTACACGGAAATTTGTATTAATAGACTTTCCGGGTCGGAACATAATTTAGTCATAATGTCAAGTTATGTAATGAACGTTGTTAAATAGTTTAGTAGATTTAGTATCTGAAAGTGAGTGCGTAATGTATCTACAAATACGTACGAGGGTTTACTACTGCAATTTGTCAGATAAGCTATGTCCCTTTTGATAGTGAATTGGTTTAATAAATTTTATATGTATAACAGCTACATATGATGATAACGCAATCTACTTGACGTTCCATTTACATGGAAATTATCAAAATCTGTAAAACGCTTAACTTTCCAAAGTTAAACACGTTTGCAATTTGTCACAACGTTTAACCCTGCAACTTTATCCTTAACCTTTGTAATTACTGTGCTTCAGCATAAATAATGATATTAGATTAAAAATTTTAAATTTGAATAAAAGTTAAATTTTTAACATTTGAATTAAACTACTGTTTTTTGTATTTAAATATGAATGATGTTGTAATTATATTGAAGGCTTCCCTCTTCTTTGTCTTTCGTGAAAAAATTTCGTTTAATTATTGTATTCATGTCTTAATTTATATCTATTCATGATTGACTTCATTCACGTAGGGTTGTCCTGTCGCGTCTGTTAAAAATTTTCAAACGGGAAACCAGAAAGCTGAGAGAATTGGGTGAAGACGAACGACAGCCGCAATTTAGTGGATGAACGATCGCCGGCTGAATTAGTGTGTAGTTGTTTTCTTTTTTTGTTCTTGTTATTACTACACATCCCAACGTCAACGCGAAAGTGATTTTTTCTTCCTTTCTCACATATGGAGTGATGCATTTCTCCTTCTCTGTTTGCTTAATTATGGATCCAACAATAGTGTTTATTGAAGAAGTGCACTTTGTGGAAGCTCTATGGGATGCGGAAATTCGAAATTAATTTATCGGGGAAGAGCTCTCACTTCCCACTTTGACGTTGGGATATGAACGTTCCTTTAAAACCTACAAATAAATGTTACTGAAATACAACCTAGATTCATGGCACAAAGCCTCATTTGAGGAAGACTGTCAAATACATCAGACGAAACGAAATCAAGGAATGTGAATCAAAAGAATCATATAACTTGTTTTTTATGACAAATATAATTGAAATATTTGTTTTGTATTCTTTAATTTTCAATGTTATTTTGAAAACAGCAAAACAACAAACCAGACAACATAAAAATCCTTGTTTACCACCTATTACAAATTCCATGCATCAGAGGAAGTTTTCGATTCAAGAGATATAACAAACAAAACTGAGACGCCTTAACCGATAAACTTAAAAGTTAAAGAAAAACATCAAATTCGAATAGTTAGGGTCAAAGGGTGAGTTTGTAAAAACACAAACACGATGACATAAGGGAAGACAAATCAAAAACAGCAACAACAACAACAACACCGATAGAACATGGATCTTACCCTCTGAATTGTTTCTTCGAAACTTTGTTGGGGAGCGCCGTTCATTGCCTGAAAATGCCTCAGTCGTTCAGTTCCAGTCTGAAATAGAAAAAAACCACAAAAAGTTGTACATTAAATCTTATTTGTATTTGTGAGGATATATATTGTTGTTTATTTTATATTTTTATTTAAGTTTTCCATGTGAAATTGTGTGAGTTGAAAACCGTTTTTCACTTTCAAACAAAAACATTTACGTTCCTATGGAGCTTTGTGGAGAATATCCCAGCTTTTATGGTTGAAGATTTTCGGAAAATTAATTAAACTTTGTTCCCCGTTTTCTTGGAAATTTCAACACTAATACAATGGAAAAAACCACACAAATGATGTAGAGGGAGAATTTAACAGAAACTTTATATCCAAAGGTATGGGCTAATGAACACCAGCAATTGAATCCTTCTTCATCCGGGGCTTTTACCTGCCAATCAAGGAGCATTCCAAGGAATGCTTTTCTTACTTCAAAAGGTGAGTTAAGAAAATCGTTCCATTTTGAATGACAAAATGCAATAGGAAACCATCAACCGGATGGAAAACACTTGGTTGGATTAGGGATAAACACTTTGCAAGAATTTTAAAACCGTATATTTGCGGTTCTGCTTTGTAATGAGTTAAACGTCGACTTAATCTGTTTTTCTGAAAGAAAATTTGATAAGAGGAGTTTATCAGTTCAGTTGAGTAGTTGAGAGAAACTTAGCTGGTGAATCTTTAATTAGTTCGTATAAACGATTCAGGTTTCTTCTTAGACAATATAGCGATTTGAATATTCCTTCTGACACTTATACGAGATGTTTAACAGTATTTCCCGTACATTGAGTGGAAGAACCACTAAGAGTTGACAGGACACGATTTTATGTTCTTAACTCAACAAAAGGACTCAAAATCTTTTCTAACAATTCACTTGAAATGCACTTATATGGTGCATCGTCCTGTTTATGTGACGGAAACTTTTATCCTTTTCTATAATATAACACTTTTTGTATAAACACTACAATGTTGCAATGGTAATGGAGTGCGTTTTGTTCACTTGAAATGAAACATTTTCCACTTCTGGTGCTATCATACAAAATCAACATTGTCAGAATTCAGGAAGAATCAAGAAAACAAAATGCAACAACAGTACATTCGGAAATGTCATATTATAGTTCTGTTGTGTTACTTCTTTCTCGTTTACTATATCGAGGGAGTGGAGGTTGAACGACGTCATTTGATTGAAAGACACTATAATTGCGATATGACCGATACAAATGCCATCTACTTTATATCAACATTAGGTTACCAAGTCAACGATTATTCAAATTTAACTTCAATTATCCTGGCACCTCCCTGAAACCTGAAATTTCCATTTGATTTGTATTCTAAAGTCGTACACCACAATTACTCCCTCAAAAAAGTATCCCGGATCGTCTTGAATGATTTACCCTTTATGAAGACACCAGAACGTATCAATTTCAAATGCTTCCAGGAGACATTTCCAATTTAAAATTTTAGTCATTCTGACACTAGAAATCACGTCCAGGCAGATGCAGATCAGATCCACTCACATGCCAAATAAACTCGATTTTCACCTGAACAACTTTGATATCCAAAGTGTCATAGAGAGGTAGATGTGAAAAAGGTTTTCGACGGAGGAAGGAGGAAAATTAGACCTCAATCGATTCGATTCTACATACTCAATAAAGTACAAGCTGACACCCCCTCGAAAGGAAAAGTTTTTCGAATTAGAAAGTACCCAAAAACGAAACATCTTCCCTCTATTAAGGGTAGACATCGTTTTATTTTTCGTTTCCCTTCTTTGCCATGTGAAAATCAACAATTTTCCGTTGAGTTTTTCAACTTGAATCGTCTAAAAAAAGAAATCCAATTCAACTTGCTTTAAAGTGATGACACTTAACTTGACTTTTTCTCAAACTACCAACACTTAAAGTTGTTACCCTGAAACCAATGAACTTTCAACGTAACATATCAACTCCATCCCTATATTTGGTTAGATTGGTGGTTCCTTGGCTTCATTTAGTTTGAATTTTTCCACCTACCCACTATAGTCGATCTGAATGTCGTTTCAGTCTCGAGTTCAGGTTTCCTCATCACGTTTAACCATCATCATCATTTGGTTAGATTTCCTTTTTTCATTTGCATTCCATGTAAAACTTTTCCGATTTTATAACTAGGCAATGCTATACAGCAGGAAAAAAATTGGTTGACTTCAAGTGGATACTGGAACTTTATCTACTCCACACTCAAGATCCAAGGGTGTCACAGGAAATTTGCAAATGAGAACGCAAATTTTGATCAGTGATACTTCAGAGTTTGAGAATCGTTCGAATGATTCAAAGATTGATTGAATAATGAATGATAGAAGACGAACAGATTACGGAAAAAGGAAGGAAAACGCAATTTCGTTTTAATAGGCTTAAATCAATCAAAAGGAAAAATCCTAAATTCAGGATACTTAAAACGGGCGTTACCTGTAAATTGAACTTTCAAAAACCTTAAGGGTAGTAAGAAACTGAAATTAATGCCGCGTTAAACATTTCCTCGTGTAAATATCACCTTTTGAATTTCAATTACAATCCGTGACGGGTTTGGCCTCAGGTTCAGATCCAGTTAAAACTATATACATATATATTTTAACGTGGTCACAAGAACAAACAGTTGTGGATATCGAGGTGATAAAAAATTTATATTCCATCGAAATTTCCGTCTGCTATATCTGATATACACATGTAGCATAAGTTTCCGTTTATGTGTGAAACGAATTAAAAATGTTAATTACTTCATGTTAAAAAATGGAATTTTTAAAACACATTATGATATTGCAAAAAACATCATCATAAATCTTACAGTGTGATTGGTTGTTGGTGTTATGTAATTCAATTAAGAGGATTGTATGCCTTTATATTTAAAGTTTTTTTTTAATTCCTTTGATAAGGATTAAAAATCCAGAGTGAAATCTTGTTTAAAATCATCACGAAAACTTCATTTATTCACGACGTAGACCACCTTAAACGACCCACAAATATTCCACTACTAATAATTGCGAACTATGTCATATATTTTGTGATATTCTCTGACGTGAATAAACAATCCCAATTCACTTATGACATCAGCAAAACTTCAAAATTCAAGAAAATGGCGGTTGTGTAAACAAAATTTTGATTGTCTTGGAATGTTTCCTCCTTGAATCTTGGCTATTTATGTATATCCTCTTAAAGTGGAAAATAGCTTGTGCTAACAATAGTTAAAAAAGGAGATGAATATTTTGTTGGAGGTGATATTAAATTCGCTACTAAAATTAATTCGTCGACAATTTTACCGCTGCTATTTTCTCAACATCCTTATTAAAGGATGTTTACATTCGGTTAATGGAAATTTATGCTAATTTCTACACATACAAGAAGTAATTGGCATGAACGCGATGAATGTGAATTAATTTACTGTGATGTCTTCAACTTCAAAAATGGATATGAAAAGATTTCCACGAATAAATGAAGGCAACAAAATACGAGTACTATCAAATATCTCATTACACACACATGCGGCTATCAATATGTAATTTTTGTTGTTTTATGTGTAAACATCTTTGATATGATCTCAAGTATAAGTTTTATCAGATATCAAACAAAATAAAACGTTCATCCGGAAAACAAAATGTTTTTGTACTATTATCCTTTTTGGGTATCTCAACGTTGTGTAATCTTAGTCCAAGTATCTTTTGATGATTTCCCTTTCCTCGTCAATTGTGTTTGTGTGCTATAAAAGTTTCAGTAAGTACCTCTAAAAGGGTCACTTTATATTAAGAAAATGTAAATAGGCGCCATTTAAATTATGTGCCAGTATAAGATGAAATTTAGTTAGATATACTTTTGTTTTTCTCCTGCTATTGCCATTGTAAGCACAACAAACTGAAGGATATCTTCTAACCGGAATTCAGACACAAGATTTATCTTGAAATTTTACAAGGCACGACACTGAGTCCTGTTCAACAAACGCTTATCAGTTGAATAATCTTATATGAAAGTTGGTGGAATTTAATAATAAGGATTGTTCTTGTCCTACAACAATAACGCGAATTGAAATCAAGCCAATGAATTTTGCCTGTTGATAGCGTATTCTGGGAATAAGCCTTCAGCTTTATCCTTGGATCACTGTACTGTGACTCCACACAATCCACTAAAGCTCTTAAGGTTTTTCACATTTTTCATCGATTTACATGATGAACATTTTGTTGTTGAAGCTTTTTCTACTATCTTTAACATTTGATGTGAGTATTTACACCCGTAACAAGTGAAAGCTTATATTACGTAAATCGGTTATTGGAATATACGAGAAATCCTTTCAAGTTCAAGTGAAGCTTCTCTGATTTGTAGGGCTTACACAAGAGTTCTTGAAGGATTCTTATCCTTTTTACGTTGAATTTTTCTTCGGAAAAGCTAAAATCAGCTTATATATTGAAATTCTTCCTGGTATTTCTTGAACAATTTTCCTACAAACGTAAATAATTCCTTGAATTGTCACCTTCTAATTGCAATACATGTGTAGGTATCTATTATATTCAGTTCAGGTCTAAGTGAAGTGTTCAAATCATCTCTTGTAGAAGATGACATATAATATCCTTTTCGATGATATTTCATTACAGTGATATGATAATAGTTCTTTAATATGCCCTTTAGGTTTGCTCGAGATAAAATCATAAGTTCAAAGGTTATAACAGGTATTGATTTGTAATCGATTTGACTCAGGATCTTAAGAATTTTTCATAAAGCAAGGAACGAAAGCCTATTTGCTAGAAGTTTCCAAAAGACTGCATGATTTGGTCCTTTTACCACTTTTTAAAATGGTTATTCCTAACCTTGAAGAAAATCAAATTCCTTTTTATTTGTCTAGACATTCAGTAACTTATAAAGCAGAAATTTAGAATGCAAGTTGCTTTTGCAAAGTTCTAAAATTAAATATTTATGCATAATCCTTAGCTTTAGGCGGAATTTTATAAATTTCTGATTTTCAAAATCAAGCTTTCCTGAATGCAGGGAGTTTATTTGGATTTGTTGAATTCTAATGGCAAGCAATTTCAAGGACTATAATTTCATTAGCGCGTGTCCTTCGAATATTGACTGATATTGGAAACGCTAAAGAAATTCAAATTATTTATCCCGAATAACTTTGTTGCCTTGAGGACAAACGCGTTTCAATTCGTAGAAAATTTCTGATTGAATCAAACTTTAAGGACTTTTTTACATAATGAAATAGTGTTTTTCCAGCACAGTCTTGATTTAAATTTTATGTTGATTTAATTGGATATCTAATATGAGTCAAAGTAAAGACATACAAAAGCTCAAGCATTTTATACAACGAACAGAAATTCGTATTTCGTCTTCTGACTTGGAATTATATACCCAAGGGAGTCACCCGCATTTGTTTATAGCCTCATCATTGTCCCTCATCCTTTGAAAATCTCTTAATTAATTTTTTTTCCACCTAAACTTTATCTAATTCCAAGCGTAACATCTACCCCGGAATGCTTTTATGTAATTTCACGGAAATGACATCCTGCAACTTTCCAACACTTTTTATTGTATTAAGTCGTAAATAATTTCAGTCAACTTTGTTGTGTAGATGTATGTGTGAGTTGGAGGGTGAGATATGATGGTATTTGTTAAAAGGATTATTTTTGTTCATGTACTTAGTATTCCATCCGGATGTTACGGTGTACATAATAAATTCTGTTGTTGGATGTGTGCTTGTAGGAGTTATGCGGTGCCTTTTGGGTTTCCTGCTTGCCTTACTCCTTCAAATCCATGTTAGAGTTGCTACAGCCTATCATGCTCATCCTGTCTCTAAAGCATGCATGTCTCAAGAGGCTCTTATTACACCTTCACTTTTTTTGGACGTGGGGTGCAGCGAAAAATTTTCTTGTTTTAATTCCCTTTCTTGTTTTTTTTTTCGTTGTATAGGGCGCAACGACAGCAAATGGAGGCAGGTTTTTTCGATTTTTGTCTCATCACAGGGTGCACTGACATCAATGCACTGCTGGAACAGAGAAACATTCTTAAAAATTTTCCAACATTTTCTTTTTTCCTACATTTTCTTGCCCGAACTCTGTCTCGGAATGATGGGCTTTTACAATGTCATTCATATGCATTTCGGTGACTATGCAAATTCTTAACAATCAACACTTTCCTCAGGACACCATGATATGTTGGCGTCCACAGTTGACGTTCTGATGCCTAGTAGATGCTTCTGTGTCTTTCATAAGGACGTACATTTTTCACGAAAATATAATTTTTACTCTTAGATATTTTTTGGCTTTTCCATTCCGAATCGTTGAATTTTCCCTGTTTCCAAAACAAGTCGTCATGAAGAAAAAGGACGAAGAACAAAATTTTATGTCGTTTTTGCAAAATATTGTAAGCAATTTACTTACAGCAGTTAACCACCTTCACCAATTATTACAGAAAAAGGTGTAAGAAATAGAAGGTGAACAGACTTTTAGGGTTTACTGTTATCTACTTTAATCACCCTCACAATTTTATTCTACACGTCTCTGTTACTTAACACATGGATATTTCTTAGAGTGAACCCTGTATGTTTTGAAGAATTGCTTTCTCATTCTTTTCATGATAAAAGGAACGAACCATTGATTTGAATGAATTGCATAATATTTCATCTAATGAGGTAAGACTGTTTTCATACTTTAGATGTATTCAATCAAATCCGGTTCATTTAATTACACACCGTTAATTACGTAGAATCGAGTTAATTATTAATTTGCATACCATGACTTTGATTTCATTGCCTTTCATACATTACAGGATTTCCAATTGCACTTTGAGCTATAACATTAGGTTAATTGTTTTAAATCATTGTTATGGAAAGGAATAGAGGTATAAGTTGTTAAAGGATCTAAAAATTTTCTGTAAAATTAAAGAAAAATCCAGTATTGATATGAGATCAGCCTTAAGCGAACGGCATAAGAACATAATCTTTTGACGGAACGTCGAAACTGTCAACGAGGAAACAAACTGTGAGTGCTCAGCGGCCATATTCGTCATCTTCTCTTTGTGCGGATCTTCATGTATTTTATCTGTCTTTCTCTCTCTATGCACGTGCATACAGATATGGGAAAAGAACCAAAAACATAAAGTTTAACAGATTTGCAATGATTGTAAGATAAAGAATAGCTTTAGTGACATCATTTAGACAAATTGAGCTTTTGTCGGTATAATCCCTAATCGCTGTCGTCTTCTGGATAAAGTCAAAATATCTGCTGAGATTCAGAAACTTCTAGCACAAATGAATCCCTTGTTAGTTGTATATCAATTATATTGTCTGGAAAAGATACGGAAAGAAAATCGATAGTCTACAACATTGACCTCGAATGTGGTTTCCTTTGAGCGACGATACCTCTTGAAATTGTTAGTATTACATACATGAGAGTCAACTCTCCATATACCAAGAAACATGCGAGACAAATGGCAGGATATGCATTTTTTACAAAGCTTGTTTTATGTATTAGTTTTGTATACACATGCCAGTGGAAGAAGGCAAATTTTCATGAATTTTTTTTAAAATGTTGTTTTTATGTTATAAAAAAATCTCCAGACAAACATGGATGGACTTGTGCTCCCTGAGGAATGCACAAATTTACATTCTCCAGACTATTGCAAATGCATCATCGTAGTACTTGTTAGGGTTTAGTACTGTACTATGCTGTGCATAACAAAAGCATAGCGCTACTGCCTGTATGCTAGTATGTGTCTTAAACATTACACATTTATCGTAAGAAGCTGGAAACTTAGCCTAAATGATGCATACATGAAATATACAACCGCACCCTAAACTTTAACCCTTTAAATTGGTACAAAACCCCCTAAAACTGGTTTCGCTGATTCTGTCAGAGAAATTCTGCTCCCAAAGGATGTTATATGTTTCATGAATCAAACACACCCCCATCGACAGGGGCTTGTGTCATGCTCTACAACATTTACTGACTGTTTTATCTTTGACATGGGATAAAAGTTTCCGTTTCGTTTTATTCCATATGTCTGCACCGGGAAATTGTGTTCCTTTAATGCAATTATACCTTAAATCTATTACTCTGTTTAAGTATTTAAGTGCACGAGATATACGATATTTTTTCTTCGCCTTAATGATACTCCTTTGGTAGGTGAAGTGATATAATGTGTGCCCTTGAAAATGTTGGGGTTTTCACTCTTACCCTTTGATGAATGAATCCTTAATAGGAGCAGAAAAAAAATTTTCTCTTAGAAAAAGCTAATAATTTTGTTTTGAAATGTATGAATTTGAAATTGAAAGTTCCATTGGTTTCAGGAATGTCTCAATGACGATTGACTGACATGAGTTTAAGTGCACTTGGCTTTGAAAAATTATAACATCAGAGGACATGTCCGCCTACATATGTTGATGCTATATATATAAAACCATTGCAATTCTAATAATTTCAATTCAATTTTGTAGAATTTATACCAAAATTCATTCTCCAATTGAAAGAGGTAAAGTGATGGATTTCCTATCATTTTTAACCTCGTAACAATAGTTATTTTGTAATTCTTAAAGTACAATTTATAAGAAGACTGTAACACGTCTTCCAATTAAAGGTATCAATTAGAAAAGAAGGCCTCCCAAACGTTCACTGTTGAAATTTTCCTTTTGAAGCGATAAAATCTCCGTAAACTTTTTTGTCTCTTCGTTAGAAAGTTCTTAATTAATGTCAAAGAATACCGGCATTTGACTGTCTTCTTTTGAGTTAATTAATGAAACTTTTTTAAGGGAAAATTTTAAAGTTAAAACGAAAGGCTTTAAAAGGCTTTCTTAGAAGGACAGAGTTCAATCTTTTCGACAAAGAAGCTTTTTCTAATGAAGGGACTCATTTTTTGTGCTGTATTGTTTTGTTTTGAAGAAGTTGTGGATGTAACAGCTCCAAAGAATTATTTAATTGAAGTAATCAAGTGAAATTTACTTTATAAACTTGGATATTAGGTCTTTCATAATTAACACTCTTTCCTCATTCCCTTTGGACCAAAGAAGGCAAGGCTACTGCTTTTCTTCGATAAGAAAATTAAGTCAGCTAGATTAGATCGCATCAAAATGAGTGGTTCGGGTGGAAATTTATTGTTATATCTAACCAACTGTTACGTTTAACTTTAACAAAGTTTAAAAATTAACTTCTAATTAACTTGCGGGCAAATGTAGGTTCTTCAATTTTCAAATTGAGAATTTTCAGTTTTTCACGTTTTTCATTTGTAAAACTAATTTTGTTTTCTTCCAAGTTTTTGATATTTAAAATTTAAAACAAACATTGGCACTGAGAGATAAAAACAATATATTATAAAACAACAAAAATTTTAATAATTGGCCTAAGTCGAGTTGTTTGTTTTTTAAATAATGCCTGATATTCGTGCAGTACTTACATTTGTTCGCAAATACATAATTCAATAAACATATAAGTCAGTTTATTCGATTTATTCTTGTAGTAGGAAACGATAACAAGTAATTTTCAGTTGAAACTTCTGAAGGAAACTCTTGTAGACGTACTTACCCTTAATTGCTGCTGTGCACTAGTTTGACTATTCTTATCTCGTCTATTGACCGTCTTTAACCCTTTAAGCAGTCTTGCTAATGTTGTACGTTTTTTAGTTTCTCGTCCTTCTGGAAAATGTTAAATTATATAGCTTATAAGGTGTATTTAAATTTAAACCCAAAAGGTCCCTGTTTGAATAAATTTTTTAATTATTTCCTCTCAAAATTAAGAAACTTTGAAGTTTTCAAACAATTTAAAGAGTTACACAGAAGTAGGGAAAAGTTTTGAATTGGATTCAAGAAGGTAACGTTGAATCTCATTATAATAAAAGTTATTAGTAAAAAAAAGTAGAGTCTTACCTGTTGGAGGGAATTCATAAAAATAAGCTGATCTAGGGCTTAAACAACTGCAACGAGAAGAAGGTAAAAAGGTCGTTTTAACATGAACAAACAAAAGTGGAACCAGATAGTAAAACCTTACCTTGGTTGGACTAAATTCATATTCGTTGCATTAGGCAGTTGTTGCTGTTGTTGCTGTTGCTGTTGCTGTTGTAAAATGGCTAATTGAGGCATTTGTGAATTAGATTGCTGCTGTTGCTGCTGTTGTTGCTGTTGTTGCTGTTGTTGCTGGTGTTGTTGAGCATTTAATGCTGCTAAAGCACCACGAGCTACTCTTGGTGCAAACACACCATATCCAAATCCATAAATTTCATCTTCTTCTTTATCCGAAAGACAACTTGATGGCTGGAAAATAAGAAGAAAAATAAATAAATAAATAAATAAACATAAAAATAAATAAAATTAGAAAATTTATTGCAGAATTCTTGTTTGTTTCCTCTTAATCCTTTTTTAAGGGAAAACTTTTCTTATGTGACACTTGGCTGGTGTGTGGAAAAAGCTCTTAAATACTTGACAGTAAAGAAAATACAATTGTGTGCTTTTTTGTCACTAAAACAATTGAAACTTGACAGCTCAGAAATTGTGTTTTCTCCTTACTACAGTAGTCTGACTACAGCTGCAAGGTTGCTGTGCAACTTTTATATAAAATGGTTTGTCTCTAAATAACCAATGAGCTTAACTTTCACAACATTTTCACAATTGAATTAGTTCTGTTTAGTAAAAACTCATTTAACCAGTGCAATTTCGTGTTTTTCTCGTGCAGGATCTTAAGGACCTTAACTTCAAGTAATTTTTTTTTTGTTTTGATTTTCGCTAAATGTTTAAACATAACTACTACAAAAGTATGGTGCTACATTTATTGCAATTCACATGCACAAGACTAAATGTATGATAACATTCAACTGTACAAACATGCAAGTTTTATAAAACATAAATATATAGTATGTATGTATATCTACAGGAATTATTCTATTTTTGCAAAGGATGATATAATGGCGAAGAAATGAAATCGTTAGCGCTGCATACTAACTAGCTAGTGTACAAAATGAATGATGTAGGGTGGTTGAATTACAAAGAACTCCCTACAGGAATATCAGAAGATACATGGAATGATGTAGAGCAAAAACCAAAAAACATGAAGAAATGAAAAAAAGAAGAATTTGTACAAGGAAATTTTTGGACAATTTTCGTGTGGGTTGATGTAAGGATATATTTACCGAGTATTTTCCTGGCACGTAAATTGGCTGACTGTGACTATTTGGCAAACCCCCTTGACATGAACTACCTCGATGACCTCGTGTCGTACCCATGCCAGCTGGATTAAGTGGACTACGTTCCGCCCATGATGCTTGCCTAGCATTTTCTAAAGCACTTAGGACATCTCCGAAGGGAGCCATTAACAGTTCACAATATACAGATGCTAGACCCTCTAAATGACCCCGTTGGCCATCCTGCAATGAACAGAAAGAAAGAAAAAACATAAAAATTGTATAACAAAAAGGGAGAAATCAAATAAAATAGAAACAATTTTTATATCATATACGTAGAGAGATATCCTTTACAATAAATTCAAGTGTAATCCTTGTATGTGAACTGAAGCCATATACAGTATACATTATTAGACACACTGACACTTAAACTAAAATGAGTTCATGTCAAAGGATACGATACCAAAATGTTTTTATATCGTAACCATTCGCTACTTTCTTCATCCTGAAAAATAAGGACACAAAAGGTTCTTTGAGTAATTGTATAGTTGGAAAATAGGAGACATCAGATAAGGAATACCAGAAGATTATAATCAAAAGCTTTTACACATACATCGATTAACACGCATAAGAAGAAAATGCCAGATTACACAGGAGATTTAGGAATGCATTTGGAAGTGCCATATAGTGAAGGTACATCGTATAACGTATAACACAGAGAATTCTTTTCAGTTGAATGCATTCCATGTAGACAGGACTTCTACTTTCTCTACTTGTTGGCTTGTCTATCCCCAATCGAATGAATAAACGTCTGGGTCCATTATATCACTATAAGGATTACCTTTTCACATTCTTTCGTCCCTTGTTGTTATTATCCGTAAACCTTTGGTACATTTTCCAATGCACATGCAATTGTTTTCATTTTTGTATTCTTTCGTTTAATTACAACTTGTCAGTTGTATTTGCTATTGATTTTATTTCTATTTGTTTTCCCAGAAGGGTAACAAATTGCAGTCAAGGTCAATTCATTTTTATTTGTCATTTATTACTGATAATGAACATATTAGCAAAAGCAACAATCAACAAACATTAAACACACAGAGAAAGAAAACACAGAAAGCGAAGATATACAAATACAAATATAAATCTACAAGCACACAAAGCAAAAGCACACATAACACAAATATTGAAAAATGTATAAAAATTAAATTTCGATGCTTTATGAGATAATAATATAATTTTTAGATAAAGTTTAGTGAATTTGATTGTCAGCGTTAGCTGGTAATGGTAAAATATTACACTAGGATAGCACCATCGAAAGTCAATTTATGGCGACATGCCACTGTAAGTACTATAAAAGCATAAAAGTATTCATTTATTGTGCATTACTAAGCGTTACTAAGCAATCTGGAGTTAAAATTTTTTATCGGTTATCAGTAACTTGTAGATAATTTTAAATTTTATCCGGTCAGCAAAATAATCTTATTTTGATTTTCAATATTATCTGTCGTCCTAATTTGAATTTCATGAATATCAAATGACCTTCAGGTATTATGCAAAAAACGAAACCTTTTTCCGAATGCAAACCACGAGTAGAATTACTCTTCCTTTCTACGAAAAGAAAATCCTCAAAAGTATCGCGTCTCAAAACCTTCAAAAGACAGCCTTACTATTGGGTTTATAAAAAACACCATTGTGGCAAGACGAAAAGAGGCGATTAGCCTTTCTCAGTCGCCAGAACATGATCACAAAGCTGGTACAAAGAATGGGTTATGGATGTTCTCCTGTTAACTAGCCATACCTTTAACATTTAACCTACGCAATTTTTTTTTGTGGCCACCTGAGGCATAAACACAGGAATATTGTTCACGTGTCTAGAAGGAAGATCAACCCTGAATAAAGGTACATATAAGCAACCCCTTTTTGCACAAATTGAATAATTAAGGTCGAAATTGCTCAGTGAACAAATTAAAAAATTTTGACATCTGGTGGAATTTAATATGTCCTGGAATATTTTTTCAATTCAACTTTTTAATCCTTTTTTATTTTCAAGTTGATAAACATTCTAGTATTATTCACCTTTTCGTATTCATGAAATATGAATTAAGCGTCTGTCATGTTTTATTAAGCCAAACCATTTCGGAAATTCGTTTGAAGTGGACAAAACGCCGACATTGTCATTTGACCTGGCGTGGCTTACAAGAGGCAAAGGGCTACGATGCTATCCTGGTTAAGCTTCTTCATTGTTGTTATTGTGTTTGGTTTATTTTCTCTTTATGCTAATCAATTGGTAGTGGTTTTTGTTCATTGCTCCGTTTGCCCTTTCGAATGTCCTTCATAACTGAATTTAAGTTTCTGATCCCTTTTTGTGTGGCAATTACCATCAGTCGGCAATGTAATCCGATTTTATATCAATTCGCTTCAGTGTGATATTCAAGTTGCTTCGTTAATCACCTTCATTCGCATGGCAGCTTTATATATGACATGATGTTAATCACAGTATGTGTTTCATAAACTGTCCAAACTATTTCTCATTATTAGCTTTCCTGTTAAGAGGATCAACCTTCGATGAAGTGCCTTGCGACTGTAATTAAAGAAGATCGGATCGTAAGCAGACACTTTTCGTGAGAATAAGATTATGATGCATTTTGGAACTGCATTGAGCAACATGTGTTACATGAGATGAGGTGCTATAATGTCATATTGAATTATGCACTTGATTAGCTGCATGTTCGTGTTTAAGGAATTGATCCTCGAAAAAAATTTCTTATAAGAATTTTGGTGAATATGTTGTACTTTAATTTACATATATAGATACATATTGTAATACATCATTAATATTTAGGCTAATATAATTAAAGTGAGTAAAATTGCCTCACGAGTGGTTCAATTCAGTATCTATACTAGTGTTAAGTTAGTGATGAGAGTGTGTTCGAATGACTGAAGAGGTTAATGTCTTTTGTGGTAATTTTGTGACTTATCTGACTTTACAGGAATGCACCTTTCGTTATTATAAATGGTTCAATTCATTCCAGATATTTGCTTTGAGTTTGAGATATTTACAAAAATGCTGTTTGCCAAACGCTGAATAATTTCCAAATATATTACTTACTTATATGACAAAGTAGCCAACTTAAACAGTTTGCTGTTATCTAGATGAGTCATATACTTAGTAGTTGAAATGATAAAACGATGAGAACATTTTTCACATCAAATTTTAATATTTTTGGAAATAGATAAAAATCAAAAAATTTTTCATAGCTTTGCCAAATATCAAATAAATTTTAATTAAACTGGAAAAGTGATTAGATAGATCGATTCACACCTATTTGCAAACAAAACTAATATTTTCGGGAATAATTGGGTTACGTATCATCTAAATTTGTTTCTCCATGAATACTCATACGGCTTCAATGAAGTATAATAGATAACAAGTTCACTCAAATATTTACACAATTGTAAGTGTTTGCGTTTTTATCATTTTTGACTGAATACTTAGACTACACTGTTTCTGAAACAAGTGTCAAAACTGATATTTTTCACTGAACAGTGCTAGGTTTTGGTCATAATAAGTTGGATCACGACAGTGTCTGGACAAGATTACAGACCAGTTGAGTAGAACTCTTATATTCATTCTGACTTCAAGTTTCGATTACAACAAGTTGTTGTAAAATCTTTATCACAACAGATATCATAATGGCCGGTAAGACGCTTTAACCCATTATTTTTTATATTCCTCACAGCATGTGGCAAGGGTAGTTTGTGTGACGTTGCAATTTATAACTAGTGACATGACAAATGAAAGTGGAATTACATAACACAAACTATTGATATTCATTTGGTGATTGTTTTAATATTATACTTAAAAGATAATATTGTTATCGTGATATTGAAACCATATCAATAAGGTCATGTGGCAGTATTATCAACGTTTACGCAACGCCCCTCAAACGAGACAAGTAGGAGTCAAATTTTATTGAAAACTGTTACGTTTTGAAAGGATTAAGAAGTTTTTGATTAAATTATAAGTCTGGCTTAAAGTTATCTTGAGGCTTTCATGTATATCCTGTTTCAGATTACAGTTGGATTCCGGTATACAGTGGACAACCATTGCCAGCAAATGCTCTATTCGTTGGAAACGACACGAATGGCGATCCGATATATGTTGGCCGTGTATTTCACGACGGGGATAATATACCATGCAAAGTTGTGCCAAATAAAAATTGTGCATTTGTACCATATGATGGATGTGAAATATCAAAGTCATCTTATGAGGTATTGTGTGGACATGGTTTCTCATGGACTCCCTCATCAGGAGGAATGATTGTTCCAAATGGTATAATTGGTGGAAGGACATCGAGTGGAGAGAGTCTCTACATTGGAAGGACAAATTACGCCGGAAGTTACACTCCTGGAAAAATTCATCCATCTCATGGATGCATGTATATTCCATATGGCGGAAAAGAAATCAGAATCGATCATTACGAGGCACTAATTGTTGATCCTCTTCCAACATGGGTAGCATGTGCACCAGGTCAAGTACTACCAAACGCCATTCCAGCTGGTCATGATGCTGATGGGCAAAGCATTTATGTTGGGCGAGCATTTCATGCTGGGGAACATCTCCCGGCTAAAGTGATTCCATTGAAAAATGCAGCATATGTCTCCCACAATGGCGAAGAAATACTTGTTCACAATGTCGAGGTTCTATGCGGTCACGGTTATCATTGGGTTGGATCAGCCATGGGTCACGTTCCACCTGGAGCTGTTATGTCGGGACGAACAGCAGAAGGAGAGCCACTATATATTGGTCGTGGTCATTTCGAAGGAAGTCTTACTCCAGGAAAAGTGCATCCGAGCCACCAATGCCTATACATTCCTTTTGGTGGATCCGAAAGAAGAATTACCCAGTACGAAGTTCTTGTCAAGGGCTACTAAAAAATTTTCCCGTATATCCAGATACATATATAAATGAACATATTTTCAATAAAACTATGACATTCATTGTGTGCTTTTTGAGGCTTCCCTTTTAAGAAAAATGTGAGTCAGGTTTTTGTAAAACATTTCAACACGTGTTTCAAAAATAATTTACTCAATGTGCCCTGTTGAACAAATTGTCGCATAAGTAAGAAACCATGTACCATTGTCATTGTTATGTGAATGACATCATCTACCTGCGACTTATGAGCCCCTAAGTACTTCAAAAACCATGTAAGCTAAAAAGTTACCAACTCAACTTTGACTCATCCATGACATAATACGAAATTTTTTTACTGCATCGAAAACCCTCAGCGCAAGTTTTGGGACTAAAAACAGCATTTTGTAGCTTCAACAAAAACTCAAATTTCCCTCCATTCGTCAAGTTCAATGTGTCTCAAACATCCGGTAGATTACCCCAGTCGCACATACATGGCCTTTTTATATGAAGGATTAAGAGGAATTAATTAAAGGACTTTTCCATTCAAACATAGAAAGAATAACAGAATACCACTTTAGCCTTTCATCGTATAAGCTATCATAAATTTCGTTTGCGCGGAAACACTTATCTAAGAGAAGAAAAGTTTGTGTTGCAATTCGAATCATGTACATAAGTGCTAAAGCAGTTGTTAAAAAAAATTTATATTTTAACACTGCAAAAATCCTTGAATTTCAAAATATAGTCCAAAATTCAAATCATTGTGGCTTTCTGATGTGGCAAAAATGGACCTGCCAAGGGCCACTTAGAGCTACTTAACGAAGTTTTCAAAGCATTCCTTTTTTTTAAAGGTTTTAATTATAAAAAATAACACAAAAAATAGACGAGAAAGTGTTATTTGAGCATTGTGGCAGGACGAAGGATATGGAAATAAAAATATTTTATCATGTAAGTTGTAACCAGATTTGATAGCATGTCGTGGAACCAAAAACCAGAAAATAAATTAAGTTAGTTAAAAATTACGTTAATGGAAAATGTTTTCCCTTTTTTTGGGATGTTTTGTCTACTTGCACCCAGGAATCCTTTTGCCACTTCGACAGGGTATTTATTGAAGCATACTCTTATGGAGAAGAGTGACTGATCCAAACTTCAACGTTGGATTATTACCTTGGGGTACCGGTTGAACAGAGTTAAAATAAAACATTTATGCATTTGGAACTCCGTATAACCGACAGTCCAAAATCCGTAACCGAGGGATCCAAACAACATGCAAATATAAAGCAACCAGAGAAAACAAGGTGAAGAATAAATAAAAAAGTGGTTTTTCGGAGGACCAAAGCCAGGTGAGAGTTTTCTGAATTATATTGGCTTTGTAAGGTAGGGCAGGATGTCAGGATATGCTCCAACACTGTATAATTCTAGGAGCCGAAGAGTGCAACACCAAAGTCAGTGGGTTCGAGTGCAACGAGCTAAATATTCATTGAATAAACACGTTTGTATGGTGTGATTCCAGTAGACGTGGAAGGGCACTCAATTCCATTCCATTTCCATACAAACGTATGTCCTTTACTGCCCATTCTGTGTTTTTTGGTCAACGGTTGGGTGACTTCGGTTGTGGTTTGTTTTGCTCAGACATAAAAGGACTAAGAGCACATTTTGTGGCTTTCATGCACGTATGCGGTGAGTTTTTGGGCTTGTGCTGTGGATAGAATACGACTGCTGTTTGAAAATATATTCTTCTATAGAATAACATGACTCTAGTAAGGACATTCGTTTATGCGGACGTGCAAAATATGCATTCCAGTATTTGGCAACAACCACACTTTACCAACCGGCACCTGAATCCTTCTTCGTCGACCTGATCTTTGTATTTGTATTGACTGTTGTACATTTTTTTAATACACTACACACCATCAGGATATCCTCACATGTTATACACGACTTTCCTATCTACAGACATGAACTGAAAACTGAACGAATACAAAACTATAAATTATTCTGTTCTTATGAAAATTGCTACAACTTCGTAATTATTTACTTTTATTCACTGTAGTTTGTTACTTCTATTTGATAATTGCATTAGCATATTACTAATATTCATTTTCAGGAGTCCATCCACTCACTACAATATTATTCCACAACGATGTCGCACGTACTTTTGAATTTGTTTTTCATGAATTTTGAATGTGATTGAGGTTTGCAAAAAAAAAACACACACACACATCAGATTTGTTTGTTCAAGTGTAAAATATCTTCTGCATGTGTGTTCTTTAAAAAATTCTTGAATAAATACTTTGTACTTAACCTTATAATTTTTTGAAATTATTAACTCCTTGTTCCCATAAAGTGAACAACTCAACTGACATTGATGCATGACTTGTTTTGTGTAGTCGACAGTGATTGGTTATGACGAAGGATAGCAAAGATTTGTGAATTAAATTTTTAAAATGTATTCAGGACATCATGTGTTATTGTGAGTAAGAAAAAATTTAAATTATTTTTTCTACTTTGTCTGCATCGCGTGCTTACTTTAAAAGAGTATTTGTGCGAATGTTTTGAATATTCTAATTGTATAAGCTTTTCATTTAATGTATCGTCATTGTTGTCTACAGATATTCAATTTACGAAAAATACTCATTCAAAATGGAAATTAGAAAAAGCGAAACTTTCAAATACTTTTCTACTGAAAAACCAAGAATTTGATTAAGATATCGAAGCCACAGATTTCTGTAAAGCAAAATTTCTGTGAGCACATTTCCACAAAAACGACAAAATAATTCATCAACTAACATCGTTTTTGCTTATTTGTTCAGTGGTTAACATGTTGTTAATAATAGAAAATAATTCTACATAATTTACTGAACAAACTTTCAAGATTGTTATATGTATCCTAAATTGAAAATGATGTTATTTTTTCTGGGTCTCCCATTTTTATTGGCATAACTTGTGGACTCATAAAGTAAGCCTTAAACAAACTCTGAACGTTATAAATAATTTCCCAACAACCACAGAGCGAAACCTAATAATAATAAAAATAATAATACTAATAGAAACAATACTAGTAATGATAATTTAGCAAATATATAAGGGATGAAGGGAGGGTTTAGGGTGAATTATGAAAAAGTCGTAGTTTTGTTTTATGTCTGGCATTATTTGTCTGTGTTTTTTGTGTTGCGGATAACGATTGATTTTCCTCTACTTTTATAGATATAGGGTGGATTTGTTGATTGAAAATAATAAAAATGAAACTGGACACAAACACAGCATTCAATGAATATTTCTTCACCTTTCCAGTTTTATTGGGAATTTGGCTAAGACCGCGAACCATAAACCGGAAATCGGAATACATCAGTTACAAAGAGAGTTATTGGTCATAGTTTATCCTATTAGACTCTTGGTTGGATGAAGGGTAGATGGACCTGTCAAAAGTGGTTTCCTGAGCAAAATATTGGGGATGTCCGGACGGATTACTAAGTACCTACGACAAGCAACCCTATTTCTTAGCCGCTATGAACTTACTGAACTTGCTGAGTTGCGTCAAATCCAAAGCTAATATTTACAAGCATGTCAAAGTTCGACCTAATTATGTAGCATGACAGGCAGACTAACCCTCTTGGCCTTGGAGGAGGTTTACATATGTCATCTTATTCAAAGGGACTGTCAGAAAGGGAGGAGTTTATCACATTCTTATACAGGACCAGAGCAAAATATGATCACAATTTCCAGTACATGCCTCAGTAATGTCCACGTAATCGTGGTGTTATTAGGAAAATAAGACGTCTACCTTCTGCTGTCATTCTGTCAGTATGTTTTCCAAAAGAGCTTTATCTTCTTTATATAAATGATTTTTTAATATACGAAGATGACATTAACAACAATCAACTTGTTGTGTGGGGTACCTCCCTAATAGCAATCGAAGTCTCAATAAAATGGAAAAGGTTTTCAAGAAAGTGAACGACTTCTTTAAATAAAGAAAATTTTTTTTTACCCGATCAGGAGAGGTCTGGGTCTCCACGGGCTAGTTGGAGAGTAAGACATCGACATTAAACGTTTCCGTTTTGCCTCTTCCGTAATTTCTTTGACAACATCAATTTATGGCGTAATATAAAACGATTTAAATTGAATAAATAAAAATAATGGAGACACTTTTATATTTATAGTGTTGTTATACCACACTAACAGTATAAGAGAAAAATGTAAAAGGAACAGAACACTCGATGGGTTCTACGTTGACATATGCGGAGACATATCGAAGGATTTTGAGTCCATTTATCTTATTTGGGGCTGGTATAAAGAGGCTTGTTCAACTTCTTGACTGTATCAAACTTGAAGGCAAAAAGTTGTTTTATAGCACTTGGTGCTTATTTGAATGAACTTGAATTTATTAACTATTAAATTTCCGTAATGTTTTTTGTACAAAAGAATTTGAAGTAAGTGCCGATATGTCTATTTGATTTGCATAAATATTTATTTGGTATCATTCTTATGTGGGTTATGATCACTTTAAGTTGATGGTTTTTGAATCGAGGAATATATATTTGAAACAAATTTTACTGAACGATGATGTTCTGATAGATATCTGACAAATAGGGAGATTGCAGTATGTATTTCTAGCGTCATGTATCCATTTTTGTTGCATTGCAATTTACAAGTCACGTACGTGGTTGCCACAACAAGAATAGCATCCCCTTTAAATGACAAATAAATTTATGGTTCTTACAACAATACTTCACCTTACATCCCCAACAATTTATATAAGAAAAAGCATATTTCATTAAATGACGAGACATCAGGGAAAGAAAAACTACATTCAAGAGGCATGAAGCAAAAGTTCATCACCATTTCAACCCCTGATAATTTGTCAATACACAATACGAACACACACAAACAATAAATTAATTCAATCGTTGATTTGAGGGAGCAAAAAAAGAAACTTTCACACTTATACAGCCAATAAAAGCGAAATAATAATTAGTTTCAACGTATTGTATATAATTTACTTTGGAAAAAGCAACAGAATATCTCCCCTAGGAGAAGTTTCCTTTTGGAAAATGCAAAGGAAACTATGAATTCATATGGAAAACACTTTTGGGGTATGGAGGGAAGGGGATATTGCAATTTTCAGCAAACGACGCCATTTGTATGTAACAGAGGGATAAATTATGGAGGTGAAGGTGATTGATACTCTATTGCTGGTTTATCAATACCCCAGTAGAGTATTATATACCCTTAATTATGAAACACATTGAGAGGGCGGTAATTTCAAATTGGCACTGTAACAAATTCATCAGGACTAACATTTGTTTGACTTCAAAGACAATCATTGATCCAGATTTTGTTTTGATCCGGATTTCCACTCAGTCATTTTTTGAGTCACATATTTTTGAACTTCTAAACATAACCAAATAGAATAAAACTTTTTAAGTATCATTTCAGTCTGTCACATATATCAAATATGTTAGTAAATGTTAGCTTTATATGATTTCAAAAATAGGTACTCTCTCAATAATATACACCCAAATTAGGCTAAATATACTTTTAAAACTTCAACACCAATAAATGCAAAGATCAGCGGCAAAGCTTCGACAAACTGGCAGCGATTCTTACCTGAAAAGAAAGATAATCAATTATTAGTAAAACAGGTCAGTGAGATTAAAGGTTTAAATATGGTTTGTATTTTAATAAGAATATTTATTACAAATCTTTTATCCACAGCAATTCTCGATTCTTTCATAACTATAACAGTCATCCTAAACTTGTTAAAGGTTTTGAAAACCGTATGACAAAATTCAAAATTTCATCTACAAACTGAGTCTTCCCAAGCTTTCTTAAACACCGTATGATAATATCTACCAATTCTTATTGAACAGCACCTTTCGAATAAAGGTAGTAATGTAGATATCTCATGACGATACCTATTTTGCAATATGTGCATCAGTGATTTTCCGATAACTATGTCCAACTAACTTCAAAGTTGGTTTAATCAGTTAATAATCAGTTTAACCAGTTAAACACGAAATAGAGTTAAATACAGGTTTTTAAAAATGTATTCCTGTCCAATATCCCATTGGATTTGCTGCATTTTGTAATAAATGTGTGAAGAGGTTAATGAGAAAAGTTTGGCGAATGTGTGATATTTAATAACTATGTGTTTGTATTACACAATTACTTGTATATTTACAAACAGTTCCGCGAGAAACGAAGGGGAAAAATAATTTAATATAACTTTTCTAAGTGTTATGAATTTTACAAGAGAAAGCATCAAAGCGGATACAGTTTTCAAAGGATGTTACATCCTTCAATATTCCGTGATGTGCGCATCTGTCGATTTTCTTATATAAAATGAATGTGATTGTCTCATCCTTTCAAGGAGAAACCGTTATCTACATCACAGAAAGCAGCATCTTTTTCCATTTTCATTTCCGAGTTAATAATGTCAAATAATTTTTCCTTCCCTTATATCAAGTGCCACGTTGTGACACACTTACACAACGATAAAATCAACTTCCTTCAAGCACCTACAATACCTTCAACGTTACACGCAGTCTTAACGTCAAGAAAAACTCTCCAGGATAATTTGAATTTATGAAAAATTCATGAGCAAGTGATGGTAATTTATTCGAAACTTTACCAAGTGCAAGTACTAAGTGGCAAACATTGTTTTTACAAGTAATAATTTTAAGTTATTTAACTTGATATTATTTGCTAAGATATTGATTAGAATATCTAGAAGTTCCATTTATTGCGCGTAGAAATCAAATTTTTCGTTTTCAGGTTGATTGTGATGTTGCCCTAAATTCTAGATCCTTTGGATCTTATTAAGTGCATTTTCATCTGAAACCGTCATAATGTTGTAGAATTGATCCTTTATGTACATACATAATCCTTTTCACATCTTGTCAATTCATGATGTAGGACTATGTTATAACGAAATGATTCAGTTATTCGTAGTTTGAAAAGAAAACTCACTTGAACGATTTCAATACATTGAAAATGTGATAATTTAATTCATCGATTGTTAAGGATTCCTTTCATATCGACTCATGTTTTTGTGATACAGAAAATCTCATTCTTGCTTGACAAATTTGAAGAATTGTATTTTATTGGACGGACGAAATTTACATAATCAAATTTCGATTAATAATTGAGAAATATTTCCTTTCATTGCTTCGATTTATAATTTTAAGGATTTGAAAATTTCTTAGTTCTGAGGTTAAATATAAAATCATAAGAATCAAATGGAATATCCTTACGACAAAAATATTATTATCCTGTCGACATTCAAATAGAAATCAGAACCATTAAATGAAAACCAGCATAACACAAACAAATCTCGTTTACTTTATTTTAAATACCACATAATTGCGGTGAATTCAATTATCCTGCTTTTTAATACCAATTTTGACGATTTAAAAGCTCAGTATTAAAAAATTCTATAACGAACTGTGCATTCTAATTGCATTCATTCATTTTAATGCGATTTTTTATGCGTTTTTCTACGCAAAGCTTTGTGAAGTGTACACAGTGTTCACAGGAAACGGAAGCTGTTGCTTCAGAGTCCTTTCTCATGTCATTATATCCACCAAGTTAGTTAAAGTGAGCATTAGACGACAACGAGATTTCATTTAACTTTCATTTTTCTGGATTAAGTCATTTGAAATTGTTTAATTCAATTGAATGCGTGTTTCATGAGATTGTTTGTTGAAAGGGATAGTGATATTGCTTAATTAAGATCTAAGATATACTGTATCCCGAACTCAGTACAAATTTCCTAATTTCATAACACATACTCCTACGTATTAACATAGATGGTTATAGTGAAATTATATTTCAATCCAACCCACCTCCATCAAATTTGTTCATTTCAGATTAATCACATGATTTGTATGAAATTAATAAGTAAATATATATTTTTCGTTTGAAATTTTATTGGGTTAATAAATTTGGAATGTTATTAACGTTAATACAGGATTCATTCCTTGAAGGGAAAGTTTTGATTTTATAAATAAAATTTAGGAATAAAATTTAAATTAAAAATTTGTACCCTAAATTGCCGGTAAGGGCTCAACCAATAATTTTGTAATAAACCAAATTTGAACTTAATATCACTTAAATTAGAAAAGGTTTGGAATCGAATATTTTATTTCATTAGGTATTTTTTTTAAAGACGTGATTATCTGATTGCACTCTGAGAGGATAATAAGCCTTCTTGCCTAATGGTATGTTAACGATAACGTAAAGAGCAAGGAAATGCACCCTCGTATCTTCTTTAGCCACTTAAGGAGGGTATTTTGCTCGGGGCAGAATTGCGTGTGGATAAGTGTGGATAGCAACTCCTGTCAAAGTATATGTTATGACTCTCCTGTGACTTGGAAATAAAGAACACAATCGTTTCTACTTGCAAACGTCTTGGAGGGATTTTGTTAATTGAACCTGCGAGTATTGAGAAGTTGAAGGCAAAGGACAATTTTGAAGAAATTTATGTTCGGGAAAAGATAACTGATAGATTGCTGGAGGAATTTGAAAATAAGATGATATACTATTAGTTCAAAGTGCAGTACAAAATGTTGAATACTTTCTTTTAGGATTCAATGTGTTGTGTAATAACTGTTGTGATACCAATTTACAGACGAATTTCAGGAATAATTAAATATACGAATAATTTCGAGTTATCGTTCCCTGAAATCGCAGTGTCCTGGAAAAACCTGATTTATTACACTTTTTCCAAGTTCCCAGGAGGCAGAAACCAATGCACATTTTCATGATTTATATCGTGTCGAATGCTTATGGCTTTTATTGAATTTAAGGTATATCAAGGTAGGTACTTTGCTGGACTTTAACCCAGCAATAAAACTCCAATAACGTTCTGTTTAATGACTTGAGGAAATATGCTTTTCACGAAATCGATTTAGAGTCACGAAACAATGTACATTAATCTATCGGTTAATCTATCGGAAAAATAAACAAATAAATTAATTAAAGACTCTCAAAGATGTCCTGTTAAGTGAGTAATATTATGTGACGTTTACAATATCATTTTGACGCAAATCGCGTATCACCGAATTATTGTTACATAAAATGTGGTGTAAAAATCCTGAAGAACAATTTGGCTAATCCTTTATTACTGTTCCAAGCTGGAGGATCAAAAGAAATCCTTTTTATTTCAGTGATTGACTTCGGCTTCTTCTTTATCCTAGACCTTTCATCCTTTTCTTTTCCCTTCGATGGAAGAGAAACTTTAAAGTACCAAAAATTGGTGAAATCCTTAGAAAAAGTCACATCGTTTTTCCAAAGTTATAGTATTACTTGATTCTATCAAGTTACAATGAAGGAAGGAGCGCAAACGTGTAAAAGAATAAGCTATTGTATCGTTTCGCAGGATACACAGATACAAGGAGGTGCATTAAGGAATTTAAGTGGAAAAATCGATTTTCGATTTGTAGGTAGCTTGTTTTTTTTATCAAAGGCTATGTCAACGTATTCACCTTGAAGATATTTTTCTTGGCTTTTTGCAAGAGTCTTGTTGTTAAAATTTTTTCATATCCTTTTCAACACGTAGCTAGGTGAGATGAAAGGACTTGCGGAAGTTGACGTTGGTATAGAACAAAGTTGTGTTTTTCAATTTAAAATTGAATGTAAACACACAAAAGGATGTGGCAGGAGTTAAACTTATTGATCCTGCACATGTTGTGTGTTTGGTATTGGACACACAATGTACGAATAGAAACACTAGAAGTGAGGCGGAATTGAATCGTATCGGAAAAGTGACTTTATTAGGTTATTGGATTGTATCTTTCCGCATAAGGACGACGCCAACGGACGATACCGAAACAAAGTTATAACAAAAAAGGAATCAGAATCGCAAGTAAATTGTTCAATTTCCATACGCAGAGAAGAAGATAGCTCTTGAATCCTTGATACGTTTAAGAAGTACATAGTACAGAAAATTGTTTCGAATTTAAAAACCATTCAGCGAAAATAGAACAAAGTAAAGATTCGTTATTTTCTATTCAAATTCGTGTTCTTTTTGTATAAATTCACAAAACTTATCCTGACATATTTCTTCAGTTCCTGTCGACATTTGTTTGTTTACAAATACTCTGTAAGTAAATTCAAGGAAACTCATGACACCAATTTGCCATGTCCATGTTTATGTCGTTTGAGTCCTAGTACGAAACTTTATTTCTGCATTTCTAAAACCACCCGCTCAACAACACATCTGGCTCCTTGTATACTTTCCAACCAGATACTAGATACTGATTCAAGTGATATATGACTTATAATGGTCCTTTACTATGCATAAACATATAAATAAACTGACACATTTTCTAGCTCGTACATCATCAAGGGTTGACGTGTATTTCCTGATTTATTTCATCCTGAAACTCAAGGAATCCCTTTTGAGGACTTGTCGAGAGCTTGTATTGGAATTTAACCTATTTAAAGTCGAAAGCCGTCATCCTTGTCGTATTTGTGCCATATTATTTCCATACAAAATAAAAAGTGCCTTTGATTCGAGACTACTCGTATGATCACATGCAACTCGCATTTTAATCTGACTATATATCCTTCTTGTACCGAATTGTCAGCATATGTTATAAGTAAAATAATATAAGTTAAGGTTTGAATTAGAAGTGGATAGATAATATCACGCCTTTGAGATGTTTACCTTTAATGCCAACTATTACAAGGATTACGTAAATCCAGTAATGAAATGGATTCAGTTATTCAAAATTGAATAGAATTTTTTAAAACAAAACTGTAACAAACATTTCTATTCTCAAAGTTTCCCTTTGTCACCGTTCTAAATTGAACCCGGAAAAGTCTTATTTTTGAGCAAACAAGGCTATTTCTCGTACACGATTCAAATCCTTTGTGATACATTTTGAAGGATTGTCACAGATCCAAATTTGCAATTTACATGTGATGAAATCCTTTGATAAATCACATAAAGTCTCCTTATTTCTGTGCCGCGATTTGTTTTTTTTTTTTTTATTGTTGATGAAACTTCCTACGTGCTTGTTAAAGGAGACTACAAGTAATTCAATAAAAGGGGACCCTTCCAATGTTTGGTTGGTCCTTTTAAAAGAATCATATTTCAATATTTCTTCTTCGTTTACCCTTTTAGTATGGTACAAGACACGGAAAACATTTCAAGTATCCTTCCCTTGTAATCATCTAAAAGCCTTATAAAGATACAAACTTTTTTTATTTATTTTTCGGTGAATTCACTCAAGGGATTTGAGGAATTCACAAATTATTCCAGTATAAAAATTATAAATGGTAAGCAGAGGGTGCATGAGCGAATTATTCCATTCAATGCAAAAACCTTCCCGTTCTGGGTTGTGGGGTTGTGGCTTAAAGGTTTCAACATCAATGCCTTTCATTTGAACTTTTTCGGCATAAATGATGAACTATCTTCGACAAATCCTGCTGTGGCAAAATGCCTCTAGCATTGATACCTTTCATGATTCTGGATATTCCGTTGCTCAAAGTGAATGATTTGAAATTTCGTAAATTGAAAACTTGGAAATGTAAAGTACGTTCTTCTAGTGACCTATATCCTTTCATATTCACACTCTCATGAATTTGGCCCAAGCCATATTCGAATGTTAATTAAATCAAAAATTTTCACAGAAATTCGAGAAGCTATTGAAAACTTCTCACATCAAAAGTTTGTTTCAATGCACTCTTACTGTTTTGCACAATCCACGTAAACATGATACTGCAATTTATATCCAGATGTAAAGATTCAGTGTGTGAAGATGCGTTCAAGGATGGTCATTCAAAAACTTTCTACGAAGTTCGCATTTAGTAAAATTCAATGTTTCGTGTGAAAATAATTCGGCAAAATTCAGTGGTTATCTGCAAAACTTCTGCTTCTGCATTATAACTTGGTGATGTTATACGAGAAAATTTGTGAAATATTGTAAAAAGGATTGAACTAAAATGATTTTGCAAAATATCCCTTATAAAAACTCTTGTTTTTATAACTCCAATAGGTTTTCTACCACATGATAAAGTCTAAACTTTCCCAATAAATTCAAACAAATCAGTTCATTAGATTCGATCAGACGTTTATAACGACAGCCTAAGAGATTTGCAAACTTCCGAAAACCGGAAATAAATTGCTTAGTAAGCTTACAAACACGTCAGGGAAGTCAAATATAGCTAAATGAAATTGACACAAACTTAACTGGAGGAAAGAAACGTAAATATAAACATTTAATTAGGGTCGTTGAAAGTTAATTTGAGAAAGTTTTTGGTTATCCTGTTTTTCCAGAAAATAAGGATAATTTTCGAGTTTACACAGAGGCAGCCCTCATATTGATATGGACATGTGTTAATATGCCTGTGGTGCTAAAAGTAATCAAACTTCAAAGTAATTTGTAATTATTTATTTAAATGCTAATTATCCTTAAGAGAGAAAAAAGCTTTGTAGGCAATTAAGAGGGACGATTTTGTGGGACAGAAAATATTTCTTTCTTTCCTTCGTTTAACACAAAGTTTTTGAAGTTAATTCAACTTTTTTAAGGGTAACTTAACTCTAGGCTCTTCGAAAGTGTTTAGGATTATATGAATGTCCTGTTTTTGAAGGCATAATCATCTGGTTAAACTATGTTCCCTAATTAATGAATGTCCTGATAACGAATAGTTGAGGCTTTGTGAGCAACCTTTCTTTTTCATCCAATTGGGATTATCACCTGAAAATCTTATAATATTTTTCTTTGATTCTGACATCAACAATAGATTTTAATTATATACGAAAGGGAGAAAGGCATCTTCAAAGGGCGGTTAATGTCTAACCCTTGAAGCATAAATATGATAACTCAAACAGGGAAGAATTTGACAAAAGCTCATTTAAGCAATTACAAGGGAGTTAAGGCTTTAATGTTTCTTTATAGAGGGACCTCTTTTGCAAGAAGGGACCTTTCTTGTCTTTTGTTAGAAAATGTACAACAAAACGATTATTCAGTTGAAAGGATTCGGTAAAACACATATGCCCCAAGTTTGTCTTTTTTGGGTTGCTGTTAGCAGATCTTCTTCTGCGACCATAGAGCAGTTCAATACTATTTGATACCCAAGAGACCTACGCCGAAATTACATAGATATTGTGGTAGTGTTGTTATCCTTGAATTTTCCTGCCATCAACGAAAACTCACAAAGGATAACAACTGATGGCGTAGACTCATGTTATAGAACATCTAAATGCCCAAAGGCAGTTAGACAATCATGTTTGCTGATAAGATCAGTCTACGATGATGACTGCAAATGAAGGATTTCATGTCCTTGACGAAAAAGGACGAACATAACTACCTCTCTGTACTCTTGAATATTTTTGGGGTTTTATCTATCTACATCACATTGTGTACTACCCTCGAGCGCAAATTATTGAGCACATTTGCAATTTTTCGGGAAATTCAAGTATTTGTCAGTGGAAAGCTTTTTGTGTGAAGGAAGACTAAAAAGTAACAACCCAACAAAGTGAAGGAACTTCATGTATATGTGTATTTTGGCAAAATGTTGCTTACAATAGAGATATTCCGAAAAATGAAGCGAATTTAACCAATTTCGTTTGTGGCACATAAAGGAAGTCCAAATAAACAGGGAATCCTTGTCCTCACTGTTTTCTTGTTCCTTTCCCAGTTTATAAGGACAAATGTATGCTTTTATATGTAGGTACTATATCGATGAGATGTGTATCACTTCAAAACACCTCCATATGGGTATTTGTTCTTACAAAGCAATATTTGTTCTCAATTTTCCCCGATATGACTGCGAAATAAAGTTATTGAGAACACAAATTCCATAGAGTTTCTACATTGAATGCATTGTACTGGTGACGTTGGGAATAAGGATACCTATGTGTGTCTCTAAATTAAATCACGTCAGTATAATGTTCGACGAAACAGGTTTAACACTGATTAGCCAGTTCTCATATATACTAGTTGAACTCGAAGTTGTAAGCCCTACCATAAAAATTGTTCAAGCAGTTCATTTTACGGGCGGAAGTTAATTTGCATAGAATAGCTTTCCTATTATCCTCTAAAAGCTCCTGGACTGTACTAGCTATTCATGTAAATTCACTGTTTGAAGGAAATACTCCCATTAACCCATTCACATTACAACTTCGTCTTTATCCTCGTTAAGTCTTTTTAATGATGATTTTTATAGACATTTTAAATGAAAGGATAAAATATCCTTGGAGATTTAAAAATGACTTTTTTAAATAAAATGTTTTATGCTACACTTGTTGTCGTAAAAATCACTTTAATGGACCGAAAGGACCGTCGGGCCAACTTTGATGGGAAGAAACCGATAAGTGCATTGCGCTATGTAAATATAGTCCATTTTAGGAATATAGCATATATAAGTCTTATAAAAATGATAACTAATGTAAAATTGTTTGTTCAAATTCATACGCAACAAGTGACACACTAAAAACATTTTATGAGTAAGGACTAATAGGTTTTACGTAAAAGTATGTAAGGACGTAATATAATGCGTTCGTGGTTTGTACAAAAAGTTTGCTTAGAGCCCCATGAGGTTTATAGGTCAAAGTTTCTTAATAGCTTCGAAAGTCATTAAGAAATTCCATTTGATTATTTCTTTAAATTGTATTTATGTATTTTAAGATTCTGGAATTTCCCAACAGAGTCCTTTAATCAACATGAAAATGAAAAACGATTCCCCAATGAGATAAACTCATGAAGATAAACTCATGGATTTTCAATGTTAGTAACTGAAAATCAATACGAGCTGTAACAATATGTAAATTAGAATTTCTCTATAGTGACAGTTACAGAATTTTCAATACATTTTCATGTGGAAAACAATGGAAATCTTGTATTTTCTCAACAATTCAACACAAAGCAACACAATTTCTCCATTTCCATTGTGAATTAAGTTTTAACACAAATCCCATTTGACTCAAATCCGTCTTTATAAATTCATGAAAGTTTTAGTTTTGAATGTGTGGAAGTCATGAGGGTATTCAATTTAAGGATACTCAACTCACACTTAACAGAATACCCTTAAAAAATACGAATTTCCTTTACCATTATCTGGGATTGGAATTTTTGGTCTAAAATTCAATGATCCCTTCCCAGTATATGTACATATATCGAAGGACCAAGTCACTTTTAGTTAAACTATACAAGCATTCTTCTCCTAATTTATAGCATTCTTTTATGTTGTAGTAAGAAGGACTCGTTAAGAAAGTTTATTAGGTCAAATTTTCATACAATACATTTTACATATGTTCGTGTTGTTTGAATCCTTTCCAACAGACCTTGTTGTGATCCTTTTTCGAGCATTCTTCTTTAGCTGTCCACATATATATCTCCTCCAAATGTTGGTACAACCCTTTCAATGTTCATTTATACGTGTAGGTATATGGATACTAAGGACAAATGTTGATAAATTGTTTAAGACCCTTTTCTGGCTATTATTCTAATGTCGTCAAACTTTCAATAATAAACTAACTAAACTTTAACCAAATCCTGCTTAAGAAAGGTTTTCAATAAGCTCCGGATTTATTCCACTTGGGTTTGAAAGGAAAAACAAAATTGAATTTGGTTTTAAGCCACAATATTTAAGTTTTTAAGAAAATGAATTCATCTTATAATATATTTTAAAAATGCATGATTTCGATAAACACACACCAAAATATAATAATCTTCTACTTTAGTAGACAATATAAATTCAGGTCATGTACATGAAGTCAATTAACTAGAACATAATTTACAATAGGATTACAATCAACAAATTTCATCTCTCAATTTTCCATGATAAACGATGCCCATCTATGCATATTTAGTTCGATTATTGAGTATAAACGATGAACTGAAGTCAGGATACTTTGATATCGTATAATGCTTTATATGTTCAAGAAACCCAATCATATATAATACATATGTATTAGACATCGTTTTCTACTGACTCTTATCTCATATTATGCATGTGAAGTTAGTTCTCTCGTAAAACATCATGGGTACATGAGAACTATATTGAATCGATATCGAATCTCTTAAGGCTACAGTCATACCAACATAAATTTACCAAATAGGTTTAATCGAAACCAACTAACCGTGGGTATATACAGATAACTTAACAACGTACCTTCCATTTAATCGATGTTATAGAATTCACATTTTTGTTAAACATTTTCTATAATATCGTCCTGATGGTATTTTTTAAAGGTTTGCGTGTCCTTGATGAGATTACTATCTAGGTAATTTTGCCTTAAGGACGAGGGAGCTTTAAAGATTTTTCATCCTCTTATCTTCAGAGTCTTTGAAAGTACTTAAACCCGTGTCAGATTTAAGTGATATTAAAATGGTTTTATCATGCTCGCGACGTTTTGTTTCGGTTTTTTCCATTCTATTTTTATCTATCTGGTAGCTAGCTAGTAGGTACCTTTTATATATTTGTTAGGTAACTATTGTCATTTGGAACTAATTATAATTGGATTCTTGTTTAACGCAACAGTCTTCATTAAATCAGTCTACATCATTAAGTCCAATTATTCGTTTACCTGAAATTTTACACGACAGAGGGTCTAATTGCGTAAAGAATGGAATACGTCTGGATTTAAGGACATTTTGTCTAATTCAACTTTGTATACCTAATACGGGGCTACTGGTTATGTACAACTAGGAATATCAAACATCTATCGATTCGTATAGCAATGATTCGGCAAACATACTTCAACTGATTGCTAATATTCACTCTATTATACAATAAGTTCAGTATGTAACATTACTCCCATAGTGAATATGAATTTGGCTTATTAAATTTCTACAAGAAATGCCTGCAGCATCATTTGTGGTAGTTCAATATCAATTCAATATCTTCATCCAATATTCAAAATCACAAACGAGAAAGTGGTTTCATATTGATGTTACTTTTGAATAAAAGAAAATTTGAAAGTGTATAGAACTTGAAGTAATTTCGAGATTATATTTGAAATTGATACGGTTTGGTGTTCCTTTGTTTTTTATGTTTAAAGGCTTTATGTTATTAAGACGAGACTCAAGTGCTTAACGGTCTATCATGATATCCTCGAGATATCCTTGTCCAACTTGTTAATCATAGGAAAGCATTAGGAATATGTTAGTAACTTAATACTGCAATTACTGAATGGATTAATGAGACAATTATCTTGATTTTGTGCTTAGAGCGTAAATTCCAGAGCATGATGGGCAGTATATATTTACAACGATATTAAGTAGATTAACTCCATTCAGTTTGAGCTATTAATGTACATCGCCATAAGCTTTTAGCGATTTAAAGTAATTAGAAATCGAGTACTTAATTAATAATACTAATTTTCCAATAGTCTATCTTACTAATTTATTGCTCCAAATGTTACTTGACTAATGAGTCACATTTCAAGGATGTTGTTAAATTGTCTTGGTCCATTTTATTGTCCTTCTTCATTACTTCTACGTAATTCGGTATTTCAATAAAATTTAATTAAATTTATTGTACAGTGATTACAAAAATCCATCTATTCATCCTTGTTTCCTATTTGGAAAAACCCTCATCCTTCTATGGTCAATTTTGTATTAAGTCAGAGTCAACTTTAACTCTGTTTAGCAGCGAAAATAGTAAATCCCGTCCAGACTAAATTTAACGACACTTTTCGTTATTTATAGCCCAACATAAAGTTAGCTTAACTCTTCGAAGCTTTGTCTATTTTGCAAAAGCTTTAGCGTAATGATATTTAATCCGATTGTAATGTGTCGTAATCTAGTTTCTAGACAATCTCCATGGACACTACTCTGAACTTGAGGGGTTAGTTAAATTAAAGATATCCTGTTTATCATTTTAAGGGTGTCTTATTGAAGTAATGAAGGATTTCATTTTTTAATGCTAAGGATTATTTTACACGCAAATCATAATGCCACAGGATACACAGTTTAACTCGTCTTTAACTGGTTCTTGCAAAACGCTTGCAAAACGCCAGAGAAAGTATAATACATATTTGCAATGTCTGATTCTGAATTATTTTATACCAAAAGGATTACACAAGAAGTAATAAAATTAAACATAAATTTTATGAAAGCTGTTTGCGAATATTCTGCTTACTGCTTTGTGCTTGGCAAATATTCAAAGTAGGACATCTGCAAAAAAGGATGGTAAGGTTTCTGTAATAAATCCACAAAACGTTTTTGGGGGCGTCAATGGTACTGTTGAACCAAGGGATGATTTAATGATAAAAATTCTGAGTTTGTATCGTACCAAAGAAGAAAGTAAATTCAATATGCTTTCTAAATACAAATAAAATAAAAAAGAAAAATAAATTTAAGTAATATTTCTACGAAATAATGTCACATTCAAATCGTGTGGGGATTTTGTTGAATGAGGGAAATATATGACTCAAAAAACGCGGTTATGTCCTTGTATGGAGTAAACATAATTTAAGGGATGAAACCTTTAGGGTATTTAAGTCTTATATATATATTTGAATGCGTTAAGACTTCATACTGAGCATATGCTTTTGAAACTAAGTATTTTCACTTTTAGCTTTAAGGAACGATTTAATTTTAACTGGATTTTTCCTTTCCTTCTAGAGAAATGATATTTTTGGAAATCGATTTTTCTTGGTAATATAAAAATAAAGTTTATTTCAATTTGGGTTTACCTTGTTATATGTGACTTTTCAAATCAGTGTATAAATTAAACTTTATCTTTCAAAAGAAATTTCTACGAAAATTGTTATTTGCTGAAAGGCAGCTCTTGATATGAATTAAAGCTTACAAACAACCTACACTGGAGATTAATGTAATTAGCTTTATTGCTCCTTTAGCATCTCGGGTAGAGTGCAGGGAACATATTTCGTTCATTCAAGTTTGTGCACTCACTGATACAGTATCTCTTTTGAAATGGTTTCATTTCAGGATTAAGGTATTTTCTAACTATGAAGGTATTCCTTTGATAAATCAACCTTCAATATTTCATATATTCTAGTAAATGAACCAAGATTACAACATTGATTATCATATTTTACAACTTCAAAAAGAAGTCTTACAGAGGTGAATATATAATATCAGGAGCAAAAATAATGTTTTGGACATTCAATTTCGTACTGATTTCATAATTTTTGGATGATTGGCCTCGATGAGCCGACATAACCGGAATAAAATGTTTTCCAGCTGCGTGTTAAGCGATTTTCAAAATATATAACTGAAACATTAATAATTATCCATCGAGGATACATGCCAACCACTACTACTACTACTACACTTTCATTTTCTATTAAGGAGGAAATACGAATTTCCATTGAATTTCCATAAATCCCAATGGCCGACAAATCGAGTGAATAATTTTATAAATTACTAACGTAAAGGCATAATGCGAGAATTACTATTAATAGCAGTTGCTACAACACTTAGACTTGTTCGAAGGAATTATATGTATGTTGTCAGCAAACTAATTAAATTATAGCAAAACTAACTCAATAAATTTGACTGTGTGTACAAAATTTTGTTCTTCGAATAACTAAAATGAGTGACTGAAGTTTAGGCAAAGGTTTATGTGATAACCTCTTTTGAACAAAAATTATTAATATTTTCGAAATTCTAATTCGTCTCGGTTTGCGTGTGATATTCTAATAAATATTAGAATAAAAAATTTTTCGTGTCAAGAAGTACCTCGTTTTCGATTTTCCTAAGAAAGTAAATTTTCCTTCTCCAAACTGTGTGGTAAAATAAATGCCAAAAGAGAAAGCTATAATTTCATGTTTGGAAAAGTCAGTTCAGGGTGAAAGAGGAAAATATGACGCAAAGAGGAAAAATCGTTAAAAGCTGAATCTACTTTCACGTTCATAAACTTTATTACGTTTCACTTTCGTTTTCCACATGAAATACACGAAAAGAATTTTCCAGCATAAAATCTAATTCGGTTGTCGTAAGGTAGGATTGATTTTCACACTATAAAATATTTTCCTTTCCTCATCCTGCAGAGGTCCTTACTCTACTGAATGTCATAAATAATCGTAAATTGCAAGTATCTACTAAGTAGCCAGGATATGCTAGTCATTTCTCACCGAAGCCTCTTATGCTGTAAGCCGATATAAATCAAAGTAAAATATCTCCTACACTAGAAGTCTTTTTCGGCGTCCTGCTGTAGTCGACCTCAATAACATGAAAATAGGGACCGGGCATTCTGAAGGAATGTTGTTGTGATACGAGTATCAGGCATAAGTTAAATCAAGCAGTTCTCTTGTACACCACATTGCATTGCACTTGCTACACTACGTACCAAAGTAATAACTAGAAAAGAACGTTAAGGACACTCAGCTAATCTAGAAATATTGTAATAAGGAAAAAAATTTCGTTCATCAAGAAGATGAATGCAAACAAGGATGTTGAGCTATATCCGCATCTTGACGTTTAGCAACAGTATACATAAACTTATGAAGGCGTAATTCCGTTCTTAAATTAAGGATCAGTTACATAACATCCTTCATCACTCCAGAAACCCTTGTCTGAGATATTTATAATAAAAAAGGTAATTATGAACAGAAATTCACTACGAAGAAACTTTGAAACTTATTGTCCATCTGTTATCAAATACGAATTTTATATTTTGAGTTACATCACTTCGATTAACACATGGCCAATTGAATTTTCCTCAAAAGTTGCATATAAATTGACTTATTAGAAAAAGGACACTCCAAATCCTTACAGATCACGTGTAATTGCCTGACCTCTGTCAGATCAAAGCACCCAGCTCATGCCTCGATCAGGTAACAAGCCCTAAATTGAATCGAATTAGAAGTTTTTTGGGGCATATCTTAAGGGCTGTTTGATTCGAAATATGTAAATTCACGTGTACAACATCGGGTTGCTAGGTTCTGTGGCTTGAACCGGAAAATTCAGAAGTCAGTGTATAGTGAAAATATATAGGTAAGACACAACATGCCAGACCGGTCACATTGAATAGGAAAAATCACTTTCTGAAAAATGAAATATTTCTACTCCTACACCTGTAAAATATTCTAAAACCCAAAATGTGAACTTAGGCTCATAAAAATGCGACTTTTTCAACCTAGAAACTTCAATGTTTTCCGAACAAACAACATGGAGCCGGTGTGTAAAATCCTGGAAAAAAAATTCCGAAAACCCAGAGGGATGATATGGAACTTCATGAAATATATAAGGGAAAGGTGGTTGCCTAAAAACTTTTTTTTTATATCATACGCAATGTCTGGAATGTTAACAGCGTCTGTTGTTGTATTAAATTTTTAATCTGTTTTTCCGTTCCTCGTCATAGGCATTTTTTCCAACAACGTGTTATATGTACCTTTTAGTCTACCTTCCTTTAGCATCAATTTCAAACCCACCCGGAGCTGTGCATACACTTCCAGGAACTGTTCACGTTTATACACTAGTCAAGGGTTCGGAGTGCTATAATACTGTATCGGGAGTGCTTTTTTCCTATAACTTCATGAAGACCAAAGAAAAAGTATATTTGCGATACAAGCCATTGCATATTGAGTAAGCAACCCTTCTATGACTCATAGAACATCCCTTATTGCCGACGTATCCTATTAATAATAAATGAATTTTTATTTTCCTCATTTGAGCTTTCACAGCTTTACTTTTGCCTTTAGCTGTATAACTGATATTGCTGACATAGGTAAAAAAGCAAACAAAGGGTTCCGGTTGTACACCATTCCCGAGATTTATAAACAAACGGTGTATCCTAGATGAACACTTTCAACTTCCACACCATCGGGTTGAGTTGCATCCTTAAGATATACACTTGCCTTCATTAAGAAACGTGCTATTATAACACGGCGATCCTTTTAAACTTAGGTGTAAAAGTAAAGTCTGTGAAGTAAATGAAAAATTAATGTCCTTTACCAAAAACTATTTATAATTTTAAAGGGTAACCTTCAAGTCAAAGGATTTCGTAAAAAAAATATACAAGATGAAAGCTAGTCCAACAAGGAAGTCGACAAGGACATAAAATACTTTTACGCTTCCTCTCTAAACGAGACAAACCATTCACAAACGGCTGCAAGTCGAAAAATTATTTGTTTAAAAAAAGAAACAGAGGTTATTTATTCGAGTGTAGTGTTATCCTTCAAAGGAATAACTTAAAACAAACTTTGAAGAGCTCAAATTTCATAAACGATAATAATTCGTTTAAGGATTATCTCATGGAATGCAAACACAAAACCCACAAAACTTGTGGGTACTCAAAAATCCATAAGATTAGTCTGGCACAAGGATTAAAATTGTATTTTTTTGTTTATAACTATATCCTTTTTGAAGTTTATATCCTGTACCTACGTATTTAACGCATGTCAGTATCAAATTTGTGACGAGATGTATAATTTTAAGCTAGTTTTTGCACTTTTAACTTTTATCCTACGAAATGGAAATTGGCTTTTCATATCCTTTCATATTCTTGTGACATGCTGTGAACCAGAACAGGTTAGTTTTCAGGAAATAGCTTCTCTTGCACGTTTGCAGGAAACCCGCTTGACCCGGTGCTTTCTAGCAAACTTAATTGATTGCATTTGTTCCAAGGCAAAAGGACACAAAGCGAAAACCTAAAAATTTGCAAATATGTACCAGGACATACAACACTAACAAATAAAAAATAAAACACTTTTATCTGTCAACTTCTATTTGCAAATTTCTGCACTTCAGTTAACAGCTGAAATAGTAGATACGAAAGATATTTGCACAGGAAAAAATAATTTTTCCAGGACAACACAAAACCAGGTCAAAGAGCAAAAATTTAATTTGTGTAGGAAAAATTGCTGAACTACACCAGAATGGTTAAATGACGTTTAGTGCTGCTGGGAAAATAAATTTTCATAGTCTCAGTTGTCATGTTGATTCATCTAGAAAATATTTTTTTATATTTGCTGAAATCCATAAAAAGTCCTGGGCCTTTTTTTGGGTTGTGTATTCTTTTTTGTTTGACTCACTTTTTCAATTTTTCCTTGTTTTCGGCTTTAATTCGGAATTAAATCAAATGAATTTAAATTTTAATTAAAGATTTTTGCATCCGACAAAGGAACATGAAAGTGGAACAGAGATTAATTTATGATATTTTTTCATGTTTTTCATGTGATTCTTTAAAGGCATTTTTTAAAAAAAAAACACACAAAACATTGAATGTCTTTTTTATGATGTTTCGCAATATTCATAATATGAAGCAAACATGTACATCAAAGAAATTTTTTGACTAATGAAAATGAAATTTATTTTCATTAGCAGCACCCACCGTTATGTTTCCTTGTTACAAGCATCGTTTCTTCAAATTTTTACGTTATCTCCTATAATTACGCTTTTTGATATTGAATAAACTGCTTGTAAAATAACTTCAGAACCTTATTTCTCAATTGATATTTTGCGTCACTATTGTACCTACGTATATTATTCATGATTTTGAAATTAAACATTAACTTGTTTTTGAGACAAATTGCAACAACGCATCAGAAAAATCCCTCTTTAAGATTTAAATCCTGTCAGAAGTTATCCCTTGACGCATACTTTCCGAGTCACATGGAAACAACAAGAATTGATGTGTCATCATCATGAGACACGTCAAATGTGGTTTGTTTTGAGTAGTAAACAAATCACAACCCTCTCACTCTAAACATCCCCAGCTCACACACCATTTCATATCTTGTTTTGTTTAAACATAATCAAGTTGATATCAACCCTAAGATTTTTCATTTCAACCCCTAGGAGAAGATTACTTGCGACTCAAATGCTTCTTGATCTGGAAAATAGCATCGATATATCTTTGAGTTATCCTGTAAGTTGGCATTGTCACTGTAATGAAACTTTATAGCTGGGTACATGAGATTTTACAATTTTTTAACATTAACATCCCCTACTGAATTAAGAAATTCTCCGATTCACTGTGCACTGATTCACTGGAGGCACTCTTGAATTCTTTAAAAATTCCATCTAGAGTGCGATATCTGTAATTATCCATCTTTATTAGAATAAATTACAGAGGAACTGCGAAAAAGAAGAAACAACGCTTGTAACTCGTGTGAAAACACTTCGGATATCTTTTATGTTTCTTATATAAGGACATGCTCTTCTTTTATGGGGTCACGTCCGTTGGTGGAGTGAAGAGTTCTCTACAGTTCTATAGATGTATATGTATGGTACCGCCGTGGCATATCTCGAATGCATTGAGATATAAATTTATTTTAGGTTACCTTGCTCCTCTAAAGTTGTATCCGACTATTTCCTCATCCTGTTGTTGTGTTATAATGAAAGATATTCCATTAATGTTTATGTCTTTGACGCTACACTGCAGTGGAGATGAGGCTTGGGATCAACCAAATCACAACATCTCATAAGAGAAGAGTTATCATGAACATTTGCATATTTTAAAGATGCTGTTATCATGAGATGATTTTTGGTGAAATTGTAACAAATTGAGATTATGTTTATGCGTGCTACAGTTTGAAAGTATTATGTTATATGTGATGTTACATGGGGTACACGTGGAGCAAAGGTGGATAATGGATTGTTTTCCAAAAGGAAGTAGCAGAATAAATTAAACTTAAAAGTGTTATCTGTTGAGTAGTGAAATTTTATAGCGAGTTAGCTGTAGCTCGTGATATTTTATTATATATTTATTAGACTTCTGTATTCCTTGCACACATTCTCACCTGACACAATTTAAATAATTTTATTACCCTAACGAAACGGGAAGAGATTCAAGTCAACGGCAAGCAGGAAACAATTTCTCTTGGAACGGATATATTATATGTAACTGTCTTTTGGCTGTCTGTCACATCCTACCAGAACGAGAAAATGTGTCATTTCTAAAGTTAGAATGTCCTTGCTGTAGATATTGCATTGTAATAAGATTCACATTGCACAAGAGTGGCTGGATGTACGTATGTAGATAAAATTCTTAACTTTAAAATTTTACATCTGCGCGTTCCAGTTTAGCATATTTTTAAAAGTTTTTAAATAATTTCCCAGGAAATATGTAGTCATTTTTTACACTCTCTCTAGCAATTAAAATTTCCTACAATTAGTAATAGTTAGAGGGCCCCTCTTTAAAATCCAACTCCACCTCTTAGACATTTATCATTCTTAATGAAACGAAAGTCAGTGTAACTGCTATCGCGTCCTACAAAATTTTAATGGAATACGTGCAATTGCATATTGCATTTTTGATAAAGAAAATTATGTTTTTATTTATGTCCCTTCGTGGAATGCAGTAAAGGAAGAGTATTGCATTTTTTCCCATTGCACTTTGACTTGAACGTGGTTGGTTACATTTACCATTTTACCGAGCCAACACTTTAAGTCGTTTGTTGTATAGGAGTATATTTAAAATATTAGATTTATTAATTTCATTCCATTTGCTCTTATATACTTTCAGAAATGTTGGAAATTTTCCACATTCACTTCTTAAAATGTTAACGAGCTCAAGCGAGGCCATTAAGAAATACCACGAACATTTATTTAAAACGCTAAAAACGTGAACGTTCTATAATGGTTGGTTCTAAAAATGAATAACTTAGACTGTAATTGAATGCGGTGTAAATATCCTTTTATGCAAAAATTTCATTCATGTTAAAGGGCTATCTACAGAAATTACAATTAAGTTTTGTGTAGGTCATATTTCGGGTGTTATGCATTACTTCATTTTGACCTGGAATTGTTTCTTCCAAGTAGAATTTTCAAAACCAAGTAAACACGTAATATCTGTTATCCGCTTTTATGAGATAAATGAAAATTGAATATCAAATACATCCCATTTAGATTAAAAACCACAAATGTATCTGCATTGCAAATAAATTCAAGTTATAGCAACATCTCAATGTTTTATCACACAGTAATAATATCTTCATATAAGCATAACATCAAACCACGAATAGCTTCTATAATGGTATCTGATAAAATGAAGGTAAAGCTGTATATCTTAAAACGGTTTAAGTGAAATTTGCTTCCCGTGTCATGCTGTGTGTACGAGTATGAATTGAAAGCAGGAATAATTCAAATTAAGCAAATATTGAGAAGGTTCTAGGTAGTCCAAATATGCGATAAATTTTCCTTAATTGCTACTTCCCTGCGAGGGTTAATTTCTTCTACTTCAATTCCTTTGACATTAAAGTTCTGTAGATCTACATACGATAAGGGTGTTATACGCCCTCAAGTGTGATATTTACACACAATTACATTCGAACTTATACATAACCAAGCTTAAATGCCTAAATGTAAATTGAGACGTTATTAAATTTCCTTTTAATGTACTTCAGTTAATTGTCGTTGTATGTATCTATGTGTTGTAAAAATTAATTTTATTAAAAATTCCTTCTTAGGATTACAGTGTCAACGAACACGTCCTGTCTTGTGTGATACAGCATACAGGACGAGAAGTGAAAATGGTTCATAGAAAGTTTTTGATTAAGAAATTTTATTTGGAAAATCGTAAAAGTTCAAAATGATAAAACGTGAGTGTAAAATATTTTCATTTTGTTTGTCCTTGATACCCTCATTGGATGGGAATTTAATTTTTTTTAAAACGATGTGTTATTAATCACTTCAATTACTCACACTTCTCACTTGTGGTTAAAGGTTTCCCGTGTTCGCCAAGGGGATAAATTAATAACTTAACCTTTTACTCACATCAATACTGCTTTGGGGAAAGGGTTATTTGAAGTTTGTTCGTATGGGATATGTTTCATGAGCTTTAAGGTGACAAAAATGAGATTGATAAAATTGTTATTTATGAACTTAATAAGATCATTCTGGGTTTAAAATTATTTTCAGGAGAATTCTAGGAATTCAGGTCTACACATTCTGTGCTCTGCATGTCGCTCTGCAGCTTCTCGGTTATTGTAACACCTAGTCCCAATGAGATTAACTTATTTTTATATTTATCAAATTCAGCTTGTCCTCAGTTCTATGCGTGTAAAGGGAAAGCCACAGGAATCTCCTGACTATGGCGTTATGTCATGTGGATACACTGATATCTCTGTAGAATAGAATCTTTCACAGGACATGTACAAGATTTCTATTCAACGAAACGATATGAAGTAAATAAATTACGTAAAATTTAAAATATGACTGTATGGCAAAATGTACGCTCACAAACATGCAAACTGATGTATGCTAATAGAACGTACTTATGTATCGTTACTTGTAAATACTTCATTGAAAGGATATGCTCATGTACGTTTACTAGGCGTAAATTTCCTTTCGCACAGCAAGAACTAGACATTTTCCCAACAATTTTACCGTCACTCTAGGAAGTTTATCACCGGCAGCCCTAAATTTAATGTACATCGAGTATGCATGCGTAAAGGTACAACGAAGGATAAATGGTTAGTACTTCGGTTGTAAAAGTTATAAATTACGTTGTGCCTAAGCCCAAGTTAAGAAAATATACTTTTATATGTTGTACATGTAATACCGGAAAGATAGCACACACCTCAGTTACACGCCTGCATGAATGGGTGAATTGCGGAAGGTAGAGATCTACTCAAAAGTGTACGTTGTACCTACATTCGTTACACACAGAATAGGACGCGTTGTCAAGAATCATGTATGAACACTGGATAAAATATGAACATTTATGATACCGCAACAGAGTGATGTGTCATGGAACAGGAACATCCGTCCAATCCAACATGAGCTGAAAGTTTCAGACAACGTATCACATGAAAAGTGAATAAGTTTGTGAGCCTTTGAAAACTGCCTCAGTATGGATGGAATGTAAGGTTAACCTTGTGCTACTGAGATCACCTTAATCATATCATATGAGCCGCTTTGAAGTTACCCATGTTGTTAACACATCAAACGATATTCCCTGTCTTTTGGGATTTCCAAGCTTCTAGTTGCTTCGAATTCAAATTTCTCTCGATTACATCAAGTACGTTTTCTTGTGTAAGAGATATCTTCAAAAGCTTTAAAAGTGTAAAATCCCTTGTACGTAATTCATTCGGATTTTCGACACGTCCATGTATTTTCAGTTTACGATGCATCACTCGTCGTTGAGTTCTGGGCACATGAATCGCGGTGCTTTTATAAAATCCTGACTTACCTACTACAAAGCATGAGCATAAAGTCATATAAAAACCAACTAATGGCATCCAGTATGGACTCCGCACCATCACAGGATATCAAAAGTCCTTTCAATTTCAAACGAATTTCATTTGATCTTACCGAACGAAAGATTCCTTTCTTTTTTATCAGGATCTCACTTTGCAACAGGCATATCCCTTGATGTCGGAAAGTGATGTAATTGAAAAAACAGCAGTAAAATTTTTTATAGCTAGTAGGTACCTTGTAATTTTGTAAGGTAAGGTAAGTGCTTCCTGTGTGTACCTGTGTACATCTTATATGTACTTCAATTTGGTTTGGTTTATTGCCTTGTTACAACAGTTGAAAAACGATGAAAAGTGCGAAAAAGTGTTATAAGACAATTTGATTCTTTGTTGAACACAGGAAGTCGTGTCGTTCGAATTCAAGAACTTTTTGTTGAATCTTCCCACGGGGAAAACGAGGAAATTCTTTTATAGTCGTTCAATGTAAATGTTGTAAAACGTCAAAGTACCTACTATCACTGGGTTTTAGGAAATTATCCTTTATCGAAATATTAAATCAATTATACGTTACATATTGAATAATTCCTAATATTAAAAAACTCCACAAACGTGAAATCACTAGACCAAAGAAAATACCAAAATCTTCAAAACGCAAATATAATTTTGAAAGATGATATCGCAAAATTGAGTTTGATAAATTATTCACATAATTTATTTATGTAGAAAATTTGTCATACTATCTTCAAATTATCTTCAAAGAAGTTCTATTAGCTTAACAAGGCACAACGAAAATACACGAAAACACAAAAACGTCTTCATTTAGAAATTTTCATGTTTTTCATAATGGGAAACTACAAAAAACAAAAAAATTACGAACAAAATTATCATGAAAACGAAACTTTGAGAAGCTAAAAAATTTTCTCCTATGGAAAACTGTCTATTTTTCTTAACAAGTTTCCAATTTTCTTGAATTTTTCTTCAAGGCAAATTCTGATTACGAAAATTAGAAGACCACCAACATCATACCCATAGACAAATTTGTGTTTATCTATGTCTGTCTAATGAGATAAATATTTGAGTCACTAAACTCATTTATAAGTCCCGAAAAATTTCTCAAATATAAAGGACACCCAACCCGAACCGTGTCTGACAAATTTACTTATTTTACAAAATTTTACTTTTATCGCTTTTCCATTGCCGGTAATTGCCATTAATCAGATTTAATTGGGATGTCTTCTTTAGGATATCGATTTGACGTTTTGTATTATGCTTCTTATCGTAATCATATAACGTACAATTTGATTATCCTCATTTTGGCTATTGAGTTTATCCACTTGATTGAGGCGATTTATTTCCTAAGATGAAATGTGGTTGGTTTCTGGGAAGCTTTTCCTGGATCCACAAGGATTCTTTAGTTTCAAATTTTAAGATTTGTTTCCAGGAAATTTCCTGAATTTTTCCAGGTACAAATACGCATTAAAAAATTTTTACAAAGTTTCTTAAAATCATATCTGTGCGTGACATGGCTCTGTTTCTGTAAGGATACCATCACACCAATTTCGCAGAATTTAATTTAATCAAATCGGAAGATGCTCTGGAGTGTGTTGTTTAAAACTGCTGTATGGTTTACTTAAGTACACACAAGGGTTAAATAAAATAACGATTACACAACCAAGCCTGTGCCTTATCTTTTCAACTGTTGATGTTAGCAGTATTTTCAAAAATGTTCATTTCATGGATTATCTCCGAAAATTGGTATATTTTATCAAGAAAAGCAATTTTCCCTCTTTATGGTAAAATAATTCGGTACACTTTTACTTAAAATAAATTCAAAGTATTTTACCTTTCCGGCAGCAAGGTTAAGTTAAATTTATTAATACTTAGAAAACCATACAAAATTTCGTTTTGCGCATATAAATTTGCAATTTCCATTGTAATAAACTTTGAATGGTTTATTGAATAATTTTCTTCATATTCAATAAATTGATAAGATTTGAGGAGGTTTTTAACGATCGAGGTAGCAGTACCTAAACCCTAGAAGCATGTTTCTCAAACTGTTTGCACAAATAAACCTTATAGACAAGAGATCATAGTAGTATAAAGTTTATACAGCTATATTAACCATGAATTCTTGTAAACACAAGTTAAAGCATTTTAAAGCTACTGCTCCTGTTGCAAGAAGAACATTATTTCACCTTTAATCTCTAATCAAACATGTTTGTGTCCTTGTCCATCCTTTTTTCCGTTTTTGTTTATCTATTACATATTTCTATGCCAAAGATACAATCGCAGTTAACAAATAATTAGAGATCATAGGAACGTATTCGTCTATAGATTGATTGATCGCATGAAACACCACTAACCGTAGTTCTTTTACAGGAAGACCTCAATTCAGAACCATCATAAAAGAAATAATCCTGTTCATTTCATTTCATATAAATTATCATATCCTATTTCCGGAAAGCCCAATGGACGAAAGAATTCTGTTGATAGACATTTTCTTCAAAACGTATTGATTAATGTTTGTGTTATCGATTGAGAGATCTCCTTTTTTTCTTCTTCTTTAAGTTATATAACTTCCGACATATCGTCATATTTCATTCATCTTGATAATATCCTAACATAATTTATGAAGATACACCACGGGAACTTCGATTTAATTAAGTGGTATTACAGCACTCACAGGAGTTTACTTACTTTATAGACATTTTCTGCTTTGGATAACATTGTATTAATTGTGTAGAATGTTTAAATTTTATAATAATTGGAATGTCCCTCACCTCTTCCTTATTAAGTTTCATCGAATTTCGTCAAATATTTAACTACAGGTTGGGTTCAAGTTTAAATGCTCTGGGGGATGTTTCTCAATATCACAAAACAAGCACAGCCCCAATTAAGAAATTGCGTAAAACCACCACTATCGAATGAAGGTTTCGTGAAATTTGTTCAAAATTACAAATTAAAAGTAACCGAGAAGGTGAAATTTCCTGGTCACGTTATAATAAAATAATAACCAGTATTCCATGATTGTGAAATGTTTTTTAACGACAAAAGCCTAAAGGTTTGAAATCAAATCGACCAACAAATCTCTATAAGGAGTCTCGCGTGACAATTACGAACATAAACATGTTTCACTGTTTTATATTTATTCCTTAGAGGTTTCCTTAGAGTCGCGTCGGAAAGTCGATATGAACGTCTGGTTAAGGGTTGAATGTCACATACTACAATAAAAATGAAGTAAGACAAATACCTAACCTTTTGTTTAGAGTAAACTAACAAAGCTCTGTCTGGGCTTTGGAAAGGAAAAGTAAAATCTAAAAGGAAAGTCAAGTCACTATAAAAGTCGTTGATTTCCTTAAGCGTTATTGTTAGCATGCATTCCTGTGTACTTGTAGTAACAACTTGAGGAACATGACAGCAATGAAAAAGCATTTGAAATGGAATTCGTTTACGTGAATGTTACAGATGTTCACCAGGTTTTATAAGGTGGAAAAAATTCAGGACTACATACATTAAACCCAGCGACAAGAAGGCTTTTAACGCACAACTTACTTGAAGTATCGATAAACCGTTAGCATGTTAAATATGGCGAACAAATCATGGAGCCTTGCAATTTTGTGCATTATTTCAAAAATACAACATTGAAACTTCTCCTGCGCTGGGTTTCATTTATAATATAAAGCTTAAAACTTTCATTTCTGAATCAATGAATTTTATTATTCCCAGAAGCTTTTAACAAACCACAAAATTTTGAATTTTCCTTCAACAAAACATGTAAGCTTGAGTTGAGCTCACTTCTAAGAGTCCTTGATATAAAACTTTCATTACACAATAGTAGGCAAATACGCATTTTACGTGTATGCATTTGCTGATGCTCACCAAATTGAAGGTTCCTTGAGTCTCTAGATGGGATAAGCATAATTCCCAAACCAACTATTATTACTGAACGGTTGTTAAGTACACAAGCAACATCATAAAACGTAACGAACATATACGTTCTTAACAATATAACAGTTTATATGAACTTTTATTGGTAAACAGTTAAGAGTAATAAGCACAATTCCAAAGTTTGCTATAAAGTTTGCATGATTAGCCTCAAGGTGAAGAAAGGATACGTAACGTGCTGTTAAACAAACATTAACAGTAAAAGGAAAATACCACTTACCACCACTACAACCATCAAAACATCAAATAAGGTATTTTTATGCAACAACAAAATAAACATTTCCCTTAAAATAAAGCTTCATTTGATATCCTTTACCCTTTAGCGACTCGTTTTGAAAGCATTGAAATGTCCAACAATTGCCACGGAAAAGGTGAAAGCTGTTAAAGGGTAGCAAAAGTATTTAATTTTCACCTTTCATTTATGTCCGAGTCCTTGTTATTTAGTATATTTCTCACTATGAAAAAGGATTGCCATCGTCCTTTTTAGTGAACATTTTCGTGGTAAAAAACAATTCATTAGTCCACTTTCGTTCATTTTTGTGCAATACACAGCAAAATACGAAACTCAACATTTAATGAACAGAAATGAAAATAATAAAAATGAAAAAATTATTATTTAAAGTGGCAAAAGGTAAGTAGTACAGGTACAGGTTAAAATGAAAGAAATAATAATATCCTTATAATTATACAACTTTTTGTTGATGTTTGCCACGTTTCGGGTTACCAAATGTTTCCGAATTGTTCGTTTTTGTGTAACGATTTTCAAAGGGATACGAACATTTTTGAATTGTAAAACGTACATAATTTGCACCAATACATAACAAAACTTGTGCCTAAAGTGGTATAGGTAACAAACATTCAAAGAAATCCAGTTCAACATGAAGATGTACGTCAAGAACATGAAAGCAAAGAAAGTTTCCTTTTTTCTTTAACAAATGAAATCCTCATAATGGCATATTGTTTGCTACTAAGGACCTAGTCATTCATGTATCCACAAATTATTCTAGCATACCCTGAGGGGTACATTATACTCGTTACTTCATCTTTGTTTTGTAGAATCTTACCCCGAAAAAACGAAATGATTGTTGATGTGTGTGTTTACATAAACGCAGACTAGTTCAGATGTTGAATGAAATTTTAATGATGGCATTTTTTATTTTCGCTAAACTAACATCAACAGATTCTCTACGCATAGAACGTGCTCTCGACCAAATCCCATTAGGGACGTTCTTTTTACTACAGGTATAACGAACTTTTAAAGCGATAAAGCACGAGTATAACTTCATCGTCCTCAAGTAACCTGCTGAGACGTCCTGTGAGACGGACGATACGATACGCTTACTATAGTACTCGCGAATATCATGAACCGGGAATGGGTTAACCCCGTCCGACACAAAAGCAATTTTATTGCAAATTAAAAACATTACGATTGTACGTGTCAATTGAATGTGAAGTTAGCTAGCATGGAAATAAATGTGGAGTACACCTTCAAATTAAACTCTCGAATACCCTGGTATTCCTTTCTGGGCTGACACCTCGACAGGCTACTCTGGTGTCTGGATCACGAAAGGGTTACCTTGAAATGTGTCGGTCATTGTTTTGTTGTTCAAGTGTATTTGTTCGTACTTAATTTGAATTATTTACCGTTAACAAAAGTGAAAAACCGTTCTATTATTTCTCTAGGGGTTGATATTCTCACCTCGTTTCCATGTATCCCTCCACTGAACGAAATTGTGAAGGAGTAACAACTCGTGGAGTGGAGTCTACAGATAAATAAATTTATATTTTCGTTGGCAGTATTATTTATGGTTATGTGCCTGCCAAGTGATGTTGTACAGAACCATGCTAAAGCAACGCTATCAGTATCAACTAACAAATGTTTGTACCTACTCTTCCTATTCCAACTATACCTCGTCTTCATTATTTCACTTTTTAGTTCATTCCACTCGAAGGTATGGCGCCGAGGAAGGTACAACTCGGCATACTGAAGATGTGATACCCTGAACATCATCATCGTTCGCAATCTAGTAAAATCGTGAAACATCTACGAAATCTACATACGTACAAGTAGTTATATACATGCAAGTTTCATTGCACTACCACCAATAGTTTGTTCCTTCTATGGCAAATGAAAACGAATGGAACGGAAAAGTAATTAACCACGTTTCCTATATTTGCAACCTGCTTTTTATATAATTATGTTGGAATATACGTAGCTATTCACCAAACGAACTTATAGTCTACAAATACGCACACATACTATGTATACAAATACAAAAATTGAAATAGGATATTCATATGATTGCTCTGAACGGTAATGAAGTTGGCTAGAGTTTTGGGAAATGCGTATGAACTTCATATTAACATAGAAAGGAGATATGATAACTACAGTCTACCAGATATCTCGTTTTAGATATATATCACTTGATTATTATCAGGCCAAATGGGTAATAACGCAATTTCATTTCAAAAAATAATTATTTCGCAATTAATGCGTTTTGTTTTTCAAATTGATTCATCCAAAATATTTTATTTCATATTTCTGGTATCAATATTGTAACCTTAATTCTTTATTGAATTTGACAGTAAAGTGCAGAAGTATACTTTAAATCAAGCTATTAAATTAAGTCAGATTTTCTAAGAAATACTTTCTAACGAGCAGTTGAATATTTAATTAAAATTATTTTTCAATTTATTTGCACGCGTTCGACCTCTCGGGAGTTACTTTCATTTACTCCTACGTGATTTTATTCAAAACTATCCTTTCTCGTGCTATTTCATCCGCATTGAGTTTATTTTATCCTGGTCAAGTAACCTGCTTTGCTACGGAATTTATTCAATATCCACTCATGAAATTATATCAGAATATAAAAGAAGGATTACACGCATTTCGGTGTTATTCGGTATAAAAATCCATTCATAATTCTGCTCTACTTTTGAATTGAACGTTTTCATTCACTATCAATGAAGCAAAGGTATACGCTATTGGAAAACCCTGCATGCCTCAATGTAGTTGTGGAATAAAAAAAATCCACACGATATTGTAAAAAATTACTAGTAATTTTATAATCCTTTCAATTCACCCATGACTGAGTTTATTAACAGAAAATATATTTTATGAAATTTTTACACTAGACTAGCAGGATATCAACCAACAACTCATGCCCTGATTGCGTTACAAACTCCCTACAAGTTCAAGTTAAATTCAATGTTTTTGACTTTAACGAAATTTCACGCTGATTTACCATAAATTTTGCAATGGACCGAAATGAACTGACACCAACCAAGGGATGGAATGAGGGATGAAAAATGCAACCCCAGTTGGTTTGTTGATTAACCAATAACTTTGCTGTTTATGAAACAATTTGGTGAGTTAAAAAATACACAGTGTCCGTGGTTCTAAATTCAGCACGTGATGCATCCACATTTCATTACCATATAAAGGATGTAATATCACCAAACACATTCTGTGTTTTTTTGTGTGCTAAAATATTTTAAAAATATATCAGGACTCACTCGCAAATGTTTACTGTGCATGAATTCAAATTTCCTACCGCAGGTTTAACCAAAATTGATGCAAATAATAAACCTCATACAAATGGACTTGCGGAGAACAATTTTAGGTGGTTTAACGTTTTGCGGTCGTTTTGAGAAAACAAGGTTTTTTAAATGGGTTATCACGGAATTCAGAGCCAATCCACATTGTGTGTACTTACTCAGAATTTTATAAAATTCTCCAACTCACCTGAAATTATACAAAAATGAAAATTATTTTTAGTTTTCTTGCTAATAACAGAAAATTAAATTATTGTTCCTAAAATATTTTATTTTCTCAAACTGAATTCCAACGGTATATTTTCGAACGGCTCGCATGGATGAAATCTCAATATATGCAATACTATTAGGGATCGCAATGAAACTTATGTCCCCTAAATAATAGATTTTGGGAAAAATACATTTTCTTCCCCAAAAAAAGTTTTCTCCCCCAAATATTGTTAACCAAAATCATCCATTAAGAATACAAGACACATCATATAAGCATGTTAAGGGGTCAGTTGTCCACTGATTATTAATTGATGAAAATCTAATCGCAAACTGCAATTAACATCTGCTACTATTCGCAGATGTTTCTTGAATGTGTTAAACATGAAGATATTAAGCACTTTAATGTGAAACTATGATGCTATTTTCCGTTAATGATGTTATAGTTTTCATGAGCTATGAAATTTGTTTCTATACATTTCAAAATAATCAGAGAAATTTAATAGAGGAAACTAGGACTGTTCTCGGCAGCTTCTCTTTGTGCAGATCTTCGTATGCTTTTTCTTTGTTTAGCTCTTTTTCTTATACGCTGAACGAGTAAACTCTCAATTCGAAAAATTGATGTACTCATATTTTTCTATACCATAACTTAAAATACAGCATTTATATTTTTCATTATTTTATTATTTTAATTTGGTGTCTTAATCAAAAATAAATAACATTTTTTACTTACTAAATATATATATAGACACGTTCTCGGTACTTAATAGGGTTATTGAAACATTGCAGCAAAATTTCATGTTTTAATAAACATTTCCGCAAAGAGATCGTAACATTATTAACATAAAAACTTTCTGTTTACCGAAAACAAATTCCAATGAATAAAACCTTACAGTTTTCTACATAAAGCAAGAGAAAAAAACTTAGGTTTTGTATGAACATGGATATATGTATATCGTATTCTAGAAATAGCCCATACTCGTATAATAAACTTTTCTAATATCTTTATCCTGTCATCAAACTAAAAGAACTTTTTGAAACCTAACTAACTATTTACGATGTCATTTTATGACGTAAATTTTATATTACAAAACGAATTTTACAAGAAAATTGAGAATATCCACTTTATTACTATGATCCTTTAATTCTTATCCAGAATCAGTATAACCCACATGGGTGTAGGCTTATTTTGTGAAGTTTACTGTCCTTCAATCGTTCACTGAAAGTTATGTCTCATGTATGGAAAAACAAGAACAGAATTCACAATACATCTTATCCTGAGAAATGCTTTCGATTATCATGAAACAAAATACGTAAAATATCTTCACGTCTCAACAAAAATCCTTAAGTAATTTATTATCCTTGAGGATGAAATCATCCGAAAAGCAAGCACGAATTTTATTCCAATGGGTTTTTCGTCTGGCCCAAAGAGATTACCATTCTGAATGTGTCTAGGCTCAGCTCGTGAATCCTTTCTAAATCTGTCAAACACAATCACAAGTCTGGAAATGCGAGTAGAGTATCAAGATTCCAACAATACCCGCAATTGCAACTTCAGACTAACTGAGTAATCCTGTGAGCTTTGAACTTACAGTAACAAGAACAAATACAAAATGAACCGACATTTGACTTTGTCAAATTATGCAAAGGCCATTATTTTGTGTTAAAGCGGTTGTAACGCGTCTACAAATACATGGCTTAAGTTTGAATTAATGTCCAAAAGGGTGGTAATTATTTTTACATATCACACGGGAAAATGACAAATTACCATCGATTAAACCGGAAATGTTTAACAGGCCACTTTGTTTGTGCTCAGCCAACGATTTAACGTTTTAATCCCAATTTATTCATATGAATTCATGATACTCCGGACTTGGGTAACATTGAAAAATATTAAATTCTGGAAGACAAAACACATTGTGGGCAACCACAGAAGCTATTCCTATATTTTATACTAGGTTGAGGAACGTGGATTTAGAAAGAAACATTTTATTTGAAATAGCCTACGCGGTTTCTAGGAAACTTATTTTATAATACCAATAGTGAATGATTAATAACGTCTTGAAAAGAACAACCTTGACTGGGAGAAGGCATTCATCTTTACTTCACCTGATGATAGTTGGTTTTAAGAAAGTTATTTGAACTGTCTCAAGTTAACAAAGCTCAAGTACAACCGATTAACCAAGAAACGAGCGACTAAGAGTAATCTGAGATCTTTTCAAAAGGAAAAATGTTTCTTTACAAATGTTAAACATGTCCTTTTCTATTTTCTACTTAAGAACAATTCCCCAGTCTATCCATCATAAATGTTGTTTGTGTAACTTTGACAAGGGCTGTGAGTGTTTTTTGTGTAAATAACGAAAAATAATAACCCCGAAAATCATGGTATGAGTAACATTTGGGAATTGAATAGTACGTCAAAACGAAATTCCAAAATTCACCAACATGAGATCAAGCCTAAAGTAAATTTTCTTACAAGGATACAACAACACAAAATGCCATGATTCCATGTTGTTATACAACATAACTCCGAAATTACTTTCATTTTGCTAAAAAACTTTCCAATGAACGTCACCTTGGGAATAAGATGTTGAAGGGGACCAAAGAAGTTTCACTGTAATATACCAAAAGAAATTTTTTCGTTCTATACTTTAACAATGTTTGCTTGGTGAATGAATAAAGGATATAAAACAGGAAAAATCTTCATCTTTGGGCTTTGGACTTGTTAAAAACAACCATAAGAAAGGGCAAAGGTATTGCACGTACAAAATAAGTCATAAAAATGTAGGTTATGGCTAGGAATTTTTGTCAGGAATAGTATATCCTTACGAAATGCGTGATAGTTGTTACTGTTTCGTGTGTTCAAATGGTTCTATCATCAAAATCGTTGAAAATGGGTTGTATAATAAAATGTTTTTAAAGAAATATTTTCATGTACCAGGACTTCAAATATCATCACAACCATACACGAATAGAGAATGACATCTTCCTTGAAATACACCAAAAGAATGGGAATGATTCACTTGATGTAATTATTTAATAACATCATGTAAACGTCCCTTGTGAAAGAATGACAAATGTGCTTCTAAAGAATAGACATATTGTTTCTTTAAGAAAGTAATACGAAATAGTTTGAAAGGACAAAGTCGTCGATTTCATCCTGTTTCTTCTTGCAAGTTTTGATTGAAATTCCACTTTGACGAAAGCGTGACATACGTGACTTCTTTGAGAACGACAGGGCGAAGTTTCAGTGAAAAATTGACTTTGTACAAGGTAACTGCATTCACTTTAGCGTCGACCCTTGATTCAGTAAAAGTTTCAAAAGTCAATTAGGAATAAGAGCGAAAGGAAGAGGTGGATGAATTCATTTCAAAAATGGTACGTCTCAGTGGGAAGGGTAACAAACTTTTCCTTATCTCGTCCAAGTTAAAGTCCTGGATTTCCCGCACTTCATTGCATTATCCTCTTCCAACCCTCCTGATTTTAATGCCAGCCTGTATAAATAAAGATATGAAAAAGTAACCAAAATTATTCATTTCCCATCTTAAGGGATGCAGATCACATTGAGCTTTATTTTTAGCTTAACACTCTAAGATGGTATTTGTGCTCATTTGTGTGAAAAGGAAAAGTTGAGAATCTCCAAGGAATCGCAATGCATAAAATTTTCTAGAAAACCAAGTTGGAAGTCTTTAAATTTTTTATGCAATTTTTCCACTTTTCCGCTTACATAATTTTCCCGATTACACCTCTGGAACAGCGAAACCGTGAATATCAGTTGGTTTTTATTTTTTAATACTTTTATGTTAAAAATTTTTATTTATTTTACTCTCGAAACCAACCAAAACAAAAAAATAAATAAACTGAAGTAAGTCGAATGTCAGATTTGCTTTTTGCTTTGAAGATTTTCCGATGTAAGAAAGTTTCTCCCTTTTTTGTTTGTTCGGAAAACTCAAAGAAATCGAATAAAAAATTCCACCAAAAAGTTTTTTATTTTTAAATGAATTTTCTTCTTTTATGGATGAAAAAAAAAAGAAATCTACGCAAACAAGAAAAGGAATCAATTTTCTTTATTGAAAATCAAGAAAAATTCTTCCTTGAGCTTGAACTTGTTTTTCCACGCTTGAAAATTCATGAAAATCAAAGTGTTTTTCTTTATGGCTTTGGAAAAATTGTGAAAAATAGGAGAATGAAAAGTGGGTGTGAATTGTTTTGCATGGCATTACAAGATTTTTCTTTTGGTGTTTCATACTTTAAGCATGAAAATGGTGGGGCATTACCTCGTGTAAGAAAAGTTATTGGTTCAGAATCAACAGTTAAGCTGGAAAATAAATATTCTTTTAACAAATCAACGAACAAGGGAATGTTATCTTGTTATTAAAGTCACCTTCTGGAAGAATATATCTTTCATATATATGTAACTGGAATGTATCGTATTTAACTAAGAGAAACAAATAAAGGACGACCTCTGTATCCTTTCAACTAGTTCATGTGAAATTCAAACGAGACTAAATGAAACAATTTCAAAGAATGGTTCTTAGGAAGGCACTTTCACCATATGTCGATCAATAACATTTCGCATAGATATAAAGTCTCCACTTAAAGCACCTGTTGTCTCCACTTTCCTAAATTGCATTGATCCACACAAAGCAAACGCTTCGAACAAAGTACCTACATTGGCTATAACATTTAAGGACTCGCAACAGCATATGCGAATAACGGCTAAAAGCTTTAATCCTTGAAGTATTCCTGTGGTAGGCACTATCAGGATATAGAGATTATCTCACCTCCTCTTTAAGAACCCTTATACAACCATTAGAGTTTTAATGTCCTTTTCTTAATATCTAGCACAAGTTTCAGGTTGTTGAACAAAAAATTTTTTATATCTCCCTTTTTATCCTTCCTACAGCACATTTGTGTTTCATTGCAGGATAAATCATCTGTTGATGATTTTCGATATCATTCTTTACACAGTATCAAGTATTTTGGTTTTGTTAAGATAAAAAGCTTAACGATTTTCGTAAAACATGGCTGTAAGGATAATTAATGGTTGTTTCTGATTTTGAGAAATCCAGTCCAGAAACACGTTCTTACGGTAAACATATTTTTATGGTACATTTTGTGAAAGAAAATTTATTAGATAAATGTGAAATAAAAAGGATGTCATTAAGATTGATTTATTCTATTCTATTCTAACCACAAAGTTTTTGAATTCGTTTAGTGAATATCTCTTGTACTTCACATTTATACATGATATTGTTTGAAAGTATCTGCACAAAATTAAGTGAATATTATGCAATATAAGATTTATTTCGGTTATACCAAGGTATGAAGTATTGAGTTGGGTGTTGAAAAGCTTATAAGGAATACTATTATGTTCAAGCATTCAGAACTAGCCAATTAAACAAAGTTAAAAACTCCACCCGAATTACATTCAAAAACCTCATTGTGAATTGACCGGTAACAATTTTAATTTAAACAAGGAAGTAATTTACCCTCCAGCCACGCAAATGTCTACAACTGAAAATCCTGCTAATGAATAGTCCTAACCCCAACTTGAAAGTTGTGTCACTTACAGACAATTTAAATGGACACTAGCATTAAGCTTCATTAGCAGGAAATCAAATAAAAGGATCCACTTCTTTTCCTTTCATTCCAGTGTACTGAAATACCCTCTTGTCCCCGAAGGAAATCAATTTAAATGCAATGACTTCGTAAAGGAAAAGGATCGGTTACTATTGTAACGATTTTGTATTTCCTGCGGAAGTGAAGGTGGATTCAGATGTCATTAATGGACGGTCAAAGTCGTGCACTGTCGATTAATTTAAATTTGAATTTTGCTGTAAAGCAGAAAATGCAAAAAGAAAGTGCAGTGCTCCTTGAAGACGAAGCGATAAAAATAAACGTGCAAAGCAATACGTTTGAACGACTCCTTTTAGTTGAAATTAAGGACTCGAATTCCATTGAAAATGCAAAGTCAGGGCTAGACAGAAAAAAATATTAAGGTAACATTTCACCTTCGAGGATAGAAGAAAGTGTGACGCAAAAATTCCTTTTCTCGAGTTCATTTGAATCAAGTAACCTTAAGGAATTAAGCAAAAGATCTTTCAGATATGTAAAACTCCAAGGAGCAGAAGTAAGGATAAGCTTAAGATGGATTCTTGAAATCGAGGGCGAGTTAAAAGTTAAGAAAAATAGCTCCATCCTTAAATAGCACAACAACAACCTCATCACCAATACAACGAAAACGAAAAGGGGACGAAATAAATCAAGTGAAGTTTATTCGATTTTGATAAAGTCGTTGATAAATGTCGGCCAATTTACAGCCATCAATTTGATACTGTAATTTTGTTGAAGATGTTGGATGTGGATTCTAGCTACAAAAGGGAGTCCTTTTTTTGGAAAAACATTTCGAAGTGATTTTGAAGGAGAATCTTGCAATGCCAAGAAAAAATATGAGAGCACTTCCCTGCAAAAGTACTTTGAACGAATGTAATTTTCTGGCAAGGATCAAAGGATGATAGTCTGTAACAGGAACTAAATATCAGGGATCAAATTCCTTGATTGAATGTTATTTAACATCGACTAATCCAACTTTTACAAAAGTCAATTTCCTTCGAAAACTTATTGAATAATCCTCAAGCAAGTTTCCGATTTCAGGACACACATGACGCATGTGACACACCTGCACTTGGCAAAGGAAAAGTTACTATCCTTTGATTTGTAACATCAATTTTAAAACACAAGTCGATAGTAGCTTAAGCATAATAAGTTTGAATCCCTTCAACCCCGAAATTCCTACCCACAATGCTTTCCAGACCTTGTTTTACCTCGCAATTTTTAGGAGTTTCATTTAAAATTGATCCGAATTTAAGCGAATTTCATCAATTTACCACCGGGGGACCAAAATCAGCTTCTGATTTAATGTCATCCTTCCTGTTCTTCATCCTTGAAACACTAAAAATTCTGGATATAAAATCTACAATGCTTTGGCTTAAAATAACAAAATCATTACAGTTCAAGTATATAACCTATAAATTTAGAGTAACCCTCATAAATTTTAAGGACAAACTTTTGTGTCCTTTGATAATTAGAATCTACTCTGACTCTTCACTTGTCTTCCACTGCAACTTTCAGTCAAGTCATTATCTTTGAAAAGAAAATAGACATTCCTATAGAACAGGTGACACAATGTTTGGAACTTCCCTTTTTCAACCTCTGTGTCATTCTATTCCAGACATGAAATCAAGTTCCTTCTTTTTGGGATTCTATTTGAAGGCATAGTCCTTTCAACTGCTTCTCTCGAGTCTTTCTCTCCTCAACGTGATATATTGGTAAGAACAAGATGAGGATAGTAAAAAAAACTTAAGGACATATAGAAGGTACCGGAAAAATGAAGGTTTTTCCAAAGTTTCGTCATCAAATTCTAACCACGTACAATTCAACGAATTTTCCAGGGAAACTTCTTAAAAAGAAAAGTTTTGCAATAATTCGGGAGCATTAATTTTGATAAAATCTACTTAACTTCTGTGCATTTTGAACGCTATGCGTCCGTGTTATACTCAATTTTTTTATATCCTGTTCCATTACTGGCTCCCGCAAAGTATGCTTTTAAGGATAATCACCCTTTCATGAAAGTTTAAACTTACTTCAAAGCTATTTAAGTGAAACCTTATGATTTTAGGTTAAGTAATAGAAAAGTCATTTACAGAATTTTTTGACCAGAACGTCTTTTAATGAATTGAATCTGAAAGGATCAGCGACTAATTGGAAAAAAATAATTATCCTTATGATCGAAAGTTTTATTCAAGGAAATGTTCAAGTTTGAACAAGGATAACTTTTACTTTCCAAATATATTCACGTAATAATTATACTCATTTCACGTAGGAAAATAAGGCAAAAAACGTATTACTGCTATTCAACATTTACATGTCATTCCATACACATATTTGTCAACATGAGTTTATTTAGAGATAGAAAATTTTCACCACACATCACCATACATTAACGTGATTCGTTTTGGTGTAACATAAAAAATTGCTGTAATATAGTATGTGATACATAACAATTTTATCCTTTTTAATTCTGTCAGTCCTTCGTCCTTTTCCTGAGTAATCCTTTTAGTGAAATTTCAATTTTGAACCGATTTGCTATGCGAGGATAATTTTCAATTTTGTCGACACCATTTTTTCGTTTTTTCGTATCTGTCTGACTGCTCTCTGTGGTCTTTGACTGATCTAAAATTTTTATTAAATTTCATGTCGACAGATTATTATATAAGAAATGATGATAATCTAATCTGCTCCGTGTATAGGAAAATTTGAATTTACATTTGACAAGCGTAATAACTTACGGACAAGTGGACAAACTGAAATAACTCGAACGTAACATACGTATACATACGTTGAGACACTTCAGTGAAATGTGAACGACAATTTGTTCTTAAATAAAGGAGTTCCTGCCTTAAGGAAAGTATAAAGCAATGTTTCTCATTAAGTAAATTAATTTTCAGGATGTGAACTGCCTGCTTCATTTTCCTGAGCAATGAAAATAAGAATTGTGAATTTAACAATGCCCTTCTAATATCATCTAGTCGAGAAACAGTCTAATTGAGTAACAATAAGTCATTATCACTTCCTGTGTAAATTGTGTAAGGATAATGATGGACACTTCTATTTTCCGAATAAATGAAAGATTCAAAATGAACTTTTGTCATCCAAGTTCTTTCAGGTTGTAATCACTTCTTTTTACTATGAAACGATTTATTGTAGTATTATCTGTGCTAACAATAATTTTTGTTTTAAAAGGAAAATGAGACACAGATTTTCATTTTCCCAAGCAACATGAAAAAGAGGGATTTTCTTCAGAAAGTTTATTTGTAGATCTCCAATAACCGTGTGAAATTGATTTCTTTCATTTAAAAGAAAATGACAGGAATTCAATTTTTCAGTATCCTGTCAGAATGTACCAAATGAAATCACTCATCAAAATCCTATCATTCGAAGTTCATCGATTACCGTCTTAAGATGAAATCCGGAATTTTCTAAGAAACTAACCAGTTCATTGAACACAATGTAAGGCAACCAAGAAGAAGAAAAAATAAAATCACTGCTGAGGGATTTTCATCCAAGGATAATGCTTAAAAAAAATAATTCGAAAAAATTCTCCAAAAGTCCAAGGCCTCCAGTAATTCTACAAAATGTCAAAATCAATTATCCTGTAATCGTTTATTCCAGAAAAGCGAATTTTAGGGCGATGGATTTCGAAGGATATTTGCCGTAACGAAAGTAATCACAAGAAATTCAGTGTTCGATAGTAGGATTCTCTTCCTAAAAATCAAGAAATGCTATCAAATTCGGGTAATAAAATTTTACATTCTTCAATTTTTGTTCGTATGATTGCGCGACGAGAAGAGAAAAGAAAATAAAATTGCGCTTGAATTGGTGGAATTTATTTGAAAAAAATTCTTAGAGTTCAACAGCCGCCAATTGATACATTTAAAAAATTGAATACCTCTCAAGGATAACAAACAAGAGATGAGACTTCTGCAACTAAATATGTGTGTATATAATAAAGGACGGAGTCTGGGAACACTTACAAGTTACAAAGTTGGTAGCATTGTTCTCTTAAGAATAAATGTGTAAAAAGCTCTTTTTCCAAAAATCACTCATACAGAAAGTTTGAAGTACATTCCAAACGGAAAGAAACACCAGTCCTCACATCTACCGAAAACAGAACATTTATCATCACCAAAGCGCATAGGGAGAAAAGTACATCCCTATTTCCGCAAAAAGGAACTCCTTTATGTTTCCTTTAAAATCGGTAAATGACTACGTTTATCCTGGGGGACAAGTCATCCTTGCTGTCTCCGTTCCTTGTTCAAGGGGACTTCCCTGGCTACATACATATTCTAGCGAAATTCTGCCATAAACATTTCACATCCCGGAAATTTTACCAAAGACAATTTTCTTATTTTTTTGTTGTCTTGTAGGAAGATTAAAGAAAATGCGCAAAAAAAACAGCTGAAGAAAAAATTTAGAAACAAGAAAATACTATTTAGACGTAATGGTGCTTTTTTCGTGAAAATCATTTTCCGAACAATTTCACAAACAAAGACGACGACTTGAAAAATGTTCCCGAAAAAAGGACCACCATTTCAAAGAGACGACCTATCACAATAGATAAGAAATTCCAGGATACACAGGATATGCAGCAGTATGAATTGTTCATAGTGCTGAGATTGCATCGACTAGGATCTTCCTTGAATCTGGAATCTTAAATTGGCCTGATCCGATGCTGGGTGCACATAAAATCAGAAACGGAGCTGGATGGGAAAACGGACAATGGAAAAGTCCATGTTATGTAGCAGATAAAACGTTTCCCTCCATTTTTAAAGAGGATAAAATAATAAAATTTTATCTTAGATGGTCTTTTATCCTTGCACCTTGTGATTCCTTTCTCTGGTCTTCAAGCAAAACACAAAATCCTTTCTTTGTTTTTGTTGAAAGTGAAACTGCCGACAGAAAGTGAAAATTCTGCAAAAATAAAATCTTGAAGAAGCTGATCAAGGATAAGAGTAAGTATTCTATTTTGTAGGTAACATGGTTTGCCCTTAGGATAAGAAGAAATTGCTGAGGCTGTATCCTTTATCAGGTGATATTTTTACAAGCCACTTTACTGATAAAGAAATACAGTTTGAAAGAATCGAAATACATGTTCCTGGAAAAGGGATAGTGTTACATAATTTTTGTTGTCTTATTGTGTCTGTAGGATTAAAGACACCACAGTATAATATTTATACTTTGAAAGTCCTCAATAATCACAAAGCTTTCATAAGCCAATTTGATTATGGAATCAATTCATGACTTAAGCTTTGCATGAATACCTCCTTATTGAAAACAAGTCTGGCTTAAATGCAATCAAAGAGGAACATAATTAAATTTCTGTCCATGCAGAATCAAAGATATGAGTTCTCATGTGTAAGGTCACTCTCGTACACGTAGACTGGCATGATTGAAGTGAATCAGGATCGATTCCAAGTTCCAAGCAACATCTTAATTGGTTGACTTCAGGTTGTGACACGTTATACCATTCAACCTATTCAGTTTACTAGGACGAACAGGTGCTTGGCAGCATCGTTCACTGTTCTAAGGAAACCTTTCATAAAAGCACCTTCCACAGGATTTTGTTGAATAAATTAACCAGAGAAAAATGTCTGTCATTCGGATAACTACAAAGACCTTCCTCATATCACATACGGTTCGTTTGTTTTCAATTCATGCACAGGACACCTCCATCACGTATGTTCCTTATAATGTATAGATAATAAATGAATTGAAATTTTAAGCAAATGATAAGTGATACAACAATTATTATAGTATTATATTTCCAAAAATAAAGCGGCATTTTGACTCCTAGTCACGGTTCTATTGCAATGCTGTTGTCATCGCAGCAATCTTGCTCCAAAATGACTCTGTACATGTTGCCTCCATTTAATTAGAACCAACTTCCGGTGGTATATCAATGATCCTTTGATCAGCGTTTCTTCCACATGTGTTCAAGAGCAGTACATTTCTCAATTTTTTTCGCAACCATTTTCGAGGATGGATGGGTTTAAGTGTGCATGCAACTCCAACTGCAATTGCAACATGAAGTGCAAGCAAATGCATTCGAAGAAGGAAAATTATCTTACGAAAACGTTTAAGAATCATGTGAAATATGAGCAGCAAATAAATCCAAATTTCTATTTTTGTAAACATCTCCGGGCCCGGGTTGGATTTCCCACATGTAAATTTTCTTTGTGACACAAAGGCTGAGCGTTAATAAATTAACAACTTCAAGTCGAGTTACTTGATTATATCTCTCTAGGAATTGGGCAGGACGATGTAGATGCAGCCCGACGAAGATGCAGTGTGTGGGCCTATTAACGAATTCATCATTCTGTTGGGTGTCTTTCATCATTTACAGAGCACAAATTTATTTTTGAAAAAAAACTAAATAAAAAATATTTCCCAAGAAATTGTTACTCGCCTCCTTTGCACCACGAAGCTTCTTGTTTCTGACACATCTTGGAGCCCTTGATACTTTCCAAGGTGATTGTGATTGTGTGGCATCAGATGTGGAAATATAGGAAAATGGAAAATGGAAAAATGTTAATTTGTCACATTCGTTGAAAAAACGCTTGCTGACTTTCCACGAACAGACACAATTCTTGTCAGATTGGTATTTTTGAGCGAAATTTGCTTTTTTGAATAAAAACACGTCAAGGGTGAGATAGGGTTAAGGGAATAGGGTAAAATTCTCTTGGTAAAAGGAGTTTTCCAAGTTTCATTCAGTTTTCCACATCGTCTTATTTTGGTTTGGAAAATTTGCTGACTAAGAAAGATTTGATTTCTTGAAGGAAAAACAGAATTTTTCAATGGAAAACATAAAACCAACTCTGGGATTTTGGGTTGGGTCGTGTTGGCTTTTCGTTTATTCTGACATGATTTTATCGCATCAGTAATAGATCACGTTGTCGTAGACAAAAATCGAAAAAATATATGTGTGTATGAAATTTCAAAGGATTTTTATTCATCTTCTATATATAAATCTCAACAAAATCTGTGTTGTCCTTCCTTAAGATGCAGAAGGGTAAAAGGAAAATTCCTCGGGTAGGGTTGAATCTTTGTTTCTTTTTCTTCGGATTCAAATGTGAAGGGCGTTCATTGAGATGATTTCATGAATCCCAGGATCTACATGTGACAGTGTTTCAAGGGAAATATTTTTGGTGTTTTGTTTAGGTGGACTTATTTTGTCGTCGTAAAGTGATTTATAACAAAATTATCAGTTTTTCGTAACCATTTCCCTTCTTTAATTTATTTCTTTATTTTTTATCATGCTCTTTAATAGAATTCGGTGATTTATAATAAATTTCTTTGGTGTTGATTCAGCACTTCCGTTTCCGTGTAAGTTTCTAATGATTGATAGGTTGTTGTGATATGGATTCGAAAGACGTTTATCTCAAAGACAAAAAGGAAACCAATTTTTCTCAAATTTGTATGAAAGTCAAAAACAAAATAAATTCTTTCGAAAACAAAAACAAACAAATTTTCTTAAAATATCTAGTTAACCGATCCCATTTGAACAAATTGAATATGAATATGATGTTGGCAAATGTCATCATTCTGCAAAAAGGACTAAATAAATTCGTGCCTTAATACAAGCTAATGTCCAGCAAGATTTATCAGAGAGCAGCCCATTGTGCTATGTTTTTCACGCGTATCTGGGTATGCATGTATGTGTTATTCAATAAAATCTCGAGGCATCCAAACGGCTGAACCGGTTTTGATTAAAGACGTATCTATCGTTTCATCCAAGTCGAGTGATGATTTACAAAACTATGGAGGAAAATGTTTGCGCACCATATTAAGTGGCACATCACTGAATAGCACTGTCAAAATAAACATTTCACTCTGACGATCCAATTTAATGTGTAAAATTATCAATACGATCTGGAAAATCTGCGAAAAACAATAATTGACAAGCGGAAAATTTCGACCAGTTATAATGAAGAAAAATGAAACAGAATAAATTGTGTAAATTTTTCATTAATAAAAGAAAATCGCTGTCACAGTAAAAGTTTCATATTGCTGTCACCAAACGTTTGAATTTCACCCTCGCATTTTTATAAGCTAAATAAAAAACCCTGAACTCGTTTGTCATTTTGGCTGTCATTATTAAAAAGAATAACTCGATATGAAGCTGTCAAAAATTTTCGAAATCGACAAATTATATAAATTTTAATTTTGCCCCAAGGGATGGATGGAGGGTGGGTAGAAAGTGGTGTCTAATTGCCTTCTGTCGTTGCAACTGAAGGAACAAAAACAGATGCACCGACTGCTTGCATTCTAAATTAGATTTTTTGCTTAAAATTCGTCTCAGAAAAGGGGTGCCTTGAAGAGGCTTCCTTCGAACTTGGAACATCTGTTGACGTGTTGAGGGTGGGATGCACCCTTAATGACGTTGATCTGTCAGAAATTCGAAATGATTACTTTGTGATAAATGGTTGAATGTTTTGTCATTTGTTTGTGTTGGTGTTGGAAAACGCCCAGTTTTCCAGGTTGCAGTCCCCTTGGGTACCAAAATTTTGTTTCAAGTGAACTGAATCGTTTGTTATTCGAACTTGATACTTCTCCCTTCTTTCATTACATGCTTTATACCAGATGAACCTGCTTCGCCCTCTGGAGACTACCCGAAACCAGGCCAGTATTCTTGATTCGGTTTTATATCCTGCCTTTGATGTATGACTGTTGTTTAGAAATTAAATTAGAATAAAAATAGATCGTTTCCAATGATGCATTTCCATGTAATTGAGACTCAGATGCAGTCAGATGCAACGTGAGCAACTCAGAATTTTTAATTTCATTCTCGTGTTTTATTTGACATTTTTATTAATCGTCTACAATGGAATGAAATTAAAAATGATGTTACATATTAAATGGTTAAACTTTTCGACAAATTCAAAATTAAAATTGATTGATTAGTTCGTTTAATGGTCATTTGTAATGTTTTGTTTTCTCGGAACTTATGGTATCGTCATGTGTTTTTTAAAACCCCTTTTTGTTTGGAGCTATAAAATACAACATATCAACAAGATGTGTTGCAATAAAAATTTTGTTATTTTAATAGTCACCCTTGTTCACATTTCAACAACTTACAATAGTTCAACTTAAATTCAAAATGCAGGGGGTCAATCAGTTTTGTTTGATGAGAAAATGTGATGCTTCCGAAATGTGTCACTGTGACAGATCATTTTGTGACTTTTTTCTTTTCTAATATGGATGTCATAATTACAAAGTTGAGATGCTACTTTTTGTATTCACCAATATTGTCTATTTTTGTTGATATCCTTATTAACTGATCATACCTATGTCATCTTCAAAGACTTTCGTCGTATCAACATTTAATTTCAAATTTCTGCTCGTAGACATTCTCGTTCTATCTACAAACCGTACGAATAAAATTCTGTTACGCTTTTGTGAATTTTAAAAAGGAAACTACGTAGACAGGCACAGCAAGCACAACTTAAATAAAATATGAGGAAAACTCCCTTTGGGGAAAACATTTCCGTCTTTCTATATTAACCTGAATTGTATGAGGTAAAAATTCCTAAACATAGAATGAACAACAAAATATATTCAAAAGCACATATTGATTTTTCTATTTGTTTAGAGGCTTGGAAAACCTTCAGTTATTCCCGACAGGTTTTTCTAGGTTTGATAACTTAATCGCACAACTTGAACTTGAAAATGGATTAGAGTTTGAGTTGAAGCGTGTTCCTGAAATTTCTGTTTTTGTTCCTGGAAATGTTTGTATCAAACAAATACGAGAAACTTTCTGTGCTCGTAAATTAAATTTAACCTTTAATTTTCGCTAAAACACTTAAAAGTAATTTACTCGACAATTTGCATTATAATGCAATAATTTCAAAATTCCAGAGTTAGCATGAAAGACCATTTAATCCTTCTACAAAACATCCTTTTCGTCAGTTTTATAATAAAGGGCTAAAAATTAACATCAAAATTGATCCAAAATGGCAATGAGGGAGAGAATTCTCATTAACCCTGTTATGAACTTTTAGTGAGGGTAGTTAAACTGGCCGGTGTTGATGAATATAATAGACAGACAATTCATATTTAGTTAATCCTTAGCTTTAGTCAAAGGGATTAGGGAAAAATTTTCAAATTAAGGTTAATTAAAAATGAATTTTTTAAGCAAATTCTAGTGATTCCACATAACAACCAGCTTCTGAACTTTTGTATTTTAAAAAGTGATAATTATTCGGTTATGAAAGATGTATACCTTTTATATTATACAGTGTGTTGTATTGAAGGTTTTAGTACGCTTTTAAACAAACACGAACAAGATTTTAGATTGCATTGACATTTTGAATGACAAAGTTCCAGGGTGGATTAGCACGTTCTCAACATGTTAAAGTGACATTTCGTAGAAACACCACATTTTACGACTGCATATAACACAAACTTTCGATCCACCCACAAAACTGCATCGTTTCGGGTTAGTGTCTTCGAGGATATGAAGAACATACGATGGCGCCTTGAGACATCATGACATTTTTATATCGTCGAAAATTAAGTAATTAAAGTTTTTCTTTGATGTTGTTTATAGTCGCTATATAAAACACTAAGCAGATAATATTGGAGTCATTAAAGAGTAAACCATGAAAGACAACGTTAATCTAACACTTTTCTTTGAAATTTCTTGTGCACTTCGACTGCAGATTATCCAAGTGGATCCAAGAGCTATTCTACATGAGAGAACAAGAATATCCCAATTAATTGCTGTCAATAAAGTTCCAAAGCTGGGTGGATTGCGTACTAAGCAAAACAATAAAATTGGCTCCAAGTAAATTGTTTCACATCTTAAAGCAAATGTTAGCTTTCTTAAACGAGTTTGATTTTGTTTTGTCAAGTAAATCAAACTGACTGATTTGAAATAATAAAACAATTTGGTGTGTCATCTTGTCTCCTATTTCAGTGTTTTCATGTTTTCTTTGAAAACCACTAAGATCTCAGCACAGCATGACTTTGATCTCAAGATGTTGTGATTTTCTTTAACCCTTTTTGTTTTTATTTTTGTGGACCGTCGTCTTGAAACGCAATGATCCAGGGATACTTTACGGAATATAAACTTATAAATAATTGCATGTAGCTATAGATTGGATACATTAAATGTGGATTTGCTTAAGAAAAATTTTAAAATAGATTTGAATTATTAAGATGAAGAACTCTCTGACAAGTTCTTTAAGCGTTTCATCTTTTTCAGCAGAATTCCAGTTGAGAATTTCTTAATTGGAACTGACATCACCAGCAGATTGTTCATTAATTTGACATCAATTTTTAACTTTACCTTGATGTTTATTAGAGTGATAAACCATTGTCAATGCTTACCTGAAAGAAGAAATAAATCATTCGTAAATTAGTTAACAATAATGATAACTCTTAATCAAATAATCAAAACTAACTACTTCAGTTGAATGCATCACAGAAATTGGAAAATTAATACCAAACGCGGCGTAAATATTTTATCAAAAATACAAAATTCTAATTCAGTTCTGTCAACCACATCCGTGCAATTGAAAATTCAAACCAATAAATGAAAAATTAAAAATTTATAAATTAACCCATTATCCATTAAAAAACAGTGGACTTAATTGAACGCAACGACACGGCACATGCCATCATTCAAGGGTTGGGGGTGTCCTGTGTCGCAATTCCCTTTGATTCGAAATTATTAAACCTTGTTATTAGGTTTACCCACTAGAAGGTTTAATGAGCTGTAAATTGACTGGGTTAAAATGTGTTAATCAGGATGACTGTGTTGGAAAAAAATTTCATTTGAAATTTTCAACATTTTGAATTAATTTAAACACTCAGGACGAGTATGAAATTAGGTCGGATTACGGTCATTTGGTTGCAGGAAATAGTTTTCCACGTTTTAGTCTTTTAATTTAACTTCCGGGAAAAAACGAACTCAAATGAAGTGTGTTTTTTAAATGTAATGTTTTATGTTTCACTGAACGAAATTCATCCCCCTCTAGATTTGGAAGCGCATAAATATCGAAATTCGACTGGGTTTTCTGCCGAAATGAATTGAAAATTTATGTTTGTTCAACTCGACGCGGAAGAGTGGCTTCATTTCATATATTATTAAAGTTAAAAATCCTCGTTTTTGGGGCCGCTTCCAGTTTTCCTCAAGCTTCATAAATTATCTGGTACTTCATCAGGCAACTTGTAACTAGATTTAACCTTATTCCCGGTATAGTAACCGCAGATTCCAGAGTAAATATTTTAAAAGGATAAGGCGTGTGGTCTCATGTGCACTCAGAGTAGTCGGTATATAGGTCAAATGCGTTCCACAAAGTCTACAATGTTGATGATCTACCATGTCCATAAGGTGCTATATTTTATGTTTCGGCTCCCACGAGAAACGCAAAAAATTCCCGATTTCACTGTGACCACCAACGTTTGAATTAGTATCGTTATACGATTCCATGTGGTAACATCTATAGAAGATATCTTTATGGTGTTCCCTTTACGTGACAAATAAATTCGGTTATGTCCAAGTAATTTTTTTTTTTTTTTTTTTTTTTTGGGGAATACAACGCCTTTTCAGTTAAGCCCTAGCCCAAGGCAAAGTTAGGGAAAAGAGAATAGCAGAAACCTTATTTATGAATTTATTAGTGAACTGGGAAAGCCATATGGACCTTGGAATAAGTCGGAATTGAATTTTGTCGCACAAAGATGGCAATAATTTGGAAGGTTTCACGAAGAATTCAAGATGATCCCAAAATGGTGTACAACATACGGGCAAAAGTGGAAGTTCAATAAATTCCTAATAATCTTCTTGACTGCACGTCACTGGACACACGAGCATATCAAATATCACCGTCATATAAAATGTCACATAAACTGATTGAAAGGGTTTCGTTGATTTGGGTTTGGTCAGTATATCGGTGCATTTGAGAATCACATAAATTTCAGTTCGAAATTGACCATATTTGATGGTCATCTGGGAGGGATTTACTCTGGCATTCATAAGAGCACACCATGACATCAACCGGATGAATGGTTAAAATTTAAAATGTCGGTCTGCAACGTTTCATAGGACAAATAACAATTGCTGAGATTCTTTGAGGAATATCAAATAAAATAAAATAAAACTCTGTTAATTATGTGGGCCATAATTTATGGCATTGACTGGACCTATATTGCCTTTATGTAGCTGTCGTTTAGTCATGTCAATTCACACTAAATTGAATTCTAGGGATTTTGTCCTTTTCCGAGATTAGAGATTTGAATGCTTTGACACGGTCGTGTGTCAGGGATATATGGCAGATGTTTAGCTTATGAAAAATGACTTGACAAAAGGGATATCACCCTTGTAAACGTAAATTAACCAAAATTGCAATTTGTCACATTAAATGGCTGTCACAAATTTACTTGTATCTAAAATTTCTTTTATCTTCTTAATCACATATATCAGATGAATACCAAAAGAATATCATGAACATCGGATGCATCTTTTGACCAGTATAACTTAACAAAAAAAAAATTTAGATATTCCAAGGATGGTTTCTGAATCAATAATAGAATTTTTTGTATTGTAATTCGATGATGAAGGAAAATATCTAACCACCCTTTGCTTATACTACATGCAAACTAAATAGGAATGACAATGAAGTTGTAGGGATGATGCCAATGATGTCAATGACGCCAATGAATGCATCCAAAAATGGAATTTCAATAATATGATCTGTGAAGAATAAGACTAAATTTAACCGCATTTTGACCCAAGAAACGTACTAAATAAAGCACTATAATTTATTTCAGGGTATTCAACTTCGCAAAAACATCCACACAGAGGTCCTTGTTCACCACAAAACGTGGTGTGGTGGAAGAATCCTTTTAGACTTTTATAAAGCCATAATCAGTTCAACTAAAACTTTTTCATCTGAGAAGAGTTCGTTCTTGTCGGTGACACGTGTTCCCTTTATCCCAGACGTACCGTAAATCCAATTATCCTTGATTTCGTTATGCTTATTATGTAGTCCTATATACTTTTTTAAGAACCGCATTTTACCCCACGATTCAAACGCCGCCCTCAGATTCTAGCTGCTTTCGTGACTACGAGACTGTAAAATGCGGGGAATCCCTTCCACCATCATTCTCTGTGCACAAACATGTATATAACATGCAGGAATTTTTTTTATTTGTGAAAAGCTCAAAATATAATTCAGATTCAGTGTAATGGCCCTATTTGTAAATTAAAGTGAAATTTTTCTACAGATGTCATATTTTAAATTAAAAATTTAATTTCATTTTCAAACACGAACAAAGAATTGCATTTGTGTTTGTACATTCAGCGATGCAACGCTGGCGTTTTAAGGACAAGTTTCTTTCTTCATTGGCTCAGGAACTAACAAACTTTCTTCAAATTGACTTCTGTATTTCAATAATGAAATGAATCAACTGAATAAATAAAAGCCGAGTGAATAAATTGTGTTTTACAATTTATCCCTTCTTCCATTCAGCTAACATTCTATACCAAATGTTTGTTTTATTCTAAATGCAAAAAGGGGATAAGTTGGAATATTTTTCGCAATTTTTCCGGGATATTAATTTGCACAGTCAGGTGACTTCAATATTTTTTCATCTTCAAATTGTAATTGGTTCCAGGGATTTACCGAATGCTAAAAAATTTACCGAATTCATCCCCATCGAATGGACTTATTCAATTGTACAACCTACAAGGATAAACCGTGCCAAATTTACTAAGATTTTTTTGTTTCATGATGACTGCAAGGATTCACAAAACTGAATCGAGACTTTTTAATTTCGGTACTTTCACATAGCCGGATGATCCTAATCCACAAATACGAGCTTAAATTTTGTACGGTGAAACCATGACACTTTAATGACTCATTGAATCATATATTCCTTATAACATAACCACATTACATCGTATTAACTCAACAAATATGAGGTGATAGCATCGCTCTAAACATTAGTTACCAAAAACAAATACAACCAGCACGGATTGTCAATAGCTTTGTTCAAATATGTCTGCTATATGATTAAGGATATAAGCACTGGACAAGCGTATTATTAGTGTTATTTGAATCAAATTTACAATTCTGAGTCACTAATTTTACTACTTATCTAATAAATTTTATATTTGACTAATATCGAATTGATTTTTATCAACAAGGATATTATTAAATGTTAAATAGTAAATCCACAGAGAATAGAGTTCTGTAGAATTGAAAGTTTATGTAGAACTGTAGAATCCAGAAATATGTCATATGAATGCAATATCGAAAACCCAACCGTTTATCACGTATCGATTGGTCAGAAATTTTTGGCCACAGTTTTGGTTTTTGTGACTATCATCAACCGCTTGAATAAAATTTTCACTATGAATATGACGAAAGTGGCTTCAAATCCTGTACTACGAATTCATTCGATATTTAACCGATTTAACAAATTGTCAATTGGTTAGCATTAACAAAAGTTTTCGAAATGTGGTATCTATTTGTGACAACTCAATTGGAGTTATTGGTTTATCAGATTGTTGAATTTTCTAAAAAGCTTATCAGAGAGCAATAAATCTATGACACAAAATCGATCGATGAGCTTAATTATTGAATCATCGAAAATCATTTAAATGGATATATTCAATACCCTAATTTGCTTTAAAGGTATCCTTTATACATTAGTAACACTCCAATTGCAGTTTTAAATACCTAAGTTTAAACGAGCTTACGGGTAAAACGAGTGAAAATTCCATAAAACCGAATAACAACAATTTCAATGTTTCATTTGAAGTTTGCTAGTCAAATACATATATTAGTAAAAAAATCTATGTTGGATTTTCTGAACGACACAAATTCGTGGCAATTTGCATATTTTACAAATTTCCCAGTGTCGAGCCTGTGACAAACGACGTATTTAGCGCGGAAATAATGGATAAGCTTCAGTTAAAAAATGGCCAATCAAGGCATCGGAATAGGAAATTAACGTCAAATTGGAGTTTTTCCTTTCGTTTTTTCCCCAAAAAGCTTTTCATGAAAATTTAACACTTTGTAATTTTGTACTTCATTCGGCAACACTGTCGAATCTTTGACTGACTTTGTTCGCTTATCAGCCTTTTAATCCATCAAAATGTCACTTTGTGGCAAATTACTGAAAAAGGATAAAATTTCTAAAGGATCAATCATTTGTGAAGTGAATTCAAGGTGCAACTTAGTCACAAAACTCCATTTAAAGGATATCATCATCATAGTTTTCATGAAGATTATGTCGTTACAAAGTTTATACATATTAGCAGTGAATCAGTGAATTTATATCCTTAAGGAATTATTTATTATAACCATATGTAAATGTTCAGATTCAAACAAACAACGTAAACAACTGCAATATCTCTTATATCTTTGCGTTAAATTTTTCGAAAATATGTTTAAAGGATTAAGTTAAGAGGATAAAGGATACTTTTGCGTTGAGTAGGATTAAACAATTTATGTGTATATAAATAAAATGTCCTTGTTAGTGTCCTTTTTATGCAGTATGCAAAGTAGTGGCTTAGTGTATCCCTTTCAAAAGAGTGTTACTTTGGCAATGCCGCAGTTCGTTTTCTTTGAGGACAGTAGGGTAATTTTGGTTTCTCAAACATCAAAATGCACTATACTAACGGATATTGTAATGTGATGAAGAAACCACCCTTATTTTATGCCTAAACTGTGACACCACTCCTCCTTCAGGGATCCAAATCTGGAAAGTGCCACTTGCATCAATATCATTTTCAAGAACACAAATTGACATTTATACATGATGTGTATAATGATCATTGGCTTGACAAGGTTCTAGGTGGATATTTTAAGAAATTGTTTGAGACGTTTTCCGAAGAATATCATTTCAAATGTCTAGTCTTAATATTTTCCATGGAAATTGTCATAAAAATATATTAATCGAAGACAAAAAAATGTTGTTTCACAGTCTAATGAATAGCATTTACGATATTAAGGAGATATAGTTTTTAGTGCATTTTTACGAGCAAAAGTACTCTACACTATAGGGTTAGAATAAGACTTTATTTCGAGTTATCACATACATATAGCCAACCTTATTTTAGCTACTATTGTTAAGATGATATCAATAGCGAATAGTTATCATAAAAACTGTATAAGGAAAAGTACTTCGCGTGTGACAACGTTATCCGTTTTAAACATTCTTCATTCCCTTATTCCTTTTTAACCTTCAAAGGTATTTCATTTTTTTGGGAAAACATTACAAAAAGTATCACCTGACTATAAGTCATTCAGTTCTTATGCGAATATTTATTAGTATACTAGTATGTAGTGTACTCTGTGTGGTATGATGTATCCTGGCACGCGAATGTGGATAATACAAATTTATGTTCCTGTTTTTACTACTTGAAGCCTTTTATACCATTCCAAATGGTATTTATACATTTTTTTTGTGACGAAATACATATTGCACGTGAAAATTTATGTAACATAAAATATATGAATATATAATTTGTAATTGTACAAAGCATAAATACAACCAAGGATCTGTCAGGATATTTCAAAATTTGTAAATCAGAAAGTATCATTTTTCATCATTTAGGCATCATAGTAAGCTGTCAGTGAAGAGCGCAAAAATTTTCCGAACAGAACCAACACACCGACCTTCTGTGAAATCAAAAATGGTCCAGAGCGATTATGCGTACAAACTAGTGTCTTAATAAATAGGTTCGGAACGCCGATCGCACGAAATAGTATTTGCTACATGTGCAGCCGACACTCAATCCAACGGCAAAATCAAATAATTGAATAATAGCCGAAAAGTACGGTGACACTATATAGCCAAGAAAGATACAAGATACAACTCATGATCCTTGATAATGTGATTTTCGAGGAAATAGAAACTGATCATGTGAACCTTAGACTTTGTGGACCAATCAGAACAAACTAAGGCACGTAGTAGCTCATTCTGTTGAGTTAATATCATCGGGGCACGTAATGATGACTACATCATGTAGTCAACGTTGATTGCAAGTAAGACCAAACTGCTGATGAAAAAGGAAATTTCATTACATCCTTACAAACTTCAATACAACATATAAGACGTGTAACATAACAAGTTACCATTTGATTCTGATGCATAAGAACCTGAAGTTATATAAACTTTTCTGATTTAATAAAGCAGCTTTATTGAAAGGTCACTCTTAATATAAGGCACATGTCCTAGAATGCTCATATACAAAATGAGATTTCTCTGAATTACTAACTCTCAATTAATAGCCCTTTTTCGAGACAACATATGAAAACTTTTCAAATGTAATAATTATATTTCCTTCTAAGGACAGAGACTAAGAATTTTTCTTCCTAATCATTTGTCCCTTATTTTATCTTATGTTGTCTTTGAAGCACACACGTTCGTCTGACATTATATGGTACACGTACAAAGTCCAATATGAATACTTGAGAAGGAAATTCCTTAAGAAAAGCTGGGAAAAATTGAGGAAAATCTTATTAACTCATTTGTTTTTGTAATGACCCTAGCTTTGGTTCTAAGGAAGAGCACACATTTGTGCCAAGAAACAAACGTATGTTATAGTAACTTTTACTTTTCCAAGCACGTACAATGTTTGGAATATCTCCAGAAAAAAAATATATACTTATATGATTTTCACTTTTACTTTCTTATAGAGAATGGATATCTTGCGTGTACCAAAGTATCCAGAGTCATGGCTATATTAAGGATATTAGGTTCGTTGGGCAAAACGTTGAACGGAAACAAGGACTTGTCTTCGTGATGAAAAGAACCCATACCAAGGAAAATAATTAAAACTTACAAAATTGACCGAAAACTAGCGAATTCCTTATTTTCAGGTTTTGGCTTTAATCAGGAGTAGAAAATTCATTTTCTTAATTCTTCGGCTTATATTCAGTGAAGGATGCAAGGATATTCTAGGAATTTCTGATATTGTAACAAATAAAATATACAATTTAACACACTGGAATGATGGAGATAAACTCACGTCTACACAGAAATTTTCATCATACTTGTGGGTGTTTTATACCCATACTTATATATTGATAATATCCTGATATGAAAGTTTCCTTGTTACTGTTGTTGTTGTAGGGAATTTTGTGTTTACATATTTCGGATATCGTTTCATAAACTTGCAACGCTTTGTGGTGATTTTAATTGTCTTTCATGTGGTTTCATCGTTAGTCCTTCGGAATACCAACTACGTTATATCTGTTTGATGGGATTTTCTTATGCCAATATAGCTACATAAACACAAAATCCCGAAGAGCATAAAATAATAAATTTAATTTAGGACTCTTTGGCCTCTTAATATGAGTGATGATGTGTACATCATTGCCATGATTGGTATCCATCTTGAATTTGAGCCTTCAATCCTTAACCAAAGAGGATTATGACCTTTAATGACATAGTACGTCATCGTCTACAAAAACTCTGTATAACAGAAATTCGTATTTCGTTTTCCATCTCAATGCAAACCACTTGGGACATGATTCTCATACAAATTTAACTAACGAGAATCCATAAGGGGGTTGAATAAATGAAAGGTAACACAGCTAGATGTCCATGTCTTTTAAAAGGAACCTAACCAACCAAAGCAAAACTCCAAGACAAGTAAAGCAAAATTGTCTTCTACCCTTCAAAGATGGTAGCTAGCCAAGGTAAAATGGTAACGATATAAATTTAGAATTACCAAAGAATACGAAGCCAGCAAAGAGGCTACTATCCAAAAGTGAATGATTCTTTTGCGTGCTAAAATCAATTGAATTTCCTTGATAGTATGTGTTGGTATTCAGTTAAGATATGTGAAGAAAATGAATATTTGTTATCAAGTCCTTCCATGTTTCATCCCCATTAACAGTTTCTCGTTAGGTATTCCACATTGACAGGAATAGGATTTCATCCAATAATGATTCCTTCTAGCAGGATGTCTTCCAACATACTTAAGGATAAGATCAGGTATTCAAGTAAAAAGGTTTTTTCCGAAATCTTCAATAATCACTTGCGGACTTGTACATGTAATCTTAAGGTTTATGGGGTAAGAAGAAAACTTTTCCATGAAGAAAAAGCTCATGGAATAAATCACAGGGGTGGAGTATGTGACTTATGAGTTCGAAGGGAATTGATTCCTTATAAATATTTATTTGTTTGCTTAAAGGTCGGACAAGAATTCATCTCCTCATTCCGGACCGAAAACTGTCAAAACCAGAACTTTTGAAGTTCAATTTTGGTTGTCATCAAGGGCTGGATAAACCACAGAGAATCCGTTTTGTATGGTTGTAAGTACTTTGACAATGATTAAATCTTTCTCCCTGTAAATGCAACCCTTATCTTAGAGTTAATCTTAAAGCAATTTATTCTTTTAACTCCACCTCAAATGATAAAGTTTAAATGAGAAAAAATTACAAAACAAGAAAACAACATTTTAAAGTAAAACTTTCAACCCCTTGTGGTGTGTCAAAGTGTCTACGAATATTTACCCTTTTATCGTAAATGATGATTCATGATGTTTTATTAACTAATTTTAAAGGGAGGAACGTACGCAGTTACTATAATATAAAAAGTGTAAATAAGCAACTACCAAAACTCAATACAGTGGGGAAGGAGGAATTTGATTAAGCACGTACAAACGAAGTATATGCCTTTCACTCTCTCGTACAGGGCGAGCAACCCTTAGTTCTTGATCAAACAAATGCAAATTTCAATCGATTTAAATCGAAGATACAAAAAAAAATTTTCGTTCTAAAACTCTACCAAAGATTAGAGTTCAATTTGATTCCCAACGAGGGATGAACTCTACAAAATGCAACCTCATCTCCCTTCGATATCATGCTGTCAGGGTAATTATTCTCCTAAGGGTTGGATGATGTAAAACAAACACCCTGAAGACACTTTCAAAGGGTTAAGGATAGAAGCAAATATTTTTATTCGTTAAAATAAAATTTATCTTGTTTGGGAAAATATGTTCTCAGAATTTGGCTTGAGAGATTGTCCACTGGATTCAAAATTTTCTTAATGGTGAAAGTCAAAATCATATCAAGTTGAATAGGTAAAACTACACACTTTCGTACCTTGTTTTATATGTCCATCTTTTAGTAACCGTAAATGTATCTAGAACTATCAGAAATGTAAAGACTTGAATGCAACATACTATGATAAGGTAATACGATTCTGTGTTAACCTACATCCTCAAGGGAAGGATAAAAATTTCTGCATTCAAACAAATCGCAAGATAACGTGAAAAACTACACACGTAAAATTGATCAAAAGAAAAATAACAAGTTGAAAAAACAAGACGACAAATTGAAGTAGCAACGCAGGACCAAAACCTCTGAAGAAGGATACGCCATCGAACACCATAACAAAACGAAAGCATTTTCCAATATTCCGCAATGATCGGAAGCCATTCCACGCTACATTAATCACAAAACGTTTTTTAAATAATCGACAGGGAATATCCCATCTTTATAGTATAGTATGTAGCATCATTCCAGTTATTCCATGACCGGGTTGGTACTTGGGTCATGTTCCACCATATAGACTGCATGAATCGAATTCAAGGGAAAACGATTCGAATAGAGCTGATGGAAAATCAATTACATCGGTCCAACAACAACAACAAAAAATATAAGAACTGAAAACTATGGTTAGAGGCTTGTGTCAGATGAAACAATTTTTCCGCATTTTTTTCATTTATTTTCGCCTCAAGTTTTTTGAGGTATTTCCGGATGTCTATGACCGTTTTTGTGGGTCTAGAGTGATGTTGGCAAGTGTCCTCATTTTTGTTTTTTCTGCATGTGGCTAAAACTCTTATTCCCCTCTTCATATCAAAGATAATACGACTTGGTAGCATACCACACATGTTCCCTATCATCCCCCACGAAAGGGATGAATTTTTCTTCATTTCGGATCATGACAAAATTGCCATTTCATCCCTCTGTCACATTGCCAGCACAAGGCTAGAATTTGTTTCCGTACCCTTCCCTTAAAATCGATCATACCACCCTCACATTTTCAGTGCGAAAAACACAATCTGAAGTTCACTTGAATCTGTAGAAGACGCGATTTTTTTCCATTTTTCCACTTTTTCTTCTCTCTGAATAAGAAAATACCGTGAAATTGCATTTTCAGATTAGATTCAGTTCCAGAAATGTTTGATTTCTACTCCTCCACTCCGGAGTAGATCAATAGACAACAAATTCATGCAGTTAAAGTGAAGACAAAATGAAAACGTAACCATTCAAAAACGTTTGTTTGTTTCCACTTTAATTACAAAACTCAATAGACTCGATTCTATTTCTAACTCTATTAATTGAAATCGTGTAAAAAACAAACCTTCAAAAGAATTTATTCCGACAACTCCCGGATGAAAAAAGAAAACACTTAAAGCCCGCACTTTATAAACTCAAAATTTTAACCCGAAATTCGGAATTCATTGATCCGAATCGTGAACTAATTTAATTGACTATTGCCTACGATTGCTAACCATGTTTTGTAGTTGGATATCTACTATCACATTGTACAACTCCAATGGCTTCTCCCAGCTAACAGCAAAACCTTAATTCAAGGTTCAAATTCAATTTTTCAAACAGAACACTGATGTTTGACGTGGAAAAAAGGCGGAAAATTGAAAAACAATTAAATTTGATTTGTTTGATGAATGTAAAATGAATTTGTGTTATGCTGTATAGTCAATTCTTTCTATTTATTTTCTAATTCAATCAACAAAAATCAAAACCAATAATTGCAACTGAATCAAAATACAAAATCAAAAATCAAAAATACAATTGTATAAAATTTCAAGTATTGCTAATTTTTTTATTTCCATTTGTAGTCAATTGTTTTTAGATAAATTTAATTATCAAAACCTAAACAAGGGTGTCTGTCCACTCTTGGTAGTTTCAAATCACATGAAGCATCATAGAACAAATATGTAGAAGGATCAACTAATTGGATATCACAAATGTCATTCTTTGCTTTATATTATTTTCAAAAAATTCAGGAATGAAATCAATTTGAAGTGCATTTGTTAGTAGAAATATTTTATGAAATTCAAATTCCTTAATTATTGAATATCCTTAACTTCATTTTGTATTCAGTCAACAAAATTATTCCCAAATACAATTGACTCATTCAATTATTCACACTAAAATCCTGTGAAATTCAATGCCATAGAAGTACAATCTCACCTGCATGAGAAACAATTGTTTCAACATGTAGAGAAAACATTGAAATGCACCACAGAGGATACCCGGAAACCATTATCCTGAGCGTTACAAACAATTCTTGTAAAAGCTCAGGGTAAATCCAAATAATGGCCAGCAAAGAACATTAAGTAACAAAACCCAACTACGAACAATGTCATATGAGAATTCCTAGCCAGGACATTTCGTTTACATGCACCACATTTCAGTTTATCTTCGGTTCTTTATTGAATTTGAATATGTCGATACACCAAACGAATAATCGAATTTCCCAAAGGACTAGCAAAAATTATTTGTATGTATTTATGCGAAACAGATCCTTGTTCCAGGAGGCGATTGTACATTTAAATCGTTTCTATCCGTCTAAACGTATTTTGTCTTTAAATTCGAAACGTTCTTAGCATAAATTTTATGCGAGTTATATCTACTGAGTGGATATTGAAAAGTTATGCATGAAGCAAAACCATCTAACGAATACATAAATTCATGAAAAGTTGTAGCACCTGATTGGAAAAGGGTAACATACACAAGTTGTTCTATTCCCCCGAAATCGAATTTATCGAATAATAAATATTTTGTAAGGGAGAATTTAACTGGACCCAACTTCACACAGCTCAATATAAAGTTTAGTACAAACACTTGGTACGTACATAGCGGACAACTCCACAAAAATTCTCAATTGTGAAATATTCAAGGAGCAAGGTTCAATACTTTCAACAGCTTTATCTGTGAAAACACTGTCAAAGGACGTAAACGACTTCATTACAAATCCTTGTATGCACATTTTATTTATTTACAATATCAGAATAAACATCCGAAAGCCGTGAGCCGAAAATCGAATAAAAACATAACACCGTCATTTTGTTACTCCTGAGGGAGGACAACAGGATACGTAGAGTAGAAATTCACAAAAACCAACAATATCCGTTTCATTTATATTACAAACGCCAAAAATATTTTCAAGAAACCATCGACAAGGATGCAGCAATACAAACAAATAGGATTTGTAGAAGTGAATACTGACAACTCATATACAATATACTTACACATACAATGATAACAAGGATAAAAGTGAAGGGAAAATAATGTTTTACTGGTTTTAGTGTACAATCCTTAAAGTACGTTATTATGGGTATTTCCGATTTCAGGATAATACCTTCTCACATTTACGTATTCGTTTCTTCTTCTTTATTTTTATTTTCCATCATTTCATTGCATCGGTGTTATGTTGTACCTATGTTTGTGTTAGTTACCGATTAAGGGTTCATACATACATTGAAATAACGATATAAATAATTTATGCATTGAGATTCGGTTTATTTTTATATTTGCGATTTTGTTATCCTTTTTCCATGTCGGCCATATTCTGTCCATTTTGAAGGATCAATTTTTTTCCTTAGGTCAGCCTATTGGTTTTCTTAATGGGTAAGTTAAGTATTCTTTATCGGATAAGTAAAGAGCTATTTGATATGAAAAGGATATTATTTTTATGTTAATGATAAATTGATCTCAGGACACTCATTTTATTATCCTTTATAAAATTTATAATTTACCTAATCGATCATCTTGTTTAACACGGTCGTGAATTTTTAATGTTTGTTTAAGGATTAACAGACAAAACTGCTGACTTCATTCTTCCTTTTTTTGTAGTGACATTAACAAATATTGGGGTAACAAATATTGATCCTTTAGGGTAGATCAATGATTCTATTAGTTTTACTGCATATATCTCCTGATATTCGACCAATGTCTACATGCCTGGTCGTGTGTCGAAGATTAATGATTTAAGGACAAAGCTCAACGTCACTCGTGAATGTTTGAACAAATTCATAGGCCCTTATCGTTCCTTGCAGCTTACCGATTCCCTTCTTTGAGGGAAAGGTGCTATTTTAATGTCATACTCTAACATCCGGCTTAACTAACCCCTCGGTCACGTGGGATAAACATTTACAGGCAAATACATTTATCCCTGCAATAGTTGAAGAATTTCCTCTGGATTTATTGTGTGACGAAATGCGACATTAATTCTATGACACTTTGTTTATTCCGCTACAAAAACAATCCCAGTAAAGTAGCATTAAAAATGTTTCAACATTCTCAAAAACCAAGTGCACTAAGTACCAGCAAATTTGCAACAAAAATTAAATCATTTAAAATTCCAAGTTCCTTCAGTATTAAATTGCTCGAGATTGAATAGGTCAAGAGGATTTAGTTCATTTTCACCTGCAATATAAAATAACCTGCAAATTGACATTTTACACAGTTTAGCAATTTGAATAGCCAAATGCGAATAAACTCTTAAACCATTCACATAATGCAACACAAAAAAATATATAGGATTTCTGTTGAAACGAAAGATAAAAGATGGATTTTATCTGGTTGGAACGATGAACCAACGAAATATCAGTGAATCCCTGAACATACGATTCGTCTTCATAGTTTAGCCTTAGGTAAGTACCATTGGGATTATTCTGGGAAAATGCATACATGAAAAGCATCTTTTGAATGGAAAGCAACTGGAAAGGTATTTGCATACAACTTCATCGTGGAAAATTTTCTAGTGCAAAAACGAATCAATTAAGGGCACCCGGTAAATGCCAGGACTCTTTTAGTTATTTGACTTAATTAAAACCTCTCATAATTTATTCATGTCAGAAATCTTTCGTCGAATGTAGATTTACTTACAAATTAATCAGAATGTTGAAGTAGATTTCTTTGCATCTTTTGCGGTTCAGTCCTTCTATCCAAACTTCTCACCATTTTGTGGTTTCTTCCTTATTTTGAATATGAAAAATTTTAAGATAACGATGCTGGCGGTCAATGCGGTCTTAATGAAGACAAATTCCTCCCTCAGATGGTTATGTCTGTCCGACAACTCTTTTATTCGCTTTCACTGGCGCGTTATCAATTTGCATAATTAGGACTTCTCGTTATAGCCCGGCAAACTGGAATCTGTAGAGTTTTTGGGATTTTTCCTTACAACATTTTGAGATTCCTAATTCATTTTGTACCATAAAATATTCTAAATTCTGACTCTATGCGATAGTGTTAACAACGGTAATGGGAAAAATGTCCAAATCGGCTCAACAAATCAAAATTTAGATAACCGGTTCCAACACGCGCCAAGTAAATGTGAGCATTTGAATCCTCACGAACTTGAAACGATTAGCTATCGTAGTCAACACAAAAGTCATAATACATTGTCATGGAATATTACGAAGTGGCCGAGAACAAAATTTTGTTTATTAAATTCTAGATAAGTGCTCATATATTAAACCCCAAAGTTTGAGGAGTAACTCAACAATATCCCTCAATCAATTTACTAAAACGAAATGAAATGAATTGAAGGCATAAAAGTGAATCGAGAATACGATGAAGCTTTCGCTAAGAACTTATCATTAAGAACGCCTTTTTCAAGGGTTTTAGTCATGAATTTGGTTAAACGCCCCATTCAAAACTTTTTGGGTTATTTACACAATTTTGACATGCAAAAGCTTTGCATTAACAACAATATCAATTATGAAAATTGAAATTTACCATAATTGTCTATATTTCCAAGTTGTTGGTAATTTGCATAAAATAGAATAATTTCTTTTTTCTTTATTTAACTATTAGCTACTTCAGCTTTTCAGTTCATACCGTGTGCTTTGACTATAAAAGGTTTAGTATGTTTCCTTATCAGCATAAATTGTTAGTAGGTATACAAAAATTTTAGTTGGTAAAAAAGGAGAGTAACTGGAACGGAAGGTACCTTAGAAGGCAATAATCGTAAAAGTCGCATTTTCGAAAGGACAGAGAGCACCTAACCAAAGTGAAAACTATTTTATTTCATGTAATTGACATCCGCTACATATAACAATAAAATATTTTTGTTCTTATATACATTTTTTATAGCTCAACATTAAGAGTTGCGCATGAAATGTTATACGATGGTGGAAAACGTGAAGGTAAACCTTTTCGCTGGCTGTTTACCTTTAAAGGGTAGAGAAACCCAATTAAAATGAAGAAATTTCCTGTGAGAAACGCCGAAAACGTAAAGAACCACACCAAATCAAGGAATGAACGTGAAACTCCAAAGAGGATATAAAAGAACCGACTGGAGCTCTTCATAGAGAAGGTGGATGTCTTGTACAGGTGAGACCAATAGTAACGGCGGGTGACATTCAACTTGAAAGCAATTGTTACACACCAAAAAGAAAAACTAGAAGGTAACAAACCGATATCACCATTGCTACAAAACACTACAGAACCATGACGACGGAGTACCTCATTTTTTCTCTCTGCAGGTGCAAAACGCCATAACCATTTATAACTTCTTCGAGCTGTCAAGTTCACCTTGGCCAACGGGGCAACAAACCAGAGAGACAGAATAAATTGTTTTAATAGTGTCTAGAAGAGGTTGTTTGCGGTGATGATGATGACGATGTTGATGGTATTGTAGAATGGCAAGAATTTCATATAAAACCCTTAATAGCCGCTGCAGGGGATGATCATGGGGGGTACAATAGTACATACTATATATATTTGTTTCGCGTACGATATGAAAGTTAGCCAACTATGGGGTATGCTAAATTGCCATGATAACGAGAAGTAAACAAATTTCAAAGTTATAGCTTTAATGGTCTACCATTACAGGTAATTTTGTTCTAACTGGTAAAAAATGAGTCTATTGCTCTCAAGTTTCCGGCATTGTTCAAATATCGAACTTTTCAGGTGGTCTCGTGCTAATTGCCTAGTATACTATACAACCAATCAACCAGCATACCCGCAAACCAAGCACAACGATTTAAAATTATCTCCACTTCTTCAGGTGACTGGGTTTTCAGGTGAGAGACTTGGTTTTTTTGCTGTTGCATTAGAAGAATCACCTGGAAATTGTGCTAATGAAAAACGTCGGCATACAGTTGAGTAGTCAAAGTAAATAGTTAAAATTTGATAAGTTCATTTCTCTTAAATTTACATTATCTTGTACGACTTCCTTCCATAAACGAGTATGACTTCCTTGTCGTCTAGATTGTCGACTTCAAACGTGGTGTGACCGTCATAATTAAATTTTTCATTTGTGTTTTTGGAAGACCCTAAATAAGTTGAGAAGGTAACTTCCTTTCTATGCTTGACTGACATCGTCTTATTGTTCATTATAACAAATTTTGGAAGTGGAACCCTTTTAGAACCGGCATAAAATTCACATCTCTGATTGTAAGACATGGAACTGATTGAAACAATAACTCTACCTCCATGTCACAAATCTTAATTAGATTATCAGATCAAAATATGAAAATGCTCTCAAGTAAATCCCTAAGATTATTTTAGAATGTACCAGGGTTAATGAAATGTGTCATATGTGCAGACATTTATTTATTGTAATATCTGCATTCGAGTTACTAGAAGTACACATGCTTTCAGTGCCAATTAAAAACACATCAATCTTGTTTTATTTACTTTTATTACTTCATGCCCCAGAGGATATGCCAAAAACATATTGAAAAAATTAAAAATAAATAAATATTTTAAATGCATTCAATCAATTTCAGAATATTTAAATACGACATGTCATGCTGGTATTTAAAATTCTTTTTCAATCACAGTCATTCGTATATTACCTAAATGACATGGACAGCTTCGGATTCAGATTCGGATTGTGACAGATTTTTATGGGTGGTATCAAACGCTGCCCACTTGAAGCTTGGCTATTTCCGCGTAGAAAGCTTGGACATAAAATTTTAATCCTATTAAAACTCTAGAGATATGTCAATTGAAACGTCATATGTGGGCACGATATGATTTCCAGGAACCCATGAAATCTTAGTGATGTGGCTTAAATTTTTGTAAAACGATGAATTTCTTGTGTGAACATTTTCCCACCATAACTCGTACCAGACATGATTGTTTAACACTTAGGTTAACCAGAAACATAAATAATTATTAGTAAGATGAATTGAGTGAGTCATCAGTTTTTTCAATGATGATTCCTTGATCTTCTCTAGATTGTCTTGAGAAAACACTTTGAAAAATCGAGTCTGACCTCAGACGTGATAGTTGAATGTTTTATGCAATTAACATATTTTGAATCATGTACATAACTCATGTTCTCTAATTGGTGCAAACAATGGTTTGTTAAAATGATTAACGTCTCACCAAGATGAGGTAATGATAAAATTAGTAAATAACATAAAACTTTTATTAGCATTTTCGGGAATAATACAGTCCACAATAAACACTTTGATCACCATAATCTGAAACTTCGTTAACAAAACACCACAGATTCATAGCAAACTTCTAAGAACAGAAGATGATGTCCCTTTCAAAGGGATCATTAATTTAATAACTCGGACTTAGAATCACAACAAGAACCAGATGAAAGAAAATGAAAAGACAAAGAAAACAAAAAAATATTATTAAACGAAAATTTTCCACACCATCTGCCGTGATTATTTACACTCCATTAAAAATGTCCATTACCGGGTTAATTACGCAATACACGCAGCGGGTATAAAATCCGGATAGTGAAAATCCTGGAAAATGTTTTGTTTTACGACCGTAAATTATCCTGTGACGTACTAAAACTAGTTGATGAAATTCGGAATGACAGTTGGTAAAAGTTCATTTTTGGTCTTTGAGAATTATTATCTAGGGATGTAACACCATCGGCCCCATCCCCATCCCTTATTCGTGCTTTCATTCATAAATAAATGGATACCATCAAAATTTTATTTTTATGAAGAGACAATTTTTTTTATAAAGTAAATAAAGTAACAAAAACAATTTCCGTGACTTCGTGATTAGCCGGAAGTCGGGATAGAAAACGTCCAGAATTATACCCATTCCTTTTCGATTAAGAACCTTTGGATATCTACTAATAATAGGCTGTTATCCAGTTAATTTGTGTATTTTTTCCACTAAAGGTTTGTAATAAAAAATTCACATTGTCCACAACATGATACCAATGAATGTTTTATAGATCAACAGTAAAAATACGAAATATGTATATATTTTCGCCAAAGTACTCATTCCTGTTTGTGAAAATATTCGTTTCTCATCAATTTCAGCATAAATATTTGATTGTTTTTCAGTTAATACCTTTCGTTATAAGCCCATTATCTTTATCGTCATGCAGAAACACGTAAATATTAAAAACACCATGTTCGAAAAAATATAACATTTAAAACAGCATAAACCATTAAAATGTTTTCACGTGTTCAATTTTATATGATACATAATTGTTCGAAACACCCTCATTGTTATTAGGGATGCGTGTCTGTGGTTCTGTGTCCCCATGATAACATATCACGAAAGGATAACAGAATCTCCAACTGTGATTGATTCATTTCGCTATATCCACTTGATATTGAGGAGCACAAATTTTCTTGCAAAAACCAAGTAACAGCTCAAGTAGCGATTTGTAATTGACTTTTCACCATTACATAACCGCATAAAGAATTCATAACAACATGCCACTGTATTGGATGATTTCATATTGTTGAAGATAAATTTGTTCTTGGTTGTTTCTTCATGTTCCCTATTTTATACAAGGGAAATCACCTGATCCCAGCCAAAAATACACGCGAAAATTGTGATTTAAAAATATATGTAGGATAAAAAAGGAGTTTTCTGTTACACACAAAAAGTAAATTTATATTCACCAATACAAACAACCCAGAAAACATAACAAAATGGCGGCAGACTGGCACAGTGAAGGCAGGATTAAAATTAATATATTTTTCGTGATAGAAAAGTTCTACCTTTCGTTGTGTTGAGGGTGCTTATAACCACTTTTGGTTGGTTTTTATTTTTATTTCATTTCTAAGGGAGGCTTTTTTGAAGCTACTGTTGCAGAAACAAGTGCTCCCTTGAGTCACATATAGAAATGTTACAAAAGTTTACTCATAAAAATCGTTAAAAACTTTATTTCCTTCAAACATACACTTTTGTATGTTTTTAAATGTACATATTGGGATTCTTTGGTGTTTTCTGTTTTATTCATTTGAATTTGTCTGTACACATACATACATTGTTCATACTATATTATAGTATTTCTACAATTTCTACTGTTGCTTCAAGTTAGTCCATCTCAAATTTGTGCTGCTTAAATTTTTAATTAATTGTTAAGAAGCTCTTTCCGGCACAACTTGAAATTTTTCCCTTCCAGTTTTCTCATAACGTTGCAATTTAACATTTTTAAATGAATTATTAAATCATTTCATATTAATTAAAGAACTCTACGAATTATTTATAATTAAAGACTTAAAATTAAATAAAAATTTAAATAGGCAAACATTTATTTTTACACCAGTGTTGGAGTTGCTTAGAAATTGAAAATTATTTTTTAATAAAGTTTAAGCGGTCAGTTTTATCTTGAGAATATCTGAAATCAGTTTTGCTATTTGCAGCATCTAGCAAATGTATTTTCAGACATTCACTTGTCATGACGATACGTGGACTTAAGTGATCCGTAATATTCTCAGTAGGACATGTGTTAAGGATGCATGGCCTCATGGTACTTGAAAATATATCAGAATCAAAATCCACCGGGAAAGACTCGACTTCGAGAAGACATATCAATTCGATTTCATTCGAAATATCATACAATTTCAGAAGGTTGCTGAAACAATACTTTAATATTTGTAAGAAGCCAGAAACAACAATTGTTTCTAGCTGCATATACACAGTTTTATTTCTGTTAATTGTTAACGAATAGCCTTGGGAACTTCCCTAGATGTCTGGTTTTCAAAGTAGCTGAAAAATGGCAGTTTGTTCCTCGATGGTGATGTTTTTATATCATGTCCTCCACTACTATGTTGACTCAAAATTCTTCTTCTAGGAGTGTTGGGCACCTTTTCCTGACTTATTTTTCCGAATTACTTTTGTTCGGATAAATGTATGGGATTTGACAGTTCTGCTCTTTTGGAGTGACCAAAAGAATACAGCTCGTGTGTAGTTCAAGGGTGATTCCTGGTTTACAGTGTGCCTTGCCACAGAATAAATAAACGAGAGATCAGTTGATTGAGTAAAACAGACAATAGTTGAATACACTGTTTGCAAACTTCTTCAAGAATTACTTAATTTTCAGCGAAAATTTTCTAAAATATTTATCAAATCTTGAATGCATCCATTAAGACAAATTTGCAAAGGAACTTCTAATCAACTCAATAGAACGAAGAAGAAAATTTCCAAAGTTTATCGGAACTAATCAAATTCATGAATTTATAATGAAAATTAAAGAGGCTTAAGTTTGTGCTTTTAGAGATGCTATCATCACAATTTTAACTTTTCGTTGTACCATTCCACCAAATCATTTAATCAGTAACTTGTCTTTGTCAAGTTCAATTCCATCAGGGTTTTCAATGTTTTCCTTTAATTTTGTGTAATTAAAAATGATTTATGGCTCAATTTTGTTGGGATAACACACAAAAACCGGGCTCATTTACATAGAATTCGTGATAGAACTATATGATACAGAATGTTCATGTTTGTTGGAAGCAATCAGAACACAGGGTGTTCTACAAAAAATAAATAAATTTTATGAATTTTTCCATAGAAATGTAGAAATTTTATATTTGATTGTTTGTTTGCACATTCCACGAACAAACATCATTCATATTTAACATATTTCACTATTTCATTGACACTTATTTACTGTGTCTAGAGTTTCTTATTATTGGAATGTTTACACAAGACTAGTAATTAGAGCAATCGATGGTATTTAATGTAAACAACATCAATCAGTTGAGCTTAATTGATGTTTCTGATATGAAAATTGTCTACATGCCAAGCATCCGTTCATCAACCTCATTATTATGAAATGGTGTTCATGTTGTTATATAGATCTAAGAAATATCGTCTAATTGGCTAATTAAGAAGTAGTCATGACAGACTATATTTCTATATAAAAATAACTCGGGTAAATATAATCAGGGTCCGTTTAAGGGTCATACGCGAGCCATTCGCCATTTGCTGTTCGAGGGTTGTTTGAGGTCCAATGAGGTCGACTAAAAATTATCAGCTACCCGACCGAGGTCGAACGAAGGACACTCGGACATTGTGCACTAACAGCTTTACTATACGAACGCGCCTCGGCGATACTTCACAAACATTTTGCGGTTACTATGATTCATTACCTTTATGAGTCTTTTGCCGTCAAATAAAAAAATTGCGAACTATAACAACAAACTGAGTGGTACAGTTCGCAAAGAGGAATAAACAAAAATGCAGAACCATCCTGAGAAGGAATGGAAAAAAATTTGTTTTTCCTCTATATGATGAGTCTAATATGCCGACTGGACAATTACAACAAATATATATAATTTTCACGGACATTCTGAAAGTTAACCTTTGAAAAAATCTGAAATAGAAATCCCATATAGAAACTGCCAATAAAGTTAATATGGAACATGTCAGCCTACATGAAAATGCCATCTTTCATTTATTCAGAAGTCTATTCCAAAATGCCGGTTACATAAAACTAATAAAACATATAACAAGGATATACCTAAACCTGTCTGAAGGATATACGTAATCGATATAAATTTTTTTATCCCTTTTCCGTCAAACGATGAGACATTTCAAATTAAGGACTTGCTTCCTTTTGTCCTCAATTCAATCACATACAGAGTACGTGATTTGAATAAGGTAACATTTTCGAAAGTTTCCAAAACTTTTCACCTGGCCGAACACGAATTGATTTACCTCTACTTTTGCAGTTTTCAGTTTAATGTGCTTATAAGGTTTCCCTTTCTAAGTAGCTTTTCTGAGAAGGTATTTCCTGAGTCCTCTCCTTATATTCATACATAAGTTAGTGTAAAATCTTAATAAAGTCTAATCAAAAATTCAATTTCCTGTTTGCAATAATTCACTTAATTTTTTTTCTAACTAATCATACAACCAAGATGATGTCTTAAACACATCATGAAACATTCCATCGTCTTGGAACATCTTCCCGTGCATGGTATCCCGGATATTCGTATAATTGGACATGTAAAAGATAACTCAGTTTGTTGTTGGATTTCTATGCTTACTTTAAATTTTGTGTAAGCAAGAGGAGACATTTTAATCCATGAGATTTTCTAAAATAAACCAAAGTAAATCCGATTCAATTTATTTGTTCCTGTTTTGTATATTTTAGCCAGATTTTGAGAGGGCAGACAAGACTTAAAATCGAAAGGAAAAATCCCTACAAAATGGAAGGAAATTCTTTTGAAATTTTCCAAGATTTTTATCGACCACTACAACTGAACATTGTTCGCTTGATGGATGTGTAGATGGATAATCCAGATATCCATATTCTTATAAATAGTTTGCTCTTGAACTGGATATATACCTCAAACGCCCAAATGTCGAATATACGGACACACGTTTTGAATTTACAAAACACAAAAGGTTTCAAGTTCCAAGAGATCAAGTCGTGTCAGCAACAAAGGGTGTCCCTAAATTGTGACGAAATCCTTTTTCTTCTTCAATGGTTTTCTAATTAAAGGCTCAAGTGTTTCCCTTTATGTCGAAGGGTACAACCATTGCAAAATTATATTGTATGTGGGTGTAGATTGCCATCAGTTGTAGTGGTGATACTACAGGCTGGACCTTTGGCCTGCATATGATTGATATGAGGGTTGATGTTTGGGTTGAGTTTGGCTAACAATACGTGATGGTATTAAAAGGGTTATGTACATCAAGGGTGAATCCTATTCTTTGTGATACACATATACCAAAAATATAAACCAACTTCTTGCCCTTTCTCCTACACAAAGTGATTAGCATGTATCCACTAAGAGATATTATTTAAATATATATCACAAGGTAAAACTTTCATTATATGCGAAGCATTCTTGACATCCAACTGTTGAAGTTCATACAAATATGCCCAGAAATGAAGAATAAAAATAATGGTATTTGACAACACGTGGCTGAATAAGCAAGAAATCACATTTAACATAGTTTGAGCAGTTTGAGTAAATAATGATTCCTTGGTGTTTTGGGACAACCAGACATATACAGTAACAGATACAACAATTTAATATCAGGTCACCTCACGTAGAACTTAATGGATACCCAGATGGTAGTCTTTTGTGCGTTACATGACCATTTCTTATCACAAACCTGTTACAGATGTGGTTTTGTATTTTGTAATTAAACATACAAATTGTTTGAGTAACACCCGAAACAACTGATTTACGTACACCTGATAGCCTTTAGTTGTTGTTCAAATAAATTTCGAACAAAATATAGAAATAGTCACACAAACCCTAAAAGACATGAACTATGCTATGAAAATCTTCGTGCAATAACTCATTATTATTCCACGTGCGACTATGAGGTATTTGCGTTTACGTTGTAAACAAGCGTGAATCTTTCATTAATCTTTAATTGATGTAAAATACAAATTTATAGTACTCCACCTTCTAAGTGGGTGTTATCCTTCTTCAAAGATATTTACCAATCAAACGAAAATCTATCGTTATTACGAAAACAAACTTTCACCCCTAGCTCGGGTCATTATCAGATAAAACGCTTAAAAATTTATATAATTCATTTGCATAACAACTTGAGATGGAAGGAATAACCTGTTGGCTGCAGCCAGGCTCCTCCTTGATAAAATCCTAACTCAACAAATAATTTTCAAATTTGAATATAAATCATAATTTAAACTAACTCCACTGAAAATATTCTAATGAAGGGATACAGAAGCATAACCAAATATTTCCACACGATTTTGTAATAGAATCTACTCCACTCGAAAAAGGGAACTTAATGAGGAAAAAGCGTAAAAAATAACAAAAACAAAAACGAAACGAAAAAAAATATATTTCTAAAACTCCACTTTTCAGGAATTAAATAAATTTTTAGGAGATTAGAAATCCCTTTTTGCTGAAAACATAAGTCAACCCAATTAGAATCATTTGAAATTTATTTCCTTGGGTCCTCGTAGCTTCCTTATCCAATAAAACACCACACGCCTGCTTCTCTACCGTTTCTGTCTGAATCCCTTTTTTGGTTTTAAGCTTTTCCCCTAAATCAACTTATTTTACGGCCACTTTTTAAATCGTCTCCTTTTAATCCTTTCTTGGATCCTTTGTTGAATTTTGATAAGGAAATAGAAAAGTTTGTTTAATGTTTAAAGAATTTAAATTAAGATTACCTACAAAGAAGGCGAATACTTTCGTTTTAGTTGATAGAAAGTCTATTTTCTTTATTTACGATTGATTTAAGGCACTTAAAGGACAAAAAATTTCTCTGTTGTGGAACTGCCAATCAATTTCCACGCAATTCAAGTTATTAGAATGGAATTAGTTTGTACAAGAATTAAATTGTTTAAAAGGACTTCTTGTCTCTCTTTGCTTTAAGAGAAGTTAAGCGCATCAGCTCAACTGTTCCAGTGTATTTTTGAATTCGCTTTATTATACAACTACTGTTTTGTATGAATTGGAATGAGTCTAACTTGAGGACATTGCCACATGTCTCACTGTCTGGATTATTTGCAATTTGTTCTTTTGTCATATTGAATTTCAAAATTTTTCTACAAATAACTTCAATAAATTTTGAAGACAATATTTCAAGATTCGTTCAGATCATTTGGCGCCTCATGAAACGAAGTAAATTAAACATTGCATGATCAACTCCAGTTGCAACATGATCTTCATCTGCAGCTGTTTTCTTTGCAGTCTGTTTCAATTTCAAAATGTCAATGATCTTCGTTTGAGAACAAACAATTTCTTCCACTTTGTTGAATGTTTTGTCTGTAAACAACAACACTGTCTGGGAAGAATGCTAATTTACTGAAGGTATCGTAATGTAGTTAAACTATTACCTGTTCACATACCACCTCACCGACTTGTTTAACTTCCTTGAAAATGTCAATCATTCACCTTGTCCGTTTAATGAATGCCATTCAACAAGAGCAGGTCAACTTTTCCCACCGTCAACTTGGCCCACCTTTCCTTATCACTTTCTTAAAACGCCGGCAGTCGACTTCTTCTTCAGGTTTTCATCTTCAAGACGGTGTTATTGCATGAAACATGGTCTTCAGATCGTGAATTGTAAACACTTTTTATTTGTTTGATGACTGCTCACCTGGTTTACCTGGCGTTTTTACATTCAATTTTGGAGAAATTTTCCGGCTCAAATCAGTAGAAGAATCGTTCCGACCACATTGTGATGCCACTCAGATCTGAGTCGTTAAGACAACATACATATCTCAATGCCTATCTTATAGAATGTCAAGAACCATTTCTCTTAGTGTTACTTCTTTTAGGCTGTCGTGTTGAAGAAGCAATCATCTGCACTGCTGCACTCCGAGGGAACCTTGATTGTCTGTTGTGATGGGCTTAAGTGATTCACTCCGCCCGCAAGCACATCATTTAGAGACAAATTTATCATTAACTTCTTTAAATCTTCCGAAGCAGTGGTCAGTTTTAGTGATAATTATTGAAAAGTTCGTCAACAATTCCATTAGAGGACAATCCCCCTCTAGAATTTGGGATGTGGGTCATCATTTAATATACCCTCTAATCATACGGGTGAACTGTGATAAGCCATCGGGGATAATGAAGAAAAATGATTTGATAAAGAGAAACTGGAATTTCTGAAAACCCACAAAAGGTTTATAATGATAGTAATGCATGAGAGGGCAACATTTCCAAATGCACTTTGAAATGAAATTTTTGCATCAATTTTAGTCCACTTGTGGGGCAATCAACGTAAGACATCTTATGTAGTGGCAGTTAGCCTGGAAGGCAACAATACATTGTAATGTGATACTTAATTGCCACATGGAGTGGATAAAAGATCTGCAAGCAACATGAACACAACCCGAAGCCAATGAAAATCGTGATTCAACAGATTCATGTGTCCATGCCCGGAATCCCAAAAGGAATCCTGTAGACCTAAAGGTGACCGAACGAACATCAAACCAGATTGTCTAGATTTTGGGTGGTTTTTCTGGGAATCCCCTTTGAAAGCAGATGTTATTGCACTCATCATCATCTTGAATGCAATCCATGTGATGCACTCATTTTGCCGACATCTTTTCATGTTCGCCTCAATGTGTTCTGGTGTTTTTGAAACAAAAAATAAGTTTTAAAACTAAAACCAAAAATATAAAGAAATGTACCAGAAAATGAAACCCCAGTGCTTACGTTAAGTGGAGTAAATGATACTCCCCTCTTAATGGACTTTTCTTTCATTTCCTGTAGCTCTCGTGTAGTTTATTTCCGGGAAAAAGTTTTACCAGTTTTGATGTATTAGCGAAGACATAACCAAAGAAGAAAAGGCTTTAATGGGTCTTCTTGTGATATGCTACACTTATGATGTTTTGTAAAACTAAAGAACAAAATAACAAAATACCGAAAGAAGATATCCAGAAGCCATCAAATTTCAACGCAAGAGCTCCCCAAAACCATGGAGCTCTTCATCAAGTGCTGAAGTGCAGGAGTTTTCGTTCGTTTGTTGTGCATTGTCAGAAAACTTGAAATTTTGTGGTGATTTAAAATGGAGAATGTGCTCAAACATGCACTCGAAACGGCAGAAAATGAGTTGAGAAGATTTTAAAAAGGTAAATATACAGATTACAGGTGGCTTACTTCATCTTCATGGACCTCAGAAGTTGTTCCATTTGGTTGAGATTAATCCGGCTGTTGTCAAGTTTCGGATTGACATCGTCTGGAGAACAACTTGAGGCTGCTTGCTTACACTATGGAATCCTCATGGCTCCATTGGACATTTCTTAATGAAATTCAATTCCTTTTGATTTAAAATGAATTGATTAAACAATTTAATTGACATTAAGCCGATGGCAGCACTAACTGTGATGCATTTGTAAGTATCTTGGGGGCATACATATGCTGTCATACTGGCGACTTCTCAACTTGATTTTTATAAAATTTCTTTCTTTGAGATAAAATTTTCCGCTCATCTGATGATTAAAATCAAACCTTTTTCTTGAGGGTTTCCTGCTTAACCTTCTTTTACCGTGTGACAGGGCTCGTATTACACTGAAGAATGTGATTCATCAAGCGGCGCTACAAACAAAGTAACCTGTTCGAAATAAGGTTACTCTGATGGCTCCTGGTCAACTTGTATAACTTTTGACAAATTTCTGTGATTCACCCGAATTCTGTGACTCATAAATCTCAAAATCATTTGCAGTTTGTCTTACATATTTAACACAATGTCATACGAATATTTCTGGATATAATGTATGTTAAGTTATCAAAGGTGATATCGTATGAATATTATCAACATATGTTCACGTGTCGAAACATGATCATTCCGAGGTGCTATTAGTCTAAATATAAAAATCAAATTAGATCCAATTCTGTGTCGTCTATCTATTAGAAATCAGTTTTATATGTTTCGAATATTCATTCGAACCGGAAAAGGAAATTCCAATACCATATTTGAATAGATTTGTTTCTTTATTTACAACCTACACATGTGATAGTTTGTTGACAGACAATCATAATTAGTTGTCGAAGGAGGTGAAATTTTCTTTGATTAATGGTGTACAACGTATGCTATCAAACATGCTATAATAGCCGTAGTTAACACGAACTTCTTCCTACTATTATTCTCTATGGAAATGTCAATACATCTTGTGATGTTAATATCATATGAGAATTTATTTGTTGATTTTTCTATGGCATATAACTGGCAATCAACACTTTGTTAAATATGACCGACCTGGGAAATGTCAAATTGACGAAAGATATTGAGTCGTTTTTATGAAATGTGTCACATTTTCTTCTCAGTTTAGTTGGGAAATTGATGTAACATCATGATTTATTTAATTGATGCTATTAAAGAGCAATATTCCAACACAATATGATCATTGCTGGTGGTTATTTGTACACTCCTCCCTAATACTTTGTACATTGTTCATGTCAAAAGACCAGGAAATTGTCGATGTAAGTTTTAGTACCAATTCTACGACAAGCCAAATAAACCACGAAGAAACAAGTCTTGTCTGTGAATGATTCACGAAATTGAGATGATGTAGCCACTCCTTAGGACATAATAAAAGTCCACCAGCCCAAGAAAATTATGTGTGAGCTAATCTGTTAGCGTATCTGATTACCATTTTTGAGGTGTACCATTTATACTTTTGTAGGGAACATATTTCGGTAAAGTGTTTATTATCGTTATTACGGGAATCGTTGCTGCTATCCACTACACCATCATTGCAAGCAGATTCTACAAGCTCTATGGATATTAAATGGTTTTATTGAGTCGCACATGGTTACCTTCGCTTAGTTAGGGCATCATTGCAAAAATGGCTGTTATTTGAAGTCGCCTTACGTGCCCAGAATGCATTCATAAAACGATATGATGTCTGGCCAGAGTTTTACGGATGAGTGTGGGTCGTTCCAGAGATGGCAACTAATGTTCAACTGTCACAGATTGTACAGGAGGCGCTTACCAAGTCTGTTGCATGTACTATATATGAATATACTTAAATTCACCTAGAGAAAAGTTGAAGGTTTACCTTTTACTCTTCTTCACGTTATCCAACAATCATTGAAAGAGCAAATTTTACGTTTTAGGACGACACGGAAGTTAATCATGGGCAACAAGTCAATGGTTATGTGTTTGCTACTTTGAATGCAAAAAAGTGCATATGAATGCAATGATGGACTTTTCCGGAGACAACACAAATCGCCATTTGACATTTTGATTCATGTGTGGGATTCATGAACTTCATAAATTGATGTTGCGTTTCCTTTTTCATTAAGATGGTATTTTTATTCCATTTATCTTTAACCATCGTAATTGAAGTCACGCAAAACATTAACCAAAGCAATTATCAGGAACACCCACAACATGATTTTGTTTTTGAAAGAAACTTGGACGTGAAATGTTCAGATAATGTTGCTTCATGCTAATCAAGAAAGTTTTGTCAGGTAATCACAACGCGATGTTCTTGTTTTCTCAATTTGATGGCTACAGGCTATTCTAGTGGGCGATATACATGCACTGCATAAAAGTATATTGGTTTTTGGTATATATTATGCACCTCATTTTAATATTATCTTTCGAAATCAATTGACAATTCAATAAGATATGCAAATAGCTCACTTAAAACCCAATTTCGTTTATATTGTAATTGCTCGATTCTTCAAATCCTAATTGATATCGGACATCCTCTTATTCACAAAATACCATTCTGTCGGTAATCTGTCACTTATTTTTCAACCAGAATTTCCCAAATTTTACCCATTCAAGCAAAGAATATTTCTAAAAGAATTTTTACATTTCGGCCTTTTCATTTATCGAATTCAAATGAACCAAAAATAGAATTCCTTTATTCTTTTACCTTAACCTTCCTTAAATTTCATAAAGGGAAAAGGTAAAACCTACGATCCCAAATGAGGTGAAACGAATTTCATTTTCTTTTTCTCTTCGAAATCTTTGATCTGAAGGGATGATTAAGTGTCAAAAAAAATGAAATGATTTACTGCTGAAATACAGTTTTCAGGTTTCAAAATTCCACAAAATATATAAAAGGGAACATTAGGTAAAAAAAATCGGAATTCCGAAATTTTTCAGGTGACATCAATTTTTCGGTTGGAATAAATTCGACAAATGAATGATTAAGGGTAGCCTTTAAAAGCAACTAACAAGGGATGTGCTCGTCTTAATGGATTAAAGGGATTAACGTGAATATGCTGACGTTCTACAATACACGAATATATGAGTTTTACAACGATACAATGAAAGAGCAGTTTGTTTTACTAAAAACGTGAAAGAACTACGTTATGATGTCATCATTATAGCGTTACTGTAACTTGCAAATTCCATAGGAATGCTGATGTTCATAAATCTTCCCTAATCGCCTTTACGAGTCACCACCATTCACAACCATTCTCTATAGATATTAGGGACGCGACACATTCATTCATTTCCAAACTGAAATATGGCAACACATTAAAGCCTCGTCCGTATTAACAAAGTCATAAAAACATGGCGGATTTGGTTTTATAGAATTTTCACATCTGGTAACATGAAGGCAATTATATTGTCCTTGTTCCAATATTTAGGGGCTTGTGTGTTTTTCGGATGTTGTTTTGAAAAATTTTCGGATGTCGTTAGTCAGAATTTTGGACATAAGGACATAATAATTAATTTTTTTTTCTATTTATTTATTTATTATTCTGTCAGTTCTTAATAGGGTGTCACTTTTTTCGAATTAATGTTGACAGTGATTTTGTGTGATTCCATCGTCAAAACAGTGACACAGGACACTAATTTATGATAATAAAAGATGTTTCAGTGTACCTACTAATTTAAAGTCCTTTCTTTCAAAGTTCTTATACCTTCTTTATTTTTCTGCAACATCAAAGGTAATTTGAATAACCTAATAAGTCCCTACTTCCGTTGTCATATGGACTACCTTCTCTTTTCCACGTGTATTTGACACAAAGCCTCGTCTCACAATGGTTTCGTTAGGGAAATACAAAATTTTATTCATTCAATTTCTTGAGACAAAGTCTCAGAAGGAATTATATAAGCTAAAAGAATATTCTAACAAGCTTTTCCCTTAGCACTTTGATTTGCAAAGGTATACTATAGACCTGTACACCATATCACTTTGTTATTGTTATTGCTATCTTAAATCGAATTATTTCCTTGTTACGATGTTAGAAGCGATTCCAAAATGGTGACAATGCTCTTTTACTTTCAAAAAGACTTTCCTTTAACACCTCAAATACACTTTAAATGCAAAAGCCCACCACCTGAAGGACTATGATATTAAAAGTATTATTACAAATGCAAATACTTGTACTGTTTACCTATCGCCATACCTATCACATTTGGTATAATATAAAACTCGCTTTATTCGTGTCTATTTAAATTTGTTAAATGTATTTTCTGGTGGTTAACATCATTTCAATGTTTTCCTTTATTTCCTATTATCTATCGAATCAGGTTATATTTCCGTACTAGCTGATATACAATGGAATTAGATATAGAAAGGTTAGCAACCAAATCTGGGTTAGATACAAAATGTTTTTAATATTAATGGGTATCACGTCCTTTGGGAATGTTCTAGGAAATTAGATTTTCTTCAGTTAAAATAGGAAAAGGGTATGGATAATTTTAAAACGTACGTTTATGCGCGACCTTTTTTGCACAAAAGATTAACGGATATCAATATCACCTTTTTTCAGGTAATTTGCTATCATATATTTAGAATATAATATAATATAATATACAATATATAATATAATATACTTGTATTTATGTATTTACAACCATCTGTAACTCTTATCGGTTCGCATACTCTGACGATATCTAACTCAAGGCTTGTATTCTTTCACACTTCTGATGCATTGCATTTACCCATACGTGAATCACATATCCGTTGAAGTTTTGGAATTATTATTTTTGTTATTGGTCTGAAGCAATTTTTAGAGGAAGACTATTTTCAAGAAATCTTTCCTTAAATTTTCGATTCATGCTTCATGTTATCTGATTTTTTCACTTGACAATAATTTATTCAACGTTAAGTGAAAATTAATTAATTAAACAATTATCTAATGAATATCTTAGATGTTCTGTAACTTACCGGTGTTGAATATGGATGCGCTGTTAAACGTACCCCATCTGCTTCTAGTTGTTCCCTAAGTACAATTTCCAATTCACTTGGTGGTGTTTCGCATAAAATTTCCGTACTCCCAGTTAATGAATTTGGATCACTTAACATAAAATAAACACTAGCAGCACCTTTTTCACGTAATTGTCGTATGCTTTTAAGTAATTTATGTCGATGTTGTGGATTAACTACACCAATTGCATCCAAATCTGGATCTCCAACTTGTTTGCATATTTCCAAATCATCATAGCCATTGTCTAAGAAACTTTCAGCATATTGTGATAAGCCAAGGGCTCTTAACCATTCACAGACAATGTTACTGACAGCCATTTTCTATTTCAAAATGTTACTAATTCTAACTATACTCTTTTGAAGATTACTTCACTTTCGACCGACTTCATTAGGTTGAAAGCTTATCTAAAGATTTTGCCAAATTCTGACGGCCAAATTCTTAATAAAATTGTCGCAATTGAGCCCTTGAGATATTATCGTAGCTATTTGTTTTATCACATGCCACGCCTTCAGTTTTCCTGCTAATTTGCAATATTATTCAACTGATTAATCGTACCGAGGGGAGATGTCCCTCTTTATTTTTTATGTTCCTCCTATATATTTCGCGTTTTGTGACTTAATTGCTCGTCTTGCACGCGTCACCACTTGTAGTGCTCAAATAAGGTTTCCGGTCTATAAGTTTCCATACTTCCGTAATTTAAAAGGATGAGGGTGCATAAAATCGCTTCTACTTCCGTTACGATTAGTATCCAAACGTTATCCTTATATATCTGGATTTTGGTCTTTTATTTGGAAACTTTTTCTATTATAGCACCTCAAATATATCATGAATTTTATTTACAAACTCCTTCTACTGGTTGTTCTGTACTTGACATCGATGGGTTATATGATCATTAAGGTCAAGTTTATTTGGAATTTGATTTTGGCAGTGTCATAGGTGGACGATATCATTTTACAATCATTTTGCAAATTATTATTTTTTGGCTAAGGTTTTTTCGCATTCACGTTATCTGAAAGTATACAAAAGAAGAAACATGTTATTTTCAAAAAAATATCACTTATTTACATGAATTTATTCCATTATATCACTTCATTCAAACAAATTGAAGCCCCAAAGCTCTACTTCGGGGAAAACCAGAAACTGCTCTTCTATGTCGGCTTATATTTACTTAAGCTTGTGGATGGGGCGGCTTTCTTTTTCTCAAAATGTCTGTTTAAGCAAACAAATAAACAACATTTAGTGGGACTTGTGCCATTTTTGAGAAAATTTTTTTTATTTTTTGTGGAGCCTCGTCTCAAGTGAACCCACTTTTCGAAAGACAACAAAAGAATTTAGAGTGGAACTATTAAGTTCTGTTGAAGGGGAGACACACACTTTTAAGTTCCATTAAGAGAAACTTCAAATGTCAATCAAACTCTTGACAAGGTTAAGTGATTTTAGGGAGTATTTAACATAAATGTGGTCTTTTTCTTCTCGTTTCAATTTTGAAGACGCTACAATGGTGGCAAAATGAAATTTTCTTTTAATGGATGTTCAATCATATAAACTACTCGATGTGTGGTACCATAAATATTTTACATAATTTGTGGAACACTTACTAGGTTATAATAATTCGGAACCAACAAAGATGATTGCTTCAATCAAATAATCCTCAATTCTGATAACCACCATGACACTGAGTGGTTGAGAAGAATTTCGGACGACGGAAACTCACAAGAGAAAAAAGAAACAGTTGAACATCTACTATGCTCTCTCTGCGAAAGAGATTTCTTCTCATACAACTTATGCGAATCGTTTCTCTAAGATAGAAATGTCTATATGAACAGAAAAGGAGAAAGAAGGTCGTGGCAACAGGACACTGGACTATACCCACGTAACCTAACTTACAGGTTATAGTGGATACTCTAATGAGGAAGGTATAATAGTAAATATCATCAAATATGTGAATGAGTTTCGAGAAAACTGAATAAGATCCCACGCAAAAATGAATGGAAGGAATTTTTTGTTTTTCAGAAATGTTTCATTTGCAACAAACTTGCATACTTAATGAAGTTAATTAAATCCATCCCAAAAGGTTAATTTTACTTTTATTGATGGTCTGCAGAACCTTGTTTGTATTTCACTAAAGTATGAGACTATGGAAAGAAACGAATACCTCACAATGAGTGGGCAGAGGAAACATTAATTTTCTGTGCAGAATTGAAAAAAGTCGGTACTGCAATGAAGAGGAGACACCATTCACTGAACTAAAAGTTCTGTAAGTTTCTTAATTGCAAAATACTTTAACAAGTGTGAAGTCTGCAACCAAATATCAACTGATGCAGCAGCATAAATGCAATTGCAATTGGAATAGAAATTTTTTAAAAGATGTAGATGTTGTCTGGACGTTGCTCTGTTGGTTCTTTATGTTTTATTTTTGTTGTGATGAAGAAATTTTTATAAGCGATTAACATTTAATTGCACTTCTCACGCTCTTGGTATGCACCCTTCAATAGATTCCAGCAAATAAAGAATCCGCCACCTCCGCATTTAACAATAGATCCTAGGGTTTTGAGGGGTTAAAAGTCAGTCTGTTGGAGAGATGAAGCTAATCGCAGATTGTAAGCTGCTAGAGAAGAAGGTTTTGAGTTTCTTTTGTGTTAATTTTCCTGCTATTAATTAACTTCTTTATTTCGATCTTTGGGTGCATTCCATATTACGCTTCAAAGAACTCTACACACCACTAGATATCGTTGTGTCTCTGGATTTTGTGATGTTGGAAGAGAAGTTATTTGCAATTGGATTGAGGTGACTTGGTTTGGCGGAGGTACTGTAGCGGAATTCATGCGAGGAATTATTGAACTACGAGAACAAATGGTATTTTTTCTTAAAAAACAAAGACTTTCGTTTCACGTGTTTTTGCAACTCCAAAACAGCAGGTGGTCGCAGGTCTCAGTTCTGTTCCATACTATACCTTTATTACTTCAATTATCTGCTTGAAAAGAAAATACTGCTGAAGTATGAATTTTTGCAAATACATACTTTGTCTGCATCAAATGATATTGAGTTGGGAGTTGCAAGTTATCTCTTATAAGAACAAAGTTGCAAAAATGTCCAACTGGAGGGCATCACTACTTTTTTGCACACCTTCCAGTTGATTCTTGTAATTGAAAGTATGAAGGTGGTGCATGTAAGCAAAAACATGCAAACTTGATTTCTATGCAAATTGCATGTTAATAAAATGAACTAAAAGTAGAATAAAAACAACGAATACCGTGAAGCTAGTAAAACTGGTGAAGACATTTCTCGGCTTTGAACCAACAATATAACTATAGAAATTGTCTGGATAAGGTGCATGTACTCTTCGAAAGTGTAAATCGTTAATTGAATTTACATTTCTCGAATTCTGTTTGCATTTCATTGTCGAAGTGTCGGAATTTCAAGTTTTGCACTTTAAATTCAGTCGTCACATTCAAAATCTAACCGAAACTACAATTCCAGGGCGTGGTTGATGGTTTAGTAGTCTGTAACAAATGACTAGACAGACAATTTAAAACGCATTTTAACATAACAAAAGGAGAAAAAATAATGGAATACCTTGTATCTAGGCACTAGGTAACATGCCCAGATTTGTCACGTCAATCGTAACCAATAAAACTAAAAGAATTCGATATGGACTGATGATTTCTATTCGAAATTACCTTTATGATTACTACATTACATGTAACATTCTTCCCCCTCTCGCAGTTTCACTTTTACTATATTTTAGCATCAATTTGAAATTGTGAAAGTTTCATACAATTTATATCACAAAAACTTCGTGAAATTTAAAGGAACATAATTACACAAAAGTCATCTTTGGATTTAGGTGCGCAGCAGTGTCTTCTCCGATTTCACAAATGTTCAGTTAAGCATGTAATTACTGCACACTGTGTCTTGTCATTTCAACTGACAAAAATGTGAAAGGTTTTTCTTACAATATTCGTGAATTTCTAACACGAAAATTATTTGAGAATGGCAACTTTTTCTTTACATTCTACAAAGGAATTCATTCATATCCGGTTGTGAGTTCCTTCTTATTTAACAAAGACAGAAATTCTGTAGATCAAATTGAAGAAAGTTTTAAATGAAGATGTCTGCAACACAGCAAGACTTTAAGCATTCAAATTTCACAGTTCCTTATGGTGACCTTTTGTAAATAAAAGGTCAATCGAAAGAAACGTCAAAAGCAGTTATAAATGCCTCTAAGGTTCTTTGAATAACAGGCACATTTTCTGAATTCCCAAAGATACATCGTTGGTATACAGCGACAATGTAAAGTATAGCGCCTTCCTGAGGACATCATCAACATTTAAATCTGTTCACCTAACTCCGTCTATTACGAATCAAAGCTAAACTTTGTCAATAATTTCGAAATTCTCAACATCAACTTGAAGAAGAAGTAAAGAAAACTGGTCAAAATAAAATAAAGATCAAATCAATTTAAATATCCACAGGATATCGTGATGAAACCCGAGCTTGTGGCACTTTAAGAAAATGTTTTCTAGCCCTCATACGATTTATATCGTTTGTTTTAAATTAGCCGCACCTAATTTTATAATAACTTTCTCATATGATTTACAGCATCTCGCCTGCACCTACGCGATCCAACAAACATCACAGATCAGCCATGGCACAGATCGTGTCCAAGTTCATCGAAATAGACGTCATGTTGGAGTCGAGCGGAAAATTGTAACTCATTTTTTAAGAGATTTTAAAGGGGATTATTCAGAAGCCAGTATATGACTATCTAATCTCTGGGCATTAATCACGAATGAGTTAAACGACGTTAGAGGGAAATTAATTTTACGATTATTTTGCTACTTAAAACACTGGAATCGCCAAGTTTTGCCGTTTTTCATACAAAATTTCACGTTTGTTCATTTATCATAAATCTTATTTGGATATTTATCTTGCCTGTATCTTGATGGTTTTCGAAATTTCCTAATATATGGATGAGTATCGTTCAAGAACCTCATTTACGAAATGAAGTAGTATATACATATAGTTATACAATACAACGTAAATGTTGCATCAATTTTTTGTAGTGATATATTGACTTTGTTAACTACTGTAACATACATCAGAAATTTAATCACTTCTTGAAGAATTTTTAAAACATCTTAAAGACGATGGCAAAATGAAAATTTCAAAATATCGACATCATGTTGTTGTCAAATAAATGACTCTCACAGAAAATGCTCAAAGATAAAAATGTCAAAATGTTTTTGTTCTTCTTGGAATCATTTACCATTGACAGTGAACACAAAATTTTATAGCATTAATAAATAACTAAAGTTTATAAAAACTAATTTGCATATAAAATATCAACATCCCATAACAGGAAAAAACATTCCAAACCAGAGAAACATCTGTAGCCGATTAAATTTATAGCAGCAATTTCTGCCGAATACAAACCGCAAATTCAATAAAAGTTGCATTTTTATTTCGAAAATAAAAATTAAATTTTAATACATTAAGTAATTTCTAAGAAAGCTTTCTTAATTTCTTCTAATTACATTTTGTTACAAATATATAATTACAATTAAATGTAATTAGTAAGATGTAACTAAAGTTGCAACGTTGCTTATTTCGTAGCAAACTTGAGTTCTAATTTGTTCCTGGTGTTGTAATTTCATGATTAAACCAGGTTCAATTAAGATCGAACAAATGAAAATGTTAATGTGAACAGAATTTGAACATGACGAAGAAATTCGGAGTATAATCTGGGAAAACAATTTGAGGTAACCAATTACGAAAGATGTTTGAACACCTTCTCTGTGTGGTGTAATCCAATAAAACAAGATATCTTAGATATTTTCTATCTTTGTAAGACAAACAAAGCGATGTCTATAAATCGAAACGATAATTAAATCTTCTTCTATCATTTTCATTTGTGTTCAACTTAAATCCATGGGAGAAAAATATATAAATTAGTAAAGAAATAAAACAGAATTAGGAAAAAATCCTATCATCGATATTTTATTGAAGCAATTTGTTACGTAACTTTGTCGGCAGGTAAGACAAAAAGCTCTTTGATAATTTTCAAAATTTTATTTCTTTTAATTATGTAGCATGATATTAACGGAAAAGTGCAATCATTAATGCAAAACTTTAATTAATTAAAATTTTTCGTGGAATTCGTGTCATGACTGTGTCTCATGTGGTTTGGAAAATTGAAATATCTAAAGCGCATTTTTTCGAAATGATACAACAACCAACTAACTGTGGAAATGATAAATTTCGACATTTTCGGAATTCGAATATTTATTTATGATCTTTATGATTGTCATATTTTAAATTCCAACACGATTCACCTTCGTCCCAGCGGGATATTGCATTGGGTTTTAAAATCTTCATGTGTTAAACTGATCAATTTTTACTGTAAACTTCCATTGGGAAAATTGTCGAAGTTTCCGGGCATGAAAATTGCTTGTTTCCATTACAATTTCTAATCAAGGATCAGGATGAAAATTTAACTTTTTCGATAAGGGAAATCAATTACAACCAAAGAAGGATAGCAAAAAGGTTAAGTTATCATTAACGATCACTCTCATTTTCACTGAACCATAGCACCATTCTTCATACTCAAGTCATTTATGAATAATAATTAAATTCCATAACAAACTCATATTTATTGTATGTTAATTTTAACATGTGTTAAGAAAATTAAAAATTGTAATTAGCCTTTGGTTAATCTTTATTGCAGCATAAAAAATTCATAAAACATTTTCATTTCTTTATAATTTTAAGAACATGTTTTTTGTTTATTAAGTAGTTTAAAAGGGTTTTCTGGTTTTTATACGATAGTTTATGTAAAAATATTCCATTAAAATCAACTAATTAATCAGCATTTTAATATTTTTATTCTTTCGATCAATTTTGAAAATCCATCAGTCGACTGGACTGTCAGGAAGTAATAAAATTAACAATTCGTTTTTACCAGGTTTCCTGGAAATAAAAATATTTTGGAATTTATGTGATTAAATGCGTTTCCTTTGTTTTATGACACATCCCTCGAATGAAGCCAGCTGCTGGTACTTTCAAAGCTTCCAAAATATGGACAATATGGATTCAACAGTTTTATTAGGTTATTCTTGAAGCTATAGCAAGCTACTACTGACTGTAAGACAAATAAATCATTATCAAAACTCAAAAGTTTTGCATGTTTCCCAGCAACAAATCACGACCAAATTGTTAAAGCTATTTAAAAACAAATGATAAATTACAAACGCTATTTAGTATTAACAACTAAGCTAAACGCCATCAACTAACTTTTCTCATATTAGCTGTAACTCAAACCGTCTTGGTGATAAATGACCGCTCAAATAAAGCCGCAGGAAATAATATGAGTCTCATGCAAAGGCCAAGACGAACAAAAAGAACATGAAAATTAAACGTTTTTGTAAAGATTGTTGTTAACAAATCACTTGAATTATCATTAACTGATTGTTTATGGGTAATAATCAATAAATTATCTGTGAATAATTTAATGAGTTTTATTTGAAAATTTTCAAGATAAATTTATTTCCGGTGGATTAGAATGTTTGGTTTTTTGTTTTGTGAAAATTGTTTTTTGTGTTATAAGTTCAACATACTCAACATTGGATTTTTGAAAGAACAGGAAACTGCTTAAAACGGACAAAATCACGTTCAACATGTTGTTCAACAATAACTTGTTGTTATATTGTACGTCATAATTTATTTGCTTTAACTATAAACCACGTTTCGTTAAGTCATAACAATTTATCATAGCAAAAATTTTGTCATATTTACATGTACAAAAGTTTTAATTCTTTGACAAATATTTCCAAAGTTTTGAAGCACAATAAATCTTTGTTTCAATAGCACCTTCACCAAAAGGTTTAAATATTATTAATATTTATCTGATTATACGAATTCGTTTTTAAGTGATAAACTTGATACGGTCGTGCTATCATTTATTCACTAAACAATGTAAGACGATACTGATTTAGAGAGAAGAAATGTCACAAAATGATGCGTTTAAGAAAACAGTTTTTGTGGTAACATGACACCTACACTGTTAAATACAATTGAATCAAACGAAATAAATGTCATGGAATAAAAATGACATTTTTTAGGAAATCAAAAACCACAAAAAGTGTATCGAATTCCACGTAAATGGTGTTTATTTAAAATTACACGTAATTTATTTTTATACCCCGATTTTATTTAAAGTTATTTGCTCAAATATGGTGGTCTGACACGAATATGTGACACAAAACTGTGACTCTAAATTAGAGAAGCGGGTAATCAAACTTACTTTGTCCCGACAAAACGACAAACGACATTGCACCAATAATTAATTTAATTTATCCCTAATTTAATTTGTTAGTTTATGTGCTCATTTTGAATGCTTTGTATTTCAAACTGTTGGCTCATTAAAAACTCAGCTCATTTTGAGGTGATTTTTCATCACATCTTATGCCCACCAGAGACACATGTTTTACCTTTTTCATTGCTGCTTTCCTATTTAAAATGTTTGACACTATTTAATTTTGGAATTTAATTTGAAGACAAATTTTAAATCGTTTTTGTTCCAGGATAATTGTGAAATTTTAAGAATTTCAACTAATTTCACCAATCAAAAATCTTGAGATGTTGTTAAACAGATGAGTTCACCTACTCATAGGAAGTAGCTTTTTCGATTATATGATGCCACCAACGCATTTCATTTTTAATGTTATTTTTGATTTATTCAGTTTAATTGGATACATGGAAATTATAAATTTACGATACGATTAAATAACACACCTTTTCGGGAAAACAAATCGTAGATAAATTCATCTATCTAAGAAAATATTGTTTTCTGTCACACGCAATTTGATATGTGTGTCCGTTAGTAGACATTTTAATGTTTCCGGGATTATTTGATAATTAAGTAAGAGAGAAAATATAAATTTGTAAAACCTACGCTAATTAGATATTTTCCTACGATGAACTAAAGTTGACACGGAAAGTCTACCAATGACAAACCGAGCCACATATAGTTAATGTATTATATTAGCCCAACAAATTGTGACTATTATGTTGTACATTTGATGGACTCAAATTATGTTTCGCCCTTTTTATCATTTTAATATTTGGTTTTGAATTGTACTAAAACAGTCATGGTACAAAATGAAATGGCACTCATAACTTCAAGTTAATATCACTTAAAATACTTCTAAATATATATAATCATACTTGAGTATCATAGCAATGTTAAAAAACATTTCGGGGATCATTTAACAAAAATTATTCAAATTTGCATTTTCATTCCAATTGACGGTGGTCATTTCAGCAAAATTTTTGTAAAAATTCTGATTCTTCATTCCGACTGAAATGCCTTTCAAAATATTTCGAACATATATAACAATAAAATTAAATAAAATTTTCAAATAATTATAAGGTTGAAACGAAACTACAAAAAATATGAAACCGTTTAGCTGTTATTGTAGAATATTTTGCTGTGGTTAATGGAAAGAGCCGACTTGGTTGAAGAGTTATTTACATAAATTTAAAAGAAACGAGGCAATTGAGATATTAAAAAAATCAATTTTATCAAAACTGGTTTTGGAAGTAAGTGGTTATACAAACAGGGTACAAGATAAGGATGATATCGTTCTTGTTGTTACATGAAGCCAAATAATATAATTCTGATTATAGGATGTTCTTTATCTTTAACTATATAAGTTGATAGTCACAAATCACGTTGAAGTTTATAAGATACACCTGATAAAATATATTGATATCACGTATTGCTTACAGTTTTCTACTCTTAAGATGAGTTTAATTTGTCCACAAATTTCAGGTTACATGCATAATTGATTGAATTAACTTTGAGACGATATTCTTAATTCAATTCCAGATGTATTCCAAGAAATATTTTAAGTGAAATGTCTTTTCGGTTGTTTTATTACTGAATTCCGTTTGAATTGCTTACGTGTTTACCAGATTAATGTTAAATGGATTTATAATATCCAGGTTAACCTTTACTTTATCCATATAATTTTAATTCGATTTACTTTTATAGGTCACTGACTATAAACTTAATTGAAATCTTCATTTCCTACGAATAACTACACTGTTCTTATATCAATTTTGTTTGGATTTGTTATTTTGACATTTTAATTTTCGTTGAAACGTTGAAATGAAAAATTACGTGGATCCTCTTGGACCACCTCTGAAAATAGATTCATCATCGAAAACCGAGACTAATTGAAACCACGGCGACCACGAGCAAGAGGTGGAAAACGTGAGTTTGAAATTGAGACGACGATTAACAAATTGATTAAGGAAAATCAACAACAACACTGAAATTTTTTCTTCCCAGAAATCGTGGAATTCCTAATCAACTATATCGGCTTCTTGTTCCAGAGTTTAATACCAAACCCTACTTTTGCCCAGATCATCATGTTCTACCTCCAACCGATTGGATAACCGCAAGTTGTCAGTGAAATCTTCATTCAGTTTTTATGGTTGAAGAACACCAATCCATTAAAAACAGATCGTCACAATACAGCACGTTTAAGCCCTCCAAAACCATAACCTGCTTTTGTTTTCGAAGTCATTAGATAAGACAACCAGTAATTCAGTCTGACCTTTTCGTTTTGTCAGAGAACCTTTTTGGTTCGTAGCTTCTACCGAATTTCCCACACCACCTTCCTGTAGGATGAATCTTTATGAGATTTTCGGACGAATAATTTCCTCTTCGAAGTATAAAAACGAGCAGATAAAATTTTATGGGAAAATATTGGGATACACAAAAGTGAAAGAGAATAAATACTTTCTTAATGATGAGATGACCAGAACGAAAACCAAAACATCCAAGGGATAAAAGCACATCACCCGGTTCACGCACAAACTCTGGGATAACACCACTAACACATCAATGGAAGTCTTACTTTTATGTTTTCTTACTGTTCTAACTACGCATATATCAGCAAGCAGGAATACAGTCATGTTAAGTCATCACTGTAAAAATCACAAAAAAATTTGGCTCCCAATCGAAAATTTTCATTCCCCCAGCAACATCCATTGTCCGGAAAAGCCGGAAATTGTGTTTAAAAGCTTAAAAGGCGAAGCAAATCATGAATTTGTGAATTTTTCCCTAAACAAAAAATCCATATCGTCTTCATTTATTTTAATATACTCATTTGGAAGATTAATTTTATTTATTAAAAAACTTTTTGAACATATTTTGAAATCAATCTTCTTAATTTAAATCAAGAAATTCAAACTTGTCTAAAAGGAAAGATTGATAATTACTTTTCTAAAGAATTTAAAGTATTTTTTAAATTTCTACAAAATTTAATGTTTCTGATTTAAAACTTTCATGTGGTCGATAGTCGAATTTACTTTATTTATACGTTTGTAATATGACAAATTGCTTCGTGACTAAAACCATGGAAAACATAAACAGAAACGTAATTAATTCAACTTTAATTAATCAAACGTTTTCTTGACCTGAATGTGTCGTTGCATTTTTTAAAAAATATTTCCCTTAAAATATTTATTCAAAAATGTAAATAAGTCAAGTTGGTGTCAAATTATTAAGTTGAATGTTATTCTGTAGAAGTTGATAATATAATGTTGTACATGTTGGAAGGACATTTCTGAAATTGTTATGTTCTATTTCAGAATGGCGCTATAAACGATAACTTATCCCCCAAGCATTAACTAATGAAGCTCATTCAATCAACTTAACGCAAAAGTCACTAACTATATCGTCTTCTAGAATTTCTTGAACTAACACAAATTCAAACACGAGCATTTGTCAACGTTTACCATAAAGTTATAAAAAATTGTTGGCACGTGTCATAGCTACTACTACGAGCACACAAACTCATCCACACAAGAGTCATTTCACCTTCCCTTCAAAATGCAATACTGATTATGCGTTTCTGATTATTCCGTGTAACCTATCAATGGTCGTAAATCTTTCCAGGGTTTTCACCCTAGAAACAACGGTTACTAAAGAAGCATTAGTCCTTATGCTTCCCTACCTACCTAGTATATAGTGTATTCATTGAAGAGATGAAATAATAACTTCCGTGCAACCAGCGTCCGAACGACGGCGATATACTTTAAGTGCTTCTGGGATGGGCTAATGGATCCAAGAATATGCAATAATTGGCTTTTATTGAACTAACAACGAAATTGAATACCCTTTCCCTATATATGTATGTAGTTAATCCACGTTGACTTATGATTTTTGTCATATTAACAGTCAATTCTTTCGGACCAAGTACAATCTGAAGTAGCAATTTCAAAACTGATGATTATCTCTTCTAGCAAACGTATAAAACGAGCTGTAACAATGCAATGATGCAATCTAGAAGGATGTGTTACGACAACTTCAAGGATTTATTTCATTTTCCATAGTTGCTTTTAACTATTACTCAGTTCCGTAATAACTGTGAAACCAATAACACTAACACTAACACTAACAGGAACGCTGGCGATGACGATGACAATGTCGATGATGATGACAACGACGACGATGATGATTCTGATGATGATGCCGTAGATATAGTTGAAGTAGAGACGATGACAATAAAAGAACCACTCAATGTACAGTGGGATGGACTGTTATATCAATAGGCCAAGCGATTTAATAAATTTCATTTAATGGACTTGACTCGAAATGTTGAGAACATGCACTTTTATCTACAGACTACATTCCGATTTGGCCAACTTTGCAATGGACTGTTATTCGTCTGTTATTACCAAAGGCTGAGTGTATAATAATTTTTATCTGATACAACTTTATGGACAGTATGTCATCATATAATATGTCCTTTTATCCAATGACAAAATACAATTGCTTCCATATGATACTGGGGTAATGATCATCAAATTGTGAAAAGTATGAAGAAATTTTTGAAGGGTTTCGTTCAATAATGATTTTGATTATTCGATGGACATGAAATATCCATTTTAATGATATCAAGCTGAATTTATTATTATTCCATTATTCTGACATGATGTACATAAACTTTGATCAATTTTCAATGTGCGGAAATGGTAGAAACGGATAAACGGGTGAAAGGATAAACGGTAGAATGTCATGGGAAAATTACGGAAATTTCTACTATTTGCAATTTTCTGATGATTTACTCTAATTGGATGTTGAAGATGATAAAATTTTATTACTAACATTAATCGATTGATGTCTATTAAAAATGAAATTTTATTCGATTTATTGACGTTATGAGTTACTAAACTTGTTACATCGTTACATGTGAAGTAGTGAATGTTTGAGAGGATTCAGACATGATTTTTGTCCGTCATTTAATGAAGAAGTTGAAACTGTTGCAAGTTTTTAATTTCTTATTAGTTATTGGTATAATTTCTGAAATCAATTTCAACAAAGCTTGAACACGAAAAGTCTAAATTACATTCTTCTACTTGAATAAATTGCACAGGGGATGAAAGTATGACACGTGCCAGTAATTTTTTTATATTTAATAGTTAAACGTTGACAAATGCTGTCTTCAGTCAAAATTCAAATCGAAACGATAACAAGACTCTAGTTGAATTGATTGAATTGCGTTTATTAGTAAATTTCGTGAGTTTTTCCGCTTGTTATCACACAAACAAAGGCACACCCCTACAAAGCTAAACCACACGCAATTGAATGTTTCCCTCTCATAGTACTATTTCGAATATAATCGATTATTCTATGACTATATTTACAACCACCAAAGTTTATTTACGAAAATATACAACACATCCTTGTGAACGCATTCACATTCATTCACGTGTGTCCACATCACAAGGGAAAAGAAATTGATTTTCTTCGAGAGATGTTTGAGTAACTCTTCTTTTTCTTTTTTTCATAAGCCACCCTTATAGAATTTGTGATTTTTCTTCTTTCCATCAAGGGAAGCATTTAATGAATCCTGTGGCAATGACAGTGATTGTGTTGAACGTGTGAACAAACTTCTTAGTCTGGCGAAGTGTCGCATTAAGTAGCTCCATCTTGAAGAGACATGCTGTGACAGGGACAGAGAGGACGATGAAGATGAAGTTGAAGAAGAAGAACAAGGCAGGAAGAGGATATATCAAAAGCCGATTTGGATGATTGAAAAGCAAAGATGATGGTAATGTCGATTATGACGATACGATGAAGAATTCGTAAGTTCCTTGAAACTTCTGTTTTTTCTCCATTTCATAAAAAGCTTTTTTTCTACTTTTCCTTCTTTTTTTCTGGCCCTTGATAATGTCAAGGAAAATAATCAAAGGAAGGTATTCAAGCACAAATAAACTCTGACACGCTTAAAAAATGACTCGAAAACATAACGAAAAGAGGAAGAAAATCGAATGAACAAAAATATGCCAATAGAATGTGACAACCCTCTGGGGTTCTTTTTTTTTTTTGGGGCTGTGGTGGTTCTCTAGTATTGGAATCATTGAGTTTTTGTCTACCCATCAATATTAAATAACGCCATCTGTACGTAATCCTTGTATACAAACTGCAAACAAAGCGTATCTTCAGGCAGTCGATTCCGCTATCCTTTTGTGTTGATTCAATTTATTTCCTATCTCTCACTCTCTGTATGAATGGGACATTCTCTCTCACACTATCTCCCAACAATGTTAAGTCGATATTTGCGCCATCTATATTCCACTGATGCAGGTGGGACGTGTAGGAGCTGCAGAATGGATTAGAGACACCCTCAAAATACAGGATTATCTGTTGGTCCAACAAGCCGTCGAAAAAAATAACAGATTTTTTTATATAAAATAGGAATTGTCCTTGTTATCCTGTCTGTTCCCCAAAACACAACAATGTGCAATCAACGAGGAGCGTGTGAAGTGTCCTTTATCATCGCTTGGCAAATATTTTTGTTGACACTATTCTTTGACGTATTAGTGGTCACAGATTTGCCTCTTGTCGACTGTTATAGGGTAGTGGTTGTGCCAAAAATACCTTTTTCCATCCAACCCTTTTCCAAATAATTCAACTTTCATTTTATTTTGTTGGCTTTTACTCAGAATTTGTTTATTCATTTCACCATCGCAATTGACAGAATATCAAGGGAAAAAAATTAAATTTATTTGCTTTTATAGGGATTATTTTCTGGATCATTCAAATTAGGTTTGTTGCAGCACCTCTGGATTTGTCTGGTGATGACAAATATCCGCGATGAAAGTGGACACTTTTGGAAACAATAGTGGGTTATCTCCGTCACGCTAAGCAACTTTAATACAGACAAAACCACATAAATACCACGATATCCTTATCTGGCACAAAAGACATCTGGCAAGCAATGATTCCAAGATGTTCCATTTCTAACTCTCATTTTTTGTGTGTATCTGGAGAAGGAGACAATACACTATATTAACCAATAGTTACTTTAAAGGGAACAGCATCAAAGACATATTGAGAACTGTGAAATGTTCATTCCACAAAAGTTTGTTTGTAAAACCAGCACTGTCTTGGCAATTTCGTCCACAACATCCGGCAGTTTCGTTCACTTACAGTCGTCACAGTAAATTTATTTTCTCATTTCAGGACACGCTCATCAAATTCTCATTTGTTTCATTTCACAGCAAGGAATCACTTTGAAATCGAGCCAATAGGCTGAAAATAACAGGATGTGAAAGAAAGGACGAGAAATTCTTTTCCATTAAGAAACGTCTTGAAGACACACATTTACAGTTCTTGGAAAATCATTTGGAATGAAAAATGATTGGAATTTCAATAAGAAAAAAAATTTATTTAATTATTTTTAACTCGAGCAGGAAATTCTCTGTGCCAACTTTTTATTTTCCTTCCATGACTCGTAATCCAAGTTTCAGTAAAGTTTTCTCCTTTCCGGCAGTAATGTAACCGATAATTGGAAAAGCTTTGAAGAGAAATCATGAAGAAATTCTCGAAGTCTCCAATCGATCCTTGTGCTAAAGATCCTGGAATGGATATGAAAACAGGATATTAATTTAGTCGACATTAATCATTAATTTTTCTCTTTTCTTGGAATTTTCTAAGGAATCCAATAATATGAAAAAAGAAAGTGACGGTCCCACGTAATTTTCTTTCACCTTTTCTCTGTACCACCTGCTGTGGATAATTCATCAAAGTTTTAAGTTATTCATAATAATCAAAACAACCTGTAAAATTTTCTGTCGTCTTGAGAAAAATTCGATTTTAAATTTTTCCATTTGATTTGAACGAATTGCTTAATTTCGTAAATAAATTCAATCATTTTTCACTGTCCAATCGTAATGAATTCCGTCACAGATTTTCCATTTTCCACAATGTAAAAGAAAAAATTTTCCATATAACTGAACTTTTCCATCAAACTCTAATCGAAATGAAAGGTGCTTGACCACGTCAAACAACAGGTGGTAATTTGGGTGGTTCTACAATTTAACAAAAGTATCATTAACAGATAGAAAATCGTAAAGCGGCACTTTGTTGCTTTTCATTTTCGATTTTCTTGTAATTTGCGGTTTCGATTCCAACATCTTAAGAACCATCACTGATTACCTACTCTATTTTTAATATGCCGATGACGATGAAGAAAAGGAGTTTGTGATTTCTTAGTTAAATCATTAACTCCAAAACCAGATGGTTTGTATCAGCTTCAAACTGTCTAGTTTCAAAAATCTAACGGCAATGGACCTAAGAAGGTTTCATGACCCTGTGAGAAAATTAAATATTTTGACCTGCAAAATCACAATAAAAATAACTCCATAAAAATTGTACTAAATATCCCTTATCCAAATACCCATATACTCGTACATAGCTTCTCATACTGAACAATTATTTTGTTTCATTTTCATATACGAGTAATAAAACTATGAATAATTTCGAAAGGTTAACCTCACAAGAGAAGCACAGTGGCTTGAAAATAACCAAGCAATTGGTGAAAATCAATTGATTTAAAAATAACAAAACACTCAACACACGAAGGTAAGCAAAAATACCTGAGAAAAGTTGAAGAAAAAATAAATTAACGGCTTATCAAAGGTAAATCAATTCCGGCTTAAAGGTGAAGCTTACTCTCATCATAAATCAATGGAACTGTGTGTACAAGATAAAGGTGGAAAAACACTGAAAGCTAAAGTCAAAGAAACAAATACCAACTCTTTCTTCCCATCCAGTTTCAACAACTTGAAAATTTAAACAAGCCGCCATGCCTGCAGCTTCAAGTTTGTCTTGAAGTTCGCTGTGGGATAGACACGAACAATCCCTATTAAAAAGGCGATATGAAGTTGTGCCGGGGAACCTTTGAGGAATGGATAGGGTATGGACTGAACTTAGTATATGTGAACTAACAGTGGCTACTTCCACACTAGATTTAAAGACAAGAGAACAAGAAACTGAAAACTCGAAGACAACACGAACAAGCCTCCAAGACGCAGACAAGACGCAAAGTAGCAAAAAACGTTCCACAGTTGAAGCGATTCAATTTGGTTTTGTAGGTTGCCTCTTCGTTGAGAGGGTATAGCATTTAGTTATAGTAGGTAATACCAGCAGACCTCTATGGAACAAAAACTGTACTTCGACTGGTTGGATATGTAACAAGCTTTCGATACGAAACGAAAGTGTTGTACACGACTTCCGGCGAACGAAAATCGTCTGGGCGTATCTGATGGTGCAGAAACGCCAGCAAAAAAACAATAGTTATCGTACGGTAGCATAGCTATGTTATATCTTAAACTTTCCAAACTTGTTGCTACTTACTACACGTTCAACTTCCGGTGGTATTATCCATAATTCGTACTGAGATTTCACGTTATCTGCAAAATACAAAACTGGAAAAGGAAATTGCACTTCTAGGGAAACCTTCACTTTCGACTTAACTTGAATTTGATTGCATTCTCAATCAATAGATTCGAAATCATAGGATTTTCTGTACAGGATACGATTAGTTTCAGAGTAAATCCTTTCTCCAAAGAACTGTGACCAGATTAAAGTGGATTTGTTCAATTCAATTGAATTTCCTATTTCCGGCTTAAAGATTCATTTTAAGGAATTCTTTAAGAAAATTTTTAGGAGACAAATTGTTACTATAGTAGTTTTGAAAGTATTTTTCAAAGTGTTACAATCATGTTGCCAATATTTCACAGTTTATGAAACAGAGTAGCCATAAATTCTAGTCGCATTTACCTTGGTAGCAAATCGAATCAGTTTGATTTATTTGTGATCACATTCAAACGTGTGAAGTATAATATTTTGTGAGTTCAAGAAGTAGGGACAGTTTTTGAGATTTCTCTTGAAAGTAAAATATAAATCATATCAATTATCAGTTATGGGGGACGAAGCACCAACAACAACTTCTACCTCTTCACCTGATGAAATCACTCAACCAGCTACTTTCATAGAAGGTAATGAACTGACCCCAATAACGAACGGATTGGATAGTCTTGTCTATGGAAATTGCTACGGGTTCCTGTTCAGCTTAGCAGTTTTCCTGAATTTGTTGTCAATCGTCATGCCGTTGATAAGAAGATCGTTCAAGGGAACTGAAGAATATATTGGAAGTGCCATGAAGAAGTTTTCCTTGAAGAATAAAATTAAAAATTTAAGCGAAGACACAGAAGACATCCAAGAGGTTCCATTGTTAATGTAGAGATTACAAGATACTTCATTGAATATTCGAATACCATTTCAAAAAATTTAGTTTTAAATTTTTAATTTATACAAACAAAATTTTGAATAAATCATTAATACATGTTACGTTGCTTCTTGCTTTGTTTGGGGATGATTTATCCAGGAAGATGAATTTAGAATGTGACTATATCTACCCTTCCACGATTTGAAGCAATTCAACCGAAAGAGTACGCAAGTAATTACCACTCATTTATCACTTGGGGGGAAAACCATGAAAAACTAGGAAAATATTTTCTTGAAATTTCGAGAGAAATTCTAGTTGCATTCCGTCTACGGAGATTAAGAAAATCAACTAACGAAAACTGAATTCCTTCTGCTTTCCAGTTGTTGCTAATATGAAAATTAATTACCCAGAAATGACCTCACGACCTCTCGACATACAAAAACATTTCTTAAGGATTCTTGTTTTGTACTGCATCTGCTGGTCGGCTGGTTAAGATTTCATCCTTAAAAATAACTTTTCTGGAACAGCTTTTTTTCTTTTTTGACTGAGACAAATATCTTGAACGACTTCAAGAGCAAATGAACGTCTTAATTTTTTGAGCATTAAAATAAAATCGAAAATTTTATCTTAAAGACATTCGTGAGTAACTTCTTAAGATATATATGGACTTGAGTATTTGATTTGTCATTTTCTTAAATTTTTGTGAACACAAAAGGCAAAATAAATAAAATTAATTTTTTTGTTCGTAGTGCAGAATTCTTGAAATTTAATCGAGGCCAAAAAGGTGGACAATTAGCACGTTAATTTGCTTCTTAGAAATTTTCTTGTGACTTCATACGATTAAAGTCTGAATTTTTGTTTGTGACTGAAAGCAATTTATCTCAATTATTCAATTTTTATTTATTTCTTTTAAGCAATCAAAGTGAAACACGCAACAAAATTGTCTGTTACCCAGAATCTTGTTTTGTATTCTGGCAACGAGTGAATCTTATTTTGGAACTTTAGGGAGACACTCTTTCTTAATGAGATCTACAATGACAACCTCTGTTAATCAAGCCGCAATTGCGTCCCGAAATACATCGATCAGATGGTGGAATTTCGTTGGGATCTACTTTGAATTTACGATAATGTACTTTTTGATTTTACAACACTATCAACTCCCCTTCAATAATTAAGGAATATTAGTGAAATTCAAGGTTATGGGCGAACACCCTAACGCTTGAATAATCAACATCCAAATAGCTCGAGGTCTGAATTTAAGTTAGCTATAATTATTTTCTGTTACAAAAGCAGGCGTTGCCACACTTTGTTTAAAATAAATTATTCAAGAATAAAATAATAAATAAGTAATTTACCAACAAAGCAATGTAGGTCAACCATTCGCAAGTTTAACCAATTAATTTAAGATGAATATCGGGTTAAAGAGTAACGTCGAAAATTTTTCGCATTTTAATCAACAACAAATTATTTTTTGAATTTACTGTTCCACTTAGAGGCAGTATTTCGAATACAATCGAATATCGATATCGTGAAATTGATTGTAAAGTAGAAAATAGTTTTGGGATAAACGCAAAAACAAACGGAGTCACAGCTGCCACATTCTAAAATTTCTCTATTCCACAGTATAATCATATAAACCTCCGGGAAAAGTTGATTTTCTATTCAATTTTATATAACAAATTCTTAATAAATGAAGTTACAAAACTGTTACATAATTTCGAAACTTCATTCCTTTGCTGCGAAAATATTAAATAGTTTCGACTACTTTTTTGAAATTATAAGCCACAGCTTCGAAATGAATTTGAGTTAATAATTTTTAAAACTTACAAAAGCCGATATATTTTTATTATATTTACTTGTTTTCGTTGGCAATTAAATTCCAAAATGTGCACCGTAAATCGAGTTTTCATGTACTCCAAGTTATTCCGCTAAAATTTCAGTTATTCCAACCTAAAACCCTGAGGTGATTGAGTGTATTTTAAATGTTGAATGCCTTTTAAAAATGAAATGAAAAATAAAATCAAAATTGTTTTGAAAAGTTAAACAGGAAATGTTGTTTGTAGAAGTTACACATTTCTGAATAATGTTTATTCGGTTTTCTCTATGTTTCTCTTGTAACTTTCAACAAAATATAAGTAATAACTCATAAGATAGCAGTTGGTTGATGGAGGTATGAATAGTTTTGTTTGAAATAATATCTAATAACTCTCTTTGATGTTTTCATTCACAAATCAGCTTCATATAGATGACAAATTTATTTAGCAGATCTTTTGAGGTTAGTTCTCATGCTTTAATAAAAAATTAAGCAACAGTAGCATATCAAATCCAATTCATCGAGTTTATTAAAGTCCCCATAAATTGTCAACAGTTTATTTAAGAAGAAGTAAATTATGGATCTCCTATCAATCCGTCTTTATTTATTTCTTTAATGGGTTAATTGACGAGAAGATAAGACGAACAGATTAAACGCATCGATTTATCAATAAAAACGAATCGAAGAATTCCAAGTCAATGATCGCATAAACAAGACAATCAAATGTCATTGTATGACGGAATGTTATCAATATTTTCTTGGTTCAATCGATTCAAGTCAAAATATAATTAAGAAAATTTTTTTATTTTCTCGAAACATCTAAGATTCTGCAAATCACTACAGTATCTCAAAAACATTCTTCAATAAGATGTTACAAAACTTTGAACTTTGACCTGGAAAAAACTAAACGAATTCAAATGAAATTTTATTGAAATGACCTCCGGATTGTGATGTCAAATAAAATTTTGATTGTCCGCTTATGCTTTTTCTTGGTAATAGTAAAATAACAATTGGGATATTTCCAAGAAGTGCACAAAGCTGTTTCAGTTTCGTTGCTTATTGAGTTGGAACTAGTTCAATTTCTAACATTCCTTGATTTGATGGTATAGTTATTTACCCCTGGCTTTTAGTTTATTCAAGTGAATTTCAAAATTTAAATTCAAAACTGAAAATAATTAAAATGATTTTATATCAAGACTATGTAAAGAACTAGGAGTATCTTAAGGAATGTGAAAATAATTAATAATTTCCGAACAAGTTTCTTAAGGAAATCATCAAGGAAGCTTCTGGGAATTGTAAACGACGACCCAATGATGAAAAACTAACAATCCTTAAATCGAACTAGAATTTTGGAGAACACAAGGAAATCTTCTGTAGCTCCCTTTTCATAGAAATGCTCTTGGTGATGGATTGAAAAGTTTTAGATAATTTTCAAGACGAATAATTTTCTGACTTTCAATGATTTCTTAAATTCTAAGAAAATTGTCTTTTTAGACTTAAAGTATCCTCTTTTCATGACTTTGAACTGGAATTGAACAATAGAAGATGTTCTCCTACGCATGTTATGAATTCCAAGTATGCATCTAAGAATTATTCATGGAGTTTACTTGAAATAAAAGTAAATTTTAATTTTTCCGCGGATACTTGTTGGAAAAGTTTATTGAGATTATGGAAATTTTATTTTCCTCTTTTTCGCGTTAATAATTTAAATTTCAAAGAGGATCAAAAAAGGATGCCCTTCAGAAGAATGTTAAAGCAATTATCTCTTCTTGGGATTATAACAACAGATCTTAAATGAAAGTTAAAAATATATTGTAAATCTGGAAATTGATAACTAATAGATATTTGATTGAAAGTGTACAAGAGCCACATCCTAACAAACAATTTTGTGATTCAGAACGATGTAGTTAATGAAATGTAATCATGTATGCATTGGATTGGAAAGTGTTATTAATATATTAGTATATGAGAAATAGTTCTACATCCACGAAGCGAAATTCTAAATTATTAACAAATTTAATTGCTTTATTCATCAGCATTACGCAAAAGCCATTAGTGAAACCACAAGAGAGATATAGACACATTAAGGGTGGTTTTATCCCTCTCAAATTGTTTAGCCTTTTGTCTTGAATCGTGGTTAGTTTATTTTTAATATCTCAGCATAGCCGAGGATCACGTGCCGATGTTATATAAAAAATTTAAATAAAAAATTACATTCATTTTCACACTATTTCCTATTGAAGGGTGGTGGCGAATAAAATCGTTTCCAGAATGCACATTGCACGATTTCAAGGATTAGAAGGACGAAATCGGTATTTGTCACGAGACATTTGTTCCATCCCCAGGAGACGGTAAATTTTATGTCTTTTGGGGTGTTATTGCAATCAAATCAGTTTTTAATTTCGTTCATTGACTTGTTCCGGCACAATTCAATTTTCATGTATGTACTTAAAAGGATACTGAGGCTGTGCTTTGCACCAGGAGGAGGACAGAAGGTACATAAATCAGTGTGTAACGATAGAAAAATGTTTTTAAATACGACACTGTATATACACCCATGGGCTTACCAATAAAATACCAAAGCATCCAATTACAAATCACTAGAGGCATGACCAGTAAACACAACAAAGAACAGAAATGTCCCTCTAAGGATCCAAATTTTTCGAGAGTCCAATTACAAATCGTTGTGTAATATTTTGTAGGTATAAGGGACAAACATTATATTCGAAAATTTTATTTTCCCATGAAATCAAAGAAAATCAGATACCCACAATTGATACCTCTTGAAGGTGTCATCTAACAAGTGTTGGTTTGAGTAGTTTTGAAAACACAATTTTCTATCATATAAACAAACACTTGTGACATGTCAACAGTCATATCAAATTCTGTGTAACTTCAATGGGATGTGAATTAAGGATTTCTGTCAGCGAAAGCAAGTGTTATCAAATGGTAATTCAAAGCAACATATCGGGATTTTCGTCGTCTTCGTGGGTGTCTCATTACCAAAAATCTTTTGAATTTTCAGAAGCTTGTCAATTGTCCAATTTCACATAAGACATTATAGGTGTGTGTCTGTAAGTTCTCCCCAAAATCCCATTTGGTCATGAAATTGTCCTCCATGTAGAGGGAAGATGAGACACATGCATTTGTCAGTAAGACTTGTTTGAATGTATCACTTGAAGTAGAAATTTCTGAATGATACTTACATATATACGAAGAAATGCAATGCACTCGAATGCACATTTTCTCAACAGAAATAAAACGAAAATCTCAAGAAATGCAAGACAATAGAAGTGCAGAAAATCTTGAAAATAAGATTGTTACGATTGTCTGCAAAATTCACGTTGACGATATCACCGTCAAATAACTGGTGTTTCTATTTCATGTTTTCAGTACCTTTGAAATTCTCATCGTCATCGTTTTCAATTCTCAAGATGCACAGAAACCGTAGAATAGTTTGTTTGGATTCATCTCCCGGTTTACGTTGTTTAATGATGCTGACTGCATTTTTATAAACAATTTCTGTATTCGTAAACAATTTTTCTCAGTAGGAAACCATCTAGGAATAACAACACTCATTCCACGTGTACTTCAATGTTATAATCATTGCATTGCATGTGGAAAAAGTTTTTGAAGCTTCAAGTGGTAGTAGGTACCTACTATTGCAGCTACCTGGCAATGGATTTCTAGATTGTTGTGCAATTCTTGTGATTACACATTCCAAGTCTCCTGCAACTCTTGTGTTTCTCACTAACAGTGAATGCTTACTTAATTCATGTACTTCTGTAACACTATTATCTTAAAATTCCATTTTTCTTTTACTGGACTTGTCTATATAGTTAACTATGAACATGCACTTTTCACAAGTACGCCCAAGGAGAAATATGTTAAAAGAATTTCATTTTGAGATATTCAGGTGCACAATCTATATTCATGCATATGATAAGTTTGAAATTTTTTCACGACAAAAATGAAACCTAACTACATATTGCAATTTCAGTAGAACAGAAAAAAATTTCTTAAAAAAACTATCAAATACAGAACGACAAACTTGAATAACTCTGGAGTCTGTTTAGAGTCGTCGGAATGGTTAAAAAATTATAAAACAAATCCAAGCCTTAGTTGAAGTACATTCACCTTCCATTCGGTTAATGAGTGCATTACGGTTGCATTCTGAAATGTGACACCATTCCGGGAGGATTATTTCCCTTGCAAATGAAAGTCAAATGGAGTTTGCCCGACTTACCCAAAATATAAAAGCTTTTTCTATTTATTTTCATCAGTCTCATTTCAAGTTGTCCATTCAAAATGATAAGGAAATGTTGCCAGTGTGCTTTTTAATAGAAATATGAAATTTTTTTTAAAATGAAATAGGTGAACCAGATGTGCTTATTTGGTTTAAAGCTAGCAATGTCTGTGAATTTTATGCGATATTATATTAAGGTTAAGATTTGTTAAATTTTTCAATTCCAGTATTATTGTTCTTATAATCATTTAATACTTAAATTCAAAATAAAATTTAAGGAATTTTCCATGAAATTGAAGAAAATATCATCCTTAAATTGATAGCGAATTCCATATTAAGGCACTCAGTTTAAAGCTTTACAATTTATCTACGTTTACTACGGTCACTACATAAAAATTCCACTACTACATTAATCCAATGGAAAATGGATAGGATGTTACAGAAGTTGAAGGCAACAGAACAGAATTCCACGGAAGATTTTGCATTCCAGTTTACAATGAAATTGAAATTTAATCATAGCATTAATTCCTATGATATTAATTTAAAACCCTTGCTGCTATTCTTCTGTTACTGGATTAAAAGAAGAATTAAATATTAAAACATAAAAACACAAAAAACACAAATATTATGTAAATGATTTATTTTTATTTTTTTACTTTTACAACATGATATTAAATTTTTGATTGGTTTTTTTCCTTAATATTCTTTTCACAGTTTGTAGCTACCGGGGAAATTAAAACGCTTTTGACTGATGCGAACGTGTTAAAGTGGAAAAACATTTCGTGGTTGTATCTGATAAAAATTGTATTAGGGAACGTTTTTGGAATACCAATATTTTTTTAAGCAATAACACGAACGAATTATTTCTATATTTTGTGCTGGAGAGGATTTTTGTTTGGTTCTTTTCGAGATATCAATATTAAATGTTGAATTGATCGAATTAATTTATCTGCAAGTCATTTTTTAAACTTGAAACTAACTTTTTTCAAAAGGATTTTTTAGGATTTGAAAAGGATTGTGATAAACAAAACATTCGAATGTATCCATATCGATTATGAACTTAAAAACTTATTTTTGGAGTGAAATGAAAGATTATTGATTAACTTTAAATTCAGTATTGATTTGTTTATTTTTGTTATGATAGATATAAGAATTAAAAATTTTTAAGGTTTGACAAATTCTTAATTTGAAATCATAAAATAATTTTCACAAACCAGATCAATTTTAAGAAATGTTCTTTAATTTTGTATCAGTAAGATTTTAGTTTTTCCAAATTCCTATCACTTTCCAAAAAGTATGGAATCCATAGAAACATGCAACTGAATGTTTCAAACAAATAGTAAGACACGAAAACCACGCTGCAACTGCGTAACATGTTATACATATTTTACAACGTTTACAATGGGAAAGAGCCTAAAAATGTTGTTAAAGCAATCCTGCAAATTATTGAAAGAGATGTTTAACACATTTACTACCACGGGAATTTGGAGCACCTAGTCCTGGTTATGAACATCGGAGGAATGGATTTTCATGTAACTGATTATTTTGAAATTATAGATTTTAGAACTATCATTATATCAACACTAGTATCTCAAACGGTTATAAATTTATTCCCTAACTGATTGCAATCAATGCAAATTTTTAGCGGAAACTACGAGATATCTCTTGCAACTGGTAGCTTTGGTAGTTCGCAGACAAGTCTCGTAGTTGGCAATGAATGGATTAAGATTAAGGTATCTTTAGACTGTCAAGTGAGTTTAGAACAATTGAGGAATTGCCTGGCAAATGTCGTAAATTTGTCGAATGAACTGTGACAATGACACCAGAATCTTATTCACAATTACTTTAAAATGAGTTATTTCGATTTTTGAACACTTTTAAGGGGTTAAATGCGATTCAAAATATGAACAAAATTCTCATACAGATATAGAATGTGTTGAACAATTTTCTAAAATTCGAACGTTATCTTGAATGCATGAATAACCAATGTATCGTATTAAACCTTAAGTTATAAGTAGAACATACTTTCTCAGAAACTATTGCACGAATCTTGTTGAATTTTTGCACATTTCAGCTGGATATGAAAAAAGGATTCTATTTTCCTTGATGACTATTTCACATTTATCAAGGACAAAAAACTATTATGGTTTTATGGTAAAACTTTCACGAATTATACTGTCCACCACGAAGATACATCTTTATAGCACATCAGGGTACAAGAAGATATTCTTGGAGTAATGCCGTTTCATTTATATTCAGATACCGATAACCAAATAGAGAAATTCTGATGAGAAACCCTGAAAAATGCCCCAGAAATCATCGGGCTGTGTATAGAAATGGCGAAACGTGAGCATCTCCCAAAAAATGCAGTTCCATGTTCGTGGATTTGCAGTTGCAACTGCAATAAGTTTGAGACAGAAAAGCACGAGTTTGTGTTGAGTTCTCAATGCTCAACATGTTCATAAATCAAAGAATGAATTGTTTGTGTATGAGAAGAAGTTAAAGCCGATTTGCAAATGTGGTTGTAGGAAAAAACCGGCCGGTGCATTGACAAAATGCAACACGAACGAACAAGAACAAAATAACAAGGAGTTGGAACTGAAGTTGCATTCTGCAGTTGACTTCATCGTTGCAAGAGAAAATTGTTTTCTTTCAAGGAACAGCGACAGGTAAATTTGTGAGTGCAATTGCAACTGTATGGTTGCAAGGATGTTAATGTTAAAAATCATATGTCCTTCCTTACATTTAAATATTTATGTTTGTTTGTGTTGGTTGTCGTTGTAATTATCCTCATTTACCAAATCCAAAATTCAGCTCGCCTTGGTTTGTATTCCATCAAGGAAATGACATTCGATGTATGGAAAACTGAAGTTCCTTGAGTGTATCCTTGCGACAGTAAGTAGCACAGCAAAAACAAAAATGACGTCTTTTTTAACGTTACCCGGAAATTACAGGATTTTCATATTTTCCTTTTTTGTGCAAACACAAACACAAACACAATAAAACTAATAATAAAAATATCAACAAAAAATCACGTAAGGTAAATTTTTTATTAACACGCAGCACAGGACACGAAATTTTCCTTTTTCTCCCGAAAAACACGAAATTTATCGACTTGACGTTTCACAATTACAAGGACATTTATTCCTTGAGAAAACAAGCAACACTATCAAAGATATTTATAACGAAATGAATGGTAAAATCTCCTTTTTTTTGGTATATATAATATCTTCTTCACTACCACAAGAACAATTTGAAACTTTTAATGTAACAGGATCTGTGACATTTGACAGACGGGACTGGCAATTACTGTGAATGTAGGCAGGATTGCAGAAAGGACGAAAGGTAGAGGAAAATGATTTTCACGTAAACAAAATGAAGGCGATTTTCATACAAGGAAAATCTTTAAGAAAATCATTTAATTTCTTGCCTTTCTTTGTGATAATACTAAAGTTTGAGTAAACTTAAACTTTCACGGTTTCAATTCAGAGATTTCTTAAAGTTTTCGAATTCCTTTAAGTAATAAATTTTGTTTGTTTACACTCGAAGCACTGTGTCACTGCTTAACAAAATGATCAAATTCACTTTATTTCGAAATAATATGAAAATAATGTAAAATCCCGATGACCATTTTCTTGGGCATTTTCAGTGGAAATCTTAGGAAAATTCGGTAAAATAAGAAATTTCGTTTCCCACTGACATCCGAACACTTCAACTGACGTTACACAGACTGACTTCAGTTGGAGTGGTTCCCTTGGACAAGTCCGGGTTCTGTGAATGCTGCAATCTTTACTGCAGCAGCGATTGTTGTGTTGTAATTTGAAGGCAGTTGTATGCGTTGCTGCAAGGATAAAGGATTCGTTTCGATAGGAACGAATGGAAAAGGGAGAAAGGATTACATACACTCACACACACATTTATGGATTTTTTGTTTTCTGGAATAAAATAACAAAAACTCTGAATGGAGAGACGATGGAGAGAAAGCACTTGTTCGACACGTTCCTTCACTTGTTTCTCTTCTCCCCAGCAAAAACAAAAACAAAAACAACAAAAATTCAAACACGAACAACGCCGTCAACTCTTACTGCATTGATTTCTCTCACAATGAATTGAACGCAACGCCAACAGGAACCTGTTCCGGCTGCTTCAATTCAAGATGAATCCCGAATCGTTAACCTTTGAGGGGCATCGATTTGTTTTGTTTTAGTAATTTCTCTTTTTTCAAAAATCGATGTTTTATTGTTCTCTTTTCACACACGATTTCTCTCGAATCTTTCTCTTATAAATTGTTGTGAATTCATGGTTGGGATTTTTGTTGATGCGATGAAATCCGAACAACGCATTGCGATGCAAAGCCCTCGTGCAACGTACATGTATTGGAAACCGGTTTAACAAGATTCAAACGAGAAAATGAGATGAACGGACAGAGAAAGAACCGGATTCCTCACAGTAGAAGAGTATAAACTTTGTAGTATAAGAGAATAGAAGAGAATTTACATTGACCAAATGCGCAATCGCTGTTTTTCTCTTTACTTTCAAACTAGAATGAATTAAAATTCATTTTATCTATCATTGGGCGATTTCGAACAGCAGTGTACCTTCAATTCACTACAATTCCGTGGTGGAATTTCGGGCAATTCTTTTTAAACTTGAAATAACTAAAAATATTTATAATTTTGAAAATTGTATTCACAAATTTTTGTCAAAATCAAACAACTTTTTCAATATTTTATACAATTTTTAAATGTTTTAGATGTTTCTGAAACAAATAATAACAATTTGGCAGTAATTTAACGGTAACATAACATAGCTTAACATAAAATTTATTTAGTGACTATTATATAATATACAAAAATAAAGTAGATAAAAACGCTACAGTAGAATGTCTTTTATATGTCCGTCACTGGACCAGGAGTGTGAGGGATAATGGAAATGTCGGATGATGGAAGAGTTCTAAAAAGAAAGGCTTGAACCTAGATTTTGAGGAGAGTAGTGCATTCACAAACAACAAACTTAACTAAGGATATGTTTAGTTACGAATTAATAATTTTATACATATTTACATAACGAAAAATTCAAAAGAAATATTCATTCAATGTGATGGTAAAAAATCGGTTAATTTTGACTGCTTGAACTGTGCTTCACTTTCTTTTATCCCAAAACTGTGTAATCTTCTCAAAATCAATGAGTCCGTGTTGTTGGCCTTGATTTGCCTTGCGTTCCAATCTATAATTTTCTGAATATTATGAAGCCGGTAACGGTTAACAGCGGTGACGGATAAAAAATGTTAAAAGGGGTGAGGTTCTACTGTATGTTGAATCAATTTTGGTTCCTTCTAACACCGATAGATGGTGTTTCTTTAAAATACGCTTTTTCAGTGGAATAGTAGATTGCACACTTCCTGTAATCAATAAAGTATAAAATGGTTTATATACCGAAACGGTTTTTGTTTGACAGCAGTATCATTTTTATTCTAATTAATTTTATTAATTCTCGTTTTTTATCTCAAAGTACAGACATTTTTACCTGTTACCATATTTCTTGTATTTTAGCAAACTACCCCCATGTAGGAAAGCAAGAGGTTGTTGAATGCATTTTCATAAATTTGCTGTTTAGCTTATTAAACGAATTCTTTTTAATTCATTAAAATCGGCCGAGTAGAACCAGAGGTATTTATTGTACAACTTCAGTTCCGCAATTCCTCATTTTGCCGAAATGCATTGAAACTGGTTTGTTCATATGTGGGCACCGTTACAAAAATGTCTATAACTTCTAGGTACTTCGACTTTCTTGGTTCAATTTTGTATACTTTATATACATTTTTTAGTTTTAATTGTTAAATTTATTGTTTTGTGTACGTCTAAAAATTTCATACCTATTGCAACACTGGGCGACGCATGAGTGTGTTGGTAGTAGTTTTTTTTATAATATACACGTAGAAAATCGTAGTGCAAAATTTTCATATATTTTTGTTTGATTTCGTGAAGAACAGGAGGTGATTTTGTGTTTAATTGAAAGATTAACACGAAACCAAATGAAGTTTTTGAAAGACAAGTGTTAATGTAAAAAGTGCAGTATGTTTTTATTGAAAATATTTTGTGAAAAAGATTGTGACTAATACTAGGAAAACGTCAATTTAAAAGATATGTGAGCGCATGCGCCACAACGTTTGACAGTTAAGGGATGTTTGTAAAAGACAAACACACAGACAAATCAAATTCAAATTGTCGAATATCCTAGCATTCTGCTTGACAAATCATTTCTAATTGAACTATTTAACACATTCAAATCGCTAAAAACACTAGCGGGGTGGTGTGAAACCGTACAAATACTGTCAATAAACATTAAGGGTGGATTGAATCATTCAGAACACAACACACACCTACAAACGAGGCATAGATGTTTGACGGAAGGGATGTTTTCAAAAATTGTGCGATGAAGTTTCTGTCAAGTGAAGGTGATTTTTGTGCAAATTGAGAAAATTTTCTGTGAAATTTTAATTAAAAACATGAAAAACAGTGAAACTAAAACAGGTAAGCTATAGTTTTTATGATTTTGTAAATAAAAATATTGTTTCCATGGTGATTGAACAAAAACAGGACAATACAAATACATTTGAAAAAGAGCTGCCAGGTGGCATGCAGGACAGAAATTTATTTTGTCCGAATTTATCCGAATCAGATGTAGAAAAGTGAGGTTAGTTGGGTTTGTTTAGTTATTTTATCGTGATTGTGTTGATTTATCAGTTATTGCTAATCAATTGCCAGTGTCCTTGAACAAGTGCACTTCAATTATTGGCAATTAATGAAGAAAATCTCCTTTGGAATTTGCATTTGGCAAGGACATGCGGAAAATTATGGAAGATATGTAAGATAATTTTGCACGTCAGCACGTTTAACCTACAAAATGCTGTTTTTAAGGCCAATCAATTTACCAATAAAATACTTAAGGGGCATGCACAAATCGCATTAGAGAACAGTGTCAGGTTTACCGAAAGCGTGTTAGGCTAAAGGTTTTCGTGTCGTCTGGATGGTGTCAGAATGACGTACATGTTGTCTGGGTTTTAGAGGACACAAATCTTGTGGTTACTTTACAAAATAATCTGATAGCTACTTAAATGAAGCTATTTATAAAACTAAATTGTAATTAGGTTTACTTCAGATATTCTTAATTGATAAGTATGAGGTGAGATTCATATCATCATCAAATGATTGGGTAATTGATGTATTTTGTGAGAACCATGAACAGATGTCATGTATCTCTTAAACTGCAGTTTTAGTGATAAGGGCAAATTATCATGACATGACAGAATGATAAACAATAAAAACAGATTCGTACTGTAATAACTACCTGACACCATGTATTAATTAAAATCATAAATATCAGACAGCAATGAAAAAAGGCAGATATACCTAGTAACAAAACGTCTTGGATCTTTTATAAGTTTGACGAGCGACAAGCAGTGGAACTGACACTGGGAAGTAGAAATTACAGAGATTTGACTTACAATTAATTACGACACCAAACACTGTGGTTTGGTATCGCAAAGCGACCGTGGTTTGAGTATTGATTACTTATACCAATTATACGATCAATACAACCAGTTCTACCGTCCTCGTGTTATAAATAGTAATTGAATGATTTCCGTCAACTGTTGTGTTATTAATTTCATTCCTCATTGAAAAATCTTTCATTTCTTCCGCCTTGACTGCAGATTGTAGACAGTACCTACATATTATACATCTAGAAGTATAACTACAAGAAAGAATAGCAGTAAGGCTAGCAATGGTACTGTGGGCTATATTACTATACTATGGATGGTGGGCATCTTCTTCATTAATCAATCACTCTTAAGCACATTGTATCAATTTTCCACTGTAAAATAGGGATAATCCAAGCATTGCAAGACGTGCAATTTGATTTCCAATTGAATTCTCAACTTCTATCTCAGAAGCTGCAGAAAGTGCAATGTGTTCTTGAGTCTTGAGCTAGTCAACATTGTAAGATTGTGATTAATAAAGAACATGCCTTCCAATATCCAAACACGCGATTCGGAAATGATGCGAAATTAATCTGCCTTGGGATACATGGAATCTTGTGCTTGTCCAGCGAATGTTTTCTTAAGACAGTGTAAATTATTTTTTGCGTCTTTAAGAAATAAGTGGATTTTATACTGCAGAAGGGATATCACTGTTTTCCAGAAGATATGTACATACTACAACAGATGTCGGGTGTCTGTGAAAGATGACTGCAGAGTAGTCACATTCAAGGTTTCGAATTACGAAGCTGGCAAGTGCGGATCATTAATCACACCGACAATGAGTGATTAAATGCTTGTCATTACTAGGCATGATGGTGGTGTGGTCGTGGTAATGCTTCCTTGTACTCCTAGAGAGATTATTTTTGATTAGTCCCTAAAATGGTAAACTGATACGTGTGCCAGTGATGATAAGAACTACTTCCCTACACATTTATGGGATGCAAACACTAAAGGGTACAAAACGAAGTACGTCACATGGCACATTTCGACGTTAATGACAAATGTAACGCTTGAAAATTATGTTGGGGCTCAATTGGACGCCCTGCAGGTAACTGACACCCGACAACTTCGGAAAAGTGTAAAAATACCTCCTCCAATTGGGCTTGAATTTTCGGGGATTGTTTGGTGACACCTTAGCCGTCATTTCACTTCTGTTATGGAAACTCATCAATCAAGAGACGTTTTCGTTGATTCATTGTTTGAACTTTGACTTCCCTGTCCTTAAGCCTTTTTTCAGAGAATGACCCACCGTGGGAGCATTCAAACTTTATTCAACAAATAAAAAATGACGAAAATATTCCTTTGCTTTAGGAAAAAATTTCCCTGGTTAACTGAAAAGAAAAGAAATAATTTAAAATTTGTACATTTGAATATGCAAAAAAGTTTGGAAAAAAACTTTTGACATATTTCTCTTGGGTTCTTGTTAAACACAAAACTTTTGATCAAAGGTTAGAAATGGGTCTGTGACAGGAATTAAAAATGCAGACAAAAATATGTGAAAAGAATTTCAGGTTAACAAGGGATGACGGAAAGCGAAAGTATTCCATGTTTTATGTATAAAAGCATTCTTTTTCAAATTTTTCAAATGCTATCAAATAAATGAACATATTTTCCTAGAGAATTTAATCGAAATAAATTAATTAAAGGATAATCTATTAGTTGTTATTTGTTATTTGTATGGAAAAAGTTCTAAATATCTTCGCTTCAAAGTATTTAAGATGTTCTGAAGTATTTTCTTCAAAGAAAGTTTACCGAATTATAAATTAATTTTCGTCTAAAGAAATGTAACCTCAAAGCTGTCACTGATGCAGTAAGGATAGAAAAATTATGATCCCCAAAGTTTGTTAATCCTTATCCTTTTTTTGAGAATATCCATTCACCACAAAGTATGTGAAGTCATTTGCCAGTAGCTTAAGCAGTTTATTCAATTATCCTTATCAAAAGTAAAAAGTGAATGGCAATGACAATAATTTGTTGACCACAATAAATCCTTGTCGCCTGTTTTCACATGATTTTCAAACTGAACTTTGTTTTATTCTTTGCACTATAAATAAGATAAGGAGATAATTCTATGATATATTATGTTGGGAAATGAAGAAACTTTTTAGTACTGAATGGTCGTGAAAATGGACGAAAGGATGACCACAACTCGTAGACGATTATAATTTACTTGAAGGACCTGTTGCTTGGATATCCTGGCAAGGATTTGATTGATGCACATGTGTCATCGTTCGAGCTTTTGACTTTGCCAATCTAGATAAAAAGGGTAGAAGATTCATGATCACATTAATTGGTGATCTCAGAAGGCAGACTCTTTGTATTTTTGCACATGAGCACGTGATAAGTTGATTTTTGATTTGAGCGTTCCAGTTAGCACAATTGCAAACAATACTTATTTGTAAAATTTTAATAATCCTTCAGAATGTCTTTGAGGGATTTTTCTCCGTGTATAAAGCAAAGAAAATTTCTATACTTTTCTTACAGATTGAAAAATGTATGTCAAGGAGTTTGCAATTGCAAAAATTTATCAGTAACATCATATTTACTATGAATCAGAATTGCAATTTATTTTTTGTCTGCATCGTATTATCCTTTTGAGAGAGTGAATGAACTAAAGTACACAAAAGTATATTCAGCTTTCATCATCATCATCATCATCATCATCATCACCATCAACATCAACATCAACGTCCTTTTCTTATTCTTGAGAAAAGAAGAATACAACAAGGATATATTCGCCTTAAGCAAAAAAGGATGTTAAATGACTTTATTTGAAATTTGTTATCAGTCATCTTAGAAGAATATCATACGCTGAGGTGACTTACACTCACGCTTAAGAAGTTTGCGTTTATATGTCGAAAATTGTCAAGTACGTATTCCTTATATAAAAAGGAGTAGAATAAGGATGCTATCCTTTAAGATGTCAATTTCAATATAAAATGGTAAAAATGACGTGATCTTATCAGCGTGTGTCTTAAATCGTGTTCAATTTTTTTTCTGTCCTCTAAACATTCATTTTGTCATTCTTCCTTGACTTGCTTCTCAAAAACATGACCTGGATAAGTTATTTATGGATAAGAAAATTTCCTCCTTGGTATGATGAACCGAACGTGCTATATGTATTTTGACATACACTAGGTACATTTTCAAAATGAGCTGGAAACAAACTCAACTTAGAGATAAGGTAACCCTCTTTTCGTAGAACTTTTCTTTTTAACAGCAAAGTATCACAGTAGCATTCTAAAGGTAGTGTTTTCAGGAAGCCTGGCCTGAGAGAATGTGATTTGTGGAATATTAAAGAATCACAAATAACAGTTTCAATGCAAAATGCAAGATTTGTATTTGTGACTATGGGATAACAAGAACGCGACCTTTTTAACTCTTTTTGGAAAGTGTCACGTTCCTGGCAAATAAAACTTACTGCAAAATTCTTCTTCTTCGTTTGATAAGTAACCCACCTCGAGTTATGGTCCCAATTTATGCACTTTATGCATTTCAAAAATAAAAAAATCCAAGATAAAATTTTCATATCTTGCGGGAACACGAGCAACTGAAAATTCCCAAAAGAAGACTCCAACTCACGCCAGCACTGCAAACGTTCCTTGATTGTTTCAAGGATTGTATACAAATGAGAAATGCACCCAGGGTGGGATTTTCTAAGAACAAATTTTTCAACTTTTCGTCCTTCAAGCTATTCTAGCGTAAAAATATTCATGGAATTATTTATTACAGCTAAAGGAATAAAAGCAACTTAAGAAATTATTTCAAGGATGATTTAATGCTTCTTATGGTTAGCCAGAGATCCGAACAAAATTCCAAGGATTTTGTTACGATCCACCATGAGAATTTTTGTTTTCTAGATAATTCAACATTGTGCACTCTTAATTAAAAACATAGTATCTATTTGAAGTGAGATCAATTCAATATTGGTACTATTCTTCCAAATTTAATGAAAAAATGATTTTGACAGTGAATGTACTCTTATACTCCCTCAAATATGCAACGAGAATTTCGAGTTTCTGTATTGAAAATCTTTCCCAAAATCGTTCAGTACATGTTTATCTTATAAAATTAAATTGATTTTATGTCATTATATCAGATGATATAGATACAGATATCCAACTAACATCTCCCTAATTGCGGATGCATACAGATAATTGTGTGACAGAACCGCAATCTGAATTTTGGTCAGATGATTACACAATAAATTTTGGAACACATTTTCATCGTTCAAACTGAAGCGTTTTGAGAAGCTTTGTCTGTCCAAAAATCAAAAAAAATATATATACTATAGAGCTCAACTCAGTCCTTTTATGATGGAGTTATCCAAGAGTTATGGTGAAGTGGTATTCACATGAATTTTAAATTAACACTAACCCAATTTTTTGTTTTTTGTCTATTTTTTAGGTGGCACAGGACACTTTTACCATTTTTCTGCGACAGTAATGCCTCATAAATCATTTTTTCGTAAAAATTTATATCGTCCTGTAGCTGACATCAGCGCAAATTACGGTGGTGAATCAAGAGCGTGAAATTGAAACGTTGCTGCTGCTGTTCGAAATTTGTTCGTTAACCACAAAAATTTTTGCATCATTGTGATATAGATTTGATCATAGAAGGATTCAAGGATGTGTTTTTTTTTGGGTTGCACCAAAATGTAGTAGAGAGCTGAGATGAAAATGTATAATGGGAGTTAAGGTTCTTATTTTATGGCTATCCATTTCATCCTGGTCCAACAGATCCTTGTGCACTATACCACCTTTAAAGGATTATGTCCTTTCTTATTCATGAAATTGAATTAAGAATGAGTGAATGAGCCATATATTAAGCTTTTCTATTGAAGTTCCAAATCGCTTTTTCTCTTTTATTTGACACATAAAAAATGTCCTTCACATTATGTCAATATTTTTAAATTTTAATCATAACTCCTGAACCGAATAAGAAGAAGGTTCTTAAGGACACTCGAATGAAATAGTTTCATTTTAATCTTATTTCCTTTTATATAACTTATAGTTGCTATAATTCAAAATAATCTTGACTAATAGACGGACAGCTTTTGGGATAAAGTGTGTCAAGTTAAGATAGTATCTTTAGAAAAGAGGATACACTTTTGAAGATGTATTTCAAATTGTACAGTTCTAAGCTAAATTTATTTCTTCTTTTATTATTGTATTACCTTTCATTTCTTTTTATATAGAAGGTGGTTATCATTGCGCGCTAAAATTTTGATTCTTAAAAGCATTAAGCTCGTAAGATCTCAAGATTTTCTGCTAATAACACAAAATCCCTCGCATGACTAAATGTGACATTTGAAATCATCCTTGAATACAAAAATCCGTTTTATTCAACTATGAATATCCTTCGTTCATGAATGGAAATGGTTGTCGGTTGTCTGCAATAAATAGTGAAGGTTAAGGAGCTATAGAGAAGAATATCAATATTTTATGATGATTTCATGATGGTGAATGTGAAGAGTATCTTTTCGATAGAAACGTATGTTCCATCTAATTTGAAATGATGTAGACTGCATATTTACACTATTACAAAACTGCAAAGTTGCAAAAGATTTCACTTACACGCAAACACAAACACAGGATTCTCATGTGTTAGACAAAACCTTTAACATTGGTTTAATAAAAGCAGCAAAAAGGAAAAAAAAAACCCTTTAAGAAAATTGTAAGATTTCACTGAGAGCTTCTTTCAAGTATAAAATCAAATTGAATGGAAGTAACTTCTGAAGTCCTTATGGAGTAGACCAATGCTTTCTATTTAAACTTTTTTTCTTGCCCTTTCTAGAAAAAAACACGAAAACTGTTTGGCGTCAGGATACGATATTTCTTGGATCACATAAATTAACTTGTTCATTTCAATTCATAAAGTCTGGGAAATTATGAACGCAAGCAACGTTGTTTCAAATTGGGAAAACATCTTCTTCAGAGAATCCTTGGACCACATACAATTCCAAGACCTTTATCAAATCGCTATAGTTGGCAGGACTGTTTTGATCAGAATTTACTGAAATGACTTTGATGCTGTAATATGTTGCAGAAATTTATAGCATTTCTGTTTAACTGTGTAAAAAGACGTTTTGACTTTAATAACATGATTAATTTGTGCTCAATCACACACCTTCATGTTTATTCAAGACATTGCATTCAATCTTTAGAAAAAGGTTCAATAGGTCCCACGATATCTCCACCAGACTCTACTAAGAAATCAAATGATGAACCATGTTATCGTTATTTCATGTACATTCTTTAAAAATTCTTAAACATGTAGAGGAAGTTCTAAGGTACGTTATGAATAGAACGAGAAACTCATGACGACGTTAATGATAATATATACTTCATTAAGTGAAGATGAAAAGCCCAGCACTCTTGATTAACATGAAAATGCATCCGAAGAAGAGCATCATAGAATTTTTTAGGGCATACAGAAAACAGAAATTTTACTATTTTGGAAGTTTCTACGTCTTGCATAAGAATCCCATGAAACTGCGAGTGTGATATGTGAAGTGCAGTTATAAATCACGATTGTTGCATAGTACTTAGCCATGTACGAAATAATTCCAAGCTCAACTACCCAAGGGTGCCTAGCAACGATGCCATGTAGTACCAACATATTCAGGAAAAGAACGAGATACTCAAATGGGTTTGCTGGTAAGTATGTACAATTGCAGTAATTGAAGGCATACAAGACAACATACTAGAACTCTCCGGTGGTAATACGAACAGACGTTTCTTCTAGAATAGAGTGAAATTACCATTCTTGACTTCACCTTAAGTAAAATTCATGTTTTTTGAAAAAGTTTTGTTTGTTCAAAATTCAAGAGTACCAAACCCAAACCTACAGTTCAACTTGAGAAAGTTGAAGTTGCCTTTTTGCGAGTACTGTAATGAAAATTAATGTTAATTTGTTTTAAACTAATTAAACGTCGCATTTTTCGTCTTTCATGAATTCAAAGGTCTTATGCAGAATTTTGTCTGAGTTATGTTTTAAAGTAAATTCAAACATTAAGTGAATTTCCGGTGTTTGTGTAAATACAAAATACTACTAGTACTTTTAGTATTAATATCTGTTACTCCTACATATGGACGGGTTTAAATGCTTGAAATTTCGTAAAACAATAAATTAACTTATTTAGTCTTTCTCTAGCTCTTGTGAAAACAGTCACAACTTATGAGCCCGGCCAGGTACTTAGAAAGTGAGCAATGACTTTATGGATTTTGTTTTAATACGTTCTTATTTAATTGTTTAATTTTGTTGTAGAAGTAAATACTCAAAAAGATTTGTGACTTTGAAAGTATTTCCCTTGGTAGGTAAATTTTGTTTATTTTCTCGAATCTTGGAATTATGTTAAGGACACGTCGTTTGGATATGGAATATGATGAGGAACATTTTATACCAGAATTTGGTTCTTTATTCAGCAACACATTTTGGGTATGAAACGAGTACTTTTCTTTGACGAAAACTCCCTTCGGAACCACTAAAAGAAAATTATGTAAATGGTAACTTAAACCTCATACCCTTAGGGGCTTTTGTTTGAAGTAAATATTTTTATATTTTTTGTATTTTGTTGTTTAATTTTCAAACTCCGTTTCACTGCATATGCAAGTATGAACCTTTTCTAATTAGTGTTCGCTTAAGAGTCGTTTTACATTTTTATTTAAACATCAAGAGAGCATTAATTAAAAACCGTCAAAAATTTGTACTTGTGCAGAATATATGTTTATAGTTATACGTTTGTACATATAAAACAAAACGATTTTGTCCCAAAGCTTCATGTGACTTCATCACTTTAGTGTCAAGGATGCAAGTCATATAAAATAGCGAACAAGAAATAATAAAGCAGTACTTTCAAAACCCTATGTTTGTTGATTTGGGATTTCTACAGACTTCTTCATCGTGTCAAAGAATTTTTCCTAACATAAAAGTTAAAACGAATAAAACCAGGAAAAACGCTGGAAGAGTTTAAAAAAAAGTTTAAAGGAAAACATTTTTTTTTCGGGGAAAATAAAAAGAATTCGAGAATTTTAAGGATTCCAGAAATTAACTGCCTCCAACTGCTTCATAGTTGTCGAAAATTCCTCGGAGATGTGTACCCACACATTCTGGCAGGATCTTTTAACTCACATTGAATAAGGGTGGGATTTTTATGTGAAAACATTGAGGTTCTGACGCTGTTGATGGTACAATCACCCCGTCTCGAGTAGGTAGTTGCCAGAATTCTGCATAAGTAACGCCATCCGGATTCCACCCCCTCCAAAAAAAATGACGTTTTGTTTATTTCGCGTTTTCTTCATTCATTTTCATTTAATCCTTTTTCTAGATAATTTTTGACATGTCTTCTACGACGTGTTCTTTCAACCCTTAGCGCATTTCTTTTATCGCATGCACTTGTTCTAGAAGTCTTCAGTCTTTGTACTTACTTTTGGATATTCCAATATTTCAAGGGATTTGAGGGAGAATTTTCGTTTCGTTTTATTCTTATTTTTTGACTTTTGTGTTAGAGAAATTAAAATATTTTAAAATGCGCCCATTCAGATTTCGAATCATTAAGATGTGTCATTGAACTTTCTAGGAATCTCAGTACGTTTGAAAAACGTATTTTCTAATTAAGGAAATTTTTGCTTGAATTGCAACGAAAGGCCATCAATTATTAATAGAAAATTTCAAAAATGTTTTTCACCACAACGCTACGCTATCCAACGTTCAAATCCCGTGAAATCACTATCGTCGGTTTTAATTACTCATGACAAGGACATAGTCACACAAGAACTAGGAAAAACATTTGGAAACTCAATAAAAGTTTTCCTTTTTATTGCTGAAAGTCCATTTTGCTAAAAGCTGATCTAGTAAACAGGAATTTTTCACTGCCAAACTTTTATGACTTTTTGAAAATATAGTTTTTTCTTGATACTGAATGAATTATCACTTGTGGAAAATTTCATAGTTTTCTAGTGGAGGAAAATTTTTTCATCCAGAAAATAGCTAAATTGTGAAAATCATCGTTGGCAAAATTAATTATCATTTGATTGTTTACCCCGCTTTGTGGTGATTGATAGAATACAAGTTTTACATGTAGCTTTCGATACAGCTTACTGAAATCTTGTAGAATTCAAACCTGAATAACTCCATGGGCTTTGTATTGTCCATCAAAACATTTCCTAGAATCTAAAAAAAAAACGTCTTTAAATATATTTCTATCAAAGAACAAAAACATTTTTATATTCCAAACACAACTTTAGATTCTAGAAAGCTTATTAGAAAAACCAAAAAAATCGAAAAATATTCAACGTTAAAATCTAAAATTCAGCTAGCAAAAGTTTGTTTAACTAACAAATTAACCAAATATTTAAACGTTTACGAACATTTTCCAATCAAATCAAATTAATAGTATGGAACCTTGTCAAGTGTTTAAAGATAAACAATTGAATTAAATAAACTGATTAAGGTTTTAGCAGATAAACCATTGAAAATTTAAATTTTATTTACAAGTTAATTATAGTAAAACACAAAAACAAAATACTAATTTAATTCAATACTAACATTAGCATATCAGATACAGTCTGTATTAACAATTAGATTCACTTACTACTCGGATGTGATTGATTATACTAAACAGGCTTTTTATATAAAACATTACAGGAAATTCTCCCTTTTTTAAACGTTGTAGAACTTGTAATTAGGCTTAAATTAACAAAACACTTTACAGAACTCATAATTATGCTATAAGGTTTAGTCACAGTTTTTGGTACATGCTATGAATTTCAATAAAATCGCGAAGAAATTTTGTTGAAGATCTGTGCACGTAAATCTCATATAGGAGGTGAAAATTTACCTCCATTGATGCTTGGAATTGAAGTTCCTCTTTTTAAAAACCGAATATACGTGTGTTAGTCAAATAAAAGTCTTTAAGTAAATGTTTGAAATGATTCCTGCAGAACAACTCAGAATATTTAAATAGAATAAACACAGTTCTTATGAAGATGCATAGATACATAAGTAGGTACTATAGCATATAGTATAGAGAAGCTACTAAAAAAGGATCATATTCGAGGTACATGCTCGTATAAGAACGTTAGACAAACTTTATTTATACAAAAATCACTTACCCTTACGCAACCATTGCTAAAGGAAACAAAATCGTTTATTCCTCTCACGTACTATACCAAAAGAAGACAATAAAACCTCGTATTCTCTAACCCCAAAGTAGATGGGGTGATAGGGAGATGAATGCTCCATGGAATCCTGTAATTAAAAGTATAAAGTGCCTTGAAGCGAAATTGACACATTTTAAAATATTCAATTGAAGCCACCCGCCAAATTCGTATAGTAGTCGCGTTTTAGTGTTGAAGTCATTCCCCCAAAAATCCATGTGTCCCTGAAGAAAAACTCACTCAGTGCCTAGTGAAAATGCATGAAAAAGTTTGTACCAAAACGACAAAAGTACCCTCACATTAGTCAGGGTTGAATCCAGTGGGATATGTTAATAAAATTACTACAGTCCCATATGTAAATCATCTCTTTTTTGTAAGAATAAATTTTGCATTTTCGTATATCTCCAATGATACTTTGAAGTATACAAGGGAAAAATGCACCCGAAACTGAAATTCCTTACTAGCCACTGAATCATTCCGAATTCGTATTCGTAAGCAAAAGAAAACTAGGAAATACCAACCCCTAAAACCCTTTGAGAAAGGTACATTCAATTCCATGTCACGTAGTTTTTTCCACATAATAGTCAAACAGACGAATCTTTAGCCCATGGGTTCGTGTTTCCATAAACCAAAATGATCGAAGGGAAAAGTTTAACTTATGGAATGGAATAAGATATGATACAGGGAATTGGAATCCTTGAGATTTAAGCCCAAAGATACATTCGGCATTTCATGGTCAACCGGTAAAAATACGAGAAATACCTTGTAGAAATGGCTGTAATCCTAATAGTAGTACAAACATAAAGTACTTTGACATTTTAGTCAATATTTTTCTAGTTGAATTTTCGCAGAAAAATAACATTCAAAATTTTTTGTTATCAATACCTCTAGACGCATGAAAATTTCCAGAATTTATTATGTATTACGGAAATAATCAAGCTAATTTAATCAAGCGTACTCTTACAAGTGATTAACCAAGTTCTTTCAGTTGCTATCAGTGCTGGAAATTGATAACAGACTAAAATTCTATTGTGCTTATGCATAGTGTGTATACGAAAATATTTTTAAAAGTTATGATAAGAATTTGTAGGAAGAGTAATTTAAAGGTCTATTGGATATTGGATTTGTTGTTATTTGCAAAATTACATATTATATTCAATTTACAATGAAGACGTGATTATTCACACCTTTTGTTTTGACGTGACCTTCGTTAGCTCATCTTTGAATGTCATCTTCAGTTCTGTGCACCTGTGCTTTATAGTGTTTTTTAATAGCTTAAAATTCTTTTAACTTTTTTAAATAATACTTAACAAAAGCTTTAATCCAAGTAATGGAGTTTGAGAGTTAAATGATTGGAACGTCTAGACGGTTTCTGGTTTCTAATTATATGCGTGAGTAAATACCTCATGAACTTGTGGTTTGATTAATTATAGTGACCATAGTTATCAAAGTAACTTCTATTTTTGTAGCTTAAATCATCCGAGGTGTTGATAATGACACAATTGTGATGTCGTAGAGAAGTTATTAGAAAATACTGAAATGTTACATTAAGAAATTTGGTTTTTCCAAAATGATTTCCTGACGTCTTTTGATCATACAAATTGAAATATTCCAATAAAATTCATTGCATATTCTTTATTGTATTTAAATTATTTCAAACCATATCAAGTCATGTAATTGACGCTTGAATTCGCAATTTCAATAAAACGACCTTAAGTTACATTTATTCTCGAATTAATATCATTAATTTTAATTTAATTTTAATTTCTTTCCAGAGACTTCATCGTAACAATTGTTCATTGTCAACAGTGGAAGGAAAAACATTTGAAAATAGTTTTTTGAAATAAAACCGAGAAATTTAGTACGCAAACTATTGAAAATTATTAAAATATTCATTAAATCAATGAATGTTCTATAGTTTATTGGTAAGTTGGTTCAATCATTACGCGGCACTCACAGACGCTTTTTACCTTTTATTTAATTTTTATCAAGAAAATTTATCAAATAAAATCGAAAAAATGCAGAAACTTTCGTTTTCATTTAGTTAAAAATTATGTTAACCCATCAACTGTTAAGATACATTTACCGAATTTGAGTTGCGATTTAAAGACAACCTTTCACTTTCTTCAAATCCAATAAACCTTTTTTCTGGGTCAAAATTTTTGACTAGACTTTGACGAACTCAATCTTGAATTTACATAGACTCGTGAAGACTGAATTAGATAATCTGGTATCTGGTACAGGTTTCAACATGCACTTGCATTACAAAATAATTCTATTTTAAGGAATCTCTGTTTGAGTTCATGAGAGAAAGAATCATTGAACTTGTTCCATACTACCTACAAATGTGACGAAGTAAATGTCACAAATTGATTTCAAGAGCTCAATTTCAATAGTAAACCATCACACATTTATGTCTTTAAATAAAATGTATCTGGTAATTGAGAATCGTAGCTAAAATACAATTAATAATGAAACCAATAACCGTGAAGGTATAGGTTATGCATTTTAAAGTTGAAAATAAGCATTTTCCGCATTCGTGAGACGTCACAAACCTGCTGAGAGTAGATACGAGGAAATGTTCAGAGTCCAGCTGATTTATGCAGAATACGTTTATATCTGCAATTTTTCCACTTCACTGCTCTCTGGTGAATCAGATGTGGCGACTGTTAATATCGTGGACTTCTCTGTAACACAATTTTATTTTTAGCTAAACTTCATTACATCTACGCTAGATAGATTTTTATAAATCATATTAATAGCCTTAGTAACATAATAACAACTTTTTCTGGTATCGAGTATTTCCTATCAGGCAAGAAGCATCCGGCCCATAGTAATCAAAATTTTTAAAACCAAACGCGCTCTGAGCTCGAGTCCCAAAAGAGTCTCACACGTCGCTCGTACCTCACGGTGTCATGTTGGTTATCACGTCAAGTGCTATCTTCATGAAATTGCAAGATCACAAATAGTACGTTCACTAAAAATGTATTAACGTTCTGGTAGAAACGGGTAATGAATGTGAGATGAAGAAATCTTGCAGAAATTTTGTTGGTATTTCTTAAGACGGTGTAAAGAAAACAGTTGAATAGTTTTATTTTCAGTTTAAGAAATCACAAACCAGTTTCATTTTTAGTGTATTTTGGCCTTTGTTTCTTAATGTTAATGTAATGTTAAAGTTGTATTAGAAAATTATGTTCATCAACAAGTGCTTTTCGTACGTGATTCATTTGCTATTTTTTCGCTATTCATGAGTTATAATTAATAATAGAATTTGTTTTCGTTCACTATAATGTTATAAAAGTTTAAGTTAAGGAATTAATAGTCATCATTTGAAACTAAAAGTATTTGTGTCTTGTTTCTTTGCACACCTTCAACGTGACTCGAAAAGTGGAACATGTTGTATAAAAAAACGTTTGCAATGTTTGACGTACAGAAAATAAAACGTGCTTATAGTGCTAAACAAAAATATAATCATGTTTAAATGAATAATGAAAATATATAACACATAACGTGAAATATTATATGATTTTCAAGTGTTTGTTAAGTTCTTTCAACAAATTTACACTAAAACAAAAAATTAAATTATTCAAACGCAAGATATACCACCGCTTTACACCGTTGTCAAAGACGAGTGTGTTTTATATAATGAAATCGCTAATAGAAAGTGATGTTATATAATGAAAAGTGTTATAGAAAATACGTTTAACCATGAAATTATCTAAACTTATCCAAATGTTTTGAATTTCAAGAATCACATTAGCAGCAAACAGAAGAACAACAACAAAATTAAACATGCAATGCAATCATACACGAAGAAGAAACATTATCATGTAAAAATTTTCTTAATATCACTATCAAATCAGATGGTTGGTTTGTGTTATTCGGTTGGTTAGCTAGTGGTGAAAGTTGAACGTTTTTGATTTCAACACTTGGCTAATGCCAGATATTCAAACGGTTTACATGATATCAAGTAAAAGTTGGTAGAAAACTCGCTGTTATTAACAACAACAAATTAGTTTAGTGAAAAAAATATCACTTTTCAATATGATTAACCGAAAGAGAAGAAGAAGACGAAGTTATTCTTGCAACATGAATAAACATTGAAAACGTGATATTTTATTGTGAATCGCCTAAGCAATGTTATGTGTGCACTAAATCTACTTCATATCGATCAGAAGGCGATAATATAATTTTCAAGTTTTTTAAAGTTAACCATCAGTCAAGTTTCAGTGTAGTTTCGGTGTTCAAAGTCATCGTTACACGCCGCAAAGTAATGATTTAAAAATAATTTTAAAATTATCTTCATTAACACATAAATAATGAAATTTTTTAAATCTGTAGGGAATTTAAAAGATAATTCGAATAAATGTGTTAGAGCAAGTTTGTGCCATTACATATACGAGTATGTAAACAAAACTTCAAAATTTTTACATGTCGAAAACGGAAATGTTCGTGAATTTTAAAGAATGATAAATGTTAAAAATTTTTCAAATTACAAGTTGAATTAGTTGTACAACAGCATTGGTGTATGTGTTTGGAATTTTTGTTATCCAATAAAATATTAAACAAATGTCAGCATTTAATAGTAAATATGAGAATTACTTTGAAAAAGAATTACCTACTAACAAAATATCTAGAACACATTCGTTCCGATAAAACGTTATTCAAGTGATAAGAGGAACAAAATTTCAAGTGAAAATGGCAACACATCATCATCGTATAGTTCGAATTTTTATCTTGTTAACGGCAGCTCTATTAACAGTGTTCTTTATATATGCATCATATTATTCCAATTTGTTTATGATTCCAGCACGAATGCATTCCGGTGTTATAGTTTCACAAATAACTGGTGATGATTCTACTAGATATCGAAGTGATAATGATGTAATTGTTGTGGTTGATAAACAGAGCAGTGAAAGAGTGATATCACAGAATGCAGGTATTGAGAATGATGTTAGTAATAGCTCATTTGTACAACAGTATATTGATGTATCTGTACCATATCCATCATCATCATCATCTGTTGTATTTCAAAAGAACAACAATACAATTAATGTGACAAGTAGAAATGGTACAATTTCAAGTGCAATAGGGATAAGTACAAAATATGTGAATGTAACATCATCTGCTGCTTCACCTATATCATCTCAATCATCATCAAATTCCAATGGAAGTATATCATCATCAAAATCGCAACAATCAATGGATAAATCAATACCAAAAAATAAAACTATTGGCCCAATAGATCCATTAAAAGGTGTTCGAACAAGTGATTTATACGAAGGTGGTCATATAGATGATACAAACACATCACTGTGTCCAGATGAAGGTGATGATCTTAAATTATTAATTTTAGTAACATCAGCTCCAACACATCGTGACGCTAGATTAGCAATAAGACAAACATGGGGACATTATGGTGTCCGAAGAGATATTGGTGTTGCATTTATTTTAGGTAGAACAACGAATCAAGCTATTGAACAACAATTAACCACAGAAAATTACTTATACGGAGATATAATACGTGGTCAATTCATTGATAGCTATAATAATTTAACATTAAAAACAATTTCAGCATTAGAATGGGTTGACAAAAATTGTCCACATGTTGATTTTATACTCAAAACCGATGATGATATGTTTATAAATGTACCAAAATTAATTAGTTTCATCGAAAAGCATCGACATGATAAACGTACGATATTTGGTCGTTTGGCTAAAAAATGGAAACCGATACGTAATAAAAAATCAAAATATTATGTATCACCTGGACAATTCTCATCGAGTATATTCCCTCAATTTACAACTGGACCAGCGTACTTAATGACATCTGATATTATACATGATTTATATATAAAATCATTAGATGAAACATATTTAAAATTAGAAGATGTATTTACAACGGGTATTGTTGCCCAATTATTAAACATAAAACGTTTACATGTTAAAGAATTTTTAAATCGTCGTATTGTATTTAATATTTGTAATATACGTAAGGCAATTAGTGTGCATATGGTTAAAAGTCATGAACAATTTGATTTATGGAAAAAATTATTAGATATGACAACAAAATGCAAATAACATTGTAATATGTTTAGGACAAAAACCAAATTATGTTAAGATAAATAATTTGTTATGAATATATATATGTATGTGAATTCAACTGTAATTATTATTTATTTATTTTATATATGTATATATATGTATTCAATGTATATTTATATAATATATGTATGTATATTGTCGAAATATTCCAAGAAGAAACAATAATCAAAAATTTTATTTTTCTTAAACAGTAAGAAACTCGTCAAATATCTTTAATACAAAAATTTTGCTTACATAAAATTGTATGATTTAAGAAACGAAAATTTTAGTCAATTTATTAGTTTTAATTTTGTTGGGATTTTAATTTTTCAAATGGCTCTATCAATTAATATATTTAAAAAGCATAGGTATATGACCTGTTTATACTTATACCTAATATAAAATATTTTTTCTGTTATAAAAATTGCTGATAAAAATTGTTTTCCAAATGCAAGAAAAAGTTTTTAAAGATTTAAGACCATTTCAATTGTTGGGTTATTGAAGAAAATAAGTAGGTAGCTCTTCTCACTTTTATGAGTTTCGTTTTATTAAGGCTGAAACCTATGAAGAACTACTATAAATTGCCAAATCAAAGAAATCTATTCAACAACGATACGAATCTAATATAAATATCAACAAGAAAATATAAGATACAATTATTCTCATTTTAATTACTATTTAATTCGTATTAACATCCGATCTTTTATCTAAAGTGCCAAAGATTAATCAAAATTTAACTTTTTGAAGAATACAGCCTTGTTAACAAATTCAAGAAAAACAGTTGAAGTTATTAATCTATTACTTTATCTTAATTCAAATAACCCAACACCATGAAAACTACATTTCAACCTTTATTTCAAAGTGCTTTATAAACATAAAACGGCCTTAAGTTAGTTTAATGAAAAATGTATATATAAGTTCAGTTACTATATAATTTCAACTTTCATGACCATACCTATAAGTTCCTAACTTTGTTCTAATCAGTGTTAAACATTAAATAAAAGTATATTTGGCTATGATCAACTATTATTATGTAAACTAAAAAAATGATAAGCCTTTAGTCATGAAATTTTATATTGCTTCGTGTGTCCAAATGTATATAATATATATGTATCTATAGAATTTTTGTGGGCTAATAAGAAATGATATTTAAATTTGTTTGATACCGAATAAGTAGCATTTTGTGTATTTTTATATTTATATATTCATGGTGGACTAAAGATGATATTAAGTACGTTTAAAATGACAAGATTTATGTATATGATAAAGAGGGATTTACTAAAGCATCATCTTGACAAGGTTATTGAGTGATAAAGAACTGGAACTAAAAATCATTATCTTTAATAACTAAATTAAATTTGGTGGGTAAAAATAAACTTATTGTGCTGTTATGTAAAGGTCACTCAAATCTCACAATGTTCTGAAAGTAAGAGTTTAATTTGTTTTCCCGTGGAAGAATTTACAATATGTCTAAACCTATATAACCGAACAAAATGTATAAATTATATTACCTCATTCTACACATAGAATATTTTCATAGAATTGTTTGAACTGTGTATTTCCCACCAGAATTAAAAAAAAACAGAAGTAGATAATTTGTATAACATTTCAACCATAAAATTTGTGTAATTTGTAATGGTCTCACTATGTCAATGGTTAATAGTTTTAAATTGTTATAAGAGTATAATGAGTGTAGGTCAATGTCACTGTTAACTGACAATGTCTAACCATTACAGCTTTTCAACAATTTGATCTGGGAATTAAAGTGTTGGTGTCATTGTATTTATTTGACTATTGAAATTATTGTAAGCAATGATTATCAATACACATATATAAAAGATATTGTATCCTACAAAATTTTATGGTTGATAAGTTATAAATTCTAGGAGTTGAGAGACTGCCGAATATGAAAAGTTATTGTAACCAAGTCTTTATACGCAAAATTGTCTAAACGAAAAACAACAATTATAATAAGAAAACAATCTTGTATTTATAAAACTTTAAATATTATTTATGAAATGATACGAATAATAAAAAGAAAAATTGTATTCTAGATACATTTGTGTGTTAAAACAAATAAGTAGTTGACATGACTTCAATTTAGAAAACTAAGAACATTTTCTTATAGTTTTCAATAACCATACATTTATGTAGGGGGCCAACTTATCTCGATATGAATCATGTTAAACATGTAAAAAAATTTTGCAAAAATTCACATAACTGGTAACTATTATATGTTAAAAATTCCATTGATATCTGATACAAAAATAAACTTGTGTAATATTCATTTAAATCCTTATTATGTTTAGTTAGTAAAATTGATTTTGATGTTACTATCAGGATTAAAATGACATGTAAATTTTGTATAATATTATATAGACTTTCGAACTTAGTTTCATTCGACTAGTTTCTATAAATGGAAATAAGTAAGAATAAATGAAAATCGAACTAAATTATTGAGTAAAATTTTGTTTTATTTTTGTTTGAATTGTTGACTTAAATAATATTAATATCATACGTATCTGGTTCTTACGTGGTTATTCAATTTCAATTCATCAACGAACTACGCGCTGACACGTTTCGGATGTAAATATGAGTATGTAAGTACATAATTCAAAATGTGCGGGCGATACGAGTTTCTGTGTTTTTTTAAAAACCACAAAACTAAGCTGCTTAAGTTTAAATTTTTTTCGTTTTTATAATAATTGATAAACAGTTCCAATGAGCCACTTAGCATTAAAATTGTAGGAAAACCCGATTGTGGAACAGTCACAGAAATTGTTGTGAAACCAGTTCAAGTATAGGCGCGACAAGAGTCAAGACCAATGTGACATTAAGTAAATGAGATTGTATCAGAAAATTCGTAGAAGTTCACTCAAAAATTACCTGAAAATTTTATCAGTCAAAAGATGTCTCAGAAATTAGCAAAAAAATGCAAATGGTCATTTACCCTGTGCAATAGGTTATTGACTACCTGTTTTTAAATAAATTTTTAATCACTATGACTCAACTGTCGTTATGGAATTTGGAACAAGTAAAGATTGTGACCCACTTCTACAACAGGATATATGGCAAATCCAAATAATATGTTTATTGATTGGAACATTTCAAGTACAAGAACTCCATAACGTTACAATTTACCTAAATAAGTTTAAGTGGTTTTCTTGAAAATGTAAAATGAATTTTTAGTTAACTCATAAGGAAAATTTAAGAAATGTGAAACGAAGCAGTCAAAGAAAACATTCTTCTGTTTCAATTTTGTAGACTTTGTTAAAAGTTTATTAATTGTAGCGTCTTCTCTATAAGCATCCATACAAGCCTGTAAAATTTCAAGAAGCTTTCCTGGCAGATTGCACACTTTGAAATCAGACTGTTTGTTTTGCACATTTGCTTTTATTATATGCCTTAAAGACATTTTCTTATTGTTCATTTTTGCTGAACGTCTTCTGTTCTTCCTGTGAAACAAAGAATAATTATTAGCCTTTCAAGTTGTTTTTAGAGTAGGAACACAGAAAGGACTACTCTATGGCGGAAGGCGAAAACAAGAAAAAGTGTATGAGAATTACGTACTACAATTGCACTAGGAACTGTTCGAAGGAGAGAATAATTCTATTTTTTTGCAATCATCCAATGTTGATATGGCGCCAAATGTCTACTCCTCCATAAACAGGAAACGGAATTTGGTTGGCATCAGAAGTGCATTTCGAGGGCAATAAAACGACTGTAAGACATCTACGAAAAAGTGCCGCTTATAAATGCGTTTTTTGAGTCCTTTATTTTTGGCGAGACAAAATGAAATTCCTTTTCTGGGAAAAAATAAATTCCATAAACCGATATTTCATTCAAATTGATTTCTTGTTCTTCATTTTGTGAAACCTTCAAACTCAAATTTCTATCAGTAACACACATCCGTACTTTATATTAGAAATTGCTACTACTTTATACTAAAAGAATTGTTATTAACAGATGTCTTCACGAAAACCTATAAAATATGTTCTGGTAAGACAAAAGAAGAGTCAGTGCTTCAATCGTAAAGTATCCAACTAATTTAAGACTTTAACATTCAGGACAAATAATATGTAAATGCTGAGATATCACAAACCTTAGTACGATTGTAATGGTTTGGTTTTAATTTGAAGTTCTTCATGAACTGAAATAAAATCAACACGTCTTACGTTGTCACATTCATTTAAAGGAATTTATTTTCTTCTCTAATCAAGAAAACACATTTTCCACATAGAAACTTTGTAGGCAGAAGAAATGAACATTTGTACAAGGACATCAACCTGATGCTACTCATCCCTACAAAATGTAGGATCTTCAGTCAACAAATGGCAAAACTATTGCGGAAGTGACAAGGATATACCTATACATGAGCGCAGAAGTGACGTTGCAGAAAACAAGACAATTAGCACGAAGCTAAATTTGTCGACTTAATTCAGTGGGTTTGTCGTATCTCGACAATATCCTTTCAAGGACTCATATACAAGAATTCTCGTCGTCACTATCATCGTCATTACCATGTTCATCTACTGGAATTGCTATCTGTACTACTAGCACTACTTTCAAGATGGTGGTATGTTTCCTGGGCTGGAATGTGGTATTTTACAAAGACCATTCATTCTGTAAAACATAACTTTAAAGCAGTAATCAAGTTCTTCACGATGAACGTGGTATAACTTGTATATTTGCCACAGTTTCTTGATACCAGACGTCATTTGTAAATATGTACGAAGAAAACGTTGAACTGGAAGTGGTTTTTAATTAACACAACGTTTCTTGATAGAGTCATAACAAAAGTCAAGGTGTGCCTATGTATCATTTGGCCTTTATGCTGAAATTCCTCTTAGAAACTTAATCTTGGTGTCCTTGCAAATCAACAGAAATATGTTAGGCTCAAGTCATAATTTGTTCTAATATGTACGTTGATGACTTCTTTCAGGAAACTGTACTCAAAAATCTAGATATATTCCTCGTTCTTACGTTCTGCTTCCTTTTGGCATATCAAAATTTCTCTCTTATCTCACTGCAAAAAATCAAATTTATATGATAACTATAAAAATATCAGTACAAACAAAGAATAAAAGCTGAACAAAGTAATCTAATTACAGGATTTACGTACGGCATAACTTTTTGCTTGGCTTAGCATTTCAGGAAAAAGAAAATGGGACAAGAACTTTAGTTATTTGACAGAAGATGAAATTTGGACTGTCATCTAGATTCGGTTATAAAAAGCATGTCATAAGCAGTGATTAGGCCATCAACATCATGTAGAAAGTAGTAGCTAAGATTGGGGGGAAAAATATTCTCAAAAACTTTAAGGATACTTCCATCAACTTTGTGATTTCTTTGACAACTACTCCATTTTGTTAGGTATTAGTTTATAATATCACTAAAAATTATGAAGGGCAAAAAAAACTATTTGAAAAAAAAACACTCTCACCCCAGAAAATGAAAACGATAATTGTCTAGCAAGAGCGTTTACATGAAGTAACCCCAAGAAATCTAACAGAATTACTAACTAACGCTATTCATCTTAATCACTTCGAAAATAAGATGGTAGTTAAAAGTCTCTTTGATAGGGATAAATAGAAGAAAAATAAGAAGAACTAAAATTTCCTTTAAGATTTCACTCCCTCGAAAAATAAGGGTTAAGTAAGTATCCAAAGGAATAAAAAATAAGTTGCAATGAATTAAAACTTAAAGAAACAGAGAAATAAAAGAAGAACTTCAATGGAATGCAAAACGAAGAAATGAATGAGAAATGTTCGGATGCCCCTCTATACTCCATAATGTCCCCCAATGTCCAACAATGAATGAAAATTTAAGAAACATTTATGAGAAAAATCTTTTAAAGTGTTTGCCTGAAATAAACTTCATTTCGGGGCATAATTAAGCCACTCGGTCTTCAACAAAAGAAAAGATAACAAGGACAATTCTCATATCCTCACAAACCATTATAATCAGTGTATTCTGGAAAAGGAAAGCTTAAAAAAATTGAAAATACGAAGAGAAAGCAATAGAAAACGAGCCAACAAAGTTTTACAAAGCGATGAATTGGAACTTTAAAATTAGATGGTTAGGGGTGGACAGAACGCCAAAAGATGGGGTGTATCATTTATATTCTTGAATTTTTTTTTTTTGCTTCCTTACAAGAAGCAAGAAGGACAAAAGAAAAAGCTAAACACTGTGATAAGTTAAATTGGGTAAATTTTTCTTTTCCATGAAAGGACATTTAAGAAAGGCACTTTCTTATTAAAGTCCGAAAAGCACAGAATCAAAATACAAGGAACGCATAAAGAAAATAGTTTATATCTGATACGAAAAGTACACGATGATTCTTGTCAACTTTGCTATATGACAGTTCCTTCAAGTTTCTTTATCCCAAAGTGATATTCCGAGAAGCAATTTTCGAAGAAAATTTGGGCATCTTTTGTATAACCTTTTTGCTTACTTCGAGTATAATAAAATAATTGTATTATTCATAAGTTTATTGATTATTTATCTTTCTTATTCCAAATTCATACACTCTAATACACAAATAAATAAAAACATAAACTAACAAGGTAACATTTAGTAGATTTTTGTGAGCACAACACCATCATCACTGTAGAAATGATTGTTTAACTTGGCTTTAATCTTTGTATGACCACGTGTTATATTCGGATAAGAAAATGAACTTTCATCGACATCCTCTTCTATATCCTCGTCAGTGTCCTTATGTAAGGGCTGTAAAAGTTCACGAGAAAAATCTAGATTGTGTTTGTCGTGGACTTTGCTAACACGATTCCTTGATACACCAGCAGTCATAACCATAACAGTCGGATTCATAGCGTCCATATGCTCTTTCAGGCAACTCTGCAAGAGGTTGATAAAAAAGAAAAACGATAATAGAGTTAATGCTGTCATGACGGAAGATGATGATTTTTTCGACTTCTGTCGAGGTGTTGAACTATAGGTGTGACCATATCCGCCATGGCCATATCCGCCACCAGGAAGATCATAACCTCCAGGTGCAGGAGCACCATAACCTTGTCCAGCACCAGGAACACCATATCCTCCTCCTCCAGCTGAAGTCATACCACCATAGCTAGTTGTTGGAACGTGTCCACTACGAGATATTAAGAGAATTTCCCATTTATTTCATATTTTTTCTTCCTCTTTCTGGTTATCAGAATTAACTTTGCTTTAGTCAAATGAAAATTTTAAATTGCTAGCAATTCCATATTAATTACCCATATCCAGTGTGACCATGGTCACCAGTCGCTGTTCCCAAATGATGGTGTGAACCCATTCCACCGCCAAGTTTTAAACCGTAATCGCGATGTCCAAGCCTTTTAGATTACAAAATATTAACCGTAAAATTGAATCAGCAATGAATTCACTTATACACTAGAGCGTAAAGAAATCCTTCCAACCATATATCCTTTAGAGAATTCAGACTCTACAGAAACTTGACATGAACTTCATTTTGTTACCACACATTTACACTAATACTTCTGTACATATGATATCCTTCCGATTACCGTACTCACATGTGATATGTTGCAGGGTAATACAAAGTTCCAATGCCTGGACTGACTCCCATGTCCATTTGGTGTTGATAGGGATAAAGTTGGTATCCACCATGATGTATTCTATCAACGCTTGCATCTGAGGGTTTTGTTGGTCTCAAATGACTTGTGCTGCTATTTGATGTATTCCCATTGACCCCAGTGGTTATTCCGATCGTTTTGAGTATGTCAGAGAATTTCATTTCAATCTTGAATGCTAGACACTTCTGAACTCTAGAGTTATCAACGGTTAACGTATTCCTTTTGCAATGTACCACGGATTATGGAAGACCGACTTCTGTAACTAACTGAATACAGTGTATGCAGTGACTGAATTGAAATGGCGAATGTATCTGCCTGTTCTACGATTAACGTTAGATGGGCCAACAAAGTCATTGGAACTGACAAAATACAAATCCAGATTAGAAAAGTCAATGTCAATAACAACGAGAGTAGAACGGCTTGAAACGTGTAATGCTCTAGCTAGAACCTCAGTTGAGCGAATAATTGCTGCAATTATTACACTGTACTGTCTTTTTCTAACCTAGTTAGGTACCTTCGAGTGATTGATATGAAAGCTATCTCACATTGATGGTGTGACACTAGGTGAGATAATTTAATGTCACTCGACATTGCGTTCCAATTCAGTGAGATTTTCGCTTCCTGCTTGCATTTGTTTTTACTTTAATAAGAAAATCTGCCTATAAATATCTCTTAAGGCATAACCAGCAAAATGCCAATAGAAAAGTTAGAGGAAAACTCAAACTATAATCCTATTGACAAAAAACAGCACCGGAAGGAGAACTCAAACTTTTGATAGCAAGTTCATGATGTAGTTAAGGCATGAATTTCAAATTCATTATGACCGCAAATTGCGAAGTTTTTTTGTAAATTAAATAATTTATTGCTTGGTCGAGTATTTTTTCGTTTGTTTTTTGTTTTCTTCGTATTTTAAATGGAATAATTTCCTTTCAGGGTATCCTTTCATTAAGACAAAACTCTTTCAACGTACGAATGCCTTATAGTAAGCATAAGGTAAGGTAGTGGTTTGTTAAAGAAGATGAAAATCTGCCGCAGGATTGCTAATTTCTTAAGGTTGTAGCTACATAAACTATTCAACATTCTAAAACTTATAAGAACAGCAATTATCCTATAACCCAGTTTCGGAATTAAGACACTCAGAATTCAAATTTGAGCTTGATTCAATAACTAAGATGAATAGAAATTTGTTATTGCTAAATAACCCAATAAAATTTACCATAACTCTAAAATGTACAACTGTAACAGGCCATAACAAGAAAATTTTGGTTCACCTGTGGTAACGTAATCCACAAGGATGCTTTTCGAATAGAATCCATACACACAAAAACCAGAAAATACAGGATAAATGAAAGATCCTGAAATGTATTTGACCACAAAGTAAGGACATGTATTTGCATTGGCATAGTTTTATAGTGAATAATTTCCTAGACAATATGATGTGGTCTCACTAGGAAGATACTACATCAAATGACCGATTGCTAAAAGGGCCAAGCACCTATATGTTCATGGGCTGTTTATTTACTACACATTGTTTGATTATAGACACATTCATTCAAGAAGAACGTAAGAGGATCATGAGACCTGGACAAATTTACTTAAGCTCAAAACATTTAGGCTATGGAATTATATAAGCAATCTTGTTGTATCCTGGTCAACCATTCGGTATGTTTCCTGTTATAGTTGGGAGGAAAATAGTCATTTCTAGTAGATTTTAGATTTCTAGTTGAGAGTTCACCTTTCGTTGACCCATTGAACTAATTTTACCACACATGTTATTTTGAGGAAAAGAAACATGGATGTATTCAAGGATTTCTACATGGTTTCCCTTTTTAAGGATCATCAAACTTTCTATGTACTCAGGAGAAAGTAGTTATTTTAAACTCGAAGAGATTAAATCCTACTAATACAGTGGCCATGAGATTTATTTTTATCTCATTATCTTCTAAGGCTTACATGTGGTTATTAATAAGTGGCTCCGGTTGGTTTGAATGGGATACTGCCTAATTGTTCTAAGCTAACATTGAGGTATAAGTTTGATACATGTGACAGTGTTCACTTAAATCCTTCTTGGTCTGGTGCACTTCTCACAGTCAATATCTTAAAAGATATCTCTACAATACACGGTTTTTTTAAACACCGCTAAATAATCACTTATTCTTAATCCTTTCAAAAGTCTCGTTAGCAAATTGGATGGATCAAAAGTTAAGGCCAATAAATTTAACCCAAAAGACAATAAAACTTTTGCGACACCAAAGTAACAAAATTTACTTACTCCGTGTATGTATGTAACGGCAAAATGCAAATGTACTAAAGTTTACATTCATACAAGAAGGAAGCTTTTACGGCTTTGAATAAACGTTTCTTTTCACGGTCAATAAATTTTAAGTTAAAAGTTATACAAGAATATATGAAACAAGAAAGAAATGTCCTCTATCATCTCAATCAATGTGAAAGGGCGATGAATTAATATATGAACATGTAACGATAACCAAATGATACTTTAAGTATATTCTTTTCCGGTAGAGAGAAATCTCCACTACACGAAATCATTCTGACCATGCTTAGAGCCATTAAAATTCGATTTTATTGCTTTGCTTTGATGCTTCACTTAACTGCTTTCAATGTTTTTCTTCGTACCCTTATGCAGTATACAAAATACAACAATGTTGAGATATTCGAAAAAGGTGAGTTTTCAAAAACTGTAAGTGAATATAATTTGCTTGTTAAGAGCTTCCGCTGAACTTCAACTCTTTTTAAAAAGTTCAAGTAAACACTTCAAGGATAAGCATAACAATGCAATAAGCATACTTGACTTTAAAGAGTTTGAAGAAGAATAAGTGCACTCAAGTCCATTTAGGATAGTTTTAAAATAATTTTGCTAGTTACAAGATTATAATTTGAACAGGAAAAAGAAACAAGTTTGCTGATAGTAAAAAAGGCTTTAAGATGATGTTCTATGGACATGCTTTAAATAGAAGGAAGACTCATACTGGAAAAATTATGAAAATACAAATTCCTCATTAGCTAAAATATTAAATCAAAACTGAGACTCGATTTTCTGTTATCCAATTCGAACGAGTAAAACTTGCTGTTTCTAACAATCAAACAAACGTAGGTACAACATCTGTTTTTCACTTTCAATTAGCACACTAATTACCTGTACATGATTTACATCACGCATTTATATTTGCACTATTTACCTTTAGTTCAAGTATTTATTTAACAAAACATGGTTGGAAACTTTTAATTACCCTTATCAAAAAGTTATCTTCAGCCATGGCAAGGACAACATTCCAACGGGTGTAATTATTCCGAATATCAAGAATTTTAGACAGTAAAAGTTGTTTGCGTATACTCCGAAATAATGTAACTTCATCCGGAAAAGTTTCAGACGCCTAACATTATTTTCAGAAAATTTCTGTCGTCAAAATAAACAGAAACTTCTTCATCGGTACAATTAGGCTCCGCCAAGTGAAAGTGTTACGGGATTTCTAAGAAATCTGTAATTAGTCAAAAGTTTTCATGTTGACTAAAAGGAAAAGTAGGTACGGTTAACAATTATAGGAAACCTTTCTGATCTTAATTAGGTACATCGTTCAAATGAATATATAGAAAAAGCAACTTAACTGAACGTAAAGAATTTTGTTGATTATTTAAATATGATGGTGCGTGAACGTCATTTTGTTTGCTTTCATTCATTTCAACATTAATTAATTTTCAATTTTTATCATGTGGGTGTCACTTGTTTGTTCAATAAATACCCAAATAAATGTAATTAAATCGAAATTAATTTCTTAATATTGTAAATATGTCGAATATGTAACGTGAAAAACCATGAAGTTACCGCAAACTGTTCAAATAAAAACACTATTTTTTGAGAGAAATTCGAATAGTATCTTTCTAGAGCAATTAAACAGTAACATAGATTACAACGTAGCTTTAATGTTACTACTTTGCAGCATTCTTCAAAGCATATGTGTTAACAGAATTGAAAATAACTTTGTAAATAATGAATTAACGCATAACGAATTTTTAAACAGCTTCGAGTGTCTATAAAATTTATAATTATACAATTTCTAAAGCTGAAATTACATATTAGCTCGGGTACCTGTAAATTATAGTGTTTAGATGGTCATCAGATATATCTAATTACTAAAATTTGATCTTAAAATAAATTTAAGAGTTTAAAATGTATAGCATATTTTAAAATGTATTCAAAGCATTCAATGTATCGAAATCCTTTATCCTTGTAGGCTTCCATATGTCTCACCTATTTATCACTTCCTGAGAGAGTTATCGTGTATTTTGCCTCAAACATACATATATGGTCATTGATTTCGAGAAAACTTACTTTTCTTGTATTAGATGGAGATTTTGGTTTGAGAAATAGGTTCGAGGACATTCTCTGAAGATTTCAAGGCATATTGATGAAATTAGTCAAGCTTTAGGTGGCTGAAATTATTATTCAATTCGATGACCCCAACTAAAACCATATTAATAAAATTTGTGTAATAGTTTTCATGTTACCAGCTTCATACCTCATCTCAGAATTGTTATTCAAACTATTTTGACTTTCAATTCAGTACGTGAATCTGATTTCTGGTTTACGAAGCCCAATAAATATGAATTATCCACTTTCCTGGCGCTTCAAAGCCTGAAAATAAATGCAAGTATTAACTCATCCTGCATTTCTTCCTTTTAGTATATTAGTAAAGCATATACCTATTTGACGTACGCGAAAGAATCACTACATGACAAAAGGAAACGCGTCTCTTATCTTCAATGGATTATCTGTTTCCTTCGTGATATAGTTTCGATCATGGTCCATCTTTTCACATAACAGAAACAAAACCATTTAGTTTAGCTGACGTTTCTCATAGTACTCTCGATCAAATCGGATGCTTCATAATCCTTCTGAGAACCATCTGAAAGAAGGTAAATTTCTTACACTATTTTCTTAGTACACAATTAAAATATTAAAGAAAGACCCAATTAAAATACCCAAAGTTTACCCAAAAATTTGCCTCCCAGGGCAGCAACTGCCAGTTGAAACGTCACTTTTTTGTTTACGTAAAGCGAAGACACGAACCGAAGTAAAGTATGGATTCCCTACTTCAGTTCGTTAAGTAACAAGACACTATATTTCTAGTGAGCAGCTAGATGGCGCAGTATTTAGTTGCACCTGAAACATTTATCAAGATAATCAATAAATAAATTATTAAATAAAACAATTTTTAGGAACATAATGTTAACTTAGTAATGAAAAACAGGTTATATATAAATGCAAAAGCGAACACAGTTGATAAAAATTATTAGAACTATTTGCGTTTAGAATATCACCCAATCAGTATGAATTGCTAAATAAAGTGGTTAACATGAAATTAAAAAGTTATAAATAAACAAACTACATTCAAAGTCCTCTTACTTGAAATCGCTGTTGCCACTGAAAATACTTTGAGTTAAAGAAAGAGCTAAAGTATATATGAAAATTTGAAGGGAGTTAGAGGACTTCGACTGTATATGAATTATGATTCGTTGTAACAAATTATGTTCAATAGCAATAAATAACATTACACGAATCCAACTGAAATTAAATTAATATGGATTTTCACATCTGTAAGAATGTTTTTAGTGTTTTATTAGAAGTAATTCTATATATGCATATAAATTTTATAATTATAATTTTGTTGTGTTTCTTAACTTATTCGGAAGGCTTAAACATTAAATAGTCATTTATATATTATATCATAGCGTACATCTCGTGGTTTTTATGAATTTATTCCGGACGCAGACGAAATTGTTGACCATAAATTCAAATAAATGAGATATTTTGAATTAATCTGAAGGTAAACCTTTTTATTTTACTGCACTAATGCTAATATAAAAAATGTGTAAAATATATCTTTCACATGTCTTTAGCACTCAACAAAATTGGGCTCGGGAACTGCATTATTAAAAAGTCTTGTGTTTTTATTCAAATATATTAGATCTTCCTGACTACAATGATTCAAATGCATTTACTGCTGTGTTTAAGCAAATCTGGATTGACTGAAAGCAGGATTCAGAACCTGCCAATTCCGAGGAAGAAGCAGACTCAAAAGCTCGAAAAAACCGAAAGTTTTTAAATGTAGTCGTTTGTCACAGAATACATTTTAGTACAATGTCGAAATTCTGAGCTTTTATTTAGCAATAAAACAAACTACACTCACTGTCCTGTGCTTTAGCTAAAGCATGAACAATTTTCTCCACTTTGTGTGAGCTTTAAGGGTGAATTCCTCCACTGATAAGAAAGCTATTATGTGCAAGTTATCTACCGCCCTGTAGATAAGTGCCTACCCTTAATGGCCTAGTAAGACAAGTTTATTGGTGATTCTGTCTTAAACATTAAAAATTAAGTGGTTAAGGGCATATAAAATGGGACAAATTCTTATAGCTTCACATATAATTGTTGTCTTTTATTTGCTTTGGACAGTAAAAATGATGCGAAAATTGTCCCTTTCGGATTTCCTGGTACATGATGTTATGATATCTGAAGATCAGATTATGAGTGCTAGTGCGATAAGAAGAACCTATAAAGTTGATGTTTAATATTTTTGTCTCGACATAAATTGAAATTTTATGAATATGTTTATATTGTTGGTCAATAAACTTTTGTAGGTCCCATCAAGCCTTTTCTGGACTCTTGGAAAATTTGTATTTGCCCCGAGAAACGATTTACATTCAAAGTGGAACCTTAGCTTTCTTTAAAGGAACTTCTGTGAAATATAGTATCTAATGCAAAAATATACTTTACATAAGCAAACTTCAACATCAATACATTCATGAATATTAAGAATTGTTAAGTTAAGAACTAAGTAATTTTCGATGTGACATAAATTGATTATAACTTGAACTTCAAGCTTCAGTAGGAATTCAATTTATTCAATAAAGATTAATAACCTTTGATCTTAAGGACTATTAACCTCACGATTCAACAGGTGAACTTGGAATTCATTAAATCTATAATCAATTCCAGGTAACTGTCTATTGCCATTTATGGAAAATTTAACATTTAATGTAAATGGCTTGTGAAAACTTTCTTGACGACATCGTGGTGTTATTGGGACTTTTCATCCGGGAGAAACAAACTTTATAAGCAGTTAATTTGCTTATAGAGTACCTACGTGTTTTGATAAATATTTCATGTTAGGTTCGTAATTTTGCTGTTCCTGTAAGTCTTATGTCGAGTACGTGACAAGAATATTTGCATATGCTCTTATATCCTTCAACCGAAGACAATCTCTGTGAAGATACAGGTCTTTCACCTGTTGTTATTTTGAATCCGTAATAGTTAAAGTCGAGTTTTCTTAAAGTTAGAAGCGAGAAGAAAGTAAAGAATTTCAAAATAAAACACTTAAAAGGAAATCGTAATTTTCTTTATCGTTCCATATACATGTGGCAGCTATATATATACAAAAGACTAATTTTCATATTAGGCTAGACATAAACTAAGCTGTGAAGAATGCAATTTACATTGTTTTGTTGAACTTTCTTCACAGAAATACTACTAGCACGTGACGTGAGAATCTAATTCAGGACAAAATGATAATAAATTCCAAACGATCCTTCTAGATAGAAATGCAAAACGGATATAAATTATACCTACGCTCGTAACATTCAATATTAACCAGGAAATGTTGAATAATATCTGATGTTCTCATTTGACAAATATATCTTACTGGACCAAATTATGATATAGATATAATTCATTTGCTGGACTACAGGTTATTTTGATAAAATTTCCGTATGTTCCGTAATGAATTGATTACCACCACATACTTTTATCTTCTAAATGACTTCATAAACGAAGAGCAAAAATGTGTTGAAAGTCGTAAATATAATTCTTCATTAAGAAAAGCATCATTTACTTTAGTAATTTAACTTTAAATCTGTGGAATATATACCAAGAAAGTGAGTGAAATTTTCCATTCTTTCAAAATAAACAAAATAAATGTCCGAGAAAACCACATTCTCCTTGTAATTAAATTTGATGGTGTTTCCTTAAAAGTCTAAAATCTCCGAAAATTTATTTTACGTGATTTGAAATCCAATTTTCTAGTAAATTTAACTTGAACTTTGATTCGGAAATCTATTTGTTGATAAGATACTTTATGCTATAATTTGATTGGTAACAATTTTGCAGGATGATATTATGGTCATTTTGAACTCAAATTTTATTAGGGATCGCATAGAAAATGCAAAGATATAGATATGTATGCGACTTCAAGCTTTTCGTATTTAGAAAGTACACTGTTTGCTTTGGATTAAATAATTTATTGATTTCAATAGAAATAACCATCACTTACATTCATTGACTCGTTTTGCATGATAAACCCTGATTGCATGATATGGAGCCGAACATATTCACTTTCAAAATGTCCTTCAGTTTCGCCTTCACTATTTGAATTCCAAATGTCTATCGCGAAGAATCTCGCATTTCGTCGCCTAAATTTGAATCATCTGAAAACTCTTCCGGACCAACGCGAAACACTTTCTGGGAAATGTTTCATAGGATTTATGTGATTAAAATTAATTTATGTGAATTTATTTAGGGATGAAAAATGTGAAAGTGGTCGAGTGTAAAACATCCGAAATGTTGGAAACTGTCCAGAAATTCCTTTCACACATTTTTGTTGCTTAGAGATTCCAGGAAAGAGGAATATGAATGATTAACGGGTACGAGTTTGGAATTTCAGGCAATCAAGCAATCAGGGTTTATTCAATAGAGATTTACGTATCACCTCAAGTTTGGTTGGATTACAAGATTGCCTTTAAATTACGAAAAGACTTGCAATAACGAGAAACTTCATGCTCATTTATTTCCATATTTGTTTGATATTTCTTTATTATATTAAAATTTTGCAATCCTTCTGTTCGTGTAATTAACAAGCAAAGCTTCATAATTTAGTATTTATTTTCAGGAAAATTGTTTTTTAAGTAAGAGTATTTCAGAGAACTGTCCAGATGTGAGCGTTCTATGCATACCCCGTGCACTAAAATCTTCCATGTGAAACATTGTGTTGTGTATCCTATCGTGCTCGTCAGGAAATGGACGAGGTCTTACGGAAACTCCACGCATATTTTATGTGAAGTCTTTATAATGAAATTCTGCTGCAATTGTACATTGTGTCAAAAGAGAATTGCTTGCAGTCATAAATTATTTTCCGGATACAATGTCGGATGTGATTTAAATTGAATTTTATTACATTTTTTCACAGCATACCTCGAAGCATTCCCGACAAAGCCACAAGGAAATGTGAATTTCCTGCAGAATAAAAAGGATTTTCGAATCAGGATTATCTCAGGTTAGGATATTAAAATTCTGAAACGGATGTGCCAAACATCCACAAACGTTAGGAGTAATAATATTATATTAAATAATTATATCAAATATGAAGATATTATCAGCCCGTGTCTACTAAATCAATAGAAACGTCATTCTAACCTATAGATTTGTGTAAGTTTTTACTGCACGAATGTATTCAGTCGATTTACAAAATTGCAAAATCACTCATGTGCTACGCTCTCACCTTATCCTCAAAATACATTGAGTGAATTGAGTTCAAATGTAGCAAAAGGATAATAGCAAGGACACAGACAATTGATCAAGCAATCCGTCAAAAAAGCACTTTATTCCCCAAAATGCAACGAACTTTTGTGTTAATGGATAAAATAGATAAAGTAAAAGACTATCATTTGAGTTTATGGTGCAAGTGGGTTCCAGCAGACATTTGTCCCAGGTAAGCCATTAAACCTGAAAACAAACTTACAAGGGTGTCCCTGTCGTAAAACTGGTGTCCATGAAAGGTTGTTCTGTACTCTGGTAACAAATTAAAATGAATACCGAAAGTTTGTTGATGTTATCCCTATGTCGGTACTTGATCCTTTTGAACTAATGACCCTGAAACAGTTTTTACATCTTGTGTAACAGGGATTTTAGTCAACAGTAATATGTCAAACATGGATTTGGAGAGCTATTGTCCATGAAGTTTATGTTATACCTGGTACCGTGTTTTTTTAATACCTTGGTCAGTGGTATTGAAGAACTGTTCCGTTGATTTCGTAATATTTCAATTCAATTTGATTATATCCAGGGTATGGTGATTCCTGTTTGGTTTATTTTTTAAACCATGAAGTACAAATAATGAAATAAAAGTTCTATGGATTTACAGGTGAGTGCATCACTGTCCTGAGAATTAAAATTTTCCGTGACGAAACAAAAATTTTTGTTATAATTTAAATAGTCATACACTATAAAATTCATATAAATTTATTTGTACAATTTATATGGTAATGTTTTCATTTATTTAAAATTTGCTCTGGTTCTTAATTATTCATTGGTATTTCGGTTTTCAATGCAGTCAAAATTATTCAAAAGCAGAAAGCAAATTTGTATAAAAGAATTTTGGTCTGTTTGGAAATTCTCATGATTTCAATTCCGGCCGGAAAAATTTAATTTTGAACAACCTCCTTGTTTCTACAAAGAGCATCTGATGCCACATTTCTGAAAGCTCTGTTGGTCATATTTAATCAAAATTATCAATTGGACTACCATTATGATAACAATTTGAGATTCTCTTCTTCAGAATTCCTTTCATTCTTCAATCTTTTCTGTGCAATAACCAAAAAATAATTATGTTTCCAGGATGCTTTCAGACACATTTCTCTTAATAACGTGAGTAATTTTACGATTATTTGCGGTTTGTTTTATTGGGAAAAAATTTCACTTCGCTTTTCACACACTCTAACTATAAAATGTATTCCTGTAACGGAGGATCGTGTGAACACTTTATTTCGTAGCAATGTGGTTGCCCGCAGAATACAATCAATTAAGTTAAATCATCGTGATCAATCATTAACTAAACTTCGTTCAATTAAAGAAACCATAGCTTGATCTTATGTAATTATAAATTTCAGATAATTCCAGGATAACTCAGATCGTGGTTCAAAATACGAGTTTCAATTTTATATTATCCGGCAAGTATAGCACGTTCCATGTTGGAGTTTATATTCACGTGAAAAGGTTTTAACAAATCCTTTTCTTAAATTATCTAAGACAGCTAATAATAATAATTGTAATATTCAATACCTGGAAATTAATTTCATTTATCTATGCATTCAACGAGTTGCCGCGATATAATCTGAATTAATTTTATTTTGTCTATAGAAAGGAAAACTGATTTAATTCCAGATGCTACCAGGACGACAAAGTTAACAACGTGCAAAAACAATCCAAAATGTCACATATTTCAAAATGTAAATTTTGCTACATTTAAAAGTGAGGAAAGGTAATCTTCTTATCCAAATCCTCGTTATAATTATTGTAGAAATTCTATCTGTCCTTCACTGTTTCCATCAAGCTTTTCAATGTTCCCGACCGTGTTGAATTTATAAGGATGTTTATAAGTAATACATAACAATCTTGTAACTTCCAATTACTTCGACTATTTGAATTTTATGGGGAAAAAGGCGGAAAATCACTTAGCTACTACGAAACTACTGCTGAATATTCGCGATAAGGTTTAGTCAATGAATGAATTCGGGAAAGGATGTCAATATTTGCACTATCAATAAACTTCGTTGGTCTCATTTTACACCTTCAAAATGCAATCTAGTGCAAGTGCAATGCATTTTCAAGTGCATTCAGAGGAATCCGGAATGATAAATTATTATGCTCAATATTTTGGTTTCGATTTCACGTTCAGTTGCTAATGGTTTTGCAATTTAGTGGCTCACTTAGTCGGAAAAGATACGAATTTTATATGGCGTAAGGATACTTTCAAATATCCTCTAATTGATGAGTATATGTTTGTTCCAACAGTGACTATTTTCGATTTTAGATCCTGAATCCTTGTAAACATTATATTTATGGTTCGGAAGTCACAGAGTTGTAAGAAAATCTTGAATTCTACTTACGGTTGAATGGTTATGTATGACAATCTGATGTAAGGACTTTCTGAAAATGTCCATGATACTGTGATAAAAATAGACACAATTGTACGTCAAATCAAGTGCTTTCGAGAGCCTTTTACCCAAACGTTCTGATTGAAGCATGATTCTACTAAAGAGTGCTTCCACTTTAACGAAGAATGCCTTTTCTCTTCATATATAGAAAACTAGGAAAGAGATTTTGTAGGTTTAGATATGTAATGAAATCACAGAGTAATTCAATTCCCTGGCCTTATTTTTCAAATGGAAAAGGAAAAATCTCGGTTGGAACAATATGGAATTCGTGACTTGACTGTGATTTCATAGAGCTCACTATGATGAATTGTAGATAAATGACCCGAACATTAATCCTGTTGTATATGAAGAGTTATTTATCGGTTACAAGAGTATCCCAGAAATATTTCGTTAGTGGAAAACTTCCAAACACTCCTCGAATCTCAATGCGTTGATAACGTTCATTGTGACACACAATATCTTCTTTTGTGATAGAAGCTATTTGAGTTATTTGTCCGAATATTTCACAATTTTAAGTGGGAGGACGTATTATGTCTTTCAAATTTCCAAATATTTGGTAAAGCAAATGCAATACATGCAAAATCAAAGTTTGTATTTACGTAGCCGTTTAATTCCTAAAATTACTCTAGTAGCATCCTTTCCATCGAGTTTCGGTTTTTTAACACAAATCCAAGGGAATTTGCGCGAACGTCTGCGATGCATCCCCATGTTTGTGCATTCGTGGAGAATAGACGTGTTATTTTATATTTCCATCAGGCTTGCCTCTTCAAAACAGGCTGAAGAACTCGCAAGAGTGTGTGTGGTAATGTTTGGTCCACAAAATCAAGCCAAACGTTTGTCGAGGTTTGGAGTTTGGCAAATGCTAAGCGTATGGATGCGGCATAACAGTGACAAAAATAATTCTTGTTGCTGTTCGTACGTACCAGCTTTAGAGTTTTAATCCCGTTGGTCGACGACGAAACAGGAACACATTTTTAGTGGAAATATCGAGATTCATTGCTGAATTTCAAGTTATATCCTCATGTATTTTGATCGTGAAGTATAATTGATTTTGCAAAATAAATTCATGAAAAGTTTGTTTGAAATTCAGTCTTGAATTGGCTCATAGAAGTTCAATTATAAATTTCCTAGTAATCTATAAGGCACAGCGCTGTGTAATGGAAACACTAAAAATTTAAAGAATCAGGATTAATATTCAAGACAATTCTTTTGCTGATTATGGCGTCAAAGCTTATAAATTCTAAGGGGAGAACGCTTAAGATATTATTCTCATTAGGATTATCTTGCATTTAACGTGACAATGAGTTCTTAATTGATAAGCATTGACGTGATATTGTTGAAAAGTAGAATTAGCCAGTCACGTTCGTAATATGTTCAAGCTCTTGGAAAACATATAATCATCTGATTCAGATAATGAAGCTTCTTCCATTTGGACTGATAATGAAGGTTCTTCCATTTGGACTCATCAAGAGATGTGTGGACGCCACATTGACTTATAATCCACATAAAACTGAATTCAATTGCTGTCTATAGAGTGTCTCTTGATCCTAATGAATATTCCACTTTCCGTGGCATTGCTATGCCAAAATTCTCAAAAAATTCATGAGCAGAACCATCTACCACCTCATATTCAAATTTTTCCGTTTCTTGAAAAACATTTCCATATATTTCTGTTCCATTTTCCGTCAAATGTGGATTTTCTTGATATGACAGATCATTCTATTAGATGTTAGGTGTTCACTAAATATTTTTTCAACTTTGCCATCAACTATAAATTTTATGTTAATGACGTAATTTTAACAAATTTAAATTTTGCGGACAAGATTCCATATGATCTAGAAAACCACCAATTACCTGGTTCAAACACACTCCAGATCATTGTATTTTAATTCGGTGCACATTTTGTACTTTTTCCGTTGTATGTCAGGACAATCCATGTGTTTTTGTGATAGTTCAATTAATGTTTGTGGTAACTTGTTAACAATGGAGCTTTCTCCTTAGTCCAGCCCAGAGTACTAAATAGGATCCATTGGAAGCTTCGACATAGTATGGCCATAGAACGACACATCCTTGTAGTAAACATTTATGATTATTACTATAAGATAACACTCGTTTGCTTAGTCTCTATAGAGCCATTTGATGGGTATCCTATAAAACAACATTTTATGGCAAAAAGTAACATCGGTTACCTGAAAAGAAAGACATTTTTGTGTGTCTACTACTTTAATGCCTTAAATTTGAATCTATCCATAAATCATATTAAAATGTGAGAAAACTTTAGATTCAATTTAAGTTATTCTTAGACATGATTTATGTTCTATAAATAGTGTCTTGAGATGTAAGAAAAGCTATTTCAATGTAGGTCAGGGGGCACAATTCCAGACATTGGATAAATAAGTTTCATTGTCCCATTATCTTATCCTAATCCCTCTCGAACAAAATGAAGTCTGACACTGAAAATCCTTATATGTAAAAAGTTACCCTGTCTATGTCAAAATTTACTTTTAAATGTATCAGTTTTACTGGACAAGTTACCCTGTGAGTCATGCGATACGAACAGTTGAATGTTAATGCAGTAACTTATTCATTGCTTAAAAGACAAACTGAAGTCAGTTCCTTTTTGGTCTTTGGCGAAAGTAGTTGTGTGTACTTGATATCATCATGTGTCAATAAAATCATCAAATTGAATTTTAAAATGTTTGTGCCATCTTTTATTTTCAAGCACCATTCCTGTCATCTTTCGAGATTTACTAAGCATTGTGAAATATAAAGCGATATTGAATTTTGCAAGTTCTTATTATATAATCCCTTCTTAAAACAACTAATAGTTGAACTTTTGGAGATTATTTATAAAACAAACTAGAAGTAAAACGAAAATTGTCTCAAAGTTATTTTTAGAATTGTTGTCTATATCAATCGCAAAGGATGCGTTGTCATATACTATTTGTTTTCCCATCTTCACTCTTAAAATAACAAGAGTAACCTTTAAACTTTCAGTGTTCATACCATTCTTCCATTTCACAATGCCTTGGAGCACTTTCTTTAGACAATTTTGAAATGGATAGGGTCGTTGTGAATGTAAGTGATATCTTATATAAGAACAACAAAGTACTCGAAATTTCATACGCATTTAATTAATTTCAAACTGTCTGATGATTCAGTAATTGTGTGTAGGCAGATCCGCGTGGAAGGTTATTCCAAACCTACACAAACCACCACAAATTCAAACGTGTGGATTGGGCGTTTGGCTTGGCTTGTCTAGGTTTGTGCATGTTTGCAAGCGCTTGTGGCCGTTCCCGTTGACTGCCGGTTTGTCGCACTGCACTTGCGGTTAATGAATGTGTTCGACGTCCGTCATGATTGCCTCTTCAGAACAGACTGTAACACTCGCAAGCATGTGGATGGCCATGTTTGGCCCGCACAATCAAGCCAAACGTTTGTCACGACTTGCAGTTTGCGACAAATGCTAAGCGTGTGAATCCGGCATAAGAACTTTCACCTTGAGAATTTCTATGAACCAAATTTTCGATTAAACGGTGTCTACTGTTTCATGCAGACTATTCGATTGTGTGTTTCTTATACAATTTCTTACAGAGGCTGTGCCTCTTCAAAAGTGGTAGCCAGTCAAGATTATAAAATAAGAGCAGAGAGAAATCAAGAACTGCGGACGTAGTTTACCATCTAGTAGTAGTTAAAACTGTGAAGCTTTGATAGAATAAACCGCTTATGTTAAGTAATTCGAAAGGATGTATGACTATACATTAAATGATTTATCACCAACTTTGTTAGAGGAACATATTCTTAGCGTTAACTCAGATCACTATAAGTGTTTTCAAGTATGTTCCGATGATTTTTGTTATTGGTGTTAGTCCTTTCGCCGAAATTAATTTGATGCGCGCTAAACTTTTCTTAGGCAGCAAAAGCTTGAACCCTTGGAAAACAAAGAGTTCAACCTTGAAAAGTTACGATGAATTCATTAAAAGTCTTCCGAAGTATCAAACGTTGTTTGAGTTTATCTTGTTAAAAAACCATCAAGATTAATTAAGTCAATGACGCAGCATGTAACCCTTGTCCAAGTTAAACTGCTAATCTAGTATTATACTTTATCCTGACAAGGGATTTGATTTTGAAAACAGTGAAGGTCTTAATAAAACTTTATGAAAAACAGTTTAAGAAAATTGATTGCGTTGCCTGAAATACTAAATGGTTAAAAGGAAAAATAAGGGTTCTCTTTGAAAAGGAACTTTAAAACAAGAGGATGTAGCCACAACTTTTTGGATATTGAAAAATATTTGAAAAAACATTTCTCGTGTCTTAGAATAAATTATTTAATAAATTACCAAAATAACGTGATGAATGAGAAAGGTCAAACTGTTAAAGAAAATCAAAATTCTTGGTAATTACAAATCACTCCAGGCCACAAGCAAATAACCTAATCCGTGGGGACAACAACGCAGGAATCAATTTAATTCCTTCGCAAATCCACCTAAATTAATCGAACAATTCAATAAAACCCACAAGTATTTGATAAAGGATGACACTATGCCGGAAATTAATTAATTTATTCCTGGCAACTCCAATAAAGGACCTCGCCAAAATTGAATCAATTATATTTCACAATCAGGATTTATTTCGTCGAAGAGATTGTCACATTGAAGAGGGAATTACCACAAGATTCCCTTGAACTATTGCCATTTGCAGCTTCAATAATTATTGAAGGCTATAAACTTGTAAGCTCAGAAGAAATCTACATAAAGGTCGCATACAAATTGGACGTTATTAGGCATTTGGGGACATGTTGAAAGCTTGCCTGAACATTGATTTCAAACGAAAACTGTGGATATAAAACCAAACAGATTTTGTTTCCTCGAACTGCTAATTGTCACACTTTACATTTTAATTAAGACCAGGAATGCCAGTTACAGTCGGAAATCGACTGCATACTCTAGAAATTAAAAGACTCTAGTTTACTGGAAAATAGAAATTTAGTTTTTTTTAGTTATTTTTTTTTTATCAAAACTATGATACGAAGAAGAAAGATACACATTTTCCTCTATTTGGGAAGGTATATTCTTTCGAATGAGGTATCTAACATCATCATTGCAAAAATTTTATCTCAAATAAAAGTCTGAAGCTAAACGAATCTAAAACTGTTGATTTCACTGTGATATACCAAATATTCCAGGAGATATCAATTAAATTATAAATGTTTTCGAAAAACAATTTGAACTCGGAACTTTCTATAACATTTTAATAAATCACAATGATTTCGAATTTATATGACAGCAATATAGACTAATTAAGGTATTTATGTAGATATATTTTCAATATGATTCAAAATTATTAAGATATTGAAGTGTAAAATGTAAGGACATAATTTATCCAAGACACAAATTAACCAAACTTCAATTATGAATTTTTTCCCAACTATGATACGTAGAAGAAAGATACACATTTTCTACTATTTGGGAAGGTATATTCTTTCGAATGATGTATCTAACATCATCATTGGAAAAAAAATTTTTTTTGCCCTAAAAAAATCATGGACTAACCATGGGCGAAATTTTTATGAAAAAATTTTTTTTCTTCGTATCTTAATATTTTGTATCTCAAATAAAAGTCTGAAGCTAAAAGTACCATTATCAGAAAGTTTTGCAGAATATAGCATATTTTACCCGAATATCTAGCATAAAGTTGATTTTTAATCTGGTCACACTGAAAAAAATTTCACACCACAAACGCATATCAACATATGGGTCACCCTCCCGCACATGCATTGCTCACGCTCTGATAAGATTTCGATTTCTCTCTTGGACAATACTCTTTTTGACATGCTCTTATCAATGCGTGGTCAATGCAACAACAAATGCACTGATATTATTTTTATTAATTACGGGTAAACTACTTGACCAATGAGAACTAAAAGTATATTCTGCACCTCTTCGATAAAATATCTTTTAAATTGTGCACTTTTATCAAAATCGGACATGTAGTTTGCCCGCAGGAGGGGTCACAAAATTTATGTTTGCGTATTTATTATAGTATAGATAATGCAATAATAATTATTATGCTTATAGATCATAATTTCCATAAGAATTTGAATTTACTGAAATTTTCTAATATTATCTGTATTCAACTAAATTTCCAGTGTCCAGATGTGATCAGATACCTAATCTAACACATTTATATATTTTGGATGTTTTTGTGTTAAGGATTTTCTTCTCAAAATATCATGTCCTGCTTTGCGAGACGTCGCCATGTTAATGGTAATAAATGTTTTTGCAAATAATTTATTATTTCATAAACTAGACACGTCCTTAAAGTGTGAGTTGGCACATTATTAAGAAAGATTAATGTTCTTATGATGGTTTTTCTCATGTTCCTTTGTCTAAAGAAATCTGACACAGTATTCTATTTATCTTTGGTTCTTTGTTGTGCTAAGGACACATTCACGGTTAAATGAATATTTTTATCTGCAACGTGATTAATATGAGAAATACCACTTATGTCTGATGGGTTTCATTCATCATATAAGGTGCTTGACAGAATCCTCTAAAAATTCTTAACCGACATTTATTATAAAGGTAAACTTTTGGCAATATTAATTTCTCATAAAATATTTTAACTAATCAAAATGACCTAATGAACGCGAAGAACGAAACGACGTTATCATTAATAAGAATATTGTAATAAGCAAATTGAGATCTCGAGTAGCTATCGTTCAAGATATATTTGACATACGTGTCTAGTTATTGGCCGACATAAGACTTGACGTATCTGACGAAAAGCCATTAAACGTGTCAATATGATGGACTATTCAACTGCTACAACGGAAACCTATTTATCATGTCCGCTAAATCAGGAAGAAATATGATCATATTTCTTCCATAAAATATAGTCACTGGTGAAGTTTCCGCTGTAACGAAGTGCACGTGTTCCAATCATGCTACGAAAGAAAAACGAAGCAATAAATCAACGTGAAGGATATTATCGTTGACCAGGTTAAACTGACCTTGAATTTTCGGCAAACATATTCGCTGCATTTCATATACGCAAAAAATTCGTTCCGAAGTACTTGCGAGTAGGTGTTTGGAAAAGTCGGTAAAGTGGCAATACCTAACTTGAATTCTCATCTGTCAATTTATCTCGTGATTTCTTTTATTTTAGTTAAGTATTTTGTTAAGAATTAAATTTCGTTTTTTGATTTAAAATGTTTGTTTTATTTATATTTAGTTTGTACATTTGTTCAGTCAGTTTAACAAATTTCTACTGTCTAATCTCCTAATATCTATTTGGTTCGTTTTCCTGCAGATTCATCATTATCGCTCGTCACTGGAACAGTACCTTCTGTTTCTGTCTGCCACTCATTCAGAAATCGTCTATATTTTTTTCTTATATTGAGAGAAGATAATTCAGTTTGCTTGATTTATAAATAGTGCTTAGCCATCTAGGGATATTTGTGAAACAAAATCCCTCCAGCGGAAAACTGATGCATAACTACCGTTGACTATCTACTCGATTAGTAGATTGCCAGAAAACAAGTACTTTGCCTCTGTAAATGAAGCAACTGTGTGAATGGGAATTTAAATTATATTGGAATTTGCGAAATTACAAGATTTTAAGTCTACAAAACTTGAAAATTCAACTGAATGCCGAATCCACAATACACAAAGACTTGTGTATTCCTTCATAATATCCAAATCAATCAGTTCTGAATACAAAAATAATTTCGATTGATAAGCTACCATTGGCTAAAATTTGCATTTTTCTATTCTTGAAGAGGACAAGAAAATCCCTACATTCTTTGAAAGAGCCCCGAACAACAACTGAAAATGGAAAACATTTTAGATGAAGTGGTTTGCATTGTCCTCGAATGAAGTAATATAATGGAGTTTTCTTTTTAAAAAGGTTGCTTTCACTTGTAATCTGGTTTCTATCAGAAAATGATCTATAATTTCAATCCAAACTAAAGTTTCAAATAAAAGAGCAAGAATGTTTTCAGAAAATGATCCTTTTTAAATTACGTTTTCTGGGTAGCTAGCCCACGCTGTATCGTTCGATTGAGTGTTTAATTGATTCAAGTTTTCCCTACCAATTCCATTTTATATTTAAATTGGTTTTAAATGGCATTTAAATTACATGGATATATGTATCAAGGAAATCCTCTGTGAATTGTTAGATACAAACTTTCATTTGGTGACTGTGTTCTCTTTGGGGAAAACCATAAATTCTATTTCGGCATTTTAGGAATGCAAATTAAAAGTGAATACCGTAATATAGTCGCTTTGATTGCGACTTTATATCTGATGGAATATTGTTCCCTTGGCGAAAGTTATGTTTCTCTCGTTAATAGTGACATGATCCTATGTAGTTCAATCTACCATAGTGAGATGTGTCAAAGTTCAAAACAGTGTGTCCACACTTCAACACAGACAGTGTCATGTAATAAATTTGTAATTGACGAAACGATTTACGCAATGATATAACAATGAGAGGTCATAGTTAAAGATTAAATATACTTTTCGTCCTTCCATATATACTCTATAACTGATGCTAAATAAATGAAGTTGCTGTCATCGTCAAAAATATAAACAAAAATTAATAGAAAATATATTTGCAGTGGTAAGAATGAGCAAACAAATCCTTAATGTAAAGAGGAAAATTACAGCCAATAAAATGTTAAAGAGAAACAGCAAAAAAGGTAATTTTTCCTCAAGGGACACCATTTATTAATGTTATTACAATTTTCGCCCCATTATCCGAAAATTTTTTTAGCAATTTCATGGAAAAACACAACTAAATTAAATTTAATTGGTCTTTTGGCTTGTTTTAAAACGTATATCCTTTCGAAATTTTATAGTGATCGTGTGAATATGTAGTACATATATTAAACGTGGAATGTCCGTCAGTTGAAACAACAATGTTTAATTAAAAATGATAGTAAGTACGGTGTAATATCAGTGGTGAAAACGATTCCGGTAGAAATAAACTGATTAAACTGAAACAAATGAGTCGTTATGCGAGTTATTGGATTTAAAAATGTATAAATAGTATGCTACATAACCCACTTGTTTACATGGACAAAAGATTTATTGTACTATTCCTTTAATATAATCTGTAGTACTTTAAACAGAAATCATACAAGACCAATTTGGGTTAAACACAAATTTCTGTAGCTGGCACCACAAAAGCTTTGTATTGGGCGCCCTCTTGGATACTGCCACATACTTTAATGTCTCTTTAATATCAATTAAATTGAATTCAAAGAAATCAATCTGAAATCTGAAACTCATGGTTTTCTTGAATTGTGTTATAACTCGAATAGTTAGATATTAAATTGAACTTATTGGTTTTCCTCATATACGCTATGGACTTTCTTATACGCTTTCTATGGACTTTCTTTAGCAACAGAAAAAGCTGTATGGGCTTGTAGTGTGGCTGTGAGTGTGGGTTGAAATTATGCAAAAGTTTTTCAAACAATTGAAACCATATTGCAAAACTTGCATTAACACCTACTTCATGTTATAGAAGTAACAACTTGTTGCAATACGCATTGTCTCGGCAAATCACTTTTAGAATCGTTCGATGGCAAGGATTTTGCACAATTCAATGGTTGCTGTGTGAAGATTTATACACCCCTATAAATCTTATATTATTGTTATAACGCTTACGTTGAATTCTGGTTATGAAAAATGAACATTTTCCGAAACTCCGGGACGCAAAATTATCATGACTCATTATAACTTTTATGGTAGGTGTTCCCGAAATAGTAGCATAAGTATGTTTCTGGTGGGAAAGACACTGATATATTAACAATATAAAACACAAGTTGCTCCGATAAATTCGACAATTCCAATGTGTCTAACCCTCATTTATTATCCGCTGTGATTTATAACATAAGTGGTATTCGAAAATTTGTGTACTATTTGGAATATATATTTCAAAAGTTTCAGAACATAATAAACTTTTCGCCTTCCTCGGCATAACAATATATTCTTTGCCTCTCATACAAGGATTGCGCAAAGGAATAGCAATATATCTCATTATGTTACTAACAACTTGTTGACTTAACCTGTTAACCAACATTATTTCAATGAGTGTCAGCAATGATCCAACCGCAAAATAACTTGGAATTGCTTTTTGTGGAGCTCGTTTCTAATAAGACTAATTGATGCGGATATACACATATTAGGATTTGGCTTGTATTCATTGTAGCTTTGAACTTGGATATAGATTCAATGAGAGTATTTTATTCACTTTCAACTATAGTCACCAAAGATATATCCGGGCAGACATAAAAAACCATTTCCACAAAGTATTGCTTACCACAAATAACGAAATGATCCAGAACATAAGATTAGCCCTTCGCAGGACATAAATCTGACCCTCGTTTACAAAAAAGGCATAAAAAGGTTCTTAGAGGTTTTCGAGGGACAAGAGTTGTCAGCAGTTTTCAACTCTTTAGTACCAGTAAAATATATTTTTTCTACTCGGAAGTTACCCTTGATTTACAACAGCTGATATCCTTAAAAATTGGTTCAAATTGCGAAGAAACATACTTTTTACTCCGAAAAGCTATAACCACATACGGATTATGGATAAAAATCTCCTTAAATATTTCTGAATGCTTCTTTTATGTTATCCTGATGTGAATAAGTTCATTGAGATATTGACAATTCTGGGAAAAATTTTATCGATATCTTAAAATTCATTCTTGGATAATTTTGAGGCATGTGATAATAAATATTCCAGAATGTTTGTAAATTGTATTTCCGTTCCGTGTTTGTAAACAATAGCCTTCAGAAATCTGATGAAGATACAAGACACGAGAAAAGTTTTCATTTGTTACTTGTTATATGAACTTAACACTTAGTTGCACGTTTTAGCATATTCAGTCACAATCTGGAGTTTTCCACAATAAGGTGTTTGAGCACAAATTTCCAGTCTTCAAAACTGATGTGCCTTCTAGAGCTAATAAAATATGGAAAATATTCTCCAAAAATTAAGACAAAAGAATATCCAAAAGGATGGGGCTTTGAGCTCGTAAATACGAGTATCTCTTGTGTCACACAGGAAAGGTTTTATTTTTATCTAAATTTTACACCCAGTACGTGATTAAGCACGTAATATACAGTAACCTAATCATAACTTTTTCGCCACGTGTGATGAGTTTTTAAAGCAAATACACCGAATTCCATTACGTGCTAACCGAACATACTCAAATCCCTCAACGTTAGTATGCAAATCATATCCAAATTTTAGTAGGTATACCATCAAAAGGTGGGTTATCGTCTATTAACTGCTGTAAATTTAACATTGCCACGGGAATTCGTGATAGGGTTTTGTTACTACCACTCAACAATTTTTAGCGACAACGGAACCAAGGAGACAAACTTTTTTTATAAAGTTAAGCTTTATCTTCGTAACTCAAATATGGCTCAAAACGGGATAATCATGTCTGATGTGTATAAAACTAAAACGGAACCTTAATTTTGGTTTTGGGGTTTGTATGGTGCTGTCAGCATGGTGGCTTTTTGGTAATGATTGAATTTTGCACATTTGGATTAACAAAATTATTATTTTTTGACATGTTACACGTGTGGAAATATCAAAACCACCAATACTTCCAGTAAGTCAATTAACTCAAAATACATAAAGCCAAGACGACATTATAACCAAAAATGGTAATAAAGGTAGTAGGAGGTTTGGCATAAATCCTGCTTACATGCTTTAAATGTGATTAGTTCTAATTTTTAAGATATACTGATCTCTCTATTATTCGTTTCGAGCCAAGTAAGATTTAGTTTAAACCAGTAGTATTTCCACAAGTGAAACAATTTGTGTTCAGAAATCACCACCAACGGGCTTTATTTGTTTACAATGGCAGAATAGTAGCTCAAACGTTTAAACTTTACTGAAATTTTAAGGCAATATCAAAAATAAATCGCTTAAGAAAACACAATCGATTGGATAGATACTCCTGAAGATAAAGTATATTTTACTCCATTTCCTCTTGCTGCTAATGTAAAACCATTTTATATTCCATGTGATAAAGTTAGTTCTGAACACTTCATTTATTTGAACAAATTGCCAAGAAAACATTTGATGTGTTTTGAAATTTTCACGCTTGTGTAGGCATCAACCGTTATCGAAATGTCAAACTGAAAGCTTAAGCCTTAAATCCATTCATACATGTTTCAACGTAAGAGCTAGGCATGATATCCTTAACAGTTTTATTTTTAAAAGCATCATTTCTGTGTAGCATAGATCCTACCTGGTATAATAAATCAAATAAATCTAAATGCGCCTTGCATGTGTTTTCATTAGTTTATTTTAAACTAAGCTGCTTGATGAAACTTCTACATAAATGTTTACTAAACAATTTCGCTTCAATAGAATTCTCTAGATTCTCAAGCAATGCTTCAGATGTTATTCCTCGTACAAAATACTTGAAAGTCCCTCTCTAAGTTAACATTAGAATTCTGTTAAAATTTTCTAGAATAAATTAATTCTTGTGAAATGCCACGCGGAAGTCAAATTCATATATTTTTTTAAAAAGATTTAGCAAAAATTCTAACAAAATTGAAATTTTTACGAAACCAAGAAAACCCTTGAAAACATTGAAACGTGCCATTATAATAAAAAATGAAATTGGGGATTAGCCAAAACAGTATAACCTCATGACCAATCAATGTACAGCTTCGAGGTTATTGTCGCAAGATATTTTGGGAAACATTTTTAGGAAACAGTCAATACCATGAAATTATTACGAATTCGTTGATTAAGGACTTACGGAGAATTTTTCCCAAAATTGGGGTTTTCTTAAAATTTGTCATTCCCAAAATTCGAATATTTACCATATATTGAATATGAAATGAAATTTTCCAGGAATAACTTTCAAACAATATCAATATCTTGTGAACTTTGCCCTTTGTTGATGGAACAAAGAACTGAATGCTTTACAAAAAGAGCTGTTATTGGATTATTTATCCCATCAAAGAAGCAGAATGCTGTAATAAATCTCTCGTGAAATTGACGGTTTTATGCCTATTATGCTACATTGAGGCAACAAAGATATTCATAACCGTGCAATTTATTTGGCATTTTCATTATTTAGCCTCTTTGAAGCCCGAATACACCCCTGTACTGTTTTTCACATAACACATGTTGAAGGAACTTCTGCTGGGATGCCTTCTTTATGAAATTTCATTTATCTTAATAACTTTCCATACAAATTTGGTAATATTTCTTCATATTTTGAAAAGAAACAGTTGTTGGAAGTGACACGACGTATGTAGCTAGATGCAAATTGAATACTGGAAGCTATATTCTTTTAAATAACCAAATATATCTTATACCACAAAGCCTCGATGTTGGTTAAATTGAGTTTATCATCCTTTCAGTAATTATATGTTATGTATCAAGTCGACTAAACAATTAACCATCATGATGTCCCCGCATGGTGCTGATATCCGAAACTCATTTGTATCATGTGATTAACGTTTCTAATTGCTACACATTACCTGACACTTATCGACAGATAGATTCCAAATAACAAATAGAGGGATTTCAGCAGTAGTCTGTTATAACCCACGGAGTAATAATTACAGGAATGGAATCAATTTGCTAAAACTATTTCGGATAATAAAGTAGACATTGTCCACTATGTGGTTACTTCCACTGGCATGAGCCCAGATATCTTATGTTACCTTCGAAACCATCACTAGCGGAATTCGAATTTTTTGATTGCTTTCTGAAATTTCCATCTTTGTAACTCACCAGAATACTAATGGTATTCCTCTCAAAGTCATAGTACACAATATAAGCGCGTCTTTTATCGTACTGAGCTTATCAATAATGTAAAAGTGATTTTATTCTAGTACTGTTAAAGTTAATTTGTCCTATTTTGTTACTTTGATTTGTCTGTCGTAACACATAAATAATTTACTGATTTGATTTCAATTTAGGAAGGAACAATATAAATAAATGTTCTGCAGTTTTCTAGGCGACATTTCCCAGAATTCTTCAAATATTCATTATTATTTCCTCGTAACGTGGTGGTTATTGTTTCTTCTTTTATTCTATTCGTCTGTGTCCCGAGGCCTTTTTGGATAGATTTCCAATGACGATGAAAACACAAGATTTCGCAGAATTTTGTCACCAAACACAAATTTGATACGAATTGTGATATCGTGCTATTGTGTCGAAATAACTATTTTGTACTATACAATATTAAAATTTAATTTAGTTCAATAAATACATATTTTGAAAATAAGCAAAAAGCTGGAAACTGTCCGTATCGTCTGGCTAAGTTAAACAGTGTCCCGTGTTGAACTTCAAATGAGTTTTCTGACATTATACCGAGCAACCATCCGTTGAAGACACTTTAAGCGTTTTCCAATAAATTAAATACCAAATGGATTTTTAGCGAGGTATGCTTTGGTAAAGAAGTGTCCTTAATCCAAATTTAAAAAAAAAACTCTGAACACAAAAAGCTTTCCCAATTTAAAACCAATCACATTATCTCAATATCTTGATTATTTGTATTAGTATTCATTTGGGTCATTGATGGATCAAATTAATTTTCATTTCCTAAAAACTCTCCGTGAATTTAGTTCTCAGAAATTTTACAATTCATTAAACTTTCATGCTCGCTTGGCTGATTTCTTTGTCTTATTAACAAATTATGTTCGTTCCGATCCTCATTTGCAAAATTGGAGAAGAAGGACGCAACTTATAGAATAGAGGAAGTTTTAAATTATTTCATGTTGGGCGCACAATGTTCTCCGTGGAAAGATTCTTTGTCATTTCTCTGATTATTCAATGTTTGGAAGCCAATTATGGAAATGACACCCAAATCTCGATATTTTGTCTGAATTATATCCCATCAAAAGTAATTAATTTATCTATATCCCATTACTCGTTAGAACAAGAGAAGCACAAAACTCTATTACTCATATAATACAATAAAGTAACTGCAACATCGAACGCACTTCAAATGTTTCGTTGAAATTTTTGTTAAATTAACTAGGTTTATATCAACAATGAACAGAGATCTAATAAGGGAAAATTGATTTTGAAATCTAAAGAGGGTTTATTAGAGATAATATAATCGAATTCACCCTGACAAAGGTAAGACGATGCCAAACAGAAACGTACGAAAACACATAAACCTCTTTAAAACCTTATTTACTGGACAATTATCTCAGTTCATTTTTTTGGTCAATATCTGCATTCCAGAAAATGACATTCCCTCCTGTCAAACAAACATTCCCATCCTCGCCCTCAAAAGAAAATGAGAGAAGTCGCTTTCTGCTATTATTGAAATTATAGTTAGCAAAAAGCTCAAGTGCCCGTGTTCTAATATTTTTCAACAGGACCCTCCTGGCGTCATAAGTAGGTACTGTTTTATAATCGTGGGTATTTCATAACGAGCACTGATTACGACACGTTTTTCAATTTGAATTTTACGTGCTTTCACTGTAGAGGAAATCAAATTATTAAAATCAGAGCATTAAATTTTACGCTTCGCCAAATTACTTTCGTGTCCTTAATGCTACATTTAGGCATCATATCTTAAAGATTTAGGCAACTTCTATCCCTCGATGACATTAAATGCGGTCACAGAATTCTCAAAGAAAGTACGGGAACATGAAATGACTAAGCTACGGTTTTATGTAGAGAAAATTAAATTACCTTGCTCTTGTAACGTTATTAAGGACTTCTTATCGAACATGGTCTCCTTGCAAATATTTCCAATACATTGAGAAATTCACTTTCATTATATACAAGTTTGACTTGTTCCATCCTGGAATCTAGATATATTAACGTCAAAAGTTTACAGAAACTTCCTCTGGTTAAATTATTTACGACAGGTGAATTTGAATAATACCTGGAAATTAATTTCATTTATCTATGCATTCAACATTTGAAACAGAAATGTAATATTGTTTTAAACTTTTAATACGACTTGTCTCGATTTAATCCAAATTCATTTTATTTTGTCTAGAAAGGAAAAATGATTTAATTCCAGATGCTACCAGGACGACAAAGTTAACAACGTGCAAAAACAATCCAAATTGTCACATATTTCAAAATGTAAAATTTTGCTACATTTAAAAGTGAGGAACGGTAATCTTCTTATCCAAATCTTAGTTATAATTATTGTAGAAATTCTATCTGTCCTTCACTGTTTCCATCGAGCTTTTCAATGTTCCCGACCGTGTTGAATATATAAGGATGCTAAAAAGTAATACATAAAACTCTTGTAGCATCCAATTACTTCGACTATTTGAATTTTATGGGAAGAAAGGCGGAAAATCAATTGGCTACTGTGAAACTACCGCTGAATATTCGCGATAAGTTTAGTCAGTGAATGAATACGAAAAAGGATGTCAATATTTTCAGTATCAATAAATTTCGTTGGTCTCATTTCACACCTTCAAAATGCAATCTAGTGCAAGTGCAATGCATTTCAGAGGAATCCGGAATGATAAATTATTATGCTCAATATTTTGGTTTCGATTTCACGTTCAGTTGCTAATGGTTTTGCAATTTAGTGGCTCACTTAGTCGGAAAAGATACGAATTTTATATGGCGTAAGGATACTTTCAAATATCCTCTAATTGATGAGTATATGTTCGTTCCAAGAGTGACTATTTTCGATTTTAGATCCTGAATCCTTGTAAACATTATATTTATGGTTCGGAAGTCACAGAGTTGTAAGAAAATCTTGAATTCCACTTACGGTTGAATGGTTATGTATGACAATCTGATATAAGGACTTTCTGAAAATGTCTATGATACTGTGATAAAAATAGACACAATTGTACGTCAAATCAAGTGCTTTCAAGAGCCTTTTACCCAAACATTCTGATTGAAGCATGATTGCTTCCACTTTAACGAAGAATGCCTTTTCTCTTCATATATAGAAAACTAGGAAAGAGATTTTGTAGGTTTAGATATGTAATGAAATCACAGAGTAATTCAATTCCCTGGCTTATTTTTCAAATGGAAAAGAAAAATGAAAAATCTCGGTTGGAACAATATGGAATTCGTGACTTGACTGTGATTTCATAGAGCTCACTATGATGAATTGTAGATAAATAACCCGAAAATTAATCCTGCTGTATATGAAGAGTTATTTATCGGTTACAAGAGTATCCCAGAAATATTTCGTTAGTGGAAAACTTCCAAACACTCCTCGAATCTCAATGCGATGATAACGTTCATTTCGACACAGAATATCTTCTTTGTGATAGAAGCTATTTGAGTTATTTGTTCAAATGTTACGCTATTCTCCCGGTTACAGGGGATATAGACCGAGTTTTCAGAATTTCGAAAATCTGCTACCTAAAATTTGAGCTGAGCTCTATAATTTCTACGATTTAATGTATTCCTTTTTATTGTAAAGTTGGTCAATATATCAGCAGTCTTTAATTCTTCAGATTTATTCAATTGGATTTCCTTTTCTATTGTATATGGAAATAAATGTCCTATAAAAATGATTTTGGGAAGTTTGCACAAACATATTGATATCAGTTGAACAAAATTTCTATTTGAAGGACATTATTCCAGTGAATTTTAGAATGCAAAATCTAAAGAATACATCTTCAGGCATTAGTAATAACTTAATAGAAAAAAAATAGAATGGTAAATTGATTATTATTGGATTATTACCAATCCTTGAGAGAAGCTTTAGAGTCTCCTCATCCAAGGAAAATTCCACGTAGCTTCTATAAGAATTTTCGCTGGAAATATTTTCTCGTAAATATTTCGTGAGATAGAATTCCTAGAAGGATGAAAAAATTTTCTACTTTGAAAAATAAATTTTTTTCCATAATTTCTCTACGCAACTTTTCCTGCCGTAGATTCTTGAATTTCATTACCAATTTTAAAGCTACGTCGACATTCCATTTGTTTCGTGTAATTTGATCGAATGATACCTTAAAAGTTGAATCAATTTTGGAAAAATAATTTTATGAAAATTGTATTTGAATTTAAGTTCTGAGTTACCTCACGAAATTGAAATCCCATAATTGCTTGAAACATAGGAAAAAAATTTGCTATGGTTATATGGAATACATAGGTTTCATGTGATTCGGCTATCATGCAGCAGGAAGAAATTCGGACAGTAAAAAGAAAATGTCAAAATGCTATAAGGGTCAAAGCTGTCTGGCATTTAACCGTTCATTAAAAATGTTAAAGGCTAAGTTTATAACATGCTATCACAGCAATGACTTGTTAGCTCGTTAACATCTGTGTTTCGAGTTGGCAATGAGAGCTATTAAGTTTGGCCAGACACATTCGCCTTTTAGTTCTTTGAACTTTAGGTTCATTTGGCAATTACAAAAACCTTTTGATTCAAGTAGTGTTCTTGGTTCTTCAGTCCACACTCATTGTGTCCTCATTACATAAGCATGGTGCGTTGGAAGTGAGACGACAATCTGTCTGGGTTTGAAAGCATCCTGAATTCAATTACAATCCGTAGAATGTTGCCCTGCTCAAATGAATAATTGATTTCCTTTAATATGGCCTTAATGATCCTTTAATGGAAGCCCATGAAATGCTTCGACTTTGAAATTGGATTCAATGGATTATCTTTGGAAGAAAATTGTATCGATAAGTAGAAGTATTTCCATATATTTCCATTCAAATGTACATCTAGATTCCGAGAATATTTTATATCTTCAAATACGAACTGGCTCGATATTCATGGATCAAGTTGATAGATTCCTGTAACTCAAAGAATTTTCATTGCTGATTGCGATTATTTCTATGTTGAGACCAATCAATCACCGAGTTCTAATGAACACAAATTAAACTTTTATATACGCAATAAAATTACTAGCAAAATATCATTTTCATGAATAACATGTTAAATGTTCACAGCACATATGTCTTCCGATTGAATTTTTGTAGTCCTTGTCCAACCAAAATGAATCATCTTTTGCAGAGTGTGTGGTGTTTGAATTACGTAATAGATACCTTTTTCAATAAATTTATGCAATTCCCTTAAACTTGACTAAAATTTACAGCGACACACATGAGAACATGGAGACAAAAATTTATGATTATTACTCCAGGATAACACTTAAATTTAATGATTGGCATGAAAACGGGCAAGGCGAGAAAGCTTCATCATAACAATACGCCATCGAGATGATCTTAGAACATTTTATTATCTGTTTAGAATCCCCTGAGCCATTAATGACCCTTCATCAATGTTTCATGTCTTTAACCAAATTTCCTTTATAAATTTGAGGAATGACATCATCGTATCATCCCAGTTCATCCCACATTCTCAATATCCTTTCTGTGTTGCTTTTGGTACAAACATCAAAAGCTTTTGATACATGTTTGACAATATTAATAGCGAAGTTATATCTTCTAATGTTATAAAGAATGTTCTACCTTCTTCAAAGTCAAAGTCGAAATTTCACTGAAGAATATCTCCGGTATTTCTTGATGTTTTTGAATTCTGATGTTTTACGAATAACTTCTCACGCAGATCCGAAGCACCAAACAGTTTGAAATAGATACTCTTGTTGCCTATATACATAAGTGGTTTTGCATTCGTTAATAGAAGAATATGTGTGTTATATAATTTTGATTAGACTTGTGACCTGATTCTTACACCTACATGAATCCGCTTGGAAAAGCCTGTGAATCCGCTTGGAAGAGCCTGTGTTTGATAATTGTCGAGATGTGAGATGTTTCAAAACAATTTTATCTTGAGAATTTCAAGGAACTGAATTTTTAAGTTGATTGAATGCTTTTCATCTTGTTTCCGAAGTAATATATTCGAAGAAATGTTTCGATTTCTTAAAAGTTTTCCGTAAATATGAGGCAAAGGTTTCCTTATGCACGCATCAACGGATTTGTTTAGAAAAGACTTATTTAACCGTCAAATCCGAAAAAATCAAGTTCAGGTTCTTTTATTCATCGGCAGGATTACAATCCAATGTAGCTAAGCAAATGAATAAGTTCAACGGCTGAGTGATCCTTTGTTGAGTTCTCGTTAATACCTTTTTCAGTAAAATTATATGAAGGAATGTTATTAAGACTAAATTCAAAGTAAACATTCATTTTTTCAAGATCCACAGGAATATATTTGTGAGCCAAATGAATACTTCCCCAAACCCACAAATAAATTAGTTTCCTCAGTTGAATGCTCAACACATTAATTTGAATTGATGGAAATAAAGCGGTTATTTTCAAAAGAACCGGAAAAATAAGGACACTCAATAAAATGATGTGATCAGTTCCAAGGATTTTCCCTACGTAACAAAAGTGTCCTTGTGATAAGGTAACCCTACAGTTGTTGGTTGGAAAATTTTCTAACCACTTTAAGAAATCTTTGGGGCTTTTTTTGGCTTTTTTTCCTATCAACATAAATTTGCGATAAGTTTTATAATATTTAAATCAAAAATTGTATTAACGATAAGAACTCGATGTAAATAGATTAAGTTAAATCAAGGAAAAATTTGGTAAGTAAAACTGTTTGATTTTAAAGCTGCTATAGTACCAATAAATTTCTTTTGCTTTTATTAAGATAGAAATAAAGATTGTTAAAGTTGATCACGGTAACTCTACAGATTTTTTTCATAGACACTATTATATTGATGGTATGCCATTAGACGTGTCAATAAGATAACTCAACTGAACTAGTTTTCATTTCTCCACAACAAATTTGAAATTTGAGATCTCTGAGAGAGAGCGAATTCAGTTTTCTCTGTACTGAAGTTGAACCAACTTCAACTTTCGTGCGGAAGATTTTCGTTTTCACCGTGAATGTGTTCCGCGTCGCGTCGTTCAATTTGTGGATTGTTTTAAAAAGTGCGGCAGATTCACGACGAACGAATGAATCATGAGCAAAGATACTCTCTTCGCGGCAAATTAGTTCTGCACGCGCCGAACGTTTCAGCTTGAGAATTTCAGCTTGAGCTGAGCTCTATTATTTCTACAATTTAATCTATTCATTTTTATTAGAAAATTGCCTAATTGCTTCATCCAAAATGTATTTTCAACCTCAAGATGAATTGAGCAGAAAATATATTTTTAAAATCGGTTGAAAATGTAAACAACTCAATAACTTTGCGGAAACCTTGAAAATTTTCCGTAATTTTCAAAAGGTATACGAAAATATAACCCTGAAAAATAAGAGAGTTGTTTATTTTGGCTAAAACTTTCCAATAAATCAGTTCGAAGAACCAAAATAGTCCTGGAAGGTTTACACATTCCTAAATTAGCATTTTTTCTATTTCAAATCAAATGTTAATAAAATTCCTGGATTTCGTGTTAAACCTCCGAGGCAAGTAGAAAGGTTGCTTTGTTACAGAAATGTTTTTACATTTTCCTTCTCCTTGGATTTTGAGTTCTACTAGAAAGAATTTTATAATTATAACACAAATGTTTCCTTTCCAGTTCATTGTTCGTTTTCATGTTTAAAATACAATTTCCCGCGATCGAAAGAAGAAGAACAATTTTTTACTTTTTGACAATTTTTAACGTGAAACGTCTTTCCTCGCGTTGAGTATGAATTTTCATTGGTAGCCAGTCTAACTTTGTTGTGTTACAAAACACCGCCATAATTCAATAACTACGAGACTAATAATGCGAAGCAAAGGTTGAGGTCACATTCGATTGAGCATATATGTGTGTTTATTGTGCAGCGTTTGTTTTGCCCATAAAGTCATCGGGCTAGTGTAAGCACCTAAGCGTGTCTATTGTTAATTAATGTTGTGTAGAACTATAAATTAGTCTAGCGTAAGAACGCTTTTAGCTAGTGCGTTCATTCGAGTGTCTTTGTTACGAGCCTAAAAAGAACTACCAGGACCTAAAGTAAAACACTGAAATAATCCGCTGAAATATAAGGAAAAATCGGTATTAAGTGGATGATAAATGAAAGATATCGTCTCATATGAGTCGTAAATATACAATAAAATGCAAATCGGAGAAATTTCGCATCGAAACGATTTTAAAAAACCTAAAATGTGATGTGCCGAGGAAATGTCAGAACTACGGTAGCATCGAAGAAGAAATGAAAATAAAGGCGCAGAACAATAAACTTGTGATTTTTCTAATAATTCTGGCATCAGTAAACTGTATAGTTCCGTCTTGTCATAAATTTAAATTGGAACCATATCTATCTTCCGTCAAAATAGATTCTATGTGAGTCCTTGATCCTATTTTTCAATAACAACGAAAATACAATCTCCAAACCCACAGGCAAATATACAATGTGACACATAGGGCATCAAAAACCTTTTTATACCTCATATCGTGTCCTTGGAGTCTTTCATAAACAAAAATTTATTCGAACTGTAAAACTGGAAGAAGAACACGAACAAACACAAAAAGATTTCATTGAGCCTGCTAGGCGACAAAGCTGCCACTTTATGACAAACAACAAGATTACAATGTGATAGAGAAGAGGAACAATGATTTTCAAGTTTCCAATTCTTATAAGAAATATATTGTATCCTTGAATATCACCCTTGATTAACTACAGTTGATATACTTAACTACCAGTTGAAAACAAACCGAAATCTATTTTTTACTATTCATGGTCATAACCACATATAAGATGTCTATGAATATCCTCTTCATGTTCAAGGATATCATGAAATATGTTCGAAATCTTGGAAGGAAATTCTGGATCCCTTAAACTTCTGGCCAATTGAAGCCATAAAATTGGTTCAATCGAATTCCTGGAGGTTGTAAACTGAAGATGATTTTATGTTCCAAAATACAAATCCGAAAAGAAAGAATAGAATGTTATTATAAAGAATATTGCTGCACAGTTGTTTAGGTACTCTCATAAAAGACTGTCTAGCACAGATGTTCATATACATATTAATAACGTGTCTTACTCTTCAAATCCTTGAAGTGATTGTAAATCGAAAGAATTCAATTCAAGGTATTGAGAATATGATGTGATCCTGAGAAGTCAGTATTTCGACACTTACTGAAACCTTCTGCTATATATTTATCTATATAAAATTGAGATATTCGTTTACATTGAACAGATATAGTTATTTATGTTGGTAAATAAATTGAAAGATGTATAAAACTCGAAATCGGTTTTTTGGATATTGGGTTGACATTGTTCGAATGGATTCTCCCGAACGAATGGGCGAAGTAATTTAACAAATTAAAATGCAAATATTTCCAAAAGTTCAATACTGGACATGTGAAACGGGAGTTGCCTTATCCTTTTTGCGTAGGAAACAGAAAACAATTACTAAATCGATACTGACAAAGCTTCAATTTTTTAAATTAAATTGCATCGATTAGGCGGACATGAAAATGTTTTCCTCTATCAAATGCTAAACTGATTTATGTAGTTAATCACTGAGTGTTTTTCAGATATTCTGGTAAAAGTAATTATTAAATAGCACAAATCGTTGAAGTTAGGGACATGAAAGTTGATGATTTCGATTATAAGATTCTTTCATTCCCGATAGGTTTCACCACGATTCTGCTAATAATATAAGAATGCGTACTCTTAATATACAAGATACTACCGTTTTCAATGAAGTCCTAACGACTTCTTTAAAATCAAGATTTAGGCGATTCATCAAGTTTGAAGATTTAGGCGATTCATTCACCGGCTTAGTAGTTTCCATCTAATACGAAGTGTATTATCCTTGCGCCTGTTTTGCTTCAGGTAGGTAATGAACACAGAGGTTTGTTTGGAAAGGTAATAAACATGGCCAACGAGGCTATACAATAATGGGTCTGAAACAATTTTCGAAAGCTTCATTATCAGGTTAAGTTGTGGATAACGATTCTTACCTAATAACATTAGTCCGAGTATTGAACATACATAGTATAATGAACCGGAAATCCATTCTTTGGAAGGTCGTCTTCTCATTAGGTAATTTACAAAATTTAGTTGGCATTTTGTATGGTTTCTGTTAATGAGTACTCACAATATCCAAACGATACTAATTAAACGCCTAAGTTTCAAAAGGTTATCTTTAGAAGAAACATCTAGAGGAAGTTTCCTTGAAACATGATTGGGTAACTGCTGGCGCCTTAGATTCGTGTCTTGATTAAGTCTTTAACTAAACAAATTGGGATACACAAGAGTGTGTTATCATTCAGTTTAATTGATACAAATGGTCGCCAGAGTATGATATCAAAGCTAATGTAGCCATTTGGAATTGAGATATCCGCTACAAGTTTTAAGGAAGAGAAATCTTATTCTAAGAAATGTCTGTTATTTCCTGAACAAGGGTTTTTGTTAGTTGCATCGAGTAGTTTTAAAATATTTCATTTACATAATTAGTTGGAGGTTATCATGAATGGTAACGTTGCAGGATATTGAGACCGAGCAACACGTGTAGGATAAGTATCAGAGAATTGGATATTTACTATAGAGAATGTCCTGGATTTTCAAACACGTTCATTATTGGGATAAACATGTTTATTTTTGACGGAAACTTTTGGTATTTTTCCTTTCTATCATGTCAACGCGCTTCATGAAAATCAATTTGATTTCGTTTCGTGACCCGATATGTCGCCAAAGGGCGGAAATGCACAAGGAATAGCTTTTGCAATTAACAATTTCACGCTCGTTATTCATTTGCAGGGTTGAGCAATTAGTTATTTCATAAAATTCCAATTTTTCACGTACTCCAGCCGTGAAACCTTTCGGAAACCCAAATATTTTCATGTAAACAATGCCAGGAACCGATCATGTACAGTGAACCGAATTTCAATAATTTTTCTACCTTTTTGGGTGCACATTCCTTAAAATATTTTCCCATTTTCAGACTAAATCGTCCTTCACAACAGGAAGAATTCGTTCTGTCTGGTCTTTCACCATTAAATTCTTTGAAAATTGAACTTCGCTGGTATTTATCCAACAAATGTACGGAATTTTCAGAAACCATTGTGAGGGTTTTGAGGGAGGCATATGTATAGAAAATGTACCATATTTCGAGATCAAGGTTGTTAAGTGAATTTAAAAATTTGTACCCGAAATTCGAAGCAAATTAGCTTCAAGTCTAAAAGAAAAGATAGCCCCAATGAGAGAACGTTTGAATGAGTTTGAATGTATCTCTATGTAAGCACGTACATAGATACCAATTGAAGACGCTATAACGTTTACAAATTTTCAATTTTCAGTTGTGTTTCACGGTAATTCAATAATACCTTTGTAAAGGCAAGGAGCAAGGAAAAGGTTCTTGAAATGGTTTCTGGGAACAAATATGGTCGATTTTCACGAATTTTTTCCCACCGTACAATTTATTATCGTTCAATTTGTGCACGAACGGCGGGTACTTTTGGGGATTACAATAAAATTTTATTGTATTTTTAAGATTGTTTTTCTTTTTATATAGAATTAGTATACAGAAACGGACACTTAATCTTCAGGAATGTCCTTGGAGCGTAATGTTAAGAGATAAAAATTGATTTCGGAAATGGGCAACAGATAAAATTGAATTCCTCGCAGCCGTGATGACATTTGCAGATTTGTTCCAAAAAGGCCTCATATCATACAATCCGATCAAGCATTTTAATGTGTGATAAGCAAAGTTTTACCAACAACCTAACTCTGGTCAAACACAAACACGAGGCAACTCTGTCTGAATCGCATTGACAGCTGTCTGTTTCATTTCGACAAGGGTTATGCTGAGTCACTAATTAGTCCTGATGATACTATTTAACAAGAATAATATCCAGTAATGACATCATTATAACCATTAACAAGACAATTCTTAGAATAGTTTTCAAGCCTTAAATTATAAAATTGAAGGAATCAAATCTCTTCGTCAGAATCAGTCGTGGGATATGGAATATTTTATTCATTTAAAAAATGAATTCTACCAAAATTCAGATTAAGTTTCGAACTTTACCAAATTGTTGGAAAATTAAACAATGAAATATATGACTGGCTTTCTTGCAAGACCAATTTGTCATAAAATGTGCTCTTCTACGAAAACCATCGAATACCACATTAGGGAAATGGCAAATGAGTGTTATATTACGTTAATATAATAAATGATTCAGAGATGTGGTGTTATACGGGCATAAGTCATTGTAGGCTAATGCATCTGCTTTATAAATTTTGCCTTGAGCACTGTCTGGTCCAGTGAGGTGTGAGTGTTGTTCTTATGTATCACATAGATTTGGTTAACACACCAAAATATATTTCAAGAATCCTAAAATTAAAAACCTGAAAACTATAATTCTAGAATATAATTACACTGCACACACACATACGTATTGTTCGACAGGAACCTCAAATACTGACCAATAAACAAAATTATCTCACTAACATAACTCTGATTATATATAATGTACATATGTACAATCACAATTTAACAAGTTATTGGAAAAAGTTCGGTCCGTTTAAGGAAACGTCAGCTGGTTGAATTCATTTGTTGGTTTCTTTTGCATTTCTCGGAGCTGTTTGATTGATTGGTATTAATATCAAAATAAGACGAAATACAAAAGTGTACAAATTCTTTTTTCAGTTTGTGGAATCCATATTCCTTATACGAATGTTTAATCTTGGAAATTAGATCTAAGGCTGGAATTGTATGGAAGTACATGCTTCTACAATACTCAGCAAATCAATTTTCGGTTGAATGAAGTAGAAGGATTCCTTACGAATGGTAACGAAAATTAAAAATTCATTTGGATGCAAGGACATTCAACGGGTATGCATCTCAGTAATTATTAGTGCAACGCACTATCAGTTTCAGGCCCACACCCTTAAATTTTAATATTGAGGATATTGTAATTTTGTGTTACATCACGCGGAATTGAATGGCAATTCCAATTAAAAAACCAGCACTGAAACATAAAAAGAATGAACATGTTGTCAAATATCACCAACATTAAATTTGAAAATTGTGTTTATACAGCTACATTCGGGGAATGACAGGGAAAGTGTATCATGAAATAAATTCAATATTCCAATAACAACATTGTCGTAAAAGAAATTTTCATGAAATAAGTTTGGCAATTTCAGTTTCCCAAATGCAATTATGGATTTAGAGCCCTTAAAAAATGAATTTTCAAACATTTTGGATAAACAAGATTAATGGCTGAAAAGGTTTCTTTTATCTTCGGGATTTAGAAAATGTCGTTAAAATGAAAATTTTTTATTCAAATTAATTTCATAATGTAAGTGTTCACGGAGTATGCTGGGGACAAAATTTGCTCAAGAATACATACAACTTTGCGGGTAATTTTCAACCTCAGGCTACATGATAAAGCTACCTCCACCTCCGAATCAATTAGAATCATTACGGAATTATGTAGGTTCACTTGACAAACGAGCCACAATAAGAACGTATAATAATTATTAGAACGTATGACGGATACCCTTGTGATCAAACCGTAGCACATCACAGGGCACAAAGGTTATTTGGTAAAAATCATAGTTCCAGTCACGAATTTCTTAATTTTCCACATGAGATTATTCATTTTTCCTTTCAATTTGAAAAATAAGATGAAGGAATTGCATCTGATTTTTTTATGCATCGAATTTTCTATGTTTGAGTTTAAATTAAAGTTCTCACAAAACAATTGTGGAAGAAGAAAACTACTCGATACAAACTTTAAATTGTTTCTATATTGAAAACATGTAGGATCCATTTGCTTTTCATAAGTATCTCCACAGATATCATACAAGGTAATACCTCTTTGACATAAACCCGGCATTGAAAGTATCAACAAATTTCAATATTAAGGGAGATTAATACAGATTAAGGTAGATGCTGTACTAGACTTTGCCAGGTGGAGTAAGAACGAATCCATGAATCTTACGATTAAAGCGCCTGCGAACTTAATTCCGTAGGAGTCTCTGTCAGAAAGTAGCAAAATAAATTGTAAGAATCACTAGGTACTGAATGAAGATAAACCCTTGACCAAATATTGACATAAACCCTTGACCTGCGTGGCGTAAATTATTTAACCATTACAACCCACTTGTGAAACGACGACTTTTCAATTCTCTTAAGAAGCTTCAAAACACACTTTCATGGAATTAAGGTCATGTGACAAAGTGGAGGCTGTAAGAATCTTGAAGAGCAGAGTGATTTCCCTTCCTAGTTTCCTTCTTGAGAATGATGTGACCTCATTACCAATCATCCATGACTTCAGTGTATTTAAAATTGTCATTAAGGACACGAAAGTTAATTTAGCCAAGTGGTTGTATAATATTCTGTCTTTGGTAATATGTTTCCCTTTTTAATGAGTCCGCGTAAAATTAAAAGAGGAACTCGTGTTCTTATCGCTGGACAGCAAATCGAGGTCATGATCCAAGGACTGTCTCTGTGCGGCCAGAAGCTAAATGGTTTTGAATATGAAAGCATTAGACTGTATCAGTGCTCTACTTTTTGTCCGTCATAATTTGCATATTAGCCTAGTTTTCAAAAGTACGGAATACAGGCTTTGAGGCGAATGTTACTTTCCTAGAAGATTTAATTTATTAAGATGGCAGTTGCAGGCCCTTACAATAGGAAAAATTTGCCCCAGGCTCGTGTAAGACTATCTGAGTATTTATGGTGATTCAAAGATCATAGATTTTATTACTTTATGTTATTAGACTTACCAGTTTGAGATGGTCCGATACGTTGTGGGAATTTTGGATAAGATGGTTCGGGTCATGAATGGGTACATAATTTTTTAACGCTTTGGTTACCAAACTACCAAGAACTGTGTACTGATTCATTTGTGAAATGTAAGGACAAAGACCGTTAGAATGTTTAACACGAAATAAACTTTTGTCATTCCTTTTGACTTTTGCTATACTATAGAACAGAAAGGGCTAAAAGTTAAAAAGTTTTTCACAAGAAGTACTTCGGTTGTTTGTTCTCTAGTTTTATGGTTTACCTTACCTTACCATTTGTAAAATACACTACACTACAGTGATGGAGTTTATGATGTCATAAAGACGAAGGTTTGTTGTATGTTGAAGAATAAAACGTTCTTCATCCAGAAGGGATTTTCGAGGGATTCCATGATTAATTGTCTGTGTCGTTGCTATTACCCTTTGCGTTCATTTCAACTCAATTCACTTATTGAATTGTGAGTGATGAGGACAAAGTGCAAATGGTAGACAAAAGTTGGAGTTGGGGGATCATAGATGAGTAACTTGACAATGATGCCACATTATGGAAACCTAAATCAGTAAGAGTGGGCTTTAATTAAATCAAATCAGCAGATCCATAAAAGTTGGAATTGAAGTGACTGAATCACTTTGAAGGTTATCCAATTTTATCGAATGACGTCTATTAAGCTTTTGTGTTTTAACCTTTTCTGTTTTGACACATCATAGAGCCTTCATTCCTCATTTAGATCCGCGTTAAAGTCATTAAAATATTACTAACTTCATAAATCTTAATAATGTAAATTTTATTTTGTGTTTCAGATTCCTGCCGTTCTCAAAAAGGACTAAAGTTTAAGCGGATAATTGATCAAAATTCAATCGCACAAAATGTGTTTAAAGCCATTAGAAGCTCTGTCACGACTAATTTCAGTTTGTTTCATGGCGAAAACCAAGCAAGCGGCTTTAAAAAGGAAAATCCACTTCGGTCCATTAGCCTTGTGCTGAAAATCACAGAGTTACAACCTTATTTAGACTTTTATTCTTCAAACCACAAACTCTCGACACATTAATTGGACCTCAATTCTTGGAATTCCTGTAGTTGAAGTATGATCCTTTTTCCAGGAATCGTCGGATTATATGACAAATTGTCTAGCATGGGAATCTGTATGCGTGCTCGTACTTTTGTAAAACAACACTGACATACACAAAAGTGAGTTTTAGTAAAAGGACGTTTTATTTATGTAAATCACATCTAATACTGCATCAAGGAAAGTATGTCCACGAGAATCTTTTGATATTGATATAGGCATGTACATACTACAGTCACGGATTTGGATCAATGCCAATGCTTACTGTAAAGATGAAATAAATATCTGTTTTCCTCGATTCCAGGAGCAGATGTGAAACCCCGATTAGAAAAATTGTCAGTCCTTAATGAGTTCCGCTCGTTTCATATACTGAGTCTTCACTTTTGATGTTAATTCCACGGTACAAATATACGACTATGTATAATCTATGGAAGCTTTCAAGATTGAATATTCTGTTCTGAAAGTCAGGTTTATCCTTATTCTTCAGATACTGAATTGGCACCATGCATCAAGTACATGGGTACTAGTTGGATATTTATACTCCAGCGTCGAGGACAGTTTTGCAAATTTCCCATGTTTTGAATTCCAAAATCCTTGAATTTTTATGTTCAAAATATGCATGGAATTTTCAAGTGATACTCCCACTGAGTTTTATGTTTTCGAGTTAACGCACTCTCGAGGAAGATTTACATATGCAGCACGGAATGTCACCGCTGTGTCATATATTTCAAATTCAAAATATCCTGTTTGTAAACACATGCATTGCAAACACTGAAAAACATTTTCAAATTTCGCTACCAGAGTTACGGTCTGCAGGTATTGGCCACAAAGTTGTGTTCCATTAAATGGTTGTGTCCTTATCAACATGAAAAACGACTCCACGAGTGTTGGTCTGTTGACAAAGTTTCGGTTTACTAAGGTAATAAATTATTTCGTCCTTTGCGGTTTCAAATAAACTGCATTTTCAGAGTTGTGAAGTGAAGCAACTCCTTTGGTTCACAAAAAGAGTGGTTCCATTATGATTAAACTGGTATTATTGGTAAAGTTCTGGCATTATATAAGGGAGTCATCAACGATAACCTTAAATTTCTAAGAATGAACCAAGACATTTTATCACGATATCCTGGATTTCTCAGAAATCAAAAATCGGGTATTTGTACCTTGAAGTTCCAAGTGTGTCTTGAATAGACGAATAAACATCTCTGGTAGGATAAAACTGTAACGATGTTTATGTAACAAGAAGCTTTTGTGCTCCATTATCTTGTGAATAAATATTTCATGAATGTAGGGAAGTGTCGCTAAGCAAACAATGCAAACACTTCCTGTGTTCTTATACTACACTATCCCTAGGAGCCTGCTAAACAACATTTGTTTATATTACTTTATTGCTTCTTAATTGAACGAAGAGAAGGTAAAGTATTTACTCTGTTGATCCGTAGAATCCTAAGTTCATTGAGCCCTAAAAATACTCTCCTAAAATTATTCTCTCATTTCTTGCAAGTATTGTAGGTACACTTGTATTACCCGTATAGAAAATGTTTGTTTGATTTTGCATCCTGGCTTATAAACTTTGAGATAACACAAGTCCTGTTTGAAACAAATAGAGTAAACCATGTGTTGAAAAAGAAGAAGCTATCAGAAGCTTCAAACGTTTTAAGGAACAGCTTTAGATTATAGAAATTTATAGATATCTGTACTCTATGAGAATAGGATCCAATCAGCAAGATAATTCCAGGCTTCTAACATTTAACTTCTCAGAATTTAAATGAGAAAACACTTTTGTATTCTTAAGAAATCCAATTAAAATTTCTCCATTACTTATTTTCAATCAACCAATATTATCATTAAGGCGAAGTCATTTGCAAAATCAACAGGAAAATTACATTTCACATCAATTACAAATTTGCATTTCAAAGTAGGTTTGGACGTCTCTATATACAGACATTCGATACTTAGGAGAATTTTGACACAGACTTTTACTTTGACTTTCTTTTTAACTCTTTTACCAAGAAATGTTTTATTTTCCGAGTACAGTAGAACCTCGCTTAATCGACCCCGATGGGACCAGGAAGAAGGTCGGGTCGACCAAAAAGACGCATTAACCGAAGATTGAAAGAAAACGTGTTTTACATATTAAAATGCATATATAATTCACATATGTAATTACAAAAATGAGAAATAATTTATATGTACATTATGTATATAATAATTCTCAAAAAAGCTATGTTACGATTGGAAGATAACATTTTCGAGAAAATTTTCATCCTTGGCCGCCCGTGGTTCTAAAAATTGAGTGCAAGATTACCTCGGACCTCGGACCTCGGTCGGATTACCTGGAGGGTCGGATTAACCGGAGGGTCGAATTAGCGAGATTCTACTGCATGTACGATTAGGTGACACAGAACCTCAAGATCTGTCTTCAAGAAATCTTCCTAATTTTTGCCTGTCTATTAGAGAAATTACTATTAATTTACTATTAGAATAATTCAAAAATTATGCGTAGAACATCTGGCTTCGTTTACACAACAAATTTGTCAATTTGTGACACATTAACTGTCAAATTTGATTCCATATTTTCAAGTTGATGTAGAATTTAGGATCGTATAATTTACATCCTCTATAGCCAAGTTAAAGAATAATTTTGAATATATTAGAATTCTGAATTAGATTCCCATCACGTCCTGGTAGAATTCCTGAGTAGAACGTTCAACAAAACAAAACAACATTCTTCAAAACTCCATTTCAAAATTTCGAAAGATGAATATTAATAGTTCATCCTTCGTAAGGATATCAATTGTGGTCTTGTGACTTTAGAAAATCATGTATTTGTTTCCGTTATTTGTCAATTTGATTTCATGTTTGTCAATTTTATTTATTTATATAATGGTCACGGAAACGTTCGCATTCAAATAATGTGTATTGTCAAATTGATCAATTATACTAAGAGGATATTGATTGGATTTAGTTTCTCCAGAAATTGGGTTATCGTGACGTGATCACATAAAACATCAAACTTTTACGGGCTATGTGGCGTACGTGATAAACCGAAACTAGATTTTTCTATCCTCTTAAATGAAACCTTGGGAAAAAGTAAAACTTTATCATATTCTCATATACGAGTTTCGAAGTTTTCAAACAATTGATACTGGTTGAGGAGATAAAGTTTTATCTTCAATCAATAAGCCACCAATGCCAGTAGGAAATTTTCCATAGCCGTATATGAAGCGTCTGGACATAAATTGAAGTTGGAAATTTTAAGCTTTAAGAAGGTTTATTTAGCGAGAATGAAGGACATTTTTGGAATAAATAGACAAGTAAAGAACGTGCATCCTAACACACATATTTCAATTGTAGATCCCCTGTCTACATGTACAATATATTTTCACTTTAGCCATATACACCTCCTATCAAAAGAAAATAAGTAAATTGTAGAAGGTTGGATATTTCATGATTTACAAAATATGGGTCCAGGGGATGCAAGTCCAATAAGGATGATGTCGTCGATCATTGACTTTTTCGATCATTGACCTTAAATAGTGCAATAATACACTAATGGCATCTGAACAGGCGCCTTTGGATTCAGAAACTCGTAACTGAAGAGAAAACCAAACCTTATTCCAAAATCAGCACTTTTCCAATTAAACTAAAAGTTCTCCATCTATAAACCTTATTGGGATAAAAGTATTGGCCATAAATTCTAGAGTTCAGAAACAAATATTTTGTTCTAACAGTTCGGAATACATCTGTTACCTGTGAGTCCTTACGTACAAGAAACGTCGTTCTTTCGTTATGGAACATCGACCACTTCTGGAAAAGTTACGATGTTCCAAGAAGTTGGTGAAATTATTGTAGCTCCTGGAAAAGAAATTCCAAACTGTTCAATGTGGAGTTGTCAAAAAGTTCGGGTATATCTCGTGATCTGAAACCTACTTTATGTAGTATACCTATACGTTGTCTTTTTCCGAATGATGGTACAAAAGTATGTCAAAAGTTTAGAAAAACTTACCACACGAGAATCGCAGGTAAAATTTTACATTACCTTTATCCAAGCTTAAAAGCATATCCTTTAAATCAAGTAAATGCAAATATTATCCGCTTTTCATCAAGTTCTGGCTCATTCTGGTTTGTTGTTTCGTTTTCCAATGCAATTTAAATAGAAAATAGTTCCTTTGAATAATGGACCATTTTAATTGAATTCTCTGTTGACTTTGATAAACAAAGAAAATTTTTATTATTGTTTCAATGCTATTACTATAATTAATATTTGTCCCAATGATACTATTATTAGTATTTGCCCCACTAATCAAATAGGAATTTTTCATACACAACAATGCATGAAATATTTAAAATGCTCCCGGTTATTTCGTGTTGTTTAGCTGAACTTGATACTTGCCTATTAATATTTGCTCCACGCATGTAAGGATTTTCAATATTACAGCCTTCTTACAAACATATGTAGGTAGTCAGTCTGAACAATTGAAACAAAGAAAAGCTCTGAAAGGGAATCAATTTCAACCAAATTCAAATGAGGTTCGCAGACAATTGGGAAAAAAAAGAACGCATAATCTTTTCAGTCGTTACAGTAACTAATCTTTCATTGCGCCAAACTGTAGTTACAATTTTTAATCCGCCTGGAAATCATTCTGTTACACAACAGTTTGCAGTACGTCACAGAGAATTTCTACGAGAGCATAATGGATAATGGATTTAATTTCATCCATCAACTAAACAAACAACTTAACTTTTCGTTAAAGTGGATTAAAGGATTCAGAGAAAGTAAATGCTCGAAATCACCAACAGGAGGAATACAACAGGTGAACTATAACATACCAACATCCAGTTTGATCCCAGTACAATTTTCGTACGCTTAACTAAATGAAACCAATCTTTTCTCTGATGTAAATACCTCACCCTTTCACTCGAGTTGATGAAGGTCAAAATTGTTCTCAGAAATGCATCTGATTTTGTTCAATGTATCCTGAACAATGTTATAGCCACGTAATTTTGTGCACTAGATAGAGTCACATTTTGTCGATCTAAGCGAGAAATGCTTCCACAGGAAACGCAAATTAATTATATTTCATTCTTTAGAAGACATCCTAGAAATGTTAATTAAGAAATAACCAACCCGCTTTGATGCCAAGAAACGGAGAACCACAGTGTCACTAGGTGTGTGTAATATCCTGTACTTTACTATACTGTGTTCCTTTCAACATACTGTAACAAAAACAAAGCTTTAAGTCTGCATTCACCTTATAACGAAATGGTGGCAGGTATTTATCAGACTAATTGTGGTGTTTACTTCATGTTGTTGATTGCTGTAATCAAACGTAATTTGGAAACAATGTTATCGATAAGTGTCAGTCGAGGTATACTACGCTGAAACGTTTATCTCATTAAACCAATTGGTAACGGAAATCTGTGTAGGACATGCTTTCAATATTGGGTTGGTAAACTAAATGTATAGCATGTCATCAGCCTGAGAATTATTGATTCCAACTTTTCAACTTGTGAACCTGGCATTGCCTTTAAAGCAGGGCGCAAGGATGTTCGGGCGTCAAAGATAGGATATAAATATTTATTTTCCTTTTTAACAGTTTTTGAGTGCGAATTTCGTGAGTTCTGACAAACTAAAGTGCCTGTTATGTTACTATATACAACACATATCACAGATTCAGCAAAGAGAGACTATTGTGATTGCTGGCAATGGGATTTACAAACAAATGTAATAAATTGGTTTTAGGATGTTTGTTGAGACATAATGTACATCTACATCTGTTCAACAAGACAGTCCTGTCATTGTTTATTCTTTTATGAAAGTCATGAATATTTTAATGTGAAGTTTGGCAGGTAACGCAACTCTTCCAAAGATGATATGTAGTAGGTTTGGAAGGGCTTCATCCACAATTTCAAGGAATATGGCTTTCGAGCTGCCATATGGCTACAGGTTGTTGAATTTTATATGCCTTGAAGATAATATCAAAATAATTCTGGAAGTATTTCACTGCTAATTCATATATGTTGTCAAATAAATGCCAACGTGATGTCAAAATCTGAAATAAAACACACTCACGCTGCACGTAAACCTATGAACTGCTAATCAAACAGTACACAAAATTTTGTGAAGGATTCTTCTTAACTGTACACGTGCTTTTTAAATTTAAGGACTCGACGTTTGTTTGTCAAGCTACAAAAACTGAAACACCCAAAATACATGCATAGGGATAATAGCTCTTGCCCTGAGTTTATCGTCATTTCACCCGTACATCAACCCATGGTTTCATAAAGTATATCCTGCATCAAAACACTTTGAAGGATTTCATGTTTTGCTCCTATCATAAAGTACAGAATGACTGACACATTGTGAGAGATATTCAAAGGATAAAATGCTGCACGGAATCCTTTTGAATAACTCTACATATATCTACACCACCGTGGAAGTTACGGAATAGTTCGAATTCTTTCGGCAATTTGTCGTTATCAAATAAATGAAGTGTTCAGAACTAACTTCATCGCAAGGGAAATCAAATGGTTACACATTAGCAGCAGGAAAGAATGGAGATTGAGGTTCTTTATCTACAGGAGTATACAATCGATGGTATTCTATATTCAGAATTTCGACTTGAACTTTCTGTGAAGTCAGATCGAAGAACAATATTCAAAAAAGATTGTTCTCTGTCGTTGAAATAGATGAAACGTGCTACGGTTGGAAGCTACTTCTGGACACAAGTTGTTTCACTTGTGGAGGTGCTACAAGCCTGAAAGTAAATCTCATTTTGTATGAAATGAGTAACAGATAGAGCGCCTCATCTTTCTTAGAACTGAATGGAAGACACTCTGACCTGCTTAAGTCCCGAAATATTAAAAACCTCCTACATGAAGGACTATATTCTATAGTTATTATTTGATACGGCTTCGTCCTCCATTCGTCGATTTACTGGAATGTGTGAAGTAGTTTTCATGACATACAGTAACTTTTTAATTCAAATGCAAAGTTCCACAACTTTTTGGAAGACCCTCAAATGCCAGTAAAATTGAAACAAAATCAAAATTGAGGGTCCGTTCTAGTCTTCCACATTCGAGTCATGTTTAATTAATAATGAACACTTAACTTGACTTTATAAAACAACATCTAACTTGAACAGGATCAGTGTTTTATTTAGGGCAAAGGACATTTTGTCTATTTTGTGGTGTTGCCACTACGATTTTTTGAGTGGTTGTGATAAAACCCAATCGTGAATATTCGTGGCATCGTACAATTTACAGCGCTTAATAGACTGTGACCCAGATTTTGACGGCATACCAGAATCTGGATGTGATTTGCATATAATATCGTCAAGGGATTTGAGAATACATGGTAAGCACGTAATGTAATTTTACGAGTAATGGTTTTAAAACTACCACACGTGGTGATACTTTTATGAAAAGGTTAGCGTATGTTCTTAATTTGATTTTTATACAGTCAGTACAGTTTAAATGAAAGTAAACGCCTTGAAGTGTAACTGCTGTTTTATAAATGTTTGTAATTGAATTCCATGTCATATAAAAGGTTATAGTTTATTTAATATAAGAGATGGTGGTAGAAGTTGGAAGTAGTTGAAGTAAATTACAAAACGGATAAATGAAAGTCCTAAAATAGAATGGTAATTTTGGAAACTTCTTTTTCGGGTGGTCTACAATGCTGGATAAAACATCAGCCATCCTTATAAAGTTAATACCTATACCGAAACCGAGACTTTGATCCTATTAAGGAATAGCACGTGTTAGATTACGAGGAACCGTCGTGGGAAAGTGAGGTGTGTGAAAGTATTAATTGGTTTAATGTTCTATTTTGAGAAATGTTTCTTGTAATAGTGAATCAAGGAGTATTCTCAGTAATAAAAACACCCACAAATTCCTAGGAAATATTTTCGTCAATGGAGAGGAGCAGGACTTATTTCGAACATCCATTATATTAGGTACACAACACAACACAAATCCTGCAAATGATTCCTTTGCACTCAAAAACATCAAACAATTAAAATTAATTTTTCGTTAAAGGAAGAGTTACGCAAACTTACAGCCTTATCCAATATAATCCTTGACGCTGAAATTAATACTTCGAAAATGGCTATGGGCGAAATCCTTTTTAATTATTCCAAAAATGTTAAAGAAAGCAAGAAGCAAAAGTTTCCTACAAGCAGCATCCTGTTGAATTTTAATTTTCACCAGCTTAAATGAAATTACGTGGAAAATCCTTTTATCTTCATACAACAACAATAACTTCAAACATTTGCATCGAAGTGGTCAAATGATTTTCGGTTAATTACGCTTATTCGTATCAACTAAATATGCATATGGACATAGTATGATAAAGATAAACGTTATCCACCTCTGACAACTAATAGTAACTTTCACCTAAGTCCTAAATTATTCCTTTATACTACTAGGTGTCGTTTACTTTAAACTATACTTTCAACAAGATAGACTTAGGTATATTATATTACAAATAATTCTTTTCCAATTGTTCCTCCTGTTTTCCATAGAAAATTAATTATGCAACTTACTTAGAACAAAGTCGTCATTTCATGAATAAACGATTTTCAAACCTACATCAATTCACATTGTCTTTAGCATTTAGATATTTCCACGAAAAGTAAACATATCAAAAGAAGCTAAAAAGATGTCTTTTAGGATACGAATTTTTGTCTCAACTGCCAGGAACATATTCTCTTCTGCAAAATATAAAACACTTACCTATACGCTAGGGATGAAAACATTTTGAACCTTTAAGTCACAAAGTATCACAATTTTTATTTTCCATCTCAATAGGAGTTCCAAGAAAGACGAGATGAAGAAGTGTACTTTGCCTTAGATACCAAAAAGCGAATCAAGTCCAAAGAAGGTAGTATGTGCTGTCTCCTCCCAGGATTCAAGAGTTTATCGAGAACCTCTTTTGAGTTATCAATAACAGAAAGTGGATTCCATCGATTTTTGTGATCTACCTGATTTCTACAGTACTTTTCCCATGAACTCGGTGTAGGCGTCTAATAAGAAAATATTTGAACAGCCGTTCCAAAATTCTATTGAAGGCTTTTATGTTTTGCTTAAGATGCTTAAAGAATTTCTCTCAGAAATTACTTTGATCGTGTATTATGAACGCAGGTTATTCTATAGAAAAATCAAAAGTTTTGACATTTTCGAAGATATGGGAGACAGGAGACAGGGATATTTAATCTGGTGACGAGGATCTTTTATGAAGAACTCGAGATCTTTACATGAGAATCCTTGAAAGAAGCTCTACTTAATATAGATAAATATTTGAAAATACTTAGTTCGTGTGAGATTCATCAAAAGAATGTCTTGCCAATCAGTTATCAGATGGGAGGTGTTTCTAAATGTGGATTTCAAATTTGGATTTCATGTACTAAAGCAGCATCGAAGGATTTGTTTACGCAGTAGTGCATAAAATTGATGGCATTCAAGTACCTACTATATTAAATCTGTTGCACAGTGTTTTTTACAATACATATTATACTGCAATAGTCAAAAGAAGCATGATATTACCCAAAGGCATTCATTACGTTTGAAGTCAAAAACAGACATGAGTTTGACTTTTGATTGGAATTGCTGGAAAAATTAAAATGAATCCTTGGGTTACAAAAGAGATGAAGTAACCTCAAAAGAAACGTATCTCGCATTTGACATAAGTTGTTAACAGTCTACTTGACATTTTTAATTAAAGTCTGAATACAAAATTGCGTGTTTCAGAGCTGCGCAAAGTTGCTCCATAGAACATGTTCGTATACAATTATTTCATTTCGTTGGCCTGATATTGTAATGATCCTGATGTATTCCATTGAGCATACATAATATTGTCGCAACATTGTGCTAGGTGCTTTGATTTTCTTTGCAGTTATTTGATTTTATCCCATTCAAATCGAAATTCTTTAGTCAGAATTTGGAAAAGACTTGATGAGACTTAAATCTTTTCACCAACAATCCTTCATTCTAGTGCGAATACACATTTGTATTCAGAAGGGTTTCCCTTTTTAGTACTTTTTCTGATCTCAAATAATATATTAAAACTTTTGTTGGAAGCTTCTGAAGAACCGAAAATGGCAAATTTTAGAGAAACTTTTCAAGAATAAGCAACACTTTGTATTTTCAGGATTTCTATTTGAACTCAACTTTTAACAGCCAATGGATTTTTTTCGAAACAATCTCACTCTCACATCACACACATTTCACATAAGACTTACCCCGTATTCCGTACATATATGATATGAGAAAATAAATTATTTTTCACAGCAAAATTATGTTTTCCCCAACATGTCGCGTTCAAGAAAAATGTTATTGAGCCCGGAAGGACGATTTCCTGACAACCCATCTAATGTGAGCAGGACACTTCATAAAAGTTTGTTTTTAAGTTTACAGGAACTTATTGAATTTGCCTGAAAAACGTTTGATTAAAACAAAATTTGGAGTTTTATTTTGTTGAGTCAAAGTTAGACTGTGACAGTTATTCTCTTCATATTTCCTTTTGAAGTATGTAGATACTTCACTTTTCATTGTTGGAAGAGTTATGAGATTGGAAGATTTATAAGGAAGAATTGTTAACGTAAATCAACGGCAAGAGCGTCCTGAAGAAGTAGAACAGTGATACTTTAAATTAACTTACTTAACTTTCCAAGTTTATTCTAAGAGCAATTAAAAAATTTAGTTAGTTGAAAATTTGGCAGATATTTGTTAAAGTTCTTTCGAGTCGATATTCAACGTTGGAAAGGATAACTGAAGAGACATTGAACGGATGATTCAAATGTTTGCACAAGAAACGTATTTCCAAAAACAGAATCGAAATTTATATCAGGATTCTACTTTGGTATGAAGGTTTATTTTAAGAATTCATGCTGCCATGAGAAAACTATTTAGAGCAGGAGGTTTATTTTGAAGTGAAGTTATTTCGAACATCCTGCTGCATACAGACGTAGCAAAGTGCCAAAGAGAATTTTCGGAATAATAATCGAAAAGCTTACACTTATCAGTGACAATCAAAACCATTTCAAGAATAGTCCTTCACAACTCGACAACATGTGTTAGAGATATCCTTTTGAAGAATAATTGAATTAGGAATTGATTAAGAATATCTAGACTTTGTTCCACAAAAAAAATATTAATTAATTTCGGGCATAGCGGTGTTCCTTCCCGAAATTTCATGGATTAGTTCAAATTGTTTGAATGGTGTCAATTATCATACAAATTAAGACGATTTAATCATTTAATCTTAAATAGTGGGTTCATTTGATGAGAACATCCGAAAATTGGGACTAATTCATATTGAGAACTCAAATCCTTGATTAACCTTGATTAAGATATTAAAAGCTTTTGAAGACACCAACAGTAACACCTCAGGGAATGTCGATTCTTAGTTCTTACAAAAGTATTTTGTAATACATATACACCAGTTATTGAGTAGGATTTTTAAACATTTTAGAAAACTGTCGTACAGATTTTCTCGAAACTATTGAATGACGGAAGAGGTTCTAATTAGCTGGCAGTTATATTGTTCTTCGCCTATAGCTAAGTGTTTCGGCATTGATGAGTTAATTCAATGATCTTCGTTAGGATAGGTACAAGCTTTTGTTTCAAGATTTTGTCCTCGAAAAACTCTTTGACGTAATCATTTAACAATTTGATAAGCTTCAGTTTTGTTATTTAAGTCCTAGAAATTTTCAAACTCAAGATAGGTCCTTCCACGCAAATTCACCTACACACAAATATTATATCATCAAATTGTTCGAAATTAAGCTGAATAAATGCGTATGAAGTTTCTAGTACTTTGTTTTTTTATATATAAGACATCACTTATGTTCACAACGACCGTATCAAATGCAAAATTCAGAAGAAAGTCCTCCAGCGCATTGTGAAATGTAAGAAAGGTATGAGTAATGAAATTTTAAAGGGTACTCAAGTGATCTTGACAGTGAAGAGATGAAAAAAATTGTATATGACCACGCATCCTTCGCGATTAATATAGACAACGAGCCTAAAATAAACTTTAAGGTAATTTTGTTCTAGGTTGTTTTATAAATAACATGCTAAAGAGATCTCGATGAGAAATCCGGAACTCGTGGAAGATTCTCTATTTTTAAAATGTTACATTTATAACCCAATAACCAACTACCATCACTTTCGGTTTCTACTCAACAGTTCATGATAAATTTATTCTTGAGCTGACTTTTAACATTGAAGGATATTCCTGAGATTTTCCGGTTCAAACTGGGACACAGACGTCAGACTCGATTTTATTTACGAAGAGGTGGAATAACGAAGCTGGTTTATTTAGATAAAGCTACATCGCATTCAATTTGACTCGGTGTATTGAAATAGATTTTCTTATATCTCAAGAGATTGTTCATAGAAGATATATCAAGTTGGAAAATAAATTTAATTTAATCTAGAATTCTACTTTCTTATGTTATGATTTATGGTATTCATAGAAAATAAATTATTAAAGTCGTTACATCTTGTCCTGAATTTTCCTTTTATGTGACATCCATCATGATTTTCTTAAGGAACTAAATACCTACGGCAATATTCACAAATAATTGGTACAGAATTTATTAGTAATCTATCAAGGAAATTGTTTTAATTTAAGGGTTTTTTCCCCGAAAGGAGCTCTGCCGGCAGAGTGTGCTAATATAATAATGTGCTATAGGGTTAGTATATCACGTAATTTAGCCACAATTTATGCAGAGTGTTTTAAAGACAATTCTATTTTCTGAAGGTTTATTTCAAAACCGAACCTTTTGTTTTGTTGCTGGGAGGAAACCAGAAACTGTGGCTTGAATTTGCAATTTAAATTAATAATTTCGTCAATATAATGTTTAGGAAATACTTATGCAAATGACTGCTGTGTGGGCGAGTTGGATATTCAACTTTGGACAAAACAATTAGTTGTAATTTCTTAGCAATCACTTAGAACACAAATTTAAATGCTTGAAATTTAACTTTAAATGGTCATTATTTTGGAAAATTGAAATCAAGTCTCATAACTTAATAAGTTGTTTTCGAAACAAGCGAAAATCTTTTGAATTTCCTCAACAGAAATTTTGATAAGATTTCTGCTTTCGGCTTAGGCAGCTTTGCTGAATTCAGTAAATTCTAGGAAAACGATGATATATTTACATGCCTGCATTCAAAAATGAAACATTTCTTATGATAATTTGAAAAGTTTCGTTTGTGTTTTGTTAATTAATAATTAGTTATTTTGTTTACAGTGACGACACATTTTCATACCTCGAGGAAATTGAACTTCCACAATCTATGTTGTATTTTCTCATAATACAAAATGAATTTTATTTGAATGGTATAATTTTCTTTTAAGATTTCCCTTTGCCTTTATTTGTTACTTGGAAATTTTCTGTAACTTTGGATCTTGAGTTTGTGTATATATGAATAATTCCCAGAGAAATTATACAACGTTCCTTTCATTTATAGAATTTAAATCATTTCATGAATGACATATAATGTTCATTTTGTTGAACAAACTACTTTATTTCCAGGATTGTAAGGAATGTCTGTATTGAAAAATATTTGAAGCATCTTTTGTGTGGTTTGGTTGTTACAAAACAGAACTACTCTCCACCAACATACCGATTAAAAGCAAAACTATGTGACTTTATGAGTTTTCTACATATATAAGTCCCTCTGGAGTCACATGTGTAATAATGACAAGTTATATCCTTTTCCATAATATGTTTCTAATATAACGAAGGTTCGCAGCGTGTTTGCATTACGATTGTTTTGAGTGTTTGAACGATTCTCTGATTATTCTTTGAATCCTTGGTGTAATTTTTTTGTATTTTTGAATTAAATTCACCAGTTTCAATGTAAATGATGTAATTACAGGGCAAATGCCAATACTGTATAAAATATACTCCTCACCTCGTATCACAGATTCTTTAATGCAGAACAAATTTCGCAACTTTCATAGTACAATAAACTCCTCTTTCTCTTCTTCCCTTTTAGGATTTTTACTGGAACCTTAAATCACAGGAGGCACAAGCAACGGAAATATAACATTTCAAATTTATTGTAGAATGGGAAAACAAACAACTAAGATTTTTGAAGGAACGACGTTTATCCTAATTAGAAAGGAAATGCTATTTTGTTGAAAACATTGACTTTGGCTAATTAAGAAAAATGAAAAATTTTATTCCCTCGGTTGAAAATGGAAGAACCGTTCAAGGTGGTTGGTTACTTGCTTTACAAACAAAAATTTAGTATAATGTAAGCATCCTAGAGACGAAATTTGTTCTTAAACAGCTCTAAAAACAAAAACCCAATAGACAGTCCATGGTTACCACCTCAAAATAGGGTAGACCTGTAAAGAAACACTAATTTATATTTATTTAATATGAAAAATAATTCAAAAATCAAAAATAAAATTCTGAATAAAACATCTGTCTTGGTTAACCCAAAACATTTTTCTATTTGAAACACATCAACTGTCAGATATGATTCCATAATTCAAGTTAATGTAGAATTTAGGACCGCATGATTTACATCCTCTATATAGTGCCTAGTTAAAGCATCATGTTGAATATATTAGAGTTCCGAATTAGATTCCCATCACGTCCTGGTAGAATTCCTGAGTAGAACATCCAACAAAACAATGGAAATATCATGCTTCACAACTCCATTTCACAATTGCGAAGGATGACAATTCGTGCTTCTTAAGGATATATTTAAGGATACTACTATACTAGATACTATTATATATTGTGTTGTCTCCGAAAATTATATGTTTGTTTTCATAATTTGTCAATTTGATTTGACGTTCACATTCAAATAATGTGTATTGTCAAATTGGTCAATTACACTAAGAGGATATTGATTGAATTTGGTTTCTATAGAAATTGGGTTATCGTGACTCGTACGCACTATATGACTAGATTCTACTTTCTTCTTATGAATGAAACCTTGGGAAGTAGTAAAACTTTATCGTAATTTGATATATGAGTATCGAAGTTTTCAAACTTATTGATTGTGGCTAGTACCATAACGTTTCTTGTTCAATGAAGGACCATTCACGTGTAGTCACAAAAGATTTTTGCAGGCCATTGAATTGCTGTTAATATGAAAAGTTGACGTTTGATTGATACTTTAACTTTCTAAATAAGTCTCTTTGATTTCCAAGCACCTTTCTAAACAGTGTGATGGTATGGTTCAATTTTGTGGCAAGTAGTTAACACAATTTCAAAAATTTCAACACAATTTGGATTAAAACCAAAAAAAAATGGTGCAAGGTTACTGTAACGGAAAAGATAAAAGGTTTAATTGAATTCCTTCAATGGCAAAACAATGATGAAAGCCACGTGCACCAATAAAGAAACACGAAAATATTTGGGTTACCAAAGGCAATTGTGGCTTGAATACCTTATAAGTGTTAAGGATATGAAATAATAAATAACTCGTTTCTCTTGTGAAGAAAACGTAAATTTCACAAGTGATCCCCTTTGGCATTTTTGCTTCTTCCACGTTGTGCAAAAGTATTTTTAACAAGAGTTGTTCGTGTAGGATATTTAGACTGTTACCTTAATCAACTCCCAATACCTCAGTTCGCGCTGAGTTTCTCGCAAAAATTTAAATTTTAAATCATTTTCGTTGGGAGTGTTTCGAATACTTAAAAAACCAAAATCAGCCCTTAAGCCATGAGAAAAAAACATTAGCAGAAATTATGTTCCTCGAAGCACTTAATTTTGTTTATTAAATCGATAATATTCTGATGGATTGTCTTGTGATAATAAACTCGGGGCGATACCGAATTCAACATAGGGTATTGTGAATATGGTTATATTGAAACTTTAAGCCAAACACGTGTTCGGATATTTGTTGAAAATTTTTGCGTTAATCGCAAAGTGTTACTTAAATTTCTTATAAATTCATTGAAGTAAAGTTCCAATAGATTCTAAGGTTGTATTTAGTAAGAAAACATTTTGTACATGATATGATAACGTGTCATTTTATATATAGAAAAAATACAATGAACACTCGAAATGAAAATTCAACTTCCAGGACGATATGGTGAGTACGTTTTGTAACTGGGGGAATGTATGGTCAACACAACGGAAGAGTTCTATTTATTTGATTAAGGACAAAGTAAAATTAAAATGTCATTCCTGACATATAAACTATTATCCACTATTTTCAGCCATTACAATCATCAAGAGTCCATTTCTTCTAAAGAACTATCCTTCTAAAAAACAATGCTTTCCTTAAAAGAAAAGTGTTTATACATAACTGAAGCCATTGTTATACATTTTGTGTCAAGGAGTGAAGGTCAGATTTATAATGTGTTGTCTGGGCTAGAAGCCATACACACCACTGCCAAAATTTGGAGATAATAACATAGGTTCCTTCGTTATATTGTGTAGTTGTAACCAACTTAATTTGAATTCTTCCTCTGGGAACTAGCTCTGGATGTATGTACATCGTAGTTGTTTCTTTTGTTTCAACACTGGTATATTGGGTCACTTCATGGTAATAAAGTTGGGAATAGTAGAAACCACAAGCTCCATTTATTTCGCAACCAAGATGTTAAAGATATTTTGTATGTTATGGACATGATATAAAGAAGGGACACAATAGGGTACTAAGTTATGCGGCCTTTACTTTTATGTTAATTAATAAATTTCATTATTCCTGAAATTTTTTCAGTTTAAACTAATACAGGAAATACTGTCTGACGAAAGGTTTACTTCCTACGATTACCAAACCAATCTTCCGTTGTCATTGAATATGTCGTTGAACTTGGAAGTAGGTACATTCCTGAAGCAGTAGAGTCAAACTCCTGAAACCATAATCCTGGGATTTACTGTTCTTCCAAGAATATCCCTGGCCTTAATTTTCCTTGAAGTGTTTTGGAAAGAAACTCCTGCTCAAAATAAGAAAGAAACGAAACTCCTGCTCAAGAAAAATTTGATGTGAAATATCCCTGAGAGCATTTAATAAAGAAAACAAGAAAATCTTTTTCCTAGAACATTTAAACACGAATTTAATGATTTTAAAGGAGATACATTCTCCCACGCCAAAATTTTAAAGAATATTATACATAATATATCTAAAGATACAACTTGTAGAAAAATTGATGTTCCTCAAATAACTATGATTTCATAAAAATAGTTCTTCAATTCTTAAACTGTAGCAGTTTGCCCTTTGATCATCCCCTATTTATACCTACATCAATCATCTTTTGATAAAAATCTATACATCTACACGTTCAGGAAACATAAACTTGAAGTGTTTTCGTCAAATTCAATATTGAACTTAATTTGCAATATGATTATCTTATACGAAGGTCTCCTTTGAAAAATTCCTTATAATTAAATTGAACCAACACAAATTTTTGTTATAAATATTACGTGATGTAACTGCAAAGAGGTGAGTGTTTCTCCTTCGTCTGTTTCCTATCTCGTTTCTGTGACGAACGTAGAAGGAATCCCAATTTTAGGAATTCTGTATGGGGGAACAACTCTTAAAAAACCCAAAAGGCGTAGTCAAGGTCCGCGCCGTAGATTTTCCGTGAAAAATTCGGAATAAAATTATAGATAATAATTATTTCTTATTAGTATGTACTTAAATCAATCTCTTTTATACAATGGTTATATAGAGTAGTACGGTGACAGAATAGATGAATCACAAGTTTACTGTTTTACGCCCTTTTTTCATTTCTTCTTTTATGCTGCCGTGGCCCTGACCCTTGCTCGGCACTGGGAATTTTAGTTTTTTTAAATTCGTTTTGATGCGAACTCTCTTTATTCAATTCTGCGCATATTTAATTTCTTTCAGTCAATATAATACAGATTTTTACTTATACTAGGGGGACGCCCCCTGCTCGCTACGCTCGCCAACCCCCGTCGCTCGCTACGCTCACTCTAATAGCTCGCGCATGGCGCTATATATACAGTAGCATTGTAAGTAAAATGGTTATTTAGTTCAGACTGTAGTAGCAATCATTTCAGCTCATTTTGCACGTCAAAGTTAGTTTTGCACGTCATGAATGAGACCCTATCTATAATTATCGAAAACCTTACGGGTGCGGTTGCGGATTTTAAAAGATTTTAAAATTTTCTCATACAAAATACTTTTTGTAAGAATTCTTGCATCTTCTGCCAAATGACCTTGGCCTTATGTTCCAGAAATACATATAGGCATGCAATCGATCAAACGATCTAACTCTACTGGGTACAACATACAATTAACGGTGAGAAAATATAGGTAGTTTGAGTAAGATTCCTGCTTTTTGAAACGTTTGGGATTTATGGGATTTATTAATTGTCATCGCAAAAGCCAGAATGAGGGGAAATTGAGTTTTTTTTTAAAGGAAAACAACAGAAGTGTACTTGTATTATTAAGGTTTATTTTTGGTGTCAAAATACGTGTGTTTCGGAAAACTCCTGCTCAAATCTCACAATTCAAACACTTTTCTTTTGCATTTTAACTAAACGAATAGATGAACCATTGACAAAGCAAGTCATGTCCCGTACTCAAATTACGAATAAGTAAAAGTAAGCAATTTGGTTTTGAAAGTAAATTTGTGGGATCGGGAGCCCACTTACATCAACTGAGTTTAAAAATTCGACTGAAAAATTATTTTGCTCTCTACAGTCATCACTAAAGATGTAATCGGAACTCAAATATATTCGTTCCTCTCCGGACAGACTGTTAAAGATTGCTGCATCGATGAAAGTGCAGTTTTCATATTTGGGTGCTAATAAAACCGAATTGAGAATATCGTTAGACTTTATGGTTTCAGATACATTGCCATAAGTATGTATCTGCAATCACGAAGTTGCTAGTTAAATGGGAAGGAATTTCAATAACATCTTGGCTGTAATCTGGAAATGTGGGTAAAGTTCCATTATCAAGAGATTTAAGAAATTTAACGAATTCAATCTCATGAGGTGAAGCTCTCATGTTTTGGGTAAAAGTTATATGTGGAATTTTGAAAATTCGACCATGAAGTAAGGCAATTCTCAATAAGTGGTACACGTGTACCGTGAGATATAGCTGGCAATATTCGTCAAAAATCTCCACAAAGTAAAATAGTCTTACCTCCGAAAAGTTTAGTTGAAGTACCGAAGGAATCGTTTACTGAACAAAATTTCCTCAATAGCTAATAAAGCATGGTTATATGAATCATTTTCTGAAGAATTTCTTAAAAGTCTCCACACATGAACATTTTGAATTCATTCCACAAATCTAAAGCATTTGTAGGAGCGTTCATACCATAAATAGGATATGGCAAATAACTCTCTTAACCGCTGAGAGGACTTACACTCTTTTACTTCTAATAAATATTCACGCCAACTGATGGTTCATGCGATACGTCGTGCATGTGCTGAAAATGTGCAGTAAATAATGTTCCCAACAGTACCCAAACCCTGATAGGACCTCGAACATGAAGCAAAATATTCTCAAATGGAACATCTCAACATAAAACATAAAATAATGTAGCAAAAGCTCTTCTACTTCCTCTTTGACGTTTTTCGGTTTCTTTTCTTTATCTACCTAAATATAATGCATCGGCGTCTCTGTATAAAGAAACACGGACGAACTTATTCGATTTCATAGAATGCAGTCAATTTTGTTCTGCTGTGATTTTTAAGACCTTGCTGAACATTTCCTTCCCTAAAGAATACATTTTGCCGGTGAGGCAAGTGACATGCAAGTCGAACTATAATATATTACGTGACTGGTAATGCATTGGATACTCATTCATGCGCCAATTAGCTTCCGTAGATCCAACATAGTGACCGGATAAAAAGCTATCGATTTCATCTATATGAACTTTGGCATAGTTGTATCCCTTTTGAACATATTTGTACATGTATTTTAGGCTCTTATCTGTGCCAAGAACTTTCACATTTTAGTGGCAATCAAACGCTAAAAGAAATGTATTTTAAGGAACAGCATAACGGTTGTCAACATAGTGGCTACGAAAGTCCACTGTTATACCATTGACACGACGCATCTAACATTGCCGTGAGTTGTATTGTAAAAGTCCTTAGAAAAGCTTTTGCCGCATTTACCATCTCTGATACAGACGGGGATACGATTCAATAAATCACATGGACCGTGGATCATATGGTATTTAACTAAATTATGAATTTGTGGGAAATGCATTGTATATTGTAAATAAAATATATTTGGAATTTCCGTACAAACGTACCAACTTTCATTTCCTACCTTTTCCTTTTTCTCTAAATTGAGGTTTTAAAGGTGTGCAGACAAAAGTTTGGAAATATGATATAATTTTAGATTTTGAATTATTAACAGTTTTTTGGCTCTCGTAGTGGCTAAATCAAGCATTTTTGGGGGGTATGTCCAACACCCATTATTTTTTCATTTCCCAACTTATGGCCATATATCATATTTCTCTAAATTATGTTTTTGAATGTGGGTCCATAGAAAATTTAGGAAATATGATAAAATTCTGACATTCGCTCGCTTTCCATAAATATTCGTGAAAGTTAAGTTCGCGTTTTCTAGAGATAACTTTAAAATTATGATTTTCTTTATTTTTTTTATATAAAATTTGCATATATTTTTATCAAATTAGCAAAAAACAATGGTATAAGTAAACGATTGCCTTAAATTTGTCTGTGGTAATGCATCCATATTATTGTCTGTGGCCATATGTTCATTGTTTTGGCTTTTGTCTGGAAGAATGCAATTTTATTAGCCAAAGATTGCCTTCTTTCAGGCAAAAAGCAAAACAATGAACATATAAATATTGTCTGTGATATGGCTGCATTTGCCGCTCACATTATCATTGGCATAGATATTAGGTTTGAGTGAAAAGAATGCATGTATTTGGCATAAATGATTGGTTATTCAGTCGAACGTATGATCTATGCAAATGATAATGCTAAATAAGTATGTTCTATATTCTGATTTTTCGTAGAGGCACAGACAATAACTTACCAGATGTCGCGATCCCATACATGACTGTGTACCCAATTTTTTCTGACGCAGTCATGAAATGACGGATGGAAAAAACGCTGCAGGGTATGTGTTTTTGGTGACTGCAACGCTCGTTCGGTCTCCATAGACATTTTTAAATTTTTAGGCAGTAAAAACCGGTTTTGAGCGAAATGGAAACCGGTTTTGAGAGAAATGGGTCATAAGGGTATCTACACACACCACCAAAAGGACTGTTGGCTATGTAGTGGTACATAAATTCGATTTTCGAGAATTCGAACCGAAGTTTGTTTCCTTCCACTCCAGCAACAACAACAATCCCTTTGCTCTGGTTGAAACACTATTTTGGTTCATTGAACCCGTAGCAGGTGATTTTTAATTCAAAATTACATGTAAATTTATGAATTTTATGTTAAAAAACGTCATTATTTCCCGGAATCAAAAATTAAACAACTTTCTTCTGGTTTTTAGGGGGTTTTTCCGGTAAAAAATTTGATTTTTTAACGGTTTTCCGCTCATAGCGGCTAAACTAAGCGTTTTAGAGGGTTCATATGTACGACCGACCCCCATTATTTTTTAATTTTTAACTTTCTTTCATTTACAATTTTCCTCTAAAATAAGTTTTTAAGGGTGTGCAGACAAAAGTTGAGGAGTATGATAAAGTTTAGATTTTGAATTTGTAACAGTTTTTTGCTCGCAGCGGTTAAACGAAGCATCCTTGGAGATATGTATGACCGACCCCCATTATTTTTCTATTTTAAAACCTTTTCTTATACATCATTTTGCTCTAAATTAAGATTTTAAAAATATGCAGACAAAAGTTGGGAAATATGATAAAGTTTAGATTTTGAATTTCTAACAGTTTTTTGGTTGCAGTGGCTAAACTAAGCTTCCTAGAGGTCTTATATGTAAGACTGTCTCCCACTATTTTGACATATCCTAACTTTCTTTCATACATCATACTCCTCTATCGTTAGTTTTTAAAGGTGTCTGCATACAAAATTCAAATTTTGAATTTTCAACTGTTTTTTCTCGTAGCGGCTAAACTAAGCTTCCTAGGGGGCCAATATGTATGCTTGAATCCCATTATTTTATCATTTCCTATCTTTTTTCTATGTATCATATTTCTCTAAAATGTGTTTTTAAAGGTATGTCCATAGAAAAGTTAGGAATATGATAAAATTCTGATTTTTCTGCGTTTTCCGGAAGTATTCGTGGAAGTAAATCTCGCTTTCTCTGGAAATATCCATAAAATTTGCAATTTCCAACGGTTTTTGATATAAAATTTGCATATTTTCTTATCAAATTTACCAAAAACACTAATACACAAAAATTTCCGTTTTCTGTACCAAAAACAGAAATTTTTGAGTGTATTTTCGTGTACGTGAGTAAATTTTACTCACCAGTTGTACACATACACATGATTTTTGTTTGTGTTATTTTTGTTGAAAATTTCAGAAAATCCAAAAATCTATTTGCTCCGCGAAAATTTCTTTCAGCCCCCTTTCCCCTTATTGCTATGACCCTTTGCCTAAATAACAATGAAACACCAGCTACAAGAAAAATTCGCTCTCAGAGCGCATTGTCTGTCCTTCAGACGTTGCAGTCGTTCCAAAGCACATACGTTCCATGCGTCATTTGTCTGCTCTTACGTGTCTGCTGTTGCAAAAAATTGGGACCGAAGCCATCTATGGGATCGCGACATCTGGATAGTTATTGTCTGTGGTAGAGGAATGCAATCACATGCAATTAAATGTTAATTCTTTTGGTTTGTGTCCCCAGTAGAAGATTGATCCATTTGGTTTGATTTTCGACTAATTTAGTACTTGCCATATATCGGGGACAAAAACCAAAAATACACATATGGTTGCATATTTCCAGGCAAAAAGCAAAACAACCACACGCATACATTCTTCCCAAGAGCATCATCTACGCTATACGTGTGCTCAATTCACGCATACTATCCCAATGAATTTTTTAATTTCAATTTAAAATTAAACTAATTTATAATTAAATTTAAGAAAAAAAATTAGGTGATGCACATAGAGGAAAACCCAATCTTTCGAATGGTATAATTTTTATCCTGGTAAGTCCACCTGGTTTCCTGTAAAAGGGATAACAAAAAAACGTGTCGCCTATTTATATATAGATTTCGGGGAATATGTTTATTGTTTCACTTTAGATCATTGTAGTTCTTTTGAAGCTCTTTACAATGACAATCAAATCAACGTCCTAGCTAAACGCGTTCTCACGCTATACTAATTTATAGTCTTACCCAAAGCTACTTAACAACAATCGCGCGTAGGCACTTACACTAGCCCAATGACGTCACGGGCAAAACAAACGTTGCACAATATCTACTGTGGCCTCAACCGTGTTTATCGCATTATTAGTCTCGTAGTTCTTAGCGATTGAATTATGACGGTATTTCTTAACACAACAATGTTTGGCTGGCTACCAATGTACATACTCAACGAGAAGAAAGACGTTTTCACGTCAAAAAATGTTATAGCCTCTGATCAAAGTTGAACATAAGGAGCCCATATTGCAACGGTTCATATGAAGAGTCACAAATGATTATTGATCTCCAATGATCTACATTTGCTGCATAATCCTTCAAGTGTTCAAAATATGAATTGACATACATATGTGAGTATCAACAACCTTGATTCTTTTTTCGGTTATAGTTGTTAGTCACAAGATTTCATTTGATTTCATGTCATAGCTCGTTGATTTTCTCTGGAATTGTATAATATCTCTATAAAAGACTGAACTCAAATTTCGTTTGATAATGCATCTCTGCGAAATATCATATTTTTATCACAAAAAGTGAATTTTAAATATATTTTGCTTCCAAGGAAATCGTAAAAGTATATATTCTCAGAAACAAGAATAATTTAATCCGAGCACTTTGCGTTTAGTCTTCTGTGCTACGTCTTATTTTCATGGAACTGTAATGAAGGACATTTAATTTTCTGGAAATTTCTGGGTAATGAAACTGATGTTTTAGGGACAAAAAGCCATTTATTTCATTATTAAATGACTGTCCTAGACGAAGAAATTCTTTTTTCTGCGTTTGAAGGATTTTTGAAAAACTTTCCGTGTAAAGAAGACCCGATCCATATTTTAAAAAGGGTTTTCAGGTCCTCAAGAAGAGTCTTATGGCGAAAAAGTGTTGATAAGTTTATCGTTTTGTTTCATGGGACTTCGTCCAAACTTTTTGATATAATGGTAACACATTTATTCCTCCAGAAACAGTTATATTTAAGTTATTCAATTTAAAATTGATTCAAGATTACATTGGAAAAATAACCTTAAGAACTTTTATGGTTGAAGTACAGCAAGCGTTAAAGCACTTTTACGTCGAATGTTTCAGATTCAATTCTCTCTCATTTAGTAGTTGTCCAGTAAGGTGCACTGACATATACATATATAATCTACCTTGTTAGAAGAATGGGTGAATTCTTTGTCACAATATACGAAAACAGATAATGTTTCCCAATCCAGAGTCAAAACCAGATTTCAGTCTCACTTTTAATTGGAACTGCTGGAGTTGAAAAATGTAATCTTTTATAAAAGAGATTTGGCAAAATGTGACGTATATAAATACAGTAAATTATTGAATTTCAAAAAAGTTATATATTTGCTTGTATTGCCTTACAAAGCCAATACAAAATGACATATTTGCTCGATAGAAAGTTCGAACACAATTGTTAAAATTAACTCAATACGCAATAACGCAAAAAGTAAGATTTGTTTCAGTTTGTTGTCATTTTAGAAAAAGTGTCTTAACCAAAAAATTCTTAGTCCAAGACAAATGCTTTTGCCTAAATGATTTCCTATTTTCATTTGGGAAATTGATTTTTCCTCTACCAAAATATTTCCTGAAATTGAATCTAAATTAAACTGAAGTCAATGATAACATTTTCCTGAAATTGGACTTCCCTCAGCTTTGTTTTGTAAGTAAACTTTTGTCAAAGAAACCCAATTCAGAAAATAAACGTTACATATACCTATATTGCTAACGTATGCGCTTAGCAATTTCCGTTGGGTATGTAACGAAATATATATTAGTTTCTATATAAATTCATTTGCTTTCAGTACTTGCAATATGTTTGTATGATGATGCATAAACATCAACTTGAATAAATCCAATCTCCTGAAGATGAAGTTTTCGCCCTTCTCTGTGTACATTTGATGAGTTAACTTACTATTACCGATAGCTTATTTTCAACGTCTCTTTCATTGAAAAGTGACTTGGAAATTCTCGGGCAAGGAGGATGAAACTTTTTTGCGAAAATGGTTTCAACGAAACAGTGTTTATCATTTCTTATGAAAAGTCTAGAAATCAAAATCAATATCAATTTTGCCAATCATAACAGATAATCAGCAACAAAATAATGGAACTTTCTTTATTTAGTTGAAATTTCAAAATTAGTTGTATGACATCTTCAAGGTTTCAATACTCTGTTGAACTTTTGTGAATAACCTTATCAATTAAAGAAGCATTCACGTTGACTTATTGAATTTTTTTCTATCAAACTCTGCAGTGTACGTAACCTGAAACAGTATATGTTTGTTATTGTATCTTAGAAAGTAATTTAAAATTTGGGGATCATCCTTGCACACATCACTATCAACTTGGAGGAGTTGTTTTTTTGTAATACACTTTTCCGTACCTTGATAAAAAAGCTAGTGGTTTGGAGGTGGGTTCTACATACAAGTGTTTAATTAATTATTCCAGAACACAAATTTTGGCTCTATCCTGACTTTGTAATTCAGACAAACTAATTTATTTTATCGGAAGTTTCCAGAAATCAACAATTGTTTCGTAAGAAATACGAGACCCAATTCGACACATACTGAAATTAATTAAGTCATGGATGTGTTGAGGTTTTCCACTAATTTGGTTCTTGTTAGTGGAAGGTACTGACGAACAGGTTCTGTTTCTGTTGCTCATAGTATAACATGTTATTCATCTTTAATCCACGAACAATTCTGTGAAGGAAAAAAGCTTGGGATAAGTCACAGTCGCCCTTACTTGTTTTGTTTGTATGATATCAGCAAAACCCAAAAAATTATTTAATTTTAAGAAATGTTTTCACGCTCAATTTTTCCAAAAGTCAATTGTTCATATGCTGCTAGGTTAATGTTGTCTTATATGACAATTACTGGAAGTTTGTCACACCTTCTGATCCTGCCTATGGAAATGCGGTTTTTCTCAAAATCTTTGTAACACAGAATCACATTTCTTTTTTACGATCTATAATGAACTGAAACTAATCTCAAAGTTGTTCTGGAATGAGTGAAAACCAATCAAGGCTTCATCGTCGAGATCCCTTAAAAAGCAATAGATTTCATGTTGTCTAAAACCCCAAAACCACAGAGATATAAAAAATAATGGTCAAGTTCACACCATTTGAGTCTGATTAATATTTGCTTTGATCAAGAAATCAGAAATTATATGAGCAAAGTTTCCCCATTAACATGAGCAATACAATGTTAAACTTCGAAATGTGTTACAGACCATGATATAGTGTCGAGAGAGGAAAATCAGGAAAACAAACAATAAGTTTGTGAACTTGTGTTGAATGATTTTATTTAAAGGATATTAACAGCAACTCAATATAACACCATCAGGAAGTTTATTTTCAAGCTTACTAGAACTGCTCTTATTGAATTTGTTTCGAAAACTTTAAATTTATTGTTCACTTCAAGTTTTAGAATTTAATCAAAGTTTGACGGAGATGTAATTTAATTTCCAGTTTAATACTTAAACAGAACGCTTTATGATATTTTCATAACTTCTTTGCTGATGTAATTTACTCAACAGTAAACTTAATTATTCGCTCCTAATAGATCTTCAATAACTTTTATCTCTCAAGCGATTTGACAAGGCTGCAACTTCTACTATTCTTAAAGATTCACCAAGTGTTATGTAAATGCACATTTCCGTTCTGAAAACGTAATTTCAATTCAGTCATAGTAGATCTTTAACCATTCATATTATTGTATTTCTACCTTATAAAAATGTATTCCTTATTCCTGAGTAATTCAATTGTCCAAATGAATAAGGCCTTCGAGGAAAACCAATCCTTTATCTTTACCTAATCTGATAAGTGACAAACCCTTTGGGAAAGTTTATTTAATTTGTTGACAAGCCTTCAACATATCTTCAGAGTTTTATCCCTGTTTCAATCGTTCTGGGCTTAAAAGGTTATAATGATTCGATAAGTACTAAAATGAAAATACAACCTAATGATTGATACAATCTTGATGGGGCTTGTAGTGCTGTTTCCATTAAATTTAATTTCTTTTCAGGATACTGTCATCTTTGGTCAGGTTTCTGTTGATTTAATTGGATTATTCTTACATTCTAAGATTGTCCAAAGAATTGTATTTATATGTGATATGTTTGTAATCTCATAATTTGGTCATTCCTTCGAACAGAATATAAAATATGCTTTGAAAGATTAACCAGCCACATCTACACATAAAACTGAAAGACTTTTATGTTGTTGTTTTGAAGTAACAAAATTTTTCAAAATACTACACACAGAGCTTTTAGTTTAATATGTTTAAGGATTACATGCTGTTCTTTCAGAAAATAAGCAAAATCAGATTTGTTTTACTGACAGTCCCCTTAACATTAATCATGACCTTTTCAGGGTTGACTCCTTGTTTCTCTAAAGGTTTCACCTTTGTTTTCTGACAAAACCTCAGCACTTAACGAATAAGATATTGGGAGTAGTGAACATAACATGCTAATGCATACAGGTTATTCTGAAAAAAAACAAAATTTTATAGATATGATTTTACCACCTCGGATTAATGTTAGGGTTGTGTTGAACTATTCATTTTGTATCAAACAGATGAATTACACCAGATATTCACTGAAGTATGATAAATGACCTTTAATCACAATTTGATAAGGGTTATACACTGATATCACGGAAAAGTTAAAAATCACACAAACGAAAATATAAAACTTTTCCATGTTACGTTCTGGGAAAACAGAGTTTTTCATGGTATTTTATGATAATATACAACGTCAATGAGGGCACATGCATAACTATGGGAACTGGTTTTAAAGTTCATTCTGTCCCACAGACTATTTGAAGTAATGATTTCAATTTGTAATTTTCAGAGAAATATCACATGATTTAACCAGCTGGAAAATACCTAGTTAGCCTCCTAACATCTCGACAATGTGGGACTACTTGAGTGAAATATCAACATAAAATTCAATATGAAAATTTCTAGAATTCAACAACTTCATCCATCATATCTACTCAGTTCATGTTAACGAAGTTGAAGTATTCTTGGAATAGATATCTTCACTGGAGTGTCAATATTTTCACTCAACAAATCAATATTCTTCCAAGGATAATCGTCTGAATCCAATTTTCTAGACATTTTTCTTGACTTTCTATTAGGGATGAGCTAATGATATATTAACGAAGATTTAACGTTTATGTGGCACATGATGTAATGGCATTCAAGTGATAGTAATTTAATTCGACTTTATACCAAAGATAGACAGAATGGCGCCTTATTTGATGTACCCACACCTTAGGAAAAATATAACATTGCCAGCCACACTCCATAGCCTAGCTTACTCATGTGGCATGCAAAGGTTAACGAGTTAACCATTCATAAAAGTTTTAGTCCTCATATTATAATTAAATATATGCTGTCTGATCCTTTTAACATTACAAGATTTGAAATTATATGCTGCTTTAAAATTTCCTAACTTTGACATTTTGTTGGTGAAATTTTAATTAAGTAAACTCGGTCTCAGGTTTATAGTTCGTGGACCTGTACTAAAGATCCCTTAATTACGTTCATTATTCTGTTATGTAACCTTTTTCCAAATCACAGCACCTTAACTCCTCATTAACGTTCACGGTGATGCTATTTAAGCATCATTAAGTTTTCTCAGGTCAGTTCACCGTCCTAAATCTCATTCATAACTGTCCTCGATGACACTTTCGCCAAGTCGTAAAACGATTTAATTTTAAGAGGATAATGAGAAGAAAGTTTGATCAAATCGGAAAATGCAGCTTCCTTCAGCCACAAGCTAAAAGTCATATAAAGATTTATGTACAAATTTTTCATGTCCTGCTGGCATTATTGTTACAATTAATTAAGGAAATAATTTCCAGTCAAGATGGTACACTTCGTCCACAAAATTCTCATTCTTCCGGAAATCGTTGAAGATTCCTTTTCCACAGATGATTTCCTTCTGAAACTTCAGTGAAACTTTGGTGTAAAAACGGTAATTTACATTACGAAGTAAATTACATCATTGTCAACTAAGATACGAATCGTGATTAATGACAAAGTTGGTCGTTACAATTAAAATGGCTGACTGCTACACAAAGTTTGATGAGAATTTGTCCACAAAGCATTAGATCCCCGCCAGATTAGCATCATCATTTATCCACAAAACTGATTTTCAGGTCAATATTTGAGAAAACTTTGCTACGTCTTTTATGCCGATGTGAAGGTAGGAATATTTCAGAAGTACTCAAGTACATAAACTTTAAACTTTGACTTTGAGCCAACATCAGTTCTGAGGTTAGAACAAAGACAAATGAAAACTTTTTGACTTTACAAATAGATTTTCGAAGTCTTGTAATGCTCATAATCCGTGCCTCGTTATGTACCAAGATAGATTCATTTGACTCTCAAGAGAGTAGACTTTCACACTGCCCCAAGGAAATAAAAGACAGTTAAATTATGTTCTATTTGAAATGTTCTTAAACACTTAATTGTTGATGTATCAAAACAATCAATAAAATCACCTTACTACACCAATGTGATAAAGAAAGTTTGTGCAAGACAGAATTTTTAAAGTCACACGGAAGCTGTTCTTATTTTTTTAGTATTAAAGTAGAAGTACTTACATGGAATGAAACACAACTTCAATTTAATATGGAAACAGAACTTGTTACACTGCAGATCCTTAGAGTTGCTAGAGTAGCAAGATGTGGTTTCAACTGCAAGGAAAAAGCCTTCGGAGGATTCAGTGTCCCAATTTAGAGCAGAATTCGTGCGAAATTGAAACATGAAGAGTACTTTATGAAAATTCTTCAAGAATTATAAAAAGATTTGCAGAACAAAAACATAGAAGACGTTTCATGCGAAAGTAATTGAAGTTTGTAAAATATGTAAAAGGGAAAGAATAAATTTACGTTTATTTTCATTTTCATAATTGGAAAACAAAATTAGTTTAGAATATGAAATTAAAGACTCGTCCTTTAGGCTCATAGAAAGCATGTCATTGCAAAAAATTTTACCGCTGCAAAGGACACATCACCGAGAAGAATTAGAGCAGTGCCAAAGGGATTCAAATTCATTTATGAACAAAGTCGTGCAAAATCCTCAGTTCTTACTGTGTAGCAAATAGGAATAAGAAATTGCTGAGGGTATCAATAGACCAACTGATGAGCTTCTTTAGTCCCGATAAAATTTACTTGGAGTCAGCTTAATGAACCAGTCTCGGGACATGCACTGAATTGATATTGTTATTTGTGGATAATCAAAGTTCTTGGTAAAAAATTTCCATGCAAAATGCATTTCATTTTCAACAATGTTACAAAATTATCATTTTCTGTATTCCACGGGAAGAGAATTTTCCCAGCACGTAGTGTGATTTTTCACAGGAAACACAAATTAATTTGATTTCCTTCTTACGAAGACGTACCAGAAATGTTAATTTAAAACTAAATTAGCCACATCGACGTGGAATTTATGTATCCCTATGTGTTCGTAATATTCTCTAGCACTTCATGTGAGGAAGTTACTTTGCTTCTGTTGAATTGCAAAGTACATATTTCGCCGTCATCTACGAAACAAAGTCCCCAACCGCAACAGAATAAAGTTTTTATCAAGTTTTATAAAGCTTTTATGTGACAGTACATGACAATTGTAACTTTGTCGAGTTCTTCCCTGGTTTTGTCATTTAACGTTTCATGAGATGACACCAATCTGATGCCATTGAGACACGAAGTTGTCGACTAATGTCTTGAGAATTGCACCAGAATGGGATCAAATATTGGTCTGTCTGGCGACTACATATGTATATAACATGTTGATCGTAGCAGGAGAAACATTAACCAGCATTTGCTTCTTGGAAACCATTTGAATTGTACAAAGTTGGTTTCTTGTTCAAGGTTAACACTGGTATTGTTTAATATTTTCATCACAAAACTCCCTTAGCTACATCGTAAATGGTTAATTCCAAACTTTTACAACTGAACAGGTGATTTGATTTTAATATATCTACAAGCCAAATCAGCGCCTCGTTGTAATAATCCTCCAACTAATTTATGTGTTTATGAAACTTTGATTAAGCAATATAACTTCCAGTGAAACTTTAATTTAAAGTTTTCGAAACAAATTCAGTAAGTTCTAGTAAACTTCAAAACTAAGTTTAATTGAATGTCCTGCTAGTGTTCGATTGAGTGTCAGCAAAATGTCCTTTCGTTCAAAATGACTCAAGAAATATTCATTGCCAGCTACTTCATTCCTTCCTTTTGCTTAAAGGAAACTTCTCCACTCAACATTGTACCATGATATGAAAAACTGAATGTCTTCCATCGTCTTGTTTAATTAATAAAAATGAAATTTAGTTTTTGTTGAAGTAAAACATTTTTGATTCAAGTGGGTACAAGAAATAACAGATTTTCAGTTTGGTTGGTCTTGGTACATAGCGCTGATTTCTGGCAATCGAAAAATGTTGAATCTCTTCCGGCTTATCAATTTGATTTTCCAATATATCAAATATTGAACATTTGAACCAAATCGGATTTTCCTATGAAGTCAAACCAAAAGAGGAAAAGTAAACATTTTGGGGAATTTCAACAAGAACAGGACCTCAAGCCTGTCACACTTTACAAAAATTTTATTTCCAGGATTTCTAAAAGTACAAACATAAAAATATATTGTAAAGAGTTGTGTGTATTTACTGACTCAACTTTTTTGTTCAATCTTCTATAGCAACTAGACGTCCTTTTTGACTAACTTCCTTTTTGAAATATGAAAAAGTTTGTGTGAGAAAAAATCTTTTTATGAATAGTTGTTTTTTAAAACGCTATGGTTTCTACTTTTCAATGCATATGTTTACCCTCCTGGAGGTACGCCAAACAATCATTACGTTACTAACAGCTCAGATGTTTATCTATGAAGAAATATCCAAAGAAACCCTTTTGGAATTGTTACCAGCTTTTAATACTGACTAGGAATGCCAGTTGCCAGCTCTAGAAATTAAAAGACTCAAGTTTACTGGAAAATAGAAATTTAGTTTTTTTTTATCACAACTATGATACGAAGAAAGAGACACATTTTCTTCTATTTGGGAAGGTATATTCTTTCGAATGAGGTATCTAACATCATCATTGGAAAAAAAAATTTTTTGCTCTGAAAAAAATCATAGACTAACCATGGGGGAAATTTTTATGAAAAAATTTTTTTCTTCGTATCTTAATATTTTGTATCTCAAATAAAAGTCTGAAGCTAAAAGTACCATTATCAGAAAGTTTTGCAAAATATAGCATAAAGTTGATTTTTAATCTGGTCCCACTGAAAAAAATTTCACACCACAAACTCATATCAACATATGGGTCACCATCCCGCACATGCATTGCTCACGCTCTGATAAGAGCATGAGCAAAAGAAATTGTCGATTTCTCTCTTCGACAATATTCTTTTTTACATGCGCTTATCAATGCGTGGTCAATGCAACAACAAATGCACTGATATTATTTTTATTAATTACGGGTAAACTACTTGACCAATGAGAACTAAAAGTATATTCTGCACCTCTTCGATAAAATATCTTTTAAATTGTGCACTTTTATCAAAATCGGACATGTAGTTTGCCCGTAGGAGGGGTCACAAAATTTATGTTTGCGTATTAATTATAGTATAAATTGACTGACTGGGTCGTTCTTCATGATAAGTGCTAACGAAACAATTTAAAGTAATGTTGCCCAAAACAGAATTTGTGAAATTGAGATAGTTCCTACGCTCGTCAGTGAAACGACTTGAGAAACAGACGAAGAAGGTCAAGTAACCTGTTTGTAGTCAGATCACGTAGATAATATTTAAAATGAAAATTTGTTTTCGTTCAATTTGATTATAAGGAACATAACAATAAGGACTTTCTTATGAAATAATCATATTACAAATTTAGTTCAATATTGAATTTGACAGAAACACTTCAGGTTAATATTTTCAGAACGCGATTATGAATTTTTATGACGTGTTCAAGACACTTGTAGACAAGTAGGTGGCATAAATAGATGATAAGCGAAGGTCAGACTACAACACTTCCAAGGATATAAGGAATATTTTTATGGCATCTCAGTAAGTTGAAGTGTGATATGAAAAACTTTGACTTTGGTGCAAGTAGTTTTGATTATAACAGATGTTTGGACATTTTCCATCAAGTTGATGGAAACTTCGCCACTTGATGCAGTACCTACTTATGGAAATTTTTGTAATAAATTCATAAAGAAGTGTTTCCATGTAGTCTGAAATTCGTGTTGTGTTATTTCCTTTAACCAAATTTTTTGTTGTATGATCATCATTTTAAAGTTCGTGTTGGTCACATAATTATTTAAAAGTATCTCAATGTTTAGCCAAGTTGAAACCATTTCCTCCTTCCTTATAAAAATTGATTCTAAGTGCGTCCCTGATTCTATTTTTGGTTGTTATGTAACCACAAAATTTATTTGTCTCTAAAGTAAATCCTATGTCCAATGTCCAATGCCTTAAACATGAACACATCCTTTAAGTTTTTCATAAACATGAATCGATTCAGACTGTAAAGTGAAGTGGAGCAGATGCTCATCCAACAGGAACAAACACAGAAAGGTTTCATTGAGCCTGCTAGGCGACAAAAGCTGTCACTTGATGACAAACAAACAAGATGACACTGTGATAGAGAACCATTCCAAACAATGATTTTCAACTTTCCAATTCTAGTAAAAAATATTTTGTGTCCTTGAACATTTCCCTTGATTAACTACAGTTGACATCCTTGAAAACCACTTAAAAATGAACCGAAGTCAATTGTTTACCATTTAGGGTCATAATATATACAGTATATCCATGAATATCCTTTTTACGTCCAGGAAACTCGTAATATATCTCCAAAAAGTCAAAAGAAGATTTTTATATAATCCTGTAGGTATCCCTTAAATTTCTGAAGAATTGAAATCGTAAAATTGGTTCAATCGAATTCCTGAAAATTTTTACTTTTTTACGGATAGTAATTTTTCGACTTATACTGCAGATTCCTGATATATTACATTCTGCTTGAATTTATGCTAGCGATCAACAGGATGGAAATCATTGTGGATTGGATGTATGTAGGTATATATATTTCGAATTAAGTATTGGTGAAATTTGGTCCTACAAATTGTTATATATCACTTATCACTTGGGTATACAATTTTAAATTTTTTGTCCGTACTAAATTAACGTCTACCAATGGATTATCCAAAATGAATGAACGAAGTACTTTGACTAATTAAATGGCAAATATCTTATAATATTCAATATTCGTAGAATATACACGTAGAATATCCTGTTTGCTATTAAACAAGAATGGACTCACACAAAAACGATTCCGATAAAATTTCCAATATCTTAATTTTTGAAATCAACTAAAGGGACTCCAATATCCTTGTTCACTTCACATGTCTTCGAAAAGGATTAAATTTTTGACTTTTTCGTAGAATAACCTCATAATAAAAGAAGTATAGATAAGTACTGTCGAAGTAATTTCTGGAAAAAGTTCTTTAAACATCTTCAGCAAAACATAAAAGTCTTCAATACAACATTGGAACGGGTGTTCAAATATTTTTTTATAACACGCCTACACTGAGTACATGGGAAAAGTGCTGCAGACAGATATTGATAACTCAAAAGACTTTCCAAATAAATTCTTTAACCAAAGAAGCACGTACCATGCCATCCCTTGGATAAAATTTAATCCTTAGAGTTAAATATGAAAAATCTAAAAAGGATATGCTTTCAAAGACAACGTACACTCCTTCATTTTGTCTTTCGCGGAAATCCCATCGATATGAAAAAAAAATTTAATAATACATGATTTAAAGGTTCAAAACGTTTCCATCCATAGCGTAAGAGCGTTTTATGTTTTGCAGTAGAATATATGTTCTGGTAGTTGAGATAAAAATTCGTAACCGTTTCTCACTTCGTATCCTGGGAGACACCCTTTTACCTTGTTTATGTGTTTACTTTCCTTGGAAATATCTAAATATAAAAGAAAATTTATCTGTCTTTGAAAATACGTTTTCTCATGAAAAATTACGACATTGTTTTGGAAAGGCTGCATAATTAATTTTCTATGATAAATAGACAAAAATTCCATAGCAAGAATGAACATTAAAAAAAATAACTCTATATTGTGAACTGATCTATTTATTTTTGTGAGACTTGAAACTCTTCGAAAACACTTTGCCAAAGGATAAAACAATAAAAACGTCCACAGTGCATGTACTTTAACGGAAATCTTGTATACTACTGCATGACATATATGTATAATACAAAATATGATATGAAATATGAAAAAGTAACTTGAAAATTCAGTAAGTACAGTGAAAATAAGTTATTTTAAATACAAATCCAGGACATTGTTGCTTTATGAGACTTCCCAAGGATAATGGGATTTCCCACATAATTTAAGACTTTTCATATTATGTAGTGAGAATTAAAATTCAACAGGATGCTGTTTGTGTGCCGTTTGTTATTTCGAAAATAATTTAAAAGGATTTCGCTTCTAGTCTTCTTGAAAGGATATAATTCGCTGTTGAGCATTGTTTTCACGATTATTGTGGATTACAATATGAATTTGCATAACTCTCCCTTTAATGAGAAATTTATTTTTATAATTGTACAATGTTTTTAAGTATAAAGGATTTATATGCAGGATTTTAAATCTTTTTCTTTGTATTTCTTACATGATGAATTATTGAAATAATTCCTGAAATTACAACTCACCATTTACGAATATAAATCCTAAGAAATTGTGGGCGTTTTTAATTAGGAATAAGTCACAGGATAAATTGAAGATTAATTAATTCCCTCATCAAAGCTAAGGCCCTATTTCCTTCACTGACTTTATCAGATTTCCTCGAATTTCATACTTTTCCATTCACGAACACAACACTTCAAATACATGGAACTGAAAATCGCTTCCAGGAAAATTGATATTCTCATTGAAGAATTCCTGCAATCCGTTTTATATTCGTATAGTTTCTAATAATGTGAAAGGTTTTTTGGCCAGTAACTGTGACCACATGTAGGATTCTCCACAGTCTATTAATAAACTACCGAAAATGTTGTGGCATAGAATTCGTTTAGAACGTACAAACGTTTCAACAAACGTTTCGGAAACCCAGCTGTCGATTCAAGGTATTTACTTTCAGTTAACTGTTTTATACAGATAGAGCCTGTATAAAAGTCAAATTAACCTTATGATAAGTATCACCACATGTCATGAGTTTAAAGCCAAACTCGTAAAATTACATTACGTACTTATCATAAATACGTAAGCCCTTACCATTACTATGTAAATCCCATCCAGATTTAAGATCTTGGAAAATCCTCAAAGGTTTGGTTATCATCTACTTAGCGCTAGAACATGTTACCCTGTCATGAAAATTCGCGATAGGGTTTTGTAATGCGTTCTCAGAAATTTCCGCCTCATACAGAACCAAAAAGGTAAATCTAAATGTACGTCTATAAAGTTAAATTTAGTGCATGTAGCACACATTGAATTAACTATATATGGCTCAAATCTAGATAATCCTGTTTGATATGTAAGACTTTGAGACGATTCCTGAAAATTCTGATAACAAGTTGTATGATAAGTTACATACTCGTGTACGCTCACTAAAAATCACTTAACATTTTGTACTGAATTGCTTATTTATTATAAAGGTAGCATTCTCACAGATCATAGACATTACTATAAAGGACTTCATTCGTCCTTTCTTAATAATTAGAGCATTGAGGAATGAAACTCCTAAATGTAATGAATTTGTAAAAAGATGAACAATTTCCTTCGTGTTTATTTTTATCAAGGAATATTTCAAAAGTTTATTTTTAAGGTTTCAAATTTTTAAAAGGTCATCTGCAATTTATTCCTTTCTACAGTTTCAACACGCTCAATAATCAGAATAAAATCATCTTGAGATATTTCTTCCACCTGGCTTAATTGAAAATGAAATGGGATATCAATAACATATTACACAATCAATAAGGTATGCCAGGACATCAATTACACCTACGGATCAATCCTTATATCCCTTGTAGCAACGTTATAGTCCCGAACGTTATAGTTCATTTGATAAAAACAAATTGCCAAAAACAATTTGATGTATTCGAAAATATCCACACTTTGCCAAATATCGATTCAACCAAAAGCGAGTGGTATAATTTAATAACCTTTAAAAATTGAAAAACCTTCTAATTTATTGGGCGCTGACACTAAACCGCACATGTTCCAATGGATGGATTCCATATAGAAATTAAAGGAATTTAAACTTTTCAAGTTTCACAAATTAGTGGTGAGCACTTTAAAAGTCAAGAGATGTTTAATTTAAAAGGGAAATGTTAATTAACACGTGTGTACATTTTAATTAATACTTTTTGGGATTACTTGCAAATGAGAGTGCGAAGTGGTAGGTAAGTAATTTCTGGTGAAGGGATTGCTTTGACGAATGGTTTTAGCAAAACAGTTATAGAATACTACTTCTATTGTTATTAGATCTCTCTGAATTTCACTGAGGAACGAACTAGATAACTAAAGCATTCTTCACAGATATAATACAACTAGAAAATTCCAAGATTCTGTTTCTTGTATTCTTCAGACACCCCGTGGAATTCGATGAATAGGTAACTGAAATCGAAACTGTACGAAATTGGGGTTTGTACTCAAATTATATATGTATAGGTATTTTAAAAAATTCATTGGATTTAATTTGGATAACCTACTGCATCAATTCAACATTTGCCAGAGAGCGATTATCAATGATTGGATTTATACCACCTCGAGTTTATTATCACAAGGCAAACGGTCAGAATATTTTCATTTACAGTTTATCAGTTTATTTATAACCAACATCAAACGCTTCGAAATATTTAATTTCTGTTAATGTTAATTTCAAACATTACCAACAAAAACCAATCAAAACTAAAATTGTTGCAAGAAAACTCTGCGTGGATTGAGATATTATTAGCGGAATCAGGTAACATTCTCAGCATTTTCCAAGTGTAGCTCTTATTGTCGAATAAATTTGGAGAACGTGGAAGGAGCAAAAACCTTAAAAAGGATCACTCATAAAATTTAGGATTCTCTGCTTGTTATTCCACACTGAAGGAGCGAGTAATTTATCGTTTCATAACCTTAAGATTTATCAGGTATTCATGCCGCAGATCCTCTTAGAAACCCAAATACTTTCGTGTCATAGTTTCACATGCAGGCACCGTTCATCGTAGCATTTTATAGGCAGTGAAAGAAATTGCGCTCATCCATTCATATTTTCAGGTATACAAACCGTGTAATATTTCTGCAAATTCCCAGAAATTTGGTTTGATTACGCCCCATAAAGTTGATGGAACTTGATCTTAACCAGCATATGTTTTACAAGAACGTATGTAGATATAAGAGCCAACAATTTTATTCGGAGAAGCATTCCATATTTGAATTGAAAATCAATAATCCAAATAAAAAAAATAAATAAATAGAAATTGAATGGTATTTTTCACTTCAAATATGGGAAACAGACAATGTGAGAATCCTCTCAAAAGGATTGCAAAAAGCCTTAACTGGATTTCAAAATTCATCAGTCGAAAGATTTTCCAAGTCGTTACAAATTAGTAGTATATTTTGGGCGGACTTGGAATCATAAAATTAAAAACTAGTATCAAATCGACTGAAAATAGATAAAATGTGCATTGTTTAAAGCTTTACGAGAAGCTTGAAAATGTCCATATATAGGTTAGGGTAGGTGTGCTTAGCAGGACGGAGTGGTCAAATCCATTGGTCGACCCAATCCCACTCGGTGGCCCATTATATTGGTAAAATCCCCTTCCTCGCCTATTGCTTAATCCTTTCGTCCTATGCCCGGAGGCACTTCCACGCTTGGGAGGAGTTTGACCTTGACCCCAACCCTCTGAAAGATTCTCTTCCCAATATTAGCCTCCGGGTTTCGGCCAATACTGGGCAAGAGCAGCCTCTTTGCATGATAGAACCTTTGTTCCACTCTTGTCTGGTCGGTATGCCAATATTCGTCTCCTCATCAAATCTCACTGTGGCTTCCACTGTGCCCATTATTTTGGCTGTTTCTTCCAGTACACTAGCATGAACTCGGTCTGCTTGCTTCCACTGTTTTCTTTCCCAGTCTAAGGGCCACTTTGACTCCCAAACCAAACCCTTTATATATAACCACATACAATACAATCTGAAGACGCCCAAATTCCTAGAATAAGGCCAAACCCGACAGATTTTTATTTGCATTGAAAGTCAAGGATGTCTTTTTGAATTCAATAAACAAGCAAAAGTTCCTGGAAATGTTTCCATAAAAGAAAATATGGTTCAATTTCACGAAATCCTTGGCAATGAATCCGACTGTGCAATTTATCACCCGATGAATTTATACCCGAACAGAACACTTAGGGGTCACAATAAAAGTCTGTCGTATTTTTAAAATGCTCCTGTTTTTCTGTAGCCGGCTTTGTAAGGGATTAGTGTAAAGCGACAGACATTTAATCCTGAAAAATGTTCCTTGAACGTATTCTGAGAAGATAATAATCGATTGTGGAAACGTGTACAACATAAGCTTCTGGTGGTTATTATTTTTACAATACCAGTATTTGTATGAGAACAAGCTTTCGTATTCAATCCCATTGGAAGGAAATAATCATGTCCGGTAAAATTGCGTTGCTTGTGAATAGATACATCGAATGAAAATGTTCATGAAAGTTTCATGTTTCTAATTGATCCAAGAAGAAAATCCCTGTTATACCCCCATCAATAATCTGTTGTTTATACTGATATTCGATTATAATTCTATCCCAAACAAAACTCACTAAAATCATTAATCTTTCAACTAATTGCATGTTATACATCTGATCTTCTAAACACACGTGTCTTAAGACAGGAACTTGTGTTGTTATTTGTCTGCTATTTATTCAACCGGATAATACACAATATATTGTAGAACATGGAGGGAACTCAACGATATTATGTTTCTCTTCAATTGTCAACCCTTCATTCGACTATACTACAATATTTCAAAATAAAAGTATAAAATAAATTTATTCAGTTGTGGACAGCGACTTTCTTCCTTAAATGACGTACAACCGGATGATATTGAAGGGAACAAAGCAACTCTTTGACAGAAAGTGTTATAGAATATTACATAGTGGTAGTATGGTTCTGCATTCGTGGCATCAATGTGAGGTAATTAGTTATTAATTATAACATTTCTGAGATGGCTTGGTAAGAAGGAAATTTAATTAATTTGCGTTTCCTTTGAAAATGTTTCTCACCACGTCGGAGAAAATGTGTTCGAGTGCAGAAACTGACGGCGATGTAAGTTTGTTCAGGCTACACTGCAAAAATCCGATGCATTTCGTGAGAAAATTTCAACCACAATTAATTCGAACGAAATGGCAGTCTAATGATAACAGTCATCTCTATTGGATTAAGTTTGTTATACCAGTTGGTAACATGTTGATTGATGCATTTCATAACATATCCTCATATGACACATCAACGGAAAGTTTAGTTAATTCTTACTCACTGTTTTCTTGCAAAAATACTTTTTGAAATTGACTGCAATAGAATGGTTTTTAGATTGAGCAAGAGCTGGAACTGGATTAAGAATTTTTATGCACTATGAGCACTTTAAAGGGTTCATTTGTTGTTTCCTTCACTATAACTTTTAACAGCTTTGTACAAACCAGTTACTTCGAATTTCTTATTTGCTTAAAATTCTTCTAAATCTTCAGAAGCAACATCCCACAAAAAATTTCACAGCTTCAGTCCTACTTGAGTCTCCCAAGTTTCATTCGTGAATTTACATCGATTTGCATACAAACTGTGTTTACGACAGATGCCTTACTGGAATTTATTTACATAACATTGGACATGGAAACAAATCCAGTTCTCTTTTGGTTCAATTTACTTTAAAAACGTTTAAATATCTATCTAAGTGCAAAATAAATATATCTATTTCTAACCAAGGCAAAACTAAATAAACATTAAACTTTGACTTAAACAAATATATTATCCCATTGGGATGTTTGAAGAAGTCTTTCTCACACAATTTGCAGCACTTCAAAGTGTCAGAAACTTAAAGCTGCCAATGAGGGTCAAAGATATTTGAGAACATTCCTAAGGGAAAAACATTTTACGTTCTCTGCGTGAATCCCACTCTATGTCCTATCAATTTCAGGACTTTACATGAAAAGCGGCCCGTCATTGTGTATTATTTGTGCAGTTTAAAGTTTTTCAAAGTTTGCTTCAAATGGTGGTGTATGTATGTTTGTTAAATTTTTCGAAAATATTCTGATAGTTTTCAAGAGGAATACACGTTTGGGTTACTCAAATTCCGAAGGATAACCTTGATAAGCAATAAACAATAAATAGCACAAAAATCAGCACACAGGTATGTTTTTTACAAATAAAATATATATATACATATTTATCATTTTCTTAACAATGCACCATTCCCTCCTGAATGTTAACTATAAATAAAAATAAAATAAAATATAGAAGTTGCATAACCGCCCTGCCTGGATTGGTAACGTTGTCAAAATTCACAGATATCATCTCACAAAAACGCTTTTCTAAGTTAGAATATTAATGCAACCGAAACCTGAAAATAAAGTGCAAGAGAACATTAGCCTTAAAAATACCTAAACTTTTTTCCTTTATTTTCCTATGGGAAAAAGTATTTGATTGTTGCGCGCCTTTCAAAAGGCTCCCCAAAGCTGAAATTATTGCTCTCCAAATGTGGATCAAATTCAACAAACTTTGTTGTTTACTGAGGGGCAGAAGCAGCGTAATCTCCTATAAAACCAAACATCACATTTCATCAAATGGTGGAAAGCCCACATTCGTATGATCTACAAATCGCATTGCAAAATTTTATCTGAAATCAAATTAAATGTAAAATGTCACAGTCTGTTTTGTTTTAAATCTGATTTTCTTACAAGGACGAATGACGCAGATCTCAATTATGAAATGAAAATGCCTCAACTTAAATTTACCCGGACACTGGCTTCCATGGATTCTTGTCCTGTCACACTTTCACAGGATTAAGTTGAAGTTTGTGGAATAAAACGTTGGATGCAAAATCATTTTGCAGCTTCAAAGTCATCCTCTGACTATGATGGTACTGATTTAAACATTAAGCTACAATTTCCATTGACTTTAAAATATTTACAAAATACTTGATGTGACCACTACGTCGTTTTGGCACATCACTCCTTAGAATCTTGTTGATCTGACCAAGGCTGCAGATGATCCAAATGATTCTGTTTTGCAAACTCTAAACTTTTCACTGCAACCATAGATCCACTTTTCCCGAAAACTTTCTTCTCTTTGGTATCTCACTTGTATGAAACTTTACAAAAAATTGTTCGAGGAATTCCTTTTTACACATGAAATATTCTGGATTTTCACTAAATTCACTAAATTCTCAAGTGTGAAAGACGATTTGAAAGGGACTCAAAAGAGTTTTCAACAACAAGGACTTAATGTTTTCAAAATGTAACGTCTCTAAATTCTCAACCAAGAATTTATCACTGTGTGGTTTGAGTGGGAAAGGGAAGTCTAAGATTTTTGAAATATTTTGAGTCTTCTTGTATACAAGGGTAGCCCTTTTCAAAAGGTTTCACACTCAAAGATAAAGATGTTCCTACCCTTGTGCTTCGGAACTTGCACTTCAATAGAGGTAAAAGCGTTTCAAGTGGTTTAAGAAGGTTAAGACAATAATTTTGGGCTACGAATACATTTCTAATAAGATGAAACCCACTGAAATTTTAAATTTATGAACATATCTTAAAGGAAAAGTTTCTGAAGGATTACTTGAACTTTGGTTGTGAGACAAACGCGATTGATAGCCGTAATGGGTCGTCAGATAAATTGCTTGACAAATGTTTAGACAATCATACAATCTCCAAAAGACATGTAATCCAGTCACGATCTACCTTCCTTTCCTTCAACAAGGACTCATTGAGGTTTGAATAAAACTTGGATATTGGATTTTAACACATTTTTATTCACTTACAACATAACTTACTTTTTAACATTGACTACTAATATCATTCTTATTCAACGTTTATAAAAAATAATCAAATCACATTCTCCTTATATGGAAAAACAACTGTACACAATATCACAAGTATGACGAGAAATACGTTAAAATTTTTGTGAGGTACAAGACCAGCAGCGCATAAAAGATTTTCGAATTTTCCACAATTATTGAAATGTCGTTCCATAGACAACATTCGAACAACAGCCTTAACAAATACAGCTGAATGTTTAAAACATTTGAATTTGGCACTGTTATATATACATTTTTCGTATGCATATCTGGAACTAGAAATAAAAATAAAATTTCTATGTTTAACTGACTCAAGACTCCTGCTCTGGAGGTACTAACCAGCAAAATTGCATGAACCGTTTACTAACATTTGTTGCATGAGTTCCACCACTATGAAGTTCATCGGTCAGAATGCTTATGAATTTCGTTGAGCATCTTTGCCAATCATCTTGAATAAATATGAAGCAATCTTTGTGCTTCAAATATTCTAAAAGAACGTTTCTAGTTAGAGATATTTGTGTGTTACACTAAGAACACAGTCAGACAACCTGCTTGAAACCTTTTGTTATCGCAAAGTGCATTTAAAAACGTTTTAGCTCCAAAGACGTTACTATCAAAAATTTTTTTCCGATCCGATTCAATGCACTTTTTCGTGTATGAATCAATGCAATTCATTCCCTGCCGGAAGACTCTAAATTGAAATAGAAAACAGGAAAACCTTAATATCCGGTCTGGACCACTTAAACTCAAACAATTTGCTCACATGCACTTTCCATTTATATCCTTTTGGGTTACGGGTATTTTTGTTGTTGTTAAGAATTCCATTAAATCCGGTGATAAATCCTCAAAGCAATCATTTAACATTTTCTGTGTGTTCCCACATGATATTTGTGTTTCATTTATAACCTTATGTGCTTTCAAGGAACAGGTTAACAACCCGAATAGAACATATAAAAATACTAACAGCACTACATTCATTGTTGTAAATCACTTTTTGTTTCGTTTATATTTAAATTTGTTATTTAAAAATTATGCGACTTTGTCAGTTATTCTAGAGCACTCACATTTTCAGTTTTCTAGTTTTCCACGGCGCGTATTCCTTGCAAACCAAACTAAGCGAAGTGTTGAATTGAACTGAACCGCTACAACGTATCATATCGTTCTTATAACAACTCGGAAAGCTTTTATCACATGTTGTATGTAAACAAAGGGAAGTCAGGATTTCTCCTTACATATGTATGTATAACACTCAAAGAGGGAAGCTTTCTGTGGGGAAAACATCGTATTCAAACTTTTTCAGCGGTATACCTCATTTCATAACCAAACATTTTCCAGTATCTATGTACTATCAAAACTTATCTTAATTCGCCTGATCCTAACCTTCGCTGTTCTTTGGCAAAAGTTTCGAGTCTTTGCTCGTAATGTTTTGGCACAAAATGGCTGCAGGATTTTAACTTGACATACCCATTTGCCTCCTTGTGATATATATAAATACATAGCTCTAAGAGGATCAGTTCCTTCTTCAGAACAACAAATAATTATTGGGTAAAATCTTACAAGACAATTTAACGATACGGCGTTAGTCTCACAAATAACATTTGATTGTGGCTTTGTCAAACTCTAGTTCCTTTTAATGAAACATCGACAAGACCTATAACGATGCGTAATTACAAGTTGACTTGCGTACGATAAAAATCAGATAAAAACAAAGTCCTTGTGTTTAAAATACATATATTTATTTAATTAAAATAATTTTACTTATATTCTCAACATACATACTTTTTATGGAAGATAATAAATTTATTTAAAGAATCATTGAAACTTTTCAATAAATGTTTTAGAAAAATTTTTCAAAATGAAGTTTCAAGACAAGGCATTTTAGGCGAAAGTTTCACACATCCTTTATTTGGAAGTATTAACAATAAAATATATCAAATACAATTTTGTTTGTGCATTTTACAGCAATTTCAAGTGCTAGGTAACTTGGAACTACATTAAGCATTTCTCTTTATCAAATTAATTTTAACATCACAAATTTCATATATTTTTCATCCCCCAAAGCGAATTTTCTATATTGTGATAAAATGTTTACAAAATATTTATTAAAAATAACTTACAGATAAATATCCTTACGTGAAATTTATTTTTAACAGCAAAGTTGTAAATTTGTTTCTTTTGAATAGAATAACTTTACGTACCTAACATCATAGCCCCTATCAAAATGATAGCAACAGTTGGACACACTGTGATCTTTGGATAGATAATATCAATTGGTTAAGCAACACAGTTGTGGAATTCAAAACATATTATGTAAATTGTCCATGTTAACAATAAAGAATTTTATTTTCATATTGAATGTGAATTTTAATTTGGTCTAGTTTCCACAAAATATATCTTTCTAAAAACCCTCCCAATAAACACCAATTAAATGCTCAAACTTTCTAATTTCAGTCTTCATTAATTTTTCTATGTAATTTTGTCAAAGGTACTACAAGCATTCGCTCAATTTTAAAATAGACAAAAAAGAAACTTCTACAAAAATGAAAAAGGATTTTATTTCTTACTAAGCCAAACGTAAAAGTTAAACTTAATTACCTATATTTTCTTTTCTTAAATATAACTAAGCATCAACCGGAACTGAATCTTCAAGAAGATTAATTATATCAGGATTTCCCCCTCTCTTAGCATAATCAAGAGGAGATAATCCTAACAAGTCATTATCATCGGTTTCTACAAAGTTCTTCAACAAATATTTGACAATATCAACATGACCATGGTGGGCAGCAACATGAAGTGCTGTACGACCAGAATGGTCAGGCTGAGAAAGGTCTACTCCAGCTAATTGATATGATATTATACGCTTCAAGAAACCTCGGGCAGCCGCACTGCAAAGATGTTCACCTATTCTTCGCGAAGAACCTGTGAGATGTGCGCCACACTTGACTAAAATTTTTATTATATTATGATTGTCAAGTAAAATAGCCTCTGTCAATGGCGTTCTATCATGACGATCTTTTATATGGACAGAAACACCACTAATAAGTAAGTGTTTGCAAATATCTTCATATCCTTCACTGCAGGCAACGTGAAGAGCTGTTCGATGATCATAGTTGACTGCTGATAAATCAGCACCATATGACTTGAGATTATTGATCTAAAATTATAATTTATATAATAATAATTTCCAAATTTATATGTGCTTATATTACCTTCTGTATATCTTGTGATATAACAGCTGTATTGACCATTGCAGGGAAAAGTGTTGCACCTAGTTGTTCCAACTCTTTACGAGACGAAAGATGTAATGATCGTGCAACAGCATCAACCAGATCGTATTCCTCCATGTTTGGCGTTCGGGCTGAAGTTAATTCTCCTCTCAAACTTGATTGCATCATCTGAATGAAAACAAAATTGGATTCTAGGATCTTAAAACGAAAGTTTTTGCACTCATACCTTTTTCTTATAATCCAATGTCCAGTCTGACTTCCCTAGCACATACGATAATTTAGCTAAAGCTGCTTCTGGTGTCATATCACATCCTGAAATTACTCCACATTGATGTAAAATGTGTCCGGTTTCATAAACTTCCGAAACTGATCCTGTTGTACACTGCGTGCAATTGACAATGATAACTCCGCGATCTGACGCATCCTTCAGCTCCTTCAACAGATCCTCACGATTTGATGGTACATTGCCACATCCGTAAGATTGAATCACAACACCTTTCATAGGTGGTTGAAGAAAAGCTTTAATTGTGGAAACAGAAATGCTTGGGAAGATTCGCAGAACTCCAACATTTTCGTCTAGATTCAGGAAAACTCCAAATTTGGAAACTGTACATGGCCGGAAAATAGTACGATAATCAACTTCAATATTAATTCCAATTTTTGCAATTGGAGACGCATTTGGGGAATCAAATGCTTCTAAAAATTCTGAGCTTGCCTTGATTGTACGATTCCCCCGCATCAATTTTGATCCGAATAACACACAAACTTCTGGTATCACATAGTTCCCTGCCAATATCAATGCAGTTGTAAAGTTATCCTTTCCATCCGTACGTGTTTCAAATATGGGGATTTGTGATCCTGTTATGATTACTGTTTTTCCTAAGTTCTCTAAAATGAATGATAAGGCGGAAGCTGTATATGACAGTGTATCTGTTCCATGAAGTATTACAAATCCATCGAAAAATTCATACGATTGCTAAAATTTAAATTTATGTGAATTTCCAGGGAATCATTTCTTGCACATAGATACTTACCCTAATATCTTCTGCCAGGCGAACCCATTCGTTTATGGTCATGTTGCTTGAATCTAAAAGTGGATCATATTCTGTGACAGTGTAAATCACGCGCCTTGGCACATTTGGAACTTGAGGGAGCACAAGTGGACCCATAGACGCCCCTCCACCATATCTTTTAGCGGCGTATTCTTCATCATGCATGTTTGGATACTTTCGTATTTTCCTTATCAATGCGTTTGGTATAGGTTCTAAAACTGAAACGTAATAAGGAAAAATGTTAGTATCATAATCAACAGTTGCTGTATCAAAATTAGGAAACTATAAATATAAAGCAAGTGGTTTTACCATGTAAATTTCATTTTTTCATTCTTAGTGCGTTTGCCCTTTTACCAATCAAAGAATAGTTTCAAAGCTCACTCGTTACATTTGTTTAGTACATATCAAATCATGAGCTCTTGTCTCCATCGGCTTCTAATCAAGTGTAGTCCAACCCAAGATTTTTTCATAATAATAATCTTGTCTAACCCAATATCAACAACACATTTCGGTTTGAAATCCTTTCAAAAGGAAAAGTCTCGTCGTGATCTGGTATTTTTGAAGACATGTGTCTACAATCATATTTTTCACGAAGCCCAACCAAACATGATTAAAGGATAAATTTATTCATACAAGTATTAATCACAAAAACTTTTACACACGTCCGATACATAGCAACAAGGATTATTGTCTATTTGTAGTTTCCATATGTTTGTGATATTAAAATTTTTGTAATCAAACGCTGATAAAATTAATAACAATCACTTACATTAAAATTAGAACGAGACTTGTTTATTAGAAACAAGTTGAACTGTAACCTCAGATTCAATAAACAGATTGTGATTTAAGCAAATTAATAAAATACTTTTGTAATCAGTTCGTAGAAATCATACGCAAGAGCGCAGCATATTTATAAGTTTATTGTGTTTTCACTCTACAAGATCCATTATTACCTAAATTTACCTATTCTTTTGTGCTACTTACGACAAGTAAAGACTCGTACATGAGCCGTGGTTTCACTTTTTTCTTTCACCGTAAAATACATTTTAGCGTTTAATGACAAAAGAAATATATAAGGACTGGTCGACAGATTTAGAAACTTAGAGACATTCGCACGTACAAACAACTCAACTAACTAATCTGGTGTAAGCTTTATGCAATTATTAAGCTGCACTCATCACCTTAAAGTTGTTGTTAATAAATTGCTATTAACTTAAAGACATTCATAATTATTTTACTCCGGAAATAACAGATATAAGTTAATAGATAAACTATAGCTCGTTAACTACAGCTTTGAACTTTCCGATCTACAGTGTGATTTGTTTTGTTTATATTTTCAGCCTTAGTTACATCCTAATAAACCTATGTGATCTTTGACACAACTTGATCAGTTGGGTTTTCTTAGAATTTACATTTGATTCCATACAAGATACCAGGTCCAGTCATTTCATCATCAATTATTTCTGATGCAATTTTTATTATCGAGCACACGCTCTATGAAAAATTTTGCTTGGTCTACATCAATTGATTTACTTTGATTGTTAGAACAATGATTCATTGAACGATGATGACTAATTGAGAATCTGCTCCTTAACAACCAGATTCACTTATATAACTGAACTTTTGAGAATATGATTCCCAAAGCGGTATAGAGAAGCTAGTAATCTAAAAGTAGGTATATGACAAAACGATATCAAATTATCAAAAATGAAAAAATGACAAAAATATCCATGTATTCTAGTTGGTTAGAGTAGTCTTGGGCTTACCTTCTTTATATACATTCGAAAACAGTTCATCAAATAACAAACATGCATAAATTCAAAATGCATTACATTAAAAAATTGTTAATTTTGTATTTGCACTCGTCAATCAAAGAATTGAAAAATGTTATAAGGAGCAGTCGTCAACAGCCAAAGGCGCCTGTGTACTTATACTGTAGCATTGTATTATAGAAAGTAGATATTTTCCACGCGAACGTAAACTTGACTATGTCCTTGTGAATTTTTATTTATAGCGCACTTTTAGAAGTTTTGGGAGTAAATTGCCACTTAGGCAATAAGCACATGCAGAAGCTTATAAAAATTTGTGTGTATTGTAACGAGAGGTTTTAGAAACATGATGAAATAAATAAGGTACCAAATAAAATAAAGTAGTAGCGAATGCAGGTTTGTAAGAAGTTGATTTAATTGACTAGTTCTAAGAAGAAACTACTAACGAGGCTCTACTCTAGTCATTGCAGCAGACCAGTCTGCACTAAAAGAGGTAGATGTAGTATAACAGAAACTCCAGATAGCGCAGCCCTTGATGGTGGTAGACTATAATGTTAAAATCTTGTTTGATCATCTTCATTTTATATGAGAGGAAACTAAGTTTCCCAAGTCGGACAAATAACCACGATATCTCGAGGTGTAACATGATGAGACGGAATCTTTGTGTTTCAATCGGCTAACATCTTGAAGTTAGTTTTGGATTTGAAAATGTTAAGTGGGTGCAAAGTTGTGAATACGAGGTAGAAGGTTGGCATTAAGCAATTTAAAAAAAGTATTGTGCAGCGATAATGTTAAATGCCTTGAATTGAAATATTTACAAATTGGTAGTGCATAGAACAGATGCAAATATTTTAAATCATGCTTCTACTTTTTTAGTGTACGGTTAATAAGTAAAGCAATATGCTACACCAATAATAAGGCAATATAGACACCAATCACGCCTGTAGGAAAGGTTTCAATAACTTACGCTTTTTTGACGAACCATGACCACATTTAGGTTTTTCACCTGAGGGCAGCGTTTGCGTTACGCAATCCACGCATGGCCTTTTGTTTGAATCTTTGTCTGTGGAAGAAATTTGATAAAAGTTAACGAATTGCGGAAATTAGATTTGTCTCAACATGATGACACATTTCAGGATTTGAAGAAGAAGAAGGATACACAATTTTTCAGTTTCTGAAAGTTTACAAGGTTCGTTAGTAACAGCCGAAACTCAGGACTTGGAAAATACATCCCTTCAATAAATAGAAATAAAATTGTAAATGTCATACAGCTTGGTGAACTATTTCACTTGAGGTCAACCTTACATTTCAATACTTGATTCTTTCGTTTAACACTTTTCCAACAACGCAAAACGTCTGATTCCTAAAAGTTATAGTGTGTCATAGATAAATGGTGTGTTTTGGTACGAAAACATGTTCTTTGTGAGCATGAGTGTTTGTAACGATCTGCTAATTATCCTTGAAACAGACTAGAAGATTCCGATATATTTCACAAACACGTTCGACTAGCGTCACAAGCACATAACACGGAATAGATTTTACGTTTGGAATAAAGTACCCAGTGCAACCCTTTGTTGCTCACCTGAATCCAATGACCTGAGGAATTCAAACATATCGAATGTTGGCTAGAATTTACGTAAATCCAATTTTCGAATGACAAGGAATCAAATTGATAAAGTCAATATTGAAAAATGTGATTTTTGAGAACCTCGAGGTGTGAAAATTACCTATTAACAACAGATTCCTGAGGTAAACAAAATGTAAATTGGATATTATCCATATATTAGTTTTGTTAAATATACAAGCCGATGTTTGACAAGTTATTAGCAATATATTTTTGTGTATTAGACTAAGAAAGCGCACTAGAATTATTTATGATTAATATTGTTATAGGTATAGTACCTAATAAACCATCCACCGCTATAACCTACATCAACTTACAATTCAACTCATTGCGCATCATTCCGATAGTACCACCAGTGTATATGACCATAACTTTTGCTTCAGTTCTGTCTGCTGGTATAGTTCCGTAGCTAACGTTTCTTCGCAGGGAAGACTTACGGTCATGGTCTGGAGAACCTACTGGCATGCCGGGTGTCTTCATGGAACCATTTGTTGGGGTCGGCATTGTAGGTGTTGTGCAACCGAAATTCTCTTTCAAACTGTCGACGTTCGGAATTTTAAAATTAATCTCTAAACCATTCGTTGTTTCTGGAGAGGACATATTTTTCGTATCGTCTACTTGAGTTTATCTGAAATAAATAAATCAATATTCTTTATTATTATTCTATTTTCCATAATGTGTGTCAATAACTCTTAAGTAAATACATTTAAATTTAACCAAATTGATATTCAAATATGTAGTAAAACTTCACACGTAGTTGCATCATTGCAATTACTAAACAAGATTACAATGTGGTCAGGTAGAAGCCAATTTTGAGATCAATAATAAGCGAATATCTGCGGTTCATAATTTTATCTAATTAGCAGAAAAATTAAATTTCTATTTGCTGATGGTAATAACTAAGGAAATTTCGAAATTGTGTCCACAAATTTTGAGTTATTCAATAACATTTCAGATTCTAAAATATATTCAGAAGTAACAGTTTCTCTTAGTCCTAAGCAAATATTGTCTTGCTCTCGAAATTTATGTTGATTCATAGAACATATTTGCATGATATATGATTATTGGTTCGACCAGAAAAATTATCTAACTTTCACCACAACAGAGTTCATATCACAGATATCGACAAAATCAAATTTCAGTAGAGGAATGTTAATATGAAGCTTAGATCTACATTTTTGACATCACTTCAAATTTTCTGAGTAGATCGTCGTGTGTTTCACATTAAAATGAATCAAATCTCGTCTTATCAATGAAGTTTTTATTAACTTGAATCCGTGACAACTTTGACAAATTTTTACATGTTTTTTAGCGATAGTTTTTTTGTTTTAAATTACAATCAAAATGAGTAAAATAACTTCGCTGATAAACATTTGACTCACTTAGATAACCATGTAACCTTTCCACATTTTTTTCAAAAAATTTATAACAAGAGCTATATCAAAGGGTAAGTTTTTGCTTTGATTTAGAAAGTTGTCAGTTTGTTCTGAAAACAGGTACTTGTGATTTAATAAACCAATTCAACAACAAACTTGAAAAATGTTCATGCATCAATTGGATGAGTGACTCTGTGCGGACCAGCTAATTCCAAGAACCACATTCCGGTTCAGTGAATGCGCTATACCTTTCAACAATAAGAATAACTTCTGATTCACTTTCCCACGATAACTGGTCAATAACAAATTCTGAAATCGCGAATGTTTTGGACTATTAACTTGTTCACTTTCCACCACCTTGAGTTCAATAAACGCCAAAATAACGCGATTGACGAGTTTCGGTTTTCAGGGTTGTGACGAATACCAACCACGAGAATTAAAGAACCTTGTTTCCAGAGTGCGACCAGTGATCTGCATCAGCCTTTAAAGGTATTGCTTTTTACCCACAATTAACATTACGAAGTTTGTTAAGAATTACACACACTTAATTTATAAGAACAAACTAGGACTTATCTTTATTTACTGTTTTATTTTAAATCCAATATTTCATCACTGAAATATATAATTCGTGGATTGTAAACTGCTGACTACTCAAGTGCATCGTTGATACAAAAGGTTGGAATTTTATGTAGTAATAACTGGTTATATAAAGTTCAATGTTAGAAAGTTGAATTCGCACCATCGAATCTTTGATACTTATAGATAAAGGGGGTATTATCGTCCAGCTTGTTTGTTAAGTGATTTTCAGCAATTAATTTTGCGAAAACTATTAAACCGAAGGGCTTTGAAGACATAATAAGACACGTTTCAACTAGCAACGAAAAAGTTTATGTAATGATTTATTAAAATCTATAAAAGTTATTCGCTATAATGCAAATCGTGCCGTGAAACGCACGTCCTGCTGATTAAGGCGGTCGTAGCCGTCTGAAACAAAAAACAAACTCTTTCTTCAATCTATATGAAAGTAAGTATCGCCTGAACTAGAACTAAGTAAGTAAGATATTTTTTATCGGAATGGAAGCTGTTTGAAATTAATGTTGATTAATGAAAATTGTCGATTAAACATGAGAGCGCGGCTAAAATATTCAAAATATTGGCATCATTCAAGTTCGGACTAGAGGTGACGATTCCCTCAAAATGTGTGCGAAACCAGAAGTCAATCGGTCCAATAGTTTTTGAGTAAACCTCAACCCGGCTTGAAAAATGTTGTTCCGAGTAAAACCCGTTTAAAATTTGCTATACTCTTAGTACTAATACGGTTGAACGTACGGTGGTTAACAAATATGTTGAATAACTTTACAGACACTTTCTCAAAACCTCAAATAATAAGAAAATGCAAAAAATAAACGAAATTTTTCAAATTTTCTGGACGATAATACCTTCGAAAGTTCTCGTTACTTGGCTTTTACGAAATATGTGAGATGTGAAAAATGTGCGCATTCAAATTCATGCGAAAAGCTTCTCTATAGAAGTGTCACTTACGTCAGGATTTTAATTCAACTTCAAGCACTTCAATTCAAAAATTCAAGTGTTGAAAGCAATTTTTCAATAAAGTACACAAATGCGGAATTAAATTATAATTATATGACTAAATTATATTTTTCAGAATTATGCAGTCATGAAAAGTAATTCACTGTTATTGTTGTTTAATTGGTTAAACCAGATGCGCACTTTGCTGCGTTGTTAATGCGAATTTCAATGTCAATACAGGCATCTGATACAAGAAATGAGATATTTCTAGGATACGTTACTGTAAAGCCTTATAGAATCAACCTCAAACTAATCAATTTAGAAAGAACATAGCTTATTGCAAGAGTCCATAAAGCACACGTGAACTTTCGACTTGTAATGTGACTATAACTTGATATTTCAATTATCTCCAGAGTTTTGCCCTGATTTGACCTCACCTATAACCTCAATTTAAACGATCACTGTAGCAAAACATGCAAAATCATGGTTTAATCTTATTTGCGTAGTGTAAGGCTAACAACAACATGTTAAAGGTTATATTAAACAAAATACAGAGACAATTCAACACGATTTCGGGTGAAAAACAAAAAAATATTAAATTTTGAAAGCTAGATTAAAAAAAAATTTAAAGCTTTATCAAATGATGCTAAAAGCACGCACTCAATTTCATGTCGTTATACTTGAAATTAAATTTATCAGTTTAATTTCTGGAAGATAATATATTATACGGAATTAACTTTGTTTGGTATTGAAGCGTAAATTAAAGAAATATTTGAAAAATTTTATTATTCAACATCTTTGACTAGTAGCAGACAACCTTCGTTTGAATCAAGTAACATTACGTATCAGACCTAATTTGATACAGTATCTAGTGCGTAAAATTAAATATTTTGACTGACAAACAAACAATAATGACTCAAGTATGATTGAATCTAGACCTAGACACTTTTGGAAAAATTATGAGGATCAGGTTAAATGAACTTATTGCAGTACGGTCAAATACGATTCAATTTAACTTGCTTGGCTACAAACTTTTCAAAATTTTGCTGTAAGAGTGTAAATATGTATATCGCGATAAATTGTTAGAATTGAATATAACATGTAAAAACTTCCACTGAGATAAGGGTATCTTACATTATATTATATTTGCCCTATTAAGGAAATATTATCATTAGGCATAAGGTTATGTGAGGAATCAAGAATATCCTGTATCAACGAAACATTTGACATTATTTATAATGTTTTTAGAATATTGTGCTACAGGTGGTACTTACAATATTGCGGTAACATTATAATCCTATGTCTGAAGTCATGCTATATTGAACAACAGACCATTTAAACTGGTGAAAATGTTCAAATTGCAGGGTTTCTAGCAACACTTCATTTGTGTAAAATCGGCATTCCAAGGCGATCAAAAATTTTTCATATTGACTGGCATGTTTCAGATGAGATAGTAACATCCTGATAACATGTGGAATCCTTATGACATATCGTTAAACGTGAAGTTAAGAGCAAAAGTCATTTTTTGGGAAAACAATCCTTGAATAAATGCATAAATTGATTTAGGATTATGAAAACAAGGGAAACCAGGGAGGAATGTAGTTGACAACACATATGTATCTAGAACTAGTAACAACTAGTTTTTCGTGACTAGGAGTTATCTTGGAATTAGCTTTAGCATTGTGTTTAAAATCTAATCTTTTCTATTATTCTTATCTTTATTTCAAATTGATTGATCTATCAAAAATACAATTTATTGCTATTTTCACACACGTGTCTAGCATCTTACGTACAGATCAAACAAAGGCTAATATAGGTACTCAAATCAAAGGTGATACAGGTTGTGATAACGTAATTTTACCGAAAGAACCTTATGCGTGGATAACAGAAGTCCAAGGTTCTACACTCAAAGGTAAAAATAATAAATGCGTTTAAAGATTCTTCGGTTTAGTCGGACTCATCACTGAAAATCGTTCAAATATTTTTGTGCAAAGAATCTAAAAATAATTTTCCCTACTCCGCCAACTGGGAGTCGATGTGTTCCAATTAAGCCCTTCTATAAATCACTCGTCTGTCTATACTCGAATCTGTTATGATATCGACCACACAGCCTGACCTATTCCTGCATATGAACCACTTTTCATTGAGAGTTTTCAAGGAGCAGCTGGACAGACTGAACTGACAACAGTACCAAAATTTCAACTGCATCAAAGTCATCGACATCAAGTAAAGATAACATTTTGGATAGTTACTAGTTTAATTCAGTTACTGAATGATAGGCTATCAGTAATAGCATGTGTTTTAAATACTCACAGTTCTTTATTTTTGCACTAAGAACTCCTTTTAACTTCAGTTTATACAGAATCAAAGTTCACTTTTCTCAGGTGACTTCGATATGAAATTGTAAATTACTTGAGATAACTAGCTTTTCGAGATTACTTAACACAGGTCGATACGAACATTTTTTAGTTTCTTTAAAATATTTCTTAATTTTCACAACAACAAAATTCAAAGATTCACTTGAGTGTGGAATTTTGCCTTTGTTTACAGCGAAAAGTTGGAAAATCGATAGTCCAGGAAGCAAGGACCACTTGAATTAAAATTATGCACTTGGAAATGTTCTGAATGTATGAATAAATTTTTTTGAAAATTGTCTCATCACCTACAGATGTTTTAAATTCCAGATTTTGGGAAAGACACACAATAAACACTTCTTAACTCAACACGGTTTCACGAACGACTGAATCTGAATTTTTGCTGTAGTTCTCTATCTAGGAATACCGACTGCCGGACGGGAAAACAAATCGATAAGAAACATTTCGCACACGAAAAGAAAGTACAGACTCTGGCTCGTTTGCTAATCTGAGCTATACATATGACGGGGATATGATCCGAAAGTAACCTGTACAAGCGTATGAACTCGTTATAAGATTTCCTGAGCCGTCAATCGGCTCTTTGTCATTCAATTTTCGCATGGAATTTGCGAATTATCTCGAATTAGGGTACAGAAGTACAGTTCTAGACAAGAGTGCAGACAGACAGTTGCTAGACATGTGATGTATTTCACGCGACTTCAGTGCGTGTCAACATAATGATTAGGAGGTTTTAACATATAAATATTTCTATCTTATCAGAGTAATTAATCACGAAATGTGATTATGTAATTATGATGTTCAATGCATTATCTTATTGCAGATGAATTGCGTAAATTAGTAAGTACTTGCACGTGGGATGAAGATACGTTTTCTCTGGCATTTGTTGTGCGCATTGATTGATTCTATCGTTGCCCTTAAAACAAAGATGTTTCGATGTCTTCCTTAGGGACTCGTTATAAGAACAAGTTTAACACACTACAGCGAATTCCCTTTTGTTGTTAATTAAATTAATTCATGAAAACCTAATTTAGCCAAAACTATGATCCTATGGGCTCATTGTGTAGATTCGTACAATATTGCCTCGAATGTATTTCAATATTGCATTGAAGGTATTTCTCAATCCTTAAGATTGAGGATGAAAGAGTCTCCATAGTTTCTCATCACCACTACAAATACCATACAACTTTAAATAATTAATTGTCCTTTATTTGTGACTTCATTTCAAGCTCAGATGAACAATTCATTAAAATTCCAGATTTTTGCAAAGTGTACTTGCATACCGTCAAGCATGTTTTGAAGATCATCTTGTATCATAATGGTTAAACATTTGGTTGACTTATGTATGGCATAATTTCATGGAATCGGTTCTCGCTGACACAGAATTCATACCTGAGTAATTTCCGTTTGCTTGTTAAGACTTCACAGAAATTTGGTCCTTTATATCAATGCGCAGTTAGTGCCCTTGCAACAATTTACCGTAAAACACTCTTCTATAAACTTCATTAATAAGTTATTTATAGTCTATCAATTAGGTTTATTTCATCCCCAATATGATTAAGACAACGTTATACCTAATTGAGTTTTGGTTTCAGGGTGCAACTGGAATTCTTTTAATTTCTATATGTGATAAAATAATTATTATATGCAATTACACAAGCGACAAGTCTGGGGTTAAACTAATAATAGTTTTCAAATTGACCGCTTATTTATAGCACGATAGTGACATCTATTGAGAAGCATTGGATGAAATGATGATGTTTTGTATTTTCTCTACTGCTGTTGATTTAATTACTAATTATAATTGTTACTACTGCTACTTTGAGTTCATTACCTTTTTTGTTGATTTCTATTCACAACCACGTGAATAATAAATAGAAATTTGGAAACATTTCCAAACAAAACCTGATAAATGTGAAAATTCTTAACGTTGACGTGTACCTACTTACCACCTGCGATGTGGCATCACAAAGTAGAACGTGGTAGAAGTAGAACGTAGAACCACGTAGAACGTAGAACAAACACAAAAACAAATGTTATCAAATATACACACCGCCTCATAAATGCAGATTGGCAGAACCACAGCCTCAGGCAAAATCTGACATATATGTTTGAAACTACACACACCACCAAAGGAGTTGTTCGTATATAAATTCGATCGCGGACTTTTCAACAATTCCATTCGAATTTTGCTTTCCACCAACAACAACAATCTCTCTGCTCGGGGTGAAGGACTCCAGTATATCCATACTCCACTCTACATTGAGTTTTTACAGATGTGTCCATACAAAAGTTAAGAAATATGACCACATTCAGATTTTTCATAGTAATCTCATAGAACAGATGAACCAATTGGATGAGTTACTCAAAATTGTTTTATAACTTCAATGTTAATTAAATAGGAATCAACTAATTTGAAAATTTAGCATTTTTTCGGAAAAATCGATGAATAACAAATTTGTTTCCAATATACATAATTTCCTTAATTTTTATACTGCAAATGAATCACTTTTTATCAAATGATATGGAAACATGATCAATAATAATATATGTATTATACCTATATACAAAATAATATACAATGTTTCACTGTAATAATATATTAATTCCAGTAGTAAGTCTCTTCATTCCAGAATAACTAAACACTCTGCCAATATATATAAATAACAGCAAATAGTTAATAATTTCTCATTAACTCTCATTAAATAGATGTTAATATTAAGAAATTTGAAAATGTGCACCATTTTTTATTTTTCTGTTTTGTTTTTATTTTAATCAATAAAATATATCAAATACAATTTTGTTTGTGCATTTTACAGCAATTTCAAGTGCTAGGTAACTTGGAACTACATTAAGCATTTTTCTTTATCAAATTAATTGTAACATCACAAATTTCATATATTTTTCATCCCCCAAAGCGAATTTTCTATATTGTGATAAAATGTTTACAAAATATTTATTAAAAATAACTTACAGATAAATATCCTTACGTGAAATTTATTTTTAACAGCAAAGTTGTAAATTTGTTTCTTTTGAATAGAATAACTTTACGTACCTAACATCATAGCCCCTATCAAAATGATAGCAACAGTTGGACACACTGTGATCTTTGGATAGATAATATCAATTGGTTAAGCAACACAGTTGTGGAATTCAAAACATATTATGTAAATTGTCCATGTTAACAATAAAGAATTTTATTTTCATATTGAATGTGAATTTTAATTTGGTCTAGTTTCCACAAAATATATATTTCTAAAAACCCTCCCAATATGCCCCAATTAAATGTTCAAACTTTCTAATTTCAGTCTTCAGTAATTTTTCTATGTAATTTTGTCAAAGGTACTACAAGCATTCGCTCAATTTTAAAATAGACAAAAAAGAAACTTCTACAAAAATGAAAAAGGATTTTATTTCTTACTAAGCCAAACGTAAAAGTTAAACTTAATTACCTATATTTTCTTTTCTTAAATATAACTAAGCATCAACCGGAACTGAATCTTCAAGAAGATTAATTATATCAGGATTTCCCCCTCTCTTAGCATAATCAAGAGGAGATAATCCTAACAAGTCATTATCATCGGTTTCTACAAAGTTCTTCAACAAATATTTGACAATATCAACATGACCATGGAGGGCAGCAACATGAAGTGCTGTACGACCAGAATGGTCAGGCTGAGAAAGGTCTACTCCAGCTAATTGATATGATATTATACGCTTCAAGAAACCTCGGGCAGCCGCACTGCAAAGATGTTCACCTATTCTTCGCGAAGAACCTGTGAGATGTGCGCCACACTTGACTAAAATTTTTATTATATTATGATTGTCAAGTAAAATAGCCTCTGTCAATGGCGTTCTATCATGACGATCTTTTATATGGACAGAAACACCACTAATAAGTAAGTGTTTGACAACATCTTCATTCCCTTCACTGCACGCAACGTGAAGGGCTGTTCGATGATCATAGTTGACTGCTGATAAATCTGCACCATATGACTTGAGATTATTGATCTAAAATTATAAATTCAGCATAATTGAGAAAATTTGCAAATTTATATGTGCTTTTATTACCTTCTGTATATCTTTTGATATAACAGCTGTATTGACCATAGCAGGGAAAAGTGTTGCACCTAGTTGTTCCAACTCCTTACGAGACGAAAGATGTAATGATCGTGCAACAGCATCAACCAGATCGTATTCCTCCATGTTTGGCGTTCGGGCTGAAGTTAATTCTCCTCTTAAACTTGATTGCATCATCTGAATGAAAACAAAATTGAATTCTAGGACCTTAAAACGAATTTTTTTACACTCATACCTTCTTCTTATAATCCAATGTCCAATCTGACTTCCCTAACACATACGATAGTTTAGCTAAAGCTGCTTCTGGTGTCATATCACATCCTGAAATTACTCCACATTGATGTAAAATGTGTCCGGTTTCATAAACTTCCGAAACTGATCCTGTTGTACACTGCGTGCAATTGACAATGATAACTCCGCGATCTGACGCATCCTTCAGCTCCTTCAACAGATCCTCACGATTTGATGGTACATTGCCACATCCGTAAGATTGAATCACAACACCTTTCATAGGTGGTTGAAGAAAAGCTTTAATTGTGGAAACAGAAATGCTTGGGAAGATTCGCAGAACTCCAACATTTTCGTCTAGATTCAGGAAAACTCCAAATTTGGAAACTGTACATGGCCGGAAAATAGTACGATAATCAACTTCAATATTAATTCCAATTTTTGCAATTGGAGACGCATTTGGGGAATCAAATGCTTCTAAAAATTCTGAGCTTGCCTTGATTGTACGATTCCCCCGCATCAATTTTGATCCGAATAACACACAAACTTCTGGTATCACATAGTTCCCTGCCAATATCAATGCAGTTGTAAAGTTATCCTTTCCATCCGTACGTGTTTCAAATATGGGGATTTGTGATCCTGTTATGATTACTGTTTTTCCTAAGTTCTCTAACATGAATGATAAGGCGGAAGCTGTGTATGACAGTGTATCTGTTCCATGAAGTATTACAAATCCATCGAAAAATTCATACGATTGCTAAAATGTAAATTTATGTGAATTTCCAGGGAATCATTTCTTGTAGGTACTTACCCTAATATCTTCTGCCAGACGAGCCCATTCATTAATGGTCATGTTGCTTGAAGCTAAAAGCGGATCATATTCTGTGACAGTGTAAATCACGCGCCTTGGCGCATTTGGCACTTGAGGGAGCACAAGTGGACCCATAGACGCCCCTCCACCATATCTTTTAGCGGCGTATTCTTCATCATGCATGTTTGGATACTTTCGTATTTTCCTTATCAATGCGTTTGGTATAGATTCTAAAACTGAAACGTAATAACGAAAAAAGCTAGTATCATAATCAACTGCTAAATTTAACTGTTACTGTATCAAAATTAGGAAACTATAAATTTAAAGCAAGTGGTTTTACCATATAAATTTCAGTTTTCCATTCTTAGTGCGTTTCCCTTTTGCCAATAAAAGAATAATTTCAAATGTCAGATTAGTTCCTGATTCTGCATTTTCTCAAAACAAAAAGTCACGAACTCTAAGCGAGTCGACATGCAAGTCCTCTGGTGTTTGATTACAAACCGGTTTCCAGAAATCACAAACCATTTTTCGAACAGAAGCGCCGTGTGCGGCGTCCCATTTGTTTATATGGGAAGTGACTCAAAGGAAACTGGTTACTAATTTGACTCACTAATCAGTTTCCTTTCGGTAGCTTCATGTGTGAATGGCCTTAGTGTCTAAAATTGTGCTACTAAACACTTTATTCGTCAAACATATGTCAAACAATTTGTGTGTAAAACACTTCGTTCGTAAACATATTGTCTATTAGTCACTTTAAATCTTTTGAAATAAACTTGTTAGATACTGAGATTTGCAGTATTGCAATTATTTCTGTGTAACTGTTCTGTATAACTTCTGAAAAATGCTTAATACTATTAAATGCAAATACATTAAGGACTTCTTTAACCGTCAATTTTATAGGCATACTGTATATGTAATATTGATTATACAAAATATTTTTTCGATAAGCTACTGTATAAGTACTTCATATATTCCTACTTACCACGCTAATAAACGAGATTAAAATCACAAATATGTTTTTAGTGTGGTATATTGGTACATAAAGTATAGATCGGATAATCGACGTTCTACTGTCCTTTGATTGCTAGAACAATGATTCATTGAACGATGATGACTAATTGAGAATCTGCTCCTTAACAACCAGATTCACTTATATAACTGAACTTTTGAGAATATGATTCCCAAAGCGGTATAGAGAAGCTAGTAATCTAAAAGTAGGTATATGACAAAACGATATCAAATTATCAAAAATGAAAAAATGACAAAAATATCCATGTATTCTAGTTGGTTAGAGTAGTCTTGGGCTTACCTTCTTTATATACATTCGAAAACAGTTCATCAAATAACAAACATGCATAAATTCAAAATGCATTACATTAAAAAATTGTTAATTTTGTATTTGCACTCGTCAATCAAAGAATTGAAAAATGTTATAAGGAGCAGTCATCAACAGCCAAAGGCGCCTGCGTACCTATACTGTAGCATTGTACTATAGAAAGTAGCTATTTTCCACGTGAGCGTAAACTTGACTATGTCCTTGTGAATTTTTACTTATAGCGCACTTTTAGGAATTTTGGGAGTAAACTGCCAATTAGGCAATATAACCACATGCAGAAGCATATAAAAATTTGTGTGTATTGTATCGAGAGGTTTTAGAAATATTTTGAAATAAATAAGGTACCAAATAAAATAAAGTAGTAGCGAATGCTGGTTTGTTAGAAGTTAATTTAATTGACTAGTTCTAAGAAGAAACTACTGACGAGGCTCTACTCTAGTCATTGCAGCAGACCCGTCTGCAATAATAGAGGTAGATGTAGTATAACAGAAACTCCAGCTAGCGCAGCCCTTGATGGTGGTGGACTATAAAGTTAACATCATGTTAGATCATCTTCATTTTATATGAGAGGAAACTAAGTTACCCAAGTCGGACAAATAACCACGATATCTCGAGGTGTAACATGATGAGACGGAATCTTTGTGTTTCAAACGGCTTACATCTTGAAGTTAGTTTTGGATTTGAAAATGTTAAGTGGGTGCAAAGTTGTGAATACGAGGTAGAAGGTTGGCATTAAGCAATTTAAAAAAAGTATTGTGCAGCGATAATGTTAAATGCCTTGAATTGAAATATTTACAAATTGGTAGTGCATAGAACAGATGCAAATATTTTAAATCATGCTTCTACTTTTTTAGTGTACGGTTAATAAGTAAAGCAATATGCTACACCAATAATAAGGCAATATAGACACCAATCACGCCTGTAGGAAAGGTTTCAATAACTTACGCTTTTTTGACGAACCATGACCACATTTAGGTTTTTCACCTGAGGGCAGCGTTTGCGTTACGCAATCCACGCATGGCCTTTTGTTTGAATCTTTGTCTGTGGAAGAAATTTGATAAAAGTTAACGAATTGCGGAAATTAGATTTGTCTCAACATGATGACACATTTCAGGATTTGAAGAAGAAGAAGGATACACAATATTTCAGTTGCTGAAAGTTTACAAGGTTCGTTAGTAACAGCCGAAACTCAGGACTTGGAAAATACATCCCTTCAATAAATAGAAATAAAATTGTAAATGTCATACAGCTTGGTGAACTATTTCACTTGAGGTCAACCTTACATTTCAATACGTGATTCTTTCGTTTAACACTTTTCCAACAACGCAAAACGTCTGATTCCTAAAAGTTATAGTGTGTCATAGATAAATGGTGTGTTTTGGTACGAAAACATGTTGTTTGTGAGCATGAGTGTTTGTAACGATCTGCTAATTATCCTTGAAACAGACTAGAAGATTCCAAAATATTTCACAAACACGTTCGACTAGCGTCACAAGCACATAACACGGAATAGATTTTACGTTTGGGAATAAAGTACCCAGTGCAACCCTTTGTTGCTCACCTGAATCCAATGACCTGAGGAATTCAAACATATCGAATGTTGGCTAGAATTTACGTAAATCCAATTTTCGAATGACAAGGAATCAAATTGATAAAGTCAATATTAAAAAATGTGATTTTTGAGAACCTCGAGGTGTGAAAATTACCTATTAACAACAGCTTCCTGAGGTAAACAAAATGTAAATTGGATATTATCCATATATTAGTTTTGTTAAATATACAAGCCGATGTTTGACAAGTTATTAGCAATATATTTTTGTGTATTAGACTAAGAAAGCGCACTAGAATTATTTATGATTAATATTGTTATAGGTATATTACCTAATAAACCATCCACCGCTATAACCTACATCAACTTACAATTCAACTCATTGCGCATCATTCCGATAGTACCACCAGTGTATATGACCATAACTTTTGCTTCAGTTCTGTCTGCTGGTATAGTTCCGTAGCTAACGTTTCTTCGCAGGGAAGACTTACGGTCATGGTCTGGAGAACCTACTGGCATGCCGGGTGTCTTCATGGAACCATTTGTTGGGGTCGGCATTGTAGGTGTTGTGCAACCGAAATTCTCTTTCAAACTGTCGACGTTCGGAATTTTAAAATTAATCTCTAAACCATTCGGTGTTTCTGGAGAGGACATATTTTTCGTATCGTCTACTTGAGTTTATCTGAAATAAATAAATCGATATTCTTTATTATTATTCTGTTTTCCATAATGTGTGTCAATAACTCTTAAGTAAATACATTTAAATTTAACTAAATTGATGCAAATCAAAACAAACAACTTTTCCGACTGTTTTCCGACTCTTGTAACATTAGATATGCCCAAGCATTAGAACGCTAGTCGGAATTCAGGCGGAAAGCAAAAATAGTTGCTCTTTTCCGTCTAAATTTCGACTAACGCTCACTACCTCCGACTAATTTACGTTTAACTTTTTCAAGGCAATTTTTACAAGCGAATTTTGAGAATTTTTTCATCCGGGAAAACAGATCTTCAAAATATTCAGGATGCAATTGAAGTTGTTCACGATGTGATCTTGAATTTGTTCCATACTAATGAGCATGAAATTTTTTTTGTTTAAATTTTGTTCACTGGAGAAACAAAATGTCGATGTTGATGAAATCGTGCGATTTTAAACTCATGTAGATAATATTTTCAATTGTAATTCCTTAACGCCTGTTTCCCAAATTGACTTTGATCTTGACACAGTACGTTTTCAAAGAACCAGAAGGTGAGTCGGATTAAGGAAGGTTCACATCCCAACGTGAACGTGCAAGTGAAAGCTCTTCGCTCCTTGGAGAGCGTTTTCACGAGGAAAACGTGAGACTGATTTTTTATCCCTTCCTCCATATGTGAAGCATCAATCTTTCTCTTTTAGACGAAAAATCCATCTAATGGAATTTTCAAGATGTACTTCTTTGATTCGAAAACAAGGTTGTTTTTGAAAGCGAGATTGAGCGAAGATGAATCTGTTCCATTTTTATTTGACATGCATCGAGAAGGAGTGATGCAGCACCCATATGTAGGACAGGGACGAAATCCACTTGCACGTTCACGATGAAATGTGGACCATCCTTTACTTGGCATGTTAGTCATTCTAAAGATCCTAGGAGCATTGGTAAAATTCATTGTCTTAAAGTCATTTGTGAAATATAGTGCTTCTCTTTTGCTGACAGGTGAGTTATCACTGAAATATTGTTTCCTTAAATTGGATAATTACTGGATGTGTGAGGAAGAGTTTTTGATTGGAAGAGATTAGCCGGAATAAATCTTGGTGTGGTTTTTGCACTAAGATCCTGGGCGTGTGAGCACAGATGTGAGGATCGGATGTGTGGTTTCCTGGCGATCACTCATTGAGTATAGTGCCGATCCTCAATAGTGCTTGGTTATACTCCTGTCGAATGTGAGTTTTCCTCCTGACAGATTTGTGGAGAGAAGGAGTTACCTGTGCAGTTCCATCTGGTGTTAAGATCAAAGTGTTGAGTTTGTGATTGGAAGAGAGATGATATCCTTGGTTGTTTCTTTTCAAAAAAGAGCAGTGTTCATGAGTCTTTGTTTTCAAGTGACTGGTTCAACAAGCGGAAGGGTACTCGTTGGTTTTCAAAGTTATATTAAAATAATTTATTATATTTGATGTTATTGTTATTATTGTATAAAATTATATTATATTTTACAATGCAAAAATGATAAAAGCACGTACTCAATGTCACGTAGTTATACTTGAAATTAAATTTATCAATTTAATTTCTGGAAGATACGAGTATGATAATATACCTACATATTATATGGACTGAACTTTGTTTGGTTTTAATGCGTAAATTAAAGAAATATTTGAAAAATTTCCACTGAGATAAGGGTATCTTAAATTAGTAAAATATTTTTTGGTGTCATAACCTTGACACTGATTTTATATTTGCCTTATTACAGAAATATTATGAGGCAGGACATCCCGTATCAACGAGTCCTTTGGCAAATGGCTGCTGTATTTCAGATGTTATAGTTTCAGGGCCCCTAAGGATAACTTTTTTGATAGTTTCGAGATTAGTTTACTGAATGATAGGCTAGCAGTAAGAGCAAGTGTCTTGCAAAGCAATTAATCGTTATCATATCATCAGGATAAATGATAGGCTATCAATAATAACATGTGTTTTGCAAAACAATGAATCTTTATCACATCATCAGTTTGTTTAAATACTCACAGTTCTGTATTTTTGCACTAAGAACTCCTTTTAACTTCAGTTTATACAGAATCAAAGTTCACTTTTCTCAGGTGACTTCGATATGAAATTGTAAATTACTTGAGATAACTAGCTTTTCGAGATTACTTAACACAGGTCGATACGAACATTTTTTAGTTTCTTTAAAATATTTCTTAATTTTCACAATAACAAAATTCAAAGATTCACTTGAGTGTGGAATTTTGCCTTTGTTTACAGCGAAAAGTTGGAAAATCGATAGTCCAGGAAGCAAGGACCACTTGAATTAAAATTATGCACTTGGAAATGTTCTGAATGTATGAATAAATTTTTTTGAAAATTGTCTCATCACCTACAGATGTTTTAAATTCCAGATTTTGGGAAAGACACACAATAAACACTTCTTAACTCAACACGGTTTCACGAACGACTGAATCTGAATTTTTGCTGTAGTTCTCTATCTAGGAATACCGACTGCCGGACGGGAAAACAAATCGATAAGAAACATTTCGCAGACGAAAAGAAAGTACGGATTCTGGCTCGTTTGCTAATCTGAGCTATACATATGACGGGGATATGATCCGAAAGTAACCTGTACAAGCGTATGAACTCGTTATAAGATTTCCTGAGCCGTCAATCGGCTCTTTGTCATTCAATTTTCGCATGGAATTTGCGAATTATCTCGAATTAGGGTACAGAAGTACAGTTCTAGACAAGAGTGCAGACAGACAGTTGCTAGACATGTGATGTATTTCACGCGACTTCAGTGCGTGTCAACATAATGATTAGGAGGTTTTAACATATAAATATTTCTATCTTATCAGAGTAATTAATCACGAAATGTGATTATGTAATTATGATGTTCAATGCATTATCTTATTGCAGATGAATTGCGTAAATTAGTAAGTACTTGCACGTGGGATGAAGATACGTTTTCTCTGGCATTTGTTGTGCGCATTGATTGATTCTATCGTTGCCCTTAAAACAAAGATGTTTCGATGTCTTCCTTAGGGACTCGTTATAAGAACAAGTTTAACACACTACAGCGAATTCCCTTTTGTTGTTAATTAAATTAATTCATGAAAACCTAATTTAGCCAAAACTATGATCCTATGGGCTCATTGTGTAGATTCGTACAATATTGCCTCGAATGTATTTCAATATTGCATTGAAGGTATTTCTCAATCCTTAAGATTGAGGATGAAAGAGTCTCCATAGTTTCTCATCACCACTACAAATACCATACAACTTTAAATAATTAATTGTCCTTTATTTGTGACTTCATTTCAAGCTCAGATGAACAATTCATTAAAATTCCAGATTTTTGCAAAGTGTACTTGCATACCGTCAAGCATGTTTTGAAGATCATCTTGTATCATAATGGTTAAACATTTGGTTGACACATGTATGGCATAATTTCATGGAATCGGTTCTCGCTGACACAGAATTCATACCTGAGTAATTTCCGTTTGCTTGTTAAGACTTCGCAGAAATTTGGTCCTTTATATCAATGCGCAGTTAGTACCAGCTGACCGGACATAGCTATGTCGAGAGTTTGTGGTTTGAAGAATAAATGTCTAAATACGGTTGTAACTCTGTGATTTTCAGCACAAGGCTAATGGACCGAAGTGGATTTTCCTTTTTAAATCCCGCCATGAAACAAACTGAAATTAGTCGTGACAGAGCTTCTAATGGCTTTAAACACATTTTGTACGATTGAATTTTGATCAATTATCCGCTTAAACTTTAGTCCTTTTTGAGAACGGCAGGAATCTGAAACACAAAATAAAATCTACATTATTAAGATTTATGAAGTTAGTAATATTTTAATGACTTTAACGCGGATCTAAATGAGGAATGAAGGCTCTATGATGTGTCAAAACAGAAAAGGTTAAAACACAAAAGCTTAATAGACGTAATTCGATTAAATTGGAATAACCTTCAAAGTGATTCAGTCACTTCAATTCCAACTTTTATGGATCTGCTGATTTGATTTAATTAAAGCCCACTCTTACTGATTTAGGTTTCCATAATGTGGCATCATTGTCAAGTTACTCATCTATGATCCCCCAACTCCAACTTTTGTCTACCATTTGCACTTTGTCCTCATCACTCACAATTCAATAAGTGAATTGAGTTGAAATGAACGCAAAGGGTAATAGCAACGACACAGACAATTAATCATGGAATCCCTCGAAAATCCCTTCTGGATGAAGAACGTTTTATTTTTCAACATGCAACAAACCTTCGTCTTTATGACATCATAAACTCCATCACTGTAGTGTATTTTACAAATGGTAAAAAAGAACCTTTCCAGCAGGTAAACCATTAAACTAGAGAACAAACAACCGAAGTAATTCTTGTGAAAAACTTTTAAACTTTTAGCCCTTTCTGTTCTGTTCTGTATAGCAAAAGTCAAAAGGAATGACAAAAGTTTATTTCGTGTTAAACATTCTAACGGTCTTGGTCCTTACATTTTACAAATGAATCAGCACACAGTTCCTGGTAGTTTGGTAACCAAAGCGTTAAAAAATTATGTACCCATTCATGACCCGAACCATCTTATCCAAAATTCCCACAACGTATCGGACCATCCCAAACTGGGAAGTCTAATAACATAAAGTAATAAAATCTATGATCGTTGAATCACCATAAATACTCAGATAGTCTTACACGAGCCTGGGGCGAATTTTTCCTATTTTAAGGGCCTGCAACAGCCATCTTAATAAATTAAATCTTCTAGGAAAGAAACATTCGCCTCAAAGCCTGTGTTCCGTACTTTTGAAAACTAGGCTAATATGCAAATTATGACGGACAAAAAGTAGAGCACTAATACAGTCTAATGCTTTCATATTCAAAACCATTTAGCTTCTGACCGCACAGAGACAGTCCTTGGATCATGACCTCGATTTGCTGTCCAGCGATAAGAACACGAGTTCCTCTTTTAATTTTACGCGGACTCATTAAAAAGGAAAACATATTACCAAAGACAGAATATTATACAACCACTGGGCTAAATTAACTTTCGTGTCCTTAATGATAATTTTAAACACACTGAAGTCATGGATGATTGGTAATGAGGTCACATCATTCTCAAGAAGGAAACTAGGAAGGGAAATCACGCTGTGCTTCAAGATTCTTACAGCCTCCACTTGGTCACATTACCTTAATTCAATGAAAGTGTGTTTTGAAGCTTCTTAAGAGAATTGAAAAGTCGTCGTTTCATGAGTGGGTTGTAATGGTTAAATAATTTACGCCACGCTGGTCAAGGGTTTATGTCAATATTTGGTCAAGGGTTTATCTTCATTCAGTACCTAGTGATTCTTACAATTTATTTCGCTACTTTCTGACAGAGACTCCTACGGAATTAAGTTCGCAGGCGCTTTAATCGTAAGATTCATGGATTCGTTCTTACTCCACCTGGCAAAGTCTAGTGCAGCACCTACCTTGATCTTTATTAATCTTCCTTAGTATTGAAATTTGTTGATACTTTCAATTCTGGGTTTATTTCAAAGAGGTATTACCTTGTATGATATCTGTGGAGATACTTATGAAAAGCAAATGGATCCTACATGTTTTCAATATAGAAACAATTTAAAGTTTGTATCGAGTAGTTTTCTTCTTCCACAATCGTTTTGTGAGAACTTTAATTTAAACTCAAACATAGAAAATTCGATGCATAAAAAAATCAGATGCAATTCCTTCATCTTATTTTTAAAATTGAAAGGAAAAATAAATAATCTCATGTGGAAAATTAAGAAATTCGTGACTGGAACTATGATTTTTACCAAATAACCTTTGTGCCCTGTGATGTGCTACGGTTTGATCACAAGGGTATCCGTCATACGTTCTAGTAATTATTATACGTTCTTATTGTGGCTCGTTTGTCAAGTGAACCTACATAATTCCGTAATGATTCTAATTGATTCGGAGGTGGAGGTAGCTTTATCATGTAGCCTGAGGTTGAAAATTACCCGCAAAGTTGTATGTATTCTTGAGCAAATTTTGTCCCCAGCATACTCCGTGAACACTTACATTATGAAATTAATTTGAATAAAAAATTTTCATTTTAACGACATTTTCTAAATCCCGAAGATAAAAGAAACCTTTTCAGCCATTAATCTTGTTTATCCAAAATGTTTGAAAATTCATTTTTTAAGGGCTCTGACACCATAATTGCATTAGGGAAAATGAAATTGCCAAACTTATTTCATGAAAATTTCTTTTACGACAATATTGTTATTGGAATATTGAATTTATTTCATAATACACTTTCCCTGTCATTCCCCGAATGTAGCTGTATAAACACAATTTTCAAATTTAATGTTGGTGATATTTGACAACATGTTCATTCTTTTTATGTTTCAGTGCTGGTTTTTTAATTGGAATTGCCATTCAATTCCGCGTGATGTAACACAAAATTACAATATCCTCAATATTAAAATTTAAGGGTGTGGGCCTGAAACTGATAGTGCGTTGATTGTAAGAACTGAGATACAGACCCGTTGAATGTCCTTGCATCCAAATGAATTTTAAATTTTCGTTAACATTCGTAAGGAATCCTTCTACTTCATTCAACCGAAAATTGATGTGCTGAGTATTGTAGAACCATGTACTTCCATACATTCCAGCCTTAGATCTAATTTTCAAGATTAAACATTCGTATAAGGAATATGGATTCCAGAAACTGAAAAAAGAATTTTTAGGCTTTTGTATTTCGTCTTATTTTGATATTAATACCAATCAATCAATCAGTTCCGAGAAACGCAAAAGAAACCAACAAATGAATTCAACCAGCTGTCGTTTCCTTAAACGGACCGAATTTTTTACCAATAATTTGTTAAATTGTAATTGTACATATGTATATTACATATAATCAGAGTTATGTTAGTGAGATAATTTTGTTTATTGGTCAGTATTTGAGGTTCCTGTCGAACAATACGTATGTGTGTGTGCAGTGTAATTATATTCTAGAATTATAGTTTTCAGGTTTTTAATTTTAGGACTTTTGCAATATATTTCTGGTGTCTCAACCAAATATACATATGTATATGCTACATAAGAACGCCACTCCACCTCTCTAGATCTTGCAGCGTTCAAGACTAAAGTCATAAAGGGGATCCATTAGCGTTCAGTGACTTATGCCCATATAGCAACACATTCCTGAAGGAATCATTTACGACTGTTAAAGTAATATATCACTCATTTGCCGTGTCCCTACAGATGTTTTTGATGGCTCACATAAAACGCGGTTTATAGTAACTTGTTCTGGAAGCAACGCTCTTCATGCTTTTTATTTTAGATTGCTTATATTGTGGCAAAAATTGTCTAGTTTTTAAATAGGCTCTATCCTTTACAGAGCATTGTTTTATTAACCTTGTTAAATAAATTCATCAGAATTAATTAGTGATTCAGCATAGAATCCTTATCGAAATGAAACTGATAGCTTAGAATTGACTTGCGTTTAATAAGAGTTGCTGATACAATTTTGTTTATAACGTTTTGAAATGTTGGAACAGATTGTATCAGGTGGACTTTCTTCGAAAACACTGAAGGGTGTGCGATAGGTATTTAGCACCAAATTTTCAAATATCATCAAGGTCCTGAAGTTTTGAATATTATGCCTTTGTTGGTAAACCAATAGATACTTTGTTAGTAAAACAATGATGCCAATATTCCTAATTAGACGGAAAGGTCAGAACTGTCTAGGAAAATTCTAATTGTAAGTGACAATTACAACAAATCCTTGTGAATAGAAAGGGTCTACAATCAAATAATCTCATCATTTGAGATGACAATACAAGAATTGTTTTAATTGAATTGATGATCCACACAGATTTGAACAATTTCAATTAGTCCAGAAAAATTTGATAAGCAATGACATTATGCCGGAAAAGTTAATTAAGTTTGTTTTTGAGGAAACTAAACTTGATTGGACATTTAGTCTCACCAAGAAATAACTGAGCCTCTGACAAGAAGAAATGTTTTGTTTCGGCATTTGCCAGTTTGAATAATTGTCAAATAACTACAACCTGTTTAGCAGGAGATGGATACCCTTTGGGAAAACAGTTGAAGATAAGAGGAAGTTGTCATGGAATTGATTTAGATTGTCAATCGCGAATTGATAGTAACAATTTTCAATTAAGATTACGAGTATCATATTGATATTCTCTTACCTAAGCTTCTCTTTATATATGTACATATATCATTCTGTCTAGACTTTATTTCATTTTCAAGTAATGTACTATGTTAGGATTTCAGGGCTTTGTATAATGAAACAATTTAGTTTTACTTTAAAATTCGACTTTATTAAATGACGGCTTTGTAAGAATTAAAATCTAAAATAAACTTAACTAAGTACAAAATTTACTACAATAAAACGAATTCAGCAACCACCACTGAATCCAGTCACTGGTTTCAAGATGATTAATTCATTCCTCTTTCATCATGATATCCCTTCAAATACCAATGCTTATGTGAACAGTATTTTAGTTTTTATGTTGTAAAACTCTATTTTCGTCGTAAAATGTAAAATATGCAAGACGTACTAAGAAAGTTGTAGAGTAAATGTAAGTTCTGAGTTTTGAACAACTGATATTGCGTAGTTCAAGAAATCAAAGAAGATATAAAATTCCCCATTTCATTAGAAATTACGTAATTCACAACTTGATCCAATGAAAAGGCATAAACCCCGGAAGGAGCCATATCTTTTACAAACTCTGATTAAACAATAAAACTTTAGGTCTTACATAATTTGAAAGTTTTCGAAACAAATTCAATAAGAAAAGCGTTGTTAGTCTCGAAAATTAAAGTTAAATGAAGTGTCGCGTTGGTGTTGGATTGAATGTCCTTTCTTCCAAAGTTACCCAACAATTCATTACTCAACACTTTCTTAGTCGTTTTTGTTGGGAAAACTTTCACTGATTGAACAACATAATACATATCCACGTTTAAAATGTCATGTACATGTGCGATGTAGTAAATGTTTGTGCAAACAATTTATTATTTCATAAACTGGACATGTCCTGAGTTGACGTAAATAGTTTGAACTAGAACATTATTTAGAATGATTAATGCTTTGATTTGTTCTACACTATATTATATTTATTTTTGGTTTTTTGCTTTTAACCTCACATATATGATAACATTTATGAATTCGTGGGTGTGAAAGATTCTGCTTTTCTTTTCTTAATAGAAATGAACATAAAAATCACATCACCAGTCGCGGGACTTACTATGTTTTTATTAAACATTTCTTAAATCCCTTTTGTAGCTAACAGTTTTCATCACGTACACCAATCAAATTAAAATTCTTTCAATTACTTTTGTAATTAACTCCGGTTCCTCCATTTTATTTGTCCAGGGATAAATTAAGTTGAAGAAGTTTTGTTTAACCTTGTGAGAAAGAATCATCGTAGGTTGTATGTGCATTACGATAGAATTTTAATAAAGTGCTCTCAACTTCAGTTAAAAGTCAGTAAAAAGAGTATTGAAATAGAAAGTATCTACCTATTCAATGAAATAATAACATCACGATATGAGGATTTCTCATAAATGTAAAAATTTCCACATCATAAAAACCGATCCTTCATGATATTCTGACATTTCCTGTTTGTTCATGAAATCAAAAAGAACTTGAATAGAATGCCATTAAACATGTAAATAAGATGTTATTGTCATGTCATCACGTTACAATATTTTATTTTAAATGGGAAAATATTAACACGACGACACGGTTGCGTATTTGATCGAATGCCGTTGAACGTGTCAATGAAGTGATTTATGTAACTGCTTTTTCGAAAACCTATTTATCATGTTCGCCAAATAAGGCAGAAACAAATCCATACATCTTGTATAAGGACATCATCGCTGACCAATAGTGTGTGAACATACTTCTATTTTTATTGTATACTAAAGGAAGTTCACGGGTTTCATCAGACTTTGACAGAAAAACAAAACAATGAATCATTGTGAAAGATCCTTTAGACTCAGACTCATGGTCTATTGAGGAAAGTTTTAAGAAAAGTAAAATCTTTCGCAGATTGTGCTACAAACTTTCTCACAAGCTTAATTAGTTGCAGTTATATCACATATTCTTAAGCATATATAAATGAGAAAGCGTTGAAAGTGAGTTCATCGTTTGTTGAAATTATCCAAATCATTTCATTTATAATATACGATTAACCAAATCCAAGGACAAGGTTTTACCATTACACATTCCTCGTCATGTGATTGGAAATGGTTCTTGCAAAATGATTGGAAAAAATTCTCGAGTAGATTCCAGACCTTTTATTTGAAATGATAAACACAATTTCGATGAAATTAATTTTATATAAATCTTTCATATCATCTTCGTCTGAGAATTTCAATCTCATTGTTTCATACTAGATATGCTGAAGGGAGGAATCATGAAGTGAGCTCAAGAAGTCTTTAATACGAAAGAATTTTTAAGTTTGTCTTATAGAAATTAGAATCATCCAACGCAATAAGATAGGAAAGAAGGGATGGCAAACTTTCGCGTTTATTATAATCTTTATTTTAAGTTAGAAGACTAATATTTGAAAGCACTTTAAAATTTAGTAAATTCTCGTTATCCTCTAAACTCCCACCGATTCTCGAATGTGAAATTAAATAAATAAAAAAATAAGAAAATTGTTTACTTCTTAAGGATATCGAAATCAATCAGTACCTACTGGGTATAAAAATAACCATGATTTAAAAGTTTCTTTCTTCCCAATTCGCATATGAAATTTCTAAAGAATTCTAACTACGATTCTGGAACTTGTTGTTGAACTTCCGAAGCAGGTAATGGGGTTGTTTCCTAATAAATTGAATTTACAATTCCAAAATAACCTTTCCCTTGAATTTCGAGTTCTATGAGAGAAAGTTCTATAATTGCAAGGAAAGTCAATCGTATCCTGTTCAAATTATATTTTTACGTGCGCCCTCGCGGTATATTTAACAAATTGGAATTTTTCTATACGAATCCGTTTTGTAAAGGAAATTCAAAAGAACCACGCAAAATACTGAGCAACAAATTTCGTCATGTCGGATTTGAATTCGTTTTAAGAAACATTGAATCTTAAATTACAATTAAATTACAAACATTAAGAAAATCTCCTGAGATTGTTTGGCAAGTCCTGTAAATTCGACAACATTTTGCAAAAACCCCAAAATTCTATTTCACTAATTTAGATGTTCAAATTAAATGTCAAAGCAATAAATTTCTCGTCCTGTTTACTATTTCATATGAAATGGAACATTGTTCCTAAGGGGATCATTATGCTCGTTTGTTTAGTTGTGACATGATACCAATTCAAAGCTTCTAACAGGGGTTGATGCCTACACCAAACAGATTTAACCTGTCACATATTTCGCCTGATAAAAATAACGAATTTCTACAGTTATGCCGTGTTTTGTAACATAATTCTTTGATCCTTGCGACATTTGAATCCCAAATTATTTCGAAGGTTCGTTCCTGATCTGTTCGAGAATCAAAAAGTAAAAGGTTCTTGGGCTTGTTTACATTGCTGTAAATTTTGCTAATATTTAACACTGGGCGTTAATCCTTCTTACGAGGCGAGTATTATAGCTTTAAATCCGAAATCTCATTTTGTTTTCCAAAAAGCAAATGTCTGTATCTGTTGTTATGTTGTTATGTAAAACTATAACAAGATGGGATAGAGATATAAATAAGAAATTTAAAAGAAATAATCCTGAGTTTTAGCTCGCTTGAGAACCTTTTTAAGCGTGCAAAATCAACTTGACCTTTATGTAGGAAGTTGTTTACTAAATGAAAAAAACGCAATTTATCCGTCAAGGGCTATCATTTACTTATGAAATCAACAAATTTTTATTATTTTAAAAATGGTGATATTCCCCGAAAATTGCTAACAAATTGAACTCGTTTCACAACAGTTGCACGAAAATAAAACACAAAATGAAGGAATCAGGGAAAAGTTTTTAAAGAGTTTAAAATTTATGATTTTTCCAGTTTGTTTAACTGACAAATTACCTTAAGGGTTTCATTGTTCAGAGTTACAGTGAATTTAAAACCCAACATTTAGCAAAAATCAATATTTCATTGAAAATAACTCTTCTCCGGTTTTGTACGCGTAAGAGTATAAATTTCTGTGAAATTAAGTTTAAACAAATAGGACATTCAATTTCAATATGAGGATATACGTTTTTCATGGAAACAATTATTTTATTATGATTATGTTCTTATAAAGAATGTTTTTACGACTCACGTGCTAGGACACAGTCGAAGACATTTACATTTCCATAAGTTCTCGAAATCAGGAACACATTAAATTTAATTTTATGCCAATTCAAAATTTAAATTGAGTTCTAGAATTGTTCTATAAGCCGGAGGGATATTGAGTTGAGTTTATAGGTCTCACACATGAAATTTTATTACCTATTTTGTATGCAATAAGCGCCATGTGTGACTCAAAAATTATAAGTATATGTGTACAAGCCCATACCAATAATATGTCCATATGTTTAACTTTGTCTTCTTTAAGTACATCATCATTCTTATTAACAGAGGCAAAGCCAAAGGATTCCTTTGGGAAAGAACCATGATACAATTGAAGATGTTCAAAACCCATAAACTATATCGAGTCCTTTTCAACATTCCAGCAGAGGAGATTTGGTTTAAGAATGTATAACAGCATGAACATGATTTGAGTTTATTTCAACTATTTCCGGAAACAAATTTTGTGAAATGGGGATTGTTTGTATGTTAATCCAGCTTACAATATGAAAAACATACGAAATAAGGTCAAATCTCCATATTGTAATTACATCACGTAATATTTTAAACGGAAATGTTTGCGCCTTCAATTTGGTTATCATGAAAAGTATTGGGAAAAAGAATTTAAAGGCTGTAATCTTCATTCAGTTCAGGATAACAGGAAACTAGAAACAATAAAAACATTGTTACCAACTTCTACTTCTTGGCTTATAAAATATAGGTACAGGTCAAAGTTTTGAACTTTTCTGTTTCAAAATCAAAATTTTTAAATACTTGCAACATCTTGTGCTATAAAATAAACTTGCTACCATGTACTTGAAGCTAAGGAAAAGTTCTTTTTTTTAAGGACTATAATCCGCGGAAAGCTAACAGCTGCATGAATATATTACTAATATTTTTATTATCTACTAACTGTATCTAACTTTCTATGTGATTACGAAATATCTGTTGTTCCAGTTAATATACATAAGATTCATCTGACCTTAACTTCTTGGCACAATTTCGATATAATCGTCCTTATGTGCACTCTGAAAATTCCGAAGTCTATTAAATACAAAGACTTCTTACTATACATAAGGTTTGTGAAAGATATCAGGTTTTGGGTTTGATATCCCCGAGGTTTAATACTTTTCTGATTTCACCATTTAAAAGATCCTTCTAATTGCAAAATTACAGTATATTGAAAAAGCGGTATAGGCAAATAAAAACAAGTTTTACCTCCCAGCAAAATAGGTTATATCTGAGTCCTTGATTCTGTCCTTGTCTCCAAACAAAATCCTTACACATGAGAAAGTGGATTTTAAGATATCAAAGGCGATTGTTTGTCATGGCCTTGAAGCTTTTCGTAAATATGAACTGATGCAGACCGTAAAGTTGGCCTTCGTAGAACTTGAAGCAGATACTAATCCAACACGAACAAACAAAAGAAGTTTTCATCAAGCCATTTTGGCGACAAAAGCGCCACTTGACGACAAACAAACGTTCCTTACAATGATTTTCAACTTTCCGATTCTAATAAAATCCTGTATCCTTAAATATTACCTTTGATTAACTACAGCTGATATACTTAATAATCAGTAAAAGCAGCACCCAAGTTTATTTTTTACTATTGTGGGTCATAACCACATACAGGACATCCATGAATATCCTCTTCATGTCCCAGAAACTCATCAAATATCTCCAAAATCTCAAAAGAAAATTTTTATGTGATCCCTTAAATTTCTTGAGAATTGTAGTCGTAGAATTGGTTCAATCGATTTCCTGGAGATTGTAAACTGATGATACTTTTTGGTTTTACTCGTATGATATAAATCTAAAAAACAATAAAAAGCGGAGAAGGGTAGAGCCATAAGGATGTTGCCATAATAACCACAAAAAGCGAGTTGTATCCTTTTATGGAAGACCATGTAGCACAGATGCCCAACTACTTATTACTAACGATATATTACTCAGAATATGGAATCTAAATATAAATTTCAATTGAACAGATTTAGTCATTTGGCGTTGATATATAAATTGAAAAATGTCTAAAACTCGAAATTAATTTTTTGGATATTGGGTTAACATTGTTCGAATGTATTATCCCGAACGAACGGGCGAAGTAATTTAACTAATTAAAATGCAAATATTTTCATATATTCAATACACAGGAAACAGGAGTAGCTTCATCCTGTTTGTGTTGGAAACAGAAAACAATTACTGGATCGATACTGATGAAGTTTCAATTTTCTAATTGAATTGCATCGATTAGGAGGACATTGGAATGTTTATTCTCTGTCAAATGCTATACTGATTCATTTAGATAGTCTTCCAGGATTTTGAAGATTTCCTTAAAAAAATAATTTGTACCCAAACTCTGGACTATCAATTCAATTCATTCTGGCATCATTTCAATTGACTGATTGGAAAGACACTTCTTTGATGAATCTCACACGAACTAAGTATTTTCAAATATTTATCTATATTAAGTAGAGCTTCATTCAAGGATTCTCATGTAAAGATCTCGAGTTCTTCATAACAGATCCTCGTGACATGACTAAATATCCCTGTCTCCTGTCTCCCATATCTTCGAAAATGACAAAACTTTTGATTTTTCTATAGAATAACCTGTGTTCATAATACACGATCAAAGTAATTTCTAAGAGAAATTCTTTAAACATCTTAAGCAAAACATAAAAGTCTTCAATAGAATTTTGGAACGACTATTCAAATATTTTCTTATTAGACGTCTACACCGAGTTCATGGGAAAAGTGCTGTAGAAATCAGGTAGATAACATAAATCGATGGAATTCACTTTCTGTTATTGATAACTCAAAAGACGTTCTCAATAAATTCTTGAATCCTGGGAGGAGACAGCACATACTACCTTCATTGGAATGAAAATGAATCCTTCAAGTGAAACATGATTCGCTTTTGGTATATAAGGCAAAGTACACTTCTTCATCTCGTCTTTTTTGGAAAGCCTATCGAGATGGAAAATAAAAATTTTGATAATTTATGACTTAAAGGTTCAAAACGTTTTCATCCGTAGCGTGTAGGTAAGTGTTTTATATTTTGCAGAAGAGAATATGTTCCTGGCAGTTGAGACAAAAATTTTTTAGCTTCTTTTGATATGTTTACTTTTCGTGGAAATATCTAAATGCTAAAGACAATGTGAATTGATGTAGGTTTGAAAATCGTTTATTCATGAAATGACGACTTTTTTCTAAGTAAGTTGCATAATTAATTTTCTATGGAAAACAGGAGGAACAATTGGAAAAGAATTATTTGTAATATAATACAAGTCTATCTTTTTGAAAGTAGTTTATAGTAAACGACTCGTAGTACCTTGTAAAAGACTTTCAATTGATAAGGGAATAATTTGGGTGAAAGTTACGTTTAGTTGTTAGACGTAGATAACGTTTATCTTTATCTTTATATGTCAATATATGTAGTTAACACGAATAAGCTTAATTAACCGAAAATCACTTGATCAGATCCTCGAAGTTATTGTTGTTGTACGAAAATATAGGGATTTTCCACGTAATTTCATTTAAGCTGGTGAAAATTAAAATTCAACAGGAGGCCGCTTGTAGGAAACTTTTGCTTCTCGCGTTCTTTAACATTTTTGGAATAACTAAAAAGGATTTCGCCCATAGCCATTTTCGAAGTATTAATTTCAGCGTCAATGATTATATTGGATAAGCCTGTAAGTTTGCGTAACTCTTCCATTAACGAAAAATTAATTTTTATTGTTTGATGTTTTTGAGTGCAAAAGAATCATTTGCAGGATTTGTGTTGTGTACCTAATATAATGGATGTTCGAAATAAGTCCTGCTCCTCTCCATTGACGAAAATGTTTCCTAGAAATTTGTGGGTGTTTTTATTACTGAGAATACTCCTTGATTCACTATTACAAGAAACATTTCTCAAAATAGAACATTAAACCAATTAATACTTTCACACGCCTCACTTTCCCACGACGGTTCCTCGTAATCAAACACGTGCTATTATCTAAATTAATTGAAGATAAGAGAGATTCCTTAATAGGATCAAAGTCTCGGTTTCGGTGTAGGTATTAACTTTATAAGGATGGCTGATGTTTTATCCAGCATTGTAGATCACCCGAAAAAGAAGTTTCCAAAATTACCATTCTATTTTAGGACTTTCATTTATCCGTTTTGTAATTTACATCAACTACTTCCAACTTCTACCACCATCTTTTATATTAAATAAACTATAATCATTTATATGACATGGAATTCAATTACAAACATTTATAAAACAGCTGTTACACTTTAAGGCATTTACTTTCATTTAAACTGTACTGACTGTATAAAAATCAAATTAAGAACATATGCTAACCTTTTCATAAAAGTATCACCACGCGTGGTACTTTTAAAACCATTACTCGTAAAATTACATTACGTGCTTACCATGTATTCTCAAATCCCTTGACGATAGTGTATGCAAATCACATCCACATTTCGATATGCCGTCAAAATCTGGGTCACAGTCTATTAAGCGCTGTAAATTGCACGATGCCACGAATATTCACGATTGGGTTTTATCACAACCACTCAAAAAATCGTAGCGGCAACACCACAAAATAGACAAAATGTCCTTTGCCCTAAATAAAACACTGATCCTGTAACGGGCTAATTCAAGTTAGATGTTGTTTTATAAAGTCAAGTTAAGTGTACATTATTAATTAAACATGACTCGAATTTTGATTTTGTTTCAATTTTACTGGCATTTGAGGGTCTTCGAAAAAGCTGTGGAACTTTGCATTTGAATTAAAAAAGTTACTGTATGCTATGAAAACTACTTCACACTTTCCAGTAGATCGACGAATCGGGGACGAAACCGTATCAAATAATAACTATAGAATATAGTCCTTCATGTAGGAGGTTCTGAATATTTCGAAACTTAAAAGGTGAGAGTGTCTTCTTTTCAGTTTTAAGAAAGAGGAGGGGCTCTATCTGTTACTCATTTCACACAAAATGAGATTTACTTTCAGGCTTGTAGCACTTCCAGAAGTGAAAAAACTTGTGTCCAGAAATAGCTTTAAACCGTAGCTCATTTCATCTATTTCATCGACAGAACAATCTTTTTTGAATATTGTTCTTCAATCTGACTTCACAGAAAGTTCAAGTCGAAATTCTGAATATAGAACACAATCGATTGTATACTCCTGTAGATAAAGAACCTCAAACTCCATTCTTTCCTGCTGCTAATGTATAACCATTTGATTTCCCTTGCGATGAAGTTAGTTCTGAACACTTCATTTATTTGATAACGACAAATTGCCGAAAGAATTCGAACTATTCCGTAACTTTCACGGTGGTGTAGATATATGTAGAGTTATTCAAAAGGATTCCAAGCAGGATTTTATCCTTTGAATATCTCCCACAATGTGTCAGTCATCCTGTACTTTATGATAGGAGCAAAACATGAAATCCTTCAAAGTGTTTTTATGCAGGATATACTTTATGAAACCATGGGTTGATGTACGGGTTAAATTGCGGTAAGCTCAAGGCAAGGGCCATTATCCCTATGCATGTATTTTGGGTGTTTCAGTTCTTGTAGCTCGACAAACAAACGTCGAGTCTTTAAATTTAATAATTACGTGTAAAGTTCAGAAGTATCCTTCATAAAATCTTGGGTACTGTTTGATAAGCAGTTCATAGGTTTACGTGCAGCGTGAGTGGGTTTTATTTCAGATTTTGACATCACGTTGGCATTTATTTGACAACATATATGAATTAGCAGTGAAATACTTCCAGAATTATTTTGATATTATCTTCAAGGCATATAAAATTCAACAACCTGTAGCCATATGGCAGCTCGAAAGCCATATTCCTTGAAATTGTGGATGAAGCCGTTCCAAACCTACTACATATCATCTTTGGAAGAGTTGCGTTACCTGCCAACCTTCACATTAAAATATTCAGGACTTTCATAAAAGAATAAACAATGACAGGACTGTCTTGTTGAACAGAATGTAGATGTACATTATGTCTCAACAAACATCCTAAAACCAATTTATTACATTTGTTTGTAAATCCCATTGCCAGGAATCACAATAGTCTCTCTTTGCTGAATCTGTGATATGTGTTGTATATAGTAACATAACAGGCACTTTAGTTTGTCAGAACTCACGAAATTCACACTCAAAAACTGTTAAAAAGGAAAATAAATATTTATATCCTATCATATGTACCACAATACCACTTTCACGCCCGAACATCCTTGCGCTCTGCTTTCAAAGCAATGCCAGGTTCACAAGTTGAAAAGTTGGAATCAATAATTCTCAGGCTGATGGCATGCTATACATTTAGTTTACCAACCCAATATTGAAAGCATGTCTTACACAGATATCCGTAGCCAATTTGTTTAATGAGATAAACGTTTCAGCGTTGTATTATTTATCCGGGCTGACAATTATCGATAACATTGATTGCAGCTATTCACAAAATGAAGTAAATACCACAATTAGTCTGCTCAATATCTGGAACACTAACGTTCCTAACGGACTGTAAAAGAAAGGGTTTTGTCTTGTTGAGGAATGAAAGAAAAGAACCTCAAGGATATTGGAAGAAGCAAAGTGAATCCATGACAGAAAAGTTGTGGGATATGACAAACACATATCTAGTGATATTATTCTTCTGTATTTGTTGGCATCAATGTGGGTTAATTAGTTCTAAGCAAACATTTCTGGGAAGTCTACGTAAAAAGGAAATCTAATTAATTTCCGTTTCCTGTGAAAAATTGCACTATCTGCTGGGAGAACTCTGTCTCCATCCAATACATAATCAGATACATAATCAGAACAAAATCAGATGCATTTCTTAGGACGATATCCAATTCAAACAAGTGATGGATATCATGGTAATATTAATAATATTAATGAATTCGAGAAAAAGATTTATCTAATTAACATCTGTCTGACCGGTTAGTTACAGTGTATAGAAACGTATTGATTAAACGAAAGGAAATCAACGACAAGATTTGTTGGTTTTTTAGAGATAAAATCAAATTCATTTGTTTCTTAGCAAAGTATCTTGTTTTGAAGCAGATTTAATTCTTTGAAAGATTAACTATCTTCTCCATTTTGTATGGACGTCAGTTGACTTTCGTTAATGCGTCAAATTCCACCGAACTTTGTTTTTAACTTCAGTATCTGGCTATTTGAGATGATTCAATTCAATTGATTTCCAGGATATTAATTTAGTACTTACTTATTTGTTGACAAGCCACAATTCCAAATGGAAATCTTCTATTAAATTTATGACGAGTACATATGTTAAAATTTCAACGAAGATCCGTAAGTATACAATGCAAATAACTCCAGGAAATCTGAAAAGAAGTCTTAAAAGTACTTCAAACTGTAAGTGTATCCTTTCTTCTTGTTGAGGGCCTTTCAAAAGGTTCCCCAAAGCTGAAATTATTGCTCTCCAAATGAGGGATAAATTAAACAAACTTTGTTGTCTACTGAGGGGCAGAAGCAGTGTAATCTCCTATAAAACCAAACATCACACTTCATCAAATGGTGGAAAGCCCACATTCGTATGACTTTCAAATCGCATCGCAAAATTTTATCCTGGTCTGAAATAAATTTCATTACATTACTCCCTAGAATCTTGTTGATCTGACCAAGGCTGCAGATGATCCAACTGATATTCTGTTTTGCAAACTCCACACTTTTCACTGCAACCATAGATCCACTTTTCCCGAAAACTTCCTGCTCTATGGTATCTCACTTGTATAAAAATTTACAAGAAATTGTTCGAAGAATTCCTTTGTACACATGAAATATTCTGGATTTTCAAAAGCACTAAATTCTCAAGTGTGAAAGATGATTTGAAAGAGACTCAAAAGAGTTTTCAACAACAAGGGCTTAATGTTTTCAAAATGTAACGTCTCTAAATTCTCAACCAAGAATTTATCACTTTGTGGTTTGAGTGGGAAAGGGCCGTCTAAAACTTTTGAGATATTTTGCAACTTCTTATATACAAGGGTAGCCCTTTTCAAAAGGTTTCGCACTCAAAGATAAGGAGTTTCCTACCCTTGTGCTTCGGAACTTGCACTTCAATAGACGTCGAAGCACTTCAAGTGGGTCAAGAAGGTAAAGACAATAATTTTGGTCTACGTATACATTTCTAAATAGATGGAACCCACTGAAATTTTAAATTTATGAACATATCTTAAAGGAAAAGTTTCTGAAGGGTTACTTGAACTTTGATTGTGAGACAAACGCGGCACGCGATTGATAGCCCTAATGGGTCATCAGATCAATTCCCTGACAAATGTTTAGACAATCATACTGATACGTTAAGACTGGGACATTTGCTGTCATTCGTTTCCGTCCTTGTCCACGACCACCAAAAGTCATGTGACCCAGTCACGACCTTCCTTCCTTTCCTTCAACAAGGACTCATTGAGGTTTGAATAAAACTTGGATATTGGATTTTAACACATTTTTATTCACTTAAAACATAACCTACTTTTTAACATTGACTACTAATATCATTCTCATTCAACGTTTATAAAAAATAATCAAATCACATTCTCCTTATATGGAAAAACAACTGTACACAATATCACAAGTATGACGAGAAATACGTTAAAATTTTTGTGAGGTACAAGACCAGCAGCGCATAAAAGATTTTCGAATTTTCCACAATTATTGAAATGTCGTTCCATAGACAACATTCGAACAACAGCCTTAACAAATACAGCTGAATGTTTAAAACATTTGAATTTGGCACTGTTATATATACATTTTTCGTATGCATATCTGGAACTAGAAATAAAAATAAAATTTCTATGTTCAACTGACTCAAGACTCCTGCTCTGGAGGTACTAACCAGCAAAATTGCATGAACCGTTTACTAACATTTGTTGCATGAGTTCCACCACTATGAAGCTCATCGGTCAGAATGCTTATGAATTTCGTTGAGCATCTTTGCCAATCATCTTGAATAAATATGAAGCAATCTTTGTGCTTCAAATATTCTAAAAGAACGTTTCTAGTTAGAGATATTTGTGTGTTACACTAAGAACACAGTCAGACAACCTGCTTGAAACCTTTTGTTATCGCAAAGTGCATTTAAAAATGTTTTAGCTCCAAAGACGTTACTATCAAAAATTTTTTTCCGATCCGATTCAATGCACTTTTTCGTGTATGAATCAATGCAATTCATCCCCTGCCGGAAGACTCTAAATTGAAATAGAAAACAGGAAAACCTTAACATCCGGTCTGGACCACTTAAACTCAAACAATTTGCTCACATGCACTTTCCATTTATATCCTTTTGGGTTACGGGTATTTTTGTTGTTGTTAAGAATTCCATTAAATCCGGTGATAAATCCTCAAAGCAATCATTTAACATTTTCTGTGTGTTCCCACATGATATTTGTGTTTCATTTATAACCTTATGTGCTTTCAAGGAACAGGTTAACAACCCGAATAGAACATATAAAAATACTAACAGCACTACATTCATTGTTGTAAATCACTTTTTGTTTCGTTTATATTTAAATTTGTTATTTAAAAATTATGCGACTTTGTCAATTATTCTAGAGCACTCACATTTTCAGTTTTCTAATTTTCCACGGCGCGTATTCCTTGCAATCCAAACTAAGCGAAGTGTTGAGTTGAACTGAACCGCTACAACGTATCATATCGTTCTTATAACAACTCGGAAAGTTCTTATCACATGTTGTGTGTAAACAAAGGGAAGTCAGGATTTCTCCTTACATATGTATAACACTCAAAAGCTTTCAAAGAGGAAAACATGCTTTAGGAGAAACATCGCAGTGAAACTTTTCCAGCATATTATAGCTCGATTCATAACCAGAAGTTTTCCAGTATCCAGTTGTTATGAAAATCTTCGAATATTCGCCGGAAACGGATATTTCGGTTGTAATATTGCAAGAGGTTTGAGTCTTTCTCTTTTAACATTTTGAACAAGCTTTGATCTGTGGTAAAATACATAAGTAGTGTTAGTTGAGTTTCAATGCAATGCTACCTCAGAGGTATTTCATGTTGGATCCTTAAGATTGAGGATGAAAGGGTCTCCATAGTTTCTCATCACCACTCCAAATAGCATACAACTTTAACTAATTAATTGTCCTTTATTTGTGACTTCATTTCAAGCTCAGTTGAACAATTCATTAAAACTCCAGATTTTTGCAAACTGTACTTGCATACCGTCAAGAATGTTTTTGAAGATCATCTTGTATCATAATGGTTAAACATTTGGTTGAATCGCTTCTCGCTGACACAGAATTCATACCTGAGTAATTTCCGTTTGCTTGTTTTGAATTGATAGAAATTTGGTCCTTGATATCAAAGCGCAGTTAAAACACTAACTCTACACCTAATTGAAATTTGGTTTCAGGGTGCAACTGGAATTCTTTTAATTTCTATATGTGATAAAATAATTATTATATGCAATTACACAAGCGACAAGTCTGGGGTTAAACTAATAATAGTTTTCAAATTGACCGCTTATGTACAACACGGTAGTGACATCTATTGTGAAGCATTGGATGAAATGATGATGTTTTGTATTTTCTCTACTGCTGTTGATTTATTTACTAATTATAATTGTTACTACTGCTACTTAGAGTTCATTACCTTTTTTGTTGATTTCTATCAACAACCACGTGAATAATAAATAGAAATTTGGAAGCATTTCCAAACAAAACCTGACAAATGTGAAAATTCTTAACGTTGACGTGTACTTACCACTTGCGATGTGGCATCACAAAGCAGTACAAACACAAAAACAAATGTTATCAAATGTACACACCGCCTCTCATGAACGCAGATTGGCAGAACTGTTTGGCCGGTGTTTTTGTCTAGGCGACGTGTCATTACGATTTTGTGCGCTGGTGCTAATGTTTTAATTGAAAAGAATAATAAGAAAATCTTAAGGATACAAAATTAATTTGGCCACAACACAGAAATGAATAGACCAACGAAATTATTGAGCCGGCGAACTGCTGGCTATAGTAGTTTGATAACCTTCGCAGTGCTGCTGTTCGCATGGATATCAGGATTTTCCTCGAGATTATTTGCAGTTATTCGTTTCGAAAGTATCATTCATGAGTTCGATCCGTGGTTTAACTATCGCGCGACAGCGTACATGGTGGAACATGGGTTTTATAAGTTTCTGAATTGGTTTGACGAACGTGCATGGTATCCACTGGGGCGTATCGTTGGTGGTACTGTTTACCCTGGCCTCATGATAACTTCAGGTGGTATCCATTGGCTGTTGCATGCAATGAACATTCCTGTCCACATACGAGATATATGTGTGTTCTTAGCACCAGTTTTTAGGTAAGAAATGCCGATTGATGTGGCAAAATTTATTTCTAAAATTTATCCATTAAAACACGAGCAGCTCCTTAATCTACAAAATTCTATTTCAGTGGACTCACGGCTATTTCAACGTATCTTTTAACAAAAGAGCTTTGGTCCCCTGGAGCTGGACTTTTTGCAGCTAGCTTCATAGCAATTGTTCCTGGTTACATAAGTCGTTCAGTAGCTGGATCGTATGACAACGAGGGAATTGCCATATTTGCTCTACAGTTCACCTACTTTCTATGGGTGCGATCTGTTAAGACTGGCTCAGTATTCTGGGCTTCAATGGCTGCACTGTCGTACTTCTACATGGTATCCGCATGGGGTGGATATGTGTTCATTATAAACTTAATTCCACTACACGTTTTTGTACTACTTCTCATGGGAAGATATTCTCTACGCGTTTTTACGAGCTATACAACGTTCTATATACTTGGATTGTTGCTATCGATGCAAATACCTTTTGTAGGGTTCCAGCCAATTAGAACTAGCGAGCACATGGCTGCTTCAGGAGTTTTTGCACTTCTAATTGCTGTAGGAGCGCTCAAATACATGCAAAGCATTTTGTCAAAAACTGAATTCAAGAAACTATTCATTTTCGGAGCACTTGCAGCAGCACTTGTAGTTTTCTTAGCCGTGGTTGTCTTAACAGCAATTGGAGTAGTTGCGCCATGGAGTGGACGTTTCTATTCTCTCTGGGATACTGGATATGCTAAGATTCATATTCCAATTATTGCATCCGTGTCTGAGCATCAGCCTACAACGTGGTTTTCATTTTTCTTCGATTTGCACATTTTAGTTTGTGCATTTCCAGTTGGTCTGTGGTATTGCATCAAGAAAATCAACGATGAACGGGTTTTCGTTGTGTTATACGCAATCAGTGCTGTTTATTTCGCTGGTGTTATGGTACGGCTTATGCTGACACTAACACCTGTAGTATGTATGCTAGCTGGAGTAGCTTTCTCTTGTTTGTTAGAAGTTTTCCTGAAAGAAGACAATACACCAAACAGGCCTAACAGTGATGATAGTGAGGAAAATTCTACAGAAAAGAAGAATATGTACGATAAGGTGAGATATCTTGAACGTAAACACATGCTTTTATGAAAAATAAATCACTTCATTTGTTTCAGGCTGGTAAGTTAAAACATCGCCCAAAACATGATGCCTCACACGAACCAAATACAGACATGGGAGCATATTTAAAAAGCTCGGTTATTGTTGCCATTATGATGCTTCTAATGATGTTCGCTGTGCATTGCACATGGGTCACAAGTAATGCATACTCAAGTCCGTCAATTGTCTTGGCGTTCCATAACAGTCAGGATGGGTAAGTTCGATGAACTTTATTAAATCCAAAATCAACTAACTCTTCTTGGTAGGACAAGAAACATCTTGGACGACTTCCGTGAAGCATACTATTGGCTTTCGCAAAATACAGCCGATGATGCGCGTGTAATGTCATGGTGGGATTATGGTTACCAAATAGCGGGAATGGCGAATCGGACAACATTAGTGGATAATAATACTTGGAATAACAGTCACATAGCTCTGGTGGGAAAAGCAATGTCATCACCAGAGGAGAAAGCATACGAAATAATGACTTCATTGGATGTGGACTACGTACTCGTTATATTTGGTGGTGTAATTGGATATTCTGGAGATGATATAAATAAATTCTTATGGATGGTAAGAATAGCCGAAGGTGAACATCCAAAAGATATTCGAGAAAGTGATTTCTTTACTGATCGTGGAGAATTCAGAATAGATGCTCAAGGTGCACCAGCACTGCTTAACTGTCTTATGTATAAATTAAGTTACTACAGATTTGGGGAACTTAAATTGGATTACAGGTTTGGAAATTCTAATTTCATTCTTTGCTAACCTCAAAATTTAACATACATTATCCACAGAGGACCAGCTGGCTATGACAGAACGAGAAATGCTGTGATTGGAAATCAAGATTTCGACCTAACTTACCTAGAAGAGGCTTATACTACAGAACATTGGTTAGTTCGTGTTTACAGAGTTAAGAAACCACATGAATTTAATAGACCAGCTATAAAACAAGAAGATCGAATCGTTTCGCAAGGCAGTTTCCTATCCAGAAAGGTAAATAAAATAAGTGATTTTGAATATAGAAAATGTTGATAAAACATTTAAACAATTTTCAGACGGCTAAAAGACGTAGGGGATTCATTAAAAATAGGCCAGTTGTAGTGAAAGGAAAACGCACCAATAAATAATAAATTTTTACGATGAAAGCGCTGCTAATAAAACTATTTAATTGAAAAACACAAGAATAAATAACATTTTATAGAAATCAAAGATTTAAATGAAGTAAGAAAATTCGATAATAAACTAAAGAATCGACTTCCGTTCAAGTATAATTTTTATGTGGCCTTACGAAGACCTCTGAAAAGCCTCTAAATTAAGTTGAATTCAATATGGTAAATTTAAGTTGAAACACAATTGATTCAAAATTCATTATTTCATTCGAAAATTATTATAATTATAGTATTGGAAACGAGTTATTTAATTGAACCAGAGCTAGTAACGCATAATTGTTTGTGAGTTGTGTTCGACACTTGATTTAAAATTAAACAATAATTTGTGTCATTTAATTGAAAAAGCACTGCATGACGAAAGATTTTAAAATTATTAAATAATGTAGGCAAAACTGACGCTCATGATTTAAATTGTTATAATCATAATTCCTAGTTTACATAGATATGAATCCTATCGAATACGGTTGCCTAAACTTTAAGGGAAAATTATTTAATTAATTGAATAATCTTTTGTTTTATTATTTTGTGTCACATTTTGTAACAGCAAAGAACTTAATTTGTGTTGTTGGAATAAAACATGTTTTGTGTTATGCCTAAAATTTATTTTATTCAATTTACCTTATTTAGATTCTCGTAAAATTGTCCAAATTCAGGATATTTCATTATTTTTAATTTTTATAATTTAATTTCATGTTGATTCCATAAATGGTATAAATTTCAAACAGCACTTTTGCTCAATATTCGATGTTAGACAAAATTGGTTCATAAGCCGCTGTAACATAATCGCAGCATTCAAAATACTTCTTTTATTTGCGCGCGCGCTTTGAAGTGTCAAGAGTGAATTCGCTTCTCTCGTCGTGGTCGTCGTCGTCTTCGGGACTTTTCAAGTAAATTTCTTGATTTTGACGTAATTTTTGCACAGGTCTCACTCAAGATTGAACTTGAATTGACTGGGCTGTTAGTCTGTTGGTGATTTCTCGTGATTAACAAGGTGTTGTAAGTGTTTGCCGTACGTCAAGTTAGCCGGGAACTATATATTATTGTCTGGTCACATTCGCAAATAGAAATTGTTTTAAGTGGAAAAAATTTCAATCAATATGTCTGTGAATTTGGTCAATGGAAGCTGTCCGGACTCGGTACGGGATAAACCAAGTGAAAAATATAAATCAAAAATCACGGTCGTTCTTGGGGCACAATGGGGTGACGAGGGCAAAGGCAAGGTTGTAGACATGCTGGCAACTGAAGTCGATATTGTATGCCGGTGTCAGGTGAGGGTAATTTTAGTTTTACGTGGTTAAGAAACTTGCAAATCATGCATTAACATTTTCTATTTCATACAAAATCACTTTGGCCAAAGTGTTTCTTCAAACAAAGTTTACATAACGTATAGCTCATACGCGCATTATCATTGACGAAAACGAAACGTTTGTCACATGTTCATTGATATCGAGAGATGAGTATGTTCAAGGCTAACCGTCCAACGAAATGATAAACCTACGAAAAGTTCTACGTTTTGTGAATCAACGCGAGTTGGGTTTTTGATAAGAACGTGTTTTTATAACCTTAAAATGTTTGAATCTCCATGTGACAGGGTTCTAGTGAATTTTCATAGGAGGAATTTCACAAAATCTCTTTGTTCTTGCATTGTATAGCTCAAGTCAAGTGCATTTCGAGGTTACCTATTATGAGAATAATTGAATCCATTCTTTCCTTTTACACAGTAGGTAATTATTTACTTTATTATCTCAAACACTATCAACATCTGCTTGAATCAAGTTGAAATGACTAACTGCCTGCTCGATTTCATACAAGATTTTATTTTTGTTCCTCGTGAAGATCACTTGTTACGTGGGAGTAGATTACACAACGCGGCAGAATCTTTCTTTTTCACAAAATAAGTCATATGTTATTGAGTAAAATTTTTAAATGCATCAACAAAATAAAGGTGAAACTACAAAAAATAGAAATGTTTCGTACGCGCGAAGATTTTGTCAGGCGTAAAATTAGAAAAACAATTTTTTCCCACACCGTACACCTCTTGGTCTATTCAGTTAGTACAGTACAATACAGTGATTGTGAATGGTCAGAAGAATAGAAACTTTCTTGGTAACATCTCGGACAAGACAATTCCACTCGCTGCATGTGAGCGAATGCATCAGGCATTCATCACGTGAAGATTACCTTCAAGAATTATCACACAAGAACCGAGAAAAACCTTGGCCTTCGATTTGAGAAACGTCTGGTACTTCTGGTTTTTTTCCATTGTTCCAACGTTTCAAGGCAACAATTCTGAAACCTTATATCCTTGAGTTAAGATAGTTGTGGTTATTGAACCTTGCGACCTCTAAACGTTGACATACATATTTCAATTCATTCTATCCACTAAGAATCTCTCAACTTCGTACCAACGCTGCAGAGTCATTGCCCAAAAATTCTGGACAACTTGATTTATACCGCATTCGTTCGTATCCACTAACTAAACTTCGATCACGAGTTTGCTACATTGGAAATTTCGGAGTCTCAAGGAATTTGCAACGCTGTGCTAAATTTTACAAAGTTCATTTCAATTCATTTATATTAAACTCGTGATCTTTGTTGCGAAAATGTTTGTTTGTTTTGTTCTCGTATAAACTGCTAGGTTCGAATTCTATAAAAAAGTTTGTATCAGAATCGATTGGATTCTAGTTATCAGGAAGGTTAATCCAATGGTATAGAGTATTCACACTCTTAATACCTAACTTAAATACATTTTTCAAATAATATTCACGATATAACTATATCTCCAAGTTTAACTGAATAAAAGCGTATTACCCATAGATAATCATTTACAATACGTTAGAGATAATCAAATTGTTGAGTACAACAAGGAGAAATCACCTGGATTTTGGAGGATAAACTCGAATTTGAAATATATGACTGATATCCACTACGGAAAATGATCTCATTCCACGAAAGATAGGATATGCATACAAACAATGTGGCAGCTGATAAAATATTTCATTTCAAAGTCGGGAAATCACGCAGTGAATTAAACTTGATATTAAACTAAATTACATATTTGCAAATTTGATTTAAAAAATTTCAGAAGTGATTTTCTTTAGTTTTAAGGAAATCAATATAACTAATTTTGAAATTTTATCGTACCCCACCACAATGAATAACCGAATTTTTGTGATTTTTTAAGACGGAAAAAATAAATTGTGTTAACACAATATTCGTAAACACCTTTTTGTTTAAAAATGTCTCTGGGAATCATGCCAAAAATTTTAATATTCTGCAACCAATTCATATAACACGAGACAGATAGTTTATTTATGTCCTGTTGTTAGTAAATAACATTCATTATTCGGAAGCAAGTGCAACCAGGAAAAAGAAGTAATAATAGTTAATCAGGATAACTATCAGTTAATTTCATATAAAAGTAGACTTCTCGATAGGTAACAATATGGCAATTTGCCCATCAATTCCTAGTTTAACTCAGACCTTGTCCAGCTGTTGTAGTACATGCTCTATCTTACATACATAATTTTTCCAACACGAAATTTTTCCGAATTTTTCCACCCGAATCAAACAATCGGAACAATTCTGGGTGCACGTAACAATTTCTGTTAATTTGACATCCCATGCATTTTGTTGTTGGATTTCGAAAAATTCTGTTGCGATCGAAATTCGTATTCTGGTGGCAAAAGTTAACAGACTTTTTGTTAAAAAGAAACCCGAAATTCGTCGACTTAAACTTAACAGGTTTTCTGTTAAGAAAGTTGACAGATTTGGCTTCAAACAGGTTTCGAAATTAAAATTTGTTCCGACGTACCAGATTCGAAAATAAGTTGTACCCAGAATACCAACTTAACAGAAAACCTTTAAAGTAACTATAGTAAAGTCGCCAGAATCGCCCCGAATATCGAAACAATCACACGGATTACATATATGCCTTCAAACAACCACAGAGTATTATAAGGTTAATTTGTCAGTAACTACTTATTAATTTCACGAATGAAGATTGTTTTGCATCTATGTACGTACAGTGTACCCTCGATAATTGCAACCCTTCATAGTCGCAAATCCACAATAAACGCAACTAGCTGTGACCAAACACATAGAGGGTACGAAAACCCAGTTGAAAACTTCCGACTTTTTTCTAGCAAGGAATATTATAAATATCCATTGAGATGTGTTACTTGGTTATTGCAACAACCTCAGTTATTGCACAAGCCACAGTTTCTTTTAGTTGCGTTTATCGAGGTTGTACTGTATATGGATATTTCTAAACTACTTCATTAACATATTATTATTTACTGTCACCACAGCTATAAGTAAACAATTTTGCATGATGATTGCATAACTTCTCATAATTTGTGTTACTTTTTACAACGCAGCCATGACATTCACATTGTATGTATCATATGTACTTGAAAGAAAAACACTCAAAAAATATTTTTTAATTTATATAATATTACTAATAGCAAATGAAAATAAAACCAATACAATAGCATATGTTGCAGTTAAACTGTATGCGCTGCTATAGCATCTCAATTGAAATCCAACTTTGTGGCAAAGCTCATTCATTTGTCTTACGTAATGTTGTTCATCCAGGTCGTGTTCAAGTGCGCTTTTCAATTGATCTGAAGTTCCTTCCAAACAGAGCTCTTCAGCTACTTGATACGAACAGTTTGATGGGACAAAACGATCACTACAAAATGTATAAATACGTTCAATTCAAAATGAAATTACGTTTGCCATAAAAATGATGATTTCATGCTGTTGCAAATAACAAACAAAAATATTTAATTTAGTTTAAAGGTCAACCTACCAACAAATAAGGTTCATAACTTCTACATTTGACTGTGATTCAATTTTGTATGTTCCCAGAATTTGCGTCATACTTTTGATAGCATTGAACCTGCTTATGAATTCCAATCCGCATTTCTGCGATTCCTTTTGGATTTTTGCAAAACATTCTTCGTGTCGTGTACGTACTTCAAACGATATCTTGTTGATTATAAAAGAAATTCAATATTTATAACTAAAAATATACTCACGTGTCCTCCACGATTCGGCACGGCAAAACTCCTGAACAAATGTATCCGTGCCAAATATCCGTTTGTCTATCATTTTCCTTTCGTCCACAAAACAATGTTTCCTGTAGTTGTCCATACAGACCAGCATATAACGTCTCAGAAAACTGCAAATTTATAAATTTATCGTCTCCATGTTATATAACTGGACCATTTCATATCTCACATGCATCTCTTGGTTATTTCATCGTGATACAAGTAGAATGTATCCTCGTCGTCGTTGAAAGACTGTTCGATAGCTGATTCGAAACAGTTATCTAACATAGTTGGAAAATCAACACAATCAAAATCATATGCTTTCGAGTAAATCACGAAGCAAAAGAATGATAAACTACAAAGGACACGTTTTGATAACATTGTACCGAACTTAAAGGACCTGGAATGCCTTCCACACAAATTGTTCACTACAAAATCTTAAGAAACACTAACGACACATTAAAATTTTCTTTAAGATTATGTCACGGATTCTGCGGGCTATGTAGCATAAAATATAATTTTTTTTATTGCAAATTCGGTAGTTTTGCGTGTATCATAAAGAAACACCAATTGAATATACCCAACCGAAGTTGTAAATTTTAAAATACTTCTGGCGCTGAAGTTTGTGTGACATTTAGAATCAAACGTTTGGCCAATATTTCAACCAGATGTTGATGTATCTTTTCAATGAGTCTTGAACGACGATTACACGGAGGGTATATTATATTAAAGTTCAAGATCTCCAACTGTGACAGATTTGTGTGTAATACAAAATTTCTGTAAATCATCTAGAGTTATGTGTGAATGAGATACCAGAATCGATGCCAAAAATTACTTACGTCCAACATTCCAAATTTCATACGTAAATGTGATGTGTGAGTCGTCATGGATTTCAGTAACATCTAGCGATCATTAGATGAAAGTTTGTTGCGTATTTTTACTCATCAATAGACATGAAATGTGAATTACCCTATTGCAAAATACTTCCATTGCAATAGATTTAATAACAACACAGAATCAGAGTCATCTTTTGGACAATTATGACAAAGGAACGCAACTACACAATTTCCCTTCGCTGTGTTTCCTTTAACCGAGAATCATAAATTTAGATACCTAGTATAGAGTTATTTTAATAAACCTTCAATTGAAACAATCATTGTAGAAAAATTATTTTATTACAAATAATGATTATATGTGTGTATACAAAGATTTAGATAATGTTTATGAAACGCACTACGAAATTAAGCCAACCGAAACTAGTTCGATCATTACTAACTTTTAACCTTTGACTTCTGAAAACCTTATCAAAACCTTGATCTTGCATTAGTCGTCAGCAATAGCGGAAGGTTTTAAGTTTAAAAATTTATTTTCTTATCAACTAATAAGAGCTCGTGTGATATAATATTAATCTGCATATTGTACAAAATGAAACTTTATAATAAAATTTTGGCGTCATGCTAATAAATTAGTTTCATTTCACAGTGATAAGAACACATAACTGAGTAAATTTTTTGTTTTGTCTATTAACAAGACGCTGCTAACAGATAAAATTATAATAAAAAGTATATGAGGCCCTAAAATTTTTCGTCCTGCATTAAAACACAAAATATATACATTGTACATTTCACAAAATCGATCGTAAGAAAATTCCCTTAATGCACTCCTTAAGATTTCCGCTGAGCTTTCATCACACTTATCAAGAGCACTTTCATAAACACAATCGGCTGTAGAGAAATTGGAACTGTAAAAATGTAATTTTCTTTTAACACCATAATCTTATAATATATTTCCAGTTGTTAATATACCAGCAAATGTTTTCCAAAAGTCTTCCCAAATGTCTTTCTTCATTTGTAAGGAATATGAATTCGGAATGACAAATTTCGAAATCTTCTTGAATTTCTATGATGCAGTCTTCGTGTCTTATATGAGCTAAACAATTCAAGTGATTATTTTAATTATTCAAATATATGTAATTGATTATTTTCACCTGTTTCAGCCATTTCGTTAGCACAAAATGCATTTATAAATTGATCGGAAGCGAAAAAATTCTTGTCATATAATGGTTTCTCAGTTTCGTAACATACGTCCGCATAAGTATCTATACAAGCCAACATATCACGTCTTAGATGCCTGAAAACATCCTAAATAAGTTTTGAGTTTCTTTTTGGAATACATGATAACTTACGTGCATTTCAACATCACGTCCTTTTGTTGTAGAAATGGCAAAGGACGATCCAAAAGTTCCATCAAATTTGGAGCTAACAAATCGAAACATTGCTCTATCATTCTAGATGTATTCCCACACATTTCCTGACATCCTTGCACGTCCTTCACTCTATACGGTACACCATCCGATTTTGATAGGTTAAATAAAACGAATAACGTATAACAGGTTAATGCTAATTTTAATGATAGTTTAATATCCATTTTAGCGATGTTTACTTGAACCGTATAAAATAAACATTGTTACCCAAAAATTATTTCTTTCCTTGGATAGGAAATCGTGCAGATGTTAAAAGTATGTCACCAATATAACTTCATCATTTTGCACATTAAATTATTGTCATTTGATATGTTCATACTAACACTACATGAATTAATGCGAATATTCTCGAGATTATTATGGAGAAAAAAATTCCTTTGAAAATTAATAATATCATGTTTCACACAAAACGTTTTTGAAAAACCGTTGAAACCACAATCACCCCAAAGACTTCATTTATAATCAACACTAAATTGAAATTCTTAAACGTTTAATATTCAATTACAATATCTTCAGTTCTCTTAAAGACGCCTTCCAGTCAAAACATGAAAATTCAGACCTCTGAAGCAAAAGAAGATTAAAGCCACCCACAGATTCATAAAGAAATTTGATTCCTACTGCAATTAGACTTTCCACATTCTTTGGAACAATTCCAATGCAATTTTAATAAATATGCTAATTTTCTGGGACATGTTCCCTCATGCAGTGATTGCATAACACAAGATTTTTTCAAATATACTCAATTGTACTCGGAATCATGAACTGGACACTTTTAAAAAAAATCTATAAATTCTTCATTACGATTGTATATATTTCGTATGATCTCAATAGTCAGTTCAAAATTCAAACACATAAAATGCACGAAAACAAAAAGTTAGCAACTATATCAAAATTAGTAAAACGTGAATAAAAATAAGAAGGCATTCCCAGATTGTATCGTTGACATAACGGGACTTTTTAGTGCTGCCGTTACTCACAAATTTCAACGAAACGAAAAATGCTTCTTTGAGACACGCACTGTTTTCAATTTTTTTAAAGGAAAAGCTTAAAAGATATTAACAGTAATTTATGTTGTAATAATGAGAAAAACAATCATTGCTTAAAAAAGAATAGTCAAAGTATTAATATAGTACGAATTACAATGGAGTCTCAAAAGTGACCAGAATTAATTCCACTAGAGTATAACTTTCTTTGAATGGAAACCAACAACAGAATTCCTAAAATTTGAAAGGGAAATTAATTAACATTTTGTTGAAATTTGGCTCATTAAACTTCAAAGAGATCATAAAATCTATAGAACAGCCAAGTTATTTTCCAAAGGAATTATATATTTGATCAGAATCAAAGCCAATCAATTTATATGGCTTGAACTTTAAAAATAAAAGCAGGAAACGGAGATTGGGCTATTAGGAACATCCCAAAAATGTCTCAATTGTGACTGACTGCTTGACATTATGTATGATATAAAAGCTGGAATTTGATTACATCATATCTTAACCTTTGCCATCTCGAAAAGAAATATGAGAGGAAAAGAATTTTTTCGGTTCAAATTTTGTGAAGACATTAAACAGACCGGAAGAAGTGGCAAAAAGCACCCACGTAACGTAATTGTTATGCAAAATGTTTTAATATCAATTTGAGTTTATGAAAGCAAGTTTTCATGGTGAATTTGTTATTGAGTGATAGAATCACTTACAAACATGAAGACAAAAATGATTAATGGATTTCGTAGAAGAGTTCGTTCACTTGCAGAAATTCTAAGAACTCAAACCACATTCCTGTGCTTCCAAACATAATTTTACTTTCTTTTTACACTGTTTTTATTAAAGATATAACTTCAATTGTACTCAAGAGAAACAAACCTAGTGCTATTGAACGCTTTATGAATTTCAAAACAAATTTACACTTTGAAAATGTTATTCAAAACAACTGCTACTATGAAGAGCGAGGAACTATAGCCCAACCCAATACAGCTCGAACAGAGTACATCATCGCAGGCGTCACTGAAATGGAAGGAATTCAAAGCTTTTGAGATGAGCTCTGCTGATTCTTGTCTACATTTCCTTTCCATAACCTTCCTCAGGCAATTCGAGACAAAGTTGTTGGAGCTAGAAAGGAGTTTATAAGAGTTCACCTGTTGCACTATTGAAGATGCAAATATTTTATAACTACGAACCAGCAAATATCGTGGGTTTTCTTAATTTGTGCACCTTTTTCTTTGACATACTCATCCCGACACTGTTCTACATCATCGTTTATAAGAAGAATACAATCCTCGTGACGTATACGTGCTATAAGTTGACAAGTACAATTTTATACTACCTTTAAATTAAATTTAAAAATAATTTTCACCTGTTGAAACAATTTCATTGTGACATAGAGCTTCGTGGAAAACTGGAGAACCAAAGAAATCGATATCATAGATTTTACCCAGTTGATTCATACAGATGTGTTGGTTATCATTGATACATGTACTCATGCTACTTCTCAACTCACTAAATATAAAAGTTAATTAATTTAATTATGTTCACGTTCATGTTCACATTAAGAAATAATTGAAACAATTCAATTCAAAAATATTACATGCATTTCTCTTTGAGCACATCTTCACTGATTCCATGTCCAGTTCGATTAAGGAAAAACATCATATCCTGTGAGGATTTCTCAAAGCAGGTATTCAGTATCGTTGTTCTATCCTTGCATCGTGGTATGTAATATAACTGTGATTTTTTTCCACTATATCCTTCAACATTATTGTTGAGTAAAAGTGCATAAATGCAAATTGTTAGTAAACTTTTCCATGATCCCAGTAAATCCATTTTGTTAGATATCAGTTCTGCCAGTTCTTTGAAAATTTGAACAACTACTGATCCGAAACTTTGTGATCCAAGAATTATGTTCATCTACTAAAATAATGATTAATCATATTAACAAATACATATCGTCAGCATTTTAGTGTTCCGTATACCAAAAGTCATATTAATTGACATACACCAAGTTAGTAAATGCTAGTGACAAGGCGTCGTCTCTTTAAAATTGTTTCATAAATTTCCTCGTATGATTTGAATAAAGTTCTTTAAATTTCTTGAAACATGTGTGTAGGAAATCCGAAACTATGAGATTTGAATTAATTTTTTTCAATATCTCTACAGCATTTTTACAGATAGAAGTTTATGTTGATGTGAAATTATTTACCAAAAGCTTGTATGACATTTGAAAGTACATTGACGCAATTATAGTTTTTGTTAATGTCATCGACAGAAAATTTTCAGTTACATATGTCCAATTTGAGAATTTTATTTAGTTATTTCAGTTTCATATATGTACACTCATTTCACACCACTGTTCCAATCATGTTCTGTTGTCTAGTTCAAAAATGACGACAAAATGTACTTATAGCACAACAAGGTTAACTACATTTCTATAGGCAAGATGGTGGAAACTTTTAACTAAAAGAAATATGACTCATCACTGGTCAAATGAAATAAACATGCTCAGGATTTTAAAACTTTGAAATATGTACAGTAGAACCTCTGTTAACCGTCACCGAAAATGTCATAGATGTCTTCACATTGTGTGAAAGACAAGTTAACGCCAACAACACGCACACATTGATTTTGAGAAGATTGCACAGTTTTGCGATGAAAGAAAGTGAAGCAGAGTTTAAGCAGATAAAATTAACCGACTTTTCACCATCACATTGAATATCGTTATTTAAATATGTATAAAATTATTAATTCGTAACTAAACATATCTTTCGGTAAGTTTGCTGTTTGAGAACGTAGGTCCTCCTTTCCACAAAATCTAGTCTTTCTTTTTAGAACTTTTCATTTATCCGTCTCGCCTCTGGCCCCGTGCCTGACGGATGAAAGAGATTCTAATGTATTTTGAATTTGCATTTAATAATTTTAAAAAATTAATTTAATATTTTTCCATTTGTTCTAGGGTGGCAACAATGCTGGACACACTGTCGTAGCTAATGGAACTGAATTTGATTTTCATCTTCTTCCAAGTGGCATCATAAACGAGAAGTGCGTTTCCATTATTGGTAAGTAACTACTATTCATAATAATTTTGTATAAATCAATACAACTTCTTTATCATTTCATAAAATAAATTTATTTTTGTTCGTTAAAATGTACGATCTGTATCAGAGCAGATGATGTTAATGATTTGCTTTAACTTCCAAGGGTTTTTCTATGGATTCGACATCCACAAATCAGTGGGTGTCACAAATTTCTCTAACCTAGTGTCAAGGTTTCATCACCCTTGAACTGATTTCTCTGCAAATCTAAAACGAAAATAAACTCAGAGCTATTGAGAATTTTTCGAGAAGCAACAACAATGTTAAAGTTATTCTTGGCACAATATAACTTATTCACTTTTTTTCACTTTATTATATATTCTAAGGTGATATGTTTGTCATTCTATTTAAAACACGCTAATCGGATAGAGTAAATTTTATTATTTTTTAGATACAACAAACGATCTACGAAAGTATGCAAGCTATTTGATAAGTTATTCTTTCAACACAAATGAGATTTTTTACTTTATCGTGCTCGAATACTTTCCATTATTCAGTCAGTTTTATAAAATATTAGAATAAAATTTTCTTTTATAAAAAACACTCGTGGAAATTGAGAACAATAAAAATAAAACAGTCAGGATGAAAAGTCTTGTCGTAAAAAGAAAAGTTATCGTTAGAATTAGAATGTCATCAAAATTAGTTCAGTTTGTAAATTTTTAAATAATATTTTCTTTCAAAGACTACAATTAAATCATTGATACATGCAATTGAAATTCCTGCAATTGGTGTTTGTAGATAATCGATTTCAATATGATAGTTATCTTGTTAATGAAATACTTGATGAATGTATCAATATAAGGGACTTCAAATTTTATAAGGTGTAGGGCGTTCCACCATATTGACCTCTCAAGGTATTGACCTCTGTTCGTACTGGTTTTCTGGTTAAATTTTAAACATGAAAAAGATTTGATGAATTGAGTTAAATTTCTTAACATAAACTCAAAGAGATATTCTCATTAACTTCATAAAAAGTAATACCTACTCAGCTCAACAATTCAATCTTCAAAGAGTTTTTCTAAATACTGCATTAACCTTGTAACTATTCGCTTCGACGATAAACAATGACACAATGTACCAACCAGTACTATCTCCTCGATTAGTTAATGTAACCTATGATCTGAGCATTCCTCATTGCAGTCATGACATTATTGATGTCTCAGCTATGTTGGTTTTGGCAATCAAATTATTTGTGCTTAAATGTTTGTAGCAAATAGCATTTTCATTTAGATATATACTTAAAATCAAAAACATGTGAAAAATTTCGTTGCGCTCTGAATCACAATGTTATTGTGAGCATTCGCAACAATAACAATCAATTCCATCCAAAACAAAAAATAAAAGTGGAACTAACCGCAACACAGAAAAATCGTAGAATTTTGTTTTTTGAAAGCTTTTCAAACTTATAACTATAATTTTCTGAAAAGCATTAGGACGTGATATTTTTCGTAAGATGTTTCGCTTTCAAGACATGAAGTTCAAGGTTTCTTCCACGAAATAAATTCTGTGACTTTCCATTTTGCAACACGAAAATCGATCAATGTATAATCAGAATGTCGACAAGCACTTTAAGTTGTATAACTTCTATAATAAGAAATTAAGCAGAAAAAAGCTGTGGACAGCTTTAATGGATTTATATATTCTGTTTACTTCAGTTGCATAAAATGACTTGAAAACAATACGTTGTGGTGCCCACGTTCTTCGTCTTCAAGAATGATACACACTCAAGTTAATTTCTTATATATAGTAGAAGAGAATTGTTTTCAAAACACCTTTCTAGGTTTTCTGCACCATAAGCAACATAATAACTGCAACAAATTGTTCATGCGATAAATCAGAAAACTAATCTGACGGTTATTACTTCCGCCACTAAGTTTAATAAAATTTCACATTATGTCGTATGAGATAACGATAACATTTGAATAGAAATAAATCATGTTTAGCTCATATTTAAGTTAACACCAGTGAATCACGTCAAGGCAATTCAGAGCACGTTTATAACGTATGTGGTCAAATTAAATACAATTTACTATATTAGTATTGTATTGAACTTTGATTACTTTATTCTAAGAATTACAATATTCCTCTTAATTGATAAACATTCACTTCTAATAGTAATATCTCAATGAATTTGCAATAAAGTTAATTGATATTTCATTCATAGTTTACGCAGTATAATTAATTTTTACGATATATTATGTATACATGGCTTTTAATGAAACGATTGAATTAAATACAAAAAATTGTTCGCATATGACTTCATTTATTATTTATAATTTTAGGAAATGGTGTTGTCATTCATTTACCATCACTATTCGAAGAGTTGACAAAAAATGAAGCTAAGGGCTTGCAACAACTTCAAACACGCTTGATTATATCTGATCGTGCACATTTGGTATTTGACTTCCATCAACAGGTTGATGGCTTACAAGAAGCTGAAAAGGGAGGCAAATCATTGGGAACAACTAAAAAAGGTATTGGACCAGCATATTCAAGTAAAGCTACTAGAAACGGTATACGAGTCGGTGAACTGTTAGGCGATTTTAATTTATTTAAAGAGAAGTATATTCTTGTTGAATATTTTTTCAAAAAGTATGGAGAAAAAACGTGAAATTAAAAATTTGTAGATTCGAATCAATTGTTTCAACCTATCAAAGGCTATTTCCCGGAATTAATGTTGACGTTGAGGGAGAATTGGAAAGGTAATTTATTGTTTTGAACTTCGGTTACAGGAATATGAATGAAGAAAATGTAAAATGAAAGGTTTAAAGAAAATTCCATTATTATTACCGCATAAATATAGCCGTTCAATAAACCAAGATGTTATACCCATCTAAGAAATATTTTCAAAACTCTCAGGTTCTATTATGTTCTAATATTTTATTATCAGTTACACTTTTCTTACTTTTCTTATAATAAGATTTTAATACTTAAATCTCATTGTTTTTAGATATAAGGGATATGTTGATAAACTCCGTCCATATGTCAAGGATACTATTTGCTACTTGCATACCGCTTTGCGTCAAGGAAAAAAAGTTCTTGTTGAAGGTGCCAACGCTGCTATGCTAGATATTGATTTTGGTACTTATCCGTACGTCACCAGCAGCAACTGTAGCATTGGTGGCGTTATAACTGGGCTTGGTGTACCACCACAAACTATTGGCGATGTAATTGGTGTTGTTAAAGCTTACACAACACGTGTTGGAGATGGACCGTTCCCAACGGAACAATTGAATGTAAGTATTTTATTGAATTTGTAACAATTTATTCGATACCAATTAAAGCCTCATAATAATTTATTATCGAATATTCTAATATTGTTGTAATAACAGGAAATTGGTGAAACACTCCAGACCAAAGGTGGAGAGATCGGAGTCACAACGAAGCGAAAACGTCGCTGCGGTTGGTTGGATATACCACTGTTAAAATATACCTCACTTGTGAATGGATACTCCTCAATTTGTCTTACCAAGCTAGATATCTTAGACTGTTTTCCAGAAATCCAAGTTGGTGTTGGGTAAATTACAAAGTTTATATTGAATATAAAAATAATTATTGATTGATTTGTTGTAAAATTGTAGCTACAAATCAAACGGAAAAGAACTGGATCATTTCCCTGGCACTATCTCTGAGCTAAGTAAAATTGAAGTTGAGTTTACTACATTGCCAGGATGGGAGGAAAGCACTGTGAATGTTCGAGAATTCAAAGATCTACCAAAGAATGCACAAAATTACGTTCGGTTTATTGAGTCGCAACTGCATATACCCGTACGATGGGTTGGTGTTGGAAAAGGGCGAGAGTCAATTATTAATATTCAGTAGTGATAGATCGTATTAGGTTTCTAGTCGAAACATAAGTAAATCATGTAAAAGTGTGTTTTGGAACTACTTTTGTATTTAAATAATAACTGTCAAGCTTCAGGAAATAATAAAGCAAATAATATTCACACTAAATTAATATAAAATTATAATAAATTTAAAGTATGTGATAAACTATCACCGAAAAAATTATTTAGATAAATTCTAATCATATTTAAAGTGTTATGTGTTTTAAAAAGATTAAAATTTATTTTCGATTTGACTTTTATTTGGAAATCAATTAGGAGAATTCGAATTAAAATTTTAATTGACATTTTAACAGTGTTTTAAACTTACACTACATACTGATCATTATGAATGTTAATTTCAATTGCTGTTACTTTTATTATAAAAATCCGTCAGTCGTACAAAACTAACTAAACTCTACAGTATAAAAGATACAATAATGTGATGTGTCAATTTTTAACGCATCACTATGCAATTTCTAATGTAGATTTGTGAGGAAAGTATTCTGGAAGTAGTTAGTAACTGTGTTATAAAAATTATAACAAAGTCCTATTTTATTCACATCCAATAATCCCTGTTTTATAAAACTATTGCTGTGTAGTAAGTCTGAAGTAGAGCTAGATTTTAAACGTATTGAGGAAAAAAATGAAGGGTATCTAAATTGTAAAGATGGATTGAGTTTTAAATTAATTTTAATTTAACAAAAAGGCTTAAAATAATTTTAAAGGGATATTAATTAAATACAAGAATTAACAGCAAGAACTTCACAATGTACTAAATTCAAATCTGAGTGCCTTGAAAAGCAAATACATAATAATATTGTTCGTATTATGATTTTGAAAAAATGAATTCTTACTTTACAGAAGCTGTAAACTTTTCAAATACACACATAAGTGTCTACATAAAATATCTACATCTTTTAATGAAGCATGAACGTCGTGCAATTTCATTTGAGGATTTTAACGCCTGTACTTACTTTCTTTTTCAATATGTAGATGTTAGTTGTTGAAATAATAATCAAACAGAATGAGATTTAATTTGAGTATAGCGCACAACAGCAAAACTGAAGAATCGGCACTAAGATTTTTACAAATCATAAGGTTAGTAATCAAACATCTTGTGGGTGCTACACTAATGCAAGTAATGGGAGTCAATATTCACGGCAGTTGGCATAAAACTTAAATGAATGTGCTATTAGAAAAAATAAGTTTAAATTTTAGTTCTTATACGTATGTATTTTGTTTTTAGTTTAAGCATCAATCAATAAAAATTTTAAAGTTTATTGGAGAAAAATAGTTTATATTGTTGTGTTAAATAAAGAGTCATCTTGATGATAGCTTGAATACATCCGTCGGACGTAAAATGATTTTCCAAAGTTTTAGAGGTACGTTCTAACCAATTACCACTCTTTTAATGGTTTATGGAATTAATTTTAATTCGCAAAAGAATTTATTGAATCTTGACTTTCAAATATTTATTATAATCTATGTACATTGGTCGATTTGTGGTTAATTTAATTTCCTTTTTACAATAATGTATGTACACTTTAACACAGTTAATAAAATCACAATAAATTATAACCAATAACTTAAAATATTTTATAATATGGTAAATATATTTTATCTTCAGGACTAGACATAGGATCAACAACGATACCTTCACGTTCTCGTTTTTCACGTCTTTCACGAGCTCTTCTATTTTGAAACCAAATCTTTACCTAATGGAAAAATAGCAGAATAAAGAACAATTTCCCTGTTGAAGGATCATTTTAACAACTCACTCTTGTATTTGTTAAATCTAGTTCGGATGCTAATCTGTTAGCTTCCTCAGAACTAAGGTAAGTTGATTGCTTATAGGCATTTTCTAATGCGCTAAGCTGGGCCGGTGTAAACGGAACCCTGGGAAGTCGACCTGGAGTTCGTTTGATTGGACCTGGTTTCGTTGGTCGTGGTAACTTTGGAGGCCTATATCTTGTATATTGTAGCCAGTCGAACATTGGGATCACATTATTTTCACTTAAATTATGATATTGTTCACTTCTCATCACATTTGTTTTAGAGTTACTACTAGATCCAGCACTATTTAATATATAATCAATACTAAAATCACTTGTCTTATTATTAACTATTTCTCTATTATCCATTGCACTTTTCTCATGAGCATATTCCATCTCCATGTTTTCCGATACACATCCGAATCTAAAATGTCCATAATAAGAATAAAGGTCATCTCCTTTATATATTTGAAGATAACTCCCTTCCATACTATTTATGCCACATCCTTCCATACCTTCTACATGATATCCTGTCCTTGCTCAATACAGATCATCTCAAATACATCATTGATGCGTGTAATTTGGGCGTAGCTAAATGAACTAATCGCGCACCCCGAAAAAGGTTCAAAATGGTCGAAACCCTCTTATAGTTTTTATTACAAACCGTGTCTCCGTATTCTTTCAACCCTCGGCAGCGGTTCATTTCATCCCTTTGGCAAATCCGGATTTAGTACTTATTGAAATTATTTGAAAATGGCTTTAGAGTTAAATTCATGTAAGTATCTGTTACAATCGTAATTTGTTGTCCAAACATATTTTGCCAATAGTGGTGATACTCGAAGGCTACCGTTTTACCGGTTGTCGGAAGCACTTTTTTTCCAGTTTGAAGAGGGTTGCTTCCTTTTATCTTCGATTGCGGCTAAACTCAAGTATCGAATATCTTATCAAAAACGATCAGCTGGGAACAGGCAGCTTCTGTCGCAGAGGTACGGCTTTTGTGCCCTGGTTATTTCGTGGTTGAATTGTTTTGTTATTATATCAGACCCAATTACATTTAAATTGATTTGATGATGTTCGACATACAAGAATATTTTATTTACTATTAAAATAAAGATTAGGGGTGCTCTCCTGGTGTAATTATTTGCTTATGGTTTGATTACGCCTTTCAAGTTTAATATTACTTTGATGTTATTAAAATTTGAAGAACACTGATAGACGGTAGATTCGAGGGGTTAAGCATAAGTTCTAAAATATCTTATATAAGCATATAGGTACTATAGAAAAAGCTGTTAACAAGATGGCTAATTTAATATTAATCCTTTAAACCAAGTATAGATCACACTTTGAACTTCATGTTTTCAATTGAAATTTTAAACAGCAACTTTTGTTCCATTTTCCCTCTATAGTTATTACCAATAACCGAATGTCACGAGTTTCCCAAATGTTTAAAAAAGCGGTTATCAGATACCTTCATAAGTGGAATAATTAAAAGCTTAAAATGATTTAAATTATTATTATTAAATTACAGGTCCTACTATTATGTAAGTGTCAGATAATTATAGTTCTAAATGATTCTAAATGAAGTTAAAAGGATGTGAAACTGACTCGTGGCTGCGTTATATAACACGATCTATTGGACCATATGTACCTTAGAAGCACAGACTTTTCTGCAGCTGTTCGAATAATATTTTAACAAGAAGATAATATAACTCCAATCAACTGTATACCGTATTATTAGAAGGGATACTTTGTTTCTAAAGAAAAACTTGAAGAGGCTGTACCGCAAACCATTCTTCCTAACCGGGATGACAAACTAATAACTTTCTTTCACTTACAGTGGTTAGCCGAAACCTTCAAACTCGAGCATCTTACAATTTCCAGATTTGCGGAAATATGTCATTAGATTTTCTTGATTTTATCTATCCTTCCTACTTGTCCAGTAATTGCTTCTTTTCGTATTGAAAGAAAATTAGATCACTTATGTTTGGCAGCTCCTGTGCATAGTTAAGATTTTTATCATCAAAGGAATGGATCAATGAATGTTATTGCTTCCTAGACACTTTTTCTTTTCGTTGAACAGACTATTTACTATTTATTCAATGATTGTTACTAACATAAATTTAATGAATTTTCACAAAAAGTTTCTCAGTCAAATTTGAGCTAAAGGAGATACAAGGAGTTTAACTCAAGCCCATGGTATTGTATATAAAATCACGCCGTCCGTCGGGCTGATTCTGTGTGAATTTAACCTTAGAACCGTCCTTCTCCTCTACAACTTAATCCCGTCCACTAAGCCTAGGGCACTCAGTGAAACAGTAACAGTAACAGTAGTGAAAATCGGTGTATTTTATTAAAGTTTTTATTTGAAATTAGTTTTTTTTTATAAAATTTAATTCTTTAATGTTATTTACACTTCATAAATTTATTGGAGACTTTTTCGGTGATGGTGAAGATCTTGTTGATGGTCCGGCTAGGTCAGCATCACTATCGTTATCATCGTAAAAGCTGCTTAAATCGCTTCAACGACATTTCTGCTAGGTAGAACGGCATATTCGGTGATTGGAAAAGATCTTTGGCTTCCACCAAATTTGATTTTCCTGCCACGGCATAGAGTAGTATGGCTACATAAGCATGCAACTCATCAGCGTCGGTATTCCTGCATGGTCTGCTGTTTTCCGTAGTAGCTGCTGGCATATTGTCCTGATATACTCTCTATGCCTTTTGCATGCCTCCAAGACAAGAGTTTCCGCTATGGAAGTGGAAAATATAATCGTTTGAATGCCGCCATTTTTGTCTCATTTCATTCTGAACCGATTGCATTCTAATTTGCCTCATCCGTGGACCGTGAAGTCCTCTTTACTTTTGGGCTAGATTTTGACCACCATACCGGCATCCTTTCCCTGGGCAATGTATCGCTCGTCACGACAGGGCTTTACTGTCACTTGCTTTTCCGATTCTATCGATTTTTCATTTTCAGGACTACGGCTTTCCAAAATAGAGGAAAATTCCTCGCAATCAACTTCAGACTCTTCAGGTTCTGGATGTGGCTCGAGATCCAGTTCGATTTCTCGTTCGGTTTTTGTAGAAGTTAATCCAGCCAATCGGATTTTCAACACCAAATTCACTTTTCTCACTATACGAATAAAATCTTTCTATTTTTCAAAAGAGTAAAATTTGATATGAATTTAAAGACCATTCACGTGAAATTACATATTCTGCACATTGATATACAGGAAGTGCACGTTTTTCTGATATTGACGATCCGCAAGGATACTAATTTTTCTTGATATTTAATCCAAGTAAATCGCAATTTTTTTAATCTTGTAACTTTTCTTTAAATTGTCGGAAGTAAAAGCAAATTTTCAATAATATTATCTGGCCACCACCATGTTTTGACTTACAAGATTTCTATTCAATTCTTTATGAAATCGATTACACGGCTATTATGCTTTGAGGTATTACATTTCATAAAAACACCGCAAATCTAAGTCGTGAAGATAATCCTTAAAAGAACGCAGCTACCGTGTTGATGTCTTTATTGTATTCTTGTTAGTCATGCATTTACCTGTGAAATACAAAGAATTATCCGGAAGTAGGTACATTCCTTTTGGCAAAAATTTGTTGCTCTTTTCAAGGATTATGAATTTATACTGCTGCCACAAAAATCGCATAGCGTTTTGTTAATCTTCTGTGATGCAACAAATACACTTTCTTCGAAGATCACCGCCGCTAATTTGAGTACTCAATTTGATGTTGATTAAGCAACTCTATAAGATCGGGTTTAGTTTAAGTACAAAACTTTTCTACAGTTTTCTATGCTTTATTCTTTTCAGAAATAGAAATGTATCTAATTCCAAAGAGAAACATCCATCACTGATTTCTTCTAAAATGCTTATAGCCATAGCTTATATATATGTAAGTGATACATCATGCCAGTATACCTGAAGGGCTTAACCACAGCGCCCATGAAATGTACACCACCATTCGCTAATGGATTCATTCAAGTATATAAGCCGATATGCAAATCTTCTTAGGATAATCTGAAAAAAATCTACATCGTATTTTGGAAACAATAGCTAAATATTTTGGGTACACTAAGATAATCTCAGATTAGGCTCTTCAGTACTAAGAATAAAATAAATTTTTCAAACAGACAAATGTGGTTTGAAGTGGCTAACAATACTGATAACTAAACAATTTGCAATGAAGCTGTATTCATATAATGAGTTTCAAGTTATGGACATACATCAAACCCTGTACCTTGTTGTTTAGAACGCCCAGTGACATTTTTCAAAAACTACTTTAAGATTTAAGGAATTCTCATAAAGATACGTCTTCTTCCGTTCTTCATAAGAGATAATTTTACGGTCTTCTTCCTAAGACTAGATGTGTATTAACAAATTAACCTACTTGCACCAACAAATGGAAAATCAGTGAAGGGAGACTTTCGCAAAATATATATAAAATGAAACATGCATCTCAAAGAATTAGATATCTCTTATAGTTAGTTATTCAAGAGTTTATTGATTCCAACATCTGATATATGTAGGTATGAACGAAACGCTTCAAGCAAAGCTGATTCATTGTCTACAAAGCTATTAATATCAACAAGGCTATACCTTCGTGAATAAAATTGTCTGTATACTTTTTTGAAAATTAAAAAAATTTATAATAACCGGTTAAGGTTAATTAACTTTCTCTTTCTCGGTCAAACCTAAAATTCATTGTCACGGCGCTCATTCAAGCTTCAAAAACAAGCTGGCAATTGAATTTGCACGGCTTTATAAAAGAAATACAATTTTAAGAAAATATCAACACAAATTCAGACTCAAAAACCGATAAGATGAACGCGAAAACCAGGTGAATGTCCGGTTATGTAAATAATGTAGATATTACACATGAATTTTATTGTCAAAAAGTTTTCGTAACAAACTTGAACGTCTTGGACTTCCCGCGATAAATGTTTAATGATATCATTCCCGGGTTTTGCAATTTTATGAATCACACTTTTCTAGAATTACTCTTTATCACATCTTCCAAAATTCTATAGTGAAACGAATGGCTCATTGACCCAATATCAAAAGGAGTCAAGATCTACAAATTGGGATATTTTAAATTATCAGGCCACTATGGATGGAGGTAGAGAATGCAATGATCTCCAAAGAATTTTCAAGTCATATGCAGATAGACTCATGAAGAACTAGACTCTTGCCCATGTGCATAATAAAACACGGCTATTGTTCCAGGTTGAAACCATTCGTGTTGTATTTTTCCGTCCACCAGTGTATAGTGGTTAATGGTGTTCTTTGCGTGTCAGAAGGGAAATACATTGCTTTCGTCATTGTAAACAGCGACAACAAAAGCAACGTCATTTTCTAAAAATTTTATTATTTACACTTTTCAGACGCTTTCGATGGAAGCAAGTTGATTCTCTTGGAAGCAATCGTGCTGAAAAGACGTGGAACTGCAGCTTACCTGGATCAAACCCAAGACAGGTTTTTTTGGAGTATCTTGTTGGTGTAAAGTGAAAGAATTCAGTGATTTTTTGTGTGTTCATTTAAATAACTTTCTACGATAAAAGAAAAATTTAAAAACGATGGCGTGTAAAAAATTTCTTACTTTCAATAACGGATTGAAAATGCCAGCTCTTGGGATAGGAACTTGGCAAGTAAGTAAAGAAAAAATGTATTATCTCATTAGAAGAACCCAGTATAAAAGACGTAGTTATTTGAGGAAATTCTGTATCCTAAACGACAACTATCATTACCATTGTTAAAATTATATAACTTGACTGTATAGTAGTTTCAGCGCTATCAATAGTAGGTACTTAAAAAGCCACATGAAGTCAAGGTAATTCGTTATTCACATCCGTGAAAAGGCATTCGAGAAATAATTACTAGTCATAAAAATAATGAACGGCGGAGGAAGAATGCAGCAATCGATTAGAGCCACACAAACTACCGGTTTCAAGCAAAACTGCAAAAATTTTAGATTTATTTATTCATTATTTGCATGTGAAATTATAGGTGCTTGTTAGCCAAATTATTTACGTAGAATAGAAGCTATCAGCTAGATCCATTGGCTAATGACTTTATTAAATGCATTTATCGGCAGAATTTTCAGTAATGGATTGTTGTCAACAGTTGACGTAATTGTTACTTTTTGCGCTATTGCAATCTAGAACATCCAGAACATTTAGCATGTTTGCTAAAATTTCATATCTGTATTACACATGCAAAAGGCTGAAAAATGCAATGATCAGTGATGATTTAACTTTAATATGTATACATATATATTACTATAATAATATATATAAATTACTTTAAATATACGGCAGAACTTACCGCCCATTAAAGAATCATAAGCAATTATATCTACTGTTTTGTTAATGAAAATTTTAATGATTCCAACTTGGAGATTCTTAATCTTTATCAGAATAGGATAAGTTAATAATAACTTACTTACTAAATAGAGATCTAAAATCACAATTTCTGCTTCCAGGCTCCAGATAATGAAGTAGAAACGGCCCTTGATGAAGCCCTAAAAGCAGGATATCGTCACATAGACGCTGCGCCCGTCTATCTTAACGAGAAAACAATTGGGAAAGTTCTTAAGAAGTGGTTGGACAGCAATAAGTTTACGCGTGAAGATCTCTTCATCACTACAAAGTTACCACCACCAGGTGAGTCTTACAAATTAAAGAACAAGGAAAAATATTGACTTAATGTTAACTGCAACCCAAAAATCAGGGAATAGGGCCAGTTGTGTTGAAAAGTATTTGCGGAAGTCCTTGGCTGATCTTCAGCTGTCATATGTAGACTTATACCTCATTCACACACCTTTTTCGGTGCCAGAAGTTGATGGACCGTTCCTTCGTGATGAAAATGGGGACATCGTTTTGGATAAAAAAACTGATCATCTTGCAACTTGGAAGGTAATTAAATTTTTCAGTAAATGTAGATTTTATGCTAATTTAAAATCCTAACACATTATACTTATATATAGAAAATGGAAGAAATGGTTAGCTTAGGCTTAGCAAAAAATATTGGTGTCTCTAATTTCAACAAGAAGCAGTTGCAGAAAGTTTTTGAGAACAGTACCATCAAACCAGCTAACTTGCAGGTTTGTTTTACACGAATTTCAAATCAGGAACAGTTTTTCTAATTCTTTTACGTTTAGGTCGAGCTACACATTTACCTGCAACAAAATGAACTGGTTGATTATTGCAAGCAAAATGAAATTGTAGTAACTGCATATGCACCACTAGGATCAAAGGGTATTGCTAAAATCAACAAAATGGCGGGTATTCAGTAAGTATTGAAAATGTAAAGAAAAACACAAATATAGCTGATCACACTTGATATTCTAGTCGCAAATTACCAGACTTAATGGACAATCCTGAAATATTGCGAATTGCAAAGAAATATAACAAAAAGCCTGCCCAAGTTTTACTTCGTTGGATTCTCGAACGAGGTGTTGCCACTATCCCAAAAAGCACCAACGTAGAACGTCTTAAACAAAACATCGACGTTTTTGATTTTTGCTTGGATGAGGATGATATGAAAGCTATCTCACAACTAGACCAAGGAGTCCGTGTTTGTGATTTCTCGTTCTTCAAAGGCGCCACGAAACATCCTGAATTCCCATGGTAATCAAAAAACCTACAATAATGTAATCACCTTGTCACAACACGCTATGTTTATAGAATATTATAACACAACTTAAATTATTTGAAATAAAAACTACACAAATGCAAAAAATTGCCTTATATAATTATTACACTATATGTGTATCACAAGTCCCACAGTAAATCATATGGTAAGCAACCATTTCAGAATGTGTTAAGATACACGATTGTCTTGTCCATGAATACTTATATCCAATAAAACAATGCAATTAAGATGTATTTCCATTTTATTGATTGTCTTATTCTACATAAATGCATTTTTGCGTTTCATCAAGAATGTTATTTCGCCAAAGACAATCCAATTTCGACCTGAGATTAATAATTTTTAGTAAGTTTCTTATATATACTTTTAAAGATTAGTATTTGATAATGACTTCGTAAAATTGACAAAGTCTTTTCATATAAACAAAAATTTGTACTTAAAATAGAGAACAATGTGTACAAAACAACTTATAAACATTTTCTTGTGGAAAACGAAAATTTTGATTTTATAACATCTGTTTTTGGTGTCCATCTATTCGTCGGGTATTATCAACGTTTTTTTAAGAAGTAAAAGCGCAGTTTCTTTTCTACAAATATAATTAAAAGCATTTTAATAGATTATTAACATTTAAGTTGGTGTTTATTTTTTTAAATATACTAACAGTAAATTGAAATAATTATTTGAAAAAGTACGTATACAAAAATAAATTATAATTATTCGATAATAAGCACTTGAACAATTCACTCAAATTTTGTTATCCTCGACAACGGAATGAACTTTTATTTCATATCACAATTTTGTTTCGTAAGTTATTTGCGTGTTCTGTATACAGCACTCAAAGGACACATTGATTCTTGGTTAGGACGATTAATATGCGCAACAATTATGCCAGTTAATAGTTAATATTATTTTATCTCGCGTTCAAAAGATGAATGTCGTCGGTTTCTGTAAAAAGCAGAGATTACTTTAGTCGTCAGCTTGCTACTGGTTAATATATAATATCTCAAAACAACATATAAGACATTCTGGTATTTCAACAGGACAAGGGCTCTGTAGTAATAAGTTTTACATACGTTTTTGGCTCTTGTTTTTCAACAGGACTTTCAAAAGACATACTAGAAAAATAGGAAGATGAAAGGATATTAGAAATTTTTAATGAAAATCGTATTATACTTTTTTGTTTCATCTGCCTTCAGGGAAACTGCTGCTACTTCGAAAATTCCAACAAAAAAGCAAAGCAATAATGGCCCGAAAATGGCTCCTTGCCATCCTAACCAATACATACCACCAGCAATCGCCAGACCAGTCAGATACGGATGACCTCCTCTGTTTAATGAAAGAAATTCATGAGAGTTCTTAACCAAGATAGGTTTTCAATACCCTTTCATTTCAGAATGAATCTCTTGCTCAACGTACGGCGGTACAAAAAATAGAAGAAGGAATAAAATTATTCCTACATTAAAACGATCTTGGGCCAGCCAAAGTTCCAAAAATGCTGGAATAGCGCACCAGTAGCTTCCTAAGAATGGTGCAGCGGAAAAGAATGCAGCAAAAGCTGATGGCAGGAATACTATTCTTGCTCCCAAAATAGTGTGTGTAAGCCAGGTGAACAGTCCCGTAAAAACTGCTGACTTGAACATTGCTATCAGGACCCCTGATATTGAATCTTCAATAGCTTCAGCGATTCTGGGTCCTTGTGACATTCCAACAAAACTTGGAATTTGTAATGGCGCATATTTTTCGTTGCTGCTACTCAGCAAATAAAATAGCGCAGTGAAGAATACTATCTAAAATGGTTACAGATAAATCATTTTGTTAGTAATTCTTTCTAGCTTTGATTGTGTTATTTAAAGAACATTGATGAACATTGTAGTATACTTACTGTATCAAGTAAAAACTCCACAAATGCTTGCCCACTAGACAAAACCAGAGAGAATATTTCACCAGTAAATGCCATTATCATAGATATATTTGTTCGTATAATATGCCATAGCGATTCGGCCACTTCAAGTATGGTATTGGTATTACTCTTTGCCCAGCCAATGATGCCCTGTTGTGCCACTAAAACTAGCTCTTTAAAATAACCTTAATTAAAAACAAGATTTTTGTTAGATTTGACATGCAGCAGGACAGAAACAGATGGAAAAGCGGTTTTGACTCTGCTTTGAACACGTTTCCACATTATTAATCTTTTGGAAATTCCTTTTTATGTTCCATTTTTCATATTACAATTTTCATAATATCCAAATTCAGCCTTTGTTTATTTGTAGTTTCTATGAAAGTTGTGTTGGATGTCTGTTTCTTGTCACATCATTTCTTGTTACAAAATTGCATTTTTAGTTAAGCGCAGCGAAATCAAACATATCCTGCAGCTATTGCTTTCGATTTAATGCTTATTACGCATATTGCAAAGCGAAATAAATGATCACACTTGTGGAGTAGGAGATGACTTACATAAGTGATGGACAATGAGTTTACTCACGGACGTACAGGTTGCATTGTTCAATCCTTCTATATCTCAAATAACCGATTTAGAGTGGTATTGTGGAAAATTGTCTTTTCAATTCAACTTTATTTCCACAAGAACTCTTTGTGGAAATTTCATTGAAATAATATTTTATGCGACGAGAGGAAAATATAATTCATGATTGAATAATGAGGTTGCAAACCACTTCCGAAATTGCAAAGCAATAGAATTTCCGGGAATGATTGGATGACATATTTATCCAGTGTATTGTTGGTAATGTTTTAGTGTCGACGAATGTGAAGAATTTACTGATATTTAAACAAAGAGTGATATATTGCCAATAACTGATAGGCCAATGCAAAAGCAAGTCAAAGAAATTGGTCAATTAAGCAGATCATGCAGTGTTGTTAATGTGATATGAAGACAGTTAGTAAGCAATTAATTTTAATCCAAATGACTTGCTTACCCGGATTATCCACTATCTCTCCGAATGTGCTTTTTATTGCTTCTGTTGGCACTCTTGGACCAAATGTATCAGTCTTATTAAAATCCATCCAATATTGTATGATTCTGTCCCAAACGTGAAGAATTTGAACTTTCAGCTTTTCACCATGGACGGGATCGACATCTTTGAGTATATCATCGATATATGTTTCAATTTTTCGTCTACCATAATGATGTGCATTATCTAGAACATCATCTATTGATGATTGAATGTTAGCAGGAAGCACGTCAATTAATTCTGGTCGATCGGTTATTGTTTTGTTAATGAGATCCTTTCCCAAGTACGCTACTTCTATTGTTTCAGAGTAAATATTAACACATATTGAGACACTGACAAATATAACAATTAATATCATTAAGAAAATCATAAGGACCGATGTGACTAGATCAACTGATGATTTAAGAGACTTCCGTATAAATATTTGTGTTTGATAGTTCAAATCTAATATCCCTGGAAGACATAAGGGAAGAATTGCACTGTGGCGCTTAAAAGCCCAATTCTGAAATAATGGAAATCTAATTGATTTAAAAGTAAATTTAATAATTAAAAATAAATACCTTCAAAAGTGTATAAACTGTAGTCAATTTGTCCAAAACGAATTCCCAAATTCCAGTTATTTGAAAAACTATATTGCACAAATGCAGTGAAATTGGTATCATAGCTAGTATGAATACCCACAAATTACGGTACAAGAATGTTGCTAAACAAGCATAAAATAGGAGTTTAAAATAAAAGTTGCTCATATTTTCTGATTCAGGTTCTTGTTTTTCACTCTCCTTAGCACAATCTATTCCAGTTACATCCAATTTCATATCTCGTTTATCTTTCGGTTGCGGGTAAACAGATCGTATGGATTCAACAAATGAATTACTATCAAGTAAATTAGCAAGTCGTTGAATGATGCTGGAATCTTCCATTTTCTTTAAATTATATATAATAGCTATTCCAATGTATGCTAAAATTCCTAGGAAAGCAGGGACTTGGAATGGTCCTAGAAAACTGCATGTATATCCCACAATAACCATCCATAATGATTGGCCAGCCAATAAAAAGTACTGTGAGTTTTGTTCAGTCCATATGAAGTGAACGGATGTAAGATATACCAAGACGATTGCTATTAGCTGAAAATAACAAAAATAGTACTCAAAAATAATTTTCAAGTCTTAAACCAATAGCACTCCACTTACCAAATATATGGTTATGAGATTCATAGACATGGCAAAAAGTGTATGTCCTGTGATAACAACTTTCCATATCCAGCAGAAGAGACTCCTTGGAGCATAGGATAACATGATTTTCGCAAAGCCTAACACAGATACACCGACCAGCAGGACACGCCAATGTTCTTTAAGCCATTTTATTAGGAATGCTCCAAAATTTTCAGTAACCTGCACAGGAGCTACAGCGATTGCTACAAAGACGTTGGTGTCTGTCTTTTCAAGTCCATCGAACCACTCATTCAGAAGGAATGCTAATTTCCTTTTGAACGGAAATAAAGCTGCTCCAATCAGGAAAGCCCATAGCAAAGGTCGGACAAAAGGCCTCAGTATCAAACAAATTATCGCCAATGCACATATTGCAAAAACTATCATAAAATTATACATTGCACCCTTAAGACCGTCATGTTTTTCGGATCTCACACGCCACCATTTATTCAGGAAGCTATCCATTGATCTGTCGCTTTTCATTTGAATGTGACGATACATGTCTATGTTTCCGTTCTTACTTCACTAGGGCTTTCAATTTACTAAAAATCTTTAATAAATTTTATATCATTTCGATTTAGTTCTCTTCTACTTTACATGAATACACGATTAGTTTTTGATGATTAATAAATTTTGTGTATTTTTAGCAATGACAGCTGTGTGAGCAGTGTTACCATAGATAATTTCAAAATGTTCTCTAATAAGAAAATTGTACAAACTTTATGATCCACAATATGCTTATACACAATTTGATTAAAATTTTGTTTATCTACAAGCTATCATTATTCAATTTTCAAGTATATTAACAGGTACGAGATCTCGACTTCTGAGTTTTCCGGAAAGATTCACTTACGGCAACACCAAATTGGTTATTAGTAAACAAAATTCAAACTGACAGTTGCAATAAATGTAAAAGGAGTATTGTGTGTGGTTTCGCTATAAGATTTTTATTTTGTATGTACGCTAAAAGGATAAATAGTTTAAAAAATGGGTAAATAATATATTCAATGTGGTATAATTTCATATTTCACTTAAAAATACATTGCAGACGAAAAGTTAAACGACTTGATGAAATTGAAGCACCTTCAAAATCGGGTTATAATGCTGCGAGAAGAGATTCCTCCCATATATCTTAAAAACTTAAGAAGGGAATGCAAATTGGAAGTTTCCAAGCTTGTAAAATAAGTCAAATAAGTTGAAAATGAGTTAATTTGATGTTTATTCTCTTGTAGCTAGCAAGTAAACTGAAAGTACCTGTACAAAAAATAGATGTACCGTCTGTGACACCAATGAATCTAGAGCATTTCAAAACACCACCTAGTGTTGATGTAGGTTTATTTTTAATTTATAAAAATTCGTTGTACACAAAAAAATTAGCTAAATATCATATTTTTCTTTTAGTTTACAAAATTAAATGAACGCACTTTAAATGTAAGTCAATGTTTGCAGTATGTAGAAAAAGACTAGTATGTTAAATGTCCATGTTACCCCTTAATTCTCGATAAATTACTTCTAAACAACTGACGTTTGGCATCAAATCCTGAAATGTGAATAAAGTTTAGCACGGAACTGGACCAAAATACATTTACTATACCGTAAAAAGCGGAATTATTGGCTTAAATTTGTAAAATTCATCTTTTGTTCGAATTATAAGAATGTAACTCACTCTTAGCTGAAATAAGAAATTTGTGTTCAATGTTTAAATAAAGGCTTTAAGAATTGTAAGAATTATACCTTGAACACGACCTCATTTATTACAATATCATGAATACTACAACATGGTAAAAAGAAGTTTCTTCTTACGTTCATGAAGTAATCAGTTGAAATTTGGATGCCAAATTCACAAATAAGCTTTAAGGTATCTGATGAATTATTCATCATTATTAAGAATTTCTATTATCAAATGATTTACCTTTCTTTATCAAATTCAGTAATTGATAAATTATCAATCCAAAGATAACGAGAAAAATTCCATCGAACACAATTTTTGAGTCTAACAATTTCTTGTATATTACATAGATTACTAAAAGTATTGACATAAATTTCAATTTTTTCCTTTTTTCCCTATTATAATTTAAATTAATTATCGATATTGTCAAGGAATCCTTGCTTTGGTTTTCTATGACTAATTGAATTTCACCACCGTTTATTGTTTTATACGTCCCACGAACAGTACGAGACATCACGATTTATTTACTTTACTTTTAAATTAAATAATATTCATTTCAATCATAATTATCAATTATTTTCATGATGAAAAGAGCATTTTAGAAATTGTTTCCATATGGTTATGGTCTTCTGCTTACCTTACGCGGGGACCAAACAAACTTGACGTTTAATGATGTAATTCGCCGTGGGTTTTCTAAGTGAAGCTGGTTACACTGTGTATTGTATCAATTATCAATTGCAAAATAATTTAAATCACATCTAACATTTATAATAGATGAAATTCTTTTATTTCCAATTTAATTTATGACAATATGTGAGATTGCGAATAATTAATAAGTTTATACTCATGTGAAAGGTCACTTAAGTGAAGTTGGCTGTCATGCTCTATTACAATTACGTAATAATTTCTACTACTGCACCAAATTACGAGCTGCAGCCAAGGAGTGAAGGAGAGAACAATAGTGAAAATAGCAAAGCAAGAAAGCTTCGCGTTGTTACAAATTGCAATATGGCGTTCTTAATATTGTGGCGATTTCCGTGAAAATTAAAATCAAAATCGGTTTGAGTAAATGTTAAGATCAATTAATAATATTGTGAAAAAATGATTAGATTAGTTGCTAAGAGTGATTTCAACAAGATTCAATAAGTATACTGTGAGTGTTTTACAGAGGAAACTAATGCGAGAAAGTGGAAAAGTTGCTTTGTCAAAAAAGTGGAAAAATAGAACAGAAAAGGGACATTTAGTGCTGTACAAAGTATAATTAAGAAAACTATTCAATTGCTTTGTATGAAAATAATTTTAATTGGATATTATTTGATTTTGGAAATGCATGCAGGATATTTCAATAGTTTCAATCGTAATTCAATAGTTTAGAAGGTACAGAAAATTGTGTTCGAGTTGAATTTTTTAGAGAAAACAAGAAAATATAAGACAAGAAGGGCCCCAGTGCTAGAAGGTAATTATCCGGGTAATGTTTGTTAATTTTATTATTTTGTTCAATTGTAAAAATTGTCAGGACGAGATTTATGGTTATTTCTGTGTGAACTTGTGAAATATGGAGCAAGAGATAATTAGAATTTTGTTTAATATATTTCTGAGAATAAATAATTTAATAATTTAAAATTCAATCAAAATCTGGGCAAGATAATGCAGCTTCAAATCATGTTTCAAACATAAAATTTAATTGAAGATTTTGTGCTTGAAATATTTTGGTTAATGTCACGCATGCCGCTTCCTCGGTATATTCCATCGGAAAATTGTGTTTGAGTGTGTACGGTTTTGTTGTTGTTGCTAATCGTGTTGATGTTGACTGTGATTGCTAGGTGATGATATGGTGTCGGTGTTGTTGGTGGCGGCAGCCCAGCCGACACTTGTATAACATGCGTGGCTCTGCTGTTTGTGTGCTTGAATTGATGTATGGAGTTGCTGGACAATTCAATTGTTGTGTTGGTTAGCTGGTGTTTTTGGGTTAGCATCTGATATTCGATAATTTCGAAATTCGAAGAAATCAAGTATACATGCTAGTAGAATGTAATTATGAAATAATTTAAACAGAAATTTGAAAATATCAATTAAACGTGATTTGGTTTTACCTTCAATTGTGGATTTGACATATCCGTAAGCAAGTTTGTTTTGTATATTTGGCATTTGAGGGATCGTAACATCTCGTGTGTAGACACGTCTCAAGTGCAATGTGTGCGAAATCATTCATGACCATCAAATTTCTAATCAGCATGAGGCATCCTTGTCAACAGCGTTGCGAAAAACCTCAAAATAATAACGTAACATGTCAAGATATCTCTCTAGAAAACCAATAGGAATAGCTGAGATGTTCAAAACCATCGCCAAAAAAGCAGAAGAAAGAAACTAAACTTTCGCAGACATTTTGAATTTGATGCAGTTTAACATAAAAACACCCACAGAGATATTTTAGAAAATGTTAAAACGAAATATAAAATTTAAATAAAGTTAACATCAATTTACTTGTCCCTAATAGCCTTGCAAAATTTAAATAATAAAATTAAGAAGAAACAGTGTTCGTTTAAACTATTTTTAATTCAATTTTAATACAATAAATATTTGATTTATTTTTAGAAATGTTTACATTTGTCGAGAAGAAACATGTCAATGTTGAGTAGTGAGTGCATTAAAAAACGAAACGATGTTTTAGTACGAGTGTGACAACGTTTGATAACGACTTGTTATCAAGAATTTTTGGTTATATATTCTGATAACATTATGCTGTTTTATCAGCTGATTAATATTTATATCCACGTAATTTTCTGGAAATTTGTTCCTACACACTTTCTTGTATTGAATAACTTTCGCGAGTTTTGCATTCTTCTCAACTGTCAAACTCATATGTTGTTTACATGGCAACAGAGTGTGCATTTGTTCCATCAGTCAGAATAAGGAATGAATTTCCCTGATTTGGTTCCTTCAAAAATTTAATGTTGTTCTACATGTTCTACATTAATAAAATTTTTTGAAATTTTTGTATATTGTAACTATACCATTGTTGTTATACCTACAAAACAAACACTAGAAATTCATTTATATTTTTATTCCAGATAGTTGCTGTAACAAACTACTGTGAACATTCTATGCGAAGCAATGTCTTTAATGCTCGAAAATAAGAAAATTCCACGTACTTAGGAGATATATAAATAATTTTGCAAAACTTTGCAAAACAAAAAGAAACGAAAGCAGAAAAAACTTAAAAACAGTTTAACTTAAATATAGGAAGAACGCGAACATGACTACGGACACACGAAGACGTGTGAAGCTATATGCTTTGAATGCTGAAAGACAGTGGGATGATCGAGGTACAGGACATGTTTCATCAAGCTACGTGGACAGACTTAAAGGTAGATATTTTTAAAATAAATTTCACCAAATATATTTTGCTAAGAAGCTGAATGATATGGCAGGTATATCATTGTTAGTGAGAGCTGAAGCAGATGGATCGTTATTATTGGAGAGTAAAATTCAGCCGGACACTGCGTATCAGAAGCAACAGGATACTCTAATTGTATGGTCTGAAGGTGAAAATTTTGATTTAGCTTTAAGTTTTCAAGAGAAAGCTGGTTGCGATGAGATATGGGAAAAAATATGTCAGGTAAAATTAATTAGAAAATTTTCAAATTGAACAGAATGTATGAATATTTTCATAGGTTCAAGGAAAGGATCCTTCTGTTGAGATAACACAGGATATTGTTGAAGAATCTGAAGATGAACGTTTTGAAGAAATTATGGATCCAGAACCACCGATAGAGTTACCGCCTTGTGAACTATCTCGCCTTGAAGATATATCAGAAATAATAGGAAGTGGTTTAACAACCCCATTACGAAAAGAAAAATTGGCAATGGCACTAGAAACAGAAAATTATATCAAAAAATTATTGAATTTATTTCATGTATGTGAAGATTTGGATAACATAGAGGGTCTACATCATTTATATGAAATATTCAAAAACATATTTCTGTTGAATAAGAATGCACTGTTCGAGATAATGTTTGCTGAGGATACAATTTTCGACGTTGTTGGTTGTTTAGAGTATGATCCAAGTTCTCCACAACCGAAAAGACATCGTCAATATCTTAAGCAATTGGTTAAGTTTCGTGAACCAATACCAATTAAAAATCAAGATCTTTTGGCTAAAATTCATCAGACATACAGAGTACAATACATTCAAGACATTATTTTACCAACACCTTCCGTTTTTGTCGAAGATAATATGCTGAACACGCTGTCTAGTTTTATATTCTTTAATAAAGTGGAAATAGTAACTCTTATTCAAGAGGATGAGAAATTTTTAATCGATCTCTTTGCACTTTTAACCGATCCAAATACATCTGATCAAAAACGAAGGGACCTTGTATTATTTTTAAAAGAATTTTGTAACTTGGCACAGAACCTGCAACCGCAGGGTAAGGATACATTTTATAAAACATTAACATGTTTGGGTGTCCTGCAAGCTCTTGAAACAACATTAGTTATGAATGATCAAAGTACTAAATCAGCATCAATTGATATTTTAACGGCTATCGTGGAGTATTCTCCGTCAATAGTGCGTAATTATACATTACAACATGTCAATAAGACTGATGAGGTAAAAGAAAATTTAAATCTTATTTTAATGAAATTAATTTTAACTCATTTTTTTTGTATATACAGGATGAAATGTTAATTAACATTGCTATTGACCAAATGCTTTCCGATTCCGAGCCAGAACTTGGTGGTGCTGTACAACTAATGGGTGTTATAAGAATATTACTTGATCCAGAGAATATGCTGACAGAGAAAACTGATTTTCTAAATTTCTTTTATAGGCACAGCTTCCAAACACTAATCGGTACATATATATTTTAATTATTTGATTTATTAAACTTTATATAATTAAAAATTTCAGCACCACTTTTAGTAAACACACTTGGAGATGAAATACAACAAGAGGATTACCATACTGTCCAGCTTTTAGGTTTGGTACTAGACATTTTATCATTTTGTGTTGAACATCACACATACCACATCAAGAATTGTATTATACAAAAAGATCTCCTCAAGAGAATACTTGTGCTAATGAAAAGCACACATACGTTCCTCGTTTTAGGCGCCCTTAGGCTTTTAAGAAAAATTATTGCACTTAAAGACGAGTTTTATAATAGGTATGCTTTGATTAGGAATTTTACTTTCTACAACATAAAATCTAATAAATTCCTTTTCTTTATAGGCATATAGTGAAAGGTAATTTATTCGCACCAGTTGTTGACGCATTCATTAGAAATAACGGCAGATATAATCTACTCGAATCAGCTATATTAGAATTGTTTGAGTTTATAAAACTCGAAGATATAAAAACTCTGTGTGTATATTTCGTTGAGAATTTCAGTAAAGCATTTGAAGATGTTGAATATGTTCAAACATTCAAATACCTGAAAACACGTTACGATCAATATCAAGAGAGATTAAAGGAACGTGATAAGATTTTAGAACAGTAAGTTTTTTCATATTTTTATGTGTTTTTATGTTATTAAAATATTTCCCGAATTTTCCGTACAGAATTCCAATGATACGAAATAACAGATACAGAAGAGATCAGAGACAGCTTGATGAAGAGGAAGAGATTTGGTTTAATGAAGAAGAAGATTTTACAGAGGAGCTGGATTCATACAGTGTTATGAAGAGTGAATATTCGATAAATATTACTAATATGAGAACATTAAATTTATTTTTCTTAGACAAAGTAGTTGAGAAAAATGGTCCTCCAAAAACGAATAATACTACAACAACTGTGACTGCGTTGGGAACCACCAATACTTTTGTAAGTCAATCTACAACATCTTTGTCAATAGCGCCTACACAAACTACATCCCAGCAGACAGGTTCAAATTCCGTGATGCAAACTCAAACATCGTCGTCAACATCAACGTTACCTTTGCAACATCCACTGCATCATATGCAACAACAGCACCAACAGCAACAACAACAGCAAATGCAACAAATACAACAACATCCACAATTGCAAAACCAACATCAGCAACAACAACCACAACAAATCCAGCCAGATTCACAAATATCTCAACAAACATCGCATCAATCTCACCAGCAGACAAATTCAGCTTCCGTATCGGCTCCTACATCAACAGAACCGTCACCTGCAGGTGAAGTTCCAGCATCTTCAAATGTAAATAATAGCGTTAATAGTAATTCATCAACACAAGTGAACGATAATACCGATAATACAATGGTTCCAAGTAAACCAATTCAAGTCGTTGCCGCTCCTGAAGAAGATGAAACTGTTGATAAGGATCAAAATACAGGAGTTGCATCAACGCCAGCCAGTGCTACAGCTCTGGATTCAAGTGTACAATCGCCGAATTCAAATACTATTAAAAAGGTGTGTTTAGTTTAGTAAAAATTTAATCTTCCTTGAACTCATAAAACTCATTCATAATATCTTCCATATTCTATCTATTTACACTAGATGTTAAATAATTCTTCACAATGTATTATTTTATTTCTATAATTTATTTTACATTTTAGGGCCTCGTTGATTATGAAGGTGATTCAGATGAAGATGACGAAGAAGAATCAATTGTTTCACCAGCGCAAAAGAAAGCAAGATTAGCATAGCAACTAGGAAGAGACGGAAACGTAAAGGATATAGAACAGGATAATATTGTCGTCAATGCCACAAAAAAATCAGAACGTAACAACGCAAAACAAAATAGTATCTTGTAACTCCTCCGATTCAGGATGAGTTGAAATCAAAGAGGAGGCAAACGACTTGTGCGAATAAAACAAAATATCGTTGGCATTCATTATCTATTTTTTATTTATAGATCACATAAATTTATACAATTTTAATGATAAGGAATAAGTATGTAACATTTAGTTAAAATTACATCCAAGAAGAAGTACGAGAGAAGATGAAAATTCAAAAAAAAAAAATAAAAAAATATGAGATTTGAAAATATGCTAATGGAAGAATATAAGTAAGTTAAATAATAACTTAGTGCAAATGGAATATTGAACTGATACAAAACATAAAGGAAGTATGGTATATTCAGAAAATCCATAAAATGTTTAAGTGGATAAATTTCATATGTTTGTATGGTATGTTTCGATTCAATCACGTATTATAAATTGATTTATTTACAAAGAATTATTTTTTTTGTGATATTTGTGTTGCAGAGTATCTTATTTTAACACACAGCTGTAAGTTATTAAGAAATATATGGGCAACATCTCCTCCAGAAAAATGGTTTTAATTCGCTTTATTTTCCGTTTCATTATTTCTCCAGTTAGCGGATTTATTTGATCAAATATGTTGTTTTAACTACAGAGAGAAGTTGGTATATTGTGCTTAATTAATTTTTTAAGAAGTACAAATTCGAATTTATTGGAGGGGTCAAATATGTATTTGCCCAAAATTTATGTAAAGAAATTGTAAATTCCAGTGTTCTGTTTTCTGTTAACGTTACAGTACAACGTACAAATAATACAAGGCGTTAGTGTTACTAAACGAGATTTGACTAAATTACATTTAAATTTTTTAAAAACACGTTAGACAGAAAATCAGCATTTACTTGTATATTGTGAAAAGTTTTGGTTGAGAAATCTAAAACATTTAGTGGTCAGAAAATATTAAATTTCTTTAAAAATTTATTTGACTGTTTGTATTTGGACTATTCGCCAGTTACCAAAATTTTTCCCATTTATATCGCATTTCAATATGCTAATAAAAATAGTTGCTGTGAGATAAAAACCATATTTATCCACATCCGAAACGTTGTGCCGTTCGTCGTATTTCTCCCATTGCCTGAAGCCACTTTTTTAAAATTTAATTTCATTCGTAATTCCTTCCTTCCGTTTTAGTTATCAATAGTTTCAAATCAATTCTCATTCCTTATCCATGACAAATTATGATTGTTTCTACACTTCAAGTTAGGCTTTCTATTACAAGGCAGCTAAAAGTATGTTTTATAATAGCAAGAATCTTAAAATTTGATGAATGGCACGCTTCAAAGTTCGAAACGTTTCTAATATTGATTATCATGTAGTGTGATTTAATATTCTGTCCACTAACATGTTATCTACTTGTAATGTTGCATAAAGCGTGAAGAAAATGAAAAATATTGGGCTTCATTTCTAAGCTTTGTAATTAGGAATTTTATTTAGACTCTGTACCATGTACTGAACAGCGAAATGTAGGTAGTGGGTAACATTTGACGTAAGTGTTCTTATGTGTGGATATGAAATTCAGCCTAACCAAACGTAGAAAACGCACCCTCAAGATTAGCACCTAGCAGGTATAGGTAGAATGAAGGAATTGTGGAATGAGCCTAAAATGAAATTTTACTGTAGTGAAGCACTATACATTTTGGTTAACGTTAACGGTACAACGCGAATAGCAACAGCAATGTTCAACGTCTGTTTAAGATGTTATCCTTTGACTTCAAATAGCTATTGGATTTAATAAGGAGGTGAAGCTTTATTAGTTTGACTACGTTCACTAAAATCTAAACTAGAGCAGCAAGTGCCAACTTAAATAGAGTACTATAACATTGGTACTGTTTTTTACATTTTATGTTTTTAAATTAGAGCTTTAAGATGTGATCAAGTACAATATGATTTACCTTCCGATTAACTTTATCTGAACTAAGGGAGTCTTTAGACTCTTTACTACAAATTATGTTGGATTCTTTGGGAGGGCTTGCTGGAGCAGATTGTAAAATTTTTGCAAATATTGATTTGTGGACATAAGAGAAGGTAGCGGGTTCACGTAATTATTATTGTAGGTGTACCTATTGAATAAACTAATGAAATTTTCAAAAATTACTTGTGTATTGTTGCTCGTCTCAATAAATCAAATGAAAATTTTAAAAATGTCTATGATTACAATTGAAATTGTACAATGGCAAAATGTGATGTAAATGTGAAAGTTTCTAAAAACTATTTTAAAATAATTTAGTTAAAAATCAATATTAGACCAGTAGATTTTAATCTAAGAGCATATTATATTTGGCGTGCAATAACTTCATCCTTATTTGAATCTATTGGAAACAAGCCTATCCAATTCATTTTCAACGATGCATGTAAAAATTGAAATTAGCTTGTATATAAATGCATAATTTCATTGAAATTTCATAACACTTAAAACTAGTATGAAATTATTAATAAATATCATTTGTATTTAGTTTTTGTAACGCAAATGTTTTGATTAATGTTATTATGTAAGAGATAGACAAATAACGAATTTTTTTATATATCTCATGAACTCTCATTGAAACAAACTCCAGTGCTTAACACAAATTATTTCTTGTGCGGCTATTATAAACGCAGATATTTAATAACAATAATATATGTATGCAGGTTTATTAATTTAAAGGAAACCAATTCTAATCAGTTAGTATCATATAAACAACATTATACAGTAGTGTCTTCATGCGGTAAGGATCCAAGCTAATTGGAAAACAGTTGATTTCTCAGTGATGATCTGTAACTTCAAACAACATTTCTTCCTTTGGTTGCATTGAGATTCTCAAGAATTTATAGAGCTACAAGACAGTATAAAGTTAGTTTAAGAAAAAATTAAATTAAAATTTCAAAAATTGTATAAAAGATTATAAGAGAATGTTATCGTTTTTGTGTAAGCTCAAGGAAATCAGTTTTAAAAATATATTATTTGTGTAAATTTCCAAACAAATATCTTTATTTATTTTCAAAAATACAATTAGGTAGAAAATCAATTTTGGTTACGAAAGAGACAAGAAGGAATCTATAATCCTTGGGTCACTATTATTTGTAGGTATCCTTTATTTGACGCAACAATATTCCAATTGTAGAATAAAATAATTTCAAATTAGTTTTTCGAAGTTTACCTTTGCTTTACTTTAGTAAACATGTGATGGAACCATTATTTGTACAGCATAAAGGCATTTTTCATATGTTGAGACAAATTTATTATTATCATTTATAGTAAGCAGTAAATATATTAAAATTCAAAAATTCAGTTTAAAGGTTTTCCAATTTTCATTGATTTTGTACAACTTCTGTCTTTAAACGTTTTGCCAGAGCAATTCTCAACTGATGTGAGGCTTCGTTTCGTTCAACATGCTGTTCAACTTCTTCGGTGTTGCCTTCCAGTATTTTCTGTGCTATCTGAGCAGATGATGGTCGATCTGTTTTCTTTACGGTTTCATTCAACTGCCTTGCTCGAGCTTTCTTTTTTATTTCCAGAATCTTGTCCCGCTGAGCACGTAAATATTCTTGTCGTGATTTAATATCTGCCGAACTTATCTGAAATTTTAAGATTAAGTAATTTCTTGTAAAACCATTATGCAGTACCTTTTCGTTATCAAAGAAAAGATTAAGTCTATCAAATTTATTTTTGTCTTCTTCGTCGATTTCTTTTTCCTGTGGCACAACTTTTGGGTCATCTTTTGTTTCAGCTTCTAGCGTTTCTTGATCAGAAGATATATCTTGTTCGTCGATACTTTTCATGGAAATGAATGAACGCGTGTTATTCCATCATGTTGTTGAATATACATTACCTACCTTGTATGGTGGATACTATCTACAGGTGTTACACCTCCTGAGTCGTCTGATGCTACTGAGTTTTGTTTTCTTTCAATGAGATCAAGAGCCTGCAGTTGTAACTCTAAATTACGTTGTTTCATCATTCGAATAAATATCCTGATGTCATTAGCTGCCCATATCTAGTTTATTTAAATCAAATGTGTTTTCACAACACCACAAACCGAATGAATAGTACCTGTTGGAAGAGTCCTTGGTGAAAATTGAACGCACTGTCTACTTGATTTCTTCCTTCTAAACACGCAATTTCGAATTGTTCTGGGGTGATTTGCATTTCTTCCATGAAACTGCCAAGCATATAGTCAACCAAGTTCTTATATTCATCATGGATTTTTTTATAATCATCATTAACATCATCTACAGGCTGGTTTGGATCAAAAACTAAAAGAAATTTCATTAAGCCGTATATATGTTGTTAATCTGGTATTAATATGTTCACTTACTTAAAGATTTTTCTTCAATAAATGTTTGAAGTGGCGCATTCCAAATTGGCCCATGAAGAAAACATACCAAAGAATCAAAAACCCACGAGTTATCTTCAGACATGTTTGAATGTTTCCTTTATTATGATCCAATTATTTCTAAGGTAAAAGAACGTTCTGAACATTGTTCTACATTCCTTTTTAAGGGATTGTTATGGTTACAAAAGTTGGCATGGTTACAACGACGTTTTTCATGTTCAATGCCCACAAGGCTGTAATTTTGACCTTTAAATATCGGCAAATATTTAGCTTGACCAAATTGGCTAAACCCACTAACATAAATCAATACTGCGTATTATTTTGTGATTAAAACGTTAAAAACATTTAAAAAATTTTCTTAGTTCCTTTTTATGAACTAACATATTAATTGTTAGAAAACTTTCCATTTAACTCGAGTTTTTCGTTTTTGCGTTCAGAGTAATTAATTTTCATCTGCTACAACACATACCATTGACGTAATATAGACATAATTTAAAAGAATTGTAGAAAGTAATTGAAGGGTGCCAAGCACCTTCGAATATGCAAATTTCAACCTTTATTAAAACGAGTTATTTGCATAAAGGGAATAGTATTTTCAAGATAGTCTCAATTCAAATCATTACTGAATATTTAGATTCGTTTCTTCAAAAAGCAACTTTTCGATTCTAGAATGAAAAGTCAAATCTAAGAATCACGTACTTATAATGGTTATTTATTATTGTCGAAGCTAGTTAGATAAAACCTTAGTTAGTTTGATTACTGACACATACTAAACGAAATCTATAAAGTGTCACATGTTGTATGTTTCATTACTTGTTTAAGTAGATACATATATCAACGAGACTTGTATTCGTAATTATGGTAAATATCTTGAAAATGTATGAAAGACCATTAATAATACTAAATTTAGGCCTATGATATGTGAGTAAAGTAGAACACTCATTTGTGAAAATCACATTTGTAACCCTTGGAATGGGCTATGAAATACAGAATAATTAAAAACTTGTACGTCTCACTTTAACTAAAAGTGCTGAACATTAAATGAAACCAATTTAAATTTGAAATATTCTTGACTGTAAGTTCCATAGTATAGGACTACCATTCTGGAATGCCATAAAATATACTGGATAAGTTTTGAACTCAGTCCAAGCATCAGGCTTCTGGCTAATTAATGATAGTGGAAAGTGTAACTTTTACCCAAAATTGGTATTATATTCAGATAATTTACATTTGATTGCAGTAATTTTGCATATTCTGCATATCGAACAGAGATTTTCGTAATGAAACCGCATATTAAAATAAATTAATTTATGCTACATTGTGGTTGGCAAGTATTAAATTTGTTTAAGTTGTAATATGTTGTATACATGGGTACGATACTATAATATATCTGATGATATTTCATCGAATGTATGTTGAGTTAATCTCAATTTTACACTTTAAATTGATAGTAAATTGGGTTGAATTATTGAAAAATTGAATTTTTTTAACGGCTGTAATAAGTGAAACATCATGTTATGTCAGTAAAGAGTGATGTGTTATAACTAGTTTGAGATTTGTACGAGATTACGAGATAATAAGCATGTACTACAGAATTAAATAAGAGTTTTAAATTGACTCAATTCATCAATGGTCAATTAAAACATATCAATTATTACTCGGAAATGATTTTTAATATTACATTAAAGTTCTCAGTATCAATGTATAATAATTTGTTAAAAATTTACAAAAAGATGAATAATAAAGCATTACGAAATGTTTTTAATGAATTTTAAAACAATCGAAATGTGATTGACAGGAAAATAAGAAACGTAAAAATGTTCTTTAAATAATTGTATAAACATCAATCTGGAAACAGAATAACAAATATTTAATTTACATACGGCTGCCATAATTTATTTTAATTTTAAATTAAAATCCGAGTCAAAATAAGCCAGCAATCAAACATTTACCGTGCAAACGTATAGAAGGTATAGTTATAGTGTAAAGTTACAGTTGAAAAGCCAACGTACAATTTGTTCTTCTACATGAATTAACTTATCTGCATCACCCACAACCAATACGTAGCCACAGTGTGCATATGCATTATAATACGTATATTCGTATTTTTGATCCTGAATAGATTCAGAGTCAGAAGCATGACTACACTGCATGAAACGAATTTGGTTCACCCGATGTTATATACAAATGTGTGAAATGCAGCAGCTAGTAGGTATATGAGATTTTTGGTTCTTGATAGAATTCAATAAATTAACTCTTTTGCAAAATTATTCATACCTGAGTGGATATTGAAGAGAATCAATGGGTTCCATTACTCGATTGAGTGAACAGCAAAGCCCAAATCAATGTTGGGTTTTGTTTTTCCATCGTTAGACTGTAGAATTTTCAGGAAAACTATTTCAAAGTGAATTCCAAAAAAACATCAGTTTATATCAACTACAAAACACAGTGCATGGACATGTACAAAAACGGAAAACAAACTCACTCTTTCCGGGTTTTTCTGATAATACACTCCACAGCACATCTCTCTCAGGCAGTATATTGGTTTCATTGATTTTATCAAAACACTTAACTTTTGATAATACTAGATTTGTTCAATTCTCAATGAACTTCTGTTTATCCATTGCACAAAAACAATATGCAAATTTAAACCAAATTTAAATGCTCTTTGCTTTCGCTTCAAGCTGCATTTCACGGTTGAATTTTTTGCAACGAATCCTATATGTTGTATTGGTTTATACGGTTTTAAACAAATATATTTGCTGTTTTAAACAGATCGCTAACTGACAGAATTATTTTGAAATGTTTGTTTTTATAAGGTTTTTACATGGAATATACATATGTATACCAACGGCTATGAGTTCTTGTAACTTTCAAATACATCCAGGAGTAACATGTTGAATCAAACCTTGATATGTATATCTCGTTATTGGTTCGTTATTGCTTACATGAGTTTTTAATTAGATCTCGATATCAGAGAAGCTTAAACTTTGTTTGAGACTTGAAGCTCTAAAGCTGAGGTATATTAGGGTTAGAGGCAACTCAGATCATATTTTCTGAAATGATAATCATATGGACATGTAAAGTTGAATTAAATGAAACACTAATAATTTTTTTATATAATTTTACATGTTTATTTAATATATTTAATTATTAAATACAACAAAATTTTAAGCCTAGAAATCAGTGACTTAAGATTTATATATGTATATATATATATATCTATATATATTTCATCTCTATAAATTTTTCTCCATTGTTTTGTTATTATCAACATGACAATTATCATGAGGTGTTACGTAAAAACATAAAATTAATAAATAAATAAAACCAATCTACACTTATCTCGATTCTACAATTTTAAAGTGAAGTACACAAGTAATAAAAAAAAAATAAAAATTAATAAATTACGTCTAAGACATTCAATTTCTTATATCAAACAATGAAACATATAATTTCATAAGTGACCATTTTAAATGTGTTCATTTTTATTATTTTAATTGTTTTCTGTTTTAAGTGTTAGAAATTAAGGACGTCAGTGGTTTAGTTTTTTAAGTGTTATTTAAATTTAAAAGCAATTATACTTATTAAATTTCATTTTACTTTAGATCAGTTGCAAAACCCTTGATTTCCAATTATTATTTTTGAAATTTTCTTATTTCGCCTTAATTGAATTTCTATTTTTGTAGTTAATTTTATTTAATTAAGCAATTTTTTCTTTGTTTTTTTCTTGAATTCAGTAACTACATTTTATCATGAAAAATTCTGCTATATAGTATGAATATCTCGCATTTTGCAGGTAGCTTAGCTCATTATTTTAAAAGTATTTTTTCATTTTTTGCATATACATATATTGTTCAAAATGAAATTTAAATAATATTGGAAATATTTCAGCATTTGAAGAATAAAAGGAATTGGCTATTAAATCATTGAGCAAGTGTACAAGCCTCAAGAAGAGACCGAAATACTTGGCTCAAGACAGAACTATTATTCAGATTATTTGTAGTCAGAAATAACAAATTGTGTTAATCAATAAAGTGAAAATAAAATGAAAGTTTTTAAAAAATTTATCTACACTTTTTCACAAGTACGTTTACTGATCAAAAGCAGTTTGTAATAAACATTACTTACTAGGATTTGTTACTTATTTTCCGTTCTTACTTACTTTTACTTAGAGTTTCATTATTTTGATCATTATTCTAATATAAAGACGTCAGCATATTACAATCATTACACTACCATAAAGTTTGAAGATTTGAAGCATTTTATCAACTACACATTTTGTGTTGTATCTTTATATGTATGTATTTTAAAATACATCTAAATCAGAAAAAGGGTTTACTGTTTATCCTTTCGCTTTTTCTTATATACGTAAATCGTGATTAATCCTTTGATGATTTTCATTTATGTATGAGCCTAATAGATGTTTTCCTTTCAGGATGTTATTCTCTGTGTATCTAAACAAAATAACATACAGCTAAACTCTTGGATGACGATGAAAATTTGTTTATCATCGTTTTGGGATGGAAAATAAGAAAACTTTATCTTTAACTAAAGTCAAACTTTTTCATTTTAATGATAACTTGCCCTTTTAACGTATGAAGTAGTATGAAAACATAAAACAATATTTTCTCCATCTTGTATACAAGGGTGGTTCTGTTATATCTGCTTGTTTAATATGTTCTTAGATTAATAAGTTGGTATGGCTTGAAAAAGGTAATCGGTTTCGCTTAATTAGGGCTTTGGTTCTATTGCATACTAATTGACTTATTATATCTTGTTTTTGGATCTTAATTACTTTCACTATTCGAAGTAGTTGAGATTATCTTTTGCTCCTTCGTATGTCGTTAACAGTATTGAAAATGTTAGTTGATAACATCAATTTTTACGGATTAAACCTTTACTATATTTGATTATCCCCAATCACCAAAGTGAAATTAGCTTTTAACAAGATATCAGTTGACACTGTGAAATAGAAACAAAGTTTTTCGATTTTTATCCAAAAAATGGAACCAGATGGAGTGTAATTTTCAACAGTTGGAAGCTTTTTGAAGGTGCAAAATTATCAGGAACATCTTTTATATTGATGTGGTGCACAAATCCAACTTACAAAACGTGCCAATAGCTTATAATTAAAGCCGTTTTCGATACACTATAACTTTATTACGAATAACATAATATAGCACAATAAAATGGTCTGTTTTATCCAATTTTTTGTATTATACATTCAGCTTTATGTGTTAACTACTTTATATTATCTTCTTTATTCTTTATAATAGTTAAGAAAACTCTTACAGTTTTTAACTTTGAGTTTTAATTGTCTTCAAGTTCAACTTTTTCTAAGTAGCAAAAGTGTTGTTTGAGATTGTTATTTTGGTTGTATAATTTTGTTATATAATTTGTGTTTTTGTGTTTGTTTCAAATTATGTTATATAATGTTGTAGGCTCTGAGCTTGGTTTCACACACATTTCAAGTTAATATATAAGTACTGTTTCATTATATAAATTATAGAAAAAATCGAGTAGATTACGTTAAATCTATTATAAACTTTTATTTAATGTGTTATTAAATTGATAAATTATATTATGAGCTGGTGTTAAGACAGTGAATAGATGAAGCAAATTATTGCATTTGTAATAAGATATTTAAATTAGTATTAATAAAATTTTATTTGAGTTATCCACTATTCTATGAGCCCATCAGTGAGAAATTCGAACAAAAATAAAATTTTATATACTAAGTGATTTTATTATCATTCAAAATCATATAAATGAATTGCACGCAACATAAACTAAAAATTTTTGTTAGTAATTAAAATCAAAACAAATTAAAGCACATACTTTCACGTATTGTATGAAATTAATGTGGTAATTAAAAATAATACACTAATGGACTCATGTAATCAGAGTATTTAAAATAATATTTATTATTGCAAGAACCAATATTTGTATAACATACTTTTGATGATTTTCATTATGACTAAATTCAGTTACATATGTTACATCAAAACGTGTATTTACGAGACATTAAAGCTAAAATTATATGTTTATATAAAATATGCAACTTATTAAATGCTACATTTCTAAATATAATTAATTATTTTATATTTCATATTTATTTTGATGTATTGTTTTCTATTTTATTATGCTACAGATACAAAGAGTCACGTGAAATGAACGTTTATTTTTTTAAAAATGAATTATTATCTGATTGAAAATTGTTTTTGTTATATGTTAAAAATAAAATGAAAATGTATTTTAATTGCGTTAATTTTTAGATTTAAGATTTTCTTATTCTATCTTTCTTTTATTTAAGCGAACTTTTGTTTTGTTTCCTGTTGGTTTTAAACTTTTACAGTTCATATCTGAAGTTGTGAAAAAGATAAGTATTAGTATTGAAAATAAAATAATTTTGATTATTTTAAATCATTTTTAATTATCATTTTTTATATTTTCCTTTTTAAAAAACTAACATTTGATCTGCACTTCCCTCCGCACTGTCGTCGTCGTCTGTATCTTCGTCTTCATCATCTGATGTTATTGACGAGGCGTTATTGATGACATTTTCTGTGAATGTAATGAAATAAATCAAACTTATATCAATTCTCAAGTTAGAATAACCTTTTGGCTTAAGAGCTTAAAAAATTAAAATGTGTTTTGATTAATTGATGTTAAGCCATTCAAGCATATTATGATTATAATTTTAAAAGGTATTTATTTTTAAATTTTGATACATCAGAATTAGGAACATTTCGCTCAGATCTTATAAGATATTCGTAATGATTTAATTAACTACAAACATAATAAATTTCGTAGCTAAACAGTTATAACTTAGACATCTTATTAAAGAAGTCCCATAAAAGAAATTATATATTTCACTTAAACCGCTATTAACGTAAGACAACCAACCAAAAATCCCGAAACCCATGCGTCTTATCTTTGTAGATAATCTCTTCTTAAGGATGATAAACCAAGGGAACATGGTGAAAATTTCCAGGTGTTATCATTTGAACACGTTCTTCTTAGTTGATTAAGCAACAAAATTTATTATACGTTGAAAGTCCCTTTTTTGTTGATGTTGACAAAAATTTCAACCACCTTTGGTCCTATGATAATATCATATACTAAATCAAATAAACTTAGAAACGTTTTTGTTGAGAGATATCACGAATAGAAGAGGAATATTATTTTGGATTTTTGTGGTATTTATTTACATGTTTAATTTAAAAAGTTTTTTTATAATATATAATATTGTTTATTGAAGATGGTAAAACCTGCTTTGTGTGTGAAATAATACAGACAAATGACTTTAGACAAAAATCTGCATTTAAATAACACTCATTTGCATTTAGGACATATTTGTCTTGTGTTGATGGCCAATTTAGATCAAATAGTTATGTGATTCAGATGTGACTTATCACTTTGACATGTATACAATGTAATAATTGTACAAGATAATGTGTACAAATTAATCTTTCGATAATAACTAAAATGTTCAAATGTCTGTAAATGAATGGATAAGTCAAAAGCCTGTGTATGTTCTAATAACGTCACAAACAACATATTCCTGCATAAAATATCCATCAGCTATGTTTGGTAATACAAATCACAAGCAAAGTTTGTGCTTTTAGTTAATTGTGATTAGGGATAGTTATTTATGTGTACAAGATGTACATGATGTGTATTAACAAAACTGTTTGTGCATAGAAGTTATGTTGTAGTAGTAAAAGGTTTTATTTCATGTCATTCATTGATTATATTGAATCATAGATCTTAATTTAGAAAATGATTTACTCGTTATATTATGTTTTGTATGTATGTGTATGTCAGTAACTAATGTTGGTAAGCCGAGCTTATGGTGAAGTTAGAAAATTTGGTTAGACCATAATTGGGTAGGATTGAAAAGAAGCAGCTTGACCTTTCGTTAGTACAAATAAGTCAACAGATTGATCCCATGAATACAGGACATCCATTGAGGAGATTTGTTGAAATGGTTGGGATTATAAACCAAATGTCGTGTTTTGTATTTGCTTAGCTCCTATGGGAATGTACTCACAGGTTTCATTCATCATTATTTGTGGAAATCATTTATTTATCATTATACATATGACGTTGTTTCGAGAAAAAACAAGTGACCTACTTGACGTGGAATGTTGTTTGTTTACTGACCATCATGTATAATTAATCACGTACTTGTGGACTTGTGTCCAGTAAGGGTTCATTAGGAATGCATTCATTGGTTGTTTTCTTGTATGGCTCCATATGCCTTTTGTGATACTGGCAAACTCCACAATGTTCTTCAGAGTTTGTGAAGAGCCCAACTAATTAACTCAAGCTGGTAACGATTTTTACAAATACGTGTTGTACGTACACATGAATTGACTATACGTTAACTATGTTTTCAATGCTTTCAACATTCTCACTATGACCTTTGATAGTTTTCAGAACAAATAAACGAACTCAAATCCTTATTTAAGGAAAACTGTTCGTGAGTTCAACAATCGCACTCTTGATACGTAATTACGGAAATTTCACTTGCGGAAACTTTAATTAAAGGATTTAAAGTGGAAAAACTTGATTGAAAGTGGAATACAGAAAGGTTGAAGGTGACTATTACGAAATTGAGGGTATGGTGTCAAGGTGCATGTCGACAAACATCGATATGTGAACGTCAATGTTTGAAATCCAGACATGCAATGTACGTTGTTGTTTTTCACATTAACCTCACATTAACCTCACAAAATAAACTTCAAACGATTCAAGGAATCTACTAGTTTAGTTTATTAAACTGAGTTTAAATGTTAACATACATGGAGATGGACATAAAAAATTTCAAAATAATATATTATAATTATAATGAAAACAGGAAAACAGACTGATCTACCTCAACTTCTAGAATAAGTTTAATTACAAAACTCATTCAATTAATTCTGAAATACTTAAAAATGAGTCCAACTTAGTTATGTGTCTGCAAAGTTGACAGCTAAAAAGGATATCCTGTCGAGAATGAAAATTTTAACTTCCTGCATGGTAAGCAGGAAACCTAAAGACATTAAATTTCGTTTTTGCAATGTTGGTAAAATGCACTTGACTGTGTGTGATGTAATTTAAATTGGAATTTCATACAAATCTAATTTTATATTACAAGTTAATTCCAATCTAATGAAAAAGTTCATGTGAATTGAAAAATATAGTCCTGTGGTCCGCACAGTGTATCACGAATGAATATCCTTGGCATTTTAAGCAAGGACAATCATGTAATGAAATTCACTACGAAACTTTAGTTTAGTATAACCAAACAAATGTCTGTTGTACCACACAAACACGTAGTCTATCATGGAACTTTTGTAAAGTCAATAAATTTACTCTTAACACAAACAAAACGATTCTTATGGACATGGGATTAGTTGAACCCTGTAGCATCAAGAGTCCATTAATACGGACATGCACTTAGGCTATTGTAATTTAGATAAATTCTAGAGTTAGGTTTCTGTACAATCCTGTACAATATATGATTTTGTATACAAATGCTTTCACCAGTAAATAAATCAGTGTTTATATATCCTTGGATTATAGACGCTTAAATCCTCTTGTCATTGAACTCGGTGTTAGCAGACTAAGCTAAGTGACTCTCATTTTAAAAGATTGCCTCTTTCGAAGTGATTTCGACATGGAAAAGTTTAAGAAAGGTTCACACGCCAAAAGAGATTTAAGGATTATTTGAATAAATGTATTACGAAAAAATGTCCTGCGATATGTTAACTCCTTCATGCATATATCTTTATAAGCTAAAGTTTCAAATGAAAATTTAACGCTTTAAATCCTTCCCATGAAATGAGATGAAATATCTTCTTGCTCCATGAATGCCTTCGCGCGATACCAAGTAAACATTGAATCCTTTAAAATCCTTAAATCAGAATGACAGTGACAACTTTATTCTACATTCGTCCCCAACAAAATTATGGTTAAATGGCAAGTAGGACAAGTTAACCCATAACGTTTTTGACAATAACCAAAACTTTGAACATCTTAAGGAAACATAAACGTTTATCCTTATCACAGCTAGAGGAAAATGGAATTATTTTGTTAATTTAAGTGTATTAACTTAAATGGCATAATTGTCATTTTGAGAATGGGAAATTCAAAACTATTTCTCGATTTAATTGTGGAAAAGCTTTCATGTTATTAAAACGAAATCCAGTTAATCTATTGAGGATATAATATTTTACACAAACAAAGTTCAAGTAAATGAAATATTAATCCATCAAAAAATGTACAATAACATTAACGTAAATCTCATTATTATCAGATAATGATTTTAAAATGTATTTTTGAAAATATGAACAATTTCATCCTGTCACGTACAAGCTAGGATTGAAGGTAACTATAGAATTAAATTTCGCAATGTCCTAAATTACATATTGCTGTTTAACATATGATATAGATGTGATTATCTGATCTGTTTTATTTACAAAATTAAATTGATTGAACGTGCTCTCAGTTATTGGCTTGTGGAATATTGCAATTAACAATCTGTTAAATTGATCTACTTCATTATGTTTTGTTGTGCACTAATTAATAGTGGAATGTTTCAGAAATAAAATGGTTCGTAGGGTTACTGTTACGGCCATTCAAATTTGTTAATTACAAAGCAATTTTTGGGAAATTCACGAACACATTTACGCTTGGAAATATTTTAAAATATTACACTATGTTTAGAAAAACATTGATTAATTCTGATAATTTATCCCCTAATTCATATATGTATAAGAAATTGATAAATCAACCTGACATCTGTTAGAACGCAATAAAAACAAAATTATGCTCAGTCGAGTACACATTTAGTTATCACAGGTAAAAATTAATGACAACAAACTTGAAACGTCAAAATTTAAACTCAAATTTCTCCTCTATTTTTGTCTTAATATGAATTTAACTATACACAGAATTGTATACAAAGAAGAAGAACATCAATGCAAAATAGATTATTTAGATAGAGAGACTAGTAACCTCGTAGAGACTCGAAGGATTTTGTGGCACATGTTTAAGTTTAAACCTTATAAAGCGGAATTGTTTTTGTTATAGATCTGATAAATATACACTTCGTTGGTTGTGTCAATGTAATTAAGGCATCAAAGAGTAAAATATCCTTTGCTGAAAATATAGGATGAAAATGTCCTGTGAGAGTAACGTACGAATATGTGACACGATTCCAAAAATAAAAGGAAATTATTACAATTTGTGATTTGTGAATATCCTTTCATGAATTTATATGACAATAAGTTTAGGAATCATTCGACCATTAGTTGGGAAACATTTCAAAATAATGTATACTATACATTTGGTACAACATCAAAATCATGGGACACAGTAGTCCTTTGAGAAGAATATTGTATTGTAGTAAAAGTTGTGTAGACATAAATTAGCAACAAACTTTGTTTAGGCATACCAATGTGGATGAGAGATATAAAACTTTCAAAATAGGAATTGATTTGCAATTAGATCTGATAACACTTACCACAATTTGGTTTTCCTCTAGTGCGGGTATTAGCAAATTCTACGCCATGTTTATCAACACACCAGCAAACTCCTACTGAATTATGACACTGTGTTGGTTTATAGAATCCTTGAGCATCACAATCTGGTGCATAGGCGCCTAGAGTGAAGTTAATTTATAATTTGATATTGTATTATCCTATTGAAAGGATACTTACCAATGAAATCACCTGAAATTCGTCGTCGTACTGCTGCACATGGTCTGTCAGTTTTCTCGAAACAACGGCACCATTCACGTGTATTGATTGTGCTATCCTGATCCAAGTCGCAGGTGTCAATGAATGGTTTGATACAACGTTCATTCTGGTCATGCTCCAAATCGTATAACTCTTGTAGGGATAGGTATCCATCATTGTTCAAATCAAGATGTCCAAACATCCATTTTGCTTCGGTTTTGCATGCTGGTGGAAAATGTGCTTTTGATTTTTGTGTATGCTGTCTGCGTTTTTTACTATCCGCCATTATAACTGAGAACCAATCAAGGAGTCGATTACCGATCGCCGTCAATTGTTGTGGCTTACACTCTGCTGCTTTTGAAGGAAATCCTTTAAATTTATTTGTTTTTGATTTATATCATAATTACATATATAAATTTCAAAACATTCTATTTAAAACATAGAAAAATACTTACTTGAATTTATTTGATTCGATTGATTTTTAGTGTATTTCTGTGGTTTATCATTGACCTCATTGTATCCACGGATTTTATGTTTATCGTCCTGATATTGATTGTCCTGCTGATTGTAATAGAAAGTTTTTATTACATCCAATTATTAATTAACAACTAATCCTTTTAAACATGAATAGCTTGTATTGATTTTCACTTTTTGATTATTATCGATTTACAAATAAACCAAGAGTTTGTCCTTTATGAAAGTAGATTTGATGGAACTTCGTGGCTCTTATTGACATTCAAGCATGAAATACTTCAATGTTCAATCATGATTATCTCTCAAATGGAAATTTATGCTTCCAAAATGTTTTGATTTGCTGATCAACAACATCCATCGTAAATTCGAGCTCACATTAAAATTCAAAATGAATTTCGAATTATGTTCAGCAGGTGAAAATTGTTAGAATTAATTCAAATCATGATGGTATGTCCTCATTGAATATTTTAGATTTACATAAAATTCATAAAATATTCGAATTCAGTTCAATTTTTCACTTGATATTGGAAATTCTCAAATAAATTTTGTTTTATAACTTCAATCATTGATTTTGTAATGAAAATCAAAATTCAATATAAATTTTTTATTTGGATGATATGTTTGTTTGTTGAAATTCCAATTTTCATTTTCATCGCAAATCAAGAAACAAACGTGAAATCAGGTTAATACATTGTTAAAGAATTGTTTGAATGAGGAGATTACAAACAATTATTTACATAAAATACTTAAATTTTCGAAAATCACAAGAACCAGCTGTGTGTAATATAATATAAAACAGGTGAAAACATATTAACAAGATATCCCCTTTTAATCACCATCTTAAGCGCAACTGTAGGGTTATACTTAAGTTAAAGCGACCGTAAATTAAAGTTAAATTCATTAACGTTTTTAAAGCTACTTACTGTCAACATGTTTGAAATAAATTTTTCTAATGTGACAATATTCGCTAACGTGTTTGTTTACTCATGTGCTTGTGTGTCATGCGACAGGGATATTATAGCATATAACTTCACTATATAATTATATTTTTAATATCATCTTTCTACTACGCTCTTAATTAAGCACTTAAAGTTAAAGTATCACGAAAACGATGCTTTCATGGTGTTATCTGTATGAAGTGCAGTTTAGCTTAACTGGAACTTTGGAGATTTGCTTTATGATTGTTTTGGGAACTAATTTATTATCGCCATTGCTGTGTTAATATCAAAATCCTCTCTATGGGAGAGATAAATTTATCACTTAATAAGTTATATATGTACTATTGATACAAAAATTTCTGTATTTTCAATTTAAGCTCACTACTTTTATCTGACATTCTCAATATTGTTATAGTACAATAACTTGAAAGGGAAATCTTATAAATTAGATTTCTTGTATGAAAGAGTATATCTCTTCAATGTAGGAAGCATAAATTCATCCCTTCGAAAAATAGAACATGCACAGCAATAGTTGGACGACCCGATACAAATAAGAATTGCTTAAAGAAAGTCGACCATAAATTGCCTTTTGAAACGTCTCAAGAGTTTCCATTGAAAGGACTTTAAACCGATGTCTGACAGGAAAGAAAGGAACAAAAGTTTTAATACAACAAAATAGCGTCATTTTCATCCTTGTTATGCAGAGTCATGCATGAGACTTTGTCTAAATAGGCCAATGAAACGAAGGAACAGCGAAAAGCAAAAATAGAATATCTAAAGGAAGAATTAGACTTTCATTTTCATTTTGAACGAAAAGTTGTAACAAATAATGGAAATTCTATTTTCTTCAAGACAGGAACGTCCATATATTGAATGTGACCTAACAAAGGATTTTTCTAGGACTAAGTATTACTTCCGGGATTTGCATATACTTAGTGCTCGTTCAAATGCCACAACGACTTAAAACACTTGTCAGTGCTTCATTCTCTCAACTCGAATTATACAATTTCTGGAATTTCTTTTGAGACCTAAATAATTTTTCTGAGGGTGTCGAACCTTCATCTTGAGAATCTCAATTTAATTTGTTCCACTTCAAAGAAATGAGTCTTAACTTTGGGTATTTAGAATCAAATTAGTATCATTCATGTAAATGTAAAACTTTTTAATCTCTACGTGCTATACGTATAACACTTGAAGCCCGAAACTGTTCTTTGTTCTTGTCAGTTCATAATAGGTATGTCACGTTTTTCGAAGTGTTACAAATCGAGAAATCCTTAAGGCATATATTCACACTTTCAGGCAGGAAGTTTAGGTAATATTATTCTGTATTGGTTTGGTATTGGGGAATCAAATTAAAACTTAAGGTCATTTTGAGGTATTTCCGGATATAATAATCCTGAACAGTTCAGCTGACCGTTGTAGAATTGATTGTTTAGTCCTTGATATAATTAATGAAATTGGATTGATTTTAGTGGAATATATTAGAACTGGCGGTTAACAACAGGAGTCAAATGCCGAAGAACCAACACGAATATACAGCAAACCTCTGGATAAATGGGCAAATGTGGCTTTATTAGGTAATAAATCGTTGGTGATTATTGAAATGAACAATAAAGTTAATAATAGGATTATTTGTCACTTCCACTGTTTAACCTCTAGGGATTTATACATAGTAGTGTTATGTTGGATTTTATTTAAATTATGGAATCGGATTAGGTTAACAGTTAAGCAGTGGAAGTGATAAAGAGCCGAAAGGCATTTGTGGCTTTAAATGGTTAAACTTTTTAACAGTTGATTATTCCAACTTGCTAGTTTTTTTTTAAATTATGTTACCTTGGAAACAATTTGAAAATTTTCGTAAAGAAATTTTCCATGAATTCCTTCCTCTTTTAATGGTTCTTGAGATGATTTGATTGATAATCCATGAAATAGGGTTAAAATACCTTTTTAGAATATTTAATTACTTAGATCCAGATTATCTATTACTTTAACAAACAAAAAGATTGGTTAACTATGGACTTCTAAAGGATCATTCCAGATTCGATGGAGTTCATTGATAAAGCATTTGGCTCATATAGATATTCATCAATTAAGGATTAAGCTTTTTGAAAACACAAGGACAATGTGGGCTAGCAACCTTCATGTGAAAAGATGTACTATTTTATCCTGACATATGTGAATATTCAAGGACCTATCTTTGAAACTTTTTGTTTTTCCTATAGAAATTTGTCCAGATGGAAATGAATGATTGCGAAGTTGATATCCTTTTTGAGAGAGTTTTCTTTTGATTGCGTTCTTTTCCAAAAAGGACATCATGCTCGTGGTGTCATGAATTTTATAGGAAAACATAAAAACATATTTACATATTTCCAATTTCGAAGGTGACAGACATTTGAGATGGAAGGGCCAATAATCTCATCTAACCTCTTCAGGTGATTTCAAGGAACATTCACACTGTTATCCCAAAATGTTCAAAGCAACCTTTCTATAAAACCAGACTGTGGCACTTTGTTTCAACTACACCCATGTACTTACATTCGCGTGGGTTGTTGGAAAATTACAAAATTATCCTTTGCCAAAGGACGAAAACGATGAAACCAAAATATTATGTTTCCAACAAACTTACAAAATTCTTAAGATTGTATGTTTTAGAAAATCCTGAAGTTTTGTTGAGGCAATTTTTATTTGACAAAGTCATTTCCATGCAAACTTTCATTTCTGTACCTACTTCTCCTTGAATTAACTTCGTAATTCGTTCAAAGGAATTTGTGGAATTATTTAAAATATTTTGATTTTGTTACAATTTTGTAACTCAGGTCGGAATCGTACCTTTCCTACACACCTAAAAAATAAGAAGTCTTGAGGACATCAGAAACTGGGACATCTGTCAATTATTGTCCAACTAAGAGTTCTGTTTCTAAATGCTTAGCAATAAAGTCGCCATAAAATTGATGCGTTTTGTCTAGCCTGAATGGAAAATGCCTTTCCTTCGAATGTTTTATTTGCTTGATTAATTTTGAAAATTTGTCCTGTTTCTAATAGATATATTTTCACATTTTGTCCTTCAGACACTTCACAACTCTTTGCCACTTTCAAGTAGAGACACGCAATTTATTTGACCTTTTATTTATATTCTTTACGTGACCTTTAAACTGACACGTAAGTCTTTGCTAAGGAAATAAAAAAGGATATTTACTCAGTGTACGTGCGACATGTCGAACAAGGACTATTTTCTATCAATATAGAAAAGCTTTAAAAATGTTCACTTTTAAGATAAAGGTGCAGAGAAGATTTTGTTTATTTGTATTACATTTTGCATCTTATTGCTGTTAGGTCCTTGGAAAATCAACATAATTTCATCATTAAATCAGGGAATGAAAGGGATCCTACGCGCGAGAAGGTGAAGAAAAGGAATTTGCTCATTTTCTTTTTTATCGAAAAGGTTCCTCTGTTTCAGTTGCTCCTTTTCCTTTGGGGTAGACACTTTGGCTAGAAAGTCTTTTTTCACAAAATATATAATAAAATTTTATTCATATTGATTTTGTGTCAATTAGGTTATTCAAGCATCTCTGATTACCATCAGAAACGAGTGTTTTTACGATGCCAGTTATTAGTTCAATGTTCCACCTACATATCCTTCATCCTTTTTGCTTTCAAGATGAAGTTTATTGATGTGAAAATTATTGTAAAATTTCTTCTGAAAAGACGATTCGAGTTTTGCTTAAAAATTCAAAATTATTACCTTTAACAAAGTTTAATTTAAATATTTTGTAGATATGAGAGAAAATTTTATGATTCTAGGTGGAAAATTCTAATTAATTTTCGGAAAACTACTCAAATTTCGTTCGTTTTAAATGTCAAATTCATTAGGAGATGTTTTGAAAAGCATATTACAGACAAAAATAAACTTCAAATAAGTTATCAACTTTATACTTTAACAATGGTTTTTCATGTCACAATTAAATTTTAAAGCCACACAAACTTGTATCACTGTTGGATGTGATTGCAGTACGAGCATATCACACCAAGCAAAGACGGAATGGAAACTATTGGCTTGACTTCCAAGCTTTGTTCTATATCTGTTAAGGACGAATGTTAAAGAAACAGTGTTATTAATCTAAACATTAGTCACATTTACTACGCGTAAACTAATCTACTGCGACATTTCGAGAGGTTACAAAATCAGTTTGAACTTGTAGCTACTATGTTGTTTGCATCATGTGGAATAGTTTACCTTCTGACGTGAAAAGGTCTTTCTTCTCGTTGAGTATGTACATTGGTAGCCAGTCTTACTTTCTTGTGTTACAAAACACCGTCATATTTCAATCGCTAATAACTACGAGACTAATAATGCGACAACAACGGTTGAGGTAACAGTGGATGTTTTGCCCGTGATGTCATCGAGCTAGTGTAAGCGCTTACCCGGATTGTTGTTATTTAGCGTTGCGTAAAGTTATTTATGAGTGTGTCATGAGAACGCGTTTAGTTGATTTGGGTGTCATTGTAAAGAGCTGGAAAGGAACTACCTACCAGGATCTAAGGGGAAACAATAAAAATATTCGCCGAAATATAAGTAAAAATCGGTATGAATTTCAAAATGGAAAAAAATGAAAGATATTGTCTCTTATGAGTCGTAAATATGGACCAAATTTAAAAAAACCTCAAATCGGAGAAAGCCCCAAAAATGTTTAGTGCCGAGCAGGTGCCAGGGCTAGGGCAGCATCGAAGAAGAAATGAAAAAGACGGCGTGAAAAAAAACTTGTGATTTATCTATTCTGTCACCGTACTACTCTATATAACCATTGTATTAAAGAGATTGATTTGAGTAAATATTAATAAGAAACAATATTATAATTTTATCCCGAACTTTCCACGCCTTTCGGTTTTTTATCGCATTTCTTTGAATTTGATCAATTCCATAAGGAATCTTTGAATTTGAAGAATTCCATGTTATAAAATTAAATGTTTCCATTCGGTGACTGCCCATTTTAATATAAATCAGAAATTGTATTCTTGGTTGCCTTAGAAACCAATGATTCCAATGTAATACAGGACAAATGTTGTCTAAGGCGTTAGGATTATTATTTGCTCTTACAATTTCATCCTTATTATTATTACAGAATATATTCCAAGCTAATCTTATAGGATTGGTCCACACCATATCCCCAAAATGACACTTAATTATGCTAACAAGCTAAATGTCTGTTACGCTAGAAGGCATAACATAATAACGCCTTCTGTATGTGAAACCCACAATTGGAAAATTGTTTATCCTAAGCCAAGGAAATTTATTTAAAAATATTTTTTGTTTTTTTGTTATATTTAATAGAATTTTTATTTCTTGTTTTATTTCAATAGAAGCCTTTCGACGCCAATGTTTGTGCCACGTGGGAGAATTGTTGTTATTTGTATGACACCATTAGCATTGGCACGTGGAATTATATCGATTTCATGTTTACCGACATCCATAACAAATATATTTTTATCGAGTAAATGTAAAATCAATAAAGTTAAAAAAATAGCTTATATTTTCGGAGTTGAGATTATTAAAAATAGCAAATTTATTTTTGATCATTTTCCCTAGAAACGATTTTAAATTTAACGAGAATTGGAAGTAATTTTTAAATTTCATGTTTAAAGGATAAAAGGTTTACTGGAAGGGAGTTTTTCAAAGAATTATTTTTTATAGAACTTTATTCACGCTTCCTTGAATCCTGCGCCAATATTAAAGTCAAAGGATGGGCCAGACGGAAGTTCTATTAAGAGTCATTTTATGTTTATATTCATTACAGTCTCTGCTTCTTTCCAACGATAACGTTTTTTTCCTTTTCTCACTAAAAGGATTTAATTCTAAAATAATGGGTAAGCTTTCTGTTGCCTGCATTTCGCAGACGGCAAGTGAGGGAGTCTTCATAGAAAAAGGACAAACAACTCTTGCTGTAAAGTGGAAATGTCTATAAGCTCACTGAGGTGTACAAGATGGGGATTCCCAGACTATAAAAGGTTTGAATACAACGAGAAACGGCTGTAACTTTCCCTGTTGACTTTTGTGATTATGGTTTATGGCCTCCTGCTTAAAGGTTTATGCGGTTTCGCTTTTCATTGCTACCTGGTGAATTGAGTGGGATGTCTTTAATTGTTAAAACAAATCAATACATTCACCCCTTCTATCGAGGGTAGTTTCTCTTACAATGATGGTTTTTAAGAGCGGTATTAGAATTACCTTTTTGTAGGCAGTATATTTGAGGTATTTGTAGTGCTTGTTGTCATACTTTATTTCTTCCGGAGTAAAGGTGAATTGTGAATTGATGTGATTATAATGACGATTCTTATCATCTTTTTCCTGTAAATATCAAAATGAGGTTTATGTTGTAGGTACAATTGAGTCATATTGTTAAGAGCTCTCTTAATCACTTACATCTTTGTTTGATTCATCAGCTTGATCCTGTAGGGTTTTCTTGTATTTGGCATTCAAAGCATTTTGACGAGCTGTGATTCTTTGTAATTTCTTGCTATCTAGTGTTTCTGAAATGAAAGGAAAACAATTTCAAATGGAAACATTCTAAAAGCTTCAAGATTTATTAAACATGAAATGAAATGATTCTCATCTTTGTTTTACTTGTCTCACTAACAAAAGTGTCAACAAAACTTGACCTAAATTCCATATTTCATTTGATGATTAATTTTCAAGTAGTTTTCAACATTCTTTTATATTATTCATTTAAGTTTTGCAGAATCCTCTTGAATTTAGTTCAGAATCTAGTTGGTCTCTCTCTAGATAATGAAATTTTCGTCTTTATTAAGATAATTTCATTGCTAAAGAACTTGATACTAATTTTTAAACCTCATTTCCTTAAAATATTTCATTTTTGTGTCACTAAACTTGATTTATATTTGTGTCAGAAAACTGTCGAAAATAGTCCATAAGTCTAACATTCCGAAACATAAATAAAAACATTTTTATTGAATATCAATCAAAACTTTACCTTTGCATGCACAGAATCCTTTACAGGCTATCCTTATAGAAGTACCATGTATGCAATTGTGATATTCCAATCTGCATAGTGAAGAGTATGTTCGATTATCGGTTCCACATAAAAATGTCGGTTTAACGACCGGACATATTTTACAATTCCTGGAAATACAGATTAAATAGAAAAATTTTGAATGATAGAATTTTGAATGTTGAAAATTTATTGTTTTTCAACTGATAAAAGTTTTGTTAAAATGAAATATAAATCACTGAATATTTATCAAATGTAGTCAGTTCAATATTTTCATAAAGGTTTTAATAAATTTTCCTGAATGAACAACATGTCGATTGTATTGTGTCAAAATTTCACGTAGATCGGAGCAAAACTAACGAAGAAAACTTATACCCTTTTATTGATGCTTAATTACAAATTAACCGAAATTTTTTAGCGAGAAAAGAAATAAAAATTTAAAAAGCTCTTCCCGATTACCTACGGAAATATAACATCTTTTAAACACATTTAGATTTTTTTGTTTCAGATGATCCGGTAGCGCAGTTATGGTGTTCACCACGTAAGAACTTTTCAAGGTGCTTCCGGAGATTCGCTTTCACGCCCTTATTTACTGACATTTTAGGTTGAAAATTTTTCCAAAGATACCAAAGAAGTTATACTATAACGTGTTTATTAAATAAATAAACCCACACTATTCGTATCTCCAAGAAAAAATCACGAAAATATGCCTATTTTTCACTTTTACAACCTTACCCGTCCCTTAATTGAGAAATACATTATTGAGGAAAAAATTTAACTCTACCAACATCATTCATGATGTTATGAAGATACCAGCGAAAATTAATGACAAGATAAAAGCCCAGATCGCCCTTTGAAAAATTCTCCATTAAAATCGACTTCCCTCATAAACAATCATAAGAGTCAATAACTTCTATTTTATAAAGTATCTACAGCAAATATAATTTATAACACGAATAGCACAGAAGATATGATTTCTTAAAGAATGAAGAAAAATGTCAATCGCTTTATCATCTTCCTTTGCTTAAAGAGAAAAAAATGTCTTCATTTTTTGCCGTTTGTGTTAAAAGAGAAATTGTCAAAACAGGAAGTTATCCTTAACGATATATCATAATATTGATTTTGTTTATAACAAATATTCTTCAATTATTACGAGACACAAAATTTTCTGTAGAGATTCAAGTTCTACCGAGTGATACATTAAAGTATTCCTTGATGATTTCGATATTTCGATTTCCAATAGATACGTCCGTCGTTTTCATGTCACGATTTCGGCCATTTTGAAAATATATTCAAGACGTTCTAGGTTTAATTACGTGAATGAGATTATTAAAATAGAAGATGTGAGGCTTGATATAGAATAATTGAAGATAATATTCTGTCTGACCATAAATTATCGAAAGTGTCCAAAATGTCGGCCCAAGTTGATATTAATGGACGGTTCGTGACCTTAGGAGTTGTTAGGTGAACGTTTTCCGTTCCAAAAGAAACTCAATAACTTTACTTTTTATTTGTAAAAGAAGGTGATTATTTAGACGATGTTTGTAGCGTGTATGTATTGGAAAGATGTATTTCTTTTTCAACAGAGCCATGCAATGTGTGGGTATAAATGACCATACCCTATTTTAGTTTTATAGGTTCGGATAGCAACAGCTTTCTGGAAACTGTCGACAGGATAATCAATAAAGGTAGCGGTTGAACAGTTTTTCTTGTAGTGTATCCAACTGTCAGGGTGTTTGATTGGTTAGAGGTAGCCTGTCTTAGTTGGTTTGCCCAATTTTTTATTGAGATTGATTGATAGGTTGAAGAAATTTGTTATTTTATTTATTTTTTCTTTGTTAGCTTTGAATTCTTCACATGCGCTTAATGGACTAGAAATGTTTCAGAATGAAAAAGGGTGTTTTTTAAAGCTGAAGCATCTTGACTTGCTGCTCTCCAATTGATGTAACTTTTATTTGGAATTCTTTATATGGCAGCAAGGATGATACACCCTCAAAATCATTTATATTGTCTAGGACCACTAAACGAGGACCATATTTTTGTAGTATAAAAATTACCACCACCACTAAATTTAACATTCTCATAAAATTATAACGATGCCCATAAATGGTCAGATAATCCTTAAGATTTTATTATCACTTAAACTTATTACATGTGGACCATGTGTGGATTATGTTAACGATATTTTTATTAATAAAATGATTTTCCTATTACATTACATTTGAAGGATACAATTAAAAAAAATTTTTTGATTGGATATTGGTTTAAGAGGGTGAGAAGATAGTTGAATGTTGCCTTTAAATACAACCTCGTGTTCTGTCAATATTTGAGAACCCATTCAGCAATGTATCAAAAAAGCAATAAAGTATAATTTCTTCTGCTCCTTATCTAAATTACATAAGACACATATGGGTTCTTGTAGTGATTTAGAGCTTTGCTTGATTAATGTCTTGTACACCAAAGTGCTGTAAGCACGAAAGTGGACACAATCCTGGGTTTCTTGCCATTATTTTGGATATATAACTCATCTGAATGATTAATTCTTGCAATGTGGATGTACACCTGCTTAAAATTAAAATTATATGCAACACATTTATAATATACTTTTATTTAGATACAAGTTGCACAAACTACTTTAACCAAACTTTAAAATGTTAAGCTTCTCATTTTTACTGAAATTACAGCAATTTTAAACTTTTATTTTCTATGAGAAAACATTTCTATTATTAATGAATAAACATTTATAAACTGAAGTATTGAGACACAAAATGACAACGGGGAAATGACTTTTGTAAAGGATCGATTGTTTGTTAACGTGCGAACTTGAGAGTGGCATAGAGTAAATGATAAACCACGAGCAGATGTTCGTGAAAACAAGCTAATCACATTTTCATAAAAACAAGACAAAGTACACTTCATATCTTTTACAAGAAACCAGGAGGTATCTACTACTGCACTCTGAACCATGTAATCCTTTCAGAATTTCTAAGTAGAACTGAAACCTGTCAGGAACATTTAACCAGTTTCCATTGAAAACAAACGAGAGAGAATTAAAAAACTAGGACATATGACTCTAGTCTAAATTGAAAATTGCTATAATGATTTCATCCAAACCCACACTGAGATGAAAAAATTTTCCCAACCACATTTCCCACGAAATGTTCCTGGCAGGCGACATTGTGGCGTCGAAGGATTTTCGAAAAGTTTACGGCAAATGAATAAAATGAAGTCACTGAAATTTTACGGTAAAATAAAATTTACCATTGGCTCCACAAAACAATAAACTCAACGGTAGAAATTGTTCCTGTTTTAAAATCCGCAAAATGAGGTTGGAATTGGAGCATTTGAATTGGCTTGCAGAAAATCCCAAAAGGATATGTTTCCGTCTTGAGGTACGAGTGGAGCCATACGAAGGTAGTTTATATCCCGAAAAATTTTACAATATGATTTAACAGCTTCCAAGGCCTTAATTGTATAATCACAACGTGTTGAAACTGTTGGCAGAGGAATTAAGCCGTAAATGAATGCTTGAGAACGTTGCAGGGTTCTATACCCTGGTATTTCAACTGGAATGAAATTTTTCCAGGATTTGAAATTACGCGCAATAAATAAAATCGCTTGAACCTGGCTACATTATTTTGATGCGTTAAATATTTATGGAAGCATAAATTTTTACTTAATAACTTAATGCATGAAAACGAAAGAAAAATTGCGTAATTTTGTTGTTTGTTTGCTTGTGTTAATACCAATGAATAATTCAATTTTCCCCGATGTGTACGACTTCCTGAATCTCAAGGACTTTCCGTATTAGGTTACGTAAGATTCTAATCCTTTCATTTACATGACTTATCTCGTTCGACATATTCAGTGCATCGTTCTGATAGAAAATATTCTTTGGAATATCTTATTCAAGTATGTTGTTACAACACCAACATATCTACTTGTACAGGAAATGTGAGATAAGTCATGAAATCTTTTTCTTCAAGTAACCATCCGGAAAAGTAGGAGAAATGGTAACAACTTTTCACTGCAATTTCCTGTTACATAAAAATGAATGTCTTCCAGGCAGAAATGCAGAGTATCCTGGAAATTGTGCAATAAAAATGCATCCTTTCTTGCATCATATAAATGAGATACCTCATTCATATATAACGTATTTCTCATGCAACTCAAGCCTTCAGGCTATTTTAGAGGTGTTCTTTACAATTCTATAAAATTTTTAGATATTTATGCGAAAATATCCTTTTTACATTTATTTACTTCTAACGTGAAAAATGAGGTTGTACCAAGGCATTTAACCCGCCTTTGACCACGACCTCTAACTCCAAAGAAGAGATGTAGAACCTCCCTTCATATATCTAGAAGGTATATTTCTCTGGTAAACCAAGTGCAAGAGGTTTTATTTCCATTGAGTGAACTTTTTAATTCCTTCATAAAACTTTTCTGTTTCCTATCCTTCGCCCTAAGCGAGATGCCATATATTTTGTGCCATGTACCTACTCTGATCATGTAGAAAACGTCCAAGTGTATAGTTGTGTTAATAACATCTACACTTAAGCCAAGTGTTTATTTTATACGTTTTGTAACTGAGGATGGAGGTTTGTATATCTCTATATATTTTTTAAGAACAAAAATGACGTCGAGGGAAAAATGCAAGTGACAATGGAAACTTAAACAAACCATTTATCATTGTTACTTGACGTCTCTACATCTCTACATTATGACAACACATTTTGGGTGAACAGTTTCACCAGGACATACTAGAAGTTTTCCTCAAGTCCTTGTTACAAGTTTTCTCAAGTTCATCTTAAGTTTACTTAAGTTAGAAAACTTCCTGAGATTGTTGTTTCGTTGCTTCCTCATGTTAGGTGTCACAGACTCTTTGTTAATGTCTAGGAAAACCCACGCCGTTATCAAGTGATATCTCATCAAATATGAAATCAATCACGACTTGGTACTGTCCACGTGAAGGATTACTTATATAATCGTAGTGGAAAGGAGATTTATCCTAATTGCCTTTGGTAGTATATCTTTTCAAATGTCATGACGGTTCTCATATCTGAGTTGTGGTCAAAAAGTTCAGCAGTTTTTCATTTAAATCTCCAAAATCTTAGTAGTAAACTTACATTTTCCGACAAACCCCACATCAGTTGGTTACGCTTAACACTTCCCATGGAAACGTCAATGTCAGGATTAAGCTGAGTATTAATATCAACAAAATCCTCTGCTACAAAAGTGGATTTAAAATGTTTGCAGATGTCAAATGCGTCGCTCTGTATAACACAAACTTCATGTAATGTACTAAATGTATCTATGGCTTAATGTCAATTTTTGATAGAAACCTCTACAGTATAAGCTTTCCATGTCAAAAATTTCAAAATTGCGTATATCAAAATTTGAGGAGCCGTAAAAAGGACTTATCGATTTATTTTTCTTCTATATTTCATATATATATGATATTTGACACTCAATATCTCCTTGTCGTGCTTATCAAATTTTCTTCAAATCACAAATAGCTGCAAGTAAATATTTTTTTCATCACTTATATCACATAAAGTAACTCAAGGCAAAGAAGTCAAGCAAATATCTTTAAGAAATATCCTTCAGAAAGAAGCTAAGCTGATTTCGTGAAATTGTTTGGGGGAGCAAGTGTTCACATTTTAGCTTCTTGAATTCTTGAAAACCCCAATCTCGTAATTATTTGTGTATCATAAAAGCCAGTGTTAAGAAAGTGTCCTTCGGGGTTCGTTTCAGCATGAGTTTTATCAAGGACTCAATGTTGATAACAAGAGAACAGTGTAACTCTTCTAATTCACTACAGTGTCGCATTAAAGAATGTTAATTAAAAATTATGTGATTTTATTAGCAGGAGTGTCAAATATCAAAAATTAAAAAAGGACATCTCATTATTAAAAGTCATTAAAGGTACTGAATTCACAAATAAATCCCATTTCACTCCGGGTACTTGCTGTTCTGGGAAGTACTTCAAATTAAGGTTAAAGGTAAAGTAAATATAAAATGATATTTATTCGAGATATTTAAAAGATTCCTTTTTATTCTGGGAACCAAGTGGAAGAAGGAAGTAGCTAGGTAACGATGTCTCTAATTCATGGACCAAGGAATCACCTTTAAGGAGTGTGTACGATAGTTGACTCTTTTGTCGCAGGTATACATAATATACTGAATCGCAAGTATATACAGTTTCTTGAAGAGATTCTAATACTATTAACAAGGCAGACAACGAAAGCACTGAAGCATAAGGATTTCAAGCTCTAAGATTGTTTGCATGCTGCATATGTGATCAAGGATACATAAGAAAGCAAACTTCCTTTGCAGAAGGACATTATAAATTGAATTCTAAAAATAGCAAGGAAAAGAATTTTAGTATCCTTACTCTTCATCTCTGCCCGTTGCATCAGCATCATAGAATACATCATCGTCCTGTGTGCTATCCTCTGAAGTGTCATCCTGTTCCTCATTAACATCCTGCTCTTGAGTTGCTTTGCGTTTGGCCTCTTCTTCAAGCAGTTTTGATTTTGATATAATTTCATCTCTATGGGAAAAGAGTAAAATAAAATTTACTTTAACAATTGCAGGATAAATTTTATTTTTAAAATGATAGAATTCCATTTTACACCGGAACTTTCATCTGTAAGCCTTCCAGTCATTATTATAAAAGGACAAGCCCCATTGGAGTAGTGCAAGGACATTAGTCCTAATGACAATCCCATCAATTACATTAAATGAGTAGTAGCCATCAGGACGACATAAAAGTATGTTCAACAAAATGCAACGAACCAAATCCGCCACGACAGCAGAATAAAAAGGGAGCGCCATATTGTCTCATAGTTGGAATGAAATTTTTCTCAGTCGGAAGTTGTTACCGGGAAATTTACCCGGAATTGTTGCTATTTCAGCAACAAAATAGTTGACATTTTGCACAGTTAGCCGACAAGTGTCAGAGCAGGGAATATATATATGGAAAATACAGAAAAAAACATGCATAAAACATAAAGAAAATGGCGGAAATGCGAACATAACAGGATGTGAACTGTGACAACAGCAGTGACATAAAATAGGAGGGAGGTATTGTCAGTGTCCTGCAGCTAATCCAGTTTTGATTGTTGGAACTGAGATAAAATACAATTTTGATGACAAAGGATTCATTTACTTGTTCGAATTGGAGGTGGTGGACAATCATTTCCGATGCAACAAAATTAGGTCAGATAAACGATGGATGCACTGTATGGTGCAGTGTTTGCACACGGAATGCGCGATATGCATATGTTTCATGAAAATGAATAGGATAAATATAGGGGCATGAGCAAGTCCTTGAAAAGACTACCATTATGAAATTCAGTAGCCTAAAGGTTTTCTCTGATGCAAGACAGTCAGAGTGTCTGCTGAAAAAAACCAATTTAATTGAAAACCGAGTAAACATGCGACAGTAATAAATCCGATATTCTCGAGAAAAGAACCACTCAAATGAAACTCAATGTTGTCAAAATATTTACATGCTCCATCTGATAAATGTATGAAGTCTCATTTTGCAAGGAGACATTAGAATCTATCCAGAAATCCTCGTGTCGCCGCATTGGCGTCTGTCTGGTTGTGAGTATTAAAGCCGAGACCTTGTGGAACCATTTTGTAGAGATGGCGTTCTGTGTGTCCCCAATCCACAGACATGTAGACAACGTTTGGAAGTTGTTTACTCAGAGTTGTCGGAACTAGATTTCCAGCATTTTTTCCCGTTTTACTTATCGATTTCTGACTTCCATGACTATCAACTTGGATGGTATCATAATTCTGAACTGTGACTAACAGAGATTCTAGTGCTTCAATGAAGAAGAACTTCTCGAGTAAGAATAAAGGGCAATCGGTTAAAGATAATTGAATTTCATATCTTTAGTGCTGACTGCAAATTCAACGATTTAAAACAACAGAGTTTTGTAGAATTGATTCTGATCCAAATGCGGATAAAGAGTGTATTATGACAACAAGACATTGCCACAGGCAGTACTCACAAAAATAGGATCATACGTGCTAAACTAAATTTTCCACAGTTCTTTGGCATCTTACCAGATTTGCCTGGCGTTGCACAGTGTATGAATCTTTCTAGACTGGACGTTTTTCTTTAAAAAAGAAAACATGGAACACAGACGAACTTATCAAATTTAAAAAAGGGATGCTCCTCTTCAAACTAAACCAAAAACAAAATTCTGCATTCGAGCATAAAATAATTCCAATTCGCAAACGAGTAAAAACAGGATAATATCCTGAAAATCCACCGTTATGCAGGACGTTTCATATGGGAAATGTTTTAGGATACATTTTGGAGCCGATTTTTATGTCATAAATTTTTATTTTATTTTCTGTTTCTGCAGTCAGTCAGTTTTTAGATGGATTGCAATATAAAAAGTTTTTGATATCGATAAAGGGATTTTACTCGGTTTGCGTTATAAACTTATTAGGTTATTGCTGTGAATGTGCTCTTTTTCTGGGAATTTTGCCAGGATTATTAATCACGAAATTGCCATTCAAAATGAACTCATTTCCAAAATGTAATAACTGTGGTCGTAGTTAATTGGATGAATTTAGCTCATAACTCAATATGCATTCTCCTAATTCCTGATTCATTAATCTGAAATTGTGTTTACGTTTAATATTTTCACGTCCTTTGTCGTGTCTTGAATCATTGCTGTAAGTTTGCAAAAGTTTAAAAACGCATTCGGATGGAAGAATATCATGAAAACTAATTTTGATCCTTCAAAGCAAATTTCAACAAAATCAAAAGTCAAATGTTGAAATTTGAACTAATGATTTTAAAAAGTAGCTTTCGTCCTTAATTTAAATTTTCTCCTTTTGAAAGAAAATTTATTTCTGTGATTCCGAAAATTTCAATTGATGAATTCGCAGAAAATTTACTTTGAATGTATTATTAATCCTCTGGTTAATTAAAATTTTAAGTAAAATGTTAAATTTTATGACTGAAAGGCCATCGTTAAAACTAACGTGCTATCAAGGCTCCCTTTAATCCCCAACTTTACTCCACACTTACAGTAGACCCTTTTTCTATTAAAAAATGCTTATAAAGAATCCCTTTCACCGCATCAGTTGGAATGAATATTCAGTGGATACTTTACTAGACACATTCTAAGGGTTGGGGACGTTCGCATTATCCCTAGATTCATGCAAGCTTTCATTATTTTTGGGGACGCAATTATTTCATTGTGTTTCGTTATTTTACATGTTCTCCAGTGAATGAGGGGAGCCTTTTTATTTGTTCTGTGACGAAACATCATTTGGGGATGTTCTGAATGCTTTCGACGTATTACAAAAGAATGGAATAAAGTTTAGATGAACGAGTGAAAAAATTAAAGAAGAATGTCCTTTTCAATTCTTTAAGTACACATTCTTGCTCCACTCAAACTCTCAGACATTTGGCTGTGAAACGCTTTGAGAGTATTCTCTTGAAGTGGGTTGTATCACTTTATAACGATACTTGGAAAAATTGGATGAGACGATATTGTTGACGGGTGTGAATGAAGTTTACGCTCAGGTGCGTCTTAGAACTTCCGACAATTTGAGGCGCATTGTCACAGTTTTTATGACAAGGATATTCTTGAGAAACGCCTCAAAATAAATCCGGAAATTGGCTTGTCTTCTGTTTTTCTACGGAAATGTTCAGGATTTTCTTTTCAGAAATTAAGAAATGTCTTATGAGAACCACATATCACCCTGGCAGAACAGAAAGTGCAAGGGAAGACTACAACTCAATAAGGAAGTCCTTGGAAAAATGCCTTGTGTCCATTTAAATGTTTGCTAAAAGAACACGGAGCATTTATTTCAAAAAATATTTTGTTAACTGTTGGCAACGGCTAGTAGATGGAGCTAATAAAATGAAAAGGGGAAAATAATAATATTGTAAAAGTAGTATAGATTTCATATTCGCTTTGCATGATCGCATTTAGAAAATATTTAAATCAAAGAACAAAAATAAGGAATTCCAAAAAAGGATGTATGTTTCTAACAAGGAAAAATCCTTTAAGTTTCCATTCAAAATATTCAATGTGTAACAGGAATGTCCTTTTATTCAAAGTTTTCGGACCCTTGTCACATGACGAAATATCTGCTCTCATAACTTGGTGTTTTTCGGACAAAAATGGAATTTCATTTTGACTCATGTATGTGAAGTTGTATGAGTTAATGTGCATATATTTGTCCCTTATTAAGTGGAATTACAATAATTTATGTATATTGTCGGACAGGATCTTTGAATGTCTTTCATTAAATTTTAAAATAAGGATTTACTTGGACCCAACAATGTGGCAACTTGTATTGTGGTGAACAGGATTAAATTAAATTTGAATAGATCTGATGGAGGAGTGTGGAGCATTCTTACGGTTGAATGAATAATATCAATAAATAGGACTTTTTGGTTCTGGGAAACCAACTGGTATTGAAAACATTCCAAGGATTTTCGAGGTCATTTAATGTTGTTAATTTCAAATCGAAATTTTATGTTGATGTCAAAATTTCTTGTTGTAAAAGATTATGTCCTTGTTATGTTGTTTGGTATATTTCATTGTCTATGTAATAAATCAAACTTTCATTTTCTCACAAATTTTGTAAGAACAGGGTTTTAAATAATTTACAGCAGCTACTAGTTCAAATAATCAAATCACAATTAAATCGGGTTTACAACAAAACTCCTCTTGATATCAAATCAAGTTTAAGGAAGTGTTCATAAAATTAAGGAACTAATTTGATTGAGTTTAACGAGTCTCGTACCTAAATTAAATTGTATAAAAATATCATTCACAATATCGCGAATACTCCCTTTTAATGATGCATGCGAATAGTTTTATTTAATCGTTAAAGTTAACGATTAATTTCCGTTTTAGAAGTTATAACTTCTTTGGCATTGTCGTATATCTTAGGTATCAATTCAAAACTGACAATGTCTTCATCGTTAAATTGAATTATTTTCGTTTTATGGAAGATTTCCTCCATCGAAAAATGAAGGAAGTACTAAAGCTTGAAGGGTAGAAGAAAGTTTGATAATAAATTTGTAAAGTCTCCGTATCAATCCCTGATCTTATGTGTAGAGAATCAAGTTTATAAACATATATCACAAATTTATGAAAATACATTTATCGTTATGTATTCACCCCTTTGAAACAAACTTTAAGAAAAAGCATTGAAAACTGCAGCATTGTATTTTGGTTTCCTGGAGTATGAAGTGTGATCTTCATCTTAACAACTAAAGGGTCACGTAATTTTTCATAACATAGTACAACCTAGTTACACAGTTTTCCAGGTTTCTTGGCGGATTGCTTTCATTTTGGAAAAACAAAAATATTATAAGGAAAATTCAATAGAAAATTCATGATACATCTATAGGTTCCCTGAATGTCTATTGGCTTTTTCCAATTCGCTTCATGATAGAATTTTTGACCAGAAACATGTACTAAACTATTTTACATTGGCCTTCTGTAACGTTCAAATAACCTTATGCCTAAAAATTAATTCAGAACCAAGAAAAAACTGAAAGAAAAGGTAAATAAAAACCGTTTTTCCAATACAAATGTTATTCTAGCAACTTCTTAAAGGAAATGGAAAACAAAAACCGGTAAATCGAGCCCGAAAATCACAAGGAAATATATAAAAAATAAAGAAAACTGAAGGAATATTCGGAATAAACTCGCGGAAAAACAATTTCCGGAAAACAGGATGTCTTTTGAGGAACAGGGTATTCTGTGTCCGTCTGTGAAGCCTACGAAAGTAAATATTTGTTTTTGAAAAAATAAAGTGATCGTTTAAGAGAAAACATGCCAGGGAAAAGAGGAATTTGTCATAAAAATTGCAGTGAGAAAAAATTTACAGAAAGGATCCTTCAGTTGGGCTCTTCAGGTGTGTAGGAAAATCGCTGTGAAAAAGGTTAACCCAAAATGTATGGAATCTTGTGCCCGGGAAAATTGTAACCATTCAAACACTGTTCTGGATCCATTTTGTACTGCAAACAAAAGTAAATGGAACAGGAAGTAAAAACAAACGAAAGGGAAAAAAAGGTTCTGCGAAAGGTTCAATATTTCCTGCCATTCTAAGAATCGGGACTTTTCCCGTTGTCTTGAACACAAGAATATTTGGGTCTAAATTTTTACGACACACTTTTCGTCCTTTTCAAATCTGGGTTGTCCTCTAACTGGAACGAAGCAGCTTCAATTTAATATTAATTTAAGCCTCCCCGTTTCCTTTGATTCTATAATTAATTTTTCTTCTTCTCCGAAAGATAATCGCCAGATTCCTGAATTTCATAAGGACGAAAATTGCTACGCCAATTAAATTATCCTCGCTGAAATGGAAGTGGAAGTCGAATCCAATAATGTGATCTATTTGTAATTGAATTTTGATTTATCGGCGATTCATTTATACGTAATACACAAGAGGGATTTCTATCATTTTCAACTAAATAATGTATGAGATATTATTTTAACTTATTTTTATTATATTATATTCACTTACCTGTTTCTATGTAGCTCCTTCTTGGATACACAAACTGCTGTATATGCGTCTTCTAACAAACACAATTCTCGTTTCTTACAGTTCAATGGTCGACAGAGGTCACCTGTAATAAAATAATATCGTTATGAGGATATTGTGTATCTTAAACATATTTTTTTCAATTTATAAATAATAAATAAATCAATGTCAAATCACAACAAATCATGTCTTGTGCAATTTCTTCATGTAACGTGGTGGTGGAAGCTCTGGTGGAATGTTATAAGCTCTGTAGCACATAAATGCGTATTATAGATAGGAAAAAGTTAGTGCTTTTGTATTTATCGTACATTGTAGTTTTGAACTTTCAAGGGACAGATACATCTTTGAATTTCATTTGAAATCCATATGACCACCGCAAGACTTTGCTATTGACTTGAAGAATGAAATTGAAACGGCTTTCAAGAAAACTTTTCATGAAGATCTAGTTTTTATATTCATTATATACATGTATGGACGATCTTCGATCAGATAGATTGATATCTCGTTTCTATACAACGACTTAGCATTTGTTTTAGAAAGTTCTCTTTATAAGTTTTTGCCGACTTGTTTTGATTCTGCAACACAGGATATATTTGCCATTTGAGTTTGTTGGTACATGTGTTTTTTATTATATGATTCCTAACCGGTTTTGAGTTTATTTCATAGATCACAATTTTTTCTGAAGAAGAGTAAGCAAGCAACAGCGTTATAACTTAACCCTTCTCAATTGTCCATGTATTTGAAATTCTGTTGCCAGTTCGTTGCATAGCGACGAGATATCTGATTATTTGCCTGTGACTAGAACGCATCACTTTTTTGTTATTGATGTCAGAAATTAGAATGGTGAAAGAAAAGCTTTATATTTTTTGTATCTACATTAACAGTACCCAATATGACAACGAAGCTTCTCCTTACGATCTTGTTGGTAGTCCACTGAAGCTGAAGCGGATGACAAGCTTTGCATAGTAATAAATCCCTAAAGCCATTTCAGAAGAAAACAAAAATAATAAGAACAATATCTTGTGCATTTCCTGTTGCACCATCGAGCGATGCACTGAAATTCAAATTAGCAAACCAAGGACGATAGGTGAAACTTGGGAATCTTTTAAATAAAACCAACAAACGCAAAATTAGCTAGTGGCCCTTAAAAGTTAGATCCCCTTGACCTGATGTAATTGTGCAGAGCGTGATATTTCCCACGCTGCAACATGCAACCGGAAACAAAGTTAAAAAGCAGTTATTTTTTATTTTGAAATTCTTTGAAAGTTTCAAAGAAACTTTATCATTCCGTTTTAATGAAACAAATAGAGTGGTTGAAGTATGACTTTTAGTTTGTTAAGTGCAGGTGCATAAACTTTTAGTGCAAATGTAACAGTTGCAGTTACGTTTCAGTTTGTTATAACTAAGTTCGTTTTAACGAACCTTTTACCATATCGTAAAAACTTTGTTTGCTTTTTAACCACAAAACTTGAGAACCTTTTAATCCTGTTTTGTAATTAACTTTTCAAAAAGGAAATATCACGGGGAACTTTTAATCTGTCAGTTGTAGAAAAAGGATTCCTCTAAAATTCGTTCTTTTTGAAAGGAAGAAAGAAATTTAATTCCATTTTGAATCACTGAATGCCGTCATTTTCATTTCACTGTCTTCTTGTGACTTTCATAGAAGAGAAAAATTTTGAACAGTTTTGAAAAAGAAATTTCAACATTTTAGTTCTCGTCCGTATTAAATTTAGTTCTCCTAAATATCGGTGGAAGAAATTATATGTTAAATAATGCACAATTAGGTTTCCTTAAATCACAAAAAACGACAACATCATGTGGACTAATAAAGACAGCGTTTTATTGGTGAAATCCTCTTGGAACTAATAAACAGGATAAAAATGATAATAAATGGATACGAGTTGACATAATTTCATTAGACAGAATGGAAGGATACAATCTAATGGGATTTCATATGCTTTAATTGATTTCATTTCATAATGGTGTGAATCCAAGAGCTAGAGATGTACAACATCCAGGCATGATTTATTGTGACAGTAATAAGGTGAGGATGGGATTAAGAATTGCTAATTAATTTTCCTTAGCATGTTATAATAAAGGGTAAAATGAGGCAGAAATTATATCAAATTGTTTACATGATATCTTGAACAGGATTTTTAATGTCACTCCTTCATACTAAGGAAAGTGAGAAGAATGTGAAACATGAACCAGTATCTCATGATTTTATATAATAAGCAACTGCTGGAATATGTGCGTTCATCCGATGCAGTGTATGGATTTTAGAGTGTGCTCCTAGAAAGTTGATCTTCGTCGTAAAATTTAAACGTGACTTTGAACCGAATGGACGAAAAATTTTGAACTCAAAGCATCGTGTTATGAAGGTGTCATTGGAACTCTTAAGATACATTTCCCAACCACAGAAGTCACGCGTTCAAAGAAACCATGAACCAAGACAAATCTTGAGTTTCAGAAGGACCTCCTCTTAAAGTTCGTCAAACTCCTTGAATTGCATAAAACAATTCCTTGAAGAGTGTCTCTGTAGATTGTGATAAAAGACATCAGTTTTTTATGTGATAAACTTTAAAAAGTTATATCCCATAAAGTTTGTGAATTGTTTTAGCGCATTTAGTTAATTATTTTTACGAGGTAACAATTTTAGTGAGTACTTTTTATGTTTTAGTTACTCTGAAAATTCGACATCATTTCAACGACGAAAGGAATCTCTTGATATTCACATGAAAAGCTTTCTAAAGTGAACTTTTGTTGAGGACAAAAAAATATATACAAAATTGTGAATAAATTTTATGGAAGCTTTGCAAACTTCAAACTTTAACCAGAAAAAAACAACGTAACGAAGTAAAATTTTTCGACAAGTGAATTTTTGGTTAAAAGAAACTTTTCCGTACGTGAATAATATCTAGTGAAACACACAGAAACGTGCTTGTGTTTGAAACTAAAATGTCCTTTATTTCGTGGACAGGATGTTGGTTGGTTGTGCAACAAAGCTTACTTGCAACGTAAGCTGATACGCGGATTTGGGTGCATCGTTAAGCTATGGTGACGATGAACTTGTTCATGTCCTGAATTATCCTTTTGTGTGCGAAAGGCCAGAAGAATTACTTCATGGAAAACTTCCTTTCACATCCTTGTAATCACCATTCCAGACAAAGTAATGTATTACGACTGCAGTGTTGTTTCAACAAGGATTTACAAAAGGATCTGTTTCTTATGGTAGTGTATATAAGAATGAATGAATTTCTCACGTTTCCTGGAACCGAATCACAACAAATTCAAAGGATACACTACATGGATTTTACATAGCTGGCCTATGTTTACATCCATATCTAAGTTCAAATTTATGATGTCGACTTAACAAAAAATATGAATTCTTGCAAGGATACGGAAAACCCATGGTTCTCTGCTGGAAATTTGTATCCTCTAAAATATGGACCCCAACCAGAAGACACCTCGGTTTTGCAAATAAGCACCCCGGCTAGGACTCGAAAATGGAAATTCATTAAGAAATTTTTAAATGTAAATTTACACAGACAAATCCAAAACCCATTGTAGGATAATTTCAACTTCTTTTCGTTTTTTATTTTCAAATTTGAATTTAAATGAAATAAAGAAGAAGCAGTTTTGTTTTATTAATTTTTATTTTTCACTTCTTTGCGAAAATTTGTTTGCCTTTTGAAGTGTAAACAGGCAAAACAAAAATTCAAACATCCTTCCTGACTCTTTCTAATTGATCCTTAAACACGAAAGGAACGGAGGAAGGACTTTAAACCAATTAGCCTTTGAAAAAGGGCTTGTTTCATAATGAAAACAGTTAGTAGTTTTATACAAATTTCCTTGAGGTTAACAAAGTTTTAACAAAATTAGAGGCAAAGTTTAAGTGCGTTGAGCTTGTGGCAATATATGATTCAATGACTTGGTATTACTAAGAATTCTGCGCTTTGGGGATAGTCGTATTAACGGCTTACATCAATTAAACCTGAATTTATCAAAACATTAACTTCTATCATAAAATCAAGAGATAAGGAGATTCTACGACTTGAGAGGGTTAACCCAAAATCCGTCCTGATTTCGTAGAAATTACTGTTCGCACAAATAAAGGAACTATATTGAATCACCGATTACCCAAGATCCTTCGAAGGATAACTATATATGTTACGTGCGGGTGATTATCGAAGGTCCATCCTTGGAAAAGAGAATTTATATTAAAGTAAAATTAAATATTTTTGTGACTTCTAATCTGAAGACATATTAAAGTTTCGTTAATGAAACTTTCATCCTTTCATCCATGGAAAGGATAAAGTCTTTACGAAGTAAGAATGACGCCAAATAGATACTTGATAGAACTTGAAGCTCTTCAAGTGGGAACACCTGAATGGGTTATAAGTTTCAATTCGAACTTCAATCTAAGAATGTCTGTCCATTCCAAACAGTGACTGTTGGTTTGGAGCAAAGTTTTATTTACACGTGTCAACAAGTAACGAGCACATAGCCATGATGTTTCGTCTTGAGAATTCCAAATGATGAAGATACTCTCATACTGTAACAGAAGTGAAGTCTTGAAATTTCCACTCCAAGAAAAATAGAGATCATTCAAAGTTTGTGTGTTTTCGGTTTGACAAAAGACAATTCTACTTGAAGTACTGTTTTTTATGGTATGTCCTTAGCAGGATTTTCCACAAACTAAGAACTTCTCCAGTTCACATAATCTTTTGCGTAAGGACAAATCGATTTTACTTCAACATCGTAAAAGGTTTTCCAAGTAACATGAAACGGTTTTCCATTTCTCTTGTTGAATAAGGTTATGTTACCATTACTTTGTCATTCCGAAGAATTGAGGTTATGTAGGTCAAAGTCGGTGGAGAGATGTAGTCTTGTCCACACAGCCCAACAATTACATAAATTACATTCACTGCTTCGATTGTTCAAGCCACGTAGAGAATTTTCCTTTGCACAAGGAGGGATGGAACTCTAGATTCGTTGTGAACGAACAGGTGCACAATTTCTACCTGAACAACCCCAATCCGTAATGTTATAAAATGTTGAGGAGTTGAAGAAGAAATAGAGTTTTTCCAGAATTTCGTTTCTACTTTGGAATCATGTTCAACCTTATCCTGTTGCTCCGGGGCTCGTTTGAATATAACAAAATTTTTTTTTTCTACTGCAATGAATTTTATACCCTGAACTATGTTAATCTTTAATGGCCCCACTGGCTGCAAACGTAGCCTCGTTTTGTTACTGGAATTCCATTAAAACTACTCATTGTGATTTTATTCTACTTTTTCTATTGGTACAATTCGGTCTTGCTTACATGCAACATATTCTAAATTGAACCTGTACAGCAAACTGCCCCCGTAGGTGATACACCGTTCTACTTTAAATGTTAACCCAAAAAATAACATAAGAAACCCTTGTTTTTTACTTTCAAATGTTACATTTTTGTTTCTACATAAAATGAAACGTGGAGAAAAGAAATACTCCCTATTGAATGATGAATTGACTGTCAAGAAAGTTTTAATTAAGTGCCCGGCTTATGGGCAAAATGATTGATTTGGATATAAAACGACCTTATCTGAATGGGGCTAAAAAGCCAAAATTAAAATATATTACCCTAATGGCTATTGGTACTTTCCAACGTTCAAATCACTTCCATCCTCATAATGACTTGGATGTTAATTTTCCATGACCTCGTTACATTTGAACTTTCTTCTTTCTCAATTTTGCAAATTTGATCAGGAATTCAAAGACACGTTGTCTGTAAAGTTCATCAAGGAATTCAGGAGGTATTTGAATCTTTTGTTGAAAACCTTTTAGCATTATTTACTTCTGAGCTTTATAATAATAAAACGAAAAATTCCTCAGTGATTGAAATTTTGTTTTTCTTAGCTTTGAGAAATTTTTGCAGATTTTAATGAGTAACAGCATCACCCCATATTGTGCATAAAACCTTCTCCTTTAGCACAAAAACTGAATGTTCAACAAAAAATTATCCAAATCGATTGCGTTTATCTAAATCAGCAAAAATAAGGGTTTGTGTCATATGGCCAACGACAAATACAAAAATTTATCCCTCAACGGCTGAAAACTGCGAAGTTTCAGAATCCCTTGAAAAAAATGCCTCGCATAGTAAAAGAAGTTCAATAACTTTAAGATTCCAATTTGTTACCCTTAATTAATTTGCTGCCGTCAAGGATAAACATGAATAAATTTCGAGTATTCAGGGAATCTAGAGCTTGTAAAGGCTTTCTTTTGTGTTGTGTCCCATTTGGATCCGATTCTTGTTAAGAATGTATTGAGAAATCAATAAGAAAAAATCGAAATTGAATTGTAAATCAGTTCCAATGTGAGATGAATAAAATATTGATCATTTGGAGTGAGTTCAATTAACGAGTTTCCATTGATTTATGCTTTTTACATTTTTAATTGGAATATTCCAAGGAAAACCCTAAGAACTTGAAAATTCTCGAAGGAACGGAGTTCTCATACTTAAATTGAAATTGAGTTCAATTTAAAGTTCGAAAAGTTTGAAATTAAATTAAAGTACAATTTTTATTTAAAAACCAACCCAAAATTATTTATTTCTTGTACCCTTGTAACAAATCTTGTTGTCTTTATTAAATTTATTTCGAAAACAAGATGAATTTGTCATATTTAATATTCAGACAAAAAGACACGTTTCCACCATTCCTTTGAAATGTAAATGACACAAAAGTTGATCCACAATTCTGTGAATAACTTTAAGGTTATTTGAAAAAGTGAAAACTCGTAAAAGGTTGAATCTCTCTCTTGTAATTCGAAAATATGACTTAGTATCAGAATCTGTCAACAGATGGCACTGAGAGCGATTACAGAGACTGAGAAGGAACGTTTTTGTTTTGAATAACAATTTTCGATTGGGATTCTCGGAAAACTGTCTAGGAGGTTGTGGCTTTTGTGGGATTTCAGGATTTAAAGTACACAACCGTCTCGATTTAACCCACGTTATATATCTTATTGAGTATGTACATTTTTAGGGCCAAAGGCTGCTTCCAAGTTAATCTCTAGGAGATTTTTGACTGAAATTTTAAAAGCATCAAACACCCACTGCACCGATTCCCGATGCTTCTTTGACGGAGAATATTTGACCTGCTTCAATCGAAAGTTGTAGGTACATAGTTTATTCCTACGTCAGGTGGTATAAATTACAACAGTTCGGATGGTGGTTGGTCTATGGTTCTGTATTGTCTGATAGCCAAGAGCTAGGAATTGTTGCCTTACCTTCATAAATAATTCGTTTGTCATTATATCGACAAAGTAAAGCATATTGCTATTGCATTGTTTCAAAAGTTTTGGAAGTTTCTTATCAAGTTTAAAATTTAAAACTTTCTTAATTTATATTTTGCTCTGGATTGTACAAAAGAACGTCTTGGATTGTGTTAAAGCGTCTGTGAGCGTGCACAGCGAGTCAGACATGCATCAAAATGATTAAACTGCATAGTTGGCAAATTGTTTTGTTCTACAGCAAGTTCATGTTATAAACATTCCATACAAAACTCATGTGTTCATTCTGTTTTGTTATAAAACATATCATATATACGAGTATATGTACAATGAGTACAATGCAAATCTCCAAAAAAGCTCAAAATTCTTTTGTAAGATGGCACAACTGTCAGCTTTTCTTGTGCTAAAGGACATGCTTTGACAAATTAGTTTTTGGGTTTTGTGCAGGATTGCAGGGAATGTGTGCAATATGTAAACGTTTCTTATTAAAAAGGACCTCGGAAATTGTCACATTCATATAACAATCTATAAGAAAGTAAACAATGTAAGGACGTGTATATGGGTATTAGTATGAAATCAAAAGGATATTCAAAGCTTTAGCGCGTGATTTGACATATGTTATCATCATGTCATGTGTTTTTAAACAAATGTTTAAAATGTTCACTACTCATTCAATTCAACATTCATGTGTGAGTGTAGTTATGTTTGCTTTGTCACATTTACACAGTGCATTCACTTTATATCATCTTCTTGTTGCAACAGGCGTGCAATAGTTCCGCATTTTAGGATGCAATTCAGGTTTTTGTTTTTGTGCTGATTTCTCTGCACTTCTTCTCTTACCTAACGAACCTAACCAATCAGCGTACTTCCGTTGGGTTTGCACCTCTGAAAATGATTTGATTTTTTTTTTTTTGGTTTCTGGTTGTTCTTATTGTTATTAGTGTGTTAATTTTGTTATATACATATACATGTGTTTTTCGACAAACCAATTTAAGTTGAAAAACAGAAGAGAAATGATAATTTGATGTCATGCCACCTGTTGTTTGTTAGAGGAATCAAAATTAAAATTTAAAGTTACAAGTAATTTAAGGCAATAAACATTTATATAAGAATCAGTATATGTATATAAGAAAATTAGTTTTTGTAAAAACATTGTGCGAATTTTGCAATTTTTTAAAATGCACAACTTTAAAATTTGTCAATTAACACGTAGTTTCTAATCATTAAAACATGTCACATTCACAAAAAGCTATGAAAAAGGACAAAATTTTAACATAAAACACAACAAGACAAAGGGTCAAAGTGCAATAGAGAGACATAAGCTTAAATTAATCATATCGTATCACATAATATTCTGAATGTGGATTATTGAGGGTTCGGTGTCATTGTCCTTTCTTTTGAAGATTTCTCAACATGCAAAAGATACGAAAAGAAATTTTTATCAACTCAAATAAAACCCACATTCCTGTAGTTTAATGATTCAAACCAATTATCCCTATAAAAATAATAACTGAACCCATAAAATAAATAACTATGAGGAGAAGCACAGACAAAAATGAGCAAAATTTTGTCTATCCCACCTATCCTAATCTAAACTTGTTTAGCTTTTGTTTTTATTGACTTAACTTGATTGCCCATTACTTGATTGCGCTATCCTCAATCTATATAAAATCCAAAACGTTCAAATATATTATATAAGGATAACAAGGGAGTATCCACATTGGCTTAGTAGTACATCGTTGAGTATAACGTCATCAGTCTAGGAGTCTAGGCAGAATAAAATGAGTGGAAATTATTAAGTTAGGGTTCATCTAAGCCTGGTCTATTGGTTAGTGTGTATATGAGTTATATAAAAGAGTTATATAGTTTTATAAAAGAGCTTTATTGATTTTTATGTTATATTAATCAACAAACAACTTCCGGCGTTATAGTGTTGGTGTTGTGAGTGGAGATTTCCTGATTTTTGTCGTTTGATTTATTTCAGACCAAGTGATGGTGATATGAATTTATTATATCATCCTCTTTGATCGATGGAGCAAAAATTAATTTTCAGCTTGTATTCTCTCTTATTTAGATATTCATAATCGGACATTGAATTGTGGTTGTTATGTATTCCAGATGATAGGGATGTTTCCGAAAGGATGTACGTGTCCGGATTAAAATAATTTCCTCATAAATTTCATATTAAAATCTTTGTCAAAGTTATGGAGAATATGATCGTTAATTCAAGGAAATTTTATCAGAACGAAGATTTGATGGTTTGTCGTAAAAAATATATTTCAAGAGTGTTTGACCAAAATCTCATTATTCAAAAGATGGTCAAGCTTACAAGCACGCTATAAAATTGCAATAAATCTATATCTAAGACAAAGTTGTATCTGAAACATTCGATGGACTGTCATACTTTATAAATTTCGTTGTGAAGACGCTCCCATGTCGTAAGATTCATTTCTTCTTAAGTCGTAGGATGAGTGTCAGTAAAGGTGCGTTTCTAACGCCAGCTTGGAGTGGAGTGTGCTGAAGCCGAGTCTGGCACTCGCTGGAATCGCTCCGAAGAAAAACTTTTTGCCTCTCCAGACTGAAAATATAAATACATCCTATCCGTGCACAGATTGTGCATACGCTGTGCACAAATTGCACTAAAGGCACATATGGCGGAGTGCGTGGGTGGGAAACGAGCGGAACATGTAACATTATTCCTTTACCAGGCACTCGTCTCAACTCAATCAGGGTTCGTCAATCAAAGCTGGATACAAACTTATTATAAATGGCCTGTACTTCTCACACCAATTCAGTATCATGTAAGTGTCGATAAAATTCCATAAATTTTCTATTTCCGTGTTACATTACGTCACGAGAGTGTTATGTGCCTCGTACGTAGGGTGTGGTCCTTAACATTGAACGTCAAAAGCGTCTAGCCATAATGTATGAACGGAAATTTCTGGAAATAGCGAATTCATGTCCATTCGTTGATATGCCATTGACTAGAATCCATGAGACATACCCAGAAAGTATTTCAGTGTAAACATTCCGTGTATTTGGTATGAAACACGCCTTATTCCCTGCGATCCCCTGATGATGTAGTTCGTTGTCCAAATACCAGACAGACACGATATCAAAAGAATTTCAAGACCAGTGGCTATACAAAAATATAAAACTTGTAATGAAAACCCCTTGCGTGATATTTTCAAATGTTATAAGGAAACCATACATACAATTCACTTTAGAACACAGATCTTGTACGAGTACCACTCTCAGCAAGGACTCCATATTTCATAGGACAGGAAGAACTAAAAAATCTCATACGAAATGGATTTCACGCTTAATGTCTCAAAAACAGACGAGCTTTTAAATTATATTAGATGAAAACATGATGTGATCGTCATGTACTAGATTAACGTGGTGTAGCTCGTAGAGTGTATACGTTAAGTGCTTTTATCCAACAATGTTTGCCGAACATATAAGTATGTACGTATAACGTTGTTGATGTATATATCATCTCACAGCTTAAAGTTAAAGAACGCGGGGAACCGTTTCAAATCATACTTGAAATGTTTGTTTGAGTTATCACGAACAACGCAATAAGCAAAACGCCCAATTCTGGGCAAAGTGTTTTTTTTTTATATGTTTTAAGGATACAAGGAACACGTGTCGGTAAAAACAGTTTCCACGAAACTTTAAGATGCTTCTCAATTCCAATGAGATTTCAAGACTCCTTATATTTGTTTATGCTATAGTCCTTTATCCTCATGGCAATTGAGCAGTCCTTGATCATGGTATTGACGAAAGGTCACCTGAATCTATTAAATTGCATTCCCTTTGAATTTGATGAAGTGAAAATTTCGGTGTTTGTATATATATTGTGTAAGTACTAAATTATTGAAAATAAAACTTCCTTAAATGAAATTTAAAATTTTTATTGGTAGAAAGGGATTTGCAAAATTTATTCTGATATTTGAAATTCGGTAACTATAAGACGGAAGTGGAAATTCAGAATGTTTAAAACATACAAATCTTCTTAAGAACTGGCACAAACTGGAAGAATCTTACCATTAAAATTTAACAACTTTGTGAAAATATTTAAAATCAGGGAAATTCATGCCCGGAAAACTCTGTAACACTTTTGGAGATTTCTTACAACAGGAAGGAGTAAATGTTTCACACATTTGTGAATAATCCAAATTCTCGGAAATCATCAAATTTGAAATTCTAACGTGGAAAAAATGTTGAATTTAAGTTTATAATCCTTAACAATGTGGCACACGAGGACATTGCTACGAGGAAATATATAACACCATCACCATGTTTACAGAAGTCAATTCAAATGAAATCACTGTCAATAAAATGGCCATCACCATCAATGATAAGTGGGTCAATTTATCATTCCCATGACATCAGGACACACGAACAGGATAACCGGATAACTGGACAGATTCCCTTTTGGCAAATTGACATCAAACAAAATGGTCGTCTGGCAGAAAGACAGACGGACATAGTAGGATCGAATAAATAAATATATTTCCCATACGAAATACTTCAATGTAACGTCAACATAATTGACTGAAAAAGGATATCCAATCCTGTCTAATCTATTGATTTTTCCGACTCATGTCAGACCGTTCCGTTTCAGGACACTCGAAATTTTTCATCCTGTTTCATTACATTTTTTGGTAATCTACATTTCATGATGATTGCAAACGATAAAAGACATCATTTTTTGTATAAATGTCAGGAGCTATTTTTTCGCACTCCTTTAACACCATATTTCTGCCCAATTCGACAAATATCCTTTAACTATAAATGGGGACAACAATATGAAAATGAAAATTTAGAAAGTCAATTTCCAATGACGGTTTTATACCAACTCAAATCCATAAAAAGGATGTTCTTGTCCTTTATTCGATTTCGACTTTATTTATTTATTCCTCTCTTTTTCTGTCGTAGATTTGAATACAAATTATGATTGTGCTGTTGTTGAACTAAGGGCAGTCACACATTTTAGCATTTTATTATAGAAATTTCTTTGATCAAATGTAATATGCAAATATTTAGGGATTTTTTGGAACGAATTTGTGTTATTTGTTGCAATATGTTCAGTGATAAATGATTTATTGAAAAAACTTTTCCATGGTTTTAAAAAACGTTAATATTGATGGAAATCCAGAAACTCAGGTGAAGTGGAAATCTGGATAAACCAACAATTGTGGGAAAGGGTGTAGGTGATGTTTTATGAAAATGATTAAGACTGGTTACAGATAACCTTATTCTGGTGAACAATTTTCGAAAACTTACTAGGCAAAACAACAAGTTACTTGAAACTTTCTTTCTTTCAACGAATAAGTCCTGAATCCGATCTCTTAGAAACTTTAAAGTTTATCCTGTAGTACAAGCGTTTCGCTTTACAAAACAACTCCGCATATTTGAAAGTAATTCTGAATTGTTCGAACAATTAAAACTTTCATTGTATAAAATTTATTTACAATTTCTTTCTTTCAGAGAACTATGAAGGAGAATAAAATGTTGGAAATGAAGGAGATAACTTGACTTATGTTATGATGGTTTATAGTTGTTAAAGTCAAGGAAAATTCAAATGATTTCGAAGAAAAGATATATTTTAAAACTTTAATACATTAATTAAAAATGAAATTGCGGTACTCAATTACAATTACACACAGGATATGAGGAATTTCATTCATGCCTCAAAAGTACCATGAAGAATCCTTCATTGCAATTAACTTTCATTAAAAGACGGAACTTGTATCCGTTTTAGAAAACATTCCTGGAATTCCTTTATGGCGTTTGGAACGCGTCTGGTAATGATAAAATTTTTTTAATGTATCCTGAGCGGCGTGTGCAGCTCGTTATCCTGGTTATACGAACATACCACAATTTTTTGTAATCAGATATTCGGGATAGAGATAATGTTTCTGTATATCCTTAACCTCCAGCCTTTGGTGGCGCAAAAATCTTTAAGGAATTTCTTTAAAACGTGTATGCATTCGCAGAAAGGATGCAATGCAAGGCGAAAATAATTTAAGAAAATTTTAGCAATCCGGACAGAGAAGTGTTTTTGTGGTTTCATGACAAGATATAAATGAACTCAAACTTATAAAAGCATCACGAAATAAAGAAATTATAATTTGACAACAAACAATTTTTTTCCTGTCTGTGTTGAGTCAGAAAACGAAATCATAAGCTCAACGAAAATGAGAAACAAGCAAAAAGACAAGCTAAATAAGCTCGCAGTCAAAATGGGTAGAAAAAGCGCACACACAAATACAAAATACAAAAAAGGAACAAATCATATTCGCTCGTTTGAGATGAAAATAAAAAGGACTTACTTGAAGGATCATGGATCCATTTCTTCTTTTCCGGCTGAGGCTTCTGCAGAGATGACGATGACGACGATGGAGATTGCGATGATGATGAAGACGATGAGCTCTTGTCTTCCTGCAAAGGACAAAGAATGAAAGAAGAATAAATAAATAAATAAAAATAAAAGTTCCTATAAAATAAAGGACAAAAGAAAAAACTACGACACATCTTTTATTTGTTTTTCATTTAACGTTTACAATTGTTTCTCTCTCATAATTTTTTCACTAGAAAACGTTGTCCTTAAAATATAGGTATGTATATTCTAACTTCGCTATCATTTATTTTTTGTTTTGTTTTTGTTATTTTCACTTTCATTACTGCGTCCTGTTTACCGTGTATTTATTTTTTATTACATTTTTATAAGACAATTCATCCGTAAGTCCTGTTTTTCATTCCAGTTCTTGAATTATCGTTTCAGTCTTACTTCTTCATTGTCCCATTTTATTGGGCTATCCTGTTGAATTCTGGCTTTCAATTGGCTAAGAAATTCAAAGTGTGTTTCTTTCATAATTCCAGATACTTGAATTTATCTTTTGATAATAATTAAATTGACACCTTACCTATCAAAATGATCAAAAAACCTATCAAATGTTGAAAGCCCTAATTTCCTTGGTAAATAATTGTTTACTGCCATCTCTTGACATGAAGAGCAATAATATCTTAAAATCAGAGACAAGAAAATTACAGTTTGGTACAAACGTCAAATTTTGCTTTGATACAAATGTCAAAAATTTTCAAGTGGCGTCGTGAGCAATTCTCAATTCTCACGGAGGGCAATTTTGGTGAGAGTCGTTTTATATTTTCTTTACAAGTTTTTTAGTTTACGTAAGGTCATGGAAAGGAAACGAGCTCGAGATTGAAAGATTTCACTTGAACAATTCTGTCACAACTGTCAAAGTGATTTTGCTGCATGTTATTCAAAAGCGTTTTATTTTTTACAATTTAAGTAACAGCTTGATATCCTCTCAAACTTCTAATTTTTTTCCTAGTAATGTCCAGTAAACTAAACCTGTACGTGAACAGATCTCATATAAACATTTGCAGTTGCTAATGTTGGTTTAGCTTGTAAATTAATCCAATAAATTCTGCTTCACGGAAACGAACAAAATTTCCACTGTTCAGAAATGAGCTGGTTGTAGCAACAAGCGTTTTGTAAAAACGGAAGGATACTCATAAAAACTACAATGATGGACATGTTATCTGTAACTCCATCAAACATAAACGCGAATGATGGCCTCGGTGTAAAACCATCTCATGATAACATTTTGACAAAGTTATCACCCTCGAAATCATGAGCTGTGAAAAATTGTTCGTTGAATGTTGTTTCATTAAACTAACATCCTTTGATTTATGAGAATTTAATATGCCCTAGCAAGATGTTAACTAAATAAAGTTTATAGTAAAGTTATAAAAACGCCCTTTCCAAAGCTTTTGAAGCGACGAAAAACCGATTTTCCAGTTCAACATAACGCTTCATATAAACTAGAAGTGAAAATGTTATACGTGTTTCAAATTTCCAATGAAATGAAGCGTTTTTTTGTTTTCGTTTAGTATCATATCACTTTAGAAAAAAAAACCATTTCAGTGCAAGTCACTAAAGCCAAAGAGTTCATAAACTAAAACTAGAATATAAGGAAACAGTGACTTGGAAATTTCTGTATATTCACGTATCACGTAGTCATGTGATGTGATATGATACAAAATACGCAAGAAAAAAATTGTATTAGTAGGTACTATAACTTCCGGGATGTGAATTTGTAACACTTTTGGAGCTTCCCTAGTCATATACTAGAGTGTTCAGTTTACCATAGTTCAGTATAGTTGAGAGCGGTTATAGCCTTTTACGTTCGTATTTACAAGCGTTTTATGGCATTTTGTAAACATTTCACGAAAATTTAACTTTAGTAATTAAATTTTCCAATGATTGCCTTTGAAACCTTTTATTCACGTTTCTGCCAATCGATTGAGACAATCATTGTATACTGTGTCACGAACTCAATTAGGACAAAGATTATGGAATAGCGTTCAAGCTTGGTGAAACAACACAAATTGTTAGTCTGTAAATGAACCGGAAACTCTACTTAATGGTCTAACTACCCAAGTTTATTACATTCATTGGCTTCTAATTTCTACTCAAAAATTTTATGGTTTGTCAAAACAATTTGTTCAACATGAACACTAGGAATTTTAAGAAGATTTACACAGATTTCATGTTATTTGGGATTTTAATAGGAGTTTAACAAGAAAACTTTTCAATTGTAAATAAATGAATGGCATTAACTCAAGTCACTACTCCCAGGAGCTATAATACAAGATCAAGTATTTGGAAATGTTTTATTTGTGTGCAATGTTATCTTTGCCATTGTAAATTGGCATCCAACTAAACTAACAGTTGTAGTTCATAATAAAATAGTTTCTTGCGGATCCATTTCTGAAATCTTGGAACGACATCAAATTGTCTCTATTAATTTATTAATTTCAATGACAAATGAAGTTCATTCGAAAGATCAAAACACAAATTTTCCCAGCCAACACGAGTCCATTGAATTTTGGGAAAGAGCCAATCATAAATCAGGAAAATTGAGAATCTAAATTAATTACGAAACGACGTAATTGTAGAATACAGATTTGTTAATTTATTATATGCCCGGAAACAGATTCCTTTCGAGGACATTCCATAGAAATTTATCGATTTTTCACTCGATATCCTGTACAATAACGAGAAAAAAGTATCATTTACATGAACTGGATTCAATTAAATCACGGAATTTAAGGATGATACTTTTATCCTACCTTACACGAAATATCCTTGAATATCCTTTAATGGACTTGAGAATTCAGTGAATAGGAATATACCAAGTCCACTAACAAAACTATGTCCTTCAATCCTGTTCAAAGTGAATGCTCATGTTTTCAAACTTATTTTTCAGTAAAAATATCCTTGTGCATGAGAATGTGGCAACAACCATAAAAAGGGAAATATTGTTCCGACATTCTTTGGGATTCGTTTCCGGGAAAAAGGCAGAATCATCGGTTTTTCAAAGTTTCAATTTGAAAGTTTCCAATTTTTCATTTTTTTATACATCTTTTTTTTCCATAAATAAATTGGAAACATTGGAATATTACCATCGATACAGAACAGGATTAAATTTATTACAAGGATTTTGGAAATATAATTTTCCTTTTCAGTGTTTTTTATTTTGTTTTCAGTAATTCCTGAATTTGATTGGAACATCCAAGAGACATGAATTGAAACTTGAATTTTTAAAAATTTTATACAGCAAATATTTGTAATTTATCTCGTCTGTTAATCCTATATCCTTAAGAGAGTTAAGGTAGCATACAAAATTAATTCAAGGAAAGATAGGTACCCAATTTCAGATAAACAAACTGAATATTTTTAATGGATCACTTGATTCCTTCCCCTACGATGAGTCCTTAATACAACATCAGGTGGCAACATTAACACATTTCGATGAAACTGATGAATTTCTTAAGGTTTCTGAATAATTTACTTCAACCTTTATCACTTCAAGACTGATGTGTGTGGAAATCATGCAAATCAAAGGTCCTATCTCAGCTTATGTTGAAATATTCATGAATGTTCAATTTCAACGTTGCAAAGTAAATTAAAATTTTTTTTTAGCAAGCGTGATTTATAAAAATAAAGTATAATAATTAATTCAACAAACATACCTTTTTTCATAAATAAAATATTCAGTGTGTGATGTCTTAATAACAAAATTCATCAAAAAATTCCAGAATCCACCTAAACATTACCACGCCATCTGTAATTTGTTAGATGAATTTCGAACAATTTTATAAAAACAAGAATTGTGTTGGTTGAGTCATAATTTGGAGAATGTCCTTCAGAAAAATTGTTGAAAAAACGTTCAAACACCATAGACAAAAAAAGGACATTTTCACATATCCTTCTTTTTCCATGAAATCATAGCATGTGTTGTAAACTATTAATAACTTTTTTTCTTTTACACCGCCATGACAGAGAAAAGCCCATAATTTCTGAATTTTCTGCAAATCGAAGCAAAGAAAGAAAGTTATAAATTTTCTTTCACGCAACTTATTGATGTGACACAAGCACATGCCTATGGATATTTATATCTTGTTTTAGTCTTTTTATTTGAAATACACATATTAGGAAATTCTTGAGAAGAACTAATCCTGTAAAGGATAATCTTCATAAATACATAGAAAACGAACGAAAGGAAAATCTGTCAACCCTTTTCAAAAGATACGAGCAATGGTTACTACCTAAGGCGATTTTTGATTTGTGTCCTTTCAGGGATCCAACAGAGCTTTCAATTTTTTTCATTTATTTCTCATTGAGATTGTATAAAATGTAACGATACTTTTTCATACTAATTTTTCAAGATTTTATCAAATAAATTATTTATTATGTGGTTTTCGAAACACTTTAAAGCCAATGGAAACACGAAATTATGTACTTGTCAAGGTTTTAAAGTTCCTTAATTATTTTATCAGGACATTACATGAATGTGAATATTTATCTTTTCGTTGTAAAGCTGGACTCATTGGTACGTTCGGCGTGTGCAGAACTGTTTTTTTTCATTAGGAAATTTGACAACTCTCATGCTGGATTCATTTTGCGGCGAATTCAGTTCTCTCTCTGCCAAAGTTGAACCAACTTCAACTTTCGTGCGGAAAATTTTCATTTTCACCGTGAATGTGTTCCGCGTCGCGTCATTCAATTTGTAGATTATTTTAAAAAGTGCGACAGATTCACGACGAAGGAATAAATCATGAGCAAAGATACTTTCTTCGCGACGAATTAGTTCTGCACGCGCTGAACGTACCAATGAATCCAGCTTAAGAACAGAGATGAAAATAAAATTAATCGTCAGTGATGATAGAACTGTATTAAATATGGTGAATTACCCATACAGTACATCCTATTTTCCGAACTCTCAATTGAATTTCTCCCATCAAAATCAGTCGAAAATTCTTGAATCAAAATTCGGAAATTGTCCAAACATCTGCAGTTCAGGCTGAAATTTCAAAGTTCCTGACCGGAAATTGAACTGTTTACTTTACATGTCACAGTATATTTGATATGATCGCTTTATTAAGGATGTTTTGAAAACATTCATTCACTGACAGTTTTCCCATCGCGCCGCCGACAGAGCTCATTATATTTTGAAAGGTTAGTAATTGTCTGTTGATCCATCAAGGCACTCAAAGGGAGTGAATAAAGGTAAATGTTGAACTTTATTTACTTTATGTTCCTTTGTATCTGTTAACTACGGTTTACTTTCCTTTATGCCATTCCGTGAACAGGACAAGACATACTTAAGACTGTTTCCTTACTATTACTTACCTTTGCCCACCATTTGCCATTCAATTTCTGTTTGTGACATACAAAATATACAAAAACAAAGTAAACGAATACACTTGATACACTTGGAAACAGTAGAGCACTGCTTGAATGTATATACCTTGACGATTCTGAAGTTGGCCGTTTTTCCACTCTTCCATTCTTACCTTTTAGGCATTTGTTCGGTTTTTGTGTCAAGATATATTTTTCTCGAGGAAAATTTATGAACATTTTCTTTTTATAAAAGTGGATAAGTAAGAGGGGACACGAAGGATTCAAGGCTCAAATGGGACTTCCTTTACAAAAGGATATACGTATCTGCATGCACAGGTGAATGAAAAGATGAATTCAGGTGATTTAAACGTTTTACATGTACACGTTTTGTGTAAATACGTTGCAAATCTCTATGGAATAGAATTGAAGAACACCCTGTGACCCAACGGGAGTGGAAGACGATACGCATTCACTGACGTAAAGAAAACATTCTGAAGGCTATTAAGAGCAGAAGAAAATATCTTGACAAGGACCTTAGGTACTCATACACTAAAGTATACTGGATCACAGAAGTGCCTTCTTTATCATTTATAAAATGGAGTATGTGCTTCTACTGATCCTGGGAATTTATAAAGAGAAATGTAAACTTCATCCTGGTACCAGGCACAAGCGCAATGAGATAGGCACTCATAGGCACATATTCCTTTGTCACGGTGACAGGATTTTCGTAAATTTATGTCCTTACCATAACTATGACACCTGAGGATTTATTGTTGTGTGACATAATCAAAAATGCTCTCGTTGACACAGTGAGCAAGTGAGCAATCTTATAGCCTTAATCTACATTTTCAGCAAATGGAAGTTCTACATATCTTCTTGAAGAAAGTGAATTTTTGAATGAATCCTTTCTTAAAAGTTTCAGGTTTTTCCTCTTATCCTTATTTTAGCAAAAATATAAAAACATTCCCTCTAGTTTCAGGTTTTGCAATTTCGCAAGTTTCACCTTACACACTCTCAACATACGAGTACACTCGACTGGCATTTTGTAAATCGCTCCAGTTTTCATTTCCACAAAACATCCATGGGATGCATTCAACATTCGCATTCTTGTCATATAAATCCATATTAAGTATGAAATATGGCGATGGTGTCAAGTGTCCTGGCTATGCACTGATTTCAAACTACTAACTCCAATATGAACGTGTCCTTTTTCATGTAAAGGAAACTCTCTTGAAAAAGTGGCCTCATACTTTATGGAAATTCTGACACCTAACACTTGTGCCTGCATGCGAAGATAAGCAGTCAAGGTTTTCCCTTCTATAACTATGTTTTTTTCCTCAATCTTAGTGTCAAAGTTTCTTTCAGGTCAAAGTTTATTTCATCGTCTGTTGAAAATCCCATTAACTCTTGTCCTCAAACGAATTATTTTCGAAAGTCCTTGGTGCGTTTCAAACAAATTTAAGATTTGCTTTTCAACGCGAAAAATTCAAATGTGATTTCTGGATGAAAAGGATCAAGTTGTTATATTCGAAAAATGTACTCCTTTTGAGTGTATTAATTTATGATAAACTTAAAGTAACTTTGAAAACGACAACATGTTAATGATGTGTTTAGTTTGACAACCTTGACATGGAAGAATGTTTATGAATACCAGCGACTGAGATTTTCCCAAGGACAGAATTTGATTAAATCCAATCAACAAGAAAATTATATTAGGTACAGAAATCAAGAGTTAATTTTTAATAGCTTCAACATCAAAGCAGTTTTGAAGTTTGCTTAGACTATAAATTGTTCATGTAAATCAATTGAATCAAAAACCTTTTGAAACCCACAGTCAAAACACCACCAACGTCTTTATGATCCAAATTTCCTTCATAAATTATGCACTATGCAATTACTTTCATTAGCTCAAAGTCAGCAGGTCCGAAACAGACGCTCCACTTCAATTTGTAGACGATTGGTGAAATTTTGTAGCATGAAAAATCTCATAAAGACGCAAAATTTCAAAACTTTCACAATTATTTGTGGCATCTAGACGACAAAATGATATTTCTTATAGCAAAGCTAGTCAAAACATTTTCTTCAAAATGAATAAAAGGAATATGAATTTTCTTGAAACATTCGTACTCATCATCTGAAACAGAGTGGTTGTACTCCATTTTGTCATCAAAGGAAAATTTTTGATATTTTCAAACAATTTCTTGAACTTGGTAGAAAGGAAAATGAAAACTGTTCTTTGAATAAAGGGAAAATAGAAAAATTCAATATTGAAAATTATTTTCACGCTTCATTTGAATTTCAAATTTGGAGAATTCAACAAAAACCACGCCTTGGTTAATGGTGTGAAGCTTTTTATCAGTTTGCATGCATTCAAGTATGAATTTTTTGGAAATAAAAATTTTCATTTTCTGAAGGAGCGTGAATTCCCTTCAATTCCGCGAAATTGTGTGATTCTTGGAACTATAATATTTTTACTTCTAGCTTGTGTTCGCATTCTTCAAAGGATTTTCCAAAGGCAACTATTAGTTGAGCACTTACTTCATGTTTCATTTTTATGAAAGCTTGGGTGAATCTGATGTTATACCAAAGCTCTTGCATACATAACTCCATTCCGGGAAAGCTACTTTTATTATCAAATTACACATCAATGAAGATTTGGCTTTGAATATATTTCATTTTTGATAAATCCAACGTCTATGAATTGATTGTTGCAAAAAGGTTTACATTTTAATATACGTGCGCAAGAAAATAATTAGATGAGCTTATGCTACGTCAACCAAAAAAGATTGTTTTCCGAGCTACCTTCCTTCGTTTTCTTCAGTAACTCGAAGTTACATTTTGTAAAAGAAAAAGAATTGATTTAATACACTTTTAGCTGGGGTTATTGCAAGAATCTGTAACACCAAAGTAGTTCTAGTATTCCTAGTGTTACATCTCTAAGCGGACTATTCTCGACATATCGGCATCTAGATCGCCACGAAATAAAATCTGATCAAAACAAAATTCATCAAATACTCATATCCTAAATTTTTATATGTTTAACAATTAAGTCGATCAAACGATTTAATGAAAACGATCAAACGAGAAAATCACGGTTGCGAATATTTATTTGCTTGTCAAAAGGTGTGACATGAAATTCGAGGCTTATTACATTATAATGTGGCAACCACGCCATCATCAAAGAGAACTTGTCGTGTGAGAAGATGTGGTTACGAAGAAAGTCACATAGAAGAAGTGTGGCTAGTGTTTTTAAATAAGTAATCTTGTTAATTTATGAACAGCAGAGACCATAGTAAATGAACTTATTGTCAGTTTTGCTTCAGAGGTTGCTCTTTGTAGACATCAAATGACTGTTGTTGAAAAATTTCCACAAAATGAGACATTCTCTACAACACCTTGTTGTGCTGAATCATAAATTTCCCAATAAAACATAACAATTTTCCAAAATGTCCAAACACAAAATTAGTTTCACACTCCATTTGAGTTTCATTTTCACGACATCGCGGAAAACTCCATCGTCACGTTCTTATCGTCTTCTTAGAAATTTTCTTCGATACGTTTTCATACGAAAGTTATGTCTTTGGAAAAGTGTTTTTCCATGAGACGACCTTTGCGGAAAATTTAATCAACAACGAGAATATGGCGAAAATCATCGAAATACTTAAAAAAATTGCATGTTTTTTGTTTTGTTTTTACTTTAATTTGTTCTCGCGCACTTCCTCCATCAATAATCGTAAAACTAACGCCAGCATTAGTTGGAAGTTTTTCCGTTTGTGACAGTGATATAACATTTTCTTGGAAAACTCGAGAAAAACGAAACTAGGAAGAAAAAATCAAAATTGGCAAAAAGAAGGAAAAAGTGGACTTTTAGACGTGGAAAATCGATATCGTGAATAAATTATCGCAAATTGGATTTGGAAAATGCCTGACAGTGGCCATTCTGGGGCTGTAACTTTGCACATTCTTTAGGTTCCGTTCGTGCCTTGTTTTTTATTTGCTTTTACATCGTAATGGGAGGGTTTTGTTTTTGTTTGTTCTAGCACTAATCGATATTCGTCCCATTCAGAGGTGAAACACAGAGAAAACATTCTTATGAGCCTCTTGGGTAAAGGTTACCACCTTAACTTAATATCCACCCGGAGGAATGACAAGGGAATTTCAACAGAAGCTGTACCTCAACGTGGACACCACCTCAACTGGGAATTGAATCCTGAGAGTTTGTGGATACAAAACAAAACCACATAATGTGAACGGGGACAACTGGAAAAAAAAAGTCCCAGAAGCCTAACCACAACATAATCGAGGTGTGACCAATTTTTCTGGGATGTTTTCGGGATGTTTTTCGGTTAAGCCACAAAACGTTCTTCTTGAGCTTTTTATCGCTAAAAATTTATTTAAACGCGTATTTTATAGTTTTCACTTGAAACGAAATTTTGATATCCTTAAGAAAATGTATGACTTTGAATGTCAGAGATTATTTGAAATCACTGTTTAGTAATATTAACATAATCGTCGTTGAATCCTTGTATATGTTTCTGCTAGGAAAGCAACGAAAAAACACCACCAAAAGGTTGGATTTGAAAAGAAGATCCGGAATTTGATAATCTTCTGTGAATCATGCCACCCTCGCAGGATTAAAACTGAAAAAAAAATTTATTTGAAATCGAAAATTTCTCTTCTTTTCTTAGATAAGGATCAGCTCTTCCTTGGGTTAAAGCGTTTTCAGATCTGTGAATAAAGTCAATGTTGAGAGTGTTAAATTTACTCAGATCCTGGCAAATCCTTCTTTATGAAATTAACTTTGTTATTTAGTAGAATTAACTGCCATAGACACGAATTTAGTCTATCAACATGACATTCTAAATCCACTTAACCAATCGAACAGATACAACTCAACAAGAACAGCAGCAAACAACAATGTATTATGAGAGTGACGTGTGACCCCCGTGGGGTTGATTTCAGTGGCATTTAAATACCCTCATTTTCTGTGACAATTCATGTGAAATAATAAACCCTTGACGTAATCAAATCAATTTTATTTTATTGATTAAAGACGAGTCACGTACAACGAAAAGGAGTGGATTAGATGAATGTAGTTGCCCTTCAGGGCTTCGTTGATGGCGTCCCTTAATCTTAAAGTATTACTGAGATTTAAATCATTTGTGGCTTCCTTGATTTTAGAAGGCAACGGGCATATTGGTATCTAGCAGAACATTTTTATTTTAATCCTTTAACACCATTGTGTGTCTGTCGATGAAACATAACACTTGATATCTACTATAATTCGAAGGAAATCCAGAAAATGAGCGAAAACTTGTCGAGGTTGGTGGAAAATGTGGAGAGTTTCTAACAACTTCGTTAGACTTAGATCGTCCACACACGGACCTACTCAAGATAAACTAAACTGGTCGGTAACTTGCATCACTCCTCATCACCAACCAAAACTTCAAGTTTGATCATGTAGCTGTTCAAAATTTGAGTGGTTGGTCACAGCTGTTCCTGCTGAATCACTTAACTCGAAACTCAAGTCACTAGGTGACCCCACACACGAGACGCTTGAAGACTGGTTATAAACCGGTTTCTGATGAGTTTCCATTAGAAGCGACGTGGCGTCCCATTTGATTACACACGAAGCTACTCAAAGAAAACTGATGAGTGATTTGGTTTACTGATCAATTAGCCGTGCATTTCACGTAAATGTGTCGGAATTTTGTTTCCAATGCGACCACCAATCGTCACTAGTTCGTGGCGCTTTAGACACTCTAATTCTATTCACAAAAACAAAGCGTGTCTGTCTTACTAACAATAATTGCGAGATGGAACTTGTGGTATGGAACTCAATGTGGCTTTGGATGTGTATAAAATCAAAATTTTAACCATTTGAAATATGAAAATATCAAGTGTTTGAAAATTGCCATTATGTAAGGCCAAACACGAACAGCAACTGCTAAAATTTAAGCAACGTGATATTCACAGTATCGAAAGCCATCTATGACCGATTTATAGAATTACATTTTCCGCGTAACTACGAAATCAATTTCCACATGACCTCCACACCAAGCTTAAAAGCTTGACGTATCACGTTGCAGATAACTCATACAAATATCTGAAGATGAAGAAGACTAATTAATGTTTTTTTCGAATTTGAATGATTTGCATATCATTTATCATATTTGCACTGCAGTGCAAATGCTGAAAATCCATTAAGGATATTTATACACATCGTTCTAAAAAAAAACATTATTTCAAACTTTAACAGGGTTGACGAAAAAGTATTTCATTTTGAAACATAAAGAGAAGTCATTATGATTCTGACGAAAAAAAATATTCTTCAGATTTCCAATGACAGCTTCTTAAAACATTTTGCCAAGATGAATCTCGACATCTTAGTGTGTCAAGTCCTTGACTATAACACCAAAGAAAATTTTCTATGTTGAGTATTTTTTATCAGGCACTTCTTCGATAATGTTCTCGATATAAATTTTACAACGGAAACAAAAAACTCACATTGATCGACGATTTCTACTTGGGGTTTCTACGATAACGACTTTTATATTATTTTGAAAGTGTGATTTTAATAACATTTCCATAAGAGATAAATTGATGATATGATGACTCTGGTTTTTTTTTTTGTATAGCATTCTAGAATTTTTACTTTCTATGTTCTATGGCCACATTACGACAAGAGTGTCATTATGCCTGAAGATAGAAAATTTTATGATAGTCTTAGAGCTCTTAAGGGATGGTAATGGGTTTCTGGCGAGCTGTAGATTCTATTTCAACAACCGATACATTGACACTGTCACAAAACCCGTAATTTCAGTAGCATCACATGAAACGTAATTTCAACATGGAAGCATGGCGACAAGAAGGAGTCTCTAGAAAATCGTTTCTGTCCAGTGGCATTAGTTAGTTCTTTACGGAATAGTTATTCCACCAAAAACTTCTATATTTTTAATTTTGATTTACATTCATTAGTTTCTATTACAAAAATGTACTAGTTCGTAGTAGAGCAGTGAACTAAAATGCTTTTGATATTAAAGAGTTATAATAAGTAGTAGGTACTACTCAGAAATTAAATTTAACATGTTCTCATGGCCAACGACGCAATGACTTTTGTCCTATTTTGGACTGGTTCTCTAGAAAATTATTCAGTATAGCTGTATCGTACGGCTCCATAAAGGATAACCATCAAGTGTCCATAACCAGGATGAAGGACGCTTGAAGAATAGAAATCTCCGATGTCACAAAGTTTGCCGTTAAATTTTAGTGTATCCACACGAAATAACTTGAATAATTTGAATCATAGAAGTCATTATATCACATAGAATATCTTCAACGACATTATCCATTGGATGTGTGTTATGCTGATGATAACTTTAAATACATACACATGAAGATATTCAAAATAGTTGTCGACTTGATGGAAAAAGACTGAAAGTTTTCTTGGTTATTAAAATTAATTTGCTCCAAGCATCATTCAACTTCCAAATCACGTTTGCTAAATGTTATAGCATATGTTATCCATGGTTATTATGTCATACTTATATGAAACTAAATTATTTCATTTGATTGTTAGCATTTGTTAAAGTTTCAGATGAGTTTCGAAATATGAAAATCTTGATTTTGGTGCTTTAATGAGTTCAAATTTCATTTTGTAGCAATATCGCCAAAGATATTTAACAATAGCTCATGCAGAATAATGCACAGTAAGCCTCATTTTTCGTAGTGCCTTCAAAGAAAAATCAATTCACTCTACTGCAAAAATCGTTTTGTGAAACAATCAAAATAGGTATAGGATAAACCGAATATCCCTCAAGAAATTCATTTAGTAAGAATTTTATAAGTTGCCAATGACAGAATGACTCCATAAATATATCCTGTGCCATCCTTTCTACGGAAACTTTCAAGCGAAGCTTCATCATCAACTTATCTTAAAGAAGATTTCATCTGATTGAATTTCCATACAAATTTATTTGATGTGGTTTGATTCGAAAGGATGAATTACATTTTGGTGCAATTTTGAATTGTGACTGACGGAACTTTACCCTAATTTAAAGAAGAATCTATCAAGACAGTTTCCTTTATAACTTTTCGTCTGAAATGAAATGGAAAGACTTTAGTTCTGTCTGGACAGGGAAATTGTTCAAGTTATTAAGGAAGTTTCTCGGTCCACAAATCTTTTGTTTGCTTTTAAAAAAACTTTTCTTTAACCTTATTCTGTCTGGTTTTTCCTATCTTGAGACATTTTCGCAAAATTTTCTTTGAACTTTCCATCAGAAAACCTTCATTTCTTCTTGATAGAACCAAGTGAACTTGTTGCATTTGTCGGAAAAAAATTTTTTGAATAGAAAATGTTTCCAAAGGAAATGGAGAATCTGACGAAGGATTTTAAATTAAAAAAGAACAAAATTAAATTTTTGAATACTTTAACTTCAAAAACTTCAGTGTTTCTTCAGCTTTTTTTGTTTTGGAAACTTCAATATTGAAGTCTTGAGAATTTGAGTTGAGTTGTCAAAGAGACACGAGGGACGGTAATTTAATTCCTCACCATTTCACTGAAGATAAAAGTAAATTTTTTTGTGTAAGGAATTAATTAGATTTCTTATCAGCTTTTGATAAATTTCCGGTTATTTGAACTTTCTCAAGGATATTCAGCGACAAAAATATTGTTTATCCGCCAGTTTGGGAAGTGAAATTTGATTGAATTCTAGGAAACTTGAGGAAATATTTTCTAAATCAGGCACCACCTTGAAACTCTGTTCTTGAACATCATGATTTTCCATATAGTAGGTATGGAATCCTCATGAAGGTGGGCAACTCCAAATGATAGCCAAGAATGCGTTCTGTTTTCCTGGTAAACTCTAAGCACATTCAACCTTCAGTTAACCTCTCACAGAATAAATAATAGAAAAGGTTTCCTGTGCAGAAGTCACGTAGTATCCCAAATGCATGCGAGGACATAGTCAGGACGATATTCCAGATATATTATTTGTGCCAGAGTCAATATGTTCTCAGTTCAAAGGTCAATCAATGTAATTAATTCAAAAGGTGGTCAACCGAGGAAGCAATTGCCACGAATTAATTAAGAAAGTTAGAAAAATAAAATCCGACCCTATAAGTAAATAAAAAATGGCATCCGAGAACAAAATGGATGCCGAGAAAAATAACCGGAAGACCAACAAACAAACAAAACACCAAACGTGATAGATGGTGCAAATCGTGTTCAATAATTTCGAATTTTTCAATTAATTTTGTTCCAGTCCTTGGTATCCTGGAAAAACGCCATAAATTTTCTTTTAATTTATCCAGTTAAATGGGAAAAACTCTAAGGGTGGAGTTGGCGTTAAGCGCGGTAAGTAGGAAAATGAAACGGAAAAATATTTTTGACTCGATTTTTCTATTTTTCACAGATTTTGTGTTGTTGTTTCTATCGTTGTTCACTTGTTCTTGTTATTTTCCGGGTTTTATACGTTTTAATGCCCTTCCCATCTGTTTTTCTGCGTGCCAGTACTGAGTTTTGCCAGTCTTGTGTGAAATTGAAAATGAATTTTCTTTCGGTCAGTGAGTTCAATATTGTGTTATCGGCTTTTAATTGTGGATTGGAATTTAGTTCAATGGAAAACCTCATTGCGATTTCATGTTGGGGAATTCCAAAAGGTAACTCTTATATACAAACATAAAAAATGTTCCTGTAGAATTACATTTTTAACCCATTTTCAAGCGAAAACGATTTCATGTCAAAATGTCGAAGTTGATGATGAAAAATTCACCATTAAATTGAGATTTTTAAAAGTGTTGTTGTTGTTGTATCTCACAGATTAATGGGAGCAATTTGGATCCGTCAAACAAACATTTTCCTTCTACAATAATTAACCACCCTAACTATTAGTTCCCAATCCTTGAAATCAGACAAAATCATAGCTCCTGTTTTAATGCAGTAAAAAGTTCCAACAAAATGTTTCCAGTTCATTTACACACTTTTTACTAGAAAATCTAAATTAAATGTTGCTCCACAGGGCACCTAACAATCAACACCACTTTGATTCCATTTGAACATCAAACTACATTTGACATATTTGCCATTCAAGTGACATACGTAATGGATGGACATCAAATGAATGAAATGTGAACTAAAATAAATTGCTTAATAACAGAACAACCAGAAATTGGATTTATGGCCTTACATCAAGCTTAATTTCGTTTTGCTTGTACCTTAAATGACATTAGATTGATTATAGAACTTGTAATCATTTTGCCTGTTGCTGAAAGACTTCCAAGTAAACTTAAAAGTATTCCTCAAATATGTTTCCATTCTCAAATGTTCACAAACTACACAATATTTTGTGTCCTCTTTTGTTCTACAGTTTCGCTGATTTGCACCTGGTAGTATAAGGTTAAACAATGCAACCAACAGCCCAACTCTTTGTCGTTTGCCTTGATATAAAATACCAGAAGCACATTTAATACTTTTTATTCTGCCTCGGGCATCTGTATCCTCTTAATCTAGCATGCGTGTTGAATAAATTCAAAATGTACCCTTTGCCTGTATTTAGATAATTCGAGAAAATTTCTTGCAGGTAAAATATTTAAATTTCTCAGGTTCTTCTATTAGATATTTTTCGCAACAGAAGTAATAAAAAAATTATCAACCCTTGGAAGGTTTCCGAGAACATTTCGAATTGGAATAACTTTTCACTAAAAAGTTTCAGTGGGACTTTGACCATTTCAAGCCACACAAGATGCATGAATATTTAAGTTAGTCAGAAGGAATTTATGAGCCTCAAGGATATGTTTTAGGAATAATGGCTACATTGAGAAAACCTTAACCTCATTTAGAAATGATTGTGTTAAGAAAAACCAAACAAAAATATAAACGACAACATTATCAGGTCCTAACAAGGCTATCCATTTTTATAAGTTTTCCAGGCTTTTCTTTTGAAACGAACAAGAAAGAAAACGTCATGAATAACTTAACAGGTCCGTTTCACACTAAATTCAAGTTATATAAGGTTTTCAGGTAGGGATAAAGGTTATTGGGTCATAGAAACGAAGAAAATTTAAATATCTTGTTTTTGTTATTTAAATGGAATTGAAGACAAAGGAAACGGGTAAAATATTTGGTCCTATGGAAACTGTGATTTATGAGAAGTAAGTGAGATAAATTCACAATTCACAGACCAAAGCATCAATTAATTACGAATGCAATTCAACTAACTCCCTGAACTAAATTTACACTAAAGTAACGTTTTAAGGTTTGTCCCAGAAATGCTTGAAATCAGGAAACAACAAACAACGAAATAGAATCAGTTTGTGTATCACTTAATTGTATTTTAGGTTGGCAGGAAACTACCCTTCTACGGACAATGGATACAAGCTTATTTCTTATATAAGACAATTTCCAATTACATTCAGTTTTACAAAAAGGAAGGGAACGCGACAAAAGCTCTATCCACGTGAACTTCATGAACTGTTGTATCCTGGAATTATAGCAGAGTCTAAACGTAGGACTGGGACTGAGAAGTAAATTGAACAACGTGTATCGTAGAGTTTTAAGTGTTAAGAGTAGAAAATGTCCCTAGGTAGCAGTTGAAGTTAATTCAATCTCATGTACATTTGGATTTCTTAAGGACTTGTTTTCTATTACATCGAAGTGTCCTTGTGATGTTTCAACCTTAAATCCTTTTGTTATTTTCAATTAAACTTAAATAACTATTCGTAAATGTACATAAACATGTAACACAATTCCCCCACCAATAATATGGCTTCTTTTCCAATACAAATACTTGTAACCAATTCTCGATGAGGACAGTCACACGTTTATTGGATCGAATTTCGTGACGTGTTAAAATGTAAATTTCACCTAAACCTACCCCAGTTACCTTTACTACATATGTGCGGATTCACACGATGTAATTATTCCATTCTAGTACGTGACACTTGAACTCCAACTGAATAAATCGAATTTTATGTCGACATTTTTTATAACCCTCACCTCAAACAAACGATCAGACTGAAACTGAAATTTACCTCGAAAAGGTCGTAAGTACCAAATGTCAAATTCAAATTAAAATGTTTAAAACACTTCAAACCAACCAAACCCTTTTCATGTTCGAACCTTCAAGGGATCAACGTTCGAACAGGGTTTTTGTGGGTTATAACGATTTAATGTTGATGAGGAATCAACAAAACACATTTTATGAAAATTTCAATTTAATTTTTATGATTGTTTTTCCAAGTGCTGTAATTGAGATCTAAAGTGTTTTAATAAAAAGTTCAATTTTTAAGACAATTTTTCCCATAACTTTTATAGAAAGCCTTTAAGCAATATTTAATTTATCACATAATTTTCTCATTTATCTGTTACTGCTTATATTAAGGAGGAGGATCTCGTCTGAAAGCTCGCAGAAATTTGTATTTGTCGATATCCCACATTTCTATCATGCACTGATTTCCTCACTAGATAACTCTGCGCTCATCTCACAAGCAGTTTTTGAATCATTTTGGTTTATGATAAAACAGTTTGATATTTAAGAAGCATTGGGGCAAAAATGTAAGACACTCAATGATGCAAAACTTGCCTTGTTTCGCCTTGAAATTATCATGAATTTTCAGACAACCATGTGCATCGTTAACCTTGTACATAAAACACATACATTACGCTTCATAGTTTGAGAGGAATTTTATAATTATACAAAGCAACAATAACAAACCGAATTAATATCACTTTTACTGTTTTTCATTAAATATTTGCCCGGAAAATTATAGCAAAACTAATTGTTTTTCGTTTCTATTTTTTTCAAGTAAACATTTTCTATGTTAATAATTATAAATAAATTACGGAAAATATGTCGATAAGAAAACAAAATTATTTCTTAATCAATGATTCTTATCGATTTTTTGTCATTATGATTAGGCATAATCAGAAAGTTTTTGATTAATAGGAACTTTTTCGAGCGAGAAAGGAACGGAAATTATTTGTTACTATAATATTAACCAACAAAATTCGGGAGTTATAGCTAAACGAGAAAGGAATTGTATTTACATTATACTCGTATATACAATTTTCTTTCCTTTAACCATATTGTCTAAATTACATTTCCATTCAAACAATAATGTGATTTTGAAAGGATATGAAGATACAAATCAGACACTGTATGTTCGGAACAGCTGGAACAGTCCAGGTAATCACAATTTTTCATGCAATGATCGTCCTGGATGCTTATGAGTCCAGTTAGGTTAAAAAATTGACGGTCAATTCATGTCAGATCAGTAAGTATGCACCTATCTATTGTTTGCAATTAGGATTTTTAAGTAACTTAATAAATGGTTAATTGTGAGGCTTTACTTATTAATTTACTAAAATATTTATTTCCAGTACGTGCTGGATCCCGTTGTTGTGTCAAAGTTTACATTAATAGTTAAATTACGACAGAATAAAGCTTTAAAATTCATTTCCGGTTGAACTTTTTCAGAGTATCCGAGTGAATGGAGAAAATCAGAAAAGTCGAAAATTCACTGGAATTATGCATGGCATTATGTACATCAAAAAGTTAAACGAAATTTTCATGAAAATTATGACTTATTAAAATATTTAAATTTACTATATTTTGCATGAATACATCAGCTTCAGAATCAACTTGTAGCACGTTACATTAGGGTCTGACCAAGTTTACCATATCAACCTTTTCACAGGATACCACGGTTACAGTGCAGTGTCTGCATAAATAGCATCAAATTACTCTGGTCATCTGAAAGCCGCATATTTTAGACATGCTTCAGGGGTTATAGCAGCCACAATAAAGTTAACACTATTTGCACGTACATACCTACATGTGTTAAAATATGTAATACTTTCAGGATATCATTTATATCAGATTCCATAGGGAGGTAAAGCACACTAAATGTATATCATGCGAATATTTATCCGTACGTATCCTAGTATCCTGTACTGGTCAAAATGTTTCATTGTAATAAAAAACACACTTTTAAAATGCAGTGAAAATTTTACAAATACCTCTTGAAATTCATTCTTTTGCATGACACATGCATTTGACCTTAGGACCTGGAAAACTTCGGTGAAAAATTGTTTCCATTGGACTGAATTTTAAATCTTTGAATATTTGGTAGAATGCATTCAAAACAAGCAACAAACAAACAATCGCTGACGCTATTTTTAATGTAAGTCCATTGATAGATAACTGTAGTAGATCCGGTTTGCTCCATACTTTGCTTGGAACTATTGGTGAACATGTTAACTGGACTGCAACATCCGATATTACGAAATGGACAAATTAAAATAAACATTTTTAAACATAATTTTTTGTTGTATTAGTGATTCGTGTACACTTTGGAACAATTAAAAAAGCTTGGCGTATCTCCAACATCGAAGCGGGAAGCTTTTAAAGTTCACAGAAGCCTGTGAAAGATGAGTGACAACTATAAAAGCACCTGGAAATTGTCGTACATAATGTTATTTTCACTTGTCAGAAGAAACATCCCAAGGTATCACCTTGTGAGTTTCAAAATATTTAAATTTCACATTAACAGTTCTTCAGACGAAACAAAAAATGCTAATATATTTTGAATATCAAAGGAAGGACTTAATTGGAAAGATAGCAATTGACAGGAATCAATGAAACTATGCCAAAGGCTTGCCATTTGATCCAAGAACTGTACAAGGACTTCCTGGCAAACAAAACTCGAAGGAAATAATCGTGAATTTTTATTTGCTTGAAATCACAAAATAAACGCAATTTCAACAATTGCACAAAGCCTCACTGTACGCATTCATGATATGCTAAAGGAATGTGGAAAATTGTCGGAAAAAGACTGAGAAAAAATACCACAATTTTCCGTATAACGAATCCACACAAATGTTTTTCCGGGATTATTCCAGATCCTCATGAAACTGTTTTATTCTATTCTTGGATTTTCATGTGAAATTTTCTTATGCCTAAAATAGGTTACCCGCTTAAGGGCGTTAAGGAAGACTCAAGAATATAATAAGAATGAGAAGAAAACACCAAAAAGAGAAATGCATAATTCCGGTTTATGACCTTTAATAAGGCCAAGAATGTGTTTGCGTTATAAATAAATTCTTATATGGAACAATATCTTCTGCTGCTACTACTCACAATAGGATATTCAAAAACAGATTTTGCTAAACCAACTGCTATGAGAATTTTATTTTAGAGAAAAAAAGGAACGTTTAACAGGAAACTATGACTTTTCATCCAGTATGAGTATAACAAGAAGGACTTCCGGGTCTACACTTTCTCTCGTGATAGTGTGAGCCAGATGAAACCGCTCTAAACAGGATAACTTTTCCGGATAACATGAAAATGAAGTGAAATTAGTTGAAAAAAGAAACTTTTCGTGAATTCTAAATAAATGAAGCTTTAAAATGTTTCTTGAACTTATGTAAGCTTTTCCACGTTCTAGTGAGTAGAACTTACGGAAAAATTCCAAATTCGGAATATAAAAGATTCCCAATGACCTCAATTTACTCTTAAAGCAAAGTTTTGAAAGAATCGTAAGAAAAGTTTAAGCAAAAATTTTGGAATGTGGAAGAGGAATATTCTTATATCCTTAAATAAAGCAGCGTGTCCGTGGTTTAAAATCTAGAATAGAAGAAAATTAATCTTCATCCTCCAACTTCTGCGTTTTCCATTTTCTTTTATGTATCGACATTTTGAATAAACTACCAAAATGTGTCGGATATGACTTCACTCCTTTATATCCACATGATTAAAATCTACTAGCTTTAAAAGTAGAACATGCCCCAATGGATTAACGTGGATCCAAGCAATGAAAGGAAGAGCTAAAAATACAAATTAATCAATACCTCGCGTGACTCAATTCAAACCTCTAAAATCGATGGTGTTCTAGATTCTAAGGCCCGATTCTTTTTAAATGCTACAAAAGCCTCATCAAGGAAAATTACTTTTATCTGCATTGAACCTCGACAAGAATCAAAACTTGTGAATAGGATATTAGTACGCCTTGAACTGTCAGCTCTATTACAGAGACGGTATGGTTTGTTGAAGGCCATAAGTGTCTAAAGCCTTAGTGATACCACCACCTTGAACAGATTTTGTTGGGGTTTTGTTTTTGAAAAGTGAAATTACATTTCATTCCTGTAATTATTTACAATTGAATTTAGTTCAAGGGAAATTCATGTGACAATGCCACGCTAAATTACAAAACCACCGCACGCTATTTCAGTAGAACCATGGCACCTATTATGATACCCACCCTTTGCCCCTCTAGAGAACAAGTGTAGTTTTGTTAACACATTCCATTTTATTGAATTTTGAATATTTTCCAAATGTGTTCATTACTGCTATTGCTACTATTACGTTTCATGTGTGGAAATTTATGAACATTAATTGAAGTACGTTATTCTGATATTACAAAAATTGTTTTATACACTTTCGGTGGCATTCCGTGTCATTAATTGAATGTTATAATTTGAAGAAAATAATTAAAGCTGTGTTCAAACTAAAGAGCTCGATTTAAAAAGCCAATAACAGTTGTCTTCTTTTGGTAATAATAAATTGACTCAAAATAAACCACTCGATAAATACTTCAGCTAGTAGAATGGAGATGGCGCTGGTGTATGGTTTGTTCAAAGTTTCGTAATTTAAGTAGTAAGTACATCCATTGATCTGAAACTCCACGTGAGTTAGAAATGGAAATAAAGCTAAAACTTTCAAATATCATCGTGTGTTATAAATTTTCGAAAATTAGACTAAGAGATATCTGTGGGGATTATGCCAATTATGAATTATTTTGTTAAGTTGAGATGTAAACGAATATTGCCATATTATAACCAAAATATATGATACATTTTTCCCTGAAATCGAATGCGAAATGTACACGACACATTTTCCAAATGTGATATGCTATTGAGGTTTTATTACTTGTTTCTTATTACAACAGTTATTCGGAAATTTCGATAATTTATTTTGATGTCTTTATATAACCAAACGAACTTAATACAAATTACCATGTAATGGGATACAATAAACCTAAACTGATGGTAAGCTCTCCAAATTAGGACCAAAGCTCTAACATCCTTATGTCACAAGAAGAACGATTTTCTTCAGGCAATTATCATGTTTATTGAATAACTTAATTAGAAATATCCTTTAATTAGAATTCATGTCCTATGTTATTATATAAATTATTCTTACACTTTGTAATTGTTGCATCAACTCAAATCCATTCACCATTGAAGATTTTGATATTTAAAAAAAATAAGACGTACCTATTACGATTAATCTAGAATTGAGTCGTATGCCTGACTTGTTCACTTTGACTTTCATTTAACTATCGAATCAATTAGATTAAACATTAGATGTCCAGAAAACTTTCTTATTGTGCTGTTTAACTACACAGATTCAAACATAAATGATAAAACGCTAAATTTAGCTCACACTGCAAAACCCCAGATTTGACGGTTTGCTCAGTTCCTCGATGTTTTAAAATAATTAAAGCATTCCATCCTTCATGGAAACAACCACGTCTAAAGTTTAAGCTAAAATACCAAGAAGTGGCTTTTATATCCTAACTAGAGGAAAATGAAATACTAAAGATACTTTGGGACCTAAATTAAATATTTAACCAAATTATTTCCACAGTCGTTGTATACCAAAATGGCATAACAGAGCTATGGTGGTGGATTAACCATGAACTACTGCAAAAAAGAGAACCTACCTTCAGCAAAGCGTTTGAGTATTTACCAAAATTGCCCAACCAAGTCCAACTTAATGAATAATCACTGAGCTATGAAAAACAGAGGGAATGGCGGAAATAAACAGCTTAAGTCATGAATTTAAACTCCAAACCCCAACTTGACTCACAACATCAAACTGAAAGCAAGGGACAAGGTTTTAGAATACAGCAATTTCGGAAGAATACCCTGAATATACAGGCTACCTCAAAGAGCAACTGAAATCTGAGATACAGGCTAAAAGATACGAGTCTCTTCCTTGTTTCATTTATAGCACCAATCCTCGACTGATTATGACATAAGAAAATTCAGGTGAACTCCAACGAATATTAGTCCAACATTTAATTTAATTTCTAATAAAAATTCCATGTCGAGGCATTAGGATATACCGAGAATCATCCACCGTAAAATTAATTTCTGTCCTCTTACCCCACGATTTTACCTTCATAAGGTTTCATTTCATATCTTTGTGATCCTTTTTCCCAGTGATACTTGACTGCATGCAGTGTCCTTATTTAAATTTTTCTGAAACGTTTGACTTGGTTTTGTTGCATAAACAACAACATTTATTAGGAAATTTTGTGCCCCATTTTGCTAGGATCTAATCTTGGTTACCTTTGACGATGGAAATCTCTTGATGGAGAATCTGCAAAACGACAGAGTAGTCTATAATCGATAATTTTGTCTGGGGATTGCATCATTAGAATTGTTAAGCAAAATTCCTTTACCCTCCAAATTAATGACATCCAAAAGACATGGGAATAAGTGTGAATCCCTTTCAGTCAAGGTGTACAAGGCTCTGCGTTAAATACATCGCAAGGTTGTTTTGTATACAAACATTATGAAATTTGGTAACAGTAACAAGGATAGCATTTTGGTATTACACGTCGAAGAGAATTTCTTGTAGTTTCTGTTTCAACATATCCTTTGAGATTTTCTGACATGCAAACAACTTATCATGCCACAAAGAAGGTACAAAAAAGGTTGTTACCAGGCCATGACACAAAATATTATTAAAACCTTGTATAAAGAACGAAATTAAAACACTAAAACGATATATATTCTGGTTGTAGTCATTTATAATGAAACACTTTATAAAGTGATATGCACGTAAAACCTCAAAAGTCCTATTTATTTTTGTATTCCTTCCTGAGCAAGAAACATTTGCCAAAATATTTGAATAAAATATGAAATACAAAACACTCAAATCGTCATACTTGATTCAAATAATATTTTTCTGATTTTAAGGATAATTCAACGTCAGGACGAAGAAATTCTTCGGAGAATACACAATTAACATGGAAATGACCCAAATGAATATGAAATTTCATTGTTCTGAAATTTTTATTACACTGAACCTTTATTGATGAAAATCATTCGTCATGAGAAATAGAGCTTTTAGGGATACAAATCGTTGTCCTGTGATTCACTGTGAAAATTCCTTAAGATAAATGTTTAAGAATTTTCTATCCCTAAAGGTGTCTCAACCAAAAACATCATCTCAACGTTTTCTTAATGTACTAATTAAAATTGTCCGTACTCTAGGGCTCTTTTCGTATTCCATAAAAAGGTAACTACCCGAACCCTGGCCCTGGCGTTTCAAGATAATAAAGTTAAGAAAATTTACCAACAATCTAAAATCTGTCCTCCAGCATATCTTTCATTCCTTTACGACCACTCCATACCTTATATGATTAACATGACCTCGTGGAAATGTTTATTATTCTGTCTAAAAGATTCAAGACAAATTTTATGTTAACTTTCATTAATTATATCTCAGAAAACGAAGGAAAAGAAAGAAGAACGTATAAACAACAAAAATTCATGACCAAACACAACGTTTTTCCGACTCCCTCGAATGATCATAAAACGGCGGAAACTGTCCTTGCACGTACGAAAATCATGGCCACGTCAGAGGGAAAAATTATTTGAGATTTTTTATATTTACGCTTGTCATCTGCAAAATTTACTTAGTATTGTTTTTATTTTCCTGCCTTTTAAGATCATTTTTTATGTTTTCTTTTTATTTTTCGTCCTTATTTTCATGAGGACATTTTCTTCAAAGATATGAACTTTTACTTTCCTTGGTGAACTGTTGCGGAAGCCTTAAAATATTTTCCAGTATGATTGATATTTGCCACTTGTCCTTCAAAGGTGATGCTCCACATCATATCCCAATGGAGATTTTGTTGTATCCTTATTCTGTAGGGCCTCACACCATAACCACTTATTTTGAATTGTTCATTTTATACCTGTGTTTTAAATAATTCCTGATGTTCTATCCTCATTCATTGCTTGGAACAATGATATAATAATCCTGCTAGTATAACATAGTATTATTCTTGTGTTATTTTTGTATGAATCATGATAAATTTGAAGATTATATATACTTTACAAAGCATATCTGTTAAAGACATGATATCACTTCAACAAGATTTGTTGGTTTGTCTAATACTTAAACATTTAACCAACAATAGCAAACACGGAATTATTTTTTATTAGGTATATCCCGCTTTGGCGTTTTTGTTACGAAACAGTCGCCAGTACACAAAACGTGACAGTGAATCTTCTATCTTTGACAAGATTACCAAATAAACCTTATCGATTACGAAAAACCTTCAGCTTGTTAAACTTATGGGAGAAGAAAAGAATCTAGGAAAAGGACACGTTTCTTACATAATCGTAAGGATTTCAAGTATAAGGAAAGGAAATAAATTACACAATACGAATTTATATAACAAACAGCATCATGCTGTCATATTGGTAAAAGTTTTTGAAATTTTGATTCGACGTTGTTGTAAAATTTTCAAAATTGAATAAAAATAAAATTACAAAAATTTTATATCGAAAAAGTTTTTGGAAAAAGTTTAAACTTTTTTCAATGATTTTTCCAGCAGGAAAAACAGTCAACTTCGTACAATGTATTTCGATTTACGAAAAGTTTATAGGGCATGCATGGAGGGAAAGTTTGTTTTTTCCAAATAAAAGGGTTTCATGGAAGGATTTCGATCGATTTACAAAATGTTGTATATCATTAGTTAAAGTTTTTTTTTGGGAACGGAAATAATTCGTGGAATCAGGGACTAGGAAACAAATTATAAATTTTAGTTTGAAGTGGAATTGGATCGTTGGTATGAGGAAACTGGTGACGATTTAAAAGACTTCTGTGGAACATTGAGGAAGAAAATGTTGAATGCTTCGTGAACGGAATTCGAACCCACGGCCTTCCGCTTTCCGGGCTGATGCTCTGACCACTGAGCTTTCACGAGCACACTTTCTCTTCCATGTGCTCACATATATATTGCGCCGCCACACATCTACACGTGAAAAACAGAGTTAGTACTGGAACCTCAATTGTCGCCCACAATCTACTGAATTTAACTTGCCAGAAACTTGAACAACACTTAGCGCGGGTTCATACAAATTCAAGCAAATTGAGTGGAAGTGAGTGGTAGTCACGCGGTCAGAAATCGCTATCTCGAGGATATATTTATTTCTACGTGGTATGTCCAAGAAGATGTGTGATTCCTCTCTTAGATGTGATCTTTGAATCCATCTCACAAGGAACTTATCGGAAATCTGAACAAGTTTCCTTCTTTGTAACTGTTAAACTTCACAAGTTGTCATGTCATCAAGTCAAACATAAATGTCAAAGGAAGGCTCGTGTTTGCATCTTCTTAGATGTTCTTCTTTAATAATGTTCCAACATTAACTTATTTATAATTGAATTCAAAGAAACATGATTACAAATTCTTGGAAATTATACAGTGCATGGGTTTGTTTCGCCCAAGTTTCAAGTCAAGAAGTAGAATTTCCATTTCCATTGAAAGAGCTCTTTCTTTTATTCTGACATTATTTAATACATTTTATAATATCATCTTTGCTTGATGTTGAAAACAGAAAAATATATGACTAACATATTTCTTATAAAATTATTTTTCTAAAAAAAAGAAATATGCGCTTCCAGCACCAAAGTCCATGTTTCAGGCTGTCATTGATGTTGGTAATGGTGATACATCTAAATATCTTCTTGGAATTACTGTATAGAATTTATTATATAAAGGACGTGTTCAAAATACAAAACATTTCATTAGAATTCTCAAGAATGTCAGCGAATATAATATTAAAGAATATGTATCTACACATGCTGTATTGAAGGACCCCTTTCATCCAAACCAATGGGAAAATTAAAATTCTACGAATCATTTTGTTTAATTTTATATCAATGAACAATTATCACGAAGGATAATGTTTTGTTTCTCTGATGTCGGTAGAGCCTATTTCTAACATCTAAAAAAGATGATGTACGACCAGGTGATAAGTTCATATCCCCGTGAATAAATCCTCAATTGCAATCAGAACGAATAACATTATTATAAATAATACATTAACTTATTTATAAGATTTTACACATAAAATCACAAATTTCTTGCAAAATTTTCGACTTCAAAGGCAACCCTTCTGTGTAGAAGAGACATATTCCTTATAAGATTCATCTAATTGAAACCAAGAAAAACGGCTCTTCCGGAAAACAGATGATGAAATTCTTAGGACTTCTCGAGAAAGGATCAAAAATGAAATAAAATAATTCATGGAATGGAAGAAAAACACAAAAATGACAAATCTAGAAAAAGTTTCCTTCGTTTTCCTGTGTAAATTCTTCAACAGAGACAAAAAGAATAATAAATTCACATAATTTATAAAATTTCCACATCAAAAAACCCACTCACATGCGCAAATGTATGAAACTTTTCAAATTTTCAAGTTTTTAAGAACAAATTTTCAAAAACTCTTTTACCAATCCGAGAGGAATTAAATTGGTGTGTGCGTACAAAGCGGGAAAACTTTTCCATTTCCATCCTGGAAAATTTATTTAAGCTTATTAAATCGAAATTTTATGACAAACCAACAAAATAACAATAGAAGCTTAACCAAATTTACGAATGTATGCAATCCATGTTGAACATCATTTCACACACATGGCGACTGGGTATACAAACTCATGAACATTTAAGGATCCATAATCGTTGAAGGATCTTTGCGAATTTCAATTTCAAGTTACAAAATTTTGATGAGCAATCACCGGTTTCATTTTGGTTTCATATGACTTTTTAACTGTCATGCCTAATTTTACTCATACGAGCTCATTAGTTGGTGAAAGATGAGATATGAAAGTTCCTAATTTGTGAAAAGTTGTATCAAAAACTTTTCCATAAACATATGACAAGAAATAACAAACTTTTCCTTCATTCTTATTCCTGGAAGAACCTGGAAGGATCTTAAACGTTAGTTTTGATAAGGAACCAAATTGGAGGCGACAAGATTGCCCAAAAGCGTTATTTCGGTCTGTGAAAATTACAGAACTATCAACACTTCCTTTTCAAGTGACAAACAACATTCCAATACTTATGTAGATATGGTGTTGCGTTTAGGTGTTTTAGTTACATTACACAAGTAAAACAAATGAAAACGTTGATAGTGTAGACATTGAGTGATGACATAAATAAACTTAAACACAAATTAAGGATTAAGTTTGTGTATTATGAAGATGAAACAAAATAAAATAAGCAAAAGTTGAAAACAAATACAGTGAAATCTTTGTCTTCCTGTTAACTGTGTGATCTGTCAAAGTTTTGTTAAAGAAACATAATTTCATCTGTCAAAACAAATTTAGAATATAACACATCGATGGACAGATCTGAAATTCCCATGATCTCAAGCCTTGAAGGGTAAAGATTTCATTAAAGTTTACTTTCTCACACATATCCAGGTAACTTGAAGCAAACATCAGCAACTTTCTAATGAGGGAAACCTACTTCATTAAATTTTAATTCAAAAACTAATGTTGTTAATAATCCAACCTACAAATTACGCCTGATTCATTTGCAGTTGAAGAGGAATTCATTAAACTGGCGTGTATGCCCTTTTATAAGGCACGTATATTAATGAAGTTACCTTTAATAACTTCCGATGATAGCGTATTTGTATGTGTATTGTAAGGGCATAACGATGTGGGTTTATTGAATATAGTAGGCCTGTGCTTTGGAATAGCAAATTTCATTATTTTGGATAACCTTGTATTTTGGTAAAGCTTTTAAACTAGTTGAAAGTGCTATTAGCATTTTATTTAGTCTATTTAACTACATATGTATCTCTTTCAAAACATATTCAAATTTAGTTAATAGCTTATACCAAGACTTCATTAAGACGTTTCTAGAAATGTGGTCATAGTATAATTTCCTAATAGGATAACCATTTCAATAATCTTTTATGAATAGCTTATTGTTGGTCACATATCAAAAGTTCAATTATAATATGCTATTATTGGTATGTATTGGAAACAGCAATTTTAGAGTTTTGAGTTTGACATAAGAAATTTTATTTCAAACATTGTCAAGCATAATATATAAAAAGAATTAATGACTGTGAAAAAGAACAAAAGAAAAAGAAGAAAATCGCGAGTTACATTAGAGTGGGGCTGAAACTGATCGACATATTACGTAACGTGCAACTCTTTTCAAACGTCAAATTTTTCTATTAGTTGAGATAAAGTACACTCAGGAGTAGAAGACACTTAATTGAAATACAATTATGTCTAGTTCATGTACAATTTACAGACTCCTTAAGAACAATTTTTCGAGACACATTAAAGTATTTCGATGAATGGAATTTTATTTTCATGTAGATGTAGAGGTTTTCAAGTTTGATTTGTTCTTAAAGCTCACCATAAAATCTGAAATGTGATGTATTTAACCACACATTTTAACACCATTCCCTGGTAACAGCACTAAATTGACGATGGTACTTAATTTGACAACCAATCACATCCATTTGATACAAGACAATTCTTCACGCTAAGAACAGATACCAGATCCCAGCAGGGATTCACAAATTATGGGTTAAATTTCGTTAATGGATTAATGCCACATCTTCCGCAAGGGAAAATGTTATGGGTTTTCCACTTAGTCTAGACCTTAAATAACTTTATTTTATATCTTCAACTGGTGACAGACCCACTGTAAAAATGATTGCCAACAGCAGATGGTAACCACGGGCGAAGAAAGTGTCATGTTTTCCCCAAACTTTAACCTTCACTTCGCAATTCGCATTTTTGTAATCTTGTAATCCGAAAACGCTTTCTTCTTTCTTATGGAATACTGATCAGCTTTTTTTGTGAGCAATCCTTATTTATAAGTTGTAGATAAAATTGCGAACATGCTTATGTTTCGAAGCAATTTTCCTTGAATAAACGTGCCTAAAATTTTAAGAAATGAAAAATTCTTCTATGTGCTCACATAAGACCACAATTCAAAGTTTTATGTATGTATCTATGCTAGAACTTAGCAGGTTCCCACAAAACGACGGACATGTAGACCAAGCCTTACCAACATCTTGAGACAATTCGCAAGAGAGTTTTACAAAAGTACTTGACCCGAAACGAACCCCTCATACCATGATGACAACCACAAAATTATAATTTTCCTCTTTTTCGTTTATCAAGGAAACTGGAACGCTAAAACACTTTTTGGCTTGCGGCTTCCTGTTTATGGCACTGCTTTATGGGGCATTTTAAGCTGTCTCAAATGATTATTAAAATTTACGAAGCCCATTGCCTCGTTCCCACCAAAGAAACATATCACATAGTATCTGAAGGCCCCCCAAAATCCATCTTCTGAATTAACAAAAAAAACTGGAACAGGAGCAGTCCATAAATCTAATGGAAAACAAACATCATTTTGAACAAAAGCAAAAACAGGTAAGGAAACAAAAGCCAACAGGCAAGAGATGCCTTATCCAGGAACCTATCACAACACGTTACTCATGTGTCTTCCCTTGATACAAACCTTTACCTAAACCTAAAAACTTTGTCACAAAACGACCCTCTTTCAAATCGGGGAATCCCCAGAGGTGTTCCTTGAAAATGAGAACAGTGAAAATTTTCACAATTTACATACGTACTATGTGGATCCAGGCACATTCGGGTTCGGGAAGATTTTTGTTAGAGCTTGAGGGGGGCTTCTCAAATTTTCAGTTCACAAAATAAACGTAATTGCTTCCATTTTTTTCATATACTACATACTACTATACTACAAATAACCCCAGCAATGGTGAAGAATGAAAAATTCGCGCGTCATTTGAGGTATGGTTAGAATGTTTATTTTATTAATTATAATTATTTATTATTACGCGATTTGCTTCCTTGTACACAAAACATTTAGCGAGTTTTTGAAATTTTATTCAGGACATTTTTGCCTTTAATTTCATTTTAAGTCCTTTAAGTCGACTCCAATTTTCTAATGCAGCAATTGAATTGAATATTTATTTCCTCTGAGAATTTACAAAATAATCATTTTGCTGGATAATGAGATCAATGATATCCTTGCAGACATAAAATTATTTCGTTTAAAAATTTCCCTCAAAGGAGTCATAACTTCATTCTTATTAAGAACGCGTTTCACCTACAACTTAATGCCACAGTTGCGAGCAATTTTTCCTTACAAATATCCTTGTAATTTCACTGATCAAACACAGAATTATTTATAATCTTTTCTCTCTTATATCTGCCAAGGTTTTCCTATTATAATATAAGAAATTCAATATATTTCAAAAGCTATTCATTATAATTTGAAATAATTTTGGTATTTGATCTGATATTGATGTAAACAATACCAGAGACAACTTATCAAAGTGATCCTTCAATGTGGTTAAAATTTAAATCATACTTAATCCTGCGGTTGGCTATGATATGACACACAAGTGGAAGTATCAAGTCTAATGATTAGTAGAACGAGGATCGTGAAGTTTAATAAATAATGTCTAGAATTTTCTATTTATGAATTCATTAACTCTCAAGTTACAAAACTGTTCTTGAGTAAATCGAATGTTTTTGAATTTTTAACAAGAATGAGTGAAAAGGAAAATAATTTTTTTTGCATTCCAACCTTGATTAGATATAAACTTGAACATGTGGACATATCGAAGATATTTCGAACACAAAGATTTTCATGTCCATCGAACAAGGACATTTTCCATGTCTATCTTAGACAGCATCAGCATTTATGTATGTACACAAAATAAATGTGTTATCAAAAGCAAAAGCCCTTAGGTTTGTGAAAAGGTATTTTTAGTATGTTAGGTTCCCTTCTTCCGTCAAGAAAAAATAAAACAAAAATACAAATAAGATAAACGATCGTTTAGAAACTTCTCGTTTTCGTTATCCTCCTTCGTCTTCATCTCTTACTCTTGTATCTTGTATCTTATAGTTTCTTGTTTAGTCACACCACTATCATTCTCATGGATGTCCACCATCATCACGAGTATCGGCATCAGCAAAACCATGAAATGTATGGCCTGGGGTCGACACACCATGATGTACCATAGAGATAGGCATAACTAAAAGCATAATTGCATGACTCTCACAAGTAATTCGAATTCGTTTAACTTGAAATTTCCATTTCAGAATCCAAACTTATGTAGGTAGATATTTGTATATAAATGTATCTACATTTTTCTATATAGAAAATCAAAAATAAAAGAAGAAAATTCGCTGATTCTACCATCGTAAAAACGAACTTCCATGGAGTACATTGTCTCGGAGCTCGTAAAATCATACAACAAAGTGAAATGGATGAAAAATAATGGTCCATCACAGCACTGAGTTATAAGTACCACAATGCCAAATATAGAGTAGGTATACCCTGGGATTGGACAAGAGTAAATAAAACATAGAATGACCACAAAATGTTCAGAGAGAGTTGGTGATTACGTTATTCTGGATGAATGATTCTACGAAAGGTATCCACAATTTTTATTGCGTTACTCTACGTTAACATTATAGCGTATTTATAGGGTTTATATAATTTTTATTCCTATATCACAAACGAAAACATGAAAAATTCTCAGTTCAAAGCTCTAGATAATATCTTCTTAAAGATATCGATTTTTTTCATGTTTTATATTCATTCCGGCTCAAGTTTCCATTCATTTAGAATGTATACATCATTCCAACCCCCAAAACAGTTTGTATTCCCCTAAAGAACACTTTGATTCTGTATCATCTTGTCATCACGTATTTAGATTCTAAAACAATTCCGCTTCAACACTTCTGTCGTTCTCGTTTATTTCATATTCATTTTTCTTTATTATTTTTGTAATTTCATCTTTTTCATCACTTACCTCATCGACAAACTCAAAATCTCCTTCATATTTCTTCTTCTTAGCATCAACTACAACAAACGTAGCACTAACAACACACAAGGTAAGAATTAACCATAAACACCTCATGATGATATATAGATATTATATTTTTGCCTTCTTCTTTAATTCGGTCTTGTATCTTGTTAATCACAAATTATCCTTATATCCTTTTGTGATACGATTTAATTTTAAATATGAATCTTCTGTTTTAATCCATAACTTTGACAGGATAACTTCCTCAGAACTTTGTTACTTGTCAAAATCACTAACACCAAAAAACGAAACGAATTGTTCACACCACGCACCACCGAAATTTCAGTGAATCCCTTAAAATTCCTGTAAGTAATTATGAAAAATTATTAGTGTATCCCCTTCAATTTAAAAGGATTATCTTTTCTAATCCATAAATAGAAGCTTTTGTGGAATATATAAGCGTATATATTCTTTTATTCTTTCTCCTAAACTCCACTCACTAGCACCGCCGACGTTTGACTGCTTTGGAAAACAGCAGATTTTGCTCAAAGAGTCAAACGTTAAACGCGAACAAACCTTTTGGGGGTCTCCAGTTTGACTGTGAAGGAGTTGGATGCGTGATATGTCTTCTTTGGGATCTGGAATTTCGATTGAATTCGATTTTCGGATATAGTGGCTGTAAGCACACAAACAACATTCGAATATTCGAAAGCTTCCTATACAAGGAGAGAGAATCGTGGTGCTGGTCTTCGAAGTTTCATGGTTCCTTACCACATGCACATGCACTTTATTTACGAAAAACACTTTGTTTACGTAAAACACAAACAATAATGATTGTAAATTATAAGAGATTTTAATTTCAAAGTGAACATTTTTAAAAATATTTATCTAAATTATATATGGAAACTTTTATTGAAACTTTCGCGGTCACTTTCGAAAGAGCCACTGCGCATTCCTTGGCACATTCTCTTTGCGCATTCCATTCGAGCATTTTTGATGGAAACCCTAAAGCACAATATATGTCGATAATGACTGGAATATCGATTTGTTTACTAGAGATGCTCCCCTATGGGATGCAAAGAGGGTTGATTTTTCGAAAATTCACCGAAACACGTCTCGGATGATTCAGAGTAGAGAAACTTCTTCGCTCTATGGCAGTAGAAACATGTACGCCATGGAATTGTTAAATTACTTGTATACTATGATATACATATATCTACATTAGGGCTATATGTTACACACGCAGATACACACTCATTTTGTTTGTGCAAGGCTTTAAGGACATTTAAGGCGGAAAGTGGTGAGCGCATTTACTCGTCTTGGAAATGTGTTTCATGGTTTCATGGTTTCGTTGTAAATCGAAAAGAATACAAACGACAGCTTCAAGATTAAACCTAGTATAAGTTCTACACTTCTACAGCTGTACCCCCTTGCCTCTTATTGTGAATCACTCGATTCAATGAAAATTTGTTTGTATGCTATTGAATGAAACGAGAAATTTATGTAGTGCAGAAGAAGCAGTGTTTATGATTTATTGCGGCACAAAGTTTCAAAACTGCAAAACGACATTATGAAAAGACATATTCAATAATAACAAATATGCAAAGTCCATGAAACCAAATCCGAAGAAACCATGAAAGCAAGAAGCATGAACAGAACGTCTGAGCAATGACTCTAATAAATTTTGCCTTATTCAACTTAGGGATATCTTCGTCCACATAAAAGTCTTCCTTGTAATTAATAGAGTCTTAAATTGCCAACACGCTCTAAGAAGTCAAAATTGATGTTGTATAATTTATAAGTGTATAACTTCGCGTTTTATTGTTTCAAATCCTTGAATCTGGTTAATGGAAATTGTTACATTATCCAATTTTACAGCAGCATCGTATACACGGAAGTTTCTCAAGCAATAATTGTTTGATTAGCATATCAAACAAAATCATGTTTTGTATAGATGGAATAATCCTAAGTGTAGATAAGGCATCACACAAATATAGCTTAGATTTGAGTTAACAATCAACGAACCTTCAAAAGCGTAAATTGAACCTCTTCATTTAACAGCCTTGTGTTTACAAAATAATTCCCACAAAATAGTTACAAATACATTTACTATCATGTGATAAGTATTTCATATATCCTTTATAAATTTACTGGCAGAATTTAATTACAAAACGAGTACAAAACTAATTTTCACCTCATCAAAATCTTAGCGACGCCAAGAATCAAAAGTTGAAGTTTTTGAACAAATAATTGAAACGATAAACTAAGAAATTGATTTTCTTCCTTTAGAAATCCTAAAATCCATGGAAGCTATTCATGATACTTATAAGAATCACCGAAAACTATATCGACTTCCTTGGAGACAGCACTAAAAGCTTTTCCTTCCAAAAATTGGTTTTATGTCTCGGGTTTCAGACATTGTGGCGCGAATAGAATTACCCTAGAAGATTCAGTTGACGATAACATTTTGTTGGGCCAAGAAACTCAATTGGGAAGAGTTGAAAATCCTTTATGGTATTCTATCATTTACAAAGTGCTTAATGCCTTCCAGATGACATTAAATTGAGGAGTCCTTACTAGTTGAGTCTTGATTTATTACAAAATTATTCTTTGTTCTAGTTTGAAATATCCTTAATAGGTTCGACATTTTGAATTTTCACCCACTTTCATGAAATTATAGGCGTTCAAAATATGGCGTCGATTTATTTTTAAGGAACTTGAACCTACACCAAATGGTTCCAACTTGAAAATTGTGGACAAAGTTTGCGTGATTCTTGAACATTAATCAGAGTAGTCAAAACAATTTTAGTATTACCTTCTTAGATTAACAATTTTGTATTTGTTCCTTCTTTCTTATACCTAATTGACCTTGTCAGGTTCATTAGAATTTTGCGTTGCTAGGAAGTTTCATTGTCACGTGAGCCTTAACTCTGTGTGAATGTGGTGAAATTTTCCCGAAAATCACCTTGAATCATGGTTTTATTGCACCAACCATTAAGTGCTCTACTTTCCGTAAATGACACTTTCTACAGATCGTAAAGTGAAAGTTATTTCTTATTTGAACTTTCTAACAGGTATGATGAAAATATTTCATAATTATCATGTAATACATAGTTATGAAATATTTTATAATTACAAAGCAGCTATTCGTGTCGAATCCATCAACGAAGGATGTTAAAAATTTTTCATTCAATTGGAGTTACTTACGACAGTTTCGCCAGACCTCACATATGTATATCACAGAATATTTGAAACAGAAATTCATATTGTGAAGATAATTCTACACCGCGCACTAAGAATCAAGAACCGAGAACTGAGAACCGAATACGAATAATACAAGAAACAAATGATGAACCAATCAATGGAAATAGCATTAATACTGTGGATATATTGTGACAGTGAGGATATAAGTATCTCATTGCTGGGCCAATTTTTAAGTCCTAGATGAGTGTTGGTGCAGCCTGGTATAACTGCTTAGGAAATACCTGGTACCGTTTCCACAAAAACATAATTTTTAAAGGAACAGAGTACATCATCTAAAACAAAAACGAACAAGAATACCACTTTTAAGGAAATAATTGTGTCTGTAAGTTCATGTAACCCTAATCACTACGAAAAAGGGAATGGGTTCTATACAATAATTCTTAATAATGATTTACTGCCACTGACGCGTAGTATGATGAAGAACATACTTTGCAACATACCTATTATTAGAACAGGAAATATAAAGTACACTCAATTAAAGTTAAGGACAAAGCAAATTACAAAGGAGGAATTCTATAGCAATTCTTTTCCTTATTCCATCACTGCAATATAATTAAGTTCAAATGCGAAAAGTAGAAGAACAATTACGTTAAAATTTCTCGTAACGTGTAAGCACTTGAAGTCCTTTTTGATATCAGTTTGCAATGCATGTATTTCCGAAGAAGTGCATAATTACACAGGAAATACTATCATGGCTATCATTTAGAGAGACTGTATCACAATGAAACGTATTTTAGTATGAAAAATTCTGCTGAAATCAGATGGAAATGTTCAAAAACATTTTCAACATACAAGAAATGCATCCTTACTGCACGAACTGAAGATAATGGATTATATTATGTTTGGATGGTCGATGTTTGTTGTAAATGAATTCTTAATGCATCTATTTGAATGAACACTTAATTTCATTCATAATGTTTTTGAGTTCAATGAAAATCCTTTTGTTTGAATGTAAACCATACAAAATTAAACACCATGCACATGAATTATCCCCTGCCTACAAAATGTAACGAATTTAAGGGAATGGATACTCGTACCTACATACATACTTCCTGGTAACACCGTATAGCTGTTAATCGGGTTCCCTTGGGAGATTTTGTATTTCCTAGTTGCATCAACTACGTCACATCAACTGATATTGAAAACTAAATGCAAATTTCCTCTGTCAGTAAACGTGAAATTTCCATTTAGATCGTTGGCCCCAATTTGGCGACTAGAGTCTGCAACAACAGTACATCCAGCCACAATGGGCAGTGGTTCAATTTTTGCCAACCAGTGGAGGCAAGGGTAAAAGATTGGCTTTGCCAGGAACAAACACAAGGAAAAAATGACTTTCAAATTCATTGGAGATTCATGAACATCCTGTTTGTCCCGAGAGCAAAATAATACAAGCGACATAGAGGATCCAGGATAATGACACTCACATAAAGATAATAGTGGAGTGATTCCCCATGAAATGAAATTTTATTTTGTTGAACTTGTTTCTGTCTGCAGTTGCATTTTGCTTGCATAATTAACATTTTGGCGGTCATGATGCAGTTGAAATATGAAAACTAGGGTAGCCGGGTAAGTTCAAAGTGTGCAGAAAATGAAGATTGAACGGAAACTTTAAAAGAATCCCAAACTTTTTTAAATTTAAACAGGTTCAACATCCTGGAAAATTCCTTTTAATTCAAACTGTGACCTGCAGTATTTGGAGAACATTACAGACTGAATTATATCCTTTTTACGCTGCATGTATGTATCAAGTGATTGTCTCTACTTGTTTGTGGGATTCTTGCCAACATATACGGCTCGATGATATGTTTGTGCCATTGGATGCAATAATAGCTACTAAATAAATTATATTTTGGCTACAAAATATCATTTCTGTGATTCTAAATAAGAAAAACCTGAAGCAAGAAATTTCTCACAAATTATTGTAAATAATCAAATTTGCAGTCTGCTTGGTTAACGAATAACATTATTTTATGAATCTTATTAAACGTATTCTCGCAATAAAATAACTTCCCAATATTCAAATAAGTGAGTTGGGATTTGTCTTCCAATACAAAATTCTCAAATCGTTAAACACTTTTAAGATTTAATATCTCACCCAGTAAAAACTATCATATAAATATATTGCCAAGAAAGTTCCAATGCATTCAATCAAAAGGAAGAACCAATTCCAGATGTTGTAACCTCGAAGGAGAACTCTCGAAACCTTAAGAATCTCGTTCTTGAATTTTTTATTTTCAATAGGTACTGCATTCATTGTTTTTGTGAAATCAAACCAAAACCTTATAAGAATTCGTGCTTGCGAATAATTTCACTGACTTCAATTAAACTTAATTAAAGTTAAATTCACAAACCAAATGTTTCTAATTACTTACTTAAAGGCATGAATGATATGATTTCTAATGAAATGATTTCGCGACAACCTGTGCAAAAATTAGTTCTTAATGAAAGAAAGTTGAAGAGCCTTATGTGACTTAATTAAAATTCACATTTTTTGACTACAAACTTCGATCTCAGTTCTCTTCATAGTGCTGCTTAAATTGAAGACAATTTACAATGATTATCTGTAAAATTCTTCAACAACGAAGTCTTAATTTATACAAATCCCAATAAGATTACGATAGATCTAGTGAAAAACTTTTGAAAATATTATAATACGTTTGTTCAAGATACAGTCGAATTTTTAAAATTTTTCACAAACAACTGTATGTAATCGTATATACAATGCATGGATTGAAAATCCATATTCATACAGAACAACAAAACTATCTCGAAATGTTTCAAATCGAGAAACAAAAAATTCAGTGCATTATATTTTGAAATTCTATTCAGGTAAATGTAAGAAAAATCCAAGTCAGAATTGTATGTAAATCACTCGAATGGCAGAAGACATTCTATCCGTTAACACCACCGGATGCAGTGAACAACGATTGAAGGTGATGGCATATTCTCCCTTCCCAAGGAAAATGCACATGCATTCAAATGTGTAACATTAACATGCATGTACCCCCTTTAATAGAATCCTCGACTCCAGTAGTTCAATGGATATTTAATATGATATTTGATCTTTTATTGAAACCTTTCTATTTAAAGTCTATGGGATTTAGCATTTTTGTATGCATCTCGTCGGGACGTGAAGAATTGAAGAAAGAAATGATAGATGCTTTTTAAGAATAGATAAGCAAGTGGTTATGCACATATGATGCCATTACAATAAACCTGGCTTTAAGATCAAAGGAAACGTGCTTAGTACGGTCTGTTCAATAACACAATAGAATGTTCCGTAGTTAAAACTCAATAGACTCTTTAATAGCTGCCATAAGTTCACTATATTAAAGCGTTTATATGTGCAGGATACTCGTATAAAACATAAATTTTACCTTGAACTTTGAAATGAACAAGATGTTATCAGTACTAAGTCGTTGCATGAAAGCTATTACAAGTTTCAGTACATGTTGAATAATTTATTTCTTGAGCTTAGTTCAGTTAAATCATTTGCAAAAAATTTTCAAGCTGAGATTGCATCGCAGCTTTGAAGGAATTTACTTTAATTTACTGATGATCCTGGTGAACTTCCAACATAAATAGAAATCAAAACAAATGCTCTGGTAACTACTATTTATTTCCACGGAACAATTCCAAAAATTCTAACTCTAACGGATGCAAATCTTTAGACGGTAAAATTAAAGAGTGAAGAGGTGGCCCAAGATTATTTTGACTCATTTCTTCTAAACTAGTAGCTAAAATCTTCTGACTATCATGACCAACACGAGCTAATCCTATGCATAATGATTTCTCAGTATATGCAAGAGTTTCATCCGTCAATCCCAGCTGGTCACGTTTCCTTCTTACAATTTCAATTAGCTGTTGAGAAGCTTCTGCTGTACTCATAAATCTAGGAGGCATGTATTCACGTTTTTTCTTCATAAGTGACTCTAATGTTGGTTCTTTTACTTTTATATCTAATAAGCATAATGTGTGCATATTATTTTTCATATTTATTTCTATTTTGTCGTAAAAACTGTCTGGTTTCCAATTATCTTCCCAGTATGGAATTGATATTGTTTCTCCAAATCGATACAACTGGAGACCACAACAACCAATCGCATTCATAATAGAAGCGTTATGGACTACTTGATAAGGTATGCTTTTCTGCTGAGCTCTTAAAATCAAGTCTGTATGTGTGGTCGCTCCAAAAGGATCACCAACTACTAATAGCGCTACATCTGAAGTTGCTGCATTTGCAAGTATTTCGTCTGCACCTTGCTCAACTAAGTCACGGTCCGCTAGAATAAGTGGTCTTCCGTAGAAATCTTCCTAAAACAGAAAAATATATAATGAAACTCATCACGAATTCAGACCCATTCAACTTACAAGAGCCTTTTGTCCACATGTTAAGATTGACGTATAAGACTCCAAGTAAACACGCTCACAACGTTTCACAATCTCTAATCCCTTAACTGTTATATCCTTAGCGTCACCTAGGCCCAAGCCGACAATAAAAAACATTTTGCACACTTGTCAGGATATGCGTTTTCCTGAATTTACCGGCATCAAAGTATTTCTTTCAACACCTGAAAGCTTTTGGTCAACAATATAACATAACCTCATTTTCCATTTGACGATAGAGCTGTCAGTTAGTAGGAGGAATCTGTAACTTCAATGAATGTTTTTGGAATGTTAGACTTGTGGATGTTGTTTGAGAAGAATGTGGAAGCAAGTTGCAAGTTTTTTGAAAAAGTAAACTTGAACCAAAATATTTTAATCAATTATAATATCATTACATTAACTAACAACATACTTATCTACAATGTTCATGCTTTAAATCACTTTCTGCAAATCAACGCCAAATCACACCAATAAAATAACCAAATTATTCAAAAATAAAGTTCCAGTATTTTTTCATAACTTTACAAAACTTTCGTGGATGCATACGTGAAGTGGAAAATCTCTTCCAAATCTCTGCATTCAACAGGTGTATAGTGGAAGATGAAAAGAAGGTGGGACAAAAGCATAATTGGTCGTGCTCGTGTCAAAACATTTGGTCTCATTGTATGTAGAAAAATGGGAAAAATGTAAATAATTTACTTTCTATGAGGGTTGTGACCGAAATTAGAATAAAATAATTATTTTGTGGCCATAAATATTGAATCAATACTCAAAAGGCAAACAAATCTAGGCCAACAATGGTGACGAAGATGACTCAAACAGAAGAAACTTCTAAAAAGGTAATTCACTTATAGCAGGGATAAACTGAACAATATTAATAAACTTTGTTTTAGAACGAAGTGAAAGAAAGTGCTACACAAGTGAGTGAAAGTAGAAGTTCTTCGAAGTTGTTAGATCTTCGCACGACAACAGGACAGATATTATTTGTTGTTTTCACAATTGTAACATCGTTAGCATTCCAGTACCTTATGAAACTTTATGCTGCCAAAGACATACCGTCCAACATACCTGATAACAAAACTCAACAACTTACTCCTGATTTAGATACACACCGTCCCATTTACGCTATTTATGGAAAAGGCAATAGTAAAACATACTTAAAACACGTACATACAGTATTAGATCGTTTAGGATTTAAAGAAGGTGCCGTAGAAAATGATTGGGATTTGCTCTGGGCCCATGATTATCCGTTTCGTATATTTGGGAATAAATTGAAGACTTTGACAAATCATCAGCGGGTTAACCATTTCCCTGGGACCGGCTTTATCACCAACAAGGTAGACCTTTCTACATCCAATCTACCTTATATTCCACCAGCTTTCAGGATACCCAAGGATGAGAAGAAATTTCTTGAATACATTAAGGAAAATCCGAAAAAACGGTTCGTGCAAAAACATAATCAACACAGGAATATTGAAATCAAGGACATTGAAGAAATCGATTTTTCATCAAACGATACTTTCATTCAAGAATATATAGACAATCCATACCTGGTGGATGGATACAAATTTGATATTGGAGTTTACGTTACAATTACAAGCGTTAATCCGTTAAGAATTTATATTCATGACAGAGAAGTACTTTTCCGCTACTGTCCTGTAAAATATTATCCTTTCGATTCAAAAGTGGTGGACAAGTATATCGTTGGAGATGATTATCTTCCAACATGGGATGTCCCATCTTTGAGCAAGCTGCACCTTCATCAAAAGCTCGGTATGAAGGACTCCTTTGATACTTATGTGGAAAACAACGGTGGTGATCCGGTAATAATTTGGGAACAAGTTGAAGATGCAGTTAGAAGTGCAATTTTAGCTAAGGAAAAGCATATTGTGGAAATTTTACGAAATTACAAGTCTAAAAGAAATTTTTTCGAAATGATGCGTTTCGATCTCATAGTTGATGAAAATCTCAAGGTTTATCTGATGGAGGCAAACATGAGTCCGAATTTGTCTTCAGCGCATTTTAAACCCAATCAATTGCTGTACGAACAAGTTATATATGATCTTTTGAATTTGATTGGTGTCGGATCTCCGATTGATAGAGCTTCGTTGAGAGCATTGTAAGTACATATTCAGATATGAAAACTGAAGTAATCATTTAATCATTTTTATGGTTTTACAGATCCACAGAAGCTGAATTGATGATTTCCGCTGATAAGAATATTGCTATTCATGGCGCAACATGTTCACGTGAACCGTGTACATCAACGTGTGCTCCTAGTGTTTGTCGTTTTTGTTGGCCATGTTTAAGCCGAGATGATATTTCAATTTTACACCAAGCTTATCGGGAACACATGCAAAAAGGTGGTAACAAACGAATATTTCCAAAGCCAATTGTAAGTTCTACCTATTCAACGCCAGCATAATTTTTTAAACGGTTTATTTTAGGTAAATATCACAAATTACAATGTTGAAAAAGAAATAGAAAACTTGTCAGAGCAGAATGCATTTATCACCAAGTGGTTTCATGGCAAATGCGAAAAGCAAAGTTCATGGTGCTTGTAGAATTTATGTGAACCTCAAATGTTGCTATAGAAGAAATTGAGACAATAATTTTTAAAAACTGCAAATTTTTAAAAGCCATATTCATTGAAATTCGTAAATTGTAGGAAAGTTATATGTGATTATATGAATATCCACATCATTGAGCCAAGAGTATTACAAGGTTTTATTTTTTGTTGACATTAATTCATCAATTCCCTTTTAAAGAGAATGATTTCTTATTTCGTTGTAGTGATAATGCAGAAAATAATCTGCTAAAAACTGCAATGGATCTTCAGGTTGTTGAATGCATACCAATGCCAGAGCTTTTATTAGAGGTTTTCCGACAGTGTGACGAATATATGCAGCGTTATCTAATGTTGTTAAATCTGGGAATACAAAACAGTTTATTTAACTCCCGATTCCATTTCAGTGGTGACAACAATTCTACCTACTGTTGCGTCTACATCGACTTCTTCAGATACATTATGTTGAGACATGGTACTCTTCGAAATACTCTGTAATTCTTCTTGTTCATGATCTGTTATGAGTTCTTCTTCTAATTCTGTTTCATGTTGATCGGACAATTGTAAATCCTTGTTTAGTTTATCTTTTAAATCATAAATTTCCTGTTCCAAACGTTCTGCATCAGATGCAGTCGCATTTAATTTCAGTTCTTGAAGTTTGCCAATATCTTCATGATATTTGTCTCTTATATCTTGTTTCAACGATATCAAACTTTTAGTTCGTTCTTCTGTCTTCTGCATTGTATCGATTCGCTCTGTCTCCAACAAGTTTATTTCATTTTGGTGATTTGATTGTACCTCCAATATTTTCGTGCTTAGATCTTGCAAAAGTATTTCCATTTCTTTCTCATTCAATTGTGGATTCTCCAGAATTTCCTGTTTTTGGTTGACTAAGTTCTCCATTTCTACATCGAAACTGGTGTTTTCCTTCTGTATTTTAGAATTTATTTCTGCAAGTAATGCTTCTAACCGAATCATATCCATCACTGCCGTTTTTAATGCTTCTTTCATTGTAAATAATTCTGTTTCGGTTGTCTCCTTCTCCATAGCTAAGTAGTCCAGTTGTTCTTCTACGCTCGACAATCGAACTTGAAGCTTTTCAATTGATTCAATATGGGAATGAGCAGTTGAGGTTTTCTGATCTATTTCCATTTTTGTTTTGCGTTCTTGCGTTTTTAAGCTTGTGTCAGAAGAAAACATCTCCTTTTTCAGTGATTGTATTTCCGATTCTGTAAAATTTGTCTCTTCACGAAGTTTATCCATTTCACTTCTAATTCGATGATCCATTTTTTGGTTTTGTGTTGTATGCTGATCAAATTCACTAATTTCTGGTAGTCTTATAGTAGATTTTTGCAAAGAAAAGTGATCACAAACTAATCGTGTTCGTTTTTCAGTATTCAAGAGGCATGATTTGTATATTTCCGTCAATATATTTTTTATATTTTCAAGGCAACATTGTTTGACCAAATTTTTAAAATTTGTTATAGCAACATTCAAGTGAAACTTTAGTTCATATAAGCCGTTGTAAATTTTGGAAATTAATTTTATAACATAAACCCTCTTGCAACTTAATGAAATATCTTGGCAAAATTGATCATAGTTGTCAATAGCTTCTTGTGCACAGTCTTTTACATCATTTAAAAACTCATTTTGTAATTTGATTTCGGGACTCTTATCTATTGAATTGCTCTTTGCTTTCAGCAATTTCAAAACTGCTTTTTCGCTCTGTGAAATCAAGCCCTGTCTACATCTGAAAGAACGTAGTTCTATTTGATCACATGAATAAGAATGTTCAATTCCATAGGTAAACTCTTCAAATCTTTCTAGTTCTCCAATAAACGCAACATAGTCTCGGTTCGGTAAAAGAAGTTGAATGTACTGTTTCTTGATTTCTATTCTTTTCAAAATGTTTGCCGCTATTAATTCGTCGAAAAAATTCATTGGCGTATCAAAAATGCGAAAATAATTTGAAAAACACTGAGGATCACCTTCTAACAACTAATAATTGCTTCGTCACTCGTCAGTACTATATGGAACTAGTAATTTACGTCTACTATGATTCCTATCAAACTACTTTCAATCAAGTTTGCCTTGTGTAATAGATGCCATTGCCCAAAACATCGTCAGAAAATATAATTACTTTTATATACAAAAACTGTCCTATATTATATAAAATGAATTTACATTGCAGAAAAGAAATATTGCGAGGTACGTTTTCTCCAATGCATTTCTGTAAAATGGGACGGACTATGTGTTTCAACTCTTCCAACAGGCGGGGCACTGTTCAATGGCTCGTTACAACAATCAATGTGCGCATCTTTAGAATCTGAACTAAGTTCGCTATTCTCCAGAGTAAGGTCATCATCATCGTTTGTATCAAGCAGAATTTTTCTATAAATCTCACAAGGATCATATTTTTTCCTTGGTTTACTTGTTATTTGAGTATTAGCGACAGTGGAAACAGTATCGGTGGCAACTTCTGACATACCTTTGCTAGTGGAAGCAATTGATTTCATGTTGACTTCAAGATCACAGTCATTAGGTACCTTCACAGGTACAACATTTCCAATGGAACGAATTACTGAACTTGAAATGACAATTTTGTTTGATCTATCTTCTTTGATTTCTGTTATTTCTTTCAAATTTCTTTCCACTTCGATATCCATATGTTGAGTACTTGAAATTGTATCTTCAGTTTCCTCTAGACATATTTTTATATTTTGTAATGCTTCTTCAATGTTTTCTGTTGAATGCATGTTTCTTATGTGTCTAATTAAATTGTCCTTTCTTATACTTTTAACTGCACAAAATGGGCATCCAAAACACTGTTTGCCTGAAATCATCATTTTGATTAACATGTAAGGGCACAAAGTATTTCTTATTTATCTTACCGTCATGCGTTTTACAGTGTCTTTCTAGGGTTTTACGGTCTATAAAAGTTTTCGAACAGAATATACAAACAAAGTCTCTATGTTTGGAATGTCGCAATTCGTGCTCCTTGTAAGTACTTTTGCGAGTAAACGTTTTTCCGCAATGATTGCATTTAAACTTTCTTGTGTCTTAAAAGATTTGAAATCTCACTATCAATTGTAACAAAAGAAAATGAGAAGCAAATACCTGAATGTACCAATTTATGCTGTTTAAGATTTGAATTGTACGAAAATTTCTTGTTGCAAACATCACAAACAAATGGTAAAATATTTTTATGCCTATTCATATGCGCATTATATGAAAATTTATCCGTAAACTTTTTATTGCATTCTTCACATGTGTATTTATGGTATGTTTCATGTTTCTTCATATGCTTTTGCAGACATACATCTTGAGAGAAAACTTTTGAACAAATATCACATTTATGTAATTTTAGCCCTGAGTGCGTCTTGGCATGATAGTTAAGATGAGAAGATGTTGCGAAACTCTGTAGCCAAAATATTTTCACAAACTTCTTGTTTGAGGAATAAAAATTACAATTTACCTTACTGCATAACTTGCACTGAAACGGTTTTGATTCTTTCCTATTGCAATAAATATGATAATATCGTTGATTTCTACTGCGAAACGTTTTCTGACAATAGGTACATTTGAAAAACTTGTCATTGTTTTCCTTCAATTCTAAAATGTGCACAGGAAAGCTACGAAGCTGTCTTTCCTTCTTTCCTTTTTTCTTTTTCTCACTTTGAGTAAAGGCCTCGGCAATGTTGCTGGGTGGTATTATGAGTTGTTGCAACAGATCAAACTTTTGCTTTCTGTCTATAAATTCTTTCCGTAATTCCTGAGAATCTGAGAGCAGTGGCTGAGTTGAATCTGGTATTGAATTTTCCTCTGTTTCTTTCAGGATACATACATCATTGTTGAATAATTTTTCTGTAAAAACATGATAAGGAGCTACAAAATATTGAAACCATTACCAACTGTTCTCAGTTCGTAGCACCCAATACTTACCATTTTCCGAAAGTTTCTCTTTAGCACAGTCAGAACAACCATTTACATCTTGTAGGAGACAAGTTCGACATTTCATATGACCACATTCCTCTGTAATCAATCTGTTAGATGTTCCATTTGAGAGCACCAAGCAACGTGGACATGTTTTCTGATCATTCATTATTTTTCTGTTGAGAAAATTCACCAATCATCAGGAAAATTGTTGAATTTCACTTTGTGATACTTTCAGTTGTTTTGATTCTGAGTGAAGGCAAATGTCACCTACATTCGATTTAGAAACTCTACTAATATTAAGCACCTCTACACTTTTCAAAAATCTACACACAATTCTAGTAGATGACCTTAATAAAGATGGACCCATATAATTTAATGCTTCAATTGATTTAATTTAATGCTTATTTTATATAAAGTTATTGAATTAAATCAATTGCAAACAATTTATTCAATTTTCGCTTCTGAAAAGTTCGAATGAAAAAAATGCCTAAGTCTCCATGAACAAGGACATGAAACAAACTGTGGGAATTTCGCCCAACTTCATTCCATAAATTTGACGGCTAACCATATTTTCAAGCAAAACAAATTCTAAATTTGTAAATTTTTATTTAAACAATAAAATTTTTCACTTTTGTGGGAAATTGTGGAACAAAATTAGAAGTATGCTTTAATTTAATATTTAGTGATTGTTGTAACATGGTTTCTTTTTGAAAAAATAGGTTTTGAGGACGATTATAAGATCATATTTCAATAAGGATCTGAGTCTTTTAATCAGTGATAAATATTATAGATTACCACAACTTTCTAAAGTTAAAAGAAACTAAATTAGACTATTGAAAAATGTCAAACAGTCTGGCAGCTGGGACTTCAGCAGAGGCGGATAATTTCGACCGATTTTACTGTGAGGTACGGAGCAGCGTGTTTTAATTGCAACAGAAAAATGATGATGTATAATATATTATTATTTTTAGGTAAAAGAAATTGAAAAACGTGACTCGGTTTTAACATCAAAACAACAAATTGAACGACTTCTCCGTCCTGGCTCTACATATTTCAATTTGAATCCATTCGAAGTTTTACAAATAGAACCCGACGCAACTGTAGATCAGATAAAGAAGAAATATCGTTCGCTTTCTATATTAGTACATCCAGACAAGAATCAAGATAATAAGGAGCGCGCACAATTGGCATTCGAAATAATTCATCGTGCATGGAAAATACTCGAGAATGAGGTTACAAGAAAAAAATGCTTAGAAGTCTATGAAGAAGCCAAAGACAGGACTAATCATATGGTAGTTGATATAATTGCTGAGAAATGTTTAGCAAAATACGCAATAATTTACATGTTTTGAATTCTAAAGATTGCAGAAAAGAAAAAGAAGCTCAAAAAGGAGGGTAAATCAAGGGAAGGTGTGCCCGAAGACGATCCTGAAAAGTTTAAACATGCCGTGTACGTTATGGTAATGAAATTATTTGCGGATATGGAGCGAAGACGTCAACAACTTGAACAACGTGATATGGAGGAGAGAAAACGTAAGAGAGAAGCTGAAATCGATGAAGAGGAAAAACGAAAAATTGATAAGGAATGGCAAAAAAATTTCGAGGAATCAAGACAAAATAGGGTAAACAGTTGGCATACTTTCCAAGCAGGTTCTTCAAAAAAGAGTAAAAAGCAGAAAAAGGTTCATGGAGGTTTTATCCCACCTAAACTCAAACCAGAAACTAGATAAAATGTGTATTATTATACGTATTCGACTAAGTTATAAGTTATTTTATACAACTTTCTACATTTTTAAACTTTGTTTGTCATAATATTTGCTACTGAAAAGTAAAATAGTTGATTACAAATTTAATATAAGGTCGTCAAAGGAGATTTACAAACGCATACCTCATATTGTTTTGTAAAAAGACTCGGTTAATAATTTTGAGGAAACTTTTTCAAAAATATTATCATGAATGTTAAGAAAATGAAATTTCAATGTAATGACTTTATGTCAGTTAGGTTAACCAAACTAAAGAATATAGTCAACCAAAAGCTTCATGGATTTGCTTTTGAAAGAAATCGTTAGTTTTTTTTTATAATTCATAATTTTATTATGACTGCATTATAGTGTACATAAACATTAAGTTTCATCACTAGTGTAAAGACTGGCAGCAAACACAATATCACGTTTAATTGCATTTGAAGCGTCTTCCATTTTTTGCTGTAATGTTGGATTTCCAATTTTCATAGCAGCAGTTTTTACATCACGTAAAATTTCATCCAGTTGTTGTATGCACCTCACAATAATACCAGGTTGAAAATCGGTAAGTTTCAATATATTAACAAATGGCTGCAATTATAAAATAAATTAAGGTTTATCTAATTTTATCCTATTGTATTCAATTACTTTACCTTATTTTGGGCCCACTCGTAAACAACTTGAACCAGATTGAAATTTAATCGGGAACAATTTTCGCTGCTCTCTAAGCCATATTTTCTTTCTTTCTCATATATCATTTGATCGATGCGCACTATTTCTTCAACACACTAAAATAAAATGCAATATATTAGGCAAACATCACTCTTAAAGCATATTAACAACCTTTTTAAGCTTGTCAGTTAATTCTGGCTCAATAAGAGTTTTTCCTTGAAAAACTAAACTTGAAAGTAGACCCGCAATTTCAGCTGAATTCATGTCACTAAACATGTTGCACAAAACCAATTCTGTTATAATGAGCTCATTCTGGCCCATTTCACAAGCGACACGTCCTTTCATCATAACTAAAAAATAATTTCTCTGAATAAATCGAAAATTGACTTAACACATTCGTAAACTTACGGTCATGTTGTTGGTCAATAAATTTTAATTCTTCCAAAATTTTTAATTTATCATTATATTCTGGGTATAATATTAAATTTCGCTTTGATGTCTTGAACTCGAGATCTTTCAATTTGTCTTGTAAACTTTTTCTATCAAATACGAGGGCAAATTCACGTTCAAAATTTGATATTTTCGTGTTTTGAGCGATTTTCTTAAGTTGTTTTCTCAAATCAATCATGTTACGAATACCATTTGCGATATAATCTTCCTGAAATTGAGCCTCTTGTAAGTAGCTAATGAACTGCAGTGCCCCTTGTTGATTCATATAATCATCGTTAAGTTTATTTAAAGCTTTGACTGCTTTCAACACTTCCGGTGGTGATGACCAATCTCTAAAATGTGCTGCTTGTTTCTTCTCCCAGTCTTTAATCACAGCATCTTTATCAAGTTTGATTGTAGTTTTTGTTATCTCAACTACACAAGATGCACCGATTTCCAAAACACTGTAACCCTCAGTACCGTCTGGTTTGAAATATTTGTTATGATGAGCAAGGGAAAGCATTCGGTGCCACAATATTCCTCTATCGACTTCAAATACTTTTCCATCCTGTTAAAGAAATAATTTAATCATACATAGATTATGTTATTCATTCATTGAAGGTAAGCCTTTACAGTTCTTTCATTTTCTGTTTGATGATCCAAAACAAGCACAGTCAGCAGAATACCTTTATTGTGTTTGATTTGCGTAAAAAGTAGAATAGCCAGTTTATTATAATGATGTTCATGGCTAATAATAAGAACCCTTCCCTGCTTAAGCTCTTTTGATACGCTGTTCAAAGCCAAGACATCTTTCTGAATTTACACATAAATAAGCAAATTATGTAAAATTGTTAAATAACATCTTACCATTACGCTATCTACTTGAACAAAATAACTCTGGGCAGTATCGTAAAATGTCACAAGAGGCTTTAATTGTTCACTTAATTCTTGCATAGATGAATATTGCTTACGTGTTAATTCTAACTTTTTCGTATGTTCTGGAATTTGTTTTTGAATTTCGTACTCTTTGAAACTATGGGACATGATGTCTTCGACAGACAAGAATTTATCAACTCTTAACAAATTGAGAATCATTCCGTAAGTTAAACGGAATTTTGATTCTAGCATTTTCGGTTTACCCATTATCATTGTTCGAAGATCAACTTCACCCGGGAGTTTTCGACTAGCCATCAAAATTACTGTTCCAGTTTTATCCATACCTCGTCGACCTGCACGGCCTGCCATTTGCGTATATTCAGCTGGTTGTAATATTCTTTTCTCCATGCCATCAAACTTTATATAGGAGTCAAACACAACAGTTTTAGTTGGCATGTTTACACCCATAGCAAATGTTTCTGTTGCAAAAAGTACTTTAACCCATCCACGTTGAAAACTTATTTCAACTATTTCTTTCAAGATTGGCAATATTCCACTATGATGAATACCAATACCTCGCTGTAAAGCTTTTTGCATACTCAAAACTTGTGGAATTACACGATCTGGTGGCTTTAAGTTTTGTATGCAATTCAGAAAGAAGGCTTTAACATCATTGCTTTCCTTTTGAGTATTTAAATCGATAGCCTTGACCAACTCAGCATTATTATCACATCGATTACGGGAGAGCGTAAACGCAACTACCGGTAACTTATCGTTATCTTTCAGATATTTGATAATCGTATTCCAACGACTTTCATCATTATTTTTGAAGTAATTTTTCCTATCTGATTCCAGCTCTTCGATTTTATGTCTTGCTTTCATGTAATTTTCCATTACAAATTTACCATCTTCGCTAACTATGAGGAACAAATCTTTTTGAGTTTTCCTATTTATACCACTATATAAATAGTGAACTAATGGAACAGGTCGTTTAATTGTGCTTATGACAAAAACTTTTTTCTTTTTGATATTACCAACCCAACTAGCAAATTCAATGGGATTAGGGACTGTAGCACTTAACATTATTATTTGTACATGATCCGGAAGAAGTATAAGTACTTCTTCCCATACATGTCCCCTATCGTCATTGTTGATATAGTGTACTTCATCTAGAATCACATACTCTAAGTCACGTGTATTATCACTTCCACAATATAACATTGATCGTAAAATTTCTGTTGTCATTATCAAACATGATGCAGTGGGATTTATTTGCAGATCACCAGTTATTAGTCCAACATCTTTAAATATTTTACGAAAATCTTGATATTTTTGATTCGACAATGCTTTAACTGGGGATGTATAAATTGCTTTTGTCATATGCTTCTGTGATAAAGCAATTGCATATTCAGCAACAACAGTTTTGCCTAAAAATTAGATAGTCATGTTCATTTCAATTTAAGAGCAGAAAAATTAATATAAAACCTGCAGATGTATGTGCTGCGACAAATACGTGCTGGCGTTCTTCTAACTTTATAATGGCTTGTTTTTGGAAAACATCTAACTTAAATGGATATTTTATAGCTGGTTCAGGTATTCTAGCTTCAAAATCACTAACAGGAAATGACGTATCTATAACTTCGACGAATCGAGTTGGTTTCGATGTTTTAAAAGAGGATGTTGGCTCATCCGTGATAATAATATTGTCGAAAATTTTGTTAACTTCATCCAGTTTACTAACATCTTGCTTCTCTTCTTGTTTTTCCACTTCGATCCATTCAGCTATCGCATTACCTTCTTCTAAAGAACTTATTAAATCAATTGTCTTTGCATTATTATCATCATCAAAAATGTCCATATCCTCGCCTCGCGTTCCGTCAAAGTTCATACCATGTTCGAAACCTGGTGGCACTGTAAGTAATTCTTTTCCAAATTCAAACTTCTCATTTATTTTCATCATTTCTATGTCTTTGGAAGGTTCTTCAAAACCACCCGGCCAAAATGGGAAATTCATAGCCGAACCACGTACGGTTTCCTCAAGAGGACCCGGTGCTCTTCGAAATGACATTGAGTTTTTAGAGTCAGCTCCAGGATCTAAAAGTGGTAATTCTACGAAATCAACAATTTCTCCGGTAAATACGTCGCGCTCAGGAAATAAATCCGTGCTCGCCGGGCATAATGGTGCGTGATACAGCCGACCTTCATCTGGTTTCCAAGGTAATATTTCTGGCAAAGGATCGTATATAGGTAGTTCAGGATTTGTTATATAATTCGTCAATGTGCCTTTAGATCCACCTGAAAACGTGAGTGCGTCAGGCTAAAATTGCAATACCGGTAGGTTTTTATAATAGTACACATGTAATCCTAAATATATTCATATACTTACGTCCGGACTCATGTTGGATAGTGTGAAAACTATTTTTCACTGGAAATATCTTACTAATATCCTTAAATTTAAGGCTTTCACTTGCAAAACAATGCTCTTCTCTTGTGACAGGTCTGGTTCGTCGCTGGTGACATGACAGCGTCACATTGTCAAAGTGACAGAACAACTTTTGTGATTTCCCGTTTTCCATAATTTTCATTGTTGTTTGAGCAGTGCATGATACGGAAAATGGCCTCTTCGACAACAAACGAATAAAATTAATTTCCTTGAGTTGATTTTTAACTTTTATTAAATCTTGTATACACAGCTATAAAATCTTGTGTATTATCAAATTGACAGCAAGAAACTAAATTCCATTTATATTCAGGATCGAAATTCGGCTCAAATGGCATGGGATCGGTGTAAGTACCTCGACCGTGGCCAGGTCCAATTATCAGAATATAATTACCTTTGTAAGCTTTTACGTAATCTAAAAATGCTTTGTGGTTATTAAAATAGCAGAATAACAATGCAAAATTCCAGTTTTTAACATCTGAACATTCTAATAAGAAATTTGGTGTTATTGGTATCACCGTGAAATTCAATTTAATAAAAGGCTTTGGACAATATGCACTATTCCACCATGACATGTCGCACTCTAATCCATTGACGCTAAGCCCTTGAATTAAGTAAATCGAGAATATATCCACATCATTCTAAACTATTAATTTTATTACCTGTACTCTCGGAAATAATCCATTCTAGTAACCCAGACCCGCAGCCAATACTTAAGAGTTCCTTTATGTTCAATTCTGTTAAAAGCACTTTCAAATAATTTAAGTTATTAACACTTGGCCATGCCCAAAGTATTCTAGACTTCTGTTCAATAGGAAGCCTTTTTCCGTAATTCAACACTTGTTTCCAGTTCTTAATGTCCACCAGTTTACGTAGCTCATCATCCCAAGAATCTTCGAACATGATGTCTGCGCCTTGAAACATCTTTTAATGAGCTAAATTTAAAAAACCCATAGTTTTTGGCACAGTTCACACCATTGACATTGAATAATACGTTTTCGGTCTATGAGTGCCTCAGTGTCCTGGTTTTACTCATTACTCAAGTACTATTTAATTAATTGTAGCACCTGTCTGTGTGAGTTTTATTGTTCTGGCACGATTACGATTTCCGTGAGCAAGTGTCAGTATTACCACTGCCGATCGGCGCGACACCTACGTATCGATGGCGGAACTTTGAGAATTTTTACGTTGAGTCTTCTATCAACACCAACCGATGAAGAAAGTCAACGCGTTCTTCATACAAAGATAGAAAACTTCGTTCACATACGCGTTGAGTTTCTTGCTTAGAACTTTTCACCAAAACCAAAAGGTCAACGCATTCTTCATACAACCACGGAAAATGCGATGGAGGGACGTGATGGGTTTCTGGAGAATGCGTTCCTTTGAGAAACTTTTATCAACACCAACCGATGAAGAAAGTCAACGCATTCTTGATACAATAATGGAGAACTTGCTTCAAGGATGCGATGACTTTCTATGGGGAATGCGTTTCAACAAGAAACTTACACGAACACCAACCGACGACGGCGACGATCGTGTAACGAAGCAAGGCACGCCGAACGTCTCTGTGGACGCGAATTTTTTAGAAATTCACGGAGAAGCGTCCATTTTGCGTAAGATTTTCAATGTTTTCTCGAATTTCAAGTGATTTTTTGTGAAAATTTAAAGAAAAAGTCGGAAAATGTACTCACCGAGAGATGAATTTGAAGACCTTAGGAACCGACCTTGAAAACGCGTCTGAATTTTCCATTTTCATGTTGTCTGTAAGTAAGGAAAAGTCAATAAATTTAATTATATGTGATAAATTAACGCATACTTTCTTGATTTGTTGGGAAATTCATATTAGTTTTTCACATTTTTCACCTTTTCATCACTAACACTAGCACAAACACAAACACTCCTTCTCACACGAAAATCCACTGGAGACTGGCGGACGCCTATGGAATGGACAAGAACGGGCCTTTCCCAGCCAAGGTAAAAATGTTTCTTGATTTTACTGTGCGGGAAATTCAAATTTGATATTTCTCTTTCACAGTTTAGAGGAACGGTAAGTTATGACCTATTTCCCATCGTTCCCGTTTGTGAAAAGTGTTTCTTGAATACAAAGTGCGGGAAATTCAAATTTCCGTTCAATACTTCGATCGTCGCCGTCGTCGGTTGGTGTTCGTGTAAGTTTCTTGTTGAAACGCATTCCCCATAGAAAGTCATCGCATCCTTGAAGCAAGTTCTCCATTATTGTATCAAGAATGCGTTGACTTTCTTCATCGGTTGGTGTTGATAAAAGTTTCTCAAAGGAACGCATTCTCCAGAAACCCATCACGTCCCTCCATCGCATTTTCCGTGGTTGTATGAAGAATGCGTTGACCTTTTGGTTTTGGTGAAAAGTTCTAAGCAAGAAACTCAACGCGTATGTGAACGAAGTTTTCTATCTTTGTATGAAGAACGCGTTGACTTTCTTCATCGGTTGGTGTTGAAAGAAGACTCAACGTAAAAATTCTCAAAGTTCCGCCATCGATACGTAGGTGTCGCGCCTATCGGCAGTGGTAATACTGACATTTGCTCATGGAAATCGTAATCGTGCTAAATTTTCATGACAGAAGAATGTATTCTTAATAAATTCATATAAAATAATTGTTTATACTGCAATATATACATACTGAGTAAAAATATATAAAATGTGGTATTATTCATTCTTCGTGAACATTCAATTACCGCGCGAACTTTGTTGGTTTAATGAATTACCAGATGTCACTCTACTCGTCAAAGGTTGTTGTTGTCGTTGGCGGTGGCCCGCCTGTCAGTTTAATTTCAAAGTGTTTGTTATGGCGTTATTTCGAACAAATTTTAATAGAAATTGCAATTTTTAGTCGACCCGCAGAATTTCGTTCATGTTTTTAATAGTATCACTGTATTAATTGAATAATAAGCAAAATGTGGAGCAATTTTGAAACAGCTTCCATTAATGAAGAAACAATTAACGATGTGTTTTGTTCAAATTGTTTATTCAAAGTTTTGTGTGAAGGGCAGGTAAGGAAAATAATTTCAATAAATTTATAAATTTCATTTATTTTTCACATCTGCAGGTTGAAAAGTACCCAAAGGTACTATCTGTATTGCACGACAAGAAAATGCTAATAGCAGCAGATAAAACCCTGATAATGCTGGAGAATGAAAACATTGCAGAGTGCAGCTTCTTAAATTTCACTTCAAGTATTGACTCATTGGCAATTTCAAACTCTGGTTCAATTATTGTGTGCTGTCTCACTGATGGGAACATACACGGGGTTTTTATTAAAGGCATTCCTGTTTTTAATTTGTAGGTTTTGAACAGTATGAATGGCTGTAACTAATTGATTTATTAATTGTTCATCTAACTTAGATGTATTGAGGAAGATGATGTTAGCACAGAAAGAACATTTGCAGATGTCAAGCAGATGGATAACGCATTCTACATTGCTTGCACGAATGGCAAAGTATACAGGTAACAAATAATTTGTCAAAACTTAAAATTTTCTTAAAATATTCTTTTCAAGATTATTCAATGTCGAAGAAGAGAATTTTGTTAAAAATTTTGAAAATAGAACGTTAGCAGAAAACGAAACGTTTTTATTTGATGAAACACTTTTGCGTAATGTTGTACTAGAAAAAATTGTTGATAAACCATGTCCAGAGAGAGCAACCGCTTTCGCTGTTTTGGACACCGATTGCCAAGTCGAGAAGGATGCACGAATGGGATTCTCGGTTTTAGCAACTGAACATTACGTAAACTTCAGTATTGGCGATGAAATCACGAAAATAAGAATGCCGGATTCGTTCAGGAGTATCAAAAAAATATATACATTGGAAGACTTCATGTAAATTATTATTACCTATAAACTGCAATCAAATTTAAATTTGTATAAATTTACAGTCTTGGAGTTTCCAACAGTGGTCACCTTTTTGAAATTTGTCCATTAACTCACCTTCTATTCCAACCGTATGAATTCAAAGACAGTTTGATCGAAGATCTTGTTGTGATGGAGAATAATGAAAATGAAATAGAATTGCTGATCTTAACGAAACCTGATTCACAAAATATTAGGAAGATGAAAATTGTGTCATTCCCTGGTAAGTATTTATAATTCAATTATGAATTAATTATAAAAGTACTTTTGCTATAATGAAGATCGATTATTGTTAGTTTCTAATTTTTAACAAATTTTAAAAGAAATGAAAACAACCTATGAAATTGAGATGACTGAACATACGTGGTTGGTTAAGCAACCGAAAACATCAGTTAATATTTATTACCTCGTTGGTGAAAATTGTACTCAGGATGGACTCCCACAGGAGATAGAAGTAAGAATAATATGTGAAATTGAGCCGGACCAACGGCTGAAAAAATTAATAATGCGTGGCCACTTAGAGGAGGCAGAGGTACATTGTTATCACTTAAGGAAAAATGAAATTTCTGTTTTGAATTATGTAAATATACAGGAATTTGGCAAACAATTTGAGCTGGATCTAGAACCTGTTTATGAGGCAAAATCAAGGAAACTACTTGTGGATATTAACAATTCTTGCGAGGTGAACATTTGTTATTATTTCCTTCATAGTTAGATGTGAAAAAATTAACCCAAATATGTTACAGGATGAAAAGAGTGTTAATAATAAATTCAATCAACTCTTGAGTACCTTGAAGTTAATAAAGAACAAATCCTTCCTACTTACTATTCGTTCCTGTGAAATTCCTAGTAGAAAACTTATGTTCTCATTTCTACAATTTATTTTGGACAATATTACAAGCGAGGTAATGTATTGTTTTGAATAAATTCAATTACATATTGTTTTCACACACTTTAAAGAACTCAGATGATATAATTGCTATCAAAGAGGAATTGTTGCGATTGGAAACGTTACGTCTTATAGACCCATACGAATGTGATATGAATTGGATAAAGTTTGTGAACCATCCCAGCATCATAAAAGTTTGTGTTTCATACTTCAAACGGGTAAAATAATGTTTTTTCTAGTAAGTGATATTGTTCTAATACTTTTTTTCAATTCAAGGATATTTCACTGGCTTGTCTTATATGGAAACGTCACATTGCATGTATCATGCCTTTGTTAGACATAAAAAGCGTAGAAAAAATTCTCAATGCTTTACCATCATCTACAGAGCCATTCAGTGTTGTGCAATGGCTGAATCACTTCATTCCAGTTGTTATACAAAGTATCCCAGAAGCTATGAGTTACTTAGTCGACTGGTCCATACAAAAAACAAGGTCGCTACAATATGAGAAGCACTGGCCAGACATTGGACTGGAATTCGCTTCGAAAATATTAACCATATTTAAGGATGTTACTTTTCTATACTCGTAAGTTGAAGACTAATTACTAAGTTACACATAAGCTTATAAATCACTATTGACTCTTTCAATTTTACAGTGATATTCGTCGTCAATACGATAGCAACATAACAAAATTAAAAGTTATTGTTCATGTCCTTCAAGATTTGTCTGTGTTAAAGAAAAGTTACAATTTGATACTAACTTTGGACAATTATATGAAGGTAAAAGATTTAATTCATTATTGTATTGAATTCATTTATTTCATTAATTTTCCTTAAGGAATCAATTGATGACACTGCATTTCACATTTTGCAAAGAGTGCACTTGGCCAATTTACCGACACTCGTGAATGATTTCCTGTATCCAATATTCTTGGAAAAATGTAAATCTCCAGTTGATGCTATTAAAAAATACGTAGAATTCCTCGTTAATAGTCGTAGTAGGATTAGTTCGTGGTTAGAAAGAGCGGTTGCTTGCATAAATTTGTTGTACAACGAGGAAGAAAAGCTTGAAGCTGCCTTGAAAGTGTTAAGAGTTAGTTTCATTCAATAATATAATAATATATAAATTCAATGAATATGATAATTTCATTTTTAGGCAGCTCCAGTTCCATGGCCTGAAATTGTTATGCCACTGGCTAAGCTTAGTAACTCAACAAATTCGCTTGCAATTGAAATTGGAATTGAATATGAGTTGCAAACAATAAAAATAATAAAACAAAAGTATGGTTGGCCAATTGATGCTGTTGATAATAACATCAAACTTATTAATCGAATTTTAAAATTAAAACTTCCTGATATGATCACTGACATTAACAGTTTAATTAAAGTATCTCCTGAAATAAGTTGCAAAGCGAGTTTTATTTGCTGCTTTGAATTATCTAAAAATGGTGAAATTGAAAAAGCAATAACGTTTTTTGAGCTCTTGGATAAAAATACATTAAATGCCTGTTGTGATAAAATTATGAACATATTTCCGGTATTTTGATGAATTGCTCATGAAATAAACGTTTAATTTAAAATTTTAATACTTTTAGCATGTTTTAGAAGATCCAAGAACAACCGATGAAGAATCAAACAACATGATAGAATTCATGAAACTCGTAGCGGAACGTTCAAACATTATAGATAAAGCTTTATTGAGGAACATCGAAAGCAAGCTCCTTTTGCGAAGATTATTCAATTTGAACGTTGATGTGGGGAATTTAAAAGATGCTGATAAAATGTTGTATTTAAAGCAAGGGATTGGTTGTATTTTAAAAGAGTTTCAAAGCCGAAAATCGAACTTAATACATTTCTTATGGAGGAGTATCAGAACAATTTGTAACGCTCTCGATGTGGATTTGTTGAAAGGAATCATACAAGTTCTTAAGCAAATTAACAATGTACACGTATCATGCGCCATTGTCTACAATATTTTGCATTCCATCGATTTAGATAACTTTGATGCTCAACTTTACATTCAAATACCACTTCTTTTGATTCTACAACAAATGAATGTGGATGAAGAGCTGGATGGTAAGATTCTAATAAATTTGCTATGAGTGGTAGATAAAAACGATTTATAAAAATCATTTAGATCCTCTATCTTATCCACTGGCATATCAGATTTTACTAAAAGCCCTTAATCGTAAAAGTATTTTCAAACATGAAATAATTCAATTATTGGCTTGGGTGCGTGTGGGATACAATTTATATGATCTTAAGGCAGTCGAGGAATATTATAAGAATACGACAAAAGCAGAAAAAAATGTAAGATCAAAGCAACAGTTTAATGCTTCATAAAAGTTAATATTAATATTTGAATGGTTCAAGATTTTATTATCATTGGGATCAAGCTCCTATACGGATAATTCTATCGCGAATGGCGAGTTTGAAAATTTGGAATCAATGTCATTTTTTGAAAATGCTGATCAAGTTCAGGAGACTGTTAAGCCTAAGAAAAATGGGCACCCTATTCTGGTTTGTCTATCGAATTCCCTATTTTTCGTGTTTAGTGTTATAAATGAGAAACACGAAAACAATTCCATATTCAAATGTTTTTGCAAGGATAATGAAACAGAACGAATTTAGTAAGGCAACTGAAAATTAGTTTATTTTCCCTACCTAATTTATTTAAATTCTTTTCATAGCTTAAAAACGAAATTTTTTAAATCATTGGACACTCTTATAAAACTCCGGCAGTATAAATGTTGGCTAAATATTGTTCAATTAATAATGAAATATGAAACCGATTACCATAATCGTGTAATCGATTCTAACTATATTTCCAATAATATAAGAAAAATTTTTAAGTCATATTTGCCAGAAGAAGAGCCGGATTTTGTAGGTAAGTGTTTTATTCTTGCAAAAATAAGAAAAATTTTTTATTAAAATATTTGAATAATTTCTCAGACTTATTTGGACTACTTTTGATACACCCAGATCCTGTCTTATGTTTGAGTCAACTAGATAAGGAACTTAAGTATGGCCAAGCGAAACATAATTTTTTTATATTGAAGAAAATGTATTATCATCGTATTGGGGATCATGATACTTTGATGAAAGATAAAAACAGGTTATAACTATTTCCGTTGGTGTTATGTAGACTAATATTTATCCTTTTTATCTTCTATGTCTAGTCAGATGAAATTCTCTTATTATATGGAGCTCTGTAAGCAAGACCCAAATTTAAAAGGTAAACAAACCATCGAATTTCTGAGTTTAGATCAGCTTGTGAATGAGTTGCGTAACAGAAGTCTTCCAATAAATCTTCTGAATCGTATAAGTTATGATTTCAACCTCGATCAGCAACATGTGCTGACATCTCAGGTAACATAGATAGTTTGTGAATAACCGAACAAGATCATAGTAAATTTTTATCCTTAAAAGATTATTAACATCTTGAAAAAGCAAAAACCTGTGATTGAAATCAAAATCGATGAACTAGGTAGAGAAGAAATCGTCATTAAATCAAGTGCGGAACAGATCGTTGAACAATGTCAACCATACATAAATGAAATAACGAATCCAAGTTACATAACTGGAAAATTAGTGAATTTTATGGGAGAAGTAAGATTGATTATATATTAAAAAAAATAAAAGTAATTATATTTATTTGATTTTATTAGATAAACTTCTATTTTTACGAGTTATACTTAGCTGTAATTGATATACTTATGTGCATTGGAGAACTGCCACTGGAGATGCAGATATGGAAAAATATTTTATTGTTTTTGAAACATAAAATGACTACAAAGCGACGAAATAAAGCAAGTCAGCTGGAAACTGATTGGTGGTTGAAATCTAATGTTGACATGGGAGTTTTGCCGAAAATTGCAAAGTATCGTTTACCATTTAGACCACTAGTTGAAGAGCCATTGAAAAATATTTTAGGTATTATATTGTGAAGTAATTACTAGTGAAAAATAAATATTTAAGTTTTCATTTTAAGACAATGAAGTCTGCGTGGATAACTGCATTAGTTGGTTTCCTTTGATAAAGCTTCATGCAACTCTTCAAAACACAAAATCACCATTGGAAGTTATACAACTGCAAGAGTACTTCTGTATGTCAAGCGTAAAAAATTCCATTTTGGAGTACAGACATCAAGCTGAAGACTCATTATCTGACATGTGGCATCTTAAACCAATTAACAATGCATTTTTACAAGCGGTTAGATTTTATTAAATTCATTTAAAGTGAATATTAACATTTACTTCTTTTTTATTTTTAGATACTTCGGTTAACTCAAGAAATGCATGATCCAGCAAAAATATTATTTATTCTTTATTTTGTAACTAACCACGCACCAGAAGGAGCTGATCAGTTAGATGCAGCACATGAATGCTATAAGTTTGCCCTGCGGAATGAAAAGCTATTAAATTCACCAAGAGCACAAGAAACTGTGACCAAAATTAAAAGAAAATATCCAATCTATAGAACACAACATCTTTTGCACATATTTAATTTAGCAGATGATAAACTGTTACAATTAGTTGAAAATCCAAAAGAACTTATAAATGCTTTATATCATCATGAGCTAATTTTAAAAGAAGAAAAACCAAATATCAATTTCGTGACGATGGAAATAGCCCAACTACACAATTTAGACTTCTCTACTGTACAAATTTCGTTATTGGAGAAGTGGTTAGGACTTATCCCTAGTTCTGATACGTTAGCTCCAGAAGACACATTTATCGAAGGATTAAACGGGTCGGTTACAGTTGCTGACGATATCAGTGAAGATTCTATTTCAAGGTATTTGTTATTAATAAATATTTTCAGAAACAAATATCCAACGATAAATCAATTTCAGAGTACTTTACTTGTTTAGTTGTTGGGAAACGGAAATTGTTATGGAATATTTGATAAGTAGAATATTTCCATCTGAAGGGTAAGTTGAGAAATATTGAAGCATGAAAATTATTAAATTTTTTAAATTACAGAACCATCAACACTGTCAAACAGATGTTGTTGTTCGAATGTTTCATAAGAATTCTAGATGGGGCTCATACCGATTGCAACGAGATATACAGTCAGGAGCAATATATTGTCCTGAAATGTGTAAATAATCTAAAACATTTGGGACATAATTTTAGTATAGAGAAGTTCAATGAATGTGATAAACTCCAAATATTGAAAAAAGTATGGAAGAATCACGCTAATAACAGTACCGCACTAGTAGCTATGACTTACATTTGCATTGGATTTGGAATTGAAATTACTCAGATATGGAATGGGCTGCTAAAGCAGATGGTAAAATTGAATATGGTATTATACATTATACACTATAATTTCGAAAGATAATAGATTTATTTCTTCCGGGTAGTTGGATGAATTGAACGCTATTGTAGATTTATTATCTTGCAAAATAAATTTGATACACACAGATGGACTTAGAGCAGCTTGGCAATATGTTTTGACTGTACCTTTTAATACAGCTAGTCGTACAAGGACCAGCGAACAGGAAGAATTACTCGTTAAAAACTTATTTAGAATTCAAGTACAATGTTAAAGAATAAAATAAACTTCATTTTCAATATAAACTTATATTTTTAAGGCTTGTCCGTTAGTAACTCATCTAGACCTGCAGGAAATCGCTGAGATCTGTATCCGTTTGGAAAGACCACATTTTGCGGCTGTTCTCATGGGTTTGGCTGGTAAGGAACAAAAGGATCATATTAAATCGGTGAGTTTTCTTAAATACTAACGTAAAATTGTAATTTTAAACAACATAGATAATGTTTTTTCCAGCTATTAATTAATTGTAAAAATGAAAAACTGAAAGACGAGATTGTGGAGCTTGAAGAATCTGGAATTTTACCGATCATAGTGAATAGTGTTTTGAAAACATTAGGGCTTACTTGAGTATCGATTATATTTACGTAAAATTTTAAGTTATTTTTCAATTTATATAGTAAAAATAAAACACAAACGTTCTTTATGTGAGACTTCCGTTCTCTGGGCAATCTATTCGTATTAAAAAAGTCTTCCTTCTTCGTTAGTTAATGGCCTAATGTGATGTGCATATGTCAACATGGAATGAAAACGCGCAATATGTTTATATTTATTTTATTTCCTATAAATTACTCATTAAATCTTTTGATCTAATTGCTCTCCGTTGATTTGAAAATTGCAATTAGTTCTTATTATTAACTTAAAATTATTAATTTGTCTTAACTATTTGTAAACGGCGTGTATATTGACTTCAATAAAGTAGAAGATTAACAATTACAATTCTCCTATGTGTATATTTACATGTTATTAAATATTTTTAATAACTTCTTGTTACATCCTATTGAAAAACTATTCGAAAAATTTGCGTAAATGTTACGCGATTGACTGTTAAAACAAAAAAAAATAATAATAAAAGTGTTAACCATTAATTCTGTCTCATTGGTTATCTGTAAGCTTTCTCATCTGGATAAATGATATAAGGTTGTCCATTTCCGTTTTGTTGCTGTTGTTGAGCCTGCTGATAATAAGATAATCTGCTCATTGTTGAGTAAGCTGGACGAACTTGACTTAAATTTTGTTGTGAATGGTGTAGGTTTTTGTGAGGCAATGTAGCGTACGATTGAGCATATGGTGGCATGGCATACAGTGCTGCAGGTGGAGTGCCTCCTTTGTAACTAACTTGTACACTTCCAGGACCCATGGGCATTGGAGGAATACCTACCATCGGTCCATTCTGATAATGAGAGTTACTCATTTTAAGACGGACTATACAAATGATTATGATCAAAATTGCAATAAATGCTACAACTCCTCCAACGATTCCTATAATAAGAGTGTCATCATTGTTCATTGTAGCTTGTTTCATTTGTGTGGTTTTTGTTTTGATTTTACTCGAAGATTGAGTAGGTTCCATGTTCCAAATGATCATTGGTTCTTGTGTAGTTGATCGTGTTACAAGCTTTGAAGATGATTTCTGTTTGCTGGTTGTTCGCAATGTAGTTGATGAATGCATTTTCTTTGGATCACAAGTCAGTTCGTCATCACCAACTTCAATTAAAAGTTTATGTTGTAGATATTCTGGGGATGAACAACGAACTTCTGTCATATGTGAATTCGGTAACCATCTACGTAATGCACGAGCATTACAGTCACAATGAATGGGATTCGATGTAAGACCTTTTAATTGTAAATTACTTCTCCTGTCTTCAAGTGCAGTTAAGAACTGTGGTGATAGCACACTGACTTTTGAACCTGTTATGTCTAAATTTAAGTGAGACGAACGAGGAACAGGAAACAATAGTGCCGGTGGAAGCACCGTCAAAGATGTATTGAGAAGTTTGATTGTTAAGTCATTACTTTTCAGACCTGCCAGAGTTCCAGAAGATATACTTTTAAGACGTTCACCTCTCAATCCAATTTCTTTTAGTCGTGGATGTTTTGCCGGTTGGATTTGTTCAGTTCCAATTGAAGCATCCTTCACTTCTACATCCAATGATTCGATTCCAGGTAATGCTTCAAGAATTCCTTGAATATCTAAATACCCAGTAAATGGTAGATTGTAAATACTCAACTTGGCAAGGTTTGGTAAATTCTTAAAAGCATTTTTCTCAACTTTTGTACACTTTTCCAAATTAGCCAGGTTAAGGATCTTCAACATTTCCATGTTATCTAAATTTCCTTGAACGATATGTTCAAATGAGTTATTTGATAAATCAAGATATTGTAGCATATTAAGACGACTCCAAGCTTTTGAAAGCTGATTAAAATCGTTCAAAATATTATTGGATAAGTCCAGCTTTTCAATTAATGTTGCTCTTTGAAAAACTTCTTCATTTATATCAGTTAGCTCATTATTTGATAAGTTAAGGTTTTGTAAAAATGGTGTTTCCAAAGATCCGATACTTTTTAAACCCGTACCAGCTAAATTTAAATCTCTAACTGTTTTCGGTTCATTTAAAATATTTTTTACTGCATCATCTGTTAGCGGATTATATGAGAGATCCAATTTTTTGATGTTTACCATAATGCTATCATCACCGGGTATTGATTTTATTTTATTGTTGCTCAGATCAACTGAAGACACAAAGAAGTACTGTCTTTGAAGAGAACGTAATGGTGCTATCTCGAATTGGTTATTCGCAAGATTTATATTTTCTAGCATTTGGAGTTTGTTCCGTTCAAATAAAGCTTCTGGAAGTTCAGTTAAATTATTTCCCTCGAGATTTAAGAGTTCCAACCGGATTAATCCCTCGAAAGTTCGTTCACCAATTCTATCTAATTTGTTGTAGCTTAAATCTATAACTTGAAGTTGAGTTGAATTATGAAACGCCATTTCGCTGAGTGATTCCAATTGATTATTGGCCACCAAAAGAGTCCGCAATCGGGGCAGACGAGCGAAGTCTAGTTCCTCGATATTCTTTAGAAGATTATTGGATAAATCAATGTATTCCAAGTATTGTAATGAAGTTATTAGTTCAGATGGGAAAAAACTGAATTTGTTATTCGCAGCTCGTAAAGATTTTAGCCTAGGATGTATGCGGAATGAAGATGGGAACGAATAACTTAGTTGATTTTCTGATATATCCAATTCTTCCAAACCTGTGCCGGTATTGAAAAATTCACCCTTGAAAGCACTCAATTCGTTACCACGAAGATTCAGTTTTTTCAAACTCATAACATTAACGAATGCTGATGATCGAATTGAAGTGATATGGTTATAGGATAAATCAATAACTGATATGTTCCATAGGCCAGCAAAAGTTCCATCATTAATTTCTTGAACATTATTATGATTCAAATATATTTCTTGCATTTCATTTGCGTTTTGGAAAAGTTCTGTACTAATTTGCTTCATTCCACATCTACTCAAGTCGATGATTTTCAGTTTTGAAAGTCCTTTAATCATGCTTGGCGGCACTGGAGCTAGATGGTTATTACTGCTCAAATTCAGGCATGTCAAGGAATCTAGACCACTGAAAGCATTTCTTGGAATATCTGCTATGTTATTTGCACTCAAATCTAAACGTTCCAGTCCACCAAGTGCTAGAGGTACATTTCCAACGCCTGTGATTTTGTTTTGAGACAGTTTTAATTCTTTCAGTGAAGTTTCCAATCCCATAAATATATCAGCATTGATGATTGCCAATGAATTTCCTGATAAATCTAAAATTTCTAGGTTTTTAAACATTTGGAAACTTCCTGCTGGTAATTCACGTATCACATTTCTTGAAAGGGACATTTTCGTTATGTAGTCCGGTTGAATTGATCCTAATATATCCGATGAAAGAGCAGCTACTCGATTGAAATCCAAATGAAGATTCGACAATTTCGGCAGCCTACCCAAAGCACTGCCTGGTACAAGAAGGATATTGTTGTCACGAATTATAAGAGTTTCTAAGCTATCCAATCCTTCTAGAGCGTCATCTTCAATCTTTAATGAAAGGAAGTTTATTAATATCAGTGTAAGCGATTGCTATGCATTCATTATACCGTTCTCAAAGAGTTCAGACTAATATCTAGATATTTCAATGACTTCAAGTTTCTAAAAGTTCCTGGAGGCAAAGCAGTTATTCCATTTCTACTCAAATCCAGTACTTCGATTACTTCAAGCACATGCAGATCTGATGCATCAAGTTTCTTAAAGAAAAAACATTTAGTCCGTGCAAAGTGTGTCTCTATCAAAATGACTTACCTGGATCATGTTAGAAGACAAATTCAAATTCTTCAAATTGGTCACAGTTTGCAAGGCTACACTTGGGAACTGTGTTATAAAGTTTTTGGATAAATCTAATTTTTCTAGTGATGCAACTCCTTCAAAGACATCACTGTTCATTTTTGAAAGTCGGTTTCCACCTAAATCGATTTCCTTGAGATTTCTAAGTCTAGCAAATGCAGCACCTTCAATATTCTTGATACGATTCGATCTTAGGTCGATTATTTCCAAAGTCGGTTGAGCAGCAAAGGCCTCGTATTTCAAGTGAACTATAAAAGAAATTGATATAAACTACACGTGACACAGGATCGGAGCTTTATCTTCCTACCTATATAGTTGTACGTTAATGATAATCGTTTCAAGGCTTCTGGTCCGTTCAAGGAGGTTGATGGAACAGATAGTAGGTAGTTCCTATCCAAGTAGAGCTCCTGCAAGATTTATTAAAGTTTTTATTTTTAAGATTAGGCTGCATGACAAGTATTTAAATTTTTTGTTTGCTTCATGGTGTGCAAAATTCTTTAATTCGTTTTGAAATTGAAGCATTGTTTCTTGAAATGAATCAGTTTTAACAATAGATACAAAGCAATTGATATTAGATTGAGTTTTGTTAAAACAATTGTAATTGCTTTTATTCCAATTCGTCGTGCCATTTGTTTATTGAGTTGCAAACTATGTAATTCTTACATAGCCAATTTTGTATGGACGACACCTACGTGGCGTTCACCTCTTATCAAGAATTGTCTTGTTCATGACTAGTTAAAATGCGCAAAATGTACAAAAAGAATGCTAACGTTAAGTGCACTTTCATATGTTTATTGGAAATGCTATGAATGTGATTAGCATTTTGCATTTCCAAGAAAATCATTCCCGTTCAAGAGTCCGTTACAAATTTTTTCTTATCGATTCAAAACGTTTTATGTATGACAAGTTCTAATGAGTATCGTCTATGCATACCTGAAGCTTTCCACAGCCTTTCACTAAGCCCTCTTCAATGGATTTGATTTTGTTTCCAGACAAATCGAGTATTTGCAAATTTTTAAGTGAATGGAATTCAGCAGTGGAAAAGATCGGATTCAAGCTATCACCAAGCAAGTTGTCCGCCAAACGAAGTTCGGTTAATGTATCCTATAATGGAAGAATAATAAATAAATTATAGTTATTAATTTTAGTTTTGTCAAATACATACACGGATGCCGAAGAAAACCTTTTCGGACAGACGACGTACGGAGTTGTGGGAAAAATCCAGTTTTTTGATTGGTAGCTGAAGTGTTCCGAAGGCCTAGTGATTGGAATTAGTGAAGAATTCATTTTAGACTAATTTGAAAGAATCAATTCAATAAAACCTACCTGAGTTGGTAGCACCTGTTGGCCACTGAATCGTTGAGAGAATGCAATTATTGGTGCACCAAATGGTAGCTGTGGTGCTTCACCATGAAACACCACTTGATCGCAATCCATTGCAACAGCACCGAGTGGGCCGTTTGTTCCAAGAATTTCAACATTACACCTTTAATTGTAATTGTGAATAATTGAAATCACTAAGATGTTTCAGAAGATTGCTTTGAAAGACAATTTTCTAAATGGTTTGTACTTACCGACACGGAAACCTCAGAGATGGACTTAATTCTGGGCATGGACGCCATCCGTTCACAACCGCAACTAGAAGAAGTACTAGTCCTATAGTATACCGACACGTTCGTGTCATTTTAACCTGAAAAGAAGTAATATAAAATGAGCACCTTTTATCGATACATTGTTATTAGAAAATTGGTCAAGTTTCGCTCAAAATCAGAGGTGAGTTGAGCTCAATGACCCTAAAGAAGAACAAAGTGCCAGCAGTTCAATATTTACTTAAGTGGGCTTGTTTCTGAGTCTTTACTTTATATACCAGGTGTGTTGGATTTAATTGCAGATGACTAAAATGAGCATCCGCTTGTTACGGTCATTGCACAACTTCTAGACCATCGTCGGTCATTGCTTGTTTCTTGTAAAATTTACTTCTTCTTCAGCTTACAACTCAACCGTGTAAAGTGTGCATTGTCTATGTCAGGTAATTAGTACCAAGTGTAAGAGAGCACTTCATAACAAAGCAAAATTTTGTAATTTAACAATTTTAATTTTGTAATTTTATAAGGTAAGGTTCGTCGTGCAAATTTCACTTTCAAGCATTTAACCATATTTTGAAGTCAATCTAAAGTGGATCGTGTTCTTGGTAAATGAGTTTTGGAAAATGTTAAAGAACGCTCCTGTCCACAACTCCTTAAGTGACATAAATCGAAAATTTTCTTAACGTTCATGAAACATTTCTCAAGCTCAAGCTCAAGGTTAATTAGATGTAGTAAAAAAGTTTGCACTTCATTTAAATTTTACTTCCTATGCTTATTTTGGGAGTTGGAGTTTTTTAACAAAGTACACATACATATATATAGGTTGCTCAATAACACCTTGTTATCTTGAAGACAATGAGTTCGTCAGAAGGAGCTTTTAAGTGTGCAGTAATACAAAAATGAGAAATTAATTATATCTGATTGAAAAGCTTTTAACGAATCAAAAGTTATGTAACAAAATTTTTCATGTTATTGGATCTAGATCAAATGGAGAAGTATATAATTATTAATTTAAATCTGGTTATAACTAAAGCTGCTGATTGTTAACTCAGTGAACTTAATTAAATGCTGTGAAAATGAAATGAAACTAATCCGGCACACCAATTCTCACGAAATAATATTGACCAAGTTTCGACATTTCTGATGGAAGTTTTGTAATCAAATTTCAGCTGTCTATGATTTAATCATATCCACAATCCATAATCTTCAATTTCTGCAATAAGTTTCAAATTGTTAAGATTCTCTGCATTGTCTTGGAGTTTTTTTTTTTAAATTGTTAATTCAGTTTGGAAGTTGACGTCGTACGTGCCAGGATTTGTATCCCATTTCCCTGGTTTTACAGACAATTGTCTGGGCCACAAGATCGTCCAACCTATCCAAGAAACTCATTTTTCATGATGTTATAGCAACTAAAGTCAACTTGATGCAAATTGTGGTAAGAACGTGATAAGAATTGAACAAGCCATTGCAAAATTTTTAACCCTGAAATGTTTACTGGTCAATATTTTTGCTTCGAGAGTATATTTATAGAATCATAAGACGAAGTCATCTGCAGCCTTGAAATTGTGGATCGTTTGCACAATTTCTAAACCTTCTTCTTTATCATTGTTAACAATAAGAATAATTTCATACAGTTCTCACGGATTCGTGAAACAAGAGACTGTTAAGGATTTAACTCAGGGGCATTCATTATTGTAAAAGAGATAACTATACCAGTATGAATTTAGACCACCATCCGTCATTGTTGAATCATTACAGTCGTCATGTACAATCTGCCAAAATTCTTTGATTGACTCAAGTACAAATTTCTTAAATGATTATTAGCAGTATTTGCAAATTACATTGTTATGCAATGTTCAATTGCTACAACAAATATTATTCAATTAAGTAGAAAGAAACCTTCACGAAATTTAACTTATCGTTTATCTTAATAAAACCATTCGAAAAACCTTCAAAACCTAATAAAAGCATCTCTGCAAATCGAGTTGTGTTAAAACAACAAATTTTCCAATAAATCCGAGTTTTGGAGATCTTTGACTTTGACCTTCTTTGCAATGGATGGACTTTGTTAAATTTAAGATAATGTATAAAGAAATTACTTGAGTTTCTCAATATTTTCTCAGGTAATTAGCTTGAAAGATATAAAAGTATTTCGTTCCAAAAAGACCAAGGGTGCCTTTCATGGGAAGAAAATATTTATATTCTTTTTTTCAATAAAACAACGGAAGAGTTTTCGATTGCATAATTTAAATATTTTCCGAAAAATTTGAGTTAAATATAGAGAATCCTCAAGGTTTCTGGTTAACGATATTAGGTCAATGATTTGTCGTTTCAAGAAAAGAGAATATTTTGTCAGTTTCCCTTAATTATATTAATAACATCTGTGCTTTGTGTGATCGTGTTTGGAAAAAATTTATTTTGAAATTTATTTGAAACAAAATACGGTTTCTTGTTAGTGGTCATTTTGGTTATATTACATATAAACTTTTAAAGCTTCTTGCAACTGGACATAAATTACTTCTATAATGTTTGACAATAAGAAAACAGTTTTCATGTCTTCCATTGTTTTTTGAATAAAACCAGTAAAGATGGCATGCAATTCAAATCTTGCGTTTTCAATGTAACACCCTGTATAAATTCGCAATCGAAGAAGTTTTCTAAGAAGTCATCGATCTGATGTCATCGAACAAATCGCATGTGACACATAACAATAATGTTAAAAGTGCTAACTTTCACAATGAAAATTCAAAAAAGAATTGTCATGTTTATTGCCTATCATACGAAACTTGTATTTAAAGCATTTGCGCACATGTTATTTACGTTTCTGTTAAGTTGGTACTTGTGAAAAGTATCGCCTTCAATGAAAATGTTAATTAAATAATTTATGGAATTTTTTAAAGAAATTTTCCACCGTAGGTATAACTTCGTGGTACATCAATTTCTCCTCAGGAGGTTATTTCGTAGGTTAATCTGTTTTGAAGGAATGATCTTCTAGAGATACCTCTCTTGATCAGATACTACCTGCGTTGGATGATGATATGGAGACGGCTTTATAGCTTCAAAAAAACGTACGAAAAATGCGAAAATGAAAGACATAAATAAATTGTGCTACTTTCTCGAAGGAATTTACTTGAAACTTGTGAAAACCAGACGTTTCGTTTGTAGTTTTTCAATTTTGTTGAATCAATAACATAAATACAAGTGATGCATCAAACATTGTTTATTACTTCTAATTGTGATTTAAGACCTTAGAACTTCATGATATGAGAAGCAGGCACTTCCATTCATTATTAAGTTATTCAGGACGATTCATAGCTTTTAATTTCATTTAAAATCAAAAACAAATATTTGAAATGGAAATTTGTTAAATTTCAGTGTCACTACTCTCATACATATTTATGAATTACTGATGTTTATCTAAAACAAAAATTAAAATTCATTAACAATATTATGAATAAATCAAAGTCTCGTAAAAATTATTGAAAGTGAAATGACTTTTGTTTGATTGAATCAGTTGCGTGAGAAAATTTATTCGGAGTGTTTAATGGATGCAACGTTTTTAAATTCGGAGTCACTTAATAAGTTGTTTATCATAAAAATTCCATTAATGTTACACAATTTACTTATATGATGCATTTCCTGTCGTCGACGAGGATTAGACTAGGTCATGGTTTACTATTTTGTGGACAAACCGTACATGTACTAAAACTGTAAAGATATGATATAGACTTGTAAAGATATATCACAAAATCAAAACCATGTTTTGTTTATTTGTGAGAAAGTTATAGCCTTATAGTGATAAATGATTCGGTCACTTTTACTTTAAATAAAGAATGTAATGGGTTGCAAATTTCACCTGAGCAATCATCGTTTACATCACAAACATTCCGAGGAATGCCTCATAACCATATTTTTATTACCATGTGTCTTAAGTAAGATCACAGTTCATCACAATTAATCACATAAAGAGATGCCTCTCAATTAAGCCTTATAATATCTTCTCCAAATGAAAAGTTTATATAATGAGATTCACATCAAGTATGACCAAACTAAGTTTTTTCCACAAAAACACTTGCTGTGCTGATCATTACGATCTTTCAACTTTATGAAGAACTGCAAACTGCATATTTGTCGAAGCTCATCTTCTGAAGATCTCTCGCTGAGCTGGAACCGTGTCAAATTTTCTAATAACTTTCATTGCATGGAAGAAATTCATGTTTTCTTTCGCGGTAAAATTTATGAACATGTAATTATTTTTTATTGCTAGAAACTTCAATAATTAATTACGTAAAATTATTTTCTTAAATTCCTCACACACGTTAATTTATCATTGTTTTCGATACATGAACACAAATCGTTAATGAGTAACGCTAATAAATATAAATTTTCTTTTTCTTTTCGCATTGTGAAAATGATGAGACGAAAAACTCATCCTTTCACGCATGATATCCCTAATTAAAGAAAATGGTCTTGTGTGGATGTGCACGCACGTTTTTTGTATGGAGAAAATAATATTTGTCAAATTTCCCCTTTTTAACAACAACAACAAACAACAAACGGGACAAACGATTTCACGTACATTTTCATTGATTATGTCAAATGTTGAAATATTTTTGTGTAAACAATTTGGAAAATGTTGACATCAACCAAAATCCGAAAGAATTCAGCGTGAAATGTTTGTTGTCAACATTAGACAACATTGTTAGAATTTGATTATTAAATTTTATTACAGCAAGTGAATTGAAATTACTTTTTTTAATTGCAAAATGGAGCAGGTGTAAAACCACAACCCACGAAGTAAAAGTATGTTGTAAAATAGCACGGTTTCTCACAACAGACGCTGAGTAAGTTGAACTTTTGAGCGTTTAAACCACGCTTCCGGTTGCTATTTGCAATTGCCTTACATTAGCAAACAAACAATTTAAGTTCAATGATAATTTTGAATACGAAAAAATCATTTCCTTAAATGATTTTTTTGAATTTTTCATAAATATTTTTTTAATTTGAAACAAGGGCGAATATTTTCTTAAAGAAGGCGGTTGCTCAAAGTGTTTTGTTCTCGTAGAGAAACACAAATTTTGTTTATCTTATTGATTAATAATTGAGGAATTATCCAATCAAGGTTAAGCGAAAATATTACGCGGGTAATCTGGTGAAAATCTAGCTTGGAAGTTTGGAATTTTGGCGGAACTTAAAGAAAACATTTTAAGTTTCCGGAAGCCGTATCCTCATTGCCTAAAACAACTGACTAACTCTTCAGAGAGTTTCTTATGGCATCCTATGAGTCACTGCAGCACGCTGAAGGAAACATTCACCGACATTCCTCGAAACTGACAGACAAGTAGGTGCAGACGACACAAAAGTACTGCAAATGTCAAAGACGGATCAAGACAATCACCTCGCCACAAATCAAAGTTTCGTCTCAGCCCCAGAATTGGGGCACGTTGGAGCAGTGGAGATTTACATTCAACAGGTATCTATTTCGAAACGGTTTCTCCATTTTACCTCGCGCAGATTTATGTGGATCGTGAGAGTTTATCATAAACAGTAAGTGAGCTTTTCGTCTAGTACAAGTAAATATTAGAATGGAGACAAACTTGATTCGGTTTATTTTTATTCACAAAATCAAACAACTCCAAGGTGGGAAAAAAATGTTCAATGCTTCACGTGAAATTATGTGAACCGTTTCAAGAAAAGCTACTTGATTTTTGATGCAGGTTTTCAACGAGACAGTAAACTTGAAGAAAGAATTGTTTTTGAACTATTTCATTCAGAGTTAGTAATAATTAGAGACAAAATCACGTTTCAAGAGATTTCTACGTTACTCAGTGACGTAGTATAAACAACGTGATTTGACGCCTTGATTAACCTCATTTGAATAACACAAAATTTAGCTTTGTAAAGGTCAATGATTGCAATTTGAAATTTGCATAAATCATATCAAATAGCGGTTTGAATGAATGCATAAATTTTCAAGACAAGGTTTCTGTAACAAAACGCACATATTTAATCATTCTAAACTAACGTTATAAAGAGTTAAGAGGTTATAAAACATTTTGTACAATAGATGTGACGAAAGTTGTCAAATGAAAATTTTGTTCTGAGCTTTTATCACAACAATTCGATAAACCACTTAATTTGCATACGAATTCTAGGTGGTTTTTTGATGATTCAAGCACACCCTTGTGAAAATATAATTTTTTTTCAATATTCAAATGATTTAAAAGTTTAATTTTTTACCTCTTGCAAATTGTTATTGACACAATAAACATCAAGACTTGATTTTGATTTATGTACAAGATCAACGTGATACATTAGAGCCACTCCCGAACAGCAGAACGGCCTTCAAGATTGTGATTTGTAAGATCAATCTCATTTCTTTGACACATATCTTCAACATATCTTGGAACTTGTTTTTGTCACATTTGCTCCAATTACCACAACTAGATTTACCTTTAATACCATCAAAAACACATTAGTTTTATGACTATGTAATATTTTAAACAAATAACTAAGGACGTATTTTGAGTGTAAGGCTCAGTGCATTGTCCAAATGGTAGCAGTAGAAGCTTCGACAGATAAAATGTATTAAATCTAGTGTATTCTGTGTATTCAAATTATTTCAAACTGCTACAGTTTGAAGTATATAGCATAGATCAAAGTATGCAAAATCACATTTTAATGGGTCGTTTATCTATGTTGAACCTGTTCTAACTAGCCATTGTGTTGTAACAAATTATATTAGTAACTGGCTTGTGAAGTTTTTCCTAATTAGAAGTTTCAAAATGCTTCAAAACACGAAACAAAACACAAATAAATTAACTCACCTGGAAAATGAGAGTACCTACTGTAATGAGTAGGTGTTGTGTCAAGGTGAATAGAGAAAAATATTTGCAAGAATTTCATTCAAGACAAGTAGTTTGAATGAAATGGAACTTAAACCACTTGGCATAACAGATCTGTTTATCGAGATACTATTCTTGTAGCTAAAGATAATCGAACCACATTCTTACAAGTTTTCAAGAAATCGCTGACGTCAAATTTCTACCTGCGATTCAGCTATTGATTTTAACATGAAAACACACAGTTTCATGTAAGTATCTCATTGAAAGTTATTAACTCAAGTTATTAAAATTATAATCCACATAATTTTGACATAATGAAACGTGATGAAAGTCCAAAATCAACTTGACCATTGAAGAAACCGGATAAGAAAATATTAACAACAATAAATAATACCCAAAATCTTTTTGGTGATACTTAAGAACAACTTTCCAAAACCACTTTCATGAGAGAAGAACCTAACAACGAAAAACCTTTTTTAATTTGACTTTTACTTACCTTCAAGGAGGATCCTACATACTTCAGTGAAAGGTTAAGAGAGTATTAATGAAAAATCTATCACTATATCTCATAATTATGTTTAATATATACATTAGTGGAATTAATCTGGACACTTTTGTAAAACGTTATGTTTTTTAAAGTTACGAGTAAGATAATAAGGATTACGAGTAAGGTAATTTGTACTATATTATTACTTTGACTATTTTTATCTTAAACTATGATTGTTTTTCTAATTATTACAACATAAATTACTATTAATATGTTTTGAGTTTTTCCTTTAAAAAATTGAAAACAGTGTGTGTCTCAAATAAGCATATTTCGTTTGAAATTTGTGAGGAACGGCAGCACTAAAAAGTCCCGTTATGTCAACGAGACAATCTGGGAATGCCTTCTTATTTTTATTCACTTTTTACTAATTTTGATATAGTTACTAATTTTTTGTTTTCCGGCATTTTATGTGTTTGAATTTTGTACTGACTAGTTGAATTAAGTTAGGTTAAAATAAAACTGTTTAAATAAAACTGTAAACTGAAATAAATACAATCATAATGGATATATAATAAATAAATGAAGAATTTATAAATTTTTTTTGAAGTGACCAGAATTAATTCCACTAGTGTACAATATTGACAAACAATTATAAAATGAAAATTTTAATATTAGTCACAAATATCCGCATTTTTGTTGGATTGACACTTTGGGTTTGAAAGGTCTTACGAACACCTTTAACCACAGAACAAGGTTAACAAATCAATGTCAATGGCAGTTGAAAAAATTTGCAATTGTCACTGACAAATTATTTAGTATGACGGAAGTGAGTTTTGTTAAAAAATAAAATTCTTAAAAAATTTATTTTGATTGCAAATGAAACAAAGACATTTGCATAATCCAACCACAAAACGGTAAGTGAATCTCTCAAATCCCAAACTGATGATGATCAGTTAAAGTTGGAGATAAACATCATCAAGTTAATTCCATTGACAACAAAAACCCGATTCTGGGTATTCGTCAATCAGGTGTTTCTTTTTACGAAAACCTCGTAGATGCTTTTAAAATAAAACTTTTCGGATGATCTCACTATATCAGATAAACCGGTTGAATAGCAGTTAATTTTGTTAAAACTGTTCAATCAATAGAGGAAAGATTACCTTTTGTATGAGGTACGTAACCTCGGATGTAGATACAGATATCTCGTGTCAAATGGCAGAGGTCAGGATTTTTGTCCAGTTTTTGACCACATTTTGTCAAGATATTTAGATATTCCAAAAGCAAACAGATCTGATTAAAATTATTTTCATAAATAATTCATATAAAATTAATAAAGCTACAAATACCTTATATGAAATAAGTAAATTGTGAAAAAATTGAATTTTTAGTTAATCATTTGAAAATAACCACCTAGTTGCAGACGATTCAGTGCCTTTAATTGAGGAAACAAGACACAAAAACTGGACACTAAAAACTTGCGCATCAACTTTGATTCAAGTTTTCATAAGATTTTTCCAAGACGATACTAGTCAATCCACGTCGTTAATAGTTTTATATAAAACCAGTAACATCATTCGACATCAATTACAGTTTTTATATGTGAAATTCCTGGAATTTTTGTAAAATGTCGAATCAAAAATGAATAATTGTTTCCAACGACCAACAGAATGCGTGGGTAAAAACAACAAAATATCTATACAGATAAAGTGAAATACATAAATAAATTACTTAGTTGGACAACTGCATTTAACGCCCAACTACCTTTTGAGGCTTTCAAAAGCATGCCGAGGTGGTACGTACCCTTAATTACTAACCACTCGTTCAGGTTTCAAAAGGAATTCGAGGTAAATTTTCGTGATATTTTCTTGTTATTTTATTTTCATTTCAATGTTAACTATGACCGGTTTCGGTTTGTATTAACTCGCTAGTTAACTATTCGAACCTCCGGCTTTAAGTTGTTATTTATAAAGAGTTTTGCAATTTGATACAACGTATAGATACGTTCGAGATACATATGTTTCTACAAAATCTAGTTTGTGGTTGGTTTTTTGTGGACAAACCTATTGCAGACATCTGCAGCTGCAATCAGATACAATGCAGCTATAAAATAGTATCCACATGAACACTGCAACTTTATAATCAAATTAAATCATGTACTTTTTTATTGGTCATCCAATACTCGTGTTATAGACGAAATCAGTATCCTGTAGAATATGTCAAAAGGTTTAAAACATCTCATATTCATTGTGTGGCTAAAATCTTAATCTGAAAGATGGAAACACAAATAACTTCAAAAACTATAGAATGATGTCTTCATAACACCTTCAAAATCGTAACAATGTGAAATGGTAAAGAAGAAATTATATAAAATTGTACAGGAAGTCTGTAAAGCTTTAATTTGCATTTCAATTATTCACGAATGAGATGAGATCGCAGGTAGGCGCCATCATTATAGATTTTCGTGAAAATTAAGTTTCATTTCAAGACAAACAATCTTGAATTTAAGAAATACTTCTTACAGTTACGTACGATACTTCAAATACCGGAAACATAGAAGTGTGATTTCACTTTCAGTTTGTTGAAAATTAAAAGAAATTCTACGGTTGTGATTTTGACGTTTTCAGTTCGCTTATATAGAACGAGCATTACTAGAATGGAACGCTATTAAACGTTATGGGGTTTTGTTTCTTATTAAAAACAGATAAGTCTTATTGCTGTTGAGGAATTAGGACAATTAATTTTTGTGTTATTAGACCGTTTCTTTCGGATTTAATGTTCCACAAATTTAATTAAACAAAAGCTGGAATGAACACATTTTGTACACAATGTTCCGTAGAACAAATTGAATGCTTTGATCGCAATCGAATTACTTAGAGATCAGTTGAAAAATCAGTTGAGTATCTTAATTTTTAAGGTACCGTGACAACGGAACCCTATTAATATGACTTCGCTGTCCGTTCGTCTGCCACAGGGCTGCATCGCTTGAACTATAAAAGGTCGACACTTCAAATTTTCACAAAGTGTGTAATATTAAGATCTGCTTTTTTATGGTGCTGTGGAACCCTTTGTGTGTGGGTCTTACTCACACTTGCCCACTTTGCTTTTTGCTTATACTCTTAATAAATGCATACGATCTTGTGGCTCAACTTAATTTTCGATGAAATGCATCTCAAAACTTTTAAAATTTCTCAAAAATTGTTGCCGCCAAAATAATGAAAGCAATTAAACGTTCCAAAAATTTTAAATTACAACTTTCTTATTTTTATAATTAATGAAAAAGATTTAAATATTCAATGGTTTCAATGTGATATTTTCAAAAGTATTTAGTAAAATTTGGAACATGATAAAACGTAGTAATTAAAAACGAGATTTTGATCAAAATAACTATCAGAAATTTTTTAATTTTGCAATTTTTATAATGATTTTAAAGACATTTTGAGTCTTGCAATTTCCTTTGAAGTTTTCAAAAGACAATGTTGAATAGAAAATGTGAACAAATTTTGTAAGAAATCGCTAAGATTTGTTACTAAATTACTCAACAACAAATTGACTGAGGTGTTTCTTAAAAAATAGTAATTTCAACAATGATTCTAAGGAGTCTGCAAAAATTATTTTTAAATTTACTAAGCAATTTAAGAAGAATTTTAATTCATTTCCGCGTTTTAAGAACTGGTTCATACAATTAAATTTGCTTAGAAGGCAAAACAACACCCAGTGAGGCCAAAAAATCACTCACGTTAGAAGAAATCTTTACGTAATTCAAAATATTGGTCAAATGAGATCACCAAACTATGTGGTTCATCCAGTTTTGGTTTTCTTACATTATTTTTTATCCGCGTTCTGTTGTTTTCTTCTACTTCAATGACCTTTAAGTGTGTAGGAGAGAATAAAAGCAATTTTTAAAACATCATCTTAAGAAAATCCAAGTCACAATATCCCAAGAAGTTATAAAAATGCTATTCACGATGAATAAAAATATCAGAAACCGAACACGACCGCATCATCAAAAGTGCCAGTAAACCCACGGCGTTGTCTACATTGCTCCAGCGCCCCAGGGTCTCTGTACTTTGGAGCATCTTCAGTCATCGTAACCAGTGAAGAATTTCAGTCTCTTCTTGCTCACCTGTACACAATAAAGCTGTGATGTTGAGGTATTTCTCAAGTGAATTCTTTTATTTTCATTTCTCTTTACGAAATAATTCCGGTCAATTTAACGAGTTGGTATTTGAATGGATCATAAATTGTGTCAAAATATTCTCTGGCCATTCATTTAATGCCGAGAAAAATCTTTGAATAATAGGTAAGACTGCCGAAATTTGAGGTATTTTCTTTAATGAAGCAAATAAATTTAATTGAAAATAATTTTGATTTTGAATGACGACAAAAATTTCAAGCTTCCGGTCATGAAATGGTGAGTGGTTGGATGTAAAGTTAATTATATCACTTTATCAGTTATTAATCTCAAGTCTGCACGAAGTTCTTTTCTATGTAGATATATTATAGAAACCTTACAGTAACTGCAAAGTTGAAGAAATGCAGATGGATAGTTAATCTCTCAAGAGTTGTAGCTGATTTCAAGCACTTCTCGGTATGATAACGCACATATCGTGAATAGCTAGAGGAAGTCATTGATCCATAGAAGCATGAAACGCTCAATGATTGCACATCGATTGATATGCTAAAGTGAACCTTATGTGTGGATTGATATGCGAGGAGCATATTGCGAATAACAAGAAAAATTGCAATAAAACCAATCAACCAACGATTGCTTGCAGTTGTACATATAGTCCTAGTGAAAGAATGCGAATTCAAATTACATATAAATGAACTACGGCTATCTTCTTGTGCGGTATACCATCACAATCATTTCTTAAATTTTAACATTTCCGACTGTTTTTCAAATTGATGAATGCGTCTACGGAAAGTTTCAATTCAAACATCTTCACAGACTACTCTACTTCAGACAATGCACCGTGCAATGTAGGTCGATGCAATGCAATGTGAAATGCACATGAAATGCACACAAAATGCACAACGCAAAAGTGATGCGTTATATAGTGCCCTTGGGTGATTTATTTACGGATATCAGCAGCATTTCTTTCCGTAAAAAGAAGTATTTCCTTAACATGATCTTGTAGAACTTGATTTTCTTACTACATGCATTTTTATTTTCTTATTATATTGCAGGAAAAATACATTTCTATGAGTTATCACCTTTTCTATATCCAAACGTGTTTCGAAGATTCTCCAATCTGATGTGATTGCTGTTAGTTAACAAACTTTTTAATTTATTATTTCAGAAAATATTAAAAATTCACTGCTAAAAATAAATTATCACTTCGAAAACATTCGGATGTTGGAAAGTAACAAAACAAAATCTCAAAAATTGGGACACACTTTCCGAAATTCGGTACTTTAAATCGAGAAAAATAAGTTGCAATTCGAAAGAAAATTTAATAAAATTAAACTATTTTTAAGATTTATCTATTCTCAAAGGTAAAACTAAGTAAACACGAAACTTAAGTTCATTGAGTTTAACTCGAAATTGATGCTCGTTTGACCGGATCTTCTTATAACACTGTGTGCACAATTTTAACGGTAGTTCATCATAATTTCCTACTATTATTAACACATAATTGTCCGACCGCAAGATTACAGAAACCAAAATAGGCCAAATCCAATCGAGTAATATCATTCACTGACGAAGCACGGAACAAGGTAAATTGACGCCGTCACTTCCAAACCACTCGACCGACTCTGAGCAACTAAAACCGTATCTCAGGTTTATTCAGGTACCTAGGTATAGGCATTCAATCTAGTATTGGTAAGTTGGCTTTCTTGATGAGTGCTCAAAGTAGAACTGAAGGAGAGTTTTTCGTGTTACAGGTTTAGGTTTCCCATCTATGAATGCTCATTGCCTTAAACGTATCTTTGGCATGAAATGAAGAATTTATTTGAGATAGTCCATGGACAGACGGGTTACTGGATTCGGAGTTTAAAAGTCGACCAGTTGGTCGTTCCTTTTCTCGAATCTTTCGAATAGTAGAATAAACAAAATCACTTCCAAAATACTCAATTTAAGATAATTCAAAGGTGATATGTTAGTACTGGTAGTTGTTTACTCTCTTCAGCCGCAACTTGTTATTTGTATCGCTTGGTAAATGTCAAATGAATTAGGCAAACTTTGCCATGCACCAAGTGCTGGTGCTTTTGGTAAACAAACCATGAGCATTTCAATCTGGTTTCTTGATTTAGTTATTCTGTATTGGTGAGATGCTTATGAATCTATAAATTGCAATTACACAACCTCAAGATATCGTGAACCTTCAACTCATCCTCGGTGCAGCAGTACAGGAAGTTTTCAAAATTTGAACTGTTAAGGTTGTGTTTTCATAATTTTTGTCAACAGCTGACCTTCATGTGATATACATACATACCATGTATGATATGACTGATGATTTTACAAAGTTTTGCCCAACCCGATTTTATACTGGACAAACTTGCTTCGGTGTGGCCAAGATTCAAGGAAGACAGAAGGTACACTGGTCGAAGACGTGCCATTAACCTAAATTCTGGAAAAACTGTTCGAATTTTTAAGATGCAGTTCGCGGTGCGAAAATGTTTTCTTGCACATTTTCCAAAAATGTCACTGACGTGCTAAATGCTCTAGAAGTCTCGAAAATTGAGCTTTAAGAAATTAATTCAACAATTTAACATAATGAGAATAATGTTGGTAAAAGAAGAGTGTCTTGAACTTGTATTCTTATAATTAACTTTACTGTTATTCAATCACCAGCTCTGAGAAAATGTCCAACACATGATGACAAGTCGCAATGTTGCAAATTGCAAATGCAGTTTTGTTTCTAACAACTGCAGCTGTGTTTAGTCGCAAACATTTGGGTGTGGTTGGAGAATGCAACATGTTAGAATGCACTGAATGACCGTGGATGTGGATTTGAGGTAAGAAATGAATCCATTTGCAGTTGCACTTTGTTTACAATTCATTCACACCTGGATCCAGTGTGGTTGGTTAAAGTGACCCAAATGATAACGCTCCATTCAGCTCTAACTGGTTTTCGTTCCAAATTCAACATTTTTGACTTCTCAAGATTCTATCTGGAGCTTCGTTCATCTTGTCTTCCTACTCACGTTCTTGGGGTTTGTCCGGTGCCATTATCACCTCTGCATTTAGACGCGTCTCCGAAATCAGGGCAAAGCTGTGTTATGCACAGATATTCAAAAAAAATTTTTGAAATCTGATTATCCGGTTCATAGCGGAAGTCGAAAGTGTTTTGAGGCGCCAAATAACAAACCACAGCTAATACGCCCAGTCATTTTGTTGACTATTTTCTTTCATTTTGCCATTACTACGAGACAAATTATTGCCTCTAAAGCTCGTGCGAGGAATGCTTACGTAGTAAGAAATCTGAAAAGCATCTTTCGAGTGAAATTTCTATACACATATCGTTTGATGACATCTTTAAAAGGCGTCGTAACACCTTTATGTGCGAAAAGTTTATGTCAAACCAAGCCCTGGAAAATGTTAATGAAAAACCGTTTCTTTTTGGGCAGGCATCTCGTCGTACTTGACGCGCACGTTCATATTTGGGTGATGACTACAAAGTTTCTCGCTTTGGAAAATTAATTGTTTCCATAACAAAATGACGTTTTTCAGATTCTGTTTGTCTGAAGCTCCAAATTTCTCAAAGATAATTCACCACTGAAAGATTGTACGAAAACGAGCAGTACTTCCCTTGACAACAGTAAACATGTTGTCCAGCTTGTAGTTATTGTCGGTGCTTTCTTTAAGCATAATTAACTTTTCCCATATTCCCTGTACGTTCTTAAGAATCACGTTTTTCTCAACGTTCCAATCAAACGGCTTCATGGAATGCAACTCATTTGCATATTAAATTCCACTTAACTGCACCTTTCCAACGTGACAAAGAACTGACCATGCGTAGGAACAGAAAACGATTTGTTCTTGTTCTTGGCGTTATAGACATGTTATGATTAACAGTTATTGGAAAATTTTTGTAAGATAAATATTAACAAGTTGTCTTTTATAAAATTATCGATAGGTTTAAAGCCCTGAACCCTTCAACTCAACTTTGAAAGGATAAAACCTTTTTCCAGAAAAATATATCTTCTTCCAAATACGTTAAACCTTTCTTGATAGGTCCGGACTGGTTAGATAATCCAAATTTGAATATATATCACGCCTAACGGTAATAGATCTACCGTTAAAGAAATATATGGTGCCTAAACTTTTACTTTTTGGTGTGTTTTATTCAAAAAGCTTTTCTAGGAATATGTAACAAAATGACGCTTTACGCAACTTCCTCATGAGATTTATGGAAAACCACAAAAATTACATGAACGGAACGTAAAAATTTGAAAACATTTCGGGTGCGGTTATGCTTTATGGGAAGTTTCCATAAAATGGGCGACTTTGTAGTTCACTAATTTACCTAAAATCGTGTTAAAGTGATTTTTTCAAATTTAAAAGAAATAATTGCCCCTTTCCGAAGTGAAAGTCCGAAGGAAAATTTTATTGTTTTTTGAAAATTCGTCTCAACAATAGTTGGAAAATTCCCGAAGTGCATGTTTATTGTAGAACAAAGTTTACATGAAAATCAAAATCATCGAATGAATGAATTTTCACACGCAAATTGAAATGAAAAATCGCACAGTGCATTTGTTTCAAACGTAATTTTTATTGAAGCGTTTCGGAAAATTTGCAAAAATTTCCCACAACTTTTGTAGTCTGACATGCAACATTATTCCAAAAAATAAAGTGGGTATGCTATACAACATGTACATCGTTTTGAATTTGTTAACATTCGAAATGAGATAAAGTTTCTAAAATTTAATTGAAACCACTTTCTCGGGCTTCTGTTTTGGGTGGAGCTTTGGTGTTAATTTGCTGTTTGATTGATGATAGCTTCTTCGGACATGAGTTAGCATTTAATCAGATGTTGTCAAACACATTTCCATTTCGAACATTAGTTGAAATTGCTAAGATTCTCAAGAGGTAATCGTCGTTACATATTTTAGGGTTTAGCCAGTTTTATGTGTTCTTCTTTGAAAAGTCCTAAGATTCTGAAATGAGATTGAATTGCTACGATCTTGTAAACATAATCATCGTTGCATTAATGGTTTCTTTGGAGGATCCGTTACATCTTTTAGGGACCAGCATTCTGGTGATTTCTTGTTGGGGACACTTTGCAAATCTTCTCTTCTCCAATGATCTTGTGAGATTGCTTAGATTCTGAAATGAAATAGAATTAATAAGATCGTTTGATCTATTAAGAATGCTTTCCTTGGAGGATCCGTTACATCTTTTAGGGATCAGCGTTTTGGTGTTTTGTTATTTGAAAGGTTTTCTCCAGCTTCTGTCCAGTGATATTGGTTAATACTAATGCCAAGAGTAGCCATTCAACCTTTACAATCGGAAATAAGCAGGTGAAACCGTGAATCCGATTCACTTATTCACTTTTATCGCTCTAATTTGGTCATTCTCCATCGGACTTCAATTTAAATTTGGCAGTGATTAAATCTGGTTTATGAGACAAGAAGAAGAAGAAGAAAAAAAATATAACAAGTTAATGTCTTGAAATAGTCAATCAAAGACGGTTTCAGTTTCTTCTATAATTATTGGCCTGGATTTCTAACAATTCTTTAGAAAAAACGATTTCATCACAAGCTTTAATGGCAAGTTGAAGTCATACAAAGTGCGGAATGGAAAGTGCTTTTGAAAAGTACGATTGAAGTAAAAGTTGTAGAATTTTGGATGACAAACAAGTTTTGTGCCATATAAGTCGGTTTTTATCTTAATATGACACATGGCTTTATGAAAACTTTAACACGGATGGAGATAATATCCAAAAACAGAGAACACCGCCATGAATCACTCGTCCTCTGTAGTGATTCAAGTTTAAAAACATGGCGAGACATGCTTTAAAACTTTCAAGTTTTTACTGAAGACAAGCTTTGGACGTATAACTAATACCATGATAAAATTATAAATGAATGACATAAGTATTTAGTATCCTTTCTAGCTTTTGGCGTCGACAAAATTTAATTTTCCCCTTGTACAAACGTTTAAAATTTGTTCGGAAGTTTACTACTTACATACTTTATTTTTGACTTTATAATGTGTAGTAATATATGGTTTCAAATAAAAATTGAAAAACTTTCAATCGTCCAAATGATTTTTCACGAAATGACCATAAAAGCGACAAGACAAGGTGATATGAATTTTTTGTCGTTCAGCATTCACGCATTTGAATATTTCGGTGCATGTTTTGAATCAAATTGATTTGAATAACTTTATATAATCACCAAACTATGACCTTAAGACTTTATTGCTATTAATTAAGGCTGAATAAGATTTTGAAGATATTCAAACACATGATCGTGATCTTGAACATGTGCGACTTTGACAATACGTTTCGTTAAATATTTTTAACGTAAAAAAACATTTTGCATTGTATTCTTAATCACGTTTAGTTGGAGGTAATTTGAATGCATTTGTAATAGGTTATTAACTGTTTACATTCCATAATCCGACATCATCATGTCAAAAACGTTATAAGCCCTCATCTGTTGGGATTAACTGCCTTTTAAAGTGCCGTCTTGTGATTTATGGTAAGTGAAAGTGCCAAATCGTTGGATCAAAAACATTAAAATAAAATTAACATTTCTATTAGTGGCGATAAACAAATAGCCGATAGTATGACATTAACGTAACTTGTTTGTAACTATGTACATATTTTGCAGTTAAACTCATGAATCTCATGAACCTCATCGAGTCATTATCATTTACAAAATTGTACAAAATATTTTGAAAACTCCGAAAGTGAAAACTCTTGAAAATGCAAAAATTATCATGAACATTTTGAAATTAATGAAAATTAAACCACGCAGGCAAAATTTGACAAGACGAAGGAATCGAGAAGTTTCTGACAAAATTAAAAATTAAATTAAATTTTCGATGAAATTCGAAAAATTGAATTTTCAAAAACATTTTCGTAATAATTTAATGATAATTTTATTTGCTGCTACACGTACAGTAGTAGTAGTCCCTGAGGATGAAATTAATTTAAATATTTTTCCTTTAATTATCAGTTATTCTCTCAATTATCAATTAGCATACCCTAAGAATATTAAATTAAATAAAATTTTTGTTAACAATATTTTTCCAATTTTCAATTTTTTAACGTCTACGCATTCGTTTTAACATTTAAAAATTAAAAGGTTAAATATTTTTTATTTATTAATTTGTTTTTAATATAATAATTCGCATCTCAATTATTTAATATTTACAAAATTAATTAAATTTCGTATACAGAATTTGTTGTAATTTACACTTCATCGCCTTGCATAAATAAAAATTATCACTTAGAACTAAAATTAATTAAACAATAATTAGAAAAAATATATTTTCTCTTCATAGGATTCAGTGGGATAAAATTTTCATTAATTTTTAACTGGAATTTTAATTTTTATTAATTAATTTTCATTAAATTCGTTAGAAGGAACTTTTTTAATCAATCAACTCATGCTCACACTCGTTGCAAATCATTAATTTCTATACAAATTTCACACTTATGGAATGTTAATCAATTTAATTTAATTTAGTTTTAATTTGTTTTAATTTTTACATGGAAAAAGCATTAAATTTAAAAACAAAAATTTACAAAATCGATTTAATAAATTTACTTGGACTAGTTAAGACTTGTGACGAAATGACAGTGTACTGTGCGAGTGTGTCACATGCAGATGGCGACAACATTCGACTGTTTCACGTACAGATGGCGATCATTCATGTTTGGTTTGAGCCATTGCTAAATGTTCGTTTGAGCTTATGATGAACATTTAGTACAAACCAGTGGCAACTTCACAACGGAAATTACGTTTTCGTTGATGTCTCCATTTTCAATTTTGAATTTCAATGTGAAAGTTGATGGCTGCCATTTCAATTTTCGTTGAATGAAATATTTGCATTTCAAAATTTTCACGATTTTTCTTGTTTTCTTGTTGTTTTCTTACGTCGGTTTATGTGGTTTGTGTGTTTTATGTGTTTTTCGTGTTTTTCTCAACATGTTACGATGAAACTAGTTGGATTCCCTGCTGTTTTCGCTACTGCCTGGTAGATTTGGCTCATTATTTGAGCCTTGTCCAGTGGGGGCTGTAGCTGCTGCTGTAGATGTCACTTGAGTTGGGGCTGATTGTACTGGTGTCGTCGTAGTTGATTGATTAATCGTCTCAGCAGGTACTAATCCCTCTTTGACTCGTTTCTTCTGTTTCATTCGTCGATTTTGGAACCAGATTTTCACCTATTCCATTCCACCATCAAGTGAAATGTTTGATGGAAAATGGAAATGAAAAATGGTAAAAATCAAAATTAACACGAAATTATTATTTGTTTAGGTGGAAATTTTTCTACAAGTCATTCAAACAAATTCATTTTATACGTTTTATTTATGAAATTTTCTCAACTCACCTGTGTTTCATTCAGCTGCAGGGTATTTGCAATCTCGATTCTTCTTGCTCGGGTTAGATATCGATTAAAATGAAATTCCTTTTCTAATTCTGTCAATTGTTTATTTGTGAAATTTGTTCGTCCTGAATTATTGTTGTTATTATTGCTATTTCCTACTAGAAGCAAACTGCCTGTCGTCTGACCCGTCATTCCTCGGATTGGATCCATTTGCTGCCCTGGCATTTGATATTCATGCAGTGGTGGTGGAAGTTTTGGGGCTGAAATTGAAGATTTGTTCAAGATAACAGAAGTTTTTGTGATTATTTATTGATAATGTCAGTTAAATTGATGTGTTCTCGCAAATATCTGGAAAATTTTTAAAACTACGCTATTTTGGAGAGTAGCAAATAGAACAAACATTGGAAAAAAGTTTCATAATCAATTTTGTGGAGCGATAAAATGTTGCCAAGCTGTCTGATGAAGACTACGAGGTAAGAGTTAGTGATATCACGTTGTTATTAATAGATTTGTTAAGATTTTATCCGATGAGACAGTTTAGACTCGCTTTCCCTTGATATCCGTATTTTGAAAGGATAATTGACAAGACACAATGACAATAATGACCATACGGTCACCAAAAATTGCGTGTCATGAAGCCTTTCTATGGATAATCCCATTTGATTGTCTTCTGGCACGAAATCAAAGCTACAATTCTGTTTTTTTTTTCAAATAGTTTTACTGGTACTTCAGTCTATAACAAACAAAACTGACTTTAGTCAAACACAAACAGTCGTTCCCGTGTCTGATAACCTTTGTTTGTTCGGATAACAGTCACGTGAAGCTACTGGAATTCAAAATCAGATTGAAAACATTGCATTCACTCGATGCGGAAGTGCAGAACGTATTTAAATTGACGTTTTTTCGAATGACGACAGGATAACTGCGCGGATCTATTTGTGGGAAATTCGTGTCTCCTGATAAACCAAACTTTTTTGTTCCTATTTGCATTTGCACGAGCACATGCACGAGCCCGAGTTACCCTGACGGCGATAAGAATCCGTCGGTAAACAACCTGAACCATCGTCAGCTAATTTAAGCTGGAATGCAAAATAAAAACAAAAATGAGAAAAAATGGAAACCCGATAAAATGGTTAACCCGGGTAGAATGTATTTTCGGCTCAAGGTTGACACGCATCCACGCAAAACTACCAAAAACTTTTCGGGACACCGGTCAGACGGTTTTTCCATATTACCCATAATCCTTAGGGGTTTCCCTAGAAATGACTTCACTTCTTGAGTGACAGGAACCCCATCCCCCGCACTGGGGTATTAAACTGTTTATGGGGTAAAATAGTCCGGAGATTTTATCTCAACATTTTGAATGACATGCACACTAAAACAGAATTATATTTTCAACCGAAAAAAAATTTTTGATGCGTGTAGCATTGCATTTACATACACGAAACCCCATCGATTTTTGTTGTGGTCAAAATATGGAGGGGCAACTACCCCACGACCACGACTATAGTCGTAAAAGTTTTAGTTGAAGTCATTAAACGTTCGGGGTCGTACCCTTTGACAGACACGATGCAATAGAAATAATTCCGCACGTAATTGTTCTGAAATTATCGAAAATTAAAATTTTCTACTTAAAATTACCGCAATCCTTTTACGAGGGAACCCTTCCTTTTTCATTTTTGCATACAATTGATCTCGATAAGAGAAATTCTCCTTGAAAGGTTTTCTTCAAGGAAAACGTAACATATTGCTGGCGTCACCGCTTGTATCTGTTCCTTGAAGTGGAGCTAATCGGAAGCGACGTGGACATTAGGTATTGCGTGTTGCAAATGGAAGTTTGATCTTGATAAAGTGGAGCTTTCATTCAATAACGCTTTTATAATGCCATAAACTTTTATGAAGATGTTGATGGCAGGACTAGCTCTAAAATGACCAACACAAAATGAAGATTCGTTCCTATGATGAGAATGAGAATTTATATTGAATTGAAATAAAGAGTTCACCCGGATATTTTGATGGTCAAATTGTCCACCATTTAATTGTTGAATCAATAAGCCTGAATTTAACGAGCTTAACGAGGCGACGACTTATTAATCATCGTCACATCAACGGGAACATTTGATTGGTTCGTTTACTATTCGAAAAAAAGTAGTTGTCACAGCTTGGAATTTAGTATTTTCGGTGAGTAATTGTATCTATTAAGCCCCGAGAGACCATCACCCATTCCATCTTGAAAATTAAACGAATATTCATTGGACATCCACGTAACCAAACAAAGTTAGTGATAAATGAGCGTTAATTGAATGAAAACTTGGTCATTTTACTGAGCTGTTACAATTCACCATCTCTATATATGTACATAACCACGAAACATCCCCAAATGTCCAGATAAGCCCAGTATAGTTGTCATCGTTTAATTAATGGATGAGCTATGACTGCTAAAAACAAGCCAATGCTATTAAAACCCGATACAGTATTTTGTGGGATTTCAAAAGTTCAAATTGAATTAGAAGACAAAACAAACACAGCTACTGGTCGATCTGTTTTCATTTCGTTATCCACAATCACACATGAGCTGCATGATTTATTTAACTTTATAATTAGAAAAATTCAACGTTTCTCTATATAACTCGAATCTTATCTACACAAAAATAAAATGGCAACTTCCATTAACACGTTTTTCCAATAACTGAGAAATAAAGTTGTAAAGTTTCCACAAATTAAATCGATTCATATCACCTTCAAATGAAATCCATTTTAATTGCAACGTCAGAGATAACAAAAATTGAAAGCTGTCACCATACAAATGAAAGAGATACATTTATCTTACAAGTGTAGGAGAGAGATGGAGTGCAATATTTTTATTGATGACTCCAGTTTTTTACCTTTATTCATATCATAAAGAAAGCTGATGTTATGTTTAATGGGTTTAGGTACAGAGCAATTAACCGTCACCTACCTACTGCAATAAATGCCACTGATCAATCATTGAATATTTTCCAATCAAAGACATTTTGCCGGCATTTCGGGGTGGTGTTAAAGCTCTGAATTTTGTTTTGACACTTTTACAATGGTGAACTTTTGAAAAATGCCGCAAATTTATGACGTTTATCTTGTTAAAAAGTTCAAATTGGAAATGACCTGATTTAGGTATCTACATCCTACTCCTTCAATTAGAGATAATTTTCTTAGACACGTGCTGGTAATTTACAGACAAAATCTTCTTTGGCCACCAGAATCGAATTTCGAGATTTGCTCTGATAACGTGTAAAGGAATCAAATCCAAATTGAAATTGAATTGAAAGTTCACGTCATGCTAAACAGTGGAAGTCAGTCGAAGTTGAATTTCAAGACAAATTTTTAGCAGTCTTTGATTTAGAGATAAAAATTTTTCTTATTCGTTCGTCATTCACTTATATTCAATCTTCCAAGAACTACTGATGCCTTGTCATGTATCTACTAAAAACGATGAAAGTAAAAAAATTTTATTTTTGAGTAGACGTGATTTACTTGTTACATGTCGAAGAATCGTTATACCTGTGTTTGATGTCTCGTTAAACCTTTACCTGTAGTTAACCAGTTAACCATTGGATTGTACCCAACTGGGTATGACCGCAAGAAGGCAAAACATTTTCTTTAGGAAATTCATAGTTAGAAATGATCAAGATTAAATTTTCTTTTTTGATTGACATAAATACACGTGGTTATGCTGATCGCTCACTCGATTTCGTTGGAGTGTTTTAAATCGAATTCAACAACTCCAGCTTCTGTGTGACTTCAACATTCACATGGAGGCTGACAGTGACTTCTTTCTCAACACTTCCTGGAAAATTATTTTATAATAACTCAAAACTATGATAAAGGCACCCGAATCCAACTTGACAACTCCCACAAACATATTATTTCAACATTAATTTAGTTGTTTCACGCAAATTGCAAGTGCCAATGTAACACAACGCATGTTAGTAAGGTTGGAAACCTTAAATTTTGAATTATTCTTCAGAGAAAGTAATGTAGCCCACTTCACATAGATCGCAGGTAAAAGTGTGAAGGTTCTAGTGTTTTCGAAGAACATTACCAACCGAATACCACCTCCTGTGCAAGAGTACCCAAATCATTTGTGGAAACAAGCAAGAAGACATGAAGTAAAAGAAGAAAAACGTGAATGCTACTAATATTCCTCCAAAAACTCCAAAATGACATGATACATGATTGGCTGGTGTTCTAATAAATCGTGACTAATAACCCAACAAAGTGTTCTTAATACCAATCCACCCTGTCAGAATTGATTTTTTCCAATTAACCAAAACCAGCCAGCAGTAGATCTATGGAATCTAAGAATCAACCAGACATCTTGTTTATCATTTAATCCAAGTGTCTATCAAACAAACAACATCAGCCAAAGTCAATCAGTCTAAATTGGAAGACAAATGACACATTGAACATTTCGTCAAGTCATTGTCTCGAAATTAACCCTTCCGGGGAGAGAATGATACAATTCGAGGATATGAACCGATGGACAGTTACTGACCATCTGTCATATATCGAATGCAGATATTAAAAGTTTCACCTTCTCATGTCACTTAAGTATGTCCCAAATTCCTGATGTAACGGATTAAGTGACTGATTAAACACAGCCTGATTTATCAAAAAGTTTTGTTTGATGAAAAAATTTAGTTCCATTAAATCAATATAAACGAGGTTTGAGTAAATAGCGGCCGGCAATCAAGAGGGCAACATGCTTAATTATTCGATGATTTATGATAACAGAGGAAAAATAAAGGTTTATAAAAATTCGACACTTTCCATGAGCGTAATGAACTCCATGACTTCATCATAGAAGGGTTTCAAATGTGACGCCAACTCGAAAAGGGTTTCAATACTAATTTGTGTGTGTTTACATATCGTTGATCACTGGATCACAAATTTTTGGAGACTTGTACTCCAACAGCCACTGAATTAAGTGATAAGAGAATTTTCATTTTCCCCAACTGTGAATGCAATCCATGTTTGAATCACAAACAAACAGTCCAGCGCCATGTATCTATGACAAATGCAGTGTCATCTAATGCCACTGGATTCCATTCATGCACCCGTTAATCCTCATTTTCCAGACAAATACCTGATAAGGTGGCGCCGTCGCTTCAGTTCATTTTGAGGTTTGTGTTTGTCTCTTGTTCCCCCGGTATTGATTGTATCCAGAATTGACAAGTGACAGCCGTCTCATGGTTTGTTTGGTGTCCGTGTCAGGGGATGTGACACTTCTTGCATAATCACTGCAGTTGAGGTAAACACATATCTTTTCCTTTCTCTGTTATGTTTGCTGTACGCAACGGTCATTCGAATGGCTACTATCATTAATAACTTCTCGATTGATTTAGATTTAACCAAAGATCAGGACGATTTTCTAAATGTTCTGGTCACGAATTAGTTCTCTTGACGTATAGGGAGATGCAAGATTCAGACGATCCTTCCTCGGTTTTCAAATATCCAAACCGATGGTTATGAGTTGCTTTGCGTCTTGCTTTTCCTCCAGCGAGCATGAAGTAATTGATTCTTGAGAGAACTTTATGAAGGCTTCATTTGCGTTCACTAGTTCTTGAGTTTTAGCAATCAAACCACATTCATTGATTTCCATAAATGTTACTAGTACCAAATTGAATTGTATTTTCCTCGAAAGCCGCTCTAAGATACGTCCTATGTCGTATGATGCCTTTGTTGAAAATAACACTCAAGCGATACCTTATTTCTGGTATACCTATACCTAATACAATTCTAAACAGAGTAGATATCTGGAAAACAATGTTATCATCTGCATTGAAGAGATATCAAATAAATCATAGAATATCTGTCTGGTACAAGTTCTCGCAGTTGTTCCTGATTTTGTGTCCAATTTGAAAAAGTATCGATGAGCCGATGTGAATCTTGAGAATGTCTCCAAACTAAAGAGATCACAACAATGGTAGGTTCTTTGTCTATTGAACTGCATTTCGCCTTAATCAAGGATTCATGAAAAAGCTGGTGATGCGGTTTCTGGGTAGAGACTTCATTTCTCCATGATTACTTAAACCTAAATTTTTGATGAGGAGCATTGATGCTTTCAAAATGCCCACAACATTAAAGTGTGTCATGTCTGTGTAAATTCTGGATCCTTGTGGATTTTCAGACACTCGTATTCCTTGAGAGAATTCGCCCACGCAAATGTATCGTCTCATGGCTAAATCTTTGATACCTTGTGCGATTCCATGCAGAATCCTTGTAGAAAGGTAATGAACATATTATAGCAAACTTCGGCACATGGATACATATATGTAACAGGGACAAGACATCACAAAAGGCCACTCGTGAGGGAATTGAAACGTGTGTGTTATACAAGGGTTTTGTTACAATCCCTTTGTGTCAAATCAGCAAATAAGGGAATTGAGCTGTCAATTTCGAAAAAAGGTTCTGTCGTACCCTCGTTCAGGAGGTTTTTCTCCATTTCTTTTTGTTATAACACGAATTTCCTGTTATTCACAAACATGAGATGTGATTGTGTTTGATCCTTTGAAGAGGTAAGAAATGAAAATCCATTTTTTTGATTCCTTGAACAATAGCCAGGTTCGTCCCTCATATGTTTGCCTTGCTAGGCAGTTGGTTCTGGATTCGTTTCAAAATGGCTGCTGACAGGCAGTGATTGGAAGGAAGGACAATTCAAGGTTTGATTGCTTCATTCTATATGATCCGTGACACTCTATTCTTCTAAGCATTCCTTACGTAATCCCTAATTTCCGTCATTTAAAGAATTTAAAGAAGTGATGTCTTATTGCATGAAGTTCCTTTAACCTTATGCAAACATCTCCAAGAAAAGTGGGTCTTTCGTCGCGTTAACGACTTGAGAACGGTAAACAATAAATTTTTATATAAACTATAGACGTCTTGGAAAATTTCCCATTAAAATATGCCAATAATCAAATTTCGAAGGCTTGCCAATGACAAACGAGTCAGGGTGGGTTTTCTGCGTATTTTCGCCAAGGACGAGTTGGCACATGAAGACGAGGGAGAATCTTGAATATAACTTTCAATATTTTTAATATAAATTCTACAAAAAGGTTTGCTTAGTAACTTTAGAAGATCAACAGTTGCATAGAGTAGGTTCTGCGTGGCATGATTCCAACATTTGCTAAATATTTTTTGGTGAATTTGCAAGAAATTAGAAAACTTTCGAAACTCATTTAAAAATATCTAAATTTATTAATTTAAACAAATATCTTAGTTTCTTAGTTATAAATAAAAGAGGTATCTAGTAGAAATATTTTTCCAAAAATTGTGGATATATTTAAGTAATTTCTCAAGAAAAGTTATTTTAAAAACAGTTTATTTATTTCCTCCCAAATTCTATTTTTACTATCGAGACTTTGAATAGTTACAGTCGAATACCAGGAGAATATGGCCATCATATGCCCCTAATTCTAAATATCCCTCATTTATATCCACAATCCATTGGAGAAATATTCCCAATAAAATCAAGAGAAATTCAAGATGTCCGAAAATAATTTGTTCAGGATAAAGTTTTACACATGTATCCATATAGATATTTATGTGCATGTGTTTATTAAAGTATAAGAAAACTTTAAGGGCTACAACTCGGAAAAATGGCAGCCAACTGGGAAAGTTTCGGAAAATCTGCCAACGGACATGTCATGTGCGAAAGTTGGAATAATATTTTGCGTCATAACGTCACAGGACATGAAGGTTCCTTCGTTGTTATTGCAAACCCCATAAAACCTAGAAGAAAAACCCTCTTGAGGGATGAAAAAATTCCTACCCTCGTGCCCGATTTGCGTTTGTATTGAAACACACAACACATAACCAGAATAAGAATCTCCTTTTCCCGGGGCTGAAACCCGTCGTACCTTGTCGTAGAGGGTTTTGCGCAAAATACGAAAAAAAAAATTGTCGGTGATCCGTCATCATGTCAGACTGTATTACCCGAATTAAGAATCTACTATTGAATTAACGCAGATGGAGCCAAACAAAGATAAAAGCATTGGCCAAATTATTTTCCATAAAAAATATGATGAAAATTTCTTGTAAGGGTTTTCCATGCAAGCATGTCGTGCTATTCGATTTACTTGGCTATAGAAAATCGTCAGAAAGAAATTTGAACGAAGTCACTTCTGAGGTTTGAGGGCTTCCTAAAACACCAAAGCAAAGTGGTGAAGTATTTTTGTCCACCTTCTTTTCAGGAATAACATTTGAAGAAACTCATTTTTCATAGTTCACTCACATATCAGTTGCTCTACAGTTGAGCTGACATACGGGCGCAAGCTGAAGGTTCTTGTGATAAGACTGAAGGTAAGCTGAAACCTACGGTCAAAGCCATCTTAGTGAATCCAGAATCCGTATTAAAAAACTTTTCCACAAATCAGCGATTAGTTCCTATGAACCTACCCTGGAATTTTTGAAAAATGCACTGGACGTTGGGGGTTTTCATTGGATTTAGTCACATAACCCTCTCGGTACCTAATTCACTTGGTGGAGGCTTCTAGTAAGAAGTTCTTGGTACAGTCTATTTTGTCAAGAGTAATTCACGAATCTGAATTTTCTTTTCCAGAATTTTTCATGAGAGATACAACTCTTGCACGAACCTTTGTGACTATATTGTCTGATCTCAGAGTGTCTTTTTCTACAAGTCCTTGAGACACGAAACAATTTGAATTGATGCCCATAAACAAGAATTAATATCTTGTATCCTCAATATGATTTTGCACTAAATTAAAATGCCTGGAACGGAGGAGTTCTTATCATCTCACATTTTCAAACAGGCTTCAGAGCAAAGTTGAGTTTCAGCCTAACTTAAATGCCTCTTTTCCATATGAATCCCTTAATATTCGCTTAGAATAATCCCTTAATATTCGCTTTGGGATAATCTAAAGACTACTGGTCTTTCAGAAAATTACTGTAAAATCTGGGTTTGAATTAAGGCATTTCCAGGTCCCAATAGGTATAGAGGAGCACTTGACGAATCCGCACTGATAATGGACATTCTTGACCTAGTAACATCAACAGAAGTCACAGAACGTTACAGACCATTCCCATCCTTTCAAAAACCCAAAAAAAGGTTACAAATAAGTTTTTTCCAAATAACCTTCACCAAACACGCCACCACAACACCATGACACCATGGAACGTCAAGCGCCAAAACGTGAATGACACAATTCGAATGGTTAAACTTATTAACTCTGTGACAAATGAATTAATTAGTTACGAAAATTAATTTTTGTTGTTGATACAGAAGTAGTGGCAGTTCACCTAGTTCTTGGACATGACCAGGTAGGTAATTGCTCAATGAAGTGTCTTGTAAATGTGGCGCAAACGTTTACTCAGAAGACGTCATTTCAGAAACGAAAACTCAATTTGCTTAGCGAAATTCCTTGAGAATTTACTTCTATTAAATGTGACTGTGCACGTGCATGATTCATTAGACCAAATGATTAGACCAAATCGAAATGCAAAAACTCAAAACGAGCAAACGTGCACAGTATGGTGCGACAAATGTGATTTGCATTAACTCTAATTACCCGAAATGACTTCTGCATGTTATGACATCCAATCAAATCCAATTAAGTTACACTTTTGACACGACGGGTCGCCATCAGGTGGAGGGTCACCCAGTTTGGACAATTCAAGGCGACATTAAAGAATGAAACGTTCGTTGTGAAGTTGGCGCTTGGTAGGTAGGGAGGTATACGACACGAAATTGGACTTGGGGATCGCGTGAATGTCAAAAATTGAAAAAACAAAAAAGAAATGTTGACGTCAGCTACCAGTAGCTGTCAAAAGCTGAAACAATTAGCAAAATGCACGTGTAACGTATAATACCTTAATCCCTCCATTGAGTCCCGCATAAAAGAGGGAATCCTTGGAGTCGTCTTGTCAATGACAACCCGATTAGAGGGATCTGGTGGTATTTAAATTAGTGTCCGTAATCCCATTTTGGATGTTGGTAAAGCTTGTGCTAGTTGGGGTGAGGAACAACTTTTTATCGGTTACGGTTTAATTGATACCATCTTCTTGGGGCTCCCCTTTCAATGGCCCCCCATCGAGCCTGAATTGGCTTAAATCATGAAACGCTACCGTTTATTTATTTATTTTTTGTTCATTCTGTCTATGAGGTTATGTGGCTATGTGGCTATGTTAGCTATGTGGCAATGTGTCTATGGTGCCTATGGTGTCCCTCTTGAATGGGGGAAAGCGCCAATCTCTTGGTGTGGTCTCGCCGTTTATTCGACTAATCATCCATTTTGATGTGCCGTGAAACGTTTTTAATTGTATGACGAGATGTTGTATCGATTTTGATTTTGGGATAAGACCAGATTATGGTTTTGAACCAATTTGACAGGAATTAGGTACACTTGTCAATCTCAACTGACACTTGAACTTTTTACCGGCTGTCTGATGGGTCCAGGCTCACTTGTAACTGTACTGTTTGTGATCGTATCCAATTTTTGTGGGACGCAAAAAATGCCCACTCGAATGGTGCATTGCCTCTAGGCATAACATTTGCTTTCGATTGAGGTTTATGAGGATTTTGACAATTTGATTTCAAAAGTTGCACCTCAATGTGGAAATCACTGCAGGATTTGTGGGTTTTTGAGGATTTGAAAAACTTTTGCTGGACATTCTCCTTTTCACCAATAGCATTTAAAGAGTGCATTTAAAGATGTCACTTCAATGGCTCTTGAATCTTTGTGGATTTTAGAGGCTGCTATGAAACATTCTCTAGAAGTCGAAGAGACACTTCTCGAGATATTCATCTGGAAATTATTCAACGGCTCCTGAGGTTTTGACTATTTCAGAGACATTTGTCAATTGGGCATAATCGTAGGTACCATCTTATCTCTCATCATTCAACCTGTAAGTGGAGCTCATTGAACAAGAATGGATTCACTTAGAAATAAATTAAGGATTCATGACTGTAAAGGACACAACTTTGATCCGATTGAATCTAGTGCTGTCATTTGAAAAACTGTATCTTCATTTAGAAATCATTTAAGGAATATTTGCATCAATCCCACTGGCATCCCACAGTCAACGTGGTTAATAAAAATATCAAATTCCACTTGCATAATATTTATCCAGACTTCACTTACATAACATGAAAATATCATTAGCTTATAAAAACAGACGCGTGTCATATTGCCACAGTTAAACGTTCAAAGTTAAATGGACATGAAACCAGTTGATTGGGTTTTAAGGAAAAACCCTGGAGTCATCGGGAAACTGTACCCCAGAATTACCCTCGTATGATCACAGTTAGGCAAACCCTCATCCCATTGAATTGTCCTTTTCAGTGAACCTTTCTTGTTCTTCGTATATCAGGTTACTTTCATGAGAAAAGTCAAATATAAACTCGTCAAATTCCAACAAGTTAAAAGGTTTACCCGACATGGATTAACATGGAGTGATAAGAGTTTTTGGGTCGAAATGTGTCGCGACAGTTTCAAAAAGTTTTTTAACTTTTGTTTTCTGTTTATTTTTAAAGATTCAAGTTTTGTGATTTAAAGTTTGAGACATTTTTCAACCAATTGCGAGACAGTTCTGCAGTAATCCAATTGAATTGGAAAAGGAGTTCACAATAATTTATAATTTAAGCAATGTTCGTAAAAGAGACTTCTATTGATTATTAGCATGTCCGTGAATGGACATTTGTTTCCAGTAATTCTAAATTTTGAATTATTTGAATTTTTATGAAAATGGTTGAAGAATAATTCAGGTTGCATCATTAACGCATAGTGAATACAGTAGTTATCAAATGGGGATTTCAACATATATGGAACGTCACAAAACTTGATCTATCACATGATCCACACATGATCTATCGTACTGGCATTCATGAGGATGTTGGTGAGAGTTGCAGTTCACTTATTTTAGAATTTTGAGAACAGATGATGGTGTCGTCTCTGATTCAACCAAAAGTGTCTTCCTTCGACTGCAAATAGGATTAAGAGATTAAAATGCAGGAGAAGGTTCAAGGAGTGGGTATTAACCCTCAAACAAACACGTTTAATCCATCTAAATTACACGTGTTGACTGGAGCCACATTTCGGGGACTTCCAATTAGGGAAATTGGCAAAATCAACAAGCCAAGAAGAAAAAAATTTAATTTTATTATGACCGAACTTACAGCGTTATCAAACTCGACGTCAACTTGAAGCCAAAACCAGAAGAATCTCCCTCAGTTGGACAGCAAGTCTCCTCAACCTGAAGGAGACGTCTTGGGAACATCTCGAGACGGAGGAAGATTCTTGGACACGATAAAACATCAAACAGGTCTGTGCGCTTCTGTCAATTAACTTATTTTTTATATTTATTTATTTTTCTTGACTTACACTCGACGATCACAGATCACAGATCAAAGATGAAATTAATAAAATTATTAAGAAAATACCAAGACGTCATGGTTAGTCTTTGGATGCATCGAGGAATGAACCAGACCACGACCGTTCCTGATTTGGAACGAGATAGAATCGATGCTGTCTCCTTGAGTCTCCTTGTGTCCAGCCACTTGGCAGGCCGCTTAAAATTAATGAATCAATGAAACATCTTAATTCCGAAATTCCACAAATTCTTATCAAAGAGCGCTAGGATGCGTTTGTAATGTCCATCAGGTTTTCGTCTCTGACAGCTATTAGACTCATGAATTGAAGGCAATTATAACTGGCTTCCTAGAATCGAGTCAATGTCACCAAAACTCCAAATGTAACTCATTCAAATTGGAGTTATCTTTCATTTTCGATCACAGCGGAAGAGAGGAAGACGTATCAGTGAGTTTCGGGCGTGGGCCACTAGATGTGCTATTAATGAATCCGGACGTGATCATTGAGTTTTCGGTACGCGACGATGAATGAAAAAACAATTTTTAACCTCCGGTCAACGTCATGTCCGGATGTCAACAAAACAAATTCAATTTGATTGACAAAAAACCTGGACTCGCCAGGTGTGAAGGTGTGGATACATCGTTGGCTATTTTGGAGTTCTCCATCGAGATAAAGTTAAATCAAAAAAAAATCTTTTCTTTTCTTCATTTGACTCCACAATGTCCGTAAGTCATGACGGCCACCTTCACGGCACGGGATCCGATCCGATCTGATCTGATCCGTATCAATAACGTTTCAATGAATTCGAGCTATCCAATGGACTAGGAACACAACAGACTCTCGTGGCTTGGTTTCATTCATAAAACTATTCTATGAATTTGAGCTTCAAAGCGTCGTGGAAGCTCTTCTGGTCAGTTGAAGATGACTGAGGAGACCAAGACGATCATAGACTTGACGTCATACCAGTGCTTTTTAAATATGACAAAAACTAAATTTTTGTAAAGTTTAGAAAGCTTAATCTGACATTTTCGAAAAATTGAGTTTTGTTAAATTTTGAGAGTAGTGTAACATTGCGTCACAAGTGGGAGCACTTTCATGACACCAAACTGAAGTGATGAGATCAAGGATTCTCGGTATAAGAAGACTGGAACAAACTTTTGAACCAATCTGGCGCCTGGATATGATCGTTGGAGATGAGGAAACACATAGATATCTATACGGAAGGAATCATGGCGATACTTAAATATGTATAGGCACCTACATCAGAGGGATCAGTGTCGACCATTTGTTGAACAACTTGAATTCTTCCTTGAGTTGAATGTAAACCGTATAGTGTGTAAAAGTTAATAATACTGCAGAATGGTGAGAAAGATTATACTGTAGAGTAGAGTACTATTAGATAATACCTACTGTAGAATACAGTTTGGTGATATGTAGGTAATATTGTCCAATTGCCTTAATATAAAGAACACTGGAATTGAACCAAAGATTGAATTGTTGATGGAAAATTGAAAATGAAGAAATGATGGATCTTCGACTGATCAGGAAATTATTGTTTTGGAATTTCACAAAAGTTCTAAGACGACAACGACTTCCATGTACAATATTTGGGAATGAAAAATTACAGTAGGTACGCAAAAAAGTATCGGCCGTGTAAAATGAAGATAAGAAATATTTTTCAATGGTTTTTTCGCGTTCTTATCAGAGGAAATGGCTCGGGTTTACCTATTAAATCAAATAAAATTCAAAGGAAAAATAAGTTTTGATCGCCGACGGAACAAATCAGTTTGAAACTCACCCTGTGGCTTTGGTACATTCCTCTTCAACTGCATCCACTTGTAAGTGGGAATAGCTGACTGTTGCTGTTGTTGTTGTTGTTGTTGAAGTTGGGTTTGTGGTGCAACGCCGACACCATGTGTTGTGCTGCCAGGAGAGATGTGTCCCCGACCGACTATGCCCGGCGATCCAAGCGAGTGGGCGATTTGTGATCTTGCAGAGAGACTGGTCATGTTGTCTAGTCCCATTTGGTGTGCTAGTGAATTGTCCCCCATGAATCCGGTGTGTTGTATGTGAGGGGGATGATGATGCCATCCGGGATTTTGTCCGGCATGAGACTGAGACTGACCGGTAGAAAGAATGTCCTCCGAGAGGTTGTAGTGGGAATGCAGAGGGATCTTTTCCTCCGAGTGCAAGTAGTTCGGGGTGTTGGTATGGCTTTGGTTATAGATGCAGTCCAGGTTTGTGTAGCTCAGTCCATTCTCGGAACTTATGATGTGCGGGTCTTGGATGACAGGTGTCTGTTGTTGAGGCGTCGCATTGTAGTACGAGTGAATACTGTCACTGTCATAGTACGAATCTGACGGAGAGTTGCTGGTCGGATGCTGCGGAGTCCCTGTTGTTATGCCGTACTCCACCGCTGTTGGACTATACAGATGCGAGTGGTACAGACTATTGGATCCTAGACTTGGAACTGTTGCAGATCCCGAGGAATGTGGATTATTGCTATTATTACTATTATTACTATTATTATTGTTGCTATTGCTGCTGGTACTATTTGCACTTTGAGGTGTTTGTTGAATGTTCGCATGGTAAATGTTTGTGTCGTTCGTTGTCAAATTGTGCTGGTAATGGCTGTGATGATGATGCAAATGATGATGGTGGTGTGATGCAGCTGGAAAGTATGTGTATCCACTTGTACCCATATCTGGGTTGTGGTAGCTATTAGAATGATGATTCCCATACATGCCAACGTCCATCATATTGAATGTTATTTAACTCTTCAACAGAAAATCCACAAATTCACTTACAATCAATCTTTTCCAACAAAATTTCTTCACCACATGATGACTTTCCTTCACGCAATTTCTTATCAACACAATTTTTTAATTTACACCTGAAACTAATCACCACCGGCCGGCGGAAAGTATCCAAAACACGCGACCCTGATTCACTTTTCACTCACGAAACAAATTGTATTTCTCAAGAAAATCCTTTTCCAATGAATTTTCACTTTTCCTTCCGAACTCAAACCCACCGAAATCCTTAAGAATTCACTCAAATTCACGTTCAATCCACGAATTTGCTCACGACAAGTCGAGCTCCACGTGTGCTCACCACAAAGAACGTTTACGTCTAGTGAAACCAGAAATTCCAAATTGTGCCTCGCAACGCAACAACGACGAAAATCCCATCAGAAGTCATCTGTCTGTCTCGTTTCCACTCTCACAAAAGGCGGAGCGTTATACCATAACCATATTCATGCTCGCTTCAAATTGAATTGAATCACTTCAGAAAGAGCAGGTCAGCGAATTCGATTCAATTCAATCACCGTCGATTCAATTGTTCCCAACCAGACTTCAACTCGACACGCCTCCACGTGTACGTCATAACACATGCTTATTATATCCATCTCCCTCGCAACCATATCCCGTGCATACCAAAGACAGAGAGAAAACAACAGCTCGTGCAAAAACAACAATTTTCTCATCAAATCCAACGCAATGGCGAATTTTGGACGAAAATAAAATTCATTTTGATAAGAAAAAATCCCGAATTGATAAGAATTTTCGGTGATAAGACGGAGTTTTATGATCTTATCACTGCGATATGCGAATTTCGAATGTAATTAATGAATAAATTAAAATGGGGGGATAATCGGAATCTGATCATGACGTCATTTGTATTTTTAAACTTTTCCATTGGCATCCAGTTTTGTATTGTTGCGATTAAAGGAGTTTGGAAGACTGTGAGACTCCTATCAGTGCTTTAAAATTAAAATAAAGTACGGTATCTGATAGGTAATTGGCTTACCTTTAAAGAAAGTTTAAGAAATTATATGTAATAGAACAAGGTTTTCAAGGTATAGCGACGATAAAGCTTGGAGTTATTACAAGACCGAGTCTAGCTCCTTGATGGATTGACGTAGCGTACAAAATCGAATTTTTGATTTCTCATTTACAATTCAGAATAGAATATAACAATTGAAAGATTGCTATAAAATTGTTAATAAAAGTTGATAAAATGGAAAAATTCCAGGGAAAAAGTGAAAATATTTATTACAAATTCTCAAAATTCTACCATCAATTTTTTAATATTTTCAAGTTTAACATTTTGTTTTGTTTCCGACAAAAATGGCAATATTGTCAGCTGCTGTCGATCAAAGTTGGTCGATGAGTATGTCATTGATATATATTTTACATTACTAATATTAATTCTAATACTTTGAATTAAATTGCAATTGCAAATAACGAAAACTAAATATTTTGTTAATATTGTAAGAAAAATTCAATTTTTAAGACATTTACACATTTTAATCGACCGTAATGCAACATATCAAAATTCAAACATAAAAAATTTTTGTAAGTAAATTCAGGAACAATTCCTTTCTTGTTTTGTAAATATCATATGCACTAATTTTTGAGTTAAAGCTTCCAGAAGTCCAAATATGTTTTTTCGAGAAAAACGCGTTTGAATGTAGCATTGCGTTCGAACGTCTCACGGGGGTAGGTGCCTTTTTGTGTTGATAGTTTCAAAACCAATTCGATAATCAATTTGAAACTTCTGGAACTTAAAGTTTAATAGTGTTGCTAATAATTTACGAAATAAAAAAAAACTTGAATTTTTGAGATCGTGTCATGTGTAACCTAGGGTGAAACTAGGTAATAGGTAATTCTATTCTTAGAACCATTCTTTGGTTTATTGTCAACAATGTAGCAATCAAAAAAATACAACAGCAACTGCAGATATCTTAATATTTTAATTTTCCATAAACCATGGGGCGTTTGTTTTACTAAATCGTAATGTATACATCCAAACCTTTCAAAATGCACCTCCAAGATCAAAGCTACTAACTCAGGGTTATAATCTTTGAAGCAAAAAGAAATGATAAGTGTTCTTATCTATTTGACAGCACTGTAATTGGTTTTAACATAGAAAATATATATACCTACATATAATTAGAGAGGTTGTTGAGATTCCGTAAATCACCATTTCCAAATAATTAAATAAAATAAATAAGTTGGATTTGTCTTGATGAATCAATTTGTTTCCACGAGTTTTTGAAACGTTTAAAAAACATTTAATATATTTTCATGTGAACAAGATAACGACCAGCTACCTTACTTTACTCACTTCCCAGAGAAGATTAATTTTTCCCGAACAAGCAAAGATTTGTAACAAACTAAATAAACCAAAGAAATCCCATAAATATCGTGGAAATTACAAAAATCACAAAAACGTATTCATTCCCCACGAGGTACACGTGGAATTGTAGTAATTAATCATTTCGTTTGTCAAGTTTTCACCTTTCCACGTTAAATCATAGAGTTATGAAAACTCCTTGGCACGCTGTTAAAAATTGTGAACATCTTCTTGTTGTTTTTCATGTGATTTACCTATGTATCCAATCGGTTTGTCATTGTTATAGCAAAAGTATTTCTCACAGTAGTCAAGGAAGTAAATTGATAAGATGCTGAGGAGGTTGTCTTCGTGACGTGTCAAAAATGAAACGTACAGTTACTTGTTTCGTGTATATTTTATTTGGCAAATTTCAATTTTGCCAGCATTGTTCCCTAAAACTGAATCTGGCAGATCGTGAGAAGCCACGGGGAACACCACTGCTTGGTCTACAAGAGAGATTCCAAAATGAATTCGACTACCATCAACGTGTTTCTAGACATTCAGACGTTGGGACCACCATGACCTACTGGATCTTTGGGTAATATCCACTTGTTGATATGATGAACAAATTTGAAAAAATTAACCAAAGTGTGCGGTGACATTTTAACAATGAAACCAAATTGTTATTTTCGGGTTCAAAACATTACGATGGCTGAAAGTGGAAAACCAAGCGAAACGCAAGACGGTACTTTACCTCAAAGTGTGAATGGTGTAGCACACCAAGAAGGAGCCGGTGACGCACCAGGTGAGGAGTCCTTACTTCTTAATAATTGTGATCTTACCCGCAGTCAAAATTTGGGCAAAGAAGATCGCAATGGGTTCCTTGTGAATTTGGGGCGAATCTTTCAAGAATTCGGATCTTCCATGGTTCGGCTTGCTGACCAGGTTCATTCCTTAACAGGTAAGGATTTCAGGATATTTCTACAAAAGAAAGTTATTAATTTGTTAACAGAAAATGCTAGCACTGAAATTGGTCATGATGCTCCAGGATTCTTCAGTCGAAACTATAATGTCGTCCAGCCACCGCGAAGAGGGCGACCACCAAAGCGACGTGTTGAGCAGCATCCGTCCAAGGCTGTCCTTTCCAATCTGAATCGTAAGCCGAAATATGGCAAACGTGGCCGTCCACGGAAGTAAGAGGAGTCACGACAAAATCGCCCCAAGAGCGAGAATTCGCTGTGTTCTTGAATTTTCCCACGCTCGATTCACGTGAAGGTGAAACGTCAAATAAATTATTGAAAACAAAAACAATTTTTGTAATAAATTTAACATTTGCTCCACGTCACGGGTGGTTTTGGAATTATTAAAAATTTTTTACTGATTTCGAAAATTTCGCAAACCACAAAAAGGTGAACGTGATAAGAAAATTTCAAGTCGAAGGTGAGCGACGCAAAGTTTTGCAGTCGACAACAACGTCGAGGTTCAGAGAGAGAGAGACGAAATCTATGTAAGAGAAGAGTGCAGAAAGACACAGGAAGGTGTGGCTTATTCTCACCAGTGTCCAATGAAAACATTTTGTTGTGGATTCGATTTGAACTGGTTTTTCGAAATAGATGCTGCGCTGATGACATTCACAAGAGGGTGCAGGAACACCTACCCTCCTCCTTGACTCTTGGATTTGACACCCTTTGACATGACAGCTCCGTATGCTGGGTACATGACAGTCAATAAGCGAGTTATCTGCCGCTCCAATCTCGTCGTCGAGGATGCTTTCGCTTTCAACCCCCACAGTGGAAAAGAACACTGGAATTTGATTACCCTTTCACCGGCTGTTGCTTGTAATTTTCGTGTTTACAAGCGGATTTAGGGTGGCTCAGAAGCAAATTTGTTTTCAGGTGGTAGAGACAAATGGTCCTTGGGGGCGATGGTGGTAACCTTGAAAACGTCAATTAGGGGATGGGAACGTTTTGAAAATTCTCTCAAAGAAAGTATAAGAAAAGAGTCGAAAAAAGTTATTTCTGATGAAGCAGACACTTCCTGTCAGAATTTCATTCACATGTCAACATGATGGTCCCTAATTTGAAGGAATCTCGATGGACTGACACTCAGTCTCGACTCAAGTCACATTCTTGTGTGAACGTCACAGCTTGAGACGATTCTTGTCCGTTCCTTGGAGACATTCAAGTCCTATTTTTTCGTTGTCACTAGTAATTGCGCTTTGAATGCAGTTTTGTGGGATCGAGAGGATGCAACCAGTGCACCATAATCCTGAGTCTTGAATTTCCCGAGAATCCACGCAGTACGTAAAAAGACTTCATTTCTGAATGAGATGTCATGTTGAGATGTTTTTTGTCCACTTTTTCATCCCGAGATTTGCAGTTTTTTTCAAGCCTAAAAATAAGTCTTTTCAAATTCGCTGAAATGAGTCTGTTATCTTGAAGTTTCCTGCCTGCATTAAGTTGTCATAATTATCAGAATTTTCATTGATTTGTTTGTGACTTTTTGAGTGTTTCAAATTGGACTTGTGATCATGTTCATGTACAAAGTTGTAGCGAACAATTTTTTAAGGAAGTGACTTAACGATATTACTTCTGATAGCACGAGCTATTGTTAACATAAAAGAAAAAACAAACATTTAGCCAAACATCCTCGACAATCGTCATTCCACAAGAGATTGAAATGTGATAATCAAAACGCTAGAGACAAGCCATAGTGTATCTCTCTAGACGCGTTAGATATCTCGAGCATTTCAGCTGTCAGACGAACCTCACATGGAGAATCGTCCAAAGAATGGTCACACCTCAAAGAATGCTCCTCTGGGCTTACATGCGTTCCATGGAAATCCACCAGAAACCCACCAGTTCTTCACCACCGAATCCATCACTTATCCGAGGGACGTGTGCAGTCACAGCACTCGCATTTGGCACGTATTCGAATGTGACAGAATTTTTGAATTTTTTTCAATTTCACAAAAAAGGGGTGAAACGGGGCGTTTTGCTTATACGGAAGATATAATGCCAAAATCATTCGAAAAAAAAAATGTACCACACAGTGAGCAACAAAAGACAAAATGTGACTCTAGAGTTACCTGTCAAATTCTTGTCATATTCCATACCCATATCCGCAGATAATGTCTGTCTCTGCAGAACAGGTTAACCACAAGATGAGAAACAAAAACAAAATAATGGAAAAAACATCAAATCTCTATCAGACATTCCTCAATGCCCAAGAGGAGGAATGGAATGGAATGTTTTGGGCAAATGATAATTGCTCCGGATAAGAAAGAAGTCTGCGGGATGTTTGTAGAAATACGAGATGGATTCATGTCTAGGAAGTAACCAGGTGGTGGTTTACAGTACATCCTAGACTAGGCACAAGCACACATATTTCTCGCATTTCTCGCACTAGACCAGGTACAAAATCACTAATCGGATTAGGGATCAGTTTGGCCATTTCATTTCATTTCATTTTATTTCAGTTTATTTTATTTAATTTTATTTTTTTTACTTGTGTTTGTTTACATTTACCCAGCATTTTGTAGAAAATCTCAGATTAGCGGTTGTGTCGTCTTAAGACGTTCAGCTTATCTCTGGTCTTCTTTCAGTTAAATTTGTCATTTGGTCGAGTTAAACGAATTAGCTGTAATCGATACCTACTATCGGTTTTCTATTTTTAAAAGTCACTCAAATCGATACCTTCTTAAATGGTTAAACGGTTATTACAGGTTTCAGTTTACGGGAAATTCGATTAGGTATAGATACTTATTTAGTTTTATTAATAAATGCGAAAATGGTCATGACATTCAGCGAATATGCAAGAATGCGTCATGCGAGTCAAGTTGATTATGAGAATAACTGTTTTGATTATGATTTGTGAGTCTAATAATTGGAAGGCATATTTACTACGGGCTTTGTTTATTTTAACCCCCCAGTTCTTCATTTAATCTAATCCAAACTAACAATATAAAAGTTTTCCCCAAAATATTTATTTGTCTTTACCGAAAAATTACGTTTACACAAAAGTTTTAAACTTTCATGAAGACTTAAACAACGAAAGTTGCTTTGAAATTTCACAGTGTCGCGAATTGCCAATCGAAGACGAAAGTGAAGAATCGAGGGAAGTTTTCAATTTCGGCTGTTTACGTGATCACTGATCAATATGTCCAGAAATTCTTGATTCATTTTCTCCAATCTGATGAACAAATTTGAAATTCGAAAAGTTTTAAATACTACAATCTCCACTCGAGTGAATGCTAAGCACGAGAAGCTACGCAATTTCGAAGTGGTTATGAAGACAATTTTGTTGCCAAATTCGCAACGCATCGAGACACTTTCTCCACAAATCAAAACTTTGAGCACAAGGTTTCCGTCTAACGAATTCTCTGCATTTAAATGCAAGTACCGTCAGTGAATAACTTATAAAATACAGAAGAAGACTGTTATGAAACGTATATCACCAATTGAATATCAATTACCCGAATCAACTCAACGAAAATTGTGAAAAGGTGCCAATGAAGATTTTCGAAACATGCCAAGTCAACTGAGTGTCATGTGAGTGTCACAATTGAGTTAAAAGAAACAAGTTGCGTCATATAAAAATTTTCTAATAAGATTTTTTTATTTTTCTAATAGGTTTGAGGCAGAGGAGTGATTTTGTATAATACGAATCATGGCAAACTTAGTGTGAGTACGAGAATCCGGGAGCGATGAATGTTGTCCTGGCAACGAGTGGAGACGAAGCGTATGCAAATGGAGCAGCAACTGGAGCGGCGAGTGGAGCAGCAACTGGGACAGCTGCTTTGAGAAGAGCTGGAGCAGCAACACGAGCGGCAACAACTGGAGCAGGAGCAGCAGCAACGACTGGAGCAGGAGCAGCAACAACTGGAGCAGAGCGGCTTACAACAGCATTGAATCCATTGACAGGGTCAGCAGTGTAGTCGACAGTGCGTCTGTATCCATCAGCATCGATGAGAGAGTACTGGCCACGGACAACATCTCCTTCACGTGCTTCGACTTGGCTCTTTGAGTCTCCAGAAACGGTGTCCTGTACATCATAACCGAATTTGTATTGTGGGTAAGGATCGTACTCATCAACAGCTTTGGCGGCAACAACTGGAGCAGCGGCTACGACTGGAGCTCCGGCATAAACCTGAGCGGCAGGCAATACTCCAGCGTTGGCGACAGCTACGAAAGCGAACAGTGCGAATACCTGCAGGAGAATCAACAAGTTATATCCAAAATTCCCAAAAAGATAATCCTCAAATCTACCTTGAATGCCATTTCGATTTGCTTGGGTTTTGTTTTAGTTGAGTTGAGCTACTCGGATGAGCTTTGTTGAATGCTAAGCTTGGAATGATTTCAAGTGCCAGCTCGATTACCTTTTATACGAAAAAGCTTCGCAAAGTGGTGACACTTGCCTCGTGTCCATTGTCTTTTTTCCGTTTATTTGTCATGCGTTGAGCATTTACTTTTCCAACATTATTACAACACTCGTTTAATTGTGCTGTTTAACTAAACCAGATCATCTACTTGACATTACCACGTGCACAACAGCAACAGTAACATCAGTGACAGACCACCTTACGTCGACAGGTAATAAAACATTCCAAGCGAAGGAGTATCAAGTTCAAGTGATGCAATACTAAATGTTGGGAATTCACAAGAATTTGGCAACAATATCCAACATACTGTTATTAACAAATCTTTCAATTACAATTGTTCAACTGTGAATTTCAATAATCGCAAAATTGATTTCGAATTTTTTTTCTTCACCTGAATGTGATCTGTTTCCCAAGGAACAATTGAAAATCGTAGGTTTACCTCTAAATCACATTTGGACTAGTTTTGGTATGCAAATTTTTCAATGATTCCATTTTTGTTTAATTGGTTTTCTTTGAGATCTTTTCAAGATATTGAAAATGAGTTTTTTGCTAGTGGAAATGTCAATGCCGGATGGAAGTTTCTTAGGGAACTGTCACTGAAACGGAGAGTCTACATCGAAAAGTGATTGGTAAATGATCTGTTCATAAGTCGAAACCAAGACTGTTTGAAGGGAAAGTTTTGAGGGAGAAGAGCATAGGGACCATCATGTTCACTACATGTTATGAGAAAGCTTCCTTCTCTCAGTTTCTTAACTCGCATTTAGCCAGAAGGAGAAACGTTTCATCTTAACTTCACAAATGAACCTCAGATATCCACCAATTTAAGTTTATCCAGAAATCTGATAAACTACAAAATGTCCTTTAATGAGGGAAATTTAAAAATTCAAATTTTCGTTTTCGTATTTTATTAAAAAACTTTTATTAAAAAAATTTATGAGTCACAGACTACTCGAATTAGTGGGCATAAGCGAATCCATGTCCGGTGAAAGAAGTGCTGACGACTGCTGTAGCCAAAGGAGCAGTGCCAGCAGCATATCCAATATGGGCATGTTTGATGACAGCAGGAGGAGCTGGGATTTGGAGAGTTGGCAGAGTGTGAACGTGGACAGCCGGAGCGGAAACAGGACTTCTGCTGACGACAGCCTTGAATCCATTGACAGGATCAGCAGTGTAGTCAACAGTGCGTTGGAGACCATCGGCGTCGATGAGGGAATACTGGCCAGTAACGATGTCTCCATCCCGAGTTTCAATTTGGCTCTTTGAATCACCAGATATCCCGTCCTGAACATCGTAAGCGAACTTGTACTGCGGATGAGGATCGTACGCTTCCACTTCCTTAGCGATCAAGTGTGGCTGAGCAAGAGCTGCTTGGTAAACCTGCGCGGCAGGCAAAATCCCACCATTGACACAAGCGAAGAGGGCGAAAATCACAACAACCTGCAAGAGAATCCAATTAGTATTTGATGCAAATATCCACAACGTCTAGACTACTCTGTATGGCATTTTATCACTTAATTAATTTGCTCCACTTTAATTAGCTGAATGAGTTACTTGGAATGATTTTGCAGACCTCACGTGCTGACTTTTATACCAAACCATCCACCTGACTTGCATCAATTGCGGTTTGATGTTGAAGTACCAAGTACCAGTACGAAAAGGGGTGAACGGCAATTTATAAGTATTAATTTTCAGTTGATTGCCGTAATTAAAAACTTCACATATCATAATTCATATTTCAAATATTTCCAAACTGTGTAATTCCAGATCAATTTTCAAAAAGTTGACCAACTCAAGTTGGATAGATTTTGAAATTCCCGTCAATAATAAAGGAGAGTTGAAAACTTTCAAACTGTACTGTACACGGAACTGGTTCGCAATTAATTTGCCACAGGCATGAATTTCATTAAGACAAACTTTCAAGATCAATTCGTCAGGAACCTGTTCAAAGTTTCGTTCCAAATTTTATGCAAATTCCAGTTCAACTCAAAATTAACGCCTGCAAGCCTCCTTTGCCGTGAGGCGTTTAAAGTGTTGAGCAGAGCATCACGTATCCTTCAATATCAATTGTCTAGCACCTCCACAAACCGCAGAAACAATGAACTGTATGATGTGTAACTCGAGGCATTGGAATGCACTTGATCGTGACGCAACGCATTTTTATCTCGGTGGCATGATCACGTTACGCAGTGCAGGGCATTTACCTGAAGTCATTTGTTCTTAACCAATTCAAGATTTCGATCTTGTTCAACTGGATCATGATCATGTCTCCATTCAATTCAATTTCAATTCAAATTCACTGTCAAAATCATGCGAAACTTCTAATAGTCTCGCTAAATATACTTGTATCCACACGAATTGAATTCAAATTGACCGAAACAACGAACGTGTGTCGCATCTAAAGCCTTTCCGCTGCATTAAGACGTCTCCATTCACACTGCATGCTGACAAATTGCATCATTCCAAAAATCTCCCAGTGAATGTGGAGATTTGACCAAAGAATTTAGTGCAAATTTTCCACATTACGACAAACCAAGACCGCAAATCGCTCATACAAAATTCAGAAAGCGCGGACATTATGCAGATTTCCGAGAGGCCACTTAACGACTCACTACTTTTTATCAAACGTGACATTTTTTGTGGATTAGAAACAAAAAACAGTTTTTTTTCGCCACCCTTCTGCTGTAGGTGGACTTGAAATTTACTTTCTATTTTTTCGTCTCCACATATTGTCATGCAAAACACACCCTGTCTCTGTGGCGTATTTTCACTTGAATTTCCTCTCCGAATGTGACACTAATTACTCAACATTGTCAGCGAAAGTCGCCATTTATGAATGACATTGCACTGATCAAGTTTTTCGTGTGACTACAAATCCACTTGATAATCCATGATCATAACTGTCAAGTATCAAGTGTCGCTTTTGTGTCACTTGCACCATGGACGGACGACGTTGTTTGAACTAGTTCAAGACGCCATTCTGACGATCAAAGGGAGTTACCATTGTCCCTTAATTTGACCAAATGATACTCTTTCCCGTTAGAATTGACCAGCAAGCTTCCTTCACAATGAAAATGTTTTTCAAATTTATTAATGTCCACTACGTGAAGCCCGCAATTTTCAGTGTAAGACGTAAGTATGTGTAAGCATAGTGAAGAAGTTTTTTGAAATTTTGATTTTAACAAAAATGACGTTAGTTGTGTGGAACATAAAAGTAGAAAATTTTGAGTGCTCCGTGACCGCGAATCGAATCCGCGCCCTTCCGGGCAGATGCTCTTACCAATGAGTTACCACCAGCACACTTTCTTTCCTTTCATGTTCCCACATATTTGAGACAAGATACTTGATGAATTTTCCTACGAACTACACCAAAGAATATTCGGAATTGATCGCTCAGCTTGAAGAACATTGTTTTGAGCAGAAACGCGTTTGAAGCTCAAGTGACTTCACTTGGTAAATTACCGTTTTGGAGCACTTAAATTAATTTCCTGGACCACCGGTTTTCGGGTTTCATTTTTAAATGGTTGAATCATACGATTGAAGCTTCTGCCTCATAGCTAGTTCCAAACAACGTCGTCTATCCAAGCATTACTATCTTCAACAGCGTTCGCATTACGTTATATCTGCACCGGCTTGCATCAGCTGATACACAGCAATTGTTGCATAACACCGACAGAGGTATTCAGTTACAGTGGTTACCGGCAAAATACATTTTTTCTTCATCTTGAAATTTGAAAAATTTGTTAAAATATCAAAAATTTAACTCAACATAAAAATATGAAAATGAATTCCATGGTCAAGTGTCACATGGGTAATAATTCGTTTGGCCAAAGTCTGGCAAATCACTTGAACAGATTCCAAGTGTGCCGAAAAAACAACAACAACAACAAAATAAAAATTACTTAATTGCAGCGACTCCATAGAGACGAAGTGTTTGTCTCGTGTCGAACACGTGAACAGTCCACGTTCGTTGATGCCAAGCCAAGAAACATAATTATATTTTCTTGAGCAAACTACCATCGTCACCTGTAGGTTGTAGGTTTGGGATTTGTGAATTGATTTTTTGAAAATTCGTTTTTTGTACTGGAATGTGGCTGAAAACAAAATCGAAATTGATCGTTAGCGTTGTCGTTTTCAATTTATCACGAAAGATTGATTTTTTCCAAAAAGCTCCAGTCCACCCACTTCAACTTGTAATCGCTCAATTGTTTATTTTATGCAAATCCATAATTAGACCCGGTTTTTTTGTGTCATTGTCAGCGGAGCGAAGTGAAGTTGGAAGTTGTCGCGGAACTCGAGTTGGACTAACAATTTCACAGTTTCTTCAACGATATACCTTGATGGAATATCAAGTACCTGTGATTGTTTGAAAATTTGCATAACAATTTCAATTTTCATTTAACGGTTATCGTTGTAGATATCGAAACGGGCTACTCCCAAAACCATTTCATGCCAAACACTTCGATTGATTTGAGTTAGTGATGTAACATATATTTTCGCCATCAATTTTTGTCACATTTGGCAGCAAATGTGTTCGAACTGTCACCATGATTATGTTATATAACAAGAGATTCTTGTAAGGTTACAGCTGTCAAGGAAGCAACATGACAGCTGACGACCACAATGTGCAAAGTTGCGTCCAATTTGGCGTCACAATTCTCACTCAAACTGCTCTGCTCGCCAATTCTCTCAAACTCCGATTCGAGTATTCTCGAATTGAACAAAGTTTGACCTAATTTCATCATCTCCCAACACGCCATGCCTTTCGCCTAGGCGTTGCCTTTCACTTGAGACAACCAGACGAGTTTCACCTGGCGTTTGAAGGGAGTAATTAAGAAATGTTTAAGAATTTCCCAAGGGCGGTGGCTTGAGAATCTTCAGAACCACGGTAGTCAATGTTTTTGAGGTGATTAAGGCTCGTGGGGCAGATGATGTAACATTATCCGTAAATGAGAAACATACAACAGGTTTTCCTCGGTTTGCAACAGTTCACGGCGAGTGCTGTCCATATAAATTCGGTGGGCAAAGCGACAAATTGAGCCGCACTCACTTCAAGGTCAGTTGAACTTGCTCTGGTTACGAACTTCGAAGTGGAGCTGCTACTGTCCACCCCGGTGTCTCGTGTGTTAAATTTTTTGTGGACTTTTTCTTTCATCCGATCGAGTTCCAGTTGTTTTCGGTTTTGAGTTTTGAGTATAAAAGCCAGATTCCTGCCAGGAGAGATCATTCCGAGTCTTTAGTTCACTACAGCAAGATCTACTCAGCTCAACACGAAAAATAAAATGGCATTCAAAGTATGAGGAGTTGATTGGATTATCTAATACAATTCGGATTCTAACGTGTTTTCTTTCAGTTCGTCGCACTATTCGCAGTCGTAGCTGTAGCCAATGCTGGTCTTCTTCCAGCTGCTCAAGTCTACCATGCTGCTCCAGCTGCTCAAGTCTACCATGCTGCTCCAGCTGCTCAGGTTTACCATGCTGCTCCAACCGTAGTCAAGACAGTTGCCCAACCAGTCCTTGCCAAGAACGTGGAAGAGTACGACCCTCACCCACAATACAACTTCGCATACGATATCCAAGACTCATTGTCTGGCGACTCAAAGAGCCAATTCGAATCTCGTGATGGAGACGTTGTCAAGGGACAGTACTCTCTCATCGATGCGGATGGATACAAGAGAACCGTTGACTACACCGCTGACCCAGTTAACGGTTTCAATGCTGTCGTCTCACGTGAACCACTCGCCGTCAAAACTGTTGCTGTTGCCAAGGCTGCTCCAGTTGCTTATGCCGCTCCAGCTCAAGTAGCTTACGCTGCTCCAGCCCAAGTAGCTTATGCAGCTCCTGCTTACTACAGATCCGCACCAGTTGCCTACTCATCACCTGCTTTCCTTAAATCCGCTCCTCTCGCTTACTCCTCACCCTTCGCTTATGCTCACTAAATCTTTGGATCGCTCGATTTTCTGGAGCTCTGTCGATTAAACCATTCTATAAGATTAGCCTACGAAACATGTTACCTTAAGAATAACCATTTTTTTTTTAATAAAAGCGCATTGTAAAAATTAGTTGTCAGTTTTAGTAATTCGTCGAACAGCAGCTAGACCTTCTCGCTTGTCATACATATTAAATTCAAAGAAATTTGTTAGTTATGAGAATTGTGTACTTTAGACAACAAAAGTGTAATGAAAAGGTCAGTCTAAACATCCAGCAAGATTCTACGATGGAACATACTATAATGTGAAGGTATCAAAACAAGATGAAATCTGTTTCTATTCTCCTGAGAAGATGATTGCTTTCAATTTTTTTGAAGTTTTAAGCTCAGCTAGTGAGTTAACAGGACAAGGACGAAAAGTAATTCCTACTAGTCAGAGGACTTCTTGGAATTATGGTGTCATTTATGTTGGTGTGTAGTATAAAATTTGGAAATATCTGTCCTGTTCCACTAAAAAATAATCAAACTGTCCTTCTTCGGGACTGGCAAAGTTTTGTGTTTAGCTGCCTTTTGCCAAACACTGTTGCTCAAGGTGCCCAAAATGTAATGAAGATGCCAGTCATTAAATCTTTTAAAACCTTTATTACAAAATTCCTAATTAATTATTGAGCTTTTTCCGAGGGGTAGGTAATTGAAGGAACAGTCACTGGTTACACTCGTTTCATAAAGAGATTTTTTCCTTGAACGCTGTGCTTTGAAACTATGAATGCAAGTTGGTTCCCTTTGGGTCGTTCCTCGTAAAAACTTATCTATCACAAGACTGAGTTCAAATTTATAAATAAAATCATTGACAAAGTCAGACAAACATTTTAGTTACTCATTGACCAATAATAATTCACCGAAAAGTTCTGAAGATTAGTGACAGAAAGTGGTTGAAAAATGTCATCGTTTGACGGTATTTTCAATTTTGTCTATTTCATTTCAAAATTGTGACAGTTGTGACAGTGAGACTTATTTTCCTCAAATTTATAAAATGTAATTCGGTAATGTAGTCACAATGTATCAAATGAGCTTGAAGTCTATTTTGCACTAAGAAATTCTTGCTTAAAAATGTCTTCAATAAGGATAATGATACACAGTAAGGGACACATACCTACTGAATATTTGTCAGTCCAATTTTAACATTTAAGGCAAAAGAAAAATTACTATAAGGGCAATAGTCACAAGACGAAACCATACATTTGTGTAAGTGTCGCAACCTCGAAAGATTCACGAGAGAGCACACAGTATTCAGACAAATAATTATGACATAAGCCTTCAGAAAGATAAAGAAACATGAATTGAACAAAATGGTTAATCAGTTGCAGCTTAATAATTACATTAACAAACAGTTACCTAGTGATCATATATTCGTTTATCTTCTGCAAGATTTTGGATCCATGCGCTTTGATGAACTCAACAAATTTGAAAGGCAAACAAAATCCAAATTACCGCATAAGGGACTGCTAAATGAGAAAAGCTCCAAAGTGAACCACATCTGACACCCAATGCAACTCAACTCAGACCTTACATAACAGGAGTCACATGTGTTTGTTGTGTTTCAATTGAAAGTGTGTCTTGTTGCGCCGTATTTTCTTGAGTTGTTCCTCAAGATGTCAGAAACATGTCAAGAAGTCCAACAACAAAAGCAAGGTCCATAATAATTTTTTCCCAATGCAACACGATCATGCCGAGTCTCAGTTGCTTTTCATTTCAATGTCACATGGAATTACTTTCGTCGTGGGCCCAATTAGCCTGAGGCCCATCAAGCTCCTTCAGCATAGCACCGAATGTGAGCCAGCATCAGGTTTCTTGGATCTCTCTTTTTTGTTGTTGGGTTTTCTCTGTTCACGCACTGTCAGCCTGCAAACATTTGGAATTTTGCATGCACTTTTTTTTATCATCCGGACAAGTTTTTGGGGCACAAAAGTCAGTATAAAAGACAGCACCACTCGATGAGAGATCATTCAGTGTTTTAGGTTGACTACAACAAGACCAACAAGACCAACAAGTCTCACATTCCTTGAATCACAAAGATGGCATTCAAAGTAAGCAAGAAGGACCTCATAAAAGTGAAAAGTTCTAAGGAAGTTTTTCTTTCCAGTTCGTCGCACTATTCGCACTCGTAGCTGTAGCCAATGCTGGTCTACTCCCAGCTGCTCAAGTCTACCATGCTGCTCCAGCTGCTCAAGTCTACCATGCTGCTCCTGCTGCTCAAGTATACCATGCTGCTCCAGCTGCTCAAGTCTACCATGCTGCTCCAGCTGCTCAGGTTTACCATGCTGCTCCAGCAGTAGTCAAGACAGTTGCCCAACCAGTCCTTGCCAAGAACGTGGAAGAGTACGACCCTCACCCACAATACAACTTCGCATACGATATCCAAGACTCATTGTCTGGGGACTCAAAGAGCCAATTCGAATCTCGTGATGGAGACGTTGTCAAGGGACAGTACTCTCTCATCGATGCTGATGGATACAAGAGAACTGTTGACTACACAGCTGACCCAGTTCACGGATTCAATGCCGTCGTGTCACGTGAACCACTTGCCGTTGCCAAGGCTGCTCCAGTCGCTTATGCCGCTCCAGCTCTCGTCAAATCCGCTCCATTCTCCTATGCCCACTAAAATACTGAATCACTCTATTTTTCGGAGTCCACCTCATGAATTCACCAATTCCTCATCAACCCGTGCTCTGAGCATGTCAACGATTTATTGTTAATAATTTTTTTAAATTAAAAAGAAAATTCACAAAATTTCATTACAATTTTATTCACAAAATGAAATCGTCCATCACCGTCCAAAATGGCAGACAAACAAAAAGTGCCAAAATGTGTCAAAACGTCTGCACAAAACCCAAAATTATTCAGTCAAAACTGGCACCCTGGATTCATGTCATCGGCATCTGAATAAATTCGTCTAATTGCGTGCGAAATAAAAAGGACATTTTTGGAAAAAAGGAAAGATGTCTTTTCTATGTAAATTCCAGCCTTTTAACGTTCTAATCTGCATTGCCCTTCAAGGGAAGTCGAACTGACAGGGAAGATGGATCGGTTGTCGGCCACCATTTTTTCAATGTGGGTCTGTCTCTAGGGACTCTCTGTTAGGGTTGCTCACGAACAAATCAACGATGAACGTGCTCTCTCCCGTCCAAGAGAGATGCAAAGTTGAGGACAGCATTGTCTTTTTTTGAATCTTTCAGATTCATTGGAAATTCTCCCTGGAGTGAAACACTCCGCTTCTGTCCCGGTAGGACATTCGCTGCTTTACACCAAGCCAAGGATTTGACATGAGCGGTGAAAATTTTAGATTGATCACCTTCTCGCAATACGTGAAATCCTGTCAACGGATTCGCTTTGATATCTGACGGGACAATAACTGAAGGACTTTTTTCTCTCCTTTTTTCAGGAAACTCCCCAAGGAATTTGTATTTTTACGGAATTCAAGGTTCAGTTGCACAACTCCAATCGATTCGATGCAGGACGCTGACTGACAGAAATTTTGAAAGTTTCCAAAAGACACTGTGCGACTATCAATTGAATCAATTTAACAATTTCAACTGGGTGATTGAATCAATTTCGGGTTGATAAGTGGTTGGTCCGCATTTTTTTGAACCGCATTCGGAAATTAGATTGGCGAGTTGTGCAACACCAACGACGCCAGATTACGCAACTGTGTGGGCTGGACAATCACTAGCTACAAAAATTTTGACGGAAAGTGAAAAAATCTCAATGGTAACCTCGTTTCCTTATCAGATTCTTAATTTCTTTGAAATGATACAATCGAATTTATTTCAAGTTTTGCATCATTCTTCAAGGGGATACATAGACAATTCGGGGCAGAATTAATTAAATTTCTCTTTCGTTTTCATGTCACACCCTGTACTTGCCTAAAATCCATTCAATTGCAGTACAAACACTGTAAATGTAATGATTAGACCACATTAGACCAGTTGAGATTCGTGTGCCCATGATAGGTCATAGAACCACAGACAATCCAGATTTCTCATTCCCATACAACGAGTTGGCAGCTCGATTTTGAAAGCTATTTTCAGGTGCTTTTGGCAACTCGTTTCGAGTGCTTCAGGGCTTTGAAATCGTTATTAACGATTTGTTTTATTATAATTTGAACCGGTTTTGAGTTTATTTTTTTTATGAGTCCCTCAAATATGAATTCCTTCTTTATTAAAGTCTCATAATGCCAAAAATTGCTGAGATTATCCTTATACTGGGGGATATGTCAGAATCGTTACATTCATGTCAGAACCAATGTGTAATAACAATAAAGCAAAATTATTTTATATAATCAACAAGAACTGTGCCCTGAAACTTTTTAGAGATAAACAACTCCAACTTAAAATATTTTTATTAAATTATTTACAACATTTTGAATATTGTTTTGAGATTTTTCGTTTGCTTTACGTTACTCTTAGATCCTAAAAATGTGTTTTCCTCATAATATTCATCCTTAAGTATTAATCTAATAATTTTATTCCCTTATTAATTAATTAAATTTTCATATTTTAAATATTTCCATATGTTAATTTTTTCGCTAACACTTAATTGTATTGATTTTCAATGAATCAACCTAAAATTTGCAATTAACAAATTTCAATAAAATTAAAACAGAACTAATTAATTTCCAATTGTATTTACAAAGTCACCGCATCTAATTTCGTTAATTATTAGTAATAATTATTGAAAATTGAATTTTTCTTTATTCACTTAATTTTTCAATTATTTACAATTTTAATTATTAATTTTTCTGAATTAAATTTGAAATTTATTTTATTAGATTTACCATTATAGCACGTATACGAACTTACGAACTAAAATTGCATAGTTACGGGCTTTATGATACAGTTCGCGTTATGCGAACGGAAAGTATTTCGGTTTGTGCATTTGATGAAAGTCGGTTTTTGTTAATTTTAATTAATCGAATCAGTGAAATTAATTTCAATTAATCAACTAACTTAATTGGTAGTACTCTGGTGCAAAATCGTTCGCTAAATTACTTAAGAAATTGAAATCCGATGAACTGTTTGAATTCTCCATCGCAACCATACTCGAGTTGGGATTCATACCACTGGCAACGTAGTTCTGTACAGTCCCGTTCATGAATGCAGGGATGCCAGGAGGTGGTTGAGCATGGTTTGAGTGTTGGTTGTGAACGTGATTTGTGTGGATTTGCGATTGGGGATGAGAGTTTTGTGCTTCGTAGTAAGGTGGGAAGTAGTTCTCACAGTTCTCCAGTGGTACGTTTGCTGGGGGTGGAACGTACGATTCGCTGTGGTAGTCTGCTTGGTGGTAGTTGACGTTATCGTAATACGCGCCTTGTGTCTTTGCTTCGTAGTAGTTGTTGCTCGCACTCATGTGACCCGATTCGTAGTCGGTATGGTAGTACTGGTTTGCGTTCGGGGTTTGGTTTGGATACTGGGCTGTGTTGCACGTGGCGTCTTGGGGATGCGCGTAGTAGGCTTGATTCTGGTGGTAGTTGGTGTGATGGGGTGGTGGTTTGACATGGAATTCGTGGACTTTCCCGGTTGCATCCTGTTTCAGGTGGTTCTGGTGGAAATCGACGTGGTTCTGCTGGTTGAGGATCTTCTGTTGGTGTGGACTGAATTCGATGTCGTACTTCCCGTAGTAGTCCTGCTGTTGTTGCTGTTGTTGTTGCTGCTGCTTTGTGGAAGGGTAGTAGTTGCTAAAATAACTCTCCTGGACGTTGTTCGTTGTTGGTGGTTGGTACCGACTCTTGGACAGATTCGCTTTGGACGTGGTTTGGATTTGAGCCGGGAACTGTTGGGCGGTTGCTGGAGTTTGAACGGAATTTGTTACAATTGCTTGGCTTGGCTCCGCTTCTCGTCGGTAGATGTCGTAGTTGTTGAAAACTGCTGCCGATTTGGATGACGTCGAGACTGCTTCCTTCTTGACAACCTGCAAGGTAGGATGAGCTCCATAAGGAGTTCTTTTCAATCGTACCGAACGCAACAGCCTTACATGATTGTCATCCTTTTTCTTGACTTTCACCGGACTCTCCTCCTCATCTTCCAGACTGACACTTGACGCAACACTGGAATCCGCACTGATAACATTCGATGCCGAAACTGTGCTATTTCCAGGATTGTTCGTTGATATTCCAGACTCTAGCGTTGAGTTTGGTGTAGCTGAAACGAGTGAATCATGTGAAATTGTTTAAATTTCAAAAAATTCTTTAGATACTCACAACTTCCGGTGCTCTGATTGTTGTTCGTGGCACTTGGGGTGTTGTTGTTGTGTCCACGCGAATTCGACGTTGAGTCTGGGATGTCATCCGATGGCAACTCACATCCTTGGCAGGATTTCTTCGAACTGGAATCTATAGGAAAAAGTTTAGCAACAAAGAATTTTCGAAAACAAAATTATTCCACAAATCACTATGACTAAGCATAAATAAATAGCTTGCTACTGGAATAAAACTTACTACAAGTAGACAGAGAGTCATCATCACCTTTTAAACCGTCTTTATTGTCTTCGTCATCGGTTTTCGACAGCGTCTGCCGTTTATGCTTCATTCGACGGTTTTGAAACCAAACTTTGACCTGAAATATGACAGGATTCATAAAAATTAAAGCGTCTCTCTTAAAGTTGGAAGTGAAATATTTCCGGAATGGCATTCGGAAATACATTCAATTGAAAATTTCATTCCATCCTTACCTGTCGTTCTGTCAAGTCTAAGCTGGCTGCTATTTCAATCCTTCGCGGTCGACATAAATATTTATTAAAATGAAATTCCTTTTCCAGTTCAAGGAGCTGCGTGTTTGTGTATGCCGTTCGGAGACGTCTTGGTAAACCGTTTTCTGCAAGGGAATTTTATTTTTTAATTTTATTTTCTTGTCTAGGAATCAATTTCAAATCAATAATTTTGTCTTTGAATCAATTCAGAAATGCGGGAATCGTTTTCAAGGACGTATCGTTGTAAAACAGTTGTCTAGTACATTCATGAATGGTTAATGTATGCAGTACATGCGGATTTCAAGAAGAAAGTGAACGAAATTCTGTAAATCACTCATGAATGGCTTTGAACAAACTAGGACCACTCTTCCCCTCCGTTTTGTTGCGAAAAATTTGACAGTTGCTTGTTTGATTGTGAATATTTCCCCTTCGCTTCAATTTCATGAAACTTCCGTCAAATTGTACAACTTTAATTTCTCCACTATTTTTGTCTACACATATTTATAAAAAAATAAATGGCAAAATTCAAAATTCCTACCAGGTGTCAGGTTTTGCGGCAACTCTAATAAACTTTATCAGAATTTTAATATTGTTAAGTACAGAAGGTATTAAAAAAGACCACCCTGGATGAATTGGAGAAGAGGTGTTTGAGCGGCAAACAATTGCGCGAAGGGATAAGCTGAGACCATGAAATCGTGAAGATTTTGTTGAATGAGAAATGAAAAATAAAAAAAATCGGTAAACAAGAAGCGGCCAGAGTCTCTGTGAAGGTCATAGACAAGAGGTGACCTCAGAGTGAGACTTCTCTATGAAAGATCTTGTGTATGAATACCAAAGACAAGTCGTATTCTGCTGGTCATACAAAGACGGTTCGTAGTACAATTGAATTTGATTCATTTAAGACGACTCCGTGAATAGACGACTCACCAAAGCTCATCTTCCAAATGATGTGTCATGAAAAATGATGGTGATTCCATATTCAAATGAAGCCTAGACCACAAGCGGATCAAAGGATTCAAGTGAGTTCAAGTGAATCGGAGAGAATTCATGTGAATCCATCATCGACAATTAATCCGAGAATTATAGAAATCGGGTAATTAATGATCCTGAAGGTTTAGATTTGATTTTTCGGATTCTAGAATCCACATTGACTTTGTTGTGACAGTTCTCATATGTAACGGATGCGCAGGTGATGATTGATTCACATCATTGCCACCACATGAGTGTCATATTCGAGAAATCTTGAGAATAAAACCTTAAAAGTCATTAAGATCCTCTTGTTATCGTAATCACCGTCTTAATGTCCGCAATAAACAGAAACGTCTATTAATCAAAGCAAAGTTCCAGAAAACAAGATTTAGGGACAGAAATTACGAGAAGATGGTCTTACATCAACATAAAACATAATCCAATCCATATAACAGCAAAGTTTCAGTACAAGAACATCCATACCACACGTTCAAAGGTAGATAGAATTGAAATCTTCCAGAGATACGTTAACATATGTTCCCCATCAACAATTCCGGTCCCAAAATGAACCCTGCAAACCCTCAAACCCATTCACATCCAAACACATTCAGGCACAGAAAGGTTATTTTGAGAATCCTGGCAAAACCTTTCAATCGGAAGCTTTCCCAAACAGAAATAGGCTCTTATCAAGATGACAGGATGAGGTTAAAGTTGTTACCTCGTCCTTGTACCCCTTGTCGTAAAATCAAAATGGAGTAAATGTTGAATTTATGTCGGGTACGGAAAAGGCACAAATTCCTGATAGGCAGGTGTTGTGTTGCAACACCATGGTGTCTTCTGGGCGAGATAAGTTCTTTCAAAGGGAATACCTAAAATTTACTAGGCCTATTCGATAGGTGAATTGCCTGAAAAGGTTAAAACCTGACGATGATAACACAAATCATATTAGACGTTTTTGAAAGTTATCTGTTTGTGACACATGCTTGGGTCGTATATTTTATAGGGACATCAATGAATCCCTAGTTCTATGTTCAAGTGACCATCACCTCGATGTCGCCCCCTAAAATCAACATCAAAAGAAACAAATTTGAATTTTCTGTGGAATGGAATGGATCCACCTCCTCATCCTCATCCTCATTCTCATCCGTGTCAGTGTCTATCCTGTGTCTTTCTGAGTGACACGTCAACAGTCATCGTTGATTGATTGGAATTTCGTTAATTATATTCTTTTCCTCACACACACAGATACTGTTTCTTCACGAGGGTACAGCCCTAGAATCTTCCCTGTTGATTTCCTTCTGACAAATTCTTGAACAACTTCTTTAAGATTTACCGCTTAAAATTCGATAAGATTTTTGCATGTTTCTAGTGTTTGCTGTTGATATATTTTTAAAATTAGTTAAAATTTACTTGTAGACAACATATCGTATTCAGTCACTGACACATTCTCACGGAAAAACTTTGATTAATGACTTTGCGTCACGTGGCAGACGAAGAAATGAAAATGTGCCATATTTCGTGACACCAAATCCAATTTGTAGCGATTTTAGTTAGGTTTGTTGTGATTTCTCTTTGTTGTTCGGTGGAAAATTCAGGATTTTTTCATATTTTAACTTTTCTTCGTGTTGCGAGAAACAAGGATTTTTTTGCCGGAACCATGTTTTCACCAAGTGTCACAACATGGCGTCATCATTCTGCCACTTTTTTCCTATTTTACTCAATTTTCTAACAATTCTTTTTCGCTTTTCGGTATAAAATAAATAAATTTAACTCTAAAACGCAAATTGATCCTTAGTTCACACCAATCCTGCAAGAATTAAGGATCTTATGGAAGAAACCGTGTTTCCATCAAGGACCACAACATGGCGTCATCATTCAGTGACTGTTTTTCGGGTTTTACTCAATTTTCTCAAGATTTTCTTTGGTTTAAATACTAGAAACAGATAACTTAAGGATTTCACGTCTATAAACCTCTATATCACATTCATTTTTCGCAAATCAACAATTCTATCGCAAAAATCGTTTTGCGTTTCATGTAACAACATGGCTCCGCCACCAGTTTTTCTCATTTTACTGAATTTTCTTATCGGTTTTCTTGATTTTCTGACAAAAACTAGATAAATAATGAATTTTCGAATACACAAGCTTGTAGATCATATTAATCCTTCTCAAATTAAGGATTCTCTTGAAAAAATCGTTTTGCGTCATGAGCCACAATTTGGCGTCATCATTTTGGGCCTGTTTTTCCATTGTAATCAGTTTTTTTATATGTAAAATTGAAAAATAACAAATTTATGTATTTAACACAGTAAGGCATTTAGAGAATCGTTATTCTGTTATTATTATTTTAGACGAAATCTTCGTATGATCAATGGCGTCATGTTGAGTCACAAATTTTGGACATCACCCTGTGGCTCTTTTCAATTCAAAAATTCAACGTGAAATCTTTTGTATAATTCAACATTGATTCTATTTTGATCAAAGTAGTCTAATCAAAAAATCAAACATAGGTTAACATTATCTCGAACGTATCATTTTCGTAATTTAATTCGTAATTTGCCCGGAGATAGTGGATCGTTGATAGAATTTTCCAAATTTTTCCCTTAAAAATATACAGAAAAAATAAACAGTTTCTCAAGTAGAATAGAATTTGACGTAGATAATGTTGAATTTCTCACAAATTAAGTTGTAATTACGATTATTTGACTTGAAAATTTCTAGTTTGTGCTCAAACTCATTTAATAACTTCCGACTTTTTAGGAATTTCATGTTTCTTGAACTCGTGGGAATTTTTTCCAAAACAAAAATTTACGAATTCCATAAAAAAATGCAGAATTTTCCGTTTATTTTTAGCAATTTGAGCGTATAAAATAAACTAACCAGAAAATTTTCTGTTTTTGATGGCTTGTTAGTAATTTTAAGTTCATTACAACAAATTGTTGAAAAAACAACCAGCGGATTTTTGAATTGTCTGAGAAGATATTGAGCCGAAAAGAGAATAAAATCAAAAAAATTTCAGAAATCAACAAAACAGTTGAATGAATCCATTTTGAAATCAACATATTGTGACGACCCTGATATTAGTGGCAGAAGAAGCGATTGTCATTGGAAATGTGTTAAATAAGTAATCTTGTTAGTTCAAGAATAACCGAAAATGAAGTGATGAAAGGACGACATCTACCTCTGATTAGCTGCATATATCTCAAACGAATTCATCAAGCAAACGAGGAGTCGCAGTTGGAGATTCTATTCAGTTTGTGTTCATCGATAAACGTCAACGCTAATCCCATCAATTCATGTCGAAGCCCCAGGGGTCCCTCTTTAAGGTTTTTCGCAATTAAAACGTTCCAGAAGTGATAAATGGTGAAACTGTCGTCTTGTGATTGGTCAAGACGAAAATCATGAATTTGGAGCAAAAATTCAAATTTCAAATTGAACAAATCTGAAATCCTTGCAAATCCTTGTCAAGGATGTAAGAAAAACTCGCATAAATTACGCATTCATTGGCCGTAAAAGGCAACAGGAACTGTCGTCGACACATGGAAAGATTTGTCAAAGTATGGTTGAAGGAATTCCCCAACGATTTATAAAATTTAAATATAAGAAAAAAGGAAAAACATGAAACTGGATCTCATGTAGATATACGAAAATTTCACACAAGACGTCGTCTATTCCGAACATCTTTGGCCAAGACATTTCATACTCTTTAGCGTCGACTTGACTAAACATCAGCAGCGACATGTCATTAATCATTCAAAGACGAAGAAAGTCAGTTTAAAGAGATTTTTCTTAAGAAAAATATACGAATATAAAAAAATGATTTTCTTTTTGCCTACTACACACCAGAATGTTTTTTTCTTTCCTTACAACAATAAGACAAAATCCTTTCAAGAAAACGCTCGGATTTAGATGTCTTTGAATGTGACTACTGTGTTGAAGGTCTTCTGCTTTATAACCGTCTTAAGACATTGAATCAAATTCAAAGGAGTTTTTTTTTACTTTTGAATAAACCCAAGCTTATTGCCGACATGTGGCGTGGCTTCCGTCAAAGAAGCATTTTCCTTGAGGGTCAAATATTTGACTTTTCGCTCATTTTTAATGTCAGCGTTTTATCAATTTATCAAAACGGTTTGTTGGACAATGTGCCGGATTGTTGAGATCGTTTTATAAGGAACGCAACACTTTACCGTGTATCCAAAGATTTTCTTAAGATTCCAGAACCTTCTCATGGAAGGCACGTCATTAATGGACGTTTAAAATATGACAGATGATGCATCCTTGCTCTACATTCATGTCTTTTTGACTTTCATCCAGATGAATGTGGAGACAAATTTTTCTACATAAAACCACTTTTCCACTAACGACCATTTGACGCGGGTAAACTAGTTCCTAGAAAATAGTTCTTTCCTGAACGTGCTCCATCACATCCTGTGCGCTGGTCAACAGGATTGGCAGACGTTTTCATGTCGCCACAAAATTCACCTGTTTTCATAACAAATTACCTCCTAGCATGTACACGGATGGACAAACAAAATGTAATTTTTTCTTCAAAATATGACCGTCAAATGTTTCTCCAAAAGAAGAAATAAAAAATGTTTTACTTATGGGGAAGGTGAGCCACTATGCAAAAGCATGTGATTAAATGGCGTCATGTACAATGAAATGAATGTTTTCAGAATTAATTGCATTTGCATGTCAAAGTTTAACTCTTTTCAGGTAAATTACAGTAAATGCTCAACCTAAAGTCGTCAAGTTCTTGTCACATTTAACAAAACACAGTCGACATGTGAAATTATGATAAGAAAAACGATGGTGTCGTGTGGAGAAATTTACATTTTAGATAAATTTTAATTGATTTACGGTAATGTTAGGTAACAATAAATTTGACTAAAATTGTTACTTAAAAGGATTACATGACCGATTTCCTCGGGACAATAAGCTCTGTTCCATATTAGCCGTTTCGTGGATTAGGGCTTGACATTAAGAGTTCGTTCGCTTGAACATCAGTCAAAACGTTGATTCACTTGAGTAGCATGGAAGTCATCTGGAAATCTTATTATGATGATACGGTGAAAGTTTCAAACCAATCCAATGAAAATTGAAGGAACTATCGGTCCAAAAAGCTCTGAAAACATAATTTCGAGAAAAACGCGTTTGCAGTTTTCATGTTTCAAGTAAGCTAGTAGTAACTTCATGCAAAGAATCAATGTTTAATAACATTAAAAGTATTTTATCAGTTATGATCTCAATGCTATTTCATTCTTAAATATTTGAGAAAGTGTTTGAGTCGATAAAAAAAATTGACCCAAAAATTAGTCGCATGGTGGTAGTGACTACCCCTTAGTTGAAACGCTCACAGTTGAAGAATAACAGAACGAATTCCATCCCCTGGAATTCTTCATTGATTTTATCAAATTTAGCAATTAAAAAATTCATCCCTCAATATGGCGGATTCCAGGCTGATATTCAATATAAAAAATAGAGGAACGCCATATTGGCAGGATGCGAACAAGAAAATCCTCGAGGGATGTTGGCTGTCAATCAAATACGGAAACTTTTCCAGCTTACCCAATGAGTAGAGTATGTGAGAGTAAGGGAGAGAGAAATGTTTGAATCAAAAAGAGCTCAACGGGATTTTGAGCTTAAATTCAGGACAAGGGCGTAGGTGGTTTAAAGTTTTTGTGTGGAGGGAATTAGAAGAATTCGGGAAGTTTTCCTTAAGAAATATTTTTTGAAGTGTTCCATTTTGGGAAGATTCAAAAATGGTCGCCATTGATACAAATTAACCCTTGTAAAATGGAATTGAACCAAATTAGAAGGAATGAGAGGGGAGTTTGATTTACTTCGTCGAGGAATCAAAATCATCCGAATAAATCATGTAAATAAGTTAAATATGTATGCGGACATTAAGTAAATCGTTGCCAAATGTTTCAGGATGTTTTATTCAGTTGTTTCTTTTTTGAATAATAACTTCCTATTGGTTATGGAGTCATGCTGAAGGGGATAAGACACGGATTACATGTGGAGCAAGTGTGGCAACTTGAAGTTGTATGTAACGACGTGAGAAAACAAAAGTTCTACAAGAAACACAATAAAACATAATCTACGCCCCATTGAAAAAACAGTGCTTTAGCAAAAGGGGAGCACACAAATATGAATCCATCGACAGATGATTGGAGTTTCGCGTGAATAAAACATTGCCTCGATTCTATAGAAATCCATAGAATCTTGAGTGCAGGTTTTGAGAAGTTGCAAAATGAAAAAGACTAACGAACACGTGGTGGTACGTGGCAAAAGTTCGTCCTGAATGGTGTAACATCTGCCATCAATCGATGGATGCCACTGAAATCTAACGACCCGATACCTTGAAATCTTTCAAGCGACTTCGGATAGATTACCATAGAAATGGGACTACAAGCTGGAAACTTCAACAGAAACTACACATGTGACCGTCTTGAGATGAATAATTGCCATAACTTCGAGGATACTTATTATCTTCTGAAGGTATGTGGATAAAGTTTCTGTAGGCAGTGTATTCTAGCAGGTAAGGGTACATTTGCACTCAAATGCACATGATATCATTCAATACATGACATTCAAACAACGCCATCTGTGAGGCAATGAAGCAATTGATTTTTTGTGTTGAAGTGAAATGAAGTGTCCTTTTTGAAATTGAATATTACTTCAATTAAACTAATTGAATTAAGTTGCGCAGGAAAAAAATAAATAAAAATCAACCCCTAATTGTGGTGTTTATTACTTTCATGTGTTAAAAGTTCATTTCAAAATTAAATTTTTAAAAACGCGAAACAAAAAACCGATTTTTCTTCACGTTCACGTGTGACACAAACACATTAAACAAATACAAACACATGCAAGCAAAAGTTTCTCGTCTAATGCTATTCAATGGTTAAAGTAAAATATGCAAATGTCCTAATCAAATTCACATTTCGGAGTAACTTGTTATCCAATCTAAAATTGGGTACAAGGATGATGGGGCCTTGTGTGGATCCCTAGAACCCTAGCAAAATGTTGTATGCTGGGATTTTGTTGTATTAGTTTGTAAAAAAGGTGGATGGCACAAGTGGTGGTGGATTCTTGAGTTAACAGACTGCTCCAACCAGATTCCCTCACCTCACACACACTCCAAACATGATTTCCTTCACTTGATAACGAAAAGCAAACATTCGGTGACCAAAATGCGGTGACACATTTTAATCACGAGAGTATTAAAACTCAAATCTGCATATCGAACGGGATTAAGGGCGTTACCCGTTCCATTATTTTTTCGTCCTGATTCCATCGACATTTGTTGAGATTTTCGTCGGTTGTTGCTTTTGCTATCGTTTCACTACACTCCGAAATCACCCCTAGTACTCATTCCCTTAGTCCTGGTCTGATTAATGGCTTTTTAAATGGTTTCAATTAACGTAATTAGAATATTTTCTTTTTAAAGGTAACTTTTTCATTTTTGAGACGCTTTAAGAACTTTGACGCGTCAACAAATTACACAAAAACTTACTTAGGAATTTTGAAAACTTTTAAACAACAAATACTGATACAAAAATTAGATAATAGTTAAATGTACACTTTAATTGATGCGTGCACTGTCAAATGTGAAACGTAAGGGATGAAATTAAACCCAAAAATATTTTTTTAATATTTCAGTAGGTAAATATGTCTACAATATGTCATCCAAAATGTTTTTACGATATCACAGTAATAACTGAGATATTGTTCCATTCATATACCAACTTCTTTGAGTCTTCTGTGCAAGTGACAAATTTTAAACGCGTTTTTCTCGAAACAATCTTCTCTGTACTTCTTAGCTCTACATTTGTAGTTTGCCAATACATCAAATCATTATAAAGTAAATTAAATTAAATTTTGGTTATAATTGTTCCTAGAGATAGAAGGCAGGGATATTACAGAAGAATTGAAATGGAGTCATTTTGTTTTCGATCAAAGTTTTCTTAATTTTGTTGCAACCTACAATTCTTAGAAGAGTTGCGTTTCACTTAGGTTGAATTGAATTGAATGATATTGAGGAGAGTTGCATTCAACTTGCGATAAGTCGATTAGGCCACAGTGACAAGCATTGCATTCCACTTCGGTTGAATTGAATTGAAAAAGAAGGAGAAGCTTTGTAGTCCCCTTAGGTTGAATTGAATTGAGTTGAATGAGATAGAGAAACGTTGTAACGAATGTAAATTTGAGCGAATGAACAATTTCGTTGATGTCCGCAATTAAAGCAACTCCCGATTTGCATAAAATTGAAAGCAAGCATTTCGAAGATGGAGTCGATGTAGTTACAGCATTAAGGAAATGTTGACGATAAAAATGAAGTACAGTAAAAAAGCGAGGCAATGCAACCACCTGAAGGCAATGCAACTTTTGCATTCCACAAAACTTGAACAACCTGAGAGTGATTTTGTTCAGGTTTTATCAAGATCTCATTTGATCCGGTGGAATGGTCATTCTGTAATTGCAGCTCAGCAAAAATCAGCCTGAAATCATAAATTAGTGTCTTGCAAGAAATTTCTGCATTTCAAGTTTTTCATATTAATGCGATTAAAACGCGTAATGGCAACTGAACGTGTGCACCATTCAATGCAATGACGATTCTTTGTGCTGCGCCATGGCATCCACGCTCTAGAAATCTGTGATGGCTGTGTTCGTTTGAGAAATTTATGACATCGAAAGTCACGATAGTGGTTATTGCATGGTGAATGCAATGAACAGGAAATGTTGAAGTCATAATTCTGATAGCGCCGAGTCATCTGCAATACAGAGAGAAACCCAAAAATGGCGTTTACTTCAGGAAATTAATTCTTCTGTTGGCCACACTTCCGCCAAGTGAGAGTTGGTACGGTGAAAGTCATCCCCAGATCAACGCGAGTGAGTGAGGAGCGTCTTCCGCTGAGATTTCTCCTGTACCGGCGATGCGAGAAGTAAGTAAATTCAAGGAAACATCTTCCATAAATTTAAGGGTGTAATCGGCATCGAGTTGTGTTTTCCATGTCACCCCCAAGCCACCCCCGTCGCGAATGACTCGACGTTTTTTTTCAAGATGATTTCTTTTGCCAAACTACCCCGTCACTTCCGTGTTTAAGAAAACTTCCTGTTTTCTTTTACCTCTACTTCCTTTCAATCCCTCACTACGCCACGTGGTATTTATTCGAAAAAAAGATCCGCCAGAATTTTGGTGGCAAAAAAAATGGAAAACTTTTTAAAACGTAAGGCGACACATTGAATTTCTATAACAAAAAAAAAAACCACCCCATTTCGGATGATCTGAATAAAATGTATTAAGAGCGGCAGCGCAGCGATGAGCAGTTTCAACCCAACACACACACACACAAGCAAACTCATACAGAGGCGCAGAGGTAGAAGAAGAAGCAGAACCAACCCTTAGCTGAAGAGATAAAGATTACACGTTTATTAAAGCAAGATATGCGATTAGGAGTTTTTTATTCCGGAATCAAGACGCGATTCACAAGAGGGTGGGGGTTTGGTGACTTTGTTTATAGATTATTTACGACCCTGTACAGTCACTTAAGGGTGCTGTAGAAAAAATATATTTGTTTTATTTAAATTAAACTCTCTCCATGTACTTTTCTCATTCATTCTTTAAGGGATGAAATTAATACACCACGAAAGGGATGTTGAATGAATTTTTTGTGGTTAGCGCAACATTAAACAAATTACGAGCAAAATGCAGGGTGCGTTTCTGGTGGGGATGATTTCGTTTTATTTATTTTTTCTTAAATATTTTCTTATTTCTTAAGACCATACAAGTCAATTGAGATAATCTTTAGTACATAAACTCGTTTTATGGCTCGTAAATGTTACAAGTGTAAATTTGTTACTGACGCAAGAACCACCCTGTGATGTTTATAACTCAATCGAACACATCAATCTCTTCACTAATCTTACAGAATCCAATCCTACATATCGAACATATTGAACAATACCATCTACACAAACTATTCCACGAACCTGCGACAAATGAAGAAACACGATTCCAATACATATCGAAACATAAGCCAAACAATTAACCGTACGTAAGTGAAAGAATGAATACGAAACACACAAGAAGAGGAAAGAGAGGAAAACATTTTTTGTACGAAAATCAAACTGAAATTTGCAAAACAAATGCGTTCGTGAATGTGGGTGTGTGTGAAAGGAGTAAATGATTTTCTTCTCTTCTCTAAATTTTTTGTTTCAAATCAATTTTCGCCTCGAATCACTGTGGGTGACAAAATTAACCCATCGCACAACATTAACACATTTTCTTAATGGATTTTTCTATAATTTGTCTGTCTACCACGTCTTGTATGGTGAATGCGTTTTATTACCCCCACACCCCATAATTCCCAATACTGACACAATCGCACTCCAACCAATATGAAGTGATATGTCTTGTGCGATTTTGACGTGATTCGAAAAAGGGATCATGGATTCATTCCAGCTACCGAGTATCTCGAGAAACCAATCAATAAGAAACTATCAGCTTTAGACAATATCCTTGATTAAGGATTATAGTACAAAGTCCTGTATTAATTATCTCAAGGACACACACATTAATAGTAAGTGTAACACCCTTTAAGTGAGATCGTAAAATTCCAACCCTTTTCCACTGTGACAGTTCTTTCTTCTGTATTTTAAGAAAGGGTTAAGGGAAGATTTTCGTAATTTTCAATGTTTGTGTGTGTACGAGATGAGCCGCAAATTGAATAAATTATTCACCCCCTCGCATTGTGGTTATGTACTTTGATACTTTAAGTGATAATCTTATTTATGTGTTGTTGAGTAGCTAAAGGTATTTGCCATTTATATAACCGTTCACACTCCTAGCTCATAAAGTCGCACTTGAGGACAAGAAAACTTCCAATAAACCATTTTATATAAGATAAATTGAAGTCGTTACACATGCCACAATGGTCAGTCGTTGGACAATCCTAAAAACTGACCACAAATTTGAACCCTTTTTCACGTAATTGTCACACTATCCTTACGAAGGTTTTTCTGCACTTGCTGCATGTTTACCAAATGTCCACCACCACCACCAGCACCACATTTCTTATCATTTATGGTAAATAAATTATCAAATTTTCAAAAAGGACACTCACTCACCCTGTGGGTGAAGTCGTTCATTTCGTATAATGAGGGAAAATTTATGGAAATTTTCATGGAATTTCAACAATTTCTACTTACTGTTTGCGGTCATACAAGTTTTACCTGAAGGTAAAGAAAATTTAATTAGTCAAATTACAAAAACAAAAATTTCTTTCAAATCAACTGTCAAAGATTCTGTTCTCTTAATTTGAAGGGAAGCTTGATCGCGCTGTGGCGACTATGATGAACACAGGGACGACAATTTGAGAAAAAGAAACATATTCATACCTATACTCGTAATTGTAATGAACTGATTCAAGTGAAGTAACTGATGGAACTGATCGAAGGGATCAAACTGTTAGAAGCGATGAAAGTGTTGAAATAGCTGATAGAACTGATGGAGCTGATGAAACAGATGGAAATTATATTGAACTGATAAACTAATGGGATAAAAGAAACTGAAGGAAAAGGTAGGTACTGATGATGAATATTTCAACGGCTGAACTTACGAATGAATGCACTGTTCTTTCGCAAGATCTGTTTTCTTCAATTCTTGATTCTTAGTGAAAAATGGAGCTTTTACACACAGTTTTGAACTTAAGCATGATTGTGTATGTTTCAGTGGCCTTGATTGGTTTTCATTTTTTCTTTAATGTTTTTCATAAAATTTAAAGCTGCTGTTTTGCAATTTCTTTCAACTGAAATATAATCAGATTTATTGTCACCGTGAAATAATGTGATTTATAGAAGTGAAAGCTACTTACACCTTGAATTAAAAAAAATTATTTTTACTTTTGCAGCAGTAAATTGTCATTATTTGAATAAAATTGATTAATTTAATCCTTTCACATATAATTGTGTTTTAATAAACCGTGGAATTTGATTAATAATAAAAAGAGATATTGGTTCCAGTCCACCGCCGCAATTGGGAATTTCTTTTGTTATGTTTATACTAGTAGGTACAAAAAGTCTAAGTGAACCTGTGTCTTGAAGAAGTCAATCGATTTCTTATAACAGATGACACTCGTGACGTGACAGAATTGATGAGAAAATCTTTCGCCAAAGTGATTGATGCACCTCTGACCTTGATGGGAATTTTATTGATTTTGTATCAGTGAATTTTGTTAGATTTTCGCACATGATACGTGGATAATGTGGAACCACAATACTTTGTAAAACATTATTGAAGTAAATCAAGCCGCATTACGCAGTACACTTTTAATTAAATCTCGTCTAAGACGCCGGCATGTCGAATCACTTGAAAATCGTCTGGAACAAATTCAATTTGAAAGGTTCCTCGTAGCAACTAACCACCAAAACCTATACAATCTTTGACGATGAGTTAATCGAGTTAAGACGCGTCTTTTCCACCGATGAAAAACTGCTGCGTATCAATAATCCAGAGACGGAGTACTTCAAAGGTACCAACACATCCCGACATCCATGAACCATAAGTGAATGAGTACGACCGATGGTTTGGCATATTTCATAGTCAGAAGAGATACGCCTCAATTAGGGTAATTTGTCTTTTGTTTCGTACAAGAATGTCTAATTTTTAAAGGTGAGGTCTGGGCTAGTCTTGTTCGTAACCACATCAATTGGAAGCATTTCATTTCATTTCATTCTATTTTGTCTTTCGTGGAATTCCTTCGGGGAGCTTTTGTGCTCCTTTGAATGTACACCGACAAATCTGCATTATTTCACAATAAGGAAATCACGTAACTTGCACTGGATAATGTTTAGCATGAATTGAAAGTACACTTGCCACTTCTGCACTGATTCACAGTGGGTTACAAAATTAAATTTGATTTATTTCCCACGCTCCATGAGCACTTTTAATTAACCAAACCCGAAATTAATTGATTTGTACCAAATTTTAATTATTTACAAATAATTATAAGTTCAGTGGAAGACGAAATGAAAATTAGAATTGACGGAAGGGTCAGATGCTGGTCAAACTGGCGCCATTGTTTGGAACCGGGAAAACCTTGAACTCGCGAAACTTGTGACTTATTGAAAATTGCAGTGTTTGTGAAGAAACTCAAAATTCTGCAAGAATTTAGTTCCGCATTCAAGTAGTGGCCCACCCCCAATTGTCTATGGTGCCAAGACAGCGTGTTACCTTCCTGCTGTCCTTGAACTAAACTCCGTCTTCCCTTCGTTTGTCTACAGCACTTGGTGTGGTGTCAGATATCCGGGAGTATCGAATGATAAATGATGTCGATAGTGGAAGGAGAAGGAAAAAATTGAAATTTCGGTCCCCCTCCTCACTCCGCGGTGGTGTGGATCCGTGTCACCTGGGCTTTGAAAAAACAATAAAAAATGAGTGATTGAAGTGAGTTTGCTTCGAACAAAATGAATTCTTCACATTTAATTAATTAACATTCGTAACAAACCCACGAACCCACAAGAAACAAGAGAAAAAAAGGTTTGGAGTGAAGTGAAATTAAAATGTTCCCGAGGAAGAATCAAAAACCTCCACAGGGTGATGTCGAACATTCATTCGGTGGTTTTGATGGCAGTTCCTTAAGATCCACAATTAAGCCCAAGCATACCAATGATAAATGATGCCCTGGGACAGGTACTTGTGATAAGGAAATCATCTCAAAGGCATCTCGTCATGTGTGATATGATGAATTGTGAAAATTTGAATATCAACAAAACGATGACGACGACAATGACGGAAATGAAATGAAAACGGAAGTGATTTTTAAGTTTTTCGTCAACGCAAAAACCAGGAATGATGCATTAAGAAATCGTTTATGTCACCACGTACGTATTCATGTACCGGAAGACGGATTATATGAATTGAAGTGGAATTTGAGAGTGTTTTTCATCGCATTACATTTGTGTAGAAAAGGGGTCTGTGCCAGTAACCACAGAATTACCTTCAACTGGAACTTCATGAATGAACTCTTCCCTCAACTTCGTTTCAATGTCAAAGTTTGGTTAATTTTCATCTTCTTCTCTGACCGCGAACTTTTAGTGTACTCGCAACATTCATAATTACAGTGAATTTATTTATTTTTCTTTTACTTCCAACAATTTGTTTTCGGCCAATTGAAAAAACGCCAAATCTTCAAGGTCAATGTGATGGGAACTTCAAGACAGTTTTTGAAAAAATAAATTAAAAAATTTTGCACACTTCTCATCTGGTATTTCAACACGTCGCGCGGTTTTTTTTCATGGAAATTTTAATAATTTTTTTTATAAAAAAAGCTTAACTTGAAAGCTTGAATAGACAAAATGAAAAATTGTTACGTCTGTCAACGAGTGGACAATTGAAAAATTACGCAACATTTTTTTGATTTATCGTCAACTCTGCAACTGGTCTTGAAAGTTGTCGAAAGGTGCTACTTAATTTAAGACGACCAGAAAATCCAAAAAATGTACTTTCCTCGTTTCACATAAGAATGAAAAATTTCAAAAATAAAACCTAAGAAATGAATGCACCAAAACTCAAGAATCGCAGAATGTAGCACATTGTTCTTTGCAGCGACATCTCTACTTCAGAAAATGAAAATGCAATAAGACGGCTGAATTGCAAAGTCAACAAATGCAAAAAGCGTCTTCACAACAGCAACGGCAGTATGGAAGCTTCTGATAGAAGTTGACTTGTACAGGGTGTTGAATTTTTGTTGTTACCCTGTCCGGAGTAATTAAATTTGTATTCCACCACAAAAAGTTCGATGGCACGGAAAATACGTACCTGAACCGTGTAATTATAACCTCAACATTGACATGGCATGCGGTAGAGAGGCACAGAATGGAAGGTAAATAACTTTAACTGTAGAGCAAACTGAATTTCCACATAAAATAAAAATGTCTTCCAGAAGAACAGGCGGCAGCAACTGTCCGGTCACGTCATGGAAAAAATAAAACAAAATGAAAAAAATACACGAAAACGTGTTTTTGGTGTCCATTTTGTTGTTACTCGCCAGTGAACCCTCGGAGCTCGAGTAAATTATAGTTTTCCGTGGAAGAAGGCCGGGCAGCAGGGTAACAACACGAAGAAACAGTAAGAAATGGCCGCAAACACGAACACGACCATTGTGAAGTTGGGCATGTGTCGTCTTCGTCGATCAAGGTGAAACGAAGTACACCAAACTTTTTTTTGTTTTTCCACAAAAAATTACTTCCGTCCCACGACCGACAACCCTTGCGAGGGAAGTCAATCAACTTGAACGGAAATTTTTTCGTAAATCGATGAAATTGCACTGCTACCACACGCGATACTTGAGTCCCTCAATCCCTGAATCCACCGCCCACAGAACAAACGTCTTCAAGATAAACCCAAGAAACCTTTTCTTACATCTTCAATGGGTTCATGGATTGGACGGAAATGAAAAAAGAAATTTTACGAAGAAAAATAAAACACAAAAATGTAAAACTGAAATGAAATGAACTCGAACAGCAACCTCGAACCACAAATGTTCGTTTGCTTGTGGGCTGCTACAATTCCCAACCATTTTTTCCATGTTCAAACTTTGACCGACATGAAACCAGCCACGCCCACTACTTTGAATATTCTAAAATGGAAGAAACGTTGTAAAAATGCTGGAATTAATTTTTTAAATTAACATTCACGCAAAAATGAATTTTATTTTTAAATTTTAATTTTAATTTTCGTGCTTCAGTGCATTTTAGTGTAGAATTTTCATTTTTCCAATTGGAATTGCTTTGACGGGCCTGTACTGATCCGGAATGCGATAAAGTCACCACGTTCCGTTTCTGGGTTTTTTTCGCGTTTTGCATAAATTTCATACTTTCCTATGCATAAAATTAATCCATGTGCAAATGGGGTATTGTTTCAGGCATCACGCACTTGACTGTTTTAATTACATTGCTACTTCGCCTCCACATGTCTGAGAATGTTCTCAGTGGAGTTAGTTGATCAACAGAAATTGATTGCCAACTGACGAGAGTTCGCAGAACGCACCAATTGCCAACGAACAAGATGTATTCATAAGGAAGTAATTTTCACAAAACAAATCTCCTGGTTATCAAGATCATATGGTAATTTAGAAAAAAATATGAATTTGTTCAGTGACTCTTTCGCATTTCCTTCTATTAAGACTTGAGGAAACAGTGATCTCCATTTTACTCTCTTATACAAACGTGACCTCTGTTTGGTTCAATTTTCAGACGCTGACTCAAACCATTCACTGTCGAATTAGTGATACCTATACCGAGGATCCCGATATCTGTGCGACTGCAGGATGATTGTGTGTAGACTTAAAACCGTGTGAAGATATTTATAGTACAAAATAAATAATTGCTCAAAGAACCTGGGAAGATCTAAATTATTCTGAAAGTGCTCACAGAAAACGATAGGAGTCTGAAGTAGATATCCTAGAAATAGAAATTGCTAGTAGGTATAGGTACGTACTAGCTATGATTGTCGACTACAGCTATCACTATCGGACAAGATATTTACAAGTCTTATATTGGATTACGGACTAAAGGTATTCTACTAAAAAGTGTACCTACGCGGCTAACTACACCAAACTCAACCCTGCTTAAGTCTTGATCAAAGAGGAGAATGTCTTTGCTCTATACAAAACCATCCATGGGCGATTCGCCGAAAGGGCAAGTTTCAGGACAAAACATCACAGAACGTGTGTCCCTGATAACAGGAGGTGACTCATTGCAGTGTAAGCCACCCTCGCGACTAGCAGTGCTATAAAAATGATTTAGTGAATCTTTTTAATAAGTTGCAACTTTCGGACGCCGAAAAAACAACCGCACAAAAAAACAACGAACAAACTTTTTAATCGTCTAATGAGTTGAAGCTCATAAAAATTACCCTGAGGTGATAAAACAAACTTGCTGGTGACTTAATTTTTTCGGCATTCCAAAGGTCCGAAGTTTGTTGGAAAAAAGTATGTCTTGAATAAGATAAGAAGTTTCCCGGCCGATTAAAGAAGCTATTTAAGAAAAGAGTCCCTTGAGAGTCGAGTGTCTCGGGTATCCCTTTTCGGAATGAGAGCTGGCGAATAATTTTGAGGTTTTAAGTGTTGGCGAAGGGTAACCAAAAGATTTCCGGATATAAAAAGCATTAAAACGAAAAAATATGTCAAACAGCAGGTCAGAGCAATGAAGATTTCATGGTGATACCTATCGTTTTAAAGGGGTTTCAAAATTCACAGCATATTTTACAGCATGGGGTAGGTATGCAGACGAGTCAAATGTCAACGAGGTAAATGTATTCCATGTATGTTAACACAATCGTAAAAACGTGTCTTTAAACACACTTCACTTGGAAAACTCGTGGAAAACAAGGGTAAGCCTCACAAGTCCTATAGACCATGTATCATTTCGAACCGGAAACAATATTCGAGGGTGAATCGTATAGTTGACACGTGATTCCGCGACTATAAATTATCCTGAAAAGAGTAGGTACCTAACGTTTTAAATTTCCAATGAAGATATTCAGCTTGAAGCTTTCATCGCTAGAAACCCTGTCTTTCATCCCTGAAAAGATAACTTCCTCCGGAATGTGGGGAATGTGTTGGCATTATGTTTTTCTGGCTTATCACGATTTGATAGCCTTGTTCTGTAGGTACATTCTGGTTTGTTCTGCTAATATCTGATGTGGTTTGTAACATGTATATAAGATGTTAAATTCAAGACAACCACATTCCCTTGTTGACTGGCACAATTTCATGAGTTTCAATGTCATAAATCGTACTCCCTTTAAACTTCAAAACCACCACCAGCACCACAGAATAACCTCGTCTGGAAATCGCAACTAATTATCCCGTTTTCCGGTTAAAGGAATCCATCCGAACCGAGACGATTAATAGAAAAAGCTGGAAATAAAAGAATAAGACAAACCCTTCCTTGTTTTGGGGTGAAGTTGCAAATGAAAACCATTTATTGACCAAAGAAACGTTTTTCGGTTTGTTTTTGTCATGTAATAAATTTTAAATAAAATTATTTTTCTTCTCTCAAGATGGGTAAGAAGAGGTTATAAGGGTCATTCCCAACTTGCCACAAAGTTCATTTTGAGTTTTAGACAAATTTCAGGGAAAAATATTTCGATAAAAACTCGTCGTGTTCTTTGGCAATTAGCGAATTTTTTCTCAATCAATTTTGTCTGCACGCACAAAGGGGTGCAAAATTTCTCAAAATGGAATCTTCATTGAACTCAGAGGATATTTTAACTGATAGTGTAGAGAAGCACATTCACATTCACAGTAAACCCTGGAACGAACCCCTGAAATGTGACATCTTTGGGAGGACGAAATTCGCGAGTCCTTCAGCAGTTCGTCTAAGTGGCTGGAGCTAATCTGTCACGCAAACGTCATGAAGTGCATGATGCAACCTGAAAGCAGTCACGATTACAAACCTTCAACATGCACCGAGACTTGTTGCACTAAGTAATTCCGAAGTGTTGGATTTCTTTCCTTCTAATCGTCTTCCATTTACGGAGAATTCCATCCAGAGATTCATCTTGAGAACCACATAACGTCTTGACAGATGCATAAATCTTCTAATTATCGCTTGCAGTAATTGCATGATATTGAAAAATGCAAAAATGCATTGCAACTAAAGATGGCTTCCGTGCGTGGTGTTTTGTGTTCATGTTCGTTAGAGATTTTTCTTCAGATTTTTCCTTGATTTTCCTTTTACCGTTGTATGCCCTCCTTAACGGACATTCATCATCTAGTGTGTGGATGCTTTAGGCATAAGATGAATGACGTAAAATTCGCGGCAAAATAAATGTTTAAGTAATTTTTTAAAAATTTAAATTAATATTTACTACATAATTCAAAATTTAACTTCAACACATACAAATGAGTTTCCATTTATTTACATCACCACAGTGATTCTTGAAGTCGAGTTTCTAAGAAAATAAAATCTTAAGAAAAAAGAAACAAAGATGATCTGGTTATAGCCCGGAGGGGGTTCAAAATGTCGACATTATTTTTGTTTTTTCTTAAATACGTATAACAGATAACAGATTCACTGAGTACTTTTCTCTTCTCGAATAAACCGGGTAACTCCCCTAACTTTCAACTTCTTACGTTGATGGATTGCACCCTCTTCCGTTATAAAGGTTTTCTTTCAATTTTTTCAATTTTTATTCCCTTTCAACTCTGCTGTGCTGTTATGTTTTGCATTTTACAAGATGCACACATTTGCATATCCTTCTTGGATAAACTTGCATTTCAGGTTAATATCTCCATGAATTTCCTTGGAAAAGAATTGCAAAATTTCGTTCCACGTTGCATCAAGGTGCGCGCAGTTAAGAATTACACTAACAGTTTTATGAGACTAGATGTTGAATATCCCCAATAAAATCTATTAAAGACCTCATTTAACCCTAGAAAGAATTTAAACTCTGCCAGAAGTTAAAGCCGAACAAGTTACCCTAAGAACAATGTCCATCACATAATGTGAGTCTGTAGCCCATGAGTGTGAATGAAAGAGATATGATACACTGATGTGTTATAGATAAGAAACAACATACATTCCGACCGATCTGTCAAACAAAAAACTTTGTCCGAATAAATACATGAACAAGAAATTACATGACCAAAGAAGAAATTCCAGTGAGGGTGGCTAATATTAATTCGTGTCATTATATAAGGATGTTTCCTTGAAAACACATGACGCTCATCCCCTAAATGTGATGTTGATTGTCCACACCTCCTGTCAATCAAGAGTCGTCTTCTATATGATGTTGTGTATGTACCTACTTATGTGAACTTTTTTCCAACACTACAATCGATAAAACTTTCTCTCGTTCCTTGAGAGATCGTCCTTAAAAGTTAGTTCAACAACAAGAACCGGATGTGGTAGAAGAACCCGGAAAATGATAATCGGAAGTACAAGGATGTGTGTATTAAGAAACCTATAAGACATTATGATGTCCTCTTGGAGGACGTGCCAGGACAAGGGTCCATGTCCTGACCATTGGTCGAACAGTTTTATGGAGTAAACTTTGTTAAATTTACTCGTTTATAGTGTTATCCATTTTAAAGGACGCACACACACAGTCTCATACCTTCTGTCGAACTTGCTGTATCACGTAGCTTTGTGTTGGTCAAGCGAAATTTCACAATTATGAAAAGATGAGTCTGTCAGGATGAAAGACCCGTGGATGAAAGAAACCATTACGTCATGATTGAATAATTCGTTTTAATGATTCATTCGTGACTTGTGGCTTTTCCAATCAAAACAAAACGCGCAGAATAGAATGGAGTCCGAGACAGATCCCGAGATTCATTTGTTCAACTGCTGAAAAAGGGGAGCAAATTTTCGGTAATTCGAATCGAAGTGAAATTTATACGCAAAACAACCCCCAACCCTCGACGAATAAAAATGTTCAGCAAAGTTATAAAGTGACTACTTTGCGACTATTTTATGGTTGTAAGGATATACGCGTCCATAAATAAAACGTTTTTATAGGACAAGGAGTATTTTAAAACGAGATAAGAGAGTTGTTGAAATAATTTATGAATTTTGGACGACATTTGTTGTTGGTGTAGCACTTGTTCTATGTGCTTAAATGCAAGGAGCATGTTTTTCAATACACGAAGTGAGAGTATTGGTGAGATGAGGTGGGGGGATGTTGAATGGTGTCGAACATGCCAGCAAATGTGAATAGAATTATGAGGCTAGATAAGAATTTTTAAAGTCTTCGAGGAATTTTACTGGCTGCAATTTAAGTGTTCTCCAAAACCACCCAATCGAACGCATCAATCACTTTAAAGTGGAGCTTGTGACAATTTTGGGGTCACTAGCAGCTCCACTGTGTCTTGTCTGGACACCTTGTACCTACTTATACTCACAGAATCTCATCTCATGTGATTTGTCAAGGGAATCTCTTGGCTTGTCTCATCCCTATCTCGTTGTTCATCCCTTGTCGTGTATTTGCATCAGACTTTGATTGTCTGACATGATTGAACTTTGATTTGTCCAATGGCTAAATGACGTCATCGATCAAATGCATTAAATCGAAATTGATAAAAAAGAAATTGAAGTGAAGAGAAATTCACGTTTTAAGGGTAGGTATCACTATAGAAGATTGTTGCGAATTTTTCCGAGGTAATTCTGTGGGGCTTGTCGTGATTGCTGCTGTGACACAATGATCAATCATTTTTCCACGTCGTACAAACAATGTCTGGAAAATTGTAACGAACGATTTTCGTGGGAAAATCTATTTAAATGTGTCGACTTAAAAAACGAAGGGTAATCTGTATCTATTTATTATGTAGGTAAGCAGCTATTACAAAATATTTCATATGTCACTTGGTATAAACCTTCAGAGGCCTTTCACCTTATATCACCTCATATCAGGTCATGTCAAAATTTCTGCAACGCTACAAATTAAATTTAAAATGCTAAAATAAAAGTGACTAATTTTGGATTGCTCTTAATTTGTGTACCTAATTTGAGTGTTATTAATCAGGTGTGCAGTTATTAAATTGGTTTATTTAATTAACACAACATTTTATTAAAATAAAACTGACAGAAAATAGAAATTAAAGCTGAATAGGTGTTTAAATTTAGAAGATGTGATTTATTTTTGGAAACTGTTAGTAATAGAGACCTATAACACAATTTGTGGAAAATTAGATTTAAAACTGCTGCATTCATTTAAATGATTATATCACCTTGCGACTTTTTGGGTTTTTGTATCGTCTGAAACAATTCCCAAATTTAGAATCGTTATAAGTGCAAATCCGAACTCACAAAAGAGCAATCTTCGACAGCTGCAGCACTGCTTTGCAGTGACCAAAAGAAGACGCCACAAAAATGAAGATTGTTACCATCATTCCGTCCTGCTTGCTCACATGCGTAGCGATACGAGTATGAGAATTTCATTTGACATTTGCATGGAAACAATAGGTCTGATCACGTACCATACTGCAATATGTTTCAATCTCGAAATTGGCGTTTTCGTACTTTCTCAAACAATAGTTTTGAGAGGATTTCATGTGACGTCATGGAGGGGAAACGGACTCGAGATGGAAAAATGTTAAAGACGTGGTGCTTGAGAAATTCTGTCACAACTGTCAAAATTGTTGAATTTTCAAGTGATTCTGCAACAGAGTGACATCCTCTCAAACTTCCCATTTTTCAAGATAAGTCTAGGAAACTCTAAATTACGCCACCAGACATAATTTTCCCTTGACGGTTTCTTAACTAAACTTTTTTAATAATATTTTTTATCGTTTTCTTTTTAAAACCGGTTACTAATTTTTTGCAGCGTAACTATTACAAAATTAATAGCATGATTACCTGAATAACCTTTATCCAACAAAATAAGATATCAAATATGGAAAATGGTAGAAAGAAAAAAATATGGTTAACCTTAAAATTTGTGAACATTTTCAAACGAAATTGAGCATGTAAACAGCTCGTTACTGTTCTATACTAAATATCTCATTCCGCATATAGGTAAGCTAACTAGTTAATGACGAACAGTTAACGTCGTTTTAGGTCATAAACCACAGTGGAGTGGAATTTTAGAACAAAATTCTTTTATTTTTTCAAAAACTTTATTGTGTAAAATTAGAACGTTTTGTTAAACCAAAAATTTTGGAACGTAATTGAATTTTTTTCATTTTGTGATATTTTGTTAAAGTGGCATTAAATCGATCGCAATTATATCAGCATGAGTAGCAGAAAGCGATTTTTGAATTCATGATTCCATGACATACAGATACATATCCCCAATAACAAGGGAACCACAGGGGGTTCTTGTTATCACAGCAAGTCGAATACCTGTGGACATTTTTTCCGCCGAAACACTGCCGTCATTCCAAGGTCCCTCAATCGATATAACCGCGTAATGGCAATTAATCTTAATTACAAATGAAATTAATAAAAAAGTATCAGCGCCGCTTTTGATTTTCCGATGCTATTAATTTTTTGTTTAATTTTTAATTTATTCAATTATATGGAATTACATGAAATGATTTTTGCATTTGACATTACATGGAATCCAATAGTCAGGGCGCGGTTTTTATTTAGAATTTTTGTAAATTCAAGGTTCGATAATTATTACCTAGTTTTTATAATGTTAAATTATTTTATTTAATTACAAAACCAGTGTTACACAATTGGCATTTTCAAATCATTAACGCAATTTCTACAAATAGGCATTACGGAAATACTTCATTCTATTATATCAAATAAATATTTGCCTACTGAAAACAAAATCGAGAAATGAAAAACCAACAAAGTCACATGATGAGCACACAAGCAATGATACGGCAAAAAAGCGCTGCGGCGAAGATGATCTCTCACTTAAAAATTTCGTATGTATTTGTTAACGAAGAAAATTTGAACTCATGAGTGCATAAGCGTGTATTCAAATAAAAATAAATAAGATTGACTTTCTCAAATAGTATTTGAATCAGCTTAAGTGAAGATGGATTAAGGATCAAGTAGCGTTCAGCGATCCCTTCTCAAACGCACATTATCCTCTTTACGACTTGAACACCCTTAAAATGGTTCGGATTAACATACGTAATATTCTCACAAATGACGTGTTAATCCAGCAAACAGGATGTTATCCTGAAATAAAACTTTCTTCGATACCTAATCTTCAACATTTTCGAAGGTTAAAGGTATTCTCTTGTGAAGGGCATAAATTTGAAAAATTCAAAAAGAAAACACTATGGCTACTGTTGACTATTAATTGACCATAAAAACGAAACTCATAAATAAAACTCGTAATTATCAGGTATCCACTGCCCTGTTTGCCAGGAACCCAAAAACATCCGGTTTATCTATAATTTTCCGGTATCCTTCGATATTGAAACTATCCTGAAATTGAAAATTGTTGGGGTGCCATGTTTGTTTACAAATTCACGTCATTTCATCATTAATTCTGGGCAGCACGAGTTGGACAACCCATTTTCCAACGATTTTCATGGACCATCTGGTGGTTGAAGGCATGACTCAAATAAATCAAAACTTTTTTTTTTAATTGTATTTGTGTTGAGTCATTTTCGTCGTATTTTTCGTTTTTTTTTTGTTTTGTTTTTCATCCCCTAAATTTTTTCAATTTAAAATCATTCATTGAGCAGTAAAAATTGAAACAATAAGTGTTGCCACATTCAAATAAAAATCATGACGTTTGCATAAAATTGTTTGTAATTGAATTATGAAGCATAAAAAGCCACCCTGTCGTGATTATTTTCTTCGTGTTTGTGTGGGGGTTGAATGAATCTGTCAAGAGTACCTATAAAGATATTTTTCCTGTCGTTTTACTACTTAGTGAATATATCTATATCTCAAAAACTATACATGATAGCAAAGTGCTTAATAGTTTATTAGAAAAACTGAATTGATATTTTCATTATTTACAAAAACTATATAAATCTTGCTATTAAGTCAAAAGTTATAATAAGTTGCATGTAAGCAATTTGGTTAAATACTGTAATGCTTTCGGTCAAATTCAAGCAACTGTAACTCCTTACAAAATTGTCTGGTTGTGGCAAAACAAAAACCTTACTAAAATTTGAACTTTTTTCAAAATTTTATTTTCTGACACTATATAGCTAGCTGTAAAACTAAGCGATTTCTTTGAATATCCAAAATTTGAGATCATCAATAAGTGATATTAGTTTTCAATTTTGCAGTGCGTGATTAATAAACAAATCTGTTAAATTTTATATCATGTAGTATTAAGTACGAGAGATTCAGATTTAAACAAAAAAAGATTTATCAAATTTCGGTTGCAGATTAAGGAGATATAGAAAGTTGAAGCTATGAACATTGCTAAGGGTTGGTAATTTTGAATATCCTCACTTCGGGAATGTTCGTGAATTTTCGGTTTTTGCAAATGGTTTTATTATCACATGATTATAATGATGCGTTTATATATAACATGTTAAATATGTTTTGAGTTTTTGCGTCATGAGGAGATTAGTTACACACCTCCAACCCCTAGTGTCACTGATCAGAACAGAATTTCGCGCACCCCACGATTAAGTGGATTCAACTTGATTCGAGTCATTAAAATAATTCACTCTCGCTTTTGAAGCAAGAGAAAGTTTGAGTAAATGAAAATAAAAGAGTTGTCTAATTATCTTCCAGCCCCCACCACAAAAAAGGATTATTACCCCAAAGCGAATTGTTTCGCGGTTTAATTCCGGCTCGTTTCGGACAATATGGTAATTCTGTTGTTTGTTGGTGGTAAAGATGCGGTTAATTGTTACCCTGTTACCCTGTGGAATTTATCCGAAACGACAGTTGCCGAGGATAACATTACAACGTAATGGCATCACATTAAATTGAATTGAGAAATTTATTTAATTTTTATTTTTATTAAAGTCGTTTTGGTGAATTCACTTGGATTTTCTCGAATTTTGTTAATTAAACTAATTTTTCTCGAGTACTCGTACTTAATGGAATTGGTTAATAAAATTATTTAAATTCCTCAGCAAGATGGTGTTAAGGAACAAGTCATTCAAACTTCATTTATTTCCAAGTTCTTAGCGTTTTAGAGTCTTAGGATAATCTCAGGCACGTGCAGTAATTAGAAAACATCAACAAAGATTCAACAAGGATTCCACCACCTGTTTCAGGTGATTTTTATGTTTTTGAATATTAAAAGTTTTCCTGATGCAACAAAAATTTTGTCAGAAACGTGGAAGTTCGCGAATTCGGTTAATTAATTTAAACGTAAACTTCCTCATGTGGACGCCTGGAATTCACCTTGTTGCCGTGTAATTTCATAAAATTACTTAATAGTTTAATAACATACTCCAAGATGAATCTCCAAGATGTTTAAATTACACTTCGAGAAGCACAAGACGGATGTGAATTCTTACGTCAGACCTTGACCTCAAGTCGCCGTTAATTTTCTTGGTTCCAGTTGAATTTAATTTAAAAAATTAGAATAAAAATTATATCAAATTCTTTTCCTATGATAGTCGATGTATCTATATTTCCTGCTATGAACGTTGTTTGACGAGCTTGGGTTCCAACCCCCAGAATGTGCTTGAGAATACACGCAAAAAGAGACAACCGAAATCCTTCACAAATTGGAGATAACTCCGAACTAATCCTGGGTTGGGGTTCCCCCATCCCGAAAACAACTAGAAATTCATTCTTTCCCTGGGCTGGACCCATATTCCGGGAAGAAAAAAGAAAATTTTATGGTAAATAAATGAAACCATGACACGATGGAAATTTGGGGCTTTTTTATAAAATTCGATGGCTCCATTACTTTAAAATTAAATCGGCAAACAAATTTGAATGTCTATAAAAATTGATTTTTTCCCCATTTTCAAGAATGATCCTTTGCGTCTTTAAGGATTTAATCAACTCAAAAGCAAAATGTGTCCAATTTTTATCCCTGACTTGATTATCCAATCAAAGTGAAACTTTTACGGAATAGTTTTCCGGAAATTTTAAGTGTCATTAAGGCGTCAGATTCTTCAGAAGTTCCATCCATTTCCGCCAGGTGGACTGGATTGGCTCTTTTGGATTTTGATTAAATTTCATTTTCGAAGGGATTCATTTGACCACCTGAGAGTTTTACGTAAAACGATGTAATGAAAACAAAGTTCAAGCGATAATTACTGGATTTTGATCCCGAACTGAACCGAACCAAACCGGGGAACATCCCCAGACCGAAGAAGGTTATGCTGGACAGACAAAATGCCGTATCACCTTGTGCGTTGCAGATTCATTTTGATAAATGACCAAAAACCTTATCTCTCTTGTCCCTTTTATGTATGAATCCCCTTGTGAGTAAACCATGATTCCTCCTTCACCTCCATATACACCACTGGAATTGTGAGTGCTAATAGAACGTTTAAGCGCCAGTGAAATGTATATCTTAGCCATCACATCACGATGACTACATCGAAACGTTCTAATGGTCATAGATCTTCAAATACCGACCTCATGCTGTGATAAAGACAAATGATACTGTTCCATGGTCGACTTGAGGACGTATACCTTTCCACAATTTCCACAGTTTGGGTTTTTCTCTCTTTGGGTTGTCGGTGAGTCTAGATTTTTCCTCACTTAATCATCTTGCATCTATGTGAGTTCCTCTGAATGCCGGAACTTTAAATGCTCACATGAATAGGATAAGGAAGTGCAAATGTGCCTTAAATAACCTAATAAATTCCTGACTATTTGTGTTAAGTGCCACCGCATTAACAACAACTTCAGGATCAGCCTGTCCTGCCACTTCAGAATCCACAGGACATTCTACCAACTTACAAATTGTTCTTGACACATTCTTATTTATGGTGAATGGGAAAAGTTCGTTGTTAGCAAGTTTTCCCCGGTTTTCCCTGATTTTCCGGTGTACGAAGCAACAGGCCACATTCGGGTGTCTGTTTCTCGATTTTTGGGAAATTTATTTCATTACACACAACCCGTTAAACCATGTAACCATGTTTTCTTTTAACACAATATCTAATCCTTTGCCAAGTTGATTCAACAAAATTGTCGTTAAAATAAAATTGATGGACATTTTCAATAAATACACAATTTGTCCCCCTTTTGGGGATGGTATTCATATTTTACGTGGGAACTAACATCATGAATGAGGTAATAATGGTCATATAAACGCTTTTCCGAGAATGGGGGGTCATTCATTTCCTTGTTATTATCATATTCCTTTCGATTTTTTGGTTATTGATATTGGAAAATTGAGGATAATGCGAGTACATTATTGAAAATTACTTTTTCGATCACGATATATGGTTAAAGGCAATTTGTTTAATCATTTTTTCTAATGAATTTTATTTTTGTTACTATTTAGCATTGAAAAAGTTTGAGAAATTCATTCAAAAATTTCACGAAACAAACGAAATGTCATAGAAATCAACGAACTGATAACGACAGGAAGGGAATGAACTATCATGAGCAAATTCTACAGTTGCCCGTTCACTTCCCCTCCACTGGTAACTTATGACGTCATTGAAATTTCAAAGCAATTGTTGTTGTTTATCAAGTTGTTGTTTGTCACTGTAGACGGGGTAATATTTCACCGAGTGGAATGTGTATGATAGGCCGTTGAATTTGAATGTTACGATTCTCATTAACATTTTACTAGTAGGAATTGTACAAAATTCAGTTCTCAGGTATGACATAGAAATATGAGACAAATACTCAAATCAAATTATTCTATTATTTTTTTCTAAAGATTCTCGCAATTTTAGTTGCAAAAAATATACAGAAAATAATTATTAATAATTCTTCTTTACTTTGGCCATGGAACTGATCTGCACTGTAGTTGATCCACGCCACTTAAATGAAAAATCGCACGTTTAAGGAAGGTACTTCAGGTTTCTTGAGGGTTTTCCGATCCTGCACCTGCCAATTCGAAGTTAACATTAGAAAATATGTTTCAACAAGCGTTCCTTCCCCAATACGTTCCTTGCAAATTTAATACAAATTATATTATTAGATACTTATGTATTCCGAATAATATTAGCGGTGGTTCCACTCAATTACCAACAGGTACCTACATTTGTCACCATTCCGGCGGAAAATTTCTCCAGAGAAAAAAATCAGCTCTGTTCGTCAACTTTGTTGATAAAAAGTTTGTTTACCTTCCGTCAAATTGCGATATAAAGAGTAATGATCTCTCAAAACAAGAAGCGAAACTACAGTTCTCCGAGAACGTGATCTGCTCCATTTTGGTACAAACGTCAAATTTTGCTTTGGTACAGATGTCATTGTGAGCGTTTCTCTCCGTAACTATTAATGATCAGCATACAATCAATAATTTTCCGTGGTTAATGCAATGCATCAATGCACAATTTTCTTGATCGATGAATTTTCGTGAATTTGTTTGAAAAAATGGATTGATACCTTATTGAAAATTCCATTTCCACTGTTCCATTTCTAATTTCCCTTCAAAAATCCCAATCATGGAAATTTCCACAAAAGTCGGTTTGACAAAAATCCCAATTTTTTAAGGCGATAATATTTTGCAGATTAACTAACAAGTTTTTTGGGAAAACTCATTGTTTTTGAGAAAAAGTGAAAAAGAATGTTCTGACGCCAAAATCTTCCTTGACTCGAAGACAATAGCTAAACCAGGCTCAGGTAATTTTGGCAAGAATGATGTCATAAAAAATATTACGAAAGTGCAGTGCGGATTAGGAGTAAAATTGAGTCATAAATCAATGAGACGGATTTGCAAATTTTGAAACGGTTTGGTTGGAGTGAACCAGAGCAGGATGAACGATTGCTCGGATTTAGACAACTGGTCAGAACAGATGCGTTTGAAGCAGGTAGTGGGTATCAGTCACAACCCGTTCTTGACCGGGTTATAAAAGATGATAACAGTTTTGATTTTTTATCAGTTTTCAAAATTTGTTAGTGCAGTTAACACGTTTTTCGTTTTGTGTTTGGAATAATGAGCAACCAGCAAGTTTTCAAAGGACGTCCATACGATGAGGTAAATTTTAAAGAATTTTCGTGATAAAATTCAACAAAACTGACGTTTGAGTGATGTTTCAGGCCACTCAGCTGTTCTGGGAGTTGGAGTCGCTTCAGGACACTTTCGATCTCAGTGAGGCGGAGGACAGTTTCAACATCGACGAAACCCTGAGAGAGCTGGAAGGAGGGAAGCCGCAGGAGTCTAGTGGAAAATCACTTTTTGACATATTGACGACCACTTATCCTGAACCGAAACAGTCGCCTTCGACACAAGTTCCAGAAAAACCTGCGTCTTCCAAGAGGAAGCGCATGCGAACTGCGTTCTCGACCACTCAACTTCAAGAGCTGGAGAAGGAGTTCTCAATCACCACGTACCTCTGCCGACCACGAAGAGTAGAGCTCGCCAACTCGCTCAATTTGAAGGAGTCACAAGTGAAGATCTGGTTCCAGAATCGACGTATGAAGAACAAGAGGAACATCAAACGGTGTGGTCGCAGTTCACCGAGTCCGAGTACAGCGAAGAATGACGAAGTAGGACAGCCAGCGTATCCTTACTCTGGACATTTCAATCAACTCACCTCCCAGTGGCCGGAATACTACAACAGAAACTATTTTTACCCTCAGCTCCCGTACCAGAGCCACATGAACTACACAAACTACTGTTCTAGAGGTAACGCGCAAGAATACATGAATCCAAGTTTACAGCAAAACTACAACATCCTTGGACCACCTCATGGAGTTATGAATGCTCCCCGAACTGTAACGCAACCACAACCACACCCACAAAAGCCGGCTTTGGCTGAGTATCCGCTGGTGATAAAATTGGCCGACACCTTCGGACACGATGACTCTGTTACACCGACCGTCAATATCTCCTGGGCCATTCCTGGTTCCTCCGAGATTCATCTAAATCCACACACTCATCCTTGTCATGAATGTGTCAGTGAGTAGCTGTAAATGTTTGTAAAAGTGACATGCAAATTTAACCATCAAACGATTCAATTTATTCAAACGAGCATTTGTTCAGTTCTCTTTTTTAATTTAAATGTTTAAATTTAATTTCTGCCATGATTCATTGTTTTGAATTTAATTTCAAAATTTGTTTTCAACTTTTTCATGTAAAATTATTAGTATTTTGTTCTGTAAATATTTTTGTTTTGTAAATAATTAGGGAAATTTTGTGATCTTCGAATGTAAATTTTTCGCTCTCTTAATTATGAGACGTTACTCTCTCTCTCTCTTTAAGATTTATGTGAATTAATTTTATGTTGAAAAGATGTATTTTTAGTAATACATGATGCTAAACATAATTGTGAAATTAAATAATTTGAGAGATTCGTGAAATTAATAATTTAAATAAAATACGAAAACAAAGCACTTCAAACAAAAAAATTTGCCGATTTTGCTTTTAACTCGCCTAATGGTTCATAGATGGCTTTGAACAAAGTAGAGACATTTGTACCGTTAAGTGTGAGCAGAACTGATTGATCTTCTCTCGATGTTGTTGCAACATTTTTCACATTGCGTTTTCGGTTGGGATAATTTTCGATTTTTATTTTTATTCTAACTTTTAATAAATAACCAGAAGATATGTAGTAAAATCGGATATCCGCTTGAACAAAATAGGTAAATATGCACTACCCACCATGGCCTCTGACAACATGATCAAAGTGTGATGAGTGCAAACATCCCATCAGGGTATCACATCCATCTGAGCAGGTGTTATCGATGAACACTTCCTCAAAGAAAAATGAGAAGACGAATCGTCTTAACTTGACGATTTGCAGAAGTCACTAATGACTTCTGTGGGTTGTCAGCGGGCATTCAATGAAGATCGCAAGAATTCCAATAAGACGCGGACATGTTCATCGAGTGGTCATAGGAAGACATTTCTTGCATCTTGAAGAAAATAGAAAATTTCCATACAAGACTCACCACGTTATTTTTCATTTTAACCACAAACCACTGACCACGAGCTAAAGTTTGAGCTTCAGCTGGGTCCGGAACACTCCAACTGAAGAGTCTCCAGGTCACTTTAATGGGTATTCCGTCAAGCATCGCCAAGAGTCATCAATCGAGGCTTGTGGAATTTATTATCGCAAATACATTTTTCCCAACCACCAAATTGGTTTCCCATTGCTAGACCTGTTAACAGGTATGACTATTCGTGTAACAACAAGATTAATAGCCAACCAACAGGGATCAGGTATTCTGGAAGTTTCTCTGGAACAGAGAACTCTCCAGCCGTCCGATGAGAACAGCCGCATCAAATCGAAGCGGCCAAACATTGCGCCAAGTGAAAACGAAAAAAAATTTGTATTCGATTTACCTCTGAGACTTTTGACAAATGAACCAAAATAACAGGTTACCCGTCAGCCCCGATAGCCGGATACGTCATTTGTTACATCACTTTGATCCATCCCAGGGATGAATACAAATGAGTCTTCGGACGTCTGTCAGTCACTCCTAGTGCACAAACCGAAGATTGTTACAAATGATCGCAAATAACAGATTTCTGGTGAAACTAACTTGAGAAAAACAAAACTAACCGAATGAAAAAAATATTTATCGAAAAAATCAAATTTTGCCGGTATCATTATTTTATCATTTGAACTGGCGGCGCCAGGACTTCATGATTAATCGTGTCCATCTCTAGGAGACCGATTAATCTCCTCCACATAACAACAACAACAACAACAAAAACAAATGACTCCTACACCTAAATTTAGGTTAAATTATAAAAACCAAAATTGTCATAATTCGACTCACCTTGATTGTTATTTTTTCTTGAAGTTTTCTTTTCTTTCATCCAAGGATACTCGGGAACTGAGTCCATGTCATTAGTTTGAACGACCGGATATCCGGGTGTAGACATTTTCGGACTCTCCGGACTTAAGTGTGTCAGAAATTCTGCCATTGATGGCTGGGAATTGATGAAACCACTTTCAGTGGTCATCCAATATGCTGTGTCTGCTGCACGTTTATCACAGTTGGGTCCCATTTTCGTTTGGGCTTGTGGGGGTATTGGAGGTACTTGGGGTCCTCCTGTTGCTGCTTGCACTTGTAGCGGGTTTAATGGCGATTCCGATTTGATTTGTGCCCCCAGTTGGGTGTCAAGTGTACTACATACTTCTTGCATGATTTAAATTAATTTTTAATTTTATTTATCTCTTACACTCACTTCTTTCTTTCACACTTTATCACTTCAAATCAATTAATACTATTAACCAAGCACTCAAACATTTTTGAATTTATGGCTTCAAGTGTTCAATCGATCGCAGAGTTGTCTGAAATTAGATAAAATCAATTAATTTATTTAACATTTGCAAATTTTAAGGTTCTCGTGTAGACAAATAAAAGTTTCCTTTTCAATTCAAGAAATTGATCAATTTGTGAATCTGCATTTTGATGTGACAGATTCGAACAAATGTTAATTTAAATATTACTACATCCCTTGTCAATTTTTAAAACTTAAAGTCGCTATATCTCATCAACCCATAACCCAAATTCGACCAAATTTGTGACGAGTTATAGTCAACTGAACCTGCGACTGAAAGGCATTAAAGTATGTGACTATAAAGTGTTTAAATTCAACTTCTCATAACCATCGTTACAGCTATTGGATATGCGTAATTTTTGTACATTGTTGAAATATCATATCTGTCTTTTTAATAAGCTATGAATCAATTGGCTCCTGTGTGTAGCTTTTAAGATATAAACATCAAAATTCACAAGCAAAATTGAAAACTAAATTTTAATTTAACGCACTGGCTAATGGATGTATGTAATTCTATGTCAAATTTTAAAATGCAACGGGAAATCCCTGTGGCACGAAGACTCTTGATTATCCTTCACATGCGTACCTTGAACTTGCTATGAAAGCTCTACTGATCGTGTGAAAGAATTGATGAGTGAAATTCAATGAAGGAAACCAAGAAAGTGTTAAAATAAATTGTTGTGGTCAAATTGTAAACATTCAAAAACAATGAAATGGAACTCTGTAATTTAATGAATAAAAATAACACTAATTTCCGCCATTACATCAACGACGAACGAGAGTAATTGCTTCTCGCTTGTGCTCACATAACTCGTATCATTCAACTCTATCTCTTAAGGTCAACAGTTGAACGCAAATTGATGGAAACAATTTGTTCAATTTTTTGTTGTTTTTGTAGATAGGTACGTACCTGTACCTATACCTATAGAAAGATGGACAAGAGACAAAAGACTCCCCTCAGAAGATCAGATACGAAATGTTTTCATAATTGTTTGTTATTGTGTATCCCCCTTGGCACCTCTTCAAAAATGGTGAATTGTTTCCGACTGTAATTACACGGCGAAGGTGGGTGTTATTGAAAATTCAAGTTACTCCATGATTGCGGCTATCGTTGCGCAATTATACTCAGAGATTTTTCACAAACATCACGTGGTCAAGTGATCTGTGAAAATGAGAGGAGCAGAAATTGGGGAGAATCTTTGCAGAAACCTCTTCTTGTAATAAGCCGATTTCGGAGAGATTTTGACAAGTTTCTGACATTTTATTGTTGATTAATTAATTTTTCATTAATTATCTTCAAATTCTGTCAAAATGACATTTATCTGACTCGTCCTGTGCGTGTTGCGTCGCTTCATTCTCAAGCCGCCATCATGAATTGGGAAATTTTTGGTCCCGGGAATAATCCGATTTGAAAGTTCAAAATCCTCTAATGATCTGTCATCGAAAATCGGGTTGAAGAGGATCTGTGCGTGTGGTCGCAGTTATGTAAGACACTTAAGCTGCTTCTTACGAATTTACACTAAGTCATGATTGGCGATGGTGTCGCGTCGACGGTAGTCATGTTGGTTAATCAGGTTAATAAGTGGTTAATCAGGGAAAGTCCTTTATTGCACATTACCTAACCGTCAACTTGTGATGTTTAACAACTTCTTAACTGAATGTGAAGTGAATCTTCGATTTGTAGCAGATTCTATAATACCAATTATTATAATACAGTTTCTACGGTCCTGACAAACAGATGGTGTTTACTAGGAATTTATTCTGTAAAAAATGTCAAATTTTCAAAACCACGCTTCGGATAATACGATTTATGTGTGGTGATTGTAGTTACAACCAAAGTGCATGGAGTGCTTTGTATCGTGAAATGCCCTGGGTTTCAAAACATTTATGGAATCTAGAATTATGTTGCATTCATCTGTTAACATTTTCTTAATCAGAAAATGTAGATTTTTGAAGATCAGAATTTACTAATGGGGTATCCATTAAAGGTGGAGAGGATTATATGGATCTAAATCGAAAATTTCGACTGGCTCCAAATTGTGAATGTGTTGCCAATTGATACAGATATTTCATGTGGTTAGTTTCACAAATTTCAATTTAAAATATTCATTTCCGGAGCCTCTCTCATATGAGAATGGTAGAACGAGGAAAGCTATTTGTGGAAATTATGGAAAGTTTTACTGGAACTGACTAGTTTGAAGTTTTGAAGTCGAGTATGTCTACTGTCGTGTCTAAACTTGTGATATAGAAAACGTTTCACTTTTGAAAATTCAATTTGAAGCTAAAATAATCTGAGTTTTCCACTTATTTCTTGTGAGAAATACGTAAAAAAGTCATCAAAAACTAACTTATGTATAAATTGCTTTTAAGCCAATGCTTTAACATGAAACTCCGAAAATTCTGTAAGTACGCAAGCATAGAAATTATTGCGAGATACAGAAGCCGACGCTGAAAGCTTGAATTTTGTGGGAACACAACACGATCAGTAGCAAAATTTTGAAAAATTTAGTTGAAACGATAATTATAAAAATGGAATCGCGAATTAAATGAGGTACGGGAAACTATTTTATACAAACCTTCTCAGGAAATGTAGAAGTTTCACATCTGCTTCACTCCGTCTCCTGACGAAACGTTGATCTGTCAGTAGCTTTTGATAAAAACACTACAATATTTACAAATTCATATTTTCAAGTATTTCCACAATCACAAACTGATGAATTTCCTGAATCAAATTGAACCGACTCAATTTGGATTTGTTCAACCACCGAATTGCACTAAGAAATTGCACAAAATTAAAATATTTTCATTTTCAAATCCAAAAAACGGACAGTGAAAAATCATTTTCAACGAATTTCCATTCGAAATCAGTTACGAGAATCACAAAATAGTCACACTTCACTCTGTTTGTCGCACAACGATCATTTCCACTTAAAAATCGCGTTAAAACTAAAAATTGAAAATTCCCTCCATTTTGATTTTGTCGATATCACTAAAATTTGAAAATTTCAAAAATCATAATTCACTCAAAATTTTATTCACTCGAGAAAATTTTCTTTACACCGAAATTATTGAATTTTCCAAACCGTCGTTGGAAATTTCCCATCGAAAACTGGCGCCGCCAATCTACCCAATCCCGAGTCGTACTCGTCAATGGAAACTTTCAAAACTATTCAAACTTGGCGCTCTCTGGATTTTGGGAGCTGTTTCGTTTCCGTTTTCGTTGGGGTTTATCCACGATCAAGAGAAAATAAACAAAAACACGAGAATGATGTGTGTTTGTGTGTTTGTCAGCTTGTGGAGGCGGAGAAGAGGTGAATTTGTGTGATACAAGTTGAACAACACAAGTGAAGGCGGGGTGAATTGCGGTGGAGACAACTGTGACCAGTGACGGAAGTTTGAAGTTATCCACAAACTTTATGTTCCATCTCACTTGTTCCCACTCAACTTCGTATACTTGCATCACTCTCTTCCACTTGACTGTGTTTTTCCACACACCACACGCTTGTGTTTCGTTTTACACAAATATCACGCCTTCATTTATACGCACATGAGTTTGTTTCCACGAAAAACTGGTTTGACGTTTCGATTTCTGTTCAACTTCAGGTTCAGGTTTCGGTTCATGTTACGCTCCACCGAACGACGAAGCGCAAATGTCGAGCAACTCAGAAGCCACAATTCAGTCACGTGTTCGTTTTGTTTGTGTTTCATTTCCACCGTTCGAATGAATCCTCTCCAACCAATGACACGATGACGAGCAGAAGTTGTGTACACATGGAAGGGGCGTTCCTATGATTTTATGTTTCGCAATTCATGCGCAGTAGGCGTGACTCAATCCACATGAAATTCCTTCACACATGTGTGTTGTTCAAATTTTCAGTAAAGAATTTTCCACTCACCACTGTGTGGTGAATTTCTTGCGGTGAAAATGTCTCCACAATCCACGACCACCGATTGGTTGTTTCACATCCCACACTTCCTCATGCCACGGAATTTTCCTTTTTCCTCGAAAATTTTCAAATCATAACGAATTTTCCAACATTTCCATGAAAATGTGAAATTATTTGAATTTTAATAAGACACCATCAGCTGCGCGCGTTATTGTCATTTCATGATTGACTGAGTTCCTCCGTCTGGTGAACACATTTCGTGTAGAGTTTGTGTCGTCGATGTTGCGACGTCACTAATGACGCCATGTTATGGAAAAGTTAAAAAAAAATTAAATCAATTTTATGGTAAATGAACACGAGCTTTTCTTTGCGATTCAACAGGAAATGGGCTTATCACCCGAAAAAACGAGGTTTGATGAGTCAAGGTCACAGCGGTTGCATGCGAATGAGTGATTCAAGGAAAAATTATCAAAATTTTCGCCGCTAATCGATTGGTGTTGTAACCAAAACAGTCAGATTCTTCTCTTAATTGCCACCATTTGCAATTATGATTTCAACAACTTTATGAATTTGATCTTCCGTTGAACTTTAACCCGTCACAATGATGACAAATCAATAATCGACATTTTTTCAGTGGCATTCAATAGACTAGACTGTAATTACTCGACTTCAAGATGGTTTTATCGATTTTTTTATGGGGAATTTTCTTTCATTTGGCTTTGAAGGTCGACGAATTTACTTTGGAGTGTCATAAGTTCTACAATTCCTGTGATTTTTGATTCCAAGAAACTGAAAAATCGAATTAGAGCTCTTGTCTTTGGAATTCATTATATTTATCACAACAAGAAAGACTTCCCGGAACTGTTAAAAGCTAAAATTCGGTTTCGACAAAATTGCTTTTCAACTTCAACCCGATTCGTGCATGAACGTCGTGATTTGGGCCACCATTTTAAGAGTAAACAACAGAAAAAAAACACAAAATTGGGTAAAAAAAAACATTTTCTACCATCGTCCGTCATATAATGGTCTGAAATCACGCGATAAATTTTCGTTCGATGAAATTTGAAGCTCCAAAACACGTTCCATTATTTGCTGCATAGGAAAAAGGTTTGTTCCGTAAAATAAAAAGGTTCACGTGCGTAATAGAAGGAAAAAAATCGTAAATTTGAGACTCAATTTTATCGATAAACATTTTCGAAAATTGCCGCCGTGTTGAAGAAATTGTTGGACCGGGAATAGCCCGAAAACCCGGTTTCGTGTCTCTTATTTTCCGATAAACAATCGTACGTAAGTTCATAATAAGACTTGAACTCCCCTTTCTTCTGTAACTCCATCAGGGACCTAGTGATTTCCGGTTGATCGGGTCAAAATTGGTCGAGAAATAATGGGCGGTTTCGGAATCGGGCCTAGATCCACTTCAAAATCTATCCAACTCGAATTTTCGGAGATTTTCTAAAACTCGCAATCCGTAAATCAATCATTCGCTGTATCATGATTTGTGGCGTGTTATTAAACCAGATTTGAATGTTACCCTGTGCGGGTATCGTGTTATAAGGCGTGGCCCAAAATTCGTTTTAGAAAAAATAATACAATTTTTTTTTATTTTAGTGACTCAAAATCTAAAAATCTCCACATTGAGCGGTAAATGATGACAGAAACAAAAAACGAAAAACACTCAACGTCTTCCTGGAAATTGAATTTTAACATTCAGAAAGTGTAAGGACGAAAGGACGATTGTTGCGCTCCCAAGGAAGAATAAACGAAATGAGGTGCGTGCCATGAATTTCTTGAATTTTTATAAACTGCTCCGCGTATCTACCTATGCTACCACACCATCTTACACGCGTTTCTTTGACAAATGGCAGTTTTCTTCATGTAAAAGACGAATCATACATGACCCACCATCACCAACCAGATGCAGATGTTTCTAATAAAACAATTCATGTAATCGTTTAAAGGTGAAACAAATTTCACACAAAAATTTGGGGATGAATGGGCTAACACTCTCGACAGCCTATACTTAAGGCCATAAGGCACCCCATTTCAAATATCAAATGTTTTTGATGTGCGTGTAATGTATGACATCCCCACGCCTCAATCTGAACGTCAAAAACGAAACTGTTTAATATTTCGAAAACCAGATGTCGCCCAATTCGTTTCTTTTTTAATATTATTTTTCCTTCGTTGAATATTTGAATCCTGGATTTTGCTCTTTTGTCACGAAAGTCTTTCGCATATCCTTATAAAATGTGATTTGAATACATTCCATAGTTGAAATCTTTTTAAAACATTTTCTTCGTATAACAATTTTTTTTCTTCTTTATTCCGGGAGTTTCCTGCTATTCCGGATGTTGGGAAAATGTCACTCGTCTTGGGTGAATTCTGAGAAAAAGGATGTGTTCTGGAAAAATATTCATTTTTTTTTTTGGTGTAGCTGGTGCCAGTTGCAAATATTTTTCATCGTTTTTCATAAGAAATTCCAACAGAATCGGATGTGCCCGAAATACAAGAAGCAAAAGGATACAAAAAACCATCAAATGAGGCTGCTTCGAACAACCAAATCAGACTTTTCTGCTTGCCATTTGACGTCATTAATCATTTTTCTTTTCTTACTTTTTCCTTAGCCCCCATTTACTGCGTCAAATCTTTGAAACTCTCCTGCACTGCACAATTGCGTACAAGCCAATGACATTTTGATTTTTGCCGCAAGTTCATTGCCAATAAAATTCATGTAAATGCATAATATGGTTTGTCCTATTTGCCCAAAAAGCCAATAAGTTATAATGCCCAACTGCTGATCCAATTTTCTTACTCAAAATTAACCCAAGAGAATGTAGCTACATGTCCAGTAAGACAGGGAGATACCGGAAAGCAACTGATTAGTGACTCGAATTAGTAAACAATTTCCTTTGAATCACTTCCCATATAAATAAATGGTACGCCATACACGGCGCTACTGTTTGCAAACTGGTTTGTGTTTCCTGGAAACCGGTTTGTAATCAGTCACCAGCGGACTGGCATGTCGAGTCGCTTTGGACATTCTGTAGAATGAGTTTTGGATGAGTAGCTGCTTGTGCGGAACCTGGTAGCTAACAAGTCAGGAACTGGTTTGTGACCTATTGCAGGCCTAAGTGGCATTCTCCTCCAAGGAATGATCTGATTCTCCTGGGCCCAACGACCCAACTGTCAATGGACATAGTCGCCTCCTGCAAATAAGTCCAATCATGTTCGTGAATCCCCCAAGTGATGTCTTCATACCAAGAACTAATTGTCGTTTCAGACAGTCGAGTCAAAAATTTAAATCCAAGGAATGATCCAATGTCCTCCCCATCGGGAGCAAATTATGGTTTCAGACCTTCCTCCATAAAACTTATCCTAGCACAAGTAAGTCGGAACAGTATCACTGGGTTAAAAATTCTCCTAAACTTTAATTTAAAATTGAAGTCCAAGGACATGTGTAAATTGATTGATCCTGAGTGTAAGTTCTTACATGATAACACTCTAATTCAAAAAAGGAATTCCCAGGAAACGAATAAACTTGAGCGAGAAACTTGCCTCATTCATGCAATTTGGTGTCTCCAAATGGAATGTAAGGAATTTTCATGACTATCAACTAATGGACACCCTGAGAAAATCACGAACTAAGGACGACCGCACATCAACAACTCCCCGACCATGTCGTGGTGACAATTAAAGAAACCAAAGAAAAGTAATTTTCCAGAAGAAAATTCATGATTCTATGGTTTACCTTATTTCCTTGTTGGTCGAGGAAAGTGGATATTAAAGGACATCCAAGATGGTAAGAATCCTTCGAAGTAGTAATTTTCCCCCGTTTATTTATTAAACTTGAATTTCTTTGAGACAATTGTCGTTTTTAAAGTGGATAATAAATTCAATGCTGGTGGTTGGTTAATTAAATTAAATATTCTGGGGAAAATTAAACCGCATTCAGGACGCGACTTAATTAACAGGATTCAAGGAGATTCAAGGAGATTTCGAGGAGATTCAAGTGGTTTCCTAGTGGGGGTGGTTCCGTCATTGAATGTAGGGCAATAAATTTTTCTTCGGGGAGGAAACATTTTATTGATTCCTTTAAGAATTCTTATGCAAAAACAAAAACGTCGTGTGAGGTATTGAAGATTATGAAACGTGTTGAGTTCACATGGAATGTCTTAAGACTTTTTAAATCATGGGAATTGCTTTGGTTGGTGACGGTAAAAACACATGACAACTGCACAGAGAACAGAAACCATATTAAAGACAGTTTAACCTGAAATCGACTACAAGCCGAAGAGATTAATTGGTAATTACCTCTCGAGGCTACACTTCCATTCATACACACAGCTGCTTCTCCATTCACTGGAGAAGCCACTGGTTGAAGAACGTTCCAAGTCACCAGTCGAAGAAGCCTCCAAGAACTACAAAATAAAACGAAAGAAAATTTTCTTAAAACTAAAAGACAAACTCCAAGTCACTGTTTGAAGGTTTCCAGTAGTTAAATGACCGAAACATTGACTAATGGGTTCACTTAGTTTTTGTGCAGACTGTAAACAAGATGGAGATGAACAAAAATGGACAGTGAAGTGAACTAACCTCCCATGGTGTTGACTGTTATTTGGTTATTAGAAAGGTCACCACAGAATCTTCCGGTCCAGGTTAGGAGTTCACCTATTGTCCAGCTGTGAATTGTTATTTGAATACTTTAGACATTCAGCTACTTATACTCTGAATTTTGGATTTCACTGAAATTTCATTTATCTTCCGCCATTTTATTTCTTCAACTATTGTTGTCAGTGCTTCTATTCATGGATTTCACGATTGATTTTCTTCTATTCAACTCGATATCTTACGATCAATAGACGCAAAATCTAATAGATTGTTAAATTCATGATTTATTGATCTGATTTTGGTGAAGATCAAGCTCACCTGCATCGAACAACAGGTGAACATTGAATGTAAACAATTTTCAATTTAACCGAATTCATTCATGATTTCAATCAACTTTTGTTGAGTTCAATGAACGATTTTTAAATTGAGCTTTTTACATTTGGTTAATATTCAAATAATGATGCGTCTTAAATCGAATTAATCGCTACTGTACGAGTTTTTCCATTTAACTTGCTTTTTTCGGTAGCTAAGAAAGTTTTGTAGACGAATTCTTGAAAATTGAATGATTTTGCTCAATTCGATTTGATCAACTTTTTATTTGCGTTGATCATCAATTTTGAATTTTTATTCATTTATACCTATATAGGTATATCCATTCATCTGTTCATCATGTACAAGATCAACCACAGGAATATTGAGTGAAAGTTAAATTTACGCTTTGTTAAGGTAAGGATTAATTTGACCACTGGGAGTTTTGACGGAACTTAGTATCAGGACGAGACTTAACACAGAAACAAGTAGATTTAGAAGAAAATATGGTTCATAAAGCGATGACAAAAACTTCAATTTAAAATTTTACAAAAGAATACTACAATAAGTAGATATATCTATAATTTCATGTATAATAAATAATTAATAAGTAGATATAAATTATTATCTTCATTATTGACTGATGAGAAACCATTGAAAAACTTCGGCGACATGATTATTGCCAAAATGACTCCGTTTTAATGATCTTCCATAATTATCCGGTTTCTTTTTATTGAACCCCCGAAAAAACCAGCACAATACGATAAGGATAAAGATATTACGTTCGAAAATTAATGAGGATTATGTGACAAAATGTATTCAAAGCAGTACCACAAAGTCATGCCGTTTTGTTTCATAACAAGACAATCCTTTATTGCCAAATGATTTCGTTATCACTTGGGAAAAGCTAGAAAATGTCCTTCGTCCGGGTATTACAAAAAAAACAAGAATTCCTTCCTAATATATTTGATACATGACAAATGAGCTTTCCGGATGATATTCAAAGATGTCGACTTTTTTCCAACCCTTTCGCCAGCATTCCCGAACGCAATTACCCTAGATAGTGAAACTGTCTTCAAACAAAAAAGTATGAAATCAGAATAGTAAACCGAAGACAATGCGTGAGTAATGATGACATCTTAGTTTTTGCGCCACGGATTTAAGGGATGACTTACAATTTAATGGAATCATTCGGAAGGGGATTTAGACACGTGGTAAAATTCATGATATATATATTATCTATTCCACGGAATGGGCCATCTCCATTAATTATGCAAAGCTCCAATTTGTAGCAACCACTTCGACAACATATCTACCCCAATCCGATTTTGATAAAATCACAATTACCTTTCTCTAATTACGAAATTTCGTGTAACTAAAACAATAACGGGGCAATTCCCAGGTTAACCACGTGGTCAACTTATTTACCCTATGCCCCTGCCGTCCAATAGGACAACATTGAAATGGTGAAATAAAAAGAAAAATGTTTTCATAATAAAAGCAACCCCCTCAGCACCACGCCAAGCAGCTCATGTGAAAAACATCTAATGGAACTCGGCTCTAAAACTCGGTTATCAGTCGAATACTTGACATTTTAGCAGTTTTTTTCCACACAAACTCATTTTGTAGCATCATTACCGGTTCATAACCGATGATAACCGAAAATATTAACCGGTACAATGAGTGTTTGCCCTTAAAAAAATGCCAGGTGGTAATGAAAAAATCTTAAGACTGATAAGAAGAAAACACCGCGAATGGAATGTCATGATGATGGAAGAAACCATCTTCATGGGTTTAGTGACAAACTTTAGGGTGAATCTTTAGCTTCAGTTTTAGGGGTGAATAAAAATAAATAGCACCAGAAAAAATCGTAAAACTCCTTTTGAGTGAATCTCCGTTGGACGTTACGTCTTATCTACGTTTCTTTGATGATTCCTTTTTTTCGAAATCAATTGGCACATTTTGCTTTTTGGAGGTTATCTCGGGAAATTTCCGTTTCACTAAATTGAGTGTAAAACAAATGACCATTATACGCAATGGAATTTTCACATTCCAATCGAAATGTTTCATTTAAAAAAGTTGAAAATTCAAAATGACCTGCAGTTGAAAAATTCAAACTCCAATGAAGTGAAGTGCAATTCAGTGAAGTTGTCTTCAAATCATCTACCACCATAATCATGTCGTCTTATCTTGAATAACGAATTCCAAAAGAAGGAAAAATTCCACCCTAATAAGATTGAAACCTGACTACACCACTGGAACTGTCAGTTTGCCAACGAATAGAAGAAGATTGATGACCGCCATGGAAAATTGCAATGGGGTGGGATTTATGTCGGGGTTGTTGTATTGTCTAGTGAAAGGTTTTTTTTTGATTTCGTTCATATGCTCACCCCCTGAAAAGTGTATGCATTTGGTTTCATTCATCCTGCAGCCTGACGTTGTCTCTACGCCATTTGTAGTTGATGTTGCTGTTATGTTTGTTGTACTGTGCTGTGTATCTACTAAAGGGATCCGCTACTGTCAGACATAACACCAAACGAAAAAAACAACATTGACGTGCACATTTCAATTTTGAAAATACAACATCCACTCTCTGTACACTCGTAGAAGAGTATCTATGGTAATAGAGCAACGGAGTGGTTCCTTTATCTACAGCCATGAATAGCAGGCTATCGGGAAGTTCTAAATGTTTCCTTCAGGTATGTGTTCACATGTTTTCTATTGAAAGTGTTCAACTGAGTTTTTTTTTTTAAATTTCCACACGTTTTATTTAAGTAAAAATTATGATATACTTGATTAACCCAAATATTATAATTAATAAAATTAAATTAGGCATAAACAAGTAAAATAAATCAAAAAAATTGTTGATAAATTTTGAATAAAACAAATTTCCCCAGTATCCGCCACAAATAAAGTCAATGAAATCCGTGAATTATTTTTCACATTTTCCAAACTCATGAATGTGTAAGTGACGAAGTTAACTTCATGTCATGCGACACACAGAGAGGAATATCTCCGCTCTCCGTCATTCAATTTTTTGCTTGTCTTACTTCTTTTACTTTTGATGAAGTGAAAAGCAACAAACGAAATACTTACATTTGGAATTGTAAAATTTGCATAAATATAAAGTTTTGTAAGTTAGCAATAATTTTCCAACAAAATCGCTACGAAATTCATCTATTCCCATTTGGCGTTTGTCTTGTATCATTTGTTGGCGCCAAATTTAATTGAATTCATCATAAACGTATAACAAACATTTGATTGGCGTCTGCGATGAATACGCCGCTAAAGAATTGTTTTTTCGAAAAACCAAAAAATAAACACGAAAAGCTAAAGAAACTTGTTATCATTTGTCAATTAACCCCGTTGGAAAGGTGAAACATTTCAGCTACTATGTATCCCCCCATCAGTGGATTAATTTGAAATATTCGCTTGTAATTTCATCAAAACCACCCATAAATTATTAGTCGTTCTCCACGTCAATATATAAAATTACCACGAAGATATGGCGGCAAACTTTTGCCAACACGACATTGTTATAAAAATGGCTAACTTCAAAACCATATATATACCGTAGATGGGCCTGTATGATTTGTCTACTTTATCAAATTAATGTGTGCAATTTAATTGGTTACTCACGCAATCGAAAATATTTTTTAATAATAATTTATTTAACCCGAGGAGTTGAAGTCGTAGCAAGTCTCCAAAGTGACCGAATGAGTTGAATTTCTTTGAAAAATTACGTTGATTTCTTGAGATATTCTTAAAGGAATCAAAATCAGATGCGAATAACATTTCATGATTTTTAATGTTTCATTGGAGACGACACTGTCCACAACATCGACGACGACTGGTTAGACGGTATTCTGCAACTCCCTTGCATTAAATTGAATGCCTGAACTAATTATGACTTATAAAGTGTAATGACGTCTAATGATAGACTGCATGCAATTCTGCATTCACTCAACCCATACTCATACCCAGCCACTTTTACAAAGTTCCACCTTATTCAGGTGTGTTTGCCGATGGACGAGAATGTTGTCTGACAAATGATGACCCACCAGCCACCATGTTCTTCACTCCTTAACGTATCCGGGCAGGTAAGTCGGTTTTTAGTGCACACATGGAACATCGGCAAGGACAAAGGTTTCCTGGCACCATGTAATTAGCATTAGTCAAAGTGTTGCAATGGCACTTTTTGCCTTTTCGGATTGTTTATTCTCCACACACAACACATGTCGGATTACATGGATGAATTCATCGACAGCTTTTTGCATTGAATCATCGATTAAAAAATTTTGAAACTTTATCATTTCATCTCTCTCTCTTCAGTGACATTTCTACTTCAAAAATTTCAAATGTACACTTCCGTCCGAAAATGAATCAATATATACAACTTGACAAAGTTTCATTGAACAATTGTTATGAAAAATGTCAATTAATCGAAAGCACCTTCCGAGCAAAAGTTTTGAAGGAAAATAAAAATTTAAAATTCAAATATTTCACCACAGGCCCATCGGGGAATGTCCCCATTGTGTGCGTGTGTCAAATTAGATAAATCGGTGCCATCACATCATATAGTCATTTTGGCACATTGAAATCACCCCATATGTCGTGGGTGTGGAGCCATATGGACGTACGTTTTATAAAATGTCGTGAAATCATTTCCACGTTCACTTGAATCGTGGATGTATTCTTGTCATCCCCATCACACAGCATCCCCTCATTCGATTATGTAAATTTTTCTGTTTCAATAAAAACGGTGCAAACGATAAAAAATTCTTTTTTTCTCATTGAAAAATAAATAAAATCAGTGAGTTTTGTTGATTTTTTGGTCATCAATTGAGTATCAAGTAATTGAAACCGTCAAACGGGTTATGTTGGATTGAATTTCACAAATGTTTGTCAATGTTTTAAAGGGTTATTGATTTCATAAACCTTCTAAATAAACTTTAATTTCTAATATGACTTTCATTCCTTAGTATGGGTACAGTATCCACCAAATAGAGAGAAGTAACAGCATTCATTTTGTCCATTAATACGTCCACAATTCGTTAAATTGATCGAAGTATAATATTTCCGGAAAACAAAAGTGTCCGAACCTTAGGCACTAGAAGACTACGTACCCTGCACCTCTAATATAGTTCTGCCTTTCTGTTTACCTTCAAGCAAAGTTGACCATTTGTCCAGTAGTCAAAAACACATTCATAACAATTTCCTCTCAATAAACTGTCAATAAAGTTAATAAAACCATGAAATATATAGTGAAGAAAATCACAAGTCCAGTTTACCCTCTTTAAGTAACAAGTTAGACGGACAAACCCCAAGAAGAAGAATGAAGGCAACAAACCAAGAAACAACTTACAAGATGAAACAAAACGTATGTAAGGGTGTAATCTAAAACAAAAGATTTTTCAAATGTCCACCCTTCTTTTGGATCCCTTGAGGTTAGAATTCGCCACAAGGGTTGAAACAGAACGACATTTCAGTGGTGTTTAGCTCATAAATCAAATGTTTGTCGGCTTTGAATACTTGAATAACATTTACTACCCACTTTGGTAGTCCTTAGTAGTCCTTTGTAGTCCTTAGTTGAAACATTATTTGGTCAGTGAACATTTAAATATATTTTCTTCCTTTTTTGGTAATTTTTTCTCTACCGAATCCAGTAAAGCCTTCTTATTCTTTCAACCAACAACGAAAACCAAAAAAATATGTCACATAGGAATGGATGTAATGGATTGCAACAGATGCAGAAAACAACTTTAAAGGGATGAGTACTGAACAGTTGAACAATCCAAGTTGAAAGTAAAGAAGGTTCCAGCATAAATAATTCCACATTTTCTTTTACCTAATGGCCATTGCCTCTAGAAGTTTTGTGCCCATATAAAAGAGGACTAATTTCAAACACATGTTCTAAAAATAATTTCTTTTGCGGTCAAGTCGTTTTATTCAAATTAAGTGTGAGCATGTCCTTTGCTAGTGAAATTTTAACCCTTTCATTGCAAAGAAACGTGATTCTTTTGCTTTTCACAGAATCTTCCAGTCTTTTGGGGTTTCCATTAGAATGATTTACAAAAAACATAACTTCGACATGTGTGCGAAGGCGTTTTTTTTTCTTCAAATCACATTAAAATAAATCACTAAAATAAAACAAATTTCTTAAAAACTGTCATTAATCCAAAGATTCTTAAACATCGTTCTAGAACTCAACAAAACTTTCAATTGAAAATATTGAAAAATCGCTAAAACTTCAAGTGCGTACGATTTCATCTAAATGTTCTTCTATTCCTTTGCAAGTACTACTTAATTTCAAATAAAAATCACAAAAAGATAAAGAAACACCTTCTTCAAAAAATATGTTGAGCAATTGAAAAAGTTTTATGCAACATCACAAGAGAAGAACGAACGAAGATTTTTCAACATAAGAAAAACTTCTTCGCATGAACAAATATCGGAAAAGTTATTCGTCGTTGTTTTTCTTAAAAGCAATTTTTATTCATGAAAAACAAAAATACTGTAATGTTGAAGGAAAATAAGAGAAAAATGAAAATTTTATGCAAAATACTAACGATTCCAACAATGAAACTTTTCTGAATTGGAAATTTTTTTCGCAAAAAAGAACTCATTGTTTTTACGTTTTTCGCGGAAAAAAATCGTTTTTCCTTAAAGCAAACAGTTTATAAAAGTTTTCTTCAAATCTGCAATTCATTGTACATTTTGAATCGAGAGAATAACAGCATCTTACAAAGATAGATTTCTTACATATTTGCTATAACTATAAAAGATTCTGGGGAAGAATTTTAGCAAATGATTCGAATAAAATGTGTTAGCTCCAACATATTTTATAAAATTTATATTTGTTAAAATTATCAATACTGACTTATTTAGAAGGATGTGAAGTTAATTGATTAATCGGTTTTAATTTAATACAATATCAAACTAAATCATTAATTGATTCAACTTCTAAACAGCTTAATATGAAACTAAAAGATCTAAAACAAAAATTTCTAATTGGATTTCATAAATCAATGAAATCAATACTGCTAATATGAATGAATGTTGTTCATCAATTAGATAGAGTACTATGTATTTTCTTACTATGGTAACAAATTTTCTTAAGTTTAGTGAATCTTATGTTATGTAATATGAACTTAAAGAAAGTAAGGCTATTATAGAATTCAATACGATATGAGATTTGATTAATTTGCTGCATGTAGATATAAGTGTTGTAATTATAGTTAGTCACAATTGAAAGCTCTACTTATACTTTGGTAACACCATAAACAAAATGAGAAATTAAAAAAATAAAATACAATTCTTAGTTCATCATTATTCAGTCTAATTTTAATATAAATGGCTTATAAATTTCTGTCAACATTATAAAGAAATGTAATTTAGTTCCAACAATAGTTAGTAATCTTCAAAATAAAATTGTTTCGAGTACGATAAAAATGCTTATTTCTCATTGAATAAGAAATTTCAAAATCAATCTTAACTTCAACTTCAAATTCTTGGTCCTAGTAGTAAATGCTAATTGAATTTACTTATTACTGAATCATTATGTAACATATTCGGCTGGTTTCAGAATCCATGCATAAAATAAAAGCATATCATTATAATTGCAGTTCTTTAGGGAATTGTACTATAATTAATAGTTTATATTAATGTAATCTTGTCAAACATTGTAGGTTTAAATAAATAACAATTGTTAACGTTTGACTCATTATATGAAAATTACAAGTGGCATTATACCCTACATTATTATATAAAAAATATATTTGGTGAAAAGTATCATAACATATGATAAAAGTTAGTTACGTCATGTCAGTAAATTTGTAGTAGGTTTACCAAACTTATATAAATTACATTGCAGTATATGAATCAAAAATTGTTTTCAAAATTATATGCATTACACATATATTATATATTATTATATACCATGCATAGATCACATCAAACTATTTATAATCTTAGTTTATTCTTTGAACATAATTGTAACCATTATATCTTTATAAACTACAACTGAAGGTAAGTTCCATCGTTCACATAATCTGCAAATTGATTTCAGTCTGAGGTATGAATTTGAGGCAACAACATTTTATAATAAAAAAGAATTTTCAATTATGTTTAATGATTTAATTGATCAATTAACCATTTGTGGAGTTAAGAGAATTTTAAACAAACTAAAAACTTTAAGCTTCATTTCTTATTTTCAAACAATGCTTGTGATTATTACGAGTTTCGATTCAATATCTTTATAATCTCAACAGACTTTTAAGTAACAAAAACTACAAATTTATAGTGTTCTTCATAATAGTTGTGAAGTTATTAAAAAACTAATCAAAAACAAGGTAGGTACAGAATATTTACATAGCTATTTTACACTTTAAAGATAATCAATAATTTACAAATGTATTAAATCAATAACTGAATCACTTGTTATGGTTTCATTCGGATTCCAATGAAGAGAAGAATCATGGCTTTGATTCACTTGATTATCAGGAGCGCCCCACGATAGATTGATACTTGGTGCATCTACAATTTCTTCTTTGGGTAATAGTTCATTAATGCCACTTTCGTTTGGGGTGTTGCTATAATCCGGGCTTGACACGTTCGAGTATCTTGTTTGCTGTTCTAAAGACTCAGAATGTTCGAGGAAGCTGTTTAGATTGTCATCTACGATCAATTCATTTTTTGGTAGATGTTCTGGAACAAAACTTCTGTTTGTAGAATACTCCTTGTTGAAGGTGCCTACATGATTAACTTCTGAGTACTTTTGTTCATATTCATACGGTTTAGGGTACTGGCCAGCAGGAGGCATGTATTCACTAGATACCGGGTAATGGCCATTCACTGGATACCGCATGTAATCAACAGCTTCATTATACAAATTGTTGTTATTCACATTGACATGAGTTCTCTGGGTTTCCGGATACACTCTTGATCCATAATTCATTCGCGATTCTGGTTGGCTGTAGTTGTAGCGATTATCCTTTCCATACGCTACCATGGTATGAGACATGTGTGAATGTGCCATCAACCGGCTAACAATAATCTGATGACTGTTTGTGCTGTCAGCACACATAGTTTGAGGCGTTGATACCAGACTTTTCTTCGTCGAACCTTCCTTTCTGCCACATTGACCACGTTTAATTGCAGCCTTCTTGTGTTTCATGCGGCGATTCTGGAACCAAATTTTCACCTGACGTTCGTTCAGCTTCAAGCTATTGGCCAATTCAATTCGTCTTGGACGACAGAGGTAAATTGTTGTCGAAAACTCTTTTTCCAATTGCATTAACTGCTCATTTGAGTATGCAGTTCTCGGACGTTTCGGCTTGGATGTCTCTGGTGTTTCTGAAAACATAATAAAAACAACAATTGAATATGAAAGTCTTAATCTCTTTGACTCCGAACTTTATGTCGCTGACTTGTGACGCGACTCCTTCAGAGTCGTCACAATGTATAGACACAATCTTGAACGTGGCAAAGTGTTTATGGTTTTTGGGTCTATTGGAATCAACAGGTAAAACTTTTGGACTATTCAAATAAGAAAAATTGGGAAAAACTAAGAGAAAGTTATTTTAAAAGTGAAATTGCAGTAAATTTGACTTGTAATTAACATTCTGTTAAATTTACCTGGACTTGTACCACTAGTGGAGCTGTTCTCAAAAGCTAGAACCGCTGCTGGCCTCTTCTGTGCTGGTGTAATTTCCAAACTCGTTCCGTTGTTAATGTCGGGGAAAGTTTCCAAAATCATGTTTGGACTTTTACTTGTAGATTGAGGAGATTCCAATAAAGTGTCCAGAATGGCCTGATGATCAGCCTTTGGTTGTTCCTGATGCTGAGAAATATTTGAATAATATGAATCTACCGGCAATGGCATGTGTCTGTCGTGAATGTGTGGTTGATTATCAAAGCTCCATAGTCTTTGGTACTCCTAAAAAATAAATCAATTGTGTTATAAACAATTGTATTTTTGATTACGCTCTTATCCCAACATACCTCACTAAAATGGCTTCCGTACTCCGGTGGCGGAGGAAATGCATCCCCACCGCAAATTGTTGGCTGTTGGAATCTTTCGTTTGTGTTATTTTCGTACATCGTCATTATTGAATTGCACTCACTGTACTCAACTTTTGATTATTTCAATAAAATTAATAGTTCACTTCACTTTTTATAGTCTCTCAGTCACTTCAAGTTTGTAAATGCAGAACTTATCATTCACCGTGTTCATCCAGAAACTGAAAAACAAAAACTGATAGTCAAAAATAATTTGACACAAGAATTTATAGGAAAATTTGCACTAAACAGGTCAAGTGCAAAAATTAAAGGTGAGGGTAAATTTCTACCTGCCTATTATGTAAATCTAAATCCTTCAACCAGACTGTCTCGGTATCTATAAATCATATATGGTGACACTTGACTACATTGGCGGGAATTGAATGTTTTTTGTTGCCTTCTTGCAAGGAACATGAGAGTAGTTGCGTCGATGGAGATTAAAAGATGCTGGAAGAGATGCATCTTCCGACGTGGAGATTAGGATGAAACTTATGCCTTCAAGGATTATTCGGAAATAACGTGCTCATTTATAACAATAAAAAACCAATTGATGGTCTCATATACAGAATGACTTAAGGCAGTTTTCCTCGACATTGATCCTATAGAATAGATTTCATACCTTCTCTAGATTTTGTTACTAATTCAATAAGATACGCAAATCTACTCTATGTAATTCTTGAAATTCAATTTTTTAAATACACTGGAAAGTCTAGTATCGCAAAAACTATTGAATCCATTGGTAATTATGATAAGAACTTAGGCAAATTTGATCCTTAATTTCCAATGTCCACATGCTTCGTAGCCTCATTATAACATCACAGACGTCGAACCTAGTATGTCTTTTGAAAATTTTGCATAGAACGATATTCTGTGTCTGCAAATAAATTCAGAAAGACGACCGGCTACTGGCTAGCCATGTCCATGTTACACTATTCCTTAATTTAAATTCAATAATATGTTTGACGTTATAAGTGAAATCTAAGGAGCTAAGAGAGTTGATCATTCAAGTCATGAGACTCCATATCTATTCTACTATTTGCAATCACACTACAGGAAACTGGAAGTGAACAGAAACAAAAGGTTTTAATTATATTTATCAAAACACCAGCCTATGGGCTAATAACGGTGTCAGTTCCGTAAACAACGATATGAATAATGATACCGACCAGCCGGGATTATATGATCCTTCGTTTGGAACCATGTCGTAAAAATTAACTTTGTCAACCACCAAAAGCAATAATTGTCGACTCCTATTGTTCTTTATTACACCATTATCGTAAATGCATGACGTGAAAGACTGACTCCTGGCTCTAGAAGAAATTTAATGGGATGAGACGTCTATAAGGAAAATTTGCAAGAGTATAAAATTTACGAAACTTAGCAGAACGCTTGTGTAGACAACTGTGTCCGGTCTAGTCAGCAAACCAGGCAATCCTCCTGGAGACAAGACATACTTCAGTTGTTGACCGGCCAAGTGGCCACTGACCAGTACAAAATTTCACTTTTTAAACTATCTTCATGAAGGGTTATGATGAGGAAAAAACTAATTGTGATAGCCCGTAACTATGATCATTGGACAAGTCGATACTACCGCGTCGTAGACATTCTTTTGTGTGGTACCTTTTCGGTAATATGGAGCCAATCGATTCTAGAGTACACGTCACAATCAGGATTCGAAGATTTTTGTCCAGACTGACTTCGTTGTTTGTCTATTTGGTAGTCACATAAAACTTAAATTTACTTAGAATCTTCCTTGGCGTCCTGGCGACAGTTCTAGGAGACTTTTTTGCACTTTACCACTGTGAAACATAAATTGAAGTATTGAACGGATCAACAATGTACTAAACCTCTTTAGCGAAATGCGTATTTTCTAACACCATCACTTAGATTTCTCGAAAAAGAATCCATAATTTCGTTGTAAACCCAAAAATCCTGGGCAAACCCCAGGCGCACATCAATTGGAAGAAAACCTGAAGATGTTTTTGAAATGATACATGAACGGTCAAGGGAATAAGGTAATTACCTGATCAAATTGTTTACAATCAACTTACATCACCTACATATTTTCTAGTTTTCTTGTTAATTGTAATTTTGTATTAGCAACAATTTTCGGTTTGAAGATGAAGGATGAAACAAAAAATCTTGAAACCGAGAACACAAACACTAGAAACTATATTTCATAAGATATAACTAGATATGTATTTCTCAAATTACCACTGCTCCCGCGTAAAACTATTGAACGCAACTATGTCCCACCAACAAGACCTGGGATCGAATACTGGATCTCATTTTGGATGGTTTCGGACGAGAGTCGTTCACTGAGGGATTCATGTTCATGTCTTATCAATCAGATAACAAACAAAGAAACGAAAGTAACACCAGTAGTCCCATAGGCATGTTCTCTGGACTTGCGTGGCGGGATCTTGTTGTTTAGCCGAATTATTCTACACTTCTCAATTCAACATGTAAACCACAATTTTGATTTGGTGCTGCCATAATTAATTTTTAAAGAAAGTTTTGCAGGAATCTTGAAGACATGACATTAGAGGCTTCTCTTCATGACATACCAATGCAATCCGTTGCAATCAAATCAATATTGCATTAGTGAATATAATTAGACTCTCAAAGGTTAATACGTATTGATAATTAGCAACATTTTAATGACACTAAATTAGCATTGGTTTTGTTAATAATGCTTCTACTTCCGGTATTTCGTGGCTGAACTCGAGGATATTTTGCAAATTACTTAACATAATTGCGTCGCGAACAGTTAACATATTTTGAATGTTTTCAATTTAATATTTCTTGAATTTTAGATCCAGAACTCTTGAATTTGATATAGAAGTAAGTTTTCATTCATCTCATGATCTGATGCTATTGAATATATAAGACTATAAGGCGGTCGTGTCCAAGGATCATAGAGACAAGGTATTAGTTGAATTTACTTTCAAGCTACCAGAGAAACATGATAGATTCCCTATAGTATTTGAAGGAATGCTTAGGGTTAAGAAATCACCTAGACCTAGACCATGATTAACTGGAAAGAGTAGAGTCAGTACATACTGGAAGACATCTGAAGGACTGAAACTACATATTTTCCTCATGTGTATGGAAAGTTTACGTGGTCACTCCCATGACTTATTGAAATTTCTCTGGAAATGTTTATAGTTCAATAACTTGTTGTAATTTAGAAGAGACAACACGTGTCACATAAAAACAAGTAATAGTTGATAGCTTTAAACAATTTACGTTATGCGGTAAAAATTTCAGAGAATTCAGATAAGAATGTTGTGTTTCATGTTGAAGAATTTGGTCTTCCTTTAGAGAGAACATCGTCCTCAGGTGAACAAACTGGCTCTAGAATTTAATCATACAAGAATCTGAGAGGTCATCTGCGGTCATTGTAACATGCAGTTACATTGGAACAAAACAAAAACAAACCTGAGGTGTAATGTACTGAGTTGAAAGCAACTTTTGACATCGTTTCATCATTCACACGGAATGCGACATGATAAGCACCTGTCCAGACCGTACTTTTGAACCGTTTGAAAGTAAAACCCAAATTTCAGGTACCTTCCAATCTTTACTTCAATTATTGATGCATACGTTATATATAACCAACGAAAGGATGTTAAATTTTGAAAGTAAATTTTAATTGCTATCTTGGGTTGTAACCATAAAAAACAATTCTGTAAAGTACACTTCAGTTTTACAAACCTTTCAAGTGTGAAACACTCGAGGGCGGAACGGATTAACAATGCACTAAACCTCTTTAGCGTAAAGCGAATTTTTTAACACCATCCCTTATATTTTCCGAGTTACATAAGTTTGGAAATAATTTCGTTGAAAACCCGAAAATCCTGGGTAAAACCCAGGTGTACATGAATTGGAAGACAGTTTTAAGATGTTTTTTGAATGGCACATGACCGGTCAAGGGAAGAAGGTAATTACGTGATTAAAATGTTTACAATCAACTCGTAGAACCTAATAGGTCTGTTCACGTACCTTATTGCAATATATAGCATTATGTTTCAAACTCAATATTGGCGTTTTTGTAAATTCTCAAGCAATAGTTCTGAGATGATTTCATGTGACGGAACGAGCTCGAGATCGAGAAATTCTGCCACTACTGTCAAAGTTGTCAAATTTTCAAGTGATTTTGTTGGAGGTTACTCAAAAGCTCTTCTTACAATTGGAGTAACAGAGTGAAATCCGCTCAAACTTCTCATGTTTCTTCGAATAAACTCTAGTAAAGTCTAACAGATCTATTATTTCCTAGATTTCTGGTTACAATTTTTGTGTTGAAGATGAAACATGAAATAAGAATTCAGAAAATGAAAATTTCTCAAATTTAAATTCACAAAATTACAGTCAGACGAAATATGGTAACATTTAACAAATCACAATTCAAACGAGAACAAATCCCGAAAAGGGGGTTTTACTTGACAAATAAGGGATTTTCGCAAACTGCATGTTAAAACAAACGAATCATTAATCATCGACCGACATATTTCGCATGTACGATAAAATGTTTTTTCAAATTTACCCTCCAAACTGCATTTTAAAACATGTGAAAGGTTTTCGACTTTACAGAGGGCCATCTGTGTGTAGAAATAAAATACTTCACACTTGCGATGGTTGCAAGAACTGGAATGAGCAGAGACTTACACCATTCAATGCGCTTGGAACAAATCACATGGGTACAGTCTCCTTGGTAAGTTTCGTGTTTGCGGTGCCGAATTCGTTGGATTTGGAAATTTTACAATTTTAATGAAATTTGGAGATTTTCAACTTGTTTCTTTTAAATAAAACGGAAAATATACAATCTGAAGCGTAAGGATAATCTTGATATTCAATACAAAACTTAAAATTTTTTAAAAATTCCATACTTGTTAATAATTCAATATTTTGTTGTTTTAGAAGACGAAAATCAAGACGAGCAGACAATCCCAAGGTGTATAACATTGACTACATCTCTTGAGGTGCTACGTGACTTTTTAGACTCCTGCTGGAACTGAAGCTGACGTTACACAGATAGTATCTTGTTCAAATCATTTATCATGCAGATACGATTGAGACAATCGACGTATCAAATCCATTTCCAGAAATGTCTCGTTCAAATATGTTAAAGAGTTAAATTTCCATCATTTCTAAAACGAGAATCATCGTCAATCAGTTTTATAACCCATACAAAAAGGACGAATTGTATATTAGAAATTATTGAAGTTGCAAAAGTAATAAACCACCCGGACACACCAGTAAACCCAGACTTTTTGTCTGTTATGAGATTATCCCTATTTGGCTTTACTGTACAGCATCATATGCGTGTGCATGAGAAGTGTAACAGGAATGAAGTAATAAATTATAAATTTGACGTTTTCACTCCAGGACAGGGAGAGATTCAGGGACAGGGACAGGATCATGAACAGAGTCAGAGTCATAGTCAGAGTTGGAATCAGAAGCAGAAACAGAAACAGATTCAGAATCAGGATCGTCCTTGGTCCTTTGTTGGATGAGGATTCATCTGGCAGTGTGTATCGCAGCAGTTTTGTGTAGTGCACATGAATTATGTGACTTTTAGATGAATAAATTCGAATCAATTCTATATTTCAGGGTTCTACAAACAGATGTACAAAGTATTCGACGAACGTCACTAATTAACTGAATCGAGTCTTATAAGAAAACAGAACTGTTCTCTCTACCATTTCCACATGTTTCCGTTTTTTCTGTTCACATTCACATTCCCAACCGGATGAATGTCCTGAAAGGCGTCATCAATCACTTTCAGATCCTGTTCCGTTCATGTCACGTCCTAGACTCCTCGAAATGCCAGAAACTTTTTCTAGGTCAGTTTTAGTTTGTTCGGGGTCAGGGAGGATGTGGTTTTGCTTGTACAGATTTTGATTTAAAAATTTAGTTTTTAGTGCGTTTTATATAATATCCAGTGTAGTGTCAATCTTTAACACATTCTTCAAGGAAGTTTCCATGAAAATCATTTCACCATCTTGTCAGCACGACAACCGAAACCCAGTAGTGAAGATTCTAAAAGTCGTAAATTAATTTTATTGTGTACACACCAGAATCATGTGTATGACCATTGATTTAGTGTTGCATTATTGGATACATAAAACTTTAACAACAACAACAACAAGGACTCTCACATAAAACGAAATGCATTATTGGCGGAAAATTGCCCATTACTTGTTTTCGACTGTTATAAATTATGCAATTCGAAAAAAGGAGCAATGAGGAACCACCCTCTAGCTTGGGGTTGAATGAATGTTTCCATAACATTCGACATTTTGAAAATGCCCTAATGTACTTGTGCAGTGAAATTTTGTGGAAAATTTGGCACAAATCAGGGAAAACTTTTTAAAATCAATTTATCTGTTATTGATAGATATTTTTGAATTTCGGTCAATTTTTTTACTAATTAAGGACACGAGTGTTAAGAATTAAAAATGTTGTTTTGATATTTAATTTAGGATCGATACAAACTATCGTTCGAGTATGAATACAGTCTGGGTTCGATCTCGGTCCGACAGAATTGACTTAGGTTTCATATTGTCGCTCCGTCGATTGAATAAAGTGTGTGCTTACACACTAACAGCTGAAGTCGCACCAGTTCGAGTCTCGTGATCGGACCGCGACGGTGCGCGATGTGTGATGTATGGAATATTTTATCGGACCAAGAGTGAAACGAGACTGTATCAATATCGGAACGAGAATGCAAATTGAATTTTTAGAACTTCTAGTCTAATCGATTTAAAAATAAAGTTTCACTTTTAAAAAATAAATTAACCTGTTTGTAATTCTTTTAAAAATTACTAAAAAATCTTTTAAAAATCCATTAAAACTTTTAGCGTAAGATTCCGGCATACCTCGGCGAGTGAGAGGAAAAAGGATAATTTGATGAGAATTAACAGAGAAAAGTAATGACGAGCAGTACACATCAGCCAACCCCCTTTCATAACACGGACTCACACACACTGTCACATAAGTGGATATCGATTAAATGTACCCCTCGCGAATATAGTGCGAACTCTTTCTCTTGTGTTGGGTTTATCTCACACTACCACATACCACATTTGTGTGGAGGGGAGGTTCGTTTTTTGTTCCGAAATGTACAGGATGTAAAATGGCTGCTTTGCATTTGAGTGTGGTAGAGTAATCGCAAAAAAATTCGTCATGGCGGCTATGCATTGTTTTGGAAAATCGAATTGAACAGTACTGAGGGGAAAGCTCCGATTCAAGGGAATGTGTTAGTCCAGCTTGCGTGCGCATGAATTTTCACAACGGATTAACCATTCATTCTGTCGCTACTGACAACAGCAGATTTCATATCATTCATCCTTGTCCCACCGCAGTCCTTTCTTCCATTCCAGATGTTTTTTGTTACTGACAACGGACAATTTTTCCCGGATGTAATATTACTACAGTCGCACAATTTGATCAATGTTTTTGGCATCGCTGGATTCAGTTGAAAATTGTTTTCAACGAATTACTGAAATTTTCTTTTCGTAAGTTATATTGAAAAAGTGAAATTCAAAATTTCCAAAGTGACACTACAGTGACTATGTGAAATGCAAATTGAAATTTTTAATTTTTTAATTTAAATTTAAATTCAAATTTGAATTTTTGAAAGAAAAACAAAATGATGGTATGTAGTTTTGTGGTTTTATGTGTTTTTAAGTGTTGAAACGCTTACAAATGAATGTTGTTATGTACAATACCTATATGATAAACGTTTCGAATCAAAATTGAATATAATAAACAGGCAAATCACGTATTCAGATTTTGACAGGGTTACGATAAATGGATTTCATATAAGGAACTGCAGGATGTGCTTGTGATTTGTAAATCATGATAAGCTGATACAAGGATACTCCTGTTCAAAGAGGAATTCTTGTACACATGATTATACGGTCCTTATCTTCTTTCTAATCATTGCTGATTGTGAATATTTTGTTATTGTTGTGTGTAGCTTTTGTACTGGTATTCACAAATTTCTTCAAATTATTCTTCTGAATATCTCCCGCGCGTTCTCAAGGTAGTCGTATCCCTGGAATCTCAGGTGTAGCTTATTTCACGACGAGAAATGCTGTTGATTGATTGATGACACTGATATGAGTTTTATCACTTTGTGGATTTTCTTTCTTGTTATACACACAAGATGGTGATTTGGATTTCTTTTTCTTGGATATGATACCTTAAATTCCTTCTGACACTGAGGTGTGTATCTCACCAATTGGGATATCCTCTTACTTTATCATTAAACTGATGAGGTCCATGGAGACTGTCTATTATAGATCATGAATCTTATTTTCTATGGACTTGGATCCATTAACTTCGCAATAAATGGCAATTGTATGAACATTTTGTGGTCTTCAACTTATGATCAATAAAAGTTGATCAATTTTACAAGTAAATTTTTCTCATCAAAACTGAAATTTTATCTCGTATTTAAAGAGAAGAATGTTGTATTGGATTCCATAGACATTTTGTGTCCTTCAATTTATGATCAATAAAAGTTGATCAATTTTTACAAGTAACATTTTCACATCAACTCTAAAATTTTATAACATATTTAAAGAAAATTATGTTGAATAGGATTCCGCGCAATTTTCTGTCCTTCAATTCATGATCAATAAAAGTTGATCAATTTTACAACGAATTTTTTCTCATCAAAACCGAAATTTTATTACATGTTTAACGAGAAGAATGTTTTATTGGATTTCATGAACATTTTGTGGCCCACAATTCATGATCAATAAAAGTTGATCCATTCCATGGACATTTTCTGTCCTTCAATTCATGATCAATAAAAGTTGATCAATTCTACAACTAATTTTTTCTCATCAAAACTGAAATTTTATTACATGTTTAACGAGAAGAATATTTTATTGGATTTCATGAACATTTTGTGTCCTTCAATTCATGATCAATAAAAGTTGATCAATTTTTACAAGTAACGTTTTCACATCAACTCTAAAATTTTATAACATATTTAAAGAAAATTATGTTGAATTGGATTCCGCGCAATTATCTGTCCTTCAATTCATGATCAATGAAAGTTGATCAATTTTACAACTTATTTTTTCTCATCAAAACTGAAATTTGATTACATGTTTAACGAGAAGAATGTTTTATTGGATTTCATGAACATTTTGTGCCTCTCAATTCATGATCAATAAAAGTTGATCAATTTTACAAGTACTTTTTCTCATCAAAACTGAAATTTTATTACATATTCAAGGAGAAGAACGGTTTATTAGATTCCATGGAAATTTTCTTTCCTTCAATTCATGATCAATAAAAGTTGATCAATTTTACAAGTAATTTTTTCACATAAAATCTCGAATTTTATTATATTTTAGCGAGAAGAATGTTTCAATGGATCTTATCAACATTTTGTCATTTTCAATTCACGATCAATAAATGTTGATCAAATTTACAACTAATATTTTCACTTTAAATGTAAAATTTTACTACATTTCAAGGAAAATAATGTCTTATGAGGTCATCTCACAACATTCTCTGACCTCCAGTTTTTGATCAATCGAAGTTGATCAATCTGCCAAATGTTTTGGCTCTTGGGTCAATTTCAAAGCTTAGATACTATATTTGAAAAAATGAAATGCTAGAAAGATGTATCTAGTAATCTACGATTTTTCACTAAATCCCAAAGATCGTAAGACTCCAAACATCATTTCTTTCAATTCTTTGGAAGGCTCTCTAATATCTTGTAAGACTCTTTTCTTTCTTAAGTGTATCAGTTATGATTTGTTGTGTAAAAACAAAGTATGTCTCAAGAATTAAATTACAACTTAGAGATAGTCTTGGAATGAGTTCAAGACAAATGAAGGGATGAATGTGTCCAGTAATTCATGGAATATTAAAACCGGCCACAAAAGCAAGCTGTCCTTCCAAAAGTCACTAAAACAAAAACAGTGAAAGTAGAAATCCTTTCTGAAGAAAATTCTTGAGAAATAAGCACAAAAGGCGGTTGAAGACAAAAGGAGGGATTTGAGAGAATTCAGGCACTTTGCCGAAGATTTATGCTTCATTTAACCAGAATCTGGAGACGAGCAGCTTGTGAAAGTTGAGTAAAAAGGAAAATCATTAAAAAAATCAATTCCCTGTCTTTAAAATACATTAAATTAAAAGAGGAGAGGGTGAGTATAACGTAGGGATGCAAAACTTTTCATTACCAACCCTGAGAGTCTCGTTTAATCGCAAAATAATTAACTTCGATTAATTATTCGATCATTTAAGATATTTTGTTGGCAAAGTGTCCTTCAATGGATGAAATCACTGGGAACGAAAAGTTTTAGTTTGTCCTGAAGTTTGTGGCACCAAGGAGTTTTCCCAGAAAGGTCAAGAAGTGGACACAATTGGATTGAATAAAAAAGGGAAATCGATTGTTGAACGGGTATGAAGAAGAACTGTTTTTACAGCCATAGAATATCGCTCCAAGGGACGTGGAAAATTACGAAACACTCAAACGAGAAAAAAATTTAAGGGATGGAAAATGAAAAAATTAAGTGAACACCCCCTCCACATGTCTCGGCTATCATCACTGAATATTTAGAATGAACAAGTTTTAATTAAAAAACAACCCCCAAACCGTCCAAGGGCGGACTACGATGTGAGGGACAAAAGGAATGTTCTTTTTTTAACGACAAACAAACAATAAAAAGACAAACAGGACAAGTAGAGTGTACAGAAAATTTGCATATAATTTGCGTGGCGAGAATTCACCCCAAGTGTCTCGGAGAGGGTTGCATGTATTGGTTAAAATTGTTCCAAGGGTTGTAAATTCATTTCTACCAAAACTTGCATTTTCCCTAAACGCAATTCAAAATGCAATTGTAGCAAACAGTCTGGAATGTTTGCAACGTCAAAAAGTTCGTCCTAACACGAAACAAAATGAAATCCTGTTCAAGCTAATCCAAAGGATTCAAGGATCACGTTAAAAACTTCTTCTGCTTATTATCCTTGCTTCTATTTTGCAGTCATTACCTTACTCCCAACCATTTCCATTTCTTATTCGGAGTAAATTTTCGGAATAAATTTGTTCCATCCACTAGTAAAAACAAAAATAAAAAGCTTTTAGCTCGTTGTAAAAGCTTCAATTAATTTTTTTCCATGTTTTCCATTTTTAATCATTGATTTGTTCTCTCTGTTCCTCTTGTGGAGTTTTTCGGAATTTATAATTCACTTTTATTACTTCCTCTTGTCTGATGATGATTCGAGATGAACAAGATGGAGGTAGAATGGTGGGAAGGTTTGCTAGGTTTATGGACCGTGGACAGGAAGGAAGAACTTATTTTATGGCGAAAGTTTCTTATCACGATCTTTTCTTGTAAACATTTAATCTTCTGCAAGCTTAAGGCTTCAAGAAAACTTTAATTCTAAAGTCTCGAAGCCACTCTCATGAGTGAAAACATATTTATCTCCCGAATGATCGGAGAATCTCTTCAATCCTTGTGTTGCAGAAAGCGCCATCTCTTGGAAAAAGAGTAATTAAATGAGTAGAAAAAACTTTTAAAAGACTTTCCAGCTCAGGAAACCCAAAGAAACAGAGAAAAAAGGATAAAGGACAATATAAAGCACTTAAAAATTACTTATTTCAATTTTATATCCTTTGAAATTTCAATTTGAAGTTTTTACCGAAACAAGATTCTGAAATAAATAACCAAAAACAAAAAGGACATTAAAGAAAATACTGGATAAATCCTTGAAGGATCACATTAACGTTAAGCATAAGATTAATTGCATTGTTTTGTATTTCCGTAATCCTTGAAGAAGGAAGTGAGTTTTGTTCGGTGTAATTTTAAATATCCTTGAGTGGGTAAAAACCATAATCTCGTTTGAAATTTTGGTTTATTTACTTGAATTAGTTGTTGTCAATAAGTTTAATTTGAAGCTTTTTCGAAGGATACGAGCATGATGGAGTTGGAGTTACAATAAGGATGTCGAATTCTGTACAAGAAATGAAAAGCTACGATAACATATTACTGAAGATTATTTGTTATACATGTAAAGTGTTATACTACATTATGGTCGTGTTTCGTGTATGATGTATTTACGACCAACATATAAATCAATTTGGACATGTATTTTATCCTGCAGAGCAACTCACCGAACAGGAACATTGTCTAATCGCATTAATTTATAGTTACATTAATTTCTGTCTTTACAATGTCTGTTAGCAACTAATTGTCTTGTAATTCTCGTAATTATTTGTCGAAATAAAATTTCTATTTCGTTATTGAAAACGAGATAAAATTAATTTAATATAATCAAGACTGAATGGAAAAATAAATTTTTCAAACTTCGCACTTCATGAAAATATATTCGACAAATTATAAGAAGTTAAACGTTCGAAAAACGTCGTAAAATTGAATGTGCGGAAATCAAACAACGAACTGACAAAATTACCACAACGAAATGAATAGCAAGATTTTTGTTCCGATTAGGATCGAGCGGGGAAATGTGTTTCCACTTTATTCAAAGCCATCTATGATCCATTAGCCGAATTACATGTTATTCATGAGTTTCAAATCAAAAACTGTGTCTCTGCTCAGTTTTCATTCATATATCTCATGATGAGCGAAAGCAAGGATACCCTTTCCAAAATGATCTTGAATCCCTGCCAATACAACAATAGTTCCAGCAGAGATCAAGAGAGAAGGACGTGAGCGATCGTGATTTTTATGGAAAGAAATTCCAGAAATTCCAGACATACGATTAAAGAAAGGGCAAGTAGTAATTCACAAGTGGCACTTTATTAAAAGCTTATCCTCAGTCAAAGTGAAATTGAAACGTGTAAAGTTGAAATTCCATCTGAATTCTCCAAAATTCAGGATTTATAATTCGAAAAGAGTTAGAAGCTTTCCAATTCCAATAACACGTCACACACGAAATCGCTGGAATTAAGTTTTTGGACAAAAGCCAACCAAGACTGTAGAGAGAATCCAATTCCATAAATTTTATATAGAACGACATCCTCCGGTGAGCTAAATCGAGGATTATCTAACGATTTAAGTGACTTTCTAACTTGTAACCCAAAACTTCTAGACAGATTAGCCAAATAAAGTTTTGTAGCTAAAATTATCTCTTCACCGGAAAGTACTAAATGCAAATAATATTATCTAGTATCTAATAAATTCAATACTTTCTTAAAGATGTGAAATTCACGTGAAAAACAGCATGCCACCGTTCAAGAGGTTAAGCACATTTGATTGATGCTAAAGCTTTTCACAGGAAGTGCTAAAATTATGCATGAGTGAATCTTAAATGCAGACATACATTACACGACACGTCTCACCTTGCTCCAGGTGTTCCCGTCAAAGTGTAATCGAGCACTTACGAGTATGTACGTACATAATATGATGATGATAGAAATATTAGAGGAGACAAAAATTAAACATCATCACATGAAAGTGTCAGGAAAGCTCATATGACAGGACCTTCATAATAAAAAGGAATGATTTATCTTTAAGGATATGGTAAGGATAAACGAAAGAATTTGGTTTGTCTGAATTTTTTCGAATGTCAGGAAGAATTCCAAGATGGAGATGAAATCAAAACAATCCTGGAATGCATTCAAAATGGAGTCTTATCAAAGTCACAAGGATCAATCGGTGGAATTCATGGAATTCACTTGTGTATATCTAGGAATCTGTTTGTGATATGGTAACCCTTGTGACAGATTCATATTGAAATGGTAACAATAAAAAACCTGTCATCCAATTGAGAGAACAGGACAACATACTCGTATAATGAATGTGATGTTGTGATTTGAATCACGTTGAAATCCTTGCGGAATTTCATCAAATTCCTGATTTATTTCATACAAAACCGAATCATTTAAATATGAATACCCACTCGCACACATTCGTGAATGTGTTTATGTGAATCCTCCCAAATGTACACAAACAAAAACACAATGGAATTTACTTAGAAAAAATCTTCATTTCATTGTATTTTCCAAAAGAAACATCCTGTCGTCACAATTTAATTGTAATTGTGTTAGTATCAAGTTTCACTACGATGACGAGGATGATGATGTTGAATTTTTCTGCTTCCTCCTCATTCAAATGAGAGGAAGATGTGAGATGAACCGCACCCCAAATAAAATCATTTTCATATATTCACACAACGACACTAACATAGGAGAGTGTGCATGTCCTTATTTTATCACTCATTTACCGTTTACTTACATTGTAGAGCAGTGTTCGTGGATTGGTGTGTAATGGTCGCACTGAGAGTGTTTTTAATCAACGTTGAATTTTTAGTTTTAAAAATAAAATTAAAATTAAAATTAAAATAGAGAAAAAAATGTGTGGCGCTTTTTCTAGGTTAGAAATAAGGAAGTCCTTATACACAAATATGTAGCTATACTTTTTTCTCGAATAAACTTTTGAAGGATTATTAAGTTTTATGGAAAAACTTTTAACCAGACGAAAGTTCGTTTTTCTACGCCTCTGTGCTTCCGTCATGTATCCGCATTTGCAAATACACACGCACAGTTTGTTGGACAAGGACGAAAGTTTGTATACTTGTGTGTGTGTGTGTGTGTACTAGTAGTATTAACTGAACTTTCGATGGAGTCTGTGACTCGTTCGTCGTTGCTGTTCGGTTGTACAATTCGTACGTGGCTCCAATTAGACAGCACCTGACAAAGTTTTTGTTTTGATCAAACTTTATCAAAACTTCTTGCACATTCTGTTATTGCTGTTTTTGTTGTTGTTGCTGTAGTTTTGTTATATATTTTTTTTCTTTTTCAGCTCGTGCATTCTGTGGAGGGATAGAATCACCTGGCCAAACGGACTGACTGGATGGTTTACCTGTCTTTGTGTTTACCTAAGCAATGGTTTGTGTTAAATGTGATTGCGTGATTCAAAGGGACAGTGTGAATAAGATCTAGAAACGCAAAGAAGAGAAAAAAAAAGCGCTCCCGTGACCTACCCTGTAGTTCCGGGCTTTTGTTTATTTTGTTTTACTAAAAAAAATGAAAAACATTTATCCGTATCAGAAGCTCGTCTCTACAGGTATCTCACAGGGTAGAAGTAATCAACAATGATAGTGATTCAAAGATGAACGTGTTTACGTGCGTCCATGATATTCCCAAGTGTCTATTTTATCTCAAAAGAATTTAGTTAGCTCCAACAACTCACATTATCTTGTGCTATTAACACATGAAATGTTACATGAAATGTTACTAGAAGGTGTGTAACACGCACCTGAACTTGTTCCTGTAATCTGGAAGTGTTACTTTTTTCTGAGGTGTTAAGATGTTGAAACATTTCTTAATTATTAATTGGTGATTAACAATAAGACGCTATACCATCTACAAATCATCTTAACGAAACTTCGTTAAAGTTTCATGCACCACTGGTTGTGCGCCATTTTGAGACACTCATGGAACATGGCAGCTCGTTATTGGTCTCTTGGGGACTGTACTAAATCCAGGATATGTGATGAAGGATTTTTTGTTTTCTTTTTGTTTTTTGTTTTTCCTCTTTTACGTCTGTGGTTTATGAGGACAGACACTTTTCTCGCGATGTTGTTGGAATTTTAATTGAGCGAAAAATGTTTTCTTTCGCTGTAAGAGATATCCTTACAACCATATGAGAAAACAATTTCCTGGAATGTAGAGAAAATTTTGTATATAGGACTTGTACGAATTGATTGTCATTAACTATTCTTGATTTTGTAAAGCTTTTAAAAATAACGATTCAGTGAGTCGAAAGAATCAATTTTACACACCTGCCTCCAAAAAATTTATGTTTGGGTTTTATTTTTATCATAGTATTGGTTACATTTCGATTGATTTCTAATTTTTCGTCGAGTAGTAGCAATAGCAATGAAATAAACTCACGACAAAGCAATACACATGAGTGAAACAGTCTCACTATCAACATGTCATCAAGCTGTCAAACCAATTATTTTGATTGGCGTACTTGGCATTATAACAGGAAAGTAACGGCAGTCACATCATTCAACACAAGATCCCAATTTTGCAAGAACTTTTCTCATAATATTCCACTCCCGTTGTTATAAGCTCGTAGTTCATCAAAATTTGCTAAGAGGATTGACAGTGATAGATGACAGGTTACCACTTGTAGGTGAAATCTGTAAATGAGATTCGAATCAGAAAAGATTGATCTAAAATGTCAAAAATGGCATAAGATCAAAATGCAGTTTCTCAAATTCCCCGCTTAATTGAAAGTCTCAGAAATTATAATTATAATTAGAATTCTATGACAAATATTTGATCGCAAGGTTCTAAGCACGAAGAACAAAAAGAGACACACTTCTCAATCAATCTTATGTGAGAGCAATCAAGAGACTGTGAGAAGAAATTTGCACACGTAAATCTCTGAATGTCGATGGCCGCTTTGACTTCTTTTTACGATATGCGACACACACTTTCTCATTTGCGTACGGTTAATTGTCTATCATATGTGTGGTGTTGTGTATATTTGTTTGTTGCAGACTCGTTGGAATTTCTTCTGTCACGGAGAGATCTATTGGAATTTTCCAATTTTCTAAAATGTCGTTGATGGTCGCGTTATTTGCAATTGGATGAAATTTACTCTCTCACGAATTTATTTAATTTGATTAATTGAAGTTAGGTTGGGAGAAGATAAAATCAAATTTATACTCAATCGTTAATTCAAATGGGATCCATTGGAGTTTCGCATCATTGCTCGGGTTCAGGTGGTGCACACTAGACCCATCTAAAAGTTTCTAAGCAACCGGACATTATCGCATTTAGTTCCCAACTTTAACGACTCCCAAGAGTTCCAGAACCATGATTACGAATTAGAGTATCAGGTGCGGTGAAGCACCAAATGAATGCATTCAAATGCATTTGGAGATACTAAAAACTTAATAACTCCACATAAGATAATGGTAAATGTATTTTGTTTGCAGTTTGTTGATTATTATCATCAGCTCGTAACTTGAATATCGAATTAAAACTCCGAAACGACTCCGGCACACAATAAAACCAAACCACAAGAATAACCCGATAAAAGTCCAAGACTCAATGATAGTGATATCATTTCCATATCATTCGTTTATAACCGGAAGCGGAAAAGGAAATCGAGTAACTTTTGCAATGTTTGCATGAATGAGAGCTTCAAGATGGAGGTATGACGGCCATTTTATTGTCAAATACTCATGTGTGTCGTATAATTTTTAGTAGATCACAAAAAAAGTGTGGTGAAAGTTTTTAATGTTTTTCTGGTGATGTTTTGAATTGTTTCATTTATTGCTAACGTTGTTGTTATAGTCACTGTTTGGTTATTTGTCATAATTATTGTAGAATGGGATTCTGAGTGGTCCTGAAGGTTCTGTGAGCAATAAAACTCAATCCGCAAGCAGTTAATTACCACTGATACTGGTTTTAGCAAGCTTTAATGACATTTTGTCTGCATCTGGTTATAAGAATTTGAGCTAATCTAATAGATATATACTAATATTAAATTCTTCAATTTCTATTAAGGTTCTCGTAAAAAGTAGGAGATGCAGCAGCACAATTGACGCCACTTGATGAGGAGCTTTGAGACGGAAACAAGAGCCATTATGGAAGGAACTAATTCATCGAAGATACTACGTTTCAAACTGATATATGTATACCTAAAGAATTGTAATTAATTTGTGATTCATTTATATATAAAGTTGAGTAATAAATTAATTTGAAAACGTTTAAATACGTCTTTGAACATTTTTCCTATATGTTTGTTCAATTATAGAGCATTACATGATCCTTATGAAGTTTAGTTGAAGAGGATATCATGAGAGATACCAATATTTGAATCAGCTTTTGAAATGAATAATTGTAAATTGAAAAGCTTCCAGTCGATAAAAATTCCAAGTTATTTCGATATTTCCTCCTGCAAGGATGAATCGTAATTCAATGAATATCCTGAAAGGATATAAACTCGCAGGAAAAGACCGGATTCAAGGATACTTTGAGTTCAACATGAAAATGGAACATGTGTGTATGTATTTAAAGTTGTTGTTGTAAAATACACATTTTTCCCTTAGCAATATATAAGGCACAAAAGCTTTAAGAAGATGGAAACTAATTCTGGAAAATATTGTATTGGAAAAAGCAAATGGCAATTCCATTTCACGCCTACACGAAAACAGTTTTTCATTGTTGTTGTTGTTGTTGCTGCGAACCTTTGAATTGAGTAATTTCCATTTGAATCAAACGTGTGAATTAGTTATACATTTTTCTATTCAACTTGCTTGAAAAGACAAGCCGTAATTCACCATCAACTGGAATAAAATTGTGTGAGAACATTTCCCTTTCTAGCTTGAACAACTTAAATTTGAAAATTCAGCAAAAATCACAAAAACATCCCTTAAATCAAACGCTATCGGAAATAGTTCGATTCGGGTTTGGATTCGGTACTTTGGTTGGGAGTGCGAAGTTTCGGAGGAGAAGTGATCTACGAACAAACTTAACGGAGAAAATTTCATTTGAATATGGCGAGCGTGGATTGTGTCGGAATTATTTCATTTTCCGTTTTCGTTTTTTCGATTTTGAAATTAAATTGTTTTTTTTTTTTAAGAAAAATATTAAAATTATTGAGACAACAGTTTCTTTTAATTTAAAACCTGGTGGAGAGAAAGATATAAAAATTTTTGTGATACAAAGTACCCGGAACCGGAAGCGAAAAGGAACATTATTTATTCAGTAAAATTGAACGTAAATCTCTCGATTTAATATCATAGAGTACTCTCTGGCAATGGTAGAAACGAAAGAACGTACCACTTTTTTTCCCGGCAATATATTTTCAATGATATCCAATAAATTTCCACAAGGATAAAATTCTAACATCTCTCCTGAAATCTTATTAACATTGCTGTTCTTCTTTGTATCACATCAAGGTTTTCCTCATGATTAATACACTTAACGAAACGAGCAAAACCATTCCTATGTGCCGCATAAAGTAGTGTAGTGACAATGCTCCACTGTCTGGTGGAGCACATCAACACTACATAACGAAATATCACAAAACAAAAAAATGGTGGAAAGTGAAAATGTTTTATGATAAATAATTCATGACAACTTCAAGACTTCTCGTCACATTGTGAAAATGGCGGCACATGATGGCGGTACATGATTCTAGCGCATAATGGCAGCGGTTAAAGGTGAACGGTGAACGACAGCGAGTGGTGGTGAAAGGTTTGAACCTTCGCAAACCATGAAATATGTGTCCTTTAGGATTTTCAACATTTTATTCAACAATTTTATTCAGTAAAGTCATTCGTTTTTATTTTTTAACTTCAATTCGAATGTATTTGTGGAAATATTATTGCGTCTGAAGCGATGCTACCTCAATCACGTTTGGCAAAATGCTTTCTACAGTTGCTAACATCGATGTGACAATGACATTCGGTTAATCGGTATGACTTGCCACTTTTACATTTAACAAAATATTACTATAGTATCCTTCACATGATTTTAGGAAAATTGAGAAACGTTTCAGATAATCCTTGACTTAGGAATGGAGAACATTGGAGCATAATTAGAGTGATCTTCACTTAAAGAGAACTTTCATATTAATGATCGTGTTATTCAGAATATCAACGATTTAGTGAGCTATTATACATAAAAAATGGAAATTTGACGAGTTCTGATGAGTTCTGATCAACTCGTGGGAATAAACAAACACCTGCTTTGCGATGCGAGTGGTTACACTGGCAGTGAAGAAAACGTCAGAATATGCAAGAACTCGTCAGAATAAATTCGACTTTCAAATTGGTTTAATTTTTGTCGTACTCGAATGTATACATCAGAATTTCGATCCGGAAATTAATGTCTTATAATTCAATTAATTCTTAGTCCAAATGATTGAAATGCATATCAAATACAATATAAACCTTTCCTTGTGTGATTTGTATCAAAAGCCGGTTAAATTTGACTGGAATTACATTGAAATTTTAAAAATAAAAGAACCACTTTGCGGTAATTCGTGAGTTTTCATTTATCAGTGACATTTGCGTGCCAAACCGTTCAAATGTTTCAAATGTGGAAATTTGTACATGAAATGGAAGGTGTGTGTTTTTGCTAAGGAAATGAAACAAAATTGCATTTAAAAGCGGATTGGGAGAGAAAGTAAATGGTTTTAGTTAAAAAATGATTAACAAATAATTATTTTTCATTTTACTGCTCAAAGAAAGTGTGGAAAAACTTAAATTTTAATGAAAAATTGAAAATTAGATGCAGAATAAAGTCAACCATAATATCCATGACACACTTACCATGTCCACAAACCAATGAGAATCTCATGCAAATGCGAAGGAATTTAGTCACAATTAGTTCGCCATCAACCGCATGTGACGTTGCAATCTGTTAAAAGTGTTTGAGTTTGAAACATGTTTGGCGGGAAATTTTGAAAATCGAATTTTGACGTGAGTTATGTGAAGTTGATCCGATTTGGTTGGGAAAAAATGATTTTTTGATGGATTCTTTGAGTGGATTTGAGCTCTTTAATGTTTTGTCACGACAAAATAACCCTAATCCAATTTTTTGCGTTGACTTTGAGAAGCTAAAAGGGAAATGTGAGGAAAATTCAGGGAAAATGTCACTCCCTCTTCGAATTTTGGAAATTTCCCGTAGAAATGAGAAAAAAAAATGCAACTTAAAGGATTGATTAATGATCCGAATGGATATTTTGAAGGACAATAAAAGGGAATTGGCTCAAATACACCACTCCACGTGATATCTTTCCTCAAACCAGTGTCAGGCCTTCAGTGCGACTTCCTTCAGGGTTTGTCTGTTTTTCTTCGTTTATTCCAATTTTTTTGTTGTTGTTTGTGTATGAAGTTGATTCAAATCTTCCCAAATTTATTCTGCTTTTCTGCTTTCTTTTTATCCAAACTTTAACAAAATGGATTTTCGGTTGAAAGAAAACAAAAGAAATCCAACAGAGATAGACTGGAGGTGGATTGAAGAAAGTAGCAGCTGCCAAACGAAGCGTTCTTTAATTTTTATCCACTACCACTACCTAAACCACCACCAAAATCAACCCCTTTCCGCTTTGTGCTTTCCATTTTCCCCGTTCCTTTCAACAATTTCGACACATAATCAGGGTTGATGTTTGACGATGGCTCAACATAAAATGGAAGATACTTTTAACAAGATGGCGGAAATGGCAAATGGCGACGAAATGAATAAGAAGAAGAAAAAAAATTTGCATTTAAATTGAAATTCACCACAGCGCGAGTTTTAATTTCCTGCCGTCAAAAAGTTTGTGACGTTTTAACGTCCAAGTTTGAAGTAGTTTCCGGTGAAAATCCTGTGAAGCTTGAAATTTTCCTTCATCCATGGAAAAGCGTTTTCCTATAAAATTAGCTCAGTCATTTGAAATTCACATTTTAATTGTGAAGAAATGAATTTCGTGGTAAGTAGAATGCATTTCCTCGTGTGGATTATATGTGGAATGTGTTTTAATTAACACAACCCTCATTCGGACGTCAACAACTCGTAATCCCCAGCAATCATAGTCGTCCAATTCAATCCCTGAAAGTTTCTATCCCCAAAAGGACACGATTCACGAATACCAAACGGACTAATGCCCTGATGATGTTCGAAGTAATTAAAGCAGATCCCAATGTAATCTCCGGAGCTTGACCGGAGTCCGGCATGATGAGTGGCTCCTGAAAGGTTTTGATTTAATGCACAGGGAACAGTCCAGCATGTGTGTGTTTTTCGTAAGTGTGGGTATGGTTTGTGATCCTTGCCCGTGGTAGGTCAGAAATTCAAACAGGATGCGACCATTTTTTTGTTAAAATTCTGAAATTTTTCCAAAATGGAAACCTTTGTACGTGATGAGGTTTGTAAAAAAATTGAATTTTTTATAAATATTTTCGAAAAAATCGATTTTAAGGACATTCAGCTTGTTGTTGTAATTGATTTAGTATATATTTTGTGTAATAAACAAAAAACTATATCCACACACAACATGGTAATGATTACAAATTGAGTGTACTTTGATGATTTAATAAATGACCAACCATCAATATTGCACGAGACCATGACGTTAACAACGCCGAGGAAAAGGTGAGATTCCATCAACTGATAACAAGTCCAATCTACGTTCAATGTTGAACGTTGAACGTTGAATGTTGAATGTGGAATTGAACTGGTTTTTGTTTGACCACATGCCTCCAATACAATATACATAATGTGATTAAAGTGGAGTCCAAGTAGGTGGTAGAAATGATATATTTGGTGGTCATTAAGAGTCAGTGAAATGTTCGCTTTTTATTCCTTACTTCAGATCGGTTTTGATTGATTAAATATCAATTTTCGTTTTGTTGCAATCAATTATGAAACGTACGAGACTTGTCCATTTCAAGTTATACTTAAAGAAAAAGTTTCCTTTAAACTTGCACAACTTTGTCGTATAATGGAAGTTTCCTGTCACTTAAGTATGGCGGAATGAAATTAACCCCCTGCTGCTTATTACTCGATACTACCTTCAGTCCCCTCGCTAGCATCTTCAGTTGAGGGTTGAATACAAAAATCCCCAAATTAAACCAATGTGTCGAGTGTGTGTCATGTGTCATGTGGTCCTTTTCCCAATCAGAGGGTGTATACTAGCTTATATTACCCCAACTTTTGATTTCCCAATAAAACGACCATTGTTATTGTAAAGATATACCTACACTTACAATACAATAGAATGCATTTGCGACGTGTGCACATTTAAGCTTTCAATTCCCGTTTCTCAAGCTTCAACTTAAAGTCAAACTCAAACTCCAACTGAAGCTCGAACAGAGTGAGTGAGGATAAGATAAACACAACATTTACATTACGCGCTCCTGCACGACGGTATGAGGGATACATCAGGGGCTGGGAAATGGCATTCATCCCGTTTCATCCTATCAGGCTAACATTCTTCAATTGTGTTTGTGCTGGATTTCTCGGTGTATCTTTGAATTGACGAAGGATCATTAATCAAACTGCAGAGTGCAGGCTGGCAGGCTGGCAGGCAGGCTGGCAACACACATTCACATTTTTTTGCCTTCATTTTGTGAGTGTTTTTTTTATGTACAAAAGAAAATAAAAATTTCTTTTTTCGGAGTAATCAAATGTTGAGAACATTGAGAATGAAGGAGGGCGGCTACCCTCACTGTCAAGGAGTAATTCCATTTTTGACAGTATTAAAGTTATTCCCCCTCTGGAGATCCTTCTTATCCTAACGGGATATTCCACCATGTTTGTTTTTGTTCTTGCTGTTGTTGTTGTTGTTGTTGTTTTCGTTTCGCCATTTCGCAATTGTTGCGGTATTTTTTTTCTGTAGACATTTTTATGCTTCGAGTAATTTTTCTCAAAGGATTTGTGGAGTTCTAGTGACATTTCGATATGAAAAATGTTTTTTTACAAGAGAGAAAAAAATTATAAAGGACTTCAAGATGGAGTAATCTCTTGAGAAACGGACTTTAAATTTTTATAGGGAGCAATCTATGCTAGTGTAACCATCTACTGCAAACGGAGGACAAGGTAAGCCAAGGTTGAGGTAAGGACATTCATGTTGACCACTGAGCCATCCTCGCTAGGTTTCAAGACATACTCGCATCAAACCTTAGAGATATTGGTGTCAGCTTGGGCCAAGTCATTATTTCCCTGGTTCATCTAAAACACTCTTTCCCTTGGAAATATGAACTCCAGGATGTGAATTTCAAGATAAATTCGAGATAAAAAAGTTTCTTGCATTCTTTGACCCGTCGACGGCGCGCGAACAAGATCCACACCTTAAAATATTTATGATGCATTACCTGTCGAGTGGGGCACTCAGCACAAGGTGTCTGCGAAACACAAAAAATGCATCATCAAAACAGTCAAAACAAGAAAACACCAACAGAATGATTTTGGAAATGTCGCCCCCGAAATTTCCGAGAATTCGCCAAATTTAGTCGTGTCCGACAGAATTTCAGATGCTACCGCTGCTAATCAATACGCAATCGATCATTTTCGAATTGATATTTAATTGGCAAGTGTTGTAGGTGCAAAGGTTCATGACATTTCTGGAAGGTTGCTCCGCGTTCCGGGAACCCAAAGTAATTATCCTGTTTTTCGGCAAACTTACAAGAGGATTAAAATTTTGACTTTTTGCCAAAGAAGAATCATCTTAAACACAATTAACTGTCCACGGGGTTTGTTTCCTTAAAATCGGAAAATGTCTATTCGCTGCGTGTATGCAAATACCTGAACTAAACCCGAATCATCCCTGCTAATTTCTTAAAATCCCTCGAAAACTGTTCAACCCTTTCATCCTTTCATTTGCAGTTTGACCGTTAATCCTGTTACGGCGGCCGGCCTCTTCGAAGCGGCAACTTCTTTTGCCAAAAACAAAACAAAAAACATTGTCATCAGGAAATTTGCAAATCTACCGGTTCACGAGAATGTCCCAAAGGACTCGTCCTTTATTACCCGGGAGTGACCATTTTCGAAAATTTCTGTTTGTTGATAATTGCCGCATCGAATTCTGCTACTGGATGCAAATTCATCGGAATCCGAAAGGATTCACAAGGACTCACTCATGCTGTAAATTATCCTTGTGACTTTTTGACTTCTGTCGGGGAATTTTGGAAATATTTTGATTTATTCATTTATTTGCTTATGCTCTTGGTCCCGGAGGAATTTTGTTGTGCATTTGCAAGGATGCTTCATTAATCCTTTATTGCAAAGGACTTCTGTTTCTTCCTGTGGACAATTTGTTTGTTGGTGTATCTGGGTACCTGGCGGTGTTTCCAAACAAACAATTCTGGTGCAGTCCTACCAACTTTGAATTTCGGAGAAAAGCGCAAATCTTTGAGAATCGCGACTTTTGGGTATCGCTGTAGTTGAAAGAGGATTTTTCTGAGGAAATTATGAAAAACATATTTTCATGAGTTGACCATTACTGTATAAGATTGAAGGATTTGTTGCATTCTGGTGAATTCTAGTGAGTGAGAATCAAATAGTTCTGGTTGTATTCATTAATTAGATATATCTGAAGATAAAACCAGGAAAAAGTTATTGCCACCCCAAACTGGTTTGAGAAGTCAATCGAAAAACGTACCTAACAAGAACATCTAATTTATTTAGAATTCTCAAGTGGAGTCTGGATCTTAAATGTGGATAAACTTATGTCAAGGCCCAGTAACTCAGACTTTTTTAAGCACAACCATACAAACAATCGCTCAAAACTGTAGCGATGACCGGAGCAAAGGATAAATATTGAAACATGTCAAATTCCTTCAATTCGAGAAAAAGACACACAAAATTCAAAATTTGAAAACACTGACGAGGAAAATAACTTTCTACAAATTTAAATGGAAAAAACTTTGCGAAAACGAAGTGTTTCTTTCTCACATTCACACAATGATAACGGAACATTACTCTACTCTCCGTCCAAGCGAGAGGAGAAACCGTCAGAAAACTCTTCTCCATCCAATTCCGTTAATCAACAAATACGTCAGAGTGTCATACGTCACATGAAGGGGAAAATTCAAAAACAATTTTAAAATATTCAAACATTTTTATTTACTGACTATGAATCTGATCCTTAACGTTAATTATAAATATAATTTTAATGTTTACGGTATGTATTCTCCTAATATGCACTTTTGCCTTAAACTGAGTGAGTTGTGTGAAGAAATGTTGGTTAATTAAATTTTCAATGATAATTTGAATGAATTCGAATTTCTTAAGTAACTAAAACGAGTGTTTAATTTATTTAACAAAAAATTTAAAATTAATTAAGTCTCGGAACAAAATCAAAAATTAATTAGAAAAAAAATTTCATTTTCATGTACACTATCTTACAGTATATTGTCTATCAGGTCGGAATTTAATCTTAGCATTTATACTTTACAGAGATTCGTCGTGATTAGAGTTAATTAAATTAATTAAAGTAATTATCTTTAATTTATTTCATAATTCAGTGCCTTAAATCGCTTTTAAACACATTCAACATAAATTTGTTCCACGTCTAATAAATTTTTTAAATTAATTTTTGCGCTATTTACAATTTGATGGCGTCACAAAACCAATCGGTGTAAGCCCTAAGAACTAGTTCACTGCATTATCCGAATCGATAGTCCGGTCGGGGGTGAGGTGGGAGACAAAATGGCGGTTTGCAAAAAAAAAGACTTTTTTCTCTTATGGCACCCCAAATTCAAACACACCAAAATTATAAACATTCTCAACCCACGCAACCCCCGACACGTTCAACACAACAGAAAAAAATTAACAAAAAAATTAGTGTAATTAAAATAATTTTGTTTTGTACATGTAATCAAGTCACACTCGTGTCTCGTGCGAATCAAAGCTCAACGGTTAACCGAAAAATCACGAAGTTCTCCTACAACGGTGTCAGGCCGTAGTCCTGTTTGATGTGCAGCGTGTTGATTGGCTGATGGTGCATTTGTTGCATTTGCACTTGTGCAGTGTTGGCGATCCCCCCGCCATTGGTTGGGGGTTGTTGTTGCGGATGTTGCTGTTGCGGATGATGTTGCTGTTGTTGTTGCTGTTGCTGTTGCTGTTGGTGTTGCTGGTGTTGTTGCTGTTGTTGTTGTTGGTTTTGTTGCGGTGGATAAGTTGCATTCATAAGACCAGTGACGTCTCCTGCTGCAGGGATGTATGGAGGATTCCCTAAAGATGAATTCACATCTCCCATACTTTCTAAGCTATCCGATCGGATGCACTGCAAATTAAATTGAATTTAATTAAATGAAAATCAAAAACTGGAAAATTTCAATTCAAACTCACCTCACTCTGCACAGCCTGTTTCTTACTACTGCTAGTCCTTTTTGGTTTCTTACTTGTATTTTGACTATTCGGATCATTACCATTTTTCTTACGAACATTTTTCGTATTTGGTAATTTATTATCCTTTTTCCATTTCATACGACGATTTTGAAACCAAATTTTTATTTGCCGCTCTGACAATACCAGAGTGTGAGCGATTTCGATACGTCTTCGTCGTGTTAAATAACGATTGTAATGAAATTCTTTTTCTAATTCTAAAATTTGGTGTCTTGTGTAGGCAGTACGTTGTCGTTTCGGCTCCATTCCGGGTTGGTATGACCCATTGGCTGGAATGAGAAATAAATAATATATAAAATAATATTTTCATTAATTTCAAATCGGAGACAACCTGATAACGACTAGATAAAAGGATATACCGGATTTAGAACTTTCATCCGTGCAAAAACAACAAAACCCTCAAGAAAACTTGATAAGAACTTCAACATGTTCCTGTTCGTGTTCGTGTTCATGTTCAAGTGTGTGTGCGAGCGGGTGTGTTTATGTTCGTGTCCTGGAAAAACACTAAGAGACACTGACATGAATCGATGGAAAAATCACTCATGCCGAATGGACTGTCAGCGATTTGAAAAGTCCATTAATTTTTTTCCTCCCCATCTTGAGCTTGAGCTTGTTTTCCCTCCCATTCGCCCCACGTTTCAGGGAAAAGTTTCTGTTAAGTGGTGAAAGGAAATTTAATTTTTTTTCCTTCTTTCTCCATTTCCATTGTTCATTGAATTGATTGTTCGAGTGAACATCATTTCATCAAAAGTCCAAACCGTATCCATGACACATCGTCCTTCCTGCCACAGCGATCCTTCGAGGGGATGAAATTCTTAGCCCAAATGTATGAAATTCAGGAGGAATTGGCAGTGAGACTAGAACTCAAATGGACATATGCAGATATCAGATTTTGAAAATTCAAATTCAAACGCAAAGCTTAAAGCTGAATTTTACTTGAATTTCGAATTGTAGAAAATGTTGCTTTGAAATAACTTCCGAAAGGGTTGCAAAAGTAGTTTCCGTTGCCAGAAGGGATACATTTTGACATTTGAATAAATAACCCTTTTGTTTAATAACATTCACTTTGACGAGCGATTAATTACGCGAACGTGAAAAGTTTGGACACCGTTTGAACGCGGGAATATATTTTTTCCTTAATTCAAAATTAAAAAACTTTCCAATTGTGTCTTATCTCGCAAGACTCAATTCACTTCTTGACAAATTGCGGGTAATTTATTTCAAGGAAACTGACAACAATGAACAGGACATTGAAGTCCTTGAAGCGATACTGTGCCACCTGAGGCTGACAGTTGGACTGTTTCGAGTTTATCGTTTTGGGGTTGAATTAATCGCTCGTTTCATGTCTTGGAGCGACAACAGTCAACGTCTTGACGTGGTAAGATGTTTCTCGTCTGTATCCGACGGTGGAAATTTTGAATTTCATTAAAAAAATCTGGGGCTCGTGAAAAATGGGAAATTTTGAAAATTTGCTGTTTGGGTGGTCTGCGTTGTGACAATTCAATTTTCACGTGATAAATTTAGACTCCCGGTCGACCTCAAACACGTTTCAGCGGCAGATTTTATTGACAGGCTACAGATAGCCGTGCCAAGTGGACATTTGAATTGGTGGCGGCGACTTTTATGAGCTACAAATTGGAGTTGTTAGTTATCGATTAGATACATTTGTCACACGATGGGGACTTCTTTGAGGATTTACTAGAATCGAGAAGGACGTCAAGAATTGGAGAGCCTTTAAACTGCAAGGAGTTCTAATTTGCTATTGATTTAAATTGAATTTTCGTAATTGTTATGAGGGTTTTCTTGAGGACTCAATGAAGAGGAGAGGGATGTTCACAATTTAAGCTTCATTAGTTTTTCATTCAAATTTGATTTGAGGAATTCTAGTGACTATGAAAAGAATCCTGAGGCACTCCGATGATACAAGACAGGACAAGGACTTCATTAATTCAATTCATGCACATGCGTTGTAAGTATTCTGTAGAACCAAGGTAACTTAGTGGTTAGAGTATCTGCCCAGACCGCCACACTCCACGTGTTCTCAAAAATTTTTGCCTCTCCGACGGTATCAACATGACGACCCTGGAATTTCTATCAACTCTTGTGTCATGTCGCCTTATATGGAGGCGGAACTTCATCATCGAAAAGCTCACTTCGTTGACATGTGAGACGCATCAATGCTCAATTTAGGTTCAAAATTCAAAACTAATGTTTTATTTGGGTGTAACGCAACCTTCCCCTTTGGTGTCACTAGCAAAAATCATTGCCAACATGCTTCTTCACTTTTTTGAGCTGTTCGTTTGTTGTTGCTGAGGTGTCAGTTACAGGTGACAAACGTCACAAACATTTCCGGAAGTGTATATGAATTGAATGTGTAATTTAATAGAATTCATAAATTGTGTATGAGTTTTGAGCAGCTTAAAGTTTATTCAATTCCAATTGTTAAAGAATTAACAGAAGAAAATTGAAACAAGCTTTTGAATTTGAAGCAAACAAGTTCAAGATCGCGCGAATCAATGGATCTTCTTGAATAGGAGTGAAAACACTATCGACGTGAATTTCGGTAAGTGTTCGTGTACGAGTGTTCGATCAAGTGGCGGTTGACGCTGTAGGACATGAGGAAAATCGTGCGTCGCGGTCGAGACTTCCGTTTGCCAGACAGATGCTTTAACCACTGAATTACTGTGAACACTTACATTTATCCTCATGTTTCACCATCGCATTGAGACTTGAGGACATCGACGTGAGAAGGAGAAGGAGATGCCGTGATTGCAATTATGCGAAATTGAAAAGAATTTGAATTGAATTCAGTTGACTCACGCGTCCGTGAGAGTAATTTATGAATTTTTAATTAGCTAATTAGCAAAAGATCGAGTTAATTTCCGTTCGAAAGCAGTCTTATCAAGGGCAAATCAGGGAAAATGTGAGAAAATTATGATTACGTTCCCCACAAAGAGTATTGCCCCAAAGAAAATCGAACAAAGTCATGCTGAAACTCGATATTGAACAAACAAAATACCACATGCTCGACATTAACATGCGAAAAGCCTTGAATTCGATTTGAATTAATCAAACGATGACTATGCGTTTGCACCAAAGAAAGAAAATAAACCAAAACTTATTAAATATGTATTTTCATTTGATTTTTGCATAAATCCAAACATTTCAGTGCATTCAATCGAAACACAATTCTGACTTCCGGTCTAATATTTTCGTCGACAACAACAAGATCAATATATTTTTTTTCAAAATGTTTATGACAACTTGAAGCTACTTGAAGCTACTAAGAAACAACCCAACATGATCACCGAATACAGTATCCAAGTATCGATATGTATCGATATGTATCGATCACAAACACCCAAAAAAACTTATTTCTTTATCACTTTACTCGATCAATTTGTTCGACTTCTTCTTGGAAGTCCACTTCTTTTCGGGACTAAGACGTCCAGTAAGTATTATTGACACGCGCGTACAGAAAAGGGGAGCTCGGCTAAGAAAGTCGGATTCGGATTCGGATCAGAATGATTTGACTGAAAATATGTAATCATCGATCTTGATCGATAACGTCCAGAGACGTCGAGTCCAATAAGAACGGGAGCAAAAAAATTAAAAATAAATATTAACAGAAGTACTAACGAGAATCGAGTTTAATTAAAAAATTTATATTAACACTAATTAAAATCGCATACACGAAATGACATTCGATGAAACGGATCCGAGCTGTCAAATCCAATCAGAATTTTTTGTTTGACAATTCGATCCGATTGGAGATTGAACAAGAATTCGATGGTAGTGACATCTAGACGGGAACTGGTTTAAAGTCTAGTTTCTATAAGTAGCCCACACAAAGTTCTACAAAATAAATCCCTAAAAAGAATGTGACCACATTCCCCTAGATAACAGGATAACAGGAAAAAGGGTAAAGCAGTGAGGGAAATAAATAAAACTCGCGTACCTGATCCACTCAACTGGCAAATGTCAACACAAACGCAATCGATATCGAAAATAATTAATCATAACACGAACAAACGGAGGAAAAAGTAAAGGAAAAGCCCGGAAGTCATTTTTGATAAATCTGTTTGTCGGCTTGATTCGAAATAAAAAACCAACATGGCGGTTTGATAAATCATTTTTATCGAATTTCGAAAAATTCGAAATTCAAAAGTTCGAAATTCGAAAATCGGAGCGGTAAATCGAAGCGGTACAAAGGCCAACAACATGATGGCTAATCTCGTGGCGGAAGGCTTGTTGCAGATTCCAGAGAGATAAGAGACAACTCAGCAACATCACAATGGCGGCCAGTTGGAGAGACAAAACCCCAAAGACAGAATGAGAGAGAGGGAGAGAGTGCGAAGTGATGCATCACCTTGGCACAATTACGTTTAGATACCTATACGTGTTTTATTCTGTAGAACGGTCAACTCATGGTTGATGAAAGAAAGAAACTGGAAAAACCGAGAGTCGTCGTCGTCGTGGTCGTCAGAAAAATGATGACTTGCAGCAATTGCAGAAAAAGTTAAGTTTGAATTGAAGGTGACCAGATGCAACTGAAAGTGGGTACAGACCAAGATCAATAATAACAATAATGACTTGCAGTATATGGAATCGACACAACAAGTAAGTACTGAATCGGATCCATGATACCCAGATATGAAGGTACCTACTCGTATGGTACCTATATCGCCAGGGTTGCATAAGGTTCAAGTCACAAGCCGTCAAATGTGTCTAATTACACGTGAGACGGCGACTAATTAAACTCGCATCTTGAACTTATAGGTCCAAGGCACATGCAAATTGCCTTGATGACGTTTTCTTTATTTAAAAATGTTTTTCGTCAAAAATGAGTAACGTGATAATCCCTTTCTGTTTGTGGTAGCACGAGTTTAGCCACTGCTGCAGACAGTATCGCTTTCACATGAAAAACGAAAAACACCTGAGTCATGACGACAAACATGTTGCCATACAAATTTAAGGATATCAATACACAGAATGTGGTATTATATACAATATATCCTTGGGTACATTTAACGTGTGTAGGTGAAATTCCTGGTACATGTTGAAATTTCAGAAATTCATCGTTTCATTTATCGGGAAGAAACGTGGAATCTGGGTGGATGACATGAAAATGAGAATTTCAATGATGACTGACATTTAATTTTATTAAAGTTTTGTTGAAGTTTTCAATTTTTGTGGTATTTTTCTGAATCGATTTTGCGGATAAATTTTTCATTCGAAATGATTTAATCAAATTACAGGAATTTGCCGAAGTGAATATGCGAGAGGGAATGAATCGTGAAATTCATAGTCAACAATTATCCTTGATCCATACACACTCAATATATATTCAATAGTAAATAGGTACATAAGAAAAATCAGGAGACCTAGGCAGAGATTGATTTTGAAATTATTATTGAGTTAAAGTTTGAGAAGCATTAGTATAAATATCATTTAACGAATGTCCAGCAGACCTTTTCTTTCAATGTTAACCATACATGTTACCGCTTGTATCTCAAACACCAAGCTTGGTAAATAAATGAATAATATCAGATTAAAAAGGCAGAAGTGTTCTTACAATAATGTGTAAAATTTATATAAATCAAATAACTAATTCAAAAGTTATGACAAGTTGAACTTCAGTAATTTTAGCAACTACTACAATGGATTTGGTCAACTTCAATCGACTGTAACTCCTCACAAAATTTTCCAATTCCTATGAAATAAAAACTAGAATAAAATTTTAATTTTTTTTTAGATTTGATTATTATATGCTATAGAGCTCACTCTAACCGGACGCGATTTACTTTAACATTAAGAATTTTAGGTTAGTAATATGAAATATTACACTATTCTTTGAACTGCATCGTCAATAAAACATTCAATTGAATTTCTAGTTATGAATCCCTAATTGCAGGAAATTAAGATTGAAACTTAGAAAAATATCTGAATAGCTTTCTTCTAATAAGGATATCTAAGTAAGAACGTTCAATCCTGCAGGCAAATGGAAAATTTAAATTTCCGTTTTCCATTGGATCCGAAGTATTATAATCATTTGTGCGTGTCTCAGCTGTTTCTTTTAATTGAAATCAATTTTAATTTCAACAAGAATTTCCATTCCCCCTATTGTTATCAACTGAATTGAAAAAAAGCTGATCAACTCCACGCTCTTGAACTTGTCCAAAAGCGAACTACATTCCAAAGGTCAAATTTATTTTGAATTTCTAGCTTGTACACAAACCAGTCTTAAGTTCGATCATCCGAAAAAAGCTTCAATTGAAGTTCATGTAACTGATTTTTTTATATTTTTAATTTATTGCATGTATTAAATGAAATTACTTTGACGTTTTGGCAACGCCTCCATAACATGAAAAATGGTTTCGGAATTTTTTGGTCCGCCAGACAGTTGGTTAGTTGAATCAACAAAAAATAAAACCGCGCGGTTGGTGCGACACGTCATGGGGAATCGTTTCAATTCACATTCAAGAGAGGCGATTCAATTCACACGGACACTGCAGTTGCGATCGTAAGGGTAGCCGCACACTGGATGCGTTTTCGTACGAATTTTACCCAACATTAAAGTAACCAAGGGAGCGCGCAAACTGGGTGCGAATCAGTCGTAAGTCTATGTGCGTATACATACGACGTCCGAAATGAATCCAAACTTGTTCGAATTTTTCGCACGAATGATTGAAATTTGGGCGAGTTTCTTTGTTCAATTTTGGAGAAAAACTTGTTCGGAGCTGAAAAACGTATGTAATGCAACCAGTATCGTACGTATCCTAAAACATGAATTTCAAAAATATGAAAAATTTAAAAATTTCGTAGAATTTCTGATTTGTGTAAACTGGCAAGCCGACATCGAGTTGTGAGCTCCACAACCACAGAAAGACTCCCCAACACGTTTGGTTTGCGAATCTGCGAATTTCAATTCATCCATTATCGAGAATTGCCAATTATGCAAAATTGGCCACAAAGTTCGCCCACATCCAGGTCGTGGTGTCTTCCTCAGCCACCCAATTGAAATTCGTTTTACGGATGACTCACATTTTGAGAGCATCAGCACAATTCCCCCCAAAAAGAAACAGTGGATCACCTTGAAGTCAGCCATTTTGTCGACACCATGTTAAATTCCATTTGAATGTTTCAATTAAATTGAATTGACATTTAAAGTTTAAATATTTTCCACAAATCACCAAACGATATCACCTTCGATATCACCAGCTATAAGAACCCATTGATTTAATAACACACTTGACTGGGTAATAATCAGACATTTTCCCTTGTCAATCAAATAACTATCATCTCGGCAAAACCTAACCCGAGCCATTACAATCGCATTATGCTAATTACACCGTGACACAGAAATATTTAGATAAATTAACAAAATTAACCACATTAAGATATCCATTTGCCCCCTCTCAAACCAATTAAACTCCAGTTTGGAGCTTCTCAAACTCTGATGGAGTAATTAAACTTTTCGCAAAGACAACATCATCAAATCGTTAACCCACTCAAGTCGAATGGAGTCAGCTACTGTTGTTGATTGCCCCCACCCCGTAGCCATAACCCTGCTCCATCGGATATAGTGTCATGAATGGCACATATAATATATCAGAAGGTGGGTATTTTACACCCCATGATCAATTACAGGAAAATTTTGAAACTTGCCAAGTTGTTGCTTGCTTTCAACCGACAACGACAAGAATGACGATCCATCACACTTATTTATCAATGAGGAGGGGTTGATAAATGGAGCTTCATCTATTTTCAAGCCCCCCACAAAAAAAATAAATAAGAGTAAACGAACTAACAAGTTCTTGTTAATTCAAAATTTACGACGCCTCTGGTGAATAACCGTTCCCGGTTTAAGAAAAAGCTTTTGTGTGACAAACTGAGATAAGAAGTGAATTTTGATTGTGTCACATTTCGGATTGTTATCGCCATTTTCTTATAGATATAAATTTTTTTTTTGAAAATTTACCGCCATACCTAACTTTCAACCCAAACGAATCGAATTGTCAGTCGTGACTTTGAGAATAATTCGATCGATTGCTTCTGAATTGAACCTTATGACTTTATCAGATTGACGTGTCGATTTGAATCAAAAATGAAAAGCTCTATTTATTCTGTATCACCATTCGTGGTTGTGAAGGTACAAACAAATTATAGCTCCTATACGTGCCACGACTGCTTTTACTGAAATGTCACGCTTTCTTCGATCGATGATCGTCTAGATTGGAATTGAAAGCTTTCAAGGAATTTTGATTTGAAAGAATTCGACAGTTGCACGCACAAGTCAGAAAAAGACTCTCAGAGGAATTTATCTGAACATTCTCGAGGAACCGTATGATCACAGGGTGAAACATAAATCAAATAATATCAACTGGAGAAAAATTAATGTCAAGGATTTCTTTGCACTATCTTGGAAACAGTGAGAACGTCTTAGAACTTATGAAAATCTCTTCAATTCAATGCAAATACAAGAATAAATATTATATAATTTGAATTTAATGATTATTTTACTTACAATTATAGTCAACCTTTTAAGGCGGATTTTTAATTAAAATTTTCTTATAAAGAAAAAAGCTCCATGACAATTCTAGCACTTAAAAGCTTTTATTTCTTTGCTAATTCCAAGAACAACATCATTTTTCTAATTGTCACGATTTTATTTGAATAAACTTTGAATGCAATTTGTCATAATAATTGCACAAAGTCTAATAGTGATTGCATTTGCAACAATTTACCTGTCAATCACTGACGACTTGATTGAACGCACCCAATCCCATGTCAATTGTGTTCGAGTTGGAAATGAAAGTTTAATTTTTCATTCCCGTTGCTATTATTTCAATGGTAACCTTCGTATTAGTTGCGTCAACTTTTCAAAATGGCCACACAAAACGCAGGAATTTGCGTCTAATTACGCACTGGTTCTGACGTGAATCTATCGTCACACGCTTCGTAAAGATTCACGGAGTATTTCTCGTTTCAGGTGAGAACAATAAGTCGTCGACGTGGCTTGTTGAAATGTAGAAACTAGAAACAGCGAACCAGGTGCACTTCCTGCAGGGACATGAGTCGCGCAAATTACTGGGACAATTAGCAAGTTCTTGTGAGTCACTCGACCACACACAAACACCAACTCGTTCATTGTCAAAAATCAATCATTATCGACATTTTTCAGATCAAAAACTTTTTGTGCTTTTTGTGGTCCAGAAGCTCGAATTTTTTGAGTAGAAAATAATTTTTTTTCGTCTCTTACTCCATCACGACTCATCATCGTGAAATAATTTTTGTTTTGTTTTTTATTTAAAATAATTAGAAAATATTATTTGATGAGAATCACGTTTTTGACGATTCAAATTCACGTTCCGACAGGATCCAAAGAAACGTCATTCCATGATCTGAGACAGACATTTGCAATTTAACATTTCTGCAGCACTCGATGAACGCAAAAGAAACAAGTCTAACATATATGCCTTTTGCGATAGTAAGAGACAGAAGAAATATACGAAAATCCGCACAAAGAGAAGATGCCGAGAACAGTCGTTGACAATTTTGCCATTCCATAAAAATTTTCTAACGCTGTTAGATTTTGACTGACTCATAATTGTGTTTTGTCATACACTGTACACCGTAAAAAGTGACTCTCCGGGTGAAAACTCCTTATGTAATCATCAAGTCAACTTGAACGGTAACTATTTGCGACGTAGACTTTGGAATTTTTACATTGAATTCACTTATGGATTTGCAAATGTGACAGAAAGGGAACGGAGAGTAGTCTTACAAATCGAAAGGATTCTGGTGGCGACATGATTCAGCATCTCGACCACGAACAATTCCTGCACTCATGGAACGCAGATCAGCTGTAGCATATTCCCCTAAAGGTAATTAATCAATTAAAAAGTTTATTTTAAATTCATTTTATTTTCGAGAAATACTTTGAATTTGATTGAAGTGCGTCATTACCCGGGAAATGTATGCAATTAAGAATAAGAAAATAACAACAACAACAACAACAAGCTGCAGGTGAATCCGAATGAATTTGATAAGAAAGAAAATAAAAAATGAATTCCAACATTTTGTTTGTGTAATACGTAATTACAAGATTCAGGTGTCACTGGGAGCCAGCTAAGACATTCATCTTATTTAATTCTTGTAACTAGTAGCACAGTTTTAGTTAAGAAATTTTTTTAAATTAACCAACGTCTCTTTTAACAGTGTATACCTGTGTTAATGTTGTAGCAGTGTCCGAGTTGGAATTTTCTGTCTGAACTCATATAGGTACCTTATCTCGAGCGAACGTCAGACTTGAGGCATTAATTCAACCTGTCACGGTTCGTCTGATAGCTTTCTGTTAAGGACAAATTCAATACCTCTAAATTGCATTAAGCCAACTACAATAACAAAAGCAACAACAACCAGTTGCGTGTTTGTGTGTGCTGATTTTATCAACAAGACGAAGCAGAACGAAAAAATTTTTTGTGGAGGTGTATCGAGTTTGTTTTATTTGATTGTCTTCCATGAAGCTAGTCTCACCTCTACATGAAATGAATCACAGCAGGAGAGTTTTAGTAGGTATTGTGGAGTATTGAGGGATGTGGTGAGGTTGGATATGAAATTCCGGTTGGACCGACACAACAAAGCTGGTAGTCAAAACGTGGTATCTCTTGGATCAGATATTTGTGAACGTTTTTCCATTTATAAAAAGGCAGCCCCATTTCGATCAGCTCCAACTCAACATTGAAGGTGGTCTTCAAGTGTCCGCGATTGGTTTCTTCGTCTTCGATCGATTCTTTCGGTTGCACATTTCTTTTTTTTTTGTACATATTCTTACAGGTATTCTTCATTCCCGTCATGAAGATCATCATCTTGGTTCTGCTCCTGCTGAAGCTGGACCGAAGTGAAGCATCATCTTCACAAGAGTGGATGATTAGTTTCGTTTGTTATGACGGCATGAATATGGCAATTATTGATATATTCTTCGGGAATTCTTCACTTTTCATTTTTGTTCATCTATCTCTCTTCCTCTCTCTCTCTCATTCCATTCTTCAAAGGAACACTAAATTAACGCAGAAATTGCCAATTACCAAGACCGTGTGTGTGGGAATTGAAAAACACTTCATTCTTCATTTTGTTTTCTTCAAAATTTATTTCAATTTTTTCCCCATTTATTTTCTTTAATGAATTTAGATACGGTTTTTGAATTTAGAACTCGTAGTGATTCTAAAGTTTTTGAAAGAAAGCCTTTCGTTTATGAGAAATTCACCCTTTGACACAGAAACTTTCCGCCATCTCTCTCTCTGGGGTCATCCGTGATCGATGGCTTTCAAGTTCCACAAGTCAAGGTGAAGACCCCACGGCCTCATTTGCATATGAAGAACCTTGTGAGTCACAACCAAGCTTTTCAAGCAAGTGTTCATTTTCTTTAAGCTGCAAGGCTTTAGAGACATAAGTATGAGCGATTGTGCAGTGAATACAAGCACTCACGGTAACTCAGTGGTTAGAGCATCTGCCCGGCAAACAAAAGACTTTGTCCTCGTTTGCATTAAGAACCATCTAAGTCACATTTGGGACACCGAGCCACTTCAAAAATTTTCTTCAGATTTTCAAATCAGCTTTAAAGCTGCAAAGCTTTAACGACATTTGTAGTGATTCAATGTGATCGCGTGGGACATGAATAGGAATACAAGCGTTGACTGCAGGACCCTATGAGTCAACCATTTTGTAACAAAAGCTTTTCATGAAAATATAAATTTTCTTCATTTTATCAAGTTATTTTTTCAAATAGGTAAAAGCAATTCACAAATCTTTCAATTATCACTTAAGTGAACAATAAAAACGTTTCCAGCTTCTGTCGAAACTTCTTCCAAAGCTCTAGGGACTTCTCAACGATTGGCTCATTGTTGTTCATTGAGCAATTACACAAATCGGTCTAATAGCTTACTCGAGTAAATTGAGCTAATCATTTACAACTTCTTCGGGTGATTTTGAAACTCATTTCAACAATACATATAACTGGCAACTGGTTAATGATTATTTAAGAAGCTTTCAACTTTTGTTCGTGCATTTAATTTGTTTTTATATATCTCAATCGTTGATGCGTTTTATTCAATTCAACAAAAAGAAAAACTTAAGGAAAAAAATATTTTCCAATTTACCCGCTTCTATATTTCGTGCCCAATCAATTTACAAGTAAACCATTTAGTGGAGAAAAAAATATAATAATTTCATAAATTACTCAATTCTTCCCCCTGTGGAAAAACTACGCCAATGAACAGAAATGTTGAATTATTGACCAATCAATTCAACACTCACTTTCGAGTTGACGTTTATGCTTTTATGCTAATCGACTTCGTGAGCGAATTACGCAATCAGTCCCTTTCATCGTGTTCTCCTCAAACCGTCAACAAAAAATTATTACCTAATGGATCAGGATCGGTTGAGAAACACTGTTATTTGTCAATTATCATCATGTAGAAAAACAAAATAGTCACGCCCAGTCCACGAGGATGCAATGTGCAAAATGGTGCGTCGTGGCTGGGTCTCGAACTCGAATCTTCTGTTTGCCGGGCAGATGCTCTAACCACTGACTCAGTCCACGATCCGATTGAACGACAATCAATAAGGACAAACAAGGAGTTTCTCTGTAATACCTACTTGTCTCTCATTATCCAGTGATACTCAAACAACTTAATTGAATTGAAAATCGAATCAAACAATATAACAACAAGTCATTCTGATTTCGGTGAGCTTTCAAGTTCAAAATCGAAAACACAAAACCTATCAACAAGATTTAAGCCAATAATTTATTACAAAACTTTTGTAACACATACCGGAATCCGTCAAGTAGGTATCAATGATCAAAACATTTTCATGTTTGTTGCGTGACACGCGACATATTTTTTCTAAATTGTTTTTTAATTGTTTGTTAAATCTAACAGTGAGTAATTTCAATCAGAGGGATTTTGTCAAAATTTCGAATTTAAAAAATTTGTGTTAACTGAAGCAGGAAGATTTCATTACGTGATTATGTCGATCATGAGTGAAATAACTATGAATATATCTATGAGCTTTTGAAGGTGAAGGATGAATGAAATTCCCGTTATAAATTTGAATTAATTCGAATCACAATGAACGCACAAAAATCCTGCTACGGCCTTGAACACAAACTCAAATTTAAGCGCCAAAAATTGAACAATGTAGGCCGCCATTACGAAAACAAATTGAACACGAACCGCGCCACACCTACACCGAGTGGAGTGAATGAAATGTAAAATCGCGCATTGAACATCCGTGAAAAATTGATTCAACAAAAATTGGATTAACGAAATCTTGTTGATTTAAATTGGTTTGTGTAATTACTAGATTTGGTTTTGACCTTGAGAAACATAGGTACATACCACATTTCATAACATTCTCCACGTGTGACAGTGTTTGGTTAATTAAAATCGAGTTAATCTTTCTCACACTGTACCTGATACTAAGAACTTAATCTTAATCAAAACATAATTTATTTCTCTTAAAATGTGAAATATCTCCAACGCCATTAGAACAAATTAGGCACAACAGCAAACGCAACAGAAGGATCATGTCGATACCTATCTAAGGTGAATCAAATGGGATGGCAATAAATATTCACGACAAAGCGTGATCTTCAAAAAATCTCAAGATTAATTGCCGGTAATCAATCAGAAGTTGAAAGTTGAAAGAGAAAAAACAACAACCACCACACTGAGTGACTCTTGAATGTGTCACAACAAAAACGTTTTCGGTGCGATCAGTGATCAGTGATCAGTGATTTGTTTCAAATTTTTGTGTTTTTCCAACAACGACAAAAGGATCTACTAGAACCACACGAAAGGACCTTCAAATCAATGTTAATGGCGTCAAGGTTTATTCAAATCTTTTCAATCCTGGATTGATTACCTTCAAGTGGACTTAGATGAACTAGGTACAAGATAAATTAGGGTACTCCATGTAACAATGGTTAAAGTGTTTTACAAATCACCCTCTTGAGGATTCACCGGGACACATGCAACCCAATTTTGTAGGTTTTGTGTTACCTTTTCGTGATTAATGCCGTGCAATTTGTATTTTGTTAAAAGCTCATCACAAGCCAATTGTCATTCAATGGACGAAGGGTCAACGTGAGGAATTCAGGGAATTTTTCCTTAAATCAATTTTGGTCACTGGAAAATTGCGAAAATTCCACAAACTAAGTGATTTCCGTGGAAAAATTTGTGTATCCCGAAAAAATATCTCCGCCAATGGTGAAAAGGGATTCATCCCCGACACATTCATTCGTTTCTGACCAATCACGCACGAGTGGTAAATAGCTTGATGGGGTGGGATTGTAATTGCACATGAATTTTCCTTTTTTGCACATGAATTGGGGATATTAAAGTTTTTCTCTTGATACGTACCAACGCCAGCTACGTGAATTTTCTTCATCCACGGGTAAATGATTCGTTCGCCATCTGTTGTTTCGCCGCCATTTTCGTTGTCGTTGTGGTCGGAATCGGAGTCACCTAAATCGTCCATGTCATTGCCGTGGGATCCCATTTCGTCCGGTGATCTGTCCAACATGAGACGATCCTCGTCCAACATGTCGTCCTGGAATTGACATTTTTGACGTTTTACGGCTGCCGTTTTGGGAAATTTGAAAATTTTTGTTCTACTCACGTGCTCCGAACTGGTGTCGTCGCAGCGTAGACGCATTCCTAATTCCTGCAGTTGTTGTCCTGCCGGTACAGCCTCTTCTATTCGTCGCTCTAATTTTAAACCTGCAAAAGTTGATCAATTTGTGAGCAATTTTTATTGAACAGTTTTTAAACAAGATTTTCGGGATTAAGTAGTTGATTTATTTCAACACAACGAGGATTTAGGATACAGTTTTGCAGCCGTCTTGGAAAATGTTCAAAATCAATTCGAATTTGAGTTTTTGGATGAATTTTGAAATTATTTTTGATTTCTCTTGAAGTTATTTTAGAGAGTTTTAAGTGAAAATGAAGGATTATGGAGTGTTTTTTAATGTTAAATCTTAAAAAGCCAAGGAATCCTTGAGTAACATTTCGAAATCTTGAATATAATTCCTAGAAAACTCAGAATTTCGTCTATTTACATGAATTTTTCCAAGTTTTAGAGAGAAACAGTAAGACAAATGAATATCTAGTCCTGGAAAATCATTATTTTAGCAGATTCGGAATGATCAAGTTTCAAATTTCCGTAAAATGAATAAAAACCAGGAAAAGACCATTTCCAAAATGAAACATTTCCAAATTGTGTTGTTCCATGAAGAATATTCAGTCTGTTCAAATAGTGTAAAGTTTAGAAAATCATTAATTTCAAGAGAACACTTAAAAATCGAAGGATAAGATCGTTATTTTCATCAGATTGGGAAGTAACTGTTTTCAGGAGTCGTTTTCCATTAATTATCACAATTTCAACACGATGTAATGAAGTTTCCAGCTGAGTAAACTGAAACATGTGTCACAATCGTCGATATATGTGCGTTGAGAATCTGCCACTTGAGTTTGAGTGGATAAATTTTTAATTGTTTGGAAACTACGAAGAATTCATGAAAATTTGTAAGCAAAATCAATAACTCATTGATTCCTTCTAATCAAAATCACATATAAAACTTGGTTTTGTGGAGAAAACAAGGGCAAATCAGAATTCGTGAGACATAAATTAAGAGATTTTTGACAATTTCCACTTTTAAATCTGGAGTTTTTAGCCTTGACGTCAAAATATCCACGGAAAGCCAACAAGAACGTATTGAAAATCAAGTTTACATAGAATTTAAGGATCAGAGACACTAAAGAACGAAGTGAGGCTCATTTCCATGTCAAGATGGGACGGTGACCTCCAGCACAGCATTGCGACACACGAAGACGGACGTGTCTCAGTTTCATGGATCACTGTCAAGTGACGAAACAGGCAGTTCCCAACTAAACAGGAGTGAGCCACAAGACAGCGCAAGAAAGAACACCAGATGCTCCAAATTTCTTCCCTTACCGCGTTCCTAATCGCACTTGTTTTGACAGAATTTTTCTCACACATCAATTTTCCCAAGAGTCTATTTCGAGCGACAGACAGTGGAGCGATGAAAAAATGTCGCACGAACATTTTGAAGGCAATCAGTCATACCCGACGGGACGGACAAAATCATCATGGATTCAAACCAAACTTTTACCTAATTCTTGTAGTCCTAGCACGGTGTTGGTCGGTTCGGTGTTGGGGCACTGAATTGGCAAATCCATCATTTGATGGGGTCCATTGTTCCCGTAGTACCCGCCGTAGTATCCACTATTGGAGTACGCGTTTGTCTGAACCGAATGCATTTGGGTCCCGTACCCGCCGTGATGGTGGTGGTGATGGTGGTAATAATGCCCTCCAATACCCTGATGCGGGGAGTAATTGAAGTTATTTGTGTTTTGGTGTAATCCAGTGTTGTGGTGATGCGGGGGGGACATGTAGTCCGTTCCGGTTTGCTGGATTGCACCCGTTGTCGCTGTCGAATATCCATTGTAATGGTGGTAATCGTCTGCTGGAGGGAATTTCGGCTCAAAACTCGCCCCCATATGATTCTGGACGTGCGGTGCATGTGGGTAACCCATTAGAAATGAACTCATTGTACTAATTTTATGAAATTCTAGTTTTCAATCACAATTCATTCAATCCACTTCAACTTGAAACACTAAATCATTGCTACTTCCGGTTACTTGTTTTCATTCACATTCATGAATTTTCAAAATTTCCACTCATTTTCACAGGCAAAAATTCACTTAACTCAACTCGAAATTCAATTCACTTTCAAATTCCCGAAATTTTCCAATAAATTTTCCACGAAAAATTAATTTCTTCTATAAATTTTTTCAAAATTCGCGCAATTCAAGACGACGACGACAAACACGTCCGAACGTGACGAGCCGTTCTTTTGTTGTGCGCAATATTTGTTGTTGCAGGAATAGAACAACCTGCTCCGGTTCGATTGCACACTGAATCAGTCCGAGCTCAATACACTCAAAGTGAAAGCCGTCGCATACATTTCGATTGAATACGATTGGATGACAGGAAAAAATGTGTTTCTCTGTGTGCGTGCCAGAATGGAAGAAATCGATAGGACCGCCTCCAGATTTCTGATTTTCTCATGCAAAAAACAAGCGGCCGAACGCAAGTGTTGCGTGCCCGTCATGTAAAAAATTCACTCCAAACGTTGTATGAGTGTGACAGTTCATGATTTAGTACCGCTCGACGCTCCGCCCAATGCGCAAAATAATTCAAAGTAAACTGCAAGTGGGGAACCCAACCAGATGATTGACGAAAGGTTTTCGTTCAATTTCATGGAAATTTTGGAAAAATTCGATTTTTCTTACGAAATTCATGGAATTGATGAAATTTTCTTGATCGGAAAACGTAAACAATGACACAGCGAATTTTTTGAGTGTGAAAACCCGGCGAATTTGGGATGATTTTCATGTGGAAAATGCATGAAAATCGTTTGTCATGTTCACACCATCGTCAGCTGAGTTTGTTTATCGTTTTTACCATTTTCAGGAAATTGGCGACACCATGGGGTGGAGGTGGATTTCAGTACTTCAATTGCAGTTTCGATATAAAATTTATTTCATTTTTAACATCAAGAATACGTTCCAACCCACAGTAAAAGTGATTTTCCGTTTCAATTTCTTTCACCAAGATTTTCATACGTCTTTTCTTGTTTGTTTGATTAAAATAAGTGCGTCAGAATATGAAGAGGTGATAAATAAAATTTCCATGTGGATTCAATGAATTGATCAATTTTTCAGTTTGATAAATCATCAAAAATTGGTTGAAAAGTTGATAAATTCCAATTATTAACATTTTGTTAGTGAATAATCTTAGAAAAATTAAATTTTCGTTATTAATTTTGAGTAAAATTCGAAAAATCTCGGATCAAATATCCTTGGAAGCACTAGAATCCCACGACGTGGTGTCTCAATCGGATGAATCGAATGAATCTCGGAGTGCTATTCCCCGTTTGAGTTCATTTCGTTGAAATTGACAAGAAATCGGTTCGCAAAGAACACCAAGCCACGCCCACTAGAAAGAGCAATCAACTCGCACACCATCAATTCTCCTCGGTGTAACAATTTTCAATTCAATTTCAACCAACACAGCAGCAACATGATGTTCTTCCTCCGTCGCATTCGTTCAATTTCAGTCGATCGTTGTTGATGGATTTTCCATTTCACCTCGAAGCCAATGAAAATGTTTTTGTATTTTATTGTTGTGTTGCAACGCGAAAAGCGTCTCCTTCCACGTTGCATTGATTTTGCGTAATTTATTCCACATGGAAATCAATGAAAAACGATAAAAGCTTTCAACAAAACATGAATTGAACATTTTTGTCACCTCGTTTTCCCGCATTTCCATGAAAATTCAATCACGATTTAATGAATGCTTAATTGCGGCAATTACACAAAGAATTCAATCACACAATCCCCTTTCAAATGATAATTACTACCTCCTGTTGATGGTAATTACCAACCCCCGAAGGCGATCAATTCACTTTCCACGTGAGACATTTAATTGACATCACCCGGAAAAACGTTGGAAAACTTCGGTTCTGTTTGTTTAATCAAGTTGAACGACGCCACATCATGAAATTTTGTTTTAATTGAATATTTTCTGCTTTCAATCAAATTGGGAGGAATGTCTATCAACAAACATTGAAACCGCGAAATTGAATTTTATCCAAACGTGAATTGTTGCCAAATTTTCGTGCGATTCGTGCGAGTGAAATGAAATTTCACGGTGAATAAAAGAAAAGACCAACTCACACAAAGTGTGTGTCATTCATAATGTTCGAGATCGAAAGAATATACATCAACTCGAACATCTCAAATTGATTGAAGTGATAAAGCATAAATCTGTCAACAGTGTATCACGTTCAACAATTGATTGTTTGTTAATTGATATTTAATAAACGGGATCCAAAACACATTCATATGTATCATATACTACGTTAACACTTTCATGTACAGCAGATACACGTTCATGTGGAGTCAATGAAACGAATTCACGTGAAGTGGATATTCTGCAAGTCACCTCGCTCCGGCCGTCTTCACTGGACGATGATGACGATTTGACTTGCAAACATGTTCCATTCATAATGACAATGAGATACTTACATATAAGATACATACAAACATTCCGGAAGCTTTTCAATTATCCAGTAGCCCACCATGCACCAAATTTTATCCATACAAACAATTTTTAATGGAACACTTTACACTTTATTCTGTAATTGAACATTTCTTGGGGAACACTATCGGGGGAGTGGTTTATTTGCTGTAGACTTTTACCTAATTACAAGTGGAGTATGGCGAGTCATTTTTTAATTAATTGACGAATTTGAAATATTTTCAAATTTTCCGGTACCGTTAACGTTACAATTTTAACATTTCCAAAACGAATTTAAACGTTTTGCGGAGTCATTTATTTTGTGATTTATTACTATAGGTATCACTGGAAAAAATTTGAAATTCATCTTCGAAAAGGCTTCCGTGTTACTTAATGAATGAATTCTTGAATGCCATTTGAAATGTCTTTAGTGTGTCTTCCTTAGAGACGAAATTACCTCTTTAAACTTTTGAAAACATTTTCAAAGAAACTTTCCATTCAAAAAAATATGAATTTTTTTCTTTTCCGGGCTTTTCTTCAACTCGATTTCCTTTTGTCTTACAACTAAATCTTAATAAATGAACATGAGAGAGTCTATTGATAGTAGAACACGATTTTCTTTGAATATGAGAAACAGTCAATGACGGATTTTTGAAAGCTTTTACAATCTCCAGTTTGACTTCATTCCATTTGCAAATCACAACCAACAGATGGAGTTGAATGTGGTGGAATGGCTGTAAGCCTCGAGGTAATTGTGATTTCATGAGATAATCTTAACAAATGACTCCAAGAAATTGAAGGATTCAGATAGAAGTCCTTAAAATGCATTTTCGGTTTGCGCCTATATTCCCTTGAAGTTGTAACGATTTTCTGTTCTCCATCTCGTTTCACTTCTTACAAACACGAAAAAATTTCCTTTTTACCATCCCAAAACAATTTCGAAGTCCACAGGCCGCATTTTTTTTTTTTTTTTTTTTGGTATTTATGTCCCACGGAAACAATCATTAATCAAGTCATGAGCTACAGTAGATTGTTAGTCGTGAGCTGTTGTATAGCGTATAGCGTCCCTTTGTGTTTCAGGATGCTTTCACCCTCTTCAACCGAACGTCTTTCAATTTTGACGAGTTTTTTCTCGTACTTTTTCGTGTAGTTTTTCGTATTTCTGTAGCATTCAATGTTATATACCCAAAACGAAGAGATAAAAAAGAATTATATTCTTTCAATGTGTGCTCATGGCGGCTCACAATTGCAACTTAACGAAAAATTTCCTTCAATCTAATACAACTGTCAATCAAAACGTCATATTCACTCCGCCGCCATGTTTATTTTTTCATTCGATGAACTTCCATTCAATCCGTGAGACGTTGATCGTCTTAAGCCTCCTTTAATCAATTCAACTTCGTTTCAATTCCTCGTCATCTGTATAGAACGCCTTTTGTTCCACTTCCAAGGAGTTTCGCATCGCATCGGGATCCTTCAATGGAAATCCACAAATCGGTTCGAATCTCCGGAGCAGGAAAGCCGCCAAAAGACCAACGCCTGGTTAACCTTGTTAAAAACTCATTAATAACTCCAAACTCCACGTAACTCCACAGACGAAACTCTCGATTAAGCGGTAAAGGTCAGTCGAGTGCGGTGATTTCTTTGAGGCGCAACGCCTTAAGCCACGGCTACACTATTAACTACGAAACTATTATGTCACATTAACGTTTCTCTTCTGTTTAGTGTGAATCCGCTCCGGTCATAGTTACTCTGGAAATTGGCCACGCACTTCTTCAAACAAGAAGTTTCGTTAAGTTTTTTCCCACAATTTCATTTCAATTATTCGACAACTTTTTTAAACTCCACTTAGCAAACTATTATTAAGCGATTTTCCTGTGTGTATGTTTCATCAAAACTCACTTGGATTATTCGAAACTCCTTCTTTCTTCGAATCGGGGCTTTTGATCTTCAGAAAGTTTAGGAGTTTCTTAAGCAGAATAAAAAATTTAATTCGTTCACTGGTAATTCGCTTTCAATTACTGAGCAATTAGTTCACTCACGTACAGAAGCTTCGAAAATTCCTCAAATTATATCAATCTTGATTTCACCAACACTCAAGTGTATTTATTTCACAAACTATAAAAGCTATAACACTGAAACTTGTTTTAAATAATAACTATATATTTATAAACAACCCTTGCTAATTTTGTTATCATACAATAAAGCATTAAATATTTATCAAGGTTTTTATGAAAAACCAATTAAAAGGACAAAATAAATTTTTGTAAGGATTCTAACAAACTTGTAACTTAGATCTTATCACTATGTGTTACGAACTTTGTAACCTATTTCTATAAAAAATTTCAATTCTGTTTCCTTAACAGTTTGTGAGAAAATGGATTTTCATTACTGATATCCTGACTATAAGAGTGCGTGGTCTACAGAACATTTCACTCAGATACATTAGTTCAGATTACAATTTTATTTTTATAGTTAGTGTTATAATTATTTTATGCACTCACACTAGATACCTTGATATTGTCGAAGGACTCTTCAATGAAAATCACTCCATACGACTCAAAGTGGTCCTTCTTCCATTTTCCAGTTTAGCATGGATCGTTTCTCTTGATTTTTGGACTTGCAAAAAGTCGATTAAGGATTTGTTTTAACCTTGTGTATTGAAAACTAAACCGTGATCTTGTTGAGGATAAAGAATGGAGGAAGAGATACCTCACAGATAATCGTCCGCACCATTAAAACAAAACCAGGAAGAGGATTTTAATGAATTTTTGTATTTTTGTATTTTGAAAGAACAAAAGCAGCTCATTATGCGCCAAGACTCCGGAAAATGTCTGCATAGTCCGCCACCATCTACGCGAAATCAGCATGTCTGCCTGGGAAACGTCGATTTTTCATATACTCAAGGTACGACTCCAAACACGATGATACTTTTAACTAATGTAAAATGGAAAAAAACGACAAAATGAATTAATTAATTTACGTCTTATGTCTAGTTTAGATTTTTGGAAATTTTGCTATTGATTGTTAATAATGATTGATGGTCTCATTTTAGGCCTATTTGGAATTTGCAAGAAAACTTTTGAAGAAAACCTCCAAAAGGACCTCGAAGCCATAGTGAAAGGGTTCAAGTGATCTGCTCATCCGCTGAGAAATCTTCATTTCTCTAACATTAGATGTGTCTCTGATGGTGTTGTCTATATAGCGTATATCTAATCACATAACGAACCGAGGAGACAACCATCACGGCGGCATACCAAACGAATGATTGATGATTCCATTGATTCACATCAAAGGTGAGAATACGTCACTCATCCACCTTTAACAAATAATTAGATTTGCTGCGTGAAAACTCCAATAGAAACTCATCGTGTATATGAAGACATGTACGAAATGCGTCCCTTTTCAAATGATAGTCCACCATCTTGAATTGAATGTCCGAGTTGAACGAGCAACAACAAAGTAAAACGTAAACTTGTTCAACTTATAACGGAGATGTATCTCTCTTAGGCTATTGTTGAACAGAAAAAAGTTGATCGTCCCTTTTCAACATTCACATAGGTTTCAACTAAACCTATATCTGGACCAATTGAAATGGACATAATGAAATTGCCTTTCAGAACTTTCCCACATATACAAACAGACAATAACACAAACACACTCACAAAACAGACAATCGGATTCGTTCCAATATAATGGAGTTGAACTTTTTTGCAACTTTATAACGACAACCATTCTATTTTTTTCCAGTTTTCGTTTCATTTTCGAACATTTTAACAAATCGATTCCGTAAAATGTCTTCATTTTTTTGCAATTTTCTTAAGAATAAAAGATGGTTTCCTTTTTGGGTGGATAAAATTTGAGAAAATACTTAACTTTTGATTGAACACTATTTATCACTTGAGTGATGACACTCAAACTGTCATGGTGACAATTTTTCGAATGGAGTTTATCAGTTAAACCTTTCACGAGTATTTTCTTGAAAATTTCTCTAAGATTTCACACTGAATTTTGGAATTTCATAGACTTAGTTGCATCAAAAACCAAAATTCAACGCGAATACAGGCAAGTCATTCCCGGCTCCAATCAATTAATCATCGAAAAAATTGCGTACTTCAGAAGAAATAAATTGTTGTTGTTGTTGTTGAATTCGTGAAGTTGTTGCCGCTTCTGTATAACTCACAGTCGGACTGTCTAAGTTAATAGTTTGATTTTTATCAGTTGTTTCCGTGAATAGAACTCCCCATGAGTTTCAACTAACTTCATTTCTATTGTTCAAGTCAAAATTCTATTAGTTACAAATTGGCTTGAAATAATTTGATCTTAACAAAAATCAAAATGAAAAAATAACCATTTAATGACTAGTATCGGCGTTTCTTGGACATGAAAAGTCATAAATCTTGGACAGATTCCAGTCGTGCCAATTAGGCTGTTTTAAAACAACAAAAATCTAAAATCAAAAAATATAATTATGAATTATCAAAAATCCAAAATACAACTTCCAGTAGTTTGGACAAAATTCTGACACTAATTTGACACCACCACGACTGGTGTCGATTTATCACTGCCATGCCATGGCGGGGAGTTTTTGTTTTTCGAGAGAAAATTCAAATTCTACTATTAGTCACAATTCTTAGACATCACATGGTGTTTCTTATCGTCCACAAGATCATTTCTTATTTCGTTCGATCTCTGTTTGTTTCTTTGTTTTACCACACGACGCCACTGACTATAATCTTCACCCCAAGACATGCTCCACAAGACTCCAGGTTCTGCACCACTTTCATTTTTCAATTTTCCAAAAATAATTTTTCTTATACTAGAGGATTTTTCTTTTTCCCGCAGTTCAATTTGCGTTTCAACTTTGTGTTCAATTTGCATTCGCGTCTCGTTCGTATACTCCCTGTGGTGTTTATATGGTCAACGTATTTCAATCAACTGTGCGTTGCTTCAATTACTCAGTGAATTCAATTTGTTACGTTCAATTGATTGAAGTTTAAACCAAACAATTACTTGACAAAAACAACAAAACGATTTGCGTCATGCCATTGAATTGTCTCATTTACCTCAATTCGCTGTCCATTGCGAAAATCAAGAGTTTATCCAACATCTCTTCTAAGCTATATAAGAAGGATAATACAAAATTGAAGACGTAAAATGTATCTTAAACTATTCTAAAACTATCCGAAAATAAATAAAGAAATTTATTTTGAAGGGAAGAAATCTGCAAATGTTCCTAAAAATTGATTTTCACATAAACCTACTTCGAGCCTTGAAACGTGAAACTCGAAACTATGTTTTTTAAACTAAACTATAGCTGCTTTAATTATTAACTGATTTATTTGAAATTTTTATTGTGATTTAAGAACTATATTTTCTGATGACATTTGTAAAAACTTTTTTAATAAATTTAAATTTGACTATTCTATGATAAATTTTCTGGGCAAACTATTTTCGTTGAAGAAAACCAACAAATTCAAATTGTCGCCATTTTGTTTTCAATCCATAAATCAAAAATTTTTCTACAACTTTCATTAGATATTTAATTAAACTTTTAATTGCTTTTTAATTTTTTCTTCTTGGTGCAAAATTGCGACCTGTAGCGGTTCGGCAATAGCAATAAATGCAATTCCTCTTGAGCCTTGTAGCGCCTCCATTTTCTTTTTAAATAATTTTAATAAATAATTTTTATATACTCTAAGATATTAGCTTTGATATATATAAGCTAAAATACGAATAAATATTACATTTATTTCATAATACTAAATTAAAATGTGTAACCATCTTTTACGTTCAAACGTTTTCATTCAATTCAACTCTTTTGGTTTCAATTCAATTTTAAAAGTTTCCTCAAAACTGGAATTTTGAATTTAAATTTGAAACATTCTTGAATTACTGTAAACTCTCGAGAATTTTCAAAGAATGAAAACCACAAAACATCCCCAAATGTTCACATGGACCCATTTCAAAGTCACCCTCCAACTGTGGAGTTGAACAACTCAAATGGGGATGAAATTTTCAATGGGGCTTATTTTTAAATAATTTTTTCCGACATTTCTCCATTTGCAGTTGAAATGTAGAAATGGAGACGTAGAATAAAAAATGTGGAGTAGATCTACAGAAATGGAGTCACCCTCTTGAAGTTGGTGTAAATCTGACAAGTGACACGATGACAAGTGGGGGTGGGTTTTGTAAACGTCACCAGAAGAAAAAACAAACAAAATAAAAAAAATTAAATGAATTGGAATGAAATCCACGTGGTGGTGTCCATCAGAAATGGCGGATGGAAAATATTTTGTCACTTTGATGGATCGCATTCGTGTTTTTTGTGAATTTCTTAAATAATTCTTTGGAAAAATATCAAAATGCGATAAATTATACAAATTTCAGGACGAACCCAGTGTTCGAGGGTGCAGGGACTACCCCCCAGGGAATTAATTCACTCGATTCGATGTGAAGTTGGTTGTGATTGATTTCCCTTGATGTTTGGATTATTTTGACAGTTTCTTTGACTTTTATTTACTTTTTTTGATTTTTATGGAAATTATTTTCGATTTTACACACTTTTCATGCAGTGACTATGCGGAATTTTTAGTTTATTTGAAAATGATAACGTTTTAAATGGAGAAAAATCCTTTGGGAGTTTGATTTTGAACTATACCCGACTGTCACTTGTGGCTAGAAGATGACTTTTGCAAAAGTTTATCCCTTCACATGTCCTGGAAGCGAGTTTCCAGGAATTTTTGAATATCGACTGAAGAAGCTTATGTTACCTTCAAAAGCCAGCATGGGGTATTTTTGTTTTAACCACGAATTTAACAATTTCCTCAATTTGAATGAACAAAAACTTTTTGTTTCCTCAAAAATCTTCAAGAAATAAATATTTCCGGTGTTTGCGTAATGAAGAAAATTTGTTTGAAAAAGAAAAATAATTTTAAAGAAAAAAATTCTCGGATAACTCGAAAACAGCAGTCGACAGACATCCAAAATCGAATCAATTAATTTCTGTCAATATTTGCCGTGGACCAATTAATCGATGTTGGAAGACTGGACACAGAAGGAGGTCGTTCCCCCGTTTTGGAACCACCTTTAAAACAGTTTTTTTGCCAGGTAAACAGCGCATTCAAGGGAATGATTCAACAGAAAACGTACCACTGGCCCACCCATCCAAATCAGGACCTCTAAAACGCTCATTAATTAACCCAGAACCCAGATGATGTTGTATCGAACGTTGTCACCTCATCGTCGCCATCAAACAAATCGAAATTGGTTATTTATGATCTCGGGAACGAGTTGGCTTCTGTACGGGAATCACGACCAGGCGAAACTTGTTCAACTACGAATGATGATAACCTTATCTCATTGCAGCTACCGGGTTTCAAGTTCAATTTCCATCTGAGTGTCATCTGTTCCTCATTACGAGGAACATACCGTCAAAGTTGGAGGGCTTCGAATGACCCCAAGAGCAAAAAATTTTCTATCTCTCAAACGCACCGACCAGTCACAAATGTCACATCATTTGTAACTGTCACACATGACAGTAGCGCGTCCCACATGATCTCCATCCACCATTTTGTACATGTACCAGCGTGGTGGTAAATCAAAATGGATCTTAAACGTTTTAGTTTTATCTAATTTCGCACCCACGTGTCTTTGAGAACGAACGCATTTTTTGAAAACTGTCCAAGAAAATCACGTTTTTCCAGACGTGCAACCCACATGATTGTTTTTTCACAATTTTCTTTGTGAAAATTCCAAAAAATGTTTTGTAATTTTTTGTGGAAAAAGTGTAAAAAACGAAAAACATCATTAATTAAATTTCGCCTGCATTCAAGCAAAACTATTCGACTCGACTCGAGTATACAGGGTGAGAGGGTGAAGAATGCAATTTTGTGTCGAATGAAATAAAAAAACAATTCCGCTCCACCCCTCGTTTCAAAATGGTAGAAACCTGGCATTCCCTTATGCAATACAACCCTCATCATCATCATCATCGTCTTCATCATCCCCGAGTTAGACACGCTCTGAGTTTGAGGGAAAATGCAGGAAAACTTTAAAAAACAAAATCTTTCCGCCATGTTTGTGGAAAACAAAATGTTGTCTGTCTGTTAGATATTTAATTGAAAAACAAAAGAACAGAACAAATGCGAATCGAAGGTTCGAAAACATCAAAGGACTTTTCTGAATTTCCGGCTCAAAATGAACAAACGAACAAATGAATTTAATGATTTCCCTCAACATGAAACGACGACACTCAGCTTGTGGCGGTGTGACCTGGACTAATTCCGGATGAGTTTGCATATTTTCCAGGATTGATATCAGCGACGTGATGAAGTTCATTGAAATCAAAATGTCATTGTCTCTGTCTTGCTTGAAGAAATTCAATTCACTTCATTTCATTCGAATGTTAAGTTTGTATGAAACGGTTAATTTACAATTAAACAAATTCGAAATTAATTACACGAAAATAAATGACAGTGACGTGATTTTTCGAATGAGTTGATAAATCACTGGGACGAGGTCGTGTGCACGGCTTGTTTTGTGTCACAAGTATCACACATTAAAGGATAATTAATGTTATTAATTATCTTGCATTCAAGACAATTATTGACAGGAAGACTTTCCGTCCTGCAAATGAATTTTTAAAATTTTCCTAAAACATTCGTTTCAAATTATAATTTTAATCGCTGTTACACAAATCTATTCAAATTTGCCGCCTTTCAAAAAATTTTCCTTAAGAAAATTCTTCATAAATTTTATGCGATACCTGGTGGCAAGTAGATTACTTACAATCCATTCTTTATGGAAATGCATCGTGATGTATGGAATAAAAAATAATTTGAGTCTTTGGTATATGAACATTCGTTAGCCAATGTTACAACTATTATGGACACGGACGTGTCGCAGTAAACCAGTCAAATGTTATTCACTAAACCATACAATTGTTTCAAGCACGAATTTGTTTGACGATTGTCATCTTATGGAAATTGAAAAGTAGGAGTTTTTCAAGAAAATCCGAAGGAATATAATAATTATTTTTGAAAATTTGTGTCACTGGAAGTCCTGTTAATAATATTAAGTAAAAAATCCGCCTGCAATAGAGCAATTTTCTTATAAATTCTAAATGAAATCCTCTTCCTTGGCATTTCCTTGATTTTTATTGATTAACGCAGTTTCTATTTATAAGGTGAAGGTTACTCTTAAGCAAACCCTTTTCAAATTAAAACAATTCCATTATAGTTGTATTTCCAACTTTCAATTCAGGAAAAACCATCACAATTTTCCCAATCGAAGTTTACACTTTGAATTCTTCCTTTGAGCAATGTAAAAAACTAAAAATTCTAGTTTCCTAAGGTTGGGATAACTAAAACAGAATCATAATCTTCTTATATTTAAGTTCACAGAATACCTTTTCTTAATAACAGTGAAATAAATTCGGTCTGAAACCACAAATCTTCTGGTCAAACGTAACAAACAAGTAAAAATGTGTGGCCCTCTCAACAAATCAAAGACTCCTTCCCGAAAATAAGGAAAAATCCTTGAATTTATCCTTGTAACCTTTTGATTAATTTCACTAAACCATTTCTATTTACATAAAAAAGGTTCACCACAACCGTAAACAGTTTCAAAAATATCCCTTTCAAATATTTTTATTCCATCATTCGTCTTGTCAAATTGTGAACAAATAAAAACCTTTCTTCCCAACCCTTTCACTGTAAGATTCAATGTCGAATTGAAGGATCACAAAGTCCTTGAGGATATCAAGTGGAAAAAGGAAAGTATCCAAAAGATATTTCCCTTCAAAAATGTTGGACGAAACGATTGTAACCTTTTCATTTTTATCGTCAAAAACTCCTCCTTCTCAGCCTCGTCCTTTTACTCGTCATTTGACGAAGGGTCAAACCAGTTCGTCATCAATCACACCCTGTCTGTAAGGGTGAATTCATTTTTTTCTCGGGTAAATAAGGAAAAACATTCAGAAAGGGACGTTCTCGAAACGATGGAAACTGTGTCTGTAACGACTTCGGATACCAACGCTTTCATTGACTCTTATCTTCTGTAATAATTTAATTTAATGCTTTTTTTGTGCTTTTATTGTTTTGTCCATTCGCTGAAATGCGAATTTCATTTAAAACATTCAAAAACTCTTTCTTTTCCAACGGGAATGATTTTCCAAATGAATTTGTCCGCAAAAATGGTTTGTTATAACGTGAAAATCAACAAAACCCTTTCAAATTTTATCTAACATTCAAAATTTAATTAAAAATTAAAGAATTATACTGATAAAGTTATTAAATTCATAAAAAATTTGAATTCTGGTATCTAATTTGAAAGATTTGATCAAAGTACTATATAAATTGGGTTTAAAAGATACACTACAGTATATTATGTTTGAATTATTTATTTCCAAGTTTAGATATAAAAATCTGACTTTTAACAAATATAAAATGAATTTTCACAATGTTCTGAGTAAAGTTGTGTCAATCATTCATTGTTTATACATTGACACTATCATGAATCCTCCTCAATTCCTAAAGTAGAATTTACGCTACAGAATTCAAGAGAAATAATTTGTTGGAGGCGTTTTCAATACAACAAATAAGTTTTCACCATTACTAACTCTTAAAATCATTTTAAAAGGTGATGTAATTTTTAATAATTCTTCGTGGGCCTTTTCAGCTATAAGAAAACTTCACTAAAATGATCAATACTAAAATTATTCACTTTTTTAACATTATATAATTTATATTTATAACTTTCAAGATGAATTATTCGAATTTCAACCGATTTCAGTTACTCGTTCCAATGAAACCCTCGAAAATGTTAATAAATCCGACAGATTCCATGGAACTTAGTTCGTTATAAGAAACTTCATTTATGACTATAAATATTTATAAAAGAACATGGCTGTTATTTCACTTTTATGATCATGTAACTTACATTTAGAATTCTTAAAGTAAATGAAGTTTAACTTGATGTAAAGTTTCTTATAGAATTAACAATTCATGAAGTTCATCTGAACTTATTCAGTAATAGAAAACACAGAAACAGATATATTTTCTATGGTCGCTTTAAAATAATTAAATATTATTAAATTTTTATGGAAACTATTGAATGCATATGATGAAGAAATTCCAAGAAAATCTTAGAGAAATTGAAGTATTAAATTTCATACGAATTTATTAAGTAGCAAAAAATTTGTTTTTAATTTTTACAATTAATTAAGTTAAAGTAATAAATTTCATTCTACATTAAATCAAAAACATTGATTTGAATTGTTTAATTACAATGTAACTTTAAGAAACTGGACCAATTCCACGTGAATTGAGTTTAACTACATAAAACATTGTTTAATTTGATAAAAAGACAATTTATCTTCATTCTTACATTGAAATACCTTAAATAAATAAGTTTTTAATAAGATTAAATCAAATTTACATGCGCTAAATTGATATTCTGAAAGAAACTGTAGTAATTTTCAACTACAGGAAGGATTCATTGCAAGTAGAATTGTGATTTCTGGAGAATTCTGCAAAAATAAGAGGAATTATTTAAATTTGCTGAAAATCAAGTTGAATTTACAACCCTTCGGATGCATAAATTCATCCACAAGACAGCGCTTCACAGCAAGGACATGTAAACGCCAGTTCCAGCTTAAGGACAACAGTGACACGGAGCCATGTTGAACCGCATGAAATTCACTGATCTGCAAATAAACGAAAAATTTTAAAATAAAACAGGATAAAAAGTAAAATTTGTTTTGTACCTCTTCCACAACAAAATTGTTTCGAAGGACACGAAGCCTTGGATTAACCTCGTCCTGATGTGTTTGTGTGTTCTTCATTGTTATATGAATATCCTTCGTGATTGTTATAGCTCCAAACAATTTATAATTGTCGTATTAAGTATATCGTTATCCTAGCCACCCACACAGCTCAATTTCTCGTGTTAGATACACAAGAAACAACAAGAAAAAACAGCAAAAACAAAAAATGCGAATATCCTTGCCGTTCAACATTAACCTTGGATCTCACCACATTTATCTGAAGTGTTTATCTTAATTAAGTTTCCTGCCGTGCCTTATAACCGGACGTAACCCCTAATTCGTGTACATTTCTTAGTACTTCGATACAGCCTTGTTATCGGTCTATTCACCCCCCGCCCCAATTTCCTTCGTTCCCCATCGTCCTGGGGGTGTCTCGTTTAACACAAAATGGCGTCGAAGATGAAAACAAGCTTATTTTACGCTTCTCCACGTTATTTATATCCTCTACGCTACACAAAACGATTCAGCAGCATCATTGGTGTGTGTTATCATTGGGTGTTATCAGGATAACTGTATTATGTTTTATTTAAAATGAAAATTTTGTAGATTTTTGCCGATTTTTCATAACCACGTGAAAATGAAGACGTTCCATGGCTGGAAAAACATGAAAAATTATTATTTTTCCCCTTTTTTGTACCTTTTCTGTCGTTGGTTGCTGGTGTATGCACCACACAAACCTCTCTAGAACCGAATTTGTCGCTTTATTTCAAACAAATTCGGATCTACAGGGTAGATGTAGAGCATAAATCGGCGAAAATCTACAAAAAAATAATGGTTTTCACACATTTACTTTCCATTTTTCTCAATTTTCCCATTTTTCCCACGAAAACTTAAATTTTTCACTGTTGAGGTTTTTCCCAAATTAAATTTAATCTCGACAAAATATGTTTTTTTTTTTGGTAATATAATAATAAGTCCAACGAAAAGCTCTTGATTATGAAATTCACTTTCTTTTCCAGTTGATTAAAAACGAAATGATTTAATAAATACTGAAAGCTTTGAGGAAAGGTCCGTTTCATTCTTCAGCCATCAAAAATGAAATGGGCTTTGGTCCACGAAAGATGTGTTTCATTTTTAATAAACTTTTTCCCATTTTTCCGACTTGAATCTAAGCTTCTCGACGTAGTGGATTCCTGCCAGAGATTAGGAGAATTCTTTGAATGAAGTTGGTGTATCCAATTCCAGCTCTCCAGTCACTTCGTGTGGTCTGAAATTCGTGAAAAAGAAAATTTAATAATATTCCCTTCAACTAAGATTTTGTTTTGATTTAAACAAGTGTTCCACCGCTAGAACGATATTCATATAAGTGCTTGTTACATGTTCCTTCCATAAAAATCAAAAGAGGATATCAGGTGTTTTACCATTAACAGATGCAGTACATACTAATATTGATTTCCTTTTCGCATCCAAAAGCCCGACGGTAGGTGACATAACACCAAAAAGGTTATTTTTATTGAAAACTTAAGGGATGAAACCACCCTCGCCACTTTTTCATAGTTAGCTTTAAGCTTCTTCAAATAATCATAAATGATACCCAGTAATCTGAAAAAGTTCGTTCTTCAAAGTAACTATAGCGCCTCTAGGTTTCAACCAATCAATTCCATATTTCAACTGTAGTCTTGCAATGACATTCTGTTAATAAACAAGAATGAATTGACATTTAAACTTAACAGACCCCTGGAGGAACTTTGTGTCCTGTGTACCACAACCGAAAACCCTTTTTTGAAAATAATGATGGGATTAAGCAAAATTTTGAACGAAACTCCTTTTCTATTTATAATCCTTTTTGTTGTGATGATGTTAATTTGAAAATTTTAAAACATTGACTTCTTATCCTTCCATTAAATTTTATTGCACAAAGGTTTTCGAGAGACCCTTGTAGTCCCGAAAGGATTAAGAATTGTTTGAGAGCATTTTACGACATTACTTCAAACAAAATATATTACACTACATTCCTCTGTGTGGATGTGAGTGAATAATTAATTCACAAACAATACCAGAAAAGGTATGCAAAAGGTTTCACAGGAAATGCGTTTTTACAAAATTAAATAGTTTTTTAATTAAACATCGGAAATGATTGATAGCAAGTGTTTTATATTTTTGGAATAAAATTAAACCGAATTTGGCGGACATGTGGTTTTTGTGGGTATTTTTCGATTTATGAATAAATCCAGTCGTACATGATGAGATGATAGAGGGGTTGGGGATGGGGCTAGAACCAATAACGGTTAATTACATTTTAAATTTAAATTTATACAGCAGCCGGGAAATTCACATTTTTTGGGGATGTTACCAAAATCGACACGAACACAAACATACAAGGACGATGATGTGAAAAAGGACAATATTTTTACGACTTTCTTTAAATAAAAAATTAACTTTTTAACGGAGCATCGCATCGAATAAATGTCAACGTGGAAATTTGTTAATACAAAAAAATGGTGAAAATTATAAGAAATGGAGTTTTCATGAAAAAATTGTCTCGTTATTTTCCCTGAAGGTGGTGGAGGAAGGTTTTAATGGTGGACAAAAATGTTGCTTGAATAAAGAAAATTTGAAATTATTTCGAAAAGAATGAAAAAATTGTCTCGGAAAATGTGAAATGGCGAAAAACTTGAGGAAAACACCCGGAAAATGGTCACATAATTATTATCGATTTTCGATTTGCATGCGACGACTGTGACTAGCCGCTGTACAACACCCTCTGCTACCCACTGCTGGCAATAAAATTATGTTAATTGCAAATGCTTTTTTTGGAGCTATAATTTTTCGTTAATGTCTCGTTTAAATTCAAATTTTTTGGCTTAAGGATATTTTCAAGTGCCAAAAGGACATCGTACACAAACGAAAATAGCATTAAAACGGTAAAATTCAAAGGACGGTGATAATTTTTGAAGTTTCCGCATTTTCCATACGTTATCCTTGAGAGTTGACGTTAAATTGTGTCACAGTTTTGTTTATTTGTGAACATTAAGGATAACGAACGATTCCTCATTTGAATATTACCGGTGTCCACGTGTGTCAAGGTAAACTTGAATGCGGATTTCATAAGAAGGACATTTGTTTGCAAACATCCTTGAAATGTCCTTTCAATCATTTGTTTTTTTTACTCTGTGATTTAATGGGTTTCAACATTTCAAAAAAATGATTTTTTTTTAATTTTTCATTTAATACTAGAATGTATCGGGAATATATGTACTCTACGATTTTTTAAGTCGATTGGAGTTAAACTTAATATGAAAATTTGAGATCTCTGGGAGAGAGCGAATTTTGCGGCGAATTCAGTTTTCTCCCTACGGAAGTTGAACCAACGATTTGTGGATTGTTTTAAAAAGTGCGGCAGATTCACGACGAAGGAATGAATCATGAGCAAAGATAATCTCTTCGCGGCAAATTAGTTCTGCACGCGCCGAACGTTCCAATGAATCCAGTTTTAAAAGTTTGACCGCTTGTTTCTCAGAATTTTGTTTTCAAATACGTTTGATACAATTTCTAAAAAACTAATGCACCGATTAATTAATTAATTTTCTACACGTTTTCTAGGTATCATTAACTAGAGAATAAACGAAGGATACTTTTATCCTTTGGTCAAAACTTGATTTACAAGCCAATATCTATGAATTCCACCTAAAATTGTATTTTTTGCATATAACTCTGCGAAAAATTCAAATATCAATATTTTTTTTTATTTTTTCATCCAACCACAAGATATACTTATCTACTCAGAGAATATATTTGTTTCTTTTATTTAAACGAAAGCAATCACTAGTTATCCTGTGCACCATGCAGACGTAATTTTCCCAAGAGGTCTTCGGAAAACAGTCCGCAGCAGCTGAATCTCGAAAATGTTCATGAAAATTTTACAAAACATTCTTCAAATGTTGGTCTTTCATACAGATTGGGATTTGAATAAAATTATTTTTTTATTTTATTAGAAAAAATTAAAGAAAATTAACTTTATTTTGGCTTAAATTTTCTTACAAAGAAAAACTCCCTGGTGTATGCAAAATGTACATCGAGTGAAACCGTGACGTATGAAGAGCTATATTAGACAAGTTTTCTGACCAATACGATCTCCAGTAGCAACTGCTATGGAAAAGATAAATCCAGATTACTGGATCCTCCTGGGGTTTGTGTCAAGAAGAGAAGGAAAAAATTGGCATCGTTACGTCCCCCATTGAATCGAGTTCAGCCCCAAACCAAATTGCGTGTCGTGGGAATATCCCCAGAATTGCCATTGCCATCTTCCCATATTGACTTTCACTTCAACTTGACTTTGGTGGTATAGTTCCTTCATTCCTTCATTCGTTCGTTCGTTTTTTGTGTTGGCAATCATAACTTAAATCGATCCAATGATACTCGACTGGATAACGGAATTTTATCTCCTTCATGCACACATAAGGATAAAGGACATTCATTCTATTGTAGTACGACAACGTTCACATGTCATTTCACAGGATTTGGTATTTTATTAGCAAAGCGTTTCTAAGGATACATACAATGTGTGTTGTTCCATCCCAGGAATTTCATTTAACTGAATCACACATTGAGGGGTGTAAAAATATTAAGGATATTGAGCCGAAAAATGATTTCGATTGTGTCCTTGCTGAGTCAGGATGATGCGAGAAATCAAGAACAATCAGCTGCTCGTTGTTCATTGTTAGGATAACAGAGATTATGCAATCACAGGACGAGATTAGAAATGTGTCCTTTTTCGTAAGGACGAAAATGATGAGTACCTATTTTCGGCGATACTGGAGAAATAAAGAACTTCAACAATAAGAAAGTGTCCTGATGTTCTGATGTCCTGATGGGCTAAAAATACTTCACAGCAAGGATGCCATAAAATTCCAAAGTTTCTTTCAAACGAAAAAATTGAGAAAAAGGACGATTTGTAATAAAACAAAAGAAAATGCGAGGAAAAAATTTTTATTACATGCAAAAAAATAAAAAAATAAAAAAGGACGACAACCCGAGGAGCGAACAAAAAATTAGGATTCCCATTGAGGGAGGGTGTAATTCAAGAAAATGAAGGGATGCAAAAATTCCTTCTTTTTTAGGGCACAATAAAAATAAAATGCCAATGTACCCGAGGCCAGAACCCATAATAAACAGCAAAGGGAAATTCTCAAAAAAAAAATGAAAAAAAATGTGTTAATGTTAATTTGCTTTCGTCCTTTATCAGAGGACATTATGGAACGAAAAAAAAAAATTTGTACACTTACAAAAGAGTTATCCTTGAGGAAATGTCCAACGGAAAAAAGGATGAAACTACCGCTAAACATTCACAATTCATAATCTCGTGGAAATGTCGTGATCCTTCGCGTTATCACCACCACCTGAAGGGGAGAATGCCATCGTTTCTGCAAAATGCACACAAACACAAACAAACAATCAGTGTGTATTTAAACCGCAAATTTAAAAAAAATTAACAATCACTGTTCACTGTACGCCGAGCAAGGAGCAACGAGAAAGGACGAAAAAAGACTCTGGGCAATTCTGAAATTTCTTGATATGACGTTTGGTGGAAAACATGCACCACTACAGCCATCCTCGTATTTAGTCATCACACGTAATCGGTGTCTTGAACAAATACAAATGCATCCCATCCTTATTCCGATCGATAGTGAGAAAAGGATACCAAGAATCGGACGACGACTAGAAAGGGGAGAGTAATTCCTAGTGATGAAGAGATGAACAAACACAAATAAACAATTCATCCGATAAATATTCCATTCGACGCGTGTGTGTGCGAGAGAAGGATACAAGTGGAATGGGGGTAATTTCATTGTGAATTATGTCCTATCCCACACACACGAACACATTCACAAGAAACATTTAATCGAGGGGATGGGAAAATCGCTGAAGTACAAGTGAGATGGATGACAGCATATCGTCCTTGTTTTCATAGTAATTTCTGTAGTAACGTCACACGTGGCAAATGTTTGTATTGTGTTTGATACGACAGGACACGAAATATTTGAATGTGTGTTGTAGATGAAAATTTCTCCTTTCGGTATGAATGAATTCGCACGAGTTTCCTTTTCACACTTGCAACGGCAAGCAAAAAGGACCTTCCATCAAATTGAATGGTTAATTGGTAGCCAGTAATCTTGCATTATAAACGTCACCATTTTCATGGTGGTAGTAGTAATGTTGGCAACTTAATTGGTTTTCCCGTTAAGTGTCAACGTCAGAGCTATTACGGTCGCGGTGGGAATCACTGAATAGTAAGGATCTAATCCATAGTGGAAGTTTGTTTTTTGTTTGATGACGATTTTATCATGTTTGCCACTTTCCAACGACACATTGAAACGATTCCATTCGCTTCCTGCTACCAGTTGGTTCGTCCTGACATTATAACGGGAACAAGGAAACAAAAAACAAAATGGCTTCATGTCGTTAAGAGCACTTTTCAACTGATGTTGAATTTTGTGTGACAGTTTTCCTCTACGTACAAATACGGCGACGCTATAAAATGAATTTTCAAGAATTATGGCTAATTGAGGGAAAATTCATAAATTTTTATGTAATTTTCTCGTTATTTTTTAATACGTCGTCCATTTTATGATAGCATCTATTCAAATTTCAGCTTCATTGCCGTTTAAGGGATTATTAATTATTCAATGAAGTGGCGATTTATTTGACAACTACTAACGAAGTCGTTCGGCACGTCGCCACTCCTCGTTTCTGGGAGGGAAATAAAACATTTTTGACTGAGTAACTTCACACGGACACATTTTTCTCAATTGTTTCGAAACTAATCCAGTGGAACATGGTTCAAACGTTTTGTTTTGTGTGTCTCTCGTGCTTAGATTTCTCTGATACATTTTTTCAATTTGTTTCGATGGAAAATTTGTTTTTCTTTTTTTAGCCACAAATTAGAGAAAGATTTTTTTGCAATAAATTTTGCATTTGAAGCCTCCGTCAATTGGAAGCGTTCTGGCAATGAGTAGATTGGAAAGCAGAGGAGATAATAAATTTTCCAGTTTCGACTGGTAAATTTCAACTTTGCATACGAGATGATGTGGACTGTGGTGTGGTATCGATGGAATTGGCAGGATGAAAACCCAGCCAGACACGTCGAAATCGACCCGAACCCACACACAACGCCATCATGATCCACATCCATGGCACTAGAGTCGTAGTACAACCAACCCGAAACGGGACGATTTTGCGAAATTCTACAACTAGAACGGAGTCACGAAATTGAAAAGGATGTTTCGCATTTGATTAAATTATTTCCACAACCAAATGGACATGATGTATGCAAAATTTGTCTCAAAAGATTAATTTGCATATGAAAATTCTAAGAATTTCCAAAATGCCAAAATGGTTGACAATAAAACCGAAACCACTTGATTGCAGTGATATACACCAGTTCGTGTATAGTTTGAATATGCAAATTATTTTGTGTTTCTGTTTCCGTTTCCTTTTGTTCGTGATAGTTCCTTGGGACGTTTCCTTTGGGGAACATAAAATGAACTTCAAATCTTAAAGAATCCTTAAGGACATCCTCCATTACGTGAATCATACTGAATGTGCTTGAATCCCCAACATGGCGTCCCAGAACGCACTCAACTAATTTGCTCGCTAGGTCGTGGCGTGTGTTGGTAATAATTAGAATTCATTAAACTTCGGATTTACCTCTAAATTATTCTGCTTAAACAACATTCTCATACGCCTGTAGAACATGCAAAATAATTTTTCATGTGACAATTAATGAATTAACTACGAACAAGTTCACTACAGTGCAACGACGTAATTCGTTTCAATTTATTTCATGTGTATATGTGTGCTTGCATGTGTTCCATTTATCAACACTAATTAGAAACACTCACTCTATGCTTTTGCTCTTTTACACTCATTTAACTTCAGTGACATTTTAAGGAATTTGTTACATACAAGGTAAGCGAGCCTTAATTATTGTACACTGCTCAAAATTTGAAATTTATTAAAGGGTAGTCACGCGAACTGGCATGAAATTTAAATCAACTTGCGCGACTAGTTTTCAATCGATCAAATTTATTTTAGTTTCAAGAAAAAAATCAAAAGAGACAAGGAAAAGTGTGGACTGTATTGTCCAAGAAAGTTCTGTAATTGATTTGAAACCACTACGATTTCACAAACAAAATGTCGAACTGTCAAACTAAATCTCTTCACTGGCGGTGTAAACGGGCGAAGAGAATTGTTAAATTATCTCACTAAATCTACTAGATTTAGACACGCGGTATTACATAACTTCGTGTTAAAACTTTTTGACATACTGTTCTAACCTGATGTAATATATGTCAAAAACAGAATTTGAAAATATTAACTGGTTTTTCTTAAATAAGTTTGACAGAATTGCTTTCGATTTTGGGTACACAGTACATAAACTCGTAGAGAAAAATACAATTAAGTATACAGAAATGACATTAATAACTGAAACGAAATAAATTTGCGACCACGATTCATCTTTGTTAACCAAAACAAGTGGAAGTCATAAATTCCATATTTCAATGAAGAAATAAAGCTCTGTAGGTGTCTAATATACATATCGTAGCGAAAATGAGAAAATATTAGCAATAATTCATTTTTCGTGTCATTTATTGGTGTGCTAGTGAGCACACACAGCATCCATTCGCGATAAATCAATTTTGAGCAAGGTCAAATTGAGTTCAAGTGATCCGAAATGATTTGAACCCTTTTTGGTTTCTATGAAATTAATATTAACAGCCAGGCGATCCTTGGAATCACTGCTAATGACCATTATCGTTGCTGACAAACACAGAAACAGGTTGTGATTAATGGATCATTCACATCCATTCGAAGTGGTACCACTTTTTGTACCTTTTCCCCAAAAAGTGAAGAGACACACGCACATCCTTTTATGGCGTATCTCGAGCATGATCTACTTAAATGTCATGCTTCTCCTGATTCATGACCTTCTTCTTCTACTACTTCTTATTTTTCTTATGTAACACACAACTACATGTCATTCACGTAAATTGCAATGTTCTTTTATACGGCACAAGGTTCGTTTTACCTTCGTGTAAAAATGGTATAAAAAAACGCGTAAATCTCCTGTTGTGGCGATAAAACTCATAACCAAGTTCGGGGTAAAACGCTATTTACACAATTCCATGTCCCTGGAATGTGTCGGGTTTTATGTGTTGCGTTAGAACAGCCAATTGCCCGTTATAAAGGACATGTCAAATTTTTTTTATGATTTTCATTTTAAGAGGGTCAAGTTGGCTAAAAACGTAAAAGAAAGTTCATTTCAGGATGTCAACCCATTTTCAAAATTTAGGGTGTGATAAACGAAAAGAAAATTGTAAAAATGTCTAATCAAAAGAACACGGGTGGATAAAGTAGAGAAACAGTCGAGAAAATGTCAAATTTCTCGTGAAAATAAAAAGATCGCAATTTTGTTCAGAGGAGAAGTCAGCAACTCGCTTCAGATGTTGAAGAAATTTCTCCTCCATGTTATGTGGACGACAAATTTTCATAAACAAACGAGAGAACTTGTGTCAAATGTGAAATTTTCAATAGAAAACACGCGCTTGGCAGATTTCCTGTAAAGTTTTCACGTTTATTACATGAAATCTGCTTTTATTAGTCGGCAAAAAGTTAAATGAAATAAAAATAAATTAGCAGTCGCCATATTTCTTTCATTTCAAGCATTGTCAGCCATTTTGTTGAATCGCATTCACCCAACTCTTGATTCACGGACATAAACTGGACAAGAATCAAGCAATAAAGGAGAAAAAGGATTTATCCAATACAACAACACAAGAAAACAGAAAAATTATTACTTCCCTTCTGAGTCCATCATGTCCGCCCTTAATAGATAAAATTCACCATCGAATAAACACATAAATTTATGAAATACATCGTAAAGAAGCCATAAATACCTGAAAAATGATCTCGCACACATTTATATTTCAAATATCTCGTATTAAGGGAGCAAAGTCGTAAAATGAATTGGAAAAAAACGAAATTGGAATGCGGAAGTAAGAAATTGTTTTTTTTTTTACAAAATTACACTAAATTGCGAATGGTGTGTGTTTATGATAATTTATTCAAGTCTTATTAGAAACTCGAACCAACCTCTTTCGTGTTACTCTTCAGTTGTTTGTGTCTGCTAATGACAGACTGTTAATGAAAATCAACTGTTACGTTAACATGATACTGTTAACGTCAACTGCAGCATTAATCACTGGTGCGACCTAGGATCATGTCTGTACTGTGCAATTAATAACAATAACTCTCAGTGCTTTTAACCCGCAATAAAACGGGGAGGATAAAGCAACAACAACAACTTTGTGGTGATGAATGATTAATTGCTGCTCATCCTCGGCTCGGAGGCTGCAAGTCATGGTAGCCATGAAACAGAGGCTTCCATCATGTCCTATCTCCACCTCCACCACCACTATCTCCATTAGCGGTTGATTCAACTTGACTTTGTTGCTTTTTGGGCATCTATGCTCCAACGAATTTGCGCAAGTTTATGCACGTGTTCCGTTCCGGTATTTATTTCCGTTTCATAACGAACCGGTTTTACTGGAGGTAACTTTGGAACCGGTTTAAATTTGTTTTTCTCATCTCTAGCAAAACGGTAACGTATCGGTTTCTTAACTTCCTGTCATTACGTAAAAACGACTTTTTGAAAGAATTTTTATAATGATCATGCCACGAGTGGAGCTTTCAAGCTTTTTTCTTTGATCATCTTGTTGATCTTCGAACTTTCTGTCAATACGCAAAATTGATTCAACAAAGAATACTTATATGATGATCGAAGCTTTCAAGCTTCTCTGCATTCTCTTTCGGTCATGATGATCCTGTTCATCTTCGAAACGAGTGATCATTCTGTTCTTCTTCGAACCACTGGCGGCGTTCAAATGACATTTAGAATCCCAGTCACGGGTAATTGAGGGTTTTACGCCTTTTAAACGCAAATTAGTCCAATTTTTAAATTCTCAATCAATAATTTTCGATAATATAAGGGTTACAGAAAGATTTCAAATTCATTTGGATTCATAGTTTCCTCAAGAAACCCCGAAATTAGGAAACGTTCAAGCTGTTCTCAGGTACACTTCGTTTCCAGGCACTGCAATTTAGTATTGTTCGATTTCCTGGTTTACTTCACAGGCGTTTCACTTGAATATGTAATGGAAAAAATTTATGCGAATATTGACCCCAACATTCATTTTAATCCAGTCAATCCGAAAAAAAGTTTAAAACGAAAATGTTGATAATTTATTCACAAAATTTTTTTCCCGTCTTCATTTCATGTTTTTCAACGAGTTGAGCGGTAGGTTTTGGATAAAATTCAGCACGTGTTTCAGATATTTTACATTCAAAAGATAAAGATGTAAAATCTTCGCTCAGGTCTGGGTCGAGGTCAGTCACTTTGTCGCAGAGATGAGATGAAAATTTTATTAACAATTTGTGAAGAATTGCATAAATTGGATTGGAATCTTTCAAAAAGCTTTGTCAACCCAGGCTAGACCAGAAGCTTTTCAAATTGATTTTCTTCATGCAAATCTGAACGAAGGTGTCTTTATCATTCTCAGCCATTTTGTCAGTAATGACATTCAATTTCCGTTCAATTTTCTTTCAATTCAATTTTAATTGTATTAGTTTCTTTGGAAATGATTTAACTTACATCAAGTGTGAGTGACACAAAATCAACAAAATTTAATGATCGTGTTAAATAGGCTCCATGTGTTGTAAATCGAGCCATCAAATTGTCCATTTGGCTTGATGTCATGTAACAGTGTCGTAAAAATAAAAAACAAAACACACCTTCAAGTGAACAACGAATTTTATGTTGTACTTGGAGCTTTGCCAAATTGTGTTGCAACAAAAGTTTTTAACAACAATGACTATTTCTGCACATCCACAGACGGTTTTTATGGACACATGGCCGAGATTTGGTGAAAAAATTCCAGCAAATTTAAGCAGATGCCATCGGTTTATTTGATCACAGAATGCATTATGCATGTCTTGTTGCTGTTGACTTTTCGTTTATGAAATGCAAATTCACTTGCATGCAATTTGGCTACAAAAATTTGCGAATTAAATCGGAAACTGAAGATTTTCGGTGAAGATTTCGATTCGAAATTGAACAGTTTGCATAAACTTATGAATAAAATTTGATTTTAGTGCGATAGCAATTGGTACGTGAGAATCATTTCAATATAATTTCGAAAAAGTTCCATTAAACTTGACATATGTACACTAGTGGAATTAATTCTGGACACTTTTGTAAAACGTTAAAGTTAAGATGAGACTCCATTGTAATTTGTACTAAAATAATACTTTGACTATTTTTATTTTAAACTATGATTGTTTTTCTCATTATTACAACATAATTTACTGTTAATATTTTTTAAGCATTTCCTTTAAAAAACTTGGAAACTGTGCGTGTCTCAAAGAAGCATATTTCGTTTGAAATTTGTGAGGAACGGCAACACTAAAAAGTCCCGCTATCCCAACGAGACAGTCTGGGAATGCTTTTTATTTTTATTCACCTTTTTCTGACTAAATTTTGATTTCGATTTTGAACTGACTAGTTGAATTAAGTAAGGCTAAAATAATACTGTTGAGATCATATGAAATAAATACAATCATAATGGATATTTAATAAATAAATTAAGAATTAATAAAAATCATTTTAAAAGTGGCCAGAATTAGTTCCACTAGTATATGTACTTCTTCACATTACAAGCGAAATTGCATCAGAAATTATTTGTTTCTGTTATTTCTATCTGTTGGGTAAAACCTTTAACAGAAAAATGCAACTTTCACACGACTGTCAGTGTTTTCAATTGGCGACACATCTCCAAAATGTCGTCATTCGTGTAAATTACCAGCGAATATTAATTGAATTACAAGACCAGGAAGAGAATGTGTTGAAGTTGCTCGAATTAATTGCACTAAATTAAGAAGAACAAAAGAATAATTCAATTGAGAAGATGAAACTTGTAGACATTTTGGCGTCGAATTGGCGGCGATTTCACCAAAACAAAAGTTATAGTGAAATATTACTGTTTAATGGAAATGTCGATTAGTGCGTATAAGGTTTGAGTGGATACTAATTTGAGATTCAAAGCTTAAAAAATTCCCAAACTATTTGAGAATAATATAAAATTTTGATTATGATGGGTAAACAATTTGCAAAGCTCTCACAAGCCGTATTTCTGCTTGAAGTTTTTTGGAGCCTCGATGAAACACGAAAATGCTTTTCGATTTTTGAGCTTTGCAGACCTCATGCTATTCAAACTTGAATTTTAGCTTTGGAACAAAAATTTTGAAGGTTTTTCCATAAATAGGAAGTTTCCAATTTTCCTCGGAGGCCATCAAAAACTGATACTAATTGAAAAATTAATTGTCTGCAACTATCCAGGAAAACAAGTTCCAAATTTACGGTAAAATTAAAATCCAAAATTACAACCACAACTACAACCACAAGTCAAAGAACTTTCAACCTCACACCCATCCAATGATGATGTCACAAGTGTCGACGAAAACGAAGTGTTTCTTTCTCACGTGAATTCAACAATTAAAAATCATATGACACAAATGAAGTCGTGTTGGAAAATACTTACAGAAGCTTTTCGGGCTTTATCGTGACCAGTTGCATTTCACAAATTAAAGTTATTCGTAATTAAATTCAGAAATTCATCCCGAGACGTACACGAACAATCACTGTGGCGCCACTAGTTGTTTTTTTCTTAAAACTTTTTCGAAATAACGACTTTTCCTCGAAAATACACTAAACACGTTCATCGGAGACGGTAAAATTCCGTACTTCCTCACGCCGCGGGTCTGTCGGTTGGAATAAATGGAAAATTTTTTGAGAGTTTAATACGAAAAAATTCTTTCTCTCTCGTTTGCGAGAAGGCAGAAGGTATAGGGGGAGAGAGAAGCGAGAGAATTAATGACAGTTTGTGTTCTTGGGGTGGTGTGGTTGAATTGAATTCATTCGATGAATTAATTCAGTCCACGTACGTTTCGATTGATTCCTTTTGAGAAAAATTGGATAAAACTTTGTTTCTGATTTGATATATGATAATCAAGTGTTTATTGATGCGTCTCTTGTGGATGTGGAGACACGTATACCTTGTAGACACACAACCACATGCATAGAAGCCAAATCAAGTGCTCGACAACACAGACTTATTTGCATATCAATTGGCCCGGTGTCACACTTCTTCCCCCTTTCTCATATGAACAAAATTCTAATTTTCGCATTCAATCATATGATGTGTTCTAGTGAGGGAAGTGACGATTTCATTAGACCTGACAGCATCATGGCTTCCATCCGCTGGAAATACGGGAAGTAGTACGGTACATGACAGCCATCGTTGGATTTCTTTTCAGAGCCGGTTATGCAATTTGCAACGCATTTTTCTGTTAAAGTAACGCACGTAAACGCAATCATGAGCGGCGTTTATTTTTCCTGCGGTGCATTTTTATCTCTTTCTTTCTTATGTATGCATAGTTGGAAAAGACCACTCGTTGGGTGTTCCTTTCGAATGAGTGTGACTTGTGATTTTCCTGACGTTTTAATTTTTCCCGTATTTTGTTTTAACGAAATAAAAATTTTGAATTTTCAATAGAATCATGAAATTTCCTAAAAATTTATTTCAAGACAGAATTATTTCAAAACGGAGAGAACAAAATGAAACCTTAAGAAATCACCGAATTAAGAATTTTTGATACAGGAAACCACCACGAGCTTGCGTTTCAGTTGTTTTCATCGAAACGGGTTTGGTATTTTGGTACCCAAACTGGTCCAACTTTGGGCTACATAAATTATCACATTTCAAGGAAACAGTTAATTCTTGTGTGTAGAAGATGAACATAAGCAATATCCAGAAGAGGACAGAAGAAATCTAGAGAATTGACTCCACTTGCAGTGGATGGTTATCGCTAAATTTTGGAGTTACCATGCTACACGACTGGCACAATTCGCCACAGAAAGTTCACACACGTATTGATTGAGTTGATTTGATTAGCAGTGCTTCACTAATTCGTTGATGCGTCTTCAGTAACTGATTTATTAATCAAATATTTAAAAAAAAATATACATCTTATGACTACATGGACTTCGGCATGTGTTAATTAGCCTCAGTGTCGGACCATGACTTGCACGTTAGCACCTTCCGTTTGCTATTTGCCTAATTTCAAATCAACACAAAAACTCACCTTTACCTCAAACTGTATCCAACATCTGCCATCTAGTGGTGAATGATAAATGATCACGAGGTTAAATTTATCATAAATCTCATAGAGATATGATTTACAATCGTTCGTCATCGAATTTTCATTTATAATTAAATCCCTCGGGACGTGAAAGTGACCAATTCCTATTCTATGCTTCTGACATGGCGATTTTGTGGCAATTCCTTCTTCCGACATTTTCGTCCTTTTCGATTCACCCAGAAAACAGGAATCTATTCCATAAAAAATCGTTAATTTATAGTCAAACCCAAAGATGGCTTCTTATTGCCTAAAGATAAACTGTTCGAGGAGAACCAACCAATTTACATCTACACACAAAACGCAATGATACCAACTTGAGAATGGAAATCATATTCCAACTGCTCACACAACCTTAAGACCAAAAGACGGTCATAAATAGACAGCTGGACTGTTTGAGGGTAGTTCTAGTCTAGGGTAAGAGTGTACTGTGTGTGTGTTATGTATCTTTTACGGTTCGTTGCGGATTATCATTAGACAGTTTCTGGGTAAAATACAAACAATAAAAAAATATAGTGCTAGCACTTAGATAAGGGAAAATAAGTAATTCTTTCCAGAAATGGTTAATAAGTTTTATTACTTTCAAGATGATTCCGTATATAACATGATAAGCAATAAAATGTAATGTTAAGGTAAAGATTCCTTTCTTCGTCTTACTTTCGTGCAGTAGCAGTTCTCAACTTCATTCTGGGATGATTTCATTGCCAATTTGTATTTATTTTTATACTGTACGAAATGCCAAAATGGTATATAAATTTATTTCAAACTCACACATAATCAATTTCCTTTATAGTTTTGTGGAATTTGTGTTTTATTCGAATCGGATAAATCGAGAATCACTTCAAATAGAAAATGCAATAAATCTTGGTGGTGTCACAATAATTAACCCCTAATCATGCATCCACCTCTGACATGTCTCATTTCATCATTAACCCAATTCCATCATACTGTTAAAATGGAAATTAATTGAAATTCAAGGGGTTATCCTTTGGCACACAAAATCGTGGGTAATTTTCTCTAATTTATTTAAGAAAAACTAGTTAATATTTTTAAATTCGGTTTATTACATATGTTACTACCGGTATTAGTGATTCAGGAAACAAATTATTTTTATAATTTTATTAATCAGTCATAAAATTTCTAAATTTTTGTCAATTAAAAAAATCTTGTGTAATTCACTAAAGAATATACTTGCAAAGCTACAGTTAAAAATTGAAATTAATCGGTTGGAAACTAGAGGCGCTAGGTGGTTGTTCTGATTGAAAAACAAAGTTTTGAGAAAAACGCATTCAAAGTTTTGATCTTTCACTGACGCTCGAAGGACTCCACTCGCAAAATTTACGTTTTGAACCACAGAAAATAATTTCCTGATATAAAGATTTTTGGATATTATTTATGAATGGTTAAGGAAGCATTTAAGATAATAAAAAAAATTTGCAAAGAAATAATCCTCAATCCTGAAGTGATACATGAACAAAGTTTTGTAATTTTCATGTAAAAAATTGATTTATTCACCCGCAACTAAGCAAACAATAATTAATCACTTTATTTTAAACAAAATTTTAACTTAAAAATGTCACAAACTTTTTTTTATTGAGCATTAAAAAGTAATTTGAAGTTGAAGTTGGTCTTTTTATGATTTAACGAAACATGGGAACGTTAAATGCCAAATTTTTGTGGTAAGTTATAAATTTAAAACATATGGAAAAGTTTTTAGCGCCTCATAACTATTTTAACGTTTGTATTTTTTCAATGGAAAAAGCTTTAAGTTTGGTTTTAGTGTTGGTTTTGAGTAATTCAAAAATGAAATTCGAGACGAAGTTGAAGTTCAAAACGATTTTCATGTTTCTTCTAAATTGAGTTCAAGGGAAAACTAGTAGGTACCTACTTATACCCTCCCTTAATTTTAAATTCAACATGAAACGCTTACATAATTTTCATAAATCCAGAATGAATATCTTGCTGTTGTATGATTGGACTAAATAAAACCGAAATAATGTTCCGATGAATTTTGTGATCTATGGAAATGACTCCACCACTTAGTGTAATGTTCTTTTTAAATTGAAAATAATTACAATCGAAAGAAGTTTTCGAGAAGGAAAACATTTTCCAGGTAATATCTTCACCTTTACCTGGCTAAAAAAAAAAATCATTCAATCGTGACGGTGTGAAATTTTTTTCAAATCATAAAAAAGAAATTTCCTTTCACGTTTCTTTATCCTTGCAGGAGCCCCAACATCACGACATCATCATCACACAAGCTGTTACTAGTGGCCATTTGAAAAAGTGTAGTTGCTGTTGTTTCCATGTGGTGGCGCTGTATCGTGTCCATGCAAAATGTGTTGCTTCTAATTGGATCGTTAACCATGTGAAGTGAAATTAAATCAAATGGTGGCCACCATTCAAGCGATTATGTCCAACCAAGTACTTCGGATAAGCTAGCAGCCATTGGGCTTGTACGTTTCGTAATTAAACACACGAACGTTGTTAGTTAACGGAAGCTCAGTTAGTTGCTAATATTCATATTAAGTTAACATTTGAATTAATGTTGTTGTAATTAAAGACGCCATATAAAAGAAAGTGGAATTTCTCACGTGTCACATCAGCCATTTTGAATCAATACCAATACCATGGAGGAGATTTTGATGAAAATGTTTGATAAAAATAAAAATATATTTTATATTTTATTTTCTTCAGCTTTGTGCGTGATTTGACTTACGAATGGGATTCAGTCAATTCGTGTGTACATGTGATATGCAAATTAGTTGGATTGACAATGACAGGAAACTAACTTTTATTTTATGTTTGAAAAACATTTAACAAAATAAAATAAAATATCTTCAAATCGAAAATCGGGATAAACGAAAATGTATTCAAAGAACTGTTCTAGGAGTTATACATTCTTTTATTGAACGAATTCCGTTGAAATCCTTGTTGCATACAAACAAACACCATCTGTGGAGGGATAGATGAAAGAAAGTTTTCGTACTTATCAATGCAAAGCTGTGCAGAAACATGTTGAATGATAAGAACCAACAAAACAGACACAAATGAAACAAAATTCTGGTAACAGATGAACGTTTTTATGTTGCATGAATAATTTAATTTCCTGAAAAAGTTTCCTCCATCCATCCCTATATCTCCAGGACGAGGACGACTGTCTTGTTTCAAGTTTAACGTAAAACGTCGACGTGACAGACGAGATGAAATGAAACATGTGTGTTTGTGTGTGTTTTTTGAACACTTTAAAATCCATAAAAACTTTTAGGACTGTATTTATTCGAGGATAAAGTGAAACAAAATAAAAACGAAAAGTTTGTTCTACAAAATACTCCACTTTGTAGAGCTTTCAAGTTAATATTCTCTTTCAATAAAACGCTACATAAATTCTTCCACAGACAACCAATGAACTTGAAGGAGCACTGTTCAAATATTTCACTTTTACTGTTATTTCGTTATGGCAGCCATCTTGACCCGAAACTGTTTCGAATTGCCTGCCAAATGTGTATTAGCGTAATTTTAGTGCGCACACACACTCAAGCACACATATGGGGCAATGGAGACGACAGTTGGAATGTTTCTGAGAAAGGAGTTTTCAAAGTTTTTCAAAAGTTTCTGAAGATGGAAGGGCAATTAGAATAATTTCTGGGTGATATAAAATTTTATAGTTACCCTCAATTGGTAAATTTATTGGATTGTGAATTTTTATTTTCCTTCAAATGTTTCGCAAACATGTTCAAATCGGTAGGAAATACATTTTCTTAATGACAAATCAATTTTCATATATCCGGAAAATTCAATTTTAAATAGATACGCAAGAATGGGAAAATTTCAAAATTCAAATCTGAAATCCTTCACGCGACACACCAAACCAACAATCAATGCAATTGGCATTGCATAACATTTGTCGCTCTGCTATGTTAACAGCAGGACGGATGATACTGTAAACGCATTAGTAAGGCAAGCTTGTATCATGGTACCACTTTTTTCTGAAACAAATTCCCCTGACTTTTTCCGGTTTTCACAAAAATGACTTCTTGGACAAATTTCTCTGACTATAATAATGTTGAGTCTGGATGTAATTCAGTTTAAGGCAACATAGCACAAAGTTGATTGTTCTAATGTTAATGCCAAGAAAGCTCTTTAAACTTGAACATGTTGTGTTAACATTTTCACCGGGTTTATGTAATGAAAATGACGTCGCACTGTTGGAACCACCGAATTGATCAAATATTCATGCACGTCTCGAGGCCAATGAATGAAAAGAGTTTACGATGTCATTAACTAGATGGCTTTACGGTCGTTTAAGAGTATATGTCTTTGTACGAAGTATAATAAATTTTTCAACTATTAAAATGTTAGAACGTTCAAATGTTCGTTGAGCTATTGTCGTCGCGTATGCAAAAACTTTGTAATAAATTGGTACAAACATGAAAGTGGAGCATAAAATTCGAGAAAAATTTTATCATACCCCTTTCACATGAACGTGATTCTATGGTACAAAGGTGAAACCGGTGAAGTTGTCATTAAATTTCGAAGAAGACGAACTTTGCCGGTGGATGTGTGGCGTGTTCACGGTAAACTTGAAATTCCACATAAACTTCTATGGATAACCGTTAAGGTCTCGTCGATAGAAGAATAAACCCCATCGAAGTTCGCATTTTATGGAAAATAAATAATTTCTCATTCATGTTTGATTTATTTTTCACACTTATTCCATTTCCTTTCACGGTGTTTACCTGAAAACTTGAAAATTTTTCAAAAATCAAATTTAAACAAAGTTGGAATTCCAATAAAGCACGTACCTATAGCACACACGCTTCTATGGAAAGTGAATGAAAATGTAATTTCGTGGAAAATTATTTTTCTACATTTAATCATAAACAAAATAATGAACTCCTCGGGTTAAAGTGCATAACAACAGTGAATTGATTTGTAATAAATTAAATTTAAGTATCATAATATTTACAAAAAATAGAGCTATAATTCCAGCTTTATGTCACAGAATTATTGGAAATGGCTTAAAAATGTTTTACGACATTCGATTTATCCCGTATAATATAAACGAAAAAAAACGTTCTAGTTTAGAACCAATAAAATTGAATTGCCTTAAAAGGACATTTGTCGCCATTTTGTTAGTCTATAACATCCTGGTTATGTTTAATGTTCATTTGATGTTGTAATATTGATAAAAATCATATTCGATTACAATGTAATACGCGAATTATGGCAGATTATTACCAAACCGTTTATGGATACAATAAATGTTCGGATAGGTCATGATGACAGTTAAGTTGAAAGCAAATTGATGAAAACGTTTTATTGGAAACAATGTCACGATTCTAAGCGAAGTACAATTTGACATTTTTCTAACAATCGTAAAGCCACATTCGAATATTTTTCTGCAGGATAATTGAGAAACATGAAAATATCAGCATATTATGTAGGTACTGAGCAATTTTGCCAATTACTACAAGGATCTTGGACAGTTTCAATCGATTACATCTCCTCAAAAATTACTCCGATTCTTATAAACTAAAAAGCAAAATATAATTTAATCTTTCCTCTAAATGTTACTCGTTTAAACTATTTAGCTAACTATAACACGGTGCGATTTGCTTTGATGTCGAAAATTTAAGTTCGATATATGACGCTTAAAACTTTTCCTGAAAATTGGATGATAAATATATTATTTATTTGAAGTTAAAGTGACATATCATTGAGTGCATTGAATTAAGGTTAAATTAAAAAAAATTTCGTCAAATTTGGACTACGGATTCATGAGATACAGCGTATTGAAGTTGTAGCAATAATAAGTGATGGTAATTTTGAATTCAACAGAATTTCCAGTTTATTGCGCATGTGTGTACGAATTTTCAGCAATAGTGTTTGTAACTGTAATTGTAACATGTGGTTGGCACGTTGTGTTGATATTTAAAACTGTAAATGTGAATGTGAGTTTTTCTACAAACTTCTACGGTTGTGTCACTGAATAGAACATGTCGTCAATTTTTCAAAACAAAACTTTGCATAACAGAGATTACTAAATAGACAATGGTAATTAAGAGCATGACAATATTAGTGTAGTTGTGTAGTGCCTAGAAACTAAAAACTTTCCACAAGGATTGCCAAAATGGTGGGTGAGTTGTTCAAATTTTCTCATTTATTATCCTGTGCTTGTACAACTGCCAAAAGTTTTTTGCCTATAATATCCAGTCCCTAAAGTTTTGTTAAGAAAACTAAATTTTTTTTAATCTGTTTATCTTTGAACTTCATTTGGAACTTAAAATCCAAACTTGAATTCCCAAGATGGTGGACAAAATCGATACACTTCCAAAGCGACAAAATATAATTTAGTGTCCTTATTTCGCTGACCGCATACTTAAAAGGATTTTTGTCATTCTGTGCAAAAACATGACAAGGATACGTTTCTTATCTCAGCACGTATGACTGTTTTATATTATAGAAAGGATTAGGTCTAGGTATTAAAGAAAATAAATGAATTTCATTGATTTTATTTTATTTTATTTTATCAATTTTAAAATCTCTATACAAGATACTCCATCATCAGCAGTTTGAAGGGGGGACTCCCATAAAGGAGTTCGGTATCCATCTCAGTTGGAACGGAATTAGGGTTTCATTCTTTCTGAGTTATAACACATCGGTGTGTGTGGAGCACCTGAATTTCTGTTTCCTATATTTTTGGAAATTGGCGATAATTTATAATTTAGCCATGAACCGTCTATAATGTAAGGTAAGCCTCCTGTCATATCTCAAAGCCAATACACACACGACCATAAATTGGAACAAACTTTGAATTAAACATTATTTTCATAAATACGTTATTAATATTGTAGTGAAATATACAAACGTGTGCGTCACACATATGTATCTGAGCAAATGTACGTTACAAGGATATGTAGATATTTTTCCATGTTTCATTCGCTGGTGTTCAATCACGACAGCGTCTTGGGGGGCATTACGGGAATTCCTTGTTATTTGATCGTTTATCATTTTGTACAAGACAACGCTGTCAGCATAACGGAAACCACAATGTAGTGGCGTTGTTAATTAATGTCATCTGCAAAAGTTTTGGTGTTTGCGATTTTCCCTAATGCGTATAAGGCAAGTGATCCTTTTTGTTCGAAAAATAAAACTGTCGAAATTCTCAGCAATTTCTGATTTGTAACATAATAGAAAGGACATTAGTTGGACGAATATTTTTGGTTTTCCTTAAATATGTACCTCAACGTCAGAGAATTACTCTCTCACAATTTTATTGAGAAATACGAACGTTAAAGAAAATTATAGACATTTTTCTAACGGTACCCATGTATAGACATAAACCAGTTTTATGTGTTTGTATGGCGTTTATGTCAAAAGTATGTTTCTCGAATTGGTACAATAAGACTCTCAGTAAATTTTGCAAATATTCTTCTTCTCATACTTATTAGTTAATAACAATGCGGCCATATTAATAAATAAATCTTCCCTTAAACATTAAAATGACAAAATTTTATAAATGAAAAGTGTTTGCATCCTTTGGAATTTGAAAAATTTCACAATATAAATCGTTCCCTCACAAATGTAAACAGGCTTTAAACAATTTATCATTGGTGAAATAAACAAAATATTTGTTATCCTGAAAATAGTCCTGTGAACATTTTGAGAAATACTTCTTGTGCAAAATGAAAAAAAAGATTTATTTCCCTGTTCAGGATCTTAAGGATAAAACGAAAAACCATTTATGGATTTTGAAAAATTGAACGAATATTGCCTTTTCCTTATTTATATCCAAAATGGCTGACAATTTGTGAGGAAATTGGAAAATATCCCTATCAGGAAATTGATATTTATAGGCCAGCACTGGAATTTGAAATATGGTGTTAAAGCCCTTATACTGACACTTTGACAGGACGTTCATGAGGAGTGCGACCTATAAAAATCTTAATCCTTTTGGTCTGAAAAATGTGGTAATCCTTCAAAATGTTGTAATGAACATTACAAATGATTTACAATGATTACAGCCACACACACGAACACATTTACGCAAAACGAATACGGTTGCCATTTTTTATCCTGAATTTTTTTTTGAGCCAACATCTGCAATGTGTTAATTAAAAATGGCGGATGCGTAAGCATTTTATGATTTGAACCGAAAAGTCATGGCGAGGGGTGAGATGAAAAAAGGACAATGATTTTTTTTTTTTTGTAAGTAGTTCGTGTTTCCCGCCCTTCACATTTGAATTTGAAATATTTTTTGTACGGGAAATGTTTTAAATGAACGAAAAATCAAGGACTCGTCTCTATATATCCAGGAAGTGAATGTTCACACCAACATCAACAGTAGCAACAACATTCAATGAACTCACTTTCAGGATCCTTGTCAATACATGCGCAATGATGTCACAAACACCAACAGAACAGAATAGGATTATCGATGGAATGGGAAAAAAACATTTTTTCCTTTCGATTGCCATTTGGATGTCAGAGAAAATGGCCTACAGATTATAGCCGCACCCTTATCCCGCTCTACAGTGAGTGTGTAGCAATCATTTGCACGCACACAATACGAGGATTCAAATTGAAACATGTCCTGGCGTGCGCAAATACTCGAATCAAAAAGTGTGTCTCAATGAAAACTAACACCACAGGACGAAGAGGAAGAAGTATCACTGTTTGTGACACTGTGATGACAAAAAGGATAAAAATTCATGTATTCGTGTTTCGTTCACAAATCTCACGGAATTTCATTTTCTCTCAAAATAAAAACGATCCTTGCCGCTGTCTCATTTGAATTTCAAAATTTAATTCAATTTTATTGCCCCGAAATCCACTGAGAATGTGTTAAGGATCATGGCGGCGAACTTTTTAAATGTCGTCCATTTTGATTCCACCTAATAAAGAATCGAGGTGTAATGTGGAGGGAAATGGATCCCGCTGTGCGGAAGGGGGGGGGGTGAAATTATGATGTAATAATTCTAATAAGAGAAGGAAATATAATTTTGTTACAAGATACGCAGGGAGGAAAAATGTTCCTGTGGCCATTGGAAACATGATAAAGATGAAAGGCAGAAAGTTTGTGGCGACTTCTGGATTACTTCGAACGTCGAACATCGTTCAAAGTTGGAAGGATATGGTGGAAAATTGTGTAATTTATGATGAAGGTATGGTTTCATGAAAGTTTTGTAAAAGTTTATATTGTTAGAACAACCCCAAAATAGCCCACTTGATTCATGTAAGACAAGTTTTTCCCTTTTTGTCATATGTGGAAAGTAGAAAACTTTCTTTCTTGTTATAGACGAACAACAAAACTTACTAAAAAGGAAAACTTTTAACTGACAGCTATGTTATAACACAATGGGAAAGAAAATATATACATTTTCCTTAGTTGTCAGCAAGTATACATTAGCATTTCGGGGGACGAAAAATATGTCATCCCTGAGAAAATGTAAATCTACATATTTTTGTAATATCCTCAAACCCGTGGAAATTTCAATAATTACGTAATAAATTTGATAACATCAAAAAAGAACAACGTGAATTTCATTTTTTGAAAAATTCTCTCTTTTCTGGAATTCAAAATAGACAAATGCCCTTTCAACCCGGGGTGGGTCGCCTTCGGGATTAATTCAGAAATTCTTATTCCATTCACACACACACCCTGTCATTACGTTCGTTTCCGTGATTTCTTCCTTTTTACTACGGGATTTTTACGAGCCACGTTTATGCCCTTCAGTTCCTGGAATCATCCCTTGGTTGGTGGGCTCTTTCTCAGTGTATACTTTCTTCCCTTCCAGGCAGGTGTGTTTAATTACTTTTGCTTTCTATGCGTTTTGCCTTGAAACGATCTTCTTATGTTTGCGATTAATTGCTCTTACGCCATATTTGTTGCAAATATTTAATTTCAGCGAAAATTTCCCATGAAAAACACACTTGCTTCAAAGTGCCGCTGCAAACAAATTAACAAGACAAAGTTGACGGATTGAGTGGATCTTCGAATCCGAGTTGATCAACTTTACTGTCATTTTGCTGTTTGACTGTTTAGGGTAAAAATGATCAGTTTTGTATCAATTTGTCGTTGATCAAGTGATCGTAAATTAGTGGGTGTCAGAATTTTAAGCGGATTTGTGTTGAAATACAAAAAATGCTGCCACTGGAGACAAAATTTATTCATATTCAACAGACTTGTTTCAAATGTTGAGCAATTCATGATGAACTCATTGCCAACAGAAGTTTTCCACTTGAAAGTTGACCCAAACCGATTTAAACGACCGAACTTTGGTGCACCCCTCATTAATCAGACGACGCCATATGGCATTGGGTGGAATAATTGTATCAATTGCTAGCAAAGTGCACATACAAATGTAAAATAAACGAATACTTACATACGAAATTGTATCATCATCAACACAATCAAAGAAATTTTTCAAAGCCGGTGGTTGTCATTTTGGAATTTTAGTAATAGTAAGATACAAATGAAAATAGTTAATAATTTTATAATAACAGTAACTCAATTGGACCGTACTTGGACAAATCACAGTGCCAAACATACAAGAAAACACACATAAATTTTATTTAATACATACTCGTGACAATTTCAACCGGTGTGATGCACATTTCATGTTTTTCTACTTCCAAATCACTTTCTCACAAACGTGTACTAACATTTCTGTCCTCTAGTGTCAATTTCAAATTGTTAATTATAACACACTCAAGTCAATAATTAATTGAACAAGTCTTCATTTCAAACAATTGACGAGACACACATTGATTTGCTTCGTGCTGAACGTTCTGCATGCGACTGAAAGACTTGGATTACTGCGAACGGGATTGCGAACGATAGCTCCCTCTGGTGATATTCACGCACACACATCCATGATGACTGCGAAGGCGAACCCGCCTTTCAAATATGGAGTAAAGTGTGAAAATGAAGATATACCCTTGTACAGGTAGTGGTGTGCGGTTGTCATTTGCAAACGAAGTGAGGTGTGCGCATGCGATCGCCAGTGAGTGGTTTTCTCTCGTTCTCTCACGAATTGAGTGAATGCCGAGTATGTATCGATAGTTGGTCGGCAATTAGCAAAACTATCGATAGTTTGTCAACACTGGAGTGATTAGTAGCTCAAAATGTTGGAGGAAATTTTTAAGTTTTTCTTTAAAATAAATAAAGTTGATCAACTTTTTGATGAAATTTCTTTTCAATTCCATTGGGATATAGTAAACCTTCAAAATTCTATGAAAATGTTCATACATTTGTGAAGATTTTCATGATAAAATTGGAAAATTTCTAGAAAATTACTTACTTTAACTTTAACTTAAGTTTATTTTTTACAGAAATACTCAAAACAATCGTCCTGGAAAGTAGATTTCGGGATGAAATTGATTCGGATTTGAATAGTCCCAGAGATAGGGTATGTACATTTCCAGCAGTTCCTCCTGGAATATGAAAATGAAGTGGGTCTAGTCGGGTTGATTTGCCCACATCAAACCCGAGGCGATAGATTTCTGAAGTTGTAAAGCACTTTCGTCGTAAACGACAATGATTCCGGGATTTTCCACAAAACATAAGACATATACCTAGTGTAGCTATCTAGGATTTGTCGTATCAAACGTATTTCAATTTTAGTATACACATAACGTGTGTGTACAACAAAAACTGGAGTTTTCTTAGAAAAAAATTATGTATCTTTCAAGGGTATACATACATTTTTATGCTTACAACAGCGTTTTTCATTTTTTTCAGTCCTTTTCCTTTAAGAACCAAACCCAGAATTGCCCTTCTTTCGAACGAAATCAAATGAATTCTCTTACGAAGCACTGAAAATTTATGGAATATCTTGAAATATTTCAATGTTTTCAACAACAATTTAATCTTATTAACAAAATACGAAAGAAAATCGTCAAATTGAATCGTCATGAACACGAATCATGATTTTCAGATGGTCGGAACGGTTTGTTTGCTCGATTAATTTGTGTTGGAGTGTTAAAACTTCAAATTTTTGTTCTCTTATGTTAATTGCAATTTGTGCCTTCCTCTGAAGCAAAGAAATGTTTCTAAAACGCTCCAATTCTGTTTCAAACACTTCATTAAAACCACAGAGTTTCATTGATGTATCAAGCCACAGAGTGGACTTTCAGAAGCCTTTATATCGAATACATGAATACTTTTGTTTGTGTTGGAAAGTATTGACCTTGATTAGACTTTTTTTTTAGTAGTTTCTGATAGAAAATCGTTTGTCATTTTGAAATTTCCATTTCATGTTAATGAATAACTTTAAGCCGAGATGAATTTATCGATTTTTTCAAAAAGCGAAAATTTAATTACATATTCATTAGAAATTTTGGCAAGAACTCATCGTTGTATGGTTTATTATCCAGAAAATTCATAATGAATCCAAAAATCTATTTTAATTACTGCAGTCAAAATGTAATTTAGGACAAACCCTTTCCTTCTATGAAATGTGCTCTTGTTATATGAAAATTATTTCAATATCTCGTTTAATTATGTATGAAATTTGTTGTTCAAGTGTAATACTCTCGTTCTGTGTGGATGATGTAGATGTTCTATGTGGATGAAGTTGAAGTTAAATCCGAAATTATGTTCCTTTCGGTTTTTGGCTTATTATGTGGTACTGTATGTGATACAGCTTCGTGTGATTTCCTTATCTACAGTCGAGTGGAAAATAATTAACATTAATAAACAATTAATTCGTTCGCATTTTGAAATAATCACACTTTGAGGGAAGGATTTTCTTGAAATTATAATTTCATAGACTTATTTCACAGTTTAATCACTTAATTTGAAAGTTATCGACTAATTAAACCGGAAAATTTTAATAAAATTAATCAAAATATAGTTTTATTTATTCTCAAGTTACTATGTTAGATAAAAATGTTATAAGTATCGCATAAAAACACACAAAACGTATAAAATTTTACATCTACAGTGAGGAATTTTCAATTTTTATCCTATCACTCTTGTAAGTGCTAAAATTTGAACATATTTTTCTGTTTAATTTTATTGATAAATTTCAAAAATCACAAAACTTTCCAACTGACAGTTCAACACGAAACGAACTGCATGTCAGCCATTTCGATTCACTGAACTGGAATGGCCGCTCGAATTCTGCTCGCACTGCGCACGTGAAATGTTGGTCACACCTACTTCCATGTTTGGAAATGGCGGCGATGTAAACACAAGATTTCGACATTGGGCAGGTAAAATTTTTGTGTTTTTCGTGGAATTTTCACATTTTCCAGGAGGAAATTAGCATTCAACATTCGAGGATTAACTTCTGTCAACAATTACAACTAAGCAGGATCACTTTCAGTTGAGGTGTGGACGTTTAACTCGGATTACAAGATAGTCTTTTCAACCAGACGTCGATGGTCAAGTGGTGTTATTCGATTGATCTGTTACGAACAAACCGATTAAGGGATAATCTCGTCTATTAAAGGCTTTAACTTCAAATATTTTGTTATTTTTACTCCATTAAGTAAGCAAACATTTCATTTTAGGTGTCACAGCTGAACATTTCAGTATGAAAAGTAGGAAAAAGGAAATTTTCATGTTTCCAGCCAGTTGATGAGTGTTAAGTATCAAGTGTTAATCCTTTCACGTCACGTTGAAAAGTATATATAAACCATGAAGGATAGGTAACGATTTAAGACTCATTTCATGTTTAATTAAAGTTTACTTTTAGGTGAATTGAATCGGGAGAAAAAGAGAAATATTTTGAAGTACAAGGATTTGCTTGGGATATTAAAAATAGGGCGACATAACTACTGCCAAATCTCTTATTACGTTCTCTGAAAAGTGTTGACCAAGTTCTAAGTATCTGCTACTGGTTCGGCAATCCAAACTCCTAAAAATTTCCTGGTCAAGATTGGGAAAGTTTTACGAAACATTTCTTCTTGAGTTTACTCGGTCAATGTGTTCCGGTTACGTCCAATTTAAGATTACTTTTAAGTGCATTAGAACAACTTTCAGTCAAACGATTCTTTCCGAGTAATAACACTAATTGAACACTAAACTAGCTGCAGAATCATGGAATCAATGATATATGTAATGGTTTACCTTCAAGCCTTGTGTGACTATTAGTATCTACTAACCAGTACATCTTAGAAACTAACCAGTACCCAACAATCTATTTTAATGACACCTGAACTAGACGTGATATTATTCCTTGTAGAGCACTTTAAACATTGAAGCTTGAGTCTAAAAGGAAAACAGCAAACCCACAAGCAGTTATAGAATGCTATGTTCCTTTGAATGAATTAAGAACTATCACAGGAAGACAATTACCTACAGATATTAACATTTTGAAAATCATTTTGAAATCTCTTCAATTCAATTGGGTTATTGTAGAATTATACAGGACATTAATCCATAAAATGAATCTTTGGTTTTCCCATTACAAGTCTAGTCTAGGCGGAAACAGTGGTTTTATACACGAAAAGTCTCTATTTCCCAGATAACCTGAAACAAGATTTGTAAAAATTAAAACCACTTCCCTACAATTCTTCAAAATAGTTTATTTGCTTAAGTAACATATTTTCAATTTGTTTTTAATCATTTTTCATTGAATTATTTTTATTATACCTTCTATTATTAATTAATCATTTGTTAAACGTGAAATTTTGTGTCTCAATTATTAGTTTTCGTGTCAAATATATGCAAGTGAGTTTTTAATTCCAATTTTTTAACCTCACAAATGAAAATTTTCATTAAGTTTCATTTTATCCATTGAAAATTAATTTAAGTTTTACATTTATATGTTTGTATATTTATATAATGTTTAATAATGTTTTTTGTTTTTTTAAATTAATTCTATTTTCAAGTTTATATTCCTTTTCATATGCAAACATCATTTTGAAGTTGATTGATATTTTCATACGTTAATTTCGTTATATAATTTTTTTTTATACATGGAATGCATTTTTAATATTTCGTCTCATCATTTTTAATAATTATTTCAAAAACTTTACATTAAACTAATCAATTGTGTGAACAAATTCAAAGGATCCCTCATACAAAGTCCAATCGATTATAAATTTTTACATAATTCATTTGACTTTAAATCGTTTTTTAATAATTTAATTTTATCTCTTTGATAAATATAATAAATAATCACTTTACTTTCATCTATATAGATAATTAATTTCACCTAATAAGTTAAGTATATTCAATATCTTGTTAAATACGGATACATAGTCTGTTCAATATCATTTAATGTATTTCCACTCTGTTTCATTTTTAGTTGCTTAGATATTTAATAATTATATAATCTTCTGTTATTCTTGAATAATATTTAACTATTTTCCCTTAAAAGAATGCACTAACCTTACGGATAAATTGTTTTCTTTTATTTTAATAAATGATTTTTATAATTTATATTTATATTTCCATTACATTATCCACTACGTACATACAGAAAAGTTTTTTTTATACATATTTATATGTATGATTTCTTAAATTTATAAAATCCAAAAACAATTTCTTAACTTAATCACTTAGAAATTAATTATTTTTTCATTTTTACAACGTGTTAGAAGGAGGAATACAACAGAAATGTGTTACTTTATGTAAATTGCGTTACTTATTTCTATTTAAAAAATAAACAAAAAAACTTGCTTTCATCTGCATCTTAATGAAGATTCCATTTTCTTCGATTTTCTTAAATTAACAACAATCATTTCATTATTTTTCAAATAATAAAATTGCATAAAATAAAGAAAAACTTTAACTTTGAATAACTTGCGTAAATTAAAACACTAACAAAGGAATTTATTTAAATAATTGTTATAAAGTCGTATACATTTTCACTTTGTATCCACTGTTGCTGTTTTTAATTAAACATTTATTTTTATTTTTATTTTAAGCTTTCAAATAGGAACAAAAGCCCTGTGTAATCCGAATTTGTTCGAAATTTAATCCAACTTTAATCCTGTTGCATGAACTCGTTGATTGATTTGAATTTTTACACATTTTAATTAATCAAATGATCACTTTTAACATTTACAAAAATGATAATTTAAAATTTCAAATAAACACAAAAATTTCCAACAATTCATTTGTTATTTTTGCCAAAATTTTTACATTAAACCGAATTTAAAACGAACACACAACAAATTTTGTAAAATAAATCGAATACGTATGTTTTGTAATCTTTCCTGAAATTTTTCTTTTATAATATTCATATAAGATAGTTATAGTTTCTCTATATAATATCACTAATGATGCCTTAAATTTACAGGATCTATTTGATAGTAATTTACTTAAAATCTTCCCTCGTTAAATACTAGATTTTTATACTTTTCTCTTGATTAATATTTACACTAGTTTTCTCCGCAATTTGACTGGAACTATAATTTATTTTAATTGCAATTAAATTGTTTAAAACATTAAAAACATTAAGTACGTTGAAGGTGTGCCGCAGGATTTACATGATTTTGAAAGTTGCATTTTCTATAGTTTTAACATTTATTTACTTGATTTTAAAACATTAAAAAGAAAATTTTTAATTTCTAAGAATTATTCAAATATGAACCTCACTGGTTTGCGTCGAAACTTGAACGAAAGAAGCGGTTCCCGTCACTGCGGAGAATAATTTCTTATCATTAGCATTAACCTAATGTTAGTACGTCCTTAAACCTAGTGGCTTTTCGAATACTGCTTAGAGATTACGGTTCATAACACTGGAAGGGTTATAAAAATTTTATCCATTTTCAGTTTAAAATTTTTAATTTATTTACAAAACATTTTCAGTTTTGTGAATTTGTTCAATTCAAAATGTATGAAGGATATGGAGGATTGAACAGGATTGAATTGAAAGGATATAAGAGTTTTGGATAAATGATTTTTAAACAAACACACAAAACTTTCCAGTCCTATAAACCAACTCATCACATTTGGCTCATATCAGTTGCATCAATGAACGCATATTGTTAGAAAAATTTGTTGTTTGTATTATGATTTATGTTTTGTTAAGGAAAATATATGGAAATTCATTTGAATTTTTCATAAATTTTCCTCATTTAAATTTCTCTACTAAATTTGAGATCAGAAATCTTGGGGATACTTCGAACAATCAGAATTACTGAATAATGAATTTCCACTATCCTGATTGTTCTGATAACCCTGATATGGTTCCTGATACAACTGATTGAGTCTCTAACCAGTACCCGAAAAGTGCCACGCGTCCTATGCGCTCAAATGAGCAAATTGTGACGGATGAATATCAAATTGATGATATGGATGTCCATATGGTGCCATGTGATATGGTACTATATTCATTGATGCCATTTTATGTTCTTTTTTCCATTTCATACGACGATTTTGGAACCAAATTTTAATTTGTCTCTCTGTTAGACATAGTGCATGAGCAATTTCGATTCGTCTTCTTCGAGTCAGGTATCGATTAAAATGGAATTCTTTTTCCAGTTCTAATGTTTGATAGCGTGTATATGATGTTCTTTGTCGTTTCGTTTCTCCGTTTGCGTTGACAGTACCTAAAATAAAACGAAATTTTAGCATAAACATGAAACTTTTGTAAACACGATATTTAAACAAATTCTTTTAGGGTTACATGAATCGTGTAGCTCTATGGAAGTTCCTTTACAAATGGGAGCACCGTTTTGTCATCAACGAGTGACTTCCTTTGAAAAATAGCTTTTGTTCAGGCAAAATTTAGTTTTCCGTTTTTCCATAGAACCTACAATCTGAATTTCGTATTGTGGATCCACGTATACAACGAAGAAAACAATGAAATGACAATCACTTGCAAATATAACCTCGATAACTGCAACCCTCGATAGTGGCAAGGCAACTCCTCGATAAACGCAACTAGCTGTGGTCAAGCACATAGAAGAAGCTGTATTCTTTTGCTCGCTCCAGTAGAGCAGAACTGTCAAAACGCATACATTTATGCAGAGGAATTTAGAAATCGATAATAACTGGGTTTAAATTACTCCACTCGATAAATAGTTGCGCTAGAAATATCCAGATGGTGACAGAACTCCACAAAACTACAATTTCATCCAAACTATCACTTAATTTCATTTGAAAATTTAAAATCAAATAACATATGAGGAATTTATACATTGGGTCTAACAAAATGTACAAAAATCGAAGGAAGTTCATAAATGTGAAGTGAAGTTGGTAACAATTTGTAATCTATCCAGTGAAAATCCAGACTCAATTCGTTTGCTACTTTGGATTTGCACTGGATAGAAATAAATAAATGTCCCGTCACGTCACTTTCTTTCTTCCTCCCAAGACATTGAAATGTGTTACAGTAGAACCTCTTTTATCCGTCAACCCTTTTAACCGTCACCGAAAATGTCGTAGATGTCTTCACAATATGCAAAAAATTATAGATTGGTATGTAAGGCACGTCAAAGTCAACAACACGGACGCATTGATTTTGAGAAAATTACACAGCACAGTCTAAGCTGTCAAAATTAACCGACGTTTTACCATCGCATTGAACATTTCTTTTGATTTTTTCGTTTTGTAAATATGTATAAAATTATTAGTTCGTCACTAAACATATCTATCTTTCGTTAAGATTGTTGTTGGTGAATCCTTTTCCCAAAATGTAGGTTCAAGTCATTGTTTTTAGTACTTTTCCATTATCCGTCATGTCGATTATCCGTCACACCTCTGGTCCGGTGTCTGACGGATAAAAGAGGTTCTACTGTACTTGGTTATTGGAACAGTTACAGTTTCCTTTAGTTGCGTTTATAAAGGTTGTACTGTATTGTAAATTTTTTCCAATATTGTCACTTAAGTTTTATAAATTCAACATATCTACTATAACTATTATTGATTCTTATTTTTACAAGAAAATACAAGAAACTTGAAGTTTCTAAAACAAATTTTTGCTTTGAAATTTGAAAACATAGTTGCATTCAAAATGGCGAATTTCGGATGTAGAAATGAAGCTTTGGCAGTCACATGTAACGAAGAAGCCAAAACGATCTGGTTTTATTTTGATTGGCGGGTAATTACAACCAATTCATCTGCAACAACTGAAATTTGAGTTGACACGACAGAACAAATGCACAAGGCGCGAATCCACAACAAGTGAACCACAGACGACGAAGATACTTGGGAATTTCACGCTACAAAGCCTGTCATCAACATCGTCGAATGTTGCAAAACAGCTGATGTGATGTTGTAGAAGTTGTCTTAGAATGTCTGCTTGTCATTTGACAATTTCACAAGAAGGAGGACTACGGAATTGAGTCACAAATGTGTGTCAAAAAAGTCTCTTTGCGTTTTTGTAATAAAAATAATTGAAAAACAATTGCTCGTCTTACATACACGTCGTTGAGATGAAATTGTTCACCAAATGATTGCCTCGACTGTGACAAATCGTTTGAATTTTTAACGTTTATTTTTTATCTCAATTTTTGAGTTGTACACGAAATTGCTCTTCATGTTTTTCTGGGGGGAAAATAAACAAAAATGGCAGCGTGTTTTTTTTAAATTTACACGGAAATTTCTGTCCATATCGAAGCGATTTTCATTCCACGCGTTTTTGAGCGCGTCAATGTCGCAGACGCCATTTGTTCGAATTTGACACGGTAATGATGATCGCACTCAAGTTGGATTTTGGGGGTACATGGGTTTTGTTGATGCTAATCGGTCAAGGTGGGTGTTACATGGATCATGGCGAGTTATCTCGGCCAGTCATTCGTGAACTTCAAGAGGAATTAATGATATTTGATTGACTGTAAGCGATCGCACGGAAAATGAGTTGTCTTCCATTTAAATTGCGAGAAAGGGAGGCACATACCATAACATTGACCGACTCGATCATGCTTTGACATAAGAGTTGATCAACTTCAAAACATTTCAGCGTTTCAAGAAATAAATTTCGAACAACAACAGGACGATGAGGAATTCAACTGACCAACACGACTTTTCATGACGTCCGGCTGTTTCAAAATAAAAGTACATCCGGTACAAAGCTTAACGTGTTCGGATGCCAACGTAGAAATAACAAAATTAAAAACAGAACACAAATAGCTCCACGTAATTGGCTGCACTTGCATTGAAAGGAAAGAAAACACAAAAAACTTAAATAAAAATGAAAAATCGAAATAAAATGATTAAATATCTAGAGGCGGTACAAGTATTGGTTAACATAATTTCGTTTAAATTAAAAGAAAACGCGAAAAAAATGAAAACAAAAAAAATGTTTAATGAAAAATTGTTTTTCAAAGATTCGTTAATGAAAAAAAGAAAATTTATTTATAAAACAAAATGAAAAACTGAAAAAAAATATCTTGCCAACATGAAGATGAGAAAATACTTCGTGAAGATCATTTTAATCATTTTTTGTACTTAAATGAAAAACATGAAAATTTGCCCTTTTGATGTTTTCTTTGATCTTTCAGTGTAATTCAAAAATTTTATTATGATTTTTCCGTTAAGTCCTTTAATCTTTGTCAATTTTTATTTTTTCTCTGCTATGGTTAATAAATTTTACAGTCAGTTAAAAACATATGATTTAAATTATTTAAATGATCAACCCCATTCTGGTTACCAATTAAAATCGAGTATCCGCTCATAACGGACTCAAACCCTAAAATACAGGAGTAATTACTTAATTAACCCTAGATTACAAAGCTATCGTAGAAATTACGTCGGCAAAATGACGATTCCTAAAAAAACAATGTTCGGGTCGCTTCCACGTCCCCAACTTAACTGTACCTTCCATCAGTGTTCCACGTACAGTTATTGATATCGTGCGTCATTGGTGCATTGACTAACAGAACCAAATTCAAGCAAGATTTTCGTTCATGTATGGTAAGTCAAGACAAATGACACCATACAAGAGCGTGTAACATAAATATGTGTTCCAACTGTGTAGAATAAAAAATGTTTACCTACTATTTTCATTACAACATGATCTCTTAAGCGCAAAGAATTTAACTATTACTATCTAATAAAGTAAGAAAAGTTTATTTATTGTGTATTTTTTACGAATTATTAGTAACAACGTCACTCGCAGTATAGTTTAGTAATCTAGGCTTAACGTTGAAATTTTGACGTTTCTTTTATTTCCCGTTATATTGAAAATTCTAAATTCAAATTGAAAGGGTATCAATCAAGAGTCGAAATTTCTTCATAGAAACAAACCGCAAAATTGCTATCACTTTGTTCAGAGTCATCTACTAGACATTCCCTGAACTACATGTTAAATCAAAAGTGTTCAGAGCCATCTATGAACCATTCGCTGAATTACATGTTAAATGAAACTTGAGTAGAAGATTAAATTTCTTCCAGGAAATGAAATTCCGCACGAACCACATACGAGACGTCACCGTTTGGCATTCAAACGAAAATCAATTTGTCATTGTCACACTCGTACAGGTGCTTAATTCCGGAATTTACTTCTAAAAAAAACCAACTTAAATGTCAAATGTACAAAGTAACAAACAAAATAACGAATTGAACTTGACAAACTTGTCAAATTGACGTTTGATTTGACACGTTCCATGACCATGTGTGCAAGATAACTGAAAGTTGTCGCGTTAATTCGCATTGCCAGGATTCCAGTCTTATCAGTAAAAGCTTTTTATTATTTAAATTTTTTTCTTCACACATTTAAAAACTTAAAAATGGCGACACACATTTGAATGGAATGTTTGTTTTATTTGTTTTTAACATTTCCACTGCCCATAAATCATTGAATGGTTTGCCAGAACGATGGCAGTCAATTTGCACTTTCAACTGTAATCGATTCGAGTATCATTTATTAATGATAACCATAAAGTTAACCAGAGAACACAATCCACGTGTCACATTACCACGAAAACGACAAGGATAACGAAGAAACAATGACGATTAACAGTTTGTACGTTGAATTTTGACGTTTCGTTATTAATGATGATGTTATAAGGCTATAAGTATCATGTACAGAATGTTGCGTTGCGCACGACCACACCTCATGTCAAGGTCAAACGGAAATGGAACTTGATTCATTTTAAAATTTCAAAATTAACGGTCAAGTTGAACAATTTTCCCCCCACATCCATGTCAAATTTGAATTTCGAATTTTGTTTGAATTGATTTTCGAATGCAAATTTCGTGGTTGAAATGTCAGCATGTCAAATGTCACATTGTGAATTGTCGATCAATGAGAAAATAAAACAGAATTTCTTCGTTTTAAGAAATGTTCTTTTACCTAAAATAAACAAAAATGTAACAAAAATAAAACATAATATTTGCATTATTTATTGGCAAGACGTTTCGATGAGAGTCTATTCAAATTTTTCCTGTAGATTTCATTCGAATTGTTCGTCGTCTTGTCGGAAATTCTTTATTTATTTATTTTATTTTATTTCATTTCATTTCATTTCAGATGATATGTAAGGAATGTACTTGAGTGTATGTAAATAAACCAGGAGACACAAAAATTTAAATGATAATCAGTTAAACGAATGTTACATACCTGTCCGAAAATACGTAACATTTCGTTTCAATCGTCTTCCACCGAATGGACAGTGACACTGTCGACAAGAGAGTTTCTGAAAGTGACATCAAATGTCAGGTGGTCTTTCATTTTGTTTCAACTCTTTGCCTTATTCTTTATATTTTGGTTTTTAAATCAAAACACACACGTGGATTGTGTTAGTTCATGTGGGACCAACATTTCTGACCTTGACTGTGTTCACTTCGACGTTTTGGTGGAAAGTGGGTCAGAAATTGACACGACAAGTGTCAACTGCACCTGTCAATCTGCATTAAACCTTGGAAGAAGTTACGATCAACTTGTGAGGAACTTCTGAAGAATGTTTTCTTCACAAGTATTTAAAACATTTGGACGGTTTTGCAGCTGAAAGCCAAAATTTTCTTTTACAATTCGTCAGTTTTCGTGAAGACTGTATTATCTCAGAAAATAGCAATTCGAGTAAATGAAGTTTACAGGTGCATTTCCAATGCCAGCTCGGAATGGAGTGTGTTGAAGCTGACGCTGACACTCGTTTCCAATGCCAGGGTGGATTGATTTCGAATGTTGAATGTGCTTATCACATGAATATTAAATAAATTCACTTTCAAAACGATTACTGAGAATTGTAGAATATTATTTCACTTTATTAGGAACTAATAGAAACAAAAAGTCATTTTTAATAATTCCTACGTCTAAAAAAAATTGATTTCGATTTCGAATTTGAGAATCAATCACATCCGTCTGTCGAGCACAATTTCAGTCAGTTTTAATTATGCAAATTATGATGTTCTTTCAACATAAATAAAGTATTGTAAAGATTAGAATTGAATAATTCTTTTTTCAATTTTTAAAAATTACAAAAATTCGTCGAAGGATTTCGTCGCGGTCGATATAGAAATAGATCCCATTTTCGCGCCACTCTGGGTACGTATTGTACGAGAGACACATACGGCGGAGTGTGTGGGTGCGAAACGAGCGGAACATGTAAGCCAATCCACTCCAATCCAAGCTGGCATTGGAAACGCGCTGCGATCATGATAAGCTATGAATTTATTCGTGGTCGGATTTCACGAAGAAAAGAAATAATGCAGTCTTTACGAAAACCAACGAATTTTGCTTGATTTAAAAATATGAACGAGGTGATTTTGAAAAAATGATATATGAATACGAGAAAATAAGGAGAAAACTCGACGAATATTCAATTATTACACTTACTCGTAGATTTAATTATTATTCAAGTGAATTATATTTATATTCATGTGTAACTAAGTGTTATTAATGCAATTATTTACAATTAAAATTTAATAATTCAGTGAGCAGTTGTCAGAATGAATAGATACGTAAGGGATACGCAGCATTTATTCCATTCAAACGCGTTTTCTGCAAAAACAGGAAGTAGAATTGTTAGTATTATTAATTGTTCATCTTAAGGATGTAAACCAGAAACTGATTTATTAAAAAGCCATTGTTCCAACTTGACCCATTAACACTGTAACGCTGTGTATCGTCGCGACTGTAATGTAAGTAGATAATCGAAGAATAAAATTTATGCGAATTATATGTTTTTCATTACAAAAAATATATCATTAATTCCCCCTAAGAGGTATTGTGCTCTTCTTAAAGAAGAAGGTTTTCATTTAAATGATTAATAGTAGTCCAGTCTCAGACGGATATTTAATGCATTCACTCGAATGTTTTGACACAACCAGACGAAGCATTTATTTAATTATATTTATTTTCAAGAAATATTAATTAAACAAAACATTATTTTCATATAAAAACAAAGTTTAGCTTCAATTAACACTATTATTCACAAATAAATCTCAATTGATAAGAACTCATACAAATGTCATGGAAATTAAGTAATGAAATAAAAATTGGAAATTTTCACAAATTGCAACACCACTAACAGTCATATTCCTTTGATTAATGCTATTATTCACAAATAAATCTCAATTGATAAGAACAAGGTTTACGACCTGTCAAATGTCTTGCATGTCAATGGATCCGTACAAATTACTTTCTTATGAAAATTAAGTAATGAAAATGAAAAAATTAAGAAAAAATAAGAAAATTTGTGTTCCACAAGGGTGCATATTTGAGTGGAAGCCGTCTCTGTGCGTTCGTGACTTGAAACTTTAAGTAAATACCAAAATATTTGGGATAAAAAACAAAAATTTGGATTTTATGAATATTATGGAAAAAATTACTTCTAGCCAATCATCAAGTAGCCATGGCGGCGATGACGCGACGGTCATTTCGGTACGAATTCATTAAGAGCTTAATTAATTCAAATTCAAATTCCAGTTTTCGACCTATAATCGCTCGGGAGGCTGTTGAAAGCGGACTAATGGAGTTCTTTGACTGGATTAATTATTATCAATTCAATGTGAAATGTCTCTCAACTTATTTGTGGGTCTTATCCGGAAAAAAATTAAGAAGGTGGAGTTCAGGGTCTTCTGGAAATTGGGAGAGTTCTAATCTTGCAAGTGACTCATCAACACATGCAAAGAATTAAAAGTTCAAAATCACTTTTAAAAGCATTATAATGATAGATTCCTACTTGTGTACTATGAGAACTTCATTTCTGCACTTGTGGTTGCATAATTTTGGGAGATTTTTCGTTTTTCTTTTAACAAAACAATTTCTTACTGTATTGGTATCAGTGAAACAAAAATACCAACACACTTACCAACAGTTGTTGAATAAAATGAATTTTGGAAGTTGATTTCAGTATTACGAATGTTCGAATCAAAAATAATAAAATTGTGTGACAGAAATATTTTTGAAAACGCATTCAAATTCATTTTAATCCGTTCTATTTGCAAATCTCATAAATAATTTCTGCAATACCCTCTGGGGCGTGTGTGTTTTTTGCGTTTTGCATAAAATATGAATTAATAGAAACACATTTATCAACTAATCAACTTCTTTGTAGCGTAACTTAATTCAAACACGATTTTATATTAATTTGAATTTCTTTTGATATTTTAATCAAGTTGTGATGAAAATTTTTGCATACAAGGGAATTCAACGTTTAATCCGGTGTGAAAAAGGAATAATATTTTGCACGTGGAATGAAGTTAAATAAAAATAAAAAATAGTTTTCCATAAAAGTAACAAAATGAAATTCATACAAAAAGTGGCACATTTTTGAATTTCGAAAATGTTTCATTAAGTAATTTGTTGCGTTCACATTATCGCCTGGTGTGAGCTAGTCCTGATCCACCCAAAATACGTTCCAGATGAGAAGGTGAAAATAAGGACGTGTAAATGACTTTCGTGAAGTTAGTAATTAAAATTCTACCCCGGCCAGACGTAATAACTCAATAACAAGATTTTGAATCACGAAATGGCGGATGGCTTGTGGCGGTTATAACGACTAAATCAGAGTTTAGAAGAATCAAAGTTTTTGTGAGAATGTTTTCTTGATATTTGCCTGAGACACGACTAAAAGTTGCAACGTGCAGCACGACATTCAAGCAAACAAATCCCTTCTCGTCCTCGTAACGGTGTTATCCGTCTTTAAAACCCACTGACGACATTTAACTATGCTTCCTTAGAGTTTCCGATTAAAGTTTTAATTAATTGCCAGTCGTTTAATTAAAGTGTAGTTAAGTTTTTCGGAAAAAAGGACATGCCGTGTAACGACCCCAATGTGAGAAGGATCAACATGGAAATGGAAGCCACTGAACTAAAAACTTCAGTTTTGTGTCGTTGTGTAATGCAGTTTTCGATAACATCATTCACATGGTGGGGAGCAATTCGGGTTGCGGTTGTTTTAAAAAGGACGAAAACAAATGGAACTTATTGAAAATTCCACTTTTATCTGAAATTTTATTCACACAAAGTGTGTTTGTATTGTAGAGAGTCCTTACAGTTGAGTTTACTCCACATTCCTTGTGTAAATTAATAGTCAGTGAACTGTGAAGGACCTTATGCTTTCCAACAATTCATCATTCCCAACAGGGGAGTCCTGCAAATCGTCTTAAAAAATAACAAACTGAATTCCTTCCCAAATGTGTCCAGTTTTGAATTCAAACTGTTCATGTCAAGCATACAAGGAAAAATTCCTTCGCAGTTGAAGATTCTACAAAATGTAACTGTCAAATCAAATGAAAAACTATCTTGAAGAAAGGACATGTGAAAACTTACTACTGGACAAGAGAAATTTATGAATGTATTCTTGATTGAATAAACTTCAAAATTTTGACATTAATAGAAAACTTGTGGTTGATTGAAATTTATGAAGTGACAGGATGTGGATAATGTAGTGTTACAAGTAAAGTTTCACGTTAAATTATGAAATTGTTCCCGGTGGACCTAGATCCCCATTTTGTGTAATATCTTTAGCTGTATTCTTTTGGTCACTCCACTGATGCACAACACTCAAATCCCATACATTTATCAAGTGAAAATTTGCATTAAACGGGTTAAAGTTACTCCATTCGGTAAATAGTTCAGCTGGCTTCATGGTTCATTTTCTTCTTTTATTTTCATGTAGTAATGTATTGTATAAATCGGAGAAAATTCACTTAAACTATGAGTTTTACGTGTCAACTGAAGTTGTTAACCGACTGTTAGGAGGTGCCAATTCAAGGCTGTTGTTTCGGGACTTTCGGTTTGCACTCGATACCAACTACATAAAGGAATGGTTCGAGATGATCTGTACCTTCACTGATTAGTTTTATTAAGTACCGATAAATAATGAATATCAGCTCGTAAGCATTTCGTAACACACGCTCTACATCGTCTCCCTAAAATGTGCTCGACCTTGTACAAACTTCTGGCCTCAAAATCAACGGGAGGGCACATACAAAACTTCAGATGACATGTAATTAATTAGATGTAATTAAGTGGGATTAGACATGAGCCCCATAGGATGTGGCCTTTCAAATGCTAGAGCGGTATGTCTCTACGAGTAAGTCTGCAAGGCAGTATGTTGCATTTCGGTTTTGTTTTTCTAAAAACATTCGTGCATCATTTCTTTTCTAGTTGCTAGTCCTGAAATAAAAAAATATTTAACAGAAATCAAGCGTTTTTCTTTAAGAAGGGCAAACACTTGGAATGTATAAGAAATTGTAAGAAAAAAAATTGTTTTCACTCACGTTTCACTAATGTTTCCGATACACACAGACGACACAGAAGTTCAAATGAAAATAAAAATAAAAAATTTTATTTTATTCAAACACTGTCTGAGTTAAAAATAAGAAGCTAAAGATGATTAGATTAATTACTATTTGTTTTTGTGTTGTTGAAGAACGATTTTTTATATTTTGCAGTGTCAAGATAAATTTCAATGATTTTTAACTTTTAACAGCAGAAACAGGGAAAAAATATACACTGTGAGAAATGGTTACAGAAGAAACCATGAACATGTTAACTTCCTGTCAATTTTTTCTAGTGTCTGCCATGAAGGTGTATAATCTTTCAACTTTCGATAAGGATTTATTTGAGGTCATTTATTAAGTCAAGTCTAATGACATTCTAATAACTCAAGCGTGAAAAATTTTTGAGTTAAAAATAAAAACTATTTCAATATCTTCTAAGTGAGTCATTTCGCTGGTCGGAAGATGAAATAGTTTGGAGCACATTGAATCTTCACTATAGATCGTGTTAATAATAAAGTTCACACGGAAGTGCTCGTAATCAGCACAAGTAATTGTGTCACACACATGTTATCCAATTCAATTTGATGGAACCATTTTGACTGGATGAGCCTTGGAAGCTTCGGATATAATTATATGGGTAGGTGTGCTCAATGAACACCAACCATTTGAGGGTAAAAAAGTGTCGACTCATCATTGTATGTATCCGCCTCTAAGACTCAATTTTGCCAGTCACTGAGTACAGTGAACTTGAATACAATCAATTGGGAGATTTGTAAGTGATAACCTAATGTAACAAGTAGCTTTGAATATTAATTTGTCTTAAATCATTTAACTACTTATTAAATACAATCCCTTAATTCTAGTTCTGCCCCCCAAAGGCATAATAACAAATTTACTTTCCCCTTTCAACATTCTTAAAGACGTTCAACAAGGCATCTATTAATGAAGTTTGTTTTAAGAAATAAATTGAAACTCGTGAAAGAGGGGTTCTTTTTGAAAATGTTCTAAGCATCAGTAAGTCATGTTGTCTTGCCCCTCATTTAGTCACGCTTCGTATTATTAATGAGGTTTTAATTTTAAAAGGTTCTTCCTTCATCGACACCTAAAAGCAAAGAACAAGTCATTAATATCACAATGAGCCGCACACTTCGTGAAGGTGTTCAATAGTTATCTGAAATAATACTCATCAGTCGAAAAGGCTAGTTTATGCATTAAGATCTGTTGTATTGATATATATTGCAGTCTTCGTGATGTAATTACACACCTCATTCAAATAATTCACCAAGAAAAGCTATAGCAGAAAAGCGTCTTATACCTACGTACAGTGAGTGCAAAGCAATCAATAGTGTCTGACCGGAATGTGAATGATTCTGACTTTAGTTGATTGTTTGCTTGTATACAAAATTAAATATGCGCTAAGTATATTTATTTAACAAATCATAAATGCGATTCGAGGTGATCAATCACATCAACAAGATCAATTTCGATGTGAAATCAATTTATCATCAATTCACTTCAAACCAATTCAATTCAGTACAGTTCAGTTCAGTTCAGTTCAATGTAGCCGCTACAATATTTACTCTCTCCGTCTGGAAATAATTCAACAAAATGAAATGTTTTCATGTAAACAATGAATTAAAACATTTTGTTCAAAGTCAATGTTACTTTCCAAGTTTTTCCTGGTTTTTCCTTCTTCAAACGAAAATCAACAGATCGTTATTAGCAATTTGAATTTTTGGCAGTTCCAAGTCGAACTTTGATTACAGTGGTTTTGTTGATGCAATTCTTTTCATCGAAGTCAACTTCACTTTCATTTCGTTTTGTTGTTTTCAATTAAAAACGCATTTGTAGTAATTGTTCGCGATTTGCTTGCAGCGGCCACACAAATCATTTGAAGTTTAAGTTTTCGCATTAAAGTTTTCAATTCATTTAATAATATTGCTTATTCAAACAAGTTGGCATTTAATTACTGTAATTTATTATGAGCGAAATTCAAATTTTCATTTATTATATTTATTATTTTAAATTATCATCCATTTTCCAGCGATGACTGGTTAATCAAAATATTTTCCGTGAAGCCACCTCAGGTTTGTTTTTAAATGAAATCAGCAAAAGGAAATTTGTTTAATTCTTGATGATGTCAAGTTTACAGAAATGGAAATACTTGATTGGGTGTGTCATCATGTTAAGCAACATTTTGTATTCCGGTACGAAAATCATTGGAGACATGAATTTCTTGACTTGAGGCACAACATGCAAATCTGGTTATGTTGGCGTTGTGACTTTGAAGAGTGTTCCGTAAATTGTTTTAATATTCATAGTTTATTCTTCTATGATATGACTTTATCTTTCAGGCGTGAAGCCGAGCCTACTAATAGTGGATCTTCGTAGTAACTTAAATATCTGCATCATCACCTCTTGCTCTTAAGTAGGTATATGACTATTGCATTGGAATCTAGAAGAACATTGAAGAATATATTAGACGTCTGTCATGTATGAGGTGTCAGAAGATCATCAGGTGTTCAACTCCAGTTGACTAGTACCTATATCTTTAAATTAGTAACTTTAGCTTTAAGCTTATTTGATTTATCGTTTAAGGAACTCTAAACTGTATTGCTTCCACATAGATATACTAAGAACAACAATTCTGGCAAAACAAGTGTTAAAGAATGAACATGAAAGAATTTCCTCTTCATTTTACCCAAAAGAATTGACTGTAACACCCTTAACACCATCATTGAACCCTAACATTGAATGTTTTGGTATGTGGTGAAAATGAAAAATACAGAAAGAAAATGGAAAATTCAACAGAGACATTCATCAATCAAATAACACAGTTTTTCTCGACAGACATATACATAATAAAAAAGCAATTCAATTTTATTTCATCTAAAAGACTTTGGCAACAATAAGAAAATCGGTAAATTCTTTAAGATGTTTGTATCGAGAGGGTGTGTGTTTCAAGGAAATTGACATTGTTCCCTCAATGTTGTTCAACATCATTATCATCATCTGGTGGTGGTGTTCCACGTCAAACATGGCAGACATTTTGGCTCCATTAGCTAAGGAAAGTTCAAAGTTTCTTACAATACAATAGCATCTCTTGTGGTTTGCCGTTTCAGGATCCTTAGACTGGAATTTGAAAGACTTAACTTTCACAATGTTCATTGATCTAGTAGGTATATGTCTAGGTTGTGGTGGAGGTTTATTTTTATATAACAACAAACAAACAATAAACAAGGAAATTATTAATGACCTTTTCTTGGGATAGGTTAGTACGGTTTGAATCGATTTCATTGATTTCTGACAAAACTTTCCTCTTCCAGGACATCATCCTTGTGGCATTTTTGTGTTTACAAGCAAAACTAACTTCCCTCCTGTCCTGTTTTATGGTTTCTTGAAGCAACACTTCTGTATTGTCTTTATTTTCACAACCATCATTCACAATTTCCGTTTTTCACTATACGTAAGGAGGTCTGACATGTCTAAAAGTAATTTTCTAGACGGTATTCGTCTCTCTTGTGGTTAAGATGCCGAAATAGGCTCATATTGGATACGAAAAGCTTGTGGGAAAATGTCCAAATGTTACAAAATATTACAGACACGAAAGCGAAAACGAAAACGAGGTTTTAAAGTCATTCGTGTTGTTACACTTTTTACAAACTTCTCTTAAAGGTTATTCAGAGTTTTTAATAAATATCGCCATAACTTTCTGGTTAACCATTCTGTCAACTTTATTTTGAATATAAGTTTGCAAATTATTTTACTTACAGGTAATGAAAGTCACAATTTGAACAATTGTTCGTTATTTATTTGTCGGTAATTTTCAAAAGTATACAGTCTATGGACATTTTCTCACATGGATTTTTGTCACACCCTTATCAAAAACTTCTTGGTGAAAACGAAAGTCACTAACTAGCAAATGTTACAAACAAAAATTTAATGTTTCTCATAACACCAACCCCCACAGCAGGGGTTGAAGTTCATTTAGTTCTGGGTTTCATTTATACATGAATTTTTTTCATTTTATTTTACTTTTCTTATCTGGTCAGTGAGTATCGTGCTATAAAAAAGCCATTATCGACCGTGAACATCGCATGTACATAAGAAATAAAGAAATAAATTTTCCTTAAGTCAAAACACCGGCTCGAGGGTGTTTATCAACGAAACACAAAAATAAAAAATAAAAAAAAAATGAAAGAGGAACAAGGTAGAGGTGCTTTCGATTACAGGTAACTTAGCTACCTACTGTTATGTTATTTTAAAAGGCATTCAACTACCATCGAACCATCGGGTTATCAATGAATGCATTGCATTGCCATCATTGGAACCATGGATGCGCAGGTTTTCAGGTTCAGATTAAGGTTGTAGGTGTGCAACAACAACAACAACAACAACAAAAACAACAGTAACCGTCAGTGGTTATACAAAATGGAAATGATACCGAATCGAATAGGGAAAAATGGTTGCCAAGAATCGTGGGCTTGTTGAGACGCGATCCAAGTTGAAAAATCACAATCGGCACGAGGAGAAGAAGGAAGAGATTGCTGATGTCGCTGTTGTGGCTGTGGTTGTGGTGCATATGAATTGAAATCATGTTTTTATAATGAATACGCATGAACTTCAACCAGTTATAGAATATGTGCAATAATTTCTGAAATGTCTGCTATTCAAAAATAAATTGGTTTCAAAACCAAATTACTTTGCAGACATCGAACAATGCAGCCGACAATTGCAATTTGTTCACACACTCCCGCCCATTTCGGTTTTCATACAAAATCCACTAAAAATCCACAAGTGCAACTCGGGATGCAACTTGGGATGCATGCTCCAACTTGGCCAAATGCATCATATCTCATTCATATTGGGTTGGGACTTGAACGGTACAAAAATAAAAATTGCACGACTTTTTTTTCACGCCGCCCGGTTTGCGGTTCATTAGAGGCGGGTTGAAGAAAAATTAAACGTCATGTCATCCTCCTCTTCTTATTCTTTTTTGACGTTTCAGCGTTTAATTCTTTTTTCGTTTTGGCAATTTACGTTTTTTGTCTCTTTTCATTGAAAGTTAATTTCGGAATGCATTGCTGCAGGTTTGTGCATACTATGTGCCTGTAATTGGATATTTGTCAACCCGAACCGTCCTGGTGGAAAATTTTGACGGGTAATAGAGCAATCATCTCTCATTTGGTTACATTTTTCTACAAACGTCAAATATTGCTTTGGTGCAAATGTCATTGGAACGAGTTCTACAAGTGTTAGGTAGGAAACGCATTATTGCAAAAATTTTTCCACAACGATATTGCCATTTACAGTGTCTTACATTTTTAACACAATAACGTGCCCATGAAACCGGAAATGGCGTTCAAACCAGAATTTCTTCATTTTTTCTCAGATTGAAAATGATTCAAAATGAACGATCACGATTTAAAAGAAAAAATAATAATAATTTCGGCATAATCTTTTGATCAGCTTCAAATTTAAAACGATCATTATTTGTCGCGGTTCAGTTGTTCGTGTTCCTTTCTACCTTGAGTTTTAATCAAAATGGCGCATCGCAACACAATGAATCAGAAACAAAATTTTTTGAAGCTATTAACCAATTGGTCCAATAACATTAAGAAACAAGCTCATATCGTTTTAATCAAGGCGCCATTGTTGAACCACTTCGGCATCTGTTGGTGTTTATCTCGAGACCTTCGCAAATGGCGTCCAGAGGAAGTCATCTTGATGGAAAGCATGTCAACAAGCCAACCCAGATTCGTAGTATAGAGGATCAAAAATAAATTAGCAAAATTAGATGACTCCCTTTGCGTCATCTGCTTTCGAAACACGAAAATACGAAAGGCTTGAAAACCTGAATAAAAAAATTACATCATAAATCTTCCTGCGAACTCTATAATTCAACCATGCCCCCAACTAGACCAAATCCAAATCTTCTCCATAAATAGCCTCTTTAACAACATAACCTCATCCAGAAAAAAAAATAAATAAATAAAAGCCGACCTTCCCCATTAATGCATCCGACTAACAGGAAACACCAGACAGTATCTTCGACACAGACGAGTGGCGCGCAGTTTCTCTTGACTCCATTCAATAATTGTCTATTAACAGCACAATTTCGGATACAAGAACCCTCTCACGTACATACCTCTCAAATCGATACGAATCCCTTCTCACATGTCTCCAATTAAATGAGACAAGACACTTACATTATCCCTAAAATGGTACTAGTCTTTCTTCCGTTCTTCCTTATGAGGACTCTATCTCGTCCTTAATCTCTGAGATGGGGGAATCCTACAGGTGCATAAATCATTCGATTACCTTTATTCGAAATCTTTCAGTTGAGGGTGTTGTGGTTCTTTGGAGGACAAGTTGATATCAGCAATTGTCAATCTTTTACACGAGATTTGTATGAACAAATTTTGAGATTTTGATTCTTTCATAGTGTGAGTATCGCTCACTAGATGTCGTTGCAGGGTTTCTTGCCTTTTTGAATCCGACTGAATGCTAGTGATAAGGAAATTGCAAAAGAATTTCAACCCTTAATCACTGCTTGGAGCTTCACGGACTCATTTCTCGCAATATCTAAAAAAGCCTCTTCTGTGACTTTTGTCTGAAAGAACTTTAAACGTTGTCAGTCCAAAGATACAAAATTGAGTGTCACAGATAGCGTTTAAGAGTAGGAGTACCTCACTTGTTTGGATACATTGCCAATTGCATAACTAAACACCTTTGTCCTGGAAGCAACCTAGAGGAGGTAAGGACTGTGGTGTAATTAAGAAGTTCCATGTGAATGTGAGGAAAACACTTTCCTGTTGTTATTACTTCTTTGGAGATTACGAATTACAATTTTGATGGAAGTGCTGGTTTGGTGTTAGTGATTTTATCTCAGTATGATTGTCACAGTCGCAGAATTGTGAAATCATAATTTTCTCATTTCCTCGTAGTTTCTTGTTTGTATGGTCGGATGGACTAAGAATTGTTGCATTGTGTGCAATTTGAAATTAAAGAAATTTTTTATTGTCAACGTCTGGGTTTACACAGAGTAAAATCGAATTGATCTTATTTCATACTATGCCTTTACTCGCACACCTTGCAATTAGAATATTCATGAAGACAGAGGTAAGAAGAAAGAAATGAATAACGCGGAATGATATTAAGTCAATTATACAATAAAAATGATAAATTACCACATCGCAGACAGTTTTACACGAGGAATGTTGCCAATATCATTGAATTTCATAGAAGCTTATCGAAGAAGTAGGTCTTAAGTGCGTCATATCGATCATCTACGGAAGACTTGATACAATGTATTGTAGAAGAAAACGGTGGTTTGTAACATCTAGAAGATCTTGAAAGTAAAAATTTCAATTACCCAGTTTTTTATTTCACTTGGCGTCATCCTCCGATTAATAACAAATAACATAAGAAATGTTCTTTTAATTAATTAAATTTGAAATAAAAAATATTCTCCTAACAGCTACTTACTGTGCTGTTTAATGGAAAAAATTGACACCTCACGCGTCTGGTGGTTTCTTTCATTTGTTGCGTGCTGAATGAAATTCCACACTTGAGTATTTACTTTAACAAACCCTTCATTTTCCACTAGATAAATTTAAAAATAGTAGATATATGGATTCCACACTTGTACTTGTACTTGAAAAAATTTATTAAATTATGGAATTGAATCAATTCGATGTGGAATGTGTGTTTTACAATATCCAATCTGCGTAATTTATTCAATTTTTCACGCATCATGTGTTCAGCGCCAGGTTTTCTATAATTTTTAGCGGATCTACTCATTTTACTCATCGTTTTGTTAATATTCCGTTGATCTTTGCCACTCAAATGCCATCTGTGTGTGAAAAATTGAGGTTTTCCGACACGTTTCAGTGCTCGTGTTTGAGATTTAATTTTTATTTAATTTTAAATTAGAGAGACAATTACACAATTTAGTCGTCTAATTAACGTCAAAGTCATTTAATTGACGTGAAAAACTATTATTTGCTACAGACCTCATGGTAGTATCTCACGTTTTGTCGCTTTATAAAGCTTTTAATTAATTCTCCTTGTGTTACTTAATTTATGTGACAATTATTCTAATTGATTCAATCACTCAAATGAACTGCTTGTCAAATCGGATTTCATAATCACTCAAATTACTTGCAATTTAAGGAAGAATTTCTAACTGAATGATCATTGTCCTTTCCATGCAGTTTGTAGTTTGATGGGAATAGAAGAAATTGTCGAACAAGTTGATCAACACGAGCGACAATGTTGCAAGTACCAATTTACATGGGGTTTTGATGGCCACGCAATTTTGTATTATGGATTTTTGATTTCTGATTTCATCCTTAATTTTATAATGACACGTTTCCATGAGGTATGCGTAAACTTCATCCAGTGACGTAGATATGATTTAGAGAAAGTGCATGCAAGTCACGCAAGTAGGTATACCTACTACAACTAAAAACGGAAAGTGCAAGATGAAAAAATGCGACGCCATTTTGAATGTGAAAATTTGACGTTGGAAATAATTGCATTTTAAATATGCAAATTGCGAATAAATTTATTTTTGAAGGAAGAAAATTACTTCATCGTGTAGAAAACACTTTAAATGGTGGCGGTGATGATGCATTGTAATTATTTATTTAAATAATAAAATAAAAAATACAAAGTAATATTAAATTTTTTATATTTTAAATCAAGTTATTTCGATATGAAAGTTATGGGCGTTTTCTTGCCGAGGGTGATAGCGATTTTGGTCAATGTGGTTTCGATCAAATTGGACGAGAGGAATGGAAACTAAACTGTAATTTTGTGTAGTACCTTCAAGTAAACAGTTAAACGCAACTTAAGTCAATTACACTGTTTTCACGGAGGGTAGGTATAGGATAAAATTTCATGTCTTTGTATAACAACAAGCCTGTCATCATGACTTTGGTAGACCAATCAAAAATGTATGGTACTGCAAGTCATGCAGATGAGATGTGGTTTGCATTTGATACCAATTAAAATAATTACCCGGTTTACCTGTACCAGAGGAAATCGTTGATCACTGATCGTTGATCGTTGGATCACTGATCACTGATCACTGATCACTGATTGCTAGTGTCTATTTAAAAAAAAAATAAAAAACTCCATTTGCAATTTGCATCTTATTTGAATGTAATAAGCAGCCTTTTGACATATACCCATGAAGTTGTTAACCTGGTTATTATCTATGCAGTCAGTATAGTTTAAAAACTTACTTCAAGCTAAGGAACTGGTAGCCGTTTTTGCCTAATTAAAGTGCAAAAACATTTAATTGTACTTTAACTATGCTTCAATCAAGAATTTACTTAGATATTCTTCTTCAAATCACCGTTGAATCTTCACAGAAGCAGATTGAATGCCGTTTTAATCAACACTTCCACCACAAATAGGTGTTTTTAATTGAAACATGAATTAAATTAATTCAACTTTAACTGGGATTGGTTTAATAGCTTGTCATTAACGAAGGTACCTACTTATATCTAAAACTGTAGTTTCAATTTAATTCGATTCGAATTACGAGAATCAAGTGTTGTTCGTGTCCAATCAAGGTTAACGTTTTAAAATCCAAAACTGTCACAAGTCACAAACTCATGAGATCAAGTCTACTAGGAATCCAGGAAGAAGTTGTACATTCAATAGTGGACAAATATGAGACTGTTGAACTACTGGAGTCAGTAAAGTCCTTGATGTCATCAATTCAATTTGAATTTCAATTTCCGTTGTATGAAGACAACTTTATCTATTGATACTTTGTTGATTTGGAGATCTTGGCTTAAATTAAATTGTAAATTAGACGTCAATCTACCAGATATCCTTTACATATTTTCGAGATTTTGGATGCAACAACAACAGGCACAAAAATGGAAGAAAGATTCCTCGAATGTGAATTCTCAGTGAACGAGCATGTAACGTGAGAAAATCACCAAAATGGGTTATTAACAATCACTGAAACGTGATATATTCCCCATGTGGAGACGTGCAATTGTTTCCAGTTGAAAATAAACCTGCAAAAATCATTTGAAACGTCTTGAAGACGTTTTGAAGAAACAAAATTGAAAGAATCTTTTGCGGTTTATTGAAAAGTTTTGTTTGAAAAGCGATAGAAGTGTAAGAGGGACAGCAACAGGCGATTCGGCATTTGTGAAACACTTTTTGCGGTGTACACTTGACGCCACGAGGTGTACAGTCTATTGAAGTATTGAAGAAAATTAACGAAAAATTAAATTTCAAAAGAAATTATCATAAGAAAAGTTTCGCATTGAGACGAGTTACTCCACAAAAGGTCCGGAAATGTGTTGGGACCTTTTTAGAAGTTTATTTTTTTTCGATTTCAATTGGTTACTCGATGAGAACCTTCAAGTTGTTCGTGTTTTAATAAAAATTTTGTTTCTCGATTTATTGCGAATGAAGATTTCGCAGAAACATCCAATAACCATCTACTTGTCCTGCGGCTAAACTCGTGATCGAGTTACTCGAACGAGATTTGGAGGGAAATGGTGGCGATCGAAAAACCACAAATTCAGTTTTTGGTTCACTGGATTCAAAAGCTTTTGATTTTGAAGCTTGAAAGGCTTTAAATTAAAAGAATTCTTCACGTGAACCTTGGTTGCGGATAAAATTACATTGGCCTTCATGGATATTCTCTCAAATTTTCGAAAGGATAATACCACCCTGTGATAATTTTTTCAACCAAATTTTTAATTGAACTTTAAAGCTTCATAAACTATTCAGAAATGATGCCTAAAGGTTTCTACTTGAGAAAATTCTTTTAAGTGGCTTAAAACGCTGATTTTGTTAGGGAAGTCCTTCTAGCTTCCTTGTAACTTCGAAACTTTCAACACGTTTTTCTCAAAACATAGTCTTTCAATATGAGGGATCAACTAGCGGCTATAGTTTTCAACTGATCAATTTGAAATTTTAACTGTAGCATTGCAATTATATTCTCTATTGGGCCTCATATTAGTTTTTGAATCGATCGACATTTGACGATTTTACACCTGATTTTCGACAAATTCCTTCATAAAACTTTTTTTACGATTCGAATTGACGCCATTTTTGTTAAAAGTAAAATGTTTAAAAACTTTCTGCATACTTTACTAGATTTATATATTTTCTATTAAAACCTTGTAAGTATTTTATCCTAGACTAAAAATTGCGGCCTGCAGATGGTCGCATGTCGAAAAGTTGAAAGTTTCTTAAATCAAACATTACACCGCCATTTTGTTGAATATTTATAAAAATAATTTTTTTCCTAATTAAACAATACTTAAAATAATACATACAATAACCAAAATAAAAAAATATCAACTAATTTTTCTTAAATAAATTGGAGAATATTACTCTCAATCACAAGGTGGTATTACCCTTTACTAGTAGTTTCAGAATATAGTCTTAGACTATACCACCCCCAAAAGACAACACTCCATCTGGATCAGGTCTGACTCCGATAACCGTTCATTGTCAAATTTTGCAACATTGTTGCAAGGACAGGAGAACAATCAAACGATCACACGGAGAGAACTATTAAGTGGGTGGAGATGGCTCCCTTTGATTTGTTTTATCGGATGAATTTTGACTCAAAAAGACATGATGATGATGATGACGTAAAGATTGAATTGAAATTGAAACATATTTTCCGAAATTGAATTGAAAAAAGAACTGAACAGACACTTGTTTACGACTTGAGCTGTGAAAATCGCTCCATCATCGCTCAGTGCGTGTCTTAAGGAAAATTTGTTTTAAAAGAAATTTAAAAACGAACAAAAATTGGAAGAAATTCTCAATCTCGCAGTGATCTCGTGTGGAGTGTGTGTGTTCTTGGATGAAATCCAGGCAAAGTGAATTTCGAATTTTCAAATTTTCGAATTTTTCAAAATCCCTCAATGTTTACATGTTTTGACAACTGGAGAGTTCTTCATTATTAGGTTGCTGGAGAAGGTGATGAGTTACACTCACGGCTGACTGATAGACTCAACAAGAAATTTGGATAAAAATAGATCATCCAGCCAGAAGCCAGATTTTTCGGATCAATATGTACTTACTCTGTCCCAAATGAACACGTTTCATCCAAGGGTAGATTTGCGGTGGACCACTGCCTTTCTTTCCAGAACTATTTTGACTACCGCCAGCCTCGTTGCCGCTTTCGCTGGATGTATCCGAATCGCCACCATTTGGACTGTGGATCGGGACATTTGTCGTATGACTATTGCTACTGTTGAGACCACCACTGGCCGAATGGTTGCTTGACGGATTTGTTGATGATACAGCAGTTGCTGATGTTTTATTCAATGATCTTGCCACACTCTCCACAACCGAGTTTGGAGAGAGTTTCGGTGATATATCGCGGGCTGTAGAGAGATCTTGTGGACTGGATATCGATTGATTGTTATTGCCAGTTGGTGTTGTTTCAGCAGCATATTTACAGCTGGACTGCTGCTGTTGTTGTTGTTGTTGTTGAGGTGGTTGTTGTTGCTGCTGTTGAGGCTGTTGTTGGTTTTGGAGCAGTAGCCTTTGTGGCTGGAGTTGTGTGTAGTCAACCATGTCGGCTGTGTTCTGCTGACCACCTAGATTGTATGCTTGATTTGCATAATGGGCTTGCGGTGTACTTGGGTATAGATTTGGCGTATACGCTGCTGCTGGAAAATACTCACTATTAGCTGAAGTTTGAGATGCATTACCCCCAGTTCCACCTCCACCTCCACCCGCTCCATTGCTTGTGTTCGTTGTACTACTTGTATTGTTCGATTGATGTGTCTGTTGTTGACTCAATTGTGTTTGCGGATAGCATGATGCTAACGAATTCACAAATTGATACGATGACATTGCAAAACAATCCGGATCCATTTTGACTATTTGCTTTTCACTAAATCAATTCTCAATCAATTTCACTGAATAATCAATTCTCTTTCCTAACTGTTCATTCCATAAAGAACACATTTATCCCATTCACCTGAACAACCTGAAATCAAAAATAATAAAAATTAATTTAATTTTCAAATTTTCGCGCCAACAATATGCATTTCAATTCACTAACAAGTTGATCAACGTGTGATTTACTGCATAAAATTTGGCAAAATAAATAATTCGATCATAAAATGTGATAAAATTCAATTTCCCTCACATCATTCCCGCACGCCATCTCTCGCACAGATTGTGATTTATTACGCCACGATCACTGCGTTGAGTTGTCTTATTTAAATGTGAACGATTTATGACGTCAAGTGCAGTTAGTTTAATTATAATGTAATTACTAAATGGACACTAGCAGATTTATGACTTAGCAGATATATTTCTGCATCACAATCGCACAATTGATAAAAATGTTCTAAAATGGAATTTTATAGCTTCAAGAAAATCATCGATTGTTATAGGTATAGTTGAGTGAAGTGATTTAAGAAAATTTAAGTTTTTTACAAAATTACATACTTAAACAATCGCTGATAGGGCTTATTCAAAACTAGCATTAACTTGGAAACAAGGTTAAACTTCGATTTAACCCCGTAAATGAGGCACGACTCCGAAATTGTTTAGTACCCCATCATGTTGCTTTTGAGAAAATCGTTATTTTCCTTAAGAAAAAGTTAAGTATTAAAAGTATTTTCCTATTTTACTCAAGCACTGTAATTCAATGGGAAGACTGTAATTTCGGTTGGATTTTGTACCACATAAAATCTTCAATTTTAATAATAATACTTTGTGAAGTAGGTAAGAGTATGTAAACACGGTTCTTTTCTGGCCCGAAACACTTTTCCTCGCTTTGATAAGAAATTTTCCTTCTCCACAAATGCCACACGATTAAGTTATTAAGAAAGTTAAGTTTTGTTAAAAGAAGGAATTTTCGAAAGTTTCCGCTTCGATTATTTATTACAAATTTTAACGAATAACTTAATAAATAAAACACAAAAAATGAAGTCGAGGTCATTGATTAATAACAATCGGATCGTGTATTCGTAATGAATCGCACTTGATTAAGGTAAAAAATGAAAAATATATAATGAAAAAAATTGAAGATTGCCCAAGGAAGGCCGGTTGAATTAAATTGGAAACTACTTAAAACTCATGTACCTTTTAAAATGAATTTTACAAAATAATAATAATAAAAACAAAATGAAGTTAACAAATAAAATTCGTCTTCATCATTATATTCTGCTGCATCTTGTTGTTCATCTTCTTGTTTGGTTATATACCTACGTATGTACCTACTTGGTTTAGGTCATTGGAATGTATAGAATTCATAATCGTTTTTATCTTCCTGCCAACTTCATCTCTTTCACACTTTCAACAAAGTTCATATATGAGAATAGTGTATAGTTATATCTAAGTGAAACCCTCAAGTCAGGTTCTTCAACTTCGTTCCTGTTTTCAATCTTAGTTGAAATAAGAACAAAAATCCTTAATATAGGCAAAAGATAACACCAAAACCATAAGAGAAAGAGAATACAAAAATAAAACCCACGACCCACCATTCACGAAACCCATAATTTTGAACCAATGGGCAATTTAACCCTTTAGCATGTTATGCTGTAGTTGAATTAATAAAACCACAAGATAAAAACTTTGAACGTTATTCCTTTAAGTAAAACACGCGCAATCTTATGAAAAAATTCAAGAAAAAATAAATTCCCGCTCTCTTGCACTTAACTCTGCACTTTCATGTTATTCTCCACTCTCCATTTGGTGGGTTTTATTTGGTTTTATTCGAAAACCGATTAAATTGGATTTTTCCTTATATCACAAAAATAAGAAAATAAAATTACTTTAGCTGTGGTCATTTCGTTTATCTTTAAAACGTTTTACGTGCTACTCTTTCTCTTTCCGTTCTTCTTCGGGCATTTTTCATTTTATCAGTGCACCTCGTGTTCGATTGATATCCAATTTAAATGGCGACGTTTTACTTTTTATTAGGTAGGTATTACTTAGGGATCACATGCAATCCAGGTTATACGGGATACTTCCTGAAACAACACAGCCAGGACGCATATGTTCATAACATGAGTACGAATATCAGCTCTTGTCACTTCCTTACATTGGTTGATTATATTGGTATTCAAGTTCCAGGTTCATCCTTTATGTTCCTTAAGTCATGTACGATAACAGAAAGGCATAGCAGGGAATCGATCAAATATTAGTAGCAAGTGCAAGAAAACTTTGATCACCACTTGAAGAGTCAATCAATGCTGATCATGAAGTGTTGATCAATTCAAGTGGATCATAAATCGTGTCTCTGAATTTCGAGTTGATAATATCTACTGGAGTCAATTTGGCCCCAAAATGAAAAATTCATAAATTCGCGCCGTCTTCAGATCAATTGGTGTTAATTAAAACCTAAACGAGGTTCATAAGAAACACGCAATAAATTATTCAAGATTTTCTTATTTTTAATTTTAAAACGATTCCGGAGTCAAACCCTCGTCAAGTCATTTTCTAATCCTTTCAGTTACAGTTGCAGCATCATAAGAATCTTTAGAATAAAAAAACCGTATTCACCGTTGAACCATAAACACTTGAAATCAGAAAAGGATCAAAATGGCATTCCCCTGAGGTCCTTGCGGTGCCATAAATCACAGAAGACAATAACGCCATTGTTGTGATGTCTTCAATGCAATTACGATAATATCCAGGATGATGCACCCTGAGAAAGTGTACATTCTTGTAGTCAAAATGAAGAAGGAAAAGAAGAAAAGAAGCTATGATAATTTCTTGATTCGAAAAAGAAATAATATTTATTACCCTAAAACTCGTGGCAAAGAATCAACTTCCTGTTGCGTAAGAATGAGACCATTAAATTCTCATAAAATTTGTACGCACCTCATAAAAGGTAAGAGGAACGTTTTGTTGCCATTATACCTATATTTTCCTTCTTGTGTTTGTAGTATTATTAATTTTTATTGCATGAAAATCACCTGAAACTCAAGGAAAAACCAGGCGGAGTCAATTGGTGGGTTGAACCGGATAAAAGTTGAATTAATTTTTTCGATGTAAATTAAAATAAAATTTCTCCCCCAATTCAGTTTTAACAATTTTATTAATGTGTGCCCAAAGTGACTTCATTAACAAGTTCAACTTGACCGATGTCTCAGTCTGATGCGAACAGCGGGCCCCCGGTCTTGGACTGAGTGCACGCCATTGAATCAAACGACGGGCAAGTGGACACGACATTTTCAAATTGAAAACAAAAATAAAAATGTGCGTAGTTTGTGGAACGTCAAGATGGCGTGTTTCGAAAAATTTCGAATTCGAATTCGAAGACACGCGAAATTCATTTTAGTTCACTAGGGGTCACCCAAAATGTCTCCACTCGTAAGGACAAAATTGTCCGTAAAATCGCCTTGCAGGACTTGCCAAAATTGCATCTACGCAATTCACATGTATTCACATGGTCACTCATTCCATTCACACATATTGTACTTTGAAGTGTGTAAAAAGGGTCTGCAACCATTCTTCACACACGTAAATCGATTGAAAATCCCACACATATGCAATGAGCTATGTTCCATTTACACTGGTAAAGTACTTGGATGGTCTACGCGAGTAGATTGCCAGTGGTAGTTACGCGTCAGTTTTCCGCTAGATAGATTTTGTTTATTTTGACATTTTAAGATTTTTACATAAAAGTTTGAAGTCAATTCAATCGACTCAATTGAAATTTTATCCTTTAAAAATAAATTTAACACAAACTTGCACACCTTCACTTTGTGAATTTCGAATTCAATTAATTAAATGAAGAAAATAATTTCCATCGATAAATGCAAATGATTGATTAATAAATTTAAAAAACCAACAAATGATACAAACATTAAAAGCATTTTGTAGTTAGAACAGGTTAATTGACAAGCACACGTAAGTGTCAAACGCCGAGGCCATTTGTTTGTCGTGATTATTAATTAGTTATTAACTAATCACACGGAAAGAAAATATAAAATAAAACATGTACTTAAAATTGGTATAGGTTTAACAAAAGCAATAAGTGAAGGTACTCTACTATTTAATTGAGGGTCAACTGGTTGTTAAAAACAAAATGGAGTCGTTTGAGTCACGTTCCACGCTTCTGGGTGGGAAATTCGCAATTAAGGAAGTTTTCTACCGTAGAAATATTTGCTCAAAGCTTCAAATTACGTTAATAACAACTTCCACATTTTGATAAAGGTTTGTAATGTTGCAGAATTGATTGGAAAAGAGAAAAGCACTGAAGTGATATCGATTGATTCCAATTGATATCTTAGAAATGATTTGCCCTTTGGTTTGAACTTCCTAATAACGAAATCCATCTCACGATTTGCATTGCATATTGCAATTTCGAACCTTTCACCTCACGACTTCAAGTTTCTATAATTTTTTGAAGGGATACACTTTTGGTGAATGTTTCATTAAATCAATTTATTGATTTCAAATCGAATTCAACCGTTAAAAACATAGACAACTTAATCTTAATGCAAATATTCTTGAAATCTGTGTGGGCAGCAATCAAGGAGTGCACTCGAATTAAATTCATTTTCCTAATATCACCTCTAAGACCAATTAAGGACGTTAGAAACATGAATGTAAGAATCTGTTGCATCTTTAAGTGTACAAAAACTCATTACCTGCGAAGCAATTTGAATGAATTTGTCAATTATATACTAAATGATTTAATGCTAATAAAACGAGTGTGAGTTGCAGTGTGATATTATTGAAAGAACAAATCTGACACTTCATGTTTGAATTATAACTAACCAAATTCATACAAATTGAAGTAAAATTTCAAAATTTCTTTACGTAAATGCATAAAATTAGTTAATATTTATATGATAGCAATAAAATAAAAGAGTAAAATGTCTCTTAAATAGCGATAAATGAATAAACATCGGAAACGTCCTCTTACCCTTCCAGCATTACGAGTTAACCTCGAGTTAACCGAGTTAATGTCAATATTTTCCAAATTTTTTTTCCAGCTCAAATTAAACTCTAATATTACAAAAATAATATATCAAAGTTTCATAAACGTAAAAGCTTTCTAAGTGACCACATTTTTAATTTAAATTTTATTAAATGTATGCAGGCTACATGGGTACCACAAACTTTAAACGCGTTTTTCTCGGGACAAAATTGTTCAATCAGTGCGTACCAATAGCTCAGTCAAATCTAAAGTGATGGACTTGAAATTTTAAATTTATATTTATTAATTGTTCAAGAGTATTTGGAAAGATTTTTGTTTTTCTCTTGCATGCTTCAAGTGTTATTAACAAATTTCTAACAATTTTCATATCTCTCTTCAAAAAACATCCATTTTTACAAAAATCAACATAAAATAAAAAATATCTTACGTAATCCTGTGGCTGTTATTATACTTGATTGAAATGTGTTCAATTTATGACTCTATTGTGAAGGTTGTATAAGTTATGGGGTCAATCGCACAGTAAGAACTAGGAAAAAGTTGTCTCAAAGAAATGATAATGAATTTTAGAGTTACCTATCAATAAAAATTGATAAATAATTACAAAATCTATGTGGCTCGACACTCTAAGGATTCTGTCGCTTGCTTTTGAGTATCTAAGTGTACCTTTTCAATTAGATATTCGGCTCAATTTTACCAAATAAAGTTGAATTTCTGGTGAACTAAAATAAATTTTCACCCGAAATTCTTTAAGATCGAACAAAAATTTTGGTCACTAGTTTAATGTGTCACCAACCACCTCATCTAATTGAACTTGTCACACAGTTTGATTGGCTGAGACAAATGGTTTTGAAAAATTCAAAATAGTTTCATGTGTATGATACAGGGAAAAAACAAAATCCACTTAATTTTAGTTCGTGATTAAGCCTTCTTGACGTTTGTTTGACACTTCTCGTGGTTTTCACTTGACATTTTTTTGTGGAATTCGGGAGAAATTTTTCATTTTTCAAAAATTTTTACAAATTTTTTTGTAATTCCTTCAAAAAATTTTTTGATGTCTTCATGAATTTCACTTCGAATTATGAAAAATTGGAAAATTTTAAAAATGACAAATCGAAAATAAATCTGCAGGTGGAGCTTTTGACACAAACTGTCCACCACGTGCTACAAATCGCAATTTTTCAACATTTGGATCGCAGTCTTCAGATTTTCCAAGACGATTCTTAAGACACTGAGGTCCTGAAGCGTCTCAAGTGGAATTTGCATATCTACGATTGTTTATCAACACAGGAGCGCTACTTGAACATGTTCCTGACAATTCCTTGAATCCTCGGAACAGGATGACGTCCAACTCGAGATTTCATGGTGAATTAAAGAAAATTTCACTTTTCCTGCGTGTAGGCAAAATAGAAAGGACTTTCAATTTTACGCCACCCTCTTGCGTAAGGGCGAGCCGGGTGAAGTTGTGAATTTGTCGCAATTCTTTGTAGAATCGTTCGAGCACCATGTGTTCGAGAATTGAATGTGTTGTTGGGTGTAAATTCCGTTTTTCGAGGGTTCAAAATTGAAAAAACATGCAAATGAAAGTGAAATTCACATTTCACTGACCACACGTTGAATTGAAAACTGTGTGACCAACAGCACACCCAGAAAAATGTTCGTTTTTGTTTATTTCAAATTCCAGCACGACTAAACGCAAATCCAAGTATTTTCGGATTTAATTAACAAAATCAAATGTAATTAAGTTAATTTTAAAGGTGATAGATAGTGAAACGAAAACGTATCACACCTCCCTCGAGGCTCTAAATTAAGTGAAATTACGAAAATTACGAAAAATTTAAAAAAATTACAAATTATCGCAAATGAATGAAATTTTTTCGAATCGAATTAATTAAAAACCTGCTGTGGGTGGAATTTTGTTTGTTTTTTGTTTGTTTTCTAAACATTCAACTCCCCGTGGGAGCAGCAATTTATTGGGTAATTGGAAAAATCCTTGTTATGTGGATATTTATTTTCACAATTTTGTTGAGAATGCAATCAATTTGTTTGTTTTATCAATTTTAGTTGGTTTAAAGTTGAATTGATTTGGTAATAAAGGAATGAATCGAGTCCTGTACGTTTTACTTCATTGGGAGAAGATCATTTTGCAGCGGCTGAAACCTTTATCTATCAAATTGTGCAAGGATCTGTTCAAAAATCCTTTTAACTGAAAAGAAAAACGAGAAAGATTGAAAATGTTCATCTGCCATTTTCGAATAAAGGAAGAATTTACAAAAAGGAAAATTTCAAATGTGACTGTACTTTGAATGACGCACAAGAGGCGTCTCAGTGCAACGAATTTTGGCCAAGCGAATGAATAAGAGGGCAGAGGGAGACGCAGAATGGACGGGAAAAAAGGATTTTTGTCTTCTGAAAAATGACGTGTCAGTCAAAAAGGACAAGGTTTGATGTGAAGCTGACGGGAGTCCCGCACCGATCCAGTCGGAAAGGTAAGGGTAAGCCCATTCCCAACCATTTTCCACATTCATTCCAGGTAAGCATTAATCTCATTGGACAGTGAGTAAAATGAAAAAAATATGAAAAAATTTTTTTCCATGTTCAAAAAATAAAAAATTTCTTCAAATCCGTCGAATCCATGACACATGAAAAATTGAGCAATCACTCATGTGCTCGGATGTGAACCCTCTGCGTTCTGCATTAGCCGGGTCACAGCAGTCTGGGAGTAAGTTGATGTAGCGTGTGTGTTGAATGTGATTTTGAACAAATAAAATTAAGTTTCTTCGAAAAACATTTTGGGATTGGTGTGTTTTCGAAATTTTCCAAGAATTTCGGAGAAAAATTGAATTTATCACGAATTAAGTCATCAAAAATCGAATCAACTAAAGTTGAAAATTGAAACTGAAATCTTCATGCAACTTCCTCGTTGAATCAACGCCAACTGCTAGGAAGGACGCGATTCATTTGTTATGAGGAAAATTATTAGAAAAATTATGAGAGAAAAGTGTCGAATGCAAGACGCGATTAATTTTGTTTCTGTGGAGAAAATTCGAATTCGAACGTGGAAATGTCAAGTTGGGGAGAAAAATTTTCCTTTTCCGGTACACTTTTCTATTTTCATGGATTTTTTTGTTAATTTTATTTTAACTAATTTTGTTTGTTTTGCATAAATGTAATTTAATTTTATTCCAGTGACGTCATTTTGATTGTTTTCTGGGAATCATCATTTAACTCTTCGATCCCCCTTGACATATCCATTCAATGTTTCAAATTCAATTTTTGGAAACAATTCAATCGACAATTATAAAAATATGATTTCTAGTGGAAAATAGATGGCGATTGAGTACACAAAGGACTTATGGAGTTAGGTAGGCTACATATATTCATGGATAAATTAAACACTGGCTTGTTGTAATAGTATCGAGATTGTTCATTTTCTAATCAACTGACACTCTTTAACACCTTAAAGTTTGCTTCAGGGATTAACTTCTTTAGTCGTTTGGTGGACCATTACATGTTCCTGTGTTTCTGCAGGACAAATTTGTTGAAAGCAATTATCATACTTAATTAAATAAGAATTTTCAGGTTTTTGCATCTTTCATTCAGGGGTAGTACTGAACAGCAAAATATCTTATTTATTTTTGTTTAGGCATTGGTATATGGTAGGTACCTATAGATAATATAATTATGTTACTTGCCATATAAAATTGCATTTTTAGAATTTCCAACTAAATTTTCTCAAAAACTGTTTAGGATACAGAGCTGAAATTTTTACCAAATGTACCTAGATAAGAATGTTTCCAAAATATGGTTAAAAGATAAGGACTGTAAATTTGCAAAAAGCTCAAGCAAAATTATTTTTCTTATTAATCTACTTAAATACTTTGTCCCTGAGCGTATCAAAACAAAAATTACACTGATTATTCAGGAAAATATAATTGATTTTTGACATACATTTTAAGCTACTAGCATATTCAGTTTAAGCGTTAAGTGTATCTGAAGTTGTTGAAATAAATAGTCCGCCACAGGTAACTATATGGATCCTTGTTCCTCTTTATAAAATCAAAGTTGTACATTATATTACAAAATTATTAGCATACTAATTTGAAAATGATCTAATGGAAAACTGAGTCACAATTTTCATTTATTTCCTGACGCAATTTTCAATAATTCCGATTTGAATAAGTGACATCATTCAACTAGTGTTGATTTCATACATTCAATCGAGGTTTCAATTCAATTAATATTTGTATTTGAATTTTAAAAACATTTTTCCTTATTTCCGGTTACAACATTTCTATTAATTGTAAGAAAAGTTATACATTTAAGGAGTGTAGTCCTGTAACTTTGTTTCAAAATCCTTGAACTTTAAAATATGAAAACACGACCACAGGAAGCAGAAAAGGTTGAAGTGTTGGTAATGAGGAGTGAAAAATTGTTCCGGCGGCAAATTGGTTTCCGACTCCTCATTTCTTCGGATTTTTCTTGAAATTATCGTAATTCTAAATGTCAAAATCGTTGAAAGGATCATTGTCGAGATGACCACCCATGTGAGATGTTCAAGTGTCAAATCAAGTTTGAATCACAAAATGACATATGATGCTGCACCATTCATAACGTCCCTAATTCGGATTCTCTTTATCTCACCAGAAGCAAAACCAAAACAAGATCCGACCAATATCCATAAATCTTCCAGGATTCGACCTAACACTCACTTTCACTTGTTAACACAAATACTTTCTAGAGCCGAGGACCACGAGAGACAGCACACAATAGCAAGGGGACAGGCCTACTTAACCTTTGCATCCCTAAGGAGCAGAGTGCGATGAGTAGCTTGTCTTCGATTGGGTACTTTCACAAAATTTATTACAATTTTTTGTCCACTGGTTTTTACTTTCTTTCTCAAACGACTTTTGGTTCGCAATCAATTTTACACGCAATTAGTCGGTATAATAACTGAAATCATGTGATAAGGACAGAAGACAATGGGATTATCTTTCAACTTGAATTTTGTGATTTATTATAAATGCGAGTTTTGCATTCAATCTTGGTTGATCAGTTCAAATTGAACTCGCATTTGATTCGTGATATTTCTCTTATTAGGTACTTGATATAACGAGAACATAATGAGATGATCATCTGGTTCTCTATCACTTTTAATTATAATAATAAACAAATTGAAATGCAAAAAAATCTTCATTTGAAGTAAAAGTTGCACAGGTTCTATCGATTTCATGAAAGCTATTTCAAGTTTTACACCTTTGACACTTAATTGAACTTGTAGAAGTCATAAAAGGAATTAAGGAATATAAAGATTCTTGAATAGTTTTGAATTTTAAATGTTATCGAAATGTAAATGTTTTATTTGATGATCTTAAATCTGATTCAGACATGGCAGCGTGTTTCAAATCGGAAATCAGTTATTCAGAATATTTTACACAAAAATTGAATTTATTAAATTTTAATCAAAAAAATTAGGCAAAAATTTACAACACAATTTTGGTAATTGATAAATCTATAAGAATTGCTTTAATTTCTGTTTTTTGCCATTAAAACTTCAATTTGAAGTGAATAAATTTTTGTGAAAGATGATCTTGTGTTGCATAAATTCAATATTTAACTTGAAGCTCACCTTATTCACGTCATTCTCCAAGTATCCTGCGTTCCATGAGAGATGATTTTCAGTTATCAAAAAACTTTCAACAATTTACTTGAAATTATTTCAATTTTTAACCACTTATCACCTGTAACTCCTCAAATGTACCACAGTCCATGAAAATTTTAAATTATTTTCTCAGTTTTCATACAGAACATGAGAAACAATTGATAAAATTTCAAATTTTATTCACAACTTTTAAAAGAACTTCAATTCTTTGCAACTACGAGTCAATAAAAATCAAAAAAATCCGATTATTGAACTTTCATTTCCCGGGAAAATATCAATTCAATTGGAAATCCTTCCGCAACAAATTGTTTAAAATTCGATTTTGTCAACTTTCGACCACTTGAAATTCGTTCAATCCTACTGTCACCCAAGTAACCCACAAATTTGCACTGAGTTATTAGTGATAATTCATTGAATCCACAGTAATAACTATAATAAATTTGATTTTACATTCAATTTATTGAAAATCATGATTTTCAAATTTTCAAATTTGAATTTGACTTTAATCCAGTTTGAAGAAAAACCAAATTGTTCACCAAGTCTCCTGATGTCACCCGCACACGATCACGAAAACAATATTTTTGATTTATTTCAATTTCAACAATTACATTCAACTTGACACTTAGCACAATTGAATCAATTCCATTGTCATCATGATGAAGAAAATTTTTCAAAATTTTCTTATTTTCCACAAAACAAATTCAGAAAAATCTCGAATTCCGCGGATACGTGCTTAAACCGCCAACGTTTCACTTTGACTAGTTCGAATTAATTCAAATCGAAATCGTATCTGAGCATCAATACGAGTGATACACACACACAATTGAAGCGATGACAATTTTTTACTGTTTCCATGTGTGTTTACATAGACACTATGTACTTGAGCTTTTCCCAACAACACAAACAACAAAAACAACGAGTGAACAAAATGAAAAAAAACGTTTGTATTGTTCGAAAGGACGAAAAAATAAACCACACACACACACCCAAACCCAATGCACGTCACTATAGTGAAGGAATGTGTTCACACAAACACACACAATTGAATTTTAAAAAATTTCTATTCCCGACATTCTCTCACTGCACTTCGATTACGTTTGTGTTCGTGATTGAATGATTCGAAAATGGTCCGTCGTGAAACCGCCACCGTCGCGTGATTTCTTCGAATGATCTGCAACTCCACAATTCACGATTCTGTTCCGTTCCGTTTTGATGGAAGGCACCAACTACACTGACTCAGGAGTACAAGTGTACACTCAAACCGTGACATGAACACACTACGCACTGGACAACGGAGCTTTTGTGATCGCTAAGCACTTCGAATTGAAACACAAAAGCCAAAAATAAGCACACAATCAAAACGTTTTTTCTTATATACCACAAGTTTATGGGGGTGCACACATATGCAATTCGAATTTTTTAAACATTACGTGTGAGGGAAATAGGAAATTACTGTAGTGTGAGAAGGAAAACACCAATTGCGTGTATGATTCGAAAGTGAAACCCACCAAAAGTCGTAAATCATTTACACAAAAAAGACGCAATTATATCTTCATCATTGTCTAATCATCATTAGCACGCCCACTTCGAACACAAGTGCACAAATGAAATTCATTTCACTCACCTCTATATGAGTCACAATGAGTGCGAGAGAAAGAAAGCACAAACGCATAACACAAAATGGGTGGAGCCTAATCCATTTTCCCTGTGTAACACAGAAACTTGTTGTGCAATTCGAATGTCATTCGTTCGCTTGCACTTGCTTGTGTGTGAGTTCCGAATTTTCTTGTGTTTTCAAGGATTCACAAGGATTCGAAATTGAACTCAACTATTTTCGAATTCATCTAACGACGTGGTAATTTCGTGTTAAATTTTTGTTTAATTGATCTTGATTTTTCCCGAATTTCCCAAAAGTTTTTCCTGGAAATCGTTCAATTAAAGATTTGTCTCGTTGAAGTCGTTGAAATTTTGTAGTCAAGTTGGGAGTCCTGTCTGTGACGGAGGTATCGATTTGCCGAATTTGGGTCAATGATTAACATGAGAATGCCGACCTTAAGTGGCTAATGAAGAATCTCGTTAAAAGCTACTGTTCTTCTACGCTTCACAGTAGCACAAAAGCATTTAAATTAAACGTAGCGAATTTGTATAACAATGGAGAACGTGTTAAAGTTTAAAATTGCCACCATTTGCATGCCATCAATAACCCAGTGATTAAAGAATCAATTTTTATTATAAAAATGTCGTCAAAAATAATTTAGTATTAATTCACAATCAATGATAGTGGAGAATCAATCAAGATTTATTCGTGAAAATTCACAAAATTTTTATTCACTTAAGATTAACAGAAATTTCCATTGTTTTACAGAATGTTTCCAAACAAACAGAATGTTTCTCTCCCCATTCAACAAACATTTCATCGAAATTTTCTTGAAATTTTCTTAAAATTTTGTTCAAATTTCATTTGTTCAATTTATAAAAATCCTCAAAAAATCCAAACATTCAACACTTGTCGTCGTTTTGTTGTTGTTTTAAGTAAAAATTAAATTTTAATCTTCTACGATTTTTCACCGTTTCGTGTGATGACAGATGAATTATGTTTTTTAATGGATGTTCTTAATTTTCATTGGAAAAATATTCGAAAAAATGCAAATTCTTCATCGTCCGGCATCGGTCGTGGCATTATAAAGTTGTAATCCGATTTTTTTTTGGAAATTTTTCGTTCTGTTTCTTTTTGTTTTTCACATTAATCTACTATTATTCATGTTTTTCAAATGTTAATTCCTCTTGAATTTTTTAATTTCAAATTTTCCCATCTTGAATTCATAACAAATTCATTTATAAGAGTCCACAATATGGGATTGTTCAATTTGCAACTTGGTTCCTTCAATTAACAACCATTCAATGCTGCTAGTGCTGAATACAAGTACATCCAATTCCTATTGATCTTCAAAACATGATCTAATATAGGTACACAGACTGCCAGAGTCTCGTTTCATTTAAGAATCTTGAGATCCTTAAGAAACTTTCATGAATTTGAAGACAAGACAAATTATCAAGAATTGAAATTGAAATTGGCAAAATTTCATGTTTCAACAGGTTAAGCAGACTCCCAGCATTACCACGTGATTTAAACTGATTTCCACGTGTTGAAATCAACTGGGAAATATGCAAATTAGTTGAAAGAAAAAATTCCGCAATTCCTCCAATCGATAGCACTGTATAAGTAACTGTGTAACAAATCAATCGAGCTTAAAGCACACAAGGAAACCATTTTGTTTTTGTTCAAATTTGAAATTCATGAAACAAAATAAAATGTCGGTTGTGGTCAACAATTAATTTCGTGTCGCATTTTAAATGAATACAACAAAACGCATATGTGTGTAGGCGCAAGAACTCCAAATCGGGGACCATTGGACAACATTCAATTGGAGGAGACCCATATTTTTTCTGCAACTTTTCATCAACTCCAACTCGACCACAAACACAACAAACTCCACTGAATTGTATCCGTTTTTTCATTATTCAACTTTTGTTGATCATTTCAATTCGCGTGTGTGGTGTGCATTGAATGAAAAATGGTGGAAACGATTAAAAAAAATTTTCGTGTTTGTATGTAAATCATTTGGAAAAAACAAAAATCTCGGAAAAAATAAGAAACTGGTAGTCAAGTTAAGTAAATTGATTCAAATCGAATTTTAATGTAAATGAATTTTTCATTTTACGGATTTTTAGCTTTTTTCGTTAAAGAAATCTTTCAAGTTTGTCTTTTAATCCATTCCATTTTTGGTTGAATTTCTTTAAAATTCCCTTTCCGGTTGGATGCCGGTTCAAGTTTTGTTAAATATTTTATTCTTTTTGATGTAGTGTTGATTTGAATAATTTTTCAAAAATCTTTTATTTCTTCAACCGAACGAAAATAAATAATTTTATAAAACACAACAGAACTTGTTCTCTGATTTTTGATAATGAAATTCTGTTGAATTTTTTCATTTTCAGTTTTCGTCTTCGATGGATTTTTGATAACGCAGCGTCCATTTTCAAAATGGCTCCCCGATTGTCCACAAAATTTGATTTGTTTTTTCTTAATACTTTTTCTGCTCCACAAATACATTGATTCGTGTCTCGCTGGCGTTGATGAATCAAGGATAATGGAATGAGTTTATATACATCAAGGAGCTTCAGTTGTGCTTCTGCGCTTTCAGACCCCACTGAAGCTCCTCCTTGCTTCACACATTTGTGTTCGTGTTTCAAAATTACTTATTCCATTTCATAGTATTCCTAGGAACGAGCATTGCATTGTGACACTCGACTTTTAAATATTCAAAAAATTTTCATTCAATTCAATTTGAAGTTTTAAAGTTTTAAGTCCTGGAATTCAGTCAATTCAAATCACCTGACATGCAGGTGGGTGGGCGACATCACCACCATCATCATCATTATCATCATTACGTCAAGGACAAACACAAAAACCATCACGAATTAAGGACATTTCCAGGACAATACACCGCGGGACAGAATTTGCAACGAAAGGATAACAATTGATAAGAAGGGAATTCATTTTGTTTTGACGAAAAATGCAAATTTTTTGGTTTGGAATTTTTCGCAAAGTGTACTGTCCTTGGCAGTTGTAGATTTTCGTTGTTATCCTTTTACGTGATGTGACTAAAGGGATGATTTGACCAATTATCGTTATCCCTGCATGGTTTGTTTGAAACAGGTCGATTTCAAGGATAACGTGGTCAAAGAGTTCTTTTGTTGCGAACTTGAGGAATTTTTGTGAATTTTGTGCGGAAAATTTTGGTTTTATTGGTGCACTGATGTGTCGCCATTGTGATCAGTTACGGTTTGGAATTCGTCTCAACCAGGCACATCACCTGCTATCACTTCAAATTTCCTAGAACCTCAAACATCATTTCTGATCTGTTCCATTTGTGAAAACTTTTAAAACAGATCATGAGAAAGCAACACTCAGTGTTCACAATTCGCTGTGATTGCGATTCAAGGTCGTCAGCCATTTTGTTATTTTTTCATTTCAAATTTTTTCCCCAAAGTAATTTGACGAAAATTGATTTGTCTCGTTCGTGTGTTTTGAATCATGTGTCACTCAGATAAATAACTTAAAATTTTTTTTTCGTAATTTATTTTTACGGTATTTATTTCAAGCATTTTACAAGTTTTTAATAAATTTAATAAATTTTTTCTTTATCTCATTTTGATAAATATTAAAATATCGGCGTTAATGGATAAATTTATAAAAATTTGTCACCGCATCCAACGGGTTTGGGTTTTTGACTTATTAATTTATTTGTTGGTTGGATTGTGACAAGACAAATAAATTAAATTTTTTCTTCATCTTCTTGACTTATCTCAATTTTTTCTCGTTGATTTTCAATGAATAAATCGATGTCAATGAGAAACACATCACATTCGTCGGTTGTTCTGTGATTGATTGGTTGGGAAATGTAAAAAATAAATAAAAATGTTTTGAATTCACTAAAAAATAAAAATTCTCTTAACGTTTTCAAAATGTTGCATATTAATTAAAAAATTTGAAAACACTTTCCTTTACACTCGTATCGATTGCTGGAGTGATTAATGATTGTTTTGACGAATTTGGGGCTTCCCAATTGAGGGGAGTCGTATTGATTTTTGTTTTTCCTTTATTTACAAATTCCTTTGTCAGCAAATTTCAGAGTTTCCTTATTGAATTTCGTTTTTTAAAGTTTTTACAACTTTTAAAAATGAACTTTCAGGACTTGCACATATGAAATTTTACTTCAACTACATTAAATGTGCGTTAAATTTCCTTAATTTCTAATTTAGAAATCGTGAAAAATTCGTCTGGAAAATTCATTTACCGAACAAAAATCATGAAAAATTTGCGAAATGCACGCACACACTTATACGGCGTTCCATTGTCATCCTGTCCCTTCGAATACAACCAAACTACACCATCCTGCCTTATAGCCGACACACGAGATCTGCAATATCGATTGGATTCACACGAAGGACATTCAAACAGGACTCCGATTGGAACTGAAATCCATACGTGACACTCATCCAATTACACATTCCCGCCAATTGCAGTGCGAATGTGAAAAAGTTTTAATTTCATCACATGTAGATGGCGGCAATTGTTATCGTACGATTCAAATTTGAAATTAAAATCGATTAACGAAAATTAATGACGGGATGAAAATCAATAATTCGAATTTTCCTTCATTTCCATTTGCGAGGTATTTTTTAATTTGTTTTCGAAAATTTGGTTCAAGGTTCATTCACACATTTCAAGAATTTCACATTTTCCTCGTAACAACTGACAGCTGATATCCAAATTACCCTGTTGATGTGAATTTTAAAGGGATTTTCGAAAAAAAGGATGAATGAATATTTGACACAACACAACTTTAGGGGAGGCTTTTTCCAAAAGGATCATTTGTCATTCTGTCTGTCGGTGAAGGAAAGGTTTCCGAGTTGAAGAAAACTGTGTCGCTTTAAAATTTTCAAATGTTTTGGAAATTCCACGACACAACATTTTTTTGTGAAAAAGGATTCAAAACATAAAAATTCATTTATCACTTTGGGCGCCAGATTAACTTTTTGAAGTTTGAGACGAAAGGACGACAGGACGTTTGGCAGTTTTTCCGTTTTCAAGAGAAACTTAATAAGTGGGTGGAAATGTTTGCATCAAATTTTCTTGTTAATTAATGTAAATATTCTAATTAGGAAGAGTATCCTGTTCCGTTCGTCCTTTTTAGCTTATGATTAATGGAATTTCACATCGACTTCATAATTGTTGCGTTCAAAGACTTCCACCAATTAGAAAACGATGAAATTGTTAATTCACACCGAAATGTGTGATGTAGGTGTGTGTAATAAAAATGAAAACTTTGCTCCAGTCAAACGCTAGCCGCGTTAGAAGTGAAACTTTTTATGGAACAGCAAAACTGTCAACAAGAGAACTTTGCCCAACGACTATTCTCGGCATCTTCTCTTTGTGCGAAATCTTCGTATAATCTTTCTATCGGAAAAAAACTCAATCTGAAGGAGTATCACTTCACAGTTACTGCAAACACATTATGATGATCCTCGGACAGTATTAAATACTTTTCATAAATGAATCCAGAATTCATGAATTAAAGTTGTGTGTGTGAGAATACGAAATTTGTTTTGGAACGAATCACAGGGTGGATAAAAGATTTTTACTTGACGACAAGGTGACCATTATCTTAACGTTAAAAGGTTTTATGGAGTTTTTTTCCAAAACCAAACTGGAGTCACATAAATAATTTTTGAACCGATTCTCGAAATAAATCAACCGATACAGATCATAAAGCATTTTAATAGCCATAAATCGATGAGTTGCGACGAATTATCATACAAATGTGAAGATTTGAGGTTCCTTTGAGTATTATTTTTTGTTATGTAAGAATTAATTAGCGTAGAGTTCCGATAAACCGACGTCAAAGGGTTTGATTTATTCGGAGCAGAAAATTCAAATTGTGATCTTGACCTTCATGTGATGAGAGTTGAGAGGCTTACAAGAGATTTTATGTGAACTAAATGAAATCCACCCTCGTGTTTTGAATATTAGGGTAATAAATACCGAAACCTACAGCGACAGAAAACCCATCCAAACGGAAATAGGTTTTTGATAAATACCTAAAAATTCTGAAAATGCAAAAGTAGCATTTTTATTTTGTCATAAAAGTAAATGATGAATTGCCAATCGTCACACGAGTTACATTAGGTAGGTATATACCCTCCGAAAAATGATGGTAAGAAAAATGTTGCTTCTGGTTGGTTTCTCGACTTTTTGACACTTCTCAAGCGGCACACGCAACGTTCACCTTGTTCAGAATAATGGCGGAGTTAACCTGAATACTGCTATATTCATAAATTATCCCTGGAACAAGAATTTATCGCCCTAAATAGTTAAATAAACGAAATATGAAAAAATGAATTCGACTCTCAATAGGGTAAGCTTTATAGCGCATTTTGAGCTTTCGTCATGTCACACAACAAGATGGCGTCAATGTGTCATCGACGATATCAGAGATATCACATGAATTAAAGCGCAGTCCACATGATGAGCGTAATTAATGCCCTCGTAAATAACGACAAAACATGGTTTTGGAAGACGCCGAAAAAGTTAAAGCATGAATATTTTCTAACCATTAAAAACACTCGGAAGTGATTTATAACTTTATTTCGTAATTAATGCGACGATTTAAAATGATTTTTTCTGTATGTGATTTTGTTCATTTCACAACGATCGTCGATTTTGTTTGTTGGTTGTCGGTAGCGGGATGGTTGTTAACAGAAAATAAAATCTCTTAAATGCCCATTTCGGGGCATATATCACCTGGATTACCTGAATCAAGTCGGAGGACTCACAGTCTTCGAATGATAAACGTCTGGGTGATAAAGCCACAGGACTAAGATTGTCATGATCGACTTGGAGTTGAACCAGTCCTCTTCGGCGTTTTATGGAAACATCTCGTTTTCGTGTTTCACTTCTCTGCTGTGTCTGATGTGAAGCCGCTGTGTGACGATGACCTCAAGGGAAATTCTCGTAAATTTGTTTTCTGCAAAATAAGTTATTTATCTTCTTCTTTTAGTTAATTTTAATTTGTCAGTTTTTTCGATTTTCTTCAAAGTCAAAAATGTTTCAAAATATTTACCAACTAGACTAATCATTACAACCATCAAATAACAACTGTCTTGGAATCACAAATGATTCAATATTGTACTTATATCTCCTAACAAGGTGAAAGCGGAATCAATGAAATAATCCTTTTAGGGTAACTTTACAAATGTGAAAATTTACAAGAATTTTTTTTTTGATTTAAACTACACCCTGAAGTTGTAAAAACAATACCTCAAAGTTTCATAAAAGGAAGGTCTCTGCAAGTGCCTGCATTTTTAATGCAAATTTTATTGAATGTATGTGGGCTACCAAGGCGCCGTAAACTTTAAACGCGTTTTCTTGGAACAATATTTTGTGAAGTGTACGACCCGATATCTCGATCAAATCTCAAGTGATTGCCTTGAAATTATAACTTTATATAGATATCTAATTAGTTTATCAATAGAACTTGGTAAGATTTTTGGTGCAAGCAATCTTATTAACAAATTTGTGACAGTTTTTAAAATTGAAAGCCTATTAAAATCTCATAAATTAATATGAGTTCAAAGTCAAAAAGGTTTCTTTAAACTGATTTAATAATCAATAGAAATGTTTTGATTCATGATTTTGAAAATTATAGAAGTTATTGAGTGCGTTACACAGTAAAGAACTTGGAACAAGTTGTCACAAAAAACATACCGTGAAACCATCATTTTAGTTTTAATAGTCTTTGTATTTACACACAAAAAGTACCAAAAAGGAATACAATAAAAACATTTTTACAAAACTCCAATATCTTGTATAGTTTAGCAGGGAAAAATCCACAAATTTTGGCTCATAGAATAGCCTGTTCATAGAACAGAAATCAGAGAATGTTTGAAGGCATGTGGTTGCCCTCTGATAAACAAATGATCAGCACGACAAACAACTGTTAAATTTCCAATTTTTATTTCATTAAATCATACAGGGTGGCTCTTAAATTTGAAAGGACTAAAATTTTGTGGAGGTTCGTAAATTTAGAAAAAGTAAAATTTGCGTAATTTCCCAAGCGGTGTAATCCTCGAGTGATTAAGAAACTTTGAATGGAATCCAGTGGAATCATTAAGGGATGCAAGCAAACATTGACGTTTTAATGTTACACTGGTGTCAGATGTTGCCACCATCCATCCTCCACCACTCAGAGTTTGAAGTAATTCTGCGGTGATTCGTTTGAGACGAAACTTTTCATTACAAAATTTTGTTTTTTCTTTTTTGAAAAACGTAAAACCAAAAAAACAAAAAGTAAAAAAAAAATCATTTTAACGACTTTAATTAAAACAAACGAAACTTCAATGATAGCGAATATTAAAAAGTTTTTTAATTCAAAAAATTTCATAATTAAATTCGGAAAAATTCCCTTTAACTGACGAACAACGAACGAATTATTTCAGTTTTAATTAGTTTTTCCACAGTGCCGCTGCCTTTTCTTCTTCTTATTCATCAGTTATAAATCGTAGATATAGGTATGTGTGTGTTTTATTTAACATATGATTATGTCATGATTTGCATGTCGCTTAAAGTTCGCTGGAGTCATTCATTATGCGCGAGACTTTGCAACTTGTCAGCGGTTCGTGAAGACGAATTGAAGAAACAGATTCGAAACGTCTTGAGTTTGGATAAGGATCTCCTTGTACGGTGGTAGGTCACGAATCGTGGTAATTAAAAACCGAGTGAAGTGAAATAAGTTTGTGATTTCAAGGTGCAAGGTTTTGGTAACCACAGGTAATCAAGGATATAATGTCGCTAACTCGGAATCAGATTGAACTAGGGCATGTGCATTAAGGCTATCGATAGAGCTGTCACGGTGAGTGCATGTGACGGACGCCATTCAACTGAGAATCCCTTTTCGTCCTTATTTCCCTGTATTTCCCTCAATTTTTCTGATTAGATTTCCAACGCTGTGCCATTAAAACAGCTGCACTTTTCCTGCCAATGTCACATGAAAAACCCCCTACTACATGGAATGCATTCATTTTCCTCTAACCCCGATGCATTTTGGGTGTTGCACAGTTGTCAGACGTCGTTGGACCTATCGATTCTTCATTTTTCATTTTCTTCGTCAAAGACAAAATCAACCCGGTCAATCTTTTGTTGTTGATTGCATTCATTCCGGTCGGACTGGGTATAATTTTACAAAACCATTTGACCTGAATTCCAGTTTACAGCCAGTTCAATTTGCAAGACAGTTCGCGATAATTACCTTCTCGGAAGTCAAGAACACTAAAACCTTAACCCCTTGCCGTTTGTTTACTGTAAATAAAAGGATAATCCTACAACCCTTTTGCTGGCAATAACCTTATTCAAAAATCATCCCTTAAAATCCTTTAAACAAGGACACTCGCCTACAGTCCTTGCGAATTGTTTACACTTTATTGACGTAATTAGTTGCGATTTTACAAGGTTCAAGAGTTGAAAACCTTCAACCCTTCGGTGGTATAATATTTTCGTTTTGCGAATTTTTACGATATTCTGGAATTTTGTTGTTGATGGAGGCGGTATATGAACGACAACAACAAATCCACCCTGAAATTCATATTGGTACGGATATAACGGTCTTTCTTGGAATTTCAAAGAGTTACGACACTAAAGTCAAAAAGTTGATGGCTTTGTTTGGTGACACTAAGGTTTGGAGGCGTAGAATTGGAAATTTTCGACATTAAGATGAATTCTGTCCTGTTATAGCTAACTGTTTACTGTCAATCAGTAAAATTTAGAAGAAAATCCAAATTTTATTCTGGTTTTTATTTGGTCAAAATTGGATAATTCTCTGAGGGTTTATAGTTGATTGAACTATACTAAAAAGATTATACCGATTGCCTAAATTGTTTCACTTTAACCCCTCATAACTCTAAACTTCGTTTTTAAATTTATATGATTTTTATACACAATTATGTACCTGTTTCAGCCTTTCTAATGAAATACTAATTACGATTCTACTACTTGTAGTTTTAAGGATATCAGAGTTCGGATGAAAACAATCAGAAATTCAACTTGGTCGCGATCAATTTTCACTGTTTCAATGGGTGAATCCTTCAATCCATCAAGCCTTTATTAAAATTATTTCTCAAGGATGCCATGCCAGAGTCAAATTTTGTGACAAGTGTCAGAGTCAAATTTTTGCATTTGTATTGAAATTTGTTTGTATTTTGTGCAGTGTTAATCATGCCGCAGTCAAGAGTGCGTCAGACGAGTTCGGAGTACAAAGCGCTGAAGTCTCATGGGTACACGTTGCTGTCGTCCTTGGGGCAAGGGAGTTACGCGAAGGTTTACTTGGGAGAATTCAAGGAGAGGGAGAATGGCGAGGCGGGTATGTTGGCATGCAAGGTGCTCGACACGATGCAGACACCGAAGAAGTTCACCATGAAGTTCCTTCCGAGAGAGCTGAAGATTCTCGCTAAACTCGACCACCCGCATATCGTCCACATTCACAGTATTTTTCGGCGCAAGCACAAGTATTTCATTTTCATGCGACACGCAGAGAACGGAGACCTGCTGCACTTCATCATGGCGAATGGCGTCGTTCACGAGAAACAAGCGCGGGTGTGGGTGAGACAGATAGCTCTTGCCTTGCAGTACCTGCACACGAAAGAGATCGCGCATCGGGACTTGAAGTGCGAAAACATTTTGGTGACGCAGAACTACAACGTCAAGATCTCGGACTTCGGGTTCTCTCGGTTTGTAGTGAACAAGCAGCGTCGTCGAGAGGAGAGTGAAACGTTTTGCGGATCTCTGTCCTACGCTCCTCCAGAGATTATCAAAGGAAAACCGTACTACCCGAAAATCGCCGACATGTGGTCGTTCGGAGTGGTCGCATTCATAATGCTCAACAAGTCGTACCCGTTCGATGACAAAAACGCCAAATCACTGTACAATGCTCAGGTGCACAAGAACTGGCGGTTCCGGTCGAAGTACGCTCACAAGTACTCTGAGGAAGTCAAGAAGTTGGTGTGTAATCTCTTGGAGCCGGTTCCTTCCAAACGGTACACCGCTGAACAGGTCATCTCCTCGAACTGGATCGCGATGGACTCTCAACTCACCACTCTGAGCACCTATGAGTATCAAGCTCTTTCCAGAGCACTCGAGGAGAGTGCAAACATCGGAGCCAACTTCTCGTCCAGTGAATCCGCAGGGAGACGCCGCACCTCCTCGTACCTAAGGAACAGACTCAGCAGCAAGAACCAATTGATGTTCTACAAACAGTTCCAGGACAATGACCTAGCTCTGATCAAGTCCGAGTTGAACAAGCGGCGCGAGAGCTGATCGCCATGACATTTCGATGACTCACATGATTTAATTGAAAAATTTATCGTACGTTGACGCAATGAGGTGTATTCCGTGAATTAGTGTTAGTGACTCAATCTCAGCGTGAGTGTGTGAAGGGGAAATTCTGAAAAACTTTTGATTTCTCGATTTGCAACATTGATTTCCGGAACATAACTGTGTAATTAAAAGAAATTAAAATTTCAATGTTTCTCTTTAATTTAAAAAATTATTCTTTTCTTAATTATAAAATTATTAAAAAATGATTTTGAATTTATTTACACTTAAAACTAAAGTTCGAGTCAGTCTTAAAGCTCCCTAAGTTGATTATTTACAAAAAGTTGTGATAAATAATAAAATTTTCTCTTAATTTCCTTAATTAAAAAATTTTTGCTAAAATTGACTTTGCATCGGGCGGATTGCAGGAATTCGTGATTTATTGCTTTTCCGAGTGACATTCCGGCCCTTCATGTGGTTGTCCAGCATGATAATGAACGCACACCGGGTGCACCCTGTGGCGGTTCGGGTCTACGCCGAGTAGACTGGGTTCGTTAAGAGCAGATTATTCCGATGGTTGTGGTGAAGCATTGTCAGGTTATCCCGGTATCCAGGTGTGTTATCCACGTGGTTCTGGTGGTGGTGGTGGTGGTACATGGATTGCATCATCGGGGGTTGATACATTGGGGCAGTCGGTTGGGTGACATTGTTGGGACTGACTGTGAGACTGCACTGTGTCTCCTCGACTGGATCTGGGGTTTGCAAGAGTCTATGGTCCTTCTTGGCCTTCATGCGTCTGTTCTGGAACCAGATTTTGATTTGTCTCTCAGTCAAATTGAGAGCGTGAGCGATTTCAATTCGCCTGCGTCGTGTCAGGTACCGATTGAAGTGGAACTCTTTCTCCAACTCGAGTGTCTGGTAGCGGGAGTAAGTTTGCCTCGTCCGTTTTGAGTCTTTTTGGGTTTCTGTGAGAGAAAAATTTTTTATTAGAAATGTGAAAAATTCAAAATGGCGCTTGTAATTTACCTGATCCGACACCATTTTGAATCCAGTCAAAAGTTACATTTGGTGACGATGCGTTTTGTTTGTTAATCTCCTTCGGGGACAAGGGAGGTGTGCTGATCCCATCAATGACATGCGGATTAGGCGACGTCACGTCCAAAAGGTTGTCATTGGCTAAATCCGGTGTTGTTGTAGCTGTCAGTGGTGACGGATTAGTGTCGAACCCATCTTGAAAATTTGCATGACTCGGCAGTTTTGGTGAACAGCCCACACTGAAGTCGATGTCACTTTTGTTGGGCGATGGAATCGGATACTCGTAGGTGGGTTTCAATTGGTTCCCTGTGGTCTGGTAACCGCCATAGCAGTTCGGATTAGTGTAGTAGTGTTGGACGTGTTGCGGCTGCACTGTGGGTACAGGTTTCGTGAAATAATCCGGAGAGTAGCGGAGCTTCTTCACTGGATTCGTGAGTAATGCCCTGAGTGCTGGAGAGTCATTCACCACCTCTCCAGTTTTCGTCAATTTCCTCTTCAAATTCTTCTCTGGTTTCACTGGACCCACTCGCTCCGGACAACTGTCTGTCGGACTTGGCATATTTCCCTGGTTGTATCCACTCGAAGGAGGCACTTGATTCTGGTATTCACTTTGACTGTAGTTGTATTCACTTCCGTAACACACACTGTTCTGGTATCCATTCCCGCTCCACTCGTCGTAGTGTGGAGTCGGGTAGTATCCGCTGTTGTAATAATTCTGCTGTGCGTAATAATGAGAGTAATCTTGTGTTGTCGTCATTCTCAAGTTTCAAAAACAAAACTCAGTTAAATGAAAACTTCAAATTCAAAAATCACAACCGATCCCGGTGAAAGGTCACAACTGAATGATTCAAAAATCGAAAAATCTCCTGAATATGATCGAATGCGATTTTTTTCTTCAGTTCAGTTTGGCACACGACCGAAAATGTCGTGCATCACTTTTCCACCCTTGAACAATGTCGACACGTCAAAGAGGGATGCACACACACCACTGCATGCATACCCTTCAATTCAATTGTAAACGGTCATATTTTTATTTATTACCATTTGCCTGAGCGGCAGTGCGACACCGCTAGGGAGAGGGAGAGAATTTCGCACAGGAACGCATCGCGAAGTGACTTTCGTATATGGTACAAGCATGCGTTACTGTACGTTCTCAAAGAAGGGTAGGAGGTGGTGCCGTATTGCACCGATGTGTGTCACGTATCAATGTAAAAAGCGTTTGTGAATGTATTGCATTGCATCCGATGAATTTTTGAATTCAACTTAAATGGTACCGTTTGTTTTTGCAACACTTAATAATAATCATAAAATAATAAACAGAAAAACAGTTTTTAGTACAACGTAATAAACGTAATTCGTTTACGATTATTTCTTCTCAAGGAATTTACCTTTTGAACAACGCTATACTCGTCAATACGTTCAAATTCCCTCCTAGAGCGGACATTATCGTTAGAGAAAATTTGTTAAGACGTTCGTGTGACCAGAATTCTCGGGAAATTTTTAATTTGTTTATCGTTTTAAAATGAGCAATAATTTTCGAAGGACTCAATTCCAGGATTCACGGATTCATGGATTCAGGATCTTAAGAAGTTAAGACGACGTTTTTGTTTGCTGTGTGTTGTTGTTGACTCAATCAAGTTAAGCGGATAACATTTGCGATTTTGGTGGATTTTGGGGTTTGCATTCATTTTTCAGGATATTTCCAGGATAATTCTGATAAAACAAACAGTATCGGTTGAATATGGTGGATTTAGCTGCACTTATAGTGTGTGGCATCTGTTGTATTTCTTTGAGAAATGGTTTTTCTGCAAAAATAGGGAAAAAAATAATTCACCACCCCCTTTACACATACATTTGGAAATGTGTTTGATCAAGGGTTCAGAAATATCATTGAACAAATAAACGAATTGTGGATAGTGGGTGAAAATCAAGTCAAGCTTATTTTCTAACGCACAAAATTCAAGCCCCTTCTACCAAAAACCAGCGAAAACACATAAATGCCCTGACCCACCCCAATTTCAGGGTAGAAACCCATAAATTTCCACAACTTCATTCGTCTGACAGGAATTTTTGTGTCATGCATCCGGAAGTTAATTTATTGCACTTTTTACCTTTGTCCCAATTGCAGCCTGCATCATGAGAGTTACGGAAGTGGATTGATACAGTCGAGATTGAAATGTTAACTTTGTGATATTTAATAAATAATTTTTTTTCATTCTGTTAAATTTAGGGTAAAACCGAGTTTTACCCTTCCGACAACGATTTTCTTTTTATGTATCAAATGGTTAATGAACTTGCGTGTGTCACCAACGAGAGTAATCTAATTTGCATATGTTTTATGGACTTACCACCAAATCAGGTGCGAATCGTCATTGGTCATAAATCAATCCTTAATGAATCCAAATGGCTACCTGCAACAGGTGCATATCGTCGTCAATTCTTTTTTGACACTCAATTCAATAGCTGTATCTCAAAAACTCTAAATGGCAGAAACGTGATTAATAGCTTGTTAAAAGGACCAAAATGATCGTTACTATAATATAAAAAATTATATAAATCTAGTGACTATATTAAAAGATATGACGGTTTCAATTTGAGCAATCTTGTCAAGTACTCTTATAACTTTGATCAAATTCAATTGCATGTAACTCCTCACAAGATTTCTCGATTTTAATGAAATAAAAACCTGAATAAAACAAAAGTTATTCTTCGAATTTGGCTAGTATGCAATTCTAATCTAACTGTAATAAAACGGGAGTTACTTTGATATCGAAAATTTCAGGTCATTACTGTATTATGAATTTCCTTATTTAGATATTTTTATAAGAGAGAAGAGTAGTTCTATATTTCCAAATCTAAACGTGGTTTTTATGTAACGATCAAGTTTTTGCAGAAGTGGAATTGATGGAATTCCGTTTTGATGTTTCTTGCAAAGATGAAGGATTGAGTAACTAATAGTAGTAGGTACCTGTATGGAAAATTTCAAAAATTTGTGCAAATTTAAAACCTACTCACCCTCCAAGCTGGTCAGTCTTGTGAGTAAAACCAACAAAATCCAGATGAAAACAATCTCATGAAAATAAGACGATGCCACGTGTATGAGTCCGGGTACCGACATTTCATTACACAGCTGGTCATACACGAGTCACAAACGAAATACCCAGGGAAACGACCAATTCTGGGTTGGTTAAAGCGAGAAGGGTCCAAAAAATATAATTAATTGATTTTCACTCTTTTCAATCAGATAACAAAAACAATGTTTTTGTATGCAATTGCGAATTCCAAGCGATCCATGCTGTCACGTTTATCTCCAGGTGAATGGTGATCTTAGGACCTCCTGTATCTAGTGATATTAATGATTTTGTACGTTTAGCATTTGTCCAATACATCAGTTAATCGTCAAAATCCAACTGAGAGACTCCACTTTGGAGTTGACTTTAATAAAAAAAAAACCCACGAAAAACATGAAGAACACCTTGGTGTGATACAAGACCGTGATATCTCCCAATATGTGTCTTGCTTAATGGATTCCTGTTCGGAATTTGATATCTTTGACGTGAGTTCATCAATTACTGGCGTTTATTGTTGTTAATGATGTCGTGTCTTCTTCAAGAATGGGAAAAATCTAAAGAAAACTTAAATTTTTCTCAATTCAATTTCTCTAAGACCAGCTAATACTCGAGAGCGTGGGTTTCATGGAACACCTAGCAATCAAAACTCACCTTCACTTCTGCAAATTGCCGCTCAAATTGAAATTGAAAGATCAAAGATATTCGAGTGAATGCAAACACCAATTACCAAACAAAAAAATAATCGAATAGTGGCGCTATGTATGTGCCATGTGGAACGGGATTTGATTAATCGAACTGGATTCATACCCAAAGATTGATTAACGATCACACGACGCACCTACCATTGAGTGTAAGTGTCTTGAAGAAATGTCTTTGAACCAAATCGCAAGCCAAAATCACAGAGCAGGACACACTTTTTCAAGGAGCCAGGAATTGTCAGAAGTCGTGCTGGAAGTGTGGGGAGTCTCAAATCTGTCCAGAAGTCATCCAACCCGAATTAGATCAAAACACTCGCCGAAGATGATTGATTGGCTCAAATGGAAATTATGCAAATCTCCTAATTTCAATACGACCGCAATTAATCAGAAAAAATATTTTTTGATTGAGAAAATCCCGAAATAATCCGGAAACGTTAGTGGGTGGTGAAGAAAATCAAAATTTTTCTTTTTAATGAACCATGAAGATGGAGTTTGTCAACTTCAGTTTGTCAAAAGTATAACATCAAAGTGAAGATTTTTGATATTTTCAAAATTTCACAGTGAACAATTCCAAAAAAAAGTGTTTGCTAAATCATCCCCGAGGGTGTTCTCGACACACTTCATCAAGCAAATGTCAATATTTACGTGAAATATCCGAAAAACACGAGAGAAAACGATAAAATTCAAAAATAAATTCAAATCGATTCAATGGCGACCTCTGGCTGTGAGAAGAATTTGAATTCCTTAACGGCCGCCATTGTTTTCATCTTCCTGGCGTGACGTGTTTGTTTTTGTTTTGAAAATATTTTGCCGATAAGCGCTTTATTGCGATTCGATGCGATACAAGCAGTGCGATGCATTTGCGTGAAGGACACATCCATGTTGTCATACTCACGTTGAAGACGCTCGGATTCAAGGACTCTCACCCAAAGGAGCTCAAGGAGAAACGAACAATACTGTTAATGGGGTGTGATAATTTCGTTCGTGTGCAACAAGGTGGACTACAGGACGATTAGTCGTCTTCTTTTGAAGTTCCTTCGAAATGTCTTTCCGGCACAATTACGGATTCGATGACGTTCGGGATTTATGGGAATGACCTTCCTCCGAGCTGCTAATGGAAGCCGTATCCTTCAGTATCCTGTGATGACCGTGGAGGAAGCAGTTGACCCATTTTGAGATTGCCTGCAAGTTGATGACTTCTTCATGTCAACTCCATTATTTGTTTCCCTTGAAACATCAGTGTTTCTCAAAAATTTCATTTGCGGATCATGACACTTGATGATTCACTCACAACTTTTGGTTGTTTTGATTCCTCAGAATTAGAAATGATTTTCAAACTAGCAAACAGAAAGCTTTTTGATGTTGAAAGCTCAAGCTCGTTTACGATTGAGTCTTGTGGGTGTGAAAGCTTCTCTGTTCCATTATTTACATGATTTTCTCTTATTGATTTGCGAAAATTTTTAATTTTTTTATTTTTATGAACAAATTTTTGAAATTTTTTGAAATTGTGTCTTCCGAGAAATTGAATTTTTGTCACGTTAATAAACATCCCTTCCACCATCTTGATTTTATTGTTAAGAAAATAAAAAACTTTCCGTACTGAAGTTGTTAAAAAATTTATTTTACAATTTAATTGCCACTCCACGCGCATTTCTCGTCTTTGGGACATTTGTCAAAGCGAAAAGCCGAAAGTAGTCGAGAATTATAAAAATTTTTACAACAAGGGGTGGTTACTTTCACCCTCTAGGTGCAACTTCTGTCTTAACTTCTTAAGGAGGGCGATGAAATGTCTATGGAATGTTTAATTTCTTAAAGAACAGCACAGGATCCAGTTTAACTCAGTTTGTAACCGAGTTTATCGCCACAGACCACTGCCAGACGCATATGTCAACTATTGACTGGCGCTCTAGCATTAATCACGTGTCCACTAGTGGCTAGACGACGTTTGTGATAACTAAAGCCTAGTAGCTGATAAGATCACATGAAATTGATGTCCTCAATCAAGTTATCCACATTTTGACTCTTGTGTTTCAATTTAGAATGTCTCAGCAAAAGCGGAGATCATTAATTTAATTAAAATTTTAAATTAAAACTTGCTCTGCCTTTCAATCACGTGTTGGGGCTTTTGGAAAAGAACCGCCACCGCTCGAATTGTCGCCGCTCCTTCTGCACCCGATCGTTTTGCAAATGTGCAGTTTATTTTTTTGCGGTTTAATTAAATTTTTTTTCTTATATTTTACTTTTTAACAAACGGTAGATTGACATTATTTAGGTGGAAAAGAGATATTGTACGGCTCATGTAGTTTAAATGGCGTGTAACAGTCGCCAGATTGCGGACAAAATTTGTTTCACTCGACAACAACGGCATTAATTTAAGAAAACCCGAAAAAAGGGCAAACAGGAACTGAAGACGGCACTCCAAAAGAGATTATTAATGAAATCTTAACTAGAATCGGTTTTGATGCGTGCCGCGCAACGAGTTTGATGGATACAGGGTGGACAGAAAGCGAATTGAGGGAATAAGTCAAGAAGAAGGTACCTGAAGATTGCTGCTGCAATTGCAATTCAAGTTTATTAGCTGAAATTGCCCTAAAAGTAGCGGCAAAATTCTGTGAATTACATGCAACTCGGTCGTACGCCCTCTCGGAATCCGAAATTCGTTTATGTCCCCTCTAAAACTGCCGAAAAGCGTGTAAACAGTGTATACGATTATTGCCCGTAATTAAACACTAAAAATTAGAAAAATCTGAAAAAATTGTTGACAAATTACCTGAGAAAATATTTTTTACCTTTCACTGGAAGTCAGGACCAACTGAATTTCCTTCGTCCGTGTCATAAAACCGAACCATTTCCAAAAGAAAAGTCAATATTAGTAGGTGAGATTATTTGCTCTACAAACAAAACGGAAGGTGGCCTTTTACACCTAATCGGACAGCGACGGGAGTTGGTTGTTGATGTTCGAAAAATGACGTCCTGAGTGTTCTTCATAACGATGTTATTTATCTTTCAATGTTTCATCGACTAGGGGATGATATATCTCTCTCTCACCCCGTTCACGTGACGAAGATGCGTTTCTAATTCGATGCAGCGCTTTAAATTGGTAAAAAATAAACCGGAAAATTTGAGTTTGATTAAGGCAGTCGGGTGTGATGCAATGAATACAATTAAAAAGAGTTGCGATGGTCGGTTAGGGTTCGATTCCTTTAGAAATCTGAAAAAAACTGAGAGAAAGTAAATCAATTTTCACTAATCATAATGTGAAGTTCTCAATGTCGAAAATTCAATTTCAGTTTTTATCTCCTCATTGCACTCACACTAAACCGGATTTTTCCGTGTTCAAATAAATAGCAAAAAAAAACCAAACGAAAAGCCACACTTCCATACTAAACTAACGGTAAAATGTGTACGTCATCAAAATAAACTAGTTCTGAAGTGCAACGCACTAGTTACTAGTTACAGGGCCATCTAGTGGCAAGCTAAATGACAGTCATTTGAACGATGTTGCAGGATGCTGGAGCGACACATTGATCAATTATTGTTGAAGTTGAGTGCAGTGTCGTGCGGAATGAGGGTAATTAAAGTGAATTTAATAAAATTCAAAATAATCGATTCATTTATTGGTGACACGTCTCGAGGATCTTGAGTGTCTTGAGCAGATGCATTTTAAGCAGTAATTCCCCAATGAAATGAAAAACCGAAATTGAGCAATTAACCCTTAATATTTTTTGCACACTACCAGGTAATTGCTCACTTCCAATCGACACGGTTTGTGGCTCCATCATATTTGAGCGTACAAATGATACATTTTTTGGGTACCTAAATGTCACGCAGTTCCGGTTTGTTCCACTTCAGACACAGTAATTTTGTCAATTACCATGAAAAGTGAATAAATTAAATCATCGTAACTAAATTAAAGCGCACACCATTTAACCGGCCACAGATGAGTGATACAAAACTTCACAAAAGTGTCCACCCTCCCAGGTTCCAGAACCAGGCAACAATTCAACCGTCGTCCTTTCAAACACCATCATCTCTTCTTCGTTTCAACACATTGTTCTGTTTTTACAGAAAAATTTTTGCATCTATCATTAATTATATGCGCTCTCGCATTGAAATCAATTTGAGGTCATTTTTCATGCCAATCCAGTGCGCGCGATTCAATAAAACTCAATTCAGGGCAAAAAGTTTTCATATGAAAAGATTTTCCGAAGGGAAAATATCATTTTCAGGGAAGAAATAATACGTGAAAATTAAAGTCACACTTCCTTCAATTCTTCAAACACACTTTTCTCCGAAATGAATCAAGAAATTTTTGTGAATCTTGAAAAATAAAAATTTTAACCGTTTCAACTTCCATAAAAATCAAAAAAGTTTTAAAAATTTCCCAAGAATTTCGGGGAAAATCGAGTTACTCAATAAAATAATTTTCAAAGGAAATCCTGAAACATGACACTGTGCGCCATCTGTGAGTGAGAAATCGCGGGAAAATTTGCACAAATCTTTGCACAAGGATGAGGGAATGCGGAAATGGGAATGTATCCGATGGGATGTGATCCTGGACAAATTTCCAAATTGATTGGTTCTTCTTCATTTCAATTTCCAGTTGAACGTGTCACCCGTCAATCAATCAAATTGGAAATTGAACGAGAAATTGGTCAATCGCACAAACACACGAACAGGAAATTCACACAAACACGATTCGAGTTTCATCACGAGCGCAAACCCAGTAGTGCGAAATGGATGGAGTCGGTAACGCAGTTCAAGCGAGTGTTCCTTCACGAATGAGAATGGAACGTGTTTCTTCCAGAATGAGTAAGAAGCGTAACTCGGCGATTGGAGTGAATGAGAAGCAATGAGCTGGAATGGAATGGAAAATTTCGAATTTTCTCGATTAGAAATAATTGTTTCTCGTTAAATTTAATAATATTTAGCACAATGAAAATTTTCACACTTAATTTAATTGTAACACTGCTGTGGCACAAACTTTCCAGTGTGATGAAAATGAATTCCCAGTGAACATCCTGCTTCTCGTAATTGACCCGGGAAACGATGGAAATTACCGGAAATCAAAAAATTTTTCTAAATTTCGAAAATATTCAAAATCAAAAAGTAAATAATAAATAAATAAGTAAAGGAACAATGCAAGGAACCACCTGAACGTCTTCCGACAATCATCTGCACGCAATTTTTCAATCAGCTCCAGAAAACAAACTCCGAACGCACCCTAATGAAGGCCATGCCCACTTTTATATAGTGCTAACATTCATAAAATTGCCAAGCAATTTTTGTGACTAAAACGTTTCCAAAGCCACGTTGCCAAGACTATACCTCCATTCACCTCCAACATTCTATTACTAACATTAGAAGAAGCAGTGTATGGAAGCCTAAAGCTCATTACAACAACAACAGCAAAAAAACGATACGATTATTAGGTGGATATGGAGCCCAGTGCAATGCCTGGCTAATGGCTAAACGAGGCACAGGTAATCAAGCCTCCAAGTATATTTTATTTTTTTATTTACTTACACTTCTCCCTTGTTTGTTATATCGTCATTTGGCATTCATCTGTAATGGCGAAGAGCCTAATGGCGTTTTAATAGTTTGATTGATATTCGCACGCAAGGTATTTATCATGAGCGTACTGTTACTGCAAACAGAACCTTTACTGCTTCACAATCAAATGGTAATCATTTCGAATGTCTTGCATCAAAGATGGCGGAAGGTATAGGTAGGTACACGTGAAACAGGTGTTTCTATTTTCGATGTGAATTTTGAAATTTTCCAAAAATTGTTCAATTGGAAAAATTCCAGAATTTTTTATTTAAATAAGAATTCACGTGGCATCGTGTTGAAAACCAACCCCCGTCGATATAATTTCGAAATTAATGATGGCGGACACAACTATTCGAATAATGGCGGTCTGCAGTGACACGAGGTTTTTGTGTTAATTTGAATAAATTAAACACAACAAATAAAACCCATTTACTAGTGTGTGCCTGGACTAGTATATAAATTAAAAATTTTTTTATTTACTCAAAATGAATTAACCCCCGCGATTGGTGCCCACTGGTTCGATCCTCGTTCATTTGCATTCGATTTATGGACGGAATTTAGCGATTCCAGTGCAAATGGAGTTTAATTATTTTTGGATTACAATTTCCTAAGAACATCTCTTCGTAATTGAGATGTTGCTCAAGACAGTTGAGACGAGTGAATAAATCTATTCCTGTAAATAAAATCGCACTGTGCACTTTTCCTTAATGGACGACAATTAATTAAGGGTTGTATGCCGCCTTTGATGATTTCATTTTAATGAAAATTTATTAATTTCCCATTCGAGTTAGTGGTGGTGAGCGAAATGTTTTGTCGCGGCTATTTGCTATCAAAGTATTTACAAGACACAGAGGTACAGTGTCTTCGGTTCGGTCCTTCTGACGTTGGTGTTGCCCTAGAATCACTGGGACATGTTAATTTTCCTTTGATTTTTCACCTCACCACCTTGTCTAGTTTGGATTCGGTTTTGGCTTCGGTTCGGTCTGCTTAAGTCTACTATTCGATTGGATGATAAATTGAGGCGTTACGGCTGTAACTGCGTGAAAAATTACATCGCAAAAATTTCAATTTTTCTTTTCTTATGCTTTTTGAAATCATTTTTCGTTTTGTTTTTCTTTAAGACGTGTCATAAGACAAATGCAGTGGCTAACGTAACACTTAATAATTGTGCACTCTTGCTGTAGTTCTAGACGGTTTCACAACCACTAAATCTCTCTTTTTTCAGTTTCAAATAATCAAAATTCAAGTTTCCTTTTTTCAACAAGATCCAACCTTTCATTAAAGTTGGATTCAGTTTATAGAACATTAGTGAATAAGTTCATTTCAAAGTTCCTAAGGGATGAAAACACTTTAGACGACCAAAAGTCTTAATTTTTTTTTCATAAATTGTTAGTATTACTATTCAAGTTTATGTTTCCAAAATATCAGACCAAAATTCGCAACGGTTTCAATGTGACGAGCAAAAATAGGAGACTACCTCAGTGTTATACTTACTAGCTACCTTTAAACTCGTTTTTCTCGAAATAACATTTTCTGAATTTGCAGGGATTCTGGGTCAGAAAGCAGTACTTTTCTTGTCCAATTCCAAAGGATAAATATGAATGCAATTGATTTTTGATGGCATAATCGCAAGTAGGTAACAAATGGGAAGAATTGAAAACAATTTTGAAATTCACATAAACCGTACAACTATCGAAATATTCAACTAAAACTAAATTTTAATGCAGGATGCCCGCAGTGTAGCAACCTTCAATGGTCAGAAGCTTATAACATAGAGATTTCCACAGAGAATGCTTTAAATACAATTCAGGTTACAGTTGAAAATGTAAGTAATATTGTGACGAAGTTTGAACAGTTTCTTATTATTTCATCTACTCCAAAACAAATTCTGAAAATCAGTTTCTTATTGTGTGATTTCATCCCTTAAGGAAATGAAATAATTTCGATTCTCATGGAATTTTGTATCAATTTAAATATATTTTGTTGTAATAATTGATAATAAAAAAATAATTTTTGATTAGACTTTAGTGCGGAAATAATTTGATATCGAACAATTTATCAAACTAGCACTGAATCTATGACGGAATTAATCAATGAGTTAATTCTCCCACTCTACCAGGGAATTTATTATGTGATTTATGAAAACCTTTAATCATCATCGCCCTACCGTTATTGTTAAACAACCTACACTCGAGTGGATACATTTGTCAGTAGAAGATATACAAGAGAACATTAAGTTTATTCGCACGTTGTTACGTATATCCACGTAACCCGCGAAGAACCATTTGAATTCTATGTAGGTATATATAGAAGGGTTCTGTTATAGCTATACGTATCTAATCATCACTAGAAGACAAAACGAACCAAGAGACATACTCGTACATATACCTAACAAGATAGAGAGAACACCCTTTGATTAATGTCGTCTATTTACGATTCAATTATGAAATTATTTTATTCATATTGTTACCCTGTGCTCTGTACCCTGTTACTTTTGTTCAGTTACTGATGACGTGGGTATAAATAAAACAATGCCTGAGGGCATGAGAAATTCTGTTGAACTGATTCCACAGGGTGACTAACAATTCTAAGGACTGTGTAAGGCTGAAAAGTTAATTTCCGATGAGATTTTTGATTTGATCACATTTGATGTCTTAAGGAAATTATTTGAATTATGGTATTTGGGGGGATGGGCGCCATTTTTAGATAATCATCATTTAAGTTGTTGAAAGGTGAAAAATCAATTTTACACAAATGACAGACAAATCACAAATCACATTCAATGATAAATAGCAATTTGTTGAAGAAGTTCTTAAAGATATTATGCAATAAAAAATATAGTGCATATAATCATGAATGAATGGATGAACTTGGAGTTTTTTGAAAACACGACGAAGAAAACGTAGGTGTCAAGTGAACAATGGACAAGGAAGTGGAAGTGGAGACTCAGACAGAGTCTTGGTTTTGATGATATTGTAATGTGGTGTTTATACCAAAGATCTCAACTCTTGATTCATGCTGCTTATTTGTTATCTTGAGTTCTATTCAAATGGGTACAGGTTCCAGGTATTTTCTAGGCATCATCATAAAGACATCAAAGTTGTTTACTTGTACAAAGTTGTTTGGAGTTAAAGTTTGTTGAAAAATTTCTTACTTATTTTGATTATTTGTCAGATTAATGGGATTATCATTTTCATTTTTTTACATCATTTATGTTGTTTGTGTTTACGTACTTGTTGGTATGGTTATCGTTATGATTTACTTTTAGTTGCATTCGTTTTTATGGCAGTAAAACCTTGTTAATACAATTTTATTATAACGAAGTGAAGTTTTGTTCAAAGTAAATCACCTCACAGCCACTGGTCGTAATTTATTCGTCTGCAGATAATATTTCTCAAAAGTTTTAAATCTTAATTTTCTCTCCAACAAGTCTTCAGGTCACTCACATGTGTGTGCATATGGAATAATCAAAAATATAACCAATGGTTGAACAATTAATCAATGGTCAGTATATGGTCAAAGTTCAAATACCACAAACTGCGTGACGCGAATTTCAGATGATTTCAGTTGAATAAACATTCTGTGCTCTTGTAGACCATCCTTCTCTCCTAAAAGATGAAATATCGATTCCGGTCAACTAATACCGAAACGAGGGACGAAATCTCCTCCCAAAACCTTCAGAGATTAGAAAGTAATAATAATGGCTGCCGGTCAGATCAAATATCTCGCTCGACTTAACTCCGAGGGCATTGATTAAAACCACCACCCGAAACTGGAAATTCGACCTGTACCTCAATTTTATATCTACCTGCTCATCAACCTGTTTTGGAGTTTTAAAATATTTTGTCTTTTAATCATTTTCGATTTTGACCAAATGTTCATTTTCACAATGTTGGCACTTCCGTCAATAACCGATCAATTTCGACCTCATTGCGAGATTAGTCTTGTATTAAGACGTAACTAACATTAAGACGTAACTAACGTCCATCACGGGAATCTCTATGTAACCAGCTGCACATCTCAGCTGATCCCAAGATTTTGTTTAAACTCAACTTGTTCCGTTACAAGATTGATTAGTCTTATGTTTTTTTTTTTTGTTTTTAAAGATCCACATGATCATCAACTTCTTCAAGATGTTCATGATACTCAGGACGGTGATGGTAATGATGATGCTCTGAAAAGTTGCGGTAATTAGTCTTGGTCACGCTTAGAATGATCATTCAATGGTTTCCCAGTTGGATTTATTTTTTGTTTATTTAAAAAACTTTCTATTTTCGGAATTGCGTAACGATTTTTCTTTAAGATGCATATCACTCAATGTTTAATTTCAAAATTGTAAGCCACTGTAACGCGTGATTCACTGCAATTTGATACGACAGTTGTGTGAATGGTTGTAGACACTTTTTACACACTGCAAAGTGGAAATGTGTTTCATCATTTTGTGAGTGACTGTTTGATTGATTGTGATTCGTCGAATCAATTGAGATAATTTTAATTGCACTCATTTTGCACAGGATCAAGATTCATAATTTTGTTCACGTAGGTGCTTCAATATAAAAATTGTTTTGAGAGAGTTTGACAAAAACTGATAGAGGGGAAATATGCTGGAAAGTGCTAGATGTTACTCGAGACATTTGCTCGAGTCAAATTTATTTATATGCCGCTTATGAATTTGCTAAGGCGTTTTTTTAGTATTTGAGTAACAGAGCGAAGTCTAGTAAACTCTAGTAAACTCGAGAAGTACGTGAACAGACCTTATGTTTGATTGGTTTTGATACCGAATACCAAATCGAATGCTTAAGTTCCAGGAAGTCAAGACAATAGTCTCATTAGACAAATTTGAAATGCACTTGACTTATGATGGATAGGCAAACCGACAAAGACAACATACAAGATGATGAGTAGTTCCTGAGAAAACAAATGAAGACAACAAGGATTTCAGATTCCATCAGATTTGAATCGGGATTAGAAGACAATGCTACAAGTGTGATTAAGACGTCATGCAATTCGAAGGTTTCTTGAGAATCTCATCAAGGAATTGATTGAATCATAGCTGTAACTAGGACATTGTGTGAATATATTCTGAGCAAGTGTTCGACTTCCATGGAATTCTGTCTCACCCGTTCAGGACATACTGATTCCAAGATAAACCAGTATCGCAGTACCGTGTGTATGAGAGATCTACATAATGTAAAACCCATTGTACATATTCTAACAAAGTTGCCATGCCTTTTGTACCATCTATAGCTATAGCACCACTCCTGCTTGTATCGTATCGGTTGTAGGTATGTCGTTCACATTGTTGTTGTTCTGGATGTTATTGCTGTTGTGTTGTATCCTTTTGGGAACGCAAATGACAAATTATCCAAAATCCGTCAATGTCAAAATCAGACTGTAGCTGTACAAAAGATAAGTATTTTCTTTATTTAGAGCGAAACACAAGGAAAAGGAGGAAAAAAATAAAAGCAACCGAGCATGGGGACGACGGATTCTGTTTCTGGTCGATTCAAAACGGATTCCTTGGAATTGTACCATCCATTCATCTCTCTCCCTCTCTGTCTCCTACATGTACACAGAAAGAGAGAATCGAACAAAAGGAACATATTTTTTTAACTCAAACTTATTTTTTTTACCAAACACTCCCCAATCCCCCTCAGAGTAAACTTGGAACTTTCTCCACTACAAGAACTTATTCTCAATGACTCCTCTGATGTGATTCTTGTGGTCCTTCCACGTTCATTGTTCTCTTAATTGCTCTCCACTTTACTTGCAAAGTAAATCGGAAATCGCTCTGATAAAATTGTTATTAAGAATTGTTCAACTTGTCCAAGTCGAATTGTTCAACTCATATTGAACACGAAAAAATCAAATTCAATCTCAGGACATGACTGACCTGATTAATGTCACGTCATTTTTCACGCACCCTTCACTCGGCATGTGTCTCCTGTACATTGGGATTAACAAGAAATGTGTCTTGGATGAATCCTGCAGCCTATTCCTTAGGTAGGTATATACCTACCTTGCACACACAATGCAACAAACACCGCCATCTTCTCATACAAAATGGCTGACTTTGAATTTGAATTTTCGTCATAGAAAACGGTTAAAATTTTAATCAAATCGACTTTTGATGAATTCCATTTCACCCCAAAAGCCATTTTTTCGTTTCTTTTCGTCATTTATTGCACTTTCTATTGTTATAAGACTTTTCGTATATAATATATCTTCCAGAAAATAAAAATACAAAAACTTATACTGAATTCCTGCGTTTTCCTGGCGATAACTCCTCATGGGGGTGGGCACAGGGGTGTGAAAATAAAAACCAAAATATATCAATGTATATTTGAGTGTATTGCGGCTGTTACCACGAGGCAGGAAAAAAAATATGAAAAATTTCCGGTGTTAAATATTAACAGTGATAGATTGCCCCCGAAATAATTTCTGGCTGTTGGTGGCGTTTCAATGGGGATGTAGGGAGTAGTGGATATGGTTTGTGTTCGAAGTTATGAGAAAAATGTACCCAAGATGGCGTTAAATTTTTAATCAAAACCATTTTTAACCAAAGATCCACTCAAAATCCAGATGACCTTTGACCTCGTATCAGTGTGGAACCGATTTTCGTAGGATTAAATGGACAAAAACCGAATTTTTAATTTAAAAAACAATTTATTCAATTTATAAACATTTATGTGGATAAGAAATCACTGTCGCCATTTTGTCGTCCATTTTGAAAATCGTCTTTTTCGGATCTGAAACAAAGAAAATTTTTGTTAGTAATTTTATTGGAAATACAGTAATACTATTGTTGATAATTTTCATTGACATGTCCTGTAGGACTTACAAGACAAATTTTTAACAGAAAATAAAACAAATGGCGTCCCTGTCCGTGTGGTGAAATTGGTAAGTTTTGTTACCTGTCACCTGTGGAAGATAGTTTTGACGTTAAAAAATCGTTTTAACTCGACTCACAAGCTCAAATGTTGTTTTTGGTTTTGTAGTGAAAATTTAAATATCACAATTTGATTGATTACCCCCTCGAACGTCTTACGAAACACAAGAACGTCTTACAGAAAAATGATATCTCTTAATCACTTACTAATGTTTCTATCACATCCAACAGGAAAAGCATTTATCCTGTCCGTTTGGGTTTTATTAATGATAACGGCAACACTCGATGCTCCACGATGGACCGAGATGCATTCTTGTCTTCGAGGTTTCTTTGGAACTCATATTCGAGATATGTTTCTTCACAAAGCGAACTTCTATTTCCGGAAAAACATTGAAGAAAAATTGATTCCGTGCTGGACGGGATATAGCGAAGGATTACTGCGCCGCCTTGTGGCCGGAAATGACATTAAAGGAGGATTTGATTTTCCTGTTATTTTAGGTGTTCACGAGAAACCACGTGATGGATTTTATGACATGATCGTGACACGTGTCACAAACATTTCCTTCACAAATTTGACACCGCCCACATCTTGTAATGGCGGATCTCCTGAACTCCAAACACGTGGCAGATAAGATCAATCACAAAATGGCTCCAAACGCTTTCAATTGCTTTTGATTTCAAGGGAATTAGTATGTGAAAGCTCTTGTGAAAGCTTTTGCAAATTTCTTGTAACTCTTTAAATTGTTTCATATATCTGCTCGTTTGGAAGTTCGGATCTTATCTTATATATGAACATGTGGTGAAAAAGCTCTGGAAAGCTTTAAGTTTCAAAAAGGTGATTTTTTCCAAACTTGATTGATTTTAAACGTGAAATTTATTTTGTGTACTTAAGGATAAACCAAAAAATTGTGTGATTATTGACAGAAAATTGTTTTTATTCCCCAGAGTGGCGTGTATATAAATCCACTGCGGTCACAGTGTCGACGAAAACCTTCAACCACAATTTGGTAAAAGTGACATACAACAGTCATTGGTCCAAAATTAACCATCCACTATTCAGAAAAACCTAGTATTCCGTAATAAATAGTGTCTATTAGATGATTAAGTTAATAACAGAAGTTGTGGGTGAATTGGACATTTGTTGCATTGAATAAACCCGAAAACAAAAATGTTGTGGTATTGTTATTACGTTAATTACAAGTCACATAATGCAATGGATGTTTTTCTAACAACCCTCTGATGTATGGTATATGATGAAACTGAAATGAACCCATTCAACACCTTCATGAGTTTTATGGTTAAGTAATTATCATTATTTCGTTTGGAAAAGTACCTGAAATTTACAATTGCAGCAAAATCATTAATCCTTTCATTGGAAAAATTTGTGTATCCTTGAAAATTTGTGAATTTCATTTTTGGGCGTTTCAAATTTCCTAAGAAAAAATTTGAATTTGAACAAACTTCCAAATGAAAAATATCCCTAATGACGTTACTTTAGCCGTCATTAGTCTGTGCCAACATTATTTCGGGACAACTCAATAAAACGATGTCCCCAATCCGAAATCGAGCAGTGCCACCATCTTTAAGACGTTACGTCTTAAGATTAACCCCAAATAAGAAGAATAATAAGAACAAGGCATCGTTTCAAAGTTGTCTTGGTTCGTGTTTCGATTCGAAACAAAATTAATTAGCATGAATCTTAAGTACACAGTAAAAAATATGTTCAAATCTTTGAGTGATAAATCAAATACGTTGAATACATGCTACACAACTAAGTAAAACGAAGAAATATATGAAAAAAAGGAGTCGATATCCCACTATTCCGCCATTATCATCATCATCATTCGAACACTTAACAACTTAACTCCAATGACTTGGAAGTAGGTACATATGGAACCAGGTGAATGGCGGCAGTCCAGCTATAGCCACAACCATAGCTGCTGCAGCTCACCAGGTGAATGTTGAACTTAAAGAATGGGAAAAAATGTTAAAAAATCAAAAACAGGTAACATGAAATCCTCTTATAGCAGCATGAAACCGGGAATTAAGATTTCATTTTACCTGTTCGTCTCATTTTGTATACCTATATATATGTTCTAGGAATTCACTTCATCGAATCAAAATTCATTTAAGCAAAGGTACACATTAATCAGATATCGATCGAGTGGATCCACTCCAGTCACAGTCACAGTCACAGTCATAATCATAGTCATAGTCGCAGTGACTGAGTGCCCCTTATTCTAATTAATTTCAATGTTGTTCTACGGAATTGAGAATTTCATGAAAAATCAACTTACGACAAGTGAATTCTGTACAAAGCGACTTCCGTTCGGTCATTTGCATCGTGCTACTATTAATTTTTTTTGCACTGCAACGTCTTTAAGACTTCACCATCAAGACAACCAGTTCTACGGATTTCCAAAGAGAAACTTTATCTAATGCGTTAGTTATGGAACATCACAAGACGTCATACCACAAATCTTGTATTGGCAAATGTAATTTTGATAGTAATAATTTTGAAAAATATTGCATCACTTTATTTTCACGTGTCAATGCTATTAGTCACGTCACAATGTTTATTAATAAATCTATTTTGAGAAGAAAAGGTCGTTTGTACTTTACAGAAGTTGATTGTAATATTTTAATTTAAGGTGATAGCATTCATTTTCAAAGTGTTAATTGAATATAAAATCGAAATAAAATAAATACGACGTATTTAATTTAATTTATTTTTTGGTATTTCCATGCTATTAGTGATTTATGACTTGATAATTGATAAGAAATTCGATTTATTGTTTTATTCGCGAGGAATTCACGTTCAGGTGTTACTGGAAATCACGTGGTAGTTAATGGCGGTATTTTCAAATGGAAGCCATTTTTAAATTTTGCAAACACACTAGTGTCAACTAGCAGAAATTCTCATCGAAATTCTTATATAAACAAAACCCAAATTCAAGACAACATTTTTCAATATGAAATGATGGGTTTTATTCAATGCTTATATCAACTGTTATATCTCAAAACCTTTAAATAGCAAAAAAGTGGTCAATACTCCATTAAAAAGACAAAGTTAATATTACAATAAAGTATAAAAATGATATAAATCAAATTCAAAGCTATGACAAATTTAAGAGAAGCAACTATAGTAACTTTGGTCAATTTTAATCGGCTATAACTCCTTATAAAATTCACCGATTCTAATGAAACAAAAATCAAAATGTTACATTTACTCTCTTTTAGATATTATTTGTTTACAATACATAACTACCAATAACCGGATCCGATTTCTTGGATATTCGAAATTATGTGTCCTTAATATGACATTCTAAGATTTTTCTTCAAAATTGCAGAATAAGTAGAATATTTGATTGAATTTTTAATTGCGTACAGTTAATTTAAGGAGTAATGTATGTAAAAACAAGAAAGGACTGGTCAAATTTGGGCTTTGACTTGTCGTGATATAGCGAGTAGAACTAATAAAAATTAATAAGTGATGGTAATTTTGAATTTAACCAATTAATTGCAGTTTGTCCTCTTCGCAAATGTTCGTGAAGTTCGGAAGTTCGCGAACACAACACATCGTCATCTTGTTGTCTTGCGTGAGCGAGAATTCTTTCAAAATTTCTTTTTGCTTCTGATGAGTATTCGGATAGAGGGAAGCATTCGATAAGCAGAATTGTATTGAGGATTTTGACGACAAGAGTTTAATAGAATTTTATTTTGAGAATAATTTTTGTTTTTTAATTCAAAAAATATAAAATGGAGCACAACTTGAAGTTGAATGTGAAAAAATGTTCCTTTTGACTAAAATTCACAAATCAAGGGAATAGGTATTTTTCCTGTATTCATCCCTTAAAACTCGCCGAATCCGAAATTTCCAAAAACCATCCTCCGAACGAACAACAACAGCAGCAAAAAAATAAACAAAATAAATCCCATTCCATTCGTTCACCCAGTACAAGTTGCGTACGTCACAGATTAATGACAGCAATCCATCAAAATCACTCGATGGATGAAGAAGACAGGGTTGCGCAACATTCTCTGAGGGTGAACGTTGAAACGAGGGTGAAAACACGTTTGTATGCGTGCGTGTGTGTGTATTTGCAGGCACCAGGGTGGTTTGCCAGCTCTCAGGAGTGTCTTCTGCGAATGGGCTTTTTTTCACTTTTTCCTCCATGTTCTCCTTCTCTTTCATCTTGTTCTTCTTTCTCGGATGAATTGATGTTTGTGTAGATGGCAGCACCGGCTCTTTATTCCATTTACATTTTTTCTTCCAAGAGTCTAGTTGTTCTTGTAATAACTTAGCCAAACTCCTGCTCCTGTTCCTGCTCCTTATTCTGGTTATGGTTATGGTTTCTCCCTATTTCCTTTTGATGGAAATGATATTTCTTCTTATACTTTTTTTTCCATCATTTTTCGGTGGTGGATCAAATTCATCTTGTTCCAATGTTTTTTTTTATTTTACGTGATGGCCATGTCATGCTGTTCGCGTCGACTGTTTGCGCTTAACTTTCAATTTTTTATGGTAATCCTGAAAGAAAAAAGAACTTAAAAAAATTATAATCGCTGTCAAATCGTAAGCAAATATAATTACTCATCGATTCTTTTTGTTGTTCAGTCCACAGGGAGGAAAATAAATCAAGGATAAAGGAAGGAATTTTCCAGAGTGACATCTCGAGGTCAATCTTGGAAAATTTGCATAGACATTTCAACATCAACATCACCATCACCGCATCACCCGTTCCTTCTGTTCGTGTGGCTCCATCTCTGATGAGATTTGTGTATTCATACGGCAGCCATTATTATTATTCGAATAACGAAATCGGTTGATAATCTCCAGGGAATTGTCATTCAAAACGGACAAACCCCTATTAATCAAGCATTGTCCGAGTATAATGTTGACTAAGGGAAAAAAATTGGTTCATCGTCTGTTGGAGGGGTTGGAAAAGTTTCTGTGTGGTTTCTGTGTATCCAAAAGGACTTCAGGACTTTCGAATATCTCAGGATGAAGAATCCTATAGTCGGGGGTTGGTGGAGGTGTGCATTACTTTTGGATTAAGAACACTTGATTCTTTTTTGTATTTCATGGAATTTCTGATTTTAGCCGCTACCTCGCTGCTGGTATTCTTGTTGTTGTTATTGTTGAATCGAGTTTTTCAACACACAACACACGATTCCATATCAATATTAAGGACTAAATCCCAATTGGATATTTTCCTTTCAAGGATTTCGTATTTTCCACGTTCTCTTGGTATTTTCTCAGAAATTTTCTTCGTCAGAATTGGACATTTGATAGCTGCATGAAATCCATTTCATATTTATTTATTTATGTTTTTACTTGTTATTTAAGAATCATGAAAAGGATAAAACGATGCTCATCAAATTATGATGGAATTTTCGAATCACAGCTGAATAAACCGCAAATAAACAGTAATTGCCATTTAAAAATATTGGAAAAACCTTAAGAATACGAAAAATGTGATTTTCATGACAACGATTGTCGCTAAATTATTCATAGAACAAATTTAGTTTGATAGTTCCGAAATAAACACAATAAAATTTATCAAATTCCAAAATATTTGTTGGATTTCCATTCGTTTGATAATATTGAACATGTACCGCGAAAATCATGAAACGCATTTGTGTGTCATTGATGCGTCGTTATGGTTCATGTGGTTGAGTTGAATTTTTAAGCGACTGTTGTGTGCAAACGATTGAAATTCGAATTTCAATTTTGATTTTCCCGATCAAGTACAGTGGGATACATTTTAAATTGTTGACAACTTAGTGACAATTAAACTAATTGCATTATTGCACAAAAATAAGGAAGCAGATAACTTTCATCCGAACTAGAATGGAATTTGTTAATGAGATTTTTGGGAAAACACCCGAAATCCAAGAAGATTGATAAAACCAAATGAATATTCATGGATGTATAAAAAGGACGAAACGAAAACTTTATTCCGTACAAGATGAAGAAAGTTTAAATTACCGCTGGGTTCCCAACGTAATAATTTCCTGTTAATTATTTTATGGCAAAACTCTGAAGCCGACTTTAGTCGAAAGATCCTTAATCTTTCCCGTTTGGTATGATGAACTCTATGCGGTGAAATAATCATTAATCACAGAAGAATAATTCATTCTATCACCTTCAAGCTAAATCTACAACTACACACACAAATACGCCATTTTGTTGTTGTACAAATGAATCGATATAAACTGTTATACATGCATGAATTTGTACAGGAAGTATATAGGTAGTATTGTGGAGGTAAGGTGCTGAACTTGGGTGAACTTAATTCATTATCGTCTAGTGTATGATTTTGATGTTGTTAACGTGGTGTCATTGCTCATTGCATTGTACTTGTCATGTATGTACATTAAATGAGACAATGAAAATGAAACGGTCTCGGATTGGTTTATTGGACAATGGATTTTCGTGAATCGTCATCATGAATCAATTCGATCATTTCGTTAATCAGTGGCGTATTTTGAATGAAGGGAATTCGAACAAATTACTTTGACAGAATTCAATCATTTATCAAAAATTTCTGATTCGATTTTCTGTCGAAGGGGGGTGAGTGGTGGTTTTATTAATAAATGTGTTGTACAACAGATGGGAATGCGTATAACGTATAACCCATTCCATGGACATGGTGTCTTCATGGTTATTGATCGCATTTTCATTGCATTCAACTTGTCATTTTCGTGCAGTCTTGACGTTTTGTCTCTTCAATTCAATTTTTATTCAATGACAAATTGACAACAAGTTTTCAACTTGCACTTTCCTCAAAATCGTATCAAATTTTTCAAACTCGATCATGATATTATCCTTTGAGTCATCTCACGTATTTCAAATATTCTAATCAAATTTAACTCAATTTTTAGAGTTAATTGAAGGTTTTCTGTTAATGAATTTGTTCTAAAAATATCAACAAAATAATAAATGAAGTTCGGAACAAATGACACCGTTTAACAGCATTTAGAGCTACTTAAAAGCCATAATTACAGCTTGTTGGTAACCTGTCAAAATAATCCAATTAACCAAAATGGAAAAAACACAGAAAACAGAACAGAATAATTAATAATACCACAAAAATTTTGCCGTTTTTCAAAAGTGATGTTTTTCACCAACAACACGCAATAGACATTCGAAATGAATTGGAACCGATATCGGTTACAAGTAGCTATTCTCACATCATTAATAACAATTCAAAAATGTTGAATCATTAATCAGTTTGCTGATAACGAGTTTCAAATTCACCTAAGTGTCTTGAACACCCTGTGCTCGAGACTGAATTCAACAAATTCAATAAACAGATTTCACGGCTTTTCCCAGGCTTTTCTCTCTAGACGTTGTGGAATCTCACTCTGGGATCACGCTCTGACTCGACGCTCTGGACTCGACGCTCTGGGATGTCGAGAATTTTGCGGTGTGATCCATTAATTTTGAAGTATTTTGTTCCAGGGATGCCTGGATCTAATATAAACATTTAATCAATTGAAATTAATGATGTTAACCAGAATGGTGTTAGATCTAGGTGGTGTGTTTGTTTCTTTAGACTGCGGTAAATGCGATTCTCCCTCAAATCCAAATTTTTTTCATTTTCTCCCGCCTGTAATTATATTGCATCGATCTGATGAAAATAATTGAGGATTTGTTTTGACAGCTAATGATTGCCCAAAATTAAGGTGGAACTGATTAATGATTCGGAATACGGAAATAAATTAATTTTTTTCTTCTTAATATATTTTATGCTTCGATTTTGTTTTCACTTCATTGCGTAATGATTGACTAATTTCTAATCGTTATATTTTTAGCATAACACACGATTTATGCTGATGAGTGATTTAGATTTGTTTGTTTGTTTATCGAATGTAATTAGGTAAATTAATTTCATGTGAAATTTTATTATTCACTAATTTGTTTAATATTATTTTACATATTGAATTTGTGAAAAATTAAAAATTTCGAAAACTTCCGTCTTGAAATGTACAAAAACGCACAAAAATCGCGACGATTACATGAAGTACACTCACTGTCAGAATTTTGCGATTGAAATTAATTTCCATCATGGCCGACCACAATTTATCTGTCATTATAGAACAATATGAAGTGGATAAAGTTTCCCACGACATTTTTCATGGCATCAAACCCGATTACAAGGATTTGGACTTTGTCCTAAACAAACATGGCTGCCGCAAAATTCCTCAGGAATCGAGTGTTCATGAATAAATGCATAAGGGTTGAGCAACCCCCAAATATTGTAAAGCCTGTGATGTCATGTCTCAAAGTTGCATCAACGAAGGATAACGAAATCACTGATGCATGCAGTGACGAGAAATTCCATTTTGCGTATTCCCTCTCAGTGGTCGTGCTCACCATTTCCTTATTATTCTAATGACAAGAAGACGTACTTTCCCTCACCCTTCGCATTCGACATGATTTATTACACGTTTGATGTATTCACACACACTCACACATTTTTCGGTTCCTTTTGAGAACCCTCCCATTCCAGAAGACGAAAAATTCGTTTTTTCCAACGCACAAAAGCCAATCCTTATGTACACAAACAAAATTTTCTCTCACACCAACCACAGCAAGTGTATTTTTGTTAGTATACTCACAAATGTGTCTGTCATGCTCTAATCTACATCGATCTTATCCTTGCAATGACGGATGGCATTTGTCAATGTCAAAGTGAACTTTGTCAGTGGGCACAACCCTCAAAATGGGGACGATTTCATTCACTTCACAGCAGCAACAACAACAACAAAAAACCACTTTAACGAAAAACACTCTCTTATTTTTTTTCTTTTATCCTTGTATCCTTGTTGTTTCGTTTCATAAACATTTGCATTGAGGAATCGAAATTTGAATTCCTTAACAATTACGTGTAGTTACGTGTAGCGCTGTAATTGGCTTAGATTTATAAATAATTACTCCTTTGTTATCCTTTCATTCATTATTGAAAGAGAGAATTTTGATTGATGGGTTTCTCTTGAATTAGAAGCTTTCTGCCATTCAAGGACCCACTGGCGCTGTTTCAATTTTACCCACACACACACAAGAGATAAAAGTGAAAATTTTTTATTCAATAAATTTTGTTTTAACTGCCCACCTGTTGATGGCCGCTCTCACATGCATATAGTCACTTTGAAATGTTTGTATTAGTATGGGGGTGATGGAGTTTGGAACACAAAATTCAAATTCAAGTATCCTGATCTCACCCCCACAGCCACAGGAGGGAAGGATAGGATTGAGCTTTTGCGATATATTGTTGCAGCTTAAAATCATATTAAGTGCTTTATGTGAGCATATTACATTTGACGAGTTCTAAATTTGCGCATTTTGTATTAAGGACGAGACGCCATTGAAAAATATTTTCCACTTATCGTTGAACATTTTTCACGAAAAAATTTCCTCGTGGAATCTTTTAATTACTTCTTTTTGGTTATTATGCTAATCAGCTTATGAGGATTTTCATTTCATAAATATGTTTTTGATACGACTGTGAACATTACCCTAAGAATGTGGTCGGGGAAAACACACCGGATTCCTCACCACAAAGGAATTAAATTAAGAAACGAATGAGAAATTTCTTCTTAATCTTAAGAACCACCATTTTGTTTTTTATTTGTTTATTTTTTTCTGCTTTTTAAATACCTTTCTTATGTAACAAACCAGTGATGTAGGTCTGGACTTTTAGTTTCGGGTTTTATTGAATGTTTTGGTTGGTTGCATTTTGAATAATTTTAAATTTTTTGTTTTTTGTTAATACCAAATTTCAAATTCTTTTCTATTGAGGAAATGCCTCGTTGGTGCGTCGTAACGGAAATTTGCATCAAATGACATGGGAGTGAATTTGAAGACGATCCTTCGGATATGAAGCAATATTCAAGGTTTCAACCCTTTGGAAATGAATATTAGACAACTTAATTTCACTTTTAACTCAATGAAAATTGGGAAAACATTCGCGGAAGTCACGAAATTCTACTGTCATTCAAGTAAATCATTTAGATATTGAAACATTTCAACCAATTTTAATTCTGGCAATTTGTGGCTCAATTCGATCAAGAACTTCGTGAACATTAATTCTCACATTTTATGAATTCTTAAGTTATCGGCTGGTAAAATTAAAGTTTTGCACACTTAAACATATGAAAACAGTGCTTTCACTTTAAGTTTTGGTCCTAGGATATCAAGAACCGACCAAATGACAATATTCATTTTTGAAAAATTGGTTCACACAAAGTTTATTGCGAAAATTCCGTCGGATACAATACACGATCTTTAAAAATTTTTCAGTTTTCGACGTGGTTTGAATCAGAAAATAAAAATTTTGAATGATTTTTACCATTTGGCCGGCGATATCAGCTTCAGAATATCACAAAAATTAATATTTCACCATATTACTTAACAAATTTTGAAATTATTTTCACTTTGGACAAGTTACAGCACTAAAAACACGATTTGATGATAAGAAAACACAAAAGACACATTTTCATGGCACAAAACTCCCACAGCCAACGTCCAGTTCCAAAGGATGCAACAGAAAAACTAAAATCTCAAAGTTTACATACATAAAACCGAATTTACAAAAACCCATTAACTCGTAAACAGACAATTTCAAGTCCTGTCCGACCATTGTCCTTGGTCACGTCATCAATAAATTCGAAATTTGGAAATTTGCACACTCTGTAACAGCGAAAATTGTAAAATTGGCAAAATACCAAAAACGTAACAAATTCTTAACCCGAAAGCGAAATCCTTTCTATTCATCCTTTTATGTGTGTTATCCTTGAAGTCATCCTGGAAGTAAATTTTATTCAAATGCACTTTTATGGTCACCTACTTTAAATGACTGTCAGCCTTTGTTGCATCCCATCCAATACAAGTCGAAGTTCAAGGATACGCTAAGGATAATTTATGATATCAACAAAATGAAAAAAAAAGGATTTGCAAACATTTGTCCTTGAGAAACTACTTCCTCGTACACGAATTCAGAGTCTTTTTCTTTTGTTCAGCGTAACATGAAAGCATGTCCTTCCTCAAACATTGCGGTTTTGTTGTCGGTCTGTTGGATTTACGATGTTATATAAGAAAACATTTTATTGGTGTCACATAAAACTAGTAGTCACAGTTTGAGTATAAGTAAACAAACATCGACAGAATTTACAACAATTAGGTAACTGGAATTTGTTCCGAAAACGAAAAAACGAAATTCAAATTCAAAATATAAACAAAATGGTGGATTTGATTTACACGTGACATGCAAAATGTTAATTAGAATGGAAGTTGTCTTAATTGACTCGGTTAATGACGTACGTAGCTGTGTGGCATTGTGGGCAATTAAATTACAATTAAAATTAAATTACAGAAACGAACATCGTTTGCAACTAATCAACTTCAGATGTAACTGAAACCGTTCACAGTTTCCTACTGTCCTTATAGTAAATTACTTATAAATCCATCAACATATGGGGTTTGCATTACAGTTTGAAATAAAATTATATGATTGCAAGTGATCAAAAATAAAATCTAGTGACACTAACGACATCTCTGTGTGGAGTCCATGAAATAGTCGATTTGCCCGCACATTTAACATGGGAACATCCGCGGAAAACGGAAATTCGTCGAAAAGACAACGTTAGAAAAGTGTTAATGAGGTAAAAATTTGATTTTTTCCTCAAATCATTTTGATTGTTTCAACTCCACCGAACTGAAACTGAAACTCCATTCGCTTCGAGTCAAGCTGTATTGGATGAATTACCCAAATGGCAGGCATATATTTTATTTCCAAAAATTAATAAATTCCCTCCTCCCTCTGCTATATACACTGGAATCACTCAAACATGAACATGAAATTGTGACGGACATTTGAAGCGATTAACGGGGAATATTTCAAAAAGCGAAAAAAGAAAAATTTCAATTTAAAAATTTTGTTAAAAAATGAATGCGTGTCATTTACATGAACATGTTTTTTCGGTGTGAGCACAGGAATCAAGTACGCGCACCGAGAGAGAGATTAATTTGGAAAAACAGAAAAAATTGCGGCATCTTTCTTTTGATGAATACCTACATTTTTCCGAAAAAAGAATGAAATCGTAGTTAACCACTCCGCCATCACCACACACCCTCGCACGCACACACTCTCGCAATTTTTCATTCTGGAAATTTTAATTATGTCCGAATTAAAATTGAATCAAGAGCCAGGAGTGATGACGTTTATGAGACAACATTTTTTATGCACGTCAAATTTTAAGCCACCACCACCCCTAAAAAAATCCCTTATTTTATTTCAAGGAAGTCCTTCCCGTGAGCCGTCAATTTATTTCCAAGGCATCTAGGGATTTTTTGCGTTTTGTTTAATTAGATCCGAGCCAGGGTAAATAGGAGTTTTCAAATCTATGACATTTACGTACTTACGGTTGCTTTCATATTTCTCATCGGATTTAATTGAGTTTGAAGTAATTCTTTTTTGCAATGTTTTGTACTTACAGTCAATTTAACTTCATTCATTTTTAATTTATTTCCAAAAAAATAATAATTATTCCAATATCGAATTAAGTTATTAACAAAATTCTTCGCGTGCGTGTTTCAAGAAACAATAACAAAACAAAATGGCGGAATGAAGACATCAAGACGTTCATACTTGACCAATTAAGTTATTATTTTTATTCCTCATCAAATATTCATGTAATTTTTTTTTAAATTTTCAAATATTCATACGTTCGTATCACGTTGCCTTTTATGGTAGCCATTTTATTTCGCATTCATTTTACGTCTAATTATGGACATTTAGTGAGAAAAATGCAATTACGTTAAGTGCATGCATTTTATTTATTAGGCGTTACATTGACTATGATTTCGTTAAAGAAAAAATTATTCTTGTATGATACGATATATAATAGATTGGCACAATGAACAAGAGCAATAATTAGACGCCATTTTGTGTATGTTCCGAAGATGTTTTTCGCGAATTTACGTGTTTTATTTAAGTTAATTCGATAATTGATTCACCTGGACTGCGTTTTCATGTGATTATGGAAATTTTCTTGCTTCGGAATTCATTAAATACTAATTTGCTGAGATAATTTTAAGCTCATGACGCTCGAATTACTTTCAAAGTCTGAAAGAAATTCAAGCTCGAATTACTGTGTGACAGAGAATTATATTCTGTACTTTAAATTAGTATAATTTCATGAAGAACGAAATGAGACAGGAACTCTCTTTGCTTAAATTCGATTTTTGATTCTGATTTCTTGATGATCGTGCAACTATGTGTGTAAGAGTAGGAACCACAATTTGACAATTATGAAGAACGAAGTGAGAGAGAAACACTCACTCATTGCAGCTGTAAAATTTTTGTTGATCATTTTCATTTCAATCTTGAATTTCTTGTGACATTTTTATTAAATTATTTCTTGTGTAATTTTTAAAGAATTTTGTTTTATAGTGACTACGACATCTTAACGTCAAAAACGTTAACTTCAGCAAGATTTATGGAAAAAGGAAATTTTTAGCAAAAATTATACAAAATGACATAATGACGAAACTTTGAATTAGAATTTCCCTCGACACTAGATACCTATATAGGAAAAGTTCTTCTAGCACAAGCACGTAGCACCTATATAGTCGTGGAAAGTTTGAAGCTATACGACTTTTTACCTTATCCCGGAACACATCCCCAAAAGGAACACAAGAAAAACAAAAATAACAAACGACAAAATGGAGAATGATCTCCTGTACAGACTGACATGTTGGTGTCTCTTATTCCATCATGTCGCCATCAGTTGACTTGTGTTTGTTCATGTTGTAAAAATTACTATATGACACCGCCGGGTATATGCAAATATATTGAAATGGCAATAAAGCACGTGGGTGACATGACTATCAATCAAATGTAGAATGATGGATCATCCCTTGGAGAAGATATACACAAAAATTCTTATCACAGGAAGAATGCTGCAGACAGTGACATGGAAATTTCTTTTCACTTACGGTAAATTGAAAAAATAACTAACAAAAAAAAAGTAAAAATAAAAAATTACCTAAACATGTGTTGCTAAATAAGATGGAGCCCGACGTGAGCTTTTTGTTTTTAGGTAACTACTTCATTTTGTTGTTTGTATGTGGAATTAAAATTTCATTTAAAGTTCAAGTTTAATAGAAACGAAACATTTCGATGTCATCTTCATTTTAACCAACTTCCGGGACTCCTGGTTCCGGGAATTCTTGCCAATATGTTCCCCCCGTGCCACAAGAGTTGTACTTTTCCGTTTTTGTAGAGCTTTCGTTGATAGTTTGTTTTTGAACATTATGATTTACGACTTTTAATTTCCTGCACTACCGCTGAGTGGTGTTGCTGTTGCTGGCGTTGTTGCAGTCAAAAAGGAAATTCAACAATATGTAGACCGACATGTTTGTGAAGCAAAAATATTTTCCCAACCACCTTACCTCCACCTACAGCGTGCGTGATGTCGAGATGAACATTTATTAATTCAACACACTACCACCAAGGTGCAACTGAGCGCTTTTTGGGGTGGCATTTTTTAAAATTCACACGTTGAAGCGCAAAAACTGGACGCGACATATATTTTTTTGTGTCAAATGTCCACCATACTTATGTCACATGCTATTGATAACAGTTATGAATTATAGGGGATGAAATATACAAAGTACTTTCATGAAATTGTTAACAAATGTTCACCGAAACGCACAACACAGTCGGGAAAATGAAAAATTCAACGAAGGACTCATGTGGGATTAAATATTTTGCATATTTTCATAATTCCCCGAAAATCCTGAAATTAAATCTTGAATTGAAACTGGAAATTTTGTTCCAACGTCCATTGGGGATCAACAACCGGACATTTGTTCCAGATCTGACTACAGTCTAAATTTTTATATTTTCCATAGATGCCACTAGATTCAACGTAGTTTTGTTTTGATATATTTACATACCTTGGAGTAGAAGATTCGCACCACAAATGGAAATCAGTCATATTTGTCAGTAAAAAGTGATCGACACTTTATTGAATATAAGACGTCTACGTTTCGTAAGGGTAGAATTCAATACGTCAAATCGTCGTAAATAAACCACGATTGCAAATTTCGTTTGAATGCTTGTGAATTTCAATGTCCATATTAAGGCTTATATCTTTATAACGATAAGTGGTATGCCCGTGGTTAATAATTTACTAGAAAGACTGTGATGTTGTTACAATAATGTTAAAAAATTATAAAAATCAAATGCCATGTTAAAATGCCATAACCATGTTTGAAGTTATGATAAATGAAATGAAGCAAATTTGGTCAATTATAGGTATGGTCAACTTAAATTAAGCAGGTACTTGTAACTCCTTACAGAATCACCCGATTTTGAAGAAATAAAAACTTAAATAAATTCCGGAATATTTTCTATATTTTATTAGTTTACACTATACATCCATCTGTAACGGAACAGGATTTGCCTGAATGTCGAAAATTTAAGGTCCTTATATGAAATCTTGAAGATATATAAAATATTTAAATATTTAATTAAAATCTAACTTACATATAAAAGAGTGCAGGAAATTGGGATTAAAACAAAACTGGGTTTGTTGAATTTGAGCTACGGGTTGATGAGATACAGCGAATTAACCTTATAGAAAATTAGGTAGCAATGATCGTCATATCAAATTTCGCGTCATAGTGATCAAGTGCACTTTGGAATTTTCAACTGATTGAAAGTTGGTGTCTTCATAAATAACTAACAGATCATTTGATGAGTTGAGTTGATATGAAAGTAGATAAAAGCTACGCCTCCCGTCAAATTCTTTGCTCTTCAATAATTCTTCCTTTTGTCCTTCACCCGTTGAAAGTTCTTTTCAATTCGAAACAATAAATTTTTTCCCAATGCATTTTAGTTAGGTAGATACAACAAGAAAAATTGAATCAACAAAAGCAGTTCAACTGAACACACCAATGACGGAACACGATTCAATTGTACGAACACACACAAAAGTGTGTCCTTTGTTACGAAATCCTTGGAGTAATTTTTTTCCCAGCCCCATCGAGCTCCCATTAGGATTGTTCGCATTTGACAAACACCAACACACACTCAGATAAACGGGCATGTATGCATTAGTGGCGTGGAGTATCTAGGACTTGGAACAAATGCGTTTTTTTCGTTTCACTTCGGGATTCGTCGAATGTCGTCGTTGGCATTGTCCTTGTTGTTGCCGTCTCGGAAGCGCCATAGAACACGCTCCGTGACATTGATGGATTTGTACAAAGGAAAGCGAAAAACTGAAAATGTCACTCGGATTAATGCAAGGATATAAAGAACACCACGGTGTGCACACACTACCACCAGTAGCACCACCCCCGCAGGGGTAGGAGGTTTCGTATCAATAACGTGAAAGTGAAAAAAAACATTTTCTTTTTTCCTCTTTTGATATAGAAAAGCTTCGAGAGTTGTCAATGTGACTTGAGGAATTCCTCGTTGATGTTTCGTAAAATAAGGAACTGCCAAGATGAATTGGTGTGACTCCACGAAAAGCTGAGACACATAAGGAACTCGAGTGCCATCAATTACATTCCTCGAATCCCAAAGATTACCCACCATGCCCCAGTTGGGGGGAGAGAGAAAAGTTTCCACGTGCTAGTGGATCGATATCTGATCCAACGTGAGTTTGAATTTCGCATTCACATCTAGATGGCACTGCTAACCTTAGAGAAAATTCATGTAACATGAAAATTGTGTAGTTCTTTTCCACATCATGAACTTGAGCTACTGTTCACCAGAAGCACATTCTCACACAGAAAGGAGGAATTTGCATAAATGCACACTTTGTGCTTTTGAGGTGTTGAGTTCACGTGCAGCACAAAGTGCAATTAACCAGTGAGTGATCACAGGTTTCTCATATGAATGGCAATTAAATTTTGAAGTGAATATTTAACGGAAGCGATCGGGTGCATTGGAAGTGAGAGAAAGCTTGGACCCCAATGGAAAATCATTTTGATTATGAATTGAGCCTTGAGCGCCGAAAAATTGGGCTCCCAGCGACCCAGATATGAAGTGACCCTGAAATTCAATCAACGCCAATTGTGATCGTTAGATGTCGGGAGGGACCATATCATGATAAAACAAACACAACAACAGCAACAACAAAGGGAAGTGGGAGGGGTTCCCCAATTGGGGTAGGTCGTTTTTGGATTTACAGTTATTGACTTGATGTGCTTAGCTTAATGTGAGCTTTATTTTACGGCCGAAAGAAATGTTTTGTTGGAGTTAAGCACGTAAGCAGCGCCATCTGAAGGTGTTTGTTTGACAAATTGTCATTTACACGTTCGGGTTAAATTTTGAAATCCATGTCTTATGGACATTTTGATGGAATTTGCCACGAAAAACGCACACACGTACATTTCCAAGCACACGAAAAGTAAAAATAAAAATAAAAATAAAAATGAAAATGAAAGCGAAAGCGAAAGCAAAGCCTTTTCTGTTCCATTCTATGTTGTTTCTTTTTTTATTTATTTTTCGCAATAAATATTCCAAACAAATCGGCACCACTTTGACTAAATGAGGAGCATATTAAATTTAATGATGCGGCAGTATTTCAAAACCATTTCGTACATGCGAATCGAGTTGAACACAACCACCGTCCCCGAGTGCCACTGTATCCGAAGAAATTCCTGCTCCAACTCCATAGCTCCAACACCACTGCATCAACTCCAACTCCTTTCCTTGTTCATATCCATAAGCTCATGGAGGTGGTGGTGAGATTGTAGGGTTGCTGATCATACCTGAACAAAAACAAAAAATCATGGAGCCGATTTTGACTACATGTCATGCATTCCTCCCTCTTTGATTGACTAACTCCGAGTATGGCCGCCCTTTCGGGGGCCTTGGGGTTTCCCAATGATACTCAGTGCGCCAGTTATCGACTGAACAGGTGAAAAAGTGTCATCACTTTGAATGTTTGATGGTTGGCCATTATGAGCTGCGATTGTTTATTAATTTTGATTAACTTAACTGATGGGGGGATTGGGGCAATATCTTATATTTATTTATTTTTTTTCCTTCGTTCAAACAATCTTACACAAGCAAATGTTCTTCAGATTTTTATTCAACTTGTTGCTCGAGTTTTTGTTAATTGCCGTGTTCAATTGGAAGTTTGTTATTCTGACTCTATTTTTAGAAACATATTTCCACCACTTATTATCAATTTTTCAATTCTGTATTCGGGAAATTAATTACAAAACACAAAAACACTCTTTATAATGATAAATTCCATAAGTGACTTTTACTATTTTTCCGAAACACTTTTAACAATTTCAATAACATTGACTTTTTTATCACCTCTCAATCGGGTAAATTACATGCTAAGTCTCATTTAAATTGAAATAATTTTCAAAATCATAACCAAAACGATGTTTTTGAGTTTTATTTATAAACGGCGCATTAAAATTCAATTTTCTGGAAAATATTTTCAAAATTGTCGCTATTATCTACCATTAAATTGATGATTTTTAATAAAATTTATTTTATTGAAGGAGTTTAAAAAATTATTTACGAAAATGTGACCTCATTTGGTGCAAACAACTTGTTTGTGACTTTTTGGAACATTTTTTTGCACTTATAAGTGAACAATTCAAAAATCGTTAGTGTAATTTTCATGTAAATTTGAAAAAAGTTTAATTTTATTTTTATTCGCTCTGATAAAAGATGAATCATAAACTTCGTTCTGGAACTACTCAAAATAATTCAATGAAAAACGATTCAGAAGTGAATTTTTATAATTTCAGTTTTATTTCCCCATCAATTTTGAAATTACATGACTTTGACATGAATTACTTATACAAACACACTTTGTATGATTCAATAAATCTTAAGAAACCCTAAAAATTGAAAATTTACTTCATATATGTGATTCAACACAATTTTTCCTGAGGAATGTGAAGATCAATCTATAGAGCCTTTGAGAGTGATGAAAATAGAATTCGGTGGTTAAAATTAGCTCCGATTGCAGACTCCTTAAAACTTGAAAAATTCGAAGAAATTTGATGTAAAATTGAAAAGAGAAACTCCAAAAATAAATGAATTCCTGATCCTCCTGATCAATTTCAGAAATTGCGAAACCTTCCCACCGTCGCTGATGGAAACCTTCGGTACCTTCTCGAAAAACGGGAAACAAGCGAAACCCTCACCTAAACCGTCGGCGGTTCAAAGTTGAAAACAATTTCCAACTAAACTGCTTTAAAAGTTCATTCAAAATTCATTCCCAGTTCATTAAAAGCTCATCCAGCAAATGATTTTAAAATAAAACGGAAAAAACGATTTCAAAATGTCCACTAATTGCCGCCATTAAAACGGTAATCAAAGTTTTGGTTTTCGAAATTCTTCATCTTCCCAACGGAATGTTGTGCCAACAAATCAAATCAAATCGAATCGAATCAAATCAAATCAAATCAAATCAATTCATAAAATCGGAAGTGAATTTTTGAAAATTTATTACAATTTTTTGTTTAATAGCAGCGCAATGAATTAACGGAACACACGGAAAAATTCGAAATTGTTGCATCGAACCGTATCTCGAACAAAAAATGTCTACCGGCGCCGTAGCTCGCACACGGAACCAACGAACGAACACTCACCGTCCCTAGGAACGTGTGGAAGGATGGATCGATTGGTACGCATGGCTGGTTTCATTTTCGAATCGTTCTCAAGATGAAGTGTTTGGTTGAGTGCGTGTGGGAATGAAAGAGAGGACGTACGACACCGAGTGTCAAATGAGAAACGAGTTTTTCCTTCTCACGAACACGAACTCAAACCCACTCACACATTTTTCCATTCCGTTCGTGTCGAACTTGATTTATCGACGTCAGAATCGAAAATAAATCAAAATTTTTCGATTCGTTAATTCAAAAACGAAGGAAACGAGAAAATTTTTTAATTTGAATTTTTGGAAAAATTTGAATTTCCACGGAGCTTTGCTTCACAGCAACCGTCCGTCGTAGGCGGTCGTATATTGAATTCATGTTTCATTCCACTAGTTCCATCTTCTTCCGTTCGTTCGTTGCGAATCGAAGCTAGGGGCGTGGGCTCAGTTGATAGGCGCCCATTTCAAAATGGCATCCGATTCAACTTCAAATGGCGGAAACAGTACAACTAGATGTTCGGTTCTTTCGAAATTTCGCACGAATTCAATGAATTCGAATTTTCGAAAATTCACATGTTGAATTCGATGATGAATAGCGCGGAAGGAATTTCGTCGAATTAAAAATGAATTTTTTAAGAATTTTTCGACAACTAAACCTTTACCTAGATCTAGGTTCCGTCGCTTTTATTTTCGAATTATTCACAATCCTCTTGTGCACCCTCGAGTGGGTCATTCCGCTCCTGACGTGCAGATCCATTCAACTCCTCTGCAACACAGAAGGGAAACCGGGAATTGAAGTGATCGATACGAATCGACGTTACAAAGTAGTCCCCATCGCCGAGAGGTGTTGAAACTTCCTGTTCTTATGAATTTCGCTTGTTGTTTTTGACGTTAATTAAGGAAAAACAAAAAATTTTATTCATTTTCACGTGGGCAGCATTCGGACGGGGTGTGTTCGTTAGTTGGGTAACGTAACGACCTCGTTATAAATGACACTATCAGCCAGTTGACTCACTTGGCTGCGTGATATATGTCCGAGTGTCTTAATTGAAAAATTATCCACGTGATCTTATTAAAATTATGCTGAATTTATTTAAATTTGTTTCTCTATTTTGGCTCGGCGTCTCGTGTTTCTTGATTTTTGATTAACGTTCCTCGTTCCGATTGAGACTTTTAAGATTTCATGAGAGTTGATCAACAATTGTTGAATTGAATTCATTTAATTTCTAAGTTGCTGCACTTACCTTAATTTAATTACAAAATTATAACAAATCAATTCAATTAAGAATCAATTTACTTAGAAATTTTGAAAGTTAGGGTGTTTTTATTATTTTCATACAACTTTTATTAATTTTATATTTAAAATTAATTATTTTTCTGGTGTTTTGATCCTTTTAATTCAAGTTCCTCATCAAATTCTGGATAATTTCGGTTGGATTTATCAGTGAAACGGTCAAATTGAGTGGAGACCTAAAAAGAAACCTGTTAAAAATTAATTTAACTTTTATAAGAGAAGACTAACCTGGACTAGGGTGATTTGAATAGTCTACAATTACGTCACGATACGTCTGATGAATTCATGAAGCTTCCAAAATTGAATGGCACCTTGTTGAAAGAAATTTGTTTAACAAAAATCCACGTGGTCAGTTAAATTTCTTGAAGAAAACAAATTTAACAGAATTCCGAGTTAGCATAAACTTGGTTTTTCATTAAACATTCCACCTGAACCATTTCCTTGAGTTTTGATCGATGCAAATCTACGGAATTGTGGTTTCAAGTGAATTACCGGCCAAACCTCGAAGTAGACCTTACAATCATTTTAAAGAAAACGTTTTGTCAAGTGTCTCTTTGTCAAAAATCACGTTTCTCTGATGAAGATAAATGTCTCCTTCAACACTTAATGAGTGTAACTGAGTTGAACACAGTAGAATCGTTTCAGTAGCAGCTACTGAGTGATTGTCAGTGCGAATAGGTTGCTTTCATCTATTTCGTGTAATTGAGAAGCTACAAGATCTTTGACTGTTCAATGGTACAAATACAGGACCACACTTTCCATTCCAGGACAAACAAGAATGATTACAAGGACTTAACGTTAAGCACATTCAATTTAATTAACTTATCTAACAAAATGAACATTCCAAATAAACCCAATCTAATGAGAAACAATACAAAATTCCATTCGTTATGATTTTGATTGATTTTGATTTTAATTAAAATCGTAAATTCTTCATTCGACGCTAGTTCATCTTCTCGGATTCAAATAAAAAATTGCAAAATATCTTTTGTCCGAAAAGATGAATTGGATTTTACCAACCGAAATGAAATTGTTTCCAATTATTCTATTTTGGACGTTTTTACGCCCAAAAATCAGCTTCACCTGAATGATTGTTTGCTTCTTGCATGAAAACATTCTTTAAAGAAACTTTTCACAAGACAAACGGAATTTCGGTCAATTGTTGTCCAAACTTGAATTTATTGTTCCCAACCCGTTTGTGGTTTTTCTTTAAGCTTTTTATGGTCAAACTTAAATTTTTAGCTCATTCTATTGTTTTACTCGTATGAAAACTGGAAAATTTAATTTCAAATCGAAGCTTTCTTGAACTTTAAGTGATTAAAACTCATCATTCATTGATTTCTCGGGTCGGAGAAGGTTAAAAATTGATCAATTGCTCATCAACTGTGGTTCAATTCGAATTTATCAAATTCTCATACATAACAAAAACACGTATGTGAGTCACACACTCTTAATTGATTACAGTGATGCAATTAGCAAACGTACATGCAAACCAAAAGGGTAAATTCGCAATCAAAGCATTAAGGATAATCATCCCCTAATGATGCACTGATGAAAAGCATGCAAACTCAAACACAAACACAAAAACAAACACAAATACAAAAAAACGTTCTTTTTTTGACTCTAAAAAGTATATTTACAACAAGTTCTTTCATGTTCATCATATTTTTTGTGGTTTTTTCAATTAGTTTTCATATATTTTCCATTTGTAGTTTATGTATATATATATATAGTTTTGTTTTATGTATATAGTTCATTTTTTCTTACAGAATGAGGCCTATACTTACGTATATTTGGATTTTTATCTCACATCATTTACGTATCATATATTTTTTGTCTCTATTTTTTAAATTTTATCAATTTTTATGTTAATTAATTCAAAATTTTTGTGTTTTTTTTATACAATTACACTCTAATTTTACCAAACAAAATTTATAATTTATTCATTTTCAAAATTCAATCAAACGAAATTCTGGTAATTAAGAAAATTAATTTCGAAATTAATTTAATTAATTTAATTAACCAAATTTTTTGTTTCACTTAACATTTAATTACGTATCCGTATTGTATCTAGATTTTTTTTTTTTAATTTTATATTTCTTAATTAAATTTTTAGTCTGTTAATTAAATTACACAATTTTCTTTAACAAAAATAATCACAATTTTACATTACAGTATTGTTTTGCTTAAATAATTTTTTATGTTTTATGTTTTGTTTAGTTTTTATCTTACAAATTGTGAGTGTCAAGAGTATTTTTTAATTTTAATTAAGAAACCAAAATTCAAATTCATGTTTCATACTGTTATTAGGGAAATCACCCTCTGGTTTGGGGTGTCATTCATTTTGTGTTTCTTACAAATATACAATCGTGTGCCCAGTGGATCGAAATTAAAATTAATTTAAATCGTAATTCCAACACATTTCGATTTCAGTTTAAGAATTTTGTAATTTTATAATTTTTGAGAAAAATTTAATTTCAATTTGGATACACTTGCACTACCATGTCGTCCACCACCACCAGCAGAAATTCAAAAAATCCAGTTGATGTGGAACGAGAATAAATTTTGTTAATTATAATACACTCCTCAGATGTAGGTACATACAAACATATCTTCAGTATTCTTATAAATTGCATCACTTATTTACAAAAATTTTCTTTATTTATTTACTTGTTTTATTTTCATTAATTTCATTAATCTATTTATTTACTTATGGCTTTGGTATGCGGGGTACAATTATTATTATTGTTTAGTATTTTACGTTATTTGCATTTGTAGGTGATTGGACAAATTTGTTTCTATTGTTTTTAAGTTATTTAAAAATTTGATGGAAAATGGAATATGCTCCAAGGGAACACACTGCATGTTCAATTTCTTATAACAATTTTCCAACACTTAAAAACACTAAAAACTTTTCGCCATCAAATCAAAATGTCTGAATTCAGTGAAAATGCGGAAAAATTTCAAATTTCGCTGACAAATTTTTGATTTTTGAATTATTGTTTTGTGTGTAATTTGTTTTGTAGCCAATAACTCTATGTAACAAATACAATTTCCAAGAGGTATACATGATATCCTTATCGAAAAACATAAAAATCATTTTTAACCAGCTTCTCATGCAAGACAAACCGAGGAAAAAATATTTTTTTGAAAAAGGAACATTTTCTAATTTCGCTTTACTTCCGCGGTGAGTGGAAATTTATTTTTAACTAAATTTAATTATTATTTTCAAATGAAATTTTGTGAATTACTTAAAAATTACTTAACCACAATTAGCCGGAAAAATATTTAATTATTATATTTTTTTGTTGTTTTAATTGCACAAATTAAATTACAAAATAAAAAAATCACTGGCCTCGTTCTAACAAACATTGCTTTTATTTAAATTTAATTTTTTTACTTTATTTCCTTTCATAATTTAAAATTATCCTTTTACACTTAAGAAGAAATCAATCATTCATACAGAAAGAAAACATATTTTCCTCATTCACACTGTTAAATTTTGAATTTCGAATTTTTAAATTTTCAATTTTCAATTTTGTCAATTTTCAATTTGAACTTGAATTTAAACTTGAATTTGAATTGAGTGCAAAAACATTTTTTTGGATTTTCATTTGAATTCATTATCCTATTACATTACATTACCGTTATAATAATAATTATAATAATAATAATAATAATATTAATAATTACGTATTTATAATAAGTTTATTTTCATTTTATAATTATTATTCATAATTTTAAATTTTAACTTAATAAAAATGTTTGAGGTCACATGGGTTGGTTGTTATTATCATTAATAAATTTCAATAAATTTTTATTTTTAAATATTTTCCTTCCTCAATGATTCTAGTACAATATTATTAATGTAATTTTTTAATTTATTTATTTACAATACATGTTCACTTGTGTGTGCATCATTATTAACAATTCAAAATTTGAATTTAAATTTGAATTTGAAATCGCGCCCAAAATGGCGATTCGTTTTTTGATTGGATGTCAAAAAGCTTAACAAACTGAACTTTTTGAATTAATCTGTTAAACAAAAATGATTTCTCATTTAATTTTCTTAATTAATACGAATTACAATTCAATCATTGATTAGAAGAAAATATTTATTTTTGTTTTACACAAAGTTACTGTTTTTGGTTGGATTTAAATAAAATTTTTAATTTAATGTTTACATTTAAATACACTATATATATATACGATCATGGGGTGTGTGTGTATGTATAAATTTTTTTTAAATGATTTTACGTATTTAATGTTCATTTTTACTATATAATTTTTAATTTATATGTATATATATATATATATTAAATAATATTCTCTTTGTTCTTTGTTTTTAATTTTAATTTTAATTTTTATTTTATTTTTATTTATGAGTAATCCTCCATTTTGTTTTTATTGTGGACTTGTTGGTGGTGTTATCTCATCGGCGTTATCACCAGAACCAGGTTCACCTTTTGTTTTATTCTCTTTCTTCCATTTCATTCGGCGATTTTGGAACCAAATTTTTATTTGTCTCTCAGTTAAACATAAGGCATGGGCAATTTCAATTCGTCTCCTTCGTGTTAGATAGCGATTAAAATGAAATTCCTTTTCCAGTTCCAATGTTTGATACCGTGTGTATGTTTGTCGTCCTCGTTTGCGTTCTAAAATTGAAAAACAAAAAAATTTATTAATTATAGTTTATCAAATTAAAATAAAAATTCAAAGTGGAACAGAGCCATCTAGTGGTGATTGGTTGCAAATTGAATTTTAATGTTAACGTAATTTTTCCAAATTTGAAAAAAGCGAGACAGGAAAACGTAAGAAATACTCGGAAATGTTCGTCCGTATCATTGGTAATTAATTTTCGAAGAAGAACAGGCGGACAAAAAGTCGAACAAACCTGAAGGACTTTACAAGATAACCGTCTTAGACGAAAAATACGTTTTTTATCAGAGAAACGCATAAGATTACATGCAAGAAACGTGAAGACGTTGTCGTCGTTTAAGAAAGAAGAAAGATGTATTTGAGTTGAGGCGGTTCCATGGTTAATTAGAAGGAAAGATTGATTTCGAAAGATGTCAGAATGACAGGAGGCATTATTCTAAGAGCCAGTACAAAGATATGGTTCTTTAAAAATAAAAGAAAGATGCGAAAATTGTATTTTGTTGATATGAGACTTTGTCTCTGTCACAGAGTCATCCTCTTGGTGAGATCTAGATGGCCAAGGTGTGGTGGTTTTATATTCGATTTCGAATTCGTAAATATGAAATCATGGCGACAATTGTATTCATGTGGATTAGAACATGTGTTCGGGAATTTTTCGACAAGTACAAATGTGCGGCCCTTTGAAACGGGGAAAGCCGCCCCAACATGGGAACTGGAACTCGTAAATCCAGCCAGATCAACCACTAAATGTCACATGGTCACATGATCATAAGATCACATGATCCGATGATGATCGCATGGAGACGTAGAGGCATGGAGTCTTGATTTGATCCCGGAGATCTAGAGTGCATCGTATCGTTTTCGTTTATTTTATTTTTTATTTTCGTGTTGTGGCATGCGTGTGATGTCTGACATGGAAATTTATCATTGGCAACATGAAATTTTCACGTAAGGTCACAATGAAAAATTACTTGAACGTATTAAGAAACAAAAATTTTGATATGAAAATTAATTATTTCTCTTGAATTTCTTAATATGAACACTGGTGGATCTACTGTCATTTATTGCGTCACAAAAGCTCTAATTCACGAAACAGTTGAACCTTATCACACAATCTTGAATTCGAGTTATTAAGTACACGTCAAACATTTCGAACATTTCCAAAACAAAAACACTATTGCAATTATAGTAATTGCCCCCTATAATAGCCTGCAATATGAGAACAAGAGGAAAGTACCACACGAACCAGATTGGCTTCTGATAAACAAACATCGGAAAACAATTACTGAATAATTAAACCCGTGCTTGTGCTTACAATATCACAGCAAGGACATTAACCCGAACATGAAATTTTGGGGAAAAATGGATTTTGAAATTCACTTCTTTTTTTAATTTCTCAAACATTAAGTCGAACAACTACTCACACAAATGTAGCGTAATTAACTTGTAACGAAATGAAAAGTGCCACCCACGCACACATGGGGGGAATGAAATGTAAAAAGTAGACCCAGCAATTACTTTAATGAAAGCTTGTACAAATATTTGAATAATTTATCTGAGACACTCATCGCCATCATGATTTTACCTTTTTGGTTTTGTGTAATTTCGGGTGCTTTTCGTGGAAATTTCGGAATGTGAGAATGTGGGGTTGACATGGACATCAATTTAACCGTTGTGACGGCGAAACTAATTGATGGAAGTCATATTTATTGGTCATAAAAGAAAAGAAGAAAAATTCATTTGTAAATTCGTTTTTAATAACAGTCAGTGGAGGAAAAAATATTTTAACGCCATTTTGTTTTTCTCATTACAACCGCCATTGAGTTTTTTTGTTTCACAGATCATTATATTCTGTGCCCTCCATCTTTGTCCATTAATCCATCCAATTCGTCGTTCAGGTTGAGGCGAAATCCCTCCGATTTGCTGGAATGATGGATGAATCCCAGGATTATGAACCGAAATCCATTAATATAAGATGCATCGCAGTTATCCGTGAGCCACTAGACCAGTTTTCAGTTTTTCAGTTTTCATTTTATCTTATTTTCTTCCATTTCAATGATTAAAATATGGCGCTGGGTAGGAGGGCAAAGGTACGAACAAGGTGCAAATGGAAACGACACACTGTGGTACATGATTAAGGCACCACATATTCTTCCAGCAGCCGCTAGTGTGCGGTAAACAACATTAAAGTGACCAAAACTCCATCAACTTCAACAATAAAGAATTCTCTAAACAAGATGAAGTCACTGCAAACAGAAGTGTTTAGTTTTAAAACACTTTAAGTGACTAAATCCGCGTATACGATTTTTAGACACTTAAAAGTGTTTAGTTCAACTAAACACTTGTAGTGTCTAATATTCAAGTATAGGTACTGAGAGAGAATTGAGAATTTATACCTGAAAAGCAAAAGAGAAAAACATGGTCATAAGGATTCATGAAGGGTCATTGGTTCAGGTCAAAACCTAAATTTGAATGCACCGATGCGTTTCGGAACTTATAATTTCAAACTTTTTAATTGCAATTCGCATGACGAATTACAATTTTGAAATTTCTATATTCTCAAAATAATTATAATTAGACAATTTTGTTTATTATTACATACGTATAATTAAAAAAATACATATACTAAATTAATTACATATTATTCAAATATTGAAGATAAAATTTTACTTGGTATAGAATAACTTGAAACAATTTATTATTATTAATTTATTGCATTATTAACAATCTGTTATTTTCTTCGTAGTTGGGTTGTTTTTTTTAATATTTTATATAAGTAAATATTTCAAATTTGTTTCATTTGTGAATCATGAAAGACGTGAATATGTAGGATAAAACACACAAATGTATCTTAGACATAAGATTGATTTGATATTATAATTACAAAATTATTGTGAATTAAAAAATCCACATTTTAGGCGTTTCGTTGAAAATAAGTGTCTACAAAAATTATGTGTTTTTTACTCTAAGTGTTTTTTTCATGAAAATGTGTTTTATTTTAAGACGCTTCTCATACATTTTCTCTCTGATAAAACTCTCTCAAAAATTTCTAAGTGTTTTGTATTTAAAAACGCTTAAAACGTTTACAAACAAAACACCCAAGTGTCTAAAATTGTGCTATTAAACACTTGATCCGTTTTATTTCAAAACATTTTGTGTGTAAAACACTTCGCTCTCAAACATTTTGTCCATTAGACACTTTAAATGTTTTGAAATAAAACACTTGCTAGACACTAGGATTTGCAGTGGTTGGAAGTTTCAAGTTGGAAGTTACACAAACTGCAGGTTCTATACAAAGTTCTATAGAAACCACAAAATGGTAGATAATGAGGTACCATCACGACCAAGAAGAAGAAAAACGTTTCTTCTCAGAGCAATGATACGTAGGTACAGTGGAACAGGTATAGGTACGGAAAAAATATATTTTTCACCTGGAGGCGATTCCACGTTGCTGAGAACGAGCACGCTGTTGATGTGGCGCACAAAATTAAATTCAAAAATAGTAAAAAATGGCGGCGATTAAATCGCCATTAAGCTGGAGTTGAAATTTTTTTTTAATTTTACAGATTTCCAAAAATGGCGGACTTCAATTGATGATTGTGTCAATTTGGGACAACGTCACAATTAGACTAATTCACATTTAATACAATGAGGTTTAATTGGACGCAATCGACATCGACATTGCGTGAGTTTGTTCATTTCAAATATTTGAACAACAGTAGATAACACGACGTCATTCTGTATGATGTATCCTTAAATATGTCTTCATAAAATGACGACACAGCAACTGGCTCACTTTCGAATGTCTCCAGATTGCTGTCAACATGTGAAACATCTCGACAACATGTTTGAATCGAATGCAATTAGAGGGAAAAATGCATTGAGGCGAGTATGATCGAATCGAATTTCCAAAAATTTCCGAAACTCGCTCCCCCAAAAAATTCTGTTTCCAATTCAGTATCACGTGGGTCTGTCACTGACAAATGGGTTTTTCCAATCAATACACGATTCAGGATTCAGGATTCCATTCCCCTCGCGATGTCCTTTAAAAGAATTCACAAAACAAATCCTGTTATCCTTCTAATTATCATTCCTTGTGTGTAACTCACTTAAGTGTAGACTTTAAGTATTCAGTGATGTTATTTTTAACATCAAACAGGGATGAAACTTGAATCCGGATCCACAACGACAATGGATCCAGATTCATCCCTCATAAGTTTGTGTCGAAGGACACGTGAAGGATTTCCCTTGTGACAAGAAGAAACTTCGTTTTTTTGTTTTGGTTTTTTGTTCTGGGGATGGTAGATATCATCCCTGGAGTACAAAAATTTTTGTTTTCTTCCTTCTTTCCTTCAAACCCATCAATATCCATCCAAGGGGTAGGACTCTGAAAAACAGCTGGCAGGATGAAAGTGTACAGAGAAAAAGTGCTTTTTATGTTAGTAGGGAGAAAAGAAAACATTCTTAAGTGGAAATGTTTTTTTGAAATGATCATCATCCACACACGCATGGTTTTTCCACGATTCGGGAAAATAATGTTACGGAAAATTCCTCGTTTTACTTCAAATCCATTTTTATAAATTACACACACATGGCGTAATATTTTCTTTTTCCATTTTGGGAGTTGTCTAGAATATTTAGGAAAAACTTCAAATTCAAGTGTCTTGGGTGAATGCAACATGAAAGTGTTTTCCCATTTTCCTATTTTTTCTTAAAACTCAAGCCACAGTGAGGATGACGACGAAGGACGAATTAATCAAAATCAAATTGTGATTCGCCTCTTTGATTATATTCGCATTTTTTCCTCTCTCTGCGAGGAATTCATCTTGTCACTCTTGATTCGCACCAGGACGAGAACGGGAAGAAGAAGAAAAAATTTTCCTTTTTTGTTGTTGTTGTTTCGCCTAACAGATCCTTCTCTTCTGCGAGCATGTTCTAGTCAGCTGTCAAATGTTTTGATATGGGTCTCATATATTTCCCGTTTTCATTTTTTCGTTCATTTCATTTTCGTGTGTGTGTGTGTGAATGGTTTTTCTGCATGTATGTGCACGTGTCAAATTTTCACCAAATGTGTGTTGATGAATTTCTTCGCTGGAATCCTTAAAGGGCGAACCCAGTTAAAGCGGCGTATTAGAAAAAGGAAGAAATGTTTTTTTTGTTCTGCTAGTCGGTGGGTGGAATCAAAAAACAGGACGATGAAAAAAGTTGAACGAAAAGAAAATGGAGGTGAGTGTGTGTGTGTGTGATACGTTCGAATTGTTTTTGTGGCTCCTCTTCTTCACTCCCTCCAAGCCATTGATACACACACCCTTAGCTGGGATGTATGATGCATGACGACGATGATGATGATGATGATGATTGTGATGGCGATGATGATGAGGACGACGACGACGACGACTGCGACCATGTGAGAAGGGAATCCATTGTTTGTGTTTGTGCTTCCATTCCTCCCCGTTCGTAGTTATTACATCCCCCTGCTGATGATGTCCAGCAGAGTTTGTTTTCTTGCATTCAATGAATTTTTACTGCTGGGGGGTTGTTTTGCGAAGTTTCGTGGGGCGCAAATTCAATTTCCTCGATTTCGGATTCCTCAACCCCATGACCCTTTCATGACTCATTCATGATACCTTCATGACACTTTGAAAGTTTCTATATGACGTCTTCATGACTTCTTCAGAATACTTTCAAGACCCCTTCATGACACTTTTGAAACTCATTCAAGACTCATTCAAGACTCGATCATGATACTTCCTTGACTCCTTGATCGATTCCTTCTTGAAACTTTCCTGGATCCTTCTTGAAACTTTCACGACTGCTTCATGATTCCTTTATGACTCCGTCGTGTTATTTTCATGACTCTTTACGGACACTTTCAAGACTTGTTCATGACACTTTTGAGCCTTCTTCATGAAACCTTCCTGACACCTTTATGACGCTGTCATGACACTCTTTGTACTCCTTCATGACACTCTCTGGACTCCTTCGTGGCCCCTTCATTAATACTTCATGCCTCTTTCAAGACTCCAGCATGACAGTTTCATGTTTTTCTGACGCCTTCAAGACTCCTACATGACATTTTCAGGACACTCTCACGACTTCTTCATGACACTTTTCAGACTTCTACATGAAGCCTTCATGACACCTTTGTGACGCTGTCATGACACTCTAGGATTCTTTCATGACACACTCTGGACTTCTTGACCCCTTCATTAAGACTTCATGACTCATTCATGACACTTTCTGAACACCTTCATGACACTCTCAGGACTCCTTGATGACTTCTTCATGACAATTTCAAGACGCCTTTATGACAGTATCCTGACATTTCTATAATTCCTTCACGACTCTTTGACAACACTTTCATGACTCCTGACTTTTTAAAAATTCGTTCAAAGAAATCCACACGTGGCTGTACCATAAATGGAAAAAATTTAAAAGTTTCGGCATTTTTGGAAAAACTTTTTCACTTAATCATCTTGCGAGCTTTCTTGGAGATTTCAAACTTTTCAAGTGTTTCTAACGCGAAATTCGAACAATTTTTTTTTGTTTGTCGCTAGATGTCACTAGTTCATTTACTCGAGCGTCATATGGTTAATCCCTTGAATCAAAACAATATTTGTTTATCATTTTTATCATTTTGACTTCATTTGATTTTCGCTGAGATATTTCGGTTTTCCTTTTATTTTTGAGTGAAATTTATTTTTATTTTGGAAATTACGAAAATTGGAGTTGAAATGAAAAAAAGTTTCAAGGAAAAATTAACATAAAATTGGAGTCATGACACGAAACCAGCAGAAACATTTCAGAGTTAATGATTGTAGTAGAAATAAACGAGAATAAATTAGTGGAAGAACATGAATCCTATGCCCTTTTTCAAGGTGTTCATAATCAAATTCATATTTGCGCTGTTGGAAAAAAGGGGTTTCTGAGAAAAGTCATGGAAATCAATTTAGAAACACACTCATTTCCTTATAATTCTATGAAAAATTCTACCTCATTTCATGAATATACCTTTAGCGTTTCGAATGAATAAAACTGCTGGTCTCAAATCGATCTTTGATTCGATTTTAATTGTAGATTTTTGCACATTTTTACTTGTTTTGTATTTATTTAATTTTTTTTCGTACTTGATTTAGTATGTCTTTCGAGTTAAATAATTCGAATTCGAAATTGTAGTCACGCACATCGAGTGAAAACAAGAAGAAAAAATTAAAAGTTCACCAAAAGGTCGTATATCAAACGAGAAATCTAGACTTGTTAGATGAATGAATATGATTGGGTTTAGTATAAACTCATTTTCAGGTAGATCTGCTTCTTTAAATCACCTGAGTAACTGCGCCTTGCCGTACAGATCAAATTGGAACGTTTTAAACATAAGAAAAATTATCGTAAGCCCCTCATATCTGGTCTGGGTAACTTACAAATGAAACCCAACTCACCAGAAAACCCTCTGCTAGACATTCATACATACTTCTTACACCATCTACCTACCTCTCGCACACCTTTCGCCATCGGCAATGGAAAAAATTATTTTTTAATTGCGGAAATTATTTCTTTTGATGAACATCAGATGAGAGGCAATTTTTTATGTCCACATATTTTCCTTCTTATTTTTTATGTTTCTTCTAAACTCAGATCTACAGGTAATGACGTGTTATTATTTTGTAATGATAATCAAACACTGAAACCCCATCTCTTTTTGCCTCGTTCCCTTATTTTCATCTGTTCTCCTTCAGTTTTCAAGAAATTTTCTTATAATTTTCATTTTTGATTTTGTCTATTATTTCCACAAAAATTCACCTTTAACAAAATCATCAGCAAAATGCGAATTTTTCGACGCTCTAATTTAGTGTAACTTGTTTTTTCCGATTTCTATTCCACCAGACGCCATTTTCTAGCCGCAATTATATGACCCCCCAGTGGATTCCCTTCTAGTTCGAGCTAATGCCTTTGTAATTGTCTTAATAAGCCAAGACGACCGGTTTCTCGCCGCTGCTTTCGTGGAAATTACGAAAAATATTTTTTAAATTTTATTTTAGAAAATGGCCGCCACTTTTGATTGACTCGTTTCCGTTCTCTGGCCACAGAATTCTTTAAAAATTGTCAATTTCTCGAAATTAGTCTGTGCGATGATCACTTTGTTCATGATTTACATTTTCGGTCCAGTGGGCAAACATTTTGCACACCATTTCGTAAATTATTAGTAAATTATTAGATCCTCATGGACCCACTTTCAAAAAAATAAAATAAACTTCTTTTCCTTCTAGAAAGTTTGTGAATTTTCACCGCTGGCAGTGCCATCTGTTGGACATTTTCCGTTCTCTAAAATTCGCAGTTACGCAAGGGTCCAACATATCTCCCACAGGATTGATGTAATCGCCTCGTTGTGACGAATGACTCAATTGTCCATCGAAAGTAATTTTTATTCAATTCCTTGTTCAATTCAATCTAGTGCACATTCCACACGCATTCCATACCTGTCGCCATTATGCACGGCAACTGCACCACGTGAAGCACGTTTTAACCGATTTTTGAATTTTCGAAAGTGTAACACCTTTACGAATTGGTCACGGTAATTTTTCTTGTTTTTGTTGTTCAATTCTTCAAGAATTTTTAAAGAAAATCGTAAGATTGTGTAACAGAAGAATTGCAAAAATGCAAAAATGTTAAAGTGTAGAATTAAAAATCACCTGCTGGCTTTCAATAATGTAAAAAAAAAGATTTTAAGAAAATTGTCTTCCGGGTTCACTTTTCTTTGAACATTCCTTGAGACGTTGTGCTGCTGTTTGTGGATTTTAAGTTACACAAAATCTCTGAATTCTACGAAGAAATGTGTAACACCCTTTGAACGAAAATCCATCCGAATCCTGTATCCTGCTGTGTGTGTGTTATATAAGACCACCTAAGGACAATGTCCACGACTCCTTGATTGTGTCACAAAGAAGGGAAATTTTACTTTCCTTGGCATGACTTCAACTCCGTCTTGTCTTAATTGAGTTAATTTTGTTAAAGTGAAATTTTATTGCTTCAGAAGCGGATAACAAACCAGGATCACTGTGGATCATAAGGACATATGCAAACATTCGTCCCTTGTGTAACTTTGTTTTGCATTCTTCTTTCGTTTTATTGCTTTATTGCGTCATATATATTCAGGATGCGAACAGCAGGGAGGGAACGAGTGCAAGCACACACGCATTTTATCCTTCAAGTGGATGCATGTTCTTTTGAGATATGGAATGTCTTATAGAGTTGAGAGTAAAGTTGAACAAATTCTAGAGTAATTAACATTAAGTTCATTGTGTCGTGATAAGAAACACAAAAACAACATTGTGACAATTTGCGCAATCTCGCAAAATCCGAGTAAATATTCCAGCAATTATCACCGCCATTTTGTGGTGCCAAAAAAGGACAATGAAAGAACCATAAGCACTGCATATGGATTGCATAAAATTTGGCGTTCAAGAAAAATTTCCCCATCATTGTTTTTGTGTTCTCATCCAGAAAGGATAACCACAAAGTTCTTCCATCCGAAAACACACAAACAAGTAAAGGAGCAAACAGACAACAGAAGAAACTCCAAGCACAAGGACATCATTATAGCATTTACAAGCTTCCGAGGACGATTTTCAAGTATTCAAGAGGCAATAAATTTTAAGCTAACATTCAACAGTGAATTTTGCCTGTGGCAACAAGTGGCTCGTTCCAGCAGACAATCTAGATGTTGCTAAAGAGGTTTTTGGATAACCATCGCTACAACCCGAACACATACAAACGCAGAAACTTTCAGTACTACTAGGAACTTTACAAATGCACTTTTTACTCATAATTCATTAGGAATTAATTCGTGCATTATTAATAACCACAACCAACGTGGAACCGGAATGAAACCCGGTTAAAAAATAAAATGGAATTTAATACGGATAAAATAAAATTCATTTTTGTGACGTCGCATCTTCTTTTGCAAATAAAACGAAGTAATCCTGAAGTAGGTAAGAAGTTAAGACGATATGATACAAAAAATATCAAAAATTTTTAAGAGAAAAAGAGAAACACTCAATTTATATAGAGATGCATGGATGTAGGTATATTGAAAACGTGTAGCAAGATAAATAAATTGATGGCTCTCATTGCATATAACATGTAACTAATGGATGTAATCAATTTTGCTTTACATCTCAATCTCTTTTTGAACAACCCAATGGTATCCGCAAAACACCACCACCACCACCACCACTATCACTATTACGATTACGATTACAACTACATATTCATTGCTTTGTTATTTTCCCAGTTCGATGTTGGCGTCTGTTCTACATCCCCAGCACTCGAACCTTGAATTCTATTCTTTGAATTGAGTGGTTTTTTATTTGGTCGTGTTGGTGTGGTGTATAACGTATACGTATACACACACCGAAGGAATTCAATATGCATCCTTTGTGTTAGCTGACAATAGGTAAAGATATCATGTAACAAAGCTATAAGTGTATTGGGTTACTAGAAGAAAATTCAACTTGAACAATAGTCACTCGACGTGCAACTCCATCATTATTTATTTAATAATAATTTTATTTTGAGTAATTTCGAAATTTTAACCCCAACGAACCCGAAATTATGCATCTCCATTGATGCTCTGAATGGCGGGAATCGGAATTCATTCATGTGACAACTCGAGGGAGGAGTCTAACGTAAAATCCTTGTTGCATACTTATGGGCATTTTAATTTTTACTTGCTACTCACCGAACTGACTCCTCATCCACGGGTAAAGTGGTGACGGCATTGATGATTGTGTGTTTTGATTATTGGCAGGTGGTTGCTGTTGTCCCTGATGCATTTGAGGTGGTTGCTGATGCATCATAGCTTGTGGAGGTGCCCCAACTGGTGGACCACCACCAGTTTGTCCGTACATACCCATGTGTTGTGGATTTTGGTGAACCTAAATTGAATTTGTGAATATGATAAATTGAAAATCATATACCAAAACAGTATAAAATCTACTTACCTGCCCTTGAGGATGACCCATATGATGGGGTATTGTCATTTGTGCGTTCATATGATGTCCACCCATTTGTTCCAGTGGCGGAGAACCAGTCTCCCCACCCATACCTAAACCACCAACTGCTGCTTGTAACTTACAACTAGCATACACCACTGGCTGTTGCTGTTGATTTGGATTCTGTGTAAGTTGTGCCCCATTGGGTTGTGTCTGAGCTACACATTGTCCAACCTGACTTGACGGACTGTCCGGCCTTGAGTATTGTGGATCCATACTTTGATTGTAATATCCCATTCGATCGTATGGCGGAAATCGTGGATATGGCATATTGCCTTGATGGTTTGGATTCTGACTATAGTGATGCATTTGTTGGCTTCCATCCAGGTCGGCTACCCCGCTACCTGGATAGTGCCCATGCATTTCTGTTCCCATGTATGAATTTGTGAAGTATGATGTCATACTTTCGCAATTATTTGTACTCATAGTCATTTTGAATGATTTTTCCGTTTATACTTTTATCCTCAACAAGAAATTCTTCTCAAATTTTCCTTTCTTCTTACAATCGTATTTCGAGATTTATTCTACTAATATTAATTTTTAAGTATACTTTGAACACTTAAACGTTAAGTACTTAATATGAGGTAATAAATGAATCTCAGTGATGTTCCTTCTCGGGATGAGTACTAAATATTATCACAATTTTTAACCGAATTCGAATCCTTCACGTTTTCTCAACTCAAAATTCAACTGAAGTGTCCTTAAGCTTTTGAGTTTTACGTTTTAATTACAAAATTTACAGAATTTTCACGTTTTCTCCTTTAGCGATTGCTCCGTTTTGGTAACCTGCAATCAATAAGAAAAACGTTAATAAAATAGGTACACTTCTAATTCACTTATCACTAATAACTTAAGAAGTATCAACAATTCTCCAACACTCACTTGAACAATTTTAAAGATAAATATTCTTTTAGTTATTACTAATAATTTAAAGCTGATTCTTGGTTATATTTCTCACATTTTTGGATCGTTTTTGCGCTTGTAATTCGCGTTATTGTCACAACAAACTGAATTAAACGCCATCTGCACGTCAACAAGCAACACTTTGGTCTTAAACCACTCAAACATGTGGTCATGTCTAACATCATTTAAGTACTACAGAATTTCAAAATTTCCTTACACAAGAAAATGTGTCACATGCAAAAGAAGCCGAACAGTATCATCATGTCATCTGACATATTAGATGTCATATTTTCGCCATCTTGCTGATGTGACAAGTTCCACAAGAGCGTAAAAATGCAAAATGACATTTTTTTCGATTTGATTCATTAACACAATTGCAACAAAGTCGGGATGTGTCCTATCCACCAAGCAAATGGCAAACAGGGACAAACTCTACAATTCGAGGAATGTTACACAAACCACTGACTTTTCTGATTACAAGAATTAATGAGTTTTAATGTCCGGCTAAATGGACCGTCACGTTTTAGTTTGTAGGGCCAGGTTTTTTCCGCATAACTGGATTGGACTGCGGCAAACCTTTTTGACAAAAAGAAATTTTGTAATTTTTCGGGAATACAAATAGAATTTGAATGTTAGTACTAAAAGAAATTCACCCCGTGTTCGTGTTGCTCATGAAATGTGGAAAATTTCAAAACAATTTCTTTATCAGGAAATTGGAAAACGCATTTTCTTTGATTGATTTCTTCCAAACGGATGAATTGGGGAATAGAAGCCATGATCACGCCGCAGGTGACCGGACAAAGAGTTTACACGAAATTCAGGGATTCTGGCAGCACTCCCAGATTTATGAGAGTTTAAAAAAATAAACATGAAAAATTGATGTCAAATTTTGAACAAAATATTTAGGTTTTTTTCAAGCGGGAAGTGGAGCAAATTTATTTATAGCTTTTTCATGTAAATAACTTCAGAATGACCTGTTGATGTCAGACTTCCTGCATCCTGCTTGGTCACCCTGTCCCACATGGTTCGATTTGCATCGAAATTCGGTCACAGTTAATGTGGAAAATTTGCATTTAAATTGGTTTCGTCGTGTACCTAACTGCAACAAGGTCGAATCGATTAATCACTGGGCGTGTTCAAGAACTCTCCGCCATGTTGGTGACTTTGACTTCTGTCAATCATTCTGTGATGAGATGTTTGGGTGCCATGTTGAACAAATTCATTCAAAATTTTAATGGTCAATGAAGGCGATCATCTCTCTTGACACACTTCTCACTTTTGTCTCTAAAACATTTCCCCGTCACAATTTTCCCCTTATCATTTTTTGAGATAGAAACATTTCGTTTTCATGATTCTTTTTTCCATGTTCTGATTGGAAAGGAGGAGGAGAACTACTTTTATACATTTTTTCTTTGATTTCAAGTTTTGATTTCTGCCTTTCGTTTCTATTTTCAATTTTGATTTCTGATTATCGAGATATGCTGATGATTTTTCGAGTATTGTTTTAAGTTGCCAATTTGTGTTTTTCTGTTTACATAATTTCTACTCTCGGCACAAAACAAAATAAATTCAACAAAAACCTCAACAAAAATGAAATCCACACTTATTAGTATTTTAATTAATATCATCAGAATGGATCATAAGCATGTCCAACTATGTTTTGAATAAAATGCAGCAAGTAAACCCAGAAAACTTCGCGAATATTTATTGTTAATTACCGACAATTTTCATAATGATCTGCTAAATAAGAAATAATTAAAACTTCTAAACATCCCAAATCGCCTGATCTTCAAATCAGTCACCGCGCGTTGCAAAGTGAAAAAAGCAATAAAACTAAACGGAGTGTCGTAATTTAGTTGAAAATTAAAATAAATCGAACGTAATCAAAATTTGTAATTTTAATCGCAGCTCATCTCGACACTTAAGACAACAACAAAAAAACCCCAAAAAGATCGTCTTGAGATGGTTCTGGTCAACTTGAGCGACAAGATCGCATCGGAACGATGAAGTTCCGTCCGTCGATCGTTGGTTAAAATATTTCCTGACATATGTTCCTCATTTAACTGAAATTTATATGGCCAACCCCCCTCATATCTCAAACAGTTTCTTAGTGAGTGTCTGTCTTGGGAATAAGGAAATCTCATGAGGTCTTATAGTGTTATTTCCGATTGAAAACTGCAAACTACATTTTTATATAATTTTTTAAATAAGATTAAAACTAATTTTTCATATGAAACATGTTTTTATTTGTCCAAACACGCCGCGGTTTTGAGGGATTTCGTTCTGGTCTGTCTTGACTTCTTCAAATCTAAATTAATGGGATCTCTTGGCTTTGATCGTCTGATCTGACACATGCGACCGAGTGTACGACGACGACGACAACGGCGAGTGTGTCTGACACTCAAGACGTTTCAAAGAAAAACTTCAATAGAACGGGTTGGTATTTGTGGGAAAAAATCAAAAATTCTTCATTAAATTCAGAAATTTTCCCTGAAATCTCAAGATGCGTCTATGAATTTTCTCAAATCTTCAAGAAAATTAATTATCTTTGGCACAGATCCTTACGGATTACAAGCAGTAAGATCTGCTCATCGATTTGTCATGAAGAACCGTACAAAATCCTTCCCTCCATTCCCTCCATCTGTAAGTACATTCATCCATGGTGAAGTCTTCATTTCATGGTGTGTCCCTATCTATGATTTCTCTATGTTCTAGGTACGGCATGCTAATAAATAGAAAACTCGTACCCACTCACGACAAATCTTAATCAAACGAATCTAGTGCATTTCTCCCTCTTCCCTTCTACTTCTACTTCTTCTTCTATCTACTTTTTTATTAATAGAAAAATCGTTGTCATCGTCGTCGGTGGCGGTGGCGGTTGTTGTGGCTATGGCGGCTTATTTCATGGTAATCTTCATCGGCGCTTTCTGTTTCAATAAACATCCACAGACGAGTTTATTTCGAAACAGTTCATTCTCCTTAAATTCAATTAACTTTCTCTAATTTGTAATTGAATTATGTAAAACGCTAATATTCCGTAGATAATAGGGTAAATTTTGTCTTTTTCCCATTTCATTCAACTGAATCGTCCGAAATGGATCGCAACACGTGACATTAGCGATAGACATTTTGTAGAATTCAAATGAATGTGAAAATAATTTCAAAATGTCTGCAAATTTGAATGCGACGAAAAATCCTTGTAATTTCCTTCACAAAATGGTTCGGGAAAATGGTTAAGAGTCAATAGGAAAATAACTGTTAGTTTTATTCAATGCACAATTAGCAAATGCACATTTATTGAAAAACGAAAAAGAATATTGCATTCTTCCAGGCGTTTTATTTCGTTTTTGAACACGTTGACGATTCGAATTCCGTAAATGAATTGATTCCTTGTTAAATGGTGTGAATGTTTTAACAATTTGATTAATCCTTTTGATTTAACTTCACACATACTGCACAAACACACACGAGACATAGAACAGATACCTACAGACACTACAGTTAGAGAAATATCTCTCTTTCACCAAACTAACTGAAATCCATTGAAATTGTGTAAATCTCAGCATTCCAACGAGTCCTGCTTCCCATTCCAACATGCTCATGTGAGGTATGGCATCTATTATCCTTAGTCTTGTTGTCTAGTCCTGTGGAAATATCCGAAACTTGTCGTCCTAATCTAAATTGCTAAAATACTTGCATGCAAAAGGGATTTGTTACATTGTAACATAGCAACATCCTTCTTTCCCAAGGATTTTCAACCGGAATACTCATCTTCTTCAAGTAATCGAACGGAGGAATGTCGTCTGAGGAATTTTATTGATTTTAATTATTGGAAAATTGTTTCGACTTCCACCAATTCATGAGGTAAGGACATCTCCAGCAGGTTATCTCAACCGAAACATAAAAACTTCAAACTCTTATCAGTTATAACTATAAAAACCAACCAGCTCCTTTCAATCGAATAACAAATCGTCGGGCTTCAACCCTTTTCCGGCACGAGGGAAACTTTTTGGGGAATTTGTTGATTCGATTGAATTACTTTCGCTTTGTGTGTGATACACGCCTGCTATATATGTACGAGAAGTGCATTCAAGTGAAAGAGATAAGGATGAAAGGAATTTTGATTTATTCGATGCCTTTAAGAACGACTTTCAGGGAGACCGCAAAAACTTTGTCTGAACTCAAAATTCGCATCAGAGCACACCAAACTTGTTTGTCAAAAATTTCATTTAAATTTCAACGTCAATTCCCAGCTGATTCTGATTTTCATCCATACACACACACACACACACACACACACGAGAAAAGGACTAATTTTTATTTTTCGTCGCCCAAATAAACAAAAATTTTCTCTCAACCGGGAAAACATTGCCAAAGGTCGGGAAAATAAAAATCAACGGCAATAAATTTTCATTAACCGGGGAAGATCCATAAATTTTAAATGTTCCCGCTCGTCTTCTTTGATAGTGTGTATACTAGTATGTGTGTATATATGTACTTGTTCCAATTGGTTTCGTATTGGAATGATAATATTTGCCCGACCTACAAACCACCCGGGGTGACACCTGTTGCTTGTTAATCGCATTCAGACATCAAACGCACTAGAGCCACCTCGTGTTCATTAAGTTACTCGCACGTTTAGTACGAGGTTGGTTTTAAAATTTGCTTAAATTATCGTGAAGCCAGTGATCGACAGATGGCAGATAATGTGTTTACATGAATTTTGGTGTACGCAAATGAATTATGTTTGAATGTGTGTGAAATACATTTCGGTTGTGTTGGCAAACTGAGACGAGGTTTTCAAAATTAGTGAAAAATTTTCCCAACCTGGTGGGCGGGCTTTTCATGGAGTAGTGGTTGTCAACTTTGCAAATTTGATTTTCCTGTAATTTTGATGAAAAATAAATAAATGAGGCAAACGCACACTAACAACTACAAACGAAAGGCGAATAAATGAAGTTGTGGAGGAAGAAGTCGTAAATCAAAATGGCTGAGGCTGGCAAACGGTTCACTCCACTTCAATCGCAATCAACATCGGCAAGTACCGCGACCACCACTACTAGCAAATTGAATCAGAATTGAATGGATCAAACCCAAGACCCTCTGTAGTTTTATTCCACTTTTCTATATGTAAATATATATCAATACTTATTTCTATACAAGTGTATTCATTTTCTTAAATAATGACAATAATTCAATTAACAAAAACGTGGTTTTTCTTATGAAACTTCATATTGCTCGGTGTGGAAACCGGACTACTTTCCTCCATGAATGTGGTAGTAAGAAAGTCAGTTTCATGGCTTGTACTACTACAGACACTTTTGAATAAATGCATGAGCGAGGGTGTGTTTGTGTTGAATTGAGTTCGCAATTTTTTGTTGTTGTCCGTCGTTCATGTGTGCATTGTGGGTGTGCGCATTTGAAATGTGGACGAGATTGAACGATTTGACGTTTGGGGTATTTTTTGTTTTGCGTTTTGATTTAGTGCTGCCAGATCGAAGGAATGAAGTTTAAAAGTTGGAGTCATTCGAAGGCGGCCATAAATTTTATTTGAGGTGATTCCAGTCTTCTTCCATCAGGTACTTCCCATTGGAATGAATGACTTTGATTTGTTGCTGGCATCACCGCCATGACACATTTGCGTATCAAATCAACGCACCGCCATGACAGTTTTGCATGAATTTCAAATTTTTTGATTTTCTTGATTAAATTAATTCGTAATTTGAATAAAATGAACTATTATTGACATTTTATAGCGTTAACCATGAAATTTCCTTGCTAATCACATGATAATCGTCCATTAAAATCACCAAACTCTCACTCAAATTGAACGAATAACTTCGTCAAGTGTCGAGTGTAATTTGGTCATTTGGGGGCAAATTCCATCCCGTCGCGCGTTTAATTATAATTTCCGAAAGTGAAAATTGACTGTTAAAAGAGGGATCATTTGCATTAACGACATTCTTAAATGAAATTTCCCGTCCGATGGGGTAGCTGCGTTCAACGTCAATTTTATGATTGACAAACCTGCACCTTGTGTTCAGGTGATTCCAGTTGAACGTGTAGTTGATCGTAAAAGTGTCTGCAGTTGATTGACTGGTCGTAAATTGGTGAATGAAAATTTGAGTTAAATGAAAATTAATTAAATTGATTATTCCATCGAGTTTAATTTGTTGATGAAATTTGCAATTTGATCATTCGGAGTCACTTTGCATTTGATTCAATTGCACAAATTGATATTGAAATACTCAAGTTCCACTCGCTGGGACAACATCGGTACATATAACTACAGTGAAATTAAAACAATGACAGACCTTGACAGTATCTAGCACAGAACCACCTGCTGCAGGAAAATTTATGATGAATTATCTGAATCCAAAGCATCCCCCGCCAGTTGTGTCGTTGGCGAATTGGATCAATAACACCCCATCCACGCTGCTGGATATTAATAAAAATTCATACCGGAGAATTTATCCAACAATTTTTCCAACATCGATACTATCAACAATTTCCTGATACCGAGTGTTCCGACCAAAGTATGATACCGTGTATTTTGGGGGAGATAGTAGGTATAGTCGAGGGTAGAAAAACCACTTATCGCCATCACGAAGAAACAAAAGGAAATTCAGCAAAAAAAAAAGGAAAATATAAAAACCAGACAATGAGCCTACCGCAAAATCCTTTTCCTTTGGTCAAGCTGGGCACATCCCCAGCACAAACATCATCCTCTCCACCTTCATTCCTCAACCATCAGAACTCAGGACTCAGGACTACATCCTGCGATGGGTATCGCTGTTCGGCAACATTCACACCTTTTAATTCCGTGCATTCAATTTTCCTTCTTCACTTCCACAACCGCTTGATGGCTGCCTGATAAAGGTAGCAAATTTTTTTTGTTTTTGTTATATTTTTCCTCATCCTGGAAACCTGAAATTGCATGGAAACTCAAGCAAATTCACGTCTTGGCCGAGTGTAGTCGTTGGTAACGGCCACAATCACTCCAACCCCTTTGAATTTGGGGTGGTTTGCGTGTTATCATGCAATTTTCAAGGAACTGGATGAAAGGAAACTGATACCGCTGGTAAAATGCCAACAACAGGCAGACCTTTCGTGGAGGAACACTTCCACTCTTCAAGACGAGTTGAAAGGATATTCAAAATAAAAAGAAAAACTTTACCCGAGTTGATGTCAAAAAGTTTTCAAACATTTTCCACGTGATTCTTAAGTTCATTTCCGGGCGCACACCTCATGAAACCGTTTTCACCTGACCTTGATTGCAAATTTAAATAAAAAAAAATATATTTATTTTCAAGAAAACAAAAAAAATGTCTAGAATTTTTGTGATTTGGTTTTTAGTTGAACATTTTTGTCCCAATGCCAGGTGACCGAGGAATTTTTTGAATAACTTCTTTTCCCCGATTGAATTGGAAAAAATGCACATTTTGGCGGTACATTTTAGTTGAGGAATTTATCTTAAACACAAATACACGTTTCCATTGGGGAAAAGTCTTGGTTTATTTTAGTGAAAAATATTCAGAGAAAAATTCTTTCTTAGAAAAAATGTTCAACTGAAGATTCTTAACAAAGAAGGAAGAAGATCTTGTGCTTATAAAGACGAAAAACATGACAATGTTGATGCTGAAACCGATCCACTAATTCGACGTTAAAAGTTTTTACTATTCCAAGAATGCGGACAGTTTTCAGACACAATTTTCTTACAATTCTATTTTTCAATTCTTCAATTTTGATGAAGAGAGAATTTTGTTGAACAATTCGCATCCGGTTCAATTTGAATATAAGAACGAAATTATTCCAAAATTTAATTGGACATTTATATTTTTTACAAATCGATTCTGATTGATCAAGGAAGACAAGAAACTGTCGATCGTCTTGAAATTTCCCAGGCTCAGTAAGTAAGTACTGATTGCAAGTCACCATGGCGCTTTGTACTGTACCTGCATACAAGACAAGACAAACATCAACTCCAAGAAGAAGGATGAATTCACATCACGATCACTTTGAGAAATACCTCAAATTGCCCTCATTCTCTCACCTTCCACAAATGATTAATTACACAGTGATGTCGGTGTTGAAATAAGAAATAAACTTTTCCATTACAAAAATCACATCTCGTCTGGTTAATTAATTTCCCATTTGGCTTTAATTCCTAATTTGCACCTTGTCGAAACAACACCGAGAATTTCAAATTAGTTGATGTCGTGATGTCGCCCCACGTTTTTCAATCACCATCGCCACAACACTGGCGTCCTCTCAGTCCCTCAGTAAGTAATTGTGGAGATGAGGAAAGTGATCCCAGGATGGATCAATTCATCCTCACATCACAAATCATCGTTACACCCATTTGAAATTGATATAAGATTGAAAACGAAAAAATATAACGCCTATTGGATATGCAAATTGAACAATTCAATCTAAGATCATTCAATTCAATCGGAGATGAAATACATGAAAATTGAGAAAACGTAAATTTTTGAAATTTTTCAAATTACAAATATGGTAAACTGATGTTTGAGTTTTATTGCATTTCTGTTGCAAATGGAATTGCACTCGTACACGGTGTATCTACGTGCATTCATCACGAATGGCATGGAGGCGACTGCGATCTCTTGGTGCAGATATGCCACAACGATTGGCACTCATTTAATGACTCAATTTGATGCAGTTCCATTCTGGAGTACCTATAGGAAGGACTATGGACATCAACATGAAGAAGAAGAAGAAGAAATTTTATTTTTATTATTTACTCAAAGAGTTGATCATGAATGCACGATGCGTTTTTGAATTGAATTGCAATTCCTGATGCACGCAACTTCATATCACCAAAGGTGCATGTAATGATGAATTTTCACATAATGCCATCAACGAGAATGCCTTTAAAAGGTAAGATCATTGGAGTCTTTTAATAACATTATTTCGATTTGAACGCAATCACTTACGCATTTATTATTAGTAGGTATGTAGCTACGTAGAACTACCGTCTATGACGGGTGCATAAATACTTCCCAACTTGGATGAGGGAAGCGATTCTCATCCGTTAGCGTAATGGGTCTATTATGGGCTGATTGTGTCGCCCCATCAGGAGGTGTAACTTTTATTAGTTCATTCCAAGATCCGGTTTATATAAAAATGAAAAACACAAAATTACTCAAATAGGAAATAATTTAATGAAATTCAATTTTTTTTCCTTAACATTTCAATCTTTTTCTTGCAGCTTGAATCTTGTATCTTGAATCTTGAATCTTGAAATCTCATCGAATTGCTGTGAAAATATGCTCTTTTTAATTATCCACAAGGTGCGTATTCGATTCAATCCCTACTTGGCTATTAAACTCGCATTTATATTCCAATCGATGTTTGGTCGCAACTAACTTGTTACCAGTACCTAGGTATCTATAATTTCCAAAGCACTATGAATTCCATCAATTAGGCCAGTTCAATGATATTTTCTTATTTTCTTCTATAAATCGAGGACAATCTCTGTATATCAACCATACTCAATGATCTTGTCGCATTTATTGGCGTCTGGTAAAATTATGATTTTATAAAATCGATTTTTTTCCACACCACAATTACTATCAGCAATTTAACAACTCGTATAACGAAATATCTACAATCGCGATTAGTTGATTGATGTCTTAATTGAGTGTTTATCAATTTAGTTGAACGCACCTTTTTGTCCGTAGCATGTTTTCAACTTTAATTAAATTCAATTAAATGATATTTTTCCATCGATTACACTCGTTCGGTTTTGTACATTCTGAATTTAAATTGTTTCTCAACAAAATGAGACATCAAACATGAAATTTATTAATTTTAATTCGAATTTAAGTTCATCAAATGCAAAATTCTCAAATGAACTGCTGAAATTGAACAGCAGTTGAATACTCAATCACTCACGGGGTGGAGCTTATAAGTTCTGCATATCGGAATGTTCCAAAATTGAAATTGAAATTGAAATTGAAATGTTCTCTTCATTAATTGTCATCACCTTGATTGATTGATCCATGTTAAGTAGGTATTCCCATGTTCGAAGAGATACGAATCCCTTTGTGTAACACATGTGTAAAAGAGATGTCATAAAAACATTTTTATATTGCGGGTGTCATCCACGGAAGTGTGAATAAAGTTGCGTGGAACGAAAAAACACCGACATTTTATTGGTTGAAATAAATTTTTGAATTTTATGGACTCATTGACAAGTTGAACGCAAGTTGAACATATGTCGTTTTAATGGCGTCCAAATGACACTGAACCAACATGTGCGGACAAGAATTTTTTCGCCATGGATGGAGCAGATGGAAGATATGAGAAAAAATTAAATTAATTTCACGAAAAAATTATTATGGATAATCCACGAATTAATGGCGTTAATTTTATAGCGTGATGATATCGCAGTCAATATTGTGTAATCGATTGACCACGAAATAACTCTTGAGATTCTCGAAGATTCGATTGTATCAAGAAAGAAATTTTTCTTCTCAAGGAAGACGACCCCATGCTGGTGAGGCTCCAGTATCATTCTCAAGTTTCGTCTTCTTCGTCCTGTGCGTGCGTTCGCTTCAGTTTGTCTACTTATACCTATATCTATACAAAAGTTGGTACCTACTATACAAAGTTGTGTTAACAAATTTTTCGGATGATGAGGTTAGTTTGGTATTTGGCCGAGTGACACATTCTCATGATCGCGTTCTTGATCGGTTTTCTCTTCCAGACAACTCCAAGAAGTTGTTCTGTTGGTTAAGAACCAGTTCTGCTGGTCCTGTTGCAAAAATCACATGGAGGAATGAAGTTATTTCAGTTTCTTGTACAAGATATTACGAAAATAATAAAAATAAAAAATATTTTTACTTGGGAAGATCTGGCATGCCATGCCGTGATGCCTTACGACTCAAGATCATGTTCAAAATAATGGCATAAATTAGTTAGTTGTTATCAAATTGTCGATTTAATCTTTTCCAGAAGTTATTGTCGGCAATAAAACGTAATGGATATTATCATTGGATTATTGCTGTGATTACATGCTTGGTAAACAAATCCACGTGCTCGGTTCGATTCGATATTTGAGAAAAATTCATTCGAAAACACGTTGAATATTTTGTCGAATTGTCAGTCAACACGTTTAATATCAAATTAATTATGGAAAAACCACCCACAACCTATAAACTTGGTAATAATCTTTAAGTTAATGACGTCATTAATCACGACTAGTTTGAATCTCACGTTATAATTAACATACTTCATCCCGTTTCGACTAATTAATATTCATAATAACTTGTTTAAATCGACGAAAAATGTTAAATTTATTTTTATTGTCTCACTTCTTGTCGAGATTATCGAAAACTATTCCGTTTTTCATATTATTAACTCGTTCTCTTAACCGATTTTCTGTGATTTACCTAATGATCATCATCAATTTCGAGTTTTCTACGTTTTTCAAACCGGAAATAGCTCAAGTTCAGTTGTTACTCATCAAGGAAGTGAAAATGTTGCGAATTCCGAACAGATGGCGTTCCTGTTCCAATTTGTCCTTTTAACACTTCTAGTAGTTCCTTAAATTTCATAATTGATTGGAAATAATGTTCGTAATCAAACACAGCTCGAACCAATGTCGAACATAACCTCAAATCGAAGGAAATGTCTTTAATTTCTTTTTAGTTTTTTCCTCTTCTGCTTTTGTTGCTGTTTCGTATTGCTGTGCTCCCCAGGGAAGTACATTGGGGAGTTCATACTGAACTTGATACGAATCAGTAGATTGGATAACAAGCACATTCACTGCAGATACACAGTGCGTGTTTGAAACGAAGCAAAACACAGGCAAGAAAAAAGTAGGAAAAATCGAGGAAATGTTAAAGTTTCTACGGGAAAACAAAAACAACAACAACAAAAACTACTTAAACGAAACAAAATACGGTCGTAATTGTAATTGTTGGTTTTGTTATTTTCATACCGTTAGCATGTGTTTAACAGAACCAACCCTTACTGCCGTTCGAATTGCGGTTGGTTTCAACGTCATTCCGTACAACATAGTTCCACAACGCCCCCGATACAAATGCCCGGTTCCCACAGTAACATGTAATTACACTGTCAGCCAATCAGGAAAATTTCTTGTTTTCATTTCCAGTGAAATAGTTATCAAACATTTTTGTTTATTTCATCAAAAGTAATATTCTTTTTGTACGTAAAACGATTACATCAAAAGGTGTCCGAGATAAACGCGAAGGAAAACCGTGTTGCACTTGAAATTTTGAGTTGCAATTCACACGAAACCGTTCTTGTCCAATGCTTAAATGTTCCACTTAACACGAGGACATAATTTCAAGTTTGTTTTCTTTTTCAAAAACTTTTGGAATGAACACAAACGAAAAAACATAAAATAAATGTTTTACAAACTTCTGTGAATCAAGAGTTTCATGTTTCTTGTCATACTTTTGTCGTGACATTTTAATGCACTGCCATTAAGTTAATATTGAAAAAAGAACAAGACAAAACTGTATCTATAGTGGAAATAATAAAACACAAAAATTGTTGAAAATGAAAATGCTGGAAAAACTAGAGAAAACTTAATAAAACTGAAGTTACTGTGTGGATGAAAAGTTTTCATGTCGTCAAGTTGTTACAGGATTTTTGTAACTTTTCGTTTTGTTGACGAATTATCCACGATTTTGTGTTAGTGCATTTTACCACTAGAACATTTTAGTTTTTAATATTAAATTTAATTTTATTTAATAATTTCACATTGATTTCAATTCAAACATTGCTGAATGTTTCTAAGTCAAAACTGTATGGGAAATGGAACAAATTGAATTGATTCATCCGTTGAATTGCAGAATTTCAGTTGAACAAGTCCTCGAGTTGAATTCGAATTTTCGCCGCCAACACGCAGCGTTTGATGTTGGATTTTTGAATTTTTCGAATTTAATTTGAAATTCGCCCGTATTTTCAAAATGAATTTCGAAAACAAAATTTTCATGTTCAAAAAGACGATCAAAGCGACGTCAATCATTGTGCTGGTGATGAAGAAACGGAGGAGAGATGAAGAAAAAATTTGTCGTTGAATTAATTTTGATTTAATTAATATTTTGACAAAACCATTTTTTTAACAAAATATTTGTTTGACATAATTATGAAAATTCAAGAAGAACAACATGAAGATGTGGCGGGTGGTGTGTTCAATTCGTGAATCAACTGAAGACGTCTCGTAAATCTTTCAACTGCCACAAATTTCAAGAGTCTCACTCTTGTCCCTTGTACTAGCGGCTAGGAGTCACATTTAAACGAGTCGGTTCCATTCGGGCGGTGGTTTTGTGGTTGGAAAGAACACACTTTTGTTGTGCAATGCAAGATCGCACAAGATCGAAGTGATCTGGAACTGGAATGGAGACACTCACTTACACACAAACTTGCCCAGAGAACGGAAATTGTTTTCCCGAATTTTCACTAAAATAAACAAATCCGAGTCGCTTGGAAATCCTCAAGCAAGTGGCAGCGCCTTTGAGTCATTCATTAATTCCTTGTTGAAGGGAGGAAATGAGGGGTATTTTATAACAAGTCAATTTCAGTGGGAATAAATCAACAAAGCGACGTTGATTGGGAACTAGTTGAACGCGAGACACTGAAAATGTTTTTTGAAAATAGAAAATAAATTAAGAAAGTGATTGGAAGTATTGGAAACGCTTAACGCCCGCTATTGGAAGTGTTAATTTCATTATGATCTGGAAATCTTGATTTTTATTCAAGAGTTTCTAAGGAAATTGCATCGACATGTGGTTTCGATGTCATTGGAAAGTTTAACTTTTTCACAATAAAAATGTTAGTAACACTTCGAGTGACGCACGAAATTCGTGAAATTCAAATAACTAACAATGAAAATGTGTCTAATAAAAATTTCAAAAAATCAAAAATTATTTGACAAAACCCAAAAAACACAAAAACCGCAAAACAAGAAAAATTTAAGATTTTCGATAAGACGACAGAAAAAAAGTTTGGAATAAAATTAGAAATTAAAAAACGACTCATCGAAAGACTAGAAATAAATTTTTTAGTTTTTATTTTTTAAATTTTTTATTTTTGGTTTTTGCTTTTTCGGTACGAAACCCATAAATTCAACGAAATTTAAGGTACGATGACACACTGACGCGACCGGGTGATCTTTGGCGACATTTTCCCTCTCGACGAGAGATTTTGAAAGAAATTTTGATTTTGATTTTGATTTTTATACAAAACGTTTTTGATAAAATCAAAATTTCTGCAGTTCACTTTCGTGATTCACTTTCTAATGCTTTCTCTACGATCGGTGCAGATCGAGGAATGATCACAATTTCGTGTGACAAATTTGCAAGTTCTGATGAACGGGAATTTTTGCGCGTTCCTTTCTTTGAAGCGGCAGGGAAATTCCCAGCGATGTGTCGCAAGTTGTCCGAGGGGCCTGCTATTTTGTTCGACAAATTGTTTCTAACGATTCCGGATTCCAAGGACTGCAATTAAACTGCAAGACATAAATGGCCAACAGATGGCTCTTCTTTTAAAATTCTCTCTGTTTAAGTGAATTGCTCATAGATGGCGTTGACTAAATAGAATTTAAAGAAATTATGAGTTTTATTTGTTGATTAAGAATTACAGAAATTAGAAGAGTCTAAATACCACATGAGATGGAAATACACTTCCAGATGATTGTTGAAGACAGTGAAGTGTTATTAGAATGTGAAGTAGCATGTGTCGCATGAGATAAACATCATTCCAGCACAGTAGCACTCAATAATGATTTATTAACCAAACAATAATCTAATAGACTCCCCACATACCACATAGATAGACTACGAAAACGTAGAACCTATCACAAAGTGGTCGTGATTCAACTTGACATCAATTGTTTTCAATTAAAGATGCCGCACGACTTTGTACCACAACCGACGCCTCCAGCAGTGATTATAATTTGTCCTACGTATCAATACACGAGATCTATGTCAATTCTATGCCGCTTCTGTGTTGCTTCTACGTTGCTTCTATGGTGAATTACTGTTGAGAAATTGAATGAAATTTCGTACCCCTTGGAGCATCAAATTGTGGCTCATTTCGATTTCCTAGAACCGGAAATTTAGCGTTCTTTCAAACAGAAATTTTGTTTCTTGAACGCCACAAGTGAAGTAGGCCACAAATCCAACACAATTGTCCAATAGGAGGCCACACACTGGGCGACTGAATTTTTTTTTTATATAAATAAAAAAATTTCGTTTTTTTTTTATTTCCGGCTTTTGTCGAGATGATTTTGAGTTTTCACACTTGGCCCCAGTCTGGCTCAATTTTCGTGGAATTGTGGAAAGATTTGGGGTTTCCTGGAAACGATGCAAGCCGACTTTAATCGTCTGATGAATTTGTAACGAATTTTTACTAGGAAAAAATAATTTTTTCAACAGCTGCCATAATCAAACCCTCGTTCCAATGAAATCTCTGAATGGATCTCACCAATTAATCGATTTTCCCTGTAATTAAGGGAGATAGAATCGATTGAAATTCGCGTAACCCTCGTGAAAATATGTTTTAACGCAACATCTGTTGACGTGAACGGTTTCGAAACTCACCGCTATTGGGTAACGTGTGTGCGTGACGACTTTTTTGCGACAAATTTCATCATGAGTGCCAAGGAAACGCAGTGAAAATGGAAAAACCCCATTGACTGGTCACGATGAAAAGATGTCGATTGGATTATGACAGCTGGCGGTTGTTTCAAGCCGATTGTGAGTAATAACAGAAATCTTGAATTTTATCAAAGCTGATATCAAATCGCTTTAAATTTGAATTAGAAACTATCAATCAATCACGAGTTGGTGTTAATGAGTGCAACACCTGATCCGATCGACAAACGTCAGAAACCAGGTTGGCTGAACCTGTGAACCGCTGCAAATGTGAGTCAGATGCAAATTGAACAGTTAAAAAATGAAAAAATTAAAAAATCAACAAGCCACAGTTAATAATTTCACTGGAAACCACGGAAATTTGGCGTAAATTAGAGCCGTGATTAATTAATAAAAATTACTCCACCAAAAAGTATACCGTACCTAATGCACACACCCCCCGGTGGATGCGATGTGAAAGGGGGTTGCCTCTAACCAGTGAGTGATTATGATTGGTTGGAAAGCTCACATTTGCCAGTTTTGTGTAATTCAGCCACAATGGAATGTATGAAAAAATTCGAAACATTAAACCCACGTGCACATGCCACAGAACTAAAAATTCAAAAAACCGAGAAAACTAAAAATTTTTTTGGGGGAAAATTTTGTTAAAAACCTCAAAAACCATTTACCATTATTAGAGAGGCTTTCATGTGTGGAAAAGTTGTTAATTAAAAAAACACAAAAACTCTATTACCGCCACGACCGAGTTTTTCGTTTTTCCATTTTTCCGTTTTTCCATTTTTCATTTTCCAGTAGAATGGTTGAGTTTAGTCGATTTGGGGATAATACCTAACATAACATAAGGTTGTACCTGATTCAAGTATCTATGTACCTACTGTGAGAGCATTAGAATCACTTCAAATTGCAATTAAGGATTTAAAGTATCCAGTTACGAAACGTATCAGTTAGCAGTGCGTGACTTTCGTGGAAAAGAATTCTGTAACTTATGAAAATTACATAAGAAAGGACGAAAGGATGAAAAGTCAACGTCGACGTGACACACACCAAAGAAGTATCTATTTTGAAAACAAGCATAAATCATTTCAGATCTGTCACAGGAAAAATTTGACACGGTATAAAAGAAAATTTTCTTGAAAAATAACAAAAACAAGAAAAATGTCATGGAAAATGGCAGACAAAAAGTTGTTCAATGCTTGACAGGAGATTTTCTGCCTTTTCCTTTAGAAATTTCTGTTTTTTTTTTTGGGTAAATAGAAAGCGCAACGAACGAGAAATATGTTTTTGAAAAGGACGAGTATTGCGTAAATCGTGTCCTTTTTCGGGTCACTTGCGCAGCGGGTGTGTGAGTTGTAAAAGAGAAAGTCGCAACCTGCAGAATTTTTCTGGAAAATTCCCACTTGCAGCAGGATGCAATACGAAGTGCAGAAAAATTTTTGACAGAATCGTGACGCAAACGTTGCCAGGCACAAAACGTTTGATCAAAAATGAATGAGTAGTAAGTACGTAAGCACTCAGTGTAATTAGAGTCCGGACAAGTGCACTCTCTTGGAGGATTTGCAGTGATTTGTACTCTTGTATGACATGTTCATTCATGTAGCGAATGAGTCAATTAGATGATTTCATGTTCACAGGGTGTTTATTTCATTCTCTGTCATGGAACTTGTCCGGAACGGTTACAAATGAATTAAGTATTTGATTTGCGTACGAAGGTCTGTCAGTGTTCAAGGGAAACTCACCAGAACGTCATTGAAATTGAACATTTTATATTATTTTCTTCATCTGACATGCTAGCATGTAACAATTGCGAACGTGTCCACATACACCCCGTTCTTTTGGCTTCCAGAACAAACAGTGAGGAATCGAATTTACGCGATGTACTTTGAATACTAATAGTGTATGGGGGCAAATTTATATACATGAATTGACATCATAATTGAAACGCACATTTGAATATTGCATAACCAGTCCGGGTTTTTTCGGCTTTGCTAAAATGACACACTTTCATGTATCGCTCTTAATTTGTTCGAGAAACACTCATTTCCGGTTCCAGAATGTCATTCGAATCAAAATTCTTCTGTCAAAATTTGAAAATAAAATTTGCTACAATTATGGAAAACTGAGGAAAAGTGACAGTTGGTGAAAATCATCATGGCTGAAGACACGCCATAATGTCTGCAAATGACCAACTCGACAGCTGCGCATGAGGGTAAGAAACCCTGCTGGCTGTCATTGTTCTCATCCCTTCTGCACCCGAATTCTGGACTTGATTTTTCACAAACATGTCAATCAATCAGATCCCAGGGACTTCAGCAACAAGGGAGTGAATGAATCTGGACCAAATGCGGGCTCATTCGCATTCTCTCTCTCACTCTCTTGTCTTTCTCGCTCAATTTTTGTGAACCATTTTTGTGATTCTTGAATGACAGTCACGCCCTCAGCAACATGGCTGCCAAATTGAGAGTAATTCAGTCGTGAGCACTGATCCTTCAGAATTTTGACATATGGAGACCATTTTGATTTTTCAAAACTGAATTCTGCCGAAACTATCCGAATTGCAGAAACCGATCTGATTTCTTCATTCTTTAATAAATTTTTTGATATTTTTGCTTAAACTTTTCTAGATCTTACCACGTGTTGATCGAGTTGATATTGAAACAGGCGCGTACCTGAAAGGATAAAATTCAGATTATTGAAAGGGTTCAGTGTTTCACAATAATTTTATAAGGGTTTCGACGGTTTTCAAAATTAGAGATCGACACGATCACTGCAAATTCATGACTTCAAGATCACTCAAAATTGAACCAACGGGAAAGGATTTAAGGTGTGAAATACACTCCACATTAAGGCCTTAGGTGTCAGATATAAATACCGAATTAATCGTAGCGGTCCTATGAGGCATAATTTGATGGAAATAAATTTATTGAAGTAGAAATGAATATTGAAGCGTGATTAACTGAAATTCACGGAAAAAAGGGTTTGATTATTGATTTATTCACTTCATTATTTTATTATACAAATTTCAACAAAGAGAAAATGTGCGCAAACATTGCCACAAAGTCAGGGGTCAAGAGTTCAAACTGGAATTGATTCTAGTGCAATTAATACTCGAAACAATTAAACAAGCAACGCGTAAACCCAAGCTAATCATATCGTGTATCGTGTTCGATACAATAAAACCACAAGATTCGTGCTAAATCCGATAAAAGCCATTCGATCGACTAAATTTAGAACACAACTTTTGAGAAATAGCTAAATCATGTAAAACTTCGCACTCAACACGATTTTGTAGCCGCAAATTGGATGTAAAAAAATCCACACAAATTGGGTCAACATGAAATTCATTTGACGCAAGACTAAACGCTTGAAAATGTCTTATTCGAGCTGATCGTTAAAAGTGAAAAAATCGATCGACATGCTGAAGTGATTAAGCTGAATTGTCGATTCATGATGTCATCGATTGAGATAATTATTATTCATGAATATGTTGATTAACAGTCACACCAAATGTGCTCCCCCATTTCCAAAATTATCGCCTCGATTACGGTAATTAGAACAAACAAGTACTGCAGACACTTACATTTCCATTTGATGATGATGAAAAAAGCTTTTCCTTGTTTGGAAAACCAGTAGGTAGGTACCTACCTAACGACTAGGTATAGAGCTAGGAATTCAAAAGAGTTACCAAAATTATTTACATAATTTTCATGTTTCCCGAATCCGACACCGAATCCAAATAAGAATCCGAATCCGAATCCCTCAACAAACAAGGGTTGAAAAGTTTATTTAAAAAAATAAAACAAAAAAATAACTCTAGTCACTTAAGGGTGTAGGCAAATTAAAATGCGACATCTGAAACTGTAACTCACCCTTAGTGAATGTAACGGCTGAAAAAATGGCGGAGAATAATCCGCGACTAAACAAAAGTCAAAGTGCAAATAGTAAAAAATAAAATGTAAAATACTCAAAGTAAATGCGACTCTAGCGTCATCTACAATACAAACATTGAAAACATTCTGAAACATTGAAAACATGAAAATTTCCACAGTCAGGGCTGGGAAACTGTTGAGTACACAAACGCAAACGTTAAGGGATTCCACCATTTTGAAGTATTAGCGCGGAATCAGAGATACTCGAGCCCATAAATCTGTCATCCGTTCGGTCTTCCTGTTCTGCTCTTCTTCTTCTTCTCGTTCTACGTTGCATAATGTTGTTGTTGTTGTTGTTGTTGTTGTTACTGATGTTACTTCCAATACTTCCTGTGTGGAATGGTAAAAGAAAACAAGAGGATTTTCCGGTAAAACTTTCCCAGTTGAAAAGTTACTCAACTAAACCCATGATGGTGCGGATGCAAAGTACCAGTTGAAATTGTGATGAAGACATTTATACTTTCACGGATTTTAACGAATACTTAAATGCTAATATTTACATCCTTCCGGTTCTGTTGCGTTTCGCCGTTGAAATTCAAATATTTTCCGTTTTAATCGCCCATCACTATGCAAATGATCTTACGTAACAAACTGTCAATCCCTCATCACTGATTGGTCGACTACCGCGAAAACAATCCACAAGACAAATCTCAATTGCACTGAAGGTCAAATAAAATGTCCGAATTGTTAAATAATTAGTGCGTCAGTGATAACCTCCTTGTGACCCGGGAGTCTGCTGATTTTTCACTCTCCTGCGCTCCAGTGTATGACAACCAAAATGAACACACGTCATAATTCATTCTGTTATTATTTGCTTCCGACATGTTCAGTCTGAGACAATAAATTTAATTTACGACTATTAACCGGAGGAGTGTTTGTAATTCATACGGAATAAAAATAAATATTTCACATTTTTAAAAAATGATATTTACATAAAATTAAAATATGAATTTTCATGTCGGGGTGAGTGCCACAGCAGTAATTATGCGTTTATGCAACAAAAGCCGGTTATCTGCAATTGTGGAAATGAGGACTGCGTCCTGCTCATTCGCATAATTTGAAGATTCTGTAGGATGATACAACTGGCGCTGCAAGCGTTCTTGTTGAGAAAGTTGGAAAAAGCGACATCTCTCCGTCACTAGCCTTATTTCAAATATGATGTGAATAAATAAAATTGTCACAATGATTAAGATATTTTGAAATTTATGAACTTTACCCCGACAAATTGTTAATCATTTCAAAAATATGTTTCTTCCATTTGTCAATTCGAATTTACGGCATTGAATCACGAATCCAACGCTCAAATCTCACCATTTAATTTGACATGCGACTCTATATCACATGCAATGCAAATATGATACATTAACATGGTTGTCTTATATACAAAGGGCGGTATCTTAATCATGGTAATGTAATAATTTCACTTTCTTCACCCCAAAGTAAAAAAATAATATAGGTATATGTCCAACTTATTCGGAAGTAATTTATGCTTGTACGCATAAAAAGAACACGCGGTTATAGTGTTGTGTGGCATAAGAAAAGTCATAAATAAAAACTAACGATATTTTCTTTCATACCTATATCCCTTGAACGAGATCGATTTCTATTCACGCAAATCGTGGAAATGTCCCTGCAGCACGTCATACAAGAATTAATTCCAATTAGCAACCACATTTTTAAGGAACACAAAATTTTCAACCGCAAATCATAAACGCACCCTTTACCATATTGTATACACTACAGAAGTCAATTGTTATCCTGAGACGGTATAAACTCGAAGACGCACCAAATCAACCGCAACATGTTGAACAAGAATATCCCGAGATGAAAGCGAATCAAATACAAATTGATTCCTTGTTATCCTGTTTTATCCCTGCTGCCGAGAATGTCTCAGTGTTTTCAGGAATCAACATCCTGATTTATTTCCGATCTTTTTCTGAATCACATAAATTAAATTTGTGTCTCTTGTATGCCAAAAAAAATGTTGGAAAATATTTTAAACTTTTGATCGTGTCACGTCTGCTAGTCTTATTCAAGGCAGTGGCCATAAATTACTCTAGGAACAGATCGTTTTTATATAACATAATGAACCACAGAAAACGTAATCTTTCCGTGATTTATTTCATTTGTTGTTTTTTAATTCAGGTTTAAAAGAGTTCAAGTGCATTTGTGAAAAGGAAGTTTTCCTTAACACATTTTTGTGGATGTGTCAAGGACAAAAAATCATCAATGAATCCTGGATCGATCAAAATCGAATTAGGAAACCATTAAACGATTTCGGGTCGTCCTCTTTTGGGAGATTTATGTGATTATCTCGGGTCAGCAAAATGTCTTAAAGGATTCTGTGTGACTTTTTGAAACAAACTCTCCTTAAATTATTATAATTTTTAAAGCATAACAGAATTCATTAAAGATAAAAGTGTGAATTTCATGAATTTAACAAGTTTTCGCGAATTTGCTGGCGATTTCGCCGTCGGCACGTTGCTGATCTTTGTACAGTCATTTTCACGATCATTTCAAATTTATAATTTTCTTCCGGATGGTAAGGATTAACAAAATTTTATAAAAATTTGAATCAATAAGAAGAATAATGAAGATTTTAAAAGATCATTGAAGTGATCTTCATTCATCTCTCTCTGGAAGTGATCTTCATTGGTGATATGTTTTATATGCAAAATGGAAAATATTCCAAAATTGACGAATAGCACTTGATGTCAGGACAGCATGGTGATAAATTGATGATCAGTTGAGGATCACTTAAGAAACCATTATTCTTTAGATATATTTTAAATTAAAACTTATATCTCAATTTAGAACAATTCTCTCAGAAAACATGGTTAACAACATAGGATTGCGTTTTGTGCACAATCATTGAGGATCATGAGGGATTTTCAGTTCGAAAGCAATATGAAAGCAAATAAACTCGTTGTTTCTGATGAAAACCTGCTGAATACGAGAATATCCTCAAAATCGTATTGACAAAACGCTACAAATTACGAATTAATTAACAACACCACTAGGAACTACTACCTCTAGTCAACAAAACCCCATTAATCCCGAAAAACTACAGCATAAACAAAACGAAAATAAGCATTTTGGGCAATTTAACAACAATTTCCTTAACACACGAAAATTAATACGATTTTAATTACAACCGAAAAATGTTGCCAACACCTCCTGTTGAGTTAATTTCATGTAATCCAAGCCACAATGAGAATATTCACAAAGTTTTTAGTGTAGATAAAACTACACAACACTACGAGATTTTGAAGGATTAACAAGGACTAACTAGTCTAGTCAGTGTGTTTTGTGTCGATTTGTAAAGTGGATACGAACCTTTGAATGAAATTCTCCCTTGATTTTGTTCAATAAAACATGTAACTAAACAAACAATCGGACAAATCAATTTCCTTATTAATTAACTAATTAGAAATTAAATTAATCAAACATCGCCTTTTCTATACACACGAAATAAACATTCTTTGGTTCACTGAAAAACTCTTACTTGGTTATCACATTATTTTCATAATAATTTGTTTATTAACTTGTTTAATCGATTGAAAAATACACATTTTAATTAATCACATGATAATATCCTTGATGGAAATAAATTCAAAATTAAAATCATTATTCAAATCGAAACGATAAAGAAAAATTTCATTTTCCGTTTTATCAAAAGTCTGCACTGGATATTCCAAAAAATTCTCTCCTTATCACCGATTATTCGATTTATTCATAATCATAATTTATATAAGAAACTCTGAGATATCCTCAAGATTTCGTCATTAAATCACATACAAAATAACACCGGATCGAAACGATGTGATTGGCTCAAATGCCGGTTAACCAATAAATCACTTAAATCTTGCACGTATCATCACCCTGTACAATGTCCTTCCTTCGGCTGTGTGATAAGGATCAACACATAATGCTGGTTTAATCATTTAAACACCAACAACCAATCGGATTTGGTCACGCGCCAAAATATGTTTTATCTTGAAAATAAAAAATTTATTTGTTGTCATCATTTATTTATCATTTATGGAATTTTGTTTAAAAATTTTTAATATTTATTCACTTTCAATTTGAATTTCAATTCAAATTTGAATTTGAATTTGAATTCGATTTTTCCGACCACCGCAACACAACAACCACGACGTTGACGGTCAAGTTACTAACTAAAAAACCTAAACAAACTCGCCTGACGTTCAAGTCTTGTTTACCCGAATGTCATGCAAACACTGAAAGTTTTCGAATTGAAAAAATCACATTGTGAACCCACCGTACCCCAGCTGACGACGTATGAAGTGCGACGTACATGGTGTATGTAGCAACGCATCGTATCGTGTCGGATGTGTGGTGCGTTGTGTTTTTTTGTATGGGTTTTGCCGAACGTCCGTCACGGTCGGTAGGTGTACGTTTGGTTTTGTTGTTGCTCCATTCACGCAATTCTCGACGGATCCGCTCTGGAGTGCTGGATTCTTTTGACGTGCGCCGTCGCAGGAGAAGTTGCGTTGCGTTGGCACCAGCAACATTTCAAATGTTGATCAACATTCAATTGTCACGTGAATTTTCAGTTTTTTCAATTTTTACACTATTTAACAATGAAAATTTAAAAAATTTTTGATGCAATTTCATGCACTAAGCACTAATCAACATGTTTAAGTGAAAATATTTCAAGTTACGGTATTATTTTCAATCTTATTGAATTTTATCGAAACATAAATTTTCATTTCTATAGTAAATCGTTCATTTTTGAATTTTAGTTTTTTCAATTTTTTTAATTTTTTTACTATTTAGCACTGAAAATTTTAAATTTTTTTAATTTAATTTCATCCACCAAACGTTGAAGAATATACTGAACCAAAAATATTCTAAATTAATTCATTATTTTCAATTTTATAGTGATTTTACTAATAAAAATTTTTAATTTCTATATGAAATCTTTCATTTTGAAGTTGATCAACATCCAATTCTCACGTGAATTTTCAGTTTTATCAATTTTTAGACGGTTAAAATATTAAAATTTAACTTTTTTTGATGCAATTTCATGCATTAAACTTTAATAAACTAATTTCATTGAATATAATTAACTTTAAGTCATTAGTTTGTATTTAATTGCATTTGATTCGAAAAAATTTTAATATTTTTCAATTTAAAGTTGATCAACTATAATTGAAAATATTCGTAATTTTTTAATTTTCTGCAGACTATTAGAATCAACACCGGTGAGAAAATAAATTTTCCGTTTTGAATTAATAAATTACTAAAAAATCAAATAACTCAAAATGAATTATCAGCTTCCATTGTGTTGTTGAAACAAAAAAATAAATATATTTTCCAAAAAAATTCCCTCACACCTGAAGCATGTGAAATTTGAGAAAAATTAAAACAAAAACCGAAAAAGTAAAAATCATAAAAATTCTACGCTCGTAATTTCACAAGCAACAAATTCTTGTTTTTATTGTTAATAATTTTAATTTATTTTCTCTGCCTTCTGAGTGTGATTTCGAACTGTTATCGCGTTCAAACTCAAGCGTGTTTCGTATGAAATTAGAAAGAAACGGTTTACCTTACGCACTTTGCTTTCTAAACCGCGTAAAGTACTGCACGAGATTACGTGGAAATTAATTGAAATTTTATTCAAAAAAAATAATTAATAAAATAATTAAAAAAAGTGTAGGGGACTTTTGCATGCGAGTCTACCGGTTCACGGGTTTACGCTTGAGTTAAAATTCGATTTATTGGAAACGCAGATTTCCAGAAGGGTTAGTCTGGATTTATGCGGTTTAGTAACGAAATTTTCTTGTATTTTTCATGAAAATTATTTTCCGGAAGTACTTTTTCATTGAAATAAAACAAAAAGTGAGAGGCAAGTTGAGGTCATTCAAAGATATCTAACTGGATAAAATTTTTTTCCAAAGATTTTTATCAAAATTTGTTGCAGTTGGCAACCGTGGAAATCTTTAAGGCGTAACAAAAACAAAAAAAATAATAGTACGAACCATAAACACTGTTATTTAAATTTTTTTTGTTTTAATTTTTGAGGCTTTGAAATTCGGGGTTCACCTAAAAAACGTGCAACAATAGAAAAAGAATTAAAAACTGAAGTGAATGTTGTCGGGGAAAACGCTGAAATGTTAAAAACAATTGAAACGCGTGACCGAAACCGAATGGGCGGCTAGTGTGACTTTGATCTCCCCCAAAAATTGAAGGAAAATACCAAAAAACAACAACTAGACTAATCTTGATATGGAGGTATTGTTTTGGGGAGCTTCTACGGCTTCTACGGCTTCTACGGAGGCATAGAGCCATAGATGAGTTTGATGAAGTCAATTTTGGGTACATGTGAGTGCGGGCAAATGAAACAGATAAGCGTATCTTGGAAAATGGCGACGAACAATGGGCTTTTTCGGGTTGAAAAAAGTTTCCAAAATAAATCGCTCTATTTCCCAGAGTTCTTTTTTTCGTTGTTGTTGTTGTTTTTGTCTTTTCTAATTCAATTCGACTCACGGGATTATGGGTATTGCACAATAATTGAGCTTCTCAAGTGTGAACAAGTCGGTGGGAATAGAATGTTTTTTGTTTTTCATTGTTTGATTTCAATTTGTCCAATTTGACCGTCAAAAAATTCGTGTTGGGTGCAGTTGAACTCACTCGTAACGTGGTACGCTTCACGCGGTACGATTTGAATTGAGAAAATCTAAATAAGAGTTACAAAATACTATACTTAATGTCACCCTGTACTTGGTAGTCCCTAGCATTTCGACATAAGCAAGATGAAAGTGTTTCAGCGGTCCGCAAGCTAAATCCACTCAATAGTCACCAGTACAAACCAGGGTTAACAAATTCGTGAAAGTAGTGAAGAATAAAAGTGGCCAAGTGTGAGTCAGACATAAGGCGTTCCGTACCACCGTACAAAAAAACTAAATTTTTTATTATTTGTTGTTGTAGCGGTTATACTAGAATATACTTGGTGAAAATTTGAAGTGTCTACCTATTATGGTTCAAGAGATACAGCTCTGTGACAGACGGATGGGTTCCGTTATCACCCTTTGGGAACCGTAAGAATATTGCAAAGTGTCCACTTCTTTGCGGACCACACTGTACACAATCTCCTCCACAAATGTCGTCTTTCCAAATTTGATAATGAAAAAATACGTCCCGCCCATTTCTCTTAATTCATCATCATCACGTCATCCATCAAAACAGTCAGCCATTTTACATGCAATTGTGATGTGTGAGACTGATTGCAGTCATCAATCAAGGAATGAGAGAGACGAGATCATCATCAAATTTCACTCACTGGATGACATTCGTTTCATGGAATAAAAATGGCGACTAGACAAAATTCGTTCTGGGAATCAAAGTCAATTTTGTTGAAATTATTAATTTAATTTGGAATCAATCATGATGGATCTGCATCCACAGTTGCTCGCTCAGCAAATAAATAATTAAAGAGAGTGAGAGAGAACAAATAAATAAATAAATTCTGTGCGTGTGCATTCACGCGTCATGATGAATTCCACCATGTTGCATTGTTTTATTTGCTTTAATGAACTAAATGCGTTCATCGTGCTCACATGCGTGTAAATTTGATTCCGACATTTTTCTGATTCAAATGTGCAGTCATGCAATTTTTTATTCAGCTGTCATTTAAATTGCGCACTTCAGTGTTATGAACTATTTGTTTACTCTTCCCACACGGATTTGCTTCTTCAATTGTCCTCTCTTTGTTTGTATTGTGACGAGGATGACGAATGAAATGATTTTTTTTGTTAAAAGAAAAACGAAAATTCGTATTTTTTTCAAATCTCTCTAGAATCACGAAGTGAGGAAGAATGATTTCCATGTCGTCTCGATGTGATTTATTTTTCTAACATTTTTCCAACCATCATTTTACATAAAACAAAGAAATTTTTGGATATTTTTTCTTAATTGGACTATAAATTAATTAAGAAAACTTCTTCATCCCACACAATTTTGTAAAAATTTTGTAAAATTTTTAACGTTCACCTTCTGGATTTTTAGATAACATCTCTTGGTGCAATTATTTTGTTTTTATTTTTGAAAAATAAAATTCACGTAATGGTGTGATATTTCAAAATATCGCAGAGTGACGAAAAGGGTTTGTTGTTGAAATCTTAAAGAAATTTGTTATATCCTGAATGAATGAATTGCGGTCCTGTACGATTAACTCCGTCCTAATTGAATTGCAATTAAACATGGCAGTCCGTGGCAGACCCAAGTAAATCTCAGTTAATTAATTTTCGATCACAGTTCGAGAATTGTTTTATTATTTATTGCTAGAAATTAAAATCCAAAGCACGTGATATGAAATTCCCTTTTAATAAGTGAATTTTTCGAATGGTAAGAGCATTGCAATTGTATATGACTCCTGTCGAGTGGTGTCCTGTCGTCGGTATAGCGTTGGCGTTTGGGGTAGAAGTCATCATTTTTCACCACACTTTCACGACGATGCCGAAGTGATATTCGAAGTGAAAATGTTTCCATATGACCAATAGTACACACACTAACACATACATAACAATATTTTTCAATTAGAAGTTATTCTAACGAAAGTAATTCGATTATTTCACTCGGACGAAACTTTAGTAACTTGAGCGGTGCCATGTCTCGGCGTTTGGTGTTCAGTGTTCGTTTGCTGGATTCTGGATTCTGGATCCTGGTGGGTGAGATGCTAACAATTTTATTGTACAATTTTTCGTATAGATTGCCCAGCAAATGTGTCGACAAAGTCTGCAGGAAAGGAGTATGGTGGGTGGACGAAAAAGTTTTAGTTTTCACTTGATTTCAGGCCATTGTCGTCGTATTGAAATTTCATCGAACTTCTGGGGGGATGAGGGAATGAACGCAATTGATTTGGGAGACAGTTCTTGGTATGAGGAAATGCTTGAAATGCAAGACTTGTGTTTTTTTTTTGTTATTTCTCTAAGAAAGCGTCATGAACAGAAATTAAGGGAAAACCAAATTAGAATGTCATACAAGTATCGAATGTCGCTAGGGAAATGTCCAGCAACAATTGTTTTTGATTTGTTGTGTTGCCATATTTCACATGGGGTTGCGTGGTGAATACGAAATCAGGAAAGTTATTTTCTTTTTCCAAATTCTCTCTTTAACAATTACTCAAATTCATGAAAATCTCAAACTAATAATTTATTAATCTTCATTTTGAATGAATCAATCATGAAGTTGGTAACGAGAAAAGCAAATTAAAACTGAAATTTTGTCAAATTTTGCATGAATGATCCTTCTAATTGTTGTGGATTCCTTATTCAATCCCGATCACTATGCTTGTATCAACATTTTTCTATGTTATCATCACCCTTGATGGGCTTACAACAAAGTATCTGAAGAAAAACCCACATCCACGTCATGTTTCGCATGTGAAATACACAAGAAATCATGTCATCATCACTGGAATCATTTTTTAACTCCACAACAACAACAAACTATAACTTTTAAATAATTCATATACAAACCATAAAAAACTCCCTTTCAATCTTATCACGAAATCAACCGCATATAGATATCGTCTTCGGGTAGATAAAAAAAAAGAAATCAAAAAAATTACTGTCTTAAAGCAAGTGAAGTTTTAGAGAAAAACAATTCAATTCAAAATTGTGCATCGCAGGAAAAATAAAATAAAATATTTCATAAATTTATGCTGCACTTATGTTGTGCTGTTATGTCGAATGGTTATTGTTTTTGTGTTTCTTGATGTTTTTATTATTTTATTAAGACAAAAAATAATATTTTCCTCCTCGGATCCAGTCTGGCAGTGTACCTCATGTCGGCGTTTTTCTTTGACAAACGAAATAAGCAGTGCGTGATGCCTTCATCGTTCAATTTTTTCGCTCCGCAAGCACTGGTGGTCTCAAAGTTCAGAATTTAACCTTATAGCTGGGAATATAAAAGAAGTAACGTTTTGTTCGGAACGGTATTGTTGATATAAACTTGTGTTGCTCCGAATAACTTCATTTGAAAATTAATCAGCATCTTGTTCCCGTCATGGACAGTAAATTAATTTTATGAATAACACTTCATTTTACACGTGTACCTTTCAAATTTCAACTCGAAATAACTGAAATTTCGCTCGTAATTCTCATCAAATGTGAATTATTTCAAAACCTCTAACTGGGTTATATACCTACTGTTAGCTGTTTAACGAAGATTTCTAAAAATCTTCATACAAAACGTGGTTATCATCGTTTCAAATCACGTGCACATGAAATTGTTTCGCTAAAAAAGTCATAAATCACGGAGGAAACCTTGAATTACCTAAAATTATAGGAATTAGCAGGTTTCGTATTGGAATTATGCAACAGCAAAATGCATTTTGACTCGAGATTGATTGTCTGCGAGTAGAGATGGCGTCGAGAAAGAATTGTTAATAACTTTGAGTAAATTAAAACTCCCTCGAAATGAGTGATTTTCGATTAAACATTTTCGATTTTTCCGAAATGAATTGAACATCGCCATCACTATACCCATTGGTATGATGTTAATAGCAGAGTTTGGTCAAAATGTTAACTTGATTGATTCTGCATCCTGACATTGATGGATGACACCGATTCCGGTTAAACTGGCCAATAATCGTTAGTTTCGCGAAAATCAAATTTGAATGGCTTGGCGGCCATCAATTCAATTTGTATGAGTGTGGGGGACAGGGGGAGAGGGTGTGTGTGATCAGATTAGATCGTTTTTGAATTAGAATCGTAAGTTCATTGGAAAAAAATTTCTATTGTATTCGAACAATGCTCGTCTCTCGCCACCCCTAGTGCTCCACTATCTACTACACACCCCTCACGAATGTTATTGTTCATTCCCGTTCATGTCTCGTTGGTGGTGTGCAACATGGTTGAGTTACTGATGCGTGAATCTGACTATTGACGTGATTCACATTTGTTTGCATGTGTGGGTTTGGGTTTTGGGGATTACAGGGTAGTTTTCAAGTTGAAACTGAAACCCTGCATGAAGTTTGAAAATTTATTCATAATGGATTTTCAAGACGATTTCCTTTACCGGATATTAAAACCCGGTTTCGAGAGTTTTGCGTTCGTGAACAATGAACAATCCTGTTTTTATGTGAATGTGTGATATACTCGTATACAGAAGGGGTTGTCATGAACACCAGTTTCTATTTGTTCACTTTTTCTGTTCTGTTTTGTTTTGTTGCTGAAACTTTTTAATCCAATCGTCGCAGATTATGCGCAATCAAATTAGAGTGAGTGGAACAGAAGAAAAATCATTCATGACATTTTGTCTCTGTCCATTGAATATTCATGACGTGTTAACCCCTTTTCAAGACATTTCCTTTAATATCGAAAAAAGGATTCTTATCCTGTTTTGGAGCTTCGGATTCTCAAGGATCACGACTTGAATGTGAAACAGTTATCTATTAGGTACTTGTATGTCCTATATAGAACTAATTGAGTATCACAGATGTTATATGAAGGATCAGTCAATTGTCAAGTGAAAGGGTAGAATTTATTTCTATTTCTCGCAATGACTCCCAGAGGGACGACAACATTTACGCACATGAATATTAAAATTTCACGCGTAAAATGCGTCGAAATGCATAAAACGGCATGAATATTGTTTAAAAGTTGAACAACAGACGCCATAAATCAATTTTGTTTGAAAGTGAACATTTCAATTAATTCCATCCACTGAGAAAAGGGTTGTCGATGTACAGCGAAATGTAAAGTGAAGCAAAAAAACAAATGTTATTTAAGGCTACCAGCGAACTATTAAAAATGAATTCATTATCCTAACAGGGTGATTCATAAATTCACAAATTCAAACTGGAAAAACCCGACTCGGAGTTAAGGGTTGCCCGACACTTACACAAAATCAATCAAACCTGGACCATGTCATGTCGCCTTCAAGTGTCTCTCGGGACGATTTGATTTACATTCCTTGAAGTGATTAGGACAGCCTAATTCACACAACAAATGCCACATCATCTTCATTCAAATGCAATTTCACTCAAGATGACAGTTGAATGTCTTATATAGTTGGACACATCCTTGTGGCCACGTGTACAATTTGATTTCAACAAAATTTCGTATTTCCACATGAACGATTATAATTAAATTTTTTTTTTAAATTATACACGAAAAAAATATTGAATTTCCGGTGAAGCCCAGCCAGGTATGTCCGAAACCCGTCCACATATGGTTGGATCCACATTGGCGCATTTTCATTTTGAAATTTTTTTAATAAAACAAAATTTTTTCATCGTCCACATATCTATAGGTAGGTATCGATTCGGGCTTATCACCAATTTTGGGTAATAAATCAATCGGATTCAAGTTTTTATGTTTTTTGTAATTGTTACCTTTTGGGACCGGTGTCCCTTTTATACCTATTTTATTTTATTTTTTTGGAAGCTATTCGCCCTTTTCCGGTGGACGAGAAATTTGTAATGCCAATCGAGAAAAGGTGGTTTTTATGATGAGATGAGTTGTAAATGTTTATGAGATAAGTCAAGGACATGTTTCAAAGCGAACTTACCTTGAAAATTTGAAGTTTCTTTTATCCTAAGAATTTCCGCCGATCGTTGAACCTGAAAGTAATAAATAAGAAAATTCGTTACATCTAGGAATGAATGTCTTAATTAGAAGTGAATTTGATAAAAATGATAGAAAATACAGGAGTCACACTTGTGCAGGTGCATCTGACAATGTTATTTCGAATTCACCTCATTGAATGGAAACAGAACGGCTTGAAAGGTGTCTTGTTTATTTAACGCGGTCGTGACGAGTACCAGATTTCATGGTATTCGGAGTTCTAACAAAACTATTAAATGTTCACGAAACCAAACTGGCACGTTTTGTCAAAACAAATCGCTCAACTTGATTTTTTGGCAGCTCAAAGTGGGTTTTATTTAAAATTTATTTAAAACATAAAAATTTAATTCTCACATAAATTCGAGTTAATTGATTTATAAAGTGCTCAATGGTAAGTGAAAAGGTCATCGGGATATTTGTGTGGAGGGTTGGACACTTGAGACACTTCTTGATGTGATTTGAGGCAATCCAGACACATCTTGAATGGGGCTTTAAGGCACAAAACTCTTAATCTGACAGATGGATTTCGTGTGTGTAGCGTAGGAAATGAATATTTCATGAAATTCACAACAAAAACCTTTGAAGAACCATTGTACGCATCTTCTTTGGGGTTTTGTCACGGAGGGTTGCTTTTATTGGGAGATAATCCCATTGAAATGGTAATGGGCATGAATCGTGTAGCATTAGGATAATAAAAGTGAGAATGAAGTTATTCATTATTAGAAAAATTCAAATTTTGACGTTTCAAGTTTGTTGACATTTTGGACAAATTTACAATTTTTGCAACGCCTCTGGAATGAATCACTTCCAAGCGAGTGCACTTGCACTACACCACCGGAACTCAAAGCGTATGACGTGGTACCGTTCGTCAGTTTCCATTCGTCAGTTCATCCATCAAAGGGGAGGAGTGAACTCGTGTCAATCATTTTCGGTACGAAAGACGAGAGTAACTCATTTCTGTGTGAAGCTTTGTTTCCGAACTCAAAGTTGAATGAGAAATTGAATAACTGAAAATTTTCAATTGAATTTATTTAAAAGTTTTAAAATTAAAAACCAATTTTCAAGTTTAAATTTGAATATTTAATTTTTCTTTAAATTTTCATTAATGAGCGAATGATGGCTGAAAAGTTTAAAATCCCTAAATTCCCTTCAACACGAAATAACGATGTAATGAATTTGATAAAAACCACGAAAAATCAATTTTCCCAGTTTTTTCATTTTTTCCAAATTAATTTCCAATAAAAAGTTTCACTTCAAGTACCTGTGACCATAAATTCATTCAGCACGTGTGTAAAGTACCTCAATTACACGAGAAGCAACACTCGATAATTGCGTGTAATTTATGAACTCATTTCGTTCCAACTAATTTTGCATATAAAACGTGAATTATCTTGTAAACAAAACGTTAAGAAGTCAATTTTTTCCTCAATGAACTCAAGAAGAACTTGAAACAACCATAAAAACATCGTCCCGTGTAGGTATACTGCGTTGATGACAATATCATCGTTCACACAAACCCGAAATTTCGTGAACGAGGGTAATTTTATGTGATTTTGATTACATCGTAAACTTGAATGAGGGTGATGAGCTTTTTAAATGGTCATAAAATTTGTCAAATTTCTTTACAAACAAAACTGTATGAAATTATGGTTCAATTAACACGTGACTTTTATGTGGTCGTAAAGTTGTTACAATGAAAAATGGCACAACATTCTTATTTTCTTGGGAAAATCAAAACTTTCTTGAGATTTTCATGATCCTTAAGTAATCCTTGAACTTCAGGACAACAAATTTCTTGATTGGATTTGTCTCAATTTGAGATTTTCTTCATTTTCTCATGAACATTCTAACCACGTGCGTATGGGGAACTTTAAAAAACTTCTGTGTCGCATCAGTTTTATTAGGATTAACTGGAGCACTGACCCGGAAAGTTTTCGTTTCAAATTCTCTCATCTTGTATGGTGTGAAACACATATTGTTCCTTCAAATTTAGATACAATTTTCTCAAAAACTGTTTGCGACAGAGAGCTGAAATTTTAACTGATATTGTATCAAAATTGTAGCAGTTAGTTCATTAGAAGCTTCAATAAAATAACTTCAATAATAAACTTTGTTCCAGGTTTTGTTCGGAAATGTACAGTTACCAAGGTGGTAGTGTTTCAGAAAGAAATCCATGCTTCCCGTAAGAAGTGTGACAAAAGTGCAACCACTGATTGGCATGACAACATCATTCAGTTGACAATCACGAAATGACATAGGTACGATCTCAGCACGTGGATAATGAATGCATTAACGCTGCAATTTGACGGTTGTTCGCAATTTTGTAAACATAAAAAATGTATTTTAAAAAAAATCGCATCCGCACGAAACAAAATGGATGCCACCGATTCTACCTATTGTTAACAACAACACAATATAATCGATTAGTGATTTATTGATCAAATTATGGAAGTGTAATAGCGTTTAAAAGTGTAACAATAAATTACATTTCATGTACAACATTGTGTCATGCACTGCATTCCGATTGGTATCATTTCACTTTGACCCGGGCCACGGGTGTGAGTGAAACAGAAGTAGTACAGTACAGTACAACAAATGAAACCCGAAAAAAAGAAACGAATTGCAATGTTAAAAATTTGCACTGCAATGCATCTGTAAATTGCAATAATCCAACCCCATTCAGGGTGTGTCATGCGAGTATCATTGAAAAAATTGTTTTCCTCTCCACGATTTTTTCTCTCCTCAATTTTTTCCTCTCATAATGAACGCACGTTTTTTTTTGATCGTGTAACAAGGGAAAAAATTAAAATGAATTGATTTTAAATTTCCGTTAATTTTTCATCCCCTATACCTAGTGCGTAGATGTGTGTGTGCAGTTCTTTTTCGTGTAATAGCTTTCATTAAATTGATCGAAATTTTTTTGCGAATTATGTAGCAACTGTGACAAAAGGACGAAAAGGACCTGAACTGAATGAAACAATAGCGTACAATGATGATAGGTTGACGGATTCACACATTCGAATGGATACCTACCACCGCCGTTCCGTTCAACTTCCACTACAGTTGAATTGAAAACACGTATTGAATGCAATCGCAATATTCCTATAACGGGAAATTATTGTTGTGTCTTATCACAGTGCGTTTTTATCGGAATGACATAATTTATGACGTCAGGACGTTCCGTTTTATGTACAGACGATTAGCTAAATATCACGTGGTATGGGTTATTTTTATGGGCAGACATTTTGTTCCTTTTTTCGCAACGTGATGTGGTCGCCATATTGAAAGGGATATGTTTTTTTTTTTTTTTTTGATGGAAGGAACACGTGGTTAGTGTGAGTTGTCCCGGGGATTTGAGGGTGAATTCACGAAAACGTGCTAAAAGTCAATCGTTTCTTTTGATTTATGATGAATTTATGAATTCACTGTTATTCCACAATGATTCCATGGTCACTATTCAAGATGGCGATTTGGATTTTTTCACTTTAATTCGATTTCAAGACCAAAAAGTTGTTCCTGATTTTGTGAGATAACATTTAAAATCATTTAATGCTATATAGATATCTATCTATAGTGTCTTGCAATTGAATTTGTTTTCGCAGTGAATTGTGAAGTAAATCGTCCACGAAAATCACCCCCAATCAAACAGGAAGGGAAGAAAAATTTTTTTTGTGGTTTTATTTTTACGAACAGAATTTTTCCATTGCATGATTTTTATAAATGAAAAAAAAAATGCTGTGGGAGGAAATCCGCTGCTACTGCAAGTCATAAATAAGTGAAATTGTAAGACTGAGGCCTCTCGGAGACAAGCAAAAAATGTGACAATAGGAAAAATATTTACAAAAGTACATAATAGAAGCAATGAGACGGTCGGAAATTGTTTTTGGGGGATGCAAAACAAAAACAAAAAAAAAAATGAACAAATGAATTTCTAGAGGGTTGCCATCAAGAAGAAAAGAAAAGATCACTGGACCATATCAGAAGCACAGCAGGTTCACCCTCTTGTAGCGTTGGGGTTTTGTGCCACGTTACCGTACGGTCGTTAATAAATTTTTACAGGATTCCTGGATTCCAGGATACAAGACTACTGGACCTGCTGCTTGTGTTGCTCCTGAAGCTGATACTACGGTGGTGATGGTGATGGTGGTGTTACCCTTGTTTGAAAAGGATTCACTGCACCACGTCGCATGCATTTTTGTTCGTGAATTTCAAAAATGACTCAATGGACACGTTACACAATGGTAAAAGGCAAACACCGGAGGGTTGAAAGTTATGTAGAGATTTGACTTCCTGTTTTTGACGTTTCCATTCTCGAAAAAATTACACAGAAAAAATACAAAATGTCGGAAGTTGAAGAAACATTCAAAAAAAGGTTCGTGAACCTTTTGCAAATGAATTCATGTAGAATGTAGATGGAACACATAATTTACGATCCATGCGTACAAATTTCAATTATTTAATCAATAATATTAATTTTCATATCATATTTTGTCGTAAACAATATACAAAATCATGTTTGAGTGAATTTTGCATTTGTGTTGAACGTTTCCTGAACGTTGTTATCCGATAAAACAGTGAATGGACAAACAGACTTGGAGTTGAGGCATCTACCTTCAAAATGGTATTCAATTCAGTTCTATATCTGAAGCAGATGAGGGTGTCCCAGCCCACAGAATAGACAGATAAACACTCTGACCAGATATACATCATTGAATCATGGAATTTCGTACATTCAAACCGGGGGCTATACCTACCTTGCACATGTGTATCAAGCACGTGTGCTACACGTACAATGGATTGTTATACGATTGGCATAGACCGAATGATGATGATTTCAATTGTCCACCTCCACCACCACATGATGTTGTCAGTTTTGCAGACAGGTTAGACTGAATGTCGTCGTTATGCATTTATTTGAATTTAGTGAATTTACATTCTAATGCACATTGTTTTTGTGCTTTTTGCAATTTAAACAGGTTCGTTACTAAATCCGTGTTTGATATTACGTATTCATCGTTGCGTTGTGCCGGTTAATCCACTATGAATTCATAATTTCCCGCGTTCAACACTTTCAATGGGGACAAAATTTCAATTATCATAAAAGTAAATAAAAAAATCACTATTTGAGAGCGAGTTTCTTAAGAATTTCCTGGCTTGTGATCGTCATCTTTATATAAGATGTATCACAAACGCATAGAAAAACGAAAAACAAAAGGTAGAACCCCAAAAATGTGCCCAAAATCTCCAAATCAAGGCCAGTAAAGTTACAGACGCCGGTGATTCCCGAAAATAACCAAGAAAAAAATCCTCGGCAGACAGACAAAAAAATGAACACGAAACCTGCGAGTTGATCCATCTCCGAAATTCGGGCCCCAAAAGCAACAACAAAACCAAATTTCAAGATCAAAGAATCTCGTCCTTAGAGACGCCACAATGGTACACAATGTCGAGATCAAAAATGCAGCCAAAAGGGAATTTCGCGTGTCTTTTGAGAAATTCTTGAAAAAAAATATTTAAAAAAATTTTCAAAACATGATTTTAAATTTTTTACTCGCCTTTTACTGGCTGGAAGGGCTAATTTTAGAATTTTTTTTATAAATTTTCCATCACCGAATCGAATGTGACGCCATTTTGTGGGTTTGAAATTTAAAATTAATGGAAAATAAAAAATTCACATGGTAACCAACGCCATCTCGTATTAATTAGTTGAATCGAATGTAATGATCAGGAAAAAAGATCATGGCGCCGATCGCCGAACACGAACGCGATCTCGAACGCAACCGTCGTCTGTCACACACAATACCGTTAAGTACCGGTTCAATTTTGTCCGCCTATTTCGTTTTGTTGTTCCATTCGTCCTCATTACTATTCAAAATCAATAAATTTCCACTGAGAGGACAAACGAACACCAGAGAAACCATACAAAATGTCCGTGGTTCCATTGACCCAACTGGTAAAGGGGGGAAAGTGAAAGTGTTTTTTTTATAGGTAGGTACCTATTCACTTGTGACTTGACTTCCTTAGGAGTTGAACAAAAGTTGAACAACTCTCCAAATGACGTAATGAGATGCATTCTTTCCATTTCATCTGAAGGAGGTGTTAACGGATCCAGGTGCGTTGCAGGTGTATTAATTTCAACATGAACATGAAATTTCTTATGTGTACTACATGAAAATTCAATTAATTAAATTAACAATAATTTGCATTCCTTTAATTATTTCTTTTTGTTGACATTGAATCGAGTTTTGAGGTTTTCCATGTAATTTTATGTGAAAACTTGATTTGCGGTCTTGAAAATTTTCCAGTCTTAACCTCAATTTGAGTTTCTCCGAGACGCACATGTGTGTTTTCTTAAGAAATTCAGTGATTTTTGTTGAAAGATAATTGAATCGTTTCGAAGGTAAAAACTGACTCACGTCGACCAATTGTAAATCATTCGGGACTATAAAGAAGATCTTAAAAAATTTGTTTCTAGGAAACTTACAGTAATGCGTCTGGAAAAACCTCAAATGGCCTTTGAAGTATAGCGACACCTTCGCCATGTGGATGGGTACACCTACGCACCTTGAGCCAATGAAGACATCAAACGGTAAGAAAGAAAACCTCGTGTTAAGGTAAAGTCCGAATTGACCTTATCAACCGTAATGGTTGTTCGACTGATAGAGACTTGAACCCACCCACCAGCAGTGCTACCACAAAAAATGAAACGAACGCATGATACCAACATGAAGAAAATGATGGGAAAACAACAACATGGTGGCGGTACACTTTGTTGATTTAATATTTCATATCGGAAAAGAAATTTCCTGTCGGCGATTGTTGTTAAGGTTATAAGGGAAAAAATGTTTTTCTTTTCTTCTTCATAAATTTCATTTGACAACTGACCAACTGGCAACTGGTCTTCATGGTTCACCCTGTAATTTTATTTCAATCTTTAAGGATAATTTCTTAATTACGGCGACATGATCGTTCACGATCCAGCAGCACGAGGTTTATTTTTTCTGTTTATTGGGTAATCGCTCAGAGATAAAAGAAATTCCGCCATTTGCTTGGTCCACTGCGTCTCAATTGAAGGCGTCACGCCAAACTGGTCGGTTTTTCTATACATTCCGTTTGTTGTTAATATGAGCCAACTTCACACAACTGTCATAATTCTCGTAATAACCAAAATAACACGATTATTATGCCAATTGTATAATTCATGATGCTGTGCAACCAGCTTTGCTCTTTGTAAGTGACATGATAATGAGGAACCTACTTTATTTTCTCCACTATACTTTTCCTCAGTGTTATTTCCATATTTTGATCCTCGTGAAATTAGTTATAGCTTCAATCTCTCTTCATGTGAAACATTTGTTTCTCATTGTACCAATATGTCATCTTCTGATTGGAGAATCGTTGCAAATATCCAAAATTTGAGCCAATCAGATTAAGGCTTTTATTGAAGTGAAAACTTCTTTAGCACCGTTGTGATTTGAAACTTGATGAAATGAAAAAGCGATACTATAAAAAGAAACGTACCTACAGGTACGTGTACGTAACGTGCCTGCAGGTTATAGTTTTCTGAAAGTTTCACTTCTACGGCTTGTGAAGTGCGCACATGTTTCTTTATTTTTGATTGAATTTGTTTTCGCCACCACAGAACATCATGGGAATTTCTTCAAATTTTCTAAATTTTAATTAAAATTTTAAATAAAATAATTTGAATTTTCCCATTATTTGAAATTCACACAGAACGTAAAAATTTCCATTAATTAGAAAATTATGCAATAGTATCTAGTGTATTAAATCATCTTATCTCGCCTCAAACTAATCCGTATCATAAATAACAAAATTTGTGCATTTCCATGTGAAAAGGCGATTATTACGAAACACACAAGTGTGAGAGAGATGGGAATTGTATGACATGAAGTCTATGAAATCCTTGAGGATTTTCTTAGTGTACCTAATTCCTTGGGTGCTGTTAAGTTCTCATCAAAATTGTTACAAAAGCGAGTACACAAGTATCCAACTTGAACAGGATTAATTCGGTTTTACTTGAAATGCACCACTACAGCAACCACATGAAACGAGTGTTTGCAATCAACATCCCTTCTTTGATAGTTTAGACTTGTAAGTGGAGTTCAAATGAGTTCTAAGGGTAGAAAAACATTTTCTTGATAACACGGAATGAAGGAGGAAACACTTTTGTTAAGGGTGGAATAAGAAATAATGAAAATGGTAGTATGGGAATTGCTAAAAATGGCGAATGGCGCAAAACAAAAATTGTGCATTTTCTGATGCACAAAAGGATACACGGACAAATGGACAAATGGACAAAAGGAGTCCAGTCCTTGTTATCGCAAGATAAACTTCCACTTTGCTTTCTTGTGAACATGAAACGAACGAATCGAGGGTGATTTCGTTGAGGGTTGAACATTGAACCGATTCAAACCCGATTGATTGATGAACTGCAATAACAAAGTGTACCCTTACAAAACGCTGTTGTAGGGAAAATTTTCTCAAAACCCTTAGTAAAAAGAAAAGATATAGAAAATGGACGATTTGGAAATTTAAGAAGGCGTTGCACGTCGTCTTGTCTTGTCTTGTCTTGGGGGTGAATTTGTTTCGATTTTAATTTTATTGTTTTTAACTTTTATTAAAAGCTCAAGTCCCTTTTTCTTTGTGAACCTTTTTCAAGATACGGGGGATAGTTTCAGGAAAAGTCTTTCTTATCACATTTTGCCACTGAAATTAAGTTTTACGAGAAACTTGCAAATTTACAGTGTAACAAGCAGAAATCATTCGGGAAATCTCCGATACTTGAGGTGGAAAATTGCATTTTTAAGACATTTCATGCCTTTCAAGTGATTCTAATAACACTTTCAAATTTATTTTCATTGAATTCTGATCATTCGGAAAATTTTAATTAACACGAAATTCACGTTTCATGATATACCATACCTTCGTCTCGTGTTGAAGGTTTCATTTCAAATTAAATTTGAATTAAAAATTCTGAAGAAATTCCCTTGAAAAAATCAGTACAAAAACAACAACAACAAAAACAACAACAAATAAAAACAATTACAAAAGAGAATTTCTTAATAGCCACCCTGCAACCCTTAGTCACACACTTCCGATATTGGAAATTAATTTAAAATCACGTTAAAAGGTTCTACCCCCAAATTAATGATGAATCGTCCACAAATATCATTGCACTTTCACAGCAATCCTGCCAACACCCGGATTTGTTGATTATTTTAGATTAAATCTAGGGGATGCTCCCGGATGCAGGGTTGCTCTATGTGTTTATATTCCCACGCAGAATGAGACGATTCCGCGGGACAGAACACGTTGTGCAGGATAAAGTGGTGATTTTTATTATGGGGTGGATTCCGTTTCAGAATTTATTGCAATCTGGAATGGAAATTGAGTAATTCCTTCAGGGTAATTTCATTCAATTTCTTTTACGACCATTTCAAATGAAGATCTTGACCCCAAATCGGAAAAATTTTCATTTATTTCTATTTTCATTGGAAGAAAATATTTAAAAAATTTAAAAAATTACTTATTTTTAACCGAATTTCCAACTGTCACTTGTGAGTGAGAAACATTGAAAAACATCCTGTCAGTGAAACAATTTTCGTATTAACCAGAAAATCCAGTTAATCCTTAATGTTAAAAACATACACTAATTGCAAAACAGGTGTTTTGGCCGAAATCTGTCAAATAAAAGTAAAAACAAAACAAATTCTTGATTTCCAAAAATTCAATTATTATCAAAAACAAAAAAAAGAAAATGTGAAAAATTTTTGTTTTTCTCTGAATTTCATTCGTTGTGTGGCATGACTGCAAATTCTGGCCGCATGCCAGAGTCTTAATGAAATCCTTGCAAGAAGATTCCTCAATTTCAGATAAACATTTACAGCGGCTGTCTTCATGCTGATGGCATCCAAATATTTCCTCTAATAACAATTAATTAAGAACCATTCCATCCATCCCTCTCCAACGCTCATACTTTTGATTTGACTGTCTCCGACAAGAGAGAAACAAATAAAAATGAAAAAGTTTTAATCAAACATTCACTCCAAACCTGATGTCAGACAAAAGAGAGGAAAAAATTTGAATGAATCTGACTCGTTTCCATTCACGGGGAAAATGAAAAATGAGGGAAAATGAAATGGAAAATACTACCCTGTGAGGTGAAGGAAGAAGAGGGAGGAAATAAAAAAAAAATTTTTTTTTTGAAACAAGCTGACAGGCGTGGCTTTATTTTCTAGGGGTTGATGACTTTGATTTATGATCCCTTCCATGTCAAGCTGCACCAATGTCACACAAACACACACACACAAATGGTACGATGACGTCGCATTGAATCTCTCTTGATTCCTTATTAAGTTCCGACATTGAGCCGCATTTCCCTAGGGGTTGCATAAATGTACAGACAAGCTTAAGGCCTTAACGCTTAACGCAATGTCCCTTGATACACTTTCTCCATTCGACACGCTCTCGAACGTCGAAGCTATATAAGAGGAAAGAAATGAAATGTAGCTACCTAGTAGCTATTGCTGCACTTTTCTATTTGTTTTGGATACTTTTTCACAACCACCAGACTGAGAAATCAAGTCGTTACCCATTTTCCACCCTTTCAACGTTTTCCACTCAATCCACCCTTTTTTGACCCTTTTCCAAACCAAACGCACATAACATTTTCCTTAGGATACTTACACTTTCCGTCTAATGAGGAACTTAATATCCTGTTAAATATTTGATAAGGGTTGGTTTCCACAATACCCCTATGGGTACGTTTATAATTATTAAGAGACAAAATTCTGAGGAAATTTTTCTGTGTAGAATTTATTAATTATCATCAAAGGATTCTTTTCCTCCGCTAAATCAATTTAATTCAATTTCAACTTCGCTTTCAACTTCAACTTCAATTTCAACACGTACCTAACATCGACTGCGACGCGTGTTTTAATTTCAAGATGAACACGTGAATTTTTTAAGAAAACCTTTTCGCACTTGAGATTGATGGGAAATAAATGAAGAAAGTTAACGGAATCAAGTTCATGTTTTATTTCACTTCAGGTGGATTTTAAGGGTGGAAAAATAAAAAACTTAAAAATGTTGCGAATGATTTACGAGTTGAACGAAATTTTATTCCACGTGGAAATGTGTAACACAATACAAACAACGACGTGACGAGGGATGATTTTTTTTAGGGGATGTTTTAAGTTTCTTTTCAAAATGATCATAACTTTTTCGTTAAACTGTGAAACAATTTTGAATTTTTTCTAATTTCAATTTGAAATCTGCACAAACCACCGGTGGTCAAACAAAACTGTTGCATGTCCTTTGGTTGAACGGTAAATTTTTGAAAAAATCCTTGAAAATTTTTGAATCCTTGAATTGTTAATGGATAATAAAAGTCACGAACAAATCGCTTTTGTCCTTGACGTAACGGTTACATAAGAAAAACATTTTTCCGTACAATATGATAAGGACACACAGGACAGGAAATTCTTAAAAATTTCCCAGAGTTTCTTTAACCTTCGAGAGAAGACAATGAAATTAGAAAGTTGACTTTGAACCTTTTCCGTACCTTTTATCACCAAAACCTTGGGTCGAATTGTGTAATTTTCCAAACCGACTAACAACAATAAGAGATTTTATTGCTTTTCCCAAAGTGTCTTAGAACTTTCTTAAGACGAACAGCTGAGATTTGAAAATATGTTGATGAGCAATGGTCAGTTTCGAGTGTTTTACAATGTGGAATGTATTCGAAATGGTTTTACTGCTGGTAATTAGTGAAATTTCAGTTGTTTTTCACTAAAAATTGATAAGTGAAACGCACAAGATCGCGTGCAATTGCAATTTAATTGCATCAAAAGCATGCAGTGCATGTTAAAATGTACAAGGATCACCTGCAACACTTTAACATTGATTTATGTTATGCAAAAGATTGATATGCAAATCCGGGTTAATGTTGAACTGATTAACATTGCTGTTATCAATACAAGTTTGAGTGAGTGTGAGAAAAAATTAATTTGTCATTTGGATGGGACTGAATTGAAGAGAGATGAAAAATTAAAAATGATCTTAAGGCAATGTGCACACGACAAAGAAACGTGATTTGATCTTTCTTAATGTTGAAAAATAAAATAAAAGTGTTTGAAATAAATTGCAATAAATAAAATCGATTATTTAACTGTTGTTGTTGCACTTGTTTGTAGATCACGTTTTATGCATTTCATATCAGGTATCCACCGTGAGAGATGCACTTTAGTGAAAGAAAGATATGGGTCCCATTATGACTCCCCAGCCCAGTCAGTTGGATGTTTCTATTGAAACATCTGGTGGTGAACAATGGCCAGCGAAATGAACCTATAAAGATGTATATCTAAAATGCACGAGACGAAGAGAGACAGAGGGTTGGCATGAGTTGATTAAGGGAATCACATAATTACACTCGCGGGCAAATAAAAATCCAGACAACCCGGTTGGGCCTGTTGATGCGAGTCACGTTTTTCTCACAGATGGTATCGATGTAAATTTTTCTCTTGTTCATTTTTTACGCTCTCGACTGTGTGGTTGGAATTGCTTTTCATGTTGGAAATGGCGTCCGCATGCAATGTTATGTTCAACAAAAACGCATCAGTGTAATCCCATTCTTACACTTCTCTTACAGTGCAGTGCAAAATAAGTGCAGCTGCATTTTGTTAGGTATATTACTTGCATCCTGGGTATCATCTGTTTCCGTACAATCTTCTGGATGGTGCAATGCAATTCACTAGATGGAAAGTGAATTACTATTTAAGTCCGACCTCAGGCGACACCATCTAACCCAACGTGACTTCGAGTCTTAGCTCTTAGCCCTGTCCAACCTGGCTGGGTCTGTGATCCAGTTCGAGTCCAGGTTCCAGTTTACCATATTGGGCTTGCTTCTCGTCTTCAACTTCAACTCATTCACTTACTTATTCATTTATTTATTTATTTATTTATTTATTCGCATTGTGGTCGTTGGTCTCTATATAAGAATGTCACATCGTTCACGTTTATGGTCAATGGTGGAATGAAGATGTTACATGGATTATCACTCGAACATTTTGATGTTCATACGTGCAAATGGCTGTCTGCATGTCTGTCTTGCGTGTCAAATTGAATCCTCGTGGGAATTGTTGGTGTTTCATTCAATGCTATGCTTTACACGTTGATTAGTTAAATTTTATTGATACCTGTGTCACATTTGTGGGAAATCCATTGATTCGTTTGAAACATTGGTACATAGAATACACGACTACAGGAAAGGCATTTTGCCTAAAACAGTTTACCTACTTCTAACAGTTGATCAACGTCAACATCGATTGACTAATAAAGTGGTCTATAAATTCAGTGATTTTTTTACTTCACAGATCATTAGAGATCCTGAGATTAAGAACTACAGGAAAGGCTTTTCGTAAGGAACATTTTATTTCTAACAGTTGATCAACGTCAGTTGATTCAATATCGATTGACTAATCAATTGAGGATCAGTTTCAAAATTGAAGAATTGATATTTGGTCTGTGAATCTCCTGAACTTTTTAATTCTGCTATTAGGGTTATGAGAACAAGAACCACAGGAAGGGCTTTTTGTAAGAAACGTTTTATTACCTACACACAGTTGATCAGTTTCTGCTGACTACTGTTGATACCTATTGATCAAAAACGTAAAAAATAATTTGAAAATAGAAGAATTTATCTTTAATTGAAATCATCAAACAAAAATCACAGGAAAGGCAATTTGCGTGAAGCATTTTTCAATAGTTGATCAAATTTGTTTATTCAATATCTATTGATTAATCAATTAAAGATGAATATGAGAATCATAGAATTCATCTTTGTCCTGTGATTTCCTTGAATTTTTGAGTTTTGCTGTTACACCTATAACCATGAGACTGAGAACTACAGGAAAGGCTGTAGGTACCTTTCTTAAAAACAATTCCAGGCCATAGACAATTTTGTTTAGCGGATATATAGGTAGGTATCTAGAAAATTTTACTAAATCAAATTAGACCTGATCCTATCATTGACATGAACTTCTTAGTTATGTTATTGCTACCATGGAAATAACAACTAGAGGAAAGGCTTTGTGCCAAAAGAAATAATTAGGTACTGTCCACTAGTTTCTTCATAAGTTTGAGGTATGTGTGCCTGGCGGAAAATTTGACTTCATCCAATTTCCACCAAACAAATTTGTGACTTTCCCTTAAATCCAAGTTCTTTGGAAAGAATAAATTTTATTCATTATTTGAAAAATATTCAAATGAAAATTGAAAATAAATGAAAAATTGTTCGTCACGAAAGATTCGAAATGAACTTGTCGCATGACTATTCCCTCAGAAAAGTTGTCCACTTAAGGTGAACCGCAGTTAGGCAAAAATGACGCCTAATCACCTAGCAGTGGTTCGAAATAGTTGGACTAGTTTGTCTAAACATGGTGAATGATAGAATAATTGAATTGGAATGTGTTCTTTGGCTCGAATTCGTTGTTGTCATCGTGTGATATGTCAATCAATCGATATAAACGAGTTCTTAACAACACTGTCCTTGTGTCGAACAAATTTCTGCAAGTGTTGTACATTCAATCAACAGATGGCGCTGGATATTATTGAATCAAACTCATTTTCTTTGAGCTATTCAACATGTTGCTGCTTGAAATGTCATGAACACGTAATGAAATTGAATTCAATTTTTGTAACATGAAACTATCAAATTGGGAACGCACGTGGAAAATTGTCTTATCATGTTTCTTGGCGCATGTACAAAAGTTTACAATGTTTTTGGGATTTCCAAATGACTTTCAGTGAATTCTTATGTTAATCGGTTTGCGTTACATGATTCCAAACTCAAGGAGACCAAGAATCGATGATTCTTCGCCAAATTTTACTTTTACTTGGAAATGTAGTTCATTAACTCGGTTATAAATGATTCTATAACATGTAACTGGATTTCGAGCACAACATAATGACAAGCAACATTTCGTTTCAATATTTCAATTGATATAAGATGGACAAATGAGTTATAAAAGGAGAAACTGCTCCTACGAACTGCAATTCGATGTGATTATCATTTATAGATTTCCATGGAAACCTTTACCCAAAGTAAAAGTTACTTGGAAAACTTCAGTATCAGGTGTGGAAGTGTATTAGAACCAGTCAAAGTAAATAAGAGGCATTCAACATGTGATTCGATGAACAAACATTGAAGAATTGTTTAAAATCAAAAACTAAACAGACTTACCATGAAAAACCACTTCGCAACGAATGGATTTTGCCTAATTCTATTTTGCCTTTATACACCTAAACTACAAACTACACACTTAAAGTTATCCTTATCATAGAGATTTCCCAAAAAAGCATCACAAAAATATATTCTTTACACTTACAAAAAACTTAAATACGAAATTCCAAAATGAAATTTACAAAAAACTCAATGAAATTGTTTTTATTTATAAAAATAAACCGAAAATTTTCTTCTTTTCTTTCTCGTTTTTCTCTTCTTAACTTTTTTATGATAATTATTAGAATTTTTTAATTTATTTATTGTACACATGTAAAACAAATTGGTTTGTAACACAAAATCGAAATTGAACTAATTTTTGTTTGATTTTCCTTCAATTGCATTCAGTTTTTCCACGAAACCAACTTTAATCATCTTTTCTTGCGTCTTGACGGCATTTTGACGGATTTCTTCATCTTGCACGTGATTCAATTGATTCGAATTGATTGAAATTGATTAATTCATTCATTAAAATTGTGTTTTTCCAAAAAATTTCAAAGAAAACGCGAAATTTTCCCGGTGCCACACAGTGCCACAAATTGGATTCAATCACTTCCAATGTGAATTTCCACCGACGGAGCACAACAAATTACGCAAACACGAACACAACTCACACAAACTCGAACGCAAGTTGACGATAGCAATTGAACACGAAATTGATCACATTTTGCATTTGAATTAGACGTAATTGTCGTGTACATGTATGGAGCAAGTGAACAAATTCACAATTGTATGGCTGGAGTTGGAAGGAATTGAGTGTCTTGAGACAATTTTCTTATCAAAATATCAAAATGAATTTATTCAATTTCACACAAAATAATTCACATTTGTTGGAAATTTTCAAAATGAACAAATTTTCCTTCTTCACGAATTTCACTTTGATCTGTGATGTGACGAAAAAACGCGGCTAACAATCAAAAACTGTTCAAAGTTATGGGAAAAATCAAGCTTTTCAGTAAATTATAGTAGATACTTGTGGAAAATTTGTGCAAAAGCGAAAACGAAACGCACAACAACAAAAAATTCTGTGAAAATGAATTCGAGGATTTCGTGTTGCTGTTGTTGTTGTTGCTGTTGTTGCTGTTGGTGTTGGTGTTCATCGTTCACTTTTTTTTCATTTGCGTTTTTGCGTTTTCATGTTTTTCCCCTTCGTAGCATAAAACATACTCCATTCCAACACTCAGTTCAGTTCAGTACGTAACTCATGTTTTATGGAGAAAATAATTCATTTGACTTGAAGTCGTTAGTGAGATTAAGAGAGAGAGTGAGAGAGTGTGATTGCACGAAAGGAGAGTATTATGGCGTTCATCTCGAGTGATTTTGTTCGAGTCGAGCGGAATTGTTCGAGTTGGAACAAGGATTAGTCACTAGAAGATTCTTAGGAAATCACATTTTCTTGTTCTATTTCTTATTGTATGAGTTATTACCGTGTATATACTCCACTGTGGGGTTTGTGCTACACCTTCAGCTTGTGCGCACTCATCAATTTTCCACCCCATTTTCATGTGGTTTGGATAAAAAGCTTTTCTGTTGATGCGGCGACATTCGCATGTGGAACAACAAGTCGGACAAACATTCTTCAAGTGTTTGTGTATTATGAAAAATAGAAAATTCTTGCAATCATGAGCCAGTTGAGTCACTGGAGGCTTTGTGGAGTCAAGGATTCCAAGACCTCGATCTCGAACACATGTTGCCCAGAGCTGTTTGAAATTCTTAAAGAATTCAAGGAATTTCTGACTCATGTTGAAGTCTTTGTTTGAGTCCTTCCCGGAGCAGATGATCCTACATATGAAATAAAAATTTTTTAAATTTCTTAACGAAACGAGTTCCGTGTTACGCTCCAAAGCCAAGGGTCAATTCATTTGAAGTTTCGTTCACTTTCGGTTTTCTTGAATATTTTTCTTAAAACGAATTAAATTTCTTGTTCTGCCTGTCTTCCTTCACAATCTGTAGGCATCTCTTCGACTAGAACGGAAATGACAACATTCGAGTTGGAAGTAACCAGATGAAATTCGAACATCCGCCCTTTTTGAGTGGATGGAAGAAATTTACAAAACAAAATGAAAAAAATTTTGTATTAAGACGATGAGGAATAGTTTTAAAGTAAATTTTTAAGAAAATCGGAAAATTCGGTAAAATCAGAGGATAACAGGAGCCATATCCGTCGAATCTTGAGTTGGTTGGAATGATGGGGATGTTATTAGGGAAACAACAAACCACCCTTAAATGACTGGCAACTGTGAATGCAAAACGATAAGCAAAATCTTGAGGGGTTCTCCTGGACGGGGATGGCCTTGTTTTTAATTATGAAAGACTATAGGAATTCGTGTCACTTTCCGAGTGATTTATGTGTTTGGAAATATGTCAAACACTTTATTTTTTTTTTAATTTATTTATCCCTTCGAAGTGAGGAAGATGATTTTCTTTAAAATTTTACCGCCTACTGTCTTTTTCAGGGTGACCCTGTTTTGTTCTTTAGTTTTGTTTTTGTTTGGAATGGAAGCAAATATTTGGATTGAGTGGGTACAATAACAAGTCACAAACAAGCAAAAGTGACTATTTTCATTTCTCCCACGGAACAATAGATGGAGCTAATTTAGAAAAATCACAAATATTGTTAATGAGAAATTTCTCTAAGTTGATAAAAATTCGTTGAGTATACTGCTCAACACCACAGAATTACTCTCTCACAATTTAATCGAGAAATTCGGAAGAAGACGAAAGTTATAGACATTTTTGTAGCGGTACCCGCATATGGGCGGAAACCGGTTTCTGTTCAATTCGTCAAAATGAATAAATTTTTTTCACGATTGGGAACGGGTAAAGTAAATATCTCAGGTTCTATTAATCGCATGATCACAGTTGCTTCCTATTTATCAAACAATTTAGGAGCTGTACCTATAAAAGATGGCACTCATCTCAAGCTTTTTGAAGTAAAAAACCGCAATGAAAAAAAATCAATTTCACCTGAAAAGTGAGAATTCGTCTGAAAAGTGAATCAAAGTACCAAAGATTTCGCCACGATGATAATGGTGGCAATGAAAATTATATAAAAATGTAATTTATTACCCTTTCTTTATTTTCTTTTCATTCGTTCATTTTTTCCCTCGCAAAGTCCTGTGTCTGGCAGAAGGTTTTCCTTTTTTCATTTTTATTCCACAAAACGGAACCTACCCGAAATGGGGTTTTCGAAGGTTTAACGTGTTTCTGGGACTGCGGGGCTTCTAGGGAGTTACAAGGGGTAAGTAGAAGGAAAAAGTTGGAGTTTCAAAAATTTTTGTTGAAGACGGTTCTGTTCACACGAGAATATTTTCGTGTTAAGTGCTTTTGAATTCACTCTCCAAGTGGGGGGACGACTTGAAATTTTTCTCTTCATTATTGTTCGTCTTGTAGTTCAACATGATTTTGAAGAGGATTTAATGTTGAGTTGAAAGATGATGACAAAGATGGCGTCCGATTGAGACTTTTGCGTTTTAAGGATATTTTTGATATTTCTACGAATTAAGGACACTTCTGATGTTTTTTATTCGCGCTTAAGTAAGCAAAAAAGTTGAGAAATAAGTTGAGAATGGAAAAAACAGAAATTTCTTTCGTTTTCTTGAAACAAACTTAAGACAAAATCTTGAAAACGCCAGTAACAATAAACAAGTTGATAAAAAAAGAGATGAAACTTTTAAGTAAAACAAAAATGAAAAACTTTTCCATCCGTTTTTATTTTCATCGTTTCAAGTTTCAGGTTTTCCCGTCTTGAAGGACTTCTCCTTGAGAATACTTCAGGAAAGTAGGATTTCTTCGTGACTGTTGAGTTGGAGGGCTATATGGAGGTGGATCCACGCTTGTTCTTGTTCTTCTCGCATATCCGGTGGGAAATAAATCACCGTCAAAATAAGCAGACATCCTGGATAGGCTGGTATCGATCGATTAGTATTCGATATTTCGTTTCTTTAGTTACAAAGGTACCTACGTAACAAAAAAATTCTTGTTGATTGAAGAATTTTTGTTGCATTCCATACTAATTGTGATAAGGAAGTTGTGCGACACAAGTTTCGTTGGTAATTAAAGGCAGAAACTTTGTGGAAATGATAAGAATTTAACATGTTACAGTTTCCTGTTAATTTCCTAAAACGCGTTTAAGGGAAATAGGGAAAATCTTATGCTTATCCCTCGGTGAAGTTTTGTGTTTTCTTGCATTTCCACGATTTGTGGGGGATGTTAGTTTTACGTCCTTAGCACATGTCATGCTGAAGTAGATAAAACTTTTCATTCATCTATGAATTATCCTGTCCTATCATCTACTGCGTGTGTGTGTGTGTGTGTGAATGTGGGTTTTAGCGATAAATACTGTTAGTCATATGCAAACAATTGAGTCACTTCACAATTCTGGTGGAGTCATGAGGAGCATTTTTTGGCAGGACTACAACGACACGGAGGACGAAAATCTTATTATGGAATTGGATCGATGTCAATTTGTAGATTAGATAAATGTTTTTCCCCCAAAACCCCAGTGCGGGGAGGAAGGAAGAGGATTTTGTTTCTTGTTAAAAATTTCTTCTTGTCTTCTTCTTGTTATTCCGGTTGTTTTTGTTTTTGTTGTTTTTGTGTTGTGCGATGAATACCAAATAATTCGGGGAATAAACATTTTGATGTTTCTTCATTTCATTTCATTTCATTTCAGAATCGTCTGTTGGTTTGTCACCCTTTTCTCAAAAGGGTTTGCATTTGGGTTGATTCCTGTTTGTTTTTTTTTCTTTTAATCAAATAAATTTATTACATTTCCCTGGATTTGATTAGTCCAACGTTTTTGAATTGTAGGTATGTACCTCCTCGTAGCATGTCTCTTGCGACGACAAACGCAACATTAATCAAAAAGGTTGAAAAAAACCCGGACGAATTATGAGCCAGACAACTGAGTCTATGGATGTCCTGTGTACTGTCCTTACCGAGGTGGTACCTACAGCAAGAAAATCCTTTTTTCTCCTTCTATGATTGATATGAGTTTTGTGGTTCTGGCACTTTGACGTCCAGGAATTCATCTCGTTTGGTGTGGAATAGATCATCTGCGTGTGAAAGGAGAAGACTCAGAAGATTTCATTTTGCAGACATCAAAAAATCTGTCAAATCACATTTTCCAATTTTACTTTTGATTCATGTCTCTCTCGAATATAATTTTCATTAAAGTTTAAGTTTATGTTCTTCTCGAGAAACTTTCATTTGAATTCAAATTTTTAAATATTCAAGCGCCATCTTTGATCTGAAACGTATTTGTTTGTTTACATTTTGCGATTCTCGTTTGAATGAAATTTTCAAGCGCCATCTTTGATCTGGAAGCGTATTTTTCTTCGTATTTGTTTTTGTCCCGTTATTCGTTGATTATGAATATTTCTTGCAGCATGCTTCGTCCAGTTTAATTTTTTGCGTTTAGATTTTCTGCTGTTTTAAATGTTTATTTCCGTGATTGTGTGCTCTTGGTATGTTTTTAATTTTAGAACTTTTACTTGAACCTGAAGGGTTTCCTATCTAATTTCGAATTCAGCGTCATCTCGAAGAAAATAAATGAAAATCCCTAAATCATCGTCTTAGATCATGCAGTGATTTCCATTTTGAACATCAACTAATGACAAAGACGATTTCCATGAGAAATCATGAATAATTTAAAACAACAAGGACTCGTCCCGGTTATAGTGTAGAATATACAAAAGTCAACGTGAACCCTTAATGCCATGAAATCTTCAATGACAACATTCACTACATAAAACGGTTGATATATTCAAAGTTACCACCAGGATGCAAAAATAATTTTAAAACGTCCTTCACTTCACTTCAAAACAATGAAAGGAAAAGACGCTAAGCGCCATTGCTACTGCCATCGCCAGGACAAGACAAACAGGATTCTGTGTCGTTGAGCGCTAAGGCCAATATAGTAGAAAGTTGAATTTTAGAATATTCCTTCGACTATGAAAAGTCCCTTTTATAGTAGTACAAGGATATGTTTGTGAATCAAGTGACAGCGGGTGGCACCGAAAAGTATATCCTTTTTAAGACGAAGGATAAATGTGGGTGGAAACATACAGAAAAACCGTAGAGAAGTTAACATAACATGGGTCTGGAATGATTTGGGGATGTCATGATGTAGAGGGAGCGAAGGCAGATGAATGAAAGAAAACTGAAGACGAACTACTGAAGACGGAGTTAAGGACGAGTTTCAAGACAAAGCAGAAGAAGAAGAACAAGACTGACACACAAGTTGATGTAGGAATTATGTATATCCTTGTATTTTTTTTTGTGTGTTATTCCTCTTCTTCTACTTCATTTCATTCCCTTCCATCCATGATGCCATGATGCCATGATATTGTATGAAAACAAGGGGACAAAGTCTTCAAGATGTCAGAGAGAAAATAAGGGTGGAAAAATGACATACTACCAAGTGACATACACACAAACACATTCACAAACAAAAACACACAAGAATATATCCTTAAAGACGTTTGAAAATTGGATGAGTTCTTGGTAAACTATGCATAAAACCCATAACGTGTCCTTTCCGGTTGATTTTGAATCTCCTTTGGAGATTTTAACCCAACTCCAAAGCGGATGTCCTTGTGGACGTTTAAATTTCCTGGTGATCCTTGAGTTAGTTAAAATTGAAAATTTTCCCATTTGCTCACAACAATATCCTTGATGGTGGAAAATTTCAATAACGCGCAAAATTGATTTTATTTTCTATTTTCAAAAATAAAATGTCGTCCTTCCATGAGACACTTTAATTAATTCCAGTTTGATGTGATCCCCCTGGGGGGAAGTGGGGTTAAAGGATTTAAATGAAAAATTCTTAAGATTGCAGCAGCCAATAAATGTTAAATGAAAATTCCATCCTTCAAGGAGAAGTCCATTTACACTTCGTTGCTGTGGGTAATTTTTTGTATTTCATTGACGTTATCCTTGCGACACAATATAACACTTAAGATTTGATCAAGTTTTTCAGCTTTAAACGATTCAATTCCACCACAAATTGTCTTTCAACTAAAATTGAAAATTAAATTCAAAACAATTTTTGGTCTAATGGGAAAGGATCAAGAGGAAGGATGTTGACAATAGCGATCGTGATCATTGTTCCATGATGTAACACCACAGTGGCATTGGGAAAAGTGTTACGGAAGTGATGAATTCATTTCCTCGTGAAAATCGCTGGCCAATTTCAAGGCGGCGTAATCAAAGTCAAAATGGAGTCGGGAAAAAAATGAAAATGAAAAAATGAAATTCTTGAAAAAATTCTTAAGATTTTCCCCTTGGGTGATTATGTTAATTTGATTTTTTTATGTTTACGCTAAGAAATCGTACTTGGATAGTGGGTGCTGCTAATTTTTCGTAATCAGGAAATGAGATCTTGAAGGTTTTCATGTTGTTTTGTATGAAAACAAAATTATCGAAGGAGGTAAGAAAAATTAAAACTTCAGTATGTGAATTGAATGGATCAGTGGTTGGGAGTTATCACATTCTGGTGATCGCCAAAACTCATGGAATGTAGGTAGGAACCAGAACATAGCACAGGGATGATGTGGACGATGATAGCTCCAACAATACGAGAATGGAGGAACGTACAAGAATTGTGTTTTCTTTTTGTTTCCACTATATAGTTATAGGTACATCTAGTTGGACTGCTGGCCAAGTGATCGTCTTTGGGATCATATCGACGAACAAAAGACCGTTTTGGACAAGTTGGGAATTTTCGCTTCGTCTTTGGCGTCTTTTGAGTCTATAAATAAAAACAAGAATAAGATAATTGCCATATCACTGTGTCGGCATTTAATTGTCGGTGCTAATGCAAATAATTGTCTTGCATGGACTTGCACCTCTTGTCCGAGAGGGTTTCCTTTCCTGGTTTAGATTTAATCGGTGATTTCCAACGCGGACTTATGTTTCTGCACTTCATAAATAAAATAAATGCATTTTTTCAACGTTTTAATTACGCTACAATTTTTGTGTTTCTCAAATTTCAAGTTTGTGGCGCCACAATTCGCATGTTTTCTCTGCGTAAGCAATTTCTATCCACGTTTGTACCTAAACCCAAAACTGAAACTTTTCCAAAAATACCTGAATAATTTTGAATAATTTTTTCAATGCTAATTCATCACGAACAAAACGTTTTTGTTGTGTTGTAGGTATGACATTGCATGAAATGAAAATTTTTAATTCAAAAATTTTGAATTTTTAATGAAGTTTTTTGGCGGTTCCATTGTTTTCGTTCTTTGAAAATGGTTCCTGATTCTTTTTTAAGTGTTTGCGCTGACATTACGTAAAGTTTTAAGCGGTAATTATGATGTAATTAAAAATATTAGACGTGTTCTTTTGATCACTCCAGTGCTGTCGCTCGATATCCACTAAAATTACTCTACTCGATAAATATGAATTTTAGCTAGAAGCATTCAGATGGCGCCAAAACATTCACTCTAATGTGAAAATTTAGTTTAATTTAATTTTGCAATTTTTCTTTCATTTGATCTGAAATAATAGCCGTCTCCTTTTGATTACTCCAGTAAAACAGATTTGTTAACTCCCATACATTTATCCAGTATAAATTATCACTCGATAATATCTGGGTTTAAAATCCACCACTCGATAAATAGTTGCGCTATATATATTCAGATTACCTCGTGACTCATTCTCCTTGCCGCATGTTTAAATTTTTCTTTAAATTCCACAAAATTACAATTCCTTCAATACTTGTAAGTTGGGCTAGAAGCAATGATATGACGCCAAAGCATTCACTCCAATGTGAAAATTTAATAAGCAAGACTCATTCAAAATTATTCGTTCATTTGATCTCGAACATTCTAGAAAAGAAACAAACGTCACGCAAGAACGAAGACAATTCATTCAAACTGTGAATTTTACATGTCAAATGAAGTTGCTAGGCGGTTTTCAGAGATGCCAACTTTTACTATTTATCGAGTGCCAGTACGAGGTGTTCTTTTGGACACAGGACTCATGAAAATGATTAGCTTTACTCTATATGTGTCATGAATTGTTAATCAATTGTTTGATAATAACAAAGATATAATATCAATTAAATGATTTTCAACAATTGTTGATACAATTTTCTTGAGAAAAACCGGAGAAATTCGAAGAAATCTCCGAACATTTCATCAAAATCTCTCCCGAAAACTCACCATTCTCTATAGCAACAACAAACTCAAGCGTGAAAAAATGAATAATGGCCGCCCTGTCTGTCTATAGAAAATTTACTCCCATTCACCGAAGGATGCATAACAAAGCGTACGTCATAAAAATCCTGACATTCCATTCACATCACGTTGGTGTTAGTGGCAAACACACACAGTCATCGTGGTTCGCAATAAACAATGAATAAATTCACGTCAACTGGATTTTGCACATCCCTTATTCACACCAGTCCACCCCGAAAACGCACACAACCAAAGGGAACATTCCCCTCTGGTGGCGAAAAAATTGTTTTCAAAACAAAAGAACTTCCCCGGTGCAAGGGAACGAAACCGTCGTATGAAACGAACGAGAGGGAAAGGGATGCAACACCGACTTTCTCACCCATAACTCAGCTCTAACGCCGACTTCATAAATTTCATTGTGTGTTCACACAAGTGTGAGTAATTCATCGCTAGCAAATGATCACCCGATGAATTATGTACGTAAAGAGGCAGAGAGCAATGAACGCTGGCGTCGGCGCTGCAAAGTGCAGCCAATAATTCATCAGGTCATCCCTACACGTGAGCGGGAACAGAAATTTCATTCAATGTTTCGAGCCATAAAATTTTATGGTTTATTTTGATGCTATCCCACTTGCTTCTGTTCATTTCATATGTTTCTCTCTCATGCACACACCAAACAAAATGAGATCAAGTTTCCCTCCATGGCGACTTCCATTTCTTTCTTGCTTCTCCTCCTCCCAGTCAAACACGAACGTTTCGTTTCTTCTGCAAAAGTTTCTCAACAAAGTCGGGTCAGTGGAATTTTTGGTTTTTCTTCGGAATTTTGAATTTTTCCTTTTTCCACGTAAATTCCTTCAAATTATTTCAATTAAAATTCGTGTGACGACATTCTGGTGGAAAGCAAAAGTCAGTTTTGTTCAATTTCTGGTTCTATGTGGTGACGTAGACGCGCTAATTTCGATTTGAAGTGAAGTTTTTCATCAAAATTTTAATTTCATTTATTCCAGATTGAATAAGGACACAGTTCTCCTTACAATGATGAACAAAATCTTCAAGGATCCTTCATCGTTTTGAGGATATTCGTCAATTAAGGTACCAAAATCACTCAGTGTTTTCTACAAAATAACTTTTAAAAGTCTTCTTTCAGATTCATCTTGAAATTTGGAAAATATCATTAATAAAATTTGTACAAAATGTGAATTTGGGAATGCGGAAACATTTCAGTCGTCCAGGAGAGAGTTTCCAAACAAATTTTATTCATGAAAAATTGACAAATCCCTAGGAAACCCTTTGAACGTTCTCAAAACATTTCATGTATTCTCATTCAACAGGTCTCTGTCATCAATAACTACTGTTATTTCAGTATAATAGCTGGAAAATTTTACGATAACTGAAGAAATGCTCAAAGGATTGAAGCTTATGCGTCCTGTAGGAATGTGTTCCCAAATCTCAGGAGAAACTAATTTCCATCTAAATCATGAATTGAATGATAGATTTTGAAAGTCAAAAAAATGTTTTCTTATAAAAGACACTTGTTAATATCAACTTGTTGTTAGAATTCAAATTGCAAGTGAAAGTTCAGATGCTTGTGTACAATGAAGAATTGAAAGTAAAATAAACTTTCCACTCCAATCATTCTAATCCCTTTAGAATGAACGCATAAAAATGAAAAATGCATTTTATCAAAGGAAACAAGAAGAAACGAAGAAAGCCTCAAATAAATCTTAAATCAAGCCAAGATGTCAACACGTATAGCCTTGCATCAGAGCTGGTACCAGTGCCAGTATGCCAGGGCAGGAGGAACAAACCAACCTCGGATAGCGATTCCCTAATGAAGTGGTTACACGCGAAGTATTCTTGTTACACATTTGCATATCATTCCAAATTAGCTTTAGTTCCGTCCACAATAAGAGAATGAAAACAACAACATTTTTTCCGCATAACTTGTCGAACGTCTTATGCACTTGCAGAACCACAACATGCACCTTGGCAAGAAGGTGCAGCTGCATTCAACTCAAGAACTCAAGTCAAGACAATCTCTGGAACTTTGTACTACTTTGCTTGACCATTTAACAAAACGTTAAAGAAGCAAAAAGAGAAATTCCATGGAGCATCATGATGGTATGTGCGAAACATGAAATTGCATCTTGAACGCAATGAGATATTGTCTTAAGATTTCAACTGCAAGTCGGAAATCGAAAAACTAAAGGGATGTGCCCATGCGTATTTAAATTATGTTGTTAGCATTTGTGAATGGATTCTAAGACGTGATACTTTGAAGCATCACTAGTTAAATAGTTAACAAGGATCACGTGGAATGCAAAAATCCAATCGACAAGTTTAATTCAGTCAATTAAAGTTAGGAGCAGCAACAACTTCAGGTACTTCTATGATCTACTTTCCACCATACGGACAAATACTCTGTTGTGTTTCGGCTTTGGTGGCTTTTGTGGCTTTAGTTGAGCATTAGTATGAGATCTGGTTGTTGCGCTTCAGACGATTCCGACCACGACTTAATTTACATTTAAGCGCACTGCCTGTCAGCCATTCAGCCATTGCGCGGTGCTGGCCGTGCGTTGTCTCGATTAAATATCAGCGAGTGCAATCAGACAGGTAAAAAAATTGTTTATTTTCAACTTTAACTGGATGCAAACTAAGTTAACCGAAACGTTGGTGGAAAAAACTTGAATATCAAATATTTCCAAGAGGACTCATGTTCGAATTGAAAATTTCCAAGATCCGCCATCGTTTTTGCGAGATCCCGATTTGATTTTTGATTTCAAATTGGATTTCAAAATGGATTTCTGAAATTCCAGCTACAAGCGACTTAAGGTTTCTTGTGGGAGTCGTCGAACGTGCGCAGGAAATTAACGCATTCTTGAAATGTGAATATTAGCTAACCTACCTAGGTACCCAAGACAACTGGGGGGAAAAAATTAATTTATGCTGATTAATGCTGTCGCTGGAAATGATAAAATACACACTGGAGCCAATTACGCTCGTATCAATTCTGTGTTTCTGCGGATGGTTCCAGAAATGTCCAGGTGGTGGTGATAGCTTGACTAGATTGTGGCGCTTCAAATGCACAATGATTTTAATTATCTTTCATACCTGCTGCTTAATTAGATAATCTAGTAATTATGCCTCATAATGTATTCTCTCTACAACAGCGATCCTCTCGTCTTGTGCCCGCTCTCGCATGACAATTCGTTGTCAGACGTCGTCTGCTGAATTTATTGCATTCAAATGTTTCGCGGAGTTTTTGAAAAATTCTCTACAATTTGCAGTTTATGATTGTTTTATGTTTTCTGTTTTTCTAATTAGAATTATTTGCTGGCCGTAAATTATGATCAGTGATCGGGAACAGTTGGGAAAATGTGTTTATTTGTATTTTCTGCAAATTTGCATGAAACACGAGAGTTTTTTTGATTCAGTTATTCGAGTAATTGCAACGTGAGGTGTTAATGGGTTAAATGGAATTCCAATTACAATCAGATAGAAATAGTTGCGTTTCTTATTTCATCATAAGAACATTGACAGACTTGAGAAAGTCACTGCGGACAAGAGGACAGGATTGTTTACTCAAACTACATGTTGGTGTTAACAAACATCTTAGTCCTTTTCCATAATGCGAACATAAACATTTGAAAATGTTTTCCAGTTAACACATTCTTACTTGAAGGACGTGGAGACGTTTTCAAGTGGATTAGATTCTTCTTAAACTCAGAAATTTGAAGCTCAGTTTGTTTATTTGGATTCTGAAGGATTCAATACTTACCATTCAGTGATCCGAGTTTTGTCCTTTCGTTGGTTGGTGAAATAAATGTAATCCAAGTTTTGAGTTTGTGTAACTGGAAGGAAAATTGAAATTTCTTCGTTAAAATTGAAGTTATTAATAAAACATATTTAATTTGTCAATGTGAGAGTAATTTAGCATCATTTTGCGTTTTCAATCAGAAGAAAATCAAATATAAATTCAAATGAAGTTGTGTTCAGAAAGTTCAAAATTGAACACGTTTCTCTGTATATCAACAAGTAGTTTTTTATTAACTACATTCAGTACATATTTCTCCATCATTTCCATGCATAAAATAATGAACTTTACTAATTAAATTTCAAATAAATTGAGAATTAAAGAAATCAAAATTTACATCGATCGCATTTACGCCACGTGAAACTCGCTCCACCATCTGTTGGTTTGTAGGTGTACTAATGCTAAAGTGACATTTGTCACTGTTAATTAACATTCACTGTTAACAGACACTACGCAGTGTTATAGTGGGTTCAGTTTACTTCACATTTAGTTGCCTTAAAAACAAGAAAGCCGTTTAAAATAAAAACTTTTCTTTATAAAAATAATTAAAGTTTTTCATTTTCTTCAAAATTCAAGTGTTTGTGGTATGGAAATTGAGTTATTTGAGACAATACACGAGAAATTCTTCCGGCACATTGGGTTGATTCCCATCGTCATACCAGCTGATTTACAATTTGTACGAAACTTTAGTTTTTCCCAGAAAAATGATCGTGAAGCAAACAGTTTTAAAGGAAAAACATAAAATTAAATAAATTATTACACTCGTATGAAATTCAATTAAACCAAAATGATGAGAATCCAAAATAATTTTAATTTCCCATTGCAGCTGCTTGTGGAAGGTTCAGGTTTCATGGAGCCTTGTTTGTCCAACTCCTTAGCAATCCAGACAACGGCAAGACATAAAGTTGAAACGTCCAAGAAGCCACCTGGCCACAGTGACCCAGAGAGTACAACACCATTGCAATTGTGACACATCCAGACTTCGAGAAGGTATCATTATGATTCCTGAAAGTTCCACCTTAATCCTTTTCATTTCAGGAAGCATTTTGGAGTTTCTACGATTGAAGGTTTACTCCTCAAAGCAGTTTTTTTCAAACTATCTTCAAGAAATTTGGTAATTTCGGGAGAATTACTGACTTCCACTGAATTTCGAATGAACTTAACTTTGTTGCGTAACATTATTAACCAGAATTAATGTTTTTAGTTCATTCCTTTGAGAACAAAATGAGAAAAATGAGAAAAATCAAGAAAAGTCTGAATTGCAACATGCAACTGGACAACGTGGTCTCAGAGGGATTCCTTGTAAGTCGTGCAATGCACAAAAGAAACAACAAAACGAATAACAAGATCAATGAGAAGAAGAAGAAGAAGAAGTTAAAGTTGTTGAAAAAGAAAAAGAATTTGGTGTTGGAGCTGTTAAGTGTCCGAGAGGTATTGTTTGTTACAACAAGTGTCGCACAAACTTCTGACAACTGGAAACCGAATAAAACGTGGCGGACAAGCTAAAGTACAAAAACAACAATAAAAATTGCCATTTTACGAAAAAGGTGAATTATAATAATAGTAGAGTAATAAAAAAAATAATAACTTGATTTGTCCGAGTGTTAGTGAGGAAATACACAAGCACCATTGTTTATTGTGATTTCAGGGAAATAATATTGTCGGCAGTTGGACGGGACTATTGTAAAAGGTTAGTTTAACGCCGATAAACATTTAACAAGACCAGACCGAGACGATCAAGACCAGACCGAGACGACCAAGACAACCAAGACAACCAAGACGACCAAGAAGACACGAAATGTCTTGAAATAAGTTGAAGTCACTGTGAGATAAGATTCAAGTTGGAACTTTAACTGAAACTGAAACTGAAACTGAAACCGGGCAAAATTGTTAGTGATAAAATAAACGAAAAGCACCGCTTCAAGATTATATAAGACTTGTGTCTTGAATTTGGTGGATCTTCTTAAAGACTTCACGTGAATCTTCGAATGTGTCGCGGTGTTTCTCTTATGATTCCTCCTTATCGATTCAAGATTATTGACTTTGAATATTACCCGGTTTGTCTGTTCGTTCTACACCTGATGACATTTAAGCCAAAGGTGTGATTTGAATGGGAATTTTTATTTTATTTTATTTTTTAATTTTTGTCAATTATGGAAAATCTTTTGTTTCAATTCAAGATGCTGTTGGCGATGTGAACTGGGATTTTATGATTTATACTCTTTGAGAAGATTTTGATAATTTCAAGATATCACTGATAGACGAAAAATAAATAACTTTCCGCTTAGAGGTCACACCAAGTACGAGGTCAACTAAATTTTTTTTGTTTCGATTGTTTTAATTGAAACAATTGCGAGGAAAATATTTTCGCGTATTCTCAATTATGGCGTGTTAAATAGTTGCATTCAACGAATACCAATTAGTTGATCAGCACAGAAGAGGGACAACAACAAGATTATTCAATCCAGATAGCTGCAAGTTGATTGTGAACTAATTTACGTGACCAACTTTCTATCAAAGTCCAAATTCCATTTTGAAATTTGCAATTGTCAAAATTGTCGGTGTCTTTGATGGCATCCGCGCAAATTATTAATACTAGTAGCAATCACAAATGACCACGATGTGAATTGAATCAATGATTCCAGTCAACTTTCAATTCAAATCACTTTCAACTGCTCCTCCTTTAATTGAATTTCGAGACGCAATTTTCAACTCCCTCGCATTTTGGAATGTTCGCCGAATTTTCTGGAATGTCTCCACATAATTCATTGTCTTGTAAACAAGCAGGAGACAATGGGAATTCCTAACCGTTTCGGGAGAATGCCCTGACTCAGAGGGAGTTGGTCTGGTAAACAAATGTTAACTGTGTGTCTAGTTGAATCGATTCCTGTTTGTTCAATTTTTGTGAAATTCAAAATACAGTGTGGCTACCAACAACAACTATTCAATTCATTCGGTTTGTGTCCCCGATTTCGCAGTGATGGAAGAATCAAAACACTGTAGAGCTTTAAAGCTTTGACAGTTGCATTTTCGATGATTTTGAATTTCGTGAAGGTGAGCAAAGTGAATTTTCCGGATTTTGTTTTTTTTTCAAAATTTTTAGTTTTTTATATATATTTTCAAACATTTTAAATTCGACGAATGTCCAGCAATTTTGAATGTAAATAGCTTTTCCGTTAGGTCACAATGATTTACAGATGGTTTCTACCGCAATCACAAATCCGATCAACTAACGTATGGCATAATTTCTAAATTAACTTTTAAAATATTTAAACTTTCCCAAACACTACCGACATGCAAATCACACAAATTACGTCTAATTCAATTGTACATTTTGTAAATTTGAACTAAGTGATCGTAAAAAAACAATAAATTTAGTATTGACGGGAAAATACTAAAACAAATTTATTTTATTAACCCCAAATCGATGGTAATTTCAACCAGATCACGTTTGATTCACCGAAGAATCACTTGTCAGATGTTTCCCGACACTTTTTTCCAAAGTGTATTTAATGGAATCATTTAAAATATAAAACTAAGTCGTAAAACTAGACTTTATGACCAAGAAATGTTTGGAAATTCAAAATCGCCATTTTGAAAAGCAATTTCCGTGAAACAAAATGGAGCAGTCATCTTTCAAATCAATTCACCAACCATTGAAATGGAACTACGTGAAGAGGATGAAAAGGAAAATTTAGTACAGACTTCCACTAGTTTAATGTAGATGGCAGTAATAAACAAAAATCGTAACTTTCATAAATGAGAACATCCTTGAAGGACGAATGTGTCTTTGCTTAAAGAAAAGTTCATATGCTGCCACCTAGTAGCTACCTGCTAGAACCAGAATTGTATTAGATAAATTCTCTTATAACAAGGATACGAAATCACGTTAGCAAGGACACACTTTCGAACAGATTTCCACGCTGAAGTTTATGAAGTCCTCGAATCGTTTTAGAGTGAATTTACGGAATTGCCTCGTAAAATATTTTTATGACGTCATCAGCATGGTCGTCGTCCTTAAAAGGTAGTCCTGTTAAGTGTAACAGGAATATTTAGGTACTCGTCGCTTTCGTGTTAGTGTTCATGTTCGTGTTTATGTGAATTTCGATTTTCTTCCCTTTTGTCGTTCTGCTCGTATCGCACTCGTGTCTTTTATGTATCTACATCCTTGTCTGTCTGGTTCCGTTTGAGTTTACGATGTGATGAAAATTTCAAGTGCAAAAGTAACTTATTTCAATCGGTTTATGGAGGAATTATTATCCTTTTGGAATGTTGTACGGCTTGTTTAAGGATACACGTTTGTTTACGAGATATCCTTGTACAATCTGATGGAAATATGATTTTTTGTCGACGTCTTGTCTTCGGGTTGTGCAATAAAATTAAGGATTTTGGGAATTCTTTGAGTTATTGCGGAGTTTACATTGGTGTCTTCGAAGAGTTATTGATTTTTGAATGGTAACCTGTCTGGCTGTGAATGTCCTGATTGGTTGTTTTTGAATTACACACATATTCCTACGATGTCCTTTGAATGATTCCATCCTTGTGATTGACTTGTGGGTAAGTAATGTGTCACAACTTGGTCCCGACTTTCAAATTGAAATTTATGCCCACATAAAACTGTGATCATCGTACTAATTGAGGCAATAGTCATAAAATAAAATTAGGAATAGTATGAATCGTGAGGTAAATTTGATATTCAATAAAAATTTGACTTCATGGCAAATCAAAAATTTGCATAAATAAAAACTTTTTTGAAAATTGTTTCATAATTCAAAACGACTAGTTCCAATGCATTTGGAATGAAAATTAAATGCGGTACCTACTAGTTGTTAGTTGAATTTGACAGGTAGAAACTTTTAAGGTAACCAGTGTGTCTTGTCTGTCGCTTGATCTGGGCGCCACTTCGCTTGGTATGCGAATTATGATGTGCTGAAGACACAAAATTGATGTGAAGAAGAAGATTTTCGAAACAGCAGAAAGGTCCAAGCGATTCTTTGTTCGATTACTGATCGATTTGTCATTAACGCGATTTCGAATGCAAGACAACGTGCCATTTATCAACAACAAAAACAGAAAAATAACAGAAAGAGCAAAATGCTAATTCTTGATCTAAACAAGCAGCATAGTGGAACGTGCCTAGAGGCTTTTATGGAAAATTAAAATGTTTTTTCAAAAAAAAAAATTCTTTCACTTAAAACCAAAACAATTTCCTTATTTATTTCCGTATAACCCAAACTGAAAGTGTTATCAAACACAATTTCATTTTTATATCAAACACAAAAACATAAAAATCTAGGGATAAAAATCGTCCCTAATAAAAGATGACACTTGACACGACTTTATTCCAGTCACGTAACGTGGAAAGGAAATATTTTTATGGATTTTATGTAACCAATCAATCAATCAAATTTTACACATGACGAAAGTGAAATTTGAATGATGGATATAAAAATAAGGGTTTAAATACCTTTTCCGGCGCGTGTCGTTATTTTTAATAACAAATTCATGAAAATTTCTGATTTATTCTGCCATCTACATGACACTAGTGGCACGAAAATCAATTTTTGTCACTCATAAAATGTTTCAACTTTCAATCAATTTGTCTGTGCGAGAAGAAGATTTATTAATTGATATAAAAATTTATATGAGACTCACAAGGACTCTTAAAGTGGGCTGCTACCTAGATGACACTATAACGGCACGATTATCATTGATAGACTTTTATTCAATGTTTCAACTTTCAATCAATGTGTATAATTCAACTGTGTTAATCCGTGTCAATCATCTGTGAAAGGAGAATCCTCATTACCTAGTTGATATAACACTTCGCAAAGAAATTTCTGATTTACTGCCAATTACCTTTAAATTTTCAGTCAATTTGTGTAGTAACTAATGCCATGATTCTTCACTGTGTCAATTATTGTTCGTGAGATTCGTTGTGTGAGATGGAAATGCAGTAATTTACACTCATAAGGATATCTAAAAATGTATTTATAAGAAAATCTGATTTACCACCATCTACGTGAGACTAGTGGCATAAAAACCAAATTTGTCACTCGTAGGTACAATATTTCAATTTTCAGTCAATTTGTGTATCAATATAGACCAATCATTTTCTTTGTTGATCATTGATTTACCAATCAATAGAAAATTGAAATGCAGCTTACAAGGAATATTAAAATAATTGAAATGATTTTCCGTCTTACCGCCATCTACATGACACTAGTGGCTCAAAAATCAATTTTTTTCACTCATAAATTGTTTCAAGTTTCAATCAATTTCCGCATCAATCATCTGTGCGAGAAGGAATCCCATGGATGATCTGACAAATTACAGAAAATTTATATACATAGGTAACACTCATGAGTATTTTCTCTGATTTTATGCCATCTACTTGATACTAGTGACACGAAAATTAGTTTTCTACATTCATTAATGGTTTCAACTTTCAATCAATTTGTGTAACTGTCATTCTTCTATAGACCAATCAACTTCGGTGTTAATCATAAGGATATTCCTGTGTTTAAAACAGAATTGATACGAAATTTCCGATTTACCGCCATCTACATGACGCTAGGCGCAAGAAAATCAAACTTTGTCACTCATAAAGTGTTTCAATTTCCATTCAATTTTCGTGTGTCAATCAATTTCAATTTCCATGTCAATCATCTGCGGGAGAAGGAATCCCATTAATTGATATGAAGATTAAGAGAAAATTGATATGACACTCATAAGGAACACTTTGATTGGTGATTAACGCCGGGTCTTATCGTTCCAATACAATCAAAACCAATTTCGTGTTGATGTAATAATCCAATTACGAGGATGAACCGAAATCACTCGCAGCAACAACAACAATTTGACAGGATATTGAGGATAGAGCGAGGGAGGACGCAGAGTTGATGGAGTTTTGGATCCTTCCGTCTGACGGAATTCATCCATAAACGCGACGTAAATGCTCCATGATTCCACAATTATGGGACGAGATACAATCTCTGTTTTGACGGGAATGAATTTTTTCCTTCAATCGCAATGAATCGCGATGAATCGCAATGAATATTCAATTTTTCCCTCTTTGATGTGTTTGTGAAATTTCATTAATAATCGTATGCAAATTGAGTGGATACTCTTCATGGAAGTTATTACGTAATAATTTTCGTTTATTAGATAATCCCGAACTTATCAAATATTCAGTGACGAAGCTTTTGATTCATTTGCACCACAAGTTCTAGATACCCTCAAACTGTTGTTGGACAATTCAACTTTTATTGATCAACATAGTAAGTATAAGTAATTTTATTTTCTTCTTAGTTAGACAAAAGTACATTTCAAGTAGAAACGAGGAACTTAATGTGGCTGTAATTAATTTGCAATTAACAAAGCGAAAAGTGTTTCAAATAACCACAAAACCCGGAAAAACCCGAACAAAGTCATTTAAAGTTCTCGCAATTTGTTATTGACCTTAACCCTTTTCCGACTTGTGTTTAAATTCGGAATTGGAATGAAAGGAAGTGACACAAACACACAGACACAAAGAATGATAAAAAGAATCTTATTCCGCTTCCAATTAAGGGTTGAAAATAAAATATGTCCAATGGAAGACACACGGGAGGGTGGAAAACGTCGGCATTCATTTGTCATTCTGCTGATTTTCATTTTTCTTTTCAGGAAAAAGTTTCGTGCATCACTAACACAAAAGTCATTTAAAAGTTTTCCTTAAATTTTAAGGGATGTTTCACACACACACGATAAGGGTTGGATAAGTTAGTCGTCCCTCATTTGTATTTGTGCTGACACAAGGGATGGATTTTATTTTTTCCTACGAAAAATCATGGAAACCTTGCAATATGGCATCCATGCCATGAATCATTCCAAGACGAACCCTTCACCCGAAAACTTTTCACTCGCACACAAACACACCCCCCGTCGACGACTTTAAGCTGACCGTAATGAAATGGCGCAAGGATTAGCATATCCTCACGTGGCAGAAAGACACCCTTTTCAAATTAGATTCCAACTATACACACGCACACACTGTTATGTGTTTGCGTTTGTGTTGACACTCAGCAAAGCGTGCACTCTAATGAGGGTTGAAAATATATTATGTGCCATCTGACAGGGGTGAATTTCGAATGACCTTGGATGAAAGTAACATGAACGTTTTCGTGTGTACATAGATCCCAGTGGAACACAATTCCGCCCTGCAACCCCACCAACCCCCGACACCTTTGCATATGATTTTTTAATTACGGAAATTAGTTCAGTTTCCTTTCTCGTCTTCATGCTTGAATTTTCGTCCATTCTGTTCACACTTGCCCCTTCATTCTTGTAGATTGATCAACGGTTGAATCGATTGAAATTATTGAACACAGTTTTAAAGTGCATAAACTACCCCTAAATCTAACATATTTTGTATGTAAAAAAATTCCAAAAGAAAGTGTGGTGGCCTCGGACAGTGTATCCATTACGTTCAACTTCGAGTGGAATGTGTGTGTTTCGTGTGATAGCAATTGATAAAAACACAAAATGAAAATGAAGAAATGTTTCCAACAAGGGGTGATCCGTATCTCTCTCCTTGGTTGACTGTAACTCCCGTGTCACCCTCATGTGGCGACTGAACAAACTAAATTCATATCGTTGTCTCACATCAGAAGCCATTCCTTACTTCGGGGATTCCTCCTCTATATAGCTCCTGCTGCTCTTGCTTGCGGTGGCAAGGAAGTGTTTCATCGTTCTGCGTGCCGAGTTCAGCAGCTGTAGGCAGTTGTTCAAATTGCGGCTGTTGGGGTCGACGTTTCAGGGTTGCTGGAATTAAACAAAGTCTTCGATTGCCTTGAGATTTCATTCATTCAATCTCCTTCCGTTTCCCGTTTCCCGTTACTTGTATATTAGGATTAGGACAATTCAAAGTCTCCCTCGAAAACGATTTGTTCAAATGCTCCACTGAGGGAAGACAATTGAGGGAAATGTTTTTTTCCAACAACAAAATAAGGTCACTGGTGTGTGCTATCCCTTACACCAAACACACATTCTCGTTCCTGTACGCACACACATACGTTAAACAATTTCATGAAAACGGTTTTTTTATGAAGCTTTCTATTTGCGAATAAGTTGAACAAAAGAAATTGATATGAAGTTGAAACTGGTGCTTTAGTATTTGAATTTGATTAACTTTCAATCGAAACGTGCGCAACTCATTTAACAGTAAATTTGGAGAGGCGACGAAAAGTAATATTTTCTGTTTCACTCGTGTGGCTTTATTTCGGATTCACGCATAATTTTGTTTCTCCCTTTATGTTCGCTTCTCTTCAACTGGAAGTCGGCGGAATTTCGTATTCTGGATGGCGTCCATCTTTATTTATTTGTTTTATTCCTGATTTGTTTCTGTTGTAATTCCAATTTGAATTCATTCCTTGAGGAAGGAATAAAACGGCGACAGTCATTCGACGTATGGTGAATCATGCACGCAGGGGAACGTTTCTTCTTTGAAATTTAAATCACAGATGACGCTGTACAAAGCAAATGGATTTTGTTTGAGAGAATATTTGATTTTCGCTGTTCGTTTTATGTTCTTAGTTTGGATTTTCGTGTGGCGGTATTTTAATTTTATTTCCCAGCTAAATGCTTCTTGATATATTATGAAGTTTAACAATGTTTTCCAGACAATTACGTGGTCGATTGATTGATCCACCACCAATATGTGGTTCATAAAACAGGGATATCTATACGCAAAAATCCGGATTTAAATCCAATTTCTGGATGACATATCAAACCAGAGAGTAAAGAAAGAGAGAGACATCTCCTATCTTCTTTAATGCAGTGCAGTGCAGTGATGCAGTGATTAATCACTTATTTTTCTGAGGTGGACCAGAGTATTGGATGACAAATATCCAAATGGCCGCCGACGTTTCCTTCTGATACCGGTTTCTGGGGAACTGGTGGTACTGAGACACCATTTTGTCGTGCTGATTAATGAGAAATCAAACTATAGGCTTCACGTGAGAGAATCATCTGGAAGGGAGAAATACGGTGCTCTCTCTTGGGAAAGCGGGATACTAAATCAAATGAAAGAGACAAGAAGTGCTTCAGTTGGCCATACTAATCCATTTGCAATCTTATCCGACATAAATCAAAAACGAGAGAAAATTGACTAAAAAGAGAAGAGAATTCGGAAACCATTTTGAATTTTCTCTCTCAAAATTTCTCTCAACTCTTCTCTCTCTCTGAGTGAATTAATCATTGAAGGAATGAGTTGAACTGGTTGAATTGTTGAGAGAGGAGTGGCAAAAATCAAAATGGCGGCAGTTTGCTATGAAATGGCTGAACCGGAAGAGAGAAACCGAATTTTGTGGGAGATACCAGGTATTTGATGGGAAAAAATTTTTGATATCTCTCGGGAATCATTTCGGTTAGGTTTTCCGAGTGTCCCGGGAGAATTTCATTTTGGAAATTTTAATTTTTAAAAATTATCATACTCCGGCATTCAGAGTTAGAGCCAGATTCAGACGTGCCTCTTCAAATACTCGTACAAGAAGTGAAAATAATTTCCCTAACTTCCGTTGACATGCCGCAGAAAAGAAATTTCCCAAACAAAGTCATCGAACCTTCCAAAAACCCGACCGGCAGAAGATGTACCCTCCTCATTGACGTGAAAACTTTGCCCATAGGAAGTCATAATTCAAAATAACAAAAAACAAAATAAAAATACCTTCTCACAAACACTCACCTTTATTACGTGAAATTCCGTAGCTGTAAATCATACCGATTTCATATTAGGACGCAATAAATCAAATCCCCGAAACCCGGGGAAAGGCATGACCTTTGGAAAAAGGTCTACAAGTCCTTAAGGTTTGGTCGCAGATGAATTTCGATTTTGATTGGGCAAATGGACGATTTTCTCAAAATTGTTGTATCAATTCAAACGCATTAACATCAACATTAACGGAGGCAGGTAATTCAAAATGATAATTTTAAAAATTTAAATTAATAAAAAATATCTTGTATCGTGTACTCCATCTTTATGGGTAATTTGCACGTGAACGTTTGGAATATCTGCTTAGGCAGACACGTGGAAAGTAAGTATATTTTTTAATTAAATATTCAAAACCGAAATTAATATTCAACGTATTTTGTAATAGTAATTATTTACTGGACTTTTGGTGAATTGAAAATTGTTCTCGTCTTGTGTGGGGGATACCTGGAGTCAGTGGTGCCGCACAGGACACATAAATCTCAGGATTCTGGCGGGGGAACCTTCAGTTTCATGAAGTTGTTATTCTCTCTCAGATTATGAGATTCTCATTTTACTTGAACAAATCAAAGAATTACATGACTGAAGTGTGAATTTAGTACGGTCTCTTGTTGTAACCCCAATCAATCAAGCTTCTCTCAGTGGTTAGGTTACTGGTTACTATATTATTTAATGAAGTCAAAATAATTTTATTTAAATAAAACTTATTGTCGAATGAATTACATTGACCTCTGAGAGACGAGAAGCCAAAAACAAAAATTCGTCAGAGTAATAAATCAATATCAGGGTATCTATTTCGGTCAATCAATATCGATTGGCAAACCAACGAAAAATTGAATAAAGAAAAATATGAAGAAATTTTATTATTCAAAGAGAGTTTTGTTTGAAAAAAACAAAAAATAAAATATAAAAATTTATTTGGATGACAAACAGCGAAAATAAGGAAAACCCACGACGCCTAGGAGACACTGGAGCGTTCGAGAACAAAATGGAACGATACTCCACAAGACGATCGATTGATTATTGGAAAAATTTATAGACGATACAATTTCTTATGCTAAAAAGAAAAGAAATGTTAGAAGAAGGAATTCTTAATTATGTTGTATGAATAATTGATTAGAGATTATCATGGAAACCAATTTTCAGTGGCACGTGGAAGTGTTGACTAATATTTTCCAGTGAAATAGTTTGGTTGAAAAATGAATTTTTGAATTTAACAGATGATTAAAAGTTTTTAAAACACACCTGTAATCCTTAAGCTGCAACACACGATGAAGATATCGTCCGCAGATGACTAGAGTGGATGTCTGGAAATGAAGAAAATAATAAAAATGTTAAATGAGTTACTGACGTTTGATTGCATCGAACATGACGAATGTTTCCACAGTATCGTGTCAAGTGTCAAAGATTGACAGATTCCGTGATTGCAAGCAGTTACAACTACCTATAGACTACAGATCGAAACAACAGAACGGAGTTGATCGCAGTGCAATATGGTCACGTACGTTCTTTACGACACCAAGACACCATGTTGCATAATAAATTGTCCACCTCGTTCACCTTATCAAATTTGGAAGTTATTAATCGTGATTGAAATATTTAAATTCAATCAGTACATTTATCTCAAAAATGGCGGAGATGTTTACGACCACACGCGACTGATCGTAACATGGCGCACACGACGCCATGATCGAAGAGATATGGCGGACAAGACGATTTTGGGGACACTACCTAATTCCAACCGCAATTCCGTCTCCGTTTAATTATGGCTAAAGACTTTGTCACACATACCGAATATGAATATGAATTGAAAATATTTTTATTGATCAATCAACATTGATTGATTGACACAATCATGTTGCATGTTCATGTTGCACTATTGGAATGCAAACATTTTTGTTAAATATATTTTTAGAATTGAAAATGTTGATTAATTATTTATGATATTTCTGTAAATTCGTACGTTTCCGTTTCATGCACTTCTTCACATCGAAAAAACACCTGGACCCTAACAAATTACGAAAGAAAAATAAATAAATTCAAGGCGCCAATGGAACGAAATGGAACACACACACATCATGGTGGAACAAAACATGGCGCCCGTACTTGAATTTTTTCCTTTTACAAAATTACACCCGGTGCGAGTTGGTGCACTCGAGTTCACCCTGTGGTGCAGTGGCGTTTGGTTTTCAATAAATCAATTGATAGCCAGTTGAATTTAGGTAGGTACAATTCACAATTCAAATTTGAGAGAAAAATTCAAAAATTTGCATGCATTCCACTGTATTCCTTGCAGTTCAGAGTCCTCTGGATTGTAACAGATGTCGTTATGTTAACATATGTACACTGTTCAACATTCTTCTGTTAACTTCCACCATATGCATGGAAGTGTGATCAAATTTGTGAGACACTGTGTTCACTGTTTCAAATTTAAGAAAATTTTGTTAAAAATTGTTTTTACAATTGAAAGAAAAGAGAATTCGATAAAAATATTTCTTGTAAGCTTTACAATGTAAACAACACGTCAAGACTGGAGATAATTGATCGGTAACAAAGGGACATTGTGATTGGCAGTGAGTGATCCTGTCACTGAAACAACAATTGGAATTGATGCGATCAACAACGATTGAATTAATTGATTACGAAATTGAAGTTGAACGTAAAAGGGATCTGCCATGAAAATCGGTTACATTTTAATTAGCGCAGCCATTTTGATTTGTATTCGATAAGATCAGTGTGAATTTGTTGATAAAATTTATAAATTAATAAATCAAGTCAACATTTAATTAGGCGATCTCTTATGACAAGTTGAGAAGAAGAAAATTTATTTTAAACATTCTCAAAATAGCACAAACGTCTTATTGGATTTAATTAAAATTTTTCTACGAGTATCATTTGAGGCCGTCATGAATATGTATTCATGTGTTCGTTCATAGCGTGTAATTAGAAAATCTTACATGGAAGAAAATGTGAAAAAGACTTGTTTCTTGAATTTTTCCGTCTTAGAATATGTTATATGTTTTCAGTAGCTTTTATCTTTCATCAGACCACAGACGGGATACAAGTATTTTAATGTACCTGAAAGAACTAATTAACGGTGATGATTTACTTTTACTCGTTCAACGAATGATATGTTGCTGTTTTGGCACTCTGCTGATCAGTCGACTGACCATCACCCCTTGGTACAATGACACCTCCTTGGGGTGGTGATCCTTCGTATATAATTTATATCTTCTTTTACACTTTGAAGTTGCGGCTATACACATGATTTTCATACTGTGATACCTCGTCGGGTTATTTATGAACATGAAATTTTCGGTTAATTAAAATTGAACGTTCAGCTTCAGTTGTGGGTAGTTTCGAGACGATCTAATTTCGTGTGGAAAAATACTTCCCTGTTTAATTCGAAAGCGTTTAATTTAAATTCGCAACTTAGTTTCGATTTGATGAGGTATTATAAATAAAATTACACAAAATTTTTCAAATCTCACACATTGTAAAAGTTTCTAATTAAGTTCAAATTTGAAATAGTATTTTCGCAAATTCAATAGAATCAAAACTAAATCGGATTTTCTGTCTAAAACACCAAAATATATCTCTCCAAAGATTTATTGCTATAAAACGCTAAGCTTTGAAGAAAAAATTTTGTTTAAGCTCGCGATGAATTAAGATGAATGTCTCCCTTTCCCAACTAAGCTGCCACCCACAGGTTTTCCGTTTTATAAAATTTTATTAAAAAAGAAACGTGGATTAAGCTTTATCTTCATGTCGAAATTCAGTTTTTTTTTGGTAATTCATCATGGAAACGAGACAGAAACTTGCATTTACTCAATAACCAACTGGAAATTCCAAATTTGAATTGATTTCTTCAAAAAATTTTTGATTTTCCAATTCATGTCGTGGGAAAGTTCGATTTTCGTTAAACACGTGATGAATCATATTGCTTTTATTCTATAGAAATTGGAAGTAAAATTAATGTTTCAACTATGTTGGTACTTTTAACTAAAGCAATTCAATAGAAATTGAAAGTAAAATTAATGTTTCAACTAAGTCAACACTTTTAACTAAACTAATTCATACAAAATCTCCTAGAACTATTGACAAATTAACATTCACAGAAGTATCTCCACTTGGAGCAGAGTCATCTGTTGGCTCCTTGTTCAACCACATATTTGTTTTTGTATTCCAAATGAACTCAGAATAGGTATACTGTTTCTGCATACGATGCTTTCGGAAATCAAAACAGATGGATTTGTGTTCAATTACTATGATCAATTCAATCACAGTTCTCACTTTGTATCAAAATTTGCAAATGTTTCCGCAGCATGTTTCATGACAAATGTTGATAGGAAGTGTTCAAAAATTTAAAAGTTTTTAAAAATAATTACCCAAAAATGTTGTTTAGTGTTTTTGAGATTTATTAGAAACGAGTTGAATTTATAGCACTTTGCGTAATCGTAAATTTCATCGAAACAAATTTGTGACGATTCAGTTGCTAATTGCCGGTTATCCTGTAACCCAATCACGTCTCATCGTTTTATTAATTTCGTGTCATTACCAGGAACGAACACACAAACAACAACAACAACGCGGAGATGAACAAGACAAATGAATGAATGCAGAAGTATAAGAGAAAAAAATACGTTTCCCCCCACATTCCCCGGCCACGGGTCACCTCGGTCGTGCAAATACTCGTAATAATTAATAGTTGCCTAGTGCTAATGATGAGAACGAATTAGTGTTTATTCACCCCAACCACCGGGGTGCTGTGTATGTTGCACACAAGAGTGTTGAGCAACACAGAACATGTCACTCTTGTGTCTCAGAGGTTTGATATGCAAAATGGCGCAGTGTACAAGATGCAAGCGGGGAGGCAGTTTTGTGCATTTCATTTCCACGTGTTTTTATTTTATGTTTTTGTATGCAATAAATTGCTCCTGTGACAAATGACATTCACAAATGTTACACGAAATGAGGTACTAGTTTCGGGACCAGAATGTCAACGTATATTAAATGCCAAAGAGAACATTTTGTTGAACATAAGAAAAAATCATGTACGAAAACCAGAGACACGTATACATATTCAATGAGGTATACCTACTATGATCACATCCTAGGATGAATATTTTGTTGTTGCTTTTGCATTCAGTGTTACCTGATAAATCAGGTGACAGAAATTAATTGAGTTACTCCGTTTCACTACGAACGCAAGTGGAGTGAGTGTCTTACGGGGTGCCTTAAGATTTATTGTTAATTGTTTGGTGACTTTTATTAGCGAATTTAAAAACAATTTTTGTTAAAAAGATTTACAATGACTTTTAAAGAATTTAAATTTTTCAAGTGTTAAATCAAAATGTCCTCAACAGATGAATTACCTACACAATTAGCATGGAATAAATAACAAATTTGTCTTACTGAAATTTACATTTTTCACTTTGTGCACTCACCTTGAAGCAGTCGAAAGAAAATTCAATTTTTTCCAATAAAACATTTTGAAAAACTGCCAAAATTCAAAACTCAAAAATCAAAAATTAAAAATTGCAAAAATATTTAACACATGTTACTGCGATTATTTTCGCATAAAACGAATTTTTCCACCTCCGCAATTAATTTATTACTTGTTAATTAACAGAAAATTAATTTATTAACTTCAAATTGCAACTGCCCGACCGGGAAAACATTTTCTACCGTGAGAAAATTGAAACTCGAAATGCATCCATTATGGACGCCATAAAAGTGTCAATTGACTGAGGAAGTCAAATTTCAATGAAAGTTGTTCAACTTTAGCTCCGCCTATGCGTGTGTTTCGTTTGTTTTCAGGATTACAGGATTAGAATTCCATTTGGAAAGTCCTTTGCGCACTGGAATGTGTGCCTGCCTTGCATCTGCCGTTCACAACGAGTGTGTGTCTCTTTCCTTTCTTAAATAAAGAAGGAAATTTAATTTGTAAGAGTGTGACAGAGACACGGGTACAGCGCAGTTGACAAGATGGATTACGTGTTTTTCGGTGAGTTATGGCGTGTCCAGTGATGCTTTATGGCTGCACAAAATGAGGAATTCTCGAATTTGTTCGGTATAAATCAGAAATTTCAGTTTCTTCTTGATTTTTCTTTAAGTCTCTTCTTAAGTGATGCTTAAAATATTTCCAGAAAAACAGAAAATTGATAAGACGATGCAGGACCACCAACTTTTATCACCCGAATATCGCCCGGTCGTCGTCATTTATCTCCGTCTAATTCTATGAAATTCCCTCGTTTGGATGAAAATTCATTTACGTAGGTACCTATATTTGAAAAATCAAACTTTTGACGCCATTTTCTGCTCACCAGCCAACACAAGATGGCGTAAAAGTTTTCATGGATTCGTGGTTTCTGCGGTTTTTTCGGGACAATCCCGCTCGGATTTTGGCATCATCTTGTGCTGAAAATTTATTGCTGTTCTGTTCTTAGTTTTGAGATTAATTACTTTTGTCGCATTTCAAGAATTTAATTAATTGCCGAACCACCAGATCTTTGGTCTTGTTCGCTTCGGGTTTCGCTCAAAATGGCTGCCAGTAGCGAAAATCGTTTTTATGCTGCAAATGCTTGGAATATTTGCTTCTGACCGTTTAAAACTTAAAAATAATTATTTCGTTACAGTGAAATATAAATTTTTAAAAGTAAATAAATTATTCTCGAAGAAAACACATTTTCCCTCGTTAATTTTGGTTTTATTTAATTTAATTCAATTTAAATCCACTAAAAGCGTGAAAAGTCAAAACAATGTTGAACAAAATTTAATTTAATTATGTTTTAATTTTAAATGTAGAAATTTTGCTTTCACTTGAATCTTGTTGAAACCACTTGAATTATCTCGAGTCACTGTGGGTCAAACAAATTTTAATGAAATTATTCAACACATTTCCACTTGCAACATAGTAGATATTTTAACAAAGAATATGATCACATTGGAAAAGAAATTTCAAATTGTAAAAACATCCCTTGGATGTGAATTCTTTAAGAAACTGAATTTGAAAAGATTTATGTGTTATAAATTCGAAATTGCTGCGACAAATCTCTGCGAAACATTCCAACTTTGTTATCAACAAAAACTACGAAAATATATGTTTATAAAAATTATTTAATCAACTCAAAACTCAAAGTGTAGATAAATATAGAAATTCAATAAATCACTGAATGAATTTGGATTAAATGTAGACTTTGTCTTGAGAGGAATTTCATTGAAACGTGCTCGATTTTTTCTATAGTGAAACATTTTGACAAAATAGATGAAATTCTTGGGTTGGAAATGACAATAAATTTCAAGACGGTTTTCAGTTGTAACTGAATTCGAAAATGTTGGGGTATAAATTAAAATTGTTTTTAAATTAAAATCGTTTAAAAATAGCGAAGCATTTGCGAGTGAGTATTAAAAATCGGGAATGACAAAAACTCCACCTGAAACTGGCATTTCTCGTGTATTCCAGGAAACTCAAAACAATGGGTCAAGGGCAGAACTGGAATCCATCCCTTGGACGCTTGGACTCGATTCGCAGCAACAACTCCACACGATTTCGCGTGTAGGTTTCACGTGAAAAAGAATAATTTTTTTTTTGTCATTTGATAAGCAAATTAAAAACTCCACATTGTGGCGTGTCATATGCACGAGAAGCAGAGGAAAAAAATATAAAAAAAATTAAACTCTGCGGTAGGACAAAGGTGTGTTCATGTTTTGTTTTTGTTATATTTGAATTCCAGCGAAACAAAACTCCACTTTGCCACAAGAGTGCGTCTTCGGTTTCATTTTGTTTTATATTTTATTCATTTTTTGTGACAATTTTTGCATGAAATTTGCATGTTTTTAGAACAGAACAAGATAAACTCACAAAAACCCGACGTTCAAGACGGATGTAAGTTTTTATTTAATTTTTATTTTCATTTTTCTAAGAAACAAACTGTACCACAACACGATGGGAAAAGATGATGCAGGTTGCCATAAACTCAAACTCAAACTCAAGTCATATTCGAGGTCAGCATAAAAAAAAAATTGCAAGAAAAAACAACAACAACATCAACTGAAACAAAACCCTGAAAAATGTCACTCGCAAGTTATGGCGACAATAAAATCATAAATCATAACAATTGACTGCCATTTGTGCCAAGACAATTTCCTTAAGATACGAAATGTTCTAGGAAACGAAGAAAATGCAATTTTTCCACTTTTGAATTTTTTGTATTTTCGGTTTTTTCTTGAGTTAACACAAAAAATTACAAAAATCACTACGGAACATAAATGACACCAATTACCTGTTGAGGTGAATGCATATTGCATGCGCATTAGTTCAAGGTTAGGAACTGTTACGCAACCAGACACGGTTTTTAGGCGAACTAGAGGACAATTGATTTGTGTCTCAGGTGGGTTTTTATTACCAACATTATTTTTTCGGGAACTACAGGTTCATGTTGCATTCAAACGTCTAGATTGCGGAAGATGAACGTGAGTTCTTGAAATTATTCTTTTCGCCAAGGCCAAGGTGAATGTTTTACTTCATTGCTAGCACACAGTTCACGGTCGTGGTGTAATTGCGAGTGCGAGGGTCGAACACTAGGTTAATGGTCATTTGCATAATAATTACACGTTTATGACGGAAAACGTTTACGTTGATCAACTAAAATTGATCATTTGCACTCATGGGAAATCAAAGCGAAACAATATTTTGCTTGTCACTGTATCCTCCACGATCACTTTTATACGATCGCACGTTTAGGTAGCTACGGTTTCGTTGATCAACAAAAATTGATCATTTCCACTGTATCCTCCAGGATCACTTTGGATCGTCACTCACGAATTGAATATCTTCTCTTTCAGTTGAACGTATCTAACGGATCGCGGTGAAGAGAGATATTCAATGCGAACAATTCATCATGGCTGATGTAGGCGTGGCTTAGTGAGTGATTATGATTTGACGTGATTTGCTTGCGATTTCCCCGGTAATGATGAGTGTTTGATTGACTGAAAGAGTACCTATAAGTTGAAGAGAACATGAACATGATCGCACCGAAGTTGATCAATTCCTGAAGGATCCGATGCGGAAAATTAGATTATTTCCTTGAGAAATTATGCTAACTCCAAACGGTTGAATGGTAGGTAGGCAATATAATGAAATTGAAATTCCCGCCATGATTCAAATCGATTCAAATCAGTTTAATTAGCATAATTTCGTGGTTAACAAAAATAACGATAAATCTTAAAATGAAGGTGAACCATTTCGTAAATTTCACACAATTCTCTTAACTTGAATAACGAATGAAATTTTTGCCAAAATAAATAGCACAAGGACAATAGTCGAGTCGAGGATGAATTGAACAATTTTCCCTTGCTGAACCCTACTGGATCCGTGTATCCGGAAGTTTTTCCCATTTTGGGGTCAGAACGACGAGGGTTTTGTTGAAATAATGAAATAATTGATTTAAAAAGTTTTGTTGTTTCTATGCCAGTGGTAAATGTAGAGCAATAGAACAAAAGGTTAAAGTTGGAAAATGCAAAGTTGATGTTTTGTTTGCGTTTGTATTCAACTTTAACTCGAGCTTCCGACTCCAGCTTGACTCGAACTCGAACTGGACTAGAGTTGGACTGGGATTTGTGTGGCTGCATACATTCAAAGTGGGATTAGAGGCAGCAGGACTTGATCCTGGAATATTTCCTTTGAGAATTTCAAACATGTCGACTGATGGAATTAATTAATGTCGGCATGCACCCCGCTCCCGTCTATATACGGACAGCTGAAGGGTTGTAGGTATGACGTCAAATGTATGAGACAAATTCAAAATGCAGGAAACGTGTTTGTTCGTATCTGGACACATAAGGGTGTTGGGGGTGACATCCAGGAAAGGAAAAATAATTTATTTTTTTCGAAAAAAGACGAATTACAAAATGGCTTAACATTTTCGCATGTTTCTCGTCACTCACGGGGATTGTTTTGAATTAATTAGGGAAATTATTGACAATAAGTTTCGTTACAAGGATTTCTTGACAAATTACATGACCATTTTCGTGTGCAAACTTTGACGAATTACAGGAACATGTTATTTTGGAATATATTTGATTTTAAACGAGATTGAAACAATTTCTAATTTTCAACTTCCTTTTTGGCACATTTATGTCCTTCTGGGACTAATTTTTACAGATTTTTATACAACTTATGTATCCCACTTTCATGTTTTCCTTGTTTCAAATTGAATTCTAAAATTTCCGTCGGAGATTTTCGTGAAAATTTAAAAAAATCGACTTTCCACCCCCTCCCACAACAAAATTAAATTTGAAATTAATTGAATTTGGTCAACTGCACTCGCCATCGAAGATTCGAAAGTTCGGTAACCTTTTTCCTTCGCTATATTTTCTTCACCTGCCATTTTCATGAAATTTATGTATCATAGCTGAAGTTCCACCCTTAACTGGAAGAGGCATGATGAAAAATCTTACTTTACCCTCACTGTACTTTGAGGATACACAATTTATTGTCCTTGTATGGGAAAAAGGCATGTGCAACGCGACAGACGAATTCAATGGTTTAGGGGTTGAGAGGTTTGCATCTGGCTGGGAGGGAATTTTTCTTTGTGGTGAAATTCGATGCGGTGTGGTGAGTTTCTTTTACAAATGAACCCTTTTTTGAGAAATCAAGATTGGAGCCTTTCTTTACGTGGTTACTCTCGGTAAATTCTTTGACGAATCTTGAATTAGTGTGTTATTTAAGAAGACTTTTAACACTTTAAATGACACCTAGATATTGAATTTTTTGATAATTGTATTTCTTACGGGTGGTGCATATGTTCGAGAAAATTTGAGTTTGAACATATTGTTTGATTTTATTAAGCTGTAGCGGATTCTTTCAGTTCTAAATATCTAAATATACAATTCGATATTTTTCTTAGGAAATAAATTATGAGAACCACAAATTGTCCAAGTGGTCAAACGAAATCGAAAAAAGATGAAAATTGTTTAACAAAAAAATTATTTTCAAAAATTTCCTGTCACGAAATTCTTATTCAAGGAAAAATTCGAAATTTATATTCTACAAAATATAAGAACTTAATATTTATTAGAAAACGCTTCTTGTTTTTTTAAATAATTTTTTATAAAAAATTTTAAAATTTCCATGCGAAATCGTGACACCAACATGACGCAACGTGGGGTGACGGAAGAAATATTTTTATTAAATTTACAATAACTCAAAAGTCTTTCACGCCATTTTGGTTTTCAAAGATTTATTTAAAAGAAAAAAGACAAAATATTCTTCAAAAACAAAAACCAGGTCCGTGAAGTCATAATTTCACGTTTTAGACAATTTTGAATAAAAATATTTTTTCACGGAAATAAATTTGAATTTTTCATTTTTCTAAATTTTAAATAAGTCTTCGTCAGAAAGTGATAACTTAAATTAAAGTAAATAAATTAAAACTCAATTTTTGATAACAATATTTTATGTAACACATTTATTTGTGATCAAATAAATTTTCCACGTAATCAACTTTGCATAATTGATCAACTCTGAAATTTTCGATTTTGACGAATGTCTGCATGAAAATTAAATAAATTTTCTTAATTAAGTGTTTTGTTTAATTTATGAATTTTTTATTTATTATCACAGCTTTTACTTTCTCGTCATATTTCATTAGTTCAAGTGAAAATTCAATTTGAATTGTGTCAGTGGAACATTTTTCATTTCTTCATTTTGAATTTTTCAAATTTGAATTTTCCAATTTTTAATTTGGGTTTTTGACTTTTAAATTTTTCATTTTTCATTTTCCATATTTTGATTTTTGATTTATACAGTTCTAGTTTTTGAAAATTCCTTCGCGTTTATTTGTTTTAATTCATTCATTTATTTACTTAATCAATTTCGTTTGTTTACTTATTAGTTAATAACCGAATGAGTGTTTATTTATTGGCGACAAAGCTATTTACGAGTTATTGTGTCGGGAAACTGTGTGAAATTGTTAATAATTCATATTGTGTCTGAGTCATTTGGTATTTTTCGGGATTTTTAAGTTTGTTTTGGAGGAAACCACCGGAAGGAGACGGAATTATATGAATTACGAGGAAAACATCCGTTTGCTCCGACGGACCACAATCTCAGTAGTTTTCAGTAGAAGTCTTCTGGCGTTTATCTTTCGCTCCAATACTAAATGGACTTTTGTAAGATAAGTTCATTCATCTCCATTCTATTGCGCAATCAATTTACAGGTGAACCTTTCGCTGGAGGATCATTCAAGGATTGGGTGAGAAGTACAATATCAAACTAAGGCTTTTCACCTTAATCTACATAATGGTAATTCTATCAAACAGGTAGACACAGACGAAATGAAATTTCTGAAATTTTTAATGAAAAATTTTTTAAAAATCAAGTGAACGCCAAGAACATTCGCTCCACTAAAACTTTTAATAATTTTAATAATTCTCATTGGCAACAACATGGAAACAATTAATTTCCTTCGAACCTCCTCTAATTGCTTCAATTAACAAAAAATTTTCCCAAAACCCAATCGCCTCCGACGGCGCCTGCGCCATTAAATTTTGTTTTTCGGAAAAACTTATTTTTTTGTGATCAATTTGTGATCAATTTGTGATCTTTGAAGTTTCACAATTTTGGAATTTCATAAATAAATTGAAATTTGAAGAGTTTCATGCAATTGGTGTTGATTTGTTCGAGTGATCTTGTGTTGAGGATCAAACGATGTTGGCGCCGTGGGAGGTGTTTGCTAGACGAACTAAATATTTCCGAAAGTTTCTTCAGATTTTACAAACTTAAGGCTTAGAGTTACAAATTCCTTGTAATTCTTTGAAAATTGATTTTAACCGATAATTTCACATGTTAGATGATCAATAGCTGCCGCCGCTCAGGTCAGGATCACTTGGGGCCACGGTGTGCTCAATCTGGTGTTAAATTTCATTGAATTTGCTAACATTAATTGATAGCTATGGATCTACATCTGTTTCTAGCCTTGTTTGGATGAAATTTTCATAATCATCTCCAGATAACATGAAGATCATGCAATTTTTACAATTTCTCTCACCTTGAAGGCGGTAGGTTCCCCATCATTTTGGATATTGCTTCGAATATATAGAAATATGATAGGAAAATATTCTACCAGTTCCTTTCCAATAAGTTTAAAAACGCTAAAACGTGAGTGTTTATCTCCTGATAGGTTTTATTAGAAACTCTTAGAACATTTTACTTCATTATGTGCCTTTGCTGATTCTGAATGTTTCATGATTTATTTAATTACTTTAAGGAGAGCAAGGAAAAATCTGAGTTTTGATGACTGTTTCATCTGGAATTGTTAATTTGCCCTTGTGATCTGTAACTGATCTGCGACATGTTGCCTAACAGACAAAGGAAATTGCTTGAATGTTCAAAGAATAATTTACATTTTGTGATAAGATAGTAACTTATTAACGTTTTTCAGTATTATTGAAGTGTTAACAATGAAGATAATTCCTTGAAAATCAAAATTTTACAATTCTCCCGATTTGCCAAGAACCCCATTATTTATCAAAGTCTTGGAAATCCTTGTTCAACCATTTGTCAACCACCTCAAGTGTTCCAATACAGAAAAGGATTCTGTTTATCTGAAGGAATCCGTCATAACCCTCATTTCATGAAATTGACAAAGCGCATGCGAAATTTCTAATAACTTTCAAATCCCACGAGTCCCTGTACCTGATTAAATCGAAAACCCCAAACTGAATCATGTGAGTGTGATGTGGTGTGAGAGTGAACCCTTTGAACCCATTCGGAATTCTTGAGAACCTTCAAAAACCATAGATTCAACAGAATTTAGAGACTAAAAATTGAGTAAATTCAAATACTTACATATCCCGAAGCGTTGATCAACAGAATCAGCCGTTGATCGCACGAGAACCCCCCAATAGGAAAAAAACCCTTTTTACTAAAAATTTCGTTAAATATTTTTCGTTTTTCGTTAAAAATACAAATTGAAATCGTTCAATTTCCCGCTAATCGATTGACTTGCAATCAGCAAATGAGAAGAAATCACTTCGAACACTGTGACATTTTGGAAATGCCATTTTCAATGAATACAACATAAAACAAAAAAAAAAAACATAAATTGATTAAAACTTAAAACAGAAAAAACGAATTTTTCAAATGAATTTTTTGTTGAAAATGATTTTTGACAAAATTGATCAACAAAAATTGAATTGAATGAAATAATAAAATTTTACAGAATGAACACTTTGAAATTTGAACGCAAATCAAATTCACTTGACCACACAAACACTTTGAGCGTAGCTGGATTTTGTTTATTTTATTTTATACTTGTTTATGTGTTATTAATTGATTATTAATTGAATCAACATTTTAACCACCAGATAACGATTGCAGCGTTGTCACGACGTTTGATGGCGGAGGAGGACAACTGCAACAAGAACAACAACAGCAAGACAACAAAACAACTGCGACGATTATTATTATTATTATTATTATTAGGTGTTATTGCGATGATAATGATGATGATGATGTGATATAAATAGTAGATAATAGTAGTAGGTAACAACGAGATGAAGAAGAGACAACAAATTCACTTTACACACTTTATTTGTTCGTTCAACTGACTGATAACGGTTTCAATGGTAGTGTCATTAAATATTTAACCGTTATTATACAATATATTTTAATATGAGATTACAGAGAAGTTCTTATCTTATAAGATATTTGCACACTTTGTTTGTCACACACGGTTGCACTTAAATTGTGTTCCTTCAAAGGATTGTAATGAGTATTATTGCCAAAATGTTTAAAATATTTTCAAATTCAGAACTTTTTGAAACGAACCACATCAACTCAGAGTGGTGTAGTTCATATGAATGTTGTCCTCGTATCGTTTGGGACGCAAAATATTTTCTTTCCCAAAAAAAGATGTTGATTTCTTTACGACTTCTATCAAACTAAACCCATAAAGTATTCAATTCGAAACCATATACATGTGAAACAAACCTAAAACCCCTTAATCCAGAAACACACGAGTGTACAAAAATTGTTCAACATATATTTATGTAGTGTTGTATGTTGGTTTTGTTGAACGGATTCAGTTCGCTTGGTTGGTTTGGTGTGTGTCTCTTCTTCGTTCTATGGACAAAAGTTTGCTCCGAAGTCGGCTGCTATATGGAGTCACTATTGTTACTGTTACTGTTGTTGCAGTGGATACCTATGAAATATGTGGATGGATGTGAAGAAAATAAAATAAGAGTAGGTACATGTATATATCAGTGGAGTGTCCTCGTGCTGTTAAATACATGCAAAACTTTCACAAATCGAAAGAAGAGAAGGAGAACGGCAGCAAACTATGTGAGTCGCAGCAGCTGCAAAATTCATCGAATCAGTTCACATAAACAACAGCCAAGGAATGTTCGAAGTCATAAAGCATTTCGTTGTGAATCCATCTGCGTCAAAGTTTCGGGAGCGGATTGCCCCATGCGGGAGTACCGGAGTGTATGAGTTGTAGTTGTAGTTGTAGTTGTAAAATGCTTTACGATCCACAAATCGCGGTGTGTGTACTTGGGGTACTTACTTTTGGAGAATAAAATAATTTCGCTCTCCAGAAGATGGACGATCCAATAAATTAGACGGAACGAGATGGCGTGTGTAAGTTACGAGCTTTTGTTGTCCTCTTCCAACGAAGAGAAGCTTTTATTAATTTCACTAAAATTTTATTAAAATTTTATTAATTCTCAATCGAATGAAAGTGAGAGTGTTTTTCTCTCGAAATTATTTGAAAATTTTGAAAATTTTAATTTCAATCGAACTCCGCCACTGGTCAACGAAATTTACATCCGCTCCACGCACACACGTGAATAATAAATTCGTTCAGTTGATGCGATGGAAAGGGACAGCAAATAGGAGGAGCGAACTCATAAACCATTATAGGAGATCACACGAAAGATGGATGATGTGTGCGAGGAGCAGCGACATATCCGAGTGTCACACGCCGGAGAGAGATGGTGTGTGACGAATTAGTTTATTTGAATTCTCTCCTCGAGCAGAGGTTTGTTTCTTGCGATGCGTGCATCACTGTTGCTGCATGTGTGTGTGTGTTTGGGGTTTGCGAGAATTTTTTGAAGGATACGATTTTTTGATATCCTATTTTTGTTGTTGTTGTTGTTGTCTTTCATTTCGTGACTAATGGCCATTGTGACTTCTCCTTCTTGCATGAGACGAAACCATTCAATTCAACTTTAGTTGAAAGGAGAGGTAGTATCGAAAAGGGCCGTCGGTTGTATATATGATGGCGGATTACCCAGGACACACACACACACTCACTCAAGTTACGCACTTGCATTTTGAATGCCGAACTTCCTTACGCACTTCATTCTCTTCCGACTCGCAAGTGATTAACTTCGCCGCCATCTGCGAAGCGCTCGTTGGCGGGTAATTTGAATGCAAATTTTCGTAAAATTTTTTCGTTTTTAATTTCTTCAATTTTAATTACAGACAATTTTATTATTTTATTTGAAATTTTTGAATTTTTCACATAATTTATTTGGAAATTTTACGTTTCCTTTACTTGTTTTCAATTCAATTTTACTAATTATCTCAAATTAAATTAATTTCAATTTTTATTGAATTTCAAGCAATTTTCATTCAAATTTAATTTTAAAATTTTTAAAATTTTTCCGTCTTCTTGAATTACGCTAATTAAAATCTTGTGTCTTAATTAATTATTTTCTTTCTGAAGACTCCACTTTCTTCAAAATTGCAATGAAAATCCGACATTTATTTACAAATTTCCAATAAATTTTATTGAAATGAAATTGTCAAATTGAAATGTAGTGGAAATCGTAGTGGAAATCGTTAATTTCAAAAATCAGATATCGAGAAATCCCATTTTCCTGTTTCCAAAATTGTGAATTTTTCTATATTTTCTAAATTTGTCTTTTAGTTTTTGTCAAAGAGTAAACAAAATTAGTTGAATTGTACCTAAATATGTTTTACGTCCAGTTATAACTCCCGACAAAACGAAAATTTTTGTATATTGTTTTGCAATTTTCGAAAAGTGGAGCAATAATTTTTTAGAATTTTATAAATGATTTAACAAATTTTTAAGAAAGAATTTCACTTTAAAATTGAACTCAATGTTGAAATTTTTGACTTTCTGTCTTCAAGTCGATTTTGAATGAAAATTCACTGGAAACCTTTACAAATAAATTCAAAAACATTATCACCGCAATGTGACAAAAAGCCGTCATTCCGTCAGTAAGTCCATCAAAAAATGATTTTTGCCGAAAAATTCTGCTGAGGAGAACATTTCACTTCCGGGCAAATCGAAGTAAGTGCCAAAATCACTTGAATATTCACGGGTCGATTAAGTTTTCCAGGGACGGAACTCATTTTCCCGGCAAAACCTCATTAACTGGTTGTGGTTGCCTGAAAATGAAAGTCACCCTAATTGAATGTGAAGTGGAAAAGTATTCTACATCCCTTATACCTATAGAAAAGAAGTCTTAAGACGTTGAATTCAAGTTGGAGGCGTTTAGAACTTTTCAATTCAAGTGCTCGTAAATATTTTCAATGTTTATGGTGGAAAACTTTCAACTTTTTGTGGTAAAGATTTGAGAAGATACAGAGAAAAAAGAAGAGAAATGTCCCTTGATACACAAAAAGGCATAATCAGGCGAGGGAATAAATTCATGAGACTTAATTTTATCCTGGCACAAACCGACAGCCACTCACAGACATAAAAGTAGATTGACAATGGAACAAAATGACACACAGATCCAACAACGGCAAAAAGGAAAAACAAAAAAGGGAAGAAAGCAATCCTATAAGCGATTATGTTGGCAGATCCTTTGGGATTTTGTGCCGCTTCAAGCAACTTGCCTTGCCCTCAATAAATGTCCAGGGAATGAGAGCATTTCATTCTATGATGCTTATGGTATTCTTTTTTCTTCCTCTTCTTTGGGGCCAATTGTGATGGGGAAAAGTTTATCGTCTTTGGCTACAAATCTTCAGAACACTCGGCACAGTTGCTTCTTTGATTGAATGCAATTGCTCGTTGGTTGAGTGAAGATGAGCTGAAGAGACTGCTGGAATGAGGTAATGGAATATCCAATGAGGACATGCAGGACAACCGGAATCGACAACAAGGACAACTCGTCGAGGGATATTTTGGAAATTGGAAGATTAGTCAAGGGTGACGAAAGCTATAGCTAGGGGTGAATGTGAATGAATTTCAAACACGAATGGGAAAATTCATAAATTCATTTTCATCAATTCGAGACGAGGAAAAATTTTGAAAATATTCCCCAAAAAAATTTAAATCGACTTCAATTCATAAAATTCAAATTAATAATTTTCTTAATTATTTAATTACAATTTGAATTGGAAATTATGCTGGACGTTATGGTTGGTTCGTGAGAAGTTCAAATAAAAATTTTCCCAATTGGAAATTTCTGAGTTCAACGTGTGAAAACAGAAAACGGAAAATGGAAAATGGCGGCTCATTTTTGATTTTTCTTCACGAAAAACTGAAATAAAAGTCTCCTCTAGAAATTCAAATTTCATGCTAACAAGTCGAACAAAATTTCTTAATTTCCGTAAAATTCAAGTTGACCATCTTCAGAAACAGCAGAATGAGTCAATCACTTAATTAATTTCTAATTCATTGCCTTATCGACATATTAGCCAGACTCAAGTCCAAAGACACTGCCCAACAATTCAAGACTCGTATGCAAATGGCCATTCATCATTCTCATGATTAATTAATGAGTTTTGATAAAAATAAGAAAATTAACAGAAGAAAAAATTCTTGTTTCCCTGAAATTAGCATTTTACCCGAATTGTTTTTGTGGGACAATTTGCATTTTGCATCTTGGATGTGATTCTACCGTTAGGCATGTAAATTTACCCGAAATACAACCGAAAAAAGAAGTATATTTCCAAGTTGAGTTGGCTCGAGGTAAATTAAGGCAACGTGTTCATTGATGCTCCATAGCCATTCTTGTCTGCTTCAGATGCTCCCCGAACAAGGGGGACTGGAATGAAATGCAGGTCTTGTCTGGCCTCCTTGTAACGAACCAGAGAAGCTCGTTAAGTCAATAAATTTACATGTAAGGACGTACGTCTCTTAGAGTTACGGATAGAATTACGTGATGACTTAATCGATTCGCTTCGATTTGGAAAATTGTAAGTGGAACCCAAAAAGAAAAATGTTGAAGACAACAAAGTTACCTGCGTATCGATGACACGGAACCGAGTGGATCGCAAGTCTGTGGAAGGCAAGTAAATTAAGAAGGAGACTAACTGATAATAAAGACAGGAAAATGTTGATACTCCCAAAGGTGCTGCAGTGGTTGGCAATCAGGTTTCGGTGTTGGCTCCAGGTTAGTTTCAAGTGGAGAACATGTTCATGAAATTTTGTCTTTCGCATCAAGTGAGTTTGTGGAACGTGTCGGAATATCTTGTGGAAATTAGAAAATGATAAAATTTTAACACAAAAACCGTTTGAGGTCATATGGGCGAAGTTCACGGGGTCAAATGTGAATTATTTTTTAACCATCATGAAACACACACTCCAAGCCACATATACCTATTCATGTGTAAGTATGTGTATTGCTATAAATATCAACCCTTAGAAAATTTCCAATAAACATCCCCCGTTCGTTCGGTGAAAGGATTTCCAAGGCCTTGGTGTGGGTGGAAGGGACCAAACGTGATAGATGGAAGTTTCTGTAAATATAGATTAATCGCTTCTAGCGAAATTCTTAAGGAATAATAAGGACAAAGAAAGATGAATGGTTTAATAAAAATCTAATGGTAAAGAAGGGATGGCAGTCCCGTCCCTCCAAAGAAATGACTTGTGATACCCAGCTAAGTGTCCATTATACACTCTAATCCTTGAATCCTTGAATCCTTGAATCGTTGAGTGGTGAATGGTGAACAGTGAATGGTGAATGTTGAATCCTGAGGGCTAATGTTTGTTGTGTGTTGAAAGATTTACGAATTGACACACAAAAAAAAAAATGAAATAACAGAAGTGTCCAAGAAAATGGTTTTTTTGAATTTCATTTTTATTTTTTTTGAAAAGGATCAAAATAGGGGATGATATTCAAAACATCCCTCATACCAGTGTATTGAAAATTGGATTCTTTTTATTTCGGATCAATTTTTACTGCCCATTAATGTTCAATCGCACATCCCCTCAAGGTAGACATATTTTCGCATCCCTTAAAGTGAGTTTCATCGTCAAAATTGGTTTTTATCGAAAATGATGCGAAAAAATTTGTGAAAAAATATTTGCATGGCATGACGGTGATAAGAAATTATTCACCGCCATCATGCCATGCCCCCCATGAAAGACAAAAGCAATATTTCTTGCATCCCCTAAATGATGTGCCGTGTTGAGCTTTGAAGTAAATTGCGAAAGACTTGCTTTCGATTTTGTACACTTCACAGTCAATTGGCTTTGGATGAGTCATAAAAATATTTGCAAATCACGGTGGAATAAAATTTTGCTGTTAGTGACAAAAATCGTTTTTTACGCTGCAAGAAAAATTTGAGAAAACATTCATTGTCCCACTGACGCATGTGAAACCGGTTTGCAAAACTCATCACCGCAGTGCAACCGCATACACGCACTCACACATCTACAAGAGATTCAATTCCGAATTGAAGATGACGCTTGAAAATGAAAATAAATTTGAGAAAATAAAATGCTAGAGCAAACAAAATTCGGATGATGCAATTCCCCAAAAATTAGAAGCATCATGGTGATGAGTAGATTCGATTTGAGACTTCCTCGGATTATTAAAATGAGGAACTAATGAACTTCCAGCATGAAAATTATGTCGACAACATTCTCCCCCTCACCCTATACGCACACATATAAAAGACACATTTATACAGAAGAAGTTCGAAGATAAGGGTGTGTCCACACGATTTCCATCAAATGATTTATTTCAGGCGATTGCCTTCGACTTGTAACGGTTTTCAAGGAAACAAGGAAAGTTCAAGGAAGCGAAGATGAAAAAAATGAGTGAAAGTGGAAAAAAATGGCGGCACCAACGGGACGCAGAGGGTACTGCAGCCATTTGCACTGCGGAAAGAGTCACAAGACACAAATCATACAGATAAGGGCACAAAGCATTATATACAATTTTTTTCCCTATTTTTGTATTTTGCAAATCATTTTTGGGGTGCGATATGAATGTGTGTCGTTTCATCCCCAACCAAAATAAGGAAAAAAAAAGATGGAGTCGACCTTTCGTTTTGGAACTCGAACCCGAGGCAGTCGTACCTTCGAAACCTTATATCATCAATAAATGTCCTGGCAAGAGGGTATATATCACAATTGCGAAATCATAAGTCCTCGGGGTTGAAAGAAAACCGAATTGTGATAAGAAAGATACCCTGAGGGGGTGGATACCGATTGGACCCCCATTTCGGGTTCGAATTTCCGAATAATCTAAAGGACACAACAAGACATTCATTGTTGTAATATCTTCATCTCGCATCACAAATAAATTTCCGTAAAACCAACCCTCCGCCGATGCTATCGAACTTGAGGCATCACATCCACCAAACCCCACTAGATATACCATCTTTCCCCATAGTAGGTACTCACATCAATTTCAGGGTAGATGAACCGTTATGGGCATTTCTTTCGGAAAAACTTTACTAAAACTTTCTGAATGTCGCCATTTTTTCCATCCTTCTCATGGAAATCCGCATGGACACAAAATGACACGAAACCCAAAAAAGAGAAATATTAATAATAAATAAGAAAATTATTAAAATAAATAAAAGAAAACTCATTTGAACGGAAATTTTGTGAAAAACCAAAAGAAACTTTCCTTAAAAGTTTTTCCTTCGACATTTTCTCGTAAATTTCCGTTTTGTTCATGTCAACTTTTTGTCAATAATCAATTTATTTATTTTATTGAGCTTTTTTCGATACATATTTTTGATATTTTTTGGAAAATTAAAAAAATAAACAAAGTTTTTCGTCTTCGAGAAATTTCCTTTATTCGAATTTTATTTGTTTCGCGATTTACCGGGTGGCAAAGAAGTAAACAAAGTCGTATTTCGTGTTGATTGTGTGTTAAGGATGTCATCCACAAAAGCATGAAAAATAAATAAAGAAAGTTCAAACCACTTTCAAGCTATTCCATCCAACAAGAATTTACGATGATGAGCTTTCGTTGAAGATCGCAAGCTTTATGTCTATATGAAACCGGTCAAAGCTTTCTTTCAAAAGCTTACCTAACGACTACATATTGTGTGTGCTTCTCAATTTTGTGAAGCTTGTTCTTCAAACGAATTCATTCCGCCTACCAGTCAACGTCAAACTGTGACAAAACTGCGATCTCCTCCGCTGAATATGACTCCGTTCACACTTGTATTCGATATAACAGTTGTATTACCTATATGCAACGATACCTATCAATTATTTTTGCCAATATGGGCATGTGTGGAATCTGACAAAACATCATACCTTTGTGGAAAATTAAATATTGAGAGCCAATGGAACAATATCGAAGGATGGATCATATACCTGTTGACAAGAAAGGACTCGATCTCACACAACGGTTTACAACTTTGAATCTTTCTAACAAAATTGTTAGTGATTTGCAGTGGTTCCCAAAATTGAAAATTCAAAATTGAAATTGATTCAACGATCGGAACACTTTTGATCAACAGAAAATGGCTCAATATAATCGCCGGCGCGACTGGATTTGATTTATTAAAATTTATCGCTGCATTTTTGTCATGCAGCTCAAGATGCAAGTCGCGATGCAGCACAAATTGATATTGGTCTCAATTTGTTGAGTAAAGAATTGATTAGTTGAAACTTGAACTTGTGCGTCATTGAAGTTCATCAAAAAAAGTTGAACAAAAAAACTTTCAACTTTAATTGATGAAGAAATTTTGTGAAAAAAAATTAATTTTTCCTGAATTTCATAAAAAAAGGAAATGTAGCGTTGCAGTTTCGAAATAAAAAAAAAATTATTTAGGAAAGTCGGATCAAGTTGAACGAGAGTCCAGTTGAAGGTGCTGCAGAAGTGCAACAACAAAAACACCAAAACCAAAATGAACGAAAAAATGGAAATGTTCCCTGACAGTCATAAATCATATTTTGCCCGTCCCTAGCGTCCGGTCCCTTTCAGCTGAACCTCCTCGTCTTGTGTCTTGTGGGTTTCTTCGGTTCGAGTTGTTGGATTTCCAACTCTTTGCAATGCCGGACAAACGCTCAGGTTTGAGGGCAACAAAAAAGGTCAGTTCCCTTTTTCGGTTGAGAACCTTCCAGGTCGGCCATATTTCATTTTTCCACCGAAGGCTTGCACACATGCACATAAGCTCGGATGCACTTTTGAGTTTGATGCAGCTTTTTTCCAACACGAGACAGACCTTCTAAAGGGTTACATACCAATTACGTGTTGTAAATTATTATTCTTTTTTCGTAGGGAATTTCTTCTTCCTGGTTTTCTTTTGAAACTCACGTCAAATTGGTGTTTTCAGGGAAAGTTGAATAAAAGTTGAATCAACACCTCGCAGCAATGGAAATGCATGCAAGGTTTCCTTGTTCCTTGACTTTTTAGAACAAATTTGCCCATGATAAGGTTTTGTTTAAGGACACAAGTTTTGATAATTTCATTCCTCTCATTTACCTTGATTCCATTTCAAGTCTTTCAACAAAAATTTCTCAAACAAACCAAGCCAAACGAAAGAAATGAGAAAAATTCCAAAGCACGCCAGGCGATACAAATTTATTGACTCGCTTGATCAAATTGACTGATTGTTGTTATTCATGCACTCGGAAAAAACAAAAATGACGGAAAGAAAAACTGCACAAATACAATATATAAGACATTAAATTAAGCCATTTTATTTGTTCTTATAGAAAATCACAAGACAAACGTCTTCGTCTCCAAGTTGTATGTCACATTTACATTGAATGGAACACAACGTTCTCTTTATGTGACATCAAAGGTATTGGGGCAATTCGTCTCCCTTCGAATCACCCTCGGGTAAAGTCAGTGCAACCCCTTCGGAAGACGCGCGAAAGCCACGATTTATGTTTGACGGAATTAAAGACATTTCTGTATGTTTCTTTTGTGTTTCTTCAAGAAATAACCAACAAACATGATGTACAAAACAAAATTCCAATTTCAGGTGCACGAAACAAACCTGATTTATGGACTTCCACGTGTTTCACGTGCTTTCACGTGTCGAAATTCAAGCTTTTGTTTAATTAGTGCTTGGAGTTAATTTCGTTTCAAACTACGCCACTGTGTGCAGATTTATCGATTGTCTAACTTAATAAAATTCTTTCCAAAAAAAGTTCAAGAAAACCTTCCTAACTTAACCTCTGGAAATGAAATAATGAAAATTTTTCCCGAATTTACGTCTTATTCCGGTTTTCTCGTGTTTATTAATTTCTCACGCAAAATTTCGCACAGTATGGAATTTTGTAATTAAGATTTTTATCAAAAAAGAAAAAAATTATATCTTAATTAATTTTTTTTTAGTGGAGGCTTTGTTTTGTTTTTGGTCGCCGAAGGTCCATGGAAGTGGGTCAACTCGTTAAAGAATCAAATAAATAATTTCTTCCTAACTCTTTCGGATTTGAATTTGAATCCACTTTCAATTTTTCAAAAACGAAAGTCGACTTGTTGTTGTTGTAAAGGTTCTTCCCCTCTCTTCCTTCTTTCTCCATATCCACTACTCTTCCACATAACTCCATTGCGCCAATACCAATTAAATTTAGTACACCATGCACCCAATGGTATGTCCTTAATATCATTCCCCGTTAACCAGGAATTTGTCAAGTAATTTTCGAAAACAATTTACAATTAGAAAAGGATAAAATTTACGACAACAGCATGCAGAGGAATTTGTTGAATTGATTCTGACGAATGGAGACGATTTTAATGTGTTTCGAAGGATGATTTTTACTACAAATCCGGTCATGATTCAAGAGACTCTAGTGATATTTTCCTGCTAGATATGATCATCCAAAACTGCAGTGGCGTCACCTTTAAGGAGAATCCTCCATTTATCACACGCTGGCCCACAGGGTTAAAGGCATAAAAATTGATTCCGAATGCACTCGCCTTCATCAATGTGCAATGTAGGAACCATAATCCGAGATTTAGATGCATCGATTGCAATTCCAGATCGGCTTTTGTTTTCCCTTGCAAAATAGACGCACCAACTGCAGTTGGTGGTAATAATACCAAAGTACCTTCCAGTTGATCGTTATTTATTAGCCTCGCAACTTAACACCTTTTAACACGTTCACATTACCATGTCCAAGGTGTCGGTGTATCTTTTCACCTTTTGTCGTTATTATGAAGTTAACACAAGTGCCCGGGAACGATGAATCTTGGAGAGATCACGGCGTCATGTCTTAAGGCTTGAGCTTGCAATGAAGGACTCTAAATCATTGCACAGAGAGTTCTCACTAGTTCCGACTGCTAAAAGGTGCATCTCATTAAATGCGTTTTTATGTAATTGCCGCGAAATCATAAATATCAGAAACTTTCCAATCCTGTTTGTCATAAATCTCAGGGAAATCACACTCTTTTGTGATTTCAAAATGGTTCTTAGTGTGAAAGTGGTCAAATCCCTGAAACAAGCAAGTGGATAACAATTGTCCTTACAATCAAATATGCATTGGTTCGGGTCGTTGAATTTATCCGTCCGTTTTTGACCGGAATTCAATTATTCATGAACGATTGAACTTTTGAGCAACCAACACAGGGTGAGATTTGAAGGCGATTTGAATATCACTTATCAATTTTTGAAACTTCAACTGGCTGTATCTCATAAAACTGTACCCCAAATTCAACCAATTTACTTTGTCGTATTCCAAATTTGGTTCAATCAATAGAACTTAACTCTAAAATCAGTCAAATGTTTAATTCATTATGTGATTTTGAATAGAATCGTAAGAAGTCATATTTGTAACTGAAATTATTCAACATTAAACGACTTCACTTCTTGATATAGTAAGCTGAAGAATGATAAACCATATTTAGAGAAAAGATTATGTTTTACTATGGTTGTTGATTCATTGAAATCGGATAATTATGTAAGTAGTTACAGTCGATTGAAGCTGACCAAATTGGTTAAATTTAACTTGTCATAACTTTTGACTCAGTGTAGGTATTATGTATATCTTTACCTTTCTAATGAGATATTAGCCATTAGCCTTATGTACTATTTATAGTGTTCAAGGTACCTATCAAGCTATAATGTGAACACTACAATTCGCAAGATCATTACCAGTTAATGCTACCAGTGATTCTCGAACTGTGCGAACGATTTGTTTCGATTGGTCACTCTGGCATCATTACTCACACCACGATAGTATGAAAAATTTGTTTCATTTACAAAACCAAAAGTTCCTCGAGCTTTCCCACAATTTCCTGCTTTATGAACGCATCCATTACAACCGATCCACAGCAGTTGAATTGAAATGACTTTTAGTGGAAATATCAAGAACTCAGATAAAAAACACATTAGCGTCACACAGAGAGAGGGGGGCAAGGATGAACAGGAAGAAAACGGTTAGCTGTCATCCAGAAAAAGTCCTTCTCGTACTTTATGGTAGATTTCATCTATTAAGAAACTGACAATGACAACGAGAAAATAATGAAAAAAAAATTATTTTTCCTTAAAGAAGAATTTAAAGTTCCATTTTGGGGTAGTTTGAAAGCCGCCCCCCAATTGTGTTGGTGTACTTAGGTACATTCGCGAAAAAACCTTCTTGTCTTATAGAACTTCTATTTTCTGGTAAAATTTTCTTCCTATTTCCTTATCCTTATGCGTAGGTACCGCCATTTTGTGTTTGTATTTTGTATTTGTATTTGTTTGTGAAGGAAAAGAAATAAGAAGCCACAGCCGTTAGTAGCTCTCAAGCAAAGAGAAAATGTAAAAAAAAATAAAAAGATTTATAAAGTCATTCATCATTTTTATCGTGAAAATATATATTTTATTCCCAACCCCCAAAGTGGTTCCAAAAATGTTTTCCTATTTTCTCCACGAAACGCACACCCTCGAAAACGCGTTGATAAATGATATCCACAAAAATATCCTTCAAGATACATTGTTCACTATATAAGACGTTGAATAATGTGTTCCCATATATAAGATATAGGACACCCCCACACTTCCATCCCTGCGTGGACACATTTTTTTGATTAAATCCGTTACGGTTTAATAAGTTTAACTTTTAACACATACCTACTATACTATATTATACTATGCGTGTGGGGGATGTGTGTCGAATGTGGTCGCAGGAATTTCGTCATTTCAATAAAAATCCAATAAACGACAGGACAAAAGTGTGCCCACCCTCATATGTATGGCTCTACGTCATTCATCTACATTCATTCCAATAAGGATCTACGTTGGAAAATTTTCTACGTTTCATTATTAAGATTTGGACGGTGTCCTTTAGCCCCATCTGGGAATAAGTGGGCGCAACTGCACTCGTGTCAGCCACACGAGGGTGATTCCATGAATGAACGCATCTCATGTGTTTGAGTGGAAGTGTGTGTATGGATGTGTGTGTGTTGCTTTGATTAATTGCCCACCGACAGATGTCACTGGAATTAACTTGAGTGTCTTCAGTGCACGCTAATCGGTTATGGTAATTTTATGATTTTAAGGGTGGCAACTTTGGGAAAATGAAAATTTCACGAAAATGAAAAATGGTGGAATTCAAAATGGTGGATGTCGTGCATTCAACAGGGTGGCATTTATGTCGTTATGAAATTGTTGTTAGACAAAGTGTAATTGCACTTTATGAAATTAATAAATTTTCTTTAAACTTTTACAAAAAATGAATTTTACTCATTGAAGTTGTAAAGATTTCCAAGGTTCATTTGTGGACAAAAGCAAGTTGTGGTGAAGCGTAAACTAAAATCGGAATCAGAGCGTGATCTTGCTTTAATCAATTATGCACAGCGATGATTCCATGAGGGATGGATTAAAAGGGATGGCAACTACCCTTTTCACAATTGTGTGCTTCATATGTGCTTGTAACATACTGTGGTTGGCTGGATGACACACGGCCAATGGTTGAACAAACTAGAACAATACCAGGAATTAAGTGCGTTTTCATTTTTCATTTTTCGCTTAATTTAAATTGTACCACTATATAATATGAAAATGATTCTTTAATTGTTACTAAAAATTGAAGCATAAATTTTGGTTTTTCACACTTCTATAGTTGCAGTGCATATATTATAACGATTTTCCTGAATTTTATTCATCATCTGCTTTGGAAACCACATAGAGGAGAAAAATAGTAGTAAATAATTTATGCAAATAATAATTTTTATTTTTGAAATGACTTTGTCGACAGATATACAACACAACTCAACATCTGGCTGTGGTTTTGACGCTATTGCGGGATACTAAAGATAACAATGTGGTCACAAATGTGCTTATATACGAGGACATCCCTCTAAAATCAAATTTATGTGATTTTTTTTGAAAATGTTTTCGAGGCAAATAAGTAACTCCCAATTTGTTATGTGTAAAAACCCTCGACGCCATTGATTTATGTAGTACCTACTCGTAAAATTGAAGTTAATTTTAAAATAATTCCAGGGGTTTTGTAATGGCGTCATTAATTCCAGTTGCTTTGTGAGGTGATGAAAAAATTGACATTTTCATTTTCAATTCGAAGATGTAAAAAATTCTGAATCAATTAAATTGTGTATGCTCCCCAAAACTTACAAGCTACAAGGAGAGTAATAAAATATTTGTGAAATCGATTTTGACACAATGGTGTCCAACAAATCCTCCCCAATGAGTCTTAATTCTCAAATAATTTCTTGAGTAATGAACTCAGAAGAATGTAATTTGTGCATTGACTAGAAAACCCGAAATCCTGACGCCCTGAACCACTTGAAATCAAGTACTGTTCGTGTTACTATAAGGATAAAAACAACAAAAAATTTTCGTTTCACAATAAATTATTTGCACAGCAACCCCTAATGATTTAGCAGTGTGTTGTAATTTGCTCAACTCATCATTTACTATGGTACGTACACCCTCGATTCAAGTGTCGTGCAACGTGCGCTCCGGTTTAAGCCCTTTAAAAAGTGAGGGTTGTCTCCAAAAATAAAAAAAAAAACAATATATGAAATGGAGGGAAACTTTTTGCCGTGGGGGTAAATTGCATTTTACAAGGGTTGCTCTCGTCCAAAAACTAAACACCTACAGAACAATACTAATGGCATCACGGAAACACGACCCATCGATGTCGAAATGGAAGCTAAAACACAAAACCACCCCTACTGCTGGAGGGATGCTACCAACGTGCTTCGCATTATCCCCATCATTGTGTATAGGAATATCTCGAATGCACACTGTACACCCGGAAAAACCTCATCGTCCTCATGTAATGAAGCTTCAAAATTTTCCAAATGTGCTTCCATCGTACAGACAACATCCGGTTTCATCCCTACACTTAATTACTTACCCTTGCAAATTGAGATATAATTTATGAATTAGAAATTAAATTCTCGCCAAATCATGTTATTCCGGCAACAAAAGAAAATTACTCAATTATACCTTTTGTCGGGATTTTTCTCATTTTCATTTTTCATTTTTTCACATTTTCATATTTTCTTCATATGAAGGAGTTAATCAAAAAAGAAAATACTTCATTACAGAACATTCTGCTTTCAGTGGTATAGATTCATATGCCACCCTATGATCTTTCGATTCTCCTTAGAGATCACTTTGCACAGTTGATCAACTTTTGCTGGAAACCAAATTTTCGTTTAATCTTTCTTTCAATTATATTTGTAATTTTGCGTATTAACGCTTATAACTTAAATTTTATAAATGCTAGAACTATGACTCAAAGTTTATTAATAAGACAAAAGCAGACTTTATTATATAAAAAATGAAAATTATATTAACACAGAAACTAATTTCAAAGTTATAACTAGTTGAATTTAAGCAATCCGGTGAACTACATATTGAGTCATTTTTAATTCACTTTAGCTCCTTAGAAAATTCTTCAATTTTAACAAATTAAACACGAAAATAAAACCTAAAAACTTTTCTAAATATCACTTATATATAATGTGTATTTATCTGTTACAGGACGTAACTTCCCTGAATATATAAAACTTTCGTTCGTTTAACTAACATTTAGAAATTTTCGGTGAAATTGCGTGTAATAAGTAAAATGTTTTGTAAACAGCATATTATTTACTTGTTAATATTAATATTAAGTGCAGAGTATTAAAATTAAAATAATAAAAAATTAGTTGAGTGTGGGCTATAGATAAATGAGATATAACGAGTTGAAGTTGTTAGAATCAATCAGTGATGGTAATTTTCAATTTAACAAAACTTCCACTGTCTTTCCTTTAGAGATCTTCGTAAGTTTTTGATATGTTTAAAATACAAGTATGTCCTGCAGAAATTTAATTTATTTTATGTTTATAAAAGTAGTTCTACGTGTCCAAAGCCCATCGGCTGTATACCCACCAATGAACAGAACCTATTGAACTGTTAATAATAAAAAAATAATTCACATTTAGTGATATGTAAAAAATCAATTCAAATCGCATACAATCATGTGCTATAAATCCTTCCGCCATAATCACGTCGTAAACCATGAACCATAAGAAAAAGGACGGGCAAATGTTGTTATTGTCGTGGAACACATTCTCTACGGGATTTACGACAGAACATCTATGGATAATCAAAAACTGGATAAATCTCTTATGATTCATTTAAATCCGAATTAAGGAAGTCGTAAAGCATCGAATGTTGCTCATGTCCTTACAAGGATAATCGCGGAATCGGTTAAATTTGACCTCTTGCCGGAAGACGGAAGACGCTTTACTTTATGACACTCTTATCCTGTTCAAGGCGTTATCCTTAAAATGTCCTTTTCAATTTTAATGGTTTCCGTTGCTATTTGAGCTTTCAATTTTATAACAATTTCACCTGACAATTATGTCACCAGTGTTGTTCAACATTTCATCACTCGATATAAATATATTTCCTTGAAACGAAGAAGCTTCAAGAACGTCGCACCAGTAGGTATCCTTTCAGGATTTCTTGAAGCGAAGAAGAAAATAGGGAAAAACGCAAATTTATTAGCACAAATGCAAATAGTGTACAAATGTGTACACGAAGGGCAACCATCTGTAAGTAAGCATGGAACAATTTCCGTCCTTGGTCGAAAGGAGTCAGTTATTCCAACAAAGTCATGTTGGTGTGGGGAGGGGGGGACAATGGTGGAATGGATTTTGAAGTTCATACATTTTGAAAATCCTCAAAATCGAACGTTGTATCTAAATCTCGGCTTAAAACTGCGTTCAACCATTATTTATTCGGGATTAAGGATGAAATCCCTTTAAAACTGAACCCAACCCTAGATTTGTTATTTTTTCCCTGTACCATCCCTTATCCTCATTTTCTTCCTGTTCGTCTTTGTGTTGCTTGAATTAGAATCCTTTGCCACCATCGAAAGGAGCATCGAAATCCTGGAAAATTGTGAATCGAGAAAGGACATCTTGGAAATTTATTTCCATCTCGAATCCTTTCCGAATTCTAAGGGTGTAAATGCATCTTTAAGACGCAATATGTCTTGACTATTCAAATATGTTATTTTGATAACAGCAAAAAATAAAAGGAAGATCCCCAAATTTTGATTCGGCACGAAAGGAAACAAGATAATACAAGACATTTGCTGAATATCTTCTTATAATGGAACAACAAATTCGTCTTAAGGAACAACATTCAAAAGTGAGGTCTAATTAGTCAAGGCATATGTTCCCCTTCAGGGCTTAGACACATAACGAATGGTTCTTCTTAATTTCGAGTGATATCTCTTGAGGAAGACATGCAAACCTTCTTTTCTTGTGTTTCTTACGTTTTTCCTTTGTTGGTTTTGTTTTTATTTTACGGCGATTTTCATCATCTTCAAATTTATTACTTCTACACCTTCTAACGACTGCATGCCTTCACAGTCAAGTCTTTGTTTCATCTCATATCATCCCAAGAAGACTTTCTTGCATATTCCTTCCTTTATACACAAATGTGGTTTAATCAGTTTAAGATGCGTGCGATCGTAAATTCATCAAAATCACATGATTTAACTGGATATTCATATTCGCAACGACTTGTTCTCAAGAAGGATGTAGGAAACATTTCTTAAAAATTAAATTTAAAGTTGTGATTTTGATTTAACAAATTTGATTATCGTGCATTGTCCCCATTAAGCTAAAAAAAAAAAAATAAGAATAATTGTTTCATTACCTTAGCAGGAAAAACAAACCAAATGTCACGGCATACACCTAGGTGCCTTTTTCACACGTGGATTTGGAATAAATCTTCAAAAGCGAAAATAAAAAAGCTCGCATTCCTGTCGAACCGTACAAGAAACTAGACAAGATTTATTCATGTTTCCTGTCAAAAAAGCTAACTACAGTAATTTCATAAAATGTCTATCACAGGGTGAGTGGTAACCCAAAAATATAGGAAAGTATCCTTGTTTTATTATTGTGACGAATATGTCTTGTTTGACTAACCACCATTTTTCTATTGGTTATAGCTTCATAACACGCGTAAAGTTAAAAATAATTTCATTTGTCGACACTATAGAATGCGTGCTGTATGTAGTCTTTGCCCCAAACGAAAATAAAACGCGTCACACCGAATTGGGGGGATTCATAAATTCCAGTACTTAATAAATCAGTGTCACACGAAAATTGATATGTTTTTTCATTTTCTATTTTTAAGAAAATTTTTTAATAATAATCACCCTGTATCCAGTCGTGCATCTTGAGCTTCATTACCTCCATACGATTCCTTCGAGTTGGATATAGTCAAGGATGAATTTGTTCTAGTGGTTGTATGTTTGTTTCTCTTAAATCATTCCATCAACTCGGAGAATTCAGTTGTGTTGGTGTGGGGATGGTCATAAACAATGGAATACAATGCAACAAAAGTTAGAACAAAAAAACGAAATTCCAGGAAAAAGGACTAAACTTGGAAGGAGGAGAACAAACCATCGCCACCACGTTTCATCTCACACCATCATTTGCTTGTATCTGTTTTGTGAGTTTGTGTGCAAATTTTTTTTCTACTCTCTCGTTTTTTCACCCTCCACAGGGTTGATTCCACCACCTCATACCAACCACCATCATCTATCTACATTTATACCGTTCTTGCTATTTCGCTGTCGTATCTACGACAATAAATCAAGCTGATGCATGGCTACGGCAAGACGGATTCTGCGAATGAGCCTGGCAAAGCACAACCAACCACTCAACCTTATTCTTGGCTTGGGACTATCTATCTGTCTTCGTCCCTCATTCCTGGTGGTACTTTATCTTCTTGCGTAATTTTTTCTTGCCTTTCATTCATTCATTTTCTTCATTTTCCTCATTTTGTTCATTTTGTTCACTGTAGCAGCATTCCAAGCAACTTTCTTTCTCTTAAGGGTGGCTGAGTCAGAAAGGGGCGAAAACAACAAAAACCCAACGAAAATAGGAAAAAAATATAAAGTGGCCAGGGCCAGGAGGGAATTAAATTTGCAAGGAAATTAGGTGAAACTTTTTTCTGTACAACACTTTTGTGGAATTTTTTGGAATTTTTTCGGAATTTTTTCAGAAATTCAAAGTTTCGTGAGTGGTTCCATCTCTTGCATAGAAATTGCATATTTGAAGATTTGTTCAAGGGTGAAATAAATTAAGGGTGAACTAATACCACATGCTGAGCTTATAAGGGATGATGCACTTTGCACCTAAAATTTCAAACAAAAACTTGAATAACTCATTTACGATGCAAGTGAATGAATTGTTTGTTGTTAAGATTAAAAATTTTAATCATCCCCTATTTCATTTTATTTTATTTTCTTTAACTTTCGCTAAGTGGTGGGGATTGGTTCGTGTTCCTTCACACTAATACTGTAATTTATTCCTTAAAGAATGATAAATTTCAAGACAATTTGCATGAAATATTCAAATCAGGGCAATTTGTCATTGGTTGATCTCCGGTGGGCGAAATTTGAATTCAAATATGGCGTACACCGTGGGGGTTGGTTTTAACTTTAAACTAGGGGTGAATGATGAAATTCGAAAATGATGTCCGAAACATTTTATTTTCTTTAAAAATGGTTTTATTTGAAAATCACCCTTTGGGAGATAGGTTGAATTTCCATCTTTCAAGCGCACACGATTTCCGTGGTCATAGCTGGAAAAATTGGAAATAATTTATGCGGAAAATTCGACAATTTTGATGCGACAATGCACGATGAAATTTTATTTATTGAAAATGTGTCCCAATGCATGTTATATATAGAGAGAACAAAAACATACAATCGGGAAAAGGTTAAAGAGACGTGAAGCATGAAATTTAAATTGAATCGATTTGAGAGAAATGGAAAAAATATTGAATCAAAGTATTGAATGGTATTGGGAACAAGTTGAACATACATTTCAATCGAAGTTCATCGTCAGAGGTACAAGTTGAATTACAGGGTGCATGATAGGGTGCACAACCCATATGCGGCAGGGTGGATTCAATTCAAATAAATAAATAAATAAATAGAACAAAATCGATTGCAAATTCATTCAAATATAAACAATTTCATAAATTGAAAACATATTGCCGGGAAGGGTTTGGCCGGGTTCGGGTTTCGGACCCGTTGCAAGTTGAAGGTTTTTCCTAGGAAATTGTGGATGTCGCCATTTTACATTTGCAAATATTTACATGATCAAACATGAACGAATCGAACTCGAAAATGGCGGGAATAGATTTTCAATACGATTTGCTCGTTTGTTCGTATGTTTGTTTGCTTGTTTGTTTGTTTGTTTGTTTGTTTGATGGTGGATATATGTGTATAGTATAGTGGAGTCATGCAACTGTAAAAGTCTTTTATTTATTGTTTTTGTTATTCGAATGCTTTTGAAAATGGCCGATGTCATAAATATTTATTAAGGGACAAAATGTTAATGTTCTGTTTGTTGCATAATTTACTCTTGAGATGTTTTAAATAAAATAAAAATATGTTTACTTTCTATTCAAACGAATGCACATTATTTTGTCAATCGAATGCCAATTCATTTTTCATTTACACTTGGATGCATCTTGAGTTTTATTGAATTTCTTCTGAGTTCAGTGCAAGGAGACGCGCAGTTTGTAACACAAGGCGACATTTCGTTAACATTCGTTTAAATACTGACAGGTTTCATTTCATTAGAGGGAAGGTCTTCGGAATAATGAGGGATTCTTCTTATGAAATATAACGTATTTGATGTGATATCCTTCCGTCCTTCTGTAGAATTCTGCTAATTAATTAATTAGTAACTATACATACCTATGTTGTTGAGTTCAACTGAAATTTTGTGACTTAAAGTGTGTATGTAGGTACAAACAATGACAAATTCATAGTCAAGGGATTTGCGGTACCTACATCTACATACGTGCCACAAGATTTTGGATTTGGAAAGTATAACGAAAACCTTTTTAAATTAATGAAATTAAGTGTGTCCTATGTTATTTTTTCAGCAAGTGCGAATAAAGCATTTCCATCAAAATCTTTTGCGGGATGAAGTGCTTACTTCCCAAGCAACACTTTCGATTATAATTTGAAAAGACACGAAAACAGGAAAATTTAATTAAAGCCATGTTCACATGAACTTCAAGTTTGGAGTTGTTTTGCTATTAAAATTCATACATGTTTCAACGTTTAATAAATTTTAATTTGCATCTTTTTCAGTACACCGAACATAAAGCTGATATCTACATAAAACCATACACGGTTATCCTTATATCCATGCTGGGAATGTGAAATTAACCAACAAAGAAACTGAGACGATGTTCTTTACCTTCAATTCGGAATTCCAAAAAACCCGACCGGGGGTTATATGCGAGATGAATCCTTTTACACACGAAACTAGGAGAGATGCCTTGTTAATTAGTCAACCCAAGTTAGTGCGCTCGTAATGAGATAATTAATCCTGGAAGCATCAGATTTCAGAGTTACACCAGATCCTCGTGCTTGTCCTGATCGCATGATGTGACTAACAAGATGAATACGATATTACTTGGCTTGTTGTTTGCTTATAGACAACATAATCACAGGGATACCTTCAAAAAGGACATTCTCATTCAACATGGACTCATCGCTTCTGTCTCCATCTACGTCTCAGTGTCTTATGTAAAAGCAAAGTTTTCAGGTTTTATGCGAAACTAAAGTGTTTTCCTTGTCGTATTCATTATTCCTGTTCAATAGACTATACAACTGCTAGTCCTTGAGATACTTAAATGCGCATACTAATAAAATTCATTTTCAACAGGATACAACAGGATATACAACAGGATGGATTCACATGTGTGGAAAATAAAAATTTGGAAATTTTGGATTTCGGCCAAAAGTAATGTTTTATTTGTAGCAACATCGAATTCGAGTTGGCGTTGAAGATTTGCCAGGATTTTCAAAAATAATATATAAAATATCAAATGGAATTCAAAAGGATGCGAACAAACAAGGATTATTGTGATGGGGACGAGAGACGGGGGCAAATGTACAAATGAATACAGGAACATTTGTTAACTTATCGCCGGATACATTTTCCTCAAATGGGAAATGAGGGAACAAGAGAATTAGGGGGAGGAGGGTGATGCTGCTTTTCATTTTCGAAAGTCAACTCGGCTCCAGAAAGTGCAGAGTGTCTTCGTGAATGCCAAATTTTTGCAAGGGGAGCTAGCGGGGAGAATTGTTGGGGGTGGATGCAGTAGACTGATTTATTATTTTTCCAATAGTTTATAAAGTATAGCTTCAGTGTATTGAACAAATCATCAGAAAAAAAATTTGCCACAAAATTAATTTCCAAAAACAAATTGCAAAAATTTCATTTCAGCTAAGCACAAAATAAAAAATCAAATTTCGATCGAACAAAAACCCGTTACTCCATGCACAACAACATGATGTGCGAATGTGCGTGAGTTGACATGAACGAAAGTTTGAGTTTCAATTCCATTTTAAAGATGACGCTTGAATTGTTTGAATTTGAATTTGAATTTAAATTTTGAGTTTAGAAGATGTCAGCAGAGCTAAAGAATTTTAAAAATTTTCAAATCCAAATGAATTGAATGTTTTTAAGGATTTTAGTGAATTTTTATTTAATTTAATTGCGTTAAGACATGATGAAGTCATGTTCAACTTTTGACTCATTCAGTGACGCAAGGAAAAAACACCAAAACCATATGAACCTCAAACCTTAAGAAGTGTTTAAGAGTTTCTGAGTGACATAATAAATCAACTGGAAATTACAGTGTCTCGAGAAAGAAAGAAAGAAAGTGTGTAACCATCTGGCGAGATAAGAATTGAATAAATCATTTTTTAATAAGATAAAAAAATTAAATTGTGATTGGTTGTAGTATAGGCACTTGTAGCACATGATCATAACCAGATCCAGAACGAAAATGTTCTAAAATACCATCATCGAACAAACAGCAAGAGTTAATTTCTAAAAAACATGTTCAACTTCAAAATGGCTGATGACATGGAAACCATTTTAGTATTTTAGGCTTGGAAAATGAGAAAATGAGAAAATGTCATGAATATTTTCCAACAATTCACACCTCATCCAGAATGTGTAGAGTCCTTAAAGTTCTTGTGACATTTATCATGCAATCATCATGTCCTTTTGTCCAAACAAAACTTTCTCTTCATCACACAACTTCATGATGGTTTATGGTTTAGAGCCAATTTATCTTCTTCTTGTTCTTCTTCTGCTCCTTATGAAGCCCACACTCATCTGTGACTGTTGTTAATGAAGTTTGTGAAAACTTAGTGTTAGTATAATTTACATTCATTCATTCGTTTCAAGATGGATGTCATTTTTCGGAGACAAACATGACGACTCCTTGGAACTTCCTCTTCTTGAGTACATAGATATAGTTGGAAGTGCTTCGAAGTGCTTCGAGATTCTGCTCCTTTCGGTTGTCATTTTAGTAACTTGGTTATGAAGCAGTTAAGAGCCATATTGCATATACACACGTGTGTCACAATTACTCTACTCTCACACACATTTACGTTTGGGCTTGTGTCGCGTCTGTTTTAACGGAATTATTTGGCAGTAAAACAGGTGGGCAATAACAATTTCCCGTTATGCATGACTTCACTACCGGAACCAGTGCCAGACACTTGGATTCTGGGATTTGGAAAACCCCAGAAGAGACTGAACAGATTCTGTATATAATTACAGGGTAACGGACAAAATCCAGATTATGGATTATGAGGCAATTATTTATGCTGCAAACCAAAAATTCTGGAGCACTGGGATGATGTTTATTAGTTACCTACTGTTAGTTTTTGCGTAATCATTAATGAGACAATGAAGTGGGTGACATTTACTTCACTTTGATTCGATAGACGAGTCACAATTGTTTGGGGAATGTTTTCCAGGTTTTGGAGCGATTTAAGTTTTAGTAATTCATTCCACAAGAGTAGGATTTTTGAAAAATTTCCCACGATGACATCGAGTCATGTTGCGTCATGTTGCGTCATGTTGCGTCACGAAGGGAATTTTCCGCATTTTTGAACCCATTTTGTATGAAAACCTTTTCAAATTCTACTTAAAATTGAAAATGTGGAGTGTTTGAATTGTAAAAAGTAAAATTTACCGAGTCAAGGTGATATTAATTCACGTTGAGCCATAAACCGAAGTCACGTTGCGTCACGAAAGGGTTTTTCTGAATATGACGGTGTTGTCCTGTGTCACAAATTGTAGAAATTTCAAATTTCACGAAAGGGTTCTTCTGAATTTGCCGGGGTTGTCCTCTCAAAGTCTATGTAAGTGCTAAAAACTGTCACAAATTGTAGAAATTTCAAATGAAAGTCGCATTGCGTCGCGTTGAGTCACTGAAAATTGCCAAAAATTCATCCCAATAATCAAGAATTCAAGCAATTCGATTGCAGACAGCCTTTTGCTTGTAGACATAAAATTTTCACGTTGAAAATCCACAAAAAGAAGAATTGCATGCAGACGATGCAATTTGCAGAACAGTCAAGTGGAATTTTTTTTTAAAAATGTTCTTTGGAAATTCACCAGAAAAACGGAAAAAGTTAAAAAATATAAAAAAAAAACTAACTGACAAAATAATATTTTTACCAGGGCACCCAATAAATTTTGTCTGTTCAATATTGTTTCACGCAATATATCATGGATGCATTCGTCGTTTATGCACGCCCAGACAGAATGAATGCATCCAGGGACAAGGATGCACCCTAAAAAGGGTTTGAGTTGAATAAAGGTACACATACATTCACATGAAGTTGCATTCTGTGCGAGTGCATCAAAACTACACAATTTCCATATAGATATAACTCATAGACTCGGAACAGTTGCAATTGCAAAATGTCGGATGGTGCAGAATCACAAAATTTGGAACTTCGTTTTTCGGATGGCTTCCATCGAGTAGGTATACATTGAGTGCACATTGAGTGCATTGAGTGCATTCAATGTATCTACGCAAATTCACTGGAATCAGAAACAAAACAAAAAAAATGAATTTATAAATTTGCACAGGAAACTCTTGCATGCGGCCGGACATTGAAGATTTATGGGTTGATCATGTGTCCATGTGTTTGTATTCACAAACCACCCTCAATGCAAACTCAATGTGAATTCAATGGTCAACCCTTTCCTCATCAAAATCCTGACCCAGCATGAACTGCATTCAAGTGGATGTTGAATTATTTTAAATTGCATTTTCATACATTTTCCACGATGCATCAAAATTACAAATAATCAATGCATTGTTTTGCATCACAATGCGATGTGACCTTTGACACGCGATTAATCTGGAGTTCGTGAAAACTTCAATTTCGATTAATTATCGCAAATCAATCAAATTGAAGGTACTTGGTAGGTATTGAAGGTCAACTATTCAACTCGTCGCGTTCAACCGGAAGGAAGTCACTTACAAAATTGACAACAATCGGAAAAATTAATAATACAAAAATCGTGTTAAGCTCCACCTTCGTCACATTCGAATGTTCGGAGAACTGCAACCAAAACAAACCTGACCACACTCAATGAAACTGAGAGTGTGAACTTTTTGTTTTCGCTCTCTCGAAATTTTTTTGTACGTTTTACGACCTCATTGGACTATAAAGGGAAATCGTAAAAGTTGGTAGCACTGACTGACGTACGTACAAAACCCGTAAAACGATAGGCTAGACGTTCGTTGTTCGTAATTGTGACGTTTGAGACGTTCGTTGATGGTTGAGGGTTGATGGGGGTGGTGGTGCTGGTGGTGATGTTGTCGAATCATGAATTGAGTGTGAATAAAAGTTTTTGTGTTTGAAAGACACTATAGCGGCACCAGGCACCCGGTACCCGGTACCCGTTACCCGTAATTACCCGGAATCCTGATTTGTCATAAAAATAAAACCAACTGTTGATCGTCGTTTTACGACACAAAGTAATGGCCGCATAAAATTTGAGTGGCAATTTTTTGACGGGGTTGATGATTGTTGGCCACCCTTTTTCCTTGAGAATCATCTTGGTGTTCTAAAGTCGTTACCGCTACTTTTATGGGCAGTAAAATTAAACAGCTATCATGTGCTCTTTATCCTGTAGACTTGTAGCTTGTCTGCAAGGTGTCTGGTACTTTGACGGCCATTTTTACGACCTACTCCAATTGAGTAATCGACTCAAGTGATTTCTTTGGAGCTTTGAAAGCTTCAACATTTTCACGACAGAAAAGATAATTCAGACACTTAACACAGGAGGGGTGGAGCGAGGGAATGCATTCAGGAGAAGATTAATTCTCTACGAAGTGCACGAGTTATGGTCATGATGAACAATGCACAATTCCTTTTGTTCACCCTGTGAATCTTTGGTTTACAAGAGAAAATTTTAATTAACGTTTCCTGTACTTCCTTGAGGGGTGTATTGTTATCAACGGGGAGGACTTCATTTCGAGGTACAAAGGTTTGAACATTCCGTTACACTTTTGAGTTTTAGTAAATTTAATCCCAGCGTGAATGGGAGGCTTGCGGTGAGATGGAAAGTTCCTATTTTGGAAAAGAACCGCAAATTTATGAGAGATGAAACAGGATCGGACAAGATCCTGAGAGCAATTGTTGTATGAAAAAATTAAATTTAATCCTGTGTGCTTCATAACATGATGACGTTGAGGAGAATATTGGTGCGGAATTGCATTACCACAACATTGTGAGACAGCAGAATTCTCTTGTTTAAACAAATATGTTCCTTGACATAACTGAATTGATCTCCCAAAATCTCATTGAGAAATACGCAAGTGAAAGAAAGTTATAGACATTTTTGTAACGGTACCCGCATATTTATATAAGCCGGTTTCTGTTCAATTCTCTTCTGTTGTGTTTTCTGAACTTGTACAGCAAATATTCCAGGTTCTACTTGTCCGATATGAATAAATCAAGAAGAAATTGATTCTTTATTTAATGAATTTGACTGTACTTATATTTACGGAAGTCTTAATAGCTATTCCTTGTTTTATAATGTAACCGTAGTTTTCATTTTGTCTGAACTTTCAAAGAATGGCACGATGGAAAAGGGAAAATAATATTACAAAAATATTGATTTCAAAGAACGCCATCTACTCAAAGTCAATTCAACAAAAGAGGCTTATAAACCACGACGTATAAGTTCCTTATAATTATCAAAAAAAGTATCACATCTCACAAAATCATTACAACGATATACAGGAATGTAGTTATACTTACCTATTGTTTCTTGATTTGAAAAGGATAGATGTCCTTAAATTTCAAGTGACAATGATGGAGAGAAACTTTTTAATTTTCCAGCGAATTGTTTCTGTTTTTGATTTTGTATGAAAATCATCATTTTCGAAATTGATTAACAGAAATTTGATAAATTGGTTTTGGTTTTCCTGTGAAGTATTTCCTAAGAATCTCTGTAGCAGCAAATATAACATCTCAATTTGTTCACATAATCGATTACCACACCCGCAAATTTCACAAGATAAGAGACACTGTCTTTATCTAAACTCAAAATCAAATAGTCCGAAATGATTTATCCGAAGCACTTAACAACACACGAGATACAGATACAGAGATACACTATTATTAACAAGTGTTTGTCAGGTCATCAATAACTTTATCGTGTCGTTATTGATTACGGAATAATAATAATTTTATTTTATATAATTTTTTTTTTAAATTCACTTCCAATGAATTATTCCGAATTTTGAAGATATTCACCGAAACAACATTTTCGGACTAGTGTTTAACGGCCTGAGCTCGGAGTTTATTATTATTCACTTTATTACACCAATAACTCATTGCTTTGTTTATCTATGATCTGGAATATGAATTTAATTCATGTCTCAATTACGTGCACATTCACGTGGCGAGCATTTTTTATAAAATTACACACGATAACAAAAAACAAAAACATGCTTCACGTGGTCAACAGGCGAATACCCGGTGTCGTAAATTTTGGAATTTCAGACGTGTGGGTGTTCTGAATTTGCCACATTTTTTTGCATTTTAATATGTATTTTTGAATATGCAAAAATATGAGAAATATGAAAAATTTGAATATGAAACAAATTTTATTTCTGTTTTCGCACATTCCTCACACGTGCAACGACTTGGAACAATTCAAGTTTTGATGAAAACAAAGTCGCGTGGTGTCGTGCTGTCAGGACATCTTGACAAGAAAGTGCAACAGAAACAATAACAACAGAAAAATGCATCCAAAAAATATGAAAAATTTGCAAATAAATTCAAATTCACACACGCACAGGGTGTTTTATGGCTTCCGGTGAAATTGTCTCTAGTTCCAGTGCTTGTAAATGGAAAAATTATAAAAATCCTGATTCTCGTATCCTTGCCAAGCGGACATCTTTCCGGCTAGACAAAAGGAAATTTCTACTATAAACTGGGTCAGACACTCGACTTGAAGGAAGATGAAAAACAATTTATTGCTTTGCATATTTTATTGCGTCTTGTAAATCATAATCCGGATCAAGTTTTATTTACTGTACTGGAAGATATGAGATGCCACCAGGAAGGATCAGAAGGACCTCCTTGTGTTTTATGTGATTTCTAAGCGCCGCGTGATTTTTTCAAATTTTCACCGAGTCCGCATATTGCCCGGAAGGAAGTAATTCCAAGACGCCAAATTGAGACATTTGCATGTGACTCATTTGAATTACAATTAAATTAATAAAAGAAATTTCAAAAATTTCATTCGCTTTTAAAAGAAACTTTTTGCATAAATCACCTTCTTGTGAAGAAATCGAAAATTGCTGTCTAATAAAATGCTAAATTCATGATATGTCGAATCAACACACGAGTAACATGGTTAGGGAGTGTCCTTTTGTGAGGATTGACCCAAATTTCTTTTACTTCCAAGGATTCATCTTGTTTCGAATGAATGTAACAATTTGACGACACGTTGTGGGCGAATCCTTGCAAATGTCAAATATCGAAATTCCGAAATCGAAGAAAATTGGAACAAATAAGCAAAACAAAATGCAAATAAACCAAAATCCTTTTTATACGAAATACACGTCTTACGAAATGTCTTAAGGAATTTCTTGAAGAATGTTTTGAAGAAATCGAAAAAGGGAAGCAAAGCCTATAAATATGTATGTAGATATGTATGATATGGATGAAAAGCAGTTGCGTGTTCTTCCTGACTATATGGCGAACAGGATTAGACGGAGGAAATTCAAACTTGGAATCCATAAAAAATTCAAAGATGTCTCGATTGTAAAGCACCAACACGTGACTAGTGACTGGAGCCTGAATAAACAGAAAATACAAAAAGACAAGGAAGTTAATAAGAAGTAGAAGCAGAAGAAGAAGAATACAACCACAATCATTCTGAGTTTGACATGCTCCTGAAGTTGTTTCAATTTCAATATGCGGCTCCTGTCTTCCCTCGAGTGTTTTGTTAAAGCAATTCCCGAATTTACGATTTGTTTTGATGTCTTTACGATTATGGCTCGTTTACAGAACATAAAATAACATAAAATTTGCCATAAAAATTGTGGGACTCCCATGTCATCTTGATGGTGGTAACCAGATCCGATGTTATGTTTGTCTTCATTGGGAATCGGAAATCTTGAATCATTGGCACGCGTAGGTGGTGAATTTATGACGCAATGATTTTGAAGACTTTATCTGATTTTGCTCGACGAGATTCTCAATGATACATGCAACACTTTTTCGACTAATTAGCATTGCAACTAATTAAAACAAATCAACGCAGTTGTGCAAAATTAACAATCTATCAAATTAACACGATCCGTATGTTTATCCACAATTAAATATATGAGCCGTCTTTGTTTGTTGTATGCAGAACTATGACATGCCATATATTTATCGAGTGCAAGTCCCGATTGTTCTTTTATGACTTTGAAGTTGCAGTCGAAAACGATTACCAAAGGAACACGCCTTTCGCTGCAGCATGAGACTGACGCGGTGTTGGTCGGTTTTCATGAAGACTGTCATATCTCAGAAAATAACAATTCGAGTAAATGAGATTTAAAGTTTCGCTGTGACTCTGTAACGGCATTTTTTGTGAATGCCAATTCCGCAACACCACACATCAATTTTGTGATCTAATTTAGTGAAAAAATATCAACTTTTTTGATCACCTGTGACTTTCTTCTGATTTAATTATCCTTTTTGTGGTAATTGCAATTTCGTAAGATCAGTTTTATTCTCACTACGTAATCTTAGTTAATAAAATTTTTAAGTTTTTTTAATTTAATTGAATTGAATTGCACAAGTGGAATTTGGTTAAATTGAATTGCACAATTCCAAAGTGGATGTCCACCTTGATACCAGCTAATAGTGACACGAGGTTAAAGAACAAAATGTTCCGATGCACAAACGAGTGCCGATGCAACAAGGAAAAATGCAATAAGAACAAGAAGAAGAAAATAAGAGGTACAGCAACAACAACAACAACAACGAGGAGAAGAAGAAGAAGAAAAAGTGCATCTCAGACAAATGTGCATGACTTTCGCACATTTGGAGCGTTTGCTGGAGCCTCGGCCGCCCAACCATTGAACACGTGATTGGAAAAATTTTTGTTTTTGTTGTTAATGTAGTGTGGTATATCCTCTGATGGCATTTAATTCTGCTTACGTGAGCTCCATCTAGGAGGGACGGAGGAAACCCATTAATCCTCCGGGATCTTGTCGATTTCGATTGAACGTTTCCGCGGTGAAGGTGGAAGACGTGACTGTTCGCGAGGAATTTTTTCATTTCCTCCACATTTCTTACAGAGATCACTGGCGGTGATGTTGGTGATGTTAGACAAGTGCTGGATTGCATTGTCTGCTTGTTACCACGATGCAAGCTGATAAAAATGTTTCGATCATTTATGTAATACGTGAATGTAAGTTGCGCACGCACTCAAACAGGTGCAATTATGATAAGTCGTGTTATTTTCCTATTGTTATTTTCCCAACCACTGTAATTACCTCATTGTATCATTTTCACAAATTGTCCTCTATCCCCCCCAAACTCAAGTACAACACATCAAAGTTCAGAACACCCGCAGTTTTTCAACAATTGACAATTGATGTCGAATTAATCACAATTCCAGTGAAATTGAGTTATTACCAAAAACGAGGGAAATTTATTTAACAACCCATCAAATAACACTTCAATTAACACTAATTGCAGCATCTTGTTAACTTTGGGTAATGTGTTCCGTTGACTTGTATCTGTTCATCTAAATTTTGAAGTTAATCTTCAAGTAAATAACAAAAACAGCAGATAAGACATTTAATTATCCTGCGAAGGACTCGGGAATCCGTGGGTTAATTTGAATTTTACATAATTTGAAAGCAGTCTCAGTTAAATGGAAGTTCTATGCAAATCGGAACGGAACAGAGTAAGGAATTTAATCAATTCCTCGAAACATATGGAACCACGAATAAGTTTCGATTTACAAAATCACAAGTTTATTTATTAAGTTCATAAATAAAGGCGTGAAACAATAAATGACTCGTGGATGTGCAAGAAATCCAGCAAGAACATTGTTATTATGTAAATTGCTTTATTACCTCAAACGACCATAATAACACCTTTTTCCGAGTGACCATAATTCGCACGATACACTCATAAAAATGGGTTCGGGTTTAAGTGCCTTCGATAGTGGGTAATGCTTATGGTGTGACCAGGAGAATAAAAACGAAACGAAAATCAGGTGCTCCAGGTGATTCCATTGGGAGTGAACACTTCAAAATCACTTCATCTTTGGAATTGTCCCGGCACCAAACCCTGGGAAGGAAAATTTACTAAACTGTTGAATGTACAAAGGTTTTTGGCCAGTTAAAGGTTTTGTGTTTGTGTTGTTCTGCCTCAAATGTACACTGAAGGGTTGTAAAATGGGTTATTCGAACCATCATTAGACCTTTATTGTTATTTGGTGGAAACAATGGTTTGTTTACATTTTCCACTGGTCAATGGACCTTTCTGCTTTATTCGAACTTTATTGAGTACGAAATGGTTGGTACATGTTGAACTTCCGTTTCATGTTTTACGATAGACGTGTATACCTACTATACTTGGCATTTTGGTGGTCGATTAATTTTTAACCAAAACAATGACCGTTTCGGACATTTGGACAAATTCGGAATTTTCCAATTTTCCACAAATCCAACATTTATACTTATGATTCTCAATTTTATTGGCGTGTTGAGAGCGACAAACCGAACAAATCATGTTGTAAATGCAAATTAATTGAATCCTCATTGATTGTTTCCGCTCACAAGGACATTCGTTTAACTTCTAATGGAAAGGACTCCTTGCTGTCCCAATCCTTTCAACTTCAACTCGACGACGTTAACCGAATTCTACTAATTATCTCATTACACGCTTTATTATCACTACGATTAAGTGCGACAATTCAGCTCAATTTCTATTGAACAACTCTTGCGTGTATTGCGGAAATAGTTGTCACATTCTCAAATTTATTTAAGAAAAATTAGTTATTATTTATGAATTTTGATTTCTGGATATATTACAACAAGTATTAGAGTATAAGAAAAAAAAACCTCTCACGATTTTTCAACAAAATGGCGGTGTGGTGGTTGATGAAAAGATCCTTCTATTTTGTGATGAAAGTTCAGCTGTAGTTCGCAATTTTCAATCCAGAACAAAAAGTCAAATTTTCTTGAAAATGAAATAAGTAAGTCTGAAAGATTTTGGAAGAATTTTTCAAAAATTTTAGTTTTAACAGAAATGGCGTCAATATGAATGAAGCAAACAATTTTATGAAAAAATCACTTATAAAATCGGTAAATTTCAAAGTATCAAGAATATCTCAAGTTATGTTATATATAATTTCATGATTAAATAGCAGTTAAAATTTGAAATTACTCGATTGAAAACCAGAGGCGCTAGTTGATTGCAAACCTTGAAAAACAAAATTTCGAGAAAAACGCGTTTGAAGTTTCAAAGTTCCGAGGAAGTTCTAATGACTGCACTCGGATAATTGTATTTTTGAACGACTTACAAATAATTTCTGGTGATCAAAGTTAAGAATGTTATTTTTGAATATTTGGTGGAGTAAATGAGGTGATAATAAAAAAATTGGGAAAAATATACCATAAGGCGATATTCTGTCTTAAAGATTTCTCGAAGACACAAGAGTGAGTAGTGTTTGCTTGATATTTTTTGAAGTAAACAAATTTTGAAGGAAGCGGAAAGAAACACTTTGTGACTCAAAATAGCCTCCACCGTGTGACTTAATCAGCATTTCCATTTCGAATTTATCATTTCAAACTGGCGCCCTTTCCAACTAGCGAACTTCCTCCAAAATCGTCTGGTTACGTAATTACCAGAAATGCTAGCAACGGTGAAAGTTTAGAGTTTCTTGTTATAGAAATATCCCCTCACACCCTCCCAACCCCTTAGCGAAAACATTGAAACTGACTAAACAAACAAAACCCCGACCAGGTTAAAAAACAAAAATATATTTGACTACGAAAACTCATTCGTCACGCGATATTGCAAGTGATTAATTTGCCTCTGACGCGATAAGACCAGCCCGTCACCCGTCACCCGTCACACATTGGAGGCCCATGACACGTTGCCCGTTCAAACAATTTCCATGTGAGTTCCGTGTGACAAGAAGGTAATCAGGTAAAAAGCATTAGAAGGAGCACCGAGCCACACAGAACATGGTAGTGAAACTTTCACGCATTTGTCAAAATGTCGTTGTAGACACTTTTCCGGGGGCGCAAAAATTCAACCAATCAAATATTCACGGAATTAGGTATGACCTAAAGGTATATATACCTGGGGGCAAAAAAGGTTAGTCTTTGAAATGTGAAATTACATAATTTTTGCATAAATGATTGATCCTTCAAATGATTGGAGTGGCGTTATTGCGACACTGAAGGCTCCTGTACCTAATCTTGAAGACGTTCCATTAAAGACATCTGCCATTTGGAATTTGGAACGTGATGGAGACACACATTCCACGTGTGATAAAGGACGAAATTTTTTCCGAATGTTATCAGAGCAATTTTTGTTCTTCCTGCAACCCTCTGCCTGTCGATGTAATGATGTAAATGTTCACATCAATTTACAACCCGTTACGGTGTTCATCATGAATATATCAAGTCATCAATTTTGTGACAATGTTAGATAGTGAGAAACTTAAGAAAACCATTTTTTTATGAATATTTTATCTCAAGGAGGTGATTTACATGCAAAGTGTCTTGAATTTTTTGTACGAAAACTTCTTGGAATGTCTTCCTTGAATGAAATGCGGATCGAGATAATCTCGTTGGAGTTATCGACATCTCGAGATTGTGTTAATGAATGTGTTGAATGGAAATCTTCGTTTTGAGTGGTTTTGTCTCTTAAATCAGCAAAACTTTCTAAACTTTAAAGTTTTCCTTCAGGAATGTCCAGAATGTTTCGTTTTAATTTTGTTACTAAATTTGCATCTCCACATAAACGTTAATATCTCAAAAACAAAAAGTGCTACAAACATAACTAATAATTCTTTAGAAAAATTAAGATTGTCGTTAGATAATGTAGATGAATTGTATAGATCCAACAATTGGTTCGAAAGTTATAGCAGTTTGAAAAATATCAATTTTGTAAAATAGCTTTGGTCAAATTCAATCGCTTGTAATTTCTCACAGAATTGATCAAATTCAATCAAATAAAAACCGTAACAAACTATGAAGTTATTCCTAAATTTTGTTAGTTCATAGCATATACCTCACTATAACAGAACGGTTTGTGCCTTGATATCAAATATTTTTGGTTACCTATTAAAATGACATCTTCAATATTTTTAAAATTGCATCACAAATTATATATTGATTTGAATTTCAAGTTATACATCATTTAGAGTATAAAATGAAGATTTAAATTAAATAATTTGGTTCAATTTGGGTTACGGATTGAGGAGATATAAGGGGTTGAATTTACGAAAATTGATATGTGATGATAACTTTGAATTTAACGAAATCTCCAAGTTCTTTTCTTCAGAAGTGTATGTTTGTTTTGTATGAAATTGTAATAAACAGATATTTAATGCTATTTTAACATTATGGTTTTGTGAAACTTACTGACAAATGAAATGCACGTATCCACAACTTCTTCAGATGATTGAAAAGGCAGTACCTACTCACATCCGAGCACCTGTAAACCTTGAATTAACAAAATCTAAAGCTTTGCAGTGGGTGAATTGGAACAGCAACAAACAACCGAAAAAACCATTTAACCTTTTGCAATACAAAACCAATTTATTTGCATCCCACACGATCTGTCAAAGTGTACCTAATCCAAACTAATATATATATTTCGCATGTGCGATCTATTACGGTTTTAAGTAAGAAATATTGCGGAAGATTAGCAGGAAGTATCATGTTACCGAAATGTTTGTTTTTCCTAGAATTAGTTTCTCACGATTTTTTGATGTTGTAAGGAATTATTACAACGTGATGATGATGAAATAAGTGAATTTCTACTTAGGTTGTCATTCATTTTACTGTGGCAATTCATTGCACAAGAGGTTTTAGGTCGAAACCTTTTCGTATTCACTGCATGTCGGCCATTCTCTGATGGCATCACTTGCGAAACCATAGGTACGTGAAATTCCAAAAATGGCATTTGCAAAATTAGAAACAAAAAATGAATTCCCTCTGTTCCCTAGTTAATTTCAGACAGCTCAAGATTCTTAATGATTCTGGGTACGGGATGTCCTTGGCATCTCATGAATCAGATATCAGTCCGATTCGTGGTGCAGATAAGATTCAAGCGACGACTTTCGACTTTGACATCGAGACAAAACATGAATAAATCATTTAATCAATGCCCGAGAGTTGAAGAGACAATTAAAAACGAGGTTCCATCATGAATTCAGGTTTTCGGAGAATTTAAGTCCCGTCGGAAGCCTGTACCCGTCGGATGAATTCAAGAACTTGAGATTCATTCGAACCCAGACGAAGGTTCACTCCTTGGAATACAATAATTCATGCCGACGGTTGAATGGATCCATCATCAGCGCCGGAAAGTCTCCACCAAAGGAAGACAGGTATCCCCAGAATTGTGTTGACAGTGTAACACGCGCAGGAACTGAACTGAATCCAAAAGCCGAGAACCAAGAAGAGAAACCAACTCTTCAAGTGCAGCACTACCATCACCAGACCAGAAGCAGCAGCATAGAACCAAAGGAATAAAGTGGGAAAAATTATGTAAACTCAGGTGAGTCAAAGTGGAACGGTTCCATTGAGTCGAGAATCGAAGCATGGAGAATCAATGGATTGCCCATAAACTACTGAAAACTATCGATTATAATCATTCGCTCGACTTGCATTCATTCGGTGCAGTTCAAAGTGCATGAACGTACCCCCATTGCCCCCCAGAATCCCACGTACCTACTATGACTTGGACAAAATAAAAACCAAATGAAATTTCAAGTGAAATTGAAAGGAGTCATCGATGCATTTTACGACCTACTGAAGTGCATCGCAATCAGATAATGAGAAATGCATTTTATCGATTTACGAAAACATTTTAATCCAAGATAATTAAATTGTTTAAATATTTTTAATTTTGTTTTTAACATTTTAACATTTAGCAAGCAATAAATCCTCAAATAAACGAACTAGGCGAACGTCCTTGTTGGATTTTATTTTATATTTACGTTCAGTATTAATGTGTGTATTAGAATATTTGTGTTGTGTGAGTTTTAGCAGTTTCCACTAGGGGTAGAGGGTGCGTTCCACATTTTCGCCCAAAAAAAAAAAAATATATCTAAATGGGAATATTTCTTGTGTGTGCGGCAAAACAACGTAACCTCCATAAATCTCTCATTCATCTTACATTTTTTCTCATTTCTCTTATATAAAACAATTTTTTTTCCTTCTTTTCTTTAAGAAATTTCCTTGGAAACACTTGCCTTCATTTTCTCATCTTCCCGAAAAGGAAACTTTCATCATGGCGCAGTCCCTATACTTTCTCTATTCACATTTTTTTCTGTTATTCTTTTTCGGAGGCATACAAATGGCCTGGCAAACATTCACACGTACCCCAATGTCCCCCACCCAACCCCATTCCCAGACTCCACTTCGCGACGCACATAAATACATCCGGTTCGCACATAAATACACTTTTCTTTATTTTCCCTGTTTTCCACTCGCATTTTCCAAAAAAAAAATATAAAATTTTTTTCAGGTTTTTCTTTCTTTTTTCCCTTTTACCCTCCAGTTGTTGTTGTTGTTGTTGTTGTTGTTACTGTTTTATTTTGATACTTTCTACATTTCTCCCTGTGCCCTGTGATGTATGAGTGGGTCCCGAAATTTATTTTCTACCCTAACATTAATCTCACTTATGTCCCACCATTGATTATATACTTGCTTCCACATGACAGATTTTCTTTTGATTAAAAACTGAACATCGGCATTTGGTCTTGTATATAATTTTCCTCGTTCGGCGATTTTACCCGTTTTGCCCATAACATTATTTTTAACATTTAATTCTCGAATAATTCTTCCTGTCCAAACATATTAAAAAATTAAATATTTTCCTCCTTCGTACAGGAAGCATTCTAGATGCAACTTGACTTATAGCCCTTTTCGATCAAAGGACGAAGTGTCTTTGAGGTCTGGGGAAGGTATTTCTATTTCTGGTGTTTTAATGAGAAGGAATCCAGCATAAAGCAAGAATTTGCGGATAAAATGCTTCAGAAATATGTACTGAAAATAGCTGTGGTGCATTTATGCGAAATTTTCTCAAAAATCTGAAGAAAATTCAAGAAAATTCCAGTACAAATTTTGTAACGCAACAAAATGCTTTGAATCTACTGCACGCACCAGAGTTGCTGCATATCGATGACGTTCAACCTTTGCGTCAAATGGATCCTCTCCAAAAATGCTTTATGGCCGTGTGGCGGAGAAGCCGTGCACACATTCGTAAATCACACATGAAATTCGATAAAACATCCCCCACACAAACGAGCAACTCATCAGCCATTAATCATTCACTTTGCTCTTCGCCCTCATAAACAAAAATTCAATTGTCTCACTCGCATGCGAATGAGAGATTCTCTCCCACACGAACAAAACGATTCACTTGCTCCGAGTGGTGTTTTTCCCCAAGCACACGGTTCTCACATAAATTCCATCTGAAATTCACTCACACACATTCCTGTGTGTCACTCTCAAGCATGAGGAAATGAATGGAGTCACACCGTAAGTCCGGCCTCTTCACAAAATGCTTTATTGCTTCGACCAATGCTTTATTACTTTCACCTACATTCGCATTCACACGCATTGGATAGCGGAACGTTTGAAACAAGTGGAATAAGGACAGGCAACAGGCAATAAGTCTCCGCCTATTGCGGGTGACTTAAGTTGATGGAATTTTATTTGTATCGCTGTGCTCCTTCAACGCACCAGTGTGACGAGTTACGCTATATAAATACGAATTCGTGAAAAAACATAAACTACAGGGGAAGTCAATAAAAACTGGAAAAACGGAGAAGTACGGGAGAAAAAAGAATTTCTGCACGTGGTAGAGTGGAAATTTATGGGCGTTAGAGGGAGACGGAAGATGTGTGTTTTGTTTTAGGTTTTTTTTATGTTTCGTTTTGACTTGTTTATGGGCGTTTACGATGCGGAAAGAGATTAATGAGAGATTTTTTTTGAATTTGAAACGAGAGAGAGATGACAGTGATAGAGCTATACCGACGGCTGTGGTGTGAATGCGATGCGAATATGTTCTCATTTCTGATCGTAACTCATGCAAGAATGTGTTGTTTGAACTTGAAAAGTGTGCGTCGTATTTATGAGGACAGGCGGATGCTTTATTGCTCGAGGAGATTTGAAACGTCAAACGACGCAATCGTAAACTATCGGATGACACACTTCTTGCTGCACATGTAGTGGTGAATCGTATTCGACTCACACACCCTTCCAAGCAAATGTGACACTCCAGTTGACCATGTCCGACGTTCAACCGTTCGTAATTCGATCATGACAAATGCGTGCGACGGCCAAACGTTCGTTTCGTTTCGTTTCAATTTTTGTTCAACTCTTATTCACTTTTTTATTCCCTTGTGGTCGTTGAAAAATTTCATCCCAACAGGGTGGCACAGCCATTTTCCCAGCTTGATGGCAGTTAAACGTGAAATTAATTAATTGTTCACTTAATTTAACGATAATTTTTCGTTCCATGGAATAGTTTTTGATTGATTGCATCTGATGGCATTATGCATCTCTTTCCAATACATTGCTGCTGGGTGGATGGTGTGCAACAGAACACTGCGCCGCCTGCATGTGACATTTATAACGATTATTAACTGATTCACTCTGTGGTGTTCCAAGCTTTCCGCTATTTAATCACTTTGACAATTTAGAGGTGAAATGTTTTTTATTTGAATTTTAATGATCAATTTGAAATTCTCGAAATTCCTCTCAAGCAGACTCGAAGGAGAGGCCTCTCAAAGCAGGAGGATCAATCGAAGGATCCGTTGAAATGAATTCTTTCAATGCGAGTTTGAAAAATCTAACGCTGTGCGTTTTTGAAGCATGTGTGTGCGTTGGAGTGCGTTGCTTTCGTTTTACATTGAAGAAAAATGGTTTTCATAAGTAACAATTTGCGTTTCTCGATTTTCGTTTTGAAAATTACAAAAATTTTGCAAAATTTTTATAAATCGAAATTAATCAGTTTTAGATGAATGAAGTGACGTGGAATAAATCAATCAGTGGAAGTCTTTGATTTTGCTGAATATTCATATGAACCGGACGAATGTTAAAAGTGAAAAATGAAATTTATGAGCTTAAATATGAAAAATTTTTGATTTTCGAGAGAATTATGAAAAAATATTTTATTTTCACGTGATTTATGAGATGAAATAACCGAATGTAGAGGAAGTATTGCGAAATAGATGTAAGTTTCTTATAGACAAAACTTTCGTTTCGGAAAAAATCCAATTCCGAAAAAAGCACTTTCCATCAGTATTTGAACGACGAAGGTCTCCTTTGTTCACGAAACATTTGATACCTCGACAAGATGATATCGAAACGAAGCGAAGCTTTCGTGTGTGTTCGAAAGATATATCTACCACACACGTACGCCAAGACGTACAACGTCTTAAAGATATACAGCATCGAAAGAATGATTTATTAGCAACAATAATGCATACGGCTGGACGATTTATGAATTTATATGTGTCATTTAGAATACTTTGCTCTTGATACTGGTATATCTTGAAGAAAGCGCAAGGGTGAGGACATCTTGAGGAAATAAAAATCGACAATTGAGGGTAGGAAACGTAGATATACCTACCTACTTACATGTATATGAAGGGGACAAACGTTCGGATCCTTTCACAAATAGACCATGTACCATTGAGCTATTGTGGATTCTTTGTGCTCATTTATATGACTAGCACAATTTCACTCATTCATCATATTAGGATTTATATATCGATGGTGTTCTTTCTTATTTTTATGAATTCTTCTTAACCTGGAACGTGCTTGTCTGCACGGAATCGAGTGAGACAATTTTTGCCTTAATCTCAATCCTACACTTGATCCTTCCGCACCTGATCATAATTTTCCATTTCATTTCATAAAAACAAACTTAGAGGTTTTCATAGATTTAAAAATTCCGACTTGACACTATCACGATAGAATTCAAGTATACTTAAATACTTGAAGGAGAAAAGGTGAAACATCACAAAAACGAAAAAAAATATTTTCTAAATAACGACCAACCCCAAGGCGATGAGATAATTTTATTTTTTAATTCTCCACAACATACGGACCGAAAAATTCCCTACGTTTCCCATTAATTACCATGGAGCAGTGTCCTTATGACCAAATAATTTAGTAAATTCGTTATCAACCCTCACGGAAAAATAAGGGTTGAAAAAATTCACAAATTTATAAGACACCAAATCTGATAGGGTGGACATAAAGTACATTTGTGTAATTTGTTTGGCAACAAATTCCGCTAGGTATGCGATAAAACAAATCTTTTCTCAAAGAAATAAGTATTCGACCTTGTCAGTGTCTCAAGATGAATAGAGTCGTCATTCCAAACAATTCCCAATCACCGTAACTTTCTAATTGACTATTGTTCCAAGTCAAACAGAAAAAAATTCAGTTCCTATCAAACAAGACAATTGTCATAAATCACTTAAAATTAGTTGTGACTTGAATGAGTCGTTTTAAAAATAAACATTTAAAAATATCCAAATCGTTTCTTTAGCTTTTAATCTTAACGAAATCTTAAAGACAATTCAACGGAAAGTTTTTTGATTTGTCTCATACTCAGAAGTTACACAAAACTTACGTTGAATTATGATTTCCACTAGTTCTAATTTACAAACAGCGACAATAAATAAATCTTCATGTGACTAATTCTTGTTAAAATTCTTGCAACGCAAAATAACGTCTTTGAAGACGATAACCTGAAAATGAATTAAAAATAGAAAATTAAATTTTTTGATTTGTCTAGACTTCACGGAGCATAGGAAAAGTCATTTGCGACCAATGACATGGTTTTTGTTATTATATCTAGTCTTAAACACACAACCAGTTGAAATGAAATTGAATAAAAAATTGAAAGTAAAAAATTTCATTTAACCGGTCAAAGGTGTGATTTTCATTTTTATTCCATTTATTCATAATCTAACTCAAGATCTTTCTCATTTTTTTTGAGAAAAAGTATATATGAAAACTACAAAAAGAAACTGTACTAAAGAATAGTACTACACGTATTCCATGGAACAGCTTGATGTAAACAAGACCAAAGATGTGATCATAAATCTTTGGTTAAAATGTTTGTTCAGAAAAATCTGTGATTTATATATTTTCAGTTTTGAGTTTTTTTTAACAAAAGACAAAAAGAAGTTCCCAAAATAAAACATTTACTCACCTGAAACCTGATTTTCAAAAAATACCTTAAAACTTAAAAGTGAAAAAGTGAAAAAGTGAAAAAGTTCAAAAAATGAAAAAGTTGAAAAAAGTTTTTCAAAAAACATTCATGTCCTATCCATGTGGTTATGACTCCACAAAAGTCCACTTGGATGTTGTTTTTCCTTTTGGCTTGCGCTGCACAAATATCAAAGTTATGTAAATTTTGTGATTTATTAACATAAGACTCTTCTTTAACCTTTCCGCCTTTTTGGCTGCGTGTCGGGAGCGTTATCATTCTCCCACATCCTTGAAATTCCACACATCATCATCATCGTCATCATCATGATGGTCGTTGTGAAATTACGTTCCGCATAAATATATAAAACACTAACAAATCAAATCCAATAAAATTTCAAAATTTGATCACACCCTGTTCGTCTTTCTTGCGTTTCGTTCAACTTTAGAATTGAATTGAATTGGATCCTGTTCCATCCTTTGGTTCATGGTTCACTGATCACATTTTTTCATACCTAATGTTCTTTTTATTGTGTTTATCTTGTTCGGTTGAAGGCGGTCCCCGATGCGATTACTTACGTGGATACACTTGTTCCTTGCAGCTATAACAGCTACATGTTATAAGAGCTATAAGAGTTAAGAGGATTTCCACAGACGTCAGGTATAATTTTCGATATCCGCGTTGTTGGGTGTGTCACCTTTTTACGTTTCGGACATTTGTCACAAATTAATCATGTTCTTATTGGAAGTGATATATGCTGGCACTTGGGGTAATAAAATTCAACGAAATCTTATTTTAAGATACTTCGATGCTCGGATGCTCGAATGATCGGATACTCGGACCCACAGATGACTTTTAGTGGTTTCAAGTTGGTCCGAACGTGGTTGGTGGTTGTGTCGTGGATGATCAATGGATCAACTCGAGTTTGAGTTGGAATGTATTTGGATTAATCACTCATTATCACTTTAAATGGTTTCACGTCGTCCATCTTGAATAAAACACGAATGAACTTTGTATGTCATTCGCTTGCTTTCTAAGAACCTCATGAAGACATTCATATCGTACAACATCATACAATGTAGATAAACTTGATGTACTCTTTGTACTGTCCGCGTCTTCTTCTTGGTTATGACCGAATGTATATGAGGTCAAGTGTTTTTCAAGTAAATTTTCTTGGTCCTAAGATTGAGAACATGATACAATCCATCACACTGTCGTGTTCCATTGTGCAATGAATACAAAAATATAAAAATTTGTTTAATGAACAGGTACTCGTGTATACCTACCTCCCTTCGTACTTCACATGGTCCGCGTGTCGTCTTTCGCGGTCCTGCAATTAACCAAGAATATCAATTTCCGTGACATTCTAAAAGCGATAATATTTCATTTAGATATTTTCTTACAGTTTTATGGTGTAGAAGCTTAAGACAAAAACACTTAATTAGCAACTAAATAAATAATAACCGCACTAGAGTTATTGCGGAATTTAATTATTCTTAAATTACAAGATTACCAGAATCATGTGAGTGTAAGGATTTTTCCTAGACGCATCGTTGGTTTGCTGCTTTTAGCTCCATCTCGGATCACGTTCTACTGGGGGTCATGTCAAAATATGAAATTAATTCTTCGTCCACATACATACCTATACCTGGCATGGAGGCCACCATGTAAGTTACAATTTTTCCACTCAATAACAACGTTTTGGTGAGTAATAAATATGTTTTTGTTGTTTTACCCTGTTCTAGGATTTCATTTTTGCAAGTAACACGATATTTTTTAGTTGAACCCATAAATCCACTCGTGATGGTCTTATCTCTTCTAGGAATTTCATCTATGGAATTGTTTTCTCTTGCCGAATATACCTTCTAACTTGCCGCCATTTAGTTATCATGACTTGAAACGATTCCAGCATGATACAAATGTCACAAACTCTTCTAGGATTTGGAGAATTCCTAAGAATCTAGTCTGATATCGAAATTTTTGGTTCCTGATTGTTTTTATTTCACATGAAACGCACGATAATTACACAGGACTATAATTATCGAGGGAGAAATACGCACCACAGATGAATTGTGATAAGATAAAAGCATAAAATTAACCCTTTCTTGATTAAATCAGAAAAATAATTTTCACTTCCTTGAGAAACTCCCCGAAACCCAGGAATGTATCATTAAAGCCATTTGAATTCGTTTTAATTGAATAACATTTCCAACTTCCGCCGGAAACTCCTCACGTAGCGGTATCATGCACGAATGATAGGATTTTTCCATCAAAGTGTGTAATTTAAATCAATTTTCCGGTCAAATTTATCAACAAAAAATGAAAATAACTGTCCGCCATCTTGGTATCAAATCTTCGAACAGTTAACGCCCTCTTCGCGTTTAATGGCGTCCAGGAAGAAAGTACCGAAAATTACAGGTTTATCCTTGAGGAATAGGTAATCATAAGGAAATCATTCAACAAAAAGGTAACTGAGGGTCAAAAGTCATTTACTCTCAGCTTGAAAATAGGTCAATGATAACAGGTCAATTGTTATCAATTCAATGCAAAGTTGAAATGCATTTCAGTGTCGCATAAATCAACAAATTCACCGTTAAGTCATTTGAACTGTGTCAAGTTCATAAAGGTAATTTACCGTTATCACTTAACGACGTCACGGTGTGTTTTTAATTGTATAGCCAAACTTAAATTTTTCCTCTTGCATTTAGTGAGTCACCTGTTGTGAAAACATTAACACCACAATCAGGTCGGGATTTGGTTATGCGCTTCTAGGATACATGAGGGAAGTCCAATTCACTTTGCACAGTCTGAGGAACATTCAAATTTACCGTTACCATTTGTTACTACATGCACTTGCTTTCAACGAACAATCAACTTTTGCGTCATCCTTGAAGCGTTACCTGCGAGTCCTTGAGTTCAACTTAAATTGATTTGGTCATCTGAAACCTGGTCATTTGCATGCTTGCGTACTGTGCGTAATACAAGGGGAACATTATCCTGAATGTGTTGGAATGCATTCATGATCAAAGTTATGATTTCCCTTTTAAAATTTTTGTACAATTTTGCTTGTTAGTTTTCATATTGAATAATTTATCTCAAAAACAGTAAATGATACAAAGATGATTTAAATCCTGTTGAAAAGATTCAAAAGACTATATTATAATATGTGAAATTCATACAAATCGAGGAATTAGTTAAATATTTATAACAAGTTGAATTCAAACAATTTGATACATTATATGAGTTTGGCCATATTCAATCGACTATATCTCCTCACAGAAGTCTCCAATTTTTATAAACCAAAAACCTAAATAAAATCTAAAGTTTTTTTTAAATTTCATTCTTATATTTAATTTACCTTGATGAGACAGAACGTGTTGCGTCTTGATTTTAAAAATTTTAGGTCGCTATTACGGCATATTCAACTTTTGTTCAAAATTGCCGGATAAATAATTAATTTAATTAAATTCCAAGTTTTGTGCAATTTTGTTTATGAAATTACAATTCAAATAAAGAAATATTGGTCAAATTTGAGCTACGGGTTATTGAGATATGGTGATTTGAAGTTATACAAGCTAATAAGTGATGGTAATTTTGAATTTAATAAAATTGTCAATGTCATACTTCGGAGATCTTCGTGATTTTTCGGTCGTCTTGAAGAGACTAGATACTCTATGAAGAGAAGAGTATAGTTCTGGGTGCTCAAACCTCTTCGCAAGCGTAACTAAAGACTTTCACTAATTTTTAGTGATAGTCTGTAGGTTAGTGACGAAATGTAATGATTCAATGAAAGTTGACTGAGTTTTTCAAATGATTTTTCAATTTTCATAACCACAATTGTCACAATCAATGGTTCGCAATCACGTGAATGTGATAACGATTCGATGACAAACAATTTTCCCAATAAAGATTTTCCACGATAAGAAGTTTTCCTGAAAAATTTTTATTTTTCCAGAATTCCATCAACCGAACGAGTGGCACGAACACAATCACAACAACAAGGATACACTCGCACTTGATTCCTCTGTGAATACATCTTCCAGAAATCCTGTATTTACATTTGTGTGAGTGGGTTTCTGTATACGCGTGCACAGCCATTTATATTGATAAAAATCCATCTTCCAGGATTAACGTGCCGTTACATATTTATATCGCGTTTATCCCGAATCAAACCGCCCTGTAAATTCCAATGTGCTCCACGGGATCCCGCAACACAAGGGGTGAGTACGGGGTGAATATATTTTTTCTCTTCGCTTTTGTGTGTGTATTTGTTTCTTTTTCTGTTTTGTGAAATTTATTACGCTTAACAAGTTTGCGCGCTTTTCTTTTCATTTTCACAAGCTTGTGCTGAGCTTTTTGTGCTTTTATTCATTTTTTTTCTTCATTTTCACCAAATAATTTTTATTTCAAATTTTTTTTCTTTCCCATAGCTTATCCAAATGAATCGGGATTAAAGGCAATTTAAGGGAAATTTTTTTCACCCCAGCACTTCTTGGATTTATTTCCGGTTTAATGAAACGCACTGGGAAGTGGAACGCGAAAATAATTAAATAGAAAATTTTTTACCAAAATTTAATTCAGGAACAAGAAGAAGAATGGTCCGGGAGAAGGTTGGGTAAATTATCTAAAGGATCTTAGGGTAAAAAGTAATACAGACTTTTCATTTGTCTGACCAATTGTCTTCTGGTTTCTCAAGACAACATGAACCACCTACAGCTACAGGACATTACCCATAAACAATTAAGTTTCATTAGAGCCCGAAAAGTTCAGTTCAGTTTAGAAGTGTTGCACAATTTTCTTACGAAACTTTCGGACAAACTTAGCTCATACATCTTACGCTAATTAACCACAAGAACAAATGAACGACGAGCTTTCTGTACGGGGGCTAGGAGCAGACAAAACTTAGATATTGTAATGTATGTGAATTGTTTGTCTCCGAGTCGTCTTAATGTCCTTCCATATATGCATGGAATGCACTTACTGCACTATTCGCCTTAAGAACTCTTAGCCAAACCGACAAAACGAAGATTAAGAATTCGTGTTGACTTTTAATGAACTCAATGAGTTACGACTTTATGGCCAAGTGTAATTAGATGAACTTTGATCTAGTGAAGACAACACATGCTTCGGGACAAAATTATCCTTAAACTCGAAACAATTTATCAATACAACAGACCGTCTATCTTTGGAACAGGGAAAATTCGAAATTTCCATGGCCTTAAGTAATTTATGGGGAAAGTTTTGTGAAAAGTTTTAAGAAGATTTAATGGCTACGAAACGTCCCTTTTTCCGAGAAACAATCATTAGCGGGTACTGTGGAAACTTCAAATTAAAGTTATGAAATTCTGGACTTGAAAGTTTCGTCCACCTTGAGCTGGGAAAATCTTGCTAATAATCTCATGGATTCACTGGGGAATTCTCGGAAAAGCCTAAAATTCACAAAAACGAATTCATGAAGAAATTACAAATGGAAGGCGCGCTGCGCTGCGAGAGAATGGTGGGAAAATTTCACACGAAAATTTTCATGAAAATTTTCTTGAAAATTTTCCACGAGTCTCCCCCAACCCCCAACCCTCATCCTTGCAATGATATAGCATGAGGGATTTAGGGCCTGATTTATATGGGATTCCGAAGAAATATTGCCAGAGTGTGTTGGCAATTTTTATTGGGCATTTTTTTTTTAAACAGAAAAGAAAAATAAAATGGCGAATAAGACATTTGCAAGATGGTGGGTGGAATTTTCTTCTTTTTTTTGTGCTACATTATCCTGGTATTTTCGTTTCGTTTTTCATCTCAGCCAACCAAGGTGCACGTCCTTCTTGGTGTTTTGGGGATTTTTGTCTTTTGGTGCTGAGAAGCGGGTGATTCTCCCGGTATTTTAAAAAAGCCTACAGTCAACTTGCAAATCCAACGAAATAATAATCACAGGAAAGGCTGAAATTTCATATCTAACGAACTACTAACTACAGGAGCGGCAAATCGTAACCGTTCAAACTCCAGAACCTGAGGATGATCGTAACCACATAAGGTCCAGCGAATTGATAACTACAGGAAAAGTCGTTATTATCCAATGAAATAATAAGCAAAGGAACGGCTGAAATTTCACGTTCAACGAAATGACACTAGGATGGGCGAATCATGAGCGCTGAAATTTGATATCCTGAAATGTAAACTCAAGCTTCAACGAACTAATAATTACAGGAATGGCTAATTCTCAAATCAGAAAAATCGGATCTAACTAAATAATAACTACATGAAGAGGTATCCAAATCCTGCAATGAAACTGCTGAAGGAAGGGATAGATAGTTATTAACACTAAGAATAGAAGATCTTGAAACTGAAACCTTAGACCCTGCGAACTGAAAACAACAGGAATGGATATATGCAAACTGTAGTTTCAGAACCTATCTGAACCAATTGATATTCAAAATTCAATTTAATAATCTGAGCATTTAGGAAGCTTGCATCACTCTCGTGTAGAAGTCCTTTTAATAAAATATTCCTTTTCTGGTGGTTAATAGTTCGTTGGGCAGATGGATGGAAACCTTACTGCAATTTATTTGACAGTTGAAAGTGTTTTGAAATTTTTATCATCAATTTAAAATTGAAATTTCCTTACTTACCTACTATTATTTTTCAAAATGTTTACCATGAATTTCAGATAAATTTCTCAAAATTCTGGAACGTCTGAATGATTCCGTTGGAGTCGATAAATTTTCCATGGCATGCCATTGAGTAAACCCGAAGCCACGCGACCATTCAATGCCACCAAACTCAACAAACTCAAGTATCGATTGCAATCGAACCATCTGCAATAATTAATTATGCAATTTGAAAGCAAGACATAAGTCAAACATTCCATGTTGCAATTTGGACATGCACTTGGCACATTCAAGACTCTTTCAATATGATTAATCAGGCTAATTGAGCATTGAAAGTGCACCAAGCAGTGAGCACCAAAGCCAAGAGAAGAATATTTTCTTCAACTGCGTCTTAAGATTAACCTGGAATTTTGTATTCAAATCACGTGGACATTCTTACGAGTTGAAAACTTCACTTTGGTGCATTCAGAATCGAATTCAATTAGAGTTGAAAGGCAAATTATTAATTCAACTAGCGTCTTGTAGTTAGTTGTTTAAAGTGATTTGATTTTGACAACCGAGGTGACAGGTGACATTTTGAAGAATTTCGAATTTCTTAAACAACAGGAAGGCGATCTGAACTGAAATGAAACTGAAACTGAAACTGAAACCGACAAAGTGTAGGTACGTCATTTTGCATATTGATTCATAGATTATGAAGGTAAGTATAAAAATGCAATGCGAGAAGAAAATTCAAATTCATAAATCAAAAAAACGGGAATGACTTGAATCCTTCGTAACAAACTAAAAATAAAACATTTGTTGTACTTTCAAATCTCAATGTCTTCATCCCTTATCTTGTGAAGGTTTTTGTTGGTCGCACAAAAAGCCACAAGAACCTTCACGAGTATCCCCATGGACATGAATGCCGGGACTTTCCTTTGAACTGGAGCCCAAAGCCTCATGCATTGCATGAATGAAGTGCAAGACCACAATTCCAAGCGTTTTCCCAATACTCTTCAGGATAAACCACTATAGAACCAGAACCATGAGCACTCGAAGCGACCAAGCAAGGGGAAGGGGTTATGATTTATGACCCGGCGTAAACGATTCCGCCATATATTATTATCGAATTGAGTTGTTCGGCGATATCGAAACTATTTTTATGCACATATCGAATGTGGTGTGATGTTGAGGTGGTTTTGTTATACTTGTTTCTGTTTTGAATCGCTCACGCGGTTTTTCTTGATTTTTGTCCCCATGGCACTCGGTATATATACGATACGATCCAATCCCAGATTTCAACTCGACACGGCGCTTGTATCACATACACGTTGTCCAACTGACTGTACAGTCAGACTAACTTTGACATTTCCCAAGACTCGGGACATTCAATCATGTATCGATTTCTGACCACTTTCAATCGACAACACACAACTTTGTGTTTTGATTTTGACAAAACTCGAATTTGCTTCGAATTGGCATTTTACATGCCCTCGACTTGATGTGTCAATCTACTTGGTGACATGACAGCTACACGTCAGGGAATTTCTGTTTTTTCGTGATCTCTTATATGTCTCCAAATCACGCGAATTCGATGTCAGTCAAACCATCAACCTTTGAATGACGGAAATGCCATTAGTCTAGAATTTACCTTCTGCAGTAATCTGATAAAAATCTCCTGAAATGTAAATGTGGAATTGGAAAATTTTCATTTAGACAAACCTTTGTTTTCAAGGTTTAAAAAATTTTCTTTAACATACAGAATTATTCTTCCAAAATTTCATTAAGAAATTTAAGAGTCAAAGAGAGTTATAGACATTTTTGTAACGGTACCCGCATATGGACAGAAACCGGTTTCTGTGTTTGCCACGAGTAGTAATTAAATCATACAATATGGCTTCACGTTAAGCAATATGCAAGATTGAAATGAGTGTGGTGTGATTTCCTTGTTCCAATTCACACTAGTGCAAGAGAGAAAAATAATAATCTCTTGTTCTCTTGAAAAATGAATTTATTTTTTGTTTGCTTTGTAAAATCGAACGGATTTGAATTTTCCACTTGAATGCATCGAAGCGGAAGCCCGAGTGCATAAATCATCCGCGGGACATGCAAAAATCCGTGTTTCCATAAATAAATAAAATTTATACGGAAATTGATAACAAACGATAATTTGATTTAATTTAACGTAAAACAGTAATAATTTCAAGATAACGTCGATTCTATCGACCAATCGCTGACGCATAAATCGAATCGCATAAACCACTGTAGTGTATAGTGGACGAAAAATGGCGACGTTTGCATTGCAGGATCAATGAGGATTTCATTGAATTTACTTAGCAAAAGTATGAACAACATATATGTAGGTACCTCTACCTATACCTGCACCGCCATGCATTCATGCAATATTAGAATCACATGAAAATTTCGTATGCAAATCCGAATGGCATTCATTCAATGGATTCGATGCATTCATTCAATGGATTCGTTTGCATTCGTTGCATTCGTTTGCAAAATGCAGTTCAGTGGATTTTCGCTAAGCCACGACTTTTGAATGTTCGACGGTGAGGTATTGAGTGTGAAATACAATAAATTTTTCGTAGTGTAATAAAATGGAAATCGATTGAATTATTGCCATGATGCAGTTCATTTTTGTTAAAACTTTTGTTGTGCAACATGATTTTCTAATGAAACATTTGTGTGTCCGAAACAAGGTGTCCCTAATGTTCTATTGTTCCACATATGACCTGAGTGAGTGTTGCATCACAAGTGCAACTCACGTTCCAATTATTGATCCAAACCCTTGGAAGGGATGCAATTCCTCAATAACGAATTGAGGTCAAATGAATCAAACGTCTTCGATACCTGCTACCTATATGCAAATGGCGTGGGTGGTCTTTGTGGCGAAGGTGTCGCAGAAATTGTCGTTAAAATTCTCTCACATTTATTTGCTCGATCACGTTACCTGATAAACACAATCGATCATAAACACTTTTATAATTGGAATCGAACGTCCGTCCTCACTTCCGACATCACGTATAGGCATGACTTCACCAATTTGCATTTTATATCAAATATGACTTTTTGATTTCTATGATTCTCTGATACAGAATCATTAACAACACTCACAGCCATACCTATAGTAACATTAACAGTTGAATCCAAAAAAGGATATTGAGCTATAAATCTTGAAGGGAACAACCAACAAGATCAAGAAATTTGTAGGCACTCAAGATCATTGATCTTGTGCCAAAGATAAAAGGTAGATTAGCATTTTCGTGGTCAGGGAATAGTCTGTGTGTGTTGTATTGCGTCTTGTGTTGCACACCGTTATCAATGATGGATGTCTATCAGAAGTGTAAATCATTACGAAGTTTAACATTCGAACAACATGCCCAACATGTCCGAAATAAGGCAGGAATGAAAACAGAAACATCTTAAGAAAACTTTTATTTATTGAAAGTACCCAATCCAAAAGACAAATTCGAAGGAAATTTTGTTTTATGGCTAAAAGTTAAAAATAAAAAAATATTTTTTTCCGTCTCCTTCAGGTGGTTGGTGACACCTTTGACGCTCATTATACAAACCAGTCATGGAAGATGCAACCACAATTCCATCCCCAACGATGTGTGTTAACACATGTTAACGAAGATAAATTGTCCGGGCGACTTTAGTTTAAATGAATTTTTTAACGCCATCAAATTTGCATTAATCCAGCGAAAACACCAACGAGTGTATTGCAATAATAACATTTAAATGTTATAAAAACAAAAATAAAATTATGTGAATAACTTCGTGTCATTTCCATCATTTACTTTTATTTTCGATATTTTTTCCAAAAACAAAAAACACTGACCACCTTCCTACACACACTTGCGCCACCCGTCCATGTTGTGGTCCATTTTGGAAGTTTTGCACAAACTTGACGTTGATTTACAACACTGAGTTTATTAATATGGGCTTTGAATGTTTTTTCCAATGCATCCACTATATGCATGCATCCACAAACTGGACACTGGACACTGGACACTCTACATTGGACATACTCTGTATCCAAAGGACTGGACAATCAAAACTCAGTGGACATTTATAAATGTAACACTATGAGAATTTGACCATTTTAACGGGGAGATAAATTTCTTTTTTCTCTCATTTCTTTTTGTGACGCTTTTCATTTATTTATGAGCTTTCCTGTGTATAAATTATATAATAGTGTAGAAAACAAGAGAGATAAATTATTTTCAGTCTCTAAATTAAACCAATATAAATGCAATAAATATTTTTAATTTTTTTTTCGTTTTGTTTTTGTGTTTTACACTTGTCACAGTGTAGTGCGTTCTTGTTTTTATTTAATTCATCTTGCAAGTCCTGAAAAAAGTACATTCTCACAAAACTGCATTTCAAATTTATAATTTTCTAATACCGAATTGTATGAATCCGTAAGTTCTTCAAGATTTCTTCGAGAATATTCGACCCAGAATCTAGGAGAAAGTCTCAAATTATCATGACCAATTAATATTTGAAACACCCAATTCGGCAAATGGCTAACAGATGGCTTTGAATCAAGTGGAGACACTTTTGACCGCCGTGCCATAGTTGACAACTTGTCAAATTGTTAAAAACACTTTATGGGGAGCGTGTAGTATTGGTAAAGAATCAATACGTGTTTGAGTTTTTGAAAGATCAGGACTCTCCACTTCTTGTAGCCGATAAAGTTCAATTTCAAGTTTTGTCTATTAAATAACAAATTAAATTATTTTTGATCTATCAAAATGAGATGACAAGAACCTGAGTTATTTGTTGTACAAACTGAAGAAACAAATCGAATTGAAACGAATTCAGAAGAAACCGGTTTCGGCCCATACATGCGGGCATCGTCACAAAAATGTCTATAACTTTCTGCTACTATCGAATTTCTTAACAAAACTTTGTGAGAGCAAATCGGGGATTTTAAGGAACACATTTGTGTCACAAAATTGTGTTTCTATCAGTTTTAGGATGTTTATATACAACAAGAATGAAAATTTAAAATGTATGAAACGCACACGGATGAGGGAGGGGGTGTGTATGAAGATTTTGTTGGTAGAAGAGAGAAACTCCTGTTAAATGACTAAATTGAATTGAAATTGTTGAGAAGTCCATATTTCAGCAACGACGCCGAATTCCGATAAGATAAGAAAAGCTGCAATAAATTCCCTTAAAGATGCGACGGGTAGCTAACAAAGTCGCGTGATAAATGGACCAACCCCCAACGCAGTGGCAGTGGTGGATGCATCGGATGCAGTGCCCTCTTGCGTTGTTTGATCGAACTGAATGGGATGCCACCAACCCCAAACGTCTTGAAGGTGAAATTTTTAACCAGTGGAGTGATGTCATTCGCAACCCTCTTCGCGTGGTGGAAAATTTAGTGAACTGGGGAAAATTGGTTCGGTTAATATTTATGCACTCGCTACATTCCGGTACATTCTGTATGTAAATTGTTTCTTACACTTACCCTGTTAGTGACGTATTACAATTTTTTTTACTTATACATTTTTGAATTCGAATGAATTTTCGGTTGCATACATTACGGCTGGCAGTGCCTAAAGTGGAGCCAAAGCGAATGGGGGTAAGTACATTTGATGCACACCCGAAAAACCGAATAACCGAAAAACCAAAAACTAAATTTATTTCGGGTTTTGTGTGATTGCTTGTCCGTGTATCTGGGGTTGGTACAAATGGGTTTGTTTTAGGTTCATTCCCCTTCAGCTTGTGGGGTTGGTTGCCTTGGAATTCAAGTGTTTTCTCTTGTGCGAGAGATAAAGCAATAAATTGTGTCAGAAATTTAATTTGGTCATAAATCTCTTGTCTAGCTGGTGTTTCTTCCTTTTTCCCAAGTTCTTCCTTATTTCTTTCATGTTAAACTTTTTCATTTGTCATGCCACCCTCGCACTTCACTTTGCATTTGCAAGACTTGTGTCTTCTCAAGTTGACTAAATTCCGTTTTTTTGAGAAAACCTCCAAGACTTGATTCAACGATTAAAATTACGTATTAAAATGTTCGAATTCAGGAATTTTTCAAATTTTCCCAGAGAACAACTTTACAAAAAATTATTTCATAAATCATGAAGTGCTGATGAAAATTTTTCAAATTTCTACCAAATCGAAATGAAGTTGGTTTTGTTTTTGCTATAACTTGTGTTTTGTAATCAGCAACAAACAGAAACTGGAGTAAATCATGGAGAAAACATTAAAAAAATTTGCGATAAATCATTGAAAATGAAACTAACTAAAAAATTCTTAGACTGTAAATCAAGAAAAGTACAAGAAAAAGTTTCTTATTCCACCAATTCCAGTGGTACTTTTTTGTGAAAAGTAAGAGTAAGTTTTATTAGGGACTTGTTAGACGAAATGTTTAAGGGAAAATGTTCCGTTTGTGTTGGATGTACGACTGCATCCACAAGTGCACATAAATTCCATGTAATAAACAATTTATGCAAAATACTCAAAGATAACTGCATGTTGGGGGTTCATGGGACTTCTTACATCTTAATTAAATTCTGTCATATATATTCCATACGTGGAGGATTTCTGAGAAAATTATTCAAGACAAGATGGACAAGATGGAGATGGAACAGATTTGGATGAATTTACTTTGAGTGTTTTGATGGATCACGTGTTAATGTAATGCGAAATGCAGTCATGTGAATGTTGTATGAAACGAAATCATGAATTGCATTCGAATTAATTACGGAATTTGAGTAAAATATGAAGGACGTAGTTGTTATGGTGCAATTTCAGCTACTGATTTGTGACATTTTGGCGTTTTATCTCAAATAGAATTTAAATCCAAATCCTTGTAAATTAATTTCAACACAAATCCCTTAGTAGTTTTCAACGAAATATATTAAATTTCGAATTTATTTTGAATTTCCTAATGAAAATGGAGAAACATGAAAAATCACTTTGAATTTGTAGAAACCGAAAATTTGAAGTACTTGTCAATTGCTGATTTATAACCCGAAATGACAAAACAAACAACATCCAATAGCGTGTGTTCATCCATTAACAAGTGCTTGAAACCCCTAACAAGAAAAAAAGAGAAAAGTAAAAATTTCTCGTAGCAAATCATCCCTCAAAGGCAGGATGTCGTAATGAGAAGGAAAATCCCATCGTTAAGTTGCAATAACTCCTGTACCTTTGTTGTTTACGAAGTTTCGGAAGCAACCCCCATTATGCCACTTTTGTGGATCTCATACCGCCCCAACAAACATTTGGACGCCACCTTTTGGTTGTCTTGTGCGTTTACTTTTGTGTTTTCTCCCAAAAATGGCGTGTTTCTCAAAGAGAAATTTTTCCCAAAAAAAATAAATAAATGTTTCCAGCACTTGGTAATCGGTAGACTCTAATTTATTGAGGGAATTCATACGCTTGAACAAGGGATGAAAATTAGGGATGGACATATGGACCGATTGCTACACATTTTGTTGTATTATCCTCGATCCAAAATGAATTATGTCCAATACTCCTCCATTGCAGATGAACCCTCAATGTATCAACAACTGGAACTGGAAATGTTACTATTGCTGTTACTGTTACTGAAACTGAAACAGAAACTGGAATGATTAGAAATGTCCGACACATAAAAAGGACGAGATCCTTGAAATTGTATTGGAATTTTTTTTATATTGTGTTTAATTTATCGCTCCAGCTAAGAGGGGGCGTTCATTCTTCCAAGTATCTAATCATTCTTCAAACTGACCAAACCATTCTTCTTCCAAGTACATAATTCTTTGGAAACTTTTGAATTTGGATATTACAAAAACATAATTTTATGTCCTTCTGTTATTTATACGAGTATTTTTTCATTCTAAATGTCTTTTCTTGACCAGTCCTTATTAGATAATATCACATTATATTTGTCTCCATTCAGACGGTCTATTGTTGTGTATGAATTTTAATGTTTTAGGGAAATTAGTCAAAATTTTTTCCATATATCTATTTATTTTTACCAATTTATCATCATTTCAAAGAATATTTTTTCAATTTTATTGCTACGAAATATTCAACGATATGTTGATGTACGACGCCACTGGTGAATTTTATCACTGAAATATTTTTTAATAATAAAATTTTATGTCCAACCCTTCTACACAATTGTCCATCAAAATTACTCTCTCACCCCGTCGTAAATCACCAAGTGCGTCACAACATTTGCGTGAAGCAATAATCACCGCTACACTTAAACAAAATTGACGACACGTCACTTACACAGCCGCTGGGGTGAACATTGAGAAATTGGAAATTATCTTAAATTCGAAATTACCATCACTTATTAATTATTACTAGGAATGCCAGTTTCAGTCGGAAATCGACTGCAAACTCTAGAAATTAAAAGACTCAAGTTTACACGAAAATAGAAATTTCCATTGCTCGAAAGTTTCAGTTGCAAGGTTTCCGTAAGAATTTATTTTAATGACATGCAAGATTCTGAAACGATTCCAGTTAAAATTATTATAATAATTTGTATCTAATATAGAAGAGCAGCAAAATTAAACAAAAAATATGTGACTAATATTACATAGTAAGTAGTTTAAATCCTGCGATGAAAAACCTTTGTGAAAAAGCCAATAAGATTCTTTATGTTCGCCTTCGATTAACAGTCAGCAACGACTGCAGATATTTTTTTCAATTCTAAGAAAAAAACAATAAAGAGAAAGCTCAGTGGAGTTCAACTAAAAATTAAGAAGTTTGAAAACTATTATAAAAAGTATCAAAACTACTATCAAAGAGTTTAGCTGATTTTACCCGAACATAAAGTTGAATCTAAATCTGCTCACACTGAGAATTTCACACCACAAACGCATATACCTATGGCTCACCCTCTCGAATATGCAATACTCACCTCTGAATGATTTGCAATATGATTCAAAATCATTAAGATATTCAAGTGTAAAATGTAAGGACATAATTTATCCAAGACACAAATTAACCAAACTTCAATTATATAGATGTACCTATATCTAGCATAAGGTTGAATCTTAATCTGGTCACACTGAAATGAATTTCACACCACAAACGCACATCCACTTATGGCTTACCCTCTGATAAGAGGATGAGCAAAAGAAATTGTCGATTTCTCTCTTCGAAAATACTATCTTGAATATGATCTTATCAAACCGTGGTCAATGCAACAACAAATGCACTGATATTATTTTTATCAATTACGGGTAAACTACTTGACCAATTTTAATTAAAAGTATATTCTGCACCTCTTCGATAAAATATCTTCTATGTTGTGGATTTTTATCAAAATCGGACATGTAATTTGCCCACAGGAGGGGTCACAAAATTTATGTGTGCGTATTAACTATAGTATAGATTTGGTCCATTTAGGGACATTTAACTTGAAATGTTATTAAATATTGTATTTTTGATGCAATAATAATAAAAGTTTAAAATGTCATGTTGGTGACCTAAAATTTTAAAGATTAAAGCCGATCATATCCTATTATAGTTAGCTTCATAATGTAAACCAATTAAATAAAGGTAAAAGTCTGATTTTATTCTGGTTTTCATTTTACTAAGATCGGAGGAGTGAGTGTGGAGTTATCATCGATTGAAGATATTATTATAATTAATCAAAATGCTTGAATTCAGCTGGTTATAACTTTGAAGCTAGTTGTTGGATGTATATGTATTTTGTACTTTATTATAACACTTCTATAGTCTTTCAAACAAAGTATTGATCACGTTTCTGATCAGTGTTCATCAGTGTTAAGGTACAAAAAAAATTTACAGATCAGTTGAACGAAATTTTACGCGAAATTTTTTAATTTTTCAATGTGTTTTTGTATTTCGTTTTGATTGATATGACACATGGACCAAAACAAGAAGTTGAGAAGGATTCGACAAACATGGTGTAACTGCGTCATTGACCAACATTGTTTCAATGTTTATTTCAACTAGAAGTTGAAAATGCATTAACGAACACATGAAATTGATCGAATTTATCGGGAAAATTAACTGCATTCCACTTAAAACGTTAATTTGGCAAAGCGCCATATACGAAAATGTCGGAAAAAGTGAAAAATAAAATTGTGGAAACAAATTATTCAAATGATGACTTTTTAAATCATTTTCACTTAATGTTTATTAAATGAAGTCAATGAGAAAAACGTCTCCCCTCATCTACGGATTTGCCAGCAATTCAAATTCCACTTGGGAAAATTAACTGATGCACTTGTACAAGTGCATTCAAGACAATTTTGATGCATTGCCATCCCTCTGGGGTCAATATCATGTCGGTGACACGATTCACAACAGATGCAGTATAGATTTCATGTCATTTTGTTGCAACAACGATGCACCATTGCATGTTCCACATGTTTAACATGAGTTTTTATTTTGTTTAACTCAGGTACATGTGTTTGTTGGATGACGTCTAGGGAAAATGGCGCACATTAAAGTCGTGGGACGGATTAAATAAACTGTCTACTTTTAATCCACTTAATTAATTCATAAATGGTGAAACTTCAACTTGAGGTGCTACGCCATCTATTACAGTGTGGCGAAACAAGATCATTACTCAGTGGTTAGAGCATTTGCCCTTGAAAACTCATGTGATCGCATGGAAACGTATTGATGCTTGCATTGACTTTGTCAGCGAAGAATTTGAATTTTCGGATTTTCATTTATGAATTACAGTGGGAAACATTTTTATCCATCGGATGTGAAATTTTTAATGTTTTTTCAAGACTTTCTTCACTTGTACACGAGTGTTAGACACAAAACAATGAGTATAGCGCCACAAAACATGAGATTTGAAATTCATATCATGCGGCAAATTGGTTCATCGTAGATATTTCATGCCAACAAAAATAGAGAAAACAAAAAATAGAAAAATAAAAATAACACGGAGAAAATTTGCATTTGTTTCTCACACTGTGTGGTCTCGGAAATGACTAACGACCTGAATGTTGCTGAAATCATAATTGAATGAATTCCAAACGCGTAAACGTAAATACCTACCTGAGCATTTACTGGAATGCATGTACTGGAAATCACGTTCCAATCAAAGCGATTCGCTCGTAAATGTCTCAACTAGAATATGAGCTATATATATTTTGCCGAAATTAATTTCGGCCAGAATTTAACAATTCAATGCGCTTCTTTGGCATGTCTCTATTTCGAAAGTATCATCTACGATTTTGAGCCACGCTCAAACGTGTCTGGAGTGCAGAAAACGTTTTACCACAATACAAAAAATTCATTTTGCAAGTACAAGGACAAGATAAACCGTCCAGATAATGACGTGAAGTTGGTTTGCAATCAAAGACAATAAATTTCAAATGAATTCACTCCATGCTGCCTCCATCCGCCATTGTTAACCTGGAAAATCTCTTCCCGTAATGAAAAATCGCGTGACCTTGTCCAATTAAGTTTCCCATTTGCGTCATCTGCAGGAGAGTTTGTGTACTGGGAAGCATCCGAAACGGGAAGACCATACGTCAAATTTTCCATCCCTTTGGTAAAGGATTCGCAACCCTTATTCATTTAGTTCGCTTCCCCCACCACGGGGATGATGTATATCTGGAAGTACTCGTAGATGCTGTGATTATTTTTCGGGTTGCTGAAGGTACGGACCTTTTGCAGGTTGAGGGCAACGCTGATTGTTCCCAGAATGAAAGCGAATTTGTCCAGTATATCAGAGAACTGTTGGAAACTATTGAAAACTTTCAGAAACTGTTGGAAGCTGTTGAATCCTTCCTTGAAGGAAAGTGTCCTTGATAAAGTTAGAATTTGAAGGACATTTCAAAGAAAACCCCAAAATGAAACATTTGCCAAACGATTATTTTCACATCGTTTCGATTGTTTCTGTAAATACCAAGTGTAATTTACAGCCCCTGTTTTGCCCCAAATGCCTCACTCCGGGTAGGCTCGAACAGTTGCCGGAAGTTGTGGTACAAAGTAATTTGAGGTTTTGCTGGAAAACGGTCATGAAAATTAAATTATGGGTAATCCGATATTTGGCTAATATTTATTAGAGTATTTTGTACCCAGAAAACAATGTCCCATTGCCATGCCAGAAGGACCATCCCCACATTGATGGTGGATGCTGAGGATTAAGGATAAGAGGAGAAAAATAATTTAGATCTAAAAGGGAGGTGAATGTTCAAGTGAAAGCGATTTAAATTCCAACACTAAGGAAAATCAAACACAAAAAAAGAATCCACGGACACCCAGAAAATGGCGAATAAATAAGGTAAGACAATAATAAAAATAAATAAAAATGACGGAAGACATGTTTTTTCGCTGAGGTGCGAAATTTCAATTAGCACTTCTCCCTTACGGCTCGTTATCATGCAACCGGTGAAGATTTATGTAACGATAGAAAGCATGTGCGGTGTTAAGGAAACCACCCCAACCACTCCAAGGCTACTGTATCAAAAATCCCACCCCGGTGAATGGAGAAATTTCGTTGGAAGTTCGTCTTAATTTTCAAGCACTGTCGGGCCACCCTAATTATACGTACAAGGGAGAAGCCATATGCTCCCCATTTCACAATTTCGCCATTTTGTTGTCCTACATAACCATCCACCGTGGAAACATGTGCGTGTTTCAATGATGTCTATCTCCTGCATGAGATACTGGATACAGGTTTTCCTTTGTACCTGTCCCTCTTGTTCGGGGGGTCGTTTTTCATTTTACCCAGGGAAATAAATGAAATTTGGATAATATTTATTTTGGATGCTGTACACGAGAACATGGTACATGGCAATTTTTATAATGTAACACACAATAAACCAGCACGAAGGAAAAATTATATAATACAAAGTGTGGACGAGGGTTGGGGAGGGGGGGATGAATTCCAACCTCAAAATTGTCGAGTTCAAGAGCTTTTCGATGTTTTCTCTTTGGTGGCGCAAAAAAGCTGTGGGAATTGTTTAACCGAGTGTGATTTAAAATGTTCATTTGGAAGAAATATGTTCTCCTTATTATGGTTGTTAATAATTGAATAACCCGTTCGCGACAACCATTCAAATCCATTCCCGAAAATATTTCCATTCTGTCATTCGTTCATAGACACCCAATGTGTCAAATTGTGAAAACAATGTTCGTATTAAGGCTAATAACAAACAGACGTCGCTGCGTTTGATTTCCACTTCACACATTTAGAGCGCTGCAGTTTGCGTCATCAGCGCCATTATTATATTTCTCGTATTTTTTCGCCGATTGTTTTTTAACTTTTAAATTTAAGAAAAATTTTTATATTTGATTTTAATCCAGTTCCATGGGATTAAACAATTTGTCTTATGTAGAAATCACGGCGCATTAAAATTGTCAAATCATCAACAAATATCCACTTCCCAAAAGTGCAATCCTTCAAAAATTTCGAAGTTCCGCTAAGAAAAATGACTTCCGCAAGTACTGTTCGTCCCCGCAACTTTGAGAACTAGTAAGAAATGCTCAAGAACAGCCAAAAAGTTTCGCTGAGTCAAAAGTATCCTTCCTTTTAGAAAAAACTCCTTCGTCCTGTCCCGCCCTATCCACCTATCTAGTGAATGGTGCCAACTTCAGTTTCTTCTGCTGTTGTAGCACTTTTACGTCTCCAACCAGAATTACCATACCATCAAAAATTGCTGGCACCAAAATAAAAAAGCAAAATCTACTCCCTGAAGCTTTTGTTGCAGTTTCTCGGTGAAAACTTTTTTCGATTCCATAATTCCCAATGTGCTTGTGCACCAGACGTAATGTCTGGACGCTAGCAATAAATCTATCCCACCCATACCGCGACAAAATGAATGTATATTTGTTAAACCAAACACAAACAGAAACACAAAAAATATAGAGGAAGAAGAAGAAGAAGAAAAATTAATAATTTTATCTATTTATCTTCGTCGGGGATTTATATGGGAAAACTTTAAACCAACAGAGCTTTCTCTACTTTGTTGCAATGCTAACTTTTCTTTTTCCCACAACAATATCAAGAAAAACTGCAAACTAACAGAAAAAACGAACATGGCAAAACACAACGGAATTCTGCAGATCTGTTGGTGAGCTTCATTTAGAGCTTTCGCATCGGTTTTGTTTTTAATCTATCTCAAAGTTAAACTTTCCTTTATTTATTTTAGTTTTAACAAGTTTCAACTTTTCTCGCTTTTTTCCGTTTCCGACTCTGTTGGAAAATCAACGCCTCCATGGTTCATGTGAAAAGTGAAGGAAAAACTTTGTCTATTGTTCTACCTGTAAGACAAGTAAGCTCGGGAAGCCGGAAGTCTTTTAATTTAAAAAAATTCTTATAAAGTTTCCGCACAAAACTTTTCTTATTCATCAATAAAAATGTCCACAACTTCCAAGTGGATATGCAATTTGCTGAAGGAAACTCGAATTCGCGCCTGTAAGGATGCAAATCTCAAGTTGAGATGAATTGCCTGACACTTGGCGTTTTGTTTTGCTATCCTTTGTGGAACACATTGGAAAATACGCGCAAATAGGCTGGGAATCGAACCCAGGACCTTCAGCTTTCCGGGCAGATGCTCTGACCACTGACCATCGTTGTGTTCCAGGATTAAATGATCACCACACCTTCAATTCAATTTAAAGATGTCACTCAACGTTGATTGCATATATCTAGGAGTTATTTTTATTTTTCAGAAAAACGCATTTTCAGCGGAAAAAATGTTTTTGTTCGTATAAATGCAAATAAATAAACTTTTTTCAAAAGTTGAACATTCAAAAAATACTGAAGAAGACTTGCAGAATTGTGTATAACTTAACTTTGGTACGAAAACAACTCTAGACAAATATTTATATGTAAAGTTTTTTGAGAACGAAAAAAACCAACAAAATAAAACTGAGAGGAAAGGGGATTCGAACATGGAAAAAGTCGTGTATGTCGACAAAACATGTTCGTACTGGAATCATGTTCCAAAGTTTGTTTCTTTTTTTATTTGTTTATTTCAAAAATAGAAGCTTTCAGGATCAAAAGGAATTGGAATTGATGCTGGGAAATGTGTGGCGTCAGCGAGACGAACATTTCTGAACGGAAACACGCGAACTAGTCTTGCCCTCAACTTAGTTACCATAAAACTCTCATATATTTTCTAGTATTCTCTTCTATAAGAAATCCTTCTATGAGAAATCCTTCTATAAGAAACCCTGGTGAAGGATAACACAGCAAAAAATAAGGACAAGTCAAATCCCATAGATATGCATATAAGATTCAAGATTATTCAAGTTTTTCCTCGTCGGCTCTGAGCGACTTCCTTCCAGAAGTCGTTGGCTCTATGGAATTTGCTTTTTTCGGAATTCATCAATCCGTGGCTAATTTGATGAGCTACACAAGACACTAGTCACAAGACACAAGACAAGACACTCAGTCTTTTATTAGTCTTATCATAATTATTCGTTGTTCGTTTTGTTGGTAATTACTGCGAGAGACTGGACTGGGCAAGTCATAACTTTCGAGAGGCTGCCTGCTAAAGGTATTTGTTGTTCTATTTCATTTTCCTCTACATTCAAGCCAAGTGCATTCAATTGAAGTGGACTGGAAATGCTACTGTGAAAAGGGGTAAATGAAAATCTACATAATTTTTCTTCTTCTTCAGTTTGCACTTTGATTAATTTTGAGGTTTCATTAATTTATGACTGAGAAAAATCTGATTTATTAGTTTCGTGTTTCAATTATCAGGAAATTATTCACTTGTAATTTTGTTGCAAAGAAAATCAGAGACTAATTCATGGAAAAATTATTTAAAATTCATTAATTAGTCATTTTGAACTTGTTTTTCAACACGAGGAACTTGAATTATGTGAAGAGTTTAATTACGAATTAATTAAATTGATTAATTCGAAATTCACACTTACGTCTAACAGAGTTATTCGTAGTTGTAACATTGGTCCAAATCTGCTTTAACCAAATTTTTGTGCATCAGTTAAACATAATTGTGTATCGGCTATGGGAATGTGGCTGCATAAAATTTGGAGTAACTGGCAAAAAATTTCATTTCAATTAGTGTGTGTGTGTGAAATGAAATGGATTTAGTGTAATGTGTTGGGAACATCGACAAAATTTTGTTACATTTCCTGATTTGATTTTTCATGAATTTGATTTTATAAAATTTCTACAAAATGGCGGACAGTATTTTCTCCAAATTTGTTGGATGTGCATTGCAATGAATCACAATCATGTGTGTTAGTAATTGTTTAAAATGATGTGAAATAAATTTTTGAAAAATTTTTACAATTATTTTCACTCGAAAATTGTTAAATTGGGCAATTTCCCGGAATTAAAGTCTCCCCGAAAGAGCCCCGAGCGACATAATGAAGCAGGACACTTCCCTAACATTAACATTTTAGTCTAGCCTGTAGCAATGTGCCAGCCCTCATCCCTCAACCCTATTGGAATAAAATATAGATCAAGGGTATATTAGGCACGAAGTGTATCCTTTTATAAAGTTACCTCGAATGTATCTTGTCCCGAAAAGCACGTGTATTTAGAAACGCTAAAAGCACAATAAACGGTACGCGCCCAGTTTGTTGGTGAAGTTTATAGAGTTTATGGAGTTTATGGAGTTTCCCGAAAGGAGGACGATAGGATGCGGGAACATTTTGGACCCAAATTCGCACAGTCCTCTGTGCCACAGATAAAGAAAATGAAAACAATACATCATGGGGCATTTGAACATGACGTTTTCCTTTTGGGCAAAGTGCGGCTGACTAGTGCTGCTCTCTGGCAGGGTTCGTGTAACATATTGTACGACAGCAGGAGAGGGATGGAACGGCAACCACCAGCATCCTCGAAATGTGTGCGTACTTATTTTTGTTTTATTTCATTTTATATACACTAGAACCGTTATTTTTGAACGAAACAACACGACACACACACACGTCATTTTGTTGTATTATTGTTCTAGTATTGATGTTGTTGTTGTTGTTGTTGTTGTTGTTGTAACGAACACGTGTACAAAGTTCATAAACTAATAAATTTCAATGTGGCTGTGTAAAATATGTGAACGCGATTTATTTATGCTATCCCCCGCACTAAATCATAAACGCATATTTTGGACCAATGCACAGGTTTTCACCATTTATTTTATTTATTAGACTAGGCTTGAACCAACTTACCAACTACCCCCAGACCTACCACCACATCCCCGGCCAACCCCTCCTCATTTGGTCATTCTGGTAGATTTTGGTCGTGGTCAATTTTCCATTGACTTATTAATTAGTCCTGTTACCGGGAGTTCATTCATTGATTTACTTTCAAATATTTACGACACCCTGTACATGCGTTCACACACATGTGTGTTTTTATGTTTACACGGAAGTGTGTGTAACATGTGAATAATGTGTTTCGGTTCATTTAGTATTTACCATTTGGCTACAGTTTATGAATTATGGAAAAATTAATTTTCCGAAATGAAATTTTCATAAATATTTTTTCTTTTGAGTGTATTTTTGGCAACAATCGATCATTCACTTTGCGGTTTTATTTAAATTAAAAGGTGCGTCAGGTAATATAGTGTGCAAAGGTGTGACTTTGTTGCGTGACACAAGTCCAGCTAGTGAGTGTCATCCTCCTGATTTAACAACATTTTCTGATTGAATTGTTTCACAACAGCGACTGAAATGAACTCTTCTTAATTACATTTTTAAATTTCCACGATTTCTCTATTATACTACATACAAGATGTGCAACAGGTACATCCCAATCGTAATTATCCTAACGGCAAAGTGAATTTTTATCTCTCTCTTACAAGTCAGACCAACCTAGAAGAACTAGAGTGGAGAAACAATCTCCAATTTGTCCGTTTTCATTTCCGAAAATAGAGGTTCGCATCTTCGCTCCCAAAATGACAAGAGAGTTTCTTGAAAATCCTACAGATGGACATTGGAATTTCAAACCAATTTCGAGGATCACAAGCACGGACAAGAATCATATTCAAACACGTGCGAATTGAGCCAAGACAAGTTAGGAAGTTCATCGAATATTACAACCAATTTTCATGAATGACATGTGTGGGATCATTCACAGACTGGATCCATGATCACACATGGTAGGTGACTTTGCTTGCGATCGTTTCTGCGGAAACGAAGTTTTTCCACAAACCTAGCTAGTTCGAAAAGTTAACGCAATGTAGAACGTGGTAGAACAGTGACTGTGTGCAAATCGACGGCATTTTTTTTCGAATGACCTCTTGAATTGACCTCGTATTACATATTAAAATATTTAAGTCTTTTCCTGCATTCACGTGAAGTTTCCGTTTTGTTTTGCAACAATCACTGAACGGCACAATAAAATCTCAATTTAAAGTTGGCACTTTCTGAGACGCAAACCTTTCGAAATTGGGACTTTGTTATAATACCAATCAAAAGGTCATTTGTATGAAAGTGCCGTTGATCTGCACACAGTCTCAAGAAATCGATTCCTCTGATCGTTCCTTTGATCATTAATTTTTCAGATTATCAAAACTGTTCTAACCGTTAGTTTGACGGAATTTAAGTTTCTGTTCCAGTAAACATGAAGTTAATAAATTTATTGCAACAAGCACCTAGAACTACCTTAAGGAAATAATGATTTCTTACGCTAGATAGTGCTATTAGACCTAAATTTCAAATTTTTACGTATATTATGTGTTTTAGTAAGGTGATTTTTATACCACCTGATGTTTCTTAATAAATCCAAAAATTTACATACTTGGCGACAAAGTGACTTTGTTTTTGAATTGACAACAAAGTGGTTAAGGATTAAACTCAGTTAAGCTTCCAGGAGAAACTTTCCGCACAAGCTAATGCGATAAAAATCGCTGGTCGTAAACTAACTCACGGTGAAAGAAGAAGCGATAGGATGACGTGGAGAATCCACTTTTAAGAACCACCAAACTTATTAAAGGATCATTACAGAAGCCCATCCCGAACAATCCCAAAAAGAATAAATTCAAACTTTTCCCAAGAAAAGTGTGAAGAAAATGCAAATGAAAGTTAAACCGAAAAAAATGAATTCAAGAAAACCTGCGAGGAGGTGCCCATCTTCAGATGGAGAAATTAATTTTGCATTTAAGAAAATGCAAACATCTGTTGTGAGGCAATTTAAGGACGTTCCTTGTTCCTTGTTCCTTGTTCGGTTAAGAATTGAAGACTAATTAAGATTCATAAATTACGCGGATGAGTAAACAGAATTGGAAGAATTATTTCAGGCTTTTGCCACCTGATCCCCCGGGAACTGGGGCCTTGGACAAGATAAATCTTCCAAACCAATCGGAATCCATAAAACAGCTAGAAAATTTAATATCATTGTTTTTGGAGTTTTACCCTCAAGATGCTCCGGTTCCGTTTGTTCGGGATCGGGAAATAAGGGCACAAAGTTGCTTTCTAGGATTTGGAGGTTTCTGTTTATACCCAATAAGAATGGACAGCATGTCTCCCCTTTTCGATGAAGCTAATTTTCGCTATTGGAGTGAAGCTGTACTCTCGGGGGACATTTGAAAAGTTTCGTCTTAGTAGAAGGGGATGCGAGGAAGGAAGGATGAAAAGGACACTGGCTGGAGACGCAGCTTGTCGCTATAAATTACACTTTTTCCAATTTGTCTTCTTATTTCTCGATGTTCTCGAACGTCTTGAACGTCTTGAACGTCTTGAACGTCTTGAATGCCTTGAACGTCTTAGTGTACACTTTCTTATCACTGCCTGCTGTTAGCTAGAACGTTCTTGATCTGTTTTATTTGCTCTTACACGACAAATGCTACCCAAGACAGCCATAAAACTATTACCATGACTTATTTGGGGACTTGGTTAGTTCTTGGGAAATGAAATGGTCCACTTACAGTGTCTTCGACAATTCTTGTGTTTGTTGCGTTTTTGTGGGGCTGGAGATGCCACGAATAAACTCAGAAACGCTAACTTTTATTGATTTCGACTTTATATCGATTAAATTAGAAAGAATCATTCTTATTCCAGCTTGAATTTGTCCACAATATTTTCGAATTCATATATTATTTCATTTTTAAATTTAACATGAATTTTTTACACAGCGCCTGCATGTAGGCAATAGTTGCAAGTACAAGTGCTGAAGAAAGTGGAAGTCATCATTAACATAACGCCTTGATGTATGCTGCTGTAAAGACGCAAGCATAGACGCTTGTATGGTTTATACGATAATCATGACAAATGTCGATATGATGGTTGTTTGTTGTTTGGAAATCTTCAAAATTTATAATTAAATCTCTATAATTAAATCTAATCTACCATAATTATAATAAAAATGTGAGTAGAATCGGAAATTAGAATTTTGCGAATTAAATTTCATTGAATTTCTTCTCTAACATAACCAATAAATAATTCCACACAAACTTTAAAAAATTCGTAATTAAAATTATTAAATTTCAAAATTCCAAAATTCTGTTCAACTTTGCTAACTTTCCCGCCACACAAATAACCACGTGCTCACAGCACCAGTTGCGCATTCCCTTTCTTGGTGCACACAAATTTATTTGTTACCGCCCATTGGATCATCCATCAAATTTTAATGGCCGACATGCTCCCCCCATCGAGTTGTTTGACTAGTCGTTGTTAAAAATATTCCAATAGATGGTGCTGGTAAAACATGCTCACAGGGTGAGAGTGAATGCATACTTTAAACCGGTTAAGTCAAAGTGAATTTAAAATCAAATTTCAAATTGGATATAGGAACATTCGAGAATTTCCAAAATGTTGAGTGAATATAAAATAAATTCCTTGACGCAAAGTAGTGAAAATCCGACTAAATTACATAATATTCTGAAACGCACCACCCTGTGTACAGGTCCTCCGTTTGATTTCAATGTGGCATCTAGTGAGCAATAGGTAAAACACATGGTGAGGTGAAATCAAATTGGTTCTTATCACTGCTAGAAGTATGAAACATTTATAAGGTTTCCTGGCGATTCCTGCGCTGTAAGGAGTTAATCAATGTTGCTGCATACGAAGCAGAACCGCTACATTTTGTGTCGTACGAAGATAGCGTCGTTACACGTTGTTCAGTGTTTTCCTGGATTCTCAAGGAAAAAGGACTCCCAGGGTGCACTGTGCAACTTTATTTTATTGGAAATACAAGTTTGTCATTTATAAATGTTAAATAAAATAAATTTTTGATACATGACCAAGAAATATCAAAACTGTTGCAGAGAGTTAAAGGATTTTGTTCATCAAAAAATTTATTTTCAAAAGACACATTACCTCCATTTTGTTGTTATTCACTTTAGTTTTAAAACACCACTAGACAAGAAACAAATCAAAATTTGTTGATTCTCGTAAATCCAAGTGGAACCATTTGCCTGTACCAGTGTCACTCTGAATTTGAAAATTTGAAAATTTCAAAAATATGTTCCATGTCGAACAATTTTTCAAAATGAAAAATATGAAAACTATGAAAAATTTCCGAGTAAATGTTCGATTTGAAAAACACAAAATTTCAATGTTAAATTAGAAACATGTCGAGAAGAATTATGTTGAACGAGCACTTCCTGAATGAAAAATTAACAAAAATTTACCAAGAAATCCATCAAGTTTCGCAGTCATTCCAACTTTTGTCTACGAAACTTTTAATTCCAGCTATCGACTCATCAAGTTCCATAAATCTCAGATTATCACGAAATGAGAAAATATGAATTCCTTGAAAAAGAGGTTTTTGAAAAAATTTTAAAATATTTAAAAAACCAACAAAATAACGATAGCATCAAAAGACTGTAAATTAAGTTTTTGGACATTTCGAAAGGAAATTTTTTGATTAATTACAGCGAAGCGAAACATTGTGGCGATTTATTGAGAAAAACCGAAAAAAAAATTTTAATAAAATATTTATGTTGACGACATCATTAAGACGGCGTACCGGATTGCGGACGTCTTGAATTGAATCGTTAGAAAATTCGAAAAAAGTAGTGGCCACCATTTATTTATTTTTTTGATTAATGGACTCAGACCTCTCGCGAACATGTGTTCTGTGTTTTGTGAAGAATTTCCATAAGAATCGGAATTTTTGAAGATCCAACACAACTTGAAACCAAAATCTATGGTTTTTTGCGTGTCTTAAACCAACAAAAAGAAATGGTGGGCCGGGATTAAGAAAAATGTCTGCTCAACGACGGCCCCGTTTCTGAGCGTCTCGGGTTTCTTGATCGCCCGAACCGAAACCTGTTTCTTAATGACTTCATAATGACCACATAAAGTTGTCTGATTGCCCTCAGGTGGGAGAAATATTACCTGGAATCGGTTTCATTTTGTTTTTCGAGTTCATAAAATCTGTGAAATTAATTTATTTTGATTTAGGAACTCTGCCATGCGGAACTTCTTTAAGACTTGTTTCTTAAAGATCTTGTCAAATTCCTCAAGAATATAAAATATTTGCTTATTTGAAATGAGAAAATAAATAATTTTGATTAAAAGACAATTTGAAAAATTTGCACAAACTTCAAACTTCAGAATTGAGTTGAGCACAAGACTACAAAATTTTTAGTCACGCCGCCATTTGTGCTGCACGTCGCCATTGTTATTCACAACTTTACTGTTTCATTCAAAAAAGAAATTTCCTATTATAAAAGGAAGACAACGAAGTAATAGCAACAGGAATTATTTGGTGTGAACTGGTACGTCTCTTATGAGGACAATAATTGTGAGAGAACAAAACGAGGAGGCAGAGAATTATTGTGGGTACTTCGCCACTGGTAGCACTTTTCAAAAAATGTTGCACTGAGAACATTTCTTTTGCTATTTATTTCTACACAGAAAAATTGAGAGGAATGCATTGAAAATTTTGTGTAGGTACACAACAACACCTATTGGAGAAATAAATTTTGACGTTTCATAAGTTTGTTGGCGTTTTGAATGCAATGTTCAATTGGACACTAGAGTAACATGAGATCAAATTGATCACTTAGCTCTGATTGAAAATTGGATTTGAAAAACTGCTGGAAATGTGCTTAAAAATTGAAAAAATTCAACAGTAAATTATCAAAATTTTCTCATTCAAATAATTAACATAAGATTCATTGCAATAGCTTTCAGATAATATTTAATAACATAAAATTAATTATTGAATAATTTTAACAGACGTTGCATCAAGAGTTACAAGAATTATAAAATTTAAAATTTACTAACTGTCAACCCATCTAGTCTCGATTGATCACTTCAATTCAACTACAGAATTAAGCGCACTCACACCGTGAAACAGAATGAACAAAATGTCATTCATCTATTCTACTAACTTTGCATTCCTGTGTAATTTATGTCATTAACAACAACAATTGCTTTGAAATTTGATAAACGTCACTGATCAAGAGAGGGAGAATAGGCACTCACACACACAGTTATAGTCAATTCTCCTCCTGTTGGCTTAAAAAATTCATCAAATAAACAGTGACATAAAAAATTATCGTAATTTATGAAATCGTATTCAAAGTGCAAATTTGATCTCACCAAATGTGGCGTCATTGCATTTGCAACAGAATTAAAAATGGCTTCGCACTAAAAATGTTGAGCTAATTAATTGAATTCGATGTAGCACTTAAAGATTGTTGGTTTTCTAATAACAATAATAATTATAATAATGATAATTAAGAGCGGTGTATGTTGTGCTAACGACATCCGTTCGTTATTGTTAAATGATGCATTGAAATTTTATTTTATTTAATTTTTCGCAGTGGAAAACATGTAAAGCGTCTTCACACCACTTCGATTGCGTGTTATTTACATTAAACATGAAGCCTTACCTATGTAGATGAAAATTTGTTTAACTTACAAAAACAATAAATAATGTTAGGAGGAAAGTTCTTAATTGAATTTTTATGAATTTCAACAAAATAGCCGGTCAAGATGGCGGATGGAAAGATGGACGTGTTGAATGCAAAATGTACGCCATGTTCCAGCCTAATGGCGGTTAGTGGAAATGCAAGTAGCTCATGATAATCGAGCAATTAATCGCAATTGGAGTAAATAAGTTAGTGTCATGCCATGGTAGCGGTCGAGGAATTTACCTGGGTAGGTAAAATGAGAAGAACAAGAGGAAGATGGGAGTGAAAATGCAAATCGCTCGGAATCATATTCAATTAGCTTGTCTTAAGATGATTTTCATAATTGCGCGACAACGAGCATGAGGAGCTTTGGAGCAGATAATTGTGAAGGAAAGGTGAACTTTGAAGATTCCTTGAAGACGTTTCAAGATGGATTGGTTTAAATAACATATCAAAGTTAATTTATGCGACATTGTGGCACTCGAAACTGGCTTCAGGACCAGTTTAACTGCAGCATGTTTTTGTGCTTCCGAACATTCTCCAGAGAATCAAGTTGCCGAAAGTGGAGACAAAGCGGGTAAAGGGTTTTCATGTTTTAATGTTTTTTTGTTTTGAAAATAATTTATGCAACACTCAGTCCCAGTCGTCGCCAGAGTCCAATCACCAAGAAGTTGTAGCGCAAAATAAAAAATAAATTTTTAATGGCAATTAAGACGTCCATTTCGAAGATCGATTTCCATAAGAAGACACTCGATAAACCCGATACCCGATGCTGGCTTTCAGATGCATGTGGTCGGTTCGAATGGACTGCTAATAAGGCATTGACTTGTTTCTTTTTTTGAAAAATTATTTATTTACCCGAGACGTGATGCATTTGTAGTGGTCATTTGATCTTGGACTCATAAATCACTCGAGACTTTTGACTTTTGGGCTGTGGTGCAATTGCAACGCCATTAAATCGACGACTGGTGGTCAACAAAGACGACCTTACAAACGAGTAGCACGTCCACAGAACGCATTTAGAAAGGTTACCTTCTCCAGTTTAATGGAAACTAATTGACGCAGTCGTGCGGACTCAGTGGCAAATTTGATCAAATTTCCAGACTCACTGTTGACCATCCAAAGGTACAAGGACTTCATGAAACATATTTATATACCACTATCTGATACATCTTCTTTCATTATACTTCAAGGATCAACTATTCACTATTGAGAAGTCTAAGAGAACTCATAGACATTTGTAACCAGAACCGGTTTTGCGCTGCCACGTATTGATCAACTCCAGCTAATCAAAAACCGTATCAATCTTGCATATCGCCTAACATGTAGCTGTTCGGCAAAGCATCATGTTCAGGATCTGTGCGCACTACCCGTGAACAAGGGGACTTTCATCAAGCCTACAGTGGGTAACAGAATTTGATTTACAGTGGGACACATTTTGAACCGTCTGAAAAATTTTTCTGACAGAGATAGTTAATAACAGCATTGCCACATTGCAAATTTGAAGTGAATAAATTCAACTCTTTGTTACTTGAAAATGTGAGAAATTGTGAAAATAAATTGTTTGGCATAAAATCGGGTTTCATAAATTTACCCATTTGGAGAAAAATGGCGTCTAAGTGATCCACCGAGCGATCAAATTTACGAGAGTCGTTTCAAATGCGCAGAATAAGAAAATCTAAGATTTTCCCTGAGCAGTTCAATAAAATTCCAGATCTACTGAGAACGTTTTCCCAAAACCAAACTGTGCTACAGCATAAAAGCCATTCTGTAAATGTTGACTTTACCATATTGCAATTGAAATCACAGCACTTGGAGCGGTACACATGCCTTTTGCGGATGCACCACTGAAACGAGGTAGAAATATGTTTTATTCAATGCAAAAATAGCAAAAATGGCAAAAATGGCGAAAAATGTAAAAGAGGAAAATTGTTGAAAACTTGTGATTCACGGAGTTGCAGTTGCCACAAAATGGCCGGCATCGTCTCTGGATCGAACCCGTTCAATGTGCGACTTGAGGAACTCGAACTGGAAACGAGGAAAACTTTTAAAAGACACAAGACAAACTGCTGGATGCGGCTGCCTGGGAGTAGGAGGAGCTTTTCCGAGTTTCCGATTTATTTATTTAAACGATAAATTTATTCGCGCTTTAAATTCCACTGTAACGTGCCATCCCCGAAATCCACGGTAATGTAAATATTTACAATGAGGGAAAACATCAAAGGGAAAAAGTTTTCCCGGAAAAAAGAAATAAGGAAAACATACTGAAAATCAAGGAAAACTTTTCATTGGCCGTTTTGTGGAGTTTTCAGGGAAAACTTTTAGTCTAATGAGGCTTGGAATATATTTTTTTCTTTCGTGAATAAATGAATTTGAAATCAACACAGTGATAAGGAAAGTTTTGTGGAATCGAGGGAAGGTGCATCGTGTGGAATGTGGAAAGGGTGAAGGGAATGCCTTTAAGTGGCTCCTTAAATCAGGGAACTCAATAAAAGTTGTGGCGGGCCGTGATTGAGAGTCGGGTGTAATCAATTCGGCGTGCCAAGATAACCAGGAACAGGCGGACTGGGTTTGGGGCTGTAAATCAGTCGCAGAAAAGGGTGGCTCCTACGGCAGCCGCTTTGCTTGTTCTTGTCCCTTTTCTTGTTTGCTTGATTCGCGATTCCTTGGCGGCGGCACGTTTTGAATATTCCTCTCAAGGGGAGCTCCAGGAAGTGGAGGATGTGCCAATGGTGTCTTTCCGAGCCTTCCATTTCCTAGGCTCTTCTAGCATCCTCATTTTTGTATTCCTACAATCACTTTTGCAGGGAAAAGGTTTTTGCCATCACAAATTGAGAAATCAGAACTAGTTCCCTTCGAAGTGTAGCTCTTCTGTGATTCTAAAACTGACCCAATTCCATGTGGTTTCTGGACACTTTTGCGTAGTTCTGATCATTCTAGACCTTTCTAGCTGCCTGAAACTATATTTGGAAGGAGTAAATGAAACCCTTTCTTCCAGTTACAAATGTAGGATTTAAGAGTCTTCATGGTCAAATGAGAAAATTGGAGGAAATTGGGTTATTGGAACCCAGAAATTGGATGCAGATGATCGTCTTTTTTCTTAAAATCTTCTGAAGCGTGGATCATACTTACCTCTTCGAATTCTGTTCCAAGAAAACATCTCTCTATAAGAATGTCGCGATTCCACTTTCCCACATTATTGCATTCACTGAAATGATCAAGTCAATTCGACAAGTCACCGTAACCAACCAACGTTATTTAGACCGAAGGGGAAAAAGTGTTTCCACTTTATTCAAAGCCATTCACAGAATTACATTAAATTGCATCTATCTTTATCGAACTATACGTTGAATATTGATTCCAAAAGAATTGAGAGAGAAACGAAGAGAAGAGATCGAGCAGAATGAGGACAATCGCGAAATTTCAAAAACAATTTTGTTGTTCGTTTTTTCCATTTAAGACTTTTATTGACAAAGAAATCATTTTTCAACGCTTAATTTTCTTTAATTTAATTTAATTTGATTTGTTGAAGAGCCAATCAGCGGTAAGAACAATTTTCAATTGTCCAAAAACAGAATAAATTATATATATTTTTGTATAATCACTGAACGGAATTTAGTACTTCGTAAAATTTAAATTTAAATAATTTTGTTCCTTTAATTATTTTTTATTAATTTTTTATTCATTAATCATATCATTTACATCTTAATTTCATAGTATTTGCTTTTGTGTCCGTTGTCGATTTAATGTACAATTGAAAAACACTTAATTAAAAAAATTAAAATTTTAATTAATTTAATTAATTTAATTAACAAAATAAAAATTAATTTTCAATTTTCGATTTTGTCTTTATTCAGAACGAAAATTCATCTTGAGATCAGTTAAAACGTTTCGCAGGAACTTAAAAATGGACTTAAAAAGTAAAAAATAAAAAAACCAAAATTAAATTTTTTTAATTTTTCATTTTATTCACTTTGCATTTTCTCTTTCACTTTTCGTATAATTTAAGTTTCGTAATATTGTTTTAATTTTTTATATCTGTATACACTTTCATTCATTTATTTTAATTTTTAATTTTTAATTTTAATTTTTCTTTTAAATATAATTACACTTAAACATTAACAGAAAAAAAAATCTTTCTAAAAATCATGCACAACTTTTACAATTACGTATATCTGTTTTAATTTTTTTAATTTTTTTCAAATTTTTTCATTTTAAGTTATTTCTCTAGTTAGTTTCATAAAATTTTTGGGCGTTTTTTGTTTCAATAATTTTTGTTGTTTGTTTGTTTTTACACTAATACTAAGTTTCTTACGCTTCTAGTTACGTATACATACTGAAGGGACTTTTAGTTTTTGTATTTTTGTTGTTGTTTTTGTCTTCAGTTTAAAAATTCCTCAATTTCGCCGCGAATTTCTTCACATTTTCTTGGGGGTTTTATGTTTTTTAGGAGTTTTTCTTACGCTTAAGAGTTTCTTTCGCAGTACAGCTAAGTCATACTAAAAGTAAATATTGTATATGTATAGTATTACGTATATCTGTGTGTCACCTTATTTAAATTTATACAAAAATTGTATTTTTGCCTCCACAAGTTCCTGAAGGAGTTCATTTTTAAAATTATTTTTAATTTTCTCATTTAGTATACATGTAATGTATGCCAGTTTGTTTCTCTTGTATACACTTGTAAATGTACTCTACTTAAGTCTAGGAATTTTTGTTTTTATTGCCAAATTTTGGTTTTATTCACATACAAAAAACTCTACTTTAACGTGTGAGGGATGAACTTAGAATTTTTTTATTTTATAGCACATTTGAGGAGTTTTTTTAAAAATTATTTTTTATTTATTAAAATTACTTTCCCCGCAATGGGCGAGTCTGTTTTACGTATATCTGTTGCTTCTTCTAGGAATACAGGCCTTAAAACAAATTTTACATCTAACCCTGTACAAAACGAAAATTTTCTTGTAATTTTTTGGATTTTTCTTAATTCATATTTTATGTCAGAAATTTAAGTACGAAAACGATTTTTATATTATAATGAAATTTCACTTAAATTTAGAACTAACTCTCACACAGTTCCTTGTTACGTATATCTGTTATATTGCGCCTGATATTGTTGAGGATTTCGTTCAGAATTTTTCGGATTTTTTGACTTCCATTAAAAATTTAAGAAGAACTATGAATTTCTGTATTATGGTATCAAGAAATCATCTTATTTAGAGACTTATTTTTGTATCCAATGTGATATTTGAAATATGGGTAGGTACTTAAATAAACATTCAGAAAAATGCAATTAATTCAACGAAAACCTCAACAATATCCGCAATTTTACGAAGGATTTTACGAACTGGGTCGGTTTATTAAGTTAAAGAAAAGTAATATTGCACTCAATGAAGGGTAATTCAATAGTTTCAAGGGGTAGTATTTCACTTTTAATATTATAAATTATATTTAAGCAGAAAATATGTTAAAACAGGATGAGGGAGATGAAATTGATTTTAATTACTTAGACTTAAAATTTTACTGTGTTCTGTAACATTTTCAAATTTGTAACCTAAGGAAACTTTCAAAAATTGAAATAATTATTGAAAATATATGTTTGTTCAAAAATTCGATTTTCTCAAAATGAAAAGTTAGGTCTAGCCGTCCTTTTATTTTGTCTTGCAGTTTACACTTCGAACAGCACCGCTGACGTCACGAGAAGATTTTGAACGAAAATATGAGTTTGCACCAATGGGAACAGTCCATACACTCTCTGTACCAATTAAATGCCTGGTCACCAATTCGTGTGTCGTGTTTCAATTCGAGTAAAGCATATGGTTCATATAGAGAAAATTTTGGAAAATTTAAAAATTTTGATTTTGAAAAATTAATGTTTAAGGAAATTAAAATAGTAAATTAATTGAAATTTTGAGAATTTTTAAATTGGGTTCACAGTAAAATTTTGCTAAGAATTTGAAAAACTAAAACTTGAAAAAGAAAAATTGTCAAAATTTAAATGACGCCACAATTTCTGACATTTCCAACGCTCTAACACTTAAAAACACTTTTTAAAACAAAATCAATAGGGACACAAGTACAGGAACGTTGCATTTCGTGTTAAATAACTTACGTTTGCGTTAATGTTAATTTAATTACAATTAATTAAATTTCAATTAAAGTTCATCCTATTTTAAAACACTATCACTCACTTAAATGTAAAATTCATGTGTGTATTTTCATAAATTATTCGTTAATTTAATTTGATTTAAAAACATTTTTCTTACGTATTTTATTGCGTTTAATTTAATTTAATTTAATTTAATTTAATATAATTTAATTAATAATCATTTTTCTCAAGTCGTGTATGACACATTTCGTGCAAAAATTCAACGTATTAAGTAGGTAAGTACTGTTTCATTAATTAATTAACAACTTGATTTTAATTATAATTTTAATTATAATTTTATTGTTTTGCATTTTATTTTAGTTACAATTACTCCTTACGAAAATAATTTTGAATTTGTATTTGTTCATGTGAGAATTTACCATTTTACGTATGAGTTATTAATATTATTAACTTTTTACATTATTCAACGCGTTTTAAACATAATTCTTACGATAATTAAAATTAATAAAAATTAATTAAAAACTCAATTTTGAATTAATTAACAATTGAAAATAAACTAAAACATAATTCAACATATCTCTATGAATTTAAATAAAAAACATGAGTTTAATTTTAAAAATTTTTTAAATTAAAATAAATTTTATAAACAAAATAAAAACATATGATAATTAATTAAATTAAATTACTAGCGTAGTATCATTTAGTCTACAGTACAGTGTTTTTCTTTCACATAATCATTGAGTGAATTAAATTAAGTAAAAATTTTTAAATTAATAATTAATTTAATGATAATAAACCTTGCCCTAGTTTTGATCGGATATGACTTGTGCTGCTTGTGCTGCTGCTGCTGCAGCCGCAGCTGCTTTTTGGGCTTGTGCTTGTTTCTCTTGTTCATTTAATTCCTTAATTGCTTGAATTTCTTTTTTCAATTTCATTCTACGATTTTGAAACCAAATTTTTATTTGTCTTTCTGTTAAACATAGTGCATGAGCCATTTCAATTCGTCGTCTTCTTGTTAAATAGTGATTTGTGTGGAATTCCTTCTCCAGTTCTAACGTTTGATATCTTGTGTAGGTTTGTCTGCCTCGTCGACGGAGTCCATTTGTACCTGAACGAGAAAGATTCAATTAAATATCATTCTTTAAAACTAAAAAATTTAAAAATTAATCTGAAGAAACACGAACAGCAGAAAGTATTGTGCACTTAATTCAATTGATACGAAAATAATTAAAAAATTTGCAGACAGCGTCCAACAGATGGCGCAGTTTCATACAATTTTCAAATGTAGGTGTTGTCTTAAAGGCGCATCTTTGATTTTTGATCGATGACATTTCGATTCTCCAAAAACCGTAATTTATTCATGAATTCATCAGTCTAGACGGTGACGATCTTCGAAGACCAGCAGCTGACACATAAATCCTGTTAAGGACATTTGTGTGGTACCTACATCTAATCCCAGAAACAAACCCCAAGAACACCACAATCGCATCACATTATTTTGAAATGTTCAAAACATTCAAATAACAATAAAAATTTTTATGCAATTAGTTTAAAATGAATTTGTGAGATAAATATATGCAATAAAGTTAATTTTTTTATTCCTCCCAGTTCGCCTATTGTGTGGACTGTGGTTTGAGTCACTTAATAAATTCCGGCGACTTTCAAGGAGGCGATGGCGATGGATTTTGTGAAGAAGGTTTCTTAACAAGATCGAAGATCGTATCGAGTTGGAGTTGGTTGAGTAGAGAAATTTTTTATTTTTACTTTAGGTAATAGGTACATACAAGTAGGTATATGATAAAAGGCAACCCGTGTCTTCTTAACAACATCTCCAAAATGGAAGACGTTCGATGGGATGTAGTGGAATAAAAAGACGAATTTGAGAAAACGTTAAGACAAGGATTTCGCAACAGAACAGAAAATGAAAAACGAATTGGAAAAATTCAACTTAAATAAAAAGTTGTATAGGAAATCAGGTTTAGGTTTAAGGTTTTAGGTTTTTTCATTCGTTTCGTTATGTGGATCAACTTGTTGTGGATATATATAAGTGGATATGTATGTAATGTTAAATAAAGAATACGAAACAAATTCCAAATAAGAAAACTTGTAAATTCGTCTTGTTCAAAAAATGCTAAAAGGAACTGGAACTGAAACTGGAACTGGAAAGTGGTCAGAATTTGCAATTCCAATTTGAAGGAAGGCAGAAGGAGGGAGAAGTCTTTGTGGCATCTGAAATTCGTTAGAGTTATAAACTACCGAACTCCCATGGAGTTCCTTTATTTATTGGAATATCAAATTTCCCAGTTGATTCGCAACTGAAAGGGTAGAAGGGAAATGAGGCTTTGGTTCGATCAAAAATTTTGATATCTCAATTGAAATTTTATATTTTTCCAATAAGGGATAAGGGCAAAAATTAATTGTTCATGTTTCCCTTTTAAGCACAGAAGGAGTGTTTCAATTATTTCCTCGTTGCTTTATTTATCAGTCGTCAAATCTTTTGGTTAAGACGAATAGAAATCTTTAAGACGTTCAAGGAAGTGAAATTGAAAATCACGATTCAAAAAAATAATATTCCCTCTTCCTCTCATGTGGACGACAAACGTCTTGGTAGTCTTCTAACAGTTTCTTAATGAATTCAAATTTTATAAGTTCGCATAAATTTTGCTTGCAACGAAACAATAAGAAAACTCCAAGACGTTTAGGTTTCTGGCGCAATCCAAGGAGTTGGAGTCGTTTGTGAAGTCACAGATGGCTAGATTTAAATTTTTTTATATTTTTTAAATTTGCTGAGTTTCTATTTTCTTCGTTTGTCTCAAGTAAAACTTCAGCAAAAAGACAAACAATCGAAGACGAACTTTTCTGCTTAATATGCAATTGGGAAATTTTCATTGGGAGCATTTCTACATTTTGTTGATCGTTTTGTGGATCATTTGCGGATCGAGAAAAGTTCATTTCCAGGTGTGAAACGATTTTCTTGAGAAATTCGATTTTCCTGATTGATAAGAATTTCGTGACACGAGAATGTCAGCACGGAAAAGTCCCATACGGTTTCCCACGAAGGGAATTTACATTTTTCCCTCATACGAAATTCATGAATATGTCCATTTTGCAATAGATGGCGTTGACACTTTTAGAGGGACATTATTTCAAAATGCACGTAGTCTGTTGCTCGTATAAGCTTACTCTTATCCCTTGGACAGACGGGACAGTTAGAACTGGTTCCTGACGTCATTATGACGTCCATTTTCTTGAGGAATTTATCGTTTTCCATAATTATTTTCACTGTCACTTGTGCTTGCATCCCAGTGCTTCTAAAACTGTTCCTGAAATTAAAACATCAGCACCCGAAAACAGTTTTCCTTCATTATAAACTGGAAAAAAATTAAACAAAAAGTGAAAATAAGAAAAATCCCTTAACAAATCTCATTCGTTAATTGGTATTAGAACCCACTTAAGTTGTCCCACAAATAACACTTGGCTCCGAGAGCACAGCATCCCGGAGTGAATTTTGTAAAATTCTGTTTTGTGGCAAAGGACCTCCATTCTAAGGACAACAAAAAGTCATTGAAAATAAGTGAATGAATTGAGTGGCACAGCAGCCATACCCGGCAAGACGAAGATGATTTCCAAGGGAATTTTTCTTCCCTTGAATCCTGTTGCCCAAAGTTCAAAATGTCGGAATACCTTTTGTTACAATACAACAACAACAAGAATTTCCAACTAAAGTGTAACCCTTGCTTTGTTAATTTCTCATTAGACACGCTGTTACATAACTTTGTTTCGATTCCAGGCGAACGGTGAACAGTGAACGGAAAACGGAGACAATGCCTCCGCCTGGTTCATTGAAAAAGATGTTCCCTTACAAAGTAAAGGAGCAAACTACTTGACTAGTTGAGACACTCATACAAGACGGGCGGGATCCAGGGTGTCCTGGAAGTCCTGGTGTCCTGCCCAAGTTTATGGCAAGACTACAGAACTTGGTGGAAAGGAGGAAAGTTATTTATTGTCACAGTATCTAAATTCTGACTTCGTTTGCTTACACAGAGACACCCTGTGCGGCTTGCTGTTGAGGGACCGGGATGTACCCACCTACTGCTACTTCTACCAACATCCATATATTACAAATGCAAAAGGTATTTTATTTATAGATTTATGTGTACTTATAATGAACTTGCGAAGTAATTATGTTCGCCTACGCAGGGGTTGAATTATTTGTCACAATCTTGTCCTTGTTCATGGCTGCTAAACAAACGGGATGAGGGAATCCAAGGGTTGGTAACTGGTGTTGCTTCTTTATATTCTGGCATTTGAGTCATGACAAGATGCAGAATTATGTGAAACACAAACTTCATTTTCATGAGGGTAACCCTCTGTTTTAAATTTAAAGGACAATTTCGTTTTGCAAGAATTATGGTGCAGATGGTCCACCTGGTAACAAAAAATTCCTTCCTTGATTCCGTTTTGATGGCGATCAAATTTGAGTCATGAAAATTGACAAAAAATCCCTTCTTGAATTCAACAAAAACGTGTTTTCAAACAATCTATATAATATAGAGGTGTTATATTGATCAAAACTCCACGTTTCTGGTGGTGAAATTTATTCGCTACGGGTTAAATTTATGAATTTCGCAAAATCCCTTGTGGAAATTGGGGAAAACGAATTTTTCCACAATTAACCGAATGGGGAATGTGTACGCCGTTAAAAATTTATGCTTAATCTTTAATTTATTTTCATAAAAAAGTTTTGCGCAAGAAAATACAGTCACGTCTTAATGGAGAAATTGTTCACCTGCCTTCTCTCAAGAATAAACCATCCCTGTTGGGTGTAACTCACATTTAGGGATGGTTGTCCTTTGAATATTCCTCTTAACGAGGATAGAATTTCGTTTCCACCCCAATACTGGCAACAAGCCACCATTTTTAGGGTTTTTATTTATTTCCAAAGAAGAAAGTCCTTTTTAATAGACTAAAATATCCCGCACCATCCACCGGAACTTGAGAAACATATTTCTATTTGGGACCAACCAGACAGACACCGACTGTAAGTAGGTTCATATTTAAATGCTTCTCAAATTCGATTTTAATTACTTAACTTATTTATTAGAAAATAGAAAAAAATACTTTTTCTTATTAGGGACAACAGTGGTGTCTTTAAATCGATGGTGTCTTTTTTATCACTCCCAAAATCCTCATCCACACAAACCCACTTAAATAAAGGGATACTCAATTTTGGTTTAAATTTTACCCCCATACCCTTAGCGTTTCTATATAAATATTTTGGTAGACAGTCAAGGGGATGATTCTAAAAGCCAATTAAAGGCATGACATAAATCCAGCTGTGACTCGTATTGGGTGTTTCCGTAGTTTTTCCTCTTTAAATTATGATTATTCTAAAGTTGCTTCGTTTACAATAAAGTCATTTTTAACTTTAAGAAACTTATCGTGAAAAGGATTTTTCTCTTGAAACAATTTGTTACATGCAATTGCAAACATGAAATTTAGCATTATCCTTATTGTCTATAAAAGGAATTGTGAAAATCAATAAAATATCACAAAAAGGATTTATATTATTAAGTGAAACTACATTGAAAGCAATTTTTACAATCTACAGAAACGATTTTTGGGTATTTATGAAATGTTTTCGCTTCGACAGTCAACTGAAGGCGACTCAAGTCCAGTCGATTCAAGTTTAGCCAATGTAGATGATAACGTCCCTTTCATGATGAAAAAAATAAGGGAAAAAAGGAAATAAGGGTAGAAATCTGTGCCATACGGATGGACAAACGAAAGGAAAAGTCCAGTTTTCTTAAGTACTCCATAAATTTCCACCCTGATTCCGAAATATTCTCCCTTTTTTTTGTTTCTCTTCTGTTTTTTTTTTTTTGTCTTGAACGCATGTGAATGGGTGGAGTACAACCAAAGAAACAATACATTTCCAATTTTATCCCTCATTTAACAGCGACATGACTCTGACTGAGAGTTGAATGGAATTTGTGTGGATTTTTGTCGTCTTCAGCAATTTCCAGTGTCACCATCATCGTTTTCATCATCATCAGACGCCATTTTTGTATTTATTTATAAACTCTAAATCATGATAAATTAATTAATTTCGATTCATTTGTATTTTCTTGAGTGAAACGCCATTTTTAATTCGATCTGATGGCAAATCTTCAACTGAAATCGTTTGATTCAAAAATCCACACGCCGCCATTTTGTATACGCTGAGAGTAATTTTTTGAGCTAACGAAATTTGTTAAACTACTTGTCTCTTGTTCTTTCCTTATTACCGTATGTACAAACGTACCGAGATGGCGAAAAAATATACGAAGATCCGCACAAAGAGAAGATGCCGACAACAGTCGCCGCCTGTATTCTCGTTGACAATTTTTGTCATTCAATGAGAAGTTTCACTGTTATGAAAGACACTGCCCGCAAATCGACTGAAAGAAAAACACCGACCAAAACACTTGCCACCCCATCTCATCTCAACAACAGTTCAGTACATGAACCCTATTCGATCCTAATGTGAACGTAATTACGCCCGAAAGCCCACAACCGAAAAATTCATATCCATGTGACAAGGGATCCACCTTACAAGGATCTACCCTGTATGTTCCTACACACAGATCCTTTTCCACCTCAGAAGATGGTCAGGTCGGGTCCACATTGTGGTCGACTTCGAATCATTTCCCTAATGCGTAATAAACCCAATTAACTTTGATTGGTTAAACTTGAACTGGACATACCGTTTCAATTGGTTATTGCAGAGTAAATTATTTTACCGTTACAATTTATACGAATTGACCAATCATCTGTTATTCGGGTATAAAATGTTGAATTATTTAAATTTGATTATCACAAAAATTAAGGGAAGCTCACCACGACAAGTTGATTCGGATTAAGGGAGATTTCCATTAGAAACTGCCCCGTAAATTCATTTAAAATGAATGTTAACTAATTTAGTAGTAATAACAAATTTTATTAAAACTACAAGTGTCGGTGAAATGGCATCCCCTTCGGGAAGGGTTGAAAAATTCACTCCCAAAAATTCATCTCAAGGGTTGTTTTGCATTCCTTTGATAATTTTTGTGCAAAGGGTAAAATTTTTAACAAATAATTTCACTAATACATTTGCTCGAATTTTCCACCCTCCCAAAATGGAGTCGTTCCAAGAAGAAAATGGCGCTTGCACGTTTCTCGGTCTAATAATAATCGTAATTGGAATTTTATGTCGTAAAATTCCATTTTGTGGTACTTTTGAATATTGGTAATTGCGAATTAAAAGTTCAGCGTTTTGAAGGGATGAAATTAGAGCAAAGTTTGGTACGTGACTTGTGAGATGTTGGTGAATATTTTAAAATAAATTTGTAATTATTCATTTGAGGATTTTTTTGGAAATATTTAAGAAAATATATTGACTTCCTGCAGTAGCAAGATGTTTTTAATTAGACACTATAGACAGTTGGTCGTACCTAATTCATGTGAAACGCTTGAGAATCAAAAAGAACCGCGTAACGACATGTTTTTTTGGTAATAATTTTGTTTTTCTTGAAATTATCTCGGAGAGGGAGTGGTTTTCTTAAAGAAAATGACATTTACGTACAAGAAAACGGTTGTCTTGTTTCGTGGAACAAATTGAGAAAATTCATCATGTTGAAAATGTTTTCTTAAAAAAGACGTTTTCCTCAAGATGAAATTTCGGGTTCCGATTTCTCCCTTCACACATAAATCACGTGCATGGCTTTGCAGAGTTACATACTAGAGGTTCGAGTGTGTTTACCTAAATACAAAACGCACACAACCCATCTACCCTGTGGGCCTATGTGTTTTTTGTGAGAAAGGACGACCAACGAAAAGATGTCCTGAAATGATAAACAGTCAAGACGTGCTTTATGTGGCCCATTTATGAATTTATTGTAAGAAAAAATAAATACAAGAAGCTTTTCTTGGGATATGTTCTACTTGCGCAACGACAGCATCTTTACGGGGGTGGTACAGTGAATACATCTTATGTATTATGCGAAAATTTATTTCAACCCTCGTTTTGTGGGTGTACAAATCACAAAAAACTGAAACTTCGAGGCAAAAGTTAACGTCAAAATCGTCGTATTGAATAACCGCCAACAACAGCAGAAAATTTCTACATCTCGGAGAGGGTGTGTGAGTATGAAAGGCCGAGAGACAAAGAGAGAGAGCTTGAGAGAGGGTGTAAGGGAGATACATTTTTTTTTTCTTAAAGCTTAGGTCGACCGTTGCGCGCAAAACATGTGACGGAAATAATTCATCCAAATGTGTCCCTCGGGTGACATTATCGGAAGAAAAATTGTTCGTAGAACATCAAAATACATGCTGGAGGGAAGGGGATGAAGATGGGGATGATGTTGATGGTGGGTGGAGAAAGACAATTTTCCGTTTGAATTCTCATCGTTAGCGAAATTTAATACGCACTCGAGCTTTTTTCGGGGGTCATACCGGATTGGGATTGGGGATGAAATGGAGTTTTGTAAAAGTTTTCTAATGGAACTTTTCAACTATATTTCGAAAGCGTGTGGATCCACGTGCAACTGATAACAGGTAAATCAAAGGTTTCGGGATAATGATAATGAGGTGAAGGATATTTCGTTTGTAGGTGCTACAATTTAAGGACAATTTCCAACAAAAGGACACATCCACAGAGTGTTTCTGGTTTTGTGCTCGTGTGTGCGTGGGGGATGAAGGAATTTTGTGCGTCTGTAATAGGTAATAATGGTACATAATAAATGTAGGGAAACTGCTATAAATATGCTTATTATGAGTTAAAATACATACGTGTAATAAATGTTACACACTCGTAAATAATTTGTTAATGTTCTCTGGAAATACAAAATCCCTGAAACATTCCTCCCACCCCCAAACACACACTCTCTCACATGTAAAGTTTCTTTTGATTAATAGCAGCTTAAAAAGTTTTCTGTTTTTCGGTGCGTGTAAATTTTGTCTTGGAAATTAAAGGGTTAACCCTGTTTTTTCGAGGTGTGATGTGATATTTGAGGGTTTTAAATTTTAATTAATTTGTTTTTTTCTATGTGGTTGCTTCGGTTTCATGTAGTTGAAGGGATTATAGCACATTCGGGCAGTGTGCGAGGGTTCATATTAATTTGGAAATTATAAACCCGCTAACATGAGACTAATTGCTCGACCTGGATGGCATTGAAAACATTCATAACTTCTTTACAAGTTTGGGGATTAAATCCTTGAAAGCCTTTTTGATCTGTTTGAAAAGAGAAATTACCTTTCACGACATTGAAATGAATTTAATGTTTGATTTTAGTTGTTTGAGCGTTTTAATACAGAATACATACTTTCGAAAGACAATTTTCATATCTAAATAGAATGTTCATTTCATGCCTGGCGCAACATGCATTGAAACGCACTGAAAAGTGCAACAACATCATTTTGATTGGTTACACAAATTCCAGGCCTGTCCAACCTGCGGCAATAAAGTGGAATTTACGGGTAACCTGTAATTTAAATAAAATTGTTAATCTGATACGAGTACTTTCGTCCAATCATGATATAACCCAAACCATAGCCTGATGACGTGTAATAATAATAATAAAACCATAAAAACGTTTAAAGCTTTTACAGTAAATTGGTGGTTTTTATAAAGCACAATTGATCCGTTGCAACTTGTTATTTACATGAATAACAGTTGTAGAGTCAATTTCAAGTTGAATGGATTAAGAATAACCAATGAACAGGTGATTATCTTTAAGGAAAAGTACAGTAATTGAAAAAATCATGAAGCAAATCAAATTTAAAAACGACTTTAAGAAGCACAACCGAAAGCCCTTTGAACTCTTTAGGGAAAATTGTGTTAAAGTTAATTAAATAGGATCCTTCAAAGGACGAACTTGTGTGTATAGTCGTAAAGTTGTATCTTATCGGATAGAATAAGGGAAAAGCCATTTATTTTTGATAATGTATTACTATCCCGTATATATTGTATTTGTGTTTGTATACAATACACATACATTCATACATTGGGAAAGGAAAATAAAATAAGAAAAAAAAATTGTGGAAATATATCACATTGTGAAATAGTATGGGTAGTGATTTATTACCCCCGCCACTGGAGGAATTTACTCAAGACGAATGGATGGGCCCACATGCCACAATCCAAAAACCCACCCTACTCATAGCCCCAATGGCAAATACAACAAAAGACACACAACAAAAACCATCCCCTTTCCTTGTTTTGTTGTTTGTGTTTTGTGTCGGAAGGATATAAGTCAACTAACACGAACACAAACACAAACAGTAGGTACATCCCTCTTACTCATTCACGTGAAAATCATACGGAGGAAAAAAGGGAGGCACTCCTGGAGTTCCAATGTGAAGAGGATGAATGGAACGCTCCGAAGGAAAAAAAGGCGAAAGGAACAAGTCCTTTGGGCATTTCTAGGTCTCTCCTGTGGGGAAAATGTCTTTAACCCTCTACGTCTTCTTCTTCATTTTGTTTCGTTGAGTTTCGTTTCGACTTCGTGGTGTTTTGAAGACGATACAAGACACTTTTTCAAAATGAACGACGCTATACTGTACAAACTCATGGGAATATGATGACGTATCGTTTTGGAAAGGATATAATAAGACACACTTTAAGCATACTAATACTAATGAATCAAAAATTGAATTGAACAATGTGTGAAACTTCACAATTTGACAAACCACTGTGACAAGTCATTCTGGTTTGCATCGAAACGGAAAAGTGTCTCTACTTGATTCAAAGCCATCTATTAGCAATTCGTTGAATTACATCTACGATTCGCAACTGTCAACTTGGGAAATCGTTGTCAGGCATTTATGTGAATGCTCACACCTGTCATTTTCATTTCAATGAAACATTTCCGATGCATTCCAATGCACTCGACCAGCAATTAGTGCTTTCAACTGATTCCCAAGTTTCCAATTAAGATAGCTCTATCGCTAGAATTCCAATTAGAATTCATGCACTTAACGAAAAAATTCATAATTTTTTCTATTAAAATTTTTATTTTGAATTTAATTAAATACTCAAGACACGATAAAAATTAACAAGTGGAACAATATTTAACGAATTGAATTAAGACTTTGAGAGAAAATCAAAAGACTTCCGTGTGCTTGGTCAAACTCAAATTAACACAAAATTATGGAAATTTTATTTTTTATAGATTTTTATGTAAATTAAAATTTTTACCTGACTCCGCCTAGTTCTTTTGTTTCTCTCGAAGTTATAATTTCCGAGTCGGCTAATTAAGATAGTATTTTGCTATTTTCAGTTGAACGCTTTTTGACGCTTCCGGCTTTTAGGAAAATCCGTTTTTTTTTAAATTTTTTCATTTTTGAATAAAATGAATTTGTTCACATTTGAGATAAATTCCACCCCACGCCGGTCGGGGTAATTATCTCCGGGTGGCAAAAAGCTCTTATCTCAAAGTTAAGGAAAACCAATTAAAGTTAGCTTGATTTATTGCGTCACGGTTTTGGTGTTTTTTTGTAATTTCTTGCTTGTGTCGCAACCCCTGCGCAACAAACCCCATCCACGTGACTTGCGTAATTTTAATTTTCTTCGTTTAAAAAATTTATTCACCTTATGTTCGACTGGTCGTTTTTCTGGAGTGGAATACAAAACACCAACAGCAACAGTGGCTGTGGTGAAAAATGAAAACTTGTAAATTAAGAGGCTCCATGACAAACGACCCTTATTTCTTTTTTGGAAGCACAAAAAGAATCCCCTCGTAATAATAACACCATTGAGAATTAACGCGAAATTTTTAATTGCTATTGCTCTTTAACCAATGCGATGCAGGACGACGTTCGTTCTCTGATGCAAGCTGGAACGGGATGCAAACAGGAGATAAGGATCCTGTTCACGAAATAACGGACCTTTTATTGGCTCTTTGTGAATTTTTTCTGTTTTGTACTGTTTCTTGTTGTTGCTGCTGCTCTGATCCCTTTTGTGTTTTTGGTGAGAATTATTTTTTAAAGGGTACACCATGAGGGGGCCATTATTTTTGAGTTATCTAATTAATTGGTTTAGTGCCACCCCTTTTTGAATTTGGTCTTTTGTAATAATTCTAATTGCCGGGTGTGTTTAAGTGGTGCACGTTTTTTTTAAATGTTACTTTTGTTTTGAATTTTTAAACTCGTTGATGTGTGTAATTCAACTCAATAAAAGACAATCAGGAGTTGATCAATTCAAAGAAAGGATTAAGAATTGAATCTGTTCTAGTTGAACAATTCATTTGGGTTAATTAGGTAAATCTTGCAAGTTTTTACTCTTTTAAATCCATTTCGAACGACAACGAGGAACTTGAGGATAATTTTTGAATAATGCTGGAATAAGAAACTTTTATTTCATGAAATTGGTTACGTATTTTATTAAATTTAATAAAAAATTGAACTGGATATACCCTGAATGAATTGGTTTTAAAGTGCTGCAGAACTTCCACACGGAAATTTTGAATAAAACCCATTCATTCATGCAGTAGTCCCTCCACTGTTTAATGAAACAAACTACTGATCCCATAATAAACCCCTCAAAAAATTCCTCCAATGCAACTCAACTGATCCCGTGATCCCTCTGATGGTCAGTTAGTTCCTTTCATCCCATTGTCCCCCGAAGAATTATTACCCTATCAGGGTATTGCACTTAATACTTTATAATGTAAACGTAGTTCACCACTCAAACAAGGCCGACTTCCACATTTGGATTCTCTGCATTCCACAGAGTGTATTAGTTTGGACAATAGTGCATCGTATATAAGTAGATACACATGAACATGCAGTCATCCCCAATTCCCTCTCTCTCTATGTGTGCATGTGCATATTAAGTTATTGTATATTAGGTGTTAAATCAGATAAATTTTCGCATAATACCGCATACAGCACTTGGATTTTGCAAGATTAACGTTTTCTCTATGAAGTTTTGTGCTCTAGAATTTTCTCATATTTTATATGAGGCTAACGTAATATTCGAAACCTTCTCGAGGTTTTGTTCAGTGTATATATATTAACGTCGTTTGTTATTCAAGTGATATTTATGCTTGAGTTTAAGTAAACACACTGTCTTCTGTCTTTCATAAAACATTATACAATATTAAATTCTCGTTGCTGTAGGCATCAGGTTAAGAGGCAATTTCCAAGATTCTAATCTTTATTGAAGAAGTGTTGATGGGATGGCAATTAATTAAGAAAATCCTTTTTCGCATGATTGAAACTGGTGCAGCCAGTGTGATTGCAATCTCAATAGGTTTCCCCATTGTTCTGAAAGATTTTTCATCTTCTCTGCGATCATCTTGAATAAGACATTTCCACGTCATTGACCACTTACTTAAATTACACTCGAAATACAGTATCGGAAATCACGATAAAACGATTTTCTTCCGGCGACATGTCTTCTAATCAACAAAATTATTTGACTTTCTCTTCTTCAAATAAAGAAACTTATCCTCTTATTTATCATGATTCGATAAATACTTATTATTAATATATGCTCATTTATGTGCATGTTTGAATGAAGTATCCCACCCGTACTGGTCGTATTTCACCCGAAAATAGCTTCTGTTGTGTGTAAAATTCAGGATATCTTCCGTTTCCGGACGAAATCTATAATAATTGATGAAAAAAAAAAGAAATTAAACTTGAATAATTGGTCGATTCTGTTTGTATTCCGTTCCGGGAGGGACGAAATTTTCCTTTTAACTGCGATATGTTATCAGTCGATGTGTGAATATAAACTAATAGTGTATTCCATCGTGAATTGGATTGTATTCGCCATTTTGTAATCTACGATGTTTCGAAGGTTCGGAAAAAGGTTTATTGGTCATGCGGGGATTTAAGGCTGAGTTTCCTTATTGAGACGAATGTTGGGATGAACGAAACCAGGTTCAAAGCAGAACACATTCATGGGTTCGTGAATTATCTGATGTGGATTATCTGAATGTTCTTTATTACAAAGGAAACTAGAATGTCAACAGTTTTTGCAAAAGAATCTAAGTGCAGCCATGTGTGAAATGCAATAAATTCGCGAATCTTATCACCAAAAACAAGGAAGTATTTATTCACATATTTCGTAGCTACAAACATTTAACAGTAAAATAAAGATAATATTGTTTGAATAAAAACCATAAAAGATTTTCGTTCAATTTGTGAATTGTATAAGAGGAAATGAAAATAATTGCTCAAAACTTGAATGAATCCATTTCCTTCATTTTGAAAACCACAAAACGCCCTCCGCAAGCACTAATCTGCCAATGACCCTTGAACCGATCATCAATCTTTTGTAAAACATAATTTCCTCGCGAAAAAAAATTAAAAAAACCAAATGGGAAACATGATTTTGTGTAATTTTGGGAGTAAAAAAACGCCATTAATGGCATTTTCTGGTGCTTACGGTCAAAATCTCAAGTAATTACGGCGAAATTCATCTTGAAATTATTTATTCTGCTTCCTTTTATGGGTAATTTTTGCGAGGAAACACGAGAAATCCGAGAAAAATAAGAAAAAATTGCTAAGAAAAACTGAAAAATTGCCACGAGGGTTGGCCACATTACGCAACCACATGCAGCCATTTGAGATATTTGAGCCGTTATCACGGGAACGAGATCGTTTCAGTTTTTAACGATTCAACGAAGGAATCATTTTCGAAAATTTCCCTCCAACACGTGTACAGTTTAATTAAAAACTCGAATTGCACTTGCAGCCATTTTCGGAACTAACGCCCAGTTCAAATACGCGTTTGAAAGGTCGCGCCCACTGCGAAATCGCCACTTCTTCGGTATAACTTGATCGGCACCTTTGATTCGAACCATCGCCGACACACCGTAAATGAGTCCAATCAAAAAACAATTCGCTGAATGTCGGCCATTACCATTCAACTGGTTTGGGTGTTCAACTCCTAAGTCAATTCAACAAAAATTGTATGCAAAAATTTCAACTTCGGCACTCACTCACTCACTAGAGTATTTGTGTCTCACCATCTCACTCAGTCGGAAGCCATTAAAGTCATATGTGCGTATTACGATCCCACCTCGAATTCGAATTCGAAAGATTTACTTTTTATTCCAATCTTGCTTCTCTCTTCAACACATCAGTGGGAATAGAGTTTTTTTCTCTCTCTGTTTCTTCTTCTCACCGATTCGATCTATTGGCCGACATCTTGGGTGGTCCGACATTTTGTAACTCGTTTTTCGTGAATTTCTAAGATTTTTTAATTATTGCGTGGAGATTTCGAAATTTCGAAAATTTTTAAAATTCACAAATGATTAAAGACATCCTGGAGTGCATTTATGCGGTTTTGTTTAAATTCAAAATTTCATTGAATGCCTGCAAATTGATATGAAATTTGATGGTAACAACTTGTCATTTGTTGGGTATGAAATTTAAAATTATTCAGTGTAAATTTTGTAAATTTTGAATTTTGAAATATGCTGGAAGCAAGATTGAGACGATTAAAACGTCCATAAAATAAAAGATCAGCTCAAAATGTTGGTTTTTGTCATAAAATTATGTGAAAATTCAAGTTACACGTTATATAAAAATTATTTCGAGCCGGAACATGAGCAATTTACCGAAAAATCTTGTTATCTCCATCATTCCCTGCACATAATCAACATCGTCTTCATTAATTTATAAACAACTCAGCATTTAAATGAAATACAATACACAAAGCATGTTGTATGCAGGTACCTACCAACTTGTATTAAAGAGTGTATCTATATAATTTATATCCCCAAACGTTCGGACAACTTTTTCATATCGAAAAAATTCATCAACATCAAAAAATCCAACTCCATTCTACAGCGAAAAATTCGTTTCATGTTGAACCGCCAAAAACTGGCATGCAATTCAACCAAAAAATATTTTCTTTTAAAAATCTTTCAATGGAATTTTCTTGTATATCCAAGCTTATTTTCTTATTTCATTTTGTTATCATGCAATTGGTTTGAGAATTCTTGTCGTGGCACGAATTTATTTTCTCTTATATGCTGGTATCTATATAAATAATAAATGCACCTATATAAGAGTTAAGAAACATTTCTTAAAGCATCACGCCAAAAATGGAGTACTGCAAATAAACAAGATCGATTCACTTAAGGAACCAGTTCCTCTTCTTCAGTCTTTGACCTCTAGACCATCCTTTTATGACCGAACGGTGTTTCTTCTTGTTGATACGAAAAAATCGTCTTACAAAGTATTCAAGATGTTGTTCGTTTTGTTACTTTTTACCTCGTGATACGTTCGACACGATTTTCTTCCTGGAAATAACTTATCGATCCTATACAGAACACAAGATTTCTTCGTTTTCTCCATTCTTCCTCTTGTTTTTCATCTCGGAATCTTGAATCTCGTGGTTCAAGACGTTGTCCATTCAAACAACACGAACGTGATCAAGGAAATCACGGAATACAGGAGTACATTCACACGTGTGAATGTAAAAAAATTAAATTATTTTTCTTTCTTAAAGCAATTATGCAAATATTTTTCTCCACAAAACAATCGATCGTTTCTCATTCAACGCAAATTACATTCAACTCGAAAAGAACGAACCGCTTCTACATGATCAATTTCGATTGGCGTTTCAATTCAACACGGGAACCAAGTTGAAAGAAATTTTAGGTCGATGCATGTCCTCAAGGGATGAGGGGTATGTTATTAATAACACATACAACAAAATGTGCACTACGTCACTCATTAATTCGATTACAGCCGAGTCACCTCCAGGCGATCCATTTCTTTTTGCAGCGTAACTCCCTTTAACATTTACCTGGGTAATTTTTTTCTGTTGGAGTCATTAAAATAATCACGCGAAACGCAATGTGTCGCTAAGCGTTTAGTAACGTTTTGTTCCGTTTCGATTTTTTTTAACATGTCTTCGAAATCAACATGTCGACGGAGTTTTTCGATTGGCTGCGATCAACGCGAAGAGTGCGTTTTGTGCGTGTTAATTGCACATAAAAATTTAATGCACTTTTGCACGTGAAACAGAGTGAACTCGTTGCGAATTCATTTTGTTTGGCTTTTGGTAACGAGATAAACTCGTGAATTTTGTGGATACAAGGAGTAGCGCGTATCTTTATGTAGAACAAAGAAAATTCGGTACAGTTAGGTATAATTTCCTAGCAAAACCATGGATCATAAGTATCTGAATTTTGTAAAATGCTCCCTATTAGGTACAGCACTTTCTGAAGATGTACGCGCATTGGTGATTCCACGGCATTTTTCAAAAATTTCACAAACCAGAAAGAAATCGATGTAAAAAATTTTCTAAAAAAATTTATCAAAAATGTTTTCCATATTCAAACAAAAGATAAATTGTTCAAAGCAAAGTCAAAATTTCAAGTCAATAGGTTGACGGATGACTGAGGAATCTAGTCGGAATTTCCCAAAAATTCACTTTCGAGAAAACGGCGTTTAAAGTTTTAAGTGCCAGAGGAACCTCCATACAAATAATAATATTTTAATTCAAAATTAGACCACTTACAATAAGTTCACGAACATGGAACTTTGAGATGTTGTTTCTATACATTTATAGTATAGTTTGGAAGGGCAAAATTTTTTTGCAAAATTTTATGAAAAATGACTCCATGGTGGTTCATGAAAACCTGGTTTTTAATGGCAAAAAATGAATTTTATCAACTACCGAATGATATGGACAACAATTTATCACGCAAAATAGCGCAAATGAAAGCTTGAAAGCTTAGCAATAATTCAGCAACCAACAAATTTGTCAAATAATGAAATAAACCGGATTTTTTGGTGATTTACGACTTCAGTCTGGTCAAACGCATACATTCACATGAAACGATATAAAATATGTTTGAAATGAAAAAAAGTTTGAATTTACGAGAGCGAATAAAATATACTAAAAGCTGCTTTTTTTGGACCAGTGTGACCAACTTGACCAATGTGACCAAGTTGAAGTTGATAGTGCGAATGGACGTATAACATTAGGAACAAAAATGTTACTATTTACTATTATTCGTTCATTTCGTGTTTGTATAAGTTTTGTGGTGAAACAAAAAATAAACCCTCAATATGAACGACACCCCCTAAATTAGGGGATAATCGTATACAATTCCGAGTTGACACCAGAAAGAAAAAAGTTTAACAGGATTTTAGTCGCGCGTTGTTTTAAACGAACTTTTTCTCGAATCCAACGCGATTGTGTTGGTGTTTTGGGGATTGAAACTAGAAAAGTCTCCCCCCATCACGAGTCTTGTATCCTTGGAAATTGTTATTGTTATTAAATCTAGAAATTGAGCGTTTTTCCCAGAGTTTTTCACTTGACGCGGATTTTTTGTTAAAACTTTAAATGGGAAAAAAGTGTTTTCTATCTCATCTTAAGTGAAAGTGAAACTGAATTTCATTGATTCCTCGTTTATCCGTGAATTTATTTTTAAAACTTGTGGAAAATCCACTCTTATATGGATTTTGATGAAGACAACAAATTTTAAGAAGACTCTTTCCTGGTGAGTGATTTATTTCAGTTTGCACGTGGATTTGAATTGAATGAAAAAAGTTTTATTTTTAAAGGGTTTCTCCGTTGAGCCGGTAAAGTCTTTTATTTATGACTCACTTACCTCGGATGTGACACTGTAAATTTCAACGTATCGACATCTTCCTAATTTGCTTGGAGTTCTGGAGGAAAAACATTTTTCTCACGTCTCGCTATGAATCTTGTGGAGTTTGAAACTTTTGGAGATATGACGTGCACGTCTTGGAAGGAGTTTGCAAGGAATAAATGATTACATTCTGCTCCGTGAAATGATTTTCAATAAATTTTCTCAATAACAACGAGAGGAATCGAAGAAAGTCAAAATTAAAATTTTCAAAAAAATTAAAAATTTTTTTTAAAATTTTTCAATTCAAAATCTCTCTTGTCAAACCACTTGAAATCACAACCAGAAATTCGTCAAAAAGAAGTCTGATGAATTTTTTGGGGGCGTGGCTTAATTACACTTTGTTGGCCATCACGTGGACTTGAGAGATTTTTCGATTTTCTTTTAACAAAATATTTGCTAATAATTTTCTAAGAAAAACAATTGAGAAAAATGAAATTCAGTGAATTGAAAGTTAATATTTCGCCATCTAGTGTCAACATTTCAGTAAATACCAACAGCACTTGAGCGTGTCACAAAGGGAGAAAGCACCCTCGTTCATAACTCGAAGCAAACAAGCACAACATGGTCGTTTAATTGAACAAGAGCCCTGGACAAAGTGATTTATTAATTACACCTCGCCTGGAAAGTTTGTATTGTTTCCAAGGAATTCCCTAGAATTGTAGACTGAAATTCCGACAATTTAACCTAATTTTGGCACCCTGCTACAAAATAATTCCCGAACAAATTGCTTCCGTTGCACAAATACACTTCATTCCTTCCAAATGCAATTAAAGACAGCCACAAGAATCATCCCTTGAAATTAAGAAGACCAACCAATTCACCATCAGCGGGAGCCATATTGGAGGAATAGAATGAAACAAAACAGTGTACCCTCCAGATGGAAGCTGACAAACATCGTAAGCCAAGCAATTCTTCATTTTGAACAGAAGTGAATCCCCTTTTACCCGGTCGACAGACATTCGTACGTGACCCAGCGATTTTATTTCGGTTTTACTCGATAGGGTGCAAGTAGGGATGGTTGATTTTGAAATATAAACCAAAGAGAGGAAAGAATATCCCTAGAAACAGTCGAATTACTTCATCAATATTTCACGATCACGACCGATTTTCTCTGGCGGTCGTGACCAATCCTACATGTACAACATGTTTACGAAAATGATGTGTTATATGGCCCTTATGCGATTCAGGATTCTATATTAGGAATCCCCTTAAAATAGATTACTCAAATCTATCTTGTGTCTGGAAAAGTTTTTATCCCAAGAAGACAGATAGAATAAATGGAACATGTGTGTGGCCCCCCTCCGTTTCGACAGAGGGCTGAAATAGATAAATAACGAAAGAATTTCATCTTTAAATTCGTTTATAAGAACATTAAAATAGCCATTCAATGTGACGTGTTATGAGGGTTTTATGCGATCATATAAAGCACTCATACGAGCGTGTAATGTCGAAATAAAGTAACTTTAAATTCCATACACCGTCGTTTAGGTAATCCCAAAAATTCAAACTCCCAAAATTTGGGGGACAATTCCGGCATTTTTTTCATATCTGTCACACTTTTAAATTATTCATAAAGCGCAAAGTAAGTACATATCAAGTACGTGAAGTGCTAGATGACTTCTAGAATGGAAAAAAGGGAAAAACTACTTCCAGAGACAAGTACTGCATATTTTATAGTGAAAAATTGTAGGAGGATTTTGTTCGGGAAAATTATGATATTTTCCTTGTGCAAAACACAAATCCTCATCCACTCAAAGGAAGTTATTTGGCAAAGACACAACAAACAAGTCATCAAAGTGATTTTATGATTTTATGCTTTTATTGCTTACAACAGAACAGAAGCTTCCAAAATGGTAGATATGCAGACATTATTATATTTGACGCAATTCTTATTTAATTTATCTCCAAGTCGACATACTTAAAAACTACCCCAATGTGTCTGTTCGAATGAAATTTTATCATTCATTTTGTGAAAGCTTAAAAATGTTTGCCAAATAAAAACGACAGACCACCAACAATTATGGCATAAAGTTCAAAGCTCACAATTTCAATGCATAAAAGTTTTCGTTTGCCAAATGACTTTAGTTGGCATGAATTATGTTTGAAATGTTATTTTCCAACATATCCTCCATGTCTTTTTCTACGGCATGACTTGAGGACTCTTATGATATTCAAGTGAAAGGCAAAGGTCACACTTGCATATTTCCGGCTTTTCCGAACATGAATTCAAGTTATTCCTCTGAGTTACAGCGGATTCAATCGTGTAATTGCGTAACTAAATCATATTCTGGACCGGGTGACACTTGACTCAAGTGTCAAGGATCACAATTGACTAATGTCCTTTTTGAATCTTTAGAGAACTATCAATTTACTTATGAAAATTCCATTGAACCATGATTTCAAAGATGAAAGATGAAATTGAACAATGGAAATTGATCATCAATGAATGTGAACTTACAAAATTATGCAACACAGTCATACCACTGTTGTTGAGCAGGATTCCATATACCTAGATACACTGAATGTATCAAACCAATTGTACCACAATTTGTTGATTTCAATTTACACCACTGTAGGTACGTTGTCGTAGTCAATTGAAACGGAATATGCGGAATAATGTACCCATGAACAGTATGATCAATATGAACTACTGTTGAACTACAGTGGATGTGCATATTTAGTTGGCAGTAACAGCAGTGTTGATCAACTCAACTCGTACTTACTAATGACTTAATCACTAAAAGTTGAAGATAACTCATGGACTTTTGTGTCGTAAAGAATTGAAATGGTACATGCCCACTGAACAACATCTGTATCACTACTCCGAGGAACGATGTAACCAATCTGAATTACAGTGTTGACTGTGTAAAGTTTACAGTGGAGCTGGATTTGTTCATGTTCACTGTTAAATTTTTGAATCAAACTCAAACTAAGTGCCTACTGCAGGACATGAAATACAGTAGATCTATACTGTAAGTGACCATATACAATTCACAGCGGAGCTCAAGTTGATCAACTCAAACAGTTGAAGAGAACTCAGTTGGTACACGTGAACTACAGTGCAGTTGGACTACATTAGGTGAGGAATGTAATGCACAAGTTGACCAGCTAGTTTCAATGATGTGGTCAACAAAAGTTGAAGAGAACTCATGGAATGTTATGGAGTATTAACTCAACAATTATATCAGAGACTGTTTAATGACACAACGTGTTTCCTTGACAGTTTCATTTTAATTAAACCTAAAAAAATGCTCCCTCATTATTTCCGGTGTGACAGTAACAAATTGCCAGGCACCACGAAAAATACAAAAAAAGTACAAAAATGAAAATAACAAAATGTCGGAAATTTGAAGACGCTCCTTGAAAAATTAGCATAAGTTCATTTGTTGAGATCTTTGTCGGTGACTTTGTCATTTTTATCACTACCTTGAGACGAGCTTCTAATTTACAAAATTGTTGAAATAAAAAAAGTCGAATTCACGTCAAAAAAGTCGCGTATTCTTTTTTTTAAATAAATTTTCTTGAGTAAAACATCCCCATTTCCTCGAGGGTGTACAACCCCAAAGTGAGTTTGGCGTGGAACTAGAAGCACACCACTCTCGGGGGTGCCATAAAAGCTGATGATAAATGCAAAAAAAAAGAAACAAAATGGAGTTTCCTATAATGATAAATAGGCTCAGGTCCCAATTCACTTCCGCCTCCTTTCGGTGATAATTCTTCCGGCATCGAACGAATCTTCCCAGAAAGTGCTTACGCATGAAAAAGTTTTGTTGTTTATCAATTTTATGGAATTGAAATGGAGACGATCCGCCATCTTGTGCAATTTTCCGCCATTTTTGATGCATAAAAAAAGGTTTTTAAGGTTTACCACCACCATATGCAATCGAATTGTTTATCTCGAACGCAATTGAGTTAATGTTTTTAAGTGAATTTAAGGGATACCTACCCCCGAACCAAATCAGTTAAATGATTTTCGGATTTTAATAAAATAAAAAGCAATTCAGTATCTGTTATCACTGTTAACCCACCCTCAATAATTCAAGGGATGAAATTTTTTCCTTTCATCCAAATACTTCTGGTGAATATGCAAATGAGTGTAAAATTCATTGTAACACTTTGTGACTATTGTTGTGTGAAAAAAAATCATTTTTATTTGCTTGGTTATCGTTTAAGGGTTTTTAACATTATTAAATTTGAATGGAATGGGTTTGATTTTATATTTTATTTATTACGCAATTCCACAAAAATTTCGCTCAGTGACAAATTTTTATTGCAAGTGAACTTGGATGGGAATTGCAGTTTGTCAGGATCAAATTAAGGCACACTATTCAGAAGGACTATTGTTAATATGAATTGAATTGTTGCTCATAAATTATTGAAGAAAAATTCATTTGAAATCCTTAAAACTTCCTGAATCCCGGAAAATTTGATTTTCTAGGAAAGATTAGAATGTCCTCTTGAAGTTGGTGTAATATCCAATTTGATTTTGGTATTGATGAATTTATAATTGAATAAAATGTGCACTTACTTACGGTTCGTGTTACTTCACAAAATACACAAATTCAACGGTGACTTACCTAGAAACGAGAAGAGAAAACATGATTTTTTTAAAATACAATCCATTAAAAACATTTTGCTTCAAAAAACATCTAGAAAAAACATTTAAATTTAGAATTAAAAATTTACTAACATTCAAAGCACATTTTTTGTTGCATAGAAGTGCATGCCGTGAGGGAAATCATGCAGAACACAAAAGTAAAGTAAAAAATAAAAAATAATTTACCTCCACCGTGTGTGACTTGTTCAAGTGTACAAGTGTCAAATGAAGAAGAGAAAGTTGCTTTCACTCCCACTGTATGTAAAACAATATTGTCCTTAACAAGAATTTTTGGAAAAGAAAGTTTCACACCGAAATAACACAACCACATTTTTCGTAATAAAGCAATTTTAAAGGTTTCAAAAACCTGAAAGGATCATAAACCTTAAGAAAATATGAATTCATATTTCACAACCTTCATAACTTTCCCCGGCCAACAATAAAAAGGGACGAAGGAAATTGTTTTCTTCGTTTTTCCATACAGAAAATCCAAATGCGAATGAAGTGAAAGTTTCCACGAAACCATAGGAAAAAAACAACCTTCAGGACTCAAACGTTTTACCTTTTTTATCCTTGCCAAGACGCAAATAGTCCTTGGAAAATATGAATTATGAAATTTCTTAAGATGAATTTCATTTTTCTGGGTTTAAAAGTCAAAAATTTTTCCTTTTTTTTCGTTTTTCTTTTGTTTTATGACGGTCTGGTAATTTTTTTATCGCTTATTTTGCACTTTTTCCATTTTGTATTTTTGTTTATTGTCACCGATAATGCTGGCTGGGTTGCCATAAAATTTCGAATAAGCCAAAAACATGAAATCATTCCTTTGCATTTAATCATTAGTGTAAATGATTTAAAATTCCATTCAAAGAATTTTTATGTTTAACGATGTGTTTTGTGGATGGTTCTCTCCCGTTTAAATTGTCTGTAGCACAAAACTCGTTATGAGAATACACTGCGAAACGGGTATAACCTGGTTTCTATGAAGTAAAAGTACATTTAACGAAACTAAACTAGTTCGTTAAGTTGTATAATAAGTAATAACGAACAAACAGTCAGAATGTCTGAAAAGTTTCACCAAGGATCAAGGATCATCTGCAAAACGATGGCCACGTTCTATCAATTTGCAAATTTATTCATCACGTTGAAATCCCATTAAAATGACATATCTCCTATATATATCTCTTAAAAGGTATACATCTTAAAACGTTCTCGTTTTGCTTAACATTGCTTCGAGTCAGTCCACCTTTTGACCAGTTTTTTGCTTGTTTGTTTCAACTTGCAATTCAAATCTTGTTGAATGAATGCACTTCAAAGAAAATAAATGAAATAAAAATTTCGAATCAGAATTACAAAATTCTTCAAACAACGTTCATGGCATGCATCCATGTTGGTTGACTAGTTGTTACTCCATTTGGTACGTTTGCGAAGCCATCAAGAGGCTCCAAGTCTCCTTAGAAATTCAAAAGTGTTTTTTCCCTTTTATATGGTACACAACACAACAGTCATCGAAACATTTACCTGTACGACTTGGTCGTCGTCCCAACCATTTCCATATAAAGCAACCCATGAATATAATACATGCAATCTACAGTTTACGTAGATGGAATCATGGCATGCAGTACCTTCTTGCTGTAGTACCTACCTACTTCTTCTACTTGAAGTTTCAGCAAAAAAATTGTATTTTCAAGTGCACGCCAATGTGGCTCAGAGCTCGTTTTACTTGTTAGGAATTTATCATGTTGATTCGGTCGCTGTTTTTATTTTTGAATTTTATTTTCATTTTTAACTTTTTTCCTCTCCATCACCACCATCATCATCATCATCATCATCATCATCAGCATCTTCGTCATCATCATGGTGCTACTCCTTTTCCATCAAACTACTGGCATTCCACTCCACCATTCACCGCCATTTTGTTGCATTTCATTCGCATCACGTCCCGACTCCATTATTTATCGCACTGGACAGGCATGGTTCGCTTTAATGATGTGGCAAGATCCATTTTGTATCTCGTAAGATTTAATCTCTTCAAACTTATTTTATTAGTTCATGCCGGTGGTGTGTTGCGCAAATTCAAACAAAACATTTACTTTTAGCCCACGTGCAATTGCACAAACCTCAAAACTGTCATCATTCCTTAATTTATATCCTCACACACACCCTGTTCTTCAATCATTAATCACAAAAATTCAAATCGCTCGAAGAAAGTTTCTGATTCGATGAGAATTCATGATGAACGCATTGTTGCCAATTACCCATGCCATGCAGATTGAATGCAACAAAAGTTGTTCAATTTCATAAGTTGAAATGCATTTTAAATGGGTGTAATGCAATTATGATTCTTTTAATTTACGAGTGTCGCTTCGTAAATCCTTCACTTGATTGGGAACGCCCCCTTGGCCTTGGGTTTTTATTGGTTCCGCAACTCAGTTCGTGAATTTCGCATGGAGGAATCCAAACAGGGTGGTGTCGGTTAATTTTATTAATTTGATTTTTCTTAATTTTTCTTATCACAAACAAAATATCACAATTGTTCATAAAATTTTCGCTTCTCTATTCGAACGAGGAACTACTGCAACACCTCATCGTTTAGAACAATAAACAATAAAATCTCGAAGATGCAAGAAAATCGATTTGAAGACGTTGCAACAATTTTCACCCTCTTCCCTTTGATCATGAAAAATGTTTTTCATTTTATTTATTATTTTTTTGTTTTTACTATAAATAAATACTTGAAAATTGGATTCTTGTACTCCATCTCTGTGTACTCCATCGAGATATAAGTCAAATGGTGCTTCGAGGTAAATTGCAAGGTACACGTTCAAGTAACGCTGAGTTAGATTACTATAATCGATCGGAAATGTTTTGCGTTGGAAAAATGTCTAGCGACATGATTTAAGGATCGTGTTTTCAAACAGCATTCCATCTAAATTGCATTTTAAATATTTTAAACCAAACGATTTAACGCCATCTGTATTTGAAAAATTAATTTCCAACAAATGAACGCATTGTCACGCACGTTGCTTCATTCCCATCATTTCGAAGATTTGAGAGAATTCAAGAGTAAATTTAGTTTGAAGCTTTCACAAGTTTTACTGATAAGCAATTTACTTTCCCATTGAAAGTTTTGCCCTGATTTATATTGTCGCATAAATGTATCCTGAAGCACATCGAACGTTACTTTGTCAAAAATCGAATATGTCCCCATGTTGTGTATGTGGATCAATCGAACCTAGCTCGTGGCAAATGGAGTAAAAAAGAAAGACCAAATGACATCTGCCATCAAATATCCATTTAAGGTGAATACATCAAAAAGGTAAAAAAGGTACGTCCCCATTTAGTGAAATACGCAAATGTTACTTTGAATGTTGTTTCGTTGAAAGTTTCTTAAGAAAACAAGTGAAAAAACCAAGCAACTCCTTTTCAAAACTCCGTTTTTATGGTTTCTTCCGCAACCGGCAGACATGAATTGTAACAAAGGACAAACGAGCTTCGCGAATTGGCTAAATACGAGTATTTTCTCAAATATTTACATATGAGAATGTGTTTTGATTTCCGCTTCCTTTTTCAGTCCCTTTTTGAATAACACAAACAACACACAAAACGAAAGGACAATTCGAAATTGTAGCCTTCATGACACTTTTTGTGATTTCAAGACTTTCATGGTGCATAACTTCTGAACCGAGTGTCGTTCCTCTCTTGATTGGTAAGTACCCCTCACATATCACTATACTCTATTTTACAGGGTAATCCTTCAGCTTGTTTGCAAGGCAATCGCATGATGAATATTTATTAAAAATCATTAATGGAAACGCCAAGAAATGTTGGTCGTTTGTCTTCGAATTTTTTTACTTTTACCTTTTGTTTTTTGTGTCACTGGAATTTCCTTCTTCTTGAAACCCTTTTAAGAAAACCTTCAGTTGGTATTTTATTCAGTTATTTTTGTTTTTTGTTGCATCAAAACTTGTTTCGTCTCTTGGTAAACTTTTTTTGCCAATAGAAATGCAAGCAACTCGCGAGTCAACGTTTAATTTATGTTGCCTTTAAACGAACCTACGAGGGTTCGGTTTTTTCGGTTTACCTCCTACTTTGTTCGTTTGTACCGAAAAGGTTGCGATTTTTCATTTATGACGTCATGGAATTATTGGAATCCTCTTTGAACGTTTTGTGGTAATTTTTTATCGAACTTTATTTTGTCGAATCGGGGGTGGGTTTAAGGGCTTTCCTTCCCAGGAAAGTTTTCCCTTTAAGACGATGAGGAATTTACATAAAATTCAAATAAATTTGATAACAGCCACCAGACGACTTCGGTGAGATTAGAATGTTTTATGACGCAAGTTTTGGTCTGGTACTTGAGATCTCTTGGCTTTACTTTTTTTATGGCAGGGAAATATCTTGAAGAAAAGTCCAAGAAACTTCTTTGTTCGCCAAAATCGGACTTACGGCATGAATTTTGGCAAGTTTTGTATAATCAAATCGTTAATTACGATTCTTAATTCTACAGAATGAGGGAAAAAATCATCCCTCGTTCATTATCCAATTTCTTCAGTTTTCCCAACACTTAATCTGTTGGCAACAATTCAACGGCTTTGGCAGCACTTGAGATAGACTCGAGGGTAAATTTGCATAGTACCTACCTACTTAAGAAACACCTTTTGCACGGGTGGAAAAAATAAACACCTTGGGCGGGCTTAATTACTGGAAAATGTTTATCTCCGGCTTTGCAGCCGTCCAGTGCTTTTTCCCGACGTTTTACAATGAATAGCCCCCATCGATAGGCAACACATTTTTTTTTGCCCGAATTACGTCACATAATTTCTTTTCTTTGAAGTTTCTGTGTGGGCGTGACTTTTTTTTTTTTATATCGTTTTGCAGGTAGAATTGCGTCATTATGCTTTCTTTGATGGATTTGTGTAGGAACGTTTACCTATTCATTTTTCTTGATTCTCAAATATGATTTATTATTTTTTCAGCGATCAATTTTTGATTTTCACATATTCTTATGTTTTTATTTTGTTTTTTATGTTTTAATTTTATTCGTGAAAAATTACATTGACTTTGCACGTTGAATTTGTGTAAACAGTTAATTAACTCCTAATCCATTGAGAACAATTTCCAGATTAACATCGAACTCGAACCTAATCCAATCATCAATTTTCGGTTGCACCAAGAGATGGGTGGCAAAAATGTAGGTATCATGTCTTAGCTTGCATCGTGTTTGGTTGGATGCAATCTGCCGCATTGCATAACTTCTCCATGGGATTAACAATTGAAGAATGTTTATCTGAATTTTGTGGTTTTAGGTACATGTATTCCGAAAATTTTCTTTACATCATATTGTATCGTAAAGGCAAAAAAAGAAAGTAGGTACATGTCCTTCCAAAAGGATTTTTGGAGAGCATACACACACCCATCCTGTTGTATCCTTAACTCAATTTTGAATGCCACAAGGATCTGAGGTGTTTGTTGAATTTGTTTCATTAGTATCGCTCCCATTCCCCAAATCCGTATGTCTACGCCATAGATTAAGGCATACACCTTGTTCAGTTGCATAGATGGCAACATAATTCTGTCTACAAGTTACACAACTTACATATAAGCTCACCGCTAATTTATGATTGTGTTATAAGTCGACTAAAACCTTAACATGCTGCACAGAGGCATCGAGGCTTGTGCACATGGATTGGGTCTATGTTTTCTCTACATTTACCTATAGTAGAGAATTGTTATAGAATTGGTGCAGGAATAATTTTCATTTCAGGAGACAAACATTGACCCTTTTGTGTCTTAAATCAAAAATGCATTTCAGGGATAGGTACACCTTGGTATGAGGGAAATTATTCCCGGTGGATTTTTCAAAAATTACATTGAGGGATGTGCTTCATTTGAGGGTTGTAAATCACTAAGAATGATAGAGTAGTCAATATCCAATTTTGGTAAAATATTACCAACATGGTTTGCACGCATTTCTAATAAAATTCGAACTTTAACTCAATAAGAAATGACATTTTTACGGATTTACCGATTTTAGGGTAAGAATGTAATTTTTAAGCAATTCCATTGGGGTTTTCATATCTCCAGCAGAAGGAATTCATGTGACCGGCCCAGAACTGGAACCAGAGTACAGATTGGATGCATAAACGTTGAACAAAATCGACATAAATGCAGCACAGCTGTTGGAAACAACACAAACCCAACACTTCTGCGAATGGATAAGGGATGAAAAGGGGTATCCCTCGAAATATACTAGAAGATCATAAATATGGTGTGGCGCGATAACTCGATAATTATGTCCGCTTTTGTTTATTTCGCACATCGATTACCGCCTTTTGTGATTATCCTGTGCACCAGGCAAAATACACTTCCAACCAAAATATCCCTATAGTCTTGTATCCCAGTTTTATATACGATTATATGAACAGATATTGCCCTTTCGCCTTTAAAATATTGTCTCGTATATATAAAATATCTCCATACAACTGGTCGTACCCTGAGCAACCCTCCATCCCTGGGACCATTCCCTCGTCCCGAATTATTGCGGAATGTGTGTGCCTTTGACTTTGTCTCGCCTCTGACTCTGATTTCCCTTTGAACTCGGGGATGATTCCAAATAATAAACTTCCCTCTGGGTGTGGGTGTTGGCTTTCTGCTACCCTTACACAATTCAGCTACCCTATTTGCCTGTGATACCCTTCGATATGAAAATATTTGCTATCAAAGTTATTAGGTAATGATTTATTTGGGAAGCGAGATTTGTGCGATTCTGGGCAAATTTCTATCCGGACAAACTTTAACTTTTGACGTGATACCAGTTGACGGACAAATGAACAAATGAACAAATGAACAAATGAACAAATGAACGGATAAAAATTGTTAACATTTTAAATAGCACAAATCTTTGTTTCTAATTATTGAAAGTCGTTTGAAATGTGATTAAATCGAATTTATTACCGCTATCGAAGACAATCGAGGTCAGTGTTTTTGTCTTCAAGACAAATATTTACTTGAACAAGACGCGTTGTGGCGAAACCCACTCATTTAACAAGAATCTTTGCAATTAAAACCAGATCCAAGTACGTTAAATGTCTTGTTGACAATAAAACCACATTCGAAACCTCATAAATGCGAATGTTATAAGACCATTTATAGAATTGTCGAGTTTTCAATCATTTTGTCATTCAACATGATTTCCAGCCAATCAACAGCATAAAATGTGAACGAAAGAATTTTGTCTCATTAAATGAAATTGCAACAAATGCAATTTTATGATTTTTAATGAAATGTTTTTAACAAAATCAATTCAAACTGCATTCTATGGGAAAACTTGAAAATCGAGGTGATTTTTGCTGCTTTTTAAGGAGAGACATCTTCATGTTTAATTGATTTTTTTAAAAGTCATTGGTTACAAAAAATTTCCCTCGAAAAGGATTCAATTAACTAGATTTTCCAGTGATTTATTGCGCGTTTAATTAAAAAACCAGTGAAACCTCTTTTTAATTTGATACGAAATGGATGATCTGCACGACATTCTTGTTATTTATTTTTCAATAAAGATTTTTAAAAAATTTAATTAATTCAAATATAAAAAAAATGTATAAAACCGATGAAAATTTGAAAATCACACAAACCAGAGTTTGAATTGTCAAAATAATTCACAAGAAGCTTCCAAAAGCTTCAGAACGTATGGAAGAGAAAAAGCTTCCAAAAGCTCTACACAATACCGTTGCATTGAAACTTTCGATTCAAAGAGAACATTTCATAAACAAAAGAAGAGAGGCAAATTTTATTATTTCGGAATTTTTTAAAATTTAAAACGACATGGATAAGATTTAACTAATCAGACTCAGGTAGTTGGCAAAATTCAATTTATCAAGATTTGCAGACAGTTGAAATTCGGTTTAATTAGGTTTTCTTATATAAGACAAAGCTCAACATTCAATTATTGGCGCAGATAAATCTAAATCAATGCAAATAACCCGAAAACTTCATTTCGAACTTACGCAACTCACTCACATTCGTGCAAATGTCACGTGAATTTTGGAAGAAACTAGCCCCTCCTGGTGGTGGGTTTCCTTATTAATAATTCAAACGAATTCAAATGAACGGTGAATGTTGAACGAAAAATTTTTGTTCATTTTATTCATTTTTCTACTGGATTGTTTTTCATTTAGCAATAAACAAAGTAATAGTATGAAACATAGTAAAAGTCGTGATCCACATAAATTCTATTGTCGCATGTCGTTTTGAAACAAAATGGCGAAACGATCAACAACAGCAGCCATTAGATGTGAAATCGAACTATCGAACATGTGGGAGAGAAAAATGGCGGAATGTGGTTGTGGAAAATGGCGGTGATCGTTGATCGTGCAAAGATTCAATGAAGAAAAATCAAAACTGCATCTTGTTGAAAGTTATTTTTTTGATTTTTCCCTTAGTAACACGACACGGAAAGGTTCAACACGATCCACACGTTGGAATTGATCGAGAGATTTTTAGGTTTTTCTGGTTCCCCTGTGCTACCGAACAGTTTCTTATAGTTTATGCACTTAAATGCACTTCATAGACCAAAGTGCATGCATATTCAAAGTGATCAAAGGAAAAGTTTCGATTTAATCGTGAATTTACTTTTTAATGAACTTCACTTCAATGTAAGTTGATTCAACTCCGTTCAACTCCATTCAAATTGAATCAACTTGTATGGGAGTTGAGAAAAGGGCGATTTCCGGTTGAAAAAAAAAAATTGTTTTTCTTAATTTCTACTTGCACGTAACACATTTCGTTCGTGATATGTTTTTGTTATTAAGACGAAAATTTGACGCCGACATGGAAAAATCATTTCCTGGAAAATTTCCCTACCAAACAAGATCAAATGAATATGTCTCTGAAGGTTTTAAAAGATTTTATAAGGTTTCAAAGGTTTCTCACGAATCTGTGGTTTCATGTTTATGTGACAATCACGACGTGATCAACTTCAGATCTTTTGTCTTTGAAACAATCAATTCTCATGAAGTCATACGGACATAGTGTCCTTCTGGAAGGACTCAATCTTCACGTGGCCATTAAAGCAATAAAGAAATTTTTATTGGATCAAGGATTCACAATTCCTTGTGGCATCTTTGTCGCATAAAATTGAAAATTTGTCTCCGCATGCTCTGCCCCACATTCAAGGAAACATCCTGGAAAATATCCTGCCGCATTGTCTCCTCCATAAAGTGAGCAGGAATTTCATTTATTGCTTTAAGTTAAATGCGGATTCCTTTTTAAATTATGTCCCAACGTCATACATAACGGAACGGAAGAAAAAAAGGAGTGTGGAACCACATAAATCCACAAGGATAGCGAAAATACTAAAGGCAAGAATAATATTCCAATACATTAAGAATATCCACAGTAGGTACCTATCTAAGTGTACGAGTGTATTAAAGGAAATTTTCATTTTTTTTTGTTTTTGTGTGTCAACTCACACACATAAACTGCCGGAGCTAATAATCTAAAGGGATAAAAGTTATAAAGAAATATCTAGAAAATCTAATAATTTATTACTTTGTTTTATCTAACTTGAAAAATTAATCAATTCAATTGTTTTCAACGTGAACACCAACACAAACAGTGAGTCGTCCTTCGTGTAGATAAATTGTTCAACAAATACAATGAGAACACATCCTTGACGATGAAGTCAAGTTTATCCAATGAATTCACGCAGATACTTTATTTACAAAAAGGATTTCGTTATATTCCTTCACTACCACTTGCTCTCTCAGTCTTCCTTCAGCTGAAATGTCCTTATTGCGTATCAGTTGACTTCATACACATTTCTTTTTTGCTTTCAACATTTGCAAATACTTTTTCCATTTTCTTCCACGTGACGTGTTCAATCGTCTTTGATAGATAAATTTGTTGTTTAAGATAATCGTAAATCTACATTAGAAAGTTTTAAGAATGAACTGAATTTATTCAACCTATTTTTTTAGGATATTTTCGTTCTTTTTGTATCGACTTGATTAAATCTCTGGGAAATTATTGGATTTATTGTGGAAATAGGATTTTTTCACTTTTTTCGGGACATAACTTTCCGATTGTCATCCACTGGATCGAGTTCATTCGTAAATTTGTATGGCAAAACACAATTTTTACTTGAAAATTGTAATCAGAGCCATCTACACGCATCAAGTTGAAACAAAACATTTTCTCTAAATTATATTATATTTACCATAACTATCATTAATAGGGTTTTCAATAAAACAAGAGAACATTTACTTCACTTAAGGGTACCTACATGCAACCCCAAGAAATTTCAAAATTTAAAAAACAAATTTTTTTTTCTTTTATTACACTACAATACTTCACAAATAATATATCAAAGTTTCAGTTACCACAATAATATGCAAGTAGTCAAATTTTTAATACAAATTTCAGTAAGTGTATGGAGGCTTCTCTAGAACTTGAAACTTCAAACGCGTTTTTCTCGAAACGATATTTTTCACATCGTCGGAAGGGATTTCTCAACCGATTGACTTGAAATTTGAAATATGTGTTAAGAAACATATTTCACGTAGAATTGTTTAGGCATTTTTAAATAATATCAGTTATCAGAAAATTCACATGGATTTTTGAGCGATTTTTCAACTTTAGCTTCAAAGTTACGCCATTTCTATTAAAATCACGAGGTTATTATTCTTAATAGATATGTAATTCCTTGATTATCAATTCTGTATCAGAAACAAGAATTTAGGATAGTTATTGAAAGGATATACAATAATGATCTTTTACCAGATGGCGATAAGTTGTATGGTTTTGGCAGGAAAGATCCACAAAGTTTGGCAAATGTTTCTTCTTCTAGAATGACTTACCCCATTGAACTGTTCCAATGTATCGCACAACCGTTGTGCGTTTGTTGGCAGATACCTAAATATATTTATTCAAACACAATTGCACGACCACATACTCACTCATATCACACTAACGCATTCAAGGTATAATCACGTGGTAAAAAATGCATTCCACTGCACAAGAATTTCGCAACAATTTTTCAAGTTGAAAACGTTTCCGACGTAAAACATTTCTAACCAATCAGCATTAATCTCTGTCACTGCGACAGGAACAAATTTCGGCGGAAAACATGTAAAACACGTGGACTAATTAAAATGCACTTTGCAGAAAAGGACACTTTCGTAAATTTATCCCCAAACCGAGTTCAGCCCTCCATCGCACCTTGGAATGTTTCCTCATTAGTGATTGACCGCGTCCGCGTTTCATTTCGAGTTCGAGATCGTTCAATTCAGATTTTGAATGTTTCGTAGCGAACATTTGCTGCTGCAACTCTCGTGCAACTTTCTCTTGTCACCACATGCACCTTGAGGGACATCAGAATGTCCTTCATGTCCTTTGCGGCACGAAATTTTCACATTTATTGAGATTTTTATGATTTACGACTTTAGAAAGCGACTTTCTCTTCCTTTTCTTGTGACTTTAAGACAAGACTATGGAATTATTGCACGTGACGTACCACCAACCGTCTTGAGGAAGATTTCTATTCAAACTAAACGTCTTTTGGCCAAAAGGCAAGCCTGGCTTGAACACTTTTCTTCTCAAAATTGGTACCTCTGAACGGATACAAGGGTTCAAGGTGCGAGCAAGGGTCCAATCACAGCTCAAGGATGTCTGCTTCGAGACGAACCAATCGAGAGGTGCAGTTACAATTTTTGATTTATTCAACGATTCCAAACGTCTGCAAGGGTATAATTTAGAAAATTCGCTGAGAAATCTCGAGAAAAAATTTAATAACTCCATTTAGATCAGATTTAGACGGTTAGACCCGAAACAAACGGAGATAATGAATTAATCAAAACTTTTTTACTCAAAAAACTAAAGATTTCCTTGACTTCTTAAAGATGAATTTTCCGCGTTTCTCGTTTATCTCAACGAAATAATCTTGAGTCCAATGCTTGTGTTGTTGTTGATAAAACAAAATATAAAAATTTTTGTTATACAAACCAACCTAATCTCGAATCAACTGAATTCATTGGGTCGGTGTCTTTCAACTATGAAAGACTCCCAGAAATTTTTGAATTTTTTTTCTTAACAAACAAATTTTTTTAATCATGACTAAATCACTCTATCTACGGATATTTACACGCCTCTACATTTATGGTGGTTTCTTGTTGATTTTCAAATAAATTAATTCAGTTTTATCTTTTGAATTAAGACTTAACCTCAAGAATTGAGTCATTCCCTCCTGGACGTGATGTCAGTGTGTTATGCTCGCCACAGAATGTCTCTATTTCAAATGTTCACATTTTTAAACGGAAGAAAACGGGTTTTAAAGGTAGAAGTGCTCAAAATAATTATAAGTAATTTTCTATTTGTTTCAAAAATTCATCTCAACAGTAGAAAAATGGGTCAAAAAGAAATTTTCTTAATGCGATGATGCTGAAATCCCTTTATTCGCCGTTTGATTGTATTAATGGCTTTTTGGGCTATAAACCTCGTTACACAGATATCGATTTTTCATCCACAAACAAATGATTCTTACGAGTTACTTCATTTATGGAGTTTTTGTTCACATTTTTTCGAATGTTTTCCGAAATTTCAAAGAGAATATACCGACAATTTGTAATATTATCTATAATTAATCAAATAATTTACCTTATGTTTTGAAAATTTAGTGTGTTTCATATATTATTTTGTGTTTCATTAAGGGGATATAGGTAGGTACAACAATTTTGCAATTTAAATGAAGTTTTCATCAATGATCAATTGAAATTCCAAATTTTATTAAATTAAATTCATTGATGGATAAGAGATTTTTCAATAAACATGCAATAATTGTGAATAAATTTAAGATGAAAATTAAATAAAAATTCTAACCTCACTTTTGCATTGAATCGTTTTGAAGATGATTTATAGCGATGCACACGTGAAAATGAGTTTAAAATTAAAATTAACGTGGAAATTATTAATTGTTAAAGAAAACGTTTTCATTTAAAACACTTTTAAGCACATTAAATTGAAATAAAATGAATTTAATTCCAAATTCCGCCATTTTCCCATGGGAACTCCGGCCGCAAATCAAAGTGCATCGCATGTCGTCATTAAGCAATCAAGAAACACTTCCATGGTCGAAATGAAGTGAAAATTGTTAATTAACCAAAGAAAAACTAATAAAAATTTTCAACTTTTAACACTTTCAAACATTCTTAAATAAACAATTTTCCCGCTATAAAAATAAACACTTTCAGTAGCATCGGAAAACACAACAAAATGTCAATAAAAGCGGCCATTAAAGAAGCCATAAAACTGTACGTGCACAAACGTCACCACTACAAGCGCCGCAGTCATTCATTCAACGGAAGGAGGAAATTCGAGTGTACAAGAAACACGCGTTGAAGCACCGCAACGCATTCGAACGGATCGGAAATTTATGTTCCAAACAACGTCCACACGTCTTCGATACACAAGTCCCACCGAAAGCAACAACAAATCCATCGTTATTTCCTCCAATGAAATCCACACTTAATTGACCTGCCTCCGATTGAGAGAGTGTTCGTGAGTGAGTTCCTCGCCATGTTGGTTGCGTCACCTGGACACGGTCAAGAGAACAAGTGGCGGCAACATTTCGCCAGACAGTTGGTTCGTGAATTTAAGGAAAATTTTCAAGTTTTTATTCGGAAATTAGTGCAAAAATTAAGAGTTAATTGTCACTCTTTGATTTGAATTAATTAAATTATGAAAATTTTGTGAATAATCCCAGTGAACGCGTTTCGCCGGCATAACACGCGCTTCGCTTTGTCGTCGACCATTTTATGGTTTGTTTACATTTCGCGGAGTGTGAGAGAGTGAAACGAAAAATTCAAAGAGCAACAGTGAGTTGGTGTTAGTGAGCACGTTTCTGATTCGAAAACCCATTCAAATGCGGTTTGATGTCGTGCAATAAAAACCATGTGCTCGTGCGATTGTGTGGAGTCGTATTGAAACGGCCATTACGCCGTGATTCATCATGTGTGCGAGTTGAAAGGTAGATGGCAATAAAGTCTGTTTGAGCGGGAAAACTCACGATTTTGAATAATTCAACTTGAACTTCTTCACTTTGACATGAATTTCTTTTGATTTTAATGGAAATTTTTAAAATATTCACTTGAAAATTAATACTAGAATTTGTTACTATTGTTATTTTATATAATTTTGTATCTTCAACAATAATTGCGCATGAATTCTGAAAAAGAATTATTCGATTCTGAAATACACACACCATGGCAAGGAGAAGATAAACGACAATATCCAGAATGAGGTATTTTGATAGTAAACTTTTATTTGGTTTAATGCTTTCCCTCCAACACAAGCAACAAACGAAGTTTGAACTGGAAAAATGTGGGGGATTTCGGTGAATACAAAGAAGATGTGCTCTTTTGCTCCACTGGGAAAACATTTTAGACACATAATCAATAAAATTTTGTATGTTTTTTTGCGTTTTGTTCAACGATTCAACGAATTTAGGTTAAATGAATGCCCTTTAAAGTGTTTTCGTGATGAATTATTTTGATTTTCTCATAGAAATGTTTAATTTTCACACTTCTCTTGAAGCAAATGTGTACAACATGCAGTAAAGTTGAACCGAAAACGGACGTATTTTATAGAGCGGACACCTCTTTCACTCATGCCCATAAAATTGTAAAATATGTTTCCAATCTCGTAACGCGACAATGCATCAGATGGCGGCAAATAGACTTCTCCACATAAAATGTATTTTCGAACACTACAGAACTCCTTCACTTTCACCCCCATTCCCTTTTCTAGACGGTACAGTGAAATTTTTTTCCCCAACATACACTGCAACCCAGAGGATCTCGATTTTGTATGGTTGATGTAGTTATGGATTTTCCAACTTGACTCAACGTTCCAACTGAATTAAAGCACGAACTGCATGTATATATTTATATAACTAAATATATGTTCACATGTGATGAATAAAACGGGTTAAATGCAAATCTGTGGGGATGCGGGAAAAAATGTAGAGTCGAGTCACTGTGTAAGGATGTATAAGGGATGCTTGAATAATGTTGCCACATGCCAGTGAAAATTCATAGGACCAAAAATAAAATTTAATAGTTTAACATCAGTTCCGGTGCAATGAAAAATTTGTCTCACACTTGATTCATTTGAATTTTATTTTATTGGTGAGCATTTGAGTGGAAAATGCATTTTTTGTGTTTTCGAATGACTTCAGAAGAGTGTGTGGAACAAGACAATCTGAAATAACCGACGGAATTTCAATTTTCTTGAAGTAAAACGTCTTGAAATGACCACAACTTTTGAAACAATCGTTTATTTTCTTGCAAATTCCGTCAGGATATTCATGTGTGATATAAATCATTTAAAACATGACAGAGTTCAGGGTTGTTATCGCATTTATTAACCAATTCTGATTAAACAATCGAATAAATTCATTGAAAAATCAAAAATGCTCATTCTCACACCCAAAAAATATTTGTTTTTTTTGTCGTACAACAAATATGCAAATGATTCCATTTTCGAATTGAAGAAACAATGACAAATCGCCATTAAAACGTCTCAATTCCAATTCAAAGACGAATTTCAAAGTCAAAATAATTTTTTTCCCCATTTTGAATTGCAAAAATTCAAAAACAATTTCAAAAATCGTTATCACGTAAACATCAATATCACGTTGAAATCTCCTGTTGCAGTACCGCCTGCCAGTGGCATATGCCCAACGAAATTAAGTGCCAATCATTAATGACAATTTTTACATACAATTATTGTTTGAACGCTCCGTGAATGTGTAATTTGAAAACAACAAATGCACGTGCAGCAAACGATGCACTGTTGAAATTATTTTCTGTATTGAATCCATGAAACAGGTAATTTGCAATTCACCGCAGCAGCGATAGTGTCTTGAGGAATGCGAAGAAAAGACGTGAAACGCGAAATAACTCAATTAAAAAATTAATTTCATTAACAAAATTTTGGATTCGATGTATCGGAATGAATCGAAAAGCTTCAAAGTTTGTCTATTCCACACGAGATGGCGAGAACTGTTCCACTCCAAAAACCAGTTTCAAATTTATTTTCATTTTTTGATTGAATAAAAATCAAAAAAAAAATGTTTCACCTCGTTCCACGTTGATTCATCATTCACCTGGCCAACCCATTTCGAAATTTTTTATTGTTTTTTATTTTATTTTCGCCTTGTTAGGTGTTTCTGCGTCTTCATCTTGAAAAATGCAAATCCGCATGCAGCCGATGGGTGTGATTTTGTTGCGATTCCGTTTTAGATAAAAGCAACCCTTTTAGCACCTTTTTTGTTAAATATATTTTCCTCCAAATTAAGTGATTATTTCCGGAGTTTATTCAGAATTTCAAATCCAGTAGCGAATTTCATGATTTAATAATTTTTAATTTATCCCCTGAATAATTTCGTTAATTTAGGGAAGAATTACAAAAATTTGATAAGAGCAATCACGGCAATCACATTTCCAATTGTCATCGGCCTCGGTGTAATTAACAAACGAATAAAATTTATGTAAGCCACGCCCTGCACAATTGTCGTTGGAAGCCATTTAAATCAAACCATCTTGCATCACTACCCCCTGCTGAAACGGCGAAAGTGCGAAGGAGATAACTCACCAGTGACCTTTTGGTGGGAGCGGGACGATGAAATGTGGAACAATTTTTTTTCTTCAGTACTTGGTCAGGTAACTCCGGTGAATGATTTATTTCTGACACATTTACCTTTTCCGGGTGAGTTATGGCAATGCGAACCCCTGCTCGTTGGGGTGAAAATATGTTTTCCATCTCTTTTACTCTTGACATGAAAAAAGTTGTGCACGTGGAGACGGAAGTTTGACGGAAATGCGAAAGGTAAAGTCGTCAAGGAATTTGCGTGTTCGAACGGAATAATCGGAAATCAATAGAAATGGCGAATTCGTTCAGGTAAAGGTACAGGACGGTCCTGAATTTGACGTTTTTCTTAATGTCAATAATTCGTCTTTAAGAGGAACATATTCAACTACACATACTCTCAAGTGTTTACGAGAAACTTTCCGCAAAGTGCAGTCACTGTCAACTGGTTAATTACAGTTTAATTGGTTCCTAAATGTTTAAATTGTTTCAAAGTTGATAATTTTGCATTTCCTGGTGTTTCTAAACATTTAAAACGAGATTAGAAAATTAGTTCGAGTTTAATTTCGAATGCAGTTGTTGAGAATTTCATGGAAAATTAAGAAAATTTAACTCATTGTTGCAGGTGAAATAAATTTAAAACACGAAAAATGAAACTCAGTCATCCAGCGAAGGTTAAACTGAATCATTGATTCACTGACCTAGATGTGCGTCTAATAACGACGAAAATATTCAAATTTTTGTCAAATGACGGACGATTTCGAGGTCGACTGGTGTTCATGCGTAGAATTCAGTTGATAATGTTTCGAAATTTTTGAAATTCAATTAATAAACACAAGATGAAGTGTATCAAATGACCAAAGAAATGAATTTTTTGATTAATTGGCGCACAAAATTTTATCAAATTGATTTTCTTTAAAATTTCTTCAAGAAATTATTTCGTAATGCATAAATTAATGGTAAACATTGCTCAAATCGGAATTACCATAAATTTATGCACAACCGCATTATCTCGCCGAACGCAGCCAGAATATCTGATGTCTCTTTCGATATTCACAATTCGTACAATTAATTAGGTTTTTCTTGTGTTCTAAGTGATATAAATTAAATGATATAAATTATATGATATACATTATACGATACAAAGTGGTTTTGTTTGATCTCAGCAAAAGATACAAGACGTGGTGTCTACATTTTCTTACACACGTGAACTAAAATTTACGACCGAACAATTTCATTTCACTTGCATATTCAAATTCACGTACGACAGACTCGAATTCACCCTAAAGTTTTGTTGTATGCAAAATAATAAATAATTAACTTTATCTATTCAAGCAAACGCAGAACGAGGGAATTATTTAATTTAAGACGTTTGCATTCTGATTTTAACGGGGGCAGAGGGATGGTTTCTTTCGGATTCTGGTGAATTATTTGCAACGAAATCATTCATTCTGCATTGATTGGATGAATTTCTTCACTTTGTGATCGGTTAACCAGAATTCTGGTTAAATGAAAATTTATTAGACTCTTTCAAGTGGCGTAAAACAGATCCAGTAAATTAAGTGATTGATACTCGATTCAATTTTGGTTCTCTTTGAGATAAAACTTTTAACTTAACTCGAATACTCATTGGCGGTTTGGTCTAAATTTATCGCTAGACGAATTTAATCACCCTAACCCTAAGACTGGAATTCCTTCCCGGTTAGCGGTCGGGTCACTAAGAGATTTTCACAAAATTACGATTCAAAAAATTACTTAAGTTTCTTGAGTTTTTGGAAGTCACTTTATTTTCCAATTCAACCATGGTTTGAAAAGTGGCAATCAGAGTGACAAGAAACAATTTTATAAAATTGTTCATTTTGAGTATGATTGATTACAGTGGTAACCATGTAAAGTTTACAGTGGAAATCCAAGGATCAGCTCTAACGAAGATTGAAAGAATTTTTCAATTTTGTTTCAACAATTCAACGAATTATTATTCGAACAATTTTAAGCAACATCCATGAAGAGTGGAATAAATGTAGAACTGCAGTGTTGGATTGTGATCAATTTACAGTGGGACCACTGTTAGTAAAAATAATTTAAGGAAAGTTTAACAGAGCTGGTGGAGCAGTGTTAGATATACATAATAGATCTAACATAAGTTTGAGTCATATTGGAGGAAATCCGTGAACATTTCAACCCTATTCGTGTAAAAGCTTCACAATTGGATACTACGTATTAACATAACATAAACCAATTGTGGCTGGTGGATCTAAACAGTCTGAACGTGATGAGGATTTTTGAAAAATGTTACAAAATTTAAAACTTAGAAAATTTCAAAAAATCATCTTTGAGTCACGTTTCAAAATTGTCCATCACTATATTTTTCGAAATTTTTCAAATTATTTATTTTCCCCAACTCCTTCTCGGAATAAGAAAATTTTCTCAGAACAATAGACGACGCGTGTGATTTTGAACAAGTCTATTTCACGTGAAATTTGAAAAATTCAATAAGAAATTCAATTCACACAAAAATTTTGTGTTTTTCAAATTAAATTTTTTATTTATTTTAAAAAATTCAAAAAATTATTGTCACCAAGACATTTCGAATCTTAAGACGAGGGAAGTAAGTTTTTTAAATTTTCTTTCTTTCACTTACCTACCAAAGGAAAGAATAGATTTTTGTTATTATTATAACTTTATTCGGTTACTGTCTTCGTGACACTTGCCGGTGGCGTCTTAAGACACTGTAAGAAAATGGAGTTTCTTGAATTTTTCGTTAATAAAATAAAATAAAGTTTTTGTTTCAAATGCGTCTTTTGACAAGTTTATCTCGAAAATGGAGTGTTTTAATTTTCATTCAGCGCAAGTCGGTTTTTCGGGTTTTTCGTGATTTGTGGGTTTCTCTATTGTTCCAAGTTTGTGATTTGAATATTTTTATAATATTAAATATTTCACACGTAATCGAGCACTATGGACATTTGCATGTAACACGATTTTGGACCACCACAAAATGTTTCTTTTGACATTTTCCGTGATATTTGAATAAAAACTTTTGTTCAACCCCAAGATTTTTGTTTTACGAAAAAAATAACATTAAAAAATTCCTCCCCCACACACACAGAACGTCGTCCATTTATGGAATTTCTTTTATAAAATATTTTTGAACGTGTTTTATACCACCTAAATTTTTTTTTTGCGTAAACGTGCTGAAAGCAATAAATCCTGAAAGCCTAAATTTCTTTTTTATTCCTTTTTCTCCGCCATTTTGTTTGTGTTTCGTAAATAAGAAAAGCAGGAAAGAAAGTTTCTTTTCGTTCAAGACGATTTTTTACGTTTTTTCCGTTTTTTCCGTTTTTGGTTCAATATTTCCTTCGGGGGGTGATAAATTTAAATAAGAAGAGAACAACGAAATTACATTGAAATAATAAATTAAAAAAGAAGTGAAAGACACAGGTACAGGAACAGATACTGTTACTGGTTTAGGTTCAGGTATAGGTAGGGCTAAGCTTTGTTGTAGGAAGTTGGTGAAGTTTGAAGACAAAAAAAATGAGACGCACTTTCCGAGTGGGAGGAATTTATGCGATTTGGAGTTGGAAAACCCAAAAATTTCAAGCTTTAGAGGGTGGAAACTCCTCGGAGGGGACGAGCAACTCGCTGGAATAAGAAGAATTGGTATTTTGGAATAACGAACGACACTGGAATTGATGTAATACGACGATAAGGTCCCTTTTGGGGACTTTCAGTGTTTTGTGGGGTGCGTGTACGTGCTGTTCAACAGTACAGGACGAATTCTGTTCAATTATTACGCACTTTAACCAGTTAAAATGGTTTTTTAGGAAACAAATAACTTTCCGTCAGTTCATTAACTTCCGGGTCATTTGTAAATGTCATTCGTTAATGGAAAACATGAAAATTTCCTCGGAAACTCACTTTTATTTCAAGTAATTCAGAAATAGCCTTGTGGAATCGATCATTTTTCAAGAAAATTATGGTTTCCTTTGATTAATACATAAACTACCGGAGTTATTAACACCAAATTGATAGTTTTAGTTGATTTAAGTCTGTCGGAAGTCAAGAAATTTTAGTTATTATCCATAAATGTAATTTAACATTAGAAGCAGTTTTGAAGAAATTTACTAGAATCTTCTAGAAATGATGTTTTGTTAACTCCAGGTTTGTTGAGTCCAGATCCTTGTAATCGAAGACTTTAATTAGATAAACACTCCATAAATTGAACGAGACCGTTTTAAGTGAAGTTAATCGATTCCCGTTGAAATAATCAAAATTTAAACGCAATCAAAGTCAAGAAACGCAATCCAATTGAAATAAGACGAAAACTTAAATTTTCCCAAAAGATCAAAGTGTATCGATTTGACACAAATAACATTTAAGTAACGATCAGTAACCCTTTCAACAAGAAATAAAAATAAATTTCGTTTTGAGACACCTTGAGGAGGAAATCACGGGAACAACGTATGAAGCAGCGACGGCTAAAGGCAAGGGGATGTCTTACATAAACGTCTCAAACGTCTCAGACATGAAGAATTGCATCTTGGAGTTGGGAAATTCTAGATTCTATTTGTTTTCCTTGAAGTGAATTGAAGGAAACCCGCGTCTTATTTAGTGTCTTGAAGATAAGACTAATATCATTGTTGATACAAAAACTTTTTGAAGTTTTGTTTACAAGAAAACCGAAAAATCCAACATGTTCGTAATGAAGACAAAACGCCAGCTTTCCTCTGTTCTTCACGAATTAATCAAGAAGTCTCCAGTGAATCAAGGGAGCTTGGAAGACAATTAAACAAAATACAAACAGTGGCGCCTAATATCACTTCAACAAAAACAAACTAATTCCGAAGATTTTGTGCATGTTGTGCTACTGATTGTATGGTAATTTTGAAAATCGTCTTAAAGTAATAATTTCCCATTCTTACACTTCGGGAACGTCTCAAGACGTTTTGGTCGGATGGAATTATCTTGTGTTAAAGTTACAAAATGTTTACAAAAATGTTTCATTCGTCAAAACATCTGTTTGGGTTTGCTTTGAGAACATGTTGAGGTGTTAAATTTTCAGCACTTTCTTTGAACTTATTTTAATTTCAATTTTTAAATGATTTTCATTCAAAATTTTTGTAGTTTCTGTTTTTTAATCAATTATCGTCGCAATTCTCAAGTGAATTTAGATGAAAATGGAAAAAAAAAAATCTTTTTGTGATTTAAAAATAACAAAATTTTGAATCATCTAGCCTTAAATTCGTTTTTAATTTATTCGAAATAAAGTCTAATAAATCAGAATTATCCAAAACACATGTATAACAAATTCTTTTAATTTTTCTTTTTGTTTTTTGAAACGTTTCCAAGAAAATTTATTCACCTGGGACACCAGCGAAATTTTGTTGTTGAAAATCTTGCTTCAATTCAACAATTCCATCCCTGTTATTGAAGGTTTAAAGGTTTCTATTTTCCGAGATCTAGAATACAGATTTATCAATCACTGTATGAATTTCCTTGAAAACAAATTAACGAAGTGAAAAAGTTCATTTTCAATTGAATAGAAAAAATTAAGATTCATTTCCTGTCTCGAATTTCGGAGACCGGAAGCTTGACGTCGCTCCAGGTGAGGAGCAGTTCCGATAGTTTCCTAGTGTTGTGGTTTGGCGCCAAAATTCAAGTTTCATTCAAATCAATTCCAATTTTAAAAATTTCTAAAATGTTATTCAACAGAATTGTATTCAATTGTGAACAGATCTTTGCATGTTAATGCTACTGACCTCAATTGACAGATTTCGTCTCTTATCTTTCATACAGAGAACTCGAATAAATCATCTTAATGCGACATTTATTAACATAAATTTATTAATAAAATTCTCGTGGTCTTCTTTGTTCTGTTCGACACGTTGTTGGAAAAATATTAAATATTTTTCGTTCCAAGGAGATCAAACAGAGAGAAAAATGAAAGAAAAATGCAAAGGAATGTGCAATGTCTGATCATGTTTATGTTATGCAGAGCGAAAGCATATGTTTCAATGGAACACTTTATGTTAAAATACAAGGATGACATACTGGTAAATGATCAATTTTCCATAAGGACTGTAGGGGGCAATAGTGAGGAGATAACAGTTCTTTCGATCAGAAATGTTATTATCAGTTGAGTGAGTATCACAGAGAGGATTTGAATGAATGTTAATAACAGATTATGTAATTTCCTTCTGTACAGCAGGTGACCAACAGTGAGTGTCAAAATACATTGCGACTGTAAGTAGGTTTTTCTAATATCTACTAATATGAGATTTTCTTAAGTGCTAACATTACTGTGACTTTTCAAATTAAGCTAATCTATGTTCTTATAGTTTAATAGATAATTGATCAATTATTGGCACAATTACAGGACAATTGCAAATGAGTTTCTTAAATTTCCAGAGGACGAAATCAAACTCTTGTGTAGCAGTTGTTTCTGATCATATAGGGATTTAATCAGCATTGTTCTTTTGATTTTCTTTCCTTATAATTTACTTGTAGAAACATATTTATTTATTTTAAATTAATTTACTTCACGGTGATAATATTGTAAAATTTTAAATTAAATAATATTGAGAAAATTATTGTTAATTCGTTTACTTGATAAATAAATAATGTTAGTAATAAATCATGCTGTTAGTAGATACAACACTAACTACACGACATAATTTACTTGGAATACTTTATAACAATAACTTAATTTTTCTTCTACCTACGTCTAACAGCTACATTGACTACAACATCTACATGAAAATAGAACTTCGTTCAATTGGATATTTACCTTGTCACCATTTCAAATAAAACGATTTATCTGATTTTATATTTACCCCCATCATCGTGCACTAGACCTCATCTTTGATTTTTAATAATTAAATTAAATTAATTGAAACGTTAAAAATTAAAACCAAAAAATCGTATTTCAATAAAAATTCTAATTGAATGGAACAAAAATTGAAAATAAAAATTACCAGAAAAACTAAATTTAAAAACTGAAAAATTACTTCAAATTCCCAAAACTATGAAAACCAAAAAACCAAACCAAACCAAAATTTTCGAGTGTCAATTTATTTTTGTGAATTTTTTGTGTCATTTGTTAAAAAAATGTTTTTCAAAAACGCACTGTTTGTGTTTTTGAATTCCAAATTCATTTCATTTAACGAAAACATTCATTTCCAACTTGAAGTGAATTCAAAAACACAAACAAAAATTAAATAAAACTACTGAAAATGTGCTTTTGTGCCTTGTTGAGTAAATTTTGATTCTAAATTTTCTAAATTTTGTGTTTTCGTTGATGAAATTTTTAAAAAATTTTCGTGTAATATTTGTTTGTTGTTTGGAAAATGAAAAAAATTTTGAAAAAAATTATAATAAAAAATGAAAAAAATAAATAAAACGATACTTTGTCACTTACCTAGCCAGTCTGGAAGTAATGAGCCCGCAAGAGATTCTGAGTATCTCTTACCTGGAAAAAATAAAATTTATTAATAAAATTAATTTTCGTAAATTAGGAAAAACTCAAAATTTCACCCGTAAAAACAGATTTACAACTTTACTTCAAAACTTTCTTTCGAGAATCAAAATTTATTCAAGACATTTGCTTCACTCAAAACTCAAAACTCATCCAAAGTGTGTCGGTGCAATTTGCTTCGTGAAGACGCCAGTAATTCATGTAAATTACAAAATTTCGTAACTTTTAAGACATCTCCGTAATATTTACCAACAGACGCACTCGGGAATCACGGAAAGTCACAGGTGGTGCCGCAATTCATCTCGGAAGGTAGACAAAATTTACCTCATCAACGTGAGCCATTAAACGGCAATTTTCCACTACTTTGTTCGTCAAGGAGTCTTCCCTGAAGGAACGGGAAATATCCGGGTTTAAATTCTTTCAATTTTCACGAATCGAAATTCCTTCAAATTGAATTTCTTCAAGGAAAAACTAGAATTCTTACGTGTATACCTAAATGTTGTGTTCCTTTGGAAAAATCGAATTTTTCCCGAACTGATTTGATTTACTGAACATGAATACGATTTCATCACGCACGCCATAAATCCACATTTTTCCACATTCACTTCTACGGCGTTTTTAGTTGACTTAGCCGCACCCACTCGGATGGAGTTTTAACGAGCAGAACGAATGAAAAATTCACAGGTGTTCCAGGTGAAAGTGAAGGAAATGGAAGAAAAACCACTCAGAACTAATGATGTGAAGTCCTTCAGTTCTGGTGTGTGTAACATTTTCTTTATTGCACGAAAATAGCAAGAAAAATACGAAAAAATAGGAAAAATTAAGAAAACAGAAACCAAAAGTTGAGTGTTAAGATATTTTGGAAATTAGAAAAGAAACATCAAGACGATGGGAATTTCTTATAGGCGGATACAAAGACATTAACAAAATAATAAATCTTCCTCCATTTCGGGTAATAAAAACGTTGGGAAGGCATTAACTTCCGAAATAAAGACATTCCGTTGATTCTTTATAGTCCGTAACTATAAGAAACTTATAACCATAACCATAACTGTAGGAATTGTAGGAACAGTTCGAAGTTAGAGGAAAAATTATTCCATATGCTTTTTGGTAATTCATCAAAAATGTGTGGAAACACGATCGCAAACAAGGGTTTGCTTCCTGTCTTCCGGAAATTTTCTTATTCTTTCAGTGTTCCGTTGATGGTATCCATAAAATCCATAAGTGGCATAAAACGGCCATTAGGGCGCTTCAAACGATCTCGTTGAGACGCATATCGGGGGTGGTTTTAGTACATTGCTCGTTGTACAAACAAATGTGACACAGAATATGATTTATTTCGAAACTTTCATCGGATATGAATTTTTACAAGAAAATCATTTCCATCGAATAAGATGAGTCTGAAAGCATTACTTTAACCAATTGTTTACCTTGAAAATGATGAAAATTTCAGGAAAACTAATTTTCCAATTGATTTCTTTCGTAATTTATTGAATATTTTCCGATTGAAATCAGGAAATCAGTTGAACGCAAAGTTACATTTTTTCATTTGAATTGAAAGGAAATGAGAGATAAAAGTGTTTTCTTAAAGGAAGATAAAGGAAAATTGAATTGAATTCGAATTGAATTCAACAAGTAAATGAAACCCTTTTATCCACTATACGTAAGGGTGGAAAGGATTTAAGAAAATCATTCAATAAATAAATTAACCCTAATTCCACGCAAATTCTCAAAATCCAACAAATCAAAGTCGTGACGTTTGCACCCTTTTTTTCTTTTCCAGTCAAAGGGAAAAATGAATTTACCCTAAAATTGCATAAATTCCAGTGGAAGCGAGAATAAACATCAACTAAATTCAACAAAACAAAAACACAATAAGAGAAAACTCTTTGAATAAATAAACCAATCGACCAATACCATTTCGTGATGGTCGACCGGGTGGGGGTGGTTTGTGCAAATCAATGCATGAAAGAGTGGACACTGCGACATTTTTATTTTTTTGTTCCACCATTTCACAAACCCTCACTGCATTCATGGTGAAAAGAGGAAAAATATTTTTTCACTCTTTACCGATACGAGAACGTATAAAGCACAGGGTGGTTTATTAGCAACGATATCTAATATGTTGAGTTACAGTTAGCTATCTTTCATTCAACCCTATGTTGAATGTATGTATGGTTTTTTTGTTGTTTCTCTGTTTAGAGGCTCGTCGAGTCGAAAACGACACTGTATAACCGTGTAAGTACGTATTTATTTGCTTTTGACAAAATACAAACAGTAACCATGTCGATATAACGTCGAGGAGGTTATAAAGTATTCGATACAATGTCCTGGATTGTGTCCACTTCATTCCATTCCACTCGTTCCAAGGAACTTTAGTCTCCCCTTCCTTCATATCACACCACATGTGTGCCTTTTTCCGTTACCAATTTGCAGCAACATATGTCTGACATGGTGAAGGGGTGGGTCGATTGCCAATTTCCCTCATCCCCATTGCAGACTCTTCTTCATAACATTGTTGTTGTTGTTGTTGTTGTTGTTGTTGTTGTTATTCTGGTTCTCTCGAAAGTTTGTCCTGGACAAAAGATGAATGCCCTCTTGGACATATGTACGTTTGTTAAATTTGAATCTTACATTAAAACTAAACACGTGCATTACTCCTAGATTTCGATTCGATTCGATTCCATTCCATGTGTGTGTGTCATACATAGCTATATACTTCTTCGAACAACATCCAAAATCGGCATAGATCAACCCTTATTCTAGACACTTGTTTAAGTGCATACAACGGTCATAGATTTTGTGACATAGTGTCGCATATTTAAATGTGAATGTAAAATGCATTTTATGTGTTCACCACTACAACTGTACTGAGAATTTCCCTGTTATCTGTTCCTGGGAAATTTATGCATTGACAAATGAATATATCGCTTGTTAATTGATCAATGTGCTACTGTACTACAATTACTAATTCCTAAATTTAATTACATTTGACAGAATGAAACCCAGCCGTGTTTCTCTTCGAGCTTGTGTGTGTGTGTGTATTTATCTAGGAGTGTGCGTGGTGTTATCCTCCCCAAACTGATAGTAAGTTATTGCCTTACAACATATTGGTTTCTGTGTTTCCTTGGGAATTGATAATTTATCGATAGTCTTAGAAAGTTCTATTGATGAATTTACGACGGTGGCAAGGGTTGCTTTATGAAAAACAAACTTGTGCTGAGGTCAGCCAGATATTTACTATAATTTAATTTTAATTTATTTAATTGGGATTTCTACAGTAACACATTCAACTAATTCATCATACATAGTAGTCAGTGGTTAAAGCATCTGTCTGGCAAACAATTAAAGACTCAAATTTGACAATCGTTCCTTTCTCACTCTGTTCTTCACAATCATCATTCGAGTAATTTTATTCTCTCTTCATGATAGTGTTTACTCTTTCCCCCGAGTGCAGTTGAAATGAGTTTAACAACAGCAACAGATTAAATAGTTAAATAAATGAAAATCATACTCCGTCGCCCGTCATTTTTCATCCCTCACTTAATGACTCGTAATTCTTGCTTCCGTTAAAATGAAAAATCCTTTTTTCCGGTTTTACGAAAAATTGCACAATAATTTCCATTTACCGATGATTTTAAACAAAGCTTAACAAAATTCATTTTGTTACTAATAAAATTATTAACTTATTCAATATTTTTTTCTCATATGCATGTTTTACACTAAATTAACAATAAAATTGGAATATACGAAAAATGGCGGCCATAAACAATCAATGTTGGATTATTGTTTTTTGTGTATTTCGAGGATTATATTTTTTTCGCTCTCAGTGTCCTGTGTGCTTTTGTAATTATCCTTGATACCACATAAATACATTAACACCTACTTTTTGGGTTTTATTTCGCTTTTCCGGAGCATCCACACCGGATGGTATTGAAAATAATCGTTAAAAGTATCAAGCCCGTGTGTGAGGGTGTTTTGCAACAAAAGTTCTACACAAAAATTTTATAAAATTTTATTTTTCCTAACAAAAAAATTTTTAGTTCACGAACATTTGATTGTTCTATAGTGATCCTTTTTTCACATGAGCATAATACTTTTATCCTGTTAATAATTGTAAGTCATACTGCATTTTGATAACGTATACAAACGTTGCCGGGAGAATATTTCACACCCACAGTGGCTCACTTCCGGTTATCGTTAATATGGAAATACGACCGCATAGACAAATATGCTCAGCAATTTCCAGTTCATGTGCTTTTTTGTCTGAATCCACTCGACTTGATTAATTTAATTTGTGCAGCGAAAATTACATTTTTCCGAAAAATATATTTTTCAATGAAAATAGATTCAAAATTGAAAAGAAAACCGGCAGACGGGAAAATGATGTAACAAAATCAAGTGAGAATAAAAACTCCACACAAGCTTTCATTCAAAACTTTTGAGCTTTCCAAAGTTCATTGATCAATCATGGCTACTTCGATTGAAAATGATAACGATTTGATTCAATAAATTCTCGAGAACACACGAATTCCTGAGAAAAAAATTTTACAAAATTTTTTCATAAAATGGGAAATTGAAATTTCACGGTGTCGTAAGGAATACCACCTGATTTTGATTTACGGCTACTTGTCAAAGAGAGAAATTTTAGAAAGTCAAAATTGTTTTTGAAAAAATATAGGTAATACAAAAACCAATTTTTTTATGATTTACGAGTGAAATTTCGTTTTTATGACGTCAAGGAAGAAATGTCCTGGAAAAAGAAAGATTCATCAGAGCAAGTCGTGTGGCGAAAATTTCCTTCATGCAGCGACACTTTCACAACGCAACAAATTCCTGGACTCGTCCTGGAACGAGAGAAAGTTCATCCTCCCACACTCACTAATTAGGCGAGGATCCTTTCAGGATCAAATAAACTTAGTTGCATGGACGTCTTGTATTGTTTCTGAAAGAAACTTTTTATCATCCTGCGTTCGGATTTTTTTCCTCCTCTCTCCTCGTTTCCTGTTTCCTGTTCCATCCTGTACCTACTATTAAGAAGGACTGCCTTTCATTTGAAACTAATTTAAATATTTCGTCGTAAAGTTAATTTAAAGAAAGACCAAACAACAGCCAAGATGAAGAGGAAGACCAAGTTGTTTCTAGTGAGTCCTGGCTGCTCCTCAACGATGAAATACAAGTCCTTGAAGAAGTGGGGAATTGTTGTGTGAATTTTATTTTAAATATAAATCCTTGCACGTTTGTATATATTTTTATCTAGATTTATATTGGATAAACTTGTACACGTGGAGTTGATACGTGCACGTGCATTTGTGTTTGTGTGTGTTTGTGTTTGGTACGTCTTCTGGGAAAAGAAACGTCGCGCGTATTTTCTTTAATTACTCCGTACGACTTGAGTACAACCCTTTGAAGATGCACAGGGTGGTTCGGATTAACATGCGAAGGACGAGCGGAACGTGTTCTGCTAAGATCAAGCCTCAGAGTTGGCTTTTTGTGTTTTAAAATTAAAACAAGCACACATTCAAATCAACATTGTGCTCATGTGTGTTGGTGTGCTAAGAAGTTTTGTGTAACAAAAGTTTCACTTGTGTTTGTTGTGCGCTTAAATTACAAAATTAAACAACAACATATTTTACTTAACACCCAGACAACCCGGCTTCAAGTACACCAGATTGAGATTTATTTTCGTTGTGTCTTGCAAGGGAATGTCTTCACTGGGGAGGAGATCAGGGGGATGATGTGCTTTAAGGAAATTTGTTGACTGCCTCCGAGAGTTTTTGAAGATTTTATTGGATTCACTGATGATAAAACACAAGAACAACGATCCGCGTAAATCCGGTGTGTGGAGTGGAGGCTATGTGGGGATGGAGGGCTTTCATACTAACTGGATACAGGTAGGAATTTGTCATTTTCCACTCTTAGTTGTCAATTTTGATTTTGAAGAACTTTAATTTCTTTGGTACCTGTCAGAGAAGGAGAGAGAACATAGAGAGGAAAGAGATACCAGGATACATTCCTGTAATTAAAAGTAGTGGGGATATATGCGGAGCCATGTTCTTTTTAATCTCAGGTGCAAAACCGGTTAAAACCAAGTAAATCTCTCATAACAACATCTCTATACATCTGTCTCTGTTGCACCAGCTCGCAATTCCCACGAGAGAACGAAACACACGAGCACTCATCCATCATTCGCTCGTCGTAAATTAATCACTCCGAGCATGCGACCGGTTTCACAAGTCAAATTTCCAATATGGCGACAGCAGTACCACTGCTCAAGCGCTGAAATTTCTCCATTTTGTCAACGCTGGTGGTCTTCGGTGGAGTTCAATTCAAAATGGCCGCGGGGCCGGTCATCTGTTTTTGATTTTTGGGAGGTTTTAATTGGTTTCACGCAAATTATGGATATCAAAAATTAATTTTTAAGATTTATGTGAAATTTTAAATGAAATGTTTAAATTAATTTAATAGTGAATAAAACTGAAAAAATTAATTAAAGAACAGAGGAACATTGAAAAACTTAATTCCATACAGTGCAAATCAATCGTACACATTCTGATACTCGCAATAAAAATAACGACAGAAGTAAACAAACGGAACTCAGTGGAGAAAAGAACCGTTATTCCACACATGAAGAAAACACACTCACACTGATTGAAAACATAATGTTGCTATCTCTTTTCTGCGTTCGCACAAAGTTGCGTGAAAGAACATCTTCATGGAATGAAGAAGTGTTTGGTTAAATAAAGTGAAGAATTTAGTGGTACTAAGTGATTTAACTAAATTAATGACCATGACACTGTTTGGCCATCAAGGAAAAGTTATGAATCATAAAGCAAGTTCCAATATTTGTGCGTCCAAAGCTTGGACAATGATGAGTCAAAAGTTGAAATTGAAAAAAAAACACTAACAGCTCAAGGAAATATCACAAAAAGCGAATGGAGAAGTTGCACAACAAGGCAGAAAAATGAAAAAAATATAGGTACATCAAGAAACAAGTTTGTTTGTTATATCCACAACGGCGGAAAGCATTAAGACGTCAAAATGGACAGCTCGAAGAGATAGTGTATTGTGTTGTGAAGTTACATGTACTTCTGCTAACTGACTGTGAAGTTAAAATGTTAAAAAAAGAATTTTGTTTGTTGATAAAAATATTCTCAAGAAAAATAAGGATTGCCTTCTGATATTGTCAAGCATTGAAGGTTGCAGGGAATGAAACGAAGTCACTGACGTGACTGACTTCTTCAAGCATTCCCCACGAAACTCCAGAGTCACTGACCAAAACGACAAAAACACAAACTAAAAGGGGAGCCCCATGTGTAAAACAATGAATTATGGACGACACATTTAGTGGTTTTTTGTTCGAGCGTTTCTCAATTTTGAGCTTGTCTCACTACAGTATTGAGCTGTAGTGATCTGGCCAAGTGATCTTTCGTCGAGAAACATCTGAAATCTTTGAGTTGAGTTGGAGCAAAGTTGGAGCGACCAGTCCCTCGTGACTCGTGATGGAAATTCCACGATCACGATCGGTAAACACGCCTCGAAATGTTAGCGATTAGCCAAACGATCAAACAGTTGAATCTAGTTAACTCGATGCTTTCTTCTAAAAGTGATCTTTAGCCACTCCATCTTGAGGTACATTTCTGCCAGTTTATCTTAACAAGAACTAGTTTATGACGGTTTAAATCATATTCACATAAAAGCATGTGTGACACAGTTTTACGAATCGTTTTGAGAACATAATCAAGCTCAAAGTGGTTTGATTTAGTGGCATGCCTGTCTGAGGTGGTCACTGCAAATGGGTGTGTCGAGCTTTTCTCGGATTCATCCACCAGAATATGTGGATGATCGGGATCGTGTAAATCACCTTCAGAACGATGGAGGTGGATGCACTCACTTCCGATACTCTGCGTGGGTTACATTGTGTTTGTTCACATTATTTACTAATAGCACTCGCTATCAGGTGAGTGTCACTTTCTTTCGGTTGACAGGAATGACACAAAAATGTGCCTTGGCATCTGCAAGTCCACCTACTTGTGGCGATTTCTTAAAATTCTCTTCTCCAGATTTATGATTTTAAACTCAGTTTTTCAACAAGAATTTCAATTATAAAAATTCGGAAAATTGAAGTTTCTCAAAGAAACTGCAAAAATTCGATTTCAAAATTTGTAAAGTTGAATCACCGGAATCCTATTAGAAAAGAGAAAATTCATTTTCCACTGTACCATTCCACATTGTTCCACAAGAAAATAAAAATTCATTTCCTTTTCATCTTCATTCACTCGTCCTTTACAAGGAGACGGAATTTTCTAATTCGATATTAGTCTCATTGACAGCATTCGTTCTTCAAATTTCATTCAATTCAATTCAATTTCATCCAGTTTGAATTTGAACAGATTCCTTGGCACGTTCGTTCCTGTATGAATCCGTCACTTGGATATATTCAGAAGAAAATTATTCCCTGAATTGGGTTCAGTTTTAATGAAAATATTCCACTTTTTTGGTAAAATTGAAGAAATATGTGAATAGCAAATAATTTTTAAAAGTCTTGATTTAATTATGAATATATTTTTGGGTTCATTATTAGTTTTATTTTGAACATTTTTATTCATTCGTAACTTGATCAGAGATCATTTGTTGTTCGTCATATCAATATTCAGAAAATAAGCATTTTACAAGGAAATCTTTCAAATTCTCGATTGAACGAAATAAAATTATTAAAACAAACATATTATGGGTTAAATGCATTTTAAAATTTATATATTTTCAACTCAAATTTTTATTTAAATTCGGAATGAACACTCAAGTTCATCCGAGAGTTAATGTGTTTCATGTACCAAAAGTCGAGGAACACTTTTACCAATTGGAACTTGATCAGGTTTTCTAAGTGATTCAAATTGGAAAAACGTCAATTTCCATTCAGCTTTCTGTTAATATCTTGAAAAATTTACACTTTTGAGGCTAGTTTTTAATTCAATCATGGAAATAAATGATATATCTAAGCAAACAATTTATTCCAAAACGAATTGGAAAGTTGCTCAAATGACGAAAGTGACAAAATTATTTCAAAGAAATTGAAAGAAATTCATAATGTAAATGACTACTTAATAAATTTCATGAAATGTTTAACTAAAAATACTAAACTTTGGCAACACTAACAGCATAGAGGAAGAAAGATCAGAGAATTTCTTCGACTTGTGAACATTTACTCGATTTTAAGCCTCACATATCAAAAAATTTCAAAAAACGCATAAGTCTGTGAACAGTCCCCCGTGCATGTGTGCATTCGTATGCATTTTTGGATCAATAAATTAACTGCATTTCACATAAATCACTTTCAAGTCTGCATTTCTTTCTTATTATTTTACGCGTTAGCTGCCCCGTTCTGGCTGTGGCTTTTCCGTATACTTCAAGTCCTCCACCACACGCCAAATGCATGAGATACAAGACATGAAGAATGTTGACTCTGAAGTATCAAAAGTAGAGGAAAAACAAAATTCAACAAAACCTCTGAGTTGGTAGTGATCAGTGTCTTCTTTTGTGGACTCAAAAACATAAACAAGTAACAAGAAATTCCATAAGGATAAGATGCAGATATTTTCTGGCCGTTGTGGCGACTCAAACGGTCTCGGATGAATTTGTTTAACCTTCTTGTGTTCTTAAATAGAAGTTTTAGTTTTTATTTTATCGAAAAAATGTTTTATTTTCATTCTCATCCCATTTCTCACATTTTGTGTAAAAAAGATTTAAGACTTTATATTCGAGTGCATTCTGAACAAATTTAAATGCATTTTGGATGTCTTCTTTGGGGTTTTCTTGGATCCCCAATCTCTGGTCTTGCGTCAGACGAAGATAAAAAGTGAAATTCAATGCAAACGCTCATTGGACGGGGGGAGAAATGAAAATTTTTAAGATTTATTTCCTTTCTGCGTTTATTTACCATGCAAAACATGCTGTCACTTGAATATTCATTCGGCTGCTGGCTATTCTCAAATGAAAGTGATCACTTTGGGGACTGGAGGTCATTGGACAATGAGGGTTTCACTTTATCCGGCTTTACAGCAGATCAGGCCAGATCGAAATCAATTAAATGTCAAGGCAAATGTTTTGAATTTATTTTCACTTGAATAGAGTCAAAATTCTGGACTCAATTGGATGTGGCCTGCATTATTTCAATTTTTTCAATTTCAAAATTGAACATACCTAACAAAACCACTACAGAGTTAGAATCATTTATTATGAAAATTCCTAAAAATATCAAAAATTATAATTTTTAAACGAAAAATACATTTGAAAAATGGTAAATGCGAAATGATCACTTAAAGCTCTTAAGCTGATGAACTTAAAGCTCTATACACAAATTCTGGAAAGTAAAATCTTCCCACTAAACAATGGTATTGAATTTCTTGAAACACTTGAAGAAAGCTTTGCAATGAAAGCTGCAAATTGATGAATTAGTAAAACATTTTGTTTTGAGATTTAAGGAAACCCATGAAGTCACTCTCTAAATTGTTTAAACAATTTGCTTTGAAACAAGAAATTCTTCTTGATGGAAATCTTCCAAGAAGTAATAAGAACTTTTGATTTATGACCCCGAATCTCAAGGAGGAAGCACTTTAAAGCTGCTGCGATTAAAATGAAGTTAATATGCAAAATATGACGCACAGAAAAATCTGAAAATCGAGTTGACTTGAAGTTTACCTTGAAGAAAAGATGGATTCCGTGTTATGTGATTTGTTGTTTGCGTTGCAGGTAAGTTGATACAAAGAAATTTCACGACAGTCGCCACAAATCACTTCTGAGTGTATTTCCCATTGGCCAACTCGAATTCTTGATCAATAAATCTTAATGAAGACAAGCAATGCATCATTTCGGAAGACAGTGGAATTGTCAAAACAAGACCATGCCATTACCCGCGGTGGATTATTAATGGTGTTGACCACCACCACGACGAATCACACCAACCACAATCAACCACAATCTTTACAAAAGAAGATGAATTTCGAGACACCTTGTTTTATTTGAGAGTGGAAAAAAATAATTTTCAATTGATAAATTACCACAAATGTATATCTCTCTCCTACAACACACGGTCTACGCACAAACAAACAATATGGCTTCGATTAAAGCAAACCTGGACCTTCTTTTTGGGCGTGATTTCAGGCGAAAATCTTAAGAAATGTACAAGATGGAAACAGAAATTACAAAGACACTCCATAAATCTCGGTAACATGACACTTCAGTGGTCCGAGGAGTCACAGTCCGAGTCACTCGGATGAGGGATAAGGGACAGGGGAGGGATTTTTATAAAATATGGAGGCAGTTTTCGACGGCTTTTTTCACTCTGTTCCCAAACTAGAAACGATCAAAATCAAAAACAGACAAACCCGTGTTAATGGCGTTTCAGGATTAGAAAAAGACAAAAAATATTCGAAGAAAAAATAAAAGGACTGTAACACCCACACACGAAACACTTTCACTTCCAAAAATATAAAATTTCCGTCTGGATTTAATCGAATTTCAGTTTTATCTCGAATTGAAGCCACTTCCGGTTGTGATTCTTTTATCTAACAAACAGAAATTCCATTCCAGATGAGGGGTTTCTTTTGGTTTTATCAAGATCCGACTTCTTCTTGACCTGATTTAGCCTCGGACAAATCCTAGAGTCACAAAAATGGCAACATCAAATTGATAAGATAAACATTTTTCGGATATTTCGAGTTGTTGTTGCCTTGAGGGTTTTCGTCTAAAGGGTTCGTTTCCCTTTGATACAAAGATCGTGACGTGGACAATTCGGGTTCAAAGAACGGGTAAAAATTTTGTAGAATCCTTAAAATTCTTAAAATTTTCTACTAAAATAAAAATAAAATAAAATTTTTACCATCATAAGACATCGTGGAATTATTTCGCTGGTACATACCTGAAAAGAAAAAATTAAAGGAAAAATTAAAATTCTGTTAAAAATTTAAACTTGCAAAAAATTCAAAATTCAAAATTTGATTCCCTGAAAATGCATTGAGAAATGAAAGAGTGCTTCAAGCTTGCTCGACTTGCAGAAGTCCCCTCCATTAATTCAACTTGTCAAATTTCCCCTCTTGCTGGTGACGTTTCATACAATTTTCAATTTGTTCCTATTTCATACAGAGGAACGATCATCTTCAGAATCAAAAATCAAAAATTTGAAAGAATTCAAAAGAGCGACGAGTTGATCAACGATTCCATTCAATTCCAGATTCACGTGGAAAGTTGATAAGAACTAAAATTGTGGGGGATACAGAGTAAGTGTGAAGGAATGAATAATAATAAAGGAATAAAGGGTTGTAACAATATACTATACCAACATGTTATCAAGAAAAGTTTGTTGAAAGTGTCTCTGAATTACCCAAAAATTACGAAAATCACTTATCGAATTGTGATTTTATGGATCGTCTGGAAGTATGTTTGACACACACTAAAAATTGTCGTACATGTCTCGGGCAATCAGCATAAAATCGTGTAATTCCTGACAATCAAAATCGTAAGAATTCCTTATCACGCACTTGTCGATTGTCGGCGGAGACATAAGAAAGAACGAAGAACAGGAGCAACGAAACGAATAAGAAACATTTCTTGATTTGAATGTCGTCTTGCGTCGTCTTGTCATTATCATAAGCACGAAGTTTATTTCTGTAGTTTATGACCTCGACAAGTGTATGAACTCGTATCGTTTATTGGTTTATTAGTCGATAAAATATGAATAAGAAATTAGTCTGAGACAGAAGACCTTTAAGACGCATCAAACGTACATATAAGACACACGACAGTTGATGGATTGACTCGGATTTACGAGATTCCACGTGTAATTACAGTATAACGTCGATAATCGCAAAGGATAACCAGGAATCCCAGTTGAAAATAACAGATTTTTCCAGCAAGGAATAAGATAGGTACATAAGTACATATGTCCACATGTTCAAAATGACACTATAAATGTCACGTCACTTTCCGTCTTCCTTCCTAGCCGTTGAAATGTGTTACTTGGTTGTTCCAACAACAACAGTTTCCTTTAGTTGCGTTTATCAAGGTTGTACTGTGCTTAAAAATTCAAAATCTTAAGAAAAACTTCGATGAATCATAAGAAGATGACAGCACGTGTTGGTAACGGTTTGCGTCTTAAGTGGAAAATGATTTCCGTCTCAGCTAATACCGCTCTGATGATGTAACGCACGAGAGGTGATGTTTGTTCGTATCATCCCCTGTGAGTTGAAGAGAGACGCAGCTATGGAACGCCATAAATCGTGTTGTATTGTGTGGTATTCAAAAGAGACGGAACAGGTGAACACACATTCACATGACCCGCTTTGTTTATGAATCAACGAATCGCAGTGGAATTCCCGCCGAATTTTAATGGACGACAAGCACTGGAAGGTAGAAATGTTTTGTTCGAAGGGTGGTAATTAACTGGAACTGGAATAACAACAACACACATCACGTCATAAGTCAAATTTTGTATTTTGTTCATGTGTGACGCAGAAGAATTTTGACAGTCCGTTGGAATGATATGATGGCGGCCAGCAGTACATGCCGGCGGTGTGCAAACGAACGAAATTATTAAAATTATCAAAAATTAACAATTGTTCCAAGTGAATTTAATCGGGAATTGTGTTATTTACAACAAAACCATTTTAATCCGAATAAAATTGTTGCAATTAATTTACTATTTACGGAGAAATTTGCGAAATTAAGCGGAATGAATGCGATTATCATGTGCACGTGTGATTAAATGGCGTCGCCGTTTGTGTTTTAGATTGAAATGTTCATTTGCACAACGAATGAATAAAATATAATAATTGATAATACATTTACATGGTGTTGAAATGCATGTGCTTTAACTGAACTAGTTCGCAGGTGATTCGAACTGGTTAAGACGAAGATGAATGGGCCAACCCAGTTACTGTCGTATCTGTTATTTGAATCGCAACAAACCACCCTCCAACTCCAACTCAAACTCCAACTCCAACTGGGATAAGTGACTCTAATTAAACACTTTTATATGTGAAACACACGTTTTAGTAATAAATTTATTTTTTACGAAAGGGGATTGTGTATCGTCTCCCCTTAACTTCATTTAACTCCACTGTACTCCATCGTGTTGGGAAGAATCATGTTTTTATCAGTGCATGCCGTCAGTAAGAGTGTTTTCCTCCATTTTTCGCCTGTTCTTCCATCCAGTGATCCAGTCCAACTCACAAGGCAGCGTTCAAAAGATTTGAAAATACTTCTTAAACGTTTGTATGATTGAATAAAATTAATTGTAGCGATGAAATTTTAATGAAAATTTACTTCCTCCGCTTGCAGTTCGGACTAAGACATTTTTCATGTTTTCTTTTGATTTTTCACGTACTTTCCATGATGTTTTCCATTGAAGTTTGTTTTGAACGCCTTCTGCTAGACATTTACTTTGTTTTTGCTGTTTACTTTAATTAATCCAACTGATAACGAAGACGGGAAAAATTGAAATGTTTTCTTTCGTGCAAATTCATCATTTCTCGTTATTTATTTTTATTATTTTCTCGTTCTCATTAAATTAACATTTTAATTTAACATTTTACTTTACATTTTGTTTGAAGATTAAATGTGAAAATAATAATTTCCCTCGAGAATGAAGTCATGATCGACTCCAAACTTGATTTTCCTTTGTAAAATTCACATCTAATTGTGTCAATTACACTTTAAAAGCTGAAAAACATCAATTGACCCAAAACTGGTCACTTTAAATGGCGACAGAAATGATGCAATTCGAAAAAGTTTAACTACCGGATTGGTCCCGTTTCGGAGGGCATTGCGTTTGCGAAAAGAAACTTTTCATCATGTTCGTTTTGTGCTTTATCTGGTCGTAATGTTTCCTTAATGACTTCATTCCGCCTTACAAGGAATCTTGTCCTGCAATTGCAGAAGTCATAATAATTTCTCGTGTAGCTTTTCATCCCCGAAATGAATGTGGAAAATAAAACGTGAAAATATAAAAGACAAACTCATTGAAAGTGGGATAAAATTATCAGCAGAGAATTGCATTCAACATGGCAGTGGCTGTGGGAAAAGCGGAGGAAAAATTATTTTAAACGGGGAAAATGTCATTTTTCATCTTTTTCCAAAAATAAAATGGGACACAATCGTTAATAATGCGAAATTTATGAATAAACTTAAAGAAAATTTAAATTTTCAAATGGAGACACAATTTGTTCCTCTAGCGACCAACAGATGGCGTTTGTAAAATTTTGAATTGTAGTTATTAAAAATGATTTCTTGATTTTTATAATTTTAATTTGGTGTTGAATCGATGCTGGAATTATATGTAAAAATTGGTTTTATTCCACTGGAGCTGGTTAAATTATCAGATTAACAACATAATTTGTTGGAATTGGAAATGAATGCAATTCTAGTGGTCGTCTTGTAACATCTGCATATCGCGTTTCAACATACCACGAGCGGTAGTATTTACCTATTCAAGATTGTTCCTCTACATGTGTATCCCGAATTCAGAAGCATCACGTAACAGATCGTAATGTTGTAACGAAGTCCGTCATTTCCAAAGAACACACTCACATACCTATACAAGACCGCTCCAAACACGCATCATTCTCAACAGGTAATTTTGCATTTTGGAGGCTATAATTTCGTACGAAATCGATGTAGAGACATGCAGTTGTTTTGTGGCGGTTGGAATAGATACCTCCTGCACCCAGCAATCACAGAAATTTCAGTCGGTCTGAATTGTGGAGATGAATTTGTGTTCTTTGCGCTACAAAATTGCCCGAGTTCGTCTATGGATTCTCTACGTTGTTCAATTTGTTTGTTCAATTTGAATTTATTCCTGTTCTACACAAAGTTCAGACTGATTTCTGCATTTGTCCGATGCTGTCTCGCGTAATTAAGATGCACTCTCTAATAGGAACCTTCCACTCATGTCTCGACATGATCAGTTCACGATCAACTCAGTTACAACTCAACACGAATACAAAAATTTAATTAAATTAATTTTGAAAATTTTATTTTTGGATTTGAAGCGACTTTTCAATTTGAAAATATTTTCTTAAAACCAAATAATATTTTTATTTCACATTTTAAATGCGATTTAAATAGAAATTTTTGTCAATTTCGACCCGAAAAATGATAAAGTTCGTGTGTGACTCATAAATCAGTGATTAGATCTTAATAGACAGATCCTTAGTTATTAGTTGAACTTGATCGGAACTCGATCGTGATGTATTTACAGATTTGAATAAATTAACAAGCAAATTAAGAGCGGACATTCCTTGAATTTCATAAGATTTCCGCCATAAATTTTGCACCAACGTTTAGTGAACTCTCGGGCTTTGAAGTGATTTCAAGTTTTCTGGGTTAACCTGTACCCAGCATGAGAACATCAAATTAAAAAGCGATTACAATAAAATTTATCACATTTTCACGGAGTTAACACGTAATAACTTGACAGTAACTAAACTTTTATGGAAGAAATCAAAAGAAATCGAACAGTGACTTCCCCCAGTGGCCAAAAATGACCGGAATTCATTTGGGAAATTTGTAATTTTATGATAATTTCTTGTTTTATCATGAAACAAATCTTAAGACAGTCGATAGCGATACAAACAAACGAGTAAATAATATTTCTATATACAACAAACGAAGTATGTAAATCGTTCGAAGGCCGCATATTAATTTCTTTGAAAAAAAACCATAATTTTTATGGTGAACTCATAAATCATTTGAAATATACTACCTGTACAGGTTTTTGTTGCATAATTCTCGAAAGAACCCTCTGCTAAACATGGAACCACCACATTTACAAGAGGCTATTACCAGAAAACACAATAACAGAAAAAAAAGGAAACAGTGGAACCACTCATTATACCTTTCAGGTTTTAGGTTTTAGGTTTTAGGTATTCGATATCTATACCTACCTGTGGATACAGGGCAGGGCAAGGCGACCAACGAGAAATTCTTGACAAATTCAATATGTTCAATGCTGGATGAAGGACATGAACTTTCTTTTCGCCATTGAAGGATGCACGTACTTTCACCGACTTTCACGCAGTTCGTGCTGACACAAGACAATCGGGGAATTTAGGTAAATTACCTAAAGGAAAAATTTAATCGTTTTATGCTACTCTCCCTTTGCACATAAATCAGATTTTAATTCGATGCTGTATGCATGCATGGCAGCAAAACCAGAAACAAGTGAAAGGGAATGAAACGGAATGGAACGGAAGGAGTTATCCTTCTAATCCGATATGAAAAATGTTCATCCCCATTTTCAACACATATCTACCTACAACTACACACATTGACTGTTTGGGTTAGGTCATGGTCCTTTTTACCCGGTAAACTTTCGAGGGCGCCAACACTTGCTGTGTGCATCCGGGAACGGAAGACGAGATTGAAGAGCTGAACAAACGACATCCGGTACAGGACAAATGGAAGGAAGTTATCGGACCTTTTTACTTCATCGTCAACAGCATCATTGTTGGGGGCGGGGGACGGTTATCAAATTTTCAAGTTAATTAAACTGCAATTATGGATTTCAGTGAATATGTAGGTGTATATCCTTTTCGATTGTGAGGGGACACGAATTTATCGTTTTGTTTATTACCTACTTAAGATCAAGGTGAAGCATGGGAGGATATCTCTATTTGCGAAAAACAAATTGGCAGTCTGTACTGTTCGGCTATACAGAGTCACTGGTGTTTGGAGGCACAGACCTACTCAAAATTACCATCACTCATTAACTTCAACTTACAATATCTCATTAATCCTTTGCCCAAATTTAACCAATCTTTTTTTAATTTAATATGAATTCTATGATTTTAAGCACACGTAACATGAAATTTAGAAAAATTATTTATTTATGATGCAATTTTAAAGAAAAGCTTGGGAAGTCAAATTAATGACTTAAAATTATCGCTATTCTAGGAAATCAAATCCAGTTATAGTGAGCTATATAGTGAAAACCAACTAAATTTAGGAAAAACTTGAAACTTTATTTTTGTTTTTAATTCATAAAAATCAGATGGTTTTGTGAGGAGTTACAGTTGATTGATTTTGACAAAAGATTTTATAGTAATTGACCAAATCATTCAAATTCAACTTATCACAACTTTTAACGTAGTTATTAGATTTGTATGATTTTCATACACCATTGTAAGGCATTTATGGTCTGTGTAATGAGTTATTGACCATAGGTTCATGTCACTTATAGTTTTCAAGTTATAGGTAAGCGTTGATATGGACATCATAATTTACTAAAAAAATTGAAGGGATGATTGAACGATTTTGGAGTTCTATGTGTGTTTCGAAATTAGTTCGCGAACTATGTGAATTCATTTCATTTCAAAGGAAATTTTTAAATTGGTTGTTACATTGATTGAAGTTCAGATGGACAACTGGAACATCTGTCGAATGAAGAAATTTGATAAGCTTAGAAGGATTCTAGTGAATGAAGATCATTTGATTTCACAGTGTCATTGAAAATTATACAAATAGGAATGCTGGAAATTTGCACTGCATAAGGATTTCCAGTTGATTTCGTTCATGTATTTCCACTGGAAAACACGCCATAAGGACCTCTCATTCATCCATACAACCCCATTCATCCATTCACTTCATGCACGATAAATAACCAAACTCATTTTTTCCTTCCACTTTTATTAACCATTTCTCATTTTGCATGATGCAAAAATCCACCTATGAAAATTCCCGACAAGTGTAATAACCTTTTCCCAAGTGAGTTGTCACTCAGTTGCAGTGCACGTGCAATAACTGCAGTCCACCAGAGAGTCATGTGTCATAGACATTTTTTTACGTTCGTTCCGTATGTAAGCTTTGTTTCAAGCTTTGTTTACTGTAAAGCTTTTTCTGGATTTATCAACTCACCAAAGAGATGTAATTTTATGTGATTAATTTACAGTTTTTTCGTACGCAGCGTGTATAAGAGATATTCAGTAGCATAACAGCAACAAAATATGATTTATGTTTTGCCCTACTGTTGTCGGGACGAAATAGTTGTTGTTTTTATTTCGATATTTTTATGTTGCCAAACTGCTTTTGTTATTTACTCTTATCTTGATCGCAATTTTTCGACAATTTATTTGAAAGATATTTTATATTTTGTTTGACATAACCGCTGGATTTTGGTATCGTAATAGTGTAATTACAATCACATGATTGTTGAAAAATTTGATTTTTGTTAAAATAATTTTCACTTGCTACGAAATTTTGAATGAAACACACTAAAATGAAGAAGGTCTGCGCTGCGCGGTGAAAGATATTTTGACCCTTACCTAAGTGGGCAGAAGAGCTCGTGTTCAACTCTAAAATGAAGAAAATAACAAGATGAACTTCAAGACACCGCACAATGTGGAACATTCCTCTACGGAAAATGTTTTATGTTCCTGTATAGTGATGGATTTGTATGTGTTCTACATAAAATGATTATGCATGTCCGGATTACTGCTTTAAAAGTGAATTTTTATGTTAAACGAGTTTTTAAGGGATTTTCACTTTTGATTTTTTCATTTTTTCGCTTTTCAAATCCAAGTGAATTGACTTGCGAGTTACAGAGACGAAGCGGGTGTGGATCATAACCAGGTAGAACCAGGTAGAAGAAGACAAAATGTGTGAAGTCTTTGATAAGATTCAGTCGAAATTGATCAGGAGAAAAAGTGAATCCAATTTGAAAATGAATAATTTCAGTGAATTTTTGCCTTGAGGGAAGATTCGCCCTGGAATCTCTAGAGTTGGACTCCCCCTTTCGTGTTGATTTGATGGGATCCCGCAAGGGTAGTCTTGAAGGAATCATTTTTTCTTCTTCGTTTTTGGTTTGTTTTTAACGCCAGAAAACTAACTACCGGACGTTATGTCGTGAGGAAACACGGACGGGTTGTAATTTCGGGTAAAACTGTAGTTGCACATATCCATTACCTTAAATACGGTAATTACGCCTTGCGGAAGGTACCTTTGGTTTAGTTGCGTTCGTGTTTTTGGCTCAACCTCAACCTCATCCTCATCCTTGGACTCTTCGATTGCATTGCATTGCATTGCATTGCGGTGCATGTGAACAAATCACGTGGTTTTTCTTGAAATTAATTTTAATTGCATCGGGATTTTTATTTGTTTTTCTGCAGTTGATACGAACACGGCGGGATATTCCCTTTGCTCTAAGTCACTTTCATGCTCTCAGTAAGACTCGTGGTTAAAGAAGATTTCGAAAATAAAAAATAAAAATTATTTTTTTGATTTATTAACTTCAAATTGTTGTGGCCACCATGAAATGGCAGAAACTTTGTTGTCGGCAAATTTATTTGGTGAATAAAATGATCCTTAATGGGATCAAAGCTAACACAGTAAATCATGTGATATGCTCAGGTGGTATTTATTTTGTTTGTTTCGATGAAAATTCAGAGAACTGCACAATCAAACCAGAATCGAATGTGTGTGATACCCGTGACAAATTGAGAACTTCGACGACATGAGTTTTGGAGGTTTTCAAAAGAAACAACAAAATTTTAAATCTGAAGAATTCAAAATAAACAACAGAAAAAGTGAAATGATAAAAACTTTTTGCATGATAAAAGCTCATTCAAATCGCTTTAAAGCTCATCAATCGACACGCACAAAACGAAATGTCAAAATCTTCAATTTGAAGAATGAACTGAAATGAAACGGAATGTAACTGAGTTCCACATCCATATTAAAGATGGCGCTTGAAAAATTTGATTTTAAATTTAAAAATCTGACTGATTTCAGCAAATGAAAGTGAGCTTTGATGAATTTACCAAATCATTTTTGGTGTTTCACGTGGAAAATCATAATTTATGGATTTGAGAAAAACAGATAAAACAATTTCCGAATTGTGTTCCACTTGAAACACAATAAAACCAAGACAATTTTTCAGAAAAGCCATTGACTCATTGCCCGTACCGATTATTACCCTTATAGAGTACCTTTCGAATCGACCCTGAGCTACCCTCGCCTCGAGTGTAACAAGTGATAATTATCATTCATTCACCCTCTAGTAATTGTAATAAATCATTACGAATAAAATTTTTACAACGTTTGTATTTTAAAGGTGAATTAGGTAAATATCTGGTGTGAAAAACCCCATGGTATCCTTGGAGCATTTGTCTTTCGTCTTTTGTGTTTTGTATTTAGTGTGAAAATGAATTGAAAAATTGTTCACATATTCAAACATGTACCGTCATCATGTTGCTTTGGATGATACTGGATTTAAACACTTTCCCCAGAAAAATTTCACTTCTATCACCGACCATTATCCTGTTACTATACAATGTCGCTGGAAAAGATGGTTTTCCTAAGTTTAATTTTAGCATCCCGGTATAATGTAAACACAGCCAGGAATGAAAATTACGTTTACACAGGCGCCACAGTTTAAATACACACGTGGTTTATCACTGCCATTAAATCATCGTTCACGGGTATTATGTAGAGAAAGAGAGAAAAAGGGAAAAAAATGAAATAAAACAGAAATGGCAGCGATTTTTGTTTGTGACTCTGTGTGTGAGTGTATGTGAATGTCCTGGATTTTTCGTACAATCTCCAAGGACTCTCAATTGTCGAATGGTTGGCAGTGCAACTTTTGACTCCACACCACTTTACTCTCGTCCTATATTTGCATGCTACTATCTACACTGTGTGTGTGTTCAAAGGACATTTTTCATAATCATGCATTGCATAAAGTACACCGCCATATTCCGAGATGCTTAATTTTAGATACTTAAGACGATCCGGGTGCATTGCAGGATATAGTGTCCCATGCGAACATGACAAAATGCTCCTCCATCTCCATATCCCCCTTGTGTTTCTGCTGGATATCGAAATCTGCGATAACCCTGACTATACCCATCCAAGACGTTACTTGATTTACTGGTGTTTGTTTATTTACGTCTGGATCCTTATCCCGGTTTATGTGATACTGTGCTCTATAAATTTCTTCTTGGAAACAAAGAATTTATTTTTTGACATAAAGAATTTTCATTTTACAAAATTTTGAATATTTTTTAAATTAAATCGTTTCCATTGATTCTCTTGATGCAGTAGTATTACTAACATATAAGAGTATCATTTGTGTGCATTTTAACTTACAATTTTAATGAGAATTCTTCACAATTTCGATTTAAAAATTCACATAGAAGTTGATCAATTTCCCACAAAGGGGTGGACACCATTTCAAGTTCCGTTGAAAATAATGGCAGCGAGTGGAACAGCTGATTCGACCGCATGCATACAATGAAACCGTTTCAACTAACATTGCGTAGGTGAAGGAACTGTTCACTACCACACACGGTCGCATTCATCATATCATCATCATCACCATCATCAAGTTGAAAGTGTTTCAATTCAATTCAACAGAATCGTGTGCGAGAGAACGGGATCGACTGAGAGTATTTTTGGTCGATTTTTGTTGATACGTTTTGTGTCAGCCATGATGGTGTGTGGTTTGCGATTCGCAAGAGCACGTCACGTTTACGAGATATTCATCTCGTTCTCATAAGAATTCATCGAAATTAGTTGATTGATTGGAACAGATACGCGAGAAGAACCGAGCATCATCTGATCGCGTGAAGTGTGAGAGAGAGGAAGTATTGAAATAAATTTCTCTCATAAAATTTACGCGACATGTAATCAATCCAATTAACGGTCATTGATCGTTGCAAACACGAGAGGAACACAGAAAAATTCGGTTTACATGAATTCGAAATGAAATTATTTCGTTCACAGTGCGACACATTGATTCAATTTCAATTTCAACTCGGTTCCGATCAACTGCAGCTGTTCTCAAGCTTCAAAGTGTCACTTTGATCGCATCCAATGGGAGGAAAATTTTTATTTTTAGCGGAAAATTTTTTGAAATTCGAAATTTTTTCAAAAAAACAAATACAAAAAATGACAAAAACTCGTTTCCGAGCAACATCAACATCGATTGAATTGAACATTATCGCAGATCGATACATTCGTGTATGATTTGTGGTTTGTTCGTCTTCTCGGCGTTCTCCTTGTGCGTACCGTCTGGTGGAGATACAAAAACCCTTTAAGCTCATATTCACCGTGTTATCGGAGGAATTTATCTACGTGAAGAAAACAAACTTTTTAGTAGGAAAACAAACGACCCTATCAAGAGGTAAAACAATCAAATCTCTAATAGACAAGTAGAACCGACTCCACCAAGGTGTGTTGTGTGTTGCAGGTATCTATATGAACGTCTTGGAAATGAATTCAATTTTGTTTTGTTCTCTTAGCGCAAATTATTCAACGTTCAACTATTTTCAATGGCGTGACACTTCTCTGCAATGCTAGTGCGTTCAAAATAGACGCAAAATAAACAAAAACCATCATATACCATTTATCATAATTGCGATTAAATTAGTAACTCGTCTAGAATGCAAAACACAAACTAAAATTAACTTTTTCCGCATCTTCAACAAAGTTGAACAGATTGTCGATCATATGTTAGCAACATTGTTTATGATTATGGTTATTATTAATTAAATTATTATTACTACTCATCATTAAAAACAAATTCATGGTGATACTATATTTTATTTACTTAATTCACATTTAAATCAGTTCAATTTGTGTTTCAATTCAAGTTGAAATTCTTGTGGAAAGATGCAGAAATATGATTTGAATCGAACATGTGCCTTAATGAATTTGTTGGGACAAACCGTATTTTAATAATTATTAGTTTATTAATTTACGATTATTTCCGTTGTTTATTACATCGTTACATGCACATTCACATTAGTGACACTTTTAGTGATTCAATGAGGGCAGATGATCGACAGACAAAACTTTTTACAACAAACCCCAAAGCAGGTGGTTTTGTCATCTTGGTGCTGCATAAGTTATTGGGATTTCGTACGCGATCATTAAAGTAATTGAGACAAAACCGTTTGCTACCATTGGCTGGCAATGGCTGAGACACTTGAAATATTCATCGACAAATTGCAGATGTTTAAATGCTCAGCCATTATCGAGTACATGCACTTGAAACACTTGGAAACCCTTCGAATTTATCCCGAGGGAATGCTCGAACATGTCCTGTTCGGTGTGGGACATTTTGTCGGTTGAATTTTTTTCACATGAAAAATTCTTAAATTTTTTGAATAAAATAAATTTTCAAGCTTACATAATAAACTTTAAGTATGACGCAATTAAAAATTGAAAAAAAAACGAGAAAAATATGAAATTGGCAAAACTCAATTAGGTTAAAACAAATAAATTTCGTAACACGCCATTTTAGCTGGATAAACTAATTAATAATGATGTAATCCAATTGGAAAAATCATGATTTCATTGTGTTAATGAACTTTTTTTTTCTGTTTATAATGAAAATAATTAATTCCCTCTCGTTCACTCGCACAGATGGAATGAACAATGAAATTTTGTTTATATAATTTTAAATTAACCTCGTTTTGTTTAATTGCTTCTTAACTCCAAAAGTGAACAATAAAAATTTTACAAAATTCACCTTAAGACTTTTAATTAGTTTTTCGTGTTTTCACTTCAAAGAGAGTTTTCGTTTACAACATACAAATCGAGTCTTTCCTCTGAACAATTTCTGCAACCTTGAAATTTTGATTGACAGAAACCGAGATATGGCGATAGATGGAGCAACAGAGATGATTGAGAGAAAGGGACAAATTGTCAAAAGAAAAACAGTTCTCGGCTGAGACCGTCATTACACGATGGGGACTCGTGCCTCAAACGACAGTCTCTCTATACTGAGTGCGTGAAGCAGAAGAGGAAGAGGAGACAGTAGAACATCTATTATGTATTTGACATTTGTCGAGCATTTGGAAGAACTGGGGAATGGATATTGTTCAATGTGATCCTTCTACGTGCAAATATCAAAAGTAATTCAGTATAAGAGATATCAATATGGAAATTGGTATAGTAACTGAATAGCACCTAACTACCTGTGGAACATGTGTCGAAGCAGTGATTGATCAATTGATATTTCAAAATTGATTTACCGATGAATTAATTAACATAATTAACGAAATTAATTCAAGATGTTCTCCACCGCAATTTCGGTTGTTTTCAAGTGAATTTTGTTCTTCTAAAGACATCCGCTCCCTGTGTTGCTTAGGAAAATTTCATCGTTACGCACCGAGCACATGGATTCATTTGCTCGTACTCGAACAGAACGTTCTCTACACGTGAGTACTTGTCCACGGCACCGGAACGAAACAAACAACAACCAACCGGAAGTGTTCAGTTAGAACAAAAAAAATTTTTTTTAACTTTTCTACTCCACAGTACCAAAATTAAAGTTTAAAAAATAAATTTCGAAATGAGTCAATTCGGGCCGAAATATTTTTATTTATTACAATGTTTTATATTTTACAATATAACGCTTCGTTTTATAAAAAAAGCTCGTTATGCTTTCTTTGAGCTTTTCTCAAATTAATCAAAACGCGGCCCCTTTAGCCTTTTGTTCTTGACAACATTGTGAAGTTCGCCGTGAGTCGTAAATCAAAAAAATTTTAAGCTCTTCTTCTTCTAAAAGCTTTGACAATGTTCTACATAATTTTCTTATTATATTTTATTTGTTTTGTTTTAAATCATATTTTTTCTTTCGTTATCATTTTGAAAATCTTTTTGAGTTTTCTTGTTCGAAATCTTAGAAATCCGACTAAATTCGAAAACAGTTCATTGAGTCTTTTGTTCTCCCATCCACGGAAATAATCAAATTAATTAATTTAGCAATGAAAATAAAATTTAAAAAAATGCTATTAAAATATTTTACTTAATTATTAGAACTATTTCAAATAAATGTATAGGAATCCCAGCTGATTCCGCTTAAATTAAAATTTTGTATTAATTAATCAATTTTTTAGTGCAGAAAGTATAAATAAATCAAATTTTTGACATTTTAAAACTTTAATTCTCAGAAATTTCAACTGAAAGTTAGAAATTGGATTTCAACTAAAAAACGAGGGCTATTCACCTCAAGACTGGGAGTGATGGAAGGTCTTAGAGTAGAACTTGTAGTCGATAAAATCACTCCAGGATTCCTGATGATACTTCTAGGGATATCAACTCATTTGAAAGGACTGGCGACCGGAAGACTCCACTCAACGCAATTGATCATTTCCAAAACTAATATTGTCATATCGGTACCTGATCGTTGGTTCTACCCGAGTACAAAAAGAAGAATGAGTCGAAGGAGTAGACAAGGAATTGACTAATTTATGTGAACCGGTTCAAAGAAAAATCGGATTGAAGTGCCACCACCAAGAACGCCAACATCGTCCACGCCGTCCAACCCCATTCATAATGGAGGAAATCGTTTAAGGGTCAGATTTGTGTATTCGACAATGTTTTATGGGTTGTATATCGACTACTCAACACAACGAATTAAGATTTGCTTTATATGAAACGAACAAATTTTGCCCGAATTCCATGATACTTTCTTTAAGACGTTCGTCGTCGATGTTGCTCAAACAGTTTCGTTGTTGCTGGTCTTAATCGGTGTTTCGTGATTTTTATTTCACGTTGTTTTATAAATCAGTTTGTAGTGCTAATCCCATCGTGTTTAGTCAAAATCACGTTTGAATTTAAGTTTTGAAAAAATTCGATTCCCTGCCTCCTCGAGGGCATCTTAGCCGTATTCAACTTCACTTTGCATCACATTCAATAAAATAAAAATTTACGAAGTGCTTAAATAAAAAAGAATCTCCTCAAGACCATGTGGAGGAAGTGGAGACGGAGAGCAACAAAAACGATATTATCGATAAAAGAGAGACGCTTTATTAATGTGAGAATTTTTAAATTTATTGACTCTTTGGAAACCGATAAAAATTTAAATGATTTTTAATTTATCCGGATCGCCATGGACGTGCGCTACCAGTAAAACGGGTAAAAAGAAAATGTTCTCCTTATGCACTCACCCTCGTAGCCGGGTGTCTTTGTTTTTATATCGATTGAACAATTGATATCAATTCATGTGGAGTTGAGCGATCCTGGAGGCATCTTTTGTTGAACAAGGACGTTCATAAATTATGTTCTATTGCTATTCATGTGTGTGTTTGAGGAGAGAACTGCAGTGCACCTCGAGGTAATACACAGTCGTAGTCGTTGGAGGTGCCCTTCAACTTCAATTCAACTTCAATTCAACTTCAATACTCCTGATTTCTTCCTAGGTATGGTGCAATTTTTTGGAAAATACAGCATCTCTAGTGATTTTAAGAATCAACTTCTCGTCGTATGTGACTTTCAACTTCTGTTCAATTTCAATTCAATTTCAATTCAACTCCAATTCAACTTCGGTTGTCTCAATTTCCTGCTGATTACTGTAGTTACCTACTTTTCACCACAAAATACTAATGCCTATCAGGTTCAATTCAATTTCGAATCACTTTCAATTCAACTTCAATTCAATTTCAACTCAACTTCAGTTCAATTTCAATTCTCCTTAGTTTCTCCTAGGTACCCAGATCATTATTCAATACAAAATAAAAATTTTACGACTTGATATTTCTTCGTGAGTGACTTTCAACTTCAGTTCAACTTCCATTGAATTACAGTGAAACTTGAATCTTCTCAATTTCTTCCTGTGTGAGATGCTCTTTAGTGTAAAAATTCTACCCAAGAATTTTGTGTCGATGATGCGCTTCAACTTTAATTCAATTTCCATTCAACTTCAATTCAACTTTTTTTAAACTTCAATTCAACTTCAATTCAACTTTCATTCTCTTGATATTAATTTCTTATCACACAATACAAGTCTTACGAATGAAGATTTCGATTGAGATACACTACAACATATATTCAATTTCAATTCAATTTATGTTCAACTTCAATTCAATTTTAGTTCAATTTCTGTTCAACTTCAATTCAACTTCCAACTTCGGTTATCATGATTCTCTCCTATAGATACATAAGTTGTAATGAAAATCTTATCGTAAGTGCCCTTCGACTTCAGTTCAACTTGAATTCAATTTCAATTTTCCTGCTTTCCTCCTGGGTAAGGTGCACATTTTACAACCAAATCCAAATTTTGGAAAAATTCATTTCCATTGTAACCATCACGTAATGAACATTAGTAATAAAACGTTTATTGCACAAATTAGTGAAGGTGTCCTTTTTCGTGAAGGATAACTGCTGCGCTGTGATGTATTCCAAGGACTAACTGTCACCTATTGTGGGCGACGTCATAAAACGATTATGACGTGACGTTTCTAGGTCACAAAGTGAATTTTCCTTCTGAGGTTTTTTGGGAAATGAAGTCATTAGTTCGAGTTTGTTAAAATGCCCGCCAGAGTAATAATCACGTTGTTACCACGGCGAAGCGGCCGAACATGTTCTCATTACAAAATTGAGTTCATGACTTCGGCGGTCATTGAAGATTGAATCATTGAAGCATGACCAAAAAAAGTTTTTAAATCAAATCAAAAATCAAAAATCAAAAATTGAAAAATTGAAAATTGAAAAAAAACAAAAACAATTAAGTAAGACACACATGAGGTCAGAAATCAATTTGTTGTACAGAATGAAATCGATTCCTCTCGAGTTGCACGAGTTTTGGCTCGAGTTGGGGCCGGGGTTTCTTAAGAATCCAACTGGAATTTTGTTGTTTTCGTTGTGTTTAGTGGTTACTACTCGGACGTCCATCCGAGAAATGCAGTCGTTTGTGTTGAAAGATGTTATGGAACTGAGATTTCGGACGTAGCCAAAGTGAATAATGAGTTATAGTCGATGCTCCGTACGAAATTTTTAATTTATATGCGAAATACGGAAATGCAAGCAACAGTAAGAAGTGGAATTAAAAATATAAGTAACACTCACACACAGCAGAAACTTTGAAACCTTCAACTCCACATACTATGTGCTCAAGAAATCTTTAAGAAATTACACGAAAATTCCATAATGGAGTTTTTCAATTTCTTTCGTGTTCTTAATTTTGTTAATTTTTTTAAAGCATGTCTTCATGTTTCCTTCATTTTGTTCATCGATTATTTAATTGTCATGGAGGTCGAGTTGAAATTTATTTTCATCAAAAATGAAAGCTGCGAAGGAGTTGGAAAGCGTCTTGAGAAATTGATTTATGCGACTTCAATTTGTGTGAAAATGTTTTAAAACGAATTTACGAGTGTTACGAAATATTTTTGTTAAATATTTTCAAATTCCATTCGACTCCATTTATGGGCGTTTTATGCAATTGACGCAAATGCGGCGTGAATAATTCACAGAAATGCATGCGTTTCGATAAGAATTTGTTGACCTTAAGGGATGACTTGAATTCCAGCGATAGTGGTGCATGCAAAATTCAGTTCCGCCATTTAAAATAAAATAAATTTTTAAGTAAATAAACGAGAATTTGCGTGCTAAGATTTGAATTTGAATTTGAATTTTAAATCAAAAATGAATTGTAACGCAATCCATAAAGTAGTGTAATTAAATTTCCATTTGCTGTAATAATTTTTATGCTAAAGTTTGTAGTGGAAAGGCTTTTAATTCCACAATCATTTGTTGATGTCCCCACCTTGAAAATACGGGGATACACACAAGCAACACACTTTTATCACAAATAACACGAATTTTTCTGGACTTTCATTCTAAAGAGCGTTTGTTTAATGTTTGTCGATTACCATCGCATTTTGTTTGGTGTTTGTAGTCAATAATTTACTTCACGAATGGTTGGTCTTTTTGGTTTTATATTTTTCGTATTTTTCGTATTTTTCGTTTGTTTTGTGTAGTGGAATTGGTAGTTATAGTAGTTTAGTTGAACAGTTCCGGGATTTTCATTTTTTCCAAACAAGTATTTCCTGGTTTTTCCGGATTTTCTATTTTTTCCAGCCACACGTTTCAATGGTCAATGCCGTCGTTTTGTTTAAACACAATTTAATGAACTTTAATGCACTTTCCAGTGGTTGTTGTTTGGAGAGATTTATTTCACCCCTACACGATCAATCATCAGTTCCACTTTGATGGATAACATACACGAACTTTTTAAAATCTCATTGATCAACAAATCATTAAGAACAGAGTTGAACAGTTCAACAGAAGTTGATAGACACTTGTCAAACGGTGACTGGCAAGCATAGCAATGATGGCGCATCAGCCGAAAATGGCTGAACGAATTCAACTTCAAAATGGAAGTCACCTGCAAGTGGTGGGAATTGATCAGTTCAATGAGGGCGGTGACGTTTGATGGATTTTGTTGTAAAATCATAATTTATTAATTAAACAATGTTACTTTGCAATTAATTAATAGGAAAAATGTATTTATCTCTCTCCGGAATCAAATTGTTTGACCTTTGACTGATCTGAGTAAGTGCTCTGCGACGTTGCACATTTTCAATCGCATAATTTGCATGCAATCTATGACGAACAAGGGAAAAACAAAAAATAATTTCTACTCATAGTATTATATCTTGAGTGTCTTAGCGATTTTTCATTTAATTTGTTTAGCTTCTGCCTAGTTGTCGCGATTAATCGCTTCGAAATATGTTAAACATTGGCGCTTCGATGGTGCGCGGTCAATCGGTAGTCACTTAGTATGCAACGATAATTCTAGTATCGGTTTTATGTGACACTTGAGAGTATGGCGAGTGATTAAGGAGGGAATGGGAGTTGTTACATCGAGTTGTGGTGTTGTGGTAAACCAGATTTGCAATCAGGAGTTGTTGGTCTTGGGGAAATTAAGACAAACCTTGTACGAATGAAGATTTCGATCATTTTTCTTGTTCACATCGTAACTAAAAATTCTATGTCTTGTTGGGGCTTCTTTTCAATCTCGATTCTCTATTCACTTGCACTTTTTCCTCTGCTACTTCTCTCCACATGTTTCCATTTTTCCTCTTGCAAAACTGCTCTACGACTCAACTAGAAACCACTATTGAAGACTCTTGTTGCGATTCCTTATGAATAACATCAGCGAAGTTGGAAATTTTCAAAATATTTTAAATTAAATTTTCAAATTCTCATTTGACCCATAGGAACATAATGGAATGGAACAGGATCTCATTCGGATTAGAACCGATCTTTCTTGTTTTGTAAACTTCGACAGGAATTTTCCAATGGGAAAATGTTGACACGATCCTGTTCAGGTGGATTTGGGTTGTTCCTATTTGATAAGGAATGTTATGGAATTGGAACGATTGAATGCTCGGATGAATTCTTCCTGTTGGAATTGGTTGATTGCGATTTTAGTACAGCGGCTCTCAATTTATTTAAAATTGCAAGCATTTCCATTGGAAAGTTTAGTTATTTCTTATAGTTATAAACTGTAATCTGATCTTTTTGAAGAGATCGAAGGAATTGAACGTGAAATGAATGAAGTACAAGGAATGAATTCACCTCGAAATGAATTATTCCAATTGCTAATTATGATTTTAATGACTGACAAGGTTTTAAATTTGACTAGTGAGTATAGATATCTACTAGTAGTTTGGCTAGTATAAACAATTGTTAATGTTAGCTTTCTCCAACTGTTTCAAATTCAAACTTGGAGTTGCAGAATGATTAGCTGAAATCAGTACAACATTTGAAACGATTTTAATTTCAAATCTAATTGCAGCGGCTTCAATGATTGAAGTTTTTCTTGAATTTGAATGAATTGATTCAAGAATTTCATTAGAATTGATTAGAGTTTTTAAAATACAAATGAGAAAATACATTTTTGATGCAATGCACATGCTGTAGAACTTTGTGTTCAACTGACTTGACAAAAGCTGAAATTTGTGAAAAACCCTTTCGTCTGTGTCCACTTGACAGTGTCGCGTCACAGTCTGCTGATTAATAATTTAAGTTAAAAACAAAAATAGATCATAATTGCAAGCGATGCAGTTCACGAAATTCCCCATTTCCCGAAGCGTGAGCAATCCACATGAAATTTACCTGCACTTTACCTAATTGTCATTACAGGTGAATGAGTTGAAATTATAGATAGGTATTAATTAGACAAAAGCCAGCACGCGGATTTAGTGATTTTGCGTGTGAATAATTTAGTGTTGAGTGTCCGAGTGTCTCCAGAAAAAACAAAATGGCTACCATGACACGTGACGAAGATATCTGAGTGCAGATTTCTTTGTTTCCGTGGAGTCATTGAAACGTTAATTTTATTAATTCAATTAATTTAATTTTCAAAAAATACGCTTCGAAAAATTCATTTTTGTAAACAATTTCGAAAAAATTCCCATCCACTGGACATTTTTCCACATTCATCCCTCCCAAATGATATACAGGACGTAGGGAAAATATTTTTTACCCAATTCCCATAGACAAAACTCAAATAAATTGCACGAATGTTTACTTTTCGGTCACTTGACATTGTAATTTATCCGGAATGTCACATAAATTGATGGTGACTTTAAAATTTAATTAAAATCCTTTCTGTTAAATTATACTCTCTCTCATTCGGAATATATTTTCATTTTCTACACTTTCCGTAGAGAACGGTGTGCGTATGTGTCGTTTGTGCTTTTTCGTGTAAATCAGACATTTTGGATATTTCACTAGTTTTAAGTTTTCACTTGCATTGATTCACTGAATTCAAATTACACTCATAATTTCATACATTCAACATTGTCTTGAAGAAATTTTCACTTGGAAACGTGAATTACCAATCGATATACGTTCAGAAAACCTGATCGCCGTTCAATATGAAACGAGACTTGAAGACAATGCGAGGATAACCAGAATGATGTGAAATAAGTGAAAAAAAGAAAATTATGAAAACTTCCTCGTGAAGTGCAAGGTAAGATCCATAAATCAAATCGCACGATAGAATTCAATTAATCTCGTGAATTCGTCAAGTCTAGTTTAATGTAAATAATTTAGCACGATATAAAATTATTAGTGGACCACCCACAATCGCTGGGAATGCATTTCTTAAGACGTTGAATCGAATCTTATGCAGATTTCAATATTTTTATCGTTTATTTTTTCCCATCATTTTCGTGTTTTCGTTCATTTGATTCATTCCCAATTGATTTAAGTGGAATTTTTTCACAAACACCTGATTCAGGACGATTTGAGGAAGTGATTGTTTTTAGGGAAAACCCTAAAACACCTTTTGGAGGCGCTTCAGCTTGAGTGATTCCATGCAAATCCTTTAATGACCATTTTGCATGCAAAGTCTAATTGCAGTCGATTCATGTTTGCGAACCACTAAACCTTCAAGTGGGAAAAGGTTCAATTTTTTCCAAATCACTTTCAATTTTATTCAAATCTCCAGAATTCCTAACCCACATTCCACATTCCACAGAATGTTCTTAAGGCATCTTCTTAACCTAAATTTCTTAAGACAATAAAATGTAAAACTTATCACCAGTCGACTGTTGGCGGCCGTAAAACGAGACATTCGACGCGGACTACTTGACACAGAAACGATGTTGAAAACGGGTTCAATGTCGGGTTTGTTTGGGTGATAAAATAATTGAATTATGATTTAATTGGATGTAGACAATTCAACGGGGACGTTAAACCAATTTTTATCGTCAAGGACCACCTTTGACGCAGGACTTCTGGTTGATCCGGTACGAAAGACATTTTTACTTGTTGTTGTGACATTTTCAAATCGTTTTGCATAATTTGAACACTCTCAATGATGCGATAAACACTTTGAAATCAATTTGGTTTAAGGTTTGAGTTCAACTTTTACTTTTCTTCTTTTACGAGTTCAATAAAATCACAGGAACATGAATAAACATTTAATTATTCATGCCGGGAGAATTCCGGTTCGGCCTTGTCGATTTTGTTAATTATGCAACTGGATGCGTGACTACTTCTACAACGTGTATCTTCTCAAATAACACGAATAAATCACAAAATTTGTTAATTATTCTTAATCATCTTGTTCTACTTATTTATATGAGATTTGTGGGGTCGGCGGTCAAATTAAATTATAACACAACGCAGTAATCTTGAATAAAATAATTTTAAAAATTTTAAATTAAAATTCAGTTAAAAAAGTTTAAGAATATTTGCAAACATTCTTCGACTGGATGTCTGTTCCATCCGACGGCAAAACTCAAAAATTTTCATGATCAGCACAAAACTCGCTGGGAAAATGAAATAAAACTTTAAAAAATCATAATTCTCACAAAAAGCACAATAAAACTCATGGAACAAAGCTTTAAGCTCAGAAAAGCTCTTTACAATACCGTTGCAATTAAAACAAAATTTTCTTCCAATTCGAAGAAGAAGAGAATGAGTGACATTTGACCCAAAGCATATCAAGCTTCTAATCACGTTCTAATAATTTTGAAAATTTTAATTAAAATTAATGCGAATTGATGGAATAAAATTAATCAAACTGAATTTAGTGCGTTTCAATTTATTATCTAATAGACAGAAGTTCATCTCCGTCCAATCGGAAGACTGTGTTTAGTTGAATTGTTATCAATTTCAATTTTGTTTCAATTAGATAAAGAAAACGGGAAAACGAATTTTTTCTAACAACAATTTGAATAATTAAAAAAATTTCGATAAGAAATTTAACTTTTTCAAATTTTACGTCTTTTTCACGCACGTGACTGTTTGTTTATTCAAAATATTGCCATGTGTCAATGTCAAAATTTACATTTGTCACACATCGAACGCGATTGATAAGAAATTGAACACAAATTGAATGGAATTGTTTTTGTGAAAATTCAAAATGGACACTGTCCGCCCGCCGGCACTGTTTTTGCAAGCGTCCAATCGCATGTACCACTGTCGTTTTGATGAATTTAATTACGATTAAAAGAAAGTTATCATCCCTTAAATGGTAAAAATTTTCCACCCCCAAAATTTGTGTTGAAGAAAAATCTGAAAAAATTTGCAAGGATTCGTACGTAACAATTGAAGGAGGTGTGAAGCTGGAAGTCAACAGCAAAGGTAAACATTGAGTTCATAAACAACAAACCCTCTCGATTAGCTATTGAGCAGGGGCGAGAGAGAGAAACGAACAAAAGCCACATCGTATTGTCGTCGTATTGTGTCCAGATTGCACTCAGCCAAAGGGAATTATTAGGGACTGCAAAAGCAAAATGTTTGGAAATCTGGTAAGGATGATTAGGACGAAGTGCTGTTCGAGTTCGAGTGTGAGTGCGACATGAAGAGTGTTGTAAAATGTATGAGGGGTTGATGATGATGATGATGATGATGACAATTATCCGAACACCGATTATGGCACATTGATGACGTTGTTAAGTTAACGGTTAAATTATATTTCGATGCGGATCAATTGGAAACAGGACGAACTTTTGTCTTTCGCGTCAGACATCCTTTCATTGTCATTGGCGGAATGTAATTAGTCGAACTTGATTGGGTTGTGAAAGGAGTTGAACAAGAATTGAATTCAATTTTTTATTTGATTTGATTGTACTAAAAGTCATACTAAAAATCGTACTAAAACTCGTACTAACTGTGCTGCAAATGAGGAAACACAGAAATACAGAAGGAGGAATCAGTGAGTTAAAATGAAATTTATGTCTTTCGAGGGAAAACAAACGAAATTTTTTTGAATTTCAGGTTCTTTTCATTTTTTTCGGTTTTCTTAACCTGGCAAGGTAATTTCCATTTAATTCTGTTTTTATTTTGTCCTTTGTTTTGTTGTGGTTCGAGTTTACAGCGTTTTAAGTGGCACTTTGTTTAATTGTAATTACCTTCTGGAGGTCAAAGGGTAAACATGTGAAATCTGAATGTTGTGTGACATGGAAGTGTGCTGTATCACATTAATTTGGGTTTATTGGTTTATTACACTTTTGAACAGAAGTTAAATTCACTTTGACAGAATCTTCATTATCCTTTGACTGACTTAAAATTTATTGTAGCTCTAATTGACTTTTATAAATAATTTTATTGGTAATATTTGAAGTATTCGAATTTCTCAGGACTAGATTCTGATGGATTAAGTAGAAATCCAAATAAAATTATTAAAAATAATAATTACCTAAAAGAAGTTTTAATTCTAGAACTATTTTCGTATTTTTGAAAAATAAATTTTTAAATTCTTGACAAACTCTACACTAAGAAGAACTCGAGCCCGCCGGAGACTTTAAGCCGAGCTGCTCCAACAAATTTCATTTTCCCTCGAGACATTCATATCTATCTTAAAAATTTAATTTAATTTATTTATATAAATTCTACAAAACACATATTTGTTCTATTTCTCATTCAGATAAAAAGGAAAAAATTTCCTCGACAGATGTGTTTAAAAATGAAAAATTTTTACCAACATTTTTTAAAGTTAAAATTTATTTTTATATTCTACCGGACATATATTCATCAAAAGCAGATTAAGATGACTCTAACAAATCTAATTGGATCACTTGACTAGTTTTCAACACGAAAATATGTTAAGCTTTTGTGATTTTCCAAGAAGTTCATGTAGGTATTATCTAAATTCTTTTTGTCATAATTATAAATCAAGTGTAATAAGAAACATGAAATCCCTTGTGAGTAATGAAGGAATTAGGAGTTACTCTGAATAGAATTAAAACGCGAATTACTAAAAAACCCACCACACTATCCATCGAATTACTGAGGTTAAATAAATTTTGCACTTTCGAAAATTCCACGGAAACAACACACCTTCCTCCGTGTTCATTTTCATACTTGAATTTTGATGAATCCCTTCAAGATCAAATCGGGACGCGAAGTGCAGATCAACGCGTTCCCAATCCCATTTCCAACTCAATGGTTCCTTCAACACTTTTTGCAAAACCCCAAATTGATGATCTCCCATTGAAAATGAAGAAAAACCCCAAAATCAAAAAATTACAGACACAAAATGCACTTTCCCGAAAAAAATGCAACACGAATCGAATTGAAACTGATGGACGTTGATCAGTTTGAATTTTTTTATCAATTTTTGTTGATCGTTTGCAGAGAAGAGTTTGAAGAGAAATTGTGATTATAGGGAAAAGTAAATTTTTTCTTCAGGATTAATTAAGACGAGATGTTTTGGTAGAAAAAATGAATACCTGCGATAGCCATCCAAGGGTAGAATGTGTGATTACTAGCCTGATGAAGTCCGGTGGCAGCTGTTTGAGCAGCAGCTCCAGATATTGTACAATTTGCATTCCATGCACTACCAGTAACAGCACTAACAGAACCCCCTCGACTGACCGGACTACCACCAGAGGTATCTAAATAACCACCGACACGTGAATCTGGGGTACAGGCTGATGGTCTAACTGGGACGGAACTGTTTTGTCCAGCACCAGTTGTGACTCCAGTGCCACTTGATGTATTCCATACATCCTTGTAGCCATTTGTTTCAGCTGTTGCATTTGTTTTGGCACATTCCTGTTTGTATGATCCATCATAGATTTTACTACATGCTGCTGTTATACTTGCGTCATATGGGGAGTCTTGTGTTGTACGCTGTAAGTGATGATTTGCATATGGTGACATACCAAGTGATAATGGGAAACCACGATATGCAGCTGCTGCTGCTGATGTCTGATCGTGGTGTGTTGCTGTTCCCATTCCCATACCTGTCGCTTGATGTGGATGGCCGTAAAAGCCAGATTGTTCAAAGTACGAATTCATACTGCTGGTGGTGAGAATTTTGGCGGTTTTATCAAATCACTCACAAGACACAAAAAAATAAATTTATTTAATTAAACACTTAAAATAAAAATCACTGGTTTCAATCAATTTCCAACACAATTTTCTTCAAATTTTCACTCAAATTCCAAAATAATAAATTCACTCAAATCGAAATCGAATCCGATTTGCGCCTTTCCCAAGACCCAAACCAATTCACCACGACAACAACGATGACGATTAATTTAAAATTAATTAATTTTATTTTGTCACACAAAATTATTTTTCTTAAATCAAAAACACTTTTTCATTTCATTACAATTTTCAAATGTGAACACTTTCAAATTCTCATCAAAACAAAATTATTCTCAATTCCAGTTCAATAATTTATTTTACAAATATTCTCAATAAAAATACTATTCTTAATCACAACAAGTTTATTCGTTTCAATATCTCATTTCGGTTACGTATGAATTAGAAGTTTTACAACATCACTCGGATTTGGATTTTCCAAAAATTTTCAAAGTCCAAAACTCAAAAATCACTTCCACAATTTCCTCCTGATTTGTTTAATCAAATTGTTAATTATTTTTAATCAATTAAATTAAGTCAACATTTTATTAAACTTCTCCCAAAATTCAGTTTTTAATTTTTACGAACACAAATTTGAAATGTTTTAATGACTTCAATTTCCACTTGAATTAATAAAATGTTTTAAACGATTGTTCACTTGATTTAAATGAAAATGAAAAATTTCCAAAGAAACTCCACCGAAAAAGCCGGAAAATATTTTTATTTTTAATTTTTCGCTAAAATAATAACAAACAATAATTTTTATTATAATTGTTATTGTTTATTGCCGTTACTGTTATTATTACGATTATTTTTATTATTATTATTATTTTTATTGTTATTGCATGCTGTTTAGACGACGACTACGATCAAGACGACGACCAAGATGAAGACGACGACTGAGATGAAGATGAAGACGAAGACGAAGATGATCCAAGTGTTGAGTGTTTTGGTAAAAATATATTTATTTTTATTTTCCACTTAGTTCATTTAGTTAAAATTGAAATCGAACTCAATTCAATTGTGGGAGTAGATATAGTGATGAATAATCAAAATAGTTGCTGTTGTTGTTACTAGATGTAGATATTGTTGTATTGTTGTGATTTCGGAGAAATTTTCCCAAAAATACAAAAAACGCGCCTGGTCTATACCGATGCCATCGAATGAATGTTCATTTCATGTCGAAATGATATTGCTGAGGCTAAACTTTGAACTGACTCTGAACTGACACTGGCAGTAGTGTTACTGGCTGCTGGCTGAGAAGCAGCACCACAAACTTGCTGGCGAACAAGTTGAATGTGTGTATTTGTGTTTCTGTTTATATTTATATTTGTGTGTGTGTGTTTGCGTAGAATATTACATTTGAATTGTTCGCAGGGACTAAATGAACTGTAGTAGGTACACGGAAACAAAATTAGAATCAACTTCGTTTCAACTCGATAAAACCACACGAAACTGTTTCAACTCTGAGTTGAAATTGATTGCCAACACGTAGACGTACGGCGACGGTAAACTCCAGCGAATGAAAACACGTCAACTCGTATTCGACTTCAAATGCGATACTACGAGACGAATTCGTTCAATTTTTCTTAACAAAATCACAACCTCTCATACACCCATGTGCTCTCATTTGCACAATCGCTCATTTCTCTCAAAACAAATCCAATTCGACGACTCCTTAAATGCGTTTGTGTTGGTTGGACAATGATTAATCATTGGCTGTAATTGTGGATCGCATGAAGTACGACTCTAATTTCGCCATGGAGCGAATTCAACTTCTCCAACTTCTCTCACCGAATTCTCTCTGTGTACATTTTTCAAGAGGAGAAATTCTCTCTCTCTATTTGCTTGTTTTTCTGATTCAATTTGAAATTGTATAATCGCGCATAAATCGTGTCAATGGGAGCTTTTTCCACAAAGCTCGTGTTGATCAATTTTTGTGCAATTGTTTTCAAATTTTTCGAAGAAATTAAATTTTTCTGTTCAACAATAATTGATCAATTTGCATAAATTCATACCTTTCAGCGTGTCTGTTTCCCCTCACCCGTGATTCAACGACGATTGAATGGAAAATAAATCAAAAGTTGATTGACAAACCCGAACATGTGTGGGTGGCATAATTGCACGTGGCTCGCAGTGACTAACAATTGACGAACGATAATTAAGCGCCGTCATAAGTGCAGGTGAATTATGCTAAACTGAAGAAAATTTTTACTTCTTATTTCTTTGAGTCGTTGATTCTTTGAGTCTTTGAGTCTTGGAGTCATGAGAGTTATGACAGGATCTTGTACCTGTCTCTGGCAAATTGCCGTACACGTTTCGTTCTATGAAGAATCAAATGGAGTGTAATTGAACAGAGGAGCATTGAATAATTTCCGGAAATCATAATTGCATTTAATTATTGATACATCATCGACATCATTGAAACATGATTTTTGAAATACTCAGGACATTAAAACTCATAATGGGTTGGAGCTGATAGTGTCGGACATGGAACGATGACGATTCATTGGAATGCTGGCGCCACTTACTTCCAGTGCGAGTTTTGATTTATTAAAAATTTTTATTAGCAAATGTTTCTTCCTCGTTGCATTTGTCACGTTAGAACATAATTTTTGCTGATTTCCGAAATCATGCAAACGACGACTTGATAATCCACATTGTATGCAAATGAACCCATCAAACGAGAAACAAAGCGACAACACACGAAACGAACAGAAGAAATGAAGATCAGAGATGGGTTAATGAAATGAAGCATGAAAATCTTAAGGAGCTGCTAACAAAACGAAACGAATCGAGACGAACAGAAGCTTAATCGTATTCCGTGAGCTCATCAACAACTTCTAAGCTCCTTAACAACTGATTCATAAAACTTGAAAGTTCTTAATCGAATTTAGAAAGTTAGTTGGCCACTTTTCCAGTTCATATCAACTTTTCCAGAGACAATAATTTATAACGAGCAATTGTTGCTTACGTGTGCACGAACGAGAGCATTTCGTCTTTAAGACATTCGTGCAGTGAAGGCGTAATTAAAGGGAGAAAGAGGAAATGAACTTGAGTGCACCCGAAAAGGGCTCCCCATTTTAGCTTCCTTCAATCTTGATTGGCAATTTTATTACCATCCATCCTCCACATTCCGATTTGCATTCTTCGCAGGCATGGAATGGAGGTTCAAGAACCTCTCCAGGATTCTTCCATCTTTCTTAAGATAAACACCGATGGTGGAGCTGATGGTGGGGCCACAAGAATCCCCACAATACATCAGTTTTATGCGCCATAACGCTATCTCATTCGGACACTTAAAATCAATCCTGACGGAAAAAATCTCTCTCTCTGAAAAAAATAAATCCTCTCCGCGTTGTCTCTCCTCTCAAGGAAAATATCTTACGAAATCCATCTTTGGGAAATGAAAAGCATTTTCCATTTTTCCGTTTTCCATTTTTCCGTTTTTCCTGTGAATGAAGGGGTCCTGCGAAACGGAACAATACGAAGTATCCAATCACACAATACACAACCGAACGTGCTAGAGCGGGACAGAACGATAATAAATAGCGAAAAATAAAATAGAATCTCAAGTAGCACATTATTTTTATCTCTTTCTGTCCCTTTAACGATAAATGACAATCATCTAACACACCATAAAACCTCTTGCTGAGTCAATTCTGTATTCATCGTTGGAAGTGAGGTTGAAAGGGATGTCGTTACAGTAAATCATAGCAGAATGAATGAGAGGATCCGCAAACGCAATGGTGTGTGGTGTACAACAACAAAACGCACACAATCAAATGCATTTTTTTTGTTTTATTTTGTTCCGGGGGAATGGAGCATGGAGCCACATTGAGGAGAAATATTTCCTCTCCCAACATTTCATAAAGCATAAGTTCCCACACGTGTGCATTCGTCGATGTATGGGTTTGTGCTTATTTATGTACTGCCGGTTCTTTTCAACATTACAGTTTTTTTCATCTTGTTGTTCCTTTCGCTGCTCCACCACACTGGAGGCGAGTTGGAGTTATCCGGTGGTGATAAGTCAGAACGGGATGAACAACTTTTCATTTCATCGTCTTCGACATTCTCATCAGGAACAGGAGCTTCTTATGTGGACCATCACCTGAATGTCGAGGGGGGACCCTCAACAACAACTCAAACAACAACAGTGCTGAGTGCCTATATTAGGTAGCAAAATTTTTATAGCCTCGTTATGGGCCATTTCGGCGATTGTTCTTATCCTTTTTATGAGGAACGCTTTCCCCAGTTCCTGGTGGAGCGGTCTCCATCTCAAGATGGTGGAGCTGATGTTACTCAAGTTTTTGTTGAAATTTTGTTAGTAATACATTCACAAACGAATTGTCTCGTAAATAACACTGGAACAACCATCAATCAACTGGGATAACCGCATAGAGCCGCACCTTGTGGTGTTTTGAATATTTCAATAAAATCACAAAATTGTCACAAATCGTAAATTTGGAAAATTTCGCTCGTCTTAAAACAAAAATTTTTCACATTTCAATGACACGATTTTTGTTAAATTCGATTTTAGCGGTTTGACATGAACCGGAAACAATCAAAACCCACTCGGGGAAAATGTTTTCGTTTCTCGATGAACGGTAAATCATCGGAATTCGCGGATGTTTTGACGATTTTGATTTTTTGATATTTAAGTAATTTCGAAAATGAGCTGTTTTATTGAGCAATTTCGTATTTTGGTATTTCTTGAAACGTTCCTCAAGTTCACCTTAAAGTCGATAATAGTTTCAATGGTGGAATGTATCCAAAAACATGAACAAATTTCGTCAAAGAAATCAATTCTGTGAAATAAACAAATATAAGCTTTTAAACGAAACAAATTTTCGATAAAGTGTGAAAGAATCCAAGCAAGTCCACTAATCCCGATCCGAATCGCTTAAATAGCTCCAGAGCAATAACAGTAAAAAATATCGCTTTAAACGACATAAAACGGTCGTAAAAAAGTTATAAAATTTAGTACATTCGTTTGGAGTGCATGCCAAGAAGGAGAACTTGAAATTTTGGGGTGGAATTAGTTAGAAAAGTTTTAAAGAATTCCAAGGGATGAAATGGAGCAAAGTGGAGTGGATCGTTTTTCATCCATCGATTGTGGTTTGTAATGAAGATTTTCATGAATCAACAAACTCTGTCGTTTGTAGCTCTCAAGCAAATGACCACAATAATTGCATAACACCATGGAGTCCACTCGAAACTCGCTAAAACAGCAGGACTAAACTACAAAACTAGCTGCAACAGCCACTACACTTCCACGAGCTCATATGCCGACATTCAAGTGGCAAGTTGCGGGTTTGAATGACCCTCAGGTCTCGGAAATTTATGACCCGAGGACAGGACTCGAGCACAGGAAGGCTGAAACGCGTGCAAACTGTGGGAATACATTCGTGGACAATTCGGAAAAGGGATAAAACGAGAATATTCCACGCTTATGTCTCACTTGTGACGTAATCCCTTTAGGTAATTGCTTTGATTCTGCACAGGTGAAAGATACCTACCATGAGATTCCACAACAATTGAAGGAATTTCTCGTAATTCAAAATAATGTGAAAATGTTTGGCAATTAATTACTTGTCGTAATAAAGTTGAAATTCAATAGAAAAGAAAATAATTCTTGAAGGAAATTCAAAAGTAAAAGGGAAAATTTCGTGACACTAAACTCCACACTCCATCGAGTTTGGTAAATGCAGTGAATTTTCTTGTCTTGAGTACACGAAGTAACAATTTTTTCGTTTTTGTTTTTGTGTTTTTCCACAATAAAAGCAACAACAATGACTACGATGGCAATGGCGATGGCGATGGCGATGACGATGAAGTCTCCAAAGGACAACCGACTCCACAAAGTGCAAAAACTGAAACAACTAAAGAACTCAAAATAAATTTACTACGTTCGTTGTCAATAGTTCTGGCATTGCAGCAGCACAAGTTCTTTCCCCCCAAGTTCGTTTCTGAAAGACTTCAGAACCATCGAATGGCCTTTTTGCCCTGAATCTGGACACAGAATTTGCTCCCAAGCAACTCCACAGTTTTCTTTTCCTTGACTTGGTATGGTTTCGTTTGGTTTGGTTTGGTTTGGTTTGGGTGGAATTCTTTTCCTTGAGTTGGAGCTTGGAACTTGTTTGTGGATCTTCGATACAAGCTACATGTACTTGAACTAAACCGCCAAATATACAAACACTCACATACCTACCATTCCTCTTGGATGCGATAATGCGGTTTGCCCTCTTCACTTCTACTTCAAGAAAACCCGTGTTTGGTTAAAAGCTGGAAAAGCCACAAGTGAAACACGAAGAAAATGTTTGTTTTTTGGTGTATTTAACATTTTCCAAACCGCATTGTTGAAACTCGGAAATCTTGAAGGCGTCGTAAAAACTTCAAACCAAAACCGAAAGGAAAAAGATGAAACGTTAACCGCCAGTTAAAGATTTACTCAAGACTTTTGATTAAGGAACATTTGCGCGTTTTCGTTTTAGCAATTTTTGCTAGTTTCAATGGGAAAATTTCAAATTATTCAAGTTAATAGACGAGAAAAATCAAAATTCTAATGATTTCATTGCCGCAAATTAAAATAAATTTTCAAAATATTTTATCAACAAATTCGAAAGTTCAGGAGAGCCTTAGTCATTTTAACCACATTCTGTTTCTTGTACCTCCAAGTTATTATTGGTATTCAATGAGCTATACAGTGCAACTACAAGAACAAGGGTAGTTCCAGTTCCCTTCCATGTTCGCTGGAAAACTTATTTAAAATGTGAAGGAAATTAAAGATATAATAATTTTTCAATAAAATGTTTAGCTGAAACCTTGGAAAATATAATGTTATTTAAAGTTTAAATTTTATTACTTACAGGAAGGAGATACCTGCGGATAGGTACAATCCGTTCTAAAACTGGAAAAGTACTTTTTGAAAAAACGCCATCTACTGGTGTCTAGAGGAGTTAAATTTGATTCATCAGAGTGCTGTTATATACAACATACTTTACGTAACAGTTCTCAGAACAACTTCTTGTGATATATATAATAATCTCCTCACAAAACCGTTCTGAAGTGATGTCACTGTTCCATCTTGGATTGTTCACCCAAAGAAAGGAACCGGAAAAACCGCACATTTCCAAGGACGAACTTCGAGGTCATCCAGGAGCTACAAATGAAAACAAATGAAATCCTCCTCGTTCCTGCAAATGAGTGACTTACGTATAGGTGAAATGAAACAAGAACTTATGATCCTTTCAATAGGTTAAACAAATTTTTATTGCGTCATTTACACTTGACAGATTGCAACAATGACATGGTCGTAAATCAGCCAATCACGATCGATGCACGGAGGTGGAGCTACTCAGAGCTGGGTTTTACGATCCGGAAGTCAATTGGTATGTTCGCATGTTTACGATCCAGAAGTGGATTTGCATAAAAGTCAAAGAACTCCTCAATGAATGACATCGTAAAAGAACCCACAAGACCTAAAGGAACAGAAGGGTCTAAGGAGTCATCGTCAACCACATCATCATCATCATCATCATCATCATCATGGTTGTCTTCGTCTTCATGCTGAGGTGAAGGTCGTCGTACGGATTTTACGATCCAATCCTTACGTAATGCGGCAATTCCATGTTTACGGTTTATTTTGACTGCTCGTGCTACTGTCAAACGGTTGTCTCCTGTCCACAATGAGTCGTCTGGCATCCTGAAGGTTCCTGAAATTAAATTCAAAGTGATTCCCCTTTTTTACGAGTATTTGTATGTTTGATCGTAAAATTTATTTTATGTATTTTTTACGATTTTCTTATGTACCTACTAAAACATGTTCCACTAACATTGTTAACTGAGTGTTTAGTGCGTGTCTCTATAAAAGCTAACTTTTACGATTTGTTTACCTACTTAAATTTACGACAATTTAATTTCCACAATCCACACGGGTCATGAAAATTTTATGCACTATTATTAATCAAAATGATTCGTTTCAATTTGTTCGAGTAATTGGTGTGGGAAAATTCCTTCGTTTGACTACCATCAGAGTTTCTCTCCATATAATTCGATGACAGGAAGTTTTTCGGGTTTCAACTTTCATTGATCGTTGATTGACCGCATTGGTGATCATCTTTTTCATTCAAAATGGCGGCGGAATTTTGGAGCTTAAAATTTCTACTTTGAATCTGGAAATTTTTTTAATAAATTTCTATTAGCAATCACTTATCAAAGAGTAAAGTAACCAGGATAATGTAAAATTGTCAAAAATTGAACTTGATTGTCATCGATTTATTCAAAATGGTGGAGTGTGTTTTGCGGGAATTTTGAATTAAACTCAAGAAATCAACTTTGTTGACATATACCTAATTTTTTGGATTTTATATTTTGCAAACATTTCCTTCAGTTTTGTTCAAGATTTTCTGATTGATTCCTGTTCGATTTCTGTAAACGACTTGTTAATGAGCACGTTTACCTGGGAAACATAAAATCGTTGAGAAATAGATCAATAAATTGAAACGAAAAGTCTCGTTAATAAATCACTTCCAGTTGTTTCTCCAATTATCGTCAAACTGGTGGTAAAAACTTGCACTTGAATTGAAATGAATGCTACTTGTTTGTGCAAATAAACCCAATTACACGATGAAAATGATTTCAAATTGAAACATTATCAATAAATGTAGGAAAAATTCACCATAATTAAGTGGAAAAATTCTTCGGGCACGTTTTAAAAGTTAAGTTAAACTGCAATTGCAATTTCAAATGCAATTCTAGATGCAATTCAACTAGAAGTTGTTTGTTGAAATGTAGAAAAGTTGAAGATGTGGAAAAGGGTAACAATTTTGCAATTGTTGCGATTTATTTATGATTGTTCGTTTGCGATTCGTTTCATTGCTAGTACTAGATAGGTAGGAATCATTTGAAGGAAGGATAGAAAAAATGCTGGTTGCAATGAGTAAGTGACTGCGATCGACGTGTGTCCAATAGTATTGGTTGCATTTAAGGTATGAACAATTGAATATACGTTCAACTATTATTATTTGCGAGCAACTTCAACAAAAACGACTCTACGAAGACCTCAAGACCTGGTTGAGTGAATAACCATCGTTCGGGCTAAAAGAGTTAACCATCTGCACGTTTTTTCGTTCACTGCAACATTTCTGAAGTGGACTTTCTGATCTGGTGGAGCCCAGAATGGGGGCCTTCTGGTTTTAAACTTTATTTCCATTGGGACGACTAAAGAGCAATTGACGGCGGCGCGATTTCTGTTTATGTACTCTCCACCCCATAAGGCAAGACCACAGCCAAGGTTTCAAGTTGTTGCTGTTGTTATTGTTGTTGTTGTGCTATTATAAGGAATTAAATTTTCTTTTTGTTGTTTTTTCTAAATTGTTACTTTTATCTCGTTAAAAATAATATTTTCTTGATTTTCTTTTTATTTGAAACTTCATTAAATCCAAAGAAATGACAACACAATATGGTTAGGTTTCTGTTAGTTTTTATTATCTTCGGTTAGGTGAATTCAAGTGCTGCAACCGATCGTTTCCAGGCTAAAGACTTTGACTTAAGACAATTCAACATCTGCTTAAGGAAATTGTCATTCTGGTCGAGAAGTGGTTTCGTTTCAGTCTTTGATTTAATTGGATAAATGATTTAGTGGTTTTTTTCAATTTCCCGTTTTAACGACGATTTTATTAACAAACTGAAAAATGGAAAATCTCATTTGATTTCATTTTAAAACTTTCGAAATGAAATTGTTGGGATGAGAAATGCGTCAAAATCATGAATTTAAGGTTTCAAGCGCCATCTTCAATTTGGAAGAGGAATCGTTCCGATTTTGACGATTTCTTCATCGTGTGCGTGAGTTCTATCTCTTTCAGATTTATATTTAACTGTTTCGAAGTGAGCAAACATTGAATTAATCTTTCTAGCTAGAAGCTCTTGTTTGCAGTCATGCCCAGTTGTGGTTAAACTTGAAATGGGCTGGAAAAAAACAAATTTCTTAAAAAGATTTAATGAAAAAACATTAAAAACACTGAAAACATTCAAAACAATCAAGAATCGTTTATTTTGGTGTAATTAAACGAAAAACAAACGAAGAAATCATTTTCCAGTAGCGAATAAAATTTTTTTCTTCTCAACACAAAACGTACCCCTGGAGTGTATTTAAGGGTGGCATCTTAGGCACAGCCCAAATGTTAGCATTTTAAATTTTTTCTTATTTTCTTAACCCTTTTTTCGTCTTTCTTGAGTGGGACCGTGATGGAAAATGTGAAAAATGTGAAAATTATTTGCGAAAAAAAGGATCTCATTCGATTAGATTTATGTGGAACCCTTCCAGCTGCAGGAAAAAAACCTTTTTTGCATTAAAATCAGGAGAAAGCAATTTTCACTCAATTTCCAGCAAAACGAACAATACCAGCCGGAATGAGCGCATCTTTTCAAAAACCCGAAAAATGAATGTCCTCAAATCTCTAGATTTTGTCCAAATACGAGAAAATTTAAAGAACACCAAACCACCCCGTGTCCTTACAAGGGTTCTGGTTCGGGTTCGTTATCATGGAAAAATGTTTTTTCCAAAAAGGGCACGAATGTTGTTACTTTCAAAACTTTCACTCCTATCTGTCTGGCTGCAGGACTTTCTTCTTCCATTTTTTTCCATTTTGACAATATTTCGTCCTTTTCATCCCTTCACTACTGGACATTCAAACGTTTCACATTTCACAACTGCAACACTATTCACGTGAAGAGCGAATTTTTGGTGGTACACTTTGAAATTTATGATTTATGACTGGCTAACATAAAAGGAAATATGTTTCGTTTATGTTTGGTTTCTTTATTTTTCTTCTTATGCATTCTCGAAAGGAATTACACCACATTCATGTCCTTCAGTGTTTTGAAATTCAAGTAAATCACACAATCGTCCCACTGGGATTTTGCATTTTTGTGGAATTGTGTGCTTGAATTTACGTCATAATTACACGGTTATCTTGCAGAATTATGAAACAATAATTTTTGGGTTTAAAAACCGAAAAAATACCTTTCAATTTCACACAACATGCCTTTCAACTTCTATTGAACGAGAATTCCTTGATTAAATTATCAGTTATAAAAATAGTAATTTTTGTCTTTTCCTAAATTCAACAGGTCAGGGAATGAAGAAAATTTGGAAATACTGTGGAACTGATATGGAGAAAATTTTTGTGACTTGAAACAGGAAGAAGCTGATTAAATTATTTAACAAATTATAATTGAAAATATTGTTTTAATAAAATGTTCCCCTTTGTGAGTGTTTTTATTCAAGAAATTTTCATGAAAACTCGAGTCAGTCGAAGTTGTTGAAGACACAAAACAGATTTTCTTATTGATTCTCTAGAAAACACAATTCTGTTACTAAGAAATTCATTAACAAAGTGTCTAACGTCTCAGAATCGCCGAAGGAAATTAATTAGCTCGTAGACGATAAGAAAGCGATTGTCAAGCAATTATCGGAAAATTTCGAAAAAACCGAATGAATTTCCTCAATACTCCGGAAGTTGTCGAGTTAGATAATCAAAGAATTTTATTAACAATTTAGCTGGCAGGCTGGATGGTACACAAAACACTTAAGATGAAGTAAAAATCCAAGAAACACAAGAAATTCAAGTGAAAGTCCCAAAGAAACACGAAAACTCACACTTGAGTCCATCGTCAGTTTGATTCCAAAAAATGTTACCCCCCTTGTGTCTCACGTTTGCACTCCATCCCGGATCCCGAATCCAGAGAAATCTCGAAAGGAACGAAACGAGGGCCAAAAGTGGTAGTTTTAGCCGCAATAACTACGACATTTACGATTATTTTACTGGCCGTAAAAATCAAAAGCGTAATTTACTATTCAAGTAAACAGCCGAGCCGAGGAGTTGATGCCAGCAGGCTGGAGGGACGCCAAGAGGAACGAGAAACGACTATGACGATGAAGATGACGATGACGGTGTGCAGAGGATACGTTCAGGACGAATACGAACGTGAATGAGAATGAGAGTGTGAATGTGGGGCTGTTGTGTTTGCACCCTCCTTGAAGAAGAAAAAATGTTTTCCCCCCATTCCCCCAATTGTCTTTATTAAATCCAAACCAGCAACAGTAGCAGTAGCACCAAGAAGTGCTCCTCGACTTCTCTTAATTTGACGGTTGCTTGTCTTCGAGTTTGTAAATTGGATCGTAAAAACTCCAAAATAATGCCATGCACTTGTGGAAGTTTGTTGGAAATCATGGAATCATTTAACACTAGATAAAGATGTGCATTTAATGTCAATCAAATCGATTTTATTCGATTTTTATTACGAAACAAAATAATTTTTTGATTGTCCAATAAAATGGTCGTAAAAATGGCACGCGACTCGGTTTTACGAGCGTGAAACGCGTTTTTGTCGTCGTAAAAATTAAGAAATTTAAATAATTCATAAGCCAGACACTGATTTTATTCATTTTTAATAGTTTTCCCTGATTTACTCCTCGTTTTTCATGAGTTTTCATGATTTTTCTTGATTTTTCACAATTTCAACGATTTCACGGAAACAATTGAAGTGAAAACCCTACAACTGCACAATGTCGCATTTGCCTGCAGCATTGATTCGAACCCACACGATGACCTTTCTCACCACACCCATTGCACACAGCGGTGTCATCTACCCCTGACTCTTAGAACTATTGTGGTGCGGGGAATTTTTAAATGCGCTCATTTTGAAAATTGTATTAAGTTTTATTGATTTCCGGTTGAAATTGATTGAAAATTGATTGCAGTTGATTCAATTTACTCAATAAATTCAATTGACGATTTAATTTCATGTTCATGTTCGTGGTTGAAATAATTCAGGAAAAAGGGTCGGGTTTTCACCCTACCCCGAGTTGGTTTTATTCAAAATTCAATTTCGAGTGAGGGTAGAACTGTTCTGGAACTAGTACACGCAATCATTAAAAAACTTTTAACCGAACACCGACATGTTCTTCTAAGGAAGCGTCTCAATCGGCTTACGACACCACAAGGTCCTCGAAATGAAGACATTAAACGCAACCATCCCGAATCGCAATTCGAAACGTCCTTAACGCAACTGTCCCGAAGGAAATTTGAAAATTTTATTTTTAAAATTCAAGAAAAAAAAATTTTTAAATCGTTCCACTACTTTTTCTTCGCAGGGTAAAAACATTCCGTGGTTCTTAAAGTCATTTCTCATCGATTCACCCTCCTCCCTTTTGTCATCTTTTGACAGTTTTACGGTCGTCCTTTTGATCTTTTTTCAAATTTTCCTTAAAAACGAACCAACCCCTGAACGCATGACGTCCGCCATTTTGTGAATCTTTGAGAACTCGTAACTCATCCCTTATGTCTTTCTTTCCAGCAGTGGTGCAACACTTTCATCCCTTAAAGAATTTTTTTGTGTGTCTATTTCTTAAAGGAACCAGGTTCGATTGTTCCGTGGAACAAAACCCGAATGATTTACGACAACTCGATCCGGATTCGGGGTGAGGGGTGCAATTGTACAAATCCCCTTAAGTTGATTAAGACATCCTTTCAACCATTTACATCGCATTTTACACTGACATAACTCAAACAGGGATGATACACATAAGCCGTGATGATGACCCTTGGAATATCATTCGTTAGGGTCACATACCCTTCGTGCAACCCTGCAATGGCGTGTTGCATGATTTACGACCCCTGGTGGCATGGGACCATTTTCCTTTTGTGCCCAGGTTGCGGCTGAAGTTGAATTCAGAATTTCGTCCTGTGGATTGGTTCAGTCCCTTCCTCTCCCTGTCTCTCACAAACACTCTCTTCCTTTGTTCAATGCAATTCCAGTGGTTGTCCAAATGCGATTTTGATGCTCGCTCTGGGAGAGAGTGATAGACACATAATTACAGGGTGATCATATTATTGTCGTTATTACACTAAAAGTGCACTCAACGTTGGATGGTTTTTATTTATGACGATTTGTTGCACATTTCTCTTTTTCCATTGCCATTTTCTCTCAATTTTATCGTTTGTTTTGCTTTATTGAGATTGGCAGTCGCATGAGCGAGGGTGCACTCATGCATTCAGTCGTAATGGACGATTGTTCTCTGGACGATTGTGTGTCAAGGACTAATTCTTTGAGTTATCTCCTGCATCCGGTGTTGTCCTTATTTGCATACTATTCCTTTTCATTTTTATTGCGCATTTCGCAAGGGAATCGACAAATCTGTGTGACAAATTTATCGATAAATCAACTTTGAAACTTGAACCCTCCATTTGCGGAAATTCGAAATGCAAGTCGCCATTTTTGAAATTCGAATTTTGATTTATAATTCCGTAAATTTCGTTAATTTTCCCAGATTAAATCAAATTCATTCGTTTCATAGTTTCGTACCATAAAACCTGACGTTTATAGTCGATTTTATGGCAATAAAATCTGTTTGTAACTCTTTCAATTCACGCTTGCGGATATGGAAATGAAATTTTTTCAAATACGTTTTTTCGTTTTATGTTTTCAAAATGTGTTTTTTATGTAATTTCGAAACAATTGGACAAATTCACTCACCATGTGTTCTGTCGCTGGGTTCTCGTTTTGTGACGCATTGTTGAGCAGCTGGAAGAGGAAACAAAATTAGTTTCTAAGTGATACAGTGTTTGAAAGCTTTCATTAAATTTCAAAAAATTACACTTGAAACAGACAACAGACTTTGAAGTGCTGTGTATGACTCAACGAAGTCGCTTCTAATCCCTGAAGTGATTTGCATAAGAAAGAAAATATTTCAGGCGATCCGGATCTGGTGTCCACGAAAATAGAAAGTTCGGACACCATCTAATCCGGAGCTGATTTACAACACGAAAAACACAAATTCCGGGCAAAGCTCTGTCCCAAATCTACGCTAAGGCAAACCCTCTTCTGTTCCAAATGGTCAATGAACTAAATCCACAATTTACATGGCATTCAATGGGCCTTTATTTTTTCTGCGTCATTCTGCGTGAGTCTTTGAGAAAACAATTTTTACTACATGTAGGTACTAAATTTAGTTGAGGTAGTTTATTATACTCGTATGCGATCAAAAACATTCCAAATGAAAAAATCAAAATATTTTCGTTGGTCTAGGGCTGGCGAATGGGAAAGACGCCGATTGAAGTAGAATTTATTGGAAATGACAGAAATAGAGCCGATTTTCCAAGAAAACTTTTTCTTGAAAAACTATATTCCCTTGTGGACTAAAATCCAAAGGTCGATGTTGGTGTTATCGTCATCCACTTTGAGTTATATGGGTTTGCCCTGGACCTTTCAGTAGTCTTGATAATTCGAGAAAATATGGCTGGCAAACAAAGTTGAATGGAGGAAAAACTTCGTTTTTATTTCTATTTCTGTTGGAAAAGTCGAAGATTTACTTTTGTCCCTTAGGACTAACTGGCACCCATTGGTCTGGAGATATTCGATGAAGTTTTCCATTAGCATTCGGTAAATATTTTCCAAGCAGTTTACTTTCTCCAAACAAAGAATTATGTCTGAGTCAAAGACAAACATTCTATGAAAAGGGAAACTGAGATTGGGACAAACCGCAGTGCCTCCCTTTTCTACGTTTTCCCGTTGAATGTAGCAGTGTTGATACTTTTGTTGTTATTTATTACCGAAAATCTGATGTAAATGCGAGGAAACTTTCTTGTCCGTAAGTCAAAAATTATTGCTTTCTTAGGAAAATCTTTCAAGACGTCCTCATGGCAGCTGGAAAATGGCTTTTGCCTCTTAGACACTTTGAAGGCTGTCAAAAATTAATTTTCAGTTCAAATTCTAATTTAAGGGTGCTTCTAATACTAAACTCATGTGACTGCTGCATTTCTTAATTCTATTAAAAGCAACTTGACTAATTGGAAACACCTTTTAATTTCGAACTTCCACGGAATTTCACTTTTCATTGCACTCGGCTTATTCATGATATGCTAAGTGGATTGTTTATTTCATTTAAATTGCTAATAGTACTTACATACCTAATTTTTACGTCTTAATTAAATTGTAGTTGCAGTTTTCTTTTTCAATGAATTTTCATTATTTAAATTGTTACAAGCAGTTGTTGGTTGTAACATTAAAGTCGTGACACGGAATTTGTCATTTACAGAAGTCACGATTTGAAATTTGATTTCTGAGAGCCCTGAATGGGAATTTGAGGTTTCTGTGGTTTTTCAGTTGCCAAAAATTTGTAAATTAATTGATTATCAAACTTTTATGGTTATTCACAAGAAAACATGTTTATCCCTTGAGGGAATTCAAAAATTCGACGAATGACTCATTTTCTGGCTTCTGAAAATGGAATGTCTATTGAGGCATTTCTGGAAATTTGGATATTCTCTGAATATTAGTTGCGAAAATTCTAAAAATCAAGTTAGAACGAAATGTTTGATTTCATTAACAACAGCAGACTTTATTCTATTGAACAAACTTAAATTTTTATCAAAATTTATGATTTTCTGGCTTTTAGCAATACAATGTCGATGAAGGCATTCTACAAAACTGGAAGTTTCTTGAATTATTGACTGTCAAAATTCTAAAAGTCGAAAGAAAAAAAAAATTTTTGATTTCAGTTACAAGAACAGTTTTTTTTCTTTCAAATAAAATTAAAAAATTTGTAAAAGGTAGAACTTTTCCGGTTCTATTAGTGGAATGTTTGTGAGGAAATTTTTTTGGAATTTGGATGTTTGTCAAAAAATTACTGTCAAAATTCCAAAAATTAAGTAAGGATAAAGTTTTTTACCTAGTTTAGAAGAAAACATTTTATTCATTCTGGAAAATCAATTTTCACAATTATATTTGGAATTTTGTGACTTGTAGAAGAATCCAAAATAATTTTCCAAAATGAATTTTATACACTTAAGTAGGTTTACATAGAAGACATACGCACATGAATAATTTTCCAAATAATTATCTATTAATTAAGCAAGTACCTATGCTGATTAGCATTTAATGAACTCATTTTTACCTAAAAGCTTGATTTCTTTAAAGCCCTTCAAGCGTCGTAAAATCAAAATTAAACACGGACACAAAACTCCAATGAATTACAAAACAAATTGAATTGATGGGCGTTAGAATTCCAGTGACCCCATTTCGAAAGGACCCGATTTTCCTGCTTTAATTGAGCAAAGCCAACCCTTGTGGTGAAAATTCTAGGACAAAAGGGTTGTGAACTGCTCGTAAATAAACACAAACATAGGCATACACCAATGCGTATACCTACATGCCAGTCTGTCTGACCAGGCATCGTTTCGACCCGAATTTGCATATTATCGCTCCTCAAATTTGAATAAATTCCATGAACCAGTTTGGAAGCTTCCAGGAATTTTCAATTTAAACCCGAAATAACAAAAATGTAAAAGTTTGGAAAACTGGGAAAGCTCGAAAGTTTGTGGAATTAATTAAAAAATTTCAAAGGAATGTTTTAAAATAATTTTCCCTTATTTTCTCCCCTAATTAATCCCGGAGGGTTAATTCGACTTGATGAGGAAAGCACAGGGTGGCATTTTCTTTTCAGTTGATTAAAAGCGATCATTCTTCACTTTTTACGGAACATTTTAAAGTGTCAAAAAAATACTAAAATTAAATAAATTTTTGTATTCACCAAGTGTAGCTCAACAAATCCTTCTTGAGACACAAACTCGATTCGGATGCTCATCAATATTCAATTAATTCGTCTCAAGATAGAAATGCATTGGAAAAAAATTAGTTGTTGAAAAACAAATCTTGAGACGATGGAACAAGAAACGTTTCTTAATTTTAATTTTTTCAACTTTTTCCGTCTTGAATTATTGAAATTGGACACTCGTATCCTGTTTTATTTCTTAAGAAATCGCACACGTCTTGGGTCGTCAATCAATTTTGTCTGGAATTTTGTTTATTACCGTCTTAAGTACACGAGTGCTTGAAGCAATTTTCTTAATTTTGCTCGAGTCCAACCACAGGTCGAACAAGGACAATCATGAACTCGAACCAGAAACGCGATCCTCATTGGATTCTCGTTAGAAACATTCACTGCAATGCGTCGTTGGAAGGTTTCCCTTCCCGTCGTCGTGCAGTACGTTCCGTCGTTACTCTCTTCACTCGCTCTTGGTTCGAGTTCGATGTTTAAGGGTATCACGTGTTCCAAGATGGCGTCGGGTGAATTCATTTCATTTGATTTTATTTGGAAAATTCTAGTTTTCGGTTAATAATTTTTAATTTTTCTCATTCACTAATTGTTTAATTATATTTAAATATTTATTTTCTTCAATTTAATTGATCAATTTAACACTAAAATGATATAGAAAATGAACAAATTGAATGAAAGCTTTTCTGAATAATTTTACATTTTACATTTATTTAATAATTTATTTTTCATAATTTTATTAATCAGTTAAACTAGAAAACTGTAACAATTGTACAATGAAATGAATTTGAAAAATGTTTAAAAACTAATTTTATTTTATTTAATTGATAAATCATTCACAAAAATGTGAAAATTTGAGAAAATCAATTTCCCGCACGTTTCCGTCTGGACTAAATTTTTTGAATCAAAGGAAAACTCAATTTTCTGTCTTGCGAAACATTTCCAAACAAATTTATAGAAGACAACCCAACTTAAAGCTGATTTACTGATCTTAATTTCGGAACGAACCGCATTGAATGTGGGAAACGAGAAGAAAATTAAATTTTTTCTTCATATACCTAAATGTAAAGTAAATATCCACAAAGACGCTTAGTATCAATTTAAAGATTGAAAACAAACGAAGTGAAACAAAAGACAATGAACATGATAAATTGAGAAATATAGCCACCGAAATTAGTCGTGACAGAATGAGAACGTCTGACCTTGTGCATGGCCTTGTTCATGCGAGCTTGACGGTGTTTCTCATTAAATAAAGTAAATTATAGCTATGAAAAATGTTCCTTGATAGCGCCGGGATGATGTTTTTGATAATTGCTTGTACGCATATACGAAAGAATGATGAGTTATTCGTAATCTTTTGAACTTGTCAAATTCAGAAACATTCGAACGAGTTTGTCGCTACGGTCGATACATCATTGGCAGATGATAATTTTAAAACAAATTCACCAGAAGACCACACAACAAGTTTTTTGTCAAGTTTTAGTTAATTTTTAGTCACAATTTTAATTGTCTGTAATTAAACAGTATTTCTCCGGAAGCATCCCCAACACCTCAGCATAACAACTAAATGTGATACAAATGATAATTTGCGTTTAAGCAATAACACTTTGAGTTCCACAAAACAAAATGTCCATTTCCAAGCCGCACATAACAAGGTGTTCAGTGTTTGCGGTTCACTATAATCAAGAAGCAGTTCATATTAAAATTACATAAGACGTTTCCGTCCGAACGGAGATAAGAGAGTCTTGTTAGCCAATTGCCACGCAAAAAGGGTTAACATGCACGAAGGGCTATCTCTGAAGCGTGCAATTAACCTCATCTCAAACTCGAAACTCAAATTACACACTCTGCTTATGAAAACAGGGAGAAAAAATTTCCCTTACGACATGTAATCAATTTAATTCCAAAATTGAAATTACTTGGTAATTGCCCAGCGATTCAAAAGGGCACCGAAGAATCATCATTTACGGATGAGACGACTAGCAGTATAAGTGGATACCTACAGCCAGTCGATGTCCTCATGGTGAATTGCGTGCATCCACTTGCACTTGCAATTATTCATGGAATTCCCTTGAATCCATCCCGAGGGAATAATTAAGCGTCGAGTCAGAATGTTGAGTTAAAAGTCCGTTTAATGGGATTCAAGAAAGTTTTCTCGAACGCAAACAAAAGAGAAGATAAGAAAATGAAATTCTTTTAATTTTTCTCATAAGGAAAATCATTTTCGTCTTGTCTACATTGAAAATAACAATTGAGAAAATCGATTTTATTAAATGTCACCCATTTGACCCCGTGAAAAGTTTCTCCCTTTGGAATGAGTGGAATTTCTTAAGCAAACTTTATTTAACTTAACTTACTGCAATTGCACAGAAGTTAATCGTTTTAATTGAGGGAGTAAAATAATCCGACAACAACGAACCAGAGAGGGATGGACATGTTTATTTTTTCCATTTCATTCGACAGATAATCAAGACTCTTCTAATGCACAATTCCACCGCCATTTGGTGTAATCGAAATCAGACATAATACCATCTCTCTCTCGTTCTAGCACACACCTCGTGGTATGCATTTATTTCAATCAAGGTTACATTCTTTATTGCTTATGATCTCGTTTCCACTTACTTAAATCCACGTTTTAGTATGTGATTTCACGTCGCATTCTAGCACATCGGGGTATTGAGTTGAAACGATAATTGCGCCATCTCAGTCGCACATAAAATTCATTTGATGTCTCTCTTCATTTTGCGCATTTCCAGTGAAATATTTTCCTGATTTTCACATTCGGAAAAAGCTTGTGAAGTTTTCCCACGCACAAGTTTCGAGACGCGCTTTTACCAAACGCAAAAATTCCATTTCCCACGTATCAAATGACGTCAAGTGGGTTTGACTTTGACTTGTGTTGTTTGTCTCATCTCTTCTCTCGCTCACTCACATAGTAGAAGCAACAATAAAACATTCAGTTAACAATCATGGCTTCCGTTCAGAAAGGCAATGGAGGCGTGGCTTGCGCTCGTTCCAGTGGTGCCGCACGAAATCACTTCCATGGGGGCAATGCATCACGTTGGATGAATTATTCACTTTTGATTTCAGTTTTAATACGGAAAATTTCGGGAATTTTATTTATTTAAATTATTTACCCTAAAACAAACACGTGTACTGAATATTGTTAACAAAAAACTTTTATTTAAGCTTTAAATTCCAGTTTGAAATTGAACTTTCACTGTCACTTCCAGTCCGCCACATTGGATTGTCTGTTTGCACAATTCACTATGAAAATTTCACGTTTTTCACAAATTTCACGTTTTCCTCACTAGTTCTATTAACTACACTCAATCAGATTTTTGTTAATAATGTTACTTAACATTTTTGAAACATTTTTACTATTTAAAACTCAATTATTTTGCGTACAAACAATATTTTCGTGTCAACAGGAAAAACTCAAACTCCATTTGCCATGTTTGACTTTTCGATTCCATTCCTCCCTCTGTCATCACACACAGTACTCTTTATTGTAGTTGTGAATCATATGCATGTGTGTGTTGAATTTTCTTTGTTCGACTCTCCACATGATGCCACTCACACATGCAATTTGTGTTAACGTGCATCAACGCAAACAACGTGCATTTGAGGAGCTTTTCCAAAATTTTTGAGAATTTTTATTAGAAAAATAAATATTTTTTTTGAAATTTTCCAGTTGAAAAAAAGAAAATTCACCTTTCCAATTAATTTTTTTCAATTTTTAAACATTTTCCAGTTTTGTGGAAATCATTTCAACTCTTATAGGGACCGTCGCGGAATTGATAAATTAAAATTGCTACCTTGGAATCCGTCGCAAAATTTTTAAAAATATAATTTTCATTTTTAATTCCTCTTGAATTGTTAAGAGAAATAAATTTGAAAAACACTTTTGAATAAATAAATTTTATTGCAAGAAATCCGTGATTTGAGGGCTGGAAATGCATTTGGTCTCCCTTGAAATTGTTTTATTGATCTTGAAAAGCAATTAACTTGATTAGAAAAGTTTGAAAACGTAATAAAACGATTTTACCGAATCATACCACCCTGTGAGAAGTGTTCCCTCCCCACATTCTCCCCTCGGATATATGCAAATCAACCACAATATCAAATTACACTCTATCCAATGTGGAATAGAACTAATATAATTTATTGTAATTTCGATTTATTATTCCACCGTCATCATGTTTTCGCTTCAACTTATATGAACTGCCAATTCGTCTTGAATTATTAACATTTTCCGATACAATTTTTCTTTTTCGGCGTTTTTCTTAGTTTGTTGTTAAATAATTTATTAATAATTCATTATGGTTTTAAGTTATTAACATTGCATTGATGAAGTGTAGTCCGGTTTTGTGTGATTTTGAACTCCACTCGTGGTTCAATAACTTTTGTGACTCATTTGAATGTCAACAACAATTCTATAATTAACGAGAATACATCAATTTGTTTTGAATTTCCAATAAAGTAATTAAAACGAAATTAATCTTCTTCCGCATTCGAGGATGAAAAATTGCATTTCTGAAGTGCATCCAACTGCAGAATTGCTCGTATCTCTGCGATAAATTTCAAATGCAATCTCCCGGACACATGGTCCTGCATTTCCAACGCATTCCACACTCGAAATCGACTCCTGGAAGCGTTCCAGTGAATGAATTTATCGTTCATCAAAAATGCATAATTTTCAAATTTTCAAAGAAACTCGAGAATTTTACAAAAATAAATTTTATTTAACTCGAAAAAAAGCTCACTTGGGGTTCTAGAAATAACTCAAAAAATTCATTTTTTATTTTTTGAATTTATTTTTATTTTTCATTTTTTATTTTCCACATTCACTCCCAGATAAACACGGACCCAGTCGTGCGTCATGTTTTGGTTTTGCATTTAACACGAATCTTTGAATGAGATATAACTCGTTGTAGGCGTAAAACCTTGAGTTATCGTCCAATATGTCCCATAATTGATTAGTTTGCATTTTGCCCTAATGGTGTCGCATTGATTTCTTCCTCAAATTTGAATTAACCTTTCAATTTTAAATATTTTATAACAAGATTCACAATAGAATTCATTGGAATCATGTGTAATATGTGTGGAATTAGTGGAATGAGACAAGATGGCGGACTACTTTCTTAATGGCGGACCATAAAGCATCACGAAATTTACGATTTTCGAATGAGTTGCGACGTTTTGAAGGAAATTTTTCAATAAATTCGAGATTTTATTGTAAAAATCCACTTTTTTGGTGTATATTTTCATCGGGAAAAATATTCTTTTTCTATTTTAGAATTTTTAGAAACATAGAAACGATGAAAAATTCCGTTAAAATCAAAGTCGACTTTAATTTATTAATTTATTTTTTTACTCAACTTCATAAATATTTATCACGAAATTAGAGATTTAAATTTTAGTTGATTGAAGGTAAATTTTTGATTTATGATTTTTTGGAAATAATGTAATTGAATGAAAGTGTCACTGATTGCATGGCGCCAACATGTACGACGACGGAAAATCCTCCAACTTCTCCAATGAATTACACAAATAATTCACGCAATTGTGATATTTATCCCAGTCAAATAAATAAAACGTACGCAATTACATCCAAACCAGAATTGAAACCTCTCGAACAAACCGAAAAAAAGGAAATAAGGAAAAGCCTTAACCTTTTTCTCTATTCACAAGGTAATGAATGGCAGGAAAATAATTCCTTCTTACCAAAGCAATTGCAATAAATCGCTGTTAAAGTATATGAAAGGCTATAGAAATGAAACTTCAACTTCCTTCCACTGGAGGCGACGTCTAAAGAATAGGCGATTCTTGTGGTTTGGGATTCTATTACTAATTCCGTGATCATTCATGCTGGAATTGATTTATTCCAAACACCTTCGGGAATTCGGATTATTCTGAGTGAGAATATTCGGAAACGCTCCACTCAAGGTATTTCAGCTGATGACCAACGTACATTGCGTGATCGCCAAACTGGGACTCACCCTCAACTGGGGGACAGTAACCCAAAAAAAAAAAATTTTCTGAACAAAAAAAAATCTGGCACGAGTTGAAATGTTAATCTTAGCATGAAATTGCTTTTATTTTCTGTTTATTGTCGAATTGTTTTTTGTTTGTGCCCTTTTCTTTTAATAAAATTCACGAGACATTTCTACTAGGGAGCAAAAAGGACTTTTTCCAAACTTAACTCGAAAAGCTACGTGCCATCACATATTATTGTTCATTAGCATTTTGCTGCTATTATCCTTAATTCATTTGACAGTCTTGTTTTGTCTTTGAAATTGTTTTTTGGCAAATGTATTTAATTAAATTGAATTTGTCTGTACTGGGTGGAATGAAATTTTTGTGTTTTACGAATATTTGAATTTCAATTCTCATTCTTAAGTGAGTCAAAATTTATAAAATTTTTAAATCGCGATTGCGTTGTGAAAATCCAGGCATGTCATAAATTCAAATTTGCATTGTTTAAATCCACTTAAAATCCAATTAAACTCAATTAAACTCGAATTAAATCATGCAAGTTTGCGTACGTGGAATTGATGGCGAGCTTCGCGTCTTGACCAAACACACAAATGCACCTTCAACGTGTAAATTGTTCACGAAACCGTGAAATTGCAAAAATAAAAAAAAATTTATTCAAGACAGGTAGCACAGCAAACTTGTGATTATTTTTAATTATTCAAAAATACTCCCCAGTTGCAGTCATTTGCATAAATTACTAAATGCATGTCACATCCAGGAATGCAGTGCCTCCATGGCGGTCATATTCCTGTCAAATGCAACATTGTTGCGTGCTGGGTCGTCTTCAAATTCAGTTTTGACAAAAATGCAGCAGCTGCTATTTGGTTCAGACAATTATTACGCTGCTGACAGATTTACTCCGCTCTTAGAAATGCGTTCGCTTCGAAATTAGGGAGACTTGCAACGCTGCAAACACAGATTCCTCGGGAATGATTCCAGGAAAATTGTATTTTCGATGGAGGACTCATTTTGGCACATGAGCCCGCGCTAATTTTGGACCCGGGGACACTTCTCTGGTATAACGTGTTTTTGTGTTAAGAATTTCGTCAGAAATACTATAAAATTTACTTTAAATTTTTACAAAATTTTGTTTAATTTTGAAAATTTTAATTAAAAATGTTAAATTGAACAAGGGACAAAACTCGACAAAATAATGAAAACTTTCAAAAGCTATCTTTCCCCTCCTGAAAGCTGCTCATTCAAGATCATTACTTCCCCTCCATATGATCGAACAGCACTCTGTCATACGCTTGTAATTCAATTTCAAATGATTGGTGCGACACTGATTTCCTCAAATGGAGCCAAGGAAAACTCGAAGAAAAACAAAAGCACTGCATCGAGTGCTGCAACGAGGTCATGCACTTCTATGGATTTCCAATGAAATTTATTGTTAATCTCTTCATATTCCTCGAAGAAACGAAAAGGCACTTCCTGGTTACATGACTAGTCGCCATACAAGACCCAATTCGATGCTTTACCAGAATTAAGCGATTTAGTTAAATTTAAATAGACCTGAAATGAATAAATTTCGATTTTCTCCACTTGGACAAAGAATAAAATTCGTCTTGAGTGGGTTTGAATGTTCCTCTCGATTCTGTTTTATCATCATCTTGGATCTGCAAGAATTCGTGCCAGTTTGGTCCCATGATGGCGTGCCTTTCCAGGCAGTAGAAAGATTTCGTTCAAGGATTTTGTGTAGAGAACTTGTTTTTCGGAATTTCATTTCTTAAACCCGAAACCTTTAAGATGAATTTGTGCGTCAATTCCAGTACCCGAGAACCCTCTAGTGTTTCCAGCCCCTGATTAAATCAAACTCAAGTTAGTACCGAGTAACACGGAAAATAAAGAATCCCATTTGCTCTTGTTTCCTTGAAATTTATTTTGATTTTATTTTAGTAACCTGCTATAATTCATACCCTCAACATGGAAACGTGGCTGTTATGGTACTAGTAGCATGTCAAAAGTTCTTGTTTATGGCGTGTACTTGATGTGAGATATCGTGTCGATTTACCTTGTTACACCCTGATTAATTGCAACGGAAGTTTGCGTGATTTTAACTACAAGCCACTGGTTCTCCAAGATACAATTATTTCTTACTGATTTCCATCACAAAATCAAGCTTAAATCCCCTACAACCCGCAGTCTTTAAAATTTCCTTCAGAATCTTCCATTTGGTCCCAAAATGGAGATCAACAAAAAAATCCTCTTGATTTCCTTAAATGACTGCGGAAGGAGTTAAACAAACATCCTGTTAATTCGAGGCAGTTAAGGTGAGTGTTATTTAACAGTTATGTGACACTAAAACCGATTCGTTAAACGGTTATGTTTTATTTATGAAAAACACTTAACCACAAAAGCAAACAAACAAAATGAAATGAAATGAAATGAAATGATATGATATGTACATTCGGTTGTGGTAGAATCAACACTACCATCGTGATGATGAACACAATCAAATCGTGTTCCGTGCTAAAGGCAAATGATCTAACCAAATTCCATACAAACACAAACACTCAATGGTACTCAATGAAAATCAACAGCTAGTACAAACACCATAAGTGAAATTTCGTACATCGTTACATTTTGTTTTTGTTACAATTGTAATTGTAATTTTTGTCGATTACATCAATCGAATTGTCAATAAAACGAAACTCGAATCACGTCATAAATGTTACATGTATGACGTAATAAAAATCAATTAAATGTGAACTACTGCCATTCACCTGGAAGCTGAAACTCATAAATACGAAATCAGGGGGAGCTGGGTGAGCTTGGAGCTTCCATTTTCGAACTTGATCCACTTTCAAGCTGCACTTACCTATTCATTCCAAGTGCGGCAGATGGGTGAATATGAATCGTATGTTAATAATTTTGGAATATTTAAATAAAAAACTATAAAAATTTTTATTAGAAACGATTATCAATGAATTCTGGAGGAAATTCAATTCAAACCACAATAAAATGATGGAAAACGATTGAAACTTTGATGGGAAATGAAATTTAGACAAATAATTATAATTTAGTGGTAATTAATTGGTTAGGAAGCGACAAAATCAAGTGCAAAGGGGACGATTTTAAACATTCTCCAGAGTTCGCCTTTATAGCCCAATCCATAAAGATAATCAGCTGTAATAACTAACGTTTTATGGTGATTTTATAGATCATAAAAGTAACAGTAGCAAACATAACATTTACGAGGTGTTAAATTGAAAGGAAACATTCCAACGAAACATTGTCCTGTTTATCCTGTTTATCCTATATGTGGTTGCTAATTTTAAAAGGTCAATAAAACCGGCCGTAATTGATAAGAGGGCAGTTTTGTGAGTCATAAAGTAGTTCATAAAATTTTGGATATCTTTCACAGCATTTTTCAATTGACACTTTCGTTTTCTTATAACTTGAAATTCTTTGCATATTGAAAAATGTATTTTTATTCATTTAGTTTTTCATAAAATCTGCAACTGACAATTTCGAGTGGCGATTCAACCAATTCAACTTGTCCATTCCATAATTTTATGGCAGAAATTATTTTTAGTATTATTGGTTGGTTTTATGGCACGTTTCCTTGTAATAAATATTTACGATGTTGTATATACGATACGAAGATGTTTTGGACAGTAGCTTAATAATCCCAAACCCGTTCCAGTTAACATTTTGTATTCAAAGAATCTCGTCTGAATTATTGGTGGGATTTGGGAAGGAATACAATTTCAAAGATGTGCTCCATTGTAACTCGTTCGGTTAAGACGAATAATGTTTTATTCAAATTCGGTTGGATAAAGGGGATAAATGTAGACCCGAAAAAGGGCTATAAATCACGGGTTTGGGGGAGATGTATTTGTATTAGATGTATATCTTGTATGAAAGGGGGAAAACCAATAAACGTAGATATAGTCAGGGAGGAAATTTCTTTATTAATTTTAATTTTTAATTCAAAACTTTTTTGGTTTTTTCGATATATAGCGCTACGGATGGAATCAAATAAATTTTGCTGCTTTAACCAAACAAAATTTGAACATTTCTGAGTAAGAAAAACCATTTAATCTGGTTATAAATTTAGATAAGAGAAGTCTTTCAGACACCTGTATAAATTGTGTGAGGTGATTGTATGGATATAGGTATTTATCTACAACAAGTTCCACAGATTAATGTTGTAAATTTGAGTCTTTTGGTAAACAAATACAAGTTCCTTCTTTGGAATATTAAATGACAGTCCAGAAATTGTGTTTATTTAAAAGATTCAAGCATTAAAATTTTAGTTGTTATCGATACACTGAGATAATCCGGAATAGAAACCCACTGACTGTTCTTTGTTTAAACAACTTTCCGCAAGCTGAACCGTTTTTGAACTTAACAAAAATTTAAAACGAATTTTATGATTTACAACGGATCCAGTTTTTTGATAAGCAAAATAACCGAAAAACATATGAATGATGGGCAAATATAAAAACGCCATAAAAGCAAAATTTAATTTTTCATATTTTATTCGAAAAAAATATATATTTCTGGCGCACCTTTCAATAAATTACAATAAAAATATTTGATTTTGTATATTTTCACATTTTCTCATGTTTTCAATCAATAATTAAGTCAGTATCATGACTGTTTTTGGTATCATGAAGAAAACACCTTCGCATAATTTCCATTCATTTCGCTTTATTTCGAAACTCGATGATTTCTTGTTAATAAAAGTTGATTAATTTTCCGAGGTGAACCAAACAGAATCGAACTTAATTGGAAGAAGCCACGAAATTTTTCGTTTCCAATCACCCTGTGATGGAATGACCCATTCCGCCATGTTGGATTCGTGTGAACGAGAATGGTCCTTTCTTCCCTTGGGCGTGTGGCTTAATTCTCGGAATCCAGAAGAAATGCCGTAAAAATGGCGTCAAATGTGTTTTTGATTTCGCCATAAAACGACTTCCATCCGGGTCGGTTACGTCAAAAATTTCCCATCTGTCAGTTAATGTTTTATGTGAGAAAATCTCTCAGTGACATTTACGAGCAACTTTTACGACCCGTTTTATAGCTAATTCAAATACCCGACCGACATGTTTCGAATAGGGCAACCCTAATTGCCGGAATTGAAACGAACTGGTTGCACCGCAAGCCTCACTCTCAGTCTAGACTGGATTTTACGACATTTTTATTGGTTCTTTTTATTTTTTATCACTTTAAAAGTCGTTTTAATTAAATTTTATTTTATTTTAAACGTTTTAACACTTTACCAGTGCTGGCACGTGGGCGGGGTGTATTTTATTCGGATTTATTTCAACGAAATTTTCTCGTCCTTGTGAAGAGAGCTTTTATTTTTGGACAGAAAATTTTCAACATTTCTCTCAAGGGTTGTTGACTTTCATCTGCATTTTTTAATGATCTTTTTTTATAATTTTCAAAATTTTGGAAGGATGCAAGCAATTAACCTGATATCACGTCAAATTGAAACAAGAGGCATAAACATGAAGTATAGTCTCATTTCACTTAATTCAAGCTTACAAAATGTTAGTAAGGTCTAAAATGTCCCTAATTACAAGAATTAAAATGCAAAAATGTTCATATTTTCAAATATATCGTTGTAATCGTTGTCAGAATAGTGACGGATCCATACCTGAATCTGCACGTAGATCAATCTGTAACTATTTTCCACTGAATTTTCAATTAATTTTATATTAAAATCACTATTTCCAGACACTTTTCATTCCCCGAATTCCCTTTAACCACTCACATTTCATATAATTTTCCACAAAACTTATTCACTTTTGACTTTTCCGAAGCACATCACTCGCGAAAATTAATAGGGAACATTTTGCCCCATTTCACCCATCGCACCACAACCCGAACTCATGCAAACTTCACAGTCGAATGCACAAAACTGAATTTGAAAAATCAAATTTCTTAAGCCGTTCCTTGCGAAACACAAAAACCTTATGACCTCCAAAACGCACCATCTGAGAAAATTACAAAAACCCTACAACCCTAATTTAGGCATTCTTCCAGACGTTTTTAAAAGAAAATAAAAGAAATGCATGCAACAAACGGGAAGGTCATAAAACAAAAATGTTCGATAGATGAAAATAAAATAATAAAAAACGACAAAAATCCAAGAAAGCAATTTTGAAAATATGAATTCATATTTTTCAAAGTCATAAAAAATATGTGAAAAGAACCTTGAAGGTTTTTTGTGGGTTCGAAATTAGTTACGCCACTGACAAGACGAACACAAACAAGTCGAAGGAAGGAACCCTTTACGGGGTTGGGTGCTTTATGCAGAAATGCATCCCTGAAAGGCATAAAAATTTATTTTTTTAAAAAACTAAAAATATTCCCAAATAACCTTGAAGGCATTTAACGTAACCTTAACCGTAACCTTTCTTCAATTTCGACATTGAAAATTATGATTTGTGACACATTTGCGACACGAATCACATTCGGACAGGTTACATTGTAATGGATGTAATATTCATAATTCATATTCGTCCTTGACCGGAAATGGTAATCACCGCTTCACCTTGTTTCGGCCAGGTTCGGTTGCCCTCAAACGAAAACATTCCCTTCGAGGTTTTTTAGGTTTCTTCAGTTTTTTTCGGGATTCAAGGCGTTTTGCATTTATGAGATTATGTAGGTATCCTTGAAATTCATAATTTTTACATTTTTTACTGTGTGTCCTTCAAGGATGAGTCCTTGCGGCAGGTGGAATTTCAAAATAGTTTTAGTAATTAATTTTAAGTATTGAGCAAACCACAAGTGGATAAATCAACTTGCATATCGAATGGCATCAAAACCAAAAATCAAGAAAAATTAAAAATCAATAATTTATTGAACTTTTGTCCACATGCTGTTAGTGAATTAGCCAATTCGTACCGAACGTATCCACTTTGGAAAACATTTCCGTACAAATTTATGCCTTTGAAAAACCACAGAATTGTTGCAGTCATATATGCATGACCAAGAGGTTTGTGATGGTGCTATGGTCAAGCTCGAATGAATTTTAACTTTCAGGTTACAGTGGTTAGGTCTGATTTAGATCGTGCTAAGAGTGGACCACTATATAAGGTAGAACACCTCCACAGGCTGGACCACTGACCAGTTATTTATGGTTGCAATCTATTTATTCATGGCGATAGTGGTCGAGTACACGTTGTTCAATGGGGAATGAATAAAATGGCGATAAAATTCATTCCTTCCCTCGTACCAGAGACTGCCTCTTGAAATTGCATTACGATGACCTGAGATTGTCTTAAAAATAGATCCGACAGACTTTCGATACGACGTGGAATGACCTGTAGTCGTTCAATTCGATTCACGATGTGTTAAAGGTTATTTTACGAGCTTTTGACACTGAATCATGGGGCAATTTTGTACACTTGGAATCGTTTAATACATTACTGGATTTAATTGAGCTATTTGCAGGAAAACGAAGAAGTCCGTTTGCAGTCTGTCGCGTAATCTTAGAGTCTTTTCAATTATCATGATTAGAAATAATGGAAATTTCACATTCACTGGAGTAAAAACTTAATGACATTATTCACTTCTGATAAAACACAAATTACCCCCTGAAATTGGCTTAAAATGACGCGGAAATGAATGTCACAGAAGAAATCCATTTTTTGTGATTAAATTATGATAAATATGACAAACGAGCCGGAATTGTAATTTGTATTATCCATCATAAATAAGAAAAAACTAAATTAGGGGCAAAAGTGACCTGCACTAAAGTTAATGATTAAAGAACGAACCCTCATACCATTAGGTATGGAACACAAATGACCACATCTCGACTAAAGTAATTTTGATTAAAAATGCATTCCATCTAACCGTTTTATTAGATAAACCCTCATGTAATGCAGTTAACCAATTAATAACTTAATTCCCCCGAGGGATGTCCCCCGAGCCAACCAATGAACGAAGGAGAAATTTCCCAAAAAACTTTTCTAATTTAATAAAATTTCAAAAGAAAAAATAATTTTAATTGAGAACTTCAATCCCATTTCATTCCGTTCCGTTTCCCTTCCATTCCATTCCAAACACACAATATAAATAATTCCTTTTTGTTAATATGCATATTTCACTTTAGAAAAGTTTTCGTATAAAACCCAACCCCAAGTGAAACCCGGATCCAACCCTGCTGGATTTGCTGACACATGACAGTAGGCAAACAGTTATCCTTAAATCCTTGTAAAGTCACATGTGCACAAACACACATACATGCATATAGTTGTTTGTGTTTAATTACATTAAAAAGTAGAACCACCCTGTAATTCCATTCATTGCCTCCAGCAAAACCCGCTTGTATCTCTCTATAATTACATTTTCGCTTCTTCATCCATTCATCCCGGTAATCCCGGACCCGGATCCAACGAGGAGATGGATAACATCCACAGTTGGCTTAAAGCAAACAATATTCCCCCCACTGGCATAGTTTAAACAAGAAGGGGATGAATATTTCACCCTTCATCTAATGCTCTTGTCTCATTATCAACATACACCAGGAATACAACCCTAAAAGATTTATTCGCCATCATTTCATGTAGTTACAAGTTCACGTATCACTTTATTTCCAAAAAGGATATTTTTTGTCCTGTTCGTAAAAAAATCCTTAAAAGGGTGTTTTATTAATTTTTTACTTTTGTTCCTTTCATATATTTACGAGTTGAAAAGGATTAAAACGTGAATTATTGGAATCAACCATTGGTGACTCAATTTAAGGGATGTTTTTTGTCGTTGGATTTTCTTGACATTTATTACCCTGTGATAAGCAAAAATATATCCTTGTGTTATCAGATGAACTATAAATATACTACTCAAGTGAAAGCTTTGTGGAAAATTTGCTGAAGTTTGCACAAATACAAATACAAACACATGACCAAAAATAGTTCCTTCATTATTTACACGATTACAGATACAGGGTGAAGTGGATGAATATTGGAAACGTATCAATATCTCGTGATAATTTAGATAAAATCTTTTTTGAATTTATTGTATAACAGATAATCTGTAGTTGATGTTAAGGACACTACATTTTCAAGGAAACAATTACTGCTTTGATTTACATTCAAGAAATGTTTGGACGGCAAAAAGGAAAAAAAACCGGAAAAATGAAGAACTTCCGGTTGGTTGGGTTCGACATCCTGGAGCGTCACATTTCCATATGAATTCGTATCCCATCCAATATACGTTTAGCGCTTAGTTTTGAAAGCTGATTTGGAAAAAGCTCAGGATGTGCCATAAAGGGATGATATCGGAAATTGCTGCTGGCGATTGAATTTTTCCAGTCTCGATCCTTTTGCGGACTGGAAGGTTTTTCTGGGGGTTCACTGTTTTCGTATTTACGTATATTCGTATGCATATAACTCTCTTGAGGATTAGACCTATTGTATGGTGTTATCTCTGGTAAAGTTTTCAACTCACTTTTGTCGATTTTTTATTTTTACAATCTTCCCTTTCATGCACACATTCGAGGGACGATAGAGCTGTGTTGCTGGCAATCTAGTAAATCTTATAAATTATTGTTCGTATTATGGTATCATGAACGTTCTATCTGACGCCACTGTAGCTTGTACCCTGTACCATGTAGGAGATATCTACCTATATACATTATAGCATGTGCTAAAGGGCTTTCGTGTATAGCACTTTGAATATCTTCTCGCCTGGAGTGTTTATTGGTGATAAGCGTGTCGTAAAGAAGTTGGTGTTCGGGTTCGGGTTCTGGTTCTGCTTTGGCTTTTGCTTCTGCTTTGGTGCAAAAGTCCCTTTGGGTATTAATTAAATGCATCCCTAGCAATTTGTGCTGAATTTTGATAGTGCTCGTTTAATTGCTGGTAGTTCATAATTGTTGGCTTGAGATTTGTGAGTTTTACCATTTTATTAAGATATGTTTAAATTTTATCTGTTCGAGGCACTGCACTTTGAGGAATTTTCGTTCTACGTGTTACATTAGTTGGGGCAACAGTTGAGGGAGACTTCTGACGCCGTAAAACATGTCGTTGTCTACGAGTTCCATCAACTTGAATTATTACTTCTCATTTAACTTAGTTATTAGACAGTAGTATTTTTAATAGGACACCTTATTCGGGACCAAACTTCTTTTTACTTGTTTATGAAAATTAGTCGTGCTTTACGAGGACTTTCTCGTGATAATTTTTAATACAAATTATTTGCCTGCAAATTTGTATCACTAATAACTATAGAAGTTGCTGATGTCATATAGATATTCCTTGAACACAACGCCAGGCAGCTGCAATCCATCAAAATCCCTCTCCCATCAAACTGACAGCGTTCTTTCAAAGGCACCAGGGATACGAGAAATATTCACTTTCTCTTTCTCTTTCAATCTGCTTTTATCACTCTGTTTTTCTTCTTTCGAATCATTTTTTTCTCTATCTGCCAACTGGAAACAATGTATTTCCCACTCTCTTCATTTCATGAAACCGGTTTCTCTAAATTCGCTCTTTGATTAATCACTCGTGAGAGAGGCGACGTAAGATGGCCGCCTTCTGTCACTTAAATGGTTGCTCCCAGTTTTGTCTCTCACATCTTCTCTATGGGATACACAAATCTGGTAAGGTTGTCCTCTCTCACTTTTTGTCGCAATACTCATTGTTTGTAAGCAGTGTTGTTTAATTTTTCTCAGTTTTGCAATTAATTAGGTTATTATGAAATAGTTTACATTTGTTAATTTAATAATACTGGCCTTAATTTTCCTAAGAGAAGCCACATAAATTGTGCCTTTACTTTTAATGCATGAGAGAGACACTAGATGAGAGTCCCTCCCAATATGAGAAATCTTGAGTGGATCCGCCATTTGCTTCATACAAAGCTCATCAAAATGGAAGCTCTCTGGTGTGGAGCACACCCAGTGGAACCATGGAGACTTCATAAACTAGTTTGTGAAAGAGAAGGAACTAATCGTCGTGTCCCGTTTTGACGAGTTCTCTCAATTTCGGCAGAGTTTCTCTTAAACATAAATTGAAATTACTAGTAAATAATATAATAGTAGAGTAAGTAATATAGTAAATGGAAATCCATATCTCACAGTTCATTTATTAATACTATAACTGCTCTACCTTGAAAATAAAGCTGGTCTAAGATCTTAGCAGGTCGATCGAGTAACCGGTTTATGAACGAGATAGAATATCTTTTTCTTGTCCTTAGAGAATGCTTCCTAAAGAAAAGCAGGGTGGAGACACTATACCTACTCAAGGTTAGTCAAATTAATAAGTATTACCTAACATACCTACATTATAAACTTTGCATTTAAGTACTTATATCACTTTGATTTGAATTCACCATCAAAGTAGGCTGGTCATATATGGCAGCGGACAGAGTTATCCATCAATTGGCAGGAGTAAGTACTGACTGGATAAACCTGTTTATGAAAGCCATGAGCATCTGTCATATGTCTCTTTCTCCCTTCTGTTCTCTCTCTCTCTCTACAACCATTTCCAGAAAAAAGTTTTATAATTTAAATTTACATACAGATGCTGAGATGAAATTAATGATCTAATTGTTACAGTCGAACCTGGATAAGAGAGAGTTCAAGGGACCGCAATCTCTTTTCCGCTTATGGAGTTTTCTCACTAGCCCGAGTTTCTAGCTTATAGTGATGAATAATGACGGAGTCAGGCAAATACCTACTCTCACTCAAAGAGTTTTCTCGCTTACCCAGTCCTGAGTTTTCCAGGATCGACCGTACTTGTCAACAACTTTGACTCCGCAACCATATTGAAGCAGAATTGAACAATTGTTGTTGAAAAATTAAAAATAGTTTAGTTTCCTGATCAAATGCAAATCCCTTTAAAACTCAAAATGACTCCGCAAAAGAAGAATCAAGAGAGACTTATTATAATTTTGTCCTTATTTGCATTTTGAGACCAACTTTATGTCCATCAAATTTTGAAAACCACAATTCATTCCCTTCCTTATCCTCACAACCACCAACCCTCGAACCATCAATTCGAAACGAAACTTTTCTCTCTCTTCCGTAATGTCCTGCTGAGCTTCCGAAATCCATTCCCATTCCTACCCTGCATCACAATTCACTTCCTTCCTCTCAGTTGATTTATGTCCCTGTAATGGAGTCGCTTCACATTTTAAGGGAGGGTTCAAAGTCACTTTTCTTTCATTTATTTATTTATTTATATTTTTCCATTTTTATTTTTCCTTTCAAACTTTCACGACATCCCCCCAGATTCCGCCATTCCCTCATCAACGACTCAATGAAATTTTTCCAAATTTTTTCCTGTGAACCTATAATTTATTTGACATGGTCACGAAGTGGATTTACTCACGGGTCTCCAACCCATACGTAACTGTTTATTTATATCCAGCATTTTTACGTAACTTGAACATTTTCACTTTTTGACTTTTTCATCGCTTATACATACATCTACTACATGTTATAGGTATCGTAGCTCCAAAAGAAATGCTTTTAATCACATCAACCAACAAACAAAAACATGGCGACCGTACGAGTAACAGAAAACCTCCATTTAGGTTAATAAATTTTCCTGGAGGTTAAGGCGAACTTTGTTATTCGAACTTAATGGAAGGAACGGTGTGTGTAAGTGATACCTGGAAATTTATATTTTCACGTGTTGAGAAAACTTGAAGAAACTGAAAAAGTTTGAGAAGTTATTTCATTTGTAGTGTTGTAATTTCCGAATTAGAAACGTGTAAATCACCCGTCAACGTTCAGTTCGAAACGGATTCCGCCATATTTCTTTTTGTTTTTGTTGTTATTGTTGTTTTGGAACGGACAAACCCAGCAAACCCAACAAAACCCACCATGTTTTCGTGTATGAAATGAATTTATGTTTTAGCTAAAATCAAACAATCTCTTGCATGCATGATTTGTCGCAATACATTTAAGTTGTTCTACAAATTTCCACGTTGTGTTGATTAAAGGACATTTGCCACAATGTGACCGTGCTTTGCTGTGCAAATCGTATTACTAACATTCCAGACATTTTTGATTTATTTCATGCTACAATTGTCTAACTTTGCTGCAGATATTCGCATGAATTAGTGCAACATTTTGATTTGTTGCGTTTTGATTGTGAGGCGATAAATTCAAACAGGAGTGAAAACGAATAAGTGGGAATGAGATACTCGCCATGTTTTTGTGTTTTTCTATATTTGCAATATTCATGTCAAGATGGCGTTGGACTACAATTGAGGAATTACGAGCAAACGCGATTTGAAATGGAGATGGCGTTGCCTTCCACTCCTCAGATATATGTGGGAACATGGAAGGAAAAGAAAATGTGCTCGTGATAGTTCAGTGGTCAGAGCATCTGCCCGGGAGCGGAAGACCATTCCATGTGCCACACCTCATATTTGGCGGTGTTATTTTGAATTCGTTCGAACGGGGCAAACTAAAATTTATCAATTTTCAGATATTGCTCCACAGATGGCAGATGACTGCACTACTAGGTATGTGCCATATTTCATTAGAAAGGCGAGATAACTGTAATATAATAGTAATAAATTTAAGTGAGTTTTGAGATAAAGAAACCGGTAACTTCAAGATAAAACTTCGTGATGAATGTGTCACTATCGCAAACCGCCGCGAACGGACATTTGTTATGTATGACGCGAAACTGGACTGTTACCCAATAGAGGGCATTACTTAAAGTAAAAAATTCGTTTTTTCGATAAGAAGAATTTTTTAATTACAAAAGAATCCAATCACTTCAGCCTCGCTCCCCGATCCCTTTAGCAACTTTATCCGAGCTCATAATCATTTCTCCATGTTTCATTCACGTTTCCGCCTACATTTCACTTATTTATTGCAACAAACTTTATGTGGAACGTGAATTATAGGCACATTGGTACGAGCTATACTATATTCTTGTATCTCCTTAGCTCCTCGACACGAATGGTGGTATCATGATATGAACTCAGAGTGGGCTTGTCTGGTGCTAGAGGTTGGATGTTTTTGTAAAATATGCATTACACGTTTACATCGTTTACAGCTCATGTTTCCAAGAGTTTTGTACATCCAAGATGCCATAAAGTTTAGTGGAACGTCTTGCTCGTCTTCCTCTTATGCCTCGATACTCGTCGTTTTGGCTTGGATTGTGTGTAAAGTGTGCGACGTCTTAAATATTGAAATGAGTGTCTTACATGTTGAACTACGTATACGAAAGCTTCATTGCGGTTTTATTGTGCAATAATACTTCACATTCTTAAATTGGATTGAGAAACTATTTTTATTTTTATGTCTTAATGTTGAGAGTCAACTTTGAGTCTCTTCTTCTACGTTATAGTAACTGTACGTTTCATGCTGCAGGTAGGTACCTACAACTTCCAGTTAAATCTTGATCTTAAACTTGATATTATAGAAACAGTAGGAATTTGTAAATCCTATTAAACACGTGCATTTTCTGTAGCTTTTCGTTTCTTAAATTCAATTTTGATATGGAAAAAATTTAATTAACTTTGATTAATAGTATGAACCCTTTAATTTTTGGTTGAAAAATTCCTCAAAAATCATTTCCTGGTTTTTCTGCATTGCATGTTTCATCATTTTCAAGTGAAGAACTCATCTTGTTTCTGATAAAACGAATCCATCTCAAAGAGGATGTACGTCTTCAGGTGCAGAATTTTTTCTACAATCATTTTGCAGGTGAACAACATCCACAAAACCTGGAATCTTGGCCTTGATTCGATGCCTTTTGATCAAGATGCATGTCGCCGACGAAAGCCATTGAAAACGATTTTTTCCCATTTTATTTTTCGGAAACTTTCAGTCCCTTCCTCATTTTCATTTTAAATTTTAAACATTTTTTCTCTTGCGTTTGAGGTATTTTTGACATCATCTCAGTCTCGTCCATCTTCAGATTCGTGGGAATGTTTTCGTCGAATCCATCATGACTTCAAGGAAATATTTCAAGTTGAAAGCATTTTGTTTGTTCTTTCATTCGAAAATAATTTTCAAAAACAAATTTCTGCTGCAAGTTTCCGAAGAAAGTTTGAAAAATGTAGGCGCAAACGGCACTATTTTGACACCGTCAACTGTTATTTGGAATAAACACTAAATTAACGTCCCAAATTGAGCTTTGTCACTTTCAAAGACATTTTCAATAACCACAGTAACAAAATTTTAAAAATTCCACTCATGGGAAACCGTGAAATCCACTTGAACTTGACTTTTCTTCGGATTTATTGCTTTGTGGATTGTGGAACCTGCAAAACGACCTTAATTTCGAATTCATTCAATATCTTTTGATTATTTTTTTATCTAACATTTTATAGGCGATAAGAAAACAATCTACAAACTAATGAGTTGAATAAAATCAAAAATTTATGATTTTTTCAACAAATTTAAGAAATAGAAAACTTCAGGGTGTCCAGTTTTTGTTATTTTTACGAAAATTAAGAAATTAGTCTCCAGCAAAGCTACAAATTTTATATTTTTGGAATAATTTTCTGAATGTTTTGTGTAATCAAAGTGGAGGAAATGGATTTTTTTATTCTAGTTTCATAGAAAAAGTGTCTTAACTCGTGGAACTACGCTTGATTATTCGGATTTCCACATTCAAATTTCAATTTTTAACTAAATTTGAATTTAATACATTCAACTAGAATTCAAAAATTTGGTTTTTCGTTGGTGAATTGTGCATTTTGAGAGCCACTCAACGTCTTGTTGATTGAGTGTCCAAGTTATTCCAATTATCAGAAGTCACTAATGTGTGTAAGAGCTGATTTTGTGTCACAAACATGACAAGAATTCCGTAACAAATCACGTTTTCCAGAGTAAAACGTAAAGTGGGACGCATTCCCTGCACTTGGATCCACCTTCTCAATGCACTCCAGGTGAAATATTTCACGATTCTATTTAGTGGCAGTGCTTCATTAAGATAAATTAAACAGATAAAAAAATGAAACTTAAAAAAATATGTCCACAATAAATCATTTTCCACTTCGAAATACAAAAATCCAGATAAATAAAATCGAGCCCTGTTTGCGGTCGAAAGCTTCGTAAATTGCATTCCACAAAAACAAAATATGTGGAACGTGAATTTATGGAATTTGTTTTATAGAATTGAAAAATGAAAAAAAATTTAAAATAATTCAATGAATAAAATTTATTTTAAATGCAACAAAATGCATTTCGCAAAAATTAAAATTGCAAATTAAATTGGAAAAATAAATAATTTTTTAAAAATTATTTGCAATAAATTAAATTAAGTGAACAATTTTTCTGACATCCTTTCTGATGTGGGAAATTCATTTAATTTTATTTATTCACTAAATAATTTACAAGCAAATTTAATTTTGGGAAGAAACGAGGAAGGACTCTTTCATTTGCATGTTCAGTGACTGTGTTTCATGAAAATAATTTTTCCCATTTAATTAATTTATTCAACACTTAAATGCGAATCTTCTTAACACCTTTTTTGTGACTTTTGGCAATTAACAAGACAGTGTCACTTAAAATTCAATAAATTTAATTTTCTTACTTTCAGCTCATGTTGGAAATGTTGTTAGAAATTAAAGTCACAAAATGATGACGAAAACTTTGAGATATTTAAGATGCTTCACAGTTGCCTGGTGTCAAGGAATTTCTTATGAATAACTTCAGAAATCTGGAATTTATTAGTCCCTCAAGAAATCTTATCAGAATTCCCGTTGAAGGGCAGATAACATTTAGAAAGTCAAACACATTTCCAAATTTGAATAACTCAAAAAATCTATTTTAGGAAAACTGAAGATTGGATTTGAAGAAAAACTTAAACTCGCAATGGAAGTTGAAAGACACCTACAAATTTTGAAGAAAATTTTCTTTGTATACCGCCACGTTGACATCTTAAAATACACGTTTGCATATGACGTAGAAGTAATTTACGTTAACATTAAGACTAACGCGCGTCAAAATATTTTTTAATAGAATCTACGACTTTAGCTGGCAGTAAACCAATCGACGAACCACACTGTGGTCTTGTAAGAAGTTTGCCTTGTATCTTGTGTTGTTCTTAAGATGGAGTAAAATATCCGCTTCATGTCATGGCAATAACTCTATGACACCATCAGTGACTCTAGTAGCTTTGAGACGACCCATAAATATAATTGACTGGTGCATGGTTTAGAGGAATAAATTTTCGTTGGACTGTAACCGGACTGTAACACCTTCCCTGGTCTGGGTTTCGTGCCAACCTGGATCAGGTTTTGTTTATGATACAAAACCCGAGAAGTCCTACAAAGCGTGAATATTAATCGAGAGATAAAATAAACGAGCACTCACTGAGAACACATTCAACGTGGGCTTGTTGGATGAGGTCACTCACATTTGGATGGAACATAGAAAATTTTTGCGCCACATATTCAAGCTACAGGCATATAGGTATCTAACCTGAACAAGCCTGAATGCCTAAAGAGATGTCAAATATTTTATCACTTGTTACCGACCATCAGAGGGAGAAATGTGACCCGAAATTGAATATTCAAATGATTTGATGGTATCAGACACTTAAAATCGAATTGAGTAGAAACGATTGGGAAGTAGATTCTCTATAGAATTTGTATTTGTATTGTATGTATTGTTCATTAAATCCGTATCAATTGATCGTCAATACAAATTTACGACACACAAATGTGATCGTTAAGGCAATTCCACAAAGTGATCAAAGCTCAATAAAATTCGTGTAAATGCTGAATTATGAAGCACTTAATTCGATTTGCTTGTATTGGGGTACAATAGTAAGTCAATAAGGGTACAATTTTGTTTTGTTTGTGATTCTTGGTTTTGTATTTACATATCCGGTGTTTGCAACATTCGTCATACTAAAATAAACACTTCGAAAGGGCACAAACCCAGCATTTTCTTCTACGGAAAATACCAACACGCTATACCTGAATCAATTCTTGACTTTCATGGCGTTTTTATCCGCCATTTAAATCCGGGAGGAGAATGTCACAAATGTCAAAACCACATTCGTGTCAAATGTGAGTTTCACATAATTAATGGTGGTACAACCTTGCCTTATGCTAATTGAATTTCGGTGTCAAAAACTGAACCAAACCCAAACAACACCTGAACACTTTGTATATACTGTGCCGAATTCATGTTATTCCATTTTGTTGTCCTTAAGGATCTGTAATTCAGGAGTCATCTGGATTAGACGTTTCTAACGGATTTCATGATTTATGCACTTCGTGTGCATTTTGGGTAAGTAATGCTGATGAGAATTTCATTAACATGCAAGTGACATGCAAGTGAAGTGTTCAAGATGTCCTTAAAGGGGAAGAGTGTCTTGTTAAAAAACCATTCCTACAATTTCCGAAAGCAAAAATCTCTCTTATTATGTCTTTTTAGGGAAATTTAAAAATTTTGAAAATTTTCCTAGTTACATCGATTTTAATATATTGAAAACATAAGCCAGGTGGGTTAACTTTTAACCCAATATCTCGAGTCCTATTTATCCAATCGACTTCAAATTTACTACATACTTCCAAAATATATCTTTTAGTTATATGGGTTAATTTTGAAAACAAAAACTTTGAAAATAATTTTTTTCTGTTTTCTGATGAAAATCGTTTCCTTGAGACCCTAAATTTCAATGATCGTGTTCAAATGTTCGTTATTCCGTGAATTTTCAAAGTTTTCTTATGAAAATAATTTTGTGTATTAGAAAGATATTATTTAATAATTTCCAGAAGAAATTGTTTTATTTCTTTTAGTCATTTTGTGTTTATTAGATTTTGAAGAAATTTTGAGTAATTATAAATCATGAAGCAAAATGTAACTTGTTCTTGTACCCAACTGTCTGAGAGCAATTTTGCTTCATTTATTGAATTTAAATGTGCACCAGGGGTTAAAAATCATCCTTCGCTAATTACTCACAAATCAATGAACTGAAGAGGTATAGAATCCTTCGAACAAGTACACCTACAGAGTTGACTGACAGACTTTTAATGATTGTAATTAATTAGCTACTAATATTTTTTGAATAATTAACTTAACCAATTCAAGGTTCAATCATTTAGAGTTATTCGAAGTAATTAGTTTCTCCTGTAATTACACGAAAACAATACGAAAAATGCGATGAAACCAGAATTATCTTAATGCCACTGCATCACGCAGGTTTAGGTTCGTGCCTACGCAATTGTAGGTACTTGCTAATATTAATAAATTCTCACCTACCATCAAGCGTTTACACTTAACGACTTTAACGTGCACTGCAATTTTCCCTCACCTGGAAAAGAAAATTGAATTCACGTTTTCCAATAAGAAAATGAACGGCATGTCAGCCATTTTGCGCTTCTCACTCATTGTCCTATTGTGACGCAGCATAAATTGTTGCACGTGCAATTCGTCACTGACATGCCTCTGGAGGTGAATCGTAATTTAAATTCCTGTTAGGTGATACAGAAACATTGTAAGAAAATTCTTAATGAAATTCATAAGAAAACTCTTAAGGAAAATGGGTTAAACACAAATGAGTTATTGTCCAAATGGTACCACCCAAATTTCCTCCCTGGATCCAGGGGTGCTAACGTGCCCCAATTTAGCATATTTTACACAAATTAGAATAATGCAAATTACGCGATTTTCTTATTTCAAGAAAATCGTTAAACGAGCACAAAATTGCACTTATGACCGCCATCAATTGTCGTTAAGTTTTAATGAAGCGAATAAATTTGTTAAAATAAAAAAATTCATTTTTCCCCCCTTCCATCTCGCTCTTGCCTTTTGGGTTATTCCACACTTCCGTCCAAAGTTTATGTAATTTAATCGAGAAATTATGCAAATTACGCAATTTTCTTAACACACTTTGCAGAGTTTACTCTCCTTAATGGATTTTTGGACACTTTCCACGGAAGACGTTCCAGGCACGAGTAATTATGGAATTTCCATGTTTGGTCCAAAATCGCCATTTTGTTTTTGTTTTTCATTCACTTTGCAAAATTAGGACAAATATTGAGTTTGTTCAGAATAAAAACGATTTTGCTAATTACAAACACGCTGGATGGAATTTTTATTTATTTTATTATGAAAAAATCCTTGAACGACATTTTGTAAACGACGCCATTTGTAATTTTATTACCAACATTACACGTGGTTTGCGTTTTTCGTTCCACACATTCTCAGAAATGAATTTTAGCACTTTTGGTAAGGGAGACAGTTCTGGAGCGGTTTTGATAGTAAACAAAATAAAAATTTACAAAATTTTGTTAAATTTCCTTGTGAAATCTATGTGGAATCTATGTGGAACTTATTGTGGAACTCAGTTAAGGTGAATTATTAGGTAATATATTTATTATAGGAACCCATATTTAAAAATCATTGATGACTTTAAAAAGCTACACGTGGTGAATTTCTATGTTTCGTTCCACAAAAATTCAAAAATTAATTTTGGGAGTTCTTACACGAGGTGAAAATTTGGGAATCCTCTGGAGATGGAAAAGTCGAATTTTACGTGAAATCCATGTGGAACATACAGTGGAACGTAAATTTTAATGATTGATTTTACTCTTTTAAAGATTTAAATTTGGAACCCAATGTGGAATTCATATGAAAATCAATTTGGAACTTGAATTTTTATTGGTTTCTTTTGAATTAAATTAAGCAAACAGAATTTTTTTAAAGGCAGTTTTTTGAATTTTGGCAAATACCAAAATTGATTTCAATGGCTTTTACAAGAATACAACTTGCAGAAATAGTTAGCGAGTGAAACATACGGAAATTTGCAACATCCTGAGAAAACTCCAAAGCAGGACTTTGTGTGGAATTTATATGAAACTCAATGTGGATCATGAATTTTCAATTGTAATGGAATGCTATTTATAATAGTTTCATGAAAAATTGAAAATAAACGAAATTTTAGCACTATAAATGTGGAACTTGATGTGGGTTGTATGTGGAATCCATGTGGAACGTAATTTATTTAGATAATAATTGACTCTTCATCTAAAATTCTGCACATTGAATTGATAAAATTCTAAATTTCGTGTAAAATTCTGCAAAACTTCTAGAAAACGACCTGCTGTGCCTTTGTTGCCTTCAAAGCAGTTTACACCACTCCACAGGGATTGGGTCAAAAGTCAGTTTCGTCGATTTATCGTCATCGTCCGTTATGACTTTTGCATTTTAATAAAAGCGCTACTCATGCACCAGCACAAGGATAACCCCGACAGAATCAACTAGAAGATATGCAGAACTCATGCATTAAAGATTATCTGCAGCCATTGTTTTATCAAAAATGGAGTTTTTCCTCAAACAAAAGACGCAAAAAAAGATAGTTTTCAAAATCATCATGGAGCAAAATTTCTCAACTAACAAAAATCCAACAAAAAATTAACAAAATCTCAGCATCTTAGCATCTTAAGTGCCGTCGGCATCTGTCCAAGGAATTTTAATGCAAACAGAAAATGTTGATTGAAGATTTTTGTCTTAAGAAAAAAAGCACTTTCTTGTCTCCGATTGTCCCCTTGCCCCTGCTGTCCAACATCGTTTGTCGTGGAAATATTTTGGTCCATGCAATGAATGCAGAACAAGTCCAGTCCAGTGTTGGGATTCGCGGAGAATTCAGAATTTTTGCTTTGAATTGAATTTAAAAACCGACTTAAGACGTTTTTCTTATAATGTTTTCTTATATATTTTTTATTGCTTTTTGCAATTCCCAAGACGACACGGCCGTTTTTCTTGCGATCAACTTTGTCCCCTTGGTCGCAGGCTAATCTCGAGCAGGAAATCTCGAAAAGGTTTTCTTATTGTCTTTGTTCGTCTCTTGACGACATCTTGCCCACCATTTGCATTCCCGCAATGTCGTCTTCTAGGCCTCATCACAGAGGGTAGGGCTATCTTTATGCCCAAACCATATGAATATGCACACGAACCCCTTGTAGATACGTGAGTTCTCGTCCTCGTGGTTTTAATTTAGTGTTTCCAAGGCTTTCGTGATTTTTTGTGTCTTAATCTTAAGAAAAGGACTAAAATTTATTTCTTTATTTGCATATTTTAAGGAGTTCCACTTTGTAAATGGCCAGACTTTATGGACTCGACTCGAAACTTTATTTACGCATACAAATTTGTTTTGTACTATGGAGTATGGAGTGGACTGGACTGAAGTCATCGATACGAGAAAATGAAGAAGAGGTAATAAATTTCCGTTTGATACGTATGGAAATGGAGGAATATTTTCAAAAACATTGTTTATTTTCATTTTTGTAATGGATTTTATGAAGGGCCATGAGTTACTGCTGAAATACGTGCAAGAAGTTCTTCATAATAAATCCGAATCACTTGATTGTTTACTTTTTCCTCTCTGATCTTTATTGGAATTGATTATTAAAGGAATTTTTATTAGATAAATACTTCAATCAATTTGAAACCATTTACAGGATGTTACGTACGCGACAATTGCTTCTGCAATCATAAATCGATCAAGGGAAGTGTATTAATTCATGAGAAATTAAAAACAAATATTTAACACGTTGCACGAACTTTTATTTTCGGTAATAAAAATATATTTTTCATTAAAATTTTATTAATTTTTTCAAAATCACCAATCTGATTGAGCAAGATATCGAAAATGGCCGATAAACCGGCGCTAATCACGTGCTAAACGAATAATGGCGGAATAAAAATGAAATAAATAATTAAAATATTTTTTAAACTACCAATTAATTGAGATTAAGTGGAAAAAGGTAGTTAATTAATTCATTATTGAATCTTGATACTGGAACAGGCAAAAAACTGTTTGAAATATTTTAAATTTTCAAGTAAACCGTCGGTGGAATGCGCCATTTTGTTTATTTTGTTTGTATCTGAATTTGAGTGGAAATTAATTTAAATTGAATTGTCTTGAAATTATGTTGAGTTTAATTATAATTCCATTAATAAAAGTGATTCAACGGAGAGGAACGAAAAACGTTCACCGTCGCCATTTTGTAAATCATCACTCGTTCACACATCGCAATCAAAATTGCATTTCGCCCCCAAATCAATGAATAATCAAAACCATCAAACGCACAAAACAGGGTAAATCCCGAAAAGTCCAAATCATCCCCATTAAAAGCTGAACAAAACTTTGTGAAAAACAATTCCAAATCAACTCGAACATCGCTCCATCATAAATTTTCCATTTTGAATTTCCACACGATGAATTTCGTTTCCATTAATTCCACTAGATTAACCTCCAGCACCATCTAACCGTTACTAGTCAAGTTCCGACTGGGATGGGGAGATTTCGCCATTTTCTTTTTTTCCCATCCATTTCTACAATTTCCGGTTTTTATCGGCGACTCCGCCATTATCGGCTCCACTCCACTGACTCGTTTCGTTTCATTTCGTTTCATTCCGTTTTATTTCATTTTATTTCATTTCATTTCCACACTAATGTTCGTTTCCTGTATGCTTGTGTTCGTGGATTTCGAATCACGTGTGCCAGTGGTGTGGATTTGATTCGAAATGAATTTTTGTGGGCGTCGAATTGGTGATGAAATGAATTTTCTTTAATTTTCACTCAAACAAACACAACGTAATTTTGTTAATTACATTTTTAACGAGCTAAACTACCACTTAAACGAAGAGTGTGAAAAAAGATGAAACACTTGGAAAAAAATTTATGTAAATATTTACCCCCAAATCTTGTGGTTGACTTTATACTGTGACAGCGCACACGCCTTAACTGCTGTCATCACATGAACTGATTTCGAGTTGTGAAAAATTTACTTGGAAAACAGAAAAATTCTCATTAACAGAAACGAAGCCATGTTGAAGTGGATTTGGAATCATCCCCTTGCCATCGTCCTTTTGAACTAAAAATAAAACTGTAAGGAGCCAATAACTGCAATACCCTCAGAATGTTCGACGGTCGTCTGTTTCCGGTGTGTTGGCTATGAATCACATTGCACCCCATACGTCTGTCAGCGGATAGAGCCATAAGCAGAAGGGATGAGTGCATGAGACAAGGGTGGATGTTGTTTGTTTGTATTGCTAGTAGCTGCTGACACTAAGGGATGCATCAGAATTTGAGTTTATAATTCAAAAATTCTTGAATAAAATCTTCATTTCTTCAAGTTTACAAGAATAAAACACGAAAATAAACCATAAAAACGATCAATAACTCACAGAATTTAAATAATAACCGATAAAATTTACGAACAAGCGCAAATTTTCAAGTGATCACCATCAACTTACGACTTAAGTTGCAAAATGCATTTAAAAATAATATAACTCACAATTTCAATTGGGTTATTGGCCTTTAAAATGATATTTATGCGGTTTTAAAAATCACATTCGAATGCAAAAATTTTTATTCATGTTTTATTGAATGGTTATGTGGTCGATTTGAAGTTGATTTTGAAATTTATACGATTTAGCGACGATAATGGTGTTTTGTTAACATTAGTTTAATCTGCACGAGACTACTACTGGTTTTTGAATTGATTTGAATTTGAAAATTTCGATTTGGAACATTTGAAATTATGAGATAAAATGCTTTTAAATGTAATCTGGAGGAAGGATTAAGGACAAACCATTGAAGTAATAAAATCGAATTGAATAACACATCATCCAACTTGGGTTGTGTTGCACGTGGAATACGAAATAATGGAAATAAAACAAATCCCTCATGCACTGTTCGATGTGTTGTACACCTAATTTAGTCGATATATGTTTGGAAAAGGGTTTCCCCAATAAATAATGAACGAAAGGAAAAAACGAAAACGAGCACTTAACAATTCCAAAGCACATGTAGCATCTGTAAATGTTTATTGGCAAAATAGGGAAACATATGCGCCATTTGAGGAAGGAATCGAAAGTTTCGTTGTTTTCTTAGCAATCCTTAAGTCATGATGCCCGTGTTGTGCCATTAACGGAACGGAAACTACATATAAACACGTTCTGAAGTATGTTATAAAAGTGTGGATTCGCAATCTCAAGAAACCAATTTAATAGGGAAGCCATTTGTGCTCTTGTACACGTACCAGGGTTGTTTATCCGCCAAAAGGGTTCCAGATCAATTAAGTGAAAGTTTCAGTCAATTAAAAGTCCAGCAGTGACTCACAATTCTGATGGTAGATACCTGTTAGACGCCAATGGAATTCGAAAGTCAACCAGAAACTTTACCCCATCAACTCAATTCAACTCTATTCAACTCAATTCAACTGAACTCGGGTCATTATGGACGAGGGATAGTTTGGGGATCATATAATCATAATTTGCTCGCAGAACTTTGGGGATATTTATTGCTAACGAACTCCTAGTTCCATGACCCGAAACGGAAGTTGCTCCGTCCAAGAATCATCCAGGCACATGTGCTTGGAGACGAGAATGGAACCAATGGACCGAAGCACAACACCCACACACACCCCTGAGAAACGATTTTTTTTCATCTTTTCGAGATATTTTCAATTCACCCCCACTGTACCCCATCTCATCATTTTGTACGCGAAAAAGTTTATGTTATTGCCAAATGAAATTGCTTGAAAAAGTCCATTAAAAATTGTTTATGTGCCATTAGTAACTAAAATGTAGAGGGCAAAATGGCATTTACCGACGCCAAAAAAAGGGATTTTTTTCGTTTTTGTTGTTCTGCTTGAATCTTGTGTTGGGGATGGTTTGGAAATTATGGAATATTTCGATAAAGAAAATTGCCGAATAAGTTAAAATTTGTCAAATATTTCATGTGAAATTTGATGCAGAATTTTGCTGATATACAGAAAGACATTCTTCTGATTATCCTGAGAACAGAAAATCTAGTGGAATGAGAAAATAAACTTTCCAAATTGAACAAAAATCATGAATCACATTGGCTTTTATGTTGAATTGTGTGTCTAGGGTGGTTGTAAATTTAAATGAAATTCATAAAATATTTCTGGTATAATTTGGTACACAATTTGTTTATTTACAAAGAAAATAAATTTCTGAGGGAAGCACAATAAAATGTTATCAAAAATCATGAAAAAATGCGAATTCGTATGACTCCAGCGCCATCTGCTGCTGAATGGCAGTTCTTGAAGAGAAAAAGAGCATGAGCTGAATGGATCCAGCAGGGTATCCTCCGCTTTCCCATGTCCTTATCCTTATCGTTATCCTGTATAAAATTAACTCACTAAAGATAAACAAAAAACGCCCTCATCACATCCTCTCGCCCGGAAGTGGCAAATTTACCCACCTTGTTACAGGAAAATTTCAAATTTGAAATTTTAATTAAGTCACATCGATAAATTTAATTTCTAATTAATATATAATTGAAACATAAAATCATTAAGAATTCATTGTGGTTCGTGTAATTTTCCAAAAACGAATGGCATGAGGTGAGAATCACCCCGAATAACCTCGTGTGCAGGATATGATGTCTCCGAGGAGGCGGTTATCATTTGAAATTTGGATAAACTTGAAATGTTCCCTCAACAAATTGGATGAATTCAAACTAAAATTCAAAGTAAAATTCAAAATTGAACCCTCTTTCCCTGGAATTCCATTTGTGTGTCCATTAATTATGCAAAGAAATGTTTCTGTGCTACAAAAACAATTTCAATTCAAATATTAATTAATGCACAAACACAACAACAAACTCAAACTGAACACGAACTCGAACATAATAATCTAATTTACAAAACATTAACGATGTTATCAATGAGCCTACTTGAAGTGCTAATGGCAACATACATTTTGAATGCCACGAATTGTTCATTAATGTTACATAACTATGTTTTCATGAGTTTAAGTTTTATGTAGCTTACAGGTAAGGGAATTTTACATGAGGAAATTACAAAATTACGTCACGGACGGGCCGTTTTTTTAACCAAATTTTGAAAAACCCTCGAGGAGTGCAGTGACTGGAAAATTATATTTTTCCTCAAAATTTTATTATTTTCGTTTTTGATAGGTTCAAATGTCTACTATGAGGAAATAAAAGATTTATTGCAAAATCATACTCATAAACACAATTAAAAAAATTATTACTCGAAACTGTGCCACTAACGTTCTAGGGAAATTCCAACTTCAAATGCAGTTTTCTCAAAACTAAAATTTTACGACTAAAACTACACTTGACTCATAAACTATGAGTGATATGTGAGTGAAACTTATACTACATGCAGGCTAATATGTTTTAAAGATAGATGGTGTCACAATTGCGGTTTTAAGTTTACTACAAATTTCACAAGGAAATTACCTATTTGTGATTTAACAATTGCTTCGACAAATCATTTCCCAGAAACGTCAATAAATCCGTAAGTGATGGATGTATAACAACGAAAATAGTAGAGATTATTTATAAATATATTATTATTATTATGTAAAAAATTCAAGTTGATAGCTATAACCGTTTCAGAAATAAATACAGTTAGAATTTGTGAAGTTAACATTCAAGATCAGTGCTCCCCTTGAATAAAAAACGACAGGATTGAAGTGGGAGTGACACCAAATGCGGAAAGCCTACTTTCAGGGGTGCCATTATCATCAACGTCATCATCATCATCCTGGAGAGTCTCAGCTGGAGGACAAATTCTAATAAGGTTCCAAGGCAATTCCTTTTTAATTTCGTCCTGATGCGTTGAAAGCTTTTACGCATTAAGGCAATACATCGACGAATGATCCCATCCATCCATCCCACTGTTTCATTAGGAAATGATGACGCTCAATCGAGGGTGTGTCAGTGCGTTACGTTCATGCGTCACGTAATTTGAATATTGAAAATAAATAATTGAATTTATTAGATACAAAATAAATCGCATTAATCCGTTTAACCGCATGTTGGACATCATATTGTGGTTGAAAAACGAAAATTCCACCCAATCACGACACGATTCCACCGGATGTTACTGCTCTGCATCAGTTTTTTTTAAATTTTTATTTAAAAAAAAAATCACGTTCTAAGGAAAATATTTTTTTCTTCAACCCAGAAAAGGATGTTTCCATGCAGATATAAGACAACGTGCTCTTAATGGCCCTTAATGTCTTCTGTAATGGTTGTATACTTTTGCTTCTTATACTTTTAAGGGAACATCAACTTTTCGGAAACATTCTTTCTTAATGGCTACACACAAATCTTATTTTTCCTTCCTTATACTCATCTTATAGGTATATTTTTTTTGCAAATATAATTACAATTTTTTTTCTTGCTCTTCGAAAACGATAAGGACGTGTACGTGAATTTTTTCTTAAGGAAAATATTATTTGCAGTTGCTACATGCTAAAGGTCGGTTTCTTCGTGTTCAGGGAGAGGAACGATTTTTAATTACTTTTTATTGCACAAATACATTTAAAATTAATTTAATTACAATTTATACAAAAATCCTTAAGCGACTGACTTCGGAAGAGGTAATATTTACTCTAAACGCAAGGAGGTAAAATTACACCAAATTTTGTATATTTTTTCCACACAAACTGTACCAAAAATTTGAGTTTTGTAAAAAGGTTATTATTATATAACTCTTCCGCAATTAAGAGGAATAATTTGTGAGAGCATTCATTACAAAATGGCGGATTGCTGGTATTTTCCCAGTGACGCCTTTGTTTGGTATCAATCTATCGTACCAACAAACCAATAACTTTTGCAATTTTTAAGACTAAATAATTATTTAAAAAAGTTTCTATTTATCACAACAACAGCTAAATTATTATGAAGTATTTTGGTTTTACTTTAGTTTTTGAGAAAATAGCAGGCTTCCAAAGAAGAAATTTCAAAAGTCCCAAAGAAGTTGTTGCAAAATTGGTAATAAGTTAAGTTGCTTCAAAAATTTACTTGTTTCTACGACAGAAAAGGCTCTTAATATATCGATAAAATTTCGATTTAATCCATTAAGATTTGACCGAGGAATCGGTTCCGAAGACGTGAGAAATGATGTTTCGAGAAAACCGCGTTTGAAGTTTCAAGTACGCATGAGGCCTACATACATTTGCTATAATTCAAAATCAAATTTCAACCACTTGCAGTTCTATTGCGTAGATGAAATTTCAAGACCTTATTTTTGAAATAATATAGTGTAGGTTAAATGAAAAATTTTCAAATTTTTTCACCCCTTAAAGACAAAAGTTTGGCCTCTCCATCCCCCTCGGGTGCACTTCTCCAAACTTCCCCGGATTAAGAAAAATCCACTCAAGGGATTAGTCGGCCATGACTAAAATGCGGCGAAGTCATAATGATGGCGACTATTCCACCCCATTATTCTGATTGGAACCAACCACCAACCCTTGCATGAATTGAAACCTAACACATTCACACCCTTTTTCATTTCAGAGACAATTCTGTTGACCACATGCTGGCCAATTTAAATTTCCCAGAAAATAAATTCGCAAGAAAATTCTGAATATTTTTTACGTAAACAAGGTAAAGAAATGCTTGTTACGTAAAACAGAAAGGATTTTTCGGCATTTTGGTTGTAAATCATCTCAAAAAGGAACGTCGAAAATCAACCCTTAAGGAAAGAAAGTATGAAGCAATTTACTTTACAGCCATTGAAGTCATAAACCACCCCTAAAGTTTGAGTGTTAAATGTTGTAAATGAGTGTCTTGGGAATTTCATTTTTTTAAAAACCCAAAAAACATTCCGCTTTGTTTTAAACAGCCTCTGTAGCTTCACGAGGGTTGTTGTATTGTAAACCGAGCAGATTCATGTTTGTTGTTTCGAACAACACAGCGTGGGGCTATAAAATATCATAAAATTTTATTGGATACAAGACAAACAAAGTTATTGGAAATGCATGCCCTTAAAATTTAACTGGTGTCCAGTAACAGTGGACAAATCGAAAAAGCGTGGACATAAAACAACCCTTAACATAAATACCAAAATGTCATGCAATAAAACACGAAACAATGTACTCGATCGAGGCCCATAAAAGGGACAATTTTGAATGCACATTTTTTGGGCGGCACATATAGGGGATGACTCCAACTGCAAGTGAATAAACATGTGAGTGCATTCAGAGATATTTAAATGAACACGAATTTAACAAAATTATTTGGTTTTCCATAAAGCCACCCTCTCTGTTTTAATGGACATTATTTGGTCATTACCAAATTTTATAGGCAGTTTAGGCGACAGTTTAGGCGACTATTGTTAATGACTCCATGTTCAGAATACAGGTTGATGTTCAGGATTCAGTGCTACTATATGTGCAGTCCATGTTTGTTTTGTGCATTTTGTGCCTGAGGTGATGAGGGTGGATAGACACTATTTCCTTGTGTACATACTTCCAAACCATCCCTGTTCCACATGATATCATCTCGGATGTTGTCATAGATACTGGAATCTGCGTGGAATTAGACTTTATTGCAAATTGCTTTTTGGCTGTGTCTTCTCTTCCACATTCATCCATACAGAAGCATTTAGTGGTGACATTAATGACACCAGACATCCTGCTAATCACTAATCGAATGTCCCTTTTTAAGGAGAAGAGATTGCCAGTTTGGGTCTTTAGGAATTGCATTGCACTGTTCAAGAGATTTATTTTCGCATCGGGAGGAATTGACTTAATCCCAACTCGAACATGTCTGACATCATCCCTTAATTGGGGGATGCTTTTTCGATAAGACACAATCTCGTTAATGTCGAACATGCCATTTTAATGACATGACTTTCGACACGATGGCTAAATGGTAATTTAAGGCTTTTTAAAAGACATTTGCTTAAACGATTGTAATGTTTCTAGTTCCATTTTCCTCTAACAAACGACAGATGGAGTTGGCAGCGTTACAGCAGAAATTTCAAATTCATGAATTAATCAAACTCTCTGGATTCGTTATAATTTGTCAATCTGTGGGAACCAAAATCATAACTTGAGCTACATTCGAAGCTTGACATTCATTTTCGTCTTACAACTGACAGATGGCGTAGCAATCACAGAACATCTTTTAACAGATTTGTCCCCAATTGCATAGGTTCCTAATATTTGTTCTCAGATATGGGTTCTCGATTTGAAAATTTACCGAGTCCTTTCTGATCGCAGGGAACCAAGGCTTTGATTAGAGCTAGCAGCAACTTACCAGCTAAACACCGACAGAACATCATTTTGCAGGCTTAGGGATTTTCACTGACTTCTCCGTATTTGTTCTGTTTATTTCTCCGTAATTGCAGGAATGAGTTGCAGAATTGCTTAAATAAAATCAGCATCACGTACAAATTGTAAATAACGATTTATTAAATATTTTGTGCACACTCTGTGTGATGTAAAAACGAGAGAAGGGATTCGTTAAATATTAACTCAACGGAATCACCCTCATTTTAAAACATAAAATAAACAACATTAAACAGGGTGTACTGGCAATTTTGCATGTTCATTTCGTGTAATTGAAAATAATGTCGTGTTAAATAAAACGTACTTAAATTAAATTGCACTACATAAACAAGAATGCCGCATGCTTTTTTTTAGTGCTGGATCTTTATGGAATTTCCAACGAAATACGGACGCAAATGATGTGATAAGGGATATTTTGTGGTTTTCATATGATATCAATGTTTATTTCTCAAATTTTCATAATTTTTTTTGATTTAAATGTAAAAATTGTAATTCAAAATTAGCCTCAAATCAAAGAAAGGTGAATGCAAAAGAATTCTTTAAGAAATTTGATTTGTAACCTGGTTAAAACGGGAAGACCAATGACATGAATTTTCAATAATCTTTTAAACATTCATCACGTGGATATATCAATTTCAATCTTATCTTAATGTTTTAAACTTTAAAAGAAACTTTATTCAATTTCTATAGGAACAAAAAAGTATTTTGGCTTTTGTGACACAAAAGTCGAACAAAAGTCGCCACAAAAATGGCGCCGTAATTTTTATCTTCTCATTCAAAATTAGATTTTCCATCAAAAGAACTGTTAAAAAAACTTTAGAATTTTACCTGGCAGCAAGTCTTATCAAATGAAACTGATAAGAAATTTTTATATGACAAGAAATTCAAATCGATTCCATAAAAACCCAACATCATCGAAATATTTAGACGTAGATACGAAGATAACATAGAAGCAATACATCCCGAGGTAGAGAATGAATTGCGTCATGTACAGTCATGTGTAGAGGAAAGCAGATACCTTGACGACCTGTTCTATAGAATTCCACAATGATGGTGTCATAAAATGTCACATAACCAATAAAAAATTGTCATTCTTGAGTCATTCTTGAGTCGTTCTTGAGTCGTTTTTGAGTCATTTTCAAAGTCGTTAGCTACACAAGAAAATGAATTGATAACGTTTCTTTTATCGTTTCTTATTTTCCTCTAATAACCAATCAATAAAGCTACTCTGAAGCTTCATTACAGTATCTGTTATTTGCGGTTTAAATTTTTATGTCACACAAACGATGTCGTTGTAGTGGAAATTGATTTTGATAAGACGTTATATTTCCTTCTTCTTGGTTTTCTCTAATAAAGTGAATCGAAAACACTTGAAGTTATTCTTACCTTTTGTTTGTTTACATATCCATCAGCTAAGACACACTTCCAGTCATTAAGGCATGTTTAACGTCTTCATAAAATTAAGAAAATCGTTGTGTCAATTGGTGTGTATGCTGTTGAAAGTGAAAATTCTCATAAAATTTTATGTTTGACAGGAGAAATAATGTTTTGTTGTTGTGACAAAAGGACAAAACCAGATCCTTGCCTCGGGAGCAGATGGAACGCTAGCGAAAGGAAGAAATTTTCTAAGAAAATTGAAGCGGAAAAATCGAAAAATCTCAAAAGAAATTCCATTAGGACAACAACAGCAACAACAAAAACAACAAAAGTTTTTTAACAATTTATATATATTTTTTGCTGTTGTTGTTGTTGTTGTTGGTGATACTGCCGCTTCTAATGGCCTGCGTTCTTTCCTGTAATGGCCGTTTGCCTCCATCCGACCACGCCTCATTCGGTGTATTGGCAAATGGCCGGCCTCCTTTTGGTTCATTTTGCCTTGTAGGTACCTACCGAAGTGAATTTTTACCTTTTCCTAGGTGAAGGTGTTTTTCACCTACGCAGAAAAAACGATTTTTTTTGTTAACGAATAAAACACGACGCACATGTTTTTGAAAGAGACATAAATCAGAAAATGCCACTTGGACAAGACAAAATCATGAGAAATCTTTGAGCATAATCTTGAGAAAGTCATCTTGTTCCATGATATTCCCCGAGTTTATTTACAGTGGACTTGTGTTCCACTCTAATGAAATCGATAAATCTGTGATTATCGATATTGGATTGTTGTATCCATAAAAACAAAAAATTGTTGGGGGAGAAAAAGTCACAGTTAATTCTGCTTTTAGTTTGTGCCGAAATGCCTATAAAAGGAAGCATCGAAATAGACACAGAAATGAAGTGAAAATGATTTAATTCGATTAGGGCGAGGCATTTATTGAGTGGAACCTAAATTCAAGTTCCACAAAATTCATTTTGTTTGCTTTCGATTCAACAGAATTGAGTGTTTATCGGCACAAGACAAGGCAACACAAGACGGGAATATAACTTCTCTTCTTTCAGGTAAAATCTTATATAAATCATGACTAGACAACCTTGTTCCAATCTTTGTCTCCATTTGCCGTGACTTGGTCTCGTTTCACGGAGTCATGGCTTCTGCCCACCCAAATCGATGCTCGACTCGTTTTAATGATTCAATCCGCCATTAATGGCGTCGACTGTGTTTTATATAAGACAAACCACGTGGTTTTTTTTTTTTTAGTTTTTTTGGTTTTGAATTTATTTAAATTTGAATTTTCGAAAAGGGGACATTATGACTCAATAACTTGAGTCACACCGAATCCAATTAAGATATTGAGAATTTAAAAATGCTATTAGCTTTTATTGGTATCGATACACTTAAAGGGGACTTTACTGCTTAATAATTGAATTTGAATTGCTACAGTGCTGATAAGGAAACATTTTGAAGGGAACCGAATTCAGGCAGTTTATCTGCTTCGAAACAAATTATAATTTAAAGGTAAATTGTTCTTAATACATCAATGGGGAAATTATTCAATTTAATTTTTCAGTTTCTCATTGGCTGGATTGACATTGTTAACTTACTGGAAATTTCATAAATTTTTGTCTGACATTTCTCTGGGACAAGTTAATGATTTCTGAATTCAAAGCTATTTATCTGCTTTCAAATTATGATTGAATGGTTATATGTTTTTAATCAAAAAATTCAAGGCAGTTTTGGATTATATTATTTCCAGCTCATAGCTTCTAGTTCCGGATCAAGTTTGGGCTCAGGTAGAAAGGTATGTTAAATAGCAACAATAGAAGCACACTTTCTGAATTTCTGGAATTTCCCTGGAAATAATATGATATTTGACAAACGAATGGAGAAAAATGAAATTTTGGAAAGATCCTCCACCTACAATAGTACATAAACAGGATGAAACCATACATCTCCATTAATGGACTCCATGTTACATTACAAAGTAACTTTCAGAGCAATTATCATTAAGAAACATGCACTAAATATTCCACCCTCACAAAATAGGGTGAAATTTTCATTACAACAATGTACTGTTATACTAAAACCTTTTGCGAAAATATTTTCTCAATAAACAAAAATTTATTACAGCGAAAACAACAAAATCCTTTTAATTGCTCATAAATTTGTGTGGGTAGCATTTATCCCCATTTTGCCGATTTATCCATTAATTCATACAAAAGTGGATTGGGTTTACCTGTATCCTATGAATCGTAGACGATGAAGCCTTAATTCACTGAATCCTTGGTGCTTTTCTAAGCAGAACAAACTGGCCGTTCCCTAATACGTTTTCATACATGAAATGGGGATTTATGGTTTGTTGAAACAAAAGCTATCCTCGATAGGTTGGAGATGTACATACCTACTCGTAGATCCGGGGAGGTTAGAAAAATTCCAGGGAAGGGTTGAGTTGATTCGTTTCGACGATAATACCTTTGCACTTGGTTCATTCGCCGTATAGTCATCGTTGGAAGTCTCTGTGGAATTGCTAGAACGAGGAATCTATATTGAAACCCTTCCTTCCACATATACCTACATCCCGGCAATTCCCATTGTAATCTACATACGTTCATATCCTTTTGTACACATCCTTTTGTATATAACAAACAGAGTCAGATAGAAATCCCCTTTTTGTTGAAATTGCTATCGTATTTCAGGTGTTAACTGTTCCTGTTTTTAAAACCGAATCGTATAAACGGATCCGGATCCAGATATGGGATACAAGCTTCTATACACAGAGTTATCCTTATTTATCGTTATTGTCCCTTATAACTGATGCCTTGGGATAACAACTTAATTGTGTTTTTCGTTGCAAATTTAGAGAAACAATTTTTTCCTCGTCCAGACACTGAAACTTTTTCTATTTTCATGGAAAAATGCATTTTGCACCTTGTACAAGGACCAAACCTGCAATTATCCTTGCACCGTAATAATTCATATTTTATCTCATTTAAATACAAAACGTTTTCAAGGACATTTTCCCAATATTTTTCCATCCTGTGGCTTTCGTTCGCCTTGTTTTCTTAAAAAAGTGACGTGACCAATTCAAAAGGACACGGTATTCATAATGTCTCATAAAATTATGAATTTTTTATGGTGTTACTCATATTTTTATGACAGGTGAGTGGTGTACGTGTGATCCTTAAAAAGGCGATTCATTTGTTATCTAATGCTTCAAATGTCCTTCAAGTGAAGAAAACTGAACAAGTGGAATTTGCTCGAATGTCCTTCATTTGAATCACGTTTCAAGGGATGATTCTAACGCATCCGGCGGAACTCAAAGTGTCTCTAAGAACCGTCGGGACATCCTTCAAAGAATGTCCTTCAAAAATGTTTTCGTGAACAAAATCGTGAACTGGACAAAGTTGGAATGTCCCTCAAGTGCTCAGGATGTGATAATAACCGATAAGTATCAAGTTAGTCGTTACAATAATTTTAACGAAGGAATCAATTTAATTCAATTCCGGGATTATTTTTTCCTTTACAAAATCTCAAGACGTTCCGAAGGAATTTAAGAGGGAAATTGTAATTTTCGTAACGACGATTACAATTAAGTGGAAGTTGAAGTGGAAGTGGAAGTGGAAGTGGAAGTGGAAGTAAAAGTTTATCCTACTCATCTGCTCATTCCCTGATTTCCTCATTTCATTTGCGAAGGAATAAATTGAACGAAATACCAATTCATGGACCATATCCGCTTCTATTGCCTATAAAATACATAAAATCCATTAAATCAGCAACAATCGCCAGGACACGGACAGAAATGAACTTAAGAATTCATAAGATTTGCGTTTTGAAATAGAAAAAAGTATGGGGGGCATCATGGCGATGGCGATGGGGAGCAGTTACACAAGTGCAACTGAGTGTGACAAATAAGAAAAACGTTAAGGAATTGAAATTTGAAAATCCCCATTCTCCCCATTCCCTTGAATATTCCCAATATAGTGTGGAGTCAACAATAAGGAAAAGCTCCACCGTTTCAAACAATCAAATTCGAGTTGAGAATGAAACAACGAACAAAAATGGCGCATGAGCATCACAGATTGCCCTTTATTGATTTCAGTGGCGTTTTATGTGCCATTACACCCCGAGTCCCCCCTCAACACCCGGCATTCACCTCTTCCCACCAAGTTGTACAAAAGGATAGAGCCATCGTCTAAACAAGATTTTTATCATAATGTCCCATTTCATGGATCCAAGACGTTCCGTTCCTTAAAGACGTTGCTACCAAGACGTTGCCACCAAGACATCCCCAACACCAAAAGAAAAAAGAATCCTTCATTCAGGGATTTCATTGAAAACGACTCCTTATTGGTCGTAGCCATTTCAAACAACATATAAGGATACTTTGCTGGATTTTTAGAGGTCCTTTTGCGTTTCTTATAGCCAATTTCGATCAAGGGAATTTGTTTGTTTCGCATCTAAGATGGGAAAATTTTTTCCTTATTTTCTATCTTCATCTTTTTCCAACCGAAGAAACTTACCAAGGTGAATACGTTCGGACACAGGTGTGAGGGTGGAGTTGGAGCTTTTTCCGTTTCGTTGATGAAAGTGTGTAGGTATGCAAAGTAACGCATATCGCTTTGAATATTCGTTTTATTGTATTAGGTGGTAACATTACAAACACATTTAAGGACAATTCTATATAAGCGTCTTATGTAAACGTGTCTTTTTTTCATCGCTTATGTTATATGTTGCGCATATCGCTCGGAATAGAAATTATACACTTTAATGTTGTTCGGGGATGAATTTCTTCCTTATGAGGCTTCTTGTTCGTAAGAGAACTTCAAGACGTTCGAGTTATTCAAGACAAGATGTGTGTGTGGGGTGTGGGGGTTGGGTGATGGAATCGGTTCATGAAATTCATCCCACGAATCGTGTTTCTTCAATAAATCTTTTTAACGACCTCAAAAAATAAGAAAATCAAGAAAAAATGCGAACAATGTCTTGGCGAAAAAACAAATTTAACAAATAAAGAATGAGGGATGGGATGCTGGAGGGGGTGGGGATGGAGATACAGAGAGGGATTTACTTGGAATTCTGGTCGTTTTCTTTGCAGATGATGTAGAAGACTTAAAGTTCCAAGCCTCCTGGTGGTGGTGGTGGTAGTTAATGGACGTTGAACAGTCTTGTTTTTATGCAGTTTTATTATTATGTACAGGCAACGTTGTGTGTAGAGATAAATTTTGTGGAGAAAAACATTAAAAGGAATTTATCTGTTCAACCTACACTGCATGCGAAGAGCTTCTGATAAGATACGAGTGGTTCCAGTTGGAAGAGAAGGTCTACATTCAAAATGGAAGACTATACAGGGAGCATAAATGTGGAGAATCGAACTCTACACAATTCACTATCAATATGAATTTATCGTTATTGCCTGGAAAGAATCGTTTTTCATTGAAACGAATGCGTAAGCAGATTTCCAAGAGTTACCATTTCCATTAGCATAAATTCATGCTATCCTTGGAACTGCTGGAATTGCGATTTTCCAGTTAACTTGGTGAAATTCATAATTTACGTGACGATTGCTTTTGTACAGACTGTGTGGATTCAATATTGGAAAGGTATGAACTACGGAATTCCAGTGGAAGTGAGGTTCCATCTTGGAAGTGTCGATCTACACTATTCGCCATCAGTATGAACTTATGCTTACTGCTTGGAAGGTATTATTTTCGATTAGAATGATTTCCATTAGAATCTACTTCCAATAGCATAAGTTTTTGGAATCATTGGAATCCCTGGATAATAACTGGAATTTCACGAGTCAGAAAAACACCTACAACTGCTGGAATTCCAATCTTTCCAGTAACGAAGTAACATACAATATTGACAATATTGGAAGGTAATTTGCTACTATATTCCAGTGGAAGAACTGCTTCCTCTTGGAAATGTGGAAAGCCTGGAGTTCCAGAAAACAATCCCTGGAACTGCTAGAGTTATGATTTTTCAATGAACTTGGTGAAATCCACTACTGGAATGTCATATTGGAAAGTTATATGAAGCAATATTCCAGTGGAAGAAAAGCTCAATCTTTGAAATGTAGTGACTCAATCTTTGGATAGTTGAACGTCAGTATAAATTTATTATTATTGTCTGGAAGGAACAGTCTTTCATTGGAAATAATATGTTAGCAGATTTCCAGGAGATACCATTTCCATTAGCATAGATTCATGGAATGAGGAACAATTTTGTGGAGACTGTCTGAAATTTTCATTGGAAGATTCCGAGCTATTGGTCTCTTCATTAGTTTGTAGTTTCTGAAGTAGAGATGGCGCTGAAGGGGTTTTAAGATTTTTCTCTTTGTCGTTAATCTGCAAGTCAATTTGAAGAATTTTTGGAAACTAAGCATGTCTTATGAGTTTGTATCAATTTAAATGAAAGAACAATTTATGAACCTAATTTATTTTCAAGAAATTCAATTCATGTGACCAATTTCTATTGACTAGAATTTATTAAAGTGAAGAAATCCCAATTTGCATCACAGTTTCATTTTCCCTCTCACTCAGAAGACATGAATTTTCCCTGAATTTCACATAATATAATAAAGAGCCATGAATAAATTATCTCTCAGTAAAATTTGCACTTAAATCCTTCCACCACATGACCAAGTCTCATTGTCATATGTTGAAAGTATCAACTTTATGAACTGGGAAATATCCATGCAGAAGTTGACTTCTGCAGAAGTAAAACCAACAGAAATGTTGCCGTTTTGGAGGATATCCTTGACAACGAGGGAACATTAGAGTCACTTGCTTGTTTTGCTATTTTCGCTTGCAACCCTCCCATGGATTGTCCCTCTCCTCGTGTGACATTTGGAATTTCCACGAGGGTTGGTATGAAAGTGAAAAAAGACAAAAACAAGGACATTCCAAAATGCCGTTGGACAAAAAGACGAATGTCAGAGACAACAGTTTCCAAAGGAACCCATCCCGATTTGTGTTACCCTACTCTGTCTCGCGGATCCTTTAGAAGTCATTTCGCAACGAAGGAATTGTCCTGAATTTGAAGGAATTTTGTATTCGTTGCGCATACCCTCGAATGCTCGCTTATATAAGATTGTCTGTATGTCCTTTGAGAGCATTTCCACCTTTTCCGTTGTTAGTGTTTCACATTCAAAAAGGACATTGTATTCATTTGTATGTCCCTGATTTCGTATGTATGGGAAATTTCTCGAGCGTTTCTTGTTCCTTAATTCATTCGAAAAAGGAACTTTGAAATGGCAAAATTTTTTTTTGCGTTTGTTGTTTTTTGTTCTCCAAAAGGCAGTTAACATTTATGACGTCATTAAAAATAACAAGATAAAAGTTTTTCCACTCCTTCTTCTGATTTTAATCACGATTTTAAATTTAATCCTTTTTTACTTGTTCAACGAGTGGAAAGCTTTTAAATGACACAGAAAAAAATTAAAAGTTTTCTTCTGGATTTGGATAGGGTGTGTGAAATGCCGAAAAGTTTTGTGGCCAAATAAAGGGAGAATTATTAGCTTTTAGTGAAATTACATGGAATCCTTTTTTTCATTTTCACAATTTTTCGAATTGTCCAAATCATTGTTCAGTTTCAGTAGCACTCAAGTCGGATTGGCGTCGAAGTTCTCCTTCTTATTGAACTGAAGCCATTAAATGACACGTGCTGTGACATTTTCCAAGATCTTTATAAAATTGTCTTTTCATATTTTGAATTATTTCAATAATTCCCATTTGGGAAACTTAAAAGCTAATTAAATTTCTTCAAAATAAACTCACCTTTGAGATGATGTCTTGAATGATCCTGGAAATGTTCTACGATGGGCAGCTCTTTAATTCTTCATGGATTTGTGACGTTATAGCTCCTAAAATTTTATGAAAATAATTTTGTAGATAACAATTAAAATTGAATTTTTTTCATTCAAAAATCATTTCAACTTGATTAAATTTGAAATAGTTAAAGCTTGAAAAGTACAAACGCATTATCAACCAATGTAATCTTGTATAGTGCCCACAGACAACAAAGTATGAAGTTACCAAATCTCCATTCCGGTGGTTACCTGATTATGACCAGAATAGCAAAATTCGAATCATAAAGTAAAACACAACTTCCGCTTGGTGTAGGTCATGGAACCGGAACTAAACGCAAACATTGAAGCCAGGAAGTGAAAAATAAACACAAACAGTTCAACGTTTTAGTGCAAAGCGTCACAACAAGGACTGTCTTATTATTATTGTTATGATTATCATTGTCGTAATGATAATGGTGTCAGTTTCATCCCCTGTAAAACACTCTCCACGCCAGAGGGGTTGAATAGAGAAAACCTGAAACTTTCATTTCGTTTCGTTATATTTTTTTCATTTTCAGGATCTCTGTTAAGGTCGTTACAGAATTACGAGCACTAAAAGTTCCTCGAATAGACAGAAGTGTTACCACTTAAACATATCCCTGAATTACGGATACGACACCAAACAACCCTCGCCTTCTCGTGTCTTGTAGTCCATAAAAATCGAGGAAGATTTCAGGGAATCACTCATAAAATAAGGATTCTGTGTTGAAGCAACAATTCCCTTATTAACTCCATAAGACTTTCGTAAATTGATTCAATAAAACGTCAATCGAGTTCAACATCAATTGATTTTCAATGTGACTGTCAGTGACTCCGAATTGTCTCCCAGATATCGATCCCGGCAAACCCTGACAATTCGCCATTTTGCTACAAATAAGTCTATTAACATTTTCTCTTTTCACTTCAAGACAATTCAATTCAATTCATAACTCAATTCAATTTCAATTCGAATCGCCGCCGTCGCAATTTCATCGCGCGATAAATTTCTTTTAATTATTTTTCTCTGGGAGCTTTTTTTTGGAGGACGGAATTGCCGAGAATATGGCTCGAAGTGTCTCAAGCTTTGTTGATTTATGTTCACAGCCAGCAGCCATTTTGAGGTCATGGACAGTTCTGTAGAGGTTAATTGCTTCTAGTTACAAAGACAATTCTGAAACAGGAAGCTTTCAATAAAGCTCAAGTACTGCTTAAAGAAAATTTATGATTGGCCGAAATGAGTCAACTGAAAATAAAAATACGGCCATTTTGTTTTTAGTTTGTCAAGTGCAAAAATCAACGACACAACATTCTGAAGGCTCTTTCGGATAACTATTGCCGAAACCGATTATCTTGGCGCAATATAATTAACAAAATTTATTCTATGAAAATCGTTAAAGAATGAACATGCACCGCAAAAATCATAAGCACATTTGTACGCCTCTTCTTAACATGATAGTGAACTGACCCCAATAGGCGAATTACAATTTTCCTCACTTCGCTCTAGTAAACAGTGGAATACATAAGTTAAGCACACATCATTACTTACAGTGGGGCACATCTTGAACCGTCGGAATTGATAAAATTCACTGACTCCAAACTTAGTGGGCTTAAGGCTACAAAGCTTAGTTAAGCTTTTCCAAAGTTTCGAAATAACTTTTAAAATTTATTTTGAAGATTTTGAAATTTTGGATGATTTAGTATCCAACAGACAGAAAATGAAATTTAAATTTTTCTAGAAGTTTTAAAAATTGGAGTTTCTACGAAAAAATACTGTCCATCGACTCTTTCACTTTATCAGTTCATTAAACGAACAATCCCTCAAACAGAAAACCGCCTCGGAATGCGATTATATCTAAAGATTAAGCAGCAGAAACATCTTAATTGGATGAATATTAAAAATGTTGGAGGAGTAGCTGCTCCACCAATCGGCGCTCAGATCAATTTTGAATTATTAAAAATTTATTTTAATTTAATGAATCGATCCAAGATCGTATCAATTTTGGATGTTGTCTATAAGCACTCTTTGATAGGTTCGGTTTGTCACTTAATTATAATTAAAGAAATGTCTGTTTGGAGTTAATTTTGTTAATTAACATATTTTATAAATGAACAATTCAAAATGGCGACGACTCCAAATGGAGCCACACACGAACGTGTAACGATTTGTTTGAGGTGCAAATCTTAAATTTCACCTGGGAATTTCGTAAAATGTGAAAATGTATTTTTTGGTTTTCCATTACATAAGACGCAAACAGAGGAGGATGGGGAGAAATGGGATTTTCTTAAGAAAACATTTGATATAATTCACCGACGAGGTACACAAAAACCCATTCCGGCAAGTCTTATGTTTCCTGAGGGTTTTGAAAAACATTAAGAATTATGTTATTATGTGAGCAAGGTTTATGTACGGAATTTTCTTGAATAACAAGAAGAGGTGGGGGGATAAAGTTTCAACCTAAGGGACACAGAAATTTATCTGTTAAATATTCAGAAGGATTATTCCTTCCGAACAACCATAACCATAAAAGTGAAAAATTCCTTTAGATGTTTGGCATACATTTACATATATTTGCGTATTGCGTACACATTGAAGAAAGTTTACTTTAAAAATGGGGTAAATTAAACGTGTAATAAATTTATGAAATTAATCAGAGATTCACTGGTAACTTTCTGTGGGTCCATGTTCATCGAACCCAATGGAATCCGGATACGGATTGTGGGTGTACCTATACCGTCAGAAAATGTTCGTAAGCAATTTAGAAAATGGCATCGTTTAAGGATTAACTCAGGGAAAAGCCTTTGAATTATGAAACTGCAAATCTTGTATAATTCGTGAGAGGTTTAACGAACCCAAATGGAGTGGAAGGTTTTCGAGAAACCTTCCAAAGTGGGCGTCAACCTCGTAAATAAATTACTCGAGCACATGAATATGCTTTTAGGGACCAAACGAATGAATCCCAATTAGAGTTTTGGATATCCTTGGATACAGGACGTTAAACTGCCTCACACAAGATTTGTTCAACTAATTTCCTTCACTATTTGAACAAGAGATGGCGCTCTATCCCAACTAATTTCGGGTCAAAAGACACGAGCTACATTTTTTTGAATTTCTCCGAAATTTAAAAGAAAATTTACCATCAAAATTATATTAGTTTCGAAAAAAATAAATTCTTAATAATACAAGACAGTTTTTTGTCTTTTATATGAGACGCAATTAATAAAACTGAGTTTATTCGTATAATGAAGACGACAAGATTTCTCAATTTGTATGGAAATTTTATTCGGGGAAAAACATTTAACATGTTCTAGGACAAAATGAAAGTTTTAAATAATTTAGAAAAATACATTTTTTAAGAAAATTATATAAACACACACTTCTGGAGCCAAGCAACTTCAAAATTGAATTTTTTGATTTCTACGAATTTTTGAAAAATTAATTTTTTGTTTATTCGTCGTTATCTGCTTATACTTGGCATATTTAAGTTAATTTTGAATGTATTTACATTCAAATTAGTTTAATTTTTTGTGTGGCACAATTTTCGATTAACAAAATTTTGCAAATTTCATACGAAATTTCTGTTTTGTGTTACATAAAACGACACTGAAAAATGGAATTTTTAATTTTCAGTTTGGCACAATTATTTTGAGGATAAGTTAAAAAAATTTTCACACGGAAACATGAAATAAATAATTAAATTTCATGAAAACATAATCAAATGGTGTGACACACGTGGGAAAAGTGAGGAAAATTCGTTAAAAAACGAAGAAAATTTCAATGTCGTTAAACGAAATGAAATTCTTCGAAACAAGCCTCGTGAGGGCATTTCCAAGGAAAATTTTTCCAGTCATTGGATGTTGTTGGAAATGTTACATGAAAATCACCTGTGTAAATGTTTAGGAATATGAAATTTTTAATTAAAATCATCCGCGCCACAGGGAAATCCATTTGAATTGAATATTTACGAACGGAAAAGTGCAATAATGCAATTTTGAATGCACGCTGAGTGTGAGTAATTTTATTGTTTATTTTAATTGCTAACTAAGCGTCGTAATTTCGCTTCTTAACTACCGAACAAATCGAGGTCAATCTGATAGACGTTTGTTAGCAATAGACACTTTCATCTAAGAAGCTCGAGGCACGCTCTTTGAATCACTTTGGTGCCTCGTAAATTATGAGTTATTAAATTGTGTAGCTTGTGTTATACGCATTTTAATACGAAATTATTTCATAAAATTTAATTTACCACCGATTTCCTGATTCACAAATATCTCAGAAAGTTATGGAATTATCTAAGGATATTCTCTGTAGAATTCAGTAAAAATCTAATAATAAATTAATTGAAAATTGTGTGTAGACAAAAATGTTAGAGAAATTCAAATTTGAAAATTTTTATAGATTGCAATTAAAAATCAAGAGAAAATAATCGCCCGCACACCGATTGATAAACGTGTCTCTAATTAATTCAAAGCCATCTATGAACCATTTGCTGAACTACATGTTATTGAACGCGTTCCGCATTGAACTGTGTGCGTACTCGAACGATATTGAACTCGAACACATTGAACAAGCAGTGATCATTATCAGAAGCGGAATTCCGCATGAACTGCATACTAAAAATGAGAAAAACATGAATTTGAGGTACCTAAGTGTTGCTTCCGTAAAGCGTTTAAAGGTCATAATCACGTCATCAAGTGGACAATTTTATTGAACGTCAAAAACAAAATCCACCGTCCCTTCACTGACCACAAGAAACGACAAGAAATTTGAAAGAGATTTCTTGAAAACCATCTTGACCCAACACCTGAGCCAAGACAATCCACAGATGATGATGATTCGTTCACCGCTAGTTGTCTGACCAGAGGATGACCATAAACCGAACGTCATGCTGTTGCTGCTGCAGTCTGAAAAATAAAAGACCTCTCGACTGGTCTTAATGACCAATCAATGGCCTTAATTGGTTTTTATTGAGTTGAATGAATGTAAATTAGTGTTTGTGTGCATAAATGAAGATATACGATTGGATGGGGTTTGCTGGAAGCAACAAATATGGCCGACAATAGCAATTAATGCAGTTCAGTGTGATTCAGGCTTTTGTTATTTTCGTTAATAATATTATTTTGTATTTTTCTTCTGAACTTGGATGCGAATTTTTCCGGAGAAAGACAAACAAACATGGCGACGGTGAAATTGAGTTCAATTAAAATGACGTTGTCTTGTGCATCTGTTCATTAAAAGTTAATTAATAATGCAACGCATGCATTTTTGTTGTTTCTTTAATGAGTGGAGTTCAAGATAAACTATGGACTGTTCTTCTTGGTTAAATGAATCTCAATTACGGAAATTCTGCGCAATTCATGTAGTTATCGGTTCAATGCATTCACTTTTATCAATTTAAAATCATCTTCGAGGCATCCATGCAGTTTGGTCCTGCTCAAATCAAGACGAGAGATCCCATTTGACGATTAAAATTTTTTTCATAACATAAATTATTAATACTACAATTGAACTTTAATGTCCCAAAGTTTCAAAGAAATATTCGAAAAGGTTTCAAATCTGTCAGCACAGAAGACGACTTGCCTAAGTACAAAGCACGAACACACACTAGTTTCAAACCGGTTTTACTCGAAACATATTTTTTCGATTTGTGGAAGCTGTAGATTGAAAAATTATTAACCGATCGTTATAAAACAAAAGCATATCTTTCTATATTAAAATAGCTCAAAGTGTCGTTTATAAAATTAATTAATTGAAAATTAGTCAAAAGTGACTTTAAGGGTTTGTTGTTCGAAGTGCATCTCTTTGTTTGAAAGCATCTAATCAACACAACGTGGGTGATCCTTTGGTTATTCCAAACATGTCCATTGATGTTTCATAACAAATTCCCTGCAGTTAACGTGAATCCCATACCAAACTTAATTACCCTCGAAAAATGAAATAAATAAATCGAATTTCCTCAAATCCAGTCAAAGGCAATTTATTTTTGACACTTTTCGATTGAAACAAATGCATCACCTTGTCTGACGGAGTGGAATTGTCTTCAATAAATTTGAGAAAGGTACCTAATTCTTAACATTATTTTCATTGTGTACTTTGTAATTAATTTGTCTCGTTAAAAGAAACGATTATTGTCTGAACGTGAAAGTGATGTTAATAAATACTTGTGGAATGAATTCTCCACATTCTGGCATTCCAAAATTCAACTTTCTCCCTTTCGATTAATTACAAAAATTAACACAAAATTGAAACAAAACAAACTGCAGTTGATCTGGCATTGAATCCGAGGTGGTCTCACGTGCGAAATTCATGTGGTCTTGATTTCGACGCCATTTGAAAATTTTGTAACCAAGACGAGATAATGAAATTAGGCTTAGGTTTAAGGTTTTCGCCGCGTCATTACCAAAATATCGCCTTAATTGCACCGGAACCGAGAAAAATAAACTTCTGGTTTGAATTTATGTTTGAATTTAAATTCAAAATCTTTTGAAATGCGAAAATGGCGTCGATTTACTTCTTTATCTCTGCTCAAATCTTGAGGCCTTGGAAGACCCTCCTCGAGATGAATTTTTCCCTTCTTCCAGATAAGAATCTCTTCTTTTTTTGATATCATCCCCTGCACAATCGGAATAATATTCAAATGAGGCTCAAAATTACAACAACCACGAGATTTATTTCATTTTTTTTCTCTCGTCTTTGTTTTGTTTTTTAATTTTACTTCGTATGCAAATCAACTGATTTATTTCGTGGAACACTAATAAACGTGGAACAGTGGGTTTCACTAAAACACAGAAATGGGGTTTTTGTTGTAATAATTCACTTGGTTCAGTGTTGTTTGCCTGTGACAATAATTATGGATGCAATAAACTTGAAATTATAATTAAGACGTGGTTTAAGACGACGCGAAAAAAGGAACAGAAAAAGAAACTGAGAAAAAAAAACTTAACAAGAACACTCTTGTGTGGGAAAAGATTTCTTTCTTAAAGGCATTCCAGTAAATTAAGACGTTGAATATTAATAAGTCAGATAAATCTTGACCTTGGCTCAACCGGAGTCTGACTTCTGGAGAAAGGGATCTTTGTTCTGCGTTGGTACAGTGCGGCGTGCTCCTTTGATTCAACTCGTCTTAAAGACTTAATATTCTTTTTCATCTTGATCCATTCTAGTGGATTTTTCACGATCGATTTGTAAATGAAATCAAAAACAAAATTTTAAGTGGGAAAAGTTTCTATAAATTCGTTTTTAACAAAACAAGTGTCGCCGTCTATTGTTGATTGGAAGGAGACTCAAAACGGTCAAACTCATCACTTATTGATCAAAAGGATTAAGTAATTTACTCTTACATCATGAAATACTTTTGTGCTGCCATCTGTTTTTGAATGTCAAAAGATTCTGAATGATCAAGCTTCTCCTTTCTTGCAATCTCGGATCCTCCAAAACAATGGTATTCTTAGTACCTACTGTTCTGTTTTTCTAGGTTTTCTTAACCGATAAATTGAACTTCATGAAGAACTTCAGTATCGCCATCTGTGGGTGATTGATAGGAGTTTCATAATTGTCCAAGTCCTGGCTGGCCATATAGGATCGGTTTCTTCACGGCACTAATTTCCTTAGTAGGTGTTGATCCATTCTTCCAAATTTTGGTGAATATTACCTATACGAATATTACGAACAACATTTTTGGTGCCATCTGCTGTTGATTAGTATGAAGTTTATAATTGTCCAGGTCGCCGTTTGCTAGAGCATCGGATCCTCTACAACATTGTCTTCCTTGGCACTTCCAGGTTTTCTATAGCTGTATTCTTTTGGTCACTCCAATAGAGCAGAACTGTCAAGTCCCATACATTTATCCGAGCAAAAGCAAAATTGATCATGAAGAACCTTAGTGTCGCCATCTGTAGTTGATTTGTAGAAGACTTATAATTGTTTAGCTTCTTGTTAGATACAGGATCGGTTTCTTTACAGCATTGATTTCCTAGCCTTTGATCCATTCTTCCTAATTCTAATGAATATGTAGCTCGAACATTACGAACAACTTTTATAGTGCCATCTGTTGTTGAACAGTGGAAGGTTTCATTTGAGTATAGGATGCTGCACGACATTGATCCGTTCGTGCAGATTTTCTTAATCGAATTTCTCGAAGAAAAACAATAAGATCTCGAACACAAAACGAACAACAGAAGCTTGCCACTGTATACCTAAGGGTGAATCGCAGAAAAACTGAGTTCATCCCTTAGATTTATGATAGCAATTTCCTTTCGCAGAACAAAGTTGTCTTATACGAGAGCGTATACAAAATGATGCTGCTGGTACAAACATAAATACGAACCACCTCCGGGGGTTGGAACTTATCTCTTCTACCCTCAATGGAACGTATTCACAGTGAGCTGTGAAGCGTGTAGATACCCCCCGTTGGGGAGCAGGAAGAAAAGAAAAAAAACAGGAGAAACATGAAGAAATGATGACTATGGAACGGAAAAAAATAAACAACAACCCCCCAGCACAGTAGTTGCGGCAGTTGTAATGCCAGAAGCAATAAATACCAGGAAAACACACAATACAAACTTGAATCAACGAAACGGCGTAGAGAATGGGGTTGGAAAAGTGGAAGAATAAACAACAGCGGGGAGGAAATATAAAGAAACCCTGTTGAGGGTTGTGCGGGGGATTGGGAACGATAGGAGCTGCTCCCTTTAGGATAACAAATCCATTCACTGTGAGAACAACAAAAGCGCCATGTTGGTGTGAGGGATGAAAATAATGGAACGCCTTCCTACCACCACCATCAGGGGTTGTTCGTGATGAGTTTTTCGATTTCAGTTTTTTTTCTACTTTGTTCACAGGGATGAGGGTTGTTGATTGTTGTTGGCTGATGGTGAATTGTTATTTACCCAACAAAGCTTTTTCAAATGCGTTCCGTAATGACGCCGAATCGGCTATCAAAATTATTTTTATTTAATTTAACCAACGGAAATGGGTGATATTTTGTAGTGAACGTTAAGATTTGAATTCCGACTTAAAAAACTGAGACTGAATTTTGACTTAATTTCAAATCACGAAAATGAAAACCAAAATACCTCATTTCCGTCATTCTCCAAAGCTGATAAGACTGATAGGACTCCAGTCATGTCGTGGTGGAAGTCATTCCAATTCATGCTCTAATAATTGATGACTGGCAAATTCGTTATCTATTCTACACTAGTGAGTTTAGATATTCCAATTCATTGATTCTGGTATCGTCCTGTTCAAAGGATTCACTTCGGTTGGCGAAGCGTTATCATTGCTGAAGTTAAATGGCTGCTGGGGCGACACCCTTTTAATTTGGCGCAACGAATCCTTTAGGCTCGCGACATTATCGTATTTCACTTGAACGTTGAGTTGTCCTTTTGAGTTGTGGATTCTAGTAAATTTCAGTATTTGATTTGAAGGTTTTCAATCGCTTGGAAATTTCCTTTTATTGAAAAAGTACTTGCTTCTTAAGACGACTGTTTCGACCTTAAACATCCTTTAATTGAAAAACTCCATTTCCATGAAGACAAGCTATTAAAATTCGGTTCAAATTCAGAAATTTTCAAATGTCCGGGATTCTCTTAAACTTTTGAATTGTGGAAATGAGTCTCTTCCAAGTGTACTGGAACTTCTTTTAATTGAAATTTCTGATCCTGATTAATCACATTTCCTGGGAAAATGGCCGCAAAAATATTGAAATAGAAAACATGGATTTAAGGAAAAATGTCTTATTACAATAAGAGCATTGAGGAAACTCGATTAAAATATGCAAATCTCGGTTGAATTTAACACTTTCCAAGTGCGTATCGTATCGTTACAATTCAAATTCATCCCCTAAGTTGAAATTCTTTTGAGAACACACCCCCGAAAAAGTCAATCTTTTCCATTTACATAATCTCAACATAAATTCGCTCAAGACTCAATTTACTGTTTTGGGGGTGAAATCATATCAAGTTTAGGCTTTCGAATTTTCCTAACTCAAAACTTGTAAATCGGCAATTTTTAGGATGTGCAAGTTCACGGTACATAAACTCCATGAACTTGGAGTGTTTCCAATTCCATTGAACGTGAAATTCATCCACGCGGATTTTGAATATTCACTGAAGAAGAAGTTTGTCTTAAAATTGTGATCTGCATATGCCAAAGGGTAACTTTAGTTGAGTGTATCTTGAGAAAAACACATTTCAACTCGTAGATTGGGGTAGATAAGAAGTTCATGGATATATTCCCTGTGGCTTCTAGTTTCACAGAAACCAGTTCACCTGCTCCTAGACATTTTAATTATTCAACCATTGAATGTCTTAAGAATTCTCAAAGTATCTTGTAAGACGATTTGTTGTTATTGGATATCTCACATTGGCCAATAAATTTTTTCCTTTCCCAACTTCCCTTCCACAGGTATGTAGGTACCAGTCTCGTTGTGTCGTTGTGGATTGTATCGGATACAGGTAAACCTCATCTGAAAACTGAAACAGACTGTAGAGATAAATCTTTAACTTGGTATACCTGCTGCGATAGTAACGATTGGTTGGAAAGGTGGAACCAGAACTAGTTTCTCTTTTTTCTGCTTCTTTAGCTACTTCTCCATTCGAAAGATTAAAACGTCATTATAAACAACATACTTTGGTAGTATGAATCGTGTATATATCAAATTTACGACCAATTTATCAGGGAAAAGGTTAACTTTCTTGAAAATTGCCGCCACATCCATTCCAAGATGGGATTAGATTTAAGAAAATGTTTCGTCTTGTTTATTTTTTGTTCGTGTTGCCTTCTCTCGCATACTTTATTCGATCCGTTTCTGTAAATGGCGTAAAATATTTTGTTTTTCTTGTTATTCATTGCCTCATGTGTACAACATCTTCGATTCCATCTCGCCCTGGATTCTGGGTATTCTCTTCGACTCTTGTGCCTTGAGATATTCATTCCGAAAAGGGGTGGATTTTGTGTCTTATTTATTTCGATGCATAAATAACATTTATTCCGGGTGAAACTCGAACACCTACAAATCACAAAATTATGATATCGTCTTCCAGATTCACTGGGAACACAACTGGAACACTTCTGACGCTTTCCTACTTATCTTAAGGATGGAAATACTGATTCTCAATTTTCCAAAATTGCGTTTTCTATGGATCTAGAGATTCAATACAATTTTTCATAAATCATTTTCCTGGAGGTATGAGAAAATGGCACCAGTTGGTGGAGATTTCAACAAATCTTTTAGCCTTATATCAAAAGAGCCACTAACTCCTTTTGAAAGCAGAAAATAAGGAACTGAACCCAGTGAATTCATGTTTCTAAAAAACAGTCGATTGGGATGCATATCACAATCATGATCTGCTAATAGTTTGTGAAATACATGGACAGACTTCAAAACCCAGAATCAACTAGAGTGTTTTTTATAGGACTTTTTCAGGTTTTCCTAGTAGCAACTGTTGAACAAGGTGGATTGTGTCCACTAAACAGATGTTTTAGGATTTACTTCATGATTGCTTCAAAAATGTTAGGAAATGCAGTCCAATTAGATATTGTTAAACCTTTGCGTGATAAGCGAAGATAATTTTTGTGGGTTTCATGTAATTTGAGGTTATCATACAGAGGAATTAGCTCGTTCTTCCAAATGAGAACAAGTTAATAATCTTTCTCTGTTTGAATATTGAACAACTCGACTAAATGAAGCTACTTTCAGCTGACCTTATTAAAATTTTTGAAAAATATGACTGACTTCAGAAATCCAGTTCCAGGTTTTGTCAGTTCTTGGTTCATTGTAGAAAACTTGCTTTATGATCATTGTAGCATTTTTCCTTTAGGATAAGCACTTATTGTGACTTCTTTGATACCTAAAATGAAGAAAATTCATGAAATTGACGCCAGATTTGTAAGGAGCTTTGTTACGATGCATTCATCAATATGGGACCAACATCAGGTGTAACTCTGTTTACTTCTCATGAAATATCAAAAGGATGTTAGTTAAATCACTCATTAACTATTATTTGATGTTTTATTCAATTGAAACGGTTTGAAATCTAGAAATTTTTCATAAATTCGAAGTTACTTGAAGCAAAGCTGGTGATGCAAATTTTAACCAGAAAACAAATTGTTTGTGCTTTTTAACGTTTCACGTTGTTAATTTAGTTGAATTAAAGTTAAAAATTGATTAAAAATTTATATTCAACACCAAATAACTCGAAAAATAACTTAAAAACGACAAATTCCCACCAAAACGGAATCACTCAGCGGCTGTCATTTTGAACAATTCCCTCTTCTTCTTGTTCTGTCAGAAAAGTGTCTTCGACATCTGTTGGTGAGCCCTCAAACCACAGCCACGATTTGTTTTGACTACCACCCAACAGGTGGCTCGTAAAATTAGTACTGAGGACCACTTAGAACTCATCAAGTTGAGCTATAAACCAGTTTACGAGCACGTGGCGACGATTGTAGTCGAGACTATTTTATGGCGCCATAAAATGGAAGTCAATCGAAATCGTTGCCGGGATTTTTGAATCGCTAAATTGTTTGACATATGGGAAAATTTCGGTTTTATTTTGGATTTCGAAGATTTTCTTGACTTTTCAAATGTTTCTTGTAATTTATGAATAGATTTTCATGATAAGCTCGACATGCTTTGACGACTTTTTCGAATTTTCAACAAATTTTCATAATTAAAAATGAAGTGGAGTCGAGGTAAATTAAAAATTTTGAATAACAAAACTTGTGGACATGAATTTTCTGAATAATTTTGCATGCAAACCGAACAAAATGAAAATTTGTCATTCCAAGTTCAACGACACCGCGTCTCGAGCCCGTGACATACTCGTTAACGACAATATTGCCATAGAAAACATTCCTCCTCCACCATAGTTGTTTGTCACTGACCTGTCCAACAGTGTCGTCTAGAGCTATTCACTGTCATCGACATCATTCCTGTCCACCAGCTCAGCTCGTCCACCCTCCACTAGACCAGATTATTATGTATGTAGCTCCACAATACCCACGAGTTGGAGCCAACAATTTCATATTCAAGTTATTCTTGTGACAACGACGGTCATGAGCTCAATTCCGCTGTCTATTCAGAATCGCACGAACCACGCAAATGTGGAGTGAAACCGGAGAATGAAATTTTTAAATGAAAGTGGAGTTGGTGGTGGATCCCAGCCGAGCTGACTATCAAACTATCCAAATGGTTTCAGGCTAACTATTCGCTAGACTTCATAGTCTAGGAATTCGACACTCTTGTACCCTAAAGCCTGGGCTTGATGCGTCTCTCATAGTTTTATTGTCTTAGTTTACTATCGAATTTGCATTAATTAACATGTTTTTTTCGTTACAAGATTTCCAAAGCAGGCCTTGAGAACAGCAAGAGGAACGTGTTGGACGAGTGTTTGTTTGTCATTTTTATGTTACAATGTTGCAGTTTCATCCGGAATTGATTAAGTACGCCGTTTCTATGATGAATTCTTAATTGATTTCATATATTGTAGTTTCGTTCATCGTCAGGCAGCGTAATGCATTCAGGGAAATCGGTCAGGTGGGCGGAAGACCGCTGCAAACTTTTTGAATGAATTGTTGCGGAAAATTTTTAAATAGCTGCCTTCTAAAATTTACATACAATGTTGTTGGGAAATGCATCTTTGGTAATTATAACTAGTAAAATTATAATCAGTAAGGGAATCCGGTACAAATTGAAAAATTGATTTATATCCAAGGAAATCATCTCAAATTCTGATTAAAATAAAATTTCTGATTTATTCAATAAGTTAATAAAATTATTAAGAAACTAGGTAATGTTTTATTAGAAAATCTTTGTAGAAATGAATCCGTTACAAAATCAAGATTTTAATGGGAAACATTTCACATTCTGGTTAGATCCATCTAATTCATAAAATTATTAAAAAATTAGTTATTCTCTGGAGGAAACAGGAATTGCGTGATTTTAGAATAGAATATTTCAAATTTTAACTGATTTTATGTAGATTTTCGTTTGAAATTAAGAAGTCCAGAAGAAGAACTCATGAATAAGCGATTAAGTTCATCAAATTATTACAAAAATCAACGTTTTCCTTGAGCAGAAACGACTAAAACTCCCAAAATCACGAAATGAACCGAAATTGAGCACAAATTTCTGATTAGAAGAAAATCCTGGTTTGTGCCTTTGGTACTCGAACAGGAACATGAACAAGGACATGAACACGAGTCTAACAAGGAAGTTGAAATTTGAATTGTTGGTTTTGAATAAACGAAATTAGTTCAAGTTGAAATCAAAATTAATGCAATTTTCAAAATTTTAATTGTTTTCTAGTTTCAAAACCGATTTTGACGTGAATTGCTTTGCCAAATCACGTTCGCCCAAGAAAAGCATTTAACTCTTCTAGTGTAACCAATAACTCATCTCGTTAATGGCTTTTTTGTTTGTGAAGAGCTTTTACATTTTTAAAACTCTCCAAAACTCCGAAAAAAGTAACAGCAAAAGTGTAGGGTTGAAGAGAGACACAAAGATACTCGCCTCGAGGGCAAAAAGTCGAGCAAGTCGTTATGCTAATTGGGTCGTCGTCTCTTTGAGGAATATCGCCCAAAACCCAGAGGGGTTGGAGAGGATGACTATTTTTTTATGATACCGAATTTATAATTTTTTCACCCCCATTGGCGGGGGTTGGTTTAGAAAGTTTTCATAAATAAATGAACCAATTACAAGACGTAAACGATAATAAATTGGGGCTGTAACTGTGGAATGGCTGGCATTCAGTAATCCGTAAACGCGGAGTGGATAATTGAGTTCGTGACTTTGTATAGCGAAATTTCATTTGAATGGAAATAAAATAAATAATACTAACTGCTGACATAAGTCTTTTCTTATTAATATTACCTACTATAGGTGTATATAATTTTTTAAAGATTGTTTTTGCAGAATTCCCATTGGACGAGAGTGGGAAATTGTCATTATTCCGGGATTAAAATGGAATGAAACTTTGTGTGGGAACATTCCCATAATGAACACTATATTTCATTTATTTAATCTCCACTTTAATCCCACATCTAATACGTACGTTGTACTTAAAACTCATTTAACTTGCTTACAGGAATTTCAAATATCTTATTTTCAAGCCCGAAAATTGTCCTGCCATTAGATGAAAGCAACAAGAGACTCATTTGCATTCCGATCCAAACGTTGAGGCACTATTTGCTTGCCTATTAAAACAGTAAGATTCATGTTAAAGTTGTTGTTGTTGGGGGTTTGTGTTTGGTTTGGGGTTTTTGAAGGTGAAACACTTTCACCCCATTCATTCATTCATTCATGTCGACGTGCCATTTTCAGTTAAGGGATGCCATCCAAAAGGGTAAATTTAAAACAACTAAAATGTTTGCAAATTCTCCATTTTCGTGCTTGTCTTAAATATGAACAATCCATTCCAGTTAGGGCTTGTGGTTTTACTTTGGAACGACCTTGTGAATGGGGTAGTCAACTTTGTGGACGTAAACTATGTCTACTATATGCCATAAAGACTCCCCGTCGATAACAAACTGCTCCAACATGTGATTACTTTGTCAAGGAAGTGTTCACAGGGTGGAAGTGTTTATTTCCCTGAAGGGCACGTTCCATACAAGCTCGCTTTTTGCGAGAAAAGGGTGAAAATTTAAAGATTGAAAACTTTCAACGAAACTCGTTAAATTAATTAAAAATTTTTTCCTTCCAATTAATTAATCGAAAATCGCAATTGCCGGACTGGGCGAACCCAAATGTGGGGAAATTTCCTGACGGGACGACCACCCGCATTCGTGAATTATTCGTTTCTAAGTGAAAATTATAGAAAAGTTTATTTACTGCCAGCCGACATGCAACCCTCGGAAGCTTATTGAGATTAGTTCCATTTGGCCGAGTTTCAAGTTTCGAGGTTTTCATCATCCGCTAAGAGATGGCGTTGATCGAAAATTTGTTTTTCCCATAAATCATCTCTTATCTTCTCAAAACCGCTTGAATTATGATTGATACGTTATTCAACTCAGATTTTTGAACTTATTTCTTTTGATTTCCGTTCATGATAAACTGAAATCTGTCAAAAATCGGAATTAATATCAGATTTTGATGAACTTGTGCTCAAAATCGAATGTCCAGCTGTGAGTAAGCATTTGTTTTCCATATTGATACACTTAATCCGCAGCACAATGAACTCGTTGTATAGAAAATTAGCAAGAAATTGTTTAGGATGAATATTTTGACACTGTTTCAATGAATTATAACGACATTTATGGAACATATTGCTTGAAATGAAACAATGAGGAATTGATGCCAATCTCATTCGTGTCTTTTATGCTGGATTAGTGACAAGGAAGTCGATAAGAAGACAGTTATCACATCAGATATTTTGAGAAAATTCAAATTTTCAATGCAAAGCTTGAAAAACAGCTGTTATAAAATACGAATTTGAATGTAGATGATAAATTTAATGTTGATTCGTATGGTTATCACCATGAGGGCGTTTGAAACAATGGAGGAAATTTTTGTGGAACAAAATTTCGACTTTTCTCACGACACAATCGGGTGAGATGAGATTTTGATCAATAATTTTATGAATTTCCGTATGAAATTCCCTTGAAATTCGAAACTGATACACGACGAGATGCAGAATGATATGGAAAACGAATTTTTGTGATTTACATTATTGAAATTCTAGACGGTCTGTCTCAAAAATCTGAAACATCTGCTCCACTTGGAGTTAAATCTTTTATTTTTTTTATATGGATAAGAGAACAATAGATTTTGGTGAAGTTTTGTCACTGGAAATGTTAACAATTTGTTGAATAAAGTTTTGGCAACAAAATGGCAGTGATCCGCCGGTATGCAACATGCAGAAATCGAAACAAACAGAAATAACACGAAACAAAACACAAAAACAAACAAACAAAATGTAACTGAACAGAAAACAATCGAGGAAAATCAATAAAAGCACTCGATAAGTGAAACATTGAACTGGATGTAACGATAATTTTCAATATAACCAATTAAACAAAACAATAAACAATTGAAACAAACAACAAGAAACAATAAACACGCGAAATAATTGTCCACTTCCGGTGATTGGATGCGTTGGAATTTGGTAGCGAGTCGCTGGATTCGATTAGTAATAGTTGAAGAAAATTGCAAAATCCAGTGGAAAATGTGAAAAATTTGGAAACTAGCTGCTCCTGTCAACTTTCAACTGGCGTGCAGTCCACAAACGTCAAAACTACAAAAATGACGGAAGGAAAAAATGTCACGTCACTAGCTACCGGAAATAGTGGAAATTTCCCAAAAGGAACAACAACAAAAAATAGTTATGAAAAATTTTATTTTCGTTTGAAAGACACGAAAATTTCGTATGACAGGGATGACAGTATGCCCGTCTCACTTCAGTGACGAGTGCCATCTCTGTTTGTCCCATGAACATGCGCGAGAGGAATTCCGATGCAGAAACACAACGTCAACGTTGACTTCATGTTTTGACGCAATCCATTGTGAGAGAGAGATAGAACACAAGTTTGTATGAGAGTGTAAGAGAGAGGCAAAGAGTCATCCAGTGAATTGGTATTGAAGACATTCTATTGCTCTCGTAATGCGATAGAAAAGGAAGAAATGGGTGAGAAAATTACGCCCAATTGCATGAGTGGATTAAATTCGCCATTTCGGCCATCATTAAACTTAGCTGCATCTCTCTCACTCACGTGCTGCTCAAATCGGAGCGAGTAAATACAGGAAATATGTCTATATTGAACGAGTATCTCTCAATGCTGCCATTGAATGGGGAATTGCGAGTAAATGTTTCTCTCAAATTCGCATCGATTTGTTTGGATCAAAAAAACCATTCAATCTCTCTCGCACTCACACGATTCTCACATTTTGCATCCCTCTCATTTTAATGGCCGCTTTAAATCGAAGTTTGTTACGTTGACGATGCGATTAAGTTGGCGCTAAGATTAATTGGAAGCAATTCGTATGCGAATATTTTGTTAAATAATTTTTATTTTTAAAATTAACTCAAATTAAATAAAATTCATTTATACTAGTATCTGCGAGTAGATGCGGTGTGTGTCTCCCCATTCACTTTTGCGACAGTCACCTCCATAACTTTCCCGGGTCGTTTCCGTGTTCCACCCGATTGGGCTATAAATCAAATTTTTGACATTTTTATAACTTCTAGGAATAATGCAAGATTGTTGTATGCTTTTTCGGTTTCGTTTCCTCCCCAACCATGGGACTCCAACCACCCCCCATCCCCCCACAGAGTTACTAGCTTTGTACCGCGTTCATTCCATCGTTCGTACATACTTTATTGGTTTAGTTCACTCATCCTGCTCCACTAACCGCTCGTCTTACATTTTCAAATTTGTTTATGATCCATAAATATGCCAGCGCGGTATCTTAGTAAGTTTTCTTGTATTTTCTTTTTAACATTCTGTTGTTGTTGTACAAAAGCTCAAGGATAAGCATAAGACAAGAAATTGTTGTTCTTGTGTATTTCAATGGTATGGGAGGAATTTTTGGCGACAAAAGATTTAGATTTCGTGACGCAGCGAAAAATAAGAAAGAGAAAGAGAGAAAAAAAAATTGTTTTTCTTATCACGGCTCCATCGAAGAAGCTCCTCTTTGGAGTCGACTTAAAGTTCTTGCTGAATGGCTATTTATAGGGTTATTTTGGAACGTGTATATAGCCTGGATAAGTGTATGCCAAATAGGCACGTTTACGGGCAAAAACAACATTTTCACCGTATTCAAATCCGTGTGTAATGGAATTTCGCATTGACTATTGGATTTCATTTCATTTCATTTCATTTCATTTCAATGAAAACAATTTATCTCTTCAAGAATCAAATGTAGATAGGTATCTATATTTTTGAAAATATTATTTCAAAAATTCTCAAGCATAAACAACCTGCCCTACTGTTTCTTACGGTCACTCATGTTACCTGGTTCCGGTAGCAAGTGTTTGTCTTGTAGACAATCCATCTGTTACCAAGTTAAAATTTATAGTCAAGTCTATCTGCATTTCGTGCACGCATATATATATGCTGCTTATTTGAAGAGGGAAAGGACTGAATTTCATTGGCATAACAAACATACCGAAAGGGACTAAAACCTTCTCCCGCCGGAATTAAGCCCTGTACCGTTCAAAATTGCATGCCTAAAATTAATTTTTTCTTCTTCTTCGTCTTTGTTTTACATAATATTATGCTAATCGTGTGTTATGTGAGCCGTAATGAACATAAAGCCGCTGCAATTAAATGTGATTTTACATAATACAATAGTTTAGGGTGAGAATAAACGATATTAAGAAAATTAACTGCGATTTCTAGTTGATATTTGTGGCGGTGAAACATCAATGGCTACCCCAAACCGGGATCAGGAGCGGGATAACTATTACCTACATACGTCTTCTCTTTTCTATTTACCGGCAAATTGAAGAATTACTCATTACAACGAAGACGATGGCTAATGTTAATGTTTAATTTAACGAGTTAATTTATGCATTTTTTACGTTGAGTAAATTAACTTTTGAGGCAATTTATTTATAGTTATAGTTTGAGTTTTCTTTTCTCATTTGCACTGAGTTGGGATTTGTTGTAGGTAGCTATTACCTACATATTTTGTTTTCGGGTTTTTGTCGTGGACAGTTTTGGAATGCTTATGACTGAATTACAAAAATTGTGAATGAGCGTATGCTGATTTTTATGCTGCTGGAACAATGTTGATTATGCTAATGGTAATCTTTAATGAAACTTTAATTTTATTTTTATTCTTAATGAGTGTGGGGAATTTCTTTGCGTTATAATTTTGAGAATTTATTTCATCGTGGCACGCGTTTGTTTCGGATGTTTTTGGACTGGAACTTCTCACTGCATTCCACTATACTGAGGAAACGCATATATTGTAGTTTCAAATATTTTCCAGGAAATGTACAAAGGATCGTTGAGCTGGCAAAACCGAACAGTATTCCATTGCAATTTGATTTCAAATTGTGTTCGAGTTCGGGAGAAACATGTAATTCAGCGAATGGTTCATAGATGGCTCTGAATAAAGCAGGGAGACTTCTTGCTTCATTGAAACAAGAGACAACTGTTGTTTGGGTGTCGACTTCAATACCTACTAGAATTTCAGCAGTTGTCAAATTAATTTTTAATATTCAATTTAATTTTAATTTTAATTTTTTGTCCAAAAATATTAAGCGCCAAAATTTAAATTTCCATTCCTCAAATATTTTCGTCTACACTCAATTTTCTGTCCATTGAAATTCATTGCAAATTAAATCAACAAGAAAGTAGCGTGCCAATTTTCACTTTTTAGCTGGACATTTCCAAGTGGAGACATCAACGTTTGGTGGCATAACATAATACGAGGATCGTATTTCAAAGGATTCCAATTTAATCTTGTGGCAGGAAAAAACTCAAGACTCATTAAAATCATAAATGAAAGAAAAAAATGTAAATACAAAACTCGAGAATCATTAAAAATGCCAGTGAATTTGATAATTACCAGCGATTAATGTAATTTCCACGTCTAAATGGGGATAAAATGTTTCAGCATGATTATTTCGTTGCAATTTTAAATGGAGACAGAATTTAAAAAATTATGAATTTTAAGTAATTTCCAAATTTCCGTGAATGTCGACCACCTGAGTTGTGACATTCAATGGAATTGAGTCGGTTTCGAGGGTAATTTCATAAAGAATTATGCCGTCAAGCTTAAGAGACGACGGATTCAAGGGGATTCAGCCACGATTTGAAAGGCAAGCTCGCTGGGATGAAGAGATATTAAAAGAGTTTTTGAATATTTCAATTAAAAAATTAACTCATTGGAATTCGGTTGATGCGAAAGTTGGCGTCTTAGCGAAGGAATCCTTGAGAATCTAGGGATATTCTTACCTCAACTTAACGAAGGAGAGAATCGCCGAGTGAAATAGGAAACCGACAACAACCCACTGGTATGGAATGCAATAAATTGCATCTTGCATCCAGCATCATTCGTTGGCATTGAAATATTTTTAAGGTGTTCCCGAGCAACAATTTTTTGTCCCAACCCAAAGACAATGTCGTGCAACATGTCAGCGGGAAGAAATATAGTCCTGGATTTGAGGTATATAATTTTGCGTTTTTTACCCGAATGGAAAAAAGGCCGTGCCTGTTTGTGATGAACTCACGGGAAGGTTCGTTTGCGAATTAATGAACTGCAAAGGCAATGTCTTACGTTTCATGCCACATCAACCTGATCCCAGGTGAGTTCACTTCACTTACCTGTTCGACCCACAATACCGAAGATGACCCGTTCCCTATTTGAAATCGGTGGGAACGAATGCATGGCGTATGGCGTTGTTGTGTTTCAAAGGTAAGAAATAATTCTTTTACCTTTCTTGTTGTTTATCTCGTCCCTCATTTTGATTTTGGATTTTTCAGCCATTTTTAATAGCATTTCTGTGTTTCATCTTCGGGACCACATGATGACCACATGAATTTATTGGTTGGTCGGTATTGCCTTTTTAGAGGAAAACCTTAGTTTGTTTTTATTTTCTTGATAATTTATTATCTACTCATGTTGCGTTTAAATTGACGCAAAATGGAATAAATAAAATTAATTAGCGATAAGACAAATGGATGCGTGCAAAATGCATTTGAAGGTTTTTAGTTCTTATTAAGCTTGAATTCTTCACTTATTAGTCACGTTAAATAACACTTTAATAACTACACACTTTGAATCACTTAATAGATTCAATCAAAAATTGTTTTTAATCGTCTTTGAATTGCAATGCAGTTCCCCTTGGAGGGAAATTGAGTGATAATTCCTTCTAGACTGTGAATGTCCTTAAATTTATTACATATTTCTATTAGGTACCTATTAATTTTGTGAATTAACCAATTTATGAATGTGAATTTTTTGTGAAAGTTCATAAAAATTTTGCTGTTATTTAAGTTTAATTTAGTTTGTAATTACAACAAATAAATTAAATAAACATTTTTGTTACTAAAACACAAAACAATTCCACGTCAAATGATATGGAAAATTGTGTAATTCCAAATGCGATTAATGAACGAGTTAAATTCAAATTTTAATTCTAACATTCCAATGGTATACCATGGAACGGGTTAAGCATCCACAGTTCACAGTTATTTGGTCGATTTCAAATGTTCATCCCTTAATGAATAACACCAACCTTTGCCTATATGAGGGTATAAATATGAATTCCATGTAATATACCGGGTTTGAGTCGTATTTGAGTGGGTTACAAAACGTTACCTTCAGGAATTATTTCAACCAAATTTTCATCCCTGTAAATTCATGCAACAGAGCAGATTTTCCATTCAAATCGTTTTATCCCTGGTATCCATGTATCCGGTTATACCCGGTTTTCGTTATCCTGAGCTATAAATGTGTCTGTGGATTATGGGGTATCCTGTGTCTCGAAAAACCGAGTATACGCCCGTCGAGCCATGAAATTGCAAAGTGTAACAACAAAAAATTCATTTGGCAAATTTTTGGAGCATCATTTCAAATGGTGTTCGTTTTTTTTTTGCAGTGTTTTTTTTGGGGTACAGTTGGGGAGTGAAATACGTTTTGCAGGTGAATCCAGTAACATAATACGGATATCGTTAATTGGGATGATGTTTCGGGGTTTATTCTTCTGTTATCGCACCCCTCTCAGCGAAGGTAGCAGTTTCAGTTGATATTTGGTTTGGTTTGTGGGGGATACCTACTACGTAGGTGTCTACCGGATTCGTGCTAAATTTATTGATGGAATTTTAAAACACACTGAATACAATTCATTCTCCATCCCTGTCATTTTGGGTTGTGTATCTTTCCTCGTTTTAATTACGTTTACTTAGGACCCTTACTAATTCTGGGGGTGATTATTATTTTTCGTTGATAAAATTCTTATTTACAAAAATAAAAAATTCTGAATTTTCAATGAAGTATGCTTGAGTGCTGATAAAACATGTTGAAACAGCAATATTTACCATAAAAATAATTTTCTCATCACTTTCTCTGTTACTATACAAATAACTTTGAACTTTGTCACGCTGACTATGACATTTGAACTGGAGTTTACTCAAAATAAGGACATTCAGTTTTGTGTTGTCGGAACAATATCCTGAATTGATGTGATTATCATAAAAATTTGATAAAGAAACTCTTCTCGACGATTATCACCTAGAAAAACTGCCACTTTCCTTGTGGATGGGCTATATTTGAAAAATTGCTAATCATGGAAGTGTTTACGTAATTTAGGTTCATTTCAGGTTAAAATGGTGATACATTATTTTTTCATCAGAAATTCCTTGTAAATTTATCTACAAAATACAGGCTAAATTTCTTTTGATAAAATACTCCTCTTCATGTGCAATAAAAATTTTCAATAATAGTTCAAAACTTGACGCAGAAACGAATAGAAAAAATTTAGCAAGTTCAAAATTGCACAAATCCATCTGAGAAATGTCATAACTTCCACGTTGAAAAAAATAACAAAACACTTCTTCTCTTTTACGCCAATTGACAAAATTGTCTCCACTTTATTCAAAGCCATCTATTAGCCATTCGCTGAATTACATGTTAGTGTTTGTATCATACATAGAACTGCGTTCTTACTCGAACACAATTTTATTAACACTTTCTCGTTGCGAGCTAAATTCCGTTTTAGATCGTATTTCTGGGAATCCTTGCTAAATTCTTGGCCAAACGGAAAGTGTTAATCTCAATCAAAATGGCCAATGATTGATCCTGTAAAACTCTTGATTAGAAACGAGAAACAATTTTTCAATTATTTTAATTTCCGCGTTGTGATTTGTAGCTGCACAACTGTGAAGGTTAGAGACTTCAATTTTCCTCAATTTAAGGTTTCCATGAACCCTTGAGTCGTGTTCCCTCAAACGGGAAGTATCAATTCCAATCAAATTGCCAACCAGACGAACTCTCCGGCAAACTGCACAATTGAATGCAATATGTCTGCGTCATTTCGCTTGCGTCTCTGAGTCAGGTTTGGCGAATGTCATCAATGTTTCTTTGTATTATAAATTGGAAAAAATAAATTCCAATCAAATTCGCGGTTTTATACAGTTAAATTGTAATAGACGAGGGTAATTTTCATGATTTGTCAGAAGGTTACATTAATTTGAGATTTTTTTGTTTGATATTTATTTTCAAATTTCAATTTATTTGCAGTATTTTTCTCAATTTTCCGCTTGAATTCTTAATAAGAATAAGACGGTGGATGGAGAAAATAAAAAACAAAGAATATTTTCTCAGTGTTTTGTCTGGTTTTGTTTTATACAACAATAAACAGCCAATAAGATGTTATTTTGTTATGTTGCTATTTTGTTACTTTGTCTGTACCTCATCACATCATCGGCTTAAGGCAAGGAGGAAAAAATATTCGCCCCCAACTGGGCTGAAGGAGGCGCGAAATAATTCAGAATTAATCTAACCCCGGGAGCTGCAAGGACTCAAGGATGAAGGGTAATTGAAATTTATTGCATTCAAAACCACCCTCCTCTCGTTGTTGTTGTACACCAAACCCTCTCATATTGGAATTTATCCTTGTTCTTATTATATATAGGTACACAAGTAGCTTTGGATATAAATTGTTCCATCTTGTTTCATCCATTCACTCTCACTTTTATTTGCTTATGAATTTATGACCACCCCTGGCCAACCCTCTGTAGCTATGGGCTCGCCGGGTTTGCGTAAATGTTACCCTTCAATTTCTTTTATGATTTCTTATTTGCAAGAGGAATAAATTTTACTTTCACTTCAATTTATTTTCAATTAATTCTACTGATCTCACTCAGTTGTTGTGATAACAATTTCGTAGAGCTTTTTCCTTAAAGCTTAAAATCAACAAAAATTTTGAAAATATTCACTTTGAGGGGATCATTTCAATTCAAGAAGATCGAATTTGTCTAGTTGAATTGATGACGCACTTATTTCCCTAAACGTCACACTTGCCAGGACAATGAACCCATTCAGATTCGCACGGTTATTGATGACTCCCTTGTCGCGAGGGGTGCGAAATTAGTTTTGCAAATGATAAGATACGATTCAATAAATATTTTGCATTTCATCCCTAGTTTTGTTGTACCTATATCCACCAATAGAAGGCAGAGATTGTGATATCCCGGAAAATCAAGATGTCCTTTGAATTAGCGAGGTAAACATTGGGACATCTTAATTCCACAGGGAAGTGGATTCTGCAAGTGCAACCCTCGAATTAATTTGGCATCCATGATGATATGCAAAAGGGGATAGTTCGCGAAGAACATTTTAGCATGAAATTGATCTCCTGATTGTGATAATTGTGACACTGATAAACAATGAAAGGAATTAGTTGTGCTCGTTTTGGTGTCAAAATGCGATATATTAGCTCAGAAACGGGATAATGTCCCGACAAAGTATGTGGTCGTCTTATAAATCAAGTTAGCACAAGTTCAATCATATTCCATCGCGTTATGGTGTGTGGCGTCCTAAAGCCAAACATCGTCCCTAATAGAAACCGATGGAATGGGTAAATCCGCCACTTCTGGAATTCATCCGGATTCAGTTCAGTTCAGTTTCCCTCTTTAGCCTTTCATAATAAACGAGGGAATAAGAAATGGCACATCTTTTGGTACGTGCTAAGAAAACCAAAACATATTTGCCCGGTAAGGATAACAGAAAATAAAACGAAACGAGGGTTTTACCAGAAAAGGACAAGGGCACAAAATGGGGTAAGAAAAAGACGAAACTTTTACCAAGCACTATTGGCTCCAGGAATTAATTAAATTTAATGAAAAGCTCAATGCTATTTTTGCACATTCGGGGACGTTAAGAAAAGAACTGATAATATATGACGATTTCATTTTCATGTGACAAAAAAATTAATTAATAATAGTATAAGATTTGCTCGATGTCTTCGAGCGTGTCCTTATGGTGTGCGTGTGGGAATGGGGAGGATTTCTATGTTAATCAAGAATAGGTCACGAGGTTTGCACTACTCTTGGACTAATAATTATCATAAGCTTACAGTAAATGATATCTTTAAGAAATCAAGTGATGGTGGATAAATATTACGGAAAGCTTTTAATAAACTTCCATACTATTAGCACACCTTTGATTTGATTCAGTAGAAATCGAAACAAAATCTTTGATTCCGAACACACCACGAGTTTTCTTGAAAAATGGAAGTGTCGGAACCTTTGCAGTAACCAGAGCTTAAAGGTTTCGGCCTTACAACTAATGTCTTTTAAGAGAATAGCCTCGAACCATTTTTCACTTTTATTGAGATTTCTGCTCCACTTCAAGAATTGAACTGAGAGTATCGCAGCAGCGTTAAAATTTCAAGCGTATGACGGAGTTCCGTTTGATTCGATTGACTCGATTTTCTACTTCTTGGAGAAGAAGAGAGTGCAGTTACGTCTTTGAGTTGAATGAGTCACTTGTCGATTCATTGAAATTTGTTTCTTTCTTGTGCGTTGTTCGACATTGATATGAATGAGAAATTATGAGTTGAATAAATATTTTGTTGGGTTTGTTAAAATATAAATAAAAATAACAAGATAAATAATTAATGCAATTTTAAATTCTTCTTTCAGAACTATTGATACATGAACATAAAACCTCGGATTCTGAGTTTAAACATTCTACTTGTAGGAGAAACGAATAGAAACACTAATTAGAATGAAAGACTTTGTAATTAGATGCACCTCTCGGCTGGTATAAAAGTGAAAGATTTTTCAAGTCTCGATGCAGAACGTAATTATCACTACATTGGCCAATATCTCCAAGATGGATTATTCCCAGATCATCCTTTGCATTTATGCCACTTTGATTTTTCATATACTTGACGGTAAGTTTAACCTTTTGGAAACGTTAGAAAATGATCCCTAAGAACTTCTTTTAATTCTAGTCCACACTCAGAGGCATCGCTCTGTCCACGATCAGCGAGGAAGTCTTCGAAGGAACTTCATAGCTCCACCAAGAGACAAGTTAGGAAGAAGGGACGATTATCCTTACAAACCGTATGACGAATACTCTCCACCTGGTGCAGGATGGGTTTCAGAGAACTACGAAGAGGTGTCCCCTCTTTACTCGCCTCTTGCGACCAGTAGCAGTGTACAACCTTCACCTGGGCCTAGTCCCAGTTTAAGTGAATCATCGTCTTTTGGAGACAAAGCATCAGCCAGTGACTACTTTTGGAAAATTAATTTTAACGAATAAATTATTTTGAATTAACAAGATCGTAGATGTTCCCACGTGGATAGATCGATTGCCAACCGTGAAAAAAAAGAATGTAGATCATCTAAGCTTTTGTGATGTTATCTAGTTCAAATAGGAAAAAACCCAGTGAATTAAGTTCAACTCAAAATTGAGTCCACGACGCAGAGAGAAAAGAAAGGTCAATCGAAGATTTCTGAAAATTTGCATAAGATTTTCGTAAGAAAACAGTCGAGATGTGTTTCTTTTCGTTAGGTCGTTGACTTAAGATTCGACGATCTTCGCTTAATTGATTGAGATTTCTTAATTATTCGAAGAACAGGTATCACTTTCATTAAGACCGAGAGCATATAAAGAAAGTTGTAGCGAAGGTAGAAGAGTCAGTTCTATGTTTTCTATTGAAAAGTTTGCGTTGTTTGATGGAATAAAATTTTTCCAAAATCGAGAGCTTCCGGTTGACACAAAATGTGGAGTAGAGTGGCACCATTACTCGGATTACTTGTTTTCGTAGCTTTGCATCCAGGTAATTTTTGGAAGTGCTCAATAGTGCATTACAGGTGATACACGATGCATCTGTTCCAGGATGGGGTGACAGTAGAAGAGTCGTTGAGTTTCGGGACGTAGAGGGTACTCCACCGGACTACCTTGACACAAGTCCCGCGGGGAACCCGTTCTTCACGAGGATTCGAAATGCCTTCAAAGGAGCTTTGAGGCCTATTCGGGAATTCTTCATTAGAAGAGAGAGAGTAAACGATAAGGACATCCTCCCTTACTGCGTTGTTTCCATGGACATCGAACGGGAATTGGTACAACAGTTGGAACGGATAGGGGCAGGTGACGCGAAGACTGTCGTGCTGAAAAGGAGCCCAATACCTGTTCAACGTGATGATGACACTGAGGAAGATGAAGACGACACCTATGAGCAGGTGTTAGATGCGAATCAGTCGATCCAATCCAATCACACTTCAACGAAACCACCACAGCTCACTCCAGAGGTCGACTATAATCTTCAGTCCACTTTCGTTCCCAGCAGCGGTTCGTCCGTGGGACCAGTTAACCCAGGACAGTTCCAGGATCCCATTGAAGATTGCCTTGTGGTGTTACGCAAGAGACCCAAGACGCAACCTGTCAAAGTGACCAATTCGAGACGAAAGGTTAAGAGGCCATTCAGGTTTCGGCGTAGAAATAAGTAGATTATAAGTTGGAAGTATTTAATAAAAACACAAAACTTCTGAAGTCTTTTGTTACCATGAACCTTGAAGCTAACAATATCCTCTAATGAATTCTCATATTGAATTGAATTTTTAAAATGTTTCCTGTGCTCACTAACAAATATAACATTAACGTTTCCGTGGAAAAACGTTTTTCCAGTTTAATGTTCAAATATGCAAAGATGACATTGAGAACATACCAGCGGATACAATATAAAACCTCCTTTGATAACCCAATCTAATGAATATTAATGAGTACTTCTTTTGTTACTAGTCTGTTTTGTCCCTCAACTCTTTTAAAAACCAAATTAAAGTACAAGCTTGTGTTACATCGAATATACGAGCTTTTGTAACACGATGCAAGTAATCAGGCTCTTGTAAACCCTCACTCCTTTATATTAAAATAAATGTAAATTACACCAATATCAGGTGAACTTAGCTCCTTCAATAATTACAAACATCAATGGGCATTCTCTGGGTTGATACCTTCAACCTAATGAACTTGTTTCACACTTTTGTTGTGTTGTCAATTGCATGACAACACAATTAACTTCTCGTGTATATATAACAGAATTTTAACACTTTAAACATTTTTGTTATTTAATAAAAGTCCCAAGATGTGCAAGATTACACGCCTTGGAACAGGATATTAACACGAATTTCACATCTTCATTAAACGAACGTGTTCTATGGCTGCAATTAACAATTATTAACAACTTATCTCTTTAAAATCCTTCTTTGCTCATGAGGGATCTTAAAGAATACCTACATTGGAAGTATCCTTAGATGTAGGTAACTTTCAGGAGCAACAGGCATGTGTGGCTTCTAGTTTCAAGCATAAGGGCTCAAAAAGCTTAAAGGGCATATACGAACTGGAATATGACCAGCTACATATGCCTACATATGTAACATATCTGGTAGAGTAGTTTTGTGCTATTGGTTATTTGTGTTTGATTTATTCTACCTTCAGTGTTATTTAACGTTAACTATTGTACAGCCAGCTGATTGTCCATTAGTAGGTATTCTTCAATAACTAGAAATATCTCTCAATAAATAATGTACATACCTATTTTATAGAATCAACAACAAGATCACCTGTACCATCATCATTAGCAATATCACCTGTACCACCGTCAGCCCATATACCAGCAACTCAGCAAAATTCAACTCAGTCATTAACTAAACATAATAACAATATCAATTCGATAAATTATTAGATACTCTTGAATAGATCTCTGATCGTACCAAGAGTTACAACATGGACAAGATATGGACCTACTATTGGATTCCAATGGGGCTCCTGTGGGCCCTAATGTTTGAAATCAGTTTTGTATCACGGTATGCCTCATGCAATTTGCTTCTCATCATTTGTAACTTTCAGAAGATTTTTCCTATTATTCCTTTTAGCGAATGATGCTAGTTTTGATGTCTATAATGATTTCAATAAACTCATCAAAACCAAAATTTCATTCACTAGTTTCACCAGATCTTTGCAGTAGAAGTTGTGGAAGGAACTTGAACAAAATTTCACCACATATTAACTTCAAATTGATTCGTAATACCTACAACTTTCAGATGAGAAGCATTTAAGTTATATGGAACTAATTTTTGGAAAGCTATTTATTTAATAATGTACATTAGCTGCTCAACTTTTCTCTAATAGTTTAATTAAACGAATATTGCCTTTTCACGAATGTATCCTTGCAGTGGGCAGAATAACTAGTCATTCCTTCATTTTAAATAAGAAAATGAAATATTTTCTGTTAGAAGAGGAGTGTATTAAATTTAAATTCGAACTTTTGGCAGAGTTATAAGACAGAAAGTACGATTTTGGGTAAACTCTGGGAAATATATTTCCTTGTAAAACGAGTTGCAATGATTGAAAATTAAAATCCTTTTTACATGTATTAGATAATGTTACTTAAGAGAAGTATGAAAAATTTCATTAAGATCAGTGCATTGGTTTTTGAGAAATCGGTTCTAACGTCTTCAAAAACAGAGTTTCGAGAAAAACGCGATTAAACTTTGAACTACAGTGTATTCTATTTGGACCTGCCTTGCGTCCAAACTCTCTACCTCCCAGAATATCACTCTGATCAAATTAAAAATTTGAAAAAATATTCTTTAAAATTTTTTGTATTGAATAGAATTATAAAAAAAATTTGATATTTTCGACTCGAACCAAATGAAGTAAGTCGAACATATCCATCCAGCAACAGTCAGACAACACGACCTCCACCCAATGAAATGAATTCACTTTTAAATTAATAGTTTATTTATATTTTGTCTGCATGTATAATACAGGTGAGAGTTACAGTATATTATAAGTAAGCCTTAAACTTTAATACTCTATAATTATGATTATATATAAGAATAATTTATTCATGTAAATTAATTATTTCATGCAAATGCAGTTGCATGCAATTGCATTCTGAACGATTTTTTTGTATTTAATCTTATTTTAATTTTTTAATTTATATAAGACAGAAATAATTCTAATACAGATTCATTTACGAGTATTGTAGTAAATTAAATTTGCGTAATTTTCCTTTACACATGCGTTTATATTAAAGTTTTATTGTTTTCACCTTTTCATTTTAAGTAAATATTCAAATTGCAACTACAATACCTTCCATGTAAACACAAGAATTGCAACTTGGATTCGATGCATTTTAAAGTGATTTCATTTATACAGTACAAGAATAAATATCAAGGGATGAAGTCACAAGGGTTTCTATTCCATCAACGACACCCTTTCTTCCACATCTATGTGAATCAATTAACTTCAAGGGTTGGGAAACGTAAATTACGTAAAATATTTTGTATAAAATGTACGTATTCATGTGTTTTTGTTTTTAACAGTTTTCGTTCAATTAAATTTCGTTTTATTTTATAATTTTTAACGAACAATGCATGTATATAGACAAATATATATATATATTTATTTATTTTTTTCAAATATGTATTTAGGTATATAGATTATTGTTTGGATACTTTGAGGGGACGTCAGCTTTTATGAATTTTTTAAACTTCAAAATTGTTTTTTTCAACTTTCTACGAGTACCCTTACATTCAATTTGTTTATTAAAAATTACGTATATTTGTGGAACTCAAATAAAACTTAAAAGAAAATAAAATATTTTATGCAATTTTTGTTGTTAATGTTAAAAATAAAATTGTCATTTTCCAATAAATAAAAATCTTATCACAGATTTTCCAAATAAAAATATTAAATTTGTTTTACGCTTAAAAACAGTTTCACTTTTTACACGTTTCATTTTTATATTTCAACTGGAAAATTTTTAATTTTTAAAATGATCATTTAAATTTATTACGTATCATTTATTTCGGATTATTTTTTGGTTAATTTTTTAAATTTTTGTTATGCTCACTAACTTCGACATGTTTTTATTGAAATCAAGTTTCCTTCGAAATTTTTATTGCAATTAAAATATAAGTAGGTTCCTTACCTGTTACTTTTAAAAAAATTATTTTTTTAAAACTGTTTTATTGCAAAAAAATATTTTCAACCCAAAAATATGTGAATTCAATTCGGTGAAATGTGAACATTTCGAAAAATTACAGAAACTACGATCATTCGGCGCAGTCATCCATCTTGGAATTCGAATTTCTGTGACGCAATCCTCAAACACACACCATCAAACACACTTAAAAATAAACTGCTCATATACAAACAGATCATATGTGTGAAGAACTCTCTTGACTCTCACGCAGCCACACTCCGCACTCCGCACTCAGCACTCACTTTCAAGTTGCTGGAGTTACATAGTTACCAAGCGCTCTGTATGGGAGTGAAGAGAACAAAAGAGAGAAAATTAAATTTTTCCATAAATAAAAAAAATAAATTTGTGAAAATTAAAAATAATTTTTTTATTCAATAGAAAATAAAATTACGTTTTTGTTTTTTCAAGACAAATTCACATAACCAAACAAAATAATTTTCGATAATTAACATAAAAAATTAATTTCTTTTTTACAACAAAAAATAAAAATTAAAAAATAAAATAATAATAATAATTAATAGTAATAATAGTAATACGTATATGTGGGATCATTTCGAAACGTAAAATAAGTATTTGAAGCAAATTTATCATTAACAAAAATTCGAAAATTTCAAAAATTTCGAAAAATTTCAAAATTCAAATTATAATTAATTGGAAAACAAAATTAAAAATATATTTTTTACTTTTTTTCTCTAAATATGAGAAATAACATTTACGTATTCAAGTTTTAGTTTTTAATTTAAGGTTGGTTTTTGTATAAAAATTCCGAAGTAAAGCTCACCAGCAGTGGGGTAAATGATTTTTAAGATTTTCAATATTTAATATTTAATTTTTAATTTAAAAAAATATCATTCAATTTGAAATCATTTTTTAATCATGAAAATAGCGTCGAGAAAATTTAAAAAAAATTTCTTTTTCATTTAACGGCATGTAAATATTTTTTAGATACTTATTTTTTGTTTTTGTAAATATTTTTAAGTTTATTTTAAGTTTATGTGTAAATATAGAAACGACGGTTCAGTACGCTTAATCACTTTGAATTTGACTTTCAGTTGAATTATTTGAAACAATTTCCTCATATTGTTGTTTTTAGTGTTTTAAGTAAATTTTTGTTTTTAGATTTAAATTTAATTTTTAATATTCATTTTCTCACATTTTGTGTATATTTATTTATTCTTTTAAATCTAGTTCATTTTTAATCTTAATTCTAGTACGTATATGAGTATAGCTTTTAAGCTTTCAAGTTCCAAGTAATTTTTAATTTTTTCATTTCTTCAAAGTATTAAAACTCACATTTTTAATTTCTTAATTTTTTAATGGATTTTTGAAAAACATTTTCGTTTACGTAAATCGCAATTTCCATTTGAACTTTTATGAATTACGTTTTTATTTTAAGGGCGGAACAAATCATTAACAAAATATAAAAACAAATAGAAAATAAAAATTATAATAGTTAAAAGTGAATTGTTTGAATTACAAAAATTATACTCATAATTATTACGTATGTATAATTATTAATATTATTAAGGATTACGTGTAAATGACTAAATTTCTAGAGTTTTCAACAAATTTAAATTCAGTTCAATGTTAATACGACCATTTTTTCAGTTGATAAATTTTTTCTTTAATTTAATTTAATTCCTTTTAATTATTATTAATACATTAATTTGCAAATCTTTAAATTATTAGTTACGTTTATTCAATGTTTTGTTTATTAATTACACGTTTGTGGGTTCTTAATTGAATTTTCCTCTAACACTGTTTGATTTTTTGAATAATTTTTTTTTGAGTTTTTCTCGTATCATTTTATAATTATTATTTGTAATTATTACTTTATTAATTATCCTAACGAAAAGTAAATAAAATTGTTGTTACAAATATTCAATATCCAATTCATTTAAATTTATTACGTTTTTTCCCTTTCTTGCATTTCTAGTCACTAATTTATTTTAATTTAATTAATTTTTTTTTTTGTTAATTTTTCTTAATTTTTTCATTTTCTTTAATTCATATAAAAGAGACATGGCATTTCTTATCTTATATACATCAACTGATAACGGGAACACAAAATGGGAAAATGATCGAAATTTTTTCTTCATATTTTTACCATTAAAATTAAAACTTAAATTAAAACATAAAAATAAAAATAAATTCTAACTAATAATTAAAATAAATTCACGTTTTGCTTGTTTTCATCAATTTTTTCGTCGCACTATTCTATAGTATTGTCACATAAATTAAACAAATTAAAATCATATTTTAAAATTTTATGTAAAAAATTAATAAAAAAAATTATTTTATTTTTAAACTCTAATTCTACGCATTTTGTTTTACTCTTGTACGGATGAATTAGAAAAACTACAAAAAATTACAATTTTATTTTTATGCTTTTTTATATAATTTATTTTAAATTTAATTTTTTTGTAAATGTACGTATGGAGTTTGCTTTAAGTGTTTTAATTTTTAATTTATTTTTAATTTTTTGTTTAATTTTAAATTCACTTAAACGCGGCGTTTGCTCAAACTTGCTTCTCTCAACAATAATTTGTCATCGTGTGTGTGTTAGCTTAAATATTTTTTTCTTTAAGACTTAAAGTTTATAAAACGAAATATTTAAAAATAATAAGAAATTAAAAATTAAAAATTACTAATTTATGTATTCACTTTACTGACCGCCTTTAATATGTCATGATTACTTTTATCGAGGGCACCCATCATTCCACCTAAATTACTTCCCACACCTACCCCCATTCCCAACCCTAATTTGAGATCATTCTGGACAACTGAGTGGTGTAGGTGGCCTGTGTTCTGGGACGATACAATCGAGGAGTGCTCCTGCGGTTTACTTGTGTTGTGCTGTTGCTGGGCGGATTTCATTTGATCTTGCTGTTTCATTTTCTCCTGTTCCTCGCGATCGCGTCGAGCCTGTGAAAGAAATTTTCAATTTATATTTCTTTCCAATTTCAATTTCATTAAGAGTTTTGTGATTATACATTAACATGTAATTCAGCGAATGGCTCAAAGATGGCTTTGAATAAAGTGGAGAGACTTCTCTCAATCGGTGAAGAAGAGAAAGAGTGTTTTGGTTCTAATTTCAATGTGAAAATTTTGACGTTTGTCACTTGGATTTTTGAAATTTTCATTTTGCCGTTTTTTCTATTTTTATTTTTAATTTTTTATAATGAATTTTCTTTATTTTAATATATCTTCAATATACTGGTCTGAGCGAAAATAATTCACGGAGCATGTAATTCATCAGATATGATGTGATTTTTGTGATATTGTGAAAATTCTTATATGTAGAAAAATTTGAATTTTGAGATTTTGGGGATGGGGATACATTCCCCAATTGTGGGTCTACCCTTTTCCACTTGAATCATGATCACCAGGGAAATGATTGTTAATTCAAGCTAAAACAAGAATTGAATTATAAATTATGCAATAAGGTATTGAATAAGCCGACAAATGATCAAATTTCGTTGTTTGAATTATTAATATGAAATTCATTGGAACGGAATTAAAATTTAAATCAAATCACAAAATGACTCCGGCACAAGGGAATTCTATAAATTTAAAAGGGAGAATTGCCCCCGAAAAACTTAAATCACGTTGAAAAATTAGAATACCTCAATGTGGTTTTTTTCTAGAAAGGTTTTTCGGGTATGTATCCAAAACATAAAGACATGCGCACCAATATCTAACCACGTGGAGAAATTATATTAATGGCGGAACCATACAATTCCCATAAAATTATCTTCTGATATCGATTTTTCGAATGGTTACACGCTTCAATGCTCCAATGCTCCACCACTTCAATGTTCTGTGGCTCGTTTTAGTTTTGTGGACAAAACACTGATGCCATTCTCCACATGCCGCTCAACCGCATGTTGTGACATGAAGCAAATTCTGAAATAGATCCAACTCGTATGACCCCCTGGAGCATTGGGGCAATGAGGTGTTAAGGCATATGAACCCAATCTGTGTGGGATCTGGTTAGAGAAGAAATGATATCTAGACGTTTGAACGGTTCATGCTACGTTTTGCAGAGCCCTAATTTTGTCTTGCTTATAGAATAGTCCTTCAACTCACCTGCTCATTGATTTCCTTAACAGCTCGCAGTTCCTTTTTCAATTTCATCCGTCTGTTTTGGAACCAAATTTTTATTTGTCGTTCAGTTAAACAAAGTGCATGTGCAATTTCGATACGTCGTCTTCGTGTTAAATAATGATTAAAATGGAATTCCTTTTCAAGTTCAAGTGTTTGAAATCTTGTGTAGGTTTGTCTACCACGTCGCCTGGGACAGCCATTTGGACCTGAAAGGAAACGAAATTCTATTAAAACTTTCTCTTCACTTGGTGCAACACAAGGAACTTTCTAAAAAACTCCATAAATCATAATTTTCTCTTCCGTCGAAAAAAGGATATTTTCATAATTTCTTAAAAGGGTGAAAGTCAGCTCTCAGGGAAAAAGGATAATGTTCACAAGAAAACTTTCTAATTTTTATTGCCACGACAGGTCGATCCTTTTCCTTTATCGCTACAACGATGTCCTTGTGTCTTTCGGAAAGGTGTGAAAATTGCATGAAATTTCTTGAAAATATTTTGCACTGACCGTGAAAGGGTATGTCCTGCTGTGGGCGAAAGGGTCATTTATGAAACGAAAATTTCGTCCTTCATGGTTCCTTATACTTTTCCAAATATTTTTCAAATTTCAAAATGTTTTTCGTGTTGTAAATTTTCGAAAATGTTAGGAACAGTTTGTATTGTGCTTAAAGGACATCTTGTTTGCATATTCACTAATCACGGTGTTTATTAGTGATTGTCCAGTTATTATGTCACAGAAACAAGCACTGACCGCTCGGAGTACTGTAAAGTCCGCCCACAAACAAGGCCCTTGAGTGAAAGGTAGCCGAAGGTAAATTACATGCAAATTAAGTCATTTGCATTTTGTAAAAGTGAACGGACAAAATCGACATAAAATCGAAATAGTAGCTTTTGTAATAATTTCGTGTTGTAATTAAGTCATAAAACATAATGAGTTCATGAGGGTTTTTTTGTTTTTTTTTTTTGAAAGGCAACAATTAGCTTGACCTACTTGGCGCGAGTAGGTAACTACTTGTAATTGAAATGATTTGGAATTGTAATTGAAGTGACTTCGATCTCAAGGTGCATTCATTAAAATTGTAAATTGGAAAATATCATTTAGGTAAAATTAAAAATTTCCACCGGATTTGCGCTCGGCGTGAGACAGGAAGATGCCAGCAAACCCACACAAAAGAGACAAAATAACATTTTTTAAAGTTTTTTAATTAAAACATAAACATTTCAAGGCAATTGATTGCAACATCGAAATAAAACAAAAAATTTAAATTAATTTCCTAAAAGAAAGTCATTTTTATGCCCACGTGTTCAAAGTTGTCCCGAAAAAATGTCGTGATGTATGATGGCATCCCACGGATTTTGTGTTCCTACGACTAGAAAAGGTGGAGTCCATTAGTGGTCCAAAGTGGAGTTCTTAAGAAAATAGAGAAAGGTGTCATGTTTTTTCTGGCTTTTTCCATTTCAATTAAGGGATTATCTAAGCCGGACTATTTCGAAACGATAAATTCGAGAAACACAAATTTCTTGAGGATTCCAGGGAATGGGAAATCCGAAATCAAGGTGTGGGTTATCAGGTAACAATCGGATTCTTGCTTGGGATGAAAGACACATTCTCAATTCCATAAATTATGAGTGATTCCATTTTGTTCGGCTATTGGACAAGGGCCACAATTTGACTGAATTTGAAAGGATTTGAAAGTGATGTCTTCGATTGGCTGGGGCTGGACACAATCCACTGGGTGCCGTCTTATATTTTGTTGAGAAATTTCCAGAATTAATTAGTGACAGCGGGTTAAAATTGAAATTCTTTCAACACAAATACTAAAGTTAGATAGTGATTTCGTGTTACTGATTCTTCCTGGATAATTATTTTAGGGATCCGCACCGTGGCACAAAGGACTTCTAATTAATAATGTCCGGAGATCTGCAAAACACTCATTTGTAACAAGCTGTCCTTTATATGCGAAAGAATTTCACAGTTAAATGGTGAAAGCCATTTCTCCATATGCACTTACGAGTAAGGGTGAAAGTTAGGTAATTTCCCTGGCAATAAGGAGGGTTTGATAAAAGCCGTTTTATATTCTATTTGTAGTTACGATATACAAGTTTGCCATTAAGGCGACTTCTTGGGGATGTTGGTATCTCCCGTTTTTCGGCGTTTATTCGAATTACTTCCTGTATGGCTTCTTCACCTGTTTAAGCAACATATGTTGGGGACGATGTTGTAGAATGGAAATCGATTCGAAACGATGGAAAATGTCTGGGGTGGACCAATTGAGGGTGATTTTGGTGCTTTAAAAACTTTAAGGATTTCATACAATTTTCAAATGTTACAAAATCATTGGTCTAATAAATACAAAGGACAGTAACTTCCTCTTCGAATGTCCAATTCAAATAGCCAAAAGGAATCCAAAGGGGAGTCATTATGATTAAAAGGATTTGAACATGAAGCCTTAAGACTGGAGACATCGACAGGCGCATTGTCATCAACAATCTTAAACCGTCAGAACTCTTTCTCTGAATGAAATCCACGTGATGTTACCTTTCCGAAACGACTGGAATTCGCGTCCCTTTTAAGAATTGAGTTTAAAGCTGGATTCACTGGTCCGTTTGGCGCGTGCGGAACTGTTTTTTTTATATTGAGTTTTGACAACTCTCATGCCGTACTCATTTTGCGGCGAATACAGTTCTCTCTCTGCCACAGTTGAACCAACTTCAACTTTCGTGCGGAAGATTTCTGTTTTCAGCGTGAATGTGTTCCGCGTCGCGTCATTCAATTTGTGGATTGTTCTAAAACGTGCGGCAGATTCATGACGAACGAATGAATCATGACCCAAGACACTCTCTTCGCGACGAATTAGTTCCGCACACGCCGATCGGACCAGTGAATCCAGCATAAGGAACCATATTTTTGACGCATCGCAAAGCATCAAGATTCAATAACAATCGACTCCACGTGACTGAAACCATCCCCAACCCTTAAATTCGCGTCCGTTTCAAGCATCGAGCTTAATCGCTGGACTCCACGTGGTTGAAACCATTCCAAGCCCCTCGATTTGCATCCCCCGGCATGTGACAGGGGGCAAAGCAACAATCCAACATGGCCTCATGTAAGGGTGTGCTGCTGTTGCCAAGCAACCGGCTTTCACCCACACACAAAGAAATCACGTCACTCTTACATGACGTCGTGTCCTTTGAAACATTCCATGGCTCCTCCCCTTTACGTTAATGGCCACGACGGTAAATTTGAAATAAGCGTAAATTTCCGAACACCTTTTTTTGCCAATTGAATCTACCCTTAATCGAAGGAATTTCCCCCATCGTGCCCAGGGAATGGGGGTAGTTCAATTAGAAATTTTGCGCAAAATTACATTTGCAATTTCTTCCAGCTTCATTACCACCCTGTATGGCGGCCTCGTAACGAGTTTTGGTTAATAAAAAATTTCCAAATTGCCAATACTAGCAATTACAGGAAAAGCTTGGATATAATTGTGCTTTTACTACATGCGATTACATGGAAATTTTAAGAAATTTATTTTTTCTGCTGTTCTTGTAATGAAAATAAACTAAATGCCGTCGTAACCGATTCTAAATTTAAATTTTCCATTTTTCCCACAAAGTAACACGCTTATAGCAGTTACAAGCTTAAAGACATATTTCACGGGATGCTTTAAATCTTAAGAAAAATCCAAGACAAATTGAGGTTTTGTGTCTTCTTACATATTTTTTACCGTGAGGGATCATGAATTTTGAATGAATTCACTTCATTTAACACACCTTCGTTTCAGGTGGAACATTTTTCAAGGTAAAAAATATTCCTTTAGTGCTCCATCAAGATGACGAAAATTGGAGGTTTTAGTGTTTGAATGACTCGAGAAATTCTTACGAAACGACAGTGTAATAGATTCATGAAATTGTCCTTTTTCCCGTCCTTTGGGAGTTTCTCAAAATCAGACATAGGAAAAGGTTGAATTTTTTCCGGGTCATTTCCAGACACACTTCCGGGACAGCTCATTGCGGTTACGTTATTTTCAATACATTCCCTATTAAGTGATTTGGTAATAAAATTCATCGCCAGGTGGTCGTTAAAACTTTCCAATAACACCTCGAGATGTCGTATTATGAAGGTGAATCGGTTTTGGACTTTCAAAAAATCTCACAAAAATCTGGGATGAGGTGCGTGGCATTTTTGGCGAATGGACACTTTAAAGACACTTTTAATAAATTTTTATTTTTGCCAAAATATTGGAAACAAACAGCTTCCGGTTGTAATCGGGTCACAAAAGTTCAAAATTCGTACTTAAGTTGATGCGTTAATGACTTTCGAAATTTGTTTTCGTGATTACCTCGAATGGGGTAAATAACACTTTGTGGACTTTTTAGATGATTCTTTATCGCCTTTATTGACACTGCTGACCTCGAAAGATGTTTTCGTTTTTATTGAATGGGTTAAGTGACATTTTAATTTTTTTGGAGCCTATACTTTTTATGGGGAAATTCAAGAAAGTCTGCTTCGAAATGAAGTTTGTCCGTGGTGTCGTCATGTGTCTCCACTTAACCTCTTATGGAAATTGTCTTAAATTCACCAGGATCTTTACAAGATTCTTGGAGATGCAGAAATCTTAAGCATAAGTCACCAAGGGTCTTTCAGAAAATGTGAATTTGCTTTAATTCCAAAGTTAACACGTGCAAATGAAACTGACCACGTTGACGTGAGAATATTTTTAACTTTCTGCGTGTGACTTGCAATTGAAAATTATTTACAAAACATTTAAAACAAACTAACACTGGATTGAATTACAAAAATTGTTTTGCATATTTCAAAGTGGTTTGTTGGTAAATGGAAAAAATCAAGTTTTCGTAAATTTGTAAGTCAAATTTCACAACAGACGCGTGCTTCCAATTTGTTAGGTTTAGGTTAATGCCATGAATTTGTTGCATGCAAATATTTTTCTACTTGCACTTGGTGCACAACGGAGTGCATTCCAGCTGGAGTCAACGTTTGAATTGAAGCGTCAATTGCATCGAATTTCCCTGATTGATTTGTTGATAAACTTGATCGATTTTGTATCAAAACTTTCGTTCAGTGTTTGGAAATATTAAGAACCAAAGTGTCCAAAATGTTCATTGCAGTTCATCCAACACAATAGGCAATAAATTGTCACTTTTGATAGATTGTTTTGCCAAATTTACACTTAAAGTTTTGGGAATTCTCCGGGATGTGATTGGAATTTCTAAATTTTTGTCGTCTACAGGATTCCTCAAACCCAGAAATCTGTCCAAACTCTTTCAAATGCGCTTCAATTTATTCACTTTCCCGAGATAAGGAAGTCGATTCCGTTTGGAGTCCATTCACAGAACAATAAAAGCACTCAACTCACTTTGTCAAAGAAAATTTAGAATTTTATCAAAATGATGTAGCTATTCCATGATCCCCACCTTTATCACGAAGTTATTATTGTTGCTGTTGTTATTGTGTTATCAAAATTAATATCTCAGAGTCCATGGAGTGCGTCGTCTTGTTAAAATTCCACGCTACAAATTTCTATTATTCAACTTTCTTTAAGAAAATATTTCCATAAATAATCTTCTTCATTTCCTTTTTGTCTCTTAGCGACAACGGCAACAACAAAAAAGGGACTGGATTAACAATAAGATCAAGTTTAGCATCTTAAATAAATTTTAACTTGAAAACACCTCAAAATGGCGCTCGTTTCTACTATCTGACAGAACTTTAAATTATGATAGTCGCATTTGTTTATCTTAAGTGATTTTGGAATGTGATTTTATAACTACATTGCGTGAATCAGAGTGGATTCAACTTGGTAATGCTGCTTTCAACACGAGGAGAACGTAGATGTCCGACCACTTTAACTGGCATTTGCTCTAATTGAATACTAATTACGTTAAGTTCATAATTAAAACGCAATTCATTTAGTGTTCTTCCAACGGCCTGAATTTGATTAAACTAGAAGAGGTTTAGAAATTATAAAAATGACGGATAAAAACGCCGTTTTATTTAAATTGTTGACCAAACAATCAAAATCGAACATAATTGAACATGCACCGCCAAAATCTTGAAACTCATACTGACGTCATTTTGCTCATGAGATCGAATTCGATGCAATTCTCTCAATCTATCAATGGACAGTGGATTACATAATTCTAACACATTGTCATGTGTCACAGTGGGATACATTTGTGATTTTCGGATGAATTTATTTCAATAATAAATTAATTATCAGTAGAACATATCCAACTACAGTCGGCTTTCTCAATGTGTCAGGAATGAGTTTCTGAAGATTTGGAATAAAGCAGTTTTCAGATTCCTGAAAAGAATATTGTTTTCCAGAATAATCTACAAATTTCAAATGTATTGGAAGTGTCATTGGATTGATTCCATGACTCAACACTAGGTGGAGACGCTCGAAATACGGCACGACGTAGAGGTAAATTTTTATGCCTCGAATTGGATCATTGAATTGGATAATAATAATTTGCATAACATTAAAGAGAATTCACACGCGTTTTCTTAACTCCACATTTGCGTGTGTCTTAAGTACTATAACACACCCTTATCTTAACCACTTGTAGTTTGACGCCTCGCCGAAAGAGGGTTTTGTGTCGAAGAAATGGTGAAGTCTAAAATTAATTTCAGATTATGAAAATGGCGTATACGAGCGTTTGTATAACACTAAACGGGATAAATTTGCATAGAAATTCAAGATAATAAAACACACTCGGTTTTTCCACCCGCCTCGTCCCCACTCGATCCCAAGCCCTTCCGGGTTTGTGACTGCCAAGCAGAAAATGGAAAATTCCCTTATTGTCGTTCAACCTTTTTCCTAGTTGTGCTGACTCTGAAATCATAGTTTACCAAAATGACGACCTCCCATCGAGTTACATGCATCTGGCAGCGATGGAGCACATGCTATTAAGAGGTATGGGGCGATGGAGTGGATTGAAAAAGAAATATTGGAGCTAATATTGGGGGTTGATAAATTTTTCAAACTTGAACTATGAAAAACTGCTTGTGCCGTCTTGATGCTTGTCTTTCTTCCTCGAGACTAATGAGGAGTCCGAAAAGTCAAAATCCGAACATCTTGGCATGTGCAGGGAATATCTTATATGAAAATATAAAAAAGGAAACGTTCAAAGATTGAAGCAAACGTTTGAATTCATGATGAAGATGGTGTGGCATGGAAAAAAGGGTTTTTTTTCGTTTTCCTCTCTTTATTCTGGGATTGATAGCATGACATCAACCCTCTTCGGCTTCATCTCATACCAGAATAATTACATATTCCGAAAGGGTAACCTTTCTGCACACGTCGACTGAATTTATAAAGCCCAATTAAAAGTGAACGCAGCAAAACTTCCAGATATCACGGCATCAGTCGTTCAGGGAATGAAGTGATTGTGCCGAATGGAATGGAGGCACAAAGCCGAGGACAAAGAACTGTCCATTTTATTCTCAGCCTGACCTCTGTTGTAATCCCACTCGTGTCAACGTGACTGGATGTCTGCAAAATAGCAAATGTCGCAGACATTTTTCTAGAAGCTTCCATTATGAATTTCGCTTTAAAAGAATAAATATGGCGTGACACTTGCTCTAACCAAAATGTCAAAATGTGATTAGACAAAAATGAACATGCACCAGCAGAATCATGAAACTCTTTCGTAGGCCACAGTATTTTGCGAAAACAATTTCGCTTCGATTTATGTATTCAAATTTGCACGATTAAACGCTGAAGAACAGTGTGCTACAAAACTCATACACAAGTTGGTGAGTTACAGTGGGATACATTTTGAATTAGAAGTTATCCAAGTCTCTTTAAAGTGTCAGCGAATTTTTCCCTTATAAAATCGAGAGATGAGACACATAATAAAAATGCCGGCATTGAAATCTCTCCAATAAGACACCTTATTTTGGCAAGTCCCGAACTGGGACATAGGCCCAGTCCCTAATTCGCATCGATTCCGGGCATACAAAGATTACGCTCAACATAAATTTTGCATTTAGAAGAAATTACCTTTGGGAAATGGGTTTGCCTTCAAGAGATATCTGGAAACCCAACGATCCATGGCATTGTATAGTGTCAGGGAAAATTTCCTTTTTATATCCTTGTAAGAAAGAATTATCCCCGCGAGATTTGAAACAATGGCGAAATAGCTCAGTGCAGTGCCAAAAAATAAAGGTGTGAGGGAATGAATAAAGAGGGAAAGAGAGAGAAATACAGATACAGACAAACACACAGGAAGCCAGAGTGTCACATTAAAAGAGGGAAAGTTTTTATCTTTAGGGGGTGAAAGTCGAGAGTCTCCGATTAGCATTTTGTCTGCATTTAATGGCCGCCTCGATGCCTTCCTGTTCCAATTCCAATTCCTATTCCGGGACAACAGTGTCTTTTTCTGGGGATACACAAACGTAATCAACAGTTTGAGATTTTCCAGTTTTTCCCCATTGAACGGGGGTTGATGGGGTATGGAATGGTGGAAAAATAAGCTGCCTGATTAAATTTAAATAAATTTAATAAACATAAATAAACCACCCCCTAAAGAGGGTGTAACACATGAGTGGATGACTGTTTCCGTAGACAAAATGTCGCCGTTTTTAATGGAGGAACATTTTTTTCCTTAATTTAAAACTAAGGCAGATGTTTGTGTCACAAAACAGAATTAAATGCAAACGCAATAAGAAAGTGTTTTTTATATGTGTAATCCGGAGATTAAATCCGGACAATTTTTACCCTAATTTTTTTGTTTTTTGGTCTACTAAATTGCAATTGGCTGATGGCAATCAATGTTTGCCTGTTCTATTTGCATCATTCCATCCCTTGTAAATTCATCTGTAATTTTGATAGCTACAACCAGAAAACAAACATAAGTTGAGGGGTTGTAAGTAGCCGGATTGCCAACCCTGATAGCAGCAAGTGGTCATTATTCGAGTTAATTTATCGCTCTTAGTGTCATACAGTTCGTATCGGAACAAATTGAGGAACTGCTAAGACATTCATCCCTTGTTCCTTGTCTGTTTTCATTGTGGTAATGTTCTGTTTGTTGTGGAATAATTTTCCACCCACTTAAAACCGCATCCATACCAGGAAATATTTTTTTTTCATCCCTACACTTTTGATTGCCCATTTGGCAGATCGTTTGTGCCATTCCTAGGTCCATCTAAAAATTTCCTTAGAAATCCTTGAAACTGTCAAAGGGACAAGGACTTAGACAACCCTTTCACAAATCGCCGGGAGAAGGTTGTCTCTTACAAAAATGTGAAAAATGTATATGGGACTGCGTTGTCCTTGTTTGAGCCATTTATTATGGTGGGCTGCTCGGGCAGAATTTGTTCGAGTTCAAATGAATATTAAATTTGTTCGAGTTCATGGAAATCTTCTTGGAGTTCAATTAAAACATTTTTTTGAGGTCAAATACAAAATTTGTTCCAGTTTGAATAAACATAACCACTGGTTCGGAAAAAATTGGTTCGAGTCGAAATGTTTCAATAATAGCACAGTTGAAATGAATATTTTGTTCGTGTTCCAGTGACAAGTTTGTTCGTGTTCAAATGAAAAATTTGTTCGAGTTCAAATGAAAAATTTGTTCGAGCTCAAATGAAAAATTTGTTCGAGTTCAAATTAAAGAAATGTTCGAGTTGAAAGTTTGTTTGAGTTCATAAATGTGCCATTATTGTTGAGCTGAGTTGAATATTTTGTCAAATAAAACAGTTGTTCGAGTTCAAATGAAGAATTTGTTCGAGTTCAAATGAAAAATGTGTTCGAGCTCAAATGACAAATTTGTTCAAGTTGAAACGAAAAATTTGTTGAAAGAAATGTTCGAGTTGAAAGTTTGTTTGATTTCATAATTGTTCCAAACGTGGCACAGTTGAATCGAGAATGAAAAATTGGTTCGAGTCGAAATGGGCTAATTGTTGGAGGCTCTTGTGGCAAAATACAAAATTTGTTCGAGCTCCCAAGTAAAGTGGATTCGAGTTCCAATAAAAATGTTTGAGTGATGATACGATTCGAAATTGCAGACATGAAATTCTCTAGATAGCGTTGAGTAAACTCCCAAACACTTATTCCTAACTCTACTGGAAGTAGGTAGCTAAACTAGGTACCGAAGTATCGAACAAATGGTAAAATGTTTCTGGTTGTGTTTTCGAAATGTTTTTCCAATTTGCTTTTACCTTCTTGTTTTTAGTTAATACTATTAATCATCCAACAGAATTAATTCTAATTCTAGTCTGAATTCTGCACTTGTATCGCAGACTTCTAGATTTCTTGTCCGATTAGCATGTAACGTCTCAAGAAACCGGCTAAGACTTGAAAATACTCTACAGAAGAAACTGTTTAACTTTTATTAAGTAATTAAATCCACACTTAACGTTCACTTAACGACGTTTTTTATTATAAACAAAATCGTGTGAATTCCCTAAGTCGATCTGCGCGTCTGGAGTTCTCACAGACAGTCAATGAAAAAATGTGGTTTATCTAAGATTTTTATAAGACACAAACTTACTTTATAAGAAACTCTTTTTTCTTGAATTCTTAAAACGGAAGTCGTTTTCTATTAACCGACAATAAAATAAAATGAAAATGTAAATAAGAGTAAGACACAGAAATTTCTATTTGAGGTCGAGTCAAGTGGATTTTATGACGCACTGTGAAAATGTTGGAAATAACGAATTTGTAATAAAATTAATTAATTTTAATGCCAATAATTGTGTCAACTTGCTTGTAAAACTTAATGTTAAAACATTTATTGGGGTTTGGATGACCTTGTGTCACTAGCACAGAATTGAAGTTGTTGGGAAATTCAGATATTTCGAGTGGTTGGTGATGACCACGCAGTACCTATAGATAGGCTAGATTTTGATTTTTAATAGTTAGTGTAATTGAACTCTTATAGTGTTTAACAGTTCCAGATGATATATATCCAATCTAGGTGTGTCACAAAATCCACGTTCAATTCTGCAAAAATATTTATCAACTCAATAGTGATTGAAAATTGGATCGGAAAAACTTAAAGAAAACAGAAACAAAAATCCAATTCCCAAAATTTCAATTTAGGACTGCCAAACCTTTCATGGTTCCTTCTCATTCACACCGATTGAGAAAAGTCTCTCCACTTTATTCAAAGCCATCTATGAAGCATTCGCTGAATTACATGTTAATGATTGCATTTCGCATCGAATCGCATACACAGTTGATTAAGAGTTTGAGGAAAAAAGTATTGATCAAATTCTTGAGATGTAGTTCCTCCACTATTGAAATGTTCTTTTTATTTAGAATTATTTCGAGATTTTCGATTTGTAAAGTGAAGGTAACAATTTTCAAGAATACAAAAGTGGAGAGGATAATGATAAAGATACGAAAACCTCAGAAGTAAAAATAAACTTAAATTAAACTTTCGCATTCAAATTGAAGGACTTCCACGAATGCAAAAAAGTGCATTCCAACTGCATCGATACAAAATTGCAATAACCAGCCGAATTTAATTGCATTTTTCCCGTTTGGTGACATCACGACTGCATGCTACTGACACCGATTTGAATACGAAAATAAAAATCCTAAAAACTGGAAACGCACAAAACTGGAAAACTTATCAAAAGTAGTGTTTTGGAATTTTTCAAAAACAAACCAAAAAATTCATTTCAATTTTATTGCGAAAATTCATCTCGAAAACGCACGAAAAACAAGCGCCAGAACGATCAACACAAAACTGCATATAAATGCATGAATGCAACTTGAAATTCGCTGCAATTCATTGCAATGGATGCAAATTTGAATTTAGATTCGCCATAAATAAATTTTTATTTAATTATTTTTTGCATCTTAAATTTTCCGATTTTTCTCGATTTGAATTCCAAAACACATTTCAAACTGCATCGAATGCATTCAACTTGGCCACAGCATGATTTTTAATTAAAAAATTTATATTATTTATTAAAAAATAAAAAAACATTTAAATTTATTTTCATTGCACTTGGATGTTCTTGTTGTTGCAGTTAATTTGCATCGATGCAATTCACGGGTTTTCTTGGAAACAATGTCCGCGGTTATGACTGCTTAAGATGACTTAACTAAGATGTTATTTAACATGATGGTTAGATATTTATTTGTTTTGCTTTTCTTTTGATTTTATCGATTTTCGCAATGCTGCACTTTTCCGGATTATTGGAAAATTACGTTCATTACCACGTTGAGTATTAAATTTTGTTTCTCAACAAGGAATGACGATCATTAGGGGATTACAATCTTAAGTTGGGTGTCAGTAGTTTAAGGACATCTCCTCCAATGTGGGTCACTTGGTCAGAACTTGTTCGGGTAATGAATGAAGAAATCACAATGGAACGCGTGGAATGAATTCGAGTTTTTAGATAAAATGTTTAATATAGTTGTGATATCAAATCTAGAATAGACACGATTATGGTAAGCACACGTGTCAAATTGTTCTTCAAACAGGGAAGATGTAACGAGGGTTCGAAATTCCGAATTCGGGATAAGTTGAAAACTTCTAGTCTGCTAGAGGGGTTTCCCGCCGTCTATATTGTTATTGCGGTTTATGAGGTTAACTCAAGTTTAAGACAAAGATTTTGTAGACTTGAGAAATTTCATGAATGTGTTTCATTCGACTTATACCTACTAGACTCACTAGACTCTTAAGACAAAGAGAAACGTTTGGAGCAGCTCGCAATTTGAAAACAACGCCGTTAAGTGATTTTCTTAAATAGCGTGAAATTGTAAAACAGTAAAGTTTTTTAAAATGTCGCCTTCTGTAATTATGTTGTGGCTAAGTTAAGTCGTAAACTCGATTTTGAAGCATGGTGGCAATTTGAATTTGTAAACATGCAACCCTTACGAAGTTGTTAATTAGGGATAGATGGAATTTATTTGAACAACTTTAACTACGTTTTAACTTTTAGTTGGAATTTGTTTTTATCCACATATAATTAAAACAGCAGAACGTCGTAACGTTTGTTAACATGACATTAAATTAACTGATTTATTGCAATCAGAGCGAACACTCCTTAACTGTGACAACCACGGTTTGTGTTGTATTTTGGTATTGTTGCCTTGCAGTTTTCATGAATTGCATTCAAAATGCATTTCAAGTAAAGATAGCATACACTGGCAGTTTGCGGTTAAGACTTTGTGCTGAGAAAATTGACCCTAAAAATTATACAAAACGAATAAAACCTCAAAGAGGGAAACAATTATCCAAAGACATCGTAAAATAATCGTAAAATTGATTTTATGACTGTTGTTAAATTCTATAATGACTTTTCACAGTTATATCATCTTGGAAAAAAAACAGCGAGTTATAATTTTCAATGCGTTTTGTATGCATTTCGTGTATGAAATGCACTTCAAGTGCAATGGCGGCGAGTAAACCACGGGAAAATTTTCGTTTTTCTTCATTTAAAGTTTCACGGAAATCGATTTTTGTTGGAATTATTATTTTGTTATCTTTAAAATGTTTCAAAATTATGCAAAATGCGGTTTTTATGAAACAGTTTTGATTCACAATTTCATGTAATTCAAGTTGAAATTAATTTTCCAATTAAAAACTTTTAATGAACTTCATCCGATGTTGCAGCTATAAAAATTTAATTAAAATACAATAAATTGTGATCAAGTAAAATTTTATCAAATAGAGATAAAATGCATTTGAGGAGAAACTATCAGGAGTTACCGAAACGTCATAACCAATTCAGCGCCATCTATTTATTGTTAGTGTTACCACCAATTTGTTTGAGAGGATTTACCCCTTAACCACGCAATCAAATGGGACTCTCTCTCTCTCTCATGCCGAAGGGGAAACTCTATCTACAATCTGTCACTTATGGAGCTGAGTGAGATTGGAATGAGTTTAAATTTTCCTGTGAACTACCAAGGTAAAAGTAGTTATTTAACTTTTAGATTTTTATTTAAGTAATTTAATTTATGAGAGTATGAGTCACTTAAGACATTCCAATCATGTGAAAACTGCTCCTTAGCTTCATAGTTGCAAAGCAATCCGCAACAGCAATTTATCGAATTAATAATAAATTCAGAGATTATTTAGTAATAAATAAAAATGAACAGATAAGAAATATTATAAACCATTTGATACGATTGGGAACGTTTTCAAGATCAAAATGTTGGCGTCTTGCAGAAGATCAGAAGCATTCGCCGCCATTCACATCAGGTTTGGCCAACTATTCCATATTCACAACAAGCCTGCGTGTTACAGAAGCATTAAAGCAATTGCATTTGAATGAAAGTGTAATTATTTATGTTTATTAACTAAAAGCGAATAGAAAACTCTTTAACTTCTTCAAACAACTGAGTTTGAAGCTGCAATATAAACAGCGTTTTCCGCAATCACGTTTGTGGGAATATAAATCATTTGAACAGTAATGCCGGCATTTCGATAATATTTTTTTTAATTAAATTACAATAAACACACGCATAAACTAAACATTTCTAATAGCAACTGATAAATATTTAAATTAACACGATATTTTTTTTGGTTTGTACTTTTCCGCGCCATTCCCACCGGAGATGTGAAAATAAAAATTTCACGCTAAAATCAAACAACTCAATTCAATTTTTTTAAAATTAAAAAATAATTTCCTTTTTTTTGAAAATATCTTGTTCTATAGCACCGAAAATGTCGGAATTATGATGAAAAAATAACATGAAATTGTCATAATTATCATTAAAAAATTGTAAATTGCGACTTTAATGGAAAGCATCAAATTTATTCAAGTGATTATTGCGAATTTGTTGATACTGATCGTTTCGAAACGTTTTTGGCTGATATCAAGTTGGAATTTTTTCAAAATATTTTTTCATATTATATTTTGAAAACCAACAAAATTCTCACTTTCGTCAATTTCGATTCTCTACTTCGGGTTTTGTGATATAAATCTTTGAAGGTTGTATGAAATATGATGGAGATTTAAAAATAGAAGATTTTGTGAGTGACAAAATAAATTTGAAAAGCGTTAAAACTTGATACGGAATACGGAATTCAGGAAAACCATGGGATATTGACCTTTCAGGTTAAAATTTTCGTGAATCTGATTGAATCTGAATCTGATACGACTTTTATGATATTTTATTGACTCATATCAAGCAGAAAAGATAAAAATTTCGACAACTTTTGTTTGAGAACGCAAATATATCAAAAAGCAATTTCCTCACAGAACTGGAATCGATTAAAAACTTTCAGTGGTTAGTGTACAATAGCATTACGATTAAAAAGTATCTTCGATACGACATATCGATCTGGCGGAAAGTTTAAAGCTTTTCGTCCTTTTCGCGCATGAGCGCCCAGAACTCGGAATCAAACACGTACGACGAATTAAAGTTCATTTACACTGTATGCACACACACACATACGTGGAAAGGAACAAGGACGAAGTAACTCTTTTTGTTCAAAGGATATGTTTGCCGACTACAGTCGGAACAAAAAACAACCGACACATTAACGAGTTGCTTAAGCTTTATTCGACGCTTCCTTTTCGGGATAATCCTTTGTTGTATGAAATGTTTTAAGAAAATTCCAAGAAAACCGAAAAACATCAAAAGTTTGGTGTGTAACAGTAATAACAGAAATTATAATAAGTCTCAGTTAAGGGGGATAAAACTTAAAAGGATTATTACACTCACACACAAAATGAGAACAATAAAATTCAAAAACTTTTCTACTTTTGATAAGAAGTTTTTCTTGTTCAAATGTCTTCAGGGGGAATTTCGAAGCCATTCTGTTGGTCTACCGAAAACCAAAAATTTCCTTAAATAATTTAAATAAAATGCAAATGTTCTCGTGTTGGTGTGAGTGCGATTGTTATATAAAACTTAAAAACACACACAGAACGTATCAAGGACAGGTATCGTTTGCATGTCGTAACTTATTGATTTGTGGTGAAATAACGGAGTAAATATAAAAAAACGGAAGTTCTAATTTGCAGAATCCTTTTTTTCAGGATTTTCTTGTGTATATCCTTGCAACAGCCGGAGTGAAAGGGTTAAAATCGTCTAAATGGACTGCGATAAAATTTTATGTTGCTTTGCACGTTTTAAAATTTACGTTCCGAATGGTTGAAGGAGGTTAATTTTGTTTTCCTTCTTTTTTTCGAGGAAAAAGGATATATTTTCATGCTTTTGTGTATTTCGCTTCGTTTATCGAGTGGAAATAAAAAGGATTCGTATGGAACACCTTCTCTGACCATCTCATGTTGTGTAAATCAAAACCTTCGGGAGGGATGAATTTCACCCACCTCGGAAATAAATCGAAAGGACTCAAAAAATAAATTTTATTGAATTTACTTATGCATGGAGTTTTTATTTCTGCTTTTTCATTTTTCAGGGACCTCTGAAATCCAGGCTCCACTGACGATGGAATGGAGCTTCAGCTGGCTTTCAAACATTGCTGGACAAAATTTCTAAAATTGCTCACCGACGTACTAAGACTTAGATACTGGATTTAGCTGGTGATTTGCAATGCTTTCAAACGTCAAAATGATCACAACAAGAATTAAAATAGCAATAATAGCAATATATCTCCTCGGCTTGACGTTTGATCATATGGATCAGGAGGATAAACTACGAAATTCAAAAGTTGCACAACTTATAAAATGTAAACAACTCCGGAATATTATTAGATATGAAAATAAACTGAAAAAATTGTGATTTATGGGTATTTATTTTGGCAACCCTGTACGACGTTACATAGTATTACAAAGTAGTGACAAAATTATTGTTAGCATTCTCCCTTATTTCAGGCAAAAATAAGTAACAGCAGAGAGTGGGAAATCACAAAATGCAAAATAGAGCGACCAGCAAACTGTCAAACCGGTTTCTGTTGATTTTTCGCTTCGACATTACCAGAGTTTCAATAAAATTGCTTGGGTGTTTGCACTCATTTGGCGTTCCTGTTGTTTTTAGTTCATTAACAACAACAATTGCTTTGAAATTTCATAAATACTATTAGTTCCAAGCGGCAAAGAGTGAAGTGTCCGAGTCATTCCAGGGGTATTAGAATCCTTTAACACTTTGATAGCTTCTGATAAGGTCACAAATGTACCCTCTCTCTTTTGATTAATCTCCAATTTTTGCAACGCTTACATGACGACAATGAATTCGAAAGTACGAAAGTTGGCCGAGTAATTAAAATTGTGGCCAAATGCATTATCATACTCAATGTAGCGGTTTTAAAAGTCACTTTGTGACTTCATAGCCCTGTCACTTGACTGAAGTTGGCGCTAGATGAATGAATTCATCCTACCTACTAGTAATTTCTATTTTCATAGCCATTACCGCTTAATCAAACAATCAAGTCACATAAAATGGCGTCTCTTTTGTACAAATTATTTACAGCAGCTATTTAATATGACTTTCAAGTACCCAAGGCTTGTCGTTCGGCTTATTCTCCAATCATATACGTCCCAACTAATTACCATGTTTGACGTGAAGCCAACAAAACGCATTTAATCCTTCCATAGTTAATTGTTTCCTTTACTTAACCTCATGTAAATTAATTTTATTTGTTTTATATTTTTTTCAGATTACATGCGTAGTTAAAATAATTTTTAATATTCACTTTTAACATCGTGCTAAATTATAATGTTATTTATTATTCCATTCAAATAAGAGTGAGGACAGATTAAATGCGAATATCTTTTAATCCGACAGTTTGTTTATTTTAAGAATATTGCACTCGAATTCGTTTTAGTGTCATTCATCGGCGAGTTAAATTTAAAAATTCTTTTTTAATTTATTTTTTATATTATTGCCACTTAAAACGTTTACGGAAAAATTTAATTTTGTCTCATACTTGCGACACAAAATACTTCTCGTGGAATTACTAAATTTCCACGTTTATGAATAATAGTATATCTTTGGGGGATTTTTCTTGCAGAATTTTGTTTCAACAAATGAAGTAGAGATGTCGCTGAGGACAGGAGGAACATGTTTTTGACATTTTCAAGGCTTTAGTTAGTCTCACATCATTCTCCCATTATGAACACTTCGGATTTTTTCAAATTTTTTCCTAAAAAATTTATTTCCTCGGAAATAAAATAATTTTAAGAATATTTTTGATTTTAAAATTTAAAAATTTTAAAAACAAGAAATGACTCCAGACAATTGGACGTCTAAAAAGAATGTATGTATGTGACCTTCAGGTCAGCAACAACGTCTTGAGCTGGAATTTCATGAACACTTCCATCATTCGTTTGATAACTATGGAAGTACCATACAGAACATCACATAAACATGTCCCATACGCGTGTTCCACGTGATTGATTTAAAACCCTCACAATTTTGTTTGTTATCTAAAAAAACTTATTCAGCTGTATCGGTTCATTCACACGCTTGACATATTTCAAAATAACTCCAGTTTGAGTTGTTATCAATGCAAGTAAATGAAGTAAATGAAGTGATTACTCATTGCGTTGAAGTTTTTATCACGATGACACATGATGGCCGGAAGTTGTGGTAGCTTCCCATGAGAGCTTGAACTGAAAATGTCCTGGCGGTCTTAAAGAAGAACTTTCCATTTCTAAACGCGTGTCGTGCAATTCATGACATTTTCGTGGATGTTTGGATCAAAATAAATCCTCATGGCATGAATCATTCCCATATCTCGAACAAAATGCGACAAATGGCATCAAAGGGTTGCAGTATCTTATCAATGCAGATTCGAAATATCCCTCGAAGGTGTGTCCACCAACAAATCCTTTAGATTAATTGTAACCCTGTCACTGTCCGAACACTAGAATTTGTGTAAATCCCTCGAAATGAAGGAAAATTTTGAATACCAAACTCGATATCGAATTTCTAATCGTTATGTAATATTTCACCCCACAGGGTGCCATCACTATATCCACTATGCTATGCTCCCTATCACATAATATTGAGGGAGGATTATAAATAACAAACCATAAAAAGGGTTACTTCTATCGAATGAAAAACGGTTATAATGGCCATGTTTTATCAAACACATTTTGAATTGGGGTTATGGTGGTGTTATAAATCGAATTTGATACTTGAAACAGAAGTGACACAAGGGGATAGAAAAAGGGTAAAATTGTTGTGGACAAGAATTTTCGTCGTCAATTTCGAATCGTAGTAATCATGTTTGTCCATTACCCTCGTAAATTATAATTTCTCCCCCATTTTAAATGTCGTCACATTTTCGGCATATTTCAAATTGCATCGTCTATATAGGTAGGTACATGGATATGGTTAAAGGGCGTGCAAAACCAAAACCTTGTATTTATCCTTATGAATGTATCTATTTTCTATTTTATTATCGAAAAATAACGAATACTTTCTTCAGCCATTTTGAAATCTTTAACCTTTCCACGATTTCCTTTCTTTCATCCCCTTGTGAAACTTTTTATTTTGACATTTTTAATATGCCAAACATGATATACAACCGTGACAACATTTCCAATTCAATTTTTTACCCTTCAAATATCTCGAGGTGAAAGTTCTCCTTTAACTCTCAACGTCTTACAAGACTTCCGCATTACACGTGGACTTGTGTCCGTCCACCTTCGAAACGAAGCCATTTTGGGATTGTTAAACGCTTTATAAAATTTTATACGAATTTTTTGTTACGTTAACTATATATTTTTTTCATTTCATTTCATCGAGAATAGAAAAAAGTTCAATTTTCCAGCCATTTTCCAACACAATGAGAATTTTTATCGTCCTCAGATCAAAATGGCCACTCAAAATGGTGAAAATATATATCTTTCTCTTTTGAACTGAACTACAGCGAATACCTTCAAAGGTTTTTGCGTCCTTTTTCACACTAGATTGAACTGAATAAAATCGAAAACGGACGAAATTCCTTCACATCCCGCCTGTCCAACCGTAGATTTCCCTCGAATTCCCTCAAATGGGAAATTGTCGAAATGTTTATAGTGTTACGTTTAATTAAGTTTCCTTATGGAATTGTTGCTAATACTACGTCATACAGTTCAATTTGTGTTATTTAATTTACCGGAATTTTTGCCCCTTAAATGAGAAAATCACTTTCAATCTTTTCGTTAATAATTATTAGTGATTTTGTTCGTTAATAATGAAATGAAATTAATAATTATGAGTTTTGTGTCCATTTCGGGGGTCATTCCCTCGTCAAGAAGTCGTCGAGTTACAAAACATTCACGGTCTGTCTGCTTTGAAATTAAAAAATTTCTGATTCATATATGCAAATGAGGTTTTTCTTAAATATATTTTTAAATTTTTATTTTAAATTTAAAACATAATTTCGTTGCACTAAAATGGAATTATATCACGTAATTGAGTTTAGAGTGAAATTTATGAGTTTTATGTGGAAAAATAATTGGTCAAACGGAGTTGTTTTGTGGGAGTTGGAATGAAGTTAGAGTGCCTTGTAAGCTCGTAAAGCTTTAGTTTATGTTTTAAAATCTTATAGTGTTACTGAATCTATTCGTCATTTGGTAATGATCTGTAGTTCACAATTTAAGCAAATAAGTTACATTCACTGACCATTTTAGTGCACTAGCATTGTCACAAATCACTAGTTAGTGCTTGTCTCAACTCTTTAATGAACTCCACAGTGAATTCTCGGTCACTATTAATCCCTCAAATCATGTTCCCACTAGTGCCATTCAAGTTAATACGTGTGTCTTTCATGTTTTCATAAATAAGACAATTCTATTCCAGGATTCGTACATTACACTCCGAATTTCAGGTCAACCACTATTAGAAGTCATACTCTGTGATATGTGCTAGTGAGTTTTGTAATTTATTCATGTCACATTTGCTAATAATTTTCGCAATAAATCGAGGCCGAATGGACGCCATAAAACACTTTTTCCGCGTTAGACGAGACGTGAAATTTATTTTTATTTGATTTTTAAAACTTTACAAATGTTTGATGTGTTGTTAATCAATAAATCATTGATTTCTTGAATTTTTCATGTTTCAGGTGAACGTTTTTGTTAATTATCGATTGAGGCAAAATCGTAAATTTTATTTCAAACTCAAAATTTTGAAATAAATTAAAGTTAAACATTAAATCATTTTGTAGTTGCAACAACATCGCCACGGGGTTCCTTTGCATTTCCATTTAACAGGAATTTTAAATGTTTGCAAATCCACCATTGGTCAGGGATTTTTCTCTAACAAGTTATTCCACAACCAATAAGAATTTAATTTTATCAAGTTATTTGAGTATAAGATCTTACGACAACTTTTCTAAAGTTTTGTTAACTAATTTCCCAAGTAAAATCAATTTAATTAAGAATTTCAACAAACTTTGAAATCTCATCATGTAATTGACTTTTTCTGGACCGAAAATTCTCATGACAATTGTGTACAGTAAAATTAAATTAATTAACCGTGAAAAAAATGAATTGAATCAACTTTGAATAGTCAATTCCGAAACAATTGTGAAAATGTTAATGTTCCATCAAAACCCGATTTTAGCCGCAAATAGTGTCGATTCACAAAAATAGAAAACACTAAATTTAATTTAATTACACAATTAAAAAATTCAATTAACGAATTTTCTCAAATTCATACGGATTTCAATAGAAAATTCAAAAGAAAATTCAAATTACGCCATTTTACACGAAACAAACCAAAGTTTTATTGGATCAAATGAGCTTTTGAGCTTTTCAGCATTCATTGTGAAACGTGATTTGATCGGCATAATTTTAATTAATTAATGAACAAACTTCGGGACCACGAAAATCACGAATTCGCTTGATAACCCGAAAAACGTTGACAAAACATGAAAGTAGCATTACTAACCTCATGAAAGCTCTTATCAACCGGAAGAACACGCGAATTTCACATTGTTTTTGTTAATAATTTGTTATAAAAAATGTCTATTTTTTTCAATATTCATTTGTTTCTTATTTTATTAGCGAAAATCTGGAGTAAAATTATTATTTTCGTTATTGTAGTTTGAGTTGTATTACACGCGATTTAAATTGTTTACTGCTCCATTGGAACGGCGTGTGTGGTCGGAAAGTTATTGATCATTTCAACTATTATTAACAAAATCATATTCGCTTGTTTTTGTCTAGTTGGCAGTTGAATAAATTTTTTGGCGTTATGGGTTATTTGACGCGTTGCGGATTTTGTTTTGTGGAGGATAAACGAAAAATCACTTGAGGACAAAAATATTACTGAGCTTTCAGGTATTTTTGAGGAATTGTCAGTGAAAATGGTTGCATGTTTACTGATTAAAAGCTTTAATTGTGGGAAATTTTTGTGGACTTTCGTCTCAAATTGTTGGAGAAATTTCGGTACTTACCGTACAATCCATTATACGCTTTAGGGATAGCAAGAAGCGAAGAAAAATAACTTATTAAAATGGGAATATTGAAAAATATTGAATAAATTTTATTATTTTTAATTGTGCGTATAATACAAGTAATTGAATCAAATTCATTGGAAAGAAGGAATTTCATTGGAAGGATGTGTTCTGGTAGCCTCAACATTTATTCAAGACTCATGGAGAGAAAACGTGAAATTGCCAAATCAATGTGGTAATTTTCATATGACATAACTCTTGTTCCTGTTCTTGAAAGGGATAAATTCGATTATCAAAAAGGATTTTCTGAAAAGAGTATAAAATGTAAGCTTCTTTTCAACTGAAATTTTCTTGATTTTTCTGTGGTTATTGCAAAATTTTGGAATAATCATAATAAAATATTTTAATTTTAGTTCAATGAAAGTGAAAATCTCTAAGCTAAATTTGCGGTTTCCTTAAGAGAAATTTGAAAATTCACCATAAACGTTATTTTCCATGAAATTATGTATAAAATTTATTTACTTAATGGATGAATTATTAAAAATTTCAAATAAGTGCTCCAATAACTAACAGAAATGAGAACATGTTGATTTTACAAAAATTAATTTCTCCACAAACTACTTAGAAGTAGGTACTCTCAGGTTTTTGTCATTGAAATGACAATTTGAGCTGAGATACCAGGTTAACGTCGCTAATATTGCCTCGAAAATTATTGTAATTCATTAGAAGAACCAATTTATATAAAATCTAGACTATGATAAAATGAATTTTCGTAAGAACCACAAAGATAACGTGACGTTGGATCTAAATCATGGAAAGGTGGACAAATGGTTATTGGACCGTCTATAGATAATCTGGACAATAAAAATAGTATTTCCCTGGATGGGAATCTGATCTGCCTCATAATTCTACCAAGAGAGAATCATTAAATCATTCACAAATAATGACTTGCAAGTCTATAAGCTATTCCTATCTGATAGCTTTAATACAGGACAAACAACACTTGAGCTCCTGAAGGAATAGATCAGGAGGCGAATCTTGCAAGTTTGAATGAGTGATAGTAACAAGACTTTCTCTTTGGTTCAATAGATGACAGAATGTTCATGGACTCTTGGTATCCAAATCTTTTTAGACAAGTGTCTCATAGCTACATACCTACTTAGAAGGCACTGAAATGGGTTCAGTAGCACCTCCCGGTCAGGTCTCAAAGTACACTTCCAGGAAATGGAATTTATGATAAAACACAAATACCCAAAACTTGTTTTCCTTTCATTTGACCAAATCCTGTGGAGTTGATTTAAGCGAAATCAACATGAGTCCCCAAAAAACAAACATTTCTGCACCGAGTTTTTCAACCACAGCTTGAAAATTGTTTATTGGCAACATATTTTGTTTAGAGAACCTCTAGCATATTCTTGAATTACCACGTTGTAAGAAGAAGCATTTGTATATAATATATCTTCGTCAGTCTGTCAAAGTTTGAATGAGAAAATATTTTCCATCAAAAAACTGCTTGACCACCCGCCACCACAAAAAGTGCGTTTGTTCAAAATTCTTTCTACAAAATTTTGTATATCTACAATTCCACAAATCATCCCCAATCCCCTCACTTTGAATTGACCATCTCGTGTTTTGTATCACAAAATTATTAACTTCAATTAACCCCATGTCGACATGGAGTCATTCCCACTCGAATTGCATCAATTTTTCTGTCTACAAATGATCCAAGAGATTGTCTATATTGGGGCCAAAACGATGGAGCTCATGTCTTCATTGTTTATTGGTTGGATCATATGTAGATTTGATTCAGTGATAACATCTTTAACTTCACCATTGTGCGTGTATTGGAAATTCTAGAATGTAGTCAACGTGTCTCCAAACTGGACATGACCGAGGGAGCTCATCCTCCACAGGGGGGGTCACAGATTTTCTGTAATTTTCTTTATTTATTTTGCTTCCCAACAACATTGCTCCTATAACCAAAATGACTCTATATCCAAGACAAAATTTGTTCTTCACTTTTTATCTGGACATGAATGCAATGAACGTATAAATTGCATTTTGTTCGAGTTCGAATTCGAACTTGACTTGTCCACCTACACCGGACTGTACCACCCGCTTCGGAAAAGCAAGCAGGTAGGTGGTTCCAGCTGTCACCTGCAATGGGATATTTATATTCCTCTTCATCTTGATTCCATCTTGCGATGGAGTGCTAAACAAAATCCATGACGGTATCATCGCGGAAGGTGTGGCCAATCCACAAAACCTTCTGTTGCTTCCCATTGTGTAAGGTTCATCAGAAGGTATACACAAGAGCGTATCCCTTAATACCTTCGATTTCATCTAATGGCGTCGTCCTGAATAGTTCCAAGGAAGATAAAAAGAATTCAAAGGACGAAAATGTCTCCGAACGGGAGAGGGTGATTTTGTTTTGTTGTTAGAAAGGACAAATGGCATATTTTATGATGTGAAAGTTTTATTTTCCAAGCGATTGCCTTTAAAGTTGTCTTTCTGTTAAAGGATACAAGGACATGTTCGTTTTTTGTGCGAAATGTTCCTTCGATTCTCACTCGAAAGGATGTCATTAAAGGGTAATAAACGGAAAAAAGGAGATTTCTTCACTTCCAAGAAACATGTCCTAGAAAGTTACTCTTTTTTTATGATGTAAGGTAGGAAAAACCATAAAACATGTTGTAAAGGACATTTTCGTCCTGAGTTAAAAAGTGACGTAAAAAATAGAAAGTAATTGTTTTACGATTTGGTGTTGTAAAAAATTAACCGTTCGAAGGTAATATTTTGACATTCGAAATTCATTGCTGGGAAAATATGCCCGAAATTGTTTGGAGGAAATAAAATTTTTTGGAATTTTTCATTCACTTACCGTTGAAATCGCCACATACGACGCGCTCGAAGGGGCTGCCCATCCAATCTGGAAATGAAAAAAATTGTTTTTTAATAAAATTTATTGGAATTTCGTAGATTTCATGTCTTAAAATTGATTGAAGTGTGACATTTCGATTTTGAATTGTAGGAGCAGCGAGGATAATTCACATTCTAGTTAAAAGGGGACATTATTATTATTCACTAGATTATTATTTATTTATTAGAAAATCAAGGATTACACTAGAAACTGAGTTAAGAACACTTTCTGGCATTTAATGGTTCCTAAATGAACATTCATGAAAACACTTCAAGATGACACTTTGTGAACCTTTGCGCTCTCGACTCAATCAAAGAAAATTTAAATTAAATATGTAAGATTCCTTAAAAATTTTAAAAAAATGTATTGAATTTTCAAAAAACGTTTCTTCATAAAAGGAGAAATTCTGGTCAAACCATTGCGTGAGAAAATCCAACCACAAATTCATTAAAATCTTAAGATTTTTAAAACCACAAAAATAAATAATTAAAAATGTTAATAAATTATTTTTCAGCAATTCAAAAAGAAGTTTCGTTTAAAGAAAACTCCAATTTTGAAGTGTTGAAGAAACGTTTTTTGGAACTTCCTCTCTCTTAAAATGCACGACACGACGTGTCTAAGCCGCACAGAAATGTAAATCGTTGCCCCCAACTGAGACGGGGCTATTCATTTTTGCATAATTAGCAAAATTTTTTATTAATTTCTATTAAGTTTTTTTGTTAAATTTTTTGGACCATGACCTTGGGATTTTTGGATTTGCTTAAAAAGGAACCAATCGCGTTTGTCAATAGTTCTATAACATTGAGCGTGTTCTTAATTGACTCCGAGATTTGTAATTTCTTCAGAAAGTAGTTCTAAAATATATTTTAGAAATCTGAATAATTCCCTGGTTTGTTGCAACAAGATCTTGCGTATCTGAGAACATTGGCCTGGATAAAGTGTGCAAATTTTTTAGTTTTCTGGATCACAATCTTGCGCTTGAAAAATTTGTTGAGAAATTGGAACCCGTTACATACTTTCGTGAAACAGAATCTTCGGAAACGTCTTAGAACTTGAACATCTTCTTGGCAATATTGCTTTGGATTCTTTAGACGGTTTTCCCTCGACATTCTAAGGAACTACAGAATCATGTTTCTCTCAACGGCTTGGGGCTCCTGTGTACATTGAAGTGTCAGAATTGTGGCACAACGCAACACTTAACGTCCGTCTTAATGACGGCGTCTCGAACAAGAAGTAACTACCGTCCGGTGCCAATTCGAAATTCAATATTTTCGAAATCGAATTTGGAATTCCCAACATTCAAAAAGCATCCCTTTTAACACAAGATATTGGTTAAATAGTTTCACACATAATTCAAAATAGGATGTTAAACGTCTTAGACGTGTTTCTTATAAATAAACAAAGAATTCTTCAATTTCCGGCGATCGTTGGATGATGGAGTTTTTGTTTATTTAGATTTTCTGTATTTTCTCGATTTTCACCATTTTGTAAGTGTTAAAACAACAAATTTTTTTTTTAAATTTAAATTTAACACTTTTAATACGAAATTTGTGGTTTTATTGAAACGCCACGCCTTGGAAATAATCGGGAAAATCAATTTTTTCTACTTTTCAATATTTTCCTGATCATTCTCAGACGATCAAATGCTTAAGTAAGCAAATAAAAAAGCTTATTTTGACGACTTCATTCTGGCGCTTTTTATATTACACTTTTAGTACACATTTTGGGGCAAATTTGTAATGATGATCTCGATTCAATTGAGTGCGATTAATTAATTTTTTTAATTTCAGGTGGAAAACGTTCCATAATGCTTCTCAAATGAGGCAATAATTTTTATTCAAGACTATATTCACTTGAAATATGGCTTCATAAAAAAGATCGCATTTCAATGAAAGATCATGAATGAAATTTTGAAAATTAATTTTTGGGTTTTTGAAAAATGACGAATGACAGTGTTATTTGGACCAGGATATTTTGATTCATTTAACATCAAATTAAGAGCTCGTGAATTCACGAGTCAGGGGAATAGGTATGATTCCTTGATCTTGGAGGCCGCCAAATTCAAAAATGATAATCTTTCATGCGTCGTGCCGTGGGTTCCACTGGAATTAAATTGAGCTAGTGATTCCCAGGAGGATTTCTACTTTCAATCCTACAGACTAATGACTGTTTAATTTAACACCTCATGAGCTGCTTTTAGGCCACTTCTGCTAGCTTTTCATTCATGGAATCCTGAAGTCCTACCAAAGAACATCTCAGGCCACGACTTGTCCTAATACCTACAATCTTTCGAAAGCTTGAAAACTCTATCAAAATGGGATTGTCAAAAAACAGTTGGTGTTTCATACTCTAAATGAGTCATCTTTGTTGTGTGACGCTTCAAAATGACACAAATTGAAAATTCCATTTTTTACGATAAAAAAATTTTCCAATCAATAAACGAAAAAAAACGCCCACGCAGATAGAAAAACAAAACGAAAAAAAAAATTAATAAAAAATTTAATGTCAACTTGAAAATCGATTTAATGAAGAAATTTTCGAAAAAATTATTTTATTTATTTTTCTGATATTTTTATTGACAATTTTCGAAGAAAGCTGTGACAGTTACAAAGCTTTTAGTCACCTTAATTAAGGTGTGTCATTGAGAATTTGTGTCTTGACATTTAACCATTCGTTGGACAACGCCCTTTGGCACAAGGATCATGTTATTAGTGACTTTTAACAAAAATCAGTAAGATAAAGTTTTAATTGTCATTATTGACTGTTATATGACTTTTAAATGACTCCACGTCACGAGTGATTTGAAATAGCGGCAGTTCTAGTTGATGAAAAGGTCACAAATGGTAATGATGTTAAAAGTACCTTAATGTGTGACCCTTGGAAATGCATGCATCTGGTTTCAAGGCACTTCCATTTGACTCAAGACTATAAAACTCGAAGGTGCTAATTTCGGTGTCCCTACAAACTGACCAATGTCACAATTAACACCTCTTTTATGAACCAACAGTATAATCCTGACAACCAAATGAGGAAAAGTGTGTGTTAAGTTATATATATTTTTGAAAAATGCTATAAAACTAATTTTATACTCTTAACCATTGAAGAAAACCCCAAAAAAATAAATAAGGTAGGTACTGACCATACACACTAAGCAAGTAATAAAACAATAATCCTGTGAACAATTTTATGACAGGGTCGTTAAAATGATGTCAAGTCGTCATATTATATAATCAAGTGTTACTGTATACATGAATGTTTTGTGTATTCATTCACAGATTGTATTTTGTTTGTGCTACGATGCTATAAACATTTTCTTTATGGGATTTTGTTTTAAATTATTTAACACACGACAAGTGAACCAGCTTCTGGTAAAAGTATATGGAATTTTTTTTATTTCACTAATTTGTCGTCTAACTATAAAAAAATTAATGTTGTTTCATGTAGTTTTTCGGGTTCCCTTATCTGGGCAGTGTTCCCACTTGCCCTAGTTCGGTAGTATTATTTGGTCAGACTCTAATCAGTCTGGAGGGACATGTCTTGTCTGATGGTGTGAAATCCGGCAAATTAAAAGCATTTTTATGGCTTACGGTGTATTTTATGCTTTAGAAAATGAATTGGTGGGTTTTATCACAAACTTTAAGTTCACTCTATCGCGAATGGGTCAACGGGTCGCAATTCAAATTTGACGGAATTACGTACAGAAACAATTTTAAACAAAATTATTGTCATTTGAAAAGCATTTGCGATATGATTCTCGTTTCAACAAAAACACAAAGGACACAAGATTTCTTTGAAATAAAGACGTTTGGAAAGGGTTTAAGACAATGTTGCCGAACAGGGCGTATTCAAACTGCATTTAAAACATGAAACTGGTTCGCATTCAAACATTTATGCGTTATTTACTTCATACCAGCCAATAGAATCATTTTTATTGTTCCAAATGTATGAAGAAGTTATTATTTTGCGCAAATTTATTTGTTTGAACAATCGTCAAAAGTTTCTAATGTTTTGAATCCTTTTGTTGCCATTATTTGCGATCAAAATAAACAATTCAACAAAAATCTACGTTCAATTCCTTGAAACTTGTTTTTGGAATCATAACTTTTCATCAAATGGCTTTATTTGCAAATTCAACGCGTTCAAAAGTATTCTCTAGTAAATGAAAATGCTCCTGATCACCTACAGAATAAAATAATTTTGAAAAATTGAAAAGAAACCAACCAAGCATGCGTCATAAACTTTGAAACAATTGTCCCTGAGACAAGCGCTAGTTGAAAGGGATTATTGTATTGTGATGAATCCATAATGCATGTCCTCTACCTTGGTACGTATTAACAAATAGCCACAAGGAAACGTCCAAGAAATCGTCTTCAAACGATCTCACCTTGAATGATCCACCGAACCGTCTCGAGAAGATCAGATTATACGAGACGACATTTTTAAAAATCAATTTTAATTCATGGAAATGCCTGATTTATTCGAGTGTCTCGATGCCATCCAACGGCGAGGCAAAACGAAAACGAAGATCAGTCTCCATTTTACGCTTATGAACAGAATTAGTCCCACCCAGCACAGTTCCAGTATGTCTTTAAATAAAATTCCAATCTTGATTCGTTTCGAGGACTAATTCGTGGAATTAAAAGACAAAAAATTTGTCAAATAATTCACTCCAAATAAAAAATGGAGGATTAAAATACACTACACCTTAAAAACCGAAGAAATGGATTCTTGATATTGTCACATAATTTCGACTGTCGAGATCGCCAACGTGAGGGAGGGAATCAAACCAGACATACGCCGGAAGTTATTGCCAACTTCAGACATGTCACTCGTCATGATGACACATGACGTAGTTTATGAAAAATGTTAAAACATTTAAAAATTTTTAAATCAAAAGATCAATTGCTGTCTCGTCTTTGACAGTTGACATGTGCTGCAACTTGCAAAAAAGAAATATGGCGTCTAGAAATAAACGTCATTCGATTTCGAGAAAAAAATCGGTTTCGAGTGTCACTGTCAAGGCCGGATGAGCCTCCAAATGCCAGACAATTCGGGAGAACTTCGGCCAATTGAAGAGAAATCAAATTTGAATTATTATCTCAATAAAATTTTTTCCCGTATACAATAGTACGACGTCCCTGCCCTCTCTAGTGAATTACAGAAGACTCTCAATTGCAGATGGCGGAATGGATTCGAATGAATTCTTTCTATTTTCGGTGAATTTTTGAGTTTTCCAAAACGGAAAAGATCGAATAATCTATTTTTAATTAAATGTTTTTTGAGTTTTTGTAATTCTTTGAAAGTTTAAGGGGATTAGACGGGAAGACGCCCTTTGCATCACAAAATGCCGGGTGTAAGTTTTATTGAATTTTAAAATGTTAAATTATTATTTTCATGAGTTTTTAAAACGATTTTGTTTGAGACAGAATGACAGGAGGGGATAAGGACATGCGCTGAGTCATGTCAAATGGAATTGTAAAAGACAATTAACAAATTTATGGTAATGTGATGTGATGGAGACAAATTCTCTTTGGGATTATATGAATATATAAATTTGAAAACTCACCAGTTAATGCCATCCATGGATATCTTGGTAGATCAGCAATACTTTGTCCAGTACCGGCGGTTGAGACAACACCACCAGAACCTTGAGTACAGGCATTCCCTAATGAATCAACACCAACACCAATAGCACCGGCGGATGCTGCTGAAACAGCTGATGCAGCTGCAGCCTGATGATAGAATTGTGCAAAACTAGATGCACTGCCAGGGACACCCATCGATTGGTAGCTGTTCATAACACTGTCAGTGTATCTGTAACGAGGTGAACTGATTTAATAGTGATATCGAAAGCTATTATATAATAATAATCAATTACCTGCATGATTTATCTTCGAGTCCTGAAAATCCTGGCATTCCTGTCAGGCTCGAATGTGTAGTTGGATGATTTGATACGTATGGATACATTTTGTTTGTTGCTGATTGTTGTAATGGTGTTGTCGGTGAATTTGGTGAACCGTCCGAACTAGTTAATGGACTATTTTCAGAATTTGATTGTTGAGTTGAATTTAATTGATGTGATGCATATACAGCAGCAGCAGCTACAGCAGATGATGCTGATGGATTATGTGTTGTTGTTAAATGTGAACTAATAAATGGTTGAAACTGTGGATACTTTGGTAGCATACTATCGAAAACAAATTTTGACATTGCACATATTATGTTTGTTAAATCAGTTTTAAATGGAAATTTTCTTGTTAGTAGATAGAGAGTTTTTGTTCTATTCTGTTTTTAAATGTTAAAAACTACCACACACAAATCACAACAAACTCTTTCTATTTAGGTAATTTTATTACATAAAATCAACATTTACGAGACAATAATCAATATTGGCACTCAAATACAAGAACAATTTTATAATATTACTTAATTTTACTTGTTTTTTACGTATTTTCGTTTCGTTTTTACAATTTTATTATTCTTAAATACAATTTATTCACATGAAATTTTACGTATTTCTGTTATTTGTGTTTTACTCAAATTTACTTGATTAAATCATTTAAACGCGCTTTTATCTATAGTGTTATCCTTCAACACTCGATTGCTTATCAATTTCTTCTAGTTAGAATCGCAAACAGTTCTAAAATACAAGAGAAATTTCGAAAATTTTAATTTATTCCGAAATATTGAAGTTTGCAGAAATAATACAAATAATACGAGTGTTTCTCCAGCAGATTAATGTTCAAACGAAGCAAAAATTAATCGATTTTGTGTTTTTCCAAAAGAAATTTTCAAAAAAATTAAGAGTTTACTTAAAATTTGTTGGTGAACGTGATAATTTTACGAATTCAAGTGAAGAAGAAAATTTTTGACAGTTGTAAGGCCGACGGCCGCCATTTTGATTTACAGCGAAAATTGCATTTGTAGGGTATTTCGTGTGTTAGTGTGTTTCTAGTGGATTTTCGTGCGTTTTAGTGTTAAAAATGTTAATAAAACCCAAACAAAACTATAATTTAACTAGTTTCAAATGAAATCCAACTAATTTTACAAACAAAATACTGAAAATCACAAAATTATTTACCTCTTCCTCAAAACGATAAATGAAAACTTCGAAAATCAGCTGTTGGTGATTTTCCGTCGCTGTTCATTGAATGCGGTTACGCATTTTCTTTGTGAAATTACTAAAATTATAATTTTACTATATCCAAATGGCACTTTATCATTTAAATATATTTCACTTCTGATGGCACTGTGTACAAATAAAGTGTTTTTAATTTTTATTACACTTTCATAGAAATCTGAAGAGAAAAATCACTTTATTACAAATAATTCATTTGAAAATGATTGCAAATCAAATAGAAATCTAACAATATTAAATTAAAATTAACACAAACTTGAAAATAAACTTAAAAACACAAATTTCGCTGCGAGTTTTTAATGTTGCGCCTCAACTTGTTGATGGAAACTGAGTTGAATCACTTTGTAATCGAAATGAAAATAAATTAAAAACACTAAATACTGTTTTTATTAATCCAAAATCAACACAAAATCATATAGAAATAATAAAAATTTTATAACACAATTCTTGCGGTTTGCACTGTCACGAAATTCAAGAAGTTTTCCTCTGTTTTTATTAACTTGAATTTAATTAAAATTATTTTTAATAGTTAAAGAACAGTTATGGAATTACACAAAGTCCATTAAAAAATATTTTTAATTTTTGGAAGCACAAACAGAAATTTCATTGAAAAGTCAAAACTTTAAAACTTTCCACCACCAAAACACTTGCACAAAAAATGATTTTTAATTTTATTGCACACAATCGGTTATAATAATTACGATTTTATTATTATTACTCATAAAAATAAAATTTTATTACCCGGAATTATTTTTATTATTATTTTTACGACTTGTTCAATTGGCAATTATTAATTGATGACATTATCACGAAAGATAGTTTTTATTTTGTTTATTAATAATATATAATTTTCACTGATTTTAATAGAAATTATTAGGCTTTTGATATTTAGTTGGCGCTTTCAGTCCAGACGATGGTTTTTGGCAAAGTGTTGCAGTTCGATTTGAATTGATTAAACCAAACAAAAATTAATTTTTATTACATACACTTTGATTTGTAGGTATACGTAATAAAAAACTGTTAAAGAACGTAACCAAAATAAAAATAATAAATAAATATACAACAATAATGAAATATATGTAACGAAACAAATAAACAAATCTTTTCGTTTTTATTTGAATTATGTTTGTCGCTGGTTAAGTATAATTTTTTATGAGATACTTTTATGTTGTGTCTCACCATATAGTGTATAAATATAATAAAAATTTAAGTAAAGTATAAAAAATTTTTTTTCGATCGTAGTAGTCCGAAGCTGTTTGCGTTATGAGAAGTAGTTCGTTTATGGCACAATACAAAAGCTACACGCGATTTCTCCTTCTAAATACACGTTGCGTTATAAAATTTTTGTGTTATACAATACAAGAAACGAGAAGAAGAGAAAAACTCACAACCATGTTGATATACATGATTCTATGGTGTAGATATATGTATCTATATAGTATTATCTACATTTTCTTTACCGCAGCGACAGCACGTTGTTGTAGCTGTTGTTGTTGTTGTTGTTTTTGTTGTACTAGTACTAGGTACTAGTTGGTAGGTATGTAGGTAAGGTACTTGAAGAAATTTTCTGTTCTTGTTATATTTGTTATACTCGTTCGGACGTTGTATCTACTAGTAAACACCGTATAACACTTGATATTGTGGATTTATTTAATTGGATAAAATATATAGATAATAAAAAATTTCTTTCTTTTCATTTATTTAAACACGAATTTTTCACCACGGCCACCGCACTGAGCTCAGCACTATTAAGTTCGGAGTGAAATACAAATGAAATGTTTTATGTTGAAATGAGGAGAGTAAAACATTTTCTGATCTGCTCATGTCAATGGTATGAAAGTTTTAAAGCATTTTCCACAACAAAAATTCCGATGAGATACGAACATTATTTCAGTTTAGCTTGCTTTAACGTACATCGGTTAAGGAGCTGAGAATCTGACGACAGACTGTTTCTTGTGTATTTGATATAGAAACGTTGTTTTTGTTCCTTTCAAATTGGAATCTTGTGTTTGTACTCTTCGAACTGTTTGCGTTTCTTATACATTTCTTCTTCACATCAATAACTTCCAGTTTTCTTACAAAATTTTCACTTTTTCTCTCAACAAATTTTTCGTACTCAACAGAAACTTGACAATCACATTCAGACTGGTCTTGATTTTCTGCTGAGCAATACAATTTTCATTCATTTTCTTTTCAAGTTAGAATGCTTCCGTATCGGAATTTTTCTCATATCCTTAAATAAAAATTTTTAAAATATTTTAAATCAAATAAAATGCAACAAAAATCGAATAAATCTTCTAAAAAATGTAATAAAATCAAATTCTCAATTTAATTACCAGAATTTTACTTTTAAGGGAAATTAATAAAATTTTCAGATATAAGGAAAAATTGCATCACATTCAAATGGGAAAAATTGCAATGCAGCCAACCACACAAATCGTTCGCCATGAAAATGGCGTGAATTGAGCATCGCCATCGAAAGAGAATCACAAGAACAATTTGAATAAAATGTAATAGGAGCAATCCATCTCACTTTGATCTACAATTAAATGCATTTTATGTCTCTCTTTATTGTTTTGTTGTTGTATTATTGGATGAGAACTTCCTTATAAGCTCCGGAATGTGTTGTTTTGTTTTTCATTTGTTTGCTCGAAAGATGCGAGTTAGAGTGAGAGAGTAATAGTGGAAACAAAAACAACACGCTCTCATTTACTGCCAGCAATTGTCGTATTCTTTATTTTTATTACGCACATCCAATGATCTCTTTCTATTGCACATTTTGCATTACAGAAATTGCTGGCACATCCATTGGGAAGTAATAAATGCCACAAACACACTCAAACACACTACCAAGCTGTACCTCAAACGTCACACGCACTCTCTCTCTTGCAGTCGACGTCGCATTCAACGGTGTATCATATTTGACGCATCCGTCACTCTCAGAGCATGCGCAGATCAATGACAGCCACTCACTGACAGCCAGCCTCAATGGAGAAGGGATTTTCCTTTCGCTTTTCGAATAAGAATCTCTCCTCTCTCTCATACACATCTGAAACAGCATTGTGCCTTTCACTCAATGAAACCTGATTTTTCAATATGTCAGATACACACTCTCTGAGATTCGGTTACCATAATTCCATTGCACTCTCACTCGTTACCCGTGTTAGTTAGAAAGAGAAACATGAAAAATTCTCTCTTCAAAAGAAAACAAAGTGACAGAAATCTCTCTCTCCCTCTATGAAATGACATTCTAATTGCACTCTCTCGCTCTCATTCGCGCCCAATTCACCAGCAAACATTTTCCTCTCTGAGTAAATTCCTCACTCGTTTCAATTTATACTAATAGCGCCATTCCATTTACTCTCATCTAATTTCGCATACTCTATAATTGCTCAGTAGATCGTTATGCTCACACCTACCGGAATGACGTTTCTTTTATGTCCAATCCACGCCTATTTGAACTTCGCGATTTTTCCATTTGATTTTCTCAGCGTTATCACGGATTCGGAATTTTGATAAGAGGCCCACGTGGTTTGCACCATCACAGGTGAACCGACTTTGAATTTTCTTCATTTCCTGCATTCCTCTGCGAATTTTCTTTCAGGAATTTGATTGAATTTAAAACCAGAATTTTTTTAATTAATTAATTTGATTATCTAACTTTTACCCAATACCTATAACCTATAAAATTTGTTCTTTACCTTAAAACTGACTCAATTGCCTAAATATCAGGTGATGTATCTAATCCGACTCAACTTTTAACCCTTCTGACAATCTCTCAAAGTCCACAGAATGTTGTCAGCATTTTTACCAATATCCTTAAATCCTTATACTATAACCCATATGTTGTTTTACTTTTATTAAAATTGAGTTAATTATCTGTCAGATGGTGTTAACTAAATTAACTTTCAACTACTTATATGATTCTGACAGTCTTCGAAACTCCCTTAATAGTAACTATATAAAGTCTGGTGTCAGTGATTAAGTGTTAAATTAATACACCAAATGTCAGACAATCTTGAAATGAATTTTCACACAGAAAAATGTTCCTCATGAATTTACGACTTTTGTTTTTCCGATTTTCATGTTGTTTTCGCAGCTCATCGTTCGGATATGCCACCACCATAAGAGGACATTCATTTTTACGACAATTCTATGCAGATTTGATCAATTTCAGTTCGAATTCGCACTCCAAACACAAAACAAAAACAATCCCTAAGTGTATTAAGTCTCATTTGCAGTGTGAAACTGAACATCAACAAATTCAACACCCTTCACACTCACCCCAATCCTCATCGAATTCCGTTCTATGGAAATTACATGAAAATTTTCCACTTACCTTCACTTAACGTAAATTGCGAATAATTTTATCCTTTTTTCCATTATGCAAATGTTCGTTTATTCCTTTCGTATGACGTTCACAGGTAGTTCGTATCACCTGAAATTAAGAAAATAAAAAAATTTTTTCTTTTCCTCATTCAATTCAATTTTTCCAAAGTATGAAATTCGGAAAATTCTGATTCCACATTTTGGTAAATAAAATTAAACGAAAAGGTCCCTGGGACTGGGAAGAAGGAACCGAAAACTTCGTCCTGCGAGACTTCCATTGCATTCTGATTAGATTATTCCGATATTGAAGATTATTCTTATATGAAAATTGTCATAACTGAAACCATTCCCATGGGATATGTTTGTAGATGGATTCAAATGTTGGCAGTGAATTTTTCCGCTGATTTCTTGTTTTTGTGAATTTTATTAATAATTTTTTGTCTGAATTTCTTCTTTTCTCTTATCTCGAGGAATTTATCTGACGCCTATGCGTCGTTGAGGCTGTGCTGGCAAGGATTGCAGGAGATTCCCTGATTTGTTTTCAATTCGATTCCATCCCCAAACACATTCTGGAGATATGCAAAACAGCCTCAAACCCTTATCACCTTCAGCTTGCAAGGTTTTGTTATCCTGGTTAAAATGCTGACCACTTTTTAAATCGCTTCTCGTAGTCAAGTGGTTCACTCATATTTCTTAAAGGAAACGTGAACGTGACACAGTCTATCAAACTGGAAGTTAAAGGGAAATTTCTTCTGCTTGTAAGGATTTTCCCTCGATTCGAGTTGATTGGAAAGCAGAAATCCTGAAGTGAAAGGAATCGTGAAGGCTTGTCGGAGCGTGCAAAGATGCCGAAGAATCTCAAGAAGAGATAAAGTGGAAGGAAGGCAGTATCGGAAAAAAGAAATTAAGTCAAACTAGGGGTGGGATGGGGAGAGAAAAAAAACCATACCATCGTCATCGGAAGAGAAAATAGACGAGTCGCGGTAAAAATGTCCATTAAACGGTCGTAAAAACTTTTACGGCCGATGAGACTCTTCTCGGAATGATCTTTTTATTGTATCTGGGAATGCCAAAGATGAGGACCAATATCTGGTGCTTCCATGGACAACGAAATGGAGAGAAAGGCCTCCTTGTTGTAGCCACTCCATGGTGGTGGTGAAGTGGAGGGATGGATGCTGGGCAGGCCGGATGCTTAAATACTTCAAGCGTGGATATAATTAACTGAACAGAAAATGGATCTTTTATCATATGCACATAATTTATTGCAGAATTGAATGGAATGGGATTGAACACGAGTTGAATTCGAAGTTGAACGAGTTTCATGAAAGGGAGTTGTTGTGTGTAAGAAAATAATTTTTCCCATTTTCCCGGGAAAAATTCATTTTCACAAAAATCAACGAAAATCCTTCAATGGACGGGATGAAAAAGACACTAGTGCCACCTACCGCATACGAAGGACAACAACGCATGCTTGTGTCGGTAAGGCAGTTTCCCACCGCAACAGTGGCTGATGTGCATTCGAAGAAGGGGAAATTCTCAAACAGTCGGCTAAAAAATTGTGTTTCAATATTGTTTTTGACAATTTCGTCATTTTTGGATGTTATTTTTCATTTAACAAATTTGGGCGAAAATTCCAACGAATGACGTAGAATTCAAAATGAAGCCAACAGAGAGAACTTGTCACTTGTTGATATATTGTGTTATCACCTCGAGAGACAGAGAGAGGAAGGAATAGTGAAAGAACACTTATCTCAGTGAACGGTCTCACATCCTGTCACTATTACTCCATGCGTCTGCCAAAAATTTCAATTTTTTCCTGCATTGTCAAGTGGTTAGGATATCTGTCTGTGTGAGATTTTTATTTTCGAGTAACAGATGGCGCCTCCTTCAGCATAAAGTTAGAAAACGGGGAAATTGCGATTAAGTATGAGCGCGCCCCATTAAGAAGTCGTTACAATTTTTATTTTGATTGTAATTTCATTAAATTAACCAATTAAATACTTTCAACAACAATTTTAAAACCCGCCTGGGATTTGTTCCGTTCGTTAGAACCACAAAACAACTGGATGTTTTGATTTTTCAAATTGAAAATATTTCTTGTTTTGAAATACTTTTTCAAAAATTATTATTTTTCCAATAAAACGTGGACATTTTATAGACTTTAAGGAATTTTATTTTGAAATCAGAAAAATTCGGTAAGTCTTGAAATTTTCAAGTTTGAAAAAAACGTTTATTTTGAAATTTTATGTTTTTAATGAATTAATTTATAATGCAAATTCTTTTTGATGATTTTTACGACTTTGCCGCTGATTAATTATAAGTAATAAAAACGGTTTTTGATTTAAAACTGCAACAGAAATAAAATTTTTTTAGTACCTGGGTATACGTTTTGTCTGGTTTAGCGTTTATTTTTGGATGTTCCGCAGTATTTCATCTGCTTTCATTTTTAGTGTATTCAACAAAATTCATGTAAAATTACTCAGTGAATACAATTTCATCTAACTAATTTCAACATAGTTCATGATATATGCGAAAATTTGAATTTTCATCCTGAAAATATGATGATTTGGATCAACAATCATGAATTTCCTGTAAACACGACAACAAATCCCGAATAGTCCTACATGCTGTCAACAAAGTTGTTAACATCGATTTTACCAAAGCTTGTGTTTGGACAAAACTTTTGCTTCGTGTTACATAAAAGAGAGAAAATTCATAAATTCTTCCACCGGACATTAATGACGGAAAGGGTAATAAAAAGTCCGTGAATCCGGAAAAAAAGCTGAAGTTTATTTGTTTTCCCACAGTTTTTACGACTTGACCATTTATCATTCAATTTGATCAAAAGTGGACAAATGATTTGTTCCACAATCCACTTGAATTCCACAGTACACTTGCATTAACCGATAAACAAACAAACAAAATCACGCGAACTGAAGATACTTCAACGTTTACGCCCGAAATTGTACGCCATAAAATACACTAGCGCTGTCTAGTGAGTGATGTTGTAAATTGAACAAACAAAATTTCGGTCTCACCTTTGGTATGATTTCGGGAAAGTCGTAAAAGTGATGAAAACTTTCGATCAATTACGTTATGAGCTGCTAAAGACAACTTCATTATGTGCATGTACTATTACCGTCATGTGGCTAAACAATTGACCACTGAACTTAAATTAAAATTCTAATTAAATAATTAAACACGAGAAAGTCATAAGGAAGTGCAAGTCTTGTGATTCTTTCGACACGCAATCGTCACACACGATCAAATTCGCTTTGAAATTGAATTTTTAGAAATTATGAATTTTACGAATTATTTGAATTCCTTGAATTCATAAAATGTGCCTTTGAACATCAAAGACATGTCGTAAAAGATGTTCCTCTTGGTTATAGTCAACGAATTTTCGGTTAGCACTTGTCACAACATGAAAATTGTTTCATTACTTAAAATTCTCATTTTATCCTTTGATCATTTCATTAACTCAAAAAGTACATGAATTTTTTGGCCCAAATAATAACCAAAGTACACTGAGACAATCATTCAGGTAGTTCATGACATAATTGCACCACCCACATAAAAAGTTTTATCCCAATGTAATGAAGACGTTCTTTAAGAAAATCGACCACTAAATCATTCTGATTAACCTTAAAACTTTTCCGAGAAGTTTTTATTGTTCAAGTGATAAAAATATAAATAAACTCAAAATAATTTTGATGTTAAAAGAGGAATTTCTTTTAATAATTCAATAAATTTTTTAAAAGTCAAAATAAAATTTTTTTAATACTGATTTTTAATGTTTTCAGTAAAGACCAGTGGGAGCACTCGCTTTGTTGCAGTTTTATTGTTCCCGAGTGGTTCGAAAAATTTTATCTCTTTCCATTCAACGATTGTTATTTTCTTGCCGATGAATTACGACGAAATAAAAAAAATCATTTGATCGATAAATTAAATCAATCGAAAATTCAATTAGGCAAATCTGAACGCGGGAAAATCCAGAATCTCTCATCTCGCTCTCGCACACACTTTTTTGCTTGTCTTAAGTCAATGAACTCTTCAAAGTCGCGAACGATCAAAGCACGACGTCATTGCGATCCTTCTATAACCGCACACAGCACAGGATCGCACGGTTATTGACGAAAAATGTAAGCTCCTCCCCCATGTGTTGTGACAGCTTCTAGAGGTTATGTTTCACATTAAGAAGGATTCCCGCCATTTTATTAGCGGTTTTATTGTCTCCATAGTCGTCAAACACAGACAGCATGTGCCTTAATTTATTTTTATTGTTTTTAAGTGGTTAATTAACAGTTAACATAAATTAAATTACTATTTAAGCCATCACTTAAAAATTTCTACGTTAGATTTGAAATTTTTCGGTTTTGATTTAAGGCCATTGAGGCACATGTGGAATGCCTGGGTCCTGTCATCATGATGAGCACATGGACACAACCAGACGACCTGAATTCCAAAGACCCAGAGGAATGTCTTCAGAGTGTGGTATATTTATAAAATTTTATAGACACGTTTGAGACGCATTAAACAAATTTCATTTGCGTGGGCAATTTCGCAGACAAATAAATCAGACGACATAATAAAAATTAGAAAATAAACCTTTTCCGCGGGAGGGTTGTGCTCGTTTTCTAGAAGTCAAATTGTTATTGTCAATAATTCACGACATAATTAAATTAATTTGTTAGTGCACCCTGTGCCGTGTGAACAGGTACACATGCCGCAGTGTCTGTCAAATGGGTGAAATGTGGTTGTTAAACCCTTTAAGGGTAATAATTCCAACCACCCTCGAACAGGAAGTCAATGAAAATTTTTTGTTAAAATCCAACCCTAGTATAGAGGGTTCCGTGAATCGGACATTTTCACCCCTCGCTTATAAAAAACGCCAATTTACGTTCATTATGGGCGTAGCACGGTCAAAATCGAGAGGGTGTTAGATAGACGAGCCATCTGGCAAATGATAGATGAACTTTATGGTTTGCTGTTTCGCTCATAGATGGCGATATGTTTTAATTCAAAATTTGTACCTTTTCTCGGTTTTGGTAGGATTGAAAATGAAATCCTTGTTCGATTAGTTAAACTAACATCTCGTTTTAACCGCAAAACACAATTCTTTCAGATACTCCCATACTTATTCTAGAAAATTTATTTTGTTAGCCGTAAAACATTTATGAACAGATCAGTAAACTGTACACTTTTGTTCAGTTTTTTTTTAAGATTGAATTTGAATTCCTGGTACGATCCTGAGCAAAACTCAATTCTCTTAGATGTTTGAAGAACATTCTTTCGAATGCTTCTTGTAAAAATAATAAGATTTTTCTTGTTTGGCTGTGAATGATTAATTTTCAATTTATCAACAAGATGAACAAGACACGAAATTGAGAGGCATGAGGAAAAAAGCAGAAGTCACTGAATTGTCAACACCTTTCCTCCATCTTACTGGTCACCTGAATCACTTAAAGAAGTCAAACTTTCTTGTGGCCAAAAGGTGGAAAGTTAAGCCATTCATTAGCGTATCAGAAACAGCAGGTTTCACAGTTCTACAAAAACAATTTCCCGAATATCTCATTTTAAGGAATTCAATTTTGTTTTTGTCTTGAATTCCCGGCTTTTATTGTCTTATTTAAAAGCATTTTTATTTTATTCAGCTTTCCAATTGCAGCTGGTCTTGATAAATAAATTTCAATAATGAAAAAACAACGTAACATTTAAGAGAATATCTTAAATTCAAGCTACAGGTTGCACAAGTATATCCATTAAAAATGTTATAAAATAACACTAAATTAAGTGTATCCGTGAAAAGTATAGGGAAACGTTTTTTAAAAAATTCTATTTGGTTAACACCTTAACATGATCTAAATACGATTCACGTTGATGCGCTATAAAAACGCTTGATTTCTTTTAAATGGGGCATAAAACGGGCATAAAATTCTACGTCTACTGAACGGAATTATTTTTTTATATTTTGTTTTCTACTGTTGGTAGTAATGATTAATATCTTTGCCTAATTTTATGTCATTTGATCGTAGATATGTGTTCGGTGAATATTGATTTTAATTTCATTAACCAGAATAACTGGTTAAACGGAGCAAGCGCCAAAAACCTTTTGACAAGCAAAACTTGAATTACGCTAAACCTTTCTGTGCTACAAAGTATTCTATTATGGAAATAGAAACCCACCTGGACCAAACCCATTCGCGAGATAATCCCTTTCGTCATGCAAGATTCATCCCTTAGCGGCCATTTTCGAAAGATTCCCTCAATTCGATTGGATCAGTAAACAAACCGTTGAGAAAAATTTTTCCTTTGTTATTGAAAACGACGCAGTTTTTCCAGTTGGACAATTCAGTCCTTGAAAGGGTTTTGTGGTCAAAGGTTAAACAAAAGGTAAATTGTGTCCTTTGGAAAAAGTTAAGTGTCCGAAGTCAATTCTGTGGTTTTCTTGAGTGGACGAGATTTAAGGGTCCGAAACCTGATCAAAATTGCATAAATAGGTATCTCAAATGTGACAAAGAATTCGAACTGAGGATCATGGTAGATGAGCTGCAATTAACAATCCTTTTCTAAGAAAACAAAGATTGTCCCTCAATACTAACCGGCATAGGCGGACCAACGCCCATTTGTTGACGGGTAATTCACAGTTACATCGTCCTTTATTGTGAAACTTCATTATGTTTAATCCGATCATTTGCATAAGAAATATGTTTAAAAAGGGATTCATGTTGCGACTAATTCGAAAACAGCAACACAGAGTCTGGAGATTTGGCAAAAGACCAGAGCCAAGGGAACACTACAGTCAATGTTATCGTGTTTATGAAAGGAGCTGTAACAATACAAAGTCGAGTTTATGCTTCTCAGTCCCTTAAAATAAGTTTCTCTTTCACGTACTTGCTGAGGGATGGGTTAAAACTGGATGCAATAGTAGGATACAAGGAACAGGACTAGAAAGCCCCTGTAACGAGCAAGAAGATTTCAGGGCAATATCGTTCTCTTTTTTAACTTCCCAGACAATTTTATGAGGTTATCAAGGAAAGCAGCAGTAGCCATTTTTCCCTCGGAACCAGCCACGGGTTCTACACATGCCAAAAGCGGGTGTAATTCCCGGGAAACGACAGGAATGCATAACTAGTATTTTCATCTGCTCCAGATGTTTCGGATACAATGCACGAATGGTAGAGTTTCCAGGGAAAACGATGCTGGAATGAAATGAAAGGGTTAACACACAGTTTTTGAAATTTCAGAGATGCACAAAACTTCCCTGAACACAATTTGCAAGTGCAGGGTAACGTTCAACTTGCAAAAATAGAAACCTTCTCCCGAATAATATCACTTCCATTTTAAGGAGTTCATTTCAGTCCGGAGCAATTAGTCGGAAAAGGAAAAACGAAAAATGGAAAAGTGAGAAAATGGAAGAAGGGAAAATTCTGCGTTATCTCGTTTCATTTGAAAATTTTCCCTAATTATCGCTCGTCCCGTACTCGGACAAAAAGCTTCCTTCAGGCAATAATTTCTTGGCTCTAATTTGTTTAAACGTAATTACTGGACTTTATGCTGAATAACACAATGAAAATTAAGGTAAAACGAATTAACTTGGACAAGGTAAATTTTAGGTAGGTTACAACAAAATCTAGAAAATTATTTTGTAAAATTTTTTTACTTTCTGCAAGTCAACTTTGTTACACAAAATATGATAAAATCTTTTGCTAAGCGAGCGTTACTCGGTTGGAATTTTAATCAGGTATCCCTTGTACCTACTATTTAGGTATGTCCCTCGGTTTTTTCTCGTGGGTCTTATCAAATGTTCAAAATTTAACCTTCCACGTTTCAACGTGCTGATCTGAAATCTCTGTCGAAAGGGTTGTGGGTTATTTCGGGTTCGGGTTTAGTTTCAAAACGGACACTGTGCCTTCTACGTGACGAAATAGGGAAGTCTCCGAAATTCATAATTTTAACAAATTAAAATTGATTTTGAGAGTTGAGCCTAGCAACAAACGACTCCTGTGCCATCTGGTGGATCTACGGATGACTCACGTTTAGAGAATTTAGGTAGACACATAGGTACCTAGTACCAGCTGATAAACTTTTGTGTTTTAAAAACAGCGGATCCATATGAAACAATTTACTCTAACATAAATGAATAAAGAGACATCTAGTGGTTTTACTCGAAACCAACACTGCTCTTACTTTCAAGGCACAAAACGTTCTCAGGCTTCTACAAACCGTCTTCGATCCTTTTCCGAACGGTTCCAGGTAAACCTTCATTTTGTGAAAAAGGTTTTAAATACCACGTGTCATAAATCATGTCGCCACAACAACAAAAATTAAGACAACGAATTTTATGGGCGTCTGTGAGAGTTTTCAAACATTCCCGCCATTTCACAGATGTTCCGTTTGGGCCAATGGTGGTGAAGTGCACCAGTAGCTCTCAACATTTATTTTGCAAAATTATTTCAATGCATTCAAATATGTCGTATCTTGTTAATAAATTTTTGGTATTTATGTGGAACTAATAGAAATTATTTTCCAGTTCTTTATTTTTGTGTGTCAATGTAAAAATTCATTTAATTGCGCTTGGGCTAGTCGAATTATCAATTTTGCCTTGATCCGGTGCGTGAAACAATGGCACACCTTGCGTTTGATTTATTGGCACTAATAACACTTTAGGTTTATGATGTTTGTATCACTGTAAGTCATGTCGTGGTGAGAAGGTGAGTTCTCAAAAAGCACAAGTTTCCCTAAAATCGGAGGAATCAGAAACTTACATCTCCTTGAAATGCAACAAATTCTTGAGTTATATACGAAAATGAAAATCTTTTGAGTGAAGATCCAAAGAAGAGACGCAAATTATAGAACTATTAATTGATTAGGAGATAATTTCCCAAACAGAGAAATGACCTTATTAAGAACGACGCTTCCCCCGAATCCAATCCACCCCAGAATGCCACATAAATCATGCGCAATTTTACCCACAAAACAGATCCCCCGAATCTGGTTAAACTTGAATTTATGACTATTGGATAAGCCATAAATAAACGCTTTGTTTCCCTTTGGCTTTCAATCAGGTGCCCGAAGCCATGCCACTTTGATTTCCGCCATTTTAGCATAAAAGGCCACATCGCCGCCGAGAGATATCTCCAGGCGGAAAAGATGAAATGGAAATTGTTTCTAATTATGAGAAAAGAAATTTTCCATTTCATAAGATGCGCTCGCGATAAATGCAATTCAATTCGAAGTGTAATTAAAATACTTAAAATATTTTTTCAATAAACAGAAGTTTTTAACGAGAATTCGCTGACTTGTCGGGAATTGAAAGGGATTTTCTTTGAAAGGGTTATCAGGACGAACCCTTTGAGCAGTTACTAACACTAAATTCGTGTACTAATTACGTCGTTATTAGGAATCGCTTGAATGTAAGGCGACCAAACAGCCATCTTGTTTTCGTTGCTTTGGTAACAAGAAGACAGACTGAATTTCTTATTGAACATCTTCAGACGTAGGGAGGCACTGGAGATCTTCGGAGCAGAAGATACAAAACTCCCATCAATTAAGTCACTCGAAAATTGCCAATAAAGTAGATAATTAATTTCATTGCTGCAAAAAACAGAAAAAGGCACAACGTCTTGAAGGATAAATTTTAAGGGATTTTCTACATCCAAGAATAGTATCCCCCTGTTTGGGGGGATACGTCCAGAAAGGTTCATAATGTTTTCGAGTTTACTGCGCAGTCAATTTCGAATCGAACCAATTTTCTGTGGAATAAATTTTTTTGTTGTTTTTGTTTTTGTCGGCCATCTTCTCTAGATCTTGAGTCGCTCAAGAATGAGCCGACCAAACCAACGTCTTGGCTGAGGGTTTTGTTCTGTTTCAACTTTATCTGATAATCCTGTGTGGTTGGAGACAAGGGGGACTTGTTGCATTCATTAGCATTATTGAGGAAAAGAGTCAATGAATGCTGTGTACCTGGACACATGTGGACAGGTATGTAGGGAGGTAGGTACGACAAAAATTCGCTTCATTAAATTCAACCGGAGAACGGGAAACAAAAACAAAATTGGTTGAGTGGACAAAAATAAAACGATTCGTATGTTGTCATCAATTTACAGGAATTAAACAGGTGAGGTCGTGCCCAGGGAACGGGTCATCACAATCGAACGATGACCCACAGATGAACGAATGAGGTGCCATTGATCCAATCCACATTATCCTTCGGGAAAATGAAGTTTCCTGTGTGGAATGGCGTGGAAACTCCGGGGAAGTTTTTCTATTTGCTCATTTCCAGCTGCAAGGACATGCTCATTGGAATGTGTGTGGCTTCACGTCCTTGGAAGGATTTTTAGCAATAGTGACTTGAATGGAAAAAAGGAATTAGTGATTTGAGGGAAGAAAGACTTTTCTGTGGTTGTTTGTTGGCGAACTTCATTTGGCGAACATGGTTCCAGAACTGTCCTCCCAGGCTCATGACGGTCAAGGCTTGAGAATTGAGAGACTCAGAAATCTCCGTTTAGGAGACTACTTAGTCTAAGTCCTGTACTTTAAAACATTTTGAGCCAGTTTTTATCCGTTAGCTCTGACAAGAACCATTTGGGCGGGACTTCACCATTTTCTGACAACTGCCATACTGTCGGCCATTATAGTTGACTCTCGCTCAATATTTTCTCTTTCTCCTTCTCTACGGTTGCCTTCTCATACATTTCCCAGAGAGTTTCTTGAAAATTTAGAGCAACCAGGTGAAAATTGAGAAATTCTAATTTAAGGATAAGCCATTTCTCATTTGCTCCACGCTTCTCTCTTTAATCATTTTCTCAATTTTTGTGGAACCTTTTTATTGCATTTTAAAATTCAACAAGATGGAGCTGCTGTTGCTCCGCCTACCTAGGTGTCCATTACTCAACTCACTTTCTCTCTCTTCAATACCATCGCTACCACTCTCTCCTATTTAACAACAGATACTGGACCTGTTTTCTATTAGCTACTTTTGATGACTTCCTGAAGGAATTAAACTGAGTCCGATGATCTAATGATGCTAGATGGCGCATGGTGGCGCACATTCTAACCCAGAGAAAGATGTCCTCTCCTTTAAATTGTAACCACTGGTGTGCTTCAGATTCAAGTTAGCACTAGTATCACTTTTTCCACACAATCTCCTACAGATTTTAAATTCACTAAAGTTTCCTTGAAAATTTCGTAATTCGTGTTGCAAATTCGTTCCCCAAGAGTTTCCTAATGTGAAACACCTGACCAACTAAGAACTGTCTAATCACTTCAATCAATGTTGTTCAAGAGTGCAAAATGTCTTGCAGTTAAGAACTCTTTCAGTAACTCTCTGAAGGATTAACGACAAACTTGTCAGAAGGAATTGTTCCGATAACGTAAATTCATCGATTAAGGACAAGAGTCATTTGACAAGCTAAAAACCTTGGAAAAATGAGAAAGTTCCCACCATCGTGCAAAATGTAAAACCCGAAAAACACCTCGTCAATTGGTAATAAAATATTTTTGAAGGTTTTTCAAAGGAATCCACCTTGAAGGATATTAAGCAAACCTTCGGAAAAAAGGATTTCTGTCCGATATAACCCGACACAAAACACAAAACAACACAAAAAACACAAAAATCGCATAAACCCGAAACATTCGAGGATCATAATTTTTTACGACACTTTTTTAAGGACATGTGAAGGTCAAAAATTAATTTATTTTTATCCCAACACGAGTATAACACCGAGAAAATGTCCTTTTCCTGTGGTGGTTTTCTTCGTGTTTTCAAAAATAGAAGAACTCGTCAAGATGGACCAAAAGAAAGGCTTAAATACGGCGTGGGACACATGCAACGCATCGTAAAGTGTAGATAGAAGACATTCCAGCATGACTTTATCCTTGAAACCCTTTCAACAGATCCTGCTGCTTCAGACCATGCCACTATAAAATCATAAAAAATTGTTAAAGAAAGACTTTTGGGGTCGTAAAGCGCTTGACAAGGGTTGTACAACCCCATAAAAAAATGTGTTTGCGGAAATACCATCTCAGTGGGTTTTTGTAACCCTTTGGCATATTCGAGGTATTTTTTCGTATTCGCTTTGTGTTTGACAAAAAAGGACATTTTCCAGCATTCTGTGAAGTACTTTTAAATTGCATTGTTTTAAGGATAACAAGGGTTGCTTCTGTTCTTTTTACTGGGCACACTTTGGAAAATTAAATTCAAGCCTCATTTGGTTCGGTCATTTAAGACGTTGTGGCCGTATGTGAATGTTTAAGGGACACTTACCTCTTGAATTTGTGATGTCTTTAAGGGAATATTATAACTAATTCAATTTCAGTTTCTCTCAAAATGTTACCTTCATCTTGATTTCGTTATTTTAACACAAAAAACTTTGAATGCCTTAAAATGCCTGAATCCATTTTCCATTTTCCATAATAATAGTCCCTTAAAAACGTTTTCAATCTGTTCGGAAAATTGCTTTTTTTCGCGTTGAATGCGTTCAGAGGAAATTGCTGTGATGGGATTTGTTGATAAGAGTATCGCAAGGATAACTGGATAAAAGGCAAGGATCGCTGGATTAAGGATGTAATGAAGGGGATTTGGATTATTATTTGTATAGCGGGAGTGAATGAGAGTTTCTGTGAAATTATTTCGATAAATTCAGCTGTTATTGACTTTCCAAGAACCATTTCTAAAAAGTTGTTGGACAATTTCTTGTTGCATGAATGTTGTTTGTTTGAGGAATCATTACAGCAAAGGAACAGGTTTAAAAATTCCTTAAATTGCACAACCCTTGTGGGAAGGAACCCATTCTAAAAGTTCCCCAAAACTATAGAAAACTAAAATTTCCAGAGGTCAACTTTGAGGATGTTTTGAATTTTCACATTAATTACTCGCTGAATTTTTCAGCAACGATTTGCAGACAATTTTCCAACAAATTTCGTTGAAATTCCCCTTCGCACAGAAGCATAATAATATCCATGTCGTGTAATGAAAATTCATGTTCTCATTTATGCTCCACTCATGTTAAAGTATGCAAATGAGATTATGTATCGTCCTGAATTTCCTTTAAATGAATATGAACGAGAACGACACAAGTACAATGATGGTAAACCCTTTTTGTTTAATTAGAAACTCATCGCAAGGATGGAAAAGGACACAGATGGTTTTTTTGGTTTGATTACGTTTCGAAAATGTCCTTTTACCAATTTTCGGTTTTCAAAATTTGCTTAAATAACCAAAAACTGAAACTTATCCAGTCTTTGTACATTAAATTTTAAGTGAATCCTTAAAGGACTCAAGACACAATTCAACCGAAACCACAAACTTCCAATGGACTCACACTTGAGGGAAGTTCCCATTTCCATCCCACTTAATTCGGATTCGATGCAAATATTTTCAATATTTCCGTAGAGAAGAAGAGTGGTATAGAAGATGTTCCAATGATTCGTATTCATTTATTCATGAGAATTTTCTACTTATTTGTATCTACTGATATAAGTCGAATTTTATACGCTTCAGAGGATTCTGAGTGTTTTGTTTTGTGGAATTTGATTGTGGTCAATTAAAAGGTGAAAGGTCTCAGGTGTCAATTGTCTCCTTCTGTCAAGTAGCTGGACGAATGATTCTCAATCAAGTATAAATTTTAATTCAATTGAATTTTTGTTCATTGAAACCAGAAAACTTCAACATCAGCTGATTTTGGTGGAAGTTGCAGCCGAGAACCACGTCCATGTTTGAGTTATTCGAAAAGTTCCTCTTACAAATATTTCAAGCAATGCATTCGCTTTGAGTTCACAAGGGAACGAAAATAATTAAAAAAAATAAATAATTATTTAACTTGAAACCTGCCTCTAGTGATTGTGACTGTGACGCCAGCAAAATCCGAACCCGACACGTTCGCTAATCATTAACACTTCAATTTGTATAAACAAACAACCTCTCTGGGGTTTTTAATGGGTTTCATTGTTGCTATTATTAAATTAAATTACTTCACTATACCAAGTGCTAATTGGACACATTCTAGACGTGATCCTGTGGCTTTGGTATCGATCAGCGCCAGCTACAATTTGTGGCGTCTCACAAGACGAAATTTGATTTTGAATAATTGATAACAGCTCATGACTTCGAGTCACTGCCCAAATGACCGGAGTGCTCCTGTTCTAGATACAATGTCATTGATTCTATCAGTGATCAGTGATTGAATCAAGTGACATGTGTGTGTCACAGGTAAATCGTTAATTTACCTTCTAATCCGGCATTAAATTTTCGAATAATTACAAACCACTGTGACTCCAGTTTTGTGGAGAATTTACGACCGGAGAAAAAAAAAGTTCCTCTTGTAGACAAGATGTTGTCCTCCTACGAGGTGGTATCCAAATCGTATCCGGACTTAATTTATAGCCATAGACCACCAGTAAATAGAATTTCTCATCACATACCTGAACATACCTAGAGTTTTGTTTTCTGTTTTCTCAAGACACACTCTAAAGTGTAGTTAAGTGTTTGTTTATGTCTTAACACGTTAAAACAATCAGAATGTCTTGCAATACTTTGATAGGTCACGTACTGGAAGATATAGTGTCGTGGTTGGTTGGGATTTACTTAGTGCTACTCGTGTCCATCACCTTTGCTTATAAAACGACATAAATCAGTTCAATAAAGTGTCGTAAAACTTGTTCCAACTTCGATGTGATGTGCAGTAGCTGATGAATTGATAAGTGAAGAAAAAATATGGTGGGAAGGTTCCTCAAGGTTTTTCTCATTGCCATTCATGCATAACTTATGAAGGGTTCAAGCAGATGTGGTCCATTCTGACCAACCACTGAATTACATACCAACCTTCCAGTCATTCTTGATTCTCACCCAAATAAATCACAGGGTGATTGTTCTTTTATAAAAATTTTTATAAAATAAATGCATTAATTAAAATTTATCTTTTAGATTCTTATTGAATTTCAAATAAATTTTATAAATAATTTATTTAAAATTCTCAAATGATTTCAATTCGTTGCCCTCAGAATGTGGAAACTTGTTCTCATCTTATCTCCAGCAGAGACGTCCATATCAGTGACACACAACATTGTTGAATCCCATTTATGAAATGATTAAGTTTCATCTAATCGAGTATAATGATTTAGTATTCATTTAGTCGTTTAAATTAATTAATACAACAACAATGTATGACAGCATCTTAGCGTCTTATCAACAATCTTCCAGGAAACGACGCCTTTGTGGCGGTAAAGTTCAAGACACATTTGCTACAGTCAAGTCAAGGTTTGATTCGTCACAATTTGCAAAAGAAAATAAAAATTTTTAGTCGCCATTTTCAGTTTACCTCCATTTTCTTACAAAAAATTAAACAAGACGAGGTTGTGCCCGTGTGCTGCCCAGCAGGGTGCCTTGGATGTCCCATTCTCCAACCAATTACAGCCAACTTTTGGCGCTTGTAACTTCCATTACATGATGGTTAAATAAATTTTTATATTTTATTAACAAAATTTTATTGTGCCACGCAATTCCTTAACGACAAAATTTTCAACAATTTTATGTGAAATTTTTTCCTTGTGAAAGTAAATAAGAAATTTCTGAAATAACTTAACTGTTAATTTTTTGTTTATCAGAAAATCAAAAATCTGAATGAAATTTGCATACCGACAAATTTATAAAAATCGTTAAAATAATAAAAAGTCAAATTTTCCGATTTCTATCACTTTTTGATTTTCAAAATTGATGCAGAATTAATTTTAAGCTTTTTTAACACTTTTAGATTAAGTATATTTTTATGGTTAAGATATTATATTTTCACAAAACGCCGATTTGAAATTTCGTGAAATTAAAAGTGTCAAAACTTGTCGTTTCTCATTCAAACCGAGTTCTAATGATTTTGTGAGATAAAATTCTTCGTGGCGCCTTCATTTGCATGTCGAGCTATTGAAATTTGAATTTTGAAAATTCTCACGTCTTATTATATATTATTTCAGAAATGGATGAAAACATCCTCAACTCTTCTAATTTTAAAACTTCAAAATGTATCCCACTGTAATCTATAGAGACGTGCATAATTTATGAAACCCACTGTTTGCAAATGGATTGTGCTGAAAATTGTTGCATACGAATTGCCGCCTACTGGGTGTCATTGTCATGCTCAACAGTAGCGTACGAATGTGTTTCATGATTTTGGCAGTGCATGTTCATTAATTTACCTACGAGAAAATTTGTTTCGCATTTCTCGTGAGAGAATTCAATTGCGAATAATTTGAAATCATTCAATTTCGTTGGACCCAGACAGCTTATCAGGAATATAGCTAACATTTCTGTGAATGATTAAAAAAGTGATTGAATAAATTGAGACGATGTCAGGCGTCTATCTGGTCTGAAATTGTGCATTTTGCAAGGACTCATTCAACAAAATGAGAAATTTAAGAAATCACTAAGATATAATTTTCAGATTAACTTCACAGACAAGGACGTGTTGATTTCAGGAAAGGAGACAACTGGGGGATAATTTACTTGAAAGTGAAATGAATTTCAGAGTAGATACATGTTGTTGTCATCTTGATACAAGGATCTGTTTGTTTCAAGAATGAGAATCTCAGTGATTGGGTTTCACATCACATACAACAACTGACAATTTCGTAAAATTTTATAGTGTCCGGTTGATAGATTTATCAATACATTTTATGACTTGCATTGCTGGAGTCCAATTAAAATTCAAAATCCGTCCTTAAAAAAACATTCAAATATGGTAATTCATGCAATCCATGGTAAATGAAAATTCTCTACAGAATATTTTTCTGTTGTCACAATAACAAACAAAATTTACGTTATTCTACGTTTCGTATATTCTCGTATTTTTGTAAACTGTCATCACAAATCAATGGAATTTATTGTAAATTTCTGTTTTATATATAAACGAGGTTTTATCGATTCGTATTGGTTCGGTAGTTATTGTCCTTTTAACGAAATAAAATGTGCTCCATTCATGTGAATTTCGTAAGATTTGCGCCAAATATCCACAAATGCGCCTTCAGATTAAGAAATTCATTTAAAAGAAATATATTTTTATTTATCTTAAATTGATTGTCATGCAAATTTCGGTTATCGGCAAACAAGACAAAACCCTCGTTAGACGCGGTTGTCTTGGCACGAAGTGAAAAACACGAAAAACATCTTCGAGATTTCTTATCAGTTTTTTCTGTTATCTCTTATCAAAACCCGTAATTCAATGAATCCCCAGGGGGTATTGAGGAAAAACATTATTTTTTGTGGCCAAATCATATGATTATCAACATAACAAAAGGGTGACTTCGTTGATTAAAATTGAATTTGATTCTCTCTAAAAATGTTTGCAAATATAATTTTGAATTAATCGGGATTCTATGAGGATAGTTAACCCACATGACTCAAAACCTAAATTCTCTACAAGGTACAAAACCTAGACCTTCCACTGGCTGCCCTTGATAATGACTCCCAGTACCTTCACAAAATGGAGTCTTGATTTCTTGTTTGTCAGATAAAAATTTAACGCTACTTGGCCTTTATTGGAGTCATGTCACAAAAACCGGGCTAGTTCAGCTCCATCACCATTAACGCCTCCGACAAACATCATTTTAGTCGAGTCGGTGCGAGTGTATTTTCGAAAACAAGAAGAAGACAGACGAGGGAAAAAGTGGAAATTTTTGAAATATTAAACTTGAAAACAGAATAAATTTCTTAATTTTATATTTTTTATTAGTAATATTTATCAAATTTAGAAGGGTTTTTATTGGAAATTCTTCTGCTCATTAAATAACACTAAAAATGTTTTGAATCAATTTTAATCGGTCGTTTTAAGCAGATTAACTAAGGAAATTTTTTCTTTTCTACTTTATCAAAAAATTTCCATAGAAAATTACGTAAATCTATTTTTAATGCACTCTTTCCACATAAATATTAAAGGAGAATGTTTAAGTAAATTAATATGGTTTTGTGGATATTGTATAAAATAAGCCTTTGGGAATAATTTTCCAACTGACATTTTGCCGAAATTCAATTTGAATTTTGGTCCCTTCTATCACAATAACGCAGGTAGGTAAATTATTTTGAATAATTTTCCAATTGAGATATTGAAGAATGTTGCCGAAGGATGAATTTAACTGCCACCAACCCACGACTGCACTCGTTGCACTTCATGCACTGCTTGCATTTAAGTGCAGTCGCATCCGATGCATGAAAATCCATAAAATTGGCATTTTATTGAGACGAATCTTTGAGTTAAAAGTGAAATTTATAGCCACTTCGGATTGGTTAATAAAACAATTCAAACAATTTTGTAGAACCATCCCACAGTTGGATATCTTGTTGCATTTGTTGCATTTAAGTTGCATTGCTTGCACTCAGTTCATGTGTTTGTTTTCAACTGATTGTATGTGATTTACTGCAGTTTTATTACAAAAATAAATTCATGAAACGTGTATGTTTATTTGTATGGCATTTTGTAGTCCGGCAAAAGTTAAAAAATCAAATAAAACCGAATAACCTTGGCATCATAAGTGATGCAACGCAACACACAACCAGGCAAATGCAAATATGCAAATGAACGAAACTTTGCAGCAGGAATTGTGCATCAAGGCAAGAAAGAATTGCAGTTTTATTAACAAACCATTTAATTTTACCTTGAATGTCAATTTGAAAATGTCAAAGTATCATTATATTGCAATTACATACAGTTTTGTTGTAATTTGTCCATTTGAAATGTAACAGAAATTACAAGAAAATGTCGCATTTGCTGAGTTCGTTATTCCCATCAATTCTCGTTAAACCAATTGGAAAATTCACATTTTTCTCATACTAAGCGTATTCAAACTGGGTATGACCAATTTACAATTGCTGCAAAATTACACTTCCATCGTACCCCCGAACCGTCAACCCTCAGCCCCTGAAATAAACTGAATTGAATATTGGATTATAAATTTTCTCCTTAATTACACACAAGTTTACACTTTTTCCTACCCTTTTTTAGTATGCTATTAGTGACTATGATTTATGGAATGGAATGGCTTATAAAATTTTCACAAACAAGCTTTTTTACGAGCTTAAATTTTGTTTGTGTTAAGTTTGTTGTTAAGGTGTTGCGGTTAATGGGAATGAAAGAAGAACATTTTAATAACGAAACTACCCTCAATTACAACCCTCTTGTGTGCGATTTTTGGAACTTCCTTATTTTGATTAAAAAATTTTTTGTGACATCTTAATTTTTCTCATTTTGTCTAGACAAAATTTACGATTTCAAGGAAATGAAATTATGCTTGTTCAAGCAATAACAGCATAAACCTAGAAATTATGCTGAAACTGACCAAATGAATGAACCTAAACCTGGGCTGCCTGGGTAGGAGCACGCGACCTAACGACAAAATGCACATGTATTGCATAATTATATTTTTTACGATAATTTAAGTGGCATTTTATTGATAGTAAAAAATTTTACGATACACTAAATGAATTATGAACGATTGTGTTACGATAAAGACAATAAATTTGATGAGGTATTAGCTTAAGACGTTCGATGTCTTAGAGGAGAACTTACAAGTTTTGGATTTTAATAGGAATGCGGAAGATGGTTCATCAGTAACTAGTCGTACAAGACGGCAGGAATGTTGACGAGATCGTAAATCGTAAATCAAGTTCATAAATCTTACGAGTGTCTTCACACAAAATTTTTTACGACCAAATCGTCCTTTTTGGATTTTAAGGATAAGACAAATTATTATTTTACAACACACAATTAGATGATTCGTGTATAGTGAAGGCAATCCTTTGCCAGCATTTGACCTTTGACGGGTCGTAAACTGTAGGTATAGGTACCTGTTTCGGTTAATGAGCATATTCATATTAACCGTAATGAACAATTTATGTATTAAAATATGAGGGACACTTTAGTCCTTGAATTAACTTCGGTTGCTTTTGTAGGATCAATAGATTCAACGCAAAGTTAACGCAGAGTTATGCAACAGTAATAAAAATCCTTTTTTCCTCGAAAGATAAAAAGGATTTTGAGCAGGTTAAAAGGGATATACCTTAAAAACACACAATCATTTATTGCTACATGGTTAAATTCACAAGGTTTTTCCCAGTTTTTTACAAATCAGTTGTCCTTCATTTGAACGACCACAGATTTTATGTCCACTAGAAAATCACTTTGCCAAAGCATACTGTTATACTTAAGAAATTAATTTTATGCCGAAAAATAACATTTCATAATCCAATGAAACAATTCTTAAAAATGTCTTCACTAGATTGTCTTCAGTCTGGAGTAGGTAATGAATAAAACAAAAATTTACCCTCTATACTAAAGTCAAGAAGCCTAAATAATTCCATTCGAGTAATTTACAAGACAAGAAAAATTGTCTTTTATGCAATTTCTTGGCAATTTCTTAGAGAATTCCACAAGACTTTAAAGTGTCGTTCTGTTGGATAAGAGACGAAAGACAAGGGAAATAAACTAAATCCATAATTTTTTATTTGATGTCCTTAGTTACGGAGTCTTTCATCCTTGCTTGAATATCCTTAAAACGTTCAAAATGAAAGACGAAAAACAAGACAAAACGGATTTTTCGTTGTTTATCAGGCTAAAGAGTTCTGATTTGTCCTTGGTAACAAAAAAGGAAAATAGGGATAATTTTCACCCCCTTCACCAGGATACATCGGAATACATCGGAATACATCGGGATAAGTGAAACTTGCCCTGCCGTAACTCTGACACTAAACAAATTCGTCAATATAAAAGGGAGAATTTTGTCCCTTTTTGAAATGAACCCGGTCTAAGGTGGATTCAGTTGGTGTAGATCCGGAAAAATAATGTTTTATCATCTTGTCTTCATTTTTTTTCACTTTGTGTGTATCCTTTTTCGTCCTGACAGTGACGGATTTTTCGTTACATGTGCACAAAGTTTTCCCTAAAATGAGCTTTAAAGTTGAAATTAGTGTTTTTACTTTTTATTGCGCTGGATATCATCCTGACTTGCAGTTTTCTTGTTATGCCAACACAACAACAACAACAACAGCAACAACAATGTAAAGGACATTCATTTTACTACGATCGTAAGGATAAATTGCGCGTGAATACATTCGGATTAGGTGCTTATATCCTTTGGAATGAATGTGAATTGTGCCTTAACCTATAATTTAGGTTAGGCTTTCATACATAAACACGGCCATTGTACCTCATCCTTTTCGCCGTTAAATTGAAGGCGTAAATATTGATTTCCCTTCGTTAATCTTCTTCAATAAAATCAACAAATTTATGCGACGTGCTTAAATGTAGAACCTCTACTTTTTAAGGCAACGGTTTCTCGTGCATTCGTTCGTCCTGCCTTTTGTCACACGCACGCAAAAAATTGTTATAAATTTTAATAAAGCTTTATTTATTGCAGACAGAAAAAATTCCTTTCTTTGGGAAATAAATTTCCCTTTTATCCAGTGAAGGTACATTTCTTATTTTATTTATAAAAACTCATTCTTTACAGGGTGCACATAGGGCCACATGGAAGCTATCAGTAGCTTGGGTTCCTTTGAATTTCTTGTGTCTGTTAAAAAGACACAAAATCGAAAATCCCCCGTTCCCCGAAATATATTCAAATTGTGGGGAATTCGTTTATGCAAATGCGGAGGAAACACACACCCAACTTTGTTGTTCGATAAATTATCATTTTCTTATTCATTTTCTTTGGGAATGAGACAGTGCTGGGAAAAGTTCAGTGGATCGCTCGGGTTCATACTACCTATATACCTGCTGCCTACACCTCCAATCTTGATACGTTCCGTCTTGAGACATTTTTGAGACTTAAGACATTACACAGATTTGGTTTTTTAGGTTTTGATATTTTCTTTTGGCTTTGGAGACAGTCCCACCGTATGCAAATTAATCGAATCTTTGGAAACGAAAATTATCTTGATTGATTCACGACGAACGGATCTTCGAAATGAAAATGAGGGAGTGGACTTGAAGTGGCCATTTTGCCTCTTAACCGGAAGTCTAACTGGACTCGGACGTAGATGGCCATTGTTGCCTGTTCAGCCACAAATTCACTGCTCAATTATTGGTCTTTTAGTATCTCTTGGAAACATCTCTGCCTGGTTGATACAAATGAAGACGCTTCAATGTGAAATCTCAATATTGCGTTTAAAGTTTCGAGATACGACTGATAAACAACAACAAATGCTTTAAAGTTTAAAAGTCCCCATTAGCTCCTTCTTAATTTTCATGCATTCATTCCTGTAGTAATTAATTCATTGGTTTGAATAATGTTCCAAGACTCGTCAAACATGTCTTTCATCGTATTCACCAGAATTTATCAAAGGAATTCCATATCATTCTTCGCATACGATCGTTCATTCCTGTAGTAATTAATTCATTGGTTTCACTAGTGCTTCAAATCCTGCCAGAATGGTCAATGATCCTTTTCTTTGATCTTAATAATTGAATTCCACATGAACTGTGAATTAATCTTTTGAAAAGGACATGATCCGTTCAGGGTCGTCCGTTCCTGTAGTTATTAATTTGCTGGTTTGACTTATGTGACAACAAAGGTATAAATATAAATATATCGATTCGTGCTATTGGTCACAATTTATTAAGAGGAGTTCCACATGCAGCTTTAGTGGAAGCTTTCGAAGCTCATTTGTAGGTAAGACCCTTTTCGACATGCGATTTTTTATTCCTGTAGTTATTAATTTGTTGGTTTGACGGGTAAGTGAACAAACGTTAACAGTAGGTAGGTACCTACCATCCGTTCTGCTAGTCCTATTTATCCTATTAATTTATTGAAGGAATTACACATCCAACATGAATGGAAGCGTTTGAAGCACATTTAGGTAATGTATCTTTCTACATGTAGGTACGATCGTCTATCCCTGTAGTAGTTAACTCATTGGTTTCACTAGTGCTCGAGATCATTTCAAAATGTCCAATCGTCCTTTTCTTCTATCTTAATAATTTAATTACACATGGGCCGTTGATTAAAGCATGTTAAACTCTTTTGATTTTTTAAAATGCATAATACGTTCAAAGTTGTTCATTCCTGTAGTTATTAATTTGTTGGTTTGACTGGAAGTTATGCTAAGAAACGTATGGATAGTCATTCGTGCTATTGGTCAGAATTGGTTTAAGAAATCGCACATGCAGCTTCAGTCGGCGCTTGCGAAGGTCATTTAAAAAACTATTTTTCGATACGTGACCTTTTATTCCTGTAGTTGTTAATTTCATGGTTTGTCTAGTGTGCCAGCAAATGTTAGTAGTACCCTCCATGTTGTTGGTCAGAAGTTAATGAAGATATTATATATGCAGCATGAATGGTGCTTTGTGCAACACATTTAACATATAAAAATTTGTTAATAAATTGGAAAATTTTGAAACATTCCCAAAAAATGTTGGTTGTTTTCCATACGACTTTTACACCATTCCATTTTCCACTGATCATTTCATTTTGAATTGTAATTTTGAAAACTTTTTCATTATGAAAAACAGGAAAAACTTCAATTTCATGTTGAAAGCTTTAAACAAGAAAACTTTACACTCACTTCGCAGTGAATTGTAGCATGGAAAACAAAAGGAAACTTTTTAAAAGACGAGGTGCAATTTATGTATATAATTTACTTTTTCCTCCACGTACCTAACTGTAATTCGAAGAAGCTGGAAAAGTTTCTTTTGTTTATACAAACAGGAAAATTTCTTGGAAAAACTTCAAACTTCTTGAAAACCATCGAAAAAACTTTTCGTATTTATTTCGACAGTTAAAAAAAGTAAAATATGGAAAATGGAAAATCTTTTGACATTTTCCATGCAAGTCTGTTTTTGTATTTTTGTTTCGAATGAAAATTACAGAACAACAGACCGGGGGTGATGAGCTTTTCCAGGACATTTTCCGAGTTTTATTTGTTTTTCGTTTTATGAATTCAAAATGTTGGAAAATTTGTTGAATTTTTTTCCATTAAAAAACTTTAATAATTTCAAAAGTTTTCAAGTTTTAAAAGAAAATATATTATTTAAATAAAATAGTGGAAAATTTGTCTCGATTTCTGACCTTCCATTCGGGATAGCTCCATTAATAAACTCACCATGACTAATTTATACTCAAATCCTCCCTTAAAAAATATTTCTTCAGGAACTGGAAAGGGTGAAAATGCGACTGCACTCTGTGTCGGGTACACCTTCAGGAACAATTCCAGGTCATCCTCGTCCTAGGATGCGTTTCTAGCAATTCGTCTGACGTATTTGTGCGAGGGTTGAAGGGAAAATGGTCGATCGTCATGGCGTAGGGGTGACTTATTGCATATTGGTAACTGAGGGTAGGCCTTCAGTTCCTGTTTAAAATTGTTCCTAGTGGTGGTGGTGGTGGTAAGTTCTGGTGAAGACCAGGCGAAGTTTTCAAATAACGCGCCGATTTAGTTTATACCGACCACTTAGCTGGACGAGTTTGTCCGCCAAAAGTTCGTGGAGCTTCCAAAGTGAATTTAAATCCAGAAAAAAGTTTTTTCTTCGTGTTGTGGTGATCAGGGTAATAGCAACTTCCATGTAGCAGCAATCAAATCACGTAAGGAACATGTTCTGATCATTGCTGTTAACATCGTTAAGTGATTTGATGTTGTCGTAAAAACCATTTTCTTGAGGCTTCAAATTGAGTCACAGTTTGTCCGCGTAAGTCTGTCAATTTGTCTGTCATGTTTCTGTATTTATTTTTGGTTTAAATTTATTTTTGGAATTGAACTGAAATTTTGTCAAGACGAACAACATCAAAATTGTTACTCAGGACGGGGTCGCAATTGTGATCATTTCTATGACTGTCTCAAATTGTTTACAAAGTTAACCTCAAATTTGAATATAAGGATTTATCAAATTTTCATTGAAAACTTGTTGAACATGTTTTTAAGGTTCGTTGTAGTTTGGTCAAACCACCAGAGTTTGCTTGAATCGCATCAAAAAGTTTCCTCCTTTCGAAATTATTTTGTTTATGTAAATTATGGTCAGACTTTAAAAAATTAATAAATTATGCCAATGTTTTGCAATTCACAGTAAATTAATGAATAACTTGTAATTATGAATAAATTATTAGCTTAATAAACCTGATTTGTGTTATGCGGCTTGATTAGCGAAAAGTTCAATTTGATATCGTACAACCACTCGTTGATGATGGAGATAATAATATTCTTAAAGGAATTAAATGTTCAAAGGATTAACGTAAAACAGATTTTTGAAGTTATCTCTTCGAAAATATTAAATCAAAATTTTATTTTTAATCAAATATCTCGAAATTTTTATATTAGTAAAAAAATATTTTGTTTTATTATGCTAATATCACGTCAGGCGAAGAGTGATGTTGCTATTCGAAAGCTTCAGATACTCACAATTTCATATAAACATTTTCCCTCAACGTTTCCGTGACAATTTGTGTCCTTTACCACCAGCTAAAGGTCACACAAAACACAAAACGAATTTATTAAGGCTAAGAGTCATTGGGGATATTTGTATTTCGTGATAATTACATGAAACCAGAGAAATACAAAAATCCATGTCAAGGAGAACATCAAATAAATACATTACGAATGAAATTCTAATTTTGGGGATTCTTTTCTGATTTCTTAGAGTAAGTAAGAAATTTGGAAAATCCGGAAAAGTCTTGGTAATTTTAAGAAAATTTCTACATTTTTCCGTGCAAGACAAACCAATTTCTCTATTTATTTTAGAGTAGTTATTTGAAAAACTTACTTGAAAATTCCTTGAAAATGTTTCCCAGAAATGCAGTCTGAATATTTCTGTAAGTATTTTCTTAAAAAATTGTTAACTTTCTAACGCGGAAATGAAATAAATTTGAACATCCGCCGAATATAACTTATTGTGAAATCAATTCCAATTGTGAAACATTTTGATTCCAAACTGAAAAATCAAAGATCACTAATAAATAAACGACTTATTTATTAATTTATCAAACGAATTGCCGTTCAATTTGATTTACCAAACGATCTTGTTCGAACGATTTTCAATGTGATTTCTACAAGACTAAAACTTGGCCGCCATTCAAGAATGTTAATTTGTTTAATACGTAAATTGTGAATTAAGCTCGTTAAGTTGAGTTGTCTATCAAGAAAATTGTATAAAACAGTATAGAAATATGACCAGGACAAATTTGCATCTTTGCAAAAATTTTTGTGATCTTAGACACCCTCCAAAAGCACTGGCGCTTCTTATATAATTTTTGTCGTCACGTCTTGTCTAATTTCAGTTCCCTCTATTTGTGGCACTGACCTTGTACCGAAAAAAGCTCACTTCGTGAGAGTCAACGTATTATCACTCCATCAAATGTGTTACATAATTGCCTCGAATAATATTCCACTCGCCACTCTACCAGTGCTTTTTCGGGGTATGACGGCGCATTTTAATTAGACACTTTCGAGGGCATTTGCCAAATTCTCATTTAGGGTGATTGTCGTCATTCAAGGCGTGCGTCTTATCTGGACTTGGCAGCATTTTTTAAAACATTTGAAATTAAAATTTTTCGATTAATACATGAGGGATGATTTGAATATCTCTCAGATGGCTTCAATATCAATTGTGCCGCAACTATTTTATACGAAATTGTTTTTCATAATGTTGTAATTGACTGTAATTTTCGCAAACCATTTAAAAATCAATTCAATTGATTCAATTGAAGTATTCCCTTTTGAGGAAATGTGTTGACGATCAACAAAATTCAAGACGTCAATGCCCGAAACGTAGTTTTTATAATTAGATTATGACTTAACGTGACTTATAATAGATCAAATTGTGAATTCAAATTGATTATTGAAGACGTTCCGAACGATTTCATTTTCATTTATAATTCGCAATTACATTTGACACCGTTTAAAGATAACGATTATTGCGAATCGCTCGATTAACGACAGAATTTTATTTGGTCGTTTCTTTGAATTGATACAAATGTTGGAAACTGTGACATTTTTCCCAGAATTTTCGTTCAGTCTAAAGTCCAAATTATGTCAGTTAATTTGTGATTTGATTTAATTTCTGCCAAGTAACATGTGATTATTTCAAAAATTAATTATTTCACGATTCAGGGTCATCGCAAGGTTTTGTTTTCAGCTCAAAATTTTAAATTGCATTCTCATACGTACGTGTTAATCAACAGCATATGATAACAAACTACAGAAATCCATATAGAATTCTAATTAAAGAGACAAGTGACGAAATTTCTTAAATTACTTAAGAATTAATTGAAACAAATTGCCCAAAATTCCATTCGCAAAAATTCATATTTGAATGCTGGGCATAAATTTGTGGAAACAAAAGTAATTAAATATGAATACATGAAAGAAAAATTTTAATTAATGAATTATTTCTGCAGGGAATTACATAAGCAGTCAGCCAGCATGTGTAGCATGAGAAAGCAGGAAAAAATGGTCACAAAAAAATTCTTTCAATTTTTCTAATCACGAACACTTCCGTTCAACGAAACGTGGCAGAACATCAACTCCAAAATGAATAGCACCAAATAAACTTCATTAGAGAGTAGCATGTTCCACTTGCGTGTTGAAACATTAAAAATGTTAAGTCCACCGTCGCCTTGAGAAGTGTCCCTGGAAAACCGACGGTAGCAGCGAAATCCCGCACCAGAATCCGGCGATATCAACACGAAAGCATCACGAAAACTCAAATTTCTTATATAAATCAACAAGAACATGTTACTAATGTTTACATCAAGTGTGATTGTAGTTTCAACCATCATATTACACCGAATTGTGAGTCAAGTGTAAATTGTGTTTGAAAATCACAAAGTAAATTACAAAAATCAGTGATTGAAGATACAAAACAACATTTTCGAATAGTAACATTAATTTTTCAAAAAGTGTGGGATGCATGAACTCCTTCCAGTGTGAAAATAAAAATTAAAATTATGAAAATATTTTCACGTTTAAAAATTTTATTTAAAATAAATTAAAAGCGGATGTGGTTGTAATTGTTACAACGGAGTGTGGTGAATAAAATACGTTACTGACAGCATGTTAGTTGAACTGAAAATATGTCTGGATTGATTGAAATTGATATTTCCTCGATGTAAAGTCGGTGTAATCAAGTTACATGGATTTGTCACATTAATAAAGTGTGTGAAAAGTGAGTTTTGTTAAAATCGTGAAGAAAATACACCTTCCTGTGTCCATAAAATACGAAAAAGTCGTGTCAAATGAATACATTGAATCGATGAAAATCGTTGAAAAATTCTGATTTCTTGTGAAACGTCTTAAAGACGTTCACGATAATTTTTGTTGTTTTTGTAATTTCTGTTGATTTTGTTGTTGCCATGACCCTGCAGGGTTCAAGTGTTCAAATGTTTGATCGTTTCGTTGTTGAAATTAATAAATATTTTATAAGAATTCAATTTATTCAAATATTAAATAAGTTTAGGTTTTTGTGGCAGGCGAAATATTACTATTATTATATTTGTTGTTGCTCTGATGTTCGTCGACAGGTGTTTGTAACGATGCAAAGAAGTTGAACACATTCGCACTTTAAATTCCTGATTCGGACATGATTTTTCATATTTTCCAGAAGCAAAATGGAAAATGTTACTGGAAAAATTGGAAAAATACTGGAAAAACTTTTGGGAAAGCTCGTAAAATGTGACTTTTATTAAACGATTACAATCAAAAATGCGTGAATTGTAATGTGGGTGGTAATGGTGAATAAAGAATGAAGGTTGAGGTGAGTAGTTATTGCATGCGAGTGAGTGAGAGGGAAGTATGAAGTTTGGATTTGTGTGAAAGAGAAACCATCGTGAATCTGGTGTGGCTGTGACGTGTGCGCACGATTCCAATAAAATCGATTAATCGTTTGAATGCGTTTAGTTGTGATTATGCTCACGCAGGCCAGTGTGGCGCTAGTGCGTGCTGCGAGGTGAAAATGTCCCGAACCAATTGTGACTGAAGAGTTGCGCAATACTCAATGATCTCTTTCTGATTTTCAAGATGGCCGTCGTGTTCGTGGTGAATACGAATTCATCTTCTCTCGCTCGTGGTGAACTAAAACTTCGCAATCAAAATTATTCCTCATACTTCTTCTCTTTCATACTTTAGCGTTTCAGACGTGCTGACGCGCACCGCTTCGAATTAGCCACGCCCATCTGGTAGTTGGATGCATTTTGCGGACGTCCCAAATCGAATTGCTTTAATTAGTCACAGGAACTCGTTGCGATATTGATTTGAATGTGTTGGCAGATGTTGTGCAACGCGAATTTCTGCACTTTCCTGCATTTTTAGCAATTTTCCACAAGAAAAATCTTAATTGCGAATTGGAAATTATGTTGGAAATTGGAAAACCAATTCGTTGATTAGTTTGAATGCAATCGCATATCGATTCGACAGAAAATCAATGTTTAAATCAATTTCAAATCGATACAAAAGGGTTAAGCAAAATTCACATGAATCACAAGGACGTGATGCAGGAATAGTTGAAAAACAAAATGTCATTCGAAAAGTGGCATTCTAAAATCTGTAGTCCTTGCAAGGAGCAACACTATACCTCGATCACGTTTCAGCTATAAAATAAACGATTACAGCTATAAATGTTTGCACTTTAGTTTTTAGCAGTTTTTAAGTGGTTTAGCGATTTTTATTTAGTGTCTAAATGTATGAAATCAGGATGTGTGAGGACATCTCCCGGTGAAAGGATGATGATTACCCCGAATTTTGTACAGGATGTCTCCTGAATTTCCTTTTGTTTCCCCAAATGCCTGAATATCCCTGAATGTTGTACGATTACAAGTTGACTAAAACAAAATTTCTCCTGTTTTCACAACACCAGATACTCACGCCCTGCCAGGATGTGGATACAAACACAAACACAAACGTACAAATTAAATTCCCAATAGTTTAATATATTCTCCTCAATGAATATGAAATTTAGTCGTACTGAATCTATGATATTTTTTCAAACACAAAATCCTGGTGTTAGTACCAAAGTATCTACAGCGTATCAACGATATATCCATGTAAGATAGACACAAATATCAACGAATTTATATTGTAAACGGAAATCAAATCAAACACAAATACACTCACGTCAATTTTCGTATCCATACATTTAGCTAGAAAAGATTTTCCATCATTTATACAATATACAACACAATTTGTATTTGTATTCGCTTCTTGTACGTATAGAAAATGAAAAACCTTTTCCATATATATACACATGATACAGTTTTTTTTATTTCACTGTTCAGTTACTCCAATACCTTCAGTATTTTCGTATATTCATATAAAGTTAAAGTATAACTTTTCGTGAACTGGAACACACAAGCGTCACGGTGCTACTTAGAATTGTATCAAAGCGTCGCTAAACGTTGTAACGAAAACATCATTTTTCAGAGTTTCCTTGACTATCAAAAATAGATAGTTTTTCATAAAGATATCTTTGTTAAATTTTTAAATAACTTAACTAAAAATAACAAACAATATAACAAAATCTTGTGTAAATTCAAAGTTTCTTATTTTTGTAACACAAATCTTTTTCTCATGTGAATGTGAGAGTGATTTTATTTATTTATATTTATTTTCATTTTATTTTTGTTGAATAAAAGTTTTCTAAAAATAACATCTTGTCGAAAAACATAAAAACAAACAAGACTTTTTCAAATCTCACAAATCTAAAGTCATTGAAACACTGTCGTGATTTTGAGCTTAGTACGAAATATATTCGTTTGTGGTTAAACATTCATCTTGGATCAGGTTATTAAATTTTTCTTCATTTACAAGGAAAAATAATTTTTTTACTTATATTTTTCTCTGTTACTTTTCTTTCCAGATTTCTTTCCGGCTCCAACACTTTGAGACGTAGACGTCATTCGGCGTTTCGAGAGAACAAACAAAACTTTGACAGCCAAAAGACGGAGTCACAGAAGATACTGAAACTCGTACGTATCTCAAGTAAATATCTCTTTAAGTTTTTTAACACATTTAAGTAAATTCCAAACAGACAGAGAAACATTATTAAAGTAGCTGTTGTAGTTAAGAGTCCGGTGCTCTTTATTTCTTCCAACTGTTTCAAGTTCAGAGATATTTTCTTTTGGTTGTGGTTGAAAAATTACCTTCATTTGTCACAATTCCGGCATTCGTTTTGGATCGTTTCATATCCAGTGAATTTTTCATATTTTCAGTAAAATTTGTTTGAGAAAATTTCACGCGAGTGATTATTGAATTTTTTATTGAAATCAGTTTTATTAGTTTTAAAATAAATTTTGTGTTGATTTCTATAAATTTTATTTGTGTACATAAATATGAAACATTTCCAGAAAGACGAAAATCACCACAAAAATCACATTGGAGTCAACTGCAGTACATAAAAGTCACAAAATCAACCCCTAACGAGGTATGTATTGAAAATTATTACATTTTATTACATTCCATATTGCGAAATATATACCATATGTAAGTGAAAAAGTGCACCATTACATTGGGGGATGAAAAATATGGAAAAGCATCATCCCTTATCACAATCAAAAACGAAAATCGCATATTTTTCTCATTTCCTGTCGTGAGAAAATTTCTCATTTCAATGAAAATATGAAAATATGATGTTCGCCATTAAAACGACCCTTGAAAATTTTTCCGCATCTACATACCATATTGTGTGTGTGTTTGTGTGTTACACAAAAAATTAAGGGTAAAAACCATAAAATCGTGTTATATTACATGAAATTGCTTTTCGCCTCAACATGTTATCATTGATCAATAATTACAATTCATCCCTTCGATATGACATGCTCAATGAAATCAATTCATCAAACATTCCATTCATACTTTTCTTGTACAACGTACAAAAACCACATGTTCCAATCAACCCCATTTCATTCACAGTACCACAGTACTGACAAAAGCACAAAATGTCCGCCACCATTTTGTTGTAACACTTTCGTTTTTCGTTTGTATTAAAGTAAAGTGGATAACTGAAATATTTCAGTGCCTCAAATAAAATTGACTTACACCGAATTGTTATATACTACTAACTGACTGACTGACTGACTGACGTCTAGTTGACATATACAAAATACCAACTACCCCACAAACACAAAAACAAGAAACACCAAAACACAAACACACACACATCACGTACAAGACGAGAAGTAAGAAAAAAAAAACAGGAAGTTGTGAATCAAAACAACAAATACATCAAACGAAACGTACAGAAAAGAAAAAATATTTTTCCTCTCATTCGTCTCAGTATTTTTGACACGTGTATATATAGACAACCCCATAAATAATGTTGACAGAACCTTTGCACGCTGTATACTAAACACAGGAACACCCCCTTCATCCCCAATACGTCTATGGTATGTAATAGTACTTACCTACTACCCTCAGATGAGCGCAACAATTCACATTTTTTGGGGTAGGAAAATACACTTAAGTCTTAGTTCATGTACTTAGACTGACTTATTGGCTAACGGTACTTTAGTATGATTTGTTTTTGTTTTTGTTTTTGTTTTCATTCGTTTGCCGGTGAATTGGTGGATCAGTTTTTCTCACCCTTATTTTATAATTACTTCAAAATTTTTCATTCAATTTCGAATTAACAAAAATTTATTTATCACTCCTTGTTGTTGTATTGGTAGTCATGACGATATATCTACAAGCTACTATTACTATTTTTTCATATTTTTTCCATTTTATGGATGACTTTTATGGGATGTTACAAATCACCCTGTTTTATGGCACCAATTAAAAGTAAATTCTCGTTGACAGAGTCTTGTGCATAAATTGAATGTTTTTATTTTTAATCCAATTCTGATTATTATGGCGTAATGGAAATACTTGTTTATATTGGGGATTGGGTTATCAAGTGAGTTTTAATTGAAATTTTATGGATTTTCTTTAGTACCTACTCACTTCAAAGTAGCTGGTATCGTAAATAATAAAAATGTCTGTCTTATGGATCTGATAAAGCTATAGCTAGTCTGGTATGTTTGAATAACTTAAGCTCAATTCTCTATAATTTTGCTCGCAAGTTGTTCTCAAAATGTAGTCAACCTGTTCGTAGAGCAATTATTATACAACAAACGTTTGAGACATGTTTTTCATTTTTCATAAGCTCTCTCTGTAATTGAAACCAAGGCAAACTTCGCAGACACATGTTGCAATACATCACGTGCTAACCTTCAATATGAGGACACACTCTTTTTATTTGAGTCGTCTAAATCAAAAAGTTTGTTGACATCTGCGTTGTCACATAAAGTTCTCAAATTTATGACTTTGATTTAGATTAAGCTCAAAAAAAATTCTTAATTTATGATTACAATTTCAAATTGAATTTTAAATGGAAAAATTTTTTGGTGTTTGGCTGGTCACCAGTCGAGTTGAAGTTTGTTGAATAATGACGGGGGTATTCGGGCATGAGTCGTAAATTGGGCATGACAACGGTCACTTGTAGCCACTGACCGTATCATGGGGCTAGGCGCATGAGTGTAGGTTTTGTTGACAATTTATTTTCGGCTCATTGCCTCTCTGTAGAATTGTGAGTTTCTCTTACTGGAAACGTTGCTCTACACTTTTACTCAAGTATCACTTCATTCACAAATGAAAAAGGGATATGCAAGTCATGATTAGATGATCTTCTACGCACAATCGATGAAAATTAAAATAAAATATTTTTGATAAAAGAAACAAAAGCAAATAATTGTAAAATTTTAAAACATTTATTAAGAAACATGAAAATTGATAATATACATTACATAAAATTTTCCAAATGATACGTCAAATCAAAATTGAAGTTTAACCTGATACCGAAATCCGAAATACAAAAGCTGAAAATAAATCAGAAAAAAATTAATAAGCAAAACAAATTCACATTGCATACACATAGGTGGCCTGCCATCTGTCGTTTGTTAGAGGAATTAAAAAGATTTTGTAACTCAGCCTTGAATCGAGATCCTTCTGTAAAAATTTCATTACTCGCTTTTCTCAAAGTTCACGACCGGTAAATGCTTCGCAGTCTCGAATTTTCTAATTTCGGGATAATTGATAAGACGGAGAAAGTCATTCCATTGAAAAAATCCAGATCATTTTCAATTCAGTCCATGAAAACTTTAAAGTTTTCCCATTTCAATATTCAAATTGAAAGGCGAATGTCCTTGCTACGAAGCTGTAGAGGTGAAAATCAAAATCGAAAAAAGAACAAAAATAAAAAATTATAAATATCCCAAATCCTGTTTCTGTTTTTCTCCTTCTGTCTGACTACAAATTGGACTTGATGTCCTGTAAAACGATGACTCCGTTGAGGGTATTCCTTTTTTTGAACAGAACAACATCCCAACGAAAGCACAATATAAAGTACAATAAAAACGTCTTATAAACTAAGAAATATACGTATACGTTATTGTATTAGAAACAGAAGGGATGAGAAACATTCTGTACAGGATGTGACCAAAAGTATCCCTTAAAGATAATCGTACAAGGAGTGATAAAATTTTGTATCATTTTTATATTTGATTTTTTTTCGTGTGGTTTTCTTCCCTTTTTAATAGTAGGCAAAAATTCCTTTCCCGCCCCAATAGAAACGTACATCTTTGATTTCATTAAATTTCAAACATTTCGAATGTTTTCTCTCCCTTTCACCCTTTCGGTCATGTGTTAAATTAGGGAGAATGTTCATTTTGAAATTTTATTTTTTCTAATCAGGAATAATTTTTTCCTTCTTTCATTTTATTTTATATTAGATATACATATATTTTTCTTGCATGTTTCTTTAATATTCGTTTTTGGAATGGAAAAAGGCTAAAATACCAAGCAACCCTGAGCACGAATGTAGAAAAGTCTTCAAAATGAAAATGAAATGAATGTGTTAGACTGTAGCCATGCCTTTATCCCTTAAATGAGAAGAAAAGCTTAAACAGCAAATATTTTCATGTTTGAAAAAGTAGAGGTGTAGGTGTTCTACGTACTACGTATTGATGCGATGCTGGCTGGATAATAGAAGCAACAACACGAAAAATAACGAAAAACATATCTGTATCTAATAAACGACATCATCCAAACTTGATATTCCCTAGTTTCGTGTTGGTTTTCTGTTGTTGTTTCTTTACCGTTTTTCCTTTTTCATAGTAGGTATTGCATGCAAAATAAATGATTGTTTGTATTATTCCCAATGTACCTAACTAAGCCTTCAAATTTTTTTTAAGGGTAAACACAACAACAAATAGTGAATTTAACATTTTATCTTAAAGTTAACACAAATTTTTTGGTTATATTTTCTTTTCCAGATAATATCAACATCTGAAGGAAAGCTAAAAAGTCTAAAGGAATATAACAGCAGCAACAGCAAACAAACAAATTCACCTCATCTACGTTTCAAACTCATCTACTTTGTTCATCGTTTAAGGTCGTTGAGATTATAATACAAAATACAACTTACCATATCTACCTGTGACGGTATCGTGGTAAACAGTATCACTAGCTAGCTGTTGCAGCTTCCTTTATAAGGATTTAACAAATACGAAGAGTATAAAACTCAAGTCACTTGTCGTCTGTCGTTTGCACAAAACACAAAGGGATACAAAATCCACCCCTAAAAACTGAAACTGAGAAATCATCCACCTCCACCCTTATACAATCATCAACATCATCATCATCAAGAACGTCGTTTTAATACCAACCCACCATCCAACTCTACGCCAACGACATCTTTTGATGACTCTTCGGAAACGTTCCATTTCATTCCATCATCATTCGAGGGTATGTAGAAGGTTCCAGTTTCCAGTTGCGTTCAGTTCGATTCCGACAATCTGCCAGGACATACGAGTACATGAAAACTGAGAAAAATCTAAAAGGATACATGCACGTGTGTTACAAGAATCACAATTTAAACAAAAAAAAATAACAGTACTTTATAGTGACTATATAAATATATATATATAACAAGATAAGGTACAGTATATAATATATATATGATAATATAAATATAGAAAAATAATATTTCGAAATGCAGAACATGTCTGCTCTATTAAAACGAAAACGATTTTCTTCGTTTTCGTCCTGTTCGACGTCTTGTTGCAGTTACATTAGTATTTGTATTGATGTGATGGTATTGGTGGTATTGTACTACTTCGTGTACGTATACTGAATGTATCCTGAGTGTTACCTATCCGGTATACCTTCAGTATACGTAACACGAGGTAGCACTTTCATCGTGGGATCGACTTGAATCTAGTAAGAATTTATTTATATACATTTACCTTTATATAAGTGATCATAAATTTATATACATTATTGGTATTATTACGATTTTTATTATTACGTTCATATAATACGTATAACTTTAAGTTTATATTATCACTAACGAAACCTTGTGCATGACATAAAAACGAAGAGGGATATATTTTAACTTATTTTATATTTTCACATGCACAATAACTTCGAGATGGGTTTGAGACAGGAATTTGTGTTTTAGCTAAAAAAAAAAATTTATTTTGTTTGATAATAGTGTGTGATATGTCTACATATACCTATACTTATGCAAATAAAATGAAACGAAAAATTACATTATGCAATATTAATTCCATGTTGAAATTTATTTTTATCGAATTTCATCCCTTGCAACAATCTCATCTACTTTTTATCCATGATTTTACAGTCACACACCGTCAGGATAAAGTATCCAATATAAAGCGGATACTCCTTCTCCATCCACTTAAAAACAGGATATGCCACAAACGAACCCAATTTCTTTGGTTATACCACCATCACATATAACACACCGGAGAATCATCCACTTCATCCACTTCATCCAACCAACGTTGTTGCCATCGTCCTGAAACTCGTCCTTGCTCCTTGTATGCGTATAACCGTTTTTAGCAAATCCTTGCACAGAAAGGTGAAGTTGAAGTTGAAGAAAAAAAATAAACCACCCTGCCATGTTCACTATATATATTTATATTGTATTTATATTACAAACTATAGACACACAGGTATTAGATATCCCTTCCCAAATTTGCGATTAGGGATTTTTTGGTACCATACCTACTTATTTTTTTTTCCTGTTGGTGTGGCCGCTGTTCATTTCATTTCAAGGGATACCATGTAATATTCTAAACCAAATTAACTTGTACTTTCCATTTGTTTCGTTCTACGTCTTCTACTTCCAGTAGGTAGGTACTTTTCAGTTTTTTCCTTCGTTGGTCGTTGCTGTTGTCCTTTAAACAGGAAGTGAATTGCAAACACAAAAAATTTAACAAAACAACAAGAATGAAAATTACATCAGCTTAGCCAAAGAAACAACCACCAACCCTCAGTGGAGCGATTCAGTGGACCAGTGGTGGAAAAAGTTTTATTTGAAAAAAATCTTAAAAAAAGGACTGCCCTCGGTGGCGTCTGGGTATCCATATACTTAAAATTTAATTAAAGTTTTGTTATTACACATACACTATGTGCACGAAAACAGTGACATTAAACCACACCATAGTATGAGGACCAAGCATCAGGACACAAAACCTTCCCCCAATTTTTCGATGCGGAGCAAAATGGTGAGCCACACAAGCAGGTTGGCTGGAATTGCGAACAATTTTGGGACGAATGAATTTTAACACGTTCTAAACTCACAAGACAATGCCGAAGTGTATTTTTGGCATAGTAATAACGGTATTACGTAAATTACACAAACAACAGATTTTCCAAGAGCCACCCTTGAAGTTTTTCCTGGAATCGGAAAAAGCTGAAAAAGGCTTTCCAACTCAGATTTTCAAATTTTCAAATCTACGTAATTTCAAAGTAAAATCCCGTGAAAACTTTCTTTCCCTCCTTCACTAGGATTATTAAAACTTTATTATTTATCGATTTAAGAATTTGTTTTCGTTAAAGTTGCTTGAAAAAGTTTTTAATCGAATTTTCCTTCGACCAACTTTGTGTGGATTATGTTTGGATTTGAGCGTATTTTCAAATAAAATTAATTCATAAATATAGATAATAAAATGTGTTTCTTTTACTTAAAACCTTTTTATCCCTTTTAAAATATTATCCTTCTCCTAGCAAATAAAGCTGGAAAAAGAAGTGTGTCACTATAATCCACGTCCAGGCTGGTGCAATCATATGGTTCACCTGGAATTTTCCTTTGAGTCATGCTACATGGAAACACAGATTTCAAGCTGTTGAAAGTCCTGAAATGCTTCGTTGAACAAATTTGAAAATAGAATGAGTTTTAAAATGGCGTAGGAACGAATCAATAACACGTTCAAGCCTTTAACAGATAAGGACACTTCCATAATGAAAACAAACATCTTTGCCAGCAGAAACACAAAGTTTATCCATTCAATTATGCAAATTATTACACAACCATTAAACCCATGGAAAATGTACGGATAGTAATGAGAGCCTACAGAAGCTCAACACATCCTTAAAGCTTCCTTCAATAAAACAAACACCATGAGTGGGTGGTGTGTCCCTAATTTGATAATCAGCAGAGAATGCAAATTGATTTTCAAAAGCTTAATCAGATCAGAAATTTAATTATGTGGATAACATAAATTGACGACAACTCTCGTTTGGCAGAAGGTTTTCTAGGACGTGGAAAACCCTTTTTTCGGTTTCTCTCTCCACTCAACTGGGAGAGTTTCTTAAAGATTTGTCCGGACGTCTCGGAAAATTCCACATTTTCCATCTCAAGTTTACTGTGGCCACAATTGATAACTTCTTTTTTGGACTTGAATTGAAGATAACACACACATTCACACGGGGGAAGGACGTCAACCACTCACGTGACAAAGTGCACGTGTCCTCACGCTCATGGTGTTGTTTCCATGAGAGAATTAACATTTGCGCAGGAAAACCCTTCAACAGTGCATGGATTCGTGATTTCGGTTTGAAGGAACTGGTTGAGGTTAAGAGGTTAAGATTTATTTTATCCAGATTATAACAACAAATCAATAAATATTTGTATTAAAATAGTTAATCTAATAATTTACGTATATTTTGTAAGTACAATCAAGTATATATGTTAACGATTGTGAAATTTATTCAATAAATGAAAAATATGAATTTTTGAAGCAAAATTTTTACTTGAATTTTAGAATTACGGTAAGTAAGTAATTAATTATTTTTTAATTAAATATGAATTATATGAGATCGAAGAGGATGTTCTTAGAATCATCTTTTCCTTTAGGAAATACAAACCTTTCGCGGACGTTCATCTCGAAGCGTTTTCTGGAGAATGGCCCTGGAATTAAAATAAAATTTGAAATGATATTCTTAATGTTTTCATGTTTTTATTGGCGCCAAAAGCAATGGGAGAATTAAAAATGAAATATTAGTGACTTAAACTCATTAACCACATTAGAACAAAGCCAAAATTCTATGATATTTTGCAAATAAAACTGAAAATCCTGTGTTCTTTCCTTTCACCTCCCACTGTTATATGTATCAAGTTAATGGCATCATGCAGCGAACTCCATTTCAAGGCTAGTCCCTCGTAAAAGTACAACAATACACCCCAAGAAGCAAAAGTCGGAATTATAACGACTTCACACCTTTTAACAAACTACAAACTAGTCAAATGTAAGAAACAAAGGAAGCACTACTAAATGTTTATTTAAATATGCAATGAGCTAAAATAATAAAACTTTTATGAGTCGCCCTCATAAAATTAACGACCACTGAGTGTTTGCGTTAACACGGAGTCAGGAGAGTAGCTTCGAATAAGACAAAAACCCGGAATAAGATTTGTGTATAACAAAGACGAAAGTCTGGACTCGTGGATCCGATGTACATATATCTCAATGTGTTGCTCAATTAATTCAATTGAATTGTCTCATGATGCATTAATTAATAAATAATGTTAGTACTAGTACTAGACCAAGTAGATAGTGGGTAGTCGTGGTTGGTTAATATTGTTACCAAGAGAATTAGTTTTACGACTTGAAGCTGATTCGAACTGAAAGCTATTCGCAGTATGGCCTTTAATTATTCAAATTTACGTTTTATGTATGCAAAAACCATAAAACTCTGTTTTGGTTAGAATACCATTAACAGATGTTCTTATATCACGTGACAGAGTTATGTTAGTAATATAAAATATGATTAGAATGGGTGTTACAATTACAATTTTGTTTGTGATTCTCAAATTTAACACCCAATTGACCCGTAAGGGACTTCAACTTCAATGACACATAAATACTATAAATTCCATTGTAGGTGGTCTAATATAATTTACAACTTTTAATCACGTATATTACGATAGGTAAATTGGAAATAAAAATGTTTTATTACCGGCTAAATGTCTTATTTGACACTTCACTAATTTATAGATTTTCCAAGGTATGTGGACATTGGATCTTTTATAGAGTGATAAACAGAAATTCTTATTTTACAATCAATAATAGTATTTAAAAAACCATAAAGTCGTTGGAACACTTTCGAAAAAGGATAGGAATCCAGTCGCTTCGGATATATCAGTGGAAATGTTGTTTCACTTAGAATTTGAAAGGTAGAAATGGAAAGTTCATCGATTGGAAATTAATTTACATTGGGATAGAAACAGAGACGCATCAACTAGGTCATTTTACAGCCAATAACCACATTCCGCAGACAACCAAATTGATGTAGTATACAAATAAATTGTAATCAATTAACGATCGATTCAAATGTTTATTGATACCAATCGATGCGACAATGTTAGCAATGTGCATCTTTGTTATGTTTGCAAAACAAATAATTGAAAATTCATTTTCAGCGCCATCTTGATGCATTGGATTCATTCCAAATGGAAAATAACAAACACAGAAGCCAAGAGTGCAAGTGGTTCGTTTGTTGTGTCTACTGAAATCAAATTGATTTGAGTTTTATGTGACTTTGATTGCATTTCACTACCTCAACTGGAGAATAATTGTTTTTTGTTATCATTATTTCATTTACCAAACATCTTAAGCCATTCATAACGTCTCAACAGTAGCAAATCGATGTTTAAGTGCATCATGAACTGCTCTAATGAGCTAATCATCAACATAGCTAATGGAATATTCAACCGAATACTTTATCATCGCTTGTGTACAAACTGATAACCTTTACGAAGCGAAATGTCATGAAAAGTATAATTAGATTCGACATTAAAAGTAGCAAATGATCGATGAAATGACACCAAACTGCGTTCAAAGTTGTCGTTAGTCTTTTGTTAATAACACTAGATTATGCGTGTATGGACGTGTTATAAGGGTGAACACGAATGACAAAATGTTAACTGAATCCTTTATGATTCATTTAAATCAATAAATCGTTAGAGATTACAGGGAAAACACATTTTAAAGACAAACATCGAAAAATATCATTCTTCCATGTGAAAAAGATTAAATCGCTAAGAGAGCCATCTAACGGCAAATAGACGAAGTAGCAATTGTCGGATATGCGCCATGATATGATTTTTTCACATCCAATAGGAAATGGTGTCTGACGCCATTTTGATGAGAGATACGAACTCAGGAGGGTTTGTGTCGTTCGGGGTGAGTTTTAAGGGTTGGTGAAAATTTTGATACGACAGAAAATGGTAACAGGTCGATGAATGATAAGGTTTTAAGCGTTTTCTGCGCATTATATGTACGCGAAATTGAAATTATCGAAGAAAATACGATTTTACCACTTTTTCCACACTTTTTAAAGACAAATTTTGTCTTGAAACTTAAACTCAAACGCAACACGACACCACTTTAGGTCAATATTGATGTGTTTGCAAGAATCACTTTGTTTTGAAAGTTTTATTTCTCTAATTTCAGCTTTTCGTTGTCAATTTCTGGATTCACGGACGTGAAATGTTTGTGTAAAATTTTATGGTCTTTCTTTTAAGGGTTGTAAAACGTAATTTATGGGAATCAATAAATTTTCACAGGCGACATCACATCCCCTTGGTTGGTGGGGTTTTGTTTGTTTTTTGCAACTTTGAAACGACTTTAACATGTAGGGATAACGAAATGGTCACGTCGTGGAAGTGATTAATACGGAAAAGGGATTAAGGGACACGAGAATGGTTAGTTTGGGAATGCTTTCACTTGGTTTGGTCGGAAAATTCAGAAACAAATGAAATTCAAAGGCATCTGTAGTTGAATTGTTTATCGAAGTTTTGGCTATATCATATTTTTCAACATTTTGCCTGCTTCCTCCTCCATTCTTTGAGCGTGTAATTAACTCAACACTTACATAAATTGACAGACGTGAGATTCTTGAATGCATCTGGTACTTATCTATAGAAACCTTCAAGGGATGGCATCACACTAGAAATTTGAAATTTCTCAAAAACGTTTTTTTCACCCAAACTATACAATAATGCTTAAAAATTCACATTTCAAAATTTGGTACACCCAGTATCAATGTAAGTGGTTCAATTTTGAATGCAAATTGTACCAAATGTATGTAGGCTTCATGGGATCTTCAAACTTTAAACACGTTTTTCTCGAAACAATATTTTGCAACACATCCGAACGGATTTTTCGGTCAACTTTCAACCGATTCACTTGAAACTTTACGTTTATATTGAAAATTCTTTTCCAATACAAATTTGAAAAATACCTTTTTATATGTGGCCTGAATCAATTGCTATTAACATTTCTATCACTATAAATATAACAAACAGACGCAATTTATATGCAAAAGATGATATTTAAAAATAATATCATGTAGTTATCTAGCTCTTATTATACTCTTCTGGAATCTCCTTATTTTTATCAAATTCGATTTTATCAAATTTCGATACATTATAAAGTTCGAACTATTTTTCATCGTCTTGACATAGAGAAGCTCTAATCAAACAATTTTCATTCTGAAAGCTGGTTAAGAACTTTTAGTTTTCATTGAACCGGAAACAGACAAGTTTAAGGAGACTTCCTGCCGGCTAACGCACCAAGCCGCGTCACAACAAATCATTCAAAAACAAAATTTAAAATTCCAATTGAAATACCCACAACCCATTACGAATTCCAGTCACCTTCCAATGAGATACTCCGAAAACCTTACAAATGTTTCATTACATCACGTTCGTGGCAAAACCATTCAAATTTAAGCGATCATTTCAAAAACACTTTTCGCTATAAAATTTTGTAATTATGATCTCTAAAAGAATAGTTAAATTAACTTAAATTTGGCGATAAAAATAAAAATAATTTTTTTTGGTACGCGAAAAAAAGCATTTTGGAAAAAATGACAAAAATTTAAATGGAAAATTTCAGGTTAATTACGCTTCCACAGCACGACAGCGCTAGAGACGGGAAAATAATAATTTTCCGCTTTTAGATTATCGTGTTTACAGTCATACGTTATTATAAATTATTTCATTTTATTAATATTACTTCAACATGTCATAAAGAAAGCTTTTATGTGGCTATTGTTAACGAGAAACCGACACTGGTAGGTTTTCGCCACGGACAAAAAGAGAACTCAACGTGGGTAGATGCGGTTAATTATATAAAACACAAGACAAACTCATCTGGGGGGATAATTGACCACGACACTCAGGGGGATACAAGATAATTTGTGCTTTTTGGAAAAAGTTGCATTTGAATTCAAATTCTCTTGAGAAAGATTGAATTCTTTCGTGCCAAAATTTCAATGAAAAATGTTCGGAAAAATCAGAATTAAAAAGTTTTCTGGGCAGAAAAATCACCCCAAAACTATTATAAATGAAAGATAATGAATGCTTTAATTAATATCTGCTCTAAAAAGTTAATTTAATTCAAAGTTTTCTAAGAAATAATTAATTTTTCGATTTTCACAAATTAAAAAATTTGGAAATTTACCTCACAATGTAAAGGTAAAGAAGGTAATTTGTGTCTTTTATTATTTTTGTCCACAACATGCACTTGAACTTTAAGCTTTCCGAGAATTTTCGAAAAAAGTAAACATTTTTATGTTAAAATTTTCATCAGGAAAAGACGAGAAAAATTCCTGAAAAAAATCAAAGTTCAAAATAAACCACTCAATCAGTGCCAGCTTAAATAGCGTCTGGGATTTGTTTATAATTGAATTGGGTTTTTCGTTAATTGAAAAACAATAAAACCGGGCAATTGTAAATGATTTGGAATTGAAAGCACGTCAAGGGCGTGAATCAGGTCAATTGACTTTGAAGGCAATGTGGATTTGATATTTTTCATTTTGTTTTTGCTAATTTTGAAATTTACGAGATACTCATTTGTCTTATCAGTATATCCTTAAGTTATTAAGAAAAATTAAGAAAACTGAATGAAATGAAAGAATATCAGTAACAGCTGGTCAGATAAAAATTTTAATAAAACGACAAACGCTAAAGACTGGACGTACCTAATCTGCACCGGATGGAAGCCGACAAAAGGATTTTGCTGGATGAGATACGAAGCAAGAAAATTAAAGTAAATTTAAATTAATTTTTTCTTGAAGTTCACATCGTCATCTCATGGATTGAGGGCAGTCACCCTAAATCCAAGTCAAGAAAAATCTGCGGCAAGCCTAATTGGATGACAGAGAAACCCTGGATAAATGGAAGAGATTACAAGCACTTGTTGTCTTGTTTTTGAATGATCCTTCCTATCCTTCAGAAATACCTTTTCCGAGTATTAATTTTCTGTTAGCAAAACTTTAGCCTGAAGTCGTTCCAAACTTTTGATAAGGATTTTCCCCAAAATTCTACTTATTATATTAATATTTCCATATGTCAACATGATAACATGATTAACATTTCCGTAACTCTTATGAGAATCGTGCAAAACCGTAAATTCCATAAACCTTAATGGATAATAGGGACTTTTAATTGGGGATACTGAAAAGATGGAGTTTGAGTTTGAGTTTGTTATAATTTTTAGCTTTTGCCAAAACTATCAAATGAGAATCTCGTTAAGGACAATGTACCCCATTTTATTTTATGCCTATTTACAGTAAACACGAATACTTTTGTCTAACCATTTTGTCTCATGAAGGAGCATTTATCTCATGAAGGTACGTGCCCAACCACCCTTAACGATGGAAATTTTCATATCGGTATGAAGGGAAACATTGATTTGCCCTTGAACTCATGGCACGCATGTCCATATTGTTGTAGGGATGTTTTTCACATTGGGATGTGGTCTGTTTTGGATTGTGGAATGTGGAATGAAACTTTTATAACTTTCAACTTTCGGTTTATTAATTCTATCTATGAACGATATCGTTGATATAACAGAAAACCCAAAAAGAAAAACGCAAATAGATATTTCTCACCCTCTACCAATCCAACCTAACCACCCTTAACACATTTTCCTTCATCATCATCATCATCCTCATCATCTCCATCATGATCATCTTGTTCTAGTTTTTCCACTTCTTCTAGTATGAATTTTCCATGTCATTTAACAAAAACTTTTCCTCTCCAAAAAGTCTCCACACTTAAAACTGATGATGGAAAACTTTTCGAGATAATGAAAAGATGTTTTTCGTGTTCAATCTTAATTAAGTCAAGTCGATAAACAAAAACAGCCAGTCGAGACGAGAGAAAAAAAACTGATTAAATTTTTAAACCAATCACTATTAAATGAAATTACTAAAATTAATTAATAAATTATTAATAAACTCAGTAAGTTTCGGAACATAAAAATTTTCAATCATTTTCGATTTTTCGTTTGCGAAATTTTCCATTTTCAACTTTGCCCACTTACTGAAAATTTCACCCGGATAAAAGGTGTTTCTTTTAAGGGTGAATTTGTGTAAATAATGTTTTCATACAACCCACTTATGTACACATGAACGAAAGGAACTAGTTCTGGTTGAAGAGTTAATATTAAATGAATGTACTTCGTACTAACACTTCGTTATGGGTTTATCCTTTTACAATAATAGAAATAAATAGGAAAGGTACCTTTTCATTCAATTTCTAAAATTGATAACCAACCCTTACTTGTGGAATGTGAAAGTTTGTAAGTTTGTTTTTGGGTGTTGAGACGTGCCGGGGACTTTGGACATTTTCTAGTTTCATGTGTTTTGAGGGATTTTATCCCTTTGAAATAATTAAATTAAGGGTTTTTTGGCATTTCGTATGAATTCAACCGCAACACATATGAGGAAACCGTTTTAAAGGCAAACACTTGGTTTTCATCAAAATGATCTTTTGGCTTCTTTTCTAATTGAAAAATTTCAGAAATTTTTACGTGATTTACAACTTAAATCATCAATTTCCTCAAACAAATATTCGTTAGAAAATCATGTTAGATATTATGAAGTTTCTTAGCTAGAAATCTGAGAGTTTTCTAAAGATATTAAAAATTAAATATTTCAATCTCTTTGAACAAACGTTAAACATGCGATTGATTGTCTTGGAAATGAAATCCTCCGACGGATATTAGTACCAACTTAGTTACAGTGACTCAAAATTCGCAAGTCCGAAAACATAAAACCTGAAAAAATTGAACCATTTCACGAAAAGCTACATGAAATGAAATTTGTGGTGGAAGAATTCATTCTCTGAACCCGTCTGACCCAAATTCCAATGAGATATATGGATCCAAAAATAATTTATGGGCATAAAACCGCATTACGGGCATAAAATCTATAAATCATCTTCTACCCAATTCCCAAAACCAACATTACATAAACAAATGTGTGTAATACGAGTTGTGTATGTTAGCAAACATAAAAATCATTCATTTATGGAACATAAAACAATTACCGAGTATTTAAAATCGTGTAACATAAAACATTTGCATCACATCAAAGGTAACTGCCCTGGAATGAAGTAATTTACATGATGGCACGTGACGTGATGTACTACAATTGGCCGGCATGAAGGTGTGGTTCTCTTCAATACACTTAGTAACATTCAGTTACACTTTGAATACCTTCACTGCACCATTTTCGTATTAATCCGATTTTAATTTAAAATCGTCCATGAAAATCGATTGAATTGCCCCACCCGGATCACACGGATCACGATGGAGACATGTTTCAAAGTAGATTTTCTACTTTTTCCCATATAATACTTCGATTTATGGTTATTAAAAACCAGTTCGTCTACTTTAGCCACACACGTTTCGATAGAAATCGAGATTATCGTGGAAAATATTTGAAAACTTTTCGAATGAAATTCCAACCATGTATAGCTTGGAAAAATCGATTTTTCCACTGTACAATGTAGCGTGTGTGGGATGAAAGTGTAGATACACGATTTGTGGAAATGAAAACGACATTTTCAAATTTTCCATCATTTTGAAAAACAAATTTCTCGATGAAAGTAACAAAAAATTTCAGGAAACTCAAATTACAAGTGAATGAAATAATTATTAAGTACTAAAATTAATTAATAAAATTAATAAATTCAATTCGGAATCGATTCGCTTTTGTTCCTCTCCTTGGCGCCGTTGCACTTCCGAGCAATCAAGTCCAATGCATCAGAACTGGATGCATCCACTTCCGTGCACATTTTAATGGGCGGAGACACCATCGTCATCTCGCTCTCTCTAGCAACTAGTCTCTCTTCATCTCAAGAAAAGTCTATTCGCATTGTTGTAGCCATGGAAACCGGAACGGCCATATTGAAAAGATATCGTCGCGTTGTATGAGAGTGTGTTCAGCTTGTCTCACTCGCACGCATTTGGAGAGAAGAGTCAGAACGACTCGGTTTGGGAGAAAATGTCAATACGACGCCATGTTTGAAAATTGTGTGCTCCGAAATGGCTGCGAATTCGTGAGGAATTTTTCGAAAGTGAAAGAAGGAAAAGCGTATTTCCCTGGCTTTTCCACATTCTAAACGTGAAGAAAATTGTTCAACGTCACAAGAGAAACATATTTCTCTCTCCCAGTCCCATTGTTGCAGTAATCTTGCGTAACGCTTGTGATTTTTTCATGTTGGAAAACTTGAATTTTCCGGAAGTGAATTTTCCTGAACTCACCACAGTGAATGATTGAGGTACAAGAAATGCGGAGGAACCCTCAACACGTTGTTTGTTGTTTTTCATTCTTTGTAAAAATGAATTTCCCTTCAAGACGTGATCCAAGACGCGTCGCGTCGAGCATAAGAAAACAAACTTACGTAAGAGGGAAAATTGATTTTTTGTTCATCTTCATCTGGTAAAGAGAAAAACGCAAAGAAATTTTATTCAACTAAACGAATAAATAAATAAATAACGAAAATACAGTCCAAAAACCGAGGAACCACTAGCACCAGCAGCAGCGTAGAAAAATAGAAACGTTTCAAGAATATTTTCAAGAATTCAAATGTCTTGAATAAATTATTCTAGCCACGATGGAGTGGAACGACTCACACGGAAGGGGACAGGGGTTTCTCCATATTCTGCTGCTGACTAAGACTTGTTCAATGCCATGTTTGGGGGGAAACATAGCAAACATCACGACTGAATAGACTAGAAAAAGTAAAAATAGTTTCTTTGAACATGTGACTGAAACGCAAAAATTTCGAAAAATTTTCTGAAGAGGCGAATGTCCTTTAACGACAATTTTCGACTGTCAACGCATCATTGCGTCGAATTAAGAACACATTTGTCACAATTGTCTTCGGTTCTGTGTGACCCCCATTTCGGAAGGTCGTTTCAATGCATGTTGGGGCGATAAATTCGAGGGGATGATTCTTTATCCATTTTGAATCTTTGGATTTGGGTCACCGTGTTTTTGTGACACTTGAATTAGCATTTTGAGGGATTTGTGACTGACGCACCCGTTCTTGTGAGTTTATTTTGTTCATTTTCACAGCGCAATTCGAAATATTTTCAAGAAAACTCGTTTTCAATCATACAATTACTTTTCAACTTTATCCCTTACTTGAGCAGTAAATTCTCTAAATTCATTTTAATGTTTTTGAAGTACCCAAGTCCAAAGCTGCAAAAGAACAGCCCAGATACAAATTGTTCAGCTCGCATTTACATGAATTTGCTTCGACTGTTTACATTTTGTTAAGCCCCTGGCTTTGAAAAATTCTTCATATTCTACTTGATTCCAAACTGAAAGTTTTCAAGAAATGGTAATATCGTGAAATTTAAAAGAATTCCACGGAAATACCTACACCGCATCTGGATATTTCTAGCGCAACAGTTATTATCGAGGACTAACTTGCACTGGATAAATGTATTGGATTTGATAGTTCGGTTCTACTGGAGTGCCCAAAAGAAGACGGCTACAGTGCTCTTGAATGCGTCGGTGGTGCAGGGGTCCAAAACAAATTTTCAAGGATAATTTTTTGGAAAGTTTGATTTGAAATGCTGCTTACTTTATGTTAGAATAATTATGCAAATGAGGATGATATCTCAAATGAAATTTTGGAAATGACTTTCAAAGAGTAGGTAGACTTCGAACATGATGAAAGTAAATAATTTATTCAAAAATAAATAATTGAAATTTTTTTCCATCTCCTCCACAAGACAATGTCCTTTTTTTCTTTTCGAAAAATTTTCGCTTAGTTCACTTAAATTACGTTATTCAAGTACACAGCATAATATTTATAGGCTTATAAATATGTATGTAGTAGAGGCGAAATTTTGTCTTGAAATTTCGTACAGGAAAAAGAACAGAAAAATATGTAAGAAAAATGGCTGAAAACATTTCAGGTCTGTAGCTACAAAATGTATTCGTTTATACAAGAGTATGTGCTTGGAATGTGAAGTAGCTAAATAAGGAAAAAACTATATAAAGGTACAGGTATACCTATAATATTGTGCGCTTGGACTTTCTGCGCACCCAAAAGTTCAAATATTTATACACAGAAAATGTTCATTTCGATGAAGTCGAAGCATATTTCGTTGGGAAAATATTCCAATATTAACAACAGCGTTGAATAAAATATAGAGAAGATTTACTTTAAGATAGAAGGACATAGAAGCAGGGATGTAGGTGTATTTTGTTAAAATAAAGATAAAGACATCTTACTTACCTCTCGTCTTCGGTAAACGAACGAGAAAAAACCCAAAAATTCTCCGTCGGTGGGCGATGGAATCTTAAATAGGGATGATAAGGATGATAGGGAAGGGAAGGAAAAAAGGCACAACTGAAGTAGATCAACCATCAACAGCATCTTGTCCTGTTGTTTTATCTCCTGGAAAGGACAAAAGGAAACAAAATTACGTTATTATTAGATCGGATATCCTTTCCGTAAATTAGGTAGATATTGTAGTTTTGCTGTGCTCCCTGTCGCTTGTCGCGCCCTTTAACCTTGTGCCTCTAGGTGGATATCATCCGTAGTTGAATTCATTGAATTCTCTATTTCAAGCACTTTCTACTTGCTTCTACTTCATTCATTTTTTATATTTTCTTCCCTATTTGATAGGCTGTGCGTTTGACAAAATGGATTTCTTGTTTCCTTTTTTCGTTTTTCACTTATTTACACTTCTAGGTAGGAAGGTACACAAAACCTATCCAATATTTCAAGCCCACGATATTTTTATATATTGTATCTACACATCTAAGTTATCATCCTAATCAGGATGGCATCGCGACAAAACTCAATTTGTTAGCATAATGAGAAATTTTCTCTTTAATGATATATCACGTCGTCTTGGGGCGGTTACTTTGGTTCTTCATTTTCCACCATCCTGTAACTTGTTTTTCTCGTAATTTTCCAAGTTTGAACGTAATTTTCCTCTCTGGAAAATATGAAAAACTGATTGAGGATTATCCCTAAAGCTGTAGGAGGGTATTAAACACATAAAATCTAACGAGAATTACATCAGCACGAGGACGTTCACTTGTTACAGGATGTTATTCTTGAATAACATTTATTTCGATTAAATTAATTGAATTGCTAATTAGACGACAGACAACAACTGGAGGACACTTGGATGATGAGGCGATGACATTCATTTAATTATTCGAAAATTTCTATTCCGTTTGTAGATATCCCTTTCGAGTAATTCACTAATTAAGGATGTTTGTTAGTTCCATAGTATGAGAAGGTGTTGCTTCTGAATTAACAGAATTGATCCTTGAATACGCACCAAATCGGCTTCAATGTATTGAATTGCCATTTTCACACTTTAGTTTCCCTATCGAATACTTGAGCTTGATGAAGCTATAGAAGCTACTCGAACTCATTACAGCGTTTATGATGCTTTCAAAATCACTTCATAACCGAAAAACGGACACCCACATGAAGAAATGTTTAGCAAAATTTTAGAAAACTCAAAGGAAAACCCATTGAGAAAAATGACAGATTTCATCCCAGATAAAACACTTCCGCATAGTTAGGGTTAACCCAAAAGTGAAAGTTTGTTCTGGACAATTTCCTGTAACCCTTTGACGACAGAAATGACATGAAACGAGGGTGGAAAAAATTGATACATTTTTAAGAATTTTGAAAAGAAGTGAAATCGTCGGGACTCGTTCCTTCAGGTGATCCTTCTGTGCGTCAATTCTGTGTAAATTGTAAAACAAATTAGGATCCAGCCGGGATGTTTTCTAACTCAAAAAGAATTTAAAGACAAAAATCCTGAAAGGATTGCACTTTGTGGAAAATTTGTTCGACTCGATTTCACCCTTTCCACGAAGTGCACTTTCCTTTTTTCAGGGTTAACTCGGTGAAAGGGTTGTTTACTCGAAAAGGGTTATACTAAGTGCACGTAAAAGCAGTCAGACATTTTTAAAAGTGACTTTCTAAAAATAATAAAACAATAAAAAAACGTTTCACTTCCTTGCTTTGTAAACCTTTCCTTCGCACACACCTCATTCCATACCTGCTTATTTTTGAATGCAATTTTATTGCAACTTTATTGCATCGGCTAAAGGTTGTAAAATGCATTTTCGATGTATTCTACGAATTGATTGGATAAGACGTTAATTAACTTTATTTATTTCGGAGTGTCCCAAAGTCGTTTTGTATTGCAATTTTATGTGAATTTAATCTTAACGAAATTTAAGCAAATTCAGCTGGACAATTTGGACAAAAAGGGATTTGTTGCCTTTCATCCAACCATGACACGAGTACAGAAGGGATTATTTTTGAAAGTGAAGACACTGTCTAAATTGAATATACCGAGGGCAGTGTCGTTTCGTCCTCAATATCCAATGGGGCGAACAAAAAATAATGTCATCGTCCCTCTATATTCGACAAAACTCAACTTTTCATACCATGGCAACTGGTTTGGGGCACAAATACAAAATGTACAAAAATGCTGTAACATAAAATTGTTATATATATTGCTTGTTTCCATTATATTGACGGAGACATTCGATTTCAGAATGCCAAATAAATATCGAATTGAATGGTTATTACATTTTTTGCCTTTCCATGTCAGTGCAATTTCCAGGGAATTGGGGATGAGGAAGTGGGGGGCTGAGAGAATGAAACGGAGTGTCTTGTCATACAGAAATACTTCTTTTTTTATATAATTCCACTTCTTACATTTATTTATTTTTCCTTCTTTTCTGTCTTTTTCGATTTTATTTCAACTCAACTGAATTGTATCTAACTGGGGACAATTTTCTGGGGATGATCCAAAGCTCTATACGGAAGTCACAACAGGTCACAGGTGCAATTGGATTTTTGTAATTTTCAAATTTACAATTTCCCCAAACTCCTTTGTTGTTTCAAGTGACCAAAACAGGGACACTTTTACTCTTGTAAAATTTTTAAAAATCAAATTTCCAAATTACCGAATTGCTTTAATCGTTCCGTGGTTTTCAGGATTCTCTATGAACTGGTTCGTGGACAACATGTATGGAAGTGCCTTGAATATTAGGTTAAATGTTGCTTACATCTTTTGAAATGAAAACAATTTTTCAGGAAGGAATATACATTTTCGAAAAATACGTCCTCAGGGACATCAACTAGGGAACATTTGCAAACATTCCCATGTCATTTTGCGCTTGAATAAATGATGAAAAAGGAAAGGCGGACAAAATACAATTCGGTCCTTTGGATTTTGAATCCCTTCCCAAGAATCCAGAGTCTCTGAAGAATTTCAATTTACAAAAATAAGGTAAAGTTGAACAAAATGACAAACCAAGGTGCGTTTCAAACAGACCTAGCACTTTCTATTCGTCCAAGGGTAAATGGCAAACTTCACTCTGATCTGGTTTGGTTGGAAAAATTCGGAAAAACTCAAGGGGATGCCTACTTCTGGTTAAGTATTAATTTGGTAGAACACAAGAGGAGCCGGGGAAAATGAAGGAAAAATGAAACTATTTGGCAACTAGCAACCGGGTAAATATTTGTTGTTGTTGTTATATTTGTTGTAGCTTTCATTTACTTTTTCAGGTTTTAAGGCACACTAACGTCCATTCATCTTCATTTGGTTCCCTCTTTTTGGTTACTTTTCTTAAGCTTTAATTAGAATTTAATTGGTCTTTTGGGGGTTGCATTATTCTGAAGCATTACAACATGTTTTTGGGGGATGGTTTTTCTTTCACTACCATTCACTTCCATTTAGTTAAGGCCCTAAGGTCAAGTTTTCTTGTATTTTCTAAAAATGTTTACGAAAAACAGTCGTAAAATGAAAATTTAGTTTAATAAACAAAATGGTTGCTCGTGGGTTTATTTTGTTTTTGAAAAAGCGCGTTTGGGTCTTTCAGCTTTTTTGGGACTTTCTTCGGGTTTTCCAGATGAAAGCAACATGTTGTTATTGTATCTCTTAAGAGGGTTGAACTTAAGAAAATTAAGTTATTGGCATTTGTTATGCAAAAATTCATCAGCTAACAGGGAACGTAATTAAATTTTAACACGCACTACTGGCATGTTGTTGGATCAAAAGGGTTTCTGGTGGAAACATCTGCTGAAAGAGGGATGAATATTATCGTGGAATGAAAACCAATTGCATTTTGGGGTAATTCAAATGTTTCCAGATGAAATTACCATTTCGCCGACGTTAATTACAAGTGCTTTTTGTTGCTGCTAGTTTTGGCGAATTTACTACTATGTAATGTCTTTAAGAAAGTAAAATGGACTTTCTTGTTTGAGAATTTCAAGAAATCAAGCAAGCCAGTTGATCAATTTGAATATTTGACAAATAAATTGACAATCAATTGATTGGGTTCTAAACTGTCACTTAAACACTAATAAGTTTGGAGTAGGACAACTAATTAGCACGACCTCCAATTGATTGGTCATTGATTGTAGCTGGTTAGAAAATTTCCTGTTTGTTGAATAACAAATTCATATTGATCCAATCACTCAATACAATCAATCGAAATTGAATCAACAAAAGTCGATAATGAAGCAGTTTTCATAAATTTCCCATTTGGTTTCGGCCTACACGTACGATTCTGCCTCACATTCATTTGAGGGATATGTTTATTTGAAGTTGAATTAGTGGCTGAACACCTACAAATCAAAGACATTCGTTAGATAAACAAACATTGCAACATATGACACGAAATTATTTCGATTTGTAAATATTACTTTCCGTAAAAACAAAAAGTCCATGTTTGGTTTGGAGTCGTAAATCCAGCGCCACTTATCCAAAGTGACAGCTGAAGGATTCCTTAAGACAAACTGTCTTGGATAACCAATAAAAGACGAGTTCCAAAGAGGTAAGAACTCGATTTTAGGGAAGATCTGGATGACAGACATTGCTGGATTCTGGATAATTTCAAAATTCAAGTCTTTCACAAATGGTACTTGAAGTTTTATGTGTTCACAGTCTATCCCATCAATTGGGAAAGTGCCTCAAAATATATTCCCTACTTTGATAGTGAAATTCCAAAGAAGGCACACATTCATCCACTTTTGTGGTTTTCAATTTCAGTTTTAAAGGACAAGAACGCAGTTCCACTTAAAGTTGAAACCAATCACAGACGATTCCTAATTGTCCATTTTGTCAAGTGTTGAATTCATTCCCTCACAAAATTTGTGTTGAAAAACATATTGTATTAAATGCGTTTCAGATAAAATAACCCTAATAACTCATTTTACTTAAGTGTCACAATATGAAAACCACAAGGAAGTTTGTTAAAATTTCAACTTGCTATAGGTACACCTAGAAATTAAATCACACCAGGTACAATGGAATTCAAGGAAAATCTTGTGCCACAAGTTGCTGGAAATGATCCCAATTCAAACACAAATAGAATCAAATCATAATTCATGATCCCTAAAGAATGTGAATCATGTGACATGGCACAGAAGGCAATTGGTAAATTGTTATTTTATATAATACGATCAAATTATCCCCGAAAGATTGAACAGAAGGTGGTGCAAAAGGTGTCAGAATGTGCCTGAATGTATCAGAATGTGTCAGAATGTGACTGAATGTGGTAAATTATCAGAAAAGCTTTCAATTAATGAATAAGGTCATACCAGTTGCTGTTGTCTCAACATATTTACCCAGTATTCATTAGGGAATGTTCCATTGCGTTTCTCGTTACATCAAAATAGGGAAAAATTATTGCCAACATTTTGTGATGAAATAAGAACGAATCAAAGATGTTTCTTGGGTGGAATACAGAATACAAAAAGTTTCATACACCTTAAGGCAAATATTTGTATCTCATAAATAGGCAATGGTGGTGGCATATGTAGCAACAGAGAGATCAATATTGGCTCATCTGAAACTACTTTGCACGCACAATTTCATATCATCCCCGGAGCTGTTCCTCTGTACCAAATACCTGAACCTACAGGCACGGAATATAAAAAAAATATATATATAATATTTTCTTCCACTTGTATCACCATCCCCCTTAATTTAATCCTGTTTCTAAGACCGTTCGTGTATCGTATGTTATGTTATATGATTGCTGGCAGGACTCGAAGGGATGGGGATGAAAAACTAGAAAAAAAGTAAAGAACACGTATAACATGAACCCGAACACGAAAACTACATAGTCATCGAATAAACTTTCCCTATTTCAGCAACAGCATGAAATAAGCACATCTCAACACAGTCGTCTATATGGAATACATGATGTCCTCGAGTACGTGTAGAGGGTTGGTAGGATGTTGAAAGGGTAACTAAAGATGGCGTAATACACACAACACAGGGTGTCCAATAACATCTTCCCTATTTCATGATGTACAATGTTTCTTGATGTTACATCTAGCTTGTCTCTATTTCTTTTCATCTTCATTTTTTCTTCATCTCCTCATCTCTGGAAACTTTGCCAATTTTAGGCATTCGCATTTGTCTCGATATTACCAACAATTTTGTAAGAAAACCTCATTTCATAACACGTTTGCAAAACTATACCTTTAGCTCTATGGAATTCATCTCAGTTGCTTATATTATATAATATAATGTAAAAAGATGTTGAATTACTAAATAAGTTTTCATGGTGGATGGTAATTTTTTTGGTGTTACATTTTCCTTTTGATTTATATTTGATTAAGGCACGTTCTGGTCCCTTATATCTTCTCACCCTTCTGGGTTTTCTTATTACGTTCAATATGATCCAATTTGCATTACTTTCAAGGCGCGAATGTTGAAATTTTCATTATGATTTGTCGATATATTCTCCCTATTTTCGTTAGGTACATGTGCTGTTATTAATCATTTTTGATGAATTATTTAGGTATAGAAGGAACTTCTTTTACGGAATGCATATGTTGGGGTTGTAACTTGAATTGGGAGTTAACACCCTTTTCACTCACTAAGTTCTTCTTTATGATTTACAATCCACACAACATTTCCCTGAAAGGGTTTCCTTCTGCAACATGACGCAAAGTAAATTCTTTTGGTGATACCAAATGAGTAAATTTAGGTAAATTAAAAAAATTGTTAATAATATAAAGAAAATATTAATTTATTGATTTGACTACCAATTCCTTCCAGGAAATTATTGAGCAGTTTGTCAATTTTTACATTTTCTAGAAATAAAAATTCACCTGTGGGATTTTCATGGAAATTCTTTGAATTCAAGTAATTCCAAATATTTTATTTTTGACGTTTTGTTAATAATAATAAGTTAAGAAATATTAAGTTTTCATACATAAAATGATTGAAAAGTTCGTCAATTTTAAGTTTTTTTGAGCTCAATTCGTGTTCCAAATTATTTCCATCTGGAATTTTCATACAAAAATGTTTTGTAAATAATTCAAAATGTTCAAAAGTAATTAATATGGAAGTGGAAATTTTGCATTGATTCCAACCAGTTCATTTCAAAATGATTTTCAACATTTCCATGACAGTGACTCAAAATGATTTCGAACAATTGCCCTTTGACCAACTGAAATTATGAAATTTTCAAATAAATAACTCAAATTGCTTGCTTCAAAATTTTGATTTATGGAAAATAAAATTTTAATTGATCTTTGTCTGGTAGACAATACCCAAAAATAGCAACAATCCCAAAGTGAATAATTGATTTTCATTTCCAAAAATCTCTCTGTAATATAAAATTTTTACGACTTTTTATTGGTTTATGTTTTTGACCACATTTTATTTTGTATTTTTTCACCAAAATAAACTGATTTTATGATCAGCAATCAAGTGCTATTCACATCGTCTTTAAGACAAATTCCAGTAGCAAGACGTTCATAATGGAAAATGTGTGGCTGATGGAGCTGTGTATTTTCAAATTGTTGAAATCGAACAAATTCAATATCTGCAAGACTTAATTAAACTATAAAAATAAAATAACGTTTTTGGAAATAGATAAAAATGTTATTATTTATTATGAAAATGTCTCAGCAATGACATATTGTAGCTCAAATTTTTATTGATCCAATCAAAAATTTTTTAAATTATTTACAGTGGAAAACCCTAAAGACAACATTTTTATTGAGATTGATGATCACCCTGTAAGGGAATAAGGACAAAAAGTTGAAGGATGAGCCGTGGAATCGCCGTCAAATAATGTAACTAACAGAAATCGAAACAAATTCTAGAAGAATTAAGAAAACACTTAGCACACGAAGCTGGGAAATCCTTTCGGAAGTTGCCTAGAAAATTTTTCAAATTTTTTGACATTCCAGGATTTAAATTCGTCACCCTCTAATTATATCCTTATTATAAAAACAGTCAAAAATGATTAGATATCCAAATAAAACTCAACAAACAATTTTTAAATAACCTGACAAAAGTTTGCTTTCTGTTGAAATTTGTGCCACATTTGCAATTTGAAAAAGGAGAAAATCTGCAAGGACATATCCTCATAATGTTGATATTTGCAATTAAGGACTGAATTCAAGTGAAGCAGGGACAATTCAATATTTGGCTAGAAAGCTTAATATTTCTTTGTTGAAGAAAAGTGTAGATATACCTAAGGGATAATAACGAGAAGATATGAGAGATAATAAGTTGTTCAAACTATAATACAAACTGGATAAAAATGTCCCTCATCCAGCTCATTGAATTTTGAGTAAGGAAAATCCCGATTAAACTCGAATTTGAATAATGAACGAATCAAAAATAATGAATCCCTCAAAAAATAATATTTACCCTCAAAGAAAAATTCGTCCTGAAATTTTCATCTTTGTAAATAAATCATTCCGGAAGTAGTACTTATTATGTAGAAAAGGGAAAAGCACATTATGGATGATGAATTATCCCTTATGCAAATTTGTATTAACATAATCCACCTCATGTGTTTTGTGCCGAATTCATCAGAATTCATCAGGATTCATCCAAATTTAGAAAATTCGGAATATTTAGTAAATTCGGCAAAATAAGCACAAATTCAGAAACATGAGCTAAAGCTCAAAATATTTGTTCATCAAACTTCAAAATGAGGACAAGTTTGGGGTGCAATTTTGCATAATTTCAATTTGAGGGATTTGTATACTTTTGCACAAGACAAGAATGTCATATTTGAATTAGGGAACAAAGTTGGGACAAAATTTGTTGAATTCAAATTGAATGGAAAAAAGGACAAAATTTGATTTAATATATTAAGGACAAATTTGAGGAGGAATTTTTTGAATTATTTCAGGAAACAGTTTTTAAAGAAAGTTTTTTGCAAATAAATATTTTAAAAAATAATTAATTTTGCAATCAAGATAACATTAATAACAACAAACATAGAGTTATGGATAATAGGGAACCACGTTCAATTAGAGGTTATTCGAAGCATGAAATTTATTCGAAATTGTCTTATCGTGTTTTCACCCGCTTAAACCACTTAATAACACTATTAGAAGGAATAACAAATGGTTATATGGAACGTTATCAGATTTGAAAAACGAATACAAAATTTTTATGACTAAATTTCAACTGCAAATGCTGAAAAGTTAGTAATAGTAGGATTACCGTGAATTTGTGCAACTTGTTGCCAACATACCAGACATGCACTTCATGTAATACAAATTTATCGAAAATAATAAAGTTAGTAAGTTATTAAGACAAGCAGTTATCAAGATCGAGATGGAGGATGATGCACGTTTGGATGAGAACAAAATGGACGTTGATGTGATAACGTATCGAAGATATTGCCATTTCTTTTGTGGTTTCTGTAGCTTCCCGGTTGATCCTTGCCGAGTACAGGACTATAAAGTGCGATAAAATACGTCAATCCTTGATAGGTAAATCTAGGGAATGCTAGGGGATAAAACCGTATCCGGGTTTTATGGTGTAAGGGATATACATGAATCGTGTATCACATATCTCTCGAATGTATCCTTTGCATGTCCTTGTTGTCACGACTGAATTGTGTATCCTTAAAAATTTATCGTTCTTTGGGTGACATTTTTCTTTTTGTTATATTCGGAAAATTATGTCCTTTCCAGAGGTGATAAACTGCTTAAAGCTACTGTCATGATCCTTTCGCATGTCGTTTGCTTTAGCTTCGGGGTATTTTTGAGTGGCATCCAAATGGGGTATGTCCTGTTTAAGGGTGATATTCGGAAAGTACTTTAAAAAAAAATTCAAATTCTGAAATGAGGAAGAAAATTTCTAAAATCGAAAATGAAAATTTGAAAAATTCCAAAAAGCAGAAAATGTTGGCACACGACACAAATGAAAGTCCAATAAGTTTGAAGAGCTTATAAAGCTCAAAATCACATTAGAGCTTTTGGCGCTTCTTTTGAAATTGTGATATCGAAGTGTTTCTTTCTCAATGTGTTTGTTGAGTTTTTGGGCTATAACTCATAAACGAATACCAAGAAACTAGTTTTAATAATATTATAACATGAAGAAAATCTTTCTGTACGTTTTTCATTCCTTTCCTTTAAAGGAAAAAGCGTGGATTATTTGTAATTTTTGTAAAACTTCTTTACGATGAATTCCAAAGCGTCCGAAATTATTAATTTTAAAATAATTTGCACCCGTCGGGATCAATTCGGAAGGTTATCTAACAAAGTTTGACTTTCAATTTCCTTCATCTTAACATTCATTTTCAAAATTTACGATACATTTTTCAAACTAATTAAAACGCTTTTTCAAATATGTCCCACTCGAGAGCGGATCAATGATCTACTAAAGTTTGTTATAAGCTTAAGAAATGTTTAAAATTACGAATTTTAATAAAGACACTTTTATTTATATCCAAACTGCCAACTTAGGCTCATGAAACATTTATTCGATGGTCGTTTCAAGAAACAAATTCAACACTTTACGAGCATTAATTTCTTATAAAACTCATAAAATATCCTTAAAATCACAATTTTACACGACAAGCATAATGATTACAAGCACAACAAGGACAATTCGAAATTCCCCCAACAAATATTCATTGACCCGATTCAGTTCGATTTTCTTAGAATTTTTTAAAATTTTGTATTCGATAAAAAATGAACTCCTCCGCCATTTCGAAATTCAACACAACCTGTGTCTCATTTGAATGCAACCTCAGCACCTTGGGAAGGTGTGAATCACATCAAATGCATATTTAATTCAGTTCATTGATATGCATTCGATTTTCGATTGGTCGAAATGGTTTCCTGTAATTTATAGGCATCATGTCTGGAGTTAAACAAATAATTTAGTTAGTGTGACTTAATTTCGAGTACTAAACGCTTTGATTTTGGTCTGGAAAAACGACTTTTTAAAGAAGCTATTCAGACGTTTGAAGGACGCCGACACGTTTGACACGTTTTAAATCCAATAAAAATGGCGCTCGCACGAAAATTACACTTTTAAATTGAAATTAACCTGGTAATTGTCGAATTGTAGCACGTCAGGACAAGTTTGAACTGTTAATGACTGAACTTTTCTATAAAAATGTTCCGACACAGACGAGTTTTCATGTTAGGTACCTTCTGTTCGTTTGGGCGTTTTGAATCAAAGAAACTCACCGTGGTTCCTCAAGGGATGAATCTGATGTCGACCAATTGGTTTTGTGGAACTTTCTTCCATTTTACCTGTCCAAAATTGGTCGTTTTCACAAATTCTTTTCACGACTTACAGACTTTCTTTCAGAGGAAGAATGTATTTTGGTGAAATTCAAAATTTCTCAAAATAAATAATTCCAATCCATTTCGTCGTCATCAAGATATAAGTGATATAATATCCAACTGAAGGAACACATAAACACCTCATATTCACATATTCGCTTAAAAGGGAAAATAGGGAAACATATTTCATGATCCATATCAAATCCATTTATTTAAACAAATAATTTTTTCTTAAATAAAATTAGCATTTTTGTGTAATTTGGAAAATTTCTTCTCAAAGCGCGAAATTTCAAATGTAAATTTTCGAAATATTCAAATGCAAATTATATTTTCGAGGGATGGAACGTGAGTTTTATACGAAATTCAGTTAAAGTTCTAATTTGTCGCGTTTTATATAATAGGTGAAGAAGGTATGGAGACACTTCAGAACCATTTCGTGCGGATGAAAAGACAAACATCTCGGTGGAATTATTCAAATTACGTTTGCCAATTATGCACGGATTACACAAATGCATTTGCTTCATTCCCATTTGTGTTTAGTGTAATTGTACCCGGGCAATCCTGTGGAACGTTGTCTCGTATTTTGTGGAATCACTTCCGTTTCAAAACGAGGTGTTTCCGAATCAAATCGAGACTTGACAATTGCGCCAATCCTGATTTTGATCCTTTTATTCAAAATGTTTTCATGAGCCAAATCAATTTTCATCCGGGAAAATTGTCTCAAGCACACAATAAACAATCCAACTTGAATGGAAACAATTTTACGATAATGTCCTTGTACACATGATTAAGGGATGCTATTGTCTATAATTTTTAGAATAACCAAAATACACGCACAACCCCTTAATTTTGACTACGCCATTTTCTATTTTCCATTATCCAGAAGGGAACTTGTTTATTTTCGCATTTTCCAAACCACAGAACATTTCAAATGTACCTAACCGGTCCGGGAAAACTTTCTTCATTCTTCATGTACTTGTTGTTGTTTTTGTTATCCTGTTCGATTAAATTGTTTTGTGTCATGACACTGTGACACCAAATGTGTGTGACTCCTGTTACTCATTTCAACCCCTATTTGCTGCACTAATGGCGGTTGAAACGAATTCGTGAAATCCAAGATTCCTTCATGTCCTGCTCCATGAATACCCATTAACTCATACTTAACAATTCTTGTGGTTACCAAGTGTATAGAGAAGAACGTAGAAAATCATGCAAGTTTCCATTACTAGGGATTGATGAAGTTCAGGTCATTCTTATTAGACTGAGAGGCAATTTCCGATCGGAAGTTGACTAAATTTGGAAAAGTTTTGATTGGGAAACATGTGATTGACTGTTTTCTGGCAATGATCCCTTCAGACATAACTTTGTAATTGGACAAACTCCAACTGCAACTTCAGAAAATTGAAGGAAACTTTGCTTATATTTCCATTCGTCAAAATTGCCTGTTTTGGAGTTTAACAAGATGGCGTCGTTCTTTGATAAGTAGGTACAAGAATTCAAGGACAATTTATTCCCTACGAAATGCAGGCTTCAAGTTCCACGGGTTTTGTCGGGAAATATGTCCCTGAATCATCCTACTCGGCTTATTCCTTGTAAAAATGAAATTTTTGAAATTTAGTGTCTGATTATGTATTCCAGGATTCTAGGTTTCTAAAGGATCAAGGTGCTATGGGCAAATTTCTTGTTTCTAGCACACAATTGCGGAACAAAATTTACCTTCAAATGAATAGAAAGGCGACAATTGAGTAAGAAGGATCGATCTACGATCAGCAGGATTTCTGATTGAGGAAATTTTGCTGAATTTTAATCAAAGACACGAACCAGTATGAATGCAAGCTGATCCTCGCTACAGGATGATTCTGAAGTCGATTTCATATTTTAGTTTATTTAATAACAATCATTAGAAAATGAAAATTAATTTTTGAATTTAATTAAAATCATTAACATGTGATCATAGAAATAAATTTTTATTAATTTTCAATTAAAAATAGTTTTCATATCACTTCAGCAAGAAATTTCAAGAATTTTAATGGTTCCTCATGACATTTCGTTTAGGGATCAAGGAAAATTATGAATTATAAAATTGTGATAAATTTAAAGACTTAAGAAGCAACAAATCATCACGGTTTTCCGGATTTTGAACATTTTATACACTTTTCGCAGTCAAACTGGAATTTTAAGCAATTTTCCACTTCGAAACCGCGTCTTTGCATAAATTAACATTTGTTATCGTTTGAAGTTGTTTCGGACGCGAAAACTGACCACCGAGAAACTGGATTTGTTGGCAAACATTTTGAATTTACCAATTTTAACCGTTTCTTGTAATAATTTACGCGTTACACAAGAAGACATGGAAGCAGCAACATAAATTGTTTAACGAAAAATTTACTTACACTCTGGTCTGGTAAAAGTGTCATCTCGGAGGAGGTTCTGAAATCACAGAATAAGAAAATTTGAATATTCTACAATCAGAAAAACAAGATTTCATAAATTTTCATAGGTTATGAACTGGACAGTGGCCCTAAGAATCATTATTTAGAGTTAATATAAGATAACAAAATTTATTTGGAAATCTCTTTAAACTTTGACCTGGCAGCACTAAATTCCTTATTTCATAATAATATTTTTAAATATTATCATAAGTCAAAAGCGTAGCTTTTAGAATTCACGAAATGAACAGAAATTGTTTAATAATTAATTGAAATATAGAGGATTCTTCAATTTCCAGAAGGAACCCGATGCACTTGAATGATTTTCATAATAAAGCATATGAGACAATTTGAAATCTGTACCCCGATTTAAGCTGTAATTAAACTCTGATTAATCACTTGATAAATAATATTATTTTCACGCCTTTAAAAACGAATAAAAACCAGAAGAAAAAATATAATAGAAGGAAAACATTCATTGCATGCCACAACCAAATAACAATAATTTATCCTCGGAAAATGGAAAATTCACTAAATTATAGTTTTCGTGTGTGACTTAAGGGTATATATTTTCATTCTCTCGAAAATTGTCAAGGTTCAACCAAAAATAGGCACCACAACAAAAATTTACAGAAGGTATATGCCGAGCTGGGTTGATAACGAATCAAGTTGAGTATAGAAATAATTTTTTTCCTTATAAATACACAAAGCTATTAACGTAAATTATTAGTAATAATAAAGAAAAAAGAACCATCAACGAATTGTTAATAAATTATCAAATATTATTACCAATAGTTGATGGGTTTTTGTGTTATTCAAATTGTGGATATTCTCGTTTGGGTATCCACTCGTTTTTTGGGGACTGGATTTGGTTACAGACGCTACAGGGTTACATAGAGACTAAAGTTTTTTTAGTAATTTTTAATTAATAACTTCGACGGAGAAATATGCGTTTTCGTTATTTCTCAATTTACAATCACGTCTTTTAAATGATACTCGAATCGTTTCATCTCCAGAAACAGATGAATGGGAATGGGGTTTCTTAAGATGTCTTAAACAAATTTTCAACGCTTCAAATTGTCTTTATTGGAGGAGCACGCACATCTGGCTGGGTTTTGATGAAGATGATATGTGGATATTAATTTCACGTGATTCAAGCGGTCTCACCGACGGTCAAGCTATACCTAATATTATCCGTAAATTTCTGCAATATAAAATAACCTAGTATAATTGACTTTTGAGTCACTGGTTTTCCGCACCTTCTTCAATTATTTACAATTTGCTTCTGCAATTTATCAATTTCAACAAAAACCAAATTTGTAATTACTTTGCAACTATGGAAATCTTCAGTTTTGTTAATAAAATCTTGGACCTATATATAATTATAGTTATATAACTATAAAAGGAAATTTAGATGAACATTTACTTAAAAGCAGATTCATAAAAAGGATAAAAGTGATATAAAGATGATGAGTTTCTAATGTTTTAAACTTTTATTCAAAATTCATAAATTAAAAATTAATAAATTTTTTCCTTCAGAAGAATTCAAATGATTCCACTCCAGGAACTAAATGGCAAAAGTCCTTTCACAGGACAAATCCATACAAATGTCCTTCAGGGGAACCGCCCAGTTCTGGTTTATTCATGTTACGAACGAAATTAGGAAGAAATTATGTAATAAAAATGTTAGAAAAATGATTTTAATTAATTTTTGCGAATTTCCGCTTTAAAAAACTCTAGAAATTTAAATTAAATTAAATAATTTATCAAACAAATTGAAAATAGTTTCCTTCAATACAATTTTAGTACTAGCGTAGTCATCTAGGAACAACTTTTTACAACTCTAAATTCTGCCAGCATCCAACAGATGTCAGGCAAAAGTGTTTGTGGAAAATTTAGTTTGTTAATGGTTGAGCGAGAGGCAAGTACTCTCATCGTTCTCTTTGTTACTCACACTAGCGTTTCTCCTCTCTTAAAAAATCGATAGAAATTTCCCATTCAACTGAGGAAAAGTTTGAAATTTTGTGGCCCCTTCACCAAAGTGATTATGTGTGTGTGGAGCTGCACTAATCCTAACAAATTTGGATCAACTAACACTAACTAACAACACACTGTTCTGTGATTGGTCGATTTCCGAAGCGACTGATGGCGCTTTGAGGTACTCGGTGGTAACTGTACATGGCGGCCATGTTCGAAAAGGTGTGGTCCACCGGATGACGACAATTCGCTCGATCTGGCCATGCGCGCGACTACACTGAACGCGGGAAACTGTCACAGTGTTCGCATAATGGTTGCTACTGACTCCATCTTGAATTTGTGTGAGTTGAACACGTGTTTGCTTGTGTTGAGGCAGAAAATAATTTATTTTCATACAGAATTTGCGCAATTTCCATCTCGAATTTCTGGTTTCCAGAATTGAAGCAACTTTTGAAAAATCCAGTCGCAGAAATTCTGAAACTTGGTTTGGAAAATGAAATTCTGGTTTTGAATAACCACAAGTCGGTGGAATCCGTAAAGAAACTCGAAACCTGAAACGGCGTGTCCTGTTTCGTCTAGCCTAAATGCTTCTCTCATTCGAATCCCTTGTCCCTGTGTCCCTTGCAGTCTTCAGGAGGACATAAATCAAACCCGGACAGACAAGGGTATCGTTTTTTCCCATTTTCGTGTTGTCTGATCTTCCACTCAAAAATTTATTACCGTTTCTTCTGATTAACCAGGCATCTTGGTGTTTTGGAATCTTCAGGAAATTCGAGGATACCTTCATTTTGTGCTAGTCTCCAAAATGCTTTTACTTTTCAACACAGAGCGAAAAAAATTGATTTCGCTTCAAAATTTTTTAACATTTTACGATCAAGTCATTATCGTCTAGTCACAATCAAAACGAAATAACAATCATTTTAAGAGTCTAATAAACCATTTTGCAGTCTGTTAACAATACCCCATAAAATAACACTTCCATCATGTATATCGCATTTATCATATACGAGCTTTGGCGCTTTAGTGCCATACACGAAGAAGTACCTTTTAAAAGTAACCGCCGAATTGAGCAATATTCGTCACTTGAAGTTTTGTTGGTAAATTTTAACAAGCATTCCATGGTGTGTTTTGTTCGGTTTTATTGTTTCAACTCGAAACTACATGTTATACACAACAAAATGTTTATAAAGTCATAAAAAACTATTTAAATAAAAATCAAAACTTTTTTGATGGATTAAGAAACTATAAAAATTCGCAAAAGTACGACATGATTAAATAAAACTTCCGATCGTTAAAAAAAATTTTCATTTTAAACATAAAAATTGAATGACAATTAGTTTTATTAGCACAACAAACTATAAAACAAATAAATATAAAAATATCAGGGAAATTATTATGGAAAACTTTATGGTTAATTCAACTTATGAAGTGAGACTTTTGAGGTGCAAGTTTTATGGATTTTAAATTGACGAAAATTTAACATTTGCTTCTGATTTTATGATAGCCAAGTCACGTATGTGGAATTTGAGGAATTTTTAACTTTTTGCTCTTCAATTTTAACGATTTTGAGGAGATGATTGACAATTTTGTTCAATAGTAGCGCGTTTAATAGATGAATCTATTGTTTTTGATCATATAAACTGGTTCGAAACCGAGCCTTGTCTTAAAACGAATCAGTGATAAGTGAATATTAATTAAAATAACTTTTGACTAGCAATTTGAAAGTCAAATGAAGATTATCTTTCCTCAGAACGTTTTTGTGAGAACACTACTTTGGTGAATTTATTTATATTATTTTTGACGGCGGTATATTGCATTACCTATTTAAAAATTTGTTTCTCAGTGTTGATACAGATTTTGCACTTTTTCGAAGTAATAAAGTCATAATTTTTATTGGGTTACATATTTTCTACTTTATTCGTCTTGTTTAAATTTTTCTCAAAATGTGGAAAAAATTAAAATCCACCTATATGTAAGACAACGAGTGGAAATTATATAAGTTTTCATAAAAATGTGGTCTAATTCATTAATAATGAACCAATTCCTTTTTGGTTCATTGCATTCGAACGATTAGAACCTGAGATATTTGTTGTGCCGAATCAATAACCATACCAACCAATGCGAACATTTTTCTATTCCGAAATGAATTGAAACCGGTGTATGGCGATATGCCGACAGGCACCGTTACAAAAATGTCTATACTGTTTCCCCTACTTTCGAATTTCTGAATTGAATTTTGAGGGAATAATTCTGTGATGTTAAGTAACGTATTTTATGTAACCAATCGATTTCCCACATACATTCACTCATGGATGAGTATCGCATGGATATTGCTTAAAATAATTATTTGTCGGGGTAAAGCAACTCATGAATGAAAACGTAAAGAAATTTAAAATCCTCCGAATCACCCTGTACTAATTCCCACGCTTCCATCCACTTCCGTTCCACGTGGCTCAGTTTGTTTGTATTCAAATCGTTGATTATTTACAATCGTAAAAATTTTCATTGCTTTTCGCCACCACCACACGGCATCGCATCACACCGCATAGCATCGCACACGACAGAAAGTAATAAAAAACCCGTACCGGACCATACCCCAATGTCAAGAGCAGTTAATGTTTATGCCTCACCGTACACATTCCGCCCGTGTCCCCTGTTCCATTGACATTGGAATCAACTTAGCAGAAGCATTGCAACAGCATCGAGGCGAGAATTATCAATGAAATTGTTTTATGTTCGTTTAATTATTTGTAATTACAACAATGCGAACATCTCGTTCCTGATTGGTGGTTTTGCGGTATTGATTGATTTGCCAATTACAGCTGATAATTACTGGAAATTAATTGCGTTAAAAATCGCGAATATCGTTTCGTAATGCTGTTATCTGTTTTACGGTCGATTTGAATCAATTTTAGGAGCGTCGGCGATGTTTATTCGGATATTTTATAGCGAAAGCGTGCTTGATGAATTGATTTTAATAGTTAATAACAGTATGATTGTGGCTGAATCGACTCAACGTCACGACAATCAATTAATCATGTGCGATTTTGACTTTACGTTATCATATTGTGAGTAGGTACCTATACCCACTTCTGGTTTATGCTCGTTAAAATGCCAACGAATTTGTGGAGCAGGAAAATTTTGTTTTAGTGCAGGATAGGGGGGAAAATAAAAATCACCAAAACATCTGGGGGCCAGTCAGCCAACCAGTCAACCAGCCACTGTCTGGATGTATTACGTTCGGTTGTAAAAGGTCATAAAGTCGGTATTTATGAATGGAAAAAGAGTTGGTTTTATTGCTCAACGTTTTATTGTCTATTTGACAAGGTCGTCTCTGTACACACGGTTTTATGTATAAAAGTAAACACACCTTCATGGGGATGCACATATATATAAATGTTATACACTTTGAGTTATAGACATAAAACTCCATAAAGCTTTCACGTGTGAGGGACTTCTGACGTGAAGTTATTTGAGTCGTTTTTTTGTAACAGTTCATTGCCTTGTACCTTCTCAGGTGACTTACTGCTCGTTATGTCTCATAAAAATTATGTAACCCAGCACCACGTTTTTGTGGCGTTCAACCATAAAACTGATGAGGTGTTATGTATTGGTGACTGCGACTGGAAGAGTTTCTATAGTAGGTATACTTCATGCATACAATCTTGAATCTTTGAAAATATCTTTCACTTCACGAAAAGCAGCAGATGTTTTCCTCTACAGAGACGCCACTAATTTTGCAAATTAATTAAACAACGTTTAGCCTACGAGTAAATGTAACAAGAGTGTACCAAAGAGAACTCAATTAGTCTGGAAATGTCTTGAAACGTCTTGAAACGTCTTGAAAGCAAAACAAGTAGAAGTAATTAAAAGACCACCATATCAAGAAAATCGTGAAAGACTTGGAGTTAATTAAAACATAATTTTAATAAAAGACAGCAGAAATTTTAATTTGTAAGAAGGAGCATAAATTCCACGGTAATGAGTCGTTGGTTTCGGTTAGTGGTTACTGGTTACCATGTGCCATGACATTTCAACCTGATGCTCAAGAAACAAGTGAGAAATGGAATCTGTCTTTTATTTTAATAAGATGAAATGTAATAAAACAAAATGTTAATTAAGAATTGCATACCTGTGGAAGGAGACAAATGAAGACGTTCTGGCAAATATTTGTGGTCATTTGATTACAACACAATACAAATTGAAGAATGCCATCATAATTCTTGAACAGAATTCCTTAAATTGCTTTCCACATTTGTTTACCATAGAAAATAGTGAATGCTGTAAGTACGCATCTGGTTATTGTAATTCAGAATCCAATTTAGCTCAATTCTCGAAAGAGAAACCCTCTGTCATGAGAATTTTATCAATTTCGTGTAGGAGAATCACCGAAATTGCGTTTCTAGGGATTCATTTGGTGTCGCTTCAAGTAAATACGAAAATCTCTATTGACTATACTACGAATTGTGTATTACTCAGAACGTATTACTAAAGCATTGTCAATATTGCACTATCAACGTATCTATTGGGATATTGACAAAAACATCTTTGTCTCATTCGTTTTCTTCAATTTTCTTGTTGTTCTTCGTGTATTTGAGGAATCAGTGGAACCCTTGATTTGTCCGGGAAACAAATCTAATCGAAAAATTTCGAACTAACATCACGTAAGCAATCGCTCTGTTTAGTTTATTCATCAACCATTTTGTCTAAATAGGGAAGGTTGAACAAAGAAATTCATCTAGAAATCTGTTGGCATCCATCCAAAGTACAACCCTTTGAGGGAATCAATGTCAACAAATTCTGGACACATGCACATACATCACATTCTTTGGGGTTCTAAATAAATAACAAGAGAATGGAATCGATTCAAATTTTCGAAATGCTTTTCTCAATTTCAAGACGCCATCATCAGTCCCAAAATAAATTTTCCCTAATAGCTGCACTCTGGACTTTCAAGTTGAATACGAAATTTTTCGGTAACTTACTCACTTGTCAATTTTAATTGAAATGCAATTGAAAAATGGCGACAATCAACTCGCTGGGCATCCAAGTTAATTATATGATAATTTTCAGAAACTTGATGGTTTTCCAATTTGATTTGAAATGCAATTACAAAATGGCGATTTCAAAAATTATATATATGTGGATTTTCAACACTTTGGACATTTCCCGGAAGTGTTTCCCGAAACTTGTTTTCTGGACAATTTCAATTGAACATCAACTTCAAAATGGCGTCGTCAGAGTATGTGTACACGTGGACTTAAGAATGCATGTCATGAAAATTAAAAACACAAATGGAAAACTGACCAATAATTTATGACACATGGATTCCAGTGAATTTTCATTAGAAAACAGGTACAGGCTGAAGTCTAAATAGGGAAAGAACACGCACGTTTGGACAATATTTTAGTTGTGCTTCTAAATATGCAAATTAAAATCGAACATGCAGTCAGAATTGAAAAGTCCACTTCGTTTCGTTTCCAATTGAGATAAGGTAACCACAAATGTCAGGTTGGCAAAAGTCTTTAGTCTTAAGTGCGGTTGGAATAAATTAAGGTTGAAATGTTTGGGTTTGTCCGGTTTGGAGGTTTTTGCATTTTCAAATGAGGGAAATAAATTGTCCGACGTCCATTTTGGATGTGTTTCTTGTTTGTTTATGAGACGGTTCTGTGAGATGGAGTCAGAATGGAGTCAGGGCATCAAATTTGACGCAGCATAAAGGACGAGAAAGTGAAGAAGTTTGACAAGTTCAACCCTTGTTGAAGGGAAATTCTTAATTCCATTTTGAAATTCATGTTTGAAGTGTTCTTAAAAATTCATGGTGGAAAAGCAATCTGGATGCATTTTAAACGGAACATGCACCATCCATTAGTGGAGGAATGAGGGACTGTGAGTTGTGGCCAAAAATCTCGGCGGATTATAAATTTTTTTCCCTTGAGGGCAACCCCCTCACATCGAGTCTGGAAAAGTTTTCAAATTGAGAAAACTAAGAAACCATCAACACTTCAAGGTAAAGTTTAAAACTCACCCCATTGCAAGCAACAGGGCGACAAGAATCCCTCGTTACTAACTGATGAAACTTTGTTAGAGTTTTGAATTATGCTCCAAGCAAACTCGTTCGAGTCGATGGAGCATCTATCTGAATATTTGAAGTAGATGGGGAGCCGATTAGATGTGAAACAAGTTCAACAATTTGCCATTTTCCGAATAGGGGGAGTGTGGCTAATGGAAGCCATTTTCTCGGTATTGAATTGATCCCTCTTCTTCGATAAGGGTAAGTTAGGTTTGATGAAAGGTTTCTGAAAGGTTAGGGTTGTTCTTTGTTAGAAGGTTTCTTAGCTATCGATAATTATCGTTCATTGTACGGAAGAGATTTTTGTCTTGTCTCGATTATGAGTTTCTATCAAAAGATAAGCTCCTTTTTGGCTCGATGGGGCTTTCGTAGGCTTATAGTGGAATTTTGGAAGTCTTCCTGCACTGGATTAGTGCTGCCAATGTGTTCTTGATTTCATGCAAATTTGCATAATGCTTTTCAATTCTTATGCTGCTCGACGAATCCTCAAAATCTCATTCAGAGAGGGATTATCCTTAAATGCTTTCGCCAACTGTTGCAGATTTGTTCCTCATTTAATTTTGACATGAATTCCATTCATTTCTTTACTTTTTTGGAGATTTAATGCAATCCAAAAGAATCAATTCTATAAGTCCTCCAATTTCGAGCAGAACTGTATGAAACACGAAGCACTTTTCCAAGATATTTCCTTAGCTGAATCCCACAAGATCGTTTGATCGAGGCAAGGAAAAGCATCACCAAATTTTGTAAAATTTAAAGGATTCAAAATAAAATGGCAGCCAGCCGGTACCAACACGTCGCTCTACCTTCACGGTGTCCTGACTGTGTGACTTACCCCGATCTGCAGGGGTAAATTTCCCTTGCACACACTGCCAAATCTGGCAAATATCCCTCGTCACGGACAAAGGACACGCCAAAGGAGGTGTTCCAACCCAGTCAAGATGGCCGACCATCTGTAACATCTCGACGCATGTGCAGATCGTTCAGGTAGAAAGACGATTAATATGACTTGCTTTAAAAAAAAGGACGAAAATTGTCATGCGCGTCGTTTGATTTCTGTGCCATCTTGCGATTCCAACCGTCAATGATACCCGATTGTGGCGGGGCCTTTTTATAGAAAACATTTTGCCAAACAGCTGCAATGCAGAAACTGCAAGATCGTATCATGTCGCAGAATGGCGATCACCTGCACGCGAAACTCACATTTGAATTCCGGATTGGGTTGAGCTAATTGGGGATATTTTATCACCAGTCTTATGACTTCAATCGTAATCTGAACATCTCCATTGAGTAGAAATACCTCCAAAATATTGAACGTCTGGGATCATACGAAATGCCACCTTGTAAGGCGATCTTGATGGGAAAAAGTACAGAATTCAGACTCTTACCAGGTTTCTTCATTTTCGTTCTTCGTACCAAAACACTTTGAAACAAATGCACCAAATCACATTAAACACTTTGCACCAGAAAACAACCAAAGATCACGAAATAATTTTTCATTAAAGAAAACACATTCTGTAAAGGGACACTCAAACGCGACTGCATTCTGCCTAAAACCAGGAAAAGAAATTTTACCAAAAATCAATGTCCTTGCAATTCAAAATGTTTACGACTTTTAACCCTTCATCAAGATGTCCTTCAAGGATAACGACGAGAATTGCTTAAGGACATCTTTTAATGACTCTCACTTTTTGTTACATCATAGTAAAAGTGCTTTATTGCATCCTTGCACTAAAATTTATTACCACGATGTCCTTAAGCCTTTCAGGCACATGAAGGTGTTTCTGTTTTGACGCGAGGCCAACCATAGTCTTGTGGTGTCGCTTAAATGCATTTCCTGGTGTTAACCCTTTATCCTTGATCCTTTCTCGAGTTTTTCATCGAACTCTTTTCGGGGATTTGGTTATGGGCCATTAAAAATATATTTTTGTCCTTTAAGGGAATTTCAACGGATTTGGCATTGAGACTTGCAGTCACGTAACCAGGAAATGTTTTAAATCAACTAAAAATAAATTTCTTCTTCCTCAAAGACATTTGGTTTTCTCTAGAAACACTTCATTGTCGCCACAACGTCTTCTTTGTGTTTTCATTTGCATCACAAATTCCTCAGAACGCTCAGTTGATCCACAGCACTGACCAATTCAACGGAAATCGTCGTTATGGTAATAAACATAATTTTCTATGGAATAATTTAAGAAAACCTTGGGCCAGTGCTGTTCTATGGACCGCAGCTCTATAGCACGAACGACTAAAAACGGACAAGTGGGTAAAGTGAAATTAGTGAGAGTGGACACATGACTTATTTCACTAGAGAAGCAGCACCTAATTCAGGTAGGTTCACTGGACCTCCACCATTGCTTCGAAAATGGCATAGAAATAGCGTGAAATTGAGAAGGTTTCTGAGTAGAAATCCTTGATAGTGTGTAGCTCGCAGTGAGTATCGTGCAACTTTTACCTAATTTAGGTACAGTGTATTGGCTTCAATTTGCGGCACGTAGCGTGGATTTGTGTAATTTATGCAGAAGACGATTTTAAGAAACATACAAGAAAAAGTTTCGTAATCCATGCATCTATACATTGCGAATCATCAACATTGTGTTGAGCGAAGGTAGAAGGTATGAGTATGAAAAAGGGTTGAATAAATTTTCAAGAAACACAACTCGTCAGCTGAGTTTAGTTATTCGTTGTCACATAAAAAAGAATAAAAACAAAAATATAGGTATTATTAGATTTCAAGACGTCGACGACGATGTAGAGACTTTCAACGTTGCTACATCACGATTTCGTTTTGCTGAGATGAATGTTGAAGTCGAAGCTAGTTTGAAGATGTAATATACGAAAGTGTATAGCCTTTAAGTGGAAACCACACCAGGCATCTGGTAACTGAACAACGTACCCTCTAATACACATCGATGACAATGAAATTCCTGTCGCGTTTCACTCTAATAGGGAGTTTTAGTAAATGCTTGCAGTTTCAGCGTTATTCGGGAATAAAGCCAGGTAGAAACGAAATAACAAAACAAAATTTATCCCAACACACAAATATAGGTACATCTTATAGAAGTTATTGTGTTTTTCGTTATGAGGATATGTCTCCACCAAAGGGTGGCACCGAATATGTTTCAAATTTAGAATTCCAAACACCACAAAACTATAGGGAACGTCTTAAAGAAAACCGATTTGTGGAACAATTCTTTCATGAATTTTATGCAAACTATCATTCCACTAAAAGACAAATAAATTCACGTATTTTATGAAGCTTTTGCATTACAGGGTGATTACAAACGAGTTTTAATTTAAATTTATTTTTTATTTCACATTCTTTTATAATTGATCCAACACAAACTCCTGTTCTGCGGGCTTGACATTTTCTTATTTACGGAAAATATATTTTTAAATGACACATAAATAGCTAAATTTACTGGTAATAACTGAATTAAATTTAATAACATATTGGTAATAAATATTATTTGAAATTATCTTTCATTTCGAAATGCACGCGAATTGTGCATGTGGTTGAGTTCAATGGTCGTTTGTGTGGTTTTGGATTTAGTTTCTTGAAAAGTTTTTAATTAAAAAACACGTGTAATTTACTTGGGAATGTCACAAACTATTACACGTGTGACGTGTCTCCTTAAGATTCTTCAGGTTTCTTCAAATGTTTCTTGAACGTTTCCTTAAAAGTATTTATGTTCTGATTGAATTTTGTGTCTTTGAAGCAGTTAATCTGTAAGTTAAAAGGTGAATAATTTATCAAGACAACTTTCTTACATGACTTTAATACCAGTCTATAAGTGCGATTGAAAGTTATGACCTCAGGATACTTTCATTGTTAACCACGTCAACAGCTGTCGTGCAGTTAAATCACGTTTTTAAAGGTGTGTTCTCACTTGACCATAAATATCTTTTAACGACATGTTGATCTATAGAGTATCCCCTAGAAAACGTTGAGATTCAAATGCTTTTCACGTACCTACATGACGTGTATTTTGTCTGGACATAAATTACGTTCCCCATTTGTGGACACATGTCTTCCAATTGAAGACAATTTCGTTCCCTCAATTAGGTGGATACAAAGTTTCTTAAAGGAATCTTTCCTTAAATGAAAAACTTGAATGTGTCCTTTGCGATTTCCTTGCGAAACCGTCAAATGGAATTTCAAATTGACTTCCGGCCTTCAGTCATAGACGAATTTTTTAATTTGGACAAGAGTCACAGAATTAGCACTAGCAGAAAATTACTCAAAACTTTTTTTTCCCAAAGAATACGAAATGAATTCCATATACCACATCCCCCACGAATATTATGTTGCCTCATTCTGGAACATGCCAACTCAACATCTTCTATTCGTTCACCTTCAACCCTGGGGTTAGTCGAGTTATAGTGGGTTTTGTGGGGTTACCCTTTCCATTCTCATTTCTTATTTTTTTGTGTAATTTTCTCAGCTAGAAATACTTTCATCTTGAAACAGCATCCATCCTTGGAGACATATCAACAAGATACAAGATACAAGAACGTCATTTTTCCTCGGTTTCCCGCTTGTTTATCAAGATGGAAACCACCAGGACATAGTGATGTCCCTTTGAAGGTTGTTGGTTCGTTGATTCCATCCCCGTCAGCATCCCTGCATCACTTCAATGATGTTTTTTTGAGTTCTTTCTACTATTATTGGATGATTTATTTTAAATAATGTAAAATTATGCATCCTGATACGAATTTTTCCGCACATTCCAAACGATGGCATATTGGGAAAATGTCACGGAAATTCAAGCAAGCAATCAACCACTAGACGGTATTCAATTTGTTTTTTTGTTTGTTTAAACAGATTGTGTGCATCGTATCCTGAAGGATAAGACCAGAGGTTGAAGGTATTCCTAGCATGCATTATCCTTATTTCTATCTGGAAGCAGTCATCCTCGTCGTCTTGACTGTAGTCATCTTGTGCAATGTGTATGGAAATGTCATGTAGATACCTTTAGAAAAATGTCACAGAACAAACATTCTTCGTTCCTGGTATTTTCCACAATGGTTAAACGGATATTTGTATGCAAATTGGAAAAAGAAGAAATGCAAAATACACATCAGACTAACTATACTGTCTATCATAAGTTATTTACACAGAAAAGGATGCTGGAAATGAAAAAATATCTTATAAGGAAGTATCGATTCAATATCCTTGTGTAACTCATAAATGATTCCTTGTGTCTATTCCTTAGTCATTCCTCCGGAGGGCCAGGATAATGCAAATCTTGTAAATAAGCAAATTTTTCCTTTACCGCAACCACAACCTCAACCATCTCTTGATGACACTTTATCGTCTTCATGGGGCAAATGGGATTTTTCAATTTACAAAGGAATTTCTGGAATCTGGCATATATTGGGGGTAAGTTGATCATTGAATTATCATTTCCATTGCTTACAAAGAGATGTTTTTATAAAATCTAATCTCAACAACTTTATTAGTCGGTATCAGCATCATATTGTCTCGATACATTTTCACTTGTTAACACATTACCTATAGAATTGTGGAAAAATGCCTGTTACAGATAAATAAATTTTTCACAAATCATGTACTTAATTGATGTGTCTGTAATGGATTTTGAAGTGTTTATCAGACACAAAAGGATCCATGATGGTTTTATCAACATTTTCATGTAACAACTTGGGTTTCGAAACATCTAACTCAGACATAAGGAGCGTTGGAATAAAATTCAAGATTCTGGAGATACCTAACTGCAAATCTTGACTGATAAAAAGAGAACGATGGACAAGTGATCGCAGGAAGTGACCTTCAATGAGTTACAGGTCTGTCTCTGGTTGTTCTTATTACCACCAGTCTATATAGAGATATGAGATATGAAATACTCATATGAGATAGGAACTTCCTCATGAACTTTTGTAACAGAAAATGGAGACAGACTCTGAAACAGCCTCTCGATGATCTTCACAACCACATGCAGATGAACTTAAAGATGATTGCATGAATTAAATCTCACATTTCCGTTGACAGCCACATCATCCTTAAGAGAACTTTCAAGGAAGAAGGCACAGTGGCGTCCAATCCAATTCACAAGAAGCTCCTTGACAAGAAATCCCCCATATCCGTTTCCCTGAACCATGAAAATTCCATCCGCAAAGCTTTTCACAATTTTTAATAATTATTTGCTCAGTCCATTTCCTTTTTCTAATTTACCCCAAAAACTATCCCCAGACTAGACCAATGCGAAGCCAAGCCAAGCCAAGTGATTATCCCTGATGACACTCGATTATAATCTTCCTTATCAGCAGACCAAGAAGTTCTCGAGCATGAAATAAGTTTTTCCAAAAACAAAAGACCAACGATTTTCTAATGAAAATTTCAAGAATTTTCCAAGAATTCATAAGCAGCAAATGTATAAGAAGAAGAACAAAACTGTTCATAAGGATAATTCATCCTCTTCGAGAAAATCACCAAACTCTTTGTTTAGTTAAGGACTTTTCTAGGTGCCTGAGACTTCCCAAGGGACGAAATGCACACAAGGACCTGCAAACAGATCTACTCAAATAGTTCTTGTTCTTGTGTCCTTATTATCCTTGTTCCAATGTTTTTTCATCTGTTACAAACGCTTGTTTGCCATTCTGGAAAAGTGGAAAATTAAGGGAAAATATCTTGTGTGTGACGATGAAAGAAGTTTTTCTCTCAAAAAAAAGAAGAGGAAAATGAAAAAAAACTTTTACTAATTTCACCTTTTGCACTTGTCGTTTCATCAAAGGAATGTTTGTAATTTTCTTGTCTTCTGTACTACGAGTTTGCCAACAAGCTGGGAGTGTTGATCATCCTTGAATGTCCTTACAATTTACAAATATGAACATTCTGTATGTTTTTCTCTACGGTTTTGTTTTTGTTTTTGTTTTTGTTTTTCCACAATCAAATCCCAAACTCTTCCATTCGTCCCAACATGCATTTGCTTGATGTATGGTAAAGTGGAAAAGTTGTCTACAAATAGCACCATCTACAGCATCTACATGAGATTACCTATTCTCTACATAAGGTTCTACATGATATTCTATATGAGATTCTGAATTGGATATGCCTTGAAACTGAAACTAAAAATGTCAGATTTAGGTTTTCCACTTGAAAGGATGTTTGCTCATATGTTTGAACGTGTTCTCGTTCCTCTTATTTACATTTGCTACACGTTTGAATACGTTTGAACACGTTTGGACACATCAGGATATGTCAGGACATGTCAGGACATTCTGGTACATATATTTGTATAGGCGAGTACAATTTCATTAGAGAAAATTAATAAGGAAAGTCCGAGAACAACATGAGAAAATAAATGAGGAAAAGTCAATTAGGAGGAAAAGTGTCAGAGTTTGTTTGTTAATAATAGTACTACGTACTGAGATGAGGAAGGTTTTTGTTATGTTCCTTGACATATTTTCAGGTTTCAAAGGGTTTTGATTGGTCAATTGTGGTTTTTTTCGTTTCCAAGGCACAAGATTCCGTGCTGAATGTATTCACGATTATATTTAGATCTAAAACAATTGAACGCACCCCAGTCGTACAAACCATACAACAGGGATGGGGGTTTTTCGGAGAAAGGGTGGTTGTATTCAAAATATAGTGGCGCTATTTTTTATTCCGCTATAGCGTATATATGCATTTCATTAGGGAAACCCAGATGTTTTCTAGTGTAATAGCACCACTGCTTTAATAATAAGTTACCATTTGTTGTTTTTGTTGTTGTTGTTGTTTTTGTCACTTACATAGAACTAGAAGAAGGTAGGTATATTAATTCATAACAACAACTACATTATTTTGTTTCTATAATAAAGTATAAGACGGAGACCCTTGCACGTTTTTGGGTAAATGTCAATTTCGTTGTTCGTCGTCGTTTGACATGGAAGTCAAATTCATAGTGATGGGGGTGGTGGTGAGGGTGGTATGGAAATTGACGTAGAAAAACGTAGAGAAACGACACCAGCTGTTATTATGAGAAATTTGTTTCCTCATTTTGAGTAAATGAAACTGTACAGAATGTTGTCATCGTTACAATATGGTCTTCGACGTGAAACTGATTTTCTTGTGGAACTTATTAATTGATTATTGAAAATCAATACAATTTTGAATGAAACAAAATTAGATTCGAGATATGGCACAATATCATATTAGAATGTGACATGTCTATGTGACATTTTCCTTCTCCTCATGATTATTGCTGTTTCACATTAGCCTGATGGCTTGTCATAACAGTCAAGGGATGAACTCAAGCTTGAACTTTCCCGATTAATGGAGGACAAAATTGACATCTTTTCTTGGACATTCAGTGTATGACGGTAAATCACATCATTTCCATTAGTTTCATGTCCTGAAATTTTGTCGAAAATCTCTTAATTTCGATTGAGGAACATTATCCATTTGTGAAGGACAGAAAATTGCCTTAATTCCGAATTAGTATTGAAGGACTTTCAAAGTGAACAGTGTTAATGACCCTCGTTAGCACACAAACTTTTGCAGTTTTGCTAGTGATACTATAAATGGTAATATGTATTCAAAACTCATTACAAAATAGAAAACTACGAAATTATTCAATGTAACTCCCTCAGTGCTGTAATTAATACAAACAATTTCTGCATATCAATGAATCACATTGCTGGGTTCATTCCGGCTAAAGTACTGACTCCGGGACGATAGTCTGGTTGTTGGTGTTGACGTTATCATGAAGATTATCTAATAAATTTACATATTTCATAGAAATATTTGACTGGAAAGCTTCAATTTCATGAACGAAATGTTCGGGTTTGTGTTCCATTCGGGTTCGGTTTCAATTTTAGTTTGAGGGAAAATCCTACTTCAGGTGGGTTTACCTTTACTTTCTAGGGAACACCGATTATCCCAAGGAAATGCCAACCCATATAGAAAATGGTGATGATTATGGCAATGAATGTGTACAAGGAGTACGTGCTAAATAGGGAACATGTTTGCACTCAATTTTAATCAGAAATTTATTTCACCCTCTGTGTGTGTGAGGGTGAGTGAGTTTGTTGTGTAACAAGTTGTTCGAGTATGTGTTTGGGGCAATTTACCCGGATTGAATGTAATTTTTTTTTGATACTTTTGGGATATGACGGACAGGAAATGTCGATTAAACTGGACATTTCTGTAAATATTCTTTAGCAAATTTACCCTTTTAAGGATTCTTATTCCTCAATGACTTCAAGCAGGACATTCCATTAAGTCCTTGATTTTTACAATTCGAGGCAAAATCTTGTTCAGTTATGAGACTCATTTCTGCCTTCAATCAAATGATGGACATTATGCCAATATGGCCGTAGTTAAAGCAATCATGACTCATTTTGCCATGAACAAGAAGCGCATGCGCAGCGGGGGAGTGGTTAAGTCACTAGTGGTTCTAATGACATTTCAGGGCACAACCGGAAAAACCGGCTCCAATGGGTGACTCGAATTGTAGTCGAAATTCTAAGTAGTGTCAAAATATTAAATTCCTTGTCAACCGTTCTCTCTGAGAACTTCCGCGAGTGAGTTATTCTCACGCACACAACGATACATCGAAAGCCACAAAATTCTCTAAGCGAGGGAGACACGAAACTCTTCACCACTTCTCTTGATTCTCTCTAGAATTGTGGAGCTCTTTGCATATTCAAATGTTTTGTATGTATTGAGTAGCTCTCTTTCGAGTTTTGTTTACAAATATATTTAACCACGTGGCTTCGTGATACCTGACCTAACTTTTCGTCCCCATCACATGGTGTAAAGTTTTATAGCATTATTATTAATACTAGTGATTTTATTAATTGGCAAACTCCTTGGAAATCTGGGGGTGAACAAAAACCGAAAGTTCTAATGAATACAGTGTCAGTCATTAAACGACAGATATTAATTTGACAGTTTGATGACAGCACTAATGCAAACAATTACAATTGACTGAATCAATGTAAATCAATTTGACAGCTTGATGATTTCATTGGTGACACTTATGATGACGGAAGTGGATTTTTGCTGCCGATTTTCTTGCACTTATCCTGATCCAGGAAGGATTCACTCCTACTTTAATTTACCATGACTACAAAATCTTCAATTTCATCCATTTGGCATACATATTTTGAAGTTGAAGAAGTGATATGAGAACTAGAGGAATGAAGGTTGTCAGCTACAATAACTACTAATTCCATCATATTCGAGTGATTTTGTGAACAATGAAGAATTTGCTTCATATGAAATTTGACAACTCAATCAAAAGGTATTGTTCGCTTTTGTGATGATATCTCTGTAATGATTTACTAAATAATTCTTTGCTTCTCCTTCAACTCTTCAGAGAAGTTCAAAACCACCAGTCGAACATGTTGGCAATGTGCCGCAAAATTTGATTCGTTCGTGACTCAAAATGTGTCTGATTCGAATTCACGCAGTTCTGGAAATCGTCCAAAAGCCGAATCGGTGTCCAAGTCACTGCTGGTATCGCCTCAATTCCATTTGGCAGTGTCACAGCGATTCGAAAGTTGTCGTAAATAAATAACAAAATATATTTGACATGAAACCAAAAAAATAATTCATGATAAAACAAAACGAAAAATCTTGCCGACAACAAGCACAAAACAGCACTGACGAAACAAATTTACATAAACAAAGATTTATTTCAATGTTTACCAAATCCGAGACGTTCCCCCCAATTTAATCCGATACTTTATTTTGTCCCCAACTTGGATGTCAACAGAAATCGTGTTTGCTTTGACCAGAAATTGGATTTCTTGTGGGTTTGTCTGTCGCATATGACGAAAATTCAAAACTTGATTTTCACACAAACGAAAGGGATTCTTTTTGGCTTGGAAACGTTGAAATCTGAGACTTTTCACGTCACATGTGGCATGTTTTACGACACAAAAATGCCTGATAAGGTATTTAACCCGTGCTAGATGCTGTCGATTAGTGCCGAGTACTGAATGCCTGTAATGAAGCTAAGATGCTTCATTTCCTGAGCTTCAAAGACACAAATGCTTTGAAAGTCATTTCAGATAAGAAATTCTTGTTCTTTTGGAGAGGAGTGGAAAAAACTCTTCTCGATTGGGTCGTCCCAGGTATCTTACGCAAATCTTGATGAACTTGAACATGAAGTATTCTTGAAATGACTTTCATGTCGACAAGTGTTTCGTATTTCAGAAGCGATTCATTGCAATTGTAGAATCATGATTGTACCAAACATCTTCTCTTTCGAAAAACTGATTCTTCTCAAATTAATTGGCATTGAAAGTCAGAAATAGATTTGCAAACTTTCTAAGAAAATCCACTTGATAAACGACAGCGTAGGATTTCAAAATGGAGAAGAGACGAGACAGAATCTGTGCCAGCAAAATCGCCAGATACATTCACTTTGACATGAATTATTGGATTTTAAAACCTCCGATCGAAAGCTCAATAGACACGACTCAAGCTTTTATCATCGCATTATGATATAATTAAATTTTTCTATTTTCGCAAATTAATGCAAAATATAGACAGGGAACTCATATATTTTCTGGCTCTGAGGGGGTCGACAAGATTTACTGAGTCTTAGGTGTCACCCGGACCTGGGTGTGTTGCCTGTATGGGAACGGCTTTTTGGTTCAACTTGATTTCGCTCATTTCCATTTGAGAGGTGTTCTTGTATTGAGTCACCTATCAATGCAATTTGTGTTTCGTAATGACAATTGTACTTGTAAATTATTCACAAAAGCTTTCAAGCGTAAGTTTCATATTTTGAAGGCAACAATTTTGAATTAATAATCAAGCTTCATTGTTGAACTTTGTCGGTTGAAATGATGTAAAACTTGAAACTTTCAAATTCATAAATAATTGCTTCATAAATTATATAAAAAATATTTTTTTCGCCTTATCAATTTAATTAACAATACCAATTCACGAAAATTAAGCCATCATTGGCTTAATTAGTGCTGATAAAAGTTTGTTGTGTTTTTCTGGCTTGTGGGATTTTTGGAGCAGATTTCGTAAATTATTTAATGAATGCTTTGAAATCATTGACGCGGTTATCAATTAACTTTGAATTGAGTTTATCTGTCTGGTTGAATTCAAACCGAGACGAGACTTTAAAATGCCTTTTCATTTTTTCGTCCAAATTGAATGAAAAGAAATATGTTATACCTAGCTATAGAATATTCAAATTGAAACATGTTGCAGGTTCAATGGCTTCTTTAGAGGAACGTCTCAAGTTACTTCCACCAGAAAATGGATATTGAGTCATGTCAGATGGAATATTTTCGAATAATTCTATATATTTTGTTTCAAATAGTGCTTCATTTTGGATCAGGAAGGGAAACCTACAACACAAAACACTGGAGAAAACCTAGAAATAAACCTAAGGCTCTTAACCTAACGAATATGGCAATTAAGTGTCTCATGATAATTTCAAGGTCCTGAACATGCTAAACAAGTGAAACACAACAAAATAATATAAATAAATTAGAGGACATCGGGTTCGTTTATGTTCGCGGAATTGATAAAAGCGTTTGGAAAATTTGTTTGAAATTTAGGAGTTATAACCCGGTTCCATTTATACGCTATTTTATTGTTTTATCTATGTCAGACAAATTTGTTTCGACAACTACCTATTTGTTGTCTGCATCAGTGACAATTACAAACTGAGGAAGGATATGGTTGTCAAATTGAAATCAAGAATACATAGTAATCAAAAGAATGAAACCAAGAATCAAAAGCAAAATAAACCAGAACCGTCGGTCTAAGGAGAATCAAGTGTTAAAGTTTGGACAAATGGCGTGGAACCGACGGAATGAGGAACAAAACACAAAATTGAATCGAAAAATGAAGTCAATAACTCTAAAAGCAATTTTGAAATGTAAAAGAAACAAATTTTAGACTCAAATTCACACAATTTTGAACAGAAATTTTTGGAATAACAAATGGAACAAAAATAAAATTGTTAACACTTTAACTAAACACAAAAAATTAAATTTTGGTTGAACAAAAAGAAGAGAAAAATTCATAAAACACAAACATCAGGATGATTCTGTTGAATTTAGAATGAATTTAATAAAAATCGATTTTTCGTACGTCTTTAATTGGCAGAAATTGGAAAATCAATATATAACAAAAACAAGAACAAGAACAACAACGGAACGTGATTTGCAGAAATAATTTCGTTTTTGGCCTGACAAATTCAGCAAAATACTAGAAAAACTGAAAAATTAACGAAAATATTACATAAAATTGATTTGTTTATAACAAAATAAAGAGAAAACATTATTTTCTATTCGTTTTTCACTTGAAATTAACTCAAAAAGCCAAACAGAAACGAGGAAAACCCATTTCCGCTGATAACTTGCAACTGATAAAATGGCTGGGTCTGTCCCAAAGCGGAAAGAATGAAAATTTTCATTGAACGAATTGAGTGGAGTGAAGTTGGCTTCGACCGAATTAAAAATGGCAGCTTCCATCCACGAGGGAGTGTGTGTGGCAGCTACTAGAATGGGGTCATTAAAAATTGGGATTGTGTGCGAGAAATTGATTCAATACAGACGAAAATTCAATTTTGCAAATGAATTGGTGACGAACACCATTTTGAAAATGTCGTTGTGTGAAAGGAAAATGCTAGTGTGCGTGTGTTGAAAATTTCGTTTCGAACAAAACTTAAACCACGCCCAGTGATTTTCATTCTACATTCCACTTTTGTGTCAATGGTAGTGGATTCAACTCACACATTTCGAGATTCAATTTTAAATTGAATTCATTCAAAACAGTGACATCTGCCGGAATTGGTTTGAGTTTCAACTCAATCTGGAGTCCAATTGGATTTATTATAAATTTTTTAATTGGAAGAATTTCTAAGTTGTACCAATTTGATGATGAGCGAATTGAATTATTCCTTTCAATCAACTCCTTCAATTCAAATTGAATTTCAAAATCGACTGCGAATTAATTCACTTGACGAAGTGACGTTGACAGGCAGCCCACGAATGCGCACGATTTTTTTCCATCGTCTCGTTGCCATTCCAAGCGTCGAACCACATGGACACAATCAAATTCAAATTGAATGGAAGAATGAGATGGAAGATGGGTCAATCGCTGTGGAATGAACGTGATGGAAGATAAATGTTTTTCTGGTTGGAACTGGAAACTTCCATCCTTGACAAGGATTCAACGCAAATGGACAGTGACGTCGATTTTTGCGATGAATGTTTGGGGTTGTCACATTCAACCAAAATTGACTGAAAATGGAAATAGCTGGACAAATTTCACCTTCTCAAATCGATTTCTTAGTAAATTTTTAAGTTTTATTAATACTTTCCACAACATAGGCAATCAAATTCAATTTTTCTAATATTTTCAAGACATTTTCCTCAAATTGGTTGAATCACGTTGACCACTGCTACTTGCACGAGAGGGTAGTTAATACCAATTTACCCTTACATAATTCTCTCTAACTGTTCAAACAATCAGCCGATAATATAATATTGAACACTTTTCACGTTTTGGGTTATTGTTGGAAGTGACGCAAGACCCCAAACCCCATAAAATATTTTTGTATTCTAGGTGATATCTGGAAAACTTTGCTCCGCTTCATAGAATATTTTGTACTTTCCTTAAAGATGAATTAAGTATCTGTCAAATAGTGTAACTTATATGAACTTTTAAATACCCTCCAGAGACTTTTGCTTAAAAGGATAGGTTAAAAGTATAAATCAATTTTCCAATACTTTCTAAATTTTTATCCTTAATAGACATCCTTATTGGTTCTTGAAAGTTATTCCGTCAAATTTGGTTGCATTGAATTGACCAAATTGCCTCACAGAAGGGATTTGCTTCTATATCTTGACCCCTTATATGAATTTCGAAATTATTCAAGATTTCTCTGTGATAAATTTTCCAACTTCGATAAGAACTTCTGAAAACGAGCTAAATTTCCGTCATTTCCACTGCTCGCTTGAATTCCATTTCCAAATCCATTACATTTTCATTTTAATTAATAAAGTTTGAAAACTACATTTTAACTTAATGTCCCCATGAAACGAAAGTTTTCCCCAACAATGTCGTACCGAATGAGTTTTTGCGGGTAATTTTAGATTTAGCTGAAACTTATCGTGCTTTGACCCGAATTGAATCAGGAAATTTCGGAAAGTTTCTAGTCGGGAATGATTTAAATTTTGGAAATAAATTTCGTTTTGAGTCCATTGAGGCTTCGAGTTGAAAAATCAAAAATAAAATTCGATTAAGTTTCAATAATTAAAAGCTGAAGCAAATATGAACATTAAAAATGATGGAGACATTAAAACCTCGAAATTCCCATGGTGATAAAATTTCCAGCAGCTCACAATTCAACAGGAAGCAGGAAACTGAATTTTTTCGGAATAAAATGTTTTATTAATCGTTATTAAATCATAAACTCTCCCTGACCATTCCCTATGTGTTTTTTAAGCTAACACACCAAACAAATTCGTCCAAACTTTACGCGTTTTTGTTTGGTTTTCGTTTTTACTGTCCATTTCTGTGAATTTTCGGTAGTAAAACTTGCATTAAAAAATCTTGACCTACGTGATACACTTACGTAACACATGTGACGTGTAACAATTGCAATAAAATTTTATTTATTTATATTTGTTGTTGTTTTTTTGAATCAACAAACTTCCACTGTGGAAGCCCAAATAAAAACGGTAAAAAATTAATTTTGATGAAAAGCTCGTTGGTGTGCTATAAAATGAGTTATTGCGGTGGAGGAGGCCACTTGACCGTCTGGTCGGTGTCTGGCCGAATGAGGGCTATTAAATTGGAATTGTCATGTTTTATTCTGTTAACATTTTATTGCATTTATCAATTCGAATTTTTTAAATTTTCGTAGTTTCAATCCAGTTAGTTGATGGAAATGTTTTGAACTATTCCACAATTAATAGAGAAACCTTCAGGTCAATGCCATTGACACAACTCTCCATCAAGGTGAAAGTATTACAGATGGCCCGGCCACCCAAGCGACCCCAGATTGAAAAATATGCACTGACCACCCACTTTTCCTCGTTCGTTGCGTCTTTATAGGGAAATTCCGCCTCGAAATCTCTTAATTTAAATGCTTGCGTGACTCTTAATTAATTAACTAAAATCATAAGCTAATAAAAACTCGAAAAACTTTTTAATTTTTTACATTTCGGAGCGAAACTTGAGTGAAAACTATAAATTTGAAGAGAAACTAAATCCGCCATGTTTGATTCCCACAATGGCCGACTGGACGACATCTGGATTCAATTGTGGAACTAAAAAAGGCGGAATTGCTAGATAGTTGACGCCAAAAGGTCACCAGCTGTGATGGCAGTGACCCAATTCCCTTCCATTTGAGTCCTGACGCATTTTTGCGTCACATTTGAGTCCAGAATTATTGTAGAAATTGTAAGGAGTGGGAAAGAGAGAGAAGGGAAGTGATATATGATTCCATTAAAATGCAAGTGCAAGAGTGAAACAAAACACAATCAGCATGATGTCAGTGACAGGTAACAAACTCCGAAATAGGCGGATCAAGTTTCAATTCGAATTGAATTGAGCGCATGGTTCGTTTCTCTTTTCTCTCTCATTTAGAAGTTAGAGGAACCATCATGGCCGAAATTGAAAACTACAAAAAAATGGAGTATTTTTTGTTCTCTCGGTTATTGTGGAGTTGTTGCATCATTTTGAAATTGGCATTTTGAGTAATTTTAATTTTGAAAATTTCAAAAATTGATGACACCAGGAGCATCTAATACTACTGAACCAATTACCTAGAGTTTTTGAAAGATTACCAAGACTGACAGTTGTAGGAAAAATTCTCCCTTACCTATTTGCTGAATTTCCTACAGACAATTTTCTCTCATAAGAGAAGCAGTCATGGCCGAAGTTGAACACCGAAAATTGTTGAATTGATAATTCTAGAATTGTTTCATCGTCCTGAATGTTGTGGAAGTGTCAAATGTGCAGGTTTAGGTTTAGGTTTAGGTTTATTGACACAATTTACTTACAGCTAATACAAAGAAAATCTAAATAAATGTTGCTTATAATTAGAAGGCCTTAGAGCCTATGTCTCAAATGTGCAGAAGGATCCAATTCGACGGAGCCAGATGATCTCTTTGTTAAGTTTCCTTGATTCAATTTGCTCTCATCAGCAGAAGAATAATCACGAACAAAGTTGAGCACCGCAGTTGAATTGATTTGATCAGAATTTTCAACATTTATTGAAAGTAACTGGCGATGGAGCTGTTAGAAGGACTAGAAATTTGGTACACTTCGCAAGACTCCTGTAGGTATTAGCTTAAAGTTCTTTATAAGCAATCATGGCCGAATTCCTTCAACTTTCGATCGATCAACTTCATCAGTTTATTTCAGAATTATCAGTGATTTTAAAATTGAAACTGTTTGATCAGAATTTTTGGTAGATTCGTGCTTATGTGTCTTAATCAAAAACCCACAAGACGCCTTTCATGGCGCTTAACCTATTCATTTCTTCTAAATAAAACAAACATTTCCAATAGCCGGACTTTGAATCACTAATTTAATGAAATCTTAAAAGGTCATTGCGTGCACCAAAACTGTATTTTGAGTCAAACCGAAACCGAAATCGGAATATCTTCATTTGAAAGGCATTCAAAATATTCACGAGGCACGATCGGTTTCAGTGGTCAATTAAATTGGAACTTGTGGAGCTTTAAAAGCAGATAACCATAAGAGTGGCGCTACTAACAGAGTGGCGTTAGGGACAAGTTTAAATTGTTTTTTAAAGAATTTTTCTTTCAAATTGAACGCGAATGCTTTGAGAATTCCAAATGAGAAAAGTCTAGAAGTCATGTGTATCTAGGGAATTCTAAAAATATCCCTCAAACCAACAACAACATGGGAATGTTCACACGTGAGCCAAGTTCACATTTCACAAAATGTGTAACCGTTTTCCACGCGAAACACATTTGATAAAAAGGAGGAAAACGACAAAAGTTTCCCTTGAAAACATATTCACACCCGATGCAGTGTCGTGTTTTGTCCAAAAACAACAAAATATAAAAACCATAAAAGAAATATTTTTCCTCAAAATAACATCGGAAAAACAAGCGAAAAATTGCGACAAAAACTTCTCGTAGATTAATTTTAGCGAAAAAGGTCAGAGCATGTAGTCCCCCAATCCCTCAGTTCCTCAAACCCTTCATGTTTTACGAAAAATTCAAAAGACAAGCGCAAAATCCCTTTAGACGATGAAAGTTCGCATTCGCCTAGAAACGAAAATAGAAGTGGAAAATTTTCTAATCCCTGAAAAACAGAGAAAACATGGATCCCAGTGGGTGGTACTTCGTAGTTCATTCATTCATCCCCAATTGGGTCGTAGAGAATTGGGGATGGGGATGAATGTGTTTCCATGGAACGGTCCGCAACATTTTCAAAAGTAAAGAAAATTCGCAAATGATTCGAATGGAAAACATTTTTCCAAAACTTTCCATATTTTCGCAATTTCATTTTGCAGGACATTTTCAGGATATTTTCAGGACATTTCATGTTATCCTTTCGACAAAAGGACAAATGCTGATTGATTCTATGAGGAAAATGTTAAATTAGCATTTTTAAAGGATACACCCTTCCTCCACGATCCCCCACCCGCTTGTGTCCTGAATCCATGGGGCACACTTAATGGAGAATATCCTTTTTGTTTTGAAACACATTTTTAATATGAACCACTCTTCGGGGTTTGACGGGGGAATGTTTTTGTGTTTTGAAAATTGGTTTTTATTTTCCTACAAAAATCGTTCCCAACGGTAAGTAACCCTTTTGATCCTTTTTCTGTTGAACAAGGATACATTTTTTTGTTTTTCGTAATCGTAGATGAAATGATTCGTGTTTTTCCCATTCATATCGTTTTCCCAAAAAACCTTTTAACATTTTTTGGGGTTTTTGTGTGTTAGTGGAAAATTAGTTTTGTTCCAACTGAGGGAGAAATTTCTTTGTGTTCCCGAAGGATAATTACTTGTTTGAAAAAACACAACAACTTGATTAGGTCCATTCCAAGTCGGTTTAATCAAAACCCAGAAGAGGGTTAAAGTTTATTCAAGTTTCCCGCATCGATTGCGATATTAATTGGTTAAGAAACGATTCGAGTCCTTCGAGGAATTTGTGCTTTTCCGCGGATCTTCCCGAGTGGATTAAGAGCACAATTTGTTAACAAACACCCTTAAATGAAATTGTCGTAAAATGAAATTGGAATTTTCATTTTCTCAAAACTACATTTTCAAAATACAAAATATTTTCGTTCGACTTTGTTAAGCTTTTTAGTGCTAAAGTCTAATTAAGTCTTTTCTGTGCGATTAAATTAAGGATATTTTTAGTAAAATGCAAATTAGATTTTCTGTTTTGAATAAATTAAAATTATTTTAACAAATACATGCAGTTAACACTTGGAAAAGCTTTTGAATTTTAAACAGGAAGTTTTCGTCCTTATTTCCATTTTAATATTTTCCAACAAATTTTTGTGTTCTGGAAAAATTCAAATTTATAGTGTTGCAGGTCAACCCTTTACGTATTATAGCAATAAGACAGAAGTGCTTGTCATCTAGCTACACTTTATACAGTTTTATGACTCCCCAGGGGAGCCAAGTGTCTCTCGATGCACTTGTTCATATTTGAATTGCACTTTTCTCATGGAATTAAGGATTTTAATCAAGTTTTCGTTATTTGGCGACTGCAGTGTAATTTCTGTGTAATTTTCCACGCTGCAAATGATTTTGTTTTGCCAACAATTTCTCAGGAAAATTTTCATCGTGGGATTTTTCAGGTCATCATCTTTTTGGCTTGACTTTATATCCCGAGCGTCTTACAGTTTTACCGTCTTGTATAGAGGATTACTTTCTGAAGGAATGATGAATACAACGCAACAAGACATAAGCGAGGGAATTTGATTTAGTCGTGATTATGGTGTTCTGTATTTCTGGCACATTTTTAACATTCCTCCTGGTGTACTCTAGGTATATATGAAAATATGTTGCCGGGTTCGTTGTTTATTTATGCTATTTGATGGTTCGTCATTTTTGCTGGCTCAACTATATATTTGAACCACAAGGCAGAAAAACACAAAACCTACTTTCCATTTTTTCCCTATTTACGTGCCAAAGCAGTTTTGTCTTCTACAGCACGTCGACATTTTCCAAGAAACTTTCATCATGACAACACTTTCCTAGGACGAAAATTGTCTTATAAAAGGATCCTAATGGTAAAAACGGTACAAGGATACCCATGAGGAGGTTTTTGTAGGAAAAAAATATTTTTTTACTCTGCGTTCTGTACACGTTCGTTTCTCTCTATGCTGGTGTTTGTCCCTTATTACCATGTGAATTTCATATGAACCAAACTGGGGACAACCCCAATCTATTTGGCTAAATAAATAAAATATACGACGTGCCTTTGGCTTCGAACACGCCATTTTGCGAATATATGGCGGATGAATGAATATTGCCCGCAACCAAGTCGAGGTAGGGTTCTACCTGTACTTTCCATTTTGTCTATTTTCGACTCAACTTTCTTACATTATCTACTTCCACACAGTGGGTATTCGTTAAGTAGAACAAAAACTAAAAGAACTACAAGTCAATATGGACTCGGTATGAAAGGTTTCGCCTATTAACCACCTCCAAAACGTACTTAGACGTAATTTATGTTCCTTTATTTGTTTTGCCCTTTGCCTTCAATCACATGACTCTCCCTCAAAGGACACAAGTTTTATGTCATTCGTCAGGACGTTGTGCTTTCATTGACTTCCGTTGTCTGATGTTTATCCCTTTTGGCAGGACCTGTTCCTCGTTAATAGGGATTTTCTTGTAACGAATTACTTAGCAGTTAATTATTTTATCAAGTAACTTCTTCCGGTACTGTGTTTCATCTTCATTTTAATGAAACTTGTTCTCGTATTTTGATGCATTTAGGTAGGTACTTTGTAGACGGACTCCAATCCCCAATATTGGATACCAGTTTTCTATTATTGGATTCAAAGCAATAACCGAACATGTGCTTCCATTTGCAATTTAATAATCCAAATGTTGTTGTTGTTTTTTTTTGTTGTAGTCGTAGTATGTTCGTTGATGGAATTTGTGAGTGTTTCGTCTTTAAGACGTTCAAAGGAATTTTGTGGTTTTGGGGGCAGGTGGTAACGAAAAACTTTCAACTTATATGCAAACACGTTCTTGAACGTGATAGGGAATAAATGATAACGTTCAAAGACATTTTTGTAAAGTGGAAAAAAAAATATATTGTAGAAAATGGAACGAACTATTTTCAACTACGTGTTTCTCATTTTATGTATTGAAGAAAATTTCGATCGTGTACCCTTTTTCTTCATCGGAAAACTCATTTTGTAGATTTTCTACTTTCTTCTATCTTGATATAGAAAATGTCTTCGTCTTATTTCAGTTCTTTTTACAGGCTCTTGATTCTCGATAAACTTTCGTTCTGGAAATATTTCGAATATCTGCAACATTTTCCCTTTTTTTCGGTCCAGCTGAAAGGTCTTCGTGTGGAGGAAGGTCTTTAGGCTACAAGTCAATTTAGGTAAATGACTTGTGTGTGGAAGGTTCAATTTAGTTTTCTTGTTACTTCTAGAGTGCCGGATAGAGCACTTCTTTCATAATTGCACGCATTTCATTAATATCTGATTAAGTTGTTACTGCATTCGTGTTATCAGCAAAGGAGATATTATTCATGATAACATGTTCTTAGATGATTGAGGTTCATTTTGTTTCTATACTTATTAGAAGCCACTGCCCGTTTGAAATTACTTCCCAATCAATGTTAATTAGAAAGAAAGCATCCAGTTATCTCGTACAAAAGCAACACTGGCAGGGGTCCATTTCGAAAACGGTGACCAGGCGATTGAAAACCAACTGGACATTTAGTTTGGTTGGCTGCCTCGTGTAAGTGGCGATAATTCAAAAACTGATAAGTCTAATCAGTGGAACTGACAGTCATTAAGCAACGCTTTTAAATTGAGTACCATTCGAGGGTTCCTTAACCTTTCCACTGATTAGTGATGTTGAAAAACCGTTTTGCTTCGAAATAACTCAATTCTGGGCGTGAATTCAGTCACTGTTCAATTTAAAATTACTTAATTAAATTAAACAAAATATTATTTCATTCAAACGTGTCGCAGTTTCTTGTTTTTTCTCATTTCCGTAACAAAATTTCCGTCACGTTCAATTAGTGCAACGAGGTTTCTTTATTGACTCATAATGCTCAGGTCACACCCAGCTGTATTGTTCAATTTATGTCCGTAATTTGAAGTGGGACGACCGGATGAAGGTTATGAATTTGACATATTTTTGTGTTCAATGAAATTTCATGTAACTCAAGTTTACAAAAAATTACGACAAGTCTTAAGTGACAAATCTTTAACAAACATATTTCTTATAATTAAGCAATTATTAAGCTTCACAAATATGACTAATAAATAAATAGAACTTACTTGGATTATGAGTAAATGCCATGATACTGCTAAATGTTTTCAACTCCATTTATCTGTAACAAAAATTTGAATTTCTTGATTTGATTATCAATCTATTGTATGGTGAAATTGAAAATTTATGGAAATCACTGTCCCCTGAGTACAGAAATATTTTCTATTTTCCAAGATGCACGATGATTTAAAAATAAAAATTCATTCTGTTGTCCAAACTATTGTTAATAATGTAAGGAACGAATTTTTGAATAGGTAGGTATACGAAATTTGCGACAAACCCCAAAACCGAGTGGACCAATAAAGTAATGAATTTATGTGAACGTTTCTATTATTAAAATAAATTTTGAAAATTTGATTTAAGTGGCTAATAAATCAGTTTTGAATAAAAACACAAAACGGGAAACTTAAAATTAGGAACAACATCTCAGAGGAATAGAATTGAATTTTGTGATACAAACACGTTAACCTGAATAAGATCTTTTCATTTTTCAAAATATATTTTCTGGTAAAACTCAAAAAACTTCATAACTCAGCATTTGAAAATGCAAAATAAAATTATGCAGATTTATTGGTCTTGTTAAAAGAATTTTTTCCGTTTCATCTCCACAAACATCTCATGTCCATTAGCATTAATTAAGACATTTAACTTTCTACACATTCTGTATAATTAAAAACGGATTAACTGTTGCTTAACTTATTGGAAATTTGCATTCACTGATAAATGAAAAGATTCAGGTCGGCCGAAACAGGCTTTTCAAGGTTTTGAAATCCAGAAGGCCTGAATCTTTTGATTCCACATAAGTAAGATATCACTGAACAAACCTACGTGTTTCTACGACATTTGCTATTAGTAACACCTTCTCGCTTCAAAATTATTCCCAACACGTTCCGTGTGGGAACAGCGAATCCTTCAGTTGAATTCGCGAAAAAATTGATTTTTCTTAATTTATTCCGATTGTTTTGCAATTTTTGAAATAAAAAATGTTAAATAAAAACAATTGTTAAATGTAGTTCAAGTTTTTATATACAATTTGGTTAAAAAATATTTCGTAAATAATTCAACAATTTCAAATCAATCGCGTTTCGAAATTTTAAGCAATTTTTTCCATATCTGGGAAAAAAATTTCGAATTTTTATCACGAATTAAATCCAGGAGTGGCAAAATTTTTGTTAATAATTTTATATCATTGCACATGGTTTGCTGGTAAAATTTGTTCCAAACCATTTTAGATATTGAGGAAAATCAAGTGTCAAATCTTCTTGGAGCGTAATTGATTTCAAGGGAAATAAGAATTTCTTAAGAAATTTGTTTACAAATTCAAACAAAAGATAGGTTTGATTCAGAATTTACAAAAATAGGCTCTTCCAACTTTAATCATTTGCATAAATCTACTCTCAAACTGCGTGAAATGCTTGAAACCAAATAAATTTGAGATACTTCCGTAGATGAAAGGCAGGAAACCATAAGAAACATGTACAAATTGGCCAATCAACGTTTGTTGAAGCAACTGCCAATAAAAATTGATTGACTTGTCACTTCAAGTTGAAACAGATTTCCGGTCAATAATTGAGTAAAAGTCTCCAACTGACAAGTTTCGTGTTTTAAATTTGAAGTGACGAGGACTTATTTACTGTAATTAATTAAAATTAAAACAAACAGACAAGTTGATCAACGTTCGACTTCTTCAATTGTTTTCAAATTCAGATACAAAGGATTGAAATTGAACAAATTTCCAAATTCCACTCCAATCACACGGTGGGTCCTCGTGACTTAAATCAGGACCTGATTGTTTTATGCAAATGAGAGACACTTCGTTTGAGAATGAGGTACTTGAACGATGTCACAGCCTCCTCACAAGCCGGAATCGAATCAGATTTGTCCCTCAAATCCAAATCCAAATCCCTTGAATGGAAAAGATGCTAAGCCAGAAAACAACAAGATAACCCAATTATGGAGAACACCTTGTTTGAAAGAGATTTAATTAGTGATAGTCCGATGGAATCGGACATTTTGTCCCTTATCCCCAACAAGATGGCGTCGATAAGTGAAATTCAATTCCTATTCAATCCTCTAGGTTCGAATAACCCAAACAAAATTGATCGAAATCTGATGGGAAAAAAAGGAACAGAATTTATGGAAAAGACGTCATTTTGACATTCTGTCATTTTGACATTTTGACTTTGAGAAAAAGATTAGTCACGATTTCAATTTTGATAAGTGCAGGTTGTTGTCGTAGTTAGTGATTAATAGAGGAAACTAAACTGTGATTGGATGTTCTGCAAGTGTGGGTGGACTTATGGACTAAAAGGACTTCAAATCCCTGTTGTAATTTCCGTTTTTTTATCATATTTTCGTAATCAGTATTCGAATCATGTCGGAAACATCTTCCCTTGAATCCACACAAAACTAATTTGCCACACAAAGTGCGAGAAACCTTCAATTTTGAAGGTGAAATTACGTTTTTAATGAAAACTTACATTTTCCTCATCTTAACCACAAACAAAAAGTATAGGTATAAGGCAAGTAAGGAAAAAACTTTCCTTACATTTCTCATTCAAATCCTAATCGAATTCTTGGAATTCCAAGAAGTTCTTTAGTGCAAAAAGTTTCTCCTCAAGGAGTCATTTTCCTTTTTTTGGTATTATCTTGTAAATGCAAAACACAAAACACAAATTAAATAGACATGAGCTTTGCCCGAAAGCTTTGAATAAGAAAAGCTGTAGAATGAAAAAAGAATGGAAAAATTCTGTACTTTGTTAGCATTATTATAATTCTGGTTTCCCTTTTTTGCAAGATGGGTCTCTCATTCACATTCAACCATCCCCAAATAGGCAGTTCCGGGAATTTTTGAAGCTGTGGGCTGAAATTCACATCCTGGCATGTCCTTTAGATGGAAGGACTATGATAATGGCATAAGTGGATTTATTTTGGAAAATATTTATCATGCCTGCCAGTGTTTGTGATGGTGGTATCCTCTTGAATTTGAATTTGTGTATATATCCCTTGAAACGTAGGTTTGTTGGTTAATATATGAATGCAAAGCAAAAGCTTTCATTAGAATAATTCTTGTATAAATATAAATAACTTCCAGGATATTGTGTGTTTTCATCAAATGACAACAAAACTTTTAACCTTAATCCTATTCACATTCTAAATATGCAAAATAGGGTTCCACCTTTGAGGGATGATTCGCTCATATCTTTGTTGAACTTGATTATACATCACACTTCAATGGATTTTAATCAAATATGCATGTCTTCTTTTCCTTCCTAGGTAGGTATATTATACCTTATATCCTGTAAGATTCTTCTCAAACGTGGAAGCATTCTAATCTATAGGAGAATAGGGAAGATTTCGCCTCGAATTTCTCTGAGGACGCTCAAATTCGGCTACTGATTTCTATGCATACGCAAACCTGAAAGGATTCTAGATCCAAGAACATTCAAATTGATAGGAGTGATATGAAGATTTTGTTCCTAATTTCTCTGGCTGTGGAGATCTCTCAAACTTGGAATAATTTGCTAACATCATGGAAATTCAGGTTCATTGCCTAATATTCAGATTCTGCTCTGGATTCTCAAGCTTGCAGGGATTCTGGTTCCAAGTATATTCAAATTCTGTCCTCAATTTTTCTGAATTCCCGAACATTTGCAAATTATGAGTGCTCTATAGTAGGAACTTACCAAGGATACTCATGTCATGTCCCTGATTCCTCTAAGTTGCGAGTCTTGGAAGAATTCTAATTCTATGGATGTTCAAATTCTGATTCAATTTCTAATTTCTGTGCCTACTTAAACCTTCTCAGGTCCACAAGGACTCTAGGCCCAAGGATACCTACTTCAAATCAAGCATCAGGAATGATCTTAGGATTCTTCTCCTAGTTTCCTTGGCTCCTCAAACCTGCAAGGAATCTGGTTCCAAGGGTATTAAGAACTTGCCCTCACTTTTTATCAAGTCCCGAACATTTGCAAATTAGGAGTGTTCTACTACCAAAGATATTCAAATTCTGTCTCTGATTTCTATGTCTTTTGAAACCTTCTTAGGCCTAGAAGGTTTCTAGATCTAAGGATAGATTAAATCAGTCATAATGTTTATTATAAAGATTATGTCCTCAAGTTCTCTTCAACTTCTGATTTCGAAGGAAACTTAGATAAACTCATTCAGTTTAGTTTATCCGATTGGCTCGTGGTCTCCGTCTGATACGCATCAGACACTTGAAAATTTAAATTTGAATAAAATCCCATAAATCAAAATTTATTACTAAGCAAAAACAAAAACAAAAACAAGAAAATAAATTTCATTTCCTGTCCCTGATGGATTTTTACCTTAACCGGAAATTGAAATGGCAGCAGTAAACTATTGTTTTATACAAAAATCAAAAATGGAGGAACACAAATATGGCAACCACTATCATGATTTGGTTTAATGCAATTCCATTTGGATTCCCCGGGGGGAAAGTGATTTGGAAAAAAAAACGTGTGCAACCATGACCGGATGCGCCATGAAAAACGTTCAATTTCGTTTGGATGTAGGTAATAAAAGAATTTTTCCATCACGGAAATACAGGTTTTGTTATGAGTATAATTTTTGGGGATACCTAAACCCACCATATCACGAATATCCCCATATCACGGATTCACTTGATGGAGTCTGCCATTTGATTCCGCTATCTTTCATCTGTTGTCCGTCAATTGAACATCCTGAAACGAGCAGAATTTTATGAGAATATGCTCAGGATATATTCCGGATTTCGCATTGTTGATGTGAATTTTGAAGTCATCCCCAAGGGGGAGCATATTTCCGACATATCCTCCGCTATTATTGTGCATATTGCGCTCGCAGTACGTGTGCCTCAAAAAGTTTATTGGCAAAATGCATGTCTACTGATGGTTTAGCTGGATTCCGGTTAATTCAATTTGAAACAATTTCCTTTTATTAAGGGAATGTACCCTTGTGCTATGGGACAACCCACAAAACGTCATTATTAGCAGGTGTTGTTGCTCGGCACGTTTCAACTCATTTCCTTCCGCCAATTTCCATCGACTGCTGCTATTCCCTTTAATTAAAATGTGGTTCGAAATGATTGTTAGGAATCAACGAGAACGAGGAATGATGAAAGGGTTGCGAAGGTTGCCATTTTGTTGGATCTCATTTTGTCTATATTCTGGAGAAGGTTCACTGAATTAGAACACTAAATAGAGACAAGGGTTGGCATGTGGAACGACAAGACGGAATAAGACCATGTTGATGGTTTGGGGGATTGTCTTAGATTAGAATTTTTGCTTCTTTGTACGAACGTTGAATGTTAGTTACACATGAAACATTCCAAATATGCGAAGAATGTTGAACATAGATCGTTGAATTTCAAGTTAACTTTGTCTTCTTGCATATTAAACGTTTTATAAAAGTTGTCTTAAATGTTTTAGGGATTATCTTCTGGGTAAATGGTGTTAGCGATGAAAGGGGTTAATTGCATGTGTTATTGGCTTCGGGGGTGGTCTTTATGTTGTGCGTATGGGATTTTGTGGAGTTCTGCTGTACTTTAACAAAGCTTCAAATTGCTTTAACCACCACATCATTGTGACACGTGAAAAATGTCACATAACCTGTTTTGCATATTTTTAATCTCGTGAAGATCTCGTCTAATATTTTTCCTACTTGTAACAGACACTTTCCAGTACATTAACTTTCCTACTCGCAAATGTCTTTCATATGTTGGAGTTCTCAAGCCCAAATCAATTTTCCAAGGCGTGACTTACAAGCATTAACTTCATGTACGTAACAAAAGTCAAAATGGTGGAATTCCCCACAAGTTATCGGCAGGTGTGATGATTGACATCAATTTCTGAAATTTCCAGAAATTATTTTCGGTGCCACTTGGTCTTTTCCGATGAAATTTTCTTTTGGCATGAAGTCAATTTTCTTATCAAATTTCGAAATTCGTTTCAATTATGAAAGTCGCTCGTGTTAAATTTTTTGATTTTTCTCAAATGCATGTTCACTTGAAGACATAAATTGAGAATTGCCATTTTGAAAAACTCGACTCCACTTGAAAATCTTCAAATCCACACAAAATGGTTTCTCCAAAAAGTCAATTTTCTTCAAACACTTGATAGAAACTGTTAGAGAAAAAATGTGAAATAAATTTTCCATGAATCGTGACATTGCATTGATGACATTTATCTTGTGACATGGAATTGAGGACAAGTGCAACATGAATTTCTTAAGTTATCTCAAAGAGTTCGTCGTCGATTGTCGTAAGTGCATCTAAAAATGAACGAGACAATTTTGGTTGGACGCCATTTTTCGAAATTTGTTACAAGAAACTTTTCGTTGGTTAAATAAACAATTGGATTTTATCACAAAACGCAAAGAGAATTCCAAGAATGTCGCTGTTGTTCGAAATGTTATAAATCACGACCATCAAGTGCTGCACAAATGCAACACAAATGCATTGAATGAAACATAATTTTGCATTTTCATTTTGTTTTCCACGAATTCGTGATGGCGTCTGGTGGTTTTCTCGAATCGAATTTATTAAAATTTTGGACTGTTTCCAAATTGTAATCGAACTGAATCATGAAACTCGCTGTCGACTGGTCTGAAAACGATTTTCGGATGATCCTATCTTGCGTCTTGGCAAACTGAAGAATTCAAAATAACTTTAACTTGAATTTGATAAAAATTCCTTGAAACCAGAAAAGAGAAATCCGTTAACTTCCTCATTGTCTCCCTGTGTCGCATCCTTGAACGTCTCACCCTGACACTTTGATTTACTGTCCTTGTTCCAATTCTCTGTCATAAAATCCACCACTCCGACACACTTCATTGAATCTAACGGTAACGGTAGGTCAGTTAAAAGCGTCAACACATTCCATCACAATCCTGCAAGTGTGTACGTGCAAGCAGGACACGTCGCCATTTCAGGACGAAACCATCAACAAAAAGAAAAATTCTACAAAAGATGGCGATATTTTTTCCTTTTTTACCTTTGAATTGAGCGAGAATTAGTCAGAATGAAGCGCAAGAATTTGTTAAGGAGAACATAAAAAATATATTTGTACACACTCTCTGTACCGAGGAGATTGTCCTGGAAATTCCTGGGAAATAAGGACAACTCAAGAGAATTCATGTTTTCCACGCAGTAAAGGGTTGAAAATTTTATTGCGTGCAATAAAATAACCACATCAGAATTTTAGTTACGGTCGACACTTCCTAGTTTTCACTTTTACCATTTTTCCATTTTTTACCATTTTTCACAATTTTTTTAACCCATCTTTCCCTTCTGCCATGTTGCTTCTGTTCCAGGATAAGATTGTGTCCTTAACATAATTCTGTGCGAAATCATAAAACATGGACATCTTGTTTTGGTAGCCGTCATGTCATGGATATTCGGCTCTCGGGACGTAAGACACCAAAACAAGTCGATGGGATGGAGGAAACTTTCTTTAGACAATTTTTTAAGGATACTACTACTGCACGTGGTTATTGTTTTATTGCATGCAATTCGAGTGTTTTTTGTCCTTTTGTATCAGTTTTTTATGAAACTGTTTTAACCCTTTCTTCTGGGAAGGAATGTGTCAGGACCCGTTGAACCAGGAAGTGTTTCAGCGACAAAAATTTCTCACACCTTTTAATTTAGGTACCTTTAGAAATTTATACTTAAAGAAAACTTGACATAAATTTCTGTAACTAACAAGACGCAAAATCAATCAATGTTGAAATTGAAATTGAACAAAAATTGAATTCGAGATAAACATTTGCTGAGAAAGCCAAGACGAACATCTTTTATCTCGAATTTGAAAAACAAAAATGTCGGCAATCGAAAATAGATTCGAGTGGAAATGTGAAAAACGGAATGGAAAAATGCCAAGAAAAAAGAAAATCTTTGGTGTTTCTCAAGGAAAAAGCTGATAAAAAATAGGAAATTCTTAATTGAATTGAATTGGAAATAAACAAAAATTTGAAAAAGTACAGGAACAGAGAGTTTTTGAAAAAACAAGCATGGCGTGCTGAAAATAAACAGAAAATTCAAGTGAAAATTTTGGAAACACAAAATCCGATTCTGATTGGCTGAGTGTGGGTGGAAAATGTTTTTCTTTTTTTCTTGGTTTTAAATAGAATTTTCTGAAAAAATCACTTTTTTCTGGTTTTGAAGTATTTTCGCTATTTTAAGCACTTCGAAATTTTTGGAGTTTGTAAACATGAAAATTTTCAAATAATTTTCTTCGTGTTTATTTTCAGAAAGAATTTTGACACTTTTCTGCCTCGTACGAGAACTCAGTTTCCCTTTTTTACATAATTAACCAAGTTTTTGTCATTTGGAAATTCTAGAAATTTCATTGAGGAGATGCATACCAATATATTTTTAATATTTTTTATTCACTAAAAAACTTCAAAAAGTATTCAAAAATCGTATAAGAAGTTAATTATGACGAGAGAAAAATTTTAAATAGTTCCAAAAGTCAAATTTTGCCACGAAATTACTTGAGCCTCCTTAGAACTTTAAAACTTTGAATGGGTTTTTCTCGACACTCTGTTTTTTAGGATTTGAAAGCTGCTAGCTCCTTCGTTTTTAAACACATATTGACTTCAAATTTATACTGTAATTTGAAAAATATATTTACTTATATATATTCAAAGATTTTTCAATTCAACTCCAATTTGCTGATGATATGGTTAATTTTCTAGTAAATAGTTTTCAAGCAAAATTTCAAATTGACACCATTTTTGCTTAAATCAATAAATCAAAAAAATTTGCATGCCTTCTACTAGATTATAGATTATTCTTTTAGAACATTTTTAATTTTTTGATTTGCGTGGACAATTACGACTTTCAGCGGTAAGGAAATGGAAATAAACGGAGTTCCTTCAAACCACTCTATTTCCGCCATTTTGTTTTCAAATAATCTCAAAAATTGTTCTTTGATACTATAAGATATGTGAACCCGAATACGTGTAAATCATTTAATATTTTTTATAATAATTTCATTAGGAGCTATACCTAATCCTACCTCTGGTAGGATATTTACCCCTTGACGAAAAACACTTTCATAAATTTTCTTTTAATTAGAATAACTTCCCGGAACTAGAAAATGTGCGGAAATCGAAATTTGAGAAATAAAATGAGATTTGTGGACTCCAATAATGTTTGGTTGTTTAGATTTTTTTCCAATTAACAATTGCGTCACGTGATTTTATCACCGAAGGTGGAATCAACAGGTCAACGAAAGCATAAAAAAACAACTTTAATGTCATCCAATAAAACCGCCCTGATCTACCCCAACAATACTATAAAAATTTTAATACTTTTTCCTATCAAAATCCGTGCAGTTCCACTACAAGTTTGGTTCGTCAAAAAGTTGAGTTTCGTCAAATTTTGAGACTTCAATAAAAATTTGATGAATTCTAGTTGTTTTTGTTTTTCCGAGTGTTATTAACCAAAAAACCGACAATCATAAAACGCATTTATGAATCAAAATTCATTGAGGTATGAATGGAGATTTTTTTGTTTTTGTTATAATGAAAATTTTATTAACATTCCATGAATTCCTCGTGGTCTCGTCTAGAGGCATTAAGTCGTACTAGTCGTAATAAAAATTAAAAATAAATGAATTCCAATTCTCTGCTCAGTTCGAGATGACTCAGTTGTTTTGGAATTTAGCGGAATTTATATTCACTTTCACTTTGTTTAAAAGTCGTTTTTGTTTATTAAAAATTTCAAATTAATATTCTAATTGCAGTTCTGTTAATAATTTTGCGTCTTACGGCAAATGAAAGTAAACAATACTATTTTTAGACACCAATCGCCATGCAGTCTCAATTTCCAGTTCAATCCGATTTGATTGCTGTTTCCACTATCAATTGAATTGTCAATAACAGCTGAACAATTTTAATTATTTTCAATTAATACTGGCAGAAATATAAATAAATGATTTTTAATACTTTCAGTTCTGATTCTAGTCTCTGCTCTCTACAAGGACATTATTGAAAATTGTTTCCAGAAAAACGTTCTGATCTTATGGGATTTCATGCTCATATCATTTGGAGTTCGTCTGGTATGGATGAGTGATTGAAGAAAATAAGAAACAGGAGCTAGAATAACTCCTTTTTGATTGTATGAGACAACTGCATGTGTTGCAGACACCATTACTGAATAACAGCAATTCCTTTAAAAGCAACCAGCAATAACGCCTAGAGAAACTGCAGCCCGTTTTTCATGGTACACCGAAGTTTTCTATCGTAATTGAATGAACAAAGTCCTAACATATCAGCTGCTCTTGGCATGTTACATTCCCATAGATAGAAAGGACAACTAACAGAGATGGAAAGGACTATCGAAAAATCAAGGAGTGGGTAAGACAAAAATACACGTTTCAGTTTGTGTCTACCAATCCCCTATCTTCATCGTTGACATATACCTACACAAGAGTGTACCATCATGTGACATTGAATGCCATTTTGAAATGAAAATCCCTGGAAGAAAAAAAATAAACGAAGGACAACCAAGAGAAGAAGAAAATCAACTTTTCCGGCAACTGATGTCTGCACCAGGACGAAAAGGAATCCTTCAAAATGGATACCAAGCAAACAAAATGGATAATCGCAATTCGCAATTCGAGTAAAATGAACGAAGACATCCCGACTCTTCCCTTATATAGATACATCCACTCTCAATGATGATGATGATGGGGTGGATTGATATATTTGTATCTAGAGCGTGTATCATTAACCCAAATTCGTTATTCGTTTTCGTATATTTTTTCCAAAAAGCATCGAAATTGAGGATGTCAAGGATAAGGGCGGAAGAAGTTTTCTTTTCCTTTTCATTACATGCCTCATTATTTATCCCAGTCAGAAGGATCCCTTTCTTTTAATCCAAAGCAATTTTTTCCCTTATCAACATCCCTCAGCTACCAATAATCGTTACTGGATGCAGGTTGACTCTTACCCGACATGACCTTATCAGAATTCCATTTCATTATCGAGATCTTCGTGAGCAGAATTGTCTAAATTCGAATTTGGGATCCTTTCTAATTCGATAACGATATACTCTTACACATGAGTCCTGCATCCTAGAGTTTTATGTGACACAGACAAACAAAACTTTTTAACTACCAAATGGGTTAAATGGGTTAAATGGGGACCTTTCCAATTTACTTTATTTCGCAGAACAAATTTACTGGAAATATTTGACTAAATAAAGACCACCATGCAATTTCTTGGTATGCAAGCAAATATTTTATTCATGAAATTAGCGATGAGAGGTCGCCCAATAAGGATAATCAAATAAATTAGGGAATATATTCAAGAGACTGGCCGCTATAGAAGCCAATCAACAAATCGAACCAGTCCCCCACAAACTTGACTGCCCACTGTCCATAAACTAATCGAAATTATTGCCCCAAAACCGGGTGGGGAAGCACAGCAATAGCACAGCAATAGCCCAGCATCAGATCCAAAGTGATCCATAATTTAAGATATTCGACGACTCCCTGTTTACTTAATTTCCATTAAAAGAACCGGTCAAATAAATTTTCATTTTTCTTGTCACCTGTTTCTTTAACTTCTTAAATTTCTTAAGAACAGCAAAACATACTTAAGACGCCAACAAAACGTTAAGTTTATGATGTAATACCAACATTACGAACATTACGTACATTACTAACATTAGAAACAGCAAATTGCCAAGACGTGTTTGATAGTCCACGTCTACTGCAAATTTCCTCTTACAAATTTTAATTAATTTATTCATTACGCAATTACAAAATGGCGTTTTCTTGGAACCACTCCAAGAGTCTGGATTTTATCAAGACGACGAAATAAGGAATCGAATTGAAACAAGAAAATTTTCGTAAATTAATTTATAAAGCCAAGATGTCTGTGAATTATCACTAAACGACATTTAAATGCAAATTAATTTTGGAGTGCTTTGATTATAATTTACTTAAAAAAAATTAAAGGGAAAAAATGTAGAACGTCTTGAGACAATTTCAAGTTTCTTCAAAGTTTCCGTGTTTTAATTGAAACCCAAGCTAATGCAATTGATACACTTAAACCAACAAATGAACACACTTTTCAATTTCAATTTCAATTTTAATTTTAATTTAATTTTTTTACTTTTAAATTTAAATCGGAAGACGGTGGACGAACCGAAACGTCTTAGGAATATCGCTGGAGATAAACAAATAAATTATTTAATTTATTTTAAATAAATTGCGATTAAGTTGAATTTACGATTTAAATATATTTATACAAGTTAATGGAATTGTTTGTTTTATTTGTTTGAGATAATTGAATTGATATTTATGAGAAACTCGTTCTTGGTGGATGGCATTTCGCCTTTAAGACGTTCAGCGTCTTTGAACATGTTTGGGTGGGCCGCATGTTCTCTAATTAACTTCTAAATAAATTCTACATATTTTGAAATAATTAATGAGATGTTAGATAATAAGATTCTTATTTCAAATCTCATGAAATTGAAGAAAAATTGATTTCATTTAAATATTTTAAATTTCATTTATGAATGTATTGTTAAGGAAAATTTTGAAAAAATTTTGCTAGTCAATAAAAATAAATCTTAATCTTTCATGTGTTTGTTTTTTTGAAAGTTTTTCTGTTTTTTTCCGAAATACTCAAAATTGATACTCACCAATGACGGAGCAGTTAAATTTATCTGTTGCGAGGCACAAAAAATTTTTGTTTTTCAACGCTATACTGCTTATCACCACAAAACACTTTTCCTATCAAACAACGTTATAGCGACTAAAAACGTTTTGAATATTTAACATTGACAGCCGATGACAACAGGCGAATGAAGAAAGCGAATGAGCTAAAGAAGCGTTTGCGTCTTGTAAGATGGAGCCGAACGTGTTAAGACGATCTTGTCCAGATGGTATCGATAAATATCGTGAAGGATTAACCGAAATTGAAATTTTCATTTTCACTTAATTAAATTTATATTTTCAAATTCAAAAATTTTGATTTCTTCAAAAACTGAAATTTTCCTTACCAAGTCGTAGCGACTTCTGTTGCGGAACTGCAACTGTTTTGAAGTTTTATAGTTTCTGAAGGTATGTTCTTATCGAAAGCAGTAAATCACGCTGATTAGGCCAAGGAACTAGCTGACGCTTAGCTTTAGACTGTCAGCGTTCCAAGACGAATTCCTCTCAAGAAAATTCAGTCAGGTGGGAAAGCAATTTGCATGAAATCGATTTGGAACTGATATCGTCCAGGTGATAAGCAATTTCTTCATTACCATGTCAAACAGGGAATCGATGTGAACCTCCTGTACACGATCAACAGCAGTTCCTCATAACTCAATCCCACTCACGATTCCTCTTAATGTCTCCAAGATGGAACCACAAGATTTACATGACTTACAATGTAATTTATCAATGGATTTTCTGTCGTGATTATTTTTAAAACAATGAACCAATCAAACGTCTTGGCTTTTGTCTAAGAAAAATCGTCGACGGCGTCTTAAAGATGAAGGCCACCCTCCAGCAAGGCACGACTTCCAACTTCTGGTCGTCAATTTATTGTTGTGGATATTGTTTTTGACATTTAACCCATTCTGGTCGTATGATTTGTGAAGTGATACTGGTTAATGTATTTTTTTAAAAAAATTAACAAAATCTTTTTCACCTTTAGACGTCACGCTGATTGCGACGCGATATCCGATTGTCTTGTCTGGCGACGAAATCGTAGCAATTTAAAGAAAGATACTTTTTTTTGGATTTTTATGAATTATGGAAACTGGAATTTGTGATTGGAATTTCAATGACGTTTTCAAAATGGAGACAATTCGAGTTGAAAGTGATTGGCGTCGCATCCGCACTTGGAGACCAATAATTTATAATCAAATCCAATTTCCCAGCAAAATTGAAATTGTCACTTGAGTCTATGGTCAGCAGAAGGTCATTCCGGATTGATTATTAATGCAGAGATATACTTTTGACCTTTTCAATTTGCAGCTGACTGCGTTGCGACAATTTTAAATGAAATGCCTCGGCGCGTTTTTGATTCTTGAGATTCTTAAGATGTACTCGGTTTGATAATCAAAATAATTAAACTTAAATCAGTGATTCGAATTAAAATTAACTAAATACAAAATTCAGAAGGCTTCCCGTCGTGGTCTGTCAAGCACAAAACTCTCTGCAGTTACGTGAAGCTGGAATTAAGCGTTTTGGGGCTTCTGTACAAAGTTTCGATTTGTAAATTTGCATTTTTTGAGCTCCACTGGTTTTAATAGCTCTCTTGAGCCTTAAACGTGGGTCTAGTTGAAACTCGACTCAATTTGTAACCAAGGACGTAGCTTCGATGATCTCAACTCAAATTGACTGAATCTTTCCTTAAATGGTATCTACATAATGCTTTTAACAAAAACTTTATCTCAATCACCACATTCTCATTCTGAATAAAACGAAATATAGTTATGCGGGACATTCTAGCCAAAATTCTTTGTCGGTTAGGCTTTCACGCATCGTAGAATTTGATCAAGTCCACGTCAATCAAATTTACGTGAGGTAATTCGGTAATAATTTCGTAAAAACTTTCGTGCGGCGCTTTTGAAGTGCTATTTTGGATAAAAGTCGGTGAAATTCAATAACAAAACGCTTCTGGGAATCGTTTTCCGAATTTCATTTTGCTGGATTTGATGTCGATAACATTTTACTAAACTCTGATGAGTTCATTGCTTCAGTATCTAAGAATTAAAATAGAGTTGTTAAAAATCGTATAACCAGTCGATAAATCTAACAAATTTCCTTAAAAGAAATACTAATAACTATGTGTAACTGTTCAATTCCAATGTTTTGTCTGAGTGCTGAAACAACAAATTACCAAAAAACCCTAAAAACCGAATTTCAAAACTGCCACACCTTAATTTAAATTGTAACAAAAGCTAAAATTTCAAATAATTTTCGAACTATCAAGCAAGTTGCCATTGAACCTGAGAAACCATTTTGTGTCCGACATTTTGCCATCCGACGGTGAGAGTTTGAGAACAAAATGGCTGAAATCCAACTTAAAATATTCGGAAATAAATCAGAAATTCATGCGTGAGAAGATTTTTAACACGTACAATTTTTTAAATTAACAAAAATTTGATTTGATTTAATGATATTCATAAGTTCAAACCGTCGGTGCGCTGAAAATTACAGAAAATCCACAAGATTGTAGTGGTAACTACCACAAGCAAACTGAAACAAATTTCATTCACTTGTGTATGGCTCACGAAATGAGTGACTCCAAGGCAAACAGCAGAAATCAAAAACAGCTAAAAAGTCTCCACCAAAGCCAGTCCAGCACTTCCTCATATGAAACTCGTAATTTTTTCATTTTCCAAATACATGTGACTCATTCAATTCCAAAGAGAAAACGGAAAACTTACTAAAATTGATTAGATTTTTCCGTCAATAACACGAAAAACTACTAACAGCATGAAAATCATGATGAAAGTGCGACGATATTTTTGCGCTAGATAAAATACACAAAACTAAAAGTGGAAAAAAATAAAGAAAACTTTAGTTAAATAAAAACTTTTCCAATTCATTACGATATTGAGTCAAAGTTTTTGTCGATTACACCCCAGGAAAATCGGGAATTTGCTTAAGAAACAAAATATATAAAATTTTCCTTGCATTTCTATATAAAACCATCAGCATGAATAAGTGATTATGTAAGTTACATTATTAATTATTGACCGCATCATTACATTAAATATACGGAATACAAATATTGTACAAATATATACTATATGATATGCTTATATAGGTATGTATGCGTTGTGATATTCATTAGCATTCATTGCTAAAGTACGTCGGAGTCAAATGTTCTGAAACTTCTAAATGATTCCAATAACTCGAAAGCATGAGAAACATTCCATGTCAGCCAAAAAATCTATGTTTCGTATACACAAAAATATAAAATTCATGAAATTTCCATCTCATGTTTTCGTAGATTCTATTCGTAAGGTCATGTAGATATGTCTTCTATATAACTACACGTTTGTATGTACATTCGTTCATCTGCAGTCTTCATATTTTCGGAATTTCTTTCATTTCTAGTCGTTCCGTTGCTACACAAAACACACAAAATACACAAACGTCCTCATCCTCACGTCGGAGTTGTTCTATCCAGTATCCACCTTCAACCTCATCATGTTCATGCTAAACACGAGTCCAAGTCTTTAATTTAACTTCTCCGCTCTTCTCTACACTTCTGAAATAGTTCTTTTCCATCGTCATTTCCGTTCTTCCAACATTCCACATCCCATGGAAAATCAATACAGACTGGATTCCACCCGAAATCAAAATGTCCTTCCTCTTCCAACACAATCGTATTGTGAACGAAATGCATGAGAGATAACCAAAACGAACTGTCTTCGTACTAAAGTGTACTAAAACACATTTTAACATCGAAACGTTTCCGAAACAACACAAACTTCGTGCAGTAACTGTACCACGTGTTTCACATACTGCCTGCAGTGAGTGTATGATCCGAGGAGTCATTTTCACATTGGAATCGTTATGAGATCCACCCAAGTTTGAGAATATCTGTTGTAAGACAAACACAATTTGAGAAACTGCAGCAGTATTTCCTATCAGAAGGAAAATGCTTCATTCCGAATCTGATAAGAGTCCCTGGGGTCAATTCGAGGGACACTGCAAAGCGAAACGAAGTTGAACATTTCATTCAATTCGTAGTTGACGGAAGATTTTCTTAGACCACACTCACACTAAAAAGAAAAACGTTCATCAGATACACACACTTCCGAACAAGTTGAATGTCACTTTTATAAAATCATTTTCAACTCCTCACAGTTAATCTCCATCTCACTCTTTCTTGTTGAATGTTTCGTACTGAAATCAAAATGGCTGCCGAACTCGATGAAACGCGACAAAAATTCGTTCAATCGAAATTGAATGGATGAACATACGCAGGGCGACGCTACTGCGCATGACTGTGAACAAAAAGTTGAATCAAAATTTAGTCAATTCCAGTAGGAGGTGCAACGTGACGAAATGGAATAAGCGAGATTATTGAAGAGTAAGTGAGAAATGAGATGATGAGTTGAAATAAAACTTTTCGTGTGTTTTGCATTTCATTCAGTTATATCGAATTTTGTATCTTGTGTTTCTATCATTTTCGAATGATAAGAGTTTTTATCAGGGAAACGTCATTTTTATCACCTCATGGCGCAGCCATATTTCGGAAGTGGTGGAATTTCACACGCCGCCATTTAATTCTACCTGAAGTTCAGTTCACCTGGACGGAAAATATGCTTTTTGCGAGTGGTCTTGTCATTTTGGAAAAGCTGCAAAAGTTTAATTGACTTTATTCAAAAGAAATTTTTGAATTTTCTTGAGAGCAAACGTCTCAAAATTGTATCACCAGTTCCATCTGTTAATTTTCCAACGAAACTATGAACGACAATTTTCACGGAAAATAGGAAAATTTTATGGGGACTGCATGGAAAACAAGGAAAATATAGGGACAACAAAACATGAAGTGCGTCTGTAACCCCACAGATGGCGCTACCAGCGAGGCCTCAGAAATTTCAGTTGCATAACATTTCGTTGGTCGTAAAATTTTCGTCGACGTTTGTTGCTCCACCGTTGGGTTCATGATTTTGGGGTTTTCCTGTACTTCTGAGTCGACTTTTGATTTACATTCGATGCACTTGATTCGATGATAACATGTTTCCGGGATGCCATGACTCAAAAATTTTGAATCTGAAACGTGTTTCAGTGAGAAAGTTTCATTTTACTCGAAATCACTTAATTGTCGCCTTGAATTTTTTGTTTGTTTGTCTCTGATTTATTGAAAGATAATTTTTAATGTCTTAATTAATTGGCTGACGACAACCTGACGGATTTCTGTTGATCAATTTATGCACTTTTGAAAGCTTTATATCTGCTTCTGTTTAAAGTTCAAGGTTCTCCACTTTGGATTCAGGAATTCGCACTTTGAATCTATAACAATCATATGATATTTGAGACATTTTAGTTGCATCTGAATTCGTTTTCCACATTTCTCAATATTTCTGATTTTAAGGACATTCTGTACGAATTGGATACTTAATCCTTCTTAATGCAAAATATTTACGACAACATTTATTTTTAGTTCCTTACAAGAGTTTTAATTTATCTCCACTCGAACCACCTTGAAATTACGCTTCTACAGGAATAGAAATGGAAAACACACCGGAAATTGAGTTTTTCGCATAAAATTTTTAAAAACAAAGACAATAAAAGAAATATTCGAATTTATTGTAGAAAATATAAATGAGCTGTAGAAAATGTTTTAATTTCCTCCCGTGTTAAGCACGATACGAATGAAAGTTATTTGATCATTCTGAATAAAAGTGCAAATTACGCAATAATTCACACGTAAATTTTCAAAAATTTCATTTATTTTATTCGAAATATTAATTTCCTAAAGAAATTTGCAAAATTCCAACTCCTTCGTCAATCCATTAACCCTTTGGGGGTTTCGGACTCTTAAAAAGTGTTAACTGCCGGACAAATGCGATGTATCATTCGCGCAAAAAGAACACAGAAATTTATGGGTATTTCCAAAAGAATAAAGTGTCGAAATAAAACAACCCCATTCCACATCTTCAATAGGATATCTTCCTCCAGATGATGGTGGTCCAGCAAAGAAACATCCCAAGTTTCGTCGTAGAATTGACTAAAGTAAATTTTCCAAGTATTGTTTTATTTCAATAAAACTGTAAATTAACCCCATTCGAATTGAATACCCTCTCCATTGAATGGATAAACTTGGATCCTTCAAACACAAATTATTATTCACAAGTTTATCCTCTTGAACTCTTGAGAAGTGGCAAAATTTATTGCGAGATGTTTTTGTGTGTTGTATATGAAAGATATTGGATTATCCTGGTATTCTGGGAAAAAGGATAGTATTTTGGTCTTAAAATGTCTGAACATAAAAAGGGTCTACTATATACCCTAAAATTTTGTGCAAAAATTTTTGTTGAAAATTTTCAAATGTTTTGCATTTGAAAGTATCTCACGCGTGTTTTGTTCAAACAAAATAACTGAAACATGCTAATAACTATAGACGGAACATTTCAAAATATCCTCGTTTTTATTTTATTTTATTTTTCACCCCGAAAACGATGTTCTTTTGGAAACCACCCACTCGCGAAAGACAACTGCTACGAATCCATTAAACGAGGTTCTATTTTCGTTACAAGAAATTCCTCTTGAGTCCCTGGAGTGAATCGGGGATGTCCAAGTGAATTTGGAATAAGTTGATGGAATCTACATTTTTGTGGAATGAGTTAAATGGAATCCACTTCACGTTATGCTATCCTATGTTATGCTGTACTTATATCTACCATGCCAAACAAAATGTGTTAGGAAAACAATGAAAACAAAAATGTCTTTGGAGAATATCTCGTATCAATTTTATTATGGCAATTTATCTTGAGTCCTATGCCTCCATTTTGGATATATTTCACGTTATGCTACTGCTACTATATAACGGCACAGTTTGTTGTTTTATACCCAAACATAGAAAACATGAAAATGAACATGAATTTCGTTTGAAAATATTCAAGGAATGTTTGTCATTTTGGAGATGATACGCATTTTAGTGCCGAATTAAATGATCCACTAAAAACTACAAGTTTTCCTTCCATAAACCTGTAGCTTCTGCAAAATATTATTAACTTATGGACGGCACTTTGGATTTTATCCCTTAATATGAGTTGGAAATTTCGCAAAAACAAATTTCTAGTCAAATTGGCACCAAATTTCCTGCTAGAAACAATGATATTTTTTGGAAATTCTACTAGAATAAACTACTCGAATTCAAATAATAATGAATTTTCATATGAAAAACCAATGAATACATCGAGAAAATCTTTAAAAAGTTCAAAGGTGCACACTTTTATTTCTGAATTTTTATTCGTGAATTTCCACAAAATTCCAACCATGGATAAACTGAATTCAACACATTTCAATAAGAAATAAGTTTTGTGAAGCGTAAAGGTCGAATGGAATTCAAGAAATTTCCATTTTCCCATTTTACTACAAAACTTTTTGAATTTCAAACATTTCGGGAAATGCGAAAAATGTCATGAAAAGGATTGGAAAACTTCCAAGGATAAAGCACTTGAATTTGAATTGTTTTGAAGAAATCATTTAAACTTTGAAAGTTTTGTCGCTTTTAAGAATTTTATTAGAAGTTTCCTTTAATCGAAACGATATCCTTCTTATCAATCGCATCTTCCAAATAGTGCGTCTCCTTAATCGAAAGCGCGTGCAACGTATCAAAATCAAACTATCCCTATTTCGATGGAAGTACCTAATTACGTAAACAGCAATCTTTGTTCGAAACACATAACTTTTGTACCATGAATTCCATGAAAGAAGGATTCATCTCATTAAGGCCGAAGGATCAGATGTCGTTTAATCAAAGCTATCTTCTTCCTGTATTCCCTAAACTTGAAATCGATATAAAAAGCTTTTTCTAATTATAATCAAAGTAATATCATTACGTTCCTGCTACTGTTGCTGCTGTTGTTGTTAATGTTATCTTGAAATCAGAAATCAAAGCGGATAGGGAAAATCTTTTTTTCTCTGTATAGTATTTTTAATAATATTGACCTCATCAATTTAACGGCCCATCCGAACGCGCTTCCAATATGACGAAAACTGGATGGAAACCCCTAAAAACCCTAAAAACCCTGTAACCCAACCCAACGTAACTAAATCAGCGATGTCGTTTCGATGCTGAACCAATGGAAGGATGTCTTTCGTGTAAAATGTGCTCCTTGTAATATAAAATATCGATATCATGTCGTCCACGTAGAAGTGTATCCTTCTACATTCCGCTGGATGAACAATGATGAATCATGGAATCATGAGGAAAATAACAAGAAAAACACGAAGAAGAAGAAGAGAATTTATATAGTAACCATTCATTAAACATTCTGATCACATCCTGTCAGGACGAGGAGAATCATCACAAGTGCATGGCAGGACGAGAAACCAAGAATCGAGAAGAAAATAAAAAAAACTCGTCCGTTGGGAAAATTCTATAAGAAATAAAAGTCAAATCAAATGATAAGAGCTACCGACAGAGCTACCAACATCACAGGATCGGAAAAATTCGGGAAAATTACTTGCCCAAATGCACACACAGTTCAGGGTTGAAAGTTCACGAAAAAATTGTTTGGTACGTGAATCCCTCTACAAGATGATGTACTCTAAGTTGATGGAAAATAAATGAAGAAAAACCAACTTGAGGTTGATGGTTGAAATGGTGATATGAGGGATGTGGGGCAAACGGGGTACGGGGAACGGGGAGTTAATGCCTTTCCCACGCGGACAAAAAGCCAAACTCATATTATTTTCGAAACTCATGAAATTTTCCCTGCCCTGAGTACATTTCCTTGCTTACCTATCCCGACTGTATACTTAAGGTTTGAATGTATTCAGGCAGATGGTTATGATCCTTACGTGCCCTAAAACGAAAACGTTCTGACTTTGCAAGCCTCCATTCCTCCCCCACAATGATGGAGCCTACTCCATCCCAATTGGTTGCCTAATCGCAATTACGTTAAGACATGCAATTTTCTGTCTAATCAAGATTGTATTTAGAAGGCAAAAGGTAATTTTCTAGGCACAAATACAAACACGAAAGTTATCCCTATTGCCCAATGTGTGTGTATGTGTGTGGGTGCGAGGATGAAAGGACGAAAAACATTTCCCTATTTATTTACTTGTAACGTTTGTAGGGAATAGCATCCATCTTCTTAGGATACTCTGTTAAAAGGACCTTTTTGCGAAATAGGAATCTTCCTTGCTGATAAGGACGAGGATATAATGACGGACAAGAAATAAGAGAAAAAATATACGGGAAAATTTCCATTTTACGTTTACGTTCCGTTAACGATGATTATTCCAAGGACCTTCTTCTTTTTTCCCTTAAAAAGATAAAACAAAATTCTCCCTTGAATATTCATTGAAGTACAAAACGAAAGTACTTTGCTCGGAAGTTGTTTAGTCCTTGAATCCTTATTGCATGAAATGTAAATGAAAGTTTTCTATGAAATGAAAGGATTAAATGACCCACCTTCGAAATGTTATACAAAACAACAAAAACAACAACAACGACAACAAAATCATCATAGGCTGAAGGATATCTTAAAATCTTAAGCGATGTCCTTTTTTTATTACTATTTTAGAATGAAAGGATATTATTCACATAAAATCTCCAATCAAATTTGACTTGTTTTTGAGTTTGTTGTAAACACCTTTGCCACCATTTTCTCTGTCCACCTGTGCCCCAATCCATGTTCGCCTTCATTTTGTGTAATTCCACGTGTCCTGCGGGTCACATCGTTTTGTTTTATTCAGTTCGTGTTATCTTGAAGGACAATTTACTCAAAGTGGATTTATCTGATATGCAATTTTTTTAAGTTGGAATTTCCAATCCCCTCGCTGCCTCTTCAAGATATGAAAGAAACTACGATCCTGGGCTTTACCAGACTTACTGTCTTGTATAACTCATTATGGTCCAATGAGAATATCCCTCCGAGGAACAGACAACATGTAAGTCCAGAGAAAAACGAAAGGACATATTTTTGAATTAGGGGCGTTTCCCAGGAATTGAGCACAACTTGGAGAATATATTTCAATTCCATGAAAGGATAGACTTTCAAAATCCTTTTTGGAACAAATATTAAGAAATTCATCTTAAGGTCCCAAAAGACACCATTTTATAAAATTCCTTTCAGATATATCTCTCTCTGTGAGTTGCTTTAAACGCCTTTCAATACGACACGCGACTGTGCATCCGCTAATCAAAATTGTGCATCAGCTAACCAAAATTGTGTCTCTGCTAAATCAATGTGTCCATGAGGTGATCAATTTGCTAAAATTTTGCAAACTTGATGAATTGGCATGGGATTTGAAAAATAAAATAAAATTTTTTTATGAAAAAAAAATGAGAGAAGGAACGAGAACTGATTTGTTATTTGAATCATTCACAGATGGCGTTTATGTAAAAATATAATTTTTGTTAGTTACTGGCAGAATGTGACAAGAGAAAATATCTAACTCACCAGAATTGTAATTAAGAAGTTTTCCACATAATTAAGGGAATCCGCTTCCGTTCTCCATGTCCCCATTGCTATAAAACAAACAAAACGAGTCGAAATAAGTCAACCATAGGCCCATCCTCATCAAATCGCTTAATCGTATAATCGCATATCTAATAAAATCCAAGATGAGCTTTTCTTTTAGCTTTATTGTCCTTTAGCCAAAATGAAACTTTTCAATTTTCTCTGTTTTTATCTGTGTCTCATATTTATATTAGTTGCTATTGTTGTTGTTCTTATAAATGATTACCAAGGCATAACATAAGAATAAGACAAAACTATTGAAAGTTGTAAAAGTAGAAAGATTTCTATAAAAATTTCTCCCGGAAAAAATATATGTATGTAATCACAGATGTGACTGAAAGCATTCAAAACGAGGGAATGTCGTCGACGCCAGATTTGTAATAAGGACAAAACGCAGTGACAATTTGATAAGATATGAGCTAAATCCAATTTTGGAAATATGCCTCCCTTAAATGTTGAACTAAGTGAATCTCTATTTGTGCTCCACTCTGTCTGGATTGGCTGTGTGTCACTCATTTCATCAGATATTAGGGATTTTTATTATTTCCATAATAAACAGCTTTTTTTATTATATGCCTTAGACACAGTGACATTTATGTCTTTGTTGCCGTGTGAGGGACATTCAAAGTTTGTTCAGCTAATAGACGAGATACTCCTTAATTACAACGTTTCAAGTGTCAAAGTTCATGTAAACTTGTCTTAAATCTGAACAAAACAAGACAATTCAGGGGAACATAAAATTTCGGATGTAATTTGTTACATAAGTCTATTACATGATTCGGAATCGTGTTGAGGTCAAATGTTGAATGAATTTTCAGTCAAAACGTGCTGAAGAAGAATTCTGATATAAGTAGGGACGTATATCTACTAACTCAAAATTGAGTCATTTCGAAGGTGTTAAAAAATTGTTTTTTAAGAAATAAGCGAATGGTAAGGAAAGTTTCTTAAGAAAAAGTTTCAAAAACAAACTTTCCCCCAAAGACTTTAGGTGAATTTATGCTAAGCCAGCAAATGAGTTTATCAACTTGAAAGTGTTTTCGTTGGAGATATTGCAGTATTTTTTGGTGGGGAATGAAGTAAATAAAACCGTCTTTCCTTTATTTGTACCATAAATGAACCTTTCCTCATCTCAACCTTCTGCCAAAGAAACTCAGGCAGGCAACTTCGACTCACCTTTTTTGCGGATTTAGTAAAATGTGATTTAGGTTCTGGTACTCTACTATACATTTAGTATTCTGTATATGCACACACATGAAACTTTGAGAATTTTATATTGTCGAAATATAAGAGCAACAAAGTTAAAGTTTCAGGATAAGAAACATTTCTTGAATCTCATCTTGAACGTGAGCAGAAGTTTTCATACAAAAGGCAACAATGACGGCATCTAATCATGATTCTGTTGGCAGAATAAGAAAATTTCATTTCATCCCTTAAAGAAGAAATGCTTAAGAAACATGCAAGATGTCTTACAGCAAATGGAAGACAAGTAAAGTGAATTGCATAAAAAGGAAAAGCCCTTAAAAAGTTTCTGGGCGGAATGGAGTATATATATTCACGAAAAAAGGTATGAAAAAAGGACATGCCCAGGTTGGATTAATTTAGAAAATGGTTGGACTTTTGGATTTGTGGAAAGCACAAGTCATGGCATATGTAATGGATATGGAAGGTAAGGGAGGAATGAGATATTTTAATTTTCTGCAAGATTTTATTTCATTTTTCTTTTTCGCTTCCCTTGAAATTTAATATTTTTTTTAAAATGATACGCTGCAGGTCACCATTACCCAAACAACTCATCTTGTGACTTAACTTATTTATGAGTTCCAGTTCTTCATTCCATTTCTCATTTTCCACTTTTCCAGTCATGAATTCTTGAAAGAAACTTTTCTTTTCAGTCCTATACCTACATATCGTAGTGTTCCGAGGGAAGATCTAACAAAAATTTATAGGTAGGCATGATGATGAAAGTAAAGTAAAGGTAAATTCTTGTACCAAATAAATTCCCTTGGACTTTTTACTGATATTCACAACTTTTATGGGAAAACATTTCGCGGGAAGATATTTTTACGGACAAATTCCAACCATAGATAAACCAACAAAATACTTCTCATATAAAAACGCATAGTCTTATGTATTATAAATAAGTATAAGACCATAGGTGAACATGAAATTTGTACGTACATCACACGTTTAAGGATAATCCCTACAATCCACGTTTATCTAGTTAGTCGTTGGTAAAACGGAAAAAACCACATTTTTATATATAAAATCCCCCAAACGTATCCCAAATAAAAACTAATATAAGACAAACACGTTGCGTTATAGTGTCTTTCGGATGGTGTATCCACATATGAGAAACGTGTCTTATTTTGGGCATAAATAAAACATTCCCTATATAAGTAAGTAGGGAAAATGTAGAGGAAAATATTGGACTGCGAAATATACACAAATATTTATCTACGGACATGGTACAAGGGATGGAACGCGAATTATCAACGAATCCTTTAGCTCAATAGATCAAATTACAAATACCTACACACATATCTCGTTAGATTTTCCGTTAGATTTATATAAGATAGGAGCTTCTACAGATGTAGGCGAACAACAAGATGATTACGAAATAAATAAAATGGCGGACAGTTTTTATGGTCAACACCAATGAAGGTGAAATATTGAACCAATGAATGCATGTTTGGGGGATGATTCAAGGGGTGGGTTTGTGTTTGCTTATAAATAAATATTATTTCATTAAATGCGCTAATAACGTCAACAATAACAAGCGCAAATTGATTCTTATTTATCTTATGTTTCTGGTTTATTTGAGTTTGTGTCATATATCACGTTGTGTGACATGTCATTTCGATGTCTTATTTTAAGGATGTTACTAAGGACATCTCACTTGTTCTTCTTTCACGATTTCAATTAATACGAATTCATGAATTCACGTACAATATTTGATTGACCATTCCCAGCAACTATTGCTGTCGTGATATATGAGAGATAATAGGGAAGGTTTCTTATTGCCTTTCTCGAGGAATCCTCAATTCAAGGTGGGAATTGCTTCCCATTGATTGAAAGTGGATCAATAAAGATTTGTTGAAATATGTCGGAATCCATATGTGATGGATCTGGTGAAACAGAAATATAAAATTAGCTTAACTCTTTCAGGTTTCATCGTTCGAAATGTAACCCACTTTAGTGTATTTAAATTATGTAACCGACTGTTTTACCAGCGTATGTTGGTGCAAATTCGAATTGACAACTTGGACCAGAGTCGTCTGCATATGAAATAATGGCGGATGAATGTGTTTTATGGTTTTGGAGGTTCATGTTCATTTTTTCCGATTTTCATTATTTTATGCATTGCACAAAGAAAATGGAAAATTGAAAATTTCCGAAATGATTTCGTTTTTTTCCTGCCTCAAAATTTAAAAACTCCACATGTTTGTTTAAAACCATCACAATAAATAATTTTAAATTATCACAATAAATTATCTTATGTATTTTTAAAATCACCACAAACCAATAAATCTTCGACGAATGAACAAGGGAACACAAAATAAAATGCTATAATAAATTAAAGTGCCATAAAAGAAATGCGACTACCGCGAAATTTCAAGTTCAATAAAATCAAAAATATTTATACATTTTTTTGTCATATTTATGTCATGTACTTTTGATGTTACACAAATAAAAAATTATTCTTTTACGTGAAATGCAAGAAATTTCCGTTCAAACTCGGAGTTTTGTTGCAATGGAAATGAAAATTTCCCATATAAGTGACATGTTCTCCGTTTACGAGCACTAAATTGGAACAAATGCAAAATCGTTTATGGGCAAATAATAAACATCGGCCCAAAATCATTTGAGGAATTTCAAAACAAACAAAATTGGTCCGCAAAATTTCAGTTAGAATGGTGTCAAATGAAAAAATATTTTTGTTAATTATATTAGACAACTCTGCTGTTTTTGTTAATCTTAATGAATGTGATTAAAGAATATAATTTATTACAAAACTAATATTGAAATTCGCTAATTAAGCCGTAAAAGCGAATTTCTGGCGAAATGGAAGCGAACTAGTCTAGTTAATAATAGCACCGGCCAATTAAGTGGTTTTCGAGATAGAAAAACATTTAAAAATTTTATTTTTTCTATTGATAACGAAATTCCTCTACTAAAATGTTTGTTGAAAATTTACCAATAAAATTATAATCAAATTCGACTTGGATAGAAACGATTCGTTTGAGGAGCAATCCAGCAAGTATTCCTTAAAAGGATTGCGGTCTTAAAAGGATTGGAGTTAAAAGGGGAATGCGACCATTTCCGAAATCTACTTTTATTGGATGAGCAAAAGACAGACCAAACATTGATTTGTCCAATCCAATAAATACAAAATTTCTCAATCGAAACGTCAGAGATCAAGTTTTTTATCTGTTCACGGTTCAAGTGTTGCAGAACATCACTTCATCCCCGAAAAGTAGGAAAAAAGAAAATTTCCAAATTGTCCTCATTTTCATCATCATCAAAGTATATCATAGTTTTATGTATAGTTGCAAATGAAATAAGTTTTAGGGAAAGTTTTTATTTAGCAAAGACATAAAGTGTCTTAAGGAATGAGAAAGAATGTAATTTACTTTTGTAAATGTTTCTTAAAACAAATGAAACGTAAGCAAAGCAAACGAAATTTGCCATTTTTCCCTACAATCCGGAAAATAAATCAGAGATGACGATTTGCCTTGAAACTTGGTTTTGGGGAGGATGGTGGTTTGTTCCAATTACAATATCTCGTATCTCCAGGGGTGGTTATAGCAAAAACACTGTTCTGTTTGATAGAACCAACAGAAAATCTCAGTTAATTTAGTAAAAAGCTTTTCCCTACAGCCTAAAAGGAAAAACAAAAATAGAAACAAAGGAATTCTTCAGCCTACAGGGAATGTTATATAACAAAAACTCAAAGATGGAATGTGCTCTTAAGCACGAATCACTAGCTTTTGTGCTTATCATAGGCAGAAGGACCGAACAAACACAAACGGAAAACTTTTTCCCTAATAGAAATCATTGCATCAGGAAAAGTACGTTTTTATGTATGCAAGATTTTATATATTTTTTCTTTCTATTGCGAAAATTTCCTTAAGATGATTTCCATCGTGTCTTGAATTTTGTTTATCATTCTATGTCGCGCCAGATAGAATCTTGTCCTGCTACATAAACATGCAGTTATCTCAGAGTTCCATTAAGATTCTCCTTCAAGATACAATTCTTTCTCGAGAATCTTGAGATAAGCGTAATTTTTGTTGGAACAGAAAAAAATGTTTTTCTTGGAATTGCTAAAAAATGATAATAAGGTAATCATGGTGAAAATGTATATTTCACGCCATACACCAGAGACAGAATAATCTCGGACTGCTTCTGGGAGCTTCTTCGCATTTAATGAGATGATAAACTCAATGACACTGTCGCCACTCTGGTTGGACTTTGACATTTTCGGAAATTTACAAATTCCTCAAAAGAAAATTATTCCACAAACGCCAATAATGTTGCGCCCCTGAAATTTCAGGTGGATGCATCAGTGGCACACCACTGGAAATTCAAGCGTATGACAGAGTCCCGTTAGGTCGTCGTTTATATTTGTTGTGAAGCAAGAGGGATGCGAGTGGACTAATTTGATCGTTTTCAGTTTTTCACTTTGAAAATTAAATTTTTAGAATTTTTAATAAGAAAATAAATTTTTTTTCTGGTTAATTTCGATTTCGGGAAGGAAATCTGAACCTACCTGAAAGTGCGTCAATTTCATTTCCAACTCCAAAACTCTAGAGAAACTCCGATTATAATAAGCAAATATACAAAAAACTAATTTGAATAAAAATTCAGTTATCAGTTGAATTACAACACTCTCCAAATCGCGACGACATTGAGAAACGAATTTACAAGAAACCCATTTTATATCTTATCAGTTTCTTAAAGAAAACCTCACTCCGCCATTAGAGTTAACAAATTCAAATAAATTTTCATTTATTAATAATTAATAAAGTAACTTAAAGCGAAGTTATCACTAATTAAGACATGCAAGTGTAACTGATTCAAGGAAAAAATAATTTTAATTTATTTTAGTTTTTTTTTTGTGTTTTAAATTTAAAATTGAATTAACATTTGCATCGATTTGAATGCATTTTTATTGGAAACGATTACCCACCTATATGCAGACTAAAAGCAAAATCGAATTTGTTTTATTTATTTTCATTACTTATGTATTTCAGAAATAAAGCGGATACTACCAATCAAATGAATTTTAATAAACATTTATTCCATAATTTATTATATTAAAATTAAAGTAAGAGAGCAGAATTTCCAGTCGCATTCGAAATGCACTTTATAAAATGGCTCCCATTCGAATTGATATTTTTGCAAATTCTAATTTAATCGAACACCCACCTGATGGTATATCCACTATCCCCATGAATTTAAACGCTGATTTGTGCTCCACACTCAGTTGCTTATAACCAGTTGAAGCAGTTTCGGTTTTGTGGAACTCGTTTCTTTGAATAAAAATCCGATTAAGATGAGGAAAATATTTTTTGAAAAATTCTCGAATCATCCAAGATGCTTCACTTGCAAGTGATTGGTTAATGCGGCCACTTCATATTAACATTAAACCTCATTCCACATTCCACTCTACTGCGACACTGGCACTTTGCGACAATTTCCGGAAATTGCAACGCGAATATTTTAAAAAATTAGTACTTTACACATCCCATAATTTAGTTATTTATTAAATATTTAATCAAAAAATTGCGTATCGCCTCCACCAAAGAACACGCGAAACTATTTGATGTTTGATAGACCATAGACCCCAGATCAAGGCGTCCGCATCGTTTAATAAACATTTTGACGGATCTGTCATAAAATGGATTTGTTTATCATATAAACATTAGCAATTCTATTAAAATATTTTATGTACGAATAGTGTTTATTTTTTATTTTTTATCGCATCAAATAAATTTTTGTTTTCTTTATGTTTCCCTTGTCAAGACGACAGCAACACGCTGCCAATTGTATATAATGACAAAATGTCAGTCGTATTTTATGTGTTTTAAGAGACAACAAACATTTATTTGTAATTTTATTTGTTGATTTCGATTTGCCACTTGTTTCGTCTGCTTGTTTGCAATTTCAGATTTCATCTCAAGTTCGAGAACATTTCGTCTCAGGTTTCAAACTTACAAATGTGTTAAGAATCATAAATCATCTTGTACTGTTTGTAATAAGACATTTTTCCCTAATTGCTTAAAGGATTTCCATTTCAAGATAATTAGCCGCGGAGTCGTAAAACTGTTTTTGAAGGTAGGTAAATAGATACACAAAAAATTAGACCGCAATAAAACCATTTACCTTCATAACTGCAATTCAAGGAGATATTGTAGTATAACCCGTTGCAAGGACATTCCCAAAACGTCCAGCAAGCAAACAGTTATTTGGAAAAGCGAGAAAATTGTCTTAAACCTTGACACCATTTAACCCTTTTCTTCCGCATATTTTGACAAACAATTAAACGACTTAAGAAGAAGAATAACAAACATCTGAAGGACTGTAACTGTAAATAAGAATAACCGATTGCCATTTGACATGTCATAAAGGAATTTTATTTATTTACGACGACACTCATGGCCACGATGTGCGGCAAAGAAGTGCCAAGACGTTCGTTTCGTGTTGGCTAAGAAAAGAAAAAATAATAAATAAATAACGCAATTAACATTTTACTACAAGGACTCATAAAACAATAAACAGAAAAATGCGTTTCGTGTGAGACGTCCCTTTTTACCTTTACAATGTTTACTCTCTTACCGCAATAATTCAATTATCGTTGAACGAAAAAAAAATTTATTTATTTATTACAGGTGAACTGGGGATGCCGGGGAACACCCACTATGCGCGCGGAATTTAAATTCATGATTTATGAGGGACGGCTGATGCAGGGAATTAGGGTAGTTTACAATGAAATCCAATTATCGCACCTAGAGACTAACGAGGCACTTCGCAGTGACCACAGAAAGGGAAGGACACCCGGACAGGATTCTTCTTCTGTAAGAGGAAATATGAAAAGTTTCCCCAAAATCAATTCGAAAGTAATAAAAATTTTCAAAACTGTCAAAAGGAAGTTGAATGCGCCACGAAACTTTATTTAATGAAGTGACATAAAAAATTGTTCAACAAAAACACTTACGAGTGAATTAAGTTTTACTTAGACTAAATGATCCCCAGTTGGAGCTTAAAATGGAACAAAACACAAACTTTTCAGTTGAGTGTGTGTCATAAAAAATCCAAAATGTTCAAATTATTCAAACTGAAAATCAAATAATTTATGTTATTTAATCCATTTGGTTTTTCTGGGGGTGGTCATAGGGGGATGATGTAGAGGGACAAAAAGCTCCCTAAAATTGTAATGAAATTGTTTCGGGTTTTTGGGTTTCCTTAATTTTCATCTCCATTAAATATTTGAAATTGTAAAACACACACACAACCATGAAAATCATTTAATCATAGTTTTCCGAAAAGTTTTCCATTTAACCCTTTCCATCCCCTGGGGGGTAGGTTTTGTACCGTCATTCTGTGTTCGAGTTGTAAAAGTGAACATGGAAAAGGTGTGTGTAATACGAAAACCCATTTCAGCCTTATTGTGTACACGACACACTTCGAGGTATGAAGGAACCTACACAGGAACCTTCGGAAAAACCTTCACTCGAACCTTGTCGTATGTAGGTAATCATCGATTCTCCGATGGGAAAATGCAAATGTTGGGAAAATCTATAGTATCTAGTTCTGGGCGATGTCATTTTTTCTGCCAATCCAAAGAAGAATGTTCTACCCCACCCTTTCCTAAGGAAACTTTTCCTCAAGGCTTGAAGTGATATTAGTGATAAAAAAAAATTTAGGTTTAGGTACACATTGTAGGGAAAAATGTTATTCAATATCAATGGTGCGTGTTAACAATATTGGGTATGATGGCAAGCAAAGTGGAAAAGCTTCAAGGAAAATGTTGTTTTTGCCGGAAACGAAGAATGAAAAAGAAGGAAAAAGGGCTTAATGGAATCGCTTTAAGGGATAAATTTTCTATCGAATTTTGATATACACAATCTCAACTAACACCAGCTGCTGCTGTTCAAGTCAATTTCGAGTAAATTTTCTGAGTTTTTCCGGAAACAGCATTTTCAATTCATTTCCTGTTTATATATTTTCCCGTTTTTCTCTTTTTTTGTTTTTTTTTTTTTGCAAACTGGAAACTGGAAAATTGAACAAGCAAATCCAATTTGGCGTCTGGAATTTCAAGTTAACTTGAGAGGGTTTTTCTATAAACTAGAATCGGTATTTCCCTATTCTGCATCCTTTTCATTTTCATAGCTTTGTACACAAAAATAAAAAAACAACCCCTTGTTTATGAAAATGAAATGGTGTTTTTGCAGTTTTTTCCGGAGTTTTTCTTCGAGTATTTCCGCAGGTTTATTCGTTTTGAATTATACAACGAAGTGGTTTTTTATTATCCACTTTATTCAACTGCATACACCGTCTTCTTCGTGGCTCATGTGCACTTGTTTACTCAATTCAATGAAAGTTGAACATCTTAGACACACGAAGGGTGATATTTTCGTATTACTCCAATTTGTGTTAAAAATATATATACGAAATTTTTTGTAGGTTATGTCACATGCGGACATATCTACGTTTTCATTATCATCATCATCATCTTCATCATTTTCATCATCGTCTTCTTCCTCCTCGTCGTAATGATCGATTCGTATCATTGTCATTCGAATTTTATGTCTTATTTTGTTCAATTTTCCACGTGTATAAGCAGAACTTAATGCTGGCAGAATTTTTTTGGTTGTAAATTTTTCCAAATTTTATGTAAATTCGATATGAAAAACCCCAATCAAGCGAAATTAGAAATTTTTTACAATCGATCTTTTTGAGTTTTGTGTTCTAGGATTAGTTTAACTCGAGAGGATAAGGAAAATTATAGCTCATCCTATCCAAATGCTTATCGTTTCGAATTTGCCTTTGCTTTCCTGGAGACAGGATAAAGGGTAGCAATTGAAGGATTGAAGATTATGTATTAGTTGAAAGCAAATTTGCAATGGAATTTATTAACTCAACTTGAAGTTGTGTTACTGGTTATACTAATAATACAACGAAGCAATATTAATCTTGTAAAATATTTACCTAACTGTCATGATAAATTGAATATCTTAAAAACCAGCTTTAATTGGAAATTATTGCTCCTTGAAACAAGAAAATATTTTAACATAAATGGAGTCGCTGTAACACTTGATCATTTTAAGACAAAAATCAAGATAAGTTTCTTGTAAAATATGAATAGCGTCTAATGAAGTTGTTTCGAAATCAGAACCATAACTCAACAGAAACTGAAAACTCCCGGTGCTAACAAATTAACAAATATTAACAAATTAACTCTTGAAAAGGTGGCCCCATCAACGAAGACTCACGCCCAAATGGGAGAAAGTCAGAAACGGGAAGAAATTAATAGTTTTAATAATTTCTTAATTTCCAAATTATTGACTAACCAAATCGATATGTGTGAACAATGATTTCCGGCTGTGTTCAATGAATTCTAAATACAGACTTAATAACTTTGCTGTTAATGAGATTTTCCATAGGAAATCCCTGGAAATTAATAAAAGCCGAAATAATTTCCTTCCACCGTCGCACCATTTGGAAACGTTTTGTGATTCGTGTGTTTTCTTAAATACACTTAAATACAAAAATAAAGAAAATTATTACCACCAGAAATAAATATCGATTAACATATGATTTTGTGTAGGAGGAAAATACGAAAAACTATAATAGAACACAACAAAACAACATTGAACTAAAATTGATAAGAAATTTTCACTGTGAAAAATCCATTTTGTTCGAGTTGAATTGAAGTTTTCGTTCAAATTTCATCAAATTTCACTGGAAATATTTTTCAAAATTCATTTAATTAACTTTTCCAACGTCAACTCAATCAAAATGATATTGTTTTTCCACATGAAAATGATTTTCTTCAAACTTTTCAAACACAAACTAAAGAAAAATTGACAGTCGCCATTTCGAGTTTCTTGTCAAACACACATTCAATTGCATAATCAATTTTCATTCAACACAAGCAAACATCAACGCGACGTTCCACTTCTGTCGGCCATGAACGTTTTGGGCGTGGTTCAATCGGCTTCGAACGTCGTCAGCCTTGCGTCATCCACAACATCACGATGTTACCGTACGTAACGATACGATGTTCGACGTTGCGCTGTCGTTGATGCTTTCAATCGTTTCGGATTCAATTCAATCCACTACAGAGGGAAGGGATGGAATTTTGTTCAAAATGAAAATTCGTTTTGAATTGAATGGCTTCCATACAAATCCACCTACACACAAGCACTTCTTGATTGAATCTCTACACACAAACGCAAACTCAAAGGCAATTCGTAACAAATGCGTCGGACATGTTTGTTCCGTTCAACAAAATGTCTCGTGCGTCGGTTGAACATAACTAAACCATCCCATCTCGTTTTAACTCATGCAAATTCGCTTCAATCCATTTCGATTGATTCAATTTCGGATTAAATTTTCATAATTGAGTTTTTCGAAGATTTCAAGATTTCTCGATATCCAAATTGACTTTTTAATTCAAAATTGAAACGAATTCAATATCAAGAATCAATTCGCCCCGAAGATAAGACGTCAATCTAAGGAAAAACTTTATTTTCCACCCTCGTTCTTATCGATTTAGTTACCTACATACTTACTTGCTGGTGGGTCTTCGTTTCGTTCAACTCTTTTACGTTTCCGCATTGTTGAGAGATAAGAAGACGAAATGGAAAAACAGGAAAAACTTTCATCGTTTCTAAGGAAATTGAATGGGATTCTCTTCATTCTTAACACTTTGACCTCCTCTGCAGATCTTCATCGTCGGCATCACTTCTTGAAATTAAATAATTTCTTGCTTCACTTATTTTACTCCCTACTTTTGAGTTAATGTTGCGCAAATTTTTCGGGAACTTTTTCCTGGAATTCTGTATATATTCGTAGTACATACACAATCACAAAATGTAGCACAAGGCTACTAAAAAGCTCTTAACCAGATTTTAGTGGTATTCATTTCGTAGATGCGTGTACCCCGTGAAATATGGGGATCAAAATTTTGACGATCATCATTTTGCCATGGTACACTTCTCACGAGGAAAGTAGTTTCTCGTGTAGCTTTTTGGGTTTTTCTCATATTTATATTCTGTTTTTTTTTTTTTGTGTGTGTCCTAGATTATTACGTAAGGAATTTTCTATGTTTAGTCGTTTTATCCTTTTCTGCACTACATCCTCTTCCGAAAGGGTGAAAAACTTGCTCGGGGGATGATAATAATCTTCTACACAATATTGTTCCGTTCTCTGACAATTTCTACTTAAACGGAAGGTTAGGAAAGGCACAATAAGGGCATACACAAATTTATTAGGTTTGTAAATGCTAAATTTGGATACACAAAGTTTGAGGAATTTTGTGTTTTTAACGCAGATGAAGGGAGGTAAAACTTTCAAACATTGTAAATTATTTTGAAAATATTACACAAAGAGGCTTACATGGAATTGAATTTTTCACTAAAGCTTTTGTAAACAACAAAACCTTTTTACACACATGAAAATTTTTATGTTTTTCGATGCAAGAAACTTTATTTTCTGTGAAAATTCCTTTTGTTTAAAGCACAAGGGTAAATCACGTTTAAAATATACGTTAATGTTAGCATTTACCTTAGGTAAAAAGGGTTTTTCGTTGTCGTTTCGTTATAAGCTTGAATCCAGGTATTACATAAATACATCATTACTTTCATACCTTCTGTGAATAAATGGTTATTTAAGAAAACCTTTCATTAAATTTTCAAGAGGCTCTTTGAGTTAATCCATTTCATGGAGTACATAATGTCTACCTGGATATAGTTTCGTGTGGAGGGATAGTTTAATTAAACTTTCCAGTTAAGCTGGCCAGACTTATTGGGAAGGTTTTAAACCCTTCGTTAAATACAAAATGGGTTTCATTTGGTTTTGTGTTTGACTCGGAATGACTTGGATCTTGACAAGATTTTCTGATAATGGGCTGTAACATATGAGAAGGTTCATGTGATTTATGGAGATGATACTGGTCTTAACCAGATGTGATGTTTAATGAACCCAGATTAGCTTTTATTCTCTTTTAACGCGAATAAACGAAATCATTTCCATTCTTTTGTTAAATAAATTAAAATTGAAAAGAAACTCGCATGTAGCAGTTAGTTGAATAATATAGAATCGAAATTAAAATAAAAGAAAAATTAAAATTCTTACCACAATTCAAAGCATAGTAAAGTCATATCACTTATTAGCATGTAGATATCCATCGTTGTGTGATACGAACTCGGATACGTATTTTTCTGGCAGTTTTTCTTATCACAATTAAAGCAAATTGATCACAAACTGCCCAAAAAGATACGTATCCTGATTCGTATCGCGGAAAGTTGTTTAATTGAAGCTAGAAAAAAGAAGTTTTCATGTATTTAGTGAAATAAAAAATGAAAATAATTTTTAAGATATCTATATAAAATGAAAAATTATTAAAAATTAATTTATAGGTAGCAGAACGGTGTGTCTTTGAAAATTGAAGGAGAACACGAGGACTTGAGGGCAGCCAACCCTCTTCTAACGAATTCCGAAAAATATTCCAAGGCTGGCAGCGTTTTTTCGTTGAATGGTCTAACCCCCTTCTTATTTGCATTCCTCCCTTGGAACTGTGAGACCAAAGCCGACTGAAATTATGCACTCAAGCAGTGCTACCAAGTCAATTTCATATTTTCAAAGAATTCAATTAACCCTTCCTGGCATTAAAAATTTGATGACGGCGTCATGTCCAGGTGTCCCTCAGCATTCACTTAAAATTCATCTCCACGTAATCAGACAAACTTGACGACATGCAGCTGTGATTTATTGACTCTGCATCAATGTACATGACACAGGTGTTTAAAATTTTAAGTGTTTAAATGTTACGTTAAATTATTCCGAAAACGTCGATTCCACATTGATAGCATCCAATGGGACAACCCGAATTCCAGACGATTCCAGACGATTCCAGACGAAATTCTTATCACATGGAATTAATTAAATATTTCCACTGACACTTCACGATAACCACTTGGCATTGGTCTAATCAAAATCTCGAACTAATTTATATTTTTCTGTCATTTTGTGTTTGAGTTCCAGATATCAGTGCAGTTGGAAGAAAATGATTCACTACTGTATAATGAAGACTAATTAAGTTGATAAGAAAAACTGTTTTCCAAGTGAAATTGAGGTCAATGGAAGACACATGGAATTGGAATCAAAGCACAAAACGTCTCCGTCTGGTCGGAATTTGTGTTTAAATTTGTGATTTCCCTCAAATCCCATATAATATACGAACATTGGAAGTGATCAATGGCTCAAGGAATTTTGTGATAAACATAAAACTAAATTGTAAACCAACCAAGGATGTATTCGGCAAGGACATTGCACTGTGAAGTGTCAATAAGTTTGTTCTTCGCTCAATGCCATTCGTGACTGAAGTCAATGTTGAATGGGGTAGCACACCCTTAACTATTAGTTGTGATTTGTTAAATTGGACAGAAATGTTATCCCCCCCACATTTTGCAAATGAAGAAGAATTTTTCATCAAATATTTGTCGTAAATAAAGAATTTCAGAGACAAAATTCAATTAGGGGAACAATTATCTTTTAAGGGATAACATGAAGATATTATACAAGACAAAGTTTGTAATAGAATTTCTCTAACAATTTCAAGCATCAAAATTTTACTACGAGTCAATGTGTCGTCTTTGGAGCGATTTGTTAATTCATAAGTGTCACAATTTTATTACCATTTAATATGATATCAAATGATATTAGTGTCGGAAACTTCCCTCATTACCCAATCTGTTCCCTCTCGCAATTACATCATGTTATATAGCGAATGCATTTACGATTTTGATGTGACAAGTTTTCAACTTAAAGTCTTCATAATTACCCTGTTATTTGAGGTTTTAATAATTCAGGGTTTACCTTTTTCACAACACGTGATTTACGCTAATTGTCTCGCTTGTTTATCGTCAGTGCCAGGTGGATAAGGGTTTTTTTGTTTTGTTGCTTTGCCAATTAGCAAAACAGATGAGTCGTCTTCATGTTGTTGTGTCTTACACAGTTTTACGACTTTTAAGGGAAATCAATTCAATCAGGATTCTGATACTTGTGCTTACAAACTACAAATTGTCTCCCTATTTTGCAACATTGTAAATTTATTAACTTCTCAATTCCATCTGACTTCTTGCAACAATTTCTTCACAATCTCAAGATTTATTTTCTGTTTTCCTTGAAAGTTTTATAGATTTATGTTTAATATTGCACTTCAAAAAGTTTTCTAGGATAAATGGGTAAGGATTCATGTTTGAAGTTTCCAGAAGTTTACAGAAATCTTATCTCCAATTGATATAAACATTCGTAAGTTATTGTCAAGAGGAATGTGTCAAGGAAATAAAATTTTGTTCTTGACATTCTCCTTGCACACTACAAACTCACCTGATTTGTTATTGTAAAGTCCATTGCCGATGATGTAACTCTGGGACAATTGGAAGCCTCTGAAAGAAAAATCCCTGAATCAAACAATTTACTAAGGACCAAAATATGTAAATGAATCAAATATGCACAAATTTAAAGGATACAATTCATGTCCTTGCTATAGGCACACCAAATTTATAGCAACATTTAATCACACTTAAACGGTTGTGGGGACAATTCTTTCCCTAGTAATTTCGCCCTATCAAAGATCATCAATTACGCATTTTGTCTTGGTCTGTTTAGACGCAACTGGATAGTTATCCAAAGGATGTCACTTTTGTAGATTTGCTTTTATGTCTACTTGCAGGACAATTACGTTTGTGCCTTGAAACGTGGTTGGCCAAGAGTGGATGCCCAAAGACGACAGACTCCCTTTCACCTCAAATGCCACAAGTGCACATTCAACAGTTTCTGGTGTCATAAATTCAGCGTTAAACCGACGAGGGTGAATACGGAAGCATTCCATTTGAAAATAAGAAACAAATGCGAAGGAGTTTTATATACTCCGAACTTTATTCACCACATACTCTTGTACATGCACTAGTAGATGTCAATAATTAAATTATTCATAATTCGGTACACGAAGAAAGGATACGGGATGTCGTAATTCAAGTATGACCTCAGTGTCTCCATAACTCAGTTTGACTGCTTTTGAATAAATATTCAAATGAATTTTTAATGCTTTCTCATCAAAATGGTCGCTACGATTCATCCATATTTCATAAGTTCATTTGAAACTATCCATTTTGGATGATTCAAGGAATCATTGGTCGATTTCAAGTGTCCCTCTCTTGAATCACAAATGTTGTGTTAACACTTATGAACTTCAAAGAACATCTTGTGGAGCCATTTGACCCGTGACACATTTCAGACAGAGTATGGAAGCCCCACTGCCATGCACTCAGCTTGGACAGCGTAAGAATTGTTTGTTTTAATAGTAAGCAAACTCACTGTCTTGTAAACAAAAAGTTCCTTATTCTGCGGAGCCCATAACGAATCCAATCGACCATAGAGTGGATTCGCCTCCAAGGGGAGTCCATTAGGATAAAGCTATTAAAAAGCTAAACATTCGTTTTTGTTTATGGAGCCAAAAACAAACAGTAAAAAAGCAAAACGTAAATATTAGTCTCGAGTGAATATACTTTCAACCCAAAAAAAAAACAAAAACGACGCCATACAAAATAGAAAAATTTATATATTTTCCTTCGATAGATATATAAATCAAAAATAAAAACAACATTACCAGCATGTGGCATCGATTCGAAATCGATTTGTGCCAAAGGCAAATGACATAATTACGAAAAGATAATTGCCAAAATGTCGATTGAACAAACGAACATTTATTTGCCAAAGACATGCCACTGCCAATGAACCTGGGAATGTTAATTTAGTACAAAAACCTGGGATTGTTAGTTTACAATTTATTGTTAATATTAGTAAGTGCACTTTGATTTGTAACACTTACGAGCCATTGACGGCAATTCGAACAAATGGAATCCGTCAATAAATTTCTCGTCTTGTTAAGAAGTTTTATCTAAAAATTTTTGGTTTGAGTGAAATTCAACATCAATTTGAAAATCATAAATTAAAGTAAAAAAGAAATTTTATTTTTGGAAAAGAAACGAACAAAATGTCTTAAGGGATTTTCAAATTTTAATAGAAAACGCACGCGTCTTCGTCATTGGTTCACATTCGACGAGATTAAATTTTTAATTAATTGTTGTTTATTTGGAAAATTCTGTTTGTTGGAATCACAGTTCCGTTGAGAATTGTTCTGTGTACGTGTCTTTCATCATATTTTTGGTCTTAAGCACAGGAAAATGTCTTTAATTCCTCGAAGAAGTCAAAAATTTTATTTAGACATGCAATTCATGCTTCCCTGCTTTTTCCAAAGGGGATTTTCATATTATATGTATCTACGTATTAAGATATAACAAATGGGAGGTTCTTGCCTTAAAGTTATGTCGAGACTGCCTTTTCTATGTTTAATTAGTTACTCATGAGAAGACAAACATTATAAAGGAAAATAAATTTTTCAAATTTATTAACTCTTCATCATGCACGTGGATGTGGTTCCGAATAGTTCCGAGTCGTTACGTCATAATTCATTAAAACAAACAGCTCTTAGACAGGTGAGACTTCTTTGAGATTTTATCTACTTTATGTAATAACACCAGCAACAACAACAACATAAATAATCCCAGTTTGGGAAAAACACATCAGAACTTTTCTTTTCTGTAACTTTTCTTGAGTAAACAAAATTTGCTTAGCTTTAGAATTATACTTTCCACAAGGGAAAAAGTAATGAAAATTAACGGAGAATAGCCTTGCAAATGAAGACCCTCTTCTGTCCATTAAAAAGTTGTAAAATGTCCGTTCCTTGGGGTTGTGTAACATTTCCTGAAAAACTACGAAATGGGGTTACATATACTTTGGAAAAAATTTGAATCAACTTTTCTCAAACCACACTGAACAAAATCAGAGATGAAAATTTTCTAAAATTAAACGAAATAAAACAGAAGGCCGTAATTCACCCCAATTAAAAGTGATTGTTTAAAGAAAACCATTTTTCAAGGGAAAATTCCCGAAGCTGTCATAATTTTTTTGAAAAATTTAATTTATTTGAAAATTTGGCAAACGATCAAAATTTGTTTCTTTTGAAAATTTCAATTTATTCCGATGCGGAACGGAAATAGTCGCGAATTTCAACAAGTCAAATTTGAAGTGATTCAAAATTCAAAATGGCTGGCATGTGCGAACCGCCATTTTGTTTTCGCATTCGAAATTAAATTGCATGCCTTTGAACACTTGATTTCAGAAAATTCAAAATTGAAAAAAGAAAACTCCCTCCATCACGGCTCGGTGGAAATTTTCAAAAATTTTTCAAAAATGTCATTTTCACGTTCGAATGAAAATTTTCTTAGACAACATAAATCTTCGGAAAATATTTAAAGTGCATGCACAAATTTAATTTTTCCACCGAGTGGTCGTAATTTATCTCAACAAAATGGTCGTGGTTCGATTTTCGAAATTTCTAATTTTCGATTTTGTGTCTCAATTACGCAACAAAGTAAGCAAAGTACTACCAGATAATGTGAGGTTTTCCGAGACAAGTTAATTGAAGGGGAAAATTCCTAGATAAATTTATTGTGGAATGAGAAAATTGCTTTTGATCTCGGAAAACCTCTTAATGGATTTTCCACAAATCCACGGTGAGTGGGAACAACTGAAGCTGGTCTAATTGAATTTTTTCGATTTTGCATTACTTTGTAGCAATTTCGGGAAAATTACACAAATGATAAGTTAATCAAAAACTAACTATATAACCACTCGCATTTCATGCTTCACGGCAAATTAAGAAATATTTTTTCTGAATAATTAATGTTTAAATTTTTCAATTACCATTTAACAGTTGCACTAAAAGGCACAATTTGATGCAACAATGTTTCGTTTACGATCAAAAACATCTGAAGACATCATGCTCACTGTGTTCGACTGCACGCAGATTCCTTGGCTTCTTCACATCTTTAGTCGCTTTTGAATTGACGCAATAAAACTTAATTTAACTGCTTACAAGGCAATTAAGGCGATTTGGATTGGTTCGGTGGTAGGTTAGTGAAGTTATTAGACTATTAGACCATGGGAATGCAGTTTTCTCCAGACGCAAAAAATTCGCATTTCTTCGATAGTTTCTTGAAGACATTCAACAGATGCTTCAAGACACAAAAAATTCGAAGGAAACTCGTCACATATCGACTCTGCAACATCGTCTTGATGATCTTCACAAAGAAAGATCCGTCGGTCTTAATTAGGACACGTCGAAAATCCACTCCGGCGGATTATGACCCAAATTCGGTCTTCACCACAATCCCACTCGGTCTTTGCATCTAATGAAAAATTTTTAAGTACAAAAATTAAATTCCATAAATTTCCTCATAAATTTAAAATATTCCCGTCACTATAAAACTTCCGATTCCATTTTATTGTCATTCTAAGTCCGATTGACGTCTCAGCACTTGAAAATTGTAAAATTCAAATCGAACGACTCTTTGTGAATTGAGAAAAGCTTCGGGTGGAGGCGCCGTTTGTAATAAAATTGAAATTCAAATCGAAACAAAGAATCCACGCAAACTAATCCAGAGTCAAGGTCTTTCTTCTAAGACGTGCATCTTCATGTGCATCTTAAAGGATTAATCTGCAGATGGAGAAAAACTACGGGAAATTTCATTAACATCTCCTTATTGCCTAATGTCTTTAGCAACTTTTATTCATTATAATATCCCCTAAAAGAATATATAACAAATTGTGTTGATTTCAAGTTTTAGAGAAATAGAGGGCTTTTAAGGTGAAAATTTGAAAAATCGGGAAAGATAATTTTAAAATAGTTAGTAACACAAACTACTAAAATTTTTCTTATACTTTTGAGGAATTTGAAGTCAATCGGCTTGGAGTTGACCGAGAAATCCGTTCGTAAATTTAGAAAAATTTTGTTTCGAGGAAAACGCGTTTGAAATTTTACATCCACTAGAGACTTGCATACATTTCATGCATTTCACATTCAAAATTCGACCATTTGCAGAGCTAGTTCGTGGATGAAATTTTGATATAATATTTTTAAGGAATTACAATGTTATTTGAGTGCAAAAAAATTTTTTGGGAAATTTGCATGTAGACGTGCATCTTGTCATGAATTTCAGGAGGAAAATTGTCTTAGAATCCCATGCACTGGTCAACGGCCAACTCGAACAAAGCGCAACACGAACAATTATTGCGTAAATGGTTCTTCTTTCACAAATTCGTTCGACTCACGAGTTATTTATGGTCGACCATAAAAGTGCATCTCGACCCTGACTCCTCCCTGAAAATGGATTCCCTGAATTGTGGCCGCACAATTGACAAGATGAATGACTTGTAACTGTAGTTTCCATAGTTATTAGTTGTTGTTTCGCTGTCCATTAAGTTTTTATGCAAAATTCAACCCTTTTTTCATGGTCATTCTGGTTTATTTTCTTATATTCTACTCTGCAAGTGAACCGTTAAGATAAACAGCAACGCAACACAACAGTAACAGTAACAGTAACAAAATAACGTCTTTTGAAAGGAAGAAGATATTTTCTTTTACAGTTGCATAGATGAGACCTTGTGGAAGACATTCCGTACCGCATACCACATGGATTCACTTTCTTTTGTGCAGAACGCTTTCGTACCGTTATGTGTTTTATGGCCTTGAACACAAAATTGAGGTTATGAACATTTTGCCGTTTTGTCGTCATTGGGACAAACGGGAAACCGACCCAGGAAGCCCGGGAAAAAAAGGGTCTTTTGAATAAATTTGTGAATTTTCTCGGAAGACAATTTGTGCAGACGTTCACAGAATTTGCGGTACTAAATTACCGGAAAAGGGTTGAAAATCGCCGAATTCACGGAAATTTCAATAATTTCCCGCCATACCAATATGAAGAAGAAAAAATTGAACATCATAACGTATGGCATCGCAATGCGTTGCGTTAGGGTCGCGTGCTAAACAACTAAAATTTTCATTGCACATAAAATTTTTTATTATTGAACGTTTGAATGTGTTAATTCACATTTGAGACTGTGTTAAACGTTTACGATGATTGGGCGATTGAAGATGATACAAAAACAAACACTATCTAACATACAGTTAAATTGAAATTATGTCAATAACAGCATTAACATGTCGTTAAATAAATCAAATTGTCTTTAAAAACAAACTGTCAATTTTTGACGTTTGTTTGGCTGATTTTGGAACGCCCGCAATTGGTGGTGGAATTAAAATTTCTTTGTTTTTTTATTGTTTCTTTTATGGATTTCTCAAAAACAATGAAATTACGTAATTTGAACGGGTTTTGTCAAGGTCATGGCCAACATTTCCGTGATCAGGAATGACTATTTGAAATTAGAGTAAGAGAATTTCGCGATTTCGTTTCATTTTTCCGAGGTTCGACTACAAACTCTTGTGCAAATATACAATTTTTCCTACGAAAACTTTCAAAATCAAAATAAATTGAATTGAATGGACCACACGCAAGAAGTTGATCAGAGTTCTTTGTGTACCTTTGGAACCTCGCCAGTGGCACTATGAACTGGGGATTGATCAACCGCATGTGGGTTGAATTATGCAAATCAATTTTTTCTTATAAAATTAATGAAATTCAAATTTCTCCAATCGAATGAGAAGGAAGCTTCTAAGGTTTATTTGAATAGTTAGTGCAATGACGCGATTGGAAAATTCTAAAACAATATTTTACTAAATTTTATTGCAAATCTTAATTGAAAGTAGCCATTTGCTTGTCACGTTCGAAGGCGACAAGTGGATGTGAAAAATGATTGAACAAATTAAAATCAACTTTTCGATTTTGTACTTCTGTCGTGAAGTGTTTTAAATTTCAATAAAAATCAAATTAATTTCAGAACATACTTACCAAGTGTGTATGAGTTTGAACAAAGTAATATTAGTTAAATGGCAGCAAACACAAGAAAACACGACAACTTTTGTATGGAAGAAAATTTCTTTCAGAAAATTTCCTTCAGCTTTTCCACCAAACACTTCACAGCCGAACTAAATTAGAAATAAAGTCGACGTGATAAGAGGTAAGCGCGATGGAAATAAAGTTTTTGGTAAGAAAAACCACCACGAATTTCATGTAGCATGATTGGAGTGTGTGGAGGTGACGGTTTTTTCGATACAAAATGTACAAAAAAATTAGTTCCGATTTGGATTGCTCGACGAAAAGCTGAAAAATCGATTTAAGCCGCTTATATGAGTGAGACTTTGTGAGAAACTCATTCAATATCCACTTGATATGCATCAGATTCGTTAATCTTAAGCGGGATTTTCATGAATTTTAATGAAAACAACGAACTGCGTCAAAATGTCGGTTGGTAGGAATTTTTGTGGAATTCAAAAAATCGATACACACGCCAATTATCAGTGCAAGCGGCAATTTATCGAACTAATTCAAACGAAACGTTCATCCTCGTTCAGCAGGAACACCAACCAGTCATAAAATTGTTCAATTTCACATTGGAATGGAATTAGGGTGATTCAATTCAATGCGAAGCGACGAGACGAGATTCAACAACAATTGAACGAGAATTGAATGGTGAATGGGACAGTTCAGTTGTCCAATTGGAGATGAAGCGCCATCGTTACGGAAAAGCGAGGAACAATCAAATTGGATTCTCGTAAAAATTCCAATTCCAGTTCATTGGTCTCATAAGAAGTGATGAGGACGTAAGTGGAAATAACGAGTAACGACTGGAAACTGATATCTCGTACTTATTGTACGGAATATCCAATTATCAATAAGAAGAATTTTTGGAAAATTTCCATTTTCCTTCATTGGTAATAAATAAAAATTTAATTCTCATATTGAATCAACTTTCGTTGATTTGTCGTAATTTCGTCATCATTGGAATTGAAAATCGACGAACTCTGCTCCACCCTTATCGTAAGCAGATTTCCACAGACTGGCAGCAACGTGGTTTTGTGGAAATTCAAAACACTGAGTTGGCGAGAGAACCAGAATCGCACACAACAAAGTGCTACTCACACCAGGAGAACGAGGAAGAAGTCATCAACTTTTCTCTCTTTTGTCCAGCAACTGAGCCATTAGTGCTCTTTCGTCAACACATTCGCAGCAAGAGGCTTGTGTGAGTGAGAGGGATTTGCGAGTGTATGGAGGAATTGTTTGGTGTGTTCTCTAACCACTCGGTATGACTTGGATAGAGTCGGAGGAACCGTTTTGTGGATAAGAAAACAGATGGCGGTATGACCGTACGAGATTTTGGTTTGCATTTCCGCTAGACTTGTCGCTGCTATTGTAACGAATTTTGTATTTCCATACTGAAGGAAAATTCAGTTTCATTCTTTGCAAAATTTCTTTAACTTGTAGACTTTTAAACGGATTTTATTGGGTTATCTTGCTGGAAAAATGTTTATTATCCTTCTCACGTATACAATTATGATGAAATTCAGAATTCTTTATAAAATAACAAAGTCTAAGTGTAATCTGTAATGTTCCTGGTCATGTAGATCTTCCTTTTCAACGTTATTGAACGAAAACTTTTGAATTGATTTCAAACAGATTAGTGGAATACTACAATATACCCTCGATACCTAATTGCAACATCCCAATAAACGAAACTGTAGCTGTGGCCAAGCACTCAGAAACTATTCTTTTGCACATTCCGGTAGAGCAGATGTGTCAAACCCCATACTTTATCCAGAGCTAATTAGATCTCGATAGCAACTGAGTTTAATTTACCCCACCCGATAAATAGTTGAGCTAGAAATATCCAGATAGCGACATGATTAATTTTCTGTTTTGAAGTTCCACAAAATTACAATTTCTTCAAAACTTTCATGTAATTTCATTTGAAAATTTGAAACCAAGTTATGTATGAGAAGTACCTAAATGCAACCAACAGTCTAACAAAATGTAAAAAATCTACATTCATATAGGTACTTAAATGTGAACTCAAGTAGGTAAAAGTTTACAATCTTTATCCAGTGCAAATCCGGGCTGTTCTTTTGCTACTTTTGTTTGGCACTCGATAGGAATTATCGAAAAAATACGGCTGAATTGTAGCAAGTAGGTATAGGTAATAAGAAATATTTGTTCATGAAGGTATATATCCACATATAGGTACAGTAAAACAACTAAGTAGTTTCTTTCTTTCATTCCTCCTTCCTATACCTAGGTGTGGAAACAACCTCCGTTATTGCACATAAAACACCTTTAGTTTCCTTTACTTGCATTTTCAAGGTTGTACTGTACCTACATAGGTACCTTCTTAGATTCTTACGAAAACTACTTGAATTCTTCTATCTTTTCCACTATCTATGGGATTTTAGTAAAACGTAGAACCTGAAAAGTAACAAAATAATATCTGAAACCCTCAAAATAAATAAGTTAGAAAAATAAACCTTAAGTTAGAAAAATTATTATTGCAATTACAATGGCTTTGTGTTCCGATTAAGGCCTCTATCGGGCATTTAGTGTGAGCCCTCTAAATTGAATTAATAATTTGACAAACTTTAGGTGCATTTATTTTTTTCAACTATAAAAGCTATTAACTTCAGCATGATGCTTTTATACCTACCAATGTTTGCGAACAAACCCGCACTATTTTTCTTGTTATACGTCGAAAACCAAAACATTTACGAACGTCAATGGAGGTTCATATAGGTATATCTACTAAATCACTCCTTATAAGCAAAACTTACTTCTTATCGAAGCTGGTAGCAGCTCAGATGGGGCGAGATGATTTAAAAATGCTAATATCAAAAGTATTTTTTGTTTCAATAACATAATATTCCTTAAGAGAATTGTATGTAGTCATAATAAATAAACATAATATTTTGAAAAAATGTTTATTTCCATGGGAGTGAATACACCGAATTCAAGATTATTTGAATATTCATTTCCATTTAACTCATTCATTCTTCCCAATAATCAAATAAAATTGAATTAATTGACGAGACATTAAATTTGTTGACGAGTGAGGAATACGAACCGACAATGAGCATCTCTCTCAACTACCCCTATTTATTTACAAGAAGATGCAGCCAAATTTCTATTTTAGTTATCTACATAAATTTGAACAAAAAGTTCTCAGAGTGAAATAAATTAATCTATTATTAGAAAAATGTTATTCACGAAAATTGTCCGACTCCAAGTGAAAATAACTCAATTAACATCACAACGACCTCCATTTCTTTGAGTTTATTAAACAAATTTTTTTGTTATTCCCAGAACATGTTCCAACAAAACCGCCAGCAACATTTATTAGTCTCTCCACAGGAGGGGTGGAAAATGAATTGAACACATGACGCCTAAGTAGGTTAAGGAAAAATCGATACAAAATGCCAACAAAATGGAAGAATGGATGATGCTCCACCGACGCACCTCACAATTTCGGACCCAACGACGCGGCCCTCAGTAGATACCTATATGCCGGCCACTTGAAATCCAGTTTATTTCCGAGTTAATGACCTCAGCCTTTCAAGATCCCGTCGTTTGGGTTTATCTCGGTAAGAAGAACATGTTCCAAAGTCCCCCTTATGCTTTTATGTGATTTTAGGCTTTCAATGGTGAAAGATAAAGTTGCTGTTGTCGAGTCCCCCTTTCCAAACCATACTCACGAATCATTTGTTTCAGCCCGGGGACGTTTCATTAAAATTCTTCACGTTATCAACATCCCAAAGAGTTGAAAATGTTAAATTTTCGAATATTTCCCTTATCCCGATAACGGCAGCACCATTCCAACTAAACCTTATTTTAATGTCGTTTTAAAATAACCGCTTTTTTCCTGATCCCCTCGTAAAATGTGGATCCACAACGTCGGAAAAGGATTTTCCCTTAAACACACCATGGAAAAACAACTAGAAAATGTCAGCCATTTCCATTCGTGTGCCCCGCAGTGACGGAAATTTCAATTCAATTCCAGCACAAACGTCGGCCATTACTGAAATTCGTTTCATTCTTATTCTCCTTCCACTAAAAGTTGCAAGATCTCACGCGAAAGTGGGATGACAGATACGTTCCTCTGCGAAAGCAAACGAAACAGAACATGAACGGAATGGAAACATTGTTCCATTTCTTACATATTCCTCGCAGTAGCTCCGCCTCCAGTGGCGAGTCAACTGGAATCTTGAATTCAACTTTGAACGCAACATGCGTCGATGGGTAACAAGGACACACTATGGTTGATCACTTACGCAAGTGAGATGCAACGAAACAAATATGGAACTCGGATGGAATCGTTCCACTCTCCAGAACGTTTCCATAAGATTTATGACAGAAACTGAAACTTGTACTTTAACGAGGTTAATCAGTCATTATTGTGTTTTAAGCTAAATTTTCTTAAGTAATTATTAATCCGACGGTTAAATTTGTTAAGTAATAGATAACTTTTATTTATTGATTCAAGTAAACAAATTCAATTTTTTGTTCAAATTTTGTTCAATTTCAACTCCATTTCCAAGCATTACCGAAGCCATCTTGGTTTCGTGTCGATTTCAGTGCAAAATGGCGAACGACACTGGGCTTCTTGTGTGTGGTGTGTGATGGATTTCAATGGTTTCACTTAATTTTTATGATTTTTAATATAATTTAGAGTTAAATTTATAAAATTTATTTGCAATTATTTGATTGAACTTTCTAAATTTTCAAAAATTACAGTCGTATAAAGTGTTAAATTACTTTAAGGACCAGAATTTAATTGAATTCATTTATTTCCTGTATTTATCAGTTTTTTAGTGTGTTTATTAAATTTTTTGTGTTTTTGAGTCTACTAAATTTATTTTTGCATTTAAATAGCACATTTTCATGCAATTTACTTGAAAATTTTGTACAAATTTTGTTAAAAATGACACAAGATGCGACGGAATGTGTTCAACTCCACCTGAATCAGAAACTTACAGCTCCGTCGTCGGGTTTTCGTGTTGCTATTTTATCGATTATTTACTGACTGCTTTGTTCAACAAAACTATCCCTCAGAGGACATTGTGCCATATATTTAAGAAAATATAATTTTTGTTAATAAATTTCAATTTAAATATTTCCAAATTTTGGTTTCCAAACATTAATGTATAAATTACATACAGAATATTCGGATATACCCACGAGTACTTATGCATTTCAATATTACTGTATATTACTTTGATTTCTATTTATCACCTTCAGAAATAATGCTTGAGAAAGACACAAAATGTTTATTATGGATTCAAATAAATGGCAAAATAAGTATAAGGTTGTCAATTTCATCTTAAAATCCTACTGTTTATTTCATGATCAATGCGAAAATCTTGAATTGTGCGTCATGTGCAGTGTTGGCTTGAAGACACCAGAGCCGCTTTGAAGACGACAACGTACGAGAAATTGTATATAAATTACACATAATGAGTACATAAAAATTATCCACTTAACGAACCAGAAACACACTCCATCGTTTAAGAAAATTCTTTACTCATTTTTTATTGTTGGGATGATTACAAGAATTCCATCAGCGTCTTGAAGCATTCCTTGAAAGAACAAAAAACAGACGAAACGTGATACGACGAAATACAAAAATTCTGATTTCTTCCATCCGACCAAGTGAGGAGAATTCGAAATTTCAGAAGATCGTATCAAGTTTCTTCGTTTCTCTGGAATCTTCTGTGTATGACTGGACGAATGAAATTCTTTTGAAATTTGTTAAAAAAACCATGAGGGATCAACAAAAAACTCAAAGAAACCAGTTTAACTGGATGCGAGTGGACTCTAGAATCTACCAAATCCAACCAAAATCACTTGACCGCCATAACGCTGACCCTGCCCTTGACAGAGACGAGTTTCATTTTGGGAAACTCAAAAATAAAAATTCTCGTACCAAGCTACGTGTCTTGAAAAAATTCGAAAAAATCAAAACATTTTCACAGAATTCAAATTTTCACAAAAAATTTACAACCGCCAGTAGCGGAAAATTCAAATTTATTGCTTTATTGCCCTGAAACAGTTCGATATTCAAAATATTTTGGTTTTTCAAACAGTAAAGGGTTAAACAGACGCCGTGAAAAAGGTCTGAAGGTATTTATTGCACCTACAGTGCAACAACGTGCACTTAATTGCATGGAAACTGTTCATTTTTGGAAAATATTTCTTTTATTGACGGCAATCCAAAATCTTTGACCCACTTTTTATGCAAGTGTTGCACAACATGATGCACAGGGACATGGTGAATCCGGGACAGACGAATGCGTTACAAATGGGAAAAGGGTTTTCTGTTTAATATATTCAAGAAATTTTGAAAAAATTCTTTTGATTTGCGTTTTTCGTCAAAAATTTTTTGCGTCCTGTTTTTTCTAAGAAGATTTACGACACTGACAAGGAGTGGACACATTTTTATGGCCAACATTTTTCTTGACGAGTCGTCACATATTTTTGGATACCAAAAGAAGACCGACACTTTTTGCTTTTTGATTTTCAGGGCAATGTACCGCGAATTTTCGAACCACTGCGTGGGAAGTGAGTTTTATGCTTTCATCGTGCAAAGTGCCCTCCACATGGAAATGATCGTGTTCAATTCAGACCAGTTTCCGCCACTTGATGACGCGATTCAGAACTAATTTTTCCATTCAAAAATATTATGAAACATTGTACGAATGTGACATTTGCGTCTTGAGATGCTCAGCAACTTTGTGTGTGCTTCAAGTGGACTTGATTACTCCATGATTGCAATGGACTTTGTGACGCTATTACCCTTTCAAATTGATGGTAATGCCGATCATATTTTGTATGATATACGACCACAAACCAGTTCTGATCGAAATCGCCTCCAATTAGTCGAATAGCTATAAAAATATTCGAGTTTATTCCAACACCATTTTCAGTGTGAATATAATCAAAGACGGTTTAAAAAATTTTTAATTTTTAATAATTTTAAATTTATTATGACGCAAATGTGCGTTGTTACATGCAAAATCGAACCTGATATTATCACGATACATTGTGTTATTGGTGCTTTGCCTTTAGACGTTCCAGGGTGTAAATAATGATAATAAAATGGCGTTTCATACAAAATGGAGGATTGAATATATTAAAAAGTGTTTAAAATATGTTAACATTTCTTCTACCAATATTTAGATATTCATTTGAATACATTTTAAAGGGTTGTATTCTTTTTATGGCAAATTCATATGGTAGAATTTAGAATTTTTAAGGTTCCCAAAAGATTACCGTTCACCGCGATGAATGTATCAATTTCAAATTAATCTGCAATCGTTTTGAGTCAATCAAGATTCATTGGATTTGATTGTTTGTGAAAAGTCCACTTGTAAATTATTCCAAATTTTGCATATTTTCCAAACTTTTGTCTTCTCAAACATGACAAAATTTCCAAATTTGCTAAAATATACAGTCTATTCTCATGAAAATTTTATAATAAATGCAGAAATTTTAACAGAAACAAAATGAAAGGAAGAGAAAGGCACTGAATGTGGTCGCATAATATAAAGGTATCTATCGTGAATCGAATCAGATAAATTTTCAAACATTCCTCTATACCTATTCACAATTCTACAAAATTAGGTATCTACATTTTGAAAGAATTTTGAATGCTCCATAATGACACCCATATAACCTGGAGAACATGGATTCATCAAGACTTATTGACAGATTCTGGATGAATGAATGCATAATAATACTATATTTAATCGCAGTCAGTGACCTGATCCATGTAAATTCTTATTCGTATTTCATTATAAATCTATTATAGTTCTAGGTATATTTAGGTATAGGTAACGGGAAAATTCGGGTGTTTTTCTTCATTAAAGTATAGGTAGGTATGTCCTTATACCTAAAACCAACTGCTCGTGCAAATTGAATTAAGGATATTTCAAGTATTTTACATTAACTGCACACATGTTAACAATGTAGCGTAAATTATTTGAAACCTATTCACGTTTGATGAGCGGTAGGTAGTTCGACAGTTTATTTCCAAAGAAGGGACCATGGAACTTTGGGAAAAATCTTATTGACCTTTAACGAAAATAACATTCTTCCTTCCTCTTATTATTGAAACTAACTAGATAACCAATAAGTTAACCAAATTCGAAATTGAAACGAAATTGTGGAGAAATAGCAAATCAAAATTTTCCTCACTTTTAACAATAGGTTGTAGCTCCTATAAAATGTTAAAGTCTTAGAAACTAAACTTAAAAAGACTTGAAAACTTTTAACATTCTAAAATCTCATTAAATTTATAACAAATGTGATACAGAAATTACCACATTTCAAACAAGTGCACTAGCAGCACCTGACAATCCCTCAAAGTCCGTTTGACCTGAATGCAACCTGGATCCGACCATTCAATTCATTCATGCAAAACGAATTCGATTGATATGCAACGGCCTTGAGTGAAAAAAGAAATTCAACAAATTCCAGAAGTGTTTCCCTTATCTCTAACGAAAAGCAGGGAAAACGTTTGTGGAACGCCAAAAAGACTGACAGTCAAAACATTCCCCGCACATCGTTCCTTGCCTTAATGGAATTTTTATGCAAATTAATTCCAGCTTTGTCGATGCATGTGGACTCCAGGCCCTGTGGGGCCCATTGAAATGCCCACAATTTGTTCTGGAGTTGATAAACCTCAACACAAGTTGAAGTGATTCTGATTTGTTTCGATTTACAAAAATCTGATTCGTTTAAATGAAATAAATTAGCATAATTCCGATAAGTAAGTGAAATGTGTTTACATAACAACAAGCTAAAGCACAAATTGACTTACACGTGTTATACAAAGAGAATTTCGTTAGTAAGTGTTTGAGTGTTTGGATTTGTTCGGTCTGATTTGCATCGGAATCAACATAAAATTAGCATAGAATCAATTTGCTTTCAATTTTTTCTTTCAATTTTCGTTCAACTTTGTGTCCTGGAATTCACGAAATTTATTCATAACTCAAGTGTGCTGTGATTTGTGTGTGTTGAACGAATGAAATAAAACAAAAATACACTTACCCCAACAAATGCACTCGTATATTTTTGGCGTAACATATTTTTGCATTTCCAAAAAGTCACAAACACTAAAGTCAAAAAAAGCACAACACTTGAATCACGACTTAAACACTAAAACGATTCACAAACACGAGTTGAACAACTTTGACGCGAACTTTTCTGACGGTGAAAAAGTGAAAATTGAAAAACGCACTTTTCACATTCCAACTGGAATTGAATAATTGAAAATCGAATTGATGCACTTAATTTTCCCGTTCGAAATGACGAAAATTCAAAAATGTTTTTAAGAACAAAGCAAAAACAAAAACCATATTACGTTTCCTTGTTTTCCATTCGAAGGTTTACTTGATTTTGCGGTTATACAATCCAAACCCGGTCAGGTATTGTTTATTCTTAAAAAAGATAGTATCAGGACCAAAGACTTCTGATAGAAAACTGTCCAAAAATTTTTGTTGTGTTACCACTCGATCTCCTCAACTACATTCGCATATAACGTGTATTTCTTCGTTTCACATAATAATAAAAATTTTATATTACACTGGTATATGTATACACATTTATGTAGATGTGTTCATATAGATATAACGTTGTGCTTTTCTTGCTTCACCATCCATCCATCCATCCATCCATCCATCCGTTCAACCATTCATCATATAACTATATCTAATTACGAGTTTATACACGATGCTGATATACGAGTATGTTCATGTTTGTGTTGTTGGAACACATTTCATCCGTTCGTCGTGTCTGCCGGGGGTTGTGGCGGCGGATTACATCTATATCGAGCCAATCTATCGCATCCAGTCGGCCTGTCATATTCCAAGGGAGAGAACCGGAAAAGGTGCGATGGATGTATGAGGGTTTGTGTGATGGCTGTCGGTATATAACGTAAAAAATCGCATAAAACTGATGTTTGTGTTGGTGTTGGTATTGATGGTGTTGATGTATCCCGTAGTGGTCGTGGTTGATGGTGGTTGCGACGAATTCTGTTGTTGGTCGTTCGGTCGTTATGTCAAAGGAGGCCATCACACTTTGTTTGCTTTTTCGTTCGTCTCCTCCTTCTCAGCGTTGGCGATGTTCGTGATGTTCGTGTTGAATGGTGTTTCATTTCAACTCGGCCAGGACAGGCAGCACTTGACACTGGAAAATGTTTTTCGAAAATATTTTTAATTTTCAATTCAATTTCAAAGACTGCACGACAAATTCACCTCGTCGTCTCGTCGATGCGAACCAAATGCAAATACTCGAACAATTCTCAACGTCTTGTCAGAAAAGCTTCGAATGAAATTTATATGGAAAAATCTAATAAATCGAAATTTTATGACCCAACAAAAAATTCATACACGCCTTGTCGGCATATTTTATTATTATTTAAAGGTGTGTACGAGCATATTCAGGCTGGGGTATACCCAGCATCGGCCCCAGCATGGGGCGAAATGAAATAGAGAAAAGTTCAATGATGTTTCGCACTTTGAATTCATGAAATAGAAAATTTTATGAATTTTATGTCACTTACATATATATTTTTTTGGATTTTGTGTTTTGTGTATATAAGATATGTGCGTTTGCCCCTTTTGTGCGTTTGTGTAAATGATTTCCATCGGGCCGTAGAGTGAAACGACCTTCTTTTGTTGCTCAAACTCCAAGGCAAACGGGCTTAAGTAAATTTTATAACTCCAACACCAAGATGAACACCAACACCAGCGGAATTGTGTTTTTCAGTTCGAGTTTACTTTTGAATGTAATTTTAACTCAAAACTTTATAAATATTACATGGAGGGTGACTTCCAGCAAAGTTAATTTAAGAAAAATTCCTTCATTTTAAATAACAAGCAACTCCACTCTATTCTACCCTCAATCAAAATACTTTGTTGTTCAAACTTAAACCCTCAAGACACTATTGACGCTTGTGATGCAGGGTGGCTGTGGGGTGGATCGAACCCCCATCGCTTAAAAGCCAAGAAGGGAAAGTTGAAATTATGTTTTTCAGTTTCCTGTTAAACAACTTTTAAGGGTTCCTTCCTTATGTAGGTATATATACGAAACGGAGGAAGAAGTAAATGTAGCAAATTTTGTTTCTTTGTCAGACTTGTCAGACCCCCCAAATGTGGGGATGGTTGTATCGAATTGGGATATGACGTAACCTTTGACTTGCGTGCCTCATCGTCTTCCTGTCGACTTGTACGTTAAGGGTTTCCCAAGTTTGTTGTTTTCTTTCTTCATGTTCTTAAATCGATTTTGCGATTTCTGTTTGTTAGATAAGAAAATCGTATCAGAACATAAGAAAATTGTATTTCGTTTAGATTGTGTGGCAACGAAGCGTTAATAAGATCAAGACTATACAATTTCCCATCCCTCGTTGCTGATTTCGGGATACAGATTGTCTTCCACACATGACGTGGTACATGCATCAGTTAACTTTGTATGGAAACCATTTTTGCAATTCAAATAGTTAAGCTTTTTATTGTTTTTTCTTATAGTTTACGATATCAAGGGGCGGATGATAAGCTGGAAATGTTTCATGGCCCTTCCATACAGCTTGGTGTGGAGCAGTTCTCATTAAAATGTTAATAAATTCCCTTTTCGTGTGGTGGTCTTACAAGCTTTGCATAATATGGTTTCCACAAAATTCTAAGCTTGAAACAAGGTGAAGGAATGTTGATTCGTTTCGTTTTCATTCCGGCAAGTTTCAACAATTCCAACAAGATTGATTCTAAAATTTGCATATTATCACGAGACAAAAAACCACCTCAATTAACATCCCCGTGCAAATACATAATTAAACAAGAATTTAATTAGCAAACCTCATGAGAGAAATTCTTCCCCATTAAATCACATGAAATTTAATTGGGCTACATTGGAGCTAAGTTTTGCGGCAGACGAATCAACCTTGAAAAGTGGCGTTGAATAATTAAAAAACGTTCACGTGCAGGCGATGAATAATCAAGAAGAGGAGGTGAGTGGTTGGATGAATCCTCCCTCTTTGTGACGCCAGCAACAATTATGCGAATTCTGATACATTAAAGTAGTGCCTAGTTGGTGAGGGTTTCTTCAATTCCATAGAATTCATATGAAAATTATCATCGAACTGAAAATCGAAAACCAAGAAGAGTTTCTTAATTAAGTCTTCACGTCTAATTGGAAAAGATAATTTCGGAATTGTTCTCGCTTTCGTTTCTATCCCTCTGTACATACCTCTACTATATAAAGAAACGATTCCGTAGATGGACAAGTTTCATTTGCTTTACGGAATAGGTGTAGATAAAAGCGAATTGTACATAACATGAAATTCGGTTATCAAAAGTTGACTTGTATGGAACTCAAGCGTTGAATACTGTTAACTCGTGATTTATGTAGGTAGATGTATAAAGTACATACGATTGTGTTAAATCACCTCAATGGCATGCGCAAAATTTTGTATGGAAAACGTTGTAAATAAACGACACGACTGAAAATTGCTCAAGAGAGAGAAACTACATGATAATAAAAGTCATGTTTTAAGGATGTATATCAACTACCCTTCACACCAGGAACTCACCCCAAAACCGAGTGAGGGATGGAAATTGAACTGTTGGAAAAAAAAATATTAAGACGACCTAAATACCCTCTCGGTGCAGTGCGCTTATACAAATTCCGTTCGTGTTTGTTATTGGAACAAAGCCCATTAAATATAGAAGCGATGAAAAAGGAGAGATATCTGGAAATTTGAAGGGTATGAAACCTTTCAGTCGAACTGTGGCAAAGGTTTCTTCCGTCTTTTTCGATAAAGTGTAGCTGCAAATAAACGGAGTGGAAACGAATCGATTTCTGTATATAAGACGTTTTATTTTTTCCATTTTTTTTTCCTGAGAAAGCAATTTTCTTATGCGTCCTTTCTCTTGTCTTCAATTAAATAAACTTTTTTCCCGTCTACGGAAAAATTATTTTCTACAGCAGGAAAACTGTTTCTAGCAGGAGGAAAAATTATAGAAAAACTAAATTTGGTTCAAGTGCGTGTAATGACCCATCGATCCGTGTATGTTAAACGTCTCTTGAGTCAAGTGTTCTTGACAGACCCATATGTGGAGGTCGAGGACGTTACGTCGTTCTTGTGCTACTTAATCGGTAATCGATTGGCATAAGAAGAAGTTAGTTGACATCAGATGCATTTTGTTGAAAACTTTCCTCCTTTATTTATACACAACTTGGAATTAGTTTGAGCTTTCAGAAATGTACACTTTGTCATTGTTAAACGTGGGTTAGAGTAACATATGGTCAAAAGTGTGACAAATTCACGGACAGATGGAATTCATTTACTTACATTTGTCTAAGTATATCTATTGCAATCCACATTTTCATCCCTATACCTACATATTGATCAACAATTGATTATCAAATCATCCCTAATTAATCGATTAGACTGATGCGATATTCCATAAATTCATGATTGAAAAGCAGGAAGAAAACCACGGAAAAAAGGATGTGAAATGTTTATTCAACAGCGACTTTAATTGAATCCTGATTTACGATGCAATTTTACGGTGTGTCATTTTAATTACAGGACAGTGTAGCGGAATTACCCAGCCATACCTCCATGTATTCAAGTCCTCATTCATCACGCTCTGTGTGAAATAACCAATAATGCTCATAAAACAATAAACTTCACTTTAAAATCATGTTCTCTATCCGTTGTTCGTGAGCCAGTCACAATAAACAATTCTGTTTAAATTATTTTATTATCTTCGTCTGGCTCGGTGCAAGTAAACCAAGACCAGTCAATATTTTTCAATGAATTAATTACAAAATTGAATTACTCTCGTGCAACACAGTGCACTCTCATGCAATCGATGCAGACGATACTAACGACCAATAAACATCCGAGATATTTGCAAAATTGAAAATGGAAATCAGTTTATAGTTGAACGACCGCCCCTATATTCCTTGTAAATTGATTCATCCATCATGACAGGCCATTTGGCAAACATGTCAATCCATATCCGCAAAACATCCCAATTGTGGTGTAAATCATCCCTTGTCTCGAGTCGCACTCGAAACGATTCGTTGAAGGGTGAGCGAATTAAAGTTTTATTGATCGCATCCCTTAAACTTCACACCAGATGGAGTTATCCCTTGAAAACGAGATGAACCGCACTCATGGTCGGGACTGTACTCAACGACGATATCTTCCGTTTTATCCCCGTCATAGCCCATTAATGTGTAAGTTACTGTTTTTATGGTCTTCTCGAAATTTTTATTACTCTGGCGTTTTTTGGTTACAGCCACGTCAAGTAGATGTCAGCACTTGTTTCGTTTCGTATTTTACTTTCCTGCGTGTATCTGACTTCAGAATCTGATTGAACACTGAAGATCTCTCAATCAATTTTTCATCTAAATTGCTTCAAGTTGAAAACCTCATTTTCTCAAACTTTCTCCAGGTACACAAAATCTTTGTAACAACTTCAATGAAAATCATGGAAACATTGTAATGGATTCTGATTTGGAACTCGTTTGGAATATGTGAGACGTGCAACAATCTCACGTTTCCATTTCCCTTCAACTTCCATTGATTCGTCAATTCAATTCAATTATCCTCGTATTGAACGCAAACTGCAACATTCTCATATGAACAAGTGCATCGCAATTTCAATAATTGATCCTCCTCCTTTCAATTTGAGTTGAACGCAGGTACACCTCCATTCCCGAGTTGAAAATGTCTTTAAATGAACTTGAACCGGTTTCAACAAATCCACACCTGCTGTCGAGTTCGCTTCATTTGAAAAGTTGCTAAGCAGGAAAATTTTTAATTTAATTTTTTATTCTTGTTTTTAATTTAACAACTTTAAGTTTGAGACGACCTTTTTGTCAATTTCTTGGAAACATGCAACTCACTTTGGATTGATGCTTTTGGAACAGTTTTTTTGGGAAGTGTCTTACGGATTCAAACGGAGTTTAATGAATTATTCAAGAAAATAGCATTTTTAATAAAAAGTGCAATTAAGATTAGAAGTCTCCTTGAGATAAGAATGTCAAATGACTTTCAAAGTTGACTTGTTTGCCGGGAAAACGTCAATTTCTTTAGAAGCGAATTGAAATCAACTTTGCAGCTCCAGGCGGATGCAGATTCAGATAATTTGACGATTTTTGGGACATAAAAGTGCTGACAAGTCTTATGTTTTATGAAACATAGAAATCGACACTATCGTGTGATTTAATAATGACCCAATCTGACTTCAAACTTGGAAGGGTCGCTGTAGCAATTGTGTGTAATTTGATAACGAAATACTTACCCTTCACAGTCTTATGGAGCATTTCCTAAAGTAAATGTCTCGTGTCTCACCTTAAGTTAAACCTATGTATTTTGTAAAAGGATAAAGGGACACATTGAGGTTGATATATCGATTGACATTTCAGAATGACCGCTGCGTGACTCGGTGGCATATAGACTTCTTGGCTCCTCCAGGAAACATTTCTTCTTCAAATTCGAAGAGTCCATGACGACTTAATGGTATGAGCGTGTTTGTAGCTTCGATTCAAATGTCCCAAACTCCAACTTGTCGTACAATCCTATTCGTAAAACTTCATTTACTTACCACAATTCTCAGCCATGGCACACAACTCTGATGGATCAAATAAAACCCATCCCGGGAGTACAATTTCTCTTTATTCAAATTTGAAATATTTTTATTGAATTGTTTTATTTTTAAATGTGTGTTTTTGTTATATATATTATATATATTTATTTAGCTCATACTTAAACCACTATATTCTGTCCCATCGTTTAGCCATTAAATTAATAATTAATTTATTGTATGTAATATTTACACGACATTAATGAAAACTATATCGACTAAAAACTACACGATCGTACAGCAAATTTGTAGTTTTATTCATTATTTAAATGTAGTATTACTATTTTTGTTTTATTTTGAGTTGAGATAATTGCGCATTAAATTCTGGTATGATTTTGATGACATATCGTTGTGCTATTTTCCTCTATAAGTTTCACATATCCTGAATACATTTTTTTTATATTTAAAGCTATTGACTAATTTAAATATTTCACTTAAATTTTACAGTAAACTTTTCACATGTTACATCGAAACAATTATGTTTAAATAATATTTTCTTGTTAATTCTATGATTTCTTAAAATTTTCCATCTTCTCTCAACTTCATCTGTATAGTAAGAAGATTTAAAATTATTTTTTGTTAATAATTTACATTTTTGACTTGCATTCAATTCATCTTAATTGATTTACGACTCTTTCATACAGTTATAATTTAGCTTAATTAAAATTATGAAAATTTCCTTCTTAATTTTGTTAATTATTTTTTCATGATTTTACTCATTTGTCTTTTTTGTTTAATTATGTATTTTAACTTAACCTACTTTAAATTGCATTTATGTCATTAACTTATTCATATCTGTGACCAGAAACATATATTTCTCCCTTACTTTCATAATTTTTCTCCTTTAAACACATGAAAAGTGGCAATTTCTTCAATTATTATTCAATAAACACAGTAATAATTGAAAATTTTTTACTATTTATTATGACAACAAGTAAAAATAATTTAAAATTAAATAAAAATTGCATTTTCAAGTTTATATTACAAAACATATTTCATATAAAACATCTACAGCAGCAACAAAAATAGATAGATACATCAATACGCTGTTTAATTGCTGTTGAATTGACTGATTGTGATTTGGTTTGATGACTTTATTTCAATATTAAATATTTTCCTTAGTGATAAAACAAACATTTGTTTTAAATTTTTCATTTAGTCAGTTGTTAACTTGCAGTTAATCCAAAATATTCCCATTTGCAGTCAATCAACAACAATGATTCGTGATTTTTGCGACGTTAATAATTATTATGATTCACAAGAAAATCATAATAACATAAATTCGATAGTGAGAGGTTTTAATTATATTATTATTTTTATTTCTGGTTGGTACAACAAACTTTACGGAGGACATTACGGTGGACATGGGACACGACATCGAATTCGGTAGGGATTTTTCCATCGAAACCTCTTTGTTTGGCTATAAATGCTATTGGATTGTGGTGATTTCGCAACATTTGTTTTAAACTTTGAAATTAATCAACGACGAGAATCCACTAACTCAATTAAAAATATTTTCATAATTATTCATTCCACAAGGAGTTGAACAAAAATTTACAAGAGTTCAATAAATGTTTAGAATATACAACAATTCAATGGTTCAAATTCTGTGTAGTTATATCGAAAGAATAGTGGATCAATTTTGTGGTAGAAATTGAAGAAATGCTCTCAACTAACTGAGGCACAAAAAGTTGAAAATGTGTTCAAAATTGATCCACTTCTTGAAAGTTGATTGGAGAACAGAGGCTTTGACTATTGTATTTTGAGTGCGTATAATAATTGAACAAGTATTGAATCATGGAAATTTCTACTAAGGAAACACCAGAACGATTGAACAGAGTGACGAACAAAATCAATATAAGTTAAATGAATAAGTTTTGACATTCCTGGTTGAAAGGATTGACGCTACATGGAGAAACCAATGGAGTGGAGGAGATCATTGAACTTGGGAGCGTCTCCCGGCTTCTTCATGAGCAAACTGTAAGTTGCTGGTCTACAGTAGAAGTTGCGGAGGAAACCAGTTCATCGGGTCGCCTTGTTGAAAAGAAATTGAATGAGTCGAAGCGTGTGTAAAGTTGAAGAAAGTCGAGAATTTTCAATTCAACCAATGATACGAAAGAAGCCAAACAAAAACAAAACAGAAAATTTAATTAAATGAAGAAAACAAACACAAAAACAAAACAAAATTTGAAATTTTTCATTAAAAATTTTAATTTCTCTTCTCTTCGTTTTTCTTTTTCAATAATTCAAAAATAATAAAAAATTCCCTATTTATATAATGTTCCACATTTTTTTTCTACAAAAACAGAAAAGAAAATGTTTTTAATTTCATTTGTTTTAACTTTAATAAACCATACTTATTTAAAATAAAATTAAAAATAATAACATTAACAAAAGTCGCTTAATTAGAACGAGTACAGAGACAAGTTTTCGCTTTTAGAGAGAGTACCTAATCAAGTTGAAACAAATTCGAATTGAAAATAAAAATTGAAATTGTTTTAATTTTTAAGTTTTTAAATTATTGAATTTATAATTTTTAGATTTTTAGATTTGAAATTTTTCAAATTTGAATTTGCGATTTTCGAGAATTCAATTTTTGTTGATTTCAATTTTTACCTTTCGTCGCCAATAATTCTAAGCCTTAAAGAATGAGATAAACAATAAAAATAAAATAAAGTATAAAAAACAGTATTGCAGATAAATTATTTATCGATTCGTGTGTTTTTTTTGTTGTTGTTCTAATTAAAAATAAAATTTAATTAACCTTAAAATTGAATTTGAGTTTCAAAAATTTTCGTTTTAAATAAATTTTTAAATTTTGTTAATGAACTTGAATTTTTTGTTTAATATTATTTAGTACTTTGCAGTTTTTTTTATTTTTAATTTTATGTTTTTAATATTAATTTCAATATATACACAGGGACTAAGAGTAAGAATAGTACTTGAGTCGATTGTTATACAATTTTTTGAATTTTTTATTTTTCATATTTACGACAAAATTAAACTAATTATTTTTAATAATATCTCTTTCACATCGATCGCATCTGCATTCAATTAGATACTTGTTGAATATAAAAAAGATATTTTATCATTTTTAATTATAATTTTAATCCGATTTTTAATAGTTAAGTGATTTTAGCAGCATGAGATTTGCAATTTTCAATGATTTCACATTTGGAATTCGGGGAATTTAAGGTTTTGTAGGTTTTCTGCTCATGACCTTCTTCTAAAGGACAACCGGAGGAGGGTAGTAAAAGTAACTTTTACTGCTGGTGCCCATGGGCTGTGAGAAACAATTCGTGTTGGCTGTTACCGAATTGTTATTGTTATTGTTAAAATGACTGTAATTAATATTACAATTGGTGTTTGCGGTTTGACTGGTCGTAAAATTAATACCAATTGTATTGGTCGATGACACTGGTTTAGGTACGGATTGTTGAAGTGCCACCGACCTTGTTGGACAATTCTAGAAACTTGCAAATCCCATGGTGCCATTATTTTCTAATGGTCACTGATGCATTTTCGGTGCATGATGGGTCATTCCCAAACCTAAATTTATATGGTGTGGATTGTGATGAGGCTGTGGCGGTTGACCGTGATTATGATTACTACTTGAATTGTTATTATTATTTTGTTGTGCTGCTTGCCGCTGGGAGTTCTTTTTGTTTTTCATCCGGCGATTTTGGAACCAGATCTTCACCTGAACATGATTTCAAGAACGCGATGTAAGAATATATTCTTATCTTCTTTTCAATTATGATAAATCAAACTATATTTTTATCAAATAATGGTTTTTATTATTTACCTGTCTTTCTGTAAGATTTAAATTTCGCGCCAATTCCCAACGTTTTTGCTTTGAAACGTAGGCGTTGAACAGGAACTCCTTTTCTAATTCCAGTGTTTGAAATTTCGAGTATGGCTTACGTTTTTTCCGCACGGTCACTTGGCCTGTCCATTCCAGGGGATTTGTTGGTGTACATGAGCCAACAGCTCCAACCCCAACTGATAAACTTGATCCTGTAATGGATAATTTGACCAAATTGAAAACTACAAAATTTTAAACTTTCGCACTTTGTACCGGAAATTGCATGAAAACGAATTATAACTTAAAAGAAAAATGTCATTTTGTTATAATTATTGAAAACGTTTCAAAATTAAAACAAAAATAAATTATTTTATGTTCCACCCAAATTGAATTTGCGAATTTCGTTAAAAATAAATTTTATTACCCTCCAACGGTGTGACAAATTTCAGTTTTTTTTTTAACATCAAAAGGTCCTTTGGGACGAGGATATTTTTAATTTTAATGGAATTTCTATACTTCTGAAGTGAATAATTATTTATTGTTGTTGAACTACATAAATCAGGCGAAAAAATAGAATTTACGTAAATTTAAAAATGAAAATTTTCAGTTTGTTTAAAAACATTTTACCAGAAGTCTTTATAAAAATATTTAGAGGACTGTTGCACAAACAAATTTGACATTGATTTCCGCCACACAGAGTGAATGAAATAAAAATGATTTTTGTTTTAGAAACTTCCCAGGGAAAAAGTTATTTGACTAGACACCATAAAATTTCACTCATTGAAGAAATTAGAACGAGAAATTGAAATTTGCAGTTGGCCTCCTTGAAAGAACGGAAGTAAAATCATAGAAACGGCCAACACTCGTGAAAATCAGTTCCGTTTTTTAACAGTTTCGTCTCACTTTATGTCCCACTAAACCAAAAGCAATAAATTAGCCAAGAAAAACGTTAAACACATCGTCCTTGTCCAATGCCACCAACGTCATCAATTGTTGTAGGTGAAAGAAAACACTAAAATCGATCACAAATTCACATAATGAAGATTTAAGGACTTCCGTGAGACCTGTTGCAATATCCCATCAGCTGATGTAACCTATGACCTTCCCCTCACATTCCGGAAGATTCAAGTTCCACAGCTACTAGTTCCGGTGTTATTGTTCAATTACTCCGAAATTGTTGATGTTTGTTTTTCACATAAAACATTAACAACACAACCAGCAATGAGTGGATTTTGTATGTTAAATGGAAAAAAAATATATAATACAGAATCTCATAAATCTCACATCTCGTTCAGATTGAATGTTATCACCATTGATTCCGTCCCGCTCTCCTGAGACATTGACTTGAAGAAATTTAACGAGTATTTCATTGGGCAATAATATGGCAATAAAAATTTTACTGTAGAGACCCATTACCCATTATATTTATTTACTACACATACTTATCGTGTAAGGAGAGCTTTGCACGTCTCAAGTCTCATGACGAGTACCTACACCGAGTAGGTCTATATAAAATTACGGTTCCAGGACAAGTCTAGGCTACCCAGCACTCTGACGACAATGACTTCTCATAAATGTATTTCGACGCTATTAAGTGGCAAGTGTTAAGTGAAAGAAATGTTGTAAACACTTCCAGGACATCAACGAACGAACACACTCATTCAGTCGCTTACAATCACACGCAACAATACCTAACTGGAAAACAGTAAACAAACGTAACAAGTCATGTGAAACCTTTGAGCAAAACAACAAAAAATCAAATCTAATAATAACAGTAGGTTGTAAAAAAAGGAATTCACGTGTCTAGTCTCAGGAAATCTTTGAGAAATCTTAAGAAGACTCCTTCGATCCCCATCTGGGAAGGCACTTAACTAGCCCGTGTTTAATGGCTGGGAAACAAAGAATTCCCCGTTAAGTGATTTATTACGTCTTGGCGAATAACCTGAAACGTGTGTCTAGCCGGTTGTGGAGTGGGAAAATGAAGAACCTTTAAGGTAATAAAGGTTAATATTATGTCTTCGGTGCGAACTTGGATTTTGTTTAAGAATATTTTTAACAAAATCTATTTTAAAAATTTTAACGAAATATTGTTACGGAGGATTGAATTGCAATGAAGTGACGTAAAATTTTAATTATGTTAATTGACAAACATAAAACAATAAAAACCGTTCAATTAATGAAACACAAGAGAGTTGAACAGAGAGTTGAACAGAGAGTTGAACAGAAGAGAAGAAATTCCAATTGGAAATGACTTAATTCCGATTCGAAAATCGAAAGCCGCAAGGAGTGTGAAGTTGTGAAGAGGTTAACTATAATCCTTAGCGAGTGGAGGAAGGTGGAGCTAATTGTCCCATTTGTTTTTTTTTGGCGGAAGCTTCCCACACACACACACTGGAATAAAACGGGCCATTAAATTTATGTGTGCTTAATCACCAAATAAAGCTGTGCCCCAGGATCCCCCCGGAGGACGACATTTTGTTGGGAGCAGTTGCTGTCGAGTAGTGTTTGTTTTACATGACCATGAACCGCCACTGGCGGACATTGAGGATTCAGGAATTTGTGGATTCCGTTCAGGAGCAAATATGAGACGGAAGTGTCTTCGTGGCAAAGGGATGGGGTTATAAAAATTCAAGGGTAATAAAAAAAAATTAAGTCATTAAAAGTTTCGACACTTACCAGCTGTGGAGTATGCATCAGTCGTGTAGGATCGCAGTCCTGCTGATGAGTATCCTGTCGTCTCGTAACTGGACTGTGATGCTCCTTCGACGGTTTGACGGGTTGCGTGACGATCGTCTGCCAAGTACGAGGTGTTTTCTCTGTAATTCCAGTACGGTGGCTGCAAGTATTCAAAGTTAATTTTGTTAAAAATGTAATCACCAAAACACGTTAAAAGCTTCTTCTCTAAACAAGTCCTTGAAGAAGCTTTGATGACACACGCTTGACGCAAGTCTAATTTATGACACTTCCGACTGTCATGAGAAATTGAGTGTCCACACTGTGATGGCCGTAACTCATTTCCAAGGGAACATATGGCAAAATTCAAACGTTTTCATGCAGAGAAGATGTAACGGTACGATTAGGTTCAGGTTTCGTTAAGGTGAATGAAGTAGGTTGCCTTGAAACATGCACGAAGCAGTCGTAGCTAGAGATTCAACTGTGTCTGAACTGTGTCTGAATGTTTCTTCGGGAAGAAGAGTGAAGATTCAGATTTTGATAGGTACTCCTTGATAAAAGGTTTCCTTTGGAGTTAATCTCTGTAACTTATTAAGGATTTGAAGTATGAAAAATTCTTATTACTCGAGGACTTGGAAGACTAAGGCCAGAATTTCCTCTGATGAGGAAGCTTTCATAAGATGACATTAACCCTGCGAATTGCAATTGAATTGAACGCGAACAGCGAGACACAAAAAGGTTTACTCCGAGTTACTCTTCGGATGGTCAAAATCAATTTTCAAACAAGCCATTAGTAAAAATTCATTTTCAATTAGTGATAATTAATCAGAATAAATTTGATTTAATTTTGTTGATTAATTTAATTAGCTTTGTTCGAACATTTGTCTTATCATTTGGACAAGTTGGTTACTTCTAGACATTTCAGCTTAATTTGGGCGAGCTTTCACATGATGTTCATCCTCGAAGTTTAAATAATTTCCAAAGTATTTTCAAAAGGAATATAGAATCTGTCTGGTTGGGAAAGCTTAATTTCATTGTTTTTCCGGGCCATATTCAAATACCTTGGAAAACTTTCGTCGACTCTCCCTTCACCGAAACTTACTTTTCCAAATTGAAAGCAAGTCACCAGAAAGACATTTCGTTCAGAAGGAACTTTTTATGCACAAGAGCTTAGCTTACGGGAAGGAAAAAGGAGTTGCTCCTTGCAAATATTTGGTAAGTGAGGAATAAAATAAATGAATTTTCTCATAAATTTACCTGGGGAAACTGGGTCTCCGGGTAGCCGTAGTAGACGGGCTTGCGATCCCTGTCGATGTAGTACTGCGAATGTGGATGATACTGTGACTCGAATCCGGCCTCGTAGCCCCAAGGATGTGGATGTCGTATTACAGAAGGGTCAGTATCGAAGCCGGGCCGTTTGGCCGGTATGTGTAATGGTCCTGCAATGAGTGACATTTCTGTCGAATATAGAAAAGTGAGGTAAGGATCTGTTCCGAAATTCCAGAATTCTTTAAATCTTTCTCACCTGCCGGTTGTGAACTGACACTGGCTGGTGATTCGCTCGCCGTTGAAGGCGCCACAATCTGTGTTTGTCCGGACGCCACTGTGTTCGGTTGTGGAACACCGTTACTTTGCTGTCCGCTATTTGTTTGTTGCTGTTGTGACACCACGTGATTACTGGGCGGCTGTTGTTGCTGTTGCTGTTGTTGAATTGATGTAGGCGGGCTATGTCCTCCGGGTACTGGCTGTGGTTGATGTGGCTGCTGCTGCTGTTGCTGTTGCTGTTGCTGTTGCACAACTGCTGCCGTATCTTCATACATAGCCGTTGTGGAATGTGTTGGAGGTGTTTGTTGTTGTTGTTGTTGTTGTTGTTGAAGGGGTTGATGCGGTTGATGTGGTTGATGTTGTTGATGTTGTGTTGTAAGTTGTGTATGATGATGATGTTGCCCCCACCAGGCCCCGGCAGTGGCGTGCGACCCTGCCGAGACATCGTGGGGGTCGTAAAGAGCGCACGCCAGCGGGATGGTTGTTTGGGGGAGGGGCGGTATAATTACGGTTATTTTGAACGATTTTAATTAAACACGCGCGAAAAAAATTTTAATTAATTATTTTATTTTTATTAACAATTTAGTTGATTCAATCAATTCAATTCAATCACACAATTGAACGCAATTAAAATTTTATTATTTACGTATGATTTAATTAAAACAAATTAAATTAATTTTATTTTATTTTATTTTATATTTTATTCAGTTCAGTTCAATCAATTCGAAATATTCAATCGAACATGTATTGTCCAAATGCATAACGAAATGTTTTATGTTTCAATTATAAATTAAATAAATTAATTAAATCGAGTTTAATTTATATAATTTACCACATTACCACGACCATTTACGTATATTCGTGAATTTCATGAAAACCATGTGTCAATGGAAGAGAGAGAGTACGTTGCGAGAGGACCGGGTGATTTTCAAAATTAATTTTCCCGGTACATATAGAACATTTGTAGCATTGACATAATATTGTTAAGTAAATGAAATTTTTCCATTTGTTGTTAAAAATACAATTTCAATCAATACGCGATGATTTCATTTACGTATGAGAACCAAGTGTTTTCGTAAGAGAAAATATCAACACCAAGAGAGCGAGAGTATGTGACACGACAGAATTGAAAGAGTCAATTTCGGAGTTATTAGTTCGATACCACGATACCACGGATTACCACGTTTTTATTCATGTCCATTACAGTATATGACACAATATCACGTTGAACACATTGACGATTGTTCGTATTGTACACGGTATAGAGTAGGTACGAAAAAATCAATTTTTATATGTGTATGTTGTTTTCGTCGTTTATTCACGTACGTGTGATTATTTGTTAAGAATATTATTTTATTTTTTATTTTTATATTTTATTTTTTATTAAAGTTATTGTTACGTTGGCAATATATATTTTGTGTTTTTAATTCGAGTTAATTAACGTAGTTTTTGTCCAATTTATTTGCACACAATTTGAAAGTTATTTAATTTTTTTAATTAACAAATAATTAAATTTTTAATTTATCACATTAAGAACACACACAAGGGGGAGACGTGCAGGCAGACACAGTAGCAGTGACAGTTGAAATGAAAATAAAGCAAATCACAATTATTATTTAGTATTGAATCTTAATTGGTTTAATTAAACAGAAATTAAATTTTTAAACTTAACAATATTCAAATTATTGCACTTGTACTGAAGAAGAATTGCTTTTCACTTAATTCAATTAATTATGGACGTGAATTTTCAAAATTTTCCTCCCAAATTTCTATTCGTTTGTCATCACAACAATTGTTTATCATTAAATCGTAAAAATTATGATAATGTTTATGTTGATGATGACGATTGTATGTTGACACAAGACGCAAACGCTTTAACACCATATAAAATTCCGGCTTCCATATAGTATTACACACATAAAGCTAACAAACCACACGAAATGAACGAACGACCTTCTGAGGCATTTAATGGTTTTTTCATTTTTTGATTAAAAAATTTAATTTTTTTGGGAAAAATTTTCACTCGATTTTTTTTGAAAATGTTTAATTTTTAAATTTTTATTCATTAATTTTAACACACAATTTGCAACTGTCAAAATAAATTTTTGTTCCAATAAATTCCAATTTGAACGGATTTTCTTCCAACAAGAATTCTCGCGAATATTTCGATTGAACCGGGAAAATCACGATCTTCGATATTTTGGTCTTTTCGTCTTTAACAGAACGAAGAAATATTTGTTAAAAAATTTTTCAAAAATTTTCTTATTTCGACTTTCTCTCGATCAACGTTTTCACGGTGTCGTCACACACGGCGAACTTTTTGATTTGATTCAAAAAATTTTCAAAATTTCATAACCAAAATATTTCCTTAACACAGACTAACATCCCAACACACGTCTGTGCTCACCGATGCCTGAATTTACACTGAAAACTCATTTTTCCTATTCACTTTGACTCCGCAAAGACGCGACGACGAGGGCAACTCGAATTCGTTTCAACGAGCGGTGAAGGAAAAATTTCAATTTCAACTCTCAAGTCAAGTCAGTCTGATTGAAGGCAAGTAGCCAGTTGAAATGGTGTTCGAGTTGGATACGTGTTTCTGGTGGAGAGTGTGTGCGAGGGTGTCTCGTATAGACTGTAGATGAACCAGAGAGAGCTCCAAAATCTCGGAGTTTCGTGGATCCAAAGAGCTCCACACTCTTTGTAACTCAAATACAACTCTCTCACACATCAAAATGTATCTCTTACTCTTGGTGTCTCCCTCAGTTGTTCAATTCTTGACACCAGACGCATACATGGGAATGACACTTTTCCCTTGTACGTACACTGCAGCAGGTGCATCCACTTCAGAGTTTTCCTCTTATCAGTGCACGGGAGAGCATCCGCCAGTGCACGGTGCATTCGAATTGGAAGCACGAAGGAATGGTGCTGAAGACGACACGTGTGTGTACACTCGTTCGAGAGACACAATCCATGTGTGTTCGGAGCAGAAATGTGGTGGTTGGTGGATGTCGTTGCTTTCCTTTTTTGTTAAATAAAATAATTTCAATTTTCTTGGACAAATTTAAATTGCAGTTAAAAGAAAATTTCAAAATTTTCCACTTTTCAACTCTGGAAACAAATCCACACGCATGCGTTGCGAATTTCCGTTTCCGCGAGCATTTTCCACTTGCGGTTGCCCCCATCTGGTGACATGATTTCGAAGCTCCAGTTGAATGCTTCGAGTTCTTCCGTAGCCGAAGTGCGAACCAATCGACATGTTTGAATTTGAATTTCAGAATTGAATCTCCCACATTTCATCAATTTTATTAATTTTTATCAGTAATTTTTAGTTTTCTAGTGAAATTTAAGTTACTGAATAAATTTTCATTTAATTTTTAACTGAATTAACCAAAACTTTACGAAATTCACACCACGAATTCGTAGAAAACATTAATTTTCCGTCACAACATTGCTTGATGATGTAAGTTGTCTTGGGAAATTAATTAGAAAATATACTTAAATCAATGATGAATTGTCTGACAATTAATTAAATCATTCATTATAAAAGGTATGAGTACTGTAAGATAATTTCCATACATTGGAATTGTTTGCTTGACGAGTCATATCCACACGCATTTCAGAATTTATTGTAAGAGCCTACTAAAATTTTCTTAAGATCAGGTTCATAAACATGAAAGTACATATCCCATAGTATATAGATAAATAAATTGTTTCTAGACAATTCAAAACCAAAATGATTGTAGGGCTGCGCTTGAAATTACCTTGATCTATTTAGATTTCCGGACAGCCACAGATCGGAATTTTCCATTTAGATCAAAAATTTAAGAAAATTCTAAAAGAATAGTCCGAAATCTTGTGATTTTCTTAAGATTTTTTGGATTTATTGATTTAAACAGGAATTGCACCCATTTGAATTTTAATGAAAATCAGCCACTAAATTGACAAATTTTACTTTATTCAGAAACGTTTGAAATTTGAAGACATTTGAATAAAAATTGAAGGAGCTAGAGACTAAATCAAATCAAACAACATAATTGCGAAAGAAAAGTGTTTGAAGTTTTCACGTTTCAAGAATTTAGAATAACCACATGTTGGACATCGCTCATGAGAATATCTGCGTACAGCGTTACTTTTTAAACATGAAAATGTGTTTAAACAAAGTCTCGAAGATGACCCTGAGACCAGACACTTTGTTATGTAAGGAAATTTACATACCATTCCTTGAGAACTGGAAAATGTCGCAATAGAGACATAAATTTGGCAGTCAACATGAATAGCAACAAAAAATCAACTAAGTAAGTTATGTTCTTGAGAGCCAATGACAAGTTGAGAAAAATTTTTAACAAAACTCGATTCCAACCCCTTGTGCTCCTGAATTAGAATTTCTTTCAAGAGGGTAGAATTTCATTACACATTCACTCGTATGCATTCACTGGAATTCATAGGAAATAATGAATTTATTATCATCGTCTTACAATGCTAATTATCACTTAAGCGGAAAATTGTTCATTTTTTGTCATTCAGTTGTAAGACACACCAAATTCTTATGTAATAAAATAATATAAAATGAAAAGAACAAAAAGGTTGAATTTTCTGCTTTAATAGTTTTATTACTTTGATTTATTTGACTTTTCTATTTCACGGAGTGACTTTGTCTGCATTGAAATTCTTTGTTGGACCAATCCAAACGCGAATGGGTTGTTGCCTCACCTTGTTAGGTGATTTTCAAATTCAACATTTTCCCTTTGGTGGCACTTTATCAAATAATTCTGTTTGAGACTTTCAGACGCCATGGAAATATTTAGGTAATTTTCAAGTACAACTATACTTGAATGATGATAGCACAAAAACGTTTTCTTAATTTTTATCAAAACCCAAACTTCTTAAGAATCACCCAACGACTCAAGTCAATGATCTCAAAACGAACTTAACCTTCCACCGATTTATAAACGCCTCCAACCAATAAACGAATGAAAAATGGAAATCACTCAGCGTTAGAGATAAAATTCGAATGAGTTTTCAGAATTTTTCATTTCAATTGAGTGCATTTCCATATCTTAATGGAAGAAACGTCTTCTTGAAGTTGTGCTCCTCCTTAAAGACGTCAATAACCTGAACTGTTGGTTATACTAATTTTCAATTGATTTTGTTTTAAGAAAATTTAAAATTCAGAAACATTTTAAATTTTGTTATTTCGGAATAAATAAGGTTTTGAAACTGGTACTAGTGCCGCTTTGATACAGTGTCGCCTGCGAACACTTCTAAGGTCAAATGGAAATTTCGTATGCCTCCCAAGCCTTACAGAATTCATGCGATATGAATACTAAAAATGACTTTATTATATTCTTAAATTTATTTAAAACAAATACTTATGTGTACAACGTTAATTTCATTGGTCTGTATATGATCGTCGGCGTGCAGCATATGCAGGAATGAATTGACAATGAGGCGTGACGCTTCTGATAGCAGAAGTTCATAAAAAGCCAAGTAGGAATAATAAGTGAATGAAATGTAAATTTTCTGTATAATATCTACGTATAATCCTTATATCTGTAGAAGCAATAAAGGTAAAATTTTCAATGTAGTGTAAAATGTAGATACCGACAGAGGACAGACTATACCCCCGACTGGAGGCAATGATAATGGGCAGACGTTTATGGGGTTCCTTCCAGGATTAAAGTATGTAAAGAGAATCCAAATGCAAATTTCATATGGAAATCATGTGAAACATATACTCCAAGTTACATTTACATATCAACATTGAGACAAAGGAATTGTAGTCGTCGTTTGATAGAATACAACCAGGACTGTGTCAGATTTTTGCAAAACAAATATTCGTATTAGTCACACGTTCTGTACTTAAATCATCACTTAGCTTAGATACTAAAATCTCATGTGGAAAAAGAGCAAAATGAAAAAATTGCTTAAAAATTGTTAGATGTTTCATGACACCATTTATTGGCCACATAAAAACTTTGACGACCTTCTGAAAGTGAGAGTTAAATTTTAAGTGAAATTTCTTCTTTTTTCTATTATGGTACACTCTCGAACATTTTGTAATCGCTTAATGGATGTTCTTTGATTTTATGATCAAAACAATAACAAGGAAAAGTTTTGCTAAATGATATTATTTACAGTAATTTGTTTAATTCTTTTTATAGTGAGTAATTGGAATAATTTCAAATTTGATTCAATTCATGAGAAATTTTAGTCAATCAAAATCCACAAATAAATTCAGGAAATAAACCGGCTTCGAGATCAAGTTGAAGTACACAAAACCGTTCTGTCAATACCAAACACAATCACACACACACACATCTGTTTGAAAACTATCTAAAAAATTTCACCACTATATGTAGCTATGAACAATTAGAGGAAATCTAAGAAGAATGGAACATATGTACCTAGATTTTACAGTAGGTAATATTACCGAAAAGATTTCAGGAAATCGAAGAATTTTTATATAATTATCTAATTTCAGTTTTAAAATCATCAATTTGGAAAATGTAAAAAATTGAATCGACGCGCGCCTTAAATTGTGTATCAAACATTTTTTATCAAAATCGCAAAAATGGCACCAACACAAACACACACAGACATTTCTTTAAAAACTATCTAAGAAACATCACTTCCAGACAATGGATTCTTGATGAAATGGAACGCAACAATGTCGCATATTGAATGGAATTCGTATATAAGTTTCACAAACGTGGTTTGCATATTTGACAAAAGTTTTGTAAGTAAATCTTAAAAAATACTAAAGTTGGAGACACCTTCTGATTGAAAAATGAAAGAAACGAAACCCTGGTGTCTCACCTTCAAAAAGAAAAAGGTTCACCCCGCATGACATTTTGAATAAAACATAAATTTTCGTTTATCGATGAATTAATACAAGAAACAAAAATGAATTCCTTAATAACCAAAAGACGTTCTTAATGGCTTCATCAGAACACCGCGTGGTTTGTCACCATAGATCAGAAGGAATTCCGAAATCCGAAAAAAATGAAATTCAAAAAAAGTCATTAAAGAAAATGTTTTAAAAAATGTTTTTTGGAAAAAATAATGTTTTAATCAAGACAGTTTGATTGGATGGAATTCATTTGGATACGTCTTAAAGACAAGAAGGCGTTGGTCCAGGAAGATGTTGAAATGGAAATACCTCAGAGTTGACAGGTAAGACTCGTGGTCTGTTGGCACGTTTTAAATTTGAAAAGAAAAAAGAATCTAAATTTATGGAAATGAAATCTGAAATAGATAAAAAGTAAAATTTATAACGAACCGGAATAGAAACGAACTCAAGACGTTTTCTCTTACTCCATCTTGATGTTTCTCGAAATAGAATCCATTCCCACCCGGTACATTCCACTCCACTCCGCTTGGATCCATCAAGTTGCGTTACAAAGACCTCATCCAGTGGGATTCATCTCAAGATTCTGTTAGTTTCTTGGTATTTTCTTTTTGTTTTTTATGCCAACGTCTTACGTACTTCTTATTTATTTATCTAAATCTCCTCGTATTATTTTTTTTTCGTCTGAACTTCATTTCTTATCGCCTTTCTTGGGATAAAATTTCCTCTGGACCCTGGTAAACCCAACTGTGCCCAAAATACAATCATCACGCATCCAGAATCAAGGGATGAAATTTGTCTGTCTGCCACAATATCTTAGAACTTCCAATAGGGATTTTGTAACGAAAGATATAATTTCGGATCCTATCAAAGGGAAGAACGTGAGACTGGATGGAAGAAATGAAGACAAGCAGAGAAATCATAATTTATTTCGGTTTGAACGTCTTGTATACGTCTGGTATAGCTTTGGATGGATGCACTTGTGCTGTAGTCGTTCCTTCTTCATTGCGATATCAATTTTTTGTTGTTTCTTCTTTTAGATAAAATTTTCTCAACATGTTTGAGGTAAAATTCAAAATGGTGAAGGTTTCCAAGATGGTGCTACCTTCAAGTTACCTACTGAAGACATCACAGGAAATGTAAGTAATCAGAAAAGGATCACCAAAACGAATCACATTCGAGGGTAATTTATTTGTTAGGACGATGGGATGATTCTTGTGGCGAACAAGACGTTAGCAAGACGTCTTCATTTTCATAGATTGAAGGAAACCGAATGGTGGCACTCGCTGATTACGAAAACTTTTTAAAACATCCATGAAGAATGTAGAAAATTCAAAGTTTTTCTAATTATGAATGGCGGACACATTCAAGAAACGACAGAATTTCATCTTATGCAAATTAGAATGCAGTGCAACGCTCTAAAGTTTGTTGGATGAGAAAGTCATCATGGAACTGTTGAACTCTTCCTACGTTGTGGAACGTGAATTGTGGAACGTATAATTTACGAATCAGTTGACATTTTGTTGGATTTATTATTTCGAAAGGAAGTCTTGGATTATTTACAATCTTCAAATCGACGCCTCCGCACAATGTGTCGCCTTCATTTGTTCTTCAGAATTTATTAGCTTTTTTGGGGCAAGGTGATACGTTAACTCTTTTCGGGCTTTAAGTAATCTGAATTGGAACTAATGTGAGTGGAACGTGTGGAGGCTTTCGTCTGGCTTTGATGTCGTTTTTTTGTTAACGTTTTCATGGAGTGGGATGACTGCTTTGCCAACTATACGCTTGGCACGTGATTGAATTAACCCTTTCCGGTTGTAGTACGTTTCATCGTTGACCTTACGCAAGAATAAATAGTTACTAGACGCTCTATGTCCTACAGAGTGTTTTCGAGGAAGTCTCAAATCATGATTTGAAGGAAACCATTAATTCTATTATCTATATTTAGTCTCCAAGTACTCGACTAACTAACTTTAAGCCAAATGTGCGAAAACTAGTTCCTTTACAAGATCACTTTGTCTTCTAATTGAATCATTTGGGAGACTGTACCGCCATTATGACTAACTTAAAGTAAAGATAAAGTACATCGTCTGATAGATAACTGATTAGCCATTAAGGAAAGTATGAAAAACTATATCTTTTAGAACATAGTTTTCGAGATATTGCGAAAAATGTAATGAACATTCTGTGCATTTTGGGATTCTGTTTTTAACATCCATGGGACGAACCAGGGGTTAAGGGTTGAACCGAACTTTTGTATAAATCACTCAAATTAGTAAAGGGGAGGAACTACAAGAATCTTCATGACTAAGTTCTTGTAATGGAATACAGGAAATGGAACATGGAAAACGTAGCGCCCACGCACTCTGTTGGTGAAAGGTGAACAGAAAGTAAGACTTTCGAGTGGACCGACAGTTTGCACTTTCTGTTATTTATAAATTTCAATTGAAATAATAATAAAAATTTTATTATATTGTTTGTAAGATTATTAAAAATTCATTTACTTAGTGTCTCTTAATGTTTTCTGGTCAGATTTGTCAAGTACCTAAACCACAAACAAAAGTCGAAATATTGTTGAAAATATTTTCAACATCTGTTTCTATCATCAATGTTATGTTATGTTATGTAATGTTAAAAATGATTTTACAGTCAAAGTCCTCTCATAATCCTTACAGGCTGTCTTTATCTAATTTTAACAAAAATATATTAAACAATTGATCCTGGTATTTTTAAATGTTTCTACTTTACTTCTTAAGAAAATTCTTAGATTTTTTAGAATTTTCAAAGAATCACGAACTTACACCGCAGTTAAAAGTGATTGCGAATGTCACGGAATGTTATGTTAAATTGCAAATGATTTTCCAATCAAATTTTAATAAAAGAATGATTAAAAAAATTCTAATTTTTATTAGGTAGGTATACGTAAATTTCTTTAAAATTTATAAACCTAGCATTTGTTGATGTTTCTGCTTTTATTTTAAAATTTTTCGATATTTTTGAACGGTTTGTGAAAACAAAGAAATGAGAAGTGATTGTGAATGTTATGTTAATTTTATGTCAAATGTTATGTTACGGAAAGTCTTCTCCCCAACAGGTGACTTTGTGTTCCACAAAGGTTGATTGGCCTAAACCTGTACCGAAAAACCCAAAACGGCAACTTTGCGAAGATGCTGCCTATATAAGCCTGAATGTTGGTTTGGTGTGCCTTTCAAAACTCAATAGCGTCTATTATGTCATATTTATGGTCGATTTATGGTCATAAAACGTCTGCCGACATAAATAAGGTACGACCAGAAGAAGAAGAAGAAGAAGGTGAAGCATTACTTAGAGTCGTTTCACATTTTTGTTGCTGTAAGTTATCCGTTAAAACCATCACGACACCGGGATTTTTGTAAATATGCTACAACCTGTACACATACCTCAAACAAGGACAAGGGATCCTTTTTATGAATTCTTTCTACAATTGTTGCTTAAAAGCGCACAACGAGGCGTACGCGGATTTATAGATGCGTTTTATGTCCATAAAGTAGTTGTCACTTTTTTTTATGGATTTTTATTAGGTGAGAAAGTTTTTTTTATTGATTTATTACATTATTTTCACGAAAATTTTTCGAAAGCAGATTTGACGGCCATTCATTCATAAAAACTTGTTAATAAACAAAATTTTTGATGATGGAAAATGAAATTTTGCAAAAGCATCAAATTTGAGTTTTAATTAAAAATTTATTTTCAAACAAGTATGTAGGTACGTACCCAAATTTGTTTCAATTTCGTTTCTTTGTCGTCATTTGTCCACAGGTGGGCCAGTAGAAACAAAAGAATGAAACGAGGAATTAAACTTGCTTGGACAACATTTTAAATTTTCTACAAATTTCGAGTTTCTTAAATTGTTGTTTCTGTTTTGTCTTGTTGAAAATGCCCATAATTGGACAACACAAGGCAAGACGTCGTAATCAACCGTACACCGCACCGATTTCCAGTGAAGTGGAACACAAGCAGTTGGACGAAAGAATTCAGGTACAAAAACACAAAAATGTATTTCATGATTTCCACCATTTTGTGTTGTTTCTGTTTTCTTTCATTTACATTTTTGGGCTAATTAGGAGCCGAAGAAATAAAGAAATTCAAAACGTAATGAAGCAAAATTTCTGGCGAGCTAATGAATATTCACATTAAATTAAGATTTATGCTTCTGATATGGCGTAATCATATTGTCGGAGTGGACTTGAGGTTTTGGCGGCCATTTTTGGATGGATATGATTAGTCAGTAGGTAGGTATAGCTATAAGATGGTTCCCATACCACATGACATTTTTTCAGAAATTCATTTTTTGGGGTTGGGCTTGTGATAAAACAAAATTTCGATTTTCAAAATTTTATAAAATTCTCTTATCTTAAAATTTTTATCATTTTCAATTGAAGACATTCACTGCGAAAACATGAGAATCAAATTAAGTCGAAATCACTTACAGCAGAATCAAGAAATCTGAAATGACTCCACAAGAACCAATTTTTTGTTAATTTAAAATTTAAAAATTTTAAGAAACTTTTTCATCAAATCACCTCAAATTCCTGTCGAATTTGCGTCGTACAAAAATCACTTTAAATTCACCTTAAAACATCTTTACACCACTTTAAACAGCTTGTAATAACTGCTTGAAAGCTTGTACGGAATTTTAAAAAGACTTAACCAATTCGGTAGGCTTGTCAAGTGAAATTCCGCAATTTTTTGTTAAATTAAACGTGGCTAAAATTTAATTCTGAAAAGCACAACTTTCATGATCTTGAAGAATGTCCTTTGATTCATTGTGAAACTGTGAGGAATGTCCTTTAATCTTGATGAATTGAATCTCAATGTGAATCTGAAATAGAAGACTTACCCACGTCTCAAATTACAATTCAGACAGGTTAAAGGCAACATCAAAATCTGGTTAAGATGAATCAGAGATAAGTGTAGGCCTTGGAGTATATTGTAACAGTAGGTATGAATAAATTCGAGGAAATGCTTGAGTCGCGCAAATGATTTTATCTTCGAAACAAACAAATTTTTCCAAGAAAAAACGAAAAATTTTACGACTTTTGTGATTCAAAAGTCTCAGTGTCTTGAATTTTATCTCAATTCAAAATCATACAAGACAAGAAATTCCTTCTTAAATCATTCCTTTCCCTATACCTAATTACAAGATGCTGTTGGCGGATGTAGGTGTATCTATACTAAGCAATAATTTGTAATTCCACTTAATCATTGATTACTTGCTCCCAAATTGAAGCATCCCCGAGATTACCGTATCCAATTAACTCCGGTTTAATGTCGGTTTCATCCCTTATCCAATAATTCCCTTATCATATGCTACAGGGCTTTGATAAATTTGTTTTTGAAGAAAGTATGAAATGTCAGTACAAGTGCACGAAATTCCCTTAATCTGTGATCCACATATGACTCGCCATATATGATGTATGTAAGGGACAATATGACGCAGATGTGACAATATCCTTTTCTATCTCTTTTAGCTTCTATCCGATCACACATGCCGGGAATACCCAAAATAATCACATTTTCATAAATCAATAGAAATCCTTGCAAAACTAAGGACTGTCTCTGCTCCTTTCCGTTCCCTCTTCCCTTCACTGGATTAGGGGATGGAAATTTTCTTGTGCTTGAAGGACATTGTGATACAGAAATATACATCGAAAACACACACTTGCCAAGAGAATTGTCTTGAGGAAGTTTTATTCAATGGTGGAAAAAGGAAAATTCCATGCGCCATCCCTTAACAACAATATAGGGTAAATACTATGAGGGAGCTTTAGTATATAACCCATCGTTTTGGGGGCGACCTCGAGGCACCAAAATAATATTGGATGAAAAAGGAAATCTAACCCTTGGGAGCTGACTTGAATTTTGTATCAAAAGTTGTTTGTTTGCTTATTTATTCGACGTTTTAACATTTCCATGTGCACACCCCCACTTCAACCCTCATTCGAGTTTCTTATCTGTGACTATTTCCGTTTTCCGCACCCCAAAAACTTTTCCTATTTCGGATTAGGTATCTACTTACCCTTCACTCTCCCTCTTCATTGTTGTTTTTGTAATTATTGTTATGATTGTCTCTATATTCGGAATAGCATCCCCTTTGAAATGATTCTGTCGTTTGTGGTATGTGGAACGTGTTGTCGGGGGATTTTTCCGACATTTTTAATTCGTTAAACTTTTCTTTTTCCCGACACTTTGGAAAATCTTCCAATTTAAAAGGGATAAAGACTTTGAATCCCTCAAGGCGAATGAACTGATAAGGAAACATGTTGATCCTGTTCCAGATTTTCATGGTAATAAGGCACATGTTGGTTTTAAGGACCAATTAAATTTAGAACCCACACACGTGGATCGCAGGGTGTTAATTGAGGGAAATTACGGTAGCAATCGACTTTTTTCTTAAAGTACATCTTGAATTTTTTTATTTTCTTGTGTCACTTTTGTGTCACTTTTGTCGGTTTACGCATTTACGTTTTTCATTCCACTTTAGTGGATTTTGTGGAAGCCAATTATAAATCAATTTAATAGTTTATGCCCACCTAATAAAAATCGGCAGTAAAAATTCATTCGAATAATGACTTTGTGACCGAGTTTTGGCCGTTTTAATGCGAAGCATTAAAATCATCATTGCTCAGTTCCTTTTTATGTCTTTTAAGGGTTTTCTTCAATTGACCCATTAAGGGTTTTTTCCTTTTCTTTATAAGGAGTCACAGTAGCAATTGTGGAATCCTTTGATTTTATTAGGTAACTCCTTCAAACGATGAACACCTGTTGATGTGTGTCACACCGGAAATCAAAATGGCGACTAAAAACAAAATGGCTGCTTCATCTTTACTTCAAATATTTGCTTTTTTAAATTAACATTATTCATAATTGTGAATGAAATTGTTGACTTTAACTTAATTTTTAATTATGAATAACAAAATTATGAAACTAAATTCATTTTGAAGTCAAATTGTCACTATTTTCTGTCCCATAAATGTAGTAAAATTATCAATAAAATAAAAATATAACTTTTCTTCAATACAAGTGCAATTGTCCTAACGAAAATTTAAGATTTTCTCAATAAATCATATTTTCCACGTTCTTCATTTGTTGATAAATATCAAATTTTATTTCTTGCATTGTTTTATTAAGTTTAATTTCCTCTTCACAAAAAGAAACGATTAATTGAATTGTATACAGAACAAAAACTTAAATTTTATTCTGTTTTAATTACATACCGTATGCCGCACTTCCAAAATTCGAATGGCCTCGGTTAAAAAGCTGAAAATGAAACAGTAAAAATATGAATAAGCTTTGAGTAAATGATTGCTGGGAAACTTTTGTTAAATGTCGAGCTTCTACACAGCAGCACAACCTTCAAACTTGTGTTTTCTTGAAAGTTTTTAATTAGGTACACAAAAATTGCCAAAATTTAGTTTTTCATAATTAAACAAAAAATTGTCATGTTTCCTCATTTTATTTCTAATTAAAATGCTGAAAATTCTCACAAATTTTTGAAGGTTTCACAAATTATGAATTAATTAAGAAAATGGTCCAACCTTCGTCTTGTGTTTGTTATGAAATAATTTGATGTGAGTTGAATCACAAATTATAATTAAAAATCTCAAATATAGGTAACTCACCTTTGGTATGATTATTGTACTTCCAACCTTGTACGCACCACTGAAGTAATTTTCATTACTTGCTTCTGAAAAGGATAGGAAGGATTTACTTATTTAAATGGAAAAACTGTCTGACTTAGAATTAAGTGAAAATAAATTTTGAAATTTGAATAGTTGCTCGCAAGCCGAATGTGGCTGTGGATCGAGTATAAACATCCGCATTGCATTTCAGCAGATTGATTGGTCAATAAAACAAGTTCCTTGGCTTGCATCTCACGTAGACATGCATTCGCAGTTAATGAATTCAAGAAACAAAACATATTCAAGCAAGTATATATTAGTAACTAACCACAAATCATCATGAATTCACTGAAATCATTATCAAGATTCACGCACGAAAACTGTTCCAATGGGTTCCACATCGAGTGGATTGAGAATTAATTAACATTTCCAAAATGAATAATAAATCAAATTCAAGTGAAAATTATGCTTAATAAATATTCAGAACTAAATTAAAATATTGTTTTAGTTATTGTGCACGGAATCGTTAAGTTTGCCTTCAGACTGTAATTTATTACTTCGGCTTTTGATTGCATTAATTGGGTTATTCAGACATTTTGTATGATGGAATTTGTAATTTAGATTATTTTTCAAAGACACACCGCCATTTTGTTGAGTTCAAACTGATAAGAAGCACGAGGCACGTGCGTGGACGACTTCTAAAAGTATAATTGCTGTGCATCAGCAAGGATTTTCATAATAACATTGAGCTATTGACATTTTCCTTTCCTGGCTTTTTAATTCATATAAATTTGAAACACAAGCCGCCATTAAATTAAGCTCAAACTTGAGAAAGTCACGAGTATAGCCTCTTGTTGGAGACCTTTACAAGATAATTCTAAGGATCAGGATAATTTTAGAGCTGCCATTTTGTCTGGTTGGTAGATCCTGATTATAGAATTCTTTGGGACGAGTAGGAAAAAGCGGGAAAATTCCTTTAAGAATTTTTGGGATATATTAATGTTTTCCCTTTCCTGGCGTTTTTAGTTCAGATTAAAATGGAAGCCTTGCGGTCATTTAATGAAGGTAATTCAAACTGAGGCTGGCAAGTATGGAACCCTAGGTGCCAAGGAACCCATTTTGGCGTTTGCTTGACACTTCTACACATTTCCTTCCCTTCCAGGTATGTTTAGTTTGCATGGATTTAAAAGGCAAATCGCCATCTTGTGAAGTTCAAACTGAGGATGATGAACATTTGAACAGTTTAATGTCTGTTGGGCACCTTTAAAAACGCTGGAGAGGATCAGGTGGAACACTCCCACAAAAAGTGTTTCCCTAAAAATGGAAAATGTATGGAAATTGATGTGAAAGAAAAGTTTTCCTTTAAGAGAATATTTTAAAAGCGACTTCATCTCCCTGAATTTGGATCCCAGCTCATGAATAAATTTATTCACTCTTCAGTATTTGAATTTATCTCGAGACAAGTCTATAAGTGCTATTGGGGTGGAAGCAGAAAGAGGGAAGTTTTATCTCCTTCCTGTTTCGCCGGAAGTTGAATAAAGAAGACGAGCAGTGCAGATTCCTTAGATTCACGACATTGATTGGGACGCAATGTGCCATGAAACGGCATCAACGGGATTTCGGATTTTAGCCACCCATTCCAGGACGTTTCACCCTGTACCTATTTAGGTATTCATAGTTTGTTTTTTGTTTCTTAGCATTTTTTCGCCATAACAACGAAGGGATGGTTACCTTCCCTCTATCTAAACACAGACAGAACAAGGCAGACGTGCTGCTCTGGCATTCGAGGAGGTCCTGTTGGATGCGTTATTATTTATTGTTGTCCCTAACATGCATGAGTGACGCATTTTCTTCTAACTATACAGGGATGCAGCCTGAAGAAATGTGAGACGGTTTATGAAATAAAACTTAAAAAGAAAATTTTCGTGTAAACACCAACAGAGAAAGCAAAACAAATAATTTATAGGGCACTTATGGCATGGAAAAATTCTATTTCATGTAACTAGGGAAAATATTAGATTTGTTTTTTTATTTATTCTTGTTCGTGTTACACGTTTAGTCATCATTTTCACTTTTCCTTAGTGGATTTTCGCTGCATTGACGATTTTTCCATTGAATTCTGTAACACGAGAAAGGCTGTCTTTCGCCCTGTGTACTTGGGAGTGCAAGTTTGTTGAATGGAAACACCCCAAACTTATGGTACAAGGATAACATTTCAGTCATTACATGGGGTTGATTCATTTGGGACGAACTATTCGTTGTAATTCCATTTCTTGGACAAAATTAATGGAGTGTGCATGTTATTCTTTCATATTCGATGCTTATGATTTTAGTTGATTCGATTTTATTAGAATTTTTTCCTTTTCCTTTACATTGAAAATCTCCTTTTTTAATGTCTTCATTCCGATGAAGGAAGTTGTAATCCTGAATCGCCAAATTTACGGCTGTTTACATGTTTTGTAAACATTCTAAGTACAGGAAATACATAAAACCTGCAGGATGCATTAGTTACTGAGACTTTTAAGAAAGTTTCTTCATGAATTCACTTCTGGCTGTACTTTTTGCTACCCTAACAACAATTTCTTCAAATTGATATTGGTAAGTATAGAAACGAGGGAAGAGTTTGTTATTCGAAAAGAACCATCGGCAGATAATTATTAAGACATTAACACAAAAAATCAATAAAATATATTTAAAATAAACATTCACGTAACACGGTAATCATAATTTTATTATCGATTCTAAAACCGTGGCTACAAAAATCATGAACAATGACTTGTGACGACAAATATTCCAAAATAAATTATCGTATTTTTATGAAGTGTGAAATTATTTTGGGTAAATCACAACTTGAAGTGTCTTTACGACTCCCACGCGATGTAATTTCAAGACGAGAGATGATTTTATCAATCACCATTGGTTAGTTATTGACAATTTTATTTTAGTACAAAAATGTTTAGCTCATTCCAGTTGTTTATTTAAAATTCAAAATTAATTATCGTTTTACACAACCTAAATGCCACAAAGCGAAATAGGTCAAAGGGTAAGGGTTAACTCATACTTACATTAAATACGACATGAATGTGCATTCACTTATTATTTCCAAAAAACATTTTTCAAGTTCACGCAGCAATTAAAAGTGGAAAAAATCATTTTTCGTTTAATAAAAATTCACATTTTCCAAACAAAATGTTAATCTAACACCAATAAAACAAACATTAAACTAGGTAATCTTAAACTAAACAAACAAACTCGAGGAAGGCGATAATTGGAGCCAATAACGTTTAATGTTTGTGTACTAGAATTTTGTAAAAGAAATTCACTTAATTAATTACGCTTAATTATGGGAAAATATCAGTAGAGTAACTAATTTAATTATTTTAATTTCATTTTAACAACTTATTTATCACAAAACTCGTGGTTCTCATGGCGCGTGTTGAAAAAAACTTTACTGATAATTTTAAATTTTTTTTAATTTATGTGTTAATTAAGTAAAAATTCAAAACAAACTGAACCACACAAAGCTAAATAAAATTTTGTTCATCTTTAATTTGCAAAATAGTCAAAACTAGAAAAACCGAAATTTTGAAGAAAATTTTTAACCAAAAAATTCCACTTAACGTCTAAAAATAAAATGGAGTTAAAAAAAATTAATTTTTTTTTTTTTTATTTCGAAGTACAACAACAAACAACATGTCCGCCATGCGCAAGTGAATACGAATCAGAGTCAGCACAGAGAGAGACAATTCCATTCGTTCCCCTCTCATGGTTGTCAGCCATGAGCTGTCATCCGTGAGGTATCATCCATTCGTGACAGTTGTATCAGTCGCACGAGTTGAAACAACGACTTCATTTCAATTCAATGGAAATGGAATGGTTGAAAACGATGTGCGCATGGCCATTCCACTCAATTCTACTTCTCGCATAGTGCTTACTCCCTCACTCACAGCAGTTCCATTTTCATTTTTCTCGAAACGTTTTCTCTCGTGCGGAACGCCTAATTGATTTGTTTCCATCAAAGTGAGATGGAACATACTTCTCTGGTATATGTTAGAACAGGCGAGATGCATTGTGTAGTTTTAATGCATTGATTGGTTCACTTGTGCGTGAAAGTTGAAAATAAAGTTGAATGGAAAAAACATGGCAGCGACGGCAGCAGCAACAACAAAATGCGTGTAAACAAGGAAAACTCGTGTTCAAATTCATTTGATTTTCGTAACAAAATCGTCAAGAAAACTCAGTGGAAAATCGTCATTTTCCAAGTGACACAGTAAAAACGTAGTTTGGAAAATTATTTTTAGAGGTTTTTGACGCGTTTTTAAACGATAGTAAAACCATATTACACTCATGATCCACAGTGACCCCGTAAAATGTTGATAGTCTTTAAAATTTATTACCCTCCGATTCGGATATTCTCGGTTGAAAGAAACCAGCGTTTGTTATTTTAATAGTCGTCACTTGGTTTTGAAAAAATCCTAAATTAAAAACATATAACAGCGTTTATTGTCAAATGATTTTGTTGACGCAATAACATTCAATAATATTTACTCTTTATATTTATAACAATTAAAATCGAATAAAATTTTATTTTTATCAACTTTCATTCAACAATTCTACAAGCTAATCAGACACAATCATATTCCAATTTTTATTGCGGAATTAAATGTTAATAATTCTAAATTATTACTACTGTTTTGTCGTGAGGGGATCATGAGCTATAAATCATCATAAAGTATCGTGTATTCATGATGAGCTGCCGTAAAATTTATACCACGTTCGGAGTAACATGGTTCTTGAGGGAAACACTACTTTGTGATTTTTCGTTTTTTGACCAATTTTTTTTACTATCTCAAATCCTTCTTCAACTAATAGAAAATTATATTCCAAAATTTCTAAGTTCAGAAATTTGTTTAACTGGTCCAAAACTGTGATTTTCCATGTGAAGTCCTTTGAGCATCCCGTGTAAATTGAAAACTTTAAACGCGTTTTTCTCAAAACTATGTTTTTCTAGGTTGGCGATCACCTAGCGCCTCTAGTTTTCAGCCGATCAAGCACAAATTTTAGACATAGTTTTTCGTTAATATTTTCTATATAAATCACTTGGAATTTTTTTTTCATTAATGACCGTTTTTATTGTAATATTCTGTTTCCACTTAAATTGCCATTTCCACTCAAATCAAAATTTTTAGCTTTTATTCAAGTTGTAAGCGACTTTGGTTTAAATAGAAGATATTTGAAGCAAATCAACAAACCTAAATCCTAACAAAATTTCACGAAAACAGACAGTAGTTCGGAGTGTTTTAACAGCATTCGTCATAAATACCTGGAAACAAACAAAATCACGACAACAACATCCTCGTAACTTTATTTTTTTCCCATCTTTACCCTCATATCCCTCACACCGTTATTTTATAACAGGATTGTATAACAATTTACCGGTGAATTTTAGCATATCGAAGACGAGGAAACAGTTGAAAACAACCACAGCAGGCATGCAAAGGGTTAAAAGGATCGTATGCAGATGGGAATTGTGCATTTATGACTTTAAGATTTTTGTTTTGCATGCAATAAAATTTAGAAAGTGTGTCCTTTTTTGAAAATGCAAAGAATTTGGTTTTATGACGAACGGTTTTTTTGATATTTCAAAAAATTCTTTGGAAATTTGAATTTTGAAAAATTCTTGATTGAATTGGAAGCACAAGCAGAAACGCACCCCGAATTGAAGTCGTTCTCAAGTAGACTTAAAGTAAATAAGAAACTTCTGTTGTCCATCGAAATACACCCGTGTAGGACTAATGAAGGTAAACACATCCTTAATTCGAAATGAAAAATGTGACAAGGACATGCCATCTCCACTTACTTGAACGTTTTAATTAACATGACCAACATGAATAGAGCAATGGCGGCAGGGTTAGAGTTGAATTTTGTCTATTTACACCAACCCGACTCACTTATTTCCGCATTAATTAAAAACATAACTAACTGGCAACGACCCTTTCGACAAAACTCTGAACTCTGATACGCCCAGAATTTCATGGAAAAATTAAATAATCCATGAAAAATTATTGTAACTCATATTTTTTGACATTTCAAATGCATTTTCTATGGAGAACATCTGCGGCATGTGGCACAGAAGGAAGTGGATGTGATCGCCCTCAGTCACGGCATGAATGCGTCTCGTTATGGGACACAGACGTCCCTTGTTCTGCGGGACTGTGTTCTTTTCGATCAGAAATTGATCAACAAATTCACTCTGCAATGTGTTTGTTAGAAAGCTTTCGCAAAAGCTCAAATGAGAGAAAAAAGCACAAATGCATGAAAGCTCAATTTTGAACTTTTCTTTATTTGATCAGATCGACTCCCTCATCAAAGTGTCAGACATTTTCGTTTTGCAAAAATTTATTTTTCCGATTTACACAAAAATGTTTTCTTTGTTTGCTTAAAAAATACTTGCAACGAGGGTTGGTTCATAATGGAAACTGTTCTGTGATTTCCCAGCTCCTAGAAAAAGTGGAAACTTTAATTTAAAATGGCAATTCCCCATCCCCTAGTTGGGAAAAATAAATTTTTTCCATTTTCCTGACAAACGCCTTGAAGTAAAAACTGTCGACAAGGGTAGCATTTGAAGACATCACCGCACCGAGGGTGGATCTTAAGCTCAGTACTCAGAAGATTTGGTTCTTGTTCTGTTTTCGTTTTATTTCTTTTCTGAATTTTCTTTATTGTGTTTGTTAAAATGGAGCGATGAAAGATTATTCACAACTTGATTGAATCGTAAAAAAATAAACAGAAAAAAAAGTAGGGATCCAATTTTCTCTTCATGAGCCGAAAGTTTTTTAAGTGCTCTTAACGAAATCGTGAAATTCTTATCACGATAAAAAATATTTTCAAGAAAAGACTTTTGATAAGAAGACGAAAATTTCAAATTTCACTTCACGCGGAGGTTTGTAATTAAGGGTAATTTTGGATCCCTTAAATAAACTAGAACGCTACTAATGACATCGCCAGTCCGTAACATTTTGCGAAACTTTTCCTTTCGCACCCTTCAAAAATTAGCTGATGCACAAGGGATCGTTAATTCAAGGAGGAAGCAAAAATTTTACCCTCAATTTTTACGAGACTTTCACACCCTCTTAATAGATTAGGTAATGAGGGACGCCTAATTTGGGGATGTGTGACTTTATATTTTTGGAATTTCTTGAAATTTCACATCATTCCCTTGAACGAATGACTCAAATTATTGAAAGCCATTTTGTATTTTAAAACGAAACAAAGATTTGATTCGGCATAATCAATTAAGACGTTGAAATGGATCCAAAAACCTCAAACCCAAAAAACATTCCAATGAAGCCGTCAAAGTGGCGCGCCATTCAAGCTGCGATCATCAGGTCCGGATTATTGATTAAGAAAAGAATAAGAGAACGTTGTGAACAAAGTAAGATGTCCAAAGTAAATTATTACTATGAACCATGTCTTTGAAAATATCCGCCATTTAGAAATTTTTTGATTCCCAGGAATAAAATGAAATTTTTTTGTTTAGTTCAAATTCAAATGCGGCTACGGTGGTCAACTGAAAGGAATGTCTTCAATTTTATAAAGACTTCTTCTGTTTCTTAAGTGGACGAAAGACGGAACACGTTCGAGATAACCTCTGGGAATGACGTAATTAATGGTTACCAATAAGAGAAAGGTTTGGGCGGTGCATGCACCTGAATGCACCTGGAATGCGTTATCTCTTCGATAGCATCATGGATATAGAAAGATTTGAAAAACAGAGAATTGGAGAAATGAAAAATATCAAACAATTAAATAAATTATCAACGGCTATATCGTACCTGTAGTGAATTTAATTTTTATAAAATCAGGTGCAAGTCAGTCCAACCTCTTTGGATGTTCCAACGTTTTAATTGGTTAATGCTTTTAAAGTTGTTTTCAATTAAAATATGTTAATTAGTTTGTTTGAATGATAATTTTTGTGTTTTTAAGAATTTTTACCACGCAGGTGAACGTTCAAACAATGTTGCATCGTTGCAATGCAAAATGACTCGGTAATATCGTATTAAATGCATAATTTATGTAGCAGTAGCTAATAACGATCAATCGTTATTGCTGTTTCAGCTACAAAGTACTGGGAATGTCGTTGGATCAAATGCAAGACCATCGCTTCACCGGAATTACATGCAATTTACAAGGATTTGCGGCTCTTAATGTCAAGTTTCAAGTCGATTTGCGTAAATTCGATTTGTTGGAAATTTGTTTTGCATAAAATTATCAGCATACCTGTTTGTTCGTTAAATGTGACTCATGACTGCAACCTGTGAACTTTCAACTAAACTGAAACACTTTAACAAACGGAAAAGCTCTTCCACAGCACACAAAATCAATTTTTCCAGGAAGAGATTCAATTATCTGATACGTATAGTGCTAGTGCACCCACAAGGGCAAACAAAGGGTTGGGTATATAGATACTTCAAACCATCCCCACAGCAAATGCATTTCTTTAATAGAAATCAAAGTGAATCGAATGTGGGTTCGTTTTGTTCGGATTGGTTGAAAGGGTGAATTCCAAGTGAGTCGTCGGCATGTGTGGAACATGATAATGTACTTTTTGCATTAACTATTTTTTCCTTGATGCAAAAGTCGTAAAACTTTGCAAACATCACAAGACTGGGGGCGAGAGGAATGTTTTTAATGCACTCACAGCTTGCGATGGTGTCTTGTGGGATATACCTACCTATTTCACAAGTTGTGTTATTGAATTGAATATATTTTTCAATTTTGCAAATAGGGAGAAATCGTATTCTTTCCATTTAATTTGTGTAATACATTTGTATACCTAGGGGTTGTGGTTTCACTGTGGTGCCACAAATTCAAATATCATCAACAATCTGAGATTTTTCACAAATTGTTAAAAATATAAAAAATAGTACTTAAAAATTTTAGTTTCAAACACTTAAATCATTCTTTTTAAAAAGCTGAAAGTTTAAATTGCAAAAAATAATTTTAACTCTTTTGTCTTCAACTTAACCTCTTGACCTTCAGTTGAAACAACGGATTTTCTAGACAACCGGTAATAAAATTTTAACAAAAAACACATTCAAGTGAAACTTTACATTTAGTGAAACAATAAAAAAATGCATTTTCTAATTTTATCTCTAAAATTTTAACAAAAAATCAAATTTTAAAAATAAAAACTTTCATTCAATTTTTCAACCACGTGAATCAACTTTAATTGAACGTAATTGGAATGTGTAGAATTCTGCTGGCCCAATCTCCTTTCAATTGCGTCAAGAGTCACAGACCCGAGCCAATAAACGCGAAACTATTGAATCAATTACCCTAATTACACACTCTGGCATTTATTGCTTCCACTTTGCGATGAAATTGACGCTGAGTTGAAAATTGATTTTCCATTCAATTGGTTCGAAATCCTGGACTCATCAATGCCGTCGCATGGCGTTAGTTTGCATTATCATAATGCGTCGGAATTGTTTTAAGGGAAATAGAAATTAAATCGAGATTTCTGACAGTTGTGTTGAATTGAATTTCTTAGAAAAATGTTGAACAAAAAATAATTCAATAAATGAACAAAACTTTTATTGCTTCAGATAAAGAGAACACGCAGCCAGAGTTGGTTTCGTGACAAAGTCATTTTTGTTTGAGGTTAGTTTTGTTGATAGTTGACACGAATCTAGTTCGGTTTCGATAAGAGTTGAACAATGGAATTCACTTAGCAAAGGGGTTGGTTTGCTTTACACAGAACACGAAACGTGGAGTTGAAGTTAGCCATTTATACTGATGGCGAATCGAGATTAGAAAACCTGAAGGACAGAACCTCCCAATCAAGGCAAGACCTGACTTCCAGTTTTCCGTGAATCACGGCTCCACTTCACTTCTATTGATTTCTATACCTAGAATTCTTTGAATTGATTCGCATTTCTATATGATTTCCATGATTTAATTTTGGGATTTCAAAAGAAATTTTCAAATTTTGAATTAGGTAAAAATTTATTCAAGCAATTCGATGTCAGGAGCAGAATAAGAAATTGTTCAATAAATCATTTCGTTAATAAAAATAAAACGTTGTTGATGTTCAAAGTTAACAATCATAAATAAATCACGATTTATTTTTTGTTACCAGACTTTTAGTATACTTATACACTTTTTTTTAATATGCTCATCGGGTTTTTCCATGAAACCTCAAGATTCTCATCATAAAAAGGTGATACGTGATAATAAGGGAAGTTACACTATATGTGGAATAGAACGATTTCACTATACAGAAACATTGCGTCTTTCAAGCAATGAATGAATGCGTTTCTGTAATAAAACTTCTTAGCCATAAACTGTCATCTTAAATCGCTGAAATATGCTGAATGGATCCTAGATGAAATCAAAACGCTTTTAGCAAAATTGTGATACGAATTCTTAAACAGTTTCACTACGGAAGCCATCACAATTTTCGGGTGACTTTTGTGTGACTGGGAGTTGTGTGATTCAGTTGTTAATAAACTTATTTTTCTGCGACAAAATGTCTGTCACATTTTATTGACAAATTCAAACCAAATTAATTTCAAGCAAAAATCAGTTCGATGTGACAAGAAATTGTCACTGACAGACAGAATGATTTTTGAAATTTGTCACATTTCGTTTCAATTTGTTGTCGTGATGGATGTGACATCAAGTTTTATTCGTAAAAATGAATTTCAGTTAATAATGGTCGACGAAATGCGTCAAGTGTGTTGGCACTCGTGGCCTTTGTTTGTTATTTGGCTGTCAAATGGGAAAAGAAACATTCAAGAAGTTCGTTGTGACGTCGTCGAACTGAATAAATCCATCGGCACAAAATATACTCAAGAAATTTTACGATCCTTCATTTGTTTTTTCATTTTTTCGGCGTTTTTTAGCGTTTCTTGATTCAAAATGCAGCTAATATCTGAACTCAGATGAGGTGCAACCATATTGACTGAGCTCATGAGCCAAAACCATTATGGGGTTTGTGTAAACAAACAGTCGAGACGTTAAAATCAACAAATTTTGAAAATAAACAATTGACGCCATCGTCCGGAAATTCTCAAAAGTTTCTTGGAAAAACAGAAAATCATGTAAGGAACAGAAATTTTTGAAAATATCTTGAATCAAATTACAAATTTTGTTATTTAGGGAAAATTTCCCACGTTGTCTGCCATTTCGACCTGAGAAAGTCACTGATTGGGTAAGGGAAAGGGCATCTGCAGGTCATTCTTTGTTCACAAAATGGATGAAAGAAAATGTGTTAAGATAAAAATCAGGTCATGAGATACAAGGGGACGGTCCCACTTGACATTTTTCTTCTTGTATCTTTGGAATGAGTTCATTATTTCTGGACTGATTTATGGCGTTGCACTTGTTTTCGAAAAACACACATTTCCAGCCTCAAAATGAAGAAATTATTTAATGAAAATCGTTTGTTTAAATTTAAATCCCTTTAAAATTCAGTAACGCAGAGAAATTGAAATGGTTTCCTTTACTTTCACTTTTAATTAATGAAATTTAAATTAGAATCTTAAAAAATATATAACGAAGGAATGAAACAACCCTCGACGACATTGGAAAACCTTTTTCCAATGGAAAATCTCCCATCAGGGATGCATCATACTCTCCGTCAATCTTAAGACAGAAAATCCTTCAGTGTAATAAAATCTTTCTGCCAAAAAATCTAATTATTTCTCTTCTCCAGCATCGTCAAAAGAATTTTCGTTAAAATAGCAAAGTTTTTTCATTAAAAGAAAATACCATTCCAAAGGAAAATGACATTTTCGAACAAGAACTAAAGCATCGAGACGACTGTACCCCGGGGAGTTTGCTCCCCATTGACTGTGGAATGTAACAAAAGCTTGGGCATTTTCCTTAAGTCAAGGGTAGGCTTAATTTTTGTTTTCTAATTAAGAAAATTTTCATTTTCCATTTACAATTTTGTTCAAACTAAAAGTTATTGTTTCAGGGTTTGCCATTTTCTTTGATACCTATACAAGTTGAAGGGAAATGAGAAACGATTGGTTGAAAAATGGGGCGTCAAATAAGTTCCACAATATAGAAATGTGTCCAGTTGTGCATTTTTTCGTTTTGAAACAAAAGTAATTAAAACTTTTTCAAGAATATCCCTCTTATTTAATCCACAATAAATTTAAGGGCTTTTAAAAATATATTCCCATTCCACGTCTTTCTGTTGGTTGGCGGATTAAAGTTATTTCCTCGAAATTGACGGTTCATCCTAATCGACCTTAACGATTAACGAAAAGGGGACTGGGTTGAGCCCTCAAGGATTGAATGTTCTTAATGAAACAGCCAACATTCAAACACATGGCCATAAATTAAAGCATTTAATTTTAGACTACTCCAAATTCTGAGGGTTGTGTTGGCTCCCTTTCACCCATAATTAGAGATGGATCCCGGCGAACGTGGTTTATCCCCAGAAATTCGTTTTCGTGCTAAACCCCCATTTTGTTGCGTCATAATTGGTGGCTGTTCGTCTTGTGGGATTTCAGTCGCTTTCAATAGTGAATTGAAAATAACAACTGAAATTTTCCATTTTCAAAGGAGTTTTTTGTGAAATATTAATTAAATTAAATTAAATATTAAAACATTTTACGTTTTAAAACTTGTGAAAATTTTCAAGAAATTTTCCTAATTGAGAAGCGCCATGAATCGAGCACACACCAATGTGCCATCTGTACATGAATGTGTCAACTACGCATATCCGAGATACAAATCATTCGGAATTGTGGTTCCATTCGAATGTTGTGCGTGTCTCCGCTTACGCAACACTCACGAGGTTCGTGTTCGAGATCGAACATTTTCAAAAAGAAAAATGTTTAAATAAAATTTATTAAATAAATATAATTATTTCACGGTGCTAATTGAAGAAACAATAACATAAATTACTCGTAAATGATTATAAATTCATTTCGAAACAGAATGAATAATGGAAATCATACAAATTGAACAAAAATTCACGGCAAAATTCACGGAGAAGTGTGAAGCAATAAATGGTCGTACTTTAAAATTTATTGCTATTTAACAATTTAAAGTGTTTTCTTTTAATTCTTTTGAGTATGTGTTCTCCTTTGAACGTGGTTTAAGTTCTTCAAAGTCACAATTGCGAGAAAGCCACGATGTTTTATATGTTTGTAGCAATTAAATGCACGTGTTTTCCTGATTTTCAAAATCAAATCGTTCGCAGTGTCTCATGTGTCACTTCTGATTGTGACTCAAAATTCAATTCCTTAATTAATTCCATCAATAAACGTTTATTGATCAGTTAATTTTTCATTAATTATTATTTAAGTAGCTGAAAAAGTAGAAAATGAAAATTTTACGATTAATAAAACACCGTATATACGAGCAGGGCTCATTTCGAATATTTATGGATGTGCTGCCATATTCAAATTCTAATTCGAAATTCGACTTTAACTCGTTTTTAATTAACAAGATTTAAATTTCATGTTTCTTTTTCTAGATTTCCGTATCAATTAGCCACAGTAATTCAAGAAAGTATAACAGCTACACACTTCATAAAATTAACAATAATTGCCAATAATAAACGATTTTCAAACGACATGATTTTCTTGTTTCCGTAAATTAATCTTTAATAAAATTATTCTTTATGAGAGATTTATTCGGTTATTTGTTCGATTCACACTAATATCGTCCATCAAAAGTGTTATTGCTAAATAAAAAAAGTAAGTCCAGTAAGTGAGGGCAATTTAAATCTCATAAATGTTTAATATACCCCATGACTGATGGGTACAAAACGGCGACATTTAATGTACTCTACTTGCAACAAAAATGACGGGATTTCTCATATTGATGAAGGGTGACCAAAGCTGGACCTACTTTTGTACGGTTATAAAATGAACATGAATTACTTTGTTATATACAGTACATTCTTCAGTTGTTGCTCCTCGATGTTCCATTACATGTTTCAGCAAAAAGGTGCAAATGAAATGATTCGCTTAACGTTTGTATCGTTTCAAATAATAAAGCGTTTGAGTACCAGCAATAAAGAAATAAAATTTCCTAATAATGTGCTATATTAACTTGATACAGTAGCCGTTTTTAAGGAATAAAACTAAGTCACACTGTTAAGGGAAGTATCGTATAAAAATAATAATGTGTTTTAATGATTGAAAGGATCGTTCGAGCAGCACAACACTTAAAATTACATAAGAACGTCAAATCACATCTTACAAAATGGTCATTAATTTTACATTAATTTTTCGCGGTACAAATCAGATTTCTTCTTTTGGATCTTTTACTCAATAACAAATGGGTTAAACTATCATCATTTGGTAGATATTCGTGGCGATTCTGGATGCGAAACCTGTTTGCAGCCAAATCTGTCAAGTTTATTAACAGAAAACAGAGTTTAAGTCGACGAACTTCAGGCCTGTTAACTTTTCCCACCAGAATACCGATTTCGACCGTAACAGAAGTTTTCGAAATCCAACAACAGAATCTGTCATACCGCGTTGACAACGACCTAAATCTAATAGATAAATTGTAGTGTTGTCTAAATAATAAATTGTAGTGTTTTGTTGTTCTGTTTTATTTCAATTCAATTATAAAATTTTCTTGGACGATAGTCCACGCTTTCTTTTGCCTCTTTTGATTTTCTTCCACGGCACGAAAACGTCAAATATTTCAACTGAAATTGGCTGCAATGCAAGTAGATGTATTCGTTTACTCTTCAATCTGTAAATCAATTAAGAAAATTTAAATTCAAATTTGAAACGTGGCAACATGTTTCCGCCAAACATTCAATCCAATGAGAATTTCGTGGCATCAAGTTGTCAAACTCGTTTTTCCATTGCCAGTATCTAATCGGAACGAATGCGGTTGGCTTCGTTTTCACATCAGACATTTTTTACATGGAACCTCTCCCACCATTTTATCCAAGTCACTCTTGAATGTGTGCGAGATGACGGAAACACAACATGGCCGACGAGATTTTGTTGTTGCTTTGCATGTTGATTGCGACCATTCCGTTCCACTGCGCATGGCTCGGTTTGTTCGAATTCCAGTTTGGCTTCAACTTGAATCACATAAGAGTGAGTTAGCATGCATGAAACTTACTGAACAGAGTGAGACACACTTTCAATTCAAAATGGAATACCACAAAAGTTGAATTGAAATGAAATGTTTCTATATTTCGTGGTTAAAATTATTCAACTTTATAGGAATGCAGCAAAAATAATTCAAATTGAAGCAGCAATTGAAACAACAAATAATTTCTAATTTTACAAAAGTTTCAGTTTGTTTGGCCTAAATCCAAGAAAAATAATTTAATTTGTATTAATAGAAATAACTGTAAATCAAAGAGTTAATACTTTGCAATTTGCTTTCAGAATAAATTTGATGAATTTCGTGCAGTTATCCACGGATTGGTTCATAAAACCACGTTTGAAGTTATTACCTCAATTAGTGTCTAAGTACTGCAATCACGGAGTGTTGGATTATATACAAACTTAAAGAAGAAATAGGAAGTTGAAATCACTTTCTTCCACCTGCCAGACACAAATCCCCATGAAGACGTTGACTGCACGTCTTAAAAATTTCAAATCGTATTTTTCATGATCAATTACCGAACAATAAAATTTCCCAGTTTGCTTTCATTTACAACTGCATTCGACTGTAATACATAAATTTGTAACAAATTTTCTGCGCTATTTAAATGAATGCAACGCTGAGGAAATGAGAATCTCATAAATTCTTGAAATCAAAAGTTTTACAGCAAAGTATCAAATCAAGAAACAATTAACCAAACCTTGTAATGAGTTATCGTGGAAATGATATACGACGAATGCAGGCTGCTTGTAAAAAGTTACAATTATGACAATAATAATTTCAATTTATTATTATTATTATTGCTGTTGCAAGTAGTTATACCAATTTAGGTGGCTTATGTACGATTTGAAGGCTAATTTTCGAGGAAGACAGGAAGATAAGAGTGACACCAACCGAATGTTGAGTATATAAAATGTTTTGTGTAATGAATTTATTGATGCCCATAACAATAAAAAAATTTATTGTGTGTTTATAGATTAATGACTTCACATTTTCACCAGTTACACTCTGAGTTCCTTAGCGTTTCCGATAATTTCAAGGCATCGCCTTAGAAAAATTCGTACAATTATTAGTTTATTAGGATTCTCCTTATTAATTGGCCTAATAACTTTGTTATGTTTTTCGTAAAATTTCGTGAAGGTTTTTCGAGTATAACCTCTTTGGGAACTCCTACAACTTTCGTTCGACCACAATTTTAACGACTTTAATAACCAAAATTCAAACGTGATGAACATATCCCCCAGTTTTCTTCATGAATAACCCGGTGGGAATAAGTGGAACTTTTTCGAAAGTATAGATACGTTGGTATATAACCCAAATAATTCACCATACTTTAACTCGTAAAACACGAAAAGTTTCCTCATAAAATCTTGTAATAACCAACTGTCGTAATTAAAATGGAACAAGGAAACCTTTTAAATGCAGAGCAGGGCATTTTCCATGCGAGGAACGTGCCGATAGGCAGAAGGACTAACCAATCTTCGGAGGTTCCTTATTCTCATTAAAAATTTTCCATTATCTTTCCAGGGAGATTAGTGTGTACGTTTTGAAAAAACTTTGTTAACTTTTGTTTTTATATTTTCATTCGGTATTTATAAGCCAACATAATTTGAATATTTGCTCTGGAGCTTAGTTTAGTCCTTTTCTAATAATTCATATGATCCTGCAAACTTTTGGAAACCATAAAAGCAGAGCTGGGTAAACGTTTGTCCATCCAAAGTTTGCAAATATTGTAATTTTAGCTCCTTCAACATTTTAGGCAGCGTAGCAAGGGTTGGATATATAAAGGACAAACATTCAACAATGGGCCTAATGTCATTAAACGGACATAAATAAATGCCAACCAAATGTCAGCTTCACAAACTATAGGGGAGACTCTCCCTATAACTGCGGGTTCATTCCATCCCTTCTTGATGAATCAATACTGGCAGCAGTAGAATGCATTTATTGACTCCCGTTTATTTGAATTGTGGACCAATTAAGCTTCTCTTTCTTGATGAAATATTGTGGAGAATTGAACGAGGGAGTGATCAATTTCATTAAAGCAATCAACTCCTGCAGAGCTTCAATTACTGACAATTGAGTGAATTTTATAAAAATTACTTCACGTGGAAATGTATAACCGCCATCTTGTGGACACGTTTCGAAATTTTTTAACATTTGAATTGAAACGAATTTACGTTGAATGTAAAGTTAAATAAGGCAAGGTACATATCCTGTTGGATGGAAAATAAAATGAAGAACAAAATCAAATCGAATTTGGAAAGGGTGTGGCAAGTAGAGCGGAAAAATAATAAAAATCAGAAACACATAAAAATCACGCAGGGCCAAGGAATGAAGGAATGAAGGAATGAGGGAAATACGAGACCCCATGAACCCTGCATGAGGTTAAATTCGTGTTTTCCATGTTAAGAAGAACAAGAAGTATCACGAAGAAGGTGAATAAGTTTCGGAGGGTGGTGGTAAATTTATTTTATCCAACAAAGACACAAAACAAGTTCAAGAAAATGAAGGAAAAACTTAAGAAAATTGGAATTGGAAAGACCAAAGTTCATTGGAATGAAAAAGTATGTGGAAAGGAAAAACGAACGTAGATTGCACCGACCAACGAATAAAACTGAAAGAATAATTTATGGGCCGTAAAACCGAGTGAAGGATGTTGAGCCTCCTATGGGTAAATGTTGATGGAACATGTAGGCCTGAATCCCGTGAAGCGTTCCGATATGCTTGGAAAATGTTTACATATGCGTGTACTTTCTACGTGAATAGAATTGAAGTTGTACACAAGACGATATCATGCTGTAGATCGATATAAGGTTCGCAATTTCATGGTTGCACAACTGGCAAGTGAATGGATCCATCTGTATAGGCCACGGTATACAGTGACGAGAGGAGGAGGTTTTAGGTGGAACACATGTTTGTATCCTGCTGTGTGGAGCTTATTCAGCACAATTTTATTGGACTGTATATCTTCTCTAACACGGAATTTGTCTGGATCCATTCCGTTCCATTCGATGTGTCCGGTCGTGCTGGGTTCGATTAACTTTACGTCAATGGCGACAAACATTCGAGTTTATGTGGAACGTCTTTGTGCCGGGACATAAGGGAATAAATCATGATAGTTTCTGATGAACGTGACACTTTGCAACAGACCTTAAGATGAACTTTGCACTGAACTCTGAGAGGTCAGAATTTTCCAGTTTCATAAAAATTTTCTTATTTTCCTACTGAGCCTATAAAAGGATTCTTTATCATGTAAGAATGTTAATGATAATCTGTTGATTGTCATTCCATTTAAAAGTCAATTTCTGGTTCGAGTTTCAATGGAATTTTGTTCCACGGATTGTTTTCAATGCCGATGGAAGTTGAGGCACAAAATTTAGGTACTATACTACCTATACCTACATTTGTCGTTTTAGCAGAAATATTTTCAACCATGTTGAAAGTCAATTTTTCCGTTGAATTTTTCAATATCAAAAATTTGAATTTGAAAAAATTTTATATGTGTTAGATTTATTTAAAATGATTTTTAAAGATTTTTAAGACAATTATTTAACAAAGTATTTAATGATTTCGAAGATTATCTGATCCGACAGATCATAATTTTCCAATAGAAAATACTCAATTTATATAAGGTTCAAACTGAAAATACCAACTGACCACAATTTAAAACTGATTAAAACTGGTGTACCTTCTTTTAAGTATATCATCGAGTAGATTTTCCTCTTAAAAATTCAATTTCCCACGAATGTCATAAATATTTTCATCTGGATTTGTTCTGAAAGTCACATAATTATTGCACTTTCCGGACAATTAAACTCAATCAAAATGTTGTTGATTAGCACAATTTTACAATGATTAAATTAAAAAATTAAACAAACGAACAATTTCATAAAAACAAAAAAATTATTTCAAATTCTAATTGGATATTATCGTGTATAATAAAAGGATTTATTTGTTTCAATGTTTTATACTCAAATAACACTTCTGGTCACCAACACATTAACAATTTTTGAGTTTTGTTTTAATAAAATTTTTATTTTTAATTGTCTAAAAACGGAATTCACTCGTTAACGTCGCTGTGAAGTTTTATGTTTTCAATTTTCGTAATTATTATTTACACAACTTGATTGGCAATTATTGGAAAATGTTTTATTCAAAATAATGTTACTATTATTAAAAATATTTTTATGCTCGTAGTGAATTTTCATCGCGTTCCTTCAAATTTTCCACGATTATTCCATCGGAGTGGAGAGTGAATTTTCACGCGTCCATGTTTGAGTGCGGCTTGTGTACGTTTGACTAAGAAAATTTGTTCGACTCTACGGTAGTGAAACAGAACTCCATCACCGCGGAAATGTCACACAGTTGACAAACACAACAAACAAACAAACAAACCAACAAACAGACGAACGAACAAAATGATTTTAACCACGAAAACACATTCCAAAAACACGCGAGACACAAACCTCGCGTTGTCCAAGGGAATTTCGAATCGAATGGGAAACGGGTGTGCATCCAGTCCCAGTCACAGTGAGGAATTCATTCGTTTCCAAACGAATTCGAATTCATTCTCATGAATGCGATTGTGTTTGTTCATTTCCAGAAATACGTATTAGATATCAAAATTGAGCCGCTTCTGTATACATATAACTAAGATAAACATTCATGGAAATCGTGTGCAACTGTATTTGTTTATTTAAATTCAGTGAGTTGTGAAAGTGTTTATTTATTTTGTTCCATCAAGTTTCATCGCCATTTGCTCGAACAAATTTTGTTAGAGTTCGAAATGAAAATTTTAATAATTTTTCTTCATGTGTATTGCAACAACTCAATTCTGTAATGAACTTCAAATGATTTTGCCCTTTCCGACGCCGCTAATTGGTCGAAATACCTCATGAGGTGGGGTGAAAGTTTGCCACGTAAAATGCAGGTAACTCAACCGGAAATCATTTTATTACGTATATTTCACGTGTTAGACTCATTTAGCTCTTATTTCTATATATGATATCGCGTTTGCTTACCTACATAGGTGCAACATCTACTCGAACCGAAATGCGGTCAACTCGAACCAAAATTATTAAAATTTTCATATTCAAATTTATTTAAATTTTTCTATAATTAATGCTATAAATAAAATAAATTTTTTTATATAATATAATTTAGTATATAGTTTTATATTTAACATATTTGCAAAATTTTTTTACTTTATTGTGTTATATAGAAGAGAAAAATGAATTTGTATCTGAATACTCGGTTTGTTCGACATATTATTTTATATAGATACCTACCTAAGTAAAGTTAATTTTAATATAGTAATAGTAATAAGATAAATATTAGAATTGTGAATTGAAATATGCACAACTCAAGCCACATAGTGACAAAATATTTTTAAAAAATTATAAAAGTCCATCTTCCTCTTAAAAACATTTTTATTGCACATTAAAGAAAACATTTAATTCAATTTTAATGTTTAATTATTCATAAAAGCATTTGAAAAAACTATAAATCACTGGAGGAAAGTTGAAATTTTTAGTTTTATTTTTGTTTTAAAAAACTTAAATTATTCAAAGCGTTAAAAATGTTGAAGTGATTTTTCTGATTTATATTTAAAGTTTAAAAAAGTGAAATTTTAATCCTACCTTTCATGCGGACTGACCAGTGCGTCACACTTCACTTGCAGATAATTCGAGATATTCAAAATGTTTTATAATAATTAAATCGAGAATAAACAAATAATAAAACACGAAATTAGCACAATTCACAATTTGTTACTATTGTCTGTTGGAATTGAATAAAATCATAATTTGTTTTTTTGTTACATCACTTTCACCTGTAATTACTAATCAAAAACAGATAACTCTCGACAAATTGTTTAAAGTGTTATCGTTGCTGTTATTATTCTTTTATTGACAAATTCTTGCACATATACTATACATCAGCAGAAGCACTGGCACCAGCTTCAATCCATTTACGACTGTTCGTTATTAGTTTCAGCGAAAGTTCAACAACAAATTGTTACAGTAGCTTTAGCTTTAGTTGTAGCATTACCATCAGCTTTTTGCTTTGGCTTTAGCTCGTCTCGGCAGTGTTACGTTATGACTATAGCTGGTTGGGATAAAAGACCATTTCCTTCACGTTTACGACGCATTTCACTTTCAGGCCATAAGTTCGAGCAGTCCCAGCACCAGTACCACAAAATAAAAAGCTTCGAAAAAAATGTATATAAGGCAGTAAACGGTCAATAAAACTTTACGTAGTTCAAGGCGATCGTTGGTTGCTTCTTTTGACATTGTGTTAGTGACTGGAATTGCTGGAGTTATGTTTCTGTATAAGCGCATGTTGGGAAAACTTCGTATCGATTTGTTGCCTCATTTCCATTTCACTTCTCTCTTTTTTACCAAAACAATTTTCCATAAACCATTTCCATTTTGAAATTAAAAATTCCTTCCAAAAACCCATACAAAAGTATTTCTGTAATTGTATTTCGTCCTGCAAGAATGTCGCATGCGTATAAAATTATTTGTTTCTTGAATGCCAAGCAACATTTTGAACAGAAATTTTGTGTAATTTTGCTTATGCGCAGCAATTTGTCGCATACAAACAAATTTCAAGTGGGAAAAAACTTTCAAATTTGTCCTAAATCCTGCGAGATGTTTATATACTATTAGCTCTATTGCCATCATATAAGGATATGTATGTATGGCACAATTCAATCCCATTTAAGTTCGTCTACTGTTGGATTACTTGCAAGTTCATAAAAATTTAATTTTATATGAGAAATTAAGGTAATTGCCAACATAAATCGTGTGTGGTTCGTATAAACAAAAGCACTTGACGTACCTACTTATGAACTTGAAAAATGAACTGCCTTGTTTTTTGTGACTTTATGACACTCTCATGGAGTGCGAATTAGTCTACTTTGTGCCAGTAAAATGTCTTGACACGATTAACAATGGAATTGTGTCAAATACATAATTTTGGTATGAAAGTCAGGGAGGAAAATTGCTCAGATCGTCTCAATTTCAAACTTGAATCTTATTTCAAAATCTCAACTTCTTGGATCACTCACCTTAAGAAATTATTCAAGAAACTCATCTCACAGAGTAGGTATAGGTAAATTTTTTATAAAACTTCGTGTTAGTCTCCAGAGCTTAACCAGATTAAATTTGGATCCAAGGCTATATTCAAATAGTAAGAATGGAGTCGAGCATTGCATGAATAGTTGATGGTATCTCAGAGTTTTACGATCCTCCCATGCATCGAATAAAAATCGATTTTTTTTCTTTTTCAACAACAAAACCAACAACAACAAAAACAACAACAAGAAGATAAACCTTTAGAAGGTGTTGATAAATAAAGAAAGAACAAGACGTATACCTACCTAAGGCAAGAAGGTTATACGAGATGATAATTTGATTCGATTGTTGGAATAGTTGCCCGTCCCTTGAATAACAAATTAACAAAGTTTCTGTGGTATGATACCTATACGAACAAAGTGAACCTAATCAAAATCAAGATGGCGTTCTCACCTGACTGGTTTCATGGCGTTAGCTCTTGTACCTGGTACATGAGAATAACGAGTTTCTGGAATCCCATAATTTATGGAAACGTAATTTCAGATCCTTTAATTGGGTATGAATAAATTAAATCTTGTATCAGATAGGGGCGAACCACGTCAAGTGGATCGTGTTGGTGGTTTCGTTACAACAGGTAATTTGAGTTTCCAAAATGGCTGACTTCTCTAATGTATGATACGGTAAACCACAGTACAGTCATTTACAATATTTTACTTGAAAAACGTTTTTCAATTGTGAAGGTTGAAGTGGAAATTTCGAAAATCGTGTTGCAGACAACAATTTCGTGACTTTAGATAACAAAAAACTTATCTAAAACTTCATGACGTGCACGAAAAGCTCGTGACAAAAACCATTTTGAATCACGCAATTGTGAACAAAAATTTTATTTTCTGGTAACTTTTGTTCGGAACAAAAAAGAAATTTTTATTTTGTTCATTAGTCAAATTAATTTGTTCCTAATTAATTGAAAAACTTTTTATCGTTCTCGTAAAAGCAAACTTTTAGTTAGTTTAGCATCACTTTGTGGACTTTTGCACACCCTGATGAAATGAAAAGCTTAGCGCCTATAGGTATATATTTCATTTGTAACTTCTTTCGTGGAGCTTTGAAGTTTTTAATGGATTACCTATAATAAAATAAATGTCGTTATGAGCGACACGTTTGTTTTTCGAACAGTAGCTGCTATCATGTTTAATAATTGTCGTAACTTAATTTAATGTTTTCCGAAGTTTACGTGTTACCTATATTAGTAACTTTTGTGTGTCATTTTGTTTTGTCATTTTGTGACTTTAGACTCATCACATCCTCAACTGATTTTCTTAGAAAAATCCTTTAAAATTTCTTAACAATTTAGATTCCAATCAGTAACCACTCAATCAGGAGTCGTAATAAAATTAATGGAATTGCAGCATAAAATTGTGGTTTGCAGAAAACTTTATTTTATTTTGTAATTTAACTTTAAAATTAATCATTCAATTTATTGAAGATATAAAAACCGAAAAACACAATTAAGTGCTTTAAAACCAAGTTACTATATACTCGTATTTCAAGAGTAAGACATCTTAGGACGTGTACTTGGGATATAAAATTTGAAAGAAGTTACTAGATATATTCCAACTCAAGATGAGGATGTTGTCTTAAGTTGCGATAAAATGAAATAAAACTCCACCATAACTAGCTATATTTTTTTAGCTGTGATATCCAATCCAAACTGACATTCCATCAGATACGTATCTCGAATTTCGTATGTTTTATCTGATGTTCCTATAAAACGTTTTATCTTGAAGACGTATCAGCTTAAGACGATCCACCATGTTCGTTTAAAATGGCGAATTCCTGAAGACAATTTCCGTGGAAATGAGATTTTCCAAGTCATAGGGGGATGAAATCGTTTATCCAACAAAATCCCTGGGATTCCTGAATATATACAGGGAGAACTCCATGTTGAGAAAACAAGTTTCTTGTATCTAATACTTCACTTTCGTTGCATTAGGGGATGATGCGGTGTACACGACAGAGGGCGGTGAATCGTTGAATTTTTCCTAGACTCTGCGAAATCTTTGGATCATAAAACTTATAACGAAACCGAAAAGGGAAAGGAAAGCACTTTCGTTTTGTATTGGGTTTTTCTGGTTCATTCATATCTCAGAATATATATGTAGGTATACCTACAGAAGATTTATTCCTTTCACATTCCGGGTTTACTATTACCCTGAAGGATAAAGGAGCTGCCATTAAGGAAATCGAAATGATTTCGTTTCGGACTCGTTTAGGATTCCATCCAAAGAGGAAGGGATAAAGAAAGTTATGTGCTTTGGGATTTAGTTGGAATAAAGGTATATGTATGCATCCCTTATGAAATAGAAGATTGTTGGATAAACCTCGTTTTAATAGCTATATCCACACACATATCTATATACAGATGAAATTTATCCAAGGGTTGGATTTTACGATCGCAACCGATTAAGAAAGAAAAATTATTTCGTTTCAAGATTATGTGAAATTGCTTGAAAAATCGTTTATCATAAATAATTTTTACGACTGTGAATTACATGTATATAAGATATGGAATGCGTGAACGAAAATTTGATACTCTTAAGGGATGAAAATTCTTTTAATTTGTTGAAAATATTCTTAAATAATTATAAGGATACTCTATGTAGTTTGTAATACAATTTACTCCAAACACTTTTCTCCTGTTACCTATACTGCTAAAACTAACAACTTAAAAATCCTCATCCCATAATCACATAATCTGAGGGTGAAATTTCGCTCCCTTAAATTGCAACACAAAATTGCAATTGTCCGCATTTATATCCAGAATTATTATTGTTTGGAAAACTTTTCATTACAATCTTGTTCCAATGTCTCGTATCGTTCATCTTGAAGCATATAAAACAGTACGTGAATTGCTTTTCGTAGGAAGCGACAGAACAGAACCAAAAAAAAAATTAAGACAATCTCAATAAAAATGACTCAATCGCTCAGAATGCTCATAAAAACTCCAAATAAGTAGATAAACAAATACGGATGGAAACAAACTAACGTCTGACGTAGAGCGGATAGAATCCGTAGGACGCAGAGATAATAACTTCCCTCGTTCTATATAAACATTCAAATGGAGTTGGGATAAGCCCAGAGGATTCCAGTAGGAGGACTCTGGTAGCACGATGGTTATCTCCTGCTTTATTCAAGACAAGTCGCTGTGGTAGTTGTGAGAAAACATAATCGCTGTCAGCCATAAATGCTGAATAAATTCAAACAAAACATAATAACGACCAAGTGTAGTTGGTATAGATGTAGATATAGATACAGATACAGATACAGATATCACAAGAAAGAAAGAAAAACTTTTTATTCTGCATCATCATAAACTTTATACGATTTCTTGTCTAATTGAACCAGTATACCAAACAGAACTTTAGCGTATAGCCACAGCAACATTATTCCATTATGATTATGTTATGATTTATGAGACAGAACTTTTAAGCTTTCATCTGATTGCATCGTTAAGAAAAAAGTTACATGGACGCATTGTTACCGCTGCAAACGAACTATAGTTCGTGTCAAAAGGTTATAGTTACGTGTGCCGATGGGTTGAGTCGTAAATTAAAATTATCCACTCCCCCCTTTGGTCATAGTTGATGAATCAACATCATGACAATCAGCTACCCTTTTGACTTTACCTTTTACATTGTATCAGCACCTTGGGGTGAGTGTGTAGCTTTAGGGGACGTTCATAAAGAAGCTGTCCCAAGCGTTTTGCATGCAAATTTCAAATACAGTCGACGTCGACAAGCTCACCCGGAGAGGGTCGTTAGTGTCAGAGATACAACATTTGCATATAAATTACGTACTTGGGGATGTCCATTTCTTGTCTATGTAACGCAATGGAGTCTCGTTCAACTCAGCAAGTCTCAATGGACGAACCGGAAACGTATAAAGGTGTCACGCAATCAACTTTAGGGGCGTTACAAAATTTCCATCAACATTCTTTCCATTTCGTTTATAATTAGAAAGTTGAATTGAAAAATTCGAAAAATTTTACTGTTGGATTGACCCAACCCTCATTTTCGCAGAGGGATGATTTTTAATGTGAACAAATTTTAATTGAAAATCATAAAATTGAGTCATGATCGAAAGTTCGTTAATGTCGAAGGGTTGAAGTGTTCATTAATTAAATTTTAAGGGTGATGGAAATAAATTATTTACCTACGCCATCATGAAACTCACTGAATTTTGTGAAATGTTGTGGAAAAATCTGGAAGTACTTGCAGCAAATTTCAAGTTTGAATTTAAAATTTCAAAACAAAATGGCTGTCGTGTAGTCTGTCTGAAGACCACTCAACCATGGCCGCGTTCGTAATATCAAATTACTTCCTGAAGACTTGCAACTGAAATCTCTGTATCTCTGGTGATTTCTGAGAAAATTTCGGGTTTCTTAATTAGTTCCACTTGACTTTAGTCGTAAATCAGAAGGGCAAATGCGTGTGTGCAGCATTCTTTTTAACAGCAAAAATGTTAACTTTGATACAAACGATAAGGACTTCTGAAGAATTTTTGTTTTAATTTCAAACAAGATCTCAACACTTGAACGACTTAAAATAATTACTGTAGAAAATCGTAGTTTGGAATTGTATTCAAATGGATTTTATTACTTCATTAATGAGAAAAACCGAAGAAAAAACGAATTAAACTTAACTAAAATTTTCTTTAAAATTCGATCTTGACGATGTTGAGAGAAAAAAAATAACAAATAAATACAGGAAAAACGTTTTGAGAAAAACCAACAATGAATTAAATTAACACAAAATTTCTTAATGGCTCTTTTATAGCATATTGATGTCTACATTAAGACAAACCACTTCTTGTTGTCTAAAATGACGCATTTGCCTGTTATTGGACCAGAGGGATCAGAGTTGAGTCCAGCAAATCAGAAGTGTCCATGACACCTTCGTTGGAATCCAGAGGTTGTTCTTGTTGTTTGCGTCGTTTTTCAGATCGCGTATAAACTCTACAAGTTATTGGGACAGTTTCCCATAAAGATTGTCCATAAGAAGGACTATAGTAAAGGTGCCCCACGGATTCAAATTCATTAAAGTGTCACATAATTTAGGCATTTTATTGGAGCCGATTGCGTCTTTGTTCCTGACTATTGGTCAGATTATTGAATCAGGTTTTGTTAATCCACAAAAAATGTATATTCAAACCAAATGTGAAGGTATTAAAATGTTCACCATAAAATGGCGATTCCAGAAACACTTCAATCGCACCACAAATGAAAATGGTAGCTCACAAAATAAAAATCACTTATAGACTGCACACAAATTAGGGGTAATTTAAAACCTGAACCTGGATGTTTTTAATTGAAAACCTTTAATGATGAGACAGTGATAGGTAGATACACCACCACTAGGTACGTGTGGATGCATTTTCATGAAATTTATTAGCGCATAAATAAGCACGCATTATACTTGGTGCGGCATATCGCCTCTTGTGCTTTGCATATAGAAAGGTTTTATTAGCCACATTATCTTGCTGGAGGTTTCGAAGGTTGTGTTGCCCACGTTGGACATCCTCCACAGTATCTGCCCGCAGAAGGGAATGCGAATAAGCGAATAATTTGTTGCAGTCAAACCTCAATCCATCGCGGTCAGCTGGAGTTGTGGGTTTGCGAGGTTCTTGTATAGTGAACCTTACGTAACTATCAATTGTGGAACCGTTATGCGGCTTTCTATCATACGAGTACTTGACTTGGAATTTATGGTTTTCTCTGCATCATAAACGCGAAAACTAACACACTCTTGGAGTTTGAGGTTTTCTAGATAGCGTGTTGCTTGAAATACGAGACCGGAAATGATTTCTTGGAATAATGTGAAATTTTTCCACAAGGTGAGATCAAAGAAATTCATTTTTTCTTTTATTTCATAAATGATAAATATTATTAATGTTCTTTTACATTTCAAAATTTTGACGTTCTATTCAAATTAATTACGAAGTTATTGTCACAAAAAGAAATAAACTCCAGTATGGCGCACACAGGAACACCTACATTCAAATGCATTTTTCTCGAAACAACTTTTCTCCGATTTTCAAGAGCTCTAACTCAAAAATTCATTAACCGATCGTTATAAAACAAAAATAAAATCGTTCATTATTAAATTTCAAATATAAATTCTGGAATCTGCTCCATCCTGAAACCATTATTTCAATCGGTTTAAAGGAAAAATATTTCTGTTATCATAATTTCTTAAGGGTGACTTCCACAGATCCAACGCAAGATTACCGTTCCACCATCCCTTGTTAGTTTTACCTAAGACTACCTAAGTAAGTATCAACAAAAACGTTCTCACGCAGAAAATACGGGACATTTGATCGAAGATGGACTTTTAATTGAAGGAAGCGACGTAATTTATTAGCCGAGGTTATATTTAACTGTATTTTGAATTATATCTAATAAATAAACCGCCCTATTCGGTGTTGAATTTCATATTCGGTTAGTGTGGAAAAATTGCATGACCCTCAGAAAGTATACTTTCGTTCATAAAATACTGGCTAGCTACATCTGCTTATAAGAAGATATATATGATATACAAGTTTATATACCTACATGTGACACATTTCTAATGTAACTAGGGAGCGAATCACATTGTTTGCACCCAATAACCAATCCCTGGTTAACATGGTTTTCCAACGCAAGATTGTATTGTATTGAATGGAAAAACAGCTTTCGCATGCGACATATTGCAAAAAATGATTTGCTGAGACGTTATCTACGACTTGTGACGTCTTAGAAAAATGAGGGTAAGATGTGTAAAGTAGCAGCTGCTGCGTGTATCAAGATGTAGATAACAATTGCAAAAAACACAATTTTATTTTAACCTTTTTCCACATATAGTGCAGTTTCAAGAATTGAAATTTGAAAAGAATTGTTAGAATTTAAATATTGTGGACATGTTTTTAAAATTGAAAATGTAAGATTGTATCAAGAAGGTAAGATAACAGTCAAAGTGAATATTAAAAATGTATCCAAAATAAAAAGGTTTGAGTTTACTCAAAGAACCAAAGAAGATTACAAAGCCCGTGAAGGCATACCACACCCAAAATGAAAGAAAAAAATGGTATAGATATCAGATGGTTTTATTGCCTCGTATATTTCCATCGTTTTTTCATTTATTTTCCAAAGAGGGACTTATGTATATTCCTCTTCTACCCATCTCAACACGAGCCACAAAAATATATATTTTTTCCACCAGAATTTATTCTTAAAATGGAATAACCGAAGATGACTCCGTCCATAGACTTCATCGGTATAAAGAAAATGGTTTCCTGCAAGATATCAGCAGAAAAAATAAAAATAAAAAAATTAACATAACCTCAAAACACGCTGACGGGGTAAAAAGCGAAACGTACGGGAAAAAAGTGAAAATGTACATTTTCTTATACATTTTACGAGTTATTCAATGCATGTGTATATAAGACATGAAGCCAACAAGACACCATAAGAAAGTATCCTTTTACGACTTGAATTTTAATGGAAATTTACGACCACCACCGTATCATATCAACCTGTCAGTTTGAATTTGGCGCCTCATTTTGAATATTTTCCAATGCAACGCTTTTCTGAAATTGACTTAAGATATTTTACATGACAATACAAGTCATTGTTATACAACCCCTTCTTTTATGGGCACGAACCCTTAGATTAAATTTTAACGTTCAATCAAATTTTATTTCATTACACTGTTGAAAATTATCCATCAAAATGTGGAAAAAAGGTGAAAATTCAAATTTCATGAATTTGAAAATTCGCTCATGAAATGACGGCGAAAATATTAAAATCGACTTGATGACGACGAGTGGAGACATTCAACAAAGTGTGGAGAATATAGTTTTTTGATATTTTGTGGTTGTTTCTGGTCGTAAAATAACTTGTCCACAACTTCAGATACTTTTTATCCAACTGAGAAGTTTTCAATATATCAGAAACCTGGGAGTGACCACCGGAGATTTGAACTTGTCTCAAGGCGAATCAATGGAATGTTCTCGGATTTCATTCGTTTTGTTTAAAATGGCGGAATTTCTGTCACAGTCGGTTGAAATTCAAAGTTTAATTTATTGCCGCTATAAAAGCTTTTGGACAATTCACTAGAAACATCTGGATTTGAATGAATGTGTGACTCAAGCTGTGTTCCAGCTTTGCTGACTGAAGATGATGAAAATAATTAGAAAAATTCTTACTAATTAGGTAATAGTAGGCAGTCCTTGTAATATTATAATGATATAGGTGTAACTCAACCTTGTGTTCCGTACAACATGCGACCATGGATTATCACATATTAGTAAGGTTTATTCATAATCGAGTTACTGCGTATAAAATCATATAACTTAAAGTATATTAAAATATAATTTTTAGGTTTTGTGAAAACAAAATGGCGATGTGACCACCCTCACAATGAACTTGGTTTATTTCTGTTTCTAAGTAGCTACAAATACTAGTAGGACAGAAAATATAAAAATTTTCTAAAATAATAGGTAGTTAAAAGTCTAATAAGTATTTTACTATTATTTTTGAATCAGTTATTTGAAATGTAATGCACAAATTTTTGGTTTGTTTTATTTCCTTTTTGAAAATTCCTTTATTATCACGACAGAACATTGTTTGAGATTATAATAAATTCATATGTTTAACAAGGAATTGAAAATTACCGCAAACAAAAAATTACTTTTAGAACATCTAGACCTACTTTGGGAAAAGTTTACACTGATGATTCGTCTATTTCCCATATCAAAAAAGCGTCGGCAACTATTCAAATTTCAAGATTCACACAACCACAAAACCAGTATGATTCCAAAATTTGAAAAAGATTCATAGATTTTATGATAGCACCAAGTTTAGCTGGTTGTCTTAATTAGAACAGAAACAATATTCAGAAGATGATTCAACTTTCACTTAATCTTGTAGAGACATGTCTTATAAAAACCACTTTCCTGACCATAATACTGACAAAACCGAAAACTTTCTCAAATATTTCATGAAGCCCACTGACACACTTCGCTCTCAAATAAATAAATATTGTTATATGACCGTTTATAGTTATATGATCCACTTGTTTGTTGAGATAAGCGCCCTCAGATAACCGAGAGAAATATACAACCGTCAATTTGTACCACAGCGATCCATCATAATTCGATCAAAACGCGACGTTTCCCCGGACGGATGACGCGCCCGGGACATTAAACCCGCCACACAAGAGTGCATCTTGAACTGAACTGAAATGTCAATCAAATTTTCGGGATCATATACTTTTACAACTTTAAATTTTCATGTTATAAATAAAAACGGAATTTGTTGCTTTAAAATAAATTGTTTTACGACATCTCGTTTGTTCAGACGCTTCACACTAGTGGCCCACTTCCAAATGAACATTTTTTCCTTAAACATTTCAAATTTAATGTCCGCCATTCACCTTGACCTCAAACTGGCCATTTATTTCAACATATTGCGTATGAATCCTTCCGAAAAATTAGACGGAACCAATGCATTTGCATACTCAAATATTCGAGTTATGCAAGGATTACGTGCAACTTGTGGAAATATTTTTATGAACTAATTTCCATGCAAGAAACCCTTCTCTTCGCAAGGTCAGAAGCGCACTTTCGTCACTTATTCAAATGACTATTAAAATTTATTACTCTGTGAATGAGTTTTCTCTGTTTTTCCTTCTGCAAATGACACACGAAAATATTTACTCAAAGAGTTGACCGCGCCAACCGACCTTTCTTGAGGAGAATCTGAGGAGATTTTTGAAGTTCGGCCGCTTAATTTCGAAATACTAATTTTTCATCTTTCGAAATTAAAAATTAGAAATTTGTTTTTTGAAGAAACCTCGAATGATTTCACAGTTCTCGTTCGTATAGAGCTGTTGTTCGCTTTTGACGAAGAGGACAGAAATGGTTTTGGTCATTTTGTGTTCATTTCAAATAACTTGTTCATTTATTTTCAGATCACTATTGATGTGTTAAATTTTCTTAAATGTGCTTCTATTTTATAAAGTGGGTTTCGATTGATAAAACACCTTGAATGTGTCTCCAAATTGCAGAACCGGGAATAAATGGTAGTAAATTTATAATATTTTGATATAGGATTTTGCAGACAACACATGATTGGTGAATAATAGTATAGAATTTACCAGTTTATAAGCAAAGTGTCAAATTGAATTCGGAATAACTATTGAAAACACTCAATTATATTAAACAAAATGCTTGTGTTTTGAAAATATATTTTCTGATTGAAATGGCGTGCTCTTATCTGCGTTACCTAAGATCATAAACTCTTCATGGACGCATGTATTTTGTCTCAATAGATATAAAATTTAGGAATAATGAGCTGAGATATCTTATTTGTTCCACAAAGGATTATTCATCCGACGCTGGTAACTATCTCAATTTTTGTGTTTGAGATTTTGATGCAGACATAAGTTGTTACTAAATAATATTCATACAACAGACATCAGAATGAACACTATACTCAAGAGACGATTTAAATAGGAAGATTAGTTTTCATATAAGCCAAATGTACAAAATGCAATAGTGTATCAATTCACTATAAAAAATTTGACTTTTCCTACTAAGTCCTTGCAAATAACAAAAATTGATTGATAAACGAATTCTTCGATTGAAAATCAATGCTTGTTGATAGAAGAATTGAAAGTGAAAGTTGATTCGATGAAATTTCACTTTCATTCTACTAAAACCGCCATTTTTGCAGCGCAGCCAACGGAAGTGCTTTCTTCTCCGATAAATTTCGCTTCACTTATTCGCTGAGAAAGTTCGAAATGGCTTGCAAATGGCCGACGGTTTCCTTGGATCCGAGCGGTGAATTCTCTAACGAAAGTGGTTTTATGAGAAACTCATTCCCGCGTTTCTCATAGCGGCCATTGTTGATAGGCCACGCCTACTTTCAATATGGCTGGAAAACGTGCATGTGTTGCTTGCGGTATTTTCGCATTTTCACTCAAGATTCTCATTAGAACTTAGTTTTTAGAACATGTTTTATTGTTTTTGAGTATTAACACGAAAATGTAACTAATATATTTTTATAACATTAAAATAAGAGTGTTTTCAGTAGTAAACCGTTGAAATTGTATTTAAATTGATTCAAAGTATGAAATGTGGAAAATTTATTTCGAATTCTCACATAATCCAGAATTCCACTGTGTTCTCTCGGTAGCCACCTGTTGTGGAATAGAGTAACCTACAGTCATCATGTGTCTGCGTTATTTCGAGTCTCAACACTTCTCCAGTTTCTGCACAAGTTGAAATATTTCTGGTTCTGGTTTGTGCATTCGCTCAGGAGAAGATAAAGGACTATTTTAGTACATCAGCGTTGGTTCATGGCAGTAATATCTTTCAAGCATGGACACATTTTTATTTCCTTAGCACTTCATTCCAGGATATGATCCTTCCTAATAAGCTTTTTGTGCTTTTGAATTGATTTTGTGTTTTTAGTACTTGTGCTTTTAGAAGACTGTATCCTTGCACATTTCGTAATCAGTTGTTAGTCCTTGTTTTATAAAGAATCCTTGTCCTTGCCTTGGAGGAGAGACAAAACTGTTATACTGATTCCTGCCATACTTTCTTTGTTGAATAAATTTTATGAGAAGAAATATATGAAATCATTCTTATTTCTTTGCTATATACAGTGTAACTTCATGATAGTCGTAACTCCTTGATAAACGCAACTAGCTGTGGTCAAGCACATAGAGTAATGAAACCGAGTTGAAAATTTCAGATTTCCTTAGCAAGGTATAATATACATATATTCATATATAGAGTGATAGCTGAATTGTAGATGTGATTACGTCACTTTCTTTCTTTCTTCCTAGCCATCTAAAAGTAGACCTTCAACCTCAGTTATTGCTACAGCCATAGTTTCCTTTAGTTGCGTTTATCAAGGTTGTACTGTATATGTAAACAAAAATTATGGACAAGACTGTATTAAATGGAGTTTTCTATATCAACAATCTTCTTGAATAGAATTTCTTCTTCTGGACTTTACTATATGATTTATTTATGATTTCATATCCAAAACAATGCAATGGATGACTTTTGAACCTTTTAATGAGTTTTGAAATTTAGATCTATATGTATGTTTATAGTATAATTATTCCAATATTTGGATAAAATAAACTTTAGAACAGCGATAGTTGTAGATATAGAATGGTTTCATATTGAATGATTTCACATTCACCCTGTACAGGAGATCCATAAAATCCATCGTTTATGGATACCTCCATTGCTACTCTGTAGCGCAACCACTCCTTTTGCTAGCCTTCTCTACCCACAACGTTGTGATTCGGTTAGTTGAACCGCTTCCATTTTGAAAAGTAGGCGGTCGGTGGAGGAAATCATACGCCTACTTGGTATTTCCATGAATTTTCCGAAACAGAGGAAATCGAAACAAGTGTTTAATAAAACCGAAATTGTCGAAATCAGCGGAAAAGTTTTTAAGGAAAGCAACGCTTAAATCAGGAAAACTTTCTCACAAATAAAAATTAAACTATTCCCTTGTACACCCTGAATTCTGCACTCAACACTCTGTAATACTACTATCAACATTTTAACGTGCATTGAATGGTATTGCGCAGAAAATTGCAACATAAAAAATAGATCCATTAAAAACGAAAGACAGAAGTTTACGAACGCAATAAACGCAAATCGCTGAAAGTGTTATTTTTTAACGAACGTGCAATGGACATGTAACAACAGTCACAAACACGTTTCATTGAGTTTCACGAATGCGAACAGAAACATTGTAACAATTTTTATGTTTCTTTAGTATTGTTGGTGCGACATCTTAGTTTGGGGTGAAATAAATTGGATTGATTGGGTTGAATGGGGTTGAATGTGGGGTGAATTCATATGTGTGTATCTATATAGTCCGTGTTACGTGTAGCCAATAAAATTTGAAACACTTCTTTTTTACAACGTCGTTATGTTACTTTATTCCAATGGAATCTTGGAAACAACGCGAAAAACACTGAAAACTTCTTCATGAAACTCAACAAATTTTTCAGAATTTATGCTCTCCAGCGCGTGTGTGTTATAAAAAACGCATAAAGAAAATGAGAATTTCAAGTTGCTGCTGAATTTATTGTCTCCCGTGAGAAAAGGTATTCGAGTACCTAATGTTGATAAGGTACAGTGCGCGCCCTACATACAAAATGGCGAAGTAGGTATTGTATTATGAGATAAGAAAATGAAGTTTATGGGATGGCGGTTTTTCTTTTATTTAACAATAAGTAATTCCGAAACAGTTTATGACTTTTGCAAATGTGGATACACGTGAACTTCTCCATATAAGTAATTACACAATTTTCTCCACAAATATATCATTCTCCACAAATACCTACATTTATCCTTGCGTTGGAGGTAGGAGGTACCTACCTACTTCATTAGAAATTAGATATAGGTATAGGCAGGTATAGGTAATAGGTATACCCACGATGAAATATTAGAACAATCACCAGGAGAATTTTCGTCTAATAACTTCCTCCATCAATCAAGAGAAATATATTAATTTTTAATTGCGAATGAAAATATTTTACCCTTCAGAATGATTTTCATGATGTACAGATCTATACTCAATTGTGAATGGGAATGAGTGTAGATATAATTTGCAACAGTTCTATAAACTTAACTTAATAACTGCTGGTTTGCATTTAATAAACTATCAAGCCATTTTCCACGTATGGATTTTCATGAATGTTACATAGTTGTCTCACAATTTGGTTAAGTGGATTAACCCAAGTGACATGCGAAGGACATGTAAGTAAATTAAATGAATTTGACATTTACGAGATAACTTGCTTTTATTGACCATTATACCTCCATTATACCAGATCAAAAATTCACTCTCTATGATGAACACCAATAACTCAAAATTCAATTTTTTCAACATCATTTTCAATATGACGCCAATTTCAACAATGAACAAAAGGACATTACTCAACATTCAGGAATTAGGTACTATTTGTTTTAACACTACTGTAACTATATTCACTCTTGACAAATGGTAACAAGGTTTGATACATGACGAATATCTGGTTTTTTGTGTGCAACATTTTGGTATATTCTTACAGGATCAATCCAGTGTAGCTTTACGGGGATGTATGATATTAACTGTCCACATTTTTATTTAAGCTTCTATAGAATAATCTTGCAGATAAAACTATTTTGTTCCTCCGGATTCTGCAGCAGTTATACATATAACTCTTTATTTTCTTGGTTAATTCAACCGAGGAATTATTAAGATTTCAATACATTCAAATAATCGCACAGAATATCCCATCAATAAGATTTTATCAATAGGTTATAATCGATCCAATATCATGAACTTCAAATTTTCTAACAATATCTATGTAGGTAGATACCAAAGAATTCAATATAACTTTTACAAAAATCACAACAACCATGAAAGTAGTTTACAGAGTATTGGTATACAAAGTGGGAATTGTTACTTAATAATTGTTTGCTTAATCTAAATAGATAATTGTCTAAAATTCTCCAAAATATAAAATTACTTTCAAATCCTTAGAAGGAACCGTCGGACTCTCTTCCCATTTTGGTGGATAAAAAACAACAAACGGATAGGTACAGATAGAAAATTCTTTTTGGATAAATGAGAAAATACTTACCGTGCTTGATTCCGGCTAACTTTTGCATCAACTGACCGTGAAAAGTGGACATAAAGTGGCCGCTGCAAGTGATTTTCCAAGGAAAACAAGAACAATTCCTTTGAGCAAAAACTAGAAATTCCACACTTCACTTCACTCACCGCGTTTAGTTTACAGAATTTTACCTCAACAATTGCGAATTTATTGAAGACATGTTCAATTCATTATATATAATAGTGACTAAAGCAATATCTTGTAAATACCTCCCTGACCTTAACACTTTCCGCTCAACACTTTAATAAGTTTTTAACGACACTAAAACCAGCAATAGTCATTTGATTTATGAATAATAGCACATGAAATACACCTACTCAAAACTTTTAAGTGTTAATTGTAAGTTTATTAACAATAATTTTTGTTTTATTAACAAAACTATCACAAATCCCCGATTATACAGAACTATACACTCTGAGAGTTTCAATTAACAATAACTTTTACTTTTATCGGTTATTGCTATTTGATTGTGATAATTCAATAACTTGTGATTACCTCCTGGTTAATAGCAAAGGTATTTGAAACTCCTCTCGAACTGGAACCTTGTCGAGGTCGATATACAACGACCGAATGAAAGATGAAAAATTTCTCTTTCACTAACAAACCACCAGGAAATGATTTTCTATCGACTGCGCGGCGGACACGGATCGCGGTTAAATGGCAAAATACACTAGAAGTGTCACCACGATTTCCAAGCGCATTAGTTACATTTGTTTTCCCTCTTTTTTCAGTACACAAAAAATTTTCCCCGGCACTTTACCCTGTACGTGTTCTTCATTTTCACGGTCTCGCTCGATGTGAAAATGCGCTGAGTTCGGAAAAAATGTCTTATGTATACTTGCGCAACATTTTCCATTTTCATTTTCTATGTACACAGCATTGAAGTACTTCATTTGTTTGCTTGTGTTGATGACAGAACGCACAAAACCATATACCTATACCTGTGTGAGTTCTTCACACCCCGAAGACGTTGTTTGAGGAAGTGGTAAGCGTTTCAAATCGATTTCCCAAACGAAATACGAAATTATTTAATTAATTTAAGACAATTTTCTTAATTCTAACTGATTGTGCACACTTTGAATCAAAGCAAACACTAACAAATACTTAAAATGTAATTTTATTTACTAACGAAACAAACCTGCACCCAAACAAACATCAAATTAAAAACGTGTTAACATATTTTTATGCTTTTTATGATTATTAGAGTTTCGTACACGATATGTACGCGTCCACGTTAATTGTTTTATGGCGCATTTAAATTTTAAGGTTATTATCTCGTTGGCGTTTACCGTTCTTATACCTCTTTCTCATTTTTGATATATCCATTTCATTCCAACAGTATCTATGCCTCCATAAATCGAAAGGGGTTTATATGTTGGTGATGATGGCGATGGACGAGTGTAAACATATTAACCGGACCGTTAAACTTCTGGGCATTGTAAATGGAAATAAAAAATGTCGTCCAGGAATTTTGCATGTTACATCATGTTTGAGTAGATATAGGGAATGAATGAATGAATGAATGAATGAATGAATGGAGTGTGTAAGAGAATCGGAGCCTAATTTTTGATTTTCTTAATTAATTGTAATTTTTGTAATTACAATTTTTTGTTACTTACAAATTTTCTTAATTAACTTTATAAAATAATTTCGAAATAATTTAAAAATCTCCCAAACAAATCGATACTCGTGTCGTATCCCTTCTCCAACTTATAAGCACATAGATAAAGTCGAAGTATATAAGTGTTCTTGAGAATCTGGACTCTCACCCGATTGGTTCCGTTACAAAAATCAATAGAGTTCTTTCCTGTTCATCTCGCGCATGGGTAGTGCAACCCTCTTGAATGATACTATCAGTTCTGAAACCATGGAAACATAGGTACCGCAGGTATCTGCTTCCAAGGTACAGTTTTTGTGGTTTACATTTTTTGTTGTTTCCAACACTTTTTGGAATATTAAATCAACGTTAAATAAATTAAAATTGTCGGTCAATTTTTCCTGAATCATAGTTATTCAATATGATTAGTATGCAATTTGAACCCATTTCTGACAAAAATGACGAAGTTATAAACTGTTATCCATCAAAAGTCATCGACAAAGTTGGTCGCTATATGAGCAATACAGTTGTTACATGAAATCAGTGTTTACATTTAGCTATATATTGCCATATTAGCTATTAGAAATAAAGAAACATGAATATTTTATACGTATCTATTTAAACAGCAGTTACGATTTTGATCAGCGTTTTGCATTTGTTTGGCAATCAAAAACACACTTGAAATTTTTGTAACAAAAATTTTATTTATTCATATTGATTATGAAACTAAGAATAATTTCTTTTTTGTTTTATAACAATCGGTTAATAAATTCTTGAGCTAGGGGTCTTGCAAATTGAAGAAAATTTAGGTCGATAAAAACGCGTTTGAATGTGGCTACTCGTACGGGCGCCTCACTGGAGTGGATCGCTTCTGGTGCTTATAACTTTCGAACCAATCATAATTTCACTTTGAAAATTTGATATTTTGAAGTCCATTAGTAACACTAACAATTTACATAATAAAAAAAAATTAAATTTTTTTGATCATCTCAACTTATTTTTCACATAAGACTATCTCCGATAACTTCAAGGTTTGCAACTTAACCCTTTTTCACGAATCCATGGAAATGACAATATAGACAAATATCCAAAACAAACGCAAGTGTGTCACTAAGCAAATGGTACAACGTCGCAACTTCAAAGCTCTGTACCTCAACTCGCACCTTTACTTGATTATTCATTCATAAATACAGACGACCGCACGCGTCTTGCCTTTGGAAAAGGTGTGAATTTTATAACTAAACATTTGTCTCACATTTTACATTAAACAAAACCTTGTCTGTTCTTTCGGAATCGGACTAGAAAATTTTTTTCCTAAATTTACTTAAAACATGGAATGTGTTAAAATTTAATTCTCTGAAGATATTCCTTCACAACTCTTTCTGGAGTTCACAGACCAGAGCAGCTTGTTTACACTTTACCAGAACAGTCCGAAACCGCACCATATGGTCATATCTGTAGGGACTTCATGAGGTTCGTCTTCTTCATGCGGTTTCAGACTCACTGTTCTAAAATTTTCTGCAATATTAGTGACTTTACCAGCATTGAATAGTGTCTTGAAACCATGTGGTAACTTGGTTACGCAATTAGCCTTCAGGAACAATTTTTTGAAAATTATGAAATTATGTATTACCTTGTATGTGAAATATCTCGGGGTCAAAATGAAAAACAATATCTCATAAGAAATTGATGTAAGTTCTCGTAAATTTTTAAACACTTTCCTCAAGAAGCTTTATCAGCGAAACGTTTTTGCTCAGCAAACGCCTCAAATTTCCCTTGAGTTTTACGATTCAACAATATTGCGCAGAAGAAGTTCAATAAAATTATTATGTTTTCTCCGAAAAGTAATGAGTTCGAAGCTTCTATTAAGTGCACAAATAAAGTACCAATACTTGTAGCAAAATATATTAAAGGTATATTGTAGCAAGAGCAAGTAGTAAAATGAAAATCCCAAGTGGTTCTTATATAGCTGATATTTTTGCGAAAGCATGCTTTCGTTTTAATGTGCTTATCAAATTAGATTAAAGCGAAAATGCAGAGTCAATTTTGGTATGTAACAAAAGCAACCCTCTTAAATAAATAAACAAACACAAAACCATATTTACTTGTTCAACATAACCAAAGTCATGAAGGAAACCTATAAAATGTGAACGAAAAACACCCGTCACTGTTATAGTATGGATAAGCTCAGCAAAAAATTTTTATAGCACTTCACTGTAGGTATACTTATACCCACGCAGGATAAATAGAGGATATTTTCCGATGGTTCCTTGATTAAAATTTACCCTGCATCAGCTTCAGAAAACATCAAATACAGTCTCCATTTTGATAAAGGGAATAAAAACCCTCAACCCCGAAACTGAATGTTCCCGATAAGGCTTTCGACATAAAATTTGTTATGATTCGAAACTTTTTCAACGCGAATTACTTTACTTTTGAAATAACACTAAAAAGAATAAATAAAATTTCCAATTTATTTTCCTGAATTTGATTGGGCCACTCTCAAATGTGGATTTAAAAAATTTTCTTTAATGCTAATGCATTTTTCCAGGGTTGGGGTTTTATCTGTGATTGCAGGAGATTGGGGAGTTCAAAATGAATAAATTGCGATGGAGAAAGATCAATATCTTCTTGAAGTACCAATTAAAATTTGTAAACGTCTCTGCTATGGCCTTTGATTTGTCATTAAATCAATTTTAAAATTTCTGAAAATACTAAAGTTCATCGGAGCATAGTTTATGATAGTTTCTACAATACTCTGCTTCTGGAAACAACCGAACTTTTATGAATCGTCTGAACTTTCAAGATATTATAACCAGTTCAGTTGTATAGAATTTTTAAATCATTCAAGAACACAATGTCCAAAAGAAATTCCATACATTTCTGATGAGAACCAAAGTATCCAAGTGATGATCATATTTGAAAACATTCCAATGGGATTCTGGATAATGACGTTTTATTATCACTTACCTGCAATTAGTATCTATATTAACGTAATTCATGTTTACACAAATTCAAAACTACACAAAACTTAATAATGGATTTTTAGTAGGTACATCAGAACAATTAGTAGACGCCATAAAGCACGCACTATATGTGATATAATTGCCGTAGTTTTAAGGGAACTGTTAACGACTATAAAACTGAACACTATAACTACGAGATTCTCATGTATATTTGTCCAGTTTTCAGGTGAAGATGACTGTGAGGTGGTTGAAGCAAAGAGGAATTCAAAATCAGACTGGATGTGTTGGTCATAAATCATATTGTAAATCGTAATTCTTAAGAGCATAGTCAGTCGTTTTGATGTGATAAAGTTTTATGATTCCATACGAGTATAGTATCCTTAACTGTTTTTTATCTTAGTTGTTTGAATGAATGATCGAATACTTTGAACATTGTAAGACACAATGAGAGCGTTTCTCAGACGTTACCCCTTGAAATCTTGAATCGGGTCGAAATCATCCCATTTGTTGCGTTATATAATGCACTGCTGTTCATGGACAGGAATCACCGCTTTGCAAGATTCAAATCTCATCTGCCTCGCCCAGAAGGGTCTACACATATCGGACTGTGTTGCTTATGGTTCAAATATCAAAATGGTCGATTTCCTGGGGATGAGAACATGCAACATGGAATCGTTGGTGTCTACAATCCATCTCGAACAATGTTACGAAAAAACGACATAAATCTCAGTGACTTTTATGGCTTTTGCTTTTATACAAAAATTCAATACTTAAAATGGCTGCCACGTCTTGGAGTGTCTGCTTTTCAGGCGTTTCCTCATATAGTGACCACTTAGAGCAATGTCTGCGCTTTGAATTGATCAATACATTAACGAGGCTGAGTGGAGTCAGGCGGAAAAAACATTTTTTCCTTCATTAATATCTATGGCTGCCAGCAAGGGGATGGTTTTGAATGATAAATGAATCAAAAAGGTAATGTATGCTTCACTTATGCTTCCTCCAGCATATCATAAAACGTTAAGAGTTCTTTGAAGGAAGAGGCTTTCAGTCGAGATTAATTTTATTGGATTGGATATATGTGAAGATAAACAAAAGTCGATTGCATACATTAATCGGATTAACTTTTATTGCTCTTAAGTGAATGATGTCTCATCTGAAATTGCGTAACTGAAAGCAGTAAGCAGTTATATATTTTGAGTGATTTGATCCTCCCTCATAATTTCAACTGAAAATTTTTGCAATTTGCCAAATAAATCAAACACAGAATGTCAACGAACTCAACAAACTTTTTCGCAATGTTTAAAAACTTTGTGATACTTTGATCTGGATATAAATCTTAATATTTTTTATTTATAGCACTCATAAAACCAATTCACATTTCGTGTCAATCAAGATTGAAAGCTTTCAATTTATTTATTTTTATTAAAGTTTATGGCAATGTGTGTCGATGCCTGCAGTAAATAAGAGCAAACCTTCGCAACCGCTGTCTTTTGAAATAAAACCGTTCTGTATCGGAAAACTGTAGTAAATTAAAATCGTGTTTTAATTCAGCCGCCAGCAGTAGGTATTGCCTTTTCCAAAACTCTTGAAAGTCTCACTATTAGATTTTGGAAGATTCCCTTGGACCATCCAATACTCCCAAAATGCTTGAACGTATCTACGTTGAATTCTTGGTATCTATATTAAATTCCACATTTGGCATAATGGAGAAGTTGTGTTCATGAAAATATTTACCCACTAGGGAATGCCTCAATTGGATTTGGGGCAACTTTTTGGTAATTCATATATATACAACACATGACTCAACTGAGAAAAATGCTTTGCATTTTGTGCCAGAAATGTACCGAATTCTTAAATCGTATAAATCTAGTTTCCGGAAGAAGCATTTCCTGTACAGAGTTTTAACGAGGGTACGTTTAATGGTTAAACTAATGTTATATATTCAGCTGTGTTACGTGATGGGCTCAAGTTCGGTCCAGAGTGTGTCTCTATTTACGGGGGAGTTCCTCTTCTATGCGTCTTCACAATCTGAAGTTTCTGTTCCCAGTGAAAATCAATTTTGAAATAGGTACTCTATCCAATTGGTATATTTACTTGAATTAAATTTGAATGTTTTTTAAAAAAATCTAGAAAACATGAAGATTGACCGTGACTGTAACGAATGATGTTGCCACAACACGAAACATGTTGAATATCCGAAAAGTGAAACTGCTGACCAAAATGCATTTATTATGCATGTTCCAGAAAAGAGCACAGTTCCATCTCTAAAAAATGCAGCTACTGATTTTACCCTAAAATTTATTTTCGAAATTTGAATTTCTTGCACCCGAAAAGAGATGAAATAAAACCGAAAGTTTGTTTATGACACCCATAAAACCATCCAGTTAACATTTTTTCCTTTTTATTTATAATCAGATGCGGTCAAATGGATTTGTGTGTGTTTTGGTGAGCGAACAGAAGTGTACATGCCACCCTGTATAGGGATGAATTCACACATTGACGGATTCAACGGAATTAGAAACAGAAATGAAGATTTTCCTAACCCTTACGGTGTGAAGGCCGTTACTTCTTGGAATGAAAACGAAACCAGGACATTGCTGTGCACTCTTGCTTCTGTTCTGAGAATAATCTCAACATAAACGAACCGATTTTTGATACTACACCTATGGAAATTCTTATTAGAAAGTGAAAGTATATTTAAAAGCAAAGGAACTATGCAATTACCCTTAGTTTGAATTTATACGAAATATATATATATTTTGACGCATTGTTACACCCTTAAATTCTCCATTTTTATCAAAAATAGTTATAAATCGTATATCGTGTCGAGAGGAAATTTGTCGCAAAACAAAATTTTAGACTACAAGAACCAGGAGACTTGAGAATCACTGACGTCCTAGTAGCAACTTATATCACAGGGTTGAACCACAAACATCCTATCATGCTGTCGGTGAGATGTCGCTACAGTGCAACCAAAATGGCTTCTTATTCAAACACTAGAAAGTCATAAAAACTGCTACGCCATTCTTGTCTGAAATGGCGTCAGTCAAGTAAGCTCCGCCTTTATATGAATTCATTCCGATTTCTGAACAAATAGGGGTTGCTCTTCTAAATGGAATTTGTACAAAATGGCGGCCGCTATCTTTAATTCGTCTTGATGTCAATATGGCTGTTGATTGGAAAATTAATTAATTTTCTTTTGTGGAAATGGAATTTTTTGAAAATTAAAATGACAGGATAAATTTTTATCAATTTCTACACAACTGGATAGCTATATCTATACTATTTTTCCTATATTCAACTATACTGCTTATATTTTAAGTTTCAATTGAATATATATCATTTAGCCAGTTTTATTATAAGTTTTCTATCATGTTTCTATGAATTTATATTATTAATTATGCAACCGCTTTTAATTTCCTCTAGGGACCGACAATATTTGGCACATATCCCTTATAAGTTTTACTTATTTAATTCAATTTCAACCTGTATTTAACAAAACTTTCATATTATTTGGAATAGATTGATCTAAACGTATCGAGTAATATGGAAATTCAAGCAGAAACACAACCTACAATTTAAGAAATAGAAATTAGATATACTTCAGCATTACCTATACCTCTAATCTAATGCATACAATATTTGATTTCTTATAAAACGTAAAGCTTATGAAATTTGACAATACTTACCGATCAAAACGAACTCTGTAAAGCCTTTGTTCTTAACAATCTAAACCGTGAGCTGTGAAAACTAGAAACCGAGAACTGGCAATTAAGAACCAAGAATATAGAACTCATAACCGAAATCTAAAAACTGATGAATTATCAGGAAACGAAGAAATTACAATATAACTCAACACCAAGAATTGAGAACTGAGAAACGGGGACTGAGATTTCAAATCGAAAATTGAGAACTAATATCCGAAAGCCGTGAATCGTGGACCGCGTGTGAGAACTTCAAACCCAGCATATGACGATGGTAGCCATAGTTGTGCTTTTATTGTGTAACTAACATTTATATTTAACGTCCCATCCTATATGATGTAGTGAAGTGTTATGGATATATACGAGTAGGTATACCCATATTGCATTATTGAATTTTAAATCTTTCTCTCGACTATTGCGATTCTTGGATAAAATAAAACTTTTATTTACCTACCCAAGCTGCTCTATCACAAAATAAGCTTGCAAATATGAGCACAGATAATTAGCCCATATCTATTTCACTATAATGAGTCCTTACGAATCATAATTTCCAACAGTATTCAAGTGAATTGCACTCAATCCTTATCACAATTTTTGTTCACAAAATTTTAATTTAGGTACAAGTACTTAGATTGGTATAGGCATCTTAAACTATCAAATTGTTAAGAAATATATATTTTAAGTAAATGAATATAAAATGCTCATTATTTTGGCACTTCAAGTAAAGCCACTTCACAGTAAAGTTTAATAAGCACGACTAATTCAACGAATAGGCTTTATATCCTTAAGGATGCTAGTCTGAATGTTAGAAACTAAAATTTGGTAGATTTTTCAACTTGATAATTCACATTCAAGCTAAAATCGTCCTTAATCACGTCAAAAACGTGGGTGGTTTTAAATTATTTTATTACCAAATCCAACAATTTTATCACAAAATGTCTATTGAACAGGATTCATATCAAACCCATGAAACTTCCTTTCAGGATGAGATCCTCTGACACGAGGTGTGACTTTTTATATTCTCTCCTTTATTGTGCTTGTTTTTATTGGACTATAAAGCCATAAAATCGACATAAGAAAGAGAAATCTATTTTATATAAAACTCAAAATAACACATTCCTCTGAGTTTCCTAAATTATTTGTTAAATCGTTTCAGGCGAATCTTTACAACGTAACAGTTGACAAACAGCAACCATGTGGACGTTGAACCCTTTGTTGATAGCGTATAATAATGTTAATTCGTCTGCTTTTACGTGACCCGTTCATTAGTTTCCTCGAATGTATGCAGTTTGAAATTTTGAATTGGATATTTTCTGGCATGATCACTCAAAAAGTTAGTTTTGCATGGAGAAGTACAGAAATCAAAATTAAAATACCTACTTAAGGAGCAGAAATGAAAAGCGTTTCGTAATTTAAAAACAAAAGTTTAGATTAAATCAAAGGAAAAACACTTCGGAGATTTACTTTTTGGTGATTTATAAGACTCCTGTAATTAGTTTAATAATTGTGTGTCATTAAGAATTTAAATTTGTAAATTTGTTTGTTAAATGAAGGAAATAATTTGAACAAAATTGAATTAATTTAAATTCCAGTGATAAATTGTGATAATTTTTGATCCAGAAACCGAAATTCAACTTTAACAAAATCTGAATCCTCAGATCCAATTTTGAATGATCCTTTTTAAACAATATGGCACATTTACCTAAAAGATGAAGGTTTTAACTCAAATACCAGAGTTAAACTTGAGGACAACATTATACACATCACATCACTTAAGAAACAGAATTTCTTCTTCAAATAGTTATTTGGATTCTTAATAACGAAGTTACTATCACATCCTGTATACAAAAAAGGACATCACGACGCCATTTTCAGGCACTATAAACGCACTTTTAATGAATTTTCTGACACAACAAAAGGGCAAAATGGAGTAACCCAACGTTTATTGGCTTACGCTAATGCATTTTGATGTGATTAAGGACGACATTCCTAGCGAATGACAATTTTATTGTCACATAAAATGGTTTATGGTTGATATAATTAAATTCCATATCTTTCATTTATGGCGAAGCTGTAAAATTTCAATTAAGACTTCTTTTATAACGTAGAACTATACACGCAGGATTTTTTTGTAAAATAGCAATTCTGGTCATTCACCTTGTATAACGGAGTAATAGGATGGAGTCTACAAAGTCCTTTGAATCATAGAGACTGTGCGCTATCAAAGCAAAGGTTAAAAGGCACCTTCAATTTACTTTGGTTTATTCGAATAGGATTGATTGATATATCAGACAGAAGGATACAAGGGTAATTTATAGGTACACTAAGGACAAAATTGAAAACAGTTCACTAACGATTCCTTCTACAGTGTATTAAGGATGTGATTTACTCATGAACTTATTTATTCCACAACTTTGAAGTAGAGAGATGAGTTTTAGAACATAGAAATGCATTAATTTTCTTCAAAATCAATTTGGAAATACCAAAAAACCCGAGCCAAGCCATTTTCCTCGCCATTATTCCCTTCGCCATTTTGATTGCAATTTAGTGCGTTTTCATTGGATGCGGGTCCACTGTAAGAAATACCACTGGAAGCCAAAATTCGACATGCGCATACAAAATTTTTACTCAAATAATTTTCACAGACAGATGACGCTGGTAACCGAAATTTTTTGGCGGCATTGTCAAATGTCAAATCATATTTCAAAGTTTGAAGTAACAATTCAACAATTCCGTCATGGATAAAATCGAAAGGAAAAACCTATTAGAACAACAGAGAAAAATTAAGCCTGGGGAATGCATTAAGGTATTTAAAATAAACACATTATAAAGTACATAATTAAAATTAATACTTAAATTACGTTAGTATATTAGAGTTAACATTGATCCAGAGTTTCTATGCGGTGCACCAGGGTCGGAAGTATTGAGTAGCTTAGCTACTTTGGGAGTTAAATTTAACCTATCTACTCAAAAAACGCCACGGACTATTTTGTGGGAACGATTTGAGGAACACACTCTGAAATCCACAAACGATAAGGTAACTTTTATGAATTCATCAACAGTGGTTTCTATTTCAACTCGATTTGGTTTTTCAGCTTGGGATGTCGAATAAGTGTGCACAGAACAATTTCTTCCTATATCTGATGTATGGTGAAGAACTCGTAGATCTAATAAAAGAGAAATCCTTGAAATCATTTATTTGTAAAATGCTCGACGCGAATAATAAGAAAACACTAACGTTGATTATATTTGGATTGAAACAATTTTGTGGCAGCAATAATTCTGGGTTGTCACGAAAAACCATCGAGAGAGAATTGACTGAAATTCAAATATTCCACAATGTGAGCCATAGGCTACAAGAGACAGCTAGTGAACTAGCGGCTACCGTTTCCCAATATACAAAAGCTATCTCAGAAATTCCATTCAAGTAAGAATTTCCATTAAATTTAAAAATGTATGTTATTGAAAACAAATTAATTTTTAAATTTCAGACAACAGCAAGCCGAAAAATATGAAGAAGCCAACTTCTATGCTTCAAACGACAACAAAGATTGTGTACGGGTGGATGGAACAGCTGGTTTATCTAGACTTTGGCAACAACACTTGACCCGTTTGCCTATGGTCACTCTAGAAACAGCTGAAGCAATTATCAATGATTACCCATGTCCAAAATCTCTTCTAGATGTAAGTTTCAATCAAATACAAATACAGTATGATAATGGTCTTATAATACAATTAGGCTTACGAACAAAATCCGAAAGAAGCTGAAAATTTACTAGCAGATATAAAAATAAGAAGAGCGGGAGGACCATTGCAGTCTGTACGTCGTATTGGACCAGAACTGAGTCGTAAAATTTTTACTCTATATCATAGCACCGATCCTAATGAGAAGTTGTAAACAGTATTAATCCAAAGTTGTCTTATTTATTAAAATATTTTTAACAAAGTTACTTCTTGCCTTTTCCTACTTTACTAAATGTGAAGAGCTTGTTGAACTTTTTCATGTCAGATTTATTTCCAGTCTGAAAATCGTTAGAGAAGGAGTTAGATCAATACAATATACAAAAAATTGTTAATTACCTTTGTCTGGAATTTCGACTTAAATCCTTCTTGGCGTTTCTTCATTGTTCCTCCTTGGAATTTGCTGTAATCAACCGTTGAATAATCGAAAGCAACAGGCTCGTCAGATTTTTGGCCGGTTTTCATGCGTGGTAATGCTTTTCCTTTCCTTTTTCTAGATTTTTTCGCTCCTTTGTTACAGCTTGTACCCGGTTGTCTTATCCTTAATGGTTTTAACTTATCCTTGTCACCTTCATTCACTTCATCTTCACTTGAAGATTCTAAGTCATATTTGTTTTTCATTTCGCCATCATTTGAACTCCAATCCTTTTCTTCGACAGGCTCAACAGTATCATCAATCACCGTTTCATCTTCATCTTGGTCATTGTTGAGCTGTCGTTTATCGATGATCTGACTCTTGCCTTTTCCTTTTTTAGACTTCTTTTTCTTCTGCTCTGGTTCATCTTCTGAAGAACCAGATTCAATCTTGCGTTTTATGGAAACTTTATCATCAGTGATAGGTTGTGCTGGCTTTTCTATGACTTCCACCTACAATAATATATTATTATACCAACCATACACAAATGTAATTTAACGAATGTATATACAATACTTCGCTAAACTTGCTCTTAGTTACCGGTTTTTCCTCTTCTTCCACAAGAATTGGTTGCTTTGATGCATCCTCTTTCATAATTGTGTCCAGTTTCTCTTTCTCGACAATTGGAACAACTGCCTTGTACCTTTCATAAGGGCTAATAAACATAACCTTATTTAGTATTACAATTTTCTTTGAATGGTTTTCCTAAAAAGTTCGTTCGTTTTAACAAATAAATAATAGATTTACAAAGATCACAACTAACTGGTTCTTTATTATGTTCGAAAACACTCAACTTCGGTGACACCAAACTTAATTCTGGATCGATTCCATTTTGTAAAGATTTTCCTAGTAGTGTTGGTAGATCATTCCTAAATTCGTTAGCATGCGAAAAATCATGTGGACATAATAGTTTACTATTGAAGTCTTTGTTACTCGCTCTTACGACACGATGAACTACACGTTCTTCGATTATAGGCTGGAAAAATCAAAATTAATGTAATAACAAGGATAAACACTAAAAACATGTTCTTACTTTAACAAGTGGTTGTCTTCTAGCTTCTAAAATGATTTGATGAAGAGTATGCAAATTCTGGCGTACTAATGGTGGTATAGGATTGCAACATGCTAGTATACCTTGCATTTCCCGAGGTAAATTTTCTGATATGACTAACATCATATGATTTGGCAACACATATCCATAACTTTCATCTTCTTCTCTAGCTATTTTATCACGCCACGTAAAAATATCTTTTAAAGCAAACAGTTGCCGATTGTCAAATATAGCCTTAGTCTTTCGGTATATATCCAAGTGAGAATCTGAGAAAATTCTAGGCTTTTGATATCTTTTCTTGCATATATCTCTGCTGGCATCATAAACAGCTTTAATAAGTTGTAAGTCGCAATTTTTCTTATCGAGCAGCTCGTTCCGCATGTTTTCATATATATAAAGAAGATAGTGAGTATCTTGACGTGCGTACGCAATCAATTCCTCATGCAAAGGTCTAAGAATAACAAAATCATCATTCCTTGCATGTGCATGTAAATTAAGAATTTTACCTCATCCTCCAGTCAGCTATTCGTAAGGTCTTGTCTGCTTCAATACCACAGTAATGTTTCAAAAGATAAGCGAGGGACAAACGTGCATATCCTAAAATTTTAGCTGCTTCATGCGTATCAAACATATTAACAACGTAGAGTGATAAATCACGCTGTAACCACTCAATATCCATTTCTGCACCATGGAAAACTTTAAGAATTTTGGGAGAAGTGAAAACTTCATTCAGTATATACAGCTCATCTCGAAGTTTCAGTGTATCTATAACGTAGTCCTTGTCTTTGGTTGAAATTTGCATCAAACACGTAATTCCTTGAAACGTTCGATATGAATGGTGTTCTAAGTCGACTGCAAATTCCGTTTGTTGTCTTAAGTGTTCCAGCAAGTTTTTCAAACCCTCTTCACCATCCACATAGATATATTCTGTATCAGTCATTGCTTTTGGTAACGTAGGCTCAGTTCTTTGGAGTTGTGAATTTGGCGGTTCGAATTTATCTAACTCAAATTCGTAAGGGTGTAGATAGCTGTGGAAAGCCAAGTTTTAAAGAAAGGATAAATGTATGCTTGACAATTCATACCTAACCACATTATCATCATCGTCGTATTCAGGAAGAACGGCCAATGGTTTCAGCGAGTTTGGTTTTTCTTTTATTCGCGGTTCAAACGGCGCAGCAGAGCTGTTATCCACAGGAACCTTAAAGTTTATTTGAGGTCGAGCAATATTTTTGGCCGTGATTAATCTGTTTAAATGCTTTTTGAATGAAAAGTTCATGAAAATTCAAATCAATTAATTACTTTGCTGCAGCTGGCGGAAATGTATTTTGTGTTTGAGTTGATGAACTAGGTTTCAAATTCCAACTTCCACAACCTTTTAATACGTTCGATGTAGAAGAAATTTGAGTTTCAATAAAAACTGTGTCTGGAACTTTGTTCAATCCTGCAATTTCGTCAAGATTTGAACTAATTCTTTCTAACATAACATCATTGCATTCAAGAATCAATTCAAATTTTTCTTCTTTACGTCGCCTGTATTTAAACAATTGTATATTCTTCGCCTGTATCAATGTTTCAAAATACATACCGTTCTATGTTTCCTCTGATTTTTTGTTTCTTCATAATCCCAGAAATCATATTTATCAGTCTCTCGGAGTGGTGATCAACAACTTGACTGAATGTCGGATGGGCTCCATACAAAAGCCTCGACGTTCCTGAAGGAAATGCATTGACAGTTTTAGTTGCCTCTACTAGTCCTCCGAGACCGTGCTGAAAGCAGATATCCATCAAGTTAGAAAAATTTCATCCAGAATGTATAGAGATATGACACTTACTTTTGCATAGTCTTCCACAGACATCTCACCAATCTTGTTACTTGAACTATTTGCCTTCATTGTTCAACGCACTGTGTATATTTGAAGAAATTGGATAACTTGCTCTTGTAGAGCATAGACAGGAATACTATACGATATTCTTTAAAGCTACTTCCATTTGGAACTTCTTCAACTGTCACAACAATTTCGGATAGGTTAGGTTAGGAAAGAAAGAAACGCATGTACTATCATTAAAAACCACTTTCAGCGGCATCTAGTGACAGATGGTAATAGCAATCGGGATTCTTGAAATAACTAGTAGGCGTAAATAAAACAACACTGGTCTCTGGGAAATCGCAATCAGAATAATTTAAAAATCAGGTGTTTTATGGTCTAGGTGAAATTGCCAAATTATTTCAAGCGTTCCTTGAATTTTGGTTTCAAAGCTCCAAAGATCGATGACAATCTTTGAACTTGCAAGAAACCAGATCACTTCTCAAGGTCAAGGCGTATCACTGTCGTTCTTCTCAATCTTTTATGGGAAATTAATTCTTTTATTCATTTTAAATAACTAAAATATTGTTCTTTTGCTTTGAACAAAACTCCAAACATTGATACATATCTTCATTTGATGGTAATGAACCTTGCCTGCCAAATTATTGCATTTTGATTAGATTAGATAAACGATTCTGGGTACCTATACGCGATTATTGTGTTTTCATTAAGATTATTGTACGAGTCAAATGTAGGTGAATCCTTATAGAAGTATTTAAAAACAATTTAAGTTCACACCATAAAATTTTCAATGAATTAACTGTATTTGTTATCACATAGTGTTACTTTAGATTTTAATAAATATTGAATATTGAAACTAATAATCTAGTAGCTTCTGATCTTTATTATTAGCCACATGGCGTATTTTTCGACATCTACACAGATTCATACATTCCAAGAGTAGACCAGGATTTTAGAACTTTGGTGCTGGGCTTTCAGTTTTCGAGTAGTCACGAATTGGTGAGTAGAACTGAAAGAAGGAAATTGAAAATATTTTCTTTTATTCTTCATATATCACATTGGGCTCACTTTGTATTGCTTATCCTTATACTCTTGCCATGGTTCGGGATTTGAGCTGCGGTTCCATGATACGTCTGGGTTTCTGGTGGCCAAACGGAGTGTATAAAACGCTGCAGCAGCCATTCCTATTCCAGTACAAACGTACAATGGAATGAGCTGTTGAAAGAAAATATATTCATTTATCACATCATTTATTGATTCCTCTCCACAATTATGTAAGAATAGATTACGACTTATTACACTTTTACATAAATATAGTTTTATTTTCGATACGTACAGCTGGGTGCTTTTTCAAGCTATTAAATCCCATTCCTTGCATCATTTTGGAAGATTTTGTTTAAGATTCACTTGCAACTCGAATATGCCAACAAAATTAGTTTTATTCAACTTGCTTGTCGCTGAACTATGCTGGATGTTTTTGTGAAGAAAATTCAAGATGAATTCTAGTGGGACGACTCAGTCAAATGAGAGTCAAATTTTCATCATCATACTTCAAATCGTGGTCGCATGGCTGTACAAAGCTATTGCAAGACCGCGAAATTTAAATTTTATGGTAAAAATCGTTGATCGAAAATATAATAGGATTGAATTTATTTTATATTAATTTTACAATTTGACACACGTTTCCGTCCCTGGGTACTCAGGTAAATTTAAACCATATTTGGCCTGAAGTGCTGGTGGTACAAAACGCCCGCCTAGATAATGATATTCACCATCAAAGAAACGGGCGCATAGCTTTGGTGCAGTTAACGATATCAATAGCTTCGGTTTAAAGCTATCCCCAATGGGTCCTTTTTCCACATCCCACCCGCTAGGTATGTCGATACTAAAAAGTATTATGCTATTATGTTGTTAAATTCAATTATAATCCCGAATGTGTTATACCTCGCAATGGGAACATTTGTGTCTTTTAGCACTGTGAGTACAGGAACATATGTATCTCTAATAGGCGGCTTGAAACTGAAACCGAAAACTGCGTCTACAATCAACGAGTAATTTTTATTCACTTGATTAACATTTGGGCAATCTCGTATGAAATTAATGCCCATTGAAGTGCATTGATGCATAAGGTTTCTAAATAATTCTTTATCGGTTATTTTTGGATAAAAAATTTCTGGTTTATAATTCATTAGAGCTAAATGCCGGGCACAGACCAAACCATCACCACCATTGTTTCCAGGACCACAGAGAACTAGAACTCTATCCTCCCTACATCAAAGCTAAAGATTATTAAAAATCTAAATTTTATTTTAACAATTTACCCTTTTGAAGGAAAGCATTTGGCAATGGCATGGGAACAGCTCAAACCAGCGAGTTCCATTAATTGATCTACACTAAATTTGTAATTGTTGAACAACTCACAATCAACGTTGATTGCTTCATTTTGATTTAAGAATTTCATTTCTGAAGTCTTGCTTTTGTAGTAACTTCTGAGAAGGATCTGCAAATAATAGAAATAATTAGTTTTAAAATTAATAACTTCAAAAATGTTCTATTTGTTTCCATGAGCATTTACTATTTTATTTATATCACATACTTTATGTACGACTTTGAAATTTCGGTGTATATTTCTAATGATCATTTTAATGGCAAATGCAATAAATTTAATGTTTCCTGCCCGGTACGCAGTTCTGATAAAACTTACATTTTGAGTCTTGTTGACAATCGCTACTTTCACGTTCAATGTTGAGCAATGAATAAATAATAACAGGAATGGAAACTTAGTTAATCAGGGGTAGGTAATTTTCGCAATGCAAATTCTCTTTTCAAGTCGAAATTAATTGAAAATTTGTATCATACTATGAAAACTTCAAAAATTACATTTCCCTAAATTGGATTACACATTTCAACGATCAATTTCAGTGACAAGTTAATTTCAATATAAAAATTTAATATTTCTTACATTTCCGCTAAATTCGTTGACATTTAGGTTTCTGTATACCGGAAGCCACATAACTTGACTTTTTAACTCTTCTTTGACGAACACCTGAATAAATTAAATTGGTTAATGTCTGATCTTCTGATGCAAATATTAGCTAACTGTGGTTTTTTTAGGAACAGCAGTGCAAGACAGTTCTGTCCTATTGGCGACATTTATCAAATCACCCTCCTTAAAGTGGTCCGAACATACTGATGCAGTACTGTGGACTTGTGAACTAGACAGGCCGAGAGACTTTATCCATTGTTCCCTGCGAATTTTGTCTTTGGGAATCCTATTAAAAATTAGTAAAATCGAAGGATCATTGATAGCTAAAGCAGAAAAGTTACCTATGAAACGACATCCCGACTGACCGAGCATGTGTGGTATTCTTGCATTTGTCCACACAGCACTTCATGCTGAAAATACCATTATTAACCACCAGTAACATTCAAAATATTTGGACAAAATACCTTAACAATAAAAATACTAGTATTATGTCTTCAAGATCTTCTAAAAGGTTTCATGTATGCATAGCAAATCAACCTGTGACAGCTTGATGATCTCATTAAAAACTTTATAAGGTCTGTTTACGTACCATATTGCAATATATTGCAATATATTGCAATATGTTTCAACATCCAAATTGGCGTTTTCTTACTTTCTCGAGTAAAATTTTCGAGAGAGTTTGGCGTGACGTCATGGAGGGGAAATGTGCTGGACATTACTTGACTTTACTTGACAAATTTGGTCGAGTAAAGTCTAGTAAATTCAGAAATTCTGTCAAATGACATCAATTTTGTTTACGTTCGAATGATTTTACTAGACTTTACTAGATGTTACTCGAAAGTGTTTTCTTACACTTCGAGTAAGCAGAGAGGACTTAGACAAATCCTCTCAAACTTCTCATTTTTCTTCGAGTAAAGTCTAGTAAAGTCTAGTAAAATAGTAAAGTACGTAAACAGACCTATAAATGCATAATAGGTATTGAAAATATCACAATCAACTCAGACTTGATGGTCGGTCTTACATTTTTATATAGAAATAATAAAAATAACTAACAAATTTCATCGATTGAAAGATTTTCTAAATATTTGACAACTTGATGACAATAACAAATAACACTAAAATCATTTACTCGATAAACACGGACACGACTAATTTAGCCAATCAAAAGGTTTTCCAAACTTATAATACACGTCTATTTGACAGCTTGATGATCACACAATAAACATTTGCGGTTCAACCAACCAAAATTATCGAATTAACAGCTTGATAACCAGAAGGAAAGTATTTCTTGAACAAAATTTTCCTTTTGACAGCTTGATGTCCGACATACTGGGACCAATGAATAAAAACTATTAGGAATGGAACATAAAGAGAAAAACTCAAGCGTTTACTGGTGTGAGTGAGATATGCTCAGAAGGAGCTCGGATGCCCTAAAATAACAACAAGTGCACCCATGACAGTTCATTATAAAACATTTGAAACATTAAATCTTGTTAAAAAATTCGTGTTGTTTCAAATTCAAATCAAATTTGACAGCTTAATGACCACATTCAAAAATATTTGAAATCAAAAGTCATTTTTGACAGCTCGATGTCTGCTATCAATATAATCAATTTGTCAATATGAAATGGATAATGACTCGGGGTAATGGATTCCCTCGGGAACATCATATCGATGCAAGTTCATTCCAGGTGTTATTTATTCAGTGAGTGTGATATAAGTAGGAAGCCATCTGTTGTCAAACACAGAACCTGCAGAAATTTTGGACTCCCAATATATGCCACTTGAAAATTCAAATTTCATATTCCCAAAAACCAAAAAATCCACAAATTGTAAACAGATTTTGTGAAATAAATGGAAAAAGGTGGTAAACAATTTGTTTATCACATCATGGCACACAACTGTAGATCTATATAATGCACACATTGAACAAGCGGCCTTGACTTTGGCTGATGATGTAGTATTGCCGGCACGTATACCTACACCTCGAGCAGTGGCTCTGGTCATCACCTTTTCCTCCAGTGCCAGTCATCAGCATACTCTTTCGCATATTGTATATTGTTCCAGTATAGAATTTTAAAAATAAACATCGAATTTCACTTGCACATTGTGCACAACCGGAATTTATCACTGTGTGGGGTAGCTGGAGCTGAGTAAACACACAAAAAAGTATTACTCATATTTTCAATTTCGTTTGCAATTCTTGTATCTTTAGGGAGGCTGAATTCCAAGTTGATTTTGTTATATTTTCTTTGCATTTACTAGCTGTTGTTGCTATTAGTTGGCTTTTGCCGGTGAACGATTCAATATCCCCAAGAATATAATTTTTCTTTGCTCTGAAAAGTGCCCGGAATTTCAATTAGACCGGAAAGCTTAAAGGTAATTAAACCATCAATATTCTATACGAATAAACGAATTTAAAGAGGTAAGTGCAGTGATTAGCTTTGGACTTAATCTGATATATCGATAGAATTAAGTTCAATCATCAAAGTCCAAATTTCAATTTGTATTTCGTTTCCATACATTGCAACCCATTCAAAGTATTGAGAATATATTACTTTATGGTTTTGCGTATAAAAAGAACTCATTAATATGATATGATGTAATTTCTTTAATTAAGACAAGAGTGCGAACTGGAAAAATTGTAATAAATTTTATTTTTCAACTTTTGCAGATAAGTTTCCTAAATACAACATTTCTATAAAATGACTGAGAAACTTGATGTTTTGATTTTTGGAGCCACAGGCTTTACCGGAAAATGGGCAGTAATTGAAGCCACAAAAGTCTTGAAAGGCATGTCCTGGGGAGTTGCTGGACGAAACAAGGTAACTTCGGTGCTTAAGTGTCCATAAATTCACAACTTTCACAAAATCATGTCACCTACGCGTAGTTACAACAATAGTTACAAATAAGGAAATGAAACCTAAAGTCGACATCGAAGCTGTTTAGTTTCTACTTTGCTTACCTACATTCAGTAGAATAAAATGAACATACAATATTTGCGCATTAACTTGCACATGTGAAAAGTAATCTGATTTTTCACACGTATTTCTTCATTATTCAGGAAAAACTAGAAAAAGTCTTAAAAGATGTTGGAGAAAAAACAAAAATTGATTTATCAAATACCCCCATAGTTATAGCTGATGTCAAAGATGAAGCTTCACTTAAATCAATGGCTGAAAGATGCAAGGTAAAGCATTGTTTAAATGAACATTAAGCCTTAATTCAAATTGCTTCTCTAGGTTGTGGTTAACTGTTGCGGACCATACAGATTTTACGGAGAACCTGTGGTAAAAGCATGTATCAATGCAGGAACACATCATGTTGATGTTAGTGGCGAACCTCAATATATGGAGCAGATGCAATTGAAATATAACGACTTAGCAAAAGAAAAAGGAGTTTACGTTGTATCTGCATGCGGGTTTGATAGCATTCCAGCTGATTTGGGAACAATCTTTGTAGAAAATCACTTCGATGGTAAAATTTGTTTTACAAATGAAAAGTAAATTCTTAAATTATATTCCTTTAAAGGTGTCGTGAATTCAGTTGAAACTTATTTGGAATCATGGCAGGAAGGTGGAAATACAGGAGGAGCTGCTATTCATTATGGAACATGGGAATCTGCAGTATATGGATTAGCTCATGCATCAGAATTGCGTGGAATTCGTTCTGAACTTTTCAAAGAAAAGCTACCCACAGTAGAACCAAAGCTAAGAAATCGGTACGATTTTTCTAATGAATGTTACAGTACAAAATCTTATTCAAAAACAAATCATATAGATCAGTAATTCACAAATCAGAGCTCGTAAACGGTGCATATTGTCTTCCGTTTCCAGGATCTGATAGATCCGTTGTGCGAAGATCACAGAGGATATTATATGAGAGTGACAAAAAGCGGCCTGTACAAATGCACGCATACATTGCATTCCGGTAAAATGTCCAATAAATTTGAAACATAGAACATGTGTTATATTCGATCTTTCAGGTCCTTATTTGCTGTAATTGGAGTGACAATGGTTGGTCTTGTTTTTGGACTACTAAGCAAATGCGCTTTTGGAAGATCCTTACTTCTAAACTATCCCAAACTATTTTCGCTTGGTTTTATATCACATGAAGGACCCTCAGAGGAAAAAATGGAAAAAACCAAATTTCACATGATTTTCTATGCCCTCGGCTGGCCGAAAGAAGAAAGTTTGGCGGAACCTACAGACAAATACACAAACCCCCCGTCGAAAACCATGGTTGCAAAGGTGTCAGGAGTAAATCCTGGCTATGGAGCTACATGTGTTTCCTTACTTCTATCAGCAGTAACAATTTTGAAAGAGAAAGCCAAATTACCTGGAACGTAAGTTGTAACTTATAAACATCAAACATGAAACTGATTGATATATATTGCAGAGGAGGAGTATTGCCACCAGGAGCTGCTTTTGCTAAAACTAACATGATATCAGAATTAGGAAAATATGATCATGGATTCACTTTTGAAATCGTTTCAGGAAAAGAAAAAACTGAAGAATAATTTTGTGATGCGAAGCACTATTATGCATGTATGCAATCCTTAGTGGTTTATTTAAGTCATATGACTTGAATTTATTATTAAAACCACAATTTTTAAACACACACATTTTAAATAACTATAATTTTTGTACTGAGGCTTTTTCTATTCGCTATTACTCCGCTAAGTGCAATTATACTTATATACAGAACTATTAATAAACTATAATGGAATAAAAGATTGTTTTTATAAAAATGTGATTGAGTAAAATAGCAGATAATTTGCATTTAATGTTGTATTGAAACGTTTTAGGATACAGAAACGCTTGTTATTTCTCAAGCTTATAATCATTTTTTGACATTCTACATATCGGACTATCCTGCACCATTTTCAAATCGACTTTTGGTCCTATCAGTTCACGTATATTATTAATGCCATATTTGATCATGGTAGGACGCTCCAATGACAAACCCCATGCGATAACACTAACATCTGGAGGAAGACCCATTGGAAGTAACATTTCCGGACGGAACATGCCAGAATTTCCAACCTGAAAGAAAATGTTACTTAAAGGTTTTGTTCAATTTAAATAAACTCTCACCTCAATCAATTTATTAAGTCCCGGGTGGAAACAAAATATCTCCATGCTTGGTTCTGTATAAGGATTATAAGCTGGTTTGAAAACGAGTTCAGACAACCCAAGCTTCTTGAAAAATTCTTGCAAAATTCCCATTAAGTGACCAAGTGTTAACCCACGATCTGCGACAACACCTTCTACTTGATGAAATTCTGCTAAATGTGTTGCATCCAAGGTTTCGTTACGAAAAACTTTGTCGATGCTGAAATATTTAATGGGTCTGAATTCTCCATGTTCATGCATTAATTTATAAAGCATTCTAGCAGTAACAGCAGTTGTATGAGTACGCAGCACATTTTTCTGAGCTTCTTCCATTTTCCAATCATATTCATAACCACTTGAGCCATATCCACCTTCAGAATGAACTGTTCCAACTGTTTTAACATATTCTAATGGAAATTTGTTGCTTGTCTCTGGGAAACTAGTGAAAAATGTATCCTGGACATCCCGAGCTGGATGATTTTGAGGTACAAACAATGCATCAAAATTCCAAAATGATGATTCAACAAAGTTATTAGTAGGCATCTCTGAAAATCCCATCTCTAAAAATATTTGCCGGAATTCAGTTCGAACTTTCATAAGGGGATGCAAATGACCTGATGATGGTGGTACACCTTTAGCATCAAAATTATATGGTTTAAACTTAAGATTCTTCCAAATATCGTTAGCGAGCATTTCAGTCGTTAAATCAGTCTCCAGTTTGTGTAATTGCGTTGCAAATTCAGGACCTTTGGATAATAGGAAACTTTTCACTACAACCTCCTGTATTAATTTTCTCTTCTTGTAGTCAGCTTTAACTTTGTCATCGATATCACTACCTTTACCAGTGTCAACTGACTTCAAGTTCTCCTGAACTTGGTCTACTATCGACTCAACTTTTTTCTTAACTAGAGGAGGATTCACGGACTTATCAATTGATATCCATCCATTTGACATTGCTTTACTAAAGCCAACTTTGGCATTAGGTGATGATTTCATTAATTCCGCCTGGGCAATACCCTCTGCTGGAACACAGTAAAATAAGACTGCTTCATGACTACCTTTCTCTACAACTTCTCGTCCCTCATCAGTTAAGTGGTATTCCTTGCTGGATACTTGATCCGCCACAATCAACTCTCCTGCGGCTTGAATACTCTTCACAGCTCCTACAATCTTTTGATGGTCTTCATTAAAAGCCGACACCAAATCAAGTGTATTAACTTTATCACAATTTTCTAAGTATTGCAAGATCTTTTCAGTAAGTTCTGTTGACATTTTTACTAATTAAAATAGGATTCACTTTTGTTAGCCAAAACAGGAGAATCATAACCCTCGTTTGTTAAATCGATGAGCCGCAGATTATTTTTGCAGCTCAATTTGACGTTAGTGAATACACGTGACACGTGTGACATTTGTTGTCATTTCAAACAATTCTACCAACTTTTAGTGCTGGCAATATTTACATACAAAAATGACACACTTTCGTATTTTAAAAACGTTTAAGAACCGAAAAACTTAAATTAAATTTTACATAAATTGTTTATGTTTTGCAATAACATGTATTTTTATGTTTAATTTGATTTCCCGCACAATTTCAAATATTCGACATAATTCGAAAATCAAATTCGAAATTTTCGAACCGACTTGACGCAACGTAACACCTGCGTTATGTTGTCATTTGCATTTGCCATTTTTATTAAGATGGCTACCTTTTGAGTTAGTTCGAGTTTTAATTAGTGAATTATCATACAAAACATACTAAAATTCGCTATTAAACGGTTCATTTAAGCAGAGTTTATAACAAAAAATGTCTCTATCAAGTCTATTGCCTGCACCATCCATTTCGGTTTGGGACAGAGAGGATGAACGTCGAGTTGCTGCTAAAGGTGCCCCAGCCATGGGTGCTCTTGTCAGTGCGAAAATTGCCGCACCTCCATACGGTCAACGAAGAGGTTGGGTACCGAGAACAGAAGCAGACTATGGGGATGGAGGAGCTTTTCCCGAAATTCATGTAGCGCAATATCCACTCGGTAAAGTCAAAAGATTTTTTCAGTATTACGCCTTAGATTACCATTTTATTTCATAGGGATGGGAGCGCCTGGCAATGCAGGAAAGAAATCTAATGCCCTGGCAATTCAATTAGATCAAAATGGTAAAATAAGGTACGATGCTATTGCTAGGCAAGGACATGGAAAGGATAAAATTGTATACTCCAATATAAATCAACTTTTGCCAGCTGAAGTGCTTGCTGAAGATTCAGCAGAGTTGCAGCGTCCTGATGAGGAGACACTGTTGGAAACGACAGATGCAACAAAACGTGCATTGGAAAAGTTGACTATTCAGAAGATAGCTGCAGCGATGCCTGTTCGACATGCAGAGAAGTTAGCTCCTGCCCAGTACATAAGATACACACCGTCCCAACAAGGAGATGCTTTCAATTCTGGCGCGAAGCAGCGAGTGATTAGAATGGTTGAAGCACAGGTAGATCCAATGGAACCGCCAAAATTCAGAATAAATAAGAAGATACCAAGAGGTCCACCATCACCTCCAGCTCCAGTCTTACATTCCCCTTCACGCAAGGTGACTGTGAAGGAACAGAAGGAATGGAAGATTCCACCATGTATATCGAACTGGAAAAACGCAAAAGGATACACCATTCCGTTAGATAAACGATTGGCAGCAGATGGTCGAGGATTACAGCAAGTTCATATTAACGAAAAATTCGCAAAAATGGCTGAAGCATTGTATATAGCAGACAGAAAAGCACGGGAAGCAGTTGAAGCACGTGCCCAGTTGGAGAAGAAGTTGGCTCAGAAAGAAAAAGAAAAGAAGGAAGATATGCTCCGTCAAATGGCACAAAGAGCTCGAGAAGAGAGATCAGGACTACGTTTGCCAGATGAGGGAAGTGTGAATCCAGAGACAAGAGAACGTGATGAATTGCGAGCAGAAAGACACAGAGAACGAGTGAGAGATAGAAACTTATCACGGGCTGCACCTGATAAACGTTCGAAGCTACAACGAGAACGGGAACGTGACATATCTGAACAAATTGCCCTCGGTATGCCATCTAAAGGAGGCAATGCTGGAACTGAAGCATTATTCGATCAGCGGTTATTCAATACAACAAAAGGAATGGACTCTGGATACGCTGATGATGAAGCGTACAATGTATATGACAAACCTTGGCGTGATTCAGGAAGTTTGGCTAATCATTTATATCGTCCAACAAAGCAAGTTGACAATGAGATTTATGGAGCTGATTTAGACAAAATTGTTAACACTAGTCGATTCGTTCCTGATAAAGAATTTAGTGGTACTGATCGTTCCGGCCAGAACGTTCGAACTGGTCCAGTACAATTTGAAAAAGAGGAAGATCCATTCGGTTTGGATCAGTTCTTGAACATGGCTAAGAAAGCACCGAAAAGAAAAGACGATAAAGGTGACGATAGAAATGATAAAGAAAAAGATAGAAGTAGTGACAAAAAAAGACGAAGGGACTAGTCATAAGATAGAAAATATTTGTTACATTCATGATGTAAATTGTTGAAATTAATTGATTCAGTCTCAACATTTTCAATTATTCAAAAGAATAAAATCATTTTTACAAAAGTTTATTTTACAACAACATTAAATTGCGGTACGTCTTCTTACACTTTATGTGTAATGTAATTTTCAGTTTTTAATGTAAAAATTTCCCCAGTGGGATACCATTTTTAATTATATATATACATAATATAATTTTTGTAAACTTTTATTTTTATTCTATTCTATTCTAGCGTTTCCATTTTGTAGAACTTACTTGCTTCACGCCTTGTATCTTGATGAGTAAGTTTCTTGTGAATTATGAATAATTTTTATTTGTAAAAAATTAGTTTTAATAACAATCAGCATCATTTACATCAAGTACTTTGATTGAAAACAGCATATCTTCCAATAAAGAATCGAAACTTTCAGTACTCGCTATCCAGTCTGTTTTCTTTTTAATCATTTCATCGAGATCGATTGCTTGAAGTCTCTTAATGAACTCTTCTGATGTGACTTTTGCAAATTTTTGGTAAAAGGTTTCATCAATTTTATCATCTACATCGCTGTTCTCCAACTGCATAACATTTTCATAAGCTCCAGCAAGTAAATTTATATCATGAGCGTCTAGAATCGATTCGATAACGCTGTCTAACATATCTACATCAGCACTAGTAGTTTCGGCATTTTCAATAGGCGACACTGTTTCACCATTATTTTCTGCGGCTCCCGATTCAGCTATGTTAGTAGTATCAGTTTCAACTGAAACCATTTCAATAATTTTTTGGGAGTCATACTTGCTAAGAAAATTTTTCAATTTCTTTAGTATAGTCACCGTCACTTTCACTACTTCCAGATCAGATTCATCATTTAAGCATTCCAAGAGAACACCCAAGCAGCCTCTTATTGATAGTTCGAAGAAAATTTTCTTTATTCGGAGCATGATCTCTTTCTCCGTAAGATTGACAATTTTCTTGTTTTCTTTGGAAAATGTTACGGACGGAAATGTTCCGTCAATCATACCTTGATTAGTAAACTGTTTACAAATCACACTTTTCCAAAAGCATACTGCATTTCTTTTAACTTCCCAATCGAGATCGTTAACCGCAGCGTGTGCAAAAGTTGAAAGGAGAACATCTGAATTTATATTTTGTAGTTTTCTATGTTCGTGAATGTTTGTCACAAGTAAAGCAGCCTCACGTCTTACAACACTTTCACTTTCAGCATATATTGCTTTTAGTGCGTGTTCCTGAATCAAGATTGTAATATTGTTTTTATCATGTGAACAACTAGTTTAATTATGTTTAACATACTACCAAATCCATGCGACTTAAGCTTTTATCCCAAAACATATTGATCATAACCATCTCATCAAGACACTTGAACGCGGATGCTCTGACGTAAGGTTCACTATCATTTTGTGCCATTGAGAAGACAACTGGAATTATTTCGTGGTCTAGTATATGTTGTTGAAAAGCTGGAAATTCTGTAATTTGATGATATTACAAAAATGTTGTTTTAGAAGTAATCATATATCATACTGAGCCGGGATATACTAGTCACAGATGAAACTAGCTCCAAAGTGCTATCTCTAACTTCCCATGTATTGTCGTGCAATCGTTTCATTATCATTGATCCCAAATTTTCCATTCCAGATCCTTTTAAATTATCAACTAGCAATGCCAAGTTTGGTGATAAAAAATGTTCAATAGATAATTGAGTTAATTTGATTGCCTGTACTGCAAGCTACAAAAATATGTTTCTATCAAAATAAGATTTAATTGACAAAATCAAATTGAAATAAGTTGAAGTTATTTATGTAGATTTATCAAATTACCCGTGAAGTAAGATTTGGATTCCGAAGCAAAACCAGCATGAAATTGGACAAACAAGTTGACTCAATTGATTCTTTCCAAGTAATCCTGTAGCGTTTTACTAAAGTGTGTAAGCCGACCAGTACTGCTGATAGGAGATTTGGTGTTTTTACCAAAAGATCTGAAGTCATCCGGTGGTCATTGGCGTCTTTTTCAATGCAACGCGCTTCTGGTACAAACTCTTTCAATGCGTAAGACATTGCTTGAAAGACAATAACAGCCCGATCTTGGTGCAATATGTTTTCCATAGACAAAATTCCGTGAATTGACTTGTAGGCCAGGTCAGCCACAATATCAGGACATTCATACAAAGTGTCTCGAAATGTATACGCGACTCTTAGCGTATGTTCACAATTTATAGTGAGGAGTTTCAATATATAGTTATCGAACAATTCAGATTTTGCTTTGTTTTGATTTTTTGCAACAAAAAGTAATGGTAATATCTGGAATGTGATAAGTTGATTTTCGAAAACAATTTTTTCATTTTCAATTTGAATTTCTTCAGGTACTCGTGCACCCAATTTTTTCCATAGCATGTGGTTTAGCTCAGCTAACATTAAAATATTGGCGCTACTTCTTCTTACTGTACAGAACTTCATCAGATTGAAGAAATTTACTCCAAACTGGTTGAAATCATGAGACGGAATACTGTTACCATGCCATTTTTCATACACAAGTTTAGCATAGTTGAGGTGGGTGCAGAGTTTTAACACTTTTCCCAGAAATTGGTGGTTTTGTGTCATGTCCGCCAATTTCCATGTGTTTACTTCTAACTTAAAATTTTGATCTAAATAGTAAGCAATCTTTGTTTTCATTTCGCTTTCAATTGTTTTCTGTAATATAAAACATAATAGATTCAGTGTCGGTGATAATTTTCTTTGTAAATTCGTATCATCAACATGCACCGTGTTCGATGTTTGATCAAAAACATTATCTGTTATTGGTTTCATTATTTCACCCAAGATCTCAATGCATAATTCTTCATCATTGATTTTTGTTGAATACTTATAAAGTATATCGTATATCAATGCCATTGCATCTCGTACAACATAAACTGTTTGATTTTTTTGGCAATAATCGACTACAGAACGCCATGATTCTGTTTTCTTTATGCATCCAAGACCGATACTATGTTTAGCTATTGCTGTTAGAAAATGAACATGACCTAACTTGACTGATGGAGAAAATCCTTCTTTGTGCAGTTGTATAAATTTTTCAACTCTTAAATGAAGAGAATTCAATTAAATTATTCTTAACAATTTTAACAATTTAGATCTTACTTATCTATAATTTCTCGGTCTTTGATTGCTACTAATAGCCATTCGTTTCTTATGACCAGGGCACACAGTTTCAACATAAACGACGTAACATGTGAATTTATTTTGCTTGGTTCTAATTTCTGTACGAACATTAAATATTCTTCAATCCAATCAATTATGAAAGGTGATGATAAAATTTCGCTGTAATCTAAAAAATTGAATTGAATTTCATTTTGGGAAATAATTGTTAAACGTTATCAACACACCTATTTCGCCTTTCCCAGATAAATGTGTAATCAACATCTCCATGTAAACATCGTTGTTCAACTTGTAGGATGGATGCAGAAATCCTTTAAAAACCTTTTCCAGCTTTTCTTTAACATTCTCAACATCATCCATAACGTAGCAGTAATGGATATAACTGGCACTCAATAGTTTTACAATCAAATTATTTTGTTCTGGTTCTTTTCTAGATTGTGAATGAAACCATATTCTCACTGTTTACGCGAATTCTGCGCGAGTTTCAGCGAATAGCGAATATGCAGTTTTTATTTTTTCATTTTTTCCGAATTGTCAAAAACAGATGTGTTCGATATCGAAAATTCTTATTTCGAAATCCCAAGCATTACCATGTCATTGCGGCATTAAAAGAATTTTTATTTATGTTTTATAATTTCGCAAAGATATTTCGTACAATTAAACAGCAATAAATTTTTATATTTATTAATTTTCAATCAATCCTATATATAAGTTATTAAAACAAATGTGTTCTCAATCAAAGACGTGTACGTAGTTCAAACACTACACTGCTATTTGTTTCGAAATGAAGAGGTTTCGTTTCGGCTAAAATGGCGTTTGGTTTTGGATGCAGTGTAAGGATCAAAAGTTGAATGGAGTCAATAAATAAGTGTTGTTAGGTTTTCAATTATTTTAGAAATAAATTATGTTTAAATGAAATTATTAATTACAAGCAAGGGTACATTTCATATGGAATATGTCGTCAGAAAGGTGCGTTTTAATGAATTTAATTGTGACAATTTTATGATAGAAAATTCAATGCAGTAAACCAGATGTACATCTGTCAAAATCAATATTTTGTGTATAGTGCATTATAAAATACAAACAAAATTTGATTTTTGGGCGTGACGAAAAGTTAAATTGATAGTGAAAAATTTGCTGATTTACAACTTGTTTTACGATGGATTTCATTTTCAAACTTGTTCTAATTTTATAGGATCGAGTGGGTCGAAATAATCGAACCCCGGACAAAGGAGCATATGTACGCAAATCTTACAACTGGAGAATGTGTCTGGGATCCACCAGAGGTAAAAAATTTTCATTTTTATCAATATGCAAATTTTGATAAAGATTATGATGAAAAAACCTTATTGATTAGAATTAATCATATATTTGATCAAACATAAATCATTCTTTACATGTTTTTTAATAAAATAAGTGATTTTCATATAATTTTACAACGTGAACGTGAACAATTCCATTACTTGAAAAGTATCTTAGTCTATCATTTTATTTTAATTAATCTTTCCGGTACTTGTTCATTAATATTTCGCACATCGTTGATGCTAAATGAGAATAACCCACTCATAAAACAAATCGACCACATCATGACTTACGAGAGATGAATTACTGTTAAATTCATATAACCCAATTTCATAGTAGAGAGTTGGTGTTTTACTTTATTTTTGTTATTAATTTACATAATTGAAAAGTTAGATTAGTTTTGTTTTAGCTTGTATTATGGAAACTATTGTAATTATGTTGTTCTTAAACATCTTTGAGCTATTGTTAAAAGTTTTGCTTTCATTCTTATTTTCAGGGTGTGCATATTAAAAGAACAGATTCTTCCCAGTGGTGGGAGTTGTTTGATACAAATACTCAACGTTTCTATTATTATAATGTTGCATCACAGACAACAGTATGGCATCGGCCAAATAATTGCGATATAATACCATTGGCCAAATTACAAACATTAAAACAAAACACTGATCCAACTGATAAAAAAGACGGGTCTACGCAAACAACACATTCCAAACTTCGTAACCAGAGAACGAATCGTGACCGTGACAGTCATCACAGACATCATTCATCAGGACATACAAGGGTCCAATCAGCTGGAGCATCGGAAGCTAGAACATCATCAGATTTACTCTCTAGTCCACACGGACGTCATAGTTACAGGTGAGTGCATTCATTATGTGTTAATATCTACCACTTATTTAATTACAATTTATATTTTCCTTCAGATTGCCTTCATCAGAAGCTACAATTGGTAAAACTGATTCCTACAAGTATTGCAGACATAATCAAGGTAAATTTGTAAAAATAATCAAATATATTGTATTCGTAAATCCTTTGTAGGGGCATCAACTATTCACAAGCACAAAGATTCTGGAAAGTCCAGTGACTCAAGTTTGTCAAGTGCACACGGATATCGGAGGTTGCAGGAAGGTGGTAGTCTTCGTTTAGGTAGCTCCAGCCACCATAAAAATAAACTTTTAGCCGATAATAAGTATGGACATTTATTTAACTCTGATCTAGATTAACGAAATATGTTTTTACAATTTATAGCTATCGGCTGCTACAAGAGAGTTCTAGTTCCCATAATATTCCGCATGTTCCATATGGTATGAACGACAAACTTCAACAGAATTTTCCTCACGCCAAGCTGTCGTACTCGATATCAAATTCTTCCGATTTAGGAGGACTATCACCAACACACTCAGCTAATACACCAATTCTGAAAAAGAAACTATCATCTGAGAGTTCTATTCACAACAAACGTGACAGTTGCGGTGTTGTAACAAAACACCAAAGTTTCGATTACACAGCAGGCAGTAAACGTACTATAATATAATTTGAGAAATGAAAATTTTATACACATTATACCTTCACAGATGCTTCTATAGTTTCATTAACAAGATCAGGAAGTTTCATGTCATCACCAACAACAAATCATCCTCCTCTTCCTTCACTACCTCAGCCACAAAAACCACCTCGTAAGGCAAGTATCGATGGAAATGGTGGAGCCAGCGATGACTCAATGCATGAAAAGTACTTTAAATCAGTTGAGAGTACTCCAGTGTCGCGCAGAAGGCATACCACCTCTTCAAAATCTTACAATAAAAAGCACTCTAGCGATTCGAGTCCACAAAGTCCTATTAGCCCGCAATATCACGTAATAACTTTATTGTTTTTTACACACTGAGTTTTGATTTTTAGTTGTATATAGACACACTCTAAATGTTAAAAATACCATTTAATTCGTTGTGTTAAAACCTTTTAATTTTTTTATTTAATTGAAACAGACAAACAAATCGGCACGGCCTTCAGTATTAAATAGTTTATCAGCTTTGGAGCCGCCAAGTGTTTGCTACAATGTTTCGTCTAGTCAAATAAATGATTCTGAACTGCTCAATCTTGATTTAACTACAAAACCTGAGCGGTATTTGGACAAAATGAAACTAGACAAACGTTCTCCAAACAGTGGTGTTACCAATCCTTGTCTTGGAAGTGGAATGAACTCTCAAAATGATTTACACAAAGCGAGTAATCCAAAATCTTCCCCATCGAGTGGAAGTAAAAATGCAGGTCCCGCTACATCTAGTCAATATCAAAACGATTACAATTCAAGTGCATCTATAAGAAATACTACTAGCCTTGTAAGTTCCATGTGTTATTTTATAAAATATTCAGAATTAATTATTGTGCGGCTATGCAGGAGCAGTACTTGAACAAAATAAGTTCGGAACGCAAAGAAACAAAACCAGAAAAGTCTACTAAACATAAACGCAGACACAGGGCATCTTCTAGTGATGTTGAATACGACAATGGAAACATTTCACCTTTATATAGTAATTGGGATCAAGTAAATATATTTTATAATCTTAATAGTTCATCAGAAATAAGGTGGATATTTTTGTAGGAAATGCAAGAACACCTTTTACCCTTGCAACATTACATAATTGAACAAGCCAAACTTTCAGGAAATTATGGTTTTGGTGATTTTCTAGATTCTGACTCATTCCATTCCGACAGTCAATCAGAACATTCATTCTCTGGTCATGAACCAGATAACGAAGATTCAGATCATTCAGATGGACATGGAGATTATTTAACTCACAATTATGGTTTGATGGACGATTATATTTCCAATTTCGGAGATGGTGGATCGTATTATAATTTCCATCTTGGTTTTGATAAAAGCGACCGAGAAGATATGTATGAAACTAATCCCTTCAATATTAATCAGTATAAATTTTCTCAAATTTTCATGATAGCTCTGACATTGTGGAAGCGGTTTTAGAAAATGAGAGAGACACAAAAATTTACAGTCCAGTGAAAGGTCATCCATACTATTCTACGACTCCGGCAAAAACTGCTGAACAAGCATGTTCTCCATCTCCTCAACGTCATCTGCCAGTACCTGAACCCCGTGAAAAACAAAGACAAAACGAAGAACTTGTAAACCAAAGTCAAAAAATTAATAATACACAATTTAATACACCAAAAAGTGTTGGGGTTTCTCAACTAGCTATAATGAAAGAATGTGATATTGAAAAATTTGCACAAGATAACCTAAATCTCCATACAAAAGGCATATTTAGGAAGAAAGTGAGTATAATTTGTGTGACAATTGAAGTAATGTAATAAAACAATTTTAAAATATAATAGGCCTCAATACGAGATATGTTGAGTTGGACTTCAAATGGAATAAGTCGTCCAATGTTAGCTCTTGCTAGAGATAAAGCCGGTAAGAAGATGGCAACTGAACTATTTAAATTGGTTCAAATATATATGGGAGATCGAAAGGCTCGTGCTGGCATGAGTCTTAATTCTGTAGCAATTGATATTGTTTCTACAGCTCTTGGTCAACAACAGTAAGAACATGTTAATGCTTTCGTTACTTGATGATTTTATGATTAATTGTTTTCAGACTTCGTGACGAGTTATACGTACAACTATGCAGACAAACTACTGAAAATCCAAAACGTGAATCTCTCATACGCGGTTGGGAGTTGATGGCAATTTGTTTATCATTTGTCCCACCATCACCAACATTTCAACCAGCATTGCTTAAGTATGGAATTCATATGACTCATATAATGTTTTATTAATGAATAACATATCCTGTAGCTACGTCAACCGTCATCGTGATCCAACTTTTGCTACTAGTTTCCCCGAAGTTGGTAAATGGCCAATTCATGTTCAAATATCTCACTATGCTACAGTGTGCTGCAGGCGATTAGATCGAATTGGAAGTGCAGGAAAAAAACAGGCTAAGAAGCCAAGTGAGGATGAAATTGAACAAGCAAGAGTAAGTTTTGTTTGACTCCTGTGCGAGTAGCTTGAAAATTATTCTTCTGTATTGTCTCTAGGGTCAGATTCTTCGCGACAGCATGTTTGGCAACACATTGGGTGAAGTGATGGAGTTGCAAAAGGACAAATATCCTGATCGAAAGCTTCCATGGATTCAAGTTACACTCTCAGAACAGGTTAAAAACGAATTTCTCATAAAATGTCCCAAATATGTAAATGACCATATTTTATATGCACAGGTTTTGCTTCTAAATGGAAAACAAACTGAAGGTATTTTCAGAGTTTCAGCTGATGTGGATGAAGTTAATTCATTGAAGAATCGTTTGGATCGGTGGGAAGTTCCTGAGTTAAAAAATACAATGGGTAATTCTCACAGTTGGAAATTTAAGAAAGTAATTTGATTGAGCTTTAATATAAACTTCGTTTCAGATGCACATGCACCAGCTAGTTTGTTAAAGTTGTGGTATAGAGAGTTGTACGATCCATTAATCCCGGATGAATTGTATGACGAGTGTGTACAAACTGAAGATCCCGATGAGGCAGATAAGATTATCAACAAATTGCCGGAACTTAACAAATTGGTAATACATATGAAAAGATATTAGAAATTTTCTTTGCAAAGATAAACCAAAAACTTTGTTGCAGGTTTTGACATATTTGATACACTTTTTGCAACAATTTTCTCATCCCGATGTGGTGTCCTGTACTAAAATGGACTCCTCGAATTTGGCAATGGTGTTTGCACCAAATTGTTTACGGTGCACATCACAGGACCCACGAGTGATTTTAGAAAATGCCAGAAAAGAAATGGCATTCATGCGAACTTTGATACAACATATGGATACCTCTGGTGTCGCTAACCTTGTGTAGATTGTTCCAGTAAGTTTCGACGACGAATGTTATAAGAAAATGTTCTCAAAGGAGTAGTGTACCGCAACTTGAAAAATTGTTCCAAATATAAAGTTGTTATAGTTACTGTAAGGTTAAAAGAAATCATATATATTTTCGAAGAATGAATCGAAAGTGACATTAGTGCAGACAAGGTAAATAGAAAAGTAATGAATAATAGAGTAAGACTATATTTCCACTTAATCTTGGACTAGTTAATAATTCTTCAAACGGACTTCAATGTTATTGTTAAATAATCAGCAGTAGAGCTGTATCTCAGCAATAATATTGTCAATTAACATTTACGGACAATGCATACCCTCCCATCGTAATTTTTTCAATTATAAGACTTATTTTCTAAAAACAAATGAAAATTTTGCCGTTTTTATGTAATTTTTATTCTGTTTATTCCAACGACAGCTTTTCCTTGCCTTTTATGAGTAATTTTAAAACGAACAAACATATATGTAATTTTTAACATCTTTTTTAACTTAAGTAATGTGCAGTGCAATGTTTTATAGTTTAGAGCTGCGCTCATTGTAACTATGTCGCCGATTGTTGCCCAAAGATTAGACTCTTATTTACTGTGTACGTTTTAAGGTATCAATAGACTTACTTTTTTTCATTTTAACTAAATAATTTTGACGGCTAAAGCGGCAAGGCTAATGTTTTTACCTATAATCCAAAATTAGTTTTAGTGTGTATAAACTTTAATTTATTTACCAATTCAAAGATTCTCTTTATTTTTAAACAAAGACTTCATGACGACACGATAATATAATTTTATTTTGATATTTTGATAAGTTTGTATTATTTAATAAGTACGCACGTTAGTCTCAGTTAATGTTTTAAATAAAACTTATATGTTAACATTTAAAGCAACTAATTTCTCCTTGAAATTGTGGTAATATAAACATTCTTCCAATTCAATTTAATTTTATAATCGTATAGTCCAGTAGGTTATATTGATATTAATAATTAAAACCAAACAGCATTTGCATGGCATATATAAATTTTTATCAGACTCTGTTACAAATCACATAATTTTAACTAGATTGTCCGCAAATTCATTGCAGCTAATCATACGCCATCCAACACAAACTGATTCCAAAATAATTAATAATTTATTAAAATAGTTTTTGACTTTCGACTGAAAAATAATAGCTTTTTTGGTATTGAGGTTCTACCTGGATTACCTCGGTACTATATTATATCTCTTTAATACATTATTTCTTCTCCAAATATTTAGAAGTTTCCTGTTTAAACGTTCTCAAACAACTTAACGTACAAAACTCAGAAAATTCTCAATACATTGACTAGACAGAAAGTCTCATTAAGATAGGAAAATATGTATAAAAGGAAAAATGAAAGTTTATCTGCCATTTAAATCATTGTCAATATTAACGAAAGTAAAATTTAAAGGTGTTTGTAACTTTATTCAAAACATAACATGAGCTAAATACTATAAATTATTATAAATTATATATGTAAAAGATATAAACATAAGCAAACCATTGAAATGTAATAGTTATAAAACATGATAAATTATGCCTTATTATAATTATTGCATGCAATGTGGTCTGCATAACAGCAATCTATATATTTTGTTTAAAATGCCGTTGATTAGTAAAAATGTAGTTTGACTTCATATTTAGTTAGTGCCAAGACAAAAGTAATTAGTACTAGCTATTTAATGAAATGAATAAAACAATAATACATAATAATATATAAACATTTTGGAAATTTGAAAAAATGAATGTTTGTCAACTCGTTAAGTGGTTTAAATAAAGCAGATATATATTAGCGAGTTATTTAGAGACGCAATATAACGTATTTTCGACTTATTTATGCTAAACATGAAAATAAAAATGATATTCAATGAACGTAGTTTACTGGCAGAAAAACGTTTGAGAAATATAATTGAAAATTAATAAACAATAATGTATGAAATTCTGATTTTTCGAATATATAGAGTGAGTAGTTTGTCAACTTTTCCCAAACCAACAATTTTCAGGGCTTCCATGTTTTACAGACATTGGAAAAATTTGGAATAAAATCGCACAATTTTCCAAAATATTTCAATGAACAATATATTTTTAAGTAAAATAATGAATCGATAAGTAACAATAAATGATTGCGATTTAAGTATAAATTTTCGTAACTAGTTTCATGTTCGGGACAACGCATTTGTTGAGTATACAAATTGATTTTTTAATTGTGCCTTGATAGTTTTATGGCATAATAATTTTAAAGATATTTTGGAACATTATTTAAATGATTATCTTTCTAAAAAAAAAACCATTTTGTTTTATTTGGGCCCTCGATAAAAGTGTTATGGAAAATTGACTTTTAACTTTTAGATACTTCACAGCCAAGGAGGCTTTCCTAATAAAATTCAAAATAAAAAATATAAGCAAATAAATCAAAAATTATTTGATTAAAATTAAAATTTGGTTTCAAAATAAGTGTTATTAACATAATAACACATAAAATAAAATAAATAACAAAAAATATTTATTCCTGTATATAAGAAAGGAAAGATAGAAGGAAAGGAGAAAGAAATGTTAAAACCATCAAGTTTATCTCACATGGAAAAATGATAGCAATAAAAGAATGAGAAAATTCAGTTACTTAAATGTAAATACAGCTGTACATTATCACTTATTAATCTTAATTTTTTCCTATTAAGTAAATATTTTCACTCTCAGTCACAAAGTAACAAAATTTTAGAATATTATTAAATAGTTTTGATTTAATTATAACTGCCAATTTATCTCATTGTATAACTCAGTTAAAACGTAAAACTATTTCAACATTATTTCAATTTCAAATGCATTTATTTTTAAATGAACAAGAAATAAATCTTTTATGATAATTACAATAAGTATTATTGCCCATTTGAAAGTTTTTATCAAGACAATATAATGTAATGTTTGAGTAAAGAATCATTTTATTTAAAAATAAGAACAAATTAAAATGTGAAATAAATGTTTTGAGAAAAAAATTATATTGTTGAATTCAACAATGTGTCGTTTTAGGCAAATTAATTTTTTTCTTTTAAAACAAATAAAATATAAATCATGATTATTTTAATCAATGATGCTATCATATTGAGAGTAATAAATAATTTATTTAAGTAATTCTAGCATATTGAATTTATTTATTTTACAGCAAGGTTTCAGTTTCACTTTTGAAAGCTTTTTCATTTGTCGATCGTATCGAGTTCGACAAGTCAATGCCATAGGATTGCATAAGGTTTTGAAAATTATATGGAGGTATCTTGTAATCATATAAATCATACTTAGTTGGTTCTAAAAGGTGATAATGTAGGTGATTTATCTCTATAAATAAACAAACAAATCAAAGAAGATGAATTCGAACAAAATGTGTTCACGAGTTTACCTACTAGATCGCTGTCTAATCGCTGCCCTTCGTAAAATGAATTTTAACTCAATTCTATACCGGCATTATAGGGAACCCTGAGCTTATCCGACACGCACTTGTTTTATTCCTTTCTATATGTTGTTTTCTACTAATTAAAAGTTATTTTGTGTCGAATTCTAGTCCTAGGTATTTCGCTGTTGGTTTCCATTTTGTTAACGACCAGGTTTTGTGGTGTTTTGTCCTTCCGTTTTCTTGTTATAAATATTGCCTGTTTGTTATTTTGATTTTCTATCTTCGGAAGTATTCCATCAGCTGGTCTATTTCTTATTTATATTTCAATATTTTTCTTAAAATAAAATTACAAATTTAAAACCGAACAACTTTCAGTTATAAAATCTGTTATATTCAAAGTGCCACTTGGCAAAGTCGAACAATTTCCAACGTTGACATCTCGTTGGAACATGACATGCCGAACAAGTGTCGAACTGATAACGTAAGCGGTTCAACATGGCATACCCAATTGGATTGTGTATTCGATGTACAGTATTGGTCGTTTCGGTAGATTCGGAGAAAATAAATATCTTCCAGGTTTTTTTTTCTATTAGATCTTGAGTGTCAAGAGCCGAAAAACCGAGTTTATACTTTATGATAGTGATTACGAATACAAATTAGTTTATTCAAGATATAATTGGGAGATAAATGTATATAATATTGTTTATTAGGTGCACAGAAACATATTTTTGTTTTGAACATCTTCCAAGTTTTTGTGGGACACAAGAAATGCCCTGAAGTGGTTAGTAAGAATTGGTCACATCACAGTAAATTGCATTATTACAAGAAACATTGACATGCCCATTAAGATATAACTGTGTGGTATAAAAGAAATATTTCTATCAATTAACCTATTGTTTGTTTGTTTGTGATTAATGATTGCTTAAGTTCGGTTCAATAATGGACAGTAGTCATGATACATCGTCATCGTTTTGGAAAAACAATGGTCGTGCTGTACCAGGACGTCCGAGTCCTAAAAAGGATAGTAAAATATTGAATGCAAGAGCAGGTAAAAGTCATGTAGGAAGTTCCTTCCGGGACTATCAACAGTCTGTCAGTGATGCATGGGATTTGGGAGATGATGAATTTTGTATCATCTCTGGTATATCAGGTATAGTATTCTGTGAGAATTTGTATTACATAGACTCGATTGTTTCTGTTTCAGATGCAAAGATATCAAAGAAAGTGTCACAATCAGCGGCTCTAAATGTTATTCAAACTCATAGGAATAATATGTCAAGTCTGAGGACATTAGAATTACCTGTAGCTAAATCAATAAATGAAAATGTTGAGAAGGAAAATGATTCGAAATACAAGGATGATATTCAGGAATTTGAGTCAAATCATGTAGAACACCAACATCAGAATACCTCAAATGAAAGCCCTATTGAGATAAGGTTGAAATTATTTTTATGAAATGAAATGAACATAAAATCACAGTAGTTCGCATTCACAGACCTAAGTATCGACAATTTCATGCATATCCAGGACGTCCACAACTTCAAAAATTATCATCAATATCATCACTGGATGCTGAATATGAATCTAAAATTGATAAATTTAGTACATTACTAAATGCTCCATTATTGGATTTACTTGCTTTAAAAAAGCTTAGCTGGTCTGGTATACCAAAAAAGGTGTTTTTCTGGCCACATTAGATAGTCTAACTTACTATACATCTCTCTGGATATAGGTACGTGCAGTATCCTGGCGTTTGCTTTCCGAATACCTTCCAACAAGCTTAGAACGAAGGAATACTGTGCTGGAACGAAAGAGACTGGATTATCATAATTTAGTTGCGCAATATTTTCGGGTGGATAGTCGTGATGAAGCACAACAAGATACATATAGACAAGTAATCACTTTGTGCTTAAATTAATCCAAACTACTATCTCCTCTGTTCAGATACATATAGACGTGCCAAGAATGAATCCACATGTACCTTTATTTCAACAAATATGTGTGCAGGAAATGTTTGAACGAATATTATTTATCTGGGCCATTCGTCATCCAGCGTCTGGTTACGTGCAAGGGATTAATGATTTAGTTACACCGTTTTTCATTGTTTTCCTACAAGAATCAATAGGAGTTGGTAACTATAAATTATTTTGATATCATATAGTACGTTTCCACATCTCGTTGTAGAAAAAGAACTCGAAACTTTTACCTTGGATGAACTGCCATTAGAGCAACGTAACTCAATTGAAGCAGACTCATTTTGGTGCTTATCGAAATTCTTAGACTGTATTCAGGATAATTATATATTTGCGCAATTGGGTATACAAGCTAAAGTTAATCAACTGAAGGATTTGATTCAACGAATTGATGGTATTGAATTGAATGTTTGAAAAAAAACAAGGAAATAATTTCAAATATTCACTTAGGAACGTTGCATAAACATTTACAAGTTCATGGTGTTGACTACTTACAATTCTCATTTCGATGGATGAATAATCTACTTACAAGAGAATTGCCATTACATTGTACTATTCGCCTATGGGATACGTATCTAGCAGAATCCGATGGTTTTGCAATATTTCATCTTTATGCTTGCGCGGCATTTTTGCTACATTGGAGGGACCAACTCTTACAACAAACCGATTTTCAAGTAAATCCAATATTGAATTGTATCCTTAATACGAACTTGAATGGATATTTACAGGGACTCATGCTTCTATTACAAAATCTTCCTACACATAACTGGGTTGATCGACATATAAGTGTGCTGGTGGCGGAAGCCTTTAAATTAAAATTTACATATGCGGATGCTCCGAAACATTTAGAAGGAAAAAGTTGACATATATTTCAAAGAAAACGAAACGATTCAAATAATAATAAAGTTAATTATATTTACAATAAATGTATATAAGCAAAAAGGAATCTATCACACATAAAATCGATCGTCTTATAATTCGAATCTTAAAAAATTATATGGTTATTTGACTCAAAGAAGAATTTATTGAGAAATTGTTTAAAGTTTAATTGTTTTTTTGAAAAACCAGCGTTTGGAACAATAGTTGATATTTCTATTAATAAGTTTACACTCCGATTATATTGCACTGTTGGGGTACGAATCAGGGGGGTTATGAATAAAGTTGATATTTCTAAAGATGTTCTTTTTTAATTTTATTTGGTACAAAAATACATTAAATGTTTTATATGTTTAAAGTTTATAAATATACAAAAAAAACAATATTTTCTAGTGAAGAGTTGAGGTAATATAGTACAGTTTTTAACGAGTTTATTCTATTTGTAATTTTTGCAACATCATGGACGGATAAAGCAATATCATGCCTCCACAAACGTAGGTAAAAGATGATCCAAACCACCAAAACGCTAAAAAAATCTCAGTGCTATTAAATAATTAATATTTCATATTATTCAACTGACCAGCTGAACCAATAATTGGCCCAATAGCTCTAGCTAATGCCCCTAATGACCTGAATATACCCAGAACGGTACCTTTTTCATCTGATTGTCCATACTTTGACACGATTGTTGTCATACAAGTGACCACAAATGCGGTTGCTATAATTTAGGGAAAAATGTGTATTATGCTTTTTTATTAGCTGGTTATACTTACATATAGCATAAATTATCATTCCAGCATAAAGCAGAACACTGTTGGTAGCTATTCCAACTAAGACGTAAGCTGGAACAATTAAGTACAAGCCAAAAACAGCAGAGTTCTTTATGTAGTGTTGGGGAAGTCTTCGCACAACAGATCCTTGTAATAACGCCATAACGACTCCTGTATGCGAAGAATATCAATACAAATGTTGTACGGTTTGGAGATATCTTTACCTGTCGTTAAGAACATTTTAGCTTGGTCCACGGAAGTGTAACCAAATTTGTGGAACATAAGGAAAGTTACAGTAAATTCAAGTCCTGAATACAACAATAGATAAATAAAGTAAATAAATCCAAGTGATTTCACAGATTTCATTTCCCGAGCGGTTAGGCTTTTCACAGCACGAAACATAAACAATGCTGGAATGCTGATGTGATCAAGAGCATCACTTAAGGAAGTAAGTAAGTTCTTAGACCGCTTTTCCTGTACAATGGATGTATTAAAGAAATATTGCTCTGTGTAGTATACACCTTACCTTTGGTAAGCTTTCCTTCAAACAAAGGATTATAAACAAGAAATCAGCAACTGCAAGGCCCATTGCAAACATAGCTGGCAACCAGAACCAAGTCTTCGAGGATTTATCAGAGTACATGGAGAACATTGCTCCAATCATCGGTCCCATTATGAATCCTAAAGAAAACGCTATGCCAACTAATGCCATACCCCTTCCACGGTTCTTTATTGTGGAAACGTCTGTTATAATTGCCATACATAAGGATATGTTTCCTTTGCTCAAACCACCTACAAAACGTGCCAGCACGAAGAGAGCAAAGTTGCTAGATATTGCCCACAGGAAGTATGAAAATGCTATTCCTGCCTGTAATGAAAATGTTGGCTATATACTCGAAACTAAGAGAACAATTTTAAGTTGTTACTGTGCAAATGAGCATTATTGGCTTTCGACCATAGATATCTGATAAAGCTCCTACAATGGGGCTCGCTAAAAACTGCAGGAAACTGTACATTGAACCCAGGACACCTCCAAATAGAACCGAATTGTATCGTTCTGGAGCCCCAAATAACACTTGAAACCTTTTCACATTATCCGACAAGTATTCGTAAAATCCTCCTTTGTCGTTGTTTTTATAGAACTCCAGCAGTGATGGCAGTAATGGAAGAATCATTGTAAAGGCAAGCAAGTCCAGTAACAAGGATATGAATACTATGTAAACCGTGGAACTTGTTTTTTCTACCACATCTTTTTCTTTTTCATTTTGAATTTCATTGTTGACCTCTTTGATCCCTCGTCGTTGATACCCCGTTTTTGGCTTCTGATCCATGTCTAGTAGATTAGCTGAAAAGATAATGTTAAACAGATATTCACTTGTAGAACTTATCGTGCAACAAGTATGCGCAAATCTAGAAAAAATTTATTACCGGTTATATATCGTGACAGTTGCTCTGGCACGTAAAAATTATTTATCCACCTTATTCTCACTAAATCTACTTCTGAGTATTTTCACAGGCTAAGCCACAGTCAGATTGAAGTGAAAGTTAAGTCACGTTTACAAATAGAATGAAAATTAGAAAGTTTTTTGGAAGAAAACACTAGAACAGGAAAAATCAAATGAATTGAAATTTTCCTGACACTTTCAAGTTTTTGTAAATTAAATTAATTATATTTCACAAAAAGTCATATTTCAAAAATTCCTGTTAATGCACAGCCAATTAATGAGGTCGAATTAACGTTCTTCCGGAATTCAGATAAACAACCGGCAGTGACAGGTAATTTCAGGGCTGCCCTATTGAAGTTTATTGAAAGCTTTACAAAACTTTTAACAAGTTGTCATTCCGATCTGATTGTCACTTTGCGAATTTTTATAAACTTTTGTTTACAAAACTTGTCATTTTGTAATTGTAAATAATTATCATATGATATATTACAAATTATACATAATATGAGGTACTGATATATCAAATCAAGTTTCAGAGTTTCCGTTGTACACCTGTTGAGCTAAGCTATGTACGTACATTGAAAAATGTTACAATTAAAGGAGTCAAAAATGTTTCTTTATATAGGTAGCCTTAAACATCTAAACTTTTCATCATTTCATTTCATCTAACTTTTCATCAGGTTGATGAATTCCTTGGATTGCAGTCAAAGGACCAAAGTTATTGTTGCTGAAGTCATTAACAACATTTGAACATTTGAATCAGAGTGATGAGACTTCTATTGGATACTGTATAAGTTCACAGATATACACTATCATGAATTTGTTCTAGCAGATCAATTGAGATCAATAAAGAAAGTGTCAAGTCACATATCAATCAAATTTTAATATGCTCAGACGTTTGAGAGTAATGCAATAGATCTAGTATTTGATTCATTTATTTAAATCACTTAAATTACATTCAATTAACAAAACATTACACTATAAATATTAACAAATATTAACATTTTATTTTAACATAAATTTCAAATAAATAAATACAATGATAAAATCAGTACTAATATTCTTTGGTTGAATATATTTGGAGAAAAACCTGAAGAACAAATATTGTTCACTTGGTATGTGCCACTAGAACAGGTACAACGATCATTGAGGCAAATTGCGTTATTTGATGATGCACAATTTTCATCAACTTCGCAGATACCACCAAGGGGAACAGATACCCAACATTTCTGTAAAATTTAATTTAAATTAATTTTGAAAGATCTCAGAAATTTAGTTTCTGTTCATTACGTAAGACAACTCGTGATATCCATCTTTGCAATTGCAAGTTCCACTTTCTTGATCACATCTGGAATATGGAACTCGGTCTGTGCACTGATGATCTTCTTCACATTGATCGTAGATTTGATCTGCAACTAAGGTTGAGGTTGTGTTACTTTAAATTCAATTACAAAATATCACAGACTAATTACCTTTTAGGCATGCAGTTCCGTTGTTACTTGTTACATGACTCACTTGACATCGACAGGAATCATAGCATTTGGAGTACTCTGTTACACATTCATCATCCCTTTGACATGAATCACCTAGTTTTACATCATTTATACAATTGGTCATATCGAAATTAGGGTGTTTTGCGACAGGACAACGACATATTCCGAACCTGCAGACAGTTCCATCTCCTACACAATTGTTAGTGAATCGGCAAAAGTCTCCAATTCCTTAAAATAAACGGTTTTGTTTAGTCACTGATAGCAAGATTTAAAGGATTACTTTACTTACGAACACTTTTATAACATGAATTTTCTTTTTTCACGTAATGAGTTCCTCCTTGACATTGGCATCGATTATTAACACACTCTGATTCTGTACTAAGGGTAATCATACATTGTTCATCGTATATACAATCGTCTCCTAGCCGTTTTGCAACAGGATAACATTCTCTACGTCCGTTTTCTGCTACTATTATGAAGTCTTTGTTGCAGACACATTGGCCATTGTCAGTGGTTTTGTAATTACGTTCACAATATGCATTATCCGGACAGTCGGCTGGACTTCTACAGACATTACTTGTTCCTGAAATTATTAAAAGTTATACCTATGAATTTGTTCCTAATACTTTTTTATGTTATTTCGTAAGACATTGGTTATTTAAAACTAATACATTGGTACCTCGGGATACAAGTCCCCTAACATACGAGATATTTGAGATACGAGCCGTCGAGCGAGCGAAGTTGTGCTTTGAAATACGAGGAACATTTGAGATACGAGGAACGGGTGGACATAAACCTCCTTGGACAGTTTTGTTTTATCCGGCGAAAAATGCAAAGACCAGTGAAGAGAAAAGCAATGATTAAAATTAAGCATACAGTAGCATTTAAGTTGTGTGTAAGCAGCATTTAAGTGACCAAAATACAAAAACACTTAAGTGACTAAAAACATGATTCAATGTTTGTTGATTTCCTGGATGGATTTTATAATTATTTTCATGCAATTTAGGGCACTGACCAATAATCCACAACGAGCATCTAATCTTAACAAGCATTACTTCTTAAGACGGCTTAGCAATGCAATGAAGAAAGAATATTGAAATAAAAGAATCGATGTACCTACTATTCAGGTGGTCAACTGACGAACAAAGTGAAAATTTTGAAAATTGCTAGTGCTGAAACGAACTTTTTCCATGGAGTGGAGCATTAGTAGCGTGAGTAATCTTTGCAAAAAGTTTTAATGCTGTTGTAATACCAAAAAATTATGTACAATCTTGTTTCACATTTCGCAAAAGCAAGTACATTAAGTATGTTTTGATAGAATAGGTACGTAATTTTATTTTGAAAGTGAGGATTTTATGGAAAAGCTACGTTGCAAAATGAGCTATTAAATCTCAAAGCGGATGTGACCTGTATATTGAGATTCTTATTCATTACACTTAGAGTACATGTAATGTTGTATTATAGGTCTGTTCACGTTCACCTTGAGTTTACTAGAGTTTACTCGGCTGTAAATGAGCAATTTGGCAGGATTTTTCTAAGTTCTCTCTCGTTACTAGAATAGCACAAAAACGCATTTGAGTAACCTCGAGCTACTTCAGGAACGAACGTGAACAAATTTGACATTTGACATTGGAGTCTCTAACGTCTGTTACGTGTACCTGTCAAATGAACAGGATTTTCCAACTAGCTTGAAGTTACTTCTCGTTAAATTCTCTCAAAACAATTTTCTTGAGTACAAAAACGCCAATTTCGTGCCAAGTAGTAAGTACGTGAACAGTCCTAATGCGTGACAAATATCAAATGAAAGTAGAGTTTCATAACACTTTAAAAATGACAGTTGTCATTTTCTACAAAATGCTTCATCTTATCTTCAAACCTAAGCTACCTCTTTAGCTTCATCATATCTTCAAAACAAAACACATAAAATTACTTGAAAGTAGTACGGAAAGACAAATTAGCTTGACTTAGTTGCCTCTAAGTAGATTCTTCTTACACTTGTTGGAATTGCGAAATTCCCGTCATCATGGAACGAGTTCAAAAACCCTAGAAATAAGGTCAAGGTATCATGCCAAATGTTCGTTGCAGAGGAACAATATCTTCCCACAAATTTTGGTGTTGAGTTTGTTTTGTAATTGAAACGTGATATTTCAGAGTCTGCTTATATCATCCACTTATGTCGGTTCAAAAATTGTTTTGCGCATCTCCAAAAAAATTTGGAATTTATGACCTTTTATTATGTCAAAGCATGAACATTCCCGAGCGATGGATATATGGCAGAAAACGTGCAAGTATCATTTTTTGTTATGAAAGGGCAAAGCTCGTGTAATTTGTCATAATTGTTAGCAAGTTTGTACAATGCAGACTAATCAAGATAATGTATTTTTGTTTAATTGTAATTACTGAGAGACACGCAATTAAGGCTTTTTCATCCAGAAATTCGGATATCCGTTTTACTTGGATTGATAATTTTCATGTACGAAATAAAGTGAATTCTGAAGATAATTGCAACAAGAAGGTACGTATTAATAATTACAATATAGGGGTGCATTTACTGTAATTTAAATAAAATTTAATAAATATAGTAACCAAGCGATTCAATACCTTCAGGTTTCAGAGGGTTCATTGTCCTGTAAGTATTTTGTTCAATCATTGTGAATTTTAGATCATGTTTTGTATCAACAATAACTGATCAATTACGAAAACGAACCATATATAGTTTTATTTTACTTTATTTTGTGTACAATCAACGGAAATCAACAGAATGATCAACTTTCCGGATATAAACCCTGCAACCTTTAAACTGTTTAATTGCGCGTGGAATGCAAAACTGTTTTTCCATTCGAATAGTTAATTGTTCATTCGGATTACAACCTCATACTATGCATGTACTCAAAATGTTCATTGGGTCTGTAGATCGAAGTATATGATGATATCATTTGTTCAAAATAGTTTTGGTTCATCGAATTCTGTTATGTTCTACAACATTTGTGATAACTGCAATAGAAGATTACGTTCTTACCGTTTCTCAGTCTAAACAAGAAGATAAAGCAATTCAATTTCAACAACAATGTCTTAAGGTGGATAACTTTTCTTCTACTTATTTTCCTTGAGTTGTCTTATAGTTTTCCTCAAATTTCATGTTCTTCGTTCCACTCAATGTATTTAGTGTTGTGAAAGCTGATAAACACCGCGAAGCCGAAGACCTACCTAGTTTAATTCCCTACTGACAAGTTAACGAGCTCATTTCATCACGCTTCAAACGATATTGCTCTCATTTATGCGAAATTGTTTACAAGTTTTATACTTTTAATTAACATAAACAATTGGACTAGTAGCGTGAAGTTGGTCTGTTGTGCGTATTTTCAATTCAGCTGGAGTATGTGTTGTGGTACTGCAATGAGTTTTTACCAGAAGTTTTCAAATTAACGTTACACTTAAATTTAATATTAATAAATAATTAAAATAACGTCCTTTATAGTACTACTCATTCAAATTCATTTTTGATTAGTATTGTTAATTTGAATTAGGTGATAAAGACTTTTTCTATTTCCAGCAACCTGGTTTTTATCCTGATATGCACTAGTGGAACTAGTTCTGAACACTTTTAAAAAACCAAACACATAAAAAGCTAGGAAACAAAAAATTAGTAACTATATCAAAATTATTAAAAAGAGAATAAAAATAAGAAGGCATTCCCAGATTGTTTCGTTGATATAACGGGATTTCTCAGTGCTGTCGTTCCTCAAAAATTTCAAACGAAATATGCTTCTTTGAGACACGCACTGTTTTCAATTTTTTTAAAGGAACAAATTAAAACATATTAACAGTTTAAAATAAAATCAGTCAAAGTATTAATATAGTACAAATTACAATGGAGTATCATCTAAACTTTAGAAATCATAACGTTTTACAAAAGTGTGCAGAATTAATTCCACTGATGTATGTATGTTTGCGATTAAATAAAAAGTACCTACTCTGAATGTTCATATGTATAGAAATTGCTAAATTACATACCAGCAAAACTATATCCTGAAACAACAAAAATGTTTTACTAACGAATTCAATCAATTAGGATAATTAGGGATTAGTTTCGTACGCTTAGTAGATATTCGTGCCACCAAAGTCCAATTTATAAGAAGTGGTATTTTGTTATGCAAAAATCTTCAAGGAACTTTTTCTATTATTATTATTTCGTGCTTACTTAACAAGAATGAAGTTTGGTCGATATAAATGTTAGAAAATTGATCGAAAAACAGAGGCAGGTCAAAGTTCGTTCAACTTGCATTGAAACGAATAATTCTGGTTATGTGACATGTAACAAATTGTTACAAAATAAATAATATTGTTAGTGCACTTTGAATGAAATGCAACCTGCATTACGAAGAAAAATTGATTTGAATTAATAATATATAAAATTTTCGATTTGATTCATTCGGGTCACTGCCATCGTTACGAGTGAATGCCTCCCGTTGCTACGCCAAGCTATGCTATGCGTTTTAGTGTGAAAACTTTCGTTACCAGAGTGTTCAATGTCGCTGAGAAACTCTTTCTATAACAAAAGAACGGATAATCCGATGTAAATAGAACGGCGACCGATAAATCCAATAAAAATGAAAATATTTATTCTCATTTCTATTTTGATGTTATGAATATCTTGAACCATATCGACGTCTGCTTATGCCGGCTTCTTAAACACATTTTAAACTATTACTCATTTGAATATGTAATTGCGTTGCATTACATAATCACAATTGATTGGGTGTATCTACAACGCTTAATGATTCTTAAGGTGTTTACTTTGAACAAACGGAATATCTTTCCAAGGAATTTTAAGTAGTCCATAATTACTAAACAGAGCTCATATGTGGAATACAATTGCTCATTGTAGCTAGTGATGGGTAAATAAGAGACACCACTTAGAAATTCCTCATCCTCGTCATTATGTCACACCAATATCTCAATCAATAAACATTGAATTTAATATAGAAAGTATAGAGTTAATAACATTTTGATTAAGTTTTAAATTTCTTGAAGTGATTCATGAACCATTATATGTACTACCATTGTGTCCGGTTCGTGGGGAGATATCTGTTCGGACAATGAAAAACCTCTTAACTGTTTAAACTTCAATTGCGTTTATGTACGATAAAAATTTTTCATTTCAACGTCTAATAAAAATGAAATTTGCTATTTTAAGAGTAACAAAATTCCTGGTAATAAATCAAAATTAAGTTTAGCGAAAACATTTGAATTAATAATTTCCCCATTTGAGTTTAAATAATTTCGTTATTTTTAAATACACAGAGCTATACTTTCTATTTCTGAGATCTTTCAAGATACATATTTTTTAATAGATTTTTGTTTTGTATTCTAAATCCACAAAATCTAGTTTCCCTGGCATAATTTGACGTTCGATGGGTGTTTTAAACATTAATAAACATTCAACAGAACCCAACTGTGAATAAATCAAGAGGTTATCGCTACAAAATTTTTGTTTCATCGGAAAGAAGAATAATCGAAAAACTTTCTTTGCCAAAAAGTAGAGCGGAAATGGAAATTAAAACATTCACTAATAGTGTTTAAATATCAACTCTAACGCTTCCAACATTCTTTTCTGTTTTTAAGAGTTTTTAAACACTTGGTTTCCTTAATTCCAGAAGTTCGTGTATGCACTGAGCTATAAAATTAACACAGCAGAACGTTCCCATGACAAGTTCAATTCGTTTACTTTTCGGTCTACTGTCTTTTACTGTACCTAAATTAAAGGGCTTGGATTAATACTAACAATTAACTGGGTTGGTTTTGATTCACCTGTAAGTGCTCATCGTTTGTGAACATGTGGTGTGTCGTCAGTTCACAATTTACGCTGCATTACACTGTTTGTTTCGGTTGGAAAAATGAGTTCAGAAAGCTCATTTACAGATTCCACCTTTTTGAACTGGTCGAGCTCTAGTTTTAATCACCAGCAGCGGTTTAACCCAACCTGATTCACACAAGTTTTCAATTACGCGTTTCAGAATCAAATTTCTTTCGCGGGTCTTCTGCTTGAGGTGAAGAAAATAACTTAGAGCAAACAATCCATGGTTGTTGTAAAAATTTCAAAGTCATGTTTCAACGATTTATTTATCATGATTAACTTTATCCCAACGTTAACTTCAATGAGTTTTCAATAACACTTTCCGTTTGAATGTCGCGATCTCATGAATCTCCTTAGACTATGCAGTGGGAATGCCTTCAATTGCGTAGAGGTTTAATGAATTTGAGATCTCAATCACAACTTGTCCTTCATTCTTTTTAAGGTAAAACTTTTAATAAATAAAGCAAATTGTGTTTTTTGAGAACGAAGTGATGTAATCAATTTTTTCTCTTGGATTTTATTGCTTCAAAATGAGCAAACAGCTGGTGCCTTTGGCGGAAGTTCGTGTTATTCTTGTCCGACATTGAGATCTTCCGGCATCCATACGCAATTTACACGAAATTTTGATTTTACTTTTAAGTCTCGAACAAACTGCTTCTTTGTTCCAAAGTTTTAACAAGTGATATTGTTATTAATTATATATTATATTTCATATTTCAGAAAGTGCATTCATATATTGATCACAAAATAGCTATTTATGTATCAAGGGTGTAAAGTGCCGCTTTCTTGCATTCGTGGATTGAAGCATGAGTGTAAGGTCCTGTCGGAGAAATTGTGGCGCGAAACGAAGTCGAGCGCTACATCTACACGGGCTTTGAACGAATGCGTCATGACTAAGTAAAAATGCAGCAACGACTGCAACTCACTTTATACCCACGGTGCATACAATAGTTTATGCAACAAATTTGTGGAAAGTTGAATTTGATATTGATATTAACACGAATCTGTTGTGTTTGGGAATCGAACACTTTACGCACATCGAAAATTCAATTTTCGAAACATGCGTTGCATAAAATATTTTAATTCGACTGAATGAAAATGTAATTGGGACTGCCATTTTGAGTTGTATGAGGTTTTCTCCATAAACCAATTTTCCACAGTAGTTTTATTGCGCATTAACTAAAGATACTAAACGTATAAGTTAACTTCAAATTAAACAGCTAAATAAATCCACAGTCACGAAGTAGACTTTATTTGGTTGTAAAATACATTTAAGAACCGATCGATTAAATATTATTTCGTTGATTGATCAGTTTCCAAGATCAATTCTAGAAGCTAACGGTGCTCATCGAAGAATTTAACGAGTTGATGTGGTTTTCATGATCATTTCGCCAAATAAACGTGAGAACACATTCGGCCTTCGAAACAATTTCACGTTTTAAATACGTTAACAAACAAACGTTATCGGTTTTGTTGAATTGGGAATTCTGTTTAATTCAAGTTAGAAAATTAAAATTTTTACAAATTTACTGTGAAATATTACGATAAGTAGAAAAGCATGAGAAGGAAAATTGTAACATAATTCTTTCAGCTATTGTTATAAAAATTTGAAGAAAGTGAGGAGATATGCAGAGTTGTAACAAAGGAAACAATAGTGGCCAGGTGAAAATTCATAAAGAATTCAAACTTACTTCTTCGAGACATTTCTTGAGCATGACTGGTGGTAATCCATACTGGAAGGCACAAGAAGATCAGAATGTAAAAACACCAGGAAATCGGATGCAATAAATTTGATATCATTTTCACAGTTTAATTAGAAAACAGTGAAGACTGACTATAGTATTAGCCACGTTTTCATCACTAAAATATTCAGTCACTCCAATTCTCATTAACAAATCACTGTGACTAATTGCACGTTCTGTGTAATTGCCGCGCCTCGTGTGAATTCACCTGTAACTCTTATCAATTTGATAATGCAAAGTGATTTCTTATCTTCACACTAAAGTTCTTTAAACTATTGGAAGATATAACAATTCATAACAGAATTCATAGCGAACACTTTGCGTCATCGTAAGTCACTTGAATAAACACAACGAGTAAACTTGTAAAGTTAAAGTACAACAAAATGAATAAACACTGATTGGAAAATTCGATTTTAAATAGTTTTATTATCAAAAATGTTTGAATTTTATTTCGAACACGATACGTCAACTCCAACCGACAGTTGAGCTTTAACTGAACTGGTGAACTCAAGCTTGTCGCCTTCGAGCCGAAGTTGAATTTTCCTCTATTTTCCAGCATTTTCACTCTGTCACTTCATTCGTCAACAACTCAGCGCTTCTATGGTGAATTTTCAAATCACCCTGAACGAATGTTACGTGACTCTGTTGTAATTTGCATGAGAAAACACACGACAGTTCTTCACTCATCTAGGTTGTCATTTCGTGACTTACCGTCTTGAAATGTATAATAACAGTAAGTTCAGGTTCTCAGTACTACTGCAATAAACTTAATTGAACTAGTAGTACAACAAAAACCCCAAATTACATTTTAATATTCATTTTACAATAATAAAAACCGTTAAAACCTGACGGCGCTGCAAGGAGAAATGCTACAGAAAGCGTTGGGAAATAATCGCGCAAAAACTTACTAATATTACGTTGTCACTGTTTCCGGTAAATGTGACAATGTACAGTTTTGCTCAAAAGCTCATGTTGAATTAAAGCTTTGAAAGCATAGCCAGGAACCATTTTATTCAAGACAAACACCTTTTTAGCACATTTTAATGTTCTCAAATGAAGCACAAAGCTTTCGTTGCTCCTCTCACGCTCTCAGGATAGAATATCATCTTGGTGGCAGTTGAGATATGCAACTTTTGAGGAACTTGACTTTCTTGAAGTTTAAGGGTAATCATTTCACTTCGTAAACTCTTCGTATTTGTCGTAAACGTCGTATTTCGTAAAGTTTACGAAATTTCGTATTTCTCCCCATACAAAAAAGAATACGAAATTTCGTAAACTTTACGACGGTAAAAAGTGTCGTATCTGGCGTATTTCGTATTTCGTATATGCTGTCAGATGCCAGATTGTGAATAGATTCTTATTTTTATTTAAATATATTTTTGTAATAGTTAAGTTAATTATATTAAAAATACATTATTAAAAATTATAAGTTAAAACTAGATGATTTTACTTATTTGATCCAAAATTAATAGCTCGCAAACAGCTTTGTCGTGGAGTTTTAAAATTTTCTGCTTTTCAATGGTTTTGGGCATGTGTTAATTCAAAAAAGTTAATAAAATTAAACATTTTAATTTTGAAATGACAAATGACATAAAATATGACAGATATTTACAAAGTTTACGAAGAAAACAGTTTGGGGTGCTCGCATCAATTGTGTTTACGACATTTACGACGTTTACAACTTACGAAGTGAAATGAATTCCCTTATTGTTTTGCATGTAAAAGACGAAAAGTTTTGTGTGTATTAGTAGTTCTGACTAAATTGAGGATATAAGAATGTGTAAATTCAAATGTTATTTTGGCAAACTGGACATGCATGTAGGTAAGTAGTATATTAAATAGCTATCATGAAACTTGAATGATTATTATTATCGTTGATATAATTGAACTCTATTATTATTCTAATTATTTTTGCTTAAAATACATTCACTCTACCACTTCACTGGTATGTTTATTATTATAACTTGAAGTATTGCTTGCTGTTACTGTTAATAATACTATTACTATACTATCAATTCAAAATAATTAAACGAGCACCAGCACCCTAGACTGGAGGGCCAATGGAGGGCTCAGTCACGTAAGGATTCTGGTCGCGTGAGCATGGATCACGTTGAGTGCGAAAATTTTGTAAGGTTGTGTTTAAGGGAATAAATGAAAATGAATCTGATTTGAGTGATTTCCGTTGTGGTTTTGTTGCTTGAAAGGGCTGTGATCTATCTCATGTTCGCTATGATCAAGTGTCCTCGATTTAAAGTTTCTCACTGTCTCCTGGTGACTACGACTACTGGCCCATGTGCCAGTTGCTGGTGTGGAAATTATCACCACCTGAATAGGTAGACCTGATTCTCGCTAGTGGAGTATGACTTGATTTTATGTGAAGATGTTGCCGCCCCTGTCATTCACCACTTTAAACAACTATGAAATTGTAGAAAATTTTATTTATTCTGCGGTAAACTATGGTGGCTGTTCAGCTACACATCTCAAATTGGATCGCTCCGATCCGTATAAAAATGCCAAAAACTTCTAATGGTATATGACGGTCAGTACGTTTAGCTGAGAACTTCAGTTAACTTTTTCATAATTATTTGTGTGACGGAACTTTCGATGTAACTATTTAATAATCAGAAATCAATTAAGTATTGCATGAGCATTACAGAATCTTTAATAAGTAGGTAAATCGATAAATTTCTTGACAAACTTTTTAGGAAGCTTCAAATATGTTGTCCTCAACTTTCTTCTTTATGAATGTTTAAAAATTAATTTGCCAACAATGAAATAATTATGCAAAATTATGGTAGTTTGAATTTAAAATGTTTTATGGGAAGTATTTAATGAGACAAACAGTAGAGTCGTGGTTAGTATCAAGTTTAGTCTCAAAATGTCTTGGTCTCTTGGGGTCTTTGAGGAACCATCACACATTCAGTGGCTTGTGAAGTTTTTGAGTAATTTAATTTTGAGTTGATCATGATTGAAAGCTTTCAAAGTTTCATCATTTAATTGTATAGTACAAACATACTTCATAAGTCTTCGTGGCATCCTGGTTGTGTACAATTCTGATGATTTAACCAGCCTTAAAATGAGTTACATGGATGGAATCAGGGATACTGTTGACGATGGAAACAATTTTGCGGAGAACTTTGTTCTGCAGTGGATCAACGTGAAAGGACTTAGTAGCTCTGACTTTAATGAGCTTATGCTTAAAAATGCTGAACTGGGGACACAAGTATTGAGCCAAATAAATTTTGATTTTAAACAAGGATATCCATTGACTCCTCCTTACAGGGCTACATATCCTTGCTTAACAATTCCTTAAGATTTTTGGACAGTAAATACAATGCCACAGAAAGGTCAGTTGCCCGACAAATGGACAAGAAATTTTTATTTCTGACAGAATCCGAGGATCCAATAACTACATTACGGGGAAAACTGTTCGGCTGTAAGGCTTTTGGAATTATTTAAATTTCGACTTTATGAAAGTTGTGATGGTTTCTGGTTTCTGTTTTCAGGGTATCCATCACACTTGTTTGTTCAAGCAGTGGAAACTGAAGAAGTCAAGGAAGTACGCTTGTGGACACAAAGATTTGTTGGTATAGATAATTCTGACGATGCTGTCCTATTAGACGTGTTCTACGAGAACAGGACATTCCAGAAGAACGCAGATTTATATCCAGATAAATTCAAAAACATGCAAGGCCGTGCATTCAAGATTTCAACCACGACATACGTTCCATATGTGATTATAAAGAATGTGGTATGATTCCGTCCTTTGTATAAATTTTCTTGTTATGATCAAAAACTGAATCCTAGAAACCTGGTGAAGGTTTGGCGGATTCAATTAACACAACAGATAGAGACATCGTTTTAGAGGGTTATGAAGGTTCTCTCTTGCAATTGTTTTGTGAAATACGCAACTGTTCGTTGAAAGTTCAAGGCTGTAAGTAGGGAAATAGAAATGCCTTTGAATAATTTTTCAATTTCCAGATGGGTCCGATAACTTCGGGGGTGTATATGAAAATGGCTCCTCTGACGGCCTTATTGGAGCCGTATACAGAAAGGAGGTAGACTTTGGGATAAGTACCTTGTTTGCGTGGTTTGCTGATGTTTTTGATTTATCTCACATTATCGCGAAATCAGTGACTAAAATTTTGGTTCCAGCTCCTTCGTAAAGAGATGAAAATTTTTGATGGATAGTAACTAAAGGATTTCCTTATCTTTGCAGACGTTATCCGGAGTATCTGAGTATAATCTTGCCGTTCACACCATTTGTATGGCTATTCGTTATAATCAGCGTTATCTTGTCTTCAATAATATTTCATGTATTACGGACGCTTCTGGTAAAACTGAAGATTGAAGAAGACATAAAACCTCGGACTTACTCGCACTCATTTTTCCAAATAGTTGCGATTTATTTTCTACAGAGTATAGATACACAGTATGCTTCCTTGTTTTGTCCACAATCGAATTGTAAACTATTCGAATGTTTGCTTACGTTTTAGGTTTCAGCGATTCTCTGCACGATTATGTCTAGTCACATTAATACTATCTGCAATGATTCTAGAGAATACATACAGTGGAGCATTGAAGTCGTTTCTCACAATCCCCAAATACTATGATGCCGTTGACACTGCAACTAAATTTATAAAATCTGATTGGAAATGGGGTGCCCCACATGTAGCTTGGATCTATAGTTTGCAAGGGGCAGATAACTATAAAGATGTGGAAATAATCAAGAAGTTCGAAGCGCGAACTTATGAAGAATTGCGAAATCTATCTTTAACTAGGAATTACGGTATTGCTATTGAACAAGTGAACAGTAGAAGTTACATTTTTGGGACGTACGTTAAGGAGGATGCAGTACGTAATATGATAGTAAGTTTTTGGAAGATGCAAGGATTTCCGTGCGGCTCATGATATCCATTTTTCAGATCATTAAAGATGACGTCTACTTCGATTACTCTCGCGGAAACGCCCGGCGCGGATGGCCACTGATGGAAACTTTTAACACCATAGTGATGTGGATTGGCCAACACGGAATTTTAACTGCTCTAGAACAGAAGGTGATTGTGATATTATGTGAAAACAGAGAGAACTTCCATAACATCTCATTTACCTTTAGACAGTGCGCGATTACTTAGACACAAAAACAGTACAAGCGCTTACCTCCCTTAGAACTCATCAAACAAGTGACCCGGAACCAGTTGTCATGAACATATCGCATATTTCAAGCCAACTGTTCCTACTTTTTCTTGGCTGTCTTACCGCATCCGGTATTTTTGTCTGTGAGCTTTTGTGTTATCGTTTCCGGAAAAATCACAACCAAAAACAGGACCACCACAGACAATTGCACAAGGCTTCACGTATAACCCAATAGCCGTCATACTACCCAATTGAAAGATGACACCCAAATGGCGCCATTAATAAAATATTTGTTGTGGGCTGTACCTGCAAAAATAACTACCCAGTAGCACAGAAGGCAAATCAACTACTTTTTTGTTAATAATCTAATCGTTTGCGTTATCAGTTAAATGGATTGTTGTATCTGAATGACGTCGTACACTAAAACTAATTTGTTTTGATAATGGCGTTAAACACGTGCCAGTTGCTTCTTCCACCTTATTTCTGTGCTTTTTCAATTTAGGCAGGATTTGCAATTTACTTGTTACAACTTTAGAATTAGAAACATCGAGCAGCGCACAGCGCACAGTGCACTGCTTGCAGTAGTACGACTTACGAAGAATACAAAATTTTCTTTTCTCGTTTCGCCTCTATCTGAGAGTCAAGGGGAGATTTTGTAGTCACAACAAATTGAGTGATCTTGCAACGCAGAATTCTGTAGGTACATGTTAAATTAAACCTAATAATTTCCAACTTTTATCTAGAGGTTGTTGATCATGTTAGATATAAAAGTAAAATTGTAATCACAGATTCAATAAATTAGTGCAAAATAGAACCTTTATACAATCATTCTCTGATGGCCAGACCGATTTGTCAAATTTCTTCCCAAGTTAGTTAATGGTCTCCATGTGTTGTCAGGCAGAGATGAATATCCTCTTTATAACAAAACCAGCCAACCAATCACTGAGCGCAGCAAGTTCCCTTTTATATATAATATAATCCCAATGGAGCAGATAATGGCAATAATTAAAGCACATGCATCAAAAACCCTAATCCAATGGTGATCAAGACGAATGAGCATTGATTGAATTCGATACCGATTGGGAAACGAATGTTTTGTATGTAGAAAAATTATCAGTGGCCTATACACGATGTGATAAGGGACGATTAATAATTTTGTTAAAAAACGCCGAAAATATCGGCTCCTTTTTTATCATTAATTGAAATATGATTATCTATCTCTTTTGGAATTAGTGTCTTGATTTCATGTTTCGGGTTTTGCTGAAATTATATTTTGATAATCAATTTAGTTGACGATTCGATTTCATACGATTTGGTGTTTTGTGAAGTTGTTTTGATTGTTGTGAATAAAGTTAATTTGGAAAATGTGTTCTATTCGTAAGAAACCTGGATTTTCGATTGATGATATTTTGGAACAACAGAAATGTACTGATAACTCTGATCGTGTTTCTGGCAGTGACAGTTCTAACCACTCAAATGGAATTCTTCAGAAATACATTGCTTTGAAAGTCCAAGAAACTGGTCATTTTCCTCAGACTGATCTATTCCGTCCAGACCAGTTTGAATGCGAGCCCTTGTACAGTCAGACTCTTCCTTTTTATCAACACATGCTGAACTTGCAGAAGGCGTCACTTTGTCTTCCGATGACACTAGCAACATCTCCTGCTGGAACTCCTTACTCGGATGCATACTCCAGCACTTTAGAAGGCGGTAAGTCCTTCCTCTTGTAACACATAGGGACAAGCTACTAGTTCCCGGTCTAAGCATTTCTCATACAAGCTGCCGAAATTCCTGCCGGATCTCCATTAATGTTCTGAACTTTATCAAACAAAATAGGGTTTCTATATCATATATATCGAGTTCATCTTGTGACTTGTCCTAGACACGTATACGAGTTACATTTCTTGACATAGTTAGTCGTAGACAAAGTTAATCCTCTGGGGGTTATTATACACTACACGTCTGTGATTTAACATCAATATTTATAGTTTTTATATTACTAATAAAGAATGAACTGACTTACAATTGAAAATGTTGAAAATTATATGTATTAATTGAATTAATTTTTCAATTTTGTGCACTTCTTCGCAATTATTTTGGAATACAAAACACTTCGAAATTTAATATCAAAAGTATTATATGCATATGTATGTATTTATATTTGTAATACAACGAAGAACTATTTCCTTTTTGTTTTATAACGATTGGTTAGTAACTGTTTTAGCTGCAGTTTTCGCAAGTCGAAAAAATTTTGTTTCGAGAAAACTGTGATTAAATGAATTGCCATTTATGCGGGCGACCTACGGGAGTTGGTTTCGTTTGTGGGTGATAGCTTGCAAAACAAGAAGAATTTCATTTTGAAACTTTGACACTATCGAAGTTAATATTATTGCTAATAATTTATGTGATCTTGTAATCTTATTGTGATTTTCCCCTCAAAATGATCCTTTCTAGTATCCTCTTAAACTACACTATTTTTGAAGCCATAACATACGTAATTGGATATTCATGCATAAAATTATATTAGCGATAGAGGTAATGGTTTTATAAGAAGTTATGTGGGCAGACTGCAAGCTGAAAAACGTCACAATTTGTGACTACTTCTGAACTCCTGGAAAAAGGCAGTTAATTGAAAGTACTCCTATTAAATGCTATCGAAAGATTGATTAATTGTTATTATTAGTAAAAAAACCTCAACATGTTTCAATATGATTACGTTATTCAACTTGAATTCATGATCGTTTGAAAATTAAATAAACACATAATCACTGAAATCGATTCTGTTATCAGAAATCGTTGAGTCGTTTGTTCTCAATCGCAACTACCCAAAATTAAATCATGATTGATGATTATTAGATCCACATTAGACTGCACAATGCCAATATTATTCCCTCAAAAACACTTTTTTCCAGCCAAGTGTAGTCAAGCAATCACTTTCATATAGACTCATTGAGATAATTGATATATTTTGTCATCGTTTTAAATAATTTTCAATTCAACTGTCTGGATATATTTACCTCGAGTGTGATTATTTGATTTACTAATGGATTTCAAGGGATTTACTCTAATACCCTCGGCGCCAGTCTTTGATTTGCTACGTTTGTTACACGCGTATTATAGAAACACTTACATACATGAATTTTTATAATTTCAAATTGCAAATTAAAATTTAACGGAAATGATTGAATTTTTTACCAAATTTCTGTGCGCAAAATGCGTTGGAGTTTCCATAAATTCAAACATTCTAGCGGCAAACATCAAAAGGACGGAATTCTAACAATAAAACCTCAATCAATTATGCTATAAATTATTTTGTATGAATAGTTACAACAAACGATACGAATTCATATAATGAATTTTGGGGAAAATCGGCTTTTCCCATCATAAAAAATAAATTTGATTGTGAATTTATTACCGGATAAAAGTGTAAACGATTTGCAGTTTGATAGAATTTCTGAATCATTTCTAAAATCAATTTTCGGTTAATCACAGTTCCAACACAAAATTTTTGATCAAGGTGTAATAATTCATATATGTTTGCAGTGCATTGACGAAATCAATTAAGGTACGAAATAACGTATAGTTTGATTACGAATAAATCGCGCAAAACTTCAAACACATTGTATAAGAAAATATTCGCTGAATTATCGAAAAAATTCGTTGGTGATTAATTTTGATTGATGATGTATACAGCAATTTATTAGAATCGTCAATTATTTACACATGCAGGCATCTTATCTGTTTGTAATAAATGCGGTAATGTCACCAAAATGTATTGCTAACCAAACTCAAGGAAGTTCTTTCTTTTCAATTTCAACTGATTGCAATATAAAATTGTCCTTATTTCCTTGTTACAGCAAATGCCTACATGCCGTTCTACCACCAGCCATACACAGGATACTACTTTCCGCCATACGGATCCAAACGCAAGGGAGGTCAAATACGCTTCACTCCTCAACAAACAAAAAGTCTAGAAGGACGCTTTTCATCCTCGAAGTATTTGTCCCCAGAAGACAGACGACACTTGGCAGCCCAGCTGAAGTTAAGTGATAGACAGGTGAAGACTTGGTTTCAAAACCGCCGAGCTAAATGGCGTCGATCACATCACGGTCTCACCTTGCCGGAATCACCACCTGAGAACCATTCCCGTCTCACTTTGCTAGAATCACTTCCTGAGAATGGAGTCACTGATAGTTCCACGGTCACCAGTTCTCACAATTTATAACAAATGTATGTATATATTTCAATAAGCGTTTTTAGTGTTTATGAACATGTTACCTTCATACTATCTTGTAGACTATGACTTACATAATTTAAGACAATCACTAGATATTAAGCTTAACTTGTTGAATCCCTGTTAGAGTTGGTAAATAAACTTTAAGCCATTTAATATGCAAAATACACTGCAAACAAATCAATTTCTGGTGTGCTTTTGATTTTCATTGAATTCTTTATAAGACATTCGAGTTGTAGAATGTACAATATGTACTACTATACTTTCCATGATAATGTCTTTTGACTTTTCTCTTTTCTGTGACTACCAATGGTCACTAGTTCGTGGCGATCTCACGTCTGTGTTAGGTTTACCAAGAGTGTGGTGGAACTGGTTTTCTTGATTCGGATTCGTCTAAACAATTTTAAGGGTTGCAAATACATTTATTTAATTTGAGAATACGTGAATGACAAAATATAATTTGAAATATTTGCGGGACGAAAAGTTTAAATAATCAATTGCGATTAAGTTTCATGAATTTAATTGTAAGTTCACAGATGAAAACGAGAGTAGCTGTCACGTATCCTGCAACTAGAATCACCAAGGATCCTGACACATGATTCAGATTTAAGGTTTTGGGTAAAGATTTAACGGTTCTTGTTGTTGCGAGTCTCTTGAGTCCTTGTTGTGTTCGCCGGTTCATGTTGCGGGCAACGCTCTAAAAAATATTTGTTGTTATTGCAATAAAACTTCAAGATAAATTCCAAACTCCGCACTCTCCTCTCAAAGGCATCCAGAATTCCATGCTCCGTTGTGCGGAAGATGATCGAGTTGACTCCAGACATCAGGGGCCAACCTTTCACGGAGTATATGTACGTGAACTCGTAGTACAGTGCGTGCCGAAGCATCTGCAATTAAGAGCTATACTAATTGAGGACAATATTCCTAGTTCCTTACAATGAACTTCTCAAGTGCGTCATATCTGACATAGTTTCCGTAGGTGTAACTTCCTTTCTGTAGCTTCCGGATAGGCAGAGCATAGGCTCGGCTGTGTAGGCTTATATTCCGCAACTCATCCGCAGAGCGTAATTCGAATTTCTTCAAAATCTTCAGGTCATAATCGTTTTGTGACTTTCGGATTGTGTGAGTCCAAAGTTCCGTGGTTCCAGCCCATTTCAAGTCACTGCTTACGAATTTCCTCCCCGTGTTGATCGGATTCAAACGCTTTGGGACTGTTAGAAGGGACTTGAGTGCTCCACTGTAGGAGTTGTCAATGACTATTCCACACAGTAGGAATGTAGCTAAACAAAGACGAACACTGAAGGTCTTAAATCTAAATAGGAAATAATTTAACATGAACAATAATCTTCTATCAAATCTACCTCTGTTGACTGTAAGATTGTTGAACGAAAATGATGAAAACCTCTAAGGAGGTAAAAGTAAAACTTTGATGATTCTCCTTTGGAACAATCGCCCAGGATATCAGTTTCATTTTCAGCCAGAAGTACCCACAAGTACATGCAACAATAGTGACTAGAACGCAGATCCAGACTTCGTTGTCGAATGGAAGTGACAGCGTTAGATACACGGGGTAACGTCTAGAAATTACAGTGTAAGTAGAAAGGAGATGCCATAGTCTGACTTTACCCTGGACGTGGAGTCAATAGTGTCACAGAAAACTGTGTGATGCTGTGAGACTTGTCGAAGTATCCATAATACCCCTTATAGAGAGACCCTACACTGACATCCACGTGCTTCTTGTACAGCGCTCCAATGGATCCCGTGGAATACCCGGTTTTGTAGATCCCACCCCAGCCATCAATTCCGACTGTGAGAGAGTTGGATTTATATCAAAACTCATGATGTCTCTAGAAATCACCTACACGATGCTATCTTCAGGCTGCAGTTCCGGATGACACAAAAGTCTCTTAGGATTGCTGCCTCGATTCCATGGAACAGAACTGATTTGTCGTCTCGTCCAATACCATCCACGTTTCCTTTTCCAGGTTCCTGTAAATGATTCAATAAAACAGAAAATTGTAGTATGACATCTTCTACTTACAACATTGACGACCACAACAAATGGAACACATTCCGTCACAGACACATTCACCGGAAGTCCCATCAAATTCCTCACTTTATCCGGATACAGATTGGCGTTCATTTTGAATGTCTCACTCGCAAAATAAAAGACGTCCAGTAACATGGGACTGTTAAAATTCGTGAGTCCTACAGACTTTTGCGTCCAAAACTCCGCTCGACCATTATCCTTGATTGAAACAAACAAGTGTGTGGGATAAACTGAAAGAACGTGGGAATGTGAATTTGAAAAAGTAAACGAGGTAAAATCTTACAACGTAAAGCCGGATTTATCAAAACTGTTTGAGGATCTTCCTCTTCAGACACGATCAGGATGTTTCTATCCAATTGACGAACTACAGAACGCTGTGTGACTTCGTACTTCGTGGAGATAAACTTATCAGTGTCTTCCAGTAGCACTATGTATCCCTAGAATGGTGTGAAACTTCAAGAATTACCACGATTCAATCATGAGGTTTCTTTTTAACCTGTGCCCCAAGATCTGCATCACGAAGCATTGTATCAAAGAATTCTTCGTCACTCAAGTTGGCAACATTGATCCAAAAGGATGAGAATGGCTCCGGCGACATGTTATTAGCCAAAATTTGCGAAATGCCTGACAAACAGTCATGTTTGTTGGGTGTTAAATTCGATGAATTGTAAATCACCATGATCCCGTTTATTTTAACGAAGTAAGTACCAACTGAAAGAAAATTAAATTTATTAAACGTTTCTTCTTCAAAATTGTTTCATTCGATTTACTTATGTACTTAATGAGATTAAGTAAAGAACTCGATCCTTGCAAGCTTATCATCCTGCAGCGTCGAGTGAACTAAATCCTTCGAGTGTTGTGACAAATACACCACATTTGTCAGTTTCATTTGGTTAATTCCACTAAAAGCAACTTAATTAGGTGAAAATCATTTTCCCCAATTGCTTTATAGCGACCGATAGAATTGAGAATTACCAAGAAATTGGAGCAGGAAACGGAGATTTGGAAAATTCCGGTCAATAAAATTCCATTATCTTCTGACATCGACAATTCTTTGAACTTTCTTGCTTTGATTTAAAACAAAAAACTTGCGCAATTACAACAGTTGGCGCCTCAATGTTTTGTTTACATTCTCCATATGATCCTCCACATGATCAAGAAGCCAAGAAGAAAAATTTCAAAAAATTCGATTTAATATTTGTAACGATTGTCTCACAAGTATAAATTTAAAACAAAACAAATTTTTGGATGCCACCCAATCTGTCCGGGTTCAGGATGAAATCCATTAACAGTTTGTTTTCATTATGCAAATCCACTTGAGCACTTTCCCTTTCACAAGGCTGTCCCGTCATATGGCTATATTCGACAGAAGATATTGATTGCAGCGTTTTCAGATACAATATGTTTTAGAAACACATTTTCATCTGAATGTGAAACACATCAAAACAAATATGACATCCTAATGTGGTACATGACACCTCTAATGCCATGTCAGATGAGATTCTATGATGAGCTCTTGGCGCATTTACCGCAATGCCAAACGCCAGCTAATAAATATCGTATTACATTTTGGTCCGAGTATTGTAGATGTACCAAAAATCAAAAATTCAATTTTCAATATGTTGCCCATCAAAGTTTCTTTCGAACGTGGAAAATCTATGTTTAGGAAAATCTCCGGATTGAATACATTTCAATAATGGGCGGAGAAACACTTCTGTATCCAGTAGCAGTGAGGAAAATCGGTAAAATTGGCCACTCCCTTTATGTATCTCTTTCGGCCAGCATCCAGTCAGAAGCACAGGATCGAAATAAGGATTTTCTCGAAACATATTTTCCCTTGTAACGTTTGTCGGGAAAATTTTAGTTTCCAATTCAGTTTGAATTTTCCGGTCGAAGACGTTTTGTCGTTGTCGTGTGGTTAACATCGGTTTGAAAATGTTACCAACTGCAAGTGTATCTGCAAATGGTGGTACTAGTGGTAGTGGTAGTGGTGGTGGTGGTTTGAACAGTTCAAAATGTCCTGAAGGCTCAGTGAAAAGTAGTGCGAATTTAAAATCACTTAATCCACGAATACCGAAATGTGCAAGATGTCGAAATCACGGTGTAATTTCTGGATTACGCGGACATAAAAAGCACTGCACCTACAGAAACTGCAGATGTCCTAAATGTGAATTGATTCATGAACGTCAAAGGATAATGGCTGCTCAGGTAAGCGTTCGTTCATGATTCCTTCTGTGATATATGGCAATGAAATCGGATATAAAACAAACCTTGGGATTCATAATTCAATTTCAAACATTACTTCAGGAAATCCGATCGAAGACAAACAAATTTCTGCTCAAACTGGAAAAGGATATCTTATTGAAATAAAAACAAGTTGTATCCTGAATTAGATTAGCACACCCTCTATTTGTATTGGGTACAGAACTCGGATTCGGTTCATTAACACTTGAGTAAACATTACCAGATTTCGTGATATAAATTCTTGGTCAACTTCACCACCATTGTCCTGCAGGCTATTTATGTGACTAATTTTTATAAATAACTTTCGTTTCCTTTCGTCATTCTTTCTGTAACTTCTGAAACTTTCAACACGATTGTGTATCTTAAATGAATATTAATTCATTGTAAATATGTATAAGAAAAGAAGTGAACGTTTCTCCAGATCCAGAGACAATGTGTCCCAAGGGATTTCTACAAATTTCTTTTTTGTGTAGGTTGCATTGAAACGTCAACAAGCTGTTGAAGATGCAATCGCCCTTAGACTGGCATCGAACGAGACAGGAACTGCTCTTGATAGTTTACCGCCAGGGAAGATATTCGGAATGAATGTAACAGAACCATGCAACACTCCACCATCAGCTCCACTCTCACCGACACCGTCGGAGAAGGATTCAATTAAATCAAGTAATAATCAAAATAAAAACTACTTACGATTGTTTTCATTTCAATATCCGTTCAATTAACCCTTCTAGATTCATCGAATTCATCATCATTGACAACTGTATCTCAAAGTGCTATCGATATGTTGGCACAATTGTTCCCTCACCGGAAGCGTTCTGTCCTAGAACTCGTTCTGAAACGTTGTGATCTGGATTTGCTACGTGCTATTGAGCAATGCGGCCCTAAACCTAGTGCTTTCCGGCCACCAGCAACGCAGGTAAATAAACATGAAGTTGATATTAGAATAATACAAGTAGATGTACTAAATGCATACTAACTTCAAATGCAACGAAACGTTTTGTATCTCAAAACTAAGATTAAATCCGGCACAGCTTGTGTTTATTTATGTTTGAGTGACACTAAGAAAACAAATGATGAATAAATCCATTAGGGCGATTGGATAAAGATTGCCTTCAAGAAACACTTGGTAATTAGATTCTAATTTTGGTGTTAGAGATCAAAGAATTTCTTTGCGCTTGAAAAGTGTGCCGCAACTTTGTAATTTCTATACAAAAAAAATAATAAATTTTAATCCTTTCAGACTTTACCTCCTCCACTTCCAACAACGAACCAATCACAACCACATTATGCACCTCTTATCGCTTATCCGAAATGGCTACTTCCGATGTCCATTCCAGTCACAATGGGTCACTTGCCGAATCTAGCCCCACGCTGTACACTTCCCAATTGCCCTTGCATGGATGCATACCAAATTAATTAAATTATTTTAGTGTTAACTACAGCATTATGTTGATCAGTTTTAGTGCAATACTATATGAAATATCTAGGATTAGTTCGTGTACATATAACACTTGTGCTACCAATTAAAGTGTTACATATTCCACATGATGTTTTGATTTTTTAACTTCGTAATCGAAAATTCTTCTTAAAAATATGAAAAAGTTTAAAGAATTTTCATATCTAAACCAGACAACGTATCAGTTTTTGGCAAAAAGATCCTTACTATGTAAGGCTTTAACAATTTTTGCAGGTGTTTTTGAGAAACTTTAAAGACAAAATGGCGACTACTCCGCATCTCTTTTTCATTTCTACTGAATATCCGAACCAATAATTTCTGCAATTTGCAAATAGTAGTTACAGATTTACGAGGGGTTTTACTTTTATGTTGAGTTCTTGAACAACGGCGGGCTATTTTAAATAAAAATTTTAAATACAGTAAGTCCCCGATCTTACGCGTAAGATGTATTCGCGTTAGTCGGGTTATAAAAATGTAATAACAAACAGGCACTCCGTGGATAAGAAATAAATGCATAACACAATGTAGCTATGCGTTGGTTCCGTGCAAAAATTCACTAGTGTGGCGACAGACAATCGATAATCGAGAGTTGTGTGACGCTCAAACAAAAGACGAATCGACGAGTTTTGAAAGTCGCGTAACTCCGGGTTCGCGTAAATCGAGGCATTGCTGTACAAAAATTGATGTTGTAAATTTTCTACGTTCTTCAATGATGAAAGTAGTTCTGGATATACAAACTAAATTTGTTCCCAATTGCTTTTAAATTTTCACAACTTATTGAACTTCTTTGGGTATAAAATTTTGAGCTATTATTTTTATTCTGGAGCTGTCTAAAATGAGAAATTTTTCCACTTTTACATGATATAGGGAGGTAAGTCTTCGATTTAAATATTTTTAAGATGTTAATTTAAGCTTAATTAGTAAAAATCAAAAAATTCTGAAAAACTTGAAACAATTATAAGGTTATGAAAGGCGTACTGCTGTTGCAGTGTTTGGAATCTTTTCTTAGACCACCAAATACACGAATCACCGAATGCAGAAACCATTCCTTCGAGTTTGTCTTGCTGCTGAGCAACATCAGCAACATGTAAGCACTTGTACTCGGATGTTGATAACCATCCAGCGGTTTGAGTATGAGGTGGAAGTCAATTAAAATCAAATGGCGGGTCTTTTGAAAAACAAGAAAATATTAAAATAAAATTAAAAATTAATTGCACCGATTAATTAATAACCAATCGAACTTGTCAATGAAGGAAAATTGTAGCAAGAATGTTCATCGACTTCAGTCATGTTATAGAGTAGCTGTAATTTCGTTGTTTTACAACAAAAAATAAACTCGAAATTGTCTAAAGACCAGTTTTGCAAGCAGAGCACAAGTTGCAATTGCAGTTGTCGTTGGAAAATCAAAAATGTAATTTAAAATTTTCCCTTTAGCAAATTTCTTCTGCAGAAACATGGAATTTATCCATCGTTGGTACTGCGTGAATGTGACGAGGTGAGATTTTGTTCCGTGGGCAAAGAATTACCGTGCGAAACTGGCTACTGTAATCGGACGTTGGAGCTAAAGATGGTCGTATGACCACATCTTGATGATCTCTGAAACCTAGCATCGGTTGATTGTCTAAGAAAACCACTGAAATTTCCTTACAATTGTTCCCTTGACATCTCAGTGATCAAATGACAACACGTCACGATATTTCAAAAATTGTTTGTCAATTCAATTTGTGCCAAACGGAATTCCATGTTCGTCATGTATTCGGCATAAATATTTTCAATTCCCTAAAACTTGAAATTGTTTACTGAAAAACAACAATAACATGAAAACATAATTATGTAACAATTTTCGCCAACTCGCAGCGAGTTCAATGACACAGCGAACATAACGAAATCGAATGTGAATTTTAGTGCAAAGCATAATTAAGCGATTTCAAATTAATTTCTAATAAATCATTGTCATGTTGAGTTGGGTTTTGTCACTGGAAAAGTGTTATTAACCTTTTCTGGTTTGTTTGTTTAAACTTTACTTTTTCTAAACCATTGAAATTTTTAATTATTTGTCATTTTCCAACATGAAGTCACGCTTTCATTCATGGTGGGCTTGTTGAGTTGAATTGAAGTCGTTTCAAGTTGAATTCATCAAAATTGAAATTGGAAATGAAATTGAAAACTTTCCGAATTTTCTCGTGAATTTCTGCAATCATTATACTTCATTGCGTCATTGCGCAGACGAAATTATTTTAATTTGTTTCCGGTGATTCACAACGAATTGATAACGCCGCGATTTCATAAGATCAATTTCTTAAGAATTTAATTGAGTGATGGTTTTGTCACTATTCTCTTAGTGACTTGCACTAAAAATAAAAACAAATACATACTTGTAATGACAACATTCGATTAAAATTTGTTTTCAACTATTCGAACAATCTTTCTGTGACGATATTTGCATTTCGCGCGGTGAGTTTTCTTCTACGAATTAAACTTGAGGGAACTATGCTTGATAGTCGAAGCCATTAACATTATAAATATATGAAAATGCAAACTTCAGTTCTCTTCGGATCCAAAATCTAGCACTACAGAATTCATAAAAATGTGACAATACAAACTCTTCTTTATTTAAATTAACTTTAATAATACAAAGAACAAAGAATACTGAAGGAAGATAGAATTGTGCGGAAGGCTTCATGTAAAAGACTAACTGACTGACTGATCGAGGGCCGAAGGGTCGACCGAAAACTAATAAGAACGCGTCGGTTGTTGTTTCGATCGCATCACTTTCAAGGTTGAACGAAATGTAGTAACTTATATACTGAAGTGTTATACTAGTAACTTTTATGCAAAATGACCATAAGTGTTATAAAATTACTACAAAAACAATTTTTCAAATTCACTGAATTGGAGTTGGTAAATTTAGCGAACGAACTAATAGCTACAGGAAGGGAAGATGAACACAAAATTTAAAGTCGAAATTTTGTTAACTGTTGTAAAGCTGAAGTTGGCATTATTATGGTTTGTTTTTAATGAAACCCAGTTTGTTATGGTTGATTGCTGTTTCTGTATCACGTCTCTCGTGGTTGAACTCTAACTGGCTCTTTTAGATTAGTCCTTCGTATTTTCAAGTACCCTGAAGCCACACATCCTCATCTCTGAAATAAATAGATTATTTGTAATTGGAAATTCATGAATCGCTTCATAACACTATGTGGAATCAGATTTTGCTTGTGTTTCCTACTGGTAATATTCCTTATTTATTATTTGGGATATTCATTTCTTAAACTTCAAATCAGGCCAGGATGATGTTAATTTTTTAATGACATAAAAAACGAAAACCGACCTACTTCCGGAATCAATTTTATGCACGATTTAATGTCTCGCTTCCAGTTTGTTGTTTTGTTTCAAGTTTCTTGCATGCAAATTACTTAATTTAAGTATTTTTTAAGACTAGGAAAACAACAATGAAACGGTTCTCATTAAAAGCGCGACACTTCAAGTTATGAACAAATTCCGTTTTGTTGTTTATGTAACACACACACTGAACTTGTTTGTTGTTTACAGAAAGTGCGCATTCTTCAGACATGTTCCGGGCTAAATCCCAGCAACGTGACATAGCCCATGAAGTTGCTCAAGCCGGCCGGCACTCCTACCCGTCAATGACTAGTACGGTTAAATGAATTGTTGCAATAATATTTTGTAACACGATGATGATGTTTCGGAATTGAGGGAAAATAGATCAGAAAACGAGAAAATTATTATTTTTGGACGACTCAAATAAGTTTTTTACCAACCGAACTGGGTCACAGTCTGAATTGAATTAGTGTGCATTTAGTGTAGCAATAACTTAACAAAGGCGTTTCATGCATTTCGGACGACCTCGTGCTTAATGGGTAAAGTATATAACCCTTTTTGCTTCGAGATTGATTTAATGATTTTTGGCAGATTAGTCAGACAACACGGTTTTGAATTTCAACGTGTTTATAACAATTTCAAGGTATTCACTGTTATGAGTCACGAAACGGAAGTATTTTAAATAAAATTGGGCAAGTGTGAGTCGGACCCGCGTACAAAAAAAAATTATTCTTTGTTGTCATAGCGGCCATAATAGTATACACTTTGTGAAAATACCTACAATGGTTCAAGAGATCCATCTGACAGACAGACGGATGGACAGCGAAGTCATATTAATAGGTACACTTACGGAGAAAAGTCAAAATCAAACACAATTGAGGTACAACCTCGGCGTTTGTTGAGTGAGCTTTAAGTAACACTTGATTTGTTTTGTCAAACCCTTTATCAGAAGGGTAACCTTGAATATGTTCCTTATGATATCGGCAAGACACAAATTAAGGACATTTAGTTACGATAACCGATTCCTGGAGGTTAGAAAACTGTGGATTGGACGGCTAGATAAAAAGTTCTTTTATCAATAAAGCAATTTTCGTCAACAAATGACGATTATGGGAATTTCGAAATTAATCTATCTCAGCCCATAAGAGACAATTCACCGATTAAGTATTAATTGCGATTTAAGTTATTCTGGATTTGAGCTGCTATTAATCGAAAGCAGACAAGAACTTTCACCTTTTTCTGATACTTTTGAAGTTATCATTTTTATTGCGTTTTACAAAGGAAATACGGGAAAAATTCCACAATTGACTTGGTTATCTTATCATTTCTCGTAAAATATGCGAAATATTCGGGTTTTATCAAGTACCTCCTCGAGAGCAGTTAATCAGAGGTCATTATGATTTACCATGAGCTCCATCAGTTGTATTGTTCTATTACGCCAAATCGTTTTCTGCTACAAGAGTTTGGCTACTCACAATTTCCTCAAACAAACAAAGAAATAAATTTCATGATGATTTCATTACCGACATTTTAAAAGCAAAGTACATAAAATTATTCACCTTTTCACAAAGAAACTTTGATAGCCACATATAATACGCGAATACCTCACGGAGTCACGTTCGAAACGGAATAAAATTAAGACACTTTATGACTTTTCCGCATTCTGGTCGTATTTTTATCAATTACAGTACATTCATATACAATGTATTTTGTCCTGCTGAAACCGTAGTTGACACGCTGCACGATAACACTTTGCAATTAAATGTTGTCACACATAATCAACCTGTCTTATGTACATTTCCGCACTTTGTTGCACTCTTAAAGTGTCATGGACGCGAATTAATGGTCGACGACAATTGACAGGTTTATTATTATTTTCCTAATTTCCAAAATTTTAGTGTTACTTCAATGTTTAAAAGTGTTTTATCGGTATTGACATGCGAATAACCAGAACAAACAGTAATCCTAAAATAACTCTTTCTATACAAGACTAAACCGAAACATGAAAATTGCTTTAAAGCTATCTTAACATTTATAATATCTCTCCACTTTGAAGAAGTCCTTGTTGTGATTAAGTACTTGCATGGCGGTTTAATATGATCGTTGAACATGAAGATAATCCAACGTAACTCAGTCGTTAGCTCTCACGGTAACTCAGATAAAAGATACAGATAGAAGCTATAGCTAGCTAAGCTACATATAAAAGCTACACGTTAAAGCTCCGCATAGAAACTACAGATAGAAACAACAGATATGTGCTGCAGATACATAGAAGCTAGTACAGATAGATGCTATAGATTGCGCATTTGTAGATCTGTAGCTGTGGTTAAGTGTTCATTCAAGACCATAGTTTCTTTTCAAACAAATGGTTGAGATCTAAGCTGCATCGAAAATTCCAGCATAGACACATAGTACATACTTCATACAAAACTTAGCAAAGCTATCAAGTTGTTTGGTTACGGTTCCCATGTTCCTTCTCGTTTCTTCATCCAATTGGATGAGAATGATAACTGTGTGATGAAAATAGTTATTCGATACACATTTTTGAATTTTCGGTTTGTTGCGAAAGTTTCATTTCAGGACTTCATTTCCAAAAAGTTTCTTTCACTGGCCTTAAATGATTTTATCCAAACATGTGTTAAACAAACGTCAAATAATTTTCTCCAAATTCGAAAAATCGTTAATTCATAAATAAACAAAATAGAGAAATTCCAGTGAGCCATGGCATAGTTGACAGAAGTTATTAGCGCTTGTATTTTTGAAAAACTAAAAAATAAAAACTCGAAAAATCGCTAACTTAAGTTTGTGCAAATGTTTTTTATTTGCAATTCATTTGCTCTTGTCTTCTTCAACGTTTTTACCTAATCTCTACACTTTAGAAATTATAAACAAACACGTATTTATATTTGTGTATCACTTTATGAAGCTAATCAGATAAAAAGAAGGAATGAACGTGAAATTACCTTTCCACGTGAAAGCAGTTAATTGAACGGCATTAAAAGTTATCGCATTTCAGCTTCAAAGTTAATTTTAGAGTTTATTACAAAATTCATGATGTATGAACATAAATATTTATAAAAACAGAATTTACGTAATTATAGGCTAAAAAAGGAATCATTCCTGGTGGAATACTATAGACGTATACCAATAACCAGTTCAGCTTTCCATTGCACCAGACAAACAAGTCTTAATTGACTTAACCTTTAACCTCTGGTCGACTTTAACTCAGTTTATTACCTTCCATGGGTTGGAGTTTCTCGAAGCATGTTGCTACAAGTAGAAGTTGAGACTTTTAGAAAGATAAGTTTATACAAAACTTATAAATTTATAAATTAAAGAGTTATAAACACGCAATTTCAACGTCACAGTCGTTGCAGAAAAGTCACTGCCACCTGGCGAATTTTATATCCTGTTACAATTTCAAAGGTTTATAAGAAATTCTGTTAGTCAAAACAAACCGATTTGATAGATTGGTTCACAAACAAATACTAATAAAATAATGTTCGTACTGTTCTACCAAATACATACGTACTGCACCGGCTGAGCATTGAGTAGTGCAAAGGTAAATTCGCTAGGCGCCATTTTGTTTGTGAATGGCAAGTGAATGCGGAAATTGAAGTGCCAGTTGACTCTTCTACTCTTCTCTCCTGATTTCACTGTTTTGATTGGGAGACCTACAAAATTAATGCCTGTGTTTTATTAGTCATTGAATTGAAATTTATTCAGGATTCCTGTTTAAAACTCGTGGAAAAGGTCCTGAACAGGACAAATTTGAAAATGAAAGTATCTAATAAAAGACAAAAACAAAATTTAAACAACGCAATAAGTTTCACAGCCAAATATCCTTGAAACACGTTTCTGCAGTTCAGCATAGAACATACGACGTAGTATGTAAGGATACACTTTAAGAGGACATCAACCACACCCCCTTGAAACGAATGCCAGCAGCAGAAAGCAGCAAAATCTAGTATAAAAGCCAGGGATATATTCGGCTTGGCTTGGCTTCATTCCAGACGGGGTTTGGTGAAATCATGTTGCCCCCCATGACCTTGAACTAAACACGTTTTAAGGACGAAAAGGAAGAACTCCATCGAAAGTGGAATTGCGTTTTTGCGAAATCTTCTATGATTGTCTGAAAGCTTTATCATAGAAATGAATGGGGACTGCTTGGGGGTAGAAATTGTTTGTTGGGCTTGGAACGAAAACGCTTCTCAGACATGCGTGTGAAAAATGTAAACGCACGGTTCGAAGGACATGAAGGATCATGATTCTACACAAATTCATTGTAGTAGAAAAGGTACGTCGATTCGGGAACAGTTTTCATTCAGTTGTGTTGTCGGCGAAAGTGACAGCAACGTTATGTTTTCCACGTGTTTCCGGTTAATTTTGCGTCAATCAATTTCTGTGTGAATTTGTTCATTTTATAAATGAAATTTTCAAAAATGTTTAAATGTATTTATTACCGATTCAATTTCCGCGATGAAATTCTCAATCTCATTAAGCAATATTACATGATAAGTAGCTACAGAAACTGCCAAAAACCGTCCGTGTGTTCGATATCCACACGACACGATTCGATGTTGTTTGCCTGTGAGAATTTAATGGTTGTAATGTAAACTTTGAAGTGTTGTTGAACTAATTTTTTTATTTTATGGTACTCGTAATATGAAAATCTGAAACGCAATAATACGAAAACGTAACCTAATCACAGCTGATAGAATCGCAAATTTTGGAATCATGAACACAAAAGGTGAGTTGTCTAAAATCCATTAAAACAATATTTTCATTTAAAGCTCGGAAAGTGCGAATTGACTTTGTCGAGATGTGAGAAGGTGAAATTCACGAAAATTCGCGTATTTTTGCGACTTTTTAACAATTGTTAGCGAAAAATTTTGTTATTGTTGGGCATTTTAGAGGTTTTATTTTATATTTTTCTGAATTATTAATTTCTCTCGAAAGTCAATTTAATCAAAATTCATATGGAAGGCTGTTTAAATTTGTGCTGGGTATTTTCCATTGCTAAAACAGCAAGTTTCCGTCTGACTTTTGTCTGATATAATTCTGTCTGAGTTTGTCATTCAATAAATAATTTTTTTCAAGATTGTTTTTCACGATTAAACGGACATCTTCATCGTTGCACGTACTACAAATTGCGATTTCGTACTCTATATTTGTTCCAAATTGAATGAAATCTGCTACACCCACGGTAAGGAACTGTAGCCAAATTGTATCACGATATCCATTATCATTTTAACCATTCCAAACAATTGCTGAAAGTCTCTACCCTTTGCCATCATTCACATAATATCTACAGGAATTTGTTTAGAAAAACTTCATAATGCACGTATGTAAATCATATTACAGTAGAACCTGTTTTATCCGTCAGGCACGGGACCAGAGGCGTGACAGTTAATGGAAAAGTTCTAAAAAGAATGACTTGAATCCAGATTTTGAGGAAAGGAATGCATTCACAAACAACAAACTTACCGAAAGATATGTTTAGTTACGAATTGATAATTTTATACATATGTGGGAACATGGAAGGAAAAGAAAATGTGCTCGTGATAACTAAGTGGTCAGAGCATCAGCCCGTAAAGCTGAGGCTGGTAGATGCTCTTTGACATATCTATATGACGAATAACAATCAAAAGAAATGTTCAATGTAGACATACATTTCGTTGACGGAAAAAAGAGGTTCTACTGTATATTTAAATTTATGTTTTTTTGTAGAAATTTATCTATAAAAATAAAATTTTCATTTTTGAATTTAAAAAATTTTCCTTGAAAATTCCAAAATGAAACAAGTCAGAATATTGAATATTCGTAAATTTATTGTTAATTTCCCTGAAAGCACACCACAAAATTGATATCCATGCTCATGCACATACAAAAGTTTATTTATCTTGTTATCCTGTTTGGTTATACACTGCTCATTCCATTTATTGTAGCAACGTGACTCTCGAATATGCTAATGTGTTCCAAAGTTGGATTTATTTGGAAATTCAACGTAATTTCCCCGGCACTGTTCATGTTAAAGCTTTAAATGTTTTGAAGGATGATAAATTTTACGTGAAATTATTTAAGGACATGGAAGAGTACATCCTTGAATTCCTTGAATTGTCATCTTACACGTTAGCATAGAAATGAGTACGTCGACATAGGGCAATGTAGTTTCAAGTGTTGAATATAAAAAGGAAGGACAAATATTTCGAATTCCTACGAGGAATTTCATTAAATTTTATGACAACAAGAAAGCATTCTTACAAAAATTAAGCTCGAAATTGATTTCATTACATAAAAATAAAAAAACATGGCAATGTAAGTAATTCGAGACGATCGAGAGGCTTTGGCTCGTGTTCCAGCGAGGCGTGAAAGGTAAAGAAGAACGAAACAGATTAAAAATTAAAATTCCTAGCATCTGTTGGCAGCACTGCTACGTTTCAGTTTCTTTTGCTAATTTAAAATCTACTCAAATCCACAATCATGATATCATGTAACATTTGCATTTGATATTAAACAAAGCCTTATGAACATCCTTATGTGATTTTTTCGACCAAATTTTTTTTATTGCTGTAAATGCTTCCTCAACTATTCAAAAATGATGCCTGAAATTTTATTTGCTGAAAAATTTCTTTAACTGCTTCAAAAAAAAGATTTTCTGGGTGAAGTCATTAGAGCTTCCTTGTAACTTGAAAACTTTAAACGCGTTTTTCTCAAAACAATGTTTTTCAAGGTGTGAGACCACTTAGCGCCTCTAGTTTTCAACCGATCAATTTCAAATTTCAACTGTCGTTTTATAGTAACATTCTTCAGTTAAGTAAGCAAGATTTCCTTGATCAATCTAAATTCAACGATTCTATGACCGATTTTTTTAATATAAACAAAAACCGAATCATGAAATATTAAATAAATTTTGGTTCAGATAACTTAGAGAACTCTCTAATCAGTAACGTCTGGTATATGAATGCTAGGACCTAGACCTTGATAAATTTGTAAACTTCATTACAAAATCATTAAGAAGTAGGACTGGAAAACATGTTTTCCCAAGAATACCTCATTGCGCAAAAATGGCCCCGATTTTCCTACTTCCTGGATTACGGAAACGTATCGGTAAACCTTGATTAGTATTCCAGCAGCAAAATTCAATTGATTTCCGTGTGTGAGATTAATTGTTAATTGTTCATTATCTAATCAAAATATCCCCAGATTTCTTCTTTTGTGAAAGAAATATCAATATACTTATCAACGATATCTTTCAATGTTTTGTGGTTTGAGTACAAGAATACCTTATAAGTAAACGACCTGAAGGTGATGATAATAACTCCCTACATCGATAAACAATCAACACAACACTATCGATATTATATACCTACTTTGAAATTGTTTGTTTATTCCAATCAGCCTCTGGTTATAAACAATAAATTTTTATGACGTTAAAACGTTCATTCAATTTTTCATTTGTTTGAATATCTAAAACCCACACTGTTCAAACCCAGTGGGCCCATAATCTGTAAAACTCATCGATTTTCCAGTCATGACAACCTGAACACCTATAATAGGTGTAAGCAGATACCATTCAGATATGACTTAAAGCCAGAACAACAAACCAACAAATCGATTTCAAATTCCTTCATGTTCCTAACACTGAATGACACTTTAAATTGATCAATCCCTCAATCCTGGTAGCTTAAAGCAAACCAATTCTGTTCCACAATCGAGATACAGATAGATACTTTAAATTCATATTCAAATTCTTTCCATAGAAATGCCATATTCAAACAAAAAATGTGACGTGGTTTGTTACGCAAATTCTCAACTTTAAATATAATTCAACTCTATAACGCTATAGATCTGCAACTTTAACAACGACGACAAGCCTCGTACCAAATCCCAAACCGAAACCTATGTACCTCACCAGCATTTCTTAAACAAATCAAAATGGAGTAAAACAACATGGAGTCCATAGGTGAGTCTGTGGCTGCTGTTTGCTTTATTAAACATGCATTGCACTCGCATCACGTTATTATTATTATTTTCATTTAATTCGAGGCCATATGAATAATAAATAGCCAAGAAGGTATCGTTGCAGAAATTTTACAAAACAGCAAAAGTTCATTTGAGTTCACTGTGACGCTTACTATAGCAAATGCATTCCAAGTGCATTAGAATTGTTTTATTGCAAATACGATTTCTAAATTCTAATCGAAACCCGATCTAATAATTATTAAAAACACTTGCTTGGAATCGTTGCTTGACTGATTTATCGGTACGTAAAATTTATTCAATTTAAATGTAGATCTACTTGGCGTGCTGTGAAGTTAGAATCTGATATTGACAATGTTGTATCTGTACTTGATGGGTTGTTGACTCTGCGACAGCTCGTTGGATCACAAGGACATCCCAAGTGAAGAAGCAAATAAACTGAAGTAATTGTATATTACACTCGATCATTTTACAAAAAATTTATTAAAACTAATGAATTCATCGAGTCATGAAGTTTTTGTGTCAATCAGTGATATTTGACATTGAAGCTATATACTCGTATGCTGATGAGGTTAACCGAATCTGCAGGTATGACAAATTCAAATATCAACCTTAACAGGATATACACGGAAATGATGACTCTAATAACTTCCGAATTATAATGAAGTTATATAAGAAATCAAGTTTCAAAAGTTCATTTTTACTTCCTTGCTACAGAAACAGACCACTCCTGTCCGGACAAAAATCGTTCGACTTGTTTGTGGAAAATTTAAATGAATGCATGAATAAAATTGGAATGAAACGTTTACAATCGCAGATTTTGCAAAATAAATTCAGTTTTAACAAAAATATTCGAAAGTATTCTGTTGAAAAAGTAAGAAAACAAATATAAAATAAAATATTTCTAAATGATTATTCTGGTCTGCTATCGACACGTGTACTCGTGTCAATTGAAAGCTTCAAAATTTTTCCCCATCTGAGCAGATGCTAACGTCAGATTCGAGTTGGAGTATGACTGAACGTGGTTTTCATAAAAGTGAATCTGAATGTATTAGCTGAAGGACGACAAAAACCTAACACCTAAAACCTAAGTGGAAAATCAAATCTCTTCTTTCTTTATCCAATAAGCTTAAGATTTATTTAAAGTTTTCGTTTTATGTTTGACATAAAACAGACAATTTATTGATTGTCGTGTGGGCGCTGTGCAACATACTCGTACATAAGTCTGCCTTTTTCGGAGACAAAATGTTTTCTATTTCAATAACAAATTATTTTTGATTGAATGCATTTGAGTTGAAAGTTTCGTAAGATTCAATTTGAGCGGCACGTTTAACAACGCATCGAATGGTTTTTGGCCACTTGATTGATAATGAAGCGATTTCTCTTAAGTACTCACTTTTTCCATTTACTTATCCAAGAGGATTATGGTCAACTACCGCTCATTAGGTTGAGGTCGTTTGAATTAATTTTATTTAAAAAAATTTCATTTTTCACAATTGCAAAACGCGTGCCTCGCCAATTAGGTATAATGCAACGAATCAATTTTCAACGGTTTTTGACGCAGGTTTGTCAGGAGTTATGATGGCGACGTGTTCCTTTCTCAAAACGTTCTCAACGTTCAAAGGAAGCTCATACTTCTAAATTTGTTTTATTATTCATTTAATTAGATTTATTCCAACAATCTTAATGTTATCTATTAATTGAGTGAAAAATTCTATTAATTGAACGCAATGATTCCAACAACAGAGGGAAGTTCCAGGGTAATGTTCCTCTTTAGGGATCCGTACCCAAACTGTGACAACGCAACTCTATTAATATGACTTCGCTGTCCGTCCGTCTGTCACAGGGCTGTATCGCTTGAACCGTAGTAGGTAGACGCTTCAAATTTTCACAAAGTGTGTACTATTTTTTGTACGGTGGTACGGAATCCTTCGTGTGCGCGTGTGACTCCTACTCAACATTCAGGAATCAAAGAAGGTTTATCAACTAATTTAAAATTTATGATTTCAAATACTTTCGTTTACTTCATCATCTTCTTAAATTGATTATCAATTTATTATTTACTGGTAGCTGGTTTGGTAGAAGTTGTCCTCAGGCATGCCTGTTATACCTTGTATTGTATGATATGTTATATCTTATGACTTGGTATCCTTTAATTGTTATGTTTCTCATGAATTTAATATTACAATTCCAAGAATATAGGAACAGGCCCAGGGCAATGTCCTTTCTCAAAACATTCTCTCCTCGAGAAGTGTAGTTGTAGATTACGAATTTACGAGATTAAGTAAGTACTTGAAAATGGATGGGGAAATTGTATAAAAGTTATACCAATGTTTTCCGTGAAATGAATAGATTCTTATTCCGTTCTACCTGCTTTCAGGAACTAAGAGACGCTTCAACGTAATGTCCTTTTCTCAGAACCATATGAGTCTTAAAACATCTTAGGGAATCTGGATTATCCCAGACGCTTAGTTGTAAATAATTTATATATTACTGCTGGTCCGGGTGATGCTACGCTAGTGAGAAGTTGTTTTGTCCTTGTCCGTTCCTGGAAATGATATTTTCAATTCGGTGATACAATAATCATGGGATGGAACAAAATAAAGCTTAACTTGATACCAGGAACGCTACAACGCATTTTTGCGAAACGAGGCCAACGTTAAGGTCATACATATACTTTTTACCGGGTTATCCCAGATGCGTAGTTTTGGATTAAGAATTTATTTGTTACTGAAGGTCCTGGTGATGCTACGCAGATCCAAAATTTGATTCGTCATTGAGTACCTACCTACATGAATAGTATTGGTATTCTCTATTACGTCGAAGCAAATTTTAATTTCGAAACCAGTTTGATGCCAAATCTGTCAACTTTCTTAACAGAAAACCTGAGAAGTTTAAAGGAACGTTCACATCCCAACGTCAACATGAGAGTGATTTTTAACAGAAAACCTGGCAACTTTTGCCACCAGAATACCGATTTCGACCGTAACAGAAGTTTGAGAAATCCAACAACAAAATGCTCGGGATGTCAAATTAACAGAATCTGTTACGTGCGGCCAGAATCGCCCCGAAAGAAAGTCCATAAACAAGGAGGAAATCTTAATTTGTTTCAAATAAACAGAACCATTAGACTCATCGTTGATTTACGTCAATTCAAACATGAAAATGACCGAAATCTGTCAGGAATTTTGCAATTAAAATGATAAATTCACTTCAACCGGTGGTGGATGTTCAAGTAAACACGAAAAAAATTATTTTCTAAAATGAAATTTTCGTAAATATTTACATGAAAATTTGCAAATACGACAATTTGCGCATCAAAGTTTTCGCTTTTTTATATTTTTTCGAAATTTCGTTAATTTGCATGTTTTAAATTTTATCAATTTCACCCGGTGGAGGGTGGAAAAAAGAAGCGGAAATTTTGAATAAATTCAAAAACGAATTCTTCCCAAAACTTTATCACGTGACGGAATTAAATTTGCTGATGGTGGCCGCTTGGGTGTAGAGAATCTACGACGTAATTTCCGTAGAATGTTCTAGAAACTTTCGGTAGTGAATGTGTAGCTGTAGATACAGGAAGAAGGTTGTCCGCTTTAATTTCTTCTTGTGAATGTCAAATTCCTTTCGTTGGTAAATAGAACTTTTCTTCCGGTTTCTATTTAAAATCCTTGTTGACTGCTTCATCAACGATTCAACGTCACCGGCGTCTGCAATTCATCCACATGAACGAACACCAAAACAGAGCATACGTGGATTGAAAAGGTTCTGCATGAATCAACTTCCATTGAAAAGGACTTCGCTCATACGAACGTAATGGAATTGAAACAATAGAAAGGGAAACCGTTTTGTTCCCTTTTCTAGAATGTAACCTTCAAATGCGCGTCAATACGAATGAACCCTTTTTCAGGAAAGCAGAAAAAAATACGATTATATAACAATTTCGTTGTGTTTGTGTTCAACAAATGTTCAACACACACCAACTCGAACCCGGCAAATTTCAATTCTTGTTCTTGCCGGTTCGAAATGAACTTCCCCCTTTCGATTCGAGTTGGCTTATTGCGCAACACGTTTTCGTTCATTCATTTTCCTCCATTTTTTATTATTTTCGTTTCTTGTTTATTTACATTTTTTACATTTTGTTCGAATTGAATAATTTCTTCTTCGAATTTTTCGTAACTGGATTTGTTCAATTTTGCAGAATTGATACGAGATTTGAATTTGAAATTGATTCAATATGTTGATTCCAGAAACGCTTCCTTCTCGAAGGACTTGCTCTCATGTTGGAGAAGTTTCGAACTCGAATTACAAGTATAATTTATCTTAAAAACTTTGTTCTGAAACTTGTAATTTTCTATACTGCCCTCAAATGTGAGTCAAGTGAAGGGTTTTAGTGCCAAAATGTCAAAAGTCAATATTTTTAAGAATACACAATCTAATCACTTCCATTTTGTACAGACCAACCACAGACCTTTCTGCGCGAAAGTTCGTTGGCCCTTAGACCTCATCACAACTTTACTTGTGTGTGGACAAAATTTTAAAAGAAACTGGCAATTGGATTAATTTGGATATTATTGGGCTTGGCACTTCGATTGTGTATTCTTAAAAATATTGACTTTTGACTTTTTGGCACTTAGACCCTTTAGACTTATAGCCGTATCAGATGATGTAATTCATCTTAACTTTTCATCACTGATTGCAGTATGACAGCTTCTTAATCTCTTTTACTCGCAGCGATACAAAACTAGGTGTCAGTGGTTAAGGCTTAATGGTGATAATGAAAAATCTAAGTTACTCCGGCAAGTTGAACACATGCAACGAGTAAATTTTCATTTTTATGTGTTGTCACGTTGATGTTAGTTCCATTGGTCCATAATTACAGACAATTTAATACAGAAATTTATGTTTTCTTAGAGAATAATTTATTTCATTCGAAGCATAACCTCCAAAACGAAACGAAAAACGTGTGACGCTGATTCAATAACAAAATGCGCTGTAGCTGTAGTCACTGTGAATATTTTGTAAATACGACGTAGAAAGTGTAGAGAAAAAGAAAAAGTCGTAGTTGTTTTTCGGCAAAATACATTTTGGTGTCAGTCAATAACCACAAGAACCTCGAAAACCGGCAAAACTCACAGAAACTCGACTCAAAGAAACGAGAAAAATATAAATTTGCAAACTTGACTGGTCGTCACGCTACATTGTTGTCGTGATATTTGTTGCAAAGAGGAAAGCGACGACAGGAGATAAATGCGAAATAGCAAATTCAACGCATAAAATCAAAATAAACATTAAAACTAAAAATAAAACTCACAGTTTGTGAGAAAATCTAACTAAGTGGTATGCAACATAAAAGTGTTATTAACGAACCGGGTTGACGAGGCTATCCCGATTATAGTCAATAGAAACTTAGACTTGAAATGATAGCGCGACGACTGTCAACTTTTGTTGATAAGTTTATGAGCACATTTTGACGAGCTCATGTGGTTTAGCATGCAAAATATTAGAATTTGCTTCTACCGGGTTCAATGTCTTGGCGATAGAATAAATGTTTTCTAGTTTCTCTACTTGACTATTGATAACAATTGCAATTGCAGTCAGTAATGCAACAGTACTGCAGCTGAAACAAATTCTGTGTAAAGCTTCATTTACACGATCATTTCAGTTGGTGTATCAGTTCAACTGACTTGTAAATCGCGAAACACCAAAATGCAACTGCAATTCGAAAAGAAAAACGATCGTGTTGGATGAAGAACTGAACTGAAGGGAGAACGTTCGTGTAAATGACGACGACTTTTAACTGAACTGACATCTCAACTGAAACTGAGACAGAACTGATCGTGTAAATGTGGCTTAAATGAAACTGACCGATCATGTTCGGTAAAGTGTTGTGCAAGAATCAACGAGAACATAATGAAAAGCATAGAATCAAGGGACTTTGTTTTTTCTTGACAGACAATATTAAATAATGGCGTTCAGTTTTGACGGTCATGTTCTGATCGTTGCTTTGAATTGATTATGAGTTCCAATGCTTGCTTGTGATAAATTTTCACGCCTACAGAAAACACAGCCGATCGGGTTGTCTTACAGGTTTGCAGCTGCTTCCAGTAAATTTAGGTAATTTCAACAGAAGTTGAACAGTATTTCCGCACTGTGTGTAGTGCAAACGCACCCGAGGATGTATGAAGAAGTCCGCTCAAATTGAATTGAATTTGAATTCATTTTGCGGGTCGACAAGAGGTCTTGAAGATTTTATTTTCAAATTCAAGAGACGCCAAAATCTGCACACAAAACATTATTGCAAAGATCATATAGAGTTCCGACTTTGGCCTCCTGCTGGCTCCTATGCTTGTGTCGATTTGTTATTTACTTTATTAGTTAATACTGCGCAGTTTTGCAGAATAACAGAAGCCAATGTTACTTCCATGCCCCTCGTCAAATGCCCAGAACAAGTTGTGTTACCCACAAGGTAAGAATTGAGTTGATTCTATCTTTTTGATGCCAACTAGATGTCGCACAGAATACGCGTAAATACTTCAATATGAGTTTCGAGAAGCAGCATAATTTATTAAGTATGGAAAAAATAAATAAAAAAACAGTCGGAAAATGGGTGCGTTTGTTTGGTTGACCGATGCTTGTTATTTTCATTAGTCGTTGAAATTATTCATTCTCAATTTGAAGAAACTGGTTTTTATTTTTCGAAAATTTTCATCAAATTTGCGTTGATCAAAAACTGTAAACGCAGAATTTGCTTATCAAAGAGCTTTTTACAATTCATAGACATAAACAAGAAAAAATTCCCAATCGAATCAAATCGCGGGGAAATTAAGATAACGGAATGTTCCTTTCTCACTTTGTTCTTCACTGTAATCTTTACTGAACTGGAAACAAAACGAAATGCCAGCTTTATGAAAGTTTACACTTCAATATCGGAAGCATGCTACCCGGAATCAACCAAAAGCTTTATTAAATATTGTTTATCAGAAATCAAGTTAGATTGATTTGTTTATTTGGAACAGTCTGCAATTTTACCAAGATTACATAACGATAAATATTTCTTATCAGAATTTCTTGTCGTAGGTGCAAAGCAACCTCCAAATAAACGCTGATAACAAATTACTTGATAACATTTTTAGTACAAAAGAAAATACTTGTAGATGAAAGATGAAAATTTTGGGTTTTTCCAGAAATTGTTTATTTGATTTGAGGGACTCATTGATAATTATCATTCAATGGGCGATTGATAAATACCTTTAAAGTCATTTTGATTACCTGAAAATAGTCTGAATCAACAAACAAGCCTGCAAAAGAAGTGATAAATAATGAATTCCCGGAACCTGATAAGAAAGCTTTGATGCAATAACGTTCTTGTGACCTCGGAAGAATGCACTTTTGTGACAGGGGTGTGTTCTTGCAGTAGAGAAATGACACTCAAGTTGGTGTGATAAGGAAGGAAGGCAGAAAGTGTTAACTAAGAATTTCTGGAAATAAAACGAGGAACAGTGTCAATGTCAATAATAAATTATAATGACAAAATATTTTATTTCCATGTCACGCCACAATCCGAGTGAAAATATATTAACCGGCTTATTTACCACATGTGTCACATGACTTTGAGCTTAAATTCAAATATCTGTTCCGTGTTGGTTTTGTGGATGTATGTAGGTACAATATATACATATTTTTGTTCTTTATTTGAGTTTCACACGTTATCGAAGATAAAATGACACTAACCTAGCCTCCATGATGATGTAAGCAGCGTATTTTTCTAAAATTACAACATAAGAATAACCGAAAAAACATTTTTAAGTGTTTACACGTGTTTGATGAGAGGAAAACTGGTCGGACAGGGAGCAAAAGTCAATTTGCCGGGCGGTTGAATCCACCTAATAACTCATTCATCTGAAGATTGAGACAATCCCCATATCCAAGATGTGAGAGACGCAAATGAAAACAAAACCATTAATCAAAAACAGATACCGGAAAATAGAAAGCTTTTTAAATTACTGATCAACATGAATTTTGTCAGAGACTGTTAACTTGAATTCAGAATGAATTGAAAGATTCCCATGTAATTATCACGTTTAATTAATTGAAATGGCGTTGCACGGTGTCATGGTAGTCATACTTGAATTATTTGTACTGCAGAAGCGATAAAAATCGAAAGTCACACGATATTTGTTTGTGTAGATCGCATAAATAGCTAGACATGTTGGCATGTTACACCTGTTCGGGTTTTGCTAACTAATGGAATCACGCCATTTTGTGCGATTCACCTTTGATTACGTGGTTTACGCATACAAGGGAATTTGTTATCGTCGCAATATAAGCACATAAGGAAATGTTGGGGGGAACAGGGGAGAACTTGGAGAACGTAAACAAGAATTTTCGCTTGTTTAATAAACAAACCACGCATGGCTTGAATTTGACTAAGAAGAATTTCCTATTTTTGCAATTTATCACAATTTGAGACGGAGAAATTATGAAGATCATGTTAATTGCATTAGATAAACTTGATTTGATAATAATTTGCATTGCGATTTCCATTTTGAAATTTTAATTTAATTTGTCAATTCAATACACAAATGCACGCATTCAAAAAGGTGGGATTTTGAAATAAATTTCGTAATGAGATAATTACGCAGTACGGCCTGATATTGACACCGAGTGAAGCGCTTCGAGTTCACTAGCAGTAGGTCTGTTCACGTACATCTTGAGTTTACTAGAGTTTACTCGGCTGTAAATGAGCAATTTGGGAGGATTTTTATAAATTCTCTCTCGTTATTCGAATAGTACAAAAACGTATTCGAGAAAAACCTCGACCACAATTTCAAACTTTTCAAATTTTTAGCGTCATGACGGATCAGTAGCTCCTGTCAAATGAACAGGATTTTTCAACAAGCTTGAAGTTAATCCTGCAAATTTGTCGAGTAACATCTAGCACACTCAAGCAAACTTTCCCTCCGTCGGTTTTCGTGAAATTCTCTCAAAACTATTTTTTGAGAAAGTACGAAAACACCACTTTAGTGCTCGAAACATATTGCAAGCTGGTACGTGAACAGACCTAGTATTCCATACAAAATTTACAGAAACGTGCGGTCTTGAGCGTGAACTGATCAGATCTTTTGAATTCATTCTATCATAGTTGTTTGGCAGATCACTTATTGATCACTTCACTGGGAAATCATCTTAGTAGAACCTAGAACCTGCTCTTATTTTTGGAAAATAAGTGAATAACGAACTTTCGGTGGAACTTTCCACGTGATTTCTCCGTATTCAATGAGTCAAAATTTCAAAATATTTTCCACAACAAATTCAATTTTCCGAAAATGTTTCCCAAAACTCATGACTTGTCACCTGCGATTTCATTCATTGCTTCGTGGAACTCATTGCGCTTCCCCGGGGCGAGTTGTTCAGGTTTATTTTTACCCTCAAAACGCTTTGAAATGCTCACAAACAACTAATGAATCTTGTAGGTTGAATAAATAACTTTGACTTTTTTAAAACAAAATTAATCAGGAATTGAAATTTTCCCCGTGTCATAAGAATCTAAATTTAAATTACTATCACAAGTTCTTTATCACTTCCACGTAAATATTTGTCACACTTGACCTCATCACCAACGCATTTTGTCATACTTTGCGCAAGGACAATATTTCATTTGTTGATCCTTATTAAAATATTCAAAATAATTTTTCGGTTATACGCTACTAAGAACTTCAAATCTGTATCTTGGAGACTCAAAAACTTGAAAGATGTGAACTTTGGAAAACGTTTGAAAGCTCTAGCCGCTAATAACACAGAAACTGTTCATCATTCTAGTTATTCAACGTAACATATGGAAAATCAGAAGATCCAGGCTTTCATTTAAGAAACATTTAGAAAAAGGAACGTTCCTTAAGACTTTTTCCAATCCGGGTGGGTCAGACTATCATGTGAGGGATGTTGGAATTCAAACGTACTGAATTCGTTTAGTGAACTGAACGTTTGCTATTTTCATGAATTGAAAACATAAATTAAACACAGACAATTGAAAATGAATTTACTTCATTTGCATACGAAAGATTTGGTTGAGTGGAGGAAGTAGGTGTTGTCGATATACGCAGCTGATAGGTTACGTGCAAATGTAGTTCCGCTTTGATTCGCCAGAAGATGGAGCTGTTCATCAATCCAAGTCTTCATAGTTTTCAAGCTGATAAACAAAAGTAAGAAAATTTAGAGAAAAACATTTTCATTTTGGCGGTTTTCCACGTGACGCGCTGCTACACACCACAGTTTGCGTCAAACAAATCGCTGCACGCGCTTTTCTCTTGGGAAAATATCACGAAAACTGTTTTTATTTCGAGGGATTTTTCATCAACTGCTCGTAAATTAGTAATTTATTTGACTTGTGACAGTTAGGTTAGCATGGAACTAAATTCGTTTTCTCAGCAATACGGCAAATATGCGCACGCCGTCTCGTTGTCTTCAGAGTGAAAGATCTTTGATCTACGCGTGGTTGTCTGACGTGGGGATAAGAGTTTCTACTATCTGGCGTCATGTCAGGGCCGGTATTTGTTTTTTACAGACAGACGTTTCTCTTTTATAATTTACAAAACATTACAACTGATTCTTGACTAATTATTTTATTATAATATAATAATAATTTTATGCTAGAATTGAGAAAATTTCAATTTACATTTAACAATAATTGAATCCCTCGTTTAACTTAATTTCGAAAACTTTTACAAATGCATTGGTGTGAACGAGCAGAACCGTTAGATCCGTTCACTATCATGTTGCAATACATTCCAATTGTACATGTGTTGCTTTACTTGGTAGAAAAATAATTTTGAGAGAATATGACGTGACGTCATGTAGGGGAATGCCTGAGGTTAGTCGAATAACGTCGAGATGATTTGAAAATGTGTGTAATATTGCTCAAATGAGGTTATCTAAATAAATGCGATACTATTCTCCTTCTATTTATTCATTTCTTGATTCTGCAAGGACATAAGAGGACGTAAAAAGTGACCTCGTTGAGGAAGCGTCAACACGAAACAAAATATTTCCGTAACGTAACACTTTTCTTTCCGCGAGTGTAAACTGACAACGGCACGAAGACGACCTTCCTCTCGTTCGCATTCTGACAAAAATTGTCTCTCCAGTGAATCCAAAACCGAATCGATTCATTTGTAGTGGTGAAAATGAATTCAGTGGCTACGTGACGATACCCGAGTTCATCGGAAAGTAGGGTGAACGTACGTTTGTTTACAGAAAATTTTCCTGTCATATGATTACAAAAATTTAATTATAATTTTTTCAAAACTTCCTTCATTTCCCTCGTCTTCGAATTTCCATAATTCTGACTTTAAGAACACAGCGCCTTTCATTAAAGCCTGACAAACATGTTTGTTGTGTTCAATAATGTTTACTCAAATTTTGTGTAACTATTATTATCTTTCGTTGGGTAAATTTGAATTATGATATCGCTAAACGTGTACATAATTAACTTAAGCAAAACAAAAAATTTGTTTACTCCAAAGCGAGTTTGTCTCTGTTCGTCACCCTTTCCGAATTTCAGTGCATACAAAACAGGACTGAATTGGATCATGAACAGGGTGATACCCCGTACTGGCTTACAGCTGTTAATTATTGTAAATGAACAATTTTATGAAATGTAATTACTCACGATCAATTACTGCTATTATTCCGTGTTTGACTGCTGCAAATCGTTATCAGACACATAACAAGGTGGTGGAAATAAACAGATTCTAGGTAATAGGAAAACAGAACCAGGTTTTGCGTCACTGTTGCGTGGGAGGTTTTCGTACATCGAGCTTTTCACATTTACGTCAGTCAAAACATATAATCAATGGATGTGAAGATGTTCAATGATGCTGAATGATGGAAGAAGTTTCGTTTGTTTGTGTTTTGTCACATGTTATCCGGGAAAATGCGCAATTCATTGATAAGATAAGAAGAAAAAAATTGCTTTCATTTTCATCGCGTGGGTGGAAATGAGGAAAATTCTGTATCAACTCCCAGATTCGACAGACATTTTTCTTTCATACATGATTTCCACTTGATTCTGGTTCGTGTTGGTGGAAACTTATTTTGGATACAGATTTTCCCAAGGTCAGAATAGGCGCCTCTCCGAATGCAGAGGGCATTGGACGCCTGCATGCGTTGACAATTGAGGAACAAAGAAACTAGGAACAACAACTCGAAGAAAGTCATCTACATAAATGTTATTATGTAGACTCTGTGATGATTCTAATTTTAGAATTTTTAATTACACTCTCTTGAATTGCTTATGATAGAAGATTCAAGCGTTAGAATAATGTCTTCGCATTTCATTAACCCCCTGCGTGGATGGAAATAAAATCGGACAATGTCCTGTCGTAAATCTTCAGAGTGAGAACACTTTTGCAGCTGTTGCAATTGCATTCATGACAAGTGAAACTGAAAGTTAACTAGAAGGAAAGTCCATGAGCTTTTTTAAATATTTTCCTTCTAGAGTTATGAAGAACAAAATGACAAGCATTTGACAAGTACTTACGGAGATAAGTGAGAAAATTTAAGACGACGACGAACAACATTGAACACTCTGTAACTACTGAACGGTGCATTGCACAAATGCAATTGATTACTCCGCTTGTATCAAGGAATCGTTCCTCGAATTTAATGTATTCACAAGTACTGGACACCCTGTGTATCACAAACAATAGATATCCCAAAGTTTTATCCACGAGAAACCTCTGTAAGTGATTAAATTTTTAATTTGAAATGTATCAAATGTATGCAAGCTTCTGGAGTACCTAAAACATACTCTCAACTAATTTCTTAGAAGTAGAGAGGGTATTTAGTCTTTTTTTAGCTAGTGATAGCTAGTGATTTTCGATTGTTTCTTCGACATGTTCTAATGAACTGAACTCTTAAGCTGGATTCACTGGTATGTTCGGCGTGTGCAGAACTGTTTTTTTCATATGGAAATTTGACAACTCTCAAGCTGGATTCACTGGTCCGTTCGGCGCGTGCGGAACTGTTTTTTTTATATTTAATTTTGACAACTCTCATGCTGGACTCACTTCGATCTACTACAATAAGTTTCTTAATGTTCAACACTATGTAATGAAGAAAAGAATGAATAATGATGAGCATTATACTTTTGGATGTGAGAGGAAGTGTTTGTTCTACACTTGGGTTTCAACACCGTATTCCGTGTTATACCGTGTACCATATTACGTATAATTGCGAAATATTTCCAAAGGTTTTAGTTCACCTTAGAGTGATTTTTAAATTTAGAGGATTTCAACTTAAGAATTTTATTTGTATGAAAATTTGAGGGAGCGCTAACTGTTAAGGAAACAATTTAAATTAAAGGAAATTTCACGTTATAGGGATTTCAAATTAGAGGACTTTGACTGCACATATAACTTATTTCTTGCATTGTCTTCTTAGCATTTTTAGCATTTTGTTTTGTCTAATTAATTTTTACTGTTTTCCCAAAAAGCCGCCATGTTGTCCCCAATAATTCTTGCAATCATCAACAAAAATTGTTCACGTTTTATATAATAGAGATGTTTGTATCAAATGTTACTTAATTAATATGATGTAACCTTCTAATTTATATTTTCATTATGTATCTGTTAATCAATGAACAATCTCAATCATCATCAACACATTGTGATAAAGCAATTCCATTTCGATTGTTTCAATCGCCCTAATGGTGTTGTTGATCAATTTTCGCTGACAAGTGTTTACTTTCGAGATGAACTCAATTCATTGAATTGTCGTTGTCAATGTACGATTAGAATTATTAACAATTTAAGGCACAATAACAATTAGCACACTACCACCAAGTGAAATCTTGAATATTAACGAAAATTTTATGAAGTCATTGAGAAAGGAAACGTGGTTTCCACAGAATTATAGTATGGAGAATAATTAAAAAATACAGAATTTCTTATCAGTGACCTACATTTCGTTGTTTGTTAATGAAAATAAAAAACACACAAAATATTATAAAACTTTCTTTTAGCAATTTTCGAATGGATTTTCATACTGTTACAGCTGCATACACAACGAACGTATACAGAGTTGTACTACTTGAAGAGTTGATAAAATCTGCTTGAAAACTCCACAAATTGTCGTGAAGTTGATCGTTCTGAGTGGGTGAAAGCACTTTCAATTGGAAAGCATTCGCGTTCAACTTTTGAAAGTGTTCCATATGAAATCAGAATTCTCAGAATACTTCGATTACCTACGAAACCTTAACGATTCCATTACAATGGCTTCAGCATTGTGCTCTTGAGATTTCATTCATTCCACCGGAATACGGTTCTGGTCCACGTCGATTACGTGCGGTTTGCGTTTGAACAAAGAAGAGTCACCCTGAAGGAGTGCACGTGCAAGAAAGCAGGGAATGTTCACTCCAATTCATTCTGTTCTGCTTTAGTGTTCGAGTAGTACATTGAAAGCATTCATTCTAACACATTTAATACAAACGGATGAATTGTTTTCATCCTTTCGTCCTTGTGTGTGTTCGCGTTCAACAAGGAAATTTATTACACAATCCGTGTTGCGTGATGCAATGTGAATTGAAACATGTTCCATCTCCTTTCGAAGTGACGCAACCAGCGTCCTATTTACAGCGGAAGGACACACTGATGACTTCCTGCATATCATTGTCCTTTCAAATAGAATGGTGGTGCTCCTTCTGAAATTCGGTTAAAAACTTTCCAACGTCGTACTTTCCCATGCAAGCAACACCCTTTGGTCGTGTTTCCTGTTGCAGTCAAAAATAAAATTCACCCTAAAATTTACACATGCTGGTAATTAAGGCATTGATGCCGTAACCGTTTTCGTTTAATTGAATCGTAAGATTGCTCCTTTCATTCCAATAAATCATTCTCAAAAACAAACTTTAGAAAATGGTTAACCGTCCATTGTTGGATTGTTATCAAATTCTATTTTCTAATTCAAGCAGGTACTAGGTGGTTCATTTTGTTGCTTCACATTTATATTATATCAACACACAAGATGGTCACTTACTTGGAAGTTAAAGGAGGCAAAGTGGTAGCGTCTTTGGTTTCCCTTTCACTTGATGTCATTTTCAGTAGACCAGTCTAGCTCTAGGGAAATGTTCATTGGCAGCATTCAATGTTTGAATTGAAAATTCTTGAATTGATCAACTTTTCTTTAACTCACAGGAATGAAGAAAACAAATGAATCTTCCAAAGTGATTCAACGATTAACTACAATGTTGCAATTGAAAATTCTTGAATTGATCAACTTATTTTTACTTATTTGCAGGAATAAATTGAATAAATCTCCAAATTGATTCAATTAAATACATTGTTGCAATTGAAATTGAAAATTCTTGAATTGATCAACTTTTTTTTACTTTTTTCAAAATTGAAGGAAGAAAATAAATGAATCTTGCAAAGTGATTGAAAATTGATTGGTGTTCCTGGAGCTAAAAATTCTTGAATTGATCAATTTTTTTTACGTTTCTCAAAATTGAGAGAAGAAACCAAATGAGTCCACGAATTGATTCAACGATCGAATACAGTGAATTGAATCAATTGTTTTTAACATTTGATTGAAAGAACAAATTGAACGAATCCCTCAATTGATTCAACGTTTGAATACCTACCTACAGTCTTGCAGCTGGCAATTCTTGAATTGATCAACTTTTTCTGACATTTTTCAAAATTGAAAGAGGAAAACCAGTGAATTGTCAAAATTGATTCAACGATTAAATACATTCTTCCAGTTGAAATTGAAAATTCTTGAATTGATCAACTTTTTCTGACATTTTTCAAAATTGAAAGAAGAAATCGAATGAGTCCTCGAATTGATTCAACGCCTAAGTACAGTAAATTGAATCAACATATTTTTACTTATTTCAAAATTGAAAGAACAAATGAACTGAATTCACCAAATTGATTCAACAGTTGAATAGGTTAGGTACCTACCTACTACTACCTGCAGTCTTGTAGCTGTAAATTCTTAAATTGATCAAATTTTCTTTATTCAAATAAATTGTCAAAATTGATTCAACGTTTGAATACAGTGTTGCAACATAATCTATGTAAAATGGAAAAAGCGAATTTTAACAGTCGCCACACAGCATAGGTATGCAACAATGATCGCGGATGGTAGCGTAGGTAAACCAGTTGCGATCGTTTAGACCAGAATAAAATAAACTGGAAATTATTTATTTTTATTTATTCATTCTTCACTTCATCCCGAAGGACACACCCGGGAATAAATGCTGAAACCATGTTGCATAAACTCTGAAATTTTTGTTGTTCAACTTCTGTTTGTGTTTTTGTGCAATCAACCCTGGACGCGTTTTGATTGATGGACGTGTAAAAGTTGAAAATAAATAAAGATACGAATTGGAAATGAAACGAAAATAGTCCCGCTCTCTCACACAAATGTCACGTATTCGAATTGGAGTTGAATTGAAGTGGAATGGAAAAATGAATAAATTTGATGTAGCAGTGGTTGTAGATGAAAATCACGCGATTTGCCAGAAGTGCGAATGTATTCATGTGCAGACACGATGTGGGTATGAATGTGTTCAAGTTGTCAACAACACTACACTGGCTAACGTATAAAGTACATTCACTTCACGTATGATTTTATAGCTGACTGTTGTACATTCGGTTGAAAACATTGAATTAATAGCACCAGGAATGACTGTAGCTATCAAAAATTCACACTTTCCTCTTGGTGTTACTTCAATGGTTCAACGTGAAACCAGAATCGTGAGAGAAGGAACAAAGAAACAACGAACACAAACGCGAAATGAAGACGTCAGCTTAAACACATTCAAAGGCATATAAAACTTTTCGAATTTGTTATTTACATCAAACTTGGTTAGAGGTTGCAAGGGAACGGTGAATCTGGGACAATGATGAAAAACAAACCAATAGGAATGAACTAAAAATGAACAAAAATGAACAAAAGTGAATAGAAATGAATCGACGCTGTTGGTAAAAACGATGAGATGGTGTTGGTGGTGGTGGTGGCTTTAAGACCTGAACCGACCTGAAGCTGAAGTCAAACACGAAATGAAACTCAGAATTCAGTCGGAACTGAAACTTCGAGGGATTTGTGTGTAAAATGGAGCGGTAGCTAAATCAAATGTGAAAATCGGCCTTTGTCCGCTATTTTAGCGTTTTTTTAACATCATTTATTCAAGTGTCTTGAGCGAGTTTTTTAAAAAGTCAAGTCTTTAAGTTTTCTTTTTTACCAAAAATATAAAAAGTTCATGGAATATCTGATGTATTCCATCTTCAAGTAAATAAAAAGAAAATAGTGCATCAAGAAGTTATGATAAAATTAATATTTTCTTGTGTCTTGAATATCGCTTCTGATTTAAGATCATCGTGAATTAAAGCGAGTTCAAATATCTTCCAAAAGCAATATAATAAAGGAAAAGTGGTGTTTGGAAAATCAGGAAAATCTTCCTAAAATCAAATCAGTTTTTCTCGTTATCACACTTCAAGCAAAGATATATGAAAAGTTAAAAATATTAAAAGCTTGCAAAAGTTTTTCTCTGTTCTCATATGCAGAAAAATAAGTTAATAACAGAATTTATTCGAATTGGAGCAAGTTTCAAGATTGAAAAATCAATTTTCAAAAGGGAAAACTTTTGTTTGGAAGGAAAGTTTTTTCTCGTGTAAAAATTTTCTGTTTATTATTTTCGTTTTGAAATTAATCGTCCTAAATTTGGTTTAATTTGAAAAGAAATTTCATTTGTTGTAATTATGGTGGAACGTATCTTGGAGGAAAGCACTTCTGACGCAAATTCAGGTAAGTTTCGTGTGGGAGACAATTTCGGTTTTCATTTTTCATTTTCACTGTTTCCACTTTACTTTCACGCAGTAATTTTGCGCTTATTTCAACTAATTTCATATCAAAATCAATTATTTTCCCTCAAATGCGTATAATGTCGAATCCATTTTCCTCTAAATCTTCTCAAAATCCACAAGAAAACCATGAAAATTCCACGAAACCCGAACACTTCAATTGAAACGGTTGGAATTGAACCACGAAAATGATACGTTCACTTGGAAATGGTTTGGAAATTTCTTGAAAACAGAATTTTGATTTGCACACGTAATGATTCCGTGACTTTTCACGTTAATTAATTAATTCAATTTTAATTATTAACATTTTATAATCAAATCTGTTTACGTATTGAAATTGTATATTGAACATTGCATTATGTTGACAGCAGCTGTTGAGTTGAATGTGTGTCATTTCATGTGAAACGACGTTGCCAGATGCGAGTGTTTCGTTTATTTGTTATAAATGAAAATTATTAAACGTGAAATTGTCCATAAAATTTATTTAATTCCATTTCAATTGTGATAATTACCGGTTACGTGTAACATTCTGCAAAATACTTGATGGAAATGAACTTTTCCGTTCTGTTTCCAACATTCATTCATTCGTTCCGCTTCCGGATGAATTAGAACGTTCTAGAAAAATGTCACTAACAAATTGTTTATAATCATTTTATTTCACAAATATGTTGCTCTACTTTCTTCTCCCACGACGAATTTATTTTTCTTAATTTTGCAAATTTCACAAGAATGTCATGAAATTATTTCACAAAACTTTCCACGAATTGCGTACAACATTCACTCGTATCGAAATGAATGATTCAATACCGGCGAAATGTTTCATGTGACGTAAAACTAATGTAAATAACACAAATGATATCACTTCTGTAATGTATTCGAAATAATAATAAATTGATTCTTGTTGATTTATCATAAGAAATTTGGAAAATTGAATTTTTGCACCACAAAGTCCCCTTCCTACATTCAAGTTTGTTCCAAGCGGATTTGGGTTTCAAATGTCAGTGACTCCTCCGTCTTTTAAATTTTCGAAAGAAGAAAGTGCACAGAGTCTCCATATTCGTTAGAACCTACGTTAACATCTCCAGCACGATATAATATGTTAACTAGTATGTTATGTTAAATAACATTACATGTAAACTAACATCATATGTTAAATAACATTACATGTAAACTAACATGTAATAAAGAAAGAAAGGCTTCGTTTTTATGATAATATGAATCTTCTCATATCACCAGGATATTGTAGTTTCTTTGAAATTGAGCGCACAGAATCGTTGCTTTGGTCGAAAACCCTCTAAGAATTCAACTGATGATACCTACCAAAATTCAAATTGATAAATATAAAATTGCAAAATTTCCCAACTTGCATTTTATAATTTTTCGAAAAAAAAAAAAAAAACGAAACCTCATCAAAATAATTTCTAAATTTTGTTTCTCATAGTGGTTATCATTTCGTGAATCAGAAGATAACTGCAATTAAATCCATCCAAAAAATTGACTTAAAACTGCAAAATATAATTTGGAATATTTCGTGTTTCGAAAATTATCAAAGAAATTAATCATAGAAAAGGTAATTATACTATTTTGGATTTGAAATTGGTAATATGGAGAAAATATTTTGAAATGAGGTTCTGTTTCGGTGGTGAATCACATTCAATGAAAATTTTGACGAAATTATTGTTTCCCTTTGTTTTGAAAATCTGGAATCGTAAGACAAACACTATCAGCTTAATTTTCCCAAAATTCAAAACTCCAAATTAAAATTTATTCGTGATAATTGATACTTTGTATGTTTTAGCTCGTTCCACGTGCCAACACTACAAAATTCCTAGAATATTTCTTAAGAATCATTAAATTTAAACTTGGCGACAACATCTCTGTTGCTATTGGGAAAGTTTTGTTATTTTTATCTGATATTGTTAGTCAGTGTTTATATTAAAAGTTTGAAATGATGAAAATATTTGGAGAATTGTTGAAACTGGAGGTTAGGGTTAAAGACAAATCGACATCCCTTACATTGATTGCGTCAGATCACGTTCGAGTCTTGCATCATACAAAACCCCTTTCTTATATCAGCACGAAATGATAAATAACAGAGTAAGGGTCGAATTTTACTCCGTTACACGAAACTTGACAATTTTCTCTTACAAAACAATGAGAGTTTTCTTTAATTGGAAACCTTAATTTTCTTTTTCGTGTTGTTGTTGTATCTGAAGAGGTAATTACCAGAGAGATTATGATGCAATCAATTACACAAATTTGCACACGACCCTCATTCAATTAGGGACGATTCCCTCCACCAAGGTGTGATGTGTACTGGAATAAACCCGGATTTTCCGTGACGTATCAAAACATTTTCGAAATGGATCACGCATACAGGAAATGCAATTTGGTGCCAACAAATGGCCTCATACTGGGGAAAACCCATCTCAGATGAGTTCGTCGATTGAGTGGGTAACTAAGCCGTGATTTTTGAGTCTTAAAGACTAAAATTAGTTTTCTTAAATCACTGCATTTAGTGTTGACATGTGGGTGGTCCTTGTAAATAGTTTTCTTGTAAATTCTGCGAAGAACGAAATGAGAAAGGAACACTTCATTATCGCAATTCCCTCTAATTTGTGTTTTTTTTATTTCATTTACTAAGCTTTCAAATTGAGCTTTTAACTTTAATTTCGCTTGTTTCCTCCTAAACTCAATTTTGACTTTTTCACTCCATTCCAAAAGTATATATCACATGGAAAAAATATTTTATTTTTCAGATCATTAAATGAATAAAAGGGAAAATTGCTCGTTCGAAAATAATTTGAAAAAATATTTTCCAAAAAAGGACGAAGCAGCGTGTGTGAAAAATACGAATCAGTTGAAATTGCAGAAAATTCGGATATTGAATCATATTAAAATTATCCCCGAAACTATTGAGTGTTTTGAGTTTCATCACTCGTTTCCATACATAAATTACATACTTTGATCAGGTATACATGTGAATCATTATAGTTATCACTTTACTATAGTTATGCTTGTTATTAAAAGTCTTTGTGATGCACACAAAAAGTAAATTTTATTATTTATGAATTACAGAACGTTCACGTTGATTGAGTTTGTTTGCATATAAAGTTAGCGAATTTCCGTCTGAGTTTAATTAAAGTTTTATTTATTTAAAATAATTGCTTGTAATTTATTCAAACTTTAATACTTTGGTTGAACATAAAACAAATGAATGTGCATGTAAACAAAATTATCTCTGCCTATTCTTCAAGGGCTATATGATAAATAGATAATGCATTGTAATTTAAATAACCCCTTCTCTCTGTGACTAAATTTAACTGCTTATTAGCATGTTAATTTATTATTCCTTCGTTTGGCCAATGAACTCACTTGTCTATCATGTGGCTTTCTATCATTAAACTTGATTCAAACAAAGTATTAGTCACTCGTTCGTGTTTTATTTCATTAAATGTGCAATTAATTTTTGCATGTGTAATTGCATTCTCCCATCCTCATTTGTATATTTAACAAAAGCTACATGCTTGTTTATAACTGAAATTTTGTTGTTATTATTATTGTTATTGTCCTACAAATCTACTCACTAAGATTTAAAACTTTCTATTCGAGTTGAAAAGCTACCAGTGTAGGCGATAGTCTAAACATTTTGATTTTCTCTTTTGTCTAGCCATAATAATTTCGAATTTGATAGTAAAATTTTAATAAAAAGAAATTTTTTACATCATGTAATCATGTTGTTATCAATACTTGATTTTATATCTACTTATTTTTGGTTTTGCATCAACTTTCTTTGAATAAATTTTCAACTTATGCAAATGATCAATTCCTGCTCATACATATTTTAATTTTTATATAAATTTTTGCACCACTTTAAAACGTGGTGTTTTATAACAGCTAGTGTCGCCAAAATGGCGTTATACGGAAATAATTTCTTAAAAATTTAAAGTTTACCTAGGTACAGTCGAAGTCCTCTAACTTAAAATTCCGTTAACTTGAAATTTTTCTTAAGAAACTGATGCTCCCTTGAAATTTTCATACATCCATTAGCTCTTTCTTTAACTCAAAATTCCTCTAACTCGAAGTATTTTCAGTGGCAACAGCGATTTCAAGTTAGAGGACTTTGACTGTAGTTAAACAACTAAGATATGTCTAACCCTTATGACGACAAAAATGAACTCATTTTTATAACACCAATTTGGAAAACAAGAAATCCACCGCCAACTTAACAAAAAGCCAACATAAAGACAACTTAACCTCGAAATTTAAAGGTCATAAATTTGATACATAAATGGAGTACGTTTTATCGTTATTAGCCGTTAGTTGAGTTGAAATTTCATTATTAGTTTGAGTTATTACAAAATAAAAATAAATTTCTTTTAAAAAAAAATGCCACAAAGAACGCTCCAAAAAAGTCTTATTAGTTGCGAATAAAAGCTTTTTTGAAAAAATAAAAAATAAAAAATGAATGATGCAAGATTTTACGGGAAACAAAAGTTTAAAAGCCAAAATTTAAGCTTTAGAGGTAAACAACAAAGTAATGGCCTTAAAAATTCTGTTGCGAATTTGAATGACTCATTCAAAAAGATGTTTACGAAAAAAATTTAGTTTTTATCTTTCTGGTTATAATTAAGTTTAGCAAAAGTTAATGGGGAATAAAAAAAAATATTGAGCTTTTTCCAAATTGATATTTGCACATGTTCTCAAATTGGTACACGTGTTTCATTGGCCCACATTTGATTGGGGGGGCTGTTGATTGTTTTGTTTGTCTCTTGTTCTGTTGATGCGTCAGGGTGCTGTTGTGCTGGAGTTGAAATTTATTATTGTAGGGGCACGTGTGTTATTGAGCCAACATTGCACGAATTAAGTAACTCTGGGACGCGAAATTGCGTCTCTTTTGCATATTAATAAAAGTAGGTTTCAATTTTAAGGGCCATCACACAAATCTCACCTTGAATCGACGGAAAATGAAATTCACGAAAATACCTATAGGGCCTGTTTTGTCACGTTATCATAAAGAAAATACAAGATGTTACCATAGTGGGCATGGCTTTATCTGTCGCCCTCATATCTAAACAGACGCGACGTGATGTAAGTCACGTTGACAGGAGTTTTTGAAAAATCGTCATTGAAATGCTGATTACCTGTTCTTGTTTTGTTTTGTTAAAAAAAGAATATCGGTATCGTTGTCGTTCAATGCTAAAAATTATTAGACGAAGGTCTTGTTTGAAAAGAAACTAAATATTAAAAACGTAAATGTTTGATTCAGTTCCATTGGTTATAAGTTATTGATTTAACTATGTAAAATTGTTTATTTCAATTTAAATTAACTACTTGGTTTCTGCTTAAATCAAATGAACGATTAACGCAGACTCACCTAATTACGTTTTAAAAATATTCATCATGATGTAAAAATAAAATTGAATTTGTTTTGATCGACTAAGAAATGTAAATAAAACTAAAAAATAAATGTACTACTGGTAATACCGGTTTTTATTTTAAGACACAAGTTTAAAGTACTGACTTGTAAAAATGTTTTTCATTTGCGCTTCATACGGTTTGTTTGCTAATTTCTGTTGTAATTGTTATTCCCTGATGGTCAGTGAATAGGCGCATACTAAGTGAGGATAGATGTAAAACATTTCAGAGTCAGTATAGAGACCGGACAATAAGACCAGTACTTGAAATGTTGTTGAAAACAATGAAAATAAAATGATATCCATGTTTGCACGCGTTTGATTGTTATATAAAAGTGGTGGACGACAAGAATCGGAAATATATATAATAAAACATTCGCTCGTTTTGGTTCAGAGAATTTCCATGAATGTTGCATTGAATTTTCAACGTAAACAAGAACTTAAAAGCTTAAATTTGAAAGTCAATGATGACTTGTTTTTGTTAATTGTAAATTGGAGAAAATTGACTAACTAAACCATGGTGAATAACACAATATTGAAATCACTTCTATTCAATTTTGGTTGCAACAGCTTTAAGAGTTAATAAGCGAAATCCAAAAACTCGTTTTTCTTTAATTCCAAAAATTTCAACACAACACAAGTTTTACCTTTCAAGTTGTTACAAACAAAACCACAATCCTTTTTAAGGTTCTTAGGTAGGTTATGTACAAAATCTTAAGCCATCTGTAGTCATACAGTCTACAGGATATTGTAAATTTGAAACTTCGCAGACAGACAATCCTACCTTGTCCTGAATTATGGAGCAAGCATTTTGAAGTATCATGTTACGAGTTTTAATCCCTTCTAAAGTTTCACTTTGAAGGATTAGATTGAAATATGTGTATGTTTACTAAAAGAATTTCATAACATCCTCAAAAACGGAGACATACAAAACCATTGAAACAAGAATTTTTTGGAAGTTATTAATTTACTTTCAACATTTTTCAGGCTCGCATACCGAAATGACTCGCTACAGTAGTGAGGATATTTCCGGCAACGAGTCGAATGAAGCCAATAAAATGACTGACACCGAAAGGCAGGCTGACTTCAATCGGCAGAAGGAAGAAATGAAAAAGAGACGTCGCCGAAAGAAGAGAACCAGCTCGTCTTTGCATTCTTCAACATTTCAAGGTAAATTAGTTTTAAGACCCTTAGCTTTTATCATTGTGTATCGTTTTAGGTTAAAAATAGACTAAATCGATGAAAAGGATTAACAGCTAACATATCTCAAGTTCTAAGAGCTATATAACTCATTATTATACGAAATATCTTAATTATTTGCTTTGCTGCAGTCATTACGTAATACTCAACAGAACAACCTACATGGCTATTTTTATCAACAGATAAGCTTCATGTGATTGCTTCCAACAAAGAAAATCGTTTTCTGTTTTCTAAGAAAAGGAAAATTTCATTTTTTTCGTTATTGAACAGAATCAATGCCCACGCAAGTAGGGAAAATGTGCTTCCAGTTTTAGCTGATTAATATGATAAAATTCCTTCAGTGAGAAGGAAAAACCCTGAAAGTATAGCATTCAAAGCTCCAACCTCTCATGGTTGTTACAGAAAAAATATATACTTAGTTGGCTTTGTTATTTTCTGCACATTGGCGATATCCTGTACCGTTCCTGTGTGGGTGTTTCAACGCAATATTGCTCATTTCCCGGACCACTGAGTCTCGGCACGATGATAAAGGAAAAAATGATGTAGGAGATATTTGTCCATTTCGTAATTTATACCCCGAAATGTGTAGGTGAAAGCATTTCTATTTTTACTTCACTTTCATTTTCTAACGAAAGTAAAACACTCAAACAAAGAAAATTTCAAATTTCTCCTTCCACAGTATGTACTTCGAGTTGAATCGCGGACATTTTGGCACATGGTGTCCTTTCATTGTTGTTGGTATTTAAATTTTAATGTCTGAAAATAAAAATAATTTATTTTTTAATGTTATTTTCCCTCAGGGCAACTGTGATGCGCTGCAGTTAGGCTATTTATAAACTTAAGATTCATTTTCGTTTATCGCAGAGAAAACCTTTTATTCACTTTTTAACTAAGTATCACGTGGGATTGAAACTATTGTTGTATTCAAATCTTTACCTAAACGTCAGGATAATGAATTTGTCTGATTTTAACAAAGAAATCTTAAGAACACTAATAATTCAAGAATTGAAGAGGTATGACTAGAATAATGAACAAGGAAACACTTAAAAGCGTGTGACAATCGCACTGGGATCGGTGTCATATCACAAGATTTATTCACTTAATACCATGATTTATAACAAATCAAGATTTTGCATAGTCACACATGACTAGATACGAGTAGAACAGATCTTAAAGAGGTTTTAAAATTTATTACTGTTTAAAAACATGATAATGGTTCAACCAGTAACTAGTTTAACATACTAATCAATAAATAAGATCGCAAAGTGATTAGTGAAAGGTTATTTACTACTTTAAGGAGGAGATTTCAATTGATATTTTTATAAGATTACCATACCAACTGGGATTAAACGAGTTACAAAATGCGGAAGTATTTCAAATAGAACAAGAACCTTAAATATGTTTGTCTTTCTTGTTGTTAGACTGTTGGTGTGTAAACTAATAAAAGTAAATTAAGTAAAAAGTACTTAAGTGTTGATCCTATAGAAACGATGATTTGGTTCGACTGCTCTCCAACTGAGTTACAATTTTCAAAAGCACTTTATTATAATAGTATCTACATAATACTTATATAGAGTCTCTTACTGTAGCACAATGGAATAAAACTAAAACGTGTTATGTTAGATAAAACTGTTTGAAATGTAGGTGAAGCGTGACGAACGAATTCTGTAGAGCATAAATTATTTTTGTTAGGTGAAATGAATGTGAATTCTCTATTCTGTACTATAGAGGAAAATTCGAGATAGAAATCATTGAACGATATTTTAAATTTAATTTATTTGTTCGAAACAATTCTTTGTCATAGAAACGAAACGAAATGAAATGAAATGTTTCCTCAATTATTTTTAATTGAATATCACAATTTCTATTTGATAAATTTTGTTTTCTATTTTAGAACTCTACAAGTTAACTGGCGAAATTCTTGGTGAAGGTGCGTACGCCTCCGTTCAGACCTGTGTAAATATCTACACGGACCTAGAGTACGCTGTTAAAGTTATTGACAAGATACCAGGTCATGCCCGTGCTAGAGTTTTTCGTGAAGTTGAAACTTTCCATCATTGCCAAGGTCATCCCGGCATACTTCAGTTGATTGAATTTTTCGAGGACGATGAAAAATTTTATTTAGTATTTGAAAAAGTATGTTAATTCAAATGAATTTAATAAGTATTATCATTCTAATTATTATCTTTTAAAATTTCAGATAAATGGAGGACCTCTTTTAACTCGCATACAAGAGCATATTTGTTTTTCCGAGCATGAGGCCGCCCAAATTATCAAAGAAATAGCCTCTGGCTTGGACTTTTTGCATAAAAAGGGTATCGCTCACAGGGATCTTAAGCCAGAAAATATTCTTTGTGTCAATAAGGATACATTGTGTCCAATTAAAATTTGTGATTTTGATTTGGGTTCTGGTATCACGTTTACCACAAGTATAACATCGCCAGCAGCTACGCCATTGTTACTTACTCCGGTAAGTTTAATTACATTTTATTATATATTATCGAAGAAGAATGAATGATTGAAAGAAAACCATTTGAATTAGATTACGGTCATTGCACTTGATTAAAAGTTTAAACATGAATGTACAATGAAACTTTCAGCTCTAAATACATTCAATAAAGCAAAATTAGTGCACTGATTCATTTTCCATACGTTTCACATCAACTACTATTTTGTTTTGAAGTTGTTCGGAAACGTGCTTCATAGCATCAATGAAAGCCGTACAATATTTTATATATTATGTCAGGTCAAAAGTTCAATGGAACTTTATAAAATTTTGTAACACCATAAATCCTTCATAAATCAAAATGACGTTCTGGATTCTTAAACCAAATTTACTTCCTCAATTGCTAATAAATTTCTTAATAACAAATTCCTACTTAATTTTAGAACGAAAACTTTGTAATTTATATAATAAAAAGAGAGTTGAGCAAACGCAATTCCTTTTGGAATTGATAAAATTGCGTGCGTGGGACAATTATGGCAAATGATCAAAAATTTCAGACGTCTTGAAACATTCGTTTTATGGATTCATTTGAATTCTTGTAACGTAGTTTATGGAAACTATTTAAAGCATATAATAAATTTACAAAATTTTCGTATAAAATAATTAGAAAACGCAGGAAGACTGTTTTGGTTGAATATTCCATCCACGCAATGTTTTCACAATCAACTTATAACATTTGAGACATCACGTGTTGAAGATTTTGTGACGACTTGACTCAAAAACCACCCACAATTTTTGTCTCTTTGCTTTGAAATCTTTGCTTTAAGACTTTAGCTAAAGAGCGATTTCTTTTTGCAAATGAATAATTGATGCATTCGATTGTTTTCAAAACTGCAATTGCATTTCATTTTACAATACAGTCATGAATCGAAATATTAAATAAAATCAAACGTGGTGTCAATGCACTCTAGGGAAATTAAGAAAAACTTTCGAATCGTTTCATGTACTCATTTTGATTGAATGCTACACCAAAACAAAAGCTCAGTTATGTAGGTTGAGTATTTGAGGTTAATAATGTTTTCATAAAATATTGAATTTGTGAACAATACCGGATTATGACTGTTCTCCTTGAAAAGACAAATTACGGCTTCATGGTAAATAAATTTGTTTTTGTAAAATGAGTAGAAACTATGTTAATATTGCTTATTCTTTTACATTGTTTGAATACTTTTGTTTCATAGTGAATCATGAGTTATTGAATCAAAGGGCTTCGAAAGGTTATGCTTCATAGTTAAGTTAGACCATATCAAGTTTGGAAAAATGAAATTTGGCAGATAATTGCATTTGATTGACGCATTTAGGGTGGATGGTTTTGATTTTCCCCCAAAACACAAACTGTCGGATAACGTAAATCCGAACAACGTAATTATATTGCGCATTTCAAGTTGAGATAAAATTAAACAGAAATAGCTTACAAAAATTTTAAATAATAAAATTTTAAAAATTCTAAGTAAACTTATTGTTGTTTTACCTTAAATACACTTGATCACACAGAACTACTGTGTATATTTCCGTATCCAAGTAAGAATTTTATTTGATAACCATTCGTTGGAATTTGTAAATGTTAGCGTAACAATGTCACAACTAGACACCTTGTCAGTGAGACAATAAGTATTCGCGTTAATTAGTGAAAAGTAAACATTATCAACATGCACGGAAAAACCAGAGTCTTGTTTGTTGAAGACAATTGGAAATGGATGAAAAATGTATTTTCAAATTGTCTCGTTTACAAACTGTCGCAGTGTTTTCCGAAATTGTTTGAGAGTAAGTTATAATTAAGCACTTTCTTTATAATTGATTACACAGGAAACGAGATTTATTTTTATACAAGCCTGGTGTTTAAAAACGTTGATGGGGTAAACATATGTCGATCTTTTGCCAACATCGTCACTGGGAAATTGACAATTTTACTTTCTTGAGAAGAAGAAAAATCGTGCCATAATTTGCAAATTATTCAAAAAGGAAAATTCAAAGTGTCTTGTTTGAAATGATGCCAAGAAAAATGAATTAATTTATTTTTGATTTTATTTTTAGATTTTCCTACAATTATACATTTTGATTTTGTCTGGAAGAAACTGTAACTTGTTTTATTTCAATATCAACCCTGTGGGTTTGAGAAACGTTATTAAACTCGAAACATGTGAAAATTGCACTTTTCACGTAAAAATGCAATTACTTTCAATTTTGTGGTGAATGTTAGAATCTTCAGAAGAACACAAATATGTTGTCAGTGATTTTTGTGCTTACTTCAAGTCTCTAAGATGATTTCCCAAAAGATTAAATTTCCCTTAATGTGCGCGATATTTTCAATGAACATCGCCTAAAGTTGTTATTGCAAATTTGATTTTCCAAATTTCATTTAAATGAAATTCAATAAAAACATCACGCCATCACATACCAAAATCAGCATATCACTTTCTGATTGTAAACAAAGATTGCAAATAAATTTCCAAGGTTAATTTTTACCCTTATCCAAAAAGAAGCTTCATATTGCGACGTTATAGCGTGCTTAATATAAATTCTCAACGATTTTTCCACGTTTCGCATCATAAATAAATTCAACATGTTTCATCAGAAACTCGTGCTGTTTTTTCTATGCTCAAAGTAAAGTGGCGCGTAGAAAATGATACATTGGCCCGTTCTAGCTTCGTTAAATACGATAAGATATTTAGCTTTTGGCAAAACGTGTATATATTAGCAACATTAAAATTGATTGAATAATTTACATTTATGTATGTGGAATAAAAATACGAGCCATTTCCACATCAGAGATATGAACAAACAATCTACTTTCATTTGGTCACTTAAAAATGTGACGCAGTTTTTTGAAGAATTTATTTCAATTTCAAATTAAATTAGTGAAAAAATATCTTATGGAATGATCTGTTTATTTTATTATTTTGTTTTCTAATCATATGCGAAATCACATGTTGTTTCTGGTTTGGACACAAGTTCATTTAGCGAAACTTTTCGAAAACAGGAAATGTGTAGTTTAACATCAAAACAATAGATAAAATTATTATTAACAACCAATTGTTGTTAGTTTTTTCCAGTGTAGATAAAATTTGAAAATTACAATTAATTACAATTTTGTTTGAATTTCAAGAATAATTTAATAGAATACTCGTAATTTCCAAAAACGTAAATAGATTTAATTTCTTCAATTAATCTTCAAGTCTTATTGAGACGCCAATGTAGGTAGTACTCGGCTAATTTAAATTTTATTTTTAATTCAAATTTTTCAGATCACAAAAAGAACTTTGCACTGTAAAATTGAAATTAATTTTAGAACTTGTTATTCGTACCTAGTACGTTTAACATTCTTTTCTTAATGATACGCAAATGTTGACGCACTGAACAATTTTGTGGGATATGTAGATTTAAATTTTTAAGGTATTTTAATCTTATTACAATACGATTTTTTTAATTTATTTTGATTTATTACGACATGTTGTTGAGTGTAATAAATTGCACTTGATCGATTTACGTCGCACAACGTAATCTACAAAAGTCACTTTCAAATTTTTACTCAAAACTTTTTGATGAAGTAGCTATTTTCAAAAATATCAACACTTATGTGTAAATACATTTTGATAAGACCAAAACTACGCAATTTTCACATGATGTAATTTTAGATTTTCCCGGTGAAAAGGAAATTTATGTTATTAAAAATCGTGGAAAATGCAAACGAGCAGAAATTTTATTTTTAATATTTTCAATAAATTAATAACAGAAACGTGTAGACAGTTAGACGAGAATAATTTTGTTTAGACGACAGTTAATATAAAAACGAGTCTTTGAAATGTTTTCGTCTTGCAAAATAACACCGCGCGTGATATGGGAAAAAATAATTTTTATCAAAAAATGCAAAATTAATTTTGTATACAAGAATTTATTTTCGTAGATGGGTCAAGATAACTTTCGAAAATTTCAAAAATAAGATTCGAAGAACATTTTTCTGAATTTTAAAGTTATTGTCTTGGTTGTTGCAATCTTGAAATTACTTGATTAATTAAAAATAAATAAAGACAATGTCCTTGAGAGATATTTGTATACAGTATCATTGCCAAAGTAATCTGCCTCAGAATGCTTGAGTTAATAATTCGCGGAAAAGAATTTTCGTACAATAAGAATTTAATTAGAGCGAATAAATTTTTACAAAGAGAATAAAAACCATAATGATTTTAATTTTATCAGTGTAACCTTGTTCGTGTTTATTAAATACATTTTGTCAAGTAATAATATTCATTGTAGCAATGAGAACGATTAAAATTTTTTTTAAAAGAGTATTACTATTTATATCATTTCATATGGAAATTGTTCTTTTTCGCTTCTTGAATCCATTCAGATTAAACAAAAGAAAATAATAATATGGTATGACGGTGTTAAATTTTGCACTTTACTTTTTCATAAACAATTTAAATTAATTTATCAGATTGAACAAATTGCGAGCTCTTGTTTGGTAATAATGAAACTCCATAATGATGTGATTCTTGTCATAACTAATTAAAATGGAAACATTTTAAAGAACCAGTTTATAATATTCCCAGAAAATGCGTAGTACATACTGCTTTAGGCATAACGACTTTTGTGACTCATTGCATATTAAATATGTATCCTATTAAAATTTGCATTTCCTGTAATGGCACGTAACTACATAAATGTGTTTATTATTGCTCACCTCAATTTCGTAGTCGCAATTTCATTCTTAATTTAATCGATCAACTTTTAAATCTTCATTTAACTGAGTTAGTGACTATCTTCAACTGCTTATTATCTACTTATACTATGAACTTACCTATCATTTCGTTCTCAAACTATTATTAAATTAATTGAATACGTTACGATACAATTACATGATGATCGTTTAGGAGAGGAAACGCATAGGAAAAGCGGAAATTATATTAAATCAAATTAAAAATCGTGAAAATACTGGTTTTACAGGTGTGAGGAACTAACTAGTGTCACCTTTCTCCTTCAATAATAATTGAGACTTCCTTGTTATTTCCGCTCGTAGCATTCTAAGAATAAAATTTTATTTCCGGAAATTTTTACTCGTGTTATTATAATTCTCTCTAAGGATTTCATTTGTCCTTCAAATATCCTTTATAATGTCTACGACAAAATAATCTATAATTATACTATAAAGACTACAGTAGCTTGAAATTATATCTTTATTAGGAAATGTTAAACACTTTGTAAGGCAATTAACACTTTTCAATTAAATAGTTAAAGTAATAAATTGATAAATAAAATTCAAGAAGGATTAGGTGTTGGATTAAAAGATGATGAAATTTTAATACAGAAACAATCATTGAAATAGATTAGATTGTTAATTGAACGCAATTAGTTTAATCAAGGGTTACTTACGCTTTTGATAAATATTGAATTATGGATTATATATGATTGTTGTACGGCTTACTCAACATGTTTGATAACATAAAATACATTAAAAACTAAACCGGATATTATGAATGTTTAATAATATTAATTTAATAATCAATTTTAACTTTTATATTTTAGGTTGGCAGTGCTGAATTTATGGCACCAGAAGTCGTTGATTTGTTTGTTGGTGAAGCGAATCATTACGATAAAAGATGTGATTTGTGGTCACTTGGTGTAATTGCATACATTTTATTATGTGGCTATCCCCCATTTTCTGGAAATTGTGAAAAAGACTGTGGATGGAGCCGTGGTGAAAATTGTCGCACCTGTCAAGAGCTTCTATTTGAATCCATTCAAGAAGGTAATAAATTATTCAGAAATCATAAATTTTTATGTATGTACTAATCATATGCTACCTTTTATCAGGTCGATTCAGTTTTCCCGAAAATGAATGGGGTGAAGTAAGCGAAGAGGCTAAAGATTTGATAAGAGGGTTGTTAGTAAAGGAAGCTCCAAAACGGTTAAGTGCTGCAGCAGTTTTAAATCATCCATGGATAAAAATGGTTGATGGAGGATCTGCTAATCGTTCGAAGATGGAGAATTGTCGAAAAGCTTTAAAAACATCAGGAAATATTCGACGGTATTTATTGATTTAAAAAAAAAAGTATTTGTAAAATTTGCATTAAAAATAAATTTTTTATTATTTACAGTAATCAATCGGCACGTGAAATATCACATTTTGCCGAATCTGCAATGGCTGTGAAACGTGTTATTCTACAACATTTCTCAATGCGTTATGACTACATGACAAAAGAACGACCGAATATATATCAACCTTCACGACAAGACAATTCAGTTACTAGAAGCACGAATAGTCTTAAAAAACAACATCAAACACAATTGAAACAACAACTCCAACAACAATTACAACAGCATCAGCAGCAACAAAAGCAGCTGAAAGAACAACAACAAAAACAACAACAACAGCATCAACATGAAGAAGAATCCCAAACTGATTCTAATCAAGAGCACAGAGATAATGTTGTCAGTGGTGAAAAAATATGTACAGATTTGTTATTGGAAAATAATACAACACAATGTGATATAAAAACTAATACAAAGTGGCAGGAATGTAGTAAAGATGATGAAAATTTTGTAAACGAAGAAGAAAATGATGTAACCACCAAACAGTTAGATAGTCATAAAGTAAGTTTCAACGATTGTCATGATTACACTGAGTTTGATGCCAGTAAAATTGATGATATGAAAGATTCTGATAATACAGAATCATCTCGTATGGAGGGATTATGTGATAGCAATAAAGCACCTACAAATAATATGGCTAGTATTACAGAACTAAAAGATCAAGAACTACCGCAGGTTTATGTTGACGATGGTAATTGTGTAACCGCAGTTGCGGAACAAGAAATATTATCTGACGAGGATTCAACAAATCGTTATTCACCATCACGACGTAAGTTTAGACCACGTGAGAAAAAGATTCGTAATGATAGATTTAACGACTCAAATAAATATAATAATATTGATACTTATGATGATGATGCAATTCGAACACCAAGAGAATTTCGTAGACCATCAGTTCCAAAGTACAAAAATAATGGTAATAGAACTGGAGGAGGTGGATTTGGTACAAATTTCATATCTGATATAGATCGTCAACGTATGGAAGAGAATTGGAGATATCGTAGTAGTAATTCAGTCGATAATCATCCCCAAGGATTCCGTAATTATCGTGCAATTAATAATCACGGACGCCAAGCTAATTATGGTCAGACTAGATATTATGGTAGTCAAAGTAATGAAAAATCTGGTCTTTTGTATAACAACAGTGGCGGTTATAATAATGGTAGTGGTTTCACTGGTTTCAATGGAAACCATGTTCGCCATGACAGAGCTAATAAAGCAAATGGTCGTGGAATTGAAATACGCCAGTGGCGCAATGAGTGTATATATTCATCTCATCGCAATTGTGGACTTGTTTCTGAACGTAACAATGTTATGGGCCATCCAAACGGTATGCGTAACACAATCAATGAATGTGATGATAATAACTCAGCTAATAGCTGCACAATGGGAATTGGTTTATCACCACCCAGTGAAAGTTTGTTAATGCAACGCAGAATGCGTATGGCAAATCGACAAAACGAACTTGATTTGTGCGGTCCACAGCCACAGCTAGTGGGTAAATATTAGAGTCGAAATTTTGTCTTTTATGCATTACATTTCCTATAGTTATCATTTATTTCTATAAAAAGACTTAATATTCGACTTATTTTTTCATACCCTTAATTTTCATTAACCACCACTACCACCACCACCACCACACCACACCATACCATATTTATTTCGATTTACAAAACCAATCTAACAACAACCCCGTTGTAATTGATCTAATGTTAAAAATATACTAAGTGATTTACCTACAAATTTATTGTTTAGTATTTGAAGATCAAAAAGGAATTGGATCTATCCAATATAACAAGTAAAACATCATTCCTTTTGATATCTTTCTACTTACTTACTCCATTAAAAATAGATATCGGAACATACTCCACCGTATTTGACTCATTTTATCAGGTTGCTCCGGTACCATTCTCAAAAATAATTTGAATTTTCTACTTTTTGTAATTTTTAAGCTATTAAAATAAAAAAAAATATTTTTTAAGTTTGATTTCTTAAATATAAAAATTTCGATTTTTGCTCTGAAACAGACGATGCAGATTGTGCCAAACGCAAGGCTCATAAAATCGAAGTGCCATAAATTGTTCAATCAATGAAAACAAAACGTGATATCTATAGTTTGGAAAAAGCTTTTCAAAACAAAACAAACGTGCATCTAAAAAATGTGTTTAAGAAATCAAGCTTAAAATACTATACTTTATATAAAATTCCTCTACCCCCCCTAGTTTATCAATATAAAATTGAACATTATTTTTCTCTCTGAAGAAAGTTAATTTTGTTTTGCATCGTTTGTATCATTTCATTTCGTCCTTTATTCATTTATTAAACTTAAGAAAGTGTTTATGAACGAACGGATAAGGATAATTGGAAGGAAAAATAGAATTAAGCAAACATAGTACTATAACAACGAAAAACTTCGACACCGATAAGGCATAACTCATCAAATTATAAATGTTTCAATAGAATTTGATAAGTTCCTTAAAATATTTTCAAGATTATTTTCACTCTAAGGTAAAATTAACTATCAAAAATTTTGTTATTGTAATTCATGGTCTTACACTTAGGAAATTTTGAAAGTTTAACTTGAACTTGGAAGATTGAAAATTATCTAATAAATTTTATCTGCTTCATATGTGGGATTCATGTTTCTTGTAAACTTCTCTCACAAATTGATGTTGTTATTTTCTAAGAAGCAAACTAGCTTTTTCAAATTAAAATTTAGTCTAGTACCTCTCTATCTATATTCTTATTATTGTGCTTTTGGGCAAACTGTGAAAGATTAGAATGTTCAGGAATTTAATACTGATAAATACCTCCAATGAATGAAGTATTGTGAAGACGAATGCGCTTCATTGACTCATTCAATGATTGAAAGCTGATTAACATTTTGTGATTTCTACATATATTATAGAGTGCTAAAAATTAATTGAATAGAAATATGTGAAATATTGGATAAGACATAAGAGTGAATAATAAAACATAATTACATTTTAATATAAATGCCATCCATATCCCTCCACCAGTGATGATTATCGTTGATTTCTATACTTGAAGCTTTAATGTGTTGAAAGTGGGAATTTTCTTTGATATTGACTAGAAACAGCAAGCATTGTTTTTTATTCCAATAAAATCATTGACGACTAACTGTGCAAGCTATTGTGGTTATAAGACGATTAAGAAATAAACATCATCTTTTAAACACCTGCCAATATCGTCTCGAGAAATATATACTTAAAAAATTGTTCTAGGAAAACACACAAATATAATAATAATTTAGATTAAGATGTGGTGAAACAATTTTTGTTTGTTTTTAACATCAAAATAAACATATCTTTGTATATGATTACCGTACCTAAAAATGTTTGAGAGAAAAATAAAAATAATATTCCAAATATTGTTGATAAATATTTTTTAAGATCGTGTGGAATAAGTTTGCACCAGCCTTTTGTTATTTAATTGGCTGAGTTCTTTTTTATTACAGTTAAAGTTAATACATAATAAGCTTGGGTAATTAAAAATAATATCGAACTGCTAGTCGTTAGAAAACTATGTTTATTGTATTTATATTCATAAAATGTTTTGTTATTCTTGTCTAAAATAAGATAGCATCAAAAAATACGCTTATTTCAAAATGTGAAAGTTATTAAGAACAATAAAAAAATATCATTCGTTGCTTTTTTCTAATTTAATAATAATAATTTGTTCAACAACATAAGATCATTATCCAAGTCCCACTTCATATTAAAGCTTGAAGTGTATAAAACCTAATTTGTTTAATTTTATCATTGTATTTAAAACATATTACAACGTTTGTTTGTCATAAGGAAAGGAATGAAATGTGAAATGCTATATAGAAAGTAAGATTATCAACGACAACAAGTTTAAACTTTACTAACACAAAAACTATATAAGAAATAAAACTTACTTAGTTTAGAAATGAATGGGAGAAAAATAAAATTTTTGTAATAATTCGTTTAAAACAACTATAAAATTGATTAATTTCAATATTATTCAATTTTGCAATACAAACGAAAAGTTCACCTAGAACCCAAAAAAACAAAAAAAAAATCAATTTAAAACTAATTAGTTTAAGAATATATAATTTTCCATATTTTCAAAACTGCTATTATTACAATATTATACTTTTTGTCCTATCAAAATATTCAACACATTTTGAAGTAATGAAACTTGAAAGATTATTAATCTTATTTGTTATATAAATGAATATTAAGAAAATCATTAAAAACGCCATCAATGTTGAAGAAAAATCTATTATTTAAATACACGAAAAAATAAAAATAATAGTTTGTAAGATTTGAGAATTCCCTATTATATGTTTTCAAACATTTTTTATATATTATATATTTTGTAATACGAAAAATGATAAACGAAACAAAAAATATGATGAAAGAGAAATAATCATTATATTGATAAACGTTAAAACATTATCATATGATTTTTATTTTCACAACCTTTTGCCAAAATTTTAAACACCATTTTTTTCCAAAATGGTTCGAAAGTTGAAATAGATTGAAAATTTTATGGAAAATCTTCCGATTGTCAATAACAATGTTTGTTTTATTTTTGAATATATGTAAGTATGTTCCATTTAAATTCTCAGAATTTATTTTGTGGCCATGTGAGCCCACTAAGAAGACTTCACGTCAAAGGTATGTTTCTCAAGAAAGTTTCTGTCGACTCATTCAAACATTGATTTACTTTCCATGCATTTTTCCGTAAAATTTTCATTTTATTTTTCAACTATTGAACTTATTTGTTTTAAGAGATCACCAATTAAAAAGAAAACTCATAAGGTTTTCCAACTTAAATGGCTTCATTAACTTACTACATATTCCCAAAGTCTTGTGTAAGTTAATGAAAGTTTCAAACTTATGAAAATAAATAATTTTAAATGGCAATAATCCGAACAGTGTAATAGAACTAGTAGTATTTTCTTACATTTTTTCAACATTCGAAGATAATTTTATTATTATTTTGTACAACATGCACGAACTTGAAAAAGTCATTAAAATTATCTCATTCCATTATTGAAGAAAATGTTTAGTTCAAGATGAAAGAATGTTCAGTTTTCGAAAATCAATATAAAAAACAAAATCAATTTTCAAAACAAATGTAAAAGAAATTGAAATTTTCGATAAAACAATTTCAAAGCTACTGTTTACGAATGCTCATGTTAGTATATTACCTCTAAGTCAAACAACTGATAGACTAGGGTTGCGATTTGAAATCTGTTCATCAGATTTTAAGATAGGATTTAAGAAGAAAGCTGAAAGTCTGTAAATAGTTTTAGATATTTTGTACTATTTGTACTTAACATCCAAAACTTAACACTCAGATGTGTTACAGTAAGTCTATGAGTATTGTAATTCCTTAGTTTGATTTTAAGATAATATACTAACTTAAGCATAGTTACGGTGTTAAAATATAAAAACATTTTATACATAAAACATGAAAAGAAACAACATTTTTATTTTCAATATGTTTCAAAATTTTTTGTACGTTTAAAAATGTAAGAAAAATTACACACATTTTGAAAATATTTTATTTTGTTTTATTTTAATTTTTCGCTTCAGTTTATCTTCTGGTAGTAAGGTGTATGTTTCTAGATATTATTCTGTGATAAATTTGGAAAGTGTTATCTGCAATACCAAATGATTTCTGAGTTTTTTGGCTAAGAAATAAAAAAATACAGTATTTGGTTGTGCGTGTTTCAAAAAGTACAAGACTCGACTTTTTGAACCTCATTTTCCTTAAGATGAAATAAAAATATGTAAGGATGGGTATCAGTCGAATGTAGAATTTCATATTCCTCAAATTTCTATCCTAAATAATGATTTCATTAAGCTCCATCAGCTAAGAACCTTCTCAAGTATGTTGTATTTCTTCGGTTATAAATGTATCGTCAAGGATTGCATTTCTTTTGATTGACTGATAATTTGAAGTGGACTTTAATGGTAAAAGATTTGATAATAATTCGGTATTAAGTGTAATTATACAATGATAGGTTGTAATGATCTCTTAAGAGATGTAATCCTTGACGTAATCCTCGTACCTCTATTATTAGCAATTGTAAGAATGAAAACAGATATTTTGCCTTGTTTTTGTGATAAAAATATAAATTACTTCGATTAGAATTTTGGGGGGGGGAAAGCATTTAATTCAAATAAGTCTTTCCATTATTTTGGGCTTTGAATGGAATGTTAAATAAAATAAAATTTCCGTCGAGTTAGACCATCGAATAATTTTGCTCAAATATCATAATTTGCGAAGAAAATTAAAATTAAATATTTCAGTTTTGCTGTTTTCACGCAAATAATGATTAAGATTCATAGAAAAACAGCAATAATTAATATTGAAGTATACAAATTAAAATAAATTTAAGCAAAAATATTGTAATAAATGTGGCAAAAAAAAAACGATTTAAGCCAAAAATCTGGAGCTAAATAGCTTCAGAACAATTTGTTAATGATTGGAATGGTTTCTTTAGAAGTTTGGCAGTTGTATTAAGGTAAAAAGGAAGAAATTATGTTTGTCTTTTTGTAAAGTAAGATTTGCTGTCTACAAACTAATAATTAAAACGTCTTGATACTGTTTTCTTTGAAGATCTTTTCTGTATCATGCGTAAACTTGAAAAGTGGCAAAATATGCTTCCTCAAGACAGCAAATTTTATTGTAGAGTATCTTTAAGACAAAATCACAAGAATGGATTAATATTTTTTTAAACAAAAAGATGTAACTATAATATTTATTATATTTAATTGTATAATTATTATTGCATAGAGGGAGAGTATAAGTTGACTCTTTAACATACAAATTTCTGTAGTACTTGAACCTGATAAAATTGCATTTTTAAGGATGTTTAATAAAAAGTTGTAGTTTTTTAAATTAAATTAATCTAAGAAAAATTGTTTTTATTTAAAATTTAAATTGCCACCTCCTTCCATAAAACAAAAGAAATGAAAACAAATTACGTACAATTATTGAACGATTTTAAATATTTATTGAAACATTTATATAAATTTATTGACATACAATTGTAATTGGTGTGAATTGAAAGCCTGACACAAAATAAATTGTAATAACAAATAAAGGTAAACGAAAGTGCTAAAAATATGTTGTTTTATTTAAATATTTGTTTAATTACACTTGTATGTAAAGTATGAGGGTAACATGATTCGTACTGTTGAGATTAGCTATTCTTATTGAGAAACGATCTTAACAAAAGTTTAATAATCGCCTTGGCTTAGGCAAAATTTACAACAGATCATATCGAATGTGGTTTCAATGTGGTTTCGTATCGATATTCCTTACATATTTATGAAGAATGAGCACTGATTGGATTTATATGACTTTAAGTGATTTTGTTATCATGTTTCTTAATACGAAACAATTGAAAATCCTTAGAGGTTTACTGATATACCATCATACTAACAGTCTTCAAGAAATACTCCTATGTAGACAGTTCTAAAACAGAAGACATAGTGACACGATTTTTAATGGATTTATTATATTAATACATGCTAGCTCATGTGTAATAATTAATCATAGGCGAATATATCATCGGAGATTGAAAAAGGAAATAACATAACATCTGAAACCATTAAGTGTAATTTTGTATAAAATTCCAACTTCCGGTGTTGATAACGCTAACGAAACCAAAAGCAAAACTTTCACCAGGTATGTTGGCCAAATATACTGAATGAATCCATCAACTTATATTGAATCTTTTGTTTTTCTCCGTACTTTTATCAAGTAGCACAATTGAATTATTCACCGTTCAATATTCTCTTTTGTACGTGATTTACATGTTAAATAAATTAAATATTTTGACCAACGCCTTCACGTTGACTTTCTATTAAACACAGGTTGTGGCTTTTAATGTGATTCATTCTCATTTTACAGGCTGGGCTTCCAAAAGTTATGTTTCATATATTCGATAAAAGGCTGACATTGATGAAACGGTTTGGATCTGATTGATCCAAGAAGACTAAACCTACAAAAGTCTTGAGTTGTTTCGATCGTTTCTATGAATGAAATTCTTGACTTTGAAGGAAAAAATAAAAGATAATTTCGTTTTTATTACACATTTAATTCTTTCTAATAAATAAAAATAAATTATATAAGTTACAAAATGTAAATAAATAATTTTTAATTTTTAAAAACAATCAAATAAACTGATTGTTGTCATAAGAAAAGTGTGAAGACAGTTTGAAATTTTCTTAATCCAATTGTGGAAATCCATTGAGTTCTACATATCTACGCATGATTTAACTGAATACTGTGACCGGAATCATTATCGGAATATTAATTAGAATGATTTGTTTTAGTTGGCCACAATTGACATTCTGTTTGACAAAATCAAAATGTGGCTAACATGGGAACATGAAGAATGGGCATGTTGGATCAGTCGGTGGCCACCTTGTTCGTTTCAATGTCATTGTCGGGCAAGTAAAGTTTTACTATTCTGTAGAAGAAAGTATAAGGGTTTGTTAAATATGGTAGCTTTAAAAAACAACATTGCATTCCTTACTTGCTGTATGGATATTTCTCATCAACTACGTCAAACATCCGTTCAACTCGACACCAGATTTGTTCACGTTCACAACCCTCATATTTCTTGGAGAAAGTTTCGAATGCAGTCAATGCAAAATTCGTGACTTCATTAATTCTGGAATTGAGCTTTTCTGAAAATATCAAAAATAAATGCATTCCAATAAATACGTGAATATATTTAAGTGCCAAATGTTTACCTTTTTCCCCCAACAAACGTCCGTGATCGTGATCGTGTTCATCGGATCCACTGTCATCATCGTCCTTCATGTGAAGTTTTGGCAAAAATAGTAGTAGACAAATCAGTGCGATGAACTTAACGATTTTCTTGAAAATGATCAGCTTAAGGAGGATTTTTCCAATTGTGAAGAGATCCACATTGAAACGGAATTTATCCAAAAGCCAATGCTCACGTGGATGATGATGATGGTATATTGGAGGATGTGGTGGTGGACCATAGACTGGAGCTGGTGGTCCATAGACTGGTTTTGGTGGACCATACACTGGTGCTGGTGCATCGTAATGGGGTTTTATTGGAGCTGGTTGATAGTCGTATCCTCCATGGAATTCAGGATTGTGATAATCGTAGTCTTCCCGTGCTACTGTTGATGCTGCTCCTACTAATTGATAATATTTGTCATTACTATAGTAAAAAATAAAGGTACATTTTGTTCTTTGATAAATCTCACTACTAGATGAAAAGTGTAGCAACTCAAAAAATGTGAGTTAAGTAATTATTTGAATTCCTGGCAGAATTAATTTTCCTGGCAAGTTTTTTTTAATTTATCGAAAAACTGTTTTTTTTTTTTTTTTCATATGGGTGTGCGATATAAAAAATTAAAACTATTGATCCTTTGAGGATCTATTCAATTCTTGATTTAAAATTTGCACATTTAACACATTTAAATAACATTTATAGCTGCAATAAAAAAATCTTCGACATTAAACACTGTCACTCAATTCACTTAAAAATATCCATTAGAATAAGTTAATATCACAAGTAACTAACCAGAAGTTTTATGTGATTCATGTAAAGCGTTGATATATGAATCCTGGTTTACTGCAGCATCACTTGAAACCAGTTGGAAGATGAAACTAGCACAACAAACTAAGAGTAAATACTTCATTTTGAATTTGTGAAAAACTTTTAAGCAATAGTCACTAAATTAAATGAATTATTTCTTAATGTCAGTTACTTTTCTGTAACCGTCAAATGTATTCACTTCACTTTATGAGGCAACCGTACTCGATCGTTGACAAACCTCAACTAACAATTTATATGTCAATCGGTTCCTTATTAAGTATCGCCTACCAAAGTCTAGATCCACTGACTATCTATCCCTTAATGCACAACAACAATAACCGTGTTACAATAACCATCCAAATGAATGATATCGAATTAATCGAGTCTAGGGCAGAAATGTGATGGAATGAGTGTTAAACAGGTGTAAAGACATACGTCAAAGAAAGCAGTCATATTGGCCAAGTCGCATAATTGTTGCTGACCCCCGCCACATAATTATCAAATACGTGATTTGATTTGAATGGTTTGATTGTTCAGGTATTCTGGCCGGTACTTATTTTTTCTTGATTTTTCAAATAAAAATACTAAAGAAAGAAGAAAATAATATAAAAAATATTTTTTTTATTGTATTAACTACTGTTTACTTGACCATGGACTTATCATAGCTTCGTAATCAATTTCACTTACTCCAGTATTCAGACAATTTAGTGTCGTCTTAAAAATTAAGAAAACCAAAGAAGAAATGCTAACAATGGTCTTCCCTTCAGTTTATTTGGTTACTTATTTTGTTGTCTTCGTGCTTTTTGGTAAACTTATACTCTTATTATTGTGATTAAGCTATTAAATTTTTGTCAACTTGATTTTCCAGAAATTGAATTGAATAAAAAATTTTTTATCATTTTTTCAAAGAAAAGTGAAAAGAAATATTTCTTAAATTTCACGTTTTACTTTCATCTGTTCAACAAAATGCTGGAATTGTTTATTGTTATCTTCTAATTTCATATGTGATGACTTCATGCTCATTGTTCAAGTCTTTTATATTTAACAAATTAGAGGTTTTTCTTTAAAAAATTGTGCTAGTAAAATTGTTTTCACAAGGGAAAGTTCTTTACTAAGAAAAACGGAAATTATTTTCTTCATATTTTTCAAAAACACTGCACTTTTATAGTGTTTTGTTAGGATTTTATTAACTTTTCCTCTAATGAATTGCTGAAATTGAAAATCCAATTGCTAACTAATTTATGCCTTTTGAACTTTCTAATTCAAACGTGCAAGATTTTCCAACTAAATGATTTTTTTCAATTTAAAATTCTTTATTTTTAATTAAACTGCAATTGTCATTGCAACTTGCAAAATTGTTATTGTTTGCACATATCAAGTGCAATGAGTTTGTTCAGAAGCTAGGTCCGGTAATTTCTGTTTATGCAAACTGTTCATTTTCTGATCCATTTTCCAGGAAGGATTAATGCTATTTTCAACAGTCATTTCATATTCCATACCAATATTTGCAAGATTAGAATATTTATTAGTTGTCAAGAGAATCTTGTGAAAGAAGTTCAAGTTGAAAGTTTATGAAAGTACATAATAAATAAAAGGCAGAAAATCTCATTATCAAAATATAGTTTAATTTTCTTAAAAAGCTTTCTAACTTTATATTTCTATAATTACAAAAATCATTTTCATTTTTCATAAGTAATTCAAGGTAACTAAGTTCAAGATAAAATGATATTCAATTTGTTCACATTTCGATTAGTTTTAATAAATAAAAACTTATTTGAGTTAGCTTGATTTGATTAGAAGTCTTCAAGTTTAGGATGGGGCAGATTTTTGTTTTAATTTCTTAAGAAATTCTCGAGCTTGTTTATCTCCAGTTCTGTGTTCTAAGACTTGTATGGATGGTGTTTCTAGAATATTAAGTAAATTAAAATTGAATAAAAGAAAAATTTATTTAATTGATTAAAAAGTACCTTTATAAACAGGACGATTTAAGGTTAAATGAATTTGTTCATAATGGCTCTTTTCAATGTCTCCAAATGGAAGATAGCACTCAGCAATGTACTGATTGGACATTCCGAATAAGTCTTTATCTTTAACACTAAGAACTATAAGAGCATTGCTCATATTTCTCTGTGTGTCTGTTAAAACTCTGCAATATAATAAGAAGATTTAATGATATACACTCTTAAATATTATAAGAAGGTTTTACGAACATTGCAAATTTTTCATCGTACAAAGGGAAAAGAGTTTTATTCTGAGTACTTGTTTTAGGACATGCAATTCCAATAAATCTCTCAGCTGGCATGAAATGAACTTTAACAAAGGAATCACAGTTTCCATTGCTGTCCATAGGAACAAGATTTCGGGCATTCATTATTTCTAGCTGTAAGAACGAAAGTTTATTAGATTATAGAATTTATTAATATTGAAAATTCACCTGCAAAACATTGTCTTTGAAGCAACAACGTACAGTCAATTGCCCGTATGGTGTTTCAGTCATATTCTGTTGATCTGCCAGTCTTTCGAGGTAATACTGATGGATTAAATCTCCTGTTTCGTATGCATGTAATTCGAGAAGGCGTTCTATGTTCTCCAGAATTTCTCTGTCAGAGCAGGAACGTTCACTGTTTTGTTGCAATTTAAAACTAGACACCATTAAATGTAGAGTATCACGCAAATTTGCGAAAAATGCAGGTGGTCGTCTCTTCTATGAAAATTTTTTAATAAAATTAAAAACTTAATATGATGACAAAGAATTCTTGATGTTTGCTTACATCCAAATTGCTATGAACAAGATCATACAGGATCACTGATAATTCAGTCCAAATAGCATCCAAAGTTCTTTCAAAATTAACTTCATTCAGTTCCATGTGCAGAGTCTTCAATGACTCTTCCATATACATCATAAGTCTATCCATGGAATTTGAGTCTGCATGAAGAATTTCAGCTCCTTCAGTCAAGAATCTTCGCATAGCTGGAGACATTTTCTTGGCGACTACTTCAATCAATTCCAAAATTTTATTTCTTTCAGTATCTATGGCGTTTTCTATAACATTTCTCAAAGTTTGGGCACAACGATCTGCTTCCAGCTCACTTCTGAATTCACTTAAACGAGCTATGATTTCATCAGCGCCAAGTTCCTACAACAAGATAACTGATTAAACATTGTTTTGATTAAATAAAAGAAACTAATATACTTTAATGAATGGAGATAAACTCTGTCGAATGTAGTCGATGTTATTTATGGCTAGACACCATTCACTGGTCACTTCAAATCTTTGAAGATCTTCATTTTGATTCATCTCCTCCATGCGTTGTGACATTTTGTCAGCATAAAACACGCAGCATCGACAAATGTCCTGAAAAGGAAGTTATTTAACTCATACCATTATTAATAATGATAAAACTTACATCAACTATTTTCCCAACAAACATATAAGCTCCTTCAACATCCGGCCATCCAAGTTGCTGCCAAAATATTTTTATTTGATAGAAAATTGCTAGCGTGTCTACAGCTGATGAACTATATTTGACTGTGTCGTCAACTGGCACAAGTTTATCCAACTCTATGGCTTTCTCTATCCTGAAATCAAGATTTCAAATAAATATTTACATTATTATATAAAATATGTTATTATAGTTAACCTTGTCAACGCTTTATAAACTGATATGTCTAACCAATGAGTGACGCCTGGAGTGAACCAAATATGATATTCATCGATTGCTAGAGTTTCGTCAGGACATAATGCAGTTCCTAGTGGAAGAAAACGAATTGTTCAATAATTGTTTACACAAAAAACAGATGATTCCAACTAACCTAACATTGAAAATCGTTTTAAAACTAAATAAAGCTCGAATAGTGTAGTTCCCATATTAATTTCCTCATGTTCTGGTAATTTTTCAAATGTACTCTCTGGAATCTGAATTCTTCTGATGTTTTTACAGACATCTTCAACTACAGGCTTACAGGCTGCCGCTACTTTTATCTCATAGAATTGGTACAACGTTTGAGCGTATGGGAAATTCATTTTCCTGAAAATATAAAGCAATGTATCTTAAAATAGTCCTTTAATATAAAATAAACACTTGGTTACATTTGAAAATGTTTGTCGTAATATTCTATAGCTCGTTGTAGGTCAGATCGAATGAGTTGAATTAATTTGATCATATGTTGAAGTCTATCTTCATCAGAAGCACCATTCCGACATTCGCTGCCTTCGTTGATGGTTTCAAACCACTCAGATGCACCTGATCTGACGGCATCGCTAATAACGCTCTTGAGACTTACTTCAACACCTTCGTCGCGAGTTATCCACCCGTAGACTTGTTTTGGAAATAAATCGATTCCTTCTGGTGTTTGAACTGAACTTATTTTTGAAAGAATATCTAGAACTTCGCTTAACATCTTAACACAATTCTTATCGCCGGCAGTTTTCTTTCTTATCTTTCTTATTGTTGAAAAGCATGAAGGTAGAAGTTTCTTCACACCTTCCCAAAATAACTTGACTTCATCGTCATCAGAAGGTAGTGTTTCTATTGTGGATAATATCTTGTCCAATAAACTTATGAAGAGTGAAAATGCAAGTGGATGATCTTGATGAATATTTGTAAACGTTGACCATTGTGCTAAGGCACAGTCTACCGTCTGTAGACCACTTTGTGCTAAATGTTGCTGTAAAATAGCTTCTCCTTGTGCACTAAACTTTCCACTCCACCAGTGCTGAGCTACTTTAGATGTTTCCAATTCATGTAAGAGCAAGAGTCTTAGTAGATTTCTATGCTCTTGAGCAGCTACACGACTATTTTTCTCAGCACTAAAACTCATCCGAACTAGAACGGCTCCGCGACTTTTCGTCCGATTTGCTTTCTCCAAACTGTACCAAACTTGAATTCCAGAAACAGGAATTGTCTGCAAATCATAAACAAAATTATTTATATTTAAATGGTTTATATCGAAAATGTTACCTTCAAAGGAATTGATGCACGTCCAATCAACTCATTATCATGTTTACCTGTTGATGCTGTAATGGCGATTTCTTTCATTAGTTTGCCAAAACCTTTAACTCCTTTTACTTCGAAGAACTTCCCCATTTTTTCACTCACTGTTTCTGCTGGGTCAAAATCCCTAAAATTTTATATTAAAGTGGTTATATTTCGAAGAAATTTCTATATTTGACACTCACCATACTTCCAAAATTAATATTTCGCTGTTGGGATTTTCAGGGATTGGCCTTAAAGACAGTAATGATTTAGGAAATTAATAGAAAAGTCAATGATTAGTGTTACTCACAGTGAAAAATGTTCTTCCCATAATGGATTAAGGGTTGCTGACTTCACGGATGTGTTGTATCTGTGGGTTGAGCATGATTCGATGTATAACGTTACGAAAGGATCTGAGAAGCCATTCGAATCCTTAGGGAGGAGGTTTTCTGCTTTCACGACTTCTACATTCAATCGTATCTGAGGTGGTTCCTTACTTTCAGCTGCTTTCAGAATCTCGTCGTGTTTTTCATTTGAAACTTTGAACGCTTCTTGAATATACTCAAAGAGTGTGTTCTGATTGACATCTGATGAATCTTCACAGCCTATATTGTGTAGAATTTCATATAAAACTTCCTCATACAGCTCATCAATCTGCAAGAAAAAATGTATTCAAATTTATGACTTGTGTGACTTTTCATAAACTTTCTATGGCAATTGGTGTCAATTGAACTGTTTGCAAATCGTTTTTGGCAAATTGACTTGGTCGCTTAATTGATCTTATATTTGAAAACTATAATAAACAAAGTATTTGTTCTACATTTTAAACTGTTCTATTTAGCTAAAAGAAAGCTTTCGAGTGTTGACAAAAAGCGGTTTCATTTTAGCACTTAATAAAACTATTGGCTAAATGTTAGTGGCGTCACTTTTATTTCCACCAATAATGTTGCAGTTTCGAAATGTTTCCTCACAGCTACATATATTTAGTTTAAAATCTTTAAGTCTAATGATCGTAATTAGAAGAAGAAATAGAACTAATAACTTACAATTCAGGACGTTTTCCTCAAAGGTGAAGAAATATGCATTCAATTTTTATTTCAAGAAACATTTAAGAAATTTCGAAATTATTTTTAAGCTTGATGTGGAGAAACGTAACAAATTCATGATGTTCCAATTTAAATGAATCCGACGAATTTAATTTTTGATATTTTTTTCTCACGCTTTTGTAATGTCGTCGTTATTTCGATACCCAATGTGTGCCCATTAAATCAAGTTTGTCGTCATAAATTTGAAAACTTTAACAAACTATCAAAAAATAGTGCAAAGATTTGCAGATTTGTATTTACCTATACAGGGTGTACGGTGCATGAGTAAAGCACAGTACTTATGTAAAATAAAGCACAGCACTTATTTTATTATCCAGTGACAAGTAGTTACGGAGAAAAGTGAGAAAATTTAAGACGACGACGAACAACGTTGAACACCCTGTAACGTCTAAACGATGCATATTGCATATTGCTCTTGTGTCAAGGAACCGTTTTTCCAATTTAATGTACTCAAGAACGAGGCGACCTGCATATTAAGGAAAATGAAATGCTGTAGAAATTGATCATTTCTTATTCAACAAAAGATCAAATAAATCTTCCTGAATCTGTTTCCAACTTCATGAAATTCTTATTTCAAGTACATAATTTGTAAAAAACATGTTAACAGTTCAATAACTTCATAATTTCACGATGATTAAGAACAGATGAAAATTTTTGCTCGATTTAAATCTTTGAAACGGTATTTCAATCAAGAAATTAGAATATGATTGACAGCGTCTGAGCTATTTTGAGGATAAATGGTGTGCGTTAAGGAATAAATAACTTTTTCTGCATTAGAAACGCTTTGCTGTCTCAAAACAGTAACAGTAACATTTAGAATATATACTTTGTCTTCTGATTGAATGGAGTTCGAGCAGAAGCTTTTCTTAGGGACCTTACAGAGATTAAGGATTTGTCAAGTTTTGAGCAATGATTCAAGTCAGGTAATAACACTTACAGTGATCGAATGGCATATAAGTTGTGTTTGTCTCTCCAGTAAATCCTTTTTAATGCCACGAAAATTATTTATTGCAATACTTCCATTACGATTAAATAAACGTCTTCGTTTTGCAATTTCACATTCAAATTTCGTCGGTTTTGTTGAATTAGTCCTTCGAAGACTATTGAATTTGCAATCGATCATGCAATTTTTACTAAATCCACCATTAAAAATGCGTGGCAAAGTTGACATTGTGATCACTTCCATTTAATAGATAAAAATCTTATTTTAACTTGATGTTTTGAGTTTTTATTTTCACTTTTGTATTTTTCAAATTTCATACATTATTTGCGAAAGAAATGAACAAAATTTTAAACTTTAGTTGACACTTTCTTGAACTGAATTGTTTTATTTTGAGAATGAGTGACGTAACATTAGTTTAAACAAATTTTTAACGAATTTTCACATCACCCACTCAAGTAAAGACGAATGCAGCTCACATTCACTATTCTAATAGTCTTATTTATTCCTATCACTTTCGATCTATAGATAACAGCAGCCGAAAAATTGTGTCATTCACACTGTATCTATTCAATAGAAAGCACGAATTTCGCGAACAGGAAGTTCAAAGAACTTAGATCTTCTATTGCAGGCTCACAGGCTATGAATGGAGGCCAAGCAGACTATCACTAAAACTTATCGAAATCAAGATAAGCATCGGAAGATTAAGTTCTAATCGAATAAAACTTAGAATGTAGTCGTTCTCGTTGTCGTATGCTCCATTCTAGAGAATCCCGGGACTGAATACCCTACAGTAGACAGTTGAGTTTTAAGATTCAAGAATCACCTACTCACGCCACGAACCGAATGAGGTTTTCTTGTATTGGATCGGATCGGGATTATTGTATCTGTCGTTGATGCGACTCTTGCCAAATTCTATTCTGAGAACATTGCGTGGATCACGGGAATCACAAATACCCGGGAGAAGGAGTAAAACAATTTTTCGGGTTATTTTTTCTGTTTTGATTTGGAACAATCATTGGCTAAATCGATCTCCGTCAAAGCATGATTAGCATTAGAATGGGATCGATTCCGGGTGATTAATTCGCATGCACATGTGCATCTAGATAAATAAACAAAATAGTTGCGGGTTCAGGAAGTCCAGAAATAGTTGATGCACTTTAGAAAGGAATGTTTTTGTATCACAAGCAAATACTTTTTCTATTTCTATGTAGCATCATCGTCAAATCCCGAAAAAGCTCAGTGAATTTATACATTTTGTCTTTGACTGCGAGCTTCGACACTTTCTCCGTAATGTATTTTTAGCGAAAATTCACAAAATTTTGTCCTTTTACCTTTTTTTTATTTAAATTTGAGATTTTCAGATGTGATCCGGCAAGCCTTTGAACATTAAGATGCATTTGACAGTATGTCAATGTGCTAAGAAAAACTTGGTCAATGGGGTTTTTCGACAGTTTTCCCAATTATTTATATGTTAATTTCACAGGAAATGCGTCAAATATCATGTAGGGTTTTCAAATCTATAGCTATCATATGGGGTACATTGGATCTCAAGATTAGCAAACCACTACCACTACTAGGAGCTCTTACGATATCCCACACATGAAATCACATTACTCTCGCATTTGGAAAATAGTCCAGCCTGATGTTCTGGGCTGTCATTATCTGCTCTAGTTCAGTAACAACTATAATCAAAGGCTAAGGTAGCAGGATCCTTATAAGATTCCATTCGCCCATATCAGGTAGCTCCGGATTAGTTTGCTGTGACTCTGGAAATCAGATCGTTTAGCCAGCAGTTATCTTTGTTGTTTGTTTCGTTCCTTCATCACCAACGATTTTTCAAGTGAAATTTTCAAAATATTTTAAATCCACCTTAATTAATTAAAGAGATTAAACGAAAAATATAACTTATATGCAGTCATTATTCCGTCTGTGTGGTATAATAGGCTTTCTTAATTTTTCCTACGAAATACAAAATTTCGAAAATGTTAAAAATGTGGGTCAAGTGATTGATTGAATGCATCTGCGGATCATTGATCAAATATTGCTTTTCTCATTGCAACATGATGGAGTGAATTATTTTTAATATTGTAAAACTTTTGTATATTAAACCGAAAATGTTGAATTGATAAACAAAAATTTTAAGACATCAAAAAATCTATTTTTGCCTTTGAAAGTGCATTGGACTTGGATTTTCAAGAAGATCGGATCGGCCTTGCTACTCATTTTCATGTTATCTAGGTAAGATGCGTTTTTCTGGCATAATTCCCAATTTAAATTGTGAACGAAAAATGTTCCCTTGTGAAGGGACTATAAGCGAAAGTTTGTTCATATGTAGCAAGAAGAATGTATAGAATTAAATTCGTTTCACTGTTATTTATTTTTAACCCAACATGTTAAGTAGGTCCCAAAGTTTGTGCCCTTGATATATGAACGTGAAGATGAATTATTGAAATACATATATATGCTTTCAAATTGCGGTGAGGATCTTGGTCAACAACTGAGGATTTATTTTTAGTGCATCGTCTGTGCTAGATTTGACTAAATGACTAAAAATTTGTGGTGTTAGTCTACCAAGCACTTTGGGCAATCGAATTTGTTTACTCTAAATATTTTGTTTATTTTATTCTTGACATTTCATCACCTGGTCACACATAAAACTTAAGCTTTCTTTTACTCAACTCAACTCAGGAAATGATCAAAGTATTCTTAACGAAATCAGGTCTATGTTGCTAAATCATAACAAGCCTACCCAAGCTAATGATGATAAATAGTTCTAAAGGATTAGCTACTGACAAGCTAAAACAAATTTCAAAAATATATAACACCTCATATATTATACATTACACTTACATTCATTCCAACTGCATCTTCAATTAAACGTTCTTGTTTCGCACGTGGATCATCAGGCTCACTATCTGTTTCTGGTAGAGTTTCTGTTCCACTATCATTTTCAGCTTCATCAATCCTAGCCATCATAGGAGTGAATTCAGCTGGCGTTTCTTCTTCTGGCAGAGGAGCCAGAACGGTTTCGTCCATTTGTGACTTTTGTCGCAACAGCGACCCGAATTTTTCAAAGAAGGCTCCATCGATATCTTGAATGCTGTAAATAGTAAATAAAAATTCTTTTATGAGTTTTTGTTTAACTTAAAAGCGTGTGAAAAATGTTTACTAGATTTCTCAATTGTTGAATGAAAACATAAAAGTTGATACATATAAATGGGCAATAAACAATCCGTCTCTCGTTCTTTCCCGACCTAGGGATCATGTTGGATGGATTTACAATATTTTAAAGTTATCTTCAACTCAGAATTCGGTCTGTTCAGATAATGCAAAATGCCTATTAAAATTTATGATTATTTTCAATTCAGTTCCTCATGCTTCTGGAAATCTGTTTTACTTTCATAAACCAAACAAGATGTAAGTACACTCGATATGATTTAGCACAAGTGATTTAGTGAATAACTTGTACTTAATTCAAACAGTACGTTGAAATATTTCTTCGTATGCGTCTTTAAGATGGAAAATTTGAAAAATCTCAAGAATAACATTCGCATAATGCCAAACAACCGAATGGAATTGTTTATGAATCTAAACATGAAAACGAATGTTTTCTTGCCATTTCTATCAATCAAAGAAGTGAAACTGCAAATGCTTAATGTTTCTTGCAAAAACATTTTATGATGTAATCTACATTTGAATTGTTTATAGTTTAAAAATCTGATTAAGATTTACACGCGTTCGTCGTAGAGAAGAAATGGCCTGTTGCTAGGAAGTAGAACTGCATCTATTTCCATGTTCTTGGTGTAGACTGATCATTTGTCAGATATACTTAGTGCTGGTTTCAAGGAATCAAGAGTATTAAGAATCTAGAAACAAGAATTAAAAACAATTATAACAATTATTTATCTATATTTATTTTGAACTTGCAAACATTACATCGAATTTGGAAGACTTAGTTATCTACGAGTATGATGAGTGTTTTTGGTGATAATATTTTTGGAAGCACGATTAGTTTGTCACTTCAAGTGAGATTAACTGAATAATTATATTAAAATTTTAAATTTCCAACACATAAATATTTTATATAAACATAATCATCTATTCCATGTGTTGAACCTTCCCGACCAATTCCAGATTCTTTGATGCCACCAAAAGCTGCTTCTGCTGTTGAAATCAGTCCTTCATTGATCCCGACCATTCCGACTTCTAGATTTCTTGCCACACGGAATATTTGTTGTAAATTTTCACTGTAGAAATATCCTGCTAATCCACGAGGAGTATCGTTAGCTAATCGAACAGCTTCCACTTCTGTTTTGAATTTTATTAGCGTAATAACTGGGCCGAAAACTTCATCAGAGTACAATTTCATGTTTGGTTTAATATTAGTCACAATTGTGGGTTCGTAGAACAATTCACCCAAATCTGGGCGAGTGTTTCCGCCTAAAATGATTTTTGCATTTTTCGATTTTGCGTCGTCAACGAAACTTTTGACTTTTTCAATTTGCGGACGATTGATTAGTGGACCTATTCTAACGTTGGAGTCTTTTCCATCTCCCATTTGAAGTTCTCTGACTGCTGCTATGAGTTTCGACAAATATTCATCGTACACACTTTCATGAACGAAAAATCTGTTTGCTGAAACACAGGTTTGTCCACAGTTCCTGAATTTTGACACAAGCGTGCCTTCGACTGCTCTATTAACATCAGCTGATTCGAACACTATGAATGGTGCATTACCACCGAGTTCAAGTCCAATCCGTTTTATACCATCTGCGCAATTTCTGTAGAGATGTTTTCCAACTTCGGTGGATCCTGTAAATGATACACCAGCAACATCTTTACTTTTGCAAAACAAATCTCCTATGCTCGGTGCATTTGTTCGACTACACGTGACAACATTAAAAACTCCTTTCGGAAATCCAGCTTCTTCCACTAGCCTAGCTAGAGCGAGTGCGGTCAAAGGAGTATCTTCTGCTGGCTTTATAACAACTGTGCAACCTAAAATCGAGGATTGAATTGAGTGTTTCGAGTGCAGTTTTGTTTGAGTTAAATGTAACCTGCAGCTAAAGCAGCACCAGCTTTTCTTGTTATCATCGCATGAGGAAAATTCCATGGGGTAATGAGTGCAGCAACCCCAATTGGTTGTCGCATTATGAATAATTCTCTATTCGGATTTGGACTAGGCACTACTTCACCGTAAATTCGTCGTGCCTCTTCTGCAAACCATTCAACAAACGAATTGCCATAAGTGACTTCACCATGCGACTCAGTAATAGGTTTTCCGGATTCTGCAGTCATAATTGAAGCAATCTCATCTCTGTGTTGTTCGAGTAACTTGTACCAATTCTACAATTGATCAATTGTTATGACGTAAATCAAATCAAAGTTAGGTTTATGTACCTTCAAGAGACCAGACCGTTGTTTGGCTGTAAGTTGGTACCATTCCGGGGAGTAGAATGCTTTTTTAGCTGCATTAATTGCATTTTGTGCATCCTTCACATCCATATCCGGGACAGAACTTACAACAGACCCATCAGCTGGATTGTACACATCAAATGTACTTTTGTTACTTGATGTAACCCACTTTCCATCAATCAAAGCCTTATTTTGAATCAACGAACTCATTCTCCTCGCAAGATGACCATTTTGCAAATGCCGGATAAAATTTGACGCAATCATTTCGAGCAGACACTTTTGATGCTTCTCAATTCGAAATGAAAACTATTTCACGAATTCACTCGATGATAACTTAAACTATTTGTGTCGAATTATCACAGAAAAATTTAAATTAAATTCAGGAAATATTCACGGAACGACTGCAACCATTCGCAAAATTTCGTTGTGAAGAGAATCCAATTGAAATGTCAAAATAATGAGTGACAAGGTCAAATGAATTCTTTTGCTTTTCACTCTCGCCGCCCGTGAAAACTTAGTGTGAATGAGAGGTTCGTAATTCACTCTGTTGGTGTAAGTGAGACAACATGATTCATACCGGCTTTTGTCATGTGACGGATTATTGAGAGCAAGTTACTCAGCATTTTCTCTTCGAACGCCTTTTGACAGTTGTCTAACAAATGCAAGAGAAGAGAATTGTTTGTTTTGATTTTTCAAATCGTGCTCTTCCATGTGTTTTGTACTAGCACAGGGTAATGATATGAAGGAAAATTTTACCGTGACGAAATAGATTTTATTTTCATCATTTACGTTGCGAATTTTTCCGATTTTATTGAATTTTCGAAATCTATTTTTAATACCCTGTTTTTACGTATTTATGTAGATTTCAAGCATTTGTTCATCCTTACACTATTCAAAAACGTTCGAAATCAGGAAGATGTCATCAAAATCGTGAATTTTAGCACAAAATTAATATAATAAAACAATAAGGAAATTCACTTGTTCGCAAAAAGAATTTTGAATTTATACTGGAAATAAAGATAAATTAGTATCATATATAAATAACCGGCCAATTAAAATCGATAGCGTTGTTTTTAAACAAATAAGTTAATCTATTTTTAATAAAGTTGATTAGGATATTCTAGCCATGTTATTGTGTTTACGCCAGTGGCGCAAATATCAAATGCCATATATGTGTAATCGAGTGCTAATTTTACACTAATGCTATTAGCCGTATTTTTTTTATCAGTCCGTTAGAACAGAACTGTCAAATCCCATACATTTATCCAGTGTAAATTAGCACTCGATAATCGGGACAAATCTGGCTGCACGTAACAGATTCTGTTAATTTGACATTCCGTGGATTTTGAAAACTTCGGTATTCAAAAGTTAACATGTTTTCTGTTAAAAATCTGTTGCCGTAACAGGCCCGAAATTCGTCGACTTAAACTTAACAGGTTTTGTGTCAAGAAAATTGACATATTTGCCTTCAAACAGATTTCGAAATTAAAATTTTCTTCAACGTAACAGATTCGAAAATAAGTTGTGGCCAGAATGCCAATTTTAAGAATTCTGTTAAAAAACAAATCTGTTAATTTTTTAACAGAAAACCTGTTACCAGAATCGCCCGAATATCACGGTTAAAAAAGGTTATCATCTATCGAGTGCAAGTTCGAGCTGTTCTATTAAGAGAACTGGATAACTCGAAATTTGAAAAGATCAATATGTCAAAGTAAGCCCTTCTAATTCGAGGTACCAATTTCTGAAAGTTTCTTCAAGGTTTCTTTGATCCATTGACATATGAAGCATGTTCAAAGATTTGATATTAGAATTTCATATAATATGTAAACAGTTGTAATATTCAGCATGATATCAAACTGTGATTAATTATGAACGGGGAAGACCATCAATCTATTCAATTAACAATAGTTAAATTTCTTATAGGCTATTGTTTTCAACAATTTTCCCACGGTTTAAACATGAAGCTTTTAAGAAGTTATTTCCGCAGTATCACGTTGTAATAATTACATCGCCTTGTTAATCTTGTAAGGGTTATCATAAACGTGATCATTTTGGAATCAAGATAGAAACTTAAATGGTTTCAATGCTGGATTTAGGAAAAACCTTTGAGATTTTGATGAGTTCTGGTAATTCCAAAAAGTGCCAAACTTTGGGGAAGCCCATTGTTATTCAAAATTGTTATCCCCGATCGTAAGTTATTCCTTCACTTCAACAATGTTTCATATGACAATCATCTAATTTAATTAACACTTTTAAATGTTATGACGACTGGTTGTATGGTATTTTTCGATAATGTGCTAATTGTGATTAGTCATTCAATGGTTAACTCAAGCGATACAAATTCAAGAAAACATTTAACAGAACTGGAAGAATAATTAAGAAATTATTATTAAAATAACTCAAAAATGAAACCTTCAAAGTCCTTTTAATGTATATTTAAAAATTAAAATATTTTTGAATTAATATTTAATAAATTCACTTATTGAGAGTGGCCACACTTTAACACAAATCGTTACAAAGTATTCTCACCTGCTATCGGTTCTTTTGAGTTTGATTTTGTGGATTTTAACGTCATGTAAGTCCGCTAAATCTTCATATGGTTCCATATTGGACACAGTTTTTAGATTCTTCTTAATTTTAACCAAACACTATCAATCGTTTTAATACCCAGTAACTTCTACTAACTCTTAGAACTTCAAAAAATTGAAAAAATAATTATTTAAACTTTCTGGGATTTGTCACGGTTTTGGAACTTGTGCACTTAGTGTTTCCGCTTAATTAAAGCCATATTTTTTAATTTTAGAACGTAATACACGTTAACTCCTCAGCTACTAACTACTCTATGCTCTAAGCTAGAACGTCAATTTTGCGGATTAAAAATTTTCCGTTCAAACCTCGATCACTGTAAAATCGCAACTAAATTGCGTGAATATTTTTCGTGGGCAGTTTAATATGGCAAAGTTACTTTCTAGTCAACAATGAAAACGTTTTTGTACATAAGAAAAATTATAATTACACCTCCATTCGAGTTGGTTGTTTTCGTAGTGGAATGGTATCCAGGAAACAAGTGAGATTGTTCTAATTACTTCAGAAATTACATTCAGTTCATTCGGAAAATTAGTCAATGGGCAATCATCCATAAATTACAATTACATAAATTGTACCTGGTTGTCGCCGGAGATTCTACAGAAATTTCATGATCGTATCTAATCTGTGATCGAAGAAGTTTTCCCAGAAACAATAGAAACTTTTGGGAAAATTCGTTTTAAAGGTTTTACTTGAGGATATACCTAGAATCTATGATTGGTGCAACGAATACAAGTCTTAGAATTGCTAAAATTAAATTAAAAATTAAAATTCTGTAAGTCTGAATTTCACGAAATTATGAATGCGTAAATGAGAAATACATGGGGTAGGCTCGGCGTTAGTACTTCCACAAAAGATCATCTGGAAAATTGCTGGACAAAATATGATTAACACGATTTCGTATTCCAAAATAAACAAACAAATTGTTCTTGGTTTAATCAAAATAACAATTATGTTAATTCCTACGTCAGTCACAGTTTTTGACGATGAGGAAGTATTTAAAAGCTAGAGGGAAGAACAAATTAAAAATTATTATTCATAACAAGTTTTCTGGCGACACTTTATTTTGTCACATGAAGATCACAAAATTGTGCGTAAATTTCAAGACTATTCGTTTCAAAATTTCGTCATTTCAAGGATTAGCTCTAGTGATAATGCATCTTCATAGGCCAAGGTTTTCATGTTATCAATAGATGACAATATATACTAAAAGATATATGATGCATTTCACTTTTTATTTAAAATTAATATTCTCATCACACTTCAATACTAAAAAAGAAGAAGTTGAATTGTCACTATAATTAACTGAATTGAATGAATTTCTTGGTTTTGGAAAACTTTAAAATAAAATCAAGGTGCAGTCACGCATTGAAATCAACGAATTCAAAATTAGTGTTCTTTTCTAGATTCTTAATTAGGACGGAAACACTGTCAATCACTTGATGGTTGATTCTTTTGTATGACTCAAATTTAGGACACTTCACTAATAAAAGTCTTGATTAGAAATGCAGGTTGCTTAGAATTTTCATTGCACGAGATTCGTGATTCTATTGACACGACATGCTTTATAATGCAATGAATTCAAGTTTCTTAAGCACGTAAACTCACAATATCTGATCGCACGATCCAACTCACAATATCTGATGATAGAAACAAACGCACGTAAAGGAGTTTACTTGAAATTCATTACATTAATTAAAACAATTTGTATCAAAAGTATCCACTCAAGATATCTGTACCTCAAAAAACGCGAATGTGAACTGACAATTTTCAGCAACTCCAAAACACATAAAGTATCCGGGCTTGCCTGAATGTGGTAATTGGGGTTTTTTTTACCTAATTCATGTAATTTTGAATGATGTGAAAATCAAGAATTTTAGAAAAACCTAAAATTTATGTAAACAACAATTTAGCGAAAATGTATAACCAGTGACCTGCCATGGTCGGATGACTCCATGGTGAACTTTCAATGACGTTTTTGTTCAATTAACACCATCGCCAGCATGTTATTTTTTCAGAAAATTAAAAAAAACTTGTATAATTACAAAAGAAGAGCTTTTACGATGAAGTGGTTGGTTATCTAATAGCACCTAGTTTGAGGTTTGGGTGAGTCGTCAAAACCATCCCATTAAAGTTGGTCACTCGAAGTTGTGCCTCATCAAATTTAATAGCGCCTAAAATAAATTTACAATTGAACTAAAACAATATATAAGTTTTTAAATGACAGCAATGACAAATCACTATTCATCGAATTATAATTATTATTTGATTTTTGGTTTATTTGTTTGCTGTGTATGTAGGCAGATCACATTGATTTGTTAAAATTGACAAACAATTCTTCAGTACAAACTTCTTTTCCACGAATTTTCGGAATAGCTTAGGTAGTATGTACTAGCAATTATTGAGGTTCAAATATTGAAAACCCACAGTGAAATAAGATCAAGTGATCAACAACATGTGTAGTTATTAAATACGTATATTTTTTAATTTAATAAGTAATGAGTGCATGATGCACAGTAGGTTGTCATCATTTAAAAAAAGTAAATCATCTAAGAAGCTTCTTGAAAGTCTAAAGAAAGATTTGATGATATATGAAGACGGTACGTATGATCAATTTCTCGTCAATCTGCAGCGTGACAATAAGCCTCCACATTATGTTAATAAGAGTTATTAAGAAAAAATTACAATTAATAATTCAAAATGCATTTCCGTAAGTGCAATTTCGCTGAAAGCTATAATAGTCGATGTCATTGCATAACTTTTAAGTGACACATTTTTATCACATTCTCATATATAATACACAATTGTGTAAGATTTTGTCAATCACAGCTTTGTTCAACTTCATAAGATCATACGACGTCACTTTAACATGTGGTACGCATTAATCCACAAAATTATATCGACTTAAAGTATTCTTAAAAATGACATCATTTTGCTACTTGGTTCTACTTGGTCTGCCGAGGTTTTTTACGCCCTCGTTGGGGAGAGAATTTTTGCATTTCGTCTACCCACTGTAGTGGGTTATCGAACTAGTGTGCAATTGTTGTGAGAAGTTGAATGTAATTACATGGTCATCTGGAATAAATTGCACAAATTGCACTTGCAGTAATTGATCGCTGACGCACTGCAGCGACTGATCACTACAACCCAACTTGAAGCCTCCACCTGCAGCTTAAACACTCACAGAATCTTTTGTTAAAAGAAAAACGTAAAAATCTCTCCAGAGTTTCATTCCTGCAACTCTCGTGAATTGTGAGAAAAGTTTCACACTACGAAGGGTGGAAGCGGAACGCAATGTTGCCAAACTATTGGATGCTGTTTGTTTTGCACTTTCATTATTTAACTCACGTAGTTTATTCAAATGTATTATGCTGCTGATTTTGACCTTAAGATTCAACCACACAGTAAATGCTAGAAAAGATCTTATAAATTTATAAAATCAAACGTGTTACCCGAAGTAAAATTGAAATATTTACCATTTTTTCAATGCTTCCTCTGGGCTGGAATAAATTTGAAAATATTAAACCACTAATCAACGTAATATTTCTGGCCAAGCTAATAAAACGATTGCAGTGACAAACCAAAACAGCACACAGCTTTGGACAAACTCAATTTCTGTTTAAATAATTGCTTACTTGCATTACAAGAAACAAAGCCGCAATATTTGCAAACATAAAATTACATTTTGGGTCTTAATGAGCTTTTACTGCAAAATTTCCATTTAAGCTGCAGACTAAAATAAACTTATTAATAAGATAATTTCAAAATGAAAACACTAAGATTAGATTGGAGAAGATTAGATAATACATTTCTCAAAGATGCATCTTATAGAGCACATTTGGTTGCTGAGTGCTTTAGAAATTCTGTGTTAACTGAATTTTGAAGATCACATTGCTTCCAAGTTGGTCAACATTTTGTATATGAGCTTTTAGTTTTGGCTATGGTACGATATGTCGAAATCATTGAGCCTCTCAGTCATCAAGAAAAGCAATTCGCTCTTCGGTACAAGCTAAACGTGAGAGTGATCTTTTATCCCTTCCCCGAATATGGAGCGAAGCATCAATCCTTCTCTTTTAGCCCGAAAAATCCAAAATCTGCTGGATTTTAGAAGAAGTACTTTTTCGGTTCGAAAACGAGGATATGAGCTTTGATAAACAACAAACTGGAAATTGTTCCACTTTCTCTTTACGTCCATAGAGAAGGAGTAATGCATCACTCCATATGTAAGAAAGTGACAAAACCTACATTAGGATGTGAACGTTCCTTGATTCAAAACATCACTAGTACTCAGTGTGCCTCAACGGTGTTCTGTGAACTTTAGATCCGCTCAAAATTTGAGTCACATTAATTACGTCAGAACGAATCCATTTGGAATTTTTCCGGTAAAATTTTTCCAGCGCAATCTCACCTCAAGTGAGTCACTGTTTACATTCCAAACATTTTTCAAGCGTAAATCAATGCCGGTAGAATAGAATATAAAAACATCAGTCAATTTTGATTGTTCTTGTTCTAGTAAAAAATTGAATCGTAGATAAAAATAAATTATTCATCGCATTTAAATTAAAAAATTAGATTACAGAACTTGTAAATCATAACAATTCAATAGCAATGTTCAATGTCAATAGCAGTTGATAGTTAATGATCAGATCAGAACGACGAGTTATAGTCTGAGGGGTTATAAGGTAACAGATTAGCGAGAGTTTAACAATAATATGAGATTAAGTAAGCAAATTAATTATCTTAAAGAAAATTTTAAATCACAAAACTCGATGACATCACTTCTTTTCAAGAAAACATAAAAAGAACGGACAAACAAAACTTTTTCCATGCGGAACGTGATCAACATTTTTTCACAAGAAGCTTAATTGAAACTAAAAATGTATTTTCTGCTAAATAATAAACATTAAAAGCAAATTAATTAAAAATTTAATAAAAATATTTTCAAATTACATACTTCAATTCATGTTCTGTCGGCGGATTCGCCTTCATTTCCTGCAGTTTGTCATAGAAACCTTTCCACATTTGATCCTCATCCATTTTGATAGTTTACTACGTAACTAACGGTTTTCTTTTCACAGTTTGAACTTGAACTTTGTTGGACGCCACGTGTTGCACGTTTTTCGCCAAATTTGTTCTATACGAAATCAGCTGATTTGCAAAATTTATCGCAAAGAAAACCGAATAATTTCACTACCAAAAATTTTCGTTTGTGAACCAGTTCCGGTATTTTTAAACGCCACGACGAGTCGGCGCACTAAGAGCAAGAGGTCAAGTTTCACGTAGTTGTGTTGATGGCACAAGAATGACGAACTTTCTTTTGAATTGTGAGTGAGAAATGCAATTTTTCTCCAAGAAAAATGTTAATAATTTCTATATTTTATATTAAAATCAATTTTTATTTTGCGTTCACTATAAAATTCAACCCACTATTCCGCAAATCTGGGCTCCGTAACGTTCGAGAACGAATGAAAACTAAATTCACTTGGCAAAGTTTTCTCATAACAATCCGATGTGACTAGTGCAGACAGACACAGCACTCTTGGAGCATTTAGGGGCAGACTATGGGAGCTGGGAGGGCAATATGCGACGTCATTGAGGTGTGCTAAACAGCTGACGATAGTTGATTTGCATGTTTCTCCACAGAATTGCTAATAAGAGAAAGAAGTGGAAAGATATCTCATTTTTATTAGTAATACTATCTGAATCTGGTTGCAGCGAAATGGAGTCACAAAGGAAGAAATGATGTCATTCATTGTGCCAAGAAAGAAGTTCTAATTACTTAAACTAAACTTTTCTCTTCTTCCACTTCTGGCACGCAGAATTTCAGCCGAAAACAGACACTCAACGAGATTAAAAATCTTCCCAAATTATCTTTTTCAAAATTTTTGTTTTGTAGAACCGGCAGCAGCCTTCAATTTGCACGGAAATAAATTTGAAAAAGTGTTTTTTTTTGGTAAATTACATTTTTAAACCTAAAAAATGTACTTTCAGTGTTGCCAGCACTTCGGTTGAGTGATTTTGGCCTCAAATCGAAAACTTTGTTTACAAACATTACCCTATTGGGGGACAGAATAAGAATTTTATAGGGAATGGGAACAGCTGATATCTGGAGCATTCTTTAGAGACATAACGTCTGAGGATTTTGTGGGTTAATGTTTACAGATTACGCAATCACCAAAACCTGCTCAGCTTAAATTCAATTTGGGAGGAGAACTTGAACTTGAACAAGATTTTATTTGTTGTTTAAAGGTCAGGTAAAGTTTAGATTCAAAGTTATATTAAGATAATTAAGTAATTATAAAGTTTGTTAGTGTACAGAACGGTTAACAGTATGGATAGTGACCAGTAAAATAATCAAAATCATATGAGAATATACAGTAGAACCTCTTTTGTTCGTCTCTCCATTATCTGTCACCGCTGTTAACCGTCAGTGAAAATGTTCTAGATGCCTTCACAATATTCAAAAAATTATAGATTGGTATGAGAGGCGAGTTAAGCTAACAGCACGGACCCATTGATTTTGAAAAGATTGCACATTTTTGCGATGAAAGAAGGTGAAGCACAGTTTAAGCTGTCAAAATCAACAGACTTTTTACCATCACTTTGAGCAAATGATTTGATTTTTCGTCATGTGAATATGTATAAAATTATTAATTCGTAATTAAACGTATCTTTCGGTAAGTTTGTTGTTTATGAATGTACTCCTTTCCACCAAATCTAGGTTCAAGTCCTTCTTTTTAGAACTTTTCCATTATCCGTCACACCTCTGGTTCCATGCCTGACGGATAAAAGATGGTTCTACAGTATAACATAAGAAAGAAGGTAACTTTTGAACTGATTTCGCTATTTTTCGTATAATCAAAACTCTTCATTTAGGCAAGTTGTGTTTAAACAAAAGTGGTCCGGTCTAGGTCGCAATTAGCTAAAAATTAGAGTAACTTCTACAATACATTATCAGCTGGACTTTAATGTCAAAAAGTCGAAATTATTCTTGTATTTATAGAAATAAGGGTATTCCTACCTTTTAATGGTTTTCGTTACAAAATTCAAGGAGTGTCAACACGCAACTTTCAAATATCTCAAGTAGGTCATCGATTTAGTGGTAACTGGTAATCCATCCAGCGGGTCACTTACAAATATTGTAATTTATGCAGTACTTGCTGAGTTATGGTTATAGTTACTTCAAATTGACCTTTTACATTTTAACGGGACAGAATACTTGTAGTTTCATTACAATTTCACATGGAAGCGATTATATCTCAGAAAATTTTATTAATAACATATTGTGATTCTAGTAGTAATAACCACAACCTCCAACTATTTCTTGTATTAGTACAACAATGGAGGTTTTCGGGGATAATGAACTTCAAGAGGACCCTACACAAGCGGAGCGTAACACATCAAGCCCGCATGCCTAATAAACGGAAACATGGAAAGTTGCTGAGCACCTCAAGAGACAAGCCTGTTAGCCTGGGAATTTTTCCGGATAGGTAGAGAAGGTATTGAATATACGTATAGAGTTGAATTTATTTTAGAATCAATACAATGACTTACCTTCCATTTCCATCCCTGCTGCGCCGAATGCGGGGTAAGTTGATGTTGTTAAAGAACTTTTTGAAGTTCCTCAAATTCACACTTTTATCCTTTTTGTTAGAAGCATTCAAATCAGCAACTTGCTTCCGATTGTAGAGGACAGAAGGACAATAATCCATTTCCAAGTTACTAGAATGCATTTTCGGAGTTTTCTTATTTAATTTTGCATTTGATAATCTTGATAAATTATTTTCACTTGCACTTTTCTGTCTCTCAGTCCGGTTGATAAATTGAAAATTCACTAAATTTTGCACACTGCCACTAAAGTTCTTGAGAAAACTACCGCTTTCCCGGTTAGTAGAGCCACCCCCATGTTTGGTGCCCCAACTGGTAGTAGTTGCCAGGGACGACGACGACGATGACGACAATCGGTTTGAGGTAACCCTTAAATTTTGTTTGATACTATTAACACTTAAAGTCTCGTTATTATTGTGGTTTCTATCTGGCGATTGTGTCTGAGTTGAACTATTCACTAAATTGCGCTTAGGAGGCCTAACCACATCATTACGTCGATGCAGAATATTGTCCCATTCAATGGAACTGGACAACGCGGGCGGAACACTTAAATTATTCTTTAGCAAATCTTCGTACGTACTGGGCTTTGGATTTTCAAAGCACGAAACCCGTCTTAGTGGAGTATTTTTTATTGGAGTATTCTTTATGTTATCATTCTTATCAAAAGCGCTAGGTGTTGGCGGCAGTGGTGGTGTGTGAAGTTTGTTATCGGCTACTATATTGTTTTCTTTTACAATTATGAGACTCGTATCGGGAGTTGGTCCCACAGAATGATGCCTTAGTTTCGTGAACGCTGTGGAACAATTCACACCCATTCTGTAGGGTTTCCTTGCAGGACTATTCTTTTGGAATGACTGCTTCTTCGACTTGTTCTGATTGAATCTCTTATGGTGACCGTAGCAATCATCAACTACATACTGAACTGTCTGCTGTCCATCGTGCTCACGTTGTACTAAATCCTCCTAGAATGTGAACAAAGTTGAAGTTATTTTAGTTACATCGATTTTCCCCACATCTGTTAATGTTTTTCGACTTAACTAACAGTCAAGTAACTTTCTAAATAAATAACCTAGGGTAATTGCATTTACTTTTATTGATTTAATAATCGACCTTAAGCTTATGTCCTAAACTACATCACTATAAATCATGTATTATTATTGTGGCGCACATGTTACCAGAGGAATGTGAAAAGGATTCTTGCAATATGCTTTGGTTGTGACTAAAATGTTGTAATAACTAGGTGAAACCCCATCATGTCACGAAGTAAGGTGTTATCTCAAACCTGGTGAGATGAAATTGATAAGACAAGTATGCAAATATTGTCACTTTTAACAAAGTTGAAGTAGATAAAGCTTATGAACTATGTAGATAATTGATGGAGAACCTAAAAGTTTCAGTAAGTATGTATATATATCCATTTACTGATCATAGATGATACTATAAACTAAAGGGATAAAATTCATATTCTTTAGAGTATATTTCCCGCCAATTGCGTAAGAATTTGAAAATTTTGCTTAAATTGAGTTTGGAAAATTGCTTTCATTTATTTGTACAAACTGACATAAAACAAAAATATTCTCAATTAGGAACAGACGTCATCGGAAATAGCAATGTCTATAAACAGAAACAAAACCAGAAGCCCACTTTGGAGCACAAGTGAAATGGAAATCTATCATTAAGGAGTAATTTTAAATTTTGTTTGCACTATTCACTCACCTGAAGAAATTCTTCAATAGTTCGTCTTAAATTATTTTGTCGTTGCCGATGCCGATAGTTTCTGTGTTCAAGTTTTATGTCATTCGTATTGCAGCAATTGCACTTGCAATAGTCCTTGGGTACATCAATTGCACTTTCGTTGTACTGCAAATTGTTGTGGTCATAACTAATGTTCACTTCACTGACACCATTACTTCTGGTCAAATGTCGTTCCTCATCATAACTGACATGAATCCGAATCCAGTTCTTGTCTGTCTTGGGTATCACTAACTGGTCGTTTTTAAGGATCACATCATTTTCAATTGGCACTGCATCTGTTGACACTTGATTCAATTTCTCATCACTTTTGGAAATCCCCAAATAATTTAGTCCTTTCTTAATCCGAGAGTTCTTATAAATTTTCCACTTCGACTTTCCACTGTTTTTAATGCCGCCAACAAGAGATGAATTTTCCTCAACGACCGGCACTTCACGATGACCACTACCTCCAAGCAAACGTTTGTTTTTGTGGCCACTATTGGACTGCCGTCGTTGCTGCCAGACTGTTTTAATCATGTCGGGGTAGTTTCTCCTACAAGCGGGTCAGGCACCCTACTCAGGCAAACTCCTTCGCCGGGTAAATTTTCTAGTTACGAAAGTTCATTGGGACGAAACCATCGATTATTCTTCTCCTATAAAACAAAAACGGAACTTTGTTAGTTGAACGTTGTCAGAACGCTTGCTATGTTTACAAAATCTCAACAAAGTAAATGTTTAGAAATTGAGTGAATAATATTTCTGCCATAGACTCACTTCAAATTCAACATTATCGCCCTAATTAACTTGCAATTACGTCTATAGTGAGTTGGTGGACTAAAATAGAACAAAGTCTTTGTGATGCAAACATCTCATTACGTATGCAAACTTTAGTGATAACACATACTAGAGAGCTTTGAGAAATGAGCAATTCAGGGTGTTATCTCTTGCAAATGTCAAGTATTGTTTAGTAATAATCGTGTGGTTTTCAATATCAAGGGAATTCTAAAACCAGAACTACACTTTTAACCTAATAAATTTCATTCAAATATCATCTATTTTAAGATTTCTTCAGACACCTTGAAATATCTTATATGGCTCGGCACAAGAGCAGATTATATCAATCTGTTTCATAAATTCCGAACATCGAATGTTAAAGTGATATTATAGAGCTAGAAAATTTGCTAGTGTATTAAGATGCCATAAAATCATCAAATTATTGGGCAAAGATAAGAAAAATTTTAATTCGTTTACAAGCTTCAAATTAAAATTCCCATTCCTTGGTAAACAAATACAATGTTCGAGTGACCGACAATTGGGAGGTGATAATAGAATGAGTGCCAACTATCGAAGACTATCACAAAAGGATATCTCTAAAGTCACGTGCTTCTGTTATTTCGCCAAAAAGCTCAACAGACTGCTTGGGATACTATACAATATATGATATTAGTTTAAGTTTAACCGATATATTATAAATATTAATTAAGGGTAATATTTCGAGTTGTAAAAGGCCGTGTAAGAAATATAATCAATGTTATGTGATAAAGATTAACTACAGGTTCATTCTACTGTTTTACAACATTGCGATTGCAAAATTGTTTTCCTATTTTGCCGGACTGTGCCAGAAGGAGGGTTATGTTTTTCGAGTGTATGTATGCATGAACGAGTATATACATATGTGTGTATATTTCTTTGGCACGCTCTGTAGCTTTAACGGATTGATGCATTTTAGATTGAGAGGTGTCGTTAGATTTTTTTCAATTGTGAGAGTGCTACTGGGTATATTAAAATTATAAAATTTAAAATGGCTGATTCTTTCCGACATACTATGTGTCTTAAAAATTTTTTTATTTATTTTTTAAACCTATCGAGCAAAAATTCATGAAACTTATATGTTTAGGTGTAGTTTGGAATGAAAAACTCTAAATATTGAAAAACTGTGAAGTGAACATTATTAAACTTACTTAACTGAAAACATAGAAACAACTTCGTAAAATTAAATAAATTTATTAATTAACTAACATTTCTTTTGAATTTGAATGATAATGGTTGACAGTGTTCATAAGAGCAGTCGGGTTTTTTGTTTTTTTCAATAATATATTTGTTTCCCAAGACATTGCGACATGCTGTGACTACAAATTTCACTAGTTTTAGATTATTGAATTTTTGCCAAACTCTTATTATTATCAAGTGCATTTTGGTTTGGGAAAATTTCATGTCACGTGAATTTACAGGAAATTGTGACGAGTCAAAGAACTTTCAAGCAGGAAGTGTTTGTCACAATAATTTATTTTTAAAATCCTGAACAATGGGAAATTTTCGGTTTTCGCAGAAGATTGAATGGTTTGTGCTGCAATAACCGCATACAACATGGACATTTCTGAATAGGTTCTAGTTATAGTTAATACTAGCCTCTAACACTAGGAACAATAATTGAATTATAGTTTAAAAATCGTTAAATTTTAAATAAAAGTGCACGGAAATCCGGTGCGAAAAATCTTAAAATGTTTCATTTCAGGTGCAAGGTCTCATGGTTTTCCAGGAAATGATGATTATTCGAAACTATTAAGATTGCATTTAAATTACCAGAATGAGAATTGCTTTTAATTATTTTTTAAAAATCTTATCGCAAAAAGAAACATTTTTGCACATTTACACCATATGTCACTGAAGCTAAAATCCACAAATTCCACAAAATATGGTAAATGCCTGTTGATATGCAAAAATCTACTCACGGTGATTTTGAAATTGAAAATGGAAATTTTGAAAATTCATGAAAAACGAATTTTAGAATTTAATTAGAATTTTCTTTTATTTATTAACTTGTTGTTAAAACATGAGAAGTCACAATTATAATTAAAAATGTTGTATTGTCACTGCTGTACAAAATTTTCACTGTTGTATATTGCAAAAATCACTGGAAAATCCAAATTTGTTAAAAATGTTCGTTTTTGGGTTATCCAAAGATACTCACTTTGTTAACATGTCAACAAACTAGCTTGTAAACATTATCTTATCAATTTTTATTTGAAGCTTTCGATGAATCAGTCACAATTTTATTTTTGAAAGATAGAATTTTTAATTTTTTAAGAATTATTATTGAAACTTTGAAAAGAATTTTTAATTTTTTAAGAATTATTATTGAAACACACTTTTCATTTTTACAAGAAAACTTAAAAACATTTTCCTCTTTTATCAACAAAAAGGGTCACTGATCTTACGTTAAACAAACTAATTGACATTAAATTATTCAAACACTGGGACTACTTAACATTTCCACACAGAAAAAACTTTAAATTCGCTGCGTTAAAAGCAATTAACTTAAGAAGCACTTCCGTTTTAAAATAAAATTTGTTTCAAATAGTTATTATTGAGCTTTTCCAAGAATCAAAGAAAATATTTTATTCAAAACTTTCGTCCACTCGCGGTGAGGGCTACTAATGAACTTCGCGTTCTAAGCAAAAACAGATCAAAAACGCTTTTACTACGAGGGGAGCCCACCAAAACAATGAAGAATGCTACGAATTGGTCACGGTTTGGGGACTCCAAGTATTCTGTCGATCGCGGGGCACAACTTGTTACTGTTAGTTGTCTCTGTAGAATTACATATCATCGTCATAGAGCGTACATAGCTCAGAGCAACAAGTGTGCGAAACACTTGAGTGGACACTGATAATTTTGTCTGTAAGACTATAACAAAGTGGAGAGGAGTCCCTATGCGGTGCTGTCAGCTGTGGGTCTGGATCGGCGAGATTCCACAAATGCAAATATCAATTTTCACAATATCTCTTTCCGGGTACAACATTTTTTCGAAGTTTTGATTTCTTCGGGAAAATAATTCAATTATTCTTAACAGAAAATCTGATCTTCGACTATTTTAAAACCGTAAAGTGAAACTTTGAACGACTCCATGCGTGAAGTATGAGTTTTCATGCAATAGGGCAGGAAACACAGTTACTAGTTGCCACCTCTTCCACCTTAACCTTTTTGTTTCTACCATTCATTTTAACTTACTACTTTTTATAGTTTTTGGGGCTTGAATGCTCCCAACGCTTCATGAATCACTCGTAATTAGTATCTTTGCTCTTCCAAACACTGGAGCATAATAATAGAAAACAAAATCTCTGTTAAATTTTCTGTTTTGAGGTAAAATGGTGTTTTGGAACCTTTGTAATTTTGTTGATACAAAAGAGCATGATGCAATTATGTAACAAGTTGCATTTTATAAAATTCAAATCATGATGCAATTGTGTTGATAGCTTTTACATAATCAATTGCATCGTCAAATGCGATCGATTGTACGATTAATTGGCAAAACATTTACTAAATACGAGTAAGTGGTGCATAAAAAAGTGTCAGTAAAGTGCAAGGCTCCAAAGCTCCCTCAAGGCTTGGAAGTTTTCAAAACAAGATGATTGCTAATTGAAGTTATTTGTAAGCAATTAAAATTATTGCTTTAATTTTTTCAACATACGAGTATCAGTTGCCGTCAATCGAATAGAACAGAGTGTGTTGTTGTGCGGAACGTGAACTTAAGACTTATGATGCTCTCGAATCAAGATAGAGTCGTCAGGAAGTTCATTCGATTGCCTTGTACTAGACAAGGGACAATGTAAATCGCACGAAACGGAAGTGCATACGGTCAAGTTTCATTCGTTTCCGACGCCAAAGAATCAGACAACAGACGATAGCAACCAGTTGTTCTTTAAGGTCATGACCAAATTGGTCTGTAAGGTTTAAAGCCCAAAATGCACCTTTAGCTTTAAACTTTTAAGCACCCCTTTCATATTGAAATGTCGTAGTGGCACACTTGTACGGCAGATGGAGATTAGCCAATTTCCGAAGAAGTCTTCTCTGACATCTTATGTTCCATGAAATTAAAATTTGATAGGCTTCAAAGTTTTTTACATAAACGATTCATCATCATTCAGATACAAATAAGTAGCCAGCATCTTTGACAAATTTCATCAACAATGAATCGCAAGAAACTGAATTTAGCTTTTCCGCAGAAATTAAGATTAAGTCAATTAAAGTAATTTTAAGTTATGAAAAAATTCTGAGGAATGACAATTGAAGCAATTACTTTCATAGGAAGTGTTAAATTCATCTTTGTTGAGAATTTCAAAACATTCGACAGTCTATCATAATGGTTTTTCTGTCTGTAATGTATTGGATTTGATATTAATGTGGCCCCAAATTAACAAGTCTATGCAGTATTATTAGTATTTCGATGGCAGTGCATTGGGGCTTAAAAGTGTCACGCTCCAGTTGTAAGGGCAAACGTTATGGGTTCAAAATCAGGAAATAATTACCAACAAAACCGTTTGTGTTTATATGCGGTTTAAAAATTTCGTAGTGATAGCTTCGTGATTTTATTGTCATCGATTTGGTAGCAAGACCTAATTCTTATTAATTTGTATTCTGAGTGTTTCTAGGTTTTTTGAATACTCTTCTCGAAAAAACATTCTAACATTAAAAACTAAGTAAAGTGTCTAGTTAATTTTTAAGTCGATGTAGTCTTTAAAGACGATGAAGTCAAAGTTGGGAACGTCCTTAATTTCTGTAGTTCCAACAAAGTTGCGAGTTCCAAGATTAAAGCGTGTTGGCTCTGCACTTTGCGTACAAGTTTACCTCGTTCGACGATCATTTGCATTCTATAAAAAGGAAAATAAATCTTAAGCATTCAAAGCTTTTACAATAGAAATACCTTTCTTTTTGTTTTCGTGACTCATTATCCTCTAACCGTTCGTCTCGCAACAGATTTTGTGCTGTAACATCAACATTTAATGCTTGAATTTTCTTATCCAAAAGATTATTCTCGTTCTTCCTCGCTTTCAGTTTCATTTCAACGTTTTTGATTTTCTTATTACTGTAATGAGATCGAAATATATAAAAAAATTTCATTTCATAGTTTGTACCTTACATTTCCGTCAAAGAAACGTTTAAATGTTTATGAGTTGCTTCCATTTCCCGGTTCACAGCTGAACGGATAAAGTCATCTGCTCTACCTTCTTTCTTTCGCTTTAGCCACATTTGAATTTCTTTGGTTACCTACAATAATCCATAAATTTGCATTTAAGAAATATGGTGTTAAATAGTTTCCATACCTTGCAGTTTTCGATAACGTTTAGGGATTCTTTTAGATCTTGTACAGTCATGCGGAGCACTTTATGTTCCCATTCTTTGTGGATAATCTTTCGACGAAATACAGCCGAGTTGGTCATAGTTTGCAATTTTCTTTGACCAGCTTTCTAAAATATCCAGATTCACTTAATGTTAATGAATTTCAGATAGATAACAGGAATACCTTTATAATGGAATTAATTTCACCAATGTCTTCCTCATCTAGTAAAACAGCGTTTTCAAAATCTGAAATGTGCCCGGTAAGTGGAACTTCAACTATTCCTCTCGGCATAACTAATTGAACTGTTCGGTTCATTAAGTTGTCCGTCTAAAACAGTCCTTAATAATTAGTGATCAAATTTCCTCCTTTAAAACTTTACAATTCATTATAACTCACGTATTTATGCTTTAATTCTTCTATTTCTTTTTCAATTGTCGCCAATGAGTTCTTCTTAGAGTTCAGCTCCCTGATGAAGGTATTGAGACTGAATTCAGCTTCGGTTAGTTGTGCACCACATGACTTTAACTGAAAAATTATAGTTTAGCTTTTAAGCTTCCTCATCTGTTAGACCGATTTACTTTGAATTCACTTTCTATTTTAACTCTTCTCATCTTACACAGAATGCCCCACAGGTTTTGATCGATTGTATTAGGTGCATTGGAGTAATTTTCAATTGATTCAATCAAAGCTAGAAATTCATAGCACTCCTCAGGAAGTGGAGGTCCTGTTCGAGAACTATTTCTTGCTTGAACTCGATGCGCCATATCATATAAAATCGTATGTGTTGCCCAAGCTTTTTGTTGCCATTTTGGACGTCTTTTGAAAATTTTATTAGCTTGATCAACTGCCATTTGTGGTGCAAACTCAGAAAATTGAGTTTTAAATTGTTTTTCTAACATTTTGTCTTTCGTTTGGATCTGTTCATACCGATTGCGGCACTCAAACACCCGCTTCTCTAGCTCATCGATCATTTGAGTTATATCTTCAACTTCGTTCTTCTTTCGGATAAGTTCTTCACTGAAAGTTATTTATTTTACTCAAGATGAAGTAGCCAGACAAATGATTTTGATAACGATTCAATAAGTGAAACTTACCGTAAACCATCGTGTTTCCGTTTCAGAACAATTCTCTCCTGGTTGTATAGACGATTCCTTAATAGTTTGATTTCTTCCTGTTTAATAGCAGCATCCACTTGGTATTTGAGCATGCTCAGCTCAGAGCACTTTGCATTGAATTTCTTTATCTGATCACTTTGGTCTAGTTTTAGTCTAATTTGTTCATTTTCCAACTGTTTGCGATAGCGTTCCCTTTCTTCTACCAACTCTTTTACTTTGTCTTCATATGCTTTCACTTCCTTCGCTTCTTCCACTGTATATTCTGATTGATCTATTTCATCTGCCACACAACCTGGTATTGGAGGGTCTTTCTTGATTTCATCAGCCCACTTTCGTTCTAAGACACCATCCATCATTTTCATGAGAGCTCGCTTACGAAAATCATCTGCTAAAAGTGCCAAACGACGTTGCTCGGCTTGATATGCCCTTTCCTCAAGCAACTTTTGCATGCTTGGTGAAATATAGGGCTTCGCTTCAATTTCCCAATTCTCTACCTTTAAACGAATTGTGGATATTATCTAATTCGATAACAATGTTTTCGATACATACTGTTATTATACTCTCAGGCTGCTCGTCTGGTGTAAGCTTTGGATCAATTATTTCTGTCCTATCTATTGAATCTTCTTTCCTTAGTTTGGCCAGTAAGTTCAGTTCACTTTGATTATACTTTCGTGTCTCGTTCCTTTTCATAATTAACCTAAGCTCTTCTTCTTTCAACTTTTTCACTTCATCAAATTTCTTGTTGAAAAAGAGCCGTAAATTCAACATGTCGTACTATAATCGAAATGTCGATATGTCCTACATTACATGACAATTTATTATATAAATACCTGTCCCATAGCGTCTTCGATCACCATTTGTTGATAGCTCACAACTTCAAGTTGATCGTATCGAAGTGGAGAAGGATCAATAAAAGAATGAGCTCCAGTTCCAGAAAGCGCATAAGACTGCACTGAAGCACTTTGAGCTGCTTCACTTGCTGAAGAAGTGGTTCTACTCCTGACAACATGTACGTCCCATTCTTCCTCACTATATTGAGGAGGTTGGAACAGCATAAAGTCCAATTGATTCTGATTCTGCACAACCCATGGATGGAAGCTGTCCTTATCGGCGACAAACTTTTCAATCCAACGATGAAATCTTGAATGCGCCAATTCAGTCTTGTAAGCTAAGTTTTCGTGCTGTAAAGCATAATTCTCACAAAATACGTTAGAAAATAGCCCTCGTAATTTGCATCCTTTCACCAGCATTTGGTCCCAAGTATTTTGAATTATCCACTTAGTTATTCGATTTTGGTCAGCTACTTTAGCCTTGAGGGTACGATCCTCTAGTTCGCGGTTAACTCTAGCTTGTTCTGCTATGTTCTCTGACCAGTCTTTGTTTAAATTAAACAGCTGCAATTGAAGTCGTTCATTTTCATCTAATTCAGCGTTTTTATCAATTAATTCTTTTAATTTTTGCTGAAGGGTTTTGAAGTCCTTGTAAATATTTTCCTTCTGTACTGCATATTTTGCGCATTCGAGCTCATACTCCTTTTGATCTTTCATTTCAAGCCAAGTTTTTCCTATAAAGCATGAAATGTTTGAACGAGGCTAGAAAGGAAGAACTACACCAATTTACCAATATGCTCTCCTTCCGGTTTAAATCCAGGAATTGGATTTGTGAGCATCTTTCTAGTTTCTGCAGTTGATAACATATCATTTATTTGCTTCATTTCTATCTCATCAGCATAGTTTGGTGTCATTCGAAAGCAGTACAAATTTCCTTGAAATCCCAAGCTTACAAAGAACCTATGAATTTTGAGATTAGAACGTAAAAGATAATTTTTAATTCAATCATACTTTCTGAACGAATCACACTTGACGTGCTTTATTCCATGAGAAATACGATTGTGAGCTAAACAAATTACTTCCATAAGTTTTGTGGTCAAGTTAAAAATAGATACAATGCCATCCATGCCCCAAGCAATAATGTAACGTTCATCGCAGTGAATCCGCACATAGTTGAATTGGTTAACATTCTTTAAGGTTTCCTCGATATTGAAGGTGTTCTCGTCAAGTTTTAGTACATGAATATCACGAGACATGTATTCTGTAACTATGACCTTGTTCGGATTAATCTTCATTGAAGTTATAGATGTAAAAGATTTAAGCAAATCGATTTTGCTTTTCTCAATTTGTCCGTCATTTTTTGTAACTACAACTTTGTTAAGGATTTTGCTCGAAACTTCCATATTCTTATCTTTAACTGCAGCACTTAAAATAAGAAGAGTTAGACAATCTTCCGTTTCGCAAACGCAGTAATCGAAAATATGATCTTCATGTGAGAAATGAGCAAGTATCTCAAGTTGTTGGTGTTTGTCTCTTATTATCCCTGTCATAATAAAGAAGTCTCCAATTCTATCGCAAACTACAACGTATTTTCCAGAAGAAGTGAAGGCAACACGTACTATCCAGTGAGCACTCAAATTGAATTCAGATAAGAAGATTGGATCTTTTCTATTATAAAACGAAAGGACACGGATGACACCCTTTTGATCGCCGATCAGCATCAGAGGATACGTATGATGCGAGTCTATACAAGAAATGTATTTCAGCTCAACAGAAGATATCTAATTATAAAGTTTTTGAGCGTTTTGTATTAAAGCATCAATGATATGCAATATACACTTACAATGTCTCCTGATTCAATGTCTAATAATCGAATTTCGTTGTAGTCACTCACAGTAACAACAAAGTTGCAAGTTGGACGCAAAAATTCAAAGAACTTTACAAAACGATGACTATCCTTAACTTGAATGAATTCTCTCTTTTCGTCAACATCATTTAATCGGTCAATTGTTGCATTATCTCGTATGCAACAAAGCGTGTTATTTGCCAGAACTCTCATGTAGTATATATGATCCTTGAATCGCACCTTCCAAATTTCAGTCCAAATTCCTTCTAGTTGTTTTAAATACACAACTTCCGATTGTGATCCAGCAATTACAAAACCTCCTTTATAGAAATTTATGTGTGTGTTATCATTACCATTAGCCCCTTTCCATTTCCATAGCTCTTTCACGTTACCAGATGATGTGGACACCTGTAAGAAATGTTAAACGTGATGTTTTCGACAGCTGTGTCAAGGACTTACACTATAAAAATTTCCATCTTTGTCTGTAACGTATATAACATGATCTACACCAAAAGTAAGTGATAATTTCGATTGACTAGTTGCAAAGGACAAGTTTATTGGCCTTTTAATCAAAAAAGCGTTATCAATGCTAACATGAGCCTCCCAGACAATTATTTTTCCCAAATCCTTTGCATATTGAGCAACCACAAGATAATTAGCCCGATTGCAAAATAATGCCTGATCATGGCTTAGGAGTCCAGTTTCTTGAACTATTAAAAGTTTACCAGATCTCCAGTTCCAGATTTCCATTTTAAATTCAGGCATTCCACAAAGGGCAACGAGATATTCTCCGTCTGAAAAACTAAGCTGCCTATAAGCTCCTTTGTGCTCGTCTAGAAGTTTATATGAAAAATTTCTTTTTTTTAATTCATATCTAGGAAAAACATACTGTATAGCACCTTGAATCGCTTAAATTCTGGATAAGTTAAAACTAATATTCTCGGTCTAACACATGATTCGGCGAATGCAAAAATTGGAACTGTTCGATGTCCTGCAATACAAGACACACCATCACCAAATTCATCTCCAGATGCTCTGTAAACATTTTCCATTCCATTTAAAACATTCGTAAAAGATATTAAGCTTTCGCTTGATATCGCCAATGTTTCTCCACCACAGTAAGTAGGATGATGGAAGTCCTTAAATTTAGCCCATCTTCGGATAAAAAATTATGAAAATTAAAACTCATTGTAGTATGTTGAGCTACAAACGCCAATTCGCAGGAAATCTTATTGAAGTCAGTCATATCACTACAAATCCTTTTCAAAAGAATGATTATTCAACTTTCTTTTTATCCTTTTTAAAATAATTTCAAACATTTATATTAATATTATTGCCATAGTTACCAAACACACTTCGCTACTTAGAAACACAATCTCAGTGAATTTTGGAATTTAAACTCTATAGCACTCACAGCTTCAAAGAATTAGAATCCTCTTTACTGGAAAGCAAATTTGAGTGAATTCTGGTGCATTGTGCTAACAGAAAACAACCACTAGATGCACAACAAATGTTTTATTTACCAAAAAACTATAACATAAAATAATTTAGAATTCGCTTTGGAAGAATCCACGTCACATATTGAAATACTTTAAGTAGTTTTCTTAAACCTATTTAGATGCTCCTGAGATTTGTCTACATCTTATTGTGGCAGCTTCAACTGCATCTGCGACAGCTGATCGAAATCCTAAAAATGAGGTTCTCAGACAATTTTTCTCTTCACATTAACAAGTGTCTTACCACACTTTTCAAGATGGGATAAGGCTGCTGCTGTAGAGCCGGCGGGACTAGTAACATCATCCTTCAATTTTCCGGGATGCTCCTTTGTGTCGCGGACAAGTTTTCCAGCGCCAAGAACAGTCTGTGCTGCAAGTCTGTAAGCCAAATCTCTAGGCAAACCCATTTTGACGCCGCCATCGGCTAATGCTTCTATCATAACAAACACATACGCTGGACCACTACCACTCAATGCTGTGATTGGATCTAAAAAGTTTTCTGGAACCTCCTCACATGTACCAATAGATCCAAGTAGCGTTTTGGTCAGGGTAGCGTCTCCATCTGTGGAATTGTAGCCTCTAACAAACACAGAACACGCTTGTTGAACTAGCGCGGGTGTGTTTGGCATCGCTCTCACAACACGAGCATCTTGTGATAAATACTGGAAAATGTACTCTACAATTATGTATGATATTGTAACGAATCTTTGATTTCACCTTATGTAGTTCTCTCAATGAAACACCCATAGCAACCGATATGAAGAGCTTTCCATGACTTACAGGTCTAACATCATGTAACACATTCTCAACAACGGATGGTTTAACAGCAACGAAAACGACATCTGAGCTTTGTACTACCGGAATATTTTCAGTTAGTGTGGTTACTCCTAGAGTCTACGATGAATTCATATACAAAAAGGTTTCATAAGCCACCTAATAAATCAATAATCAACAAACCTTAAAATGTTCTAAATTAATCACATCCGTTGGATGAACACTTGCAGTGATACTTTCTGCTTTGGTTAGTCCTAGGGCAAAAAAGAGTTATTGTAATAATTACTACCGCACATTCTAAAGGGTTACTTCTAGCGCATCAAAAATGCAAGTAGATTATTAAAAATTTTGGAACCAAATAAAATCTCATAAATTATCGTTAATTATGATGCACTCAAACATCGAAAATTTCCACAATTAAACAAATTCAGTCCCCTCATTGATAAGGACTGATGTTCCAACTTTAGACGAACTCTTTCAATTTCTTATCAATAAACTTTGCTTAACATTATAATCAGACATCAGAATAAAAACTAATTTACACAAACTGAAATAAATAAAATTTGAGACCGACAAAGAGATGAATTTTGTTTTGAGCAAACAAATATTTTAATATTTAATTATTTATATTTTAAATATTGTCAAACATTTTAACACTAGAAACTTATTATTTCTGCATTCGCATATGTTCTACTTATATTACTGCACTGATAACACCTCAAGTTCATTAACCATCGTAGGTACATTTTTATGGTAGTTTTCAAAATAAGTAGGTAGTCCACATTAAATTCATTCACCATACATAAAGTTTATTGAGTTTATCCTTTCTGGAAATACCTGCTGCAATAAATCCTTTCGCCATAGCCTGGGCTATTTTGCCACCACCAAGAAACCCAATGCGACCGATTTGTATCATTTCAAATTACAATGATTATAATAAACCAAAATTAAGCAAGGAGTAAACTTTTGTGTTTACTGTTTATCTTCAACTGTTTGTACCGACTAGAATCAAAATAATATTTTCTTAATAAATTTTACATTTGTCGTTATCAAAAATTACTGATAAGGCATTGAAGCTTTTCTGATCGATACGATGTGGTTGAAAACATTAACTGGTGAAAAATATTTGATGTTTTGAAGCTGGCTAAATCAGTATTACAGTATTGTGTAATTGATTGCACAACTGATTATTGGTGTCGCATCAGCATTGTACATTTTGGTTAAGTATTATATCTCCGAACTGGGTCGATATCCACATAAGATCAAAAGAGATATCTATATCATATAAATGCATTTTTACAAAACATATACTAATGGATTTATTAACATTACTTTGTATTAACATTTACTCTATTAACTACAAATAACATAAACCTTAAAATTACGAATCAAAATTATTATTAATGTTCGTCAGTTGTTGCGTCTTGAGGTTATTCAGTAAACTTTCAGCTTTGCTAGCGATTGCAAAACCTTTATTGATAATAGTCTTAAAATCGTCATAAGGTGATATTTTTAATTTTTTCGGTTGTGAAGAACTTAAATTTTCATTTAGACGCAACTCTTCCTCTTCTATTTGATTATCATGTAGTATACAACGCTGCATAGTATTCGTTAGAAAAGATTGCGCTTCGTCAAACGTTTCAATTTCTTCATCATACTTTGGGGCATCTTCTAACATTCGCTTCTTGTTTTTAATTATTTCATCTGCTTTCTTAAGTGCATTTGAACCTTCACTAAATATACTATTCATATCTATTTCGTCACTTTGATTTAAGTCTTCCTCTGGCATCATTAATATGGAGTGTTCTGTTACATTAGCTCTTCCAATATGATTCAGGTACTTATCTCCGACCCACCACGGATTTGTCATATAATCATTATAATCGCATTTTTTATAAATGGCTTCTTTCGGCAATGACGATTCCATTTTCCAGTGATAGGTGAGTATATCTAGTGCGATTGACTTGACAATGTTGATCCAAAAGATATCATCTGGACAAAGTGAATCCATGGTTGTAACATGTTCAGGTAAATTCTTCAAGGCGTTATAGCTCATTTTTGTGGTAAATGAATCGTCATTTATGCAAAGATTTGTGTACATACATAAGCTCTTTTCGAAATTCTCGAAATTTGAAAAGTCGAAATTGAAACGAGTTAATTTTAGTTTTCCAATAAATTCCCTAATGGCAATGTTTCGTTGACTGCAATTCCATTTGGGAGGAAAGTACTCTATTGGTAATGGTATATCAGAATGAACTTGTGGAACGAACACTTTCAATTCACTAGGGAATTCTGGATAATCCTCTAGGCATTCGTTGAACATCTCCAGAAAACGTTCTAGTGCGTCGTTATACAACAAAACAATACGATTAGGATTTTCACAAAACTTTCGAAACGATAATTTAACCGTCCAAGTATCTTCAAATCTCCTCCATAGCTCAGGTCCGATAGTTGTTGATAGAAAAGATTTCATTTGCTGCATTTCTAGTTCAGAATTAACATGCAATGTACGTCCGATATCTTCCATAAATCTCGTAAAAGTATTTAAACTCTCTTGATTTGATCTTGTATGAGTGCTGATACAATAGTGAGAAAGCAATTTTTCCTGCACTAGATGATCAAGCTTTAAGTTAGTTCGAATCGTGTCCGAGCTTAAATTAGAATTGTAGATCATGACATAGACTGGTATCTTATTAATTGTGTGAGATAATTTTACGAGAGTATGCAAACGTTTCCGGGAATGCTGAAAATTAGATCCAGTCATCATAAAAACTATGGCATGAGCATAGCTACAATCAGCTTTAGATTTTTTACCGCTCTCGTTCAGCAGTGTAGCCCCACGAATCTTACGCAAACAAACTGATACATTATCCTTGGATTCGCAAAAGAACGCATTCTTTGTGTTTTTAACTTCCGGGCGAACTATGGTTTTATTCAACCAATTTGATATATATTTTCCAAATCCTTTTGGTTCCTCCTTTTCATCTGGTATTGAAATAATGATTTTTATGTAATGCTGCACATTTATCAATCCTTGATTGTTGGTTCTTAGTTTTGAAGTAAGTACTTTTTGAAACGTATCCAAGATATTGATTCGATTCTTGGTCAAAATATCTGTTTTCAAATTTTCCGGTAATCCTTTCCGATATCTCTTTCCTAGTTGAAGTGTTTCGTTCTGCATAGGAGGAGTTGTTAGTTCTTCAGTTTTACTTGCACTACCATTCAAAGCCGGAGAAATTTGCTTGAATTTCCAATGTTTCATTTGTTTATAAAGTTGTATCTCGCTGGCTGCTAGTTTTCTAAGTTCAGTTAAAACGCACTCATCCAATAATTTTGTAACTTCTTCATTTGAGAGACTTAAAATCGACTCATACCTTTCTAACTCCTCTCGAACAAGGTCTTGCGTATGTTGCCTAACGTGATCATGAATCAAATTTTCCACTAGTTCACTACTTAAGTTATCTATTTTAGCTTTTTTCTTCAACGTTTCTTCCTTCCGTTTTTTGGACAATTCTATCTGTCGATTTTTTTCAATTAGCAGTTCCTCTTCTTTATCTGTTTTTGCAGGTGTTGTGGATTTTTCTTGTTGCTTGTGGGCTATCGTCTTCTTAGGTTCAAGTTTTTCTGGTTCTACATGCTTGAATAACAGCGATTTCTGTTGTGGAAGTTTGGTCGTTTCTGTTATTATTTTCTCAGGAAGAAATGAAGGAAGTTTGTTTTCATTTTGGGATGCAGGCAATGGAAGCGCATTTTTGTTCTGAGTATCAGTACTACTTTTTTGTGGGAAAAGTTTCTTGGTTTCATTCATAGTGTTGTTTGATAAATTTGAGAATGAGAACGTTACTTGAGGTGGTGTTGATGAGGCTTTTACTTCCGTAACAACTGGTTTAAATTTAAATCCCCCAGCATCATCTGTACTGCTTGATTTTGTAAAGAGGGAAGATCCGAACACTGGTTTCGTGAACAATGATGTATCATTTGTGGGTTTTGTGAATAATGGTGGAGGTGGAACTTCTTTTTCTGGTTGCGTGAATAAGGGAGCTTGCACTGGATTGAAACTTTTGGTTTTGTTTATATTAGTTGTTTCAGTAGCTGTCAAGTTGAAATTTGTTGTTCCAAATTTGAGACCAAAAGTTTGTTTTGGAAAATTTTGCTCTTTCTCTTTGCTAGCATCTGCTAAATTTGCAAGAAAATTGAAGTTCACAGGCTTTTCATTTTTTGTAGTTACACTGCCTGGTTTGGAAAATTTTGGAGCAGTAGGAGGTGAAGCTATTGGAACTTTGAATGAATCTGGTTCATCGCTACGTTGAGGCTTCTTACTAGCTTTCAAATACTTCAAATTATCATCAACATCAAATGCACTGGGTTTTAAATAACCATCTTCATCAAAACTATCCTCCACAATATGGTTATCTGCTTCATCACTTGAATCCAGTTGCCTACCACAAACTGCTTCACCAACAGTTGTTTCTCTCTTTGCTTCAACAACATTCCTTGAACGTTCCATATCAATTGGTACATCTGGAATGTTGAATGATGCTCTATCCAACATAACTTTATCGGAATCAATTGGTAGTCCGTAGTATTGGAAAAACTGTACACTTTCCTCCTCCGACTCAAATGCTAGTATTTCGGTGAGATATGCCAGAGACACCCCAACAGAATGTCGCGGCCAATTATAAGCTTTGATTATTGTTTTCATTGCCTGAATCCTTACTTGTGTAAAGTATCGTAATAAAATGCATGCATTCATATATGAAGTCTTTCGAACACAACGGAAAAACCTTATATAATTGTTATTCGCCATTGCTAGATATACTTCCAAAGCGAATCTTAGCTCAGAAGAATTTTGAATTTCGGTTGGCAATTGTTTTATCTCCCACAAGAAATTGGAGTCATTCAAATTCAGTAGAACAACATAAGCACGAAATTCAGGTTCGTTTTTACAAGCAACATTTTTCAAACGTAGATCATGATACATATACTTCAAAGATTGGAGGCATTTCGTTAAGTTTTCGGTGTTGATTTTGTGGTCAAAAACCATTGCCTCTTCAGCCACAAGACGTCCGGCACAGTGAACATGAAATCTAGCACATTGTTCAACTAAATCAACTGCTCCCTGACTACACAAGTCTTGTTGTGTAATGTCTTTCCGAATGCTTCTTGTACGATCCCAGAGAAAATGATACCATTCCCCAATGTTAGTCTCTGGTTCTTCACATGCATCCATTATATTTTGTAATAAATAATTCATTGTCATTCTTAAAACTGACTCAGAACGTAACTCATGGGCTAGTGGTATTTCTTGGTCAGCACTACTGCGACAATACTCTTTGACAGCGCAACTGTGATCCATTGAATTTGCATCGTCCATACTCATTTCAAAGAGCGAAACTTGTCGTTTTGCCTCACGCATTAAACGTTCTTTTTCTGGACACATATCAGGACAAGTACCTCTAATAGCTGCTGCTTGTTTAATATCTGTTGTTCTCTTTGAAACAAGTCGGATAAGCTTATCACGAGCATCTAAAACACGATACCTAAAACGTAATTATATCAATACCATTCATTTCACAAAACTCAACACAAATATTACTTGTCTTCCACGGAATACGCCTGACTTCTCAAAACAGATTCAAGTTGACTTTTCGTGTTTCCAAACACTCGAGATATACCATCAAATGGTGGTTTTGTCTTAATTGGTTTTGTTGGCTTGGGCACAGTTGGTTTCAACACAGCACCACGAGGCTTTTTTCTATTCGCATAGCCCATAGCGTCCAGTTCGGACTGGACTTCTGGATCCAAGTCAACCCATTCTTCCGTAGATTTAGTGTGTCCGACTTCATTTGGTGAAAACTTAATATCAAAGTGTATCCCTTTGTAGGCTCCAGCATTAAGAAATGCTTTTTCTGCATCTTCTTCCGATTGGTACTCCACTGTACAAGACAATCGCTTCGGTCGCAAAATGAAACGATTAATCTTACCAAACTGGCTGAAATGTTCTTTAGCCACCAACTTGTCTAGGAATATTTCCGGAATATTTTCGCAGCTAAAACCAAATATTTGGTAAATCTTTACAATTTGTTTCATTCGAAATTTACCTTATTGACTTGTAATTCAAATTATCCCTGTTTGAAAGGTATTCATCTTCATCAGACATTTTCGCCGCCAAATTTCTGCAAGATTACGTCCCAAACTCTCCGTTTATTTCCAAACGAAGTGACAGCTTATCCACCGGCTGTCAAATTCATTCGAATTGAGCGAGAAGACGCTGCCATCTTGTGGTGAACTCTGAGTGAATTCGAAAGTATTTCGAATTGTGAAAAATTTTGTGTACTAAAAATTGTGATCCGAAGTGTACTTGAACTGTCCATGTACACTGTACAGCGAGTCATAACGGCTTTCAATTGTTTTATGAAGTTTTCATCGCGGGAGTATTATAAAAATCAAATGTTTTATAATAAAAATCACTTTTGTACTAATTTTATGAATGTTATTATTTAAACAAGCGAATACACTTATATAGAAATAAGTATTTATATATATTTACATACAGAAAAGTAGAATAAAACTAAATTGTATGGGAAAATAATTTCTGATATACAAAGATATAATAAAATTACGTTATGAACAAATCAACAACAAAAAGCAACCACATGTACGAAATATAAAACAATAACAAGGGAAATTAAAATATTAAAAACCCTTTAATATTTCCAAGTTTTTTTAATAACCACAAATTGAAATTGACATTTTATGGAAACTGGTTCATATGTTAATAATTTGAGAAATTACAAATTATTTCTTATTAGTAATTTACATATTGCTATAATTTATTTTATTTTGAAAATATCACAATAAGTTATTTTACTATTAATTATTTCACTACTTTAGAATCACAAACACTTAATTTAATAAATTTTTGCGTTTGTTTACCTACAGCCAAAAGTCAATATTAATGTCGCCGACAAAATTCGAATTAATTTTATATCAATAAAAAATACTTTAATAATAACAATAATAGAAGTCGGACGACTATCGCACATTGACAAAATTTACTTCCTGGCTTGTCAATACAGGGGGTTTTGGTTGCAATACCTACAGAAGTAACCATTCACTTTAATGCGAACAAATACATATCTATTGCTCTTGGTGATTCCACTGGTACCTTCTTCTACCAGAAGACGTCGAACGAGTTGGCCCTTTATGATATTGAAGAACTTCTAAGAGGGTGAAAAGGGATGACTCGAGTTTGTTAAGAAAACTGTTTCTTGGAATCTGTGTTGTTATGCGTTACGTTAAAATAATTAGCTATCTGACAAGCTATCAGTGAAACGCTAATGTCATTCAAGAAAGATTTTTTCTAAATGCGTTGGAATATATCAGGAACCCAATAGCTCTAGAGATTACATTTCAGGTAATGTAGGAAATATAGGCATTCTTTAATAAGAGAATGTCGAAGAATTTTCGTCATTATAATGTGTTTTTCGTGTAACATGATAGGATAATACTCGTCTTAGACAACAATGTTCATTAGGTCAGGAATAAAGTCGTTGTTTCCCCAATTTGCAAAATTGTTTCAATAGATTATCCTCCTCCGTAATAATGCTTTAAATTTCTTAAAGTGATGTACTTTAAGATTTCATTTTAAAGTGCTTTAAAAAGTCTTAGAAAAATTCTTACAAGTCGTAAACATAATCTTTAGAAAAGCTGTGACAAGGAAGAATACGACCACAGGTGGGAGGCGTTCGAGGAATTTTATAAAGTCATCCTATTTCCTGTTGCATACCAAAGAAGTCATTCGTTCTCACGTTACACTCACACAAATAGTCTGAAGAAGGATATTTGTCACTTGCACGAAGCACTGGAATGTCAAGTACTTAAACTTGATATCACCGGCATTGTCCTTGTTCTCAGGGAGAAATTGTGGTGTTCTTAAGTAATTAATGAAGCTGCCTTGGTTCGTCTTCCATGCAAAGGTGCAGGAAATTTTACAGCATGATATTGTAAGTGTAGTAAAAATGTAATCTCTAATGGCTGAAGAAGATGTAAAAATATTAAAGTGTACCAGGAAATATTGTTTCATTACAATAAATGACATGATGGATTATTTTTATAGTAAAATTGATGTTAAAAATAATTTCCAGTGTGCATCAAATAATGTTATGTAAAAGAATGTGTTTTCTTATCTTTCAACGGTTTCATCGGTTCATGAGAAGTTATCAAAAGAATCCCAGGGATAAACTTTGCTCAAATCCTATCCATAAAAATTCTTTTAAGCTTCCCATAAAGAAATTGTTCCGAAAAAAGTTTTTGTAACTCATCCACACATCATAACTCAAAGTCTAGCCCCAAAATAAAATATTAAATCAGATCCACCGAACCCCCAGTTGTCGTAGGAATGAAAATGAGATCAAAATAACTTCATAAAACGTCACGAATAATAATCAGAGAATATTTTCATCTTAATTTATTACGTTTTTATTGAGCACTGCTAGGGAATTTATTAGTTATACGTGATAATATTAACTGATTTCATCCCTTTTTGTGGGGTTGTTTTATTGAAGAAATTGAATATTAATAAATCTGTTTGTAATGGAGATGAGTAAATCTCGGAAATTAAATATTTTTTGATCTAATTTACTAATGAGTCACTTAGGAATTGTGTCATCATTGAAAAGTTTTCTTAAACAATCAAAACTTGTTATCAGTAAATACTTTATTTTTGATGAGGGTCATTGAGGGTGTCATAAGATGAGGGTGATTGTTAAGTTTTCGAAAAGAAAAGAAAATCATATCAACACTTCAAGGTGTAAATATTGTGAGATTTATAGTAATCCAATTGAAGGATGAAACCTGGTCAACTGTAAGGATGAAGTTGAACGTGACCATACTACAAACAGTCCAATCAAGACACCGTGACATCGTCGTTTTGACATCATTCTTGAATATTGTGACTTTTCTGTCACTCTATAAGGATTTATTGATTTGAGAATTGAATCAACGGACTTTGGTAAACAAAAATTTCAAACTTTCTATCGATGCTAGTTATCCCGTCTGTATTCTTGAAAATCCTGAAAATACGAAAAACCGAAAAAGTAAAATAACAGTTTCTGTTTGACTTTTCCCAAATGAAATTGATTTCTCTCAGTACAAGAAATAAGGAAGGAGTCAGCACAAGTTCGTTCGTTTCATATGTACACTCGATGGAATGATTCTTCAACAAATTTCCTTTTCGTAAAAGGAAGTAAGTCACTTGAAGACTTTTGAACCATCAAATAAAAAATGTCGAAACAGAAGAATGAAACTTTCAAAAACCATCATTGTATGTGACTGTATCGTTGCTCCTTTCAAGGAAGTTCAATGAGACATTTCATCCTTTCTTCTTTCTTGTTTGCTCAATAAGTGATCCAATCCAGTGTCCTCTTGATTTATCAACTCTCAGACTTTTGTTGGCTTAAGACATCCGGACAAAACTTTCTTTGCCAGAATCTTTCATATTTCTGGTCTGGAAGTCTCAAGTGTTTGACTGACTTCGAATGGACTTAGATTTGGAGGAAGTAGAAAAGTTCGTGGGACCATAGATAAAGTCTTGAATGATATAAAGAAGTTTGTGAATTCCCATTGACGCTCTGAAATAATGGCTTCCAATCAGAAGGATAACCAATGGTAAATTCAATTCACTTATTTGGCCAGGACAAATTTCTTTCCACACAAGTGGATTTGAATTGACTTGAGAAAGAAGAAAATTTTCAAATTCTTGAACTGGTAACGATGTAACTTTGTTAAAACTTTAAAAATTTCTACCATGTGTGTGTGTATGTAATCTGGTCCAAAGTTACAAGTTGAAGATTTCTTTGGAGATTGATAATTTTATCATCCAAGCTTCTTGTCTTCCAAGAATTTTTATTAATTTCTCTTGAACTTGTACTCCATAGAGCAGATAGGGAAACCCTAAAGTCTTTCATTGAAGAAATAACAATGAAGCATAAAAACTTGAAAACTTCAAGTTAAGGAAATTATAAAATTAATTACTATCATAAAAATTATTGACTTAATCATAATAAAATGGAAAAGTTTTTCGTATTTCAAATTGGAATGCGATTGAAGATTTTCCAGCTTCCTTAAATTGATTAATTTGTTGAAGTTGAACTTAAGGGTTCTCAACTTAAGTCTCATGGAATGACAAAAACTCATCTTAAAGGAACAAGTATAAATATGAAAAAATAAAGAAATAGCTTTGTTAATTTACTGCGAAATTCGTGGAGTATCGCGTAATGTGAGAGTTGTCGATTCCATTCCAGTACCTGCAGAACCATTTCGGTTATCTTATCCTAAATTCCATTGGATTTATATTTGGCGATAAGCTAAATGCCAGGATAATCTTGAATTTCATTTTTTCCGTAAATAAATGTCTGCTGCTAATGATATGAAATGAGATATTTCATGTGAGCACACATGTGCTTGACTGTTAAAGCAACATTACGCTATATCCACATGAGTGTATGACTAAAGTCTTATATAGATTCTTAATATATGTTTTGAGGATTATCTGTTCTATATTGAGTGGTAACTCATACGATTCACATTTACGTTTCCTCCAATTTACGCTTGTATGACTTTAAAAAATGGCTGCTTTTAAGTTTAACGTGAAATTCCTTTATGGTTATGCAGGTTATGAAGAAGCAACATAAACATGTCTTTACATTTGAAAATGTGTGTAACAGTATCCTGTTTAAATAACATTAACTGTAGCAGACATTCTTGTGTAATGGTAGTCACATATGCACATAAAATTTGTCTAAGGATAAATTCATAGTCCTTGGTGGGTGTTGCTGATATTTATTACATTTGGGCTTTCGGGTATCCTTTTTCAATTTCACATGGAAAATAAATTAGTTTCATTGGATGGATAGCGACAGACATGGAAATGAATTACGTGAGTGAAGCAAGTTGCTTTGATTTTTCCAAGTTTTGAATACGTTTCGGGACGTTGCCTCCAAATTTGATGTCTGAGTGTCTCGTCTTTGATGGTTAACAGAATGTCTTGTCACTTCAAATGATTTGTGAGTCCTTGAAACTATGAAGGAATTCTTCATCGTAAGAAAGTAAGATGGCAATCTTGCCTTAAGCTGCACAAAGGATATGTTCATTGTTAGCTAATATTTGAAGATTGAAATATTCTGACCACCATGTGAGTGTATAACATGTATATCGTTAAAAACCTAAATATATATAAATTTCAGTAAAAACGCTCGTAAATTTCTACACTTGCGGCATTCATTAGAGCTAAAAGCGTATAAGGCCCGATTTACCATTATCTCCTTCGATCCTGTTTTGAATTCATAAGGATGCATGATGGGCTCCATAAAGTGGATGCTCCATTTTGGTTAACACATATATGAAGAAGTTATTCTGTTTGTATCCGAGTTGTTTATTCCTACTCCCCAAAGCACCCCTATTAGAGGATTCCCAGTTTCATGCATTTTATGCTCTTTCTATGGTTTGGATACCCAAAAGCCCATAAAAAACATCCGCCATTCACAGATTTGTGGGGAGCTTTTCTTACAAATTGAAAAAAATACATGTCGAGGGAGAAGACTAAGTATTCGAAATAAAAATTGATTTTTTTTTTCAGGGACTCAGCATTTTTTTTTCTGCCCAACTTTCACTCTATGAAAACTCTTTACACCACCTCAAGTGGAAGCTGCGGGATTGAGTCGAGGACCAGTAAAATCCTTTAGGCTTTGGGAACGTTTTTAAATCTCCTCAGATATGCACTTACAGACGAACTGGGCTAAAGTCCCTTTCATGGTCCGTCTAGTTCTTTCGCGGTCTACAAGCCGGATACCTTTGCGTCAACCACGAAATGCTTTTAATGTAATAATCGTAATGGTGCTATGATGAAAAGAACTTTAATTATGAAGTATACTCTCTACTGTTCTCTCCTTTCCTTAATAAACTTTGACGAACTTCAGTTTCTTAAGCCAATGAATTTTTATGAAGTAATACAGTCGACCGTCGTTATGCGTTCCATAAATTTTGGGTCGGATTTAAATATAAAACTGATTGATTTTAGTAAACAAAGTAGGTTTAGAAGTGGTTGCAACTTATTTTCAGGACTTTATGAGGCATTTAAAATTTTATAGACGTCCCTTAAGTCGGCATAGAAAATGTTTGTGTTTCCGACATTTCCCTGTACCTCTTAGGTAATTGTGCTGGGTTTAACTGGTGGTTAAGGCTGTTATCCTCAATCTCAGAGTAATCATGAGGATTGTGTATTTAGGTCATGGTGCTGAGTGTTTAAATAAACTCAGCATAGATGTTTCCATGCCTCATACTTGACTGAATAACATTTTGGTTGTGTTGTAAAATTCAAGAAGTCTTAAATTCTTGATGTCTTCTTACCGAGTGTGTACGTTTGCCACACATGTTCCAACCAATTTACAAACATGTTGGCGTTCCAACTGTCATTTCTTCAGAAATCATTGTGAAATTCCATACATTTTTAAAATACTTTTAAATTATTTTTGTCGAATTTTTACTAGATGTTAACATTAGTTTTGATGGAAAGTTCGCCAACATACCCAAACACGGTACAACATGTTGACCAACCATTTACTCCTCCCATCGAAAATCAAAAATTGTTGATTTCATCCCTACTCAACTTACAACCATCAAAATTGTTTGGCCACCTAGCTCATACACGATACAACATGTTGGTCATCAGGTGGATTGTTAATTACTTAATTCCTACCAAGTTTTATCTCTTCTTCGAAATATGTAGTTGCAAGTGATGTTTGCATTCATTATAGTGAATTCTCTTTTAATCAACTTTTGATGATTTCAATGTTGTTCAAGGTGTTCTACAAAATTCATTTCAATTTCGGAAGGCTGTTGATCTACGTGGCTCTGAAAACAAAATTTTCAATTATGCTAATTTCACATAAATCATGAGCAAGTTATTATTAAGCATTTCAATGTACAGAAAACGATTAAATTTACATATAAATTGTTGTAAAGTAAGTCTATACATTGACTGAATGGTACATAAACTTGAAACAGGAAACGGAAGCACGTTCAGTTTACAGTTAAGTTCTATTTTGTTCTTCCTGTTTTCCAGCCTGATTTTCATGATTTTCCTGCTAAGACAGAAGCATTTTCTCGTTTTCCACCGGCAATTCCTGTATAAAATGAAAATTACAATTTAAAGTCAATAAAATTTTCTTGTGTATGTTTACAGTGTCGTTTCTTATCATTAACGTGATTTAATTTTATTTGTTTTTCAACGTTTATCATTTCGATTCTGTGACATCCTTTGCAAGGATATTTTCCGTATGGCAGGTGAAAGTCACAGCAATCACCGTCACTGACGCCGGTGTTCTTTCGTTTTTTGTTTGTTTTTTATTTTTCTGTGATATTTTTCAAATTAAATTTTTCCTGTTTGAGTAGAATTCTTCAATGCCCTAGAGTCCTGGGAAAATGTTGACGAGCGTATATCCTACACGTAGAAAGTATAAAGAACTTAAGTAAACAACGCAGCTTTATCTGATGAATTGTTTTATGTCTACAAGAAATTTTTAAGTTATTTTCTCTAAAAATAAATTAATTTCTTAATAACTTCAAATACCAGAAACTCTCTGAAAGCTTCCAAGCGTATGTAGTATCTGTTCCAAATGGACAAGAAGTCAAATAATTAATTTCCATTTAATAAATCTTTCTTCAATTTTGTTTCATCGGACGCCTTGAGGATATGAAATACTGGTGACACGCGCTAACGTGAACATGGCGATAGAGTAAACATGAAAAGCGAAGTTCGCTAACGTGAATAAAAAATGTCCGCCCAATTTTGGCTGTTGTTGTCTTTCTTGCTCCTCAACAATAAATTAAAGTTCACATCCCGAAGTCAATACGGAAAGTAAAAGATCTTCGCAGAGCGTTGTGACAAAAACAACGTCAGAGTGATTTTTTATCCCTTCCTCACATTTTGAATGAAGCATCAATCCTTCTCTTTTTGCCGAAAAATTCATCTGGTGGTTTTTTCAAGAACTACTTTTTCGGTTCGAAAACAAGGATATTAGAAAGTGATAAATTGGAAATTCCACTTTCATTTTGGTCGAAAAGAGAAGGGGTGATGCATCATTCCAAATGTGAGAAAGAGACAGAAAATCACGTTCACGTTCACATTGGGATGTGCACGTTCCTTAAGCAGCTCAAATGATAAATATTGTGGACGAGGATAACTTACCCCGAATGTTTTGAGGAAGCGGTTGGTGAATGAAACCTTTTGCCAGGCGAATCAACCAGCCGGGTACGCTGCTCCCGCAATTGGGGATTGGAACGAAGACAAAGTAACAAATGATGAACATGTCATGTAGAAGTTGTAGTTCCCTATACTCGAATTTCTCACATTCCCATTTTTATAATTCGTAGCTTTAAACTCATAATCAGAAAAGAATTAATGAATTTGCCCAACAGAATACTAATTTACTAATATTAAACCCCAATAATTAAAGCAGGACACTCAAAGTTCAGGAGTCAATTCTAAGTTTAACTTTTAAGGGCAATTTCCGAAATTCGTTTTATCAATAGAGCTATTTTAATTTGCACCGAAAATGAAACTCAAAAGTTCAGAAAAGTTTTCAAATATTCTGGATAGGAACGAGATGTTTACTACAATGTTACTTCCCTTAGATTGCGTTACATAACATGTACAGGATCTGTTGTTATTGTGGACAGAGTTTTACCGGAACTGGTCAAAAGTGAAAATGAAAATTATGAACTCAAAATGAAAACTTTTCGCATGGAACAAACTAGCCCAACAAGTGGTTGGTTCGAGGACAGTTTGCCACTTTGTGGGTACGCAAATGACAGAATATTGAATAAAAACTTGTTCGTCCTTGTTGTTTGGACTCTCTCGACATACAAAAAGGACCAGACGTTTTTCTGGGAGATAGTAGGTTTATATACATATATTTTTATTTTATAATTCGTTGAAAGCTTCATTAACCTTTATAGATTGCAGTACAACAGTGGTTTAGGCGGACGTATAATTTCTCTGGAAGGTGGACAAAGGTATTGGCATTTTGATTTTCAGAAAATGTGTTACAATACACCTGTATAGATGATGTTATTCATCTGAGAATCTCAGAAACGTCAAAGCGTTCAACAAGGTAGATCTAATTACGAATCATTGACGTTTACACCTGAACGGAAATGTTTTCACTTGACGTGTTTCATATATAGCGAGAAAAGGTTTGAAAGAGAGTAGAAATGCGATCATTAAAAGGTTTCACTCTTCAAATGAAATTCTCTAAGGCAAGTTAGAAAGGGTATAAAAGTGTAAAGGTTTCTGACTTTAGCTTTATAGTGCTTACGAATAATGCTTTCGCTTCGTTTCTTTTTATATAAGGTTGAATGATTCCTTTTCTTCTATTGATAGGCTTTGAACTTAAGGAGCGTAAGGATTTCTAGTTGCTGTAAGTGTTGATTCTGGTACTCAAGGTTTTCTAATGAGAACGAAAGGAATTACAGTGTAATGGTGAACATAAAAGAAATAGTAAATTTTTCGTTGATTTTAGAATATTTGTAAGATTTATTCCCACCTATCCTAAATCAGGATTGTTTCCATAATGTCGATATCATTTGAATAATATCTTCTCCGATGTGTGAGAATAATTGAAAGTAAAATAATTTCCATGAGGCAAAAAATGGCAACCTCAATTTATTGTTAATTTCAATTGTTGTAAAAAAATACGTATAATGAAAACGTACCCACTTCATTTGCATCTGGAAATTGTTACTTAATAACAAAGTATCAAGTACGGAAGGGTTTCATGGGACATTGTTTTGTGGCGTCTACTTCAACAGTGTGTGTGTATATTCAGGATTCACGGATGACATAATAACGACGTTTCATCAGTCATCCCTAGAGCGATTAAAGAAGAGCCGAGTAGATCGTTTTATCCACTTAAAATCCATTCTAATAAGTCTCCGTACTTCATACATCAATTCATGCTGCTCTTGAATAAATAATTTTAACGAAGTGAAAAGCTTTTAACATAATTATGTATAAAAAGATTTTCCAACAACAGGATAATATGAAACAAACAGAAGAGCTTGGAAAGAGCACTTAGTTTTATCTACCATCCTCAGCTTCATATATTCATAATTTTTACATTGCACATATATTTTTTTATATATTTTTCAAATTAAAACATTCACAAAGTGATGAAAAGCAACTCGTAAATACCAAACGGAAATGATAAACCGACGAAGTATTCTAGATGGTGTCTTCAGACAACCACCCGTAATATATGAGAGTTCCACTTACAACAATAAACACTTACCCTTTTGTGGTATCCCACACATGATGACGGATAGAGTCACGTTCTCACAGATATCACATGGATATGATGTTGTAGGTGTTGTTATATTTAATAAATTTATATTTCTATAGCTCCATCAACCAACACACTGTCACAGACACTACGAAATCCCCTCATTGAGACGAACATTACCTTGGAACTGCTACAACGATATCCTTAATAAAAGTCCACTTTTTCATCGTATTAAAGTTTGTAAGTACATGTAATGGTAACGAGTCCTTATCCTTTAATTACTCCTCTTCGTCGCTGTACAGAAATCTAATTGACTCGCCTCGACTTGAGACGGTGGGGCTCAACGTTTTCTTAATTATCGGAATCCTTAAGGAAATCATTAACGCAGTGAATTGAAGATATTCTAAGGACTTTTCTCTTTTTCCGAGAAAATTTTTGTCTTGCAAAATAAGGACAAAATATTTGTTTTGCAGAACAAGGATTTGGGTCTGTTTAAAAAAGATCATTTTTCTCTTAATGCTTCTGGTCTGCGGAGGTGAATTTGCTAATTATCAACGCTGTCATTGTTTAAATTAAGCTACTAATTTGGATAAGATATTATGTTGATAGAGAATTTTCTTGTTTTGATTTGGACATCGGAAGCATCCCTTAAGCGATGTTCATGAAGAATATTTTTATGTTATCAGTTTCTTAAACATCCATACTAATCCTGAAATAATTAATGAAATCATAAATGAAAATAAGATATATATCAACTAGATATCGAACATAAATCACCTAAAGGTACATATATGAAAAGCACCAATTGATATTCAATTAAAGCTTCATAAAAACTAATTTTTAAATTATCAATTTTTTAACATCCCTTACACAATACACTCGCAGATGGGATCATAAAAGCTCGTTTTGTGTTTCACATTTTCACCAATTTTGAATTGCAAATGAAGAAATAAAGTAAGTGCAGCCAATTTCAACCCTTTTGTGCAATTGTTTTCTTTTGCATTTTTCAATAGACTTTATTAATTAAATAATTGAATTCCATAAAACTAAACACATCTCGTTGGGGTGTGTTAGAGTGGTAAGTGAAAAGCAATGGAAAACGATAAATAATTAGTTGAAAGTGCTCTAGTTGGGACTGTATGGTATGGTGTCGTATACGTTTTGTATACACATGAAGTGTTACATTTTATCCGATTCATCTGATCCTTGTATTCGGTTCGAAGTAAATGTTTCCGTTTCTGTTTCAAAAAGTTCTCATCAGATATTCATGTATTCTAGGATTATTGCATTTTAAGGGTGGGATTTTGTACCCTTTCTTTTGCATTATTCATAGTCAACAAGGATCCACAGATATCATCAGTATTTTTCTATTCTTCTGTGGTGTGTAGGTGTGTAAATTTGTTGGACTTACCTTCCGTTCCAATAAATTCTCTCTATAGCTACTATCAAAATCCTTAAGCCAATTGTTTGTATATGAAGGACCAATTGTCGAGGTTTCTTTTTAACTATTGGAATCCTTTAATGAATTGGGTCATTCAAACGTTAGTATCAAACTGGCTCAATCATTCTTATACAATTTACTTTTATGGACAATGGAAAAATGTCCTTCTTCCCTATCTTTCGAAGCACTTCAAACATTATTTTCTGTTCAAATAAATATAATTGCTATTGATTTGATTCTGTTCGTGTGAACTTAGGAAATCGAACCGAGTCCTTTTGCTCATATTGATAAAGGAAGAATTTAATGAAAACAGTGGAAAATTGTTAGCCGTGTCATTGAATAACAACAATTGCAAGGATGGATGATATCCAATGTTTTGAAGAAGGAAAGGATATATGACACATGTTGATAAGTGAAAATTGTGTTTATCGTCTGTCAATGGGAATATACTTGACTGGGAAAATCTCGAAATATGAATCCTAAAGGACAATCAAAGATTTGTCATTCTCACGAAACCTTGTTTTATGATATTATTTATTCAACTTGTTGTATTGAAAAATTTTAAATGCTATTTTATTCAATAGATCCTGGTATAAACTCAAAATAATATTTATGTAAAATTTTATCATTTAAGGCACTTCATTGCTCATAAAAGGACTTCTTGACAGGATTTATTCATTACTCTCATTGAATAAAATCGATTTTGTATGTAAAAAGATCATGAAATACATTTTTCTTTTCAAAATATGACTTTGAAACGTGCTTTTGTCGAAGTTTTTTGAATCCTAATGAATCATAAAATTTTGCATATATTTCATATTTAAGTACTTCATAAAATAAGGATACAGAAAGGATAACAAAATTGAAAATGAATTATTCTTTCAATACAATTTCAGACACTTTCTTCACTTCAAATTCATGATTCTATTTATTCTCAAGAAAATGACTTTGAAAACGTTAATTATTTATACTCAGAAGGTTCTTTTTGATGATAATTTCTTACATTTTCTAGTTCGTTTCTTATCTGCACGAAGTGTCTTAATCAAAAAGACAGTCGCATTTATTCAAATTTTGATGACTATTACAATTCACGATTTCAAATTTGAGAATGTTTCATTCGTGTTCTCGTTTCGTGGTCAATGATATTCTATTTAAGATGCTTCTGTGATACCACAGAGTTATCTTGGAGCACTCCACTTGTGTGAGAAGTCAAAGAAATCATCGCAATACGAGGGATTTAAGTCAGACACCTCTGAGGATCGCAAGAAAGGATTCAATGTTTATTTTATATATTATAATCTACATATAAATTATGTATCTGTCAAAGTGATATGTCAATTTGTTTAAGAAGTTTCGAGAAAAAAGGCGTGAATGACATTCCTCGTATGTCTGAAGGGTTATTTCCTTCGAGATTTACAGAATTTCCCGTCTGTTTGATTTAGAATTTCATGCAGAGAGTGACATAAATTGCAATACTTTGAGACACTGTTCCAAATCCATGCTGTGACAGTAATGCAAATGTCGTTATAACAACTCCCAACAGTGATATGAGATATGGTATTACATCAGCTGTAAAACAAAATGTAATTGGAATCCGACATTAATGCATTTATTAATAATGCCATGGATAAAATACCAGCACGTCTGCAATTGTCAGGGTATGTCCTGGTAGACACAAATTGCTCATTAATATATTTTCCACCCCCAATGCAAATGCTGGCATTATGCTTGTACACGATTCACTGATGCACTACAAAATATTACAAAATATTCCATCACAAATTGAATCTGGAATTTCGGATGTGATGATGTTAAATCTGTAAAGTATTAAAACCTGAAATTATTTTAGAGGTACTCGCATTACATCCCAAATGCATTGAGGTTTCGCCATCATTTCGAATTGGATGATTGCATCCGTGATTTACCGAACTTTAGGCTGTGGAAATTTTGTAAAATTTCAGTATTGCGTTTATGATAACAGCGGGAATTCATTGGTTTCATTAAAAAGGTTCGTCATCACCATCAACAACAATGGAATCGGATTTGATGACATGACTTTCAAAAATGTTTTGTGAATATCCTCAGGGTATTTGCAGCAAATTTTTATAAAACATATTTATCAGCTAGTTGAAGATGATTAAAATTTTACATACCAATCGCATTGCAAACGAATGAAGGTAACGAACGAAATGTTAAAAGTAAATCTATGAAAATCACTTGAAAATAAATTGCATTTTATTTGAACTTTATAAAAATAATTCAATAATAGTAGCTGCGAATATGCAAATTGAAACGTACACCATCATGAAGTTTTTCAAGTATTAGAAAGAATATTTTTTCTTCCTTGTTCCGGTTCCTTTCCTTTCAACCGGAATCGAATTATCGTCAATTTTCTCTTACTGAAGAATACTCAAATTGAAAAACTACTTGGATATCTTATCATTTTCCACGTTTTCACTACTTATCTTCACCTTCTATGGAAAATCATTTTCCGGTGATTTTTTGAATGAGATTATATTTTGTGCTTAGAAAGAGTTCTTTGAAACGTATTGGAGAAATGAGTTTTGAATTCAGGATGTTGAAGTGAGAATTGTGAATTCTTGAATAGATCGAACTTCGAGATGGAATATAGTAATTTAAGAAAATTATATAAACCCTTTCATGAACTGAAATAACTCAAGAGATATTTGAAAAGATGACAAAACTAAATTAATGGATAGAGCGGATATGACCTCAAATGTCTTTCCAACCGCAATGGAAACGGTTTCGATTGTTATTTCGTTTCAATTTTCAAATCTCCATTACACCAAGCCAGAGCACATGCTTATAATGTTAATCTTATGACTCCCAATGTAATTCGTGATCCACTTTCCCAATACAATTTTTCCATAACTCTGTGAACTTTATTTTGAGCAGAATCTCAATTGTTTATTAGCTACGTACTCGTTACTCCATATACTTACATGTTAACGAGGGTTAAGTACGCAATGCAAGCAACAGTTTAAGCCTGGTGGCTGCCAGAAGAGGCTCAAATTGAAGGAAACTGAAACCGGATACAACCATAAATTGCTGCCACCAAACATGCACTTCATACCACGTCTAGAGAGCACGCTATAAATACTTCGCCCTTATTATTTATTCATGAGAGAACTGTCTGCACTCGAAATATTCAAATTTTCAAATGAGAATGCTTTCGTACGGGGAAAGGATAAAATATCCTTTGAATGAATCGTCATTCTGGAAGTGTTTTCCACACTTCAATGAAACACTACAACTTTAAAGCCCACTTAGCTTGTGAACTTCTACAGGGATTAACGTTAAACAAAGTGCTCGGATTTAAATGTGGTTACGGCTTATAAAAGTAGTTGCTATTTATATCTTATAATGATCTGATTTAATTCCAATGCTTCGACATTTGGGGAGGTTATATTTATCAAACAATTCAATGTTGAAGTCACTTCCATTTCTCTTCACAATCAAAACGAGTGCATCCTTCCCTTTATTTTATTATAAATCCCATGAAATGTTAGGACGACGACATGAACTTGTAGGTTACAACCTGGGATTCAGTTTCAGTGTCGTGTAACCTTTAGTCTGTCTTCTGTAATTTTGTTTTCCACCTGCAATTACATCAAAGACAGACCTTCGTAATTACAGCGATTTGAATAAATCAGGTTTGAATTTATGCAACACTTGGATTATCATGCATTATTGAAAGGTGAGACTGCTTGGAAATATCTTTTCAGTATGCAAATAATACTCATTGAAGGTGTAGTACTCAAGTACGTGAAATCCTTAACAATGTGAGAAATGAGATTTTGATGACTATAAATAAAAGCAGGAGGTTATCTCGCACAAGAATTCTCATTAAAGATGTTGTATGTAAGTTTTAACATGTATGCGATAGATAGTTCTATCAGTTGTTAGTGAGATTCAAGGTTCACCTCAAGATATGAAGTGGATAATTTAGCGGTATCTCAACGTATTGAAATTCAACGGATTCAAATCGAAATTAAATTAATACATAACTTAATGCGGTTTGTGTTCAGCTTTAAGTAGGTTATGTAATAAAACAAAGTAGATATGAGAAGATTATAGTATACAGAACATCACGGTTGGAGTTAAATCAATAATTCATTTGTTATCTTTGTCACACATAAATCAATTATATCATTGTAAAATATCCGGATTAGCGTTGTACGGTGAAGTAGAATTGAGTATTGTATGTGAAATGATATAAATCACTGTATATGTGATATAATAAATCAATGTGTCAATAGTGTTCATATTTACATAAGACCAAGCCTAGTTATATGTCAATAAAGTATAGTTCTCTTTTTGGTTAATATGTATACAATTTAATAGTACCTCAACTTATCGTTATCAATCTGGTGTATAAAATTTATGCATAATTTAGTATTAGTATTGAAGGTAATGGAAACTATCCCGAAACCGTATCAGATAATGCAATTATTCATAAAGTTCGTTGATAACCGCGATATTTGCAATTCTACTCTTATACATTTACATAAAGCCTTCATAAATATATCCAGTTAAAATATATTTTTTGATTGTTTACATTATTAATGCTCTTTGTAATTTCACTAATTGGCAAATGTTCATAAATCTGAATAAGTATATTTGATACTAGGTCGGAAATCCGAAACTCTTCTTGATTTAGCTGTTTTCAGTATTCAGGATATTCTAGCTGAATTTGAAATAAATGTTAATTATGCAATTTGCAATTTATGCAATATAATGGTGAACTGGATTGCCTAACAATGTTGTACTTATATTACAATAATAAAATTATTCAAATTAATATGACTTTATGCTTATTATCGAAAATTTTCATTTAATTCCATTCGTATATCTATTAATCATACTATTTACTTTTAGTTACATTTTATAAGGTCACAAATTATGTCACAAAGAAATTGATGCTATTAGATAAAGTAATACCGCGAACTTACGCGATAGGTGGGACTAAATGATAACCGCGTAAGTCCGGGTATAAGAATGTAATAACAAACACGCTCTCCGTAAACAAGAAATAAATACATAACATAAAATAAATTCAAGCTATGCATTGATACCGCGCGACAAGTCTGAGCATGTACATTAGGTGAGCAAAAGTGTGGAGCAGTAAGTCTTTAATTGATAATGGAGAGTTGTGTGACGATCAACCAAAAGACGAATGGACGAGTCAAAACGATTTATTAAAAAGATTATGCATTGAAATGTATTCTTGCATTCATGATCGAGACGTAGAAATATTTGAGAACTTTGTGAACATTTGAAGAAGCTTGTTATCATGTGCTAATTAAAGTTACATTCAATAAAACCATAAAATCAACATGCAATTCAAAAGTCTTCAGGTTCATGTACAATTTTTGACTTTGACCATAACACTAAAATTATAGTGTACCTACATAAGACATCTTCCACGTTTAATGAAAAGGCTTTCCTGGCAAAAGGATCCGCATATTAATCACAATTCTATGCATATTACAATGCAAAAGATATAAGACAGGATAATATGCTGTGCATATATAACAGCTGGAAATAATTTTGTAGTAAAAAGGACAATAGCAGCACAGAATAGTGGTATGCCTACCGAATGTCTTACCATGGAATACAATACAGCGAAATGTTTTATTCAGAGTTTTCGTGATACTTCTGTTTCGTGTTTCTTTTTTATCTGGTATATCTATATGAACTAAAGGCAATGCCTTCTTTATGATATCTTGAATATTTAAAAAGAATAAAGAATCTCGCTCGGGGAGTCTCAAATAATCCTCATATATATTTCTGTACATACTACGGAACATAATCGGATAAGTACCCTAAAGTACTAAAATATTAATCTATATGGAAACTTCGGGACTCCAATCCTCTTCAGTGGTACAAGTGTTTGACTCCGTTGTTGCTAAACTTGGGCATAAAGATTGTTGCAATAAACAATCGAGGTTCATGGAAAATCCATTAATAGATTTAAATTGTCTTTGACATCTTTATTTTCAATTTCTTATAAACATTGGACCGGCAAATTACTGTCACTGCAGGAGTTCAATTCAAAGCAAACCATGAAGAATGAAATTGAGCCAAATGTATTATTCCACGATTTGATATCCTTATTTCGTAAATTTGAAGGATAATTCAACTGGAACGTTTGGCTGATTAAAATTATTCTTGTGTGACAGCTTTAAATTTTACAGAGATATAATGTAGAAAATTTAATTTATCTTTTTATAAAATTTTTCTAACAAAACCCCAAGCTAAATTACTAATCAAATTATTTGCAAAATTAATGAGCATTTTTGTTGCACCTTAGTGCATTGTAAATTTCATTTTAGGTTTTATGATATTCTTCTATGTGAGAGAAGCGAAAACGTTATGAAATTGAAAGAGTTGAAGTAGAGTCTCAAGGACCTGTAGTGCATTTGGAGGACAGAACTGTCCATCGGTTAACTAGAAACGTTTCTGCACGTGCACTTCCACTAAAATGAGGGTATTTGTATTACAATATTTTACATAAATAACCAATTAGAGTTTAGCAACACTTGTTAATGGTAGGTGTATTAAAAAACAACATGTGTATAGTATAATTTAATGTACTTCTAGTGGATTCAATTACATTCATTGAACTGTACTGTTCTTTGGTATAAACTTTTTGTGAATTCATTTTTAGCAGGATTAAAAGTGTAGTACTGTGGCGGACTATAAATTGAAATAGGTTTTCAGATGATACTAGGTTCATTTGAAAAAAGGATGTGGATCCCGAACGCTCTGAATTTAATAACTTATTCACTACCGAACTGGAGTTAGTGTATTTGGCTAGTTTGGGTCAAATTACTTTGTATTCATTTAGATCTGTGTAGTTTGTAGAATTTCGTATTGCAGGTAGTGTGCACGCAGCGTGCATCAACGTACACGGATAAATGAAAATTCAATTTGAAAGGATTTTTTCCGCTGTGGTTTTGTGCGTCCATTTGTTTGGTTATACGCTAATCCTGATATCAATAAGACTTGGTACCGGATAAATGACTGACTCCTGACCGTTGTGAAGAGAAATTGAAATGGAGAATGAAGAGTACATAAATACTATCACTAGATGTGGACGAATATTTCTATCAACTTGAAGTGAACTGCAATTTGGATGGGATGAATCTACCTTCTAGGTTGAGGTTTGCCACAAACCACGAATGATGTCGGTGCAATTTTGCAGCTATGCACATTGATAGCACAACAAAATTTGCAGTTGAGATCTCAGACAGAATGTTGCAGTTTGAATGGTTAACGCTCAAAATCGATATTCCATTCGTGATGTATTCTGTTATTCACTACTTTGTTGGTTGGACTCAGAATGAATTCCAGTGGTGACTTTATAGTGATGATGGTGGGAAGCAATTCAGGTTGGCAGTCTAGAGTCATCCATCCACTTATCCAGTCATCCATTCATTTTAAAACTATCCAACACAGAATCCTTATTCAGTCGATACCAATGTTGTGATGGTGCTGATGTCACTGTACTCAAAGTTCGACTATCATCGTCCCATAAATATGCAGTTGCATATGATAAACGTAGTTCCATGCATTTTACATTAATTACACTCCGGATATCCCATTGTTTCAATTTATTTTGCGCACACACTGCAATTAATTAGTTTACTTTCGGATTCAATTTAAATTTTTAACATTTACCTTTTGTGACACAGCTTTGTGGATTCGTGGTTATTTTGGCCAAGCAGAAATCTTCAATTTAGTTTCAGGGATTTACATTCAACGTATGTAGATAGTAAACATAAACATGTTTATTTTATGTTATGTAAATCAGAATTACATAATTCCACAGTCAAAATTACCTTACAATAGCACTTCATTCCATTACTTTCCTAATCGCTTTTAATCTGACCAACAAAACTGTGTTATAGCTACTGACCACAACAAAGCAAGTGGTTGCAACAATGTTATCCTCAAAGCATTTGATTAAAAACAGGTTGATGTGATGAAAAATACATAGGTACATCTTCAAATACATATCTGATTAAAGGTCTTCCTTCAACTTTTATGTAATTTCTCGTGTTTATTCCCTGGGTAAATTAATTCCGGCAAAAATATTTCCCTAAATGGAAAAAAGGGTTGAAATACATCCACAGGGCAATTTTTAAAATGTATTTCTTTCACATAAAATTTTATTATTTCGAGTGGCATTTTTCATTGTTTGGCATTTTAAAAAGGGTATATTCCTGCAAACAATATGCTAAACTAATGAATATTTAAGTGGAATTTGGTGTCTTCTTTCGCCATTGTCAACCCTTGTTCTATTGAATGTTTTTCTTTGCAAAATACAAAACTATTTGAATAACTCCAATGATTAAAACCGATATTTGCATTCATATGTCGTCAATTGTCTAATTGTTTGTAATAGAAGTAAAGTGTCAGCCAATGATGCATGGAAAAAGAATCATTATTTCTTTCAAGTGCGTTTAATTAAGGAATTCTTTTAAACATATCCTTCACAAGATTGACAGTTTTAACTCACAGTTGGAATCAATGTTTTAATTGACAGTGACAAATCAACATTTAAACTTGCAGATTTATGTCCCATGTAGCTTGCAAATGAACATGTAAATTATAGCAATTTGTTTTAATCAAATGAATTATTCATTTACATATATCAGAAGGTACAAAGTAAACAATGCTTGAATGATGGGAAAACACATGGAAGTAATTTTGGAAAAACAATTCTTGGAAAATTTGCATTTGGAAAATGATCCAAAAAATATTTACATGTAAATTTGTGATTCGTCTTCCATAAACATGAGGGCGAAATATCAGGTGATACGAGATACCAAGATACCTCATTAGACATATTGTTAAAGTGCAAAGAGTTTCTTTTGACTTAGGTACGAAGTTTAATACAGAGCATCCGATATAACGAAGCCGATGGCAATTGATATTGAATGGATATCATTGCTGTCTCTAGGGCAAAGGAAACTCATTTTCTCTACAGTACAACATATTGCTGCATGGATCCATCACTTTAATTGAAAAACAACAAGGCAAGTGGTTTGAACTCGTACAATGGAGTTTCCAATACTTTACTGTTTTGCCATATAAAAAAATTGTTTAAAAGAAAACTAAGCCCCAAGCAACTTCGAAAAAAGCATACAGACCCCCTTGGGCTCAGTAGTTGACAGCGCAAAGCAACACAGCTCCAAGTTCATGTATCCGAGATAAGTTTCCAATGTTTATGAAAAAGTAACAAATGCATTTTCTAGATGTACTCTTGACGCTTTTGGCATACTATTCTGCATGTTACTAACTTCGCGCAACTCCATTTGGATGTTTAATTTTTTAAAAGCACCTGGGGGATTCTGCTCTTCGAGATATGTACTGCGTAATTTAACATGAGTATCATGAAACGAAACATTTAATTACTATTGGGTTATTGCAATTCCAGTCATCAAATTTCTAATTTCCAATATTTATGCTTACAGAGCCGTAGGTACTTTCAATATATGTACATATGTTGTCCCGAGTTTGGTCACGCCTCTCTCCCAAGGTCCTGATTCAATAATTGTCCTCCAAGCGCTCTTCAAGAATTGGATTCTATTTTGTGCAGACTTTGATTTGCCTTATCAAAATACATCCGTACGTGATATCAAATAGATTGCATGTTTAAGAGGAAGAAATTTCCAAAACAGGAGAAAGGTAGGTTTGTCCAGTCGTAAATATGAATCGCCTCGTGGTTCAGAGCAAGATATTCTTAATATTCTATGGTCATGTTTAATGAAACTCGTGACTTTTGTATGTTATCATGCCTCAAGAAAATTTACGTTTCCATAATCACACAATGACAAGTTTTATGACACAACTCTAACATCATTTAGACATTGGTGAATATGAGTCAAATAAAATTTCGTTGCATCTATCAGGAAGATTAAGACAACTTCTATTTCATGAAATAAATATACGTATACTCCTTAAATGAAACTTTAAGTAGAAAAGTTCTTAACTAATCCACAGTCAAAACGTAACCTTACGCACGTACATTAATTCCATAAAACTTCCTTGAGGAAACATTAAAGATGATATCCTGGAAAGATATAAAATTTTTAGCAATGATATAAGTAACAGCAAAAATACATGGTGAATATGATGCCGTAAAGCCAAGCTCCGATAACACTTTAATGGACTCACAAAATGTTGTTTTATAGTTTTTGTAATTACAGAAGCGCTACGCAAGAAATAATGATTCAAACCTCTGCTCCCCTGTTGTGGAAGTTCTTGTCGACTAATGAAACGACTTGATCCTTAATAAAATCAACTCACACATTGGAAGGTCACCGTTAAAACTTTTCCCTCATTCTATAAGGACTTCCATTGAGATACTTCCACGAACTACTTAATGTACTTAAAGACATGACGCGAATCTTTAAGAGAAAGTGTGGAAAAGTTAAACTTATACAGTAGAATGAATGATTCGAAGATTTCATGGCCAGACAACAGTGAGGACGACGAAGGATAAAGTAAATTTCGATGTCAGCGATTTGTTTCAATTCATGATTCTTGATAGATCCTGGAAGGATCTTTTAGCTGCCAGACGCTTGTGGCGCGATTTCTTAACAGTAATGGAATTTCTCATTCATTCATTTACCGACTATAGAAACATTTCTAGGATAATTTATCGCTTTCTGAGTTATTGCGAGGAAAACTCACTCTCACCCCTGTCCATCCCTCATTATTTCCAACTCAGCTTCCCATCAATCGATTACCCAAAATGGGTTTTGTGTTTCATCCAAAGTGGACTATTTGCTTTAAAATAATGAATGAATCGATTATTTAATCCGAATTTTAATTTCCATTAGTGTGTAGTAGCTGTTACCCAACTTCAATTATCAGCTAGACGTGGACTTAGAAGGTTCGTGGATGAATAGATATTTGTCTAGCACTTTTTGCATAGTCATACCACCATACGACTACTCTAACTAAAATAGATATAGAGTAAATATTAGAGTATTTTATTCGATTTCTAGTTTGTTTCAATATTTATATTCGATAATTGATTGTATAGTATTTCTGCGTTATGCGAACCACGCCCGTATCATTTTCCATTTTGATATTGTATAATATTCATAGTGGTTTAGTTTGAGATCCTTTTCTGTTACAGTTTTTATGACAACTCGACCAGTGTATCTATATCACCTTGATATCAAATTCAGTTTGTATGATTTACCCTCGTCATTGTACCTATTGTTGGTCACTAGGTTATTATAGTATTGTTAATGTAAAACATGACAAAACGTTGAAAAGGCATCTCATAGCGCCTGATGGCATAATCCAAGTATAGATTAACTTGTTCAATATAAAGTAAAGTAACACGTTTTTAACAAAAATCTCCTGCAGAGAGTTATAAATTTCAACTAAACTGCACTGAAACAAATATTCGAGGCTTTTATTCATACAATGGCAGAGAACGTTGATCCGAAAATCAATGAATTTGTCGATCCGATGTATTTGAGTATTTCTATGTATGAATGTTTGTATGTACTACACAGAATACGCTAGTACAAAGCCTCATGGATATGTGAAGCTTACGTAATATCAGCCCCACCCTTATCAAAACACATAAACAAATGAATTGATGACCAAAATTTCGGAATCAATAATCGATGTTTGGATGCACTCCTGTCTATGCAAACTTCAATTCATTCAACATATACACCATTTCATATCCTTACTCTCAGTATACCCTCTGTGTTAGTATATGGCCTGTACTGAAATGAGAGCTTGCAGGCAAATTTGGTGCCTTTGTGCAATGAGATGGATTTCGTTTGGAAATGCATTTTCAGGACTTTCCCAAACCACAAACCAAGTGAATTTGTTAGTATGAGAAACAGAACAGGAAGGGGTTGTATCATACTTTAGCAATGCACCTTTGGCAAGTAATAGTACAAATCGTTAACAAATTTTTGATAAAATACATTCGATAGTGGTGTACTTGAGTCCCCCTATCGTATAAACCAAACTTTCATTCGATACATTCGAATATGTTAATCGGAACATCGTAGAGACTAACTACTGCATCTACATGAATATTGATGAAATGAAATTCATGAATTTTGAGTTGATGTTTGTACAACGATTCCTACCAATTAACTACTTCTATGATTGATAGATATCCGTAGGGCTTGTATTGAGCAGGTGTTCTTCATTTTATGTTGTAGTGCGTGTATCCGTTGAAAGGACATACTCGTTAACATAAAAAATGTTGATTTTACATACTGATACTCTGTATACATATATGACAATGTGACTGTCAAAGGATAACGAACAGGATTTAATAACCGCATCGATAAGCTTAAAATTGTGAATTAATAATTAATTGGAATAAAGTACTTACATAAACGTATATTTTTGACTTGTATGTTCACTAATTACAAATAATTTAATTAATTTGCCAATCAATTAGCAAAATTTTATCATGAAACAAAGTTGCAAAATATATTTTAATGATTTTCAAGGTATCTATGATTGTGAAAATGATACAATTGTAATATTGCCAAGAACAGGGTGTACCCCCTTACTTAGTACTTTGATTCAGCAACGCATAATATCCTCTTATTCCAGACATCGGTTCAAATATAAAACGTTATTATAAGTATGTAATTTTAAGGTCCTTTAATAGATTTCTTCAGCTATCATAACGACAAACAATAATAAATTAACATGAGGAACTGATCGCAATCGAATGATCCCAGGGTTGTCTTCGTCAGATTAAAATTGCATCTAGACACGACATATTCTCGTAAAGATTTCAAATAGGATATAGACCACAATGCTTGATGATAAAAATTTATTAGCAAATGGCAAGGATTCTGCATTAAATGCTCTGTAAACTTTTCTATTTGACACAATTTTCATCATGTTTGTTCAGCAGTTATGTAGATTGTGTACAGTTGAAATGCAATTTTACATTGTCTCCTAAGCAAATATTTTATTTGATTTTGACACAGAGTTGGCAGTTCTGTCATCTGGACAAGAATTTAATTTCTTGGTTTAACTTGAAATCGTTTTTTTTTTCATTATCTAAAATGTATATCCTTTTCCTCAGCTCATTCCACATGGAATTAATCTTCATTGTTGACTGGTAATGTATGAGTCCTTCATAACATCATGAACACAAGTTCCATCACGAGCCACAATGAAGAAACTCTTACTTTCCATCATGCACCCGAAATATCCTTTTTAAACTGACAGCACAACAGGACCACCGTGTAATAAAACATTTCTTTTTGAGTAAACAAGACATAATAAACGGGATGTTTTCCCGGCACATCCCAGATTACCTGTGCATATGAAAACGTGTTTATATGGAAAAAAGCCATTAAGCTAATCGTGTCGTAAGTGGAGCATGAAATCAGGATATCAACTGACAGAGATGTAATGTGTAAAATCCTGGTAAGATGAGAGGAGAAAGGGTTTTGTTTTTAAGGAAGCAAAAAGTGTTTTTCATTTTAAGTTGTCTAATAAAGCTCGCCTCCGGTTCCGTGTTAGCGATGGTTCGGAAAAATTTTCTTTCCATAACTCCCGCAGAAAACACTTGCTGTGGTTTTTCCTAACGTCTGAAGGGGGGGTGGTAATAGGAGTGGGATCTAGTTAATTGTTAAAACGGGTTGTTTCATCCGGGTAGAAGCAAGTAGTAATAGCTCATGGTTTCGGCGAGTGGTCGGCTGCTGGTAGTCGCGTGCACTTTCATTTAGCTCATCGTCAACACTTGGGGTTGGAAAAATTTTCACTTCACTTCGAATGCCTTAGTAGCTATTCCAGGATAACGTGCTGTGATGATGAATGGCCAAGTGGAAAATAATTACTAAATGTTAGTGTGTACTTTTGCTTACTTCACATTTGTTGACTTTGTTTGTAACAAATTTCACTGAACGATACAAGAATGAAAGGATTTCAAACACATTCATTTCGTCGTATTGTTGTTCTGTGCTTCGCAAAAGTCTTCCTTGAGTGCAAATTACGCGAAGTTTAATTTGCACTGAGATAATATTTGTTGTAGCGTTATCCGCTATATTTACATAATTTGAATTTTTTCATTTTATACGCTTCAGCTTTCTTGGAACTCGTTAAAGAGTTAGTTTCATTAATTTCGTAATGCCGCTTCAAGCGGTTGGCAAATTTGTTGATTAATTAAAAAGTGGTTTTTCTATTAAAACTTAATTACAACAATTTCTTACGTATTGTAACATTAGCTGATTTAAAACATTTCTCATTACTAAATAAACTTCCCGAACATGTTACACTTTATTTTGTAGTGGTTGTAGTGGTTTTTCGTCATCTCCAAGAGTTAATTTCATTTCGTTAGTATGTTATTATCTTCCCAGAGAGTAGTTATTTTAATGGGTCCGATTTTGTGAATCCCAAATTTTGACATATCCATGTTTCAAGCTTCCTAGCGTCGACCACTATGGTTTTTAAGTGCGTATGTTCGCATGTTCGTTCGGAATTTTTCGCCTCGATTATTTCGAGAAGCAGAAATGGTGTCGTTGTGGAAGTATGTAGTTTCATTCGACGCATAAATGGCAACTTAAATCTAATTCCAGCAAAATCGGTCAAGCCGTTTTTTGTAGAGAGTGAAAAAATTCCACAACTTAGAAAACCCACTATTTCTTAATTATTGTTATTATTATTCATTCATTCATTCAATGATAGTTTTCATTAATTTCCCTGGAATGTGGACCTTGCGGGTCACACTCATACCATTACTATTTTCGTTCATACTAACATGAAGAATTAAATTGTTTTTATTGGATAAATGTGTTCATGATGAAGATAAGTTTATCTCCTTTTAAAAGTTCCTGGAATTACAACCTTGATTCTACAAGAATTTCAATCATATAAATTTCTGAAACCTTGTGCACATTTTCATTTCTTCACACTTCAAAATCAAACAATTGCGCTTCTAATGATCAAAGGATATAACACAATTTTTCTAGTAAGTGAAATGAAAAAGGACTTCTGGAATGAGAAGAAAAAGTAAATGAAAATTTGTTCCTTAAAAAGAGCTTTTGCTTCATGAAATATGAAGTAGAAAAAAGGCATAGGAAAGTCCTTTCATCCCATCCTTTCGAAGGAGTTGTGCAAATGTCACACAAGGAAATGGAACATTGTGCTTTCGACAAGGAAAGGGTTCCCAAGAAGAAACGATACGGACTTTGTTGGAAACTCTATCTGAAAACAATAAACGAAGAAAGAGTCCTTTCCATTGAGTTGAACAAAAAGTCCAAAGTAAAGCGACATCCTGCAATTGTGAATTTTCTGTTTGAGTAGAGCATATAAAGCGAACCGTAACGAACAAAATCCTTAAAGGAAAAAAAAAGATTTCTTTTTCAGATGGTGGCTTTCAATGTCGTAGGGAAAGAGGAAAGCTTGGAAAACGACGAAATTTATTCGTAATGGAACTGAATGAAAATCTGTTTAAGGATAATGAAACATCTTGAAGGACACTCGCTCAGGCATTAATCATGCATTCACATTGAAGGTTTAATCTGATTGTAGATGCTCGAGAAAGGTTTGAACCATTGACCCTCAAATCCATTTTGGTTCTCAAATCACATCTCGTATCCTGCAAATGAATTTCATTTTATTATTTGTTGCAATTGAAAACGATTACGTAATCGCAATCAGGATGGTATTTTTTCTACTTTAGTGAAGAATATATCAATGAACAAATCCCTGAAAGGATATAATCCGTGGCTCAGTGTGACGGATAAATGCACTAGTGTTTCCATTCCAAAGGATTAACTATGTTCGTTGAAGTCGACAGCTACTAAACTAGATTCGCAACTGAAGTGTGAAATAACATTTTCAAATGTCCTTTATACACCATCCAGACTCATCCTAGACTTTTCTGTATGTATTTTTGGAAATTTTGTATGTTGCACATTACAATACCAGCACAACCGAAAATCGACGTAGATGATAAACCGATTTTCTAACGTACTTGCATTGAGGCGCAAGGACTTCATGGTATTTTCATTTTGTTTTCAGTACTTCCAGCAGAAAATCTCCTTACTCCACCACATACTTTTCAGTTGCTTATTAGATTTTGTTACGTTGCAGGGTATGTAGAATTTTTTAGAGATACAACGGAAAGCTCGTGGAGGAAATAGAAGACATCGTTATCTTGGAACTGGTAAAAATTGTTTTCCAGTTTTGAACTGATACAGATTACCCAATTAGTCCTGTGAATTTATTCAACACTCCTGAAACTTCCTGCACCAGAAACCTTTGTGAAGGTGGACATTTGTGTATAAGGTGTACTTGATTTCTAATATTATATCATTTTCAAGATAAGACACTTTGCAGTTTTTTTAAACTATTAATTCTTGCCAACAAACCATGTGTAGTAGAATCATGTAAAACTGGTCAGATTGAGTCGAACTTGTATAACTCCCACAAGATTAGCAATCAATATTGTGCGGACTTCGTGTTTCTTGTGCTGAGTTGCAGTTCCTTTCAAACCGTGTACGTCCTTTAACGAACATAGAATTTCTAAAGTGGTTTACACATTCCTCAAAGTGCTTTTTGATAAGGTTTGTGGAATTTCTCAGCTATATGCATGAATTCCAGCAGTTCTTATCTCTAGAGTCGTACGTGATAACCTCAGAACGTGCCAAGGAAAACGTTCCAAAAACAGGAAAAGAAAAATAAGTCGCTTTTCAGTATATACAAAAATAAAAATCACATCTTTTCGATATTCGAATCTCTTAACTCCATTTTCTTCGAATCGAATTCAATACATTTGAGAAAAAGTGTTGGTCCTGCAGCATGAATTTATCCTTTTCTTATTTTGTTTTTCTAGGAAAATTTATACACCTCGTAACTTAGACTAATCACGTGCCACAACACACGAACTAAATCGACGAGGGATAAATATACAGGATCCAATGAAAATGTGTGGGGCAATGGATTCGAGGATGGAAATAGATTTCAACGCTATGAAACAGACCACCTACTCTTGTAGCTAAGGCGATCTCCAGTTGGGTGATTCGTTTAGTGTTCCATTGATAAGGAACCCCCACACAGTTGAGCTTTCCAACGAGCAACTTCAATGAATCCTAAAAGGAACATTAGCTTAATAAATGAGAACTAGTAATTGACATTTGGAAAGTTTTGTTCAAATCAATGCTGAAGTGGTGATTTCTTTTCTGGCCAATTTAGTGTTATTGATGTCATTCGATTTGTTGGAGGTTAATGAGAAGTTCGTTATGCTTCAATGGAGTTATAGTATATTTTTTGCTTTTGGATAAAACTTTGCTCCAACAATAACCATTTTGCTTCTTTGTTTCACACTGCATTCTTGTATGACACATAGAAATGAACTTATCTAAATTATTACAATTCCTTGTTAGGCTGGCATCCACACGCATGCCAAACCTACACATGCCACCACAAGTTCAAACGTGTGGATGAAGCGTTTGGATTGGCTTGTTTATGTTTGTTTCAATCGGGTGTCAGTTTTTTGACACAAATCAAAGGAATTTTCTGCAAGCGGTTGCGACGCGTCTACACGTTTGTACGCAGTTAGTTTCGTGGAGAATTGACTAGCGACTAGCGAAATAAAATTGTCATCGAAAAAATTAGAGTTAAACTTCGCCGCTGAAATTGTCTGAAGTTCTCTTGAATTCTTCACGTTTAAAGAATCTGTTTTCACTTTTCAATGTCATTTGAAAGATCAATAAAATCAATCAGAAACAATATTATTAACATTTTACTTTTGATGCAAAGGAACATCATTTTCAAATTGACAACGTTAACCAAAAGCAAAGAACAGATCCAATGAGCACATGTCTTGAATGTATAATACCATTTCATGTTTGAGGTAAGAATTGATTCTGTGTACACAATAAAATCATATTAACTTGAATATCTTACATTGAAATTTATCTGGGAATCAATTTCCTTGCCAAATCGATTTATATTTTCTTTTTATATTGTAATACATGAATCGATATTGTACGAATATTTGCTTTTCGATTTCAGATGACATTTTTGATTTGATTCGATTTGAGATGAATCAAGGTAATGAGTATTTGTTCGCAGAATACAGAATGAAAACTCATGATAACATGTGCCTCAAATGTGTCAGAAAATGTTTTAGGCAACAGCATTCAAATGATTTGTGTTAATATAGTATCACAATACATATCAAGAGGTTATAAACAATGCACTTGATTACATCTCAAAAAGTTTTAACGTGAAAGACACGATTCACTTCTGAGATACCCCCAACACTTCACTCTGTGAGATTCAAGAGCTCTTCGAAAGACCATAGATAAATTTATTTTGGCGAATAGAATGAAACAGAACGAAAGACAACTAGAAGTCCTGTTTATATTTTGTGGTACTTGGCAAGGTATGAAGTCCTTCCTGGGCAACACAATTTTCTCATCTGAAAGAAAATTGGTAACAAAAAATTTGTTGAGAGAGTTAGTTTAAAGTGAAGTTCAGTGAACAGATCTTACCCACAAATGAACCTTTCCAGACTAAAAGCCTTTCCCTGTTTGTTAACCATTTTGTTTTTCTATTTTTCATTTTTCATGTCTGGCAATGGTTTGCCCATCAAAGCACTTACTTTTTAATCCTTTAAGTGCAAATTTTCAATGTTCATTCGGTGCAATGGAAATATTTTGTGTATTTACCGGTGTAGTCCGACATGAGGTCGGACACAACATAAAATTTTTAAATGAAACTTTGTTTGTAAAAGTTTTCTTCATTTAACCTAATATCATTAGCAGGAGATATTGGCGAAAAGAACAGTTTGTTCGTTGCAAACCTTTTTAACAAATATTGTATTTTGATTAGTGTGTAGGTAACTCAAGACCTTCATAATTTTGAGAATATTATTTACATGCTGTTAACTGGTCTGAGGTGATATGTCTCAGAAGACTCATGAATAATTCCGCGAAATCAACATTTAACCCTCCACGTGTACAACCTTTATTAAACTGAAATCTTCATGTTCCTTAATGTGATATAAAACCTAATGTGTTAAGTGTAAATTCCTTGCGGATATCTCCTCATCAAAAGTATTAAGTTTCGATAAATTCGTAGAAAACCATGAAACTTGAATATTGAACTAATGAAGTGTGGCGCCCAATTATTGATTTGACTTAGGCTAGAAACTAAATTTTGTACCATATAAGATACAGAATTAGTTGTATAAGGAAACGGAAGATAAGCAATATAAGTTCATTAATAATAGTCTTATCCTTGACTTGTATAATAAGTGCAGGAAGAAGATCCGTCATTGGTCCATCATAATTAAATCTTCCATAATAAATATTCATTAAGCAAGTATAGCAGATCAACTTCATAAATCTTGATTCAAATGAATGTCTAGTATCTATTTGAAATGGTTAAGTAAGACAAGGAACAGCATCGAAATATATGGTCTATCCATAATTCACACCCCAAGCCGTGACATATAAGATATCCATTGTGTAAGACATATCTCGGCCACAAGAAGAACTTCATACGAAAGTGTACCAAGTTCTGAACATTTATTTAATCCAGCATCAGAAGACGGGAGCAGTTTTTCATCATTGTACCTGGTGCAAAAATAGATTCACCTCATAACAGAAATTAGATCCATAAATCACCTAAGGTGGTTGTTTTCACGTGCCGGTGATATTCATAGCAATCACAATGGTTTAATACTACTGGACGAGGTGTGGAGAAAACTTGATGGCCAGTCTCATTCAACAAGGATATAGAAAAAATATTCTTCTGAAAGGATCTCGGCTATCCGGAAGATGGAAAAGAATTTGTTCCGGGATGCCCACAAACTACAATAGAAATTCAACAACGCCCAACTTGCAGAACTTGGAAGAGTACCAGGTAATGTGGTTTCATTATGGTTGCCACACTTTGATATATAAGGACTGCTGAATTCTTATATCTATTGTGTTCGGTTCTATATATTTCGTAATTTATCATTTTTATTTCGGAGATAACAAGAAAATTGTGGCTAAAATGGACTTCAGATGATTCTACATAAACTTGAAGCGATTGTTTACCAGGATATGGCTTCTATGATTATTTTTTCGTGATTTCATGTTTACGATGAATTAATTTCTCTTTAGCATGACTAATTTGTTTAATTTTGTTGAAACTTTGATTAGTTTAATTCTTCGCAAAGTAATTTTGATAACATTAAAATGAATTAGCAATATTAAATCACGTGCGAAATTTTGTTATCATTTCATTTCACGAAAAGTTTCGTTTTTCGTATTTGAATTTGAATTCGAGTTTCAATTTTCAGGATTCAAAGTATGTTCGTTCTGATGCAAGAGATACCCCTTAAGCTAATGCATTTTATATGAGGTTGGACTATAATGCAGAGGTAATGAATTCTGTCTTTGCATTTCATTTCCAAAGTCCTCAAATGAATTTCGATGAAAATTCCTAGAACTAGTTCAAACCGAAGGCCTGTTTGTCTTCTATCGATTGGATGGATACCAATGGTATTTTAGTATCTCTATTCTACAATAGAAATTCAATTTTCAATAGAACTCTTGATGATGCATAATTTGTTTTTATTTCCAACTGCTTGTTGTAACATTCGGGATCCTTTTGCTAAAGAAAACACTCACTATTTATGTAAGGCTTGTTCCAGTTTGATGACACTCCATACAAAACGAATAAGGAGTGGAAATTGGTTAAATGTTTCCACATTTCGTCAAGGGTACAGAACCTCCAGATGGTGTAGGATACTAACAAACATCGCAACATTGAAAACTGACTGCAAGGGTAGGTTCTACGGGGAATGTGTGCTATTGATTGTATTACAACGTGCTTTGAAATCAATCCTTGATAGTATCACATCTTTCCCATCTCAATGAACTAAAGCTTGTTTTTCCATCCCCTATTTTAGTGAATAACAGAAAACAATAAGACAAAACGCTTGGAACAGCTTTTGATGTTCGTGACATGAAAAGAGAACTGTTTGAGTTTGTCATTTCCTTTCGAGTTTGTTTTCATTTAGCTTGGAAAAATATCACCATCATCCCATGTTCAATGATATAAATGCGTACCCTCAAGAAGAAGAAAACATAGAAACTTTTCAAAGCAACTCTTTCTTGCACTCAATTTTGCTACAGTTGATAAATATATCTTTAAAGCTTATACAGAAAGAGGTTTTACTTCAGTATGTAACAAACACAGTGGTTTCTCTTTTGGCATTTGTTGAGAAAACAAAGTTTTTTCAGAAAATATCATACATATGATTTGTAAGAAATGTTTTCAGTAAAACTCATCGAATTAAACATATTTTGATTATAAGGATCAATTTAATACTTCTAATTTTCAAAGGATATTAGCCTAATGGTAAATGTTAGAAAGATGCTTACCTAAATTTCCTGAATTCCCTTCATTAATTCCATTAACCTCATTTATACAAACCTATCCTTGGCTTGTGGTCGGACCCCATTGAGTTTAATTAAAATACCATCAATCAGGGGTTGTGGTTAATTCCTTTGTAGGATATTTTCAACATAATGACTTACTTCCGGCTGATTAGTTTCAACTGCAGACAATTTTCAAAATGAAGCAATGAATACTTTGAAATCACTGAAGCCTTGTATAAAAAAATATATTACCACCTGAGTACCTGCTTTATAGGTCGGTTTGAAAACAGGACTACTGGGACCTTATTGACGTCAGTCAATAATCATAACAAAATATCAAATGTTTGTTCTGGAATTTCAAACTATCTCCGCATGAATCCTACCAGAATGTAAACAAAAACAAATTTGTGTCTACTACACATATTTGCATGGCAGGAAGGTAGAACCAGGACAGAATTTAATTGGAATTCCTTAAAGCTGCTGGGTCCTTTGGGTAACTACATCTCATAAACATGTACCTGACGTTTGACTAATTAATAAGATTTGACGAAATATCTTTTCTATACAAATTGGCTTTATTAGTTTTGAAGGCAGGAATTTGAATTTGTTTTTGATTGGTACAGATACTGATTTCATTATGGTCCAAGAAATCTCATTAGTTGTGTTACAAATTCAATGATTGCAACTTAATATGTGGTATTATGATGTGATTAATATTTCCCTGTATCCCTTTTCATCCTTTCGTTAATTCAAATTTACATCATCTAATGATTAAGGGATTCAAGAAAAATGGGGTATAATAAACTTATTATGATGTGGTATTGGCTCGTTAAAATTCAAATGATTTCTTTTTAGCACAAATTTGCATTCCAAATGAGCCTGCAATGAGTCTTAACGACATCCAGGAGGTGCATGGAAGGGTTCGTAAGGGTAACATAATTATAATGAACCTCTTATATTAAGGAGTTCAAGAGTTTCCACAAAAATAATTGTTTTAACTTATAATGATAGGATAATCTTCATAAAGCAATAATAGCATAGAACTGGTGTTTAGCTCATTAACTTCTTTATATGTTCAACGAAGGGTTATTCAAAAGCAGTAAAACGTACTTATTTGCAAAACCCTTAAAACATTCGTCTTTATTACATTATTTTGGTGTATATCCTTATCCTAAAGTGTGCTTTATATTCAATTTATTCATAAACGTGTAATAAAGGCATAATATTTTATAACATAAAAGCTTTATTATCCTAATGACCACTCAAAAGGTGTTATACTGTCATTTCTAGTTATTATATCCCTTATTCAAAGATTGTAAAGAATATTTTTAAGGAAGGTATTTTAATTAAAAATTTATAAATAGAATAGAATCAATAGAATCGGCTTCGAAATGGCACTAGGTGTTGAACTGTGAGATTTCATACATTGACGCGTATTCACAATTATAACAAATGATACATGAGGGTGTGATAATTACTCATAGAATGATTATTATCCTTGTTGTGTGACGATGTGCTTAGCACTCAAATAGAATCCACTTCCAGACCATAGAGTTACCAAGATTCGTGATTTCGAACTTCTGCATTATATAAAAATTTCCTATTTAAACAAAGGAAATTGCATGAAAGTTAAAAATTAAATCTACAATTTCAAAAACGAGCGTCATTCTACGATTCTCAAGGGTTTCGAAACCCATCACAGCACAGTGGTTTAAAGTTGTGGCAATCGCTATCGACCAGAACCATCCCTGAATTATTAACACAGTTTCCGTTAAATCCATCTTTGCTCCTGCATTTTCCATAGATAAATACGATTAAACGTATTTGTAGAACTCAATACATATCCAAATCACAATACACGATTGTTCGTGGATGACCTGAATAAGTAAATTCGATTTTCCTCTTTACATAATTTTCAAGTAGATAGAGTTGTGCGATATTTAATATGATTTTCAATACACAGTCACTAGATGATTTTTATTACAATCTCTGTGATCTCATAAACTAATACAACGACATGAAATATGTTACAACCTTTTAACGGATGTCACAGCCTTTGGAAATCAAACGAAAATTTACTAACGAGCCGCAGCCAAGAGGGCACGTTTCATTTGAAATGACGGTGATGAAAGGATATGAAAATCAGTTGAGAAAAAATTTAAGAGGAAGGATGTTTAAGGAATAAAACAAAATCGATTTCAGTTCACTTCCTTCATATTTGCGTTCCAATTCTGATTTGACTTCAGTTTTCAGGATCTGGGAATGCAACTTTGTGAGGAAATGGAAAATCTAGGATGTTCTATTGGATTAAGAAAATTCAATCGATGTCGTTATCCTTTGACAAGAGGGCAAAGTGTGAGATTCAACATTTTTCCAAGGAAATCGGAACTTATACGATAATATTTTCCGAGGACATATAACTGCATTTCCGGGAAGACTTTAATCTGGAATCTAGCATGACAATCATTGGAATTAGGATTATCCTAGTTGTGAAAGCTATGAAAGTTCCGTTTCATCCTGAAAAATGTTAATTGAATTTGTGCTAAAGAATTTCATGTTACGATAATCTTCTTAAATGATTGACTATACAAATACTCCTTATGTAAGCATTTTCCTCTTGTCAAACGTAGGTATTACGTTCGCTCCACTGAAGCTAATATGGAATTATGGATATGTAAGGTCGAGTGATGAAGGAATTTATTAGGAAATATCGAGAATAGTTGAATTTCTGGTTATTGTACTGACCAAATGTTCCTTGAATTCTATTTACTGACTTAACAATTCCATTATAACTTTTGCATTCCCACAAAGTAATGCTGATCTATAGAAAACTACCCTCACTTCACGTTAAGGTTCTATATGTAATAAAAGTTATTTGCAAATCGTTTGTGAACCCTCTAATAGCATTTCAATTTGGTTGTGGAATATTCCGGTATTTGGGGTTAAGCTATTTGCTTCGGTTTTCCTGATAGATATCCGTACTTTGTGAAGGCAATCAGCCGAAACAAATTTAGCTTAAGGATAAGCAAAGAATCTATTCTATTGTGCTGGTGGATGTGAAGAAAACATATTCTCTGATATGGATAAGAGATATACATGGTTTATGAAAACTTTTTTAAGTTTCAATACAATGCATTTTACAGATAATAAACTTTCTTTAGCTCAATGTTGTAAGTTTTGCAAATGATATCAATAAAAAATTATGCTCAAGTAAGCATATTTTGGGTTTTCAATATATTTTCTAGATAACATTTGCAACTTGGGTCAACAATAGAACGAAGCAACCTGATGTATTTCAGTGGATTCTGAAATTATAAAGATATATAAACATAGCATTCGTTAATACCTCATTTATTAAAACCTCAATTCCATTTTCAAACAAATTTCCTTCATAATACAAGTCAAGCAAGAATTACTTCTTATCAGATAAGTCTACAGCTTTACTAAGATAAAGAAAAGTTCCTAAAACTCAGATTGAGTTAGTATCTCAATAGATAAGGTTCTGTCTAACACGAGAATGCTGCAATAGTTTATAAGTCTTTCCCAGCATTGAGGGACTTTCTGGTATTGTTCATAATTCATCTACAAGGGAGAATTTCTAGAATAAGAGGATCTGCCTAATTTCCAAAAGTGCCTCCACGTGCTACGACGACATTGTCGTGCTCGAATGCGAGTGAAGTTGCATATCTTAGAAAGCACTGAATTATGACTAAAGCTTCTTACTCAAGGATTATGAACATGAAAGGTAAAATTAAGGAACATGAATGGTTGGTAAACCCTAAACGATGAAACTCCTTTCAGTTGAGAGTGTTTGGGAAGACTTAATATGTAATGAGACCACTTAATGAAGGAGTTTCTCTTTAATAATTTTCAAAGTTGCACAAGACACGCTGATCCGAGTTGTGTTCGTGCCAAAACTTTGAACGATTTAATAACAGTTGCTGTTAGTCGACTAACTTCATATTCGTGTTTTGGTATCAAGTCAGTATAAAACTTTTACTTCTTTTGTTTCTTAACGCTAGCCGATACGTAAGAATCCTTTACAGAATTTAATTAGGAATTTCTTTATGAGACTTTTATTGTTTTTCCTAATTTTCCGTTTAATTTCCAAAAGAAATCTCAAAACTTTCAATGAAGGAAACTTTCAATGACCAAATTAACCCTCAAGCTGATATTTAAGCTCGTTTCGAGGGGGGTAACGTTAAGTGTTTTCATTTCACAGTCAACTTAATGATCACGTATACCCGCGTAAAATGTGACCGACTGTAATCGATTTTGGCGATTAAAAATGTGTCCCACTGTATGAAAGAACATGAATGGATGCTTGAAATTTAAGTCAACTGCACGAATGTGTGCACTAGTCACGATGCTGATGTGTTTTATGATTTTATTGGTGCATGTTCATTATTGTTCGAAATTCTTTATTTATTTATCGAAACTTGGTTTCTTCTGTCAGTCACTGACAATGTAATAATGATACACACTCATTTAATTTCGCAATAAGGGCTGATCTAAATTTTGCAATCAAAAGTTTCAAGCGTTTGATTTGGAGCTCCTTCAGCCTCTGACCAAGTTTTTCAATAAAACTTCGGAACTCCGAAGCTTCGTAGAAGACTAAACTTCTTTTGGTATTATTTTGAAACTTATGGAAGCTTGCATTTTCTCTTGCAAAATTCACTTTTCCAGTTTTCCAACATCTAATTCTAGACATACTTATTTCCCGAAAAACTTTTAAGTTTTTAAAGTTGCCATGTTTTTCATAATTTTCACATTTTGTGCTAACGAAAGGCTTATAAAGTAAAAGTTTTGTTTAAATTTTACTTAAGTATTTCACTTAAGTTTGTTGAGAATAAATTTACTTTAATATCGTCTCGCATCGTCAAACAATTTTCATAAAATCGCGATGACAAGGAAGCAGCGGAGGGTTACATTGAGTTAGACATTAAATTCTGTTAAATGGTATTAAATACGTATTCGTGTATGCTATTAAAATTCAGAAATATATAGCTGGTGGTAAATCAAGTTGGTGTTACTTTAGCAAACTGAATTAGGAAAATATTTAGAAAGAAGTTCAAGGAAGCGTAGCATAAGTTCCAGTATTCAAAACTTAGAGAGATTATATACTATGGTGAGGAATGTCTCGGATATAAATCCTAAAGTTTTGACAAAAGAACTTTTGATGTTAAGCAATAAAGTGTTCAAACCGAATTATCTCAGTTGTAACAATTTCGTAACAGAACAATAGCTTCATTAATATGGAAGAAAATTTCATCAGATCAACATAAATACTTAAAATACATGTTTGACAAGGATTTGAACACCTCTAATGGAAGATTTCAAAATTCTATTTATTAGTATAAGATGGACAATGGGCTTACCACAAATCCCTTCCCTTAATCCTGACGTATATTGGAGAGTATAAAATTATCATTGATCCTGGAAGTGGTTGGAGTTGAATTTAAAACAGTTTAGAAAAGAATGAGCCTAAGAAATTTGCATTAACCCAAGTAAGTACCTATCCTTTATTCATAAACCCATGCAAAATGTTTAATTATTATGAATTTCTTAGCTTAAATGTTATTATGTCATACTTATTGAAGGATGATGATAATCATTCTTTTGGGATTTGTAGGGATTAATTGTGTTTCATACACATGTTACATAAGTGTTAGATTGTCACGCCAGTTCATCCTGTTAATAAACATTTTGATTAGAAAAAAGGATAATTGAATTGTATAACATCCAGTTATTCAGGGAAGTGAACAAAGGAAGATTGCCTTCCTGTGTTATAGAATAATTTGTATAAAATATTTACAATATTTTAATTGAAAAATGGAAAAGTTATTCCAACCGGCGACCGGATGGATGTTAACAGGATGTCCAGACTAGATGATTGTAGAATGGTCGAACAAAAAGATGAAAACAATATCCAGGCTAACGGTTAACGAGTCTTCAATGAGTGTATTTATCCATTTAATAAATTAAAAATTTATCCTTTTTAATAAGTTAAAATTTTATGGTAACAACAAGTTTGCAAATGAAGTTATTTTAACTAATTTTACTGCATGACACGCTGGCAACGTTCATACATATCTATATGCTGTTCTGTATCTATAACCACCAATGATATGATACAAGCTTTCAAAGTTAATAACTTACCTGCCTTGTTGACCATCGTGAATGAATTAAAACGGAAATAATTCATCCGGCTACAGCATATGCTGCTGCTGTAGCTGCAGGATGTGGCAATTTTGTGAATTTCATACTTTTTCCACGTCGCAGAGCTCATTACGAGACTTGCACGAGTTGCGTATATGTTTTACCTTAAAATTAACAAATTCAAAAGGTAGTAATATTTACTGCTTGCTAAACTAAATGAAATCATTTTAATTGAGTTTCCGTGAGTCAGTACTTCATTACAGCGGAATAGTCCTTCATGTATTCAAACAAATAAAGATATTTGCAAACATCATTGATTGTAATTAAGATGAAAGGGTTTGTATCACGTATAAGATAAACAAATCTGCAAGCATCATTCTAGCTCTGATTCTGAGATCCTTCATGTGCAAGGACATTATTATTTTTCAATTAAAACAAACTTTTTATGTAAATCGATAGAATTTATTAATAAATTTCATAGAAACCAAATATTTGCCATTATCAAACGACATCCATGTATAACAAGAGCATCAAATTATAGTAATAATGTAATATAACTTCTTATTTTTCATGAAATTTTTCAGTTTAATGTACAAGTTATCATTAAGAATCTGTTTTACCGGGCAGTGTTGTTGATTTTGTTAATTACAGTATTAGTTGATTTTCATTAAATACTATTGTACAATAATTACTCATTATGACATATTGGATTGTAGTTTCTTGTATGTTATCCATACTTTAGTTATTGTAAAAATCAATCAAGTTTAATTTACTCAAAAGTGATATGTTGTCCATAATTTTTCAACTCATGGAATTGAGTTTATCTGCTTTGATCCTGGCCACCGGATAATTTCCCATACATCAATACTAAAATTTTATTTAATTAATTAACAAAACAGAAATTCATTTGTTTCTATTCTATTTGATTTGTATGGCGGCGGGAATGGAAAATAATTACGAATTGCTTTATGTGGTTAAACCTACAATTATTAACATTTATTTGTAAACTTTTTGGTATGCCTATTTTATTAGATTGAATTCAAAATTTTATAGTTACTATCCAAAGCTGCTATATGTGTGTAGTTTTTGTGTATGTGCCAATTATATTTTTCATTTTACTATTTTAGTGTTTTCCATTTAAATTTACTTTATTAGGGAAATTCTCCAGTGAATACTATTATATTTTTAAGTTTTATTATGTTTCAGTTGTCATTCATTGTTTTTGTGATACTTTAACCATTTCTGTTTCTACATTATCGGAATTATCTGACTGGTTTTACTGTTTTTGTTTTAAGTAACACAAATTAACACAAGTAAACTTGTTTAGCTTTAAGTTGGAGAAACATTTACGAAAATTCAAAATTTTCATGTTGTAACATTACACGTAGTAATATAAATTTTATTTATTTCAATAAATTTTAACAAACTGTTTTCAATTTCATACACTTTTCCAATTACCAAATTTAATATTTTAATGTCCTAATAAATTTTCATAACAAGGACTAAAGGAAATCGTTGCAAATAAAATTAAATTTTCACATATTTTCCAACTGAACTAGTTTAAAACTATATTCAAATACACTTTTTCTAATTTATCACAATCGAATATAAATAAAACAATATTTTTTAACGTTATTTTTATAATTAACAGCATTTACTTACGTTCATCTCTGATGTCCACTATACCACAGTCAAAGATATTTTTAAAATAATTTTGTTTATTTTGTTCAATTTTTTGTAGTTTTAGTCGAATTAAGTTTATTTTCTCTCAACTTTTATTTTCCCATTTTTGCTCTTGCATGTGTATACATATAGTCATATCAAAAAACTAGAATTATTTTGATTATAATTTGCAATTAGGTATTTATATCCCCTTAGACGTGTATTGTGTATTCCTGCCGTTCCTGATCCTTTTTGTCTTGGTACCTAGAAGGAATACTTGATAATATTGACTATGAATTTATATTGTAAGTTATAGACTATTTTAATTAACAAATGACCTAACGAAATTGGCACATAATACGGTAGGTATTATCGATCTATTATAATAATAAGGATTTTGCAATCTTGTATCCGAACAGTTTTTACTCCAATACAATTATAATACAAAACCAATAATCGATCCAAAAATTTAATGCATCCGTCGATTCAGTGAAATAAATATTTTTACAGTATTCCCTGTAATTTACATATTTTCCCTTATGCAAGGATGGGCATAAATTAAAAATTACAGTAGAGACCATCTATACTCTCAAGTGATTAATTTGGTACGTTAAAAAAATTTACATATTCAAGTGAAAAATATTTTGCATTATACAATACTGAACGATTGTTTTTTTCCAACCCTTCAAATAGGATGTTATATCCACACTGAATAGGATGAAAAATATCGTAAAAATTCCACTTTTTCCAACATAAATCTTGATGAAGGTCTAGTTGATGTGGAAAAATTTTGCACATTTTTTTATTGAATCCTTTTTGAAAGATGGACGGTGCGAAATCGTATATTAGGCAAGTCAAATAAAAATCAAATAAATCCTTTATTGTATTTGAGGGCACATTATTTATTTGCACCACCCGCCAACATCTTCAATGGGGTTCTAAGACAACCCTCAGAGTTTTCTCATTTTCTTTAGGGTAAAATGATTGATATCGACGTGAATTTCAGCGTATTGAATTATTTAGCAGCATTAAGTTTATGACTCCCAACACTGAAAGAAACCCTAACATTATGTATTGGGGATCATTACGCCACGAGTCGTTGTGATTTTACTTGAGAAGTTGTTTTTATGAGTACAAAATAAAAGAAGAGGGCAAATTTCAAAGGTTAATCTATGTCGGTTTATTTAGATACTAGTAGTTTACAAAGTAATAAATTCTTGTGCACCATTTCGCGTTGTGAAGTAAATTATAAATGAAAGAGCGTCAACAAAAGCTCACTTGCAAGTTGATAGTGTCTTAGGTTTTGTAGAATGACGAGTAACACAATCCTCTTAGATTACTTAACGAAACTAATAAAAACAGGAAAGAATGCTTCTGGAATTATTACGTTCAGAAGAAAAATACATTTTTCATTTGGGATTCATTTTATTATATGCTTCCTTTCATTTTATAGACCTACTCAGGTGAGTTGGATATGGGAAGAGGCTATAATACAAAAGATGGATAAACCTAATACTTGTTCTGGTAGCTACAATAGCGTGTATATTGGAAACGTTAATGCAAGTATACGCTTCATTCTGGTAGCACAAACTTTCTAGCCACATGTCTTATATCCGAATGGTTCTCATGAATATACTTTCATAGCATCATGGAAAACCGACATTTGGCACAATATATACGAGTATTCACAAACTTTCATATGTGTGAATATAATTTTATATATTTGTAGTGTTGGTACATATCCTGATCAATATAGAGAAAACAAAGTTGTTCCAACCATAATCCTCTTACCTTGCTAGCAGTGAGGTTAATTCCTCTCGTTCCATTTTCGGTACCAAACCGTCATTACTTTCCATTACTCTTTGTACCTCTAAATCCAGTGCACGTTCTCTATCACATTCAGCCTCACTGAACTCTCTAGAATCAGTAAAGCCTGATGGGGGGCGGAATCCTAATCCAGCTTCCAAATTAACCTCACTGTCCAAACTAATAATAGAAATGAGAAAATCATTATAGCGAATAATATCTAAAATGAACTTTTATATTTATATGTTATATGGACACTGTCAGGAATATTTCATTTCACACAAAGTGTTATTATGTGTAGTACATGCGCTATAAGTTCATGCAACTATGTGATAAAGCTTTAACAAGACACTAGTAATGCACTAACATTTCTCTCAATTATTTGTTGGGATATCCATTTTAGTTGTGGATTAAGTACGTGCTCCATTTACGCGATAACCACAAGCAATAACTTAATGTAAAATACTTTTTACTATTAATGAAACTGTTAAATCAATTCTATTACATGATATAACTTGATGTTGTTGGAGAAATAGACAAAATATTCATTCAATTTTGTTAAACATTTTTGAACTGAAGCACGGTCAAATGAGTGTGACTCCCGAAAATCATCAGACCAAATGCTTATCTCATTAAATCACGACAGTAATTAGGGAAACATCAGAAACAGCATTGGCACGTGAGAACTGATACGTATATAAACATCAGATATATTTAGGGTTTCTAACCCTTCGTAGCATATTAACAGTATCCGAGGGTTGTTTAATGAAAGTCTACCACAAACACACCTTCAAAGTCTACCCTATTCTATGAGTTAACTTGCAAGAAGTTTAAGAATAACAGAAACAACAAAATTTACCTCATTTTATGCTGATGAACGTGATATCAACTGAAATACAACATACGTTCTATAACATCTGCTACACATCGTTATAAGCTACTTTTTGTGGGTATCATTTCACTTCATATAAATTATTTCCACAGAGTATCATGTTAATGTTTTTGATGTTTAACCAAATTTTTAGGCATTTAGATAATGAAGAACATTTCGTAGTCACTTTAAAATTTAATGCACAATGTTGTCTTTTATGTGGAAATGTCTTAAAGATAATTTTCTTCATATCCCAGTTAGTACATATATCAATGGGTTAATAATTCATATAAATTTATATCACAGAACACTAAAAGGGTTTATAAACTATTTAAGGTTTTGCAGAGTGATAATCACCCTCACTTGAATAATAAAAAGGACATGCAAATTTGATAACAACAAATTCACTACATTTAAATCAACATGAACTTTTTTCGATTCTAGGGTTTAGGTACCTGAACTACCTGTTGTTACTTCCAGGACGAATCAAGTCCATCGATTGACTCTCCTTTGGATGTGGTTGATGTCCTCGCGATCTAGGGATTCTACCATCAGCTGTTATATGACGTGGAGTATTACCACGACGTTCTATAGGTGATGATTGATCGTTATTTGATTCTGTACTTGAGTCAGGACGAAATATATCTGTGAAATAGATTATATTTGATATAAAATTTTGTTTAATTTTAAAAGGGTATTCAATGCTTACCACGTGATGCTTTGACAGGAACTCGGTACGTAGGCATATTTGAAAACTCCTGCGTTGGACTAGCGCTGGTATCTGACTCAGATTCATGACTAGGATCACTCAAGCGATTTATTTTACCTCGACTACTCATCCGATTTTCGTGTATTGATCCTTCTCGACTGCTCTTCTTGTGATGTGAAGGCATTTGGGAACTACCAGCTACTATTGTCATTGATTTACTAAGAGTAGATTCATCTGTATGTAAATAGGGAGCTTTATATAATGCTTATATAAATCAGGATCATAACTCACCATCAGTGTTATAGTACCGTTGTTTGTGCCAACTAGATTTGGACTTTGTATGCCCAAATCCAGAGCTGGGCAAAACAGGATAGGCTGTTGCATTGAGATTATCACCTTCAGGATGTCCGAAGGTCTTGAACTGAACTGTGTAGTCCAGTGTTGATGCTGATACTCCTCTTGTAGGGGTTTTCGTTTGTCCTGCTGAATTCGTCCGTCCGCCACTGACACTAAACGTTGCGTATGGTGAAATTTCGTACATTTCTATAAGGATAACGAGTCTCGTAGCATTTTGAGAAAACACAGTTTTAATTTGAATTTACCTGAATCATTAGCCTTATCTACTGTTTTAACAGGCGACGCACTATAAACTTGCTGGTTCCTCCTGTTGTCATGTTCTTCTTTGTAGTCACTGGGAAGAGCACGAGATTCATATCCTTCCGACACAGGACCACACAATGTCCGGCGATGTTTCGCAATCAGAGCTCTGTGAGGAAATGCAACATAACAAGCTAAAGTGTTAATTAAAAACCCAAAAAATCCAAGATTTCTCCCTTAGAAGGACTTACACAAGCAAAATCACAATTGTGATGATGATACCCACAATGAGGGTCGAGAACCAGTCATGTTGCGGGACAATGTTTATCATGTTGTTAGCCAAATCAGTTTCTGATGGAAAGACAGGCGGTGGAGGAATTGTGACACCATCAATACTGGTTGTGGCAAAATTGTATTGTGCTGTGGTCCGTCCAGCATCATTAGTAGCAGAAATTTTGAGTTGATACCATTTAGCAGGTAGAAAGTCACAAAATATCAAATTTTCACGGTTCTCCTCAGCATTTGATATATCGGATGTGACTACAGTCCATCTGATGTCACCTGGATCAGATAAAAAACATGATAAACTAATATTACTTTTGTGAGGTTTTAACATTACCCAAAGGTCTGTGTTCAATGGAAAAGTGATTAATAGGACAACCGCCTGTATTCCAGGATGATAATTTCAAATTGACACAAGTTGAATTGGCACTAATCAGTTCGATGTCGTCTGGCGCCTGGGAAGCTGGAATCAATCAACCGTAAATGATGTGCAGGAAATTAATAACTTTATAAAATTGTAATGTGGTTCTGTGTATTCTACATAGATGTATTTTGTATGTACATCCATACATACCTTTTCCTTTTGTCCAAACATTAATTTCCTCACTGGAAACACCATCACCAACCAAATTATGGGCTGACATTTTAATTACGTATTGAGTTCCACACTTTAGTCCACTAATGGTGTATGCGTTATTCTCTGGTGTTAGGTCTATACGAGACCAGGATTCACCCATTATCCAATAGGATATTGTATATCCTTGTATTGGTGCACCACCATCTTCTGGACTATTCCAACTTATTCGAATGCTGTCAGATGATGCATACTGGACGATAATTTGTGGTGAGTTTGGTGTTTTCATTGCAATTACTTGGTAAACTATTTCGTCCTTGCCAAAAAGATTATTTGCTGTACATGTGTAATTTCCGGATAGACTTGGTTCTATGCCTGTTTCGAAAATATTTATGTTTTATTTAAACAACTCTACAATTTCGAACACATTTCAATTAACTGTGAATTTTTAAATGTCCTTCCGATGTTATTTCGTAGAAAGGACTAAATGTTACTGGTCTGTCGCGGGTTAACCACCTTGCTCTTGGTGTTGGATTTCCAAATGCTAGACATTCTAGAGTTAAGCTTGTTCCTACTGCTTTCCTTAAAGTCTGTGAAAATGATGCTATACGTGCAGGTGCTAATTGAAATTTCAAAAAGAAAAAAACATATATTTTCAAATCAAGCTAAATGTTTGAAGGTTTTGAACTTCTAACCTCTTGTATTTGTTGCTTGTGCAACCACTGGAGTTGGTTCACCTTCACCAACAGACGTTGATGCTGATACCCAGTACTCATAAATTTGGTTCTCTATGAGTCCTCGGGATTCAAATATTACAGGATATCCGTTTTCATCCACTCGCACCATGTGAACTGAAATGAGAGTTTATCAAAAAGGATAAAAATGTGAATACTCCTTTAGGGTTAGCTTTTAACGTGTGGGTAGACAGGCTATTTACTGAATGCTTTCATCATAGCATGCACTTATCTATTCAGAGGAATTCTAGGGAACGTTACGTTTGGCTTATCTCTGTTAGAACATTGGTCAAAGATTTCATTCAAAGTTCCTGATGAATGTGTGAATGTGTCTGGAAAGTCATACTAGGGAAATATTCAAACCATTCGAATTTTTATTGATTGATTGCTGGAATCATCTCTCGACCAACAATCAAGTATGAAAAATTATAGTCCCTTTAATCGATTTAATTGGAATAAGGTCTTATATTGTTCTCAAACTTGTACACATGTCGCACACAGTATTTGTTGATTCATATATGTCTCGTAATGACTACCATTTTTCACTCCATTTCGTTTTGAATTCTTTCGAAATTTATTTTTATACTTTTAGGAAAATCTCAGTTTATAACTGACATCATAAGGCAAACTTTCTCATATACCAAACGGCCACGTACTAAGACCTGACATTCAAGTTAAATATATAGCACAAGCCTCGACATCGATTTGTCATTTTGTCTGACACTTTTCCAGGGAAATGAATGAAAATAAAAATTCCCCGAGAACCTGTCAGAAATTCCGGGTTATTTCATCACCTCGACATATTCCGTAAATAAACGCTTGGCAGGTTGAAATCCCGGTACTTTCCTCCATTTCTGAATCCTGCACATACATATCTGCACATACATACTTCTACAAAATATTAGGAAATTTACGGCAAAATATACTTGTCCTGGAAACTTTACAGAAAAGTAAATCCTCACGTACACTCCTTGCCCTTCCGACAGTTTGTTGCTGCTATTTCAGACTTATTGCCCTTCAACTACAAACTGCCGTTAAGGGTAGACTGTCGAGATGAGGGTAGAAGACAATTTTGAGTGACAATTTGGCTTTATAGAACGAATCAACATTTTTCAAAAATTTCCTTTTATTTTGGAAAAAATTTGAAATAAATTCGAAAGAGACCGTATTTTTATAAAAGACGAAAATGGAAAATGGTGAATCATTAAATTGACGAAGTGATCCTTTTTATTGTGACATATAACCTCAATTTTTTAGATGACCGGGTAGTCACAAATATTTCACGTGATATAGCAACAATTTAACTCACCCTTTGGTTGGCCTTTTCTACCAGCTTCCCTGCTATAAACTGTGTAGTGAAGAAGGACACCATTTTTGTAAATTGGCGGCAACCATGAAACCAAAATTGAATCTGCTGTAAGAGCTGCAGCTTTGATGTCAGCAGGAGCATCAGGGACATCATCTTCTGTTATGCAATAAATTGGGATACTAGGGACACCATCACCAGAAGAAGTGTAGGCCAGTACTCGAACAGAATAATTCGTTGCCTTGTACAATGTGTGAAGGTATGTCTCCAAGTTTGATGTCCTTTTCACTTCCAGTTTAGATGAGAAATCGACTGAAATAGTGATTGAAAGGACATCAATTTAATTAATTTAACAGACACAAGAGAGTGACATAATCTACTTACTTCGATTAACAATTGGTCGATATAAAATTTTATACCCTTGAACGATTCCCCCATGAAACTGTAGAGGTGGCTCCTGCCAGGATATTTTGATACTCTGAGATGACAAGGCTGTGCAATTTACATTCTGTGGAGGTGACTCAGGAACTAATCGTAATAAAAAGCGTATCGTTATACCAACTTGCAAAAAAATAATAAAAACTGAATTATTTCACCTCCTTCTAGTGTTGTACCATAAACAGGAGCACTCCAAGGACCTGGACCAAATCCATTTATAGCTCGTACAGCTATCGCGTATCGGGTATACTTTCGCAGGTTGTGCAGAGTAGCTTTCGAAGTAGCCCATCCATTCACTGTTATTGACTTTATTGTGTTGTTGGCAGTGTTTATGTAGTTTATATTCTGCTTCTCTTCTGAACAGTTAACAGTATAGCCAACCAATTCACCATTCCAGGATTCCCTTGGAGGTATCTAGAAAGATTGTAATACGAGTGAGTTTAGCCTTCTTTTTAGCCAACAACAATGTGTGCTAACAAGCCCTTACCTGCCACGTAACTATTAATTCACTCATTCCTCCAGTCTGGACTTGTACATTGGATGGAGCTTCTGTTGGAGCCTCTTCTTGCGTTTTCAATACAATGGGATCTGTGAACTGACTTTTCTCAATTTCATTGATTGCCTGCATTCTTATTAGGTATGTTGTTGCAGGGTTCAATCCTGTCACAGTTGCATGTTCTCGCAAGTCATTATCGAAGCTACAAACAAAAGCAGACGTTACCGATACGGATACTGACTGTAGATGGGTTTTTCATAAGGTGTTTTACCTTTTCACAATACTGGTTGATGGCAGTGTTATGTTTATGGTGTGTTGACTGCTCCAGTTGTTGTTTGTACTTCCCAGGACGGTATGGCTTTGCAGGAACTTCAAAGGTTGATATTGAACAATGTAGCTGAGGACAGGTGAATTACCATCGAATGGTCTTCGCCATGATAACTTCACAGACCTGCTTCCTACTTCGAAAACTTCTAGATTTGTTGGTGTGTCTGGTCGTTCTGTAAACAGAAAAAAGGATCCAATAACCATTTAAATAACCAAACATTTTCGTATTTGTTCTTACCTTGAACAGCTAGGAAAATTGTCTGTTCACTTCTACCATAAGGATTTTCCGCAACACATTTATAAACTCCAGAATCATGACGATCAGAGCGACTAATAGAAAGCTGGGAGTCAACTCCCTTCTCATTTTTGATTTCAGCAATACTAAATCTGTAGTTATTAAGGTCGATACGACCACTATTATGTGTCCAAACCACACTGATGGGATCATCCCCTTTAGCATGACATGCCAAAGTTACGGGATCATTTCGCCTCGATGAGACATTTCTTGCCGGTTGATCGAATCTAGCTGGTTCTAGAAAAGGACATGTCATGTGTATTGGACAAGAAGCTAAAGTCATTTTGTTGGTATATACCATTAACATTGATCCTTATTGTCTTCTTTAGTCCATTGCCAATGTTGTTATTTGCTTCACACATGTAATATCCTTCGTCGATTTCAGTAGCAAAGTTTACAATCAAAGTGTTGTTTTTCATGGTAAGTCTTTTAAAGTCCTTTGACAGTTTGTCTAGTTCAAGGGATGAAAACACAAGAAAATTTCTATGAGAAACACAGATAACTGAAGAAAGGCTAAAAAACATTCTCCTTGTCCTTTGTTAAGCGTGACTGAATTATTCATATAAGGAATTTCTAACAGACTCTTCTTTCAGGCGCACCCAATGTTACGGCACAAGTTAGGTACTATCACTGTAAGAATACAAAACATACCTTGTCCTTTGTACCACGTAATGGTTGGCGGGGGGTATCCTTCGGCATGGCAATTTATTGAAATTGTATTCCCCAGCATTATGGCGGCATCCATTGGTTCATATGCCCAACGTGGGGCGACTTTAAATAGATACAAAAAAGGATATGTTATATGAAAACATGTTGAAGTTTCTGTACAATACTTGTTCGGGTAGTACAACCTGGAATTGAGTATTTTCTATGCACGGAGTACTTTCCTATTTATTTCACATGGGATTACTTTTGTGGTGAAACTACTCAAACGCACACAAAAGAAAATTTGAAAATTTTCGAAAATTATGTTATATTCTTACAGTACCTATTGAGTAGGTATGTTATATCAGGGAGATTGTGTGATATCATTAATTATTATTAAATCCAAAAATTTTTCTTAAAATCTCGTCAAATCCATTTGATTAAAACATACTAAAAAGGAACAAACCTTGAAAAATTTTAATTTGAGACGCGATATTGATTTGGAAGTAGATTCTCCTGTTCATTGGAATATTGAAAAAGTTTCATGGAAAATGAAAAAATTGTATTGGAAATTTTTATTCGAAAAGTTTTTAGGATTCTCCCTTTTTCTGTTGATCAATGGGTAATAATTGTCTGTAAAAAAAGTTTTGTGTGTTCTTCTTCTATAAATGTAGTGAAATAAACGTATATCAAACTTCAAGGGATTGCGTTTGTTCAGTTTGAAGCTTTATTGGAAAGTTTTGCGGAACGGAATTTACAAAATTTTTATGGATTTTGTTTTACTGCCTCCACAGATTGTGACGGAAAGGAAAATAATAATTTAGTCATTGACTAACGCTTTAAAATGGAAATTGAAGGCATGAGAAATTTAACCAAATATGATACTTGAGGGATTATGGTGCGTTTCCAATGCCAGCTTGGAGTGGAGTGTGTTGGCTTACATGTTCCGCTCGTTTCGCACCCACACACTTCGCCATATGTGCCTCTCGTGCAATCCGTGCAAAGCGTGGGCACGATAGGATGTATTTCTATATAAGCCGCCTTTAAGGGGCGTTTCCAGTAAGGAATTCTAGATAATAATTTTTGATCATTTCCTAATAAATCACCACTAATTTTGATATGCCGGCGTCGTTCAACTTTAATATATAGACACTTTTCGTACGTGTTTCCCAACATTTTCAATTAAATTCTAAAATTATTGACTTCAGTCAAATCCCACTTAATCAATTTTAATTGAGTCTAGCCTCTACCGTGCATGAAATACAAATTCAATTACATTTGCAAACAAATTACCTTTCACTAAAAGTTCGGCAGTGTGATTTATTTTAGCAGCTGAATTTGTTGCAAAACAAGCATATCTTCCACTGTGTTTTGAACTGATATTTTTGAAAATAAGGAGGGAATAAAAATCCTGTTTCGTTTCGGTTACCTGAAATCAAGAAAAAAACTGAGTGAGTGAATTGAATTGTAAGGACGATGATTGTTTGTACTTGAAAGGCTATAAATATTTATGAGAAGCAATATCCAATAAATGAAATAAGAAATGATTTTGTTTCAATCTAGGTTACAGAAACCAGACCCTTCATCGGGTCTATGGACGTACGAACAAATTTCACCAAAAACTTCTTCATTTCATTGGTTATTCACTTACCTGAAGTGATTTAGGGATTGGTGCGCCATCCTTTTTCCAACTGAAATGAATTGGCATGTCGCCTGAAAGGACTGTACAGGTTACTTGGGCTCGACCTCCTTCTTGAAGATTTTTCGGAAAATTAAAAGGTTCAATAACTGGTGGACCTTTGATTGATTTGATGTCATAAAATGAGACAAGTGGAAAAAGGAAGATAGAATTTTGTTTTATTTGAGAATATCTTATTTAAACATACTATTCACTGTAACATCCATATCTCTTCTCGCTTCTTCCCCAGCACGACTTCTTACAATACAAGTATATACCCCAGAATCTCTAGCTGGATCCACTGTTTTAATTCGAAGAAACCCTCCTTGCTGGACAGTAGCAAGTTCATAATGCGAATCTTAGCAGAATGAAATTTTCGTTAGCAAAAATTATGAAAAGTAAAATACCAGTAGGAAATTTACTTGGTGTTATCTCTTGATGAGCTTTTTCCCATCGTATCTGCTCAATGGGATAGCCTGAAAACGGGCAATGTATGATGATGTCCTCAGAAGCAACTGCCTTTATAGGTCCTATAGCTCGTACGTATGGTGGACCTAAAACGATAAACCCAATAAAATGAAATTGAAACTTCACCCAAGGAGCTGTTGAAAAAGGATTATTTTAACAGGAAAAATAACGAATAAATGTTGTGGAAATGTAAGAAGAAATGGAAAAATGTTATACTTCTCAAATTAAATATTCAAATATTTTCACATTTCAATTCAAAAATTCTTATTCAATTGTGTGAAAATAAAATATTCAAAATTGTTTATTCAAAGTAACAATTTTATATTCTTCACACACAGGGTGTATCCTTACATTTTTCACCTAAACACCATTATCAGGTGCTTTAGAATAACCCGATGAACCCAATTTCCCTTCAAAATGAACTGACATTACTAAACCCAGTTTATCCTGTATCTATCGACACAAGGAATTTTATTACATTTCGAAAATATTTTTATTTTTCCCAAAAGTGAAATTTTATCGATTCGAAAGACATTTTGGATTGTTGGGGCTTTGCCAAGGTATGAAGGGTTTATTTGATGTCTCAACCAGAACAAGGGTTTGACCATTAGAATATGTTTCCTGTCAAGTTTTTCCTGAAATTGATAATGGTTCTACATCAAGTTTAATCTACTTTCCATAATGTCATAACTTTTGAAAAGTAGATATGACATTTGAAATGATAAATAATATTAGACAATATATATCTATGTAGCCACATCTAATCATAATAGCTTCTCATAACAGGTGCAAAAATTGTTCCGGACAATGGACTGTCTTAGTTGGATTAATAAGTAAAATTGGTTTCGTAAATTCACATGATAGCTTCACATCATGTAACACGTACTTACCATCATTATAACATGAAAACGACAAATTAGTGTCTTTAAGAAAACCGAAATGCTTCACATTACCCTGCTGGCAGCAGGAAATTGGCAAATGATCTGTGGCTAGATGGAAAACTTGAGGTTTTCGAGAAAAGCCTCATGGGGAGTCATAAATCCATCTTAATTAGGTACAGAGTTTTCCTCAGAATTGTAAGGAAATTATTTGTTGGTGTAATTGAAGTACCCACTGTTGGAATATTCTTGAGTGTTTTTCTGGTAACCCATAAACGCTACAATAATCATAAAAAAGTGAAACCACGCTGAGTACTAATAGGAATACCCACATTGAGTAGATTCATTCATCGAAGCAGGAAACTCACTTGCGCGTGAAGTGAAACTTCAACATATTCAGAAAGGATGTTAACTCATTTACTATGAAGCATATAAAATGTGTTCAAATTGCGTTACTTAATACTTAGTAACCAGCTATAAATATATTCGTTGCAAGCTCATAAATGAGGTTTGTGTTATTATCCCTAGTTACTATTCGTTGAAAACAATTTTGAACTTGGGATTTCCCCACGGAAAATCCTGCGTTTCTCTCAGTTATGTTTCACCGTGTCTGTATGCCAAAAATACATCATTGCTCATTCAATCAAATACGGATACTGTACCGGAAGCCCTTCTTCATCAGAACTTGAGCCAATTAATCCTTGAAGTGATGAAAATGGTGTTGGAATTCATTTCATAGGGAATAGCTTAATAATGGATTTTAGGAATGTGATGTGATGATTTAAAAAGGATTTAATGGTACAAACAGGAATTTCACAATTAGGTACACATTGCACAACAACAGAAGTTATTCCGGCCAATAGTAGTTTTTACATCTTATCAGAAGTTGGAGACGTTGCAAGACAGAAAACATATTTGAAGAGACGATATATTCAAAACTCTCCCTAGAGAATCGATACTCCTGCCAGAAATTTCGAAATGGCAATATAAAAATTTTTGGCATCTGTTGGAATTTTTTGGCATACACAGAAAAAATGCTTTTATTTGACTATTCTGTTTGGTTTGAGCTGCCAAAAAACCTGCATTTTGTTTATCCAATACAACATGAGAAAAACACATCACAATCCGATGAAAAAAAGGAACGTGGCAATTATGTCAAATTGACAGCAATAGATACAAAAACATTCGGAAAAAAACAACAAAACAAAACTGAACTGATAACGACCAAAACAGGAAAACAACAGCATAACCAAATAAAAAACAAAACAAATCAATATCTCTACCCGGATATCAAGTTCAACGGGTACAAGCCCCATAATTGCAATAGTTAGGATGAAAGTTTTCCTTTGTTCAATGCCAGAGTAGACAGCAACGCCCGGCCATTTCATAAAATGCTCCCCAATAAACTACCCAATCAATTCACCCATACTTGACAATCGATTTCCTTTCAATAAACTGGAACGAAAATAAAATACAGAGCACAAGGATATCAGGATGAAATGAAAATACAAGAAAACCAGGACATCATGACAATCGGGACAATTGGAACAACTGAGACTTGGAATAATAATGATTGACGTACCATAAACATTCAGTCTAGCCGCATGAGACACACTGCCCATAGAATTTGATGCAATACACTTGTATAGCCCCCCGTCATCCGGTCTGACATGCGATATATTCAAATGACTTATGACATCTCCTGACATATCTACGAACTGGCCAATAGCGAATCTATGCTGTGATGACACGTCCATAATCGGTTGAGAATCCAATAGCCAAGAGAACTACAGGAAACGAAAAAATATATCCATTATCTCGACCACAGTCGTCATTTTTTGGGGCATCAATTCAGTTTGGAAAAAAGCATACTTACGTGAGGTGGTGGAAAGCCACTCGCTGAACACTTCAGCGAGATATGTTGACCAGGACGGACGTTCTGTTCGATGAAGGTGTAAATAAGTTCAGGAACTGTATCTGAAAAGAGAAACGAATGAAAAGTTTTTAATGAAATTTGCATAAAATCAATATTCATTTCTGGTTGTTTGAAAAACTTGCCCTCGGTTATCGTTTATACTCATACTATCTTGGTCCCGCATAGAATTATTGAGAGAGACACAAATAGGGAGAAAATTGTAGATTTTCACTTAACAGAAAAGTTTCGCAAAATGGTTTTATGTGTCAATATTTGCGACATTTATAGATCGACTTTGGCAATTTTAACTGAAAAGGATAACAGCAAAGTTTCAGTAGCTTGTTATTCTCAAAGTCGTTCTGTTTTCGATTTGTTTAAGTTTGAAAAGCTTTTAAGGGAGTCTTTAAAAGTGAAATAATAAAACATTTTTATAATAATCTTGACATTATTTGAATGAAATTCAAGTGACTACGAAACTAAAAAACTGAAAGGCTTAGTCAAGGCTCGCGCCGTAGATCTTCCGTGAAAACGTGGGAATAAAATTATGATACGTCTTTCATATTAGTATGTACTTTAGTAGTATGGTTACAGAATAGATAGTCTTAAGTCTTAAGTTTATTGTTTTGCACCGTTTTTACATTTCTTCTTCGATGCTGTCGTAGCTCTGACATTTGCTCGGCACTGAAACGGCGCATATTTACGACTCATATGAGACAATATCTTAAATTTTTTTATGTACATACTTAACGAGAAGAAAGACGTTTTCGAGTCAAAATGAGTTAAAGACAATCAAAGAAGACACTGAGGCATCAACAGATTCACAAACCTTTGTATAAATATTATAGTATCGCAGTCATGATTTAAGTTTCAAAAGCAAGTTTCACCAATTATCGTTTCTAGAGCAGACACTAAAGGTATCAACAGATTCGTAAATCGTTGGATAAATAGTATTAGATCGTAAGAAGGGTAAGAATATCTTAGTCGCATCGACTTAAAAATTAAAATCAACGATTTGACTACATCTCATAGATTCCGTGTAGCATAAATAAAGTAATCCATCAGGAAACCAGAGAAGAAATCACCAAGGACGTTTCTAATACGAAATACAACAATCACAAGACGAAAATTTCCTTAATACTTACCACCCAGTTTAAGTTCAGCCATAGCCTGAGCACTCGTCCTTTGGTTCCGGACCAAGCATTGGTAAATACCCTTATCTCTGCGTCCCACACTCTGAACCACGAGGGATGTTGTTGAAAGGAGTCGTACACTGTAGAGAATTGTAGAAGATGATAAAACCATTTTATCCTCACTAGGATACAACCAGAAGACATCGAAATACGGACAGACCAAGGGACAAGGAACAAGGGAATCAAAGAAATTAAGAGCTTTTAAATTGAAATCATAAATACATAAAACTCATTCGTACGCCACAAATAGGATGCAGGAATAATAGGATTTGAGTTATGACTTTATATAGAATCCGGATTGAGTTGACGGGTATAATATTGAATATACACAAAAGCATATAGAAATTGTCTATATAAAACTTACTTCTCTCGTCCTGGTCTAGCAGTATTATCCTCCATTACTGGTTTCCCATTATGTAACCACTCAACGTCATCGATTGAGGATCCAGTTGTGGAGCAATTGAATATTGCAGTCCCACCGGAATTCACTATCTGCACTTGAGGAAGTATATGAACTGATACATACGAATTGACTAAGAGTCGAATTTCAATTCGTTGCTCCCCAAATTGATTGGATGCTTGGCATATCTGTGAGAGGAAATCACGTTTATTTGCACTCAAAATACACTCAACAATTTCTACTACTATCTATGTACTATCGTAGAATGATCATTGATGCGGAACTAAAAGAGAAAATTAATGACGATATCGAACACTTGAAAATACATTTTCACAATTTCAGCAAAACGAACTACCCCCAATGTGCTGTACAATAATGTACATACTACTACTATCTTTGGTATTATCACGTATCAATCCAATCTATAACAACCACCCGTTCTTGATGGAGTCCATACGTTCGAGAAATCATTCTCGTTAATAGGAGCACTTGGACACATTCATCCTTTGCCTATATATAGGGAAGTTGTCTGCTCACGAATACTTACCCATTTTCCTGTATCTCTGTCATCGGCATTCTTTATGAGCAATAGAGTCCTTGATAAAATTATCCTCTGGGATGATGGAATCGGATACAATGCACCAGAATCCGACACACGGAACCATCTGCAAGAATTAATTGACACACATTTTAGGAAGGAAGAGAAAATTTGTGTTTCATTGTAATCATGATTAAGTTGCAAAAAATATTTCCTTTTCATTAAATTTGAAAAGTCCTACTCACGTAAACACTGGCTGAGGATTTCCTTGAATATTGCATGGAAGGTGGACATCATTCCCTCGATCCACGTTCAACTCTATGACTGGCTTTTGGTTCGTTCGTGGTGCCATATTTTTGCTAATTTCTGAAAATAATTGAAACAATTATAAAAATTTATTTAGATTCATTCATCATCACCTTTTATTGTTAAGCTAACTGGAGTACTTCGAACACGTTCTCCATTCAGACTATTTGTAGTAAGGCAAGAAAATTTTTCCAAAACATCTTCAGGCCGCACTGATCTTATATAGAGGTGACCAAATGTGTTGAGCACAATGTATCTTCCAGCTGCGGTTTAAATATTATAATTGAATGCTACAAATTTAAAACTCAAATGTTACTCACCAATATCTGACAACTCCGGGAGTAGAGTTTCATCTCCTCTGTGCCAGGACGTTACCGAAACGTAAGGCTGCATATATTCCGGAACGACGCATTTAACTAAGGCTGCATTGTTAACAAAAACTTCTGTATTTTCCACATGAACCTGATAATTTCGGCGAACAACTGAAAATGAAATTGTTGAAAATAAGAGAAACGAAAATTTTTAGTCAAATTCTTATGCCCGGAAAATGTGGCCACAGGAAATGAAAGGAAGTGAATTGTTAAAATATTTATTTTTTTGATAGTATTACTGAGTTTTGTCAACATAAATACATACCTGCATGTACATAAACATCCCTACTAACTACAGTCCCTGCTTCGTTACTGGCTCTACATCTGTACGTTGTATCATGAACATCAGCTCGAAAATATTGAGCTGCAAACGGCGGAAAGTACAAAGTTCCGTTTCCGGGGGTTTGTCTGGAAGAGAACAAATTGTGAAAGATACAATAAAAATTACTTTCTGTTAATTCTACCAAAACAAAAAAGAAAAACGGAAATTTCAAGTAAACATGCAGATTTGCTTCAAGCATAGTACATCTAGATCAAAATCCCTGCAGTGGAATGAACAAAAATAGACTGGGACTGTTCCATGAGGCTGTATATATAATAAGAAAAATGTCCTTAAATTTCACAGACACGTAAAGAAGAGCTATGTTAAATATTTCCTCACAACTGGTTAAGGCAAAATTATATATATCAGGTTTTGAAGAAAATTCGTTTTTGTCGCATGAAATTATCTCTAGCACACTCCGTATGTAACTTCGTTTGTATTCATTGCTAAATAAGCCATAAATTACAAAGCTTCCTCATATAAGAGAAGCAAGAAATGGAGCCGTGTCTCCCACAAAATCATGCATATACATCCTGCAGAATGCAAGAACGTTATCTCAATCCAGAAACATCTTTCCTTCAGCATGAAATGAATATCTTGAGAAAATAAATACATTCATGTGCATTTGACCAGAATATAACTAAGTTATATGAAAGGATGTACGTCCGTCATGGTGACATACAACCAAGAGAACTTCCTTATAACGTTTATCAAAGAACATCTCCATGAACAGATTGTCATAATAAATTTCTTCATGTTATCCTTTCAATTTGGCTGAACAAACACTTTCAATTTATTACAGCATTTTTTCGAATAACTCTGACCATGAATGTCCTTTCACATTGAACCAGAAATGTCCGCATTCAACAAATCAGTTTTATTCATTTTGATCAAGCTTTGTCATCAGGATATCATATCAAGCCAAATGGATTTTATATCATTTATCAAAAAATTAGTAATGATTCTGAATCAGGACCAAATCTTCTCATATTATAAACATTATATCTATCAAATCATTTATAATATCTATCTCACCCAAAATGAATGGATAAACAACAAAAAACTTCATGAACTTGATATATTTTGAGTGCTCCTTGTCGTACACATTTTGTTTCATCAAATTTTATAAGAACATAATGTTTAGTTGTCTCCTTACAAAATGTTTTCTGAATCATACCACTTTAACCACTTTCAGTTCAAAAACTACACTTTAAAATTTGCCGAGAAAGTAAAGTAAGGATCTACCCACCCACACATTTCCCTTTTATCGCGTACATATAATAAGCAGTTTTAATGACTTTCACACTTTCACATGGTTTTATCTATAAAATTCCTGTGTTTAATTTTATCTAGTTGAAAACACATACCCTTCCGCCATTGTGAACATAGAAACAAAATTTACATTCTATGAAATAAAATGAAGTTTTGCGAAACAATTTCTCATCTTTGATTATCAATTTCATCAGCAAATATTTAAAGCATAAAATGGAATAGAAGTCACCCTTAAAACCACGTGTCTACACACGTTCAACACGAACATGAAAGATATAAAATTAAAATCCCACACCAAATATACATATATCACTGTGCGAAAGGATATGAAATGATACCAGCATATCCTTTCCATTGGAAAAGTGATAAAATTTGAAATTCTCAAGTTTAGTGTAAACACGCGAATCTAATAATTACTAGATTATCTCCATCCAGGATACTTCACACATGATAAAGTCGATTGTTGAAACAATAAATCCTTTTCGAATTCTAATTAATCCTTTGGGGATTCAGACAACTTCAGACAGATAATTTACTTCCTCAAGATTGGGGGGGTTGTATTCCTTTTTCTACTCAACATTCGATAATTATCAAATTTTAATGGAACTTTAATAGACCTAAAAGGACACTTTACAGTAAACAAGAAATATCCTTATTTTTTTCCCAAATTCTCAATTAACAAAGTTTCTAAATTTCAAGGATCTATTCAATCTCTCGATACGAGTTCATTACAATACGAAAAAATCCTTTTTTTTTTCAAAACGAAAATTTTAAGATAGAAATGAGTCCTTACTGAAGTTGAAAGTAAGTTGAAGTAACAATTTTATCTTGATATCCTTTATCTTAAGATTGACATTAATTAAAATTCCAAATTGTTTTAAAAACCCTTTTTCCTACGACAGACAGGCCTTTTCCTGTCCGCCCGTCAGATAAAATCACACACTTACACACGCATTTACGAAAAGGTAGAGTAGAAATTTTTTGTTGTGGGTTAAGGACGGATTTGGTTTCTTCATAAAAGTTTTAAAGGAACTCAACTCACCTTAATCCTGGCACAGCACTAACTATCGATCCATCCTTCAGGACCCACGTCACTATTGGCGGCGGACTACCAAGGGCTGAACACGACACTTGTGATCCTGTATCATTGCTAAAAAGGATCTTTGAAGGTGGTTCGTGCATAAATGTTGGCACACGTATTCCGTTATTGGCTTTGGTTGATGGCAATACAGCTCCAAGTAGCACATCTATATAAGAAAATTGAGAATTTGTTTGGGTGGGTTTATTTGTTTTGTCTGCAAAAAAATATGTTTTCCATGTGTCTTTCGGTGAATCCTTGTTCTTCTTATGTAACCTATACAGTACGATTTCGTTTTGCTAAATCTCTACCACAGTTGGATAATTTCGATTGCGACTAGTTGTATTATCCTTGTAAACGTTGATTTTTACGGATACAATACCCTCTCATATGATGGAGGAAGGACAAAATTTTTTGAATGTTTTACAATACAATACAAAGATACTCACATACAAAGAAAACCGCATTTGTGCTCATCTCTAGTACTTCTCGTATGGTCGATATCTGGAAACAAACAGATAAAGTGCGGTTAGGAGATTTTATCTTAGCTGTCTGGAATGGATAAAAGGTCTTATATGTTCATGTTTGTATCGTTATAAATGTAAATGTATTGTTAACTACATATATGTACTTATATCCTTACAACTTCCTCGTGTCCATGTTCATCTTTCTATGCAGAATCGATTTGAATCGATCGGCATGTTATTTTCAGCTTCAACTCATCCTTGTCTGGATTGCCTCAAGGATTCAATAGCTAGATATCGATATATTTGGATTCAATCGCATGATACCACAAAGGCAAGCGAAAGACATGAAGTTTATTTGATTTCATTGTTCTTCAATAAATTCGTATTAATTGCGTTATGAAATTGAAAGCTGAATTTATTTAACTTGTTAATTGGATTTTGTTATATACACGCAGAGAAAGTTTGGTATATTGATTGGCTTGAGAAATGAAGCGTTATTTAAAATTTTCTAAGATAAATTTCTATTCGGCGAACGTAAACAGAAAACATTTAATCAAATTCAGACATTTATATAAACATTAAATGGTTCATCCCATTTTAACTTAGGAGAATCTACCTGTTCTCCCTTTAATATTTTCAGAAGTAATGGTTCTAAAGTAATCTGCTGTAAAACAGTTTCAACGCTTAAGAATATATCCCACTGCATCGCCACTATCTCAATGGAAACCTCGCTCTCCTCATTTAAATTTTTTTAAGTACCACGAATCAAAATGTGTCCCACTGTAAAGCAGTTTTGACGGTCAATAACGCATGCTACTGTAACTCATGGGAATGTAACGATAGCAGCATAAATTTCCATTTAATCCAATCGTCAATCTCAAGTCTGATACACCAATGAGTCTCATGATTTTGGCGATGCATGTTCATTAATCGAATTTCATTTGTTTCACACCAAATAATAATGTTGTCAATGATTTGTGTGTAAAATACATAATTCATTAAATAACTTTAAAAAAAAAAGAAGATGAAACCTTTTCTTTGCAAGTAATTCTCTAAAAGTCTTAAAGAATAAACCAAAAATTGTTTCTAAGATTTTTTCATCGGATTTCCAGGAAAATTTAAGAGACTTTCATTGGTATATTGAGGCTGATATAAATTGCACGAAATGGACTTTTGTGACTTAATGGCGACAACTTCGAAGAAATAAATTTTACCAAAGAATTGAAACAAGCTTTCCCTTACATTCTTCAGTTTGTTTATTTGACCCAAAGTCGAAGGTCGTAAAGTTAAGTCCAGCTTCCTTAAAACCAACCATAACTCTCAATCAATTCCAAGGATCTGAATGAATCATTTTATGTTTGTGGTCACATAAAAAGGACTCAAGTGGAGTTTAATAAATTTGCAATGAGTTTAATTAAAGATGTCCTATCTGATCTCAGAATGTTTTCAAAATACTTCAATGAAATTCAGAATTGCCAAGAAAATCTTGATTTTATCTAACAACAAAATTAAGGACATTTACAAGTGAAAGATTTCGTCCATAAAAGGAAGTTATTTTCAATTTAATTGTGGCTAAAATGTCTTTGTAGACAGAATTTGAATTTGGAATGTGTTTCATTGTGGTTAAGATTGAAACAAATCAAAGAGGACATCGTCATTGTGACACTTTTCAAAGTAATTTCTTTTGAAACTTTAAGAGGAATGAAGGACATGAAAATACTTAAACGCCATTCTTGAAATTCCAATCTGTGGTCGGTGGAATAAGTATCCATGAGAACTCTCCATTCCTTTATTGAAGTTTTCCTTAGATTAGGAAATAATTAAAGGATAACACAAAAGAGCACTTGAAATTATCTAGAGTGTAATGAATTATGCTAAGTAAAAAGGATGAAAGAATTTACCATGTCCTAAAATAAAATTTTTCCTAAATTTCATGTTGAGGTAAAAGTTGTGTCTCACCCAATCACAATTTTCCGCAACAAAATTTCTTGTTTCGGGAAATTTTAATTAAATTATAATGAAAACTAGACCATTTTCAACAATTCCAGATGAGTGGCCAGGGAATCAATAATGAAAGTAATTTTCTGGAATATTTTCTATTAATTACGAAACCTTAATTTGAATTTTAGTCAATATTACCCTAATCACCTTTGAGGGTTTTCTTGGGTGATTTTTTGTGATTTTCACCACGTAATTTTAGTTACTTGCAATTAAAATGTTTCTACAAAAGGATAATTTTGACAAGGTAAAACAATGTTTATCATGGGTTTAAATAGTTTTCATCCCTTAAGTCTGTAACTAGGGATACACTACCTATAGAATTTCCAATTGTTTGAATCATGTAGGAAATTTCCACTCCACTTATTTATTAGTTGGGGCAGTAATTATATAAATCATTATATAGTACTCATGTACCTAACGTTATACAGACCTTGCCTTTATGTAAATGTGACTAATACCTTATTCTTACTCAAACTTAGTTCATAATGAATTAAGTTATTATTTCGTAGAAAACAGTAGGTGTGTAAGGACCAGAATGTCAAAACTCCTACTAATTTAAGGCGTTCAAGGAAAAATCACTCAAATGTTTCACATTCCAAAAATAAATTACCATTTTATTGGATATCATCTCGAGATGAAATTGAAACAATCTGGAACGAATTTTATTAATAATAATTTTTTCTTAAATTAATATCCTTATGTCTCACAAATCCATGGCTGACTAGATTTTGGATTTGTATAATTTTCCGGCCTTGAGGCGATCAATGACACCATTTTCATTAGATTCGTGTTTTTCAAATCTAATTTCGACTTGTCAGCTGTCAAGTTTCCATCGCTAATAGCTGTTTAATCACAGATTTGATTCGGTTAAATGTTATTTAGCGTAGGAAGAAATCGAAATTAAATTTCCATTAGAATGTAAGAAAATATCAAAAGCAACAATTCTTCAAACCAGATACCCTTAAACGTGCCAAAGTTCATCTACATCCTTCGCTGCAAATGAGCCCCAAAACGAACTCCGCCATTTTATTCAATCTGGCAAATTTTTCAAATGGAAATCACTTTAATCATATTCCGGGGATTATCATTGAAGATACAATTCCATTAGGCATAATTCTGTTCTTGGTTCCTTAGTTCCCTGGATCTCGGTTGTTGATACCAGTTTGCAGTTTGTTTGTGTGTTATACGTTTATATCTTTTCAAATATTCATGCACACATAAATATCCGGTAAAATAAATTATCCGTGTACTGGGTAAGACGAGGGATGAAAACGCGATTTGATTGTGAAAGATACGAAAATAGATTTAGGAGACATGCTCCTTCGTATTGAGCTAAGGACGAGGTGCACCTTTATCGTTGCAAATGGAACCTTTTAGTGGAATTTTATCTGATCCTTATTGAAGCTACGTCGACAAGGTTATGAATAAGAATAGCAGTTCACATAAATTTATTATGTACATCATCTCTGAGATAGGCCCCTGTTCCCTTATGATGATGTACAGTTTTTAGCACTTCCTCTGCTTTATGTACATATGTATGTGCTTGAGGTTTTCTCTTTTATTTGAAAATCATTTCTTATCCTTTCTTTCTGGGGATTTGGTTAAATCAAATATTTTTTACTCTTCTCCCTAACTTCCTCACGTTCATATCCTGCTTTGAAAACACGCTTTTCAATGCCTGTAAGTTCATCCTTTTCATTCGAAAATTCAGTTTATTTTGGGTATGAATCTGTAAGGATTTTCAGTTCAGCACAGTATCCCGGAGATTAGTTAATTTCCGGACTATCATCTGTAGTACTCTCTAATAGCCCTTCTTTTGTGTATGTTTCGTATGTTTTTCAAATATGAAATTTTTCGTTTTGATTCCAATATTTCAAAAATGAAGCAACCTTTTCTGTGCAACTAGTATCATTTGTACAAATCAAATTTCATCAAAATAGCTTTTCTTATTCATATGGAAATAATTTTGTTATATTAACTTGTGAAATCCTTGTGGTTCGGATGTCCTGTCGGATGTTGATATATTTTAGAACATTTTTAAATTCCTATCAGATTAAAGTTGTATTTCCTTGTGGAAAATCATCACAAAATCCTTCTCACCAATCTCACACAACATCCTCAAATCACTTGAGGCTATGTATTGAAGAGCCAAAATCGGATAAGTCCCTTGTACATGCCTTCAGGGTTAACACCTTGTGAAGGCTTTTGAGAGAATTTTCCTTCTTACGCTATAAAACACTCTAAATCCTTCAAAAAGCTATTATCAAAGAATCCTGATTTAATAGCCTCGAAAACAGAATGTCCTTGTAATCTTAAGTCGACATGAACAAATCCTCAAAGTACATGAAGATATAAATTAACTTCCTTTACAAGGACTCGTTTGATTATCCTTGAATACACGTTGACTCTATAAAATCATGATGGACTAGAAGTTATGATCAAAAATGATCTACGGATATTTCAATGTTTTCCTGGCATTATTCTACAAAGGCTTTTTCTGTTCATCGAATTGTAGTTTTCACTTCCTTAAATCCTGTTAACAGTCTGTTAGGATTGTGATTTTAAATAACGTGCCATACATCATAATATAAGTTTTTCCTTATTTTCCCGTTCAACGATGTAGTATCATAAATGGTAAGTTCATTTGCCATAAATAATGTTTAAGTATGTCCTTTCATGGATAATAATGTTGTTGGGTTGAGTCCCATAGGACTCATAAAAGAAATGTCGTGAACACATTAAGATGTTGTTATACGCTAAACGATGAATTTACCAATTTGGTCTGAAGTTTTATGTCCATTTAGCTATGTCGGGTTGAAACAAGTGAAAGGATATTTTATGAATTATGGCGGCTGCTAATAAGTCCTTGCCATGCTTTCATAAATAAATCAATCTTCTTCTGACCTATTGCCTCCTTAAGTTCAGTCAAATGTTTAAAATTGAGTCGTTCACGTTTCAACAATTGCTTGAATAGCAACAAGTTCATTAGGATCTTAAAAGGTTTCGACAGGATAAAGATAACCTTGAGATAAATTATCTGCTTTAAAAGCTCTCAAATTTCTTTGGCCTGTCATAAACTTGACGGTTTCAAATACAACTCGAGGTGGTTGATTCAAGGGTAATTAATTCAAAAAGGGTTAAATTTGGTTTGAAGTGATTTTCCGATTGGGATTATCCTTTTAAAAGGCAATCAATTGGGAAAATTAAAGCGGTATCTGGTTTCTGCTCTATTTAATGTGGGTTTCTTCAATCCACACAACTTTTTTCAAAGGAATCACTGAATCGATTTTTAATTTTGATTTCTTGCGTCTCGAAATCATAAACTTTACTAGTGATAAATTAAACTTAAAGCGAATGAATATATGTGTGGGATGAAATAAAACTTACATTGTCCGCAGAGTAATCGCATCAAAACGTTCCAGATGAAGTAGTTGAAAATATTTACGTATATTCCGTGTCGCGCACATAAAACTCGATTAAATAAACGATGTCCTGCAATAAGAGAAAAAAAGAATGAAATAAAGCCAACAGTGCATATTATATCAATAACCTGATTATATATTAAATAATGGTTAAACAAACAGAACTTTCCAGGTGAATTTACATCTCATAGCAATTCAATTTGCTTTTAAAATGGTGATAAAAAAATCGTTGTCCTTACAGCGACACCCACTCGATTGTATCCTTTTCCTTTGCCAAACTATACGCATTCAATGAAAAACTGCACCTTTTACTGTTGAATTCCAACCAGTTCGATTAGTTCTACACCATTAGTCCAATATTTCCAACAAATTAATCCTTTATAAGCTCCGATGCATACAAAATCAATAGTCTGGAAGGATTTACAGTCCTTTTCGAAAGGATAACGTTGTGTAAACACAGCAGTAATGATTTCGTTCCAAAGATATTTGTTTCTCGTTATCTTGAAAGGATTTTCTTTTTACTAACCAAGGATAGCTTAGTCCTTCTATGTAGTTGATAGTGACGATGAGTTTCTAAAGGACAGCATTACGGAGCTAATGAGTACTGAAATGTTCAAATAATTGAAAGAGTTTCAACAAATTTTCGTTGAAAAAGTTGTAAAAATTTTCAATATCCTTATACACGCACACACACAGAGAAAATTTCCTATTCCTATCCATAGCACCATTTGACTTAATAACACTTCCCTGTCAAGCCCAATCAAACTTCTCTAGAGGAAATTCATTATTAACACTGCAGGATCCTTGTTGCGACACGAAGAAATAGTCCTGCTACAAACATTTCAAGTGCCAAGCGTTCTATTGTCCTGGGAGTATACAACCGTCACATATTCGAAACTTCCCCTCAGCATGAAAGATGAAAACAGCATCATCTCACACTATGACATCCTGAAAATTTCCTGTACAACAAAAGCCAGGAGTGCAAAGTGCATGCACTCGTCCTTGTGAATTATTAATGGGCCTCCTTAAGCTAAAATCTTTGTTTTTCCCAGATCACTTGCATGTGACTCTAAAGGGAATATCAGAATACGCAAACAATTATTAAGGATGAGGTTGGAGTCACCTCATTATAGAGATCCCCAGACACTGTATACATTGGGGATATAAAATGAGACCCAAACCGAAAATATCCATCTCTTCATCTTCATCATCGTCTCACTTCCATTCGTCTTCACCTTTCATCCTGAATTATCCCGGAAAGCTTAGTAGAATAAAATGTCATCCATCTATCCATCCATTCATTTATCCGTTTGAGAAAAGGGTATCCCGGCTATGACTTGAGATACACCAGTACAAATTTATATTTCATATTCAACTTATTGTTAATGTGGAGTGTCTTTAAAACCTCATTCTTTGTATGAGTGTAACTCACTGAGACTGTGTTCATTTAAAGATATTTTCTAGAACGCAATATGACAAAAAAGGGTACAAACGCTTCTCTCCAATGGCACCATTTGAGAGCTAAATAAATATGCAGGCGATTATTAAGGTCGGCCATATAATGGGCAGCTGTTAACGTATTTACCCGACTTGTGGACTTTTCACACAACGAATCCATTTAATGAGCACTGAAATGTTTATGAACTTTCAGGTTTATCCTCATCCTTTTCTATACATGTTTCTGTTTCGTTTCATTTCCCTTGGAGGCTTTAAGTTTTCTATTTAGTTTTCAACTTGAAGTGTGTTTATGTGTATACATTCTATAGAGAACTGTAGCTCATTATTGTCACTGGCTCGTGTTATACCAACATAATAAAATATTTAATCTCGGGTCGTTATCCGATCTATTGAAGGTGATATAAATCAGTTCAAACGAAAACATTTCATTAAATCCTCTTCCTGGAATTGCCTTTTTTTCCATCACTATCTGGGGTGGTTTTGATTTTAGTGTTTACTCAACGTGGGTGTTATTTGAGCATCCATTAGCTACTGTACTTTTATTATTTGTGTTAATTATTGATAAAATTATTGAGTTTTCAAAACACTTTAATTTCTAACTACGAGTTAAACTTGTGTTGGTGTAGCACCTTGTCTGAATGGATAATGTTGATCTAATAATAATTATCTATCTACTTTACTTCATAAAATTTTATGTAGTTATTGACTTGAAGTAGTGAAGGTGTTTTGAACATATTTCTAAGAATCGTTTTTGTAAAATGCCTTAAGGAGTTATTTAACAATGATAATTCGAATGGATTAGGTTCAAGCAGTTAAGAAACACATAAACACAACCTTTAAATGTAAATTGGTTTTATAGTAGCAAAGTTTTCCTTCACTATACTACCGGAAGGATGAATTTACATAAACCGGAAATAAAATTTTCGAGTACTCTTCTGTTTTGTTGAATAGTTTTGGTTAGTTATGAATTGGTAATTTCTGACTTTCATGTTGCAAATTACTTGAAAATTGTTGTTAAACGAAAGTCATTTGTTAGTTAAATGCCATCCATAGCAATAACTTGAATTAGGGATGCACTTTTGATAGAAGCTTCCTTGTGTATGATTTAAATACACAAATTAACCAATCAAAAGTACAAAAAACACTTTTTTCATTTTTATTCATGAAATTTCCGGTTGTAGCTCACTTAGTGGTAAATCCTTTTGTACTCCTTACCATTAATGTGTTTTCTTTATTTGTGTATTAGTGTTAAGAATGTTTTGAATGATAATAATAGAAACCTCCTGCGGATTGTCCTCTATCTAATCCGTGTTGAGCTGAATTTTCCGTAAAGGATATTCAACAAAAAACATTTTAAAGGCTTTCAATGAAAAACAGGATGCTTTATGACAACAACACCTTCATGGCTTGCAGCTACCACAAAAAGGGAGGTGACAAAAATAGTTTCATTTTTTTTTAAGCTTGTGCTCTACTAAATAGGACATCATATTCATAATATTTTTATACTTTTTAACTAAGCCTAAGTGGAGCACAATTATAAGCTTTCAAACTTTGCTTCATGGTAGTTTTTTGCTAGAATGAAAACAGAATGAGCTTGTTGACTGGAATTTCGAGTAATGAAACTTTTATCCTCAATTAAAAGTAGATAAACATCATTTTGGAGGGAAACACAATTTTCGTGATGAGCTACTTGTATACTTTACAGAAACTAGAATATTCGAAAACACTTTAGATGATCAAAAAAGCGTTTTTTTTTTTATTTCAAAAATTGGTAAACTTAGCTATTTTGCTCTAAAAGTTTAAAATTTCAAAGTGAAATTCTTATTCGTTTTAAAACTATCACAAAAATATCTGACCTACTCTCGTATAGTGCCCGTACGAACAGTAACATTCAAACGTGTTTTCCTCAAAACAACTTTTTTTCGGCTTGCGAGAACCGTAGCCTAAAAAATCATTGATTGATCATTATAAAGCATAAAGGAGATCAATACTTTTTGAATTACTAATAAGACAAATATAGAAAGTTTATTAGTATTCTTAGAAAATATGTCAATAAAGTAAGAAATAAACATAGTGACCTCAAATCAGAATTGTTTAGTACACAGAAGGATTACAATGTATCATTTAGCAAATTTTTTAGAAAATGGCTCGCATATCTACTACAAAAATAGAATCCAAAACATTCTTAAAACCCAGGTTTCTGATATATACTTTCAACTTTTAACAGGTCCCAAGTAAATATGTATGTTTAAAAATTTATAAGAAACTTTTTCCAGAATCGGTAAATTTATGTTTTCAAGGTAATAAAACAAACTTTATTATACCCTTTCGGACTTGACTGTTTTAATTAAAATTCATAAAATCTACAAAGTAGTTACCCTTTTCACATATCCTTTCAAAATATTACATATGTTTTCCTTAACAAATCTTTGCGGTTGGATTAACATATTAAGGATAGTTAATAATAATAATAATAACAATCAGAATTTTATGCGTTGTAGGGAAAAATGTCAACACTAAAACTCAAGGGATACCGAATATTGCATACAAAGCACTTATTTATAAACGTGTCCAGCAAAATCTTAATCCTTTATATCTCGAATGTTATCCTGACAACACATGTTATGATGAGTGTATAAATTTTGTAACTGAGACACATGACGACTATTAAAAGTTTATTAAACATGGAAAATGAAGCTATTGAATAAAGGATATTTTACTGGGGATGGCATTTTAAGGGATATTTAAAGCATGTGCTGAACCTTAATGAGCTTTAACATATTTTAATTATCGGGTTGAAAATTTTAAATGCTAAAGTAGTTCGAAATAAATGTTGAGGTTGGAAAATAAGATACAAGATACCAGTTTGTGCTCATTAGTGACATTAACAATTTGAATAAAATCTGTTACTCACAAATTTGAGTACCGGATCAAAACCAGAAATTCCATTTTTCCACAAAATTTAAAAACAAACAATGAGACTGGGTGGAAAATTTCGACATCATCGAACACAATGAAATGACCCAGAAACATGAAAATTATTTTTAAATTAAAAGTGGGTTTTCAGGATTTTCCCTAAAAAACGGGAAACCATCCAGAAATATCCTCTTTATAATGAATTTCGAAGCTTTGTGTGTATTTACCACCTGAGTCCTTATCTGGATTTGTCACAACGTTTGCTTGTGCATTATGTATTCGTTTGTGATAAATAATCAATGATAGTGATAATGTTTTTTTTGCAGATTTCAGGATATCCAATTCACTACAGAAGCAACAAATAACCGGCTTCTGTATTCCGGATCACAGGACTTTTATAAAAACGAAAAACAAAGCAAAACTGTCACATAAATATGCAAATGAACCATCCTGTTCAGAATACGAATCAGGAGGAATGAGGAAAGCTTGTTTTCGGACATCCATTTTATATCTGACATTCACACAAAGTTAACGGACAAATCATGCGAATACTTGAATCCTTGAACTATAGTTGCGAATGTTTGAGTGGGAAACTTTTTGAGAGTTTTTGATTAACTTCTCGTCCTAGAACTTTCCACTAGTTCTCGTTTAACTTGTTAAATTATTCAAACTAAGTAATCTTAAAGACACGATTCAATATCCTTGACATATTTTTAAAGAACACTGTGTCTGTTTTCTCCTGAAAATATTTAAATAATTTCCTCCCTTCTCAAACTGTCTTACATTTTATTTTCAAAATCGACATTACCAAATTTACAGCCAATTACTTTTACACTTTGCAGGATGTAATAAATTTTCAACCCTTTGAGGAACTTGGCCATTTTCTACTTCAAGAAATAAATATAATGGCCAGATAATTTCGCAAATCGCTACGTCACGTACAGAAGAGGGCGACTTTCACTTTCATTATCGTTTATTTTAAAGGATGATTTCCACCTTATTCTGATCCTTTTCGTTTCAATAAATTCTGCCTTTCTTTATGAATGCCCTGAAGACTTTTAGGCTCTGAAAATGAGTGTTTACCACGAATTTGTATTAGAACATTTGCAGCATTTCCTGTTTACATTTATGTAGCAGCCTCAAGGGAAGATACAGAGACGTTCTTTTATGATGCCATAATGGCTGTCTCAAATGTCATGTTATCAGACAGGGGAGAGTTGTTGAAAGAAAACAATTTTAATGAGATTTCAGATGATTCTGTTGTTTGTCTTGTGATTTTTCAAACTAGAATATCAAGTAAAGCGAATTAAGTTAAAGTATCTAAAATCAATAAACAACTCAGGCTTTTATTCGCCTTATTTGCTGCTCATTTAACCAGCGGTTATATTTAAACAACTCAAGATGTTGACTTTTATTTGTTATTTACTGGATAATGCCTTTTACAAAAAGCGTTACCTAATTACGTTGATTTTATCACATTTATAAACATGCTAAGAGTATTTTTTCGTCTGTGCACTTCTCAGTTTACGTAATAAAAGGAGAATTTCCATAAATGGAAAACGGGAATTTTCCCGGAAAGTTAATACCACTCAGGGCTAGAAGTCAAAGCTGTACCAATTTTTAATAAATTCTCTAAAATTCTTTGAATTATTTGAAGTGGATCAAGACGCCAATATTTGAAAGTTGCAGCCATCATTTTGGATTATATAACTTAGCTCTGTTTAATTTGTAATTGGAGCTTATATGATAAAAATAGATCACGATAAAAACTTTTCTACATTTCACCCAAGAACACTATGTGTCGAGCAAGACATCAGTTTCAAGAGAAGTGCCCTTATTCATACCGTTCAGTGGTTAAAGCATCTGTCCGGAAATCAGAAGACGCAACTTTAAACGCAGAGTGCAGCACGAAAACTATGCTGCTAGTGACAGCTCCATGAGCAGTCGTTGAAAACAAATTCCTACGACTCTAAAAAGTTTTGTATACATTTCACGTCTTTTAATTGACCTAAGCGTTGAAGATTTTAAAGCGACTAGTTCACGTAGCCTAAGGTGCTCCTTTAATTTAAATGATTCTTGCAACATCCGCACCGGAAACAGAAATTAATTTTGTCTTAAGAAGTGAAAATTAGTGTAAGCAAACAAACCACTGTATTTTTTATTTCCTTCTTCCGGTGAAAAGTTCTCTTTAAACTTATGGATATTCTATATTTCTCAGCAAGCTTCTTAAAGAATCTCCTTTGAAGATTTAACAAAAAAATTAATCCTGTTTATTTTCTTAACGTTTCAGTTCGAGAAAACTCTTTAAAATGGTTTTTGTCGAGTCTTTTATTTCCCGACAAATACAAACAAAAAAATGTTTAAGCTTCTTATATTTAAGAGCCTGTTTTTCAGAATTATAAACTCTCAACGGAAGTTCGCATGTTTACCAGATGCTGTGAAGTATTACGAGAACGTCACTCTTTGTCATTTCTCATCCTGGAGCATGTCACTTCCGGTTTATTTGAAACAGCTGAACAAAAGAGACACAATGACGTAAAATATATCAATTTAATCCCGTTTTGGTACCTTTATTTTCCCTGAACGTAACTTCATTAGATACTTTGTTCTGGTCTCGTACTTGTCCTATTTTTTATCTTCTACTTTTCGTTTCTCCTGTTAAAACAGTTTATTTTACTTAGTCCTGACATCGAACCTATATATTACCGTGGAATGGTGATTAAATTGCACAAATTTGTCTTTGTTTTCCAGTGCGGGTTCAACGTTCATTTGTCAAACGGAAAAGACAATTTCCTTTGAAATGTAAATCTATTACAATTTACAACCCTATTACCCTTATCCGGTTTATAAATTTCCAACACGTGTTGGTGTACCATAACACCATACACTTTACTGTTTTATATTTTTCTGAGAATTCTTTATTCAACCTTATTAGCTCATCTAAGTTAAGTGCTGATTTTATGATTAAAGTTTAAATTGATTTGTAGCCCTTCTAGAAATTTTATATGGATACTATAGAAATGAGATTTGCTTCTTTTCAACTTTCCTCTCATTTACAGAAATTACATTCGAATGAAAAGTTAACAATATCACTCCACACACGGAGCTACTCAAAAGGAATCAAACTGACTGATAACTTGGGTCACTAACCATTTACTGACTCATTAGTGACCAGGTTGCACGTATGAAGTTACTCATCGCCGACCAAAACGATTTGTTCGTTCTTGTATTTCTTTGTTGCATCGCTGATTTCGAAAATCAAATCACGAGGTTACCTCACATGCGAGTTGCCTTGTGGGTAGTTACAAACTGGTTTCCGATGATGTCGCATATGATTGCACACGAAGCTACACAAAGTCACTATTTACTTCTCAGTAAGTTCTTAAGAACATAAAACTAAGCAGAATCTATAGACGAGATACTACGGATTTAAATTTTCATCTTGATAATACAAATGTGTTATATACATATTTCCATCACACAATGGGTTTGATACTCTTTATCGCTTTAACCACACATAAACCTACAACATATTTAAATGAGTATTAAGTACAAATTGAATTTAGCTTGGTTAAACAACGGAAATTTACTTGAAACTGAATTAAATGCCTCCACTTTCATGGAATAATTTCACCTTGAAATTCAAGAATTTCCTAAACGTGTTTGGAAGATGAAGGATATTCTCAAGGCTTACACATCTCAGACATTTAATTTGTTTACATTTGCTTAAAAGAATTTCATGTCAGACCCGGCTCAACATGAAGAAAAGCAGGATGTGTATAATAAATTTGACCATGTAGAACATTATACATATATACGAACATCCCTTAAAAATAAGGGTTCAGAAATGGTTTATTGTTACTCAAGCGATTAAAACATTTTCTGCTTTCACCTTTTGTTTCTGTTGAATTTTTACCCTTAAATAAACAAAATTTGAATTTATCAAATTTTCAAACGCGAAACATTTGAATATTTCAAAGAAGTTGTTAAGTTTTTGGGAGCATCAAATCGATAAATTTCATTCTTTTGGTGGATAAGGAAGCATTAAAACTTTCTCTTGTCTTCGTATCGAATTCAAAAACTTTAGATTAATTTTATTAAATACACCGGAAACTTTAGTCTTTCATGGAGTTGCAATAGTCAAAGGGTTTATTTCATGTTGTGAAATATGAGAAAAGTTATATCGTGTAACACGAGAATAAGTTTTCCGTGTTTCAAAATGATACGCTATGAGACTTAAATTTAATAATACAGTTGAATGCATGTAATATACATATAAGAGACCTAAATATTCTTGGCGTGTTTCTCTACATACTTGGAAGTTGCAATTTGGGAGTACATTTTTCATGTGAAACATTATTTTAAACATGGTTTAAAGTATTTAAATGAACAAGATAAAATGAAAAGTGTAAACACAAGGTAAACCGCGTAGTTGACAAGTTTTAACGAAGGTTTTGTGTTTCAGACTAACGACTACGATATAAATATTTCAAACAAACGCTTCATAAACCATCTGTACTTCAACTAGAAAAATAATGCAATTTCAATTAAAGGATTTAATTGCCTGTATCAATGGTTGTGGAACGTTTTAAGTAGACACAACCAATAACGAATATTCCCAATATAAAATGTAAGTTCTTCTAAAGCAAAAGTTTATAAAAAACTTGTGGTTTCACGAAGCTTAAATAGTCGTCCGAAACTTTCATCAGAAATTTAATGATATGCTTTATATATTCACACACAATCCCTATAAAACACTAAACATTGGTATATTCTGTTTAAACTGGGAAACTTTTATCATTAAAACAACCAAAAGTTGTGGTATTTCTTGAACTTTTTGAAAGTGTAAATAAAAACAAAACTTCTGAAAGTTTGTTAAATATTCCATGATTTTGCAGAAAGTGTTGGAAAATTAAATGATTTTTGAGTGAAACATACAAGAAAGAATTTAATTTCTTACAAGATAAACCAATTAATTAAATTTTAGCTTAACGTAAAAAGGAGTTACATGTGATTTAAGATGTAAGGACTCGAGATATTATGAAAAAACTTATAAGCTTATGAGTGTTTGGAAGTAAATTAAAATCAAATCTCTTTATCCCTTTCAAAATCCTGAAAAATTAAAAAGCACCAGATTAAAAAAAAATTTATGCTTTCACATTTCACCTTGTTTATAGCATCATAAATAATAAAAATTAATTTCTGTTCAAGCCCAATAGATTATAAACCTTAATTACTTGCTGACAAGATAAATCCCTGTTGGGGAAGATATAAGCCCCCAAAAGCCACAGGGTAATCTTGGAAAAACCTTCACGAGATTTTGATCACGATGAATAAATTAAGGACCGCAATAACAAAATAATTTCTTTATTTTATAACAACATTAAATCTAATTGAAGGACTTAACTTGTACAGCTACAAAAGTGGGTGATAAACTTTAAAAATTAGTCATTCCTTACCAATTTATGGATAACCACAAAACCCTTTGGGATCATCCTCCGTAAATCACAAATGGGGAAGTAGAATCGTGTGGAAGAAAAAACAACAAGAAACCGTCTTTTATTTTTGTTTGTCCTAACATTTCTCGTCCTTCTGGTCCGTTTTCCTTGATCCTTTTTCGAAGACAAGCAAATATTTAAATTTTTAAGCAAAATCAAAATTGTTTGGGCTCATAAGCCTATCGAATCATCTTTCATCCAGGACAGCAGCCTGTGTAAGCAGTAATCCTGTTTGTACATTTCAGAAATCGTGTTGTCCGTAAACAAACCATGTTCGGGGAAAAGGACATGAACCCTTTTCTGAGAAATAAAATTCTTCTTGGGATAGTAACACGTCGATAGCAAGGATGCATGACATAGCAATGTCTTCAAGATAGAAAGGATTCTCATAAATTCGTACATGTATCCTTAAAAATATGAAATTTCACGAATGTCATACTTTAGAATATTTCCACAAGGGCTACATTTTGAGTTAGCTACCCTAGTGAAGGTAAGTGTGAGAAGGATTTCCTTAAGCCGTCACACACTATGGTAATGGAATACAATGCTGTTCTTCATCAGAATGTAAACTTTTACAAAATTAAATATTAAATGTTATTTTCGTCTGCCTCATCTCCACCAAGACTCTATAGTGTGCTTTTAAAAGGAGCATCTCTAACTCGGATAAATGAAATATTTAAATAGTTTTCCTGCTGTTTTTGTTGCAATGGACGAAACGTTGTCACTGCTACACTACAGATCCTGTAAAAAGTACTGCACTCTTCTTGACAATATTCTATTCCACTTTTGGAATAAGGATGAATTTTTCTCAATATTTTAACTATCACGATTCTCTTTTATAAAATTTTAATGTTTATATTCTTTTAGTCCCCTTTAGGAGTAGCTTAAAAGTTTTACAAACGAATTTATGAATTCATTCTCACAAGAACACGTTGATAATAAAAATAAACCTCAAATCTTCGTTCACACTGGATGCTTACATGTACTAAAATGTTATACATATAATTCTGAAAGTGATGCAGTATTCAGGTCATTCATAATTAATACAAACAAACACAGTATGGAAGCAGATTGAATAAAAAGGACTCACGTCAAAGTTCATTTTGCTACCTGCAGTGCCTATTAATACTTTTCGTGGAACTTCTATTAGTGATTGCTATTGTCTTAGAATGATTTATAGTAGATGACATCCTAAATGCAATACCTGATTCTTTGTTGTAGTTTCGAAGAAAAGAAATTTTGACATTAATGACATTACCGCAAAAAGTTATTATGATTAATTTATTTAATAAAATTACATTCAACCAGCATGACTAAGTAAAACTCGATTTAATTTATCGTTACTAGAAACAATTACCATTTACAAAGACATTTTTCTTGAAAAGGATCCACCATAAAAAAAATTAATAAATTTTCCTGTAATGTCCTTCAGAAACAACAGAAAACCTTTGAATGGGTTTTGAGTAACAAATGGCTAAATGCGCCACACGCTTCTAGCTGTTATACTTTCAAGGATAATTAAAGCATGAACGATGTTATATATCAAAGTAATGTATCAAAAATGCAGCGTTTAAGAAGTTTAATATCCTTAATTGAAAAACGTCCATCTTTCTATCACAAGTGAAGACGCTACATGATGTTAGACGCACCAAAAGGACAAGATTAAGAATATCACTATCTCAGTCCCTTTACGCCGCATGAGAGAAGCTTTTCTTGTATCTGATATCTCCTGGGGCGCAAAATAAAAGAAGCATTGAAATTTAAAGTCATCTCATCACGAAGTAGCAATCAAATTCAAATCAATCTCACACACACACATGTAAACTCTTTAACAAGTATATACCCTCCACCAAAATGAGGAAATAGAATTTACCAAGGATGTGCCTGACTTCCAATCATAATCCATCAAATCGAGTATCACTTCACTAAATTACAGAACTTGAAAATCAAACGTTTCCTTATAGCTATTCCACGTGATACGCCCTCGTCGTGAGTGCAAAGGATCTGGTTGCCATAGCCGCAGGATATAAATGACAAGAAACATTGATTGAATACACTATTTCCTGCTTATTTATATCGATATTAACATACAATTTTGGTTATTTGAAACGTCTTACAAGGACATCATCTTGTCCTGCCGCATCCTTTTTCCATATTTTGGATCATTCGAAAGGAATAAATTTGACAAAATGTATCCATCCGTCTGTGTTCTACGGTACGTGAACAAGAACTCACTTGAAGGATGTCCTGGAATGAAGAACACGTCCTCAGAGATGGAAACTGTGTCTTGGCAGCAACAGTTGAGACGATCAATAATTTGTATATTTGCGATGGTATGAGAATGAAATTTGTATTGTACGTGTGGGAAGAAAATCTTCCCCACTTTCTTTACCAAAATAGGGAAATTAAGTTTATGTCATGAGGCAATATTTCTGCCCAGATATTGAAGGCTATCTGAGTGGTATGAAGGAAAAGTATTTCCCGCACACACAGCCTTTAAAAATGGAACTCACTCATGCAAGGACGATAAGGAAAGTTGACTGTATCCATTGATAAATGTTGAGCTTCCAACTTCTCTCTCACATACACACAATCTACCAGAATAGTTTGAATGCTTCTCTTAAATGGAACATCACCTTTAATTGGGTGAAATCCTGAAACTTGCCAATATAAAATATCCTTAAATCGTATATCGTAGGAAACTTTAACTGGGACACTTTTCCTCAGGATATCCTTGACTGAAAGTGAAACTCTGCAATGATGTAGGTAGGAGGTTTTGCAGGGAAAACTTAAATTTTTATATAATGGAAATGAAGAATATTTTGTCATGTAGTAAATGAAAAGTCGTATTTGCTTTGCACTTGACATATAAAGGAAGGAGTCTTTGACCCAAGTAAGTGGTGCTTCCTTTCTTTTAATTTATTCATTTAAGTTACAAAGGTGAAGTCTTACACAATCTTGCGTCATGGAATTTTCCTTTAACATTCGTGATATTAACATGTTGCGGTTTCAGTGTTGCAGGTTTCAACAGGGCTGACATTTACGTTTCAAGGTTATCAGAAGTTTGTGGTATATTCAGGTATCATTTTAAGCACCTTTTGTTCAGTGAATGAGCCAGTTTGGCGCAATGATGATATAAGTGTGAGAAGAATGTTTGATCCTGAAATATGTACTTCAGTTATTTTTACGGTAGGTGAACATAAATAATTAACAAATATAATTAAAATGATTCATAATTAATTAATGAAGCTATAATAATACAATCAAGTAAAATTATTATCCAACAATTATTAATCGGTGTGTTAAGGAACATCATCTAGAGCCGGTTAATGATAAAATTACCAAACTGAATCCTTTAGTAATTTGACTTACAATTATATTGATATTCAACAAAAAAACATTTTCAATTTAAACAGATAAAGCAAATACTTAGAAGCTTTAAGAATATGCGACACATCAATAAATGAATGAAACCATGTAAAAGAACTACTCCAAAGAAAATTCATAGTTTAAACCATCTGAAAAGTTTGTCAAAGAAAACGAAACACAAGAAACAATACAGAAAACCAGATTTTGTCACTGACAGAAGCAGCAAGTTGTTGCCGAAACATTTTTACATTTTGACAAAACAAGCTTCCACTAGAAAGCAGCAAGTTGTCATCCAGAGGTTTTCCAACATAACTTTAATATTTCTTCGAATCATTAAACATAGGATACTTTCAGAAATATATTAAATAAATACGTAAAGCCAAAATTCGACAGACAATTTAATTCCATTAAGAATGTAAGGATGAGTACAAGATTGAAGCTAGATCCTGCAGTTAATAAAACCCAAGATTACCCAAAAACCATCAATTATATGATACTATTAAAGTGAATGACAAACCTACATTTTACGGACGCCAAAATGATAGCAGCACTTCCACTGTATGAGGATGATAGAAGCACTTTATCAAATCACACAATACACCATTTAATGTGATATTTCGTGTTATAATAAAATCATTAAATATATTCTAATTTTTCACAATCAAAACGTGATGCATAAGAATATGTTAAATAAATAGAAATAATTTAAATGCACAACATCCTTTTTACGATAAATTCTTAAACATACTTAAACAGGTTCTCAATTCATATTTTACAGCCAGTAAACACTTCCGGCAAACTACACTGTCACAATGACATTACCGAAAATACGAGCACTTCTAGATTATCAGGATTATACGTTTGTCAATAACTTGAATTATCCTCTTTTAACAGCAATTTATGTCACGTTTAATATCAATTTAGAAAAAGTAATATTTGTCACATAAGAAAGTGATAAGAATCAATTCCGATTGATAACATCCCTTAAAAACGTATGATCCGCGAACTGAAGAAAGAACTGTACAATGTGTTTGTATTATATTTTACTAACATCCGTAGAAAACGACAATTGGCAGAGTAATTTAATTTTTTGTATCTTCTAATAAAAATCCTTAAATAAATATCCTTCTCAGCGAAATCGAAACTCCTTACGCAAACGGAATTAGATACTCAATGCGATTTAACTGAACCGAAGCTTTCACGGGGATTTTCAGTTTGAAACTGGGAGCTTGTTGATTCAGTCATCCGTTAATATCCCTCTTTTAGATAATGGAATGGTATCCAATATGATCCATCATCACCCAAAAAATCTCTCAACACCTCTACAACAGAGTTCAACTGTCTGGCCTGAGAAGGACTGGAGCTCTTCCAAAAACACACGTCCTTTCGGTTCAAAATTCCGCCGATGACTAACAAATGAAACTGATGTGATACTGAAACATTGCTGCCAATGTCAGTCTATCTGTATATCTGTAAGACTGTAAATGATCCCACCACATCCACCTCGTTCACCTCTTGTCCCCAAAAACAATGGGAAAAGGAGCCAAAAATATACATCAGAATTGATACAGAAAACTCACAAATCCTCCAGTTGTTCCACAAGTTAGCATTCAGAGCACGAGTTCCATATACTGACTCCTCACTGTGTGTGTGTGCTTATATTGTTCCTGTAGTTATTGAGTGGTTTCCATCCTCCACTTTCCTAGCACGAATAAATGAATGAAAGGTAACAATATTTTGCCATCATCCCCAACAATTTGTATGTTGTATACATTCGCATACGATATGGGGAGTTGATTCTTTGTAAGTGGCTAACATCTGAATGAATCTGGTACAGAGAAATTTTGGCTGGAAGAGAATCCTCAGATACATTTACCTATATTCTCCTAACATTTTGGTAAAAAGGACTCATCACCAAAACGAGCATACTCATTCGAAGAGATAATGACGATAATACTGTTGGTGTGTTAGTGAAAGAAGATTCACTCAGAGAAAAATTATAAGAGTATCTCTTCTCTATATTGAAGGGATGTTTTTCCAGTATCATCATTGCATAGATCTACTTCCACGCTGTATAATTCACAATGCACACAGTTACTCTTTTCACATTGTTATTCTCTCTTCATTGGCCAACATTCCATTCCACGTGCGAGCTAGGGAAACCACCCTTAGCCGGTGGATACTAGAATGCATTCTACCCCACGTTATCTGACAAACATTTACATAAATTCAATTTCAGCCTGATGATATATTTACGAACTACTTGGACTTATCAGTAGTAGAGAATGGCATTTATAGCGTTTATACCATCCCGTACTCACCCTTCAGAATGGTGGTGTGAAGTTGGCGGACAATATTTGCACTTAAAGGGTAACTTTAACGTCTTTAAGGGTTTCAATTGATTTCTTGAAAGTTTACCTTTACAACATCATGTGCATGAGACACATATAATAATACAGCAGAGGTGGTATACCTCCAATTAACGTTATTAGCAAATGTCTCATCAATCTATACCGAAGAGGGTAGTTAGGGGTTACTGTAGGTGAGTGAACATTTAATGCCATGAAATGGCGTCGTTTTATCTTTCAACTTTAATTGAAGTCAGTTTGAGAAATTGAAACCTTTTTAACTTCTAGCTGCTTGTATGATATATTTTTAAAAGAAAACCTTTTACTCATAATTTTCTTATTCCAACTAATTAAACTTCTCAATTATCTGATATCTATAAGGGTTTTGATAACCAAATTGTCACGTTTTATCATTTGGGTGTTTGTGTATATTTTATTATCTACAATACTATATCTGTGAGGTAATACATGTGTATAAAATGTGTGTATCATTAACTTGCTATTCATGATCTTAAGATTTCTTCATTATATGTAAAGCAGAAAAACAAAATTTAAAGTAATTGCAACCATGCATCGGAATGATTGCAACAGGGACAATTCATTTTAATTGAACTTCATTCATGCACTCAAATTAGGGAATGTCTGATGAATGAACTCATACGAAAGGATGTACAAAGTTCCTAATTTACCAGTTGTGGAAATGAAAAATTTTCGTCTGACTGTAACAAAAGTGCATCCAGCCAAATGTAGACAGGATGCATTACGTACCAAATGAAAGTGATTCGAACTTTAACAAAATCCTTCTACTGCATTCCCAGGATCTCTTGAAATTGTTGAAGCACTTAAGGATAATTAGGTTGGAAAGACATAAAAGTTTTGCTACTTTCTAGTCGTCGGTGTCGTTTGAAGTAGGAGATGAGAATATAAATTTTATTGTATGAATCCTGATTACATCACAGGACATACATGTACCTGAACATTTGTTTGTTGTTGTGTTTGTATGGATACAATTCATGGCGTGTTTCATATTAGATAAGCACTTTATTCATTTTCCTCTGTCCTCGGAACTATATATTTTCAGCATCTCACTCGGTTTTAGATTGGTGCGACTACTCATGTTGTCCTGTGTTATTAAGAATTTATATGGAGCGGAAGGACACTACACAGTTATGTGATCTCATCAACAAGACCATATAAATGTACATGAATTACAGGTACTCCGTATTTGAAGTTTCTACAGGATGCACATCACTTCCTCCATCGATTTATCGTAATTGGTCAGTTAGTATGAACTGGAACATTATGAAATGTTGTTCGCTCTTCCCATTCAAACCATCCATACTCAGGATGAGTACATTTCCTGTTTGGTCTGTGTATCCTTCCACCTTCCAATGATCCGTATGAAACTTTCTATGGTTGTCAGCATAATAACAACCTGCACTAGAGTACATAGGTCATTCGACTTGCTTTTGTCATTCCACTGCAGGTACATAAAATTTTACTACTCATTTCAGAAGCATCATTGACGCGTATCATCGTCATCATAGTTATCTCATGTCCATGTTATCCATGTTCCTTCGTGTTGGAACAAATATCCCATAGCTCTCAATATACTGCGGTATAATTAAACAAACTAGAATTGACATTTCCATGCGAATAGTTTACTTTTATATCGCATAAAATAAATTTTAATATATTGATACTTTTAACTCTAAGAGATTTCCATTAACAAGGCAAGACGTTAAACTAAGATGAAATTTTGAAGTAAATTTTAAATATGATACTAATAATAATAATTAAAAGTATTTATGTACATAAAAAATAGAATTTTAGCTACATTATTTGGAAACGACCAGAGGGAAATTACTGTCGTGATAAGTGAATATCTCCCTGTTTTTTGCACCCGCATATTAAACCATGAAAATAACCTCGAACAATCCTGTGTCCTGAATTAGAGAAAGATTAAGGAAACTTAAATATCTGACTTAGAGTTGAGCTTGTTTCTGGGAGCATTCCAAATGGAATAGACCCAGAAAATCTGCTAGCTTGTTAGACAAAACCGTTCGTTTACATAATATAACGAGAAACTCAATATACAATACTGGTATCTTATTCGATTTCGGAAGGTTTTCCCATTTTCGGAGGAAAATTGCATCATTATCAAGTTGATTACGTGAACCAAATGACTACCAAGGGAATGATACTCATATTTGGCTGGTAGGATTATCTGATTGATATTTTTAGATATGGTTTTGGTAGTATTATTGTGGTGATATGGAATTTTATTTGTTTGTTCCTTATTCGAGTACTGGGAAATGTTATTTCACTGACATGCTAATAGCATATTCACGCCAGTTTGCGCTTCCTGGTGAGGGGATTTTGGTAAAATTTAGGAAGCTTTAGTTCCTCTAAACTGAATAAATCCGTATGAATATGCCGATTAATATTTCCTTAGCTTGGACCCATAGACGTGTTGCAGGTAGCTCGGGCTCTTCATAAAATAATGCTTTTGTTGATTTACGCTTCCTTACATTTAATAAAATGAGATAACTAGTAGATAACTAGCTTGAATACTTAACCACGCCAATCAAAATAAATTTAACACTTTGTATCTTGAAAAACAACGCTTATTACAGCAGCAGTTTTCCAATGTACATAGTACTCGTATAATAGAATACCTATAGGTGAAGATGAAGAATTCGCAAGATTTAAGCTTATCAGTTATAGTTTATCTCGTTATTATAATATAAAGGGAAGTTTAACTTCTCATATATGAATAAAATATTTGTCGTGTAGGAAAATTCCTTTTATTTCCTACTATCATATAGGCTTACATACATTCAAGAAAAAGCTTCGTTTCGTTTGGTTATGAATAGTAACAGATATTGGGCTATAATTCAATAAATATGCCAAGCCAACCCATATTTTATCGTGACACATAAAGGAGATTTCCTTTTGTCCACTGGTGTCCAAAATTATCATTCCAGAATGATGCTATTCAAAGTTCAGACGATATTCTTTGTAATATGTATATCCTTCCAACCATTTGCATTTTTCTTCTTCAACTTGGTAAAAAAAGGATCCATAATTTGGGTTCATTTCATATTCAATTTATCAGATATCACTAGTCTATAAAACTCAGACGTTGAAGGAATAGGATATAAATAACAATTGTCCCTTTAGCTTTCTACAAGAAAATATTTTTCCTTTAAGCTCACGACAGGACGTGTAGATTATGGTGCTTTATGGTGGGTCATAAAGGACACATCTTAAATATCCTGGCGATCCTTCAAAGATTTGGTTTAATACATTTTCTTTCTTTCCGTGATAAATTTCATTTCTTGCCACATTTAGATAAGAGGTAAGTCTTAAATGTTGTATTGTGGTAACCCATAATGTAACTGCTGTCAATTATATATATTTTTAAAAAAAATTTTAAAGGATAATCACATAAATTATCGAATAGAAAAACAAAATTACCACGTGAAAGATCTCGTGTTTCAATTTCCCCCTTCAGGTATCCATTTGGGACTCCTTTATTAAATTTACAAGCGAATCCTTGAAATGTTAAAGTTAATTTACGATTGTCCATTTTCAGCATGGGACACTAAACAGCAAGAATGAGGGTAAATTTTTAATTAAGGGTCTTCTTTATAGCTCTATTTTTTGTGTTTTTACTCCTTCAGTTGTAGTATTATTCACGGCTACGTTCATGTTTTCCTTAAGGAATACACGATTTGTACAACGGCTGAGTGGACATTTAGAACAAAAGGAATATATCGGAACGAGGGAAAAGAATACGAAAAACAACTCGTTTTGAGAATGGAGAAGAAAATTAACTGAAAATATTTTTTTATCCAACAATCCTTAATACAACGGACTTGTACTAGCAAGGATGTGAATTTTGAGTAAATTAATTTCACTTCTTTTGTCTCTGAATGGATAAGAAAGGGAAGTTTGTCGTTTCTTGAATTTGATATAGAATATCCTTTTTGTCGCGTTTGCATTGCTAAAGGATATCTTAGCACATTGTATAATATTAACGTTGAACGGTGTTTGACTATGCAGCAGCAACACTATCTGTTACCTAGAACGGGGATAAAATGATAAAAGAATATCCTTTTTGATGAATTCAATGGATAAATGGCATTAATAGTGAAAGGACAAAAATTGTCCCTTTTGCTATTTTTTTCTTCCTTCTGTGAATCATATATTGGAATCCTTAAGCTACATATTTGAAATTGTACAGACTATGCTGCAATCTGTAAGAAACAAGACCAGTGTGCAAGCATTTCTTTTCAGCTAGATGGGGAAGAAGGAAACGAAGGCAAGAAATTGAAGGATAACTTTTCAAATGATTCCAATATCACATCAGAATCTCTTCATATTTACATCCGTGTACCTTATTTAGAAGAAATTTATTCCAACAACTGCATAACATGGATAGGATCCTTCATTCTAAAGGATGCCTTGAGGGTACAACTAAAAGTTGAGAGAAGAAGATGATGACGATTGCTTTGAAGATGGTGGTAAGGAAATGGAAATATTTCGAATTATTCGAATTGAATGTCTGCTCAGGCAGCCGTTGTGATAAATCATAGAATTTCGATTTTGAGGGAAACCAACGTTGAGCCAATTTGCAAATTCCATTTGGATATAATATCATAGCCACACCGGGTGTCTATAAAGCGATTCGGGAACAAACCATGAGTGAAAACTAAATGTCTAGTTGATATAAAAAGTAATTTTTGTTTTTGTACTTTTTTAACAGGACGAATTTCAGGCAGGATATTTCAGAAAGGTATGCAGTGCAATTCTACGGTTGGTTTGGTTTGGTTGCTTCTCTCGGCTCGATGGTTACTTGCTGTTCTGACTGGTTCCTTTTTGGTGGCAATGGTTCATAGCATTATTAACAAAATTGGGTTTGAGCTAGGCGGGTGTTCCTATCATGGTGCAAATTTGATGTAATTCTGCACTTCAGGAACATTTGTTAGAGATTACATAAATGCATTGGAAAGGAAGGATATTGGCAATGCTACAATAGTTGTAAATTTGAATTGATTTTTTATTTCTCAACTTTGCAACGAATACCTATTTCAGGTAAATTTGGAGAAACTTTCCTGGTAAATGTGGGATTGGCATATCAGTGCTTGGTGAAGTGTGCAATTTGGATTCTTTTTCACAAATTTTATTTATAGTGTGACTTCATATGTACGAAATGATAATTGTATACTTCCTTCGAAATCAGTTGAAGAAAATTTTCTCAAAATTTGAACTTAAAATCATCAAAAAATTCAAATAATCCCTGAAAATCAGTGTACCATTAAATTTCAATGAAAACAGGGTTAATCACTTTCTGAGAGGTGAATGTTCCTCTTATAATGAGAAACTTTTCAATTTACCCGAGTGCCTTAAAATTGCGAATTTTCAGTTAAATTTCCAGAAGTCCTCTCGCAGGAAAAAAGGAAGCAAATTTTCCAACCAGGATTTAATTCTGAAAGTACCATTGAAGGACTTGCACCGCATGATTTTGATGGTACATTTTAATACTTTCAAGCTAAAATTAAGGATATTAAGGAAAAGAGATAAAAATTATTCACATCAGCAAGCACAGAAATTTTCTGAATTATTTCAGTCATCGTTTCGTTCTTTTCGATAAAATGGTGAAGTTTTTATATACAAATTGCTGACAAAGAAACCCTTAAAAATTATGATCCGTTGGAGGAAAAGAAGGGAAACAACGTTTTCTTAAAGATAACGTAAAAATTTGCCTAATTTCGATGATATAAAATAAATATGAACTCGATATCATGTGTATCATACAACATTATAAAATGAGGAAACTAAAGAACTTCGATCCTTTACGAAAACTCAAATTTAACAAGAACATTTTCTTCGGTGGAACTCCTGTTTCCTATCTTTCTCCTTCGTCTTTTCGTTCTCAGATGTTTTTCGATCCTTTAATACCCATGTCATTTGGTATGCATGTAAAATACAATACATTAAGGACTCGAAGTGAACAACCTTACTTACTAAGTGAACACTTCATAAATCGAATTGTCTCGTCCTTGCTGATCTTTCTCTGTTTCATGTTATGAATTTTGCATAACACAAGATTATGAGTCCTTAGTGGTAGTAAGAATTTTATATTGAATTGAAAAATGTAATTTCTGTTATGTGTGTAAAACATTAAGCAAACACAAATTGCACCTGAATAAAATATATTCGAAGAAGACAAGTGTATTTTGAAAACGAAATAAAATTAGTTTTAGTGTAACAAAATCCCTTGGAGGAATCTAACCTCAATTCCTGTTTAAACTATATTATTTATTCAACATTTACATCTTTGACAAAAACTCAAAAACACTAAATTTGAAATGCTATTTAAATGTTTTGCAACAGTTCAAACATTTGTGTTGTAAATTGAAAAACTTTTTAATGCAAATGACATTAAGGATGTGCCAAATACAAGTAGAACAACATCCTCTTAGATGGAAGGAAGTAAATTCAGTTCTCCTTACTTCGGTCAAAGAGAATCAAAATCAAAATTAAATTACAAACACTTCAACCATCGAATAATGGAATGCAAATAATTCACTTCTGTTCAAGTATTTCACGAACAAAAATATCAAGTAGTCTATGAAAATCCATTAAAACTTTCATAAAGTCTCAAGATAAGATTCAAGATGATATTGAAGGCCCTTAATGTCCATACATAAATTATTAAAAGTTTTTATTTGATTTAGAATCAAATAATCATTCTGGCATAAGTTGTAACAAATTTAAATTAACAATAATAAAAAGAAGAGAAATTAATAACACTTGCAAGTATCCTGAAATCTAGCGCATACAAGAAAATGCAAGTAATGCTACATCAGCATCAGTATGCAGAAAAATATGTAATAGATATATGGAAAAAGTTCAAAAAAAAATTCACCAAATATCCTTTTCGAAATCCTTAACCATGCACAATCAGCATAATTTTTTCTTCCATAAGAACCTGAACATTCCTATAAAATTTCCACATAATATGGATACATGAATGTACAACAATTCATCATTGGTTACATCCTTGTCTGCTTATTACATTTTGTAGTCTATTTAAATAACCTGGTGCTTGGTAAGAAAGGACCATAGACCTGATATAGATAACCGACGAACTAGTGAAAATCATCATTCACACGCAAAACATATTCTACTAAAAGTTACAGGATCCAATGTGATTCCAACCAATGGTGGATCAAAGTAAGGAAAAAAAGGATTCGTTAGTTCAACAGACCGACACATGGTCCTGGTTCCCACAGTAGCTTAATGGCTTCCAACATTTTTTTATCAGTGTGTGTGTTAGTTTTTCACATTTTCCTTGTCAGTTGTTGATAGTCTATAGCCTTCAGTAGTCTATAGTAATGTTAGTTTTTATACCCTTTGTTCTCTTATCCTTTTAACAGTTTTTCCTTCATTTTACCATTATTTGGATTTCTATGTGAAACCAGAAAATGTGAAAAAGGACTTTTATTCCTCTACGTTTAGGTTTCGGGGTCCAACTATCTCCAGTGTCTGATTTATATTTCCGCTAGATCTGGTTTGAACGGAAGACTATGAGAGCTGAGCATATTCCCATATGAATGAAGTGAAAAGGGCAAACATAAGTTATCAAATAGGAAGTGAATTCATTCTGCTGTTGTATTTTCTATAGTAGTTTCTGTACCACCAGCAAGGACCTTCAGATATAATTTATACACTATACTACTGCTGATATAACTAAGCACAAAATTATCCTTTACAAAAGGACAACATTTCCTCGGTGAAAGAGATTAACTGAATGTGGTGGTCTGAGTTGATTTGGATACATGACAATGTTAAGGTACAAAGTGTATGAATATCCTTTCGTCCTTGATGTTACTTACTCTCAACTTTCGATTTGTTATGCAGACCAGGATAGTTGTGGGATTTCATGAATAATTTATTTATCTTTTGAGCAATATGCACTTATCATAAATACGTCAGGACGCCACCAGTGGTGATTTGTTTCAACAGCAAGGATATATGTATGTAGAATTCAGCAATTCCAGCCAGTATTCTCCAGAGCAACGTTTCTGTAATTGATAAGGGATCACATACGACTGGTCCATTGATTCAATCATGTTGGATATAAAGTTGACGGAACTGTCCATGATTACCTCAAAAATAATTCGAATATACTTATATTGCAATGGGAATGGGAATGAGATCATAAATCCTATCAAAAGACAAAAAGGTTCACTTATAAATAATGAAATATCAAAAAATATAAAAGACAAGTTCGAAGTAAATTTCCAATCATCCCTGAATGTCTGTTCTAGACATTTCAGTCATTTTCCATTTCTGTAATTACAATTCCAATCAAGGGATATTCTTTTGGGATCCAGATGTTTTATGGGCATCAAACGCAGGATATTCAGTAGAAGAATATAAATAATCACAGTCAAGACGTCATAGCATTCTTAAGGAGGACACAATGAAATGAAAACAATAAAGAAAGACGACTGTTCTGTTTTCCACTGTTTTTCATTGGCTTTTCTTCGTTACATAGGAAAAAATAAGAAAATGTCTACCATTGAATCAATATATTTTCCCCGATTGTTTTTCTGTCATTTTCCAATCGAAGGTTTTTCTCATGTTGATTCCATTGACACTGTCAATATCCATCGATCTTTTGAAAGGATTTTCTCCAATTCATTCGTTTTCCATTTTCTTCTATGAAATATGATTTTGTTTCTTTATTTTTTCTTAGCTTTGACTTTCTGAAAATGTCTTGAAGAATTAAATTTTCTTTTTCCAAGAACTTTAGTTCAGCGGATTAGAAGTGATTCCAGATTCTAAAAGCTTTCTCAAAAATCATCATCTTCCCACCTGAATTGAAAATCGTTTCCTTGGAAATTCCATTTTCCCGATAAGCCCATTCCAGTATGATACAGGGGATGAAGGCCCCATGTGTGTCAGAAACTTCATTTCTTTTGAGGGCAAATGGATTCGAACGTCGCACCATGGAATGTCCATTAATGCGAATTAAATTCTTACGACACATTTCCCTTATCCTTCTTCGTTGGCTTATCATTCTATTTAGATAACACCTAATTTTTTCGAGTCTACACCTGCTCCCAGATTTCATAGACATTTTTTATGGGGTTTTTGTAAAATCTCTTGAACGAAATGGAATTGTAGCAACAGTTGATGTCAGATGCTAGATGAAGCGTATGTTAAATGTCACAGGATTTTTGTTATCCTTAAAGTACATGTTCTGAAGACTTTCCAACTTTCGTAATATATTGAACAGATCCTTCTCAAAAGATGAAACTTCCAAATCTGTAATTCGTAATTATTTCCTTAAAAATCTTTTAATTAGATTCATCAGTAGCGAAAGCTGTTTATATTCTTTTCGTGTTATCATCTGCCTTTACTACTACAATACAGCATTAGTCCAGATTCCTCCATATCTTCACGTACAAAAACACGTTCCCGAATTAGGATATTCCTTCCTATCCCCATTCAGCTTATAATAGTAGATAGATATTCACAATTCAGAAATCTTTCATAACACAATAACTTTCACTTTTGGTGGAATAAGCACCATAATCTGGTGTTTTTCGTAGAGTTTAAGGGGTAAGTGAGATTATTACATATCTCTAGAGGGTTGAGACGAACGAGTTAGATGATTGTTTGGTATTTGCCAACATTATTTCGTGCTTGTTCATTCCCCACAAGAAGGTCTCATTAAATGTGCAAAGGCCACTTGTTGACTTGTCTGAGTTCTGTGTTTATGCCTTCACTTTACTAATTTTAGCCGTTGGGGGTATTTTAACTCTCACCACTTAAAGAAAATATTACACTGTTTATTATGTTTACAGCTCACTCTCTCAGTTTGTCTTGTTGAAAATACTCGAGGCACTTCTACAAAAGACAAGAGAAAGTAATAACGAGAATGGTGTGATTAAAATTAAAGTGATTTAATTATATTTGTAAGAAACACTTGTACATTTAACTAACTGAGTAAGGATCAACGTTTAATTACAAAGTTGTTTACCACTTACATCATTCTGTTTGTGATATTTGTAAAATTTCCTTATTTTACTGTAAAAGTCCATCTGTGGTCTTTCATAAAGCTCACTTTGACTGAACATTAATCTCTTCCAAGGTTTTGTCTAATTTCTCCCACACTAGAAACAAAAACATCCTTATCTGTCATATCTGATTACCACAGGATATTCAGCACACTTTTGACAGGTTTTTTGATCTTAACATCTTTTAACTTTTACCGCCATGTATCACTCATTGTCAAAAGTCGGAAAGGAAGATGATTGTCAAGTACCAACTTCCTTACTGTACCCTTTTCCTTTCAAATTAAAGTAATTTTACGAACATTTTACCCACATCACGTAACAAGTTCTTTTTTCTTACAAACCATTGGAAATCACTCATGCAGATGAAACACTTGCCGTAGAACGACAGCAAAGATACGAACTTAAAGAATAGAACCTTCCATAGAATCACGACGGGATTCATTAAGGGTTTCCTTATATGCACGAACAATTTAATTCTTCCATTCGGCAAAAGGATTAAAGTAACCATGAAATGTGAAACCAGAGATTCTGCTTCAAAAATACAATTCATATTGTCAGTTTTCCAGTTTTCAGTATCGATCTAAGAGATATCCGCATTATCGCACCGTTCTTAACTCTATTGTTCCTTTTATCCTTTATCCTGAATCCTGAATGCATTCACAATTGTTGCAGGACGAATCACTTGGAAGAGCGCCCGCCACAATGCATACTCTGCTCACGGAAACAGTAAATCACTAGTTCACACCGTCATTCCTTATACGCAGTAACATTCAATTCCGTCCATCCGTCAAACCTCAATCTCGTTTTCCACTCAAAGCATTTTTCAAGGATCTGATTTTCACTTTGAAGGGTGGCTGTCTCCAGATTCATTTCATAAATGCATTCCCAACAGAATGACTGCAAGGGATGAAAATGCATGAAAGTAGAACTGAAATGACGGAAGACGACTTGTAGACCGACAGACCCAACAAATCCTGCCATACCCGGCACACCCGCCAGGCAGGGAATGAAAATACAATAAAATAAAAGAGAAATCTGTTGACAACCTGACGACTGTGAAGTCTTTAAAGAATTCATGAGGTTTTGACACAAAAGGTAGAACCAGCAATGGAATGATGTTTTTGAATAATTACGTATAGCCAACCCTTCGTAACGGCTGATTCTAAGGGATGAGCTTGGAGAATTGAATGAAATCTTCTTCTATATCTTTTATTTTTCCCTGGCCAGGTTCATTGTTTTCACTTAAAGAAAAAGTGTTGTCTCTTGTCTTTGGAGTCCTTCGAAGATCTCATGACGAGGAAAAAGTTATCAGGATAAAAGCTTTCACCCCTCGTTGTGAAATTTTTTTAACAAGAATTTTATGAAATGCCTTCGTATTTTATAAATTTATGTACGTAGACGTTTGATTACAGTAAATTTTCTTCATTCTATAATCATAGATTACTAATACCTTTGAGATGTTTTCCACAAAATCTTAAGGCAAAATACAAAGCAAAAATAAGCTTGATTTTGAGTAGTTCCTCCAGCCACTTTTATTTTTGAGTCAATTTCATGACTCCCTGGAAGGACATTCAGTATCGATAAATTGCAAATAGTGAGTCCTCAAGACATTTCTTTCCATTAAAAAGTCCTTGATCAAACTTACAAGTTGGTGGAGTCTAGACATTAAAATAAATTAACTTAAACGCATTGTGACTCTGACTAAATGGTAATTGAAATTTGAACCAAGTTAATTAATGTGAAAAGTTCCTTGTCTCAGGGCAATAAACAAGGGAACATCAGTAAGTCATAGACTTTTGGTTTTATGTAAGCAGCTTAGAAGTAGAGAAAGTTGTATGCAGTAGCAGTTTCCATGGTATAAAATGTGGAAAATTATTGAAATTGTGAATTCATATAAAGTCAATTCAAGATTCAAATTAAGTTCATTGGGGCGACTTAAACGATTCCTGTAAAATTTTTCTCCTGATGGAATTTTCTTGAGATTCATTTAATTTTTCACAGCAAAAAATAAATTACGAATGTTCGTTTAACAATTTCTGCGGAAAATGCTACCAATTAAGGATTATTGAGGTTATTACGTTATTACCATCATTAGGGGGAAAGCTCAGTTCTTACATTGAAAAAAGAAGACAGTTATTGATTTTTGAATATGTACACTACGAAGAAATTTAAAGCTGCGCCGGAAATCATTTGATATTCAAAATACATTTAGAATGGTTTGTTTCAATTTTGTTTTATAAAATATTTGTTCCGTGCTTCCCTGGTACTTAATTGTAATTCTTGTCAGTTTTCATATGAAAGGATATAATTATGTTTGGCCCATCAATTGACACATTGACATACTTATCGTGTTAGAACCATTCAAAAATTTATACTTTCCTAGAAGTCATCAATTCACCCTCTTTACAGCACCCACTGTAAATCGCATCAGTATGACATTTATTTCATCTTTATGCAACGAACAGTTCCCAGGATAACCATTACCTTCGCATGCAATTTCCTTTCTCGTTGCAATATTATTGCATATCCTTAAATTTATGGCCTGTGTTGAGGGTGCATGTAGTTTAATATAACATACAGGTGTTATCTGCTTGCTATTATACATGCACTTGATTATATATGACTGGTGATAACACAAGAGTGTCATTTTCCACGTACGAATGTACAACATCCAGTGTTACATGCAACATGTTCAGGTGCTTGAATATAACACAGAGTCGATACAGGAGCCTTTAGGCTGTTCAGATTAAATTCCCCTAAATTACGAGTATATAGGGCTTTCATACAACGATCTGTTTTTTTCCGAGTATTGTTCCTTTTTTGGTTCTGTTGAAAAATTACTTTTAACGCAATGAAATCGAACAATATCGGATGCGTTTATTATCTGCAGAGTTTTATTATTTTCAAGTAATAAAACTCGATAAAACAATTTTATTTTCCAAATTAAGGAGGTTTGGCATTTAATAGCCACCATTCAATACGAATTAAAACATTTCACATGTTTGGGGTGGCAGTTTAAAATGATTTTCATATACAGAATTACATACTTAATTGTGAAACATGATGGAAAAATTAATAACCATACAAACGATATAACTTTCACATTAAATTAATATCAGGGTGATATAAAACCGTCGCTTGTATAGGTATATGATTTTCATGTAGTTTGTCATTTGATTAAATGGAAATCTACGGAAGGACATTTTTAAAGGATTACCTTGATGAAAAATCGAGTTCCGCTTGATTCAGAAAAGTATTTCAAATGTCCTAGTTAGAAGTATTTAATTCAAATTTCAAGTAGATGAATTTTAAATTCTGAGAGAAAATTAAATCCTTCTACCCTTTATATTATCAGCAGCCCGTTTCGGCAGGAAAAGTCCAAGAAGAAGAAGACAGTTTCGACTGAAGATTCACCGTAAAATTTTAATGAAATTTCATTATCCTGCAATCCTATAAAATAAAACCCAGAGAAGTTCTCCTTGCGCTAAGGCCTCTCAGAAACGTAAAATCAATGAGGGAAGTTCATTAACACTGCAATTGAAACAAAAGCCTGTCTGTGTAGGAAGAAAGCTTCCATCATTCCATAGAACTATAAAGCATGATGAATGCACTGGTATCCTTGATGGTAGCTGAAGCTGAACTGAAGCTGCAGAATGAGATCCATCGAAATCAGGACCACAAGTAATCCGGCATCGCGTGGCTTTACTTTTTTATTGTCATTCAAAATGTTCACTATGAATGGGGACTGTCAAAGTGTAATACAAAACAAAAAGCAAGGATTCACATTTTTCGCTTGTTGAAAAAGGGTGGTAAATTAAAATACAATAAAAAACATTTGAACTTGTTTCCCAGGGTAGTTATGTGTCACATCCCCTAGTGTATTCGAACAATAGAAATAGAATCATAAAATTTCCGCTATATACCTACTACATATTTCTAAGCTGATGCGACATTAAGTGGCGCTTTGTATGACATGAAAACAATACCTCAAAGCTTGTCAGGATACTGGCAGATAAGATGTGACAGACAAGTTCTTAGTACTTTATAGACAATGTATCCTCTTGAAATGTTAGCTGTTCCACCAAGGGAAGATGTATTATCTCTCTTTCCGTTGATAATGGATGGTGAAAAATAAAATGAAAGCAAATCTTAAAAAGGATATTCGTTCTTTTTTCTTCAATATTCACTATCTTCAAGGAGTTGAGCAAAATCTCGTTATCCTCTTTGGGATAACCCAAGGTAGAAAATACTTTTTTACTGGAAAACGCAAAAATGTCGTATAAGAGCTAATAAGAGCAATATCGATCGCTTAAGGGCGGCAATTAACATTATATTTTGTGCTAATGATATAAGGCATCATATATCGTTGTTGTCGGCTTTTGGGTCTCAGATGGAGATTTAATTGATATTTAAAAAGTAATTTAAAGTCATCAAGATACAAAAGATTAAACTTTTTCATCAGATTTGGTGACAAAAAGTGTCACGAGGATAAGTTAAAGGTTTTTCTGGAATCCTTCATTTCTGACACTTGTGAGAGCGTTTTGGATATAAAAAGGATTTCTCTGAATAATCTTTAAGATGTTCATACAGTTTTAGTTTCATGAAATATTATAAGCTATTTAATGAAATCTTACTACTTACTTAATAAAGAGGCAACAAGATATACCTCATCTGGACCCCAAGGCAATGAAAGAGCTAGTATGTTGACTAAAATAGGCTCAAAGGAACCACCGATAAGTCCAGAACCTTTCGGCGGATACTCGTTAAAGCGTATCAAAGCAGAAATAGAATAGTGGGAACACAGGTTGAAATCCTTCTGCTGGACTTGCAGTACTGCGAGGAGAACAAACTTCTATTCTCAGCAGAAATGAACTTAGACAGCTAGTTGTAATCACTACATGCCAACATCATGTTAATAACCATCTAAAGAAGATGTGTAAGGTGGGCAATGATTCCTGCAGATTCTGCAACGAGGACAAAGAATTCATCAATTTTTGATAGAATGTGAAGTGCTATCACAGGAAAGATCAAGATCGCTCGGTAAAGGAGCACCAACACACGAGGATCTTAAAAATCCAGATCCAAGATCACTAATCGCGTACTTCAAAGCACTGACCCCGTGTTAATAATAATAAAATCTTAATGCCAGTTATTTTTGAATGCTTTCAAGGTACAGAAAGTTTAAAATGTTTTTCTACTGTTAAATTGTGGCTTTTGAATTATGCACATAATTAAATAGAAAACAGAAAACGCTTCCATTGGAAAAATAAAAATAAATTACAACCAAACTTGACCTGATCGAACATTTTAATATTTGAAAAGACCAATAGTCACAGTCAGGTTTTATTTGTTATTACTATTAAAACTAACAATAATAATTTGCTAGATAAAATGTGTTCGTTCCATTAGCTGTTAATAGTTCATGTGAACAAATACAAACACATTAATTCGATAAACGAATCGCATAAATAAATAGTTCCTAATAAAATCAACTACAGAGCCAAATCAGTTGATAAATTGAAAATAATTTCGAACAACCCAACATCCTCGATAAGAGCTCTAAAATGTTATCAACCTTTCACTGGTGTTTGTTTGTATGCGTTTCGAGGATGCAGGGTTTTCATACAATTAATGTATTGATTAAAAACAGAAAATTTATTTGTCAATTTAAGTGCAATGAGTTAAATTTTCATGCAAATTGATGTGTTTTTTTCTCATTTAAACCATTTCACCAAAACTCGAATACTTCATATTAAGTTGTTCCAAACTCTTTAGCAATCCCAAACTCAAACTGAATTCTTCCGCTCAATCACGTCTCCTACTAAACCGTAAAATGAGCCCAAAATTAAATGCCATTAACATATTGGAACGTAATCAATTCAATTGGTCTGTAGACACGGATTTGTTGGATCAATTATATAAATGAAATGTATTTATTTTATTTTTTGTTAATTCCATCAAATCACGTCCGTTCATTTAACTGTTGGTGTTTTGCTTGATTTCTGTTGTTTGATTTAAATTATAGCGCTAATTTGGTGTCATGCATTGTCATGTAAAAGTAATGTTCATTAATCCTGACATTAAAACTATAAATAAAATTGATAGAAACTTCTATGAGATATCCGATACTAAATAACGACAGGTTTAATTAGCTTCATACATAAATTTCTCTAAAAGCTTCAAAACCAGTTGGAAACCGCAACTCTTCCAATATATGTGCACATTGATAAGAGGATATCGTATAGAACTCAAACCACAAAGAACCATTGAGAATTTCTAGTTTGGAAGACGAATAGATCTTATGGAATATTTAGTTACGCAATCATTATATTCCTTAGGTATATATAGAGTTGCTTTAGAAGGTAACAGGATTCATTATAAGGATATGCATTTGAAGGATATACTTTACGTAAATCGAAATGCATCTGATTACGTTTATCTGTTTTCAAAGTTTATAGGTGACTTTCCAAAAATCTAAAAGCTTTTTCAAAAGGTGAACTATGTATGTATATATTCAATTCAATTAATTAGGTTAATCTTAAAAGCAAATTCTATAGCAAAGGATATTCTCGGTAGAACTAACAGACCAAAAGCAGATTTATATCCTTTTATTCAAGTTTATCCATTCTGCCAGGTTTCGGTATTGCATTAGTCGATGTTTATTTAAGGACTCTCGTCCATGTTACCTTCAAAACTCATACACATGCTAAGCACTTAAGGTGATTACATTACGTATTACTCTTTTATGCTGCCTAATCCATTACTCTAACATACACAACATTTGCCCTCTCGCACATATATGTATGTAGACCACAGAAATCAGGCTTTCAACATATAAGACGTATCCTGGAAATTGAATTGAATTGAATCCGTGTGAATTTCAAAGTTAATTAAATAAATGCACTGTACATATATAAACGAAACACTTTAATACAAATGGGTCCTGTTATTCAAATGTCCTGATTCTATACTCCAAGTTCAAGAAAATAAAAAGCCTCGTATAGATTAAAAGGAATGGTTCTGTTGTTAGTTCTTTTTAACTCGAAACCTCTATTCCGTATGTTGAACTAAATTTAAAAGCAATATACAAGTCAGTAATAATCAGAACTCCTTATAGTTTTCTACATCGCTAATGCCCCAATCAATCGACAATAACAAATCAGAAAGAGAATGTCAAAGAAAAAGAGATAAAAAAAGGATGACTTACGGACACAACTGAGCTTAATACTGAAGAAACATTGCAAACAGACCTAGCGTATTCAGAAATTAATAGATATGACTTTATGTGACACACACACATTTGCTAATATTCGTGATACCAAGAGACAAGCAGATAAACATGATTCGTATGTATTTTAGAACATCTAGATATTGTTAATGGAAATTATTCAAATAACGTAATTGAACCACAAAAGGAATTCAATCTCTCGATTGCAAAGTTCGAACTAATTCGATTTAACTAGAACTACAAACCGCAGTGATGTCACAACCGCAATATGAACAGAATTCAAAATTTTGTTTGATATTCCCAGTTGGGTTATACCCATTTCATTTGTGAGTTTCAGGTGAGTTGAATAGATTGACAAATTATAGATGGCAAATATGATATTCGATTTTCTGGTTATGTGTATTTTAGTATTAAAAGCAAATAACTATTTTGTGAATACGACAATCTAAATTATATCTCTATAACGTGTTTGAAATGATTTTAAACTGATAATATAACATGAGTTCAATGACCAAATTTTGCAAAATTAAATGCTCACAACAACGTTGAATGCTTAAAGTGTCCCTTTTGAACTTTTCATTACCAGTTAAATAGTTCAACAGAAATGTTCAATGATGATTACTTCATTCAGTATTGTACAGTGCTTTATAATTGAAGTTCTGTGTTTTTGAAAACTCATTGTTATATATAAAATAGTTTTTTAATTAAGCTTACAGACGATGAAAAAACCCCATAGTATCATCATTTGATGATAAGTCTTTTGTATATTTGACAGACGAACGAAATATTGTATAAGAGTGGAGTATCCTTATCATCATTCTAATCCGAACTACCTCTTTTAAATCGTTTTTAAATCTACGAGAACAACCAAAGCTGAATATGTGAGAGGCGAGAACTAACCAAATGATTCATTGATTGGCTGCGAACTAGTTCCTGAAATCGTACACTACCCAATTTTAATTGGATTAAATTTGTTGCTTTGTGTAACCTATATTAAAACTAATTGCCACATTTACATCAAAGATTATGAAGAAATACCTCGGTGGGAATTACGAATTATTTGACATCGTGATTCACATGTCAAAGCAAATCATTCCTTTTATGGGGATGAGTTGCATAAAAGCGATTTAGATCTATTCGACCATTAATTGGACTTCACATTAAGCACTCAATGCCTTGCATATCCAATTCACCAGACTATCAAAGCAATGATTAGAATTTGTTTGAGCCACAACTTCTGAAACAAGTCAAAAGTCCTTCTGAAACAGAACAAATTTATGTCTTTCTGTCTCGTTGAGTAGTTCACTCATAATTGTCAGAGTTTCCATGCCAATAATTCTGAGTAAATTGCCATTTCATAAAAGTAACGAATTCCCTAGTTCCATGTCGTTACCCACTGAAATTGGAATTCTAATTAGCAGATTGTGGGAAAGAATAAAGGGAATGGTTTCACAATTCCTGGTTATCAGTAAGAGCGCAATAGACTTCTGACACAAGTCATTCCATCCCCTTGAGGTGGTATACATAAGCATCTATTAATACAAAAAGCTACATTCATTACAGAATCCAAATGTAGAAACTACCCACTCCCATTGGTAACACAGTATCCTTGATATGATTTTAGTTAAAGCAAAAGTCTGCCTGGATAGCAACCTCACGTGTGTTGTAGCATTTCCCACAACAAATACTAAATGACGTCTATCTTATATACTGAGCTTATTATAACCCATTAGTCTTACCCCTGGGGGTTGGGAATTAAATGAGGTGCGAACCCGTTACGATGACAGCTCAATTTATTTCACTTATTGTTTGCAGTGGTATTACAGACGCACTCAGTTTATTTCGTCCATGAACCTCGACTAGTAAACCCTCGCACTCCCCACACAGGGTAAACTGAAGCTTTCATCCCATTGCGGAATAAATAAGCTTTAGCTTTCCAGGATTTCGTCCTTCTTCCTCTTCTACAATTTTTCTACTTTGATGCAGCATAAAAAGTTGTTTTCCTGTATTTTCCTTGATATCCTGCTCGACAATGAGGTTCATTTGTTATTTCTTATTTTATTTCGAGCTTGGAATTTGTTTTTCTTCTACGAAAGGCTTTTTCTGTCCATTCTATCATGACATTCCAAGGACCTGTCCTTCGTAGGGTTTTCAGACTGTATTTTCTTAGGAGATAAACATTCAGATATGATACTTTTGTTATATTTCTTTGCGGTTTCTCAAAGCGATTTTGAGTAAAAGTTATTAACATAGAATTTTTCTTATTATTTCCACAAGAATTTGGCTGGAAATTATTTGCAAGACTATTTCCTTGATTAAAATCCTTTTCATTTATAATTAACAAATGAATGCTTTCTGATTTTTAATTCATCGCTCAATTTTGGTTAAGAGGGAAAATTATTAACAAAAGTACATAGACAAAAATAATTATTTGAATGATTAAACCGAACAAACTATTTTCAAACTTTTGAAGTTTATGGCCGGCAAGTTACACTGATTGACATTTAATTGTAATTAGGGTTTCAGTGTTTGACCCATTTAATGATCACACTCTTGACTAACCCCAACTCAAGTCCATAATATGACAGTTTTATGATATTCATGCTAAAGTGTAGAACCCTAGAGGCTTCAATAAATACGTTAGACTGATAACTACAACAAGTGATTACCCGAGGGAGATTTTCAAATCAATTTCCAGCATTCAAACTTTAGAACAATTGACTTCTAATCGTCTTAACTTATTCGACCTGCTATCAATAGTGTATCCCTATTGGCAGTTTGTTGAATTATCCTGATCATGAAGGAAAACGAATAGCCCGATGTACGTTGTAAATTTCAAACTTGTGCGAACTTACCATATCTAACCTATAAAATACATTCGTATATCCTCATGAGATGCACTACAGTTCTAGATTAGAACGTGCATTTGTACATTGATCGATTTATTGGATAGTTTTTTCTTTTCAATGATATATTCAAGACTCTTGTTACCCATGGGAACCTTGTAATCCTGTAAACTTCTACTCCTGGATGATATATGTAAATTCAATTTTCTTTAGGTAGAGTCAGCTTCTTGACATGGAGTTTACCTATGGGAAGAACAATTGAAAGGTAAATAAAAATTTATCATTGCCTTCACATTTGGTTTTCATCAATTTATACAACTTAGGTGACGTGAGGGTTAGCTAACTTGAAATGTAAATTATGGTTTTGTAAATAAATAATAGATACTAGATTGTTGATGATTTTAGCAATAAATCTCATGTACCTGGTGATTGAATGCTTGGCAACTTGGCGAATTAAATTTAGAAACGTAAAAATTTGTCCAATGTATTAACTCGAAGGATCAGAAGATTTAAAAAATTTTTTACTATCACATGCTGGAAGTAATGAGCTTAAAAGACTCAAATCCAACTAACATCTAGCGTTGTGGAACTGGATAACGAGTGATCCATGAACGAAAATGAATTTAACGCTTTATGCTTTTTATTTTCCAAAAACTTGATTTGGGTGCAAAATGTTTTCTTAAGAACGACTGTGTACATGGAGCTTAAAAGAAGACATTCCACTCATATCTCCAAAAAGGACAAGAATGTAATGCTAAATTAAACATACTCGTATCACAATCCTTTCGGTTCAACTTTCCTGAACCAATATTTGTAGAATTTAGTTAAACTTTGAAAGTGGATCGTATTCCCTAGAAAACATGAGATGCCCTCAAAGGAAGTGCTATCAACTTTTCCAAGCAATTCTTCATGTCCAAAGGTGTCAGCTACCAAATTTGGATTACAAGAAGGACACTATAATATGTGTATGTTTGGTAGGAAGCATTTTGAGATAAACAAGACTTTGCAATCAAGTGATTGCCTCAAACGGATCATACTGCTCCCAAAACATTTGTTTGTTTAGGTCATTTCCTATGTTTTTTGATATAAAGTTTGTTGAACAGCTTTGAGGTGCTTTCATGGTTGAAGGATAAGGAAAATACGTAAAGGAATAAGACACTGGTAAATAACCTAGAACAAAATAGGATGAAACCCTTCAGATGTCGACTAACCAAAAGAAAATTTCAAAATCAATTTATCTTTAAAAGGTTCGAAAAAGGATAAAATTTTCAGGCTTTTCATCACACATTGAAACTTTTTGTATCCTATAAGAATCTCCATGGGCACATTAAACGTATTGCGTTTACGTATGAGACGTTTCGTTTTGTATGTTTGCCATTTGTGTTAAAAGCAGAACCTTACCTACACAACGAGTTGATTTTTCATCCTTTTCCGAATGGTTGGAGCAATCCACCTGCATGGTACATTCGCTTACAACATAGATGTTTTTTGTAAAGTCTTTTTTCTGGTCGGAAGGTTTCATTCTTATATTTACCTTGATCCTTAACAAAAATACAGAAACTGAAACGATTCATTACATTTTAGCTTGTGGTATGTTTCCTTTTTATCAAGGATAACATCAGAAAATGTTAGAAAAAAATAAATGGGCGTTAGACCGAGAACCCCAATTGGAATAGGTCTTCATCAAATGAAGTACACTGTGAGCGGTAAAAGCGCTGTCCTTTCTTTAGTTTCAAATCACGAAAGAAGGGTTATTTTCGTTTTCTTCTCTTCTATGTGTTTCAAAGTGTTAAAGTTCAAATGATACCAGTTGCGTTTTATGAACTTCCTATGGAGTTTGTTTTGTAGCTCATAAATGCAGTAATATAAACCCACGCACCACCCAGTTGTGCTGATTATTTCTAAGGAGTTTTGACATTTTCCCGCTGATTGCTTCCTCTTCGAAAAGATGTTCGTGCTCATTATTCACTTTAGAACTTATCACTTTAGTCCTTTAAAATTAAAGTTCTGAAAGAATTCGATGAGATCACAATACCACATCCTTGCTGAAAGTTTTAAAATATTCAATATAATATAAATTCGCAGACATCGCAAATAAATAAATACCATCATTTCCATTAAATTCGGGATAAATAACATAATGATGAACAATTATTGGCATATGACATCCCAGCATTGGCATCTCAATGTGGGTTTTGCATGAATTCTTTCGTCAATGGTAGGTTTTATTGGAACGATAGAAAATGTTTCGAATTAATTTCATTCACTTGTTATCATATTGAAAGACCTCGTCTCTTGAATTTATTGAGCTTTCATCAATAAAGGACGAAAAGAAAAAGTTAGATAAGGGCAAATGAGGACCAATTCTTTTGTGAAATACTTTCATCGAAAATATAAGCGTCAATGGTATTCAATCATTCGATAAGGAACGTTTCCCAGACATTTCTAGTACATATGACTTTGTCTGTAAAGCCAGAATACGGAAGCTAGGATAGATTGTGTGTAATGTACTTTAAGGAATTTAGGACATACCATAAAACTCCAACACAAACACTCGTTTAGCTTTATCTCGTCCTGGAAAATCCACATACATTTAGATGAACGAAGAGATACTTGTGATTCTACACTTGAACGTCTGGAAATGCTTACAAATTATTTGAAGAATTCAATTGAAATGGAATTTGTAAATTGGCTCAATTTTAATGTCCTCCCGAACGCAAATTGAAATTCTGAGATTTATCACTTTAGCAAGGACGAGCTACTATTCACTATTACATTTCTGGAGTATTTTCATTATCCTTCAACATGATTTCCCTTAACTATTTACAAAATTTGAATCTTTTATTTTGCTTGACTGTTTCCTCTTTGTTCTTGGTAGCCTTTTGGGAAACCTTTTCCACTCAAATTATAACGAAATAGTTTCCATTATTGAAATTAAAAACCTCTTAACGAGATTCTTCGAAATGTCTTTATTGATCACATTCTGTAAATCCATTATCACATTTCTATGAACCCATGTTCAACAGTCATCTCTGATGATGTGACCCTAAGTTACGTAGAAATAAAATTACCATAAATTTGTCAAATCAGGATTACAAGAATTTTGGGCTTCCATTCATTTAACTTGTCTCACAATTCATCAAAATCCTGTTATCGCTTCCAAGAGTTTCTTTCGCAAAGAATAAAGATAATAATCACTAGACTTGAGGTAATAACCCACGATTCTGACATCCATCTTAGCAGAATTATGCATAAGATGAAATTTTTTGCTCTAATTACAGGAAGTACAGAATATTAACTTGAAATTATTTAATTTCACTTAGAAGTTTACTTTAAAACTTTCTCACTTTCTACAGTCATACTTGAATTATGACAACCACCTGTTGCTCAATATCCCCTCAGAAAGAAAACTTTTATCCAAAGGTAAGGTTTTGCTTGTTGGCATTATTAAATTACACTTTCCAAAAGTCACTTAACTTTTCAAAAGTCCCTTAGGTCTGGATGTGTTTAAACTATGGATTATTATTATGAATGAGAATTCACATCACGTTTAACTAATTAAAATACACTTTACGTTTTATGATGATATCCTTGGGGCTTGCACAGGAAGTAAGGAAATGCAGAAAATTCTATGAAATAAATACCAGCACTGGTATAAACAGTAATCAATACATCATTCTTCTGTATGAACTTCAAGAAGATTATCTCATAACTAGACAACACACTTCATTACGTACTCTGTGGGTAGGTTGATTAACTTTACGAGATACATTTTGATTTATTGTGTTAGTTCATAAATCCCACTGCAAACTTCGTAAAAGTTTCACCTTTTAAAGATTTCCCATACATCATAATTTGTAAACTTTTATCTGAAGAAGTATTTTTTTCTTATTAGTCCGTTTTACTTGAAATCACAAGATTTAACAGCATCCATGTACAGGAAAGCAACCATGGATAAGAGTTTTGTATATAATGCATCTTTCGGGTTTAGATCCGAAAGACAAGTAAATCCATGACATAGTAAGCTAATATTCTGATATTATAATTTACGAGGATATAATGTAGTTCCAAATAGCACAAACGTTTGAAAATTGAAAATTCATTTGAATAAAGTACGAAAATACGAAATAAGGAATCAAGGCTTCTTTGAAATTTTGTCTACGTATTTCCCAATATTATGCCAAATCACTAATGTAGGCCGGAGGTTAAAATTTAATTTGCTAGATTTATGGCATCTAAATAAATATTCGTTTTGATACTGTATTTTGTCCACAGTCTCGATTCAATATAAGACATTCAAATAATTGTTATAAGTTTTAATTTGTATTTTTATAATAAAATCAAGAAGATAAATAGAAATTCTACTGATCGAAAAAATGGTGGAATCGAATAAGAAGTCTACTCGTTCCAAGAGTTTCCACTTTAGATATCTTGAGTTGTGTAGAACTAAAAATTACCCCCCATTGACGGATATCAAGGGACGAAATAATAGTGCTGGAGTTCTAGAATTTTTCGGAGATAAATTTAAATTCGATGATTGGCTACTAATAATGGAGGCTCTATTCAATGATGTTACGCTGCATACAATTGGTGTTCGTTTGCGAAAAAATGCAGGACAAGGTATAAATTCAGAACAATTTTCTTGTTAGTTGCTAACACGTTTAACATGTTTCAAAAAGTTTTTGAACATATCAATAGTGAGAAAAAGGCACGACTGTTTCGCAGTCATCCAGTTATTTTCACGAAATACATTTTCGGCAATCTAATTGATTCAATTGGGAATTGTGTAAGTCACAGCAAGAACATCACAACACTTGCATTAGATGGATTGCCGTTAACAGAAAGATATACTGTCTTCATTGCCAAGGTCAATTCTAAATTTTTCACCTTTAGCAAAGTACATAGTTAAGCTCCTTTTAACCTTTAGGCACTCTCCTGCAATAACACTATTCGAGTGTTGAGTTTCTTCCGATCTGCAATGGGGGATGTTGGTGCCGAAGTCATATGCAGCACAGTCAAACACTTGCCAAACATTGAAAGCATAAACTTATCTCGATGCCAACTTTCAGTTAGAGGAGCAGAGTCTGTCGCTGATATGATAAAAGTAAGAAGCTGTGTATTGCATTGTGTTTCAGTGACTTATGTTAGATCTTGAATAGTTCCAGAAAATTTTCAGATTCTCAGAGGGATGGAGCCAATCACTTCGATACAGAGAAGTTGATCCTGATTCTATCCCAGGTCTCCGGGAAATTCTCATCAGCCAAAATCCAAGCATTGGAGATGTGGGATTGCAACATGTCACTGAGGTACTTAAGGAAGATGCTTGGATAAAAAGTAAAATGTATAAAACTATTAAATAACGGGCAGAATTATAAAAATTTGTTACATTCCAGTGGTTGATGTTTCTGATTGTGGATTAACTGATATTGGCGCAAAATATGTACTCGACTGTCTAGATTTCAACAAAACCATTACACTATTCAATATCAAGCAGAATAGAGGAATATCTGATCACTTATTGATGGGTATCATGAAACAATTAGGACAAGATTCCGATTCTGAAAAATCCGATGGTCAACCTGCTCATATAAATGTCGCAAAACTAAATGAACAAATCAAATTCCTTGAAGAGAAAGTTGAATCCGAAATTTTCAGGCGAAAACAAATGGAAATCCTAAACGAGAAACTCCATCATCAAATTCAAGCAGTAGAAAAGGAGTTATCAAGCAAACAAGATCTTCAATTGCCAGAAGGTTACACTATGATTCAAAAGAAAACACTTCAAAAGATATTTAATGAGTATATTTATGCAAACTTATATCACCAAAATAAAACTTTATCTGTTTCTATATAATCCTTAGGAATGAATCTCTGAAAAGAGTACTATCCACTATGAGGGCAAACAAGAAAGCTTCCTACACCAGAAAATTCGTTATTCGAAAAGCTAGGAGTGAAACTGTATCTAAAGTTGATAAATCTGTTAAACAGAAAAAGTTCTCAAAGTCAGAACACGGAATATCGAAGAAAGAAACGGCCAAAAAGAAGGTAACTAACATTTAAACTTCACTAGATTCTGTAGATTTTTATATTACAACTTGTTTCTTGAACTGCATAGCTAAATTAATTTCTAGCATGACTGTAGTTTGGTGTATTATTGCGTTATATTATACAATGATTTAAATGATTTGATTTGATTTTTTAATCTGTACTGTATCTCTACTTGTATTAAGTATCGAATAAATAAATAAATATGATGAAACCTGAATTGAAAATAATTTCAATTTACTCAAAGTTCATATATATTTACTTTTCCATGATTAATATAAACTTAATTAGAAATAATTTCGCTTCTATTATAATCTTTACCAGCAGTGTAGTAGACATTTGTACAGTTTTTTGATTCAAACTGCACGGTAGTACTTAAGCCATTCAATTGTTTTTGAACTTGACTTGTTAAACTTGTATGAGAACAGCTGACATGATGTCAAAACAAACATGTATGAAATTCTAAATCCAAAATAAAAATTTTTATGCTTAATACCACAAGAAACATAATTTCTTAAGTTGCTACTTTAATTCTATCTTTTTGCAGAGTCTTGGCAAACCAGTTGTCGAAACATCCATTGGAGATACAAACAGAAATGTCAACGATATTGAGGATTACCTAAGCCACTTCACGGGAGTGGATGCTCTCAAAGTTTTCATAAGAAAGAAAATTGCTAACAATCACAATCCGCCGAGCGACGAGGTACTGTACAACCAATAATCTTCATTTCTAATAGTTGTTTAACCCTCACAGATGACTGATCAATCTCCTCTATTCATGGGAACCAAAAGAACGTATCAATGTTAAAGAAAAATTTCACCCAGCAGCGGCTTATCAAAAAACATGAAAATTTCTAAATTGTGCGTAACGTACTGAAGACATTTTTAATTAATAAAATCCTAAATTTACGAGACACAAATATTGTTTATTTCTTTTTAAAAAGCAAGAAAATGTTCATGCATATTATATGTAAAACGGATTTTGTCCTTAGAGATAAAAAAATACTTATTATAATGTAAAATGACAATGGAATCTTATTTTACTGCATCGTAAGCAGATGTCCATCAAATTAACCGCCGAAACCGTAAAGGGTACGACCTTGGCGCTTCAGAGCGTAAACTACATCCATAGCAGTTACAGTCTTCCTTTTTGCGTGTTCAGTGTATGTAACAGCATCACGAATAACGTTTTCCAAAAATACCTAGAAATGAAGGATTATGAATTCCGACATTAATAACCACGAAATGAATTCAAACATACCTTCAAAACACCTCGAGTTTCCTCATAAATCAAACCAGATATACGTTTGACTCCTCCACGACGAGCAAGACGCCGAATAGCTGGTTTTGTGATACCCTGGATGTTATCACGCAAAACTTTACGATGCCGCTTAGCACCTCCTTTTCCTAATCCTTTTCCTCCCTTTCCACGTCCAGTCATTTTTCAATTACTCGGTTACAATAGACTTAACTCTTGAAAATCAAACAGATACTTTTCACTTTACAAAATGGCGACTTTATACGACACTAGATGCGGAATTGGCCTACTGAAACGAACAACGCACAAGAGAGAATGACGAAATCCGAGAAATTTCTTCTAAAAAGTGAAAACTCCGGAACGTTCCGTTTCAGGTTTTCTTTGTTTACAGCAAAAATGAAACAGTTTATCTCGTTCTTACACAGGAGCAGACCTTTGGGCAGATGTTCAAATGAAAGAGTCAGAGAATAATATGAGCAACGTGTGGTCTTGTTCCATCATTTGTTATTAGTCGGATTCTTGTATATTGAAACGCGGGAAATTTGACTCATTCCAATAACCTCAACTTGTTTTGAAACGAATTTGCTGGAAAATTGTTAATATTATTATTGCGTTTCTCATGCATTTATTAATTAAAAATTGTTGAACACAACTTTGTTTCCGAATCATATTTTCAATCAGAAATTTTGTTTTTAAATATTCTTAAGCAAATTTCATGAAAAATGCCGAATTTGATCAGTTAACATGTGTATTTTTAATCATAACATAGAAATTGTTAAAGCAGATAATTTTATAAATTCTGGTATACAAAATATAATATATAATAATGATGTGTAATATTAACCAATATATCTTTCAAACTAACAATTCTTTTCATGGTATTGTTTATAAACTTTCCTTAAATGCGACCCAACACCAACGAAGAACAATTTTACCAGCCTGGTGGCTTTTGTTGATGTGGATATCCGCCTTGTTGGTTAGATTGGTATGAATAACTACCAGGGTATGTGCCGTATTGTTGTGGATTAGGATTAGGTGGTGGACCCTGTGGAAATCCACCTGGATAATTGAAAGCTAAACAAAAGAATTTCTATTAATTAGATTCTTCAACAATCTACTGTTTATCTAACCTCCTGGATAAGGTAAAGTTGCATAAGGATTATAACCCTGAGGCATTGGTGGTGGTACATAAGTCGGATATGGAGCTGCAGGAGTAGCTCCATATGGTACAGGCATTCCTTGTACCTGTGTTGGATATGGGGCATGAGCAGCACCACCTTGTGGAGTTGGTGTGCTTTTTGGTGTGGATGGTGGTCCATCTGGAATGAAAAATCAACACGTTAGCGAACATATCGTATATTTTAATAACATAAATTGAACCTGTTACTGAAGAAGATTGATAATGAGTTGGAACGGAAGGTGCTGGAGCTGGTGCAGCGCGGCTAGTTTCTTGAGTTAAATCTTTAAGAAGTTCTTCTTTTTCTGTTTTGCGTGCGAAGCAGAAATCAGAAATTTTGTTTTGGAATACGACAAGAAGCTAAGCAGAAAAATAGGTTTAAGATTATTCAAAACGAAACTATAACACTTTGTACCTGTGTCAGATCGTTATAGAAAGTTGTCCCCTCTTTTACATTATTAGTAAGTTCAATATAACTGTCGTAGGCTTTAGCCAAGTCACTGAGATATGCGTCACGTGATTCATTTGTGCTACCTGACTGGGATGCAAAATGTGCATGTGCTGCTCTTATGTCGTTAATAATTGATGCTTGTCTTTGAATACTCTCGGTAACTTGGTTCTGAAGGGGTCCCAAGGTTCTCCCAATTTCAGCAACCGAAAGAGCTGGTTCATTGATGGCACCGTCTTGTGCTAATGCATGCAAAAATTGTTCTTTCATGTTAATTGTAGCTGACTTCAGTTCAGATTCTACTACGTCGCGTTCAGCTTTGATCGTTTCCACCTTATGAAATAAAAGAAAAATGATTTAAGCAATTGCAAATATTTAAAATTTCATTGGTAACATACCGCTTCCATTAAAGATTTTAGTTGTTGAACAGCTGGGCTGTCTGCGACAACACTTCCTCCGCCTGAAGGCAGTCCCATTTGAATTTCTTCTGGACTCTTTGACAGAGTTTCCATGCCCGCCACATGCTGTTCAAACTTTTGTTTTATCAATTTATCAGCATTAACAGCACTATTTATTATATCATGATACTTTTTAGCATTTGAACGGAACATTTCATTTAGTTTAGAAGACGGTGTACGAGTCCAACGCTCTTTGAACTGATTTCGTAATTGTGTATCACTATTTTCTTCTTCATTCAACAAGCGCTCTGCTTCCTCGAGAATTTCACGATTTCGGTTTAGTAACTCTGGTAATTCTGTGATTAATTTCCTGATCGCTTGTACTCCTCCTTTGCTTTGGATAACGACAGCTTTTTCTGCAAGAGATGGTGGCAAGCCACCACTTGCGTCAGTGCCTTCAATTGCAGCTGGTAAGTTTAAGCTAGCCAAGACACCATTTAACGTTTGAGTAGCTTCTCTTAGTTTAGCGATTTCTCCGTTAACAATTTCATTTTTCCTCGCTTCACATGCTGATAAAGCTTGATGCAAAACTACAGGAACTAAATCAGTGAACAAATCTGTGAAATGGGGGTTTAGGGGACTAGCAATCGGAACCGCTTTCGCTAATTGAACTTTTGCTGGTGTCGCCAAGGATTTGACGTCTGGAATCATTTCATTGTAAATAAAGTCATTATCTTTTTTGGATTCGGTTAAATTGCGCTGTGCTTTGTGAGCGTGTTCTTCAAAAAGTGTTGGATTTCCTGAACGTGACTGTGCAGCACTGAAAAGTTCAACAGCATTTTGCAAACGTGCAATTTCTTCTCCAACACGTTTACTTGCCCGACATACTAAACTTTCATACAATTGTGTCAGTGCGTGAAAGCCTGCTTGTTTTCCGGCAATCTGCAAAGAATCATAAGAACTCATATCGTCCTTCATCAATATCAAATCAAACAAACCATAGGAATCCACTCTTTATCCCACAAAGATCTAAGTGAATCTTTTTGCATGCCCCGTAAAGTATCGGAATACAACTCTTCACACTGACAAGCCAATTTTGCAATAACTCCATCCTTCATGCTGTCTGTGAAAACATCAAATCTCATATTTTAAGTTAACAAATTGATACAATGATTCCACTTTACCTCTTATCGCTTTGATTATAAATACTTCCTGAGCTTGGGCTAACATTAAATTGCAAAGTACAGTGAGTGTTTCTGGATTTAAATCTGGTGTTGGCTCTGATGGTGTAGCTGCGGGTGATGCACCTTTAAGATACTGAAAAATACCCGCACTTTGTTGAAGTAATTTTGCTGCAAGTTTGAGTCCATCATCCGAATCAAAAGCTTGAGTCGATGCAACTGAACTTTGCAAAGCAGCGATATTGAATAGAATACAGACTTTTTCGTAAGCCAAAGAAGTGTGAGCTAGAATTAGGAACAGAGATCTCTTAATGCGAATTTTAAGTTAACAAATTTAATTTTAATTTGATTTCTCGTGGTTTTCAAACACATTACATCATTGAGGCACAAGATATGATAATATACAAAAGAGCAATGAAAAATTTAGCATATCTTTAAGTGCTAGAGTTCAAAATCAGGTTTCAGATAATTATTAGAAATTACGCACTCAAACTGATTCTTCCTCCAAAAATAGACCCTTTGTCGAATGCATCTTTCCACTTGAAAGGAATTTGTAATTCATTGGCAGGAATTTTAGTTTCTAAACTACACAGCTGATCGTAGTATCTAAAAAGTAAAGGAAAATTTTTTATTTAATTACACAAAATAAATTTTCCAAAAAGCGACTGTTTTAGGGGTGTCCATTAAATTTTGTCATGATATCAATTGAGAGAATGACTCATTTGAAAATGACAAAAATGAAAACAATTTCTTGAAATTCCGTGATTTAACTCACCCATAGACAATATTCAAAGAACTTTCGTATTTCTCAAAAAATTTCCAAATAGCATTATTTCGTAATTTACTAAATTCGTTAATTGGAGTTGTGTAGTCGACATGACCAGAACTTGGATATGAACTCTGGATTAAATGTTTCAATGGTTTGACGACATCAACTTCCGATGGTTTTTTCAAAGGCACTGCTAGAAGTTTTGCCATTTTTATTTATTTCTTAAGCACTTTATTATCCGGCACCAAATTTGAGCAGAATTTTTCACAAATTGAACTTTTTATATCAATTTAATCCAAATCACAAATTAAGATCGATTGGAGACTCCTCGAAGGAATTTTTGTTCCAATACGAATGACAGGTCTCCAAAATGTAAAGAATTGTCGAAAATCACAACAGTGTGTCTACAAAGACCGGTCGTCTGATTTGGAGAATTCTGCAAATTCACAGGGCGATTATTTTAAATTTCAAATTTTACTCTTTTATATACATATACGTATGTACTGAAATCTTTCACTATATAACTATTCTTAAAATAAAAGATAAGAAAATAGTGTTTTCTCATTTAAGAATCTGGAATGCCATACATAATTTGTCAATTCAATATTAGCCCACGGATATTTATATTTGTTAATATATACATAATGTATTTATATGGCTCATATTTGATAAGAGTTCAATTGAAATTTAATTAATTGTTGAAAGTAATTCAAAGCAAAGAACTTGAAAGCAGAATTAAGGTAAAATTTCAAGGGAATGCGTGAAAACGGAACAGGAAATTTGAAAATTCTACGAAACTTATGCAGTGATACCTCGAAATACTAGCTTAACCTTGCTCGTAACCTTGCTCGTATGTCAATTTTGTCGTATCTCAAAGCAATTTTCCGCATTGAAATTAATTAGAATGCCATTAATCTGTTCCAGCCCCCAAAATGTTTTTATTCTTAATTTTAGTCACTGTCTTTTCACATGTCTTTCCCCTTTTTCGCCGGATAAAACAAAACTATTCATTGAGGTTTCTGTTCGGCCGTTACTTGTATTTCAAAGCACCACTTCGCTCGATGGCTGGACTCTCAAATATCTCGTTTGTCAGGGCACTCGTGTCTCGAAATACCACTGTATATTGGAAAATGGAACCAAATGCTTATGGATTGGTAATCAATGAAATTTTATTGCATAAATCATATTATCCTTTTCCACACAAATCGATTTTCAATGTATTTCGGTTCTTCCCGAATGTTGTATGCTTGGTTTGATAAATTATTGTTTATAAACATCAACCAAACCTCTGGTAAAGTGGAGTTTCCATAACAACGCATTTTTAAAGAGGGTAATTCAAAGAGCCATAAAAAAATACACGCAAATATCTATGAATGAAAGTGGCAGCTGAATGTCTGGACCATTGGAGCATACAACAAGCCCCACACACTACGGCTGCCTGGTGTGTTTGTAGTCCAGAAGGTCCCGAAACAAAACAAAACATACGACATAACCTGCAACAGTGACAAAATGGCACTATGCATCTACACCAACAAGATACGTAACCAAACTAAGCTCCACTTCATCCCCTCATGTGAGAATCTTCAGCCGGTTCATTGGTAAAACAAGACTAGGTTTCGTCAAGATATTGTAGAATCATAAACGGAAAATGGAAAATTTGTTTGTGTGGAAATGCTTCCCCTTTTTACGATGAATTTTCAGCGTTTGCGTTTAGCAGTCCTTGTAAATCGAACAAGTGACAGTATGAGACGCAATTTTCTCGGGTAAGGCAACGCGAGGTTTTCTTGTTTCTACAACCTTAAGAAAATAAAGAAAATCTGGAAAAAATTTTCAATTCATTTGTGAATAGTGAAGTGTAAACTGTGAAAATTGAAAATTTCTAGTGAAACAAACTGAATTTCTATCAAAATTTTTCAATTTTCTTCAAGAAAAACAGTGAAAAATCACAGAAAATATTTGTTTGTTTTGTGTCCAGGCAAAATTGAAAATTGGAATGTTGATGGAGAACGAATGATTTTATGTGACTCAAATAATTTAGGACAGAATACAAACAACTTGTAAGTAAATATTGCAAGGATATTTTAATGTACCCCAAATGACTTTATTTGTATTATTGCGTTGTATCGATTATATTTTGACGTGAAAAGATAAAACAGACAGTTCAAGATGTTTCACCGCTTTGGTGGGGAGTTTCTGCGTTAACCTCGTTTCCTGTCTGCGAAAGATGCATTGACAGCGATAAATTTACATATGCTGTTGATAGGAAACTGTTCATTAATTTCTTTTCCACATCAGTCGACCTTGATCTTTAAGAAACGTAAGAAATTTTATTCAAAAGTTGAAAGGTATATTTGTGGAAAACAACTTCAGTTTTCACTAGATCCACAGAAGGATTCACGTGGACAGAACTTCCATTTCGTTTTTTTAGACTCTTGAAAAATTGACACAAAGTTTTCATGTTTACATTGTTGACATGGAAAGATAAAAGTGAGCAAATAAAAAATGTGGAGCTTTTCCTTCGAACTCCGTTTGAGTAGGTCATATTCCTAGCTAATAACGTCAAGTTCTTTAAGGACATGCACATAGTAAAATATTTTGTTTATTAATGGTTGCGCATACGATTAAGGATGTATGTATTTAATAACGAAAGGCTATGCGAATGTGAAACTTGTTATGCGAGTTTAGAAAATTTGACGCCTTCGAGCAAAAATAAATTTTGTGTGCTTGTATGATTACATTTTTTGATGGTATTGGTAGAGAATTTTTGTTTTTGTGCATTTTGACTTTACCGGGGATTATTGTTTAGATGGGATTATTGCATATTTACATATGTAGCTCGTTGTTCACAAATTTTTTAACTGAATTCTGTTCGTTTTACTAATTTGTTCTTCAAACAATTTAATGTTAAAGATAAAAATTTAAGATAAAGTATTTTCTTTTCATTTAATTGTTATGACTTCAGCCATGAAACAAGTTCGAATTACTTGTTTCCTATAATTATAAGATATCACAAAATAAAAACAAGTATCCTGCTATTGAAATAAACTTTTTGTTCTTGTAAGGAGAATTTTTGCTCAACAGGAAGCTATAACACAAACGACATGTTTTGAATAACTTTAAAATTCAACACAATTCGTTCGTTTTTCATTGCTTTAATTTTGCTGATTCCATTTACAATATTTTCTTTTCTTGATTCATAATGTTACATAAAAATTTTGCATTGAATCAATAAGGGTAATGAGTTAATTTTCCTGAATTGAGAACCTAAACAAAAAAGAAGTTCTCTAATTCAATTACAACGCATTGAAATATGTTGACAGAGCAACAAGTCGAGCTAATTAGTCCACCTTGAACTGAAGCTTGAGTTGTTAACACGAAAAGAAAATTCCATATGTTGCCCTTACAAAGGTGATTTAATTGAGTTTTTAGGTCAATTATACCCTTAACAGAAGCACTGCAAGGATTTTCATCAGTGTACCTTTATTTCAAACAAAGAATGTGGTTATTAATCAAAGTTACTAACCGATTTATAAATGTAAGGCTTTGTGAGTTTATAGAGCACATTTACCACATAGAAATGGTAATGGAATCTCAGCCGCTGCGTTAACAAACGACAATGAAGTTTATATCCGCAAGAAGGAGTTCTTATTTCTGTTATTACTCTAGAATTGTAAAGATTAATCTTCTCCAGAGTCTTGTTTCCTTAGGAGTGAAACAATCATCACTCAATCATAAAAAGCACATGTTGCAAAAGAAGACATTAAGTTCACATTTCCACAGTTTTTCCACAAAAAACTATGTTTAGTTACATGCATGAAGGCGGTTTTTCGAGATTAATGAAAAAGTGAGAGCATTGAATGTCTCAAGAGGAACAAACTTTGATCTATACAGCTATCATGCAATGTTAGATTTTGAATTTCCTAAACCTAGTAGAATGTTGGTAGAGTATCAAATGTTTTCTAGACAACCAGAAAATCACTTGAATTCACATCGAATGCAACACGCAATTTGTGTTATACACTGTTTGGCTACAAAGTTAACTTGAACAGTAAAAAATGATTTTTATATACTGTTCATTTATTTGAAAAATAATCGAAGAACTTTCAAGAAACTTGCAGAGTTTAAAAAGCAATTTCATGTTGATATAAAACTTTCAAAACTTACGTTATTGATAAGTAATGGTCGCAAAATGTTTCTTTTCTTTGGTTAAAAATTAAAGTAAATTGTGAGTTTTGCAAAATAAATGACTTGGAAAAAAACTTTATAGCACAATTCGACAATCTGCTGATATCGATAACACGAATGTTTTTCTATTATATGCGATCATAAAGAAGCCTGTAGTTGTTGACAATTCCACAGATTTGGCTATAATTTGGTGCTGGCTTCGAAATTTACTTGACAGGTTTTTGGGGTTAGTGATTTATGTGATCTCCACCAGTGATTCTAATGCTTCAATACACACTTTCACACGATACTCTATTTCAGTCGATTCCGTAATCACCTGTTGAGCTCTGATACATGGAATATGATAAGTTCGAATTTCTTACGTGTTTGTTATAGAAAATTGTTCACAACTCGTAAATTTAGATAAACATAAAATTATCGTACTTTCCATGCCAAATACTCATTTACACATTTTCTTCATCATTAACCAATGGGATATCGTGTATATGATTCATGTTATCAGCTTTCTATTTTTCACACATCTTGCAGTAGACGCGATTTATTAATTTACAAAATTATGAATTTTCAAAATTTAAATATTATACATTTTAAATTTATACCATTTTATTTCAAAAGCTATTCAAGATCACCAAGCATAAAACAATTTGAGACATTAAATAATATAAAAAAAACATTGTCGTCTTGAAGCTTCAAAGACGTTTTCTTATGAAAATCTAAAATAGTTTTCCTTGAAAGGAAGTTCTTCACATTTCATAACAAAAAATAATTTAAGAAAAAAAACTTGAGATACTCAAGCACTTAAAAGGGTAAACAAAAGCAGAGTGAACTGGAGCGTGTATTACATAAGAGTATTCTAGATACATGCTACACCTACAAAAAGAACTCTGTGTCTAAAAGGATATAAGAAAAGAAGAAAAGATTAAGACTACAGAATGCACTAACATGTTCAGTGATGTGTACTAACTTTAGATAAATAAAGGAACTCGTCCAGTGGATGAAAAATAGTGGAAAAAATAAGTTTCCCATATAATTGAACTAATCTTTCTTTACGGGTGCCACTTTCCTTGTAACCTCTACTAAACAGATCCGAATGAACAATTTAGATATCTTTTATTTGTACTGGATCTATAGAATGTCTTAAGAGGGTTATTAATCATTTCGCATAAAATGATTTTATGCAACGCTTGCTTCGAAAGTTGAATTTTAAACTTATCCATTTTACCGCAATAGTGCTTAAAGTACAACTTTATGTAACAGATTCGTGTGAAAATTAATCTCAAATTCAACTTTTCATGAATTTGTTGCATAAACTATTGTATGCTCCGCGGGTGAAAAGTGACGCTTTCTTGCAGTCGTTGCTGCATTCGCACTCGGTCATGACCCATTCGTACAAAGACTCGTGTAGTTGTAGCGCTCGACTTCGTCTCGCGCCACAATTTGTCCACTCATCTTGCTGCTGCAATCGACGAATGCTTGAAAGCGTCACTTTACATCCTTGATACATAAATAGCTATTCCAAAAGAATGCGACCGAAAAGAAAAAGTAAATTTTCCCTCGTTTAAACCAAATATAATATATTTCTTATAAAAATTACAGAAGAGCAAAAAAGAAAATAGAAATTTTTGATGATGTGGAAAGTATAAGCATAAAAATTTCTTCACTTTACTATAAACCAAATTAAATTTTCATAATCATTTAAAAAACAAAATTGTACTGAATTTATTTAGTAATATCTTCATAATTTTGATAAGAAAAGTATTTCCTCTGATAATTAAAAAGAAAAGTCTTTAAAAACATGCTCTTATCATTTCGATAACTTGTGACATTCGTTATTTGAAATAATCTACATGACGCACCTTATTTTATGCTTCCAAACAGGTAGTTTGTTTGATAAGAATTTTTAAGTACTTATTTTGAAAAATTTTTAGTTGTTGAATTATTGTTAATAATTTAAATTTATTAAATTTTGTCAGGCTTATTTTGAGATAATTTACAAATTTAAAACTCTGCAAGGAGCCTTTCACGACACATGTTGATCATTGTAATTGAGAAAATGTTTACGTGATATCCGACAGAGTCACATGCTGATTGAATTAGTTTCCTTAAAATATCCCTCATTTGCATAATGTCTGGAAAAATTAAAGTCTCGTCTCGATTGACTGGAGGAAAATCGATTAATGACCTCATTGTGAAAAGAAGCATGAACTTCCTGTTCGGTACACTATCCAAGAGCAAAGTGTGAAGGATTCTCCTCTTGATATCTTCATTCCTTTTATTCGTACCTCTTTATTATGAAAATTTTGAATTTATTGGAAATCAATAAATTTGTATTAAACTTTATGTTACCTTCTGGCTCCAGTGCATAAAAGCGGTAGCAGAAGAGAACTTTCATGAATATCAGTTCTTTGATAAGTTTATTAGTTGAAAGGTATTTCACTTTAGCAAATACTTTTCTATATGACAGCCTAATTTAATATGATTTGACAAAGACTTCAACATGGATGTCCTCTTTTCGAAAGGACTAAATGATATGACATGGGACCACCACGCCCTGGGATAGGAAGGACCATGACCATTATGAACTATGTTGACATTATAACAGACCTCGTCCATGTGATACGAACTGTGTTTGCTGATTTTTGTCCTTTCGTTATCATAATATTCTGAGACACATATTGACTTACAGGACATTTTCGTAAACATTACAGAATTTGTAATCAATACGATAGACACATTTGGTGAATATAAATCAGATTGAGAGTGTTGTAAGTCTCAAGATCTACAAACAAGTGGACTTGAGTTTCTGAAGGATGCCGAAAACTCTGATACTTGATTTAATCCATATTTGATGACTACATGAAGTTGACAGTGTCCTCTTATCTGAATTCATGTCGCAATCACTTGAACTAAATTTTATAGACAATTTTATTGATGATTCATGCAATAAATCTGTATATAAATTCTTCTCACTTAGTAGATATGTCTCTTATGTACTCAAGAATTCCAGGAAACTTTTAAGTGCCACGTGTATTGACTTTTCTGCAATCTAGGATATGGTTTAATTGCACATCTTGTACATTTCACAAGACCACAACTGAATTAGTCTTTTAGGTTACAAAGTGATGTGGTTTTCATGAATAATAAACGTTGCTCTTGAGTGCTCATCAGGTTTTGAGAAAAAGCAAGTACCACTTGACACCCCTGCTCTTGTCCAACTACAACTAGCTTCCAAAGGAATAAGCACAACCATTTCTCGGTCCAAGAATTTATAGAATATGTGAATTTAATAATTATTAATGACTGCAAGTTCTTGTTTGCAAATTATAACTATACACTATCAAACAACTCAGTTGTGGTGAAATTGACTCTATAAGATTGAATCGATTTACCGCAAGTCCCAGTTTTTAAATATGCATGACCGGATAAATTCCGGGTTAAGGATGGAAAGGACACTCATTCTAAATGTTTTGGTTGGAAATAAATTCAAATTTTTCTTGAACTTCATTCTGTATTTTGGTTTATTGCTACTGTAGTAGCTTGTGTCCTTTCTAGGGTTTTTGGCAAATTTTCAATGGTGTTTTGAAGGGGATAAGATGAATATATATATGCTACATATTTCATTGTTATTACCCAAATAAAGATATCTGTTTACACTTTAATAGTTTCACGTGGAGAAATACTTGTTAGCTATGATAATATGACTTGGCATGGTGGAATCTCTTGGCTATGGCAAACTTTTAAAACGATGTTAACATAATATTAGGTTATTTGTATCAGATATCCAATATGATTTAATCTGATGAAAACTTTCATACATTCATCACATTATTGTCCCATTGTTTCATACAGTTTCTTGATGTTAAATTGTAGATTACACTGAATGAAATTTGTCTTACAAGTAAGTAACTGAATAGAACGTGAAGAAGTTTCTATTGGATAAATACTAAAATGAAATAATATTGTTTTGTCATTGGTTTATTAAGTTAATGATATAATAATACTAAACAGAGTTATAGTAAAGTCCTAAATAAGCCAATGAGTTATCTTCGAAAACTTTAGCACCATCTCTTTCCTATTATAGAATTCATTATCATATTACACACCTTATAGATGAAGATAAATTGACATAGATCTACGATCACTTAGATAAAACTGAAAGTGTTATTCGCATGGGTAGGGTGTTTTTGCAAATTTTTCTACATAACTTCTATTTTCCTCAAATGCTGAGTTAAAATTCAACGAAAACCCAAAAGATAAAACATTGAAAATATACAACCTGAGGTGTTATCAAACTTTTTATCACAATGAAACGATGAGAAACGGATCGATCGAAGCGATATCAGTTCGATTTCGAAAGAATTTCTGCTTTAAAATCGTCTTATCAATAAGACTTTATCAATTTGTCAATAATTTCAATCGAATCAAGTTCTTGTTTGTGATCAAATGTGATGGTATTTGACTTCTTAGGGTAAATTCATAATCATTAAATGTATTTATTTAATGTTAAATGATATTTAACTTCAAGTTACTAACACTTGTTCGAAACAGTTCATGTTGGTTATGAGCTTCTTCACAAATACTCCATGATTTCTGTGTTAAAATTCAATTTCTTTAAGTTGAATTTATCGATTTCACGTAAAGTGTGGGAATTTGATTACTGTGAAGTTTAATTATTTAGTGATATTTAAATTATTATCATAAATATACACATACACAAGTCATTTGACCGATATCACAATCCCTATATATATGAGACATTCAATATAAATTTCTGTTATTCGGATAACACGTGCCCTCAAACACGTCTCACTACAAGGGATAAAATGTTCAGTGTTAGGATTATTACCTGCTTAAGAAGCTGTTTTAGTTTCTACCTGTTTTGCACCTGTAACTTCTATAAGCTTTGAAACATGTGGATTATATAAGAACGTAAAAAAGTGATCTATCTCGTGTTTAAAATTATGAAAAAGTGTTCTTCAACAATTTTCTTCTTGTTTATTGTATATCACCTAAATATTTGGCTAGTTAATTTGGTGTATAAAAGATAAGTAGAGTAGCGGGCTCATCACTATATATTTTACCTAGTGAGATTCTTCTATTCTACTTCTTGCAACACCAACAATCATCGGCTTATTTAGTGACACATGGCTTTTGTGACAATAAAACAGACTAAATGACGGACAAATAAATACAATAACCATTTATTTTAAATTTTCAGATATAATTTAAATTTTTCGAACTTCATATTTTATTACAATCATTTAGATAACGTCTGCAGGGAACTTACGCCACCGTACTCGAATATCACGGTCATCATGTTGATTTGTTTCAATTTACTTCTTGTCATCATAATCAGGACAATTACACAAGACAACAGAAACATCATTTTATGTAACCAGTATTAAATTGTAACATAAAACTGTTATTTTCTTTACGTAACTCGTTTCAAGAAAACGAATTATTCAATTAAATTGAAACACATTTATATTCTCTTTATTAAGTATGATCTTTAAAAATAAAATTTTTGAGTTAAATGGATATTACACTGTAGTAAATGTTTGAGGATCTACGGTTTTATTAAGATTTCAAAAAGGTAAAGTTAATTAAAATGTTTACTAGAAGGGTTTTTCGTTTCAATTAGGGTAAATACATTTTTAACCTGTACATTCGATCCATTTCGATCAAACTTAAATTTTATAGATCTTAAAAATTTTTCCAGGAAAAGTGCTTTCACCGGGCTCAATTTAGAAAATTGTAGTTTCGACAACCTAGTTTCTTCAATACCTTAGTAAAAAAACATCCAATCATTGAAGTAAAGGTTAATGGTAATAGAGATAGCCGAGAGTTGAATATTGAGCTCTCTATTCTAGATCCCTTAGCTTCTTCATTCTATTTTTGTTCGTAAATTGAAACTACAAGTATATATCCTAGTAAGTCAGCTTGTATTAAGTTTTTATCGTCTGTTAACCAAACCCATTACAGGAATAAACAAACTTCGATTATTTGCTTAGTATGTATGCTTAGCAGTTACACATACCGCTTGTTCAACGTTGTTTTATCAAATGGCATCCAATTATCCTAGTCTAACCCGTTACCCTTTATTAATATTCTCCATACGCAAAAAAGTGTAGCTTGCATCAATCCGGTAGGGTTGTTTTATAGCATCTGATAATGCCGAACATAATAATTAAGGTTGTTGTTTCAGAGCCTTAGAGGAAGAGTTTGTATCATTATGGATGAGTATAACCCTGTGGGATACTCTGTAATTTGTTATGGAACCCTTACCTTTTTTCAATCGTTTCTTTATTCATGATGCTCTCATCTCTGTCCATTGCCATTTATATTTACTCGGAATATTATTTGCATATCCATGCGATGAAAGCTTGAGGAATTCCTTTGAGCAAGAAATGGTTTGTTGTGTTCTATTCGTCTTGAAGGATGCTTTGATTTCACCCTTTCACTCGAAAGAAGGTGAATATTATTCCGTTGCTATGGAGGAATACAGTAAAAACGATTTAAATAATAAAAAAACACAACTAGGATGGTAAAGAAGGATCTACCTTCTCTTAGCTTTTTATCTGCAATGCCTGCCTCTTATGAAAATATTGCATGGGCTTCTAAATTTTCCTTTTCTCATTCACAGTAAAGTGCTTTCTTATATCCTTATTTTCTTTGAATCGAATTTTCCTTGTTCATCACACGTTTTGCGTGTGTGATGGTTTCGAAGAATTCTCTCAAGAAAATTCTATTAAACGATATATATAGAAGTCTTATATGTTTCAGTCGATGTGAGAAAAATATTTATTACATTCTAGACTCGAAAGGTCTTTTTTCCTTGCATTCCTTTAATAAATTCTGGAAAATTCCTATACAGCCTTGTTTGATGTTTAATTCACGTCCATGCTGTGTAATAAATTACTGGAGTTGATAGAATTAGAACTTCTCGGGATCTGCACGTGAATAGTCTACGTTTCCAATAGAAATTAGGGGCTAAAAGTAATTGTCGCACCAATAAAGGTTTTATATAATAAAAGAACGAAATAATTGAACACTTTCGAACGCCAACGAGGACTACAACAAATTTGGCAATTAGTTAGGTGTATAGTGTATGTGTATATTCTCTTAAATTTATTAAAGCCTTTCAAGGTTTGAGGAACATCATTTTTTGAACTCTAACAGCTACAGAATAATTAATTATTGGTCAAACCTTAAAACCTTAAATACCTATGAAGACGCTAATAATAGCCTTCAATATAATCTCATTTCTTGGTAAATGGTTAATTAATTATAACCTTTTCTTAACATCCACATTTTAGAACCCAAGGCATTATCAGGACAAATAGATTGTGAGATTCACTTATGTTTTCTATCTGTCGAGACCCATTTCACAGAACAAGTTATTTTTAATATACCTACTGATAGTATTATCAGTCCAAGGACAAGACTTCTAGTCCACTTGGTAACAAAATGTTATTTATTTCTTACATTAGAGCTTTTTTCATTTTTATTAAGTTTTGAGAAAATTACGAATTACTCAGTTTGAATTTTATCAAAACATTTTATATGGAAAAAATTTAGATTCAATTTAAATTGATTGGTCAATAATGAATATATTCTACTATCATTTTGATTCGTTGATAGCATGACGATAAAATTGTCCGAAATTCGCGAAAATTGAATTCATGTTAAACCCGAGTTGAGTCCAAGACACTACGTGTTTCGCACCTTTTTATCAGGTGAATAAAGTTCAAGATTCATGAATTGATTTGATAAGATAAAATATAAATAATTTTTAGATTTACATACCTTATTGCAGAAGTAAATGAATAATTTTTATATTATTGAAATTATTTTCATTATACCCATTAAGGAATTTTCCACAATTTCCCGGATATGCACTCATGACGATGACATCAAATTTGTCCACTTAAAAGTTATTTTTATTTTGCTACTTTTGAAAATTTTAAAACTTACATTGGACTTGTGCCAATTTGAAAGTAAGAAATTAATTTCAAATCACTTTCTGTGGCTTTTAAATGGCAAACCGAAACGTTTAACAACCAGTTAGTAAATGTTATACAATCAACTTTAACTTTAAAGTTGAACAATTATTTCAATTGCAATTTTAACTTATGGGATAAATAATTTTTTCTAAAATACATACAAGGAAATGTGTTTATGAAATTTAAATATGATGTATAGATCATACAACAAGTTACAAACATCCTTCTGGTTAACTAGAAAACTTCTGGTTAACTAGTAAAGGGTATTTGTATGTATCTGCCAAAATACTGGAAGTGTGTCAAATAATTATTTCAAAATTAAACCAACTTGATCCCTTGGTTAATTAACTGAAAATTAATTGTTAAAATTGAAATAGAATTTCGTCAGTTAATTCTCAGAAATTTCACAAAGTTTAAAATTTAATTTAAACTTGATTCTCTCACGTTGCGTTAAAACGATGTACTAAAAAATAAAAAACAAATCCTGTTCCCAGAATTAGTTTTAATAAAAACCCAGTCGGGTGTAGTTGCATGGTAAAATTTTCCATGACTGTTAGTTGTAATTAAAAGTGTCATATCATTTTATTACACTGCCTGAGGGTGTAATTTCTGCTCCTAAAATATGTATTTTCTTATTAAAACTCGACTTTCTACAAGCTGTCTTGTATATCTTCCTTCAAATTCACTAATAAAAATTACATACCACAACTGAAGAACATTCTAACGTAACCTCCATCATTAAAGTTTTTCATTAAAGTTACACTTTAGCACTGCGATTCTTCAGGTGGGCTTCTTATTACCTTTGAATGTGTTGATGTTAGCTTAATAATAAAACTTTGGTTGGAGCTGGAGTCATATGCTTATGAGGTTATTATGTTAAGAATCTGCAAAAGTTAAAATTTCATTCCTCGCACACTTGTGTAATTTTGAAAGAACACAAATTTATCCATTTAATTTTATTATATTAAAACGTTAAAAAAGATTCGAAATGAAATCAGACATACAAATAATGTATTATACGCAGGAGGACATCTCTTGTTATAGTAACTGATTTCTTGAATGACATGAATGATGCTACAAGTCGTAAAACATTTTTGTTAAAAGAAAAACCCTTGTTTCACAATTCATCATTCGACAAATAAAACACGTTATTGATTTTTCATATGAAAACCAACAAATCTGTGAAACGACATGTTTCTGATTAATCCAATAAGTTTACACGAATTTAAATTAAATCTGGGAATAAAGTTTTGTTTATTTTTGAAAACGAAGCACATCCAGACACGGACGGCTTAACCAAACAATGTTAATAGAAAGTAAACCACTCCATGACAAAACCAGTAGTACCATCAGTGTTAATAAAATCATGACCAGAGTTGAAAGTTTCGAACAATAGCAATATCAAAGTTTAATGTAAATTCTAAAAATTTCGATTATCCTCAGAACGTTGTGTTGTCCTGAAAGATGACTCTTATCCACAACAAGGAGACTGCCATGAGATTGTGGCGTCATATTGTAACTGACACAGAAAATGGACCAAAGTTTTATTTTTTATGTTCAGAAGTGGAAAGTTGCCTTATATTTATAATAGAGTTGCCTTGTCAGAGAACTCAGGCACATGAACATAATTAAAATACAAACTTTCCCGTAAAGTTTACTTCAAAATGTTTAAGTTTAAAGTCCTTAAAGATTCTTGAGTTCATAAGAACACAATCTGAGGGCCCTTTCTTCCAGATCAAGAATCAATCGATCGATTCTAAGTTATTTTAATCTTGGTTTCTTGTGCCACGTGCATCGAATTTTATGTAGCCAGAAAGCTATCAACTATGTTGCTTCCAGGGAGTATTTAAGCAAACAGACAATTCAATTTTTCTTAAAATGGTATTTTCACCTCCATCACCTGTTGTGTTTGTTCAAAGGCAATATCTTGAATCCATCTCTTCTGTTGAAACCTTCCCTCAAGGGTCATATTTTGTTCTTCTCAAGACGACTAAAGAAATTCTACACAGAACATGGTTTTCGTTTGTTGTTAAATCTTTAACCAATTTTAATGTATGTGATATAACATTAAAATTCCACTAATTCCATTCCCACAAAACCCTCCAAAAATCAGGATAAACTTTTGCAGACCTTTCTAAATTATTCAGAATCTTAACACTTTTCGAAATTTGTCGAAAATTTCAATTATTCAGGATAATTTCTCACGCGCCCAGTTCCTTTAATGCCAACCTCAAAGTATGGAATGTTCGTCTCTCGTATGGGGAAAAGGGGTTGAAAATCAAATTTTTCACATCAAATTATATTCTCGAAGACATTATTGGCTCGATGAGATAATGAGATAATAAGGTAACCGAACTAATTAAATTCTTGGTAATCTGCGGGATATCGAAACGTATTAACTTTTTCTACCCTTCTATAAACGGCCGTGAGCAGCAGCTGCTGTCGATTCGGGGTTAGTATCTATGGAAGATTTTTTCTACACAACCAGAATTACAGGATAGGATCTAGAGCAATTTAACGGAAGTGAAGAAAATTAATTCTACACACGAAACGAACTAGGAAGTTTTGAATTCGTTACCAACCGACAATCACGAATGGATGGGCAACAGGTGTTTGTATTTGTTATGTTGGTAATTTGATGGGCAGGAAATTCAGTTAAATGTGGCATCCGACAAATTTATCCTTACGCTGAACGTTTTTAATGATAAAATTAATGTATCAACAACATTGTTACTTATAGGATAATATAATTTAGAAAGTAAATAGCAAAATGTTCAAGATAAACGACTTGGATTGTGTGGCGCTGAATTTGGATTCCGTGGGAGTTAGTTTGTTGAGAAATTTCATACAAAGTGAATGATAAATTCGCAATTAAACTTTATACAAAACATGTTGAACTGAGTCATGTAAAATATAATTTACCACAAATTAGGGTAAGAGATATTTGAGATTTTCACACATAAGTTAACTTTAACAAACCCAGCAGAATGTGTTAATTATGCTTGTCCTTTATCCTGATTGAAATCATTACATTCACAAAAATATATTCTTTCATTAAAGGTAAGAAAGTTTCAAACTTCGAGGATATTTTCTTTGTCGGAAAATTTCTAATATTGAAATTAATACTTTGCGAAAATTTCGGAAAGTTTCCAAGAGAAATAATTAAGTTAAGTGAAATTCATCAACTTGATAATAATAAAGTGAAGCTAAGAAAGCAGAAAATTTGCTGAATTCGTTGGAATAATGTCCTTCGCCTAAAACGAGCAAAGGTGCATAACAGAAGAACTTTTATTTTATCATTTTCTTATCATATCAAGTTAATATCCTTTTTCAGGGATCAGACGTAATCCAAATAACAAAGAGGAATATCTTATGAAATGAAAGTTCTATTAAATCAGGACGAAAGGAATTATTACGTTCATGGTAAGATGAAATGTATGGCAAATGTATTTCTTTCCATTCAATAAAATTACTTATCAGAAATATTTTCTAAGGATAATCGGTGTATGTTAAGGTCTAATACACAAATTTTATTATAAGATTACTTCTTTGACCCAAAAAAGCCCAACCAGAAAACGATAGGCAATGTTTGGTGCTGGATAGTATTTTGTATAAATTTTTCCTTTTATCATGCTGGGGTCGATACTCCACAAAGAACTTTGAATACGAATCAATTCATTGTAGCGTTTTGCGTATGCATGCGATTTACTAATATCCTTGCGTAGCTTTGTCATTGTGTCCCTTTTCACGGTTAGTGGTTGCTTGAAAACTCAATTTTAAATTTGAACGGATACAATCAATTACAATCCACAAAACGTGTGGTTAAATCAAGTACTACTTTAAAAATTTAATTTCCTTTTTGCAGCATCAATCTACATTAATGTGTCGTCTAGTTATATGAAGTTTTCAAAATGAAGCGGTCAACATACACAGAGTGGTATTAGAAGTAAGTCAAACAAAGCTTGTTATATTATATGTAAATCTTTCTATGGATTCTACTATAAATCTGTATAGAAATTCTAGTTTTTGTTGCTGAAAGATAGATTAACTCCTCGTATAACACGTAACGCATATCACATCAACATATCAACCTCTTTAAGCTTCTCAGTAAATCATTTTTCCTCGCCTGTTGCGGAACGTATCCCTTTAATAATCCCTTGAATTCATCCAAATTCCGGGTATAGACATCTAAGGGCAAGCAAAGATTTTTCGAGTACCTTTTATAGACTTAGAAAGTATTTGAAGGATTATTTTCTATGGAAATTACGTGTTTTAAAGAAAAGACTCTTAAAGGTTCTGTATCCTCAAAACCACGAAGCAAAGTTTCATCAATTTCAAGTCGCCGACGTCTAAATAATCCCTGGATCTTATGGGACAAATTTTACCGAAAAAAAGAATGGAGTTATCGTGGAAATTTATTAGCATTTTGATAGCTAAGCAGAACCAATTCAAACAATTGTAAATGTTGCAATTTGGGTCCTCGTGCGTACGATAAATATAAAAGAAAATAACTTTTCCGGGACAATTTCGCAAATCAATAACACTTTCCAGCTTCACGTACCGTGTTGCTTGATGTTGAAGATGTTAGAAGATTCCGCAAATTACCGGGTTTATAGCGTCATCCGCCATCAAATGCTGGTAATATCGTTGTAAGTACGAGAATTGTAATAATTTCACGGATATAAGGCATTTATGTCTAGTCCAGGATTGCTAGACTCATACCTGTATCACCTAGTCAAATTGTGAAAGCATGGAAAATTGAAAACGACAGGAAGTTTGATGCAAAATGAGAGTGGACTATTGCTGTTAAACTGAAACATTTCACAAAACAAAGATACATATTTTAAATCTTCTTGTAAGTGCACACGTGTCGGACACGTAGCTTCGTAAGCTTGGTAGAACCGTAGAGAAAATCAATACAAGTTTAAAGTTGAACGTAGTTTTACCAACTCATTAATCTTACACCTGAAGCTATTTTGTACGGCAACAGTGACATTTCTTTTTGAGTATCATATAACCTGGAATATGTGAAGTGCCAAATGTGTTTTCATGTTTTGTTAGTGACATTGCTTTATGAAATTCCTTAAGAAATGAAAGAGAAAGGTTTCAAGTGCTGCAAGACATAAATTTAATTGTCGTCCTCCACAATTGAATCTGAGGATAACAATAATATTTTCAACGTCATATTATATGTATGTTTTCAAAGTACACTCTTGGGAATGATGAGACTTGCTAATGTGATATTGGTAATTATTTATAAGAACTAACTAGAAGCTGCTTATATGTAAGGAATTTCTAAGGAACTCATTTATGGACTACTCGTCTCAGTTTTTGACTGGAGTTTTCTGAATTATTAATGCGAAAATATCAAGTTATATGAAGTAATTTGACATGATTTTCATCAATAACTTCTAGAATGAGCATAGGACAAAATTTATCAATGACTGTACATGACAAATGGGGATAACGACATGACATGATCATTTTTCCAAGTCAAAATTAATTGAATCTGTTGCAGATGACCACTGGAATTGATTTTCTTCATTTTTCCATCATTAAATCTTCTTCAAAATCATTACAAAAATGCCAAAAATAAATAATTTTTCTGCGATTGACGAATATCGAAAAAGCTTGAACAAAAATTGTTTTTAACAACTTGATTGATTAGCCACACAATTTGGCATAAATCAGTTTGTCCATGTCCGTGTTGTAATTTTATTTTTTCGTCCTTTTTTTGCCAGAATAAACCATTAATTTTTTATGCCTTAAATCGATAAAACCCAAGATTTTGTCTTTTACTTACGGAATCATTTTAAGTGTTTCATTTTCTTGTGGTGAAGGCAAATTACTTGAAGCTTTTTTATAGAATAGCTTATTAGTTTTTTCCCTTCTTCTTAGGGGATGAAAGATACTTTGCCTAGCAAGCAAATAAATAACATGTACTGATCATAATTACTGAAAGTGGGTGAATTTTTTCTCCTTACTTTAGAAACCCTCTAGCCTGTCATAAAGAAACGCAGAAAATACTTGGGGTTAAAAGTGAAGATTTAGCAATTTCTTTTTCGTCCTGTGCCTGTAATAAATTTTAATTAAATTACAAGTAATCGTCGAAAATATGTCCTATCTGTTATAAAAATCTAAAAATCACTGATTAATGTAAACTTTATCCCTTTTCGAATAGTGCCCAAAGGATTTGGAAACATTTCAGTGAAGTTGTAATCATTGAAAACAGAGGAAAATTGTATCGGTTTATCACGATCGGATCTCGTAATGACAAATTATTCATCATACATACAACATTCATTGCTAATAGGATGATAAAATAACGAGGAAACCGCTCAAGCAAGGATGTCACCAGTGTAAGGATATCGGTTACAAGATAACTTCATTGAAAAAAAGATAGATTGACGCTTTTATATGTAACCTTACCCTGAAGGTTATTCTGCTTACCTTGCAACGTTGGGTTTATAATATGATTTACATACTATCTAAATAGGTCACGACTCACAAACGTTTACAAAGCACAATGCAAGCATTTAAGTGACATTGTTGAAAGATATATACATGTTGAGGGCGAAGGATGATAAAACTTTATGACTTTATAGAACGATCCATAAGGTTCCTTTGTGGAACAAAAGACGTGAGTTGAATAAAAGCTTTCGTGTTGTCAATTCCAGGACGTAAAAATGGTGACACAATCAATAATCTTTGGATCATAGTCAGCACTTTAGGTCAAATGTGGTGTAAAAGCACGATTTCAAATATAATTAGTTTGATTTAAATTTCTAGGCAACGGTTACTAAAGGACTTTCCTTGAAAACCACACCTTGGTTTTAAAATCTTTTAAGTAATATCAGCTTCATTTAAGAATATTTCATTTCAATTGGAATTTAAAATGTACATCCGGTTGTGCAGAAAAGTACGTTTTTCTTCTGAGACAAATATATATATGTATCTCAACGAAATATTTTCTACATATCTCATGTGTAAAATTAGTTTGTATAAAATTTACATAAAATGTATAAAACATACGTGCGTTCGATTTTTATTTAAAATACCTTACAAAATTCTCCTTCACTTTTCAACCGATATACTCAGACTTAACAAAACCTTTAGGAATTTTAATATCAACCCAAATGGAATTCATTTTCTTTCATGTCGTCTAACACCACAAATAGAGGACTTTCAGAATACATACTTCGAATCCAACACTAAGTGAATTGTAACAAGCCGTTGAAAATGTTAAGGGTTTTGTGAAGACGCCATTTGTGAAGGTGAAATTTAAAAATGTTTTTTCCGGAACTTACAAAACAAAGAACATTCATATTCAAATCACCTATGCGGAGGGTTATGTAAAGTTAAACAAAACTTTGACTGGTTAAATTTTACGAAGAGTCATGTTAAAACACTTTGAACACGCAATTTATGCATTGAAAATATTCCCAATTCACACAAAGCCTTATTTACCTCCGCTAGTGGCCTGAAGTTCATGTTTTACGGAAAAGTTTTGAAAGCATTGTGGGGATTACATTGAGCCTCATTGTAAGTCCAACTTGACACGGCCAGACAATCGAATTTTTGTTTTACTTTTTTATAGTTCTAATTTTCCCCAAAACTATCCGAGGTAAGTGTCATAGGTCACTGCACAAACTGTCACATGGTGTTAACATTCAGCCTGGGTATTTTGCCAGTCCTTTCAGGCTGACTGAACATGGCCCAATGTCGATTCGTTTGTTTTCATGGGGAATTTGCATTCAAACAACAAAGTTTATCAAGGATTCTATACACGGCTGGCTTTAGAACCCCGAAAATAAAAACATTTCATGATATTGCAAAGCGAAAGAAAATACAGTTTTATGAATAAAACATGAAAGTCTAAATTAGGATAAATGAAGTTTCATCCACATTAAGCATTGTTATGCAAAGATATGTTCTACAATGACTTCCCTTTCAACATTTTGGCCGCTTCTGTGCACCAAAATCTATTATGCTTTCGGCGATGCTTGATTGAGTCCCTAAAGCGGCGAAACCAAATAGATGCAACCCGTACAAAATTCAATTTCATATGGCTGGATTCATTGGAACGTTCGGCGCGTGCAGAACTAATTAGCCGTGAAGAGAGTATTTTTGCTCATGATTCATTCCTTCGTCGTGAATCTGCCGCACTTTTTAAAACAATCCACAAATTGAACGACGCGACGCAGGACACATTCACTGTGAAAACGAAAATCTTCCGCACGAAAGTCGAAGTTGGTTCAACTTCCGTATGGAGAAAACTGAATTCGCCGCATAATTCGCTCAAATTTCCATATTAAAAAAATGAACGTACCAGTGAATCCAGCTTGAGAGTTATCAAATTTCCATATGAAAAAACAGTTCTGCAAGCGCCGAACGTACCAATGAATCCAGCTTATGGACCATGATAATTTTATTGTTTTGCGTGAATATTCGAAAAAATTTCTCCAAGAAAGATGGAGATACTATAGCTCATAAATCTGATTGAAAAGATATCCTCACCTTATTCGATCCTTTAATCTTGCATGTCTCTTAGTCTTATATCTTTAGTATAAGCTATTTAAGTACAATGACCTTTTAACATCTTAGAGCTCTACAAAATTGAAAAACGGCTTTTAGCACTTCGTTAGTACTAGAAACAAACAAACAGAAAATTTCAAGACCTTTTCCTTTGCTATGTAAGTTACACTCATAAATTATGCACATTCTTGATAAGCTCATGCAGACATTAGCTTTAAACCACACGAATACTTCTTTCCACTTTGGATGAACCTTACGAAAGAAAGTTCACGATATTTTTACTACAAGTGTATAAAGGTGTGTACCTTTAATAAGTTTTACCTGCACGTGTATTTTATACATCAACGAAGACATGTTTCCCTTTAAATACCACAAGCATAAATTTTGTACCTTACCTACTCACTGTTCTCTACTTTTTCCGGACTGTAATTGCCTGCATTTTACTCAGCTGAATATTCAAATATACGAGGACCTGTACTTTTTGTTACGTGTTTTTATGCTTTTTTTAATTTCTGCAAGTACTTCGCGTTTCATGAATTAAACATTATTTTGCAGTGATATATATATGAATGAGCCATGAAATATGATGATTTTGTCATTTTGCCACGAATCTTCTATACAATGCGTTTTTATATTTTCACTGAAAATGCATTAAGGTTTAAAAAGCCTATAAAAAAATGTTAGTGAAAGTTTTTTAAGCTTTTTCACGTACAATAGTAAAAAAATATTTTTAAAAATTGAATGCATAACCGGTTTGTAAGAAAGAGTGAGAAAGAAGGCGGAAGAAATATTTCTGATGTCAGCAGCAGCCATTTTGACTTGACATGACTGTTATTCAAAGATTTCATGGCTACTTCTCGTGTTACGTCTTTACTCTTTAGACAACACCAGTTCCACCACGCGCGTGGTAAACTTAACACAGAGCTGCAAACAAAAATCTAGCGTTTAAAGCGCTACGATTCACGAGCTAGTGACTATTGGTAGTTGTAGGCAACATAAAAGTCTTAAGACATTATCATGGAACGTAGCTACAACTAAGTGAGTGTGTCTGAATTTTTTGTTAAAGGAAATTTAAAGTTGGGAAAACTGTAAATGCCTAAAAACTCATTCATTTGTATGATAACCTAACAAAGGTGTAATGAAAAATGTTATACATTTTCATTTGTCAAAAGGCATGATGAACATTAAACCACAAATTTCTCTCAAATTAATTTATTTTTTCTTATTTTTTCATGCTTTTAATAAGAGAAAAGTATTTTACAAGAAATTTTTACACAACCACATGATAGAAGGATTTCAAAAGCAGAACTAAAATAAAAATGTATTAACATTTTTCAAAACATTTCTGTTATTAGATGCTATAACTTCTAGTATGTAATTAACTGCATATGATGACATTGAAATGTTGATGTTACAGCATTAAATATTTCCCTTACACTTGAAAATAGTTCGCGTTATGAATATCGATCCATAAACAAACTAATGTTTATAAAATGTTAATTGATGCTGGAATAAAACACTTTTAACATCATCTTCAATGCATTTGATTACACATATGTATGTATGTTTGGGTCTTTGCCAGACTCTCCATGATTCTTCAGGATACAAATATATCCTGCTTCAGCATGATTTCAAAAGTCGTTAAGTTTCTATTTCGTGCTTTTTTACCACAACATCGTTCAAGTGGATACACTACCAGTGCACACAATTTAAGCGCATTTGCATTTTATAAGCAAACCCTCGCATGGAAGGATTAGAATTTCAAGTTTGTTGTGCTGTCTACCAAAATACAAGGGAATTAGTGAATTTCTCCTGCAGTTTTGGGGTTGATATTGTATTTTTGTTATTGTGTGAGTATCGTGATTTTAAGAACGTGAAGACTGACTACACGATACGGATATGCAAGCACAAGGAGCATGCAAATAACAGAGGTTGATTACTTGCTTTTGAAATTATTTAGGATTTTTGAAATTTATGAAGATTTTGAAGCGCTTAGAGTGAAAGCTTTTTATGTTATAAACAAAGTCAAAAAGTAATACTCAGTTTTTCTTTTACTGAACATCATCAATATTATCGTTCAAGTACCAGTTGACCAATACGTTTAACGTTACAATTATACGACCAATATACCACAAACCTACCATAGAAGTTGATTTCCATAAAAGTTATAATTGCACAGGTCTGCCACATCCTTATGGACTATATTTCAATAAATATTTATTCTCACAAGATCTACACCCACTGCCAGGTTTGTACTATGTATATACATATAATACTTTCCAGACATTCTGACATAATCAATATTCATAGAATATTTAGTCCAATTATAAAACCTCTTGCTGATAGTATTGAACATGGTTTGCCAATTCAATTGGTTGGATATTTTCTGACTTGAAGGGAATCATTTTCTCACGATTGATTTTTTTTATTTGGCATTTTGTAGTTATTTTTATAACAAACTTGTTTATCAATCTTGGATTCTATTTCTAGAACAATAATTATTGTATTCTCCTTCATCGGGGACTGACATGCGAACAAGTCTTAACTGAAGAGGAACATGGTTCTCGTAAAAGTGAGAACTTCACATATAAGGTCTGTTCACGTACGGCTTGAGGTTACTAGACTTTACTGGGCTGCAAATAAGCAATTTGGGAGGATTTTTCTAAGTTCTCTCTCGTTACTCGAATAGTACAAAAACGCATTTGAGTAACAAATTAGACATTTGACATTTGAATTTCTAACAGGATTTTCCAACTAGCTTAAAGTTTCTCGACCAAATTTCTCGACGAACTATATTTATTCACTTTCAACTATATTTCGTTACTTTTCGTTAAATTCTCTCAAAACGATTTGTTGAGCGAGAACAAAACGCAAATTTCGTGCTCAAAATGTATTGCAATATGTTCCGAGCAAGTACGTGAACGGACCTAATAGCTGCCTTCCAATAAGTTCAATCGAAATCAAGTCAACTTTCAAATGCTTGTCAGGAACTTTTGCTGATCCCGTCCAACGGAATTTTCACCAAATAAAAACATTTCATTTTAAATTACGGCCAAATGACTCGGAATCCTTACAATTTTTTGTATAAATCCTGCGTAATTTTGAACCAATTTTTGTTATTCGTTCCAGTTTAATACAGTCCGACAATAATACTGGAATTTTCTTAGTGTAAAATAAACTCGGATAATGGACGAAATATTTTCCTCTTGAGAATATTTTCCCGGAACCTTCTACTTAAAATAAATTCGTGCCCATGAAATATAGGTACTTGTGTTAGCATTTGTTTCTTTATTTCATACGAAAGTCATATTTTCTTGCTATTTTATGAATTCCAAAAGCGAAAATAAGGAAAAGTGAGCTTTTCATTTTGTTTAGTTTATACGAAAAATGAAAAACAAATCTCAAACAAAAATTTCATTTCGAGGCCTTGGAGGTGTTACAGGCTTTTAACAAATGCCAGAAGGAAAATATGTAAATAGTACAATGAAAGAGATAAGCCAACAAGAAATCGATATTCTTATACACGATTAATTTTTGATCCCTTTTCAACATGCGAATTTATGCTTTCTGAAGAAAACCTACTTTTGAAACAGAGATTTCTAAATACATATGAAATATATTTCAAAGGATGTATGTACTTTGTAACATAATAATATATGTTCAGTAAAAGACTGTCTGTCTTAAACGCTAGTATTACGAAAGAAATGCAATCCCGTCTAGAAATAGAAAGGATCGTGATATATCCCGATTGCAGTTTCTCACGAATCGTAGCACATGTCCTTTAATACGAGATTTTAAACGCGTAGTCAATATGAAAATGAATAGCCTCAGTATGTTTCCATTACCTATACACACCTTTCCTTTATCCTCGAACTCATTTATAATTTATTCAAACTTTCAAGTATAAAACGCCATATCTACAAGTGTTTCAATATGCTTTCAAACCCCATTGATGTCCAGCTTGTTGTTTTATAATAAAACGTCCAGCTGCTATTTTCTTGGCTTTTGAAGAAGATAAAGGGAATGCAAGATATTCAAGTTGCTTTAACGTACCGTTTACTCAATGCGGATATTGACAAACGGTTCCATAAAATTAGAAATTCATGGAAATACACAAAACATAGCTGACATCTTTATAAGGAATTCCTTGGAAACTTATCGTCCTGGCAAATATCACGCAATAGTAAAACGACGTCCCTACAATGTCAGTCTTACATTCAACACTTTTACGTGCAATAAAACAACATTCCTTCAAGGAATATAAATTACAATTCAAATAAGGTCATGTATAAGAAAAGGAAAATATAAATCTTGATAAGGATTAACATGACTGTAAAAATTTATTTACACAGTACACCTCGGTTTACAAATCAATCCATTAACAGTCGGATCGAATGGTTTTCCCTAAAATATACAGACTATTTGTAACAATATTGTACCACTTGTATCCTCAGAAATCAATACGTGACCAAATATTCTCAATAAAATCGATGAGACGAGTAATTTAAGCTATGAAGCTACGATATTATAAATAATTTTGAAAGCTAAAGAGTCACAGGAACCACTCAAGTATAGGACAGACAAGTCAACCAAATTTGACAAAAAATTATTTTATCCGATTGAAAACAAAAATCAATTTTCAATATTCACGAAATCTGTTGATAAGGTAATGGGCTTTATGTACCCAAAACTTTCCTTTCATATCGCTCTACCTGAATATCCCTGTCCTCGTTAATAATGTGATGTAACTGATCTATATCATTTGATGAATATTCAAGAAAACATTCAGGTTGAATAGAGTACTATTTTCCCAATTATGACTGGAGTAATTTTTGCAGTTATCACATCTTTATATCAAGTTATTTAGCTAATCTGGAGGAAAGTAAACAATAAAATGCATATTTTATATTTCAGATAATGTATAACTTCCTTTTATAAAAAGTTCCGATTTCCACCTTGAAAATGTAAAACTAACAGCGGCATATTGAAAATGTCACATGTAAGTAAGCTACGATGTTACAATCAAAATAGTTATATAATTATTTCATATTCCAGACAATTATAATTGACGAATCCAATGGGAATACATTGTATGCCGTTGAAACGTCGACGACAGGAAGTAACGCTTTAGCGACATCAATTTCGAACGAGGATCTTAGTCTATCGGAATATACAGACGCTGATGAGAGTATGTCGGCACCAACGGAGTTTCTGGCTGAGGTTAGATTATATAGTCTTATCTCAGAAAGGCCATATTCATTTTTTCTTGTTCTCACAGTTTCTTTCCGCCGTCATGTTAAAGGACTATAAGAAGGCTTTTAAATACTGTAAACTAAGTATGTTTAAAACGAGCTAATAGTATTTTCTAAGTTTGTTTCATACATTTTTCCCAATTTCATATAGTTCTGCAATATGAACCTAACAATGCGACTGCAAAAGAGTTTTACCCGCTTATACAAGAAAAACTTCGTGGTAAATTAAGTTTTTCATTGTAACGTCGAAATTTATTTAATATCAAATTCATAGGAGATTCTTCAAGTGAGAGTGATGAAAACTACAATAAATCATCATCTCCTGAAATAATCGACATTGAAGCAAATAATGATGCTACAACTGGTGGCAGTGAACAATCTTCAAATGGTGGGTCCAGCGATTCAGAAGATGCACCCAGTTCAGATGATTCTGAAGAAAATAACTTAGATGTATCGAATTCAAATACATCAACTAGTACAACTAGTCGAAGCGACAACACAACTCATTCGTATTCTAGTCTTCTGCTTGAAGAAGACGACGAGGTGCCTCAAGCTCCACTTCCTAAAGAACTTCCATCTACAAATTTGGATTTGAACAATGGTAATTATATTTCTAGATGTCTCTAAAATTATCAATATACCAAAGACTTGCTGTGACTGATACTGCGCTTAGGGGTTGTTTGTAAATGAGATCATTTTGTGAAAATTAAGAACTATATCTTATTCGCAAGAACGTTTCGAAAACTTGTCTAAATAAAGTAATTTGTCTATAACTTTTTTGCCTTGTTTTAATATGTCTGTTCGCGTACTTTTCGAGGTTACTAGACTTTACTCGAAGAAAAATGAGAGGTTTGATAGGATTTCGTTCTGTTACTCAAAAAGTGGAAAAACGCTTTCAAGTAGCATCAGGCAAAATCACTTGAAAATTTGATTACTTTGTAAGTTTTCAAAGAATTTTTCAAGCACCTCGACTTTACTCGACCAAATTTGTCAGGTAACATTTTTCAATCTCGAGCTCGTTTCTCCTTCATGAGGTCACATGAATCTCACATAAATTATGCTTGAGAAAGTACGCGAACGCCAATCCCGAGATTGAAACATATTGAAATATGTACATATATTGCAATATGGTACGCGAACAGACAGTGATTTGAATATATGTAGTTTTCCCGCTGTATGGATTACGTTAACTGAAGATATATTATGTTAAGAATTAATAACTTATAATACTCATAAAATATCTTTGCAATTATTTCAGGTAACTATAAATCTCCATCGTGTAGCGACTCAGAATCTCCCACAGAACCATTAACACAAAGATTAGTGGCTATATTAAGGTCTAAATGCGTTCCTGGGAAAACCACACAAAGTTAAATCTCAGCGAACTCCAAAAAAATTAGTAAATAAATGTTATAAGTAAGAAACATACAAAGAAGTATATATATATATTTATTTATAGCCTTAAGAAATTTCCAAATATATATTCCTTTCTTTATATTTACTTATACATATATATACATAAATATATAAAGTACATAGATATACATCTATATATATATATATAAATTAAAACACATATACACAAAAAAAACTTGTAATAAATGTTTTAGGAAACCTCATGTGTATATTACATAAAGTGTGAAACATATCTATTTTTGAACAATAATTAAAATAAAATTCGTTGGAAAATGAAAAGTTAAGGCCAAAATAAGTAAAAGTTATACAAAAAACTGCACTCGACATATAAGCAGGGCCTATTCAAAAGCATAATGCCTAGGAAAAATGATAATGTAGAAAATATAAATTGTATAAATTAAAACATGAATGTATCTTCCCACACAAAATACAATATAACAAATTATAAAAATATGTAATGAAAAAGGACATCATACTCCCATAACTAATTTATATCATAATCAATCTCTCATACACAAAACACAAACAAAAGGATAGGAATACCCAAACAAAAGATGCATGGTCCAATGTAAGAGAGACACTGGTAATAAGGCTTTCTTTTATAAGTGATGTTGACTGACTATTGGCTGCTGATAGAAACAAACGAAAAAGCTAATTGAAAAAACAAATACATAAATAAATAAATAAATAAATGGAACTTAGTGTAATACTAAAAAATTAACAAAACATTTTTATTAAATAACCTCTGAAATTAAATAATTTTTTTAAGTAAATCTTATAAGGACTGTGCTAAAATGAACTCGAAAGACTTAAATGCATTATTTATAAATGATCGAAAGCGTAAAGTTTAAATAAAACGTGTTAAGGACGAAACATTTTTATGTTGTTTTCTACCTAGGTGAAATATTGATTAAAAATGGCTAGTACTTTTTCTTCTCCATTGTAATATAGCTGTCATTTTACAGTTTTGTAATAAATATAAACTGCTTTATTTCCACTTAATAATGGACTTTTTATTTACAAAACTTAATATGAGTTTATTTATACATATATGAAATTTTAAAACGATTAATAACCAAAATGTTTTCTTTCAAAATATAAAAATCCTGATACTCCTTCCACGCTATTACTCACTCTTCCTTCAAACATAAAAACAATATTGATTGTACTTATATTTTTATTGTTTTCTCAAGTCATCTTATGTATACTTTAGATTTAAATCCTATTTAAAGACTAATTTCTTACGGAAGTTTATTTAAAATGGATTATAAATAAACAGGCACTTTTGTTCAAATTAAGCTAATAGCAATTCGATAGATGATGTTGAATCCCAACGTACACTGTTCTTACATCAACATAAAATTCGAAAAGTCGAATTGACTATATTTTTGAAAAACTAAAACTAATAATTTTGCTTCGTTATATTATTCAAAAATGAACTAAAAACTTAAAACTATATTTTTAAGAAGAAGTATTTGTTTCTATGAGTAACTTTGTTGTAGGATATCTTGTATGTTGAGATATTCGTTCCATTACACATGAAGAAGATAAACGCGCTTCTGCATCATGATCCCAACATTCTTCCATTGTGTCGCAAATTGCATTCAAGCCCTGAAAATGACAGAATGATTTATTTTAGTTTTAAATTTTTTGAGAACACAATCCATACCGGATGACTTCTCCAATGGTTAGGAATTTTCGGCCTTAATTTTTTCGATACAACATTTTCCTGCATTTGTTCTAGAGTAGGATGTAATCCCAACTGAAAAAAATATTTTCATTAATCATCAAAAAGAAGAAAAATAGGAGTAAAATTCTACCTCTGCTTCAAAAGGTAAGGTAAATTCCTCAACAACGCCACCATGGGCATCACATCTAGAAACCATTTCCCAAATAACAAGACCACATGCATATACATCAATACGTAGAAAAGCGTCTCTAGTAAAGTTAATTGCTCCTTCAAGAACTTCAGGTGCCATATACCGTCGTGTACCCACCTGTCCATGAGTATCACCACAAGGTTGCCCTATAAGATTTAACGTAAGCTTTAAGAATTATACAATCAAAATATGAAAGAATATTTCATTTACCAGGTTGAAAAATCATAGCCAACCCAAAATCTGCAATGCAGGCAGTCATATCACTTTTCAATAAAACATTCTTGCTCTTAAAATCTCGATGTGCTACTGCTGGTTTTAGCTCTTCAGTTTTAGTTGGTAGAAGTTCCTCATGAAGGTGCATCAATCCTCTAGCCATGGATTCAGCTATTTTACAAAATTCTGCCCATGTCAGTGTGTGGGCTTTTAAGTAATCACATAAAGATCCGTAGCTATGGTATGCTGTTATAAGCCAAAACTCGTGTGGCAGCTTTTCCACATGCTTCTCTGCACCGATGAATTCAAGTATATTCGAATGGTTCATTTGGGGAAGCTAAATATATAATTTTAGTTTACACAGAACTTAGTAAATTAATATTCTAAACCTTATATATTTCTTGCTCAGTCATCCAAGACTCTTTTTCCTGCATTGGAAATATTTTTACAGCTACATCATCTGTTTTCAATTGGCCATGCCAAACGGCACCGAAACGTCCTCTTGCCTTCAATTGAAGAAGATGTATTGGTCTAAATGCCAAGCAAGGCGATGAATTAGTTACTTCTGGCTCAATCTGGAAATTTCAAAGAATATTATCAAATATTCCCAATTATATAAATAAAATTTTGTACTCACAGTAGGAATTTTGTTAAACATGCCTTGTTTCTTTCTTTTATAAAACAAAAATACGACAATAAATATTATACATAAAACAAGTATTGCAATGGTACAGGCAACAATGACCAGAATAATATTTTCTTTAGTTTCATTCTGTTTTGGCACTAAAAATATAAACATAAATTTATTAGATTTATTAATTTCAATACCACTTTTATACCTTCAATTCCAGTTGCTTTTGTCGTTGTTGGTATCCACTTTTGATCGGCATTGCACAAGGATACATCGCAGCAGCAGACATTGGTATCGTTATTTTTCCTAGTCAAACTGTAATCTATGCATTCTGGTTGATTGCAGCCATTGTTATAAGTATTCGAAAGACATCCTTTATACAAGAATTTAACATCACCTACAAAAAGAATATTTGATTGAATCTTGTGAGATTTCAGGATGACACGGTTGAAATTAATATCCATACAAATTCCATTTCCAAATGATTTTATTTTTAATTTGGAAATTATTATATTAAATGTCATTTACCTTTTGAATCTGTTGACCATACAACGACACATCCAGACTTTTCTGAAGGTGAATTAACTTCGCATTTTAATACTGTTGTATTGCAGGCATTTTTCTCATCGCATTTGTTTGGATTAAAATGTTCACATTCCAAGGGACCTTTGGTAAGGGCTAAACTTGATGCCTTGCCAACAACTGGAAGACATTATAAGCAAGTTAATAAATAATTTAAAAAAATTCAATTCATTTCTAAATATAGCACGTACGTACCACACAACACCAGACAGATATGCAAAAATGTATAGAACATTGTCTCCTTGTTCACATCACCATGCGTGTAGAATTAAAAATAAGTTTTTATGGTAATATCAAACTTATTATTCAATCTTCCCAGTATCTATCGATTTATCATACTTTTAAGAAAATCTATTTGTTTTCCACCAATATGTAAACTGAACTAATTTTGTAAACAACGCGCTGTCAATTATTCGCACTTCCTTTTGTTTGTTCACAGTTTATATGAAATATATTACGCTTTTAAAACTGTTGAACTGCTACCACAAATCGCCTGAAAAGTTTAATTAATTTCTTCTTAAAACAATGTCAAAATTAACAAGGAAATTATCTTAAGCTATTTCGAACGAGACATTTTTCTGTCTGAGACCGTAACACTGTCTCGTTTGACAGGAGACCGTACGATATTAGTGCTGCCGAAATGGGACTGTCCATCAACGCGATGGAGTATAATTTACAGACATATTTGTTTGGCTCCAAAATTTCAAAATCAAGATATATCAAAATTTTTGTTAATAATTCAGTGTCTGATTGAAGAAGATAGAAGGTTCTATATTTTATTAAGTTTTATTTATTTTGTGTTTCCTTCGACATGCATCACTCCGTGATATTCATGCTCGCCGACAGATGGCTTCTTAGCGCAAAATTTGAATATGAATATGCATCATATTTGATGACGGAAGTAGATTTTACGTATCCAGAATCAACACCTTCGGGATAGAGTCAGATTATGAGTATAAAATCATATAAAAGGACGACAAAAGAGAATAATTTCATTTTACATGCATTGATGAAATTGCAATCATGTATTGCATCACATTGAGCCTATGAACCAATTTCGAATGTGCTCGAATGGTGACTCTTTTTCACACCACCGAACAGTGAACATCGTCGGAGGCATAGCCAGGAAATATTTAGTTCGGGGAAGTTTTGTGTTTTGTGTTTGAATATAAAGTTGAATTGAAAAAGAACAAAAAACTTTAATTGTGAAAAACTGTGTAAAACTGTGTATTTTAAAATAGTGTTTCTATTCATATTGCCACAAAAATTAAACGAAAGTTAATTTTTCGTGTTACAACTTTTGTTGAAAACTTCTTATTCCATATAATATGCGAGGAGTTATCGCAAACGAAGTGTTAATTTTTGCACAATATTTTGAAGTTACTATTGTTTCAATTTACTCTTTTGTCATCCTACAAAGGTTGATTAATCTTCAAACAACAATTAAATTCATGTTCACACAGTGCAACGTTCAAAATTCATCTCAAAACAACAAGTTGCATTTAAACATTCCCTTTAGAACACATCACGGTTGGGATATTAGCAGAACAACGAAAATGGAAGGTGAGAACTTATTCACATAATCATATTATGTTATAAAACAGAGGATATTCAAAATTTTGCAAATCATTTTCACTAAATGACACACGTCATTCTAATAATTGTAAACAAACCTAAACGATTCATGTGACAGCTGATTTTTGAAAATTAAGAATGCTTCATAATTAAGAATCATTTCGGTTTTATTTCCTGGATCATATCATGCGCTTTTTTATCCATTCTTATCAACTGTTCGATACACGTATAAAGAAATTACGTTTGAGATTATTGTTATTATTCAATTAAGATCTTAAAACGATCACATGACGATGAATCATCTGCTGCAAATTTATACAGACTAACCGGAATTAGCCACGTGGCACTTTCAAATGTTATATAACGAATCGAATTAGCTACAAGAAACTTTTAGTATCGTATTAGTAAATTTCTTAAAATAAAAGGGTGGGAATATGTTTGAATTTTTCACAAAACACAATAAACACATAAACAAGTTCTGACGTCATAAAAGAAACAAAGGATTTCAAAAAGTCAAATTTTAAAAATGGCGCATACAAGTATAGTTTTAAATGATTGCAATTTCATAATTCTATTGCTTGTAATATAATAATTAAACGGTTGTTATCAAAAACCATTCAAAGCATTTCGTTTTTTGACATTTGATACTAATTCTTTTTGCGCCGCTTGTTACTAAAACAGAAAAACGTTAATAAACTTATATTATTTCCACCTTTTACTGCATTCTCGTGTCGTTTCCATTTTGATTTCACAAGGTCACTGAAATGAACATTGAAATGAAAGCTTCAGGGTGTACATTTCCTGAGACGCAAATCTGAAATGATCATTTGCACTGAAATGAATTAACACAGATTCTAATATGGGTGCATAATGGCGGACGTCAGCCATTTTCATTGCTCTAAAAAGTAACGTATTATTTTCTGTTCAAAATCTAACTTTATTACCTTGTTTACATCAAAGTTTGAAGAAATTGTAGGTAAGCATTAGTTGCACGAATTATTTTGATTTAAATCTTCCTTTGCCATATAACACATTGCATGTTGAGAGTTGCATGCGCAACATGTTCTTTGTTGTAGCTTATCAAGTCATTACTATCTAGGAATCGTTTTCCTGTGCATTTCATCGAATCAAACTCATTTCGATATTAGCTTACTTTCATTCTTCTTTATTAGAGTTCCGTCCGTACTAAAAGAGTGACAACGGAACCCTATTAATATGACTTCGCTGTCCTTCCGTCTGTCACAGGGCTGTATCACTTGAACCATAATAGGTAGAAACTTCAAATTTTCACAAAACGTGTACTTGTGCGGGTCCGACTTGCCCACTTTTATATTATACAAATTTAATTCTCGTTTTTGCTCAAAAGTTTCCAAGGAAAATTCATTCATTAACCTGACCACATTATCATTATATAAGCCCAGAAGATCTTCAGATTCATATTGTTGGCTTTTTGTCAAGAGTCAAGAACCGAAATTGCTAACTTTGTTTTTCTCTGGAAATGAAATGATCGTGTGAATTGCAAAATTCTACAATGACGTAGAACAACAATACTTATTGACTTAATATGCAAAGCAGGAGTGTGTCAAGAATTTTTCGATCGCGCCGAAGACGAAGAAGATCAATGGCCGAATATGTGTGACGTTTCGTTTCAATTTCATAATTTTAAACGCAATTAATTATTAATTTGTTTCAAGTATGACATCTGTCGAAAATGTCTGTCAAGTCGAGACTTTTGGTTTTGTTACTGATCTATAAATAGAATCCAGACATCCAGTTACAACAAAACTTTCAGTCAAGTTTCCACTATCGATGATTCATAAATTTCCCCGAACTTGAATTTCACAACAAACTGAAATTGTAAAAGTCGAGATGCCAATTGACGGGTGCGTTAGCGTTCGACTTCAGCATGACGCAATGAACTCGCAATTAGGGAGGTGTGTTTCGCGTGCTAACACATATTAGCTGTATATTCACATCAAATTATGCACACGTAGGTCGCGTGCAAGGAACGTGATAGACATATACTCAATACCATTGGTAAGAAAGAGAAGAAGCATATTGAATTGGCGGTAAACATGAAGTACAGGTCGGATAGAAATTTTCGCGGGTACTCTCATAGAACAAACATAATTTTTAACGCAATTATTACAAAAACTTGAGCATCATCAATTCGTAGCTGGGCTTCTTATTTACATTCGGCTGTTACCACACACAACAACACTTACCAACACACGTGAATTTTCACAATTGTGTGTTCCTTGGCGAGTGTGTATGCATTCATTGCTGCCAAGTGTCACATGCAAAAACATGTTCAAACTTGTACGAACCTGCCTGAAAAGTATATTTGTTCGGCCATTTTCATTGAAATTTTTATTCCCGGACACTTCGGTCGTGTTCCATAGCGATTCCAAATGTGATTTGTGCATAAAATCCAACTTAGAAAGAAAGTTTAACACAAAACTTAAAGCTAACAAGTATTTTTTATTTTTTGTCAAGTGCGATACTTGGAAAAAGTTTTTTGTTTTTCAAAGCGCATTAAAAAGCATTTGTGCTAGAAAAAGTGCTAAAACACGGAGATATTTAACGCGTAAGTTTAATTTAAAATATAAAACGTTAAAAATTTGTGTGGCTGTGGTTAAACAGCGTATGTCCAATTAGAATTCAGTTTGATTGAGTTTTTATCCAATTGGAATTGTCACATGAATTTTCCGATTTCCAGAAATTTCTTACTGCGTTCAATTTGAAAACTCCGACTAGAGTTTAAAAATAATGATCAAATGTGATTTTTTACAATTTCTTAACAATTAACAAGAATTGAATTTAAAAAGAGGTAACAGGTGGAAGTGGAAATCGAAAAATTTAAAATTTGAAATTTATTCAACTTTCATGACGTGACAGTGCCAGTGACGTCAGCAATATATTTAAATGGGGGAAAACCCAGAATTCAGAATTGAAATGCATCGTGCCGCCATTTTGAAAATTTCAAATTGAAAACTTCGTAATTTATGTAAATGATCGTTTTTGTGTGATAAGATAAGGAAATATCAAGTTTTTAATATGAAACTATTGAATTTAACTCATAATATACTTAACTTGAGACATAAGTCTGTGTCGCATGAAATTTCATGTTTGAACATGTTCATAAAATAAAGACGAGATCAGTTTTGATGAGAGAAATAAAATTTGATTTTTATATCATTGCAGGTTGAAAAAAGTAAGAGTGCTTTTTTAAAAGCAGGACTTTTTAAAGCCTTAACATTTCTCAAGAAAATAATTACGGTTTCTTTGAAGTGAGTATTTTGAATGACTTGTTTGATTATCCAAAATGAACAAGTTTTTATTATTTCGGTATAGCCTGATTTAAAATGGCTGCTAGCAACAGAATTGAATGCCAAAACCGGCGAAGAAATATCTTATGCAAAAAATCACCAACTGGAATTTATCATCAATATACAAGCAACACCTCCTCACAAGCAATCGCAAATAGAGGAGATCATTTTGAATCCCGATACCTTTTTGGAAACTGCGGAGGACAGTGTATTTTTGAGTCAACTGGAGATATCCGAGGACTATCTATCGGAAAGTTTGCAAGCGTCAGTCCAGAAAGAAATCAGTGTTTTGAAGGAGAGCCAATTAGAAAACCAAAACGACCAAAATCTAACATTGCCCGAGCTGACGATGGACAAACTAACAGAAGATTCGTCGGACATTATCGATGATTTACTTGCATCACTAACTTCAAATAACATACTCGATGCAGATACCGAGTACTTTAATACAGGCAAGTAAATTTCACAAAATCAAAATTTTCAAAATTCAATTAAAAATTATTTTAAAAATTAAAAACATAATTTAAAACATGTTGATTCTTGTCGATGCATATGAAGCTTTAAAGTTTATTTGTGTGAGTGAGAGTTGTTATGAATTGCATATGTAGAGCTTGTGCATGTGAGCACTCCAGTTCCGCTCCACAATGATTGAGTCATTAGTATCTAATGAGACGTTGAAGATAATAAACGTATTGATTTAGCTCCAATTGAAAAATGTAATATTTTTTATTTATTTATTATTAATTATTTTTAATTATTATGTGAATTTGATATTTTTCACTGATTTAAAAATTTTCAAAAACACTTCAAGTTCCAATGGATGTTATGCTTCTTCGTTAGTTATCATTATTATAATTATTTTTATAAGTATTTTCATTATTATAATTTTTATATTTTCTATTAACTTCCAGATAACACAAATGAGACAGGAATAACTTCTCAAGAAAATATTGCGGAAAAGGAAAACGATCAACTAGTTTTAATACAATTAAATAATAATCACAACAATATGGACGTTAACGATAATCCTGTTACTGATTCTCAGACGAGTAGCACATCGCTATTTCATTCGCAAATTAAAGTTGAAGATATTAATTTTCAACCATCTAGTGAATGTGTTACAATGGAAACAGATGATATTGCACTAGGTGCACTTGAGTTTAGTGATTTTAACAGAACATCAACAGAATGTATGAATTATAAGAAATCGGCAAAGAACACATCGTCAAATTCAGAATTAGAACTTTATAACTTCGAAGATCAACAAGATTTTACTTATTTGCCATTGAAAAGCAATTGCCGGGATTCAACAAATGAATTTTCATCAAATCTTACATGTGGGATAGATAATACTGAAGTATCCGGAAATATTGATAGTTTCAAAAGTATTGCAATAAAACCCAAAATAAACATTTTATTGGCCAATCAAGCTGCTGCTGTGACAGTGGCTGGAGTGAGTACTCCAGAAGTATACGATGATGTTCTTTGTTTGGAGCAACAATATAATAATAAAAACGTACCGGATTATGAACAATCAGCAATATTATATCAAGCGCCGCTGGGATCAGTTTCTTGCACAGGCAGTGATGACAATTATATTCCAATTGTACATGATGAAGGGACAAACAGTGTTCAACTTCCTTCAAACAATTCAATCTTAACGCATGCATACGAAGAATCTACCACTGCTTTTGAATCAACGTCCACTGACAATATTCACACATCTTCACCAGTAACTTTTATAACCAATAATTCGAGGTCCCAACGCAAACGTGGTAGACCGTCTGTGAAAGCAAACGCTCCAGACGAAAGGGCCTTACAAAACCTAAGTGAAGAAGAACGTAAAAAAGTCCTGCAGCGCTACAAAAATAATGAAGCAAGTCGCGAGTCCAGGAAAAAGCGAAAGTTAATGGAACTTTCCGAGGAGCAGGAAAGAACTCGATTGGAAGAGGAGTATCAAGAATTAGAGAGGAGGAATAGAATATTAACTAAACATTATGATAGTCTTAAGAAAGAATTCGACAGAATCTTTGCATAGTTTTATTGTTGTATTTTGTTTAAAATTTTTGCACATAAAGTGTTTCGTTATCCTAATATATCAATATCATTATAAATATAACATGTTATTTCCGTACTATTTCTGTTTAAAAATATTTTTGTACTTTTGTTTTTAACAACAATTCTATCAATAAAGTGCAAAAGTGCTAAATACTTTGTTTTAATTATTGAAATTTGTAGAATTATTTCACTCCTGCGTCGAGACGTTCTACTTAAAAAGGACAATAATCTGTTGAACAGGTGGCGTTAGATAGAGACTTTAAGCTTTAACTGTCAAATCCTTAATTCTATATTATGAGTCACAAGAACAATAACTAATTTCTCTGTCCCCATTTGCGTTTTCTAGACCGTTTTCAAGCTCGTTAACTTATACGCTGTTATCTCACACGAAATAATGAATTTATTTCAATTTTGCTGCAATTGCCTAGATTAGGCCAACATTTCAATCCGCTACGAACTTTTTGCAATAATTGCGCACTTTCTGCCACAAAGAAAATGCCTGCTCGTTGTAATGGCCGCCATTATAGAACTGCTCATTGTTCTGCTTTTGACAATTTTTCGTTCCTGCAGATCTACGAGATAACCTAGGAGACATTTGGATTTGTTAACAAAATCGTACCAATTAATGCAACGAGTAAGTATCGACTGATCTTTAATTTAAAGGCTTTCGTGAAAAATAGAATTGTTATGTAAGTCTAAAATTCATGAAGTTTACGAGGAACATACTCTCCCAGGTTGAATTTCGCAACAGATTTTCGCGCCAATTCAAGATGATAATTTTACTGAAGCAGCGCCAACTTAACATCGTTTGGCTTCTTCCTGCTCGCCGAAAGTTTTGAAGAAATTAAATGTAATTGTAATTGTAATTTTGTGGAATTTAAGGAAAAATTTAGGTTCGCGTCAAGGAAAATGAACCATTTCGCCACCTGGAGATTTCCAGCTCAACTATTCTGTTCAGAACAGCAAATTAGTTCCACGTATTATCGGGAACTAAACTTGTACTGTTAAATGTATGCGATTTGACAGTTCTGTTCTGTTAGAGTGACCAAAAGAACACGGCTTTTAGCAATAATGGATCATAGCAGGTGGATTTTGGATTCTATGAGTCCTCCTCTAGTTTACACTAGCCAGCAGACAATAGCCGTGTTTTATTATGGAGTCGATTTGCAGTTGAGCTAGAGGTGAATAGATTTCTGTATGTGTTCCAACAACAACGTGTGATCTTGATATTTTTTTAAGTTGGCAGCTCAGGTTGGCGATGAGTGCGCATATTCTCAGTACTGTCAATTTTCCCGCGAAAAGTCCGGGACTCTTTTTAGTTGTTCGCGAGAATAGCTCAAGTCAAGTTGGGGTGTTGTTTTGTCAGTAAAGAAACAATTAAATATATTTTCTAACTTGGCCGAAATGCAGAATTACAACGAATCAGAGATGATACTTGGTTCAGATAATAGTATGTATTCATAAATATAGATTTAATAAACTTTTTTTAAACATAAAATAACAGGCATACATATGTATGGGACAGAGTATAAAAATGATTTCACAAATTTAGGCACTTCTCTAGAAAACTAGATTTCTTTTATCAAGATTAATTTTTCCCGTTTAATCAGAAAGAAATCAAATCTAATCCGATATGTCTGTTCCGGCACTATTATCTGTTTGAGTGCGCCAACTTCTGAGTAGGTATGCCAAATGAAGATAGTGTGTACATGGAGAGGAAAACAAAAACAACGAGTGTGTACATGTATGCTCTCGTCCTGACTCTCGGCAAGTGTGTGGCATCAGATCATATTATCAAAACCCTCTGTATTTTTGGTCTACCCCATTCAACAAACTATTCATTCTTTTCCTGGTTTTTCACTTAGATTATAGAGAATGTACAAAATGTACAACTACATGTGAAGGAAACGTCGGAAAATTTCTGTACACGAACAAGAAACAAGTAGATTTTGCCACAAACAATCAAAAAACACAAATCTAATTTTTTAGAAAAATTTATTAATAATTTTTACTTATGTTACACGCTCTTTATTATTAAAAAATTTCAGTATACAATTTTATAAAAGTTTCATACTACTATTCCACTGCACGTATTTGACACGAATTTCACAACCGATGCGTCATTTACTATGTTCCTTATTTTCAAACTTGAAATTTAATTAGAAAAACAATGTTTTTCACTTTGAAAAAAATTAAAATAATTAAAGAAAATATTGAGTTTCGCATAGTTAACAAATTAAATACTTTCTTCCTCTGAACCATATAATTAGAACAATTTTTTGACAATTCACTTCATGTTTTTCCTTTATTATTGATATATTTCATTAAAATGAGAATGTCACTTCACAATACTGTTACTATTACTCAATTGAACCTCATTGTATTTTATTTTCAACAAATTATTTTTTTTTTTTTTCAATAAAACACCATAAAGTTCATTAAATTTCACTTTGTTTTGACATTTGATATTCAATTTATTTACAAGCACCAACACCAACACAGATTTTCATTTGATTTTCGTACGCCAGTGGGCTCCCATGCTAGCTGAAAATGATAAATGGTTCTGACCGAAAAAGGTGGATGTAAATTTATTTTCAATTTTCTGCATTAAAATCAACAGAAATTAAAAAAGATTTATATAGGAGACTATTTTAGAATTTTTTACACCTATTATAAATAAAAATCTAATCATTAAAACCTGTAAAAAAGAATTTAAATTTAATGGCGTCATAAAACAAAATGTGCTCCTGAACTGGTGGTTTGCGGCTAAACGGAAAATTTTAGTTCACCATTAACTCGTAGGTACGCTCATGTCGCTGCTGCGGCCCTATATGTATACGAGTTTTCGATAAGATGTCATATCCTGTTCTCTATGATCTAAGATTCCTTCCAACAGGTTACTCAAATACATACTAATAAACAAATTTATAAATCTCCAACTGCAAAATGATTTTTGATAAGTAGACAATCCAAGAAAGAAACTTGAATTTCGCATGCATGGAAAATCTGCACAAAGTCAAGACGTCAAGATCAATTTTATTAATTTTGAGTTAAGAATAAAGAATACTCAGTCTTTCATAGTTCCTGCCTGTAGACCCGTTAATATATATAAATATCCTCTACCAAAATTTATATTTCTCGTTTTGATTTCAGCTGATGCGGAATCCTGTGAAAACATGGATGTCGACGTTGAAGATAACAAAATCATATTAAGTTCTACGTTTTTACGTGTGGATCTGGTAGACTTTACAACTACTCAACGCCAACCTATCCAGGTAAATCGGAAATTAGTGATTGAGGCATCCACTTCAGACAAGGATACTTCACCTAATTCTTCCACGGATGAAATTAGAAATAGTGCCAAGAGAAAAAAGATAGGTTGCCATCAGAATAGGGAAGAGATGAAGGAATTAGTATGGCAGTTTGAGCACTCGAAAGCTCAAATAAAAAAAAAAAAAAATGCATTAGAAAAAATAATTGAATAAAACTCTGCATAAAGACTCTGTAAGTAAGAACAGAATTACGCATAAATACAAAATTATTGTAATTATGCCGAATGACTATTTGTTGATTGTAAAAGAATCCTCGAAGCAGAAAATTTTCCCACAATTCGGGTGAGACTACACTTATTTGTCCGTAATTTTTTTTTTTCAGTCATATTTATTTAGATAGCATTATTGTGTTTATTTCAAAGTGGAAAAACATTTATTTTTCCGTTCTAAAATATTATATTTTCAATTTTACTCCACGAGGCACGCGTGGAAACAATTATTATATGCATACTTCTGAACCAAGAACAGGAGAACTTTTAATTAAAGCCGAATTATGATACAAACCATAGCCTCTCCCTTTCCAAAAAAAGTCTTCACTCCAAAAAGCAGAGAAGAGTCTTAGTCTATAAAAAAAATATAATTACAAGTGAAAAAAATGCGGTAATCTGTACTCTCCCCAAAATGTTACCGACAAACAGAGTTTCTATAAACGGTGTATAGGCACCATTACATAAAATTTTACAATTTCAATTCAACAGAAGTCCATATCATTTCGTTTCAACAACAGGTGAGTTGTAAATATGAAAAATACAAGCCTCTGATATGATAATTTTTTATTTAGAAGACTTGAAACGTGTATAACATAGTATTCATGAAATAAATCTCAACTTTCAACAAACCGCAGAGCAGAGGTAGGTCGTGTGCATGGAGGACCACTTTTCAGACTATTTTGGATGCCTTTCTACAACAGGTGATATTATAATCAACAAGTACAAATAAATTATTAATATAAGTTTTATATATTCGTAATTGTTTGAGTGTAAGGTCTTCTGATCAACACTATAAAGTTTTAATATACATATATATATATATATATAAATATCTACAAATATTTATTAAATAACTTATTAATCTTTGTTAAGAACATTAAAATTTTATGTACTGTAAAAGTACATTTGTTTTATTTGCTTCTAACATCCTTTCATTCTTCATTTTGTCGGTTCGACGTCATAAACGGGATGGAACGACTTTAATATTCACGGAGATCAGCATGGCTTTGTTTGCCAATCACGTGGAGAAATCTGTTTTGATTGAAAACAGACTTAACGATAGAAAATTTATCCTTTTATTTTTCATAACAAAAGTTTCTTTCTAGTATACAGGGTGTCCCGTACTTGAGTACATTAAATCGAAGAAACGATTCCTTGACACAAGAGGAGTAAAAATAGTATCCCTTAATTAGCACTGTTTAGGAGTTACAGGGTGTTCAATGTTGTTCGTCGTTGTCTTAAATTTTTTCATTTATCTCCACTTGTCAAAGGATGAAAAAAAAATACAGTATTTTAGATAAATCACGGTCCTTCCAATTGGTGTACTAAGCAGTAATTATCACACTTGAATAAATGGAAACCAAAAATCCGAAAAACTCAACTTTTTATGATTCTTGGAAGGAAAATATTTCATTTGAAATAACATTTGTCCTGATATTGGGGTCTATTCTGGTCGTTCATAACAGCTATTTTGACAATCCGTTATTTGCTATTGCATTTAAACGATTTCTTTTTAGGTGAAGCCACTGAAAATTTTGAAACATCAAATATTCTGCCCCTTTCCCATCATTTCCATCAAACTAATTGATATCAACTAGAAGAAAAATTTAATAAAAGTCACTCTCAGCGAAAGCTCTTTGTCTGTTAGTTTGAAATTTCGGTGCCAGCTCGTTGTATCGCAACGAGAAATCTACATGATCTGTGGCTTAACTTTACAGTAAGGAAAATTCTAAACTTTCAACTTAATGTCGCACTGTTGTTAGGTTGTTTCATGAGGTCAAAAAGCCTGCGCCCTGTGGATCTAGAACCTAAACGTCACGTTAAGCACTGGTGGAATAATGCGATTTGCGACCACGGAAATCATAGTCTTCTTGACCGCACTATAACGCTTTGGGGTAAATTGGGATTATAGCGATTTAAAAAATGTATTTCTTCGTGACATAATTAAAAAAAAATTAAAAACAACCTGCTTTATTTTCAGCTTTTTCGATTTATAATAACCAATTGAACTTAATAAAATTGAGAAAGCACCTTGTTAAAGCCCACTATCTTGCATTAAAATGACAATCATGAATTAGTTCCTTCAAAACTAACATTCATCATGTAATATGAAATATTTCTGGAACTACAAAACTACATTTCTAATAACCATATTGAAACAAATAAAAAATAGAGAATGCTAAGAAATATACCCCCGGTTTTCTTCGGTTTATGCTGTAACTGACAACAAAATCTACAACTTAAATTCCGAATTGATCCTTCAATTAAAATAATAAAAGATTTTATCAAAGAGAAATTTATTTAGATGCATAGTTATAATGCACTTATTTCGAATACACTCACAGAAAATCATAATTACAAAAAAAGTAATTTTATTTCTCTTAGAAAAACATTCAAAATTTTAATAACGACGCTTGCAATTACCTAGTACCTTCTTATTTCATATATCGCCTTGTGTCAGCAAAACTACTTTTTGTAATGAATGTTCGACTTATCTTATTTGACTACTCTAAAAAAATGTTACTTCCGCTTTTTCATTAAATATAAATACAATCCTCTTCCACAATTTGTTTCTATTATCAATTTTCTATTTATGCAGATTATTTTACACAATTTAATATGATAATAATATATTTAGCACGTTTGTATTATTTGAAATTTCGCTTTATGGTATGTTATCTTTGTATAAAAAATTGCTCGTCCTGGAAATCAAATATTGCTCATTCTCATTTTGTCTATTCCGAAACATCGTCATCAGCTAATGTACCATATTTGTTTGCACTTGAAAGAACCTAAAATGAAGGAATCCAATTTGACTCATAACTTTGTAGATAAACCTTTTATTGAAACACGAACGTTTTCTTTATCATGTAAACATATATATGTATATTTGAAAACTACAGTGCACTTGTTGATAATTAATAAAAAATTTACATGTTCCAATATTTTAACTAATTTTTATTCAAAATGTTCTGCAATCAAATCATACACACATATGTTCCAAAATGATATAGAAAATTATCGTTTAAAATGAGAGATCGATGAATAATGGTATGAAAATTAAATAAAATTAAAAAAAAATATGTTTGTTAGAACGTTAAGAACAAAAAGTTAAATATACACATATGGCCATAGAATCAGACGCAAAAATTTTAAATATCACAAAAGGAAATAATACTTCGGTCTCGCTTTAAGAACGAAAATTTGGAATAATCAAAAAAAAAAAACAAAAAAATAATTTAAATCATACAGGTCCTCCTTGTGGTGGATATTTCTGTACAGGTCGTTCGGGTTTGTTTTCCCTTCTCGTCCTGTCTTCTGGGGGTCGAATGTCACGAGTATTATCAGCATCTTTATTGTAATTCCTATCTCGTTTGTAGTATTCACGATCATCTCTATTGTATCTATTTGAAGTAAAGGTAAATAATTTTTGTACATAATATAAATAGATGTGAAAGTAATACGAAAAGTAAATACGCTACCTTTCATTACGGTCACGATTATCTCTATTATACCTGTTATCATGCTCGGCTGGACGATTAAAATTTCGTTCTCTTGGTCCATCACGATTGTAACGCATATTGTTACCACGACGATCGTCTAAAGAAGTTTTCATAATAACTTTTCGATTTGAAATGTTTTCAATAATTGATTTTACCATTTCTACGATTCATTTGTCCTCTTCGATCGGGACTATACCTTCTCTGAATGGATCGTCCTGTTTCTTGACCATCATCCTCGGATCTTCGCCATCCAGTAGCACTTTTTGTTGAATCTTTCTTTTCTTCATCAGTTTCGGGATTATCTCGATCATCTTGATAGGCAAACTTTTCTTTTTCTTGTTTCCTTTCTTCTTCTAGTCTTTTTAATTCTTCCTGTTTTTCTCGTTCCAAACGTTCTTCAATTTCCCTCTCCCTGGCAGCGGTGTCGACAGGCTTTGCACCACCAAAAACTTTTTCTGCTGATATACCCTTAGGTTTCGGTTTCTCTGGTTCTGGTGTAGTTGACTTAACTTCCTTTTCTGCTTCAGCTTCCGCTTCCGTAGTACCATTACTATCCGGTTGCGGTACTATTTCAGGAAGCGGTAGTGTTCGTGCTTTAAGATTAAGTTTGGGCCTCTCTTCTGCACTAAAGACGGCTGGTTTTTTGGTATAGGCTGGTCTATCATTAGTGCTGGGCCTATTTTCTGAACGCCATGAACCACCCTGTTCTTGAGAGCCATCACGATTCCTATCTCTCTCCCTATAATTGTTATATCCACCTCTGCGTCCTTCGCGTTCCATTGTATCGCCACCGCGACGCCAATTCGAATCCCTATCAGTTGAATCGTTATAATCGTATCTATTTCTGTTGTTGTTTCGTCTTTGATCGCTCGGAAGCTCTATGCGGATATTGCGGTTACGTATTTGAGGATCAGCAAGACAAAGAGCACTTATTAAATCCTCTCTTGTTCGGAATTCTACGTAACAAAACGCTCTAGCCCGGCGATTTTCATCATCCTCACGAGGAAAACGTACTTCTTGTATATCGATTCCTTCGAGACATTCATAAATATCTTCTTCCTTAGCTTCAAATGGAAGATTCGACAAAGAAGCTTGATATGGTCCTCTATGAGGAATGGATGCATCATCAAATTCACGAGAAGCTCTAGGTCCAGTTGGTAATTGGACACTTATTTGTTCCTCTTCAAAGTCAGCATCATAATTTACTTTTTTTGCTATCTGAGTCACACCAGACGGAATATTTCCCGGTTCAAGGAACTCCTGCAATGGGACAGCTTTTCCTTTACCTTTTTTTCCTTTCTTTCCTGAAATGAATGTCAAATTTTTAAATAATTAATCAATCGATTTATATATAAATGCTGATCAATTTTTTTAAATACAAAAAATTTTAATTTTAATTTGATTTGAAATTTTTTCATTGTCAAAATTAATTTTTCCTATCAAAAAGGCCACGCGGTAAAAATGTCGTACAAGTGTCAAACTAAAAAATGTCTGCCTTTTACCATTCATGCTGTTACCCTCAAATGAGAGAAATTTCCTTTTTTCCAATTAAAACTCAAAACTTAACAATTATATGATCAAGTAACAGCCTTTTTAAATAAAATTTTTATAGCTTTTCACAATAAATAACTTTAATCAACCAACCTGAAGTAGCCATGTCGAAAGAGAATTTCAAGTAGTACCAGACCCAAAGTTTTTCGATTCTGTTGCTATCTTCATTTGTATAATAATTGGTAACGTGGAGAAGTTGGGCAGCGTTAGCTATAATTTTCATTGATCGAAATTTCAGTCAGTTCAATTGTTTTCCAAATGAGTTTTTGAAATTATAATTACAATCAAATTCAACTCATAATTGCTCGATATTAATTATAAATACTTACCAAATATTTTAAGCTTAAAGTGTGAAAATAAAAACTTTATTCAACACCTTTATATCCATATAACAAATTCCACAAATTTCATAATAAATTTTTACCTGCAATAACCTTACAAATGTTATAACTATAATATATATATATATTCAGAAATATGTAAGCCTGTTGTATATTATATAAGTTGAATTGAAAATAATGAAATTTTCCTTGCAATTTATACAACATTGCTTCTTTGCTAAACTATGATATAAATTTTATGAAATGAATTCGGTTCAAATTCGAATTCGGTTATGTGTTCCAAGTCCAAATTGTCTTAATTTTGTTATAATGTTTTTAATTTCATCTATTTGAGGGATTATTGTAAGACAATGTACTAATGAAACTGAATATTAGTTGCGCGATCAATTTCATATTCCGGACAGCCCTTTATATCGGCTTTTATTATAAATAATTCCCAATGTATCGTCTGATTGTTCAACTCGGTTACGAAATTATTTAAAATTCTTCTCTTATATAAAATTTATCTTATTTAAAATTCTTACATTCTCATCATTTTGAATTTACCGCGAATCAAGAAACTCAGAAAACGCTTGTAAAACTCAAGCATTAAATTAGGAACGGTTGTTCGGCTGAATATTGGCTGAGTTTGAAAAGTTTCGTATGTTGGTAGTACGTTAGTTGACAAAATGCAGAGGCATCTTCTTCCTTTTTACTCGAATCTTGAGTAGACTAGGTGGGTGCTTCGATTTTGCTTTAAAAATCCCAAGTTATTTTACTAATCTTATATCAAATGTAATTAAATTATAAATTCAATTAAACATTTGCTTATTGAGAACTTGTAGGTGTTACTATTTTTTATATTTTATTTATTTCTAGAGTTTTATTGCGGATGGTCCTTCATACCTAAGGTGAGTGAGTTTGAATAAACATGGCAAGAAGCAAATTTTCAATAGTTCAAAATGATGAGATCCTTGCACCACTCTGAAATATGCAAATGCATGCTATGAGGAGCAATTCGCTGAATTCTTTATATTAGTGTTTTGTGAAATTTTTTGATTAAATATTTCTAAGTAACAAGTAAATTTACTTCCAGACAAATATTGACTTGAAGTGAAAATGTGAGATAGACCGATGATGTGACCCTCAGAATAACTATGTATTTTGTTACTAGGTCTATCCCAAGAAGTCGTCAAAATGGGAGCGTATCGCTATATACAGGAGCTTTACAGAAAAAAACAGAGCGATGTTATGCGCTACTTGCTACGTATCCGCGTGTGGCAATACCGGCAATTAACAAAGCTGCACAGGTCCCCACGTCCATCAAGGCCAGATAAAGCACGTCGTTTAGGTTATCGCGCTAAACAAGGTTATGTTATCTACAGAATACGTGTACGAAGAGGTGGAAGAAAACGACCAGTACCTAAAGGTTGCACATATGGAAAGCCTAAGAGCCATGGTGTCAATGAATTGAAACCATACCGAAGCCTTCAATCAATTGCTGAGGTGAGTTACATAGATGAACAAACATAATTATTGTTATCTTGATGAGAGTTTTCATTAATAATACAGAAAAAATTTTGTTGACCATATCTTCCTTAGATGTCTGATGAGAATCTTACAAAATTAAATACAAAAATTAGTGTATGGTTTACTAATTAAAAATTATTTGCATTGTAGGAACGTGTAGGACGCAGACTTGGCGGTCTACGTGTACTCAATTCTTATTGGGTAGCACAAGATGCTTCTTATAAATACTTCGAAGTAATTTTAGTTGATCCTCATCATAATGCAATTCGTCGAGATGCTAAAATTAATTGGATTTGCAAGGCAGTCCACAAACATCGCGAATTGCGTGGACTTACCTCAGCTGGCAAAAGTTCACGTGGTATTGGAAAGGGCTACAGGTACTCACAAACAATTGGAGGTTCACGTCGTGCTGCATGGCGTCGCAGAAATCGTCTACATTTACGCAGAAAGCGATAAATTACATGTTTTTATTTATAAAGTAGGCTTTCAATGTCTATTTGTAATAGAAGAATAAATACCATAAAAATTATACGTTCAAATTTTTATTGGAAATTAGCTCAAGATTACAAGGAACATCTTAACCTGGTCACTTCTCGTAGAGTAATCATCACGTCTTCCTTCATTTAGGTATTACACTAGATCCATCATTGAAAATGTGATTATTGCTTTCACGAGCGTCACAGGGTTATTTGTTTTTTGACGGTACGAATCAAATGCTGCCCCTTCCTGGGTAAACCCTTGTGTGGGATAGGTCATGTGTTATCTAATCACTGTACAGTGTCTGGATATTGACAGTCACACCCGAAATCTGACGGAAAAAGTGATTCTACTGTACGCGCTCCTCTGCCGGTCATATATCGGTTTCCTAGAATGACCATGTAGTATACCACAAAGACCATTTGCTTATGAGTAATTCTACAATCAAAGTTGAACGCCCTTTATGTTTTCCACTTAGTTATATAAGTTTAATGGGAACAAGGAGGATTTATGGGCAGACTGTTCTTAGTAAACGAAGTAAGAAAAATTCGTTTATTTTGTTTATACTAGTGTAAGACATGTGGACTGCTTCCAGATGAAATTCCGTCGAATTGATACTTGCCAAGAATCCAGATGCAAAATACAAAATTTTAATTAATCATTTTGATGTTTATTTTCCGCTTTAAAATGCTGTACAGTTGTCACATTTGACTCATGTAAGTGTTTCCATATGAACATGATGTTAAGATACACGAAAAGTTGCCCCGTTTTAAAACTAGCTCTTTTAAATTTTTATAACGTTCGAAAAAAAACCTACTTTTAACTTAAACATACAATACCCTTACAGAAAATGATTTTAAACTTTTGTCCTTGTTCACTGGCAATGATCTAACAAAAATAGGACAAGAGTGTAAATTCATAATTTAAAATTTATTCAGGAGTGGGTAGTAAGTCGAGAAGATCGGAATATGCAGCTTTTTCATTAAATTGTATGAAAGCCATCGAAATCGCGTTTTACTTAGACTTCACCTAAGTTCTAATCTATTAAGAAATGGAGAAAGACCCTTGGAACAATTATGGATAGCACAATTATGATATTTGCAGTATTTTTTTAGTAAATGGCGGTCGTGTTCAAATGCACGAATCGTTGATGTTTTAATTTTGTAATGTGTTAACGATATCACATTTTCATAATACAATAATATTTAGCTAATAAAAACCGAAATTACATAATTTTTCCACGGATTATTCCCACACACAATCGTTTATTACTTTTATTTGTCTGAATTGTTCGATTCAAAAATGATTTTTTCTTGTTTATCTTAGATGTTATTCTGGTATATTTCTGACAATAATGTATTGACACCTCTTAGAAAGCAAATAGCAGCAAGAAGGCCATCATAAGACAGAAAAGTCCCATAGCCTCAGACAAGGCGAAACCAAGAATGGCGTAAGAGAACAATTGTTGTTTGAGTGATGGATTTCTGGCATAACCGATAATTAAAGATCCAAAGACTGTTCCGATACCAGCACCTGAAAAATATTTATTAGTAGTAAAATTGTTCTTTATGCCATAAGAATCACATGATTTCCATTTGATGATTTATGCTTTTGTAAATGATATTGTTTTTCCAAAATTGTATATTATCTGTCGTGTTTTCTATGTAAACCAGTAACAGAATAGTCTGAATTGAGTTCTGAAATATAAAATTTCAGCATGCAGATCGGACTCAAAATGCTAGTTACAAAAGATGCCAATGCTATAGATATGAGAACCTATTGCAGAATTTCTTGTCCTTTTGCCTTGCAATCACACAAGTTCCTTGCTAAGGAATAATTTCCAACCAACAGGAAATTCACTATTTCTCAGACCTTCCCGAGGCATAATTGAGCAATCAAATGCTCGTATGTAAGCCACAAGTGCATGATTGTTACTGGTTTGTTTAGAAAATTATTTAACAGAAGACATACATTTCGGATTCCACTGTGATTGACATCCATGTGATGTGTGTCTTATGGGAAAATTTCTTGGTAAATAATACAAACCGGAACCAGCGACTCCTACTGTGGCAGCACCAGCACCAATAAATTTGGCAGCTGAATCAATATCTCGTGTGACTGGTGAGGTCTGGAATGACCTAATTTGTGGCAGTAGTGCTACGGGTGTTGTGTTTTGAGCAACCAAAGTTTGACTTTGGGTTACTACGGCACTGCTCAAGGGCCTCATATAAGTTCGTGATCCATTAAGGAGCTGAAAGATTGAAAACAAAAATTAGCAAATCACATGACTTAAGAAGAAAAATTTCAAAATTTCTTTTAAAATTAAATTAAAAATTTATAAAAACCTTTAATCTATTTATAATCAAGCAAATCAAGCAATTGAAAATGTTGAAAATGTTCCCAAAAAACATTATGTAATGATTTATCTTATACTCATTATGTAATTTTATTTGTCCTTATACATATATTGACTTTTAGCCAAACCTAAATTGTTGCTAATTTTAAATTAATTTAATTTAATTTTATTTTACTTGAGCAGCATTGAAAATACTTACGGCGCTTCTTGCAATTGGGGCAATGCGTGAGACAGTCGACACAAACATTGTAAATGTTTTTTAACTAGCGATAGCCGAGCAGAAATAACAGCTGAAAAATAGAATAAATATTTTATTTTTCATTTTGACTACATCTCAGTATAATTAATTATAAAACACTTAAAGAACAAGAATTGTAATTAGAGAAGAAAGTATTGATTGTGTCTGGCTTTTGCAGTCCAAGTTACGTAACGGAGACTACGTAACAAAAGTTTGATAAAATTAGGTTAAAAATAATTTTCCTCAAATCAGTTTCAGCACCATTTGAATTGTATGTTTGTTATTCCAATTAAAAACATGTAACATGAATATCTTTCGTTTAATCAAGAATCATAAATTCCAATTCAGTTCTTTGCACTTATGTAAAAATGGCCGACATCGGTTTATCGAAGTTTTCCGTTAAAACTTTTAAGTTTTATTACTATTTCAAACACAAATAATACGATTAACACAAAATTTCATTATTCAATTATTTAATTTCACTACATAAATGAACGGATGAAACTTTTTCCACATAAATTTTTACTGATCTAAATTTCTTCTCCAAAGTAGTTACATCTACTCACATTAATACGGACAGTTGTCGACTTGCCGTTTGATGATGAACAGTGGGTATGGCTGTGAGCGGCTTTAGCTTGAGTGACGGCGACGAGAAAACATCTTTACCATTGTGGATCATGCTGCCAACATTTTAAGTTTTACACTGTCGGTAAGGCTAATTTCTTACGTACGCAGCCAAACTTTGGTTCTATGGGAAACATTTAGCGATGGATTTGAAATTTTCTATTTTTGTTATTGGAATTAATTATATTCATATTAACAAATTTTAATTTACTAATTTAAAATAACCCGAAATTTGATTCTTGATAATAATTAATTACGATTATATTGACTATATCAATCTGAGTAAGTGGAAACATTACCTTCAGTTAAATTAAATCCACAATTTGGTTTCTCATATTATATGATTTCAATTAGACAATTTCCTTTTCATTTAAACCATTTTGAATTGTTAGGTTCTGCTCTAAACCTTCAACTCCGCGAGATTTATCCCCGAAATTAGAATTCAAAATTTTGTTTTTTTTAAATTTCTTACACTTTTCACTTCTAATTCAGATGTTGCAGATATCATGTCATGTGATGGTTGATTTTCCAATTACATGTTTTTCCAATATGAAATTTTATAGTGATTCTTTCATCTTATTAGAAAATGATTTCAAATATATCAACGTAGTTCTATATTCCATTGTAATTCCATTGTTCTGCTTCACAGTTTCCTTTTTTCTTCTACTTCTTTTACGTTCTCCGAAAAACTAAAAATTATGTAAACTTACTAATAAATGATATCCATAATACTAACATGGTTTGCTTAGATCGTAACTGAAAGAAACTTTTTGTTGGGGATGATATTTTATATAGGTAGTGTATTAATCCTCAGCCTTCCTGATTTTCTCTTTTGCTGTAAAACAGATAGGTATAATATTTATAAATAGAAAATTTGTTTCGGAAACATATAAATTACAATTTTTAATGGAGCAATTCTAAGGTTCATTTGCTGGAAGAGCATTGCACAAAAATTTTTCAGTTTGTATAACTAAATTTGCTTCTCATTTTTAAAAGGAATTATTTTATTCCATTCCAAGGTTTCACAATTATTATTAATTTTATCTACTTGATTTTAAAATCTTAGTAAACTAATGTTGAATTTTCATTTCAAAAATGAAACTGATCGTCTTCTTCTTAACTTGAGACATAGGTTGGCTTGCTATGTTTGAAGCAGCAGAAATTCTTAGAGGTATATCTTTCACATCTGTCAATTGGAGGGATATTCAAAAATGCGATATTTAGTTGACAGACATCACGAAGCAGTGAGTTTGACTATCATTTTGTAGTTTCATTAAACAAAGCAATCATGTACTCCTAAAGTACTATTAAATTCTAAATAAATAACAGTTGTTTATATACAAGTTGAAATTAACATACAAGTTTTTCATTCGAGCTTTAATTCATTCAGATATATTAGAGGATTGGTTAGGGAATCAGTTGTAAGTGAATTACATATGCATCTTTCATACTTTTCATGAAATTTTTTTACTAATAATTTTTCATGGAAAATAAGCAAGAAACCAAATTAGTAGCTGGCAATAACCTTCTGTTTTGTATACCGTGTCGATGTTTTTGACTCTACACCATTCAACACTAGATGGATCAGAGTGCTGTGGATATATTAATTACTCAAAATAGAAGTAAGGAGACTATTTGAAGGGTTTCATTGGAAATAATCGCACTAAAATTATACTTTAAAATTCTTATTTGGCGTAGAAAATGTTGCTCGAAGCATGAAGAGTGGAGTGATTGAGATTGTGTACATTGTACAATTGCATAACATCTGCGTGGATCATTGATTCCGCAGTCATACCTGAAGGGATATGGCCGTGTTTTTGATTAACATCTGTAAGTTTAATGGCTGCGGAATCACATTTCCAAGTTTGGGTGATCTTATACAGCATATTGAGGATACCCATATAGGTAAGAGATTGAGAAATTAATAAAATTAACTTGAATGTTTACTTAAAACTTGTAATATGAATACATATGTCAAACTTGAGTAAAGTAGTCTTGACAAAAACCCATAATTGTTGTATCAGCTGGATTTGGTGTTTACGTTCAATAAAATTCTTTTGGAAAATATGAATTTTATTTGAAATTTCTCAATTGTTTTTACAGATTATGACCCAAAAGTTGTGGAGCAAAAAGAACAGGCACAACCCGCATGTTTACCATTAAGCTATGTACTACGGTTTATAACTGATACAGCGAGGAAAGATGGGCCTTTCCTTGGTACAGCTGGAGCCGAGTTGAAACGAAAATTAGCCATAAAACATCATAGTTACAGCATGTCATCTTCGAATAGAAGTAACACACCCACTGGTAAAACATCTTCCTTGTCCATTGAATTTAAAATGCTTTGCCTCTATTGGCATTTTCATATTTAATATGCAAGTAAAGCATGAAAAATGGTCGAGAAACTACAATGCAAAAATGTTGTGTTAAATGATATCGAATAGAAATTGGAAACTTTAGCTAATCAAGTGTGTCGGTCAGGTGTGCAGATTATTGTATGTCCATATTTAAAGATTATTTATAAAAGTAGGTATGAAAAGATCTAGTGGAAATTGATTTATACTACTAGCTATAATTAAATTTTAACTTGATACTTTGTGTGCTAAAGATGTTACGGAATGTTGTATGATGTGATATCTAACAGCAAACAAAAAAGCGAAAAATTATAATACATTCACTTTACATATTATTAAAAAATACAATTTTTACAAATTAGGGAGTGAGATGGATGAAGATGAAATGATGGTATCAGAATCTGAAGATAGCAATGATTCATGGACAACTGAAGAATTCAGTTCAGAATTTATCATGCGTTATGGTAGTAGGTAGGTTTGATATGTTAATTTTACTCTTATGTGTACTTAATCTTTAACTTATTTCAAGGCACTCTGGCAATAATGGAAATGTTGCAAACGAAAAACCATTTGCTTGTCCAGTACCTGGCTGTAAGAAAAGATACAAAAATGTTAATGGTATTAAATATCATTCTAAAAACGGGCATAAAAAGGATGGAAAGTAAGTGTTATACTTATATTGTGAGTTAAGACTAAGTCATTTTATTGTTTCTATAAGCATCTATGTATCTTTGCCTCTATGTTTTAAACAAATTGAGAATTAAATTTTCTAATGTTTTCAATTAATTAATCTCAAACTTATTTTGTGGAGTTAAACGTTGTTGAATGTGGAGGAATCTAATGACTCGTGATTTCTGATTTTTCTGATGTCTAGGATTTGGATTACGTGCCCTATATTATTAAGAAAATATTTTACATTTATGCCTGCATATGAAATTCCCAATCATATTTATAAATTTTTCAGTTATTCCTATTGAAGTTGAAATTGTCGGGAATTTTTTAAAATTTTCCATTTATTTGTACATTTTCATTTTAACTTCCTTATAAACTTACAGAGTACGAAAAGGATATAAATGCCATTGTGGCAAAAGCTACAAGACAGCTCAGGGTTTAAAGAGTCATGCATTAGCAGCTCATAATACGTCACCGGATATGGTTAATATTTCAAATATAACTGTTCGGAGTTCTTCTCCATCACAATCTGCTGGATCATTAAGCCCATCGAGTATAAGTAACATGTCTGGCAGCAGTGGAAGTTGCAACAATATTACTAGTAACAGTAATAACAATAACAATAGTATTAACCAAAATCAACAACAATCGCCAAATTCTAATATGACATCGCCAAATCAAATAATTAGCGGTAATCAGTTAAGAAGTAATGTTGGTTTGATATCAATAAAAACAACTAAATCAAGTTTAGTCGCTACGAACAGTTTAACTGGTAATAAAATAATAAAAATTCTACCCGATCCGCAAAGTGATAAATTGAAATTTGATAATAGTAGCGGGCCAACGAAAATGACACTACCTGGCTTAGTTAATTTAGGTATATTAACACCAGCAACATCACCAAAAGTTCAACAACATACATTTCAAACACAAAATTTGTTAACAAACAATGGTAATAATCAGGGTAATCATGATAATCTTCCCTTAACTCCAATCAGCCCTAATATGGGTAAAACAACGAGTAATGGTGGATTCCATTCAACTGGAGGAAATGATAAGTTAAATCTTGAAGAAACGTAGCCTATACTTAAAACACTTCTTATGAAAAAGAAGTAGATTAACCATCCATGCTTTTGTCTATGTCCACAAGTTTAAGTTGACTCAAAGGCATGAAAGCTTTTGCATGCCTGCTTGCATATGCATATGAGTCAAACGATATATGCCCGGATGTAAAGAAAAATTGTTCTTTCTCTATGCAATTTTTCGTCGATCACGCATGTCGCTTAAGATACTTGGCACTTGCCAAGATCAAAGAATTAAATTCAAATTGAGGTTGTTAAATGTTTAATGTTTAATATGTATTAAATATAATATTAATAAATTTGCTGTCATACACATACCTGATGTAATTGGCTTGATAGTACATAATTCATGGAAAAATGAACGTAAGAGTTAATGATATAGAAATTGTTTGTCATTTGTGTAAAATTAGAGAATTGGTCTTTTGATCACAGTGAAAATGCTTTTAACTCAGACTTTTGTAATAGTATACAGAATAAAACAAAAATGGTTTTAATATAATCAAGCACATTGACTAAATATCCAATTTTTATATATAATACGACCGTGTACCTTCGTTTTGTCTAACTTAGTAGATAATTAAATATGACTAAAATTACTTGACTTATGCACAAAACCGCTAATGAAATGGAAGCTATTGTTCAATTACAAATTTAAGTGCAATATTATCTAATGAAATTTATTTTCTTAAGCTTTAATGAATTACATATATTTTTCACTTGCTTCTCTGTCTGTTAACCTTAAATTCGCAATAATTTATAATCAATTCAAATATAATTTTGGAGAAGAATGCAAGTATTTAACTTCTATTCATTAATTTAATAAAGCACACAACATCTTATAGTTTTCTACATCTATTTATCTATTTAATTTTAAAAAATATTAAATCTTTAAATACAAATTGCAATCACTACAGTACAGTACCGAAACTTATGTTAAAACAGAGTTGCGAAAGTATTTCATATGACGGGGTTCGTCTACATAAATGAAAGTATTGTTTAAATATAATGAAGCGGAATTAAATCCAATTCAAATGCAAGTTGTACTATTTTTTTAAGGTTTTTACTCCTCACCTAGTCACTATTGTAGGTAAATTGAATGTTATTAGCAAATTAAAAATAAAAACGCTTATATTTTTTCCAGCTAAATTTTCACAATTTTTGTCCAACAGTAACACACTCCAAATGTTTATCAGAAACATTTACAATTTTAAACATATTTGGTTTAAATAATTTATTTATAATTTCTGAATTATATAATTTTTTAATAAAATAATTATAAAAAGTATTTCTGGTGGTCAACAAAATGTGAAAATTGAACTGATAAAGGTACATTGCTTATTTAATGTTTTCATTTTTTAACATAATTAGATAAAATTATTTTAGTTTTAAATTAAACTTTAAGTTGTCTTTCATTTTGATGGTTAATGACAAGGAAATTTCAAATTCTTATGTAATTAAATAAAAAATTAATTTATTCAAGTAACAATCTGTTGTTATCGTTGTAAGTTATGAATTGCTTAAAAACATTATCTGTCATAAGAAACTATTAAAAAACTAAGAAGAAAAGAATAGAAGTTTAATCTTATATAAGACTGCTGTATTGTTTGTAATAATTATAATAATTAAAATATTTAAATTATTTCATTAATTTTAAATGAAAGCTCATTATAAATTGATTATTCCCACAATGCATACTACATATATAAAATACAATTACAGTCTATACCTCAAACTAAATATTGCGTATAAAATTTAATATCTGTGGTATAATAACAGCTAGCAATTGTATACGTAAGTAAATAAAAAGAGTTCTGTATTGAAGCTATCACAAAATAATAACTTTAAAACATTAAGAAAAAATTTAAGAAAAGCTACTTTGAAAATAATCCTCATTTTGCTTTAAAACATTTTAAATGACAATTTTTAAAGCATTGTAGCTTTCAGTTTGGGAAATTTTATCGAAAATTTGAATTTTTCTAATTGTATATGTGGTGTATGATTATAAAAATAATTTGATGTCCATTTATTGACATCAATTTCACAGACCTGTAAACATTGCCGTGAATATTTTCAAAATGTCATGGAAAAGTAAAATAAATCAATTTTACTCAAAAATTCAGTTTTCTCTTTAAGAACATTATTGAATTTTTAATTTTAGTTGAACTTAATAAGCTATTACAAGATGATTTACATGAGAATCCAAAAATTTCACATTATTAGTTGACTTGCAGGATTCTTTCAGCTACTGGTTATATCTGGGTGTCTATAATATGATATATAATTAACTTATCTCTGACAAAATTTTTAAAAATTATTATAATTGAACTATGTTTTCAAGATTGCGTAGTGTAGTGAAGTTGAATTGAATTGCCATGAACACCAGGCAACCTTGGTAAATCACCAACTCACGCCACACCGGGCGAATAATATATGATGACACCAGACGACACAGATGAATGACGCCATAAGTGTGAAGACGATACAATTGACATTATATTGTGATAACTGAATTGAATGAAATGTGAAATAATAAAGTGTACATAAATAACCCAAACAAATAAATCATAGTATGCTTAATTAAACCAAAAATACAACATAACCTTCCCACGACACAACACGGAGTCTGGATGATTTATATCAGTGGTCTCCTTTGCCTTTTATATTTGCTCAAATAAATACGACGACACTGGAGATAATTATCTGTCTGAAATAAAAGGTTTTTGGTATCAGAATTGTGAATTTTTATATTAGATGATTCAATGAATGTTAATTAAATTAATTTTGGTTTGAATTAAAATTGCTAGCCGCAATGTATTCCTTGTGTTTCCAGCTGTTTTGGGAATGCAGAATTTATTTTCTGATAGTTGGCAGTATTTGCAGTTTCCCCTGAGTTTTGACATAAACGAAACGTCATCCAAAGAAACAACAAATAAATTTATCTGTTTCTTGTGTTATAGGGGTGTAATCATCATGATAAATTAAATTAATTAATTGAATCAACACCATTCGATTGACAACAAATCCAAAAGAAAATGCCTGTTATGTACAATACAGGTGACTGGTTCACCTTGCGTCCTGGGGTTACCTACAGGTTGGCTTAACACTTAACTTAAACATCTTACGATAATTCAATATTGACTCCCAGGAAAATTGAACTCTACAATATAAATTGGCCTTCGAGGATCGATATAGATGCGATGGATATATGTGGAGCTCCATTTGGTGGTCCTTTCGCACTGAAATCAAATAAACCGTCACTTTTACCATTCAAGGGTGCCAAGAATCCAAATATAGAAGTATACAATTCTGCTGGGCAGCAAATATCGAACATTACCAAAATAGAAGTATGAAAAATATGTAATTTTAGGCATACGTTTAAATTATTAGTTAAATCTGTAGCATTTATTATGAGTTAATGTTCTTATATTTCAGGCAAAGAATGGCAATATTGTGACAATGGGATGGTCAGATTCAGAAGAGCTTATTTGTGTTCAAGAAAATGGACAAGTAACTATTTGCGATATGTTTGATAATTTCATTCACAAATTCAACATGGACAAAATAACGAGCTATGCAAAGGTTAATAAAATGTTGAAGGACAAAAATTTGAAATAATTTAATTAATTTAGGTAATTGATGCGAAGGTTTTTGCCTCAAATACTGGAACTGGAGTGGCGGTTATGACCTCCAATTTTCGAATTCTTCTGGTGAATAATGTTAAGGATGTTAAAGATCGACATATGCCAGATATGCCAAGTAAATATTTTCTAAAATTATGATACACTTTTGTTTTATAAAGGTCAATATTATTTTTCCTTAAGATTCCATAACACCAAAATGCTTCGAAATAGGCACAGATGATCGTAATACGTTTGCAATTGTAGCTTCTGATAAAGAAATTTTCAAACTTTATGAAGGCGAAAACATAAGTCAACAACAAAAGTTCGTTATTGATAAACCATTCAACTCAATCGTGAAAATGTCTATATCGTACAACCATCGTTATTTAGCAATTTGTACTGATAGTGGTATTGTTTGGCTTGGAACCACAGACATGAAAAAGTTTTGTGAATTCGACACAATGAGACCATCAGAAACACCTAGACAGATGGAATGGTGTCTCGATTCTGAGAATTGCTCTGATTCAGATGCCGTCATATTATCCTATCCATCTTTGCTTTTGATCATCAGCATACATGGTGACTTGAATATGTATACATATGATCCAACCATACATCTTATCCCTGAAATGGATGGAGTACGTGTGCTAACAAACACTTGCCATGAAATGATACAAAAAATTCCAAAATGTGTCTACAACATTTTTGCCATTAACAGTCAGGAACCAGCCAGTTTTCTTTTTGAGGCACATACGAAATTCCTCGAAAAAAGCCACCGTTCTGATGAATATTTAGGGTTATTTAAGGACAAGATTGATATGGCTGTGGAAGAGTGTATTGAAGCAGCAGGATATGAGTTTGATACAGAAACACAGAAAAGTTTAATTAGAGTACGATAATACTTTATTATTCTTTTCTTTTATTAATTTATTGCATTTGATTCAGGCTGCTTACTTTGGAAAAGGTTTAATAGCACAATATAACCCTGATCATTATATTAGAATGTGCCGTATTTTGCGTGTTCTTAATGCCTTACGACATCATAAAGTGGGACTTCCATTAACTTATAGACAGTAAGAAAACAATATTCAAACTTTAACGAAGATATATGTTTTTTCGATTTCCTAACAGATTTTCTAAGCTTAAGTCTAGTGTTATTCTTGATCGTTTGGTTTTTCGTGAACATTATGCTATAGCGATTCAAATTGCAAAATATCTAAAATTAGGCGAATCACGAATTCTTGAGCATTGGGCTTTTCACAAAATATCAAGTAAAAGTAGTAAGTTACTGTGATTTGTGATAAAATCGAAAAATAATTGAGTTATACGGTTCTATTTCAATCTTAGGTGATGACGAAGTGGCTCGTAAAATAACTGAAAAATTCAAAAATCCAACTGTTCAAGGCGTCTCGTTTACTAGCATAGCACGGAAAGCATTTGAAGGTGGAAGACATAAGTTGGCTCTAACGGTGTTCAGTTTCATCACACTATTAATCTTGAAATAACTATAATACAAGAAAAATTCTAGCTTTTGCAGTTAGAACCTAAACCAGCACTTCAGGTTCCTTTGCTCTTGGATTTGAAGAAATACGAAGAAGCTTTAAAAAGTGCTATTAAATCAGGTGATACTGACTTAATTTACACAGTGCTCTTCAAATTAAAAGGGTCTGAACAATATGCTGATTTTCAGGTAAGCTTCCTAATTGGAAAATAGAGAACTAGTAACTAATACTTGAACGTTTTACAGACTATAATTCACAAATTTCCAAATGCGCAGAAATTATATAAAAAGTATTGTCAAGTATATAACAAACCTGCTTTGGCTGAAGTATTTAACACTGTAGATGACTTTGTGTGTGAAGCAGAGCACGCATTACGCGAAGGGTTGGAAAGATCAAATTTGGATGACTACTTGCCAACGGCCATTAAATCGTTTAATAATGCAAAGAGACCTATTGAAGCTGAACTTTGCAGTGATTTGAAAAAGGTATCCGAGCAACAAAAACGGCTGACGGAAAAGTAAATAGTTCTTCAAAACTAAATAATCTATGGAATTTTGTAAGTTTTTTATTATATTTACAGGTATGAATCTACAAGGGGAATACTATTTTATGACTTAACCATCCAAGAAACATTAGAAGCATTATTGCGAAATTATGAAATTAAATTAGCGGAAAAGTTTAAACATGAATACAAGATACCTGACACAAGGTGCGAAAGATTCACTTTAGTTGGAACTTAATAAGACCACTGTATTGCAGGTTTTGGTGGGCACGAATTCAAGTTCTTTCCGAGCAAAATAACTGGGAGGAACTGGAAAAATTTTCTAAATCTAAAAAAAGTCCAATCGGTTATGAGCCTTTTGTAGAAGTATGTTTGAATAGAAAGAATGTAGAACAAGCCAAAAAGTATTTACCAAAATGTCGTGAGTCGAAGAAAGTAAAGTGGTACACACGTGCTGAGTAAGTATATTATTAATTTCCCTCGTACATATTACATATTGAGCAAATATTTGAATGAAATTCTTACAGTCTGCTGGAAGAGGCAGCCAATATTGCATTCGAACAACGTGATCTACAGAGTTTGTATAACATTCACATGAAAGCAAGTAAAGTAACAAATCGCGAGCTAGTAGCAAAGATTGAAAATTTCATCACACAATTTTCATCAAAAAAGTAACTCAATTATTTTAATCCCTATTACTTTATATCATAACATTCACATTTCCAACTGATATTTCTTCAAGCGTCAGAGAGAACTTTACTGTATATTATATTACTATATTGTTAGCTTTTACTACACAAAATAAAAATGCGAATATTTAAAGTTAAATCACGAATTTACTTTATTTTTGTTTAAATTCGTTAACATATTTTATCCATGAGAACCTTTAAATCAAGGCTCCAATAATGATAGAACGATGCTACAGCAAATTTTTATTATATGAAATGTGGAAAAATTCATGGTTTAAGGGGAAAGAAAACAATTTAGATCAAATTATAAAATTCATTTATTGTAGTCTTAGAGGCGAAGTTTGAAAAAATCGTTTATTTGTTAAGTATTTCATTGCTAGTTCCCAGGTTGAATTATTTACGAGCCATACATTTCTTCCATGATCTTATAAAAGTCTTTGGACACTTTATAGATAAACTTAAGTAGTCAAATCCAAATTAACAACAATATCGACACGATTGCAACGGACATAGCTAGTTCGATACGATTACCTGCATCCCATCCGCATTCAAGATCAGTTTTAAGAACCTTTAAAGTAATATATTTTTAAAAATCCTGTGAAATTTGTTTTTCACGAGTGCTACATACTTCCATCAGTTTTTGAGAGTTTTTATTCGCACATTTAGTTTCTCGTAGATCATCATCCATTTCATCACAGTCATGTCGCCCATAAATTTGGCATGGAGCATTCATAAACGTACGGAATACAGTGTCAGTCCAAGTTTGTGATGAGCAGATATACTGACGTCTTTTGCGTTGCCAGAATTCAACCCATCTGCAAAAAATCAATTGGACATGTAATTGAATCTAGTATTGATTTGAATTAATATTACCCCAAGGAGCAGTCACAGTTCATGTCATTACCAGACATTTTCAAATCAGTGAGGAAAACACTGTGAGGAAGGTATGGTACCATTCCTGTGTTTGGATTAGGAATTTGCTTCATTTGCATGTTACTGTATCTAATATCAATTGAAATATTTCTAACACGTCCCATATTTTTGAAAAAGTTATTAGGAAAAGCATTTAGAGATGTGTTGAAGAGCGTTATATAAACAAATGGTGATCTCATTCCCTAGATTAAAAGACATAGAATAATCGAACTGAAAAATATCGAGTTTGGTTACTTTTAGTATGTCATCACTCAAGGATGTAAAAGCAGTTCCACTGAAAGTGATGTTTTTCAATTTTGATGGAAGCCACCCTTTCATTTCCATTTGCAAGTTCGTAGGTTTACCCATTTCTTGTTCTTTGTTATTTGTTGAGTCTCCTCTTGGAGGCTCATTGCGATTTCCTTCCATTATTGGACGCGGGGCTTCAATCCATAATTCACGAATATTGTGATGATTCTCCAATAGTTTTGGAATGTTGAATTTAGGTAAATGCGAATATGCAGAAAGTTTTAAAGATCTTAGGTTTGGTAAATTCTCCAAAGCTCCATACTGAAAAGAAATACTTTCAAATATCACAAGAATAGTAATAGTTGTAAGTTTTATACCTCAAAAAAGTTGAGTCTAAAGTGAGAAATATCCAGATTTTCTAAGGTCTCAGTTACTCCGTCGAAACTATTATTCGTTAAGGTGGTTATTGGATTTCCAGATAGCCGCAAGTTTCTATGAAAAATTCAATTTTCATTAAAGTTACACAAATGTTTATTATTATTATATACCTTAAATGAGGTAAGGATTGTGTTATCAGCGGGACATTTGTTAAATCATTATTAGACATATCGAGGACTCGCAAATTCGTCATATTCATAGCTAATTCAGGTGGTATCGATGGAAGCTCATTATTAGCAATACGTAATTCTCTTAGGTTTTGTAAAGGGAGTTCTGGTACCGTACTTAAAGAAACATTTTCAAGTCCCAATTTGATTAGAGAATTTTCTAGTCCCATAAAAGATTTCTCCATTACTTTCAAATCACGGTTGTGTGATAAATCTAATACGGAAATCTTTGGTAAAGTTGCAAAAACAGCATCGTCGATTCGCAGTAGGTAGTTATATGATATGTCCAAATATTTAAGAGACTGGAAACATGAGATCAGTACTATTGGACGTTAAAATCTTGTATGTTTCAAAGTACCCTGAATTTATTTGAAAGATCCATGCTATGAATTGTGGCAATAAAATTATTTGAAAGATGCAGCTCACATAACGTGAGTGCTGCTAAACTAGATAATGATGAAATCGGAATTTTAAGAAGCTGATTGTGTGAAACGTCCATTCTAAAAACGAATCACAGTTAATTTAATGAAATAAATATGAAATTTTGTATGATATTGCAAATACATTTCCATTCCTCCATTATGGAATAAATTGTCTGGTAGAGACCTCAATCTGTTATGAGAGAAGTCAATTACACGTAAGCTTTGTATTGGTTTGAATATATCTGTTGGCATATCAGTCATATGATTATGAGATAAAAATAGAACCTGCGGAAATAAAAGAAAAATACATTATATAAATTTATAAAGAAAATAAGATAGTCAAATTACCTGCAACTTTTTAGTATTTTTGAAGGCGTCGAAATCGACTTCTTTTATTTTATTGTGAGAGATATCAAGCCAATGGAGATGAGGCATGTTTCCGAATAAGTCTCTAGTTGCGTTCTAGAAAACAAATACCACTTATTAAATAGAATTAAATTATTTCAACACTTTCCTTACCATCAAAGAATTGTATCCCATGTGTAGATGTGTCATTGAAAGTTCTGCAGGTCTGAAGTACCCCGGATGAATAACAGATATATTGTTGTGGGACAGATCTAGGACTCGAATGTTGCAGTTATAAATGGAACCTATCAAATATATCGTACATTCAAAATGTTTCAATGATATTTGGATATGTTCAATACTGACCATGATCAGATCTACCAGTCCATGATGAATTATTCATTAAATTTGTAATTAAATTGTGGCTTACGTTAACTTTGAGAGATGACAAAGTTCCAACCTTTGGGTGTGAAAGGAAAACTGAAGAAAGATTTGTATAAAATTTAACTCACATACCTGGTCGAAGTAATCGAATTCAAAATTAGTCAATGAATTGTAAGCCATGTCCAATGTTTCAAGTCTTGGAAGATTCTAAAATAATTTAATTTTCACGTATTAAATTCAATTCGTTTTATTTTAATTTAATTTAAGGTTAAAATTCAATTTTTGTAACGACACATGTATCGGCTCTAACGGCTACAGTATGATACCATGAAAGTGCTTTCCACATATTTTAACACATCGATTATTCTTGGTGTATTCGGCCTTAGCCTTACAACTTTGTGTTGGACATTGACAGTTTAGCACGTGTGTTTACAAAAGTGAGACTTATTCCGAGTTCTTGTGAACTGCTTGTAATTTTATAGTTAAAAATGATGGACTTTCAGGCGAATAGTACAGATTCTGAAAGTTACAATGAATCAGACGAAGAAGTATGACTTGTTAGATAATAAATTTGTCTTAGATTTTACTAAATTAAGTTGTATTGTTTCAGCTACAAGAGGCATTTGCCCGAGGAGAACTGAAGCCGGGTTTAAATATTGAAATCGCAGAAGAGCAAAAGCAAATAAATGATATCGTAAATATTAATCGAAAATGAAAAATTTAACGAAAGAATTTTGTAAGATAATTGTTTTTGTAGCCAAAACTACTTGCAAAGTTGGACCAAATCAAGTTGAATTTACCATGGATTGAAAGGTTGGACATGACAAATAACTTAGCTCCTCTCGCTCCTGAATTAGTCATACAGCTTGAAAAACATGAGCAGAAACGTGCCAATCAGTTTAAAGGTAATGCTAAAATACCTTTCGTACGACCAGAAGAAGATCCTGTCCTTAACGACTTCAAACGAGAAATGTTATTTCATCGACAAGCTCAATCTGCGGTGATAGAAGGAATTAAACGTTTACATGAGATGGGAATTGCGACCAAACGGCCGGATGACTACTTTGCAGAAATGGCCAAGACAGATGAACACATGCAAAAAGTTAGATCAAATCTGATTGCAAAAGAAGAAGGTCAGGCTAAATCTGAAAGAATACGTCAAATTCGAGAGCAGAGAAGAATGGGTAAACTTCTGCAAAAACAAAATAAAGTTCAACGTGAAATGGAGAAAAAGGATATGCTTGATCAATTGAAAAAGTTCCGTAAAGGTAAACTAAAAAATTTGGACTTCCTGGAAGACAACAAAGCTATGGTGGCGAAAAAGAATGCATCAAAGGAAAAGCGTAAAGCTAGAGATAAAAGGTTTGGGTATGGTGGGAAAAAACGTGGAATTAAGAGAAATACTAAAGCATCATCTATGGGAATTGAAGGACCCAAAAAGAAAAACATTCCTACAAAAGGTGTGTCAAGACGACCTGGCAAATCTCGTAGGAAGCAAATGAAAGCTAAGAATAAGAAGTAAAAAATAAGTTATATTTTTCACTGTTAATGATGTGGTTTTATCATAAATATATATACTTATTATATGCTTATAAATTTAAATTAATCATCTATTTTATAATTTAAAATATCCCAGAATTTCATTTTTGACATCATTCTTAAAAACAATACACCTTTGTGTTTCGAGATCAACATCTTTCGTTTGTAGAAAGAATAAAATAAATACTAGAATGATCTATACTGTTGAGAATACAGTAATGATAATTAGCTACCGCGGTGCATTAACATTATATGTACTTGAAGATCTGCTGAAGTTACGAAGCCTCTTAAACAAAACCGACATGAAAATTTGTTATTCAACTGACATTTTTTCTTATGTTCAAATAATTCTGTTTTTGATGAAAACTTCTTGCCACAAGGATGACAATTATAAATTTTACTATAATCCACATGATCAATTGATGTTTTGTTACTTTCAGATCCATTCGGTTCAAAAGTGCCTTGTGGTTTATTTATTTGAAAAGAGCCGTGTGGAGGTGAGTATGAAGATTCCTTAGTGAACGAGGGTTTTCTGTACAAGGGTGGTGGAGCTGGTACTATAGATGCTGAATACTCTTCATAACCATCAAGTTTTTCCTGCTTGATTTGTGGTTCTTGAGTTTCATTTTCTATTTCTAGGTGAATTTCATACTGCTCTTGAGGTTCTTTTTTGACTTCGGGTATATCTGGTAAATCTTCTTGACATTGTACTGTAGAACTGATATTTGTGTTTGAATTGTCATGAGCAACATGTATTGAAACATCGTTTTTGTGAATACGCATGTGAGAATTCTTAGACTGAAAGTTTGGAAATGCAGCGTGGCAAATATTACATACAACATTTTTTGACGGATGTGATGCTCGGGGTTTTTTCTTTGGCTGAGATGTTGTTTTAGTAACTGAATCTTCTGCTGCTACAGATTCTTTTTTAATTTTAACAGTAGCTACTTTGGAATTGAATGTTTTTTTCCTGTTTGTTTTGGAACTTCTGTTCTCTGAACTTTCTCGACTTGATTCTTCATTATGACTTCGCCGTCGTGATGATCTGTAGCTTATACCATGCTGAGCAGGTACATGCTCTCGTAACATTTTTGGAAAATTTGGATATTCTTTTCCACAAATTTGACAGAAGAAATCACATTCCCCGTTTGACCAATGATCCAGAATTCCTCTATTATCACCAAATACTTTCCAACAATTTAAGCAACGAATACATTTTTTATCACCCACCGGAATGAGTCTTCCTCGTCGAACTTTACGATCTAAATACTTTTTTTGAAAAATTTTCTGCACAGCAATTGTTGCATGCGTTACCATATGTTTTGCTAAAAATTTTTGATTTGGAAATTTCCTCCTGCATGTTTTACATTCAAAATTATGTTTCGTTATGTATGTACCACGGCTTTCACTAATGGACATTAGCGTGCAACCGTTTGATTGAAGTTTGTTCTTGATTTCTTGTATTTTAACATCAAGTGGATCACTTTGTATAATATCTGGTGTTTTCTCATATAGAGAGCCATTTAAATCTTGAACACCATCAGATGACACACTCTTGCGATTTGTATCGTTTGATAATGATTTCTGTTTGATTTTTTGATGTTCACTGATAAAGTTTGTTGTATTATTCTGATCGCTTACAAAAATCAGATTTATATCATCTTTAGATATTCGATCGTTATCGTTTTCAGAATGATCAGATGAATTATTCAATTCGAAAAGTGGTCGGAATGCTCTGTATTGGAAATCTGGTGCAACATTCTTAATACTATCAATTACATCCTTATTCGAGCGCTAAAATATAAAGCACACGATATATTATCAAAAAACAATGTTTCAGTCACTCGTTAAACAACCTCGATGAGATCCAGTATGTAGACATAGGGATGATTTGGTTGGTTAGATCTCACATTGTCTATCCACTTTTTCTGGACTTTAAGAAGCTTTTGACATTCGTCAAATATCGCGGTAACATTGGAAACGCATTTTTTACATATATTTTTTGGGAGTGGATCGGTTGCATATAGCTAAAATGATTTTCACGTTATATTTATGGAAAAATTATTTGAAATTCATTCTTTTACTAACAGTGATTGGGAAAATTGTTAAAATCTTGTACAGGATATTCCGCCATCTCGGGTCGAATATGTTCACATTTCTTGTATCCACAAAACCACAAATTCTGCATGTTTTGTCTTCAACTAGTGAGCCTTGATACATCTTATATATTTAAACAAAACTTTTCCGAACATAACTATTGAACAAATTACAAACAGCCGACAATAAAAGATGTTCGGTATGTTGGGGCGACATGTCAAAAAATATGAATCCACTGAACAAATGTCACCTGCGAATTTACCACACACACATTGAGGATACATGGATTTGTTAATGGTGAATTCACACACTTATGGTGAATTTGGGGAGATGCGCGAAAGGAATTTCGGGAGCAGAAACTGTCTCCGAACAATGTTTAATAGATGGCAGGGTTTTCACTTAGTTGGATAACATCCGGTTGGTGTATTATTTTCAAAATAATATCGTTCTATGGGAGCAAAATGGCACATATTCACCAAATAATTTTGATTTTAATTTATCGGAACTATGCATGTTAAATTGAAGCTAGTGCTTGAGCATTTTTGAGTTTATGAAGTTGTGAGTACAATTTTTCATGCTACGAATGTATTCGTTGCCTTCGCATCATCGTTACTGATTCCTTGATTCCTGATTCCGAGCAAAAAAAAAAAAAACCACCAATTTCCTAATATTAAACCATTTCATTTCTATATAAATTTAAATTTAAACAAATTTTGTATCCTACGAAAAAGGGGAGTATAAGTTCATTGCCATTACAAAATTCTTTATTTCCCGCTTGTTTTTTATATAACTTCCACGCAAAAATCCCCAAAGAAACGAATACTACCCAATGAGTATCCGGATCATTATTCGTTACTTGAGCAGTCGAATCTTTATCTGGATAGATGAGTGTCTTTTGTGTCTTATTTCGTTTTGGGATAAGGGTTATTGACCGCTTTCGGGTATTCTCTGTGATGTGAGATCAAATTTATTGTTTTTGTTAGTAGCTCTAGAACATTGTCCGTTAGGTGTGTCATGCATGAGTTTGTGATATTGTCATGTCCGGGCAATTTTTTTTATGATATATTTTAGTGCGTCTATGTTTATGTTTCTTATTTGTTTGTTTCAGGGAAAATTTTCCTGTGCTTGCTTGTCATGTTATTTGTTCTTCGAAGTTTATATCGTATTCTGGGTCTGTGTTTTCTTTGAACTGCAGTTCGAATGAGTCGGCGAAGGCTTTGGCCTTGTCTTGCTATTTGTCGGATATTTTTATATTTTAATGTTCTTACTTACCTGGAATGATTCATCAGAAATGGATGTTAATTTTCCGCCCCTTAAACTTAAGTGTTCCAAACGATCCAAGTTCATAAAAGCTCGTTTCTCAATTTTCTCCAACTTGTTATCGTCAAGATAAAGTTTTTGCAAAGCCTAAGAAATCAAAACAATTTTATTAGGATTTGTTTTTAATAAAGCTCTTTTTTTATTTTCAAATTACTTCCAAATCAAAGAAAGTGTGTTGAGAAATTTGTTTCAAATTGTTGAACTTAAAAGAAATTTCTTCCAATTTGGAATGGATATCACCCTGCAATTTGAAAATGGATTAATAGAATATATAAGGGTGGTAGAGTAGTTTTGATTTGTTTTACCTGGAAAGTTCCCTTCATAACTTGTTCAATTCGATTATCATGTAATTCTAAAAGTCTCAAATTTTTCAAAAAGTGAAAACTAGTATCACTTATGCTGTTTATTTTGTTATTGCTAAAATCAAGTTCTTGTAACGATGTGAGATGTCGTAAAGCATCGGATGGTAATGATGAACCAGAATAACCATGAGATATTTTGAATGAAATCAAAGAATGTCCAATCTGAATAATTAAAATTAGTTTATCATTAATTATTATTAGGGTATTTACAATATGTGGAACATTAAAACCTCTTTAAATGCATCGTTCTCAATAGTTCCAATACTGTTTTCACTTAAATCCAGTCGCTTAATTCCCCTGACATACTTAAAAGCATGAGACTTTATCGATTGTAATCCACCCCGTGTGACTTGTAAGTCTTCTAATTCCGCTCCAAAATCAACGAACTCCTCTGGTGTTAATGATTGTGTGTTCATTTTTGAGATGGAAAGTGATCTCATATTTCGCATTCTAGTCATACTTTAGAAATAAATAAAAGGATTTATTCCGAAGAATATAGAAATTATTTACTTTCTTAGCTCTTGAAGATTTGTTGCCGCATTTTTATCACCACTTATGTCCAATTTCAGTAAACTATATTGCATTACGTTGAACATCTCAATAGGTGAAATAATTTTTATTTGATTGTCTCTTAGACTGAGAACTCTGAAAATTAAAAACTTTGTTATAGTATTTTTTGGCTCAAAGTATATAATACAGTTGTACCTTAGGAAATCAAAGTTATTAAATACTTTTTCTGGTAAATTTGTAATATTATTCCCCGATAGATCCAAAATTTGCAACGAATTTACTAAACTATCAAATGCAACGGGCGAGACATGAGTCAGTGTGCAATATCTCATGTAAATTTCACGAATTTTTGCAGGTTTGAATGCATCTTCCTGGAGGCAAGATGAGTTAACACTAGTTTAAATATCGCTCTAATATCGTATAATTACCATAATAGTGTTTATTGGATTTCCATCAAAAAACGTTCTGTTGACAATATCTAAATTTTGAAAAGAGTTTGGTGGTAACATATCAATATGGTTGTATTCCAAGTGTAAGTTATCCAAATTTAATTTAACATTTGTTTTGCTTGATCCGTATCCAGTGTCATTTGCCATCATACTTGTTATAATATTGTGAGATAAGTCTAAAGTTCGCAATTGTTTCAAAGGTGCTAATTCATTGTATGGTATTTCAGATAGGATATTGTCTGTGAGTAATAGTTTGGACAAACGGGGCATGCCATCTTTAAATACACGTTCGTCAATCTCGTATAGGTTGTTTCCACTTAAATCAAGTGTTTCCAAAAGCAAAAGACCGGAGAAACCGTGGTGTGGTAAAGTAGAAATTGAATTCTCTTTCAGGACAAGAGTTTGTAATGAATCTTCAAGTCCTCGGAAAGAGTCATGACCAATGTATGTAATATGATTGTAGCTTATGTCTAGGTGACGCAATTTTTGCAAGTGTCTGAACGATTTTGAAGGTATTTCAATAAGATCATTGTGTGGTAAAATTAGTTCCCAAAGGGATCGCTCTAATCCAGTGAAAGCATCGTCTGGTATTTCAGTTAAAAAGTTTTTGGATATTTTTAGACGGTACATTCCTAGAAATGGAAGATGCATTTAGTTTTTCCAAATTGCATGTTTTCCTGTTTACCTGTGGCTTGTAAGAAATATGGTTCTATTTCTCTAAGCCCTGTATTTTCCATGTGTAGCATGAACACCTGATATTCGGGTAATGTTTGAATTGTATGAAATTACTAAAGTTAACTATCATGTTACTACCTTCGAGTTATTAACCATCTTCGGTATAGCTGGGAACGGTACATCCTTACAATAAACAATTCCTAAATCGGGAGCCGCCTTCGAACAGGTGCAAAGTGGATTAAAGGAGCATGGCGGGTATTTCATCTGTTCTATTTCTCTATGAACAGCTCTAGATAGTGAAGCCCATATCATCAAAATTATCGTTCCAATCATCCATATATATCCAAATCTTATTATCGTCTCCAGACCCTGGAAGTGATAATATTCGATTTATCAATAACATAATTTTTATAACTGTGGTGTATCTATGATTTTTCATATACTATAATCGTTATTGAAGAAGATTGAGTTTCGCCTTTAAATTTAAAACAATAAGAATTTTAAGTTTTATTTTGAAATGCGGGAATTAGTGTTAAATTTATATTATTATATTCTATGTGTTCATAGATTCTAAAATGTTATAGTACTAATAATTGGTTATCAAACTCAATGACTTAATTTAGTAGCACTTTCACTTTCGTTCTTTATAGAAGTTTTCTTCTATTTTCAAGACAAATTTAACTAATTTTTCTACAAACTTTTAATCTTCTCAAATAGTATTTCTTTTCAAACTCCACTTTGGTTTCATAATATCCATTTGAATATTTTAGAGTATTCACTTGAATTTTTATTTCAATACATAATGAATTTGATAAACACTAACCATCTTGGTGTTTGCAAACTTCCCCTTCTGTTATATTTTTAATTATTTTAAATACATTTAATTTCCAAATAAATCTTAAACGTTAATATTTTCACTTTCAACAAAATAAATAAAATAAAATAAAATCACTCTATAATATTTAATGCTGTTACTCATAAGATTGTTTGGAGAATGAAAAATGAAATTTTTATTTTCACTATTCAAACACCCGTGGCTACTCTGAAACGTCCGAACTGCAGCAGCCCCAATAAACTTCTGAACTACTTTACCTTCTAGGTTTATAGTATACAGTTATAGGTGGATCACTAATTGCATTAGCATACATATTTCTGTATTCAAGTAATTGTTTTCGTTCTATAAAGGAAAGTCTTCTTTAATTTTTCTGTACAAAACTCATTACAATTGTTTTTAAAAGAGCTACACGATAAACTAGTTCATCTTTCGCGTTACAAGTGTAGGGAGCCATTCATCGATTTTAATTACAATATTCATCCGGGTTTTAGCTAATTCGTTAAACATCACAAACTTGTCTCAATATAATTAAATACGTACGTATACCAAATTTTTTAGAATATTGAGTTATTGAATTTAAGGTTTCATTTGTACGGGTTCCTTAACGCGATTTATTTACTCATACTTTTGTAAGTTACATAAATGCATGCACGAAAGTGTTTTGGGTAAAGCTAAAAAATCAACCGCATAGGTATAACATAATGCATGTTTTGATTTATGTTGTTTTAAAACAAGATACGATTTACTTATTGCTGTACACGTATCCCCGATTTGGAGGTCACATGTTTTAATCAAATTTCATATTGAAAGGTCAAATTTCAGTTGATCCCATGAATCTTCTACATTTTAGCTTCCTTTTGTTTACATAATGGAGAAGAAAAATTTGTTTTCAATCCTATATTAGCGAAATTAAAGCTTTTATATACCATTTCGTTGATATTAGCTTCATATCCAAAAGTCGAGATAGCAATTGAATTGGTTTATGGTAACTTCACAAGATTTTGTACTTTTCGAAGCAAGGTGAGCTTGTTTTTATTAACAAATCATTATATTATACATAATAACATATTATACATATAATTCGATTTTGGTTCAAAAGTGAGAATACTTTAAATTACAATTGCTGTTGGGAGTATTGAAACAGAAACTCTACCACAAACTTTACGCAATTCCATTGAAAACCTGAGAGATTCCTAGAGCCCTTTAAGTCAATTATTAACTTCAACAACGATTTTGCTACTAGATTTTAACAAAGTTTGATCAAATACGTTGTAACATTATATTTAACCAACAAAATATCTAATACGAATACGGAAATTGCAGAACTAGTGAGGAAAATGAATAGAACAAGAGAACAAAAACACATTTTGCCAACAAGCAGATATATTCTGATTAAATTTGACTTAAAATAAGGATTATAAATGTGAATACAAATCATTAAAATCATATTGATGTGATTGACTCAATGTCTCTTACTAGATATTTGAGAGTATTGATACACGTGGTACTGACATCGTTTTGAGACGGAGTTGTCTATAATTCAAATCGTTGTTTTTAAATATCTTTTCAATTCATATGAGAATGCAAACCATCATTCGAAATCCCTGTAACTGTGTTCGTTGGAAATATATTGTTCAACGTACAGTAGTACGTTGTGGACACCTTCTTAAATACATTTTCGGAACTCATTGATATTCGTCTGGCAGTAGGACTTTTGCTGTAATGAAAAATGTAGATTTGTCAAGTTAAATTAACATATTAATTTGATAAGGTTTTACTTTTCCACGCGATGAAGTATTCGATCTGTAGTTAGTGGCATTTCAAGGTAATCAAAATCTAACTTTTTAAGATCATCGAAATTTCTCAAAGGCTTTTTAAGTAGATGATCACAAATGTCATTGTACACTAAAAGTTTTAAATGATTAAATAGTAGAATGATCGTAATATATTAAAAAACTCAAACCATTTTCCAGCATCAAATGAGTGTGCACGAGCAATATGTGTTCTAGAATCAAATGTATTTGTGCTAATTTTGCGAGTTTACATTCTACATCCTTTTTAGAAAATCGACTATTTTGGAACCCAAGATTATCTCTGTCTGTTGATGATTCCCGGCGAGCATTGGTGTGCAAAAGCGTCTTTCGTTCTTTTTCATGAGCCGGTGCAAGAACAGCCGCGTGTAAAGATTTACGAACTTTTGATTGAATTGCAGTTGATGACAAACTTTGCCTAATCAAAATTTCATTAAGTGAAGTTTTCACAATTACGTAACAAAACCTTCTATTGACATCAAGATTCTTTAATCCAGATATTCTGCACTGTGAGAATATGAATTCATAATCTTTAAAAAGTTTTTCTAGTCCGATTTCTAAGAGTAACTCCAAAGGTTCCGATCCTGATAAACAAGGAACAGCTAAACGTTGCGTAGATACTTCCCGAATAATTTCAGCCAAGCGATTTTGACTCGGTGGCATGTTCTAATAACAAATCAGGACATTTAGTTTTAATTTAAGATTCGTATTATTGGTAACATACTACTATGTTGCATTTTGCTGCACATTGAAATATGAATGCGAACGCAGACTTCAAATCCCTGTATGATCCACAAACTAAAATGATACATAATTAGTTCCGGTAAATGTCATTGATTTGTATTTACATTTGAGGGTGTCCCAAAGTTTATCTGTTACATCTAAGGAAGTACGATTACTTGCTTGATGAATTACTGCTTCTATTTCGTTTGAATCTATCGTGGAATCTTCATGGTTCTCTGTTGCTACTTCAGTCAATATGTGCTTTATTTTTTCCCGAAGTGTATCAATCTCAATGCCACTAAAGTTACAAAATATTATTAGTTTTTCTGTTTTAAATATTGAAATGTTACCTTCCGCAAGAGTACATTGGTTCCGTGTTTTCTTCTTCTGCATTTTTGTATGCAATAATATCGTCTCTAATAATGGATAGAATAATTTGTTGCCTCCAAAAATGTTCTGCAACAGAGTTTATATTGCCAATTTCAAATTTTTGGAATAACGTAATATCACAGTCTTTGTAATTATTTAATGCTGGCTGTAGTGATGAGGTGTTCCAGTTTAATTTTAACGTTGTGCTTGGAGCAATATCGAAGAAACATTCGAAGAAAATATCAACTTTTATTGTACCTCTCAACTGAGACATGTGAGCATTAAGAAAATTCATAATATTTATTTCCTCTGTTGGCACGAGTCCTTTATACAATACGATTCCTCGTTTATTCCATTTTGTGTCGAAACCTATCTCAATCAGTACAGTTTTTGCAGTGTCACTTGCATCACAGAGTACCCATAGAGAATCTTCCGAGGCATGATTAGTAGCCTCGAAAAGAATGTTATTTAAAATTTGTTTGGCTTTTTGCACATTAATGCCCATATATGATTGTTCAATTTTGTTCCAACAATCATTTTCTAACGTCAAACCTCCAACAAGAGATATTTGCAAATTTTCAAATGAACAATTATCTTTCAATGGTGACCCAGTCAAATCTAAGTCTGTTTTATCACTGCTTTTATTCAACGAATTCAAGTTTTCCAACGATATTTCGTCCTTGTTCTAGATACCAAAAATGGAGAATGTATAAAAACATTGGATATTCATTTTGATTGTGTCCAACTTACTTGTTTACACAAAAATATAACATTTTCGTTCCCACTCAATGTTTTAATGTATGAGATTGCTGCATTATCTATTACATGATAATCTGGAAACGAGGATCTTATAAACAAATAGTTATTTCTAAAATTATCACCCATTTTATGCACTAGGACTTGAAATGTAATCGAACCCGTAACAGACACTTCGAATCAAATGTCAAAAGTTACAAAGCCGGTGCCCGTGTTGCTACTTGACGCTAGGTGGACGATACAGGGTTGGATTTACGTTTTGAGGAAAATGGATGTTGAACTGTGAACCAACCAAATCAAATATATTTCTTATCATTTATTTACTTTAATAGCCGATCATTAAATTATATATTTCAGTCAGTGTTGAGAAAACAAGTCATTCAATACCTCAGCATTTGGTTTTGATTTGATTAATTGACATTTGTTTTGTGGATCTTTGTAGCTCTTCTCTGAAACAATTTTTCTTGGCTATCTTTAGCCTCCGCCACCCGGCTTTCAGTGTCAAATTTACATATGTATGCGGCTCCAAACAAATGACGACTTATCGAGGGAAAGCGATGCCAATGCCAGGCCCACTTTCGTTCACATTCGTTTATTATGAAACCATGAGCTTATCAACTGGGACTGGGAGAGCAGTTGAAATGTACGTGTCCAGTGTGGAAACTATTTGGTTACTTGATATTTAGTCGGCTTTTTACTCCAGCGGCATTCAAATGATCTGTCGAAACTTGTGTGTTTTTAACAAATATAATTAAAATTATTTTTGAATAAATCTTCATCATGTATAGAAACATCGTTGTTAAAAGTAGACTCACTTCTCGTCAAGTATTGTCTCCAATATGTCAGGGAAAACTGTACCATAGCAAGAGTGGTGTATACGGATACCGGCCTGTTCCCAGAGAAAACTTTAAATGTAAGTCAATGTTTATAAAATATAAGATTTGTCACATTCTAATAAAATTAAATTGCAAATATATATCAATTGCCACGCATCTTGTGTGAATGTTGCCTGTAATATTCATCTTCAATTTCTTATCTTATCAGTATTGCATATTATTAGTTAGAATAAAGACAGCAGCTTAGAGACATGTGATGGTTACAACTCCGTCATATTAAACTACTTAATTGACGTAATAGACTATTCAACTTAACATTCGATTATCAATTTTAGTGTCAGAAAATATTCTGCGTTCGAGAAATACCCAGTGTAATGTTTATAGATGGATCGAGGCATACAGGAAACATGGGCATCGTATAGCTACTATAAATCCAGTAAATTTTAACAAGGAGAAAGAGTAAGGATTTAGTACGAGCAACAGCACCAGCAAATAATCTTGAACTTATATTTAATTTAAAGGTATATCCCAGAACTAGATCAAATGTATTATGGACTAAAAGCTGAAGACGATATCAATTTGAATGGCATTCTAAATACGAAGCATAAAAGTGTATCAGTTGATAAGCTTCAAAACATACTCAGAAGCATTTACTGTGGAGAGATAAGTGCTGAATTTGCATACCTAGAGGTAAGATCTGATGTAGATTGTTGATTGTAAAAAAATATTCTTTTACGAGTAGAATGAAAGGTGTAAACTACTGTAAGAAAAATTTTATATTACTTGCAAGGAAAAGTTCCAAACACTTAGGATTTTTAAAAATATTAATGCAAATACTGTAATTATTCATATATTACAGTCAGAAGAAGAAAAAGAATGGATATCTTCACGATACGAAAGTTTAATAGAGGAAACAGTTTCCGACAATGTTAAAAAAGAAGTTGCTGAACTTCTCATAAAATGCCAGACATTTGATAACTTCCTTGCTATAAAGTTCCCAACTGTAAAGAGATATGGAGGTGAAGGTGCAGAAAATATTCTGTCATTCTTCCGACAGCTGTTTGAATCTTCAGTCGATGGTGAATCTTTGAAAATATCTTTTAAACTTAAAAGTTTTTAACTTAAGGTAATAATTTTTATGGATTACAGCAAATTTGGAACATATAGTACTAGGAATGCCTCATCGTGGTCGGGGTAATCTGTTAGTAACTATGTTGAATGTGCGACCTGTGAAAATGTTTAAAAAGTACCGAGGAGGATCAGAGTTTCCTAATGATATCGCTGTCATGGGCGATATTGTCAGTCATTATAGTAAATAAAGTGGTAACTCCTATGTGAAACAAAAGGTTTCTACTAATATCTTGTATTTTCAGATGCATCCAGTACTTTAGAAATCGATGGTAAAAGCTTACGTGTTAGCATGTTGAGAAATCCATCCCATTTGGAGGTAATATTTCAAAAATTAGCACACAGCACACAATTCAAAATTAATTAATTTTTGGTTTACGGCAAATAAAGGCTGTTAATCCAGTATCAATGGGTAAAACGAGGTCAAAGCAGCAAACTGCCAGAGATGGTGCATTTAGCGATGATAAACAGAAGAGATTTGCGACGTCTGTGCTAAATGTTCAATTGCATGGTGATGCAGCATTCTCTGGACAAGGAATAAATCAAGAGTGCTTGATGACGGCTAATGTGCCCCACTTTGAAATCGGTGGCACTATTCACATGGTTGTTAATAATCAAGTAGGATTTACAACACCCGGTGATCGAGGTAGATCTTCAAGGTACACAACGGATTTAGCAAAAAGCATTTTGGCACCAGTTTTTCATGTTAACGGTGATAGTCCTGAAGTAATCTATTTCGGCTATCATAACAATTTAGTTATGTTACATCTATTCATTTATAGGCTGTCACTTTAGTAACGAAGCTTGCATTTGATTTTCAACGAGAGTTTCGAAAAGATGTTTTCATCGACCTCAATTGTTTCCGTAGATGGGGTCACAATGAATTAGATGATCCAACGTTTACTAATCCACTTCTTTATGATATCATTCATAATAGGAAGTAAGTGATTGTAAGTTTAATGAAATTATATTAAAAATAATGTAGGTACTTTTAAGATCTGTTCCAGATCTCTACGTAGAAAAGTTAATAGAAGAAAACATATTAACAAAAGAGCATGCAGAGAGTACTAAAACCTCATATATGGCGTACTTAACATCAGAATTAGAAGCCGTTAATTCATATGAGCCTGAGGTATGATCGTAACCGTACATATATATTTAGAGACTCATGTGCACTTTTTATAGCCATCATATTTTCAAAAACAATGGAGCGGATTTAAATTAGCCCCTAATTCTATAACTTATTGGGATACAGGTTTAGATTATAGCTTACTGCAGCATATAGGACGAATGAGTGTTACCTACCCAAGTAGTTTCGTAAGTTGAAATTTGATATAAAAATTTCGAATACTTTATTAAAAATTTTTTATGGTTATATTTTCAAGAAAATTCATCCTCACTTGCTAAAAACACATGTAACTAACCGGTTAAAAAAACTCGAAGAAGGTAATAAAATAGACTGGGCTACTGCAGAAGCTTTAGCATTTGGAAGCTTAATGTACCAAGGCCATAATGTGCGTTTGAGTGGTGAAGATGTTGGACGAGGGACCTTTTCACATCGACATGCTATGTTAGTTGACCAAGAAACAAATGAAATGTTTATTCCACTAAATGAGCTGAAGGGAGGGCATGGTGGAAAACTTGAAGTAGCAAACAGTATTTTGTCTGAAGAGGCAGTTTTAGGATATGAATATGGGATGGCTATAGACAATCCTGATAATCTCATTGTGTGGGAAGCTCAATTTGGTGATTTTTTTAATGGAGCACAAATTATAATTGATTCGTTCATAGTTAGTGGTGAAAGTAAGTGAAAATAATTTCTGATTTTTGCCTTGATTTTTTAATTAATCATTACGAAGCACATTTTGCACATAAATTTGAGAATTTTGTTTTGAAGGTGTTAAATATAGATTTCGGTTTGTTAAAAATGTTGGCTGAAACTATGTAAATTTCTCTAATATATTTTTAGCTAAATGGATAGAATCCAATGGGCTTGTTATGCTGCTACCTCATGGATATGATGGAGCTGCATCAGAACATAGCTCGTGTCGTGTTGAACGATTTTTGCAACTGACTAATTCTAAGGAAAACGGACCAGATGGGGACGATGTAAATTTACATGTCATCAATCCGACAACTCCAGCTCAATATTACCATGCGTTGCGTAGACAAATTATTAGAGATTTTCGAAAACCATTAATAGTTGTAGCCCCAAAGACATTACTTCGTCTATCTGATGCTACCTCTAGTCATAGAGATTTTCAGCCTGGTGAACATTTCAAAAACGTTATCGGTATGAAAGATAATTTAAAAGTATATTTATAAAACCTCATTTATTTTGTAGGAGATACTCTGTGCGATCCTTCGAAAGTAAAAAGAGTCATTTTGTGCTCTGGAAAACACTACTATAACCTCAACACAGTTCGATTAGAGAAAAATATAGAAGAATGTGCGATAGTTCGACTGGAATCTCTTTGTCCATTTCCATTACATGAGCTGCAGGAAGAAATTAAACGTTATAAGGGTGCTAAAAGTAATTTATATCTACTTTAAATATTTCAAAAAATTAACTCGACTTCTTATGCTTTTAGAATTTATTTGGGCACAAGAAGAAGCTCGAAATATGGGACCATGGAGTTTTATTAAACCAAGATTTGAATACTTGCTAGGCATGCCGGTAATATATTAGAATTTCATACATCTGCTAATTGCCAATTATTAACGAATTATTTCCTTGCAGTTGCAATACGTTGGCAGACAGGAAGCAGCTACAGTTGCAACCGGCGACGGAAATTGTCATCGTAGAGAAGTAGAAGAAATACTAGAAAAACCGTTTAATTGATAGCCAATGATGTTTTATATTGTCACATGATAAATTAAATATATTGTTATATGTATTACACAACTTTTTTATTAAAAGTCTTCTCATTCCTAAATACGGTATGAAAGTGAAGGAATGCTAAACAAAATGTTGGATTATCTTTTTATTATCCTAAATCAACATTTTGTTTCATATTAGTATTCTAAGTATGATTTTTGAATTTTAGGTATCTTTTGATCAGATTTTTATTCCTTTATTATCTGTTCTGATGTTTGATATAACCTGAGGGCAATTTCATAAATAATCAATTCATTGTAAGTTCAATTGCTTATCATTTTGTCTTCATGAAGGTATTGATTAGAGTTTTCATTAGCGTCCCTAAATGATTTTGTGTTTGTTGATTTGATTTAAATTTTTAATGTATATTTCCCACAATATTTCATTATTCAGAGCATAAAATAAAAGCAAGATAGACCAAAAAATAGTGAAAAATTTCGTGGTTATTATAGTGTTACAAGTTTTTGATTAACATCCACTTGAAAACTGTGAAATGTAAATGTGTAGAAACGTTTGAATGGTTAAGTTTTTCTATGATTGCGCACTATATAGAAGCGAAAATTGTATTTACAAGATAAGATAACACGGCATAGTTTGACCCGTTGATAAGATTTGATACAAGCAGGTGAAACCGTTTTTTGGCGAAGGAGCTCCAATTGTAAGACAACGCCCTGGCAGTGTGATTGGAAAATAATGAAGGCGAGCAAATAGTTTAGAAACTGTGTATTTGATAAAAAGTTTTAGTGGAAATATTAATTATTTAAGTATAACACTTAAAGTCTAAGCGGTATTAAAATAAATCCAAAGAAATGAGGTTTAAAATAGCGTTAAACTCAATAATATTGTTAGCACTTTTAAAGTTAAGTGTGAGTGAAAATCCTAGTGAAAATGTAGGCCAGGATGTTGAAGTTGTTGATACCAATAAATTATTGAACAATCAAAAAGACAGTGATGTTAATGATGATGTGGATATCATTGACGATGGACTTGAGGATAAAACAATCTTGACTTCAGAGTCTGATGATGAGTATGAATCGAGCCATGAGCCAGAGAAAGCTGTTGAGGAAGTAAAACCGAAGCCTAAAGGACCACAGCAAAGATCAGGAAATTTAATGGGCTTTGATTCTTATGGCGGACTTGAACAAGATCCTGATTTTTCAGATTATAATTGGGGTAATTTTTATTTCTCTTTACCATTTGATTTGAGTGAACCACACCTGAACATATCATCAAGCTTATTTTTTATCAACCTGTTTGAGTATGCTTAGATAAGATTAAATAGAAATCAAATACATACATTCATGTCGTGAAATTTTTCGTCGTAAAAAGCTGATATCTACAAAAAATTTGAGTCATAATCCATTTCTTATGAAATAATGTTTTCGAAACAAAATATGTTATGAATCACGTATTAGTTCTTGTAAAAGGATGATAGAGTTTTACAAGCTCATGATGGTATTACAGAATAAAAGAATGATTCAGAGGCTATATCATAGCATATGATGTTTTAAGGCTTTTTCCTCTTACTATGATTTTTTCTGCATTGTTAAATTTGTGTAAAATACGTAACGAATTTGATTTTTCCAAAAGAATAGAAATATTTCGAAAAGGATAAATTTAAAAATGGAACCTGATATTACCAATTTATATTAATATATATATTAACATAATATATTAACAATATATTATATATTATATTGTCTATTATGTACTACTATTCATTCGTTGGTAGCGTTAAAATACAAAAATTTTCACAGAGCTAAATTAACTTTCAAAAACTCAAACGTTATCATATCGCAATGCAAAGATAAATTAAAGGTGCGCCAGTTAATTTCGCTTAAAATTCAAAATTTAACTTGGCAAGAATTATAGAAATAGATTATTGATGTAATTATTGTATAGTGTATTTAACTAGCGGAAAGCTAAATACTTCATTGCTCTGATTGGATGATACTGTAAGGTTTACATTTTCTTGGCGATCATACCCATGTGTCCTTGTAGCTCAAAAAGTTTATACTTCTCTAATCAAAAGCTTAACAACATGTAATTAAGCATGGAATTGTCTCGTTTTTGAATCAATAACACGCTGAAATTATATTATTATTTCAGATGATCCAAATTACAGAGTAGCCCCTTCAGATCCGCCGTCTTTTCACACTGATTCACGGGCATATAATTTGTCGCCACAAAGATTACAGAGTATTCGAAAAAATTTCTTTTACTGGTTTTACGATAGAGATACTAAGGGCGGAAAAGGAGATCTTCAAAAGGATATTCATGCATCAATGCCACAAATCCATAAGAACTTCAATTTTCAACTTCCGTTCTTTGGTTTTCGCTACAATTATTCAAGGGTAAGAAATGATTCACTTCATGTGTATAGTACCTTTGTTCATACTTCTGATTACAGATTTCTCTGAACGGATATGTAGAGTTCTCAGATCCACCGGAGCATTATACATATCCTCTCGTATTTCCAATCAAAGATTGGCCGAAGCGTAATGATCCAGCTTTTATTGGAATATTCTTTTCAAAGTGTCGTATTGGTAAAATTTACGGAACTGATATAGATCAACGTGAACCAGGTGTTTACTTCAGGTATGTGACACAGCATGTAATTTGGATGTGGGATAGTGATTAATACGTATTGTTCTTATTATGTAAATGAAACTCGCTAAACACATGTAGCATTAAATATTTGGAATACAATGGTTATGGTTTTGTTTTTAATATAAATTTAATAAATGTGTTAACACATGTTGTGCGTAATTGAAAATGATAAACCTCATATATATAGTTGAGCTATGCTAATGAATGTTATAACTACAACTATGTGTAATAACTTTAAAACAGAGAGACCTTCATAATCTAGAGTTCTCTGTTATCTAAGGTTACAATGGTATAAATGCGACCAACTGTGATAAAAGAACCAAATTTAATTTGCATGTAAGAATGAAAATTTAAATATAAAGGCTATAATATAGAGCCTTAGTTTTGTTATGAGAAGACGTTTTGATCTAACAAAAAGTTATTGGTCCTGTTTTCGTTTATAGGTTAGAACGTGATTTGCAAGGACGAACGGATCGTTTTGGGGTTGAAGTTAGAGAACGAACAAAATGGGATATTCGGGATGGTGTAGTTGGAGCTGATACCTTCGACCCAAAACATATTATAATTCTAACATGGAAAAACATGACCTTTGCTGGAGGAATTGATAACTCACTATATACTGTAAGTGTATTTTATACCATACCTTTTCTAATAGTTTCGTCATGGCCATCTGTCCGTATGTCACAGCCATTTTATTCGGAGACTAGAACTACATGAATGAAATTTAGGTAATAAATAAATATAAAAATCTGAAAAAATTGGAGTAGAAGAACTATATTGAATCATTAAACGATTTTTGGTTTGAACAATAAGTGTCTTACCGTGAATTAGATATTCGAAGTTTTACGTTACCAACAAACTTATAATTTAAACTCAAAACCATTCCGGCATTCTACGGAACCCTGAGGTTATGCGTGTCTGACACGCAATTGCTTTCTTTTTTGGTATTTTATGCGTTGCACATGATAAAATCTTGATGCGTTTTTCTTTTGCCCACTACAATGAATTCAATTGACCGTTAAATTTCAGACTAATTCATTCCAAATGATTCTGGCAACTGATGAAGTCTACACGTACGCAATATTTAATTATGCAACAATCACTTGGTCGTCACATACTGAAGCCGGAGGTGACACAACAGGTGGCGAAGGAGGTGTTCCTGCGTTTGTAAGTACCTATATGTTTTTTGCAAAGATTATCTTGATTCAAAACTTAATTTAAAAAAAAAAATTGGTTTAATGTTAAAAAGAATGACTGATGATTCGTATTTATGTGATTTCAGATTGGGTTTAACGCCGGAAATGGTACCCAAGCGTATGAATACAAACCGTACAGTCAAGCATCGGTTTTGCGTGATTTAACAGGACGAGGATGGGCGAACGGATTTCCTGGTAGACATATATTCCGTATAGATGAAAAGATAATGTTGGGTACTTGTAACAAGGATATTGGTAAGTTCGTATCACGCTAGCTAATCTAATTTGAATAATTAGTTTGTAATGCTATGAATCTTCTGCAATAGATGCATCTCATTTACCTTTGGTATTTGCGCCGGAATCAGGAAATATGTTGGGTGGAACTGTAGTTAATATTACTGGACCATGTTTTAGTAAAGACGAACGTGTTGTGTGCCATTTTGATACAGAGGATGTCATAGGCCATGTAGTTGACAGGAATCGTGCCATTTGCGTACAACCATTCTTGAAGGCACAAGGTTATATTCGATTTGAAATCTCTGTTGGAAATGAACGTTTCAAATGGCGTGGACGTTATTTCGTAGGCAAGTTATCAAAACTTAAATGGAAAATATGAAAATTATGGAGTTCCTAATATTGTATTAAATTTCTAGAAACACCTGCAACAGCTATTGAGAAAATATTCTTCGAAACAGCTGACGTGTTCAAGAAGGCCCCAAATGCTATTCGAATTTCATGGAATAAATTCAACTTAACAGCAAATTTAAATTCGAATGTTCAGATATCTCTCTGGGGATACAGAGAAGCTACGATTAGGTATAACAGAAAGCATATAAATTTAAACCTTCAAAGATAACGACAGCTTAATTCTTTCAGACCTGAACTAGAATATATCGACATGTTGGAAACCTCAACACCAAATACTGGAATCTATACGTTGGCACCAGCAAATTATAGAAACAGAGATAACCCAAAGAATGTAGATATGCAATTTGGATTTATTCACATAAATCTAACAAATCCAGAAGATTTCCAAGGACTGAAAATCAGCCCGTAAGTACATGAAAAGAATGGAAGGAATTGAATTAGTCAATTTCCATATGAAATTGGAGCAATGATTTTGTTTTTTATGGAAATAAATCAAAAGTTTCGTTCATTTTTATATATTGCAGGGTACTTTGGTCGAAACCAATTCCATTGGGATGGTACTTCGGTCCACAATGGGAAAAGATCCATGGAAGAAACTGGCCTAAGGCTTTGTGTGAAAATTGGTTTAGAACAGATAGGTTTTTGAGGTAATATTTCTAGAAATAAAAATGAAAGTGATGTTAATATTGAATATCACAAATTTGCAGAAATTTTGCAGCAGAAATTCCACTTTGTCCATGTAAATTAGACCATGCACTTAATGACAAAGGAAGATATTTGCCTGATTGGGAATGTGACAAAGATTCAAATCCAACATGTTTGCTTCATCAAGGAGCAGTACACTGCGTTCGTAGCGGTCAACCAAGGTAACATATAAAAAACTACAATTTAGTAAGGCAAATTAATATGTGTACTTGTTCCCTTAGCGCACAAGGATCGGAGCAGCAATGTTGTTATGATAGGCATGGATATCTCATGATGTCTTATGATCAGCAGTGGGGATCTAGACCGAGACGGAATCATAACATCGGGCAAATGCCTTGGAATGAAGCCAACAAAGTTCCCACTTTATCCACCTGGTTCCATGACGTTCGTCCTTATTTCTCTTGTTGTTTCTGGCAAGACGAACAATCAGTTGGATGTGAAACATTCCGATTCGAACGACGACCATCACAGGACTGTGTTGCCTACCAGGCTCCAGGTGTTGGAGGAGTTTTTGGTGATCCTCACTTTGTTACATTCGATAATTTACACTATACGTTCAATGGAATGGGAGAGTTTGTTTTGGCTAAAGGAAATGATGGACATGAGAAATTCGAAGTGCAAGCAAGGTTTGAAAGGGTCCATAAAAATGTTCACGGTCCGGTAGCAGCAACACACCTTACTTCTATAGCAACGAGAGGTAATACGACGACTGTCATTGAAGTGCGCTTAAGGCCACCACAGGCCCAATGGAGATATAGATTGGACGTGTTCGCTGATGGAAAGAGGATATACTTTGACCGTCCCAGTTTGAAATTTCAATATTTCCATGGTGTCACTGTGTATACTCCGTCATATATTCTCAATCAGTCTGAGGTTGTGATTATGTACTCATCTGGTGTTGGTGTCGAAGTTGTGGAAAACTCTGGATTCATGACCGCAAGAGTCTATCTTCCATGGTCGTATATTGTAAGATAATATAAACTAATTTATAGAACGATTCATTAATAGTCTTGATCTACATCTAGAACAAGACTCAAGGTTTACTGGGAAATTGGAGCTTCGACCCACAAGATGATTTCAGATTGCCTGATGGACAGGTTGTTCCAATCGACCTTAACAATTTCAAATCTGCCCATGAAGATTTTGCAATGCATTGTAAGTTATTTTATGAATTAAATAAAATTAAATAACTAATTTAACATGATATGATGAATTCGAAGGGATGCTAAGTGATCGAGAAATTGATGGAGTTGGAGCAGCGTTATTCACAAGAGAATTTGGTAGAACGTCAAGCTACTTTGCTAATGCTTCTTTTGTACCAAATTATGCTAGAGAGCCTAGGGAATTTATCCCAGCGAATCGTTCCTATGATATAGAAAGAGCAGAGGATTTGTGTGGTGAAAGCTATCAATGTCGATACGATTATGGAATGACGTTGGATCGGGATATGGCGCATTTTACGAAGAACTACTTCTCTAGCATAGTCAACATACGTACCATGAACGAAAAGTGGATATTTGAAATTTAAGTAAAAGTTGAGAGTTTTGCTTTACTTTATTTTCATTTCAGACGAACTATTTCTTGTGGTATCCTTGAAACTCCTCGATTTGGAAGGAAGTTAAGTTTCCACTTCACTCCAGGTGCAAAGGTAACATTCGAATGCAATGAAGGTTTCGTCTTAACTGGAGACACTCGTCGAATTTGTACAGCTGAAGGAAAGTGGAACGCACCAGTTGATGGATATACTGAATGCTTACGTAAGTAAACGATGAAATGTTTAGCAAAAATTATATGGGAAAAAAGTTTTATAATATTTACGAAACCTAATCTATTGTATGATGGTGTTACATTTTGGCATTGATTACTGAATATTATAATTCTTTTACTCCATACAGGTGAAGTATTCTACACTCGTCGTACAGCATGGCTAGCCACAGGCATTATTCTAGCTGTTATTGCACCAATTATGCTTTGTATAGTTTGTGGTGTATATTGTTATCGTAAGAAGCAGAAGTCAGAAGATCCAAATTGGAAAATGTCTTTACCACGTTCTCGTGCCGGTTCACGTTCGGGATCTCGGTCAAATCTACGTCATATGAATAGTGATGCTAGTGAAGCTACTGATCAAGACAGTACGTTGCCCAAAAGTAGGTCCTTTGAGCAAGTTTATCGCACCCATGAACCTCTTAAAGGGAAACCCGTTATTGACTTTCCAGAAAAGAAGTGGGATTTAGACGATGAAGATGTAACATCATCAGAAGGAAGTGAGTTCAAAGATTCTAAAGTGGCAAGGGATATTGAATACATTAATAAAACAGGTGAACAAAAACCACGGCAAACTGGACGTCGGTCTCTAAGGAATTCGACTCATAGCGGTTATAACCCAATTGAGGAAGAAGATCAATTTCCACCACCTCCAGAAGAACGTGTAGAAACACCACAGCAATATAGTCCCACATTCAGTGCAGCTGATCGTAGTAGCGGTGCTAGTGCGAGAAATCAAACACCACGCAGTCCAGTTGGAGGCGTTCAGGTCTTACCACCAAATAATATCTTCTACGGCTCGGGTGCTACATCTCCAACAAATTTGACACAAGATGTTGGTTTACCACGAACACCACAAACGCCAACAAGATCAACAGAAGTTTAGAAATGGCTTTTGTATATACGCAAATAGCTACATTTTGAAAAATAGTTTTAAGCACATAATCTCTAGATTATGACTAGTAGAGTTTTTTAAGTGTTTGTAATTAATTTGAGTACAAGCTTTCATATTTGTTTTGTAACGCACTTCGGAACATTTTAAACTTTTCATATTTGCTTTCTGTGTTTTGAACTTGTTAAAACAATCAGCATGTCCATTTTCTCGTTCAAACTTCTGATACAAAACTATAAAATAAATTAGGTGTGTGTAATACCATGACTTCATCAATAGCATCCGATTGTAGAACAGCAACAACAATATACATATATAGTGCTTAAATTACGTCTTGCGACTGTAAACTAAATACCATTTTCATTGTAATGAAATAAAATTTAAGTTTCTTAACACTTTTGTTTATTTGACGTATTATTTTCAATGTCATCTTATATGCATAAAGGTGTCGAACTAGAATAGTGCCTGTTTGGTTCTGCCATTCTGATTGAATTTTGTGTTTATCAATTAGCTGATATCAAAAAGCCAAAAAGGATTGACCAGATTTTTTCAATTAATTGTTCTCTTTTGATTTTGAGCCTTTCAAATGTAGCTTCACTCAATTATTGTTCCATCATTATAGTTTATCCTCTTGGTGTGAAGTTTAAATTAAATAAACAGTATCAACATAGAGTATAGAATTTGTATACGAAATAATCTTGTAATAATCTTTGAAAATTGCTAAAGTTATCCTAAACCCTATTGTTCCAACTGGTGAGTTTTGTGTTTCCGAATTCCAGTATTTAATAATTTCTGTTCAGGTTTATTAACATTGTAGATTTCGATTGATTGCGTCGAAGGCTTTTAAAAATTTTTCGAATTCCTTTCAGGTGAAGAGGAATTCGAATCCCAGAAGGCTGGGATTTCAATGGCCAGTATTATTACAATATTAATTCCGATAATCTTAGCAGCTATTGCTGGTACAACATTTTGGCTCAAACGTAAAGGAAAAGTTGAAGAATCAACACATCTTTGAGTTAGTTTTCACATTAAATAATACTTAGGTTAATTTATGGAAGGTGATGTGATATAATTATGACAATTTATTGTATTATGGTTCCAAATGAATCGGAAAAAGTGCTGTAAAAATGATTTTAAATTAAAAATTGATTGAAATTGAAAATTGAAATCAAAACGAACCCGAAAACCATTTCAATGCTCATAAATTGTCCGACGTGTGGTTTTTGTTATATCAAATACCCATTAAATGAAATTTGTTACAGCCCAATAAAAATCATGTAAACAGATTTCAATACATTCATGTTTTGTGGATACGAATTTTTAAATAAAAAGGACTTTCATATTTGAGCTGGCAACTTACATATATAAAATCAATCGTATGTCATAAATGTAAGATAACATAAATAATATCCATTTTATTTTAAGTAGGCTTACGTTTCTAATACTTAAATGTGAAATATACTTTTTACTGAATGAATCCTCTTATTGAAGAAATATTAGGTATCGTAAAAAAATGAGAAGGTTCTGTGTTCAAATCCGATTCGAGAGGTCAAACTGAATTTTATAATTTTGAAAACGTTTTTGCTTTATATATCTTACGCAAATAAAATAAAATAATTATGGATACATCATGGCAATATCGTAAGAAATACATTTTAAACAAAAGCATGTGATTAAATAAATTTTTAACAACATTATTGATCCCTGATGGAGGGTTCCTAATTCCATAAAGGAGATAATTTGTTAGTATATGAAAGGAAGAAATTGCTAATTAGTATTGTAGAAAACATTGACTTAAAGTGAACATTTCGACAACAATAGAATCACGTAGGCTTACAAGTGTGTATTAATGTAAATAGGAAAATGTTTTATTAACATTTAAAAACACAATCATGCCTTGTAGGTACAAACATAAAACTGGATTAAAGTTTATTCAACATGTGGATGAGGTTTCCCGCAAATATTTCATTAGCGTTAATCTCTAATTTATACATTTACAATACTATAGTAGATATGTGTGTGTATGTCATGTTTACTTTAAATTAAGCAGTCCTCATAATACAAATTGAGTGTTTTAATGAAAACGCATTTCGTAATTTGTAGTGTGTGGTACGGACATTGAAATGCTTTTATTAAATGATGATAATAACTAGTTACGATTTTACGAACTACCAATGTGTTTTTATATTCAATCACTTAATTTTTATGACATTGGGGCCGTTGTTTCTTATTTCAAAAATTGGTTATCTTCATAACTTACCTTGAATTCCTTCAATAAACATCCTCTGAATTTCCAAGCAAATTATACCTACGTTTCTTATAAGATTACTTGAAAGATCAAATCAAGATATTCTCAATTTCTAAGAAATAATCATTCTAGGGTGTAAAGGATAATTGCATGATCGCCATAGACATCTACACAATTGAGTTTCTAAGTTATTCTGATTCAAAACCGTGTCCCCTGAAATCTTAGAAGTTTTTGAAATGTACTGTTCTTTTAGAAAGTTTTTGAAATTTGGTTTGAAATAAGCTTCACACATTTTGAAAACTATTGTAACCAACTTTTTCGTATCTCATTTAAGAAGAAGATAAAGTTTTCACGTACCTTTGTTCAGAGGAAAAAAATGATCTCATGTTGAAGAAAAGAAGATTTTGCAGACACTCTTACCCTTAGGATACGTGATAGTTTAAAACAATGCATTTTTTGTAATAGCAAACAACGAAAAAAATCAATTCAACCTGGGAAAAGTTTCATGCACTTCTGAATATTCAAAGATAATCGCAAGAAAAAACATAACAAAAGAAGGTGTAAAAGCTTTAAGAAACAGATAAGGATATGGTTTGCACAATCTCATAGTAACAGAAACTGGAATGAATTATTTATGAAGTAGATTGGAAAATGGATAAAAGTTAGAGAATAATTATCATAATTAAGTGCACTTTAAGAAGATTTTAGGTGATGGCTTTAAATTTAATTTTCTTCTATAAGATTTGATTCAGCTTTCAATGCGTGTATTTTATTTGAGACAAAAAATAACATAGCGCAACCGATTTCTTTGGAAATTCTTCGCGATACTTATAAAATGAAACTCCCTGTTAGGTCGTATTTCCAAAACAAACAATTTATTGGATAAAAGAAGTTGCATATTCTTTGAGTTAACAGGAAGATTAGTTAAAGCTATTGAAGAATATAATATGTATCAGTGTATTTTTTATTTCATATTTCTTGCTAGACTATCGATAGTTGAGTATTATTATTGAAATGTTTTCTTCTTAAGAATACATATTTATAAAATATTTTTGAGATTGTTCAGTGTTCTTAATATGCTATAAGGGTTTTTATAAATACAATATATTCAAACATATTCAAAAGATAACAACTAACCAAATCATACACCATGTGTGTATATAATTTGAAACAAAAATCCACTGTATCAACAATAATATTTACATTAATCACAAGTTTCCTTAGTGCAATACATTGCTCTTAAAACATATTATTCTGTGTTACTTGGTACTTTGAAATCTGTCTACTTTCGTTTATTTATTATTCATATATGTATACCTTACTATTAGTTTTAGTGCTTTGATCTTTATAAAAGCAGGGGCGCAAAAACGCTGTACTTTTCACAATATTACTACAAACTGAATGGTTTGAGAGTATCTCATTTTATATTTGCTTGGATTGTAGAGATATATGAATGATTTATTAAATTCGTTGAAACGGAGGTAAATAATTAATTTATAGTCATTTATAACAAAAACTGAATATCTTCTTTAAATTGAGCATTTATAAATTTGTTGTTACTATTAGTTTCTACTTATCAATTTAATTTTTCTTAAATTTTATCAATTTCATAATTTTGCTAGTTACTTTCCTATAAAACGGTTTATTCTATGGAGGCGGATCCGTATCTGGTAACGGGCTGTCTGGTTCTAAAGTGTGCAGTTCCTTTGATGTTTTAGACCGTGTTAGGAGCCAGCAGTCCATTGGTTCAGGTTTACCTTTCATGACCACTGGTCCACGATACTCAAAGTCGAATGAACTGTCAAAGTTGATTTTCTCACGCAACAAACTGAAATTGAATAAATTAATGTACAAGAAAGGTATAACTTAAAGTTTTGTTGTAAATCTTAATACAAATCTTAATATTACTTCACTTCAAATGTCCTGACAAAGCACCCGCTGTTTCATATCATGAAAATCCAGTTACCATCCACAAAATCAGAATTTATTTTATTTTCCATTCTCAATATATGATTGCAATATATTTTATTACATTTGAATATATATCTCGCCATGATGTGTTATTGAACATGATTTTGTAGAAGACTTCAACGTTTTATCATAGTCATTCTTGAAAACGGTTGTGGTTATCATGAAAACATCCGAATGCAATTCAAAAATTTGAATTTTCACTCCATTTACTACCTAACATTGCAATTTTTTTCCAATTTCATGTCGTAAAACATAATCTATATTCAACGAATTTCGAATAATGCAATAAATTTTTCAATTGAATTTTGTGTATTCTCGAAATAGTTGCAGCCATCGAGATATTGATTTTAATACATAAAAACATGATAAGTTTCACTTGTATCGCATGGAGTTTGTAACAAATACATAAAATATTCCAATTTTGAATTATACAAAAGAATACAATAACTTATCATCATAGAAGGAATTTACTTTAACGATGTTATTGGATACTCTGCATATTGTATTATTTGATTGGTATGCCAAGAGGCAAAATCCTTGGAAATTTTCTTTTAGTGCAATTGGTTCTAAATGTTATCTCTGTTTGATATTTGCATTACTACTTTATAATGTGGGAAGAATGGATTACTTTTAAAATTGTAGAGTACGACCATATGTCACGTAAAATTAAAATTTTTCACATGAACGTTTCACTAAGCTCACGTGTTGCCACACGATAATAAATCCTTAAGGAACTTCAACAACCATCAAATCAGTGGCTAAAACGTTTCAACATTTTTTATTTATTGACTTATATAAGCAAATGTTTGTACAAAGTTTTTTAGTATTTCTTTCCCGCTTAGCGTCTATGGATATGAATTACCGTGACTTAAACCCCAAAACAGGCCAAAGTCTTACAGAGTTTTCCTTCTATTAGAAATTGGCAGGGAGCTCATGCAAGAAGTAGTGTACTCGACATGCCACTAATCCTATTTGAAGACCTCCAAGTGTTGCTTCATGGGGGAGGCCCCCAAATTCAAATACAAACATTTTACTGTGTCAATAGTTGGAAAAATCAATGGAATGCCATGTGAAGCCTGAACTACATATTTACTTCACACGTCCAGTCTGCATTGGCTTGTTGGAAGGTTTGCACGTTTGTTGTGCAGATTTTGTTTTTTGTGGCTAAATCATTTGTTTTCGTTTTTATTTGCTTTTGAATTAAATTCGTTTTTATATGTTCGAAAATCGATAAATCATTTAAGGATTCATATTTTCTGCAACACGCTATATTTTGCAATCCGGAAACAGGAAGGATGGAATTTATATTCGATTGTTTCTTCGAAGATACCTTCCATAACATTACACGAAACGGTTTGCACGATCGTAATTCCAGACGGAATGTCATTGATCACCTGAATGCAGTTATTGGCGGTTGTAGTGACGGTAGTTGATAAATGAAATTACATGTCACACATGATCAATTAACACATCCATTGGTTAGGGCAAAACGTTCGGGGAGATGAAGCTGCTCGTTTGGCTGTTCTGGCTGCTGTGAAATATCACCAAGAGAAGAAGCAAGCGAATGGAATGGTAAAACAAGCTTGATTTGGTTGTGGCTAAGTGCTAATTGTGTTAAAAGCTTATGTTTAAAATAACTTATCGGACACTGTTCTTACAAACTGAATTTGTTGTATAGATTTGTCTGATGGGGAAGTACCATAACATTTTATACATTGCCCTCCGCATCTGCTGGGAATGGGGTGTAAGGGACTCCGATGCAGTCATTATTCTGCTAGGTAATGACGAATGAACTTCGAAACGTAGAGAGTTGAATCGATGCAGCTACTGAGCTTTGCGGAGATTTATGGCATCATTTTGTCTTATTTTAGACGAAATTTATGCTTGTGAGAAGACATTTGAGCGCTTATTTCTGGGAGCGTTGTTCGGTCCAAATGCACCACATTTTATTGCAGGATGGCGAAGTGACTTTTGGGATCAGGTATGGTTTCATTGTTTCTCTTTTATTTATTACAGTACTTAGCCTGTGCATTTCTACAGGATGAAAATACACGAGCTGTGGTATATTTTCTTGAACATGCCACGAATGCATCTGCTGTATTTCCGGTGCAAGTTAATAAATATGAGGATATGAAAATGTTACGGTAAGTCAAGGAAATTGTAGAAGTTTTTGTGAGCTTGAAGGTGTTGTTGTGCAATAAATCAATGAATCCTCTCAGAAATCTAGAGTTAGTACAAAACAAGTAGTGCTGTTCGTATCACTTATAAGATAATATTTAATATATGTATTTGCAAAGACTCAATTTATTGTGAAATTATATGAAACAAATTTACTGCAATGATTCAACAAACTTGCATTAAAATTGTGAAATGTTCATTCAATGGATTAATACATGATTCCCGTATTTTGCATGTGAAATTTGTGACTGTCTATCGGTAATCACGTTTGACTAACATATGTGTTCTCAGCGAGAGAGCTTAATTGGACTTAGTCGTGATGGAGCCTCCACTCCAAAAAGTTACCGTCTTTTGTTTTGTATTGCTATCGCACGGTGTTGTGTCACAAAGTCTTAGAGTTGACAGAAATGTTGGCGGTATAAACGAAAGGTTAACTGAAACCAAACGTAGGTGGTTGAAACTAAGCTCCCTGTTGTTAAGGAGCTTTTATTGCCTTCAAAGTCAACTGTGCATAACATGTACGCATAACTTTCATAGACGGTTTAAACACCCTACTAATTTTTCGCTATAAATTTCAGTTACAACTGTATGTAATATACGCCTCCACATGAGTTAACTGAAATGTTTTTATTTTACAGCCTCTTAAACCCTTGACAATTCTGTTATTTTATTTCTATTGCTATATGGGCGTATCTGATTATCTTATGGAAAACCAGGGAAGACAATAAGAATCTCTTTTCGTGGTTTCGTTTATTTGCTGTCACTTAATTGGTTGTTCTGAATTTTTATGTTCTCGTTACAAATAAGCAGTAGACAAAAGTTGTTCTATTTTGAATTTTCTTAATAAGCCTTTAAGAATAAATGTAGTATTGATGTGCTGTTATTATTACCTTCATAAATAATAAATTTCAACGCATTGAATCAAGATCAATTGAGAAAAAAACCAGTTTCCGAAAACTAATTAAAACTTTTTGAACTAAGAGCAAGTTAAATTTTTCGTTGTTTTATAAGAATTTATGCTTGTGGAAAACTTTCATAAACTTATATATTTTAAGCATTAATTAACATTCCTTATTAATTTCATCAATCTTTCAGCTTCATCGACATTCCAATTGAATCGTGTGGTAATTCATCGCCAGTTCGAGTAGCTTTGCAGGCATCAACTCCTGAATTGCTTCTTATATTGTTGAGGTGAGTATGTACAGTTTAAAAATTCTTGGGACGGTATACATAACCAAAATCTGAGATATCACACTACCATTTTGTATAGAAGACAAAAAATGTTAGAAAACCTACAATTTTGCTAGGTCAATAGCGTCAATAGCGTCGGTCTTCTCTCCTATATAATTACAATCTGTTTTTAGGAAACCGAGTATATTCATATTTTGATGTTCAAAATTTCCTGGGAAGCATTCGAATATTTTTGTTATTTGCGGGAAATTCCCTGTGAGAAAAATTTTATGAGAACTTAGTTTCCCTTATTCTTTGAAGTAAAAATAAGTGCTTAAAGTTAATTCTGTAGGGACGCTTTTGATATTCAGAGAAACTTTCATTGAAGATTTGCGATATTTTCTAGGAAAAATATTTATAGTTTATGCAAAACCATGATTATGGATCTTATTCAATAATTTCCCTATGGAGAATACCCATGTTACCTCACCTTAAAGCTGGATTCATTGGTACGTTCGGCGCGTGCAGAACTAATTCGTCGCGAAGAGGGTATCTTTGCTCATGATTCATTCCTTCGTCGTGAATCTGCCGCACTTTTTAAAAACAATTCACAAGTTAAACGACGTGACACGGAACACATTCACGGTGAAAACAGAGAGAGAACTCTTTGGCAGAGAGAAAACTGAATTCGCCGCAAAATGATTCCAGCATGAGAGATGTTAATTTTCCGTATGAAAAAAATAGTTCTGCACGCGCCGAACGTAGCAATGAATCCAGCTTAAGTTGAGGGAATAGATGAATCTTGTTAAAGTTTTTGATGGAATCCGACAGATAAAGAAAACACAATTATTTGAAAATTAACATATACATGATTTTCCAAGTTTTTGTTTTTGAACAATATAATGCTCGAAAAAGAAGATGAAATGCTTCCTAGAAAGACCTGTTTCCTGTTTTAAATTTTAAGCTTCGTGATTTCAACGAGAAATTAGTTTTTATGACCACAAGTGCAGTCTACTATATAAAAGGGGCGATAAATTTTCCATGAGAGGCAAATTGAATTTTTAGGCTTTTCCAATTGCGAAGTTGGTAGGTTCAGGACCAATTAAATGATTCCGGTAAATAGTAAAAAACCAAAATAGTTTTCCTGTACCTACGTTGAAAAAGGATGTTCTTGTTTTCCAGATTCGTCCTATTTGGATTTGTTTTTGTAAAAATCCCTTTGGAATAAGCAAACGGTTCGATACGTGGGTTTTCCTTAAATAGAAAATTCTCGGAATTGGAACAGTGTTTCCAATATGTTCAGATTAGCCATCAGATTGTCAGGCAATTTATTTAATGGAATCCAGACCAAGGTTAAGCACTGCACCGCTTAAATGTCTGCCTCAAGTTACAAGAAACCAAAGGAATCACTTTAATGTTAAGAGTAGTTTTAAAACTTTAGGAAACGTGTGTCAACATACCAAACTGAACATATGACTGTGTTGAATAGATAAGGAAATCTTAATGGATCAAAATGCCAAAGATGAAGATATTGTAACCTTTCCCTTTTGCAATGTTTAGGTATGGAGCACAACCAATACCTCCTGATGGCGGAAACTCACCAGTCATAGCATTATTAGATAAACTCATTGAAAGGGAAGGAAAATACTCGTACCAACTAGTATCATGTTTACACATTCTATTAAGAAACATAACCCGCATTGAGATGCCATTCAAGGTTTGTAAGTTACCAATAACTTCATTTCACGTCGTCTACTGGTACGTGATGTTATGTTTACAAAATTATTTAATTTACAACCACAGCGTTGTCTAAACTTATTTAAGATTCTTCATATAATGTGATATTTTCCTTTAAGGAATTTATCTATCAAGACAGAAAGGACATGTTTCAAGAGAAGTATGGTGTTTTGTTTTTGGACTGCATAATATCAGTGGATCAAGTTTATGGGATAATGAGCTTAAAACATATATGCAGGTAAGTTCTGTATAATTTTGTTAATGCTTTCAGTAACTAGTATATACTTTTACCGAAACAGAAAAGACGTATAAACGTGTAAGACTAACTTCAAAAATCACTAGTATTTGTCTGTGACCTGCCTGTAATTTTGCTGGTCTGTATCTTGCTTTCCATAGTGGACATGTCTAAGAAAGTACTTTATTTAATTCAGACTTTATCCATTTTGAAAGCCAAATGAGACATGAGAACGTTCATAGAGAACGTATAAACCTTAAAAGCATTTTGGTTATGCTTAAATATTCTTTTATATCCTTTCAAAATCACTCATGTCTGAACATGACTTATGTTCACGAGTCGAACGAAATATTGTTATTTTTGTGTTTACTGAGAAAATCTGTGATAGACAAACCATTTAAGATTTGCAGCAGATTCTGGTACATTTTCCAATTCTCCAAAGTTCAATTATAGGACGAGGAATTCATCATTTTCCACAAAAACATGTTTCATGTAAAAATATTTCAGAGTGCATTTTTGCATTTAAATTATTTTGAAAGTGTCCTTTGAAAATATTCTTCATTGAATAAATGCATTATAGTTTTGCATATTACACGGAAAATTTATTGCACTTCCGTTGCAGAACCAGTGTAACTATAGCGCAGTCTAACTATAGTGTAACTATAGAGCCCGTTCTTTACATGTTGGGATAACATGAAATATTTCACGCGTAATAATTTTTCGTATGATCCTGTCATGTGTTATCAGTTGGAAAAGTTGACAGGATCAAGCGGATGCTTACGTTTTACTCATAACGTATTCCACAGTAATACAAGTTGTACCAACATTCAACTGCAAAGTGAAGAACGTGTTTGTGTTAGCGTCGTTTACATGAATTTGTTCTCATTTAACATTCATATGAACTCAAATTGCCCTGGAAATCATATACAGGTTGATAGAGTGTTGACACTTTATCACTTGTGAACTTGCACATCTTTATCCATGTGTGATGTCAGGACGAATTACTTAGAAACATTTTGAAATGCTTCCTCATTCTCTGTGCAACCCATTCAAACACATTAATAAATTGTCCTGTAATCTATCATTTCTGGGACACAACCCTTTTCGTGGCAACATTCCTAAAATGAAGGACCTTTTTCTGATTCCGCATCCCAAGGGTGTTTGCAAACTAACGAATTTTAATTAACCCTTGATGGATGCACATCACGAAAGGTTCTGTTATATAATTGAAATTGAATCTACTGGAAAAACGTTACTTCATTTTATGTTTTTACTACGTTATTTGTAATTAGTTTTATCAATTAACTCTTGGAAAACATAATCAAGTTTGGCTGTTATTTCAACAAACATTTGCAAGTTTACTTTAAATGGTAAAAATATAAGCGATGTAGTGGAACGAAATTAATTAGTTAGATTTGTTAAAATTCTGTTACTCGCATGATTAAGTTAGTGATATACTGCTCATTTTTATATTTACGTCTTTAGTATTTAAAGTTGAAATACCCTTTAGAAAATTTTGGGTTAAATGATGAAATTGTCGATTTCAATAAACTAGAATGGAAAGTTATGTATTATGCAATGTAGATACAAAACGTTGTACTATGTTTTCGAATAGGATAATCGCATAATAATTTTCTAAATTTCTAGGTGTCGTATCCGAGATTTACTGAGAATGAATAGCCAACTACCGGTTGGTATCGATACGCTGCGAATTCCAAAAAAGCTTCAACGATATATCGATTTGACGGAGGAATAGAACCATGAAGAGGAAACAAGATCACGAGGTAATGAAACTGAAAATTTTCTGAACTTGAGTTAATAATATTTGTACACTTACTTGTAGGTATCCTGACTGACATTGATACGTCCTGAGATACCAGTAGTTTCTGTGCGGCTAGTTAAATTAACTGTGTTACCAAAAAGACAATATCTTGGCATACGGCTTCCTATAACTCCAGTGACAACCTCTCCTGAATGAATTCCAATTGTGACTTTCTGTAATTTTTTGAGATTGAAGAAATTGTCAAATAATAATTTTAAAAATTGCTTATAAAATATTCTATTGTTTCGTGATAGATGATTGATACCATAGTTAAAATATACATTGTACGCAGACTATGTCAACAGTTTAAGTATAATCGAAAACGTGATAGGAATCGTCTTTTGTAACCCTAGAAAATTGCCCGAAAATTGCTTTGTAAACTTAAAATTACCCCAAAGTCTTCTGTTTCATGGGGTTATGCTAAAATGAGAGCTGAAGTAGGTTAAATTATCAAATGAAATTTTGTTTATTCTAACGTTAAAAGCAAATAAATCGACAATCTATGTTGTGATGGCGATACTGGTAGTCGTTTGGAGTTATTTAAAATTCCAAATTTGTATACTGCTAAACATTTACTTGAAATATGTCCCAACTTTAATATAAAGTGTCCCCAAATGCCCTTCTTTATTATAATTTGTATTAGGCCTTTGCGACGTCTGTAAATCTGAATTGTGTCCTAGAATATACTAAAGACACCCTAAACATAAATTCAAGAAAAAGGGAATAGTTTCCATTATCTTGTAGTTTTTGTAGACCTTGAACAAGTATAAAATAAAATTTATTTTCTTAACACATTTCTACGAATCGTTCTTAGATAATAAAATTGAGTTGGATAAGAGATATTGTGGATAATAAATCCATCCCACATGATACTTACAACAGGATTTGGTCCCATTTTAACGTGCTTCGCCATATCTATCATGTCTAATGCCAGTCTGGCAATGCATTTGGCATGATTCTCACATGGGTCTGGCAATCCAGAGACAGCCATATATTTATCACCAACAGTTTCAACCTAATCGTTTTAATGATGATAAATTATATGCGATTAGTTGGATAATTTACTTAAGTTAATGTATCAATTTATTTATAAATGCTTACTTTATAAATATTTGGATTTCGTTTAGAATCGGTTAAGGCATCAAAGATGGTGTAAAGCTCATTTAACATTTTAACAATTTTCATAGCACCTTCAGTGTCTGCATTAGCAGCACAGTATTCTCCAAATCCTACAATACCCGAGAACATTATTGTGACACAGTCGTATCTAAAAGAAAGTTAATAATGCTTGAAATATGATTTTTTCCGTCCTTTTATCTTCTCTAAAAAATTTTTTTCCACTTCGTGTAACTTGAAAAATTCTGGTCTGTTTACATAATTTAGTTTTTATTTGCAGATAGTATTATAAAATGGTTTACGCTCTCATTAGCACACGTTTTAGTAAATTCATGTTAGTATGTAATTAGTGAGTGTTACCTCTTGGGTGGAACAGGACGTTGATGTCTTAGTTCATTAGCAACTGACTTGGGTAGGACTGAATAGAGTAATCTACAAGGAATTCCAAATATTTACATACTTAACAACATATATATTCGTGATATTACCTGTCAGTTTTTTGTTTTTCACTTTCTAATTCACGATAAGTTTGCTGTAATTTATCAGTTAACACTTCTAGATTTCGAGTTAGTTTATATTCAGCCTCAAATTTTTCAGATAGTAAAACTAAATCACGAGTTGCATCATGTATTGAAACATCTGCTATGCATAAACCTTTTCTAAGAAAGAGTTGAAAATCAAAATTTTATATTCTGTATTAATTAAACCAAAATAATCTTAACTCACTTCGTTAAATCATCTAAATTCATTAAACTAGGGTAGCATTGAAATAACATTAAATCTGATTCTGGTACATATATCATTTGACCCTGTAATTTATAAAATTTAATACTTTATGCCTTGAATTTCTTATGACAAATCAAACCTTTAGTCTTAAGGTTTGATCTTTTGCTACCATAGCACCTTTACGACTCTGAAGGACGAAGATTGTATTTATATGTGATAAAATATTTTCAAAGGAAAACTTTAAATGAGGTCGAACAAGTTCTAGAACTTCCAATAGAGGGCACATATCCACAGCAACTCTGAAATTGGAATTTAAGTGTTACTTGTGGTGCCAAGAAGTTGAATCCATTTCATTATCTAATTTGATTTTGAAGGACACTCCTCCACAATGATTTAAAGATTTCTTACAAGTAGAATCTCCAAGATACTTATGGCACATACTTTGGAATCACCTTCGCTATAGATCTTCCAGCCTGAACAATCCTCAATTGTCTGTCAAACATCAAGTGAAAAGCAAAAACCTTACAGAAGACTTCAGTTGATATAAGATTTTCTGAAATAATACAAATATTGTTTTACTTTTGTTATGAAAAGTTTGATATTATTTTCAAAAATACTCACCTCCACATATCATTTCATCATCTTCTACTGATTCGTTTTCTTCCTTTTTTGGAGCAGAGTTTGAACTTGATGAGATTTCAGTGATGAGGAATTGGACGTGATCAGATCGTTCCACATCATCCTCCTCAGGATTTAACATTCGCAAGCATTCATTTTCTTTCGATGATTCGTCAATACTTTCACCTAAATGCAATTTTTTCCCAAAAACTCTGGCTGCACATTTGTCAGAGTCGTCACTAGAGTCACTTTCACAGTTACTGCTTCTACGGTCCTTCTGTTTGCCATTAATTAATTTACCTTTGGATTTACTGGATTTCGCTGCAACGACACAAGATTACGGTGAGTATCTCATGCTAATGGCCACAACAAGCGTTGCGGACAGAAGACTAATGACGGAATCATTAGAGTTAACCACCGGAAGAGCCTGACTGTTTATCATTGTCATTGCTCGTGTTCGTGGTTCAATGGTAGTACATAGATTTTAAGACGACTTATATAGGTAAGTAAATCTACTTGCCTTCTTCGTCCTGTTGGCTAGATGATGGTTTTCGTTTGCTACTTTCTCCATATTGTGTTGATTCATTTACATCGATTGGATCGCCTTTTCGTTTTATTATTTTTATATCGACTTCTACGCCGTGCAATTTCGAGGCAACAGCCTGAAATGAAAGGTAGGATAAATGTTTTCTTGAAATTTTGAATGGTATTATTTATAAAGATAAGTAAATCAGTATCAGTATCAATCACTCTTCCTGTTAACAAATTTCACAAAGATGTGTCTCATCGATTGCCAGTCACATTGACGAACTCCGAAGATATGATTAAGAAACGAGAATAACTTTTCAAGTGCTCATTCACCTGTATCCCAAAGCATAGGATACAATTGTTATTATGTTATTCCAAGGAGATACCAGTATCTCTAATAAGAACTCACTCAAATGTTAACAATTTGTAAATGGAAAAGAGGGTGAATTTTTGTATCCTTTCGCATTATCTTGTACAACCAAGATGTTTAAAAATTGATTGATATCTTCGGTAACTGGAGTGACAGGTCTAGAATTTTTACAGCTACAAAATGATTTCTCTTCCTTATTACTTCAAGGATTTTCGATTGAAAGGATTCTACTGGCTGATGGGTTTTACGTACATAAATCATGATAGGGCAACGATCTTATGCCGTATTGAAAGGCATGTTGTGAATGGAAAGTTTACAACCGTATCCGTATAGAATCATCGATTGAAACTTTTGTGTTACTTACCAAAAGTTTTTAAAGGAATGTTTAAGGTTATCTCTGTATTAATCACAATAATTATTTCACAGAAATAAAATATCTGTTTACGTCCTTGCTCGGAACATATTGCAATTGCGGTTTTTTACTCGCTCAAAAAATTGTTTTAAGAGAATTTGACGAAAAGTAACGGAGGGGAAATATTCTTGGATGTGCTAGATGTTACTCGAGTAACTTCAAGCAAGGTGGATGTCAACAAATGTCAAGTTTGTTTATGTTCGTTCATGAAGGTGCCCGAGGTTATTCAAATGCGTTTTTGTACTATTCGAGTAACGAGAGAGAATTTAGAAAAATCCTCCCAAATTGTTCATTTACATTAAACTCTTGTAAACTCAAGCTGTATGTCAACAGAACTAAATTCACGTGACACTTTACAGCAATATGTGGCTTTTGAATTTTCACGAAAATTTCACAAATTTCATCCAGACAAACATTTATCAACTTGAAATACTTTGCTCGCCATTGAGTCAGAATGGGTGAATCCTTCGAATTTATGAAAACATTTGAATATTTAAGTGACATATTTCGAAATCATTCGAATGAAAAGGATATAAATGTGTAATCTAGGAGAGTACATTATATCCTTGTGGAATAGCAACAGTTCAGTGTGCTAAAACCCAGCAATAGACCATTAATTCACACTTTCGGGTAAATCAAACACCACAGAAGGTCCCAGTAGAGTGGATAAAGGATTACTTGTCTACAGAAACTTTTGAACCTTCCTCAGCTGTCTTAGACGTCTAGACATAATTTAATCTGTTATCCTTTGAAACACAAACGGAATACAATAGAATCATCAGTTAGAAAGCATTCTTTGATCTTTTCATGTTACTCAGTGTTTGCAGAGATACTGCTTTATATATTTTGAATCACTTAAAAATAATGAGATACCTGAAAAATTAAAGGACCCAACAAGTGTCAAGATTCATTAAATGACTTACCTTAACGATTCCAATTACAATATGTTCTAGACCAGGTCTCTCTGAATAATAATGAAGAATCAGTGAACCATCCTTTTCAGTGCAACGAAAAGAAGGTGCTCTCATTCCAGGATAAAGAGTTCCTAAATGATCATGTAAGGCGTCTAAATTCTAGAAATGAAAATAATTTTTATGAAGCATAATGTCAGTAAAACTAATTCGTTTTACTTAAATATAAATTACTTGTAAAAAGTCTCTTGGTGTTGCTCCCAGTACTTGTAAAATTTTATCGTAGCCTGAATCTTGACAAAATTCAAAAAATGTTTTACCAAAAAGCTCTAATATATCATCAGCTGGTATATCTGTAAAAGTGACAGTTCTATAGGTAGTAGATATAAGAATATAGTGAGTTATAATAATACTTACTAAGTATTTCACTAGCTGCACCAATAAGATTGTAAGTTATTTCATCGTCGTAAATTTGCCTCACAAGAAATTGGCCTTCCATATTAATGTCAGCTTTTTTCCTGTAGAAAAGGAAGGAGCCATTAAGGACTTTGATTGTGATTTTCAGTATTATGACACCTTAATAACTTTGAAGGTGAGTTGTTAAGTTATTGTAAAAGCACAAGTTATTTATCAGTTAGGTATAAAGTAAACCATAGAAAGATGTCAGCTGCAGAAGCATCATACTTTCTTCGTCAAAGTAAAAATAATGAATTCCGTGTTACATGGAATTAATGGAAGTTGACAAAGTTTTTCCAAAAATTTTCCTCTTATTTGATAAGATCCTTGAAGAACCTATAACTAATTCCTTTGTATCATTAGACAATGTCTCAAAATACACCAGGAATATGTTTTCTTGTTATAAAACAAAGTTAATTTCTTCCTTTCACAAATCCATATTCGCAAACAAAACCATGTTAGCCAACATTTGTCTAAGTGAAAGGATATTTGTTATGAATGAGAAACTAATTTGTCCTCTTGGGAAAAGGACGTCATAAATGTACCATATAGCACGCTCAAAAGCTTGATGCTTTAATTTTATCGATTTTCTTTGGGTATTTCTGGTTGTGTTTTAGAGAATTTAAGTAAAATATCTCCAGTGTTTAAGAAAATATTCTTCTAACTTTGTTTGAAAAGAATGCAAATTTGTTCTACTTATGTTTTCAGAATTGAACAAAATTCGATTCGGCTATAATAATAGAAAACATTCTTTTGATTAAATGGACAGCTTCTTTGTCAGATCTGCAAGTTATATTTCAAACCAAATCTATCAGACCAATAAATTCAATTTCAAGTTCACAAAAAAAGGAAATTTGAATTGGTTGAAGCCTGCATAAATTTACGGCGCCATTTCAAATTTCAAGGGCATCCCTATATCTTTCCTGGGAAATCTGAGATTCACCTTGCTGATTGGCAGAGGGTCGGTACCATGGGATATTTAATAATTTATTTTTTGAATGGTTGTCGTGAAATTAACATAAGAAGTTCATTTAAAATCGTCCTAACGTATTCACAGTCTCAGCTCCTGAATCACATGAGACTGAAGCCGTCTAGTTAGTTACAAGAAGATACTTGTTCCTATTTTTGAAAGGATAATGAATTCTGTTCTGTGCTCATGTAACCTCACACAATCCACAATACTGAATAGGGTGTAATCAACAAGACTTTCATGGTAAGCTATTCACAGACGCCATTTGTAATTTTTCACATCCGTTGGGACACCAAATTGAGGAGGAAGTATCATTTTCTAGTTACTTGTCCTCTGGCCATATCTGTATATCCGTGGAAGATTTCAAAAGGTTCGTTTTGTGACCGAAAGTTGATATCGTTCAGGATAGTTCCGGATTTTGGTTGATTGTTTGGGGACAAGTCATGTTTACTTTGCACGTTGCGAATGTGGTTTTCTCGTTTGAATCAGAATTGACTATTGCACTATGTCTTTTAGAATTGCGTTGATGTCAGCAATACAAACGGGATTTCATAAATCTTGATATTTTTTTAAACGTAAAACAATTTGACACTGTATTCTATTTTATTGAAACAAAAGTACTTCCACGTTTCAATTCGAATGAGGGAATGAGCTGGCATCGTAGAATTCCCACTGTTTATCTATAATTGAACGCTTTGTGGCAGTGAGCACAATAGAATGATATTCCTATCACTCTCTCAAATATTATACATATATTTTTCAAGTTGTTATGAAAATTCTATTCCCAACCTTCAATGAACATTCCTGCATTCCTGTCTCGAGAAATTTGCTGAATTCATACGTTTATCGGAAATAATTCTTGAAATGAGAGAATTATAGTGAAATAGGAAAATAGAAATTCTCAGATGAATAGCTCTCAAGTGTTTTAATAGTTTCTTTAAATTTACGCAGATCTAAAGAATTTGAAACACTTTCATCTGTAAGGATTCTAAGTAAATGCAACATAAACATTATGAAAGTATTTTTCTATTTAAGAGATATGGACTTATTTTAACGTATATTCAAGCTAATATTTATTTTTATTGTTTCGCTTGAGGTCCTGATATTACTTCTCAAACATTTTAAAATTACACCAGAATCAACGTCCTAGCTACACACGATCTCAACTACACTAATTTATAATTTTACGCAACGCTAATTTACAACTATCACACGAAGGCGCCTACAGTACCCCGACGACCACAACCGTTGTCATCGAATTATTAGTCTCGAAGTTATAAGCCATTGAAAAGTGACGGTATTTTGTAACACATGTTGGACTGGCTATCACTGTACTTAACGAACGTCAATATTGAAACATGATTGACAATTCATAGATACTTAAAGGTTTGTTTTCAGCTCAGGATACAATTTTTGTATTTCTGGAAGTTAGATATTTCATCGCATCTCAAGTGAAACGCAAAATGATAACTTCCGAAAACTTTTTCCAGGATTCATATTGACAAAAAATTTACATTTCATTGAGGGCTTGAAAATTTATTTGATATGTTCATTCTCCACGAGCTCGAAGAGCATCAATCGTCCTGGGGATTTTCCAATTTTGTAATACGTTTTCCAGCTCAAAGTTATCAAAAACGAGCTGATATGCAAAACGAACTTTATATGACTTTCGTAGCTACTATGGTTTCTATTAGATGTTTAACATATTTGATGTTAAGCTGGTTCTCATTCAAACTTGTGCATAAACAAATTTGAACGTGAAATAGTACCATGTCTGAGAAATTATAATTTGAAAGGAGGTGACATAAACTTGAAGACGTTCCATTCAATTCCTGCAAAATTAATATCTCGTACACTTCCTTGGGAATACCCATTATCTAGGAAACGTTCTGATGTCGACAAGTTTCAACATTCAAGCTAAATGGACTGTGTGCAATAACTTCTCATGATAATTGGTTGAATTGTAGTAGTAAATTGAAAAGAGCAGAAATTCATTCTTATCCTGAACAGACATTTTATTGAAAATCCTTTGAGTCACGCCATTACGAAGATAAAACTTGGATATGTACTAGAATTCCATATCGTCTCTAGCTCCTTTGCATTCAATGCAAATTGGAGATATGTCCTGGAATCGAGAAATGATTGCAAGGCTAAAGAACAACGTAGTGGAATATAGAATATTTTATATATAAATAAATAGAAGAGACTATTGTAAGAAAATTGAATGTGCAAGTGATTGTGTTGAGGTTCTTTTCTGTACGAAATACCAATCTTGAATACGATCTGCGTCACCTCAAAATGAAGCCATAGAAATCTTCTACATTAAGTGTGGGTTTTGAAAGATGGAGGTATATAGTAAGTGAAGGATGATTTGTCATTCACACTTCGTTAATTGATTTCATACTCGTCAGGGTTGACGTGTTTTTGACTTAAGGGTGTTAATTTAGATGATTGAGAAGCCGCCCTTATCAATTTCTGTCACGGTGCGCCTTGCTGATATCAGCTTCTTCTAGATAGAATCCATTAAAACAGATTGTTATTAAAAGCATGTATGTGAGTTTTATGTAAATCTTTCACATGAAATCTCTACATTTTACGAGCTATAAAACCACAAGCCATTCGTCCATTGTGATTTAAGTACGAAATTGAGTTTCATGAAATAACATTTGTGTGTTTGCAGAAAATGTTAGGCATGTAGGAGAAAGTGTTACTCTTGTGTAGAATGTCATGATACTATTCGTCCAAAACTCACTTTAGGACTTCAGCCTAATATCACAAATCGTAAACCACAAATGATGTGGCACTAAATTCTGACAATACCTTTATCCACAAAGCCCAGAGTAATTATCTTCTTCTGGTTGTGATGGAAGGCTTTCATGCCACGTTTTCATCTGGTTAACGAACTCAGTGGCGGCTTATAGCACTTAAGTGTTTTTATATATTGCTTGGTAATAAAATAATTAATCATAGAATCATATCCAATATAAAAACAATAAAAGCATAAGTGTAACATCATAGTGTTATGGTGGATGCACGTGTTACGTGTTTCTCTTTCTAGAATGATAACAAATGGTTTTAGCTAATACCATTTATCAAGCCAATTTATGAAATTAAACCCAACAAACGAAAGTTTCTATGATCCTCTCAAGGATTTCTAATGAAGACTCAATAGATTGATAATTTCTTCAATAAATAATGAAAGCTATCATTGGGATTTATGTTGATGGATGGCACTTTAAGTTGTCATTTAGTGTTGAGTATCTTTGAAAACATTCAAAAGATTTGTAGAATTACTCTTGATTTGAAATAATTGTGAAGGTTTCAAAATGAACATTTTGCATTTGTGATAATCTCTAAAGAGAAATATTTGTTCAAAATGCTCTTCTCAAGAAGAAATGAATAAGTCACTCATTATCTAAGTTCTAAACAAAACATATCTAAAAGTAATTTTGCTCGTGGTTAGAGAAACGATTTGTACGTTTCTTTGTGTTTTTCCAAAATTATGAATTTTTCGTTGTCACATGGTCTAAAAGTTCACATAACAACCGTAAAACAATAAGCGATCCGGAAATATTCATTGTTACTTCGTTTTTAACTTGTACATACAACTTCCGGTAAGTTTTTGTTTTATGTCGAAATTATTTGCAGCGGAAATACTTCAAAGATACGAGTACATGATCCAAAAACAAAAATGTTATTGTATACCTTGTTAGCATGGTATGAGAAATGATATCATCACTGGTTTTGCATAAAACCGGGTCATTTCCGTGAACTAGCAACGTCGCCTTATACTGGTGATTCATTCGATTCATAGAGAAGAAAGGAAATATTTCTGGCCTTGGAAAGCTTCTAAGAGGGAACCATTTGCAGAGCTACAGCATCCTAAATAGCTTCAGGGATATTCCGTGGTGGGTTGAGCACAAAAATCCACATTCACTTGGAGATTTTCGAAACGGAAAGCAGTCGTTACGTGCCACAATAAGATATGGAAGCACAACCGACTTGAACCTCAGAAATTATGTACTGTATTGTCGTTGAAGCAGTTGTTAGGGATTTAGAGAAAGAGCTCACATGAAAGAAATTTAAATTACAGAAAAAAATGCACAACGTAACAGTCACATATGGTACTAGTATTATGCATATTTCATACATTTTCTGTTATGCAATGTTTTTTGAGTTTATGAAGTTCCCTCATACAGTGAGCACACGAATAAGTTCTTGACCGCATTAAGGAAACAAAAATAGAAACATAAGAAGCAAAGGAATATACATGGGTGCCATAGCTTCTTGGAAATATGATTATTTGTTACACAATAAATATATTATCTTACTAATGACTTTAGTCATGCTTGACATACATATATGTACTTGCTTTCATACAATTTTGAAATCTCAGAACAGAAGGGGCTAGCTTTGACTGCATCTGAATTCTGCAGGGTTTCTGTGTCATGCTTCATTTGGAAGATGGTTGTAACAAGTTTCATTACTAGTTAACAAGTATATGTTGTATGAAAATATATAAAATTGAATTAAAAACTCTTAACATTCAAGCAATTTGTACTTGTTTCAAGTTCCAGTTAGAGTTTATTCCAATTGGTAGCTTTAAAATTTTATATACAATTTGTAACCACACGTTATTATGAATAATAATGTTATCATAATCATAAAATCGTTAAAAAGAATAAGTTCAATGCAGACAAAAATCTTTTACAATACAATTCAATTTGTTGGAATGAGTTTCTAAATAGTACTTTGTAATAAACATTACTTTATAATTCAACAGTGTAATAAAATTGTGAATAGATCATAAAAATTGTAACAATGTCTTTTAATGGAAATGATGCAGAGATAAATTTTATTACTATAACATTTTTAACTTTATTTGAAATTCATTAGCATGTTGTTAAAGTTCATATTTTGTGTGTGTTTTAATAACAAGTGAAATGAACTATAAACAAACAGGAACAAACAACAAGTACCATAAAAACTTTGTATTTTGGAAATATAATTTCAATACCTTCTCTTAAAAAAACGTTTTTGTGAGTGTTGGGTTTGACCAGCTTTCTTATTATTAATCCAATACCAATCCTATTTTAGTGCTTATACTTCCAGAATATTGATCTTATATTATTCATTTTTATATTACACATAATATGAGAATAATATGAGATCAGAAGCATAGTATTTACGTTCGCCCTGGCGTACCTTTTCAAGGCCTTATATTAATGCCATAATAAAATCAATATCGGATATTGCAGATATTCACGTCAGACTTAAACAAACAAAAATAATGAAGTAGATTTAGTTCCTTGGAATGCTGTGGAGTAGTTTATCAAAATGGCAAGTTCAAAAGACGCATTTGCTAGCCTTGAAAGGAGCTTGACAAACTGCTCAATAAGTCATAATCAATGGTACGTTTTTGACATATTGACGGTGAACTTCCGTCAGCACAGAACTGAATAAATGGAAATTTTCATTACAAGTCCTCCTGCAAGTCTTGCATTCTTTCGAAAAACGGATTAAAATGGAATGACTGTTGACAGTGCAGTTATCCCGTTTGAATTATGTGAGAATATAAGAGTTGATTTGCGAATAACTCATGTCAAGTGTCTCTGCATCCTCGGTAAATCAATATAATTCACAAACGCAAAGACCTCGAAAATGCGAGGTTAATGAAGAGAGTCCTTCGAGAAGGATGCACTTCTGGTTTCATTGGAACAAAGCCATCTCTAGGGAAATTTAAGTCGAGCACTAAACCTAATGTGTACATATAACTATAAAAGTAAGTTTGATTCCCATAAGCTTCTTGACGCTCAACCATCTCATAGCATTATTCTATAGGGACATGGATACATTTGTAGTTGTGTTTAACTTCACTGTAAGCATTATGAGTTCAATTGTGGTGGCCTCGACGGACTTTTATCAAACATTCCTTGACGAATAGAGTTAAATTCATGAGCTTTTATAACCTCGTCAGCAGCATATTTGGATATACACTAATAGCTCATGGTTTCGTTGTTGGTATTCTAGTCACGTTTGAGTATTTACACTAATTTTTTGCAGGAAGAATTGCTTTTATGAATACAAATTACTTCATCTGGAATATTTTAAAAATTATTCACTTATTTAATCCTTCCATCGATAAGAATTTTCCTTGAAGTATTCATTTCACATTAAAGACATCATTTACAATTATGAAATATAAACCTTCATTATGGGCTCCACTTCATTTGAATAACTTTTGCAATTAACTTATAATATCCGAACTTAGCACATAATTACTATGTTAAACGTTCTAAACTACCAGGCAAATTTCACGAAAATTTCATATACCAGAACTAATTTAAAAGTTTTATTCAAATTACAAATTTTTAAAATATTTCAACTTCAAATCTCAAATCGAGAATGTGATTTAACCAAAAAACAAAAATTGAATTTATTTAAAAAGTTCAAGGAAAAGTCAAAGTTCATGTGAAAACTTTCGTGTGAAGTAATAAAATTTTATCATTTTCCTGAAAATTCCCTCGAAGGCATAAAGATCATAAAACTGGTTTTGGGTGTTTTTTAAAAGTATCAACTTGTGCTTATCTATCGCAGAAGTTTACCAGATTATCCCGATTTTAGACTTCTTTCCGCTGTTGCTCCTAGACTTCGGGTTGTAATAAAGACAAGATAACTTTGCATAAAAATTAAATCAGTTTCAATCTTTTATGGGCTTAGCCTTAGACGACTGGTTGGAAATTTGTTGGGTTATCGTAGATAAAGTGATTGTTTTCACTTACAACCCCAAAAAATAAATCTATCTGAGAACTTTGAACTTTGATTGTTTTATATTTCTATGTTAAATCACAACCAAAAATTGTCCAACATTTACAATCCTAAACGGGCCATACAACATTTATCAAAGTTTAATATCCAGTGACATTTCGTAGAAACTTTTAACGTGTTTGAACTTTTGACCTACAAGTTTGGGAAAATTCTACAAACAAATTTATTTTGACTTATATCACAAAAAGTGCCAAATATTTTCCAAATCAATTTCTGTATCAATAAGCTCTGTTTCTCTGAGGGTCTTCCCATTTCATGCCAGAAAAAAGTAGCGAAGACCGATAAACAAGGATATGGTGAAGGACCAAAAGAATATTATCACTTCAAGTTAATTTGAATACACCAACACATTTACATTTCCTCGAAACTTTTTCTCATTACGTTCTTGGAAAATCTTATCTTGCATATTTTTTTGTCCTTTTAATAACTTTCCATTAGACTGGAATCAATTCGAGGGTCTCTTCCAGGTTTTCATAGAACCAGAAGGGACTCCGTTTCAAATTCATTCGTTCTTGGCTGAAGAGCAGGACTAGAAACATTTTCAATATTTTTCCTCCTGTTGTATCCTTCTGTCCATGAAAATAGAATACATAAAGCACACGACCAAGTACTTCTGGAGCCTGCCTTCAAGTTAACATTCATTAAACTTACAAAGATTTATTTTATAGAGTAACGTTTTTTAAGGACAAACAGAAATTCTTATAAGAAAAGGAAATTCAAGAAAATTTGTACTTTAAAGGAATAAAGCTAGGAAAAACGGAATCGAATGAATTTGCAAAATTTTCCATTTGAATTGGCAATAATTTATTCAGGACGTTTCTTTTGTTAAATAAAGTTAAATTTTAACTACAATAGACGGTTTTTGTATTGGAAATTATTTTACCAAATAAAGGATTTTTTATAAATTTTAAATAATTGCTACTCGTTGAAAATGGAACAAACTTCTTTGGAACAAACTTGATCTGATTCAAGTCATAACATTAGAAGTCCTTGCTGCTTGCAGGACTCGAATTGTCTGTCTTGAGGATAATCGAATTTTGAAGAAAAACTTCAATGTAATGCAAATTGGCTATAATTCAACTTTTTCCGATCATTGGTGTTATAAGACGTTGCAGCTTTTGAACTCATTCAATGTTCGATATAAATTAAATTGGATTGAAGCTGAAGCAGTATAAAATCTTTAGCTAATAACTTTGATTTTATTTTTCACTATTGAAATTTTGCTGACTCTCTCGTTCGTAACTCGATAAGAAAACCAATGAGGGGTAAACTTTTTACAAGTATTATGACAAAGTTCAATAGTTCAATTCACTTTTACGAACAAAACGACAGTTTTTTGTAAGTATAGAAAGGTTAAAAACAACAGACTTTTGTTTAAAGTACGTAGTTTATTCCTGGCCAGCTGAACCTGAATTATTTTAAGAAATAATTTGTAATTGAAGGTTCTGTGGAGTGTACCTTGACAACGTCTTAAGAAAATAAAATCTTTTGTTTGCTTTCACATCCCTCAAGTTTTGTAAACCTAACAGTATGTTCTTTAATTTGTTATGTTATTTAACTTGGAAAAGTAATTTCGAAAGGGAATTCTTGTAAGACTACCCACTGTCCTTCATTCTTTCCTTTGTAAGGATTTATCCACTTCTTTGTTGCATTCACTTCTTTTAAACAAGATGTAGCCAAAGGATGTTTGATGTAAGAAAAGACGTGTAAACCCCGTAAGACTAATTTCAAAAGGCAGCATTTAATTTCCTTTATTCGGTCACTGCTATTTATATAACATCTCACGTTCATTTGAAGATTCAGCACCCCAAAGCAGTTGTTACTCCTTGCTTTTAAATGATGCAGGATTTGTGCTTTTATTAACCTTTGAAGAGTTTCTTTATTGTTACCACAGTAATTGTATGTAATTGAAAGCGAGATTAGCTAACCTGAATGAGATGTTTAGCTTCTGCAGGCATTAAATGCTTTTCACGCTTTTAATGTAAGTATTGTTTCTTGATGTTTTAGCGTTTACAAAACATTTTTCAAATTCTACCATTTAAAGTAAACCCCTGGAGCTACATATTCAAATGATTTTCAGTGGAAGGTAAACTACATTCTGGGAATTACCAAGAAAGCATAGCATGTTGACTTTTACGTGAGGAAATAATAAATCAGGAAATTCAACGATCAATTAATATTAATAGGCATGGAACATGTATTTGTGGTCTATTCATTAATGAAAACGGCAGAAATCAGTTAATTATTATGGAGAGTAGGATGTATCCTTTCCCTGAACCAAGTAAATCATGAGATCATGAATTAAATTAATTTGTGTCAATTAGGAGTTGAGTACGAATTCATCATTAATCATAAATCATGAATCTTACAAAGAATTTTATTGAAGGAAAAAATAAGGTACGGGTCAGTTTCTTATAAAGTGAAGATACTGATGAGTTTCCTATATTTATGTATGTAAATGTAACCTCAAGATATTAAAGACTTCACTTTCAGGTTATAAAAAGTTTGTAGTAGATTTTCATACGACACTTCTTGAAAAATGTCGTAAAAATGAAACCTTCAAATTCTTACAAATTCATGGAAAATGAAGGTTCTACAAATATTTTGTGCCTTCAGGGTTGAAGAGAATTTCAAACAAAGTATATTTTGCAAAGTGATGTTTTGAAGATGTTAAAGTTTTTGATTGAAAGAGCCTTAAATATACCTATTAAAAAAATGATACCTGTATTCAAATTTAAAACATTTTGCATTGAAAGGCTTTAATTTGTATTGAAACAGTACCTTGTATTTGATCATAAAGTAAACTTAATAAGAACTTTTGGACCATAAAACCTGTTCAGAATTGTTGTGGTTTTGGTAATGTAAAATTCTAGCATAACTATATTTCTATAAAAAAAACTTTTTGGAAACTGCAAGAAAAATTGTAACACGTTCCTCAGGTATTCAGAATTCTGGGTAAATTCCATAAGAAATATCTTGAGGCTAAACTTGGTATAAAATATTTGATGGTAGAATTGTGACATGATAAAATATTTCATAAAATGTTCATTTGTAGTTCTTTTGATTGTACCACATTTTGTTCACTGTTTCCTGGGTAAATGACTTGCCTGTGAAATCTACCTCTATCTGTATATATCCAGAATACACAAAACTTTCTAATAATTATTCCAATGACGAGGATAATCCTTTCGGATTACAAGAAATGCCCAAAAGCCTAGGAATGCATCAGGATTTCGTGCAAAATTCATCACCATAGATGTGCTCAAAGTGATACTGATTAAGGGATTTAAGTTCTTGATTTGTTGTAACCTTACAGATATTTACTGACACTCAACTGAGTTTGATTCATTTTAACATAATACTACATTTTAGGTTCTGGTTTTCGGAACAGGGTCAATTTCACAGAATTATGCTTGCATGAGTTTCAACTTCGTTTAGTAGTGTATCCTGCAAAATCACTACCCTGTGATTCCAAAATCATTTTAAACTTGCATTGATTCCCCTCATTTTACCTAGAATCGATTTTTAGCTACCTTATTCATTACGGTAGTATTCAGGAAAATTAGATTTATCAACTCGAGCTACCTTAACCATTGATTTGCGTCGTCACATCACAATTGAATGCTTCATGTGCTATACACATTCGAATCTAAAAGTTAATGCTATCAAGTTTTCCCACACAGTGCATTCTTCCATTAGGCTAACCCTCATTGATCGATTACCCCAGACGACAGCAGAATGCTAGGATGCCAAGCCTGGACAATTGGTTCGGTTTCAACTTTCAAATTATCAGGCGTTATTCGTATAAAGTACATAACATGAAAATCAATTTTTGGCTGGAACTTCTGCATTTATAGAAACCTTGTATCCTTTTTCCTAAACTAGAAACTAATTTGATCCTTCATTTACTGTGATTTGAAGTGAAACTTCTTTTCCGGCGGGGTCTTTCGTGCGACAGCCTGCCGTGTGATGAAACGCTAAGAGTGTGACGCTCGCACACTCAGAGCCCTGGCTGTGCAACAGTAACGTGCGTAGGTACAGTTTGAGCATAGTGAAGGGAAACACGGTGAGAGTAACAAGAGTGTGCTTGCGCTCACGAAAACCGAGCGTGTAGCTGTGCAGGCGGTGGCCGCGTATAAAAAACAAAGTTAACCCACCCGAAGTTTCACATCAACCGACTGTCTCAGGCAGAACCAGTTTCCTTTTTTGTATTGTGATATTTTTAAGTATAACTTAAATCATATAGGTAATCTAAAGATGAAATCAGTAATCAGAGTCGTAGAATTGAATTTCTTTAAAGAGGTTTTTACAAAAATCCTTGTAAACAAAATTTCCCTTTGTTCAAGACTTAGCGTTGTTTGTTGTAGATTATGTAATTTTTTCGTTTTATTGAATACTAGGGGGACGCCCCCTGCTCGCTACGCTCGCCAACCCCCACCGTTCGCTACGCTCCTTCTAATAGCTCGCGCATAGCGCTATATATACAGTAGCATTGTAAGTAAAAAGGTTCTTTAGTTCAGACTGTAGTAGCAATCATTTCAGCTAATTTTGCACGTCAAAGTACATCATTGAATAAGGCCCTATCTATAATTATCGAAAACCTTACGGGTGCGGTTGCGGATCTTAAAAGATTTTAAAATTTTCTCATACAAAATACTTTTTGTAAGAATTCTTTCATCTTCTGCCAAATGACCTTGGCCTTGTGTTGCAGAAGTACATATAGACACGCAATCGATCTCACTGTACTGGCTACAACCTACAATTAACAGTGAGAAAATATAGGTAGTTTGAGTAAGATTCCTTCTTTTTGAAACGTTTGGGATTAATGGGATTTATTGATTGTCATCGCAAAAGCCAGAATGAGGGGAAATTGATTTTTTGAAAGGAAAAAGACGGAAGTGTACTTGTTAAAGATTTCTGCATCGATGAAAGAGCAGTTTTCATATTTGGGAATTCAATCTCATCAGGTCCCATGTTTTGGGTAAAAGATATTTTGTGGAATTTTTAGAATTCGGACCATGAAGCAAGTCAATTCTCAATAAGTGGTACACGTGTACCGTGAGATGTAGCTGGCAATATTCGTCAAAAATCTCCACAGAGTGAAATAGTCTTACCTCCGAGAAGGTTAGTTGAAGTACCGAATGAATCGTTTACTGACAAAAATTTCCTCAATAGCCAATAAAGCATGGTTATATGAATCATTTTCTGAAGAATTTCTTAAAAATCTCCACACATGAACATTTTCAATTCATTCCACAAATCTAAAGCATTTGTAGGAACGTTCATACCACAAATAGGATATGGCAAATAACTCTCTTAACCGCTGAGAGGACTTACACTCTTTTACTTCTAATAAATATTCACGCCACTCTCCATCATTTCATGCAATACGTCGTGCATGTGCTGAAAATGTGCAGTAAATAATGTTCCCAACAGTACCCAAATCCTGATGGGACCTCGCACATGAAGCAAAATAGTCTCAAATGGAACAACTGAACATAAAACATAAAATAATCTAGCAATAGCTCTACTACTTCCTCTTTGAGGTTTCTCCATTTCTTTTCTTTATCTACCTAAATATAATGTATCGGCGTCTCTGTATATAGAAACTCGGAAGAACTAATTCGATTGATTTCATAGAATGCAGTCAATTTTGTTCTTCTGTGATTTGTAAGAGGTTGCTGAACATTTCCTTCCCTAAAGACTACCTTTTGCCGGTGAGGCAAGTGACATTCAAGCCAAACTATTATATATTACGTGACTGGTAATGCATTGGATACTCATTCATGCGCCAATTAGTTTCCGTAGAACCAACATAGTGACCGGACAAAAAGCTATCGATTTCATCTATATAAACTTTGCCCTCAACTCCACCTCAAACTCTTCGAAACTGTAATGAGGCACAGTCGTATCCCCTATAAACATATTTGTACATATATTTTAGGCTCTTAACTGTGCCGAGAACTTCAACATTTAAGTAGCAATAAAATTTCGCTAAAAGATCTGGATTTTAAGGAACAGCATAACGGTTGTCAACAGAGTGGCCACGAAAGTCAACTTTTATAGCATTCACACGACGCATCTAACATTGGCTAGAGTTGTATTGTAAAAGTCCTTAGAAAAGCTTTTGCTTCATTTACCATCTCTCATACAGACGGTGATACGATTCAATAAACTCTAGCTTTTAATTAAATTATGAGGTTGTGGGAAATACATGTATGTTGTAAATAAAATATATGTTGAATTTCCGTACAAACGTACCAACTGTCATTTCCAACCTTTTCCTTTTTCCCTAAATTGAGGTTTTAAAGGTGTGCAGACAAAAGTTTGGAAATATGATATAATTTCAGATTTTGAATTTTTAACAGTTTTTTGCTCGTAGCGGCTAAATCAAGCATTCTAGGGGGTATATTCAACCCCCATTATTTTTTCATTTCCCAACTTTTGGCCATATATCATATTTCTCTAAATTATGTTTTTCAATGTGGGTCCATACAAAAGTTAGGAAATATGATAAAATTCAGACTTTCGCTCGCTTTCCATAAATATTCGTGTAAGTTAACCTCGCGCTTTCTAGAAATAACTGTAAAATTGTGATTTTCATATGTTTTATAATATTTATTTTTATCAAATTAGCAAAAAATAATTGTATAAGTAAACGATGGCCTTAAATTTGTCTCTGGTAATGCATCCATATTATTGTCTGTGGCCATATGTTCATTGTTTTGGCTTTTGTCTGGAAGAATGCAATTTTATTAGCCAAAGATTGCCTTCTTCCAGGCAAAAAACAAAAGAATGAACATGTGAATATTGTCTGTGATATGGCTGCATTTGCCCCTCACAGGTTTGAGTGAAAAGAATGCATGCATTTGGCATAAATGGTTGGTTATTCAGTCGAACGCATGGTCTATGCAAATGATAATGTTAAATAAGTATGTTCTTTATTTTGATTTTTTTGTAGAGGAATGAAATTATATGATAAATTTTTTGGTTTGTGTCACCAGTAGAAGATTGATCCATTTGGTTTGATTTTCGACTAATTTAGTACTTGCCATTTATCGGGGACGCAAACCAAAAATTAACATATGGTTGCATACTTTCAGGCAAAGAGCAAAACAATCATACGCATACATTCTTCCCAGAAGCATCATCTACGCTATACGTGTGCTCAATTCACGCATACTATCCCATTGAATTTTTTAATTTCAATTTAAAATTAAACTAATTTATAATTAAATTTAAGAAAAAAAATTAGGTGATGCACATAGAGGAAAACCCAATCTTTCGAATGGTATAATTTTTATCCTGGTAAGTCCACCTGGTTTCCTGTAAAAGGGATAACAAAAAAACATGTCGCCTATTTATATATAGATTCTGTTCATATATTGAACATAAAACACGTACGTGAGACCTAGATATTAAAGAGTGAAATTTCTTTCATATTCTAAGCAATTTGCCAATAATCAGACCTCAAGAATATTTTAAGAAATAACAGGGAGATTATCCTTAATTTAATTTCCATTCGCGGAAGTGTTATTACGCAGTTTATGAAATATTCAAATAGCGGGGGAGAATTTCTCTATTTAGAAATCTTGTTGAATAAAAACCGCTATAGCGTGGTATGCTTAGCGAATCATGTTTATGGAATTCTAAAGTACAAACAGAGATCAATTGAGTTGAGACATCCTTTGAGGATTTGTAGATTAACTCATACTTTATCACGTACACGTGCGTTTAGTTTATGAAAAGGGAAAATATTTTCCATTCATTTATCATTCCTCTATCTTTTGAGATGAACAGGGTAGCTTTAGAGCACATTTTGATCTGATATGTAGTAGCTCATCTTTATTGTGAAACCTTTGGTATTTCCATGAAGTCACCAATATTGCTTTAGCATTGGTCATATATTAAACCACAGCTGAAAAATCAATTATGTACTGTTATAATTTTAATTGTAAAATCTATGAAAAATTAAGTACATACTGGTTTTGATTAACAAATTAATTAAAACGGGAAATTGCTACAACGCAATAAAATTAAAAACAAAATTTAATTAAATATTTTTCAATCAGTGTGAAAAGTAAATCCTTTGAAATTTGTGTTTAAATTGCAAAGTGGTTTTATTAAAGCAAAATTATATGTGATTGTTGTGTGAAAGTATGTAGATCAATGGAAATCCATGATAACAAGAAAAATTGAAATTAAACTATTTTCACAAAGTTACCACATTATCCTCATCTTGACTTGAAGTGGTTAATTGAAAACGGCAGGACATTTTATAATTATCTTCTCAAAGCTTAATAAGACTCTCGATTCTTTGGTATCATCTAGTTTTGATTAACACAAGTTGTTTTTTGATTTCCGCTAATGAATGCAACTCCTGACGAAGGAACAGAGAACAAACACAAAAGCAAGGAAATGCTTTTGAAACTTTCTTATTTCCAACAACTTAAAATTCATTATTCACAAATGGCTATCACTCCAGAGGACTTTCCATAAAATATTCATCTTCAACTAACAAGAAATTCCTTACATAACTTTTCTAATTATCACTGCCTCGTGTTTAAGACCTCATACCTGTAAAGTTTCATTTTTATTCAATGGTAAATTTTAATTTACTTTTGCACCACAAACACGAGGATCAAGAAGATGTCCTGGAAACAGTTATTTTTCCAGGATTTACATAGAAATTGTGAGGATGAGTTTGAGTACTTTGGAAAAGTCCATCGGTGTTCAAAGGACGATGATTACGAAAGTATACGTTCTCTTGAAGGAAAACTAAAATTTATTCATCTTCTGTAATTTACTTTGCATGTCCTTACTGAAAGCGTTATAGCATGGACAAGGCTCTTATGAAGGACGATTACATATTCCGAGTGTGTAACTGGAAACACTTGGAAAATAAGATTTTGTGCAAGTTTAAAGAGGACTTATGATATAAATGTTTGAAAACTACCGATCCTTGCGCAATGTAAATACTGAACTTGTTAAAATAATTTCTAGAAACTACATCAATTACTGCCCGGGTAAAGGATGTGAGAGACTTAGGAAGTGCTAAGTGTTTTGTTAGTTCTTCCATGTTTTATTGAATTTCAAATAAATGTTCATGTGCTACTGATTGAGCATATTTGCTTAGAATCAATCAATGGGTATATATGTATGTAGGTGTAAGGTTATCAAATCTTCTTGCATCATTTGCTTAATGATGGAAATTATAAAACTGATAAAATGAAATCAAAGTCGTGTATTTATCTTGTACAATTTCCCTCTTATTGAAAATCACGTTGTAATTGAATATTATTTCACTTTTAAATTATGGTTCTAACAGCGATGAATCCATAAATAACACTTCGGGTATGATAAATGATGATGAAAAATTATTCATGGTGTTATATTTTGGAAAATTCAAACTACTAAGTTTGGCATGATGAGCAACAGGTATTTCCATATTATACTCTCGGTAATAGTGTATTGGGGGATGTGTTGAAATTGAAACTCTCATTATGGATGGTTAATTTCAACAAATAATTTTCATGCCTTTCAAGTGAAGTTTTTTCAAATTTTATCTAATTTCCTTTATGGACAGCTTCCTATAAAGTAATAATTTATGTTTAACGAAGTTTTACTTCAAAATTAGTTGCCATTTCTTGGTCTTTTGCAATTAGAAGTGAAGTGTATACTAGCAAAAACTGTTTGTGATTGGCATATAGTAACTTGAGACGAGTCTTGATGTCCATCTCACATGATTTGCATATGAAACAGTCCAAAAGGTCGTCATAAAAAGTTTAAAATTTCGAATTTCCCATGAGAGGAAATGAACAATTTCCATACGAAAATTAATCCAGTTTTCAAAAGAATTTCCTCAACTTAAATGAATTTTCCTCGTTAATTTGACAAGAGAGAGTTTTTGAGATTGGGGAAATTGAATAAAATTTTAATTCTATATTTCAATTATGCAATTATGTAATTCTTCTTCAATTTATGTAAATTTTCTTTGTAAGAATTATTAACACTAGGGGGACGCCCCCTGCTCGCTACGCTCGCCAACCCCCGCCGTTCGCTACGCTCACTCTAAAAGCTCGCGCATGGCGCTATATATACAGTAGCATTGTAAGTAAAAATGTTTTTTAATTCAGACTGTGATAGCAATCATTTCAGCTCATTTTGCACGTCAAAGTACATCTATATTGAATGAGGCCCTAAATTTAATTATAGAAAACCTTGCGGGTGCGGTTGAAGATCTTAAAAGGTCTGAAAATTTTCTCATACAAAATACTTTTTGTAAGAATTCTTTCATCTTCTGCTAAATGACCTTGGCTTTGTGTTTCAGAAATACATATAGACACGCAATCGATCAAACGATCTAACTCTACTGGCTACAACATATAATTAACGGTGAGAAAATATAGGTAGTTTGAGTAAGATTCCTCCTTTTTGAAACATTTGGAATTTATGGGATTTATTAATTGTCATCGCAAAAGCCAGAATAACGGGAAATTGAGTTTTTTGGAAGGAAAAAGACAGAAGTGTTCTTGTTTAATCAAGGTTTATTTGTGGTGTCAAAATACGTGTGTTTCGGAAAACTCCTCCCAAAATCTCACAATCCAAACAATTTTCATTTGCATTTGAACTAAACGAATAGGTGTACCATCGACCAAGCAAGTCATGTCCTGTACTCAAATTACGAATAAATAAAAGTATGCAATTTGGTTTTGAAATTAAATTTGTGGAATCGGGAGCCCACTTACATCAACTGAGTTTAAAAATTCGACTGAAAAATTATTTTGCTCTCTGCAGTCATCACTCAAGATGTAATCGGTACTCAAATATATTCGTTCCTCTCCGGACAGACTGTTAAAGATTGCTGCATCGATAAAAGTGCAGTTTTCATATTTGGGTGCTAATATAACCGAATTAAGAATATCGTTAGACTTAATGGTTTCAGATACATTGCCATAAGTATCTGGAATCACGAAGTTGCAGCTAACTAAATGGGTAGGAATTTCAATAACATCTTGGCTGTAATCTGGAAATGTGGGTAAAGTTCTATTACCAAGAGATTTAAGAAATTCAACGAATTCAATCTCATGAGGTAAAGCTCTTATGTTTTGAGTAAAAGTTATTTTGTGGAATTTTGAAAATTTGGACCATGAAGTAAGGCAATAAGTGGTATCTCAATAAGTGGTACACGTGTACCGTGAGATGTAGGTGGCAATATTCGTCAAAAATCTCCACAGAGTAAAATAGTCTTATATCCGAAAAGTTTAGTTGGAGTACCGAATGAATCGTTTACTGAAAAAAATTTCCTAAATAGCTAATAAAGCACGGTTATATGAATCATTTTCTGAAGAATTTCTTAAAACGTCTTCACACCTGAATATTTTGAATTCATTACGCAAATCTAATGCATTTGTAGAAACGTTCATACCACAAATAGGATATGGCAAATAACTCTCTTAACTGCTGAGAGGACTAACACTCTTTTACTTCTAATAAATATTCACGCCACTCTCCATCATTTCATGCGACACGTCGTGCATGTGCTGAAAATGTGCAGTAAATAATGTTCCCAACAGTACCCAAATCCTGATGGGACCTCGAACATGAAGCAAAATAGTCTCAAATGGAACATCTCAACATAAAACATAAAATAATGTAGCAAAAGCTCTACTACTTCCTCTTTGAGTTTTTTTGGTTTCTTTTCTTTATCTACCTAAATATAATGTATCGGCGTCTCTGTATATAGAAACTCGGAAGAACTAATTCGATTGATTTCATAGAATGCAGTCAATTTTGTTCTTCTGTGAATTGTAAGAGCTTGCTGAACATTTCCTTCCCTAAAGGCTACATTTTGCCGGTGAGGCAAGTAACATTCAAGTCGAACTATAATATATTACGTGACTGGAAATGCATTGGATACTCATTCATGCGCCAATTAGCTTCCGTAGATCCAACATAGTGACCGGACAAAAAGCTATTGATTTCATCTATATAAACTTTGCCCTCAACTCCACCTCAAACTCTTCCAAACTGTAATGAGGCACAGTCGTATCCCTTATTAACATATTTGTGCATATATTTTAGGCTCTTAACTGTGCCAAGAACTTCCACATTTAAGTAGCAACCAAATTTCGCTAAAAGATATGGATTTTAAGTAACAGCATAACGGTTGCCATCAGAGTGGCCACGAAAGTTACTTGTTATACCACTTACACGACGCGTCTAACATTGGCTAGAGTTGTATTGTAAAAGTCCTTAGAAAAGCTTTTTCTGCATTTACCATCTCTCATACAGAAGAGTATATGATTCAATAAACCACATGGATCATGGATCATGTGGTTTTTAACTAAATTATGATGTTGTGGGAAATACATAAATATTGTAAATAAAATATATCTGGAATTTCCGTACAAACGAACCAACTTTCATTTCCAACCGTTTCTTTTTTCTCTAAATTGAGGTTTTAAAGGTGAGCAGACAATAGTTTGGATATATGATATAATTGAAGATTTTCAATTTTAAACAGTTTTTTGCTCGTAGCGGCTAAATCAAGCATTCTAGGGGGTATGACCAACCCCTATTATTTTTTCATTTCCCAACTTTTGGCCATATATCATATTTCTCTAAATTATGTTTTAAATGTGGGTCCATACAAAAGTTGGGAAACATGATAAAATTCAGACTTTCGTTCGCTTTCCATAAATATTCGTGAGAGATAACTTCACGTTTTCTAGAAATAACTTTAAAATTGTGATTTTCCATATGTTTCGAAATAAAATTTGCATATATTTTTATCAAATTAGCAAAAGACTATGGTATAAGTAAACGATGGCTTTAAATTTGTCTGTGGTAATGCATCCATATTACTGTCTGTGGCCATATGTTCATTGTTTTGGCTTTTGTCTGGAAGAATGCAATTTTATTAACCAAAGATTGCCTTCTTTCAGGCAAAAAGCAAAACAATGAACATATCAATATCACAGACAAATCCAGATGTCTCGTTCTCATACAACGAGTCGGCACCAAAAATTCCAAACTAGCAGACACCAACTAGCAGACAAAGAGCTTTTGGTGAGTGCATATTTTATGCGCTCTGAGAGCGAAATTTGTCTGCTAGTTTATGTCAAATAGTTTGAATTTAATACGGGAAAGGGGTCATAGAAATAAGGGGCCGGGGGGGGGGGGGGGTAAACTAAAATTTCGGCGATGGGACACAATTTTCATTTTTTGAAATTTTCGTTTCCCTCACACACAAAAATTGTTTGAGTGTGTATATTCGTGAGAACAATTTACTCACTTACACGTAAATACATTCAAAAATTTCCATTTTTTTGTGTTGAAAATGGAAATTTTTGTATGTGTTGGTAAATTTGATTAATTGTGGGAATAAAATATGCAAATTGAATTAAAAAAATAAATAAAAAATCATTTTTTTGCGAATATTTCCGGAAAATGGGAGATTTTTGAAATCTGTGAATTAACTTTTGATAGTTATTAATGGTAGGTATTTAGTTTTTGCTGAATTATTTGAATGAACTTGCCTTTATAATGCTTTCATATTGTTATTATTATTCATAATTGTATAATATTTTTCTGAAAATGGTTACACTGATTGAAGGAAATGGAAAATTGTTCTCATTTTCAAATTTCTTATTATTGAGATAGATAGGATTTAATGGGCATTAAATATTGTTTGAGTTTTAAATCTTTTTTAAAAATTTTTATTCAGTTATTTATAATTTTGCATATTTTGCTCGCTTTTCCGGAAATTGTCCGCTTTTCTTATACGTTAACAAATAGTATCTCGATTATTTATATTGATAATCAAAAATTCAAATAAAAACAAAGTCGAAAAATAGAAAACGGTGCATATTTTTTAATTCCTTATTAATAACATCTATTTAATAAACAGTTAATGAGAAAATGATACTTATTCGCTGTTTTTTATATATTTTCGTAAAATCTTTAGTTATTGAAGAAACTTATGTAGGTACTACTGGAAGTAGTACATGATATATTATTATTTATATTTATATATTATTACGTTAATAGATATATTATTTTGTAATGTTATTATTGTTCATTTTTCCATAACACTTGATTAAAAATGATTAATTTAATATATAAAAATTTGGGAAAATGTGTATATGCGAAACAATTCATCGATTTTTATGAAAAAAAGCTACACTTTGAAATGACTTGATCCCTATTTCTTTAATTAGCATTTGCCAATTAATAATAACTTTTTGGGATTTTATGTTTTTTATACTATTTACAACTTTAAATTTTTATTTATGATGATAACGAGTATATATCTTGAAGTCATAAGACAATTTTGAATAACTCATTCAAATAATTCATCATTAGTACGAAATTTTATTAATTTATAAGAAAATTATAGAAAATCTGAATTTTTGAATCTGAATGTCCCAACTTTTGTATAAATACTTTTCACAATAGAGAAAGGTGGTGTATGGAAAAGTGTTAGAATTTTATCATATATCCCAGTTTTTGTCTGCACACCTTCAAAAACTCAATTTAGAGAAAATTTGTTTGAAAAGGAAAGATAGAAAAAATAAAAGTAATGGGGGTCGGTCATAGATATGAACCCTCTAGGACACTTGGTTTAGCCGCTAGGACCAAATAATCGTTCTAAATTAAAAATCTGAAATTTGGCATATTTCCCAACTTTTGTATGCACACCTTAAGAAAATCGATTTAGACAAATGTGATAAATGAAAAAAAGTTAGAAAATGTAGAAATAATTGGGGTCGGTTATACATATGAACCCCCTAGGATCGTTAGTTTAGCCGCTACGAGCAAAATCTGAATTTTATTATATTTCCCAACTTTGGTCTCCACACCTTTAAAAACTAAATTTACAGAAAAATTTTGTAAGAGGAAAACTTAGCAAATAGAAAAATAAAGGGGTCTGTCATACATATGAATCCTCTAGAAAGCTTGGTTTAGACGCTACGGGCAAAAAACTGCTGAAAATTAAATTTTTTTCGTAAAAGGCCCCTAAAAATCGGAAGAAAATTGATTAATTTATGGTTCCCGGAAACCATAATGATCTCTAATCTGTAATTCGTAAATAAACTTAACATTTAACATAATCCTTAAAAATTCACCTGCTACGAGTTGAATGAACAAAAGGTCATTCAACCCGACCAAAGGGATTGTTGTTGTTGTTGGGAAACAAAATTCAATTCGAATTTTTGAAAAATTCGCTACTGAATTTATGTACCAACACATTGCCAACAATCCCTTTGGTAGTGTGTGTAGCTACGTTAATATATAACCGGTTTTGAATTTATTTCATAGAACATTGCGAACTATGAAAGAAATTCAAAACCGGTTTTCACCCTAAGGAAAAATGAAACTTTGAAGAGAGCAAGCTCTTCAAAGTTTCACATTCCCAACAACGATTTGGCAAAAGCTCCTGAAAAGAGCTTTCAAAATCGGGTGCCAAATCGTTGTATGGGAATAAGACATCTGGATTGTCTGTGTCAATATTGTCTGTGATATGGCTGCATTTGCCCCTCACATTATCATTGGCATAGATATAAGGTTTGAGTGAAAATAATGCACGTATTTGGCATAAATGGTTGTTTATTCAGTCGAACGTTTGATCTATGCAAATGATAATGTTAAATAAGTATGTTCTATATTCTGATTTTTTCGTAGAGAAATGCAATTATTAGTAAATTCTTTTGGTTTGTGTCACCAGTAGAAGATTGATCCATTTGGTTTGATTTTCGACTAATTTAGTACTTGTTATGTATCGGGGACACAAACCAAAAATTCACATATGGTTGCATATTTCCAGGCAAAAGGTAAAACATTCACACGCATACATTCTTCCCAAAAGCATCATCTACGCTATACGTGTGCTCAATTCACGCATACTATCCCATTGAATTTTTTAATTTCAATTTAAAATTAAACGTATTTTTAATTAAATTTAAGAAAAAAAATTAGGTGATGCACATAGAGGAAAAACTAATCTTTCGAATGGTATAATTTTTATGCTGGTAAGTCCACCTGGTTTCCTGTAAAAGGGATATCAAAAAAACGTGTCGCCTATTTATATATAGATTTACAAGAACAATGAGAAGTTGTTCAACATAACTTGAACCCTTGTCAAGTGACCATCAGAGGGAGGTTTTCAAAAGCATTGCAGTCCTTTCACGTCCACATTTTGGATATACTTGATCCTTTCAGTGTATGTGACCCAAATGTATGCATTTAACTATAATCTACTTAAGTTGAGAACACTGTTCCATAAGAAAGAATTTATGAGCCGAAAATGTAATTCACGTCCTCACAATTGCTTATGATTTTCTATGTTTCACAATAATGCTTTTTTATTCCACTTAGAGGACAAAGCTGTGCCATTTTACGATCCACTTTTATGCCTAAATTTATCCTTCCGTTTTCGTGAGGAATTTGCGTTAAACCTAAATCTCAATCTTTCCAAATCTCTTAGCGGCACTCTGCAAGTATACTTTGTTAATACGATCATAAAACTTGAATCTTATGAAATGAAGCCTATATGAGCATCCGTGCACGTATAAGTCGTAGTGTCAACAAGTTAGAAGTTTATACAAGGAATATCACCACATACATACATACATGTGAAGGAATTTTATTAGTTCAGGTCATGCAATCACTCGCCATCTGGTCTGTTGACAAACGTTCATTGCAAGGATATCAATTTCAATTAAATCCCCATATTATATGTGATATCCTCCTTTCGTACAGCAACATCTGTAGCTTTTCAAGAAGTAATGCTTCAAATGCTACTGTATAGTTTTATCAGAGAAAGTTTCACATATCCTTGTCTCGGTTTAAACTTAGTGTTCATCCTCAGGATTATAATTGATTAAAATGGAATTCTTAATCTCATCTTTATTAGTTTCTGTCCTCATCAACTTGGAAGAGGAACTTTTGAAGACAAGGAATCAATGTAGCCTGTCTTCTATATTAAATTTACTGCTGATGTGTGTATTGTGTCTTCTGAAGAATGTATTTTATTGATTGAAGATTTTGATGTTTTCGGGATTTAAGGATAAATGCAATTGCTCATCTTTACAACTCTTTTATGTGCAGTACGAAAATTGCAAGTATTTTATAGATTTCGCGCGGGTAGATGAAAATTCATGAGATGAAGTTTTGGAAACTATGGTGTGTTGGTCTCAATGGATTTCGAAAGCCCGTAAGATATTGAAAAATCTAAAGCATTGTCTCTTCTAGCATGTGTATTGAACTTTATGGGGTTATTGGAATTTACTAGATAACGTGGCAAATCAATAAAATATAAGTGAAGCTTAAGGTTATTTCGAGAATCAGTAACCTCAGGACTTAATTCTGGCATCTATCATGAAGTTAAGGACAAATGGTTGAATGTGCATAACTTCTACCAACATGCTACCATTGTCATATTATCTCTCATAAGCATGAAACAGTCACACACAGATTAGCTACAGCATCCAGTGAACTGTTGATGAACTCTGCAGGGGTTGAAATACATACGTACACCTTTCAGGAATGTCATCACTTTCTAGCATTTAAGACATTTGTAATGAAAGGATATTCAAATTATATATCTAACTTTAAAGCAACTAGGAAGTAACTGAATGTTTTATAAAAATGAACCTATAATAACTGAAGTCATCGAGATTTCTTTAATAATACTTAAGGAGTCCGTAAATTTGAGTCAATTTAAGATCAAATGCTGTAAAAATATTGTGGGACTCAACAGTTTGCGTATGCATATAAGAGAAGTATGATTTGATTCAGGGAATATTTCTGATACTTTGCAAGGATTTATTGTAAGGAAAGTTAAGGGAAGAGTGTTGCTACAAAGTGAAGGAACATTGTTTTATGAATTTACGTGGAAAAGGAGAAGATTTCAATCTTTGGAATTTTAAAAACAAAATAATCTTCTCCATTGAGGCTTCGCTCGTGGAGAATCCTTAAAAATTTCGATTCAAGAAATCGTTATCTGTGGATTGGAAAATTCATTTTACAAAGTAAATAGAATAAAATAATATAAAATATTGGTAAGCGATCTCATGAAAGGAAAACATGTCATGAAACAACGTTACTCCAGAAGGATACAAAATCTTTTACGTTTTAATGGATTTTCCAACATGCGCTATTACATACCACATGGTCTTACTTGTTTGATGAGATTGAAGATATTTCCGTTTGAATGGGTTTTGTTACTAAGAAAATACAACTACAAGACTAAGCCAGTATTATCCTTTTCCGAGCAAATTTTGTTTTCAGAATACGTAAATTTGTTGGTATTATATTCTCGGTAATGAGAGCTAATCCTTATGCATTCAGTAGAAGTCCCAATTTATACTTGGAGCTGCTTTAAGAACCATGAAACCATAGAGGAATGTTTTGTTTTGAATTGTGGCAGACCAAATATGCGTGTCTCGTATTTTGAATAAAAGGCGTCCTCAAGAATAATGTGAGAATTTAAAGTTAATAGTATGTTTTGTAAGGCTATAAAACTATATACGAATATTTTATGATGCCAAACAAACAACAAACAACAATCTGCTCCATCGAGAGCATAATGGAAGTATAGTCATTGTTGGTGATATAGGCGTTTTACCCTAAAGAGTCGTAAATCCCTGATCGAAACTAGATTGTTTGGAAAACAAATTTAGGTTGAAAACGAAATTTCCCTCGAAAAAGTCACCCCATTGTAATTTTATTTTGTTTTATAAAAAGTTTAATTTTCTTTATTGTCCGAAGGATTCTTTCTTGCCTAGTTCAAACATCCTGATTCAATGAAATTTGATTGTAAATTGAAAATAAATTCCAGGATTTCATTTCTGGAATTTTCACACGACAGCATTTTATTTGTACGTTTCAACGAGTTGTTAATTTTCGTAACTCCCCAAAAACTTTTCAACGAAAGCAGGAACTGTAATTGTAATGAAAGCAGGTGCTATAAACATCTTTAACTACTTCAAGAGGGAACTTTTGCTGTTTTACAGCTTGAGACTTTCACTGAGAAGTATTGTCACATTTCGTAAATTTTATATTTGGATAATGAAGTTGGTAATTCTTCAATTTTCTCAAGGATAACTTCAACTACACACTGAGGATAATCTCGATGTTCTTGCAAAAGTGATTTCTGTGTTCTTTATGTTTTCCATTTACGGAAACAGCAGGATGATTTCAAAAAGTTTGGTCTCTTAAAATGATAAAAATATACTAAAAGACTGCACTGTTGAAAAGTTTAAGTATTTCTTACGATGTTAGAGGTGTTGTTAAGATGAAATTACTTACTTAAAGAATAAATTAGTTCTTTCATTTCAACTTTTGTCTTATGAACTTTTAAGTATCTCTGAATAATTTCGGGAAGGTTTTCAAATAATTTATTTATTATTTTCAGGTAATGAACTTCTTGCAATCCCTTGGGTCAATTTATTTTCGTGCAAACTTTGAAGACAAGAACTAATGTTCCTCTATGTGCAAGACTTTATCACACCTACTATCTTAAGGCTTGTAAGCATTTTAATTTGATCAAATCAAAGCCGAACATGTTTATTTAATTAAATTTGTAATCAGACCTGTAAATGTTTACGAGTTTTGACACAAACAGTAATCTACAGATTTACCAAACGACATGTTTAACGTTCCCCGAAGGATAATTCAATACAGATTAAAATAACAAAATTTAATCTTGATGGATGTTCATGTTCAAGTACAAATTTGAATGATATAAATTGAATATTAAATTTTATTGCTAGGAAAAATCCATTTTCATTATCTGGTATTAATAAATTTTCTATGAAGCATCAAGTGTCGTTTATTCTTCAGCTGTTTATTGGCGTCATGTTATTGCTACTAAACTTTAAAGGCTGTAACCTTCTTTACATTTTATAAAATAAGCTTAACGTGTTTCCGATTGTATTTTTCTTTCACAGCTTTCATGGCTTCAAGGTACATCCCTGTCATCATTTCAGACTGCTGTTTAAATTCCATAAATTTTTAAGGTGTCTTAATTAAAATTTAAGCAATGATTTCATACTATGACTTCTACAAGACTTGCAAACAGGTTTTATGTTATCAAAAAGGTCACAAGATTTGTTTCTCCATTAAAACAGCTAAGGAACAAAAATTGCATGTGCTTGAGAAAGGAGAAACATAAGGAAAGAAAATTTCATTACTCGTAGACAATTTATTTGTTTGTGTACAATAAGAGATATTAAAATTTTCTAATAATACTTTGTCAAGAAGTTAGATTCATAACACCAACATCAACTCCCTTGCAAAATAATAATCCTCAGGACTTTGCAGAAGAAACGGATATCCCGGTGTTGTCCTTTTTCAATTTTGTTTTTCTTGTATTCAGATTTGGTCGTCTCCTGAATTCAAATTTATACTGTGAATCCTGATTTCGATTCTCCTGAAACTGGCGTCAACCCTGTAATCGATCTTTTCATTCCGCATTGTGTGATAACATTGCTCTTCTCTAGTATTCAATGATTTGGCAAATTCAAATTCAAACTAAATCAAATCGTGGAAAATTTATTATCATCATCAAAAAGCTTTTCCAACATTTTTCTTCGAATCTATTGAATAATTGAAAAGATTATTTTCCAATTCGAAACGGATATGTTCGTGAAAGTTTTTATTTAGACACTGTCTGACTGTGCTGCCAAAATCAATCATGATAATCAAACTGTGATAAGAAGTCAAATAGCGTCTGGGAAAAGGACTTTATCTCACATTCAAAGACGTGGAACATTTCTGCTTCAGGAAGACATCCGTCTTCATCAAATGCACCGATAAAACGCTTTTCTGCATGTGATATTTGAGCGTTTAAATTCCCTTTCTATTTGCAATTTTATTGCAATCACGTACTGTATACTGCTTTCAGCTTAAATCCTGCTAAAAGGGTTTCGTGTGGAGTTTTCTAATATTTGAACAATTTCCCTTTTTTCAATCATAAATCAAACAGACATGCCCGGTTTTGGTTACTGGGTTGGAAAATTTAAACTTAATGTTTCTTTGATCGGGTTCAACGTTTACGTGATATTCCCTTACGTTGGACCAAATGTACTTCCTGGAATTTTAGCTTTTGGAAAAGTCCTTCTTTGCACGTTTCGTTGAGCCCCATCTGGCTTTGAAAATCCGCTAAATTAGGTTCTCGAGTAGTGAAGAATGATATGAGCTTGTAAAAACTAAACTTTTTAGAAAGGTTGTATCACGAACAGAATCCAATGGAAAATTTCCATCCCTTCAAATTTCTAAATGATTTCCTGGAATTCTACAACTTTTTATTAAAGGCTTCTATGAAACGAATAATTTTCAGTTTCCACTGGTTTTTTTAATACTCCTAAGAAAATATTAATCGAAGTTGCTATCAAATCAAAAATACTCTCAGTAATCTACTGAAAAGGTTATCTTCCTCAAAGACCATTTAAGCGTTCAACATCCCAAACAAAATACTGCCTTAGCAACCGAAGTTTTTCAAAAGGAATTAGGTCAAAAGATGGTTTCTGCAGATTCAGTTCCATGAAAAGCACAACAAACCAATGGACAATTCTGGCCGATTCTGTTAATGTTCTAAGCATGAACACTTTTTGAAAACCACTCCAGTCCTTTAATCTTTCTAATAGTATCCCATTTCAAAGACCGTATCGTCAAACATCTTTTTTACCTTACAAAGAAAATTTTCAGAATGCATTGATGGTGATACTTATAAATTCCATCCACTGTCTCATTGTTGTCAAGGGATATTTTGTAGATGCCAGAAAATCTAGAGTAAATCTTTGTACATAACTTTGAAATGTCCTTTTGTTACAATTCCATATGTATTTGTAAGTTTACTTCCCCAAAATGTGAAATTCCAGTCCATTTGAAAGATGAAAATCGATATTTCGTAGAGAACCAAGATGATTATATCCAAGAAAAATGTATTCTATTTTGTTTCAGCTAAAAGTAGGTTACGATCTTATTGGAATGGCGATTTCATGTTCAGTTTCAGTTGCCTTGGACAATGTCCAGATACAATCAAATTTGTAGAGCTTCGAATTTCATCAGCATTTAGTTGAAAATTTTATAGTGCAATCACGAGGACTCTAGGGACTACATGACTCTAAATTTTTGGTAATGTCATTGAAATTATTGCTCTGTCCTGAATACTCGTACGTGCAATAATTTTGCACTCAAACCAATAAAGAACGATTTCTTTGTAGTCGTAAAATAGGTTTGACTTGGCATGGTTTCATAGTGTCAATATATTTCCGCAGTTTCTGTTGTCCTTAAGGTTTCCAGTTAGAGACTTATTGAGTCGTTTATGAAAGCCGATGGTGTTGTTAAAATAAATTTTTATGTTCACAGAGAAATGAGAAACGATAATAACAAAAATCAATTGCATATCCTTTACCAAGTGGTAGTACGTGTTAAAAGTACTTACGATGAGTTCACAAAATTTCAAAGTATCATTTCGAATTGAGTATTGAATAAAAATTTATTTCATGTCCCTTTTACCAAAAAAGATATTTCTACATTTCATCGAACGTGATCGATAAATTCCCACAAACTTATGGGACGTGCTACAAAATGAAAATATATTCTCTGTGACTTTTTTTGTGACTTCCTGCTTCAAGAACGTGTTAATATTATATGAAAAGTGTAACAAACTACGTGAAACGTTTCCGGGTATATTTGTCACAAGCATGTGCTGTGACTCAATTGAAAATCACTTCCAAACATAGTAAGAACCGATTGAAAACGTTCCTGATATGTATACATATGTTGTAGAATAATTCCATACTAACTCTAGTCTGAAGTAATATTGAAGTTATCCTAAAACACAATGCTTGCATCATTTATTGAGATAGATTTAAACGTACTATAGCATTTTATAAAGTTTTTATACGATATTAGGAAGACTGGAAACTTTAGTACTTGGGGAAATATCCATTAATTTTTCATTGAGCTGCTTGTTATAAAATGTGAAACAAATTTTTTGATAAATTGAAAAGATTTTGAAAACAGATTTTCATTTGCAGCTTCGGAACACAAAGTGCATTATTTTATTTTTGTTAGTGACACTGCGAAAGTTCCATAAATACATAAAATAATAAAACTCATGTTGCCAGTTTCAACGTTCAAAATAATTGAACGGAAATTTGAATCAGTGTTTGAAAAACAGTTTAAATTGATAACGTTCCACGGATATCCTTTTTAGTGTTGCACAAAAACCTATCCGCAAGGGCATTTTTGCACAAAATAGTTCCCTTTGGACGAGCAATACATGTAAGGAGAAAAACGTTGATCGTTATATCGTCAACAGATTCATGTTTAAATTTAACAAGAGCCAACACTGACGACAATAAATGGCGTCGTAAGCTTACACGAACAATTTAGAAATTTTGTACCCTAAATCTGGTTTATGGAAAAGTATTGTACAAAAAATATTTTTCACACAAAAAAGGATGACATAAATTCCTGTGAACACGGCAAAAATCCGTTTGTCCTGATTTAAAAACACCGAGAGTATGGCAACTTTTCAAACCGAAACTCTCCATTGCACCAAGCAATGCACCAGAGCAGTTTCAGAGAATTGGCAGGATGAAAAACTCCCTTGAGTTTGTCCTTTTTTATTTTAGCTCCACAAACACACAAACCTTCAGCAGTAGCGTGTATAAAAATATAATTTTCCATGAAAAAAAATTGAATCCTCAAGGCAAAATATGTACTCGGTATCACGCCAATGTCCTGTTTACTTCGTTTTACATTGTGTGGCAAACCAACAACATCCATAAAATTAGCTACCACTACAGCCAAGAGTTTTATATGATTTTTATTGTCATTTTGCACGCTAACTTTATTAAAAATTAAAAGTCGATGTTCCGCAACAAGTTCGTTATACAGGATCTATGTGCGTCCTGGTGGTTCACGGATATAAACATCCCACTAGGAAAATTTATGGCGACGAGGGAAACTTACGTTATGTCATACTCCAAAGGTTGCAGGTCAAAGATATGAATTGTGGGTACAGTCTTGCAGTTCACCTTGAGCATGGTGTAAGTTAGAATTATGTTTTGTATATTATAAACGTACGAACGAGATATTCTTAGTAGAAGTTTAACAACGTCGACGCCATTATGAATATCAAAAATAAAACAAAAATTATCTTTTTTCATCAAAATAGCGTTGAATTAATTGTTAACAAACCCCCGAGGCGACATTCCGACGAATAATCCATTATACCATAACTCAAAATTAAAGTGATGCCGGGCGAAATCATCAGGAAATAAGCACTTACAACTTTGTAAGTTATTAACCACGATAATTAATTCAAATTGTTTCAAATAAATAATATATTTTTTTAAATTGCTTAAATCAGTATGGCTTAGAAATGGCTTCAGGATATCACTTGAGAATCCTTCTACGAACATTCGTAAATCAAAAATCCCATAAACCAAAGTTAATATTTGATGTTCTGAAAACAATATTGTAAAGTTTGATGTAACTCTGTTAGCATTCAAAAAATATCTACAACATCCTTTTGACTTATCTTTACATTTCCAAAGAATAATTATCCGCTCGTTAGCTTAAATGCATCAGAAATTACAGCTTCCCCATCAGCAAGGATAAACGACATGGCGTTCCTTTAACTCCATTAATTAAATTGTATCACAGTTATTCAGTACGTTCGTAGTAAACATACACAGCACCTAGTCAAGTCAAGTACTAAGGATAAGGTTCTAACAGTTACACGCAGAGTTGTATGTGTTATCTGCAAATGACACTTTCTTCCTTCCTGACTGGGTTCTCCAAACCAGAGTTAATTAGACTTTAAAAATCTGAAAAACTTATTTAACTAAATCACTTTGAAATGAAGTGACAGGATTCCACTGCTATGCATACTAAAAGTGCAGGATTTGCACGAAGGACTAATTGTTCGTGTCTTGTTGTGTGTCATCGCTCTGAACTAATTTACATCAAATTAAAAACTACTTTTTCAGCGTCCTTTTTATTCCTTGACGTTATTTGCTCCTAGTATAACTTCTGTTAATTACAGATTTTCAGTTATGTGGGTCTTCATTTTCTTATTTATGCAGGAATGGAACTCAGTGACTTGTAACATTGAGAAATTACTCGAAGATAAAAAGACATAACCATCTTCATATCACATAAGGAGACGAAACACCTTGTCAACATTTCTCATGAAATCCGTCATATAAAACAAAATGTTGACAGGATATTAATTTGTGAGGTATCCTGGCAGCTTGGGGTTCATGTATTATTGTTTCCGAAAACGTAATATCTTCAGGGTATCTGATACAACGTGTTGAGAATCTGGTGAAATTTTGAAAATCGATTCTAATATAACTTTAAGGTTTTAAAATCCTGTGGAGCTAGAATTTATATATCTTAAAACACCCGCTGACAAAACTGTCGCAATAACTACAATTGGCCTATTGGATTATTTGCTATTCCCAGCTTTACCGTACTTTTTATTTTACGAAATCAACAACTCCGTTCATCCACAAAACTCTAGGTCAGGTTTTGCCGAGAATGAAACAATTTTCCCAAATAATCCCAAAGGAACGAGAGAATCCCGATGAAATTGGATATTCTGAATGCTATCAAAGACCTTCTGTGTTCACTATATGAGCCTCGAGGCCAGTTTAAAAATTCTGTCTTTAGGATTCATAGGCATATGAACAGACAGAGATAATAACGCCTTTATAAGTAGAATATCCTTATATTCTTTAGTTCAATATTATCTTTGGGTTTGTATTGTGGAAACACTGTTCGTTCCTGTTCCTGTATGTATAATGTTAACAGTACTCAGGAGGACTATTTCACTAACACTATGTCATATTGTAGTTTTCTGCTTCTATGATGATCGAATAGGATTAAAGAAGTTTCATCTGGGAATTTTAAGACTCTTTGAAGATCGAAAAGCATTAAACAAGGTTCAGAGTTTATTCCCCTTGCGAGGATTTAAATTTGTCGTGGAGAATTGATAGTATAAACACAAATCCTTGGTTCTACGAAATGTTTTGAAAGATATATGATAATACATCCAACAAGTAACCTTCCATAATGACAATTCGTTACAAATCCCGGGTGCCAGGTGTATACATTTTTGATGAATTGTTTTATGATGGATCACATCACGCACAATTCTCGGAAAACCTTAAAGTTTGTCTATGGTTTTCCTTGAAACAAATCGTAACTCATTTGCATTTTGCATTAAACGGATTGGAATTAACTTCAGTTTTATAAATAAATTTCATATTAAATTTGCAAACAAAATTTTTTACCATATATGTATATTATCTCATAAGACCACGTTTACAAAAATCACGTCGTCTTGGAGCCTAAAGAATCACATTTCACAAGATAAGATTTGAACAATCTGAGAAATGAAATGGAATTACATATCACGTCTTCAACCCTTAAATCCTTGTCATCCTTTCAACTTAAGCAGAAATTGAATTTATGAACTTAGCTTTAATTTGACTACTAGGATTACATTATCCTGAAACCGGGCAGCAGTCCTTCCCAGATAGTAGACGCTCAATGGCATTATGTATGCAGAACAACTGTAACTGTAAGTTTGAGAAATGGGTAACGTCTTTCAAAATTAAAAACACATTCCCATATGAAGAAAGCTACTTTTATATTGTAGGGATGAAGTTGAGATTTACATGTGATTATCCCTATACGTTCACAACCAAATAATGCAGTGAAGGTTTAAGTACTTTCGCAATGAAGCAGTGGAATATTCTTATGTATTATTCTTATTGGTAAGTATGAAATATGGAGAATTTAGTATGAATCTGGAATTAGACCCTGTCGGAAAAATTGGCAAATTTATGTTGCTTTTCACGAACTTAATTCTGTGTTCGGTTACACTGTTTCATATTCACAAATCATTTGGCAGTGTAAAATTTTCCTGAAATTTCGTATGAAAATTCGAATCTATTTTCAAAGATTATAGATACATGTTCTATCTTTTAGAAAACTGATGAGAATGTTTCATAATTATTTGATAAGCAATGTATTTTTATGAAGACAGCTTTCTAAATGGTTTGTTCTATCATAAGATCATGGCAATTTACAGATACTGAGACTAGTAGAATGAAACATCTGACATAAAAATATAATATATGAAGGCAATATCCGGCATAAATAATAAATAAAATCACGAATTTGATTTTGATTAAACTTGGTATTATTAAACTGTAAGTGAAGATATATTAACAATGGAAGGGAACTAGTGCTTTGAAAAAGGCAAATGTTGATTAGATTTCGAACCCAATCTTGGAATCACTGTGAATATGATACAATTTGCAACGAAAGACATAAGGCAAGAAACATTCAAAGAACAAAAATAAATGTTATTTCATATAAGTCATGTAATTTGGTTATAAGTTTCTGACTAGAAAGCACATTTATACTTATTATCTGCTTATTACGTAATACAGCTTTGTTACTGTCAGATTTGTTTTTATATCTTTCAGTGATTAGTGGTTTAAAGAATGCCACAACATGAAAACTTTTCTCCAGACCTAATTAAATAAATTAAAATAGCCTACAGAGTGAACCCTTTTTCGAATAATAGGTACATAAATGTACGTAGCTAAATGAAAATTTTCGAGGATATTTTGGTTAATCCGAGAATATTATGAATAAATTTTCAAAGTTAATGCTACCACTAAAACCCGTATTCACTATCCTATATGAGTCTGCATTCAACACAAATTGGTCTTAGGCAGATATAAGCCTCTAAGCCGTTTTTACACACAACGAACGGCTTATACGATATATTATCTTCTACTTTCGTCAGATTTTGTTCTGATTCTGTTAATGTAGCTTATACCCATTTTGATAATGAAGTTAATGGGCTGTTTGGTTTCATATCAGTTCAAATAAACTTTTTCCATAATGAAATATAATATTAGATACAGTGTTGAGTTGTGGGACAGATTTTTATTATACTTTTTGAGCAAGCTCTTTGATGAGAAGTACAGGTAAGATTTAAAAAGCACAGATAAAATTTGGAAGAACACTTACTAAATGATTTTTCAGAACTTGATGCTACAGATGTTGATTCTATATGTAATGATCGAACAAATACATTCTAGTAATTGTTCCGGTCAAAGGTCACGAGGGGTCAAGTGTGAACAAATCGGTTACATTGCGATTCCTTGAAATGCGAAGAATGTATTAGATTTTTGTGAATTTTTTCTTGTTCAATGGATGAAATTTATTTGAAATATTCCCTATTTCCAAACTTTTCTTTAACTGAATGTTTTCGATTTATCGGCTCATCGAATATTATTACAAAGTAGATATTTATCAGGATTACGATCTGCAATTTATGAGAAAATATTGGTTATAACAGCATCCTTAGAGTATAACTTCCCAACAACGTATGCTAAACAAACACTAAAAATGAGGATAAGCCATTCCCTTCTGGCAGTATGTAATTTTTGTGAATATTAACTCGCTTTTTGTATATCACATGCCATTATCTGTATGAAACATTTGTGGAATGTTTTAATAAAAGTTTTTTCAATTATACAACAGACCTCAGAATAAATGTGCCTCTTACTGATATTACACATATCAAGGAAGTAGATTTGTTCCTCAGTGGCTGAACTGAAGTACTTTTTGAAATGAAACGCAATTTGCTAAATTATATTTCTTGTTAACATATTCAGATGTTGTTTGAAGTGTTCATCTTTTGGACTCCACTGCAAATATTATTTTTGTACTTCATCAAAGTAAAGGCTTTACGAGAACTATATCTTGATGGAACGAAGCGCTACTGATTGATTGACACTGCTTAATTATCGTTTTCGTCGAACTGTCAAAGGTCCATGCTTCGGAATATTTTGATATTATTAAATTTCATTCGAATTCCACGTGGCGCAGACTGTAAAGAAAGTGCCAAAATCTTCAATCAACAACAACCAACAACTTTCTAATTGTACCTATAATTAGTAGAAACAGAAATCAGTTTAAATGAATTTTTGTGAATATTCATTCTAAGCTCTTTTGGTATTTCCTTTCCAGGTTTACTTCTGAAAAACTTGAAACGTTTAAAAAATAGTTTCGCTGAAAGCACGAAATTTTCATTTCCGAATCATTTCATGCGCCTCAGTGAATTTTCAAGCATCCGGTTTACCAAACATAAGTTTTTGAAAAGTTCAAACATGGGAAATATAGAAAGAGTCTGGTAACATCAAAGACAGTGAAAAATCCCTTTTCGACCATAAGACGACAATTTTCAAGTTTCTGAACGTTCTAAGGATCCACTCGTGAAGAAACAGGATGCAAACAAAAAGGAAATTTTCTAGATTTTATAAAAGATAAAAATGTGTGAACAACATGAAAAGAGTTTGAACCATTTAAGGAAAAATTTTCCTTTTTCTTAAGTCAAAGACAAAGTTTGTTTGAAGAAAATTTGAAAAACATAACTAAAATGAAATTTTAAGCTGCTAAACCATGATTTCAATGAACCATTTTCGGTAACAATAAAAATTCCGGGAAGTAAACATTATTAAGAAAATTATAAACACGTTATATGCCGAGTTTTATTAGAAGATCCCATTATATTTAATGCTTCCCAAAGTCACTTGTTACAAGTTAGTGAAAGAAGATGATTCATAATTGCCTTAAATAAAAGTTTAAGTGATGGTAATTGAGAATTTCCGGCTTAATGTTCAATCCGCTTCTAGCAACTCGTTTGAATTTGCAGACTTAAAATCTTGTGAAGAAATTTTGGAAACATCAAAGGGCGACTTGTGGAATTACAAGAATTCTTCCTTGAAAGTCGTCAAAGCATAAACAATCTTGAATGAATAAGAACAAATTTTAGATGGATTCCTGTTATTTTTGTGAATAAGTTTAAGATTAAATTAAAGATAACTCAAAATAATTCAAAAGATTTTTTCGTTTGAAGCAATTGTTATCAATAAAAAACATTTTTCATTTTGTTGTTACACAGCTCTAATTAAAATTCGAAATAATACTTAATTTAACTTGAGATGTGTATCGAATTCAAACAAAATCAGATAGTCACATACAACAGTTTACCTCGGAATGTAATTAAGGACAATGCCAATCAACATTTAATTAAATCATTGGTTTTCAATTTAATGAAATGTTCCTGAACATACCAATTTGAAATGGAGCTTTTGGAGTTTCAAAACAAGGTTTGGGCTGCAACATAACTACACACTCATAAATTGCATTCGGATATCTCAATATGACATAGGTACTAATATATGTGTTAAGTGGAGATGTAACAAAGTGTGTAAACTTAAACAAACATTGATCTACTTTGTATAAAGAAGCAATGCCGTCTCTGTATTATATATTACTTTATTAGAAATATCATTTCATAAAACACAAGTAGGTTATATGATGTATTGAATTTGATAATTTCCGCTAAATTGTGCCATTGTTTCCAAACAACACTACTAATTGATAGTATATCAACCTGTCATCCACACGAACAACTGGATACACCTATTGTTCTCTTGTCGACAAAATTCTGTTATTTTAACATTTGTAAGACAAAAACGATGATAAATCAATTCTTGAATTATGGTGAGCATCGATAACTCGTAACAAATATATTTTCCATCACATAACGAGATGTTTATCAACGCTTCCAATTACTCTGCGACAAAATCAAAGTTGTATTGAATTTCTAGGGAATGAAATCGATTCCGTATTGGTTTAGTTCTTGATGTCTTCTTCAGAGTGCTGTCATGTTTCATCTTATAAATTTATTTTGTCCCAGAAGTCGAGAACAAACATACAGACATGACCCTCAAGCGGCGTTAGGAAGGAAAATGTGATTGAAGTGTTACTTTTACATAAAATATTCATGTAAATTTTATGTCAATGTCAATAGGAGACATGTAAGTACTGTTTCCAAACACAACCAAATAAATTGCAGAAGATGGATATTGAGATGAAGAAAAGATGAAGATGTCTCTTTGGAAATACTACAAAATAGATCTACTTTGCATACCTGAATTATTCAAAATATACTGAAACCCTATTTATGACTGTCATAACTTTAACAACCTGCAAAATAATACACTTTTAATTTATTATCATGAAATGCTCTATAAATGTGGGCTTATAACGCGAATTGAGTTATTTTTATGCTGGATTTTTGTGATAAAATGTTAATGTAGATCAATTGCCATGGAATACAATGAATGCATTTAAAAATATGAAGTATTTTGGTTATCCGTGCCGTCACAAAACAATCCATTAAAAGATTGATACAAACTGCGAAACTTTATGTATGTACGTGTGATGATGTTACATGAAAATTTAAAGAATTTAATCTTTTTCCAATTTTTAAGCTTTTAACCTGTTCCTACATAAACCACGAGTCAAAATTTGAGAAGAATAAGAGATATACGAATAATCCTAAAAATTTCCCGGATATTTTACTTATGTGTGGCGAACCATACCAGATTGTAGAGTTTTTGTATTGAGCCACGTCATGAAAACAAGTTGTAAAAGGAATTTTCTTAATCCCTGGACCATAAAAAGTATCTGCATCCTTAACTTTCCCACACAAAATAAAAACTCTCGAATGTATGTACATTGATGTTGTTTCAGAAACTCCGTTCAACTGGAAATGCGCCAGACGTTTTTCAGATGACGATGGAAGTTCCATCCGCTTAACGATTCCATTACAAACGCTAATGGTATGAATAAATTAAAGCAATGCCTCTTGGATGATGCTGGAATAGGAATTTGGAATGAATCCGGGGCTGCATTTAAAAAAACTAGGTATAAACAAAATTCATTTGACTGTTTCCGTTTTACTCAAAAGTCATAAATAATAAATGTTGTTTCGATCCTGTCTATTCTGAATTATTAGTAAATTTTTATTCGCTTTATTCTTTTATATGTTAAATCAATATTATAGTACCTACTATAACAATAACAATACCTCCCATAGTAACGTAAGTTAAAGATTCTGTTAAAAAAAATTTAAATCTGTAGGGCAATTCAGCATTTCATAAATTCCATTGTGTGAAAAAACGTTACTAAATCATAAAAGTTTAAAAAGTTTCCAATCCAAATATTTACCGCATTAACATAACCCTTATTGATCAGTAATTAAAAAATAAATTCATTCCAGTTGAGTCAGTCTGCATTTCCAATAAATCACACATCAACTCATCCCACATAAATTACAATAAAACCGGGTTAGGTTGAAAAAATGGATTTTGATGCTGTGCCAAAAGTCAAACCTTTTCAGAAACCTACATAGATATCGACCGATATTAATAGGTTCTATGGTTCTGTGTAAAAAATAATCGAGAAAATGTCTGTACATCATTTCGACGGGTGATAAAAATTGCTGGAATGAAAATCGATGAAAACATTCCCAAAATGTCCTTTTTGTGTCCTTACATAAACTCTGATGAAATTGATTTCATTGTCGTTTGTATTTTGAATAAGTTTTTGGTTCAAAATGTTATCTGCTTTTGAAGAACGGGTTGTGACCCGCTTACTGGTTACATAGTTGCAAAATTATTTCCTTTTGAATCTGTAAATAGGATGTCTTCGTACAGTCGTTTTAATTACTTTTGTTCTATATCTTCCTATTGACTACTGTAATTGGTAGGGACACATGATTAGACATTACAAGTAGTTGTTTCAGTTCTCAATTTTTACCCACTAAATTTGTAGAAAATTTCAAACATTTTATTGTATTTCCTTTCAACTTTACAAAACTCCAACAAAAATCCGTCATTTCAAAATATTGTATTTAATTTCAAACTTTTACTAAAAATTTTAATGTTGCTTTCACTTCCAGCATCATTCCAGTTAAATAATATTTTAATTTTTCAAAATATTGTTTCTTATGTTTGTGTTATTCAAAAAAGTTAAGGCTTAAAATTTTGTACTTTTTGTAATAATTTTGTTTTGAATTGAAGGTTAGATAACCATGAGAAGAGAATAAATATCTCATTCCAATTACGTGCTTCAATTCAAAGTCAAAACATTCACAGAATCTTGCGAAACCAGATCCTTTAAGTATCAGAAGAAAATTTAGGATGTTTGCTGCGAGGTACGTATCCTTTACTTTTCGTGGAAATGAAACGAAACCTTCTGTTAATTTTATTTTGTGAAAAATAAAAACCCTTCAGGACTTGCATGCAATCAGATTGACGTAAAAATTTGCTTTCTTTGTTACAGGATAATTAACTCATTAACAGTCAAATGGTCATTAAGGATAATCAGAGTTTTATGGGTTAAATGGGATTTAGCGTTAATTGTATGTACCTTTTGAAGGTTTTCATGAATGTAAGACAAACAAAAACTTAATTTTGTTTAGCAGTACAGAACATTTTGTGTCTGTATTCCACAAAACGAACTAATTTATACGTGTTCTTATACAATGCTTCGAGTGACTTTTGATTGTTTTTTTGTTGAGGAATTAATGATGCTAGAACGTCCAGGAAACACAGGTAAGCTTTTGAATGGAGGCAATCATTCTTTTCGCACATAAAATCAAAACTACCCAAAACATCGGGGGATGGAACATTGCTTGAATAACAAACCTTGAGGAGGACGTGCCTTTGCCAACGACATGCTAAAGGTTATGGAAGCCTTATGAAGGTTTCGAATGTTTTGTGTTCTTGTTGTGAAACATTTAACCTGTAAAAAGGACAATTCTGTATTTGACATTGGGTTTGTTTGTCCGCCCGTAGGCAACGTTTCAACCATTTTGTAGAACAAAACAATTTGCCTCATTTTAGAACCATTCTCAACTTGCATGTCAACTTGCTTTCACTAACCTGCCTACAAGAATATGTTGCCATTGAAACAACAAAATAAATGTTTTCAATAAAATACGTCAAATCACATTAAGAGCATAGAAAGAACACATTATTGACTATTAAGTGAGGTTTACCACTTACGGCCGGAAAGGTACGTATTTGTCACTTCTTCGCAAAGTTTATCCTGTTGCCCTTACCAAATTCTTTACATTCATTCTCAATGGACTTACGCAGGATGAACTAAGAAAACCCCAATTGATTATGTAAGGTTAATTGTTGTATAAAGCTTGTCGATAACATTCTCTAATTCAAGCACAGCAATCTGAGATTTTCTTTTGACATGAAGCTCATTGTACCTTCGTCCTCTTTCACCTGTTTGTGTCAAAGCCTTTGATATATGAAGACTGATTGAATTTCTTTCTAAGACTCAAAAGAGATTTAAGGAAAGTTTCATTGAGAAATTTAGGTCAATCGGCAGGAGGTCGATAGCATCGACATAAGGTACAAAAGATGTCAGAGGTTTAACAGAAAAGGAGTTATTGTTGAACCCACATCTTTTGTTCATTTGAACCCTTCATGTCCTTTGATTGATTTACGTGTTTTGTGTGTCGATTTGTCACCGTTCTACGTAGTTTCACGGTTCTGTCACTTTCGATTTCTAAGCGATTGGCAAGATTTGTGACTCTTAGATAAATTCTACTTCCATGCTTTCGATTTTCGTTATTCAATTGAAATCATCTCATGCGGAAAATTCATAGAACGCCTTCAATTAAAGAGATCAATCTTGTTTTCTTAGTACAGCCGCTTATGTGTGATATCGTGAACGGATTAAGGTAGTTAATAAGCTTTGTCTGCTAAAAGGATTCTTAGAATTTCTTACAAAATCACATTAATTTCAATTAAACGATATTCAAAAGTTTACAAGTCATTATGTTTAGATGAAAACATGATGAAACAAAATTTCTATTATAATTTACAATTATCCCCTTCATATTTTAATCTCCATCAAAACATTTAATTTAACATGTGGTTATCTGTGTAAGAAGGATATAAATTCACAAATAAATCTCAAGGAAACATTTTAATTGCGGAGACGTGAAGAGTCTAATACATTGGTATTAGTTAATTATGTCTATAACAAACACATTATGATAGTTTTAAGTGTCCCTAATTGATTCCACTTTGTGTTTGACAAAGAACTTCGAATTAAGTCGACAAAAATTTATCAAAGAAGTTTTAAATTTTCAAGAAAAATTGAATAATGGACGTGGATACTTACAAACAAAACTTTGAAACATTCTCAAAGCAAGGTTATCCAATAACCAAAGATAAGGAAGTTTCTATCGTCACGAAGAAAAGTTTATAAATTTTCAAGTAGATCACTGGGGATTCCCAAGAATCTAATAATAGACAAGAAGGAGTGAACGTAATCGATTTCTTAAAGACAAAAAGTTCATGTAAATAAGAACTTTACTCAACATGCGACAGATAAGTGACAAGATTGGATATGGTACACAGTTGGCAGTCGTTTATGTTATATAACCGAGTTCAATTCGAAAACATGCATTTGTATGTCAAGATCTTGGAACTGAAACGTTTCAAATGATGAAACCTTTCCTGTTCTTATGGTTATCCTTTTTGTCGTCATGTCTTCCACGATATTGTCTTCCTTGCAAACGAGTATAATTTGCATAATTTATTTAGTGAACAAACAATTTTATCCTACAAATGAGTTCTTGTGCGGTTCCAATAAACTGAACAGCGAAAATGTAATTTCCAGTAGAATATTTGTCATATCAAGTAGATGATATATTTTGGAAGAATTTTTCCAGCATGTCCAACAGAAAAATACAATGTCAGTTATCATGACTGCTGACTTACCAAATTAAGGACATAATATGGAATTCTTGAGAAAGCACATTGTATTTTTGTTTTTCACGAATATCCTGTAACAACTTTCTCGGCGTCCAAGTTTCATTAGATTTCGGACACAGAATGAAAATTAAATTTTCGAATACATATTTTGTATTTTTGTTTTGTTGTCAACAATTTTATGCTGTAACTACAATGTTTTGCTTGGTAAAGCGACATCATAAATTTAAGGAAGATGATTTGGTAAGCAAATGCAATTATTTCGCGCAGATTTTATTATTTAATTCCTTCTATTTTATCGTGAATTTAATTAATGATTTAACGTTTCGAAAACATAAAATAGTATTAATGCAGCTTTCACTATATTAAGTAAATTTACGAAATTTTATTATAAACAATAAAATACTTTTGGTTGTGAAACAAAATAACTTTGAAAGCGAAAGAAAATTTTTAATTAAAACACAGAATTGTCCGCAATATGGTGATACAATTTTGAGTTTATTTATTACTTCCATGGCTTATTTATTTTCTAGTCTGAGGTTTTGATTCTGGTGGAAATTTTATTTGATATTTGTCTTCATGATGTAAAACCTCAAACAAATTTTTCCCTAAATTGTCGTAATACAGTTATTTACAGTTCAATTATCTTACTCGATTATAATTATTCTTGATAACATAAAGTCGTCTATGGTATTTTATTTTTTCATTCCATCAAAAGTTAGCACATTCGAAAACAGTATTAACTTAAGATTGATAAAGTAACGATATATTTTTGAAGTTAAGAAGAAATGCTCTTATGTAGTTTTTCATAACGCCCCTAAATGAAGTCACGTCTGGTAATATATCTTCCTGGTAGATGATATAGAACTTCTAAAGATTATATCTTATCCTCAGATATAAGGAGACAATTCGTTTTTATGGAAGAACACAAAAGTATTAATGTTTTCCAAGCAAATTGAACCAAGTCCTGATTTGGAAAGATATTCTTGACGAAAAATAAACATTTTCAAATCAACTAATGCTTTCTTGATAGAAATCCACTTCTAAAGTTATTGAATTGATATTCCAGAAGCAAATGTGGCTGTAAATTCACTTATTGTAATAGTCGAAGTGAAACGTTGAATATAAATAGTTCTCAGTGATGAAAGCGAATCTCCAGAGACCACAGGGCTGCAAATTCGAGTTGTATTTGACATCTCAGCAGGTGAAGAAAAAATATTTGGCCAGGATTGCCTGTACATCCGTATCAATTAGAGTTCCCTCTTTCAGTAAACCGTCTATTATTCGTGCCGAACTGGGATCTTTCTGAATCGTGCTGGGAGCGATATCTATATGAACCACAGTTTTCCAGAGAGGGACTTTCTATGTCCGGAACACGTATCATTCTGATTCCTTTCGAATAAAAATACCCCCTGCTGTAAAGATGAATCGGGAAGTAAAATATTTTACCAAAGAATTGATAGGGAATGTATGGGAATGAGGAAGTTAAAATTGGCTTCTCGATTCCTGGCACGAACGAGCTGTATTCGATGGCAATTTATTAATCATGCCATTTCCGTGCATCTCTACAGACTTTACCATTTCGGATGTTTATGCTTCCATGAACTTTTATGGGGTCCGCCTTATCGATGCATCGTCTTTTAAAAATTTCCATATTCTAGTCACACCCATTTACAAAGTAACTAAAACGTTTTCCTGCAAATCCTTTTTCACACTTTTCCAGACTGCATGTAAATTTGCAACATTCAAGTTGGAAAAAGCAGAACATGGTTTCGAATGGAGGTTGCTTAAATTGTTAGGCAACAGGAAATTGACGACACTAACGAATCTTCCTTGTCTATTATTATACCGTCAACGATGATCAAAAAAGTACTTAGCAACCCGAAACTAATGAATACCGAATGAGAAGACTTGTCCTACGTGAACGAGTTTAATTTCAATAGTTACCTCGGGATCATCCGGGAATTATTGAGCCAAACAAACAGTGAAATTCAATTTAATGTTACTCATTCCCATTAACTTCTACTGCTGGAAGGTTGACCAATTTGCATTGAATGTGCATTAAGAACAAGGATATGGACAACATCTCATCTTGTTAATTTCCGTTTTGAATTGGAAACATGACTATCTCACACTGTCGGCTCATAGGTAATGAAGGGAAGCATCCATATCCAGAAATGTATTGAATCTCCATTAAATTAGAGAAAGCACCAATATTTACCACAAAGTATATAAGACGAACAACCTTCTTCATTACTATAGCAGAGACAGTTAAAAGTGAAAGTTTTTAATGTGCTGTTTTTGATAAAATCAAAAGTCTTTGAATGAATTTATTACAAAGAGGTTATCTTGAGATTTAGCTTTATTTAAGGTAAAAGTTTATTATAAATCTTTAATGATCACATCAAATATAAGTAATTGAAAGCGATATTCATTTAGCGCACGCCACACTCATTTTGTCCTTTGAATATAACAAGGATAGCAATTTCAAAGTTTTAAATAACATTTTTCTTGGCAGCTGTCGCCACGAAAGTGATTTTGTGTTAAAGTATAAAAAACCATCATGCTGCTTTAAGGAGAAAACTTTAAATAAAAGTATGAAGCTTTTCAAATGATTTTATTTTTGCTTTCTCATTTATATAAAAAGGATACATATAACGCTTTTGCTTTGACGAAAATAAAGCGGTTTTCATAAAGTTTATTCAAAGAGGGACGATTTTTTCGCTTTTTACTTGAGAGAATTTCGTGCTTGGCTTTGAACAAAGAAGTATGAAAGGAGGTTGTTTATCTTGTGAACATGGTTTGAACATGTTTGGCATTCAGATATCAACAACAAGGTTTCCACGTGACTTTCCACTAAAATGGTTATTTAGTTTAAACCATGAGGGTTGTATAAGGCAACTGTAACATATCACTTTGTATTCTGATTCTGAAGGTTTAGGTAACTCTGAACAATTTGCATTTCGAGTTGAATAATAAAGATTGCCCCATTAATTTATGACTTTAATGTAGATGGAAGACAATAAAAACAATTATACTTTTGACTAAATAACAAAACAACAGAAAATTTGAGAAAAATTTTTTATTCTAAACTAAAGTTCATGACCTGACATAATCCGAACATGGGATTTGTATCCATAAACAAGAGTTGACTTTTAAAATTGTGTATTCAGTTCTTGTAGAAAAGTAAAGACAATAAAAAGTAACTTAAAATTCAGAATCAAAATTGTGATGTCATGGTCTGACACTCTATACAAAAGTTTTCAGTTTTCCACAACCCACAGTGAATAAGTGGTCTGGACCTCACCATGATTTTGTGTTTGTTGAACGTAGAATGTCATTTCCAATATAACACAACTTGTTGTTGACAAGTGTTCGATATGGTCTGGCTAGAATACAAATTAGAAAAAGGACTTTCGCTTAAAATAATCTCATAAAATGTCAACCATGATGGATACTATCCATATTAACACTGTAAGTATGTACAAACCTAGAGCCTCATAGCTCTGAGAACTTTGGCTATCCTGATTTAAAGAGTGTCGATTGACGAACCACACTTAATAACATACAGTATACGACCATTATTATATCAAAATGATTAGAGTAAATTCTTCGACGTCTTAATGATCTAAAACTTTTTTGGGTAAATTTTCACTTTTCCAGTAAATTACACAAAATTTTCGTCTAGTCATTTTCACAGATAAAAGTCCAAAAACATTTCTCTCCGTTAAAATATTCAATCCGCATGACTTGTTATGAACGACGCAATGAAGCAATTACGTGGCAATCCATTAAAGGACCAACTTTGACCATTTGATTCGTGCTTTATTTTCTAAATGAAACTTTCTTATCCTGTTACTGTGATTAATATTCATTAGGAATTGCGTAAGTAATTTATATGAACGTTGTTCGACGTGACAATGTATCGACACTTACCTACATCTTTACCCAGATATTTAGCTAGAGATCTGACATATTGTGGAACCCTAAGTGGAAAATTTGGGGAGGAATATTTAGCAGCGAAAATTAAATCTCTTAGAGATAATTTGTTCTCACAAAATCTTGATCAGTATTTAGCCACTAACATTTTATTTCATGTTCGTTGATGCTTTGCAGATCAATCAAAAGCTATTACATCTTGAAACTTTTGCATAAATAAGCCACTGTGGGATGAATATCTGCTGAATTCGAAATTTGAATTTTCACAAATTGTTTGGCAATAAAGGACCAAAAGAACTTGTCGAAAAAATTAGTATGCAGAGCTTGTAATGAAAAGACAATGTAGATTGGTTATATCTGGCTCATTGTTACATATATACCTTTAAAGTATTTTCACCGAAATGTTTACAAGACAATATTTGAAATCAGCTTTCGCGTCGACTTGTTCTTCCAAATCAAATGTTTACTTTAGTTTTGAAGATACTGTTTTTCATTTCATTTATTGGTTCAAGGATTCTCAAGGTACATACAACTTTCAGACACCGAAATTGCCAACACGGCAAAAGGATAACTGAGTTTTCTTTACGTGTACCTTTCAACCTGAAATTTAATTTAGAAGGGTCTTGTGTTGCTGTCGAGTGTACAAATTCATGTAATATAAGCTGGGATTTATTTTATTATCCTTCCGTCTCCTTACATTTGTTCGAAAAATATGACGACTAGGATCAGTGACAATAAAATCACCAATTTTTATTTGTCTATGACAAATGCTTTTCAATGTTCTCACAATTTTATCAGAAAGTCGTTAATTTGTTCAGAATGCCCAATTGACACTAAAGGAATCATAAAATAAATTGTGTTTTATAGCTGCAATTATGTTTTGCACCCGAATTGTGTCAAAATTATCACAAGGAAAACTTGTTAACGATACTAATGTGTTTTATGTAATCGAAAGTATGCGACGTTATCCCATTAAACATTAAATCACAAAAGGATATCGTGTAATTGAAGTTAACTGACACACCGTCATAGATCCTTATTTCCAGGATAAGAATTCTAGAGAATTCCTCACACGTTTTGTGTTATTTTCCAGACCTAGGCAGCTCCAAATTTTGTTGACTTTTCGATCTGGACTTTCAATCTTATTAATTCAATATAAGCCTGATATATTTGGTTAGAAACATTTGATTCATGCTACGTGAAAGGAAATCCGATATGAACTGAATAACGTATCTCATGAAGGCTGACCGTCTACAATAAAATATATTCCTTCGTCCAGACAGATTCATTACTCTGAAATGTTTTGCCCACATCATTATGCGATGAGATATTATTGAAATTTGTTTAGAAAGTCAATACCATATCAGAGCTGAACAAAATACATATTTGACTGGAGGAATAATTTTCACTTCAAGAAATTTATGTGTATTAAGAAGAATTAGATAATGTTTCTGAGGAAATTAGATTATGATATAATATTAAAGTTGTAATGAAAAATTCAAAACTACTTACTTGATTTTTTCCCATATTTCTGTTCCAAAATTTTTAAGAACCAAAAGTTCCAAGGCGTAATTCACAAATCCGTACTGAAATTGAAATAATTTTTATATTCATTTTATAACAGAGTAATTCAACATAAAATCTGACATTGATACACTGAACAAAAGTTACAAGTGGCAATTAAACATTTGCAATGACATGAAGTGCTAACCATTTATGTGGAACTGGAAATTAAACATGATCATTTAAAATCAAAACTTTAACCATATAAATTTAAATGGTTTCGATTTTATGACAACAATATATAAAACAAACGTAATTCCCTCGAGGCTAGTATTAAGCGAGGTGTAGAACTCATGTTGCCAATCAATCCCTGACATTCATACGATGTATTGAATTGGCTGCAAGTTATAAAAATATAAAATTTAATCTCGATGCCTTCTCTTGTAACCCCTCACAAAATAAACTGTGTTAACCTGGCATCACATTAAACGTGTAACAAGTTAAGGACCTCGCCTTAATATCATAAAACAGATCAATATTCAATCATATTGATATAAAGCTATTGTCAGGTGTATACTATGTTCGTTATATTCCATCATGAATTGTATGCAGTTCACCCTTCAGAACATATTCCTTACAGAAAATGTAATTTTTCATCGAAGTGTGTTTGTTTGAAAGTGATGAGGGTAAACAATCCATAAAACAAATCAACCTCTATAGCAATCTATCTGATGTTGAAAAAACTGTACGTCATTCAAACTCCGCAATTTAATTTATGTTCGCGTTTCTGTACATATCACATACTCAATTCAGACAGTGAATGTTAATAAAAAATGAAGAATCATGTAACAGACTTTTTGCCAAAGTGTCATGTATTATGTTCCTTTGAAAAATGAATTCCTGAGAAAATGGCTAAAAGAAACCAAGTTTAAATGAGATTTATCTGAAAAGGAACACATCTTCCCTTCATCACATTATATTCATGTCGATAAGCTGTGTGTGTCATCCCTGTTGTTGCTACAAGATCCTTAAGCCGATACGTACAACAGAGGCGACAGCATATACCGATATTGGATTAAGGAGATAACCAAATTATTGACAAACATTCCACGTGTTACAGACACAACAGAGGCAGTAAGCCATCACTATACCTACTGAAATTCCATTATCCTCAAGGATGAAACTTATTTTCATTAAATGTGAAAAGATCTAGAGATAATTTACCGGAAAAATCCTGGATGCATTTGTGTCAATTTCTGAGAAATATTACGGTTTCCGGTAAGCTGACTTGGAATTCTTCGAGTTTCCAAGGATTATTGGCGACTGGTTTATAAGTATAAGAAATTCGAAATTTGTTCATTTTCAAATTTTCTCTTGCATCGATTCAAAGTTAGAATAACAAACTGGAGGTGTTACGTTAAGAAACCTCAATATTCCATTGACTGCATAAATAATCACCCACTTCAGAAGCAGATGAACCAGTCTGATCCAAAATGGATATTTCAGATAATGGAATTCCAGATAATCAGACCCTGAATGGCTGGAGATGTCTGTTGAAGAAGGTAGGGAGTAAGTTATATAGATTTGTAGCACTGGAAAGCTTTAAATATTTCAATATAACGTTCAGGACATTTTCGTAATGACTTACAAATTCTACATTCTTTATATTCTTCATAGTCTGGATGAATGTCACTCTCATGTTGTCCTTAAATCAATTGGTGTATTGCAGCTTTAAGAAACCTTAAGAGGAAGGTTAGGGTTTTCTTAAAGGTTTTCCATCTTCTCTATTTTGTTCAAAGACAACAATATTTCTCTTGTATAACACAAGAAAGGCAACCGAATATTGCGTCATTTCTGGTAATTTAAAGTTATTTTATATCCTTGAACTTGGACACCTACTCAAAATGTAAAAACAATGTGCGGTTTTATTTTTCAATTTGGTTTAAATTAATTAGTTCGCAAATTGTGTTTGCATTGCAGTTAATTACCAATCTTCAAAAATAAACTTTCACCTTCGCGTGTTAAATTTGGGAAAAATATCTTAAGGCACAAAAGATTAAGACAATTACCACGAAATGGGAGATATTAAGATAAATTGAGACGATAAAATCGTTATTACAAACTTCATTTGCCACATTTGTAAACATTTTTATATACAACACTAATTGGGGCCAATTAAAAGTGAATCGTGCCAGTACTTCCTCAATGATTTGGTGGACGCCTTTTTAGACACTAGTCACCTTTATAGGATTGTTGATGTCCAGTTAATTAATTGAAGTGAACAATGCTTTAAGAAATTGAATCCTTCAAAAGGTTTCAGTTTCTACCTTCGAGGTATGCAACCCGAAAACTTATTAATTTCTGACTCAAGAAGGCCACTCTTCTTTCGAGTTTTAGGTACATAGTAACATTCTTTGGAAATTCATGAAAATAACTTTTTGAAATTCAACATTTCGAAAGAATTCATAATTTTATAAGAATTTCAAAAGATTAAATTTTTTAATCAAACGCCAATTCATAATTATGCTTTCATAATCTTCTGCCGTGTAAATGAGGGATCTAGGGAAAAAAATACGAAAATCCTTCTGTTTCTTTGAGCGTCATGTACCTTGAATCGTTTTCTCTTTTATAACCTAGAGCAGCTAGTTGTTTTTTAAGACCTCACCTTACGAAAATTAATTTTCTCTAAGCTTTCTTTCATCGAATGAAAATTTAATTCGAGAAAATCCTCTGCGGCCAGGTATTAGGTACTTTCCAGATTTGGTTTTCTTCGGGGCATGGAAAAAACATTCTTTTTTAAGAATGAATGTAAAACGTCAATTTGAAGCCTAATTTAATTAATTTCGTTTATCTTAAAAATATTTTGAGTTTTAATTAATTTTGTGGATACTGTCCCATATTCTGTAGAGAGATTTCAGTATCTACCTACTTATGTTATGATTCTATGAGATGAAAATTTTGGCTCAATTCTGTGAACATTTTCCGAGGACTTCAGGACTCTTCTAGGATCAATGGTGATTAATGAGATCAGAAGTACTTCAGTGCTCCGACAAAAACTATTCAATATTTTAAAGTTTTGAAGCTTCAAGTTATCCGTATCATCAGGAACAAAATTTTTCAAGGACTATTGGAAAATCTTTTTGTAATAAACGAGAGTTGGGGAAACTATTCAGTTTGAAAGGCGAACTTTCGAGTGTAGTTCAACTCTTATGGCCTGACATTCATCTTTAGCAGGTTTTTTATGTTTTATCCTTCGTTTATGAACAGGGTGAATGTGGAGAACATGAATATGAGACATTTGCTGACTCGATACAAGAGTCTTCATCCAAGAATCGATGTAACTGGTTTGCAAACCTCAGAATCACTAATTTTTTCGTCATATTTGTATGTACTTCAAAGCCAGTCCAAGTCTTTGTGAATATACTATTTTTAGACTAATAACACACTGACATGAGATTTAAAGGTTGTGAACGGGTAATCCTTAAATTATTTATTATACATCTACAACTAGAAGGGAAGTACTTTTCCAGGCGATGGAACCTATCATTCATCAAATCCTTCTTGACAGCGTTTAAGTATCCGATATGGAAATTTATTCACATGTAAACTACTCTCATTGATACGTGGTACATCCTTCACCCTGGCCTCGTGGCATATCTGTCGTTGGAGTCTTGCAGATAAATATTTCTTCGTATAAATTTTATGTTCTAGAAACTTGACGGATACATGTTGGTAATGGAAGATTTGAAATATCATACCATTAGCGTGTTTTATTACATCTGAATTATTTTGCGATGAATAATGAAAGAATGTGCCCTTAACTTGTAAAGTGTCAACTTGGAATGATAGTGTCTACATGAAATTTGTTTAAAATTTGAAAATATAAATCTGCTATAATCTTCAAGAAAAAGTCTGGCGCTCAGTTTGCTAAAAATATTTTTCGAAGAATAATGCTCTTTTTTGGAATTGACAACAAACGACAATAATTTAGACTCGAGTATCCAGGAGGATGTAGATGATTTATGAAATTCATGAAAGCCCACAGCATATTGAATTATTAAGTTTGAAGAAGAAAATATGTCAAATCTATTCATTAAAAGCGAATGTTTTGAATTTAACTTCCGAGAACTAATTGCTATTCAATTTCCAAAGGGAACTCACCATTTTTCTAGTTTCGGTGAAAAATCTTCAGTGAAAAATTTAAATTTTATTTCCTAATAAACTATAAATAACAAAAGCCACTTTCATCAAATTGAAGCTAATCAAAATATATCACGTAAGTTGATGACGAAAACACACAAATCACTTCAACGTTAAATGAGTTAATAGATTCGATCACTTTTTGATTGAAAGCCTTTTCAATTAACTTGATTCACAATTATTTCCCTTCTCGAGATACTCTTGAAACCGCATATACCCGAAATTCGTGCAACACTAAATTTTCACACAACACTTCTGTTTTCCAGAACAAAAATCTGAATACCACACAGAAAAAATCACTGGAAAGCTCAATTCATTGACCTACCACAATAAATTCACTCATATATTCAGGCCCTTAAACCACTAGACTTCCTTCCTCTATCACTGCCCGTACGTTTCTCGGATAGAAGGGACAATGCATTTTATAGTGACTATGGATCGATATGCGCCGCGAGGTATCTTATTCTGGTACTATTTCCCTGCAGCCTATTAATTCCACCAAGAGTGAGTATGGTGTTACTCTTTTCAACAATATCCCTTTAAAAGGTTTTTGAATTAATCTTAAAGTACACACAAATACATTCCACGAAAATTTCTCATTTAACAAAACAAAACTCTGCTCCCATTCCCTTTTGAACAGTTTTTAACAAAAAGGCAAATTCACTTCACAGTTGAATTGTTGGACTAAATTAACATTCAAATCCTTCAGCGTAATCCTTTCTTATGAAGGTTCTTTAATCATTTATCAACGAGTACACGTGTCTTATCACGGATTTCTTATTTTTCACTTGACCTAAATGTATACAAGCGGAAATTTTTTGTGACGACTGCAAAACTTTGAGTACGACAGATCCTTGTTACATTCTTGAAGACGTTGCGGTTCTGTCAAATGAGCCTTCAAGTCTCATTAGTGAAATTTCAATGACAATAACAAGGAACTAATTCTCTTGATTCGAGTAGGAAGTCTTGACACACCATCACCTGACAGGATGTTTCGATGTTCAATTGAACGCGTACTACAACCGAAAGATAGACTTCAAACTCCGTACCGAATGCACTACTCGAGTGCGACTGAATTTAAAATTGTTTTGCAACTGACCGAAAAGTTTCAAGTCAAGCAACAGAGCCGCATTTCTCGACCCCTAATGAACCGGATGCATGCTGTGTAACGACTTAAACATCCCCCTTGAAAAAGATCCCCTTAAAAAGCTGCTTCACATTTCTCATAAACTCTCGAATCAACCCCTTAGTTGTGGCGCAGATAAGCTTCAATCTGACAATCTGCGCAGGAATCAGGTGGAACTGGCCGCCATGTTATGTTCATAGAAAACAAATTTTCGTTGCAAGTGTTATCAATCATATCAAATTCATGACTTCAGATTTGCTCTGTCCTCTGTACAACATATCCTCCTTAAACGTTTTGTGTCTATAACACTTTTTATACAAGAAACATACTGATGTGTGTATAGTGTTATACTGAAATTTCTTTGAGAATGTTCAAATGCCACTTGTTGCCTTCAACTTTGACTTTCGACATGCAAGGGGATTGGAATCCAAGATGATATGAACCCACACCAACTAACAGTGTTTCTATGAGGGTTGCTACAGAGTTCTTAGCATCACATTTGAAGATATCACAGTATGACTTAACGTGATAACAAAATCCATTCCTAGCAACTCACAAGGAGACAACCGACATTGAACTGTCTTACTTCAAAAACAAACTTTCAAAATGTCACTCTGAAAAGTTATCCCGAATTTCTGGAACTTTCTGACATATCTACATTTTCGTGTCCACTTCATAAACAGATACTACGGATCAAATTACAAATCCCTTGAGGATATCATTGAGGTTCCGAGCTATCAAATTATTTCATAAGAGAAAATTTCTGTTATTTTTGTTTTGCTTTTGAAAACTTTTGACTACCGAAACCCCGTTAATCAGTTTATCTCGTGTTTTTACAGTCCGTTACGCTTAAGAGATATAAATTTCAATCATTGCTTTAATTGCCACGCGTTGATCCGTTCCGAAATGTGCAAAAATCTGAAGTGTAAAAGGGATTATCTCTTAGAATTTAATCAGAAGCTATAGACTCTTATCATAAAACCTTGCAATGAATTAACGGATTATGCTGTAGAACATGAAACCTTGTAATCTCCAATTCCTCAAACGGGGAGTACATTTATCTCGAAACACGTTAGCTTGTTTGCTTAAAGCCAATCCAATAAATCTAGGTTTGGTTGAATTGATAGGAGAAACTTTAGGGCTAAATAATGTTTATAGCAAATAGATCATATTAATATCCTGACCAGATATAGGTTGTTTAATTGGGATAACTTTGCAAAAGATGTAATTGTTTATTGCGTTCTCAGAAATCAACAAATAACTTAGTTATTGTAAGTTCTGTTTGAATTTATTTTTCGTTCCTTGAATTTCTTCGCTAAATATTTTTAGACTTCTTACAATTATTGATATTCCCTGAAGATAAGAAACGTTACATTTCAAAATTAAAGTCACAATTGAAAATTTTGCAAACTGTCAAAGAAGTTATTATGAAAATCAAAACCCTATAGCCACTCAGATGTTCCCATTCTGTCACGTCACTTCTTGAATTTGCTCTTGTGTTACAATTTCAAATCCTGGAAATTTTCCAAGTTTCTTCTTCCAATGTTACATTCAAGAGATACATTTTTAGAAATGTTTGGATTAATGTACTTAATCTCACTTTTCATACGTTACGTCAAACCAACAGTAAGTACAAAAATAATAAAATTTCGATTTTATTTCATACTCTTGTTGTGATACAAGAAACACCCCTTGTCTGCGAATATCTGCGAATATCCAAAATGAAACCACACCGAGAATTCCCAAAGGCCCTTAAATGTCTTATAAATAGGGTTAACCTCTCCCGAATAGCTCCCGAACCCCGTATATAAACCATTAAACAAACCCCAAGGGAAACAACCCGGACCTGTATCACCAGGTCTGAATGACCAACTGACCCAATTCTACGGGAGGCGCTGCACGAATTTTCGACGCAACGATCAACGGGAGGCGCCGCACGAATTTTCGACGCAACGATCAACGGGAGGCGCTGCATGGATATTCGACGCGACGAGCAACAATGGAAAATGAAATTGGAGACATCGGAATACAGCAAAAACATCAGGGACTTAGATAAGGGAACTCGACACTCTCAACAATTGAAGGTGAATGGCCATGAAGACATCGGAATGCAGCGAAAACAACTTGGAAATCGACACTGTCAATTGAAGGTGAATGGCCCTGAAGATTGCAACGAAAACAACATGGGATAGTGACCCGCAATGCACTGCACAAACACGACAATGCAAATGGAAACATCTTTGTAGGCGAATGACCCGATGGGAACACGAAAACATATTCGAACAGGTCAATAATCGAGCTGACGGGACAGATTGAGGAATTCGCGGGCAAAGCAAATTGGGGACCAACAACAGGTAGGGGCAATGCTAGCCTCAGCGGAAAAACCAAATAAAATAGCCCGAAAAGGCCACAGAGGGCCAGTTGACGACCCTGATCCGTGGAAGACAGTAGACGAGGTATAACCACCGGAAAGAAGACGCTGCCCGAGGCATTGCAGACATCATACACATCGAAGGATCCGAAGACACCAGAATCCGAAGACAGCACCAGTAGAAGTAGAAGACACGAGAAGACCTGGGAGGAGTTGGACGCTGAAGACATCGCTCCGGAAGACAACAGTTCCTGAAAACATCACCTGAAGACCTGTAAGCAGCTTGACGCAAAATAATAAATAAAAAAAAAAAGAGTGGACAGGTTTCCGACCTAACACTTAACGCTCAAACCGGCTCTTGGGCTGGGGGGCAAGTCTAATCCGACGTATCGAACTCAAACCTGAATGAAGGGGTCTACATTAGAAGAGGCGCTCAAGGATCCCAGGGCTGGACCGCGACCAATTTCATTGGACGAGTATCGACGACGGAACTCAACGCATCGTGAAGTGGACGAGACCCCAGAACGACCCCAGAAGAAGACGAAGACCGGCGTGGAGGCTCGATTTCGTCGGGAAATTAAAGAAGCGATTAGGGACTGGGTTTTAGCCCCCAACCAAGAGGCGCGCATATCCGCGAGTAGGAAGATCGACCAACTGAAGCAGAACCGGCGGAATTATAGGATTCAGAAGAAGAACCAGAAGAGAATGACCCACAAAAAGTAAAAAGAAACGATAAATGTAAAATGTATTAACCTAAATAACTAAATAAAAGTAAAACATATTGTCAGTTACATATTTTGAATTTACTCCCCTTGGTCACCCACGTTCGCTCCGGAAGAAGAAAAATACATAACATTTTTGGCGCAGCCGCACACACGAACCCGCACCACACAAAAGGGCCATAGTACAAAATTAAAAACATAAAGAGAAGAGCAAATATAAAGAAATAAAGTTCAAAACGAGAGAGGAGAAAAATATTCGTAAAAGAGATTTGGGGTAGATATATGGCAACATCTACACCAAAACTACCACTGAACAAAAGACTCGAAAGTCTAATAGAGAAAATAGACTCCTTCACATTCGAAAATCCAGAACCTGAATTCTCAACCACTCAAGACAGCGGTAACGACGAAGTGTTCACCGTAAACAGGGAAGTGAACCCACTAGACCCATCAACCAATAACGATCAAACCTTGGAAATAAATAATAGTGAACAACCATATATGCAAGAAGCCCAATCAGACCAGGAGGAAGAAACATCGAGTGCAAAACAAACACCAGGAACCAGCAAGAGTGTGCACGAACCAACCCAAACAGAAAAACAGGAAAACCAAGAAACGAGTGAGACACCCAGAATAGATCCCTTAGAAACGGTGCAACTTAGAAGCGGGAAAAGATACAACAGACTTATTTCTGACAGTGATCAAGTAACCACCAAAAGCCCAAGTACAGACAATCACCTTAAGAATAATACAACAACAAATAAAATGGCGAACATCACATTAGTCAATAGTATGTTATCCAACAATGTTCCCATATTATCAGGGGAGGATAGTCCACGAAGAGAAAATGAATTGAGTGAATTCATAAACTGTGCTCGATTAGCTTATGAAACACTCACTGAAATACCCGATAGAACCCTGTTTGTAAAGCTCCTACCCACACGTTTAAGAGGAAGAGCTTTAGAAGCTGTCCAATCAGGCACAAGAGACACGCTGGAAGACATTACAAATACACTGAGGTCGAACTTAGCCCAAGGTACACCGTACATAACATTAAACAACCAGCTACGCAATGTACGACAGTTACCTACAGAGACCTTATATGGCTACTTCAATCGTGTAAAGTCCCTAATTAATGCATGTAAGTCTGCTGCAGAAATACAGTACGCAGATGGAGGAGAAGGACTAAGGACAGAAATAGAGGAGGTAGGGCTCCATTGCTTGAAGATAGGTATCATAAACGCGAACCATAAGTTCTACCTATTACAAGATCCTGATAATTCCTTAGAGGCGTTAGGAAAGAAAATCTTAAGACTGGAGCAAACGGAGCAGTACATGCAACAGGGAACAACCTATCAGTACGACCACACAAATCCAACGTCAATATCAGAACAAAATATAGACAGACATACAAACCTCCAACAACAAGACTACCAACCCACAAACAACAGAGGAAGATGGGACCAGCCGTATGAACGCAACAGGAGCAATTACCAAAACCAAAATAGACAGTCATTTAACTCAAGGGATCCGCCAACACCACGCAACACGGCAAATTACAGCACGCCCCGCGACAGACCGGAACGACGCCGGTGCCATTTTTGCAATAGAATAGGACATATCATGTCAGAGTGTCGAACTAGACAAATGACTCCGTTTTGTTCCGTATGCAAAACTTACGGGCATACCAATCAGAATTGCTCTCAAAACAGACACCCTACATCACAAAACCAGGGGAATAGGGGCGCACAACATCAAAGGCAAGTAAACCAGACAACAACAAGTAGGGGCACAAATGAATGTCAATTTTGCCTGGCCGCCGATCACTCAGAGGATAGATGTTTCCTACGGGAAAGATGGGAAAGGAGGCAAATGGAAGAGAAAATTAAGCACTCGGAAAACTCCGTAGAGGCGACCGAACGCACCTCGAGTCGTCAATAGAAGACAATAACAAATGGTGCGACTCATCAACGACGCTACCAATAGTAAAACTGCCAATAGATATAGTCAAAAACAAAGATGCGAAATTCATAATAGATACGGGATCGGAGATAAGTCTCATAAAGGAGCAAGAAATAAAAACCCAAATGTTAAGCAGCATAAATAAAGAAGAAAAAGTTACACTCAACACGATATCTGGTGAAATACTTTCAGAAGGCAAAATAGCAGGGAGAATAGAACTAAACCAAATATACCCCTGTGAATTCCAGGTGATACAAAAAATAAGCACCCAAGATATAGCGGGAATAATAGGAAACGACTTCGTTTCCAAACATTGCAACGTCGAAGGTCCAACTAAAACACTGGTATTTCCATCGAGCAACGAAAGGGAAGTAATTAAAATTCCGTTTGAACACTCGCAAAGCCCCCAAAACAGTGAACATATGCGTTTCGTTGACGTAATAGAAAAGGACGAAAAGAATGGCCAACGTGAAACCTCCATCGAAGATAAACACGTTAATGACCGCGGCTCGCAAACTGCGGAGTGTATCGAAGTCTCGCACATGGAGGCCAACAACGGACAGGACAAAGTCTTATTACCGTCAACCGAAGACACAGAAGCACTAGAGGATTTAGCAGTATTCTTCAAGGTGGAACCACAACACCAACAAGCGTCCGTCGCGCGGACACTTGACCCCACCACCACGAGCGGAAGTCATGAACAAATCAACCATCGCCTAGATACGCGGAACTCGCACGTTCCGTTAGGGGATGGCATGACCCTAGGAGAAAATAACTATCACCTAGATACGTGGAACTCGCACGTTCCGCTAGGTGAAGGAAAGACACTAGGGGAACAAAACTACCACCTAGATAAATGGAACTCGCACGTTCCGTTAGGTGAGGGCATGACTCTAGGAGAAAATAATTACCACCTGGATATGTGGGACTCGCACGTCCCACTAGGTGAAGAAAATGCAGTAAGGGAACACAATCATCACCTAGATCTCCGGAACTCGCATGTTACGGTAGGTGATTGCACCCCAGACCAGCAACAAGAGCTTGGCAAAGGAAATAATCAGTTAGGATACGAGAGGGAACAGATAGAAATAGTGGAACAAAGATCCATTAAAATTGAACCTAGAACGGTGAAAGTTATAGAGTTGACAGTCCAGATCAAAGGGGAATATATAGTCAAAGGTACAGAGCTCGAACAAGGAGTTTATGTAAGCAACGCTCTCGTTCTACCTATAGAAGGAAAAGTGAAGATAAGCATATTGAATGTCAATAATTACGAAGTTACACTAAAGGAACTAGCATTAACTATGGAAGATATTAACGAATTTAATATGGAGCCGGCAGTCGAAAATACGTATGAAATCAAGGAAAACTATGGTATACTGAAAGACACCACAACTAAGGAAACAAGATTGGAAGAAATAATGAAGATAGTAAATATAGGGGAAGAATTGAATAAAGAGGAGGAAGAAGCAATAACCGAGACTATTAAGGAGTTCCAGGACGTATTTCATTTACCTGGGGAAAAACTGAGTTACACGACGAGCGTAAATCACGAGATACGAACAAAAGAGGATCAACCCCCAATTAAATGCAAAATGTACCGGTTACCAGAAACACAAAAACAAGTCATCACGGAAGAAATAAACCGGTTATTAAAAGATGATATCGTTGAGCCCAGCTGGAGTCAGTGGAACGCCCCACTGTTGGTAGTTCCCAAAAAACCTGGACCTGACGGCCAGAAACGCTGGAGAATAGTAGTGGACTATCGAAAATTGAACGAAGTAACAGAAGGCGACTCTTACCCTCTCCCCAGGATAGAAGATATCCTAGACCAGCTAGGGAACTCGCGCTACTTTTCGGTCCTTGATCTCGCTAGTGGTTATCACCAGATAGCCATGAAAACGGAAGATCGAGATAAAACGGCATTTAGTACACCCTATGGTCATTATGCGTTCAAGAGAATGCCATTTGGGCTAAAAGGGGCACCAGCGACGTTCCAACGATTAATGAACCATGTGTTAACCGGATTGCAGGGGTTGCATTGCTTCGTGTACTTAGACGACATTGTAATATATGGAAAAAACCTCGTGGATCATCAAAGGAAATTACGATCCATTATGGAAAGACTAAGGGTACATCAACTAAAACTAAATGCAGAAAAATGCAATTTCTTGAAAAGAGAAATAGTGTATCTGGGACATAAATGTGGTACCGAAGGTGTGGCACCGGACCCGAGTTTAGTTAAAAGCGTAAGAGAATTTCCGACTCCGAAAACAATCCGACAGGTACAATCGTTTCTCGGATTGGCCAATTATTATAGGAAATTTATAGAAGGATTCTCGAAAATCGCAGCACCCATCAACAAACTGCTGCGCAAAGATGAGAAATTTATCTGGGATGAGAGCTGCAGTAAGGCCTTCCAAACGTTAAAAGACAAATTAATTTCACCACCGGTACTAAGATACCCAAACTTCGACGAACCTTTTAAACTTTACACGGATGCTAGTGGAGAGGCATTGGGAGCGGTACTAGCACAAGGGCCACATAATGAAGAAAAGCCAATCGCCTATGCCAGCCGAACCCTTAATTCAGCTGAGCGGAATTACTCAACCATTGAAAGGGAGCTACTAGCAATTGTTTGGGCAGTAAAGAACTACAGGAGCTATTTGTATGGAAGACCTTTCACGGTTTTCACGGACCACAAACCATTAAAGGGTGCGGTAAGAATCAAGGATCCAACCAGTCGGATATTGCGACTCTGGCACAAGTTGTCCGATTATACTTTCGACATTCAGTATAAAGAGGGAAGGAAAAACAATAACGCCGACGCGCTAAGCAGAATACCCTATGACGTTATGGCGATAACGCGTCAAAAAGCTAAGGAACTAGAAGCCAGAGAAAACAATGCAGACCCAGTATCTGTAGGGGAACCACCACCAGAGGCAAACAAAGACAAACACATCGAGCCCGAAGAACGAGAAGCCCCAGAAAATAGCCAGGTACACCCTAAAAGAGTATTGACAGATCCCCAAGACATTAAGACCATCTTATCAGACTGCCACGATGCGCCACTAGGCGGACACCAAGGGGTGTATAAAACATATCATCGCTTGAAACGGGAGTACTACTGGAAAGGGATGTTGAGGGATATAACTAAGTATATAAAACGATGCAAAAAATGCCAAATAAACAAACGCACGAAAGAACACAAGGAACCCATGGTACTGACAGATACTGCGAATCTTCCTTTCGATAAAGTCTATATGGATATCGTCGGTCCCCTACCAGAAACAATCAAGGGAAACAAATACATACTCAGTTTCGAAGACGACCTAACTAGGTTCATGGATGTGGTACCATTGGAAAACATGGAAGCCAAATCGGTAGCGCAGGCATTCGTGGATGAAATAATAAGTCGGTATAGAATCCCAAAAAAGTTGGTCACGGACCAGGGAGCAAATTTTACTTCAGAGGTGTTCCGACAAGTATGCAAGTTATTAAAAATTCAAAAAATAGAAACGACCCCGTACCATCCACAAGCAAATGGAACCTTGGAAAGATCCCACAGACCTCTGGCGGACTACTTACGAAATTTTGTGGACGATAATCAAACCAATTGGGACGAACACCTTCGAGCAGCAATGTTCGTACGGAACAATAGTACCCATACAACAACGAAGCTCACACCCATGGACTGCTTATACGGGTTCTCGGCACCTCTCCCAAATAATTTACGCAAAGAACCACAACCTGTATACGACCATGAAAATTATTATCTCAAACTCCGGAATAAACTCCAGAAAGCTTACCAGATCGCAAGACGCAATATACAGGAGAGTAAGCTACATGCCAAAGAATACTACGACCAAAAAACGTGCCCGATAAAACTACATGTGGGTGACCAAGTACTTCTACGAAATGGGGCTAGGAAGAATAAACTAGCTCAATATTGGTTAGGTCCTTTTAAGGTAGTTTCACTGAATAGTCCAGTGAACACTACGATCCAAATAGGAAATAAGAAAAGAAGATTCCATAACAACCGCCATAAGCTGTTCTACTAATAACTTCTCTATTTAGGGCACCCTTCCATCGCGACATCATGTTACTAATGGGAATCCTATACATCATCAACATAATACCGACTACAACCAGCGATACGGTCGACGCACCAAAACCTTCCATAAAAATTCACACTCTTGCCGGACAAGGAATAGTATTTGAACCAATCGGCGTGGCGAAAACTTACCACGATTATTGGACAATTGTAACTCGAATTAACACGCCACAATGGGAATTACAGTTACAGTACATCGAAAAAAGCAGACAAGCCTTCGAACAACTATGTAAGGGTATGGAAGAAGAATTATGCGACAACTGGAACTCTACACTCCGGCAGAGGACGAAGCAGATAGAGGAACTCATCCAGAAAGTGGAACTAACCACCAAAACCCACAACAGAATCAAAAGGGGTTTGATAAATCTGGGAGGCAGGATATTGAATAAGCTGTTCGGAACAATGGACGACGAGGATTCCACGCAAATCCACGAGAAACTCGACGAGCTCGAAAACACTAACACACAAACCTTCCAATTGGCCAAACAACAAATTACTATCATGCACAGCACACTTAAAACGGCTAATGAAACGAACAGAGCAATGGTCGAACGGTACAATCAATTGGTCCGGAAACTCAACCAAATTAATGAGGGAAGACAGGACGAACTCCACCGATATACAACAAATCTACACCAAATGCAATTACGGGAAGCTATAAGTGAAATTATGCCCGTAATAGTAGAGGAACTACTGCAAATTTATCTTGACACCACCGACATGTTTATAATGATGGAGGCAACAAACAGGAGAGAGTTGAGTCCACTACTGCTCCCCTCACATCAATTCCAAAAACTATACGCTAATGTGACAAAATCGCATTACGGGAAGGAGACTATCATGGACTTTCCGACACTACAGAAAATAGCCAAGGTAGACTGCGAAGCCTACAAAAACAGCCTGCTGGTACGAATACGAATTCCCTTAGCTGACACTCAACTGTACACCATAAACCGAGTATACACCACACCAGTCGCAACGAATAACAACACCTATTTCATATATGAACTTAAAGCAGCATACTTCTTAAATACCAGTCGGTCACAGCTGAATTTCGGTATGAGTGAATGGGACTACCGATTCCAGTGTACAAACCTGAATGATACGCACACCCTATGCCACAGAAATCACCCCATCTCAGTAACACCCACAAGAACAGAATGCCTAAAAGAATTGTTTAAGGGTATCAATGGCAAAATTGGGAGCTGCTCGTTTCGAGTGTTAAGGCAAGCTCATAACGTTATCGTGCCTATGCATAGGGACAACGCTTGGCTATTTTGGCTTCACCAAGCCACACCACTCATAGCACAATGCGAAAACACGGAACACACTAGAGAAATATCCGGACTCGGCATAGCAGTACTCCTGGAAAAGTGCACCTACCACCTAGCTGGATACATACTCCCGTACAAAATTGATGAACGGTACAATATGCCTATCCAACCAACCCCATCAACCAATGCTATACCCCACATTAATTTCTCCCGTTATCAAAATACTCAATCAAAGAACAACACTAGGAAGGAAATCGAAATAATCCAACCAATGGTATTCAATGACCACTTTAGGGAACAAAGTGACGCCGTAAAAGACTTAGAAGCTGAAATCATAAAAGAAGAGGAAACGAGGCATGCCCGAATACAGATGCACATCACTACCACCATATCAGGATGCATCCTAATCATTATAATAACAGTAATCGGTATCAGGACATTCAGAGTCTGCCTACGCCGAAAACAAAATGCAGGAACCGTCAGAACCAAACGCGCGTCCGACATAAATATCATCCCAGTCCCGATCAGCATACCACGAAGGCAACAACTATTGAGAACCGAACGAGCCTCTACGACCGACCAGCGCACTCTTTAAAAAAAAAAAAAAAAAAAAAAAAAAAAATATATATAATAATATTCATAATGATAAAAATCAATAGACAAAACTGAGATATAAGACAGAAAGTAAAACCATAACCAAAATAACATAACCAAATAAGAACCTACCAGCAAAATCAACCACCTACTTTCCATCAACAGGATACCCGCAAAAATGGATGCCAGGAGAGATAGTTTAACCCAGGCCGACCTAGACGACATCCTGGAAGAAACAGCAGAATGGATAAAAGAACTAGGTATTGACCAACCGGACGAGGAGACCAACGAACCTACGGCCACGCGAAATGAGGACCCTGAAGAGGAGAGGTCCAACGCTCTACTTGATCAACTAGCAAGGGACCTCCAAGCGCTACAAATCAGCAAAGCCCGAAAACGAAAGCAGAACGCAGAAGAGGAACCGGAATGGGAACCAGAGCCACCCTACATTATGCAGAAGGAAGGACCACCTATCCTTCTGCACCCAGCATTTTTCAAATTTCAATACCCCCCTCAACCCAAAAACAAACCAATGCCGAACAGACGTCCACAAAACGAGATAAGCCGACCCAACTTCAACGGCATCCTGAACACCAAAAGGAAGAACACAAATAAAACTAATTAAATTGTAATGAAGCCAATAAAGAAACTATACCAAACACACATAACCGTTTCTAGACACAAAAAAAAAAAAAAAAAAAAAAAAAAAAAATGGTGGGGGAACTATTCTAAAGGAGGGAGGAGTGTTGTGATACAAGAAACACCCCTTGTCTGCGAATATCTGCGAATATCCAAAATGAAACCACACCGAGAATTCCCAAAGGCCCTTAAATGTCTTATAAATAGGGTTAACCTCTCCCGAATAGCTCCCGAACCCCGTATATAAACCATTAAACAAACCCCAAGGGAAACAACCCGGACCTGTATCACCAGGTCTGAATGACCAACTGACCCAATTCTACGGGAGGCGCTGCACGAGTTTTCGACGCAACGATCAACGGGAGGCGCCGCACGAATTTTCGACGCAACGATCAACGGGAGGCGCTGCATGGATATTCGACGCGACGAGCAACAATGGAAAATGAAATTGGAGACATCGGAATGCAGCAAAAACATCAGGGACTTAGATAAGGGAACTCGACACTCTCAACAATTGAAGGTGAATGGCCATGAAGACATCGGAATGCAGCGAAAACAACTTGGAAATCGACACTGTCAATTGAAGGTGAATGGCCCTGAAGATTGCAACGAAAACAACATGGGATAGTGACCCGCAATGCACTGCACAAACACGACAATGCAAATGGAAACATCTTTGTAGGCGAATGACCCGATGGGAACACGAAAACATATTCGAACAGGTCAATAATCGAGCTGACGGGACAGATTGAGGAATTCGCGGGCAAAGCAAATTGGGGACCAACAACAGGTAGGGGCAATGCTAGCCTCAGCGGAAAAACCAAATAAAATAGCCCGAAAAGGCCACAGAGGGCCAGTTGACGACCCTGATCCGTGGAAGACAGTAGACGAGGTATAACCACCGGAAAGAAGACGCTGCCCGAGGCATTGCAGACATCATACACATCGAAGGATCCGAAGACACCAGAATCCGAAGACAGCACCAGTAGAAGTAGAAGACACGAGAAGACCTGGGAGGAGTTGGACGCTGAAGACATCGCTCCGGAAGACAACAGTTCCTGAAAACATCACCTGAAGACCTGTAAGCAGCTTGACGCAAAATAATAAATAAAAAAAAAAAGAGTGGACAGGTTTCCGACCTAACACTTAACGCTCAAACCGGCTCTTGGGCTGGGGGGCAAGTCTAATCCGACGTATCGAACTCAAACCTGAATGAAGGGGTCTACATTAGAAGAGGCGCTCAAGGATCCCAGGGCTGGACCGCGACCAATTTCATTGGACGAGTATCGACGACGGAACTCAACGCATCGTGAAGTGGACGAGACCCCAGAACGACCCCAGAAGAAGACGAAGACCGGCGTGGAGGCTCGATTTCGTCGGGAAATTAAAGAAGCGATTAGGGACTGGGTTTTAGCCCCCAACCAAGAGGCGCGCATATCCGCGAGTAGGAAGATCGACCAACTGAAGCAGAACCGGCGGAATTATAGGATTCAGAAGAAGAACCAGAAGAGAATGACCCACAAAAAGTAAAAAGAAACGATAAATGTAAAATGTATTAACCTAAATAACTAAATAAAAGTAAAACATATTGTCAGTTACATATTTTGAATTTACTCCCCTTGGTCACCCACGTTCGCTCCGGAAGAAGAAAAATACATAACACTCTATTGCCTGGCGAAGTGATGTCCGTTGCGGATGTCATGAAATCTAGTCAAATGTATATAAAATTAATTTAGGAAATATTATCACTAAAAGCTTTGGATTTACAATTCTTTGGGTATATACGTAATTCGTAAATTATAATATTTGGAAACAGTAAATACTCATTCTCAGAAACATCGCTTTATCATAAATTCAGTATTAGATAATGAATCAAACGGTAAGCTTATCAGAGCTAAACCAATATGATATTTGACTATAAATATGAAATCAACTGTCCATATTTGTTATACACATGTTGATGCAAATGAAAACATGTTTGTTCTATACATATATGTAACGAAAATCAATAGTTGCATGTAACAGAGGATATTATTAAATTTCCAAGGACTAAACAATTTCTAACTATATTCCATAATAGTTAAATTATATTGACTAATCAAATCGTAACCTTTTCAGTTATCGATCAAACAAACCAGGATAAAAATTAATTCCTATTTTTGAAGTGGGATTAAAACCATATTCCTGACTTTTGCGGTTTCACATTTCAAATTCACGTGGAAGGTTCACTCTTGTCTCCTTGTTCATGATGTAATTACTAATTATATTCAAATTACAATATCAAGTCATTGAAATCAAGTGCAACTACTCAAATTACTAATCGACTGCCGTTTGCAATCCAATGCACATTGAATGAAATGTAAATGCAATTAAAATTGAATTGAATCCAATGGTTGAACACATTAAATGGTTGATTGATATGACACGATTGTGTACGTTCGGTATCATAAATCATCTTTGATTCCCTCTAGTAAAATGTGGCTGGCTTTTATATGTTTTATGAATAATTCAACAATGTTTGAATTTGGTAAGGTACAGTTTATTTTATAGAACAAAATTCAATAAATTAAGATTAATTGAAAACTCAATTACTTACTTTGACTGTTTTTATGGACAAAAATCAAAGATCTTTTGGACAATGTTTGCATGCCAAGAAGTTAAATTTACATAAAAACTCACAAAAGTATTTACTCAAAGTCTATAGACTCCTAAGTATCCTGTTCCTCTTCTATGTACCAATGTATAATACAACACAGTGCATCTCCAAAATTTTTAAAGTTCGTAATATTCATAATGACCATCAAAAACGGATAATATCTAGAACGGAAACTTTACAAAACTTTTCTCATTTTCTTATCATCATGACTTGGGTCTAGCAATTCTTCTAATGAATTCCCAACAATCAATTCGTCGTTCCTCAGAATAACTCCAGTCAACTTTGACAATTATCTGTTGTGTTAACAACTTAAATAAATTGTTTGAACACTCTAAACACTTGGATTTTTCTTGGTAAAACGTCTAGGGCTCATCCTAAAAACTTTTGAGATATATATTGATTCCAAGGAAATTTATTAAAGATAACACGAATTTAAATTGAAAGCAAATTGAAATTTCATTTAACAAATGAATGCAAAACAAATGACTAAGACAGTTTAAATGGAATGTTTGGTTTAATGAAGCATTGTCGTAGACTCGTGAAATGTGAAATACTTATTGATACTACACATATGTTTGAACAAATATGACAAAAAAACAAGAATTTCCTAATTTTTGTATTACAACTTAATTCAAACAATAAGATCAAATCCACGTAATATATTTTACTTGAAGCTTAATTACGTCAACAATACATCAGTAAAAAGGACAGTTTACTATTTAATCTCGAATACCACACACGTTTGCAGCAAAGCAAACATTAAAGCAAACAAAAGCTTATCCTCTTTTAGATGTAATTTGTGTAAAGTTTGTCAAACACGCCATGCCAGAGTCAAATAAAATGCAAATATATAAAGTCCAACAGGAAAAACTTTTCTTCAACTTCTTTTTTTCTCAGAATGGGAACATGTGCAGGATGTGCCTTCTATCTTGGTCAACCACTACATTTTACTAGGACATCAAAGACGTTTTCTTATACCTCCTCTTTTGAGTGGAATTTAAAAGTGTTACGATTTGCATAGGATACGTCCTGTACCTTGTTGAACGTATGAAGGTACATTATCTCTGTTACGACACATATGGGAAATTGTTATCCTGCGTTCCAAAATTTTTCCAAAGGATATTTTATATTACCTTACTTTAATGCTTTGAAAATGATGACTTGAATTTTACTTTTACCTTAAATTTAGATACAAACAATAGATCAATATTAAGTGACTTCACGAACCTAGGTCACTATGAATTATCTAAAGTACTGAACCATATCCAATCACGTGTTATGGGTACGAGTTTATAAATCTTCTCATTTAGTCCTTTTAGTATGGTTCCATTGGGAAAACGAACATTACAACTTGGTGTATAAATCTTTACTTCAACGTATTGCAAAAGTTAATTTTTGATTTATCACCAATTCCTGACTAAAATGCAGAACTTTTGCAATAAATAAACCTTGACATACTATTTTCACAAATTGTTGTTACTCTCATAGTTTTGCAGACCAAACAATTATCTGATGGATTTAGACAACTATTATCCAGCTTTAGTTTTAACAAACCGCAGTTACTAAACTTATCCAATTATTTACCTTCCAATTGATAAAAGGAGCTTATATCTACGTGAGACCAGCTCATTAGTAAATTTAACTTCAGCTATGTGAATCTGGAGCCAGACATCTTTAATTCGTTTTGGGTTAATGTAATATAGTTTTTCCCTGTGACTGTACTCATCTTATATCAGAAATATTCTATTGTCGATAAACCCATCGAAGTGAACCCAACAATATGTATAATGGTTCGAACATGATCCATTTTCCTCTTTGTAATATGATACATATACGTTAGCAAAAAGCTTAAAAAGTGTTTTTTGATATCATGATTTTACACAGAAAGTGCCTGAAAGAATGAATAACTAGGATAAAGCGGATAGTCGGATATTGCGCCAACGACAAACAGGGAATTGAAATTCAACTTGTTGGGAGTATACATCATCAGCATGAGTCTCGTGTACTTAGTACAAAAAATCCAGTATCCAGTATCCTCTTACCGTTGTCGGAATAGGGTTAAGGTAACGATGAACGAGTGTAACATAATTTCGAAAAATATGCGACGGGAAATATTTTTTTATTGCAGAAACACGGTACACCTTCATTATTTCCAGGAAGTAAGGATAGCTCTTTATTAAAAAAAAAGAGTTATGTAATCACAGGACCTTAGATGCCTTTATGCATTTTGACTTCTATATCTTACTTTATATAATAACCTACAAATAAATTCATGTAACACAAGCAAAGTAAATTAGGAAGTCTGGTAAAGGTTTACTTATTTAAGGATGTCCTTTTTACTTATTGAAGATATCCTTTTGCTAATGAAAATTACCATTGTAGAAAAAGTTCAACAAGATTTCAACAAGGGTGGATGAACATTTATCCCGTAAAAGATTCCACTCCTGGATTTCAAAATGCATTTCCTTGTCATAATCTCAGATTTGTATCTAGACACATCCCAAACTTTGCACAAAATTTTCACCAGTTCTTGTGTGGTTCAACTGACTCTGACATGTACGATGATATTGAAAAACCTGCAAGTGTATAGCCACATTCGTATCAGGAGTTCCGAGGGTATATTTGAATAACATGTTTTAGACATATTGTCGGAAAGAGGTTAGCTGTGATAAAACTTTTCACAATGACATTAAAACTTTTAATTAAACTGTGGAAACTGGCTCATTGTAGAGATTTTGTCGACTTAACTTGTAGAATTATATCAGACATACTTTGTTTTTGTGAATGAATTAGACCAAAGTCTGCAAGTAGAGAGGGAGTAGATGAATTAATTTAAACAATTTCCTATGTCATTTTCGCAATTTCCCACGTTTTCATAATTTTCGTGCATTAAACTAAGTGGACGGAAAATTAATGGAAATTATTATGTTTTGAAATTTGTTATCCTCATACTTGGCACAACAAGTTGAGCAATTTACGTTACTTTCACATTACAATTAAAGGTTTTGTAAAGAATGTTAAGATATATTATATCTGTATCTTCTTAAATGAGATGATTTCATTTTCTCTTCTAAAAATTACAAGACATTTATCATATAAAAGTCAAAAGAAATTATTAGAAGTAATTCTAATCAACCTTTTTATACTGTAGTCTTCATAGTACTAAGGAACATGTCATTTGGAAATTTCTATAAACCTCATTTAGGGGATTATTTTTCACAACGTGGTGCTGAATACAATGGGGAAGTTTCATGAAATTTCAGCGTACTCTCGAGCTTTTGGAGAATTTAGTTAAAACAAACACTCAGCGTTGTAAAAATTGCCTTTTGCTAATACCTAGACCTTTTATTTATCAATAAAGCTAATTTCTTTACAAAGAAGTTAGAGATAATGTAGTAAATCTATGGAAGTAATTCTTGTTAATCTTTTTTGTTTTATTTGATTCTATCTTTTCACTTCTACACTCTTGAATTTGAATAGTAGAAAAGAATAAAATAACAACATGCAACACTGTAAACAAATTATTATGCAAAGAAAAACTCAAATTTACCGAAGGTATGAACAATCAAAAGCTTTTATTCTACTGTAGAAAAAATGACGTAGAAAACGACTTTTTTCTATGTCAAGTGACAACTTCAACTATAATGAATTAAAATAATGAAAGAAGACAATTGCAAATGACCACTAATGAAGGCAGCTAGCACTAAAGCTTTACAAGTTCCAGAGATTCATCTGTAAGTGAAAACTTTTTAATTAATCAAAATTATTTTTTCTGAAGTGGAAAATGTTGAAAAGTCTGAACAGAACTACTGGACAGAAAGTAGCTTTTTAAAAAATTTTTATACATTTTCTGAAAAAAAGGAAATTTCATTGTAATTTTTTTCACTTCATCGTAATGAAAACAATTAGAGTCTATTCGAATTGCACTTGGTTTGTTCTTTGAAAGGTTTCTGTATTTCTAGTGTAGCCTGAATGGAGCCTTGGCAAAGGATGTCAAACTTATCTTTTCACTGCAGTTAGGATAATCAAACAAAGTACTATTTGACTTGTAATGTTTTTATATAAAAGAACTTTCATGAAACACTTTTTCGTGTTTTTGATTGAGTGAATATTTTGAAAGAGACAAGGGCATTCTTTCTAAAGTAAAGCGTCCGTTTTCCCGAATGTGCATGACGAGAGCGTATAGTTGAAATTTTTATCCTATTATTTTCATTCGTTATTTCTGCTGTTCTTGTACAATGCAGGTTTATCTACATTTTGATGAAATTTTACATGTACCACATTCGAAGAACCTTTCACAAAACATATTTTATTATAATTGTAAGTCAACAAGACGTTTCGTTGTGAAGCCTTCTCAAACATCAATCAAACAAATTCTTCAGAATTTCGGCATTAAGATATCCACAATTACCCTAAGTAAAATACTTCAAATCATTTACAAGTTGTGAACAAAATAAACCTTTGAATTTGGTGAGGAATGTCAATAATCCCCTTTTATATAGTTTAAAAGAAAACTCTCTTATTGATTCTACGAAAGGTTTAAAGGTTAAAAGGATAGGTCTGAGATGAAGTCCATAAGATACATTTAATAAATAAAGGCACTGAATCGAATGCCTATCAACAACGATTGTGTTAATAAATTGAAGGTAATAATATTTGTAAAAATAAATTAATGTTTAATTCATCGTCAACAAGGAAATTCAAGCATTCGTGTGTAACCAAAATTGAAGGGCTATTCAATAGTGAAAATAAAATATAGCCATAAACATTTTATTCAAGATATTATGGCGATGTAATAAACTGCAATCAACTTTAGAGCCTTTTTACGACGCGAACATTAATGAAGAAGGTACACGTTGGCTCTAATATGAATAACCACATTTAAAGTTTTGTTCCCCTGCAAGTGATAGATATCATTAGTAGTGATGTAGTTCCAAGATGTTACCAAGCACACAGATAGACACAATCAACCTTGTCCACTTTGTTTACGTTGAATGAATAGCATCTCATTTGGATATGACGATATCCTTTCTAATTAATTTAGTTCCACCACACCACGTCGACATGGTGGAAAGAGCAACACTTTTGTACTGAATAGAAGACTCACGTTCTCAATGACAATAAAATTCAAATAATCCCACAAACTGTTCTAATATACGAACTAAGTTTTTTGCTACACACCAATACCCATCTTCGCGTCACTTAAGAAAATTGAATTAGATACAGGTAAGTGCAACAGGTATTGCAAATTGTTTTTCTGATAAACTTTATTGTACTCGTTTTATTGAATTTCTTTCACATTCGTGTTGTCCTGTTGGGACATCGTTAGCACTACTAGGAAGTATGTACATAGTTCGAACTTCATGAAATGTTTTGAGTTTAATTGGATTTATTGAAAATCACTGCGAAACGCTTTAAACTCTTAACATCTTACATTTAATGGTTTCTTCAAGTCCGTGAGTGTGTACAAAACCACAACATAAGCTTATATTGAAAAAGGATCTCTTTCAATTAGTGCACAATTCAACAACAGCTTCCAGTACAATTTTTATACGGAAGTATACGAAATCACAAAACGTACTTTATTATTGTTTATTTGTTATTTTACTTTTAAGATTCCGTGAACAAAATCATTTATTTTCTTGTTAACATTTCCAATAAAATTTGTTTCTCATCAAGGTAATTGTGATTTTTCCTCAAAATTTTTAAGAAATCACAAATTCAATTTTCAAAAAGAAAATATTGAAGAAAATTTCATTTTAATTGCAGAGTTTGTTTTGTCAAATATGAATTGCTAATTTCAAAAACATTTTAAATTATCAATGTAAATTCAATATAAACGTCATGATTTCAGCTTTCATTACTGAATAATTTGTATTTACACTATAATTGTCCTGAAAAGTCATTGGAAATACAGGATTTTCAAGAACCGAGTTATTGAAATAAATTGTTGAATAAGCAAAACATGCAGGAAATACCTGGAAGGAAACAGAGACCGGTAGTTTTCGGAAATTTAAATCAATACAGAATAAACACAAATTTTTTCCACGAATTCAGGACTTGTTTCTTTATTTTAAGACTAACCTTACGGATGCCAGTAGGTTAAACTTGAGTAAACAAACAAACTGCACCCACCGTTGAATCCATAGTAAATATATATTTATAAATTATGATGAATTTCAAACGTAATGGCCATAAATATGTGAATTAGTCCCTATTTTCACAGTAAAATAACTTTTGTGTATGTTTACCTTTAGATACCTCATCATTTTCCATTGAGTTTTATCACAAGAACAGCAGACATTTTTCACAGCAAACAATACTAAAATGTATGAATTATTCAAAGTAAATTATTGATCCCTATAGAAATAAAACTACAATTATTGGTCAATAATTTAAGCAAAAGCATTAATGAAATCCTTTAAAATACCAAAAGCCAGTTCAACGTGACATATCGTGCACTTTCAAAACATATATCCTAAATCCACAATGGATGCATTCATAAACCCACAGAATTAGTGCTAAATGTGTCCAATATTTCAACAGTTCAATGAACAAAACCGCAGTGTTAATGCAATTATCGTTGCATATGAACAAGTGCACCAGCATCAAATGTTTCAAATACAAAATGAGGGTTGAGTCTCAACACAAACCTTTTCTTTTAACACTAGTAACATAATGTTTTTTGGTCAATTTTAAGTTTTAATCATTTATCTTTAAAATTTTTCACTCGATATATTGTGGTATGTTAAACATGACCATTTCCTCAAGGCTACAGTTGTATTTATTTCTGTTAAACTGTTCTGTTCGTTATTCAGACACTCTCAACAGGAAAATTTGGTTCAACAATTTCCATTGTTCCATATTATCCAGGAGCATGTGTAACAGAACACAACCCAATTTGAAACAATGAGAATCTCTCAAGACACTACATGCACTTCAAGTAATAATAAAATTATCTCGAAGCATAGATAGAATATTTTCAACATTCCTGAAATTCTAATCAAATGAAATTCCTCGTTGGCAAGTCACGATTCCTTGGTAGAAATTAAGGACTTGCGTGTTTAATACAAATGCAATGACTTTGTGTAACTTCGTGCTGAAAATGCCTTTAAGAATTGAATGCAAATATTTTATTATGTCTACCAGTAATTACGTCCTGTAGCCTATACATATAAAATTTTCAAATACTTTCAACTACTTTATACACGTAGGTATACCTTAGGCCAAACGAACCTTTCTTCTGATAGTCCTTGACCATCCTAGCTGCGAAGACTTTGAGACACTTTGCGGAACTTTAATTCCATTAATAGCAATTTTGTTCTCATTTTCACTACCATCTGGTGTCCTTCTTCCCATCAGTGAAGTCTCGAAGGTTTCATTGAACTTATGTCGAGCTGCTCTAATGCAAATTGATTTCTCCATTATCTAGAATTATGGATGCAGACTTGATAGATTTTGTTTCTGGAAAATTTTAATATGTATCTCTATAATATAAATCATCTGTAATTGACAGAAATATTAGAACTCTGTCATCTATCTATGACAAGGAGCAATACATATTAAATACCAGCAATATCTAAATTTTTAAATTTTTTATTTTGTGCAAGTGCGAGTCATCACCTTCATCAAATTTAACAATGCATAAATGTCAGATATGTCCAATATATTTTCGCTTTTACGAAATTGTATCTTTCAATTTTATATAAACATTTATGAAAATTTTCACTGAGTATTATTATATATTATATTATATGTATCCAGGAGATTTATCCTCCTCATATAAAATGCTTTCGAATCATATAGTATCTACATACTTACATAAACCTTCCACTTATGTAACTACAAGTATATGTTCTGATTGTACAACCTAGAACTTAAACAAGAACCTTGTACTTACGTCAACGTACACAAACCTGATTATCTCGTTGCTTCTAGGAAAATTCAGGTTGCAAATTCACTTATGGGGCTTAAAGTTTCTTGTAGCAATTTAAGCCTCTAAAACGCTCATAATTCATTACTACTCAGTCCATGTAGATTTATTATGAAACTAGGCTTAGTGGCATTAATGTACATAGATAACTTTATTCATCTCTACGAATAAGTCGTACAAACCTTTCTTAACTCCAACTTTTGTTTGAAAATATCCTATAAGATCCGTGAGAGAAACATCGTAAATCTCAGCAAGGTATACAAAAATAATGGTTCGCCTCGTCAATCTTTTTTGGAAATTTGTGAAAGTTACAGATTTAGTACGTGCTATAAAAGGTTTTGTTTTAGTTTGATGTTTCGTACAGCACATGTAATATCTTCTTTGTGTTCGCATAAAAGCGTTACCCCTCATTTGGTAAAAGTCTCCTTTCTTGTAGTAATTGAAATTTGATCAACTCTAATTCACCAAGTGATTTGCTAAATCTAGAATGGATTATCTCTAAATTCGTTCAACCACGGCACAGTTTGATGTCAATTTTGGTAGTTCTTATAAGAGTTGGCTAATTTTTTCTGACAGGATTCCCGCACGGCACCGACAACTTGGTGTGGCTTAGTTAGGATTCACGAGTAACTTTGAACAAGATAACTTATATGAGTTGAAAGACCTAACAGAAAATTTATATCCTTTCACTTGCTGATGACCCACAACACATCAATTACTTCTGATTCAATCAGCCAACAGAAATCAAATAAAAATCTAAAATCAATCAGACAAACGTGAAAATGAAATCAATTTGGCCTCTCCACAAACCAATTAATTAATTTTTCAGACTTTCAATCTAACTTATCGTCGAAAAAATAAGGCAACATGGTAGAAAACGTTAATAGGTTAATCCATAATGAGGAGTAAAAGCGAAATTCTCCACCACACCTGGAATGATTAATGATTCTTTCTTAGCATTAAGTCAAAGTTTCCATGTCACCATTTAATTGCTGTTATTGATGAGTGAATGACAGTAAATTTCATTCGAACGGTGCTTAAATTTGGATAGATCGAAAGCTTCTTTTGATTTCCACGAAGTAACACTGAATCATGTTTGATTTCAGTATGTAAAAATTTAATATTAAAGTCACATTTATCAAGTTACGTAGTATGTCCTTAGTATAAATTTAAGAAAATCCTATAAAATATATTCTCAGATACGAAAATTTCAGCAAATACTACTCCAATGAAATTCCACCGTTCCAGGATTTAAAATATCCTTAAAATAAATACGGGAACGGCACAAATAAATACATACTTCGTACTTTCAGGAAGAAATTCAGTGTATCATTTCCCTTTATATGTAGATGAGGTTTTGTTAACAACAACATCTGGCTCTAGTTTTGAAAGGAAACTCATGAGGCAAATAATGTGGTCTTAGCAAATTAAGGAGAATCACAGAGAGCTTAGATTTTCGAGGAAAGTTTCAAGGAAAATGTGTTATTAAAGCGAAATGAAAATTGAAAACGATTTCCTTGAAATTTCCCAAAGGTGTTGGAAGCGATTTAACCGAAAAGTCGTACTTAAGAACTTCCTCTGGGTTTTTCTATAATCGACACATTTAAATTATTGAAATTAGCATCTTTAAAGTTAATAAACTTTTCAACCCTTAGGAATACAAATTTTAAACTTAAGGATCATTTTCACGCTGGCAGATGGATTGAAAGCGAAACCTAAAAGGAGTAAACAACATCCACACGTGCTTCTTTTACATTCTTTCAATTTACCCAAAAAATATACAGCAAACTTTTAAAGCAAACATTTAAACGTGGCCAGAATTTCCACGAATTTTCACGAAAGTTCATTATCAGTGAATATACACATATTTGGTATTATCTTGAAAATATTCTTAAAGCCAAATATTAAAGTTGTGGTAATTCTTTGTAGCGAAAGATAATAAATTGGTAAATACATATTATAGGAGATGTTATAAAAGACTTCAAACAATCATAATAAGAAACTTGTTCCTGGTACTCTTACTACCTAGTCTAGTTGCCCCTAAGCTGTTTTCTTATTAAAAGTTAGGCACATTTTATGATTTACATTTTCATTTGAATTTTATGTTACTAAAATTAGTTCAGACACGCAATACCAAAAACACATTCGATTAAATTTCTGCACTTCTTAGTGTCTATTGAGTGTGTTTTGATGGCATAAATTAGAGTAATATTCTTCACGAAAACAAGGTTAAGTAAATTGAATGAAGGTAATTATTGCACCTGAAAATCTTGAGGTGGAGTGGGATGAATTAGAGAAAGATGTCGTAAATTGTCGCTAGGAAAAATTAAATTTTTGCGTGTTATAAGCCACTTCCCTCTAAAACAAAAACTATCATCTGCCACACAAAAGCGTAATAAAAGGACAGAAGCGGTTTTTGTTAAATACTATACAATTCATTTGGCTTAATATATCATTCGAGGGTGTTTTATGGAACCTAACGAAGGAAGTCTTACTTTAATGTGGTTAGCAGCAAAATTTTTCAATAAATTTAGTGCTGATTGATTTTGAACTTTTTCGGCCATCAAAATTTTAAGAAACGGCGGAACCCATTGACTCATGAAATAGACTCATGGACAGATAAAAGCTACAGATAGAAACAACAGAAAAAGATAACGATAGAAGCTACAACAAGAGCTTTCGAAAACATCTGGCAACGCGTTTTATGGGCCTGGTAAATCTTTGTTAGGTATCTTCAACCAATGATGAATTAAAAGCCAGGTGTAAATATTGTCAATCCTTACTAATTAATATTAAGGCCAAAGGCTACTTTTGTATGATATGAAATTACATGAACGTTTAGATAGTGGTGAATGCAATTGGCTACTCGCGAAACTTAACATGATCAAAGTTTGAACCATCCTTCTAAGAACAAACAAATCGATGTACATTTCAATATTTGGTGTTTCTAAAATTTCTGTATAAAGTTTATAGCTTTCACTACACCGCACAAAATCAAATCAATCGTTTGGAATTCTCCACCAAACACAAGGCATGAAATTTCTGAATTTATCCTTAAATTATACAATTTCTATATAACTGTCAAAATTTAAATTTCGATGAAATAGTGTGATGTATAGAACGAGCGCTATCTGTTAGTTGGCGCGGAAAGTACATAAAGTCTTCCCAGTGTTCATACGAATCGAATAAAAAATTTCCAAAAATCAGTGAAATCTGTAGTATTATTAAATTATATAATTATTTTAAATAGAAAAGTATACTGTAGAACTGAGCCATCCGCCGTCCAAATTACACAACTTTAACTTCCGCTAAACCACTGGGAATACCATGAAGTTGGCTTCGATTACTGGACGCAGTATGTCAGCGTCGCCCATGACTACGATTCGTTATAAAAATTTCAACAAAAGACATTGTAATGGGTTGACTGAGTTCAATTGTAGTTTGTATCTATCCGCAAAACGACGTGTTATAGAAAACACCGTGTTTAAATCGAATTATAAAACTGATTTACTTGTTTAGTTACGAGATAGTGGTGAATGTTAGAATCACGAATGCAAGACAGAATTTTGGTTTTAAGTTTTGTGGTTGCAAGTGAAATGTTACCAAACAAGGATTAAATTATGAATTTCCATAAATATGTGTGACAGGTGTAGTGCCAAAAGGTGTAAGAGTGAAAAGTGGAAATAAACAAGGGAATTCATAGATAATCATAGAAAACATAGTCCCCTACAATGAATTTTTTGATTTTGTTGATTATCTTCTCAACCATACTTTGCCAAATAGAATCCAACGCAGTACCGGCCGTCCATCAAACTAGGGGTGAGTGAATCTACTCCTCTTTAGAACCTTGCTTAACTAAAACTATTTTTAACAAGTTATGGAAACAGAAACCCTGGGAGGTACAATATAGCAATGTTCATAATCAAAACACTGCGTAGCTTTGACCTCAGTTACGCGTGGCTGGTCACAGTTTCCGGTCAAGTTTGTTTCCGTCAACGTTGAGTCGACCGCACTGAATTGGCTAAAAAATTTCAATCGTTTTTTTGGAGTAATTTATAATATAAATACATATAAGTATTTTAACGTATATAACGAGAAATAAAGTGTTAATTCTTTAATATGTAACTTATTATCTTAGCCAGTAAATGGTATTCAAACCAAAAATTTTTGCAAGAGAATTCCTTTCTTAGGTCATTTCTTTCTTAATAAGGACTGTTTTGAAAAGTGGCGGCTTGAAAAGGCATTTCTGAAAATCATCAACAATAGCATCTAATATTTCACAACATTCTTGTTTCCGGTCCCAATGAACATAACCATCTGGATGACATAAATTTATTAAATCAAGAGGATGAAGTAAATTTTTCCAAAATTCGACATAATTATATGCAAAGTCGGACTCGTTAAAACGTTCCAGTGACTAGTTCAAGTAATTGTTCATTGATTAATTTGTGTACTTGTGTTCATCTGGTCGCTCTATATGAAATTTTGATAAATAATACTATTCACATATGTCACACAATGGTCATTGAATGACTAAAGCTACCAGTGGAGCTATAAATAAACTGACAGCTTTTTGGTTTCCGTGTTACCTTGTAAAAGCCAGTAACCTTTTGTGGGACAAGTGCCTGTCCAGGTGAACACATTTGTCATAGCGCAAAATAATAGCACGAAGTTGTCTATCTTGTGGATTGGTTGGAATTTTTCGATAAGTAGGTATCATTGTTGATTCTACAGTTTACAGTTTGTTTGTTGCTAGACACACTTGTCCCTAATGACATAATAACCTTAATGCCTTAGAGGCAACCAACATTTGACTCAATCGAATGTGCTTACCGTAGCATTTTCCAAAGTAGGTACATCGTATAAACTTTGGTTTAATAATTCAGAAAAATCGCCATTTAATCAAACAACATGAAACGTGTGTTGTAATTGTTTACGCCGTATGGCAGAAATTATAAGTAACTTTTATGACTGAAATCCGCATTTTATTGTGCCTGTACTGGCTTGTGAAACGCTTAAAACTCAAGGATATAATAAACATGTATAAGAGATATTAGATCAAAATTATCAGAAGCTATGTATTAACCACAATTATAAGTGTATGCTACGAATGCTCTGTTAGGAATCATCAGATCATTTTTAAATTTCTTCAAAAAACACAATGCACCTACCATTTCATAAATAATTATTTTTAACCGGGAAACGTCTTTCCTCTCGTTAAATATCTTTATTGATAGCCAGTCAAACATTCTTGTGTTAAAAAACACCGTCATATTTCAATCGTTAATAACTAAGAGACTAATAATGCGTTCACAACGACTAACGTCGCAGTCGATAGAGCATATTTGTATGTATACGTTTTTAAATTGTAAAATTTCGTCTCATATGAGTCGTAAATATGAACCGGACAGACAAAGCTCGCATCAAAACGAATTCAAAAAACCCTAAAATGTCCAGTGTCGAACAAATGTCAGAGCTACGGTAGCATCGAAAAAGAAATTAACAAACGGCGCAAAACAATAAACTAGTGATTTATCTATTCTGCAACCGTACTTCTCTATATAACCATTGTATTAAAGAGATTGGTAAAGAACATAGTAATTTATTTTATCCTGACGTTTTCACGGAAAATCTACGGCACGGACCTTGACTACGCCTTTCGGTTTTTTTCACTTTTAAGATATTACAAAAATATCTATTTCAACTGCTCTTCCATCAATTAGTAAGTTTTTACTATACAAACGTGTAGTAAACAATAACCAATAACTCAATCTATGTTACTTATTCGAAAAAGAGACTCTTTATTGAGCAATAGTTATGAACTCAAGGTAAATACCTATCCAAACAATTGATGAAACATGACTTTGTTAAATCAATATCTCACAAATTTTGTCCCTTTTAACAACTCATTCAGGATATACAGGAAAATATTTCTTTTTACCTTTTAACTACATCAATCACCCTTTATAACATTCATTCATGAATCTCATAAGTTTTGGGAAAAAGTTTCTTTGTCAAGTCATTGTACTTGCTGAACTCTTCATGATTTCACGGCACTTTTGGATGACATCATTAGGTGTAGTTTACGGAAATTGGATTATCATCGTTCATATATCAAGAATATTTGGTTCTTTAGTGTTCCTTGTGAACGTTCCTTTCAAGACAATGTCTTCACAATACCTTCCTTCATAACACGTGATTTCCCAGATCTAGAAGTATTAGAGTAATTCAACCAAGAAATAATTTCCTCTCTATTAGTAGCGATTGTTGCATGTGTTACAATGACTTTATACTATCTCTATATAGCAATAGCATAAAAGTCTAATAATAACTATACAAAAAATTTTTGTTAAAACGTGATTTAGTTCACGTTCTTTGAAACTTGAATTTTTCTTTCTGCACCCAAACAGAAAATAGTTCATTCAACTACGGATTTGTAATATAAAATTATTGATTGTTGCTTATAAAGGATACATATTTAGGTTGTTTTGCATGTCTTCAAAATAGTCAAATTGCGTGCTATCAAATCAACCGATTTTCAGGAATTTGTAGAACATAGCTAATATTTCTATTGAACAAACAAAACAAAAATTACGTTGGTAACATGATGATTTGTCAATAATTTCGCCTAGTTTGTTGTAATCAAACTCTTATCGATTGCAAGGATGTCGATAATAGAATAGGATTATGATTAATGTTCCTTGGAAGAGATTTCCGGAAGTTCATATGAACAAATCCTATTAATTATGTACTTTTACAAGAGTATAATAAAATGCGAATGAGTATGTGAATTTCAAATAGTTAGACACGGATAAAAAAGAAAGAAACAAAATTTCCCTATAAGTATTTTTGATTCAGTAGATATCTGAACATATAGAACTGCATGCCTCAACACAAAGTTCAAAATATTTACATGTTTCAGATGAACTTATAACTACCAAAAAAGATGTCCCAGAATCGGAACATAATATACAACTTGAGGATTTCTTTTGGACAGGATCAGGAGATGGACCACCGGAATATCTCAAAAAAATTCATGGAATTACTAAAAATGGTAAAGAAGTTATTGTTAAGACAGAAACAATTATAGCAACAGTTTATCTAGATGGTGAAAATGTAAGTAGAACTTGTACAAGTCAAAACTATTTAAAATTTTTTTCTTAATATTAAGGAATACAATCCACTGTGCTTGGACTGCGAGAGGCCTCCAGAAAGTCTTCCACATAACTATTCAACATCTGATCGTCGTTTTTGGTTGCTCACTGTTGTAGCAGGGTTTCTTCGTCCCAGTGATCTTATTGCCTTAGAAGATAACTTAGCGAAACTATATCGTATTGCTTTTACACGGTATTTCTTTTAATATTTTAGCTATATGAACTGACTTTAAGGTCTGATGAACTAACTTTACAGACAGCAATCTCAGCATTTAGGAATTTCAGAGAACATAACACAATTTTCATACCTACGATCGAAACACAAACGAGACGCTGGAAATGGTGAGTACTAAGATCACTTTCATAGTGCATACATTTAACCATATTTTAACGTCTGCAGATTCTCGGACCAATCCTAATGCATCTCTGGCTTCTACAAATACTTATGCATCAAAGCAGAATTTTGGTATTGAAAACCAAACTTCGGAATCTCACAACGCAACCTCAAAACGGAAGAAGGACATTCGAGTTGATCCTTGGGTCAAAAGCATGCAACCAAAAACTATCGTAACAGATAAGGACATTCGTGTTCTCATACACAACGTTTCTTTTATAACTGAAAAGGATCTTGAGAATCCTGATACCTTCTATACTGATCCTACTGACGTTCGGTACGTTTAAGAGCACCCTTCTTCATTCAAGTCTTCGAAAAAGTAACAAATTTTTTAACAGTAACATGCGTCCGTTGGCTAACCAAACTGAGATCATTTATACAGTCTTCGTAAGTGACAGCCCTGTTCTAGCAGCTGCTGCAGCATCTGATATGAAACTGGTGTCGGAAAATGAAGTTGCTTTAGTAATGGGAAAGGAAGTGTTTATGAAAGCTGAACGTAAGTTGACAACTCATGAATATGATTGCAAGTTTTTTAGTCACATCATTCTACAGCTTATTTGAAGGAACCACAAGCTACACCACTTGTTCCAGCAACAAAATCTCAAGCAGGAGTTGTTAATATATACAACATGATGCAAAACCCAATCGTTATCGTTGTATGCTCTATTGTTATTCTTTTGTTACTGATCCTTCTTATTTCACTGCTCCTGATGGTTCGTTCGAAGCGGAAACGAAGTGCGGAAGTGAAGAGGTATTGTCATGAGTATCAGATTGAAGTTACAATCATTTAATGCTTCCGAATTAATTCTAGATTATCTGGCCGTCAAGCTTTACTCTCAGAACAACAATCTACTGGCAGGTTGGATTCCTCTCTACATCCAGAACCTATGACTACTGAACGTACTGATCCCAGCGAAGGTGTAGATAATGCTGGTTTTACACATGAGAAGAGTTCTTATGGACACGCTCATGAGCGTAAACGAGAAAAAGCAACGATTCACTTCCCTGATGCGCCACGGGCAGATACAGCAAGTACATCAACTTCAGACTCATCTGTGTATTGCCCCGTAAATCAACCAAATCTAAGCCTGCAAAATATTTTGGATGAAAAAGCAGCTAGTCTATTTGAGAAAAAGCGAAAGAGTTCTCGCTCTTCTATTAGCAAAGAAGTCACCTATGCTACCATTGGACGCAAACGAAATAAGAAAAGTCGACATAAGCGAAAGTACATAGGAGAAAATAGAGTGGGATCAATCGAAGAAGAAAACACTAGATCATCAAGATCATCAATATCCAGTGGCAGTATATCTGAAGCATATAAAAATATTGATCAATATGATTCTACTGTGGAAGCCTATAACCTTAATCTCAGAGGCAACTATCACCGTAACAAAGTGCTACAAAACCGAATATTTACAGATAAATCCTACATCCGTGATAGTCATGTAGAACGTATGACAAGTCCTACAGAAGCAATTAATCGAGAGATTTTGAAGGCACTACAGCATGGCGACAAAACGTCTGAAAGTGGAAGTGTGGGATCGTTCTTGAGCATGGCCTCAGTCAAAAATTTCCCACGTAGTCGACTTCCTGAACCACTTAACCGTGTTCTAGATCCTGTCAGGGTAACATATTACGACGAGCAAGATGAAACAGATCAGCGTGACCGCCAAATAAGAAAAGTAAAGCCTTCAACAAGAGATGGAGACCGATTCGGTAGACGAGAGAATGATTACGACTCTCGGGCTATTTCATCGACACAAAGTGATCATCCTGATCCGGGAGTGATTGGACCAATAGTATGGGAAATACATAAGAAACGTTTAGCAACAAAAAATGGTGACAATGTTTATTCCACTCACAGTTACGTTATTAATATAGAAACGATGAATTACAGACAACGAGGAAAGCCCAATACATGATCCAGCGCGAACAAGAAATAGATTTGAAGGTTTATTGGAAAGCGCTATTCAAATGTATTCCAATAATGCTAATGAAATAACAAATGAAAGTTCGCCTGTACATATAAAAGACACAGACACTACTGTGCGACTTCCAGAGGTTCGAGGTAAATCTGCAATTGTAACAGGGTAAGAGGAAATGTTCTCGTGGTTTATTGTAATTTATTTTTGAATGAATTTATTCAACAGGAACCCAGATCGCGCCTCCAATTTAAATACGGAAACTAGGCCGTTAACAGCGGGACCGTTCAAATCCACGCCAAGTAATACTTCTACACAGCCACCATCACCACGCGGTAGAGCATGGGGTAGTGGAGCACCATCACCACTAGTTCGACCACTTAGTGCTGGACCATTTCATCGTCCTGAAGCACCAATTGTTGATGTTACACGAATACTAGCATCACAGAACACGGATAGGTCACAGTTATCGGCTGCACCATTAATAGAAGCGATACAAAACGAATTGAAAAAGTTCAAACGTGAAAGTAGCCAATAAGGACTTAATTTATATACATATATAAGTTTTAAAACGGAAACAAATGTTACGTTTTTACCGCCATGCATACAAAATATTAAGTACGAATTAATTTAGCATTTCTATTAAAATATAATGACTAAATTTTATCATAACTATGCCTTTAATTAACTACACCTTAATAAGCGATTACGAGTGAGTGTTGAAAGGATTAAAATAATTACAAAACTTAAAGTTATAACGTTAAACACCATATCACAATAAGAACAGATTTCACTTTATTTGCATATTAATATGATCAGAAATATGACTGGACAACAGAATCTCCCATCGGCGCACGTTTAACGTAACACTTAAAACATAGTATCGAAATTACAAAACAGTTCTTAGAATTACTCTTAAATTCTAACTCGAAACAAGGACAGCTTACTCTTTCTTAAAAACTTTATCATCAACATGTTGAATTATAACATCATGGGCCTCATTTGCCATACTTCCAACAATATTCTTCCACATAGATTCGAGTAAAGTTTGACCTTCGTTATTGACTTGATTAATTGTATTTTCATAAACGTCTTTAGCCTTCACATCAAAGTTTTTAATTGATGTTAGCACTTTCCCCATTTTTGAAAATATATAGGAAAACCTGAAAAACAATGATTAGCCTCGTTCATAATCAAAAATTAAAACTATTAACTTGTCATCAGACAGTTTCATCATTTTTAAGTAAGTTGATTTTTCAACCGAAATTTGATGCCATAATTTTATTATTTTCGTATAAGATTTCTCCGCGGCCTTACAATGTTCATCGTAACACTCCAGAAATGTATCTAACTCTTTCAAGAATTTGTTCATATCATCCAGAGGACTATCCTTTTTGATATCATTGATTATACTCTCGAATCTTGGATCCAGTGAGTGTTTATATTCACTCAAAAGGTGACGAAATTGTGGTGCTGCAAGGAGTTTATTTTTAAAATAACCTCATAATTTATGTCGTTATGAACCTACCTTTCTTATCCTGCACTAGGGATGGTTGCCCAAATTTTTTTATAATCAACTCAACTTCCTCATCTTGACCACATTCTGATTCTGGAACTTGAACCACTGCATTATCTCGTGCAGGTTTTTGAGGTGTGACAGCATTTTCTGCGACTACTTCACAAGGCGCAGTTTGTTTCTCTGGTTTATTCTTTTCTTTAAGACAGTCGAAAAAATGTTTCATAACCCAAGCTCGGTCGGTTGTCTCCGATCCTACATCTTGCTGACTCTCAACGTTATTTTCAAGTTTCTTCAAAAATCCGTTAACGTGAGACTTCTTTTTATTGTTCAGAAATGTTGCATTTTTCTTCCCTTCTACAGGTCTTTGTTGGTTGCATCTAATTTCTGCAGTAGCCTCCGACCCACATTCACTTATCATAATTTCATCATTTAAATTTTCTGATTCTGTTTTGTTTTGATGTTCTTCTTGGTTAATTGGAGAATCTAACAACTCAATAACTTCATCCTCGATACCATTATGCAAAATGTTATGCAACGCCATTCTATTCGCACTGCGCTGTTTATTATTAAACAATTTCCTCCTGCAACTGCCATCGTTTTTATCCACTTGCTCGTAAGATTTTTGGATAAGCATTTCTTCGTCGATTAAATCAAAGATCTCAGTAGAAGTATCATCTTCAATGTTAGTTTCATCCTCAATTTCTGCATTTATTTTGTGTTGTTCTTGAACAATTTGATCATCGTTGCTCATTTTAAGTCTATTTTTGATCGGTTCCATGGGTGATTTCGATTTTTCAGTTTTAATCCTTGGCACAGTTTGTTTCGAACTTAAATTTTCCTTATTGTTGACTGGAGAAATAAGTTCTACCCTTGTTTTTGATATAGGACTTACAAGATCAAGTAATTCTAATTGTTGTCCACTTTTTTTCTTTCTCTGTTCCGTCAAATATCGTCGCCTTTGAACTTGTGTATCGAGACTCGAATGAGATTTTGGACTACAAGGAGTGTAGAGAGTTCTCATTTTATACAATTTCGGTAAAATCACCTCGTTTACGTAGTTCTGAGGATTTTGCTTGTTTTGTTTATCTTTGGAGCAGCCTTCAACATTTTGCTTGACATTTTCAGCATTTTCTTTCGAATGACCACCTTTCAACGGTTTTTGGGTGCCAACAGTATTCTGACTGAAGGAAGTATTCAAATTCATTGAATTTTGGCTATTACTTTGAATTTCTTTTTCCGTAGGTGATCGTTTGGCTGGACCTAAATTTCGTAACGTATCCAACTCAGTGCATTTTCGTTTTTGGGTTTGGAGCTTGTTTTTGCTGCCGTTGATCTGGTAGCTATTATTTAAGTTCAACTGTGACATCTGCTTATTTATTTGAGTGCAAAAATTTGGGCCCGAGTTATTCGAGTCCAAACTTGATGGCGAATGAGATTTTGCATCTGAAATTGACTCTTTGTAATGTTTTTAATTCTTTTTCGTTTGTTTACCTTTCCCGTTTTGTGCGTATTTCCCTATTTCAGTTTTTTGCCTTTCAACCAGGTTTTGTCTAGAAGATGAATTGGCAATTTTAGTATTCCCTGCCACATTATTACTATGTCCACGAAGGGCCGATGCCTGAAATTATATTCGAAATAAAATGAATTCAGCTTTTTCAGAGCAATAAATGTTTCTTCTTATATCAATACCTTCCTCTGAGCTTCTTTGTTCATAATCTGAAGCGTTGTCAGAAGATTCATGTTAACATGTGAAGGATTTATATCAAATATGACTTCTTCCGTAGCCTTCAAAATATCACAATATTTCTGCGGGTCACACGATGAATTTTCCCCATCCAATATAACTTTCATTAAGCATTTATCACTGTTATTCCAAAAAATCATTATTTGTAACATAGTTTTTCAAATTAAGGATTCACTCACTGGTCCATTTGTATTTCATTGAACTGCAGTTCAATAAATACCCAGAAAACTTCAGTTTCCTTGAATGTTAATGAGCTGCAATAGAACGTTATGGTGTTGGTTTCAGCGTTTAGGTCAATCCACAATTCTTCGGTCAAATTACCATCCTGAAAAATATTTTTAAGATTTTGGATGACTATATTAAATTCAATTTTAATTACCACTGGCTTTTCAATCGACACCGAACCTATGTATCCACGATTCGCAACAATGGAATATACAGGGATGTTACCGCCACAAGCGACCATATTGAAATGATTCAATATTTTACGAGATTCCTTTAAAATATTTTATTTTTAGGAAATATTTTGCATTAGCAGTACTTTAAGCATGTACGTTACCATGTCAAAGTGGATATAATCAAAGTTTTTCAGATATTGTACAATGGTTTTGTCAAAATTCTCCGGAGTTATGTAATCAACAATATCATTAGTTTGATTTCTGCAACTCGTCAGATATTTAAAGAAAATTTCGAGTCCTGTGATTTGTGTATTGTAATATCCAGTTGTGAAAACAGCTTGCAGAATATTCTTCCTGTAATCACATAGATTAACCAATTGCAGAATAAAAAAATCATTTGCTCTCACATGAAGTTAACATTCTTCAAAACAGTCGACTTCCTCGTTTCTCGTGAAGTATATTTTAACATTAACATCCAGTTATTAAAAATTTTAAGACGAAAAATTGCGCTTGGAGGTAGTGCACTAGCAATTGCTGCTAAATGTTCGGTCATTATGGGAATTTTATCTTCAAAAGATCGATGAAGAGTAGCAACATTACATGATGCCTCCTTGATTTTCTGTAATAAAAATTCAAATAATTTTCAAAATGAAAATTCTGTGGTGAAAACACTCTGGTTTGTGTATTGGAATGATTTGCAGTTCTGCTAAAACGGATTTTGTCTGTACTATTTTTGGGTGTTTGTCAAATTAAAGTGAATTTTCCCTCGCTTTTGTGACACTTCAATTGTGAAAATTTTTACCTTCATCAAATTGACTGCAGTCAAAATTTTATCTGCAAACGTAACCAAATTTGTTGTGGCCAAATATGCGCATCCATTAAGTATTTTAATGAATAATGATAACGATGTTTCATCCTTTAAAAAACCAAGATACCATTAAAAGCAATTAAACTTTAAATGCGAAATATTTCAACTTACAAGCCTCGATTTTTTATTCAATTCTTTTGTAGATTTTTCTACAAAAGTAACGACTTGCTTCTCTTCTGGAGTCAAACTTCTATTTATTTCTCGTAGAGTATTCATTTTTGCGCTGCAGAATTTATTTATTGAATTTGTAGAAATTAAGCCGACAGGTCGCAGAAACTACTGTTGACTTGACGATTCGCACTGTACTAAGTTACTAACCAGCGCCAAGTCGCGCATCTTCATCACTTCAACACAATTGCCCTCTTTTTGAAGAGAATCGAACTAATTTGAATTTGAATTATTTGAGAATCTTGATTAACCTTCCATTGAATTCAAAAGACGTAATTGCATACGTGCATTTATTTGCATTTGGAGAATCAACTTTTCTTAAGACAAATGATAATAATAATAATAATAATATGTCCTCAGATATTTAATAAAACAACATATTTATTTTAACATATTCAGTACATGTTGATGTCAAAAAATTTTATTGAATAATTGAAAAATTCATGAAAATGTATTAAGAGTCAAAACATTTTTGCAGAAGACTTTTCTTTTTGCATTTTGTTGTATTTTATTTATGCTGCAGGAGTTCACGCCGTTTCTACATACATACATATAATATATGATTTTGAAGCTTATAATTTATAAAAAGTCAACTAATTGAACTATTGAAAGTCTATACAAAAATATTGACCAGCCAATGGCTCAAAATACATTTTTGTTAATGATTGGGACTTTACATTATTCTTGCATATAATTTATCTTTATATATTATGTATCGTAAAAATATTTGTATTTATACATTATTTTATCTAAGAATTCATTGATTTTTCCATGTTCTTCAAGTCGGCTAAGGTAGTGAGAATTATATCATAATCATAATCAGGGTTAACAGTTTCTTCAGACTCTCTTCCGAGTCTTGGAGTATAAATATCTAGTCGACTTTCATCATCTGCTGAAAAATATTGAATAACTCATTAATAGCGCAATACAAAATTGATATTATTAGACGCTACAAACATATATTTCAACGGACGCATTCGACAAGTAACAAACAAGAAATTTCTTACCATTTTTTATCCAACACATGTATTTAATCACCTTAAAAATGATCACCTGGCATTCCGGCACTACGTTTCTGGATCCTTCCAAGGCGTGGTCCAAACCATAGACCAGAGTTTGCACTGGCGCCACTTCTTTTGTCCAAACCTTGTTGCTGTTGTAGAGCTAGTTTTGACCATTTTCTCAATTGATTATTATCAGCCCGTCCAACACGAGGGAATGGGAATAGCCCTTGTCGTTTGATATCAAATTTTGGCTGGTCTGATATCAGAATTCCTGTATGTAAATTCATAATTTCATCATATATTGCATAATTTTCATCACTGTATTACCATCGTATTCTTCATAAGAGTTGGGAACATTCTCCCAGTTGATCAAGCTGGGATCACTTCGACCTACACGTGGATATGCAAATAATCCTACTGTACCACCTCGTCTTGGTTTAGCTTCATCGAGTTCTGTAAATTCAAATATGCAATGCTACTCAACTCAAATTTTCAATGAAACATTGTACAATTAAAGTGTTCTACATATTCCTCGGAGTTATTATCCTAATTTACACTATTCCATATATTTATTGAGGTAATAGCCTCAATATATTCTTGAAACAGCATTCGGAACTTGTTTCCTCCCTAAATGAGTGAAACTGTAATTTATACTTAACTTCCGCTTTCTAATTAGGTATATTTTATCTAGGATTAGGCAGCCAATATGATGAGAAAGTTAGTTTCAAATAATTTGGTTAGGGCATTTAAAGGTTAGTTGAATGTAGTAATCTTACTCGCAAATTGACCTTTAAATGAGCTTTTGCTCCTAATGGTAATTTATGTACTGCTGTAAGCCTTACGAACGAATCCAGTAATTCATAATGAATAACCATCTGGAAGAGTACGTTGCATTGTCTTTTATATTTTAATTTCAAAAGTAAAGACGAAAAATATCTTTTGTTCTGGGGTTTAAGAAGTTACCATTTTCCAACCATTTTCATTAACTTCATCACTAAAGGAAAAAGAAGACTTAATAATAATAATAGCCAGAAGACATTTATGAAAATTACGGACTTCATTCAAGTTGAGAAGAATTTGAGACTCAAAGACAATTGCTACTTTTAAGTTTGTTCCTCCAAGTTTTCCATCTTTGATGAAAGAATTTCAATAAAGGACGAGCAGAATACATTTCTTCAGCTTGTCTCGGAAATATCCTATATATTATATTATAGGATAATATTTCAACAATTGAAGTAATAGCTATGCAATTTCTGGTAGAAACTATTGCGCAAAACAAATGTACACACAATTTTCACATAAATCCTTCTTGCCAATAGCACTTTTGCAAAACACGCCTACTTGCAGAATATTCTTTAGAATGTTATTCCTTCTCACATGTAGAGAGTGAGCTTTGAAATAGTTTTTGTCCAAAGTATATAGCTTGTATGATTGCAGCAAACACTAAACATTATGTTTACATTTTAACGCCACCAGATTCATATAGATCCATTCAAATTTAGGTACAAAACCAACTCCAGTGATACAGCTGATATTGCAAATAGATTTCTCATTATCTTTAAACTAATGAGTATTCCAATTAACGAATATTTGTCATTTAAAAAATTTTGAAGTACTGAACCAAAATTTTCATAAATTGTTATCGCTTCCACAATGTAATTTCATTAACACCTTTCTTAAAGTCCTTTTAATTTAAATTTCCGAGAGTATCTCGTCGCTAAATCCATATTATAAAATGCCCTTAAGAAAGGATCAGCTTTTATCTGGAAAAAGTTGTTTATTCATCGCGGTCTACAGGTAATTTTGATTAATTTTCCTGATTAAACGAAGATAACACGAACACGTAACTGTCCTCTGAGTGTACCATCACTTTCTGGTCGCCTCGGTTTCATGGCTTTTCTATTGAAAATTTTCAAACTGACAATAATCCAAAGGAGCCTTAGAGCGAATTAAGGCACGACGTGAATGTCTCCAGATAAATCTCTGGCAATTTTTATTAATTCCGGCCGCAAGTAAAATTAAGCTTGAAAATAATTTTATGTTGTTCTTTCGATTCTTTTATCTTAAAATCACTTTTGTAATAAAAATTTAAATATAATAAAATAAAGTACGTTTTGATAACTTACCATCACTAGCAAAGCAGAGATTTGTGCAGAGAACACAAATTAAGAAGATTACAAAAACCATTGATTGTTCAAAGGCTGGTGATAATCGGAACATGATTAATGTGATGATCAAAAGTGTTTTAACTTTGATTTAAAAAATGTAAAAATTAAAATTTTCTGTAAAATCCACAATCACTTTTTGTTATAAATGTTCAGTTATTACTTTCTAAAACGACCGTTACAAATCTCTCCTGAAGTAGTCACGTTCAGTAGATGATAACTGTTGAAGAGACGTGAAAGCTTTGTGACATTGACCAACAAGTGTTGTCCTTATATAGCTGTCCCTGATTTAGGATTGAGACAGATACATTTCATAATGTACGCAGACGCCTTTCAATTACCACCAGATATCGTCCCGTGGTGTTGGTGTTTTAGAATATCCCTCAACAGGTGGAGAAAGAGCTTAAGGATGCATCACCAGAAATTTCCGGGTTCTTTTTTTAACATTTGGTATCAGTTTTGTTTCGTGTTTTCCAACAGAGAAACACAGTGATTGTCTTATCTTGTAGAATATTATAATGATCCAGTGGTGACAGTGTAGGCTGATGACCAACAGGAGTCGAGAATTGCCTGAAGGTGATATGACGTTTGTTGAATTGATTTCTGTGTCTCACGCAGTTTTATATGAGCTTTCTTGTAATTTTTTAGATTTTTCCTCGTTATTTTAAGACGAGATATATCTGAAGCAAAACAAATTTTTTTTATCCCATGTAATTTCTCTGTGGCATATCACTTGATTAAATATCACAATAGAGATTAACTACAACAACGATGAGATTTACTGACCAAGGATTTTAGGATTTGGTTATAAAAAATCTGTCAGCGAATCACACTGATGCTTGTGTTCTACGATAAAGTAATTGATACTTACAAAACACCACAAACCCTACAACCCTATGTGATTAAAATTTCTTATGACTGATTGTTATCGTACAATTTGTACTGGGTAACAACCGCAATACATTCCTTCTCTAACCTATGTTTGACATTATACAGATCTGCTTTTTGATGGTTGTGGAAAATTTTAAGATTCAGGATTAGGAGACTATCAAGTCTTCCATGATACAATTACTATAAGCTTTTCAGACAATAATTTTTTTTTTGATAGATAAAACATTTTCAGAAAAAGTCTTAAAAACAAACTCTGCATATGTTTCTAATAACCCAATTGTCTCTAAAGATCTACTTCTAACAGAATGGCAAATGAATTCAAATGTAGCATAAAAATTGGAGGGACTCATAATTTTATTCAAAAGGAGACATCAGAACATTGTTGGTAGGGAATCACAACAAATTTAAATTCAGGATCTATTCGCACAAAAGCTTAACTCATTTTGGGACATGAAATTTCCTTTGTAGATATTAACTGGGATTTCCGTTCATGTGTTTTCTAATTTCCTTAATAGTTTTCGTTGAACTACTCAAAACATATTTTTGAAATACTACTTCCTTATCCTGTGAATTACCTAAGTGTTATCATCTCTGTATCTCAGAATTAAGTCTCTTCCTTTCTTGTCAAGGACTTTAGACAAGTTTAAAATTTACAAAACATAACTTTCAATTCGTGGATATAACTACTTTATTTTTTTACCCTTTCGTATGGAAAAAACATACTGTAACTTTCAAAATATATAATTCTTAATAATTTAGTGTATATCATATCACTGTCCACTTTCAAAGTGTTATAGAAATTTTTTTTTTTGATTTACAACCATCCGGATATCACACGACCAGTAACTGTAGATTTTCCTTTATCAGTTCCAATACCAACAGTGCTTTGCCCTGGTTTTTGTTGAGGTGGTGCAGGCGGTGGTTTTGGCTTCTTATCATCAGGCTTTTGGTCGTCTTCCTTACGTTTTGGTGGCTGTGGTGCTTTGTCTTTGGGACCATCTTTTGGTGGTTCCTTTCCTGGATCCTTTGCAGCATCTTTTGGTGGTTCCTTTGGAGCATCCTTTGTTGGTTCTTTTGCAGCATCCTTTGGTGGTTCCTTTGCAGCATCCTTTGTAGCATCTTTCGCAGGTTCAGCTGGCTTCTTGTTAGCATCAGTAGAATCAGGCTTAGCCGATGCTGTATCCTTTTTGGCATCCGCTGGTTTTGAATCAGCTGCAGCAGGTTTAGCTGGTGCTGCATCTTTCTTAGCCTCTCCTGCTTTTGCATCGTTTTGAGTGGGTTTACTAGCTGTATCCTCTTTCTTCGCATCACCTGGTTTAGCTGAAGGTGGAGGTGGTGCTTGGGATTTAGTCTTGTCGTCACCAGATGGATTCGGTGCCGGTGCTTTCTGTGGAGCTGATTTTTCCGCAGGTTTGTTATCACCTGGTTTTGCGGCCGGTTTATCATTTGGCTTGACATTGTTCGTCTTGTCAGCACTTGTTCCAGCTTCCTCCCGATTCTTAGTTGAAATCGCTGGTTTAAGAGCTTGTTTTTCCTAAATTGGGTACTTTAAAACTACACTCCGCACTTAAATAAAGTATGACCAACTCACATCGCCTCCCTCCTGAATGAGCTTCAATTGTCCTTGCCTCTCCAGTTTCTTGGTCATGAACTTCACATATGCAACTCGAGTAGTTGGTGTTTCTGCCTCAAGCTTTGGATTTATTTCTGCAGAAATACAATATAATTCCTAATCCCTGTAATTGCGAAACGTTATCAAATCTATACTTACCAATCAATTTTTCCGTGTTTATGGCATTCGCATTCTCAACCATTTGTCGTCTCAAGCTGCGCTGACTTCTTCTCATCAACGAATTCTTTCCAGAACCAATTGGATTAGATTCCCCACCTTTCTTTGCAGCTTCATTCCAATCTTTCTTGCCCTTATTCCTTGTGCTCTTTGATCGATTACTATTAAATTCAGATTCAACTGTTAACCATAACCGTTTGTATAATTTAGTTACTTACTCTCCACGCTGTGACTGTTTCTTGCTAATAATTTTAGCTATAGTGCTGAAAACATCATTTGACTCAGTCATCTCATTTTGTAAGCCTTCAACAATGCCAATTTGGAAGTCTTTCATGATTCTCCTCTCCATAACTCTTCCTTTCTTTGTAGCTGACAAAGAAGAAAACTCAGAATTATTAGATTCTATTTCAGAATAGATATAGCTTAAACCATTTACCAGCATTAGACTTATTCTCAACGCGCGGAACGGTCATTTTGTTTTGGTCAAATATATCCAATAATTCAAAACGTAAACTACTAATATCCTGTCTGACTTCCATGATGTCATCTTCCGTAATATTGAATTCATCTCGTTTCCTTTGCTCCGCTGTAATATATCTTCTCACTAGGAGTCTCATTACTTTGTCGTGCATAAGAACGGCTTTTTCCAGTGATTTCCTCTACAAATTTCAGAGATTACAGAATAATTTAGTACAAATGACACTACCAAATGTTAAAATATATTTTATCATATATTTCAATTACGTGTGAATCTGTTTTGATTTGTTGAAATGTGAATTTTTATGTGAAAAATGATGACAGTGAGAACTATCTATCATTGGACAATGAACTATCAAAGCAGGATGTACTCACAAGAACACTCTTTGTTCGTTTTGGTGCACCTTTTCCTAACATGCTGCGGAACATTTTAACAGATGGGCATAAATTGAATGGTGGAGGAACTGTATCCCCGTCGTCAAAGTAACTCATCCAAAGCTGAGACCTTGCGAATTTCCATTCAACATCAGCTTTTTCAGCAATAATTTGATATGAATTTGACATCATAGCAATAAGCATGTTTAGCAACACAATAATGTTGATAACACTATACGATCCGAACATCAGCAGCGCCCAGAAACGTGTGAAACTTTTAATGCCTGCCAAATCGAAGGATACGAGATCAACTAAGCCGAAGGATGCCCAGAAAAGAGATTGCGATGTTTCAAACAAGCTGTAACGAAATCCTTGGAGCCTTTCTTATCCTTTACCCTCTAAAACATCTTACTTTGCAAAACGACGCCATATTGTGCAAGCTTTTTCCTGCTCATCAAAGTCCGGAACATCAGGATGCAAATGGTAGCATTTGTGTTTTTCCAAGTCAGCATAGTACCACAATAACTGGTTCAAGCCGCAACCGAAAGCGAACAAAACCAAAGTGTATATGAAGAAAAACTTTATGATATCTATAATCATCCGACCCAGAGACACTTGCAGTGGCCCAAGATGCGGATTTATGGAGAATATATGCACCAACTTGAGAAACGAGAATATCATGCCTGCTGCAAATGCACCCTCGGACAGCAACATGGGATCGAAAGGATGCCAGTGCTCACGAGGAGACCAAGGATTTATTCCTCGGAAATAGTAATCCCTCTGAAATTAAAAAGGGTTTATAGGTTCAGATAAGAAATATCTGCTTTTGAAGCAACGAATTACCTGTACTATTATAAACGACGCCACTCTACATAATATCCACGTACAATAAAACATATTCGATATGAAATCTATGATGTTCCACAGATCCGTTATATACTCGAATATGCCTTCTTCGTACAGAGTCTTTAATTCGCCAAATATTAAACCTGGGAAAATCATTCGAGATTTTGCATTATCCAGACTTTTGTATTCTTTTCTTTCTAGTTGCAATTTCATACATTTTGTAACTACACATATACTTACTGAAAATGTACATGATTATTCCTAATTCGATTGGACCCGGTATTGAACCGCGTTCGTATTTTTTCCAATTTTCTAAAATTTCTAACATCCACGGAAGACCAATAAACTCCAAAGCCAACACTTCAACTCGTTGTGAAGCTGCTCCAAGTAACACTGTAATACAGGGTAAGGGATATGCCTTATAGTTTTCCTTATATTTATAGATTTGATTAAATTAAACTAAACTACTTACTCAAGAAAAACGCGTAACTCGCTGAATGTGATATGAATTTAACGAATGGTTTCTTCATAAATTTCCCCATATCAGACTCGGGCTTAATGAGATAATTCATGCTGTAAACCGGAAACATACATCCTAGTTTAGCTACTTCCTTCAGCTGTTGGGTCATTGTTTTTCGTCGAAAACCTGGTAACCCTTCATACCAAATAGCAGCTAATAATTGTTGCACATTCGGATGAGCAACAAACTGAAAATTTTAGAAAATCAAATTATTTTCAAAATGTAATAAGTGATATAACTTACATTTTTTTGTTTATATTTAATTGCTAACTTAAGACGTTCTAAAGTTTGACGTTCGCCAGGCATCCAAATGTCGGTTGTTGCCTCATGATCGAAATTCAACATTATTTCAAGCTCTGTAGATGTTCTCGCGTGATCCAATAAAGACGTTGAAAATTCTTGGACTCTTTGTCGCATTTCCTAGAGAGGTGAATTGAAATTGCACCAATAAAACTATGTTCAAATAAATTACCCCATATTCCGCACGAAACTCGGATTCCATGGTTTGCAATCGCTTTAACTCCCAAGCAAGTTCAAACGCAGTCAAAACAGGATCACGTGAACTAAGTGCTATTAAAGAACTCGCCGACAGAGCTCTGTATGCATTGATACGTGACTGAGAATACCGTAAAGAATCACTTTCTTGGGCTGTAACACATTCGTCACATCCGCACCTGGAAGTTTATGAAATCAATGTATCCCGTACATCCTATCCTAATTCAATAACCCCAACGAGCTCATTAAAGGCAAATACAAAATTCTTCTACATCCAAAGTGATTTAATTGCTACAATGGCACGTTCTTCGATTGATTTGTAAACAATGTTTCGTGCTATGACAAAGTCGAAGTAATCAAATCTACTCACTTCACATCATGAGGCATTGGAATGGATGCTCCACGATCCAGTAGAACCTTCAAAATTTCATAATTGTTTCTATGGGCTGCCATGATAAGTGGTGTTATATCAGGGGTAAACGTGGATTTGGATCTATCAGTAGCCTCCCAACTCTATTTGGATATAAGATGTTGACATTAAGGCTCAACATACAAAAGCGAACTTTAATTACGTAAGGTTGTCCTTCAGCATGGTGGCCTTCTTCCCAATGAAGTAATTCCTCAACAGCTTCAACATATTCCTCAGAAATGGCATGCAATAATGCGTCCTGGGGCATGTTGACTTGAATTAGTCTTAGGTTTAATTAAATTCGCCTTTCAACCTACCTTAACTTGAATCCCCTCCTCAAGAAGTAATATAATTAAATCATAATTTTCATTTTCAATTGCTGATATGAGGGCGGAACGATTTAGAGGGTCAACGCAATCTATACTGAACTCTGGATTATCCTTATTATCATGAATCATACTAACAAGTAATATAGATATATATCAAATATTAAAATTACAAGTGATTTAGGAATTTTTCTTTTCTTACCGTCTAACTGTAGCACAATCACCACGCTCTACTGCCAGCAGGAAACGCTTCTCAGTATCAGTTAGTACGTACTCATCCCTATCGTCAAGTACTCCTGCTATGGAATCGTCATCTCCACCTTCCTCCAACTTCGAAGGATTATCATTATTAACCAAATTTTCTTTTGACTCTGTCTTGGTCATTTTTCACTATTCTATCTGAAAAAACATTTGTTCAACTGCCACATTTTAACAAAAGGTAGTTAGGATAAAACTGTGTTTAAAATAATGAGCTTCAAACATGTTGATGTCTATTTACTCTATGAAAAACAAAACCCTTATCGAAAATCGAAAACGCTTAGTATATTACAAAGAATCAATTTTTATATAACATTAATTCGCAACTCAAATCACAACTAAAGCATGTTTGTAAATCCCTGTTATTCAACAAATCTTCCCGATATATTTAATTAATCCTTTTGTATATACATTATATAAAATGAAATTGATTTCCTTACACGCAAAGGTCGTTTCAATTAATTACTATCAGATTTTTTTAAGAATTAAGGCATTTATGCATTTGAAAATATAAAAAGTAGTTCACTTCAAACTTTGGAGTTTATATTCTTAATAACCAACTAATATTATCAACTGTCTTAATAACTAAACAAAATTTTTATCCGGATTCTAACAAGCAGATAAAATTCACCTCAAATTATGTGTATATTTTTTGATATTGATTCAATTTGAGAGTTAATGTCAGTCTTAAATACAGTGGTACCTCGAGATACGAGTACCCTAACATACGAGATATTTGAGATACGAGCTGTCAAGCGAGCGAAGTTGTGTTGAAGTACGAGCGACATATGAGATACGACCACTTTTGTTTTATCCGGCAAAAAAGGTAAAAACCAGCATACAGTAGCATTTAAGTTGTGTGGAAGTAGCATTTAAGTGACCCAAATACAAATACACTTTATAAAACCAGTTTACATTATTATGTTTTTATACAATATTTGTCATTTATAAATACATTTTTATTATTCAAAAACATGTAAGAAAAACAACTGGGGTGGCATTTTTGGGGTTGGACCTGGAACGGATTCACGGTATTTCAATTAATTTGAATGGTGAAAATTGCTTTGAGATACGAGGAAATTGACATACGAGCAAAGTTACGGAACGAATTAAACTCGTATCTTGAAATATCACTGTATGTTTAAAAATAATAAATTTAACACAGTTGCAGACCCAAGAGATGAAAAAGTGATTTTACACATAATTCAATGTGCGTCCAGTTTTCAGTTGTAAAAGGAATCAAATAAAACGGAATATTGCTTTATACGATATCAAACGTGCAATCTTTGTTAATATAAATAATCCTGTTCTCAGCAAGCAACCATGGAGTGTGAAACCTTAGAAGTTACCAAAAGCTATTTAGCCCTTGTATCGTTTTATTGATCTTTACGAATATTGAATGTTCAAGGACTTTGCATTGAAGAAAATTAGTTTGTTTTGAATTTGCCTAAAGTCAATAATATTTTGTATACAAATGACCTCATATCACGGTTAATTATCAAAAATTCTGATTATTTATTTTAACTACTTGTAGGTGTAAAACATTGAAAATGTATTTCATAAGCAACTTACAATCTACAGAGACGCAATAAAAATATCCGTGCAGACTTGCACTGTTAAATAATGTAAAAGGTCCCTTAATTCTAAACTTTTTCTATATACGTATAACAATATTTCCAACAATCCTTTTTACGGTCCAAATAACGAATTTCATACGAATGAGTATCAACTAAAATTTATATCCACTTATATGTATTTCCGGAACAAAACCGAACCACTTCAATGACTGTCATATGAAAACTATAAGAAGCGGTCCTTGGTCTTCCAAAACGATGTTGACCGTTTCCGATACCGCGGAAAACTGAATAAATTTCGTGTTCAGTTTCAACGTATAAAGCTTTAATCACATTAGGCAGAATAGGTTGCATAGTGGTAAGTGATATAAGAATATATGATTAGGCGATACCTCTATAAAATATAGAAAACACATAATACTGAAAAGTCGTTAATGTAAGGAACTTAAAACTGACACATGTCATACCATACCAAACACGGTATGGGAAAATGCATCGGAATGCAATATACTATATATTATATACACAAAAACCAAGTAGTTATAAGAAATATTTGTCTAGCAGATTTAAAACCACGATTTTACAAATACCTTGTACATGTCTCATGCACGTTAACTTTGAACCGATTACCTAGATTTTTGCTTAAGCCTTTTGAACTTGGCAATATATTTTGCAAACCTTTACCTATATCTTGGTTGTATTTCACATTCCATTTTACATAACCTTGCAAATTTTCATGGTTTCGTTTTTAAATCAAAGCCTTTTCTTCAATATCGTTGCCTAGAACTTACGTTCAAGGGGATAATGATCTGCACCTCTTACAAATTTGTTCTTATAAAGTATTTCATAAAGATTTTATGCTATTTGGATCTTCATCTTTCATAATAACAGATGAAATGACCCCATCATAGAAACGCGTCTTGATAGATAGTATAGCATTCATTACCATTATAATTTAATCAAATCTACTGATATAAATGCGGATGTGATAAGTTTAACTGAGTTTTTGTGCTTTTTCTAAATACTTTTATTTGGAGAGAATACTCAATTTTCTTATGGAGCATGATGATCTTAAGATACCTCGTTTGTTTTATCAACTTTCATTTTCATTCACCAAGAACATAACGAAGTGTGTTATACAAAGTCGATTCAAAACATTTGCTAAAAAATAATAGACATACTTCATAAATTAACCATATCCAGGTTGATTTAAAAAGCTCATTATTATAATCTTTCGACTGTCTGAATTATTCTCCTTTCAACATTGTTCGGAGTTATATTCCTTTTCCTGATCAGGGTTTCCTTCTCATTTCCCTGAAAAATAAAAGAATTAAATCAAAATAAATTTAAATTTTCATTAAACTTAACATTTTTCTTTTGCTAAGCTGAACTAATACATCAAACAGATGGGAAAAATTGTATGCATAGTTATAGCGCTAATATCTTTGGAGTTTCATAATATGTTTGCATATAATATATACAACTTGCATAATTGTATAAAACAATATTTATCGCAACGTTATGTGTATCATCATTATAGGATAAACCCATATTACACCAGAACTAAGAACTATAACTTGTTTCACTTGATAGTTAAATAAGAGACCATGGTATGAGCAACTAACAATTTATATGTTGTTGATAACACATACAGTTAGCAAAACCCTAGTAAATGTTTGCTTTTATCCGAACATTGTTTTATTTATTTGTACATTAAGTACCAGTTCTTTTAAAAATATAAACAATTCTTAAAATATTACATGAAGCCCTCTGTGTTTTTAACTCCACACTTCAGTGTTAAATAACAGTGTAGGAAATTTCATTTCTGTGAGGTTGGTTGAACTGACGTCAACCGAAGCTATGTTCACGCAAGTCTTTGGTCGCACGCATGTAGATTTAAGCACACATGTGTGTTTTTGGTTTGTTTTGCGGCATTCTAAATCCAGTGAAAAGTTATTCGTAATTTGATTTTAATTTGTGGAAAATATCGTAATGGGTAAACCAGGTAATGTAAAAATTGATCCGGACAAATTCATTAGAGTTAGCATCAAAATTTTTACACTTGTGTTGTTTAGGTTTCGTTGCACGTGGTGGTGGTGGCGGCGGTGGCGGTGGTGGTGGTCGAGACAGACGTAGTGGGGGTGGTGGTGGCCGTGGTGGCGGAGGCGGCGGGGGTGGTTTTAGAGGGAGAGGAGGAGGTGGCGGCGGAGGAGGCCGTGGGGGTGGCGGTGGTAGAGGAGGTTTTGGTGGCGGTGGGGGTAGAGGTGGTTTTGGCGGCGGTGGTGGTCGTGGTGCCAGAGGTGGCGGGCGAGGAGGCGGTGGCCGTGGTGGTGGTGGTGGCGGTTTCAAAGGAGGCAAAACTGTAGTCATTGAGCCCCATCGTCACGAAGGAGTATTCATCGCAAGAGGAAAAGAAGATGCGCTAGTCACGAGGAACTTAGTCCCAGGCTCTGAAGTTTACGGCGAAAAAAGGATATCCGTTGAGGTAAGTTTCACTAAAGTATTATTTAAGGTCAAAGAATGATGATTCGTGCAGGGGTACGGAACACGACAATATGTGGTCGTGAAGCCGATTTGTATAGCTACCCGAGGTAGCATGCATTTTGGCTTAGAAACTGCTTTACTGACAAACTATACTCATAAGTATCACACGCCTCAAATGTTTAGCTGGTTGTATAACTTTCTGTTTGCTCTTTCAGACTGATGGCGACAAAATTGAATACAGAGTCTGGAATCCATTCCGTTCCAAGTTAGCTGCAGCCATTTTGGGAGGAGTTGATAAAATTCATATAGCGCCGAACACAAAAGTCTTATACCTGGGAGCAGCTTCAGGAACTACCGTTTCCCATGTGTCCGATATAGTCGGACCAGAAGGTCTTGTATATGCAGTTGAATTCTCCCACAGATCCGGTCGTGATTTGATCAATGTTGCTAAGAAGAGGACAAATATAATTCCAATTATTGAAGACGCTAGACATCCTCATAAATACAGAATGCTAGTAGGAATGGTAGATACGATATTTGCAGATGTAGCGCAACCAGATCAAGGACGTATTGTAGCATTAAATGCCCAGCATTTCCTCAAGAACGGTGGACATTTTGTTATTTCTATCAAAGCATCATGTATAGATTCTACCGCGCAACCAGAAGCCGTATTCGCATCAGAAGTTAAGAAAATGCAAGCCGACAAATTGAAACCACAAGAACAGATTACGTTGGAACCGTATGAAAGAGATCATGCTGTTGTGGTTGGTGTATTTAGACCACCTCCTAAAAATGTTGGGTCGTAGTAGTTAGATTTTAAGATAAAATTCACTAAATTAGGATAAGATTTTAAGTAAAATACTTTGTTATGTCAAACCGCTCTGTTTTTCATATAACCCTTTTCTTGATATTCATAAGTACGAGGTATGTAGCAACTCCATGCATCTTCGATTTATGCAAATCTAGTCAGAAGCAAGATTGTTTACGTATAGAATTGTTTTCCTTGGAGTATTCTAAGAAGAGATCTTGATTTCATCATGCCAAATATTCTGTAGATTTATGTCCAGCTCTAGTATAATACGTGGCCGTAGCGTAGAACCGTAGAACTCATCTGGTTATGTAGGAAGATTGGTTTTAAATCTTCTAGAATGTATTGATTCCTCACAAAATTTATGGTTTATTGATGTTAAACTCACTCAGAAATTGAACTTGCATGGGTTGATGGAACTTAGATGCAGTAATGAAAATTCCGTACGGTATACGTAAAATCAAGTTCACATCTGAATTGTTAATTGATTCCACTTACTTCTGCAGGTAAATTCTATGTAACTTAAATGCAAGCTTTGTATTTCTTCCAGATATTGATTCGTTGCAACAATTTTTAATTCAAACCACTTCTGGGATATTGATGGTACAAAGGCTACAAAAGTTTCAAAGACTGAAATCATAGAAAGAAAACAACAAAGTACATGTAAAAGTTACATTTAAAATTGAAGTTTACATAAGACATGATCATATAAATTGATTCCTCGCAAATATACATAGTTAGTTAATTGCCTCGTTTTGTATTTCTTAAAATCTCATTACATGCATTACATTTATCAAAATCTTATATACTAAAAATAATAAAACTAAGCGAACTATTAACACTAAAAACTCTATAGACACTTAAATCTATTGAGTGACAGAGCTCTTAAAAATATACTTGTAGGATTTAACTCTTGTCGTTTGTTAAATCTATAATTAACATTTCTAATTATTATTTGAAAGAGATCACAGCACAGTTTTTAACCAACATGATTACTTATATAAACTTGAAAATGAAGTCCATTTGGGAAAAGTAGTCAAATACGTGATGATTTGTAGTTTCGTTACATTTTCCTCACTAGACTAGCTTGAACCAACTAAGTACCAAGGGAGGAAAAATGTAACAACTGCAGCAGCTACGCAAGTAACACAAACAACGAAAACGCTTGAAATTTTCCCATTTCCATCATCATGCATGCATTTGTGCTCATCTGGATCTTTTTCATATTCAAGAACTTCCACATCACAGCGAAACTTCACTTTAGATTCATCTCGACGCCACACTAAGAAGCCTGAAGATGCACGTCGTTCCAAGTTCCAAATTGGTTCTGGCACTAAAATGAGAAAATGTTTATCCTAATTATTCAAGTTTACTCAACTTTAAATGGTTCTTTTGAAAATCAGTTTTTATCATACGTGACTATTTAAATTTGCAATTGAAGATACTCGCCTGTAACTGTCATGTTTGATATTAGATATTGTTTCTTCAAACGGCAATTCTTCAAGTCTGAAAAAATAAGAAATATGTGTTATTAACTTAAAAAGGGTTCATAGATTTTTATATATAATGTGATAAAGTTAAATAATTCTGAGTTACCTACAATTCATATCAACAGTTAAGCTTTCACAATCCAAATGATACCAATCCTATCATGTAACGCAATTAAAGGCCAAGATGAAGGTTAACTTTTTCTAATTAATACCTACATACATATATGTAATTGCTTCTTTTACATTTAATTTGTAAACTTAAAAGCTAATTGAATAAATAAGAGTCTCAAAGAGCTCACTTTTCACATATCTATGTTACATTCAAATTATTTTCGTAGTATTTTTTCCTATTTACAATTCAAGTGAATGGATATCTGTTATCAAGCAACTGCATAATAGCGAACACTACGTCAAACAAGTTCTAGATCAAATGCATAGAAGATGAATTTAATCTACATATTTTGTTTAACCTTTAGCATTATATTTAGTTTAGACAAGGTTTAGTGATGACGACCGTTTATTACACGAACAAGTCTTGATATGGTTATGAGGTGGCATATATGTACTTTTCAACTTATACACATAAATAATTGAGAAAATATCAAATTAGAGGCTCTGATAAATGCATCTTTATTACCTTTTAAGTAGAGGAGAGTGAATCATAAGAAAGTCTGCTCCTAATAATCGTTTTACTTATAAGATGGAATAATTGAATTGAGAATCTATTAAATCAACCCCAATGAAATCAATACGATGTCAAAGGATAATTAATAACTATTCAATTAATTCGATATAAAGAATACGTAAATCAGGGTTAAATGAGATGAAGCATATTTTACTTAACTTGGTGACTTCCGAGCAATTTGATGATAGGAAGAAGTGACTATTTATGGCATTGCGTTTTCTTTGTTCATTATTTTCAAGATAACTTGAAATATTTATACGTTGAGCTCACGCAAACCTACTTTCGAACTTTGATCAACGTTTTGTCAAAGTTCCAACGACTTTTTGTTTATATTTACGTTTAAATCCTTATCAGAAAAAAGTTTGAATCGCGCTGCATATTCTTTCTAATAATAATTGATAACAGCTTAATCTGTTACTTAGTGTATAACCTTCGTGATTGCATAGTTAATAATTTATGATTATATAGTAACATATTTTGCGCGTTCTCACAAAAACCTTATCAATTTGATTCGAATATTGCGAAAACATTTTCCGACCCCATTGGACAATTTACGATTTGAGTTCATGAGCGAAAATATTATGCATTGGGGACTGATTTCTTACGTAATGATAGATCGATATATAAGAATCGATAAACGCATAACATATTAACTGAAATAGATGTAGAATAAAATCACATCCAAAAATAGCAGAAATGTCTTCTTAGCAAGTGACATACTTTTTAAGGAAATCAGTTTTTGATTCATGATAAAATTTTAATAATAATAAAGCGTCTAACAGACTGTTAGTAAAGTTAGTTTTACTGTTAGTTTTGTTTTAAATGATTAGGTATATTACGAGATAAAATTTGGAGTAAATTTTGATCCTTATTATTTATAATCGTAGGTAGTAAAACTTTTCGCGAAAAGATAAATTTTTGGCACGCTTGTACTGAATAATAGATCAAAGTCCTGAACAGTTTTATCTCTTGGGCAGATAAGAGGCGGTAGAATATCAGAAATAATGAGGCTTTGTGATTACAATAGGTATATGATCGATAGCCTCAAACATCTCACGGACTTTGGAATTATTCCTCGTTTCTATTCCCTCAATTTGCCAAAATTTTCGGAAAAACATTTCATACATTTATCATGAGTCAGACGATGCAAATCAATAGTGTTAATTACATTTGCAGCGTTTTATGCATAAATCGATCCACAAAAATTTCCAGCTATGAAATCCATAAATAGATCGAATCCTCACGTCACGTCATTATTAAGATAGATATAGAAGGGTTCGATATTTTGCAAAATCAATCAATAACTGTATTAATTGGTGCACTACCTTTGTTACTAAGTCACAGGAATATATCTCCTCCTTTACTTGATTTGACAATTGTATTTTGAGATACATGTATTTATTCCAAATTAGGTCTGTTCACGTACTTGCTCGGAACATATTGCAATATGTTTCGAGCACGAAATTTGCGCTTTTGTACTCTCTCAAAAAATTGTTTTAAGAGAATTTAACGAAAAGTAACGGAGTGGAAATTTACTTGAAAGTGCTAGATGTTACTCGAGAAATTTGATCTAGTAACTGCAAGCTACTAAGAAAATGCGGTTCATTAGACAGTGTTAAATTTAATTATGTTCGCTTATGAAGATGCTCGAGGTTACTAAAATCCGTTTTTGCACACTTTGAGTAACGAGAGATAACTTAGAAAAATCCTCTCAAATTGCTCATTTACAGCCGAGTAAACTCAAACTGTACGTGAACAGACCTATTGAATCGAATATCGAAGAACATTTATACCTGCCAATCAGTCGATGTGTCATGTATTTTTGAACCAAGGTCGCTGACTGGCTTTCACCTTCCTATAAGTGACTTTATTTTGCGATAAAGAAAATGCATCGCATTATCCACTGGAAATTATCGGACGATAGACACTAGATAGCCGGCTAATTTTCATACAGATATAGGTGTAAATATTAGTGACTATAATGAAGGTTTTTATCAAATTTTCACTTTGATCCCAACTCAAACTTCTTTGCGTTTTTGTTTATGTTTTAAAATCTATTTTCATGTACATATTTATACATTTTGCGAAATTAATTAGGCAAATATTTAGCCTTTTAATCAATGTTGCTATGAACAGGTCAAAGTCTTTATAAACATCAAATTTTATGGCGTATGGGGTATTTCATAGAAGTTGATCAAAACTAAAAAATCAAAAGCAACAAAATTATTTATTGGACTAATAGAATTTTGTTCAAATATTTAGCTTCCAAGCTATTAACTCACCAGAAAATTCTGTTTATAATTTTTTTCAATAACATGAATTAAATTAATTCGACGAAATTAGAAAAAAACTTGTAATTTTCAATATTTATGGAAATTTCGGTTTTACGTCACATAACAACGAGGGTTTAGTTTCCACATTTCACTTACGTTACAATATGCAGCTGCGAAATTCTATTCTTTTTATACCTATGACGAATAGGTAGTAACAAAAGAAACTTTCAACAGTTAATCGATTTTGCGAATTCTATAGCTTCTAAAATATGCGCTATAGAATTCATTACGTTTATTAAATTTCCACAAACTTGTTAATGGATCCTTAGTCAATTAATCCAACAATACACGTTAACACATTCTCCATTTAATATTTCACACTCTCCTCTGAATAAATTAAAAAAACAGAGTCATTTAACAAACACAAATATTTAATTTTCATGTCGCCAACCTGTTTATCGTCTTGTCTAAATTTGACACTGTGCATAGAAGCAGTCTTAATTTTGTTTACATTTTAAATATTCATGAAGAGTTTAGCTTAAATTTCTCAGTAAGTGCAACAGCACAATGTGTTAAAACCAACGTATATAATTTTACGTAGTTTGTTTTGAATCCGTTCACAACAAGAATATATTCGCTAATAGTCAATAATTTTTAATACTCTTGTACAATGTTAACTTCAAGTAATATGTTTTACTAGAAACGACTGTGAAAAGGATGATGTATGGTTACGAGCATTGTAAATTTAAACTGATCGAATTCTTGGAGATTCTGTTTGGTTGCCTAATAAACATGTAATTAATAAAACACCTTGCATAATTAATCACGCTAAGTACTTCGCCTTCGTGGAACTATTTATGCGAAAAATTAGCACATAACCAAACTGGATAGGTATATCAATAGACCTACATAAAGTTCATATAAAAATAGTACCTTCAAATCATACATTCAACACGCATATGTTCCATAGTCGGGTGACTGAATTTTCGATGAACATTGAACCCATGACTTTTTGGCATTGAAATTCTAAGTGAGAGTTTTATATCGATTCTATACCAAAATGGTTTATAGCGGTAAATTGAACTTTTTTAGTATAGAAATGACTGTTATAAGGCCATATGGGGTCATACGGCTTATGCCTTCGCAAAACTTCTGGAGTGTTGAACTATGGAAAAGTTTAACCAAAAGTGCGAAATTTATGCAAATAGAAAACGATTTCGCAAATAACCAGGGAAACACTTGGTTTACTCAAGCAATATCTACTAAAGGATGATGAACACCAATAGGTTCTTTAAGGATACGAGATTCATCCTTGCAATATGTATTAAGTAAATTTATAATCAAGAAAAGTTTTTCTTTAACACGATGTTGTATAAATAAGAATATTACATCAATAGCATCTCAATGCAACAGTGCAATTGAATATTAATTTCAATCATTCAAATGCTAACTAGCTCAAGCTAAAGACGCAATTAAGCATGAAATATAACTTAACTTATTCATTATCTGTATATTATACAACAGTTCTATGAACAAATGAATTTCTTCGAAATCAGCAGCAGCAACTTACACTTAAATCACTTTTCGAATTACTTTGACCAAACTCATTTGGAATTAACAATTCTCGGAAAAATGTCCGTCTAACGACTTAGTAGTGAAGTTAATGGAAAATTTCAAACGTTTCATTTACTAAGATTTGTCATAAAATCAATAAATTTCATTAAACTTTAAGGCTCGACTATCCTGATGTATTCGAATGGCGATGATGTGTACCTACTTGAAATTGTTTTATATTTCAAATCAATGCCAAGTCTTTCTGTTTAAGTTAACTTCATGGTCATGGAAATAATTGGAAAGAAGCCAATAGCTTCAAAAAGGAAATTTAATTTTTACTTTATTTAAAAAGGCTACGTACATTTTCCACTCTTTTCGTGTGAACTTTTTCTTACGAAATATTTCAGAGAACGTGCTTCTACTTTAACAATCAAATTTGAATAACTTTACATAACTGCTATTCAGTTAGATTAAAGTTTGATCGAAATTTTAAAGGATTTCCAGTTTCTTAACCTTGAATATTATATCATACAATTTTCTTGAAGTATTTTGCACTTCATTATTTTCAAATTTAAGTTGAAATATTGTATTCGAAACGCTTTTAAAGGGTTAAAGGTTTTTCGTTGTTGTTCAATAAATCTCATTGCATTACGTTCAATAAAATTCAATAAGAGAAATAGATGATCCAGTAAATTGAGTTCAAGTGTCAATTATGTTATCAATTTATTTATCGCTTGATATAAATATATCAGCAGTGCAATTTTCTAATAAAACATTTGAATACGTCCCAAGTGCAACCTTGTAAGATGCATTCAGTACACGTTCACTAACCTTTTATAAATAAACTTGCATAATTTTACATTATGCAACTTTATTGATAATCTGACCATCACACAATACTTAATATTATTTAATTTTTGAACTTGTTTTTTTAAAAACGTATTTAATTTTTATTCCAATGAATTCAACAATGTAAAAAAAGTAGAACGCTGCATTTTAAGTTGATTCAGACATTTTTAACTGAATATTTCAGCCGGATTCACTCGAAAAGGTTTTCTATTTACATACCGAACGGTTTGTAGGTTATTTTAATTAATTGGCTTTCATTCATTATCTCACCATACTGCAATAGTTTCTCTTAAAATATTCCAGCATATCTGAAAGGCCACTACATAAATCATGAAGCAATTGAAAAGAGTTTCTACTATGGAATGCAACCGTTTCGAAAAAATCTGAATTCCAGCTCTTTTGTGAGGTCAAGGAGCGTAGTGCATGTATTATGTTATTTTGTCATGATTTGGAATCAAATACAGGAAAACCTTGTTTGAAAACATCATCCAAGATATACAAAATTTCATAAAGAATAACAACGTGGGTGTCGTAATCTAAAGTTAAGTTTTAATATTGATGCAATTGAAATACAGTAATATCCTCGATAATTGCAACCCCCAATGGTCGCTAGCTGTGACTCAGCACATAGAGTGTAAGGAAACTCAGTTAAAAATTTCAGATTTTTTAGCAAGGAATAAGATACATATGTTCCAGTATGTGTAGGTTATATAGAGTGATAGCAAATATATATGTATAAAATGACACGTGACTTTCTTTCTTCCTTCGTAGCGATTGAAATGTGTTACATTGCAACAGCCACAGTTTCTTTTAGTTGCGTTTGACAAGGTTGTACTGTAGCAACGTTTCCAAAATTCACACAGAACTTTATGCTGTCACTGAACTGATAAAAGTTCATTAATTCTTCATATCAAATTTTAAAAAAAATTCAATTAATCATATCAAAATGAAATCAACAATGAAACTCTTTTTGTGTCAATCAACATTTTAGTTCACTTCAATGACGAGGAAGAGTGATATGGTTAAGAGTTTGATAACCTAATTTTGAACGAATTTTCTTCCATAAAAAGAAATTTAGCACTGTTATCATAGAATTTGGTATGAATTCAAAATTACAGCATCTTATCTTCTCTAACACAATCCAAAATCACCCCAGTTAGACGATAATCAGCTAATGACCCTATTGCTGTTACCTCACATGAACACATAATAAATAATATTGGCTTTGCTTTAACTGATTTCCAAAGGTGCGTAAATTATCTTGACAGCTTTGTGAGTTTAAGTTTATAACTTGAAATAGAATAAAGTCAGATCACAAATGGGTTTCAAATTCATCAAGAACAGCATTTTATCTTATACAACAAAATTCAATTTGAAGAAATTTGCACTTTTTGAGGGTCTTCGAATTGCGCTACAATTACGTGCAATTACGGAACGGTGAATGATTAAAGGTAATAAGCTACTAAATTCCATTAGCTAATCTCGAATTACATGTCAATCAGAGTTATATGACTAATGTTCGAAACGGGTTTAATGTCCCATGTAACGCAACTTAACGAAATCAAAAATTATCGGACGGGAAGATAAGCAGATTATCTATATTAGTTGGACATAAGTAAACTAAGTAAACTAACAGATGTGACATTCTCATACTTTTGTTATTGTTTGGAGAGTAATCGAATTTTGCATAGTTGGAATCTTCTGTTGAATTTGTTAAGATGCTTGTTAAAAACACTAGTGTATTTTCACCTCATATCCGATAATGTTTACTTAAGGATAATGTTTCCTTTATAAAACCTTCTAATATCAAGTAAATCAAACAATCATTAAGTGTTTCGAAATTCTAAAATAAATTACACTCAATTGACATTGGAATTTCATTATTGACTTGTCTTCCTCGATGGGAAATTCAAAGCATTTTCCCAATAGATTTCACTTTAAATCAATAGTGCACTTGAAGCTTTAAGTTTGAAGTAGCCTCCATGCCTTGAGAAGACGAGTAAGTGATTGTTGCTGATCAAACATGGCAAATAATTTAATTACTTGGAAACTAAAATAAGTACTTTTGAATTTATCTAACAGACGCCCTAAGTGTTAAGCTTGTTTAATAGAAACTTTCAAACAAAAAACTGAAGTTCACAAGGATCCGAGAATACCTCATTGTATTTTATCTTAATGACTTCAAACAGAATTTGACATTGGCCGGAAACATTAAAATAAACAAGAATCCTTCAAAGTACCTAGCTTTACATTGTCTCAAGGCAAGGTAACCTAAATTAGGTGCATCGCAATGAAAAGGGTAAAATTTTGCCGTATCTGATTTTTATTTTATGCTTCTCTGAGTTTCAATTTAACTTTTCAATGGTAAATGCAGTCAAAGTCAGTAATACTTTAGCAGAAACTTTGCCTAAGGCCATATATTTTATAAAAATCATACAAGAAAAACCTTTAGTCCCCAAAAAATGAAACCAGGTTATACTTTTCTTTCAGGCAGGTACTCTGCTACCGATACGTTTCATGCCCGGAGGTGGGCAACCGAATTAATTCAAACAAATTTCATGATTTCAAGTCGTAAATTCAAAATTCAGTACTGAATTCTTTTATGTAAACAAATTCCTTCTCTTCATAAATCTTTCGACAGGCTTCAACTGTCTGGATATGTCTTGGCATAAACAAGGACATCCACAGAACTCGCGATTTTTAGTGACGCCACTAAATTGATTGAATGTTTAACTTTCGCTGTCTTATGTCCACAGGAATTAAGAATACTATACAAAAAATGGGTGTAGTCAATGAGTACGTTAATAGCTTTAATCCAAAACTGTCTATGAAAAGATTTATCAGAAGTTTATGAGGACATCAGTTATTCAACGCGCAATTAGCACGAGCCCTACTATATTTAAATTATTCGTCACCGGCCTTGCGAGCTTTATCCTTTCTGGTCAACCTATTTTTAAATATTTTTCTTAAAAATTTAGTTGGTAATAAGTTCATTGATTTACAAGTTTTAAAATTTAATAGCTCAAACATTTAGTGTTTGTAACACATTTTTTATTACTTTAAAACCTGCATTTCAGGAATGTCCGGAACAACCTTCAGGCAGATTCTCTTGGGGTTTGGACGTAAATTTAAGTCGACACGTGGTTTGTTTTCGAAATTTTACACATTTGGTCGGTGAAAAGAATTTTAATTTTAATTCGATTTCTAATAAATTATTCACAGCGATATTCCATGAGTTCAATTTTTTAAACATAGAAATTGTGAAATATGAAATTTATGGTTTTTTTGACGGCATGCCAAGAGATAAACGAAGAATTTAAAAACCAATTTTTGATTGAATTTGCGTATGCGGCAGTATTAGATATTTTGAAGAAATTCAGACGTTAACATTGCTGTAGGTGTTATGCAGATTCTGTAAGGCGGAATTTGTATATTTATGGTTAGACATGAGTAATTACAAACAACTAAAGACAACAAGTAATTTTGATAAAATAATAAAATTATTACCTTGGGCTGGTTTTGAAATCTTTAGGTTTGTGGAGAATCAAGGTGGCAAGCATAAGATAACTAATAATATTATAATGGACAGCTATTAGTTGAATCAATATGTTATGACAGCATCCATACACATACTTAAGGTAAATAAAATGTTTAAATTGTTCTACAAAGTACGTGGGATACTGTTGGTAACTGAAAAATTGCTATATAATATGTATATTTATTACGCATAAAATGAACTTAAGTACACTTAGGCAACGCATGACATAACCGATGGAATTAAACATTTTAAATTCATGATTCCAGGCAAAAGGTTGAAATTGAATAATGAGTGGAAAATTAGGATGTATCAAGGGATTCTAAATCATATTTAAATTTTACAACTTACGAGTACCTACTTCTTTATCATAATTATTTCTTATTAAATCTTCAGTCTTCGGGGTTAAGTGCTTGAGTATTACAGGGCAAACATGTCATGATACAAGATTTTTCTGATGCTAATCATCATATTATGGTGTACCGCCTACGATTGAGACATGCTCGTTTCATGATATGTTAAGCAGACACAAATTGGGTGCCGGATTTAGAATAACATGTAGAAGCCAGTCATCCAACGCAGCATCCCCCCCTATGTTGGAACGTTTTACATTGAAACATTTTCTTAGAATGTCAAGCTAAAATGGGCTCCCCTTTTCAAAATGCGTGTTGTTTATGTTGGTTAAATCGTATGATTGATGTCAAGTCAAATAAATTGTCCATAGTAGATTTCCCTACACTTTTGGCAATCCATTCAAAAATTTTAGCTACTCCGTACTCTAGTAGTAAGTGGCCAGACCGGAGACAGAGTCTTTGCACTCTTAATTTATTTCAATTATACTAAATTTAGTATTGTGTAAAACATTTACGCAGAGCGTATTGCATGCCTCTAAATAATTCGTCAATTGAAAATGATGGCTTTAAAAATGTATCTACCTACTCTAGGGGTGATGTTCGCCTTGACATTGCTGATAGTATTTGTCTGATGTAGACTCCTTACACAGAAACCTCGAAAATTAGATTATCAGCTTAATTCGAGAAAGGGATCAACATTAGCTAAATTGCAAAACATTTTCTTGTCCTTAAAGTTCAAGAGTAGACATATCCTTACACACATACATATTTTATTTCTGCGTTTAAGAATGTACAAGTACTAATAAATGCCTTTGCGTTGCTACAAGTTATGCTTTTAAAATACGAGTCAGTAAAAAGACGAAGTGGGTTTGTCACGAAAAAGGTAAAACTTTTGAATTTTGGATTATATGAACAAAAAAACCTTTGAGGGGTCAAGGTTGCGAACACAAAATTACAATGACAAACAAAACTTTAAAGTTGCTAATATATTCAGTTTTTTCTGGACTTAAATTTGTATTTTGAATCTCATTTTTAGAATTTTCCAGTTTTATCTAAACAGTTTTGATTTCAACTACTTTTCAATGAAGATGATGAAATGCCATAAAAGTCGTCGTCTCAAAGCAATTGCCAAAGATAGTCAACTTCTCAATCTTCTAAGCAAACAATAACAAGAGCCCCAACAATGGTGTTGTTCACAGTCAATGAAAAATTGTAAATGAACTCAAACATGACGCATGAGACAAACAAACAAATTTGAAATTCTTTGTTGTATGGACTTCTTTGATTTATGTCACATTCAAGATGGTAAACAAATGAACTTTTCGATACAATAAAATTTTTTCACGACTAATTAACTTACCTGTTAGCTTTCAGTAGACCGCCAAAAACTGGTTCAGTGTTGAAAGACCGAAATTGTGAAAAGTGAAACGAAGAAGTCGATTGTTTTTTATTTAAAAATAATTCTTCGATTTAAAAGTTGGGGGTCAACCCCATTTATTAAATAATGAAATTTTTAATTTTTAAATTGCAATTAACGTGCACTGTTTTTCCGGTTAACAATAAAAATTACAATAAATTACTTCCGCACAAGTTGCAATGAGACTAAATTTTCCTGTTCAAATTTCGCTAAAAATTAAACAAGTACAACACGAACAATTTTCACTTTTCACTTGTAATTAATTCCACGTTGATTTTTCACTTTCAATTGAACTGAATAAGAAATCATTTGCAACGAAAAATTTGTTAAATTTGTTTTTATTCGAAGTCGTAGTTCATTCAAACGAATCGCAATTGCGACGACAATTGTACGATGAATCAAGAAAGACTGACGCGTATGCCAACTTCTCAACAACTGAAGTTTCTATTCAATCTACCTCGCGAACTTGACATTTCCATTCTCCAGTTCGCGCGGACGCGTTTATTTGTTAAAGTTTCTCATGTATGGAATATCTTCAGGGGGAAGAGTGTGAAGATATGAAAGCTTTCTCGAAATTGTAAAAGAAAACTTGACTTGGCGGAGTTAGTATAAGAATAAATACTCAATTGAACGCTTTAGATGTATCATAATCATAACAAACTACTCCTCCAGTAAATATTCACTGAGTGGAAAAACTTTCTTTTTCAAAGCTCTCAATGTCGAAAAGCTCACGGTGAATACTCTGCGACAAAATTTAAAAGCTACAGTGTCCACATATCTCTGAGCCAACGGGTAGTTATCAGAAATTCAAACTAGCAGACAGAAAGTTTTCACTGTTTTTGTGTCTTTCCTGCTTTTAAGCGGATCCCTATTACTGTATGACTTCGCTGTCATATAGTGCCACCTGTCACAGGGCTGTATCTCTTAAATCCTTAGATTATAGAGAACAGGATATGACATCTTATCGAAAACCCGTATACATATACGGGCACAGCAGCGACATGAGCGTGCTTGCGAGTTAATGGTGAACTAAGACCATATGTTAAGCCGCAAACCACCAGCTCAGACACAAATTTCATTTCATGGCGTCATAAAATTAAAATTCTTATTTACACGTTTTTCAACTAGATTTTTCATTGTGATAGATGTAATAAATTCTAAAATGGTTACCTGCATAATTTTTTTTTTAATTCCTTGTGATTTTAATTCAGAAAAACGAAAATAAATTTGCTCGCAAAGCAAAAACACCCACCTTTTTAAACTTAGATCACACCCATTTTTCATTTTCAGCTGGCGTGGGTGCCAACTGGTTTTCGAAAATTGCACTAAACCCTTGGGCTTATCAAATAAAAATCTGTGGTGGGAGTAGTGTTTGTAAATAAATTGAACGTCAAACGTCAAAACAAAGCAAAATTTAATGAATTTTATTAGTATTTCATTTAAAAAAAATAGTAATTTGTTGAAAATAAAATAGAGTGAGGTAGACTGGAGTGATAGTAAAAGTTTTGTGAAGTGACATTCTCATTTTAATAAAATATATCAGTAATAAAGAAAAAACACGAAGTGAATTGTCGGAAAAATTGTTCAAATTATATTCTTCAGACGAAGAAAGCTATTTTATTTGCTAACAATGTGAAATTCAATGTTTTCTTTAATTATTTTAATTGTTTTCAAAGTGAAAAACATTCTTTTTCTAATTAAATTTCAAGTTTGAAAATAAGGACCATATTAAATGACGCATCGGTTGTGAAATTCGTGTCAAATCCGTGCAGTGGAGTAGTAGTATGAAACTTGTATAAAATTTTATACTGAAATTTTTTAATAGTTTATTTAATAATAAAGAACGTGTAACATGAGTAAAAATTATTAATAAATGTTTATAAAAGAATTGATATGTGTTTTTTAATTATTTGTGTCCAATTCTACTTGTTTCATGGTCGTGTACAGAAATTTTCCGACGTCAATGTTTTTCGTTCAAGTGTGTTAGTAAATTTTGTTAGGTTGCGTTAAAATTGCACGCTCATCTGTCATCGTGTCATATCCTGTTCTCTTTTATCTAAGCTTAAATCATAATAGGTAGACACTTCAAATTTTCACAAAATGTGTACTATTATGGAAGCTATAAGAACAAATAATAAAAAATTACTTTTTTTCGTACGGTAGTACGGAGCCCATATTTTTTGAAGTTCTCTTGAAGTAGAATTTCAGTTGAGTTATCACAGTTGCCTTATTACTTTGAAATATAGACTGGTTAATAAACGTATGGTTTGGTTATTACTACCTAGACAGTCCTGTTGAGAATGATTACAATTCATTTGGATATGCTCCTGGTTAACACCGTTTGTTAAGAGCGGTGGAACAAAAGATTTTACATTTCAGGACATAGGCACGACCATCTTGCACTTCATCGAACTACAGTACATCCTCGATAATTGCAACCCTCAATAGTCGCAACTCCTCAATAATACATACATACATTAATGTTTATATGATTTATAAAGTGACAGCAGAAATATACTTATATATCAGTGATCAGTGATATATATATCACTTCTTTTCTTCCTTCCTATCCATTGAAATGTGTTACTTGGTTATTGCAACAATCTCAGCCACAGTTTGGTTCAGTTGCGTTTATCAAGCTTGTACTATACATATAGCTTGAAAAATGTCTTTAGTGTTCATTGAGTTGATTTTATTTCAAATGAAAAATATATATTAACAAACAAACAAAAATATATATCAATTGAATGCAGTGTATATAAGGTAAACATTACGACAAACTAAAAGAAATGATTTAAAATGAAAACAAGAAAATTTTCACTTATATCACAAAACTGTAACAGACACAAAAACAATACTAAAATAAAAAATTTTTTAAAAATTAAATCTAAGCAGTAGCTTTAGTATTTATCCGACTTTATATTCAAGTATTATGTGAAGAAACTGGGACAGATTTGCGTCGATGTCTTTCATCGAATCGAAACAAATTACTAATATGATTAGTACCAAACTTATTTCTAAAGCGGAATGGTGTCCCAATTCGTATGTAAGCATTTTTATTAGCACGGGCGGCACGTTTCTGCCCTTCAAGTATAGGACAATCATCCAAGTATTCTAATGTTGGTAATAAGCTTATAATAAACATCGTGTAATCATTATGTTCCAGCACAGTAGCACCATTAAATATTGTAGAAGCACCAGGATTTCCCATAAGTGATAAATGTTTTAGATTTGGGCATTGGGCTTGTATTTTATAAATCCATTTTGATATATTTAGTATTTCACAGTTGTTCATCCTGCAAAAAATGAAATTTTATTGAATGAAAATATTATAATACGATGATGTTTCCTTACCACAAAATCTGCAGTTTAGGTAATAATGGAAAAGAACTCTCATCCGGAGATGGATTTCGATCCAATATTAGAGTATGAAGTTGTTTGAAATTGCACAAAAATGATAAGTTGCTAATATTGTTATGACTCAGATCCAAAATTTGGGCATTCTCTGAGAATTTCTCTGCTATCTGAATAGGAATGTCCGATAGCTTTTCATAAGCCAAAGATATACGGCCACCTTCCATTATATTTGCACCTGGCTCAGCTATTGTTGGATCAGTAACGGTCAGCATTTTTGATGAATCGGTAACAATTTCTAGTGCAGCATCATAATCATCACCAGGTATTTCAGCCGAACTGAAGTCTTGTAGAAACCTCTCAAGTAATGGGCTAAAAGAAATCATCACACATTGTAACTAATTCATACTGAGAACAATTTTTCATTTTTGGAATATTTACATGAGGGCAGTATTAGTAAGCATGTTCAAAGAACAATTAAAACTCACTTTCCGTTGTACTCTTCAGCGTCTTCAGTATTGGACATTGTTAATAAACTAAGGTAGCTTATCTAAAACACTCAAAGTGCCCAAATGTTTACAATTCAACGTAAAACAAATTAAAATTATCACATAAAACTAAACACACCAGAAGCACAATTCACACTGCTCAAAATATCCGCTTCCATTTGAATTTCAATAATTTTTAACTGTACACATGTATTGTTAATCTTCAGTAAATTTGAAAAAAAAACTGTTCTTTCTTTAATTGTTAACTTTGGAATACTTACTTCTTTAGAATTTTGAACTGTACCTAATTGGATATTAGCTAATTGATACCTATATTTGCATCAAATCATCGTATGGAGCAAAAATCGACAAACCATATCATCAGTTTATCAATTTTGCCTTTTAGGTTCTGCACACAATATTTTCCAAATAAAAAATATCAAGAAAACAAAGAAAAGTTTGTTGTTATATGGCCAGTAAACCATATTTGTATATTGTTCAGCACGATTTTCACATATTTTAATCTTTTAAACATTTATTTGAATTCGAGCTGAAGACAAGAATTTGTTGATTCCTTACTTAGTTCATATCTCCACAAAATTATTGTTGCAAATTAAACTCGATTAAATTGAGATATTTTGTTTTTTAACCCACATTGCTTTGGTTTTAAAATATTCATCCATCATTTGATTATAATTATATCACTTCTAATCAGCAAGTTGGAAATTAAATTTGCCAAAAAGTTAAGCTTTAAATTAATAAATAATTTTCTTTATTTTCAGCAAAACAAATACTTAAATTCATACGTTTCAGAATGAAGTCACAATTTAACTAGAATATTTCATTAAATCTCAATGCACGCTACATTTACCAGCTTCCCAGTTATCTTATCAGTCATACAAAACAAGTTTTATCACTTGTAGCTCCTTTACACTCTGTAAAGTACTGTCTACCGCGTCGTAGCAATGGCTCAGTACAAGCGTTTCATTAACAATTCGACAACAGTTGACCCAGTTTGAAAATATAGTATAATTGAACTTTGTGAAATAAAATAAAATAAAATATAATTAAACTACGTGCATAACTGTCGACCAATAAATGGAACCAACTCAACCAATCATTCAAATAAAGTGAGATTGAGAATTCCACTCCGTATCATAATTTAAAACTTATTATCAATTTAAATGTTTGTACTATGAATACTTTGAAGTACAATTCATTTATTTATTTCATAATTAGTAGATATACATATATCAATTTCAAATAACTCATGGATTAAGCATAAAATTCAAATTGTTGCTCATCCTTTCTCGAATAATTTTTAAAGCCTTTTTCAAAATCCTTATCTAATACTACATAACGATTTTCACGAACAGCATTCAATCCGGCTTCCTGGCAAATCAAGTTTATATCAGCTCCAGAAATTCTATCAGGTTTCGATACGTACATTTCTAGATCTACATCATTGCCTAAACTCATTTTTGAGGTAATTGTAGTGAAAATTAATCGTTTCTGACGCCGGCCGGGCAAAGGAAACTCGATTTTTCTGTCAAGTCGACCTGGCCGAATCAAGGCAGGATCTAGTGTATCAGCTCGATTTGTTGCCATGATAACTTTGATGTTTGTTCTTTCATCGAAACCATCCATTTGATTCAATAGCTCCAACAGTATTCTCTGGACTTCTCTATCTGCACCAGTTTGCGCATCAAATCTTTTGGTTGCTATAGCATCAACTTCGTCAATGAAAATTATCGCCGGAGCATTTTCTCGTGCTAGCTTGAAAACATCACGCACCATTCTTGGTCCTTCACCTAAATATTTTTGTACAAACTCAGATCCAACAATATGTATGAATGCGGCAGTTGTATGATGTGCAACAGCTTTAACCAACATTGTTTTTCCACATCCTGGTGGGCCATACAATAAGACACCTCGTGGTGGCTCTATTCCAATTTGCTTATAAAGGTCAAAGTGAGTAAGTGGCAACTCTATAGCTTCCCTTATTTCTTGCTTCTGTATGTCAAGGCCACCAATGTCTGAATAACACACGTCCGGTTTTTCATTTGGTCGCATCAACGTCACAGTACTATCAGCTTCGAATGGAAGAACGTCCACTAGTGAGTTACTATGCTTGTGAAGCGCCACAGACGTTGTTGTCTTAAGAAGCTCTCTATCAATTGTTGACAATATTCGCGAATAGTATGCGGCCCCAGTCGTTGATGAAACAATTCCAGATATCTCGTCTATTGGTTCCAGAAACTGCCCTATCACCAATGGTACAGCTTGAATTCTTTTCACTTCCTCCTGTGCTTGTTGATACTCCTTCTTTAAATTTCTAAGCTCTAATTTAATATACTCTTCCTGCATTTCCTGAAATTCCACCTTCATTTGTAATTTTTTAAATTGAATATACAAGTCATCAGCTTCAAAATCAGCAAAAGTGTTCCATGGATTTCTGTCTAATTTCTCATTGCCAACAATATTTGCATTACTTGAAGTCGTCATTTTTAACTACTTTGATTAATTCTGATACTTTACTTCGTGAATGCGAAAACCAATAACAAAAGAAGTCTTTATTTTATTTCTTTTAGTTTAAAACTTCTAAATTTTGAGATATCACCTCACTTAAGATGTTTTTACTCTTCGGCAGTTGTTTGGTTCAATTCAACGTTCTTTGCAGCTCACAATGACTTGTAATAATGAAGACGTCTACAGAAATTTAGGGTTGGCAACCAAATCACACAAAACGAACGTTAATCAAATTTTCTTCATATATTTCAAAAAACTTACTTGCTTAAATATTTATATTTTAATCCTTATTCAGATATTTGGAAATTCACAATATCTAATAGGTAATTTGAACAAAAGAAATCACAGCACACTCAGCAACTGTTTTGAAAATTTTAATATTTGCACGTTTAGAGTTGAAGAAGTAAAGCAGAGTGTATTTCGATTAACCAAAACTTGAACTTAATAAAAAATATTAATGAATATGCTTTATTTGTTTCTTATCCATAATCTTATACATTATGTTCCTTTTTCACAAATAGAACAAAATTAAATAAGGAAAACAACGTCGTCTGCGATCATTATTTGGTTGTCATCGGTCATTCTATTTATTGCTGCATGAATCTCACCATCGGAAAACTCTTCTGCACTATGCTCACGTAAATAAGATGATATTCTGTCTACAGCCAAACTTTGCTCCCTTGATTCACGGAATACTTTCTGTAAATTCGACTTAAAGACGGTGAACTTTTCATCACTAATAGTTGCTGAGCTATAGTCTGGTGCTGTAGAAGTTGAAGGACCTGATGTTTTTGATGATGTTACAGACCTTCTCGTTTCTCGTCGTGTTAAATCTCCGGCGTCAACTGGCTGGTCAATTAATATATCTTCTACTTCCTGTTCTGGTGTTTCTTGGCTTGTGTCTGGCCTGATTCGTTTACTTTGTCTAGTACTAGGTGTAGCTGGAGTTTTAGATTGGATCTCAGATTCATTGTCTTCATCACTCGACGAATCATCGTCTCTGCGGCGTTTCTTTTTTTCCTTTTCTAAGACTTTTTTGAAATAGGCGAATTGCACTAGCTCGATTGCAGCTTGAGCATCCCGCACTGTCACTGTTGTTGACATTCTAGCCTTTGCATGTGCAGTTGATAGACGAATCAAAGTTTCAAGAGTACGGGCAGTTATTGGTTGAGTACGAGCTAAATCTGATTCCGGCGTATCTTGTGATCTAAGCCTGGAGTATTCATTTGAAATAGCTTCACATGCTTGTTCTGACAACTTTGGTTTCAAGCGTTTAGCGATATGAATGTACTTTCGCATGAATTCAACAGACAAAATCTTATCTTTTCGGGACCGAGATTTGTTGTGTAATAGGGGATCGTATTTCTCATAAACTTCCGTTTCTTTTTTCTATAAAATTTTCAGTTATGAAAATTTCAAACTGGAAAACATATCTTTACCTCTTCCGATTCTTCTGCATAGAAAAAGTCTGCGTAACCTCCAATCACAGACACTTCTCCGTCTTTCTCGTTGGGATTTCTGTTAAGTTCACGATAATGAGAACAAGAAATTTTTAAAATTCTTTTAACATTGCAGTTTACCTATATCGGTGCATTCGAACAACATGATCAGCAATTACACTATCGTGATCATTATCGATGACGTCTAGCATAACGAAAAGCAAATCGAAACGAGACAGAAGTGAATCTTGTAGGCCTATATTTTCCATTGGTGTTTTGTATTGATTATACTAAAATTAAGAAAATTTAATAAAAGATAAATTTTCAATAATAAATTTACTCTTCCATAAACAGGATTAGCAGCAGCAAGTACTGAGCATCTAGCATTCAGCGAAGCATGTATACCCGCTTTGGATATAGTCACACGACCTTGCTCCATGACCTTAAATTGATATTTGATTATATTCACATTTGATTAAATGTTTTTAATTGGATACTTACCTCGTGAATGGCAGTTCTGTCTATGTCACTCATTTTATCAAATTCATCGATGCAAACAACGCCACGGTCCGCCAATACCATGGCACCAGCTTCCAATCTTCTTTCACCTGTTTCTTGATCAGTTGTAACAGCAGCTGTTAAGCCAACGCCAGTAGATCCACGACCGGTAGTTGGAATAGCCCGTGGAGCTGTATGCAATACATAACGAAGTAATTGGGATTTTGCAACACTGGGATCGCCAATCAACAACAGATTAATATCTCCTCTCAATCTCGTTCCATTGGGAAGGTTCTTTTCAACACCTCCAAGCAAGAGACACAGTATAGCTTTCTTTACATATTCATGCCCATGAATTGATGGTGCTAAGCTCTTTGATAGCAACTGGAAGATATCACTTTTTTCAGCCAATTTTTTACAAAGTGTAATTTCTTCTCGAGTGATTGTTAGATTTGCTTCTTTGTTGAGTTGAGAAATGTTGTTAGCTATCAACACAGAGCGAAAAGTTCCACTAGTGTAACCGTTGTTCTTTGAAGGTAAACAACGAAAGTTTCCAACTATTTGGATACGATCACCCGGCTTGCACTGATCTACCAAATCGTCATCACACACAATTTCAACAGAACGCGGTAGTTGACCAGCTGGTGCCTTTTCCGGCATCTCTTGAATGGAAATTGTCTGGTGATCCTTATAAACCGATAATCCGAATTCAGTTTCTAGTAAATTTCCATCTTCATCTTTGGTTGGATATGCTGCACTAGTTGGAATAGCTTCCAAAGATGTCAAATCTGTGTACTTTCTCTCTAAAACTTTCTTCGTAGTCGGACAATAATGAACACTTCTAACTACTTTTGGTCTAATAAGAGAGACTTTAGTAACGATACCTTCTACACAAACGAGGTTTCCGAGAAATCTTAAATAAAATACATTAAGTTAAAACGCTCTTCAATTATTGGTTAAAATTTACTTTGATGTCAATGATCGAGGTGTAACATGTCTACTACCGAAGCATCCTTCAAATCCAATAAAGAAGTCATCATTACTTTTGGCATAGCTGGGTTGAATTGATGAAACATATTCCTTCAAGGCTCTGCTAAAAGCAATGGTCTCATCAAAAGAACTTGATAGTAGAGCCAAAGCACGATTTGGATTTTTTCGTTTCAAATCATTTACATTTACAATTAGACGTTTACTGTTCTGAGCAATCATTTCTTTCACATGACCGGCATAGATTCCTTGATCCTCCTGGAATTTGATAACATGTAGTAGCAATCTAATCTAAAGGTTTTGTCCTTCACATACTTCATCATCTAAAAAATCTAAGTATTCACGTTGTGCATCACGCAATCTTTGTTCATCATCGGCCATTATAATTGATTATTTTAAATATATTTTAATAGAAATTTTGTAACAAACAATATAAATTAATATTCAACCAAATCGAAAACACACAATTACAATTTGGCGGGAAAATGTTAACGTCTAGTTCAAAGTGAAGTTGTTCTGTATGACTTCTCTTCTTCTTCGTGGCCAATATGAGACTTTTTGATGTGATTGGAAGCATTGTAAAATTTATTAATTTATGAAATAGGATTGCTAGAATCAACAAATAACCAATATTTAATGTTTCATGTTTAATATCTTATTGATTTGAATGAATAGTAATTTTATTTTAAATAATTGGAAATAATTCTACAATTCACATCATAGTCGAGGCACATACCTACCCAGTAGTGAGCTAAATTGCTCAATTCCCAGACGAGGTGAGTTTCTGTTAACATCATCGCAAGTACCAACTTAACAGAATTCAATTTGACAATTTTGATTGTGACTTTTGATGACATTTTCAATTTTCTGTATTTCATGATACATTTTGGAGGAAAATAATTAGAAAAGTATTGTTATGGCATATAATTATGATGAAATGAGTTGGTCCGGTAAGTGTGACCATTTGAAATATAATTTATTCCTTATAAAAATTAAAATTTCTCGCTCCATGTGGATGTCGGCTTGGGATCAATTAAAACTGATTAATAAATTTGTAAAATGGATTGGATTTTCAGATGTCCGGGACCTTTTCCGTAAATGGAGAGAGGAAAATGAACGTAAAAGTGATGATGTTATTCAGCTTTGGGAAGCAATTCTGGAAGATAAGATTCATAAAGTTGGAAACGAACGTCACCTGATTCTGGAGCAAGTCATCATCGCTGCGTTAGACTGCAATAGGATCGAAATAGCAGAAAAATGTATTAAAGTTTTGTCGAAAGATTTTCCGGGTAGTATGAGAGTACATAAGTATAAAGCAATGCGTCTAGAAGCACTTGAAAGATATGATGAAGCCCAAGACGTTTTGGATGCTATTATTAAAAAGGACGAGACTAATGCAGCTCCACGTAAGCGAAAAATTGCAATTTTAAAAGCTAGAGGAAAGACTGCTGAAGCTATAAAGGAATTATGTGATTATCTTAAAAAGTAAATTTTTATTTTATCCCTTTGTAAATTACTTTGCTTATGTGTTACCAATTCTCAGATTTATGTCCGATCAAGAAGCGTGGCATGAGTTGTGCAATTTATACCTAGCAGAAGGGGAATATGCTAAAGCATCATTTTGCATGGAAGAAGTATTGCTTCATAATCCTCACAGCCATTTAATTCACCAAAGAATAGCGGAAATACGATACACTATGGTTAGTATTGAAAATAGTGTAAGATATTTTTATTCAATTTAAATGTTACGTTTTTAGGGTGGTCTAGAAAATATAGAAATTGCGAAATCATATTTTGCCCAAGCTATCAAATTAAATTCCAATAATATTCGAGCACTTTATGGTTTGTTTTTGGTAAGATGAGTTTGTTGAAAATCACTTTTATTTACTAAGATATTAATATGTTTCTGTGTAGTGCTGCAATCATATTTCCAATTCGAAAGCTGTGGTATCGAAAAGAAAAGAAGCCCAGAAATTAGGTCAATGGGCTCTTAGCCAAGCAACAGCCAAAGTATCAAGAAATTCAAAGACACAAAAGAACAATAAATATGTTGCTGCTCTAGAAGTTGCATTTGGAAATCTTGAATTAAAATCCAACTGACATGGACTAGAATTTATTTTGCGTTTAGCATGTAGAGAATTGTTATGGTGAAGGAGAACAAAGTTGATGCTTTGTTTATGTCAATGCGTGGAAGTAATTATACATCAATTCTATGAAATTCATTTTTAATTTAAGTACAATTATTCATGTTCATGGTTAAAGCCAGATCGTATTATTTTGGGCCAAAATTTAATTTAAAATTAAATCTTTCATTTCAGTAGCGAATACGTTCTCTTATAAATCCACAAAAGAAATACATTGTCAAACACATTGTAATACTGTATCAAACACATTGTAATTCTATTTAAAAAGTGAAATAAATGCATTTTTAATTATTACGGACCAAAGACATTAATGTTTTTATTGCAAGTAAACATTATTGCTCTTTTAAAAAGTTTTCCCAATCCATTTCTGCAAAATTAGGTCCATAAATTACTTTTAAAAGGGTAATTTTAAGCTGTTTTGTAGTGTCTTTGCTTTCTAAGAACTTTTGCTTTACCAGTCGAATTTTTTCTTTCAAAACAAATAATTGTTGTCTAAAATATGACTTCATGAAATCTTTCTTTTAAATATTTTTCAATAAAATTACTTCGTTCTTTCATGTTCCATTTTCACGCACTCTTCGAAAGGAATATCACGAAAATTGGCCACTGATTTAAGTTCACGAAACGTTTTTTCATAATTCGCTGCTTGCTTCGATAGCTTTAACAATTTTTCGTGTTCTGTATCAAGTTGTAGATTTTCTTGTTCATACGTGTTAAATGGCTAAAGAAAGTAAAATGAATAAAAGAAAATATAATTAAACATCTTCTATACGTGATATTCTGTTGACTTCAAGCATTCATTTACTTTTTCCATGGTTTCTCTATATAATTTGGCAAAGTCGTCGGGGTAATATAAGATGTATTTCTCAACCACTTCACCTATCCGATTTTAATGTTTTAGAAAAGTAAAATATAGTTTTTTATTCCACTTACTTCCTTCAGTTTGTACTAATTCCAAATTCTTTTCTTGTTTGTCCATTTGCGCGATCACACGAAGTTAAATCTGAAACATCCAAACGACAGCGCAAAACTGACTCTGAATCTCAAATGTTCATCTCACTCTTTTCAATTCCAGACAATTTGTGAAGGTATGCAAGGATCTTGATATGCCTTGAATTTCGTTCATCAATAGCGACCCATTTCGTATTTAACTTTTATCCAATGCCAATGTGTAGGCATAAAATTTTTGCTTTCTGAAAACTGATAAGAAATCCGAATGCAATTGTGGACCCCTCGTCAAAACAGACAGTTCTTGGAAAAATGTCTCATAAAAGCAGACTGTTCTTATTAAATAGCAAACGAAATTTATTCTCTCCAAGCTGACAAATCAATCGTTCTAAATTTATTACATGGTAAATAACCATTTGTTAAACTTGGTATATAAAAAGGTCGTTCTGGTATGGTACATCTAGTTGTAACTAAACAGAAAAATTTTGTGGCTGTAAAACTATTTATGACTGCGATTTGTTCTTGTGTAAAAGGATATGGAGAGTTGCTATGACTATAAAAGTATCGGTCACCACTTTTCAACGATGCAAACTGATCCATCATGAGACACTGCGCTGTTGGGCCAAGTACATGGTTGTTTTTCTTTTCTAGTTCTAAGCCAAGGATGAGGTCGATATCTTTTACGGATTTGTAGATTTTTTGCAGCAATAAAACATTCTAAAGTAGTTTTTGTGATAATTTTAGAGTCAATAAGGAAAATACTTCTTATACTTACTTCAACCGACATTACCGTATACAAACTTTGCCAGTTGGTAATTTCCATAAAACCGCAATATTTGCGGAACTCCACATAATTTTTCAAACCGTGATCGCGACCACGCATTATATCGGTGGATGCCAGATCAAAGCCTCCAAAAACTTTGTTCGTAAGCTTTAACACAGATTTCAGTGAGTGCTTTCCAAAAGGCTACACGTATTTGTATTACCTCATCCGACATACCAGTTAAACGGATCGGTTGGCTTAATAATCCATTGAAAACTTGGGAGAAATTTGATTGCAATACTTCAGAGCGTCCAACAGAATCCGACAACGACATTGATGAGGTTGTACGACCATCTGTCCCATGCGTGAAATAATTTTGATGGAACTTAGATTTAATTATAATGATTTACCTGCGCAACTTTGCAGCAAATGAGACGGTAGGTATATATGAAAAGATCTCATAAGACCTGTAGTAAACTCATTTGAAATCACTCCAGCGACACTATCATCATACAAACTATTTGTAGTTGAAAGATCCAACTTAGAACCTAGGAAAATTTAAGAAATTTCATTTTTATTGGAGAGAGACTTTTTCGAACAGATGTCCATTAACTTGTCCATGTAGGGAGCAATTCCTCGAACAGAAGATGTTGATATGCTGCTATGCAAAATCGCCTTGATTCTTGGAATAGTTTCTCATCGTTCCAGTGTGGGTTAACTACGTGTAAGGAATCAGCTATCAAGTTATGAAAACGGACAAACAGTGATTGGATCAACGCCAGTTGCGGGGTCTGGTTCCCTCTTAAATCTCCTAAAATGATTTATATGATTTCGTTTTAGTTGATATCGAAATGAAAAGTTTATTCACCTGTTATGTAACATGCTTCTCCTGGAGGACAAGGGTCTAATTCGGGGAGAATGTTTAGTTCGTTTGTCAAAAGCTTTCCTCCTTCAAATGATCTTAAAGAATTGCATTCTTCTACACTTGTTCCATATGTAGTAGATAAATCAACATATGCAGTAACTCTATTCAACTATAGAATAATGAGGACGCTAAGCTTGTACAACTTCACCTTTTTAAAGTTTTTTCACAATATTTTTACCTGATTTGCTGGTTCTAGCTTCCCACTAGGTGCGTACATACGCTCACTCCGTACATAGTTTAAACACCCTACACCTTTGGAGCCATAGAATCTATCATTAGCAGGTACTTCGATTGGATTGCATGCATAATGTTGTAGTCCATGTGGAAGCTTCGTCCTGAAACCGGATGTACAGCAACGAATACCTTGTGGACTTCCTGACTCTTAAATAGGATGGTGCAAAAATTATTTTAGGCTTCTGGGACTAGAATGAATTTACTCACTTTGTTGAATATTCTTCACGAACGAAGTATCGTGTATGAAGAACTGAGCAAGAAACAGCCACAAAGTGTTCGGTGTTTCACTATCTTGCAAGAATGTAATCAAAGGGTTGGTATAAACATCATTGACGATGACGCGAGGACTAGGTAAATTTCCTTGATATATAGATTTGCGAATATCAAGTACATCTGGAAAAGTTATCAGAAAACTTTATGCGAATGGTACCTACATAACTACCTTCGACGTCCGTTTTGCGTGCGTAAAGTGTTTGATTCCCAAACACACTAAACTTATCCTATTTTACCGCACTTGTGCATAAAGTACAACTTTATGTAACAGATTCGTGCGAATATTAATCTCAAACTCAACTTTCCACGAATTTGTTGCATATACTATTGTATGCACCGCGGGTGTAAAGTGACCCTTTTTTGCATTCGTTGCTGCATTTGCGCTCGGTCGTGACGCATTCGTACAAAGACGTTGCTGCATTTGCGCTCGGTAATGACGCATTCGTGCAGAAACTCCCGTAGTTGATAATGTACAATTTCTCCACTCGTCTTTTTACGCATGCGACAGGACCTTACATTCATGCTGCAATCCACGGATGCAAGAAAACATCACCTTACACCCTTGATACATAAATAGCTAATATGGTTGCGATGAATGGAACTTACAGTTGTCAAACTGTGATGGTATCTTTCTTGAAAACGCAGTGAACGGCGTGCCTAGTAAAGGGAGGTTCAAGTTATTACAACTCCCATCAAGGCTTCGGTATCTACAACAGTTTGTTTGATTATATGCTTAAACTTTTTAAAATGTTTCCTTCTAGTTAATACTTCTCCAAAGGATTACAAGCAGTCTTTCTGTCTACAAAGAAACGTTTAGAACGTGATATGCAGTTTGTAACGTTGGTGAAAAAGCTCGTTATTTCCGTTGAACTTGGCCTTTTGAAACGTTTTGCATTCGTAATGAACTCGTCATATAAATACTGCATTCCAAAAAGAACTTCGTTAGAACCAATGTAATCCCGGGCAAATACATTTGTCTGTGGATCAACGAAAAATACACCAGCTCCTGGCTAAAGCGACATATTTTTAATAGTTATCAATATAATTTCATGTAACCAGTTGTATTTACGTGGTGATTTTCCATCAAGAAACCATCTTTAGCTAACTGCTCTCCGAACTTATCGAGGAATTCAAACGATTTTCGACCTTCTTCGAATAATTTTGATACATCTTCACAACTACGAAATCAATTCAACAACTTCACTTATCATTTATCATTTTTATCATATTGCATGACAATTAATGTGCACTAGTGGAATAAATCCTGGACACTTTTAAAAAAAATTTGTAAATTCTTCATTTATTTATTATATATCCATTATGATTGTATTTATTTCATATGATTTCAACAGTATTACTTTAATCTAACTTAATTCAACAAGTCAGTTCAAAATTCAAAAACATTTCAAACGAAATTTGTTTCTTTGAGACACGCACAATTTTTTTAAAGGAAAAACTATAGTTTAGAAAACAAGAGTCAAAATGTTAATATAGTACAAATTACAATGGAGTCTCATCTTAACTTTTTACAAAGCATAACATAACGTTTTACAAAAGTGATAGAATTAATTCCACTAGTTTACACTAAATATCACTTAATATAAGAAAATTTTGTGCAAGACATCATTTAACAAACAAAAATCTTATAATAGCAGTTTACAAAGTACTAACCTGTGATTGGGTATTTTGGATTCTACATTATGAATGAGAACAGTTATTAGAATAACTTTAGAAATTATTTTGAACATATCTGTGACCATTTTTCAAATATATATAGGCATTCCACTATTTCTAGTTCCCAACTAATTTATGTGAAACTTTGCACGAGCTTTTAAAACATTTTGTAATATTTAACTGCATTTCAATCATAATTTTCACATATTTAAGTTTTCGTAATGAAGTATTTTATTTACTAAACACGTTCTAATAGTCAAGAAAAATTCTTTGCCTTAATCACGTTTTTACCCTTTGAAAGTGTGTTATTATTCTGAGAGATAAAGTCTAAATACTCTTTTAAATTCCAGCCACCTTATTGAAATAGATTCATTACTAACTATTTTATATGTTTGCATTACTCTTTGTCAGCAAATCAACAAAAGACAAATGAAATTAATTACCTTGGATGCCTAATTACTCTATCTCATTCATGTAATTCAATTCAACTAATCTTAAATTAGAGCTCTTACTTAGTCTGATAACGTTATCATGTTGATGTAAAAATAGTTGTCCTGATTCAAAGATAAACTATCACTTATCCTTATAATAATTACGGTTAAGTTTTTCTTGTAATTAATGTCACAAAGACTATTTCTTAAAGCCAACAAAGTTGAAGAATTGTCGATTGAAGCTTATCAAGCATTGTGTTAACGGATAAGCTTTATTTTACACTATATTCTGATAAGCTAACCGGGTGAGTTTAGGCAATAACCGTGATCATTATACTATGAAGATGTAAAAGTGTAATAATTCGTTTGACATATAAAAAGTTTTCAATACAATATTTACAAAAAATACTCTTGTTATATAATGTATTATGAATTGTGTTTATTATTTCCTTCAAGGATAGAGGATTACGGGCAATGGATGTACATCTTTAGGAAAGATTAGATGTGTTGAAATTACATTAAAAAATAAGGCGTTTCCTAACAAGTGTATAAGTGAATAAAGATAACAGTTCACTAACCTCGAGACAATAAAGATTTAAGTCACACAGAACATTAATAATATATTTACGGTATCGTGTTTTTGAATAATAAAATATGGCAAACACTTTATTATAATCGTTTGACACACTTCATTCGTGTGTATGAATGAATCAGATTGTTTGTCTGAGGCTTCTAACTATTTTGATACATATTATATTTCGAATATCTTATTAAATGAAGTGATGTAATTTACAACGTACACAATCGATTTTTATAGAATGAGTTGCGTAAAATAATTTTTATTCTCGACTGATAAGTCCAATGTCCTCATTTGATGACAACTAATAGTTCATTCGAACTATCCAAACTGAAAGTAGGTATTGTACTAATGGACCGACAATTGAAGGGTTGCAAGTCTAAAAGGTCTAAGTGTCAAAAAATCAAAAGTCAATATTTGTAAGAATTTACATTCTATGTCTCTGAAAGCCTAATATTATCCAAATGGATCTAATTGCCTGTTTCTCTTAAGATAGTTCAACAAAATTATATTGTTTGCTGTGTCTGTAGGCTACACATTAGACACAGACTCTTTTGCGCGAAAGCTCGTTGGCACTTATCCGCCGTCACAATTTTATTTGTGTGTGTGGATAAAATTTTAAAGGCAATAGGCAATTGGATATTATTAGGTTGGGCACTTAGATTGCATGTTCTTAAAAATATTAACTTTTGATCTTATCTCTCTTGGTAATACTGCAAAATGATAGAATTTATTCTGCAGTAAGTATACGTAGGTATAAAGTATAATCAATGCATCGATTGAAGTCGAACGAAAGCAAATTAAAAGCTTTAAATATTTTGTAAGTCAAGTAAAAGTAAATATATTATCCAATCATATTAGCTATGGCTTTTACTAACCTAAACTAAATTTAGGAATAATCAATCTAAAGAATGAAACACGTTTCACTGTTTTGTCGTATTTTAATTTTTCGTAGCAGTACACAGTTGCCAAATTATAATTAAAATAAAATTAATGATTGATTTTATTTATCTTCCCAAGCTGACAAATCTAAGTTTTTAAAACTTTTGCATTCAATCGTGTCCGAATCAGGGGCCTCAGTGTAGAAAGCGTCTCTTCGGATATGAGTTCTGGATGTTGTCAAACAGATTAGCTGGGCTATGGTGAAAGATTTGATTACATCCAATTGACGCTTAGTAAATGGATACGGTCCATTGTCATGCGTATAAAAGAATCGATCTCCACTTCTGAATGCTTTAAACTGGTCTTTTAGGAGACATAGTGACGTTGGCCCCAATATCTGGTTGGGTTTCTTCTCTAGGAGTAGTCCGACTATTAAGTCTATGTCTTCAACTGACTGATAGATCTTTTGAAGATTGAATAAATACTACAAAATCAATTTGTTACTTTAAAAGTGACATTGAATTTCTCAAAACATTACATAGTCTGGTATTATTCCGTCAAGATCAATCCAATTTTTGACAGGTCTGAATCCACAGTATCTTCGAATTGCTGTGTAGCTTTGAAGGCCATGATCCCTCCCACGTTTCACGTCAATAGAAAATAAGTCGAATCCGTTAAAAATTTCATTAGTTATCTGGAAAATTGAGTATAAATGTTAAGCATTTCGGAATATACCGTAGATCCTATCCACCTCTTCGGAAAGTCCGGCAGTATGAATGGGCTGAATCAGCATGCCATTCAATACAAAGTTATAGTTTGTCTGCAGAATTGACGAGGCTAATAATGACTTTGCTAAGGATAATTCAGCTACTTTTTTGTGTCCTGCAAACAACATAAAATCGAAAATATGAGGATGGCAAAACCCTTAAGGATAATACGATACCTGAATCATACTGCAGCAATGTAGGCGGGGTGAAGAAATGCAAAGTTCTGAAGACTCCAGTTGTAAACTCATTCAAAACTGTCCCCATTGTGGTTTGGTCGTAGTCTGTAAAGCCTCGAGTATTCAGGCTTTTACCTAAAGATTGGGTGATTATTTTATCATTTGACTGACTGGTGAGTTTCCTAACATACCCGTTAGTGTATAGTAGTATTCATTGAAGAGAATGTTTTGATGAACTGCAATAGCTATTCTTCTGCTTTCTTGGAATAGCTTTTGATCGTCCCATGATGGATTGACTTTTTGAAGAACACGTGCGACGATGTTGTGGAATCTTACATATAGAGAATTGAGAAGAGCCAACTGAGGTGTTTGGTTTCCTCTTTCATCACCTGAAGTTTTGAAAAATATTTAGTCTTACATCAAATGATCATGATTTGTGTTTTATAAATTTGATTACCAGTTATGTAACACGATCCCATCGGAGGACAAGAATCGAGTTCAGGAAGTATGTTGAGAGAATTGACTAGAAGTTGCCCGTCTTTCATTGTCCTCAGTGAATTGCTTTGTGTTTCGTTCAATCCATAAACTAAGGATAAATCTATAAAACCTGTAACTCTGTTCACCTTAAAGATGTTGTTAGAAGAAAACTCTTATAATTTTTCCAATTCAAATTACTTGGTCGGCTGGCTTTAACATCCCATCTACTGAGAAACTGCGTTCACTTCGAACATAATTAAGACAACCTACGTTCCGTTTCCCATAGAACTTGTCATTCTTCGGAACATCTATTGGACTACATGCATAAGAATTCATTTCTTCCTGAGGAAGTGGGTTTTTGAAATCAGAACTACAGCATCGTATACCATCAGTGATATTGAGATCTTTTATGAAAACATAATGCTAATGTATGTAATTTTGAATTTTGTAAATAAACTTACTCGGATGAATATTTTTAGCAAAAGCAACATCATGCGTGAGAAATTGCCCATAAAAATACCATAACATGTTCAAGGGATTTTCCAAATAAGTTTCCATTCGCTGCAGAAAACCCGCATTTACAAGAAGGCGAGGGCTGGGTAATTCACCACCTTCGACCGATCTTCTCATGGTGGAAACGTCTGGCAGATATTATAACCATTTAAGTATTAGGAAATGAATGAAATGTTACAACTTCTTTCTCACAGTTTTCATAGCACGGTTCAATTTTCCTGATAAATGCGGTGTATGGAGTTCCTAAAAGCGGAAGACTGAGGTCGGTGCAACTCGCATCCAAATTTCGGTAGCTGAAAGTACGGACAATTGATCCATCACGACTCAAATAATTGTTGATTATTGTGACTTACATAGCAGTCGGATCACATATTGGTGTGGGCATACAATTGGAACGTTCTTTTATAGGGATGTACTGACTTGCACTCTCGAAAAACATTTTAACGTCTTTCTTGCTCATAGCATTTGATTCTGGATCATAATGTATGCAATCATCGTACAGGAAATTCATTATGAATACAACTTGGTTTGCGCCTACATATTGACAGACGAATTGATTAGAAGTTGTTGGATTAATAAAGAAGGCTGGTGATCCAGGCTAAAAGAGGATTAGTATTTTGATATGAATGATTAGATCATAACAACAGAAAAATTGAGCTCACGTCATCTGGTTTCATTACGAATCCTTCTCCTGCTAAATGTTCAGCGTAATCATAAGTTTGACGGAATGCATTTTGTCCTCTTGCGAAAATGTCTGCAATATTATCACAACTGCAAAAATGAGTTAGAAAATTTTATAAATTATTATTAAAATAAGTTATTTCTTTTAAGGCTCTGATGATAAAATTATGGTTAACCTTATACTTAAACCGCAGTTTCCGGAAGTTATGAAAGCAATTAGTAAAAATACCCAAAACATTCCAAATATTAAACTTTATAGAGGTGCACTTTAGAATTACAAACTCCAACTACTCTGATTTCAAAGCGCGCAAAAGCTTTAAATTATAGGAACAATCTTTTTGCGCACGCGTTTGCTTGTTAATGTTTTTATAAATTTAGTAATTTTGGAGTAATTGGTTGTTTGAGCTTTTTCATTTTAATATTTTTAAAAATATTGCTACATTTAGCCAGATAGTTAGAATAGAAATTATAGAATGAATATTCAAATGTTATAAGTACTCATTAAAAGATTTTATTTAATTATCAGAGAGAGGTTTTTTGTTTATATGGCATTGAATGCACTTACATCACTTAATATGAAAACCTATTTTTAGCTTTTAACGGTTGGAAAACATTTTTAAGGTTCTTTTTTGCGCATGATTCATTTGTTTGGGATAATTAATTTTTCTGGAATGGAAAACTACTGAATATTGTTACAGATGCCAGATGCAACGAGAAATTTATTTCTCCTTGTATAATTCGTAGTCGAATTCATCTTTCGTCCGATTGAGGTCCTACGATTTACATGAGTAGCGGCGGAATCTGGATTGGTTGTGTTCTCACCCGAAATCCCCAGCCAATGTCCTTCTTCAAGCCGATGGCCTTCCTTAGGGTTCAAGTAAGCCACGTATCTTTTTTAAAAGTCTTAACATTTGGACTCTCCTTCCTTTAGGATACATAATATCAAAGCTGTATTTCAGTTTATATTATATTATATTATATTATATTATTATATTATATTATAGCTGTATTATTAGGTGAAAAAAACCACATGATAATTTTAGAAATTTTATTTATAAAAAATAAGTTTCACTTACATTAGCATCGGAAACAAATGTATGCATATGTTTAACCTAATGGCAAGTTCGCATTGCGTTTAAACCAAATGTACAAAAATAAAAATGAAATGGACAGTGAAATAATTACAAAAAGTGATCGAATGTAAGACAATTTTCTAGAACTCTTATTTCTTAAACGACTTTAAATATTCTTACCAAAACAATGGTCTTAAAATACTTAATTAATTCTTAACAAATTTTCATTTCATTTCTTGTAGATGTGAGAAAAGAAGTGACTTGATGGACTGTGACCTGTGTAAATAGTAGCTTCTTCCCAATGACTTAAGTCAACCACTGGAATATCTTCACAGGAAACGACAGGGTTTCTGAAATGTTAACAAAATGTTGGGTGAAATTTTCGAAATATTTTTAAAATTTCCTTACAGTTTGTTCGGTCTTATGAAAGCTTTACGTTGCATTGAATGTACATGGTTTCCATTATCACACATAAGACGTGCCATTGAAGCTTTCCTAACTTCAGCCAATTGATCTCTTGTGAATCCTACTTTGTCACCTCGTTCATAGAAGAATCTATCTCCAACTCGAGTTCTGTAAAATTGTTCCGTCAATATGCACAGGAAGGTTGGTCCAGCTAGTGCTCCAGCGACATGAGATTCTAGGGCACCACCGACTGTTATCTCGACATCTTCATGGCTGGCATACAACGATTTGAGATGTTCTACACTCTAGAAATTAAAGTTGTTGAAATTGTTGTCACATATTTCAACGAAATTTATATAAAAGTACTTTAAGTGAAATCAGGTCTAGGAAGCCCTCCCACGAGTGGGCTCGTGCTAATCCACAGAATTCTCTGAAGTCATTGTAAGAAGCAAGACCATGATCACGATTTCTTTGAATGTCGATGGCTCGAAGATCACCACCAAAAGGCATGTTTCTTCGGAACAAGAAGTGTTTTATCTACAAATGAATTGGTGAGAAAATGGTTTGCTGTAAAAGGAAACTCATTTAATACTTCAGCATCCCAATTTATATCTGTGAGCTCTTCTGGTTGTGTTCCAAGACCGCGCACTAATGAGTCATAGTTGTCATTGGATTCAATGATAGCAGGACGATTGAACCAATCACTTAGACGTAGAGATCCAGTAATGCTTCTTACCTCAGAAATAAGACTGTAAGTGAAATAATGATCTTAAATGACTGAAACAAATGAAACTTTGGTAAACATTACTCAAGTCTTCCTTCAATTTGGGAGTGGAAGTAGCGGAAGGCAGCAGTTGCATGTGAATTGATGACTCGTGGATCAACTGAGGGGTCATAGTCATTGATGTAGCCATCCTTGGGGGTAACGTAGATCAATCGATTTTTGATCATGTTCTCCCAACCCAGGAAGATTGGAAGCCATTCATAGTAGCTAATATGAACGTATTGTGCGATGTTGATCTTTCTTGCTTCTTGGAACAGACGTTCGTCATCCCAGTGTCGGTTTATTTTCGCCAAAATATCAGCTATCCTGTTGTGCTCTCTCAGAAGAATAATTTGCAATACTGTCAATCCCGTGTTCTGATTAACGCGAATGTCTCCAGCTAAGTAACAAATTTCATTAGGGCTTTGTACATCACAATCTGTTGTCACGTTTGGTGACTGCGGTGGCCATTCGTATCCATCACGTTCGTCAACTATCATTCGACCTCCTCTGAATGCACGAATACGTCTGTTCATTTCCTCATTATTTCCATACACCAAAGACAAATCCATAAACGGAGTGACAACAGTCAATTGCTCTGCTGCTTGACCAGACTGGTGTCCTGGACAGTTCAGATGTTCGTCTGTAAGAGTACGTACGAAATTCATACATTCAGTTCCAGTTTGTTGATGGGCAGGATCTTGCGGTGGAACCAAAATCGGGAAACATGTTGAATGTGATTGATCGTTTGGAATGAGTTTTCCCCCGTCTGTACAACACCTAGTTGAGTGTTTACCTAAGAAAATACAAACATTTTCACTGAAAGACTACATTCTCATTGTTTAGATTTGATCACTTACGTGATTGTGTGCCACCTGCTTGCATACTCATGTCATGAGTCATGATTTGTCCCCATTGCATGTTGACAAGGGTAAATTCGGGATCCGGGACATCTCGGTCACCAAAAACTATAAGAGAAACAACTCTCGCATTTGGTAGATTTTCCCCAGTTACAGAAACAGTGGGCGATGAGATTCCGTCCCCATAGCGAGGAGTCAGAAGGCGTGCATATCTTGAAATGAAGATAAATTTAAATAGATTCATCTACAGAAGCTCAAATATAATTTACCTTGAATTTGCTACACCAAGTCCTGGATTTTGTAGATTATTACAAGACCCATCCAAAGTTCTGTAGATAGATTTCGGGCAGCTAGTTGGAGTTTGAGCGCATTGTACTCCTCCAAACCCGGAGCTGGCAGCACTGGAAAGGGCAGCACTGTATGGTCGATGGAATTGATTAAAAGAGTTCGATGGTTCCCTAGAATTAAAAAACGCAATTGAATGAAAATAGATTGCTTTTTTAACGACTTTTTCTTCGCTTTTAATGTGAAAGTTTCGAAAGACGAAAACAGTTAATTTTTTCAACACGTGCCACGATTGATGGACAACTTGAATGAAATAGATACCCGTTTAATAGAGTTGTGTATGCAATGATTGATATTATATAGCCTAAGGCAAAATTGATATTCATACCTCTGTAACAGTATAAATTGGTCAATTGATGATATAGTTTAGTGATGAATTGAACCAAATATGTATGTTCAATATAAATAAACATTAAATCTTCTAAAAACATTTAACCAGTTTAATAACGCTAAATTGTAGTTATTAGATAAACTGAAACTTAAACTGCAAAACACAACACAGCGGGTGTTAAGTGAATGTTTTCATCGATACTATCAAAGGAGACCTTCAAATGAATTTGTTAATGTTATCTATTTAATTTGCAGTCACAATGATCAAAAAAACTGACATTATTAGGGCAAATTAAGTTTTTATTGTTACAAAAGCTTACGGGAAAAAGTTATATTTTGGTCTAGCAGGTCCAAAAATTGAAGCACCACCCGTTGCTGAAAATGGATAGTTTCCTGTTGAGTATGAAGCAAATGGTGTTTGAACAATATTGAAGGACGTTGTTGGAACTTTAAGTCCTCCTGCTATGCCAAATATGGCCGATATCAGACCAATGATCTTCATCTGTAATAGAAAGGAAACAAGATGTTAGTTTTAGATATAAAATGTTATATTGTGGTTATTGTAAAATAACGATTTGCGTCCAGCTACGAACCAACATTGAAATTTAACAAATACTTTTACCTTATTTATGTTTGTTGACCTTACCTCGATATCTTAGTAACAAAACGTTTATTGATTTTTGTTTTTATTAATTATGTAACAAAATATTCAAAACATATGATGGCGCAAATTAATTATCTATAAAAGCTTAGGCTTATTTAAATATTTGGAGCTCATTTCTTAATTCTACGCATTATTGCCTTTAATGCGTAACAATTCGCAAAAGTGTCAAAATCTTCGTGACTTTAAGCTTAATCGAAAGTGGTTTGTTTTGTTTTAAATATTCACAAAATAAGTCTTTTATACTCAATTAAGGAGTTATGAAACTTCGGTTGATTAAGGACTCTGTTTCATTGCTGAAAGGTCAATCAATATCAATCAACATGATTCAGTCACTATCGCATAAAAAGTGTGTAAAAATTTCGACATAAGCGTTTGTTGAATTCACAATGAAAGTGAACTTGTTCAGGCTTATGTCTTATATATTTCATAACTTGCATGATTATGACGTCTTTAATATAAATATAATACAGTCTACAGTATAGTTTTCATAACAATAGAATAAATTAATTATGTTTCAAAAAATTACACAAATCTTAAATTTATTGGAGTTTCCCATAAGCAAATGTATCTATACAATAGTGAAAGAAACAAAGAATGTCTTTTAAAAATAAGATATATATGTGTTATTTATACGAATTCAATTTATTTATTTTTTTTTCATATTTAACACGTTGCTTAACCGATGTGTATTTGTATTATCTCCTCAATAACGAAATGCACCTGATGCAAGTTTATATAACTTATAAAGATAATGTAATTTGAAAGATTTTGCGAAATGAAGAGAATAACTCGAAGAAAATCAGATTTCTGGTTTGGTAGAATAATACTTAGTTGTTGGGTTAATGTATTATAAACATGACTGCATAAACATAACTACTGGAGAAATTTAATAACTTTGAAAAACCTGATATTTAAAATCAGGTTTGGTGAGTTGAATTTAAGTCAAATGATGAGATAATTCAATGTTGTGATTAGAAACCAATCTTGTATGATGGATGGAAAGCAACTTGGCTTTCCTAGGAAATTGTTTTGCATTAATCCAGATCAAATAATTTACCTATTTGAATTCAGATTATGCATAAACCCTGGAGTATGATGCCCATTATGCTTAAAGAAATTTATACATATATTATAAAGTGATCTATAAAACTATTCGCTAATTTCTGAAACACTCTTTAAGAATTTGAACGGTTTCACTTGCTTATATGGAATAATCCAAGCAAATTGACTCAAAAGCCTGCAAAGATAGAATTGCTCTACATCTCTACCGTGTTGTTCAAGTCTTCGTAGGGTAAAAACTCGTCGACAAGTTTTATTTTGGAAAACACTACTAGTCTGTAATGGATTTCCAATAAATTATGACTGGAAAGTGTAACAAAACTATTGAAACTATGCTAGTCGTTATGTATGAAATATGTAGTGAATGTTAGAAACTTTTGGCAGCTGTAAGATTGACAAGATGTGAAATTAATTGGCAAATCATGAGATTTTGCAAGTGTTTTCTTAGTGCGTGCTCTATAACCATCATAGAAATGTAATTATCAAAATATTCCGTTAATGGAATGAAATTTCAATTGCTGAATTATTTATCAGCTTTAACGCGATTTTAAATTTATGATTTATTGAGTTTTCGGATTAGTTATCTAATAAGTAGATACGTACTAGAAAAATTATTAGTTATTAGAGAACATGATTTGTCTGATACAAATGCAAATGAAATTATTTAACGCTAACATCTTTTTGACTAATCATACGTTATATCAACATGGTGTTATAGTACAATTTGACAATTTCGTAATATAAGAAATATTTGTTACGGTGTGGTTTTGCAAAACAAAATTTAGTCAAGCAACGAGTAATTCAAAACAAAATACTCTTTAGTGTTCCATGATCTGTTACTATAGTTAATGTAATTTGATTTTTCAGATGTCCTTGTTTGATGTTTTATATTTTATTGATAATTTTTTTGATATTCACGTTTCTGATCTAATTATGAAAATATAACGAAATATTCAAAGAGAAATGAGTTAATCAAAACTTCGTGACTTCAATTGACATTGGGGATAATATAAAACAAAATTGAAATCAAAAACATTGTGTATACTAATATGGAAAGTTCAACTATTGTCTTGACCTACACTTATTGGGTTTTTAAATTTTAAGGGCAACGAACAAATGCTTTTTGGATAGATATATCTTTAAAGGAATGTTCAATAATTTGATGTTTATGAGAAAACAGTGAACATAAAATGATTTAATACAAAAAATAAGAAAGTAATTGATATTAGAAAATACATTACCAACTCAATAACTTCACAAAAAATTGTTATACTTTCTCCAGCCTTCATCTTACATTCTGGTCAGTTGTCATATGCAATACAGGTATAAATCTTGGATACTGTCCGAGCTAAATGAATTATTGACACTTTCATTGGACATTCCAAATATTTTTTCAACTATACTAAAGTCACATAAATCTTAAATCACGCTTGATTGAAGACAATAGATTTATTGTCCAGATCAGAGAAAGTGAAACGAATTTCTTTTCCGACACAATATTGTTAAAAAACAACAAGTGCAAACAATGGAATTTTCATAATTTTATTAAGCTATATGAGATATCTGAAACCAGTTTAAATGATCGGTTCGTGTTGCATATATTGACAGTGGAGATACAATTTTCAACATCAGAGGCTAAGGAATTGATGGAATTACTCTGCATCAAAAATCTCTTACTACCAAAAACCGCATACTTATTGTGCAATCCATAACTGACTTTAATACCCCGCTTTGTTTACTCACAAACGATTTCTCAAGGCATTGCAAAATAAAGAACTGGATTACCTGGCTAATTCGATGTATGTGACCCACTTGGAATGGACCTGCATTTTCTGGCATGCGCACTTTGATCTCTGATTCGGATCTCTGTCCTGTATGCTAGCGATGTTATGGTGTTATGAAATCACCATAGATCGTCTAGCCAATATGTTGTCACGAAAAACGAAGTTTATATTTGCATTATTGGTTGCACTGATCGAACCAATTTTATTTTTAATCCTAGTCTTTTAAATCCAAAAGTAAGTGCTATTCTGCAGAACACATTTTAGCATAATTCCCATTCGACTACGACTTCTATGGTCTGTACAAAAACTTTACTAGGCAAACATAGAAACCAAACATTTGGTTTTCACAAACACAAAATGCAATTAAAGTAGTACATTTCATGAAAACTACTATGGTTATAATATAATGATGTATTATATATTGTTTACTCTTTCAACATGCAATTTAGGTACATTTGTAGCTTATTACGTGTTTAATAGGATTGCACTAATTGTTTATTATTAAGCTTTAATCTCCTCAATAAGGTTATGTTGATCATGCTGTTTCAACATTAATTTAATATTAGTTTTATAAACGGAGGCATACTGCTCAATGTCGATTATGTCATGAATGAAACTACACCATGGAATTAATGGTATCAACTCAAAAAAACAAGTATCCTTTAGAATCTTTGAGCTCAGTGATCTCAGTGAAATGATCTGTACCGGATATATTTCGTAATCAATGAAACAGCTTGTAAGAAAATGGCATATTGATAAATTGGATAAAGAAGAATCTTTGATAAAATGACAATATTGAATGAAATGTCAGTAGATTAATACAAGGTCGCCTGCAGGTAAAAACCCAAAGTGTCACAAAAAGCAGGTCAATTCTTATATATATCTTTTCTCGAAAAACAATTTAAAATTTTCGATAAATTATTTAGGATTTTGTGTATCGGATACAAGAACAATATGATGATTGTATTCATAAATCAGTAGAGTGGCGTTTTGTTTTGAGAAGTTGAAGGCTAAAAGAGAAGGAAATGTTGTTAAGCATGATCGGTGTATAAAACCAAATGTAATAAACTCTTCTTTTTAGGTTTAATTACGTTATGAATTAAATACCTGCAATTTGAATGTTGCAAAATCAAGTTGTACATATAAACTGTTGACATGCAAATCAGGTTTGAGTATGTATGTTGTTCGTGTCAGACGGATTTCTTGATGGTTTACACAGTAATCGTAGGAAGGAAGTTGGCGACTTGTAGTAAGGTATTTCGTACTTACTGGAATATAACTTTATCACGTCGATGACAGCACATTACTCAGTAGTTTTTGTGTATTAACTGGTGATATTGAAGGTTGTGTTTGATCTGAAAACCAACTTTTCAAGCAGGCTTTCAAAATAAAATAACCGGGTTACGTTTATGAAATGTAATTTTATGCAATATCACATATTTGATAACATAAACGCCATATGATATAGAATTTAGAGCAAATTACTTAAAAATTATGCTCACAAATAAAATGAATTTAGAACAACTCTTTCAAAGTGCAACAAAGTTGTGAAATCGGTCAAAATATGTACATGAAATTTTTACTTTACAGCATTTTTCTATGTCATAATAATCAGCAACAATTCCAATAATTGTATCAATTTGATATCCATTGGAGAGTTAAATTTCGATTTAATTGAATTAGCTGAGGGTTTTTGTCGGTAACTCAATAGTTTCATTTGCAAGAATATTACTACCGACATAAATATATGATTTTTACAGCATTCACATGAAGTTACAAAAAAGCACTTAAGACTTTTAATAAAAAACCTAAATAAAAAGCTGCTAAGATACTTAATGTAACTGGTAAATTAACCACTTGCCAGTTAGATTAGTGTTCAATCGAACCATTTCGGGATCTTGTGATATTACAATTTCTCAATTGTCGAAGGTACTTATAACATTATGCAACTTATTTCTTAATTAATAAAACACTGAGACTCATTAAACGTTCCCTTGTATGAAAACTGTCATCCTGTTACACCAGGGTTTTCACCTTTTCATTTTGAGCGTATACAGACGAACCCGCTAAGAAACCTGATCGTTATATGATGCTACTGAACAAGAGCTCATCGTGATGTGTCACGAGGTGCGGTTTAGATCAAGCAGTGAGATGAAACTAAAAATGTCGCAGTGCCATTTAATTTGCAAAAGATTCAGTTTAGCTGAAAGAAGAGCAAGTGTCCTCCACATTGATTACTTATGCCTGTTAAATAAGCTCTTTGACCTTTAATGGATGCAAACAAATTGCGAGAACCCTCTGATTTAGTCCTAATTAATAGCTATTAGAAGTTACATATCGGAATTTTCAGATTATTTCTGGTTCAATTACCACTAAAATGAACATTTGCAGTGAATTTGTTGGTGCGACACTCTAAAATTCCGAAGCAGCTGCCCGGTCCAAGGGCACCACCATCCAGTTTTGTTGACCAAAACGAGGTTTTATTCGTCTGATTGAGACAGAGTAGTCAATAAAAACAATTACAGCGTGTAATAACTTCTTAAATTTCCTGTCTGCATCTACAAGTGACAGGTAACTTGAAACCTTGAATTGTTTTACATTCTACCAAAACCGAGGTGTCCAAGTGGAAACTTTCTGCGATTTCAAGCTCATGGTAAGAACGTGTACAACGTGAGACAGCAATTTGTAAGCCCAGACATTTAATTAAATTCTGGTTTATAACAGAAGACATTGAACGATATTAAAAATTTTAACAATATGTCGATTAGAATGCTGTTCAATTTGAGTTTCCTTTCTTATGTCACCCGGAGACGGAAGCATGTACCTGAAGTTACGAAAAACCGAAATTCTATTTTTCGTGAAATATTTCTTTGTTAAAATAATTGAAAAATACTTCTTTATATATTCATGAGAAAATTAAAATCAAAGAAAGAATAAAAATTGATTTTTCAAGGTTAAAATATTTAATAATTTCCGGGCAAATTACAACTGCAGAATGTTTAACTTCTTATCATAGGATTTACTGAAGACAAAATCAATCATGTGCTATGAAGCCGATTGAAGAGATTTATTAATGATTGATTAAATTATCATTGAGTAAAGTACATTGTCTGCCTAGGGTTAGGTCATAATTAATCTCATTTCTTATTTAAAATTGTCTGTCATTTTCATACATAAGTTACTTATAAAATTTCATAAGTATTTGGAGCAACTATTAATTTTCAGGCTCATAAATCTATTAGAATTTGAAAACATAATGAATTCATGTAAGAAATAATAGAGTCATAAAAATTAGTTTTGTTTTTAAGGAAATGTTTTTCCTTTCGTTCAATTCGTTAAGAAATGCATTCCATTGCATGCGTTGCAAAGAAGTGCAATTCTATGGCTAAATAGGTTTTACATTATTAGATGTTAATTTCACCTGAAGTGAAGTACGTTAACCGTTGAAATGGAGAAAAACAATTAATATAAAAACTCCATCAAAAGGTGCAACTCTATCAATCAACCATAACGAGTATCAGCAGAGCCTGACGGCGTCGTTTTTGTTGTTAACAAGTTCTCATTTTGTCTTCAATATTGACGTTTTGCTGTTGATTTAATCATGATTTTTGCATTTCATCGCATGTCATTGTCGAGATTAATTACTCCTTTTATATGTAAATACGAAATCAACTACAGGATGTCTTCACCAAACAAGTAGAATTGAAAAGAAAGTGATAATTTACAAGATATACAAACCAGAAGTTTCAACTTCTTTTTGTGTTCAACTACTTCTTATGAATATCTGTAAGTGCTATAAAACATCGAAACGAAACAATTAGAAAAGAGATTGTTCCGCTAGTTGTTGTTTGGTATTTATGCAAATCAAATGAAGGCTATTATATTTATTGAATTGTGTTAATCAGTTTCTTAAATCTTGTGTTGGCATTCAAATTAAACGAAAGGGCTGAAACATTCAATCACAGACAATTTGGACTTTCATTTGACCAATGAGAATGATTAAGTTTTTTAAAATTAACAATTCATCTTGCGGAATTAAAAATGTCAAGTTGTTTAAATTTTGCAATTCTTTAACCTTCACTAGTTTATAAATTCTTTTGCGTTCTCGTGCAGAAAAATTAAAACATTCACTGCTCAATTAATGTGGAATTTCAATGGAAATATAATATCTGAATGAAATTATTGCTACAAATTTATGTCATTTTGAAACTCATCATAATTTGGACCCGTCAATTGATGGTCTTCTATTATAATATAACACTTACATGGGTGATTATAATTTGGAGTCACATGGTAAATATCAGTTAACGTATTTTCATGTCAAATAGTAATTTATCCAGAATGTGAAGAGTTTTAAGTATCCTTTCAAGCATCTTTATCCTTTCACTAGAGTGTAACATTCACGTTCAACGTAACGTCTGCAACTAGGGTTTATGACATCACATTTATCCACTTAATGTTATAAGACAAATACAATTTATGTAATTTATTTGTCGGTGATTAGTATTTAATATAATGCGTATTCCGGTATTACTGTGGGACACATCTACGCTTGACAGAACAATTACAAGATAGAAGACATAAGTGTTGCAACATAAACTAATAAATAGTAATTTCAAGTTGGCTCGTAAAAGTAATTGCAAACAATATATGCAACATCTTTAACTGCAATATAAATAACATGATGGTTCGAGATATAATCCAACAGAACTTCACTGACAATTACCAAGTGTTAAAGTATTATCCAGATAATAATGCTTGACAGCGATTTTCCGCTTGAGCTGCTGTGAAAATTGTTAGTTATAGTGAAAACGAAATCATTACCATTGGAATTACAAGATTTTATGTTGCAAAAATTTAAAATTAAGTTGAGACTCGAAGCGCACTCAACTTCTGTTTGGAGATTATTTGCGTGCTGCAGACGACCTTAATTTCCCAATAAGTCCAAGTAGAACTTCATTAACTGTTCATGTTACATATCACATATGGCATATCCATTCTGATGGCCAACTAAAAATGCCATGTAGCATACATAAATCAAACACCTGTCACCTTTTGACGTATGAATTGTTCAGGCAGACGACAATTAGAAATCATGTTGCTCAAGTGCTTGTTGTTGCACACAAGTAGCAGATACTCTAGTTACGTCAAACCAGATGCAATTAAATATTTATGAAATGATTTGTTTGTTGTGATATTCCAGCTATGGCGGATGAAATTTTCTCTGCGGTACTCGTTCATTCCTTGCATGTTAATCATGAATGTCAAGTGCGTGTAATTGAAATCAGCACACACTGATTAATAAGCTATGCGATTAGCATTACACTATGCGAGATAAAGATTTAATTACATATCTTGATTGTATATTGGCTAACAATTTTAATGTTTGTCATAGCTTAAAGCAAGGAGTTACTCAATTTGCTGAAAGTAAGATTTTGACAAAGAAAGTAAAAGTGAACGATTCGTGAAAAATGAAATTAACTAATTTAACTGAAAAATATCTGTTTTTAACAGAGACACACTTTTACGAAGATAAAAAATTTAATAACTTTCACTTAATTTTTGGAAACTCTTTATTTTCGAGTTGCTATACAAATCAGCAAATGATTCTTTCAGTTAAACCTTATTAAAAACCAATAATACCAAATTTGGATGTATTATAACAGAATGTTTATATTAGCAATATCACAGTTGAAGTCAAATCTTTTCTAATATATGTTTTTGCACCAAACCGGAATTACTTGTGAAATTGTTATTTGAAATTTTGTGTTAATATATTTATTATGCAACAATTATCCACGAGCTATAAGTTACCTGTTACTTCCGTTTTTTTGAACGCAACTTTTATATTTCAAAAGTAAATAAAATGTACTTCTCAAGTTTATCGACACAAAATTATAGAGCTAAGAAAATATTTTATTATCTACTTTATATTATTGACTTCTAAGTTAATAAAAGAAATTGAATAAGGTATACAAATTATACCCCTATGAAATTTGGAAAGTCATCTTGTCCGTTAACAGTTATATTCATTATAAAGAGGAAAGTTGCTTTGCACTTTCATTTCAAAGTAATCTTCCTCTTAATGAAGATTGCATCCAAATTACAATCAAAGCAATTGCAGTTATTGTTTTTGAACACATCATAAAAGGCAAAGTCAATAGTTTGGCTACTAAAATCTTGTACTCCAGACCAGGAGATTACAAGCATTTATAGGTCTGTTCACGTACAGCTTGAGTTTACTAGAGTTTACTCGGCTGTAAATGAGTGATTTGGGAAAATTTTTCTAGGTTCTCTCTCGTTACTCGAATAGTGCAAAAACGCATTTGAATAACCTCGAGCAACTTCATGAATGAACATAAACAAATTTATTTCAATAATTTTTAACTTGCTTGAAGTTACTCGAGAAAATTTCTCGTATAACATCTAGCATTTTCAAGTATATTTCCTCTCCATTAAGTCCGTTTCGAAGTGCGCGAACAGACCTTAAAAGTGTAGTGCTAAACGTCGCAAGCCAATCATCTCTGTTACGTCATTTGGTAAACAATTACATTACATAACGTAAACTGATATGTTCTAGTACAATGACTCTTCAATCTACGCTCATCTCGTGGTTAACCGGTTTTCTATTGCTGTATCATCCACGTTTACTACGTTAACCGCTACGATAAACAGCTCATTAAAATGACCAGTCTCAAGTCATTGCCAATGTCAATCACAAGATATTCCGTGCAAAGCAGATGATATCAAGTTGCTATAATTACATGAAAATAATTCTAAACTAGTTTTTCCGCAGTTTTTCACTTTCACGCATTCATCTGTTGCATATTTTTCCTATTCCAGATCTTGAAACGATTTTATTTTTAATTGGATCTACTTAAACTTGATCTCCTTTATAACTGAAGATTCCACTTTCATTTTCTTTTATTGACTACACAAGTTGTTAAATGCATTTACAAGTTTCATGACCATCAATTTGATGTTTTGTTTATATTAGAATTGATTTGTTTTTCGAATTCATGCCCTCATGATAATGTTTTTATTATAAGTATAATTGTTAATCCATAGCTTTTGCGTGGCACCATGTGTTAATGACTTTTGATTCAAGTACATCACGCAGATTTATGCACGAATAAATACTTAACAAACTTATGTTTCCTGTACAGTAATTAATACTTCTTTGTTTCCTCTAAGGAAGTGTTTTCCCTTTCTGTTAATTTCGTAATTCACCAATTTCTAAGAACTTGAAATATTTCAACGCTGTCGCATGGTGTTCAGCAGTTAACACAGTTTGTAGACAGTGTGTTTCAGTTGTTCACAAATTATTATTGATTCCACCTGGTGAGACATCTTCATTAGACTTGAAAATGAGTGAAGTTGCCTCCAGATTCATGTTGAGTGTGATTGCAGAATATATCCAGAGATAACAGGTATACAAATTGTATGCATTCGTTGCATCTTTTAGCTCATTGTCGCATTGTCTACAGGCAAAAGATTTGTTCAGTTTCCTGTTTGTGCAAACAAATATTATATATTACAAGAGAAACAACACAGTTCAGAGTGCAATGAACACATGACACTTTTTCAACAACTTATTTGTTGTTTATGCATATTTCCAAAGTAAGTGCATATTTCGAAACTTTAATGGTCGACAATATTCGTGACATTTTGTTAAAAATAAAACTGTAATAAAAATCTGGTCATGAAGTTTTAACACGAACCTCAAATAATATTGTTTTTTTGTTTAAAACTAACTCTATTCAAATAGAAATAGAAGAGACAATGATTCTTTCCAACGATGAAGTACTCTAGTTTAGTGAAGGAATAACTTTACTTCAATTTGTGGGAATTGTACAAGCTATAAGAAACTTGTCTCAGAAACTCTCTGGACAGGAAAGAGTTTCATGAAATGAAAGGATCAATTCTAAACCAAAATCCACAAGCAGATAATCCTAGAACAAGTATTGAATTTCCAAACTGAAGGTGTCATGCTATGACGTCCCAAGAGATTAATTTTTTGTTGATTAAATGTTATAAATGTTTCGATATTATTCACCAGATAAATCATTAAAACCACAAACTCTCATGACGTTTGAGGTATTTTGGGAAAACTTGAATATCTGCATTTTCCCAAGCGATTAAGAGTAAATGTTATGTCCATTTTGCGAAACTTGTATATAGGTCCATGTGTAGATTCGAAATGAACAAAACACTTTTATGTGGTTTGGGAATTCCCAGAAATTTGTAAAATTTTTAAATCAACAACCAACAGTCACATGAATCAGTTTATATATAATACAATGAAATATCCAAAAATAATCCACAATATAAGAAAACTGGTTGCGAAATTATTTAATTGACAAAAATATCCTAACCTTTTTTAATTTATTCCCAATTTAAGTCACTTTAATTTGTCGAAACTTGCAAAAACTTTGTCACCAGAACTAAACCCGATTTTTTAATAAAACGAATTTAAAAATTTCCTTTAAAAACAACCGTTGCTGGACAAAAATTCGTCAAAGTGTCCGTTTCTAACTGATTGTCTTGGAGGCATTTTTCAAGCCTTTATACCAAATCGAACGGGGCCCCCGTGCACTATATTAACGGTTGGGGAATTTTCTCCATGCAAACCCCACTATGAAGTTTGTAAGAAACTCAAAGAAGTTGGAGTTTCATTCATAAAATCAACTTTCTGCATTGATCTTGAAGATTTGTGAAGCAAAGATCTTGAGTCAATTCGACCATTCCAAGTGTTTCGACCAGTTAAGAAAACGAAAGTGTCCAAACAACTTCGAATGTGACTGTTGTTTTGCCCACTGTTGATCTGTCGCAGAAAATTGATCGAAATTAATCCATTTAGGTTCAGGTGTTTCAGGTTTTCTTTCATTTATTTCTTCTTCATCACAGGTTACTGGTATTTTTCCTTGAGATTTATTGATTTTGGCCTTTCTTCAAATGCCCACGAGTTCAGTGAAAGTATTTTTTGCACTTTTCATGCATCACCGTTGACAGACTCCAGGCATGATTTGATTGTTACTTAATCTCTTCTTCGAAATGTTTATCTCACTACGCACCGTAATACCAAGAAATTGTAACCAAAATTAAATTACAAGAAAATTTCAAAAGTTTACGTTTTTATTAATTGAAATTTCAATTCGAAATTACACGCCAATTGTCGGATGTTAACAAAGAGATACGCATACTGAGATTTGTTAGATATATTCCGGATTAAGCTTCCATTGAGTGATTTTATTTTTTTTTAGTATCTACTTTCTTTTCATTTTGAACATTTAAATATTTGCAAATCACTTACATTGTGTGGGGTAAATTGAGTCAAATTGAATGACATGTTTGTCAATTCGGTTTGTTGTATAATAGTAGTAAAATTATATGTTTTACAGATGCATGCAAATTGAAACAAATTCAAGTGAAGGCGGCGAATGTTTGAGGTTTGACTAAGGAAAGGCCCACAAACATGACTTTTCTCTTATTGAAGATCATAAAAATGAAATTTCTTGGAATGCAGTTTTGATCCGGATGAAATGCGACACTATCACTGCAGGAAAAGCGATTTTAAAATGAATGTTTATTTAAATCCTATAATTATAATTAATTATCAATGAACTTCATTTACAGGTTTCCATAAATTTTCTTGTTTTATTTTATAAACATTATAGAAAAAAAAAGCAATAATGAAGTTTTTCGGGCAAACAATAAAATATTGATAGATATTTATGACGTCATGTAGAAAGAACATTTTCACGACCATTAGGGTTTTATATATTAAAATATTTCCCAAATTATGTTTGTTAAAAATATTCATCCAAAAGATTCATATCTTGCTTTCAAAAAATCAAAAGAATTAAATTTTATTTCCTCCTTGAAATGATGTCTGATAAGTTAGATCAACCATTGGTTAATTGCGTGATAAATTCTATCGTTTTAAGTATTTGGAAGATACCCGATTTGGCAACCAAAAATTGTTTCAAGTTCAGTAGATCAATAAAAATGTTACCAAAAAACTGCCAGAGTACGGAAGAGTAAAACCATTTGACTTTTACTCCACTTAAATAGTATATTATAATGAAATCACACTCATTAAAATAAAAACTTAAGGTGAAATATAAATTCATTATCAAATTATTTTTAACCTCGCCAAAACGGAAACCTTTTTTGATAGATTTGAGATTTGCAAACAAAGTATTTAACTGTCGATTATAATAAACAAATTATATGAATTGGTTGAGAGTTTAGGAGAGTTTTGAAATTTTCACATATTTATCACGCAAGACTGTCAATCTATTTTAAATTTGCGCTATTCACCTTGCTTCACAAACATTTGTTTTCGGGTATCTTAACCTATGAAAAGTAGCATAGGCAGGCTTTTACGTATTTATGTTTATTATGAATGTATGAAAGTTCCCATAGTTATTGTTAACTCATAAAAACCATTAAATGTAGGTCGATAAACTAAACAACAAAACATTATAATATAACTTTATAAAGTTACTATTCATTGTAAGTACCAAATTTACAACAATTGTATTTTGAAATTTACAAAAACGAATTCGCGAAAACAGAAACCTTCAGGGCTTAGATGTTGTAATGTTACATTACCTAGTTAGTTTCCAAAGATTAAAAACTACGATAAATAACTATGAATGGCAATAAATTAATCAAAGCTTTTATTAAATTATGTTAACACGCCATTTAGCGCAGCGGTTTTTCACTTAGCTTCGGAACTGCAATAAGTGTTTTAATGTATTTCTTGCGATTATATGGAGAAAAACTAATAAAGTTATTATGTGTTGATTTTATGACCAATTGTTGTATATGAAAATACTGAGCTTAAATTGTATTTTAATCTTTAAAATTTAGCATTAAATTAGTAGTTCAAGAACCCAGAATAAAAACTTCTTAAAATTCTTAAAGTGTGTGTATTTGTAAAAAGAAACTTTATTACAATTTGTCAATTTGAATCAACGTTATCTGGCTGTCAAATAATTAATGCTAATTAACACGTTTAAAATGGAGTTATAATTATATCTACGAGGTATGATTAACTAAGTTACCAACTCTCATATATCGCTTTCGTGTTTGTATCTACGAGGTGTGATTAACTAAGTTACCAACTCTCATATATCGCTTTCGTGTTTGAGTTTCTTATCACCAGTTTGAAAACATCTATGATATCATTTATGAAGGAATATGTCATATCTCTTGACACTTATTCGTGTTTTATTATCGACTAATTAAGGTTAAATCAACAGCTAAATTTTGACACCAAACCGGTGCTGCTACTTTAATTATCTTCGTGACAATTTCCTTAGGCGTAGATTTCAAGGGATTGACCAAGGAAGCTTTTATTTTGAATACAGGAAACATTAAAGTGTCATGCAACATTTGATAAAACCGTATGAAACATATAAAGATATCCGCCTCTTATTAACAAACCGCTGATGAGTGTTGAATTTGATTAGAACTAGCTACTGCCCGAAAGAATTGAATTTGCAACCTTGATATTGTCACGCATATCAGATCATGTAGATATGCAAATAATATGAATATTGAAACATACATTCCCACGAAATATCCGGATTGAGGTAACGACAATGATTTATTACATTATTGAATCAAAAATAGTTTAACTGGTATCTTATATAAAAATGATATACTTTCAATTCACTTGACTCCAGTTAGTAAGAAAACAATCATACGTGATTTAGCAAAATTTTTCTTTCAGAAATTTTCCGGATTGCCAATTGCTTTTGAATTAAATTAAAAAATTGATTTGATTATGTAATAATCCAATTAAATTCTGTTTGTTTGAATTTTTTATCATTTAAAGTTTTCCATGCGCGAAATAAAATTTTCCGAAATGCATTCATTTTCGATAACAGAGAACAACGACCTGTTTGTTTACAGTCAGAACTCGGTAGTGTTACATAATTTAAATGAAATTTTAACTAATACAAAGCTTTTAGTTATAGTAAGAAAGTGAAAACATTTATTGCTAAATGTACATAGAACGCGGTGATGCGTAGTTGGAGACACTCTATTATTGCTTTTTTATACCGCCCAAACTGCCAATTAATTTGCCAAGCTTAAGTCAAACACTTTAACGAGGCTTTGAGCAATACACAATGTAGTCTTTCAATTTACTTAATTATAGTATAATGAGAATACCATAACTTTGTTTAAGGAAGTTTTAGCCTTCATCACAATTTATCACATATGAAAATCTCCAGTGACATAAACAATGTACGTGGAAGATGTCTACGTGCAGTAACTTGGTTTGGAACATGTTTGGGGACACCTTGTTCATATGACCAAGCCTAAAGTGAGAGGGTATCACAAGTATTTTTAAATGTTTGAAAGTGGCATTGATTTGTTTGTGTGTCTCAAAATAATTCCTAGAATATAATCAAACTTTCCCCGTGTAATTTGTTGTAAACCATAATTGCTAGTCCGACATAAGCCTAGAAATCTCTTGAACCTTATTAAGAAATTGTCAAGAAGAGTGAGAAAGGTTTGTAGCTTATTACTAGCAATATTGGTGAAAATCCCTTTTGCATACAGTTTTAAATACACCCTGGTACACATTTTTCACTGCATTTGTAAAACCAATTTTCCCTAAACCAAGAGGTATGGATGTGAAAAGATAATCATTGGTTCGCGAAGGGTTTCATATTGTGGCAGCAGTTATTATTTCCAAATAAAAAACTTAATAAAACTACTGTCACAAATATTTTATGTGTTATTGCACTTATACCCAATCAAGTTTTAGCTTTGAACGATTTCTATTGCACAATAAGCTGGTAACTAGTGTGTAATTAAAGGTTAATTTAATGATCTTGAGACGATTAAAATTAAACGTAAACAACACGAAACTGTTGCGATGGCATGCCAATAGTTAAGATAAGATTTTTAATTTAAGCTATGCCGCTTGGATATTTGTTTTAATTATAAGTTAAGTAATAACTGTGAGAGCATGCAAATGGATATAAGCTTCCGGAAATTTAAGCAAAAAGCTGATTTTACATTTTGTTGGAAAAAATGTTTTAATTTTTGGTCAATATTGTCTTATAAGACATTAGTTAGTGAAGGCTTACATTAGTGAATGACATTCATTACATTTTTAAGTAGATAACTTGTTCCACATATTTTTATTGCCCGTTTTATGGGTCCATCAACATGAAAACTAGAGATTTGCGGCAATAAATTTCTGTTTCATTTAATCTTTACGTAAGCTTGAACAGAATCATTTAACTAGAGTGGCAGGTGTATGTTGGTTGTTGCAAGTAGAACTTTGGGATAATAATTATGCATTTGGAACATTCGTTGATTAATGACGATTTTTACATGTGGTTTTTCAACAACATTACTTACGACCATGAACAAACATTAACTTATTACTATCGTGAAGTCCATATAATATAGTCGTGGTGTACAAACTAGTAACAGATGATATGATGGCAAACGATGTAATACAGCAAATGTAAAAAACTACTTCTGTCGCCTTGCAAGGTCACAAAGTATGAACTAAAATCGGTTTGATTTGTTGTGATAAAATTACCGGAAAACATTGATTGACCTTCAAAGCATTAAACAGTAGTTTGGAAGCCCGGACTCGGCCCTCTATTTGTTCGTTTACTTAAACCGTAACTGAAGACTGGTTAAAATGTTTTTATAAATTATAGGCACGTCTGAAACAAAATTTTTTAGTACCTTCATCTTGTCGGGAAGAAGAAGTTTAATAATAATAATACTAAGGTAAAAACATGGAAGTAAATTAAATTCTTTGAATGTCAGTTTCCTCGGGCAACTTTCTTGCTGTTTTCAAGTTCAGTTTCAAATCAAATCAAATTAAAACCAACCGTTAATAATTACAGATCGAGGTAACTGCTGTTTGAGGAATCATGAAAATCTAGATACAACAAAAGTCGCGAAAAACTATGATACGGTTTGAAATAATTTTTCATGGCTCGTTTTTCTTTTAACCGATGTAATTGTTTCAATAGATTTTCCATGAAAACACTTACTAACAGTTGGTAGATTCGGCCTACGTGCATTGTTTTTATGTATTTCGGAAGTCAGAAACCAGGTAAAGTGCTTTCGTTGTCATAAATTTATCCTTACCTAATAGAAAACCACATCACTGGACTGCAAATCACCCCGGCTCGAATGTGTTAAGCCATACATTAAAATCATATTCGTACGAGCAACACACGCCAGTTATTATCTAATTATTTTCAACCACACCATGTCGAAATAAGCTCAAAAATACACAAATAATTTGACTTCAAATCAAAGCATTTTGCAATGTAAACTACCATCATTATCTGCTATTAGTCGCATGTCAAAGGTTAACAATGAGCACGTCTAATTCATATTGTTAGGAAAAAATGAGCAAAATTACTACTCATTCACGAGAGGTGCAGACAGATGAACAGACACAGGTAATTCATCTTACCTCCAAAGAAGTAAATGTTCACTTAAATTCACCTGATTATATATGTTGGCACAAGTTGTATTTTGAGTTGTGCAAGTCAAATTTGAAAAATGAAGTTCAATGCTGTCTGGAAGTAATTTTTGCCATTGTTCAACATCATTTTTCTAGCACTTGTGAGTAATTTAATTTTCTTCGTTGTTTTCTTTCTGGATATTCAAATGGGAAGGTTAGCAAATCATTAAGTTTAATGTATGGTACAAAATTTAGTTTTTTATTCAATTTATCAAATTATTTACAAATTTATTTACACATAAACGTAATTTAATTAAATTCGTCTTTAAGTTTGCCCGTGATCTAGGCTAGGTGTCCACCTCCAACATTTCCTTAGACTTTATTGCAGTTGACGAGAGGATTCCTAAAAGAGAACCATACCTATTTATTCAATCATTTTTAAGTTTTTATAACTACAAGAATAAAGAAGAAAGAACGCCTCGAAAATTCAAGAATTCAAATCTCAACTTTGTAACATTATAATGCAATTGGCGTTTTTGTGCTTGCTCAAAAAATTGTTTTGAGAGAATTTAACGAAAAGTAACGAAGAGAAAATATAAATCTGCTCGAGTAACTTCAAGCTGGTTAGAAAATACTGTTAATTTGTCAGGTGCATTTAACAGACGTTAGAAATTTGTCAAGTTTGTTTATGTTCGTTCAAGAAGTTATTCGAGGTTACTGAAATGCGTTTTTGTACTATTCGAGTAGCGAGAGAGAACTTAGAAAAATCCTCTCAAATTGCTCATTTACAGCGGAGTAAACTCTAGTAAACTAAAGCTGCACGTGAACAGACCTATGAAGCCTAAAATGCAAGTAATATAATGGAATGTTGATTGACTATCACGTATAACATTTTTAACTGTCATTGGATATCACTCCAATTTCGTGTGACAATCTCAGTCAGCTCAAACGGACAAGAATCTCAGCACCGCATTACTTGATTTCTAATTTATCCTCTCTAATTTATCTAATTTATTTAGTTTGAAATGTTTACATCCAGAAAATTTAAGCTTTAAGTGAATTAACAGAAAATTCGTTTACTAAAGCACTTGTTGAAGCAAATTAAAATTCAATTCATATATTCATTGATTCTGGTAAGTTTACAGATTTGCAGTTTTGTTATTTTTTGCACCAAACGTGTTCAGTAATATTTTATTTAACCGATTATCTATTTTGTCTTGAAATTGTTTATTGACTTTTTCCAATGTTAGGATAATACTTGGTGCAAGTGCATGTTCAATGTTGTCTTGTCTGGCAGAAGAGGAAGTTGCTGTAACTTTGAAACAGGTCTGTCAGGTTCCACAACATGTTGAAAGTCATATTAGAGAATGATCCACCAGAGCATCTTGATGAAACTCTAACACTTGTTGCAACAAAGCAAAGTATTGCTCTAACACAATGTCCAGCATAAGAATATTAATTCACTTTATCTAATAACGCGTTAATTATGATTGTAAACGCATGAAATTTTAATTTTTATTAATTTCCGGAATTGCTAGAAATCTATAAAGAAAGCAGGAAATTTCAATGCTTGTCTAGTGAATGGTGTTCAATGAAGCGTTTAATGTATTTTTATTGATTTACAACTCTATGAGGATGTGAATTACTAGCTACTTGACTTGATATAGCCAGTCCAGTGTAACATCTTCTATTTGAAAAATTATTTTCTAATTGAAATCGGACAGTTATGCGTAGTGTGTCACAGTTTGATATGAGAAAATCATAAACATTATTTTATGTTATCCGGAACAAGGAAGTAAAGCTCGTATTTTTCAAACAAATTCCTAACAATCTGAATCAACTAGTTTTGAATTCCGACTTGCAGATGGTACTATACCGACTTACATATATGATATAAATTAAATACATGTCCCAGAGACATAGATTTGTGTAATGTGAAATAAACTTACGAATTCGAAACCGTGTAGAATATGTTAAGTGGAACCGCCTGAAGGCCGGTATTCTCACACAGCACTTTACTAGACGTCATACATTTCTCATTGCTCCTGGTGTTGCCCATGTATTTCCATGAATTTGAAAATTGTTCACCTGAAAATAATAAAAGCAGTACGTCAATTAAAATTCACACAAAATTAAAGTTTGCAAGCATCATGAACTTGAAATGCTAAGGTTCAACTACATTAACTCAAGTTTTCTATGAAAATCACAAAATCAGATTAATTTGATCTCATCTTATTGAAAATAATTATAGATTTGGAACACCCCGGAGGGAACTTGATGATTTCACTTTCAAATCAAATAGAATTCCCAAGACTTTATCGTCTTATAACTTGCTGATATTCGTGTAACGTCGATTAGGTTAACATTTTCCTACGGAAACTACTGGCGGAACGAATAAATTCTTAGTATTTTTGTAATAACAATTACTTCATTTTCCTCTCATTGTTATTGAGTGTGTAATTTTCATGATCGTAATAAAGCAATTGCACAATATGCACTTCATATGACAATCTGTCAAAATCAACGGATTTATTTTAAAATTGTCCGCGAACACGGTTGTATACTTTATGGGTTTTCTCAAGAAAACCTTCACAGAAGAAGAAATTCGCTATGCACTGAAATATGCCACTAATTGTCATATACGTAGTTGAGAAATGGAAAGTTTTTATTAGATATTCATCTTACTTCCTCTCGATATGTTGGGAAATTTCTGAAATTTTAGATATGTTAGACATTATCTCACCTAAAATGCATGTAAATGTGGGTCCTAGAATTCCTCCTCTAATGGGTTTTTCGGAAATGCCACCAACAATCAAATCGATTCTATGGTAGGAGCTATAAACAAGCTTAAGGCGCTCCAAATCCTTTAAAGATTTTATGATCAAATTCGTGAATTTCAAACTTGTTATTTTCAATTACATTTCCATTTATATATTGAGCCAGATCGCTCCATGATTCAATTTTAGTTTTAGCACATGTTTCCAAGTACTTGACATAACCAGCTAGTCCATGGTCACGACCACGTTGAATATCCCAAGCCAAGGCATCGATTCCACTTGTTTTGTTCAAGGAACCTTTCGTTTGTAGGTAGCGGCTTGTGAGCTAAAATTTTATTCTTATAACACCTTTCCTTTCAAAAGCTAAGATTTAAACTCTCACATCTTCTACATAACTCGAATCCATATCCATTGCCCTTTGTTGCATCATTGCTTCCATGACGTCGTCCATTTTGTCAGGTCGTGATATAAATTCCGATTCAAAGTAGTGATCTCTGAGGGCAAACATTTTTTCTCTGCTATAATTCACAGAGATTTAATAATTTAGTAAATATTTGAAGATGAAATATGTAGTTAGTACCTCGAGCTTGGATCAACAATGTTTTCATCGATCATACTTTGTTGATTGGAGCGTGCTCCGCGTAAAACGTCTGGCATCATGGAATAATAAAATCTGCTAGCGGCAACAGCATATTCATTGCTAACTCCCGGTTCCGGCATGGAAGAAACCTCCGGTATTGGTTCGTTTTTGATAGTATCTGCAATATGAGAACCAACAACAGCTGGAAGCCATTCATTGTAGATAATGCATCGGTAAATTTCCACGTTCTTTTGCCGAGCCTCGGTGTAGAGACGCTCGTCATCCCATTCAGGGTGCTCTACTTTTAAAGCTGTCGCAATTTTGTTGTGGGAACGTAGGAAAATTGTGTAGATTAAAGTCATAAACGGATTACTGTTAACACGACTATCACCTGAAAATTTGATTGGATATTACGCAAGTGTTATGATGAATTTCACAGAAACAAAAAAATTTTAAATTTTGTTATTTGTTTAAAATTACAAACAATTACCAGCCATGAAGCACGATTCAGCATGATTTACACAAAATTTGGCACTGTTTTCTGCTATAGGTAAGAATGGTAAACTTTCGGACGATGACCCAGATTTGGAGGTTTTTAACAAACCGTCACTGAACGTTCTCATTCGATTTTTTGATATAGTTGAAAAACCATAAACTTGTGATAAATCCAATGAATTTGTTGCTTGATTTAACTGAAACGAATTTTAGAAAATTTGTCAAGAATGTCCATGAACGTTCTAATAGTATAATTCCATCAAAATTTATGGGAAATTCGCTTCTTCACTGACAGTCTAGCTTTGGGAATCAACCTACCATTTCGATAGGACCAAATTTACAATTTGGGTCTACGGCTAAAGCGCTCCTAACATAATTCAAACATGGCTCACGACCATAGGATCTTTCAGGACTGGTCTTGAGTGGAGCACAAGCAGGATGTCTGTAGCGTGGCTTCAATTGCTTGTAGTCCCTGTCACAGCATTCAATTGGAGTTCCGTCCCCTAGAAAATATCAAATTGAAATGGAATATATCATATTTGTATGATATCAATACGTACTCATTGTAGTCACTACAGATTTACTCAAATCATGTTCTATAAATTGAGCCCACTGAACTAGCGCAATGTTTCTAGCGTTTCGAGCGATTCCGTTAACATTTTCACTAGAATCCTGGATTGAGCTGACTCCTGAAAGGGATACAGTCCTGGGGTTTGCCACAAATGGTTCCTTGAACATCTATAAAATGGCAGTTTTAAAAAAACAGGTATTGAGCAAATTGTAGATTGAATGGCACCTCGGAGATTCCATTTTTGAAATAAGCTGGCAACAATCGTCTAAACGCATGAGGACGATCTGGACCAACAAGCCTGTTTATTTTGAGACACTGATCCCGCAAATTTGATTGGGGAATGGATGTCATTGCTAGAAATTCTGCACATTCTTTATCTGGTACACCATTCAAACGGCATTCTGTGTTCATGAAGTATAAGCTTGAATGAAGGATATGCCGTGCAACACGGTCATACTGTTGAGCCTGTTCACTAGGCAATGTCTCCAACAACTGGGCATGAGAAACACTTCCATTCAATACAAGAACATTGGACCATCTAAGGCTACTCTCCAACCTAATGTTGCAAACGAAAATGTGTTAATAGTCCTACAAGCTACTTTCTCAAAAGTCTTACCTTTCACTTCCTCTTAATGAATCGGCAGCAAGGTTTATGACGTGCAGCAGGATTCTTTCGTCCGTTTTTGGTAACTTATGGAAGGCTGTGGTTGATATATCCGGAACTGCTGAAATAAAGAAAATTTTTATAACAATTTATTATTCGCTTTTACTAAATAGCCGTCAGAATCACTACATCAAAAGCTTGAAAAGTACATAATAAGTAATATAACTGACAAGATTTTTAAAATTCATATGAAATAGTTCTCTGCAGTCAAGGATGTTTAAGCCGGATCTCACTGTTCTTGAGGCAATATGGAATACTAAGTTTATCTTATTAACAGTACATTGACTTTCAACATAAACTTGATTGGAACAATTTGAAGGAAACAGTAATTGCAATTAACTCATAAAAAATGCAAAACTGCAGTTCAAAAAATTATACCAAATTTAAAAACTTGGAAAAGCACGTTATGTTTTTATATGATATACCTAATTAGCATTTTACACATTTCCTAAGTGAATCCAATTAGTGATCTCTGGAATATAAATAAACCAGTTATTATGATTATATCTGCAATTAAAGTGTTATCTAACAACACATTTATAATATTTCAGACTGCGTTAATTTTGATTTTAACACCTGTCTAGAGGCGCTTTAATTAATAACGCTTGTCTAAAAATTCCAAAGTAAATTAAAACGTTTATGATGCATTGCATTTGTTATAGACAAAATATTTTCCTTTTGTTTTATTATTTATTATTAAAGTTTTATGTTTCAGTGCGTTCAGGAATTCTTTTTTAAAAATTTAAAAACTTTTGTCTCATTTCATTGAATAAATCAAAATTCAAATCTAAGTAGAGGCACTTTGTTGATAACAAGAATCTTATCAAACGAAATTCTACCAAAGGTCAAATATAAAATAAAAACAATTGCAAATTTCTTTGTATACAATCAACAAGATAGTTGGTGAAAGGGTTTTCGGAGAAAGTGCTGAACTTACGTGTTCATATCGTGCATTGTATGAAGATTCTAGCTAAAGTTACACAATCAAAGTTTGTAACAAATAGCAAAAACATAGTTTAATTCCATTGTTCTAGGAAATTTAGAACCTTATCTTACATAGAACATTCATCAAAAGTTTCAACTCATTGTCAGCTTGAAAGTTGAAGACAACGAACAGATAATAAAACCTGTGAAACTGAAATGACTTCTCAAGGATATCATATTAAAATAATAAGTGAAACAGGTTCCAAGAAACTGCAACTTTCAATACCTGGTTATTTAGAGACTTTCAGCAACGTTTAAGACACCGTCACTATGGAGCATTCATTATCCTGATTTGAGAAAAGAGAACCAAAAAGTTCACAATTCACAACGGAATTTTCCATTATCTGCATAGGAAAAAACCTTCACATATCAAGAATATTTAAATAATATTGTAATTCTCAAATCTTCCACTTTAAAAACAGTTCCCGAAGAGATACCGGCAACGAAGACGCACGTGAAAGTAGAGTAATATGTTCAATTATAGGGAGCAAAGAAGTCTGCACGTGCTTAAAACCAGATGAAAACATCTCGTTTAGAGTCAATTATAATCCCCAAGTCACTGTCCAAAAGCTTAAAGCCACAACAAATAAATTGACTGAGCGAGAAGCTACCCACTCAATGATTCATTCCAAAAGTACATGTTTGTTGGACAATTTCTGCTAAGAATAAAAGTTGTTTATAATAGATCTGCTTTGTAATTGACTTGAGAGATGGAAAAGTACCGAATATGATGTGGTTTTAATGATACGTGCCAATTGTACCATAGAGTTTTTATAAGCTTTAATCTTCTGGTCTGCACGGAATTTTCCGAGAACCATCTATCAAGGTATAGTGAATTTAACCAGAACAAAGGTACTATTAACTAGTGTTATTATCAATGCATAACTAGTGAATGGTTTGGTGTCATAACAAGCTTCCAAACAAACCAACAGCTACTAGTTAATATGTTTGATGAAAATTTTATGAACTAAGTTTAAATTTGTGCTTTATTCTATCAAATATGAACAAGGATACATTTCAATACTTTTCATGTATTGTTATCAGTTAAAATTATTGATGAAGAATCAATGACAAGGTCCATTTAGAACAAATTTCTTATAAAGAACGCAATAAATCAATGTTTACTGCAAAAATTTACTGAAAAATATGTAAATAATTTTCCACAAATAGATATTCACCTGCAGGGAATTCGAATAATCCGTATGATTCACGTACGGCTAGTAACAAACAAGCAGTTAAATAAATTTCAACTAATAACTTAGCCATTTGCACTAATAGTTCTTTGTTTACTCTACAAATCACACTTTAACTTAGATATGTACTCGTATGTATCAACTAGAGGTGTGAAATCTTTAGCACTTTTGAAAAATAAAAACGCGATATATTTTCAACTTATAGTAAACAGCTCAGATGATGTTCACAATGAATTACAATTCCTTATAATATCACTCTAACACCAAACTGCCTTCTATATCAAACTAATATTAGTTTAGGGTACGAACTGCTCAGAGTCCCGAAACCAGAATAACTGAACTATCATTGGGACAGAGACGTGCTTTAATAATTTCCAATTCATTTTGCATCTACTTGTTATTTCTAGTGCATATTCCTGAGTAAACAAGTTCGAATTAAAAATATCAATTGAAAAATCGTATGTACATACTATGTATATACTAATGCCAATGACCATCGTCTCGTCTGTGATAACAACAAAAACATATAATAGGAAAAACTACTGGAACTGCAAAAATTGTGGTTCTTCTTATCATTGCATACGTAGATCGCGTTAGACAATCCTGAACTATTGGAATTTCATTCTCCAACACTGCAACGAAAAGCAGAAACGTAAATGCAGTTGCAAATAAATGCATTTTGTGCTTTTATTTATGAATCTACTAGCAACGACAGTTTAAAGGCTGAAACACTAAATGCTTTCATAGGAAATTAGTAATCAAATTGAGTATTTATTTACTGTCTGTTTTGATCATCAATTGAAGCCAGGTTTTCTTGCAATTTTTGTCTTTTTGTCGTAATTTTCCTTGGTGTTTCTTACAGCTTTCCTCAAATGATTCTTAAAAGTTCAAAATCAAAATCTTCGAAAGAACAACAAACCTAGATAACGAATTTTCCTTCATATCTGCTTGACTTTTTGAAGACAGATATTCAGAAAACCTGTTAATGATCCTGACTAAAGGAGAGACTAAAAGGTAATTTGTAGTAATAATAAATTAACGTAGTAAAGTCGACAATTTTCCTGGTCTCCTTGCGCCACTGAAAATGAAATTTCATATCAACTCTGCCACTGTCAGGCATAACCATTCAAATGCATTTTCATGATTAAGAAGATTTCAATTTATACTAAATTAATTTTGAACGAAAAATAAATAATAAAAGATTAGTTTTACGTTAATTATTTGAATACATTGTTGTAAATTTTGTTGATTTACATAATTTTTGTTATAAATTTTACGGTTTAATTTACACTTGAATTCATAGAGGGATGCACGTTGGCATTGTCCGAATCTTCTGTCAAGTCGAGTTTATAAATAAACCCACACAAACATAGATTTTGACATTTGGCGTTCTTTGGTTTGCGGTCTGTCAATCGTGATAGTGAAAATTAAATAATTTTAAATAAAAATGCCATCATTGGATGTGGAAGTGCCTCAAAATGAAGCAGATAAGAATGAGGAAAATCCAACATTGTCTGGGCCTGTAATAGGAATAATTTATCCACCTCCAGAAGTTAGAAGTAAAAATTGTGTTTGCATGCTTGTTTTTCTGTCGTCTAAAGATTTTTGATTTTCTACAGATATTGTTGATAAAACTGCCAGCTTCGTCGCACGAAATGGTCCAGAATTCGAGGCACGTATTCGTCAGAACGAGTTGGGGAACCCAAAATTCAACTTTCTTAACGCCGGGGATCCGTACCATGCTTACTATCAACATAAAGTTGTAGAGTTTCGTGATGGAAAATGTATGTAACCAAATGTAGAAAAGTACCTATAACACGTATTAAAAACAAAATTTCAGCACAAGATGCATCTGTGGCTCTTATGCCAGGCATTAAACAGCTCACTGTTACATCGGCAGCACAACAGAAACAACAAGAGTTGCTGAAACAAGTAGCAGAACAACAGTTTGTTCCAAAGGAGCCACCTATAGAATTCGAGTTTATTGCAGATCCGCCTTCTATTTCAGCTCTGGATTTGTAAAACAATATTTTCATTTGGAATTAACAATGAATTATTTATTTCTACTTCAAGGGACATAGTTAAGCTAACTGCTCAATTCGTTGCAAGAAATGGTCGACAATTTCTCACAAATCTTATGAATCGTGAACAACGTAATTACCAATTCGATTTTCTACGTCCACAACATTCACTCTTTCAATATTTCACAAAGCTTTTGGAACAGTACACTAAAATTTTGATACCACCGAAAGATTTGATGTCTAAATTGAAAATTGAAAGTCAACCCAATCGTGCTAGCATGAATCTGGTTTTGGATCAAGTGCGATATCGGGCTAATTGGCAGAAGCATCAAGAAGCACAGAGACGACGTGAGGAAGAGAAAATTGAACGGGAGAGAAGTAAGCCTGCACGAATTGGAGAATATCACAAATAAAACATTTTTACATTTTCAGTTGCATATGCGCAAATCGATTGGCATGACTTTGTTGTTGTGGAAGCAGTTGATTACCAACCATATGAAACTGGTAATTTTCCACCACCAACTACACCTGAGGAAGTTGGTGCACGTGTTTTAATGGAGGAGAGATTGGTAGAAGACGACGGTGACATTGAAATGCAAATTGAATCCGACGACGATGATCATGATCACTCTAGTACAATGATAAAACTATCAACCATGGAGAATCGTGTGGGAATTCCAAATCCAGCACCAGCAACATCTATGTATAATCCAAAGAAAGATAACACTCAGGTTCAAGACATGGACGAAGCTTCTAGTGATGAAGAACCATCTTCTTCAGTATCACAATCATCTTTACAACCGCCGGTTGCGCCTCTTATGCCACCAACACATGACAAAGTTGTTGTTAAGAAATATGATCCGAAACAAACTCAAAAGCCTGTCAAGGCTCCGGTTACTGATGAATACTTAATTTCACCAATCACAGGAGAAAAAATTCCTGCATCAAAAGTTGCAGAACACATGCGTATTGGTCTACTTGACCCACGTTGGGTAGAACAACGAGATAAACATACAGTGGACAAACTGAATCAAGACAACGTAAGATTTATTTTAAGACGACTAAAATTACTTTTACATTAATAAGCGTATGTATATTTGCTAGGTTTATGCTGCAGGAACTGCCATCGAAGCTAGTCTTAAACAACTTGCTGAACGACGTACTGATATCTTCGGTGTAGGAGATGAAGAAACTGTGATTGGTTAGATTGTTGTAGTTGCAATTAGATCATATTTTAATGTTGTTTTAATTATAGGTAAGAAATTGGGAGAGGAAGAAACTAAAAAAGATGACAGAGTTACTTGGGATGGACATACTTCAAGTGTGGAAGCTGCAACACGTGCTGCAAGAGCAAATATAACACTAGAAGAGCAGATTCATCAAATTCACAAGGTATGTATTTATTGCATGTCATGTATATGATTGATTTTTAATACGTGCAACACATACTTCAGGTCAAGGGTCTTCTTCCTGATGAAGAAAAGGAAAAAATTGGTCCTAAACCAGCCATTTCCACTGGCAAACCAACTTTGTCTGCACCACCTCAACCAGCAACACATTCTTCAGCATCTATTGTAGTTCCACCAAAACCAGTTATGCAAGCTCAATCGATTGCCCATCCTCCACCAGTTCCAGTTATGATGATGCCCATGCGGCCGCCACCAATGATGTGTAAACTTTTCTTCATAACATGATACAAAAGCAGTTTATTAATTTTAAACTTTAGGCCCACCATTCCAAGTTGGATATCTTCCAACTATGCCTGGTGGTCCAATTGCACCAGCTCCGGCTGTAATGGACCAAAGTGCTATGATGCAACAGGATGATGAGCCGCCCAACAAAAAATCCCGATCTGAAGATCACTTAATTCCAGAAACTCAATTTACTGCAATGCATAAGGTATGTTGAGACCGTATTGATAGGATATGTAATATAAAATGACTTGTTTCACAGGGACCAATCACGATTCAAGTTCAAGTGCCGAATGTATCTGATAAATCTGAATGGAGGCTTAATGGACAAACTGTTCCTGTTACATTAGCTTTAGCAGACACAATATCATCTTTGAAAGCGAAAATTCAAGATGAAACTGGAATGCCGCCAGCTAAACAAAAACTTTCTTACGAGGTAATTAGATTCTTCAAATTTATGTTATCAATCTTCTGTATGATCAATTTCTTAGGGTATATTTTTCAAAGACAGCAATTCTGCTGCATACTACAATTTATTGAGTGGAACAACTGTCTATTTGCAAGTTAAGGAACGCGGTGGTCGTAAAAAATAAAGAGGTTCAACTTCTACACCTTTACACTGTTTTATGGAAATATGAAAATTGATATAAATAAATTTTTATAAACATAATATAAGTGTCTTGTTTCAGTATATATTTATATCCCTTTAACAAAATGTTTCTTTATCCTTATGAACTAAAATATAAACAGCCTCCAGAGTTATTGATGTAGAAGTTTTTCTCAAAACTTGTTTGAAATCACAGAACATACAATTTTGAATAGTTTCAAAAGAAAAATTTGAACGTGGAATGTGATTTCAAAGCACAATTCTTTTCACGCGTTTTCCTTCTGCTTCTTTAACACTTTAACCATTTCGCGATATCTTTTCATCATTGGTGGATAAATCTCTTTACTATCGTAGCATGGTTCACAAACTCGTTGTAGAGGATGTGGTATAAATTTAGTGATAAATGATGCGTATTCTTCGTGATATGACTGTTTGAGTGGCAGGGTAGCAAGATAAAGTGAATATTTAGCTCTATATGCGGCTCCTAGCAATGCTGCTTCTGTGGCTTTCTGAAAAGCAGATTGATCAATGCGGGAAAGAAAATTTGAAATTGAATTTATACCTGCACATATACTGGGGCATTGAAAACATCTGCCATTACTTGCAAAATTGCTTTATTAGCAGATGCTCCACCAGTCGCAAGAATTTTTGTATTTTCACCTAGAAAAATTATTCTTTTAAATGGTATAAGCGAAATTATAAATAATAAGTAAGTACCAAAGCAAAATCCCATTTCTGCAGCAACAACACGACGATGAAGCATCTGTCCTTCTATTAGAGCACGAATTTCCGTTTGTGGGGATACAAATCTGAGAAAAATTGATTAGAATTTTTCAAGCTTTTGATTTCTACAATCGTACTTCATCACTCCAGTAGAATTTTCATTTGTATCAGAGTTATTATTTTTTGTCCAGCGAAGCGTGCCTTTTACACAAGGAATTATTTCCAAAGAATGGAAATGCAAAGCCATGTTTCCATTATTCCCCCTTGGTGTCATTTCCAATAACTCACTGAAATGATCCCAGCTGTTGTTACTATCAGCACGTTTAAATACATCACGAACAAGAGAACCATTTCTGAAACTAAAAGATTTTTTAGCTATATCCGAGCAAAACGCGTTGCACAAATTTACCATAAAAGTCCCATATATCCATCTTCAGCTGGATGACATAGTACGTGACCTTCCTCTAAATATGTTGGCTTATCTAGAGCCATCATTATGGTGTCGCTAGTGCCAAGAGAAATAGCCAACCATTCATCACCTACACACATTCCAGTTAAAGCCGATGGATTATCTCCAGTGAAAGCTGCTACTTTGCAATTTGTATCAAAACCGTATCTCTGCACAAAAAACGGCGAAATGTTTCCAATTATACGACATGTTTCGGTAGGTTGTCCCAATTTCTCTTCCAAGTTAGGTGCACAGGCGTCTAAGCATACTTGAGACCAATTTTTCGTGTGAATATCAAACAGATTCATTCCCGAACCATCAGCATAATCAATTGGGGCAATATCACCAAGAAATAATGACGCGAGAAAACTACTGACAAGAGATATCCTTTCAGTTTCTTCGTAGCTATCAGCCTGGTGTTGAAAGATCTTACGAATTTGTGACCCAGTGAATCGAGCATAAGCTTTCGAACCAGTAATTTGTACCATTTGTTCACGACCTCCGATTGCTTCTTCCATTTCAAAACATTGTTTTTCCGTAGAACCGTCCATCCAAACTGGAGCTTTATTAATAGTGAAAGCTGAATCATTTATCTGTGCATGTAAAAATTTATCAGCATCTAAATTTTTCAATGCTTCCACTCCATGTTTGGACCAATACAATGATCCGTGTTGCTGAAATATAAATAAGGATTAATGAACAATTTTATTGCAGACATACGATTGTACCTGTGCCGAACCACTTATTGCAGCTACTTTGTTCAGTTTAGCTCCTTGTACGACTAATCTATCTAGGACCATATCCAGCGCTTTCACCCACATAACTGGCCGCACATAAAACCTGTAAAACATAGTATTCATAAAGATCACTTCCAGAACTTCTATTAAGTACATTCTATAGATTTTAATAATATAATTTGGTAACATTCACCTAGCTTACTAGTTAGTCTTCTTCTAGTAAAACAAACTCATACTAAATTGCGGTTATGGCTCTATATTATGTTAGTGATAAGCATGCAATTAGTGCTCACTACTCCAGTAAATGTTGCTTGCTTACTCATGATTTTTACTCCCTGCATTAACTCCTCCGCAAGTTCGAAATTCTGGAAGATCGATATCATATTTGACCTCAGCGTGTGCTAGAACTCTCAAATTGGAGCTTAACTGAACAGCTTTTAACTGAAAACACACAATTTGAAAATTGTTTTAAGACAAATCTCTTTGTTGATAAATACAACAGTATATGATATTATTAAGCTTGCATAATTTGAATTTAAATTCCTTCTTATCTTGTTAGGTTACTTCATAGTTTAGTACGGATGATAATGAATGTTCCTTTATCTCTGAATTAAAAGTTTTTGTAGCAGATAATCATAAGATCGAGGCAAAACATTGTTTAACCTCTACAAAATACGAAGCAAATTTATAAAATTTTGATAACGTTTCGTTTAGTTAGTTGTAGCATTCACATTGAGGAATAGAAGTTTCAAAATATAACGTAACTACGTCATATTTAGCTATGATCAATGACCGATGAAATAACTATGAAGTAAATTGTGTCCCTACATCCTTTTACTTCTTAAGTGATATCAGCAACTTTTGGATTTGTTAATGAAATAATTATTGAATTTAAACGTAAATAAATCCATTAACATTCAAATGACTTACTTTTTGAGTACTCAGGTCAAAGCCCAAGTACGTTTCATTTCCGTTTGGTATCATGGTGCTTTTGCTTTTGTCCTCCTTCAATTGAGGCTCTTCCACTCAAAACAATTTGTAATCAATTCTTTTAGGTAATTGAAATATGTACTGCAATTTTTGGAGGATCCAAAATGAGTCTAAAAAGAAACGATTTTCAATGATATTGATGATAAAACAAAATAGATTTGCGCACGATAACCTTTCACGTGCACACGTTTTCACTGTCAAAATAATTTATAGACTCCGAATGAAAAGCCGAGTACTATTTGTGCCGGACGTGTTAGTGTTACTAGTCAAACTGAGATTAGTTCACTCAAACGATTAGGAAAATCAACAAAATACTTTTGACTCGTTGATTCAAAAAGTTTTACTCTATCCATTCTAGAAATCGTTATCATTTTGCTATCAAGTATTCCCTGAAAAAGTAAATGAATGCAGCCCGTCCTATTTGCACTTGTCGAGATGATGGGAGCTCGAATCAGGTGATGATTGCGTAACATTCGAATGTCAATATTGACAAGTTCATATTTTTGCGTTTTGCATCTGTCACAGGGTGATTTTCGAATTATCAAATTTTAACATTCAGATTTTAGCCACAAAATTTGTATTTACTCGCAATAAAATAACATTTTGTTTGTTGAATTTTGATTCCTTCAATGATTCAATGTTAAAAATGTACCTAAACATGTAATATGAAATTAACATTTTCAATTAAACAAATTTAAAAGTTTTATTTTCTTGTTGAAGACGCAATGAATTTGTTTTCATTTTAGATCATAGAGAACTATAACTTCTCGAAGATCCAAAGTTTCCATTGAATATTGAATTTGTGAAAATTTAATTTTACTACGTCGATCGTTGCCGAGTTCCATTATTCAGCACAATTCTACCACCGACTTGATGTTTCTCGAAAAAATTCGAAAAATTGTCATTTTCGAAAATGAACGTGACAGCCTTTTCATGAAGAATGGCAATACCGTTCAGTGGGCGGCCATGATTTCAGCATATGTGAATGTGTGACAAGTCATGACATTTTCATATGAAATAAACAAAATAATTCGATGGAAGACTCGTTTTTTGGATTTAATTCATCATCACCGGTAAATATATTATCTATTAATTGAATTGCACTTATGAAACATAATAAGAATCATGTTAAAATACCCTCATTACTAATGTCGGTATTCCTTTGGAGAGAATTGTTTCGTATTTGCATAGACTAGTTGTCAATTGGACTGGGAGCGTTGTTACCAAAATGCGACAATGGATTTCACCACTTTTTAACAACGTTGACATTAATTTTCTTAAGTATATTGGAATTTTATCATTTTTAGAGAAGATTAATTATTTTGTTTGAAAATTGAAGATAAAATTAAGACGACATTGTCAAGTTCAAAATTTTTTGGAGCGGGGAATTATATGCACATGTGTGAAATGTTGTTCGTACGACCAACATTTCTTCTGGAATTTTTAATAATTTAATAAGTTTTCCAACTGCAGGAGTTGGCAAAAATATTGTCTTAAGTACTTAAGTGGTGTTTTTCTGGTAACAGCGTTGACCATTTTATCATTAGAACAGAATTTTTGTTAAATTTTCTTAATAACAAAACAGCATTATAGACGACTCATGAAACAATTGTATGCTCCGTAATGTTTTAAACTTCCTTCATAAGGATAAACGTTGCACTTTGAAAACTGAACATATTAATAAATATCTTAAGTCGAATTTCATCCAGAATAGTTTATTACGTGTCAGCCATAACAGGGAAAATTCCCCGAATTGAACAACTCTTTGTTGGGAGAAACTTCCGGTTTATGCGATTGCAATATATTATTTGTAAACAGTATGATCTCATATTTGATAAATGTTTTGTCGAATTTAAATTCTTTATCGTTCCTTTTCTTGAAACAAACTTTTCAAAACAAGAGTGGTCAGTTTCATTAATAAGTTTGTATGAACATAAACAAATGGACCGAGAGCATGAAGTATCATGAATCATGATTCAAATGCACGAAGAGTAATACGTTTTTAATTACAGCTGGAGGATGACAGAGGAGGACGTTTAGGGCAAAACGGTTTGGAAGAAGGTTCCGAAGATGAATATGACGCTTTAAATGACGAAACTTTCGGATCCGCTATAAATGGTGATTGGGAAGATATACATGAGAATTTAGTGCGACTTGATGGGTTGAAAGGTGCAAAAAATTTTAAGGATGATGACGAAAATTCAGATTTGGGTAAATACGAATCATTCAATTTTATATATGTACTTTCAATATTTTGTATCTTTTATAGAAATAAATTTTTCCGGTGTTAAACTTGATGACGTTGACTTAGGATCTGACGATAACGAAAGTAGAATAACATTAGATCCTAAAGTATGGGAACATCCAAAAGCTTGGGATAAGCCAGCAGCATCAAATTTATCAAAACCTCATTTAACAAATAGCTCACAAAATGTTTATGTTAATCCTGAAGCTTATTTGCGACAACATTTTTCAAATCCATTTGAAAACATAGCACGACGAAATCATTCGAATCAGTTTGGAGATTTATCAGATTCAGGGAGATCTGCTAGTACACCTACACTACCAAGAACTCCTAGTTTACCTGGACTTCCACCAAAAATATGTACTGTGGATGATATTGAACGTAATATTCGAAATCAACAACAACAACAACTGCAGCAACAAACGAAACAACAAATCGATCAACAGCAATTTAGACATATTCAACAACAACAGCAGCAGCATTTACAAAATCAGCATCAACAACAACAACAACAGCAGCAACAACAACAACAATTCCAACAACAGCTAAGACCACCAACGCCGAAACCGAAGCTACCAGCTCCGACGCCAACATTCACTGCCCCTCGTCCAAACCTAAATTTTTCTTCACATCCCCTGAATACACCACATCGAGTACCACCTGGTTTTCCTCCAATGCCAATGATGGGTAATCACCATCTTCCAGGTTTGCAGCACCATATCAATTACTTCAGACCGATGCCACCTAATATATCACTTGCACTCCAGAATTATACGGTAAATGTCAGATGGATATATGTGAAACATTGATATAACATTTCAAATTTCAATCAAAACAGGCACATCCTAACTTCCCGTATGGTAAATCCATAAATCCTCAATTACAACCCCCAAGATTACCACCACATTTGGCAATGATGAATCAAAACACACCAAATTCGGCACACATGTATAACCAACGACTTCTGCAACAAATTCAACAAAATCATCCGATGCTTCCGAATTTTAATCGTGGCTTTAACAATCATAAGAATCATATGATGAAGAACAACGGAAATAACATAATGCCACTTAACTACTATCATCAAAACCAGCATAGAATGAACATGAAGCAAAATCTAAGGTCTAATGGAAATTTGGTATTAATTGTTTAGCTATTATTTGTTCGCTTGATTTTAATCAAAAATTACTCATTGCAGCCGGAAGAATATGACGAATATGCAAATCTTATGAGCAGTCGTGATAAACATTGGCTAATAACAATACAGATATCTCAATTACATACGGAAACGCCTTATATAGATGATTATTACTACACTGTTTTCAAAGAACGAAGAGCTACATTGAATGGAGAGAAAGAAAACAAAGCACACAAAGATAATCAGTTAAATCATCCATTAACACAACCAAAAGGTCATGCACAATTAGTCCTAATTTCAATGGGAAAAAATGGTACAAATGTTCGAAATGGGCAAAATCGTGAACGTAAAACATCTGAATCGAAAAATGATAAAGAACAAACTCCACGAACATTTACACCATTGCAATTTGAAAATTCACTAGGAAAGTTTCAGTATGGAAGTGTAACAGCACCGAGAAAACTAATTGATATGGATATAATGGGTACAGATAGTAGTCCACAATTTAATACAAATGTTGAATTGTCAGCTCAACGAAAATCAAGGCAATTACTAATGAACATTGAAACAATGTATAGAATTGTGCTTAAATTAGAAGATCTTCAAAATCCGGCAGCCATAGCAGCTCAATTAGCTTTGAAGGTACAATCTTCAATGAAAATCTTACTGTCCAATGCTAATGAATTTATTCATATACAGGAAAAATTCGAAGACCAGCAAAGATTATCTAAAGCAGTTTCTACGGAAGTCAATGGATCTGGGGCAACATCAGTTAATTCATCAATGAGTGACAAGCAAGGCTTCGAAATGGAGTCCCGTGAAAAACTTTTATCAAAATTGTTGGCATATCTGACGGTGGATAAAATTGTAGGAATGATGAATGTTCGTAAGGGAAAGGTAAATTCAGTTCAACTCAAATCAGTGAAACAAATAAAATTAAAAATATTATTTACAATTTTAGACTTTAATTCGAAGAATAATGCCACATCTTGAGGAAGATCCCATTCGTTGGAATATTTGGGCTGCAGTTTTTTCATCACTTCAATCAGTTCTGAAGAAGGATAAAGATGATACTGATTCTGTTCTCTTTTCTATTTATCCAGAATTTAAAAAGCATTTGACAAATGCTGAGTTAGTTGACATTATTAAAGTAGCGACAGCAATACCTTTAAATGATAAAAAAATGACATCGTTCTTTACCAGCAAGGTTAGTAAAAAAATTTTACAATTTTAAATTTCTTAATATCATATTATTAACTTCTATTTCCATAGTTCTGTCTATCCTCACTTGTCGCCATATTACTCCGAGCTGAGGATATTTATGTAGAAAAAGAAATTAGTGATGAATTGAATGAAAAATATTCACAATTCTTATCAACGCTAGCTACATCTCTGAACCGAACAATACAAAATCAAACTATAAGTGCTGCAATTGAAAGTGATGCCATTAAGCCAATGGTCACACATCTTTCCCGATTCAAACAGCTAAATTTGGACTCGCTTATGGCACTCTTTTCCCAAGCAAAACAACAACTTGAATAATTAATTTGTTAGTTTTTGGATAGAAAATATGGTTAATTTGTCCCGCGACGAAGAGGAAATAAATTTCTTATTCTAATGGCAATTGTATGGGACATAAATATAAAATGCATTCAATGGATATAGATACAAAATTATAAAACACTTAAAAATGCATTTCATGTCTTGAAGTGGTATATATGTTGTTAACTTAAAAATCATTCATTTTGATAGTCTTTCAAGCTAATTGAAATTAAAACATGCTTAGTAAAAATCACGTATAACAAAAATGCAAGCAACAAATTTTCGGCATATTTAAGTTAGCTATCTACAATTGTTCGTTGTAATAATGAAATATATCCAAAAAAAAAAAACAAAAAACCATCTGGAACATAAATAGATTGAGAACTTTTGATTTGTAAATAATTTAATTTAATATATGTAAAATCATGCTGTGAAATGGGCATCCTCAATAGTTCTAGTTACATGATAAATACAATAATATAAAATGTAAATAATCTTTTTACACACTTTAAAATTTGTTATAAAAACAAATTAGTTTTTTAGTACACTATTTCGTTTTTATTCATTAAATTTATGATAAATAATTAATTGCTAACATATTCAATTACTATACTTTTCAATTTCACAGCTTATATAAATTACAATCAGATTCGATAAATTTGTTAAAAATAAATAAAATTATTTTGATAAAATTTCTTGAAGCATCTTAAAAATTTTATAAGAAGAAATTCTCAAAAATAATCTAGGGGCAAATGTAACAAAAAAAAAAAATCTTAAAAAAAGGTAGTTTTAAGGCTATATATATTTTTAAATCTACTTATATTAGATATCCCAGACATTTTAAAGTAAAAAATCTATGATAAACTTTCACAGCATGGTTTCTGAAAACATATTTCTTATTTTGCTTTGGATAATAGCTTATAATCATGTGAAAGAAAAACACACGTATATAACATAATCTATTTAAGAAATACACATTGAGATTTGTTTTCGAAAGCTTTTAACCATTTTGACAAAATACTTTTTTAATGCGTTACAAAAAAAAATATAAAAAACTAAAAAAAAAAAAAAATTTAAATATGTTTATATACAAATTTATATAGACAACCATATATATACATATTATATATATATATTAATACATTATATTCATATTTACCTTGTAATTTAATCTATTGTTGGTTTTGTTTTTAATATTCTTTAATTTGTACATGCAATTAAATTTGCTTAATTTTAAAAACATAACAAAATCATAATGAAAATCTAGTTTATATTCTATTGAGCTAGAATTTAAATATTTCGAATTATTTTCTCTTCCAAGCACATTTTTGTTAATATTAATATGAAAAATTTCACAAAAATAATGAAAAATTAATAAAATAATTATTTTTGCATGTCCATAACAATGAATAATTGATTAAGTAAATTAAAAGTATAATGAAGGAAGCTATTGATGTTACTAATTTATCGGTGTTTTATGTTAATTTTATTTTCATACATATTTGAGAGTTTGAAATGGATTTGCTGAAATGATTTTTGAGTGAAGTGAAGCAAAAATTTTCATATAATATTTGTTAGCTTAAAAATATAACTTTGGTTTAATAAATATTTCCTTTTTTATTACGTTAAGTTAGAATGTAAACATCCACAAGATATATTTATAAAAACAGTGGATGTTATATATTTTGTAAATTAAACATTTTCAGTTTAAATTCGTTTTCTTAAAAATATAACGTATTCTTTTTAGATAAGTGTAATTTTTGATAAAAAGAAAGTAGGATGAATATTTATTTAAACAAATCCTAACTGAGTATTTCGCAATTTTTTCTAATTTTTTTCGGAGTAAGGGTGATTTATTTTTAAAGTGAATAAAATAATGCTGAAAAATGTTTTCATTTTTAAATTATAAAAATCATGTTATTTGATTGAGTTCTATTAACTCAAAATGATACAATTAAATCTATTTTATTTGAATAATTTTTAAAAAATAAAAACTGAAATATTAGTTAAGCTTATTTGTGTCGTTGAATATGGTTTAACAAAGCACTAGGAACAATAGATTACATTACTGCAGGACAAAAAGAAAATTATAAATTATGTGAATTTAGTGAAAAGATATCAAAAGAATTTGTTTCAAATAATATCTTCATTATGTTTTTATTTTATATAATTTTATTGAATTTATTTCCTTTTTCATGTTCTTTATTTTGGTTCAATAATTTATTTCGCTTTTGTCAGATCCATTAATAATAATCAAATCATAACAAAAGCGAAAGCAGGGAGAAATATTATGTGTTAGAAGATTTATGTAGAAATTAATTAATTTTGGAAATTGTTTAGAATCAAAAACAGGAATTTCTTATAATTATGTATCATTGTTCAATTGATCGAAATTAGTGTTTTAAATAGAATGGTGTACACATATGGTAAAAATTAATGAATACATAGGAAAAATGTAAAAAAAATTTTTTGAAAGCAGAACAAATCAGTTTTTGTACAATTTTTAGTTAAAAAATAATGAAAAAGGAAAATAATATACACATAAAACAGTTTTCGTTTTTTACATAGATCAAAAACATGACTTTTATTTCCAAAAATATTCTTTACAGTATCTGCATGATGCTAATTTCTTTAAATTTGTACGGTAAGGAAAGAGTTGGGTTGTTCGAAACAGTGTTTCAAAATCAAGTAATGAACACGCTTATTGAATCTTCTTTTTGAGAGGAATGATCCAGGTGAAAAATGGTGCCATAATGAATATTGCGAATTCTAATATTAAATTGCCTTCATAAATTCATAATGTGCAATAAATTTATCAAGAAGTATAGAGAATCTTAAACCATATATCTATCTGGACAAGCAAAGCATTAATTAAAATGCAGCCTTGCATTTGTTTATTATAAAGTCAAGTCTCTAGCATAGAATTTACGCACCACCGTCTCGACGGATATAGTTTTTATTCAGTTGAAAATCTTAAAAATTTCACTAGCGCCCGCCAGTCAGGCATACGAGTCCTCCAATGAAGTTCCATGCTATGATATTATGGATGAAGGATATAACGAATGAACGTAACATGGAAATTAAAGGGGTTGAGATATCTATTGGGTCGATTCGTTATACTATTTGGGGTGCAAGTTGTGTCAAACTGGCGCGGCATTAGCTGTTTTTCCGCAAGTAAAAGAAAAATAATTTCCACTGGAAAATTGGCGCCCAGTTGGCATAAGTTGAACCAGTCGAATGACTTCGTTGGAGTCAACAAAACTTTCAACGGTTTCTTTGTTCTTTGTTTTGGGGACAACAGAACTTATCCACATGAATATTATTGTGTATATATACATAGAAAAAATTTCGTCCCGAATCTCCTTGTCTCCATAAATTCACATTATTAAACGAATATTCCTGCATTTTCAATCGTTGCAAAAAATAAAACCATTAACTAAATAGATTCAACTATTGCAAGCTCTTCGTCTTTTCAAGTCCATTGGCAGTTACTGTTTTCAATAATATGATTTGCCATTTTTCTGGTCACTTATTTAGAAATTTCCGTTGTCAGCACTATTCGAATTTGAGTGTCAACTACAGGACAGCAGAAAAACCATCAGAGATAAATCTTATGACAAAAACGTCTTCGATTTGAACGTTATTTACAACTGTTTAGAGGGTTAACTCTTCTTGTTTAAAAATTTGTTCATTCGATACGTGATTTATTGTACCAGTGGCATTTATTTCTGTTAATAGAAAGTAGAGAAATTGAAACATTTATTACCATTAAAGAAATTGTAAAGGATATCGGAACAAATTTAAACAAAAGAAACTAGATAGAATTTCTCAAGGCATATGACGCTGAAGGATATTTATTAAACGAAAACAGCAACAGGTTATCCCGTCAACTTCTTGTGATGCGTGTACTTTAAAAACTTGTGAGATTTTTCTCCATATCTCCTATAATCCTAATAACCAATGAATACAACTTTAAACATCATATCATTTCTCCGACACCCATTTGCTCTGAACTTCTCCCCTAGAGTAACAGGAAGCTTATGGTTCCAAGACTAAAAATGAGAATTTAAAGGATGAAAGTGTGCACAAAAAGGATGCTGCGATGAGAGCTGTTTGTGGATTGACAAGCTTTCTAACATTCATCGAGTTGTTTGTTTATTTACACATGTTACAATCTTGTAAGTGCTGTAAGCTTTCTGGGGTACAATTTAGAAGATAGTAGTAGCTGTTCATATGTGTCTTGAGCAAGTAACATTTGCGCTTAAGGAATTGTAGCTGGCTCGTGTGTTTCCCAAACTTATGTTTCCAAGGGTGACAAAAGTAAATAATTTTTAGCGGGAAACTACACGTTCAAACAATGCACCCTCGTATATCAAATTGAAAACAGGCTCCAGGGCGAGAAGTCTCCGTGATAAAAGACAAATGAAGACTTCAATGTTGACAAATTGTAGCTCTATTGGATAGACTGTAGTTCAAACAAGTACTCTGACGTGTTAATGCACTATTGAAGAACACACTGTAGAACAAAGAAAGTCAAGCTGAGAAGAATCAGAAGAAAGGCACCAAAGTAGAGGGTGTCGTTTGAGGTATGAGCTGCAATGACAAAAGGGAAGATTCATATTCTAGAATCTTAGGGTAGGTTGCGAGTAATGTAGAATGTTTTATATGTAAGATGAAGCCTTTTTATTTAGAGTTGCTAGAATGGTGGAGGTCAAATCATTCTTATGAGGAGACACATAGCATGGCGCCATTAATTTGTTTGTGAAATTATGAAATACAAATCATAACAACGTCTCCTGATGGTTTTTCATTTTATTTTCTTCCTTCTTTGTTTTTATTGAAGCAACTTTGACAACTTGGGATGATATTATTCATTGTGAGCAAATTTTTTAGGTACATGCACTCAAATATACTTTTACGAGTATTCGATATTATTGAGTTACTTAGTTTTTAAAATATTCAATTTGTTTATTTGGATACAATATATTGTGCTAATTCAATTCATATATTGTCATAAATCTGAGTCTCATGCATAAATCCCTTATTATTTTCCGTATGTATATTCTTGGACTTTATTTTATTTTTATGTTTGTGGAAAGTTTATAATGAAACTTCTGCAAATAATATTTTAATTTAAAAATTCAAGTTTAGCTACATGATGATTTTAAAATTTTCTTGACTTTCTCAAATAGTTTTTAATTGTTTTATTATCATTTTCTGAGTATTCGTGAAAATGTTGTGAAAATTTTAAAATATTGTACACCAAAATTGAGCCTGAAATGGCAATATATGGACTAATAGTAGCAAATATATAAAACAGTACAAGTAGCAGTTAAAAAATCTTTTACGACTCTAAATCATTTATATTACGAAACATACATTTACCCAAAACATTGCCATATAAAAATAAGTAAAATTGAAAAACACTTCAATTACTTATCTGAGATGGTCGTATATCTCGCTGTTGGTGTTATTATGCCACATAAACTGATTTTTATATTGAAAGTATTTTGGTCTGGGCTCCAGAAGGAGCCGTATATGGGCCAAGATAATTATAAGAAATCACAAAAAAGGGAATTAATCATAATGTTATGAAAACTATTAAGTGTCCATGACAGAAAGAACAAAGGAATTTTTGTTAGTTTGCGATGAAGTATAAGAACAGATCCTATTGTCACATTTATAGGAGGCGAAAGTACGTTAAACAAACTTGTTGTCCTGTACCCAAACCATTTATATTTAATGTTTGTCTCCAGGTCTCCCGGTCTCCTGGTCTGTTGGTCTCCTAGCACATTTTGCAATGAATATTTCGTGGCCTGTCATAAAAAAGGGCAGCAATTCTGTTCGAATACGAGCCAATAGTTCTCTGCTATTCGATATAAGAATATTATGATGATAATAGTGAAAGAAAAGGAGATGATATGCTTTGGGGGATGTTGGCTGGTGATTTTGATTTTGTTCTGATGATGCCCGCCTGGGGACGAAATTCCTGCCGGTATTGATGGTGTTGATGGTGTTGGTGGTGATGGTGGTGGTCGCAGCGAAAAATATACGACTTTATTCCACTGTTAGCGATGATGTGATGTTGACTAGCTGTTGTACATCGACAAGAAAGGCGACGTTGACTACAACAGCGTGTCTAGCGTACGCTGCGATTCGAGGACGACAGTCTCTCTGGATACGTCTCGTCGCATACTGGCGGCAGGAACCCAGGCACCCCATTTTCTCAGAGGAATTGAGGAGCCGCCAAAAAACATTTTCCATACAATATTACACACATTGACTACGATGAGCACTGATTTCCCACTTTTATTTGAAAGGATAGTAAATGAAAGTTTTTTGCTTTCATTTTGTTGTTTTTATCTCCATTTCTCTGGCATGACCGTATTGACAAGAAGGCAAACTGGGGTTATGTATTTCTTAAGTTATAGTAGAATTAAAGCTTTCATCCAAGAAGCTTCACAGTAATAATCTCTTATTTTCGAGAGCAACAAATAATGACAGCATTAAAAAACACTAATACAACAATTTCCTTTACACTATCATTGCTGGTCATAACGATTCTAGAGTGCTGGCTTTTGGATATTGTTGGATATTTGCCTGTTTACAGACATTTTGTTTTTGTTTCTTTCACATATAGCAGAGCAAATGATACTTTGACTGTAAACTCAATAATAAATAAGGGTTTCTGAATAAAACTAGTAGGAAAGAAAAAAACATATATTTCTTTCCAATATGATAACAACCAAAGAAGCAAACCGTTTTGTCGCGCCATTATTACCAAATTAACTTTTGATCGTTTTGTCCACTTTTTTTTTGTTTTCAAATTTGTCGTCCTTTTTCACATTAAATAAATTTAAACAGTTTTTCTAACTTTTACTTGTCGCCCTTTAAGTATACACATTGACAGGACATAAAGACGGCATTATTTTATTTAAGATGTGAAAGGACAACAATAAGAATGCACGTGCAAACAGAAAAGAACATGCTTCGGATGTATACAAACAAAACGTGATAAACATTCAATCATATAGCCGACAAAGTGAGTAAATCGTACAGTGTAAAAGGAAAAAGGACGAACAGGAATCATAACAAAAAACCGAAGAAGAAAAGCTCTACATTTGATATTCCTCTCTACATCAAAATCGTACAACTATGAATGAAGATGCAAAAGCTTCTCCCATCTCACATGGAAGGATAAATTTTCTCATGTTTCTATAGTAACGGCATTTCGCTTTTAAGGATAACGCTTGACGGTATATAAACAGTGATGACACGCGACTTCTGTTTAGTTTGATAAAACTTTTGAAAGCGTAAGAATCCTTAGAAGATTTTATATTTTCCAAGATTTGCACATGTTCAACGCAAATTTAATTTTATTTCGATGTCCTTAATATTGTACGAAGTAGATGTCCTTTGATATATTAACGAATTTGATTAGATCATAGAATTTATTGAAAAATTTCAATTGAATTTTTTCGAAATTTTGTTTGTTATAAATTATAGTGATAGTTGATGCTAAAATATTTATACGAAACGAATTGAAAATATTATGAACACAGTGCCTAAAGTTTGTTGATTGTTGTTTAAACTGTACTTGCATTTTGTGTGTTGAACAATAATTAATTAATAAGGTAAGACAACGTCAATATTTCTTTCAATTATTTCATATTTCATATGTTTTCAAAATCTTCATTCAGTGATATACTTTATTGTTTTTTAATTTAAATCAATCATCAGTTCCTCGGAATAAAAATATTTACCAGTTTAAGGACGGATGTTTCAATGATCTTCATAACATTTCTTCATTAACAACTCACTTAAAAATTTAGTTATATTTTTAATGTGACAATAGAAAAATTGAACAATTATTGTCTCAATCCTACTGTGTAGAAGAAAATTTTATTAAATATGTGAATAGTGTTTGAAGTGTGAAAATGTTCAACTGGATTTGTATTATAAATTCAAATAAATCACACCGTCTGGTCTGGTATTCAAAGGAAATGGCCACCCAAGTCCACCAGACACTGCAAAATCTCCTTAATTTGCATTGTCAAAGAAATGTCTTAACTCAAACAACAAATCTCTGATTTTCCATGAAAATTGTGAAAAATCGTCGCCAGTACATTTTCACAAACCATAAATTTTATCTACTTGATGTCTCATTTGATTTCAAGTTTTCATAAAAAATTATTGTCACCATTTCAAACGAGATAAAGGTGTCCGATACTTTTATTTAAAAAATAAATGTGCTACTAGGAATTTTTTGTGAATATTGATTGCCGTTTTCTCTTAAAATATCCAATAATTCCAAGAAATTATCATTAGCTAAAAATATACAGTAATATGAAATTTCTTTTGCATGTTAAGCGATAAATGAAAAAATGAAGTGGATTAAGTTTAAAAATATTTATAAATTATTATTTTCTTATTCATGCATAGAAGTCAAATTTTATGAATCATTTAAGTCCGACATTTTTTATTGTCCAAAGATACAGTAAACTTAGCCATAACAACATTTATTTTATTAGTTGGCCCATGAAATGTCTGAGAAGTTTTTATTATAAACAGAAGTACTATCGAAGTCAGAAGATAATTCAGCAACAGATTCTTAAAGATAGTGTTAATGAAAGACTGTTAGCTTATCAGCTATAGGCTATTCAATGGATAAACTTTACCATGAAATTTGTCCTGGATCCAAAATGTGACGGATTAAACACTCAGTTAGTGGAAGCGTTGGTTACAGTTTTGGAGTAATAAATAAGAATAATTACAACATCCTGAGTTCAGTAACAAGTGAAATCATGAAATTGGGTAAACAAAATTTATGAAAGTCATTTTTGATAATGATTCACATCAACAGCGTCGAACATTCTCAAAATTTTCACAAGTGGTTAAACTTAAAAATCATATAATACACGTTTCTTTTTCAAAAAACGCAAAATTTACATACGATAAACCTCATAAACTGACAACACTTTCCCATAAAAATGAGCTACTGTCGTAGTTAATCAGCGAAAAACTCGATTCAAGTGCACAAGTGTCGTTGGAATTTTTCAAAATCATTCATCTTTCAACGGTTAAAGATCATCTCTGGCATCTGATTGGTATCATATTTTTATCCTTTGGTCAAGTTTTCATTCATCCGGTACTTTTTTCTCAGCTTCCTCGGATAATAACGTAATTTTTCACATGCCACAGCATATTGGATCCGAACCACGGAATCCAAGAGAAGCCATATTTTAATGTTTAGATTATGATCTTGACAGCGTTTTTACTGGTTCCTCTGCTATTTTTTTATATCTTGTTATTCTTCCTCTTTCCGTCATGGATATCCTCATCATCAACATCATCAGTGGATTCAGTGTATTCAGTAACTGTAGGCTATCATTTCTTAAGACTTCCAGAGGTTGATTACATCAACAAGGAGCGAACTTTTTCTTGATAAACTCTGGACCACCCGAGATGTTATGCAGATCCTTCAACGTGCCAGTTTTTATACATACTACAACCATTTGATTAAAATGTAAAACGGATGCAACAGATGAATTTATAAATCTTTTTCAGTCGATTTTACTATACTTTATGACAAATATTTAAATACTTATCACATACGATATATTCTGGTATTCACGAAACCTTTCTGAGTTAAAGAACCTTTCAATAGCTGACATAAGAAACATTTCCTTTTTATCGCTTGCTATTAAAACTATTTACGAATAAATAAAATTGCAGTAAAAAAACGGTGCACCTTTGCACTTTAAACATCATTTTCAATAATGAGTGATTTTCATTTAACGGCAATCGATGTAACTAATATAAGTAAAAATAAAATGAGCAAGACATAACAAACATGGAGGACAAGTGGCGTCTGAGGCTAATGTTAATTCGATAAATATATGACTGGACTGGCTCCATGTACCTACGCCTGCGGAACCGAGAGTCATCATAAAAAGAGGAGCCAGCCAACCTGCAAAAGAGGTAATAAAAGTAAACCCATACCACTGACAAGTAATTCTCAAGATCCAAGAAGAAGTCCAATTAAATTAAACAAACAAAAAACAATAACTCAAACAGCCTGTGATTCTCTGGCTAATCGCCACAAAATTATTTCAAAAGACCGTAAAAGTGAAGGAAGACACAAGTTGGTTTACAACAAAACCATTCTGTACCATCATCATTGGCACCGATACCATTAACGGAAACAAACTTCCATGATAGCTGATCCAGCCAGCCAGGTTATCCAGGTTAGCATAAAAAGAAACTACGAGAAATCCTCCAGAACCACCACCTTATGTTCGATTCGCATCGTTGCAACTAGCGGCCTGTCATTACGGTAATGGCGCTGATCATTTTATCCCGAGGGTAAATTGAAGAAATTGAAGGGAACAAGGAGACTCTCGTAATGTACTTAACAACATCGTGGTCAGGCTAATTCACTTGAGTTCTGTGCTTTCACACACTCTAAACGAATGCTGTTTTCAATAGAAGGCACGGCATGGTATAATCAAAAAAATGAATACACGATTCTGAGGGTACTAACAAAACCTCAAAAACCTGAACATCGTCGAACATCTCTTCCAAGACAACGGTTGTGTATTAAAATAATTAGCCCAGAATAGAAAGGCTTCAGGTCATGACAGACCAAAGACCGAACCCTCATAATTTCTTGTTTTGCTTTACAAGTTAGCGCCATCTACTAAAGGCAACAAAAAAATGGGATGCAAGAATATTATTCTTCAAGGGTTTATTGAGACGGCCCCATTCATCAGCATTTACCTTTATTTGATTAAGCTAATTCTTTGGTTTTGTTCAACTGTGTTGTCTTAACGTTCTTTCGAATTTCATTTTTAAGCAACTAATGAATTGTGTACAGGTTAGACCTTGTGAAATTATAAAAATGAATGTCTTCAAGAAACGCTTATTGTTTCCTATTTAATGAAAGTAAGTCAACATGATACGATTGTATAAACTGGTACTTTTCAAAAAATTACAAATATGTGGACTATTCGAAAGATCACGTTGTAATTAGGTATTAGACTAAGGTGTACAATTAACAATTGAGTTGTATAAGCTACACAACATTGAAATTTATTCCTTCATTTTTGCTTGTAAATATTTGAACAATTCAATCAATCACATTCAATTGAATCTACTCACTACTGGTATTCCATAAATTAAATTTTTAAACACACCTTGCTTGTTTTGTAATTAAATGCTATTTTTTTATCCCATATTCTCATAACATTGTAATAATCATGAACAATTAATCCATCACAACGAATAAGTTGTCCCTAAGATATACTAAGGAACACGGATTGTCAATCGACTTGGACACTGATTCATTCCAGTTTGATTGAACGGTAATTTGTTTCGTTGAAATAGAAATGATATCATCAGGTGATTTCGCAAGCTACTTGCAATAACTGCTGCTGTCAATCGTGGCCCTTCCAGCTACGGGTAAAACAAAATATATTGTTAATCCATATAATGCACGAATAACTATAATGAAAACAACTGGAAATCATCTACGACAAATCTGAAACTAATGATGTATACAACAAGATCATTGTGTAATCGCCACTCAATTTGCCACTATAACAAATTATTCGGTCAAAAGTGTCGTTCATGTATCCACTTCTAACTAACACTGGGATCAGCTAAACAGCTCAAGGGATAGAATCAATTACATATAAAACAACTCATTCCTAACGAAGTAAACAAGAACTAAAAAAATAACATAAAAATCACAAAATTTCAATGAAACGGCGCCAACTTCGAAACCGACAAGCACCAGGACGAGACCATTAATCTCCCCTTGACAAGTGGCATTGTCTTGTTCAAACTGAAATATCTGCATAGACTGGGCATGATGTCAAAATGGTGACACAGTCGCGGCTCACCATAGTCTATCTGTCGCTCAGCCTCATTTTCTGGACTGTTTGCGATAGAAATGTCTGGGCTTGACTCTTCAATTTTGTCCTCATCTATATGAGTGGGTGGTATTCACTCACTATGAGTTTTAGATGAACACGATTAGAATCCCAGTGGAGACGACCTCATGAGACATCAAAAATTACTTTTAATCATTCTTCATTGATTCCTATCCCCAACTGGTTCACATTCCAGCTCATGTTCCGCCTAGACACAAGCGATTAACTATGAAATGGTGACCGACTAATTTCCGCTTCCTGTTCTATTTACTCTAGTTCATTGCAATAGATTTGTGTATTTAGATTAACTAATGTGAACTGGTAGTCTAATCGCTTGTAATGAAATCGAAACAGGTAAATGAAAGAAAATAAATAAATCGCTAGTGGCGCCAGTTTCTTGGGAATTTTTGCACATTTTAATTGCGAAAAATGTTTGTTTAACAGAACTTTATTTTATTTTTATATTCAAATTGGAACAGGCTATGCTAAATTTTAATCTTGTCTGCAAATACCGTGTACATTATGTACACATGTTTGTTCAGTTTTTAATTTATTTACATTTTTTCAATAAAAGAATATCTGGTTTTATGGAATCTTGTTTTTTTTTGTTTTGTTGTTGTTTAAAAAAAAATAATTAATTTGTAAATGAATGGGATTATCTGATATCGATCACAAAGATTTAAAACATACAACACTAATAAAGTGGGGTTTAAATTTCAACTGACGCCACTATTTCTTACGGATTAATTACCGCAGGGAAAATTTTTACTTGAAAAACAAACTTAAAATAAAACGCCACGTCAAAGAATTGAAAGTTGAACACATATAAACTCAAAGTTGCATGTGTGTGCCTTGGAAAATTACTTGCGATTACACTAACAACCATGCGCGACTGAATTGGCCTTTGAAATTTTTGGCGACTTAATGCAGAAATTGTTTATTGATTCGAGCCACATTTACTGTCGCTATGACTATAAAATTGCAAAGCTGTTAATGATAATAACAAAAGAGACAATTTTACATATTTAGTTTACCATAAAAGTCACATTATATAATTAATCTCTGGCGCTAGAATTGAAATTCTTTAAATTCATGACAAAACACACTGTTCACTGTTCCGGTAAAATATATAAAATTTTCCAATTTAATCTTTAAATAAATTGCTGTGAAACCTTCACATTTGCCCGTTTATTAAAAACATTAATTGCGGCAATTCGTTTGATTATTGAATTCATGCATATTCAGATTGGAGATTTTAAGAAAAGCTTATAAACATTAGCAATTCAAAACTACTTGATTTATTTCGTCATTTCATATTAAAATAAAATGTACATTTTTCATTCTCAACAACTTTTGACACTCAATTACTGTACAATAAAAAGCACAATAAAACGTGGTATTGATGTTGTAAAGCTTCACAGTCTGTAAATCGTTAATAACAATTACATCAATTGGTTGTCGCCATCGAATCGGCTAGGCTATTTATTTGTAAATTAGATATTTATCTGATAAATAAGGAACTGCAGCTTTTGAGGCTAAGATAACTTATGGCTTCAACGATTACTAGAAGCAAGGCGTCTATCAATTAAGCCGACAGTTTGTCATTTTCAACAACACATTATTAGCTTTGTCACGGTAATGAAAAGAGATTTAATAACACTATGCTATGGAATTTGATTAAGTATTGAAGTATGTACATACATTCAATGTTACCATTGATCATAGAAGACTTGTAATGGAGTCTTTGTCATTTGAATTGAAGTCCTTTTGTTCGAGTTGAAAAGGTTATAACTGAAAGAAAGAGGGCATTCTGTTTAATACCTGTTCAAAAATTCAATTCATTTCTACGTAATGCTAATGACTCACTGAAATCGATAGCTCAGTATAAAATATAAAATTCCTCGACCACAGTTTCAGGACGAACAACAGCTCACAGCATATTGCAAACATCTTTCACAGATTGTGATTGATTCATCAGATCAAACATGAAATACGTGCCTATAATATAAAATTGCTCGCTGCATTCCCTGAAATATCTCAAGAATGTGTTTTTCAAGAAATCACCATGAAGGATCGTAAAAAGAATTTTTATATCCTTTTTCCTTTTGTCATATTCTATTACTTGAAGCAAAGAAAAATTAATCGAATCTAAAATTGAGATGACATCAAACATTTTACGCCAAAAACACAAATCCAAGTCCCGCGGGAGAAACCGAGACGGCTAGACATTGCGTTCGGAGCGGCATGTCGCCAGATAAAATGTCTCTTGAAAAATGAAAACAAATTAAAGGAAAAAATATATGATGAAGATGTTATAACAAGAGGGAAGATAGAAATATTTAACAAAAAATAAAAGACGACCGAAATGAATCAAACAAGAAACCGACAGATGCAGGAGTCAATTTTTGTATTTAATTTTCTTAGGATTTTTGTTTGGTGATTGGCGCGGCGCGGCACCACGACTGGCGCTACCATTACCCAAGGTAAGAAGAAATCTTTCAGAATGACATACTTCTTCCTCCCTCATGGTGGCGATTCGAAGAGATAAATGCAGCCCTAATTATATCCTGATGTATATATCTATACACACACGTAAGGATATAGTGAACATGTTAGTCAGCTTTTCCCATCCATCAAAGGTATGCTTGTACAAACACAAATCTCGTCGCTGACTGAACCCTGGTTTCATGTGTTCCACATAGCCTACAATATATCCAATGCCACCGGTTTCCCATGATTCGCCCCTTCTTCGTACCCCTTAATAAGTCAAACTGGCTAGTTGCATGTTGGTGGGTCTTCTGGTTGATTTCATGCATTGTGGTTAACAATTCAATGCCAGCATGGAACATCCTTTCGAAAAAGTGTTACAACCGGAGCCACCCTCTGTCGCCAAAGGGTTCTTTTTTTCCCGGCAATTACTCAGGACGGACGGGCGACTTTTGTGTCTGTCGGATGGGCCTATCGTTCATTCCGATCAATGATGACTGCCAATTTCATATCCTTTTTTTTTTGTCAATTGTTGCCAGTTCCCAATTTTCCAGCTTCAATTCATCCGGAAGTGGCGGCAGTCACTAGACAATTCACTTTGCTCTTCAGACCAGGAGCACCCAAATGCCAGTCTTGGCAAACAAGCAAACAAGGCTAACAACATGACAAACACTCCAATGGAGATATAGTTTTAAATATTTTCTTATTTTTTCACTTCTCTAATGTTTACTATGCTGTCTGGTGTCCGATGGTGCCTCTTGTACTTCCGCGTCATTGAAACAGGCGCCTCCATTCACTATCCGTGCGCCCCGTTTTCTGTCTATTTTCAATTCCAAACTTTACGCAATTATGCCTTCGTCGTGTGCTAGTGGTGATGCTTCCTTGAGTAGGTACTCTATACGACAATTGACCTGACTGTGCATGCATGCATGCATGTAATGACAAAGATACATGATTGTCGTGCACGATTCCGATTGTTTTCTTAAGAATTTTTCAAGTTTCTAGTCTTATTTGACTTTTTACCAGTTCCACATCACCACCATCGCCAAAATGCCAGAACTGGCGGCAGTAATACATCATGGTCGACTGCATATGGTTTTCTCACCCGCAGTTCTAGGGAATTTTAAAACCGCGAAATTTGAAGATAATTTATTGCGATTAGCTGTGGTCGAGTTCTTCTCTAACAGGGGGGTTTCGGTTCTGTTGTGTTTCTTGGAATGTCATAAGGAAGTCGCTTATACTTCGATGGCGCCAAACTTTCAAAACTCACTCCCCTAACAGTCATTCAACATGAAATAGGGTAAACGTTTTGTCATCACATATATTTATGTTGGTTTTTTGAAAAAGAAAAAATGTTATCAACCAGCTACTAAACTCAAAGGAAGATTTGAATGAATTCATCCAACACACCAAACATGAAGACATTATCGATGAAATGTCGAGAAAGTTTGTAACGTTTTATTCAAGACGTGATTTTGATTCGTATTTTTCTTACAATACACGAATAACCCCATTTATTCGTTGTTCTACAAAATTTTGTGTGGTGGCCGTGGTGATTATGAAGACAACAAATACAGTAGGTAGTAGGTATTCAAAATACAAGCAACAGCGCCATGAATTCATGCTAAAGGTAAGTGGGTGGGAAACAAGTTTACAATTTATCACAAGACACAAGTTTATCACTGACATTAAAGAAACCGCCGTGGCTGTGCCATTAATAAGGAAAAACGCTAAGAAAGTTATCAATCGCGAAAATGTGTTATTAATGGAAATTCTTGATACAGTGTGGAGGGTGTTTTGATTTACGTTTAGGATATACGAGTACTCTCGTTTTCACGGGTGGCGACTACATCTGTTCGAATAAATCATGTTTGTTTGTTTCTTTACGTTTTCTTTGCAAAAATTTCTACCCTCGCAAATCAAGATTCGTGAGTCAAACAAGATAGTATGGTGAGGAAAAATTATTTACAAATTGTCTAGACTTGGGGTTTGCGAAACTATTTAACTGATTTGCGATTGAGGATGACGAATCCTATTAATTAATAATCGGGTTTGATTTCTGGGTGGAAGTTGGGAACATCCCTTAAACGGATTTCGCACTTCCTGTTTTCAACTTGTTTTGAAACGTGAAATGTAACCAATTAACTTGTGTAAGATTTACAACATTTTGTTAACCCATTACCGACTATGAGTTATAGGTATCCTTGGAAACTGTAATCGTATGCACTAAGAGCAGATTACGAATAAAGAATAAGCTTGTAAGTGTTAAATTTAAAAATCATTAAAGAGGATAAATGAAAATTTGCCTACTTTACCTACTAGAGAAGATAAATAAACATGTAGACTGTGTGCTAGTCGGAGTCACTACAGTACAAATGGTATTTCGATTATCATTTCAGTGACAGTTCTAAGACTGTGTTCTAATTCCAATCATTTCATTTCGAATGGAATTTCGATTTTTTTGACATTTGATAGCCTACATATATTATGTATATTGATTCAAAAATGTATTAAAATACGTACATCTTTTCCTGTATCTCGTGACGTTTCCATTTTGTTTTCACACTGTCAATGAAATGAACATTGAAATGACAGCTTCAGGATGTACATTTCCTGAGACGCAAACCATTCTAAATTAGCAATGAACATAGAAATGAACATTTGTACTGAAATAACTCGAAGTGGCACAAGTCTGGAACGACTCCGCTTATCCTTTTTGTAGTATTTATATAATTTCAAACCAAAATATTCTTGATAAATTTCAGTGTCACAGGTGAATGATCTACATTGTATATTGTATACACTTACCCATTAGGTTATTCTTATCTACTATTAGGTCCGTTTGTTTTGAGTTCAGAACAGTGTGGAACTTTGTACTAAAAGTACAATTTGACACTTCTAGCGTTCCACTCTGTTTTGTACTACACCAAACTTGAAAACAAGCGCGGAACTTAGTACTAAAAGTACAATTTAGTATTCCGGAGCAGTTCCGAACTCAAAACAAACGGACCTATTAGGTCAAATATCCGTTAAAAATCAATTCGAATTTCGTGCAGTATCATAACGTCAACATAAATGTAAGTGCTCATTTTGGTGTAGCTCAATATGAGAAAGTGCTCAAACCTGGCACTGCCTTCAAAACCTCTACTACCACATTCAGGTGAATGAACAGAACCAAAAGTAATTGCCAATTAGAATCTGAGAGTGACACAAGATGTAGAATCGGTTGAGAGTAAGTGAGATGGCGAGGTCGCGACTTGCGACAAGTGTGTTATTCAACGAAATCATGTTCAGGTGGTGTCAACCTTTGAATGTCATCTTTAATTTGTCGAAAATGATTTTATCAAGTGATACAAGAAGAAGCATTACTCTTTACTGAATCGAATGATTTATTAAGATTTAAGGTATCAGCTCACGGTAACTCCGTGAGCTTTATGTTGTTAACCCCTGGTGTGCATGGCGCTACAATCCATCCATAAACACTCGTTGATTACAGTGTGTTGGTTGGAATTAGAGTGTGTGAAAGAGATAAAATCCGACATGCCATCCTAGCACTTGAACGATTGATGAACCGCACTACCACAAGGAAGGGAACTAGATAATTTTAATCGAAATTTTATAATAATCGAAGTAATTCAACCCAAAATCCAAGGAAAACCATCAAAATCATGACAAATGTCAAATATTGCGGGTAGATAAAGTTTTACTTTCATACACCTGCACATTATTCATTCACTCACACATCTAATCAAAATGCACACACTCAAATTAACCTGCAGCACATCATATCCATACACGGCGCCTTAACGCACACTCAACCGAAATCAGTCAAGCTTCAAAAGCTCTTCCGTCACTTGCCTCTGTGAGTTCTGTACGAGTTTTCGGAGTGTGACTTAGCGAGCATCGCCGCGTTTAGTCGACTTTTGTATCTTGACGTAAATTGATTGTGAACAAAGTGCGAGATCGTCACGAATTTTATTTTTATTTCAATTAAAAATATTTAACGTTTACGGTAATGAAATTAAAATATGGATTTTATAATATTTGAAAAACCGAATATAATTGCCGTGGAATTGATATGAAACATTCTCTTAACAGTATTCAAGGGAAATAATTGAAAATTGAAAATTTTGTGTTGATGGAAATGAAAAACCGAAAAAGTTTTGGAACGAACAAGAAATTCGGAAAAATTATGTGTTTTATTTAATTTGAAAGTTATGATTTGAAATAATTTCTTGAAAAGCTGTGAAATGTGAAATAAGAAAATTCTCATTTGAATCTAATAAACACCAATACATATTCATCAAACATATCAATTGAAGTTACTTCATCGATCAGTGTTAATTGTAGAAATAAAAAATTAAATTGCACATAAAAAATAGCTTTAATATTAAAAATATCTTTTCGCATATAAATAAGCTGAAATACATATCAATGTACATATATACAATACAATACACGTTAATATATGATATTGTTTTGTGTTTATCTCTACTGTGGATCTAATATTGGAATATCTTATACAATTTTGCCTATCGGAATTTACTGAGACAATTTTTAATTTATTTACGTTGTTTACGTTTTCGTTTATATATATCTATATATATGTATAGTAAAATAAATAATCAGAATTGTGTAAAAGAGTGCCTTGATATCTAAGAAATTAATGAGTGAAGTGAAAGAAAATTCTAATCAGACAGCAATACTATATGATACAAAAACAACAAACACATCGTTTCAAGTCAGTGCGTTAATACATGCGCACTGTGTGATGAAAAATGTACGTTTTTTCGGTAAATTTTTGTAATCAAATTCACTTTATTTCGAACGAAGGTACTTATTTTCATCTTCGAATTGGATTGATTGTTATCCCAATTTGATAGATTCATGCCTGCATTTTGTGGAAATTAAAAGTGATGGAGTGAGATTTGACTGAGAAAATGCGGTTAATTTTAAACCATTCCATCCAGAAGTGTCAAATTCTGACATGTTACGTTCCCACCAACACACAAGCATTCTTCACTTCTGTTTTCGCCCGAATTCCCCTGATGAGACGAACTTATGCAAATGCAATGTGTTGAAAAAGGAGGAAAACAAATGACATAACCTTAAATGTCATTTCTTCTTTGACGTCCACCCCTTTGCGGTAGATTCGAGTAAAAAAATTGTTTCTTTTTTTTTGACTTTTTGGTTCATTCTTTTTAACTTGAACCGAAATGAACCGACAATGATGGCGCCAGCGTCGGTTACGTTCACAGTGAAAAAGAAAAGTTTTTCTCGTCTATTTTTTACATCGTTGTCGCCGTTGCCGTTGGTGTTGTTGTTGTTGGTGTTGATGGGTTTTTGAGCTTTTCTGATATACACTATTTAGTTTTTTGGTTTTTCAAGAATAGGTCAAAAATCGATTTGATTTGAATACTGCACGTGGAAAATTTTTTATTTCAATTGAAACAATTTGATGATACTTGAAGCTTGAACACTCTTAGATTTATATTAAAGAAAACTTTCTAGTACAATTCTTGGGTTATCCACAAATTTTAGCGGAGCACGCACCAATTATTTACATTTATTCGGAAACTATAAAAGGTTATGAAGTGTTTTTGTTCTTATACGTTAAAGAACATTTTCCCAGAGACAACTGGACCATAAAGTTGGAGTTTCCTTAGAACGTTCTTCAACTTGTGAACATTTTTTCGTGTCAGTGCTCCGTTATGGGGTAATATCACCTTGTGTTGGGTGAAAGTAGGCACAAAAAGGGGTTTATGAAGTTGTGGTAATTGAAATGGCATTAAGAAACAAATTGATCTCGATAGTTTGGTGATACTAAGGTAACCACATCAATTTCAGAAAAAGAACCTTTCCAATATGATTCCGCAAATCTTCAAGAAATATTCATTTTGAACAAACCTGACGTGTTTGTTTAGTGATTAAATAACGTGATTTGAATGTGAATTTAATACTGTAACAAAAAATTCATAGTTGAAATTCACATCTGAGTTTCAGCTTGGTTAGTTTTTGGGTGATCCTTCCTGTGATCGTGGAATACACCATTGTTTTGTTGTGGGTTATTTGACCAATCATTGAAGTATCGCATTTCGTTAATTTAAATAAATTCAAGAATTTTGAGAAACCCGAGAAGTTTGTTGTCAACTCCAACACGAACGATCACTTAAAAAACCGAACGTTACTCCAACACAAATTTCAACTCAAACTTCCAATCAAATGTCGCACGACATTTGTTAGGATTCAAAATAATTCGTTTTGAGGTTTGAATTGTGGTTATTCTCTTTTCGTATCGTTTTAAATTCCTGCGAAATCACGAATAAAACAAAATCAAATTAAATTTAAATAAAATAACAGATCAATAAGTTTAACAAACATTCCATTGTACAATATACAAGCAACAAAACCATTTTTGCGTGATTTGTTTTATTCAAAACCACAAGAAATTGTTTCCAACTTGATAATCGAATGTCGAACGTTCTTATGGAAAAAATTCTTATCCAAATTTGTATTTCAAGGTGATCTATTTCGATTGTTTTTATCTATTTTCTGAGGATTTTATTTATTCACTTTTCATCTACACACAAGGTCGATTCAGTAAGATATTCTCTCCTTTTGAGTTTTATTGTGAAGATAACAAACGGAATGGTGACAAAACCTGAAGAGCTAACAGAATAATAAAGACGTGCCGTCGTGTTGAAAACAAAACGAATCTTACCAGTTTTGCCACCAAAATAAACAGAGTATGCGATAATTTAATGTATGTATATCAAGTGGAATGCATGTTGAATTAATAAGTAACTTTCAAGACGCTTTGAAATCTTCAGAAGCCCTGAAGGCTGTACAAATTTTCAAGAGACACTCAAGCAATATAACTTGTAGCAAGATTGTGGTGTCCATCTGTGAAATAAAATTCTTCATTCTGAAGGGGAGGAGATGTGGGTCAATTTGGTTGTAACTCTTTGAAAATAAGTACCTTCATTCATACACTTGAAATTTTGATAACTTTTTCTAATAAAGGTTTTCTCAATTTTTTCCTTACAGTTTTGATAATAATAATCACTGAAAGAAAACCTTTTAAAGGAGCTAACGAATTCACATTGTACACACATTCGTGTCTTAATACCTAGCCAAGAGGTATTTTGGATTAACATATCATCGAACAACTGTAACAACAAATAAACGATACGAAAAATTCGCTTTCAAAGTATATATTTTTAATGAAATAATAAAAGTGCTTTATTTGCGTGCAATTACAATAAAATTATTTAAATAAAAAATAGTTTTATCTGAGTGGACCAAGTCGATTTGAAAATTTCTAAATCCAAATGGTGCAATAATTGTGAAGCTATAATTGCGAATTTACTTATTGTATATTTATTAAAAAATTCAAGTTTTAAAAACAAATCGAAATTTCAACTTTAACGAATTTGTTAAGTCAATATAACAAAACCAAAAATCAATGATTAATTTTTAGTAATTTGTCAAATAACATGATCGTTCATTTTCCCGCGTATTTAAAAAAAGCCACTAAAAAGAGACGTAGATCGTTAAAAGCATCGTTATCCAGTGAGGATACGTTGAAACCGATTCAAATAGAATTAACTGTTGCTAGAAGTGAATACTTTGATTTAAATTTTAAAAGTCAATTAACGTGCTACAATTATATTAATTACGAGTTTAAAAGTGCTAAAGGGGGAAATAGCAGATCAATAATTGATAGCTATTTAATTAAAAATTACAGTGATATAACGCAAAATCATAATAATAATAATAAAAGTGTTAGCAATAATTTAAATTTTTCAAGTTGCCATCACTGCCGTCATCATTGTAGTTTTCACACTGAAAATTTTTACAAAATCTATCGACGAAATATTCACTGGTGGCGCAAACGAAAATTTTATACAGCACGAAAAAAACGGGAACAATACCAAAAGTTTAGTGTTTAACACAAACGAAATAAATAATAGATTTTATAATAAAAGCTGTAATAATAAAATAAGTACTGATAGCCATTTTAATTATAAGATAATCCATAATAAATCAACAAATTGTTTTAGTTCAGATGATAATGAAGGTACGATAGATAAATGTTACCAATGCATTTTATGTCCCCCCATGTTTTTTCAAAGCAAGAAGAAACGACTATGGCGTGCTCGCGTCACAAACATAAATCCAACAGTAGCATCATCAACAGCAACAGTAACAGCAACAGCAACAGCAACAGCAGCAACAAAAACATTAGGAATAAATTCAATAGCGCAAAATCAGCAACAACAATTGCAACAGCAAATAACATGCCAAACGGAGTATCAGCAACAGACGCCTTTGTATCATCCTTATTCACAACAGAATCAAAATCAAAATCAAAATCTCAACAAAACCCAGATATCGGACGCAGGTTTGAATCAAAATTTAATCATAGTAGATTCGAAAATGGCATCGCCTATTTGGACGGATGGCGAAGTTGGTGGTGGTTGTGGCGATGGTTATTGTTCCATAGAAGAAGGTTTCTGTCCCGCTTACGAAGAAGACGAAGATCAGACAATGTCATCAGTAACATCATCGGCGACAATATCAGGTCAGAGTCAATTGATAGCAGTCGACTTGTCAACATCGACAATGACAGAACCAATCAAGAAATCATCTTTAGTACGAACAGATTCAATAACAATGGATACAAGTCCTGTACGGAGAAAGAATCCAGGATCAATGACAATGCCAATGTCCGGGTCAATGTCGGCAACAGCAGCGAATGTATTCCGAAAGTGTTGTGGTGGCAACAACGACAGCGGGAGCACCACGGACACCAGTACAAACAGTTTTTATCGTATAGTAAATGCCAAAACGAATTGTGTTCGGGGGGATGTTGTAAAAGATATTGTGACAGAGGGAAGTGTTATTCCGGTAATGCAAGACGAAAAGGAACGGTTTCGCGCGCTTGTCGGGAAATTAAAAGAAAGCCAATTGACAACGTTATGTCAAGTTACCGAAAATGGTGCTATTGCAAACAATTATCAATCGGATTGTGTACTTGTAACGCGAGAATTGATATTATCCGAAGAACCAAATGTTATTGCATGCCGTTTATGGCGTTGGCCGGATTTAAAATGTTCACAGGAAATCAAACGTATACCGTCTTGTCCAAACGAAAAAGATCGCGTTTACGTGTGCTGCAATCCAAGCCATTGGAGTCGACTTTGTGTACAAGGTAAATCTAAATAAATTATTTCAATATTTTCCATATTGTATCTTTCCATTGTGATAAAGTCTCCTTATCAAAAAAGTCACAAATGACAACTCTCTCTCTCTGTGATTTCAATTTTGTTACCACTGTGACTACCAACAGCATCACCTTAATAACTGCAACTCCTCAATAAACGCAACTAGCTGTGGTCAAGCACAGAATTGAAAATTTAAGACTCTTTGAGCAAGGAACAAGATACATAGAAATACACTTACACACACATCACTGATGGCCATTGAAATGTGTTACTTGGTTTTTGCAATACGCTCAGTCATTTCACAAGCCTCAGTTTCCTTTAGTTGCGTTTATCAAGGTTGTACTGTATTAACACTATCGCTAGTAGATGTTAGACAAAGTTATAGTAAATTCTTTAATGAAGCAGATCAAAGTGAAAAGTCATATTTAGTTCTATAAAGAGGAAAATGTTGAAAACTTTCATCATGTTATTGTGTTTTAACTTATTTGGAGTTAAAATCTCCAATCAACAATTTGAAGAGTTTTCACGGAAAATTCCAAATGAAAGAAATCATAAAACAAATCACTGATTAAAAAGACAGGTACCTACACCTACACAACTACCGAATTCGGCGTGCGTTAAGTTGTCAGACATGGCTGCACGCATACAACGAAGAATCGTAGCGCCAGGAATGTTGCTTATGCACTCGATGGAGGTTGTTTATATATGGATACATAACATACATTTCTGAACGTACACGTTCGCCTTTACTGCGCACTCGACTGCAAGTTCACTGATTCTAAATATAGAAATTAAGCTAGTCAAATTGGAATATGAGTATGGATATGTGTGTGTTATTCATACGAATTGATGTTGTGTAAGTGAACAGGCCATATGAGAGCGGCGTCAAAATTCAAACACACCGTAAGTGATGCAGGTGTATTCGTAACACATTTCAATGAACATCACCTCATGTATAACATAGCAAGGGAAAACAACATTTTCTTTTACATTTGTGTGCGTGCAGACACAACTAATGTGTTGAGATTCCACACAAATCACAAGTTAGGCGCCAGTCGTACACTGTTAAACAAAACCTAACAGCCCGGTGGGCGATTAAAATCAATTTTCCGCGATTACCTTGGGCCAGTGCGCGATTATTGCTTCGAGTTTGGTATTTTGTTTCGGTGGCTGGTTTTGTTGTTTTTGACTGTTTCTTTTTCAGTTTTGTCATGTTGTTGCTTCTGTCATTAGTAGGTACTTGGTTTTATTTTTTGGCTTAAAGTTATCGTGTGGGAAATTTGAAAAATTTGCCAAGAATTTTAATTTTCGCAAAAAACACCACAATAACCAAATAAATTGAGATCAATAACTTATTTTTATTAGTCATCATGGTTATAGCCGTGTTCTTAATGTTCTACAAGAACACACTTGAATTCGATAAATAGTAAAAGTTGGCACCCCTTACTGACATTTAGGTGAATTTTCTTTGTTTTTCCTATGCAAATTTGCACCACTGGAGTGAGCAAAAGAACTCGGCTTATTATTTGTCAATTTTGAAAATTTCCCAACTCACGCCCATTTTGTTTAGGATAAAAATTTATGATTTTGAAAACATTGTAAAAAATTTAAAAGAAAATTTGGGAAAATTTTTAATATTTAAGAAAAATAAATTAATTTTTATTTTTAGTTCTTCATTAAAACGAAAACACACACTTCTGAATGTTCAAAGTTGTATCTTTTCTCACAGATAAGTACAGCGGAAACGCGGGGAGTCATTTTCAAAATTTGAAAATAAAATACGAAAATGTCGGGAATGAAAAATAGTTTAACATAAAAACACAAAAAATGAAAATTGACGATTTAGGCGAATGAACAATATGTCGGTCACCATCATTCTGGCGCCAGCAACATCTGGACAAACATATTTTTTGAAATTTTTTCTTAGTTAGTGGAAAATTTTATTCTCGGAGTTTTAGGGTTCATTGAGAATTTTCGGAATTTTTCAAGAGGAAAATTTGTTGAAAATTTCTTCAATTTGAATTCACGGGAAAGCAGCAAACGAGTATGTAGTGAATGAACTCTTGAAATGAGTATATCTTCATGTGATAATTTTCATAAATTCTACAATGTGTTTTAAGGCACGTGTACCGAAGCGTCTGCATTTAATTTTTTCCTTAATTTCTCAAAAATTTGTTTAATTTCCCACCTACACTTGAAGTAAAATTTCATTATGTTTCCAAGCACAAGAATATTTAAAAATTTTTCCAAATGTTACTGTCAAACTCAAACTCAGACGCATGTCATCATGTTTTGTAATTGAAAAATGTTTGTCGGTATATTGTCAAACATGTTACGGATATGACTTAAAATTTAAAACTATTTTGCTGTTAATATTCAAATGGATATTCTAGACATGGTATGACCATATGACGTTGACATGCCAATTTGACGTGGTCTTAGATTAAAAAATGACATATTTATATTTGGTAGCTTTGTTGCTAAGCTATGTGTTACTTAAGTTGATTTATAATTAGTAGTAGCGCATGTTGTTTATATTGGTCATTTAAACTCTACATGTTCTCAAAAGAAAAATATCCCGAAAAATCAAAAGGTGGTCCGGAAATTTTAAATCATCAGATAATGAGTGAGTGTTTGACTGCAAAGGCAGTCTTCATATGTTATCTGCTACATTCGTACAGTTGGCACCAGTATAACGTGAAAGAACTCAAAGTGTCTGAACTGATACAATCACCCATCAATGAGTCCTTGTGATATGACGCAAAAAGGATCATCTCAATTAGTGTCGAGATAATAGTATTAAAACGAAAATCGATATACTGACCATATCAATGTACGTCTCCAAACCATTCGAGATATCGCCAAAACACTCAACAACGTGAGAAAGGTCGTAAATTTAAAAATTTTTAGTGTTTAGTCACCTGTTTTCCACCTTCGACGACGCCAATGTCTAATGACTTTTCATCAGTTCGCGCCATCGCCTTCCTCACCGAGGGAGAGGGATTGTCTAGACACTGACGCCACCAAAACGGCGTCGCACTCTATCCGTCACTCATGATTTTGATCTTTTCGTATTTAAATTTTTTGGTGTTTTGTTCGGTTTTTTTCATATAAAATTTTACTTGTTTTTCTTTTGTGAATAACAAATTTGCGTTATTTGCTTGTGTATTACATTTAATAGCGTTAAGTTGATTTTCAAATTTTCTGTTGTACTGGTGGCATTCGATAGGTGAGTACGTACTTGTTGTTCCGCTACTTTCAAAATTTTTCGTTTCGCGGCCGTGTTTTTGTTTGCACAAAATTAGTAGTCGGCGCCAGGAAATAATCTTTACTCATCGTTTATTTTAAAGCAGATATACCATACACACTTACATATAGATTTATTACAAATTTAATAAAACAACAAATCAAATGCAGTTTTATTTTGAAACAAGATAATGTACCTACACAGGTGTGTGTTTGTGTGAAAATAAATAAATTATTTATTGTGTTCTGTTTTTCCTGTTTAAAAATAACTAAAGTGTGTGAATGCATTGAACACAATTACTGAATGAAACCGTGTAAAAGACGTCCATTGATTCAAGTTGATAACAACCGAATCAGTGTTACCATTGGATAAACCTTACAGGATATACATTACCGTTCAAAAGTTTTATTCGACAGGAAAATGTACTGCAATATATCTGTCAAGTAATGAGCAAAATTACTAATTGCCTATCATTTATCCACTGCTTTGGAAAAACAATGAGATCAGTCGCTATTTTGTGATATCAAAGTGGTAATTTCAATTGATGATTTCTTTTGAACAGAGGAGTGAAATCTATGAAATATATACTATTAGTAAATGTTGGTCCAAGAATTCATTTATTACTACCTAAGTGCTTCCAAACTTTTGAACAGAAGTGTATTTTGTTGGTAATATCAGACGGAATTCAGGTGGAAAAATTAGTTTCCTTTAGGTGAAGCAGATTTCACATTTTTCCGTCTGATTTTTTCACCCGAGCAACGTTAATTCAAAAAATTTTGCTAAATATTATGTATGTGTTATGAAATTTGTTGAATAATTATCAAAATAAATTTGAATAACCTGAACAATTGACTCGTACTTGTGGGAAAATTATCTCAATTTTCTTATCTAATCCCATACACGTGGTAGTATCTTTTAAAGCCGAAGAGATTAGAAGCATTTTGCTTTATTTTTTGAAATTTGCAAATTAAATGGGTCAATATTTTTCGCAGTTTATTTGAAATTTTTATCTTGTTTTCAATCTGTTTTTTTATTTATTTATTTTTTCTCATTTTCGTCGTATGCTTTTCTAATGTTCAAAAAATTTTGTTGATAAGAACTTGTTTATTTTTTGGGAAACTTTCTTTGAATTTATGCTAAAAACATCTTGGCGCCACTTGGAATTATTAGAAAAAGACACGTTTTTATGTGTCGTTTTGATGTTTAACCAGTTAAAAAATTTGTTATAAATTAGGAAGGTCTGGCTGTGGAGCCATTTAGTACAAAAGAATAAATAATCATTTTGAGTTTTGGAAAATAACTATTTACTTGTTTGGGATGTTTATTGGGCATTTAAGGACATTTTGTATTCATGAGATGAAAGTGATTTTCACAATTGATGTGGAGTTGTAAAAAATTAAATGAAAAATTTAAAAATAATTTTTCAAAAACAACTTCAACACGAAGAAGTGAAGAGAACATGGAAGAAACGTCTTGTGTCGGTTTCGAGATATAAAAATTGAATGGAAATCTTCAGACTCCATTAGGCCCTTTTAACCATTTGTTGTGATAAGAATTTATTTTTTCTTCATTTCGTCTTGATGCATGCGGACGAATTAAAAGCGGATTTTTGTATTAAAATGTTGGAAAATGATACAGACGGTGAAAATGTTAAAGCAAGAAGTGAAGATGAAGAAAACGAAGAGATATTATGAATCAAAAGCCTACACGACCTAATCGTCGCCTCAATGAGAAACACAACAGCTAACAGCCTACGCGGATTTTATATGGTGATGTCTGTTGCCTTCCTGATGGTACGATTATCTTCGTGCTGGTATCAACCGCAGCAGCCTGTGAATTAAATCCAAGTTTGCAATGGAATTGACTTCCATTAGTTTGTTGTTTTTATAATTGTTCTTGTTCATGTTAAATTATATCAACAGACAGGCAGGCAGGCTGGCAGGCTGGCAACCGCCGACATGTTGACGTTATGTCGGCATACTGGAATATCCAATCTTAGTTGCTAATGACGGTAAAAGCACTCATCAGATGTTTTACCCACTCCATGGAGATTTACTTCAGGAGTGGTTGAGTAACTCATCTAAATGAAGGTGACGCCACTAGAGCATTGGCGACCGTGATCTTCATTCATGACTGTTATTATGCTATGACGTTGATAATGGTTGTGCTATCATTTTTAATTTATTGCTAGATATCTTATTTGTTTTCCTTTATATCTCATACCTCCTAGCAAATACTTGTTATCATACTTAAATACACCTGCTTACTTCAAGTAATTGCGTTCGTTAGTGAATACGTGGAAATTAGACAAAGCGCTTCTTATGGTCTTATGAGAAACTCAATAATTATTTGCGACTTCAGAAAGTGATAATGAAATGTTCCTTTCTTAATTTATGAAATATTTCTAAAACCTTTCAACTTGTGAACAAGAGGTGCATGCCACTTTTTCAACGATAACGTGGTAAAACGTAAATTTCCTGTCTAGATTCCATCATTTAAACATGAGTCCGTCTATCTACTTCAAGAATATTTCCTCCATGAACTAGTTTCCATTGGAAGCACAACACGATTAAATAAATCCATTACATGATATAAACATTTATTCGCATTTTGAGCCAATAATAGTTTACTTTACTTTGTTGATATGTACTTCATTTAATTACTTATTCATTAGCAGTAGACATGTTCTCTGAAAACAAGAAACAGGCAGTGATTAAAAATGATTAAGTTGCAATCTTCTATAAAGTCAAATCAATAAAAAAGCAGAAGATTGAATAGAGAAGTTGAGAAAGAGTATAGTAATGTGAAACATTCCAATATGTGAATCATAACTATTCTTGGCCAGTTTTAGCCGAGGCGAGCTGAACCGAACCGAGTATTCTTGAATAACAACAAAATAATAAAATCAATCAATTCAGATCAATCTAGAATTCTTAAATCGATTACATGTTATGAATTTTTAAAATAAGAAATGTAGTTATAGAAAATAATTCTGCTATCGCTGAGGAATTTGAAATGTTTCCAATGTGATATTGGTTACAGTTGAAGTTAACATTTGCAATATAGTTTATACCTACGTCATTCAAAATTCTATCAAATACAAAATTTAAAATGTTCTTTTAGTTACAAACAATCCAGACAAGTTGAATTGCATGACCTCACAGCATTGTAGGTAGCTAGCCCAACCAGATATCATGTTTTTATGTTCCCTGTCTTAATTTAAATGATTTTCTTAACGTTTCATAATAAAGTTTATCGTTAATATCCATTGAGCAATTCTTCATCCTACGCACAATGTACGATTTGACAAGATCAAGAAGTTGTTGTGTACCAAACAAATGCAATATACAAACCACACGGTTATGTGTTTAATTAAAGTATTTTTAAGTGGATTTAACCCACTGTTAATATCCCTCAAATCGACTGCGTTGTTCATTCTTCAGCTAATTCTCATTGCCACAATGTCTGGCCAATTAATATGGTATGACATATAGAAACAAACATCCACAACACATTCTGTTAGATATGTTTTACATAACTATATAATTTTCTAACGATACATGCCGCAAATTCTTCATCTAATTAAAGCGTAATATCTTATCATATAAAGTTCATTAAATAAAATATAAAAACTTGAAGAAATAAAAACTCTCGTTTTGTGGTTGATTTGGTGGAAGACAGACGTTAGTTATATATTCAAATCGATTGATGGTTATATAAACTTTTGATTTTCTTTAAAAAGTTTCAAAAATAAATAAAGAAAAAGTTTGAAATTTTCGCTAATCCGGTGTTTATCGTTCAAGCGATCAAAATAAATAATACAGTTTATTAGAAACATCTTTGATTGAGGGGTGGAGGGTTGAATTATAAATGAAGAACATGTTTTTTTGTTTTTTTTTTAGTTAAAATCTTGTTTTAGTCAATGAGTCATCTAAGAGCGTTTTATAAAAATTTGAATTTATCGATCACTGGACCACATAAATGTTGAAAGTCACAAATAAGATTTGTTGCATAGAAAATATATAACCATCCCTTTGAAAAATTTAGAGGAAAATTAAAAATTGTATCAATTTGTTATGTTACAAATCTGTTGTTTAACATTTCCTACAACTTAAGGCTATTATATTGATAAGTTAATAGTAGCAATGATCTCATTCAAGCGTCAATAAAATTTTGCATATTGAATTCAACGAAAAAGTATACTGATAAGGGAAATCTTCATTCAAGCAGATGTTGAGATGTTATGGTATAAATACTCGATAAAACAATTTTTTAATAGGTTTCATTATATTATACAAATACCGAGATTTTTTTTATTACTTTATTTTAATACGGTGTTTGTAAATGAGATAATTAATTTAAAAAATTGATAAAAATTCTATAAATATCGATGAAGTGTGTTGAATCAAAATGTTTCTGAGAGTTGAATGTTTGAAAAATTTTCTTATCTTCATTCCGAATTGAACCAACTGTCATTGACTGACACTTTGTTTGACGGTATACACCGATAGGAATTAAAATTAGAAGCATATCATCTTGAAGAAATCGATTTCTAAGACGCCGTTCAATTTCACACTTTAATCCGATTACGAGTGGTTCTAGGAAGGTTTGAATGATTTTATTGAAGATTTCCTAAAAGAAATGTTAACCATTTTCACACCTGAATCAAGATCTCGGATCAGTACATTATCTCAATTAGTAAATCAAGTCAAGAAGGATGCAAGACTTATTATCAGAATCCTATTGACAGACATGTGAAAGATGATCTAGGTTTGAGAATTCATTGGATTCTCAATTTGGCGAAAAACTCCAACTTTGAGTCATCATCTGTCCGAGTTGAAATAAACTGAACGAAATTAATGAATGAGATCGAAAGGTAAACTAGTTAATCAAGCATGCTACCGGTTAGACGCTTCATGGTTCATTCCTTTAGATTTCATTTTTCAGACAAATCCAAAGTGAAAAGGTAACCCTTTTTTATGAAAACGTTAATCAACTTTTGACATTCAGGAAAATTGATTGCGATCTAAAATGAGGGCGTAGCCTGTAGACCAGGTAAACTGGAAGCAACTCAACTCGCCTGGTTAGGTTGGGAAAATAGTTTTTGACTGTTTCAGCAAATCTGTCTCGCAATGATACAAATCTAGATTTATCTGGAATTATGGCTTAAGGTCAATGGTGACCTAAACTAAAGACACACGCCTCATCCAGAGTTTTAAAAGTGAATTTCTACAGATAATCGAAAACGAAGTTCCAGCGACATGTCTTCCAATCGTCTTATATTCAGGAATAAGAAGACAATCTTAAGATACTGGACACGACAACAACAAAAACGGACGTGCATTCCTTTCCATGCCTATCTTCTGAAATATATTTTTTGTTCCTTCAGATTTTGTGGTTCTAAGTCTTTTTTAAGAACAAAGAAGTCGAAGAACTCTGAGAAAAACAAAAGAAGAAAATTTTTTAAATCAAAGAATCTCTCATGAACCAGCCCCAAAGATACATTTTGATGTGATTCTTCATCTCATCGAGTTTAAAAATTCCAGGTATTGGAACCAGCTCGAATGCGATCCCAAAGAAGATGAATGAAGAATGGCGAAGAGAACCACCTTGAAGAAAAGGCCGAACCAGAAGAAGATTTCGAAGAAATCAATTTTTTGTTGTTGTTGTTGTTGTTGATTTTTTGGTTCGGAAAGGCATTCTAGCTCCTGGCCATTAAAGGCTTTAATTTTTGTCGGTCAAAAATTCTTTGTAGATTGTTACTTTGGTTTATTTTGAATGCACGGTTTTTTGGTTTGGTTTGGTTTCAAGAAGAACTCCCTCTTGACTGGAATGTCTTATATGAAAATGGAAGAGTTTTTGTCCCACTTGATTGTGATATACGCCTTGAAAAGACGAGCGCCATGGTAATCGAGGTTGTGGTGAGATGAGAAGAGATGGAATTGACTGCGTCTATCGACCACAAGATTCACGTTTCCGTTGACTCATGAAAATGGAGAAGGTTGCAAGGTGCAGGAAGACATCACTGAGGTTTCTCTTGTACCTTTAACGAACTATGTCCATTCTGGATTTCTGTAGCGGTTGCTTGTTATGGGTTTCTTCCGTCCATTATTTAAATTACCTTCAGAAAAGGTTTGTTTGGCGGTTATTTTTTGCTTTTCAAGCCTTCTACATTTGATGTTGAGAATTCAAGCTACGAATTAAGGCAAAATATCTTCAAATTACATGCAACGAGACCAAACTTGGTACCTACTCGGGAAGAATTTTTGCTTCAATTATTGGTATGCACTTATCATTTGAAGATGGAACTCGAAGAATGGACTCTTATTATGAGCACAGGATTTCGGCTATTATCTTAATCAGTCGTAATAATTGGGTTGGTGAATAATTTCCACAAGAATTTTTTGGATATTTTGTAAAAATTCTAAGTACCTAACCCTATAACCCACAAAGTTGGATGAATCATTTCCTGATAAATTACAAAAGTGTTTTGTCGTTAAAGGGCATTGATTTGCGTCATTTCCGTTTTAAAAAATTTCAACATTCTGATCTGGTAAAGATCATCATCATCATCGCATTCTAGTCATATCATAATATCAAAAAAAATGTTCACTGCAATCTCCCTTGAACAACGAAAAAAATTATAAAAAGCATTTTATCTATCGTTTTTAAGAATTAGATTTGAATTTAGAAAATAAAAATCCAAAAAATAGGAATTTTTGCAAATTAACCATGAGATCATGGGATGGAACAAGCCATAATCACACGAAATCGTGTGTTGGACATGAACTTGAAAAACTGGCTCACGGCAGCGTTTCGATAATAAATAAGAATAAAAAATAGTTGATTTCATATACATAAATATATAATGAGCAGATATATATATATAACTTTTATTTTATTCTTTGCACTAAACTCGTTCAAAGCATTTATTATTCGACAGTTTGTTGCCACCATGGTTTACGCGAAATTTTGAAAAATCATTGAAAAATTCAAAAGTTTTGTTGTACCTATATACCCAACAAAAAGTGTCCGAAATGTCAAAGTGTGGAGTCTCGGTTGGAGAAGTCCCATTAAATCAGAAGCTACAACGGAAGAACAAATAACGACGACACATAGTAAGTGGTAACCCATAGAATGTTTGCATCCGATCGGTGAATCTCTTTGGTATAGTATCCGCAAAAACTGCAAAAAATTGAAACTTTTTCAATGGAACTTTTAAAGTGGATCTACTGGAAGTGCTGCATTGGGGACGACACATGTTATACAAATTTGAAAAATATTCAAAATTAGTTCTGGGAACAAGTTGAAATTGAAGAAATTGATGTGGTTATAATGATGACTTGAAGAAACCTTCAAGACTTTCTTAACAGAAAAAGAAAACGACGCCATTTTCAGACAACCAGAGTCCAAAATATATCAAATAAAATATAAAAAACAAATTTTTGTTTTATTCAAACGCGTGTTGTTTTATTGATTTAATCTGATCATATAAAACGCAGCGGGGGGACGTAGGTGAGTTTTAAAAAATTAAATAGAAAAAAAAATATAAAATAATTCTCAAGTTTCTGGTTAAGATTGGCGTAAGCTTTTATAGTTTATGGCCTCTGGCTAGAAGTTAAAGGCTTAAATTCCATTGCAGGTTTAATATGTTTTATCTCGTTTATTTTTTCTTTTGTGGTTTTTGTTTCATCTAGTCCGACCGACGTCACTGGAACCAGTTGCGTTAGAAAATTTGTTAATAATATTTTCATATAAAACAAAAACAAAAATTATCTCGTGTCCAGTTTTGTGATATAAAATATTCTCAGAAATGATTTTGATCTTATCTACAACTCCTCTTATGGGATAGTCAACTCGAATTTGTGTTTTTGACTTATATGGTAGATATTACCTACCATTGAAGAATTCATTCATATATGCTGGAGTTGTTGTTGATCCATCCACATCATACATATATGTTATATGTATATCCCACAACATAACCTAAAATCCTACTCTTATTCCAAATGAAGACAACCAGTAAATCGGTTGCCGGTTAAAGCCAACGCCTTTCTGTCTTGTTGGTTTACATTTTGTTCCCATTCATAAAAATGTGAGAAAAAGTTGTTTCTTCGTTAACAAATAAATAAATATAAAAAAAATAATACTTACAGTTACCAGTTTCCTTCGTTTTTCTTCATACAATTCATGCTTCAGTATTAGTTCTGTCTTACTTTAAATGCTTCAACATAAATTTACTACTTGTACATGGTCTCTCATGGGTTTCCATTGATAATATTTGAACTTTACAGGTGATTTGAATACATTATGCTGGGTTTTGTTGTTCTATTCTTTATTCTTTGAGAATTCTATAATGATTGCTAAATGCTTAACTTCATGAAGTGAAACTTGTTTTATTATCTCGGTGTAATCAACACTAATTTCTCATTTATTCAGATGTTAGTGATATTCAGCTGAACAATAGGAAGAGTTTTTCCTCATTTCAATAAACTGAATGTCAATTTCATCTTGAATCTCCGTTAACCAGGATATCTTAGTAAACGATTCAAATTCAAACAAATGAAGAAAAATGTTTATTTTGCATTTAAATGTCATTCGAGTTAACAATTTTATCAGTTGATGTGTATTTGATTGCTGTCAATTAAATTCTGTTGAAAATCAATTAAAAATTTTATTAAATCTATACAATTGTTTGCATATTTTCAATTTCAATTCTGATTTGTAGAAAATGTAAACTAAATGTATGTATGTTACAGTTGATGGAATTTTACCAAACAAATTAAAAGAAATCAAATTGAATTCGTTGAAAATGAATATAAGTAACTGATAATAGATTCATGTCAGACGCTGAATCGCTGCTTATTATAATGTTGTTCTTATGAATATGAATCATATAATGTTATTTAAAAAAATTATTTTATTTAATAATTTTAATTGAATATATCATTTTCATTTTACAGAATCACCTCCGCCTCCCTATCAACCGGTTGCTATGGAAAGACTGAAAACGAAAGGTAAATCAATTCACTTAACATAACTACAAAAGTTCTTACTGTTCTTACTATTAACAAGAGATATCTGCCTATAGGTTATATAACAATTTCAGTTGAACATCTTTATCCAAAACTTGAGCAACTCATTTCCCACGAATTGACCTTGTAAAGATTAATACAAAATCGATGAATACGTTTCTTAATTTGAAAAACGGCCCTTTGAAGTGAAGAAAATAAAAAATCAACTTTATTTCAAATTCCAACTTAATCGTTTTATAATTAATTTCAATTTTATCAAATCACGAATCAAGCACATTTAAGATCACATCATCAGTGGGCCATGAATCATTTGCCTCGAAAATAGTTCACACATTACTCAACGATGTTTGGCCGTCAACGTTGAATATCAGGAATAAAAAAATTATAATAAATTAAAAAGCCCTAAAATGCCCACTTCGTGACCGGACATGAGATTCCTAAAATATCTTAAAGCTTTACGTAGGAACTATTTTAAAACTCATCTTAAAACATTCTTCTACGGATGTTTAAAGTTTTATTTCCTCGCTTAAAATTTGAATATAAATTTGAAACCCACAAGTTGATCCGATAAGCCCACAGACTAGTGTTGAGCTAGGAATTTGAGTTATTTACAAAAATTAAAAAATCTATTGTTAAATATACTGATGGTAATGAATTTCAGAATTTATAAATAATTTTAATGATTGAAAATTTATTACCTTTTTGCACCAAACCAAAAATCCAATCAACAAAATCTCGAAATATCCGTCGACAAGCGTTCGATTAATGAACTAAAGGAAATTTCCAATTAATTGCCATATCCTTAAAGAAAAGAAAACGATCTGCGATCTTAAATCATTGCAAATTGATTTCTATCGAATTTAAAATAAAACTACAAAAACATTTTTAAACTTACGAAAACATCTTAAAATTGGGTAGTAGAAAAACGCCCACAGCTAAATGCTAAATGCTAAATGCCTGGCGCCATCATTTTGCATAAGTTTGGCAATTTTTTGGCTCAAGAAGTGAGAATTTTGAAGAAATTTATTAAAGAATTTTTTCTTTCATTTTTGCTGATTTTCTCATATGGTGTTGAATGAACGACGCGACATTTCAAAGAAGTACAGTGAAGTTTTTTTTTTAAAAAAATTTTCAAAACTTTGTGTGACCTAATTTTCTGAATTTGTCATAAATTAATTCAACTAATTTTTATAATCAACGCAATTTGCGTTCAGTTCGCGTCATTGAATGTTTTCACTTTGCGTGTCCATTAAGATGAATTCCCTAAGCAAATCGTAAGGAATTTCACTTTGATTCGAATGCTCATGTTGCAAGGTACATTTTGAGTTTGTAAAATGATCGTGTTCTGGTGGAGAAGCAAAATAAAATCCAATAAACGAATCGAAGACTTTAGTTGCTGTCGGCAAAATTACATAAAAAAAATAACACTGGACCATCGAGACATGTCTATTTACCTCGAACCATTATTAAGAACGAATTCTTTTGGTTAAAGAACAAAATAAACCTTGAAGAATAAAAACACAAATCGATGCAACTAACATATAAAGGCAACTTTGGTGATGAGATCAGCAATGAGGGAAGTGAAGGCTGCTGCTGATATGGCGCCATCATTTGTTGTTCCTGTCTTCATTTCCCAGATCTCAGTCGTCGACGACAGAATCTTTTTTGAAATGCCTTGAAAATATGTGCTCAAAGGTGGAATACGACCCATTGCACTGTATTGAATACCAACGAACTGACTACGGTTACGGTGTCTTTTCATTCCACCAGCATCTTAAGCACAGGTTTTTCTTTATCTTAATTTATTCCCCCCATTCATTTCTTTTTTGTTTATTGGAACGACGTCTCTTTAATGATGGGGAATTTGAACGGGATACTTTGTTACAAATACGTACTCAAGAGGTAAGACGTAAATACAAATAAATTTTGTATCTTGTTTAGTCTCTCTCGAAAACATACGTTGGAAGACGTGATTTCAATAATGTTAACTATAGCATGAAAGTAAATCGCGACTAAATACAATCACTCACGAAATGCTAAAAGATTAATAAGAAAACTTTGAAAAATCAATCAACCTGATTTCAAATCGAACCGTATCTGATTTTCAATTCGATGAAAAAGTTTCGGGGTAAAATAAAACGTGAAGTGATGAAGAAATTAGATTTGAAGAAATATATTTTTTCGTTTAAACGAGAACTTGTCTTGTTTATTTATCTTACACTTTTTTCGAACTTCCTTTTATGTAAAGGTTTCTGGAAAATTTTTAGTGTGAAATGCAAGAAAGTGAAAGTTCTAAGAAACTTAAAGAAAGCGGCCCTGGTGAAATAATTCACGAAAATTTCCTTGTAAAATTTGCCTTGAGAAAGGCAGATGTAAGCCAATTGATCGAGAATTACTTTTGCGACTGATTTCAGTGCGTTTTCCGACTGGCATTCTATAGAAATTGAGCATATCTTCGAAACTCATCCACAATTCCGACTGATGTTTTAATGTTACAAGAGTCGGAATTGAACACTTGAAATTCACAATTTCCGATCGTTTTCCGTCTGGATTCCGACTTGGGTTTGATGTAATTTTACGGATAGATTCCCGATCGAATTCCGACTGATTTTTTCACCCAGGGAATCAAGTGATTTTGAAATGATTTTGAATAAAATTTACTTCGTACTAATTTTTGTAAAATATCCGAAGCTAGAGCTATAATTATTGTATCCTGCATGTGCTGAAGTTCGTCTGTTCGTCGTACATTATCTGAAAATGTTTTTTGAAAAGTAAACAACATTTTTCACCACAAACCAAAAAGAAATATTATTTCCAACTGAGATATTTATCAACCCAACCCGCAAAATTTCACCAAAAATAAGTTATTGTTTTAGGAAGCTCTTATATTTTATAAAATTCAAAATTTTCATTAAATCCACAAATAGATCAAGCAACAAAATCACTTTTCTCTGCATCAGGTCGGCCCCTGCCTGGCTGGCTCCAGATTAAACGCCGGCATATTCCCAAAATACAAAAAATTCCCAGCAACGATGTGCGTTTGGCGAAAATATGAAAATTTTAAAATACAAAATATAAAAATAAAAAATATTTTTCATAATTGTTTATTGTTTATTTTCTTTTTGAAAAAAAAAAAGAAAATGATTTGCGAAATTTTGAAAAATTTTCTCAGTGTCAATCATAAAAGAAATTTAAATAAAATTTCTAAAAATTAACATGACATTGAAAAGGTCTTTGACAGTTGAATGGAGTGTACATCTTGTAATTTTATCTAAGAATACTTGTGACTTTAACTCTTCTTTGTAAACGACAATTTCTTAGAAAAAAGTAATTTTTACACTCACTCCCACGCTTAGAAGTGCAAATAGCCGTTTCACTTGGGATGAAGTTATCTCGAATGATAAGCCACAACTGATGGCGGCTAGCATCAAAGCATTTTGCAGTAGATTTTTAGCGTTAATTGTGATTAGGTTTAATTAGGTATTCGCGTGAAACTGTTAAAACACACAATTCTCTTGAAAGGAAATTGAATGAGCATTACGTCATGTTTTGTGATATCATCTTGACAGGCTGATACAGAACAATTAAAAAATATCCTTTTCCAAAATCGGGATTCTGCTCTATTAGTGTCAAGTTTGCAACAAGTTTACATTTCGTCACAAAAATATGCTATTTCCTGTTCTTCCCCCCAAGAAGTTAATGTCTTTCCTGGATCACGCAAACTTAATTCCAAGTGAAATGTATGCAGAATTGCACCATAACTTCCGTTTCCTCGCCACATCAGAAACATTGAACGGAAAATTGACTGTAGGAATTCAAGAGTCAGATGCACAGAATTGTGTTATCCAAAAGGAGGGACATCGATGTAGCCTAGAGAAGCCTTTCCCAAATAGACAACTGCTATCTACAAAATGAAATAAACTAAAGTATACTGCTTCGTAAAGCTGGAAGAATCCACTGAACCGGCAATTTGTGTTGGCCTGGAAAAATGAAAAATCAGACAAAATACAAAACCACCAGTCTCGCGGACAAATCAATAAAATCAGCGACTGCTTAAGTCGGCGCCAGAATTCTTCGCGAATTGTCTGCGTGTGGTGGCGGCGACCATGAGTTGCTTACATTTCAACTTGAGACTAAAAGCAGTTTTTCGATTTTTTATTCATAATTTTTATGTATTTTTTATACGTTTCTTATATTTTCTTCATCATCGACTTTTGATTTTCATCATCGTCTGTTTTGTTTTTCTGACTCAGTCAAAAAATCATTCATTAATTTTGGAATTCACACGAGTTTGGCGATAAATTGATGCAGCTAATAATTAAACTTGAAATTTTATTGAATTCTTTTAAATTTGGAAAATTATTGAAATTTTTCTTATTTCATTTTCTTCCAGAAGATACACCAAAGGAAAATGTCGCAGACGAAGGTCTTCGATTATTTCCAGGATCTTTAACCACTGACGGTGAAGGTAAGAATTTGAGAATCATACAATATTGTCATACAAGATTCATTGAATTTAATGAGGACTGCATCTATTTTGGTCGTACACTTTCTTGAAATCTTCTTCAATGAGTTTGTATAAACAAACAAAGAAATTTATATTTCACACTCACACAGAAATTCAATTTGGATATTCATTAAAAGGAAATTTAGACTGGAGTAAGATCTTCCGAAAGGAAAAATTAAAATAAACTCATTGAGTTATGTGTGTAGGAGCTATGCTAGTTCAGGTGGCTCCCTAGTTAACTACATATATACTACACACACAATAATGCTTCCAACTATATATGCATGATTTCCTATGAAGCGTGCCAAGAGTAGAACTCTTTGGGGGGCAAAGATTTGTCAGGATAAATAAAGCATTTCAAGGCAGGCGGCCACTCGACATCTATACATTCAACGAGAGGTGACGTTTGGCGCCTGTTCGGCGCACGACAATGTACACTGAAATCGATCAATGGAACGTCATTTTCCATGCAATCAGCACATCTACTCTATAACACTTTCCACTCTTATAACAACAATGAAAACCTTCAGCACACCTTTGATTGTATGACGTTTGCACGTGGAAAATGTTGAGGGTATTTCGTGTGAAACGATACATTCCTTTTTATGGTATTTGTCGTGTTTTCCCGTCATATTTTCCTTTGTTATGGGGATTTTCCAAAGTTTTGACTTTTATTCTGTGTATCATGTAACATGTTATATTTAATATCAGTTTCTTGTATGTAGGTTAATTGTTTGTTTTCAATTCAAGTCGAAAAATTTCAAAAAAATCCTTTAAGAATAATTGAATCAGGGCAATATGTTTTCTTGAAGTAAGTACATCAATGAAATTTATTTATTGGAAAATAATTTCTAAATTGCTTTAAATAGCTGTGATTATTTTTCCGAACTTGTTTATCCAAACAACTCTAAGTGATATAAATGAAATTGAACTATTTTCCTCAAGTCCTCATGGAATATTTTGGGCTCACGTGTAGACACAACAAACCATGGAAAACATGTAAACTGTCTGAGATGAATTTTAAAAAATGTTTTTTACAATTATAAATTTTATTTTCATGTTAGCCAACTTTCTTAGAAACATCAAAATTATAAAAATTTGAAGAAATTTAATTGTTTAAATGTACGTCTCTAGAGCAACACAACATCAGTTCAAAATTCTACATTTCATGTCACAGTGTCGCGTGTTAAATAACTCCCTCTTAAGTAATTTTAATTACTTATTTGCGAGTGTGGGAGGTAGTTACGTTATCAAACTTTGAAGCGTTTTTCTTACGCATTCCGTAATTCCAAGAAGTGCCAACAATAGTTGACGAACGTCTCAAGATTAAAAGTGTTTTGAACTTATTTAATTTCTCGTTTCCTTTGAATTTAATTTTACTGCATTCGAGCAAGCCGAAATTTTTATTGTAAAATAATTCAATTTTAAATTGGTTATTATATTAAAAGTTAATATTCGTGTGTCTCTGGTCTTTCCATTTTCCGAAAATTACTTGCCCTCACGTCGCGAGACAATTTTAAAAGATATGGTTAGATATTATCAGGAATTTCAAAACGAAAACCTCGTGTTGTTGTTATGTTGTTTGTGTTTAATTGTTGTTAATTTCAATGTAAACGAGACACGACGAAAAATAAAAACATTTTTTGTCTGCAGCTCTTGTCGTTTTGTCGCTGATATAAATAATTGTAGTGGCGCCAGCACAAACGAGACGAAATTATAAACGGAATTCACTGTGAGATTATCTTGTTATCTCTTTTTGATGCTTCCCGTATTTTTTTCAAAATAATTTTCTTTTTTGAACTTATTTTTAAATATGTACTTTTATCAACAAATTTACTCGTTCTTAATTACATTTGGTCTTATACTTAAAGCTAAAGTCGTATTTGTTATATCAGATTCTCTCAATCTTTAGAAGCAATATTGTTCTAGAGAAAGTTAATATATTTTTTCGCTAATTTTGAAACTATGAAAATATAAAATTGAAAAAATTCAACCACATGATATTGATAAGAAGTAAACACAATCTTGGAATGTGGTTGAATTTTGTTTTTATTTTAAAATATTTTTCCTTTCATCGACTAGACTTTGGGAACTACTTTATCTTAGCCTTGTTATTAGCAAATTGACGTATTTTTGTTGCTCGGCATGGCGCCACATGACGCATATTGTGTTGAACGTCCGCCAAAGTGCCGTTTTCCGGCGTTCGATCTATTTAAGTATTTTGATAAAAGAAATTCAAAAGGCAAAATAAATACAATATAAAATACTCGGAAAGTGTTTCAAAAGAAATAATAAACGAGGGCAACGAGTGATTAAAAAGCAATTATCAGGAATTTGTTGAGTGATGGCCATACCAACATGCCATGCGATGTTGTATTTCCTTGTGACAGTAGCTGCAAGATTTCAAGTCATTTGCATCAGTACCTACCTATCTTATATTAAAAATCAATTAATCTAATAACGCAATTCTTCATTTCCTCGTTTACCTGCATGTATCTTATTTTCACGTTTATCTAAATAATCCGCCTCACACAAATCAAAATCTTACATGACGAGTATTTCTTATTTTAAAATCAACAATTTATAAATCTCATGTCAGTTGACACTTAAAACTAAATTTACTTGATTATATATGTTTTGTGTGAATTCATGTAACAAATGAAAAAGCTAAAATTGTCTGTGATGAATCTTACACCTTTCTTAATTGGAACTGCTCATGTCCTTCATAATAAATTTTCACAGTCACAACAGTCACCGTGTTGTCAGAGATTTTATTAATTCCATTCTAAGAAAGTGTCGTCAATGTGAACAAAGAAACGAAGTGAAAATAGACAAAATTACTTTGAAATTGATTCAAAAATTATTTTTTTACTTACTCATCAGATCCTGTGGCTCAAAACACTCAATATTCTACCGCGAAATCTAGTCTGCGGTTGCTTGGATCAATCCTATCCGTGGCAATAAATGTCACACGTCCCACGGGAAAGGGTTACTTTATGTCTGGCGTCATGATGAATACTAACTACTCAGTGAACTTCCATGAAATCCATTGTGGAACCGCCAATTGATCCGTAGTCCTTTTCTTAGACTTTGATTAGTAAACTCACAACGATTTCCGGTTATAATTTTGTCATCCTTCAGGGATGTTTAACAAAGTAATAAAAATTTCACTGAGGAAGTAATGATGGCTATAGGTTAAAGATTTTGAATTGAATTGGATAGAAATAAAATATTCCAAGAAATTTTTAATGTTTTCTCACAGTAAACGATTTGTTAAAATATTTATTAGATTTTAATGGGAAACTTATATGAAACGTGGATTCAGAATTATTTCTGCTGAAATAAGTTTAGTCAACTAGAATTTACTGAGAACGATTTAAGTAACGATATTTTATATGGCGCCATTAGCTTTGTCATTGCGACGCGTTGGAAAATGACGAAAACAGGAAATTTAGGGATCACTGTGAATTTGTCACTGAAGAAAATCTTCCGGAAATTCTTCATTTATTCAATATACAATTTTCAACTAATGAAGTACAGATGTCGCTAACGTTTTTGAAGTAATTTAGTAAATTCCAGCAACAATTTGAATGAACTCAATCGTTGCGTTTCTAATTATAAGCCCGATGAGATAATCTTCTAAAAATGAACATTTTTAAGTCCAAAAACTAATTTCACGTAATTTTTTTCGTAATCAACTCCCTCAATTTGGCTGTTTAATATTTATATGTTTGTTGAATAGTAACAAAAGCTGGTGTATAATTTAAAAAAGAACATTTCTGAATCATCAGGTGATATTTGTTTTTATTAGGACACGTTATTAAAGAAATATATGTTTCTTTAAGTAGTAATTTAAATGCATTCTATCTTGTTCTTCAATATGATTTTTTGAATATTTTACTTAACTATTATTGTTAATAAATTTTGATTATTGCCATACAACATTCGTTTAAGAGGTTGATCCTGTTTTCTGGAGATTATAAATTCCTGTTGGTTGAAGTCATATTCCTTACAAAAAATACATCTTTCTTTAAGCTGTGCGACATGTGGCTGTTTTAACAATTAAATTAAGTCTTAACTAGCTGAAAAAGCTAAAAGTTCAAACAACTCTCAAAAAGAAAGTATAATAAAATTCGTTGAATAAAATGTAAATGATGATGTTCTTCTTCAATACGTAAATGATAAAAGTCAAATTAAATAAAAAATTTCTCATAAAGCTAATTTTAATTTAAAAAATCACACCAATAAACCAATTATACTACTACAAGACATCTTGTTTTAATATTGCATTATTGAACAACTTTCTTTGATCTAAAATAACAAAATCTGTCGTGATGGATTTGGATCAAAGGAAAGATTAGTCTCAACAAATAAACTTGTACTATAAATTGTAGTTAAAACATTAAAATTTGTGTTTTAAACACGAGAGAATAATAAATTAAATTTAGTAACATTCGTGAGCTTGCTCTTAAGAAAAAATGTATTAGTCAGAAAATGATATAAATTTAGCAAAAAGTAGTACTAAATAATAATCCCGGGATACACTGAGAAGAAGATTTATAACAAGCTAGTGATGGCGTCAAAGGAGGAATAATTTAAAACATTAAAAATTTGCACACAATTTGTATAATTGACTATTAAAAATGAAATTTTTATAAAGTTAACATTACAAATCTGTTAGAGATAACAAGTGATTATTGCATATAACACAATCTAATATCAATAATTGTTTGTGACAATTTAAGAATTCCACACAATCTCCATGCTTTTCAATTTGTGTTCAACTTATGAATAAGAAATGTCGTTCAAGAGGCACGTACAAGGTAATATTCCAATTATTGCTGCTCTTCAATTTATATCTTAAATATTTCAAAAACAAACAAACATTCCTTAATGTCAATTGCACGGAAAGACGTCTCGATTCTTTCCTGAATGTCACTGAAGTATTTTTCAATCGATAGAGTAAATAATGCAAAACGACTGAAAATGTCAAAGAATTCTGGCGACAAACATATTTGACATACTTAGAATTACCTCTAATTAAAAATTGTGTCTTAAATTTTGCATAGGAGAAACGATTCAAAAATACAATTTCAAACTACGAATTGCATTAATCTAATGAAAAATAAACGTCAGCAAATGAAAGCATTTGCAAAAAAGAAAAACTGATGCAACAATTTTGGCGCCATGGTGTTATATAACCTCGTTTCTCACAATTCTCTCATCGCATTCACTTTTGCATGTACATCCGTTAATTTGTTTGTGCAAATAAATTCGCATTAGTTACAAAGTATAGGGAATTAAGGGGAGAGCGGTATGGATATACATATACTTTACCTTGGAATAGACTGTCTCAATCTCAAATCAACGAGGCGACAACGCCGACACTTTCAACGAAACGCAAACGAGCAATTGAAAAATTGCAATAATCCAATTACTTGATGCACTCACGTAAATATGCATGAGACAAGGTGCATTCCAAACTTGATAGATCTTGTTGGTTTTTATATAAACACATGTGTTAGTGACCGGATCTCCTCTAATTCCGCATTTGGCTGTAAAATCATGTGCCACATGAACATGGCGTCTTGGGGTAGCCAAGTCAAGGTGCACTCCATTTTGATCCTGTCACTTGTTATAAAGACGCCATAAGTTTCTTGGCAATCATTAGAGATCTCTACTTCATAACTTATTCATTTTAAATTCACGCAATAAAGACTGATGTATGTTTTATATTTCAACATAAAATCTATCATTTAATTGTTAAATTTCAATTGAAAACAAAAAATAGACATCAGACATCAGACATCAGACATCCTCATTCCGTCATATTTTTCAATGAATTTAATGATCATATTGCGTGACGCTTTCGGTAATGGCAATGAACAGTAGTTGTAAGCGCCACAATGAATTGTTGCCGATTTAAAAATGATGGCGTGCAGAAATTAAAAGAAAAAGAAAATGAAATAGAAACACAATGAAAAACGAAGATCGTCTTAAAAATATTATTCACGAAAACAGCAGGCGCCACTTTAATAACCTTAACTTGGAGTCATCGCGAGGAATTTCAATAGCTCCAAAAAAAAAACGTTAGTAGATATTGATAATACCGTTTAATAATTGCTGAGGGTATTTATGGAAACAATGGCGTCTCTTGAATGAAGCGGCATTTTAAACGTCAAACGACGACTAGTATAATGGCGACATCAAAGTAAAATGGCGACAATGATGGCCACCAATTGTCAATTGTTGTGTACAAGTCATCTGTGCTTTTTGAGTTCTACTGGCGTCACTTGGTGAAATTATTGTCGGATTTAAGTGGTTAAATGTTAGCACGTTCGCGAAAAAGTGTTCCTTACTGTTTCGAAAAATTATCATTCGATCCAATCGAATTTTATTGATCAAACGTGATTGAAACAAATTTCTTTATTACTTATTGTTTATCAGGTTTCTTAAGAAAACTATTTAAGTAGGTACCAACTCATTGAAATATCGCAAAACTTTAACTACCTGGTTTCATGGTGTAGGTGTGGAAGAGGTGTGCTTTAAATATCATATAAAAATTCAAACATGTAATGCATGTTAATTTTAAAAGATGCTTTTCTGCGAAATGTTCGTCTTTTCTTCAATGTTTATTGCGACACCAAAATCAATTTTATTTAAATAAAATTTCTTAAGAATTTTCCCACTAATGTACGTGATATAGAAAACGTAGATAGTTCTTATTAATACAAGAAAAAAACATGCACGAGTAGTGAAATTGAACTGATAACAAACAATTTCTCATTCTGATGATTAATCAATATATTTTATTTTAAAACAACTTAGACGAGTGAAAGTTTGTGATACTGAATCAATTGTACGCAAACATACTCGATCAAACCAATTGCCGTCAGGTGATAACCAATTACGAGTTTTCTACGCTAATTTCGAATAGTTGTTAAATATAACTTTTTCTTGCTAATTTCACCCAGATAAGCAGTTAAGTGATTTATTTTGTTGTAGATATTGGCATTCCTTTCAAGGTTGCTTAATATAATTTTTATCATTAAACTTTTTGGAAAAATTCATCAATGCAATTCATTATTCGAGATAAGAAAATAGATCAAAACCATAAAACGTAAAACTCCTGAATGTAAATGAATAAAAATTTTTAGTTTCCATATCACTTTAACACTACTATACTTATCCTTGATGTTAAGCAAAAACGGTCATTGGCTCTATTCCCAAATGAATGTTTCAAACATCGTTTAATTAAACTCTCATCACAAAAGATTTTAATTGATATCACAAACATTGGAAAATTTAAAACAAATTAAAAGTTATTGAACTCAACTTGAATTTCTCCATAGCTCTGGTGTTAGAATTAAAATCGGCGACAATTGATTGTGTTAATGAATGATAGGCATTTTTGATCGTTCAATCTTAATAGAGACACTGTCAAGTGATTTAATAAAAGACGTTATATATCTTAAGGCTAAGACGTAATTTTTTAGTTGCAATTCAATGGAATATTGTAAATGAAAAGTTGCGTCATGCATTACAATGTGTCGTTGAACAAAATTTAACGCGTTTAATCTGCATCTTTTAGTGTTTGGATAATTCCACGGAATAAAGTAATTATTTTATGCATCCATTACACCATAAAATATATTCACAAAAAAGAATTTCTTTAGCAATAAAATAAAATTTTCTCACTTAAATTTGTGGAAATACGTTGACAAAAAGCGTCAAAGTTAAGCGGCGTCGACCCATTTGGCTAGACGAGGCGATTTTTTGGCGCCTAAAATACAAACAGAATTTTGAAATAATGTGCTCCCCAGAATGATAAGTGTAGGTTAAAAGTTTCTTTATTCGACAATGACCATTTCTGTCTAAGTTGTTTGCCTGCTGTTATTCGGTAAAATAAGGTGAAAAACATTTTTATCACATAAAACCACATATTTTCGGTTGTACCTACCTATTATATTAAAAAAATGTAAATTCTGTAATTCTCTAAGGAGACAAGACAGACACTTGAACTTTGAATCTTATGGAATTTTTAAGTTTTTCATTGTCATAGATCTGTGGAATGCTATGAATGTCACATGTAAATTATTTGAAGAATGCATCTTCACGCTTTGGGTGTCACAAATATAAAAATCAAATTTTTATTAACGTTCGTAAAAAAGCACAATAAAAACTTTATCTTTCTGTGACCAACAGTTTAACATACGACGAGAAGTCATTGGCTTTTGGTAGAGAAAGCTGCGGATTTTTAGTTCATTTTTAAGCGGTGATTCATCTGAAGAAAATATTAAGACTTTTGCGCTTTCTTCAAATCATCACTTTGACAATTTGGTTATACTCAAACTTCTTGAAGTGTCCTGATGGTCTTTATAATTTTGAAAGTAACATCAATGTAACATCAAAACACTGAAGGATTTAGGGTAAAGTTGGACAGCAAATGAATATGACGTAATTACACTAATGAAGTAAAATAAAAATAAATTTCACTACTTTGTCGTGAATTGCAGATAATTTGGCAAATCTACCGTGAAGAAATTAAATCTAAAAATAAAACGTTATTAATTATCTCAATTAATTGAATGAGTAGCGATCACATTCAGATGGTTTTATTTTAAACTTTACAAAAAGTTACTCTTCATTTACGTGTGTTATATGTATTTACTTCGAATTGTTACAAAAATTAAACTCATTAAATTAGTGCACAAAGCTATGTAGTAAATTTATGAATGTAATTTATAGTACGTAGATCAATTAACATTTTATCTGAATTTGATAAGGGGGTGTGTCAGCTGTTCAATGCGAGTTCAATTAAACATGCTAACGATTTCAAGTTATATAAGTTATTGTATTGAAGTATCAATCAGTGACGCATTTTCCTATTAGTTACATATGATACATACTACATATTTATTACCTAATCAAATGGAAAATTAGACATGTTAATTAATTGTGTACCTGGAAACAAATTGACGAACTGTAATAATGTTTTTACAAACAATCAATTCCCTACATTAAACAACAAGTGCATGTAAGAATATAGTAGGTATGTATTTTATAATTCCTGATTTTGAATTCTTTCATTCAAATTCGCAATTTGAATATTGAACGGAAGCCAAAAGTCGTTAGTAAATGACAATAATTTATAATTAATTGTCACATTAAGTAGAGAATGCTTTACTACATGTTTTAATATTCAAAACGGAAAGCTATAACCTTAAAAAATAACACAATTCTGTATTTGATTGCATTTGATACAATATAAATCACGTCAAGCTTATTGTACATATTAAAATTTTCTTTTATAATAACAAGCATTTCTAATGTTGAAAATATTTTTATTTTGAAATTTTTATCGTTACATCAAATGAATAATATTTATTATCATGAAGTTGATGGCTCTTATTAAGATTTATTTATAATTGGCCATATTTCACGTTTAGAATAAAAATAAATAATTTTAAGAAGAAATATATATTTGAACTACGTAAGACTATGATTGCAATCCAACATTTAACTCATGTGCATTCCTTATGCCGTAATGTCACTCTGTACGAGTATGTCCATGACATTCTGCCATAGCAGCAGGTATACAGTAGGTACCTACATATATAGTATACAGCAAATTAATCATGTCAACACAACGAGTACTAAACAGCCGACAAGAAACACCATCAACTAACAAGAAAAATATATATTTTATATTTTATTTTTCTTTTAAATTTATATACCTTACGGATAAAATTCAAACTAGTTTTGCAATATTGAATTAAAAACGATAAATAACACTCAAGACATTTTGTTTTTGTTATTTTCCACTTCTGTATTAAACATTACATTCAAAAGCTTAAATATTCAAGTGTCGGCAAACTACACAAGATTTCATTTAAATCCATTCTGTGTACGAGGTTTACGAAACGCTAAGATTAACATAATTTAATTAAATCTATAAAAATATAATTGTACAGTTGGAAAGTGCATGTTTTAATCGTTGCTCTGACGATTAGAGTCAGTTGCAGGTGGTCTTTTTTATTACATTAAGCTGATCTAAGGTATGTGTAAATAAGTAGATATTTATTGCCGATTTGATCGCGAGGTGAAAATGAAAATTGTCACCTTTAGTTTTATATGCAAAACGGCTAGAAGTAATTAAGGAAAACGTTCATGTGTATATTACGTATGTAGTTTAATTTATATCTATTCGATTTTCGTTTTTGTGGATAATTACAAGTGACAATTACTCATCGATTTATACCGTCTTCCTTTTATAAAAGTTGTACGTCACTGATTTCTTATTTCGGTTTGTAATTTTCTAATATGATGATGTGTCCAAGGAAATCTGTTGTTGAAAAATTCAATTCTCAAGCAAAATAATTATTTTCGGAATTATTAATTTTAATTGGATGAGAACGTTTCATTTATGGAAAACATATAAATATTTTTCGTTCAATCAAATTATGTTTCGTACCAATTCCAATCAAGATTAATCCGATTTGATAAGAAATTATAAATAAATTCATATTAAAACATGTTTTTTGACCAAAAATTTTTCATTGAGAACAGTTGACAATATTTTTGAATAAATGTTTCTATTTTTGGATGAGTTAAGCTTCTCAGATTTCATTAATTTTGCCAGCAAGACTATACTTTACAGGAAATTATGTTGTGCTTTTTCTGAAATGACATTTATGACTATTTTTCTTGTTATTGAGAAGTTTTGAAGCTTCTCAAGTTTCCGAAAAAGAGAAAAGATGATTTTGTGTTGGAAAAAAATTCGAAATAAGATTAAACCATAATTGTGGTTCTTTCTTTGGTTCTAGAAATTCATTATTTCCTCGGCTCCGTTTTATGAAAATGTTAATTTGCTCTTAACTTTTGAATCTATATATATTCCATTGTCAAAGTTAATTTCATAACAATTTATTGAAATGTTCTATATCATCTTACTATTTCAGATCAATCATCCTTACAAGGTTGGTGCCAGCTAGCTTACTGGGAGCAAAGTGAACGTGTAGGTCGACGTTTCCTTGTTGAAAATTCCTTCGTTAATATATTCTCTGATCAACCTCAAGGTGATGGACTATGTTTGAAAACTTTAGCTCAACAGCGGCGAACTACAACGCCAAGTTGTGTATTAAAAGCTCGTGAAAAAATTGGTTTAGGTGAGTTACAATTTGAATTTTGTTTGAAAAATGTTGATCTATAATTATACCGTCATTTTAGGTGTAACACTAAGTCACGAAGATGATGGCGTTTGGTTATACAATCGTTCATTAGTGCCTGTTTTTGTTCATTCGCCAACATTAAATGATATTGACTGTTTTCTTCAAGTATTTAAAGTGCCACCTGGATATTGCCTTAAAGCCTATGATTCTTACAGGTAAGTGTTATTAACAGAAATCAATTTAAACACTTATTGTGATTAGTTGTATACTTGTTGATTTATTTCGAGTACACGCAGTTTATCTGTAAAACCCTGACGCCAGTTAAAGTTTTATTTATTTTTTACTATCAAAATGAAATAGTTGATTCCTTATCTGGCGCCGTTTCTTAATAGTGTGACATAAAGATTAATGATCGAAAGAAATCAACATTAATTAATTATAAGAATTTGTTTCGTAACAGAATTGCATTTGATTTATTTTCTTACTTATTCATTTTAGGGCTAAAACACAAAATCTGGTATGGCCATCATATGTTGCCGGTGCAAAAACAGGTCCAGTGGATCCATTTAGTATGCGTATAAGTTTTGCCAAAGGATGGGGTCCAAATTATACGCGACAAGATGTAACTGCATGTCCATGTTGGATAGAAGTTTTATTATCACGTCGGTGACAGTATGCTTGCAACAATCAATGCGCAGGAAATAAAAAATATTGATAAAGAAAACTGTGAAAGTGTTCCACGAACGCCATAATCATCATCATAGACAAGGATATGTGGCGATAGTCAAGGGCGGCTGTTAGATGAGAACGAGCAGAAGTTTTCAGATGATACAAAAGTCCAGCTTTAATTATTGATTCATGTAACAAATGAAAATAATTCCGTTTCAACGTATTTCGATATTATTACGATAATTTATTTTAAAACTGTAACAATTATATTAAACGATCCTTTTCAAAAGGAGGGAATTCAATTGTGAATATAATGAACGATGGAATAATTAATAAGAAGTCAGAAAAAGGGATGTACATATTACTCTTATTGCTACTGTTGCTTAAATTCGTATTTGATTAAAAATTTTGTTTAAAAATTTATTAAATAAAACGATAATTTTTGTATTCTTTAAATTAAGAGTCAAAATTTTCTTCATTTAAAATTAAATGTTCTGATAGTAAATCTGCTGTATGATTTATATTTTCTTTTATGTATAAAGAATCTGTTGTATATATATATTGTCATTTAAAAATTTAAAAATATCAAAACAAACCACATGTATGTAGTAACAATTAATTCTCAGAAGGAATGATAATGTTAAATTTGATATAATTAAATGAAATTATCAATTTTTAAGTGAAATAGAAAGGGACATATGTGTACTATGTAAAAATATAAAACAAGTCAGATATATATTTTAATATTTATTTAAAAAAAAACTTCAAATTACACTAACAGTCAAATCAAAAACGTTGTATTTAAATTTTGTTAAAAGTTATTGTCTTGAAAAACGAACAAATATGCTCATATCAAATTACACCAAGTGAAACACGCTTTCCTTTATATCATGTTCTTACCTTCATTTCATATAAATCACAAAACGATTAATTATATTGAAAACTCACTTCGATTTTTTTCCAAAAACAAGTAAAATCGAAGAAAGAGTACAAAGTTTATAACATAAACTGAACATCAATTATCCATTTTTCACATCAATTATTATTTTATTTATAATCTGCAATTATATTTTGTGATAAAGTATAATTTTTGCATTCAGATTAAATGTAAACGAACTGCTTATAGCATATTATATTCAATGCAATTATGAACTTCATTCAAATTTCTTTTCTTTATTTAATACAAAATTTTCGTTGTAAATCTAACTCAACCATTCATTGGTATTTCTTTTAGAATATTCTCCCTTTTTATGAATTTTAAATGATTAAAAAAATCACTGCAGAATTAGAACAAGGCTTATCCAATATACGTTTATATAATATAAAACACAAAAGTTATAATGCATTGAAATTTAGTTCCATTATCATTACATCAGGGCATTATTTGTTTGTTAACGATTTTCATTTGTTAAAATCAATTTGTAATGTAATATACATATATTTTCGTTGAATGTATTTTTCCAATACATAGTAAAATGCTCAGAGTCAATTTTAATAGTTTTTCTAATATATAAATGTAGCACTAACTTATTTGGAGATGAAAGTGAACGAAAAGAACTGATTACGAATAATAACCTGTTTAGTGCAATTCATATTAAATACTCAAAATTTTAATAATTATATGGAAAAGAGTAAATTTAATGCATCTGAAGAAAACATGTTGTTGTTTTTCATAATATTACATAATATTATAATAGAAGAAATAAAAAATTAAAACTGTATTCATTATGTTAAATATGACTTATATTTTTAATTTACTAGGCTGTACATCGAATTATCTATGGTCAAATTTCAATTCAATCAATTTCACTCAAATACAGGATAAAATAAAAATGAATTATATATTTTGGCAAAGAGAATAAATTAAAATGGAAACAATCATACCAAAGATTAGAAATATTTGCTTTAAGAAATATTGAAGCCTTACTTTCAAAATAAAATAACGAAGAAATGAAGGAAAAGGGTACATTCCAAAATTACCTTAAAAACAATTTATGAAGAAGGCAAATGCAAAAACAAAATATGACTATAAATAATTGAAAAATAATAACAAATTCGAAAATAGATTTTAAGTTGAATACAGTTACAAATTTTAAATAATTTTCATAAATACGTAAAGTGAAAAGTATACAGAAAAAAAGTATATATTTTGTCCCGAATATATTGGGGTTGATAATATTATTTCTTAAATGCTACCATTTATTTTGTTACTTTTACTTTATTTTTATTTTATGTCCGCGATTATGTTCTTTTGGTAAAATTAAAAGAAACATATTTGAACTTATTAAATGTTTTTTATTTTCCATTAAATTTCGCTTTGCTACTTCAGGATAATTTTGGTCGCTTAGATTTTTAAGTGGTTATGAATTAAATCAGAGCTTGCAGTTTCTGGAAAGAGAACGTGTATGTTTATCTTCTTCTTATTTATACATAACAGATGTTACTTAGAACACTTTGGTTTCTTGGGTTTTACTTAAGGTGTGATCTGTTATCAAAGGCAACAGGAATAAATTGTATAATTCCTTTTCAGTTCCTGGTTTTCTGACGTCTTATTGTAAAGGATTAGGAAATAGTCTGGTGGATAATTTACGATTGTTAGTATTGTGTTTGGAATTTTCCAACTCAGAATGAAAGAAACGAAACATATAGCATCTAGTTGGAACTTTCTTTTGAAATTTATCAATTTGATTCGACTAATAAACCCACAAACCAATGTATTTGTAACCAAAGCCTTAATGCTAACAAGTAAAATTTAATATTTATAAAAATGTTAATAAATTGCCTTTTTCACAAAACGATTTTTGTAAAATGCGCTTTCAGAGGCCTTGATAAAATTGAATTTATATTAATGTATATGAAATATATAGTGTATGGAGAATATTAGTAACTTTGAAAATTTTATATAATTGTAAAGAATATTTCTATACGATTTATGATAGTCAGAACATGACAGAAATAACTTTAATATAAGCTATTCAGAGGCTTTACTTATGAGGTTTTGATTTAGGTCTTTAAACGTTCTAGTTATCTAGAACTACAAATAGCTTGTGTTGAAATCAATAGGTGCTTCAAGTTTTGAATGCTTAATAACGACATAACGTTATAAGAATGTATAGCTGTAAAGTGCTCAAGATTTTTGGGATATATATTGGTTATTAATAAATTTGTCAGAAATTCTGTTTAATTTCGTTGTTAGCCGTAACATAAAGACACTTCATCAATGCATCCGTCCCATTTTGAAATCTTTGTTTTCAAAATTTTGATGTTGACTTTAAGTAAATCAAAAAAAAAAGCCTTGATTATAAACAGCATTTAAGCTGTGAAAACTATTTATGACAAATTTGAATGTGTCCTACAACTAGTGCCTTTATTTTGTTTTTGATATGATAACGAATGTTATCAAACTATTCAAAGTTGTTAACCACAAAATTTTATTCGACATGAATTTAAAGCTTAATGATGATAAAATAATGTTATATATTATAGTACAGTTAATAGCTCTTGTTGTATATTATACATAGCTAAAGCTATTTTGCTTTTTAATATTCATCTCACAATGTACTTAATTTTAAAGTCATTATAAATCCTTTTAAATATCTTAAGTGAAACTTTTAATTTTATTGAAGACTATATATTGTATTTTAAAAAATCAAAGCTCGCCAGAAAATTTTTACAAGCAAAAATCGCACTGTAAATTATAAAATATAATTAATTTGAAAAACAATTATTGTAAGCCTTAAAAATGTATACAAAATAATAGGTATAAAATCTATATTACTTATGGACAAATGCAAATATTTAGAAAGATATAGAATAGGATTTTTAATAGCTTACAAATATTAGTGATTAATAACAGAAAATATTAATATATTTTGCATTATTTTGCAATGGAGTCATATTTTATGTAATTATGGTATTGACAAAAAACAATTGTAGTATACAAGAGAAATTATATAATATAATAATAAAACATTGAATTCAAATTTATTTTTTGGGTTCTTATAAAATTTTTGTGTTAACAAAGAACTGGCTTCCTCTATTATGTTACTTTCTATCTTATATTTTTGTTATTGAGAATATTTCTGAATGTTAACAAACTGTATGAGAAGAGCCAATTGTATTATCATCAGTGAGACAATAAACATATATGAGATTATATGATTAGGTAACATAAGCAAATACAAATTATTAAATTAATATTCTAAAAATTACATATATTCAGGGCATCCAATTTTCCATAAATCAATCTTAATTTTGTCATGCTTTTGAGCTGCAGAAAAAGTATTCATTGTGTAACACGGAGCTCTCGGCAATCTGACTTTCCAAAGCTATAGAATAACGAATAACAGGAACCAAAACAAATACAGAAAATTTGCAATAACTTAATGCCATGCATTTTTAAACCGGCATAAATGAAGAAAATCTGTTTCTTCAATACAAATCGTATTAAGGCACAAGAAAACTCTCACTACAAGATACGTAAGAATAAGAAGTTATGCAATAACATGTTTTATGTAACCACGTCTTGTAGTTGTGCAGATAAAAAGTGATCACCTGCAGAAGGAAAAGTGATTTGGGTGATTTTTATAGTGAAACACCAGGTTTTGTACATTTAGGTTTTACTTATGAATCAATTCTTAAAACTAAAGATGAAAGCTACAAAGTATCAATTTAAATAAATTAAACTTAAAAAATTAGTAAGTAATTCTGTAACATTCTGAACTTTGATGTTCCACAAACAGACCGTCTTCGTGGACAGTAGAATTTTCGTAAGCACTTCGATAGAGCCAAGTCACATTTGCATAATTGACTAGCACAAGACCCTGGCCCACCCCATTCACCATGGTCTGTGGCACAAACTGGCTGTCCCTGATAGCACTTCCAAATGTATGGAACAAAGTATTGTTGGAATGCATGACATCTACTGTTGTCGTAACACCGATCATGTTGCTGGCAACATTTGTCAATGCCATCGGTGGGTTTTCCGGAACCAAGAAATCCACAATAGCACCCATATCCCTTATAGATCAACGGATCACATCCGGTTGCACATTTGAGCATCGAATATAGTTCGACTATGGCGCGCTTCCGTCTCGGCTCGCCTCCTTCTCTGCCATTTATGGACGTAGAGTTCCTGAAAACGAAGAAACAAATCTTTGAATTTTAAAATGCCTCAGGAGTTTTGTAAAACTTCAAAAATGCGGGAAACGGATACACCTCAAATATGGTAAAAGATTTTTTGCAAGATAACCCTCGTAAAAAGTTGACCTTCTTCGGCTTATCGAAGCGTATTTATGTTGGAAAGTTTAGGAAAGCTATGGCGTTCTTCACCTTATCCAACAAAACATACTGTTGCAGTTTTGGAAGTTATATTCATTTGAGAGAGTGAATATAATATTGAGAGTTCAAATAATTATGCAACATCGGATCAGTATCAACTGGGCTTTTGTTTTATTCATTTGCTTTTGATGTTACCCAATATTTTTTATTACATAAGCTGATCGAGCTGATGGTAATTACTAATTAGCTTTCGTAGTGACTTTTCCCTTTGCTAAATTTTTACCTCTTTTCATTTTTAGCGTGTTTTGTGATAAATAAAATTGAAAACCATGTTATTATGAATGGTATAAATGCGGGTAATTAACTGATGATAACGAGACTGGCACAAGTACAGGTTAATTAATACAGTACAGATAAAAAGATAGAAAAGGTTCATCAAAGGGAAAAAGTGTTACCTAAGTTTGTATTTCGTAGAATATCCAAAAGGATCATTAGCCCTTGCAATGAAAACATCATCGTCCTTATGAGAGTCTCTGCTGTAAGCAATTGGCCATTTCGGATTGTTGTAATTGTCCAGAACTTCAGACATCTGTGCGAGAGTTTGATTTTCGATATCGAAATGATCTGAGGAGCTAGACACTTTTCCAGGTAAATCCCAAATATTGTTGTCTTCAGGATCATCCAGGAAATTGTATTGCAATGGTGACGCTAATCCTTCTGACTTGGAAGGTGTCACCGTATGTGTGTATTTTTCAAATTTCTGGACAGGCGGTGACAAAGTGATAAGTGGATGGGAACTATTTTGCTGCTCAACATTTGGAGATTCTCCGACAAATCGGTCACTGTAAGTAAAAATAATGAATTTGGTTTTAATTTAAGAGGAAGTTGATTAGTTCCATACCCAGGTCGAGCTTCCAATCCAATATCTGTAACAAACTCTCCTCTCCATCCATCTAATCCAAGTCTGCTCCACTCTTTGGAAGCTTCATGCTTTCCTTTGGGTGTTGTAGGAATTCCGCTTTTGCTGGGAATTGGTGTATAGACACTCGTCTTCGAAGATTCCGACTCAATCAAGTCAAATGTGTGGACAGTTTTCTTCAGCGACGCCATTTTTCGATTCAACCTTTGCACATAGTCTATGAAGTTCCTTTCCGTTTGGACATTTTCAGTTATCCTGTTGACAAAGCCACCATCATCATCATTGTGCAGGTTCAGTTTTTCATTTAACTTCTTTATCGAAACTGAACTTTTCAACAAACCGCTAGGTTGATCTCTGTGCAATCGACTCAAGCGAATATAAATTTTTGAAACCTCTGGAAATGTGGCTTTTTCAAAGTCACTCTTTCGCATTATCAAACGTTTCTGTTTCCTTGAATTTGGCAATATGAAAATGTATGTCGGATTTGGATTTGTCAAATTGAACATTTTCGGTATAAGACCCTCTAGAGTTTCATTATCTGCTAAATGTTGAAGTGCTTCGATTATTTCATTTTTAATTTGGCGTTGACGCATTGAATAATACTGTTGGTCGTTGCGGAACGGTATACTTCTGAAATGGTAGCCTGAAACAAAGTGAAATTTAGTGAATATTTACTTAACGAATTTGATTTTCCGAATTGAGTCATTAGAACAAGTTGTGGTCAGCTTTCTTGATTACCAAATTCATAAAACCTCAAGTACAAATTGCTATTTGTTTCCCGAGAAGATTCACAAAGAAGTTGCTTATTAAAGCAGGTGGCTAGTCAATTTATAAAATCTCATAACCCAAAAGCACATAATTAGAAAAACAAACAGAAGGTACAACTAACAACATTCAAGGTGCGGTCAGTTCAATCACCTTCTTAATTATCGGTTGTCGAACAAGCAGCTTAATTATAAACTTTAAGCAAAAAATGAGGTCAACAAAGTGCAAGTAAGTTTATTCAATTGAGTTATGCAAGACAACATCATTAACTCTTGTCTGATTTAAGTATTGAATCAATCTACCTCTTGTGCTACTTTTGAATAATCACTCACTAAAAACTTTCGCATTGACACTATACAAAGTAGTCACGGATCAAAGGCATTTATCAAAGAAACAGCAATTGCCAATAGCTAGGCAAATAAGTAAATAATTAACAAAAAAATAAGCACAAAAACTGCGCTTCAGTGATCTGTTGCAAATGATCCTCTGTTTCGCTGACCACAGAAAGTAAAGAGAATTTGAAAAAAGCTTCCGATTTCAAGCTTACGCGGTTGCTTTGATGAATAAATTACTTGATTTATACAATTTTATTTTATTATTATGAAATCTCTTGATGCACTCTTGCTACGATTGCAACAGAAAGGCATAAGGAAGTCTTAATGCTGATATTCAAATATTTGTTAATTTTAGTAAGTAAGTGATAATTACAAAGATCGCCTTGCAAAATTTATAAAAAATGTTTCTTTGTTTTCATGCAAATGTTTTTTTCTTTAAATTTCGCATTTCAGTTTTGCAAAACCCCGGAAAATCATGGTTGGATGTTTTGAAATCTTTATGATATCTTTTGACTTCTTCAATGTCGAGAAGCTTGTAAAGATGAATTGCATACTAACTAGTAAGGAAGTCTGTTTACAGACGGAAATGTCTGCAAGGCGTCTCATATCATTTCGGTATTATCAATGTGACGCATCAAACCTTCAATAACCAGTTGCTGTCTGTACTTGCATATTTTTCTTTACTGAGGAATTTTCCTATAGCATTCAATAAATCAGAGTGAATTGACTCATACATATTAACCTATATTATATGATAATTTTATAAGAAAATTTCCGTATACATTCGAGTTTGAATGATAGTACTTGGAAACGTTTAGTGAATATAATAAGACTTCCCAGTAAGCACATCCATAATGGAAAATTTTCATTACAGAATGCAATTTGGAATTAATGTATCTCGTTACCCTGTACCAAGTTGCCCGACAAAGCCTTCAAAAACTTGAAATAATGTAGGTACGCAAGTCTCATCAAAACATATTCCGTCTTTAAATGCTAACTTGTTTAAAACATGTCCAAGCAAGTGTTTTGTATGGAAAGATTGTGCTTGACTTATTACCAGGACAAATCCATATAACTTGAGACATAAGTTTCGTAAGCATCATTTGTCGGAAGTTGGAAATAAATGAAACTTTTGTTTTAATGACACGTCTTGCCTTGACACCTCTTGGCTGACATTTAAGTTTCTTTCAAAACAGCTTTTAAGTCTCAACATAAACGGTGTATTTTAATAACACTTCCTAAGACATACTTCTCTTCTTAAGTAATTTCAACTATTACTTCCAATTAACCTTAAATAAAACGCCTTTTGGACTTAACTAAATGTACTGTACCTCTTTGAATTTAATGCAAAGTGCTTTCACCTTCAAATTGTTTGTTTATAGTTTTTCTAAATTTAGTGCAAATTATTTCGTTCACCCCGATTTTAACCTAGAAACAGCTCTAATTGCAATTTGATGCAAGGTTGATTTAACGAACAAATTTAGTAAACGTTAATTTAAATGGTAAACTTCTTCAAAAAAGGAAAGATATTTTGTATTTCTTTGGATAGACTCTAAATATTTTGGCCTTCTTTGGAAATGTCTTGTCTTACGATTAACATAATTAAGTGGTGAATTAAGAAAATCGTGAAAATTCTATTGAAAACAATATGAAAAGTTGACTTGGTCGAATTAACCTAAAAATGGAAAATGTATTTGGATTTTGTCTATTTTGAAGATGTTTTTGAACAATGGATTGTTTTGCGAAACATTTAATGCGTGAGATGAGATTCATTTTCTCTTAATTTGTTAAATTAGGCTGTCATCAAAGACCCATTAATTTTGGAAGTAGGTTTGTATATAATCTTGGAATTGCATTGACCTACACCAATTTAGCATTGATCCCCTGAAGCAAATATGAATCCTCAATTCATTCAATTTCACACTATTATTACAAGCTCATATAACACCATTGTTTTATGGATTCACGGATCTATTTCGAATACAAATGTTGGATTAAGACTTTTATTATAGATCACTCTGAAGAATAAATCAGGTACGTTTACAATTTTAAACAAATACCGCAAATTGGCAAGTAATAATGTAAAGAACAGCAAAACATGTCTCCGATCTTTCGATTATATAAGGCCCCATTAAATAAATTTGTCTCACGATTTAATGGGGTACTGACATGAATATCATGTCATTTCAATTCATAAGGTTTTCAGGTTTATAAAAAACTAATGCAATAATCCTACGCAATGGAAATTTAATGATATTTATTCTACGACATATCCATATCAAAGGCTAAATTATTTCTCAAAAACGGTCAATGCAATCATGAACATTAAAATTTTAGTTATTCTGTAAATCTTTATTTTGAGTGGATAAAATGAATTTGGCCTTAGATTTGCGTCATTTCGTTTCATGAGTAATTCAATCTCTTATCAACTCTACAAGGTTCCAGCGCATCATCAAGCTATCTGTAGGCTAATACACTCATAGTATTCAATAATCATGAAATTTTCGGCTAAGTTATCTCTCCCCACAATTAATTGCTCTTAAGAAATCTTAAGATTTCCCCCAGGGTCTAATAATTTCAATCAATAATTTGCATTTATTTTGAGCATTTGAAATGAAGCACTCAAGCAAAATATGCCCTCTAACAAAATTTAAATTTACAATACCTCTTGTGTGGTAGGTCAAGAGCTGTGCTTCAATAAATCTTTCAGGAAATCACATTGAGTGTTGGCCATTTATAGATTTATTATCCATCTTGGAGTGTCATGGACATTAAAATTAGTGGACAGATGACATCAGCACGAAGATGACCTTTGAATAAGAAATGCTTTTTTCCAAATTGCATTTCAAACGAAAGTGATTTGAATAAAACCGGCTGAAACTTTGAGTATACTCTGTGTAGATAAACTAGTCATTGATAATTGATGACAAACATTTAAGGAAACAGGAAGTGATTGTTTGAATTATTGTTTATTTTCAATTTTATCATTCAAGAAGTAGATGTAGTTGCATTGGTGAAAGTTATATTGGCTCGAAATGTACGCAGATTTCAAGTTGATGGCCAATACTTATTTAAAGTATTATGTCCAAGTTGATTATAATTAAATGCATATCTTCAAGTCACGCTTGAAGTCTAATAATCAAAATGAACACTCGATGCCAAATTTATCAAGCGTATCTAATATTCTCAAGAGACTTCTAGGGGTCCTTAACTTCAAACGAACGAAGAGATGGCGGAAATATCATTGGAAAGTTGAAGTATGTCCATTAATTTTAAAAGAATTCCACATGAAAACATGACACTATGTTCTTTTTGTGCTTAAAAATTTGTTTTTAATTATAAGACACACTTTATTTTTAATTAATTCTAAAGAAACCTTTTCAAACATATGCAAAAATTTTGACACAAGCCTATAGAAAAGCCTCGCCTTTTGATTTGTACAAACTTGTTTTAAACATATTTCTAGCGCCCGTTATTGTATAACATAAAGAAAGTAAACGCAGATTAGTAAGATTAGAAAAAAATATAATAGCAGTTCGCATGAAAAATTCGCTAAAAAATTTTTAAGGCTTTCCATCACTTCTTAAAACACAAAAATTTGTGTTTCTTTTATTTGATGATCAAATGAAAGTTGGCCAATCAAGAAAACTGATTTTTATCACGAGGAAGTCATTTATTCACTCGTTGAAGTTTCATTTAATGTTAATTTCAGATTTTGATTTCTGTAGTTATTAAATGCAAGTCGCATACACCAATGAACATGCAACATACATTATGAACTATAAACTTAAATGAACATAAACAGCACTTACAATTGCATGATATACTTTTAGTTATCAAAACTAATGCACAAGCAATAATAACTCGATAGAAACTATTTCTTTTCAGGAAAATATTTGATTTCATCATTTTTCTAAAATTTATTGCATTAAATTTCACTACAATTTTAGGTTTTAGAACTTATAACACTTTTCACTGTTGCATATTGTGAGATGATTTAAGTACATTTACTAAAAACACCTTCTCGAAGCAATAAAATCACTTTTCGGTAATCAATTCATGTGATCCTCACTAACTCGGAGAAAAATTTATAACGATCGCAGACGGAGACGACCTAAGAGACAATCAACGGAAAGCCTGCACATCACCTTCCGTTCGAAACGTGAATATTCAAATTTTTCGCGCGAGTTTTAATTTCATTTTTTTTGCAGCACACGAGGCCTCCTACAATTAAACAAACTAACGAACGACCTTTACCGCTTTACCTAAAAACGTCCGTTCGCGGCTACTGCTGATCTTGCTGTTTTCCGAAGCTCACCTGAAGAAACTGATCGAACGAGACAGACTCCAATTCCACCGATGAAAGTGAATTTTCCGTAACAGAAACACCGTGAACAGGTGAGCAAGCAGAAAAATAAATTTGCAAGACCGGCAATGGAGCAGAGTTTCTCGGAGTTTTCAGTTATACGGGTATAAAATCAGGCTGTGATGGCAGAAGTGGAGGAGTTGCGCGCCAAAACGAGCCTCCATTTCCATTTAGACGGAAGTGGGGATGTATCCAGCGATGCTGAACGGATGTATGAGAATAAACAATAAAGATTTGTTTCTTTCATTCACAAAAAACTCACATTTTATAATAGCACGGACAACAAAAGACCTGAGCCCTGCATTTCAGTTAAACAAACGTAGATTCAGATAATCTGAGTTGAATAATTCGCGAAATTGGAGCAGATCACTATTACTTCTTGTTTTGCGTGTCTGCCAGATGCCGGTCAACATATTGCAAGCTTTTCACGTTTCAATCGGAACGACATTATTAAGTAACCAAATTTTCAACGGTTTTATAACAAGAAAATTATGTATTTAAAATGATTTACAGCTGTTCATTTCATACAGTCTCGTTTTAAAAATTGAATTTCATTTTCAACGGTCGTCAAAGTTTGTCAATGATATGGTCACATGTCCATTCTCTTACAAAGTCAATGTTTCCAGCATGGGAAAGCTACACTAAATACAACCATTCATTCAATTAACATATACTATCACTATCCAATCAAGCTGACCAAACAGGAAAAATTTCTCTACAAGGGTTAAGCATTTTAGCAAGAATCCAAGTTCAATCACAGGAGAAAACGGAAGTGAATTTTCCTGTAAAATTAGTATTATTAAAGATAGACTCCACGAACACTTTAAGCAACATTATGTTACATAAAATTAATACCATAGGCGTTTGTATTGCGACTACTTTGTTGGATGTTGATATCCACTCGGAAGTGTTGGTCTTAAAAACTTCACAATGATTTGTCGGAAAGAAGTGCTGGTAATAAAATTGTCGTTAAATCATAAAACTGAAATTATCTTATCCAAAGTACAAGTTAGTAAAGTTTTTTTTATTTCGTTGCAATTAGTATCACATCATTTCGTGAGTATTTATGGTCAATGCAGTAACATGCTACCATTTATTATGCACTGACAAACGCATTTGAAATTTCTATTATGAAAGTCGAAAGTCGAACATTTTGTTAAAGTCCATTATCTCATGTTAAGGCTATTGGAATTGTTGAATAATTTTCAAGATTAACTTCCCTTCCGTCTTTGAAATATAGAAACTCTAAAGTAACTCTCACTTTACTTGCTTTATGTAGCTTGTAATGAATTTCAAGGTTTACATTTTCTATACAATTTCTTCCAAGTTTTTGTATGCATCTGCAATAAAAAAATTATATACAACATGATACTTGTAAAGTCAAATTTATTAACTGGATAAAGTTCACATTGAAGTACAGAGTCTTAATTTTGTTATGCTTGCAAAAATGTAAGCAATAGTATTCACTCAACGATGATCTGTTCCTAATGTATTCCTTCTAGAACGAAAGTGAGCTTCATCACTAAGCAATTAAGAAAAATCTACAATTTTATAATAATAAAAAACGGGACAGGAATTCCATCATAAATTTGAAATTTATTAATGTCTACTTTTCCTCACACGGCTCTTAATCATAGACGAGGTAGCTTGTGTTCTTTCTGCTTCCTTTTTAATGCTTTCCATCGTACTTTCAATAATTTGTACACTGTCAGTCATTAGTTCCTTAGCCATTTGGTGAATATTATTTTCTTTCTTATAATACATGATGGCATTTTGGCACATTAATAAGACATCACGCTGAAATTCGATTGTAGTACGTATAACACCAGATTCCAAATTTCTTTTAATAGTTTGCAAATCCATTGGCCGCAGTATAATTGTTTTGTAGTTCGGTGCCTGCTCCTCAGAAATTGGTTTCAGGAACGTTGTTGCGTACTTGTGCATTAACAATCGATTGTATACCATCAAAATTGATTTTTTCCATGCTTTGTATTCTCGGTCATCGCTAGATGCTGGAGAGTTAGGTATGCTATCTATGACTGGTGTTGATGAGTACCTTCGACGAGTACGTGGTATGGAATCTGGATTATCATCATCAACCAAAGGACTTTCAGATCCTTCTCGCTCTTTAAGTTTGCGTATCGTTAAATTACTGCGATTTTCTTCAACAATATCGTCTGCTTTTTTCTCAATTGTATCACTTTTCTTTCGTGAATAATCACGTTTTGTTTTACCCATTCTATCTTCTTTAACCTCCATTGGAGAGTCATCGTCTGTATCGATTATAGTTATAGGAGTTGAATCGGTTACACGATCTGCAGTAACTTCAACTTCACTCTTGTTTTCTTTATTCCCAGCTGAAGAATCTACAACTTTGTCATCATCGGATTTCAAGTCTAATTTAGTTAAATCAATTTTCTTCTTATTATCTTCTTCTCGACTAACTTTTTTGTCTTCCTTGCTCGACGGATTTGGAGTTTTGATTTCATCTCGATCAGGTTCTGTTTTAGAATCAGACGAAGATGAAACTTCATGAATTTCAATGATTTCTGTGATATTTGATTCGATTTTCTCCTTTTTAATATCTTTGCTAGACCCAGTAAATACAACTTCCTGGCGACTATCTGTGTCAGAAATATCCACTTTATCTAAAGGTTTACTTGGAACATGTTGAAGTGATTCTTCCTGGTCCATTGTAGGTGTTTCAGCGGATTTTTCTGATTTTGTATCGGAAGATGCTTTATCTTTGTGATCTTCGTTTAAATTTTCTTTTACATTTTGCAAGCATGTATTGTCACTTGAATCATCACTCACTTCAATTTGTTCTGGTTCTTGTTTAATTATTTCTTTCTCATCTTCTTCTTTACCTTGCTGACTTCTTGTATCATCACTAGTATCAGCAACTTCAATTGTTTCTGGTTGATTTTTAACTGAACTTGTTGTTTTATCATTTGACTCATCCAATATAATCGACTCTGGTATATCACCACCACCGCCAGAACTATCCGCTATTTTTGGAGCAGGTTCTGGATCTAACGCATTATCATTTTCTTCTTTGATTTCCTCTTTTATTTTAGAAGAATCTGAAGGCTCAGCCAGGTTTTTTGAATCGAGTGAAGAAGATTTTTGTTCTTCATCTACTGGTGCAGATTTAACTTCAATATCTTCGGGTTCTTCCATCAGTGATTCTACATTTTCCAGTATTGATTCTTCTTCTAAAAGTTCTGGATTTAAAATGATCGCGTTATTATTTGTTAGAATATCCTCAAATTCATCAATGTTATCTGGAATTAAGCCATTTAAAACTTCCATTAACTGCTGTTCTTCTTCTTTGCTAGGTGAATCTTGACTCTCTTCTGTTTCCATTGCCTCATCAGATTCTTGTTTAGTTTCTACAGTCGCAGTAGATTCTGGCTTTTCCGCTACAGTAGTTGCTGGTGGTTTCGGAGCATTTTTACTTTCAAGAAGCATTGATAACGTTGGTGCTGCTTGTGAAGGAGTTGGTGTCACCTAAAAATTTTATATTTTAAAAATAGTCTTAACATGATATATGTTTATATATACCTGAGGGGTTGGTTCAGTGGGTACCGGTCCTGTGAGAGGTTGATTTTGAATTGGATTGAATGGCTGTGGTGTACTAGGAGCTGTTTGAAGCAATGTTTGCGGAGCTGTTGTTCCCGTAAGTAAATTTGTAATGGTAGGAGCCGTTTGTCTTACACTTGTTGGTGTTGTCGGGGTCGTAAGGGTTGAAGTAACGGTGGTAGTAGAGTTGGAAGGAGATTTTAAAAGTGATGTGAGCAATGGAGATGTCCCTTTATTTGTCCCTGGCTCATCTACCTCCATTTCTTCTTGATTGGGTTTTACATTCGCTACAGATGGTTTAGCCTGAGAGGAGTGTGTTGGACTTTGTTGAAATGTTCCCGGTTGCCTCCATGGGCTTCTTTGCATTTCAACTTTTTTCTCCTCCTTTTCTTTTGACCATTGAGCTGTTACTTGTTTTTCAAACTCCTTCTGCTCCAGTTCTTTTTCGATTTGTTGCCACATCGCTTTAAGTTGACTTTCATCTGCCGTACCATTCTCAATTGATTGAATTTCTTCACTTATTTTCGCATACTCTTCCTGTTGCTGTTGTATACTAAGTTTGATTTCATTTATCCGGTCTTGAGTAAGTTTACGTAATATTGCTTCAGTGGGAATCTCGTTTCCAGGATTTTCACGTTCAAGACCAGTTCGTTTCTTCCGCTTTGGAGTCTCAGCATTTTCTAACAGTTCACCATACTGAACTGCACACGATTTCTGAGAGAACCATTCAGAATGACGTCCATTGCCACACATTTGCTTAAGAGCTCGACTAACAGTCATCCAATTTTGGTCACCACTGCATGTTACAGCTGAGGCTAAACACAACTGCTCCCGTATCGACCAACTATCAAGTGCGGTCCGCTTGAGTTGTAACCTTTCTTGTACTGATGCCATTCTTTTCTGTATACCAAAACTACGATTTCCTCTATATTTTCAAAACGGAGATATTAACCTCCTAAGCTTTTGTATATTTTTATTCGAAATGAATAATATATATTTAGCTTATTTATTTATTTCAAGCGTTTCAAATTCTCGATGCAACAAAACTGTGCTCTTGTCAACCATGGAACTGTCAAAAATCCAAGTTGATGCTATTATGATGCAGCGGCTTGTTCATGTGTTGAGCGTACCACGGCGAATTTGATTATGGTCGAGTTCGTTTGATAATAATTTAATTAAATGAATATATAATGTTTATAATTAGTAAAATAATCATAGTAAAATTTATGAAAATAATTAAAAAATTATCACATATGTCAAAAGACGTACGAAAGAGGATATATTTGCCGGTAAAATGACTACGTGCTGAATGTGGCAACACCAATTGCGTTCATTTGCAAACAATGACAGTGACAAGAACCAAAACAGTGAAAGAATTTTCTTTAGAATAAGAAGGTGAGAAAATGAGTGGAAATAAATAAAAATTGATTGGGCTGGTTGTGAAAATAATTAAAAATGCTACCATCGACTGGCCTCTTTAAGTCAATTGTATGTCCATTGTATGAAGGAACGGGATGTAAACGTCCCTATTGTCATTTTAAACACGCCAAGAAAGGTAAAATTTCCATTAATTGTTGTACAAACCTAAGTGCTCTTAAATTTCCATGTAGATGATGAAAGTGAACAAAACAAAACTCCTGAATATAATCCAACGAAAAAAATTACACCAATGCTACTAACACTCGATGAACCCGTGTCCAAGAAGCCAAAACTGGAGTATGTCCCAACGAAGCCGGCAATCAATGATGCACCTTCAAAACGAAATTATAACATTGAGACCAAGAGCATCCCAGTTTACGTACCATCGAACAACTTGAATATCTTGCATAATGAATCTGCAGTTATTGAAATAATAGATGATGAAGATTCGGTACATCCGTCTAACGACGCCACAAACATTGTCGAAGATAAACTTGATCAAGAGCAAAATGGTATCGTTAAGAAACCTGATTTGAATGATCAGGAATCTACAGTGGATTTTGTTGATCAGGTGGATCCTGAAAAAGAGGCTCTGGACGCAAAGGAATGTAAAAGTAAAGAGTCTTCTTCTAAGGAGAAACGAAAGGAAGTCGATTCCAGTTCGAAAGCGGATAGGTCTGCAGAATCTTCATCACATCATAGGAGTAAGTCATCGAAAAGTAAGAGTTCCGATAAACACCGTGACAGCAGTAAGGACGGAGATCGTCACAGAACACATTCGAAACACTCGAAATCAAAATCACATCACAGAGAACGATCGAGATCAAGAAGTCGTTCGAGGAGGGAAGAGAAGGAGCGAAAGCATAAATCTGATAAAAGTAGCTCTACTACATCGTCCTCCAAACACAAGTCAGACAAAAGCTCCAAGCCAGAAGGTCATGGCACATCCGGGAAGCCCTCTAGTTCTAGTAAAACTAGTCAAACAAGTAAAGAAAAACAATCGACCAAAACTAAGGAAAAAGATTCTTCAAGTAGTCCAGTCGCTGTGGACGTGTATACGACAGAAGAGGAGGATGAGGTATTGAAGCAATGTAAACTGATATTCGGTGAAGATATCGTGGAAAATCCTGAAACTGCTGATTTATTGGAAACAATTAAATCTGCAAACGTTGTGGATGAAAAGCCAAAGGAAAAGCAAAAAAGATCAGATGACGAATCACAGTCCAGTTCAAATCTTCCACAATTTGTTGATATGAGTGAAAAGTATGGAGATACTAATAGAAAAAAGCGTTTTGCACATGAAAATGCAGTTAGCTCCAAAAATTCAGTTCCTTCAACAAAAAGAGTGAATCATATTCAGAGCGCAATGCGGGTTAGTTCATTTGACTATAGTTTCTAACTTGATTTAATGATGTTCTTTTCAGGCTGTTTATGATCGTCAGGAAACGGCTCGACTCCAAAAGTTTGAAGAAGAAGCAGCAGCATTTGCAGCCTTAAAAGAAGCTGAAGAACGTGTAAAAACAGATGACGCTAAAAGAGATCCAAGGTTTTCGTCGAGTAGTAGTTCTTCTTTAAAAAACTTCTTGTCGAACAAACCTATTTCAGGTAAAAATAAATTTTGATTTCAATCATCAATTCAACTACTCATTTCATTTTAGGAAAATCTATAGCTCCTGTATCAAATATGCTTGCATTGGAACGTGCGAAACAGAAAATTGACATGCTTAAGGCTGAAAAAGTACCAACTGTTGCACAAAGTAGCAAAGGAATTGTACGCGTTGCACATATTGGAAAAGCCGATGAAGTTAGTATTAGTGAGATTGATGAAAAATACTTTTAACTAATTTATAAAATTAATTTCCTAGAAACCTCCAGCACCACCTCCGTTAGAGCCGAACTCCACAAAGATTAATTTCAATATTAGAAATGTTTATTACAACATGATGCTTGAACACAGCCTAAACATATACCCTGAAGTAGAAGACGCTTGGGAGAGGGTAAAATATTAAACTAATTTTTGGTAAGATAATTTAATTTCTGTGGTCTTTATTGAATTCAGGCGCAAACTGAGGAATTGGGGGTTTTACGTAAATGTAATACACCATTGATATACAAAAAGAGTGCTTTATTGACTGTAAACAAATTGAAGAAAGAAGCTTTAGGTTTGTTCAATGACTTTCCGAATGTAGATGTTAATATTAATTATTTTGTACTTCGTGTTTAGATGGTGGAAACAAGCATGTTAGTAAAACAAGAGTTGAATCCCATGAAGTGGTATTGGCTGGGAAACTTGGTCAAAATACATCGTGGAACTGCGCGTGAGTATTTTGTGAATAAATGGAAAATAAATTTCCTTTACTGTTCTTTCGATTGTAAATAGGAAACCAGAAACGTCTCCATTGCCTGCTTTTGATAAACTACCAGGTAAATATTGCAGTGTTTATTAATGTTTAAAATGTTTTAATAAATTTTATAATTCAAGGCCACAAAGCGTATGAAATAGTTAGTGAATTGATTCTAACAGAGGAACAATTAAAACAAAATGGTTTCCCACGACCTGGACCACGGAAGGGCATGGCAACTATGATAAACACTAGGGCCATCAAACCGCCTAGTGAAACAGAACGATATTGTTGTCGTTGTTCAAAAATATTCAATCTCTCTATGTACGAACACGAAGCAACTGATGAATGCAATTATCATCCAAGGGGCAAAGGATATAGACGGGGTTTGTTCGTGTAGCTTGTTGTGAATATTCAGAAAATACGTAGTTTACCTTTTTCAGGATTTGCAGATAGTTTTCATGTTTGCTGCCAACAACCGGGCGGTAGTCCTGGTTGTAGTTATGCCAATTACCATGTGTCAGATTATGTTGATTTAGACAACTTGACTGGGTTTGTGGAAACGAAAGATAGAGGAGATGACTATCGATCAACGCGTAGGGATATTTTTGCGTTGGATTGTGAAATGTGTTACACTGAGACTGGGTTTGAACTGACCAGAATTACAGTTGTTGATATCAATTGCCGAACAGTTTATGATTCATTAGTTAAACCAAAAAGTAAAATTATAGACTACAATACAATGTAAGTGTTGTTATCTCTGCATAAAAAACCATTACAATTCTTTAATTAAAACAGATATTCTGGTATAACTGAAGAAATGCTGCGTAATGAAAAGCGTAACCTGTCGGATGTACAAAGACATCTCCTGAAAATGTTTCATTCAAAAACGATTCTTGTTGGGCACAGTTTAGAGAGTGATATGAAAGCATTAAAAATGATTCACAGTACAGTTGTTGACACATCAGTATTATTTCCACATAAAATGGGTCCGCCGAAAAGACGAGCATTGAAGAATATTGTTATAGAAAATTTGAAGAAAATTATTCAAGAAAATGGTGAGTCGTACAATATTTTACTTCAATTTAATGTAATTTAATGACGATGAATGATTTCCAGAGGGTGGACATGACAGTGCTGAGGATGCAGCAGTGTGCATAGAATTGGTAAAATTCTATTTGAGAAATCGTATAAGTTAATTTTAAGTTTCATTTATTATTTTCCTTTTAATAATACTCCCAATATTTCCTCGTACTCAAATGTCGCCTGAATTTGCGGTACAAAAACTTCCTTTAATTATTAGTTTTGTACTTACTCCATATAAGTTTCAATTTTTCTTTTTATTTAAGAACATGAAATCATGAAAAGTTTTTGATAAGCCCTTTTCTTTTGATAATTATAGTTTTTAATTTACCAAAACATGAAGCACGAAGACCTAAAATCACAATTACTGACAAAATTAGAAAAAAATTTCTGTTTTTTGTTTGAAATTATCATCATAATTGTAATATAGTTATAAGTTATAGTTTTACGTTAGCTTCGGAGTTCTCTAGTGCAGCTTGTGATTCTTCACAAAAATGCAAGTAGAGCAATATAATCAATTTAAACATTACAGTCGCGCCTTGACACAAAAGATTGTTATTACAAGTTATTAGAACAATCGCTTAAAGAATTGTAACATAAATTTATGAACAGTGCATTGAGTTTTAATACACATATATTTAAATTTAAGTTTATATTAAAGGCGTAGAAATGTGACGGAATCGATAGGCTAAAGTTTCATTAAGACTCTATCTTTAAGTTTTTAAAGTTGTATTGTTAAACTACTTGTGTTTCTTGAAATAAGAAAGTCATATGAGCATAAGCGATCACAATTGTTTTTATTTGTTTTGTATAACGATTTATTTTGTATACTGAAGAACACCGTGGATGGTGAAAGCTGATCTTATAAAATTTCTGCAATATATAAATTATCATGTTCAGTGTCCTATGATGGTATGTCCTTTTTAAAAACCTGGTTCCTGAAATCTCAATAATGAATGATACTCCCCATTTTCTTGATTTCTGTTGTGTCGAAACGTGTTCTTCAATCCCGTTTGAGTTCTCATGCGAAGCTTCATTATATTTCCTGTAAGAAAATTTAAGTATCTTGGTTTTTGTCATTTGTTAGTTTTACGGAGAAGCCAAGACGACTGAAATGAAAAAAATTGTGCCTTAGCAAGGGAATCTACTTCTGGTTCATTCTATTCATTCTGTTAACGATCATAAAGTGATTGAATTGTATTTGAATTTAATTGTAGTTTTTATTTCTATAGAAGATTTCTGCTATTTTTATATCTAAAAGTCATGTAGTTTTCTTTAGATAAATACAATTGAAAATTGATATTTGAAAGCCTTAGGTATGCAATTTATCCTATTTAATCATTGCAAAGGTTCATTTGCATTTCTCAAAATTACAGATCCATAAGACCAGGATTAAGAAATTCAATTTAACCACGGGCCAATGTACATTGAACAGTATTTAAATAATACTGAAGGCGTAAAAATAAAAATTACGTAACGGAAGTAAATTAGTATGTACGGAAGGATACCTTGATTAAAGGGGATAGAAATCGCTCTTATTGCCGGGTCCAAACTTATTAATACAAACGAAGGAAGGTGTTATATGACAAAATAGGTTAATTATTTTGAAATTGAAAACCGTCCCTGTATCCTTTCCCGGAAAATGAATATCCTTTAGCAATTTTTTCGCGTTAAATATTTCAGGGAGTAAAGCTTGAATATTTAAATAGGAGACTTAGAATGGAATTTGGCTATCGAAGGAAAACGTAAAATGCTTTTTATTGAATGGGTGTTTTCTTCTATTTTCTACAATGAACTCCTTGCAAAATGAGAATTTTTCCAACTTCGGGAAATAAGAGCAAATGTTCCTATTAATTCCTTTCATGTTTTTATCAAGTTCCTAGCATTCCTTGTTTGGAATTCTTTTCTTATTCCACTTTATTTTTTTGCTTCTAGCTTTTGTGCGTTTCTTCGATTGGCTTTCTGTCGTGGGAATATTCAAAAAAAAAGAGCCCCGGAGGGTTCTACAGGATAAAGCAGAAAAATTTAAGGAAAAGCGTTTCGCGAATGAATGAAATGAAAGAAATAATAAAAGAGTATGAAAAAATGAAGAAAATTCTTCCAAATGCTCACCATGAGACAATTATTGGCGACATTTATGCTTTTATTAAATTTTTATGTAAAAGTGGAAAGCATCATAAGGACAAAAGTCTTTCACACAAGTGAATATATAGAAAGCCAAAAGTTTAGTAATAAGTTTGAAAATTCCCAACCCCGTAAACTAAAATTGTTGGTTACTTTTTTGTCTTTTTATTTTTCTAGCTACTTAACGTATCCATTGTAACAAAACCTACTGATGTATACATTATCCGTTGACTGTCTTTTATACACAAGCTGGAAACAAAAAAATGTTAGGGGTAGTATACGTGAATTTTCAGTAACTTGAAAATTGTTCACCTCCCCCTCAGTGAGTTTTTGTGAAAATTTTATTATCAAATCCTGTAGAGGCTGTGAATTGTTGATGATATTACACCCAAGATGAGAATTTTGATGTTTTCTGTAAAAATGAAATGGTCAATTATTTTAAGTTGGAGCCTTTCAGCGTTTCCTGTTTCCACAAAAGTGCGTTTGACTTGGCAATCCTTGCTCTCTCTAGCGTTCCATTGCCCTATTCATATAACACACAAAAACTGTTTTATATCTACGTCTCATGGCAACGTTATTTAGTGTTATTTCTTGTTTGATGATTATTAAAAGCCATAACTGACGTACCTGGTGTACCTGATATAATTTAAATTGCCATTTTTCAATTAGCTTTCAAATTTTATGCTGAATAATCGAGGGTGAGTTCATTTTCGACGGTGATTTTTTGACGAACGTCATGAGAAAAGTAATCAAATCGTGAAATATATTTTTTTGGTAATTTTCAAACAATTTTACTACGATGACTTTAGCTGGAAAAATGTTGACTTTTGCATAAATAATCGAACAAAATCCAAATAAAAACTTTCTTTTTACAATAACGCAAGTTTTCCTTTAAAATGGGGGGCCCAAAAATGAAGCTTTAAATTTCTTTCATTTTACTACACCCTACTGTTTTTATGGCAGTCATAATTTTTCGAATTTTTAAGGGTGAGTGGGTACTTTGAATTGATTTATTTTATTCATTAAATTTACGAGTTAATTGATGAATTAATTATAATTATTCTGAATATTTATGTATTGATTTAAATTGGAAATATATTCGTAAATACACACATTATTATTATTTGAGTAAAACACTGGGTTAAACTACAGGTTATTAGCTCATAATTATTCAAAGTAATTTTCTCCCCTTGTGTGTTCTTTTATCATTTTATACTATTGAAGGGAATTTAGATATTTATAATAGTTTGTCTGTAAACGTGACATATAAAAATTGTTTGAAGATTATTTCTTACGTATGCATGTAGTAATACATTGAAAAATTGTTGCTTTTATTGTCCTTTGAGCTTAAATATGGTTTTGAGGCCAACAATTGTTGTTTGCGATTGTAATATGTGTATGCCATTCGATATCAAACAAAATGATTTCACTTCATTGTATTATGTCAACAATATCACATAACATTAGACACCAAGAAGAATATCTGTTTCTAAGGACGGTGTGTCTAAATTGGATAGGAATTGATAACATTAAGAACTCTAGAGTGCTAAATGAAAATATTTTCTATGTCATTAAAGTGTTTGACAAACAATAGTATATCTGTTTTGAAATAGCATTGAATTACTTTTACTGACAATTTTGGTTGTATGAATTTGTCAATTTCATACTGACATCTGTTAAACATATCGTCGGTTTTCATGAAGACTGTGTTATCTCAGAAAAGAGCAAGTGGAGTAAAAGATGTTTCAAGTTTTTCTGATGTAATTTCAACTCTCTAGCGGAGAATAAGAGAAGTTCACTTGCGGCGGTCTTGTAGAAAAAAACTTTACGTTTTTTGTGAACTTTCTATGTAAATAACTCCTTTTCACGAAAAAAAGAGATAATACAGTCCTCATGAAAACCGACGATGTGGAGTTAATGTTATTGTTGATTTAACTTTCTTTTAGAAGAGCAAATGTACACAAAACCAAAATGCAATAAGTGAATTTTCAGTAATTAATAATAAAGTTTTTCATTTTATGAGTAATTAACAATTTAAAAATGATTGACTTAAGTTGAGAAATTTCATGTTACTCAATGATTATAGGTGGTTTCACACCTCTGCCGCGAATTGTTAAAACATTGACTTGAATAAAGAATGTAATTAATTAACGCGTCAGGATGCAGCATGAATTGTTCATAACTTAAACATTTCCATGAAAATTCCAGCGTAGTAACCAAAACGTATATGCATGTTTGCTTTTAATTTCAATTAATTAAATTTTAATAAATCAAACGTATCGGAATTCATTTTCATTCAATTTGAGTTGAATTAAGTAAAACTAATTGTTCAATAAAAAATTTACTTTTTCAACAGCGAAAATATGAAAGTCATGGAAAAAACTACATTTACTTGGGTGGATATGATTAAACAAAAATAATTTGGCAATAAGTTCATAATTATGTACTTATTTATTCATTTACATATATTTTCATAAAAAGAGGAAAAATATGCGGAATTGCAATATTCTGTGAAATATTCACAGAAAAATAATAAGCTACATTTGACAAAAAATAAATTAATTTACATTCGGTTGCAATAAAAATATGAACTAACCAATAATGATATATGCAGACAACAATTTTGTACATATTGATTTTGTAAAACTTTCTGTTTTAATAATTGAATGTGCGGAAATATCTTTGGATATAACACGAAACTGAATTTAATCACATTGTTACAAAATTTCATACAAACCATCATTAACTATATTCTTGTTTTAGATTGCTATAGAATGTAGAATATTTTCGGTTAATAATGAATTAACCTCATTGACCACGTGTGCAAATTCAGGTAATTTACATAATTTCACTCAATGTAAATGGATGAAACAAACGTTTCACAACAATACCTAATTTTTCCAACGCTATATTAGCTTCTAATCGATGTTGCAATTTGATATATGATAATAATAAAATGGCTCTTGAGATAATCGATTCAAATGTTTTGAAATATAAGTTTAAACATTCAGTTTACTTACGGGATAATTTATATCGAAAGTAAAGTAAATTAAAAAACCTCTGGAAAGTTATTGTTTTTCAAACAAATAAATAATTTCTTAAGGAAAATTTAAGATATTTATTTATTAACACCAAAGAGATCATTTTCACAATTTACAGAAAGTTAGTTGCATGTATTTTATCTTAGATATCATGTGGGAAATCCTTTTTCAAAACCGAACACGCGCAGGTTTGGGATAACGATAAGATGTGGAAAACTTTGAAAATGTGGGTTTTGGATTTATTTTTTGAATTTTATTTTACCCATAGAAGGTTACCTTTATTAGAACTACCTTGAAAAAGAAGGACTAAAAGTTAACCGTCAAGAAACGAATCAATTCACTTGAAAGTATCTTAAATTTCTGAGCTATAAATGGATTGGAAGATTTAAGGATCTAAAATATCACATGACTGGATTTTCATTCCATTAAACTTAACAGGATACTTAAGGCTCGTTCTTTGGTGAATGTTACATTGTGTGTTTAAGAACTTTGAACCTATTTTGTGAATGCTTGAGTATATTATGTGCTTGCTTAGTGTGATAAAAATTTATAATGGAGATGTATCCATACGATGGAAGTATCTTCATCAGAATATTAAGGAGTTGTCAAAGAATTTAATCTGTTGAAAATTTTATTCAAGTAAAATAACGTTCTAGCTATAAGCTTACTTTAAGTCATATAAGTCATTATTGTGGTTGACGACATTTACTGGTTTAAAAGGATTCTGAAGTAGAGATTGGGATATATTAGTTTTCCACATATCATAACGTATACCTATATTTTATATTTTCAATAACATATCATAGTAAACAATAATGTAATTTTGAAAAGATGTCCCAAAAAACGTTTCCAGAAATAACAAATTTGACATGAAAACATTAAATCCTGTTCAATATACATATATCAAACATAAAATTATGTATGAATTAAAGCTACCACTCAAATCGATTAAATTAACCGACTTCCTCAATTTGTGAACAAATGACTCTTTACGCTGGCTTATTGCAGCCTTAACTTGCTATCAATTGAAAGATTTATCGTCAAGCATAACAAGGATACAGGTTAGTCTTGTTAAGTGTATATGTATGAGTAAACTGGTTGCAGATTGAAGAGCAGAATTGATTACAATTTTTTTCCCTTTTTTCTACCTTCGTCTATGGAAGTAAATACGTCTTTTTGATCCAAAGGAATAGATTTGATGGAAAAGTAATTACCAATGATAAATGGTACTCCAGACTTTCTATTCCAATTGAACCAAAGTAGCACATATAAAGCTCTATCATTTTTGGGGGAGAAGGCAAACTGAGGTTCCTGTTAAATGTAAAGAACGACGAGACACACGGAAAGTGGCTGCTTTTATCCATCAGACAATTGCAATCAATCAATGAAACGACGGTGGCGATGATGACATCTAGGTAACGTACCTTTTCTACGTTAAATTCCAGCAATTGCTTTGAGAATATCCTTTTTAAAGACGATTCATTTTCTTTGGTACCTTTTTTCTTCATTTACTTTTCTACCTTTAAAGGTAGAAACTCATTTGATCAATCTTACTTGGAAAATTCCTTTTATTCCTTTTAGTTCGATTTTATTTTTGTTGGAATGACTTTTTCAATTCATCCTTAGAGGATAATATTCTTAGATGTAATGTATTCAGGAAAGGCCTGTCTGTATATGTAATCGAAGGTAAGTCATGTCTTATGCAGTGAAACTCATGCCTTTGGAGTTCAAAAATGCAATGAAATATGCATTATATCCTCACTACTAGAGAGTAATAATGCGAGATGATATCGATAGCCCAGCGAAGAATACAAATGGCATCTATGCTTCTAAAGAATTGACTCGTCACATCCAAGTCATCTTGGTTGTACAATGCAAGGATACGACCTAGCATGATCGAAAAAATTTTTAAGGATGCACACTTCACTTTTTCCAACTCAAGCACAAAAGAACCTTGAAGGATTCAACCGAATACAAAAGATACTCTCCTTTTCAGAACCTTTAATCTAATCGGCTTAAATTTGCAATTGCAACTTGAAAATTTTGATTATTTCAATTTCTTGGGAAAATATACAAGGAAATACGTCTCTCTTTTCATATACATATATCTGCATATTGATATCAGGCTCTAATAGAGACGGATCAAAATTACATGATTTCCCTGTCGTATTGATTTTCAATGTGAATTTAAAAAATAAATCCATTTTCCAAGTGAGTGCATGATTTCCCTTTTGAATTTAATTCAACCTTAATCGAAGGGATACAATTCTGTGAAAGAAATTAAATTTGATAAAAACAGGATTAGCAGGATTCATTTGATAAAATCATTTTTTGTCCTTGGAGAAGGGTAATATTGCTGCTTCTACGCAATTGTTGAAATTTGTACGAGTAGCACATGATTTTTGCCAAACATTACAATCAAGTTACATTACAATCAAGAATTTAGTCGAATTCGATCACGGATATTGGTATGTGATATGGAAGATATGAAACAAATCACTTGGGACAAGACAATGAGCTTTTATATAATGAGATGCTTTGTGGTCATTATGGATCACCACAGTTGAATCAATAATATCAGGGTTAAAATGAACTCAAAACAAAATGCTTAATTATTTAACGTTTGTATAAATATTATTTTAAGCAGATATAATTGAACAAACATGGACAGTAATTGTTTATGAGAATCTCCAACTAATATTTTGGGGATTAATGCATAAAAGATCTGTATGTAATGAGACCTGATTTGATTGATGACTTAGCCATCCTAATCACTAGTAATAAGATTAGTGATTATTGTTATCGAAAAATCCTTCATGGGATCATCATATTAAGTAAGGATAAAGAAATTAGTATTATCATTATCAACTTTGTCGATATATAAACGTATATCAACTTGTTTTGTATCATTGCACAGGATTATGTTGTTGATGACTGTTTGATGATTGTGTGATAGTTATAATTTGGTCTGGAAAGTTTTCTGTTTTAATGAACCTATGTTTTATGGAAAAAAATAATGAACAATTTGTACCTATTAACGTAGGTAACCGTAGGTATGATATTTAGGAGGGTGTACAACAATTTTAGGAAAAACTTTCCAAATTCCATTTCAAGAGTTTCCAGGAGTAATTTGTATCATGACATAAGAAAATATTTGTCAACTAAATGTATTGAAAACTTTCCTTGTATAAAATGTTCATGCATACAGTGAGCATGTATAATGTATAGTTAAATTCTAATCAATAGATAAATATACCTTGAATTAAGCTACTTGAATTTGAGCAAAAAGTTGTGATAAACACTCTTTCAAGATTAATTTGAAGGAATTTCTTGTAAATTATACGAGTTTAAGGAAAGTTTATCAACTATTTGGTATCAATTTAAAGCTAATAGAAGTTGTATGAGCTTAACATATCAGATTTGGGAGCATTTCATCATTGATAATGTCTATATTACGGGTTTTCTGATATTGTAATTTAGCTGTGTGCGTCACAAAATTCGTCACTGGTAATTCAACTTTATTTTTTAAGGTTCATCTCTAATCTAACACTAAGTGAAAGATGTCAGTATCCGTTGAGGACGATAACGTCTGTTACAAAAAGAAGTTTGATATTTGAATCAATTCTTTCTACGACGTCTTGAATAATAAACGTGGGTACTCTTAAACTTTCACCATACTATATATGTATACTAAACCATCATCAGATTTTATTAAATTTTGTGCTATTCCTTAAGAAAGCTGATGGAATTTCTCATGGAGTCCTGGCGAGCAATGTCAAGAGACACAAAACTTTATCGTCGGAATATCATGTGGAGGCTTGTTTTAATTTGATTGTAATTTAAATAATTATATATTTTTTCGTCGTCCTCTTTTACAGTTCTCTGTTGAACTGATTTTTCTTTATTGTAACAATATGCAAATATTTGTGTTTTCAAAGTTTATCTTTTTACTTGAAATGGAATATTTTTATCATATCCGTTTCATTGACATTAGATTGTATAAATTTCATTTATGTACTTTTGCTATTTGAATTACAAGGAATTCTTTTAAAAATTGTATTAAACTTTTATCTTATTCACATATACCTCAGTTTGTGTCGTATAATAGGAATTTTAAAATTGTGTTCACCGCTTTTGAAATTAATTTCCACCTAACTAAGTTTCATATCCAATATATTTAATATTATCAAGAACATATTTGATTGAAACGTAAAAATGGCACAAAAATCTGGCTTTATTACTTACTTTAACATTCAATGACCTTTCCGTGTTACCATGCCTTAAATGTTTTGCCTTTATCTTATCCGTTATCAGGTTTTGCAGAAGCAATTACGCTAATGAACATTTGTGATAGTAGGATTTGCAAATTAAGCAGAAACAATTTTATCCTTTAACCTGTTCTATTTTTTCAATTTGCTGTGGTCACCAGAGTTCATGCATTTGCATCGTGTTTTATTTAAATTATAAGCACAATTAGTGTATAATCGAAATATATACAACCAAAGCTTGTGAATTATGATAAAACCACACGAGAAAGAATAATAAGAACTTGAAAAGAAAATTAAATATTTTAATCCTTTACAAAGTTTTTCCTCCTGATAAAACGTACTTCAAGTGGAAAAGGCTGACTCTGAAATTTGTTTTATGGAAAAGGAAACTTTAATTGGAAAAATTTGCTTAAGTCGTTTTAGTTTCTATACAAAGTGCAGTAAACTGTCGCCCACTTCAGCAGCTTAAAATATGCAACAAAACAAGATAAAGAGAAAGAGAAAAGTTTAACACAAGAAAAAAAACAAAACAAGAAACGGAAAATAATATATATAAAGCGATAAAGAAAATTATCCACACGTTAAAGATGGCACCGGAAAAGTCATAGTAATGAAGTACCACGGACTCCGGAAGTAGGAAGGAAGTAGTAGCGGCTCGGCGGTTACCAACAGCCGGACAGTTGGGCGTTTGAATTTTAATTCGTGGATAAAAGTTTTTCATGAAAGTTTTCATAGTTTCATGAAGTTTTCAACAATCTGTTAGTAAAATATGTATGAAAATGAATTATCCTTTAAAATGGTCTGAATTCCAAAATGGGGGCGAGCCTTGATAAGAAAAAAAAATGGAATTTAGTAAAAACTTTTGCATGAAATAAATTCAATAGATAAAGTGTTTTGCATTTTTGTAAAGTGCTAGTTATTAACTGAACTGGATATGACATTCTATTAGCTTTTGGAATTTACACATTTAAAGGGAATAGGAATTGCAGAGTGGGAAAAGTTGAAACATGATGATCCCTTTGAAATACCTCTCACGTATTTTGGAGAAAGAAAATTTTCGGTTAGAGTCACAAAGACGTTGTTATATGTGTAGTGCGCATTTCAAAAATACTAGAATGTTTTAGTTTCATGTATTTAAGCTTCTCTAGTTTCGTATCCAACATGAGCGGAAAGTACGTACAGCCATTAACCCAGCTTGTAGCATGTTTAAATCTAAGTGTATTACAAGAGGAAAATCACTTACCTTTAGCTCTGTGAAAACTGTTTGGCTTAACAATAATAATGAGAAACATGTTTGCTAAAACCCGATACTTACTTAGTTAGTAGTTCGACCACCTGCTGCGTTCCCTAAAAATTTCTTTAAATCTTTCATGTAGCTCTTGATGTGAAAAGCCTTCTTTCGTGTTGTCGAAGTCTTCTTTCGGACAATTAAGCAGAAGTTATTTTATTCATTTCTGAAGAATCTACTTGTATACACAATTTAAGTGTATAAGACTATGTACATGATCTCAAATGTAAGGACCATCTTGATCCGTACCAGTTAAATGTGTATTTTATCTTGATTAGAATAGCTGACGTTGTTCAGTTTAAAAGGATTAGACTGAAATTTATTTCCTGCAAGGAATTGAGTTTGTGAAAGTCTACTCAACCAACATAAAACAAACTTACATACCAAAGGACTGACAACACTATCAAAATTTGGCGAAATTCATCACCTAAAACAAATTTCCGTAGAAGGACATGCTCCCATGAAACTATTAAATTGAAGGACCAAACAGACTTTAATTAGTTACACTCTCGAAAAGTATTCATGTAACGAGGTAAAAGGTCATTTACGTTCTAAACTTGTCCCTAAACTTACATTACGTTGGGGTTGGCTGGGGCTAAAAGTAGAGCATTTGAGTTTATGAAATTTGTTTTGAACCCACACCAACAAAATAAATACGTATTTACATCAACACAGTTGTACTGAAAAGTATGAAATTTCCAGTGCTATACTCTAGAGAAACATTTTATCCTCATTTTAAGGATGTCATGTCCGTTTCAGGACATTCTCGGTACGTTGTGAGTCGTGCTAATGCTTTATGTATTTTTGTAATTACATTGAGTTACCTGTCCTACACCAATTATACATATTTTTACATCGTGAGGTTTGTGTGAATCTTGTTAGTTTAGTCAGAACCGTGTCCTTCTTGTTTAGGATGCGAAAAGTTAATTTCTGAAATGTAATTTTATGGTTTTGTTCACTTCCTGTTCACGATGAGATTTATGTGATGTTAATAGACGTAATATCCGTGCATTTTCATTTTCACTTGCATTTATTCATCGTTTTCGCCTCACTTGGATAGATGACCAGGACTTTAAGTGACATCGTGTCGATGTAAGGAAACATATTCAGGGACATGAAAGAAGTTTTCACATAATCCGAAAAGTTTAAGGCACATTTGTGCTTTCACCTTTATTAAAGAGAAAATAAATTGAATCTAGTATACACAACTATATTCCTCATTTAAACTCTTTCCAAAGTTTCCTTACTAGCATGTGATATCTTTAAACAATTTTATAAAGCTTTTTGAGCAAAGTGGTTTGAGAGATAATGTCAAAAATTGCGTTATTGTTCTGACAATTTTTCAAATGATATTTTTACACTTGATAGCAGGCGTTAATGCGATTTTCCTGCTAAAGCAATTAGTATAGAATTCTTCTGTGTTCGTTGTCGGACCAAACTGATGTCGAAAATGTCTAGTTAATTCTAAAATTCTACCATTACTTCCTTATTTCCGCTCATTCCATTTTTCCCCTAACGAACGATTTCTTGTTCACAAAAGCGTGCTTTTTCGCATGGCTTGACCACGAGTCACATGCCTTTAATTTCAACTTTCAGTGTTAATCAAATCATCCCCAACAATTTGCTGGTCCCCAAAAGAAACACGTCTGGCTTCAAATTGTTCTTAATATAATAATTCGCCTTCAAAGACGTTTATTAAATATAGGGACAGAGTTTGAAACGTAGGTCCCAATTTTGGGATTCGTTTTTTTTAATTCTCAAGAATGAATTAGAGATAGCACGTGGTGGAAAATAAAGTGTAATTCGAATTAACTGTTTTATTTTAGCAGCAATAATCATTTGAAATACGGAGTAGAATTTTTATTTATTTGATGAAAGGACTCCTCTACCAGGAATTGTTCGTTAGTTTTCTGTCAATCAAAACCAAGACGAAAAGAATATAAGCATTACTTTGACCTCCTCCTGACTGTTATAAAATTTCAATTACTGCAAGTTTTGAATAACACCATGACTTATGAAATGGCAGCAAAGTTGGAAAGGGCACATCACTCCCAACTCAGAAACAGGACAATCGTGACATTACCAATGGAATTTGTTCAAGAATTTTTTCATAATTTGCATGAAATTGCGGTAAGGTTAAGCAAACACCGCAAACACTTGAATATCAGTCTTCCATTTTCTTTATTAAAACCTTATAAAATCCATTAGCATCTCCAATAAACGTCCCCTTGGGTGCGATAAGTTAATTTTTTCTTTCCAAGTGCTACAACCCTCAAGAAGAGTCGAATTGTTGGTTATGCCCCACATTGGACCAATTCTGATTCCTGATCCTTCGGTTTCGTCCCTATATACATTTTTCATTTACCAGGACTACCATTTGCCTCAGAGATTTTCCATTTTCCTTTTATTTCCTATTCACATTGCAATAATGCTCCCTTTATTCTAACAAAGTTTGAATAAAAAAATTAGGTAATGGCAAAAGACAAAAGTACATCTACAGAAAAAATTCAGACGAATGGAATCATCCCTTGAGAAAAAGAAATTCAAAAAACCTCTTCTTTGGAGCTTAAGAGGACACCCTTGTGAACGGCATATTGTCGTACGAAAGAAGGCCAACCGACGTTTTAATAACTCAACAGAGAACGGATATTTGACTTGAACTTTTACTATACACGAGACAAAAAGGACGCCTTAACATCTAAATTCTAATATGGCTCTGAACAAAAGACAGGACATGGAGTTGGAATTTGTGGCAGAGCATACAAGAAAAAAATCTTTATATCCTTGAGAAAGAAGAATCTCAGCTTAAGGAGGACGTGTCAAGTACTTCAGCCTCTTGGTACAGGTGCATGTGGACAGTGGGAAGGTCATTTTAGTTTAAGGCAAACCTCGTAACGTTTATATATTTATATGATAAGACCTTTAGTGTGCAGTATGTGACATCCTTTTGGAGGCAAAGAGCTTCTGTCTTAACGAAACGAACAAACTTCACCTCAAGTCACAGCCATAAAGTGGTGTCCTTAAGAATCACATCCTTAAGAAGTCTGCACAAAAATGACTTCTATTTGTAAGGATTTTTCGTAGAACCTATTTAAAGTTGATAGCCGTAAAATAAATTCCATCAAATATAATTTTGTGGTTTAATCAAGAACTAAGTAACTTCCATTTAATGAGACTTTTAATAGTGATAATAATAATTTATACATACGTTCTGTAAACATTGATCAGAACATATTATTGATTATTGAGCAATACGAATTGTTCATGATAAAGAAACAAAATTCTTACATGTCTCATGACAAGCTTGATAATATGTTGGAAGCACTTGGCTATTATGAGGTTGTAACAAAAAAGACGAAGCTTACACACCTGTTTTGTATGTTTAGCATTGATGTTGCTTAAAACAAAGTATAGTGAATGCTTTACCAGGTTTCAATAAAGAATAATTTTCCACTCATATGTTGTGAAAAAGTAAACCTGATATTGAGAGTGCACTCATAGTAAAATCCCAGAGGCATTGCCTTCATTTGTCGACAGCGATGTGAACAATATATGAAGTTTTTGTATTTATCAGACAATATTGGAATAAAATTTTAAAATCGTACTTCGTTGGAATGGATGTCCGTATACAGGCAGAATTGATTTCTATTTTAGATTTTAGCATAAAACATATTCATCCCACCTGGTTTCTACGTGCAAGTTACCTGTGATTGAGTGTTGGCATTCACAAAACAATATACCGTGAAATATTATTGAAACCCCATGGACCGTTAATAAAAATATACGCATACAATAATATGAGCACAGACAATCGACTATTCGAAATAACAAAAGCAGTAAATTAAAGTGAATTCAAATTTGCATCAGCTAAAAGCATAACAGACTATAAAACAATTCGATGCATTACAATAACCATTTTTGTTGCAATGTTGATACACTTGGATGCATCAAATTTAATATGAAATTTTTGTTATAAACAAGTGACAAACAAGTTTTCGTTACAGATTAAATGGAATATTTTGTTCATAGACATTGTGAATATATAAACAACAAGATATTTATTCTAACATATTCCCATTTCATGGATACAATATCACCTTACATATATGTATGTATGTGTATGCATTATCTACTTCTTTAGAAACATTTAGTCTCAACGCAGACACACAATGAGAAATTAAATGCCTGCAATGCAAATTTTGAAGGTGTTCTGCATTAGGTTTATCAAATACGTCTAGCCACTAAATTTTCCAAACAGATTAAATGAAATCTAAATGTCCATTTTTCCACATATTATTGGGTTGAATGCCTTCAAGATAATCAGAAAACCTACCATATTCGATACCAATAACACCCTTCAGGACAGCCCCAAGTTCATTTCCACTGTGAAATTATCTTTCACGTCTATCTGTCAGAATGTCTGTTCCCATATTATACAAATACGTACATGATATGTGATTTTAATTTCATAAACAGTCGGGATTTGAATGATATTTGAATGCTCTAGGGTGATTCAGTATTAAATTACAGAAAATATTAGATACTAAGAATAGTAACAGTGCTATCAAACAATCGATAAATTGTTATCAAAAACCGGAAATTATGTCTATCAACGCTCAGATCAGTTTCATATAATGTTGCTACATGATTATGTTTTAACTAATGATTCAAAGTTAATTAGCCTCACCAATATGCTTCACTCGTTAACATATGTTTCCGTGCTGTAGAATATGGCAGAAAATTATCTGATTTTCTGACAAGATAAACAAACCCGTACGTACCTCCGCGTATAAGTCCATCAGTGCATATATATATATGGTGTATACATGCACACGGAAAAAGTTCAGGTTCTCTAAAGACTTTATTTGTTAAAACGATTTGAATCAAAGATATCCTTTCAGAGGATCGTTAGATCGTTTCCTAAAGTTTATATAATTCAAGGTAAACGATGACATTTCTGCTCGATTTTGAAGAAAAGTTTTAAAAAATAGTCTTCACTTGAAAATAGTTCAGTGTACCGTACCTATAGGTGAGGATGAAACGTAGAAGAAATTAAGGAATGCAGCATACACAAAGTAGTTACCTGCGAAGGTATATGTTTGTAGTAGAACTCTCTGATTTCTGTTAAAGACTCTAAAATATGCAAATTAAATTATAAACGATTTTTTATCCCTTTTACCGCATTTGAACTCGTTACGAGATGTTCTTCACTGGATTAGAGTATATATCCAACATGGTTTCATAAAACGTTGATGAGTGTATGTTGGAAGAAAGTCATTATCCACAGGTAAGGACTTCTGCTTAACTCAAAGGACTGTTGAGGCATATCGACTTAATTACAAGAGTGAATCACTTGTTTTGCCACTGCAATATGAAGCTATCAAGAAACGAACGGGGGTAGATTACACATTTTAATCTTCAACAATCAGGATACTCTGTATTCTGGCATGTGTTTGTTTGGTAACTTTCACAACTCTTTGAATATGAAATTTTTCTTACTTTACGACGAGTACATAATTCGCATTATTAAAAAAGTTCCAAACTTTGAATCAATATTTTCACGTGTTTGTGTTTCTTATCCTTGGCATGAGTTTGCAAACATCCTTAAAAATAATAAGTATGTATATATGCTAGCAGATTACTTCAAGTCTAAGTAAAGTTGTTGAAAAATCCTTTGTGGTTATCAAGTAGCTAAAAGTTTAATAATGGAGTCGAAGCTTGAAATTTAGATATTCTTTTACAACATTCCAAGAGGCATTCGGGTTGGAAGAGAGGTTAATGATTTATACTGTTTATTCAGTTCTATACAACATCATTTGAAACTTAGACATTCTATAACCTGTTGCGATGTTAAAGTACTCATTCTGATGAAAGGTACATAGGCTAAAGTGTTGGCTGGAAAGTTAGGACTATTTGAACGGAACATTGGATGAAGTTCGTTTTGTAGCTTTTAAACTTCTTAAAAGTTTTAGCATGAAGTTGTTTTCTTTCAGCTATGAGCCATTAGAAGTTTCTTTCATATATGACGTGAATACGAATACAAATAGCAATATTGATTAGCATCAAAGTTAAAGAGATAAGAGTATTGAATTTGCAGATGAAACATTTGAAAGTATACTGGCAACCGTATTACACATTAACATGTAACTTTTGCAAATTATGTAAATGAAGAAAATTTCAAGAGAACTTGCAAAACCAAAATTGCGTTGGTGGTTTAAGAATTTCGAAAATTCTCAAGAACAAAATTGGAAAAACGTGAGAGTGAGTTATGTATGTGAACGTGGAATTAACATAACTTTGTACAAGTGTAACAGGAAGATTATCCTTGGCTAGAAAAAACCTTTCAATTATCAAAGAAGACAACCCAATTTCTCAATACCACCAATGTTGGGAACATATGTCCTTAAAAGCCTTTTAACAGGATCTGAGAAGTTGTTCAATGGTGAGGGTGTATTGAAGAGATCAACGTTCGAAAATGAATTTTAATTTGAACTTTTTGCAAAATGAAGGGTGAGTGTGGTGGAAATTCCCTTAGCATTTATGCGATTAACTTAAAGCGAAATCGAACTCAAATAATTTTAAGTACTTATACATTCTACGTGACTTGAATGTGTATTGCCCTGTTAACGTGCCGGGTTCACTTTACATGATTTTTACGACTGGAAATCAAGAGAAAAAAAAACAGAATATATTATGAAAGCAACTGAGACGCTATTTTGAAGATGGGCACATTTAAAAGACACCTACAATTTCATTGAAAGTAATAAACGAATTACCTTGTCTCACCTTATTTCGTTGTTACAGAAAATGATCGTAAAATCTGCAGATCGCATCTGTTTTAAGGAAAATTTTTGCCTTTTGGGAATTGTTTTTCTAAGGTTTCATCCTGTTTCCAATGTCAATTTCCAGGTTTAACTTTCAGTTTTATCAACCAAGATATACAGGATTGTTAGTTATTGAGGGAAATTCTCAACCCATTCTTGAATCTAATCTTGTTTCAATGCCATAAAATGAATTTTCATCTGGAATACAAAACGATACAATGACATCAGGGACAATGATACAGTCCCCTTTCCCGACTTTAGCACAATTAGCTTTCATGAACATTAGAAAAGAATGGAACATTGCGTTTTATGGTCGATTAGCGCTTAAAGTCCTATTCGTATCTGGCAGATATTAAGTTCATTTCAGTTAATTATTAAGACGATTTAATGCATTATAAAACATGCTGAATACTCATACTGTTCAAGAGATACAAGCTCAATGCCTGCCTTCAGTTACTACAGGATTCCCTCTTCTAAAGAAGTCCTTATCACTTAATTGTGCATTGGGGATATGTCTTAACATCATTTCAACGTAAATGGTATTGATGAGATGTACACAAAACAGAGATGGTACTTACTGGTAAGGGTACTTTCTTTTAACTCCAGCCAGGATTCTTGCATATGGAGTTACCCTAGAATACGTTCATGAGGCATAAACCTGCAATAAGTTCTACAAAAACATTTCAGCATTAAAATAAATTTTACATAATGATGTACTAATTAAGAACATTATGTGACAAGTAAATACAGAAGGGAGATTTTATCAAAAGCTTCTTTTATTTTTGGATTATATTATACCATTTTGCGAGACAATGACCTTTTCATGAAAATTCGCAAATGAACAAGAAATTTTCTTTGAGTGACAGAAGGTTTTGATGGGTTAAAATTTAATATCAGTTTGCTTTCATTATTTCATATGTAGAATGCACAGAACATCGGGTGTATTTGTCCTGTTTTTATTTTGATATCATATCCCACTTATCCCGTAATATCGAAAACAGGAACAAGCGTTCGTTCAAATTGAATTTTCAAAATTAAATTTTTATTTTTTAATGTATTTTAATTACCTCAAAAATTTTTAATTACCCACACAGACTCAAAGAGGATATTAAAATAACCTAAAACACACACACAGAAAAAATTTTTTTGTGTATTCAATGCAATAAATTATGCTTCATTCGAGCTGTGAGAGGAAATGAATGTTTCAATTTTTTAAACTAAAATAATATTAACCTAATTGATACCAACGCGAAAAAAACTAATTAACATTAAGGGTTGAAAAAGGTTTGAACGACTTGTATGAAGAAACCAAAGTGTCGAATAAAGGCAAATGTATGTATACGAAGTCGTTAGGGAATATTTTAAAATCCTTATAGAAGAGAAACATTCAGTTCTGTGGATTGTGATATTTTCAAAGATTTGTTCAAAAATTTTGGTTTCCATACAACTGTCATTTGTGTCACGGATAATTTTTATTAAAATGTTCGTAATAGTAAATAGTTTAACAAGTGTCAATATTCTTAATTCTTCCATAAAGGGTAACACATGTATAGAATTTTGTTCTTTAAAGTAAAGTCACATAAAATCAGAATGTATTTGCCATATACCAGCATGGGATGAAGTTAAACAACGTAATTTCTGGCGAAATTTAAGGGAAAATTTAAATTATTCTTAAACCCTGTTTCATAAGTTAGTGTAAAGTTTCTTCCAGGATTTCAGAAAGTTGGAATAATTGAAACAAAGCAACATAGCTGAGGGTAAGCGATTAAACATAATGTAGCTAAAGAGTCTTAACCTAAACGACTTTTGAAATGGAAAAGGTTCTGAGGGTCTAGAATCCTCACCAAATTTGATTGGTGAAGTAAAGCTTAAATTATTTTGTGTTTCCGTTTTAACACTCTCATACCAAGTTAGAAGTTGTTAACTATAGGGCGTAATAATTCTGAGGCGGGTATTCTTCAATGATGTTTGGCCAGTTAAAAAGTTTTCCAAAAAGGAAACTTCTCCAAGTAGTACTAACCTCATTTGTAATATTTGGCATCTGTGCTTCCAGTTGGTTCAATCAAATTGTTAATTAATTAGGAAATGCCCGCTAGAACTTAACATTCAGGAAACATTATTATTTCTTGTCAGCCAACAAAATCAGCCAACAAGTTTCTTGAAATCCAAAAATCCTGTAGGGTTTGGTCTTTGGGGCTAATATAATTATTAAAATTTCATTGTAGATGGGGGAAAAAGTTCGAATTCGATCTAGGTTTGGTATGCTTCAATAAATATCTTTGGAGCAATTTAATAATCAAATGTTGAACAGTCTTTCTTCAATTATCCTTCAAGGACTTTCTGGATTTAAATAGATTCAATTCATCCCTTGTGCTTATCGAATTACGAAAGTTAATCGATCGCAAAAATATTAAATAATGATGTTCGTTAGGAGATATTTTTAAAAATAAGAAAAAAAAAAATTTAATTACAAATAAATTGATGAGGACCAGGAGTCACCAGGTTTGTTTATTATATTGAAAGCTTTGCTAAAATTGCGAGGGTAAGTCACTTAGGGTATTGGAAAGATTTGCAGCTTTCCGGCATTAATTTTTCCATACAAGAGGCTTTTTCGTTTTTCTTAATGTTCCATTGTAGGTTTAAGTCGTTTTCACTTATTTTTATTGAATTATTTTCTTAATGGAATGGGAAAAGGAATCAAGAAATTCTTACCAAGGACTCGCAATTATTTCTCTCCATGAATAATACAGATAACGTAAAAGCCTAAAGGTTGTTGTTTTTTATTTGTTTAATTTTCACAGTTTTGTCATCAATTTTTCCATCCCTCGTTAATGGATTATTCACTGACCTTTTCCATGTTCTATTCTTACAAACTGGTCGTTACTCATTTGAATGTTATCATTTGATTTTCTATCTCGTATCTTAACTAAGAGTTTACTCTAGAGCAAGATTCTCAAGACATAAGCTTCATCAAGTACTGTGAAACTTTTATCAAGTATTGCAAAATGTTAATTTGTGGGCTGGTGGGCAGTAAAACATCTGGTTAAGGTTAAAGCACTTATAATTTGTCGTTTAGATAACAGATGGGGTTTAAGATTTCTTTTCAGGACATAATAAGAACTATTTTTGAATTAATTCCTGTTTGATTGCAACTCATTTTACTTGGTTCGCAGTAAGGATAAGCCATAACAAAGAGCGCTGCTTTAGTAATGAAAGAATATCATAAACTTCTACATTACCAATTGAATATCCTTTTCATAATTTAAACTATTACGTGTGCCATAGATGTACATATGTACATACTTTGAGTACATCTAAAAAGTACTGTCTGTTGAATTTTCACTTCTCGTATAACGGCAAAGCTTTATGCTTCCATAAACCTTACAATAAATTTCAATTTCCAGTGACTCTTGTTTAAATTTTTATATAAAAGAATAAATTTTGTATAATGTTGGAAGGTAAAGGACTGTAAAGTAAGTAAAAAGGAAAATGTGAAAGTTTAGGTAACGGTAGAGACATAATCTTAACATGAAACGAGCATTATCCATTAGCTTATGAGCTAGTAAAGGAAGCCATCAGCATCATGTCCTGGCACGTACATCTGATTTTTACTCGAAGAAAATAATGTCCACATTTTCGGAGGAAAACGACTTATTAAATAGTAGTCATCACTTGAATGCCAAATTCAACTTTATAACACCTGCTACAAATATATACCTGAATTTGTAGCACTTCAAGATAAAGTAGAAATTTCAAATGTAGATGAAAAGCTTTTTGCATGCGTTTTAGTTGAAGTTGATGCCACGGACGTTATTTTGAGTAAAAATACATGCATACCTACACATATAGGTATATGATCTGGACGTTGTACACGTTCTCCAACAACATCTGCACATTCAATGAAACCTAAATGATTATTATCTGCAATTTGCTGAAAATAATGAAACCAGTAAATGAAGAGGACGAAGGATTCCGAAAAGGACTTGGTGGTAAAAATCGGATTGTTGGTTTATTCATGATATCAGTGTAAATCTGTAGAGGTATGAGATGAAGAAAAAAAAAGTTAAAGCTTACCAAGTTAGACGGTGAGTTCTAGTTGAAATAACTTCTGTAGTGAAATGTAGAGTTTCCTGGTATATATACCCAAAGTTTATAAAGAAAATTTATTTATTTAAGAACCGACAAAATCGCAAATTAGAAAAAAACAGTGTACAAAGGCAACAACTAGCAAGAAGGAAGCACAAACACAAAGGATGTGATAGCTCAACGCTAAAGATATACGAAATAAGTACTAAAGCATCAGTACTTTGGTCTGAATAAAACTCTCAACGAGAGCCGGAAATTGGGAGGACATTAAGACTAAGAAGGATAATGTTTTCCATCATGGCTACCACAATAAACCTAATTCGCACTCCATGACAGGATTTATCGCAGACAGCACGTTAAAATCTCGTCTGTAAAGTGAGACTAACTAGTGGAACTAACATCAACGGATAGAGAGCTCTTCCTGCTATTAGCAAGCCGTCTGTCTTTGTGTCTTCATGTGTGTATTTGTATTTGTGTGCCGGTAATTTATTTACTTTTTACACGCTTTCCATTTGTTATCTCACAGTGATATACATTTTTACAATGACCTTTTTGTGCATTAAAGCATGTGTACTGGGAAAAGGATCTTGAAACAATTTGATTTATTTAAGTTATTCACCTTGTGCTCTTGTATAAAAATGTGTAAGTAGGTATGTATGACTGATATTTCTAACGAGAATGTTCAATTTTTCTTCCTTTCATCTTTAGAAGAATCTCTTGGTCGAAAAATCGAATCGAATCTTTTCCATTCATTGATGCAGAATTCAGAGTTTAATGCATTCAAAAGATCAATGTAAAATATGAAGCAACAAGATGCAGAATGTTTGTCAAAAACCTGACATACGTGAGGTTATGTTTCACGTAATTTACAATAGAATGTAGCTTAGGGATTTGTATTCAATTGGTATGTCCTAAATTTTATTTTATTTTCCCCCAGATAAATGATTTTATCAAATCGGCAGAACTATACCGATAAATTATTTCCATCAAAATGTTCAACATTGGACCGTCCTGAATCGTTAGGAATGAAGAATATCCCCAACGTATCCTAGAATATAGAGAACTAAAGTTGAAGGAAACCCGCAGAAGGATGAACGCATGAAAACAGCTACTTCAGCTGAATGTGATTTAATAACGAAAAAGCTGAAAAACACAAGCGGAACAAACGTTTGTCACGAGGAAAATTTATCGATAGCAGTTGTGCATCCCTCAGGGGATGTGAGAGAGGAAAATCTGAAAAATCCTGGAAAAACCTGAAAAACCTGTAGTTTGAAAGACTACAAAGTTTCACGGTATTGTCCTTTTGAAATCCCAAAAAGGCAGGTTTACAGGAAGACAAAATGAAATTGCACTCAGGAAGAGAAATGGACATACAACAAAAACGATGGACGATTTACCGCTTAAAAAAGAAAATTTCAAAACCTTCTATGCTACAAAAGTCAGTCAATTGGGGATGGAACAATCTCTTCAATGCATTTTTGTGTCATTGAATTTTCTACAGAATAGATCCAACACCAATACGTTGTCATATATCCTGAGCGCATCCCTACTAACCGGTAGCGGTTCAAACGATCCTTGATTTTTCCTACCGATTTCGTATTGATTTTCTATTTGAATTGATAAATCAATTCAGTTTCGCAGGATTTATGAAACCATATCCGACTGAAAATCCCTTGTAGGTACCACAAGAACAATGCAATTTTTATCCTGTGGCTTAGAATTGATTTAAATTATGTTAGCGTACGGGTCTGTCTGTCCAAGTCAATTAAAACTTTATACACGATTTGATATATCTCTTCGTCCTTCTAAGAATAAATTTCGCTTATACTCAAATATATCGAAACTTAAAGGATCAATGTCATAAGGATTATCCGTAATCTTTGTCGAATATGGAATTTAATACGACAATAAATAACCATGCACAAGCATTCTGGTATTTCCTTGTTGAAATTTTAAGTGGACATGGTACTTCGAGTTATTGGAATTAATCCTGAGCTTCGATACATTCACGAAATTCCATAGAAGGCATTACAAATCATGTAAGGGTATGATAACCGTATATTTTCTAAGAAATTCCATTAAGAACGAAAATACACCTGAAGTGTGTGAGTGATATATAATAAGATCCAGGTGTCAAGGAAACATGGATGGCTTCTAGATTCAAGATATGTTATCTTGATACCTCATTGATGATACTTACTATTATGAGAAAGAAGTTTTGGAAAAAGTAAAAATTCTTGGAAAGACCTTATAAAAATAAAGCTTTCAATACTAGTACTTAAGTTGCTATCTACGATTTATTTCTGTAAAAAACCTGAATTCCCATGAATCGTAAGGATGTAATTTGAAAATTGAGTTGATTTTTAAAGCAGATTCTTGATACAAATGTTGATTAAACCAACCAAACTGGATATTTTTGTTGAAATTACTTCGAACGGCTCTTGATGGATTGAATTTCAAGAAGAGATTTTTTCCATTATTTTGATATCCACATTTCTAAAATAGTAGTATTAAATTTACAAATCAAATGAAACCCAAAAATCAAATTTCTTCCTTCAATATTCGAATGATTTTATTTTCTAAAAGTGAAAAATTTTCAAGACAACCCACCCATGCCAATAAAACTAATTCAGTTATTTGCAATTTGAGCTGAAAACCCTTTTTGTATTGGCACTGTCAGATGGAGAACCTTCAAAGTCTTAAAGTTAGCCATTTTGTACTCTAAAGTGCATTGAGTGTGAGAAGGTTTTTCTCAATTTTCCAGGAATCAAAGAAATTAGATCAGATTATTATTTTATGCCTTTTCTTCGTTTTTCATACCTTTTACAGATAAAAACTGAAGGTGACTGACATCAATATTCCCATCACTTACCAAAAAGTTTCAATGAAATGAGAAAACCTATGAAAAGGTGCCAAAAATGATTTATGATTGGCTTGATTTGATTTCTAAGCTTTTACTGAGATTTCGTTTTTCTTACTATTGGATATGAATAAGTAGCACGTGATATTACTTCAAGCAATAATGTCATTACATATATCTACAGTAAGTTAATCTTAAATGTTAACAAAAGTTTAACTTTAAAATACAGTTGTCGTGTTCTTTTTATCTATAAATACATATATATATCATTTTGTATTTTATAGGATATGCTTAGTATTTGTATAGCAAAAATTTCCAGCTGACTTATATCTGGATAAAAACGTGGTTACCCAAAAAAAATTCGTTTTAACTTGATCCAAACTTGTTTGATTTTTTTCATACCATAGCAGTGTTGAAAAACGTCTGTGGGCTTAGTTTTATTTCAGGTTTAGTTAGGTTTTCAACTCAGTTTACAGAACAAAGTTATATCCATTGAAGGATTTAACGTTTTATGAATATTTCTACGGGTTAGTGAACTTTTTGGTATATTCTGTGGACACCATGATGTCCATCGTCTGGTAACAGGAAGAGAATATCAGCAACATGGGAAAAAATTCATTTTAAAATAGTTTTGTGTATGAACTCGTGAAAAACCTTATGCATGACTTATTTGTATTTGAAGACAATATACTATGTATGTGCACATTCAAGTTGAATACAAATGAAATAAAGTTATGGTTTAAGACCAGAAGGTGCAACAGCTTTAAGAATGACTTGAAGCACAATCTGTTATTATAACAATATCCAAACACTGCTTAGCTAAACATGACAAGAAATTTTCCCGAAAAACGATGTTAATTAACAAGTCTAAGTATCGGGGAAATTTAAAGTTTTACTAAACAGGGTTAGAAACAAGGAGAAAGTAAATCTCTTTAGCAGATTCCGTATTTCAATCCACATTAATGAATTGAAATTGCAAAGTCCTAAATAAATTCAAACGCAATAATCCAAACCAAACAAGTTCCAAGCATCCAATCTTTTAGATTATGCTTTTATGCTTCTTTTAAACTTTCACATTGGTTAAGATAGCCCATTTTACAGGACGAGGGTAACTTGCAACGAACAAAAGGATTTATCTTCTGTGATCCCGGTGAAATAAATATTTAAATGCAGATGTAAGAAAACTAACTACCATGAAAGCGTTGCTAACTTTCATCTGGTAACCTATAAGCTATAAGCTTGTGTGTACCACAAAACATCCTGAACATTCTGAACAGATATACGATACATAAAATAGACGAATGTACATATATTGTAGTGAAAGAAACTTCCAAAAAGGACTCGTTCTTCTTCTTCTGTACAAATTTGTGGTTAAAACTTTAACATGTAGACACCATATCAAGGATAAGTGTTAAACTCTCGGCTCCCTTTTTCATGTTTCAACTTTTCGTTCTGTTATCCTTCTTTTATGTTACAAGCCAGCTTTACGTCTGTAAGACGGTGGAATACTTTAAGTGAGTTTCAAATCCAAAAGGACATTACTTTTGTATGAGTTGCGGTGCAGAGCGTGTGAATGCCGTCATCCTCATTCGACTGTGAGTGTAAGTTTAAATTGTTTGTGATTTGCCTTTGAAACATTTGCCTTGACGGTATATTTTGAAAAAGAATTTTTGCGTAATGAGCACAATAATATAATTTCATTTTTTGTAATTTTCACATGAAAGCTTTGTAAGTAAAATAGTTTTTTTGTGCTTCTATATCATACAATATTTAGGTATGTCATGGAATATTAAACATACAAATCTTGTTGAAAAATCAGACAATTGTGTTGCAAATTAAATATTCACGACATTTTCGAGAAATTAAGTCTAGACAGAAAGTATTCAGCTCAGATATGACATGTTTGCATGACACATTTAAATGCATCCTTTAATGTAACCGTCACGTTTTCAGTGGAAAATGTGTCACTTGCATCAACGTGACATTACACGGATAATGTCACTCTTCCAACTCGTCATGTTGATTTATGTTTAGCAGATAATTATCAAATTTTTGTAAGTAAAGCACATGATAAAGAATAATTTAGTTGGAAGTTTATTAGACTTAAGGAATTTCTTGAATTTAATGTTAAAGAGAAGTGTTTTAAAAATTAATAAGAAATGATATTTGCAATGTATCATACAGTACTCACAGTGAATTTTCTAACTAGAAGCTAGGTCAAATATATTCTCAAAGTGTCATGAAGTTGTCATCCAATGAACTCCACATGTCACGATGTCATATGAAAGAAACAAATTTTGCTGTTAGATTTATATCATGTTACTAACACTGACATGAACGAGTGCTGTTTTATTATTTAATTTCTTGATAAAAGCAACAATTTGTCAATCGATTTATTCACTTTATCATTCTAGGATGTCATAACTTGTTGGCTAAAGCAATTTATCAATTCATCACTTGCGATGTTCAATCAATGATTCAGTAATTTATCCTTCATTACTCAAAAGTACCATCATTTTTGTGAGATATTAACGATTATTGAAGTTTGCACAGTAAGTTATGTCGGATGTATAGCTGAGTCGTTAACGTTACGAATAGAAATTTAACAAAATTAATGAAAATCAAACAAGAGTCTTTTCGTTTCTGGATATCATCACCAAATTCTTGGAGCTTTCAAACTATAGAAGTGGAAGAAAAATCAATGCTAGACACTTAATCAATTGCCAACAGTTGTCCTTTTTCTGAACGGAAGTTTCATGTTAAGTGTATTGGGACTCTTTTTCCAGGATGTTACACTCAAGTTGACATAGTGGAATCGTAAAGCAAAGTGATTAGAAGCATTCAGTGAGTCAGGACATGTGTTTGCTAGTATTGAGCTTTGTTCAGGATAACATTTTTTTTTCTGTGTGACAATCGTTAAAAGTCGAGTAAAAGGCTAAAGGGGGCTATAACAAACTCAAACGATACCGATGAGACACATTTGAACAAACCTATATGAACTTCTGGTGTTGGGATAAAAGGAATACAGGAAATATGTGAGTTAGCTTGTCCAAAGCTTAGAAGTCCAACAAATGAACACTCTAAAGGCTTTGCTGGGATTGCGATAATTTATAGTGGAACTGACTTTTAAGGACACGCCAAGTATTGGCTGACATTTTTTATGTTTGTATGTTAGAGTCACGTAAATGCATCGTTTTTCAGCCCCATTCCTTACGCACAAAAAGTTTTATACCTTTGTGTCGTGAAACTAGAAAGAGATGATTTTCTAAACATCACAATCCTCAATATAAAGTTTCTTACGGTAAGGTTTCCATCAAATTTAGGTGACATTACTCCTCAACAAGTTATACATAAAGTTTCATAAAACCGAGGATTATCTTCATTTATTCTTACGAATGATTTATGCCTTTCATGCAGCAAAGAAAACTTTTCGTGAAAAGATCGATATTTGACTTGGATTTGATAGACATTTTACAGGAAAACTAAAAGAAGAAGAAAAATTATATTGAAATCACGAGAGTTTGTCATAAAAATCGAAAGGTAGTAAATGTTATTGTTCTGGCAAATTGGTTGCCGGTTGATATTATCAGAAATCTGTAAATTCGGTACACGAGCATCGAATTCGACAGACATTTTAAAGAGTTGCTATACATTTATCAGATTATCAAAATTCTGTAAGGAAGTTTTTGTTCAATTCTTCAGTGATTATCCGGAGAAGAAGAAGTTTTTATGCTGAACCATGTATCTTCTCCAAAAACGTTCAGTGATTATGATGAAGGAAGAATGAAAATGTGAAGGAACTAAATGCTATTCAAGGACATAACAGGATAAAATTCGAGAAGTTCATGAAGCATCGATGGTAAAGAAGTTTTGAACTGAACACAGTGGCAGTATGCATTTAAAATGAAATTTTCTACGTTGAATTAATTAAAAGTCTGAATCGCAAACTTAAGGGAAGAAAATATTACAAAGAAAGGACAAAAATTCACTGCCACCTGACGGTTGAGATTTTAATTAAATATTCACCGGTGTTGTCAACACAAGAATACTAGTATATATTTTTATGTTTATCCATTTATTCGAATAATACAAGGATAGCTTACGCAGAGAACTAGGAATGGTGGATGGAAAATCGTGGATCAAGGATCATGAAACCCCTAATGCTAAAATAAGTTTTTCGCTGAGAGCTGAAATAAATAATTCAAGGATCTCATTCTCCACTCAACTTTGTAATTGTTTAATTAGCACCTTCAGGTAAGCCAGAGATTCACCCTAATTGGAAGGATTGACAAAAACCTTCAACAGATTTGCGTCTTAAAACTTTCATCCTACACACCATTGCAGACGTGCTAGGAACTTTTTTGATAGCCTAACTAAAAATACACAAATATGATTTTATTAAGGTCTAAGATTTGAAGATTTCCTTTCTTAGAAATAATTTTTCCTTTTTCCTGAATTTTTATTCGCTCTGTCGAACATTTCTCATCCAATGGGCTTCATTAAGGACGTGACAGCCAACCCATTACAAATTAGAAGGATTTAATTTCTTACTTTCGTCCATCTGTGAAGTTTAACGGTAGCCTATTACTTTTGAAAGGGACAATTTGTTCATTAAAAATTGTTAGTATTCGAGACACGTCCCTGTTTCCGGTGCAATGTTCCCGGAATAAATTCAAGCGAGAAAAAGGCATTCCTATGAAGAGTCAACCGGGAATTATATTAAAAATTCAAGAATGTTGTCGTGTCATGGACAAAGTGTTGATCTTGGGTTAAAAATTAATTGAATCTGAGAATTAATTTTTCAACGAACATCTTGGAAAGTCTAATTTTCACAAAATGATTCTTAATAGCTAATGTTCGTTCAAGTCCTGCTGTTTCCTTAAGTTGAGAAGAAGGTTCTTCCTGATTCAGGAAAGAGATGGTAATCATGCTTCAATGATTTTTTATAAGACGTGCTATGGACTGAAATTTTTTTGTGATGTGTTACATAGAGATGAAATGGAGAATTTTATTTTTATTGTATCGAAAATAGCTCATTCCTTCATATCACATTAACTGTTCGAAAACGATAAATAATTGTCCTCTTTAAAAATGTTTACATATTTAAAAATTTTATTTTTTACATGTCATTTACCACAGAGGCAAATATATCTGATAAGTACTACACATAGACGGGAATTAAAGGAGTGATATAGTTAAACGTATAAAGGGATTTGTTTTGAATGTTATTCGATTTCATGCAATGGTACATGTATAAAAGGAAGACTTGAATAATCGTACAAGGAAATGAAGTTGATAGCAGCAACCACCACCTCATTTGGGGATTTTAATCAACAATAAAGGTATCATCTCCCAGTAGATTTCTAGAAATTCCATTAAAAACTGTGAAAAGAGAACTTAACGAAAATGGAAAAGCGATAAGAAACTCCTTGAAGTCTGAAAGTCTGTAGTTCTCATTATCAGTTTATGGTTTGTTTTTTTGTAAAGGCAAAATAGTTAGTAATTAATTTTCAGACACTCTAAAACAACCAAATCTAAAGCAGAACAGTAAACTGTTTTTCGGAAAATTAATTCTCAGCAATGAATTATCACAAAATTCACAGGTCAAACAAACTTGTGGAAAATTTGAAACGCTTGTCTTACAAAATGAAATTTTCATCGTAATTTTCCACATTTTCTATTTCACTTCAGTGCAATTTCAGTCACGTTTTGAAATAAGAATGATTTCACTACCATTCCGTACAAGGTTTGCTTCTTAAATAAAGTAGGTTTTCTTTGCGGGATTTTCCAACAGGAATTAGCGTTTTCTACTGTTGTTGATACGAACAAATTTCAAACTCACACCAACACAATTTGACAACATTTCCAGTCGTTTCTAGTTACACTATAATTCATTTTGTTTTACTTCAAGTCAACGTGCTCAACCATGAACTCATACCATAAAACTATGAAATACAGGAAATGCATTCTGCACTGTAGTAACGTGATCGCATTTGGTCTCGAATTCTAATATACAATTGTACACGTATGAGTTTTATATTTAACTATGAACTAGGAGTTATGACCTTTGGAAGAGTAAAGGCAAGTATGAATTCGTTATAAATTTCTAAGATTTCAGGGATAATTGGGTCGTGGTCCTCTATGAAGCAGTTAAATTAACAAAGTCCTCGTTCTAAGGAGCAGTAACAGATGGAATGAGTATTGCCGGGGGCAGTTTGAAGCAACGAACGAGGTGGCAATTAGCTTCTATGCTCCACAACACGACAATTACTTAGAGATGTACATTCTTGAAGGAACTTTATCGGGTTGTAGGAACGAATACAGAAATGAACCTAATATCCGGTTAATTAAGTTTGGAAATGAAATTCGAACGCCAAAATAAACTTTGAGTAAACAATTTTGAGACATCGAGGCAGCTTTTACCTCTTTCGTATGAAACAGAATTCATTTCGTGGGTGGTTCCTGCCAGCACAAAATCGCCAAAGTGGATAAACGAGATAATATCTCATTTGAATGTTTAAATTAATTATCTCAGCTGCAAATGAAAATTTTCTTCTAGTTTAAAGATGGAAAGCATTCGCTAATGACGACAGGGCACTTGGTCCAGAGCCAGAGAATACATACAGAACAACTGGAGTCTTTCAAAGCGAACCCAAAAGGATTATAGTCGTTAAATGAAGGAAGTTGAGTTGTGTCAGTGCGAGTGAGATATAATCCAATAAAAATTCAAAGCTTTCTTCAAGGAATCGCCCGCTGATGAATTTTAAATTTTCCTCAAAGTTCCATGGATGAATTAGAATGAGGCAAACAAATCTTTAGAAGATCGTAAATGCTCAAAAACTGGATAAATACTTCCTGAATACATAAGTCATATTCCACAGGGACAAGCTTGTTTAAATTTTATTTGAATCTATAACAAATACTGCTTTTATTCGGTTAAAGATTTACTGTGGACAAAGTTACAAAGTTACAGAAATAATTTTATGCTGAAAAATTCTTGAAAGTTGCATATTTTTAAAGTTAGACTTTTGAGGCACATCAGCTTTGGGAACTGTTTCATCTGGAGGGATAGTTAATATGATTTAGTTCATTGTTTGTTCTTAAACATTTTTTATAACAATTTGTTTGTTTTCATATCCGTGATGCAAACGATAGTTGTAACGATATTGAATTTCCAGTGAATTCAATTTGTACAGCAACATTGAATATCTTAAGATACTTTTCCCAAAGCACATATGCTTCTTAGTAAAGTAATAATCTTAGTAAAGTTTTCCATCTTTACCATACAACACAACGCAGGAGGAAGGAATCTGAGGAGAAAATTAATCTTTCCTGAGACTTTAATAGGATATTGTAAAGCCAAATTAACAAATTATGTTCAGGTTATTAATACGTTTTATCGTTAAACATATTAACTGCAATTATCCACATCATGCTCCGTGATAGACGCCATATAACGAATAATTCTGTTATTTAAGGAAACTTGAGATGAGTAAATTATAAAATCTTTCTCAAAATATTTAATTACACTCATTTATCACAGGCGGAAGGCCGAAGGTTGTGTAATATACACACCATCCTAGTATCGATTACATAAAACCCAATTTCTAGGAAATTTCTAATTATGGAAATATTTTGGTCTAGACACTAGGGCCTGATCAGTCTTATAACTGCAGGTGGAGGCGATTTTAAGCTTCTTACTTCTATTTTAATTTGATTCGTTTCAATTGAATTGAGAAAATGTTTTAAAAATTTATGATCTATTATCATATAGTACCCACTCTATATGGATAGAAATTAAGTTTTAATATTTATGGAGAAAATTCAATCAAGGCGTTTACGAACAATCATTATAGACATTTGAATTAAATTTAACTTGAAATAACGTTAGTGAAGGTTTTGTTGTACCATCTAACTTTAATACCGAATTTCTTTCATTATCGATCTGTTAACGTAATTAATCGAAACGAGCTCAGATTGTTGCAAATAAAAAACGATCCAATAAATTGGGAAATTTCTGTTTTAAATGAGGAAATTCATTTTTTATGCATTAAGTTATAGGCTATCAAATTTTACCTTTTTAACAAGTTCTTGTCAAATCAGTGCTTTTTTGAAATCTCATAACTTTAATATCACTCATAAAGAAATAAGTTTGGGATGAAAAAATCCCTCTCATTTTTATAGTCTTTTCTAAATTGAGCGATTCAGTTACAAGTAATAAACGTTTAATGTCCTGACGAATATTTTTCTTCATATTTATTAAATGACACCGTTCCTCGATACTCGCAATCATGGAGAATATTTTGGATATTGAGAAAGAATAAAGATATTACCTGGAAATAACAGTTTTAACTTCCCGGGGGTAGTTATCGGAATGGGTCCGATTTTGTGAATCCCAAATTTTGGCATATCTCCACGTTTCAAGCTCCTTATAGTCGACTACTATGGTTTTTAATTCGCCTGTTCGCGCGTACTGTGTTCGTACTTTCGTTCGGAATTTTTCGTGTCCATTATCTCGAGAAAGTCAAATGATATCGATGTGGGTATAATTTCATCCGACGCATAATTGCGTAACTTAAATCTGATTAGGTTTTCAGCGAAATCGGTCGAAATTTTTGTTGCGAATAATACAAATAAAAGAAAAGGGAAATGTATTAAATTTCAGAACGTACAAAATGCGCTGGTTTATTTTTTTTGTTACTATTATTCAGTCATTCCTTCATTCATACATTGTTTTCATTCATTTCCCTGGGAAGTTAGTCGTGTGGACCTCTCAGACTACTTTTTAATACATGTTGGCATTAGGATATTACTGCTAAAACGAAGGTGGAAATTTTTGTTTAAGAAATTAAAACATTTAAAATCCACAAACAAGTTGAAGTTAAGTTTATTTCCTACCAATTTCAAGCTCCAGATAAGTTCGATAATTGAATTCGTTTCTTTAAAGGTTTAATGCTTTTCAAAGCTAATTCAAAAAGCATAGAAGTGAATGTTCGAAGACGTCCATAAAAAATTCGTTTTAAAAAGTTTATTAAGATTAAACTGAACTTTCTTCGCTTTTACCTGATTAAACTTTCAAGGTTTGATACTCACGTACACTAATCCAGAGACACGTCCAGTGGGGTTGATAAGGTTTGGATTTTCTATCCAAGTAAATACACCCACTCATTTTGTATTGCAACTAGAAGGGTCTTCGACATGACTTTGGGTGCATTCTCCTAACCATTGCACATGCTTCAAACATGCCCGATGATGCAATGTCCTTTTGTCCTTGCAACGTACATGACCGTTTCTTAACCTTTTGCCCTTTTGAAATATACGTTTGTATACGTGTTAACGACGAGCAGATTGAGTTCCTCCACTTCAAGTCTCATTTTGCTTGTCAGCTCGAACTAATATTGCTTGAATGGTAATGACTGTAATAAGAATAATTATATCTAATTAATCCTTTTTCCCAGGACATTACACAAGTATATGTATCTGGACCATAACTTTAACGTTAGGATACGAGGTAAACTTAAATTTTCTAGAGTAAAGTTACCTTTGAATACGATGTCGTTATTGAAAATTGCATTGTCTGTCTGTAGAAAATAACACAATTTCCACGGGTAAAAATGTACGAAGGACGAAACTACAGTTTGAAAACTAAAATTATCATGAGCAAAATTGTTGAATCCTTTATATATTTTCTCATCCTTTTCTATTTTGTTAGTTCAGGTTATATGTTTTCTCACAGATTTCATGGTACAATTCTACAGACACTCGACTATAATATGCATCACCCACAATCATATTGTGGTGCAAGGAACTGTTGAAGGATGCATTTTCGAGGACAATTTGTTACGAATAAAGTTGAAAAATTCTTATTATTTTATTTCCATTGCAATTTGGCTGTGTACAGTCTTATTCAACTTGAACGAATTAAAGATTTCTCAGTCAATTTAACCAGGGAATATACAATAAGATGCTTGTTATGCACTGGAATGCATCCTTTGGTCCTTCGCCCTGTAACAATGCACTGAGGCTAAAGGATGATTACGTTCTGGGAAAGTAGTTGAATGGAACTAGCGCCAAATAACAAAATTTTTCAAGGATGTTGAAATTGTTTACTGGATGTTCACGATTGGGTTTTATGGTAAGTGTATTTCCTATTCTAAAAATGAAAAAATATACTGGCAAATTATTCAAGTGCAGCAAACAATGCTGTAAATTGTCGAACTCCATTTGAGACGAATGGAATAAGTTTGAAATTTTTCGTCATTATTATTTCAAGATATAATGCTGTACACTGGATATCCATTTTATATTTGTGTAAGTAGTAAGTTCAATACGTATCCTTATGCATGACATTTTTTTCGTAGTCATTTCTTTGTCTCATAAGAGAAAGAGGAGTAAAGTTAGAAGGCCCTTACAAGACGTTACCAAAGAAGAACTTTGTAGACAAAAGTGGTTCTTAAAAAAAATTTTATGTGTCTTTCGAGGGATAAAGTTTAATATGTGATTTCTTAAAAATACTTTTTTCCGTTTTTTTCGAAAATTTTTCTTAAACTTTCCCAACAGCAAAAAAAGTTTTTGAGTATTTTTCATTAAGGGAAACATAAAAATATGTTGAAGCTGTTTTAAAAAAAAAAATTTTTCATTTTTTTTACTTGCTTCTTAAAATTTTCGCAAGGATAACAAACTTTTACTCACACGAATGGTAAATTTAATTTGAATATGCTCGTTAAAATTAATAATTCACTTCAGTTGGTTTTTCTGTAACTTTAGCTTACGTATATTTCGTTGAAAGTTTTTGTCATTAGCTTGGGTAAAAATTTAGAATATGATTTAAGCTGACTCTCAATCATTGCCAAATTATTATACAAAATTTTCATGTTTTATCCGTGGACGTGGAATTTTACTTGTAAACTTTATAAAATTGTTCCTTAGAGAGCTACACGCGCTTCGAGTGATTCAAAAAGATTAGAAAGTTTTCTCATGGAGTTTCTTAAGAAAATACCGCGATTTATTTTATGATTTGTTAAATCCATTACTTATTCAATCCTTATTTAAATTGTTGAAATTGTTGAATTCGTTATTTACTCTCGGGCGTCACAGCTTCTCAGTATTTTGAAATGTGGTTATATGTCTGATTTATGATCCTTAACAAATACAGTATCATATCATTTTTGTTAATATAGATTTTATTTAAATCTGTCGATATAATTTGCTATTAAACAAAACTTTCCGTTCTATCCCTAAACCTTTGGTTCATATTCATTTTCGTTTATGATACGTTTCAAAGTCAACTGAGTCATTCTTAACTTTTAATGCGTTGGCATTTTGAATTTTATGGCCGCAATCAAGAAATAAAAATTAAAAACTTCTCAGTAAGTTGTAAAACTTTACGAAATTTATCTTGAAAAAAATGTCAAAAATAACCATAATTTTTGAAAATTATTGGACCACTTTATATTCACCCCTAACATTATAATCAGTGTTATTTTCCTAAAAAGCATCCCCGAACATTTCAAGTTTTTCCTCCCAGATATTCTCATTTCCGATTTTATCGAATAAACTTTGAAATGGAGAAATGATCTGTAATAATAATCCGCAGTCATTCATTCTAATTTTGGAAATGGGGAAGATACTATTCGATTTGAATTTTATTATCTCCACCCTTGTAGCTAGTTGGGAAACTAGATGACGCTGCTTCCAACTTCGACTACGGCAAATATCAAGAAAACAAAAAAATTCGTCTTCTTATTCGAGCTAAACTACTTTCACAGACAAAATTCAATCAGTAGTCTAGACGACAAGCTACATTTCGCCAGAAATAATGGATAAGCATAAAGATATCCTTGAATGAATGAACTGGAGTTATAATTTTTCAAAAATCAATTTACGTCTAGGAATTGGTTCCTTTCGGATAACTTCCACGTTTTCCCTTGAAGGGATGATAGCGTCTAGGAACGTTGGGGTATCATAACTCCAAGGAATGTTGTTTGCGTTAATGATAGTAACACAAAGTCGTTTTTTATGTACATTTCCAAAAATCATATCTGACGTTTGCCTTGGAGGCAAAATTGTTGTCCTTTACCATCATCCCTTGAACTGGTCACTTTTTGTTTGGGGTAGAATATTTTAGACGAAAATTTCACTGTTATTGTCAGGACAAACGTATTATACAAAAGAGAAAGAAAAAAAATATCAAATCAAATATTGAAGCAACTTTCTGTGTAAATGTCGAAAAAATCGCCACCCTATGGAGCAGCCTAAAAGCTACTGCCCATCTCACATAACTCGAATCAATGGTCACTTTTGCCAATAACGTTGGATGTTGAGGGTTGAACAATGACAAAAACAGTCCTGTCTGCATAATTTAGCTCTTATAATGCTTAAGGATGTTTCGTGGTATTCCCGGGCTCCGATATTGGTCATACCAAAAAGGCATTTTCATAGCAGGCAGTCCTCAAAGCTAACTTGATGTAAGCTAATGTACAGAACTTTTTTTTGAGGCCATTTTTATTAGATTTTTATGACAATTTCTCAGCAAGAAGGAAATCCTTGTCAATGTTCCCTTAGCTGGAGTTCATTATTTTAGATTTTTGAAACACAACTCAGTTGACATACTATTTGGAGAGTTTTTATTGAAAAATTGTGTTCAATCAATAGAACTGAATCAATTGTATTGCTTTAAGCATTTTAAAGTTTCATAATTGTTCAAAGGGTGAATTGAAAGTTAAGAGTATAATTTTGCAACCATGCGTTGAATATTTAAATTTTCTAAAAAATAGACAAAACCATGAAAACTATCTAATATTATGCACCGTTTTTGTAATATATAGGTTTAACCCAACCAAGAATTGTGTGAACGTTTTGCAAAAAGACGAAAGTACTTCTATTGTATGTCCTCAAGACAAGCTATTCGTGCATTTTAAACTAACAAAAACTTAAAAAATAATGTGTGACACAGCGTAGCATGCATAAAACATTTTAATCTGAAGATTTTCAACCTAAGATAAAATGCAGCCCATAAAAGAGAAGAGCACATTTGTTTCGAATATCACAAACGTTACCGGCTGTACCATGAAGAAACCATGCAGGAAGATCATGCATATAAGCCTGGGAAAAATAATATTAAATTCTGAATGAAATAAAGGAATAACACAATAAGCAAGGTTTATACCATGCCATGTCCTGGTAGGGTTGATGCACCAACAAAACATTTACCATAATCTCACGGTACTACGAAACGTAGAGTTTTGTTCAAAGGATATTTTAGGTTGGAAATTGTCCAATTGAAAATGGTCACTAATACACTTGCATGTTGAAGAGGAAACTTTAAAATTCACATGAGGAAAAGTTGTTGAAAAGTTTAAATGCTTAGGATTAATTTTAGTAACTTTAAAGCCTGAGTAAAATGAAAATTCCATCAGGACCAACTACCAACGAAACTTCACAGAACTTCGCAGGACTTCATAGAATGTTCGTAAAAACTGCAGTTCAACTGGATCCAATGTTGTTTTTTTGTTTTTCTATGAAAGTTCAATAAACAAACAAAAATGAAAATTTGTTCTAAAATTGAATAGATCAACCGTTATATGGTATATGGTAGGATAATATACCTACATATACCTACAATTCTGTGGTTTCATTGAGATAGGACACCATTCTGCCAATCAGTATCAAAACAAAACAATTAATCAACTGCAATCGAATTATACGTATTGAACTATTTATTGAGGCTGAAGTGAAAACACTCTGATTTTGTTTTCTAAAAACACAAATTAAAATTCAGAAAGTTTTGGTCTAATTAAACATTCGATTGCATGAAATTAGTTCCGGTATTGTAATTGAGAGTGGACAGGTTCGATTTGAAAATTCCAAATTAAAATATTTCCCTTCAAGCACGTTTTTACGTTTGCATGGAAATAGAAAATTTTCAGCGCACACACACAAGTCGAAATCAATTCCAGGACAATTACTTTTTCATACTCCAATAATTTATCAATTGACTAAATCAACGCTGCGAGGCCCAAATTAATGGCAATTTTTTAAATCTTCAACTTTGGCTAATACAATTTTGTTGACACGATCATTGAAAGTGTATACTTTAGCTTAAACTTTACCAGGAATGTTGTAGATTTAAGTGTATTGCTTGGGGATATACACATCATTTCAACACACAGTTTCAAGCAAAAATCAAATGTTTTTATTCATCATCAAAATGAAGAGATATTGATTCATTATTTCATGGTGATGTACATTATAAAGATAAGGATAAAAAAATAAATATGATTTTTGTTTCAAAAATTATTTACAAAATAAATTGTTCTAAGTAGGAAGTTAAGAACACGAAAAAATTAAATAAAAAGACTTGACTTAATATTTCCGAAGGTCATCGTTAAGGATGATCCTGATTACTGTTCAGTGAACAAGTTATCCTTATATTTCGTTCATAATGAATCATGAATTTGAGAATATCAAATTACAAATTCCAGAGTTATATGTTCCAAGGCACTCATGCCGTTTTATTCATGAAAGAATGTCGTTAATCAAATTCGTAATATTTAGTAGAATCTCATGATGTCCTTCTGAAGATGTCCTTATTCTAAAATACACAACAAATCTCATAAAATGATAAATGGACAAATTATTATCGAATGCTCTAGCGTCTGGCACGTAGTTATGTTTTATGTTTAGCATAAAATCAAAGACAGTTTATGCAAGGAAAATATCCAGTTGGAATACAAAATCTTTGTTAAATTTGAATACAAACGAATCAAAAATAACAGAATAAAAAATAACAAAATTATTTAGCATAAATAAAATTTTGATGCATGGATTTATACAAATTTTAAGTTTGATTTATTTAACCATGAAATAAGCTTTAGTCTTATTTCCGACGGTGGAAATGTACTGAAAAAAGGACGAAGCAAAAATATGGAACTCGGAAAAAGCAAGGAACGGAAAATTATTTATTACGTCCTGTTTTAAACTGATTCCACTTGTTACATATAACTAATACGAGCTGTACTAGAGCTAAAGTTTGGGGTTTGGTGTCACTGTACAGATTATTCATCATTCAGTTACGCTAAGGACGTAAATCCTGAAGGAACAAAAAAAAATATCTTTGCTTGAAAGTAGTAGAGGAGAAAATCCTAGGGTAGAATAGATAGTTATATGGTTAACGGGTAGTTCGGAAGGACTGTGGTAAACGATATGAAAAAATTAAAGCTACGAATATTTAAAGCAACAAAAAAAAAAAAATATATGTAGAAAAACTTTTCGTCCTTCCATGCACAGGACGACTTCGTTAACTTTTCCCTCGCCTGTGTTTGTAGAAAAGTTGAAGTCGAAGTTTAAGCAAAAGTTACTCTATTGTACCCGATCCCGGGACCAGCTGGACTCTATTTCACTTTCAGCAATTTGTTTTGTCCTGAATTAAATCCAGCACAGAGAGATCCTTGAACCCGATTTTTTTCCATTCAACACTCAATCAAATACGCGTTCGAGTGCAGGGACAAATGATTTTTATTCGTTAATCCAACAAAAATTGAGACAAATGCTTTTGGTTGACCCAGAAAAGGGTATAGAGGCATTGGAAACCAGTCAACTGGTCATTTATTTTTCGGAAATGTTTTTAAGTTTGCAATTTCGAGGACAGTTTTTTGTGGAGTAAGTAAAAACGAGGTAACATGGAATAAGTTTTCTTGTGTGTTTGTGAACTTCGAATAAGATTTCATATAAATGATCTGATATAGCAATTGATGGTAATTGCCAAATAATGCAACAAGAAAGTTGAACTAATGGGAAGAAGGATGTGGGAAAACATTGTGAATAAGTTCAACCTGGCTCTTCTTTTAGTTTGGAGTTTTTAATGTTATACAGTTTCAAACTACATAAATTTTGAAATTCATATGAAAATTACAAACGAGAATATCCAGGTTATTTGCTTGTTAAGAGGATATTTTGAAACATATGACGAAAACATAATTCAAAGCACACTAATTTTGTATAGAAGAATTTTCAAATTATAAACCCAAACAAAGATACCACAAATCTGATCATTATTCACACCAAAATCTGTTGATGCAATACAATTTTTTTCCCAAGCTTTAAACCCTGTGGGTATATACAGACTGTCCTGGTAGTCATCATACTAGCATCATGATAGACTATTTTGGATGCTTTGCAAAACACAAACAAGATTTGAAAATTTTTGTTTACGCAATAATCCACTGCATACAAATAAAGCTGGAGTATATGCGTATACTCAATGTTAATCTATTGGATTCTGTTTGCCGAAAATACTAAAAAATAAACTCTTCGTTAGCAAACATCCCCAGAGGCAGATGCAACCTAAGTCGCTGTACAAACAAACCAGTGCTAAGCTGAAGTGTGTCACATGCCACCAGCACCGCCACCACCACTAAAACTACCGCCAGCACCACAAATACGGATGCACGAGTAACCAAGCATGGCTGCATGTGCTATAGAAGGGACGTAAGGATAATGTCACAATGCTTTATGAACTTAACCTCTTATCTGTTATGCATCGTTATTAGGATTCTGTATTCTCAAATAATCCCTGACAATGGTTTGAGCTTTGCCCAAAAATGGAGAAATTTAATGAGGAACAACATATACATTTGCATTTGAACCTGGTTTTGGGAACGACAAAGTTTTCAGCCGGGCATGAAGGACCCTGAGAAAGTTCTATTAATTGAACAAAGAGAAATAGAGAACATTGTTCAGTATGAAAAAGTGTGCGACAGGAAAACGGCTGCATGGAAATTGCAAAAATAGGTACCCTAGCATCGATCTATGAGAGAAACAGTTATTTGACTTAGTAAGAATTCTCCAGACAAAATACCCAGAAACTCATCCAACATCTTGTGATAAGGGCATGGAATGAATAGAAATAGAAATTTTTCCACCCTTTGAAACACTTTTCGTCTTAGGTTTATTTGCTCATATTTCACTGAGAAAAACTCACCCTGATCAAAAGCAGTTAGAGTCATTTGAAGTGACAACTTTATTACGCTTTTACGAGTATTTGGCCTTTCGTTTTTCAATGTCGAAGTGATGCAAACGAACAGTATGCCTTTGTTAGTTGTGTGCCAAGAGCAAATATATGCACGTGCAATCCACTCACAAACTTCGTATTTATGTAGCAGTTTTTCATTGATGTTGAGGATCAGAGGTACACATAACAATGGCGACAAAGGTACAACCAGACCTTGTATAAAACGTTTTCAATAAGCAGCTCGTTTGAAAAACTCTGACTCCTCTCCCAACTTCGATTCCAAAGTGAAATGTCATTCATGAAGTGCGGGAATTCCCCTGTTTCCAGAGCTATATCCAAACATTGTTTAACAAAATATTGAAATATCTAATATAACTTGAGTGTCACCGTTCTATTTATGGGGCACACCCTTCTGCTTGTTCGACGACAAGTTACGCAACGAATAAAATGTCATCGAAGTATATCATGAAACGCTGCATTTCTCATTTGGGTTTAGGGGAAATCAGTGAGTTATTTGGGAAGAATATAATAAAATTTTGAATTAAACAGGATAATCCCGGGAGCAAGCTCATAAATGAAAGTATCTCTTCAATCAAAAAGAAATTGGGTTTTATGTCAACTTATAATTGAAGCGTATTTAGCTGTTTTGAAATTTTTTGAGTTAAAATAATTGAAAATTTTCACCCTTAGGGATTAATATTTGTGTCACAGTTTTAAATCAGGACAATTTAAATTTTTTGAAATTATATAATACTTGTATTTTGAGTCATAGATTTTATAATGTTTTCTCCTAATTACGTTAGAGCAGAAGTGGTGATATAACACAACAACTATAAAAAGGAAAACGTGTGTTGTACATATGTCGTTTATTTATGTAATTACTTTTCTAACAACCATATCCAATACACAGCATCATGTAGAGTTATCTATAAAAATGGAAATCTGCAAAATTCAAAACTCTGTCATACAACTTTATAAATACGCTATTGTCAACACAATATATTTTGTTTTACTATTTTATTTACATATGTATAATGTTCATCATGATCATAATGTCAAATGCAGAAAATTCTTTTGTCATGTTTAAGCCATGCAAATTACGTTCAACAAATACTAACATTCCTTGTTATTAGAACTGTTAATTGTATAGCACAAATGACATATTTTATTAGAAATACGTTAAACTTATTCCACACTTGTTCCAATGCAATAATTGCATGTGCTTCTCACATGTCAAAAAGGACATGATTCCCATGGAGCTATTCATGTAAAATGGGGCACGTCACGAACTTGAAGTTTTCACAAGTATATAACTTCCAAGCCCAGAATTGGATATTTGTTATGTATCACTTGTTTAAAGTTAAGGTTATTACATTCAAGTGTTCTGTGTTAGACGTAGGTACTGAGTTATTTCTCAGTATCATCATACGTTTTTCTAGATTTTAACGTCATGTATCCACAACGATTTGTATTATCGTTTCGTCATAAAACGTGATTACACAAAAATATAAGAAATACTTTACCTCAAAATTTCTGGGTGTATATCGATTTAAATCGTTCAACGATATTTTACGAAATTTTAATTGAATTTGCTTGAGAAACCACCTACATTGGGTACATTCACAGGTGAGCTAGGCATGCACAAATAGTTGAAGGCAAACATTTAAAATTATTGGATTTACAAGTGGATGTACATAGTTAAAGGAAGGAACTGAAATTTCCGTATATCGAATACATGATACAACTGCAGTTTACAGTAGGTACCAACAAAATCCGGAAGCCCCAGGTTAACATGTTTTTACCGCAAATACAGCTTTCCTCAAATAGTCTTGTTAACTCTCGTCCTTGACGTGTAAGTAATGCGAAGTACTTGTGTTTTCAAACCAAGTTGAAGGAAGAATGACGATGTTTATAACTTAGACAAGGAAGTTTGATGAAGATGAATACGACGAGGGAAATAAAACGGGACAACAGGGATATGCAACAGCACAACGGAATGCGACAGAAACGGCGATACTACTTGGATAACTGGAACGAAAACCACTGCAAATTATTATACACAACAGGATATCAGCCATCACAATTCTTACCGTCCTCATCATGGAGTACTCCTGTTCACAATTTCATGTTTTCGTTGATGTCTCAAGTGTTGTTTGTCATGCGAATTGTCGTTTCTTGTCATTTGTGCATTAGGATAACGATTTCCTTGCATAATCCTTTTTTGAGTTGGTTAAGTATGAGAAGCTTTACGTTCATACCGTTTGTATCTAACCAAATAATTACGTTTTTAAAATCCATAAAATGGTGATTTTAATTAAATGCAAACACCAACGTCGGCCATTTAGGTAAGGATTTGCTTTTTAAATGAGACTTCAACTTTCATTTGCTCGCAAAATATTTTCAAGTGCAGACGCGACATTTTAAGGATAATTATTTTAGATTTTTCGTTGATTTACAAGAGAAATTTTAGTATGAAATTCCTTCATGACGGAATTTTGTGTTTTGTGTGCGTGTGTGTTTATTTGATGGTATGCTTTGATTAAAAATTCAGAAAGGAATGGTTAAGAGAAAATGTCAAGGAAAAGTCTAAAAAAATTTTATGTCCAAAGATGCTTAAAAATGCACTGAAGAATGGCCAAGAAATTCAAAACTAGATACTAGTGTGGATTCAGTTCTTAGGATAAGGATGTTCCGTAAAGTGGCCCTACAGGAATATGTCAAGATAAAAATAACAAAGTATACAAAGTCCTTGCAAATATTTTTTTATCATCATGCTACTAACTGGAGTTAAGCGTTCATTTGCAACTTTTTCACTTAAATCTACATATCAGGAGACAAAAAACTTCTTCATGCACTAAATACAGCTGGAAAAAGAATAAATGGTATTAGTGTATCGTTGTAACTGGAAGTACTTTCATCTCTCTACTATGTTCTATGGTTGGTAAGAGGAGTGTACAGATGTAGATTACAATAAAGCATTCCTTACTCCAAAGTTCATACACCAACATCTATTTGAAGCTGTTTGCCTTGTGGACTTATATTTCTTATGCAAATATTTTATCATATTTCAAGCTCCTATATCCCCTTTTATCCATTTGGGAATTCACATGCATTTTGTTTTTCCCTCTAAACTATTGTATTATATGTTTGGATCTATGTCCCTCATATTGTCCTTGTATTTTGGGATGGTTTAGAACTTTGCTTAGGCGAATAAAAATGTTTGTCCTCGTAATGATGCTCTTACGCGTAGATCCCTTAGTAATTATTATTTCAAAATCTCATTTATTTATTAATTTACAATTATTTGGAATCCAAGCTGCAAACACAATAAGTAGAGTACAAATTTTCATTTAATAAAAGGCAGTATTTTGAAAGTCGTTTCAGCTAGTGTTAATGTCTCTAACATAGTGTAATGTTTAGAAGCTATGAATCAGAAAACAGTTGAGTAAATCCATAAAGTACTTGAACAGATAATATCAGATGACTCAAACTTTGAGTAGTTCTTGAGAGTTATGATAACGACTGGGCTTCAATCAAAATAGTTTTCAACGACTTTCAAAATGACTTCTTCCAGACAAATAATAAAAACTCTCTATTTATCGATAGCTTATAACGAAAAGTGTAGACTGATGTAACTGGTTTACTCAAATCTAAAGGTCTTGAGAATAAACCCTTTTAGAAAATATGAACGAAGCTGATGAAAGCAATTGAATGAAAACTTTTAGGAACACAATCAAAGAAACTAAATGAATTGAAAATGAGATGAGAACTTTCATTTGCATTGATTTCATTTGTTTTGAAGGAGTTTTCTTTCCAATAAAATAGATATTGAGGGCAAGCAGATAATATTTTAAGGGACTAGAAACAAGAACTGAAGAGTTTCTTGTTTTGTGTTTGTAAAAATCCTAACTATTTGAGACTTTCTTTTGCAAATTATCAACTTCGACTACCTTATCATGAAAAGAGAAACCTGATCGTGTTATTTTGACCTGGATTCAAGTTGTGTAAAAGGTTAATGGGCATTTCTTAGTTTTTGTATTTTTACTATTTTGCAAAACTTCATTGGTTTCACAACTTTCAATCAACTGTTTCTCAGTGTATTTGATATATTAGACGATACAAAACAATTTACGTGTTATACATACACATTTCTTATTGACAATGAACTTTTGTAGATTTGTTTAAAAGTTCGTTTTGATGAAAATTTCGTTCCAATTCAAAATCTCGGCATGTGTTATGTGATATACAAAAAAAGCAATAAGGGTTGAAATCCTGTTGACAAACGTCAGCAATCCTGCCGAGACAAGAGTGGTTAAAAAGTTTGATGGAAACGAGTGACAAGAGCGTGTAGAACGAGAAAACAATAGATTGGGGGTTTTTGAAGAGACTAAAATTAATTTAAAAGTGAGCGAGTGACAATAAGGCAACGCAAAATCTGAAAACTTTGACAAATCCCAATAAAAAGACTTCGAACGATGTAAGCTTTAACGTCTTATCTTGTATGAGAAAAGTGTTAAAATTCAATCAAATGAAGCGTTTGTTTCGTAAGGATAAATTTTAAAGCTCATATAAAGGGACATATCCACTTTGGAATTGTGTTCAGCTCAAAGAGATTATTTCGGTTTTACATTTCTTCGTTTTTATTCTGCAGTCTTTCAAATAATCTTGATGCCCTCACATCTAAAGTTCTTCGAACTGAATGTTCACATTTTCTGCATTACGCGATAAATCTCAGTTTACGTTATCGTCCTCCATGGATATTCCACAATTTACAATTCAGTTACTCGAAAAATAAGATCCTTCGAGAATACGGATAGTTACACCAATCCTTTTTGTAGCGTTGAAATGTATTTTATGACTTGTCCTGAGGAAACACTGTCGTACAACGTTTTTCTGAACTAGACGACATTTTGATACTTATGTATATATTTTTTGTTCCATTTTAGCCCACCCTTAAGAGAGAATCTGTAAGAATATATGGTGTCCAACATACCAGCATTGTAAGGGTACCATGCACTTCTTCAAGGATGCACCTCTTACACTTTTATCTAACGAAAAGTGCATCGTTAGATAAAAACATAAATTGGAAGAATTTCAATCGATACGAATCAATACAAATGGATTCCCGGAATCTAATTTCTGAAACAATATTGCATTGACATATTTGCATTCTATTTGGATGGATGAAAATCTCGAGTGCAAATGTGTTGGGTAAATTCAATGTACTCATGTGTTGGTATGTTGCTTTGAGGACAAGGTATTTCTTTTATCTCAGATTTCAGCTTCGTTCTAGATTTACTTTGATAGTCAATGGAGCGATTTTATTTTCAATCAAATTCTAAAACATTTTCTGTTGGAAGCGACTATAGAAATATCCTTAAGGTAAAATCATACAATGGATTTCGAGACATTCGTTCGTGCATTATCCATTGTTGTTTTCGAGTATTAAAATTGTATGCCTTGTTTTGAATGATCCAAAACAATTTAAAATAAACAAAATTTTTACCACTGCTAGATCCAAATACGCCAGTGAATCCTTCATCCAATAATTGAAGGAACATTGTCTATGGCCTATAATTAATGACGGGAATTCAAGCTAAAATGATGAAAATTTTAAAATTTTCCGTAATATAAATTTAAGGTATCAGCAGCATACTTGCTGATTGATTATGAATCAACGATACACTTTCCATAACGAGTTTGTTATTTTGCGTCTTCCTTCTAGCCAGGTTGCAGTCACATTAGTCAAAAATAAAGTTATGTATCTTTTATAAAAGAGATTTCTTTTTCCCAAATTGAATGATGACCCTCGTTACCTTCCATGGCATAAGGAAGCGTTTAATTAAAAAGTTTTGCCCTTTTTATTCACCTTCCTGGAAATTTGCTCATAATGACCATTATTTATTATAATAAATAAGTTTCTTCGTGTTAACTTACATGAAAGTTTATTTGAAACGGACTGGTAATTTATATTTATTAAATATCTACACGACCCTCAATGAAACTGTAATAAATTCCAAAGTTCTCAGAAGTTAAAAAGTATTTAATGTATAAATATTTTTCTTGAAAAACATAAGTTATGAGTTTAACAAACAACAACACAAATTGTAAGGTCCAAGAAGTGTAAAGTGTTTTCAAGTAAGCAACAGAAGCCAAAATATTTTCACAGGTAAATGACTCCTTCACGTTCATGACTTTCATTTAAACTATGAACTATGAACTGAGTTTCAACCTGATTTGATGAGCAACTTCAAACTTTGGAAAACTTTCGACATAACTATTTAAAATTCAGATTGAATTACGAATATGTTAACTTCTTCAAAAGTTGTTTCAAGATATCCCTCTCGAACACATTCCTAAGCCCCAAAGTACATGGTGATCTTCCGTTGGATTGCATGGGATTGCATAAGCTCCCCTATTCCAAGGGTTCGCTCAAGTTCAGGAGTGCTTAGTAAATTTAATTATCTTCATCTATTCGAATCATTGAACAAACGAAAATTAATCCAGTTAAAAGGAATGATTCCCGGGAGCACAACGATATCAGATACTATCCACCCCTTAAGTGAAACTATGAGTAATTCGCCATCTGTAAAGATGATGTGTTACACACCGTAGAACGTACCCTTTTTCCAAGAATGCAATTAAAAAGTTTACAAATTCTCTGTCTGTTTTGACGAACAATAAATTATGACAAGCGATCTACAGTACTTCTATTAATATAAAGGATAGTGCCCATCCGATTATCCTCTTTCCCAGCGAAAGAAATCTCTTATTGATTTTGAGTGGTTTTAAATTTTGAATTTGACATTCAATTAAGTTTTTGGTTTTTAGATGAGATTAAAGTATAAAGGCTTGAATATTTCCTTAATTTGATACGATATCTTATGGATAACAAAACAGGCAAACTAGACCCGTTCAGGATTTATTGTCGTGTTTACAAGACATCCCTTGAGACTTAGGAATTTCATACAAACACATAACGAGCTTCAAGTGTCAGTAAAATATTTCTCCATTGGACATAATTAAATTTAACAACCAGCAGTAAATATTAAAATTAATTGTAGATATATGTAGATGATTGTCTATGGAAACCAGTCTATGTCATGTTCTTTAACCAAAAATTACGATTCCGAAGGTTAAGACAGAAAATTTATAACAACTTTTCGGAGGCTTTGGCAACATCATTTATGTAAAAGTTATTGTCGTTTCGAAGTATGTTTTCAAATGGTCGACAAGATATTTGGTTAAAGATATGGTTAAATTAATTTATGTATATCCACTTGAAGTTCTTAAAGCTATAGATTTAAAATTTAAACCAGTTAAGTTATATAATTGGTAATTTTCAATTCAAACTGAACTGAATTTCGAAAAGGATCAAATGGTGCTGGTTAGCTCATCAGTGGTTTGTTATTTGTTGTATTCGTTTCCGTAACGTGTGTCGGTGTTGCGGTAGAAATCACTTTGCTGTGGTGGCTACCATATGTGCCATATTCTCAGGTTTCGATTCCATCACCACGTATGTATTTCGTCTTGAGGTAAGAATAGGCTAATTGTGGCAAAGTATGTGGTCTGAGAACTAGTTTTCAGCTGGTTGTGCATATCAAACAATTCATTACTTCTTTAATTGTATAAATAGTTAAAACAAGTTCGTCATACTCGTATATATAAAGTTTTACAAAATGCTCTTCAAAGTATCAATAAAGTAAAAATCTGATATCTAATATTGGCTGTCAATACTGATAAAAATATAATCTGCAAGACAAATCTCTATCCAGGGATTCCCTGCAACGACATTTTCTATAGGTAATTGAAAATAAGAAAATTAAATTGAATATAGTGATTTTCTCAATGATGACTTAAGTCTCGAATATTGACACACAAAAATCATTAATATGAGCTCCTGTTGTGGCTTATACTTTATACAAACGCGTGTAGTATCGAATAGCCGTTTAATTATCTAGTATTCATCAATTTTTTCATGCAACGTAATTTATCTTCAACTTATTTTCCCTAGTATTTGTTGTTATTTCTCCAAAAGCTCCAAATTGCCAGGGGTGAAAGTCTCTAACATTGTTTCGTTATAAATTTGTTGTTATCGATTAGGGACATGAAGCTTAAGTTGAGGAAAATTAAATTCCCAGACAGAATGAGTTATTGTTTTATCAAACTGTGATACGCCCTCTTGTGTAAATGTCCGAGTTGTATTGTATAATCGATTAATTGTCCTTCGTGGAAAATATAGAGTATGAAATAAACATATCGTCTGGTCTGGCAGACAAAAACTTCCAGCGAAAGTTGCAGTTACGAACAATACGCAATTGGAGCTCCTCCAGCCTTTCCCAGAATTTCTATGCCATCCCTCAACTATACGGATTTTACCCGGTGGCCATTTAATCAACAACTGGGCCACAATACTGGTGGAGCAACACCTTGAGCTTAATTTGTCATCTGACATTCTTGTAGTAAACAACGTTATCGAATCACTTCTGTTGATAGTTCGCAAAAAAGTCACTATAAATCATCGGAATAAATCTCGGCCATTTGTCAGACCATTTCGAGATTGTGCCGAGATTTATCATTCTTAAACATGTGAGTGTCCATCTGCTGATATGCTGTCCAGTTTGAGGGTATGAGAACTAGAACAGCAAGAATTCACATGTGAGTATATTCTGTGATGTGACTATAAAACGGCCGTAGACATATATAGGTACATTCTGAGTTGGGTCCAGTGCAATTCAGATTTCTAGTCACTAAACCGTGCTTGAAAATTTCATGTCGTTGTCTCAGTGTGAGCTATACACAACTCCCTGTAACTTTGTTTAATGTCAACCTCAGGTGCACAAGAACTCCACAGTAGCTGGTCAGAATCGACCTAGATTCCTTCTCAGACGCATGAATGAAGAAGTCCGATGTACATTTGTAATTCGTTCCAACAAATGCATTACGCTCTAGAGCTTTGCACCAATTCAGCAAAATGTATTTCTACTCATGTCCTCGGCATACCCACCAGGGAATATCCCGGCTATTACTTAGCAACTGGCATGAGAAAATCGATTTTGAATTTATCCTTTTACGTCGTCTTCATGCTTCACTGTACCTTGACTACAGGCTTTGGGAGCGGTCTGTGCCGATTTGAAAAGCGTTAAATGTATCAGAGCTATCAGAAATCTGACAGGCAGGTATGATATACTTGAGTGTGATATAAGCGTTGGATGTCTGATTCTATGAGAAATATCCATTTCAAAGGTGCACATTCACGTTTCATAGTGTTACAGAAAGCCTTTTCTGATTAGTGTATACACGTTTTGTCGATTGAATGAGGTTGACAAGGGTATCTGATAATTTATCAACACTCATCTTCACATATGCCAGACTTTGTATTTGTTTTAATTTTTATTTTACACCTTCAAAATATCTATTTTTGATTTCAACAAACTTATTTCGAACCTTTACTGATAACGAAGGTATTCCCAACTCATTTAAAAGTCAAAAACACCGGATGCTAGTTTTCATATCCTTCCGAATATGTTTATGATTTATTTAAAAACTTTTTCGATAGATGATCCTTTATTAACGACCAAACTATACCTTTGAAACGGAAGTTCATATGTAGCTAAAACTCATAACTAGTGAACAGCAGGTTTTTTAATATTACAAATTTAAGGGATTCCGACAATCTTCTATTTTGCCTAATACTTTCCACTTGAGTTTTGAAAATATTTCTATGAAGTTTTCATCAAATCCATTCAGGATATGGGTTATTATATTAATTTTTTGAATATATCACCATAAAAGTGGTTTTTTCCATGACTGACAAGTTTTTTATGAATAATTGTAGGAGTAGCTTGTTGACCTAATAAAGCATGGGAGGGTAGATATTGTTGTAAATTTGCCAAATTTATAAGTGTCCTTACGAATCTAATCAGATATCTTTAAGGGTGGAAGTGTTCCTCTACTGAAAAATTGTGACACGGGTATCCATAGTTAAGTGATCTGAGAATACAAAAACACAAAGCTCTGCAATTCCATTCCTCGATATTAGAAATGCTCAGGGATGTGACAATCCTTGGGAATTGGTAATTTTCTTGCAAACTTCGAAAATCAATTCGTCTGTCCTCTGGTCAATGTCCTTTAACATCATGTCGAGCAGCTAAACAGAATGAATAAGCAAAATATCCTTACTTAATCGCAAAGTAAGTTATAATGACACAGCAGGATATCCAGACAAGAAAAATACAATAAAAAAAATATTCGTATGGATAAAGAGGAAAAAAGGATCATGAACCCTTAAAACGGAAGTTAAACTTTTCTTAAAGAAATACGTTATCCGTTTAATATAATTTTCTACAAAATGTATTAGAAGGGTCCCACTGGAGATTTATGTAAAACTTTCAACAAAACCCTCGTATTTTATACTAAATGTCAAATTAAAGGATACTTTATTTTGCTTTTAGGTTTTTTCTTGTGTTAGCCTAAGTATGAAAGTTGTTGAAAACGTAAAAAGATATGACACAATAAAATGAATACTGTAGGACAAGTCGTATATATCTGCACTAAATTCCTTGGGGATACAACAAATATAGGTAATTTTGATTTTATTCGTTTTTGACGATACCCAGAACAGCAGTACAATTTTAATATACATAGTACCTACCTTGTTTGTATTTAAATTATCTTCATTATTTCATATTTTCTTCAATACGGTATTGATACCTTTGCTAAAATGACCCAATTTTTATAATCAATTTGTCCTTCGAATTAATTCCAAAAATCTTATCATATCCAGTAATTTATTGGGTTTTTTGCGATTTAAGGAAACTGGAACAAATCAACAAACTATCAAATGATCTCTAACGAATTTCTTAAATGAAGAGTTTCGAAAAAGATTTTGAACAAAAGAATATAATGTGACATTGTGCTGCTGAAAAACTCGTGCAGTTCCATAGTTCCTCATTTTCGGTATAAGGCTTATCTCGGAATTATTTCAATAGGCAAGCGGACAAAAGTAGGCACTTTTTGATGAATAACAGTCACTTGGAATGATCTAGGATTACAAGCATCTGTCGTCGGTTAAGAAGGAGATTTGTATCTAGGCCAGGTTGACAATAAATTCAAAGAAAAGGAACACAGCCGGTATTATATGTATGCCTCTGTTAAACCTCAATTACGCCGCATACAGTGCCATTAATTAAACTCAAATCACATTCAGTATTGTGCAATTGGTTAGTCGAATTTGAGTTTGCAAAGTGTAATTGGATACCATGATGGGATGATGCTTACAATCAATTTCCGTGCATTTTGTAATAGACTCATAGGACAAAACCATCAAATGTATGTAGTGGTTATGGTTATGGACAGATGTTTGCTTGATCTACACATTTTCATTAGTTTACCATGAACGAGTCGTTTATTGGTTTGATACATTGTTTTCTACAAAACGACATAAACGTTAATTACACGAAATTTTTCAATTATGTAATTGTAAAATCTTATAATACATAGTATAATGAAATATCACATGTTCTATCATCCGTAATACCAGCAGACTTCCTAGGAAACAGTTTAGCGAGTAAACTTGCCACATGTATTGTGGGCTTACACTACTAATTGGCTCCCATACATTCCAAAACTGAAGGTACAAAGGGATGAGTTTTGATCTCTAACATCTCTAGGTTGGAGTCCTTTTTTCTAGTGATTGCATTCAAGATCAAAATTCTAGCCAAAATTGGCTCGTCAAAAGGAGTACTTTCTTTAAAAACTGAGTTGATTATAAAGGCAAAGACTAGTTTCCTTGTCGTTAGAACAAATAAATGAGAGTGGCTCCTTAAAATCCGCTAAGAAGTTGTTAATCTTAATCAAGAGGTGATGACTAACCTCCATCTCTGCAATAATTTGTTTAGAAAAGCATTTTAAAATGACGGAGAATTGCGAACGAGAGGGTGGAAATCGTTCAAATTTATAATTAATAAAAGCTTTTATTTTATGTCCTGAAGGATTTTTCATTTTAATTGTTGGCAATTATCCTGTTATACGACATCCAAGACAATGAAGTGTTCAAGGAACTCCATGAGACGGAGTACACACAAAATACTAGTATAGCTTTGAATTTTCATACTTCTACATTTGTAAATATCCTTTTCAGGACATCGTTGTGGGGATATCCTAAGCAATACCACTGCTTGCTTTATTATCGCCATCATCGTTTGCTAGTCAGAATTCGAAATTTTCGTTCGTGTTTGTCGTCGAATGAGGTATCCTGTGTAGCCTTCTTTTCGTTTCCTTCCTTCCAAGATATGCAATGTTCATATTTCTCTTCTTACCTCATTGTGAGTCTTAAATACACACGTCAAAACAAAAAGCAAAATCAAAGAACAATTTTCATGATTGCTTTGTATGTATACGAGCATGAGTATTAATGAAAAACAAATAGAAAACTTTGACAGGATAAAAAAGGACTTGAGCCCGTTCTCAGAATGATAATTGAACAAAATGTTATTTAATTAAACGACAAGGAGGCTTCCTGCACAAGATACAAGGTACAGGAATAAAAATATTTTTTATATTTCTTTTTCGAAAACTTGAGAAATTTAATTTTCCAAATGTTAAAGTAAATGTGAATGTATTTGTTTGGAGCAAACACTGAAAAGTTTACTTTCCGACTTAAACGCCTCGTTCAGCGTATCAGACTCTTCATAAATCCATGTTATATATGTGTGTGTGTTCCAACATGTCCTATATACGAGGATAAAATATTTGCTGAATAGTTTACAAAAATTTCACCATAAAGATATTCTGTTGCTTTTTGTTTGTTCAAGTTGACGTATAAATTTCAAAATCCTTAAAATGTTTTTAGCAATTAAAATTTTTCATTATTTAAGGCTTTTAATCGTTTTGAGACGGTGGTGAAAACTTGTAGCAGTGATTTGCAACTTCTTCCCTTGAGTGACTGTAGTTAAAGTTATTTAAATTGATTCTAACTTGAATTTTCCACGTGCAAGTTTTATTTTCATAGTATTTTATATTTGTTTAATCTTTATTGACTTCTAAGCCTAGCATGGTCAATCGATCACATTTCATCCAATTTAATGAATTCTTTAAACCTATATTAAGTTGAGGGAGAAAACTTTCAAAACTTATAGGTATGATTTATTTTGCTTTCAGCTTTGAATTTTGTTTAAATAATATTAATATTATATATTTTATTATTTTTTTTAATATCGAATGATATCGCATTTTCCGTGAGTTCAATATTGGGACTTGCTGGTTTGAGCAGCCATTAGGCCCTACGGCGTAATCCATTAATCACTGACACATAGGAAATTTTATTCAGGTTGTTTAATGTAAAAGTGTTTTTTGGATAAATGCTTAACATCACATGGATTATAATAAATACAAAAACATGAATAGATTTAGAATTTTGATATATCCAATAGATCCCAAACTGTGAACTCACTCAGCACTGAGCTACATGGCCTGTATTTGGTGGCTGTTCAATTGGTATATAACAAAGCCTAAAATATAATTAATTCAGATGAAACACATTTAAATATGATTATTTTATAATGCAGTCGGGAGTATTTTCGCACGTTTTTGTGATTATATCGCCTTTGTGGTGGTTTTTCCCTTGCGGATAGAAAATCATTATCGCTATTACAACGTGATGGAGATTTTATCGAAAATTTTCTATAAAAGCATGAACAAAGTACACAGAAAACCCCGTGTAATTGGACATAAAAATTCAGTCGTTTGCCTTTCAACACCTGCTTTCCGGCAATAGATATAGAAAGTGCTTATGATGGTCTCCAGCTCAATTTGTCTTACCACCTTTGTTTTCTTTTTGTTCTTTCTTGTATAACCATTTTGTTAATGTTACAAGAAAATTGTTTATCTTTTCGAAATTGAGTTTAATGGATTTTAAATACTCAAAGAATTTGGATATTTGGAATTTTAATTAAGCACTTTGTGTGATGTTCTTTGCGTTTGTTTTCGATTAGTTTTAAGTAAACTTTTAGTCGAATTAGGTAAACGTTGTATAAATAGGCAATCCAAAAATGTGTTTTCTGTCCTTAAAACAATTGACAAATTATGGAAAAAGCTTGGTGCCAATTGAATTCAAAATGCAAATCCTTTCCATATAGTAACAGCAGTTTATTTAAATTTATTAGAATTCAGTTTACGCCAAAAACACTTCATTAAATTTAGCAACACGAGAATACATCAAAACTATCTTCGCTTTGATATTTTTATTTAGCCAGGTAAGGAGAAGTGATGAGGGCAAATACGAAGAGAAGTCCTTGCATCGTATGCGAGGTGGAACCTCCATGAACAAATACTTCAGTATCTTGAAAAGATTTATTTCACTCAAATTCTTAAGAATTTGTAAATGCAAACAACATACCGTTTGAGTATATTTTATGCTTGTTGTCTGTGCTCATACTGGAGACGACTCTTAGATATGAGTTATAGTTGACAAAGGCTACAACGGCGCGGTCCTTGGATTCGTCGCACTGTGACTTGATGAGAAGACCATGAACGAAAGTGTCACATATTAAAGGAGCCCCAATTATGCCATTGGGACAATGATCAATTTCTGGAAGAAACGAATAAGTTCTGCGAAAATTAGATGTTTTGTTTACATTTTCACCTGCACATAAGATTGAACTTGTATTTGTTGTTTCCGGGAGAATTTCCCCACAAAATTCTTGATTTGGTCTTAGCGGATACATCATCAAATGAGGGTTATCGGTCTGTAAATGTAAATTTATTGTCATATTTCCAAGCCTGATCATGAAATTTTTACGTTAATAAGCCACTCTAATACAGTGCATTCCCCTTTTTCCGGGAAATTGGGTGGCCTAGCCAATGAACTACACAAATCTGAAGACTCCATAGGATGTTCAGTCATAAGTTCGCTCACATCATATTCAAATGTTTTTGGATCGAAGAATGGAGGAAGGGCTACATTGAAATTCTTCGTGACAAATTTAGCCTTTGTAACAAGGCCATCATCATCCTCAAACCCACATTTGATAGAATAGATTTTGCTAAAAATGTTAATTTCAAAAATGGAAATTTTACTAAAATAACATTTTATACTCGCTATCAATGACGTGTGCTGGTGTGACGACTGTATGATCGTTTCTTATAACTCCCATTGAAACAAATTGATTACCATCGTAGAGTGCAGCCTAGAAGTACTTACTAAAATTTCACTATCAACAGAATGTAGATTTTATTATCCTTACAATGAACGGGTTTTCTTTTCCGAAATTAACAGAATTTCCACGATGACACAAGCAAAGAAAGGCTAATGTAACTAGAATATACTTCAAGATAACCATATTTAATTATAACTAATCTCAATACTAAATATGCGTTTGACTGGGTAGGGATTACAAAATTCTCAATACTCGTTTTCACTGTTGCCTACTTGATTGCACACTATACCTTTGAAACGCACAGTATTATTCATGGACGAATGTAATAAATAGAATAAATTGGATATCACCTCAATGACTGATAAAAAGTTGGTTACTCGAAGTTAATTGAATTTGTACATAGATTGTACAAAAACGAATATGAATTGTGAAAAAACGCAGTCAATTTTTGGACATCTCTATATCATGTATGGATGTAGTTTCTATGAAATAATAAACAATAAAATTTTTATGCTCTTTTATTGAAAAATGGTAAAAACTTGTTATAGAAAAATGTCCGAACCGTGAGTTAGTAAGCAATTTCATTGCAATTGAGGTAAAAACGAGAAATTAAAGCTTTTTGTATGGAAAAATCAAGAATTAAAAATAAATACGAATAACCGGAAAATATCAAAATATAAAAACGAAAATGATGGAAACAATTTTTTCTACTTTGCACTTTATAACTCATTGAAAACATGGAAAAATGATTTCCCTGGAATCATTCTGAGGGCAAAGTTTGTGGCTTTTATTGGAAAAGTTTTTAAATATTGAAAGCAATCAATTACCTGCCAAACCATACAGAAGGGATTATTTAAAAAAATCGTATATCCATTTTTCTGCGCAATTTTAAGTGTTGAGAAAATAATCAACGTGTTATCAACAGCTACGGTTTTTCATAGTTTGTTCAGCATTCTTCTGTCATATAGCAATGATCAAACCTAAATTTTAAATTATTAAATATTAAGTTATTTGTGGCTTCAAACACACTTTTAAATGCACTTGACTATCTCTTTGAATATGAAATGCGTGTCAATGTCCTTTCATCCATGAAGGATAAGGGTACGAAAACTAAAATACAATAACATGTTTCGAGTCTAATAAATTGAAATATTAATTTTCAGGATATCAAGGATAGTCTTTGATGAAACGAGCACTTGTATTTTGTTGGTACATCTTAACCACTTATGTTCACGATGGTATCCACATTTTCGACATGATATCATTTTAAACACACAACCAGTATTCAAAAGAATACAATTAAAAAGGTCATGTGAATCAATATCTTTCTTTGTTAACAACAAGATACATTGAATAGAGGTTATATCGCATGGCAGTTAGTTTGCTAGGTTTCCTGAAACACATTCTCAACGGATTTTCAAAATTAACCTATATACAACTATATTCCAAACTAATTCAGGGAATTTTCAATAGAGCTTTCAATTCTGAGCTTCTGTATTGATACTTTAAAAATCGTAAGCTTCATTTCAATATGAAATACAAATTTCAGATAAAAACTCCATGAAAAAGCTTGAATAAAATCTCGTATCCATTATGATTTTCCTGGAAATTTAATTTTTCAATAGGATTTATTTTAAGTTGATGAGTTGACAAGGCCGAACCGAATTTTACCATTGGGCTGCCTTTGTTTCAATTCACCAATATACTGTAAGAGACAATGTTACAGGAATTATGTTTGCGAATCTGTTGTTAAATTCGAGAGTGGCTCTTTTGTCGTTATATTTTTTATTTATTCACTTTACAACTTAATAAACTTGAATGACTGTTTCCGAGAATTTGATTTTAATTTCACATCATTGTTGCATATCAAATATCAGAAACGAAACGTCAAAAGTACAGAACGTAATACAGATAATAATAAATGAGGTATTTAATCACATTAAAGTTTAAAATTGCTTCATATATTAACACATTAAACGCTGCCCCATTTGCAATTGTGATATCTGTGACAATCCGTAGTGAAAATCTTAGAATCTCACTTATTTTCAGGTTGTTTCAAAGCAAAGAAGAGGCTACAATATAACGTCGTCACAGAAGTGAATAATCTTTATTTATGTTCCACGTCTGGTGCAGTAGCCCGGAATGATTTACATAGATTTGCAATTCAGCATGACAAAATTTGCCCGGATGGTTTGTCTTTGGTCTGTTGCTGCGACCGATCCTTCCATAGAATATTTAGGTATGGTAGCTTCTCTTCGTCATACCTCGTCTTCTATGGCTGAACAGATTAAACGCTTGCATAACATAATAACTAGATAAGTGGCGAATAATAAGATAAGGAATAATTTTCTTTCGTTAAACGTGAGTTAAACATTATGCTTCTTGTATTGCAGTAAGAACATTTTCTGCAGTTTCATAAAAACAAACATATAATCTGATATAAATTTTATAACTTTAATTCAGGTTTATATAAGAAGCACCTCTTCACCACTTTTAACACCTTTAAAGGAAGTGGGAAGGAAACCTGCCAAAGTTTTAACGTAAACTAAATGAAAAGTTATCTTTGAAGTCATTCCCCTGAAAAACATCTTTAGGCGATTGATATCGTTCGGTGTGAAATTAAAATTTAATTTCCTAAAATGAAATTTGCAACGAAGGATGTATTAAAGTGTCTATCTCATTTAACAATATCAAAAATTGTATTTTACGTGTCACCAGAATAATTGCTAATTATAAATTTCAACGTAAACTTTTCACTATACAACTTCTATTTGATGAAGTAAATTAAAATCCGCTGGTTCTGGTGAATTACGGCTGTTCCGGTTTTTAATAATTTAATTATATTTTCACTTAGATTGGAAAGTGCGAAGAGTAAAATATATGCCAGGAAAATGTACTTTGGGAAAATTTTGGCAATCCCTGCATGTCTGCTCAATGTCATATTATAGAAATTTTTCGAAAAGGACATTAAGTCACATTATATTTTGAATATAAATATATTTCAAGTTTATTTTATGAAATATAATATGTACTTCAATTTCATACATAGTTCAACTGACAGGTTGGAATTATTTTATGAAAGATACATATTATTTTGACTTTACTTTGCTGTGAATCATGCATTTTGCAAGTGATTATTTGAATATTTAACTTTTGGTAATGTCAGGTTTGCTATTGCATATTATATCAAAATTGTTGAAAATTCAAAGTAACTCTTTTTGTGGACATCATATCTGAAAAATTTGAAAAGTCATATATGAAATTAAAATGAAGATGAATAAAAAACACATTTTGGCAGCAGTATTCATTTAATACATCTATTTTATCAATACCAGTAAGACACATTTATCATATCAAAGTTAGAAAAAATTAAAATAAAATTTTGCTCATTTGTTTTATCTGGAAACGATCATACAATTTGACTATTCAATTAACAGTCATCTTAATACTATATGAAATAAAATAAATCTTACTTTAATGTATTTTTCATTACTTTTTTTTAATTTTTCTTATTTGGTTTTCATAGAACACTTTCAACTCAAACATTAGGCATAACTTCAAACTTAAATTAAAGGAGGCAGTTCTAACACGATTGCATTTAATTATATTCCATTCATTCAACTGCTTTTATCACCATTTCAATACAATTACAAAAGCATATTATATGTTACAATAAAAACTTGCAAGAACATAAATAATAATTATATAAAATAAATGCGTTTCTGTTATTATCATAATATAATCCTTTGCTGTATACATATAGTACATAACATCGTTAAGTTAATGTTAATTAAGATAATCTTAATAGTGTGTTTGGTTTTATTATTTTAATATTACACTTTTGAATAACAAAATAATTTAATCGCATTTATATGTTTTTCATTTATCAATTTCTAACACAAATTTAAAGCACATTTACACGAAACAATCAAACTTAGGGGTTTTCCATAAAATAAATCTAATTTTAAGTCTGTTTTATGTCAATTAATCATTAATTTACCTCTTAATTTTGTTAGTATTTATACTAAATAAATATTATTTTTATTCCAATAAATTTTTGTTTTTCTTATATAGGATTTAATTTTTTATAACAATTTTCTAAAATTTTTTCACCACACTTCATACTCGGTCAATTCTGGTCTTAGTGTATTCCTTTACTAGCTTGTTGGATTTTTTTTCATTTTTTTAATTATATTTTTTAATAACTATTAACTACAATATCAATATAATTTGTTTTCGAATATATAATATATATTTTTAAATACTTATAACTGGATTTAAGTAAATATATATTTATATATAATTTAATTTTCCTAACTGTTGTAATATATTCTGTTTGGTTTGGTGGTCTAGTGAAGAACGTTCAAATGATCGGTTCAAGCAAATTATACAATGTGATTCTTATTATATTAATATCTCATTAATTTGTTACTATCTGAAAATTCAAAAATTTATTTTTTTATGAAAATTTTATCGTATTTTTAGAAAAACCAAGTTATAAAATATGAAATACTGTGCGAGTATAACTATGAAGACGTTTAAATTCCGGTGATTGTTAAGAAAACAGAATCATCTCAAAATGATATTCATGATGTTATTTGGCAGATTTTTCATAATATTACCATGACCATTTCAATATGATTTGTTTCCTCAACAAATTGTTTAACTCTTACCATAAACGACTTACGTTCGATTTTTCTTGAATCAATAATCTTTTGTCAAATTTTTAAGCTCCATTATTACAAATTTGTATTTAGTTGTGTTTAAACTAATGAGTTATATTATTTTATAATAAATTTTTGTAGTCATGGTATTTACTGCTGGTTTTTTCTGTGTTGATTTCCTAGTGGTATTCGTGAGTATGTACTTTCATTTCCTAGACTTTATGAAAAATATTGACTTCTCTCTTCCAATGAAAGTTAAGATTTTTGTATGTTATCTTATGTAGACTATACTTAATTCATTACATTTACAGACATTATCAATTTCATATATTTTGTTCTTCTTTATAAATTTTCCATTTATTCTATAAATGTTTCTTTAGCATTTAGCTGTCTCTGTCGACGTTTTATAATGTATAATTTATTTATATTAGGTTTTTATCATTTAGAATTAAACTAGTATAAAAGATCTACAAATATTTTTTCTCTTCCTCGCAATTTCAAATCTCTCCCGCACATCATCTGCCAAAAATCAATTTTTCATTTGAAAGTTTTAAATTTTCATTTATAATTTTAATTTATAATTCATTAAATTACATTCTTATCTCATACTGTTTTGTATCTTTTCCCCTTAAGTCTTATGTACAATATAAATTGGTGAAAATAATTTTCCTTTTCATAATTTTATATATATAATTTAATATATTATATGGCTTCTGTATTTAAATTTTATTTATTTTTTTATCCTAAACTGAAAAAAATCGTAAATACTAAAATACTAATTAAGCTATAAAAATTTAAAATTTTTCTTGTAGCTGAACTACCATAGAATGTTACGCCTAAATCACGCATTTCAGAATCTGAAAGAAGAAATATAATTGTAAGACAAAATTATTATATGAATTGTAAATGGAAATTTGTCAATTATGAAATAAGTTTTTTAGTACTTTGGTATAAGCCCAACACGAGACAAGAACACAGTGATAGAAAAATATAAAACCATATTCAAAGAGATGTTAGTGATATCTGTGGCTAATTTTGTATTTGTTCAAGTCATAAAGTCAATTTCACAGCTTATATTGTATCCGGACATAAGAATAAATTGGTCATGTTATGTGTTATAGCATCGGACACAGATTCAACAGGATCAAAATCTTTCAGTTCAACATACGCTTACCAAACATATTGTGCTCGTATTACGACGATGTGACCTAACGGGATCTCACTCAAAATCTAAGAGTAACACAAACATTCTCTTACAGGCGACCAAAACTATTTACATCGTTTTCCTTCACAAACTAATAGAATATTCCAATTTGTCCTATATCTAGCCATTCAGTAGTCCAACTAATACTACGTATACTATTAGGTTATATCCGTAGTAATTTGCAATGTTTTCATTAGCCTAAGATACAATTGTATTTCCCCAACTTTAATTACATTTGGGACTTTGATGAACTTCGTATGCATACACGTATATACTATACACACGGATAAGTGAGGATACGTTCATTAACAAGACTACCAAGTTTCACTATATTCACTTGTTTATTAGATCCTATATTGAATCTGAGAAGACACAAAATGTAGATGGTCTAATGAATTCTAGCACTCACGTGTACTTTGTATTATATGAATACGTGTACGTACATTCAATAATATGCAAATCACTTAATTACGGAACAATTGGATTATTCTGCAAATTGCAACAGAATTCATCCTTTTATAGAATAAATAAAGACCATGAACGACTGTTGTATTGCAAGGGAAGTTCCAAGGATTCTAATCAAAGGAACTTTTGTAACATATGTCTTTGTTGAGAGTGAATATGACCTGAAGATCAAATCTCCTTTACAGTTTTGTATGAGTTAATATTTCTAAAGATTTAATATGATAGATTATATACAATAATGAATAATGTTTCGACTTATAGAAATATATGTAAATTATTATGTTTTTAAAATAAATCTCTGAATAATTCTGAAGAAAAAACATGACTTTAATCTTTAACCTAATGCCTTTTGTTTCAAATTTTGTTCAAGAAAATATAATATATACCTAATTTGAAAACGACAAGAGAGGCAAGTTTTCGAATAATTTCTGTCAGTAGGTACAGTCGAAAACTCGGAAATTATATGCCAGAAGGATGTATGACATAATAATATTTGGATTCTTCGAAATAAGAAAATCCTATAGCAGTTGATGTATGAATATTGCAATCTACTTAAAAGTTTACGTTTTTGGTATATCTATGGTACCAAAAATTTCACTGTTTCATGGTTGTATGTTTCTGTATATGAGAAAAATCCTGAGGAAGTAATATTATTTATATGTACGCAAATATGTTCCAATGTCATATGAACATATCACAGAAGTATTTGACATATTGAGATTAAGTTTTCAAAAAGATTTTGTGGCTGAAATTGCAAAAGTTGGATGCTAAGAGAAATGTCTTCATTTTTCGTTTCCGGTCGAATATTAGGAAATGGAAAAGTTTTTTTTTTGTAATTTTACTTCCAAACTTGAAATGTGTTTTCAGATTATGTCAACAAACATATATCTTATGTTTTGGTTTTGAGTACGAACAAAAAGTTAAGAAAGCCGATGAAGATACAAGAATTGACAAAATAAAAATAAAGTCGTTAGGAATTATGAACGGATTGATTCATTAATAACGAATGAATGCAAAACAATAAGGTTTTGTGAATATAATCTCTTAATAAAATTTTTTTATCGCAAGTTAAATGTGAAATGTTATATACCTACATATCTAAAATCAGGAATTCTTACTACAGTGATATAAAAAGAGTTAAGTGATATGCAAAGTAATGAAATTTATCTTATTATTTAATTTACTGATTATAATAATATGTTGATGGCTACTATATGTTATGAATGTTGTATGTTACATGCAAACAAATCAACTCACGATTGTATATAAACGTACAGCAAGCAGTATGACAAGAAATTTAAGTACCGTGAACAGTACGAATTCCTGGCACTTGGAAACTACTGTGTCCACCAGGACTTACGTGAGTTTTTGAATCAAAAATAGAATGACCAAGATATATTACAGTCAACAAGTTATATAAAACAAAAAAATTCTGCCAAATATGTTCATGTCACGAATTATTTGCCTTCATAAAAAGATGTTTCCTTACAATAAATCTTCGTGAATGACTTTTAGGCATGTGGACGTTCCTTGGTTTCAACGTTCAACGTTTCCACAATTCAATGATTCTCTACAGTGTTTCGTGATGTTGACTGTCGCTTGCTACTTAAGGCGCCGTGTGACCAATCAGCCACACGATTTTTAAGAAACAAAGACGGAAAGAAGTCAATTATACATTTTTTCTATGCCATAATATTTATGTCTATTAGCTTAGGATATGAGAATAATCGTCTGAAAACACGAAATGGACATTGAGTCCGTTTTGGGGGACACAAAAATATTTTAACGAGCCAACTTGTTGGGGTATGAGCTTGTTGGAGTTAGAAGCAAATTTGTGGTATCATCAAGGGGTTTTTGACTTAATCAAAGTTAGGTTTTTTTTAGATAATACTATACAATAAACTTGAAGTGCTTCACCAGATATGAGCAAAATGTTGCAAACATGTTATCAGTTGATGTTTTGTATGTGAAAGGATTATAATGTAATGCTGTTAATAAGCGTGCTGAAAATTTATAGCAAGCAGTAGTAATTTGAGAAGCTCAGCTTTCATTAAACTAAAAATTTAACAGTATACTGAGTAAAATCTTTTCAAGACAGCATGAAATTCATGAAAATGCTCATTGATTTACGAAGAGGATTGTAATTGGTCTAGAAGTGTCTAAGACTTTCTTCATCGTTAGTAATTCTCCTTAATACTTATGAGGGAAAGTTTGATGGTTTGGGTCACAACGAAATCTTTCCACAAGTCGAATGTTGTCTTCTTCAAGCTTGACACATGCTGTGGTAGTAAAGTTTCTCAACAACCAGTAGAATTGTGGCGTTGCTGATTGGAGTCCTTTTTCTTAATTTCAAGTCCCATTACTGGCGCTTATATGAGAACATTAAGAAGAGATTTTCCTTACCAGCTATACATAATTATACTATTTATCTGTGTTTGATGTGTATAAGAGCGTATCTAGACGATAGATGACATCGTCGTTGGTGAGTTCTCATCTAATTTACTTGACAATTTATATGAAATGGTGTTAATTTTGTGTGTCTAGAAGGAATGCCTTCAAGGACTTCTTTCTTGTACAACTAAAGAACTGTGTTTTCAAGTTGTCAGCAATTTATGTTAATAGATTTCAAACGTCTGTGGTATTATTATAAATGAATAGGGCAGTAATGGTAAAAATAACATGAACACAGCATTCGTGATGACGTAAAGAGACAGTTTGGTTTGAATATAAGAAGTGCTGGTTGTTTGACTTTGAATTCAAGAATAAAATTTCGAAAGACATTCGGAGTTATTAAAATGGTCGTATAGTTTCAATCAAATCAAAATAATAATAACCAAGCATAGATAGATATCAGCAATACGGTTATATGTGTACACAAACAAACAACAAAAAACTAACCTGAAAGACCATGGTTAAGGAAAGATGACAGATCTGAGAAGCCATCTGCAAGAATAATGCAAACAAAATGATAAGTATATAAAATAGATGTTAGTGTTATTAAAATACAAGTTTCCATTTTGCGAGTAAACGGAAATATAATTGAAGAAAACCACAAACAACTGATGTGAAATAAATTTAACGAACGTGAAGGATTTTTCAAACGTGAAGGACGAATTTGAACAGAGCTTTGAAATTGAGAACGTAGACATATGATCAAATTTACTGCGTAAAATTAAATCGTTTTCTAGAATCATGTGCAAAATTCTAAAATTTGATTTAAATTTCATCTTCAAATGATGGTTAAAAGTAAATTTTATTCAAAACTAGAGCAGAGGGATTCGAATGGCGATAGAATTACTTCTGCTGCGTGATGCTTAATTACTTTTAAAGATTTCATACTTTCCCTCTAGGATAATGATGGTAACGAACAAAATAATTACACCCAAAAGACTGATTAATGTTGAAATTACAAACGAAAATAATTTTATATTATTATCTTTCAGTTCATGGAACATTCCTAACTGGATCCTTAATGAGTGATGTGAAATATGATGGCAAATACAGCAGCAAAGTCTCAAGAAACATGGTATATTATTCTCACAGGATTGTGTATAAAATAGAAATCTTTTAAAATGTTATTGTAATTGTCATTTTGGGTATATTCAAAAAAGAATATATTTTTTCAAGGGTTTACTTACAAACTTCCATAAAATTCATGTTTTGTAAATCAATTGGGAATCATTTCAATGTTGGTGTTCATTGTTTTCCTTAATTATGAGCAATCATTTAGTTAATGATAATTTAATTACCAATTTTGACACAGTTTCATGTTCAAGAATGAAAAATTACCAACCATGTTCTAATCTTGGCAATACTTCAACTGTTTTCTCAATTATATTTTAATTATCTGGCACCATTATACACGATTATATAGATGTTATATTGTATGTGAATATATATATTATTTATAAATGAGAAGGAGGCAGTATTTCTTTATTGCATTTCTCATTAGAGGGTTAGTTGAGATGTTTTAAAGTATTTCACAAATATTCAATTATTATATTTTAAATATCAAATGAACCTGAATTATGGATATCTTAAGAGTTAAAGTAGAAGCAACTAAATTATTACCTTGTGGTAAAAGTCCAGCACATGTACGGCAAATGAAAAGAGCATAAACAAAGATTTCTATTTCCATGTGTAGTAAAAGTAAACCACTTTTCATGTAGAATAAATCTACCTTATATATCTAAAAAGTTCCGACAATTTCCGGACTGTTGAGAAAAGTACAAAGTAGCATAGATCACGTACTAAAGTTTTACGGAAGATTTAAAAGTTTCTACTTTCATTCGCATTTATATAGATTGTTCATTGCAACTAGCACAAATGAAGCACGAAGTGTTTAAATAGTTGATGTTAAACATAAAAATAGCGTTAAGCTATAAACATTATATAACGTAACTATTATACTTCGGAATAAGTAAAAATGAAATGAACAGTTTAAGTGCAACTTTGTACACAAAAGTGTCTAATGCTAGTATCCTTGCACAAACTGGATTGTAATGAACAGCAGGATCAACACCCTTAGAGATGAATGAAAGGACGAAAGTCAATAACACTTGTCATGTATCAAAACAAAAATGGGAAGAAAGTGAATTCCAGCAGACACACTTTAGAACATTGGGTCTTGCATCCTGTCAGGACTTTTCACACAAATAACATTGAGATTAAAAACTATCCATTTGTTGTAATGACGTTAATGAATGGATCGATATGTTAGGGGAACTAATTAAGAACGAATGACTGTAACACGTATGTGAATGATGTTTGCAATTGTATTGAACTCTTTCATTTGTTGACATTCAAGTGCAAATAAACTCTTATTGTTGAGTGAACTTCTCTAGATCCATAAATCCTTCTTTAATGTAATAAAAAATGAACTGAACTCTGGTTCATCAATTCACGTACATTTGTGATTGTAGTTACTAAGTTAAACACAGATAAAGTTAAGCAAATGAACAAATAGTATATTCCTAAAGGAAAATGCAAGCACAACATGTAAGGTCTCATTTAACTGAAGGATGACACAAATTAATTTGACAGTGAACACAATTAGAAGAAATGTTCCTTGCTCAAGGAACTTTTACTCCATTTAAGTTGGAGGACAATGGACTAGGATGGCAATTTTCAAAGAATAATGAAGTATCTCGTAATGTTTTTCTTGTTTTCAACGGAAGCTCAACTATTATCTGTTTAAAACGCAAGGATAATATCCATTAATGCCCGAACGAACATTTTTCATAAGGACATTTATCGTTGTTCCGTTTGTACGAAGAGGACAAAAATTCACTGAACATTTTTGGATGTCATCCTTCATTTGTATATTTCAAAATTTGCATTGCATCCTTCCACATGAATTATAGATTTAATAATCGTTTTGTTGGCTGGTACATTTGCCAACAATGTGTCTTACGTTGCTTTTCCAAAATCAATGTCGTTGCTACAATGTCTCGGTTGCCAACATCAACGGAACCAAGTTTCGGGATTTTCTATTAGAAAGTTAAAAAAAACGACGACAGGAAGTTGTAAAACGAAGGAAATTTGAAAAAATGTTTTTTTGGTTCCATGAATTTCACTGGGTTTTGTAACTAGTAAAAATGTAATTATGTCGTTAAAATTATTTGAATAAAAGTTGAATGATTTCGTATATACTATGACAGTTGATCTATTATGATTATGATTATGATTTTGGATACATCCATTAAATTCCTTTTAATGACTTTATTGAGTTATTATAATATTTTGTTTTAACTAAAGTACTTATCAGGGTTTTGGTGAAAGAGCTTGATAATTAAACCAGGCACAACCGATGTTTACATAATATACCGAGCTTGAATTAAGCTATTAGCTAAAATATCTGAAATTTGCATTCTTACCATTTGAAGATGTTGAAAATGTAAAGCTGTCAGACATATCACTCCAGCCATAGCGATTCCTGCAAGCAAAGTGGAAAAATAATGTAAAACAAAAGATTTATACTTATAAAGAACATAGTCTCATAATATAATATTCTTAACATTTCTTACATAATATCAAATCGAAACCATTCGATTTCGGATGGAATGTAATTAGTTTTGTAATGCGGTAATAATTATAATTATCAATTGACGTGGTGTTTATTAAGTTCATTGAATCAGTGATTACTGGTAATGTCATTTAATAGATAATAAGCCATACGATTACTGTAGTTAATCTTATAACATAACATGAGTATGTAACAATTCAACTGTGAATAGTTTGTTTTGTACTGGTATGAGTTTACTGCGGCCATTCAATGAGATGGTGAATGGGAAAGTTGATGAAGTTGATGGACCAAGGAATATTTTCAATAAGTATAATATCTTATGTTACCATTGAATGATGGTTCATGTCACGACACATCCTATCTCCGCAATTTACAGATTCTCTCCCAATATACATTGTAATCGAATGAAATGAGAGCACGTTTTAAATACTTATTAAAATTCAACCACCATACTACACGCATTGTCCTAACAATGTGATTCCTTTCACCGACATTACAATTTTCACAATTTCAACTTTGGGTTGTGCAATAACCACGTGAACATTAATTGTAAGTCACGGTCCCGAGGTTTTCCCAACAGCATTTTGTTTTTACGCTCCATTTTGCACGCTGTGTCCTCACGTGGACACCAGAACTAACAACGTTCTGTAGTTTACAGTAGAAACGACTATAACGACTGCTTTCAACAATTTTCCTTTTTTACACCTGATACCAAACTCATAGAATTCAATATGCTGAGAGAACGTGTAGGAAAAAGGACGAGAAATGACCAGCAAAAAGGAAAATTGTTGATGCCTCAATGTGCAATGTAACACAACTAAATGGTGTGGTATACCAATTAGCATTCATAAATTGTCATCAGCAATGTAGAATCCTTTTTCCCCACAGCACTTTACTGCACTTATTTGAGTTTTTGTCATGTGTTTCTATTTGAAATATTGATTTGCTACGAAGGACTCACGTTATGCAGGATGCACAAAAATGGTTGCAACACATTCTTTCTTTAAGGACGTTTCACTCAAATGTAACTTGTTGATGACAGTTTCTGATGAATTCAAAGGACACTCAGCACAAATATCCAATTGTACTTTATAATGAGCCTTCTTTTAGTTATTTAGAGCGCATATACGGAAACTTTTATAATAAGGCCTTTAAAATTTTGTCATGATTGTACTAATGAATGACATTTCCTGAATAATTGAAACATTGAAAATGTTTAGTGGGGGAACTGAAATTAAGCGGAATATATTCGATTTTGAGATAAATGCTATTAAGCAAAATAAGAGGATAATGTTTCACTTCCTATTCATATACTGATAACGATTTAATTGGAAATTGATTGAAGATTTTATCATTGACTTTCGTTGTTGTTTGTGTAATAATTTGAATAGCTTATGTTACAGAAGATAAGTAGTTTGAGTACACGTGTGTAGGTATGTGATTTCGAGTTTAGCAATGTAACAAATAAAACCGAATGCCATTGAAGTGATGTATCAATATTATTTTCGATCTTAAAAGAGATAATACGATTCTGTGAATGATATTCAATTAATGTCAGGATGTATGAGTTTGGAAATTTTTTTCTATTTCGATTTTAGCAAAGCATACAAAACTTGAGAAGGATTTCAAATAGAATAAAAAATAAATAAAAATACATCGAAGAAAATATGGATAAGAAGGATATGCTCTTGATAGAACAATAACACAAACAGCAGGGTCTGCTGAAGTCAGCAGCATAGTATTAAGTTAACATTTTTCGTGCTCCCCATCCATCGATTGGGGATACTCGTAAGTACCAGTAGGTTTACGTATTCTGTTGTTAGGTACCCTCATATCTATCGAATTGATAGCACAAAAGCTCTTCAAATCCTCGCATAGAAATTGAAGTACTTTTCTGCCAAATACTTAGTCACTAAGTGACTTCTAGTTATATCACGTTCCTTTTTTTGACATTTCGTATCCAACCAATGACCTTATATAATTTCCCCAAATACAACAGTTGTTTGTCCTGGATACGTATATCTTTTGTTCAGCTGAAAGTTTTGTTTGAGGTCTAGCAATCTAGTCATGGTTGACTATTAAAGTAACGTGATATACTAAAACCAGTATTACAGTTTCTTCCACTTCTATAACAATGACATTACTACGAATTGTGTTATATGTACATACATAAATATATGTATGTAGTACAACAATGAAAAACGTCACTTACCTCGCTTGAACTCGTGCTTCGTAGTGCTGATCTGGATCCAAACCACGAATCATGTAACTCATGCCTTGTGTGTAATGATGTGACAATGGCATCGCTGGCAGGACAACATCCCTCCAGTCGTTTCGAGACCAGTGCATAACATTACCATACCCTCTATGGTTATGACTATACATTTGGCCGTTCTGATGGAATTGCGTTTGTAGTGGCTGTGATTGTTCGATGGTGTTGTCGACCTCATGTCCTTGTGGCAACCTTCGAAAGTATAGTTTGAATTCTTCAACTGGTGTATGGGAGTCCACCGTCCATGAAATGTTGTATCTGTTGGGGTTAAAAATTTATAAGGGATTTCGTTAAATTTCTCTTTTATTTTCTACTACTACTTCTTTCTGGAATCCAACAGTGAAGATATAGTACTTGAACTTGTAGAAATGTTTTGGTATAAAACATTGCACTGACATGTGCAATAAAAATGTGATACTAATTGTGAAGTGCAAAAGAATGATAAGAGTACTCAAAAATCTATGCATTGTAGAAGATATAAAAATAAATTGTTGAGTGTTTATGTCTGGTTCTCAAAAACATTGATAATCACATAACCAAGAGATATCACACTGAGAATTTTATTAGTGGGTGGGTACATATGTACTTATTTGACAGTAACGTTGAAGTATAGTAGCTTCAGTAATATCCTTACCTGTCCTTATATTGGCTAATAGCTGGTGACCGGAATACTGCTGTGTTTGGTTTTCCACTAAGCTGCAAAGTTTTTCTCGATTTTCCAAGTTGATTTTCAGCTACACAAGAGTAATTTCCGAAATCTTGTGGATGAACTTTTCTTATTATAAGGGTGTGACGTGATCCTCTATTTTCCATTATATGACGTTCAGTTGTGTCTAATTGCATAGTTTCCTTAAACCAAATAACCTGAAAAGGAAAATATATGTTTGTGTATGTCATGACATTAATACAGAATGCTTGGATATAGACACTATTATACATGAGGATATTCTCTGATAAGTTTGCTGATACTTTTTCGTATCTTAAGTTTAGCTACGTGCCTATGGCATACATATTAAGCAAAATATACTGGTTGATGTCGACAGAAATCGTTCTTTATTAGAGTAGACCACCCTCTATCAAGTGTAAATGTATATTTCCTAGATTTGCTCTTTGACTTGACGTATTTTATTCACAGATAAGAGGGTGAAAGTGTATAACGCTGGTCAAATAGTTTTTATAGACGTATCTTGGATATTGTGATACTTGTCTTGGCTGTCTTCCGCATTTATGTTTTGGCCGATCTTTCTTAACTTTGCTGGCATTGCTAATACCAATTTAGAAACATATATATATGTGTGGTACTTACAGGTGATGTACGGCAAGGAGTGGGAATATTATTTGAGGATTTTATCTTGATTTGTGCTTCTAATAGGATTTTGTGGATAGTCCGGGTGCTTGCCTTCCTTTTTGAATCTTAGGACAAGAACATCTCGGGTACACAGGTGGTCATATTTTACAAACATTTTATATGTTTGGAAACGATTAAGGATTAAGGATTTACTTACAAACAAATTTTTCCTTAATTTCCTATGCAGATAAATTGTTGGAGGACATATAAGGCACGATATTTGCAATATTATATCCTTGACATTTTATTGTATATCATAGAAAAACACGAGTGAACTGGTTCCATGCAATCACTCATGGAAACACTTGAGACGCAATGTTGGTAGATGTTTTAGTGACCACATGACAAGAGACAAAATGACTTTCGGTTAGAAGCCCTTTAGGAATAATAAGTACATAAGTATGTCTATTTTTAGCTAAGAAGCTTTTACTCCTTCAAGAGCATTGTATCTGCCACATTGATTCAATGTAATATTATCTACCTACAGAGTGTCAAGGATGATCTGACACAGTGAAGGTCGATCGATACCCAGACACTGTTTGACTTATTCTAACTTGGAAGACAGCAACGTTGTATTAGATGTTTTTTACCTCTAATAGTTAATTTTGATGTATTACAGCTATATTAATATCCAACTAACAACTAACATGATAAACATGATAATAATGAACAAATTAGTTATTATTAGTTCATGGATGGTTAACTCGGTAGCCGTCAGTGTTGCCTTTGAAACGCATAGTTGAGAATAAAATGAATTGCTTGTTAACGAAAAATTTAACAGCAGTAGAACAAATTTGTAAAACGCGCTAGAACTGACACAAATTGCTTTTTAATTTATTCAAGGAATTGCTTTATGAAAAAGTCCTTTATTTTATTGACAAACAACAATATCAGAACAGTATTTTGTAATTTAAAATTTAAGTTAAACTTTTCTAACTTTTACAGAATATCATGTTCAATATAATAAAGCAGAACATCCAATATGCAGTGAATGTAGAAATTGTGGAGTCCTTTTGTAAGTCCTTGGTGAAACGAAACCTTCAGTTATTTCCTCAGCGTGTCCTTCTTATTAATATTTCATGTTGTAAAATCTTTTGTTAAAAAAAAAGAATGGAGGACAAAAAATTTAAAAAATGCAAATTTTTATGCTTTCATGAATATTCCGTCCATCCACTTGCACAGATCCTCCTCAAAAGGTTTGAAAGTCTGGGTTTTTGGAGTACTAACCAACCCATTTGATTTTTTGTTCGTGTTTGTTTTAGGTAGATGTATTTGTGTTTGCGTTTTATTTTATTTTTTGTTTTGTTTGAAACTGTAAAATTTGCATAATTTTTCTGATATGGCAACTTTCACGTGGTTGAATGTCATTTAAAGCAGTTTGTATACTAAATTTGATGAAATCTGCGTTTCACAATAGACGTGTGGTGACAGAAGGATTTTCAAGGATGTCATTTCACGTACTCAAAAGGGAATAAATTGACCAATACGAAAATCATTATCCTGCAGATAGGATAAGCGACTTGCAAGAGTTTTACCAAGATAACACGTTGCTACACGTATTAAATTTAGAACAATGCAGGAAACTAGCTGACGAACATCTATAATGGTTTATGCAAAAGATAAAATGTCTAATGCATGAACTTAGTATTAAAAATAATTCCAATTTCTTTGGAATTCGAAAAACATTTTGAGGTAAGGAGCAAGAAACTACAGACAAAACCTCGGTTGACATAAGGACGATAACCACATAAAAGTGATGGTTGGATAAAAAAGAGAAGAAGGCGGGATAGTCCTTGACGGAAGGTCACTATGGAAAAGTATTAAAAATACGAGCAAAATGTATAAAAGCAACGAAATTGAATTATGAAATGAGTTGGAGCTCAACGAAAAAGGAGCAGCATTGCATAGAAAGCAAGGACGCGGTGAGGGCAAGGATTCAAGTCAACTTGAACTTATCGTGTATATAGTTTGCGATTATAGCACAAGGATAATTCTATAAAACGGGAAAAACTTATGAAAAACCATTTTCCAACAGTTTTCAAAACTTGAACATTGAATAATGCGTTTTATTAATCTTCCTTTATCGTTTTTCTTCATAATTTCCTCAAGATCCTTTTTTCTCTCTTACCAAATTAATGCCATCATTCACCACGATTTCATCGGAGAACTTTTGCCATATAACCTCTATGAAGAAGAGGATGAAAGGAGAAGGATGAAATACTTTCAAAACTTGTATTGGATAGTTGAAGGCAATGTCAGAATTTTTTTATTGTCCTGAAAAATAATTGACGTATATAGGGTGAGGCACTTGGCAGGACAAAAAGAAATAACAATTTTCCTATTTTACTCTATGTCCTTATTTCCATCCTGGCTTTGCGGTCAGACAGGATGAAGAGTTTGTTTAAATTGATTTACAGACGTTCTGAAAATGAACATTAGGATGAATGCGTTCGCGTCCTAGTAGCAGGACATGGTGTCATAACTGTTTATAGTCTTTACATAATTCTTTTCCAGCGACAGCAGTCCTTCGAAAATCAGTGCGCAGTCATTCGTGATTGTGACGGTATTCCATTTTATGTTTCAGATTAAAAGGATTAAGGGGTTTGGATACTATCGGCATGGATTGGACACGTACATGTTAGCTACTTCATGTTAATGGCATTTCTACCCTCGATATTATTATCGTGTCAACAAGCAATTATTCTATAACATTTTCTCAGGTTTCCAGTTTTTCTAACCTATGTATTTCAAAAAAAAAAAGGTTTTTCATTTTCTTTTAGCTGTTTTCCTCTTTATCGGTTTTCTAGTTTGCAACAATATTTTGTTTGACTAGCTGTCAAATAAATAAACTACAATTACCAATTTATTAGTGCTATTAACTTATGAATTATGAGTTTGACAGTCTATCGACGAAGTCACTCTAGCAATACTGATGGTAGTTAGAATGTCACAAATGGATTTTTATTATTATTTGATTTTATTGCCATATAAGCAATGACAGATATTTATTGAACGAGATATTTCATGTCAAGGCTCGAGTCCTTATAGGTTATACATATAAGAATATTTAATGAAAGGATAAAATTGTCTTAAATTTTTTAATTATTTTAAATTTTTCATTATTCAAATTGAATTTACGAATTTAAATTTCAATGCCTTCACACGTAGATAATTCATGAATGTATGATTCAAATTAGATATAACATCGTACTAAAAATTTTTCAAATTTCAATTATTTATAATATTTTATTTATTAATTACTGAGTTACACGTTATGCAAACACAATTTTCAATCATAATGACTTTGCAAATTACCTTATAAATATGCGTTACAACAACACCCTCGAGTGTATTAACGCGTAAATCTAACCACGAGCTGGCTTTACTGGGTATTCAAATGGAAGTAGTTAATCCATTAAAACTACATCATTAAAATGAATATGATATGGCGAAATTGTGCAACAAACTAATATGCTCTAATTTATTACAGAGTAGGTTTAATTTTATTCAGTTTTATATTAACAGAAATGCTTATGATAGAAAACCACATGATACATTTTTCCCGAGCAAATATTCAATGTGGTTGTTTGAATGTATTTGGAGGTTATATTTATTATATGTTAAAGGTTTCATGAACGTGATCTCATGCTTTTTCCTTAGAAATATTTACCTCGGGTTGTGCTTCTCCATGCACAATACAGACTAGCATAGCTTCATGTCCTTCCCCAGAGAATACGATCGGTCTCTCTACTGATATTTCAGGGGGATCTAAAATGAAGAATTTCATACCATTAAAATCAATACAATATCGGACGAAAAAACAATTTTTGAATTCACCAGTGATACTTTAAGTAGAATGAAATATTTCTTTAGAGTCAGTTAAACATCTTTGCTCTAATAATTTGGCCACAAGAAAGTGAATATGCTATAATGTAGTTACATATACGAAAGTTCAATTTCTTCCAGATAAAATGTTGACTTGCTATGAGGATACTTATTCCTTACAGCGATACTTACATAAAACATGGAGAACCACTTGACTGGATGCAGATTGCCCAACACCATTATTAGCAGTACAAATGTAAACGCCTCCCTTATGTCGGTCCATATTATCTATAGTAAGAATTTGTGAATGCAGTTTACCCTCTCCTATATAGTTCATGTTGAGTGGATGTTGGATGTTACAAGGACCATTGATAGCACCATATGTGAAGTGATGATGTTTGTCCAGCAACGATATGAAAAGAGAAAATATGAAAACATTTTTATGAATGAAAGGACTCTCGGACTATTGTGAACATATCCATTCAATGCTTAAAGAAAATACACTTCTGTCATATCTGAAATGGAATTACATTCAATCTGCTCATACAATATCAAGGGTTAACACTTTTCTGTACCGACTTCCAATAGAATATCTATTGTAAATTCTAGGAGAATATAAGAAAACCTCTAAATTGAATACACACTATAGAGAAATAATTGTGTTGTCAAAGAAATTTATTGCATCAAAGGGGACTGCTCTTAGGGTAAAGAATGTTCTTTACTTCATTGTGGTGTCAGATTATGGCCACTTCCACGACATAAATGAGGACAGAACATGTTGTGGATGAGACTAGTTATTGGAATAAATGGCATTTCAGGAAATCACTTACATTGAAGTAAAAGTCATTTCCAATAACTGAATTCAAGTGATAATTCTATTTTATGAAAACCTGATAAGAAAAATCTCTATTAAAGTGCTAAAATTGCTACAGTCGAACATAGAAGTTTTTGCCTGTTTTGTGTTGAACCCATTAACAGTAACTTGAACAGTTTTAGAATAAAAAAACTGACAAAATCTAAATTTCTTTGAAAATTAATTTAATGAACTCTTTAATTTTATTTTCAAAATTGACATCCACATTTGTTCGGTGTGCTGTATGATTCAGTCTGCTGTCAGAGAATATCCTTTCTATTTAGATAAACTCCTGATGGAGTGCAAATTTGATAGTGCTGAAACTTGTGGTTGGAAAAATGGGAGTTTTGAGGAGTGACCACAAAGTTCAGAAACATGGTCTGCGGGTTTTCGCCGTGTATACGATGATGTAAACGGTTTGATTCAATTTGATAAGAGCACAGTGCATCCAGACAAAAATTTCTAACATTTGAAGTGAGCAAATTTTATAAACAGTATCAAGTCCTTTATACGATAAAATAACCACATGTCGGGAAAATAGAAATCAAAGCAGCAGACCGAATTTCCTCTTGGTGAGTAAACCACAAACGTATAGAGTTCGTAACCCCTATGAACTCAGAACATCGTTTATGTACAAAAAGGAATTGTGTGGTTAACATGAGAAAAAACAGAGTTATGTTGCACTCTTATCTAGACAAAAAAGGACGAAAACGTAAACCAAAACAGCTTCAAAGTGCAATAACATTAAGGAATATTTTTCTCGGTTGTGGGAGTGTGAATTAGCTCTGGCGATAGGGAATTTATTTTAACAGATAGTGTCATGAAATACACATGTAGCATAGATTGACATTAGATTGCTCTTCGTGGTGACAGTATATTGAACCATACGAGCGATGCCATTGGTGATACATTAATTGTATGAAATTACTATTAGTTATAGTTTTTAGATTTGTTGCTCCAGCTCCGTTCATAGGTTGCTATTTTAAACAATACGAAACTAATTTACATGAATAATGTGGCGAAGACTAATTACGGGTACAGTATATCCGTTTTCGAACGTTCGTCTCTACCAGTTTTTGCACTTAATTCCCAACAGTTTCTCGTTCCATACTCGTGCTATACAGCCACCGTCGTGTTTGCCTTAACTTCAAGGCTTCTATCTCCATAGTGTGTACACAAATTAATTTCCAAGTTTCGTGTATCCTTGAGGCACCTTCATATGTCCTTAATCATATCGACATAATATTCAACACGAAAAGTCGTAGTACATTTTCAAACGTCAGTTACTGAAAAATTAAACCGTCTACCCACAGTGCTTTCTTTTAGATTAAAGCATTCAGCGTCCAGAGTTACGTAAGACTTCACCGAAAAGAATCTGGTTTCGAGAAAACTATAAAATTCATAGCTTTCCATACAGCATGATTCAAGGTATGTTGAAAAATTTAAAAAACAATTGAAATAGAAAATAGGAATTTTTGTAAGGATACTGTATGTAGGAATTCAAAATCTGTCTTAGCTGTATTTTCTAGGATTTCTCAGACATAAATTGAACATCAAGTGTATTTCATTGGCAGAAAATCAAAACTAAAAACTTGTGTTATTTTGTAGGTTTTGCTTATTAATATCTTTATTATTCAACGTATCACTAAAAGTATTTTTGAAAATCCAGTAACTTTGTAATGGACCAAGGGAGAAGAAGAACGTACAAGACATCATTAAATCACACATTTAAAGAGATTGTATATGTATATCATATCCAAAGTACCTACCATTATTCCCAGTGATTAAACGAAAAAGTAATTAGAAGTACTTAAGTCGATTCGACTTTCCTACCCAACTTTTCTGAAAGAAAATCTAAGGAAAAATAGAGTCCAAAGGAAATTTTCTTACAACTTTATTGCTATCCTTAATTGATCATCCGTGTGATGATTCTCTCAAAGAAGAAACTGAATCAGAAATTAAGTGAAGACGATTTCTGGAAAAGAATACTTCACTTTAACTGTATAAATGCTCCCTTTCTTTTATACCAGTAAGATTGTAGGGAGAAGAGCATTTCTTTGATTCTTTGCAGACGTAATAACTTCTTTGTTGAGCAGTTAATTTAATTTTTTCAAGTCAAAACAAACAACAATTTCCACATTCCATGACAAGCACGTGAAAGGGATTAAGAGTTCAAAGTTGATCAGAACAGATTGAAAAAACATTTTACACAAACACATCCCACACACACACACACATACACTCAGAGAGAAATCAATTTTACAATCTTCTAATAAAATTCACTTTAGAACTCACCATTTGGTAGAACGTTATTTTTACGACTCCATGTTATATTGGGGCTGGGATTCCCAGATGCTGAACATTCGATTTGAACTTTTGCCCCTTTTTTGACTTGCAAGTGACCTCCAGAACTGATGTGATGTATTACAGGTGGAACTGTAAAGAGTAGAAAATTATTTGTTGGAAATTTTTAAAAGAGGCAATTTTAGGATATATACCTATATCTACATAATCAATAAATACAACGTAGTTATGGAGGAATAAAAGATTTTGATGTTCTTTAATGTCAAATTCTAGTGAGGCTCTGAATGAAAACACTTCCTGGTTCTTAATTGAATGGAAAATTTTGTGTTGTTTATATAATAAAATGATTTTGTGTAGGAGGTTTTAAAATTGATGTCAAAAAGCTAATCAATTCAACAAATCATAAATTCAATTGAAAATTCTTTATTAAAATGTTTAAGCTTCTAGAATACTTAGAACCACTGGAAGTATTTCATTTAAACATCTTAACAAAAGTTCTATAATAAAGCAAATCAAAATAGAAACGGCTCAAAATATCTTGTTTTCCTTCCTGTTGTATCAGATACTATTTTGCGTATTTATTGCACTTGAGGAGGCCAAATGAAAGGCTCCTTTTATTCAAAAAGCTTTTGATACAAAACTCACAAAAACTAAGAGGCTGACTGTAAATGGCTGGTTGAAAATGTCTTGTTTTTTTGTATTCACTAATACTTTAGAAAAAATAAAAGGAAAATATAACATAGAAATTATGAAAATCTATTCATTTTTGTATGTGTATTTTCAATGGGAAATTGTTAAAATAGGACCTTTCTCAAAGTCATCAAGGCAATTTATATGTTTAATATTTTAAGTCGGATATCATTTCTTTGTTTTGGATTTTGAAAATGAGAAGAAATTTTGAAAAGGCAAAACATCCTTTTATATAAACGTCTTAGAGGAAGGCATCATCATCAACGTAGTCCTTATTGAAATCATCTCCTTGTCCTTCATCTCGTCTGTCAAGTTTGTTGTGTAGTGTCACAACCACTTCCACTTTGCATGTCATTACACTCCTTCATTCAAGGCTCAGTTTTTTGCTTCCATTAACTTTCGCTTTCATTAAGGATGTTGTACTTTCTTCAATTCAACTCCCGTTTTTCCATTCATCCCTCAGTTGATTTTTTGTGCCTTGGTTCCTTTTCGGTATTCGAATTAAGTCATAACTTTTAATTGTTCTTTGACTTATCTTTTTTTGCAAGTAAAGAACTTTTCCCGAGGTTTAAGGCAAATATCACTCTTTCTTTTGGTAAGAAAGCCGAGCAACAAAATATGTCCTTTTCCCCAAGAAAAATACAAAATTCTCTTTAAATTTTTTGTACTTTGTTGAAGTTTCAAGATACATCCGAAAATAAAATAAGGGTTTATGTGTATGTTGGATTCAAGGCTGCGAACATTGAAACTTTCAGATAAAATTGCAAACAATAGAAATTGTTGGGATTCCAACCCGCGCAAAAGGATATTTTAAGAAATTCAAGAATATCAGAATTTCAGAGTTTTATTTGTTTTTCCTTCTTCGGCTTTGGGTTTCGTTTGAGTTTTCGACAAATATTTTCCCTACATAATCTTGAAGGGAACATTATCAACACTTTTCCAAGATTTAACTTTTTGTCAAAGTTTCAATTCACACATGAGGTTTTATATATCATTTACTCGTTAGAGCACAGAGTTTAGATGCTGGTATTGGTGGGACACCTTTATGGTTCCCTTGAACTAATTTACAAATTGTGAACGCTTAATGCCAGGAAATTCGGCACACACGCATACCCACACAGATTAAAACCGGAATCACTTCGTAAACTTGGCATATGTTATCCTTGGAATTGGAACATTTTCAAAACACATCGACAGGTTTGTAACCCACTTATGGATGAGGCCACATGCACTTTGTGTGAAATGCAGTTTCTGTTGTAATTCAACTAATTGGAATGGAAGTATGTTGTATGATTTAAGGGAAAACTTTGAATACTCATACATGCATGCATGAATGTTTGCTAGGATATTGCTTACAGGAATTATATTGCATTTTGATAATTTATTACGAGAACAACCAGATTTGGAGAAGATTAATTAGTGAATAAACTACTGTGGTATATTTGGCTATAAAACTTTGGTCATGTAATGTAAGGTTATTACCAAACAGAGAGTTTCACAGAATTCACATGTTTTCTTTGAAAGATTATTACATTATGAAAATGTGAATTATGAACTTTCACCTTGGTGGATTTTGGCGTTTAATTTTGACCACAATTGAATATATTGTATTTATTTATCATATTTCAACTTAGTGCAAGTTCAGACTAACATAATATTAAAAGAGAAGAAACATGTAGGAGAAGATATAAAGGATAAGAAATGGTTAAAAACTGCAACATGTAACAGGGGTTTTTTGTCGATAATTTTCTGTCTTCTTTTGACATTTTCGTTTGATCAATGTTAACCGAAACACACTGTATAGAGAAGCGGGTCAAGGTGACTACCTTAAAAAAATCCGCTTGTTGCGGTAATCGATTTGAAGAGGGTGGATCTAAAGAGAACGCGGTAATTATGCGGTTGCGTAAGTAGGAACAGATACATCTGAGAAGGGAATCTGGGCAACCAGCCAATGGTTGCTGTCAAAAGCTTTACTCATGTCAGTGAAAATAGCTTCGACAACTTCGCCACGCTCGAGAGCATTAATGGAGTAGGATGTAAATGGGACAAGGTGTCTTAATTCAAACTTAATTTCATTCAAATAATTAGTACTGATGTCCGAATTTTTAACCTTATCTTAATTATATTCTTCACTTTAGTCGCTATTAACTATAGTGTTGTATATAATTACTCGTATTCCGTATCAAGGGTATCTATATAAAATAATAACCAATTAATACGTCAATTTTACTAAATTTACGAGGTTGTTCGATTTGCGAACAGAGGTTTGATTTACAGGTGCTGCAAAGCATATGCATGTACCACATACTGAGTTAGAGGTGATTGTGAAAATGTTTGCTGTGAAAAGAGATTTATGCGTTTATGATAACATAAAAGAACGAACGATATATAAATTTCACGTTTATATTCCGATACTAAAATAAAGACTTAATTATCGATGTGCGCTGACCTGAAGATTTGATAATTTTTAATTAAATTCATTTTGACGAGCTTTAAATAACGTAGGTACCTCCAGAATAATTGCAGGCATATTAAATATCTATATGATACATTTTATATTGAACACAATTTCGTCCTTAAGCGTTGAGTGGTGAAGTGTTGTGTAAAATGATATCCTTGAAAATGGAAGGATGTTATATTGATGGTGTGTTTTTATGCGGATTTTAAAAATGACAAAATTATATCACTGCTTTTTAAAAAATGCTCAATTAACATCATTGAATTTACGATTATTGCATCCAATCAGGGACGTCGATTTTGAGTTCATTTGGCTCATAAAATAAGTCCATTGGGTATGTTCCGGATGATGCAACAACCAGCAGTAGCACAATATCCAACACGAAAACTATCATTCGTAATTAGTTGCATTATCGATTTAACCATGATTGGTTAATTGATACATAAATTGTAAAAGGGCTCTGCAATTAATACAAACACATTGCGTAAACAGAATGTACATTATAGAATAAAACAAGCAACCACCACCCGTCATGATACCCTTGCTGGATGCAGTCAGTCAGAGACGCCTTGAGAATTTACAATGCAGGTTCCCAGTGACGAAGTAAATTTATTTGCAAATCATATAAAATTATATTGTCCTGCAATAACAAATGAGCAGAAGGTACTTATATTGATTACTGCCTTTCGGCCGGGAAATGCTACAGATTCAGAGTAGCTTCTACCGGAAGCTTGGGAATTAAACTTAATAAGTTTTTTACTTTTGTATTCCCATTTGAATTGAAGTTTCTGATTCAAAATCAATAAAAGCCATCATTGCTCTTATATTTAAGTGGTATAGACCCTCGAAATTGGTTTCAGGTTTTTGTTTAATGCAACGGAAAATAAATACGAAATTATAGATTTATCAACATCGTGCGATTTTAAACTGAAAACTGGATATTTTACTGAAATGTAATCAGGAAAATGAACCAAGCTGAAAAAATTTTGTTTAAACAATTCACTCACTTTCGAGATTATTACTTACTGAATAAATAAAGGGATCTGCAGAAATATTTAATTAAAATCAGACATTAAAGGTTAAAAGACCAGAATGTTATGGAGCATACAAAAACAATGACACTAGGTACCACCATAAATTATTAAAATGTAATGTAAAAATCATCACGTGATTTACAAGAAAACAGAACCCTTAAAATCTGCAGGGTGTCTGCTTAAAATCTTTCAAATTCAAGAAAATTAGATCCTACAGGATCTTTATGAGAGGTCAACAATCGTATATTCAAAGTCGTTTTTCATGAGACATTAGCCAATTATTTAAGGGACAAATTCCATTTTTCTATGAATAATTACATCAATTTCAAGAATTTCCTTTAATAACATCCAATATCCTTTACTCAGGGATCAAAAACTTTAATTTACTGAGTAAAATCTTTAAATAATTAATTGAGAGGAATGTGGAAAATGTTGGAGAAAAGCGGTTAATATATATATAGTATATAACGACCTTTCCATAATTATTCTTAATTTATTACCGCAAACTAATCCTTTTAGTGAAATTTATTGCGGTTTACAATTAATTTTCATCTCCAAAGTACCAAAATTCTTATACAAACTTTAGGGTCTGAGGTTTCGGTAAGTATCTGGTCTTTTCGGTTTCTAATAAAATTTAGTTTTTCCCTATGGTCTATCTAAGAGATTTACTAAAAATCGGGTTTATCGCTCTAAATGAAAGTTTCAAGAACAAATCAATGATTATCAGTATATGGATACTTATCTAAGCGCGCGTTCCATGTTATTTCTTCCTAGTAGAAGTGAAAGTTTGTCTCATATCCTTTCTCGAAGTGATGAGAAATAATGTTGTATACAAATTTGAATATTTTGTGATTTATGCGTGTTTAATAGACAGAAACCAACAAAATAATTACAAAATAGCTGATGAATCAACCTTTTTAAGGAAAGTCTCATTTCATCCTGGATCAGTGAAAGTGAAAGACAAAAGCGATGCTAACAAAGGTAATGTGTCAGTTATCCCTAAAGTAACTTAATTAAATTCCCGCCCTACAATAAAATCGAATTCAGTTTTTAATTAGCAAACCTAGAAAATACTTTATTGTTCGTAGAAGGTTTGTTGCAAGCGAACTTAATGAAAAAAGATACTAACTTCCTAAAGACAGTTAAAAGTGAAATTCAAAGAGAGTGAAAAGAACTGAAGCTATTTGAAGGGCTTAGTATCCCTTGACCAAAATAAAAAAGAAAAGCCTGAAAACAGAAAACCCCGGAAAAGTTAAATAAAATCGACATTTTCATTTTGGTTAAACAAAGACTTGACGATGAGGGTGGAATTGTGTTTTCTAGTAATAAACGGGTAAGGGATGTTCATCAGAAAATAAGTTAATTTGTTCATTTTCATTTGCTCCTCTTTTTGGTTGGAAAGTTAAAATTCTGTGGTTGTTGAGTAAAAACAATTTTTTGTTCGTCCTTTCATTGTTATTTTATATTTAATTCAAAGTTTAAAAATAAATTAAAACGTAACGAAAATAACTACCGACAATACTGTCTTCATTTTGGATTGTAATTTGCCAGACGTGGTTTGAAATAATTAAATAATTTTATAAAATTTATTCACTGTTCATTGCTAAATGAAGTAATCAACAGACACCATTGAAAAGGGACGATTTTGATTTCGTGGTATTCTTTCTGTAATTTTCCAGGATTTGCGTTGGAGTTGCTTGTATTGAATTCGCAATATACAATTTGATGTTGCAAAATTCTTTCTTAATTTTTGAAGTCCATAAAATTGTAATATTTTGAGCTAATTGACTGATTGCAAAGATGGTTTACTACCATTACCAATTTTACCAGTTAATTTACAAGAAATTCAGAATTCATTTTACAAAATTATGTGTCCGAAATATACGTCAATGCAAGAATTGATATTTACAAATTGGATTTATTTTAGTTCTAATTGATTGCATGAAATTCCATCAAGAATTTACTGGGATAACCTTTTATGTATTTTGAGCCAGTTCTTAAAATATCTAAGATAATCGCTCATGATTGTCATCGCCACAAAAGAACTTCATTTAATGAACCTTTTATAAAAACAAATTCAAAGATGTCTATAATATAAAAATGACTTAATGTCATACTAAATTATGTTCGTCGAAAGATGGTACTTACCAACAAAAGGTGGGACAAGAATCTTGTCTTTATAGAAAAGTTACCCGCAAACATGGTCACTCCATTAAAGTATGAAATTCTCTTAAAGGACTAAAAGTTATTACCATCATAAAGTATCCTTAAACTTTCCAGACGATACTGAATGTCAAAAAATACCGTAATTTGGGTAACACGGACATCCATTAATAAAACCTCGGAATGTGTATTTCTTTGGCAAGCAGTACTAATAAAAATAATTTTTTTGTTGCTGGAATTTTGATTTACGTCGACATCTTTAAGAAATAAACTTCCCTTATTTCTTTGTTATTTGTCCAAAACGATAGGAGAAATTCATTCAAAGAAAAATTTCACAATGTCCTTGTTTCGAAAATTCATCTTTAAAAGTTAAAGGACATGTCTCTCGGTTTTAATTAGGACGTCTTTTGACCGAGAAATGCCCTTTAATCAGAAAAATTGTGCGACACCAATTAAGAGAGTTTGCAAATGAACTTTCAAAGGACGAAAGAAACTTTTCTGTCCTCGATTAATAACTGTTCGTCCTTATGTGAATTGAGCAAGCATATGTTTGACATTGTATGAAATTAGTGTGAAAATCAGACACTGGTAACATTCAATGAATACTCACAATACATACTAGGACTTTTTATACAAAATAAGGATACTTACAAGCCAAGATATCTGTGAGTTTTCGTCGTCCTTTTTTGGTCGAATAATGGAAAACACTTTCCGCAATATTAACTCCTAATTAAAGGTACTTCAATTTAGTAGAAATAACATTTAATTTTGCTACTTTTTACTGGTACTACTAAGTTTTTGCCAACGTTCTTTTATATTTTTGCAATTACGGCAAATGCTGTTCATTTCACTTCGACTAATTGCAACATCAAAGAAAATGACTTTGCTTAGTTAGGTTTCATATTCATTTGAGATTGTTTTCTATGAAATTGCAGAGGTTAGTACAACAAAGACAGAGGTATGGTATCATAACCTTGATGATAATGTTTTTGAAGAGAAACATGTTACTAACTATCACCGACAGAAGGTAGGTGCAAAAATTTTATTTAAAACTAAAAGGAGTCATTATTTTTTACAGTCCAACTTGTTTGAAGTCAAAGGCTAGTCCTTCTCTGATGAGAAACCCTTTTTATACCAACACAAACGGGGAATAGTCAACAAATTAAAATTAATTTATTTAATAGATATGTTTTTCTACAAATGAAGACTTAGCATTTATTTAAGTTAAACATTTCAACATTTTAACATATCATTCGATGATGATAAGAGAGAAGACGGAAATTCGAAAATAAAGTTTATCTGAGCTAAAATACATATTTGTTTTCTTGCTGCTAGATAACTCATCTCATATAAGACCCATAACACCAAGATACATAAATTCGAAATACAAAGTAACTTTCAACATCAAACTCAAAGTACAACACTTAGTATGAAATGTTACCCACGGGAGACGTTAATACGACTAATAACATGAAGAAATTCCATTGAAGTCAGTTTAAACTAGGAAAACCCTGATATAAACCATAATGTTGTGAAACACAGAAAACTACAAGCAATAGCATCAACATATTTTGTATCTTTAACACATTTCAGTAATACTCTATTGGATTACATATTTTGTAAAATTTATACGATGAAAGAAATTGTTGTGGTTGAGAAGTTTTACCAAATGGAAATACTTACAGTAAGTAAAATTTTATTCTAATTCTATAGAAAACTATGGGGAAATTCAAAGTACAGGAATGTCCTATTAAAGGGCAATAAAAGTCTTTGTTTGATTTTAAGGATATTAAAGATCTTGTAGGATCTACAAAATCCTAGCTTACAGAAAAAGTTCAATTTAAATCAGATTCTGGAAAAAAAATTTACATTAATGAGATGAGATGATTATGATGTAAATCATTATAGAAAATAATGTAAGACCCATTAACTCGGACCAATGAGAGAATCTGCGTTTATGGTAACAAGATTATGTATATTTTTTTCGGAAACAGGAAGTTATAAAATCTTATTGATGTTATTTATATATTATCAACATAATAATTATTATGTCCATGAATGATAGCTTGTTTTACATAAAACATTAAAACCACCAAAGTATTTTTATGGGGCGCCGATACATTTCAAGATAATTTTCAAGAATTGCATCAGAATAAATCCGGGATCTGGAAGTGCCTCACATTCTTAAGGGACAACTTAATCAATTGGACAAAATTGAAGCTCAAAAAGAAATTGATTAATCCATTGGTAATGCCAGTGTCTATACAATTCGGACCGTATCTGAAGACACATAAAATAAATAAAGCTCCGGAAGTTTGGAAAAATTCGAAAAAATAGATAATGTTATGCAAAGTAGGGTAGTTTTCCTTGTCTGTATACGATATCTGAGAGAAGAAACCATACAAGTCAATATTACGAAACAAGCACATCACTATAGGATCAAAACTTTAGCTGGAAAACCCTAAAAACCCGTCAATGCTAATGTAGACTGTGAACAAAGTGTCGGAAATAAGGTTTGAGGTTTGAGAGAAAATGAAAGGGCAATACTAGAAGCAAACATTCGAATACCCGAATTTTTTTATGACTTTGTTGTTACCATATCCGGGGAACTTAAATTAGAAAACTTTGAGTAGATTCGCCCTAAAATGATGTTGCTGTCATAAAAATCGTACCGAGAACAACAAAAAAATTGCTAGTATGATTACACTCGGATTCTTATATAAAAGACAGCACCCCATTACTCTTGTATCATCGATAAAAGATGAAGATGAGTAAAATCAGATAGCACAAACCGAAAAAGAAAGAAATATGAAAACTCCCCACAAAATTATTATAAAAAATCCATTAAGAGGAAGTTTTAAGGCCCACTCGAATGGGAACAACACGTTATTTGGGCCTTTATTATTCTACCCGTCAATTTTTTACGACCTCCAGAGCCAGACAAATTGATCTGCACTGAAACCGTCAAATGATGTTGCTAGAACTTTTAACGCTAAGGAGTTTCAGCAATTTGTATATTATTATCCTTCATTTTATTACAAAACTTGAGGGAAATCTTATCATGAATTATCATCACCCACACACAGGCAGGCAAATTATGTATCTTAAAAATTGGAAATATCTGATAAACTTGCCGTACATAAAATAGATAAGATTGAAATATTATAAAGGTTTTAGTATAGAATTTCTGAAATTTTTCTAATAACATGGACTGTGAACTTTGAACTTGAACATTGCTATCAACATCATGACCCAACCGAAAGTCCATGAAATGAAAACGAATTCATTTCATGTGTTAATGTTGCACATAACCTTTAGGATCCTTTAACATGAAATTTAATTTTGATACTGTAAAAAGAAATTGAGTAGATAAAAGCAAGTGTGCAACTTGAACAGATTCCAATTCTTTTCTTGTTTCAAGGACCATGAAGGATCCTTCTTTATTTACTCAATTTCCAGTGCAAACACGAGTTCATTTCAATTTAATATAATTAATTTTAATTTTTCTCAGTCGATGTGCATCACCATACATGAACTTTATCGCTGCGAACAGGGATAAAGGTTCCAAAACACCGAACAAAGTTTTTCGCATATCATGTGCCCGTTGCACCTGACTAATTAAATTTTCCGGACGAAAGAGCTTACATGGAAAACAAACATCATTTTCCTTGATATAAGCTATTTTTTCCTTCAAGTTCTTTTTCATGTTCATTTTCACGTTCCTGGACTTTAATGTCCTTAAACAAAGCGTATTGACACATTTTCGCTTTTGAACATTTTTGGTAGTGACTTGCATGTTGCGATTGACTTGGAAATGGAAAATTTTGTGTTTTCAAAAATGAGGAGACACGTTTTTCCATTTAACTTAGTCACAGTAATTGAAAAACAAAAAATCAACGCTTCCAAAAATGACACAGAACTTATTCAGGGTTCTTGAATTAAATCATATCGCGTCAATTATCTGCTGAATTGGTCAAGATAAAAATCACAGTGGAATTTTTATGTTGATCCCCGCATAAAGTTCTTCTGATGAAGGACACTGCGACACAGTGGCCTCGAATGATTGCATTTACAAAGGTAAATTAAATCCATAAAATGCTGCATAGGTGGCCAATTAGTGAAATAAATATTTTTATAAAGGAATAATTTAAAAAAGTTTTTAATTGCCCCTTTCAACGCATTTATGTTTCTGAATTCGAGAAATATTTGTTCATTTCCGAAGCGAGATTATGAAGGAGAAATCTAGTCGCCTACCTGATTTCAATGGTAAGGTAGTTCTCTATCGAGTTTTTCTTTATGTGAAGAGGACTTTTATATAAATAGTTGTATGCGAAATGAAAGGAATATCAAAATTCAAAGAAATATTTTATTACTTGACTTTCAGTAGTTATTTTCCCTTATACTAAGGAAAGTTCATAAAGGTTTTTAGAAGCATTCATAAGCACAACAGTTCAAATGGTGAATTCAATCCTTAAATGCGTAAATGAAGCCTGAATCTTGAATAAAATAAGTTCTTTGAATGATTCTACTAACACAAACGTAACGCCCTGGTATTTACCATTTAAATTCCACTTTAGGTAAAGCATTTACACAAAGTTACGAGCTTTCCACAGTTTGTGTATACTTCCTTTGATCCTATTAAACACGTTTTTGGTTTTATGTGAAAGCTTTAAATTGCGATTTTGTTTCTAATTTGAGGTTTCCGATTTAAACGTTGTTCCTACTTTGAATACATTTACAAAGGATTTTCATTTACATGTTGGAATATGATGAACAGAGCCAATTAAATGTGTGTAGTTAAACGAATTGATGAGATTTTCTATTTTTATGTTTGCAGCTAACAATGCATATATCAATAATGGTTCGTTGTTCAGACAAAATATAAATGTTCAATTTAGTGTTAGAATATATAACTTACCTAATATCTCCACTGTGTGCGTTATTTCAATTGGCTCCAATGTTGCTATTTGACAGATATAATCTCCAGCATCTTGTGGAACTGCGTTTCGAATTTGCAAATTAAAACCATCTACTATACGTAACCGTGGATCTGGCGAGACCTTAACTGAACCAGCTGATAGTATTGCAATGCCACGTTTCCACGCTACAACATACGGTTCTGGAAATATATAAAATTAAATTATTTAGTGTGATATGTTAATATATTTATATTAACAGTTTCTAAAAATGTCTGAAATTTTGTAAAAAACAGTTTTCAAATTCAGAGTAATCTGGCACACACTTTTAACAAGAACTTCCCTTTACCTTTGCATATTACAGTTATATGTAGAGATGTATTGCTAAATGCATAACCAAAATATGTAATACCATTAGCCTATCTAAAAGGATGTTGAAACGGTATTAAATTTAACATTACAGGAACGCAGATATGGGTTAACATAAATCATGTTCTATTAAGTTTCTGAAAGCTTGACCTAGTTTTTAAATTCCCCATTACTTTTATTCATTGGAGAATGTAAAAAGAATGAATTTTATTGCTTTTCACAATTCGCTTTTATGCAGGATTACATTTATGTTCCATGAGTAACTATACTTTCGCTTGGATAATAATTTTAACTGTTCTCCTACTAAATTCTATAAAATCGGAAATCTATCACACAAATCAAATATTGCAATGCAGTTTCAATAATAACAGACTACATCCAAGAGATTAGTAATCCTTGCAAAATAACTCACACAAAATCTAATGTCAAATACACGTAAAGCCCATATTTGCAAGTTAATGCACAATTGTGATATCCAATTTTTAACTTTAATCCAAAAAACAATTTGCCATCAGAGAATTTAAATGTTAACCCCAGACGAGCGAGTAAAACAGTCATCGCAGTTTATTTTTCATTCGTGTTATATGGTTACGTTCGCTCATACATTTGCACATCATTCGCAAAGTGATTTTCTGGTTACCCTTAAAATTTTCAACAGATAAGCCTGGATCGATGAGTTCTAATACCTTTGCAAAGCATGATAATATCACGTTCGATAAATTATATATCATGAATAAATAAAAACAAAATCCTATAAAAAGTGCGTGGATATGAAATCTACATTGAGGCGTTGAGGTGCGACTACTGAATAGCATCGCGGAAAATATAATCCAGGTATTATATATTCTGTTAGCAAATTTGAAAAAAGGGATGAAGAACAAGGAATTACCGCCACCATCATCCACTAAACAACAAGCAAGTTGAGTATATTTATGAGTTTTAAGTATATTGGATGCGATGCGATGTGAATTTTGTATCTTAAATATTAACGAGATAGAAAACTTTAAAAAGTTTATGTGTTTACTTTGGGAAATATAATATATTCAAAGCTCGTAGGGCAAGTTCAAGTGTTGGAACATTTTTAACAAATAATTTTCTTTACATTTACCATCTGGTACATTTACCTACACCTACATATTTTTCTTAATAATATTATCATTCCACAGACATGTCTCAATCAATGACATTGTTATGTTCACATGTGGTATAATTTAAGCAGATATACTTTATCTGATATTCCAAAGTGCGTCACAATAATATCAAAAAAAAATAGAAACTTCTTGAAACCACAGAGAAATGTATTTTCAATAACATTAATTGTTTAATCGTATTCGATAATCAATTAGAACTATGGGAGTCGATAAATAATCAAATAAATATGTAAAACTCAATGGACGTTAAAATCATTTACAGATTATTGTAGACTGTCACGAAGGATCCGATTGAAGAACTTTCAATGAACCTATAATCAATGAAAATTTCCAACGATGGAAACGTAGAATTACCACGGCGCCTAACACGTGAAATTGTTATATAATAAAAGTGTTTTAAAAACGCTCAATTATTCAATCAAATGATACAGTTCACTAATACGATAACTAAAAAGGTATTAATTACTGTGACAGTTCAGACACTGTTAAGCGACAATGTCTGTTAGTTCCCACGAAACATGAAATTTTTTAGACTTTAACCAAGAATCAAATGATAAAAATACCAACCAATAATTATGGCACTACGGCTTGATCCTTGGCAAACACCCCCATTAGCAGCACTTCAATTAAAAACGATTATTTCTCATCAACACTGTAACTGAAACAATTAAACGTCAAAGTATAAGGACATTCTGAAACAAAAGAGTCCTTAAAAATAAAGATTAATTGAACTTTTCCAATTCCATTCAATCGATGTGAAGTTGCTTATAGATTCACTATGAATGACGAAGTCTGAATAAATTTCCATTCACCCTTATCCGTTCGTTTTGTCTTCGATTTAATGAAGAAATTCGAATAAATTTTCTACGTTTCCGGAATTTACCCCGATGGTGTAAGACATCATCTACTTGTGAAGAGTTTTCGAAATTAATGAATTTAATGAATCGTAATGGATTATGAATATTTTCGCAATTTTATGGTTGATTAATTCGGTAAATGTTTAATTATGACCAGGACCAGGACTAACAAAAAATATATATTTGATGTGATAAAAACAAAGGGATAATTTCAAGTACCTTTAACAAAATTTTTTCTCTATCCCTTTCACCCAGGAGATGCTTTCAAAGAAAATCTTTTCATTAAATACATTCCAATCTTAGGTTTAAGATGGAAATTTTTTCCTTTTATAGAGGAGAAATAGCATATTAAGCTACTACCTCGTTCATTAAGGGGTGTAAGAGAAACGGTCTTAAAATAATAAATAACAAAATTTCGAATATTTGAAGATGTTTGAAAGTTTTTATTATCCTGTAAAATTGAAGCTCTTTCATTTACTCAAAATTTTGATGCCAATTCTGAAAATTTTGTGTTTATTACGAATCCCTACTTAACACACCAAATTAAAATTGATAGGAAGCTTTCCAACATTTATTGATGGAATGTGAAGCGGAAGTTATTACGTTTTTAAGCTTTTTTCTGTGTCTCCTTCGTTGTAACCAGTAAAGTCACTTATAAAATTGGAGGTTATAAATTTTCAGCCCTTAATAAAGTTTCAAGAGAGTGAAAAACGAGCAAAAAATAGCTACGAGAAATTCACAAGACGTTGAGGATATTTTAGAGGTTACAGTGACTAAACATTACGTAAAGGAAAGGATATTAACAAAATCGTTCCACATAAATTTCATCCTTCGATTTTGTTATATGTATAGGACTATATCGATCCGGCCAAGGATAGGCTTTGGTCTATGAAGTTCATTCAGTTTATTCACATAATCAAGGGCTTTCGGTTTTCATTTTCTCACCAAAAGTCCAGGGCTTCGTTGTTCTCAGGGTAGAAATACCATTTAATATGTTTTCATTAAAGCTTTTATATCACCCCTTAAGTTATATTTATGTGAGATCAAGATTCGATAATATCGATTGGCTCCCCATGACAACATAGCAACTTAATTTTGGACCGTCGTTTGTGATGATAGACGTCACAAGTTACAGCTCAAATAACATTTAAGTGTGACATTGAAATTAGATGTGAGCTGGTTGTGTTCTTTGTGAATTCTGATTAACAAATGCCACTTCCATAAATCCAATACTGGGGCCATTGTCACGATCTCATCGCCTGAGGTTGATTGACTTCATGGAACTTCAAAAGACATGGCTATAGAGTTTAAACACGAAGGATTCAGGATATCTCTTAAGGGCACTTACCGTGAAAGTGGTGGATTTTCACTTCATTGTTAGCCGTCAAAATGGAAGATTGAAGTGGTGTATTTAATAGTTGTCTTAATAAGATTGTCTCAGAGAAATGAGAACCACAAATCTGGAACAGAGCTGTTATTCAGGAAATTTTGTAAGGAAGCTGACAGTGTGATTTCAAAAGCACGAAAATCCTAAAAAAGCACAACACTCATATTTTGGTTAAGGGACTTCTAGTTCCCTTAGGATATTTGAAGTATATTAAATTCTTGAAATGATGAACCAGTCCTTTGAGGTTTAATTCAGACATCTCAAAATTTTAAAGTAATAATTAAGTGGGCTTCAGGGGATACAAGTTAAGTATGTATTATCAATAGTTTGCAGTATTTGATTTTAATGATTTTGATAAAGTTCTCAGAATTTGTGCTCCAAACTTTTAGCCTCAATTGGGCTAAGTGATATACGAGTGGACCTACGCGGAAGAAATATTAAATATTAAAAGCACAGTCACTTAATACAAGTTATTTCCATCCTTGCGGCCGAAGGACATTTTCTGACACTATCACTCAAGTAAAGCAAAAGATATTTCATTTCTAAGGATATGTGTACGTTAAAGATCTGTTTAACACATACATTTTGGTACAATTCAGTTGAATATTATCCTTAATTCGATTATGTAAATGAAAAAGGATAACTCTTCAAACCGAAAATATTATAAAGTAAGAAACCATTTCTCTTTTATTCCGGGTTCGAATTTTTAAGACCCACAAGGGAAACATTTACTTGGATATAAGAGGCGATTTTGAGATAAGCATTGTACACTTTGTAGATCCTCATCTATCATCCATCTACAAAGACCCGGAAAAAGAAGAAGAGAACACTTTTATATTATATGAATCCTTGATATGACGATATTTTGCCAACATTCCGTTCACAACAAAGTAGTCATGAAGAATGGAAAGCATTCAAGGATATAATTTAAATTTTCCCTCTGTCAGAGCGTATATTCATTTCTGGATATCAGAAATAGTTCTTAAGTATCAGGAATTTTTATAAGGAAATTCTCTGCTTAAATTACTAAACGTACCTGTATTTGAAACTTCACAAGGTAGGACTATTGTGTCACCAGCTACAAACTTGAAGTTCTCCGATCTAGATATGAACATTGGTTCCTTCTTGATGGTGTTTGACATGATTCCAGCAGCGCTTGTAGCTGTAAGAAAAGATAAATTTGTTAATATTTCTTATAAATATTTGATTAAATTAATGTTTTATATAATATATGTATGGTATATATGAGTATATCGTGTAAAAGATAATCAAATATCACTTCCGTATTTGAATGACTTATCATGTAAAAACTCTCAAATTATAAAAAAACTTCATCTTCAAAAAATTATGACGAAGGAAATTCGTTGAATAAAGCTTTTATGAAAAGGAAAAGAATCTTTTCAAAATATCGCCCACTCAAAGTGACAGAAAATAGAATAACTAGAAGTAGAACAGCACGCTTAAGAAAACCCCTGGACATCAGAATACAGGCAGTATCCAGGAAAAAACATCCTTAAAAAGGACGAAATCACAGTACCAAATTTATGTTCTTGTTTTAGAAATCCTTAAGCCTACACAACTTATTTTTATAAGCATTCACGTCTCCTGCGTAATATTTTTGATTCCTTTCGAAAAGAGCGAAAGGAAGAAAAATGAAGGACCTTAAATACAGACATAAATATTCTCCCACCAAAAAAGAGGACTTTTGGAAAAATCTGAAGAAAAATTAAGTTAGAATCACATAAGTGAAATTAATGGAGTTGTTTATTACGGAAGATGGTTTTGATCAGGACATAAAAAAATGAATAATTTTTCCAGTTTGATTGGGCGCAAGAATAAAGAAATAATTTGACTTTTCGAGTATTTGCCGGAATAAGCAGGAAATTGATAAATGGCGGCCAGTAGTTGGACTTCATTTATAAGGGTATTCATGCTAAATGAGGAAGATCCTTTAATGGAGAGGATGTGAGAAGGAATGAATTTTTTTCGTGAATTGGCTATTAAATAGAGTTTTGAAGAATTTGATGTTCTTCCATTATTCAAATTGCAGAAAGCCACCACCGTTTTTGCGTTTAAATTCTTCTATTATAAAGTTTTGAGAAAAACTTTTCAAAGGATAATAAATTCATCGTTAGCTTTCATAAAGTTGAAAGGATTGTTAACTAGAATTTCTTTCATTGAAGTAGAGGATTATTTTTAAATAGAAAATACTCTTTGATATCAAGAGTCCACAACATCCTCTGTGAAACTTCAAATCTGCAAATTGGTTGCAACTTATATATGTACAAGAAACGGAAACGGAATTATATCATGCGAATTGCACAAAAAATACCACTTTAATTAATTAAATTTATAGTCTTACCCAGTTAAAATATTCTAGTATCTACATATGAACAAATTTTCTTTACCATCATATCTCTCAGTATTATCAAAAAATTATCCTTGTAACATAGGGCAGAAGAGACACTAGCTGATAACCCTATGAATGTGATATCTTCACAGTGTGAGAAGTTTTTGATGAAATAAGTGATAGCACGTGGAGCTTGCTATATGATGCCTTTTAATACCTCAAGATACCTGTCACTTAAAAGATGTTTGTTGAAGCTATTCACCAGGATATAAGTAAATTAGGTTATAATTACAAATCACGTCAAATGACAAGAACATAAAACCCCATCAATCAAGGTATATTACGAGTAGCTAGGTATTAAACGTTCATGATATAATGATTTACATTTGATTGCACAAATACCTTTGGTCTTATGTGACTAATCAAAGTACGTTCGTGTGTTCAATTTTGCACCTGTATTTTTCACTACACGAAACAGAAAGATTCAATCAATAATTTCGTAATTTATACCAAAGATACGACTGAATAATCTCTGAGTGTTCGAATCAATGGAAATTCCTTTTGACAATAATGAGGGTATCATGCAGTCGAACACAATAGAACACACTATGTTGCTGAGGGTGATTTTTACCTCACAAATGTATCCTTAATGTCCTTGTCATATCTATACATCTAGTAATGTTCATCGATACTATCAACGTATGCTTTAACCAAATTTGCCACGTGATTTCCTCTTGACGTAAAACTGATCCTAATTGTTTCCGTTGCAATTTAAATGGGGAAACAGACACAGAACTCCAGAGTTTATGAAATCAGATATGGCTGTATGCTTACGGTTATATCAACGTTTTGTATGTGTTGAGAGACAGCATATCTTGATATTGTTGAATGACTTTTTTTCAGTTTTCCCTCCTTAGTTTCTTCTGTTACACGTTGGCTTATTTGAATGATATGAATCTCTGATATACATATATAACGAAACGTACAAAATGTCTACACGTTTCAAATACATATAAATGTACATCAGGATCAGACAAAATATCATCGAATCGTAGACATACACGTGTGGGAACGAACATATGGATGAAATATACACGATTCCTTCACGATTCATGCTGTCTAAAGCTCACCTGAGACTTCTGATATCATTATCCTTGAAGGAGATTTAAAGTTAATTCTTTTTGTGTTCGTTGAGTGACAGGAAAGGCTTTTCCTTTTGATGTGCAATGTTAAATAAGCTTTTGTTTCTAATCGTATTTTCCATTTTCCGGGTATTATACTATTCAAAGAGTTGCGGAAAACATGTTCTAATTTACTTTGATTTACACGATATGAAGTGTGCTATTGTTTAAAAGAAACTTCTTCTGTTAAAGTTGAAAATGTAAAAGTATTTCAAAATTCTATTATAAAGCTGTCATAAGTATACACACAGCATGATGGAAAATGTTGATTTGAAAAAGAAAATATAATTGTCATAAGCAAAATGTTGATTTTGAAGTTTCTCTATTATGTTCATCTGTATATGTAATAAGATTTTTCTTGTTTTATAAGAATTCATGCATTCAAAATGGGCATGATCTTCAATTGGCGTAGAAGATATCACACCCAGTGATAAACTTCAACAAAGTATTATAAGAAAATAGAAGGTAAGGAACTTAAATTCAAACAAAACAGTACAATGTCTGCAAAGTTTTCAATGAGAAAAATAATTCCAAATTAAATTCCCTTAAAGCATTGTCTCCCATTCAGTTCAATAACACCCTGCTACCATTAAGAGTGGTGATTAGTTCCAAGGCAAAAGTTCTATTAAATTTCCATCGAAAGTCAATTAAATTTAGCTGGTAACTTCAGTAACCAAAGTTACGTTGAAGAAAATTTCTGTGGATATTTTGGAAACAACAAAATAAAAGGATTTTAAGATTTACCAAGGAAAGGGATTGTTTGGGTTTGTACCTATTCATCAATTTAAGAGATCGATCTTAAAATTTGTTGAGGGCGTGATGAGGAAAACGTGTACTACACTTAACGTCTTCAATAATAGGATTTTTGAAGGCTTCTTACAACATAAATCTTTGTTTCCTTAGAAGCAAATTTATCCCGGAAATTTGTAGACTAAACATCGAACATAAGCAGTCATAATTGAAGGATTTTCTTTTCTAAACATTCCCTGTATGAAGTCAATCAAACGAAAGTTGTTTATATTGATGTCTTGTATATAAATCATATAAGGAAATATATTTAAACCCTCGATAATAGAAAACATTAAGGTTTTTGTTGTGTTTCTCTGCTTTTTTAGGAGAACTGTAATAAAAAAAGGTAATCGCAAGGCTCTTATCTATCCCAGTAGATCTTCAACCAGAAAACAACAAAAAGCCAAAAAGACAAGCCTGAAAATGAAAATAAATTCATCCACTTTACCATACCCCATCGACAGATAGCATCCAATTTTCTTCGATTTTTCTTGGAATTTTCATGAAAAAGGAAATCAATTGATCTTGATTGCTTCCGGTTTTGTATGAGAAATCTGAAAATAATAAACTTTCATGAAGCATACATGATTCCTATTCCTCCCTAAACATTTAGCTGGAAGAGATGTTTTTTATACGAAGGATAATTCATCGAAGAAAAAATATAAGAATATTCCTTCCTTCTTTCATCCATCGTAGCATTATTCCATTTTATCGATATATTTCATACCGACAATTTCTTATTTAACATTTTAATAATACAGAATTTTTGGTTCTGGCTATTTCTTCGTCTTTTACGGCCCTCAAGGAACAGAATTGAAGGCGAAAATTTTCTACCTCACTTCCTCCGGAGCCACAATGAACCTTTGAGGATAATTTTAAAGAAGATCCTGTTTCTATGGAAATTTTATGCTTAAAGCCAATATCACATTGTGTTATGTTGGTGAGGCAAACTGAGAAAAATTTGATGAAAAAAGAAACGAACCATTTTCTCGAATTACTCCCATGGCAACTTAATGTCGTTTTCTCAACTTTCTGGCATTTTGAGGGGCTTTTCTATAGCCTTCAATGTCATTGATAACCATAGGAGCATTGGAAATCATCTCTCAAGGAAATCAAACCAATTTTCTCTTGCATGATGAACCTTTGTGATATTGCGTTCAATTGACAACATGTTTGTTGTCTTTTTTCACCAGGATATTTATTTTCTGGGAAAATTTGAAAAGATTAGCCTTTCTCAAGGTGGTATCTGCGAAAAATTTTGTTTTATATAACAGTACCTACTAATATTTCTGTCGGAATATCTCCTTTAAAACAGAAATCTTCAAGTGTTGCCTTCTCTGTCCTCTAGAACATACACTGAGTTTTGTGTCATAGATATAAGAATGGGATAATAAAATTGTTATCTTTATGATATCTCTTATGAAATAACGTCGTTTATTTGATATCACGTCTTATATCAATTGTGAAATTTTTATAAGCCAAAGAAATAGAAAAATAAAACAGAAATTTTTGAAAAGAAAATACTTTTTCTATAAGTTATGGTGGTGTGTAACACAAAGTTCACAGAAATGTTACCATGTGTAATAAGTTGAGCCCTTATAACATTAACACTTCACTTACCTTACACTTTCAGAATTCATTCTTTGCCTATTCATTTGGTTTTCGATGATTGCACAACAAGTGAACGGGTAATCAACCAAGCAAGAAACCCACGTTACTTAGAACCTTTCTTATATAACGGAAACTGAGAAACCTTCCAGCTAGAGTGAAACGAACCATGCAAATTTCCTTGAAGGCAAAGAGCCTAGCTGTTTTATATAATCATACATAGAACTTGTTGAATTCATCTAGAGTTACAGTTGAATATATCACTTTAGAATGTGTCAAGGGTAAAAAGAGGAAAATTCTCAGATTCTCTTATATAGTAACAAAGATTTTATGCTTTCTTCTTAAATTGAATGGTTTTCAAACTTAACGAAAATAACCACGTGTGGAAAATTCAATTTCATGAAAATCAAGAGTAAATAAAGTTCAAAAATGAGATGAAAGGTGTGAAAAAGTTAATGTAATATACATACATTGGTATCTAGGTGTTTTCATGTAAGGTTTCTTATATAAGAACGAAGGAAAGAAACTTTAATAAAAAGGAAATCTCTTTTGATTGGAAAAATCTAAAAAGATATTGAACAGAAAGTTACTCAGAGTGTGAAAATGTGTAGTCCTTTGTGTAATAACACCAATTCCATTATGTGAAGACAAATACATACACGTATCAGTTATTAGACGGCCAAAAACAGATTTCGGTCAATATTAACTATGTATCTAATTATACGCTAATAACTTAAAGTAATATCTAATGATTTGTAAAGGAAATTATTCCGTATTTCAGCTCAAATATAAAATTATTAAGACAAAATGATAACTCACATTGAAAATAATAACAAATGTCCTTATTACTAGGACCATAAAAAATAATAGCATAGATCAAAGACCAAAGACGTTTCCATGGACGTGGCTGTGTTTCCATAAGTAAAAGTAATTCAAGATGTCATTCGTTTTATAGTTTTGTGAGTATATGAGATAATATATGATACTAGTTGCAAGTTGTAAGGACATCTGTTGACAAAATAGTCATAGAAACTCAAATAAAGGCAATTGTACTGTTCTTGCCACAGTCGAATGATGATCATTCCAAGTAAATGACCCGAAGATTATATTTTCTTCAAATGCGTCTTCATTTTTATGCTGGACGGTGTTGCTATTGTTTACCCACAAATTCCTTTTATGTTTTTGGTCAATTTCTATTCGTATATGTTAGAATTTTTTCCCTGGCCACACATCTAGTAAAAGAAATGTGATTTTATTTTATTTGCTGGCTACAAAATTTGTGAGTTTGGCATTTGTATGATTGCTAAAAGCGTCTTTTGAAAGGGACGTTATCTGAATAAACACAAGATGATATGCATGGTAGAGCTGGAATAGATAAAAAACAGATACGTTGCTTTTGATAAGTAGGATGGTGTCTTAAATCCTGAAAGGACATTATAGTCTTATGATTATTGCCATAATATGGCAATTCTGTTGGCGAACTTTCCTTATTCGTTACGATTTATCTTGGAATGTGTATCGGTTTCTTTCCGACAGGATTCAAATAATGCTGACTAAATGAAAAAGATATAAGAAAAAACTTGCATGAGCATGATATCCTTATTTAAGGACCAAACGTGAATAAGTACTACTTTTATCCAGTGAATTATTTTATGTTGACTGTCTTGATTACCTTTAGTAACGCCAGGATTAAATGGGACACGTAGGCACAATCATGATATTTGGTACACTCTCGTCTCTTACATGAACAAAATCAGTAGGATAGCTTAAAAAATCACAAGATCTATGTCATTTTGAAACATAGGTTCTGGTTGCCTCTGTGCAGGATTCTATTCTATCAATTGTATTTAGTAGATATTGTGTGACAACAAAATCCTGCACAGGCATCACATGGAAAATAGAAAATCCTTTTTCCATCTCGATATCAATTCACATCGGATTTGTCAACCTCAATTCCTTCAATTCACTCTTAAATGATTGACATTTGCCCAAAGTCCATCCACTGTCCTATTCTTTGATAAATTTCGTCCTTTCAAGGTACAAATGCAATTTTCTATCCCTCAATTTTCATTTGATTTCACCTGCCTTGTCTGTATTCATGCGTGATGATTTCCACTGAGTGTGTAAGGACTTCTTTTCAGTTTTGCGGTTTCTCTCTATAGTTTATTTTGATTGTAGTGATTTTGTCAAGGAAAAAAATTATTGAAAAAAGGGACAAAATAAAATTCTTAGCACAAAAACCAATCCAAAACGTTCTACACAAAAATTTATTCAAATTGGATGGTATAGAAGGAAGTCCTTTTATGAATGAGTGATTTTGTGTAAATAACCAAATGAATAGATTCAATGGAATATGATGATGTTATCGCTTTAATGAATACTACTACATTGGCATTTAATTCATTTTGAAAATTTTCTAAGGAAAAATTATTGGATTGCGTGCAGATATCCTTGTTTTAAGTTCACTAGGATATATTCCCTATAGACATTGTTAAAAGTACGCATACTTTTACGTTTGAATTGAAAGGATTCATTCGCTATAATTTGCACTATTCTCTTGGGCGTTTTTACATTATTCACTTATCTCTTCAACAATCATTTAAACGCTTTTTAGCCTTTTAAATAGGTCAGTTTCTAATAGATGTTGTAAAAAACGAATCATGAGATCAGAACCACGGAATCTTATATGTTAAACAAAAAAATCATTTGCACTGTTTAATCACAATGATCCAATATCCTTCTGTTTGCATAATAAACATCCTCTCGGTTGAAACCACGACAAGGTAAGAAAATGTTGAAGGGTTCAGTTCAATCTGTCCTCAAGGTTTCTACAAAAATATCTTTTAAACTATGTCTTTACAAAAAACCCGAAATTATGGTTGTATGCCAACAAAGGTTTAATTTTTTCCCAGTTATAGTCGCCGGAAGGTTAACGTCCTTTAACTCTTAAACGTATAAATGTTAACTTGTGTACGTTGTTTCTTTCCAACGATAAAGTAAGAATATCTGGCTTACAGCATCTATAATTTAAATTCTAAAAGAAAAAAAAATGAAATTTATGAAGTTGAAGCCATTTTGTTGTCAAAGAGCTCCTTAGAGCTATACAATTTCCTTCATTTCTTTGTTGAATTTGTAGAAGTAAGTTCCATTTTTAATAGAAAATTTGATGTTTCGTTCGTTTACTGGATTTCATACTTTCAAGGGGTTATAGCGATTTTTCCAAAGCTCAATCTGGTCTCGTATTTCAGAACAAAATAAATATAAGTTATTTTAGCTGGAAGCGTTATGTTGAAAAATCTTCATCCGAATGGACTATATACTTTCCTTCATGTTGAAGCTATGAGAATTATGTTCAAGGCAAAATAAACTCCTTTGAATATAGAGTTGAAGATAGTAAATTGCAACCAATAGGTCACTTTACAAAATACAAAACGAGAAATTTTACTTGAAACGTGACGGTTGTAGTTATTTGGTTGCATTTTGTTTTTCACTTGTTTCGTTAAAACCAAGAAAATAAATTCTCAAGTAGGAAAAACTTTGACTCGAAAGTAAATTTTCCAAGGTAAAGTTTGTGAAAAACCAATTTTTTGGCTGTTGGCTTTCGTTGGTGCAAGATCACTTTCACGGTCTGCAAATAGTAGAGCATCTTATTCAAAAGATGTTGAGCTGTACAAGGAATCTTGAGGCAATTCGACAAACACATGAAACACAAAACATGTTATTTTGTAGAGATGGTGAATTTTTGTTCCTAATTCGACACGGATTCAGTCTTTTCCACACAATGAATGTATGAGTTTCGGACATATTTGTACATTGAATTCAAGAAGAAAGTTTTCCAGAATTTTAAGAATTGTAGACCTCAAGGACACAAGTTCTTGACTACCATCTTTCCAATTCGTTAGAAGAAAATTTTATTGGCAAGGTGAATTGAAGGATTCTTCTCGGGTGAATGTACAGAAATGCTCTTACCTAGCTTAAGGATTATTCAACCTATTGGCATTGCTTCTTAGTCGACTACAGCTCATAAGTGCAGGTAATGCAATTGCAATTTTAAACTTTTTATTTCTTTCTCGTTATTTTGCTTAGTTGTTTGTTCAAGGATCCGTGATTACTGCCAGTTTGCTTAGGAGCGTGTCAATTCGAATGTTACACAATTTTCGTCCAACCAAAGATTTTAACAGGAATAAATGTTTACGTTCGTAATGTGGAAGTTCCAAGTTCTTAACTTAAATTAAATTTACAAACATGGATGTCTTCATAACGTTAGTTACATTCTCATGCTACTTGTTTCCTTGCCAGAAACTATGCTCTCAACCTAGGTATCTAGAACTGGCATGAAACCTACAGTGCTAAGTGTGAATTTGCTGTTTTTTTTATATTTTGCATTAGGATATGACTTGAACTTAAATAAAACTTCATTTACAGATGCATTTCCTTTCCGAGAATGTCGAAGGAACATTTAATTATTTGCAATTAGGAGACATGTTAAATTAGTAATGGGAAATTGAGTTTTCTGCCAACGACCTGTAATTCAACTCTTTGCTCCTGCTGTCTTCCAAGAAACATTCTTCAGTAGAAAAATTACATCGAGGAAGGTGTTGGTGGTAGTTTTGGCTTAGCAACCTTTAGTTAGAAACTTTTCAAATTCTTGCGACTGAATGTTCGTGATACCGTACTGTATATTCTTGTATGTACATAAACTTGCAGTCATAGCTCCCTGGAATTCAGTTTAATTTGCAGCAAGACCAATCGATAATTACACATAATTTTCTAATTTTCTACAAACCAGATTGCTAGTTCAGGATCTTACAACGAAATACTTTCAGCAGTCTTTTGACATTTCTCTAGCGTTCGCAGATATATAGTGATACCTCGCACAGGTACTAGAGAAATCATCCTTATTTGTGATGGATTCATGTGTGTACATAGGTATATATTAACAATCAAACAGTTTGTAGCGAAAAATTTTATTAAACCAAAAAGCTTTCCGCACACTATTAAAAATTTAAAATCACATTTATTATTCCTTTTATCTAACAAAATTTCCAGTGAAGGTAATAAAGAAGAGACTATAGTGAATTTAGAATTCGGATTGAAGGCTATAATTATCATGATCAATATGAAGCTATTCTCTTTCAAAAAGGTTATTTATATATGAGAAAGGTGAGGTGCCTTAATGTTCATAAAACATGTGATGTCTACGACCAAATTAAAGGGTTCCCTAATAATCCAAACAATCAATATCAGAAATCAATGATTCCTTAAGCCAGTGACGTGGAACTGATGAAACGTCAATACAAAATACTACATTTACAAATTAGTTTGTTTTGGTGTATTTATTCGGGGAAAAAAAATCGCTTTTAGCAAATGTTAATTGAAAATATTCATTTTTCCTACGTAAATATTTACACAAAGCCAGAAAAATATAAAACAGGAAGTGTAATTTTGTGGAGAGGCAATTAGTTGTTACATATTTTCGAGTTTCCCTATCGCTTTCTGAACGACGAACTTTGTACTATATTCATTGATTAAAAAATATATCAAAAGAAAATTAAACAATCTGAGAAAAATAATAAATTCTGGTTATGAACAAAGATACATAGAATCAAGGGAGTTTCAAAAAGAAAACATTTCTCATCCTTAGGTTTCTCAAAGTAGAAACAAAATCGATTTTCTCAGAATTGTGCCTTTTCGTGGACCGGATTGTTGGAGTGCCTTTGAGCGAATATCACTTTTGATTAAAGCTCTGAGGCATGAACCTATGATATAGTAAACATATTAATCGTACCTTAACTGTATTATGTCTTGCATTAGTTATAAATAACATGGAGATGAACCTTGAAACATGTGAGAGATAAATGCAAATTGCGGACTCAAGAGTAGGGTACTTACATTCAAATGCAGATTCTCGGAAAGCAATACATTTTGAATTCATCAATCAGTATTATCCGGTTCGAGGTGATACTTTACGATAAACAATTGAAGTAGTTTGGAAACTTCCTGTCAACATTAGAATTATCATTTGATTACAGGTTTGGTAATTACCAGCTACTTGTAGTAAATCATATCCGGTCTTACAACCCGAAACGCCTTCATCAGTCTAGATAGCTAAAGGACGAAGTTTATCCGGTTCAAATTTACACACTTACATATAATGCAATACATTATACTAATTTTGTAGTTTAAACAAGGCCACAACTCAAACGTCATGTACATGTCAACATTCATGGAATATAACAAGCGGAAGTAATTGGGTTGTTGGACTACTCTGCCACACTAATTAGCTGACATGAAATTTAAAATTAAATCAGTAGGACGAAACCACATTTACCCAAATGTTGAATTCACTAATTCACGTTACAATGCCAAATTTATGTTAGCACACAACCACTTCTGAGTCTTGTCCAAATTTTCGGGTTTTCGCTTGATTTTATCAAACATTCATTGTGACAAGAACGTGTCCACAGTGACTAAAGGAAATTCGTGCACTACATAATGCCACGTGTAGTTAAATTTTGATTTCATTATTCATATAACTTGATTTGCACATTAACCAACATTTCTACGTGTTGAAACATCCAAAAGTCAAGGCTGGTTTGAAACAATATTGTTGCACGTGTCCAAGGGCAATCGTAACAAATTTCACCCGAAAAAGTTTATTGAAATTCTTTAAAGATCTGCAAATTCTATAGACAGACAAAAGTAACTAAATTATTTCCAAATGAATTAACTTATCAGATATATATAAACCAGTCGAATGCTTCTGTTTGAAAAAGGTCAATCGATTGACCTCTTTAGATATTAAGGTTCAATCCAACAATCTACTCAACAGAAACAAATCAACAACAAGGTTGCAAATCCAAAGACTTGAAAACAATTTTCTTATATCATTTGGGTATATCTACACGAAATCCTTTCTGATTGAGAAGGTTTTGTTGAAAACTATTCTTATATGAAGGACAGTAGAATTCAGTGCTTTGTTAATTGGTTGAATACTAGTAAATTGGAGAATAGAAATTCCTTGAAAATTAAAACATGTATGTCTTACACTTTCAGTTGTTGTGAATGACGGCGACATCATGAAGGATTTCAAGGATATGTATTATATAAAAGAATAACCTTGACATTATATTAGCAAAACACACTCTTTCAAAACAAGCAAAACGCGTTCTTTAAGATTAATATTGTAAACTAAAAAATAAGGGTAGTTGATATTTCTTAAAGATTTAAAATTTTCTCGTGATAATGTTATATTCACAAGCATACTGTTTAACATGGTTCAGACATAAGTCCTCCTACATACTTTAATTTTTGTACAAAGATAAAAATATCTTGGAAAACCAGCGAAAATGTCAAAACCAGTTAAACCGCATATCCTCAAATAACGGCGCCTCGGCATGTCGTGTTTTATTTGGTTTATTCGAAACTCGAGGATGAAGTTATTAAAATTCTAAGCTGATTAATCGGTTTTGTAATTTTCAATTAGTCGGGTCTATTCCAGCTGTCTCAACCCTGTCGTCCTTGTGGCACCCGAACTCTTGAAGTTTCCATTTTCATTATCAATTCGTTTTGCATAAATAAAGGGAGTTGTTGGGGATAGACAAGTTGTCCAATTTGAATTTTGGGAAACCCCTTCGGAAAAGCGCAAGATATCTTGCTATAAAATGTATGATGTCTTTACGGAAACATCATTTAAGGGTGAGAGCCATTAAATTGAATTGCAGGATGAGTAGGGAAACTCCAATCCTTCCTGGTAAAAAATAGAAAGGTGCATTCAAACTTTTAATTAAGGATCCGTCGAAGTGGTAGGTGCAGGTAACAAAAGCTACCTTTAATTAAAAACTTGTAGAGACCCATCCACAACAGATCACATTAACAGGACAACAACGAATATATTTTCCAAAAGAAAATGCTGACAACACTTCAACGGGCATTTATAATTTTTTCGTCCCTTGAAATCCAATTTCCGGTTATTTTAAAAATTAATTTACATAACCACAAGGATTAAAAGAATTCAATTTATATGACTTACAAATATTTCTTGATTACATTCTTTTCATCATTTGACTACTCTTACGTTCTGCAACTTTTGCTTTGCTTTAACGATTTAAGAAATTTTTGTGGAGAAAATGACATATTTTGTATACAAAACTGACGGCATAAAAAATTTCGTTAATATTCTTAAAATCAATGAAACAAAATAACGGAAAGCCTAAGACAGGATAAGGAAATCAGATTTTTAGTCTTTGTGTTGCTATTTTTGTTCTTTCCGTTTTTGAAAAGATCAAATATTTGAGTTGTTTCCTAATTCTGCCTTATTCTTTCAAAATTGTCGAGTCCTTTTACTAGACGTATGTATGTAGATGGAAAAAAAATCACATATTTACATGGAAAACTCGAAAACCTCTGAGGTTTTAGTATATAAACATTGTAATAGAATGGGCTATATCAGGAACTGGTTCCTTTTCTTATTTTAGGTCCTTGTTCGATAGATATAAGAAAAATTGAATATGGATTTAATATTAAATCCAATCAAAGTTTGTATAAAGGAATGTCTTTTGAAGAACTTTGAATAAAAAACAATTTTTCTGTTCTTCAAACTTTCTTTGAAAAATAAAAAATGGCATTCCATTTATTTTTAGAGGGTCTGAAAACATTTACTGGTTATTCTTGTGATATGGTTGGGATAAACCTGAAATATGGGAAGGTTAGAGGATTTTGCGCCTGTAAACTTAAGCTCAAGGGAAACATGTAACTTTCGAACCAAATGTGGATTTAGGGACATCTCTCAAAGAAAGATTCGCCCTTTTCTGGTGTAACACAAATAAGTCTTTATTGATACTGATATAATATACAAACAGAGAACTTCAGACATGCATTGCGTCATAGTCGGTCTTTTGGAAAAAGTTCACACCGGACTGAAGCTTAAGGATACAGCGCATGTCTGTAGCAACAAAAATTAATGAAAACACACAATCTTTGAGAGTGCCTACACATAATATATGTACATCATAAGTTTCAAAGGAAAAGTTTAAGTGTTAATTTGAAATGCCTGTTACTGTAAAAATATGATGTTCCTGGTGTTCAAGTTCTCATTTAGCATCATATTTTACCTTTTATGTCGGAACCTCATATGTTCATCGTTTACAGTTTATCATCTACCATATTCTTAAAGCTCGTTGTCTACCATGAGCTAAGGTAGCTATAAATAGCTCAGGACAAGGAGAAAGGTGTTAACATCCAACGATATTCTTATTCTTCATTTTAAATGTGGCCTTAAGTGAGCACGACTACCTTTCTCCCGAGAATATGAAGCCAATTAAGCTGGAGGGGTTGTTTTCTATGGTGTTTCTACGTTGTCATCATGTCCTATCCAATAAAATCCTTTTTGTGTCATGTACCACTTACGCCTGAAGCTAAAACTTTATATTTGTGTATAAAACATCGTCAACGATACATGTTTTCTTGAACATTGTGCATGAGTACATGTGAGTATAAGTTCCTCTTGTTTGTTGGTGCAACATAAGTCACGATGCTTGCAAGAAGTTATGACGAGGACTTTTAAGGACGTGCACAAGGTTGTCAGAGTCCAGGAGTACCTAGTACTTGGCATAAGGAAGCAATGCACATTCATGCGAGGGTAATTCTTTTGAGATGACGTTGTCTCACAAGGACACAAAACTCTACGCTATATTATTGTATGAGAACTATATTTTTCAAATTTGGTTTCTTACGTCACACGTATCCTTTTGAATTTCTCAGAGACTTTGTGCGAAAATATGAAATTGAAGTTTTAAATTAACGTCCATTATTCATAACTTGCTGAAATGAATTAGACATAGTCAAAGTGAATTATGTTTCTTACACGAAGTGAACTAGGTCAAGGCCGTATTTCATGTAACGACGTAAAACTCAAATTACATGACTCAAATTAATGCTGTTTTGAGCAGCCAAGCGCAATGTTTTACTCTTGAATAGCCTTGAACTTTTGCAATTTAATTTAGTAGCTCCCATAACGCTAAGATTTGGTAAAAACATTGTTCAATATAAATATAAGTGTATCTATCTATTTGCCACAAAGAATCATTACATCAGTCACCACCTTACAGCGGAATCTATTCGGATTGGGCGGTAGCTCCATTTCCCGTGTCTACTTTTTGACACATCGCGTGCTGCAGACGATTATCTGTGATTGTGGTTTTCTTGGAAAAAGGCAGCGAAATGGTCGAAGTCTCGACATATCCAAGTCGATGGCTAAATGAATTAAATTATTTGAAAAAAGAAATTCTGAAAACTAAAATGTCTTCGTGTTCCATTATCCTGAATTAAGAGGAATAAAGAAATGTGTTTTTCGTGACTTTGTTTTCCAAACATTATAGCATTCAACTCAAATATCATCAAACTTGAGGTGGATATCCTTGATCCTTTCTCATCGAAATAGCTCACGTAAATGAAATCATTTCGAAAGTTAAAGGATAAAAATTTTATGACCAAGTTACGTTTTTAATAAATTCAATTTCAATTTACTGATAGATGGTTTCAGATAATGTTTAATTTTCAATTAAAATTTTCAATAAACCTTCATGACTTGAGGCAGTCAATTTGTGACTTTTGTGACTTTGAGCAATAAATAAAATTAAGAGTGTCTGTTTGGATCCTTGCTGTTGTTTCTCACAATCTGGTTTGTCACATTATATAATTTACAAGTTTATAGCACTTTCATGATTTTCTAAATAACCTCTCAAATGAGACAAGACTAGCAAAGATTGATGTCTCTTTTTGAGGACTACACCATGAGCATGATGATGATCAATGGAACTCCTTTGATGTAAATTATTTTGTACACTCTAATAAATCCGAAGATATCAAGATTCTCAGCGTACTTCACAAACCTCTAATGTCTACATTTGGGAATGTGCTCATGCCTGATTCGGTGGATAATGATGGAATGTACGGTAGTGAGATTAAGTCGATAGAGAAAATATAAAAGCCCACTATGGGAATTGCACTTTTCAAGTTGCATTTCTCGGTTATGAATCGTGTGTTTCCATATAGCCCAGGCTGGAAGGAGCTGCGTTCATAAAGCCACTGGGATTTTTTTTGTTGAAACGATAAAATCTGACATTTGTTGGACTACGTTCACATATAACATGGTCCCTGGTGGTTTTGAACGTATCCAGCTGTAGCTTACGGAAACGAATTTTAAAAGGATTATCGTAAAGTGTGGACCTGGTTGTAGCTTCAATTCATGCATTCGCCATGAGCATTTTATAGGGACGACCTGAATATAACTTAATTTGGATGAAATGTAGAGCATTTTGAATTCCAAATCAGGAGTATTTGCCTTTTATTGCTGGCATTGGTATCCCTGCAGTGTAAATCGATTTCTTTCACTATTCCTGTGAAACAGGATGAAATTTTACATTTTTCAGAATTCTGATTTTGAGTTAAAATTAATTGCTTTCTTCACAGAAACACAAAATTAAATTGAGTTCATTTAACTCATTGAGCTTTTAAAAGTGTTACAAATTCATATCAATTTTGCAATATCAAATTTGGATAAAAACAAGATTTAATCCTGTTTTGAGAAATCATTTCATCCTAAGTGTATTGCGATTGAGTAGTTCATATCCGGTAAACATAATTTCCATGAAAATATTTCCAGAAGATGAAGAAATCTATTTTGCACAAGCACACCACGATTTGATACCAAACAACTGTTCAAGAATCCTCTCGTATTTCAATGTGCTAAGTCCTCTTCAATACGACATAAGCAATCAGATAACTGAAGAATACTTGAAAGTGCGTCTTATCACCTGTCACAATAGTAAACCGATGAAAGTGCACAACTTTTTCACTCATCATTGGCGCTGAAGTGCATCTATCTACCTTAGTTGCATGTGCCCCATAAAAAATTCAACACGAGAAGAAATGGAACTGAATAGCAAAGACCACTGGTGGCATGTGCCATTTACTGCAGCATTGGAATCAAATAAGCAAAGAATCCTCGGTGGAGAAGACAATCAAAACAAGGTATTAGGTACCATAGATCGGGTACCTATGCAACAGTAGATCGTAGTGATGAAAAATTTAAATTTTTTTTTGGTGACTTGCAATAAAACTCAACTTACCCCTGTACATATTCCCAATGCAGGTTGTCCTTCCACATGCAACCAACAACAATCTACAGAAGCGGAAGGTACCAAGTCACAACGAATACCGAAGCAATTTCATGACAGCCAACAACACGAATTTGATGCTAAGGATGAAGTTGAAACACTAAGAACAAGCGGAAGTGCACTTAGTACACGGGAATTGTATGTCCATGGTATTCTAGAAAAACGGAAACCGTTTCAAATCTCCCAACATTCATTACGAAATCAAGAGGAAGATGTCGGAAAAGATTGAAATCGGAAAAACCAGTGAACGGCAAACAGCAGAAAACATTTGGAAAAAAAAATCGTGGAAATTTTATAACGACGAACAAAAAAATTTCACCAACAAAACCAACAGGGAAATCCCCGAGAGGAAAAACAATTTTCACTGTTGATGGATTGGCGTTTGGCGAACATACCATAGTTTCCGTCCTGATCCCCCTCACAGTTCTGGTGGTTTGGGAAAATATTCTTTTCTTAGAATTTTATAATTTTTTTATCCCATCATCGCCTCGTGATTTATTGTCAAATGCACTTCTCGTGTTTCAAAGGATTTAAGAAAACATGGCAGAGTGTGACAAAAACAGAACAGTCAAACGAACGGAAGCTGTGCAAGACCATTCCAGAGTGGAGACCAAAGAGACGAAGTAATGCTTCTCAAAAAGTCACAAATCTTTCACCCACTATGGATGAAAGCCTGATCTGTAGTCGGGGTCCGGGTCCAGGTCGGAGTTTGAGACTGTCGGAATCGTTTTATGATTTTGTTTACCAAACAAAGTGTCACGAAAAAATTCTAGAAATCTGAATATCGGGGGTTGAATTTCTTCCGCCCATAAATAACAGAATGGCAGTCCATCATGTTGACGTTAATAATGTGTTAATTGCGACGTTTGTGTCTATTTTATATAAATTTATTAACTTTTTTCATCGTTTCCCTATCCAAGATGTCTAGCAGACACTGCTCCAGAAAGTGTGGCCTTAAATGTGTCGCATTCAATCAGTTTCACACGATCCCGAGGGAGCTGTTCTTAAGCCATTGTGGGACAAAATGTGTCACCGACTTCCTGGATAATTTAGGTTTTCTTTCATCCCAATTTATCATAATTACCCGGCAATTCTAAATTTTGAATTTTCAATTTCGAGTGGAAGAGAATGCGACATTTCTTCAACATTTGGGTCATGTGAACAGATTGTTAATTCAACAGAAGAAAACAACAATTCAAATTTGGCACAAGAAATTCCTCCAATTTGACTGAAACCGAAAAACGGACAACCATAACTGGATAATTTCAAACATTCTGTTTCTGAATTTTCCGATTTTGTTTATGTGCACAGAATTTTCCCGGAAACTTTTCAATCCTCTGCAAGGCTCTACACTTTTCATATATAGTATGTACATAAACATATCCTTGCCATTCATCAACTGCATGTGGTATCACAACAGCGAGTTCTGTGATAAATAATTTAGCCGATTTCAAGATTTATCGACTTATTCGAACTGGACAAACTGGACAAACTGAACAATCTGGACAATCTGGGAAACTCACGTCGCTTGACCGATTTTGGGATAATTTTTGTGCTGGTTATCCAGAACAAAAAATATAAATTTAGCAACTGCATTGCGATGGTTTCTCTAGTGAACTTATGGATACGTTTGACCATTGAATGCGGTTTAAATTGTATAAATAATAATATGAAAAATTGTGTCATTGTCGTCGTCATATTCCACAATCCGAGGCCTCACTTTAATTTTCTGCAAAGCATTAAATATTTTATCAGCACATTGTCAGAGCAATTGACGGTTGAAACTCGATATTTTGGCACATTTTATGGCAAATATTCAACCCTCATTTGGGTTTTATTGGCTGTGAATGTGTCATCCGGACTTTGGTGAAAAATTAATATTTTCAGTATTTTGTATTTCCAAAATTAACGAATGTCAATTGTAGCTGATGAAATCCAAAATGGGCAAAATTTGAAACATGTGTAACAGCATTTGTTTGGTGATGAAATGCAAATGGGTGGGCCACTAATTAGAAGGGTGGTTGAGTCATGTGCTCAAATTATGTGACGCCAAAAAGCAATCAAATGTGACAAGTAAATGAAACCATATTTTATGCGGTTGTAAAGTAGCGACCACTGTTTTTATTTGTTGGGGTTATGCATTTGCCTACTTGCTTATAAATTGCATGTGTAACTTCAAATTTGTCACATTTTGAATTTTTCAGTGATACATGTTATACACCAAACATAATATTAAAAGGTTCAAAAAATATTCATCTCTTCCATTATACGGCATTATGAGGGTTTTATTGCGTAACATGTGTTGCTATACACAGTTTCCATCGCTTGTATTATACTTAACCTCAAATAATCTACAAGATTTGAAATCATACGTGGTTATGATCATGTAAAATTATGTAATGTTTCTCCATTTGGCCTTTATTTGATTTTGCTTTGATTCCTGGCATAACATTCTGCAGAAAATCAACACGCATTTTATTGATTTGAGAGTTTCATGAGATTTTAGCTATTGTGATTATTATGACAGACAAGTAACATCCATTGAAAGGTCTATATCATTATTATTAAAATTGATCACTAACGATCCATGTCGAAGCCTCGTTCCGTCTTCAAGCTTCAGGTTCAGTAAAGAAATTATGATTAAGAATAAGATGAATATCTATTAAGAGTAAATTCAATAAAAATATATAACACCAAAACCTGATAGGAGACTTATAATCTTTCGGTGACAAAGTCTTTAATTAACTCTAAAATCCAAAGAATTAATCATAATCTCCCTTAAGCATAAAGAAAATCAGTAAGTTAGTCAGATATGCCAAAAGGTAGCCTTCCTCGAATGACACTTGTCAGTTTTAAGTCCTTCCAAGAATCCATAAGGATTTCATATAAGCGCAACTGGTTCTAAGGACGATTTATCAAATTCAGAGAAAGCTTTGTTGCGTGACCTGTCATAAAGCGTTTTCAATAATGCTTTCCTAAAAATGTGAGTAAATTAAATTTCCTACAAACAATTAAAGATTGCTTTTAATAGCACATACTCTCGTAAAATTTAATGGATATATTAAATGTATGCCAAGTGTATTTGTTCGTCCATGCGGGATATTTTGACATGTTTATCCTGTCCGACCTGATGTCATTTTTATGATGTTATCATATAATTAGTGGGTGGTCAGTATCCATACACATGACGGATTTATAAAAGACTCAAGGGAAGCTATCCTGAGGACATCAATTAATAAGGTTTTCCTTTTCGGCAATTGTTTACAAATAGAATTTATGTATAACCTCAACACTTGTTTGTCTTGATATTTTTATTATTTTTAACCCTCATTTACCATGAATCTCATAAGGGGAATTGCAAATACACGCACAGTTAAACGTGGAAAAATGTTTAACACAAATCACACTGAAATATCTCCAAATCTGATTTTAGGCCCACCAGATTCATTTATTATTTCATGGTACCTTTTGTACCTTTTTCCACACTCACAATGTGTTTGAGGCACAAGGATAATTACTTTTGAGGTAACCAAGAGGATTCGCATTGCTACCCGTTTATCCTTAATTGCTGTACGTTCTAGTTGAACCGCAAAGAGCACTTAATTATTTATCGTGGTTTTTAGGTGAATTGTACAATTTTACATGCTTGAGGCTTGAATTTTCCGGTCCAAGGTGAAGTATTCGGAACATCCTTTTTTGTCAGGACGTATTTGTTAACATCTTTCAACAATAAACTACTGTATTTAAGAAGGATTTAAGAAGAGACAAATAAATTGATTTTCTCGGTTCGGTTCTGTAGAAAAGTGATTTTCAGAGGATAGATAGGAAGCAAGACAGAGACTTTATATAATATTCATGTATTTCTCAATATTTCCTCCTATATTCTTCTGAATAACACCAAACTTATCTTAACATCAATAATTAAGTGTTTGACTGGAATACGATTGTCGATATTGTATAAAGCTCTTAATATTGAAGTGCAATAACGATATATTGCTTGTATATATCCCTTTAATATTGCCTTACAATTTTTCTACTCATGTTTATTGGCACAGACAGACGCATAAAGACTTCTGGTGTCACCTTTCCCTTTGAATTCTCTTTGATATGAAAAGTTGTCATTGTAAACCATAAAACCCAAAGGACTCAACGAAATGTCCTATGTTCATTTTTGTAAAATATTTGATTACTCGTGTGACAAGAAAGTTTTATGTATGAAAAATAGAAATATAATCCCACGACAAGATGTATGGAGAATATATTTACACAATACATACCATAAACAGACTATGCAATAAATCATTTTATATTTTTTATATGTTTGACACTGTTGGATCCTTTATGTCCCTGTTCATTTATTAGAAAATATATTGACATGTCAATCGCCTTCAAAAAGCCATTTGTTTCCACATGAGGGCTCTTTACAGGTTATTTGTAAAACTTCAATATTGCAGTATGTTAAAAGAGGTTTTTATGTGTAAACACAAGTCTATTCTATGAAATAGCAAAATATCCTTTATGTTGGAGCATCCTTTATTTGCTAGCAAAAAGCCAATTCGTTGCTCATACCACAGTCCAATTCATTTTATTATTAACTTGCATGTGTTCATATACCAACTAATAACCGGGAAAATATGGTGTAAAGTGTAAGGCCTCTATTTGATGCCATTCAAAAGCATTTTTATTTACAAAAGCCCTTTCCTACATGCGAAATATTAAACTACAGTTGTACAAATGTATGTGTAATGAATGTCAAAATCACTTTTTAGTAACAAATGGTTTTCACCTTCTCGTAGATGACTTTAAAAATCATACCTTTATGGAACCCCTTATACTGAACTCGACTGTATCGATGGGATCGATGGTACCTCGATGGATTCATTTTAATTTCACCAAATTCTAGTAGGTTTTGTTTTATTATCTCCACTTTTCGGAAGGCTCTTTCGCCACATTCACCCAGCCATGATAGGAGCACAAGTTTAGAAAGAACCTTTAATAAGGATAGCACAATTCATATACCTACTGACATTTCCTTTCGCCTACATATTTGCGATAAGTAGAATTTCGTTGTTGATGAGTATTCGGTTGCAGACGTAAACACCAGGATGCTAAACAAAACGAATTGCCGATTTTTGGAACAAACATTCATAAGTTATCCGTGTGGAATATTGTTCACGGGTTGGGCTGGCTTTCCGTCTAACAAGGATAAAATCAAGTCAAAATAGGATTATGTCTAATCGTTTCGTTTGGGTCGTTTGGGTAATAATCGGTCCAAAGAACTCCGCTCATTGAGTTAATTAGCCAGAAGACTCTGATGTACTAAGGGTCTAGCATGATAAGCTATAAAGGACGAATTTATGCATTGACTATTAATAAAACTCCTAACCAAGTAACTACCTAGTAAAAACACAAAACCAATTAACAACAGGCTCAAAGTACTTTCCTGGTTAATTTAGCACTGGGCAAGCCACATATCAACAGCACCATGAAAAAAAACCATATTTGTATGGAAAGGAAACTCAAAGGATAATCGTACTTAATCCAAACAGTCCACCTACACATACTACAATATCATTTGTTGTCGACGACATATCATGCTAATGCTTTAACATGATTTTCAAGTTGGATTAACGTAGCTCTATTTCCTTGTACGTTTTTTTTTACCATGTTTGATCATTTGTCATAGATTATGTATCATATATCATAACAAAAATGAATTCTAAATCCGTTTAAATACATATGTGGTTGTGTAAATGCAACTAACCACGTCAAACAAGGTCGAATGATATCATATTTCCATATACACGAGCATACCCTCACAATTTAACTAAACCACAAAATTTTATTTATGATTTTGGTTAAGTCCTGGCACGTGTTATCCTTACAATTCACCATGTGCTTACATCATATCTTGTTATCCTGTTGGATGTCCTTCATGACACATAGAACCTAGGCACTGTGATTAGTTTTGACAGTTTAACTCCAACAAAATTGACACTGGTTCAGGTCAAATGAACAAATATTTGTAAATGAATTTGTTTGAGTTTATGTGTGTGCGCTGTGGCTAATGATTTACCTTGGTACTCAAAAATACTTTTACAAAAGGTTCCTTTTATGATAACTTTCTTAAAATGGTTTTTTGTTTGGTTCTATTCGCGGTAACATTGCCAAGTCAGTAAACGTGAGTGTAACGATGTGTGTATGAGTCTACTTTTCATGTGTTACAAAACAACCTCGTTAAATTATTCCAATTATTTAGTCAAAGAGAGTGTTTTCTTGTTTTTCCTGAATTACTGGCATCATGTACTTGAACTCCCGAACTTTGCCATCATGTACTATACTACAATATATCTGAATAGACAAGCATAATAGCAAGCAGTTATAATTAATTTGAGAATTAACTCCACATTATGGTTGTGGAGCTGAGGGTACATACGCATTTCTTGAAGTTCTAAAAATTTGTTTTCCACGAAATTTTCTCTGAATGGAATTGTGAATAAACAAAATTTTCCTTGGGAAATGTTCAACATCGTGCAAAGGTTCTTTTCGTTTCTTTTAAGGAAAATTCCTTTGTAAAGTGCATTGCATTTGACATATGTATACTACTGGTAAGTCCCTAGAATTATTTTTTGTTTTACTTTTCTTGGTTATTTAAACATGAAAATGTTATTTCTTCTTTTGTTTGTCACGATTGTTTGTACAATTTCCCACCCTCATGAATTTTCCGTCATGGAATGTCGCCTCTTTAATTGTCAAGGATGTCATTTCGAGTGTCACTGTCCCCACATGATTCTGTAATTTCACTGAAAAATGTCACTAACGACGATGATCTGTTTACATGCATGACTGTGTCTTATTTGGAAAAAATAAATTTGTTTCATTTTTCATGCATTAATTAAAAAAATCTGTCAACAATTAAAATTTTGTCAAGTAAGTATATGACATTTTTAAAATTACATCTGATTTTTTCACGCTCACGTCATGTTAGACATCTCCATGTGTGGTTCAGATTCCCATCATTGCCATATCCCTATCATTTTTACATGCTAATGTGGATCAAATTGGTATGGAACGTTATTCCCACATGGTCCAGATAATTCGTCGAGGGAAGGAAGTCTCAATGAACAAGAAACCATTTTGTCAATTGACTGAAATTTTGTTAAACACAGTCACATTGAGACATGTCCAAATATCTCCAACCACTGTCAGATTTCAATAACATGTTCTACGCAAAATTAATTTAATTCAAATCGAATACTCAAAAACAGAACTTCATCTTTAAGATACTTGAAGGAATTCATTACGAAGGATTTGAGTTTCGATGAAATCATCTCATCCACGAGTGATTATCTGATGTTAAGACTAGCCTTTTCGTTCGAGTTTCAAGACATATTCAATGCTGACAGGATATCAATGCTCATACGTTATTAATGTGTGTCAAGAAAATATCCCCGGGATTTCACATGCAATTTGTGCTAAAGGATTAAAGGAAGAAGGTCGTTTGTATAGTTTTTTTTCTTCATCGTCTTCGTTCTCCTTAATTCCTTATCGTTTCTAATGTCTTTTCTTTCTTCAGGGATACTGCCATATTTCTAAATGTTATCAGTTATCATGCTCGACTGAGCAAATCTTTGATGACATATAAGTTCGCAGAGTGCAAAACAACTGGCAGCAAGGCAAACATAAACATATAAGTATCTATATAAAAGATATATGTAAGGATATATGTGAAGTCCTTCAAACAATTTCTTATACACATGTCGATACAAGTTTCGTAGCTCATTATTGTTTCTACACCATTTCATTTTCTCATCCTGTCATTTTGTTTTATTTTCCACACGTGAATGTGTTTGAAGTTTAATAAATATTATTTACTTGTCCAGATTTCTTGTTTTCACCCTCTCTAACATGCTAAGGAATAGAGTGAAATGTTCGATTAAATCCTTCATCAGTTCATGAATATAGTTGTAACTATCGATGTAATCGATGCGATGGTTCAATTTGAAGGTGATTCAGAAACCTTAACTGCCAAGCTGCAGAATAAATTGTAAAGCAAAACTTTTCGAGGGCAAACTTTCAAGGGTCAACCGCAGGTCGTATGAAATTTGTTTGGCTTTTCACGTTCGCGTGCAACAAGTCAAAAGAGAAACAGCAGGATATTCTTGAAGTGCTCTGAAAATTCTGAGAAAAGCAGCTATCCCGAACCAGCCATGAATGTACGCAAAGGATGAACAACGATTAGTTTATGTTGAAAGGATTTTTCATTTTCATCATTATTAGGAAATTGATTTTTCTCATGAAAAGGTTTCAGACTATAATATTCGGGACATCCTTGGCATTTCAGACCAATGACCAATGAGTTGGTTTTGACCTTCAGAACGCAAATTATTGGCTTAAAATACTTTCCACTTTCCTTACTGACTTATAAAAGAACTGAATTACATAATTACAGCTATTAGTAACACGTGTAATATGGAACAATCGTTCTGTGTTAGTAAGTGCTTAGCATAATTAAATAAATAAATGTATGAGAAAGGTAGGAAATGTCATGCCCCAACGATTTATTAATGATATTTTCAAAAGCTGTTTAAAATGTCCTTAACATTTAAATCTTAAAGTTCCACAGATTTTCATATTGATGAAGAGAAGAAGCAAAACCTTCTTAAATTCAATTTCAAGGATGAACTGAACCGTTCGGTAGCAAAACACCGAAGCCAAAATGTCCATAAATTTCACAAGAAATTTGGGATAAACCTGAGAAACCAAAAATACGAAAAACAAAAACTCTTAGAAAATTTCAACTTTTTTGAGGGTTCGCTTTTTTGCGTAATTTAGAAGATTGCAAAGATAAGGCGATAAACTGATATGGGAAGCAGTAAAAGGTCCACTAAAAAACAAAAAATTATATTACATAGATTTCAAGATACGACAGGGTAATCTTTCGTTTGCAGACCTTCCCTTATTCGTATGTTTTATATATTTTAAATTCGTTTTTCTTTTACTTTTATTTTATATAAACAACATCTAAGGAAAGTTAAATATTAATAAGAAATTGATTGATATATTTTATTGTTGCCTCTGTCCCCTTGGTCCATCCATAAACTATTATTTTTCAATCAAACTCTTTCACCATAACATGCTTTTTTATCAATATTAGCCCTCATAAAAATATAAGCGAAACATATAAAATCCCCATTGAAACCCATGCAAAAACGTTGCTGATTCAACTAGGTCCTGTTTCCGCAGACATGGAAATTGTCTTATTTGCTTTCAAAATTTGAAGTCATTCCAACCCTGTTTATAGCCAAGGGTGCAAATTTAATGGTCGTTTTCACTTGAAGATTCCTTTTGGTAACCAACGCGTGTCGCAAAGTACTGTATAATTCTCAGGCATCACTTCACAGGCTCAAGTCGTCCTTCGTATCCTTTAGATTGTTTTTACATGAAAAAAGAAATCGTTCTCTACTTGGAGTCTTGTATCATGTTTGGTTGAGTGAGTAAGTCAAGGATATGATTTTTTCCTTGTTTGTTGTTAACCTAAGCACCAAAACGTGCTGATGTGGAAGTCTTGGTACAACCCTTGGTCTTGTCCTGCAGCATAAATGAATGAGATGCAATTTTTATACGACAGATGCGATGGGACCGGGATCCTTAAAGACAAACCTGCAGGGGCGTGAAATTGTTATTTCAGTGTACATTGCATTTTTAGGGTAAAACAACGTTGCCCTCAATAGAACGACGCTTTTCAAGGATGTCCCTATTAGAAAAACTTTCCTCCCAAGGGCAATAAGTGGATGACATCCTACTTTTTTCATCATGCAATTTGGGGGTCTTGCATTTTTCATGAAGGTGCTTTATTGCTTCACTTCTGTAGTTGTGACGAATTTATTGGGTATAGTGATTCAGGCGTTATTGCTTGAAATGGGCTATAAATTTGTCAAAGTTTTTCGACAATCTCGAAATATGAGATAAGTTTCTGTTGTTTACAAAAAAATCCACTTAAATCGGTTTTAGGTTGAGTGAGTTTATGGAGACGAATGTGATTTAACCACACGATAATGGAGGTTGAGTACGTGATATGAAACAATTGTGTCAAGGTACACGGAACGAGTTTTGTGTTCCCTATTTCACGGTAACTGTTTTGATTTGATGTGTTAAATGATCTTTGCATATTGAATGGGAAACTATAGGTACACATTTGACACAAGTGAGACGTCGTCAATTTTAGAACAACAATTTTTATTGTAACAAAAATTATCATAAAGTCTCGACTCATTACTTATTTGAAACAATATTTTGTTTAATTTCCACAGAATGAGAGTGAGGGGAATTTGTATAGCACGCAAGAAATTGAAAAAAAAAAATTCAGAAATATTTTAAATTTTGTGCAGAGGATCATGAGATTCTATAAATTGCAGGACAGAACCCCAAGAAAGGGAAAGTGAAAAACATAAAAATAACCCTTGGGAAACGAATCATAATTGAATATAAATAGTGACATAATTTTTAGTAGTTCTGAGTTTAAGGACGATGAAGAAAAATATTTTCATTAGAACAATTTTTTCATATTTCCATAGAAGATACAGCTCTGAAGTGTCCTGTAGTCGAGGACTTTATCTGGGCAAGTGATCCACTTCAAATAAATATGTCTACGGTTCACGTGCAAGCAAGGAGGATGTTGGGACAAAAAACCAGGACATTTATTTATTCATCCGTTCTTGGCATTTTTTCATCCCTTACACTGATGTCCTTTCACAGTGGAATTGCCAGTATTTTTCGAATATCCTTATTTTTTGTTAGTGTCCCTATTTTCCATCAAATTTTCTTGGTCGTTCTTTTCAATTTCACTCTCACATCATTCCACTCATCTTAGTTTGATGCTCGAAAAATGGGGTAGCGACGGGGAAAGTTGTATTATATCCATTCATTAAATTGTATAACAAGTAGAGGGTTGGCTTGTCTATTGTGCCAGGGAATTGTATAAAAATTGCAACATTTTTCTCTAGTTTAGCTTCTTCATTATTACTTCACTACCCGGCACGTTGCATGAACATTTTTATTGAATTGCGAAAAAAAAGAAAGGACATACATTTTATATTGTATACATTTCCCGGATTTCCCCGGATTTTCCTTAACCTTACTTCACCCCTCTGTGAGTGACAAATGCAGGCCGCAATAAAATACGTTTGACACATAATAGGTAAGGGTGAATTGTAGCAAGTTTCCAACCCTCTGGTCTCTAGGATCTGAGTGACAGTTTAGTTTAAGGAACATTCAACATGCGATTATATTATAGTAAAGGGATGAAATACAATTGGGGTTGATGTCACTGCCTCAATGGCGTTTCAATGGCCTATTCGAATATGAGTTACAATAGAACAACTGACGATTCATTTCTTTAAGGGCGCATCCTTATTCAATTTCGGAACTACATATAATACTATGACATGTTCAAGTGGCAATTGAGAGATTTTATTTAAGGATAAATTGTTGCATTATATCCATTTGATAGACACCGAATTATAATGTTATGTTGTTATATCTAATTGCGGGACATGGAAAAAACGAATCGTGTTAGTGAATACAAGCTAATAGGGGAATGAATTGTTACTTTTATCTACAACAACATGAGCGATGCAATTACTTAAGTGCTCCTCAAGATACAGTCATCCCAACGAGATAAAGAGGCGTAGCACTGGCAATTTGAATGATAAATAGGGGAATGCCTTATCGAAATCATAATGACTTCTCAGCTGGGTTCTCCCCAAACAGTTTTGTTTGTTTAAATCGAAAAACCCATCTAATATTTCCGCTATCTAAAATCTATTGCCTCATTGAAATCGAAAATGTGAAATTGAATTCACTTTTTACAAGGGAGACGACTGAATTTCCTGGAATTAATTGAAACTATGCAAGGAAACATCGGGAAATTTGCCACATCATTTGAATGGAAAAGCTATTAGGCTGGTTATGTGACTGCACATTTTATAAAATTATGACTAATATTTGTTAGAGAGGGAATAACTAGATGATATATTCATTATGATTTTATGTGGATCATTATAGGGGGACTGTAACGCATTGAACGACAACTTCTTCTACAAGATCTGCGAGCTGCAAACAGAGTAAGAAAGATAATAGTCATTCTGAAACGATCTGGAACATTAAACAAAAGTCAACAGGACCACTTATCAGTTGTCCGCAGGTTTTAGACTGGGAAAATTATGGAATCGGTTGAAAGTAATTTTTAAGGGCAAGCACTGCTGATTTCATTTGTGGAGGATCATTGTACTTGATTCTCAGTCAAAAAATCATTTCCCTTAAAAAAGTAACGTGGCCATAAAATAATTCAGATTTAAACGATTCGTTAGGGTTGATGTCCCTTGAACAATTACCAAAATTTTCATTGCATTCGCATGCATTCATGACGTGTCATATTTCGATTAGTAGGTATATCTTGTCCCTTGAAGTTTATTAATGTCGTATATAGAGGGTTGCTACAGTCGGAATGTCATCTGTCTTGCCATGCTGCGTCATGAATGTTAATAGCCTTTCACCCTTCATAATTGCGTAGGGAATTAATTGTAGGCCTTATAAACTTGACAGTCGTTCTACAGACACACTCAAGTTATACAAGGAGTGTGGCTTTATTTGATTTCATAATTTAAAACTCTCCCTTTGAAGACGAAATTTTATTACAATGTCACGTAAAATTTGTACTTGTGTAACCTAAGGGATAACCCTTACTACCCTATATAAAACACTAAACGTTATTTTTTTCTGACAAGTTAATATTGACACAGCAACGGTGTGAACGGTGATGTTTGATGTTTTCTTGTGGTAATTGATGACAATTTTCATGTTTTTCTTCAAAATTAAGCAACACGTGCAGTCATTTGTACTGAAGGTAAATTCGAAATTGGTTCGAAGGGTTTGACGCGGCTCATTTCCATATCCATGAAAAAAGGTAATTTTAAATTACGCCAAAATAAAACTCTTGAAACGTTTGCCATTTGACAGGACATACTCGCAAGTAGAAAATTTATGTTGGCTACAAATGTGGTTTTGACTGACAAATTTAGATTTCCTTGTATCCATCTCCTTGCTTTTGTTTCAAAATAGTTTCAACAAATTCGCTTCTTTACCGAAAACAGTATCAAATTTTTAAGTTAAAGTATAAATTTCGTATAACATTTGTTCAAGTGCTTTTGAGGAAACCTAGAAACAAGGCAATCGAACAAAATGGAATAAAAGCTTCCCTTGCCATCAATAAACGCAGGGGCCAATTCTATTGTAATGATGGAAATTGCTCCAGACGAAGCCTTTGAATTGAAGGTTTTTGAGGGTTCAAATCGATTATAAGAAGGAGGATTATATTTGAACAAACATCTTTCTACAAGTTTAAACAGTTCAATGATTCCATTTAATCACGAAAATATCATAAACGCGTCTCATGAGACAAATAATTTGATACAACAAACTTTGCACAACTGTTATGACCAGAATAATAACAGAAAGGGAAGATATGAAATCCTCTCTAAATATATCCTTTTATTTTCAAAAGGCTTAGTTTCAGTTGTGATGGAAACCATGGGAGCCAAGTGAGCGGAATTGAAGTAAAAATCCTATTTACCAATTTATACAAATTAGAGTATCCCTTTTGGAATGTAAAGGCAATCTCTATCCCATTAAATGGAAGTCGATAGCATCCCTTTCAATGACTCCCTATGGATATGATTTTGAGTCCTTTCTTGTCTTCCTCCGCATTTCTTCCAAGATATTTTACAGTTCCTTGAAAACCGCTGAAGCTATTACAAGCTAAACCACTACAAGGTAATTTTTCACGGAAAGAGATTTCACCAATGCCAGTCCACGTAAGACTCAAAGATGATGATGAAGTAAGGTTTTCTAGCTCCACAACATGTCGATGGTGAATTTCTTGTTCGGACATTGGAGCGTGGCAATGGTGAAAATAAATTGCTTTCGAAAACCTAACTATCCCCTTGAGCAGCATAAACCGCATTTTATACTTTACAGGATTCAATAAAAGTACTTTAAACGCTTCCCGAGAGTAGTCCTTAAAAATTGATGTACGAGAAGCTTTCTGGCTTAATTAATTTCACCCACAATTGAAGACGGAATTTCCCGTCGTGTAGCTTTATCCATCTTGAATTGATGGGGTGGAGAGGGTTATATGATATACGTACGTGCAATCCTTTATTTTCACATTTATCCACCTCTGGGCCAGATTGAGTTCGAGGGGCAAATTAAAATTCCTTGCCCGAAATAAATTTTTAATTTTCGCTAATTGGACAAAAAGAAAAGGGTTTCAAACCATCGTTCTTCAGGGCATAACATCATCCATGACCGAGGAACGTGCAAAAATTTAGGGCCGACATGGTTCGGAACGATGTGTAGAGGTTAAAATATTTAATGGCTTTTTAGAGATTTTATATAACTTGATTTTTATAATAACTTATTTTTCCGAAAACGGATTAATTTCAAACCTGTTTGCGGATAAAACTATATATTATATATATATTCGATCATTCTTCAATAATCGAGTCAGGCTGATCAAATACATCATTCACTTCATCGAAAACATTCCATCATCAGAAGTAACTAATCAGAAACACGGATTGTTAGTCAGTTAACTTTTAGTAGCTTTGCGTGTAATCAAATGGGATGCAACCCACAAAACAACTGATTGCGGACTCGTCGAAAACCGGTTTGTAAACAGTTGTAACCATGCGTCTTGCATGGTGGGTTCCTATGTGATTTGAGTCTCAAGTTCAGTAAAAGGCAAAGGTAAAAAGTACTCCTTGCAAGGTAAAATTTACCATTTCACATACCAGACATGTTCAACTATAACAGAAAGTGAATGCTAGACTTTGGTTTGGGTTACAGAATGTTATTACTTGAAATTGAAATGTAAAAATCTCTTTTCTTTCATTTAAAATAAAAAAGTTAAGGAATTCATTTAGGTGAAAGTTTGAAATTCCATCGAATAAAGAACATAACGAGGAAATAAAGTGAATTTTTTTATGTAAATTTCGTTATGTGCTGAAAACGAGAAAACGTCTTTAAATATATTGTTTGTCTTTAAATAATTTAATATTCAGTTATACACCAACGAAACTTATTCATGCATTTGAACATCATCAAGGATCTGATTAAAAGAATTAAACAAGAAGTAAAAGAAAACGGAAGTAAAGTAATGTGAATTGTCGAAATGTTCACGATTAAATTTAATTAAATTTTCTGTGGATTCGCAGCGATAAGATACGTTCAAGGATACGAGCCTTGATTTGAACTTACTCGATACCTTATTGACATGACATTCCATAATGATAAGCCATCAGTATTGCCGTCGTTTGTGTTTGCCACCTAGAGATATCCTGTAAGTGTTCGGCTAATGTCTCGATTATCAACAAAATTTCCTTACATGATCGGCAGGATAAAAGGAATATTGTGAAAAAATTTTCAAGAATATACTTTTCAAAATAAGAACGTACCTCAGGTTGGAAATTGTTAACGTTGTTTTCGCGTATGAAGACGTTTACATGATTTTTTTTTGTGCGTTGAAATGATTTTCTCAGATATTCAAATGAGAAGGAAATACAATTTACTTTACGGTTCGATTATTTAACAATATCTCCCTATTAATCTGGAAATTGTTAAAGAACGAAAGAAATTTTTCCTCCTTATAGCATCACATCCTGGAATCATGTTAAAATCGGCAGAAAGCCTTCCTTTCACATTCCTCTTCTTTTGGCAATTTCTCACGGCAAGGATTCTTGTAGAAGGACTCTTTTGGTTAAATGAATTTTTCACGTACACGTTGTCGAGGTGTAAATCTTTAGAATCTCTTTAAGGTTCATTTATTCTGACATAAATAAAACGAGAAATATATATATTTGCCAATATATTATTCCTTTACGACAAAATTCAAACGAGATAGCGACAAAAGGCATTTAGTTCGAGCCAGGGAGTCTATTACTCTGGAAACATATAATGACATTATGTTTGGTAAAAATTGCGGAAAATATCTAGAATGTAAATGTGGTTATGCTTAATTCAATCTGATAAATAATGAAAACATCAAAACAATGAATGTGATTTATTTTGATACCTGGCATTTCAATATCAACTCAAAGGTCAATATTTAATGGTCTGAGAGGTTTTGTAGGCAGTATTTGATAGGTAGGAATAACCATACACCTGCACACATACTCACTTATTTTATAATGTTTATACTCAATATTTTAAGCAGATATATCGAACTAGAATATTGTCTCTAGAAGCATTTTTCAACAATTTGTATTATAAGCCTTTCAGCTAAAGTGCTATCGAATGAGGGCACACATGTTTCAAAACTTTCCCGAATATATGGTGCACTTAAGGGTTGTTACAAACAGTTCCAGATGGTGCCTTTTGACTCGAAGAAGTTTATTTTTTAAGCGGATCAACAATATCAGTCTGGAACGCATTATGCCAGGTGATAATGCCATGTCATCACTATCATTAACGTTTCATCGGCTTAAGACTTACCTAAACAAAATCCAAAAAAGGTACTTTTCGTGCACCCATATCAAATGTGATTTTCATCTCAAATTGAAAACACTACTTTTGGGAAATATATGTATAACCATGGAAAACTTATTCTCTCGTGACATTGTGAAAGTTTTCGATGAAAAACAAAGCTTGGAATAATTCATGAAGTTCCCTTTCAAACAACCAACGAGGGAACATAAGGCTTTTTTGTGATTAAATATGTTTTCGGTGACTTTTTGGTTAGAATTTTAGCTTTCTTCCTTCATTAAATTAAATAAAAGGAAAAACTTATTTTTAGTTTATATAAAATTTCAAGTACAAGTCAAGTATTTTCTTCTGAAAAGATCCTTTTAACGACATTCGTGCTGCAGACTCCGGGGATTGAATTTAATCATGTTTTACAAAATCTCAGTGCTTCCTTTTTCGCTCCTTACTTTATTATTTTATCAGGATAAACAAACTTGGTTTACGGACGGGTCTCATTGGTACAGGTATCATTTTTTCCTTTTTGCTTTAGTTGGACAATACTGTGTATTGCATAATCTAGACTCAACTTTGTACCACAACCAGATTACATACATGCAATGTTTTACCTGCAAAGCATATTGTACTTATCTCTTGGCTAACAGAAGTAACCTGTGTTGTTATGGGAAAGTGTTTGAGGAAATGTGAAGAACAGTTGATCCACTGAAATACTCTTGAACTTCATAAAGTTTTTGTAAACAAATTTTCAAGTTATAGGAGTTATTTGCATGAACCTTCCAGTACAGCTCCTTCGAGCTGGACAATTTCACACCTAGGATATAGTCCTAATTAATCCTTCGGTTTTGTACTATAATTATTTCTAGGAAAAAAAAACAATCTTCTGTAAACCCAAAAGCTACAAGTCCTATTTCATACATTTTCCGAGAGACATCATTTTTTTTCATAAAATAATTCGAAACAAGTGCATTTTTATGGACATCTGCAAAAAGAAACTTGAAAAATGATGACTGGCGCCTTCTTCTAAGAACATAACACCACTTTAACGCTTATTTAAGTACAACACTTATACGGCTTAAACTCTTGAATAAATCTTAAAAGACACTCAGAAACTTCATCTTGATAGCCCCAAAATGTAATAAATAGGTCCATTTATCAGAAACTTTTTTGGTGTTCTTCTGCACCTGATCAACCAAGAGGTGAATCTTTTAGAGTGGTTTGTGATTCATAAAAAAATTTTGAAAGTTATTTTTAAAATTGTGTTCCTTGAAAGTCAAGAAACGGTCATAAATACCATCCTTACCCCTCGTATGTCTGTTGTGATTAATTTCCTGATTGATTTACTTTTGATAGTACAAAAATATGTTACAGACTTAATTTAATCTTGGATATTGTATAGGAGAAACCATTACTTAAATTACAGAAACATCTAACTGACCGAAGTAATAAAGTGTCCCAATGGAATTTAATGTGCACGAATATACACTCAAGTAGTGAGGGGTTGTGGTATTTCTCCCTTAAGGATAATGCACCACTAATAACATTTTGGCCCTCCCTTATGTCGTGGGGTTAAAATGGAGTTCATATAATTCTTATTAAAGATACAACCCTTGTAAGTTTAGCAGGGATAGTTTCCGTATAAAAGGAAAGTGAGTGCAAAATGACATCATTGCATGGACTATTTAACCAAAAGTTGCAGTCACGATATATCCTTTTTTTCCACTTCCACCTACCCCAGGACATTTATTGGAATGTACAGCAAGAAAAAATACTCATCTAAAATGATGTTTATGTATTTCTTTTGTAGGGGAGCAATTTCCAGGGATACATATCTTTCGGCCCTTTTTTAAACATACAACGCGGACTGTTTCATTGAACCCTTTGTGTCATAAATAAGATAAACTACAATTTTTTCCAGCTTCAAACAGCAGTTTCGGGACATAACATTTCTATTCCACTGCGTCGTACAGATGTCAAGTGCTTACAATAACAACTGTCATAACATAAATATCCTTCTTACACTTTATCCTTTTTACGAGCTGAGTCGGGGATAATGGTGAGCAGTTTGAATCCATTTCACACTCGCTAGCTTTTATGAATTCGATATTTCATCAAACCGCATTTTGTGACTTTTCTTTTTCGAGACGAGCATAAAATAATGACATGATATTCAGATGTTAAACAGTAAAAACATAAAAGGATTTCTGTGCTTCAATTAGCTGTTATCAACGTAACATTATTGTCCACAAAATGGTATTATCTCTTGATCCTTCTGTCCAAGGTCATGTTAAATACTTTGTGACACAAACAAACTTAACTATCATCCTATCAGTTTCTCAAAAAAAAGGACTTTCCGAACAACATATCCAAAAACTTTTCCTTGATTTGGTGTAAAGTATCATGGGGCAGAAAAACAAATGACTGTGGATTTTTTGCAACTCCTTAGGGAAATTTTCAAAAATTTTCTTTTCATTTTCTGAAAGTTTTAGTTAGTAACTTTTGATTTATTAGTTTTTATCAGATCCTTATCAAAGAAGTTTTATTTTAAAATAACATTTATAACGATGAATATCAATTCAGTAAATTTATTATGCTTTCAATGCAATTACAAAAAGTTTCTAGGCTAGACTTTATCTATTACTTTGAGAAATTTATTGATTTTTAATTGTTTAGAGTAAAAAATTTCGTTGTCACTAACACGACACTCACAAGCGTTTCTGTCGAGGATATGCTATTCAAGAATCTCCTGTTACACTATAAAGATAATGAATGTTCCCTTCCGGGGTTGGTGACAGAACTCTGATAAGTCATTGATGTAAAATAAATCAATCAGAAGCATGCTACTCGTTACTCTGTGGTTCTATTCAAGCACGAACTTGTTTATGACAAATCGCAATCAATATTTTGTGATTCTATCCTCATAGAATGTGAATATCTTCCTCATGATTCGTTTCGAATAACTGCCACCAACCCATTCCTTGTATGACACTAAAAACTGCTAGAATATCTCGAATCGTTTGCAAATCCAACATGGACATTCTGAAGTACTGAATCCTAGACCAGAGAATCAGTGGAAGGATACTGCCGTAGGATGGTAAAGTACACAGACTAGCAAGATATCTGGTTTAAGTACCTATCAATTTCTGAAAATAGAGACATTGACCGTTTATCAAAATGCAGTTTGATATCACTAAGGCCAGAAGGACATGCCCGGGTTAACTGTCCCAGCTGATTGTGTTTGTACAACAAATTATTTGTTTGCATTTCAATAAACATTCGTTTTATGCTTCTGAGGAATATCTTCACAAGGATATGAAGTTATTGGCGTTGTATTACGTTAACCGTATACTATAAAACGTTTTCTAGTTGTGTAAGTACTGGGGATGATGATGAAGTTATTGATATTCTACTGGACATAATTTGGAGGACTTCAATTGAGCTTTAAGGACAGAGATGGATTCACTGTTATCATGACTGTTTGTATAAACGCCTTTTCCAAGATATTGCTTACTCATACTGCACGGTAATTCAGAATTTCAGACCTGGTATCTGATTTTTTGTCAAAAGAATAGAAACCTAGCTCCTTCAAAAAATATGTGCTTAATGTGCCAGAAAATGGAACATACATCCTGGAAATTTTTATCACTAAAGAAAGCTTCGAAAATTGTTAAATTATTTTTACTTATCTTAATAGATGTTCATTTACAAAAACTAAACTACAATAAAACCCGAACATAAACGTCAAATTGTAACATTTTATTTTGTCCTCTTCGTTTTTGCGAAGGACTTGATGATAATCGAACAAGTCCTTAGAAAAGGGACAGGGAACTTCAATAATGGTTCTCCCAAAGCGAAGTGTGCCCAGCGCACACAGAAATATATTCTAGCGCAAAAAGTATCATAGTACGTATTTTGTTATGTGACTTTTGCATAAACCAAAGCAGCTTAACGAATGAGGAATTTTTTTTTTTGAATCAAAATAGAATTTTCAAACACAAAGCTGTGGATCACATAGAAGCCTATTAAATCTTGAGGTTTCATTAAAAGGCTTTCATGGTATACATTTACATGTGTCCCTGGAAGCAAATGGGTAAAATCCTCTTTACAAAATCTGCATTTAATTTAGGTGGCGCGATTTTGAAATGCTTTCATACATTATTCATGAACTTCCCCAACTAATACCCAAGACAGAACCTCAACAGGATGTTCTGATTGACATTTCCTCATTACGACTGTGGTCATACTAATCCCGATTCGCTAATAAGTTCCAATAAAACGAATATTCAACGTATTATAATATGGCAAAAGATTAGACAAGCGTAAATCGGATTGGCGATGGTAATATTACCGGAAATGCACTACTACTAGTGCATCATTCATAATTTAATGGCCATAATTGACATTTCATATTCACGATTTTATGTAAATGCATCAGAACGTGAATGGGTTGCCTAGTTTGGGCTAAACTCGAAAATTTCTATATAAAATACAAAAATCGATATCGTATTTTCCGAATAACATATTACTGTGTCACAGAACCTCAGAGGCTATCCTCAGTGTGCACAAAAAGGTTCATATAATAGAAATTCTATTCGTGCTCGTGTCTACCTCAGCCTCTGTGGAAAATATGCAAATTCATCGTCAGCAAAAGACGACGTCATTGAAAGTTTTGTGAAAATGCATAATTTACAAAATGGATGATGACAGATAAAAGGCCAGCTTTCATATTATGGTGTCCATTCAGGGCGATCCCTATGCCAAAATATATAAGTCTGATATAGGCTTTCTAGGACCTTTCCGGCTTACGCTTCCTGCAAAGGTTTTGACTAACTCTGCGACATGATAAAATACGAAAAATGAAAGCATACAGAACCTGATTCTCATACATAATTATTAATGTCTAGATCTACTACAGCAGGCAAATGTATTCTGGGATAATTATTAGAAAGGATCAACAAAAAAAGGACAGCAAGGAAAAATGTTATTAATAGTAGGAATATTTCAACACCTTTCTCATTTAAGATCTTCATGCTTGGAATACGTAAAACGTCAAAGGATAATGTAGTGGACAGTCATATATTTGTAACAGTTTACGTAAACCATTCACATACCAGTTTTGTTCATATAAACAATTTTAGGACAAACATCAATTAAAGCAGAAGATTAAGGGTGTATCTTTTGTATTGTACAACCGGCGTGTTCGTGTTATGAAATTCGAGACATGGATATGATCCCAAGATGGATTCTAGAATCCGGATATGATTCGGAATTGATACCTTCAAATATGAATCTTTGTGATTTCTTGAGGATTTAACATTCTACTGCTCAAATGTAATAATTGAGAGTTATATTAAGTTACACACCCTTCAGTTGTTGCTATTATGTAATGATATATCCACCAATAGGTTACTAGGGCTACGGTAGTCTTTAAGTTTACGTCACTTCGAAGTAAGAAAAAATCCGAGGGGTACGTCCTAGATGCTTACTAAGATATTAGAGATGATGTTTCATATTCCTTAATTTGGCACTTATAAGTCAGAATGGGATAAATTAAATGGAAAAAAGCAAAGCTTGGTTGCCTAGAAAATTATTTCCGTTTGAACATCAAAAGAAATTCAATTTTGTATAGAAAAACGTTTCCACTTGACGTCAGCACCAAGTGACGCTGTTACTCTAAAGATTGTTTCTTTGACAAATAGTAAATGGGAAGCATTTGGTTGGAAAAATGCAACAATATCAGCCCCAAGATAGATTTTTTCTTAGTTCAAAGTGAAAACGTAAGATAAAGCTAGGGTGAACCCAGTGAAATCAGGTACTGATTTCCTATTCCATTCACCAACGAAATTAGTTTAATCCACTTCGACAGGATGAAAGTTCATAAAAAGTAATGATTGCTTCTTATAAAATTTACGCCCCCTATTTGATGTGAACTTTCTTCTTTTTTCCCTGGAATTTAAAATGGGGATTTTTATTTTAAGATACACTTACCACATTAAAGGATCTACATTTTCTGTTTGTCACGCAGATTGTTTCTGAAGAAAAGTCACAGTACTATGTGGTAGATATAGAATTTTGAATGGTTCCATGGACAAGTCAAAAGGACGTTACGATTTTTAAGCCACCAAACCAAATCCCTTCCATCAAGCGCTAATTCCTTCTAAATTATTCAAAACATGTCTTTCATAAAATTTAAGTTCGACAAGAATTTCAAAACTCCCACAAAATTTATACAATACAAGATAAACAAAAATTGTGCGTTAGCAACACAGATTACGCTTTAAAAGTAGTTCGTTATTTCAAGGATTCCAGAAGCCTTTAAAAGCCGACCAGGACACTCCTTTTCAATCAACTTCAATCGAAGATGTACATATATTATTCAGAGAAATCTTCTGATGTTTTTTAATTTAAAATTAAAAAATTTTATTGCAAAGGATTTTAAAAATCAAATATGACACACACATACTATGAATGAAATAAATTGGAAAGACAAAAGTCGCAATCAACTGGAATTCTGTTTTATCGCACAACTACATAGCTGGTGTATAAATCAATTTTTCAATTAGCATCGTGTTTAAAATATATCATTTTAAACAAGAGAAACGTAATTAACAATTAACTAGAACAACATTTGGTTCTCGTGATAAGGCGTGCGAAGGGTTATGTTTGAGAGTTCGTTAATAATTTAAATTTTTAGCATGAATATGAGACTTGCGAAGTAAAAAGTTCACTACAAAAAATTCTCTATATCTTGTAAGATTAAAGTGAACTTGTGACAAGATGCAATGAAACAAGGTGAATCATTTTCACATGAGTCTAACCATTTCTAGGGCAATTGATTGGCTTTTAACATAGTCGGAAATTAGCCAGACACATATTTAAATGTATTTCTCATGAGAATTTAATATTGGTTTGATATAAACTTACAGAGATTGAATCTGTTCTGTAAAAAGTGTGTGAAATGAACCCTTAAAAAATTGTTAAGCATAAAACAGAAGACGACGAACTGGAAATGATTCAACCATTCGTTTCATGTCATTCACGCAGGTAAAACTTCAACATAAATTGTTCGTGAATTGTCGCATACATGTCAACTACGTGAAAACGTTTGAAGGAAATTTTGGAAAATCGTCAGGCAATTGCGCAACCTAAATCCCATCAAAGGATCAGTAAATAACGTTCGAAATCGCTTCAATTGCGCCTGAAACTCTGGGGAATCTCAAAAGGATAAAAAAGTGGCACAAGTATGCTATGACAAAAAGGAAACCTGCCACTCAGCGTGCTCTATTAAATAAAAACCTTTTTTGCATCTCACGACCGCCATACTCTGGTTGTTCTTGTGACACCTCCTTTAAGATAACTTGAAGCTCCTGGAGTTCACGTAGGTATTCTACTGTCACAACGTGCTGAAGAAAAACTACGAAAGTAAATTATCTGCCAGTCGTCTTATCTGACGCACGTGTAGTACAATGGATTCGATTTTTTCAAACGCAAGAGAAGTGTATCCCAAGTTTCCGAGTCGATTCATGTCATTCTAGATGACTCCCACTAACATAACCACCAAATACATCCTGAACCCATGCTACAATTTTGCCACATCATCTCATGTGTGGAGTGAATATTTGCTTATGGCGCTCTATTTTATTTCTTATCCTTAAAAGTCGTTCCCTTATCCCTCCCTAGAACCCATTTAGTGTCTTTAAGGTTCCAAGTCTAATCCATTCCATAGCAAAAAGTTTCATACAGGTATCACGAAAAACACCACATACTCACACAATTTTTATTCTCGCTTCCCATCAACCCTGCGATAAGGGATGGTGGTTGGGTATTAAGATGATACTGAGATTGTATTCAGAAGTCGATTCGTTGCTCTGGCGCGTCGGAAGAATTCCTAATTCTTATATTGATTTCCCTAAACACATTGGCAGATTCTATAAACGGAATGCTTTGATTTGATTCCCTCGGGATGTAGAAAACTTCCGCTCATTCATTGAGCTTTAACACTTACGCCCGTACATTGCTTTGAAATTTCACGGGATTTCAGGTAATTGTGTACGCACTTCCGCATCCCTTATTTTCGGATTTTTTAACAATAAAATTCGTTTTTATGACATTCCGTCGCTAAAAGTTACTTTGACTTCACATCCTGTCAAAATTTTGCACAGCTAAAGACTCATCCTTTAATTTTTAAATGTATGTTTTGGTAAAAAATTAGTCTTTGCTGTATCGCAAGTATAAAGTGTTTTGAAGTTATATAAATTTCCACATAAATGCAATAAATGTGTACGTACTTGATGCCCCAGAGAAATGAATAATTTGATGGGATGCAAGAAAATTTTCCAGAAATGCTCAATTTATATTTATTGTTAAAATTTCGACATGTGTAGACTTTTTGAAAAGTATATTAAATTCTGAAAATTCAATGAATATTTTCTGCCACTCAAACATAATTTCAATCAAAAGAAACCAAAAGCCAAAAGCTCGATATTGCAAGAATGTATCAATATTTACTCCATATTGATTCCTTTGATTATGGAAGACATGAACAATATATAACAGTATGGGAAATTCTTGAAAAGGTTGAAGACCATGGAATTTCAGTAATTTGTCAAAGAATTTTATAAAACGGATTGATGATTCCTAACCAGAAGCTGATTTATTAAATTCAAAATGTCAAAGGACACAAGATGTATGCAGTTTCGCAAGGTTCAGGGAAATGAAGTGTGTTTTATAAAATGTGGGCTAAATTCTATTTTCTAGTTTGAAATTATTTTGTAGAAAATATAAAAATGGGATTATCTTATACCTCAAATTTTCATCTATTTTAATTTTGTTTACAAATTTCATTTTCTAAAGTTCGCCATAAACCACTGAAACTTTTTTCGTGATTAATTTTCGGAAGTTTTCCACTCAAATGTGTCAGACACACTTCGGAAACTGTCCTGCGGAAATTGTATTTCGCATTTCCATCCGGTAACATGTATCCGGTTGACTTTGACAAGTGCAACGATGAGCGACACCAATGTAAAAGTTTTAATTATTCTAAATACCTAGCATACTGAAGGGAAAATTTAAAGGTATTCACATCAAAATCTGACCTCGAGACTTTTTCGCAAATTGTTCAACACAAAACAAGACAAAACACTGTCGGTATAATGTCAGGACAAAATTCAGTGACAACAATAAAAGTCTAAATAATTTACAAACTTACCTTTCCATAAATCCGAAGCCAGGACCATGAATGTGGCGAAGATTAGCAAGTCAAGTGGTTGACGGAAAGTTGCAAAATATAAAGGACCTCTCCGTCGTCGTTCAAAAGTAGACGTTTTGATAACTTGAAAGGCATTTGATGATTCCATCTTGGTACTTGACTAAAAAGTTTTAACAAAATTTCACTGTTTTCTGTTTGTAGTGCACTCAAAAAAGTGTTTTGTGAATTATCGCGTTGGGGCGAATTTCCTCCGGATATGAAATGCACTTTTTATACCCAATGAATTTTAAACCCTAACCGGAAAACTCACTCAACATTTTTACCTTTTTACTGGCTTGCTTAATGCACGTTTTCACGTTCAATTCCACTTCAATTGTATTCTCAACTCAAACTTTGTTTTACACTATTAAATCCGAAACATATAGAAAAACCTTTGAAAATGTTAAAAACAAAAAACCAACCGATCACACTAACTTCTTATCGAAAACTTTTTCACTAGCACTATTCGGAAAATTCACAAGTAACACTTTATTTATTTCCCTCTATCCTGGCATAAATCCACTACGTGTAAAAGATATTTTTCCACTTCAGGATTTGATTCTGTTGTTCACTTCCTCATTTTATCATCGCTGCTATTGGGTATCATCCTTAAAGGAGCTGAAAATATAAGAAAACTTTTCCACTTAGTTTTTACTCCACTTCCTTTTTTGGTTTTTATTTAAGTGATAATATACGTGTCTATTATAAAAAAATTGCAAATAGATATAAGATAGATGTATATTATATGTTCTTCGATTACTGTTGGCGATGAAAATATGCTCATAGGAAAAGTTTTAAAATTTTCTTGTAAGTTTATGTTTTAACAAGATATTAAGTGCTGCTATAAAAACTAGTTAAAAGTATTTTTCCACTTCATTTCATATTTTTTTTTTCACGTAGGTTTTCCTCATTTGCTAATTTTTGTGGCACTAAAATTGGTTCGACACAAATTGAAACACTTGGAACTGGAACTTTTCCCATTCAATCACTCATTTGCGGTGGTTTACCACGAATGAAGCTATCCAGATGGTTGAAATATTTTGTCAAAAAGATGAGGAATTTCCACCCTTACCTACCCTGAGAACTTCGGGAATACTGGCTTAGCCTCCTAATTTTACGTTGATTTCGATGTCCCAAACTTTTGTCGAGTCGTAATTGCTTTCAACCAAGTTTCGATTCTGTCTCTGTAGGCAGATATGTACGCCAGACGTGAAGTTTAGCGTAGAAATGAAGTGATACAAAAGGTCAGCAAACTATCAGTACATCTTAATCACATACGATTACAGAAAAAACTAATAGTAATGTATGCGAATCGAAATTAGGCTATAATTTATGCCAAGTGTTTTTAAGTGGGTTATCAGCTGGACATTCATTATTTGCTTAAATGTTATCATAAGTGCTGTGATTCGAAGGATAAGGTCATCAGAACGAGTGACACTGTTTTAACTTTTGAAGTACCCAATGAGCAACAAGTCAACACAAAACTGGAAACACAGACTTTCTAAAATTTATACGAATTGTTATTTGAAATGTTATTCTAAAAGTAAAACTAGGAAACTAAAAACACTAAAATTCAAGTTGAAAATTTCCAACCCACACACGAAATATTCAAGCAATGGGAATGACACTACCCAAATGTAACATTTTGAGGTGAACATAAAAAGTTTTTCAGAAAACAATTTGTACAAGTTCAAGTGTCAACGTTGAATTTAAAGGTTACGTGTTGCAAAAATTGTTTGGAATTTGCACATGTTAATGTCAAAACAAAAGGACGTTGTAAAAACTACACAAACTAGAACACGAAATAAATGGACAAGGTTTTTTCATGATGTCTTCCATTTCATGTAACACACACTTGCATTGGAATGTGATGTAAAGCAGTGAAATAATAAAACCGAAACACTCATTTGTCACCTCATCCAACACGACACTATCATTTTCAAATCTACCGGCAAACGCGTTCGAATTTCCTTTTTCCCGCTTTTCACAATTTTCCCGGTTATACTCGTATATGGAACGGTGAAGACTCCGGCAAACGCAACAGACGACTGTCTATGAATGACTGAATGACTGAACTGTCCTCGAACTTAAACACGAAATGTCTGAAAAGAAGAAAATCAAATGAGCAGGGGTTGAAAGTTATTAGAGAATCGAGCTGTAAGTGGAGGAAGAAACAAGCATTGGGGATTGTTGCATCGTCTTATAAAGAGAAGAGGGTGACTTGAAAGCAGAACGATGCCAGAAGTTACCCCCAGAAACCCAAAGGAAAATAGGCTCAAAAATGCCAACGTTTTCTTGTGGAGGCGAAAGATGTGGACATAAATTGTGAGTATATCTTGAAGCTCTAACTCACACAAACCAACAATCATTTTGTGGCAATAGACTTTACCTATGCGTACACCCTCAATCTACATATCAAAGTGTTCTGAAAATTTATTTGCTTAATTACAGGCTGGGACAGCAGATTTGCCACTTTTGTGAGTGTAATTTATAAGGGAAGATGTTCTTAAACATGCTTGCTAGTAATTAGCATGAAAGCGAAAATTTTGTGGCTACTAAATTTTTACACCATTCATAGCAACCACAACAATTTAAAGAAAACATGTTTGGAGTGTTTGTGATAAAGAAAATATTTTACCAGATATCACACCCACATGTTATGCGGTCGAATATCTCTCTGCTATTTTTAGTTTTGCCTCTAATTCATTTCGTCAAAAGTTTAATTGGACATAGCGTCTTTGTGCTCAGCATATCATTGGTTTCTGTCTTTCTAGAAGCCACAGCATAAGGCTTGTCTCATCAGCTGTTTTGTAATTGAATATAAAATCAATAAGTCAGCTAGCTTTTCTGTAGGAACGGTTACTGAAATAGGACACAACCTCAAAGCCACAGCTTAACCTTTTAAGTTTTATATTATACATGGAATGAACTGCAGATAAATAAAGCGTCTAAACTGATTCTTCATTGATCTTCAACCCACAACGGTTTGAAGTCACCCCATGAACAAATTCATTCAATCGAAATAAAATAAATTCATGAACAATGAAGGGTTGAAAAAGTTTATCTAGTTAAACATGATATTCTGGGGATGATTGAAATATATATCGACAAACGAACACTTGAAGACTTTAATCCAATATTAAAGATTAAGGAGATTTTGTGGAAATTAGAAAACCAATTTTCAACCCCATCTTAAAATTTTGTTTAAATACCCTCAAATTAATTGTTAGATGAAGTTTATCAAAATTTGTCAGTTTAATCTTTTCAATTTCCTGTTTATCATTTCATAACTAGATTAGAAATGTTATTTGCTTAACAAAGACAAGCTTAAGTGTATTCACTTAATAATGTGATTATATAAATATCAATATACTTTTCTTAACAAACACGAATAACCATCGTGATATAAAAATATGAATTTATCTTGAACCAGAAATTTACCACGGTACAATATACCATATAACAAACGGTTTAATTTAAGAACAAATTAATTGCTTTTAATCAAAAACTAAAACAGGATTTATTACTTCGAGATCTGACTTGGATATAATAAGATATAGAAGTGTGTGCTTTAATGAAAATGACATTCCTCTTAAAGATCACTCAATTCAAGTACATGTGATGAGAAATTTAAGAAGTTTCATGAAAAGCTTCTTCAGCTTAAAGGGACACAATACGTTTCTGCAGGGGTCAAATAAATCCTACAGGCTCCCATGAAGAATACGGCATTAAAGATAACATAAAGTAATTTTCGTTAAAGTACTGGTCCAGGAAAAGAATCCACCATGAAATTAAACAGATTTTGGGAAAACGAAATTAGTTCATAAGAAAAAGGAAATACGAGAACAACATGGAAACAGAATAGTCCGTGCAGTTCATCTTTCTGTTTTGTTATCCAAACTACTTATCTTCAAGCAACGAACAGTCTTCTAAGAATGAATTTTCACAAGTTTTTCCAAGTAAAATAAAATCACAATGAAATTTTCTCAACAAAGAATTACAAAAAGTTCTGAGGTGGAATGATAACACGGGAACCTAAACGCCTCTTTGAATATGAAAACAAATAAATTTAATGTTAAAAATAATTTTTCTTCCTTAACTTTAAATCAAGTCCTGTGGCCATTACTTTTAACACTCTCAAGGACGAAAAGTACCTATAGCGTGAACACCTCTTTGAGTTCTTGATAAAAATTTTCTCCTTTCTGCATGAAGAATTTTCAGCAATTATGGAGGAATAAGTGTGGCCATTTGTTTGTCATACTCCAACAACATTCTTATTAATTAAGAAACCCTTTTGTGTCTTTTGTTTCGTTCAGGGATTACCTGGTAAACTTTTACTTTGTATCATCAGTTGAAGAGTACTTACGTGCAATAATGAAGCACTTATGTGTCATGTAACCTCATTACTTTTTATCTGAATATGAAGTGTTCTGAATTGTTTGATGAAAACAACGTTATTGTGGTAAATTGAACGATTATTCACGAAACATTCACGAAAACTTGAGGATGTTGTGAAACCAATATGTTTCATGACATTTTTTGATCAATTTCAGTTTATGTTTTTTTAACTAGGATAATATGAGTATATCAAATAGCGCATAAATACTTCAATTTTTTCAAGTAGTCGAATTCTGCTGGAAAATTCGTTGCCAACAGTTTTTAAATTCATGTTACCATAAAATGTATTGACTCAAATCAATTACCATTCGAATATTTAATTCTGCATGATACCTGTAAAGTAAACCAACCTAAAAAACAAAGCAAACAAAATGAAACTTATTGGTAGAAAACTCCAAAAAATAACTCCCGAAAATACCACTGATACCAATAAAAACTTTTGATTCACTATTTATTGGATTTTGGCCTTTGGTTTTACGTTGACATTCTGTTTGAATTGAATTTTCATTGAACCAATTCAGAATAAAACAATATTTTGTTAATTAACATTCTTTAGTCACAGTCCAATGCTGAGTAAATGTGATATGACAGTTTTTATATATTTTACACTCAGAAACACATTTCGAGTGAAAATTCCTTCATTACTTTACAGCAAATACCTACCATAACTTAACTGTTTAACAAAATTCCTTTATTTGACTTCACCGAATTCCAAAGAAAAAATGACTGCTTGTGAACGTTACACATGACCAAATCCCACTTAAGGAAAAAATATCCTTTTTTATAAAACCGAAAAGTTTGATTTTTGTTCGGAAAAACCTTCAACCAATTGTGAACAACAAAGTTTTCCTTTCCTCAACCTTATTTATCCACATTGAAATGAATATAGGATGAAAATTCACAACTTACGCAAAATTCTTTCGTCCTGTCCACTGATTAGAAATATCGATTCAACTGTATGACATACCCATCGGCTATGGAAAAATATCAATTTCAATATATGATACTTATCTAGATGAAATTTTTGGAAATTTCGTTAACAAGGACCTTCGTGACTAAAGGAAAAGCCAAAGACGAACGATACAATACGTAAAATATTTCCGGTTTAATGAAAACCAATACTTGAAATTTGTCATTCCATGAATAGTTTTGAAGATTGAAAGAGTCCTGTACGATATCACATGATATAAAATGAAAGGACACTGCTTCCTGAATATTCCAAAATTGTTGAAGACGTCTCTACTAAGTTCAATCAAACATTTTCAAGAATTCTTTTCATGATCCTGACATCTTCAACTTTCATCGTTCTATCCTTTCCTCAGAGATGCTCTAAAAACTCATAACAAAACTCTAATCAAAAAGTTGATTGAAATCAACTTTTGCCGCACACACTCACATATGTGATCATGTGTACATCTATATCTACACAAGGATTCCGAAAAACTAAGTTCTTCCTGTTGAATAACATGAACGTACGAGTTAGACGTTCATTTCTTTAAAAGAAATTCAAACTACCTCCTGGGATGGAAAGTCTCATAAAACTTTCACAATAGGCACATGTACAACTTTGTGAAGTTTCTTAAATTATTCTAAAAGTACAAATATGAGCTTGTGTTGCACATACACGGTCATACGCAAACATTGAAAGTCACATCCTTAAACGCGAAATCCTTATTTGTGAATTTTCATTTCTTCAAAACTTCTCATGATCAAAATGTCTTTTCTTGATGATATCACCAGACACATAACCTAAAACTGTTTGGATACATTATGGGAAAACTCATGAATTCTCACAAAGCTATGAACAAAAATATCATGCTATTAGGAAAGTTATGTAATTTGACATAGATATCTCGTTTGAAATTATATTAATTTTAACTGATTTGCATTTTGATTTATTCTATTCCATCAGGACATTGCAATATATTTCCGAATAACTCAAATATGTATGAATTATTTTTTTTGACGTAATATAATAATAGCTGAATCTCAGATCACCTTATGAGACTTTCTCAACGCTATTCAAAATTTAATTTTTGTTTTAACTCCTATACGTTTTCAACCAAAACGTTTATAAAATCTACCATTTGTGTTGACATTGAAAATTTGGAAGTAACTCAAAAAGCCAAATAAAAAGGAAGAGAGAGCTTACAAAGCTTATTGCATAAACATGTTTTCGTGATTTATTCATAAAACAATAAATTGTTATATAAACATACAACCCCGAAGTTTGGTAGCAGTTAACAATAGTGGCAAAGTTATGGCTACTAACAATTATTTGAACTAAAAACTTTTTTGTTTGTCAGGATAAATGTCCTCACCCTAAGGACTCATTGAATGTGTGATATAATGCATATGAGTATATGTGGAACACATGTAGGTATGTGTAGATATTTTGAAAACTCTGAAAAATTTTAAACTTTAACCTTTAACGGGTGTTGCTGTAGTTGTGTTCTGTTTTAACTCGTAGGAGTCCTTTTTGGAAAAGTTTTAACTGAAATTTACTTATTTTGATTGCGAATAATTTAATTCTAAATATTTTCTATTTATTTTAAATAAAATAATTTTCCTGTTGTGTTAGATGACAACAAATTTACATATTTTTGTTTGTGTGTTGTTTGGCTTGATAACGATTAAAACCCTGACTACTGACTGAAACAAATTTTAATAGTCCTGTGAAAGTTTATTTTTCCGAAAATTGTTTTAAAGGACTTTAATTAAACAACAGTAAACAAACACACTATAATTTTCTTAGTATTCATTTGTTTATCAATTGATTGTTTCGTTTTCGTTTTTGTTGTCATTTAAATTCAGTTTGAAACAGTGTGTTCTTGATCCTTGAGGGATCTAGTTAAATTGAGGATTTCTTCGTTGCCATTGTTGTTTATATACCTTTTGTTGAATTGAGATAAAATTTCGCCTTTTCCCTGCTGGGAAATAATTCGAATTTTTAGATTTAACCATGGAATACTTGAGAGTTAAAGTTAAAATATATATACGAAAATGCTTAGTATATAAACGTAAACGTACTTTTGAGATATCAGAGTGATTGTTAAACAAAACAAATGTTGAAACCATCGAGTTAACAAGATGATAAACTCTCAAGTTTTCAATGTAGTTGATGTTAAACAAACACGAATTAGTTTTAATTTGTTTCAGAAGTGAAAGAGGTGATGTCCTTAAAATATCTCAATTCTAGTTGAACTGTGAAAATTTGGAATACAAACGAAAAGGTAGCACCATTTTGGTATGTCCTGAAATAAGACTAAAGAAGATCGTATTAATTAAAGGATTTACAAAGAAAACTTGACTGCTATGTTTGAGATATCTGCAGAGTAAAAAGGATAAGGCTTGGAATTTATGCTTCAAAGGTTTCCTTTTTAAAAGGATCCTGCTCCTTCAAATAATCTTGTTATCGCTCTGTTTTCCATCTTGAATTTGATTACGCAAAATTTTGCGTTGGTCATTTTGAATTTTATTCTTGATTTGTTCAATGAACAGGAAACGAAGGGTTTTGGAAATAGCATTTTCGGAAATAAAGGAAATATTGTTCGTATATAATTTATTAATAAAATATTCCATTGTATCCTCAAATCGTTTACCATGTGAATGCATTAATTTATTTGAAAATTTTCCATCTTACTGATTTCTTAAACATTTCTTTGAAGACTTTTTGCTTGTAGATTTGTTGTTGATTTAATTAATTTGGAACAATTCAGAGCATGCCCTTAAAATACATATCCCATTTTAAAGCTGATGAAGCGTTACGTTCTTCTGAGGCATTCGTTTGAATGGCTTGCTTATGAACTTTGTAGATTTACCTACATTTCTCGCATTTTCTTGCTCCCTTTGTGAAGTCGTCTGTCTTAATTCCTTCCTTAACTTTAACCATATTTAAACTCAAAAAAGCTTTTCAGCAAAACTACATAGTTTCCAGTTTAGACAGGATTTATGAAAAAAGAAAAATTGGCGAGTAGACATATACTTTCCTTGATAGAATCTTAAAACAACATTGTAAGGTTGTTAAAAATGTAACAGATTTGGTTTCAAACAATACATAAAAAGCCCATATTAAGATAAATTTATAATTTAATTCACGGAAGTTGTTCACCTTCTGAGATAATTCCATCATGGATTGGGTTGGAAGTTCCCAAAACTTTCAATCCTCTTACCAGTGATCTGTTTTGAATTCCAGGTTGTTACCTTATCCGGAAGTGGAAAATTGAGTTTCTTCGAACTAACAATGTGATTCCGATACAACGGAACACTTTGTATTTCCTTTCTTTAACATGGTTTGAAATGTATATGCCTGAAATGGAATATATTTTATTCGGAACAAGGTTTTGCGCAAAGAAACATTTCACCGCATTTTCAAATCGTCAACGATGGATAAGGATATACAAAATGATTAGAATATATCCTCACATGGAATAAATCCATAATTCGTGGAATTTGAAATGCTATTGGAACAGGAGAAAGTTCCCTGAGCAATTTTCCAAAATTTTTCCTGTATTTCTATGCGACAATAAAGGAGATATGATGGTGAAAACGCGAAACAAATTTTTATTCTAATGAAGTTTTGGAAGAAAATCCATCAAGTTAATATCCATTCCCACGTTGAAATAAAAATGCTCTTGTTCAAGTGTTCAGTGTAGGTGCAACTGATATCATTTATTTGATTTCCATGTGACCAAACCTGACGCACTTGGGTACATTTGTTGTTATGGTGCGTAGCACACGCTGTCCCATTTTGTTCTAAATTTGGATATTCTGAGAAGCAGTTATAGAAATCATCCACCGTCTCTGTTGAGATATACCTACACCTGCGTATTGAAATAACAAGTGAAATTAAAATATGTACATATGTTTAAAGTTATAAACACATACCTATTCCTGAGATGGGAATTTGGAAATAAGGACAGTTGAATGTTTTATCAAAACAAGGACCACCATGCCTGACAAAAATTTTTTCATTTTTAAATTATTTTCAAAACGCTTTCATTTTGTATCACGTCCGAAAACATAAAGTATCCACGTTTGGTCATAACTTCGTTTGAAATATCCGCTTGTATTCCAAGTTATCTGCGGTGCACATGAAGATACACCCTTCTATGATGCTTCTCTACGTTTGGCATGTTGGCAACGTTATTGCAGGATTTCCTCAATCCAAAAACCAGAAATGAAATGATGATATCCTTGGATTTTCTTATAATATTATAGATATATTTCAAGGAACGTGTTGTTTCCAACGTTTCGGTCAACAGTTAGATTTTGTGTACGATGATTGTTTAAAGTTTTATTGAGCAGTTTTTATCATGCATTTGAAAACATCTTAAACGTTGCTTTGAGTAGTACTTTTAGTAGCAGAGGGACAGCCAAACTAATTTGTTAGAAGAAAACGTCCCCGATGGAAAAAGGTTAAATCTCGAATTGATGTATAATTTTACACCATATGAGGCAATTATGCTTAGAAGTAGAATCCGAGTAGATAGCGGTTGGTTCTCCTCAACAATATAAGATAGACTAAATTTTCAACTGAAGTTATTTCACATACAAAAATGATTACGAAAATGTGGTATGCTAATTTTCTTCTAAAAAGGTAATGCAAAAAGCAAGAAACTAGGAAAATTCGTATAATTTTCACCCTCTAGTGATTTTCAGTGGAACAAAACTTATTTCCCAGTAGGCATTTTCTTAACAAAAGCGAAGAAAATGTGGTGGAAAATATGAATAGAAAAATGGTCATTGTACTAGAAATAATTTTAAGGAAAAATGAACGTACAAGGATAATCGTGAAGGAAAGAATTTTTATAAAGAGAAAATTAGAAAGCCAAGAAAACTTATTTTTAACTGGCCTATAATTTTCTATTCAGTTCATTCATTCTTGATCAAACATTCTAGGATAATATCCTTAAATCGTTCTACCCTGTTAATGTGAATAAATTTAATATTTTGCTCCACATTGGCGTAAAATAATTAAAGAAATTTGGGTACAGCCCCAACTAATTGTCAGCATCTGTTGAACAACCAAAAAGGATAGAACTTAATGAGATGTCAGAAAGGATAATGCACACTAACGTGAACATGGAACGATACAATTAATCCCCTTAAGCCTTATTAGCTATAACGCTGTTCCTGTTTGTTTAAGTTTTGTTGAGCCATTTTACTGGTATCATGATAAAGTGGACCAAAGCTATGTCTGTCATTTAAATTATCCTTAACACAGGAATATTTTTTTTTTATTATTTTCTCAAAGATTAGAACTGTGTTCTTTGTTGTACTATTCCGAACATTATTTAATACACATTCACACAAAGAATTTTATAAAGATCAAACATAAATGTATATGAAAAAGGATATTTTCTTTGCGACTACTTTGGCTCTGATGCCGTCATTCCGTCAGGACAATGCATTAATTGAAAAAAGCGAGCAAGCATAGAAGAGTCATATTGCAAAATGACGTACAGAAAATGCCAGACTTTTCACACGACATCTCTAAGGATGCAATCGGAATTTAAGAAAGCTTTTGAAAAAGTATGAAAGAGTCCTTTGTCCATCCATACAGTTTCTTTGATCCAGCTCTTCAATGAAATGTTTTGTTCTTCCCATCTCGCCGGAATCATACTTCTTTTGTTGTCCCTATCATTTTCGTCCTTTCTATTCCTTTCATTTTTCATTTTTATAATTAAAGAAGCTCTCCTTAACATTGATCATTAGCTATTGAGGGTAAATGTATATATTTTCCTGGAGAAACCTAGGGCGAGTGTCACAATTTTCTATCAGGTATCCACAGTAAGGATGCTTTTAGGACATTATGTCATTAAATTTTCAACAAAATCCAATCAAATCGTTACTACTTCTACCAATATAACCATTTAGTACTTTAAGGGATGTACTAGAAATTTAGTAACATTAAAAGCAAATTGTCAAAGTAATGGTTTTTCCAATAAGAGTAAGCTCAGTTTTGTCCTGTGCAGGATTTGGAAATGTTTTAGCGTCAATTCAATTTTACTGCTATCCGTTTTGGATGTTTATCAGAAGAGGAATTTTGATGTATTAATGACATTTCTATTGGAAATCTTCAATTTCGGAGTAAAATAGGTTTTTGTCCTTTTAGACGAATCAAATTTTATTACGTTGTAAAACAATGATTCTACATTGGAAATTAAATACATATATCTTATGTGAGCTGAAGAATATTTTTCAAAAAGCACGGTTTATGTGTATGCATGTAATCAATGCAAACATGGTAATCTTAACGGAACATGAACAATTTCTCTGGACAGGTCAACTGCGTTTGATTAGAAATATTGACAACTTGTCAAAAATAAACCACAGGGACCTCTCATCTATGCCAATGATACAAATTCACCTTAAATATGTGGAACACAAAGCCTTCATCTATCCTAGATTAAATCAAAATGATTGTATCAACCAGAGAATACACGCAAACAAACGAATTGTTGGGATATACCCATAGTATCCCACTGTTAAGCCAGGAAGCCTAATTGAATGATAAATGTATCCAGTGAGTGATAGATGTGGCATGTAACATAAGACCTTTTAAGAGGAAACTAACTGAGTTGATATCCTGTGAATACAATATGGTCGGTGTCCCCTTGTGAAGTATTTTAGTTTACTAGGTTTTATACATACACACACTCAAACAATTCAGAGATGTTAGAAGATATACTATTTTTGATAGACATGAGCGGAAACTTGATCCAAGACTGGATGGAGGTCATAGTAACAAAAGGAAATGTTATATCGTAAAAACGTATTAATCACTATCAGTTCATTTATCAAAGTTCAAAAACAATTTTTTCTTAGATCATCTTCCTTGAAAAATAACAAGGACCTTCATGTGATAACTTAATTCGTACTAATATAAAGTGTTATAATAATACTTGAGCGCGTTCATATATATAAATTCTTTCTTTTCAATGCATTAATGTGTTATACAAAACTAATTCAATAAATTAAAACAAATCCTACAATATATGGAAATGAAATATTTCATAAATAATTTAGTCAAGGAAATTGCAATTTAGTTCAAATATCCTGTACATAAGAAATTCCTTATCTAAAGCATAACATACACAAAACATGCTTATGTCCTTTGGGGATATGAATATTTTAGCAAGGAATGCTTTACTCAAGAAACATGTATATTTGAAATTTTCTATCGATTTGCTAGTGATTTTGAATTTGAAATTGAATTTGGTTTATCTGTAAATAAAATTTGTTCTAATAGTAAGAGTATGTAATATTAAAATCCAGTTTTCGCTTCGTGTATTCTAAATCAAATTCTTGTACTTGGATGGAAAATGGAAATTAATTTGTCAGTTCCATGTAGGCTTATGTTGTAAATTTCAACAGATTAGTGAATTTATTGAAATCGTGTTATTGTATACACGCAACTAGTGTGTGGTTGTCGAAACTAGTTATTCTAAAAACTTTTAATCCCTCCTGATACTTTTATACATATTAGGTACTAAGCAGCTCTTATCGTCACACAAGTTTTCAGATATGGAAATTGAATGCGTATACAATAATGATTACAGTAACTTAGATACTGTACTTCATTACTAGAAAGTTTAGTTGCAATAACAATATGGTTTGAATTTTAAAGAACAAGGATTCACTATTAAAAGGTATCAACAATTAGTTTGATTCAATGCCCTAAATTGTGCCCAGCTCCTACACTTTCTCCGGAAATAGCCTCAATGAATACAGCCCATACACTCGAGTTCGTATAGGTTAAATGTATATACGTATATTAAAGGTTAAATAGGATAAAATATTTATCAAAACCTACGGTCACAGCCCTTCTTCGTCAAGTATACTTTTTCAACTCTTACGGGGGTGTTGACCTTATAAATTAAAAAGGTTGACCCCTGACATGTAACGCGAAAAATAGACGACAATGCCTATCTACCATGAATTTCTGGATCAATTACAAACGATATTTTTATAATATTATTTTTGATTCGAAGATTATAATTGACGCAAAGAATAGATGTTAACTATCTTAGATATTGGAAACCAAAGCAATTACTCAATTACCATAAGGACTGAAAGTAATATCCTTCACAATTCCGTAGGCGGATAATTGGAATATATGCTCGTTCATTATAACTTCAGACCGATTGATTCTCGTCAATATATCAAGATCCGCCCAAACCTTTACCGCAAATAAGGATACTTAAAAAATTCACAGTAACATTTTGGTCTTACAAGACTTTCCAACTAATGACGATCCTGACATAAAATACTGGCAAGTTCATTAAAAATACCCCAAAACTGTAGGATTCATCCAAACAAGATTAATTATGAACCACCGGAAAAGTATACTTGAAAAAAATGTTACAGGGTTACTTTGTCCAACTAAGGACTAAATGTTATCCCGATTTTTTTCCAAGGATGCTTTGCTCGTTTGAACTTTTCAATTTCAGTTTATGTTGTTTTTTTGGCAATCAGGTTTCGTAGTCAGTCCTGGTTCCTTAATTTGATACTAAAGACATGGAGGAAATGAAATAATATTCGTTCCCTCCATCTTTCCCTAACAAGGATTGATCCTTTTTCTGTTTTTTAATTAAAGCCAACGAATTTAACCCGAACACATTCAAAGAGACAGTAGTTGGTGTTTATATTAAATCATCTCAATTATCGCGTTTGTGCTCCACCAGTTCAACGCAACGTCCTGTTCAAAAATACAAGCACGTTTTCGTACCGAAAATGAAGAAAGTCAGAAATCAGGAATGAATAACTACTGCAAAAATTCTACCATCAGGATGACTAATTTTACCCACTATATTCACCGACAAAGTAAATAAGTTGAATATTACAATTTTTTAAAAATTTCCCAGCAACCTCTCACGATGAATTTTTCCCATAAGGACACTCCTGACGTTCGTCCTGTTTACTGGTACCTGTACTCATGGTAAATGTAGAGAAAAAATTCCATTATCCAGGTGTCTGCCGTAACAATTTATCAACATAAATTTTGTTTGAGAGAGTGAAAAACCTTAGCGAGTAGCATTTTTCGCATTTAGTTCAAAAATATTCTAAGGTTGAACAAATTGTCCTTCTCGAAATTATATTCGTTGCTGGTAGACGTTGAATTTTGTATTGATTTTTCTTTTCAAGCATCATTAAATCTATTTCAGGACACTTTAAAAATGGCAATTGTTTGCACCGATCCTTGTTTGTCGGCTCATTTGTGAAATCGAAAATCGTTGATGCAAATTGAAGGAAGAACAAAAATTGCCAAAACCAATAAACATGGAAAAACGCAGAAAAACATCACAACAACAACATCAACAACAATAACAACAAAAACGAAAATAAGAGAAATGAAATAATTTTAAATTTAATTTTGGAAAATTATGTCCTTTGAATTCAAACTCAAGCTTCTGGTCTATGTGTCTGTGTATGTTTGACATTTGCATACATCCGAGTTTGAGTGTAATTTGCATTTAACAAGGATTTCGTACCCGAAATTCCATTTGTTTTTTCATCCTATTTCTATTTTTTTATTTTTGATATATACAATCTTTGCGTGCTGGGCTTTTGCTGCTCATGTTCGTGTTGCCCTTTTTCCTAGTAACAAATGGCATTTTATATGTAATGGGCTGTAAGCAAGTTCAACATCATTACGAGATACAGGGACAGCTGAAGAAGACAAAGAGTCAAGAGAAGACGTAGAGGATATGTAATAGAAGATATCGCTCCAACTTTGGAAGGATCTGAATTTGAACTATGTGACTGTAATCTAAACGGAGCACGTACGTTCCCATATATATGTTTATATATATATTGTATGAATGAGAGTGCGGAACAAGTTTGACATGTTCACGTATGGTTCCTTTTATTTTATTGTTACTATCATTCGCTGGTGCGTTTCACAAGGATCCACTCGAACACGTATAGAGTCCATGATGGTTTCGTTGAAGACAATTTGTTGAAGTTTCTGGCAGTGGCATTTTACTGTTTTACTGTCTAAATAAATAAGAAAAATATGATGTACTACCACTACACAATCTAGGATTCCATATTTCCCGAAAAAAACACAAAAACCAAAATAAAAAAATAACAAGGAAAATATGCTGTTGAATACGCGCCATCATTTTTCCTCATTTCGGAATTTGTGTTTTAAGATTTCTCATGTATGTGTGACAGCTAAGAAAATCGAGACGTACGTGAGCAGGATCTTCCAGAAGTCAAACGGAATTTGAAATATGAAATGACTTGAATTTGTTTATTTGATTTTTCGTGATATATGGCACGGATATGATTGCGGCTTTTAAGAAATCTTAAATTCTTGAGGTTGAGATCAGTGGAATTTCGTTTGGATTATTAAACAGCAGTTTCAACTCACAGCTTATAGGTTTATATGCAAGCTGTAAAATTGTTATATCATGCTAACGAAAACCACGCAACATGAACCCTTTATGATGCCATTCTCTTGGTGTACAGTCCATAAAATTTAGTGTTAATGCACACTTAATTTTATGCTTTATTATGTGTTCAATTTCGCACTGGGGAAAATTTCTTAACTTTCAACTACAATTCAAATGGATAACACACTTAAAAATTGCTCTATAGGTACTATACTTAACTCACCAGTCACTTCCTTGTTCTAGATTAGAGTCCTTTCCCTGCTACTAGCAACATGTGAAATTTTATAGCTCTTTATGTGATTATATGACGTGGCGCTTGGTTGGTTATATTGGCACAATGAAACCATCCATGGGTTTTTCTGGAAATTAAAAAAAGATTATACTTTTTAACATTATACTGTGGTATATTGAGGGTAGATAAAATTGTTTGAATCAATGTCTCAATTAAGATTAAGATTGATAATTCATGCAAGCTAGTAGGTACCTACTCATGTACATAATATATATTTTTTGTATTTTGTCAAATCAAATTGAAGAGCAGCCTTGAACCATTCAAAGGTCATTTCATTTATAATATTAAACAATCGTACAATATGTTACGAAAAGCATTTATGAAATGTTAAATTAATCAGTCATTCATAACATATACTTTGACCCTATTGTGATGATGTCCTGTCGATAGCCATCAAAAGCTATTTACAAAACATCCAACTGAATGGATGACATGACGCCCACTGGAAACACATAAATTTGTATATGTCGCAAATTAATAGAACATTAAAACAAACTGCATACACAAAAGTTAGAGTTTTTATGTAACAAGAAATCAATGAAATAGTTACGACTGTTTCCTAATATCCTGACTAGGTAGAATTGCAATCGTTAAGCAGCGAAATAAATATCCTTGTGTCAATAAAAACCGAAGAGAAACTCATTTTGTTGTGCCAGTCATTTGGAAACCAATTATCCTTGATAACCCATATAGAAACAAATAAAACGGTAATTTTTCTCACCACAACATGGTAGACAAAACTCATTTGAATAAGGACATCGAAAGAGACATTAACTTAACCATAGAATGCGTGTTGTGTTTTATTCTCTGTGGTATATAGCAGCACACACTAATTAGACGTGATGGAGGTGAGCTCTTTTATCAGGAGTGCACCATATATCTATCCTTCCATACCTTGCATTCAGTCTTAATTAAATTGAATACTTAACCAAAGAAGAATATACAACTAAATGAAGTTACTTCTGGTCTTGCTCTTGCTGATGATCCAACTCCTGCCACTACGCGACTACGTGGATTCGTTAACTCTTCTGTCATGCTCTAAAAAATTTATTCGCTTTGTCGTAAAACAAGAAAAATCCAATTAATTTTGTTGGAAATGAATTGCAAAAGAATTTACAATTCGAACTATTTAGTAATTTAAGGATATCCATTTTCATTACAGGCACAACATGTCCTACCTTCGCTACTGTTTGTTGATGCTATTCACTTACCAATTCCAACAAATTATAGACTTAAAACGAACTGTTGAAAACAACATCCTTGCAAATTAAAAATAGCGGATTGAGTAATTGAAGACAATCGAACATTGAATGATATTCGAAGTTTTAATAAATAATCCCGAAACGTCAAGAGTATACTATCAACGTATTTTGTATCAGGGGCAAGTTTTGCACTTTCCACGAATAATGTCCAGTCCATGAAATATATTATTCTGCCCAATAATGGAAAGTAATTTTTTATCAGCAAGGATACGACAGATTTCAAATGTCCACACCCTCCTCCATCTTGACATCCTGAAAAATATCGTTTATCAAGATGGACGACGCGAGCTATAAATTTTGTTTGATAAAATTTTAAGTTTCGAAATCCTGTCGAGAATGGGAACGTCCTTAATGTTGCGAGGCCTATATAGCTTTTCTATGGCTTTCATGATTTAATGTTTTATAAATTGCATGAAAAGTCGATGACTAACAATTGAGGGGAATACATTAGCCAGGAAATTGAAGTCCTGTGAAGATTTTCGACGAGCTACCATAGCCAATGAAAATTTCTTGAATGCAAAGCTTCAAGTGGAATTTCGATGCCTAAGCTAGAGGAAATTTACATTTATATTGAGTATTTTGCTTGACTTCCTTACAGTCCTTTTGGATATTGGCACACCCACACACAGACAGGTATATTTCAAGTATGAATATAATTTGAATGTAGATAAGGCTTTTTCACTGTAATAAAAACAACGAAAAATATGAGATTTTTCATTTTATACTTTGACAAACCCTCACATGTAACAAGGATAAGAAAACGGTCCATCTTGAAGAAAATGATTCTTCTTGATTGACTCCATTTTTTTATGACCAAAATGTTTTGATATATAGATACATATATAAATACATATATAGCATAATGTAACCTATGTTGATCCATGTTATCTACTTCACAAAAACATAGCTCTGCATCGGGTATTGTATTATAATTTAACAAGATACAATAAAATGCAAAGTACTTATGAACATCCTTAAAAAAACATAGTATCCTCGTTGCGAATTTTTATAACCATTCTTATGTTATCATAAATTATTTGCATCATGTTATTCTTGCATAGAAGGATATTGTTGTCTGTTCTTTTTGACATATTCAAAATACAACATAAAACAAATACATCGACATGCAGTGATGTACGTGGTCCTTGATACGTCGCGAAATAAAAATCCGAAATGGCGAAACAGTTTGAAGACTCGTTAAACCTTCCGTTTTTAGTATCTCACAGGATATGGACTTTAAGGATGTAATCTCCAGGAAAATAATAATCATGGATAAAACGTTGTATGCGACATATATAGTCGTATATTTTGCTTTTGGATTTCTACCATTGTAACTTTTATAATATTATGGAATTCTAAACCTTGACATTTTCTATCTTGTATTATAGGACCAATTTTCTTAATGGCGAAGTAATTCCTTTGAATGTGATGCTTACATTTTTAAATGCGTCGTGAAAAAGTAGTTATAAACTGTAATACTAGTATGTCTGACATTTTATATTCAAATTCAATATTTATTCACATTTTAATATGATAAATGCTTTTTAAATGTTAAACAGTTTTGTTGCTGATAATATCAAGAAACATTTTAGGGAAGAAAATAGAAGAAAACCATATGAAACTGTGAACAGAACTAGTTGGGAGCTATTCCATGTGTCCAGAAGTGGCAGTTTAACGCTCATCATCCTCATCATTTGGATGTGGTCAAAAAGCAGTTTACGAAACCATACACTGATTTTACGATCTGACTTGTTATGTGGTGCTATGCCTTATTGTGAATAAAAAACAATAAAATCCCATGACAAATACATTATTCTCCCTTCTTAAGATCAAACACTTGGGCCTAGGCTATTTATCGTAACCCCATAAGTGACAACACTCGCCGTCTCATCTTGTATGGCCTTTGACAAATTTTTCGATGACAAAGTCGTTAAGTAGTTTAAGTACTTTGGTCAACTTGAGTACTTTCGGAGACATAAAGCTGTTTAGTACTTCGGTATGAGGGAAATAAAGTGACCCTTTAATACATTATGCATTTCTACATAGTTGACAAAACTTGTAGAGTCTCTCGAAATAGATAAATGAATATGTTTAATATGGAAAAGTTAAAGATATTTACACTTCAGGAGTTTCATTACCGACAAATACTAATTTATTTCATTAACGTTCATACCAACTGTACAACTACAATAAATACTTATATACAAATCGAACGGAATTGTGTAGTGTTTAGTGTAAGCCAACAAAACACAAGTTGAAAGAAAATATTTAAATTATGCAAAACATTTGAACGATTATAAATTGAAAAACATTAGTCTCTTGCAAATATCTAACATTGAATCTACTGGACTCTACACTAAAACCACCACAAAATTAATTACAATTTATACAAAACACAATATCAAAACTACGTCCAGCGCAATTGAGTAGCACCCCAAGCTCTAGTTGTACTGCACAAAAGATCCTTGGAATACTAAATCGTTCAGGACAACAAGGAAATTAATTAATTAATTTCATCCAGGATGTTTGTATTAGCTGTGGCTAAATTCTAATACTTCCGTATTTGAATATTTGTTTCGTTTTAGAGTATGCAAGACCTCCAGGGGTTGTTTGTAATTACAATCACTGGAACTGAATTTGAGCATAACTCTTCGAGTTGATATTACAGGAAACTCTTATTACATTTTAATTCCATAAAATCAATTTTGTCGAATTTTTTCTTCATTACGTAAAGTCACAAGACATTTAAACGATGGTAGATGAGCTTCAAAAAGATTTAAAAATTTTAAGATAGGTATCTCAGAGCTTCATCTAAAGCTTCTTAATGAGCAATTAAAATTTTTTTTCTTTACAAATGTGCTTTATCTTGAAATGACTTTTAGCACTTGATTGGATTTAATTGACTTATCTCGGAGAAAAGTATTTAACGCAAACACCTCCTTAAATATTTCAAGTACTAACTTTAAAAGCGCAAAAAATAACAAATCGAAAAAATTTAATGGAAAAAGATGTTTCCATTGGAACGTAATTTCAATGAATTTTCCAGGAAAACCTGGTAAATTGAATTATGCAAACTTTACTCAAAATCGCATAAAGTAAATTTGATAGCTATTAAATTGTTTTAAGCTCCATTTGTTTGCCATTTAAAACAATTTTCCAGTTTTTGCCAATGCAGAAACAATAGAAAAATCACCTACAATTGAATATACTTAAACGACATTAAGCTCAAAATTATTGTGGAACGTATTTGCTGGTCAGCCATATCGATTGGTGATATTATTAAAATCACTTCGGTATTTTATTCATTTGAAAGTGATTTCGAATTTGCAATTCGATTTATAAAAAAATTCAAAATTTAATATTTCCATTCCTTGTCCTCTTCATTGAATTGATCTTTTATCAGTTAGAATCATTAGTACATATTATGAAAAATATGAACTATCAAATTATGATATGAATAACACGTAGATATTATATGTTAGAATTCATTTATATGTAAGAATTCATTTATTATCTCAAAACGTTTTTGCGTTCAGGACGAAACCAAGAAATACACCGAACCAATAAATTTCCTTAAATGAAAGACTTGTATTTAAGAAGGTCAGGAAAATGGTATTCTGTTGTTAGCTCGTACCTTCATCAAACAAGTTTCTTAAAAAATCTTAACATTTTGAACTCTTAGAAAAGGATTCGTGAACTCATTTGAATTCAATTTGCTAAATAAATTTTCCTCACTGTGGGAAGGTCGAATAAACTTTTCAACCTCTGACCTGCATTACTTTACCTTTCAGTTAGTTGATCAACTTTTTCATCGAATTTATATCAACCAAGTGATCCACTGAACGAGAAAAACCATATTCCTTATATACCTACATATTATAAATAAAGCAAAATCGGAATGTTATCCGAAAAACTCTTGAATGTATTTGTAACGAATATTTTAAAGGGCGAAAAATAAACCTATACAAGACTTGTGTATACAGAAAAAGGACTTGAAAAAATTGCATCTAAAAAACGAACGTGAATTCCATCTCAATTTGCAAAATGTCGAAGCAACAGATGTTGTAATCGTAACAACCATCATTATTGATTCTATCCTATAACAGGTGTTTCAGCTTTTTCATTTGAGTCCTTGTTTCAACATTCATGGAATAACAGCAGATTGTTAAGAAGTTACCAGTTATACCGTCTACCCTACTCCATCCATATCCATTACCACCATCAGTTTCGTCCTTTATGTTTACAGCAATGAGGAATCTTGAAATGTACAGTACAAATCACTGATGGGGGTTCGCATTTTTTATGTCAAACAGAAATATAAAAGAAAATTCTGTTTACTAATACATATCTTCAAAAGTTATGTTTTAGCTACACGAGAATGTCTGTAACACGAAACGCCTGGAAGGACATCATTATTTTATAGAAGAACCCCTTAAAACTTTCAACAAGGAAACAAGCAACCAAGAAAATATACGCACGTGTAAAAACATGTGACGAAATTGTTTTGTGATACAAAAGTATGTCCTGAAAAATTCAGGGAAGGTTGAATCGATCGGGTTAGGACGAAACTGACATGGAATACTTTCACAGTTACATAGAAATTGATTTGGCGTGGTTCATAAAAGTTGCTGCTTGCAGGACGTCTTTTTATATACTAGAGAATGTCCTTAAAAATAATTTAATCAAATTGAGTTTCACGCCCCCTTCACTCGAAAGCTAGATCACATGAATTTTACGATTTTCTAGAACATCCCCTAGCCGATACATAAGTTTTACTTACATAAAAGTTTATAAAATTGATTTATTTCTAACGAAAGCGATGCAATACAAATTTATAACAGAATATCCTTCATGTCCTTTCGTATGAGTTCACTCAACAAATGATTCCTTGGCATAGGGCTGACGCATTGAATTCAACAAATCAATTGTAACAATGAAAACTGAATAAACTTTTCAATTAACAATAAATTGAAATGGAATGCAACACAGTAACATTTACAACAAGCTTCATGATTTTCTTATCAATTGCAGGAATTGATTTCGAATGTGTTAACGTTTAATAAACTTTATCCATGAACGTTATAATTGAACGTTAAAAATGTATAGGTAGGTACTCGTTATTTCACGGCAAATTGTTTTTCTTTTTGTCTTTTTGATACAATCAATTTCCACGAGTTTCCTTTGGGAAAAACAGATAAATAGGAGTCAAGTTACTGTCTTGCTGATACAAACATAATTCAAAATTGAGAAATTCAAGACTTTGGCTTCTTGAGATACTGACGGTTGTTTAATTCCCCAGGAAAATCTGTTATCAACCGTAATCGATTTTATCCATGCAATTTTCCGAAGAAACTCCGTTGAAACCAGTATGCCCACCAATATCAATTTCATCATTGAAACTTTTCCAATACATGAAACATGTCTTAAATGAACTATTAAATAACTTTCTTCTATCAATTTTACTTCAAATTCAAAACGAGTCCTGCTATGTGTATTCATATCAACTATGTGTGGAAAAAACGGAATAAAGTGAAAATGTTTTTAAGGGAAATGAAATCATTTTGTATGTTGATTTGTTGCATCTTGACCAAAGAAGTGTTATATCGTTCCAAATCCTCTCCAAATCCTCGTCTGTGCAAATTTGTCAGCTTTCGTGTGTGCACATCTCTTATGCCATCTGGCAATTCAAGTTTAACAGCATTTATCCCTGAGATATGTTTTCCTGCTAAAGTGGTGTCCTTAATAGAATGTGAACTCGAATTTATCCAACTCGGAATTTACTTTATGTCAGCTTTCATCCGGTTAACTCATCCAGTGCCTGCGTGAACTTCCGGCAAATGGAGCACGTTTTGTGCTCCTGGTCGTGCATGTGAACGTTTTTCAAATTACTCGTGAATGTATTTTTCACATAAAAAGGATTTAAGACTCTTTCATCTATAAAACCTAGTTTTAGACAAAATCCACAAGTTATGTTTGTGTTAAATTCACTCGTACATGCACTCCACATGAGCCAAGATATACGTTAAACGACAGCTTTCCGTTGATAAAAATGGTAAAATATTGAGGAGTAATATCCTTCTGGATGAAGAAGGATTCAAGCCTCAATATAACCTATCTTGGTTACAGTTCAACGAACACGACTTTTCGCACTAGAAACTCAGACCGTTCTGCAAAGCCTCATTTATTTCTAAGACGTGGAAAATGTAGTTCTAGTCGGTTAGTTTTTCCAACATTACATACCTTTTTTGATTTTATTTTGTCTTCTATCCTGAATAGTCTCTATGTTTTTCTATTTCAATCTCCCAAACTGTTTTATTCGTTTCAACAAAAAAGAAAACCCAGGAAAAATTGCTTTTTCTAAGTTTCCCTATATTCACAAGCCTAGACTGGTTTTACGTTGAGGTTGAAATTTTCCTACATTTTTCGATTTCAATTTTCTTCTGGTACATACAAATGGGTAAGCCAAATAAATAGAAGAAAACTAACTCTTTTCTACTTCATTTTCTTCGTATACCATGAACTTTCTTAAAAAATTTCCATTTATGCAAGCAACGACCTTATTTAGTAGAAAATTGCTTTTAAATAAAGAAAGAAATGAAAAGATTTCAAAAGATAAACAGGATCAAGTCGTTGCCATAAAGGGTTCGCTTTGTATATCATTCTGACGGTCGTCTTACGATTCATCTTAAGTTTTTCTTTAACTATACATTTTCAGATTGTGAAAAATATGCAGCTTTTGTGGTTTTAATGTTTTGAATAAGCGAACGAACGAAACTGTTCACTCAAGAAAAATGGATTTGAATTTATCTCACAAATACAGACAGTCGACTTTGCAAGTTTTCCTTCTTAAAATGTATAAGCGCTTTTCAAACAGGATTATTTAAACATCTCATTGAGAATACAAGATTTCATAACTCTTATCGCAATCTTTTTCAAAGGAGATCTTTAATTCCTTAATCACATCAAGAGGGTGATATGAATTTGAAACGTTGAAAGGAAATTTGATATGATCAAATATATAGTTTTGTAGACTTTGCAACTCACTGACTATGGATTTATTGTCCAGGAAATCCTTACAACATTCAATAGGTTCATTTCAAATAAATATATTCCTAACATACTTGTATTATCATCAAATTAAATGGTCACGGTTCTCAAATATTCCAATCACACATTCGTTGTGGATTCAATGACCTACAAGAAATCTCCAGTTGAAAGTGTGAGTGGAGTTAATTTCAGAAAATTTACGATCCCAAAAGAATGAGCAGTGAATCATTTCCTTAAGTGGGCTTAATTGGAATAGTTGAAACATCTACATCTTGGGTGGATTTTAAAGTGATATGGGGTGATGTCAGCCTGTTTCATGGGTTAATTAATAAAACGTAAATTATACTCAAGGTCTAGTTTTCGAGTTTGACTTTCAATGCTAAAAATGATATTGGAATGTACACAAGATATCATCCTTGAATATGACTTGTACTTTCCCGAAGATTCAATGTCTTTTTTCCAAGCATCACAACAAAGGCAACGAACAAACAACGGATAAATCCTACAGAATCCATGCAAAACCAAACAGATATCAGATAACACTTTATAAAACATTTTGTGGACTATACCCTGAGGATGGAATCGAATCTGCTTTTCGTAAGAAAACAACCCACTATATGCCTAACAAAAGCATCTCAATTTTGCAGCCACTGTCACAAGCAGACTTTATGCTGATAGCTTATATTTCTTCCTTGTCCATTTTCGCGGCTCATCGTTGTTCCAGGAAAATATTCAAGAAAAACTTTGGAAAACTCTAACCTTTTGAAAAACTTCTGACAACTTGAAAACAACAGGCAACAGAAAGTTTTCCTTGCTGCTGTATAACTTTAAAATGTGTTTTCAATATGTATTTGTGTATCACTTGTACTATATATTCCATTAATTTACATAAGATGTGTAGGTGTCAACTTTATTTTACTTTGGCTGCCCGTCAAGTGTACAAGGATCAGATGGGCCACATGGAACACTTCCTTCAAGGATGAAGTTATATGGAAACGACGAATGTTAAATTATGTTAGCCTAACTCATGCATCGGGATATCTTGCCAAGGAGTTACACATGCTGAAGTTTGAGTATTTGTTTTAAAACATTTTTTATATTTTATTTTCGTTCTAACGTACAGAAAAGTTTTCACGAACAAATTTAAACATGATTTATAACACCTCTACACTATTGTGTGCAGGACATGGAATGTAAATTTATTGAGAAAATGTTGTTTATGAAATTCTCCTATTTTTACTTATGTATTTAAATAAACTTTTGTCTCCATTTTCTGTTTCTTTATTTACCTTCTTGACTAGACACTTTGAGTTTTCTTCAAAATTGATTGTTAATTGAAAGTTAAACTTTAGTCTTAAAAAGTTCTTGTTGAAGTTGCAAGTTTTATTTTTCTGGAGTCGATGTCCTTTTATTGACTTAAGATCCTTATTGCTTTTCTGTAGCTATCAATACGTCTTGAATGTTTTTCACCCTCAAACAATTGAAGTGATATTGATATTAAGAAATATATTAGGCAATGTTTACATTAAAGAAATACTCAGCAATGCTATTATATGTATAAACCGATATATATATATATTATTATACACTACCATCAAAAGAAGAAGTTCTTCCATATAAATTTATTTCAAGGATAGTTCTTAACTTGAGTCAGCGTTTTCCAAATCTTACTTCAAAATTGTGGCACACGTTTTCTTAAAGCCAGAACGAGTAAAAGATATTCTACAATCCATCACTCTCAAAGTTTGAAATTATTCCAAGCTCGACATTAATTAGAGTAACTAATATCAACATAAATCACAATAAAATACAAAATTTATTGCTTTCAGCATGTGTTACGGGGTCATAATTTAAAATAAGGGTTGTCCATATTATAAACATTTCAAAAGGTTTAACTGAAACTTTCACTTTGTTTCGAAATGACTTTTATTACCTTTTCTAAAGAATTGATTAATTTCCCTAAATTAAAAGTGATGAGGAGAGTTTGTACATGTTGTCGGTTTTGTGAAGTTCTTTGACCCAACAGCCTTGATTTATAATTATAATTGTTGTAATTGATTTTGGGTTGAATTGAATATTTTATCAAAATCTTCATTAATACCATTGGTATCATTCTGTTATAGACGTTTTTGTTGGAACAAGTGTTAAAACTTAAAGTGTGTGAAAACTGTAGATATCCTTATCATTTAGATTATCAACGATTACATGAAATTTTAACTAATATCAAAAGTGTTAGCCAATTATAATAAAACAATATTAAGTACTAAACACTTTTAGTTTATCTCTGTATAAACAAGTATTTTCCCTAATTGCTAAATACAACAACCATAAAGTACGAACATTACAAATGAAATTACATATCCTTGAAGAAAATCGTTTCGTATAACATGATTTTTGTCGTTTTGAGAATTTAATGTTCACTTCTAGAAGGGAATTACCTTCAAGATCTACAAGTATAAAGAGATTTCCTTGGTTATCCTTGATCCCTAATGTATAAAAATTACACTCATGTTGGTTCAATGTTGGTAATTCATTAGTTAGAACAATATCAAGATGGGAAATTGCTTCACGGAACCGACACACACAAATTCACTAAGATATCTTCGTTCTCACGTCATTCTAGTTTCCAATTATTTCTCACAGTTAGGTGGTATAGAATATCCTGAATATCCTGAATCATTTCATCTTATGGTAAGGCCTCTTGGGCATTTTCCAGAGCTTGTAAAGACAAAATATTGTGCAAGTGGAACAATGGCGCTTGTTGGCAGGAGTAGCTAAAACAATTTTATTTTTCGTTGGTCTAGTTTCACAATATTTGTAAGTTCCCATAAACGAAGGAATACTTTTTGAAGTACTTTCGTATATCTCGTTACATCGACATCAGGATATCGTTCTTGTGCCAAAAACATAGTTCAGTAACATCCCATATCCATATAATGTTCAACATCTGCTTAATCTGAAATCTGGACGTAGCCTTAAGTTTGTTTGTATTTTCAAAATATTACCACGTATGTTTGGTTGTTAATTCAGATACTAACAAAGTTTTGTGATATGATATATGTTATATCTTGTTTTTGTGGTGTGGTTTGCAACATTTAAGGATTAGTACAAAAGAATTTAGGTTGTTAATTTTAATGGGAAATAAATTTTTCTCAAGAGAATGATAAATTCAGGAGCTGTAATTATATTCACTTTTCAAGAATAAGAATTTCCACCTGCTATTGCTGACAGTTTTCGGAAAAATTATTTGAAAATTAATTGAAAGTAAAACGAATCGCAGGAAGAAATTCTACTAAGAATTTGTTAATGTCCTTGCGTCTTAATCATGATGGTACCTACGTCAATGTTTATAGGAATAATTTCTTATTTTATTCGAAAGTTTTCGCACAAGATATACACCATAACTTGGGCATTCCAAGACATATCGCTTTCGCCATGAAGAATTGTGTTGCCCATTAGGGATTGAATTTATACCGACCTCTTTCAAATCGTCAAATAACTTAAAGTCAACTTATAAATTTGAATGGAGAAATCCGGCTATCAGCATTCAAGTACGTATAACCCTTTCTAAATGGCTTGGAAAAAGCTATTTAAACTGGAGACCTCTCACGGTAATGGTTTAGCTCTCAAAGATAAATGGCTATAAGATTCGGTTTCTATTTTATTTCTCTATACTTGGATGGTATATTCTTTATTTTGCCTATATAGATGCTACAACAACTTTTTTATCAAAACGGTTTGTGGATAAATCCGAACATCAATACTTGCGTTTTAAGTTGAATTACAACCTATAACGTTCGATTATTTTTGGATTTCCATGTGGTTTGATCCTTTCGCTTTCCTTCGTTATACATATATCTCCATAAAGTATAGGTCAATCCCATTGAAAATTATCAACAAGAGAACTGAAAATGATTGCTTTGAAGAAATATTTTCCAATAAAGTAAATCGTTTGAATGAAATTATATTTAGTAACGTGAACAATACCAAAATTTATGTTAGATTTAAGAATTCAAATGGGGATATTGTGAATTTCTGAAATTATAAATGGGATATTTCTTGATAGGCTTATGGATCTGTAAAAATTTCACACTTTCAATCAATTTTAAGAATTTCTTCCTATTAACAGCAGTTGATGGTTTGTACATAATCAGCTTGTTAACCAGGTTTTATATACGTACGAATAATTAGCGTCAAAGTATTATTGCAAGAAGTTAATATATGTTAACAGTCATTATTGATGAAAATTTACGATTCTGAAAATGCTAAAGGATAATGAAAAAAATTGTCCCCCAGCATACATAGTCATATCAATTATGATTTTTCCACAACACTGAGCATGGAGATCATAAGTCCGTATGAATTTTATGATATAAAGAATTATTTGATTCTCCAGCAGGAACTACTATCGCATAGATAATAATATGAACGAAAAAGAGACTTTTAATAAGGTGAAAGGAACCCTCAGCCATATGATGAGTTCACCTTATCTGTCACAAGTTAATCGCTTCTATTCATGAAAATTTCTAACTTAAGAACGAAAGTCAAAGATAATTTTCCCATTAAAACCTCAAATGCAGAATGCATAGCTTATATAGGCGACATTCTAAAGTTCCTGGATAGATTAATTACGCCTGTTTATCATATAAAGCCGATAAAAATATAAATCTAACAATTCAGGTCGTACAACGTATCCAGTTCCAGTCTAACGCGTGCCATGTTATTCTGTTCAATGGGTGCACTTAATGCAATTACTTTCATTTCACAAATGCCTTCTATTCCATTCTATGCCTTCTATGGCCATATATGCAGAAGCAAAACATTAGTTTGAAATTATGTGGTACAAGTGGCAAGGAAAATTGTTTGTATGCATACGGTATCAGGTGGTAAGTACCAGAGGGATAGAGTTAACTTTAGTGTTGATTTATGATGGAGTTATGTGCTATGTGCGCATATTGTGGAAGGAGTTTCAGCGATAAAGAGTCACTACTAAATCCATATTCTCTAGGGAAACTCTTAGTATTTTGTGTGCAACGAGCACAAATGAATGCACTGAAGATACTCACCAAACAATGTTTGAAGTCAATTCAAAGTGAACTACCAATTTTGGCCGCTATTCAACATGTTACTTCCTTCAACTCTAAATAAGTGTTTGAACGATGTCCTGAAGTGCTTCGTAATGCATTCAAGTGTACCGAAACAGATTTTTCATTTTCAAATAGGTTATATGGCAATTGTGCAATTGTGCCCGCGGAGACACTAATAGGAAAAGCTTGTCCACTAACAGATCATTCGTTATGTTGTATGTTATTGTTATACGTCAAACTTATGCAAAAATATGACACAAGATTGATAGTGTGCCTTACATGAATGATGCATCGTCATGGCAAACATGAAGGCAATGCTTTTGGCTCTATCGAACCCAACGATACCCGAGGATTTTTGCTTTTACTAGCATGTGAATATGAAATATGATTTTATAACAAACATTTCCATGAGGACACAGTACCATTTGAGAGAGATTTTCCGTCAAGAATAATTGACGACATTGATACTGACAGCTTGGAACTGACTGATTGCACCCGACAACCATTCAGATAATAGTAGAGGACCAACTAAAAGCTGTCGCAAAGTGAATTTTGTTACAAAACTTTTGTCTAGTGAAATGGTTGATACCGTCATGTATCAAACAGAAACATAAAAATTGATGGCAATTTTCTTGTGGATTTGAGGCAGCTATCAAAATGTCCCAGCAGAATAAGATAAAATATTGTCTTTGGCTCAATGTCCTTATTTCGTTTTTTGGCAGATGTTTTTATTGAGAACACTTTGGCATGCATTCATTTTTCATAAGATTCCATAAAACTTGTCATAAGATTTTTCAAAATTTCCATTTTAGTTAAATAGCGCGAATAATAGCAGAGAGAAAGTTTAACAGGTTTATAATTAATTCAATTCATTAACACATAGAGAATTTGAATTAAATCAACTGCAAATGATGCAGTTAATGTGCCATAAACTTAAGACATCCGCATTAGATATGGAGCTGAAGTAGTACCTGCAAACTATTTTCAGAAAATTTAAACCCATTAAAACTTGGTCGTTTTTCAAAAATTTTCACAGAACGAAAAGGACTCGCGACAGAATTTTCTTCATTCTTATAATTTTCAATGGAAAAAGTTTTTGTTCTCCTTATTTTAGTAGTTTTCTAGTGAACTTTTTTAAATTACTATTCATTCTATGATCGTTGTCCGATCCCGGAGGGTGAAATTTTCAACTTCAACTTTAAAGAAAATGTCAGGACAAAAGATAGAAAAAAAACTACTACATACTTAAATCGGGTCAAGTTTGCCCACACCTTGTTCTATGAGAAAACTTTTAATTTAGCTTTTACCTTAAAATGGAACACGGGCTGAGCTTTTTCCGTAGTTTTCTTGATACTATTTTACCTTCGTATAACATTCTACATTTTTTTGTTTAGACTATGAATAAAAAAGTTTAAGAAATTTCTTATCTTCTGTTGAGCCACCTTTGTGTTGAAGTCAACATGAAGAAAAGTTTCCTTCAAGAAATCTTAAGATTGTTTACCAATGATACTTAATTTAAGTTGAAAGGGATAAAAACAAATGGCTACAGGAGATGAATTTTCAGATGGGACAAAAGGAATGAGTTGAAAGTTCTAAAAAGTACTTCACATTTACCCGCATTATCCTTGTTTCAGGATAAAATCAAATTCACTCAAATTTGCGCGAAAGCTACAATATATACGTGGTATAAAATTGTTTGTGGTTTAGTTATTGTTTCAAAGGATATATATTTCTTACAAGTACACAACTAATGGTTCACACTGAGTGGTCAAAAAGGACAAGATAGCTCTGCAGTCTACCACACTAAAAGCTGACATGATGTGGTTTCAGGAAAGACATTCAGAAGTTTAAATTAATTTTAAGTCCTTTACTTTTGAATGATTGTAGGAACCACTTAAAGTTGACACACTGAAATAGATATCCTTTTTCCCTTCAAGAATAACCACCGTCACCACAAACGGCACTAACACTATCACACCCATGGAGGCAGTTAGTTGCGTGCCAAATGGCCAAGGAATCCTAATGTTTATTACATGGAAATCACTTTGTTAACCGATGTTCCACTAGGATAACGAAATCCATATTATATGACTACCATTCATAATGTTTGTTCACATCTGGTTTGGTATCAAATATGCTTATTAATATAATTCTGCACATACAAATGCCGTTTGAAATCGATATGCCATTTCAAGTAGTCCTGTTGAACACACACTCCTGCATGCATACTGATGAGTAAATTTATGGTTTCAAATCTAAATCACACTTAAGACACAAACATACACACAGTCAACTGAATTTCACATTCTTGTCCAGAGATACGTTTGTGCTTTATCTGAACAGAAGGCAAAATTGGAAAGTTCATAAAACACTTCTTCCTTAACGGATTACATTAATTGCTTCTGCAAAGTTTAATCAATGGCTTATGAACTTAATTCTTATACAAAACTTATCCTGGGGGACGTCATGCGAGCAGGGACAATTTACATATGGCCAACCAAATATCACTAAGGGTTTCGCTCGTTGAGTGCCTCAATTATTCCGTAAATTAAGTCCTGCTTGCAGCTCAATATCAAAAATTATCGTATTTATTGGATTAGATTTGAGTAAATTAGAAAGTTCCTTCAAGATCTCTTTAAGACGATGAGGGATTTTACTTGGAAAATATCGTTGAATTTATATGACTGGGCGAGAGACAACAGTTTATCAGATCAACAGATTAAATTTATTGGCTCAAACTTATCCTGAAATCACTCTCGTTCTGGCATTGGAAACAACATTATTAGTGTTTGAATAACGCATCGAATGCACTCTAAGGAAGAATTTGAATTTTTCACAATTTAAGTGTTAGAAGATTTTGAATGTCTTTTTACGACTAGAAGGTAAAGTATATGTTTTGTTACAAATCCCATCATAAATGAGGGATAATGTTAAAACTAGTTTCTTACAAAGACTCAGTCTAACTGACACTAATTGGGACGGTTTTTTCGAAAATAAGTGTTATCCTTGTGTTGTTATTTTAAATCGCCCAGAAAAAGTGTATTATAGATATCTTCTAAAACTCTCAAAGCTTTGATTATCTGATTAGAAATATGAAGAGAACAATATCAGCTTAGGATTTAATTTTCTTGATTAGCAAAGAGAGTCACATGAAAGAATCGTTATAACGAGAAAGAGGCTGAAGTAAAAATGAAATCAATTAAATGGCAACAAACTTAAGTAAGAGTGATTAGATTAGTATAAAAACCATTATATGGAAGTGGAGAGGCTTTCTATGGAAGTTTATTTCTAACCAAGCTTGTGTGTGTCCGTGTTTCCTTTAAGCGAATGATGAAAGTATGATTGAGTTTTTCTCGTAATTTTAGTGATTACTGCACACTTAACTTCTTGAGAAATGATTAGAGAAAAAAGAAAAAAAGCAGGAAGTTTTCTTTGACTTTTGACATTTGACATAAATCACTGCTTTGCTATAAGCCTTGAACTTTTCTGCAAGTGTTTCATATGTTATGTTGCGTGGATGTTATCAAACGTATATCATATGATATTGTACGATCAGGATAGCACTTTCGTGTTTCCAAACGGATAGTAGTGGAAATCATTGGAATATAATTCAAAGTTAAAAATTGTGTTTCATACAAGCATGTATTTCATGATGACATGCCTCCGATGGGAGCAAAACTTGGTAAATTTATGGGATTAAGATGTTCTAGCATGATAGGATATACATCTTGTTTGCGTAGAACGGAAGCTATTCTACGGAATAGCAATGGATGTGAATCGAATATACAGCACCAGCAAACAAACTTAAATTTATCTGAATCCTATGAAGGCAATGTAAATGCCATGCTTCATCATGGGCTTCTTGGGTTGAAGAGCAGGACAAAGTTTGGATGGTTTCCTTTTTTTTCGGATGGAAACTTTCCAACTTTTATGAGTGACTTTGAAGAACAGAAAAAGAAGTAGGAAACGAAGAAATGCGTACGTTCTGACATCGAAATAAGTCGAAATTGCGTGACTGGATAAATAATGATGGACTAGTGAAAATGATTTTTCCCTACTTTGAAGTATGACTACACAAAATCACTAACAAACACGTTCCGATTAGAATTAAGTATCTAACATGTCCTAATGATTGTGGAACACCATTCCAACCAATATTTCAGAACCATAGCTCGGGCGGAGTCCAGGACCAACACAGACATAAAACATATAACGAACAAACTTCAAGGATGTAGGGATACAAGGTAGGTGATGGTTGTACGTGATTACTCTCATTTTTTCAAATGTTAGAGGTGTTTTCTGTGACAGGTTACCTGTCATTTTCATCCATTGGCCTACTTGCCATCTTACAGAATAAGCAACAGAGCACATCAAGCATTTTCCAGAACAACTTATTGCTGTTATTGCTTGTGTTTGTGTTATTGTTATTCTTATGTCTAAGAACCACCTCACTTGATAAATATTCTTTGCTGTTGACTGAAACTACGAAGTCATAAATTATTTTAACGGCTCCGAAAAAAGGTGGACTGGATCGTTTTAGCTAATGCTTTATACAGTATCTTTGTATCTTCTTAACTACTTGTCTGTAGACTTCTTTATGATATTAATGTAAACTTTTATCTTTAGCATGCAATTAAAGCGGGTATCTCTCGTTAAAAGTTTACCAAATTTAGGAAAAACCTTAAGAAACAATAATTGTTTATTGCTCTTATTGACGGTAAAGGTGTGATGCTTGCGGCATTAATGCAATCAATTTATTGACAAAAACATGGAGATCCTAATATCCCGAGTCCGTTGGTCTTAAACTAGATAATTACACTTCTAAATAAACTGATACAAATTACCAATCTATACAGCTGCAAAAATATCTTAAGGATTTTTTAATCTCCATTACATAAAGAATTGAAAAGTTCCAACGCACCAAACGTTTTCACTTTATATTATTATAGCAAAAAAATTTCATCCTGTTTGAGTAATTTTTGTATGAAATTAGAAAAAGTTTTATTGAAATTTTCAAAAATGTGTAAAAGTTTCTCTCTTGAATTTTTCCAATTTCATTTAATTTGTTTAAACAGACATTTCTGTTCTGAACATTTTTCTTTTTATCATATTAAAGCGGAAATTTCCACGTCAACGTCGTCAAGGAGCTTAATAAAGTTAATTCGGGATTTCAACATTTTAGAGATTCATTGAACTTGCCTCTAAAGACAGAAAATGTTTCAATGCCGTCTCATCCAATCGATATTCATAAATTTTCACTAAAATGAAATTCATTCTTGACCACTTTAGTCTTGTTCATTTTTAAAAGAGTTGTCGTTGAACGCGCATTTTCTCCTTACTCGGTATGAAATTAATATATTTTACCATTCTCAAATCTCCAAGCACCCACAATGTCTGAAAACTGAATGTCTGAATACTAGCCACTGGGATGTCGAAATAATGAAAACTTGCAAGACACTGCAACGATATACTGTACTATGTCCTTAACACCTTCCACTTGTGTATTCTTGCAGGATAAAACAAAAGTAATTTTTGTTCTTCTCATAAAAGAAGCGCGTAGGTATAGCAATATACAAGAGTCATCCCTCACCATTTCGTCTATCTACATTTGGGTCTGATGGAAAAGCCTGTTATCTAGACAAAAATCTGCAAAACAAAGCTTGTTATCAGACATGCAAAGTTCATTCATTCATGAAATGCCCAGGTGAACAAATACAATGGTAAATAGTGAAAGGATACGAAGAAAGGATACTTTGCTTTTATTCCTTTTGGTTGAAGTTTATCCCAAGGGGAATTAGCTCTGCAATCACCCACTGGAAATTCGTTCTACGTAAGGACGAAGTCGGATGATTCTCAAAGAATATCATTACGGCAATGCATTATGATGACGATTCAAGAAATAAACTGCCTAATTTGCAAGGATGCATATATCTAGATGCTGGCAGATGATAGCTAAGGCACATAAATAACCTTTTTGTTTTTCTAGTTCATTGTCAGCGACTGTACGAACGTCATCTAGCCAATCTTTCAATTTCAACGTGATAATATCCTGTTCGTAGATTATGTGAATGATTATCCCGTAACTAGGATAATGAAAAGGACGACTTGCTGCGAAGAGAATCCGTTCACAGCATCTGAAACAGACGAGGACATATTGCTCCTGAAATGAGTATTTCGCAGACTTAGCTCAATTTTTTTGGTGGTGGAATTTCAACTTGGAAAATTGTATTTAGTTTGATGCTCGTTTTTATTCTTTGATTAATAAGTTTTTTCATAAATCCTTTAATGTCGTTTAAATGTGTGTCAAAAACAAGAAACCAGACAATTCTTTCTCTAATTTGCTTTTCATCTACTTTTCATCCTGTGACTTTTTCAAACATTTGAATGATGGAAATGAGCTAAATCCATTTTGAAATCTCATACTTATCATCTTCGAAAAGACTTATTCGAAGTTGACTCATTCTTCTTTCAAAATGAACACATAGGTACATGAATAAAAACGTTAGAGATAATCTATATATCAAAAATGCAACATGTGTTCTTAATGGTTCACTAAAAATACCAATTTCTGATCTATTCATTATTAGTGAAATAATTAACTCGGTACAAAATCACTCTTGGGTGTGGTTCGAAACATGACAACATGCTTGAGGTGTACCCAACAATCTTATGCTCTATCGTGGCATACCTGTTCATTGTTGAAGCTTAAATAATTCAAGATTTTCTGACTGAAAACTTTTCCAATTTTCCTAGTAAAACATACCAAATCGATACTTCTTGCATAATCTAAAAGCCACCGAGATTCCAATCGATGGGTTACCATCAGCCTTTAGCCAAACGTGGATCACCGCGAAAGTGATGCTCTTTCATAGCACAACACAATAGAGTATATCACTTGCAAAGTAACCCTATTTTAAAGTCATTGAGATAAATTATTAATGTCATGATGATGTAAAATAAAATGCGTGTATGTAGTTGGCTTGATAACAAAACTTCCCTGTTGTTGCTCTCCTAGACGATGATTTCGTGATTTCATAACATTATCCTTTGCAAAAGTCTCATCTGATATGATACTGTGTTCAAGGCAGGATATGATTCCACCAGTTTACCATTCATCCATCAGTCAGCAGTTTTGATGGGTTGGAATGATTGACGGCAAATGTGTGAATAGTACGAGTATGCATCAGGGTATGTGAAAATCACTTTTATACAATAAATTTCACTTTTTATATGATGTGTTTATTAAAAGGATATTGTCAAAAGTGAATCATTAATAGTCATATATCTTCTGTTACAGAAAAAGTGAAAAAATTGTCTTCACTTTCACTACAATTTTCTCTTCTCTTTTAAAGTATATCAAATTATTTTAGATGACTTTTAGAATCCTTATGTAGCCTGTTGTTATACTATGATGTTATATAATTTCAAGGTTTCTGTAACGTATTGATTTCCATCTTGTGTTAAAGTAAATATTTAATGAACAAACTACTCAGAGTTTTGTTTACTTGCCCTGGGATCAGAACTGGCTTCAAGGACAATATTATACACCTCCTGTTTGACATAAACAAGTGTTGTATCTGATTAATTATTGCATGACTTCATGCTGAAAAGCAAATAACAAGAAGTTGTATCCTTGCGTATATAACATTATCAAGACATATCCATTCATACAATTGGAATTATTTTTCCACCCTGAAACTCCAAAGTATGTGGGCCTTGTAGATTCGCACATGATTGAGCAAACAAACATGACAAACTAGTGTACATGAAGGAGTCTGAAACTAATGATGACTACAATTGTTCGTTGACGAGTAACGTTCCAATATGTTAGTAAATCAGGACAGCCTGTAACTCGTTACAATATGACAAGATAATCACTGAACTACATAAGCGTATCAATAACAAATTGGAACAAATCGACAGGAGTATGAGATTGCATGAAGCATCTTATTTTGATCAGGATGTAACATAAGAAATGGGATAATCTAATTACACAAAACAAATAATGAGGTTCACTCACATATTCAATGTGCGTATTGACATGCCCTTGTCAAAAGGGATTATTCATTGAACTGTACCATGTATACCTAAATTTATCAATCCGATTATCTGTTGTCGTGACAACTTGTTTTGACATTATCCACGTGAATCGTTTCAACTTATATAGAATATCAAAGGTAAACTTTATCTCATTTAAATAGAATGAAACATAAGATACAAGGTTGAGGTGAAGACGATACATAATGGGGTGTTTTCCTGACATTTTGTTATAGAAAATTGTCTTGTTAATTCAAGTAACTGCTTCGTGTTTGAATGACAAAAATGTCGTCATAAGCTATTTTGTTGAGATTGTTTTCAAAATATTTCCTTTTTTTTCTGGCAAACATCCATTGAAATCTATATAAACATGAAAACGTTTTAATTCGTGTGCCACAAAGGGAAATTCAATATCTTCTCACACTTGAATAGGTTTTTCTTCACCCAAGCTTGAGGTCGATTTTATTTTGGTTTTCCTTATAACAATTCAACGCAGGTGAACAGATTAATTCCTTTGCCAATATGAACACAATCCGAAATTATTTGAGAACCTAACATATAACAACAATTACTGCGCGTGAGCAATATTTGCTTGAAGTTCCACAAATATCTTTGGACTAGAGTACCAACTATCAGGCTAGAAGCTGTGGCTTGTATAAGATTCTACGCTCTGTAAAATTCTGTAAGATTCTGAAGAAAGATTCTAAGGACACACATGGAGAATCTCTTCTGACACTTTCAGGAGATGTGGCTGGAACATTTTAATTTCTAAAATCTTTGAATGAGTTGAAATCACTCATGTTTTCCCTACAAAATTCATTCAACACATTCTATTTTGATTAGTGGCTAAAGTCAACGAACAAAATATTTTCGAAACAAGACTTCTACATAGGGTATCATTAATCCATTACCCTGTGTTGAGCCTTGTAACTTAAGCAAGTCACTCAAAAATTGTCTTGAGAAACAGTCTGGACGTTATTTGGGAGTTATCGTATGATTACCCATGAGAATTTGTCTGCTGGTTCTAATTCCTTTCGATAAAAAAAGCCGAACCAGATCCTACCCCGGTTGCAATTATTTTAGAGAAATTTTCACCAACAAATAGATTGCAGAGAGCTTGAGCTAATCAAATAACATTCAAATCCCATTGCCATTTACGAAAAAATAACGACCTACTTCAGCTGTCTGCATTGCCTGCAAAATTGACTAAATTCAATTACTGTAGAAGCATTTTTCAGGTGCACAATTTCATTGCTGACAATTTGTTGAGCAGGATTATCTCTGATGGAGAAGAAGAATCAACTAATATAGCGTATAAGTTGATGGGGTAAACCTTCAGGAAAACATCAAACTGCTAGTAACTGGAAACGAGTTAATAGCACTTTGACATGAAAACTGACAATTAAAAGTGTTCAAAACCTAGCAATAGCATTCAAGGCATCAAACCTTCCCTACTGCAAGTTTTGTTTCTGTATACAAATCAAGGGGAGTTTAACAAATAATGGTCCGCCATCGAGCAACCTCGCCTTCACTAAAAGTCATTAGAATATCTTTTCATTTAGCGTATAACTCCATGCTGTTGTGTTGTTTAACATCTCGTCATGAAAAGCTTCATACAATCAGATGTAGTACACTTGGATTCTTCTATAAAATAGTTTTCCGCTATTGTTGTGACTTGGCACAAGCTATACAGTGAGCCTGACTAAAATAAAGAGCCTTACCAGAAGCAAAACAAAACTAATGAGCTGTTCCAGGCATTTCCCTCAAGTAAACCCTTTCGAATAATATTACCATCGTGACCCCTTCACCCTAATGTCGTTACTTGTGGGTTAATGCTAAACGACATTGGTATCGCCTGCATTCGCCGAGGCTCTTTTTGTGGCCTTTATGGAATGTGCTTTTTGTTGCTATTGTTAACCCGATGCTTTTATGCACTTTTACTGTCGCTGCATTTTTTCAAATTCATCCAACCAATCCCACCCAAAAAAAAAGAATTCATTCGAAACCACCACATTGTTTCACTTAACCCTATAGGGTATTGTAGATTTCAACCCATATCGCGGAAAATATTCAAAACAATAGCCACATACATGTAAATTACATACCACCAACAGTTCTCTGCTTGCGACATGCAACTTTTTACATTTAACCTGTGACATTTTCTTCTCGAGTGCCAAGCTTTATTCACCTGTTCAAGGTGTCATAATACACCGCAGTGCAAAACATGCTTCAACCATAATACATATGTACTTTTTTGTCTATGAATGTTGCAAGGAGCTCTGATAAGTGCTCGTGCTTTTATTTGATTGTTTTATATAATTGGTATATGACAATGATGCAGTTAACCTTCCTTAACAAATTCAAAAGCTTTGCTAATGGATATACCCTTTACGCCTTGTGGCACTTTGTGGCACTTTGAAAATTTTAAAAAACAAAATGAAAGGAGCTTAACATAATTTTGAGAATTTGTTTCAATAATTGTTTTTATTCCATAAAAGTTATTTGAATTAGTAGCTCAATTCATATTCTAGAATATTTTTTCTACTTGCCAGTACCTACATTAGGTATCAACTTGAACGTTTGAAAATTTGCCCGACTATAATTTAATTTGAACACATCTCAAGGAATATCGGTGTAGATATTAGACTACCTCATATCCCAAACATCAATCTGAAATCAACTACCATCAACAACAGAATCCTTGCTAATTGAACTGGCATGTGATTTCAGGTTATTTGGTACTGCAACTTCGAACAATTTTACCTTGTTGAATTTACGTGATTGCGTAAGATTAGAAACCTTCAAAGGATCGTGCTGCTGAATTGGTGTTAATTACAAAAAAGTCATGATTGAGCTGTTCTGATATGATTATACCTACTTTATTAGTGCATTGATCATATAATGTAATATAAAGTTTTATTGACATATACCTACCTACGTACAAATTTTGTGATAATTTATTTTCCTGACATCCTTAAAGCAATGCTTTATTTATATAAATTTCCTTATAATCAAAATAATTTATCTACAAAAATTAAAGAAATTGCAACATTCAAAAGTTTAAAACACCAAAGCAGGATGAAGTAAAATAAAATAAGGTTTCGATAAAAAGGATGGTCCGTGATAAAATATTAATTTGTTGATTAAGTAACAAGAAACTCTAGCTGAATTGAACCTAGTGCCAGTGTTGGGATCTTATTTAAGATAAGCTTATCCTTCCCATTAAATCCTGTCGAAAGTTCTTTTGTGTTAAAACTTTTTTGATGTAAAAGTATTTCATCCCGGATAGTGAAGTTTCTCAAATGGTCTATGAGTACTAGTCTCTAAAAGGATACTACAGCTTCCCGTAATGGCGATTGTATAACATCACGTCTAGAACACCTGTTTGTAGAAGTTCTTACAACAAAAGGGATTATGTTTCCCGTGTTGATTAAAAACATTATGTATTTATGTTATCCTTTCATCATTATTTTATAGAAAGGAAGGATATAAAGTGTCTCGATATTATCTCATTCCTTGCTAACGTCGAACGTCCTCAATATCAACATGTCCGACGTATCAAACGCCGGAAATGACTCATCTGTAATATTCCAGTAAGTCTTATAAATTGTTCTAACTTCATCAATTGTTGTCAGTTGATCCCTTAGCTTATTATCCACTGACATAACTTCTTTTGTGTTAGTTACACGAGCTACAAATCTCTGGCATAAATGATTTATGATTACGAAAAAGGACTTCATTTGAATGTATGACAATCATGGCGTGACGTGCAACATGTTGATATTGCCAACTAGCTAAACCACAATTTAAAGTCCTAAAAAAAGCACACAATAAATAATAGCTTTGATATCGACACTTTAAAGTAAAACCGGAAGATAAAGTAACCGGAACCCTATAATTCAAACTCCCCCACAGTTTAGGGTTTTCAACCCTGGACATGTTGCTTGGTTTCTGATGTGAAAAAGGTATGAACTTGGAAGGGTCAATTTGAAAAAATTTACTTACGCCGGTTTAAAGTGATCAAAACCTCCGATTACCAAGTTCAAAGGTGTTCTTTGTGTTTACTAAGTGCGTGGGCTGTGCCTTGGGTTTATAGGGTTTATCATTTTTGTCACACTTGTGGATACATTTGCATTATACTACTCCTCACCAGAATCGGAAAGTATGTATGTACAAAACATTATTCAAAGTCTGAATGATGTGACCTTATATAGTATACCTATCCACGTGGGTATACCTCCAAGCAATTAATTTATAGTGTTCTTGAAAAAACGCCCAGACTGGGATGACATGCGTTGTGCAACTGAAGGTAGCATTTCAGAGGTTTCTCAAAGTTGTGCTGACATTTTACGACTCGTGCCTTTAACAAAATTGAGTTAGGAAAAGAAATATGGAATGAAAGTGAATTGTTACATTCAGAAACAAGTATAGTAAATTTTTTAGAAACATTAAATGAAAATGTCCTTTTCATATTTAAGTTACATAATATATGAAGTTTTGACACAAATGAATTGAATTTTCCTGACTAACCTATATCCAATTATATTTCTTTAAATCTGCATTTGCTCGTAAAACATTTGAAGTTTTAGGAGAATACTGAAAACCTTATATCACCGTTTTCTCGTCGAATACTACATGCCATCGAGCATGATATTCATGACAGAAAATGAGCTTAGTTGCATGCTGGAAGAGATAATGTCTTTGCAGTAACGGTTATATCGTGAAAGCTAAGCGATTCTTAAACTCATATTGAACATATTCTTGTGCATTTTACCGACCTCATATATCTGTACTAGGGATAATTCTTTTGAAGTTATACGTTCTTTCTCAGTCAGAGACCATTTTTTAAGTATCAGTTTGGTTTCATTAAGTTTTTCATTGCATATCCTTCTGGGCTCACGCCAAAATCAATTACATTACATCCACATTGAAGGAGATGTCCTGTAAAAATCATATCTCTCGCACTTCACGTATGACTGACACGTTCGAGGACAGAAAAATTTTTTTCCTTTCGAATTAAAGGCAAATATATTCACAAGCTGAATGGCAAAAAAGGGATACACATGTCACAAGCGATGTATCAAAAAATTTCCAACTAAAGGATACGTCATTTTTATATTCCAGTCATTTGGAAATCTGTCAATCAAAATACACGCTTGATTCGCATATCTGTAAGCCCGATTTCCAGGTGACTTATTAACCTTTGGAAAAATTTTATATACATATATATTTTCCACAGATATCTGGTTTTCATATAATGAAACTTTTTCCAATTCACATCAAATATTACGATGGATAAGGATCGGAAACCTTTTACCTGTGAATCTTTGCCCGAATTCTCTACCGCAATAAAAAGTTTAAAAAATAGTAAGGGTAGCTATTATTGGATTTGAATCAGGATTCATATTAGCCAAGGATCTGGAATTTAATTTTTTACTAAAAACTTTTGACAGAGGGTCATAGAATCACTGATTTATTGATTTACATTAGAATGCTTTCCAAGAGTCTGTTAAATATGAAAACTTTTAAAATTTCAATTTGAAAATCTCCGTGAATAATTTACAATATTGCAAAACACAAAAATATTTTAATTTCACATAAAATTTCAAGAATGAAAACGTACCTATGAGTTTGTAATATAGTAACATTCTTGTTAACAAGGATTACATGAAAATATGTAAAATTATTCCCAAATATGAAATGAAATTTTTATATGTAAAAATGTAGCACATTTTCAGTGCAACATATAAACATTAACTCGTCGTTATTGATTTCTGAATTGTGTTTCAGAAATGACGGACTAAAGTAATTCGTGAAAGCTTTTTATATGCAAATTCTTTCGTGATTTCTTATATTTGCAAAAATGTTGCTTTGTGTAGGTACGTACGATATATCAAACCCTATTTGACCAGTTACCTGATGAATTTTCATATAGAAGACTATCAAAGGACTACGATCTTTATATGCTTAAAACCGAGTTGACAGAGTAAATTATTGCTTGAAAACCGTAACCTCATGAACTTATATAACTTGGTTAACTTGCGACCTGGGAAATTATATAATTAATCTCCTTATATATCCCCACGTCAACTTAGAGATATCAATGAGAACTTAGCAATTGTACCGTTAATTTGACGACATAGGTTTTTACATTGTCCTTTCTGATCCTGTTACTAATACAAATTCCAAATCACCCTTAAATATCTCCTTTCATGCACAAAAATACCTTTACAATTACTTAAATACCACTTAATAATTATGTTTTTCATCTTAAGGCTTTTATGATTAATGATCCTTCGTTCCATTGAACTTTATGAATAGCCCGCCATCGCCAGTTAATCCACGTCTGTCGTTCAAACTTACTGAAGTTGCCCAGAATTCATCAGGATATTGTTGCTGGAGAAAGGAATCGGGTGGCAGTCTTTCATTGAAATAAAAGTAACTTCAATTCAGCAACATTTCTATGAGATGACTTAATTGAAAACCTTTTTCAAGGATCTATGACATTCAATGTAACAAAAAGGTTAAGTAGAAAGCCTGTAAAATACATGAGACTCGTATTTTAGTCATCTATATAGAGTAATCCTTCATGAATCGAGTTTTCATTTCCTACCACGACGTAGTTCAGAGGACATTGCAACCACATTTTCTCATGTAAACATTTGCTTCTTGCAAATTTATAACTCGATCCTGCCTACAGCACTCTTCATCATAGACTTGATGGGAAAAACTGGCACAGGATAAGAAGGAAGATGAAATAATTCTCTTTTAAGACTTGACAAGATGGAAGAGACTGCCTTCATTGACTGCTATCGATAGGCCAAGTGGGCATTTGATATATAGTGTCTCACAAAGATCTGATGTTGTACCGTCAAGGATATATAGAAGAAGGATGCACGTTCGTACGAGAAAAAAATAACTGCGCTATTTTTGCGGTATACCCTTCCACAATTTGGGGAATATATCACCACCCACTAAATATTTCAAATTTATGTTTCCTTTATCAGGCCGTGAATTATGTAATGTTGTCATGGATGGGAGGAGGATGCCAAATATATTGTCCAAAAGTATTTCGATTTTCACCACTAAAAGCACTCGAACCTGCTCTCTCCGTGAGTCACAAAATTTATACCCTGTAAGGGTAGGAACTAAAAAAAAGAAAATTTCCAGGAAATGAATTTCCAAAGGACGAAAAATTTCCCGATATAAAAAGTTATATTGTATACATTTAGATCAACTACAAAAGATGAGAACATTTCCAAAGATTCTCATGTTGCATCCCTCTGTATTGTTGTTGATCATTCATTTTTATTTCATCGCGAATAAATTTAAGGGTACAAACACCCGTCACCACTCTCCGGGGCAGGACTTATTGCCCATATAGGATGAATGTCCCGGAAACCAGGACGAATCATTTGTTTGAAGTGCTTGAGACACATTCAACGTTCGAATGTCCTTAAAAATATTTTTTTGTTTTGCTACATTAACATCGATTCGCCATTTTTTGAAGGTTCAATTTAATCAGTTGGAAAGGACCTTTGTTCCGAAAGGATGTCGGGTGGAGTATACATGTTCATGAACGTTTCATTCCGACACGCCTTGATTTCCTTTTCAAGATTTATAACTTTCATAATGGCGATTTTATTTCATTTTTTTTGCTGGGAATAATTGAAATAAAAGGATTTCGAAGGATATACCAGGAAAAACGTAAAATTTATGACTCCTTTTTATACCTAATTGATTCAATCATATTTCCTTTAGAGCGATACTTCTTACACGTACCGGTGCTATTATTTCATGAATCTCTGTATGAATTTACCAGGTTTAATCTCAACAGGATAAACCTGTCTAATTTAAGATTCGTGTTTGTCCAAAAGAGGATTCTTGAAATTCACTGAAATTTGCCTGTTTTCAGCCTGCTGAGCTGTGCTTTCAGTGTCTGCCTCTTCATTATTGAAACCCCAATGCATATGTTTCCTTACCAATAAAGTTCATCTGTGGTCGCATACAAATTGACTTGCACTGTTCGTTGATTAGAAATTGGCATTAATTAAGAACACAACATGTGTTTTTGATTGGGTATACCAAGCTGAGTTCGGTGAAATGTAGTTTTGCTATTAGTCAAATCCCAGAGGACTAATCGAAATATGAAACGGTCTAATGAGCTGTAATGTGTTGCTTTGCATTGAGCGTAAGTCAGTTGTAGAGACCCACCCTTGTTCTATGCAAATAGTATGACGCCTTTTTGAAGTTAAAAGGATCCGGAACTGCTTGCATTTAATGATTTTATACGATAACAGCTCCAACCCTCCAATAACCAGATAAGGGTATTTTCAATGAAATGGGTCAATTGCATTCATCACCTTGTACCTTCTACGTGAGTAACCTACACAATACTTTGGACATACTTGCTACGGTACAATTCGCTCCCTCTTATATAGAACATTATCAACAGCCGTCATAGAGGTATCAGAAAAACACAAGCACAACTATTCTATTTTCAGTTGTATTTGTTGACGAAATTGGAATTTTATGAATTCCACGGTGCCTTATTACGTTGCATAATGAACTTGCAAATGGATAAACGTGTTTTCTTCAACAAACTACCCTCGCATGACTAATAATTGACTTTTTTGTTTTCGGAAGTGAACAACCCTCTTCTAAGCCATGGATATGAAGGTCGTAAATCATTTGACTTTTATCCTTTTTGCGGTATCTTTACCTTATTCAAGGTGTGAGTGTTAACGGACGAGTATCTATATGTCTTTGGAATATTAATAGTACCAAGAATATAATCTGCGTGATATTAAGCAATAGGAAACTGCACATGTAAATATTGTGTAACTTTGGGTGCCTTTTTAAATAGGGAATTATTACTTTATTGACAGAATGGATATTTCATTGAACAAGATTATTTCAAGACTTTCATAAACATGATTTGTCTATTAGCTTAATTCAATACAATCATTGCGTCTCTAAGCCTAACAAATCTTTTTCTGAAATAATCGGAAATTTCGCAGAATATCATACACCATCTAAAGGAAGCAGTGTCACAATCGTCCTGTATTCATTCTAATCCATTTACAGTCGATAAAGTGCTCAATTGTATCAAGTCGACCAAAGTCACAATATCCTTCAGGTAAGACTGGTTCTGAGCTCTGTGAGCTACTGCCAGGATAAAAGTAAATATATGAACGTGAAATCGCTGAGTGTAACACATTTGCTGTGGAGTCCTTGAGTCGAGAAAATACATCCTTAAGCTTTTCCGGCTTTTATTTATTTATTTTTCCATTCTTTCCTGTGTATCCTTCGGAATAAATGTGGATGTACTTTTTAAAGCCAAAGTGTCTGTGCAGGATCCAATAAAAGCAGTTTAAATGAATTTTTCAAAATATTAACTTTATTGTTCAGGTATTATGTTCCATTTCAAATCTTGGATTTCGATATTTTATCTGGAATTACATATTTACATTCTATCTGCAGGACAACAATTCATTCATTCCTAATGATACCTTCTATACTATCCATGGTCCTAGGAGAGAATTTATCGCGTAAAATTGGAAAATACATACAATGCTTTTCAGGAAGTCGTCTCCTTGCGGATTTCCTCGAAGAATGAAATAACTTTCAAACAGTCGGAAACAGTATCGTTATTTAGATGAATAATTACAATTCCTGTTTTGATCCTGTGCGTAAGGACTTTTGGTGCAAATTATTTATGGAGTTTACTCTATACAAACTTTATCATTCACTAAAAGTACCCCTCGCACTACAATTCTTAGTAACGTGGAACTGACCGGACATGAAAGATTGATGCAGTCCAATTGAACAATTCTGTCTAGTATAATCCAGTCTTAACTCTTGTAACAATTTTTCACCATCAATTTGAAGATATTCGAAGGAACGACCTAGAGAAGGATGAATTAAGCTTCAGATTAATAATAAAATAGTTACAAATTAGGAATAAGTCGTTAATCTGCCTTAAGACGGATTATCCGGAAGGATTGAAATTTCCAGTGAAGTGAAATAAAATGAGTAGTGACATCAGAAGATATATATTAGCGACGAATTTTCGCAGCTTGGCTCTGTTGTTTTAAACAATAAGGATTGAAAGTCGTAGGTCGTTGGTTGTTAGAAGAATATCAGAAGACTTTCACGCTACAATGCTAACGAGCAATTCACTGACTTGAACGAAAGGAAACGGAAGGAAACGCTCGTTATGTCAACACTAGTTATCCAACCTTCCTTCGTTAATTCAAGGCGTGGTGTGGTGGTAGCGATAGTAGATTCGATCGCGAACAGGATAAAGTTGAACAAATATGCCAATATATACACCCACACAATGACATTACATTCTTGAAATAGTTTCTGATGTTTGTTGGAAAACGACACACTAGTAATGCCAATGTATATACATATAACGAAGACACCAGCAGCGATTATGGCCAACTCTAAGGACGAGGGTAGCCAAACTAATGATGATGGAAGGAAAATTGTAAAATGGAAAAGTTTAAGAAATAATGTGGCTACGGTACCTACAAGAATGGCATTGTTATTATTACCTTTTCATTTTAATTAAGAAATTGTTTTATGAATACGGTAAGTTTGTAGATTAGAACTTTCGAAACGGACACAAGTCACGCAGAGTTACCAAAGCTGCTACTCAAAAACAATCAAGGAAAATGAAATTCTCTTTAGGTTATTTGGGTGTAGGTTGAGAAACCTAAGGTAGACGATGGGAAAATGCAAAAAAATATATAAATTGCTAAAAGAAAATTATGCTATTGGGGATAAAGTTGAAAGAAATTAAATGGTCTTTTCATTTTCTACATAACGCAGATATACGAGTACGAGCAACTAAGACGACAAGGGTTTCACTAATGAATAGACGGCGACCCTATTCCTGTTGCAGTTTCGAATGAGATTCAGGGAAAGGATATATCCGCCTTTTCATATATTTGTTATATAAGAGTCTACTTCTTTTTCTTTAGGCATTTCTCCTGCAGGTCTCATTCCGAACGAAAGTATAATCAAAATAAGGAAAATATACAAATAAATAAATGTATAAGAATGAAAATTCTCTTGTGAGAGGTAGATATTGTATTGGCGATGGGGTTATTCAGGTGATACCCGTTCGAGTGCTTAATTAATTAACTTCCAGCTGCGAGTGACATTTCCATTAATAATGTTTGTTGAAATTGGCACATATTTTAAAAAGGAGGAAATGAATTATCCTAACAGGTATTATAGGTTAAACATAAGCCCAGCCTTAAGTTTTTTATGACATGATGAAAGTGGGGAAGCTTTTAATTTTTAAAGGAGCTAATGAGGATATTCATTCCAAAATGAAAACACTTATATGTTATGTAATAATGAAGTGAGACATGTGACAACACTAACTCAAATTCAAATTGCTTTAATCCATAAATTTGAAATTAAATTCAATGAAATGTCAACATCACATTCAAAATAATCCCAATTTGCAAAAAAGGATTAGGGTTTTAAATATAAATTGTCTAGGTTTATATCATGGCTATTTAATCACATTGTTTATCTACATTACGACACATTTTGTGGTGTTCATAATACGAAATATATCTTTAGGAAATAGTTCCAATAGTATTTTGAGTCGTTGGGATAACAAATTGGAAAGTTTTTGTGGTTAAATTAAAACCATATTTTAGGTTATATTTGAAATTTTGTTATTAACTCTACCCAAAATGAAACGATTATGGTTTTTTAATGTTACGGAAAATGATTTTTAAATAGAATTTTTTCTCCATTCCTAGTAATATTGTTTAAAGTTTGTCAGCCGTTCTAGTCACGAGTAAGTACATAGTTCGATATTATAATAACGTTTACAATAAATGCACTAAAATTTTATATTTGTCTGTAATTGCTTTCTTGGTAGCCCGTTCCATTAATGAGTATTTCATGTTTTCCAATGGCTATCATTCGAAGTCATATTTAGGAGTAAGTATTAAATGATATTAAAGATTGCATAAACATTTCCATCATTAAATTTTACGTCCTGTGTTGCTAGCTCTGTTGCTTGTTAAAATCCTACACAATTCGTGGAACTGCAAATTTATGTGATTATCTGTTATTGTTTCAAATTACAACGACATTTTTGTTTTTGAAAACATGATTTCCATAATTCTATCCTTCTTCGAAAAACGGAATGAACTGAATATATAAATTTCATGAATGTAATACGAATTTTATTAGAATAAAGGGATTTCATAAACATTCATTTCATTCCATGAAAATATTTCTCTTCTACGTAACATTCGTTAAAACATATGTAACATGTTTATTATTGCCAGTGGTCCACAGACACTTCCTGACAATCTATTATTTTTCCGATATAAGGATGCGTGGCCTCAGGATATTTGAAAATATGCCTGAAGCCACTGAAGAAGTTAGACAGAGATCAACCGCGAGAGACGCAAGTCGATTCAACATTCAATCCTTGTTTTCATCAAAATCAAACCATAATATTAGAATTTTTTAATTTTCACAAATGTCCTAAAATCTCTAAAACTTTGGAAACTATATATCATATGGAAATGGTTCCTTCATTATATGATACAGTACTTTCCTTTAGAGCAAGTTGAAACACAACAAGTGGAAATTGTATCGCATTTTTTACAGATATTCTATCTTTGATATTCAAATTTATCGGGCTGCTTGCATAAATAAGCAGGCAACGTGTTATCATTTGCTTAAAATCATATGATATTGATGGGATATCCAATTACAATAATCGAATCAAGACATTTGATTCTAATTTTAGCCTGTTTTTATATTCTACACTGGAACAGATCTGTAGCATCATTGAATTCCATGAAATTTGGTTATTCAAAGCAGAACCTCACTTTCTTGACCTCTTGTCTACAGAACATTCTGATATATCATGATGACGTTTGTCGTCCTTTACGTTTCTCTTCAAAAATGTTTTATTACACTCATGACGATATTTTGTAAATAATTAAATACTTGTCTTAAATGTTCACTGCTCCATAGCCTCTTGTGATGCATAAATGCGGATATGAACTGTTATCACGGAAAGTACTTATAAATCAAATTATTTTCATCATAAAAAATGTCATCAGCTAAATTAAAATTTGCATACCATCATAAGCTCATCCCCAAAAATGCACTTTGGGGCTAAAAAAAAATTCGTAATTAAAACACACAAATCCAAACGCGGTCACAATCTACCTAATTAATTATTTGGATGTGTTTGTAGAGGACTCACACGAATGGGAAGGGATTTTTGGTGAATTTATGCATTTTAAAATATATTAATGGAACGTGGCACAAAGTGCTCTACAGTTGTTTATTTTTTACGATGGTATTGTTGTCAACTTTATAATGTATTCACTTCATGTTCCTATAACACAAGTAGGACCTCAAAATGAAATAAAATCAACCTCAATTTAATACAACAAGTTGGTTGTTGTAAGAACCGACCTCAGCGTGCACTCCTTAATGAATTTACACTTTGCTTTGTGGATATAACATATGATATTGAATACTTTTATGAAAAATTTTCCATTCCCTTTTCACTTCATGAACGTTTTAATTTGAAATAATTTCCAAACGTTGCAATAATTGATTTCATATCAGCAACATGTTTTCCAATATTAAAAAAGTTTTTTTGCGAAAATCTCGTTTAAAGACTTTATTCAACAAAAGATATAACGCAACTTTTATAAATATATAACACAACTTACAATGACTATGAATAAAATGACAATATTTTACTAGGAAACAAAAAATTAATAACCATTATGACGCGAATGTCAAAATCAGAAATTCAAGTAAAATGTTTGTATTTGAAAATATAGAAAAGGGTTCTTAAATGAGCTATTTTCGAATTAGAAAGTTTATTCTTATCAAGAATGATTTTGGTAATTTCTTAATGCAACTTTGTTGAAAGTATCCGAAAATATCTTCGAATATACTTTCGTGCTAAGATTAGAAACACATTTAAGATGCCCACGCGGAATATGTTGCGATTTAAGGTCCAGTGGGCTTTAACTGTAACAAATTAATTACATTTATTTCCCAGAACACTTAAATTATAAACAATAAATTGAAATTGAAACTCTACTTTTGAAGATAATCAGTTGTTTACAAATTATACGAAATAGTACCATCATCTAATATCACATAAAAGGTCAACGGATAACCTTATCCGCGCAAAACCGTGAAAATTATTTAACCTTTCTGTAAAAATAAAGGTACTATGCTACTTTAAATTTAAGGACTGTAATCGTGATCTTTTAATCGAAACGTCTACGATTTAATATGAAACTGCGGTTATATAAAACTGCGGCTCACATTTCACAGGTCTTAGGGCAACATTAATTAATTTAACATTAATTAAATCGCTGAGAAGACATTAAAGCACGTAATGAGTGTTTTTACTCATTTACTTGTGAAATTTAATTAGAATTATAAAACATATACAAACCTACATACACATGCGGACGGAAAAAAACTGATTCAATCTTTCTTGGAAAAATTCGTCTTGAAGTAGCTTTCCAAGATATTCCAAACAAAATTGCACGCCTCTCTGAGTAAAACCTCGAAATTTAACCAGAGGGTGGTAATAATTGTGCTTTTACATTAAGAGTGAAATTTTCAACTACAAAGCAATAAATTATCACAACACGTACCTAAATTTAATCTCGGCAGGATTTCGTTTTATATCAAATGTCAAAATCACGCCAACGTTGGCAGAAATACTCCTCATGCACGTTTTAGCGTCGAATATTAAACGAATTCATAATTTGAAGAATATTTTGGTAAAAGGTGAGTCTCCTAGTCATATCAAGACAAGTTTTTTGGGCTTAAAAAGAATAAAATTTCTCTTTTAATGTATGAAAATCTGTTGGAAAATGCTACCGTATTCAAATTTTTCCTGCTCTGGAATAATTGAAATATTTTAATGGATCCTGTTAACCCTTAAGTACATATCGTGGATGAAATCATGATTCACAAAACATGACAGAGGAATAACATTTCCGAGGCAAATATCTCTAGTTCCACTATCCAATTCATAATCCATAACTTTTCATGGTTTTAAAAATTTATTATATATACATATGTATGTAAGCTGCAACTTGTAGTTTGACATTAAATATGGAATACAAAGTTGGTGTGATTCCAACAAATTTCAGTGCGTTTTCACGCTCCACAAATCAGTTGTCTGGCGATGCATCTTGGTAGTTGCTGCAATTTCATGATTTCGTCGCTTATGAAAAAATATGATAAATTTCTACTTCATGAATTTCACAATTTTCTCCACATTATTTAAAACAGCACGTGATTTCAGATAGAGAACGATATGTTTCAACACATCTCCTACTTCAAATGACACAGATTTATATAATATGCATTCAACTTTATATTATATCCTCGCTGGTGCACACAAAACGCATATATCAAGTTGCATTATTTCAGCCTTGCACAGTTTCTAAAGGCTGAATATGAAATTTGTGTGGAAAGGAAATTTCTCATTTTGCATGCCATTAGGATATCATACCTAGTAAATCTGTTACTTAGTCAGTGACATAAGACTACGGGAAATATTTCAGATTCCTTAATTTTATGATATGACGGCTTGTTTGATTCTCAGCTGGATACATGATAGGCTATAACTCAAAGATATTTCCGAGATCATTCCAACGGCATGAAAATTTGAATACACTTTGTAACAAGGTAAATATTTTGCCAAGCTGGCAATTTTTCAGACTGGCATTCTTCAATGTCTCGACTAGATATTCGACTAAGTATGGTGTGAAAAAAATTGTCTAGACGTCAACATTAAATCAATATGATATTATTCGAAAACAATTTCGTCTGTCCAACATCATACAGTATGAGATCAATTAAGGACTTCTTTGCAAAGTGCAATCTCGCAAAAATTTTCGTCCCTAGTTCAACGTGCCAGACAGTTTTCTCAATCATATAAATCTCCAAAGGAAGAGAAACATAAAATGTTGAGGTAATATTAAAGGATAATAATGAGATGTTTTCAAAAACATGTTTTCAGCAATTCCGAATAAATCCTCTGTCAGAACAAAATTCCTAAATTAATTTGGACGTCTTCTGAAAGTTTGGGACTTTGAATAAGATTTCTTTTATTTATTTCATAGGAATCACCAAGAGGAATAAATGATTTAACGAGAAATTTTCACAGTAGGTAGTATACCAAGTCGAAAGCATCAAAAGTAAACCGTAGGAAGAATTTCCACCAAATCAAACACGGAAACAAGAAAATGGTTTGAAAATATAAAAATCATTGCTTATTACATGAGTCAAAACTTGCTGGCATTTTGAAACATCTCCAAAGTACATAATTGGAAATAAACTCACGTTCGGATCAAAACGAGAGGACAATTTAAATTTTGAAATTACGGAATGTAGTACAAGAAAAAAACTTATTCCTCGAACATATATGTATGTAACAACAAACACAATGAAATTATAAACATCATGTCCTCGAAATAATTTTCCTGGAAAACACAAGAAAAACAAGATATTTTGAAAATTAATATACAAAAATTTCTTCATATAGACAACAAAAATGGCGTGTGTAGAATGTCTTATGGTCTGTACGTGTAATATCTAAAACTGCGCATTGAGGAAGTTGTTACATCTAATAAATATTCTAAGAAGAGTAAGATATAAAAATATATATAACCTTGGCAAATGCTTATGACCTACACGTGCTATTGAAATTATTTCCTCCACTTGTAATGGATACATTTACCGAAAATCACGAAGTCGGTATACCTAGCAGTTGACTTTAGCTGTAAGCCAAGGCTTAAGATACTTACACAAACAGAAGTTAATTTTTATTTAAGTTATGCAATATTTTTATACCAATAGGAGATAAGAATTTCTCATGAATTCAAAAGGAAGTGATTCAACCTACACATTTCACGAAACGTGTCATAAGTTTGTCAAATCAGATTAACCATAATGAAACCTTGAACGCAGCAGTTATCAGTAATACCACGATATATTTTCAGAATTATAATCTTACTCATGAATCTCTGATCATCAAAAGGAAAAAATTGAATTTATTTTCGCTTTAATAGAAACTTTTATTACAAGCATCAGAATGCATTTACACTATTTTCAAAAAAATACTATTCTTGAAGGGTTATAATCAAATCGTTTGCTTGATTATAGCTTATAGTAATAAAAGTCCAACTTTCCAATTATCCGAACAGTCACAATGAAATTCTGGAGGACTCTATTATTATATAGCGGATACTAAGTGATATCCTGAAATAAATGAATATATAAAACAACAACGAAAGCTCATGATAAGTCATGCACTTGATAATAAACATGAAATGAAACTGATCAAAATGGAGACATGCAATTCAGCAATTTACTATATTACAGTGAAAATTGTTTACCGTCAATACAACCAACTGAAAATTAACCAATAAAATTTAATAATTTCCATGAATTCAATATAATGACGAGTGTAAATAAGTAAGAAACCTAAAAATGAATGGCATCTAATTTATCAATTAATTTTTATCGATTTTAACTACAGGTCTTATTGAGGACGATAACATCCCTCAGTCTAGACAAGCATGTGACCCAAAGTTCATGGAGTATGTCCCCCAAATCAATAAGGACGAAAAATATAACCCAAAATACAAAACGCCCAAATGGAGAAGCTATAAATATAAATGAAAAGCTTTTATGATTGGTTATTGTCAAGCTTAAAATGTTGGATTGATGATGATGACCACCCTTGTTACTTGTAGAGAATAACATAACTCAACGAAAAAAAAAAAAATTATGCTTGCATGTCAGCAATTTATCAAGAAAGGTTATTCTTGAATTCAATATGAACGAATATTACATAAAACAGAAAAGTTGGATGACCTACACCTTCACTTGTTCCACATTTCCTGCAATATACATGTATTAGCTACCCCCTTCAAACCCCATTGTTGGACATTTTACTTTTATGTGACTTGATTGAGTGAAAAATAATAAAATAAAAATGTCGTAAAAATTATGTTCGGTGATAAATCGTCGACAACGTACAGGACTAATAGAACCAGCACAACAATAAACCTGCACCAAGTTTTATTGTTAACCATAAAAGACGATATTATTGGATCACAGTATCCTCTAGTTTTCAAAAGTCCTTCTTCCTGTATTTCTATCCTCTAAGTTTCTTGTTCTTTTATCTGCTCACTAAAGACCTGCTCCTTACATAACTGATATGATGGTAGCCGTCTCATCATTAATGGGTGAATAGCCTATTTGTGTCCTTTTGTTCTTTACTGACCATTAACATATAAATGCTTTATTTGTGAATATGTGTATATAGTAGTAACAAAAATATGCAAGATCGTGTACAATTAGAAGAATATGAAAGTAAATTAGCTAAATGATGTTCTTTAATAAAAAATCAATGCTGAATCATATATCGATATCCATCTTAATATTTTAATTGATGCTATTCCGAATTGGGTACATATCAGTCGGCTTATGAATATCGGTTTCAGGCAGTAAACCTGAATATATTGTAATACTGGACGTTTTTGGATACCTAATATGTTATTGCAAGTTACAGATATTTGAGTTCTTATGTAAGGCGAATACACAATTCATGTTCAGTGTCCTATAATTGTTATGGGAATCAGATATCTTTGATGAGCTGACTACTTAAAAAATAATGAGTGCCTCAAAATTTTATGTTGCATTGAAAACTATTTTCATTGATGTATTTGAAACACTATGCTGTGTTGATTAAGCGCTGAAGTACCAGCTCAAATTGCTTATTAACTTTTATCTGATGAAAATAAATATTCCGACATACATAAAATATTTATACAAAATGCCAAATTCCATAGAATCCATGTCACTTTATACCGATTTGAAACGGGGTATCACAGCAATTTACAATCGAAATTCGTATAAATTACGAATACTTATAAGCTTATAAATTATTAACTAGGTAGGATTAAAATTATCATAATTATTCAATATATCATTAACAAACTAATAAGAATTGTAAAAAAATAAGTTATCAGAAGTAATTTTTTGTTGATAATTTTTGACTTTTTATGACAACTTTATGCTTTATACAGTTGATAAAATATTTCGAAACAATATCCCTTTCACCCGAAAATAAATGACATATGAAATATAGTCTCCAACATTTAATTACTTTTGTGTTTATATTCTTGGCTTTTAAGACGGCATTAATTCGTGTATTAGTGCAATAACCCAGGAAAAATGCTATTAAGGAAATAAAGGTTATAAATTGAAACGTTATAAGCTTTAATGAAAGGATTGATTGGCGTAATAAAATGTTTATTCATTATTTCATATTTTAATACTATCACGGAAGCGATTCTTAGGGGAATATTCCCATTAAAAATTGTTTTGGTTATATATAATATGTAAGGACAATGTTTCCAATTTAAGACATGAAATATGTTCAGACCAATAGCCCATGTTGTATAACATACTCATATGATAATTTTCAACCCTTTTCAATTTATATTAACGAATGAGCAATTAACTCTTGGCGTCAGGATGATGGCACGCGTCGGTTTGATGTTTATCGTGGCAAAAATATTCTTTCTAATATGTGTTACTAGGCATCATTATATGAAAAGTAGAATAAATTATAAACCAATAAAAACAAAATAGTCAAAATTTACTTTACTCGATTTTATGGTTCAATAAAAATCAGAAAATTGATTTCACATCTCAAACAACATTTACCTGTACCACTTAAAGTGCACTCAAATCTATCAAGTGCAGGTGCAGTAACATAAAAGTCCCTCAATAAAAATCGTCTGAAATTTATCGTCCTCAATGCAAAGCACAGAAAAATAAACTTCCTAAATTCCTTAGATCCTTGAAGATTTTCTTTCAAGAATTCACAAGTTCATGTGCAGGAAAATCTCAAACGATGAGGAAGTAATAAAATAAATCAAGCGTATCCTTAAAAATTGATGTCCTTGTGAAATGTTTAAATGCAAAAATTATTTATTTCTCTGTAATTATTTTTGATGGCATCATATGACTTTGGTTTAATGAGGTTTTAAAACATAAGTGCTATAAATGTTGCTTTATGAAGTCTTGTTTAAAATCACTGTGGTTTTGAGTGGTTAATTTAAAGTGTGTGCTATAAAATAATTATCATATAATGGGGAACAGGTAGTTTCGCAATTTGGACTATTAAATCTTCTGATATATTACCAAACGCGATTATATGTCGGAATAAATATTTCAATCCTGCAGTGTTTTTCATTCCCATGAAGAAATTATATCACAAGACTTCACCTAAAGCAATTATATAATTCTCGGCTTTTTCACGAAATATTTTAATAATATTATTCATTTCAAGTTAAAAACATGAACGTATGTACAGAGTATTAGTGACCCATAATATCAGACACAATATAATACAATATACTAATTTCGCACAAAAACCTTGTTTCCAGAAATTGCTTTTCTTTTTTGTGTGAATTCGAAGTTTTTGCAAATTAAGATGACCCAGATATGAAAATTATAAACTTGTTGTGGTAGAACTGAATTCTTTTGATAATGCGAACACCAGAAGTGTGCAGAGGATATGACAAACCCATCGACCTTATTTTTAAAACTACCCGGGGGCTCATTTTTAATCAACTGAATGTATAATGAGCTAAACTATTGTGAATTTTTCAGAAAATTTCTTAAAGTCTCGCATCCTTCATGATGTTCTGAGGCTTCAAAATCCTTTTCTGGTTATATATCAAATTTTCAGCAAATAACTCCATAGAAATAAATTAAACACAAGATCACCGAAAATATGGATACCTACATTATTTTGGAAAAATTCATGGAAAACCACGTGAATCAAAAGTTGAAGGTAAAGCTTATATTAAAGGCACACTTGAATATATGAAATCTTGTGAGCAAATCTTCCGATGAATTTTTAATTTTGCCATGTAGAAAAGACAGACTTAAAGGCCTAACATAATTACCTCACGCTGTGAGCATAAATGATTTTTTAATTATTCAATTATGGCATAAGAAAAGTGTTCCAGATAAGCACCTATGACATATAAGATGCTAAATTGAAAATTAAATTCTAACCGAAGAATTGTTTTATGGAAGTTTTAATAAGTTTTGGTGGTTTTCACTAATTCTATTTGGGAACAGAAAATCGCTATATCACTGCCACATTTGTACATCTACACGATATTTTGTTACTGCAGCAAATATTCATTTCGTGTTCATAATGTATATGATTTAATGGCTCTATTCGCATTGTGGAGAAATTTAATGAAATATTCAAATTGTGTATTGTGTCGATATGACTTATGGATGTATGGGGACGGAACAATCCAAAACTACACATAAAGATTTATTATAAGCAACTAATCTGGATCACATATCTATATCACATCGATAGTATGTCAATTTGTGACACACATACCTATAAGATGATATATAGGCTAGAAAATCTTGGAAAGTTCAGGTCTTGATTCTTACCCTACTTAATTGTATCCATTTTTAGATCAAGTCCTGAATTTCAAAACCTTTTTACTACAGAAATTAGGAAAAATAACAATTTTGCATATCTTGTCGAGTCTCATACTTCACCCACTTTCTCCCTAATAACAAGAAAGTTTTACCCGAAGTGCAACATATAAAGGACGACTCTTTGTATTATGCACACTGCAGTCTTGTATACTTTAAAACATACTAACAGTTTGCCCTATTTAGAAGCTCTCTGCAAGTAGCTACTTGTAGCAGTGTTATAGCTTGTCCTTTAATATCTATTCATGTAGGATACTCAACAAAAACATACAAAAATTCTTCGTAAATTGTTACACCTCAAAAGGAGTTTTATAAGGAATTACTTGGAATTTGCTTACGTACGACTTGCGAAATTATATCTGTGACTATTATATATATACAAAGTTGTAGGTCACAAGTTCAAATTACTTTGAAGGAAATTCAGTGACTAGATCCTGTATAATTAATACTTTTCTGAGAAGGAGTGGATTCTAAGGGAAAACAATTTATCATAATCTTTGCTTGTTTGTTTCTTCCTTTAAGAAGTGATGGTTTGATATGACTTTGAAAAGTTAGATTATATATTAGTGAAGGTAGCAAATGTTTTGTAAGCAATTTTAAACAAGTGTCTCTTAACTAATCAATTGATATGAGAATATTTGTCGCTACATCAGACCAATATGTTACGACAGACAAAACTCCCACGAATTTTTTCACAAACGATAACGTTTAATGCTGTGCATAAGATCAAGTCTAGTCTAGAAGGAATTCTGTCGTCTAGGAGCATTCCACGATATTCCTGATATTTATAGCATTTGCTTAGTTCGAATAATAGTAGCAAGAATCGAAGCAATTTTCTTGTGCTGTTTTGCATAAAATCATTCCAAATTCAATAGAATACGCACAAACACATACCAATGTAAACAAAAATATTCCAGGATATAAGAAAACTTCAAACGCGGCAAAAAGGACTGAACTTCAATTTTTCTGTTACTATTTAAAACTTTTAAAGGAACTTTTCGTGTGTTCAGTTTGAGAAGCAATATTCGATGCTGTGTAAATATTGCGAAAAGCTTATAAAATAAACACTTTATGGTACTTAACTGTGCTTGAGTATGTATTTTGCATTTTTGTTGTATATTTTTTGCGTTTTCTAAAGGAGAAAAAAGAAAACTAAAGGCTTCGAGTATAAGGAAGCATTTTTTCGCCAAAATCTTGAACTCTAAGTAAATCAAAAGAAAAAATCCCGAGTATACCAAACATGCCAAGTATAGTATTTACGTTGAGAAGCTGGAAATATAAATAGAACATACACACAACAGTGTAAGCTGTTACACATTCCCAAACTACAAACAAAAACTCCTTCGTTTATGTAAGGATATAAACGTTCAGGATTGGAAATGTACAATTTGGGCTTCTGAGACCAAAGTGTATTGAAACAAGGACATGTATCGATTTACTCTCTTTTTGTGCCGAGACGATTAGCGTTGAGGGATGTGGCTGTTACCTTCTACTAAAGACCAAATTTTCACACAAGGACGTGTCTCTTGTAAGAGTCTAGGGATTTGGCAAAGTGAGGAACAAAAAATCAATGCTCACAAGCATGCATAACAAATCTCATAAGGCCAAGGCTGTAACATTCCATTTTTGGTATGAGATTGGCAAATGTCGTCTACAATGGACAAATGAAAGTATCTTCGGAGATAAATGGAATTATTATCACCAAAGCAACAAATTCAAATATTTCCTTACGTCTCAATTCTATTTTCTTGTTCTTGAACATTTTAGATGAATGGAATGTTCTCATACTTCATACCATGTTAAGGAAGAATAAGAAAGAATATATGACGATTCTAAGAAGATGTGAAAGATATTTATTTTTACGCAAAGTGCGTGTGATGTAAGCCTAGTCTATTCCATATTTCAAATCTCTTAGATATAATAATGGAAAACATAAAAGCAAACACATCTACGATTATGTTATACGTTTATCTTTCATATATCAGCATACATCACACAAGCTAAGCAAAAAGAGCGTGACATTGAAATTAAGTTATCTACTGATGGAATCTAATTTCAGGCATGGAAATTTCTATTTTACGTAACATAAACCTCATCGCAATATAAACCAAAACCATATCGGGAATATTTCATTTTCATGTTGTAATTTTTGGTGTGAAATGATTTTTAGTATGTTATCCATATTGGATATTGAATATGTTTCTTCTCAAGCATGAAAATCAAACGTTCACACGTTCATTTCAGAGATTTATTGTTGCCGCTTGGAAACTTTGACATATGGCAACTAGGATATATTGTGATGAGAATTATAAGTTAAAAAGCACAGACGCATCACAATCATTAGTAGTGTCTAAGAAAATCGAAACCCTATAATTGAAATTCTTCTTGCTTCACTATTTAGACAATATGACGTGACATCCACATTAAATGAAAAACAGGAGTTTTCACAAATACCAAGACCACCTTCACAATAAATTTCTACACCATTCATTTCTTTCAGTCTCTAGCCCTCAGCAATATTTTGATATTGCGACTTAATAAACTTAACAAGTTTTCAGAACTGCTCATTTGAGTTTCCTAGAAAAATATTTATAACACTGAGTGTAAGAAGCTCAAATAAAATATTTTTAGAACTATACCATTAAAAAAAAATGTTTCCAGTAAATTTTTTTTACCAAAATCCAAATTTCACGTTTGAAAACTCACAAGAAAACGTCTTTCTTCTCGTTAAGTATGTACAACATTGAAATCCAGTTGAACTGTCTTGTGTTACCAGATACCGTCCTATTTCAATCGCTAATTACTACGAGAATAATAATGCGATAACAACGATTGAGGGCACAGTGTGTGGAGCGTATTTGTGCGTATTTATTGTCCAGCGTTTGTTTTTCCCGTGACGTCAGCGTGATTGTTGTTAATTGGGGTAGGTAATTGAACGCGTTTAGATAGGACATTGATTTGGGTTTCATTGTAAAGGTCTCGAAAATAACTACCAGGACCTAAAGTGAAGCAAAAGAAATATTTTCCGAAATACAAGTAAAAATTGGTATTAAATTGAAAATTGAAAAAATGAAAGATATCGTATCATACGAGTCGTAAATATGCGCCGAATTCAATCAAATGCAAATCAGAGAAAGTTAGCATCAGAACGAATTCAAGAAACCTAAAATGTCCAGTGCCGAGTAAATGTCAGAACTACGGAAGCATCACAGAAGAAATAAAAACTGGGCAAAAAAATAAACTTGTGATTTATCTATTCTGTAATAATATATAAGAGATTGATTAAAGCACATACTAACAAGAAACATTTATTATAATTTTATCCCTCCGTTTTCACGAAAAATCTACGGCGCAGACCTTTCTGCTTTTTTGAATTTTTTTAATTGTTTAAAAGAATTTCGAGTTTAGGATATACCAAAGCAATTGAAAAGATAAAAAAAATTTGAACGGAAATTATTCACAAATTGTTGAAATTACTCACACCATGGATCATGTGAAAATCAAAGAATGTTATTGTTTGGTATCATCCCATCCACACATATTAAAATATTTGGAAAATGTTCGTTATTCACTAAAATTTTGTACATTTTCCCTTTACTTTGTATATTTTATTTTATACAAAAATGTTCAAAATTAAATTTTTCCCATGACAAAGGCAACATAAAACCAAAGGCCGTTAATAGCATGTAATATATGTAGGTATACAAAATGAGGTGCAGACTTCAATATCCCACTTATCGGAGTTTGACATGTGTTTATTTCATGGAAAATACCATTTAACACCCTCACATACTTTTCACCCTTAATATAAATATTCATAAAATAATATTTTACATTAATAGGTAAAAGGGATAAAAATGAGGTACTTGGTCGTTTGCGAGGTATAAGCATGCTTTATATGACAAACTCGCCCAGAATGTGGAAGTCATGAATGATAATTTCGCGTCGTGACTTCTTATATCGTGCTGTATGTGTTATTTGTGGTGGATGTGGTATTACAGTATACTAAGTTAAGGTGGTGTCCCTATATTTCACTGTGTTTGCCTGTTTACTTAATATTTATTATTAAGTTATCTCATTGTCACGAAAAGCTAAATCGATGTTTGCGGTTAGGCTTTTTGTGAAATGAAGTGAAAAGCGAAAAGAATGACAGCAGTCACAACATAACAACAATACAATACTGACAGCAGTAACAACAAGAGCAATGACAGCAGAAGAATGTTACTCAACCAGCCAAACTTCTGAACCAAAAGGAGTTTTACAAAACCAGGGTTTACCACCACTTACTGTTGCTGAAATGCTTTCCAACTATCAGAGGAATGAACATGAAGTGCTGTCACAGGTAGGGCAGAATATACCTAAGCAGGAGACAACATTCCAAAGGGATGGGTTTTCATTTCAGAAATGGTCGTGAGCAAGGGAATTTTACTTCGTATTTGAATATTTCGTTTCAAAACATGATATTAGCAAAAGCTTCCTACCTACATACATACGTTCAAATGAATTTCAAGGATGTACAGAACGTGGACTAAATATTTGTCATTCAACTCACCTACGCATTTCTATAATATTTGTTAGTACGTTTCAGCACGAAAAAGGTATTGAAGTCTCTTTGTATAGTGTACGTCTTTAATAAGGGAATCGATAAAATGATTAGGAAGGATGAGATATTACTTGATATTATCACAAATCATAAACGTAATTTAAAGAAGGGAAATTTGGAAAACAGTGGAAAAGGATAAAAACTTTGAAAACTGCTATCCCCAAAAATTTCATTTTCATTTCAAATATAAATTAACGAAAACAACGATTAAAACGGTGCGATGACGTTGATCAGACAATTTGTTTGTTCTAATTTAATCTAATTGATTTCATTTTGTACAGGCTACATGAATTTTTCATATACATATCTAGGTTTGTGTTAAAATTCTGAATGTTTGCGTGTCCTTAATCCGATTTAATTTTGCGAGTATTTTGCTTATATTTCTTGATATTTTCTTTTTGATAAATTTTGATTTTTTGGTGTTTTCGTCAATTTGCCAAAAATTCAATTAAATTATGACAAAAGATGAATATTTAGAGGAAATTTTAAACAAGGGGAAAATTACAAGTTCTTAAATGGTTCTAAGGATAACCACTGTTTCATTGAAAATATTAAATGGGATCTTGAAGTTTGTGGTTAAAAACTGTTTCCTGTTGAACGATAAGTGAAAATTCTCCGTATGAATTACGTGATCCAATATATGTAGTAACATATCAACTAGCTTTAAGGCTACTATAGAGGTCTCGGGTATCAATCTTTGAACGTGTATCCTCTTTGTGCATTGGCTAACATTCGAAAGGGTGAAGGTTTTTAGTGAACACCAAACGTTCCAAAGAAGGATACAACATGATGGAATTTCATTTGGGTAATTAGAATCCTTTGCAAAAGTCTCACAAATTAGTTGAACTTAGTTTGTGTCTCATACATGACAAACTGGCGAATCTAAATGGTTGTACAAATGAATATATAATATTCCATGTTTATTTCTGCAGGCTTAAGTTGAATCTGCTTGAAATAGCACAAAGTGTAGCACTTACGCGAACCGACACGTATTAGCACAAAATAAGAGAGTACAGAATTTTGAAGTCACTTGACATGTTTTCCAGTTTATATTTTTACCCGTTTTCTTCTATAATTGCAATAGAAAAAAATTTTTTTTTAAGCCATCCCTTATGTTGAAGTGACAAAGTTAGTTAAGATGTGGTTTGGTTGAGTAAGAAATTTCTGAAAAGGGCTTGGAAAAATTTCAAGTGTGGCTGGTTTTTCCTATTATATCAAGCCTCAGAAAAATTCATAATACTACAAACAGTAAAAACGAGATATTTTTATACATACACCAGCTTCGTAACTGAAAGCAGGCAGGTATTTTTACTTGTTAACCAAGAGTACGTATGAATATCATCACTTAAAACAGGTGGAATAAGCATAAATGGTGATACACTCCCCAGGGGGTATGTTAGGTTATGGTGTAAGGCTGCAGGGCTACAAGGACTCAAAACGTGAAAACGAATTCTAACATTCAGTTTGGCGGTAGGCATTCATATGTGTTTGATGAAAAAATAATAAATATATATAACAAGGCGTTTAGGCACCCTCGGATTCATCTAACACCTCTTAAACGAAAAACGTTATGTTTTTAAGCAGATTCATGTGGAATGGTAATTTATCCAGGTGATATTAATCCGTACAACTTTGCAAAAGTGTTTCCTTTCATTTTGAGCTGTTTAACAGCTTACTTTTGCATAAAACAAACCTTTTTTATAGCTCACATTTATGACTTATTTAGTAGCAATAAGATGAAAATATTTTTTTTGAGCATTAAGTCATATCACGTTTTGAATAATATTTTTTATGACATTTTGAATAATTAATGGCAATTTTTGTGAATTGATTCACTCATGAGTGCGTCAGGTGAAATTTAATGATTTGACGCACGAAATTTTGAATAATTTTCGAAATTTTCGAATTTTCATAATTTCGGAAAGTAAAAACGACAAAATTTTATAGCTTCTACAATTATACCGTAATTCTTTCCCAGAATGGCTTATATAAATTTGTTCGTCATATATCTCAAAATTTTTTAAACTAAAAGTATCTTACAATACTTGTCTCAAGAACGCGTTGCAGAAGACAGTCAAGAATAGCTCAAGTGATTTTATTATGAAACTTTTCCAAGTATCCATTGAGACTTGAACAGACCTTGAAACGATAAATTGGGCTAATTAGTTGTTGAGAACATTTTTAAACAACGTTCTTCTTCCATTTACCTCAAGGATAGAAAAATTTTCTTTGATAAAAATTTATTTGAAAATTAATTATTTCATTATTTGCGTCAAAGAAATTACATTCATTTAACTTCAGTCAAAATTCGATACTTTTACTCATTGTGTCTGTGAATTTAAAGGCCAAATGAAGAATTTATTACAGCCTACGGTTGGTAGACGCGTTTCAAGTTGGCTGAAGAGATTCTGTTCACAGTAACCTAATTCGCTAGTGGATTCAAATGTTGTGGGTTTCACCTTTTAACCATGAACCTGAACTGAAATCAACACTTTTATGGTTTGAACCGAAAAATTAAATCATACTACTTCAAATCTGGCGGGATATGGAAATCCTTTGGTTTAAATAATAAGGTTAATTTTATGTTTTCCTCAAGCTATTTTTCAAGAGCATTTCCAAGATTTCACTAACAACCATAAGTCAAATATTCATAACATTTAATCATTATGAAAAAACCTACCTGATTTAGGCTGGAATGTCATTAAGACTTCAATATCAAATTCCAGTTTTCAAAGATAAATATTCAAGACTCAAGCCGTCACTCAACAAGCCTTTCCAAATATGTAATTAACACCAAAACATGATATTGTCTATGACCATTCCATGCTAATTGGGCTATTAGTTCTACGACCAATTTGCTTTAGTTGTGCATGATAAGAGAAGGGAATTTTGGCAAAAGCCTTACAGTTTTCATGATAATGACATGAATGTGAATTTTATCCTAGAACAAGAATAAGAAAATCCTTAACATTTAATTCAACTGTGACTATATCCTTTTAACATGTCGAGTTGCGTGACTGTTAAGTCCGGCATTTTTACAAATACTTGATAAGAAACTAGCCTTTCCTTTTAGGCAATATGTATTTAATTTATCAAGAGTGTAGTATAAGAATTAAAACAGAAAACCTTCGGCAAAGGTCGCTTGATGCCTAGCAAAGAATGGTTCCGTATTGCTATTGAATTTGTTAAACCATAGAATGGAATAAAATTGATGAGGCAATAACTGCTGTGGAATTCCATGCCCTAGTATGGTTATTGGTCGTTTCTTTCCTGGTTACATTTGCAATTATCCGACGATATTAAACTTGTTTTGTTTATATGATTATATCATGCACTAATTACACAAAATACAAGTATTTTTCATATTCTGTGTGCAACCCCTTCTGTTTGCAATTACCAGCATTAAAAGTTTTTCGAACATGTACCAAAATGTAAAACACCACAGGGTATTTCGTGAAAATATTTTCCATACATATACCTTCCAAAAGAGACGAAATTAACACAAAATGTTATGTTCACATTAACCACAACCTAATCAACATACAACAAACTTCCAATTTCGCATAATGCTTTAATTTTTTTGTTTAGTCCCTGAAACGTTTTCGGAGAAACTTTTACATGTTTATTGTAATTATTGAATCTTTTAACCATTCGCTTCATTTTGAAATACAACCCCTTGAAGATTTAACTAGAAAACATATACTGATATTTATAACCTTATGTTGTATTTTACTCGTAATAAAACATACTTCAACCCTCAATATTATTCTCAAACATGGTTTTTTGTTTGCAATAATCAGGCAAAATAGTTAAGAAACATTATCCAGCCAATTTTGGGAAAAGCTTTTCCATGTTTTATTCTCATTAACTTATAAATAAGTTGATATTAACATCGGTAAGATTTGATGTAACCTTCAATAATAAATAATATAATTTACATATTAACGATTCATGCACTTTCAGGAGCTAAAATAACAGATTACACTGTTTCGTTTACCTGTAGTATAATAATTTTAAATGTCAAACAAAAGAAATATCATTATTAGTGATTACAGTTATTATTTTTTTCCGAAAGTTTTCCGATTTAAACACGAATATCTTCAATTAGTACGAGTTGATTTGAGTACAACTTGCTTAGTAGTCAGGACATATGGATAACCCCATCTATTTATACCATTTATCGTATATGTATTTTAAACTTGCTTGTCACCTTACAAGCATTCCAGAACCTACTTGACCCTGATACAAATCGAACATGAAATCATAAACCCGATATGTCGTTTTTAGAAGGACATTTTATGATAAATAACTCATAACTCATCCCTTCTCGAATCATCCAGAAATGGACTAAGTCATCATGAAATCCGCGACATTTAATGTCTGCGGTAATTCGCTGTACTTGTAACTTTGAAAATATCTGAGTTTAAATTGAAACATTAAAAGTTTAACAGTAAATAAAATTAAAATTGAACTAAGAAGTTAAAATGAGATTTTCCATGAAATATTATATAAAATAGAATCTCAAGTGGCAAGTTATTTCGATCGCGAGTTGGACTATTAATCATTAAAATTTTATTATGAAAAACATTTTTTGAAGAGTGTAAAAATAACAATTCAAAAGAGGATTTTACATTTAAAGCTCTTAAAAAGTTCCACAAAAGTTTAACAATTCAGTTCTATAAATTATTAATATTAAAATTAAACGTTAATCTCGTGTTTTGAAGATGTTCTGATGATGAACTTCAAGGATAATCTGATTTAAATGAAAATTAGATTTATGCTAACTTCTTTGGTTTTGGTCAAATCCGTATCAAGTTTAATCAAAGGGCTAAAAAGTTGGTTTCAATACGCATCCACCCGCTTTTAATGAAAAAACCATTTGGGACAAAAATTAACTTTTCCATGAAACAATTTTCCAACCTTCAAACTTGACTAAATACAAACAAATTTTGTGTTGTTTTCTTTTTCAACTTTTATATTTTTAAAGAAAATAGCAGTGAATAATTTTAATATTTTCTATCCTCTAGATTCTTAATACTCCTTGAAGAAATTGGGTTAAACTTAATTTTGCCTTACAAATTAGCGTAAGAGTCGACTGTGGAAAATTCGATGTCGATAAAGTCAATGGGACGGAACTTTGTAAACTACCACAATTTTGAAACTTTACATATTTTCGGAAAATTATTTTGTCAGAGGAGTATATTACATACCCCAAACCCCCATGGAGTTTCAAACCTGCAGGAAGTTTGAGGAACTGAATTTAAGAACGGAAGTAACAATGTCAAAACAAGGACTTATTTCCGTTTCCTTTTCTCTAAGGAGTAAAATTAATTCATAGCAAGAGTAGAACGATTATATAAAATTATTCATAGAAAAGTTTTAGAAAATTTAATACATTGACGTTGGAATAAAGTTACTCTTGGAGACAGAACTAGTCCATAAGAATACAAGTGCTTTTAGAGCTAAAGATCCACGCATAATAACGTCAATGGCACATAAATTTGCGTAAAACTTTGGGTTAAATAAACTGACATGTATGGCTTTGTATACACTAATTGCTGGAAAATGTTGAAATTGTTAACACAAACAAAGACGGTACTTGCCCTATAGTATAGTAGTTACAAGTCATTTGATAAATACATATTCCACAACAAATGAAATGTTTTCTTGTTCTTATAGTGTTTCTCAGGAAAGATTATGACAATTAAGGAATGAATAATAAACTTGTGTCATTTCAGGGTTAAACTGAAGTTTTACACAAAGTGTTCTTGAAGTTGACTTGTTAAATGACGAAAATTTTTGAAATATAAACCAAATCATAAGTTAAAATTATCTTAACTGATGTCATTAGGGAAAGTTGATCCCATGAATATCTGTCAGAATTTTGTTCATTATCAACATTGTGTGCTACACAATATAATTATTCAGTTAAATGACTTAACTCTTCCGGTTGTATATCATTTTCTGTTCAACCAACTTATAATAGTTTCTCATATCATAATATGTCACAAAAGTAACTACTATTCTTATACCCAAATGGAAAACTTTTCCAGTTCAGAAACTTACCTAAATAATCCAGGTTTGTTCTGAAACGATAAAATGAATCATTTTAAAGAATCAGAATTAACAAATTTTAATTGTAATCTATGACACACAAAGGTAGGTGTAGGTCTGTGTGATTCAATGATTTTGTGATTTTGTGATGATTTTGTGAATGAATAAACCTAAATTGGTCAGGAAATTCATCGTTAATATTTCATAAATGAATTTGAATGTAAACTCAATAACCCATTACGAACATATATCCAAACACGTGCTTGAAAAATTCTGAAATATTTACGTAAACTTTAACAAATGTATCATAAAAAATACATTCCAAAATGAAAGGCAAATACCAACATTATATAAAAGTTATTGCATGTTTATACATTAACCATTTTATATAATACACTGATGGCATGGAATGGCATTTCCCTGTAGCGTAGGCCAAATTGTATTAAAATTCCATTTATTCATTTTCGCTTTATAAGTATACACTTAACATGAGTTTGGCAAATAGCAGTATATCGAAGCAAGCATAAAGAAATCTCTATATGAAAGCCCATGCAAAATTTTGTAAATATGTGCAGACTTATATATTATTAATGTATTTACATACTCTGATTGACGAGTAACTAGAATATAACTTTAATGCTCCAATCAATTTGACAAATTCAATATTTAGAAGTGTTCCATAATATAATATTGAGTTTATCATGAGTGGAGTTTTAGCCAACTCTCGCTTATAAACTGAAATTAAGTGTATAAAAACAGATTTTGCCTATAATTCACAATACATCAATCCCTATAGGTTAACCCTATCACCTTTTAACCAAAATAACATTAGCATTAACTATCATAAAAATCACAAGAGAAAAATTATGACCGTTTTATGGCCAAGGGCTCAATGTGGGCTCCAATTCAAAATTCTTTGCACATCCTTTTTGTCAGTGAAACATATATATTCCCAAATCCCTTTACAATGTTTAATGCACAGACTTATATTCAAAAGAGATATAACCTATGAGGATAGATTATTTTAATATTCGTCCTTTTGTATAAAACTTCTCAGACATAAAATAACAATATTCGAATGCAGGTCAAACTGCAAGAATTTATGAAGCTCATAAAAAGTTTGAAAACCCTTTTCAAAGTGCAACTTTAAGGACTAAAAAGAATTTAAACTTCACAATTTTCCACAATGCCCCACATTTTTTAAATGTCCCAGTCCCAGTACCAGTACCAATCGTTTGTGTACACATACACTTGTGTGCAGTGAAAAATTTGCCCTTCATAAATGATACGGTAATACACAAATGAAAATGCTTACATCAATAGGCTGGCATAGATATAAGGATTATGTATATGTATACTATATCGCATTGAGTACTAGAGAGATGTAGAGGGAATATGAAGTATCCAACATAGCAAGCTGATCCAACAAGCATCTATCCAACTATTCAACAAAAGACAACCGTCATATGTGTACACAATGTGAATGTGAATCGTTAAATGGGGATCCTTTTGAACTAATTTTCCACACTCGGTCGAAGTAATTCCATTTGCGGGACTGCCCCCAATGCTGCTGATATCAAACGTACAGAACTATGAATTCTGCAGTGGTTAATTTCCATGTTTGCACTACTAACATTCACTGGTTAAGAAGGTACTTTAGTGGCATTGCCAATTCATTGCTACTGACATGAACTGGAGCAGGCAGTTGGTGTTGATTTAAGGATAGTCTTCCGTTTGAAAGTGGTGGAGCTGTTGTTAAATTGAGCGAGGTCAAAATTATAGGTTCGACTTTAATGTACCACGTGTCGTTGGTCGGAACAGGACTAACTAAACTTTTACAAAATGTAATAACAACCCTATTAATAATAAAGAAAATAAGTCTATTTGATTGAAGAAACTTTGTAAGGTTTTGTTCTGGACCCAACTGTTCCACGATAATAAGGAGAAAATATTTTTGAAATTGATATGGTGGGTTTGATTTCGTCAATAGCACAAATATCCTGAAAACATGCGAAAATAATACAATATTAACACATTTGTCGAACATGGAGCTATGAACTATAAAAAGTATATCTACGAAAGTCGTCTTTCAAAGACAGTCCAAGGATAATCTTCTGTGTTACTCATTGAACGTTGAATTTTCCTATTTTTTCTCATGTAGTTTTAAGAAATCAAGGACATTCAAAACAGGATGTTCATTGAATATAAAGACACAAACCCCCGCAACTAGGTTTCTTCAAATTTTCCATGGGAATAAGTTTACTAGCAGAAGCATAGTATTTAAGCCTTTCATCCTTTGTTCTGAATAAGAACAAGACTTTTGTGTGGTAAAAGGATGGTTTTGACTTATACCGAACAATAGAAGTTTCTTCATTTCAGTTTTGTAGGAACTCTATATTTTTTTGTTCTATTCAACCCCCAAATCCACCTCACAAAGTGATATAAAGACATACAAAATTCCATACAAGAATTCAAGGCAATATTTTGTACATTATTTATACAATATATATATATGTGTTTATATTCACGAATATATTTGTGTTCATATTTATTTAATAACTTGAACTTCTGAAGCACAGCCACAAAGAATGGGAGAAAATCAATTCCATCAGCCGGAACGTGTTTCCGTTTTCTATGCTACGGTGAAGCATCCTATAAAGAAATTTCCTTGGAAAACAAAATTTCTGTTATACACCACACATTGTAGTCCTTTGGCTTTCCTTTATATACCAAAGTGAAGGAATCAGATCTTTTCTACGAAAAGATAAAATGAAGAAAATTCATATGAGAATATAAAAATGTTCTCCAGTGTAGATTTTCGGTAATCGAATGTGGAGTCCTTTTATTGTTGTTGATGTTGTTGTTATCGTTGTCCAAGGATCATATAGCATACAATAGAAAAGGTGGTACTTTGTTGAATCCTCGATCCTTCTGCCTATCGACTAGAGGATGCTTTCGAGCATAATATTTTGAAAGAATAAATAAACAAATGCTCATGTCCTCCGTCCTACACATATACTGGTTGTACTGACACATATACAAAAACTTCTGATAATCACATAATATAATAAAAATTTCTATACAATCGAAATTGAGATATTAATGGATCCTGTAGAACGACTTGATAACTTTCTCGACTTGCCCTTCAATAACAAAAGAATTTTCAAAGGTTTTAAGCTTTCTACTCTAGGCTATGGATTCAGGGTTTTTTCGTTCTCGACATATTCTTCAAGTACCGACGTCATTATGGGCTTATATCAGAAAAAACATATAACCGATACATGAGTGTACAAGATATTTCTTAGTTTTGTTTATTTCTGATTTCTCCCATTTATTTATTATTTCTTCTCTTCTTTAAGTTCCTTTGAATTTTTCTTATTTTTTCACTTGCTCCTTTATCCTTAAGCCTAGAGCTTTCAACAACATTTTATTTGAACTTTTCACCTTTCAAAAACAGGATGTCAAATTTTAAATTTGTTTTCTTAAACAACATGAAAAAATAAACATTACTGCTGGAAAAAAGTTGAAAATAAGAGAAATTATATTCAAAGAAACTCGAAAAATTTTTGGTATTTGTTTCTTTATTTTTTCATATTTTGTGGGTTCATGGATTAAGCTTTTAACGCTTAGCTTACATCCTTGAAATGTTTGTTTTCTCTACAAATGATTGTTTTCTTTTTTCATTATGTTTCTGTAAAAGTGTTTTATATTTTTTTAAAGATGCCTATACGTCTAAATAAATATTCCGTTTAAATGCTCATAAAATTGTGATGAAAGTGATTCGACTGTTGGTCGGCTATTTACAAATCAATCTTCATGTTGGAGGGGAAAAACCAAAAGGCAGTTGAATTTGAAATTTCCAAGGTTTTCTTTTACGCAAAGAAAAGTTTAAGACCATATATGAGATAAATTATATTGTATTGTGTGCTTAATCTTGTCTGAAACGAAGGATTAATTCTTAATTACAAAAATAATAAGAGGACTGCACTGAAAGAAGCTTTGAAATATGTCAAGAAGCTGATAAAATTGTATATACAAGATTTTCCATAACATTCGCTTTTTGTGTATTCAAACCATGGAAAACCAAAGCAATCTGTATTTTTCCATTCACTCCCTCATTATGGAGAATAAACATTTTTTTTCTTGTGAAATTTTCTTCGTAATCGTTAACTCAATAGGATAATGACTCCTTTCCGATCTTGATGTCTGTGTCCATTTTCACGCCAAGGACCTGACTTAGCACAGGAGCAAAAGTATTCACGAAAGCCTTCAGCCAACCACAAGAAAAAATTTTTACTTAAACTTAAAGCTGAAATTCTGTTATACAGAAATCCTTGAGTTTTTTCCCATAGAAACATTGTAAAAAGTCTAGAGAGGTTCATGAGAAAACTTGGCTATCATCTTCAATCTCTGGAATTAAGGACAATTCAACTGACGGAGATAGTGCGTTGCTTTAAAAAATATTTTTTCCTGTACTTCATCAAGTGAAGATTTTCTCTGACCCCGGTGCTTAACAATAAAAAGTAATCTTGATGATTGATATCGTTTAAGGACTGGAAGAAAAAGTGTTTTCTCAGGGATCTGAGAAGGGTTTACGAAATCACTTAACTTTTCTCTGTAAGAGTTTTATAAAATACAAGTATGCATAGTTTATAACGTCACCGGTAATCAATGGGAACGAAAATTTTTCAATACTATTGACGAGGATTCAATATAGAATCGAGGGAACATTGAAGGGCTTTAGGTACATGATGGAATACATTTTCGTTCAATGAACTTACACCAAAATCCAATCACTTTCAAAATACAGAATTCCTTCAATAACATCCTTTCCATCATGCAATGAGCCTGCACTAAGCATAATTGATTTACGTTTCAATAGATGAGGATATGCTATTTCCACTAACAACTAATGAATGCAATGTGATTTACTACATCATCAACCCTCTCGGGTGTTTTCTGTAATTACCTTTGATATTACCACTAATCACATTTTCTCTTGCGCTAAACTTCGAAATTTGAAGGTTTCAAATTCCTCGTAACCATAAATTTTGATCAAACTCACGTTTCCAGCTTTCCTGCACGATTACCATTTACCCAACAAGATGCCATAGAGGTTATTTTGTTTCAAAGCAAAGATAGCCACAAATGATACGAGTATGTTCAAGGAATTCAACATTCTATGTGCAAACGAAATACACAGTATATCGCCAAAGAAATAATAAGGTTTAGAGAGCTTGAATGCGGTTAACAAAGATGTTTCCATTGATATCATGTAAATATCATGAAGATCAAACACCATTTTCCCGAATAAATCAAGCATATTTTTGATCGTTTCCAACTCTTACTCTAAATTTTCAGGTTTGTTTATCACACCAAATTTAGTCTTTTTACGCAATTTATTCTCAAAATATGGCTTTATTAGAAAAGTAGAAACTTCTATCGATTTCCAGAAACTCATTGGCAAGTGAAAGGAAAGTTTATATCAAGGAAGCACTTGCAACTTTAAAAATTCAGAAATAACATTTCCAGAAACTGCATCAATGAAGGCCAATATAAAAGCCAACATCCAAGCTTTAGGGGGTAACTTGACCATCGTAAATTTTCGAAAATATTAAAATTAGATTCATTGACAGCCCTTTCCACGTTCGATGACATTTTGAATCATTCAGGGTTTCCTTTCATATCTTGCAGTTACTTCGTTTTATTTCACTTTTCTGTTCTGAAGTATCGTTGAAAAGTCCAATTTAATATCAGCTCTTCCTCATTTCTTTATCAAAATAGGATGAAAGTTAGTAAGGAAGTTCGTTTTCAAGTCCTGAATTTCGAACAAGTTGCAATGCAAAAGTTACCTCCTTCAAACGGAATAAAATGATAAAGAAGTATACTTCAAAAAGTTTTGTAAAAACGGATAGGAAAGTAGAAAATATAAAAGATATAAAATTTTTTAGATACTGTCATTTTGGTAAAATACCAACTATCGATTTAAATTTTATATTTGCTTTTCATGTTCATTTACAAGTTTTAAAGTAGCTAACCGTAATTTAAATTTTCATATCGTTGCACAATTTTCGCTACACCATTGGAAAGAGTTCTTTAATAATTTCATGAACATTTTAATAAAGTGAAGTAAATGCTAATCAATGGGAATTAAACTGTTGCCATACGAAACTACTTCCATATAAAAATAGCTTAGGATAAAGGATAGAAATTATTCAACGTAAACAGAAAAGTCTCACTACATTATAATACGATAATACGAGAAGAAGCAAAAATTATTTATTACGTTTTGAATTATTGTAACAAATTTCCATTCATTTTAATATATTGCTATACAAACGTTTATCTAAATGTACAAAACATAATGTTTAACCTGATATTCACATAATGATGCAAGGTAAAGTAAACTTTTTCCTATTTTCAATAATTCAGATATTTAATCCAGAAGAAGGTAAACAAGGATTTTTCAAGTAGAACCTTTTTTCTAGGAAATTATGTAAATTATAGCGATTTTATCCTGAATACATAATAAAACCCTGAAAGAGGCATTGAAGAGAATGTACGAAATGGGGAATAATATACAATATTCACAGGATACCTATGTAAGGATAGTGTTACTTGTTTAAATTTCTAACAATTTATTCTGTTTCAAACGTCAAATGAAATTTAAACAAGATATCAACAAAGGGTTGTGAATCAAATTAGATTGAGATGTTCAGTATACAAACAGGGATGATTGGATAATGTTAAACATTGACTTAGTTTCCGAAGATTTACTATGAGAATATTGAATCCATGAAATAAGTCTATTATCCGTGGCAAAAAATCAGATAAAAATATTTTGTCGATTATCTATTAACTGTATCCTTAGTTACTGTCTGCCACGAAAGGAAAACAGATCTGCTATAGGGCGGTACAGAAGAAAGGACCCTAAGGACATCTTACCACATCATTTTGTCCATTAACAAAATGGCATAAATATCAATTACACGCTATCCTTGCAAACACCAACAGACATTCTTCCTTTTATAACACAAATAGTATTTTCGATTTCAACGCCTGATATCGCATATATGATGTACGAGGGTATAGCTCTTCAAAAAGATATAGACAAACACATATGAAAATTTCTTCTCAAATAATTAAGGGTATTTGGTTCTTGCGTTATCGATACAATAAAAAAATTATGGGATAAAACGATAACTATGACACTAGAAGACGACCGGTTAACATGTGTGTTTTTGTCGATAAGGACGAAAGAAATAAGGAGAATAAATATTTCCATATCTCGTTTATGAATCAGATAAAAGTCTTTTATTTATTTTTTCTCGTTTCCTTAGTTTGTCAACTTCGTTCAACGTAATGAAGTTGGCTTCGCTTCTGGATAAGATATTGGATAAGATTGACGTGCAAGTCGCTTGGGAGGTTCACCGAACTATCTTCTTCCCTTCCGTACTTTGAAAGAAGGAGAGGCTTTTGATATGTTATATAAATATTATGAAGCTTATAACTGATATACAGTATATGGGATTAAATTTTCCTGGACTACATAATTTGTTTTGTATAAGAGATACTGTGCAGCTCTAAGAAAGTAGGAAAAATTTCCATTGCGACCAATTTGTAAATGTCGGGTCAATGAAATGAACTTGAAATCTGAAAACGACAAAACTATAAAAACACGATGCCCGAGACCGGGAAAAATACTGTTTCCATCTTGAAACCATTTCACACACGCACAGTTACCGTATCTCAATAAAAATCTTAAGAAACACAAGTGTCATTTAAGACATAATGGCATGAGACAACAATAATTCATGTGTACACCGAATTATAGCAAATTTTTGAAGTAAATATTTGAGCAGATAAACACCTTTGCGTTCAAATCCGCCCTTAAGTGTTATTCACGTCATAATCCTCTACACATTTATTATATGACTTGCATAACGTGTGAATTTTAAAAGTTAAGAGTTCTTATTAGTCAACTCTCTGTGAAAGTGTGAAACCGATTCAGGATGTTAGAGATTATGCCTCTTACGTAATATAAGAAAATTTCCCGAAGATAAAGGAAACGTGAATAAAATCGAAAAAGCGGAAGAATTCTTTGTATTCTCTCCAAGGGATGCTTGTTGCTATGGAAAACATCGCGGATTACATGTAGTGGAAAATCTAGAACGTCATCGCAACGCAGCATTTATAATTAATATTTATTCAACGATATTGAAGCTAATGCTAGATACTCTAAAGAAAGGGGAGCTGGAACACTACAACATGAATGGAAGGGTATCTTTTTATCTATTCACCGTGTTTGGCAATTTTATACTTCGTTGGTTTTGTTATAATGTTATCCATAGCTTTATGAGGTGAATGACGTAAATTCGATAGACTTTTGAATCTAAGCCGTATTGTGAGGCATATGTCAATATTTGTTTTCAGTCTTAGTGAAACATTTTGGAAATTGATGATTGCCATGAACGCAAGTGACTATAGCACTGCAAAATCATATATTTTGTAAAACATTACTCAAAGCTTTAAACACTCTGTATTATAAATTTTCCGGCTATTACCTGTGCCATAGCTTAAACATATCACATTTTTCGCCTAATTAAAAATGTATGCATTACAAACAGCTTCTAGCTAAAAAACACAAAATATAACTTATGTTACCAAATACGGTGTCGGTTTCAATTATTACCCAAAATCCTATGGGATGTTTAAATCCTTCTCCACTTGAAAATGCGAATAACACTTGAAAAATACTGTAACCTTTTAAACAGCTCATTCATTGGCATTGTACAAATTACAAACAAATTTTAAACACTGCAACATGTTTAATTCATTCAAAGGTATTTATTCCCGAATCCACTGAATTTACACTTTAATTTATTGAAGTGTATATCAACATTCCAAATGAGTACTCTTCACAACATAAATGATGGTACTTGAACATATCCGTTTATTATCATTCCATTATGGACGAGTTGAACCCTCATCCTTAACCGATTTTATGCAACTCAAAGTGGAATGTAAATGTTACATGCCCGTCAGTGTATTAGTATGAGATTTCTGTTGTTAATACTGTTGATGGCTCGAATTACATGAGATCATATTAATTTTATTTTTGACATATTAACGATATAGGAACATATTGACATTTCATCAAATTCTGCTCTTATATTCACAATTATTGTCTAACAGAATAAATACATAAAACCTCAAGTTACGACCAATATAATTATTCAAATATACGTAATGATATATATAACCCTTTAATCACATTCAGTAGTTATGACAATTTATTTTTAATTTGAATAGTACAACCACTTCAAACACAATATGGACGAATAAGCCGTTGCAACAAATCCTTTGTACGAAATCCTGATAGAATGAACCGATAATTTAATAGAAACCTCTACAGGTTATTGGTGGTATGATGAGTAACTCAATCGACCTATGTGGACACTATTACGTTAATTGCCATTCCTTATAGTTATTGTATAGAGTGTCTGAGTGTATGTGGATATAAGATAGATATCGACGAATGTCGGCTAGAATAAACCATTGAGCTAGAGTTGATTGTTGGACGTGTTATACAGTCACTGAGTTATTTAGCAAACCCACAATTTCTGATGCTTATATACATACATTGATGTATATGGTAGATATGCAAACCTTCGTACAACCACATACTCTTCCTGAAAACACACAAAATCTACAAATCTACGTACATAAGTGTACCGATTTCGGTTCATTCGGTTTCGTGACAATCACAATTTTCGCTTTCGTATTGACAAAAATAAGGGTATAAACCGATATAACCACAAGATATAGGAAACACATTTCATTCAATAACTATGCCAGGCCATTGAAATAGATAGTTTATAAATACGATAGGTAACCTTTAACCGAAACAACGATAAACCTCATTTGGTGCCACGTATCCAATACGATGGTAAAAGGTAATCATTCAACTTGGTTTATCTTTTTATAGAATTCTTTGGTTGAATTTTATTAAACATTTTTCGATTATAATAAAAATAGATAATCACATTTTTTATTTCGATACCATTTTGGGTGGCCAAGCAGTCACATTATTATTTCAATCGTATTTGTAATTGTATAAGAGAAACCTTTTAATTGACCACTATCACACTTCAATTCAGTACTCATAGCTTAATTGAAACAAATACATGACACACGAATTTAATTATTCTCAATTATTCCAACTACAGAACGTGCTTCGTACCAATCACAGGAAAACGTGTTGATATCGGATTCTAGGAACTGCAACTTTATAGGGAATGAATATTTCAGATAAATTTTCAACTAATATAGGTAAAATGTCACAAAATCCGATGTTTGGGTATGAGTCTGCTAGGGTTGTTTGTCCATTTTCGTTATAGTAGTGATTATTTTGTGGGAATTCAATTTTATTTATATTCACAACTGAGATTTTGAAATGATTCCTCAACGAGTTATTGGAAAATTCAATATAAGTCATGGTTAAACACTTCAAATATCACATTTACGTGAAAGGAATGCAATTCCTAATAATTTGTGCACTACTCTTTAGCATAACAAATTATACACGGTACACATACCATCAGTGATATGTAAACAAATTTAAATGCTCTACAACACCTTTCACTGCACCATAAATGAAACTAGGTCAACCCTAAATAATTTGTGGATTTTCTCATGAGATATTCAATTAATTATTCCAATCAAGGCAAATTTTAATTAAGTGGTTCGTCACGTTGGTATATGTATATACAAATAAAGTTTCCAGTCATAGCAGAACGTGATCATATTTAATTAATCACCAATTATTGAAACTGAATGAAATGAAAATCAAAAAACTTATTTTAATTTATACGTATACATGCATACTAAATTTATGTAAACATTCGTCTCGTGCACGATGATACTTGTACGGTTCATATTGATGCAGAGTTTTTTAGATGGATTTTATACTTTAAACTTTCGTAATTTAAATGTGATTCTAAATGCTAGTAAATATCATCTAGAATTAATAAAACAATATTCCCCAATGTATTCACACACATAATACTCGTAATATGAACTTAATGTGACTTGCTGAGCACGCAATACAAATTCGAAATTTTATTTAGATATATTGATTTTTAGTAGTGTAGATATTAACAACTAAAACTTTGTCACTGCTGCAATACAAAATGAATTCAAAGAATTAATTCCTTAATCATGTTCAAAATGTCAAGAGTACCTACGTGCCAAAGTTTCATGACATACAGGGCTGGTCAAAGATGGTAAATTAATTATACAAATGTCGTTTGATATGAATTAAATTAAAATCCTAATTAAATTAACGCAATGCTGACAAGTACGTCAAAAATAGTTACATAAACATAAATCATTACAATCGGCTTACATTACCCAGTTGTGACTTCAATTGATTCCGTGGTTGTTTATTCATAACTCATTAATTATGCGACAGATATTTATTTATGTCCAATTATGACAATTCCTGAGTGAGATATGTACAATATAATACAAGAATACAATATAATATAAGAAAAACGACTTTATAACTCAACTTAGGCCTTGTAATAACAAAAATTGATTACATGTACTAAAGAAGAACTTTCACAAAATTGATTATTCCGTATTTATTTGGGAAGTTTTGTACAGCATTAAGAAAAATGACTTACTTTGTGATTTTATTTATATGAAAATATGTTGTATTTACTTCTTCATATAATAACCATTTGTTTTATGTGACAGACATTTGACAAAACAACAATGATGTTAGGTTTTCATTACCACAGGCTGTTAAGACAAATTGTTCGGATCAAATACGAATTTATCCCAAATTTCATAACGTTATGACAAATGAAATCTCTACTTATCTTTATTAGTATGTAAGCTGTCATATATTTGCACTCACTTTAAACTTCATTTGTTATACAATTTGCTAATTAATTTCCATGCAACTCGACACAATCAAGTCATATACCGAAGATATACTGTAGGCAATTTGCTTTTGTGAGATAAATTTAATTATCTTAAAATACTGACCTGTTGCAACTAAACTTAAGCATACATCATATATTTCACAAGCAACACGTAAAATAGTCATGAATTTCAGAAGCAAGATTCAAGATTTATATTAAACAAATTGAAGTAAGGAACCAGTTTCTAACCAAATCAAATCATTTTAGTCCTTATGGAAATCCACCTATTTTTCCATAAAATCTCGAATCAAGAAACCGGAAATCCCATCATCAATTATTAACCTTATACAATTGTAGCATGCAACATTATGGATAAAACGATTTGAATGAATTTTTAAGGTGATATTCCGATGCCAAATGGAACTATTTTGTAACATATGTTTGTTTATGTATTTGTGATATGGTGACAAGAATGTTTTAAAAGCTTAAGTGTTTTAACAACCTGCATTTTAAATAAATAATATTGTCATTTGATTTCATGGGAAAGTTATATCCAATGAAACACGGAACATTCAACTTCTATTATAAAATGTACATATAGGTAGTCTTTGTCTCAATAACTTGCTTTGATAATTCCGAATTAATCGACTTACATCACAAATACATGACATCGAGAGAAAAGTGTAGATGGAAATGTTGAATATTACATTCACATTCGCTCACAAAACTACAGTCTATCAACATTTCATTTTTACATAGTTAATTGTAACAAATGATCCCAGAATGACGTAGCAAAATTGTATTTCCACTTCTGTAAAAACTCTAATTAGTACTATTGAGATGGAAATGAATAATTACAAAAGTGTTCATTTCAATTCATGTTTTACTTTTATTTTGTAATTTATCATTTACAAATTATTTTTTCCCACGCATTAGTCACAGTGACAACTTGTAATTTCGTTAAGTATTTCTGTTCATACTTAATTTTTATTTCTTGTGAAGCGATATTGAAAACAGGACTACAGACCGACAGGACATGTTGACTGTCTGTGAATGCTTATGAACATTTCCTTTTAAACATTTTCCTTCGTTGTTTAGCATACGTTACCATGCAATCAAGCAAATCCTTTGAGAATCCTTGTAATGTTAATCTAATCAAATAAATTAAAAGTAAATGTTATGTGTTTAGAGTGACTTTGAAGTCTGTAGTTATTTTTAAAATGGAATTAATCCCTTATTTTTGGCAGATTTGCATATTAAACATTTCGACGAAACGTGAACGTGGAAATTTATTTGAATGTATGGAACTCCAATTTAACAGAATGTTGTATAACATTTTTGATTATCACTCAACGCCACAATACGAATGAAATTAATTTCGAGAAGTCAATATCAGATAATATAATATGATATGACGACACATACATTTGCACACATTAGGTGACACCTCTTAATTAAATCCTCATATTGGCATAGCTTTAAATTCTACGAAATCATTGTACAGAGAAAAAACAGAAGGAAGTTGTAATTATGTGGTGAAGATTTGACTGAAGTTTGAGACAAGAGTGAGTATAATATTACTGGCAGTGAGTATGATTGTAGGTCTTGATTGTAACTTTAACAAGAAATATATATATTGGCAACGAGTAAACACGAAACATTGTACCTAGAATGTTCTTTCTTAGTGCCCTCGTTCTCGCCCCCTAGACATTATTAATTTGTGAACACAAAATTACTTTTAATTATGTTTAGTACCAAGAGTGGTTATTGGTGTAAAATTTCGCTGTATTCAACAATTACTTCCCTGACTTAGCCCCTTAATGAGGTTACGGCATCGGAGTCGTTTTGTGATTTTTTCTTTAAGTTTGTTTTTCCTAGATGACTTACTTTACTTTTTTAATTAAAATAAAATTTTTCCTAGAAATTGTCTGATGGATTTAGGAAGGATATTGCTCTATGTTTTATAAACGTGATATAAAGTCGAGTTGAATCAGATGTAAGATGGTTCACTTGATTCTGGGAAATCACTTATAAATATTGGGGACGCAATATAACAAGTGGATAATTACTCAATCAAAATTTCCAATGATCACAAATATCATGTTTGAATGTATAAAATGTATGTATATTTTCATCAAATTGTAAAGTATATGTATAAAACGGATAGCATATTAATGCTTATAAGTTCTTTATATGTAAGTCGTGTAATATTTGACGATCCAACATCTTATTAGACAGAAGAGTCCTATAAAAAACATTGAATTGCTCATATTCATAAAAGCAACATTATATTCCATATCCGTTTCAGATGATGAAGAAATTGAATATCTTGGTCATTAAAAATAAGATACAAATAAAGTACATTGTTGCTTCAGTTTCATAAAAAAATTGTTAGCAACGCTTCGTAACTGATAAAACGATAAACAAACTTATATTTCATGTTTTCTCTATGTAATGAGTTATAATACACCGTAAATTGTGTTCAATTTAGTTAAGGAGTCCTTAAGAAAATGTTGAGAACAACAACAGTAGATATGTAACGAGGAAGAGATTTTATGTTTTGAAAGAAAATGTATTCTATATCCACAAGCAGAACATTTAAAAGGTAAACAAAAATTGTCTTATTTATGAACAAATAGAAGTAAATTAAATTGGTACAGTTGAAATTACGGAGAATGTATATAACGAAAGGATTTTACCCTGCGTACCTCTTCAAATAAGGAAACGACTAACATTTACGAAAATAATCCTTGAAGAATTTTTGTTTTTTCGTACATTTCTTCCTTAAAATTCACCAATAAATCGGAAGAACAAATTGCCAGAATCAACGGAAAATAACCCCAAAAAAGAAGAGAAAAGTACTTTTCATCGGAAAAATACCCAGAAATCAAGGCTTTTTTGATGAAATTGAAATAATTTCAAATTTACGAAAATTTGAACCCTTTAACTTGATGAAGCAGAAGAAGGATGCGGAGCGGGTATTGGGGAAACAGTGAAAACGGCTGATACCCTCAAAAACTAAATGGAAAATGTATTATTTTAACAGAAAAACAGCTTATACCTTATATTATATACAAAAAGCATATAAAAAATAAGAACCAAGTAAAAGAGAATCGAGAATTATAATAAAATATCCTGACACCAAAAGCTAAAAACTAGGACAAATATTTTTGTTCACTCCTAATTAAATATAACATTGATTTTACCCTTTTTTCTATGAGTGGTAGTGAGTGTCACTGCCACGTAACAGAAGTTTATTGTTGTGCTTTTCGCTTGCAAGAATTGTTGCTGGTAGTTAACTTCCTTTTACACTTTTTCACTGAAACCTCTTTTAGTAGGGAAACCTTTTCTTTATGGTAACAATTCTATAACACGCTTCAATATACTTCAAGATATATGTAGGTATACAGCATTTGCCTCTTTCGGATTAGGACAATCGAAAAATTGCTTGTAAAACTTTACCTTCAAAAAGGATATTTCTCAAGGAAATTGGATTTGAAAATTTAGTCTTCTTAAAACTTTTTCAATTGGTCACTTTTTCATGAATTCGATATTTTCCTTTCTAGTAACGTAAAAGGAATTCAATTTGTCTAATATGAAAATGGTTATTGCAAGTACATTTAATTTAAATAAGACTTATCTAAACTCCTGTATTTGTACAACAGAACAAAAATTGTAATTTCGAAGGACGTCTTTCGAAGAAATAGCAAAAATTTACACTTTCAAAGAACAATTCAAGGACGACAGAAGACTGTTCTGAATTTAATTTAAGAAACGTAGGTATATCCTTCGTTCTAGGAAATTCTGTTTTTTTTTTAGTATTGTATAAAATCATGTGTTTTCGTATCCCACTCAAATGCTGTATACTCTATGGAACATCTTTTCCCTTTGCATTAATCCTTGAGCGGAGGATGCTAATCTTGAATAATCCTTTTTGTGGGAACTAAAGTTACACAACACTTCAATACAACAAGTCTTCCAAATTTTCTATGTTAGGAATTTCAATGCCTAATGTAAACATTCCCTTTAATTTAGTATTTTCTATAACCATGAAACTTTTTCCACCAACACATGAACACACAAAACTTAAGTAATCACAAAACTGAAGGGAACTTAATAATAACAAATCATCAATTCTTGTAATAATTTATTCTATCATTCACCTCGCGGCACAATTCTGCTCAAACAACTCATCCAAAGAGAATTTGAAATCCTTAAAGGAATTATTCGGGTTTCTTCGAACAAACAACGGATTTTTTATAGTAAATGTAGATTTTATTAATATGCTTATTAGCGTGAAGGAAAACTTGTTAAAGGAGCAAGTTTCAGTGCGTGCTCAACATTAGCTTCACCGAAAAAATCTTTTAAATTCACAATAAACCCGATGAAATTCGGATTTCTTTGTAATTTCTCTTAGTTTTAGAAAAGAAATTTAATGAATTTAATAAATATATGATTCAATTTTCCACAGAAACTTTGTAATTTTAACGAATTTTTTTTATTATCAAAGATATTTTCTACTGAACAACGCGTCCGTATCCCAAAAAGCGCGCGCCACCGTAGATTTTAAAGCGTCCGAATTGACTGAAGTGAAAAACCACTCGTTGATTCAGTTTTGCCAGCCACTACAATATTCGTTCACAAGAAAGTACTACACCGAAGCATATCCCCCCAATTACAAAAACAACAATCCTTGAAGGGGGGACTTGAAAAAATTCCAAATCTCTACACTAGCGCCAAATCCAAATCATGAACGTTTTATCACTTGTTGTGGGAGAACTGCGAGAGAATGTTATTGTTTCCCCGTGTTTCTCGATCAAGGCGCATATCCTTCGAAAGGGGACTCAACATTGGGGATATTTCAAATTGTCATTATTTGTAACGTGGAATATTTTGGCAATAACATTTCGTACGACAGAAGCAGTGATATGATATTACGATTCTCAATAATATGATATCACAATTTCTATAATTTTTAGTAAATTAAAGTAAACCTAAAACGTGTAGGTAGGTAACAGGCGTTTTTACGTCTTTGGAAAGGAACTCCTTCTTGCATGTACCTAAATATGTAAAATGAACGCTTTCTGCATTAACACTAATCAAATCAGGTAAAGGTTTTATCAAAAGGATCAAATCAATATATCCTGGAAATAAGGTTAATAAGGCACGAGTATGCTTAAAATAGAATTTTCACATGATAACTGAGAAGGGGAGACTGTGCAATGAGCGTGTTCTCATTTAGTTCTTGAATACCAGGAAAATGTCCTTTAAGGGGTATTACGCTCTTGACGAAAGCAGGAGAAGCGTAAAATGAAATTATTCTATTGGGGAAGGTACTACATACACAGGGAATATGCCCTTCTAAAGTCTACACAAGGTGAAATGCATACCACAAGTGGTGAATAGCTGAAGTAAAGTTCAAAGACCATTCCAATGTGACTAATTTGTCCTTCAAAACGGTCGTCAAGGATAATACCCTGGTATCGAACCCACATTGTCGTGCTACAATATTTTGATGGGTGCAAATTTTTCACTTTTCAAGAACTTAATTAACCTATGAAACTTGTGGTAAATTAACTGCTTCAATTTTATTAATGTTACAAACAAAGTTTTGATAATTTAAGAACAATCTGAAATTGCTAAACCTTATATTTACTTACTTCTATAAGAAATTTTATATATAAGAATCATACACAAAGAATATTCTCAATTCACGTCTCATTTATCTAGAGCATTCTAAAGGATACTCATTTTCTGATAAAATTTTCATTCTTCCACAAGAAGGATTTCTTAATTAAAGAAACCTCCGTCGAGACACTTACGTTTATTTTTACAAAATCAATTGACTTCCAAAGATTATATGTGTTCTATCCACAAGAAAATGTCTCGATACCAAACACAACAGGACTTTGCCATGTCTACCTGTAGTAATTCGATTTGATTCTTTAAAGTGATAAATAATCCACGCAGCAAGTGTTCTATTATCAAGTAAAGTACTTTACTACGATCGAGCTTTAGCAATTGTTTATTTGTACCCCATAGAGTTTGAAGAAGATTACTATAGGAAGAATAGTAGAGGAAAAACAAAACTAAATAGAATCTCTTCATAAAACAAAATCATTAACGTTACTCACAGGAAATCTTAAACAAGAACAGAACCAGACGAATAGGTACCTCACAATACTCCTTTACATACTCTGGAAAGTCTCAAAGTAGTACCAAAAAGGAATTAGCAGGAGTTAGCAGCTGAAATTAAATTTCCTTAGAACACTTAGTGAAATGCAAAAACAAAAACAACAACAACATCATAAACGACAACTTGAAACAAAAACAAAAATAATAAATTTTAAAGCAAAAAAGGAGCAAAATTGTGAGAATGTAGAATCAGGCAGCACTAAACCTCATTAAAATCCTTTTTGCCTTACCCTTAAGGATACTCTCTCTGGACAGGGTAAACACAAAATTGGATTTTTTTTTTGCTCGACGTCTAATTTCATTGCACTCGAGTTGGAATTTATTTTCAAATTAGATTACATCGGTAGCAACTTTTCCCACTATTTCACTATTTCTCTATTTCATTTGGATAACGGCTATATAGAAGGAAAGATTCTTTCTAAAACGCTACATATTTTGTCCACTTCAGATTTAAGGATTTCTATCACAGGTACACACTGACTTAAGTAGTAAATAAATAATCCAACTGAGATTGTTGCACCGTGAACTCGCATTCAATTTGTTCGTTAATACTTCGTTTTGATTTGATACGGAATTTTCAAATGAAAAATTTTAATTGTATTATATTTACATTTACACTAATGAGCCTCCTAAAAATAACAGAATTACATTCTTTTAGCTTCGAATCCAATATGAGAGTATCACACTAGCTGTCGTAAATTAAAATTAAGTTGTTAATCAAATGTATTACATTAATAAAACTGGAAATCTCAGTCGACATCTAGCAAACCTTGCTGGTCAAAGAGTGGTAGCAAAGTCCGTAGCATCGAACGAATTCTATCATTTCGGTAGATGAATCTTTTGAAATCTCTTGCTCGTTCATCGTTTCCAACAATTGCTGAAAAGTCCGCGTTTTCAGTGTTCTCATTGAGTTGAATTGGTTGCACTAGACAAGCGCTGATAAAAGCTGAAATGTTCGAGATGTTAGATACATGTGTTCGATAAATAATATGATCTTACCATAAAAACTTTTGTCGAGCATTTGCATCCAGAACTCTTTAAGGGTTGGTATTTTACCCTTGAACTTCAAGGATTTGAGGGCATCCCTTAAGTGGTAATAATAGTACTGGACTAGTTCCTCTTGACGATGCAGACGTATTTCGTTTCGTAAAGACGTATGAAAGAAATAGTGTAAATCGATAGCAGGTGATGTCCACACTGCGTACTGGAAGTCGACTATAATAGCATCCACAGGCTCATTGTTTTCATTATATTTGAACATAACATTATTGACCCACAAATCACCGTGGTTGAGAGCATTAAAATAGTTTTTCTTCGCTGCAAATGAATGTTTTCCAAATTCCAAAAGAAATGGCTTAAGTTTCTTCAGTTTATCAGCATAGTAGTTAAAGTCACCCCAACTCGACACTTCATTTTGACATGCAACTAAGCAACCTTCATAGAAATCACGAAAAACATTAGTATGTTCATTGAAGAATCCCCGATCATAGGTCTTAAAAGTTCCAGGCTCAACCTCGTTCAGAACTGCCGAAGATGCATGCATTTTAGCTAGTTTCTTCATCACAATCTTGGCATGTGCCATATCGAGACCTTTAATACGTGATGCCATCACATACGATTTGGCACACAGATCATCAAATATAATAGAATCCTTGTCGTAATCCACTGAAATAGTTTCCGGAAAAATTTCTTCATAAATCTGAGCTTTCTGTAACAATGCACACATTTTGGGGATAATAATTTCATAAACTTCAATTTCACGCTTAAAAATATCATAATGAGACACTTTTTCTTTGAAGAATTCGTTATCCTCTATAGACATCTTAGCCATCAAATTCTCCTCTTGTGGTTCTGTCTGTTCTTCCGACACAAAGCTTAAGTAAATCCGATACATGGTGCTAGCGTAACTATCACCTTTTTTTGAAGCTAATGCTACTTTATAGTTAACCACTTTAACCGATTCATCGTTCTTCTTAACACGTAAGGATTTCTCAACATATTCCTTCGTTAGCCACCGTGGCAGCAAACTTCGCGTTTTATCTCCAACCTTTGCAGAACTTTCAAACTCTGGCATTTTCTTATCACGAAAGCTAAAAACTCAAATGTGAACGGAATATAGCTTGTAACTAATGACAAATTGCTAGACAACTTTATTTATAAAACGATCTTTTGTCTAGCTCAAAGATCTCGTCTTAATTTATAACAAATTGGCGTTAGTAAATATTTGAAGTATAAAGCAGTGCCATAATCTGGAATGAACTCAAATTTGAATAATCAAGATCACGTGGAGTACTCTAGGCAATCGTAAATGCACTAAATTAATTCTGATTGGCATTTTAATACTTTCAGTCTTTAAAGACTCTCAGAACTTGTTAAAAGTTACACATGTAAAACTGAAAATTTACTGGTGAAAGCAACATTTGAAAGTCATCTCAATTTAAATTTACACAAATCACAATTAAAATATTTATTTCACTTAAGCAATCAAAATTATCATTGCAAATAGTAACTCAAGATTAAATATTTTATTATTTAATAAAAATATTCCTTATTTAAAGCACTACTGAGGAATAAAACGAAGTTTTCATATTTTATTGGACTAGGTCAATAATGGCCCTACTGCAATTGTACGTCACAGAACGTGACTCAAAGGCGCTGTCTCCTTGTATCTATTCAAATCTTATCGTCTTATCGTCTTATCATTCTAATGATATTGAATGCAATAAAGTCGTATAACAAATTTCTTTAGTGAAAAGATTATTTAAAATATGCAATTGACTTTGGCAATGATCTTCAATTTCTTTCATTTTATTTTATCATATTTAAGTACAGATATAACGTAACAAGTTCTAAAATACGTATCATATTGCCCCGCAATTTATCTCAACAAATTGTAAGTCAAAGGGTTAAACAAATTGAGGTTCTTCGATGTTATCCCTATGGATTCGATAGTTTGCGTTTCACGAGGATATCATCATGTTCTTGACCATAGAATCACATTACAAATATAAGAGAAACTTTTAATATATGCTAATGTAAAAATGTGTTAGCACGTAAGACTTGAAAACAATTTGCATTGAATAACCAATTGATAAAATTTCCAACCATTCAACGTGCGACAAACATTTCATGCATAGTAGTAATTAATTTTAGAGATCAACAGACTGAAGTTGAAACTTTTGAAACAGAACAGAACTTTTCCAGAATACCATTTATGGCAATAGCGACGACCTTAAGTTTAAAATTTTGTAATATTCGTTTGCACTCTTGAACCAAATAAAGTTTAATTTATGAGGGTGTCACGGAATGTTGAATAAATTTCACCAACAAATTAACCAATACTTGTTGTGCATGGGAAAGCTGTGAGCACTTGTGCAGCAGAGGGTTTCAAGATTCCTTTGGTCGTTTTTTATTAATTCTTTTTTTAATAATATCACTAACAACGAACTCAAACCTCTTTCGCCAAAGTCAATTAACAGTTTTAATTACATAATTTATGAATTCAGTCAGACCAGTATGATAAGCTAAAACACTTTAGCATATTGTCGACTCTGAATAGTTTAAACTACGTTGCATGTGTAAAAGAGTTGCAGATGTGGGGTTTTTAACCCCAATTTAATCATGTTTAACCTTCTAAAGGCGAACTTTTAAACTGGGGTAAATCTTGTCAGGAGGAATTTAATGCCAATGAATCAGGCGATGACATTATTCGCTAACATGTTTAGATTTTGATAAACAATAAATTCTTATATTCATAAATAGCTTATGTTGAAAATTACACCAGTTCACGATATCACGAAGATGTCAGCAAAGGGTTTAAATGGGGGGCGTATTTGTTTAACATGGCAGGATAACCTGAGAACATGGTTCAGTTGCAACTGCAAGAATATTTATTGTTCAGTTAGAATAACCTTCAGAAAATTTTAAAATCTTCATAAGAATGAGAAAACTATTATATTTTGTTCACTAATAAACTTATGATTATGGTTCTAGTCTTATAAGTTAGGTGTAGGATAAAGGACGCATTGTATGTTTCTTTATCTAAACTCGTAGTTGCTCAATTAGCTCTTCTTGATGTATTGAATCAAAGAACAATTGTGGTAGTCTTCATTATGAAAAATTTGTTTGTCAAAACTGAAAGTAAAAGCATAAAATGTAAATATAAATTAAAAACAAAGAACCGATGTACAATACATTTTCCACGTGAAAAACACATAGGTATATTTTTGCAGCAGAAAGCTGTAATAATCATTGCAATCATTGGATGGAAAGCCATTGAAAGGACTTCAATCACCTGGAAAACATAGTAATATTATTAAAAACGCAAACGCAAATCCATATATTGCATTTAAAAGGAAACGGAACTTGAGCCGTGAAAAAGTATTTGTTTCCACTGCAAACTGCATTCAAAAGCAGCATTTGTGTATGGGTATGTAAGTATGCATCAATAGCAGTCCACAGTTCTGTAGATAGTCTATAATGGCTCTATAGAAACCGCGGATATCGACGGTTGTTTGAAAACGCATCAACCAAGCAAGGAAGTGTAATAAAAAACGGAAGTCTATTGAAAAATGGAGTACTTGGTTTATTGTTTTACTGAAAATTCATCTACAGCATGTAAAATGCCATTTAGTTTCGACAACACTTTCAAAACTCCTGTTATTGCTTAGCACTAGACGTTGATCATTTAGCTGTAAGGGAGAAACTGGCTAGTTGAACTATTGAATAGGTGGCATCAATGCTGTATAAAACATTTCCAAGCGTGGGGTTTTATCCGTCAACTTGGCAAGCCAAATGGTCATAGTATTCATCCATAGTGGACACGAACCTTGGATAGTCGGCAAATTTTCAATTTACCACTATCACTTAATAACTTGTCAAAATTGAGATGTGGTTTCGACGTAGCTTAGCATGGAGGCTGGTTTTTAAAGTGAATACGAAAACGTTTGACGTGTTTTTAAGGAATTTTGGATAGTATAGGTTTTAGAAACACGTAACAATTGATCGTTATTATCATATCACTCAGTTAATACATATAAATAACAATTACTCAATTATTTATTAAAATACATTTATTGTATGCTTTGCTACCGTTTAGAAGTTACGATAAGAATTGAATTTTGTGTATAGTATTTTAACGATAGCATCTCCTTTATCAACTACATACAGTTTATGAAAAAAAACATTGTTCTCTTGGCCTTGTGTTTATGACTTTAAATATATATGTATGTATCGCCTAAATTGGTTGAAAACTCTACATTTCCATATCTCGCGTTCACTAAAAATAAAATTAAAATTTTTAATTAATTTTCTCATGATTGGTACATCAAACGCAAAACTTACCTTCCAGAGAGCATCATTCCAAGAATCAAATAGACTTTTAAAACTTCTAGGCTCGTGGCCTTGTTGGACAGTGATAACGGATACATGCTTCTCAGATCTCTCAGTCGGATCAGAGTGGATATAAGCCTGAAAATAAATAAAATTCTATACTATAACCAGGTGAATTAACTGGATTTTCCTTACATAAGCCATATCAAGAGATTTCTCTCTCTCCTCCTTTGTGGAACCTTTACCGATCCAGAGGTATACTTCATCACCACCATCTAGTACCATAACATCGTCGACATCCAAATCCTTTTGAGTTCAAAAAGCAATTGTTTTAAACATTGACAAGTTGAATAATTTCAATTTTACCTCTTGTGTAAATTCGGGTACTTCCTCAACAATGAATTTCTCTTCGGAAACAATTTTGCAATGGAACAATCTTGGTTCCAAGAATGGTGGTAATGGTTGATCAATTTCATCTTCATAGAGCATTCTTCCTCCTAATGCATCCCAGAATTCAATTGGTTCAAGACCTTCCTCGAGTTCCTCCACTTCCTTTCCATTATTTATACGCTCAGCAACATCAGCAGCTACTCTTTTCTCAGTGTTAGTTGCACCCTAAAATATATTAAAGAATAATGAGCCAAAAGCTATCAAGAAATCGTATAAATCTTACGGCTCCTCTCCAGACATAGACTCTGTCCTTTGTTTCAATAACAAATGAATCATCAGCACACAATTGTCCAGCTCGAGCTAGTCTTTGGTCAGCACGTACATCTTCAGGGCATGTACCTCTGATACGGAACAGACGAACACCTCTGCGGTCATATGTATCTGAGTCGTGGATATCTCTTCGGCCTGTACCATTACCCCCGAAGAATGTTAGCAACTTTCCTTTGAAAATTTTCCTGAAGTGACGAGGCTCGTTGCTGTGTACAACACGAACTTCAATAGCTCCACCACCCATCTCTCTGTTAAGGCGAGCAGCTTCAGTAGCAGCGGCGGCTTGTTCATCTGGAGATGAGAATTGTCCCTAGAATTGGAAGATTTTATTCACTTATGCCTCGTACGGTTTAGCAATTTCTATTACCTGCCAGAAGTAGAAAATTGTGCCCTCTTCACCACGTCTATTCTTGTAGTTGTACTTGATAACATATGAGTCTCCACCATAGAACATGCCATACATTTCTTTTGGAAGTTCAGCAACCTTGTAGTTGTCAATGCGCCAGATCTTCTCAATTTCACCTTCTCCATTGTCAGGCATGAAACTAAGAGCGTGACCACCACTCTTTTTGTATTTTTGTAGAACTGCTGCATCAACTTCTTCTTCTTCACCTTCGTCAACGTCTAAAAGGGAAACGAATTATCAAAAATTACATGTTCAAAATTCAAATCAGGAAATATGTACCAAGATCTTGAGCTGCACGAATGAGACGAGTATGAGCCATGCCAGCGTCACGCCAGGTTGCAAAGTATTGCTTGAAGGGAGCTGTTTCGGCACCTTCAACGACTCTGTTGACTTGTGTCCATCCTGGATACTTCTTGGTCGTCAAGAAATCTAGAAATCTAAATGAATACCACGTATCAAAATACAAAGCAAATAGCTTACTTTGTGCTCTCTGCATAGCTTGCGACTTTTCTTGAGCTGTAGCACCACGTCCTACCCAAACATAGAGACCGGAGCCAGTGTCCAAAATAAAGCAGTCATCAGAGTCCAGCATTTCTTGTGTGAGTGGTTTTTGTCCAATGGTCTGGATATTAAGTTTACCACCGGCGTCGCTAACTTTGTACAATGCAACACGATGTTCATCAGCATGCTCGAATGCAGCATCATCCTCAGCTACTGATTCTTCTGGTACTTGGTCGGGTGAACCAGATCCCAATACGGTGAAGAATTTCTGCTTATCACTTTCGGAGCTGAATTCATCTAAAACAGACATGATGTCACGATGATTGCGACTCGAATCTTGAATTTTACTTACCAATAACTTCAACTTTAGCACGTCCATTGTGATCTTGGTCTCTGATTTGATTAGCTGCACTAATAGCCTTGAGTTTCTCAACACGTTTGGCAGATATACCAACATAAACATAGATGTCACTACCAGCATCCAAGATGAAGCAATCTCCTTTGTTCATCGAAGATACAGATAGATTTACTTGACGTACGCGGACGTTGCGTTTACCCTTAACTTGGAAGAGGCGTTTGGCACCTGCTGCATTTGTTTCAGTTGCCCTGAAACCACTTGCAATACCACCTTCTTCATAACGAACACCTGAAAATAATTGAATGATTTACCCACTGAACGTACTATAACACTTTGCAAAATTAAAATCAATTATCTAGTAGACAACGAACTTTATGAATCAAACTCATCTGGAGAACGGAAACCTATTAGCTATCAGTAGTGTCATACATTTTTATTGTATTAAAATCTAAATTTTCCGTAGTACAAAAGCCCAAAGTATATTTTTAATGGGTTTTCTAGCATTTTTGGCGGAACATAAAATTATTCCATTACGTTGGGGTCTACCACCAGGAACATCCTTAGATCCTGAGCCTCCTAAGGACTGCAATATCTACGTATTTGCAATCTTCTCAATGTCAGTGGTTTTTTGGTATTATTGCACAGTATATTGCAAAAATGGAAGTGAAAACGTTAAAAACGAAAATTCTCCGGTAGAAATTTAAAAAAATTTGGCAAGCTAATTTTTAAAAACACAATTTTTTCCAGACCAGCCAAGAGCGGTAGTGCTAAATTTTGAAAAAATAAATGCATCTGGTGAGTCGTTTGATATAAAAAGAGGAAGTCAGGAAAAATTTTCTGTTAGACAGAAGAATGTTCACCAAAACAATGAAGAGGCTAACAGAAGACGGAGCATTGCCACGCAGACAATCCTTGTTTCAACCCACTCTACAGCAAACTCAGAACCACTTCAAGGGACATTTCAAACAATTGACATCGAGTTTCCAACATCTGAAGATGGTTCATTTCAGAGTGTGATGTCTATTAGCCCGACGCTATGTAATTTTGGGAAATATAATTTCAAGAATGTCCTTAGTAAATTCTTTATTTTAGCGTCAAGAACATGTTGTGAATGTGAAGAGATTGAAGATTCAACAGAGGAAGTTTCATACACCACGATAAATTGTGTAAAATGAAATTGTTAATAAACTGACTGACATCTTTGATAGTTCACCTTCTATTTCATATTTAAGATAAAATTCTTACCATTTGGGAAGTAGCTCAAAAAAAGTTGAGATTCATGATCTTGAACTTCACGATGTTGCACCGGTTCACCATTGAGCTGATCATCCAAATGCACCGTGTGGATCGCTGCAGATCCAGCTTCATCTGTAGTAGTTTGTGCTCCTAGCCAGAAGTGAACGTCCCAAGACCTTTGTCCTTTTTTGTTTTCCCTAGTCTTTTTTGGAATTTCAAAATGTTTTATAACAATTTCAAAACTATAAAAAGTTTCTTACATGCAAGACAATGTATGAGTCGCCACTATAGAATTTTCCATAGTTACCCTTTGCATACGGCACAGGTTCAAAATTCTGTAAAACAAAGAAAAATTTATTTACATAGTTTTCTCCTAAAAAATCAAAACCAGAAATATTCATGTCGAACGTTGTGAATCCAATTCGTTCTTCTATATGATATCTGTCAAATAGCGTTTGACAAACACTTCCTTGTCAGAACGAAGCACAGCTTTTGCATGTTTCAAGTGACATTTCTTTAACAAGTGTACAATTCTAATTTACAGTTGATATATTCATTAACAAGATACTCATTCCAAAAGCATGTTCCCAAGAAGCCTAACATCTCTATCTTATAACTTGTCAGAAATCATTCTTGAAATAGAACCCAGATATTAAGTCCTCATAACGACAACTTGCAAATGGTTGTTAAACATATCATCAAGAGTTGCCAAAAATTTACAACAAATTTATTTCACCGGCTATTCATAGCACATATAATATGTGCTATTTGAAAAATGTATTTTTAATATTTTTATCAAATAAATATATAAAAAATGATATATTTTAAACAAAATCATATTGTTTTTGTAGCATGCTTTAAGATAAATTGTGCATTATATTTTATAAACAAGCATTTATTTATATCATTTAGGGATATTAATAAATGTATATAGAAATAAATTATTCGGTTTTCTTGATTGTGTCGTCATGAATCACAGTTAAAGAGCTGACAGGAACCCTGTGATTTTTCATAATGTTTTTGAAAATTGTTAAACAAAATATGTAGACTAAACCAGCAACAAGCTAGAAGCGCTTCTATCTTAATCGAATGTCAGGTACGTCATACTGCAGGTTGGAACACACTTGCAGGAAATCGACTAATGTTTTAATAACAAATTTTTATTTTATGGTTAATCTGAATTAAATACGACGTCCGGTGGACGATTGATTGTGGGATGATTTCTGATACTAAGTGATTGTTGCCAAGGCACCATAGATTTAGTGTATAGAAACATTTTACAATTTTATAAATAAAAGAAGAAGGTAGCTACACGTAGTTTTAAGCCATTCCTTTATATGAATTTAAAAATTGGAATTAACTACGAATGTTTATGTAAGGTATGTATGTAGGTTTCGTGTCAAATTTAATTCAATTACAGGTTGCTCAAAGAGTTAAAAAAATAATTTATTAAATTGTTTTCTACGAGAAGAAAGTTTATTGATTATCTTGGCAGTAAATAAATAAATGAAAAAATTTATAGACGATACAGGCTGGAGGGTAAAATTTTCAATTCCATTTTCATTGTTTCTTGATACTGAAGTAGTAAATATTCTTAAAGTAAACTTAATGTTACAGGTTCGTGATTGAGTCATTGATCAATCGTCACGGGCTTTGATCTTGTTAATTAAAGCTAATATGAACCATAAACTTTTGTGGTGAGAACAACGAGTTCATAGAGAAACCGTTTTTAAAAAAATTTTTTACAATTGCTTAGTTTGAAAGTGAATAACTCACGCAGTTTATTGGTATAATGGTATATTACGTTGATTTTTAGATGTTTATAATACTTCTAGTTGAGTCATATTATGAGATTTTCGCCACATGAAATTGGAGTTATAAGTTTGAATTTACTAAACGTTAAATCGATATGAAAATAGTACAAAAATACATGCTGTCATAGGATATGAAATCTTCTGACAAATCGAAAGCTGTGTACGTAGCGGCTACAATTTTCGACGATTTCCAATCAATATTTTCAATTTCATATTAATAGATTTATGAACTTTAATATAATTTATAAAGTAGCCGTTTTTCTTGCCAAATTAAATATTTTCCCCATAATGTCAACAGTAATTGCTGTTACTATCAATAAAAATTGAAGTGCTAATCTTCCACTATCATTTATTATATTTTGTCATATCTCATGTTGCTTATATAAATTATTAACTAGTACAAATTTAAACTAAACTAATTTCCACTATTTGATCAAAAAATTTTCCACCTACATATTTTAGACGGATAGAAAAAATTCTCAAAAAATTTTTTAATATATAATTTTTAAAAAAATTTAAGACGAAAAATAAATAATATCCTCCACAATTCAAACTTGTCATATATAATATAAATTTGGGACTAATTGAGATATATGTATAGCTGGAAAAATTATTTGAGATTGTTTAGTATTTTTTAAAAATAAAATATCTCGCCATGGATTTAAGAAATGCTCTTAGCTGGCTGGACGCAGGCTGAGTATTTTCTTCAAAATCTTGAACGGTTTTCTTTAACATTACACAGAACGAGAAGCACTTATTCCTCAGCTAATGTTTATGATTTAAACCCATCAAACCTTAGAGAAACATGTTTCTGGAAAATCATCCATTGTTCATCGGGAGGCATCGTTACTATTTTTAAAAATTGCCTGAAATTTTTCGAAACGAACGTACAAGAAAATAACTATTCCAAATCCAATGCATTAAAAATTGATGATTTGATTTTATTCACCATCAGGCCAGAAATTTATTTTTATTCTAAAATAAAAATAGAAATTTAAAACATTTTTCTAGAAGATTTTCATTTTTAGTTAGTGTTTCCCTTTTTCTGTTGTTTTAGTTATTTATTTAATCGAGAAAAATTAGACGAGAGTGTGTGGTTCTAGTTCTAATCGCTTGACTTCTTGGATGTATCGGCTACAGAGTCGTTAGTTAATGAACACCAATTAATCTTTAGGTGGATATTGCCCTCAATACACCCACACAAATTGGTTTTTTAATAGCACAAATAATCTCGTGATACACTATTTTCATTTGATCAAGTTATTTGCATCTGTCCAACTTTGTGTCATTTCGGCGTATTGGACACCTTCTCCAAATTTCTTGCGTTTTATTTTTAACTCAAAATTTTTACAATTATCTTCATCACACATTTCTTGCAGCTATCAATCCAGACAAGATATATATCAATTTATAGAAAGTTGTTAATTGGCTTGGCTTCAACAGGGGCAGATATTGAAACTAATAATAGATGTGAAACTTTGGAGCAACAAATTTTAAGTCTCCTAAAAGATGCTAGATATGTGAACTTTGCTTTATAAATTCTATTTCTTCACGCAATGTAAGTTTAATTTTTGATTTTAATATTAAAATCAAATGGATTTCCTATGAAATGCTAACCAGTTTTATCGGCGAGAAATCGTAAATTGCTTTCCAATCACTTGTCGTTACGCTTAATTACAAACGACAAATGATTCTCGTTAGCAGTTGGTATTAAGTAAATGTGTTGAAAAGCTTCATGATTATTTTTAAAAAAATTTGTGAGAAATTTCCAAAAATAGGACCAATTTCATCTTGCCACGCGACTGTTATTTATGTATTCCAATTAACAAATGCCTCAAGAGATAAGACATATAGAGTATTTTCAAAATTCTTATATTAGCGGTCGTATTGCACCTGGTTTATTAGGCAACATGGATCTCGGAATAATTCCTGAAATTTGATCACAATTTTGTGCAAGCTAGAGAGGTAATCTAAGATCAGGTAACGTCTTTCTTAAAGACGAAACTGAAATTTCAAAAGAATTTTCTCCTAGAACCCCAACATGTGGTACAATAAATTTTAAAATCTCTTAATGAAATGTGTCAACGGACAAATGACCAAGAAGACAGTGATAGCTAACTGCTATAAAAATCACAGAAGCTAATATAACGATCGTATTCTTGCTTATGTGACATTGATTCACCTTGGGTTGCCCAAAATGATTCATAAAATTAAAAAATGTTATTTTATTAAAGGAAAAGTGAAAAATCAGATATTTTTCCAATGAATGAAATGTTTACAATCTAGTTTATATTCTAAAATTAATACACAACTTTCAAACAACGGAAGTAGGTACCCAAATTTTTCTGAGAAAATACTTAGTACATTTGTTTATTTTTAACGCAATCAACATTATACTGTAAACATTCTCTAATCTTTTAAATTTCTATCCAAACAAATAAACTTCTTTTGAACACCTTAAATGAGTTTTAATAATAAATGATGTTTAACTTCTGAACATTAAGAAGTCCTGGCATTGATATATTTGAAGGTGAATCATATTAAAAGTATGCAATATCCGAAGAAACTCACTTTGCAAAAATTCATGACAGGGTTGACATTACGTTAATTTTTATTATTTCTGGCAAGCCGCCAGACTAAAAGAAGAACAATGTTCAATTCTAACGCTATTTCATTGTCTTCAGCACAGGTTAACTTTAGGCACAGGCACTAATTTTTCAAGGATAATCTTAAAATGTTCTGTTTTGATTGAAGATATTATATACTTGAATCAACAATTTGTTGCCTTGTTGTCTTAAGTGATTAAAATGTTTTGTTACTTGATACAAGAAAGCAATTTTTGTGCAATTTATATTTCAAAAGTGTCACATATGTATACTAAATAAACGGCAATTGTTTAACTTTGAGAAAAATAGATTGAAATTTGTTTTTATAAAAATTTTTGTTGGTTCTAATTCGGGAAACAATTTTTTTCCTAAGTTCAAGGATATTTTAATGTGACAAGACGTTAGCATCAAAAAACAATGTTTTCAAAGTTATAAATTCAATTTCTGTGTGCAAAATTTAATGGCAATTGTTTAATCTATGAATACTTCTTTTTGTTTTTGACTTTGGCCGCCTGAAAACAAAAGAGCAATAAATAGACCGCCTCAACACGATACAGAAGAATGTTCAATATTAATATTCTCAATAATTTTAAGGCTCCAGAACAAGCCAAAGTTTTGATGCACGGAAGGATGAATCCGATAAAAGGATGCAGCTTAATTGAAACCAATTGTTAACTTGTTGTTGAACCATGAGTTTTGTGGAAACGAATGCAAATTAATCGAATTTTTCAAAATTCTAATTTTGAATAAACAGATGCGGCTCAAAATAGGCAGTCAATGAAAAGTTTTATAAATTTTTCAAGCGAATTTTTCTCACAGTTATGCGAAAATTTTATTCAAAATTTTTGTGTTACTAATTTTAAAATTTTTTTTATAACATTCGAAAATCATACAGATTTATGTGTGCTTCTCAAAAATAATAATAACATCAAAATTGTATAGCACTTTAATTTGTTTCGAGAATATATATGTTATATAATTTTAGGAATTTCTAAAGTGAATATTCATAAATTTAAATCTTTACACGTTTATTAAACAGCAGTTTGAAGAATTTTCACTCAACGTGTGTTTTGGAAATCTTCGAGCATTATCTCCGCATATGCAGGTACTATCGATTTCCGACGAACCCTGTTCCCATTTAATATTATATTATTCATATATTATTATTATCACTCAAGAGACTGTCTATCTGTGGTCATATCCAAACCAAATCTACCACTCGATGTATAATAGGTCAAAGGCCGCCGAAGAGGTTATACTAGGTGAAGTTAACATCAAACAACTTGCTTGTATGACTTGCTAATATTGTCAAACATTTAACGTAATTGGTTTGGAAACTTTAATTGAACAAATTATTAGCTCGTAACTATTTAAAATAAAAACTTAATTGAATGAATGATTACGAAAATAAAACGAGAAGTGTTTTAACGCTTAACGCTATGTTATAACTTTTTGTTAACATTAAAAATCTTCGTCATAGCATAATAAAATTGTTATAATTTTAAAGAGAATCCTATAACTTGAAGGGAACTGTTTGGAATCTCCTAAATGGTCCGCCAACTTTTCGTAGTTTAACCGATTCTTTCAAGTGTCTTCTTTCAACATATCCGTCCAATGCACATTATCAATGCTTCACATTATAGAAGAAGATAAATGATAAAAGTGTAAATTGAGTCACGAACTGATAAGCGGATTTATTATCGTGCTTATCGTTTTGCCATTTACCCAATTATAATTTACAATTCAATATCATTTCCCAATCAACCATGTCCGTAATTTTGATATTTACTCTAGTTATTGTATCATATGTTGATTGTCGATTATATAATATAACAATTATTGCTCTTTTTGTGTCTTTGGAATATCGCAAGGCCTGCGCAAAACCACTTCCTAAACAACCCGGAAGATGAGATCATCCGAGCCAATTCTATCAAAAAACTGTACATGCCTCTAACAATTCAAGCAAAATTTTTCTAATAGCTGATGGTAGTAGTCAAACTTAAATGACTTTTTGAGTAATAAAATCAAATTCTAATTTTAAAATCTCGGGATGTTATGAGCATGGAAGTAATTAAACACGAGAAGATAATGTAAGTTATATGGTTAAAGAAATTACAAATCACTTCCTTTAATTTTACATTGTTATGTGTGAATATCCTGCACATGGTTATATGTAAAGTTCTATTTTTAAAGGAAGTATTTAGAAAAGCAATAGACTTTCATAAATCATTTTTAATCTTAAAACGACGAATTTTCAAGTCAAATTTTCTTATTTTGCAGAAAAATACTCCGTGAAAATCAACACGCAATAGAATTTTCATGACAAACATAAATTTCTAAACTTTGCAGAGTTATTTTTGAACGTAAGATGGAATTTGCTTTGGGAACGAATATTCAAATTTTTCAAAATCCAAAAAAAAAAGTAGAAAAATGGAAATAAAAATAAAAAAAAAACCAAAAAACTGGGAAAATCAGAAAATATCTCACCTCAATTCGCCAGATCTCCAATCCTTTGGATTTTCCAGCGTTTGCAAATGCCTGATGCATAACTCTAGCCGGTTGGGTTTTACCTCCTGAATTTATAGCAGTCCCAGATATTTGTGTCGGTTGGGTTGGAGCTACTCGAGCTGTGCAAGATGTCGCCAATAGGATAACACTGACAAAACTATAAACATGAAATTTTAAAAACAGATTCTCAAACAAAATGTGCTGTGGAATGAAATTATGTGTTATTGGGGAGGAGGATGATATAGAGTTTATGTTTTATGTGCCAGGAGTTAAAATGGAAAACTTTAAACAAACCAAAATTAAAGTGTCGAGCGTTCGTTATAAATGCGTGTTTCGTAGTCCTGTGCTAGTAGAATGTCTTAAATGAAATTTTATTGATTTTCCAAACAACTTTGTCATAGATAGCTTCTACGAAAATCAGCACGTTTTCAAAAGTCAAAATAAAAATATATAACTCTTAGTTTTGTTTCTTCAAAAAGAATCAACAATAAACTTATAAATTAAATTGTATTTTGTTTTTTATCTTGCATTTAAATTTGCTTTCTGGTAAATTTCTACAGCATCGTCATAAACTGGTTTTATAAATTTTTAAAGGCAAAAGAGTAAACACAATTTCAAGCACTTGTTGCAAGCACAAAGAATCAGTGCATTTCTTAACAAACTACTCACTTTTCTCTACTACAATTTCCAGGTGAAAATTATATTCCAACAGGTGAGTGAGTAAACAATTATATCGATTTTAAAAAAAACGAAAACAAACAAATATAACGAACGACTCTAACGCGATAAGAAAACTTCGATAAAAGCTTTGCTTGAAAACGTTCTAAAACAAACTTTTCTCTAAATGAATTTGCTAGTCTAGTGAGGGGGACACTTTAGGCCTAGCACGTATACGCCAACCGGTTACCTCAGTAGAACTGCCGGCGTTAGTTTTTGGAGCACCCGCGGACTGTTCTTTTGACTCACAAAGTCGCCTCTCATCAAAGTTCCCCCCATTTTTATGATTTTTCTCCACCAAAACTGTGTTGCTTGTTTTGTTGTGTTATTGCGTCACTATCTGTAAAAAAATTGAAATAGAATGGAAGATAAAATAAAATAACAACAAAAATACCCCAAAACAAACTGAAATTGATCCACCACATACACATGGAGCGAATAAACCCGAATTTCGAACATTCCCCCCTAGAATATGTCACCCCAAATATTCATTCGTGAGACTAAGTTTTGGCCAAAGAAAACACAAACTGTCTTTAAGTTTTTGATGTGATTTTCTTGTTGGTTTTGAGCTTTTTTTTCAAAATTTTGGATTAATTTTTATTATTATGAATATGTTGAAAGTGAATCGTAAAAAACTGCAAATGCATGAATGGAGCGGCCCCATGCGTTTAATTTAAGTGCTCATGGGGCGTCTTCTATTAACTCTTAGATGCTATGAAGTCTCCCACAGCATGTTTATGAATTTCAATTACTGTGAATGTTGTAATTATTTACGTACTTCAAGCATGACTAGGAAGACCGGAAACTGAAAATTCGAACTCTAAATTAATTGACGCGTTTAAGTGAATTTAATTAAAATCGTCAAGTGCGGAGTGATTCAAACGAATTAATATGTGGCAGGAGGAACATATTAAAACAAGAGTCAATCATTCGCAGATTCACTGCAAATATTTAAAATTTTCTTTGAACATTAAGTGTGAAACGATATTTATCTTTGTGACTCATTGCACTAGATAAATCACGTCTGGGTTAATAAGAAATTCACACCAAAGCCGCAAATTGTTCATAACAACTTATGTACCTAATCGCGTCACATTTGACGAAGCAGCCACTCCATACTATAAAATCATTTTCATACTTATGGTGACTAATAAATTTGGAAAGCTTTTGAAACAATTTACCTGACACAAAAGGTTTTAATTTATGCGAGAAACAAGTTTCACATTAACAACCAGACACGTGAGAACAAGAAGAATCGAAATTGACCTCAAGGTAATTAGCAAGAACCAAATAAATCAAGGCAAGAGTCAAAACGAAAATGTAGAAAATCTCAAGAATACAAGTATGATGATCATACAGTGGTTGGCCAAATTATTAGAGCCACTTTTATTTCTTAGGATTTTTGTAGATTTCTCATCTACAAACATTTATCCGACATATTTCGAACAATTTTAAGTGATAAATATAATGTTCAATCATTGTGATATGTAGAAATATAAAGTTGTTTTCTGTGAAACACGGTTTCGCCTTCATAAAAAGACTTTTATGCGACTTATAAAAAGACTTTACTGCAGTTTAAAATATTGTTAAATCAGTTGAAAAACATGAAAACCAATATTCGATACGAAACTCCCACGAGTTGAAAGTTTTGCGTTTTCACTTTCCCTCAAATTCTTATTTAATTTCTGCTAATAGGTAAACTTTTATCTCTATCACTTGAAATTGTTGATTTACCAAAAACTCGAATATAGCGTTTCAATCACAATCCTATAGCTTCAACCTTAACCTACGAACTGTGTCCATGATTCCTTAATATTTATTCCTGATAATTTTTGACTTTAAGACACGCATTAAATCAGCTTATTCAAAATATATAAGTTGTGTAAACTCATATAAATTGTAGTTTCGGTTATTGTTATTGAAATTTTCCAGAATATTGATTTTTGAATTTGCTTTTATGCGACGATGTGTCGAATATAATTTAGTTCAAAGCTCAACTCCGCGAATATTTGGCAACAAGCCAACCGCATTAACCAGTCACAGTTAAAAATCGTAAACATTTTTTCACACCATGTGGGCTAATTCCATTTTATCCTGCCTTGACAGAGTTCAATTAGATTTCAATATCTTTAACAAAACAGTACCCCAAGCCGGTTGCAAGCGGCTGTTTTTCAAAATTTATAGACCTCTCACTAAGCCGGGTAATTAAAATTTTAAATTTAGAGAAATTCCGCAAATTTAATAAAAATTCAAAAACAAATTGGATTATAACTACTAAACGAGATACTGCACTTGTGGTTTGGGTCAATGTCAACCAACATGATGTAAATTACTTGCTTCCAACAAACAGCATTATTATTCAAAAACGAAATAATCATAAGATTAATTTGATGACATAACTCTCATTGCTTATTGTAGCTGAATAATACACAGTCAAGTATTATTATGCAAACGACGTTATTTGGCAGCACCGATCGTGTGTTGTGGATCAAAAATTACTTGCTCTGAGTTTAACGTTCAAGTGAATTTAGCCTCCAACATTTTACTTACCTTTGTGGTTATTAAAACCGAATATCACTTGTCAATGCCTTTAAGGCAAATAAGACACGAGTAAAGATCACTTTCAAGATGACGGAAGATCAAGTAAATATCACTTGTTAACCGTTCGACTGGACAAAACAAACTGAATTGGAATCTCACTCCGACAGCTGATTATTATAACATTTTAGTCTATAACTGAATTGTAAATAAGACGTTGTTTTCTGTTATTATTGTATGTTGTTATTATACAATTATTTTATGGTTTCTGATCTTGTTATTGATTGATCTGTAAACCAAATTCAATTGCATGGATGGGTTTAGTTGAAACAGGGTGATTTCAAAGTAGAATATTTATTGTACATCTTTTGCAGGCATCAGGTGCGTACATTAACTTTGAACTTTTCAAACTATAGTTACGGAAGCGATCAATCTTTTCATGATCATGAATGTCCATTTATAATCCCTCAATTATCTAGATAAAACTAGAAGCTATTAACGTTGATATATTACGTCGATACTTTCGTTTACTGATCATTTATAATAAGCTTTGAGAACCCCTTCCATTTTACAGCCTTAAAGAATTCGGTAAAATTTCATGTTTAAATTATTATACAAAATCATTCATAACATATCTTTGTTACACAACATTCATGTACATAGGTGGTGTACAGACTAAAGGATTGTAGTTTTAATTAATTTGATGAATTGTCTAGTATATCAACCAAATTCCCTAAGGATGAACAAGAATAATTCGTAATCAAAATTAAAAGATGACAATAATCTACTATACCATAAATGAATTCATCATACTTAGTTGTTTCTGTTATTATGCATGTTTAAGTGCTTCATCAAAAATGTGGTCTTATTCAACTCAAAGGTGTATAATTTATCATCACGTGTCACTGCAGGTACACGTGCAATGAACATCCATGTCTGGTTCTATTCATCTGATATCACAATGTTAAGTTTTGTGGAAATGCAAGTTTATGGAAAGCATAACATTACCTAACTATCGAATAGATTGGACCTGTTTTTGTTAGAACTTCAAAGCATATAACAATAGAATACGGAAGTCTTATTAGTGCTGCTCATTAAGAGGAAATTTCATTGAACTTCCGAACGTTTAATCCGTTCCTCGTTCGAAACATTTGAGAAAATTAGTTTCCTCATAACCACCCTGGATTACATTATCAATTCAATAAACAGTCGAACAAGTATGTGTTCTAATCTACATAAAAAATTTAATTTATTCATAATACCCAGTAACGACTATATACCATCATGAACTTTTGACCGTTTGATTTCGCCGTCTACTCACGAAGGGAGATAAGAACAAAATCTCGATTTTTACGAAATTTGAACTTGAGGAAATTAGCGCATTCACTATATATGTATAAGTTTATTTCCAGTAATTCGGAAAATCGCAACTTTATCACCTTTCGTAGGAAATGTTTTCTTCACAGATCAGTTCCCAGATTCACTGCTTTGTTTGCAATAACTTATGACCTTAAAATAAGCGAAATATTACAAAATGCTTTACAATGCATATATTTTGTTAAAGTACTCGTACGTTTAATAGATTATTGGAATTTCTGAGACCTATGAATATGCTTTGAATACTTTCAATTACGTGTGAATATCCAAAGAGCATGCAACAAGGTTATAGGATCACGAAAGGACATTTATATAATGGAATGACATGTTAACAGCCAAGTGTTTATTAGCGATTTAAAGATACTTTTTTCAGTTGAACCTAGTCATTGTCGAGGAATCTTTATATTTTCATTTGATATTCCTTTCAACATAGAAACAAATTCAAAATAATCACAATAAGTTTTGAGAATCTTATGCTTCGTTTTCAGAACCATAATATTCGCCTGAATCGTCATCTGATGATGAGTTTTCGGAAAGATCATCAGTTTCTGCGGTGTAGTATAAAACGGCACGGGGTATAACACGCTCTTTCATATATTGGCCAATTTCAAAGTCGGATTCCAATTTGGCCTACAAATAAACTATTAGTAAATTCTTCATTCTTCCTAGAAAATAAGTTTGTAGATACTATTGTTTCTGGATCCAGATCAATTTCATCTTTGTTCACGTAAGTTTCGAAGAAACTAAAGAATGACCGTGTTGTGACCCAGCGTAGTTTTGCTAAAAAAGATGCTCCTTTGGAATTATCCTCATTCCAATGAAATGTTATTACCTTCATAGTCGGCTTCTACCTCAGGCGGTGGTTTTGTTAAATCTTTTCCGTCGAACCAATTTATAGTACATCCACGACAATAGTATATTTCTGGTCCATCAAACTGTAATGGCACTTCTTCATCTGGACTGTACTTTAAAAAGTATTCTTTAGTCAGAACTGAATTTGAAAAGTAATCATTTGGAGAAAAATGAAATTCCAGAGTAAATGATGCGTCGGGTAAAGGCTTTGAATTGAAACGAATGTCCTTCAAGTGCTGAAACATAAAGATTTCAAAGATGTTATTTGTACGACTTTAAGTCTCGTACCATAAGAGCAGGTTCGTCTGTCTCTCGTAACATACTATCAAATAGTGGTAAATATTTCAGAACAGACAGCCAGAAGCCAGGAATTCCAAGTGTGTTCCCGTCCGCCAATTCGAAAGTAGCGTCACCTACTTCCTCTAAGTAGTTTTCATAGTATGGAATTGGCATTGTATATTCTTCTTCAGATGGTTCCAGTTCTCCGCTGAGAAAATATCAGCATGAATTTAAGGAAATGATAAATTTTCTTCAGTTCACCTCACGATCTTACGACGTTTACTGAAAAGATCGGCACATTCTTTCTCCATTTGCAACTCTAACTCGTAAACACGTTTGTGGTACTCCATTTCTATATTGGCAACTTTTAGCTGTAATTTACGTAGCGCTCTTACCCGGTTTTTCAAATTTGATGGTAAAGAGTACAACGATTTCTTCGTCAGTGAATTAGAACAATATTCTTAATTATAAAACAAATTCAACTTACTTGACGCTGGTACTTCTTATAGGAATGGCTTAAATAAGGCGTTATTTCAGGCGGTCGAACTATTGTATCTTCTGTTACAGACATTTTGATTGATAAATTTAAAATTTACGTTTATTTTGCAACGATTTGCAACAATGAGAATCCAAATAAAACAATATATCAAGTTTTCTTAATATTTTAGGTTTTAAACAAGAGAATTAAGTGCTACTGATTACAAAGAGTAGAACAAATTGCTCCAAAAAACACAAACCAGAATTGGTCGACTGTAGATTGGAATGTAAATTTCATGTCTATGATTTACATGGCCTGTTATTCAATTTTTATACCTTGAATTACCTTGAGTTGTAAATGAAAAAAGTTTATTAGATGTTATTCTATACTATTTTTACAAGGAACATCACAAAGTTTATAAAGTTATTATCATTTATCTGCTTAGTAATCAGCTGCAGTGTTTGACAAATAGTCTCTTCGTCCAATGTTGGATGCTTGCTTGCTCTGAACAGCTTCCAATTTAGGACACTCAGTAATTCTGTGACCAAGCCCACCACAATAACTGCAACCATGAGAATCACCAAGATCGAGATATTTTTCTGTTTCGGAACAAAGCTCAGCCAGGAATGTAGGTACTCTTTGTTTAGCTTCAATCAAAAGGTGTTTTAAGTCAAGTAAAACTGATTGTTCAGTTGTTTTGTTCACAAATGTCGTGGCTAGACCTTTAGATCCTGAACGACCTGTTCTACCAATTCGATGCACATAATTTTCAACATCATCAGGCATATCGTAATTGATAACGTGTTGAACATTCGGGAAATCTAAACCTTTTGATGCAACGTCCGTTGCAACGAGAACATCTTTTTCCTGTTTCCTAAATGCTTCTACAGCTCTAGACCTTTCATCTTGATCTTTGCCTCCATGAATTGCAACTGCTTCAACACCTGCAAATATCAGTTGAATAAATTTTATATTTCAAAATCTGTTAAATGTACCTTTTAGCAGCAAATACTCATGAATTGCATCAACATCTTGTTTTTTCTCAGCAAAAACTAAAACTGGAGGAGCAGTTTTTTGAAGACATTCCAGAAGATAAACAATTTTGGCTTCTTGTTTAACATATTCCACTTCTTGTGTAACATTCAGGGAAGCAGCACCAGCTCTCCCTACGTTGATTGTGATTGGTTTCACAAGAGCTGATCGTGCAAAGTTCTAAAAATATATTTACATTTAAATTATATTGATTATGTTATTTCAGCTATTTACTTGAATCTTTTTAGGCATAGTAGCTGAGAAGAGAAGTGTTTGTCGCTGTCCTTTAAAGAACGAAAATATAGTTCTGACGTCCTCTTCAAATCCCATATCAATCATCCTATCAGCTTCGTCCATGCACAGATACCGACAGATACTGAGAGTTACCATTTTCTTATCTAACATGTCCATCAAACGACCGGGAGTAGCCACCATTATATGAACACCTTTTTGAATAATTTCAGTTGACTCTGCTACTGGCAATCCACCAATTGCTAGACAACAACGAATTTCTGGCGTTCCAAATTGTTGCAAATGTCTACAGTAATGCTGAAAAACAAAAATTTTTATTATTTAAAACGTGAATTGTTTATTGATGTACCAAAATTATGTCATATGTTTGCTTCGCTAACTCTCTGGATGGACAAATGATCAGACCGTAGGGTCCTTCATTCTTAACGAACGGCAAACGTACTTCTTGTTCCAAACAGAACATAATTAAGGGAAGAACAAAAACCAGAGTTTTTCCAGAGCCAGTAAAGGCAATTCCAATCAAATCCCGTCCAGACAAAACAGTCGGAATACCTTGGATCTGAATTGGTGTAGGTTTCTTAATGTTTTTCTTTTCTAATCCATTTAATATGCCTTTCGGAAACTTCATTTCCTTAAAGGATTTTATTGGCGGTGGAACATCGTCTCCTTCAACTAAAATTCGTAGATTATTTCGTATTGCCTCGCGTTTAGCTTCTGGCATTGCTATATAATACCTTGGAGGTTTCCAACTAGTTTTAATTGGGTCCTCATATTGAATGCCTTTTGCTAATTCAGCCACACCCATTAGAGCTTTCTTCTCAGCTACACTTTCAAGAATTTTCTCTTCTTCCTTGAGTTGTTTCTCAACAGCACTAATTTTTTTAGCTTCAGCAATCTTCTTCAGTTCTGTGTGCTGATCCAACAAACTTATATTGAATTTTCTACCCCACATCTCCTCATTTTCACCATCTTCATGCTCATTTTCACTCGACGACTTTCCGGGACCTGCAGCCGCTTCAGCGCTCAGTTGGACAATTCTTCCCAGCTTAAGGAGAGTCTGCTTTTTTCGTTCCTTGATTGGAACGTACGGAACGTAATCATCTCCCTCACTTCCTGAAGTCCTTTCTTCATTTTCGCGCCTGTAACGTTTTGCAAGTGGTTGAGATTTAGATGCCATCACAATCACTGTTTCATCAAAATTTCTCGATGACTCCTTCAATCTGTGAAACAAATTCAGTCCGACTCGGATTGTTTGGCTTTCCTGCTGTCAAAAATGTAAATAAATAAGTGTATAACAAATAAAATTATAACACTTTGGACACACTTCTAGCATTATTAATAAAAAATTAATTTAATTATTATGTTTTTTTAATTTTCGTTGTTTTATTTTGAATTAAATTTAATTTATTAACATTAATTATTTTATGAAATGTGTTGAAGAATTTAAACTGCATTACCATTATATGTATGGCATTACTGCTCTGTATGACACTGACATACTTCACTCCATTTGTGACATTTGTGTTCCGTGCTTCTTGGATTTGGACGTAGTTTCGTAATAATTAAAGAAATTTTGGGTGAAATTAAGTAATTTAAGTGAAATTCCGCACAAATTCAATTCCATAGACACTCAAGATGTCTATGTCAAAAACAACAAATACCTACAATCGTCAGAATTGGGAAGATTCTGAGTTTCCAATTTTGTGTCAAACATGCCTTGGTGACAATCCCTACGTGCGTATGATCAAGGAAAGATACGGAAAAGAGTGTAAGATCTGTACAAGACCATTTACAATATTCAGATGGTGTCCAGGAGCACGAATGCGTTTTAAGAAAACCGAAATTTGTCAAACTTGTTGTCGTTTGAAGAACGTTTGCCAGACTTGTTTGCTTGACTTGGAGTATGGTTTGCCTATACAAGTTCGTGATGCTGCTCTGAAAATTGCAGATCAGCTGCCACAGAGTGATGTGAACAAAGAATACTACATTCAGAATATTGATAATGAAATAGCTAAGACTGATGGAACTGTAGCAGTAGGGACTGTGGGTAAAAGTCTTGCTGCCAGTGAGATGCTTTCGAAACTGGCCAGAACAGCTCCTTACTACAAACGGAATCGTCCACATATTTGTTCGTTCTGGGTGAAAGGAGAATGCAAACGTGGCGAGGAGTGTCCATACCGTCATGACAAACCTAACGAACCCGACGATCCACTTTGCGAGCAGAACATCAAAGATCGTTACTATGGACGCAATGATCCAGTGGCTGAGAAGATTATGAAGCGTGCTGCTAGTTTACCTACATTAGAACCGCCAGAGGATAAAAATATCACGACTCTTTATGTTGGCAATTTAAGTGAGAATATTACAGAGCCTGACATCAGGGATAACTTCTATCAGTATGGAGAAATACGTACTATCACTCTAGTTCCAAGACAGCAATGCGCTTTTGTACAGTACACCAAACGAGTTGCTGCAGAGCAAGCAGCAGAGAAGACGTTCAATAAACTAGTTTTGCACGGACGGAAACTAACTATCAAATGGGCACATTCACAAGCTAAACAGAATACTGTCGCCAAAACGGATCGTCGGTACGAACCAATACCTGGACTACCACCACCAGGACAGGCTCCATCAAATCCAAATGATTTCTTCAATCTACAGCAAGAGATAACCGTGTTGCCTCCAGGAATGAAGTTGCATCAAATTCCGCCTAGTATGATTCCAAGCGGTTCATATCCATCCATTTACTCAGCAGCTGCTTATGCTGCTCCGTATGCATCACTACCTCTCACTCCAGCTGCTATTCCTTCAACCAGCGGTGCACAAATACCTCCTCCACCAGCTGCTGCTGGCGCTGTTCATTATCCAAGTCAAGATCCAGGACGTTTGGGTTCAATTAAGAAGTAGTAGATGTTAGAGTTGATTAAGAAAGTTCATATTTCCAATAAAATAAATTTTATTGTAAATATTTTTTTAAATAAAAGTTAAATCGAATAAAATTTAATATTGGGAAGAACATCAACTTCTTTTGTTTCTACTTTCTTCATTCTTTATCATGTATCTTGAGTTTTGACTAGTATAAAGAGTTTATAGAATCTAGAGATCTTAAGCCTGAGATCGAGCATCTAAACCCTATTCATCACACTTCATATCAATGAAAAATCCTTATTTCTCTTATATGTATATTTATTAATATTAACTTATAAAATGAGGTCAAAATGTGTGTTTCTTAATCTTATTCTAATGATCGCCTAAATTGTAATGTTATAAGACCTAATACAAATTTGTGCGACGCGTAACAGTAGTAAAATCTATATTAGATTAACCGGGTATGTTTGTTGCTTCATAACTTTGAGTTATAAATATTTGCACGTCATATTTCGAGTTAAGTAATTATTTCACACAGAATTTTTCGTAGTTTTATCGTTTTCTAAAGGCATTGGCAAAGGTACATGGGAATACAGAACTTTGTGAACTATTGTGTGTACTCGCCGACATTGAAACACAAATTAAATCAACAGATATCAACTGGTATATATTGTGAAAAATATTTTGTAGCATTGTAATGCATTAAACATAAATACCAACTAAGATTTTGTGTATGCAGTTTAGTTGGAGGGACTCAATCAAGGCTAACCTGTAAAAACATCCGATATAACGTAGCAATTAGGTTTTTCATCTTTAAATGTACGAACACCGGCTTCAGTGACGGATGTCCCAGTCAAATCTAAATATGTCAAGTTCGGCGTACATTGAGCTAAGTGACTAAGTGAAACATCTGTAACGCCTTTATAATACCGGATAACTAATTTTTCTACATATGTATTAGGTGGTCTAGCTTCTGCTTGTATCCATACAACACCTTGTCGCACTGGATTCCGTGGGAAGCCAAAACTACATATTCCTCGATCACTAATCAGAAATGCTCTTGGTGGTGAAAACGGTGGAGGAAAATTCCGTTCAAACCACAATGAACGAGACATTGCGCGATGTATAAATGGCGCTATGCGCTCTGGATTAAACGCTTGGTTACCCAAATTTCCATGTATTATGTGAACTAAAAAATAAATGTTATTTTGTAGGCTTTGCACTTTAAATCTTCCGGATTTACCTTGTTGAACCCGTGGATTTGACCGACCTCGTAATGGCCTTGGTTGATCTAATTGTAACTGTAGCGGCTGTTGTGGTTCACGTTCTTGCTGCTGACCTTCTCCTTCTTGTTCATCCCCATTTCGATTTGTAGGATTTATTACACTCCTATCATGCATTATAATCTCTATCAAATTTTCTTCCTCAGGTACCTGCCTTAGTAGCCTTCCGCCAGCCTCGGGTATTTGAGGCGCTACAGTTGTACTTGATTCGGATGATCTCTCGTTTGCTTTCTTCTCTCCTTCAGGTCTTTCTCGTAAATATTCTGGACATTCCATCAAAAGCGTTTTAAGCGTTAACGTTATATTAAAGCACTGAATATCTGAATCTGATATTGGAGTATCTCTTACATCCAAGTACTGTAATAATAAATGCCAATAATTCAATGATTAGAAAATAAATCTTTTTAAATTACCTCCAGCTTTTTAAAACCAAATCTTGTTGCTATACTACCATAAGGAACACATTCAGTTAAACTTAGGCAACCCTTTAAAGTTAATTTCTTCAAATTTGGTAACTTAGAGAACACAACTAAATCATGCGTTTCAAACCAATTGCATCTTTCTAATACTAATTCCTAGAAAAAGAAGGTGATATAGTTTTGAGCATAATGCAGTCTAACCAAATCCTACTGTTAAATCCTTAAGAACCATGTCTATTCTGGTGAAAAAAACATTTGGCATTTTATATAATCCTACTGTACATCTATTGAAGATTAGTTTTGTTAATGTGTTTGGAAAGTCTGAAATTGAAACCTAAAAAAGAAAATTGTATCAACTGATTTTCCTCGTTGTTATGATGGAAAATATCTCGTACCTTTTCTAAGTTTAAGAATCCTTCATAAATACCGAATGTTTGTAAACTAGGACATTTTTCTGAAATTTTATTCAACAGATTTGCACTGACTGTAACATTATCCCATGAAGTCAATGGTTGCTTGCTAACTGACCCACGTATTATAATTGAGGTAGTTTCCTGATTCATGTGACGCAGACGAGTGCTAATTTCACGCAGTGAAAGTGGTTCACTGGATAAATCAATGTCCCTCCAAAGACGACGATCAGAAATAAGATTGTATAGTCGTGTACATGTTCTGTAAAAGTAAATTCAAGGTAAATTATTTGAAATTCAAGTAATTCAAATCGTGTTCACCCTCCCAAATTCACTAGTGCATTGGTATCGAGTAATTTACATATTTCCAAGATTATCTCGTCGCTGAGAGACAAAAGGTTTTTATTTTCATCATCCTCGATAAGAAGTTTCGCTGGAGGATTTCCTTCATCTTCACTCAAACGTCTTTTACGTACGTTTTCTGGTTTTCGTTCACCGTCACTATGAATTTTCTCAGCTTCCATGATCGATACTTTTCTCACACAGAGATTTGTTTGTCGACCATCAAATATTTCCTACTTTGATTTGTTTCATTCGTGCTTCTTATTCACAACTAAAATTTTTATTATTTTTTTAAATAATTTTAAAACTAAATTCCGTCTTTCTGATAAATTCTCTAGCTTTTGTCTCCTTGTTTCACGTGGAGACGCAGACCCAAACTTGACTTGCACAACAAAAATTTTGACATTTCCAGGCAACTAGAAAAATATACTTTGAAATTTTGACGATAAGGCAGTGTTTGTGTTTAAATGTTTACAAGAAAACTCTGAAAAGAACGACAAAATTAAGACAGATTTTCTTCAAAATTTGATTAAAAGCCTCAAATATATTAAATTGTTTCACTGTGAGACGAATTAAATGAAATTAAATAAAAATTCACATAAACCTTCTTAAAAGTATGAAGAGTGTGTAACGACTTTTTAGACAACCGAATAAGCAAGAAGAAGAGTGGACGGCCATTTGACTTTCGATCATTTATTTGGTTCGCTTTTTCGGGACTTGATTGTTTTAATTTAAAATTTGGTAAATAAAATGCCTTTCGACACAAATTGGAGTATAGATGATTATAAAACAGAACATGAAAGTGACGAACATTGGCAATTACGAAGAACTTTTATGGAACAACATAAGGATAAATTCGCGGAAGATGAGCTTGTGTGTTTAGCTCAAGTTTTTGTGAATGTTGAATTTCTTGGATGTAAATATCCTGATAAAACAATGCAAAAAGTTGCTTTGCTGTCTGAGGATGTCGCTAGGGAATACAGGAAAGAACGTTCTACAAGACTCAAACGAACATTTGTTAAGGCCTCTGATGCTGCCAGCGCTAAGGCCAAAGGTAGAAAACATTGTGAGTTAATATTTAAACAACATTAATTTGTTGCTTGCTACATGCAAACATTCCACAAAAAACAGGAACAGTAGCAAAAAAGGAAGTACCCATTTCAGTTCAAGATGATACAGAGGAAGAAGAGCAACGCACTGGTTTTGGTGGAAAGTCTAAATCTGTTCAACAGAAAGGTATATCGTGGCCTAACGAAAAGACTCCCTTGCAAAAAAAGTACAAAACTGAAAACGATTTGATGATTGGTCTGGCATATGGACCATTTATAATGTACATGTTAGGAGGCAGGAACGCATTAAGTATTTCTGCTGCGAGAAGTGGAATCAAAGTACTAGAAAAGGAGTCTGTCGAAGGGTCTGAAAGGTAAAAATAGTGATTTGAAAATGTTGGTTTGATTCAAGCACATCAATCTGTTAAAGAAAAGTGGAGATATTCATTGGAGGGAAGTTGATCGGTGTGGGGAAAGCAGCTGGAATAAAACCAGCAAAAACAGAAGCATTCGAAGCAGCAGTTAAGAAGATACAAGAAGAATGTTACGTTATAACAGTAAGTATTATAAACTGCACTTCATTTCCTGTACTCATTTAAGTTCTCTTTAGCCCAATCCAGAGCCTCATAGAATTACGATAAAAAAAGACGAGAAAACTTTGAAATGTAGCTTCAAACCAGTTACACTGCCAGAAATTGATTCAAACAATATTGGATTCAAAATGATGCAAAAATTCGGTTGGACAGGTGGTGCTTTGGGTGTTAATAATAAAAGGACAGAGAATGCATTTGAGTAAGCAAAATGTTCACTGAATTTTTACGTTCAATAGCTATCCGAATATTTTATCTTAATTACACATCTTAGTGTTTTAGTAAGAAACAACCGACGAGGATTAGGGGACAATTCCGATCAACTAGATACGGAATATTTTAAAAAAATGTTGACACAATATATAAAATCCGACGACATAACAGACCTCACCTTCGAAGCTGGTTTCACAAAGGAAGAGAGAGCGACTTTGCACAAGTAAATCGACGCGAATTTAGTTATTCTGAAATAGATTTAATTTATTTATTATTTTCACGTACAGACTAGCAATGGAAGTTAATTTGAAGTCATCAAGCTATGGAAAATTCCCCAATCGCTATTTAGTTATTAGCAAGAAAAATATTCAGTCTAAGAAGATTCTTTATGAAGTACTAGTGAACAAAAATCCAATGTACATCAATAAATTCGACGTTACAGTTCCCATCTGCAAGGTTAATTTATATTAGAATATAAAATGTGTTAAATGTCTACTAACCGTGATGCTTTCAGTACGACGACTTTCCTGAGCACAAAGCCCTCCAGTAACAATTATGGTTTTGAATTCTTATATGTCAAAAATTTACATAATGTTTTTAACATTAAAGTGATATGTTTTAACGTAAGTCTTTTCTGTATCATCTTGAAATGAAATGGGTGAGAAAAAATGAAAATAAAATAGTAAAATTTACTCTTAGTTTTAATTTATACATACTATCTTGAAGTTCGAAGAGGATATTGATTTTAATAGCATGCAAATGTAGAATATTTTGTTTCAAAAGTGGATTTATGGACAGTAAATTTTTGATTTCTCGCATCTTTAGAGTATTTTTCTTATAAAACAAGTGTTTGGATCAAACCTTCTCCAATTTTTTATTTTTGAACTGTGTCATGGAGTATATTGCTATAACCCATATTTCTAGATCACCTTAGTACAGTTTCATTTTGGTTAAAGAACATTTACACGTAATTCAAAGCTTGAAAGCTTGACTTGACTTAAAAACTTGGACTCGGCTAGGGAAGAAAGTAGTAAAAGATTTGTTAAATCTTAGTCAGGTATAATAGTCAAGATAAATAGGCATTGTTTAACATATATGCGATAAACATTTGCAAATTTACGTATCTCAATTCCTTTTAAATTTGGTACCTATACAATGTAAAATTTGTCATTGGACTTTGAATTATTAGAGGAATTTCGTTTGAGGAAAATCAATAAGGATTCAATACATTGTTGCTCTCTGCAGCCTATGCTGATTTAATTCAATACTAAGATGATTTTAATTAAAACGGATCATGATTTGAAAATTGACAAACGTGAAGTCGTCCAATAGCTACTGCTACTAGTTACAAAACAAATAATATGGAGAATTTCAATCTGTTTCGATTAAATTTAATGACCAGTTCGATTTTGATGTTATTGTTACCACAGAGCCAACCGAATGGTCATACAAATATTAGTAGCTACTGGTTGCTCGTTTCATATTACATTACTTGGCAAGCCAAGAGTAGGGTTTGGTGTGTATTAGAAATTGCGTAACAAACTGAAATTTATGCACATAGTGAATGTTTGCAACTCAAATAGATTTGAATGTTGGAAAGAGCACCGCAGGCCACTGCCCACAGTATTCTGTCCACATAAGGGCTTTGCACTTCGTTCAATTGTACGTTCGCAGGGAGATACAATCTTTATTTGATTGTGACTTTAAATGTTTTGTAAAACTGTTAACAGCAGCTTTAAAATGAATATTTTTAAAATCGGAGGGCATACAAGATATTGATAACGTACCCCACAACAAGATTGTTCATGATAGTTTGTTATAGAATATGAGGTTTTAAAACTTCATCAGGGTTTTTTCATCTTAAAGTAGTAATTTAACTAGATCTTTAAAACTCGTAATACATAACAAAGGAAAACTAAAATGGCGATGCTACATAATGTGACTAAGAGTAATAAAGGTCTTAAGTATCAGGATCGTATATTTTCACGGTTCTTTTTTCGTTTTATGAACGCTGACAGTGTTTGACGTTGTTGAGACATGCAATGTTGGGAAAGGAAATAACGTCATCAAAGCACTTTTATAAAAGAGTCTACTTCCGGTTAAATAACATTTAAGTTTTACATTTTTGTTACATGGTCATATTAATGGTGTACAGACACGCTTCTGTTTGGTTTGTATACTACAGAAATTATGCGTTTCATTATATTTTACACGATTACATAATGTTCCTCCTTACCATATCTTTCATAACATGAGTGTAAATTTTTAAGAACATTATTTATTGATGGAGAACTGACCATCCTATGAACACGAATCGGTCTTTGTCCTGGAGCGGAAAGTAGATTCAAAGCACCTAGATTACATCAGATCATAATGTGTATTTCTTCGCTAAAACAATCATAACTAATGTGTTGAGTTTGTAGCATTCTAGCAGTATTCCCTGCTAAATGTTAATGTTAGTATTACACGTTGCAGTTTAATAGCATTCACTACAAGGAAATTTCTAGAAATTTGTCAAAATTGTCATTTCTACAATACACCGGACCGGATACCTCTTTGTTGTATAATTTAGCTATACAGATTACATGGATTTGAGAATCTATGCTCTGGAGTATCAAAATTTTTCTCATCAATGTAATCATTACACAAATCAGGTTTGTGAAAACAAAACCTTTATGAATTAATAATAAAACGGAATATCGTATACAAGCAATCACTGAGGATAGTAAGCGTACATTTTAATTGTGTACACGCAAACAGGACGATATGAAGGCTTTGCCAGATATCAAGTTACCACCAACAAAATTCGAGCTTATCATGACACCATGTGATTATGAAATTTTATTGCGTTTTGTGCGGTAACTTGCTGCATTTAGCATGCAGTTAGCACATACTAGCAAGGATAGTGATTTTAAGTAAATTATTTAAATCGAAGCCAGTGCATGCTTAACATGCTCCACATCACATATGCCATAAGGCAGTGTCCTACATGTTAGTTCTATTGTAACCATCAACGCTTTACGTATTTTGAGATTTTTTAACCTCACAAACTTTTGAAACAGAGGCTAAGCTAAGAAAACCCTTCAAAGGCTTCCCTTTAGTCAACTTTTTCAAAATAACATGCTTGAAATTCTACTGCACTTTAAGTGCATACATATTTGAAGTCTATTTCGTTCACAGTTTCATGCACTTCTTGATGAAGCCGAATGCATATAAAATAACTTTGAGGAACAATTTTATAAACAAACTCGAGCTTCTGCTTGAGAATTTTCACTGCAAAAATTATAGCATACTTTAACTTTCGTCCTTGTGGTGAGAACTTGTTCAAAGGAATAGCACTGAAAAAATGGAGTTTATCCACACATTCATAATGCAAGTACACCTCAGCCTCTAAAGCCCAACTCTGTTAGAAAAATTGCGCTTATTTAGGACTTGTGTTACGAAGAGGCCAGTTCAGGCTTACTTCATACACATGACATGACATCTTTCGTTAACCATATGTATCTTGAAAAACGTATGTCGGTTGCCATGTTCTGGCCCTAATTTTTCGTTTACATTTCGTTACAAGCCATTGATAGAAGTAGCTTCGGAAGAGTACATCCCTGTATCAACTTCAACTAATTGGATACTTTAACTTTATTTAACTTTTTTTATTACTTCTTCAAACAGCCCAAGAGTTTCCAAAAGTGGGAAGTTCTGTGTCCTAGAAAGCATCATTCTTCATATCTCATCCTCGTTCTTATCCTTATCCATTTAACTGGGCTACATTCATGCCACGAACTTGGCAATTCATTCACAAATGAAAGTGAAATATTTTTATGGAGCATTTCAAAATGTTCGTCCTTTAGAATGTTGCGGGTTTTAACATAGCTGCCGAGATATACGTAGAAAATGACTGAATTTGTAAAACATGAACGTTTGTTTAAATTCGCTCTAATTAGCTGAATAAACTGTAAGTTTTGTCGTTTGAAGGTTAGAGAGGCTATTAGCGACGCTTCTTTAGATTCTTGTGTAGAAGAAAATTTTAAAAATCTACAAATTACGCTATCACTAAATATTATTCACGGATACGAATGTTTGAAGTTTGAGTTTGAAATGCAACATCAAACACTTAAATATTTAAACTTTCATTTAATTGGTGTATTTAATAAAGCATACGAAAAGATTTATCCTATTGATTTAAGGCAGATTTTGTCATACAGCTGCGTTGTTATATAAATTCGTAAGTAATCATGTTTCACAATTCCTTCTCTTCCATAAAGCATCAATGTGATCATGAGGTATTGAAAACATCTCTGAAGATAAATTCTATTCTAACTATAGAACAGGATACAGATTATGAAATTTGTTATATAAAATGATTAAAATATTATAACAAACATACATATTATCTAATTGAAGTGATGAAGATAACACATTACGTAATACATTTGCTTGTCTAGCTCCGAATTTTACCTGTAATACGTAAAATCGCATTAAGGAGTTTAAAGTGCACTGACATAATACTACATGCATGCAGACATTGATATCCACCGTTAATGATATTTTCCATCATTGAAACTTTACCTTCATCCGAATATTCTGTGTGTCCGTGAAAATATAAAATTTTGATGGAAATATAATTTTCACACTAAACTCTGTTCATGTATGAGTTAAATTTTCAGTTATGCTGTATTTGATAGTTCCCTTGTGGACTATTCTATATAACAGTTTTTGATATACGATCCTGAGGGTCGGTGTTCTAACAGTGTTGGCATTTAGAAGTAATGAAATTATGAAACTGCACTTCTACTCACATCTTTACACTCACGTTACCTTTACCTTCACCTTTTATAGCTCGGTCAGTTCTATGGATATGTAGTTTTTGTTTTTCGTAAAATTTCAATTACACAAAAGGTTTCGGTTTTAGCAAATAAATTAAATACGTAATTGCTTTTCAAAATGAACGATTGTTTGAGTTTGAAATTCATGTGTATCTCAATGTACGGGTTTTAGGTACATCATGTCGAGAAAATAACAAGAGATTATAGTTGATCTTTGGCGCCATCTATTCCAGTGATGACAATAGTATTTTGGATTTTATGTTGTAAATTCATTTTAATCTTGAATTGTTTTCTCAGAATGTAGTTGCACAGTAAAGGGTTTATACGAAGTATGACCAAATTTTTAAACAAACGACTTGTCATTCGAAATTGTTGTCTTAATTTAATATTGGTATTTGTGATTCTGAGCAAACAACCCTAATTTATATATCCCACTTGAACTCAAAATAAAGTAGGTACATGTTATTCGTTTTGATTACACATTATCTAAATATTTCTTGAATTCAATTTGCAAGGTAAGATATTTCAATAAAAAATTATTCCACTTGTTGGTTTTGATATCATATGCACATATTGAAATCTTGATTTTATACACATTTATTAAATTCTGATGAACATGTAGCGTTTACCATGCAAGTTATTCGTTGTTCCTGTTAATGCAAATATTTGTGACCTTAATTAATATTCAGATCGCTAAAGTCGACAAAGTCAAACAGATAAAATGAAATCATTAAAATTACAACATCGAATAGAAACTTTCAGCACGGAAAGACAATTTTCGGGGACACGGTTAACCGTGGCTAATATTTGATGAAAATCCTTTTCACCTATTCCACAAAGTCAACATTTACTCATACATTTACGTTCATTTCAATTCAAACCACATGCTACATGACAAAACTTTAAGATTGTCTTCGTTCATATTGGAATAACAACGAGGGTCCTTTTACTTCCTCAGTCATATAAGATAGATTTATTGAATTATTTCTTATCCGTTAACAATGTTAATCAGTGTGGGGCACATAGCTTACAAGTACAATTAAAACGATAAGGATAAAGCTTAATATAAACGTGAATTGAGCATGACATAACCACACAGCCTTATAAAGGACTAATTAAAAGGAAAAACTCAAAAACTGAAACTGAAATTTTTGTATCTGTTTTTGTTTGGTGCGTATAATTTCAGAACTTCGACTAACCACTTGGGTGTGTTGAAATGTTTGTATACCGTATCCTAAAATCAGATGCTATACTAGCAAAAATACAATGACAAAGATGGAAATAATTATAATAATTGATTGTCGCTGAAAAGATTTTCTACCTTCAAAGATGCCTTTATATTGGTTAATTAGTCCGTGAGTGAAATTCGTAACAATGGAAATTGAAACGTGAATTGAATTCATGGTATTTTGTGTAAAATCTATGTGGTTATACCACTTATAATGAAACAAAATAATCTTTCAACCAACAAGTGTAAAAAACGGTTTGTAAAATCATAAAACTTATTCTTAAAATTGTTAATGTTTTCTTACATCTGGCAATAATGCGAAATGATGTTTCAAATTTAACATACATCGCATCATAACTTTGTTCATCACTTAAAGTAAAGTTAAAGTTATCAAATTTTATTAATTAATGAGGATAGTAGAAATGTTGCTAATGATAGTTTTATAACCGTGATCAAATATGATTCATCGTAATCTATTAATCAGCAGAAAGGTGCGATAAACGTCTTACTTGTCAAAATTCTTAAATTTTTGTGTATCCTTCAGTGATGATAGGGACAAAATGTTCTTCGAAAATTTTTTTCAGTTTCAACCAAAGTCAAACAGTCTGTATTTGTATGTTAAACTTAAAAAATTCCTTAAAACTTTTAAACTTCGAAAATGCAAAGCATTCGAACTTCATTCCTACAGACAGATAACAAACATAAAAATTTCGAAAGATGAATACCATCATATCATTTTAGCACACTCGTTTGCTATTTATAAAGTTTTAGAGTTTTACATCCTGACATTAATCTATATTGAAAAACTTCTACAAGTTTTGTTCCTTCGAAATTCTGAAATTCAGAAATTCAGAAATTCCGAAATTTCTTCTTATGTGACGTTGATAGGAGACGTGTAGCACAAGGAAAGATATGTGTAGGAAGCAGCCTTAAGCAAAAGATATCAGGGTTTGCACCTACTCAATTTAAATATGTCCTTTTCTTTGAGGATCAATAGATATTATATATCTATTCACATGCATAGAATGTTGAAATCCACTTGTGCATACAGCTACGTGCATACAGGGAATAATATTCTAGTTTTAGTTTTGTTCAATTTGCATATATTCAATGTAGTTTATCACTTGATATTCGATGTTCTGATTCTTATGTTGTAGCTATAAAATACACACCGCATCTGTGGGTATATCAAGGATTAGAGTTTTGGATATGTTAGTTGGTGGTAAACATCATTGTATATAGTGTTTCTTTCAATGTTCTAAGGACATTTTCATATTTTCGGTCTAGATACTACCGCATCGATAAGGACAAGGAAGTTTCTATAAAATTGATAATATCCGTTCATGGTTTGAGAACATGTTAATGAGGAATTACGGAACGACATACGGGAGATGGAAAATTTAGTTTTAGTTAGAATTTAAGATTAAATAACGATCGAATATAGGACTGAGATTTCAAAATACTTAAGCAACGATAAACTTTATAGGATCCCAAACATCGATAAGTGATTTTACTTGTATACAAGGTTACCACAAAAACTTTCAATGCAGTATATATACCTTTCTACTTAAAAACTATTCAGTTGAAGTGAAAGGGTTCCCATTTGTAGTTGATTTTCAGATAAATACTTCTTTTGGTTGTTGTTACTTTTTAGTTCTCAACAACAAGTATCGTCCTGAACCAGTTTAAACTCCTCACTTTAACTCTTCACTTATCCATTGGATAACCTAAACAAATACTTGCGCTTTTGTACGATACAAGATATTTTGATTCCCTTTTTTCTGTGAAACTTCCCAGAATCGTTACAAAATCTTCCTCCATTCTGTGAAGCAAATTAAAATAAGGTAGAGGAATCAAATGAGCTGAAAAAGTTTCGTATAATATTTTTTCACTTTTTCCTGGCTTTGGAAAGTTTTCTAATTTCCAAGTTTAACATACGACTGCATTATACAAAGGATAGTTGTTAACAATACTATTGCTACAGTCCCATGAGTTTGGGTTATTAGTTTCCATTTCTAGTGGCTATATAGGCAGTCCGAACTGGAAGGAAAACACATTCGAAGCGATTTCCGGATTTTCACTGACCATCCAGAGTTTGTTGATCTCTATATCATGCTTTTCATGGTATGTTAGCAAATAGAAAACCATATACAATGGGATTGGTATGTTTGTATGGAACTTGTATTACTAAAAACTTGATTAAATTTGTTCGTTCGTTTGTACTGAAGAAAGTTATAGTCATAGTTTATTAATTGACTATATTAGTATTTGAATGAAGTTGTAAAAAATAAGGGCAATTTCTTTTTACTTGATACAGCATTCTTATCTTCAACTTTTTTTTTGTAAAATCGGCAGGTTAATATTTCTTCCAGAAACTTTGAAATACTCAAGTTTGTATCGTTGTATCAGTTATTTATCTTGCATTCGTGTATTGTATTCATTTCTATCTTACTACAAAATAAGTATCCAATTTCTGCATATGAAGATATTCCAGGTGTGAATAGAAGTCCTAATTTCATTAATAATTCAAAATTGTTTTCTTACTTAGAGCTGACAAATACATATATGATCAATAGACGAAACATAGAGTTAGTTAACAAGGATGCACTAAGCGCTATGAAGCTACTTGTAATGAGACTTGGTATGAAAGTATGGTTCACAACTTTAGTTTTCTTACTAATCTCATTTACATTTGAAATTTTCTTGTATTCAAACTTGAGGTACACTTGTGCAAAGCTAAACAGATGTGCATTCTGTGATTCAACTTTATGTGCAATGATTGGCATTCGTTGAACATTAAGTTGTTAAATATTACAGTGCAGTAGTATCTCTTACCTCGAACATTCACAAGTTCATCAGGATTTTGAAAGACGGCATATGTGTCCTCATGGAGCTTTTATTAACCAAGCTGCTGAAACTTTAGTGGCACAATCGTCACAAAACTTTAGAACCACTTCATTAACATACTCCCAAAATGTGTACTGCAAAGTTGTTATTGCTGTACATTGCTTTGCAAAGTATTCCTTTTTCAGAAAAGTTATGAATAGTGCTACCCGGATAATGAAAACACTTTAACAAGCGAAACATGTTTGCCCACCTTGTGAGAATAAAACTTTGGTAATCAGAACACATGTGTCTTTTAAAGTTAGGTCTTAAATTTCAGATGTGATCATTATGATCCTGTTGTACGGAATCAACCCCAATCCTCAAACCATTCGTATGACTCCATGTCACAATTCAACATTTTTAATTGATAAAAGAGAAACGAAATTCAACAATGTTTGGACATATTATATTCTTTAAAACAACCTTAATCTACTTTCACCGTCGAAAAGGTACATCTGACAGGACTTTCATTCATGAATGTCCTTTTTCTTTTAAAGTCAAAACAAAGTATAAAGTATCATCTGAATGGCTAAAGGCAAGGGCAAAACTTTCAGTTAAACTTCTACACAACGAGAATTTTTTACTTTGATTGATTTTGAAAGAGACAAATTGAAAAATAACAATCTTCCCTTCAGTCCTAAGAAAATTCTTGGAAATGAATATATTCCTCATTGTTGATGTAAAATTTTGTGGTAAAATTTTTCCATTTTTATGTCAAAAACATGAATGTGATGAATTATAGAATTTAGTAGATATATAGGTTTAGTACATAACTTGCTTTTATCCTGACAGAATTAAGAATATTTCCTTGAGTGTCTCTTGAAATGTGACCTTGTCCTAAAAAATCGTTAAGTGTTCTTTAAAAAATTTTACAATTGTAGGAATTTAAAGGAACACGATTATCATATAAGAATACCTACTCCCGAATAAAGTAAAACTGATTAGTTATGACAGTTTTGGTTTTGGAATGATCTCTCATATTCGTACATGTAGCATACACGGTTTGCTCTGTAAATCTACACCTTATTGAATATCTTTTAATGTATAACCATAAGAGAAAGACTTTAATGAATGCACTGAGGTCGGTGCTGTTTATCTTTAATGGAGTACATGTAAATTAGAGCCAAACGAACTGTAATTAACAGAATGTTTTCATTAATAAAGCTATAATAATATAATATCCTTCAAAATCTAGTTCTATTAAAGACAATCTTACCATATAAATGCTCAAAGCTCTATTATTCAAAACCACCTCAAGCATCACAATGACAAGCGTTTATGTTGTGTAGGTATCTCTACAATAACCATTTATCTTCCATTATATACCTATTAAATCTATTTATTCAACGAGTTTTGTTGCACTGAATGATTGAACACTTCGAAAATCAATTATTCACATGTTTGAGTAACTTACGATGACAATGCATGAATACGCAAAGTCTATTAGATATCCTTGGATCCATGGAGTTGCAAGCAATCCAGGAATCCTTCATCAACACTTAAGCCTTCTACCCTAAGTTACAAATGTTGTTTTCATGTAACACTTTGGTTTATTGGTTATTGCCTTTGGCATCATGGAATCATGGATAAACAGCAATTCATGGATTCTTTACAGGAAGGAAATTGAGGAATAAATGGAGTATTTATGAGAGAATTTGTGCTATTAATGAAATTTAATCCTTATAATTTAACTCGTATTTATAAATTTGCACTAAAAATTTTGTATTATAAATTTGTTGTGGTCAATTATGGAATTTCTTCTATTCGCAAAACACCATGTGAATAATAAAGTACCTACTACCGATTGAAATATTTTAAAAGAAAGCTAATATCCATCTGGTATCGTAATCCAATACCACCACGAGTAACAGCACCATAAATTAACACGATATTATATGATCCAATTAAAAAACGCAATAAAAACTAAACTAAATTTAATACTTTTCGTATGTAAAAAAGTGAAAAGTTATAAGCTCAAAAGGTGACTGTAACCGAATTAAGGATTGCATGACACTTTGATGGAGTCCTTCGACCCGTAACAACGTGGATTTATGGCGACAATAATGAAACTATTTTCTTTAACTGATGTTGCGTGACATTTAATGCACTACCTGCTGTATTTACTGATAAAAATGCAATGTTATGTTTATGCAAGTATCGTTTCATGTTTAACGAAGTTTTTCAACTACATGCTAAAGGAATTAAAACAATACTGTATGCTTTAGCTTTAGAATGAGCTGCATGCTAGAGTTAGTATTTAATTTTAGCTTGTTTGAAAATAGCGTCATTTTAAATCGAAACGTTTCATAGCTTACATTTATTAAAACTATATAATTTTTTCAACTTGTATTAAATGAGCTTGTTAAATGAAATGTATAACGTGTAACTGTGACATTCGAAAGTAAATTGAAATAAACTAGAAATAATTAAATCATGTTATATACGATGCAAAATACAATTTGTCGTTCCTTTTCAAACATAACTCAAACCCGTTTTAATTGTATTTATACTATGTAGGTAAAAGGACAAATGAATATCGTTTATGGATCAAGGCTGCTTGTAAATGTAAGACAATTTGTAAGTAAATACATAAAGTAGTATCGCATTAATTTGTATTTCTTTAAATATTGCTTTAACATATGTTATGAAAATATTTGTTAGTTTATTCAAAATAAGTTGCTACAGATTGTTTTAATTTGGAAATATATTTTAAACCATATGCGGAATATTTTTACTATATTTATTTTATTTATGCATGTATATACAATTTAAAAATGCTTTTGTTTTTGTTTGAAAGTATAGCTATTTTAATTTGCACTCTCTTGGGAAAATTTTTTCAACGTGATGATATTGTTTTTCCCAATCAACATGATAAACGTCAGAACATGTTTTTGTAGTTGATGTATTAAATTTTTTACTTCTTTCATAATTACACTTTCCGATGAATGTGAATAATTTGAATTCCATCGGGATGATTTAATGCATAAAACTGTATCAAAAAGCGCAATACAAAAATAACAAAAATTAGTTGATATTTTTTGTGTATAGCATTGGGCGTGCATAATAACAAGCTGCATTTCATTTCGCTGGAATTTTTGGCTGTAGGTACTATGCCGAGTGTGACAGTTTGGAGACATATAACAAAATAAAATATTTGAAAAAGGTTGGAACAAACGTCAGGTATTCTAAGTTTTTGTAAAACACCCATATACCCATATTGACAGCCGTTGTATAAACCGCTCTGTTTCAAGTTTAACTTTAACAAAATAATTAAAGAGGTGTACATATCATTTTAGATTTTGGGAAAAACTTAAACAAGTATTCTAAATCATTGCATGTCCTGGCTGGGCAGAACGTAAATCAGTATTGAGTTCATTTTATTTCATAACGCGCTTCCTGGTCTACAAATTACAGAGCAATAAATTTATTTTCAAGGAAACTGTCAAAAAGAAACAGAGGAAGACTTTTAAGCTCAATTTTAAATCATTAATTCAAAAGAATCGTGCTCATTGCAAAATAATTTCACAATAAACTTCTTTGAAGTCTTATAATAGAATTCGAATAGCTTAACATGGGAAAAGCTGCAAAGAAAGCATAAAAAATTTTCCTTTTTTTCGAGAAGAAAGTTGGACAGCAAAACGAACAATTTCGTTAAGAACGTTTATATGTGTATATACTCGTATATTATATTATATTATCAAAGGCCGCTATGGCAGCCGGTAAATTTATTTTCAACAGCAATAACTCACGAAAATTTTTTGAAAAATCTCCCTTTTTTGTTAAAAAACTTTCCCAAGAATATTTATGGATTTCATAATATTTAAAGTATGATAGACTCATATAAATTAAAGTAGCTAATCCAATTATTGATCAATGCTTATGGTTTTTTAGTTTCTGACACAACTTCATATTCATTCAACTCTAGTAGCGTATTAAAAAGAAGTCTTAAGTAAAGGTTATCCTACAAAATATTTTGATAAATGGTTGTTCAATTTGTTTTGACAACACACTTTTAATGTTTTAATATGAGTAAGTTTTTGTTCAGTTCACATTCTCCTGAAATTTTTAGCGGAATGAGGGCGAGAAAGGTAGAACTTAAGCCGAGAACTTTTAGAAGCAGCACGTTTCGTCATGTAGATTTTGATAAACTTTAAAAAACAGCTTCTGGTTATAAAGGAGGACGTGATTATCTTACCTTATTCGTTGTACAAAATAAGTAATTCGTTGAATAAGGTTAATGCTCAAAATAAATATTAACATGATTTTAATGGTGTTATAATAAATATCAAAGTTGAATTAGCATCTATTTCTTTTTAAATATTTAACAGTTATCCAATTTAAGACTTAAAATACATACAAGTGTACAATCAAAATCAAAATTTCATGTTCATTGCGGTGCATGATTAGGTTGAAAAGTTTTGGACAACAAAATTTCAAATTTAGGCATGATTCTTGTACCTTGCTCAAAGTACATACAAGTAATTTTAAATGTATGTTTGTTCATGAGGACTCATTTACTAGAATGGTAGTGTACACCACAACACAGTGCTATACAACATGAGGTCGTAATGGGATCAAAGCAAGTGTTATTCCTAGTCAACCGTGAAGTTCATGTTTGTTCATCAACAGGCACGTAAATGGAATTGCATAGAATGTAGTTGTTTTGTCGACAGGATGTCAATGTTGGATCCTCTGGAGCAATGAAATTAATCATAGAAGGACACCACTGTACTTTGTAAGAGTGTTAGTCCTTACGAGCCACTATGCATACATTGTTGGGTATTGTTGGATATGTAAACATGATGAAAAAAATTTGGTAGAGCAATTTAATGATACCCAGCTTAGGTACAATATACTCTGTGGTGATAATCCTTACTTTTTATCATTTAATACACACATAGTTTTGTACCAACGTTCATCATTCTTTGAACAGATCCAGGGGTCTATTGAAATTTCAATCAAACAGTGACTCGAACACAATATCCTGTGAATAGAATTTGAAAGGATTCGAACATCGTAATTCATTTGGACAGGAAAATCGCTACAGAATTGAAAAATGTATTTAAGGACCTGTTGAAAAGTGTTAAACAGAAAAATTTTTGCTTCGTTGTTTCACCTGTTGGACTAATATCAGATCAGGAGATTAATTGATATTGAGCAAACAGGGCTCATTGTCAGTTTGTTGAAAAACTTGTTTGATAAATTGTCTTGTAATTTAGTCATTTCCCATGGGTTTTATAAGATTATCAAGTTTTTCAAAATGCAATATTGCGTGCCACTTTTGTATCGTTTATGCTTATACTCCTTTTCATACAACACATCACATTTCATGTATTAGTATGATTTCAGATACAAATGGTGGAAAATAACACATTTCCCCTATCAATTTCATGTCAAGAAGTTTTCAGATTTCTTTGAGGATTTCTGAGTTCGTTTTATTTCATTTCAACCCTTGTTTTTAACATCAATATCCATTCCATCCTTTTACATTTCCGCTCACGTATTGACAGAACAATTGGTTAATCTATTGAAAATATTAATTTAAAATTCACTTTCAGTATTCATCTTTGGTAAACCCGGGTTCGTATGACCTCTGAAGTTAACTGAAAAAGTTTTGATTGAATCATATTTCTGTAATTGATAGCATTTGTGAGAGGCTAGAAAGTTACATCAAAGAATATTAACTTAACAATAGCTTGTAATAACCTTAGTTGGTTTTAACTTGAGAGTGGTTTATATCTTTGGTAGAGTGATGTAATACATTCATTAAAAACAATGTTAACCATATATGTATGTACCTACATATAAAAGACTCTTTGGTGAAAATCAAATGTCTACTTCTTTGTAGAGCTGCTTTGGCTTCAAGCATTTAAACCTTTTCTTAATGAAAAGGTATTTCTTCGTATAAACCTTTGGCGTTACATGTTCATAATGTTTCTTGATTTTCCATGAATCAAAACTATACGATCAATATTCCTTTCAACAAACTTTTGATTAAATTAAATTTTCTCAAACTTAGGTTTCTCATTGGAACTATGCACCACACAATGTATTGTATAGACTGCAAAACCCTTTTACAAGAATATATTGAATGCTTCCTTAGTGCAAGTCATAGACTTCTTCAACTAAATTTAAAGTCTACCTACATTAATGAACTAGTTTTCTTTTAAGACATTGTAGTTGGTTAAACTATTGTAATATTAATCATTGCTCAGTGGCTAGGTGAATATTGGAGGATTTTTGAAACTACGAATTTCAAGACTTTTGTATTATAAAAATGGCTTATAAATAAGAAAAACCTGCAGTGACTCTTAACCCAATTTGATTGATTCAAACTTGCCAAAGACTGCAAAGTTCTCATTCTCCAATTATGTTAACTACAAGTAATTGAAGATTTAACTTCATAAGAACTTTTTAAATCCCTTTATCATCTAGCTTATCCTCTGAAATGTTAACCAATTTAAAATGAGAACTGCATTCAACCCACGTTAAATGCATTTTAACTGCAACTTCCGCAGTGCTTTTGATTTTGATAGAATTTTGAACAGAATCCCGTCTGACTTTCTGAATTTCGCTGTCATTTTGAATTTCACCACAACATTTTTATGTACTATACCTTTGTGAACAAGTTTTCAAATAGATTCTCCACTCCCGGTAAGTCTCGTAAAAATTTCATGTTTCCTTTTAATTGAAAATGAATTATAATAAGATTGCGGTGGAAAAACCTATAAACAGCGTAAGTTGTAAGCTTTTCATTTATCTGAAAGTTTAACAACAAAAAAGGAGTAATTTGAAAACTTGTTTGACTGGGAAAAGTAAAGATTTTTGGATGTTTTTATTCATTTTCTTGCATTTTCGCAGATTTCTCTTGGAAAATAAAATAAAATAAAATATTTATCCTGAGTTAGTTTGTTGGTTTCTACTGTAGCCATATGATATGTTGTAGTTATATCCAATTCTAGAAGATACTCTTAGCCAGACAAAAAAGGACTGCAGTCTGTAGTAGTCAGTCAGTGTTTTCGTTTGCTATGGGTAGAATGTTTGGCTGAAATAAATGCGAAGCCATTATTTCTGTGGGTAATTTCACTTTGGGTTTTAGCCCGACATATGTTTCATCGTTCTAAGGGTATGTATACATGTGAAGGGATCAAACATATATGTGTATGGATATTTGTATGAAATTACAACATGTAAGGGATGTTAAGACAAATAATTTCTTGCTAACATTTAACGAACGTACATGGAGTGGAAAAACCTTAGAATAGAGTTGAATTAACTGGAAAATCATAGATTTGGATCAAGCTGAAAAGGAACTTCCATATCCCATAGTTTAAGAGATTTATGCAAAGTTTCGGTTTGTTTAGTTGTTAGCTAGAACATTAGGGATAAGATCAGTTCATATCCTGTGAGTAGAAAATTTTCAGGGTTAAGAACGTGAATTTTTCCGTGTTAACTATTTTCTCAAAGATTTTATTCCTTAAGAGTTATGTGGTTTTATCATGAAACTGTACCTGTAAATGAGCTCTTATGCTTGTTACTAAATGAAACGAGTTTAATATATGTTCGTTTTTATCTATGACAACACTTGAAACATTGTAAAATTGAACTGTATAGAAGAATTTTAGCTCTGAAAACTTCGCATATAACCTTACACGTGGATTTCCTTTACGTGAAAAGTTTTACAAGTAAATTATCTTGGACTACGCTACAGACATTTTTTGGATGTTGAAAATAGTTTCGAATTCAAGCTGTTCCTTGTGAATATCAAGATGTTTGGAAAGTTGTGGCAAATTATGGGAGTATGTAATATCTCCATCGAGTTGATTGGTGTAAGACTACTTTACAGAGTGATACTAACTGATAATACTTAAATTCTGCGTAGACTTGCCTAGTGAATATTTCACTGATTTTTATAACTGCTCAAGCGATATCATTATCACAATGGTTTTTTCCAATATATCTCGAAGCTATTGGTCTTATAAATTCACTGCAGCATAGACAGCTTTTATATTGTATTCAATATTTCATAAGGTGGCTCATGTTCACGTGAACCTTTGGAAAGGTGAGACTATTGCACATATCATATCATCGAAGCGATTGATATATTTCCTTTTAAAGAACTTTGAAAAAAAGAATCCTTTGTGAATAAAAATGTTGCATCATCTTTGAAGAAAGAAACGTGTCATATGAAGGGTTGAATATTTTTAAATTTCAAACGTTTGCTATTTTCTTTCAACGGGCTTACATAACAGTCGAAAATAGTATGAGGTGCAAATCAATTTCATGTGATACTCACACTACCACAAAAGGTTTATTTGATTTTTGTCCTTTAAGGAATATTATTTTGAAATTTTAATGCTCGACGAGAAGAACTCATGAATTATTTTCATGTTAGTAGGTACGAGAAATGGTTACTGCTTTCATCTTAATTTTACACTGCGAGACATTGTCAAAGGCAAAATATAATAAATTTGAATATGATAAGTTCAAAACGTTACCCTTTTGATATTTGAGTTTGGATTTAAGAAAACTAAAAATTCTTAAAGCACTGAGCAGGTTAAATATCATTTGTACAGTACAGTTGATTTTAGTAGCAGTTTTCGGTACACAACGACTGTACTTTATTTAGAAACAAACAAAACGTAAATTTATTCACTCAGAATCCAAACCACTATATGGAGTATCATCACTTAAAACCTCTTGCGATCCATATCCACAAAATATTGCTAAAAAAGTCTAGTGTGAATTTCTAAAAACGCGAATTTTAATTGCCTCTATTCTGTCTGGAATGGAGTCGGATATCGAATGGAGTTCACATTCAAACGTAAACAACACTCTATTTTGAAGTTTACAAAATTAGCCCGTAGCATAAGCCACATGAATACGTAAAAACCAGTTAAAGTATGAATATTTGATATCCTCTCCGATGTGGAGGCTTATACATTTTTTAGACCCACATTCCAGCTACTGTAAATCCGTTTTTAGTACAAGACATTCTCATTGTTTGCATTTTAATATCCATTGCATTTTATTACTGCAGTCAGACACAGACATGTTGTAATATTCGTGCACTATAAATTTACACATACGTTCTAATAGGATATTCAGAATCACCATGCAAGTTTAGTAAAATCTGGCATACAATATTCCAATCTTTTTGTAGCAACTGATCAAAATGATTAATCCCATTCAAGTGAAGAAGAGATGTTATTTCTTCATGTTAAATTTTATTTTGCAAAATAAATACGACCAGTATCTTAAGAATAGCTTAAGACGAGGAGCAAGTTGCCTTAAGTTCCTTTATCACTTTTATCTGCAATCCTGTATCTTCAAGGTATATTAATCATGGTGTACACGGCAAATGGTTTTCCGCGATTGTTATCAATGGATCCGACATGTGATTTGTAGTTATATAGCACCTAAATAGATGTTCAATTTCTTACATCAGTTGGTGATGTTTCGATGGTGGTATACAGGACATGTATATTACTTGAAGAGATGTACCCTTGAAAGTGTTTCCAAGCTAAAGTTTTTGAATCTGCTGTAGAATTGTTAGGTTGGATATTATAATTTTAACATGATTCAGATATAAAAAGATATTTTGAAAATTTCGGATTCAACGGAACACGTCACGCTTTTGACTTTCCGGATAATTTCATTTGAAAACAAAACCTAAGAAAGGCACTTACCTGGAATTTAAATTCGTGCTATCAAACCTGTGTTGAAACAGTCTCCTTCTCAACGTCATTGAGAATGAAGTTTATTGAGCTTGAAGTACCTTTTCCTTTGTCAGGTCAACCTTGGCAACAGCCTACAATGAGAGTTCTTTCTCTATTCAAAAGGATTCCCTGTTTCGGAATATCCTTGATTTGAGTCACGATGAAACTAGGTTTCGAGCTAGTTGGAATTAAAAGCAAGACAAGCAGGAAACGATGAGTATTCTGAGAAGCAAAAACCCGACAAGCCTTGAACTTATTTGAACACTACACAACCCACTTTTTAGTTCGGAAAACAAACAAAAATAGAGTGCGAAAAGCTCATCAGACTGAAGTTTTCTTTCATGGAAAATTTTTTACCTCTCACATTTCAAGGCATACCTACTTTCAAGCTACGGGCAATGCAACAATGTTTTTGAAATGTATTAAAAGGAATAAATTCTTATGTACGGAAAGGATTTTCAAGGATTTTTCTTCTGCCGACTTTTGTGTACAACGACATGTTTTTTTATCTCGTCCTTTTGATGAAATAATAAATTCAAGGATTTGAAGTTCGTTTTAAATAAAAATTGAATTCTTATGATCACTGCTATGATCTTTTAAGAAAGTGACACTTATTATCTATACGCAGAGCCGCTTATTTTTATGTGCACTGTTGTAGTTTTCTCTTGCATGGTATATTGGTAAATAAAGTTTGTCTTGAATAACGTTCACCTTTAATGTAGAGTATAGTATTATCGTTGTAATCTTAAAGTGTAAAACCACTTCTAGCAAAGAACTGTAGAAAACAATTACGATTTTCTTTCATTTTTTCCTTTGAATTCATTCGACTTTCATGATTTCTCTTGAGATTGTTATTCACAGAAAATTTTTCATTTCAACCACAAGTACACTCTTGTAACTTAATGAACTTCTATTTACTGTCGAATGATTCTTTCTGTTTACTTAAATTCAAATCGTTAAGGTCCATTCGTTTACAAAGGGACAACAATTTCCTGGTCTCTCTCTAGGTATTACCTTTTAAAATTGATTTATTATTTTTCGTTAACAAAATGAAATTTAATATTTATTTTATTTAAATGTTTTAATTATAATCTCAATGGAAGTTTTTTTGAGAACGTTTCTTGATTGCGTAAAGAAAATAATTATAATTAATGTGTGCTGTTTGAGTATGGTTATAATAGGTACCTACATGCAACTATTTGGAAATAAAACGTATAAGATATGAAACTGATATATCTTCTTGTCTAAGGTCAGCAAAACGTAATAAATTCAGTAAATTCGTACCTTTTCCTGCTTCAGCTAACCTTGCAAGTTACCAGCTATACCTGAGTAGAATTATTTATTGGATTTTTCGATGCGATGTACATAAGTGATACAGATGAAGGCTTGTTATACTTGTAGATTTAGTATCTCAATACATAAAATACAAAAAAATAATGATATTAATGAGCATTCTGGAGGTGTAAATTAATATTTCTTGATTAATAGTACAAGGATGAGTCGAATATCACTAGATACTAGTTTACTAAATAAATTTACTTTGTTGTCATTTTCTTACAAAGTTTTTGTATTCAATGCAATCTCGTCCAGTGATGAGAACTTTTATGAAATCATTTCATGAAACCTCACGAACAAAACTCAGTGCAGATAGTAAATTTCTGTTGCCAATAAAATTCGTTCAATTGAAAAGGCTAATAAAGGTGGCCAAAGAAATGTCGCATCTCAATCACATACATTCATACAAAAGATATAAGAAAAGATTACAGCCAGTCATGTTCATGCTACAATTGACGTTCATAGACGTATCTCGGAGAATCTGTAAAAGTCACAAGGCTAAGAGTAGTAGGTAATAATTAAAACCTTCCGACCAAATATATGACCAGACTAATATTAATCGATTTACAATACTAAATGTAGAAGGGACATAAGAATATCTGGCCAAAAAGGCCATCAGTTCAAATCAATTAAGTGACCATGATGTAATATTAGACCAATAAAATGGAATAAAATTCCAAGAAAAGGACACGTAAATGAATCATTCAAAATACCTGGAGAGTCATGTCGATAGATAAAAGTCAAAATATATCCTGAGAACGGCGGGTGGCAAACGTGAAAAGGACCAATTCAAGAAGGACAAAGGGATATTTATATTGAATGCCCAATTAAACGAAGTTTTCTAATTCAATCTGGACAGTTTCGTCCACGTTCGAAATGGAAACAAATGGCATTGTAGCGTAGAGTATAGATTCATCGTAATACATGGTATTGGTTGTATCGTTTCATATTGTTCAATGTTGATCTACATTAGCTATCTCTCTTGCGGCCTGTGTGTTATCCTTCGTCGATACGATTGTTTCTTACTGACAACGGGTAAACCGCAATGTGGGGATTTATTGACGATAGGAAGGAAATACACAGAATCGAGCTTATGCGGATATAAGCAAAAATGGACGGTAGTTTCGTAAAGAAAGGATACTATAAGTACCACTAGATTCTTTCTTCAACGTACACTTTTGTTTTCACATAACTCTATTCAACTTGATACTGTTACAGTACAGTGCAACCAGTCAAGCTCAAAGTTCACAATCAAAACTCGAGAACGACGTTTGGCTAAGATAGTGTTCGTTCTTGTTGTTGGAAATATGGAAAATAAATCGATTACCTTGGCCCCAACATCGATAAATAAATATCTACGTATAGCATTACAGTGGATATGCATGACACTGTAGGGATAACACAATCAAGATCTCTTACCTACAACAACCCATACATGTATGACGATATCTAGTCATTAGCTTTATACCCTGTCGTAAATTATTATAACTGCAATCCAAATAAAATGGCGATTCATCTTGCTAGCTGACATTGCGTTTAATTTTCCCTCAAGGAGCTTCCACGTTTTCGTTTTCTATATTCGATACTGGTCGCTTGTGGTACGGTTGGAACGATGATAGTAGGTACCTTTACTTTTATTACATCCTCACACAGTTTGCATTGCATTTTCACAAACATCTGAAGGTGTATTCAGGTTGTGTCAGTTTACAGAATTTTATTTTCATTTATCTGGTTTCCCTCCAGGGCAAATCCTGGTGCTACTTGTTTCTTTCACTGGTTGATACTTCATCGTCCAAAGGACAATTTTTTTTCAATTCATTGAACTTCGAGTAGAGGTTTCGACAAGTTTCAAGATTTATGATTTTAAACTCATGATTCTTATATCATCCTTAAAACTCTTACTCAAGATTTTATCACCTCACATCTCTACTTGATTCTTTATGTCTTTGAAGTGGCTCAATAAAGAACACAAAGTCTTAATTGAAATGAGTAAAACGAAAATTTCGTCATGTATTTCGTTTAAGGACTTTTTCAAGCTTTTCACGTTCATTTATATAATTAACCCCAGAAGGGTGCTTATAAAACCATAACTGGCGTTGCAAAATTCAGTCGTTTTGTGGTTTTCTATGTTTAATTCTAGGTTTATAAATATTAAAGGAAACGCAAAAGTTTCACACCCACAAGATATGATGGTCTTATCCTTTGAAGGAATAAATTACTTGAGAATCTACCAACACTTCCTGGCTACAAATTTTGTGTTTGAATTTTTGAAACTTGGTTAGAAAAATCGTGTGGTTTTTTGATATTTCTGTTGATTTTGCAAAGTTTTGGCAATAAAAATATTTTTTTATGGACATAAATCTTTATTCCCTACAGAAATATTAGATTTTCCTATTGTGATGGTTCCTCTCCTCTACTTGAATCAACTCTTAAAACTCTTTGTTGTTCCTGTTATAGAAAGAAAACCTATCATTTCGACACACAAAATCTATTTAAATTCGTATCCGGATTTTTAATGCTATCTTCCGTTGAGTGAAAATTTTTATGGCGTTTTCTGACTTCCGAACTTGACCTTTTATTTGGCATTGCAGCCAATCGTATCAGACGATATACAGCAGAAAATTCAGTAACGTTCAAATGAAACCCAAAAAGGCAACGATGAGAAAGGATATATTTGATTTAAGGATTATGTTAATGTTTAAAATAAAATTATTGGTTTAAGTATTGCGACTCTTCAAACCTATTTACAATCGTCGAGAACTGATTTTCCACGAAGAGATGGAGATACAAAGAGATTTTCACGTAACAGAATTTCAGGTAACATATGTAGATAACGCACTTCAAGTTGTCCTACTTCTGTTCAAGTACTGTATGCAATTCACTCACTCAAATCTGAAAAGTTAAGGGTCAGTACAAAGAATCATCAAATATTTGATCATTCGCATGAATGACAAATCTTAATCCTTTCCGTTTCCGTTTCGAAAAGCAAACTTTGATGAAAATAAACGAGCTTAAAAAACTACCAAAGTAGGAAGGCTAATTGACAATTGCAAGAACAACAACTACTCGAAAGAACTATATATCAATTTGCGTCCAACAAGTGATCGCAAAACAAGACCCTATGTTGTACTTTTAAATTTTTCAAGAGAATTCGTTTAAAAGGACACCAACATAAACAAAAATCCACTTTCCATTGAAGTAGAAAAAACAAACACTTCTGCCACTACAACTTAGCAATTGCTTGATACCAGTATCTTATATAATGTTTGCTGCTAAATTAAACGAAAACTTCAGACAAGCAAGGATTCGTGTAAATCATGGACACGTCACTCCAGACTCGTAAAACAGCTATTAAACGAGAAACAAATACATGCACAAAAAGTGATACAAAAAAGGTTGGTAAAGGAAACGGAAACAGAAAAACATTTAACAGAAAAAAAAAATTAAATGGGAACAAGAAAAAAATGAAATAGAGTAGCAAGTTCCTTATACAAGTTGCAAGTAACAAGTTAAAGTTATTAAAGCTTCAATGTTTGTTAACAACTTCACTTTAATGAGAAGTGTTAGTGCTTGTTTTCGACATAAAAGTTATTTACTTCGTTTTTAACGCAAGGACTTTATAAGGTTTTTCTTTGGCTTCGTATGGTTTTTTATATATCATAAGTTCAGTTAGTAACGTAAACATAGGTACTGGTTTATCGAACTGCAGGAGTTTATAAACTTTGTAGCTAAGCTGGCGAAAGTTAATGCACTACACCTGACTGGATGCATTCTCTTGGATGTATCCTCACAGGAAATTTGAAAATAATAATTCTGTGCCATGATAGAAACCGCTATCGTTAGGGATACATGCAAGAGAATACAGCGTATATAGTATATCTAGTTAAGTATGTATAACATTTAGCTTTTTCGATGAACTAAAATGTTATCGAGGAGATTTAAAAGATTTCGCTTTTGCCATGATAGAGCTTCCGGTTTTATTCAATAAATCTTTTCCAATAAATTTGGAGTAATCGGTTTCGCGATGCAGATTAATATCTTTCGTAAAGAATAAGTGCAATTTTATTAAACATAGCGGGTTTCAACAATATGAAACAAATTGATATATTTTAAATTCAAAAATAAATGTTACAATTCCTTCAAACTGAAAATTTCGAATTGGGATCATGTAAATATTTCAAGGTAATATTCATTGGGTTAGTGATTATTTACATGGGTACAGTCTTCTGAAGATCTAAGAACTTCTTATAAAAAAGTATATTATGAAACAGGACAAGTTGTTATTTATATAACCTCGAGTTAATAAGTCTTCGCAACCTTGCGTCTGGATTGTAATAATTTTGCACATGTCACCAAAACTCGTTTTAAGTTTTTTGAATAAAGTAACAAAATATGACATATTGATACTAGAATCGCTCTTATAAAAGCGTTTCAATTTCAAACCCTAAGTTTACCACAAGACAAAAAGACAAAATCCTTAAAAAGGATTCATTTGGGTTGAATGAGAAATTTCACTACTAGTCACAGAAAACGAGAAAATTTTCATAATGTCAGCAATTTTCATTTGGTAGTCCTTTTTTACTAGTTAGAGAGCAATCAACGTGGTCAGCTTCGAGTAGATTAACGATATTCTTATAGAAATACAGTATTCTAGCTATCTACAGTATCTAGCGAGTAGACGAACTTTATAATTTGATTTTAATTTATGTGAAACTATTTGCAGCAGAACAAATGGAAATAGTTTTGTGTCGCTTGTTTTATATTTTCGCACCGTTATTCTAAGGACATTCGAAACAGATCGATGTTCTGTGCAGAAGGATGAAGTTCCATTAATAATTAGAACGAAACAAATTTTAATGAAATTTTTGTTGTAAGTAATGCATGAAAAAAGTGGATAGTAATGAGGTGCAAAAATTACTGGTATTGGTTTTGTCTTAAATGAGGATGTGTCCATGAATTCTTCGTTAGTGGCCGGGAAACCAGTACTGAAATTTGGTATGTGTCTCTATTCACTATATACAAAATTATTTACATCATGTCACAATAACAGTCCCACAAATCACTTACTGCAATAAGAAACGTCTGAAATTTAATATTCTTATATGCAAAGCAATGGTACGTGTATGCAAAGTGCAATTTAATATGAGTTATCTATTTGCCCTGCAAAATATCTGCGGAATGAGATACTAATGAAAATGTAAATGCGTCGCTTATAAAGCTGAAATTTGTTTGTGTGGAATTTCATTTAAGACAAATATCTTCAACGATTCACAATAATTCTGTCGCCAAATGATGGAATAATTCAGGGCCACTAAGGTTAAATTACTTTTGAATTCTTGAATAAATGTAACGAGTATTTTACGTGTTAAGTACCTACCGCGTCAATAAAAGTTGAATCTTCATATATTTGCATGTGTATGTTCCTTCAATTACCGTGTCAATGACTTAAGTACACAGGCAGTAGTTGAATTGAATGCAAAGAAGGTGCTGATGCAGATAATTATGCAAACATTTGTTAGCCATCTCAAACAAGTCCTTCCATGAGAATGACATCATATCACTTTGAAATGCTATCAGTCTGAGAGCCTGCATCATGTTCTCCAGGTGAACTTCATTTATGTGCATAAACAATCCGTTGTTATTTCTTGAAAGGACATAATGTACGCTTTCATTAAGAGTGGAATTCCCTTGGACTGTCCAACTGCAGACGAGTATCCTTTAAAATTCTGTATGTTACTTGTCAAATTTGCGAGATGCTATATTCAATTGATAAATTGCTCTGTTATTGTGTGGACTGAACGTGCTTTGTTTTTCACGGACTGGTGCCTAGATTGAGGATACGAGCTAGGTTATAAGCTCGAATGGGATTCAGATTCAACAATGCCGTGGAGATGTGAGGACACCCAACGTAGCATGTGAAATACATTGAATGCCTAGACATTGGTAGCACCTGGAAGGTATTCAGTTGATATAGCCACAATGGTGTCTCCATCACTTAAGTCGGAGGTTTGTAAATTACATACTCCTCTTCATTCACTCTATAAACATAAGGCAGGAGAAGGTAGGACATCTCGTGGTTACACATTCTCAAACACATCCTTAGCATAAAATTGTGTTGTATAAACTGGCAAACTGCATAATTGTGATGTGCATATTGCACGGAACCTCACTTGTATCCTCTCTTTACCTATATTTATATAATACCTAACTATGATACTGAAATGGAGCCTTTTGTTGAAGACAACTCGGTTTTAAATAATGATACGCCTGACACCAGAACTTTAGTTTATTTTCGAGGTGAATTATTGTAGTTACAGCTATCTTTTCAGAGATCTTATGACTTGTAGATACTGATATTAGTTTCATATGTTATCTTGCTAAGATTAAATCGTTTATTCTGTTGGAAATTTGTCACATATAGATGTACAATTTTTCCTCGAAAACAGTGTTTGTAAGAATGAACGATAAAGTGGATTAATTTACTTCAACTCCTATTTGCGATTGTCAACTATTTGCTAACAAAACTATTCACCTAAATTTTCAAATCGCTTTTCGTTATGAAGCCATTAAAAGTTCCACAGTCCAGTCAATTATTGAGCTCGTAAAATAATTTACGGTAAATAAATTTAAATAAAACCTTTGAATGTATTTGCACTATCCCATAATGTATATAAAGTGACTTTTAACCAATGACAACCACACTAATTGGCCTCTTTGCTTATTTTTAAGAACTTTTCTATTTGTGAGTATGTATAGTGATGTATTAAATCTAATAATAGGTATCATTATAACATGGAAAAATCTTTTATACGTTCAGTTACGGGTTCATGTTTCGGTTTAGATTTTGTCGTGCAGGGGACCGTTAATAGTTTACATGTCAATAGGGGTTGAAATTTTACCTGAGGGTCTTAAATTTCATAACGATGTTTTCGACAATTGGACGACAATCAATCGAAAGAGCTTTTGTTTTCAGTAAAACTTAGTGTCTTATTAATACAATCATTGTATGTTACGTTGTTTCTTTATAGACAAGTGAGATTCATAGAGTCAAACCACATGATGAGAACCGGGATTTCCACCTTGGATAAGAGTTACAAATAAAAGATTACGAACGAGACAGAAATTCCTGTGGGAAATCCAGAGTAATTCTAGAAGCACTCATAAATGAGGAACACGAAAAGACTTTTCTTCTTAAATTAAATGAGAGAAATGAAGGGTTCGTTCACTCAAGTCTCAAATCATGCGACATTTGATGGGGTAGTGGTGTACAATTATTATAAAGCAACACTCGTCTGTGAGTCGGTTTACGTTAGCAAGTTGTCTTATATTGGACTCATACTACTCTAATCGTAATGGATAGCGTTAATATGAGAAAATGTACTTGTCATAAACGCATCCATCATTCACAGTCCGCTAGACTACATCCTTGCTTACAAGGAGCCAGAGGAAACGAAGGCGATGAGATCTATTCCATTCCAAGGAAGTGCATTCCCATCCAGAAATGTGAGAAATGACGTACGAAAAAGGACAATTTCTGTTATTTGTATGACAGAAAGGATGTTGACGATGTTCAGTTTCCTGCAAGTCTTACTTCGGCGATAAACTTCAGCATTTCCACAAATACTCGTATCTTGTAGATTTACTTGAAAATTATAGTGCATAGTGCATTCACACATGATTCACGATGACGGTTCTAACGTTATCTCATAAATATATAAAAATAAAACTTCACAAGTTAACGTCCTCAACGTTTTGTCTGTTTATATCACGTAAGACAAGTCACATAAAAATATTCACAATTCTTACCTTTGGGAAATTACGCTAAAACAATTTTCTAACCCCTTTTGTGCATTGCTGAATTAATGCATTTACAGTGGTTGTATTTCTTATGTTGGGTGTACATATATGTTCTTATTTTACAATGCTATTGTATGCATTAATTCATTAGAAACTGAGAATATTTGTTAATAATACATTAAGATATTTCTTATTTTGAAAAGAACTGATTTATACATTTTTGTATACATATTGAGGAATGTATTTTTCAAAAGATCACACTCTGTCCTTAATCCCGAAATTGAAAGAACGGCAAAATCTTTGCACCTTAATAATATATTTCGTCTAGGATGCATCTCAGAGTACAGAGAAAGCAGTGGATTAAGTTGTTGTTTGTCTAGCATGAAATTGAGAAGATTAGCCACTATTCCTTCATACTGTGAACTTCTGTGTAGGTGTTTTCTCTATGGAAAACCGCTTCCCTATTAAATGAATAAAAATTCGACAAGATTTAGTTTCATAGTTTCAAAGCTTACATGGTTTATATTAGTTACCAAGCATTGGTGTAGACTGACTGAGTTTCTTGTTGTCTTTCTAAATGACTGGAATTAGGAGAAGAGCTTCAAACTCAACCAAATCCCTTTTGATTTACATCAACCCTCAGTTCTAACTAATATGAATTTGAATTGCAAGGAATGAAGTTAAACAATCCTTGTTGCGATGATAGTCAGTTCGCTGAACCATACAATTGCATGTCCTTTTTCTAAGAATATCAAAATAACTTAGCTTTTCTCTCACGTAGAAATAGAATTTATTTGTATATTACGAGAAATGGCATTCACTTTGTGGCCTTATGGTTTCCATTTCATGATATTAAAATGAGCTGACCAAAGGTAACCAATATTAACTTCTTATCCTCGATCTACCTGTTCCATTACAACGTAATACGAAGTCATATTGTTGGGAAAAATTGCTTTGGAGCGCCAAAATTATTTACGGCAAATGGCACGTGACTTACAGGATATATCCAAGTAGGTATATCCTTATACAATACATTCGTTGATATAAGCTTTAAGCTTATATCTTCCTATTTTGCCGAATGGTATGACTGACACTTGGTGTGATATTTAGAAGGACTAAATTAACCTCATATAAGGTGGTCTAATAAAGTCTCTGTTTTCTACTCTATGAGTCGACGTGGATATAAAATCCTCATCCTGCGACATTTTCCAGTTATAAATAAACAGTTTCAGAAAACTGCCTCTATATCCAGGATACTTTAGCTTTCATACTTGTCACATCTTTTAATACCAGTGTTGTTACTTAAGTAGAAGCTGTCTTCTTCTGTTGTTTCTTGTTGTTATTGTGTTGTTGGTTGTTGCTTTCATCCAAAGCAGCATTGTTTATGCTATAACATAAACGTAATTCACCCCGTGTTTGGTACGAAAGTCAAGTTTGTGTTTTCGTCGAAAAGCTTGAGCTTTAACTTCAGGTGTTGTTATGGTGAATCAAGAATAACTGAACCTTTTGTAGTATTAAATCCTTGGATCCGGGGATAAAGCAACAAGTATTATATATAGAGCTTAACAAACTTACCTTGTACTTAACTTGTGTACACGTATATCGCCAGTATTGTAAAGTAAGTAAGTTCACTTTATGCTTTGAGAGAAAACTTTTTTAATGGATGTAATTTACCTACTGCTTCGTTTTATTAACACGAAAAGCATCTGGTGTGAAAATGCTTTGATATTTATAAGAACAAAAAATACTGAAAAATTGAATAAGTTCGGCTTTGTAATGGAGAAAGCTGTAATCCGCTTAAATGTTTCCACTTAAATTTTTTTTTTTTTTAAATTGTTTCATAAAGTTTTCACTCTTATAAACGATACTGCGTTCTCAGTTTGTTTAACTAAGAATTTGATCATGGAAAGTTTTTGAAATAGTTTGAAGTTTTCCTAACCATGGTAAAGTAAAATAATCTCCAAGACCTCTTCTAAGTTTTATCAGGCTTACGAGAGTTTTGAAAATTATTTTATTACAAATGCAATCTAAAAGACGACAAATTAAGTATCGTTTGTGATAAATAATCCGTCTTCAGGAATCAAAAATCACTAAATTGTATTCCAGTTTACAGCATTGTAAAGAAAACATGCATTGAAATCATATTTCTTCTTCCTTAAAAGCCATTGAGATTACGATAAATTTCGTTTTATTCCTTTGTGGATTTTGAATTTTTCGATTTCCGGTTTGAACGGATATTACTATCAGAATTTTTCATTTCTTTTTAAGATTTAAAAATAAAAACGAAGAGTGCAGTCAACTAAGCAATGAAAAATCGAAAGAAAATCGTCTTCAAACCATGATTCGCTATATATCGAAGACGTCTCAGTATTAGACAAAATATAATACTACCAATACAACTGTAAATGTCACCCCTTTCTATGTAATGTTCTATAGAACAGTGCAGATCCAGAGTTTACAAACGACCAACGGGTAATAGAATCAAGTTGAAGAAAAACAGAAGAAAATGGGAAAATTGCCAGTGATGGGAAAAAGTATCATTAAAGGCTCGGAAAATAAAGTGACGAAGACGAGCTAAGAACAAAAAAAGAACGATTTCCAATGAATATTTATGAGCCCTTATGAACCTTTAAGGAGTTTTTAATTTTTTCCCACTACTCCTTCAAGTTCTCACACTTTTTTGCACTTATTGGATGACTTTGGCCGATGGCAGTTCTTCCTTGGCCACTTCAGTCACCATTATCTGGGATTTTTTTTCGTTTTTTCCCTATTAATTTTTTTAAATTTTTCTCACTTATTACCTTTTCCCAGGTGGGTTTTGTAAAGGACTCTGATGATGAGGGTGAGACGCAGGCAGGGAAAATAATTAATTTTGTTTCAGCTTCTGCGGAAATTGTTTGTCAAGAAGTGCAAGAGTTTCATTTTAACAAATAGGCAATACAACTTTGTATTGAGCCAATGATGAGGTGCTACAAAGTAATGCACACAAGATTGACCGTCGTAAAAGGAAAATGTGTAACGCTTTTCTGCAAACATCAAGTAAAAATTTTTTGATGAAGTATATTTTAAATTCGAAAGGACTTGAAATTGACTTCATTCAACCTGAATCAGTTCTTCTGCAGTCATTCTCTTACAGGAGATGATTAGAAATTTGTGGAAAATATTTAACAATTGGAAATATTTGAGGGTTTATACACACTATATTTGAAACTTATTAAAATTGTTATTGTTGTAATGACGCATAATCGATTTTTCAAGCTTCGACAATTATAAAATGAGTCGACCAGGAAATTGAAATTTATTTTTCCGAATATATTCGAGTAAACCTGCTTATCCCATATGAGCGTAATTTAAATTGAATCGTGTTTTTCTCTGAAAATGAAATTTTTTCAAACTAATACCTTGTCAATAACCTATCATAATATGTATATAAATTTGGTATATGCTTTGAGCTTCATTTTGAAATAAAGAAAATTCAAAGCTTAATTGAAATTTTTTGGATTACGATTAAGAGTAGGTACCATATCCATTTGGTTCTTGATGTGTTATAGGAGAAAACCTATAACTCACCAGGAACGAAAAATTCAATGATCTAATGTCAAATTTCGAATTTTTCTTTTAAGAAATTTTGCAAGGAATATGAAATATTGAGGGAGTAAGCTTTGAAAAGCTACAAAAAAAAACAGCCAAAGGTGCATATATATGCACATGAATTATTCAGTTGGCGTACATACATACAAACACGTTTCAAGGGAAATTGCACGTCACGTATCTGTGATATGGACTGATGGCAATATTCTATCCAAAATGTTGCATTAGCTTGCACTCATTCGCATTCACACATACACTCATAGCCAAACACATATAAGCAGAATGTACGAGGCAAAGAAACATGTACTGTATATGATGTCAATTTTAATTTAGTTTAGCATCTTGTTCAGGACTCCAACGTCAAAAAGTGTATTCGTCTTGCATTTGAGATCGGTTTAACCATTTTCTGGATGATAGCCATACCGACCTCTGGAGACGTTGAGTAGTTATTTTTAAGTAGATTTACCTTAGGTAAGTACCTTGTACAGCATAAGAAGTGTTGTATGCTATTAATCTTCAGGCATCGTTGAAAAGTGACTTGAAAATGCAAGAAGTGTTCTGAGGATACTGTATTAGGATTAATCTGATTCATACTTGATAGAGCATCTTCTAGGTGAACATCAACCTAACTAAGTTCAATGTATCAAAGCCTATTATGTTGTACTGGATATAAACTTTGAGATAGACTCATGATTATTCAAAACTCGTCCTGTGATTGTTTCTAACTGAAGACAGTCTCTACTATTTCTCAAAGTACTATGACTTCACGTTTGGAATTAATCATATCATATTAACCTTGACCCGTTTCTTAAGAATAATTCTATTTTAGTGAAATAAATTGACTCGAAGTTATGGTTGTGTGAACCACAAAAGCCACCAAACGAAACCATATTGCATGCCAAATAAACTTAAAACGCAACACTTCGTGCAAGAAGCTATTAAATTTTCAAAGAAATATATTCACTGAATCGTTCAGAACTTTATGTTAAAATCTCTGCCATTCCCATGATCCTTAAGGACATGCACTGAATGGATGTAGTCATAAGTTTTCATTGCCGTCACAAAATGCACGGATTTCATCGTGATTAATGCTTGCTCCTCATTTCTTTTCTTAACGAAATCAATTTCGAGGATTTCTAACATTTATCCTTAAGAAATCTAATAAGATATTTTACATATTTCCTTGGGGTCTTTGAACTCAGCACGTGCGACTTCAAATTGATTGTGAAGTTTTGAATCTCATTAATTTTTTTTGATATCATTACTTCCATAAAAGGGTAGTCGCAAAGGTTCGACTTCGACCACAACTCTTATCCATTTCAAACCACAAATATAGTTATTCAAATTAAATGTACATTCATTTATGGACGACAAGGATTAACCTGGAAAGTACAAATATATGTAAGGTAGAAACTATTTAGCAGATGACATCCTTGAGGTAGATCCTTGGCGTTAAGGGTAATTCTCTATGACAAAATTTATAAAAGCATTTCTCTTGTAGTACACGATATATTCATGATGAAGTCATGCAAAACCACACTATTTTTTAAATCAGACCTACAAAGCCTCTTTTCGGAGTACTTGTCCAAGGGGTATTTATTATAGAATACTTATCTTTTGTACATGAATTTACCACAGGTACTCTCCAGAAACATGAATGTACCCCTTTTTGTTTGTTTGTGTACCTCCTGTGTTAATTTAATACACAAAATTTGTACACTGATTTAATTTCTGTTTAATTAAAGTTATACAGTTCTTGGTCAGTAACCTAATTATTGTTGATTAAACACACAAGAACACTATATATGACGTCACAAGTATGTTGTTATTCTTGTGTATAGTTTGCGGTTTGAACAAGATTCCAGTCATAGCATTTTGCAGTATTATTCAGTACAGATGACGTTGTTTTTGTTATTTATGCTTTCTAATGACAATGTGTGCAAGTGTTTGTGCTATGTCCCTTTTGTACCACAAATACAAGATATAAGTGAGCCTTAATTGAGAATAGTGGTATTTTCAAACTTGCCATAGAAGTTACATGCCTTGATAATGTACTGCAAAGTTTTCATGAAGATGTGGCAGCATGGAGGGCGAATTCTAGTTTCTTAATTGAATGAAGTGAATTGTATGCACCTACATATATGTAGGAAATTGTTATTACACAAGAGGCAACTTAAATGTATGTATGGTAAACAAACTCTTCTAATAAGTTCAAGACTCATATAAAAATTAATGCTAATAGTAACACAACAAAAGCAGACTTGTTTCGTAACAAAACACATCACGCCAGAAAAAGTAATTTGAAAGTTTTATTTGGAATGCTATTATATGATCATAGTATAGAAGGAAACTCTATAAAATGGTGGTTGGTTTGTTATAAAATTGTTTGAAACAAAATGTCAGCATTATATGCATCGAAAAATATCCTACTTAAAATTTTCTCACCAATTGCAACATCTGATAAAAAATTCACATTGAAAACGACATGTTTCAAAATTTATCACCCAAAAAATTCGATAAAGAATGTGAAGAATTTTCTAAAATCATCTAAAAAAACTTCTTCACACGAAATGACGACATGATAGTAAGCAAGTGTGAAAATACTTAAGAAAGATGTTACCAATGCCAAGAACAGTAGGAAACTTATCTTTAACCCAAAAGAAGATAAAGCAGAAACCAAAATCAGTTGGAAAATTGAGACAAACTTCATAGAAAGGTTATATTGAGTCAACCAATATCAATTGCCTCTAACGAACATTCCTTTTCTACGCAAGAAAAGTTTACATTCCAAACAATCCTGTCGAAAACTTTGAAAAACTTTTGAATTACAGAGGATAATGTCATTTATATCCTGTCTTTTGGTTTTTCACTAAAGGATACAAAAGGAAAAAATTGCCCGAAAACACTAGGAAAGTATCAATCAGTGCAAAGGATACAGGGATTAAGGAGGGGTTGTTGTGTTAACTAAACTGCTTTCAAGAAGTTTTCAACTTTCTTCATAGCCTCACATCCATTTTGAAATGTCATTCATCCGTATGGAAAGTATATTAATATGTAGATTTTGTCTTAACAAATATAGTGTCCTTTGTCCTTTCTGTTGCTCCGAATACAATATAAAAATAACTTTGACATAATAAAATCAGTTCCATACCTTCATGTCTCCTTTTGACTGTTTCAAAATCATCCCTTATGTCTTGAATATGTTGTGATAAGAAAGCTAAGGAAAAAGGATAATATAAAATCCCATTGGAATGCAAAAGAGGACTATGAGACAAATAACTGAAAAGGAAATTCTCAAAGGAAAATGCAGAAAAGAGGATGGCATGGCCCTACAAAATATGTCAAGGGACATTGAAAGCTCAAGGATCATCAAACTGTCATCGCTTACAATCGATTTTCAAAAATATCGAATATCGAATTTATTTGAGATCGGATTTGTTGATAGCTTCTACGTCAATGCATTGAGACGATATAATTTTTTATGAATTTTAGGATGGACATTTCAAGAGATTGATTTCCCAGTCATTGCAAATATATGAGAAAGTGATGAAGGAGCACAAGGATACAGTATAAATGTAAAGGATGTTTTTTTAAGGAAAACTGTGCTTTTGAATTAATTCAATGGATTAAATATTTCCCTCTTTTCGTTCACATGTTGAATGCCTGTGTATAGATATGTTTGTTCTAAAGAATATTTTCTATAATACGTTATCATATTCAAATCATGATGTCGGTGTGTCTATAAATTTTCTTCAACTTCTTCTATATGAAATCAACGGAGCAGAATGTCATTTTTGTAAATTGCAAAGAAATCAAAATTTGAAATTTTCATTGAATATTTCGATTTCTTCCACATGAATGTGGCATTTTCTTTCCAGGAAGAGAAAATTATCGTTGCAAAAATAATCGGATTGATTATTTTATTTAATTTAGAATTTTTAATTTATTTCTTAAGAAAATGCTCGTTCAGGTAAAAATCTTCATTCCATAGTCATAATAATTTTTATCAACGCAAGATTAGAATAGTTTATAATTTAAAATAAATTATACAGAAACACCCACACAGCTATAAATCCCTGAATCATAAAAGAATCATGTTTTTAGTTCATGCACACAATTTTTATTCCAACTCAAAGAACGAAATTTGTCGTAACTACCACTATGTTGTTAAAGTTTGTTTTTAAAAAACTTTTGTGGAAACTGTTTTATTAAGTGTTAATGCGTTCAGTTTATAAACAACAGCAAAAATTTGTATTGACAAGAATGAAATATATTAACTACAGAGTGCTCAAATCGAAAACTAAACTTTTACAGTAGCACTTTGACGAAAACTTTATGAATTATTTTAAACTTACAGAAAACAAAGTAAATTTATGAAAACATTCGGAAGAAAAACGTGTTCAGACTGCATATGCACATTTTGTAGTTTTATGCATCTAAATGTGAAACAAACTTTGTACCAAAATATAACTTTTGCCATACAGATTACAATACACTACAGTTTGTGCCCACCCTGTGTCCCAATGCTCATTTCGGAAATTTTTTCATACAGTTCAAACAAAAAGTCATGGAAAGGGTTGAAAAACTTTAACAAATCGTATTTAAACTTTTAAGTACATATATGCTAAAGTAGATGAACATAAGTTAAAGTTTAAAAAAAAAAGTTTTTATTTCATGTGTTCAGATGCAAAATGACAAAGTTATTAATCCTGCCATGTTGTCATGTGTTTGTCATTGAATTAAATGTGTGTTTGTACACATTTCATGAGTTCGTGATATCGGATAACACATTCAGTTCATTTGAAGCTTCATGACAGTATAGTATGGAAAACCATGTCCTTGTGATATATATTTATCGAGAACTGATGCTGCTTGAAGGACACTCAGTTATAAATTTAACATATAAAAATGATTTGATAAGAGCATACTTTAACATCAATACTTTTGCGGTTACTAGACTATGTTACGACACTTCAAGGTTTAGTTAACACTATCATGTCATGATAAAAAATACAAGCAATAAAGTATTTTGTGATTTCATATATCCTTTTCTTAAACTTTTTATGCCCGTGGGAGAAACAGGATACTTTTTTATCACAAAATCATCAAAATATTTATGCTCTACAATGACACTGAATATATTCAAGGGATCAGAGATATGTAAAACTATGCATGATCATATAAACAAGACGAGATTATCCAATATAAATACGATAGTCTACGTTGTCCTATACAAACAGGGACCCAAGATATTATTAAATTATTGCAATATTACTTAGACATGGTTACGATGTTTTGCCTTCGGGAGGTGTAAATTTCTGGTCATGAGCCGATATGCGAAGAGGTTATAGGAACGGATAGAAAATTCAAAATTGAATTTGTGATTTACAAACGTATTCTTAATAACTGTTTATATTTATGTGTGCTGTATATCGCAGAATATGTCATTGTAGATTTACTAGGGTATGAAGTTATCCTTGTTCGTATATCTATATGTAATATTGCAATTAACTGAATTTAACCAAGAGGAAGAAGATGAGTTACTCAAATCGTGTAGATATCAAGTTTATACTTAACTTTAAGGCTTGATAATTTATACAGTTCCCAAAGAAAATGAAAAATTCAACTTTCATGCAATATTAAAGTTTCAAATTGAATACTAATATAATAGAAAATTTCTAGGAAAAGCTCTATAAGATTCGTCCTTTGTAAAATCGTAACAATATTGAAAACGTCGTACCGTAGCGATATCATGTTTCATATCCAAATACTGAGTGCAGAAGACACATTTAACGTTTTATGGGGTATTTAATGTGTTTTACTACTAATAACCATCCTCATTAAACATGAGCACTAGTACATGAAGGTGTGCTGTACAAATGTAATTACATATTCTTATATATGCATACAGATGGAAATTTAAAAAAAAATTCTTCTAGCGTCATATAAAAGGATGAGGTTGAACTGATGTTAAATATAAGTCTGTATGTGTCATATAACATAAAGTGACATATTCATAAATCAAATATTAGTATATTATACTTGGCAACGAAAGTTCGAAAGTGAAGTGAAAGTTTCATTTTCTCATTAACACACCAAAAAGTTATTTTATAGCCTCTTGTCAGAAAAAAGTACAGTGTACTGCACAGACTTTCGGTTTGAAAAGAAAAAAGAAACAGAAAAACGGCTGAAGAAGTTATCCGCTGTATTATGAAGAAATTAATATTAAAGTATGTGCGTGAGACTGTTTTTATTGCCCTCAAAATTATGATCCATAAAACGAGGTTTTTCCGTTACAATTTTATTACCATTTAACTTTGGTATGTAATTCCACTCTGTTTTTGATTACTATCAAGAGTTTTATCATCAAGTTAAGTACAATATATGTATCCTGTGTAGCTTGTATGAAGGAACTCATTTCAGTATATGTATGTATACGATCATTTATTTATTACATGGCGAAAATCTTGTGATTTTGAGGTTACCACTCTTGTACAGTGTATTCGAACGCATCACGAACTTCAATATCATGTCAACTTTGTACATATAATACATATGCTCAAGAAATTTTTCTTTTTACTTGGTTAATATTTTTGTTTTAAGTCTTCTTTATATCAAGCTCATCATATCAACATAACATCTGCTTTTATCGAAATTATTTCTATTTTTACTTTCAAATTAAAAATATGCATTTGTTGCTAGGAGAATGAAACAAAAGCTCTTTGGAAACATTAGAACAAATGTTTTCCGGTGACAAGCTTATTCAAGAAACTGATTATACTCGTATACGAAAATCATTTTTGAATTAAAGTAATGTAGTTGAAATATAATTATAATAGTATGCAAATCAAATTTTCAGCAGGTGTCGTGCATTACTAAATTGCATTGTCCTATTTATGTTTAGTCTCGTTTAGTTCTTCCTTGTATCCAGGGACAAGGACATCAAAGAACTCATTTCACTCATTATCATACCAATAAAATCTATCTTATCTCTAACCGTTGAGGACTTCTCCATTATTTTTGTGTGAATTTGTTTTCACTGAATTAATAGCTATTTTAATTTCTTAAGTATGTAAATTTCCCCCATCAACAGTAGAATAGCAAATTGCATTAAAAACGACATGAACAAGAAAAAAAAAATTCATTGTCGGTTTTCTCTTATAAAGTACTTGAAATATTTACCAAGTACTTGGCAGCGTCTCGGATAAAGGAACAGGATAAGTTTATTTCGAGGGCGTTTAAGTACTTTTAGCAGATTCAAATTTTATGCGAAACAAATATAAGGGATTTGGATGATTGTTGCAAACTTTTCTCATGCATGTAAACTTTAAGTTGTTGGGTTCTCGAAGTGGATACTTGAACAAGTTAAGAATCAATTTAACTCATCGCAGCATAAATTATAGATCCTCTTTTCCATTCAAAAGTTCAGACCGGATGATGTGCGTTTGAATATCGTCTTAATTTGTTCATATATAAATACATTAAAACGATGTCTAATGAAATGTAAATTTCTCGTACATCATTCAGTCATCCAAAAATCTTGATAGAGGATAAAAATCGATTCCAATAAAATACCACAAAAAACATTCTTTCTAACAAATGCATCCTGGAATTACCAGAGGCGTTAAGAGTATTAAGAACTTTTAAGGCGCCCGCAAAAGATATATTGTTCCAAGGTTGTCTCTATGGCATTTATAAAATGCTATAAATTTTTCAGGACAATTCCACAATGCCACGGCTTTTGCACTTTTATTTGAACTAGAAGACATGTTGGGATGAAAATGGAATAAACTGTCTTTGGATAAAGGATTGTTCGATAATTGAGCTTATTTGAGACGAAAATCTTTGTTTGGTCTGCAGCCTTTATTTTTTCTTAATTTTAGAGAGTGCTAACATTGTCCTTTCCGTTTGGACCGGAAGAACATTTCTAACTATGAAAAAATAATTTTGAAAAGGTATAATGTATCCATGAACTTCTGCATTTCTTAATTTTTCATTTCCTGTTTATGGCGATGGCGATAATTCTTTGTCTTCGAAGTAAATATAAATTGAAGATGAACATAATTTTGAAAACAGTAAAGTTTCGAGTCACATAAAAATATTACGGTTATTAAATAAATTTGTTGGCTTTTATCAGAAATCACATTTAAATTGAATCAAAAACGCAAACAGAGATAATGTGAGCAATCAGTTAGATTCCAAGAAGGGTACGTTCTAAGAACTCCCTAAAAAGTATGAAACACACAAGAAAGTTTCAAATCAATTTTCTTAAATAATAAAGAGCAATTTATTCCTTACTTGAATGAATAAAATGAAATGCATGAACTTGAAAACCCTCAGAAAAAGGGTTATGTTCAAAATATGGAAATGTAGCAATTTTCATGAGACTGTTAGTAAAAAGTCTCTGTGCAAAATTTGACCTTTGCCTTTAGGTGAATGCTGCAAGGATATTTGAGGGCAAGAAATCTGAGGAAGTACATGAAATTCTATGAAAGTTCTGAGGGAATTTTAAGAAGTTTTCATTGAAATGAGGGTTCAAAAACAATTTACAAAGTCTGTCTTATGCTGTATATAAGTATATAAGAAATTGAAAAAGGGTAAGTTTGTAACGAATTCATATTAATCTTGAATGTATACGAGTATGACCCTTCTGTGTCATAAAACTTCAAAGTATTATTCTCGTCATAAATGGACCATATTTGAATTTTAAGATTTATAAAGTTACATAAATAAACATATATACATACTCATAAGGACACAGGACTAAATTACCTTAACTGAACAAAGCAAATCTTAAATTATCGCTTAGGGTAAAACAGAAACTTCAAAGAAAACTTCAAGTTTCCCTACGTAATGACAACTACGAAACTGGTCCGCAATCTTATCGTTATGCTTGGACTGAAAGGTTTCTGGATTTGAAATTGAAATCAACCACAGGAGGGTAATTAGTTCGAAATTTTAGGTTAATCATAGTTCTACATAATCACAGTCTTCAAGCTCTGTTTTTGAATTAACTCATTCGAAGAAATACTTCTTTGACCTGAATATATTGTAAATCAGAGGTGAACACGTTCGCTCTTGGATTTGGGACTCATTTCAGGTCTTGTACTTTCATATACCAAGAAAGTGAAGTTAACTTTTACTTACGTTACTGAAATACAAGTTATTTATTGTGAACGTGTATTCATTCATTTTGCTAACAAAATTTCAGGGAGAATTTATTGTGATCACGCTCTACAACGAAATAACTTCTAGCTTTACAAATCTGCCTTATTAACTTGTGTTTTACCCGTGACAGTATATTTTGATGTGATACTCGTAAAAAATTGAACACGTTCTAACCTAGAACTCTGAAAAAAAGAACTCAAAATTTAATTCCAAAAATTATAGATGAAGTATCTTAGACCATACAATGTTTGCATATGTTAACAGAAGTTCACTGTGAGCATCCTTTTCCATGATTCTGTTTATTATATGTTGAACTCGATTTATACTAGTTATATAACAAAAATCAAAAACCTAATTTGTCAAGGATCTAATAACACGAACGAAATTGTCAATACAAGCTTCAACTTTCAAACATCAATTTTATTTATTCATTATCTGTTTTATCTGGTTAGGTGCTAACGTGTATCTTAATATTATGCTGCTATGAATATATATTTATCTCTGAATTGTTGGTAGTGTTTTCCAGTTGAGAAAATAGGATAGCAGCTATGTGAAATCATCATCACCTGTACATTTTATCGATTTGGTTTTGGATAACTGACATATTGATGAATGGACTTCAATTCCAACATTATGTTGAAACAAACAATCCCATAAGTAGGTATGTAAATTGTGGGCTTAGACAAATATTGGATAATGGGTACTAGAGAGATCAATTCTGTATTGTAATCAAGTGTTGATTACTGATACTGGACCAATAGATTTTCCTGTGATGGTGTTTGGGTATAGGCATACATATATGCATATGTAATTTCATCTGCACGTCCATAACTTGTTTATTTCGAGACACTACAAATTCTAATTTTCACACTATCATAATCATATTTAATGGTGCATATACCATACCTATCCTTACTGTTGAATTGAATGAAGCTTTCTTAGAGTGACCTTGATGTATCTAAATTGATGACTTCGAAAAAGTATTGACTCTTGTATGTTTAAGCTGGATTCACTGGTCCGTTTGGCGCGTGCGGAACTATTTTTTTGTATATTGAGTTTTGACAACTCTCATGCTCTACTCATTTTGCGGTGATTTCAGTTCTCTCTCTGCCAAAGTTGAACAAACTTCAACTTCCGTGCGGAAGATTTTTGTTTTCACCGTCAATGTGTTCCGCGTCGCGTCGTTCAATTTGTGAATTGTTCTAAAAAGTGCGGCAGATTCATGACGAATGAATGAATCATAACCCAAGACACTCTCTTCGCGAAGAATTAGTTCCGCACGTGCCGAACGGACCAGTGAATCCAGCATTAAAGTTTCATTTCCATAGAGAATCAGATATATATAATATAAAACAGGTTGGAAAACAAAAAACTTGTTGCATTGAAATCAGACAGCTTCGTGCTTGTATCACATCAAAATTAATTTGTGATTGTAATGTTCATGCCAAACCGGAAGATGATTTTGAATAAAGCAAAAAGTCAGCGGAAGACGAAATTTTTTTTCCGGTTTCTGTTGACGTAGAGAAATATGTTGGGCAGGGCGAAGCCACAATCATCAATCATTTCCTAGGACATCGTCCTTAAAGTTAAGTCAAGTTGAAAATTACTAATTTTATTTTTTTGTTTGTCTCCATTCGGAATATCCGTATCCGTATCTTAAATATTCAATGACCGGCAGAATCATGAATATCAAACCAAAAATGTAGAAGAAGTAGAAAATCATTGTCCCTCAATCATATCATAGAAATAGAAATGAATAATCCTGAAAATTGAATTCTTCGAAACAGGGAAAAAACCGCAAGAAAAACAAAATTATTTGTATTTACTTATTTTGATTCCTGAATAAATAAAACTTATTGATTTCCTTACATATTGGTCTTATATTGGTTCTGTATCCCTTAGCCTTTAGCAAAGGAATGGAAAAGGATAAAGGTTAAGATCGACCAAACAAAATGATGATGATAGTTTGGTAGTAGCATGTAACATTTTGCTAAACAAGAAAAAAGGGAAATCACCAAAGAAACAAATTCAATTTGATCCTGTTTTTTCCTTGTACAAACATTAAACCCAACTAACCTAACAATTTCCTTAAGAGTGTCTGATTAAAAATTTCCAGAAATAAATTTTTTTCGCTGACATATCCTTGTACTAGCACAGAGGATAATCATGCAGTCAAACTGTTTATCCTTTCATTCCATCCGATCCTTGAAACCGAAAAAAAAGGATAACAGACTTCTTCTCATCGTCGAGAGTTGTTGCTGTGGATTTCGTTCCAGGGTTTTTTTTGCTATTCTTGTTCTTATACCAAACCCACAGCTTCACCATGATTTTTGTGCTGAACCTTTTTACTAAATCGTGACCAACCAAAGGATTTTGAAGTCATATGAAAAGTTAAGTTTTATTCGAGTCCATACCGGTCACCTTGTGAAACTTTCCCCATGAATCTCTGGCCTTTCGACCATAAAGGTATCTAAATAAATAATTTCATTCACATTCCCTGGACTGATGGAAAATAACGATAAGGTGGAGAAGAAGACACACAAGACTAAGTTAAGTTTAGAAGGTACAAGCAGACCTCTTACCATTTTTTGAAAAACTTAGAGGTGGATAATGAAGATATCTATGTGAAAGCATAGATGGAATGTAACTTGTTGATTTTATAACAGCGTTAGGATATTGAAACTCACAAACATCAAGAATGGGTACGATGACTTTACAAGCCACAATCTCATGTGAACATATTGTGATGTGAGTTATACTTAATCTGATATTGCAACCCACAAACTCTGGTGCACAGGACCCACTATTAGCAGTTTTCGAGATACAGAAATATATCCCCTTAATCATGGGGTTAAAGGGTATGAACGGGATAAAAAATTATTTTGATTTGGATAAAAGTGTAGGTACCCTTGCTCTTTTTCAGTGCAATACACTTTTATATATGAAAGGAATGGGTTGGAAAACTCGTCTTATTTTTCAGAATCCCTTAAATTGAGTCTTGTGTAACTCTCAAGTTGAATCAAGATAGGTACCTTTCAGTTTGAATAAACTTCATTGATTCTTATTTCGTACATCATTTTATAAAATCGAAGAACTTGCGTTTGTTGATAAAATTTAAAGACTTACCTTCTACACCAATATTTAGAAATTTAGAAATTAAACAACGGATTATACAATCATTACATCTTCTTTCTTCACATCTTTCTTGAACCAAGAAAATGTGCTTTATTAATTTCTGTCGAATTAAACGAACTTAGCCTTATTTCGATGAATCTCATCACAAGAAAGGAAAAAGTAAGGAAAAAAGGTCACAACGAACCTTATTACGGGTTCGACCCGGTCATCGCAATTAAGGTTCTTTTAATGATCTTTTAATGGCATCTTTTAAACTGGCAGCATTGATAGGGTACAATGAAGGAAAAGTTGTGTTGATCCTGGTGAATTTGAATCCTGTCTTTAGTTAGAATCTTAAGTTAATATTGTAATCCTGAGGTTCTGAAAATAGGCTGAAGATAATAACTTGATAATAATCCCTTTTGTATTGTAATCGTTGGATGAAAGATAACCAACAGTTTTTGTCTTAACTCCTTTTGTCTTTCAAAATCATTTAGCTTTCGCGAATACTTCCTGCCTTAAAGGTACATAGAATTTCACTTCATGAAGGTATATTGGTGTTGGTAGTAGTGCTACAAAAAAATTTTAGTATAAATTTTAAAGTTTATCTCTTTGTAATTTTTGTCGTATACATGTATCCTGTAACTTTTGGCTTTATACAAAAAGAATGTACAACACAATTTCAACCCCTAATCTTACTGAACTGTATGTGGTTGTTGGTGCTACTGCTGCTGGCATAAAGGATAAAAGGATATGCTGGTCTTATTTTATGTTTTATAATCCCAAGGACAATTGTGTCCTCTATATTCCCTAGTTATTCGAAATATACGTTGAAGCAAAGTTCGATAGCACCAGGACTATAATTTTTTTATGCAGTTTTGTTCCTTTTCGTTATAACACTCATACGTATTGAAGCAATAATAGCTGCAAGAATTTGCAATAATACTAAAATAAAATTGTTGTAAGCGACCGTGAAGCTTGGTCAGTAGAAAGCCAAGGGACAACAAGGTTGAATAACTTTTGCAGACAAGGGATTTTATGTGGGTGTGCCAAGTTGAAACAGCCAAATTGAACAGTACAAAATACAAACGACTCACTGTATAACATTATTTCGTAACTAGATACCATGAAATGGAAAAAAGTATGTGTAAAAAGTAAAAGGATAATTGAATATTTTGCATGGTTATCCTGTGATGCAAATATACAATTTACGTTTTTGCGTCTGCTGAGCACATTCTGCTTAGTTTTGTGGTTAAAATAAATGTAGTGAGGAATTTTTCTGGTATTTATTTTCATTTTTAAAAACTCCATGAATAGTACATTGAATGCAAAAACACTCGCTCTCGTGGTTAAAGTTTATCCCTACAAAATGAAGTTAATGTTTATGAGGTTACCATTTGACATTCAACACTGAATTTTATTGAGGATCAAAGCATTCTTAAAATAACTGCAACAACATTTTGGTTGTAATATGATTTTGAATTTTTGTCTGAACTTGTCTGACTCTTTATATAAGTGAAGATTTTATATTCGAAGATTTTACAAGTCTGTGAAAAATGTTATTATCGCCTTATATTCATACATAACCAAATTAAAATCAATAACATCAATATCTTTTTGGCAGCGTGCTTGCAGGTTGTGTTCACCACATGGTCAGTGTCATTGCCAAAAGATTCAAGTGTCCTGGAAAAGCTTTGCTCCGAAAATCGATTTTTCATGTGTAATACGAATACTATATGTCTTAAAGTAAAGAGCTTAACGTACCACAACAGAAAACAAAATACCCACAACAATGAAATTAGAATCAAGTATTTGATGTCAGAGCAATGTGGCTTGTTGTTATACGAGCTTAAGATGAAGTTGCCAATCGAGGGAAAGTGTGCCCATCAAGAACATTTAAGTATGTTTATATGATGCGTGTTAACACACTAAGTACAATATACTCCAATCAGGATGTGCACACACTCAAGCTAGGACATTCAGTCTATCCCAGTTGAATGTTCACGTTCTAAATTTCTAGAAGACCAGGATCTTCTGGTTTTCTAGGTACAAGAGCATAGTTGAGGCTACTTAATTTAATAGTCCCTGTGTGAGAGTTTCGTTGTACATGAAATTTTGCTTCGTTCTTCTTATTGTCACTAACATTCACTTCTATTTTCCAGCTATATGCTGTCGTCATAGGACACGTAGCCTCAACAGTGCGGTAGTCCTGAGAAATTATCCGTGACCGTAAAATTTTATGTCAGTATAAACTTTTGTGATTATATTCCATCTACATATTCTCTGTGAGTTAACATTTTCTTGCGATTTTTCTATTCAATGTTAAGGTTTCTCACTTTTTCCCATTTATATAAAGCACAAAATTCAAATTTCATTTTTGTTTAATCAACAAGGCCAGCTGAAAAATCATATTGCCAAGTTTGCATTAAAATAACTTATTCGACACAAGGACGTTCTTGCTGTCATCTTCGTAGTGCAATTTGGTAAATTCCTCTTGAAAATTTATGAAAGCAACATATTCTCAAAAATCTTTTCAATATCCTTGATAAGGACCAGAATTATCGCAGATTATCATCTTTGGTGAATTTCACAATCTGTCCTCTTGAATGGATCAGAAGTCAAAGGATAATGTTATTAACTCCTCAGCAAACGTGGCCACAGAGTCAAAAATTTATGGGTCAATGTATCGGTTAGTGCAGCAAGAAATAAGGATAATATGAAGGATATTGAATCAATACCAATTGAAGATTTTGCACATTTTGCAATTCTTATAAGAGCCCTTGGGGCTCACAGATTGCCAATGAAATTATGCAAGAAGCTATTTGAAATGAACAAGTGCACATTTGAGACTTGATCTTCTGAATTGTTGATGTTCTGATTATTATGAGGTTTAAGTGGTAACATTTCAAGTTTTGTGCTTTGTCCGGAAGCACAATAGTTCAACAAAATGTATTTTGAAACGAATTTGTTATCGCTCTGATATCCCAAATACCATTGAAATAGCTCTAGGTTCATAGAAAATTCGTTTTTAAAATACGAAACTGATACAGAGATTTTCAAAGTTTTCTTATAGAAATAGGGAAGATGTGACGTGGATGGGACTCTACAGCATGACGTTTTTACACGAAAACTTTGGTTTTACACTAAAAAATAACAATAAGATATTTCACTTAAATCAGGTACGATGAAAAATTATATTGCAGCTGAAATTAATACCTATTTGTATTAAATTTAATTAATATTTTTATGCTTGTTAACTGATATCCATTACGTTACTCATCCACCATCCTTTGTGCCTAACAGAAGTAGAGAATAAAATGCTTTTGGCTATTTTTTGACTTCGTTCTATGCACAGCTCAACAAACAGAAGGAGATCAACGTAATCTTACGTTAATTAAAAATTTTAAAGTTACTCTCAACTGACTTTTTTGTTTTTCGGCACTTCACTTTGCATGCTTCAATTCTTTTTAAATGTTCGTAGTTCTAAAGTTTTTACCCGATTTGAAAGGTTCACTTCAAAAGGGTAAATAAAAACATTAATATTCTTCTTGTTTCTATAGAATGGCTATGAAAAGATGATGCTCAACTGCTTGATATTCAAAAAACTGTTCTTTGTGCATGCAGCTTTCAAAAATGTCTGCTACAGCTTAACAGCCTTATACTGGATTTATAATCCAAACCAACTGGGTTCATTATACTGTTTTCAAAAAATCTTAATTATTAAAATCATCTCGTAATGAATTATATGCAGTGTGACCGCTCAATTTTACCCACCATAGTATACCTGCTCGCATACATTTAACAAGAAAATATGGTTTTCCTCAATTTTAAACTTAAACTACAATTAAGGTCAGCCTGTGTTTGAACTGGGTTAACCGGCGCACTGTTATCTTATTTCCTTAAATAATGATGTAGTTTCACCACCATAAAATGTTCCAGTTTGGATACGGTTCATATCACTAAATTATCGCAAGTACAATATTTTGCACCGCACTTAATTAATAGCATATGCGGTCTCTCACCGCTAATCTAAAAATTAGCAAAATTTTCAAGTAGCACTTTCGATGGTAATAACCTACAAAAAAATTAATACACAATCAAATATGAGTGTGTAGTTTTTATTGGTCCTAAGTATCCACCACCATATAATCAATTTTCGGTTTTCAATGAACCTCTAGTACAATTAATGTTATTAGCTGTAGATATGGTTAGTAGCCAATTACAATGGGATTGAGGGTTTTGGTAAATAGAAACGATATCGGTATCGGATTTTGTTATTATAGTTTCGCATATGAATTAAAATTCTGTTGAATCTATGGTCTGGGTTTTGATATAACAACTACAATGAGTTTATCCTTACTAGCTGCCAATACTCTAGTAATATTTAGCTGGTGGCTATGCTGTTGTCCAGCTCATAGTGCATGTTTTCAGGAAAAGCTCTTTGTATAGTATTGAGCTAATGTTGGATATTGGATATTTGTCTTCGCAAACACCGTCCACTACCGATGTAATCTGCATAAAATAATTTATTACACTATTATACAGCATGCGAAACCTGATTTATTAGATCGAAATTTAAAGTTATTCATGAGCTATTTTGCTGGGTAATATTTAATATTTTCCATAGATGATCCATGCTTATTGAAATTTTCCTCTATACCTAGTGTTTACTATACGCATTCGAACTATTCAGAGAATCAACTCTTCTAATTTTGATTTTTAATTGGAATTTTTCGATTGTATTGCAAAATCATAAATGATTCCCTTTACTTTCCCAGTTTTGGTATTTTAGAAGCAATTATTGTTCAGTGCTGCGGCTAATAATTTCAACATTTCAAAGTAAACCACAACTTTGGTTTGCAAATGATACCACAAAAATTGAATATCATGTAACATCACTTTATGTAACAGATTAAATTTGAAACATTAAATTGCTTATTGATTTTGCCTAATAACTTTCTAGTATCTAGTATATTATTTAGTAGTTATAACTTGGAAAAATAATCATTGGAGATCATGTTTCATTTTGTGCGTGAACAATCTCAATACGGATACATCAACGCCACAATCCAAGTATAACAATACTATCTCGAGGAATGAAAACATCTTTGGAAATAAAGATGTCCTTAACCAGTGGAAAGTCCTCTTACACGATATCCTGAATTCGAGTAAATAGAAGCATCGTATTTTCATGTAATTATTTTAAAATATTTCCAAATTAAACTTTAATTGAATGCTTGAGATAATCTTGATAGCATTCTTTTCGTTCCTTTCATTGCTTAATTTACGTAAATTTCCTTATCGCTATCACATCAAACTTCCATTCAAGTTAAAAGTTTCTTTCTACTTCCTTCACGATTTCATTACCGCTGTCGTCATTTGTTCATGCATTGATATTCGATGAAGTTGTTTTCTCTGCTTTTTGACTTCATAAAGATAGGATCGGATTTAGATCTTGAATTGAGACAAAAAGGTTAAGAAAGTCAGAGATAAAAAACAATAACAGCAAGACATTCACGAAGTTTTGAGGGCATTAAGGACACCAACAATGAAGCAATGAAAGGAAATACGAAAAGGATGTACTCATGGGCAAAAGAACGAAAAACTTGCTAATGAAGGTAACTTTTATGAAGATAAGCTCCAAGTTCGGCTACCTTCAATCTGATAAAGTTGTGAGTTTTAGCGGAAAAATCGTGTTAAATCGAGCTATACCGTGGCTTTGACAGAAGCTTCAAGCCGTTCTCAGATGAAAATTACAATATAACCGATTCTTGTGTTTCTATTTTAATTATATAACTAACAAAAAAAAAACTTTGCATTTCAATATACCAAACAAGGTAAAAAGAAAAATTTCAGCAACAAAATTAACACTTGTTGGTTTCTTTTACAAAGTTTTAATGACTTTACTTAGCGTCCTGTACACAACTTTTTAATTCATATTTGCAATAAACGCACCGTCATCACAATCCCTTCTACATTTTCACGTTCATGCTTTAAATGATCCTGCGAATAAACACTGAAGTGCGAGTTGAGCAGGACCTTAAAACACAACTTTCGAAAAAGTTTCTGCTCACAAAATTTACCACAATTTTCCTTCGAGCAAATAAAATTCTAATATTCACTCTCAAACACAAACACATGCATGTAAGTTTTTGATCCTTCACAACTACAAGTTCATGAGATTCCTTCAGTTTTAATTATTTACGATAACAACTTGCTTGCTGTTACACGGGGGCAATGAGAACATTACACGGAACAAGCAGAGTGTACAGAAAATACAGGAAAATCAGAAGCAAGTCGACAAGGATTTAAATATCCTTATCGCAGTGAGTATATCGTAATAAATTTTTAATAGCATATAAAATCCTTAATTAAGATGCAAAAAGAAATACCTCCTGGTTTTATTTGGTGTTAAGGAGGCTAAATTATGGTTTTACGAGAATGTCATATTTAGTTAAATAGGTAAAATATTGCAAGGATTCTGTGCGTTATTTGAATATATCAGAAGAATGGATAGATATTGAAATTCCACTTGAAAAGTTTAGCGTTTTCGCTAAGGATTTGCCAGCAATTAAAAGTTTTTCGTCTCCTGACAATTTCTATTCATTTCTTACTACAGATGTCAACCGTTTGGTTTGAATGAATCAAACTTTACCCTGAACTTTATCATTCTGAAGTCTATGTGATTTTGAGGTATTTGCGAATACTTTCGTCAGGAGATGAATACGATTCATAAATGTGCAGCTATTTTGGTTAAACCACTTCTGTGAGTGCCAGTTTTATCAGACAAAATTCATTAGATTATACTTTATTTGTCAGGTTATAATTTAAAATAAAACTTGTGTATTGTGAAAAATTTATAAACAACAAAGTCAAATTAAAATACATAGTTAAAATGTGAATAAACGGAAAAATGGCAGCAAGTTTTAGTCAGATAATGAGCTTTTTGTCTCGTTGTTTTATATGACGTCAAAACAAAATGAGTTCAACAAGATAATTATTTTGATCATTTTTCACAAAAACTTGTTTCAAAAATTTGATATAATTTTGTACACAACGGTGTTGTCATCATAGCTTTGACACCAATGAATTATTATTGTTACACGACTGTTGTCAAATATCATATTTTTTAAATTAATTTAAACCATGCCGCAGCTGAAACATTGAGTGAATTTTATGTTTTATTATCTCTGGACTAACAATGGTTTTGTAAAGCTAGAATTAGGTACATACTGATATCCTATCATCGAATCCACTACATACAAAATCTTCTGAATGAAAAGTCAACGAGTACATGCGATACTACTAAGGTACTTCTAATTTTTAAAATATAACCCTTAAATAAGAAACAAGTAAATTTCAAACAAAGCATTTTCTTGACATACTTACCCATTTATAACGATAGCCTCTTATGACTTGGAAAGGGCTCAATGAAAAACAGATATCCAGTGAAAAATGAAAAGTAGAGCAGCTTGTTTAAATATCACGTAGAAAATCGATTTGTCTTGTTGAAAGAACATTTATATCGTATTTTCCCTTTCTATCCCTTTTTTTTATTTTGATGGTGTTTTAGGATTAAATTCCGATTCCCTTAAAATTCTGTAACGTCGAGACAGTGTATTAAGGATGAATGACGACGGTGCAGATCCAATTTGAGTATCAAGTTTAAGTATCCAAAATTCGAAGGCCTTCTATGTACACTTTCTGCTCGAGTTAAGCTTTATTTGCATGCTCCTTTGTACAGAAAAAAAGAAATTGGTCTCGATCCGACATAACAGGCACCCTTGTCAACTATCATTACCCAGGAGCTAGACAAAATACAAATACAGTGGGTTGCCAAATTATTGTGGACACTTCGAATAATTTAAAATTTCGTATTTCCGGCGCTCCTAAAACTACATTTAGGAAGTAAACTGTTCGAAGTTAGCATTTCCTTGAGAAAACATATTTGTCCTTCAATATTAAAAAGAATTTAGTTTCAGTTTGCTGGTAGCGATTGCTTAAGTGTGTACTTAATTACTGAGTGTACGTTCGGAGGTATTTTGAAAGTGTTCAAACAGCTGAACAAACAGTGTCGTGTGACTATTTATTTTGTGTTTTTGGGATTTTCTTATCCGATTAGGTAAGTACGGATCATATAACGTATTTTGAATCCTTTTCAAAAGGTTTGTGTTGTTTGGTTTGTGTACAGAATGGCCCGTGGTGCTGATCTTTCTCCTAGGAAAAAATCGGAGATAAAAATCCTTTTGTTGCACACGAGCAATTCCCAAAGGAAGATTGCGGAAATTGTTGGTGTTTCTAAGTCAACTGTAAATAAAATTAAGATGTCTTTAGATAAAAATGAGCCGCTATCGCCAAAAAGGAAGGGACATTGTGGCCGTAAAAGGAAGACCACACTACGCTCTGATCGCAAAATCCGCGATATTTGTGTCCAGAACAGGAAGCGCAGCGTAGCAACTTTAACCCAGATGGTTCAGGCATCTGGGATTCGTGTTTCGCAGCGAACGGTCCAGAGGCGATTAGCGGAGGAAGGGTTAACTGGACACCGCCCTTCCAAAAAGCCCAAGCTTACGCCGGCAATGAAGAAACGTCGCCTTGCTTGGGCTCGAGAGCATCGGCACATGACTGTTGATGACTGGAATAAGGTGAGATATCCTTCCTATCCTTTTTACAAAATTTTCATAGTTTCTGGCATAACATTTTCTATACTTTCAGGTGTGTTTCTCTGATGAGTCGAGTTTTGAAATTTTGTCAGATAAAAGCACTTTCGTACGGCGTCGCCCTGGAGAGCAAAACGATCCTAGCTGCATTGTTGAAAGAGTGAAACATCCGGTTAAGGTTATGGTTTGGTCGGTCATCAGTTCTAAGGGTGTTGGGCCGCTTAAAATTGTAAAAGGAACGATGAAGCAAGACCAGTATAAGGAAATACTGCGAACTGCCCTATTGCCTCAGGTTCGGGAGTGGTTTCAAACCGGACAGGACTTCACGTTCATGCATGATTCTGCACCGTGTCACAAAGCGAGAAGCATTACGCAGTTTCTGGCGGACCAGGGAATCAATGTTCTACCTTGGCCAGGTAATTCACCGGACATGAACCCCATAGAAAACTTATGGGAGATCGTTAAACGGGAAATGGCCAAGGAACTTATAACTACGAAAGGACGACTCATAGAGAAGCTCACTGAAGTATGGCAACATAGTGATGAAGTAAAAAAAGTCGCTAAAACATGTATTCAAAGCATGCCTCGACGCATACAAGCCGTCATCAACATGAAAGGCAATGCGACAAAATATTGAATTTTTTAGGTATAATTTTGTTAAATTTTTTTTTGTTAAGTTTTAAAGTCTAAGCTGTTTTTTTTTATTAATTTAGTTATGACAACGCTTTCTAAGGCAAATAAAAATATATGAAATACTGAGATACTTTTTTTTAACCTCGATAATTAGCGAATTCTGAATTTTTCTGACTGTCCACAATAATTTGGCAACCCACTGTACTTTTGGAAATGGGTGTTTACACCCGTTCAAAGGATCACTTACAACGCACAGTGTAGGAGAGTTTCGTCTACAAGTAGAAACCATTTGGTTCTAGGGATCATGGTCGAAGTCAGGGTCAAGTACGTATATTTGTTGAGCACTTGTACAATTCATGTGTTCATGTGCTATTTGGTGTCCTTTTTCAAGTGATGAAATGCTGACACCAACAAAGGTAGAAAGCCTCAAAACCAGAAAAAAATCTAATCAACTTGATCTGATGGAAAAGAATCCTTGAAATTGCGTTTTTGTGAAATTAATTTACGAGTTCAAAGAATCCAATGACTTCGATCGAACAGTTCTCACGCTTTGTGGTGTTGGTTAATTTAAATTTTTATCCAATACATTCAAACAAATGCTCCCTAAAATACACACACCAATTGCCCGTCATTGTTCGTTGTTTGTTCCCTTTCTTTTTTTTAATTTAATTTTCAATCGTAACCACGCTTTTTCTAAGGCCGTGCCAAACCAGAATCCTGTAGCTTGTAAGCTGAAAAATGCGGTTGCTTTATTTGCCAAAGTATCCCCAAATAGTCCTTGCTCAAATAGTGGTGACATTAACGAGAACATAAAAGCATTTAATATGCAAAGTAGCGAAACCTTCTTTCTGCTGTCTACTATCCCCAGATACTTTCTTCCCGAGGTCGCCGCTATATCAAATTACTAACATTTCCCTTACAATGAGCTGCCTTTTTTCCCTACTTTCGTTTCTGACACAGAGACTCCTTGATTGTTTGACACATTCAAATGGTAATTCTGAAATCAAATTCCATTTCACAACGATACCAATGTCATGACTATCACCCATAGAAGATATCAGAAGATGAATCTCTTGGAATTTGTTTTTTCATTAGCTTTATTTAAATTGCATTTGACTTTAACGAGATATCTTCAAGTACAATGCAACCTGACATCCTTTAGTCATTCCAATTTCAAACATTTAATGAGTCACCTAATTAGGCACAAACTCTACCTCAACATTTCTGCTAATTTGGTCTTCTTTAACCCTTAAATGAACCATCATGACTACGTTCAATGAAATGTTTTACTGCATTAGGACATGACCCTTAAATCTATAATTGTTTTCTTCGTTACCCGTTGGAGGGATGATTTAATGCGCAACCTCATATTTTAGAAAGAGAAAATTTCCCTTTTCTCAAATTTGGGGAAATACTGTTTCGTTAAGTTTTATCCTTGTGTAATGAGTGAAACGGGGAGAAATGTTTACAATTTATTGCAACAGGTTATCCATGAATGTCATGTGGTTGCATTGGAGGGATGTGGAGAGTTTCAAGATAAGGATGATGGTAACGCCACCATTTGGTGTAGTGTCTACTAGCAAAACTAAATTGATTGCTCACAATGGACTAGAAAATTTATATTCTCTGGTTGATGTACTTGCCGAGGGGTCAGTGGCGTTCAATTTGTAACATATTTTTAACATGAGAAAAATACTAAGGAAGAGGATAAAGGATGGATACAGAATTGGTTTATTTTCAATTATCACCAAATCTTAAAGTAAATTAGAATTTCTTATAAGAATTCTATGAATATAATTACAGTAAATTATTAATTTTGGATAAATTTGTGCGCTAGTTTGACCATATATCATTGATCATGCAAAATAGTTATAAATCATTTGGATAGTAGCAATCTCAATTCAAGATTCACTTTTCTAGAATGACAAGAACTTCAACTAAAAATTTCTTTGTTATTATGGTAAACTTTAACGAAATAAAGAAATATGACTTAAAGGACAATGGATACAACCGAAAACACATTAATCTTTATGGAATCGAAACTCACAGTAAGAAAAATATTAACAAATATAATCCAATGTAGTAAATAAGAAAACAATATCCTCGAAACCACAAGACAACTTCAACAAAAGATAAGTCCTCGGATTCTTTTGTGAACTTTTGTTATCAAATCTATTCGAAAAGCTAAACAATATCTAATGTCCTTGTATCGAATTAAGTTTAGTTTGTCGTGTTGTGTATGTGGGTATAATGAATTAAATGACAAGGAAGCTTTGTAGCACATAATATATGAAGCTGTAGAGGGAGGTATGTATACGTCAGAAATTGTTTGATACATTTAACCACACATCCTTTAGCTTCTATTGAACACAATAGGAAGTGCTAAAGAGCGATTATATCTCGTAACACTCAATAGTTAAAGCATTTCCAAACGCTTTCATACTATCATAGCGCTATTGTTTGTTTCCTTGCTAATTATTGCAATAACATTCACAGCTAATTAATTTCTACTGTTCAACAACAACCAAAAGGAATTTGCTGTTATTCAATTGTAGTTATATTGCGGATACTAATTATCTTTAACATTGTGAACAAGATTTCAGTGGAAGAAGAGTTTAAAATTGTTGCTTTTCAAAGAACACATAATTGTTTTGTAATATTCGATTGGTTTTTACAGAATATCTAATTGTTTGTATTTCCATCTTACTATTGAAGTAGACCTTCATGAACTTAATTAGGTATATTCTGTCGTGGTGACGGACTTATTTTTCTGAGTTTAAGAATCAAACGATAAAGACTTCTCAATGCTTTTATCAATTGAGCCAATGTCAAAGTTCGGAAGATTTCATAAGTAATGAACACCTGAAGCTTACATTTATATATCAAAGACATTTGAGACCTAACATTGAATATTTGAAATAAAATAATTTCAGAGATAGATGGAGTTCCATGATGGCTCGAAGGATACAGTGGTTATAGATATTCCCTATCCGGACCATACAAGCCAATGATAAATTTGTGCTGAAAGCTTTGGTGTTTGCACATACTAGTCTTTGGCATCCTGTAAAAAAGCTAGAACATGGCTGATTGGAATCAAGACTAAACCAGGATATATCCTCACAAAATCGTATGTGCTAAGGATTTTGAAATCTATAAATAAACTTGTATAACGAGAGAGAGCACTCACATCCAGATGTCTCATGGTAAACGAAAGAAGATTACAATGTGGTAAGGACATCAGGTATCCACTGGCAGACATAATTCTGAATATGGAATTTGTATGCTAGGACGAAATCCATGGACAGAATCACACAAAATATACATTTCACATTTTGCCTTATAAAGTTGAAGTTTTTAGTTGGCGGTCGCTATGTTGCGGTAGATATGCAGACGGGGTTGGAATCAACGAAAGAGAGAAAAAGCATTGAGCTTAGGAAAGTTCAGATGATAATTTTGGATAAACAGTGCATCGGGTCATCATGTAACCAGAGTACAAAATCTCCCGTGTTCCGTATAGAAATTGGTTGTGGACACTAACATTGAATAAATACGAGCAACCTGATTACTTATTTGAAATACTTAAAGTTTAAGTTTACTGTTTAATCAAAAATACTGGAAGTTGAAACTACAACTTTAAGAAGTTGTACGAATTTTACACTTAATTACAAAAAGTTCCGCAAAAGTTGCAGCTAAATGTTCCTTCTAAATAGTCAAGACACTACTAGAATGTGGGTTATATTCTTGTTTGTGTTCAAAAGCTGCTCAATTGACAACTATGAACTCCTATGAAGGCAGGTTTTCTCTTCGGCTGAATTAGGCCCAAAAACATTCAAATGTTACTTAAAGTTGAACTGCTAAAAGAAATAAATACATTTAGTGTTAGAATTGTGTTGCAAGTGCTTATGTATTTATAAGTTGAAATAGGACTACATGAAGAGAGTTACGGGTGATTTATGACAATCTCACGTGCAATCAAATAGGTCATATCAAGACAAAGGGTCTATAGCTCCTTCTTTGAAGATACTTTGTTAAAGGTTTTAACTATATTCCCATGATATTTCACAACTATTCATCACAACATTGACAAATAAGTTGAAAACACTTTGAGTCTCCATGGAAATGCAATTATTTTTATCCGTGATAATGTTACTGATATTTATTTAAGCGATCTAATAAATAAATATGTTTAATATGTACGCCAAAAGTTTAATTGGGACCTTTACTCACTGAGTTCACAAAATTTCTAAATTTGTAAGTACAGTAGTAGAAACTCTTTTATCCGTCACTCCATTATCCTACACCTCTGTTAACCATCACCATCAGCGCAATATAAGCAGTCAAAATTAACCGATTAATTTTTCCATCGCATTGAATGTTTCTTTTCAGTTTTTTGTTATATTACTAATTACTAATTCGTACTAAACATATTTTCCATTAAATATTTGTTGTTTGAGAATGTACTCCTTTCCTTAAAATCTTTCGTTTTGGAGCATTTCCATTATCCGTTATTTTAATTATCCGTCATTTTGATAATCCGTCATGATTCTGGCCACGTAAAAAACGTTTCTATTGTAAATACTATATGTTTTGTAGACCATATTATCTTCTTCCGCAAGAATTTCAACTTTTAAATCCACTTCTTTGTCTGCAATTTGTTGTCCATAAACGCATACACTGATTTCCTTTGTGCTAAAATAAATTATTCATATTACCTAAACATAACAGTTTCAAAGATATATGGAAATTTAGCGAAATTATAGTTTTTATATATGAAAATATTTGAAGACTATATTTATAAACTCCAAGTATATTATTTTGTATAGTTGATATGCGATTGTTGACATGTAGCCACTGCACTGAAAATATCAACGAAAGTTTGTGATATAGAAGTTAATGGAGTTTTGCGCAAGTCCAAAAGCAAAGCACAATCAAAACCCTGTTTAAATAACAGTCCGAATGTTTTTCGTTCCACAATTCATTCTGAAAGCTCGACAAAAGCGAGAATCTAGTACACGAGTTACCGAATTCAATTCGAAGCTAAAACCAACTTTTAGTACAAGCTAAATTAATAAAACTTACTAACAAAAACACACCAAATCGACAGCATCGCACGTTGATTTTTACTTCGAGTTAGTTCATCCCGATATCTCTTCCCGTTTGAAACAAAAGGAAATTCGATGGGCGTTTATGTTTGATTTGGTTTTTAATTAAGTAAATTAATTAAGAAAAATTGAAAGTGTTCAGCCGGTTGGTGAATTTAATTCAAAATTAGAAATTGAAAGAAGTTATTCAATTAATCGAAAATATCCCGGAGTTCGACAATTATATTAAGAAAAAATAAACAAACGAGTTGAGTTACACAATTCTGGTTAAGTCTTGCATTTTGTGTTCTAATAAAGCCAGAACGGCTTAAATTCCAACAAGAAGTTCACTTTTAACAGTTTAAAAAAATATTGATCTACATATTATGCAACACTAATAATAGTTCAGTTACCAAACAGAAAACGGTTTTGCATCGACCAAAATAAATTTTCAAACGTTGGTGTAAAATAAACATCCGTTGTTCTAATTAAATCGTTTGAGTTTAATCGTGAAATTACCCTCAAATGAAGACACAAGGGCTTTGATTCAATGCAATGAATGTGGTGAGAAATTAATGAGGGTATAATTGACTTTGATCGAATTAAGGAAAATAATTCTTGGTGATTGACTTTTCTATATCGGAGACAGAGAAGAGTCGACTAACATCAAGAATTTCACGAAATCCAAGAAACTACTTATCATGGCTTCTACCTACAATATCGCCTTTACTATCTGCATCTTAACAGTCTTCCTTGCCATTAGTGATGGCTTAAAATGTTACATGTGTGGCCAGTACAACGAAGGAGTTGGATCCATCACACCATGCCTTAACTACTCCGAGAAATACGCCCACTTATACCTGAAGGAATGCCACAAGGCCAGTGAGAAATTTTGTGTTGTAAGTATTTGAATTTATTTCTTCTTTGACCTCAAAAACGGTTTTTAAACTTTATCCTTTATATTTGTTTTAACATGCAAAAATTGAACTTACGATTCCATTCAACTTTAACTGCTAATGGTTCGAACCTTTTAGAGTGACCCATATTTCATATTTTTCCAAAAGCATGATTGCATATAAGAAATCTTGATACATGAGAAAAACTATTGAAAAGTATTTCCACACTTTTATAAAAAGCTGTTTTCTAACCACATAATGCACAAATGCATAACTCTAGGTCATATATGGGTCCATACATCCACACTCATTGATTCCATTTACCACCAAACGCCAGAAAAAGCATCAATGAAAAAATAATGAACCCCCTCAGACGTTGAATAATTTTCCGAGCATTTTTCTGATATTATTATCCACCACTGGCCCATTTTCGTAATATGCTTTCATAACATCCCAATGAATTTATGTTTGAAAAACCGCAAAACTGGACACGTCTGTCGTTGTAGATGAAATTGAAACCCATAAACGTACAAAACCACACTTGCAAGGATATGAACGACATGACTGATGAAGGATTAACAAAATTACCATAAAATTCAAACAAATTTACAGATAAATTCAGGGCATATTTTATGAGATAAAAACAAAATTTATCGTCTTCGGTTAAGATGATCCAATAGGCATAACAGCACAGGCAGTGAATCTTTGACAGCCTGAAGCATCTGAATTTAAACTTTGGAAAATATATATTATATTTTCACTCTTCTTTCTTATATAAATAACACAACATTTACCTCGTTAAATGCTTTTGGTTATTGTGACTAGAGAAAACAAGAGAAAACATATTTTCTTTGAAAAACACATTACAAAGCAACTACGAACCAATTGTATTTGTGTGTGCGCATTTGTAAATAGAGCGAAAAAACATCATTACGAAAACACGAAATGTTTAATTAGAGGCTCTTTGCCCTCACACACAAACAATTCCAGTGAAACTAAATTGACTGTAATTAGCTAAACGATTGAAGTTTGTAACCCTATTTTTTACAACCTTTGATTTTACGTCACTTGGACCTTTTCTATACGGAAAACGACCTATTTCCGGTGGAATTTTTAAAGGAACAATCGTGGAAATGTGTTTTTGGCAGTTGTAATTCAAAATGTTGCTCTTCTCGTTTGCATGAAATTACATCTAAATGTTTTTACGTAACTTGTTTACTCAACGTAATAGATGTAATCGAACTTTTATATCACGCAATCATGTCCAGGGAATTATAATGAAGTTGTCTCAGTATTAGATATGAGTTTGAAAATATCAGGACTCAAATTATTTACTTAGTTATAGTTTTGGAATTGTGTCATTTACAAAATATCCTTGTACTGATTTTCAAAATTTCAAAGGCACAGTTGGAATATGTTTTTATTTAATACTACGATGCATTATGGCATAAATTCTTGTGAATTGGATTCTTTTAAAAGTGTTACACACAAAAACCAAGAAACAATGCCAAATATCGCAATGGAATATAGAAAATGGGACGACGGTTTTTAAGGCTACGGTAAAAGGAAATGTCTCCATTGAATAATAGTTGATATTGTATTTAAGAAAATGGAATTCTTTAAGATGTTTCATGTATGTACTGACACATAGGACATGTTTTCACAATGTTGGTTACAATTAATCTGAAATTTATACATTTTCCACGGAGATTATTTAAAAAAAAATAAGTCAAGTCGCTATTAAACGACGACGAAAAATTTTCGTCAAAACTAAGAAACACATTCTAGAGGCAATAACCATTTACTCCTGTACAATATTCATCAAGTTAATGAAGCAAACAAATTGTTCTATATTTAGTCTAGCAGGATACACTCAACTCAACGAAGAATATGAGAATAACCTATATAGTGTTATAATATCTCACTGTTTATGTGCAGGATTAATCAACGAATTGATAAATTAAGCAGAGTCACAAAACGTTTAGTAGATAAATGCGAAATATTATTGTCTTATAAAACTCCAAAACTTTCGTGTTATATTATATGTTCAATATATTTCTGCCTTTAATAACTCGACAACAAACCAAAATGATTGAAATATGTTACAGTCGCTGGAGACGTGTTTCATGTATGTGTTTCTTCGCACACAAGGCAAAATGTCCTTCAACGAAAATTTAATGTAGCCTTGCTATTTTCAAAATTACATGAAGTAGCACTTGTAAATTTTGAATGAATATGAGTTTCCTAGTTAATGAGGTAGAAAATGTTTTAATTTTTAAAAGTAATCCCAATGGGCGAAACGTGATTTTCCATGCATGTGACTTGGACTCCATATCTAGATTAGAAAAGTCATTGAAAAGTTACTGCAAGTTTAAAAGCATGTTCTTAATAAAGGAATATTTATAAGGTTGTCAGCTATTGAAGATTTTATATTCCTAGAGGCACCACAAGCCTAAACAAACACGTGATATATATAATATGATTATATTTATAGCATGCATATCCCTTTACAAACAACGAATTTCCTACAACTTAAACACAATTCCTAGACAAATATTGAATCAGTTGTAGAATATCACTTCCTTTAAGGATGTTAGGAATTCTTCCCTCTAGCATTTTCTGAAAATTTCAAAACAAGTCATTTGTCGTGCCATAATCCCGAAACTGTAGCAGAAGACAGATAAAGTGAAATGAAAATTTGTCGAACGACTTGAAATCAATAAAAAAAGGAATCAGCTTGATTTCATCCCCTGAAAAACGTTGCCAATTACTTTCCTTAATTGCAGCCCTTCAAAGCAATTTATTCTGACCTCTTGTAGAGCTTTAGTCCCCAGTTAGATGGCTTTTAACTGAAATCAAATTAGGGTAAGGAAGAAATTTAAATACACCCCAAGCTATTCCATTAAATCAGATCAAATTATTTCTACCCACGTTTCGATTATTGCGATATTGCGGATATTATCCAAGAATGGAAATAGGGATAATCTCCTAATTGTCCGGGTTGATTTCACTGTAAATTTTCACAAGTGCAGTTTTGTCACGTTCAATATGACTTGGCATGATTCAATTTTATCCAATTCTGTTAAATAGCAAATCATAGAGCAGATGATAAGTGGTTTATGATATGTGATGATAATATTATATTTCCAGGAAATTTTTGTACATTACCACCAAACGGGCACGTTCATACACTTCAATTGGTAGTTTCATCTCATAATGCTCTTGAGTAATGCTCAATTTGTGTCAGGTGTGGGATTACTAATCATATTTCTTTGGTGAACGTGAAAGAAATGTAGCTTAAAATGGAAGCATCTTATCCTTTCCAGGTACTCATGACTCACATATCCTTTGAGTCCTTCAGAAAGATGATGAATGCGCCACATGGCGATAGGTTTTCCTGTTGTAAATCTTGAATAATTGCAGTTGAGCTCACTTTAACGTGATTTACGTCATAAATAAATCAGTTGAAAGAAGAATGAGGTAAACTTTCAAAAGAGAAATGGGAATAGCTAAAGTTTTCATACAGAAAAACAAATTAACTCAATAAACGCTTTATCCAGATAATCAACCGAGTATCCATTATGACTTCAGTTCTATTAATATCTGTCATTTCATCCCTTATTAATTTATTTCGGTTTTCATATGGAGTGATCATGCCAGTTGTATTCAAGCTATTATTATAAAATTCAATTTTAAAGTGGGTGTCCTTCCAATTCAATGCTGTTTTGACAACATTAAAATTGGCTCTGTCACTTTGAAACTCTAGAAGTGAAGTGCAAATGGAAACCGAAATGTTGATGGGATAATAAGCTTATAGCTCAGTTCATCAAGCTGTAGTGCTCTTCAATGTAAATGTGTACTTCAATTATTGGGTTTTTGTAGCTTATTCCATTACTCTGCGGATAATTCGATTGATACTACAAGCTTTCGAAAAAGTTTTTGTACTGATTTATGGCGAAATTTGTTTCAAAATTGACTTTTTTTAATTGACTGTTTTGAGTGTTTATTGAGCGTTACCACTTCTGTGAGCTGAAAATTTAATGAAAAATTGTGTGATTTATAACATTTCGAGAATTTAAAATTGATTTTTCAAAACTGTTCAAACGAAAAAAAAAGTAATTTCAAAGTGCTAATAAGTTATTCGTGAAGTTTATTACCCGAACTAGACACGACATCGTCATCCCAACAGAAATTTTTCCTCTAAGAAATTCCCTAGACAAAATTTTGTTTTTCGCTTATTAAATCATGAATCGAATAAGAGCAAAAAGCGAATTTCATACAAACGATGTTATCCCAAATCAATAATATCCGTTCGAAAAAATTGTCTGACAGTTTAAGTGTTAATAGCTTGGCGTATGTGATGTAGTGTGCTAACAAATATTTTCCAATGAAATCCCTAAAACCCTTCCAGGGATCTATTTACCTTTGCTCTTCTGTTTCACACAGGTATGTCACAAAAAAGCTGATAATATCATGTAAAATGGCAACTAGGGAGAAAACTTTCCACGAAAGCAGGATTTTTTGTGTTTTATGGGTTTCCTGGTAATTACAAAGAAAAACACAAAACAGATTATTGAAAAAGGTTTTTTCCACAAAGGTATAGCAGATCTTGCAAAATCAATATTTTCATTTATTTCGAAAATTCGTATATCCCAAAAGTGGTGCAAACTTAGAAAATGGTTTTCAAATCTTAAAAGAAAGAGCTTAGGGTAAGTGGTTTCACACTTGAAGGATGCATTAAGCTTCTACCTAATCCTACCTAACACCATCACCATATTGCCTAGAAAAACTCCTTAATTCCAAATTTGGTTTTTGTGAGAAAACTTTTCGATCCAAATTTAAATTCTTGTGTCACACCTAAGAGGCATATCCTCAATCACTTGAGGTTTCAACTTTTTTTGAATTTATTCTGACATTAAAATTATTAGAAAAGTTTTCAATCCCACTTTTGTTCATCTGAAAGCTATCAAACAAGGATAGAATTTGTCACCACTCGTAAATGTCAAAAACATTCTTTACGATTTTGGTCTGTGTGACGTTTGATATGGCTTCTATCTATCTTTTGTTAAAATCAGAACTTAATATCTAATAGATATAAATCTCCGGATTCTATGTTCCGTAGAAGAAATGTTTTCAATCTTTTTTATGATTTTTCTCGTCATAAAACCATATCTTGACACTGCAGGACTTATCTCATAAATTCACTGCCGTAGCCAATGCATTATCATTTTGTCCTTTACGACCCTAATAAACACTCTACTGTAAACTGTGATTTATTTGTTCCATATTGAACAAAAACCAGTTCATGAAGCTCAATCGGAAGAGCATATCCTTCCGGTAGGAGATTGACTACAGCATTGGACTGTGAAAGTTTTGAATCCATTCAAAATTCTTGAGCAAATGAAATCAATACCTCTGCAGAGGTATGTATATCATGAAATTTTCATGGTTGTGTTAATTTTATATTCAATTTTTTGGACGACACTTAAATCAACTGGGATATCCATCGAGACTGCGGAAGCTATGGTTTTCGATATTATTTAATATTTTTCACTTTTGTCCACTCATATTCACACAATCACTAAAATTTCTCGAATTACTTCCCTTCCTGGGATTTATAAACATGTCCTTCGTTCCACCGACTTGGGTCAGATATAATACAATTTTTTTTGCATGCCAAAATCGTTTAGTAATTTTTATTTGTATTTTGGAAATGAGCCAACGATTATATAAATCGTTAATCTTGATAACAGCCATAATGTGAACATAACTTGTACAGCAGGATGTGGTTTTATATAATTACGTTAAACGGAGATAAGTTCATGAGTAGTTTATATAGGGTTAAATTGTCGTTTATGGAATACTTAGATCTGTCAATTATTATACGATAAATCCTTTACGATAACAACATTATCTTAAACGTGTTGTAAAGTATAACGCACTTATTTTACATAGTTGCTTTTCATTCAAACTCGATCAAAGATAACATCCTTTAGAGTGCGTTCAAGGACATAAATCTACTTGTAAAGTTCTCGAAAATTAAGACCATAATTAACTTCTCCTCGACTAAGTTCTATTGATTCTATTGTGCGATTGATATGAAGGATAATGATCGGATATGAATAACTCATTTGAAGTTCTCTTAATTGGTTATAGTCCTATGAGATATAGATTTTAGGCGATAGCTTAACTAAAGTATACATTTTACATACACAAACAAATCGGATTTTGGGTGATTGAGAAGAAAATTAATTTTTGGGAACCGACAGGGATCCACAAAATCGGATTTTAGACACTTTTACACAAACTAAGCACTTTCACAGTTTTCCAATTAAAGTCTATCAACATCAGACTTTGTGTAGCTTCTAGGTAAAGTTGATATACACACATCAATCTGATTTCAACCATGTTAGCAGACCTTATAGCTTACAGCAGACCAGATATTCTACGGGTTGGAGTTGATTTGATGGAAATACTTCGGATTCCGTTGAGCTTCTGTGGTGGCTCAGTTCATATTTTTTGGAAAATCCTTGAATTTTTGAAAAGCCTCAAACAAAAGTCTGTTTCAGGATTACACGTAACTAATGAAAAGCCACAGACTAAACCAAAAAGTAAACCTTCGATACAAGGATGGTAGGTTTATAGGCATTGTGAACCGTTCAGAGATTTGACTTTATGCTTTTAACAAATCATTTTGAAGGGGACAGTATCAATCATCCGTTTTTCAATAAATCTTTATTGAATAAAGCAAGATGGGATTTGGTGGAGTTTTGTGGTTACATTTTTAATTTTCATTTATATTCGTTTTGTGAGGAAAGTAGCCGCAAAATTGAGTAATGTTCCATGTTAACAAACCAAGATTTTGTCACAAAAAGGCGTTGACGGGTCATTTTTTATAAGATTTGTTTCGGGGTATTGTTAACGATGTCAGTTGACGTGCTTTTATATATAAACCGGATAGAGTCACTATACTACTTGTCACATCAAATTAATGATCCAAGATTTTCCATGAATTAAATAGGTATATTTATTTGGCTCCGAAGTCATTCTTCAAAAAATCGAAATCTAATGTGTATTGCAAAATCTACTCGTATAGATTCATGGTATGTGAAATCATGTGCAAGGAAACAAAGCAGAACCTTAGATTCAATTAACCTTACCATGGGATTTTGTTGAAAGTTATTGTCGTGATAACCTTATACGATCTGTAGGTTACCCAAGGTATGGTTTAGGATTTCCTGGAGAGTCCCTAAACGGGGGAAATTAAATTAAATTTTACAATTATCAGATAAAGTTGGGTCACGTTGAACAACTTGAGAAAATTCATTAAAGTTTGAGCCGTTATTTGCCCCTGTTAAGGTTGAAAATGTTGAACCCTATTAGTTTATATAAGATCTGTGCTCGAAAGGCTACCTAATTTTTAGTAAGATATTACATTTTATAAAGTACGACATACATTTGATGGAAAATATTTTATTATTAGCTCTCACGTTCAGTATAACTTTTGTGGGGAGTCCAACCAACGTGACATGTTCGACAATTTGTTTATACTCGTAACAATACCAAAGATAATAAACTTTTGAAAAGGTTAACACGTGCCTCCTTATTTTATTGGAAACTTTGAAGCTAATTTTACAATTTTAATAATTTTACATAATTTTGAAGTTTTTAACATAAAATGTGAGCGTTCACTTTCGAAATTAATTTAACGTCACACTTGACCTTTTGCGAAATAACATAAAATATATTTTAAACAGCGAAGTGTAGTGATAAATCTACTCGAGGTTATATCACCCTGAGTCCAGAATATTGAGGGATATTGCGTATCTCTGAAAGTATAAACTAAAACCTTGAATATTCATGGTGAAATGAATGAATGTCTACAAGCTTGCTTCAACGCTTTTGAGGACGTTCTCGTCGGAAATAAATATTCAATGAAGCTTTTTTTTCCAGACAGTCGATAATATAAAAAATTGGTTTAGATATTATCCTGTAGAAATATATCTTGTATATATCTTTGTAAGTTTGCATATTTTATGGTATTTTTATGCCATGTATAACATCTTGTTGACATTTGAAAACATCTTTTAGAAGCATTTGTTACTTCTTCAATGTTATACATCATAAATTCAAGGGAATGTTTTGAGCCATTTCAATTCAACAAGGTTTTCGCGCTATTGATATTACATTGCTATAAAAATGCTATGAATGTGTTGAAATGTTTTAAAATGTATGAAAAATGTAATTTTCCACACTGTCTAATTAATTATGTTTATGTTATGTTTGCACTTTCCTCTTTTAACTATGTTGTAAATCTCTAAAAGGTTTTATTACAAAACCACGTTTTATATAACTTATGTGACACTTATTTTATATCTGAGCATGAATTACTTAACCTCGTATATTCGGTACAAACTTTTTGATTAGCTTTAAAAGCAGTCCTTTACAAGCGCGTTCTAAAGAATATTATCCTATTGGTGTCATGAGAGTAAAGAGACGACGCAAATTTTCATATGAAATACATTTCCTCACCCTTGAAACAAATCCATCTGAGTAAGTGGATTTATTTCACAATCAAAAGTTCTTAAAGCTTCTGATGACTATTCACCTTTATATAAGAGAAAAAATTATATTTGAATGAAATGTCATCTCTAACAAATTGCTTGTTCAGTTCTTAAAAGGATATCCTCCATCGTGTCATATATTAATGTCATTCTGTTGGATGTATCAGCCAACACTAATGCAATTGTAAGGACATACAAAACTACAAAATGTCATATATGTGATGCCAACAGACGTGTAAAGTGAAACAGCTTATGTTATAAATGTCATGCAGTTATACTTTTAAGGTCACTTCTCTATACTAATGTGTATACATAAACTGGTAGAAATTATGCCTTGACACACACATGACTCAAAATCCTTGCGGACCTTCAACTTTTCCTCCCTGCAACTCAACATTTTTCTTCTCGTTTTGTTCTTGTGAAATACTACACCAATACGTTATGCAAAGCTTAATCCATCCTTCATGCTTCCTCTTGTGTGTTTGCATTAATGTCAGTTAGGTATTCTATCATGCAAAGGGCTGGCTATTGACACGAACTTGTTAATAATGAACACACTCATTACGATGAGATAACATTTGCTTAGAAGTTCAATTCTGAGTCTCTCAACCCTCTTTAGTACTGAGTTACATTGAGACTTTGTTGTTTCTTTGGAGGTGATAGCTACCAGTTTCGTTACTCCGGACACTTTAACTCCGTCAATGAAGAGTGGAACAGAATTCGTTGGCTTAATTCATTAACTGAGTACTCAGGCTAAATCTGAGGTGATTTTCTAATCAAATAGATTCATCAAATCCGTCATTAACTTGTTTCCTTATTCGGTGAAAATGAAGTCAAGAAGTTCACTGATCATTCCTGATTTCTACCATTAACAGGGCACTAGTTATGATAAAATGGTGTTTCCTTTTATGAAAGTTAGTGATTAGTAACTTAATTATCTGGTCATTTGAAAATCAATTGCAGATTATGTTTGCAAAAAGTAACTGAGTATAGTAGAAAAGTTTTAATAACCGCAATTATAGCCGCAATTGCAATGTCTGCGTTTCTGAAAACAGCTCGTCACGAGTTCATTAATGCAACTTCATAAATCATGAAAGCTTATGTGAAAACTTCCACTTGTTTTCCGTTTCTCTAATGCAAAACTCTTTCGAATGGTTGTGGGTGTTGTGCAAGTACCATTTGATTATGTTAATGAGGCTATGAACATTTTCTGACGTGCGTTGTCGCAAAGAAATGGGTTCCACACAAAGTAAATTAAGTGTGTATGCACATACTGCAAATTGAAGTTTAAATATTCAAGGATCAACAATACCACGCTCATGTCAACTGTAGTGTACAGAAATTATGCTACAAATCAATCCGCATCACTCAATCATATTAAACACTAGGGCATAATATATCCTTAGGAGGAAAAATATGTTATACTGACAGAGATTTAATGCCGACTCATTGGTATAAGAATTTTCCACTCCAATAAACCACAGCATTCTGCTTTGGGACATAGTAATCAAAAATCGGAAGCTCTTAATTTTGTTTCTGGTTTCACAGTTTCAAATTAAGGCTGGTATCCTATGATCCTGCATGCATAGTGTCAACACATAAAACAAATTCATATGCTTCTCAAGATTTGCAATACATAGAAATATCTCCTTAGGCATGACTTAATTTTCCTTCTCTCCGTTAGTCGTTATTGCAGTCCCAAGAGTTCCTCCGAAATTTAATCTAGTTCAAGCCTTAATTGCATTTCAAGGGATGTTTGTTGGCAAACTGTTTTCATCTTTAAAGCAATTCACAAGAATATGATTACATTTGATTGCCGCCAAAGGCATCATTTCAGGAAAAGATGTCTATAAAACTAAAATTAGTTTTTCGATTTGATTGAGATACAATTTAAAAAAATTTACATAAGTGATTACAATTTCGTAGAACATTTCACTTGCCGATAAAGAGACACTTCAAAATCTACGTTTGTGTGTTATCTCAAAGGATTATAAGGCGAGTACGACAATATTCTGCTTGAGATCCAACCAATATGAAGGTTTTGACAATTCATACGATAATGAATATATTGAATAGTTTATAATTTATTTAGAAATATTGTACATTGACGGAGGCAAACATGTAGATGAGCAAAATTTACTCAACCATTAAAAAATACATAAAAATATTAGCCTCTAATGTAATCTGGGAAAATGTAATTAAATTTATGTTCAACATTGAAAAACATGTAATTATATTACAAAAGCCTGCATAAGCATTTTCTATTTAAACTTGATCTTTACGCCGTGAGCTACAACCAACAACGCTTGACGTTTTACGTGCACTTTGCATAGTAATAGAAGGGAATTTTCATCGCCAACAAAAACCCAAAGGTTTATCCCAATATTTTCACAGCAAGGTACAGTTTGTGTTTAAAAATTTAATAGAATTTTTAGTTGAGCAGTAAATTTCCGTATGTAAGCCGAAAACCCCTCACACTCAAACATTTTATTTGTCGTGCTTAACGATAACCCTATGAACTTCAAGCATAGTTATTCACGTGCTACGTTGACTAGAAAATTTGAAAATGTGAAAATTTGTCACATGGAATTATCACCATCAAGTGTGTCATATACATAAATAAAGCATGTATGAACACATGATCTCTTGGATGCGGCCAAATTAAATGAAAAATTAAGTTGAAACGAGGGAACATTTTTAAAATAATTTTGAAAGAAAAAATTTTGTTTGTAGTGTTCTGTATACGTTTGCTGCAAATTCATTTGGAGCTATTCACGTACACATTTTTCCATCCTGACACAGTTTCTAAGAATTAAGTCGTGTCAATAGTAGATGGTGAATTGGTGTGTCAAGGATGAGGCGGAGATTTGTCCTTGCTTCTATTGGAATTTCGGAAAGTATCTTTGAACTGGTCGCTTCATTACTCACCGACATCATGGGCACAAATCTTAAGGAAAACGTTTTGAAAGGATCATTCAATTTCGATTATATAATGGAAATGAATCTCTTCTTTAGAAACAATTCAAGGATAATAAAGAGAGAATTTACCAAATGGAGTTCAATAAGTCCAAGTTACAAGTTTACTGTAGTGTGATATCCGTCCGTCGTAAGCGTAAACGTAAAATCCATTTGTATAGCAATGTGTGTTTGTGTACATCTATTTGAAGTATCACTGCGTTTAAGGTTGCTTCTATTGCATATAGTAGAGTCCTTCTTTGTCCCAAATGTTTGAACAAGTACTGCGAGTCTCTGATAACGAGGGTTTTAAAATTCATCAAATATTTGTTCTAGTTTCAAGAGCAGTAATATGTTGCCTTCTTTCGTTTTTAAGGCTACAGAATTCATTTTCGTAGCTGGAAGTCTCTTTCGGTGCCGGATAAATTACCAGCACAAGTTTCATTTCATACTCTCGGTCTCTGGTATCATGGGCTAATCTTTTGCCATATAACGTAACTATTCAAATGACAAACCACTTCCAGCTTTGTTTCAAAAATCTCTGTAAGCAACAAAAGGACTCCAAGGGTTTTCAAAGGATCCTTGCAACGGCCTATCTCTCCAACCGATGTCCTGTGTAAATTTATGTCCCACCATTTGTCCTAGTGGAAAGAAAATAGAGGATTCATAAATAAACAACGTTGAACAGAGGAGGGTATGATATCAGGCTGCATTCATGCTTAACAATTGTTGGTTAAAAAACCTTTTCTTAGCGGGTGGATCTTTCATACTCGAGATAGCATTTGGAAAATTGCCCATTTCTAGGTTTACTTTCTACAGTTGCTCACAAAAAGGACATTTCGAAATTGCTGTGCCATCCATATGAGCTGTTGTTTTTTAGCTAAGCAAAAAACTATAAAAGTGATTTATATGCCATGCCACTACATCAGGAAGCTAAAATATGGAAAGCTCAAGCGTTTGCAATTTCTTGTTTTAAATTTAGTGAAAAAGCATCAAAAATTTTGTGTTATACAATAAGAAAAACTTTACGTGTTCGATGTATGTAATTTTCATTTTGTTGTAAAAAAATAATTCATTTTCATATAACACAATTGATATCAGACAATTTCCTGTTCTCCTCTTTTAGTTTTTGATTGCAAATTGTTCGTATAGAACCACAACTACATCTTGTTGGTGCATAAAAAGTAAATAATTTACAACTCAATTTCCAGGTAGTACACTTGTCCAAACAAAACTACAACAAATTTTTGTATATTTGACTGAAAGCTGTTCAAACAGCTGGTGAAATGATTTTCTCTACGCCATTTCGTGTTGATTTTGCCTTGCAGAAGTGTATACAAACCACTGCATTTGGAACGATGCAGTAATTGCATTCCGTGTGAATAATATGGCTTTTCTGGTTCAAGTGAGCGAATTGCAAATACGTTGTCAGGTGGTAATTTATTTGGCTTATAATTCATTACATCGTGCCCAATTTTGACGTCATTGAACTGTGTCCTTCAAATCGAATAGTTTCCTATGAATTCTTCCGTCAAGTGCTGTTATGAAAAACTTTCAACAATTTGAAACACTAATTGCCTTAAATTAATCTCCACTTGAACATTGTGGCTTCCTAAATTTGCCCAAAAATTAAAAGTTCGCCAAAGTTCTACAATTTATTGATTGGAAACTCATTAAATTTGGAAAATTTACAGTACCCATGCAATTATTGTTTTGGAATATCGAACAAAAAATATAAAATCAAAAATTTATAAAACAAAACCCTTGTAAAGGAGTACTTCTAGCTACAGGACATTTTGTGGTCGTCTACTCACAATGAACAGAGCTCTAGGAAGGCAGAAAATAAATTGTTTTAACAAGAAAAACAAACGTGGAAAAAAAAGTTTTTCTCTAACATAAACAAAAAGTTAAAATGTATGAAATTTATTTATACTTTGTTACTCAATAAATCCATGTCCCTACAAAAGGACATTCAAGCAAAATGATTTATTCGTTTAGGATGTGTTAGAATTGAGTCACGATCTGAACTCACAAGCACGTCTGACGTGTTGAAATTGCTATCGCAATAAATTACATAACTCTATTTGAGATACGAGTGTGTATAATATATACAGCGGTTCTATAATTATAGTATTTCAAAAGCTCTTTTCTGTCAAGTTTTTCTGAGCCATGTCTGCATTAGTTTTCTACATTGAGCAGGAAGTCGAGAGCAGGATTGCAAAAAACCTCTTACAGACAAAAAGCCACGATTCCGATGATGGTTTGAATGTTAATTAAAAGACTTTACGAAGTTTGACTCCATATTCAGCATTTGCAGAGGTTAACTAAACTTTGCTTTCATTCTAAGGAAAATGAAATGTATTTGAGAATTGGTGAATTTTAATTATAGTCTTTAAATTTTTATAAATCAGAACTTTTCGGACATCCATAAGCTCATTATGTCCAATTGTTCTAATTACATTTTCTTGTTCCTTTCAGAAATACGTTAGCGAGCTATCAACAGTACGTGATTGTGCTACAGAGTGTTATGAGAAAGGTAAAGTCCATAAAAAATTTTTCCACAAATTTTTCTTAAATGTGTCTTTCTCCCCGTACAGAGGTCTGGGAAACACAAACCTATTGCTGCACTGAAGACGGTTGCAATAGTGCAAATTACCTGGAGGCACCAAATTCAATTACCCTATTTTTGTTTTTAATCTTTGCCATCATCAACGTTGTACGGCACTAAAACAGGTTTTATCGTTTAATTTTAAACCAAACAATTTACACCATATTCTAATAATTTCGTTTTGTTTACAAATATTTTCCTTCACGATAAATATGACAAAACAAAATAATTTCTCCTTCTTATATAAAGAAAATCATATTTAAGTGAGATATGAACAGCACTGTATAAATTCGACCAAAGAGTACAATTAAATTTGAAAATTTGTTTAATCGTTTTCAACCAACAATAACCAAAATAAAAAAAACTCAATGAAAAACTTATATTTGATCAATTAATTATTATGTTCAACGCAATAATGTGTTGCGACTATAAATGTATGAATATCACCTTGGGTATAATACAAATTACAATTATATTGGGAAGAAGTAAAACTTTTCGTCAAATATTTAATACAAAATACAATTCTAAATAAAATTTGTAAATTCGTCATTCATGTAAATAGTTAAATAAATAAAAATGGTTACAGTTAAAAACAAAATAGGTAAACTAATAACACTTCAATATCTAGAATCATTTTGTTTTATCAGTTAAATAATAATTACCATAAAGTGAGGATCTCTTATACACTTCACAAAGCCAAATTTTCCTTAACATTTTAGTTGTCTCTCTGAGTTTTCTCTTCGAAGAAAGATAGAAAATTGTAAAATGCTTAAAAAAATACAATATAAAATTGACTTTAATAGTATCTAATATCAATTGGTAATGATGATTTCACTTATAATTCGTTTCCACCAACTCATTAAGCATAAAGAGACATTCATGTAGTCTCCATGGAAATTTTCACCAGTCTTCCCAAGCTTTGAAAGTATCAAATAAGAAATGAAAATTTATAACAATTCAACATACCAAAAATTATGTGTAAGCTTAAAAAATTGAAATATAATATGCTGCTTTCAGCAATATCTGCTCAACGATTTAAATCCCTACAATTTTAATTTGGCAAATGTTATAAAACTGTGGAAAATCATTTTACAGAATTCGTGGTTACTCTTTATAAAAATTAATATATATCTTAATCTGTAATCGTTAGTTTCGGTGACTTTAAATTTATTTTATTTTAAATATATTACTGCTTGAGCTCTCTGGATTAAGGATATGTTATACTGAACTCTTATAGAAATGTTAGTAGATATTTAAATTATAAATGCCGCAAACCATATAATAGGTTTTTACCCAATCTTACTAAAAGCTCTATTAAAACCACTAAACTGGAATGAAATAAACTATTAATTGAAATTTCCTTAATGGATATAAATTTGACCGAATCTTGTCTGGTTTGATACATGATACATAAATAAAATTGAAGGTTTGTATTAAAATTAGATATTATTCAGATAACCCTTCATTATGAATGTTTTTAGACGCATCTGTACTATAAAATTTTAATCATATTCAAATATTTGCTCATTCAACCAACATCCAAAGCTTATAGCAACTGTACATATAAATTTTGAATTAAATAAGTGAGGTTAAATAAAATTAAATAACAGAAGCTCATATATATCTGTGATGTAGCAAGTGTACAAATTGTGACTACTCGTATGATAAATTCTCTTATCTTCGTGTTATGAAATCACACCGAATATGTTATATATTCTAACAATATCATTGCTTCATAGTTTATGATTTTATGAAATTCATGCATATTTTGTCTAACAAAAACAAATTTTAAAAGCAGAACAAACTTTTCCTGTAGCTCTGTTACATAAAATGTTTGAAAACTGTTTTCATTTCGTCATGTGTTATATGTGAATGTTCTTAGTAGAAGAATACAAATTCCTCGCAGTCATGTTTTTAAGTGTTAAAATTAGTACTTCTCAACTATATCCACTTAACATTTGCATATCACATTTTGGTTATACAAAGGATTAGCATTTCGATATCCTCATGATTTATACATGAACAATTTTTAGACTCCTACTCATCGTGAAAGATATCACTTTATCTAGAGAGCTATTGTCGTTGAAGTTTTTATTAAATAGTCTGAATATCACTTCTATCATTCACAGGATAATTCTATAGAAAATAGTTGGAACTTGCTCCTGGTGAATATTAAATAAAATTTCACACTTCACACTTAACCATTTAAATTGAATCATTTATTTGTAAAATTCAGTGATGAACATGTTTCATTTCCATATAACTTTTATAGTTAATTTTATTGTATCATTTCAATACTTTGAGTACCATTAATTCTGTAAAATGATTTGTCAGTTGAAATATTTAATCATATTTTGATTTATGGGATATTGTTGGTATTATGCTTTAAACTTTGCCATCTTATGCGGTTTTACTGACTGAGATGCAAATTTTTATCATCGGTCGGAAGAGACTATTTATACCAAAATAATATTTGGGAAATGTATATCCAGCATGAGCTTTTATGGGGAACAATATCTGTCTTTATAGCACTTAGCTTGCTTTAGGTGCAAATTTATTAAGCTCATTATATAAATTTTTTCTTTAATCCCAATAAGTTGGAGCATTTTATACCGTGTGGAAGGAACTGGTTATTTAAATTCATAATAGCATTAATAGATTCTTAACTATAACGCAATTCTAAAGTCAAATTTGAAAATAATATTATTAAATTATTGAAAAACTTCAAACAACGTGAAATGAAAGTATGTAACATGTAAGAAAATCATGAAAAGTATTTAACTTGTACAAGAAATTCTAAATTAATATTATTAATAATTAACTAAAACTATATAAAATAAAAATTATATTTCAAATGTATACAAATAGTATATCCAAATCAGTGTAATATAACTATGTCATGGATTTGTTAATGTGCTATTTTGTATACACAAGAGATTATTTCATTATTAACGTAAGACTATTAAAATAAAAATATAAAATGGATCAAAAGGATATTTGAAATTTTCGTAATGGCTTTTAATTTATTATAGTATTATAAGACACGTTACACCATAATTAACGTTACGAAGTAGTTCTTCCAATGCTTGATTATTCAATTGATAGACAGAAGCTCATGAGTGAAATAGATATTGGAAATTAAAGTAACTTAAAAATTACATAACGTATTATGTTGATAATTTACTTGTTTTGGTTATAAATATAATTTTCTTTAAATAAAATACATTGAATCGTTTCAAAACAAAAAAAACCAAGTAGTCAATATAACAAGAACAATTAAAATAGAATTAAATGAATTGAAAATGTAACTATGACAACAAAATGTAAATTTAAATATAAAAATAATAGAAATTACCAAAAAAAAAAACCTAAACGCTTTACTAGAAACAATTTTATAAATTATATAAAAAGTATATGAAGACGAAGAGATATTCAATGATTGAAGTAATGAATTTAGTTAAAAGTTTAAAAATTAATATTTACTGGTTAAATAGAACGACATGAGATGAACGAAAAACCAAATTCTAACAATATTATTATAAATATATATAAATTATAATGAAAATTTAATTAAAGTAAACTACACTTATACATATAAATAAATTTAAGTCAATATTTCTATAGAAGTATCGTTTCAGTTCGATTATGGGTTTTTCGAAATAAATTTATAATAAACGTGTTTCATATAGAGGCATATCTTAAATAATTACGTGCATATATGTATTGGTGAGTTTATTGTGTGTTTTTTCAAATTATATACTTCTTCATAGTATATAAACATATATATAATGTTAATTATTTCCTGTTTCATAATAACTTAATGTTAATTTGTTCTATTTTAATTCATCAAATTTGAATTCGTCTGATGTGGACGGGAATTTCTAAGTCGATTTAAGATTTGAATTTTTGTTAATTATATTATTTATGTGATACATTGAATTTTCGAAATAAACAGTTTAGCGAGTCACAAAAGCTTTTGTTTCATTATAACTTTATCTGCAATTTGATTATCATGTATTTAAGAAATCTAAAAGAGCAGTTTCATGCAACGCTTCTAAGACCTTAAAAAGGCCATCGAGCAGTGACATATTATAGCATATTCTAAAGAAAATCAACCCCTTAAAAGTTTTTTTTCAAAATAAAGTTTTCCAAAACAAAACAGACAATAAAATACTAAGTTCATGAAAACTTTGGTTGCATTTCCATGTAAATTTGTGAACGAAATGTTAATGCAAGTATACCGCATCTGAAATCACTGCTGAGATTATTGCTTTCAGAGATATCCCAGCAAAAATATCCTTCGGCTAGTTCCTACTTCGTTTGAAATGTAAATCACAAGACTGCTTCTCGTACTGCGGACGGTTATAAGTTTCAATATCAATTTGCAAGGTAATAAACATCAGGGACGTCGTAACTGGATCTCTGCAAAATAACGTAGAGATAATCTTGTGTAAAGTTATAATCTTACACAGGCTACTATAAAGCTAGAGTGAAAATTAACTTGCGTTTTAAAGTCGACATTATGAAGCAAGTTAGAAAGCAAGTTGGTACAGAAACGAATAATGAACTCTCATTCATAGAGTTGCAAAGTTTTGAAACAAGAAGAGAGATGTTATGCAGGTGACTTAATTTGAAATAACGTGCAGTTTAAATCACATTAAGTCCGCGTGCTTGTACAAATTGCGGTTAATGGTATCGATGTGAAGCAAAGTTCAAGTACAATTGGATATGCAGTTGGTGAAACATTAAATTTATTGCATTAGAAGGCAAGGAAATGAAGCATGTTTTGTAAGATGTCATGCAAAAAAGAGTGCACAAAATTGCATCCACAATGGATAATGCAATTCTGAATGTCATTTCTTTGCTGCAATATTTTACATAATTTCAAATTCAACATGAAAAATTCAACGGATTGCAATTAAATGCAAATTTCTCGCGATTATAATGTCTGAATTTTAAAATGCACTGAAAATGTGCAGCAGACTGGAATGCGGAATTTCAGATCCTTGGGAGAAAATTTTCAAAAAGTTCTAAATAAGCATTAAGGATTACAAACATTTCTTGGAAATTTGAATTTTAGGTAATTTTTGAATTGGCTGCTTCATTCAGATTTTGAAAACAGATAACGTCTCTTTGAAGATTATCAACGCATTTTAATTTAAGCATATTATACTTACCATACATTTATCTGTTTTGGTGTGTGGCCAAATTGACAAGATTAATAGTCAAAATGTTAGGAGAAGTTAAATAGTTCTGACACCCTTTTATTGGATGCAACATCTGGTCTAGAAGGACAGAACTATCAATCAAATTGACGACATCAAACTTGCCTAGACCGTCCTCAAAATAGCATAGTTATCGATTAGTTAAACGGCATCACATATGAGAGCGTGACAGGAACGTATCCTTAATAGTTGGCCTCTTGGCATTTGCTTGGTTATTAAATTATGAAGGATATTCTGAAAGGTCTATACACATTTTGATTCTATTTTCATTCCTTGAAGGAGTATTAAGTAGTTTAGAAATGTTTTATGTCCAGAAAGTTTGGTTTAAGCATCGTTTAATGGTCCTTTTCGGAGGACACATGCCGACGGCAGCAGAGGATAATATTGAACGAGTTCAAAAAGTTTCATTTCACATCGTTGCTGAAAGGTTTTACAGAGACACTATAAATGAGTGTGAAATTCTTTCAGTGCATTGAAGCATTTCAAATTTTCCAAGATTACATAATCTTATCCAAAATATCTTTACTCACGCATCATCAAGCCTTAATTAGAGAAGATTATTATAAAAGTTTCTAATCAAACTTTGAACCAGATATTCTCTAACAACTTCCCATTACAGCTACTACACAATTTCAATTCAGCTAGAATATAATATGAATATGTTCATTTGTTAAACTACATTCAGTCTCATAGGAAACAGGAAACAAATTCAGTGATACGCGTCAGTTCATTTTACAAAACTTAAAATTTTCCTTAAAGGAATTTCTAAACAACATTCCAAGCCAAACTTCTTAAGACGGAGGCGTTGTAAGCACTTCAATTTATCTCTGCATGTGGTAGATTCATTGACAAATTGCTAATTTTACATTGCGAAAATGTCAACAATTTCTCAACTACATCTTATAACCTCATTCGTTACATACCAAGACGTTCAATTTATCTTGCCTATAGTGTGGATGGAAAATGTGTTGCGGATTAAATGAATATTACGTGAGATGTATATTACTTTGCAGACATATATGAATAGCACAACTGGTGAAATATCTCATATCACACTGTCTTCTTGGTGGCTTAGACTGAGTATTACGAATATTCTCAAGTTTAACAACTGATTTATACATACTAGGGGGGCGCCCCCTGCTCGCTACGCTCGCCAACCCCCGTTGTTCGCTCCGCTCATTCTAATAGCCCGCGCATGGAGCTATATATACAGTAGCATTGTAAGTAAAAAGGTTAGTTAGTTCAGACTGTAGTAGATATCATTTCAGCTCATTTTGTACGTCAAAGTACATCTATATTGAATGAGGCCCTATCTATAATTTTCAAAAACCTTGCGGGTGTGGTTGCGGATATTAAAAGATCTTAAAATTTTCTCATACAAAATACTTTTTGTAAAAATTCTTTCATCTTCTGCCAAATGACATTGGCTTTGTGTTTCAGAAATACATATAAACACGCAATCGGTTAAACGATCTAACTCTACTGGCTACAACATACAATTAGAGTAGTTTCGGGTATTATGGCCTAGTTGGCCAATATGGCCTAGTACTGTTTCTCTGAAACTAACCAACACTCACGTTAAATGTACCTGCCACGTCCAAGCAACACTGCCCCTCATCCCTTCAGTTAATCTCCACTGCACTTCTAAGCCCCCCCGTGTGCTGTGTAGCCAAAGATCTCAAACTGCATATTTCGATCTTATTTTTTGTCAAGTTTGAACCATTCCAGCATCTCAAATTATGAGTGTTCTTATATTGTTTCTGCATAGTTTAGTAGGATAATATATAATCTACAGTGTTGGTAAAGTTTTTTTAAACATTTTGTTAACTGAGTCTTATATCAGACCTTGTTTTTCAAAAATGTTCCGTCGGCCAATATGGCACACCTGATACAGGGCCATTCAGTGCCTCTATTATGAGCTATGAAAAATTATGAGCTCACGAAAAAGGCTCAGGAGTGGAAACTGATATCTTCTTCAGTGAAATTTTTTCCCCAAAATCAAGTATAATTAATTTTATACCCTAGGCGGGTAATATGGCTCACATCATATACGGCTAATATGACCCTAGGCCATAATACCCGACCATGTTTAAAATTTATTGAATGTTCAATTGTGGGAAAAAATGTAGTTTTTCTTATTCTTTGAAGTTTTAGAGTCTTAAGCTTTTAGTTATTGATTCCTTATGAATTCTACAACGTGAATAACTAAAAAAGACTGGTTGATATCAAATACTTAGATTTTTATAGCAAAAAAGGCTTATGGTGTGCCATATTACCCGAAACTACTCTAACAGTGAGAAAATATAGGTTGTTTGAGTAATTTTCCTGATTTTTGAAACGTTTGCCCCTGGGATTTATTTATTGTCATCGCAAAAGCCAGAATGACGGGAAGTTGAGTTTCTTGAAAAGGAAAAGGCAAAAATACGTCACACGTGTCGAAATACGTGTGTTTCGGAAAACTCCTGCTAAAATCTCACAATCCAAAAAATTTTCTTTTGCATTTGAACTAAACGAATAGGTGTACCATTGACCAAGCAAGTCATGTCCTGTACACAAATTACGAATAAGTAAAAGTATGCAATTTGGTTTTTAAAATAAATTTGTGGGATCGGGAGCCAACTTACATCAACTGAGTTTAAAAATTTGACTGGAAAATTATTTTGCTCTCTATAATCATCACTCAAGATTTTATCGGAACTCAAATATATTCGTTTCTCTCCGGCCAGGCTGTTAGAGATTTCTGCATCAATGAAAGTACAGCCTTCATATTTGGGAGCTAATATAACCGAATTGAGAATATCGTTAGACTTTATGGTTTCAGATACATTGCCATAAGTATCTGGAATCACGAAGTTGCAGCTAACTAAATGGGAAGGAATTTCAATAACATCTTGGCTGTAATCTGGAAATGTGGGTAAAGTTCCATTACCAAGAGATTTAAGAAATTCAACGAATTCAATCTCATGAGGTAAAGCTTTCATGTTTTGAGTAAAAGTTATTTTGTGGAATTTTGAAATTTTGGACCATGAAGTAAGGCAATAAGTGGTATCTCAATAAGTGGTACACGTGTACCGTGAGATGTAGGTGGCAATATTCGTCAAAAATCTCCACAGAGTAAAATAGTCTTATATCCGAAAAGTTTAGTTGGAGTACCGAATGAATCGTTTACTGAAAAAAATTTCCTAAATATCTAATAAAGCACGTCTTCACACATGAATATCTTGAATTCATTCCGTAGGAACGTTCATACCACAAATAGGATATGGCAAATAACTCTCTTAACTGCTGAGAGGACTAACACACTTTTACTTCTAATAAATATTCACGCCACTCTCCATAATTTCATGCGACACGTCGTGGATGTGCTGAAAATGTGCAGTAAATAATGTTCCCAACAGTACCCAAATCCTGATGGGACCTCGAACATGAAGCAAAATAGTCTCAAATGGAACATCTCAACATAAAACATAAAATAATGTAGCAATAGCTCTACTACTTCCTCTTTGAGGTTTTTCGATTTCTTTTCTTTATCTACCTAAATATAATGTATCGGCGTCTCTGTATATAGAAACTCGGAAGAACTAATTCGATTGATTTCATAGAATGCATTCAATTTTGTTCTTCTGTGAATTGTAAGAGCTTGCTGAACATTTCCTTCCCTAAAGACTACATTTTGCCGGTGAGGCAAGTAACATTCAAGTCGAACTATAATTTATTACGTGACTGGTAATGCATTGGATACTCATTTATGCGCCAATTAGCTTCCGTAGATCCAACATAGTGACCGGACAAAGAGCTATTGATTTCATCTATATAAACTTTGCCCTCAACTCCACCTCAAACTCTTCCAAACTGTAATGAGGCCCAGTCGTAACTGTGCCAAGAACTTCCACATTTAAGTAGCAATCAAATTTCGCTAAAAGATATGGATTTTAAGGAACAGCATAACGGCTGTCAACAGAGTGGCCACGAAAGTCAACTGTTATACCATTAACACGGCGCATCTAACATTGCCCTAAGTTGTATTGTAAAAGTCCTTAGAAACGCTTTTGCTGCATTTACCATCTCTGATACAGACGGGGATACGATTCAATAAACCACATGAACCGTGGATCATGTGGTTTTTAACTAAATTATGAAGTTGTGGGAAATACATTGTATATTGTAAATAAAATATATCTGGAATTTTCGTACAAACGTACCAACCTTCATTTCCTACCTTTTCTTTTTTCTCTAAATTGAGATTTTAAGGGCGAGCAGACAAAAGTTTGGAAATATGATATAATTTCAGATTTTCAATTTTAAACAGTTTTTGGCTCGTAGCGGCTAAATCAAGCATTCTGGGGGGTATGACCAACCCCTTTTATTTTTGCATTTCCCAACTTTTGGCCATATATTATATTTCTCTAAATAATGTTTTAAATGTGGGTCCATACAAAAGTTGGGAAACATGATAAAATTCAGACTTTCGTTCGCTTTCCATAAATATTCGTGAAAGATAACTTCGCGTTTTCTAGAAATAACTGTAAAATTGTGATTTTCTATATTTTTTGAAATAAAATTTGCATATATTTTTATCAAATTAGCAAAAAACAATGGTATAAATAAACGATGGCCTTAAATTTGTCTGTGGTAATGCATCCATATTATTGTCTGTGGCCAAATGTTCATTGTTTCGGCTTTTGTCTGGAAGAATGCAATTTTATTAGTCAAAGATTGCCTTCTTTCAGGCAAAAAGCAAAACAATGAACATATCAATATTGTCTGTGATATGGCTGCATTTGCCCCTCACATTATCATTGGCATAGATATTACGTTTGAGTGAAAAGAATGCACGTATTTGGCATAAATGGTTGTTTATTCAGTCGAACGTATGATCTATGCAAATGATAATGTTAAATAAGTATGTTCTATATTTTAGTTTTTTCGTAGAGGAATGCAATTATATTTTAATTCTTTTGGTTTGTGTCCCCAGTAGAAGATTGATCCATATGGTTTGATTTTCGACTAATTTAGTACTTGTTATCCATCGGGGACATAAACCAAAAATTCACATATGGTTGCATATTTCCAGGCAAAAAGTAAAACATTCACACTCACACATTCTTCCCAAAAGCATCATCTACGCTATACGTGTGCTCAATTCACACATACTATCCCATTGAATTTTTTAATTTCAATTTAAAATTAAACTAATTTATAATTTAATTTAAGAAAAAAAATTAGGTGATGCACATAGAGGAAAAACTAATCTTTCGAATGGTATAATTTTTATCCTGGTAAGTCCACCTGGTTTCCTGTAAAAGGGATAACAAAAAATCGTGTCGCCTATTTATATATAGATAACCTTAAAGTAGTTTATACTGAAACATAGGAACACGATTATCGTTTGGAACTAAATAAAACGAAATCACATTTTTCAAAAACGCAATTTTAATGATTAGTTTTTGACATTATCAAGTCGCTTCGATTTGTCCGAATTTAACAAAAAACAGAAATTTAAGACACTGCCACTCGAGTTGTACGAGATATTAATATATTAATGGAATACAGCGTAAGGAGGTTTCTCACTTCCCTCAATCAAAATTCTTTGATTCTTATCAAGGTGTTATAGTTCACGATAAAATCCAAATAGCTTCATGAACTCAAGTTGTTTCTTCCCTTCCTGGTTCCGGGGAACCGTTAGACGGTGTTTTTACCCGGAGGCAAAACGAATTTTTTCTGCAATTTGCATTTTTAAAAGGAATTTCAAAATCTACGACAAGCACGGAACCAAATACCTTCGAAATGCTCTTTTACGAGAAACAGTCATTTATTCATGTGCAAATTTGAGAAAGACTTTTATCTCAAAGTTTCACAAACACGAAAGGTGAGACGGAATTTGGTCCAACTTGGCATCATCTCTGCCCCAGGAAGAGCTTATTATTATTTAAATGAGTGGCTGGAGATGATCCGGGATTCTTGAATCGATCTAAATGTGCTGTGTAATCGCATACTGTGCTCGTTATCATTTCGTGATAGTCCAGAATAACAAATGATGCTTCTTCTCAAATACGACGAGTCACTGAACAAAAATTTGCAAGACAATTGGAACAGTGAATTCTGTGTAATAGTGCTATAGAGCATAGTTTCATAATAAGGAACTTTTGGTTTGGGGGCAGAAAAGCATCTTGACTTTTATGGTGGCGTTCATATTCCGGAGCATTTCGAACGACTTTAAACAAATTATGCAAGATTGAGTCATTTCAAAAAACTAAACGTTGGTCGTTATAGAAATTTCCGTATCTGTTTATCTTTGAATTTAACAATAACTATTTCGTACTTGTGTTTCTAAAGTCAATAAATGCAGAAGGATCCACTTGAGTAGGACGTTCAATTTGAAATTTTAATAAATTTTGCTCACGGGTCATAGAATTCGTATCATCAAAGAAACAGGCTCTTCAAGAAAGTATTTCATTGATTCAGTCGAAAATCAGGAAAAGGAAGCAATTTCTCTTTTACGTTTTATCAGATGCGCTTCAATAACCATGTCGATTTAAATAAAAGCCCGAATTTGGAAATGTGTAATTTTGAGAATTTATCGGATATAGGTATAGAAGGTATACAATATACTGAGTACCTTTTCGGTCAATTTCCGAAAAGGTGTCGTATATCCAGTTCTCATATGACAAGAATAGAAAACCTCTTTCAACCCTTTCCTGCTGTATTATTGAGTATACAATCATACCTCTTTTGGAAATTTGTGAAGTGATATTCGTCAATGCTCATTTATATCCGTCTTGATGTTTAACGAAAAGGTATGGATTTGTGGTTTAATGCTCTTTTGCGTTTCTACGATATTGTTCCACTTATTCTAAAGCTTGCTTCAATTTTTACAAATGGCTTTTCCTTGTATTGTGTTTTCCGTAAATGAAAATGGGGTCAGGAATTTCTCCGCAGCAACACAATTCTTGACGTACTAACAGCTTTTAATATCGCGTTCTATAATATAGATTCGAATTCAAACCACTCGTGCATTAACCATGAGGTAATAATTTGTTGTTTATCTCAAGAAAGCTATAAGATTTGTGGTTGATATCGTTGATGCCCCAAGAACTATTCTAACAAACGACTATTCCCACGGAAGAGCCCTACTGGCACAAATTCCAGGAAATGAGGAAAAATAAACATATCCTGTGAATTAGCATCATTAATTTTTATAACTTTGTTTACAATGTGCGGAAGCTGGAACGGAAAAGGTATTTCATTTATATGAAGTAGAAAAATAAATCATAAAGGATTGATATAGGTATAAACATCTACAAACAAAACCAAATGATACTTTTATGATCCTTCATTTGAAGATGATAGTAAACTAAAAGGAAGAAAATATATTTTCACGTTTTGAGACAAATAACTTTAAACAAATCGTGTTACTATCCTGAAAGCTTTAATGTTGTAACAATATGTCAAAATTGCGTTTGGTGTTTTACTTAAGCAGATTATCAGGTATAAATTGAGATTTTTGTTAAAATTATAATCCAATTAAAATTCCATAATCTTTATTAATAGAATAATTACACGGCATAATGCAGCGTGCATTAACTGTTAACTAAATTTATTGACAAACCGGAAATATTTTAACTAAATTAAAAACACCAAACGCACCAATAAATTAATTTTAATGCAAAACAAAAACCACGGAAGGCGTCCAATTAAAATTTATAACTTAACGAATTTAATTAAATATTCGACTGAGCGTAAAATAAATTACTGACCCTTTCACCCTGTTTTCACCTTGTTTTGCCGAAAATTTCAATGTAAATGCAATTGCAATTTATTTTGATTGCATCAATATCACGGTTGCATTCGGAATTCCATTTGCATTGATTAACATCTCCGTTTTCGACACAGTTAATAACTCTATGAACTTACACGTTCAGGTATGTTCAAATCCATGGGGGATTCTTATAATTCTAAATTGAAAAGATTTCAAAAACTTTTTCCCATAAATGAAATATGTCTTCAAAATTCTTTGATTAAGAAATATCCGCGAGCTAGTTAAGAAGGAAAAGTTTTCTTTTCTGTTGCAAGTAATGGAAATATAATTGAATTAAAAATTTGAGAAAACAGTGACATTGAAAATAATTGCCGTTTTGGAACTGAGTTCTTTGATCTCAATTCTTTTACCGATGCGCGAAGATTGGTCAAATCTATTATATGGAAATGGTACTATTAGTTTCTCAATATTCAATGTTTATCCAAGACTGTTGTTGAGCTTGTAACACAGAGTAACAATTTTTTGGAACATCGTTGCAGTAAATGGTATCCTTGATTCACTTTCCACAAACAAGAGGATATATCGTTAAAGTAAATCCTCTACATGTAGCGCTTGTGTATTCCGAAAAACAAGTTCATTCGAGCGAAAGTGTAGCCATTTGCGTGGGTCATCACAGCAATGCCGAGCTGTTAAAACCTTCACGAGGATAAAACGACATCACGGAAGACACGAGCTATGTATTCCTTGAGCAAGGATATAAAACAAGTAGCCAGTGAACGTGATATGTAAATCGCTTGCAGTTTGTGTCCGTTTTGTTCCATTAAACACGACATTTTGCGCTCGACCAGAAACTGTTACCGAGAAAAAATTGAAATCAGGACGTTTTGTCGGAACTACCTGATGCAGTTGAAAACTTACCCTTGGAATTGATATCATCCAGTTGCATTTATTTAGATCAACTCGATGCAAGTGTTTTAGGAGTTATCGACAACATCTTTGTTAGGGTTGTTTTTTTCCATTTGAGATGTTTCCGTTGTGCTAGAGAACTTAGTGTTGTTAAAACGTTCTGATTGTTCTTGTTTCGGAAGCACTTAGCGTGCAGGATACAATCCTCGGGATGTAATACACGATTTGATGACTGGAGGCACATGGATGAATTTATCCTGCAGTTCTTGGTTGTGGTGTTGTGCATTCTAAAATGCATTCTGACTAAAAATGTTTAAACTTGAGTGCTCATGATGCTCACAAGGCAATATCAATAGATATGCACAAGAGTAACTCGTGCATGTGAGAATAATCGATATTCTGTTACGAAAACTGTAACCATTTGTTGGTCTGGTGTCATTTGCAGGGCAAAAGGTAGTTTTCAAAACGTCTGTTAAAGACCCGCAAAAATGGTGCAATAATGCAAACTTTCGTTGTGCAAAATGCATATGCGGTTCAGCATGACCTGCTTCAGGGAAAAGTGCTGAATTTCGTAAATTGACATCTTGGAAATGCCACAGAATTCAATAGTAGCGTTAGTAGAATTCGTTGTTATAAAACGAAGTTTAGAATCACAAACTGTGCTTCCTGACAATTCTTAAGAAAAACCAAAACGATAGCATCTAAATCCTACAACCAAACAAACAACCGGTAACTAACGTATTTAATAAACAACAAAGTTCTCAAAAATAATTATGATAAGAAAAACCCAACATCTTGTCAAAACAAAACCAGGAAAAGAATTAAATAGCTACTACAAACAAACGAAATATTAAAGAAACTTACAAACGATTAAAATTTTATCCTGCGGTGTGATTAGCTAAATCCTTCTGTCCAAAGGATTAGACTGAGACGGAGACTGAACCAAGAGTAATCACTAAGAAAACTCTTCTTCCACCCACATAAGAGCTCGCGAGTTTCAAGAAGCTAATAAGCAAGGAGAAGCTAAAACACTAAAGATGGATTTGCATCATTCCAGCACTCCGTACTGTATGAAACAGATTTAAATCAGAAACAAGGAATTAAACTTGAGTAAATTTAAAGAACGACCTACATATCCTGTTCTTCCGCGTATCCTTGGAAAATCAGAATCCCAGGATAAAGCAAGAAGAATGACGTTCATATTCAACTTCAACTGTTGTTTGAATGAGTTCTCAAAAGAAAGTTCGCATCTTCTATCACTTGAACATTCTCTTTTCGTATCCTGCTCTTTTAATTACCACTGTTGCATACAAGTACATATAAAGGCGAAAATCACAAAAATTTTAATCATTCACTGTGTTTGACTTCGCTTCCTTTTACATTCCGCTGGAACCGAGCCAAGTATTATTCTTAATACGAACGTCTCATACATCTAATCTCAACTCTTCTCCCGTCATCCTTGTAGGCTAAGGACATTTTGTGTAACAATTTTTTTCATGTCTTTCTCACAAATCGAACTCTAATTTACAACTGTCTCAACAAAAATTTTGTCAAATAAGCAACAGACTTGAGTCGAAACTGAAATAATTTCATACTTCCAATAAATGCAAATTTTCCTCTCCTTTCTGGTAAAATGGAGAAGTAGTTTATTGAAGGCATTATTCACTCAAATCGAAAGACATGCAAATTTTCGTCAGATATTTTCCAATCAAATTGCGGAAACCTTAACGAGATTTCTTTTCTCCTGTCTTTGAGCAGCAAAAAATACGTCGTTTTTGATTAAGAACTCAGACAGCAGACAAAATATTCAAAAACTTTAATTAATGGAAACGTTTCTTATTACAAAACTTAATGATAAACTTCAACTATTGATTGGTATTGGTGTCTCCACTCCTTTTTCTTGGATTACATTTTACCCTCGTGTCTCATATTAAAGATATCCCACTGACTCTTCTATTAACAGAACAAATAAAATCATGTTGACAAATCATCACAGGAGAGATTATCCCAAGAGTGATGTATTTAGTAAAAATCCTCCTGGGAGACAATTTGGACAAAAAGGATGACTTTAGTGCTGCTTAAGTGACCGTGAGGATATAATTTGATAAAGATGCCATAACACCAGAAGAGGATAACATTTTCTAATTTGTATTAAGCTTAGCTTTTCAATTATTGTTTTTTGAATATATCGTTTCCCTGTATAGCGTATAGGTGTATTTTGTGATATAAAATGGTCATAGAGATTTGTTTGAAATCCATAAGTATATAGTATATCGAAGGACAAAAACTGCATTGAGTCAATATCGATAACATTCAATTGACTGTAACGAGCATTTGAATACCAAAAAAATTAATTTAAATTAATTCAGAAAACTTCTTAGATTCCAAAGTTAAACGTTTTGATTGAAAGTTTGCTTCAAGTTATTTTGTGGAATGAGTTTTCAATTGAATACAATTTTCAGTGTTTACATGAAAAATTCAATAGCTCCCCTAGTTCGAGTGTAAACGACGTAAAGTTGCATAAACTACAATTGAAGTTTAACTCTCTTTCGAGTTAGTGGTAGCTTGCTGTAGATGAAAACCCACATTCCACTATAGAAGAAAGTTAAGTTTTCAAATTGAACTTTATGAATCCGAGAAAACTTCGATATTTCATAGATTTAAAATGCTGATTTCTCCGGAGAATAGCTGGGTCGTGCCCTCATTTATCCTGTGATTGTACAAAAGACCTCAAAGTGTTAAGAAACTTTGGTAATTTCATGGATGAACTACGAAAATCACAAAGACCCCAATTGTGAACTTCTTATCAGTTATATTTTCCACTTATTCTTACTTTTTCAAGTGGTAGGTGCAATTGCAAATCAATTCGATATTTTCTAGCTAATGGAACTTTATAGAGTATTAAACTTGAAGTGATTGCGATTTGCATTTACACTTTAACTTAAATTATTCGAACTAAAGAATGCTTTTGGATATTGAAAATTCATTTCACGGTAATAAACAGTATATAACTCTGCTTGAGTTGCAACTGTTGCACTTTGAGGAACTTTCAGAGCAAATTTAAGTTTACGGGTAAGTGATTTATGCATTATAAATTCATTTATCAAATACAAATTTATGTTAACTCAATTAATACGTGCAATTCAGATAATATGCGCGTGGATATAATTAGTTAATACCTACATGTATTCAAACCCTTATTGATCAACAGACAATCACTTTGTGAAACATTTTTTGAGGTGCTCAACTAAAAACATTTCTGGACTCGCTGTGGATTTGTTTGTTTGTTTACTAATTCATTTGCTTGCCATATCACGTTCCACGAAACTCTCTTATACGCATAAAGGCTTAAATTTTATAATATCTCTTCCCACCTGGAAGCGGTTGTGGTAAAAGTTTTTGTTTGAGTTTCTACAAATATTTGCATAAAATTCGATTACCAAACAAGAATACAATTTAGTAAATTTCGATAAGAATGTTAAACTTTGAGGTTAAGAATTTCATTTCTCTGTGGATTAATGTATGGAATTGTAATTCTATGTGATATCTGATTGTATGTTGCTAGCAGCAAATTATAAAATTCCTACTAGTACGTGATACCCAAGGATTTCTTGTAACGATATTTGCACTATCTAATATTGCATGCGTAGAATACGAATGATATCTGTCGATAAGAAAATTTCTTGTTTCTGGATTATATTCGGATACAACTAGATAAAGATAACTTCAAGGCAACAACCGACTTACTCATTCAAATTTTGAGACACTCTCATTTGTTCCGTCCTCCAGCATCATTCAGAAAATATTTCAATCCTTATCCCATACATCTGGAATAGATTTCCAGTCCTTAAATTCAATAAAATTGATTTTAAACATTTTACGGAAAAGACAGACAATTGATTTCATCAGAAGATTTCTTCTATCAAGTGCTCTCCATTGGTTACCCAGATTTTCAGATTTCAAATACCCACAAATCAAGTAAATCTCAGTGGCAGCTATAAGTTCGTCTTCCTTTTTATATGTACTATACTTGCATGTTTCTTCCTCATGAATAAATAAATCACTGCAATCCTTAAATTTTCTATCAGACACCATATGTCAGTGTTTGTAAAGAATTGCGTTTACAGTGAATTATAGCTGATGCTATATCCTTTAAATTGGAAATTTTCTTCTTCTAGTTTTCAAAGTCCCTGGATTAAATGGTGTATCGTATAAAAAAACTGAATGTTGTTGCAAAGGGTCCTTGACGTTTCTGAACTTGAATGCATTTACATTTTGAGAACACTCGACGTCTCCTTGTTGCCAAAATTTTATACGCATTTTCATTCAATATTAAGTTATGCTGGAGTATCTCTTGTTTTTAAATACTTTCCAGTGGAAATTTTAACATTCATATATACTTTAAGAATTTAAAGAAACAACACTGCCAATTAACGAAGTTGTCGTCAATAGATTTTATCAAAAGCAAATGTTCAAAGAAAACATTCTTAAAATAAGCCTGATGTTCAATGTCCCTTAAGGATGTTACTGACAAACCAACAGACATAACATTTACTAAGTAATTTGTCTTAATTTCGTGAAAATGACTTGTCGCCAGAAGGCATGTCGTTTCTTAAATGAAGGAGAAATGGCTGCGAAGGAATTATCGTTCAGCCTTAGTTTTATGTAGGTATCCTGTCTTATATGAAGGTCTTGGAACATTTTCGGGAAAACTTCCTGACACAAATTTTACGAAGGCTTTTGTAAGACATTAACTAAGCGTTCGTGTTAATAATCAGATATTAGTGTTTGAGACATCAGACAAAGTATTATCTCCACAGGGAAATCATGTAACGACTGCGAATTGATGTTTCTTAAAGTTGATCCTCAGTAGTTGTTTGGTTTGTTTGTTGGTGTCCTAGCAAGTCCTTGAAATGTTTTGAGTTTTCCCATTTAATCAAACAATTTACTTAGCAAATTTATAAATTTACAAACATAGTATGTAAACAGAACGGCGTATCACCTACATCTCCCTTACTCATCAAAACCACTTCGAAATATCCTTACCAAGATAAATAAATAACTTGAAATATTTGACTTTACAATAACCAAATATTATGGTTGTGTTAATAACTAGGAGGTGATGCTCGAAATGTTCATTTGCAACTGAAGTTTCATGAGAACATCAACACGGAACCACATCGGAACAAGACGAATGTTTATTGGTTAATTAGTGAAATAAATAAACAATTAGTGCCCTTTTTTAATTAAACAAAAATATTTTCATTTCGGTAAAGCGCAAATATATTCCCTTTACCAAAGTTTACTGTTTCCTGAAAATAATACCAAGGTTCTTCTTATGATATGTCAGATCGTACAATAATAACGTTGAAATGGGATATATTCTACAAAACGTCTCAAAACGATATGTTTTTCTGTTTTATTTACTGCAAACATACGAGTATAGCAACATTTCAATTTCTTCAGCTTTAAAACACATCTTTAAAATAAACGAGTGAGGAACAATTCTTGATGAAATAGGCATGAAACATATCACATTTGTAGCTACTGAAACCTTCTCATTGTAAAATGGCACATTTCAAAGGAAAAGTTGAATTTTTGTAACAGATAATTTCGAAAGTCGTTTATTGAGAAATTGTTTTTGGAAAATATCTAACATGGGCTCTGACCGAAAACTTTTCAATGTAACAAAATTCACATATGTTTCAAAAGCTGAACACTTAACAGACATTCTTCAAATATATAAAAAAAAAACTTTGTTATATAAAAGTTTATTCACGTTGAAAATAAAAAAAGAGAAAACAACAAACAATATTGTAGAACTTTCCACAAAATGTTGTTCCCTTTTTTGTATAAAATACATATATCCTGAACAGGAAACATTATAAAAACTCTTCTTTGAATAGAAGAGTCCTCTGCGCCCTTTCCTAAGAAAGTAACTTTAGGACTTTAGCAAATGCTGCAGTTTCGTCGTTCGTCAGTTCCCATATGGGATATGTTTCGACTTCCTACACGAAGATTTTTGAGTGTGCTACGACTTTGAGTCAAGCACAAGTGCACAATTTACAAGAAGAAGCGCAAAAAAATTTTCGAATTTACATGGCCTAAATTATTCTATTTTTTAACGACTGGAAAAAAACAGGATGTGCATTGCATGACCACAGTAAAAAGGATTAAAGGGATGAATATCTTTATGGTGTAAAATGAGAGCTAAAAAATGGAAACAAGTTATGGACACCACCGACCAGTAGCTCTTGGCATCATTTTTCATCCGTTTCTGTATCATGCGAAGGTTTGAAATAGAAAAAAATTGTTTCTCATTAAATTACTGCACCATATCTTTGACCAGCTGTTGCAGTTTTATGCATTGTGAAGAAGCTGCAAGAGTATGATAACAAGGATTCCTTTAGGAAGATCCATACCCTAACTCTCATCTACCTATATATATATCTATTCCCGTTCGTTACTATACTTTCACTACATTCCGAAAGGGAAAATACGTTCGAAACAACCAGAAACTTAAATAAAGTTGAGTTCTGAAGCTGAAATATAAACGCGGTTTTTGTATTAAAATTGACATAAAAGTCCTCATTAAATTGCTGTCGCTCCCATTTTGAAGTAATTAGCTTCAGATCTTTAAAGGGTTAACAACACCAGCATACAATACCCTTCACTAACGACGGATTGTGCAATTCATTAAATCCACTTAAAACCGCCTGTTTGGCTTATTACATTATGTCCCTCAACTGCGGATAGTATAAAAATTTTAGCTTTTAGCAACTCATACTTATTCATCATGTTTCCAAAAGTGAAAAATTCATAACGTCTGCTGTTATATAAACACATCTTTTCAATTATCCACTAAAACCTCCAAAAGATGCCTCCATGCGCTGGTAATAATGTAAACTGTATGAAAACAGGATGTGTTTACCCACACTATAGTGCCATATTGAGCCGTGTTGAGTCTCTAGCTGTGTCTACGTTGACTTTCAACATTTTGACGTTTCCAATTAATGTAGAAAATAAATAGTCCATTCGGGGGAAGAAATCTCCATTTGGGGAAGAGAAAAATCAAAAACCAACGCGAATCATAAATGAAATGAATTCAGAGGGTACACAAATGCATCGTACTCTTTCCAAACTTTGACCCCGGAAGGATGAAAACGGCTTCCATCTGTGTACGGGGAAAATTGCTAGAACCATTACATGTTCAGAATAAAAATAGTACAGTGTCGACATTGAAGCTCAAGATGGTTCAATAGAGGTACGATTAGGATTTGGACGGAAAGTTTTATGATTGACGTGACTGACATGATTGATGACTTGTTATACCTGAATATCACAATGATGTCGCAAACTTTGTACCGTTTCAAGTGAACCTAGAGGGTATGGCTCAGGACGTGCGGTAAAAAATACAATGAATAACGACAACCCAAGACTATCAAGATGTTTTTGTGAAAGGTTCCCGATGTCTCTTCTGAAGAAGTTCTTAAAATAAATTCAAGGAAGTATTGAGTTCGATTTTCAATTTTGATCAAATACAATTTCGTCAATGCAATACCATGCCTTTTGTATATGATATGAACTGAACAATCTTTTGAAACAATTCGTATTGATTATGATAATCCACTCGTATAACGAATTCATATTGATGGTTTTATTTCGGGTTATCCGTAAGTGTATGTATCAGTAGACAAAATTGCCTTCTTGTTATTCGATACTTTTTTCATATTCTGGATTCATTCCTTATGACAAGGATGTGTGCTTCATTTTTCAACTCCAGAGGCCAAACTAAGGATTTTATGTCATATACGTGAAAATCTTTTTGACTTGATTTTGACCTTTCGTCCACTTGTCGATTTAGTTCCTGTTCAAATAGTAAATGTGGTTGACGAACGTTATAGCAAGCGATATTTAATGTATACATTTACAAACATTGTTTAAGATTTTAAAGTAATGTCGCCTGATAAAAATAGTAACTCTCTCAAAAAGAGTTAATTTACTTTCTGAGAAGGAATGTGGCCTTCAAGAAGACTTTGGTTTATGAGGGACTTCTTTGCAGTAACTCCAAAAGCATTAATTGCAAGAATATCATTTCATTCACAAATCCATTATTCACTTTGTTAGTCCTATTTTTCTTCCAACCTTCAATGTCACATTACTCCCAAAAAACTCAATCAACAACTTCTTTCAAAGTTATTCTCGTTCAGGGACTTTCACTTTTTGTTCAAGCTCATCTTCGAGCATGGTTTTTTTTTTAGCTTTTTATCATTTTGGGATAAGGTCACAGTAACAAACTTTCTTTGTATCCATGTCCTTGAAGAATTATACGATTTTGTGACATGTAGGTATATTACACATCAGTTGGAGGATGTTCAAACTTTATAACCTCTTGGGTGTTCAATATATATCCTTCAAATTTTAAAGCAGAAAATTACTCAAAAATTGTTTAATGTAATAAAAATTCTGACAGAACGTTGGTTATGAAAATCACCTCATTGCGGACATATTTACATTTGCAAAGCTGAAAAACATTCTTGTTTTATAGAAGATCTGTTTTCATAATTAAGGTTATCAGTGTTTCATATGGCATCTGTCTATGTTTGCATTTCACGACAAAAATAATTTTTCTGATTAAAATTCATAAACTCAATCATCCGTGCTTAGTAAGTTTATGACATCAGCTTCAAGTGAACTACATAACGATGCTTATCTATTAACATTGAAAAGCACTAGACATTTATATCCTAGCTACAAAAACAGTTTTTTCCCCAGTTATCATGCACGAGATACCTTATATTTGTTTTAAAGCTAATAAAAATGCTGCATCACAAACAGACTAGATATAAAAATTTATATTTCCCATGAAACACAATTTCGAGTGCCTTTTTCCGTAAATATTTCCACTTTTTCATCATTTTTTCAATTTCGTATTCAATTTTCGTTGCATATGCATTGAAAACCCCAACCCCCGTAAAATGCATACATGAATCCGATAAATGAAAATAGAAAAATAATGCATTTATATTAGTTTTATGGTCCTGAAATCCGTACTATATGTACATATGTCCATCGTGCTACTGTGTTCAGGTTCTCTGATAAAAGTTTTATAAACTCCTCGAAATTGGGAAAATTTCCATGTGTCCTAGAGTCCTGGTGGAGGATCCGAGGGACACCATGTTTGGCTTCTATTTGAAGTAGAATTTCATTCAAAATTTATTTGGATATATTGAGCTCGTATAGATTAAAATTAAGGATTTTAGATTGTCCAGTTGCAAAATGTGAAATTATTTATATTTCTTCACCAAATCGATGTGTATATTTTATCATCAATAGATTATTGGGATTATAGCTTTGTTGGAATGGTTATTTGGCTTAGTGCTTTGCAATTAACCATTGTTATAATCGACTTATCGGATTCCACCTCGTCTTAGGTGGTGCATACTATATCATTAAATATGTAGAAGTTAATTGTAGATAATGTTGGGTATGTGCATATTACTTAAATGGGATCAATTGATATCACCAATTACTTGGTCTTCTGCTGGTTAACAATCCAATTCAAGAAATACTAGTTAACTAGTATTAATTAAATTATTATTATTATTATTATTTATTATTATTAATTAGGTATTTATTAAATAAAACAGTAATACTTTTTCAAGTGTTTAATCCTTCATGCCATTTATGTATTTCTAACTAGAAGAAACTGGCTCGTTGTAATAACCAAGTAAAACAATTATAAACTCAATTGCCCATACGATTGTCTGTGGTTTGAGTGAAACGAATGCACGTATTTGGCATAAATGGTAGGTTATTCAGTCGAACGTATGATCTATGCCAATGATAATGTTAAATGAGTATGTTCTATATTTTGATTTTTTCGTTGAGAAATGCAATTATATGTTAATTCTTTTGGTTTGTGTTCCCAGTAGAAGATTGGTCCATTTGGTTTGATTTTTGACTAATTTAGTACATGTCATATATTGGGGATACAAACCGAAAATAATGATATAATTGCATATGTGCAGGCTTAGAGGATAGATTCTGTATGATCTACGTGTGCAGGTAAAAAGCAAAACAGTATCCCAAAAGCTTCATCTACGCTATACGTGTGCTCAATTCACACATACTATCCCATTGAATTTTTTAATTTCAATTTAAAATTAAACTAATTTATAATTAAATTTAAGAAAAAAAATTAAGTGACGCACATAGAGGAAAAACTAGTCTTTCGAATGGTATAATTTTTATCCTCGTAATCCACCTGGTTTCATGTAAAAGGGATACAAAAAAAACATGTCGCCTGTTTATATAGAGAATATATCTGATAATTATAAAATGAAATCAAATGAAATTATTAATGTTACTCAAAATAAAATATCTTCATCAGAATCGTCAAAAACCCTTGCTTTTTCATTGCAATTCTCTTTTTTTGTATTAATTTGCATTAAACTCCTCCTCATGTTCTTCTGTTGGATTTTTTTCATTCTGTAATAGTCCTCTCTGTCCATTTCATCCAGCTCATTTGTTATATAAGAAAGAGTTCTTTTAATTTTCGGAATAGTGATATACTCTATTGCGTTCATTCTTCTCTTAAAACTACTTAAAGCACTATCCAGTATCATGAAGGAAGATTTCAAACCGGCCAGTTGTGCGAGGAGTGACAAGGATTGACGAAATGCCATCTTAACTCTTTCGACGTCTTCCCCTCCTCTTGATAGACCAAACAAACTGCTTCTTTGTCTTTCATCTACAGTCATCTCAAAAGCTGGTACTTTGATTCCAGCATAGCTATTCCAAGAAGTTTGAACTTTACACGTAGCCTGGTTAACCACTTCCAGAACCATCTTCCCTGTAAAATCACCACTAGAAAATTTTAGTTTCGCCGTTGATAATAGAGACGCTTTAAAATTCTGGTGAAGTTCCTCTGAAAGCTGGGACATTCTGGCAACTGTATCGCGAAGTCGCAAAAATATAGCGTCTGTTTTCTTTCTCAACAGGCTATATCCTCTCATAGCGTTCTCGTACCGAACTTCCATTTGCAGTTTGGCTCCTCTCGATGGAAAAATAGCGAAACGATCTTTTGATAACATATTCACGACAATATAAGACTGGTTTTAATTTGACATTAGTCTAAACGTTTGTCCCAGACTACTTAAATCATTTTCTAAAATAAATAATAAAAACGAATATACATAACTTCATTGTGGCCCCAAAACTCATTCGGTTATCATCTAACAAACCACACAGCAATGGCAATAACTCTTTGATATAACGTTATTAATTACAATAACCGAATAACACTTCGGTTAGTTGAAAGCCTAATTTTAGCATCTGGTGGCACGTAATTTGTAATCACTCATACGACAGTATTCATAAATCCACCTAATGACAGTGCTAAGTCACATCCATGTTGATAATAACATGTTTATAACGATAGATTGCACATTTTGCATGTATCATTAGCACATCCTTAATTATATTATGTTTGACAATCGGATAGTGTTTAACACAACATTAAACATTGTTTAAGTGAAACTTGTGTCAATACATTAGTTTTATTAGGCTTAAATTTATCAAATTCTGTGTCAAATAAATCAATCATAAACTTAAAATTACATAAATTATTAAAGTGCTGGAAATATTTAAGATATTAAAGAGAAGTTATAGAGAATATTTCATGAATCTTATATGATTGTTCTGTTGAAGTTAATTTGGGGCTAATAATTTTCATAATAAATTTCGCAATGACGACTAAAACGTAATTGCCAAAAAATAATTTCCCAATTTTCACTCAGCACAAATATCATGTGGCTACTTTTAATGTCAAGCCATTATGTTAGAGAAATAAGTAAGGGATGTTGGCTAGAAGCCAGAAGGTGAACAGTCATTCCGAGGACGTGATATTTCCTGGCTCAAGAATGGTCTTGGATAGAATGGATTTTTACAGAGTTTTCTGGACTAACAATTCAAGCCTACCAATAACACTTATATATCCTGTCGCCTGGTTGTGTAGACTAGTTGCCAAAAAAGTTTCTAAAATTCTCTTAAATTCTGTTTTCGTTACCTGGAAATTTGTCCACGTGTAGTTGTTTACGAGAAATTTTGCTTATCATATTTCCAGGCAGTTTTCTGGACATGCTGCCAAGTTTGGCAAAAGTTATGCAACGATTCGTTTGCACAATGAAATAGGAACTCAAAGGTTTTCCTCGGTCCAGCTACAAGGATATATTGGAGAACAATTCAAACCATATGCCACTAAACTGTTGTTATGTAGTCAGTTTTGTGTGTGTTGTGTTATTCCTAATTGTATATTCATGACAAACACTAGAACCCTTTAGCAAGGATCATAACATCACGTATTATTTGATACCGATGATTTCCAGGTTTCCGTTGATCTGACGTCAGCCATTCGGATAAATAAAAGAGGAAGCAGGACTTTTATGGCTTTGTATAATTTGCCTCCAAAGTGACTTCTAGTTTTGGCAGCTTGCACAATACAGACACACAATACAACCAAATATAATTTCTCGAGAAATTAACCTTTCGCGTTCGTGTCAATGTCGATAGCAAACTACATAAAATGATACATATCAAGTATGCATTACATAAAGATGAATACGAAATCATGTAGATTCAGCAAGCTCAGCAAACGTAACCAATTCGAGAGTTGCTTTATTCAAAATACATATTTGAAATTTCCTCCGAATAAAAATATAAATAAATTAAACTGAATATATCTTACAACTAAAACTGGAGAAGTGTCAAGACACTGTTTACTGCCATAATAGCTCGTAGGACTCGACAAGTTTGTTCAAAGTTTGTCTAACATTCATTCTCTTCTTTTGCGATATATCAAGTTATGCAATACCGTGTTTATGTTTTCGGATATGGTTTCATTTATCTCAGCGCGCTCAAATTCTTAAATTTCAGGACTATCATCGTAAGCGGTTTGGAATTATTTCATAACAACAATTCAACATGTAGATAAATCTTTAGGATAATGATTTGATTTAGAGCGTCTAGACAAACTCCAAGTATGTGAGAAATTTTATTTACGCAATGTCTTGTTTGTGAAACGAGAAATCTATAAATCCTTAAAGTCATTTTTCTAATTTTATCATATCACATGACGTAAAAATCTTATGTAATATAGAAATGTTTTATGTTCATCTGTGCGTCTTTTTAAGGTCAATAAATTAAATGGAAAAGTAAACAAACTCTGGGATAGATTGGTTGTAAAATATTTATAGGAAAATGACTGTGCTGTTATATAAATCATGGGTTATCATGATTTTATGGAAATATGCGACTTCCGGGTGTAGTCACTAAGGCTATGGGTTAACAGAGGAATCGGAAACTTTAACAAATTGTGACATTTCTGACACGAGATTTTGAGGGAAAGTTTTTATACACATACCCCAATTCGTAGCTAGATTGCGTGATAAATGGATAAAGAGTCCAAGTCCTTTCATTGTCTCTTGTATTGCAAAAATATTGCTCCACCACCCCATGGATTACATAAAGAGCAATTTGTCGTAAAAATACGTCTTTTCCAAAATGTAAGTCATCCCGTATTTGTCCAATAAAGTGGATTTTAAATGTTCCCATTTTCCAAAGTGCAAAATATTTCTTTGTGGTTTTCTCATAAAAGGCCAGCAGGTTTTCTCTTATCCAAAGAATTTCTGGCCAATGCTTAAGACAGATATACGTTGACAAGGGTCCAAACGAATAAAGAAAGAAAGTTCTAAAATGCCTAAGCACATCTGTCGGGTATCGGATTTTATGTTCTTGACATCATGAAAGATCATTCAAAGCTAACCACAACCAATATTCAGTTTTGTATATGGCTCTCCAATAACATTTAAATATTTTGGATGATTTTGTGAGGTACTTCATATACTTCAAATTGAAAGGATTCATTAAAAGGATATCTAGAAGCATGGCGTAAGACCTCTTCAATTCAATGGTATTAATTTTACGAGGAACATTTGTATTGTTACCCTAGCTAAAAACACCTCACGTCGTTGAAGTTTGTTTTCCTTGCTTGTCCTGGATATACAAATCTTTAGAAGTCGTACAACAAAGAAGTATACTATCATTCTAGTATCTTGAGTTAAACTTGACTTAAGTGCCGTGGAGAAGACTTCTCCTATTTAGGAAAATTCGACACAATATAAAATTTAATTTCTTCCTAACTTTCTCGATTCTACAGTAAGGATCTTCTTGGGAAAAGACATACCTGAAAACTTCACCTTAACGCTGTGACTGTCTGTAAGAAAGTGGAATTAAAGTCATCACCACAAAAACTCGTTGTAAAAAGGATTAGACGTGCACATGTACATACCGTTGGTAAAAGGATAATGTTACAAACTTCCTTAAATTTCAATTAGTGTTCTGTGATTAAGCCAAATGAGGAAATAACTGCTGCATTGCTAGTGTACGCGACACTCATTCGTTCCAGGTAAATGATGGGGTTTAGAATTGAAGTGGTTTGTATTAATTAAAATCTCATTTATTTAACAACTGTGTCACCATCATGTGAATTGGAAATTATGTAATCGTTCTTTGTTCGAAATTCCTTTAAATGATATCACCATTCTGTCAGCGGCTAGTTCTCTCGTTCAGTAAAATTTACATTTGTAAACAAATAGAAGAGGTTGAAGGAATTATCGAGCTACAAAAACAGACATCATCCTTCGGAATCAAGAAATACTTTCAAATTATGTGTACTTGTTACTTAAGAATTTTTCACTGTCTATTAAAGAAATAATTCTGAAAGGAGGGATGAGCAAAACTTCAAGGAGAAAATTTATTTCCTTTTTGTCAATGATCCTTCACAAAGATTTGATTCCTTTAAACATGAAAACAAAGTTCAAAACTCTTGATACTGAATCACAAATTTGGGAAGTTTCTTATTTGGTTAAATTTATGATTTCCTTGTTTTTGATATGGAAATCACAAGGATTTCATAAATTTTTGAATTTCAGCTTTTCTATTCCATTACCATAGAAGAAAGTTAAACCTCCTCCACAACTCTTGGATGAAGAATTTTCAAAATGAATGAAAAGAAATGCTTGTGGTGTTATTCTCTGTTTGTCCTTTATTAGAATTCGAAATTTCATTTTGTATGCTAACTACTAATCAATTCATATTGTATCTTCATCAGATCTAGGATTTGAAATACGTATATATAAAATTCAATGGTATTATTTTGATAGCCTACCATCCTCAAAATGTGTCACTACTATCGAATTTGACTACATTATCCCAAACTAGGGCAAGTATTTGATTCTAAAACAAACCTGTGACCTAAAAACTATTCGTGGAAAATTCTTTATATATTCTGATTAGAGAACTTTTACAATCTATATCATAACCACATCACGTACGTGGTTTTGGAGTTATTTAATATCTTTTCCAATTTTTTGTTATTAGGAAACGCATAGTCGAAAATCGTCGTTGTTATTACATATTTATGTGTTCATATGTTTTATGATAAAAAATCTGTTGTTAAAGTCAAATCATGAAAATTCAACCGGCGTGCCGCTGCAATATAGCTAGATTAAAGGACATGCAGAAAACTTTCAGACTAGACACGTCAGCGTTGAAATGTTCGTTGATTACGAAATGAAACATTGTTTATTGGACAATCAAACAAATGTTAATTTCATGAACCATCGCCTCCTATAGCTAGTACACATTCTAACAGCACCACGATGCAGAACGAATGCCAGATCGTCTGAAATTTGGAGACATGCCAGCTCTAATGAGGATTTCATATTTTGTGCTTGGCGTGGGATAATTGTGGTTTTTTATTACCAATTTTGTATGAAAACATAATCGAAAATTGGTTTATCTGTTGAGCAAAGACGGGGATTTGAGGTACAATGTGTAGACATGCTATATACCAATATCAGCTACACGAACTACATGCCTGCTGTATGACCGAATTGTTGTTCATTCGCCAATAAAATATTTGATTGCTCTTATTTTGAAAGTTCTTGAAAGCATTTCCGATTCGTGAAACTTCTATTATTATCATTGATTTTTTTCACTACAATGTACTAAAGGTTTTTCCATTTATTTTGGCTATTTTAGTAAACAGCGTTAACTGAAAATGACCACACAAGGATACGAAAAAAATCCCGAAAACAATTGGAAAATTTCCTGAATATCCTTTGGTCAAGTGCAATGATTGCGTTTATTGGAAAAGCTTAATGGAAATGGCTACCACGTATTGCACATCGATAAGTTTAATGTGTAATTAACGTCAAGTATTTTCTGGAAATTGCGGAAACTGTTTTTCCAATTTCATTTCGTTCTTTTTTTCTGATTTCCATTTGTCAGATATTGTTTTCATGTAATTAATTGGATGGAAAATCGTAAAGCGACATTTTTCAATTTATAAAATTTATTAAGCTTTAAGTAATAATTAAGCAAAGTATTATTAATTATTCGAGATAATTGCGGACTTTTGAATCTAAACAAGATTTTTTTGTATACTCGATATGTTTCTTGAAAATGTATCCCTACAACACAGAGAAACACAAATATCTACCAATTTTTTGCACAATAGTCAATATCCAATACTTGGCAATACAAATTTGTTTGCATACTATTAGTCACGTTTCTACATATTGGCAGTTATAAGATATGATATGTGACAGGGACTTTACAAACATTCCATGAATTTGTATGTGCAAAAATGTTTGTACAATATATTCCCGTTCTTGTCCTGTTTCGAATTAAGGTGAGTTAAACACTTTCCAAATAATACTATCATATGTGAAATTATCCAGCATTTTCAAGAGCAGTAGTCAGATTTGCTTTTGTGAATTGTTATCCTCACGAGCACCTTTCATACAATTCTGTAAGAACCATGATAATGAGCAGTAAATTTTAATAAAGTACCTATATCTTATTTTATGAAACACAATTAATTAATTGGAAGCTTCCATTTAAAACAATCAACTGTCATGATTAATAGCTTCGTTCGCTTTGTTTCGAAACAAATTTTTCCCTAAATTCAACAAGGATTCTCTTATAGCTTCGTTAATTTATCAATTGGCTCCTTCTTTTACCCAGTCAGAAGGAAAATTAATAATATTTAATTAAGTTAAAAGTAAACCCAATTATAAAGCAAGATATTCGTCTAGTAAATTTTCACGACGTTTTTAATTACATTAAATTAATTAATTTATCTGCCAATATTTTTGTCGATCATTCAAAAAATATATAAAAAATGCATGTACCAGTTAGAGGTGTTATACAACAAATTTCCTGAAACTTCGTCTTCTGATGGTTGACTTATGTGCTACATAACTCAATAATATTCCGCGTTCTGCACACTCAACTTTGTGTGAAGAAGTGTCTCGCATGCTACCAACTCTGAAACTTTTCCCGAGGGTGCATTAGATTTTTATATCCTCAAGACCAACTTAAATATAATAGATTATCCCTTATATGGTGGAGTTAAGTGGATTGAATCATCGCAATACCCCTTTGCTAAATTTCATCGTTTAAATATTTATTTCGATATGATATGGTGGATATAAATATTAAACTTTTTGTTGATACTGAATTTTATAACCATATTGAAGTAGATAGATCTGTGTCAACTTGGAATGGACTCATAAAGTGTGAAATAGAAAATTCAGTCAGAGAACATATAACGACTTTGGAATACCTTAGCTAGCTTGAAGCTTAATATCATAGCTCGAACAGAAATGATAATATTTGGAAAGAATTATTTGGATAAATATGAGCGCGTTTTTCTAATGAGTATACTTTCGAGGCGAAATCGTAAAAATATTCCCTTCTTTGAAAATGCTTTGACAAGGTTTTTAAAATCTCGACGACGTCTTGATAAATTAAAATATTTTTGTCTAGCTTGCTTAATGAATTGAAGCTCCAAATTAAAACGATTAAAGATTTAAAGTCGTTTTTTGTGAGATATTCCCTCCTCAACCCATGACATCATTTATTCAACACAATTGCACACTTAACTTTAAACCATTGAATATTCAACGAGAACTGCAACCTTAAAGCACACTTCTTGACTTTATCCATTCCGTACTCTTAATCTTGTGGCTCGTTCCCAATGGAATACGATGAAATAACTTCAAATTATCTCTATTCGCTCATCCCATGTGGTTAATGTCTTATGATTTATTTGCTTCAATATTAACCATCCGGAAGTATGTTTGCTTTAGGGATAACGTATACTTGGCTGATCCTGATGTCTGACTGCAGGGACATGACTCTGTGTTTGTTCAGTGTGACACAAATTCCAATAAATATTTCAATTCTATGGTTCTATTAGTTACATTGCAGACCCGAGACGAAAAACATAGATGAAATATTATGTATAAACATTGGTCATTTAAGGTTTGTGAACATTAAATAATACAATTATGCTACATAGTTTTGAAATAGGAGTTCCTTTGAGCTATTACAGTTGAATAATGAAAGTTCATGGTAAAGTTAGACGTTTAACACATTTTAGTTAAGGAAAACTGGCAATTCTGAAAAGTTAATACAAATTTAAGTAATATTGAAGACAATTGGTCTCTTAAATTGCAAAATGATTGTGCAGCAACCACTTGACGGAGTTCTCTATAATTGGATTCTTCTATAGATACCGCAATGCTTAATGATTGTGATAAAACGTCAAGCGTAGTTGAAAAGAGGACTCATTGATTGATCAATAAATTTCCTATACTTCATCCTAGAACTTATTGTGTCATGTGTCCAGAGAAGATGTGAAAGTACCAATGCATAATATATTGACCACCCACTAATCAAAGCATGTCAATAGAGAACATCCAGCAGAATTGACTCCTTTCACATCTAGTTTTATAGTACTGCATCATAATGTTATACCTCTATAAATAACATATTCCTGTTGAAAGTCTGCAATAAAGAGTATAGTGGCCTGGGAACAAATATTTTTATATTTTTTCTCTCATTTTTACTGAAACTCATGAATATATGTAACAGTTGCTACAGACGTTCGACTTTGAAGTGGATATTTGAAGAGACTGTCTAGGTTTGAGCTTTCGTAATTATCGTTGATTCATCTCTTGAATGCTAACAACTTTCAGGATGAATGAATCAACTGAATAATATATTCTCCTTTATGTAAGAGTCATTCAGTTGTGACTGGATATCTCGAGTGGGATAAGAGAATATATTATATATCTATGAAATTATTATTTCACACAAACATCATGCATGACGAGTGATAGCTGGTCTCTGAAATGAAACTTCGAGAGTTGTTCTACTGATTTCGATACTGTTATTTTTATGATAGATGTAACACTCATTTGAAGAGTTTGTTATGGAGCGCTTTGTTGATGGAAGGATAATATCTCATCAGCTGACACATTTGAAGTCTAAGTATATTTTTAACGGAAGAACGGTCAAGTTTATACATATTATTGTAAAAATAACTTATACAAAAGTTTCTATGGTTAAATACATATTTTCATGGTAGCATATTATTAAACTTCCTGTTACAAATAATTTATCGTTTACTACAGTATGCTTTCGTGTATAGCTTTCTTCTATACCTTATTTGCATTTTGTAAATATGTCAATGAATATAATAAAATGTGACTTGATTAAATTTTGTCGGTTTTTAAGCTGCGGTTGAACTCAATTTCATCTTTCGTGCATGTGAAAAAAAACACTTTTCAATTCAGAGCTTGATTTATAGACATTGAACACACAAACAAACAATAAAAAACGTCCAGTACCGTAAATAATTTATGTAGTTGAAGGGACGAAAATTGATATTAATGTTTTTCCAGCTCACCTGAAATGTAATTTTGATTATTTCGTCCTTCAACTGTAAATAATTCTGTTTAAAGGTTCAATGTACACTTTCGTGACAGAATAAATTTGTTAATTCATGTTATATGTGTGACCACTGCCAGGGACCACATCACATAGAAGCTATAAAATGGTAATTACTAGGGTTTTGTGCTGAATTCACATCTAGTCGTGTCACGTTTTAATGTAAAGGTTAAGCCACTTCAATTCATCATGGCACAAACTGGGAGATGGATCAATGTTTTTATCTAGTTGTGGAATATCACCAGACACATATCGCAAGAAAGTCCGATACTGCCAAGAAATCAATAGATCGCAGTATGTCATGGTCAAGCATAAAAATATATGTAACTTGAAGCATGATAAAAATTTGCAATCCAAGTTGCTATGGATTGTTCAAGTTGACTTGGCTTGAAGAATCAATAGAAAAATCAAAGACTTTTTTAAAATTATATAAGTAACAAAAATGAATCGAGAGATGTTAAAGGAAATTGAACCTGCGGTAGGAAGGATTATTACAATGATCGTTTGCAGTACGGGCTTTCATTCAGTAACACAGGAAGCGTACAATAAACTCAAGTTGATGTTATTGGATTTCATAAGGAAAGTTGGTCAGGAATGCGCCAAAGCAAGTGAAAACAACAAATTGATGAATGTTTTTATAACGAACGAGGTACTAAGGAATCGTTTTGGATTTTACGATATGGAACTGGAAATATTTGCGAAAACTAAGGGTCTACACTATTTTTCCGGATCAACTTTATCCACAATCAACTTCAGAGTCAAACAGCCCACATACATTCCTGGATGCAATATTCCCTTACCACCGGAACACACCTACAAACAAACACCAGTGCAGAACTCACGGCAAGTCAGCGAAATTGAGCTTAGGCAGCAAAAAAATATACAGAGGTATAATGCTTTGAAGGGTTTTGAAAATTTCATGAAGCGAACTTCTAAGACTATACGCCTGACACATGAAGACGATGTGGATATAAGCGCCGTAGTTCCAAAAACATCTTGGAAACATGAATGCCTATTTGAAGCTGGTGGTTTAGATAATACCTTAACATCTTCCAGAGGATATGGACACAATTTCGAAAGTATTACTGCCACTGAAAGCACTCCAATGGATATCGATTGAAACTAAGTTAAATTTTGTCATCATTCTTACGTGAATTTGGTTAAAATTAATAATTGAGTCAATTACAAGTAAAAATGCTTAAAACTTTCTGTATTCAAATAAATGTCTTCGTTTCTCTCTTATCTAGAAATTATATTCACAATGAATTTAACCTTTGGCCTTTTTAAATATGACAGGGCAATTGAATTTTCCATAGAAGTCCGCAAAATTTGATTTTTGTCTCTGTCATTGAAAACCAATAAATCAAAATTCAGTTTGGTTATTTAGATTTACGGAGGTTTTTGTTTTTCATATCGAATCAACAATTGATTCCTGGAAATGATATATATTTTCCAAATAGGATTCAATGCCCAGATATAATCAAACTTTTTCCATTATCCTGGATGTCGTTTTACTATGACGAATAATAAATTTTGTTCAATTATGTTCGGAGTATGAGTGTATAAGGTTTAACTATTTATTTTACAAGTATGAATTATAAAGTGAATCTACCTGTCAAAATTCATTTTCAGTTCAACTCTCTAACACTTAATTCTGGAAGAGATGGTAACAAGGATCTGAAGGATTCGAGATAAATCTTAAAGTGCTACACTGAATAAAACCTAATGGAAATTTTTCGGGTAACAAAGCAAATTGCATGCAAGCTTTTTGCTGAAAATGCAAAACAATCAGTTTGAGTAGTAAACAAACTTATTTCATTTCCATTTTACAATTCAGGCATACTTGCAATTTAGAGTACTATAAGTGAAATTTTAGCCAAGCATTTACAGCATATACAAACAGATAAATTGCATTCAAGTTGACTAAATGGTAAAGCCCTGAAACAGCGTACCATCGAAGACAGCCTTTATTGTGTACTTAAATGTGCATCTAGAGAGCAATTGTAGTACATTCTGTAAATGATTACATTTCGTGTGGTCTCGGATGTAATGTATTGTAGAAGACTATCAAACCATGTAGGAAATGTTGAAATGTTGTGATGGATTCCATCCGCCCAATGTGTGAAATGCCATGCAAACATAACCGGACATGGAAAACTTATTAACACTTTATACTTGTCCGAAATAGTATAATGATGTTGATATAGTACTATGCGTTATATCTACAACTGTGTTGCTTGATACTCTTGATAATCATGACAAATTAAGGAGACTGTTTGAGTATCAACAGCTCAAAGACTGTATTACATGTATAATTACAGATTCACAGCAATGTGTAAATCACTAATCAATGTCATCGTAAGTTTGTACGAGAATTCGTCGGCTCACACTCGTGTTTTTCTTTTCACACACATTTTCCCGCAATTGCTCTTTATTTGGTTCGTAACTCGACATTTTCACAACACTAGGATATACATAATAAACATAATAAATAAGAGTGTGAACCAATTCGTTTACTCAGCGTCTTCTCCGCAAAAAATTAAGAATTATTAACCACCATGCCCGGTACTAATAGGTCTCAAATTTATTCCAAAACCACTTGATTTTATAAGGTTATAAAGTTTAAAATTAATTGGATAAGTATAACTTTGGCATATAATTTGAATTCCCATGCGAACAGCAAGGAAACACTTCAACCTTTCTGAGGCATTTTCCGTTACAACCCAAGAAAATGAATTTTCCGCCACAGGTGAGACGTGGTGATTTTGTTTTAAAACGGTAAAACAGCCAATTGAATATCAGCCTGCTATTAGTTTACTAAGGGTATCATTCCCTATAAAATAACACAAAAACAAATATGTATTTATATATACCTAATATTTATGTACAAAACCGTCGAGAGTCTGATAATTTGGTACAAACGCAAGAATATCATGAGAATCGCAGATGGTTGGAGGAGTGAATTTGAAAGTATAATTTGTCGGTGATTTGGTTCAAATGGTGCTGCTTTTTCATCTAATCTTTATGAAATTGTTCGCTCGTAAAATTTCCACTTGATTTATACCCGGAAAGTAAGCCTGCGGGAAAAAAACTGGAATTCTTCAAAATTTATGATATTTCTACCCAACGGTCTCAGGAATAAATAATCATTTTGTGATTCGTATGAACATGAAATCAAGGTTCCTCAATGGAGAAACTTCCACTTTCTTATTCACTTCGTATCCGTATTTTATCTACAGAATAGACTTCCATCAAACGTTTTTAACCAATAGTAATTCTCCTATGAATTTTGAACATATTTTCGAGGGAATTTTGAATCATCATGATCCCTTCTTTCAAAAACTGTAACTCGGGTCATGTACGGATGGTTTTCCACTTATTATAATCACTTACATGATTGATTGCATCAGATGATTGTCGCATATTTTAGAACGTTTAACCCTTAATAATATGGATTACGCAGGTTTGTTAAATTTAACAACAGTTTGTTTAAATTTAATACACTTATAAGGCAATCTTTAGCCGTACAAGGAACCATACAGAAAACTACACTACATCATGCTGCGTTTGTAGAGCATAATAATTTCATGTCAAAGCTTTTATGATAAATACACGTTAAGTGCCTACCACTATTTTAAGGAACAAGAGGCGTTTACCCATCGGGCTCGAAATGGTAGTGCAACAAGAACCAATGAATGTGCCTTAGTAAGGTTTCTATGGAGCATTGTGATTCAAAGGAACAAACAAACAACAGAAGCTTTTACAACCCTTGTAACAGGCACGGCGCATCCGACGTAGGTTTTCGAATTGAGCAAGAATTAAATGAGTTTTGAATCATACACACGAAACGAAATCTTTTGACTCTTACGAGTAGAGGGTCCTTCTCTGCTTGCAGTTTCCTTCTTTATGTTTTTGTTAAACTATTACTTTGCTGAAAATGCTCATTTATTGACATCGATTTACTTCTAATGCTTTCAACGCATATTTAAGGTACGCATGGAGAAGAGATCAATTGTTTTATTAATGTGTGGTTTCCCAAACGATTATAGTTCGATTATTAAGCAGCTTCCATTTCGTCATTTAGTGTACATACAAAATAAGAAGTTAAATAAGTTTTCAAAAACTTTGTACCACGATAAACTTTCACGTCGACATTGTGGACAGGTTGAGTTTTGTAGGGAATTAATTATTCAAATTATGATGAAACTCTGTGAGAGTTGTCAAGACTTTGTTAATTAACTCCGTTTCTAGCTAGATTATGAAGTTTCAACGTTTTTTTTAGAAGTTAGTTTGAACGAATGTAAGTAAATTATGAGCTACTAACCATGGGGATTAATAAGAAAGTAGAATAAGTTTGATTTAGGTTTTTGTTTGCATACAAGAGCTAGAAGGTGTTGCGGGAAACTTTCGTCTTTGACCCAAATTGCCTAATAATTTCCACAAAACCGTCATTTCCTCCATAAAACGGCTCAATTGGAGGTCTCGTATCCACCATAATTCATGTGTCACATGAACAATTCAAAACTCAATCATACCAACCGTAAGGTAGGATTTCTAGAATGGGTAACCTGACGAAATTACCTTGGCTTTCATGGAAATGACTAATGCATGCTTTTTGCATAATAAATTTCACCAAGAATGCCACCTACAGGATCTTCCTACAGCTCCAATCCATCCAAATCCCCAAATTATTGGACTTAATGACGATTTGGTCTTTAACAAGAATATCGACCAAAATGGAGCTGTTATGCTCGGGCATATATTCCGAAACTCAATCAATTAACACTTGACATTTACCCTCGAACTTTGGCATTTAAAAGTGAAGCTTTTCATTGAATTTTATCGTTGCTCTCCGGCACTCAACGACAATGAAATTGGGGCCCAGGAAAAAATACTTTCCCAGAAATATACCATTGGGGTTATGACTAGAACAGAGAGTTTTCACAGTTTTTCAATATCATATTCATTGTCTGTCAATTATCGGAAAAAATAAAATGCTCCAGGGAATGAAGGCTTTTGAAACTATTTTTGGAGAATTGTTTGGTATTCTGACTATCAATTCGAACTCTGCAGCATATTTCGGAAGTTGTGTACGGATATATCTTGGATTATCATTCTATGAGCATGATAGAACCTATAATCAATGTCTCATCAAACCAATTTTTCCTTTCAATGATTCTGAGGTTATGATGTCACGATTGTATATATGTATATATTCGGCGCAAACTAACGATAGATTCAGCAACAGTCAATGATTCAACAAAGTTAAAGAATCATTTATGGTGTATGAGGTTATATTGTTCAGTGGAAAACACTTGTTTGACTTTCAAATCAAAATTCCTCCCTTGAATAGAGAAGCTCTGTTCTTTTTTATATGATTTATGTGTCAACACCTCGAGGCTGACTGTATTTTATTGAATATCGAACTACCAAAAATCAACAAAACAAATTCAATTTCATTTTCATGTTTTCGAATAATGGTGAAATGAAGTGTTGTAAATAAATTTTACAGAAGAAGTTTCGAAAGTATCAGTGAGTCCTGATTTTCATCTATTTTGAGGTTTCGAAAATGTCACCAAATTTTAAGAGAAAATACACCCAGACCACGGATTACAATGGTTTTGCCTAGCTTAGGATATGATCAACTTGACCAAGATTAAAACAGGGATGGAGGCCAATATACCTACAACATGATTCTGTTCATCGAGTTCATAATTTTGTCACGTAGTTTCCTTTAGAAATTTGGTTTTCTTGAGTAACAATGAGTCGCCCTTCCAGGAACTTCATGGTGAATTTAATTTGATAGGTTTTTATTTGTTGAGAATAACATATACATACTAGAATAATTCAAAAATAAGTAGCTTGGTTGATTTGAAACTAAGGACTTCCTTAACAATGTTTCTGTGCACAAGACAGATTCGGTTATTAACTGCACAAAGAGAGATGTTATTATTGTACAATAGTATCCAGACTCTGGCCCAAAATCTTCTCTCTAAATTAAATTTTGTTGACAGAAAACAGTTCTAACAAAGAAGGTTCAAGTGTCTGAATAATCAATCGCACTTGAATTTTTGACACGTGAATGTAGTTTATAAAAATTACATGAAACACGAACTTTATAAAGCGGATGCCCAACTTGGAATAAACGTAAACGCGAAACATTTGTGATGAAAACTTTTCTCGGTTCCGTTTCATTGAATGTAATTGTCGGAAATTTTTCATTTTCAATTTGAAATCATTTGGACAGTGTCCAAGACAATTTTCTGTTTTTGTGCTAAACACTTTTAAGGAAACACTTCACAAGTTGCACTTTGAAAGAAGTGAAACTTTCTACGAAAATAGTCTCCTCCGTCTTCTCACTCTTGACATTTTGTATTGCAGTTTGTCGTCAAACTATATTACTCAGGATATGATCCTTGCTCCTTCAGAGAAAACTTTCAAGAAGATGTCCAATTGAGTTAGTGAGAAATTGCTTTCATTTAGCACTTCACCTTATGATAAATTTACGTTGAAACTTTTAGCTCTTTAGCCGCACCTAGCATCATTCTTGTGTATTTAAAATAAGGCCACGTGATTATAGTCAATTCTTACATTACAAAGCGTGGTTTACTCATTTTCTTTCACCTCGTTATGTTATTTATAGAATCATCCACGAATAAGCCGATTCGGGTTTTATCCCAGAAAAGGCTTCCGGATTAAAAACAGCACAATACCATTACGTTGCTCTTGAATTACTTATTAAATCTTAATGAATAATATTTGGTTAACCAGAACACAAGCCTTTCAGAAAGGCTTATTTACAAAATGGAGAACACGGGCATTTCCATTAAAACAGCAAAACCTTTGGTTCTAGGGTTTGCAAAGAGCTCTTCCTATTTTTTCTGGTAGAAGATACGTCCCTTATTTGGCAAGAACAAAATTTCGTTGGCTCAATTTTTGAATTCAACCCCTTGTTTTTGGTGATGTTCAAACCCTGTTTTATCTCAACAAATGAACAACAAAGTTTCTACTCTGAAATTTATAACATCATGTTTTCAAAATTGCCAGACAAAAACTGTAAGGATGGAAATATTACCTTTTCGTGATATAAACATGTTTTCGCAGATTGTCCTAGTCCGAAGAACAGAACTTTACTAAAATTCGCAAACAGAATTTCAATGAGTTGTTAATGATTGTGGATTTCTAGAACCTCAAACATCCGCCAATGTTTAAGAATTCAAAAAATTTTAACAACAGTTACAACATTTTCCAGACTTGTACTTAAACAGCCAGACATTGTTTAATTTCGTTCACCATTCGTTAAGTAAAGCTTATTATGTTGGGCTCAACGAAATCATCTGGTCTTGAGTTAAAATTTGAAGCTTCTATATAAGATATCATTCTAAACTACTTTCACATTAAACATGAATTTATTGAACAACATTTTATTATCCCTGTAGCATATTTTCCTCACGACATTCATAATAATATATATAAATAACCGCTTACCGGAATTTCATTTCGACTTTTTGCACGAGCGTCCCTTTCCATGTAACCGAGTCCTTTGTACATAAAAGATTCACCAAGCTTAAGGAAAAAGCTCCCGTGTTGCCTTAAAATAAATCACAGGTAAATTATTACGTTGAACTCTCTACTTTCAGGTTTCGTTATTATCCTCCAAGGATGCCAGCTGCGTCTTTAAGAAGCAACACTGCAGTAACCATGGTTGGTCTTTATTTTTCTAACATTGAATGTATGTTGGAAAATATGTCTTTGACTTAAATATCTAAGGGACTTTCATGAATGTTTTAAAGCATCTATGGAAATACTAAACATCTCATTGAAGCTAGTGATAATAGCACCAAGGGAAGACTGTAAATAGTCGCAGGGAAAATCATAAAACAACGTTGATATTTTAAGGGATATTGAGGGCGTTCTATTGAACCTTTTTATTGACCGGCAATTTTGTAAGCCAAGGATACATTTTCGAGATAAATGATCCGTAAAAACATATATTATTAAAAGGATATTTTCGTTGAACTTGCGTAAACATGATATTGCACAGAAGGATGTACGAAATACTAGACAATGATATGTTTCTTCAATTATATAAAAGTCACGCGAAAATAAAATTAAAATCATATTTACTTTCGGTATACACAAATTTGATAATAACCGCGTGTCGAACGTGCTGTTATTTATACCATAAATGATTTAAGGCTTTTCGAACAATTTCATTTCACAGACATTATTTTGTTCCATACAAATTAAAATGCATTTGTTTATCAGTCAAGTTCGAGATGAGACAAGCTGAAGGCTGTATTATGCAGATAATCTTTTGAGCTTTTGATAAATGGTCCACGAGTTTTATAAGAAAATTTTCAGAAGCCGAGAATGATTGATGATTCAGTGAATGTGTCACTGATTTTGTATTTAAAGTATTCATACAACTTCACTCATATAACTCAAATTTGTATCAATTTAAATAACATTAAAACATTTTTGCATTTTACATTAAACTTGATTCCTTCGAAAACTTTTCGTTTGTATTACAACAAATGCACACTGGATTTGTACAACGTTATCTCATATTCAAAAAAGTTTAATATCAAAATAACGAAGAATGATTGTTGCAGTCAGTGAAGTTATTAGGTCCATTGAGAAAACCTCAAAAGCTCAAAAACATTCTGAACCTTGTGCATTTTTTAATCCCTTCCGTAAACGCTTTATCCCATTGGTTTATCTCAAAGAAGTATCTGCAGTTGTGGTAATGTTAAGTCCATAAAACCAGCACAACATGCTGAAGAAAAATTCGAAAGTATTCAAAAAGCACACCAAAAATTTTATATCACACTGGAATTTATTTAGATATAAAAATAACGCCTTGGATCGAAGCCAAAAAAGAAATTTAAATTCACCTTCGCTGCCATATATGATATACACATGAATGTATGATTTTACCATAAGATATGTTTCCTTACCAGCAACGGAGATACAGTTTCAGGATTCTAACCTTCATCCTAGACCACATATATCCTGTGCAGAGCACTGCGGAAACCGAAATTTGGTATTGTTATGAAACATAGATTTTATAGTAGGGAGCTAACAACGAATATCTGCATGAATATGGACTTGATTGAAACTCGTATTATTGTTATTATGCATAAGATTTCATAAAGAAAACGAATTTTTCAACACAACAATTGAGTATGAGTTCAGAGTCCTTTGATCATACATTTCTCAAACATATTAGATAACACCATTAAACTCAACTTAATGTCAGAAGGACACGGATTTAATGAGTCATGAACTGTATAACCACCTCAAGATATCACGTCAACATCTACTAAGGACAACATTTCCTTTTACATGTAATTTTGCTAATTATAAAAACTTATTCTAATTGAAGAAAAAAACATCCTCGAACAAATTTTCTTGTATTACACTTTCATGTAATATTCCTCCCTTCCAAGAAACGACTCTTTTATTCCAATGTAATTTTTACCTTAAACAATTATATCCTTACCTTGCTGGCCTTGTGATTATGTATTTTCCCGATGAACAAAGGAAAGTACCTTTCTCCCACTTTCACTTTTCACTAGAATTCTTCTTAAACACAGGGCTTTTCCGAACAATTAAGAGGAAGCCGAAGGAAGAGAAAGGACATCTCCTATTTCCTTAAGGAAAAATTTTTGAAAAAGAGTCAGCGATAAGCAGAGATACTATCTTTGCTCTAAGGTCGGACTAATTAATTCCATAGGCTTGAGTGGAGCCTTAAAAAGTTGAATTCCTGCTTGTGTTAAAAAGTAAAAAATTAATTGAAGTGAAAAACAAAGGAAATAAAATTAATTAAAGTATTTCCATGAAAATGAGATAAAGAAAGTTAAGGGCCAATTTTTATACTCAACTTGGTGCTAAGTTTGTTAACAGCTTCATTAACTTAAAGGCTTATGAATAAATCAACTGATATCCTAAAGTATAACTGGAGTATAACCTCATTGAGACTTCTCAGAACTTGTCACAATATTTAATCGTTTTCCAAAGGTGCTGTCGGTGAAACTTCAACAGAACGTCACGTTGAAATTTTTCATGGAAACGACTCAACTTATCCACATTTTTCATTTTTCTAACAGACGAATTTCAGAAAAACGTTTTTTAGTACTTGAAATCCTTGTGAAACTGTGACAGGAAATGGAATCTGATTTATCACTGGAGGATGTGTCAGCAAACTTTGACGTCTGCTGCTGAATTTTGGACATTACGGTCTCCAAAGTTTCTACCAATATTTTCGTGAATAATTGCGTAAAATTCTCTTGTTTGCCAAAGTTGCAAAATGCAATTGGATTTTTGTTGACAACACCTGAATCTGCAATACAATTACAAAATCTGCTTCAGCTATTCTTTGATACATTTAAGCTTACAAGTTTTGAAAATTTTCCTCACTCGCTTATGTGTGGAACATATGGCATGCTACTATATAAAAATCTATCTAAACAGCACATAATCCCTGATGTCTGGTTTGTGGAATTGTATCAAAATTAAATTTGTTAGAAAGTGGTTACGAATTCAATAAATAACTTAATTTGATTCATTTAGTGGAAAAATATGAAAAACGGGTCATAATCCAAACATTGTTGAGTCACGATGAAATTTCATTACCACATGTACACTGTAGTAATTTTACCCTAATACCAAAGGGAATAGTTTGTTTTGTCTATTATGCATCTACTGGGATAATTTGTTTGTAACATTGCATGGTAGTTCAAGGTGAACAGCATTAGCTCTTCGGATGTAATTATGTAGCACTAGCAATAAAGTTTCTCCCTTGAGGCTTGTGTTATCTCAACATGTATTACAGTGTACTACGAAAAACACATATCACTCGGAAATGTTCATTGTTATGCTGAAAGCAACGATTGATGCAAAGTCCTGGGAATTCGAATAACATCAACAAAGCAGGACCTGCATTTTGTGCATTTTGTTGATTGAACAGGATGCAGTACTATCATTCGTTCAATGGGTTAACATTTGCAAGGACTGTGATACATGTGCAATACTCTTTTGTTTATATTTGGTTGCATCCCTTAAGTTACATAATTCGAAGTGAACATGAATATGTTATTAGAAAAAATTGCATTCGACAGTGGACTTTAGGGATGTGTTCAAAGCACCTGAAGTTGTAACTCGATTACAAAAATCTTCGAAAATGTCGAACTGGTTGAACTTAATGAAATTCTAAAAAGGATACAGAAAGTCCTCGGCAAATCACTCGACTGGAACTTTTAAATTGGAAATGGAATATCCTTTGGTAACAGGATCATTTACTTTTTTTGAGTCTTAGATTTTTCCCTCAATATATGCACTCTTAATTTTGCAAGAACACACGTTGGTAGTCGTATTCCTTAATTTCATTTAAGGATTTTTGTTTAAATTTAAATTGCATGCCAAAAACAACTTTTCATTCAAGTGCACTTGATACATACACACAAATGGGACAAAATTCAAAAACTAAATTTACTGCGAATGAATTCCCTTTTTCCAACTTCATGCCATTTCGCTTATTTATTTGTATTGAAGTGTGGCAAGTGACAGATAAAAGGAACTGCTTGAAAGGATGTCCTGATTGAATCATGCCTTTTGTGAATCCTTCGGCTTCAGGAAAAGAATGAAATGGTTATTCCAAGGCATATTTTTGTCATTTTACTTACAAAAAGGATATTTCTACGAAAATGGCATTATTCAATGGAAATATGGAATCGAAAGTTAGTATTCTTCGAAGGACTCATATTATGGATACATATCGACATGTGTTTGAAGATTATGATAAAGGGAAGCAGTGTGAGCGATCATGTGGATTGAGTTGATAAAACTACTTGACTGAAATTGAGCTTTGAGTAAAACGTCACAGAAGCATCAAAAACATTATATCTTTCGAAACAGTTTAAAATGTTTTTATGGAAAAATATCATGTAGAATCGATAAAACTGCAAATTGCTGATAATATTGAAAAATAAAGGTGATGTTCAACGATTTCCACCCTTGTTGAAGTGGGTATTGAAAACACAGAAACATTAGTTTGATCGTTGGCAATTGTCCAAATTTAGAGTAACTGTTCTACTTGTATTGATACAAAATGGATAACAATTGAATGTGACACACATAGAGGCGATAACTACAACTTTTTGTTTGAAGTTATGAACATCTAGTTTCTGAGCTAAATTCTAGAGAAAATATTTTGATATTTTTCGAAGAATATCATGATTCCACATCATAACATAACTAACAGACTTGTTTTATTGTTCCTATCTATTTTTATATTAAACTGATTTATAAATGAACATGTTACTTGGATTACTGAATTCATGCATTTGCCAAAACCACTTAATGAGCTTTCCAATTTTCTGTATGAATTATTCAACGAATATTGTGTTCGATTCAATCTTGTTTATTATATGAAATATGTTCAATTGTATAATGTATGTGATAGACATTTTGGAACATTTATCTAATATTTGATAACTCGAGGAATTTGTTGCCTCAGTCTATTTGCTACAGTCACGCCATATCATAATTGGTAACATGACGTTAAAGGAGAGAATATTTCAGATATCGTTTGTTTGTCTCTGAGGGCAAATGGATACTAATACGTTTGGACAAATTGCGAAGGTTTTCTTTATTATCTTCACCTCATACTATTTGTATGAAGATAAATTGTGTAGGACGTTTGTTTCTAAATTCGTTTATTTTTGGTCAACTATATATATTGTTCTTTATAGTAAAAAGTACTATAAAGTGAGTAATCGCATTTATTCGTTCCCGCTTTTTTGTCCAAAAGACTTTCCATACAAAAGTACCCAACGAAACCAATCGTACTGAACATGTATCCGCATCCATATTCGTTGCTCAGAATTCGATTCGATACAATTGTATGGATGTAACAGTGTGCATTGATAGCGAATCGTTCTCTCGAATACGTAGCGTCACTGATCCCTCTCTCATCATTAAGGGTAACGGGTAACAATATGTATTGTAGAGAAACGATTCGACATTTTGAATCTTAGCGAGGATCGGTGCTCAGTAACGATTACATACGATTCGCTATAGTTCAAGTATGTACCTATTTCAATGGAAGTAGGTTTGTTACCATCTCTGATAACTCTCTTGATCGGATATGATAACTTCGATACAATTCGTGTAATTCTTACGAGTTTAAAAATTTAAACTTTTCACCTTCCTTTAAATTTCAATGACGAAATAGTCACGGGTCAATTTATCAGTCCGTAATGAATGTGTGCAAAAGGAACACAATTTTCGAATAATCAATTTGATCCAGAATATTACATTCAATTAATCATTATAATCACTTAAGCATTGTTTTGCATTTGGCACATGTCACATGCCAAGAAGACATTCCGTATATTCGTAAATTATACACGTATCTAGTTCAAAATTAATGAGTATACCATTAATATATGCGCGTCATAGAATTCATATGACACCCGAAAAGGATTCGAGCATAAATCATCAGGATACGGTACAATCATAAGATTCTTGCAAGTCATACACAAATATGAGTGAAAATTTCAACACTCGAAGGACGAATGGAATCTATTTGAAGGATCCTCCCAATATCTACAAGGGTTGAATAATAAGTCCTTAAATTTGTCACAACACTGATTTTGAGGAGAAACGCTGGGAAATAATATATAATTGCAAATTTCAGCACATAATTTCACACTTCAGACACAATTGTGATGATAAGGACATAACCACATTTTCATATCCCTTTTATTCATATCCGCGGTGGATTTTCAAGAAGCTACCTGCAGACGAAATTACAAAAAGACATCACGACGAGGATATATGTATAGTAGTGTTAAATGTCATGCCATGTATAGATAAATGAAAGGACCTTAAATCGATTGACTTTCAACCATATCACAACCTCAACGTTTGTGATAAGCCATATACGAATCATAGTTGATACAAAACGGATACGCGGAGTATATCACATCAGGTTGATACCGCACGATATTGCGTTTAATTTATGCCGTAACCAGAATTGGGTGGTTTAATTAAATTTTATCTTATATAGTTTTGTTTCTATTTCGCGGATCAGATTCAGTTCATGTCGGAATTGCATTTTCATGCGTTAGTGATTAGATGCAGTTTGGAGCTCATAATATAAAATTATCAATTCTAGACGCGACGATTTATAAACGAGTATCTGAAAAACACTCGGTTGAAGATAATAACTGAACATAGTTTTAACACAAGGAACAGGTACCTATAACTTTGTTCAATTCATAAATGTGGACTTAATGAAATCAGCAAAGCTTCTTTAAATATTGATTAATGTCACATTTTCGGAGAATTGAAAACGACCATAGAAACCAGAATGATCCTGCACGTGCCAGAACTTCAAAGCTCCGAGGCTGTTTATTTCCTTCATACTAAATGATAAACTGTGGATTATAATGTCGTGCACTGTTGTTTATTTATCATTTAACGACCAACCAAAGTGTTTTTGGAAGGAGGACATTTCGTGAAGACTACATATCCATCTTAAGATCTTCTAAGCGACATTCCTTGTCTTATGAAAATTTCAACTTCAAATAATTCCTACCGAGTTCCTTGGAGTCTTCTTTCCATGGGAATTCTGCTGAAACCGAGAATGGGATTTCATAACATTCAAGCCACGACTGAAGGAAATTTGAAATTCCGAACAAATTTCAATTATAAAACAATGAAAAAGTGTTTTCCTTTTTTTCTGAAATTATTTTGATCCAAAGAAGAAATCTTAGGCGTGTTCCTTTAAGGAGCCAATTCAGCAAAACATTCCAGCAAAGACACGACCTCGTTTAGGTGGATTTCCTTTCGTCTGAGAGACTCAGATGGACTTTGATGGTGTTCATTCCAAGAACATGCCCTTTTTCTCTTTAGAAGATGAGTTTATATCAGCAAAAATTTGACATTCAAGAAATTATTGGATGGAAAAGGAAAAAGTAGTTCAAGTGTCTGCGTCAGCCCGTATTTGGTTTGCCAGCTTTCAACGTTTCCGTTCTAAGAAACAGGCTCTTCTTGTGTGGGTTATGGAATCCCTACAGCTTCTTATAAAGTCCACTTTCTTATTATTTCCATGGACCATTAAATTCGAGGCGACAAAACGAGAAACCATGAAACCGAGGAATTCAAAAGATGATCACAAAAAATACAGATTTCCCTGAAATCGATACTTTCCCAAGAAAAAAGTTTTGTCGAAAAAAAACTCTAGTAAATGAAACTTCCGTCAAATACTTAAGGATACTGATTATTTTGGTGCATTCGGAACAGTTTCTTGGACACGAAAAGGATCAACGAAAGATTAAGAAAGGATAGCTGCACAAGTTTCTTATTCGTTTAGTAAGTTAAATAAATGTTTACTCATCTAGATTTATGAGTTATCTTGCAGATTTTACATTTCGTTTACTTGGGGATTTAACATTATACAAATTTGCGTGCAAGTAAAAGATTAATGGAGATCCTAATATCAGTTCATTATATGTCAGAACAGATTAACATAAAACATATCGCATATCATGTGCTAATATCTGAAAATACATTAAATTGAGCAGCTTCCGGCACAAATGAAATTCTGAAAAATTTACAATGTAATTAACAAATTTACACTACGTTGATTCAGTTATATAGAGTACCTAATATGTTTATAATTGAAGCCCTGCGTAACATTATGGAAATGCTCATGATTAGAAGTGGAATTTTCATGGTATATAAGACATTTTTCTTGAATAACTTTCGAAATCAAATTAATTGTTGAATTTATGAAACAACGGAAATTTGATACAAAAGTTTCAGCTAAGTTCTTCGTATAAGAAATAAATTACTGAAAGGCTTAATCGGTTAACCTTTTCTGAGCTTCTTGGAATTCTGATACAAGTAAATTGATATTTCAATATTTAAACCTTTAGTTAATGGTAATAACTTGCGCCTTGCGACTATCAACAAATTCCTTCAAACATGAAATTGTTTGTTGAATCTTTCATGATTAATTATAACTGTGACACGGTTAACCAAACAGTTTATATGAAATTTTTTGATTCAAGCATAGTAAATCTACATTTATTTTATATAAACCTCACTCACGCTGTATTCAACGTGAATTTAACTATTGTATATTACGGGTCGAATCCTCTTAACCACGTACCCTTACCGCCACCTTAGCCAACAATAAACTTCGTCATTATTATGTTGAACTTTCGAAAAGGCTCACCATGAAAACTTGTCCCTTTTCAAGAGCATCTCATAATTACTGCAGTTCGAGCATACTTCCACTAAAATTAATGGCACTTTGCTTCGAAGAAATGGCAAAGTGCTTTTGTTGTTTGAGCGAACTAATGGCAAGTAATTCCTTCTTTAATGAATGTTATGCATAGTGTTTTGTGGATATTTGTCCAGTTTTGAATGCATAAGCATCTACAACGATGTTTTGCTTGATAACTTTGTAAATTATATACTTTTACTTCATGCTACCCTATAACTCATTAATAACTGACGAGTTTTAAAAAATTCAGGTTGTCCCAGAACATTTACCCGTAATTTCTTGTCAACGTTGGTTTACTTAATTAACATCCTTAATTAACGTGCCATAAATCATAATCTTTTGGACAAGTTTGCATCAAAACAAATACCAAATCGAAAATGAAGTTTAATTGAATGTATTCAAGAATCTCTTAACTTGCATGTAATTGAATCTTAAGGAATTATATTGCTTCACTGAAAGGATGGGGAAATTTAAGTCTCAAAATGCACACTTCAGCAAAAGATTCCAAATTGAAATCGTAGCAAATTGTCCCCGACATTAGTATCAATTACACAAGCATTTTCTTCAGAAAACCCACAAACCCAGTACGTGCTAAGAAAGTCAAGAAACCTTTTTGTATGCAAAATTTATTTGTGATCTTAAGATCATCCCTTAATGCATCCTGAGAGCAATTTGATGTAATTAAGATGCAAATCCACAAGAACATCCTGTGCTATGAAACGTTATAAATTAATATTCTTGTAGAAGACCATAAAGTCATGTTTCCCCCATATGATGTCTTGTAATTTGGAATACTTATTCTCTCTATTTGTCCTTATATCAAGTACACTAAACGAAAGGAGTTATAGAGCCGCACATAAATTTTGGGCTACACTTTTAAGGCTATTGTTAATTTATGTGGGCTTATTCTTATCCTGAAACTCATGTAGAGGCATGCCGCAGAACAATGTCAAGGAGTTGTCTTAAATAACTTCCTGTAAATGTGGAATGCATTACAAAAGTTTCTAGAGTAGATCAACAATGTTTCAATCTAAGTTTAAATTTAAGTTTCCACCCAACAAATTCTCAGTCCATTACTGGCTACACCCAACAACGAACAACCATTCTTATACACATCAGGATATTCTTTTAATTTTCGTTCAATAGCTTTAAACTTGCCGCACTTTCTCCATTCTATCTCTAGGATGTGATAGAAATAAGATATCTTCTTCTTGAAAGGATACTTTTAAATCACCATTTCTCTTCAGACAACCGATGGTACATAGTGTAACTGTTTCTCTGCATTATACTTAATGGAATCCACCCTTCATGACAGCTTTATCAAGTTTTCCAATAAAACAACAAGCTTTTATTGCTATCGATTTCCCTGGATGCATGCAAGAAGGAAATTGTTTCACTCGCTTCCACGAATCGTCTTTCTTCAAATCTTCAGAGAATAAAATGATAAAAAAGAAGTTGGGAAAGTGACGAGTTTCAGGATAATAAAGGACTTCAGTAAATTTTTTATATAAATTTCCGATAAACGTACTTCCTTCCAATTTAGAGTTCATCATAAACGTTCATGAAAGGTAATTTGTTATCACGGAACTAAACTTATGTTATACTTTTCAAAAACTATATCTTGAGATTTCATAAGTTTTAGAGCTTATTATATTATATAAAGTTCGTCATAAAATTCATCACGAATATCCTTCGATACGAAGTAAATCTTGAAATTGTTCTTAACAAAAATATTGTTTTCCGGGTCGATTTATGTATCTTTTCATTCTGTGGAAACGAGTAAGTATTGTCCAATTTGGCAAATGTCATTGATATATTTAAAAGCTTTGCCTTAAAATACTTTATTCAGGGTTGTTTGGTAAAAATGTTCGCACTTAAATTGTCACTTTCTCACTATCATCCAGTTCTTTCTAAAGCGTATTGAAATTTATATCGTTTTGTGAAAACCACATTCAATTGTTTATCGCCTTACTTATTTTGAACCCTACTATAAAACTGAAGGTTTTGTTGAAGCATTAACAATTTATAGCTCTCGAAGTATCATTATCCAGTCTGGACACTAAATGGCCAAATAATGGGCTATTAATTACCAATTAGAATTTCAGCATTAACTTATTGGCAAGCCAGATTGAACAACACTTTGAGTATATTTGATGGTAGTAGGTACACCAAAAATGGGGGTGATAAAATTGTCTCACAGTGAATTCTCTTTGGACTGAAATATATTTCCACAGTTAAATTACACGCTTTTAGCTAAAGTGCATCTATTATCCATCGTTCCAAAACTAAGTGTGGTCTTGCAAGATGATTTCCTTGCAATAGAATTCTTATAAATGTTCATTGTTCTTCAAGTACAATAAGCTTTGCAACAACTTGAAGTTTAGGTCTTAGGGACATTAAACACATAAAATTGTTGTCCACTTGGGATAATGATGTATAAATAAACTTCGTCCTTGAAAAACGCCATTATCCCATCATTACAATTACAAGGCAACGCATAAACGTAAACTTCCTTACCAAATAACCCTAGAATCATCCAAATGACCCCGAAAACCCTTTTGTACAACGGATATGTGGGCTTTTATCCTGTATAATAAAACAATTTATTTCAATGAAATATACTAAATTGAGGATGTTTTCCCTGGAAAGTATCTGCGAAAGCGTGTGAAAAACATTATCTGGCAGTTATTTTTTCACTTGAAATGCACTCACATGTCAGCAGCAATAAAAAAGGTTCGTAATTCCCATAAATTCAGCATTTTTTTTGGTTCATTCTGAACCCTGGACGAAGATCGGAAAACGAGGGATAACGAAAAAACAGACCGTCCGAAAACATCCTGACATATTTCGAATCTTTGTGAAAACAAACACTCAAACCTGCTCCAAATGAAACAAGGATTCCTCTGACTTTCGCATGGAAAACACAATAAAATGGTAGAACAAAAACGGATATGTTTCCGCAACATGTCAACACCATTGGCGATTACCATATATCGGAAAAAGGAAGGTATAAGGACATTTAACATATGTCACATTTATTAAGTACGTGTATGTATGAGATCGATAAAAACGCAGTAAATTAAATATATTTTTGGAGTTCATGGCCCTGTACGTATAAAACATTTAAAATTGTGGCCCCGTATCCACTCATGGGTCATTTATGGCCTTCAGTGGGTCATATGTTTATTAGGTTTTAATTTATGGAACTTTGCATATTTTTCGCAACACTGTGTTCATGATTCGTTACATAACTTTATAGGGAACTTTTGAGTTAGCTCCTATTAGTTAGTTGAATAAAATAACTTTTGAACTTTCAACTACGCAAACTACTCAAATTTACTTCTTGGAAAAGCAAACCGTTTACTGTCTAGTCCACTCGACCTCAAAAGGAAAAAACTTCGTTTCAAGTCCATAAATAAGAAATCTCTAATTTTCTGCCCAATCAACTTCTTACAGGATTTGTCGCGTTATTATCCTGAAATCTCTACAAACATCTCAAACTAAAATTTTTTCCCTTACAACAATAATGCAAGTCTCAAGACGTGCCACAAGAAGTCAAGTGAATAACTCAAGCTCCATGAATATTCTGACACAATCTTTCCACTTCAACCAGCACTTCCCAAAGGACAGTATCTAATACCACATTCATTTTGATAAGACAAAGATAACAATCAAGTTGAATACCTCGAGACACATATACACATGTATAAAACATGTAATTTGACTTCTTTAGCCAGGACACAAAGAGCTACATTTAAGAAGGATGCCATATCAACTTTAATATGTTTTTCAACATAGAAATCCATATGAAAGGAAACTTTTCACTTCGAACTTATGCTACCATAGAAATCTATGATGGAAAAAATCCCGAAGAATATATATTATATCACAAAGGGGTCGAGGGTGAATTCATGAGTGCTCGTAAAGAGAAATGAAGTTTTTGTTGTTGTTCCAAAACACTTAAGTATTTTAACAACTGATGCATAAGGTCGTCCAGACAAATAAACAATTTTCATATGGCCTGTAGTGGATGTGATACAAAAGAAAAATTGCCTCAATGTTATAAACTATGACCGTTTATGGAAATACCCTTAATAACATGAAAGGAATGCTATTTGGTTTCTGGTCCGGGAATCTCGAAAGGAACAGTCTGGCTGGGGTTGTTTTGTTTGATCCAATTCTAGTGCTAGCTTAAACATCAAAAACAGACCAACCTCTCTAGTGATGTATTATGACACGGTCTTGTACCAAACATCAAATTCTAATTATAATTAATTAGTATGAGAGTTATTCAAAATTAACAAGAAATTAATGTAATTACGAATTGATTGCCTAAATTACCAGACTTTATTAGTCATTCAAGTCGGATTTGAATAGGTTTACCACATCCCTCCAAATCAAATAAATCTTTGGGAACCTAAAAGCCGGCGTCCTTTTATGGAACACAACATGTTGGTCAATTTACAAATTTGCACGGATTCAGGGTATTGATGTGAATATTAAAGGAAGTCCCTGTTGCATGTATTTGCTGGAAGAACCACATTAGTAGCTCTCGTATTAATTAGTTTCATTATTTCAAGATATATGTATGTGTCTATTCCGTTCAATTCATGATCCTTGCTTTCCTATAATTGGACCTTATTAGGAGTTCTGCGTGGAAACAGAATATCAGACTTAATTAACGTTCTTAATTAATTCATAGTTTTTCAGGGAAGAAATATGACTTTTGAAATCAGAACCACACCATAGAACTATCATTGACCGAGTAAACTGACTGGCTTCATATCCTTGAAATTTATATGGACATTTCCTTATCAAAACAATCTCCTTCGTTGCCGAGTTGTGTGTAAGTTGCATTAAATATAAATGAATATTTGTGTGTTAAGAACTGGAGTTATAAAGTAAGATTTACCGTTAACAACCGAGAATACGAGCCGGAGTACGTTTCCTTACGTAACATATCCTTCACAGTACAGAGTTCTTGGCGTCATTTACAGCTTTTATTCATGAGACGTGTTATTATATTCCCGGCAAAAGCACCTGAAACGTACGCCAACGCACTTCTACAAGGTAAACACTCCAGTAGAATGTGTACGAGAGTTTAAATTCTTTATGAACTAACTTTATTTTAAAATCATGTTAACGAACGCGAAGTTATGTGAGCACTTCCGGTGGTGTCATATTTTCGTCACTTTGAAGCACCATCAAATTTTCCTCAATTGGTTTCTACCCAAACCGCGTCCTACCTTTCGTCGTCGATCTTATTAAAATCAATTTGTTTCTGATTTGGTAAGTTGAAGCAAACACTTCCGAAGGTAGGATAAAACATCGACCTCGTGAAATTTTGTGTTTTGCGTCAAATATCATTTAAAATTTTATTACAGGCACAAATTTCGCTTAACTTTTATCGATATACCAACTTTCAATCACACATTTATTTCCCTTCCCTTATATATTCAACCAAAACCAGCAAGGACTCTTTATAATATTTACCAAATTTTCACCGGGAACCTGACGGAATAATCAAAGTTCAATGGTAAATTTTGAAGCCAAGGTGATGTAACCACCATAAACCTTGTTTCGTAAACCTTCAACCAGATTAAGGGTAAGCTCATACCTTCAGGGGAATCATGGGATTTGTTTTCTCAATGATGACAGTATTGTATCTTATCCTTGATCACAAGCAAATCAAGTCTTACGATTCTTCTAAATAAGGATAAATATCAGCTTGAAGCAAAACACGCGTGTTAAAGACGTGCCTGCCATTGAAGGTACCTTGATGGCAATAAGAAATTCATTTCAAGGAGACTAGGCACAAGGCTTGTTTACATTTGCAACTCCAAGGATACGGTGAGTAACTTTTTCCTGTTGACCACTTTAATTATTTCTTGAGTTCAATAGTCCTATTTGCTTGAAAACGAATTGTCAATGATGAATTTTAATTACGACTACGGAACTTCTAATACTGCAGAAATGTCACTCATATTTCATTCTGACATGCAGAAAATATGAATTTTCATGTTGTCCTTTCCATAAGACGCCGCATTTGATAAACAAGACTACAATTTTCATAAGCTTCATAAACAAAAGGTTATTGTTTGTGATTTTTGAAATGCCAAGAACTTGAAAATCCAAATACAACTTTTCAAGGGAATGCGCTGGAGAATACCTCAAATAAATATGAAATTTAAGTGATTACGTTTGCATAAAGTACTTTCGCTTATATAACATAATATATAAAGTATTGCCAACAAACACGAAAAAGAAATGCGTTATAACATAAAGCATTTCACTTCATTTCTGAGAGTACAAAATGAAATGCTCGCAATGCTAAAGTTATTCAATCTGTTTAAATACCACTACATTCAAGATTACACAATGAAATATTTTGTGTTTAAGGTTTATACAAGAAAACACAAGAATTTCCAAAAGAATGTTATACTTTTGTTAAAAGAGTTAAGGCAAAAATGTATCCTTTTTTCTGGGTTCGTTATTTTCAGTTTTCTTCAAAATAACAAGGAAGTATGAGATACAGAAAAGGGCTGAATTCTAAATACGCTCGTAAATATACATACACGTTTTTCTGGAAGGAAAACGACATAAATTAGAAATGATTTTTAATTTCCAATATAAAGGAGAACTTATGAACTGCAATAATATTTGCGTCCTGAGTAAAGAAAACCATATTTATGAACTGCTCTTATTTTTCCAGGATCCTCGGAAAAATTTGATAAGGATACAAACAATGGGACTGTCATTTAACATTAATGGAAACTTCGCCCTCAATTAATTAAGCACTTTGCAAAGGAAAAGCTTTCGTCCTTTTTTCCAAGAGAAATATTGTCTGTCTGCAACATCCTCAAAAACGAATTGTTCTTGAAGCATATAAGGACAAACACTGGTTCTCTATAACACTTCGATTATGTAAAAATATTCAATTACTATGATTGATAGTGTACGGCATTCACTTAAGGAGATGTTCTGTTTCATGCTTCTTGTAACTTGCGCCGTGACGGATCGTATTATTTCTGTAATTCATCAAGTAGCACAGACATTTTGGAAAAAAAATTCTGAAGGATTTTTCCCATTCTTGAGACAAACAACGTATTTTTGTGGTATTTCGCTGGTTTTAATTACAAATCTAGTGTTTCTGAAATCTGTCTGAAAGGAAATTTCTTAATTGAATTAAGTTATATGTTTTGATTTGTTAAATGACGCATGTGACACATCTGTTTTGCAGCTTATGAAATGTGATTTTCTTATGAAAATGAACCAATTTGATGATACAAATACCAAAATGTTATCAGATAAAGGGGCTAAATATCTTTCGGAACATTAATTTGACAAATATTTCTGTATGGCTTTGAGGACATCACACAGAATATTGCATCTCGCAATAAGACTTTGTAACAGATACAAGGACATGTCTCGAGAATCAGATTGGACTAAATGAGAAAGATTACAAAAAATTTAATGTACGTGTCCTTCTATAAAAACAAAGACAAAAATTAACATCCATGGCCATTGAATGACTGTAGCTTGCTGTAGCTTCTTGTATATCCTAGAAAATATTTAAAATGATGTCAAGCAACGTCAAAATTAGTTTTCTTTGGTTTTATGTTTCATGCTACAGAACCATCATGAATACAAAACAGTTAGTGACGAGGGTGTAAAGCTTTATAACTATATGCTTGCAAGCAATGCCTGATTGTCAAAAGAGCTCCATACAAAATTATACAAAATTTCAAAAAAACAAATATATATGGAAAAAAACTAACTTCAGACACATTGCAAATTGCTTAATACAGCAAGGCAACAAGCTTTGTATGAACGACCACCCTGTTTTATTTTTCTCATTTACCCTTTTCCCTTTAAAGTTTCATTTATGTGTTTGTGTTCATTTGGCTATGCTCCAAACAGAATGCTCCAATGAAAAATTAAAAGTGTTCCATGTTTACTTGAGTGTACATTTTGGAGGTCTATGGTGAAAAAATCTGCTTAACAATTTTCTTAGTCTATGTGATTGCACTATACAGTGGAAGTATGTTTTTGAACATCGCTCAACATAAAAAGGACTGTCTGTTCCATGCTTAGTAAACAAAATTACTCATGTCATTCAGGCAGTTTTAAAACACATTCATGGTTTTTTTTACGTAGAGTTTCAAAAGTATCGATTCATCATCGAACTTTGTTCATTACCCTGAAGATGTTCCCTTAATCCCATCGCAGCAATTAAAATCACTGGAATAAAAAAGGTTCAATTCAAAGCGCCTTCACAATGACCTCATTGGAAAATGATTAATTATTTCTGGTTTCTAGGCCACTTAGGTTCAAAAATTCGACTACCTCTTCTGATTTCGCGTCTTTTGTAGCGACATTTAGGATAATGCATCAATCATATTTTCCACGAATACCTTCTGTGACCTAATTCAGACTCAAAAAAACCTCATAAGTCTTATTCACTTTCGTGACTTTTTTTAGGTTTATTGAAACATTGCCCGCAATTACCCTTCTAAGGATCGTTCAGATGTAAAAGTCGTTTAGTTTGAATCACATATTCAATCATGATCCAAGCTTTCAATCTACCACTAGTAGGAATAATTAAAATTTATTAGTATATTTAATAAAACACCCTAATTCATTTCTTTATCCTTCTCCAAATCTTGGCTGTCCTTACACTCAGAGCTGTCATTACATTTGATAAAATATTAATCGAATTACAATAATTAATGAATTTTGAACACTGAATAGGCGTACAATGAAGGCGAAGAAACATACTTTAATTGCAATTTATCTATAAAAATTAGTTTGTAATTAGTGTGAGAATTAATTAAACTGAAAAAGCTGCTTTTTCCGTTCCAATTACGTTTATTCTTTCGATTTTGAAAGCTTGTATCCGAAAAAGGACTGTAACACCTTGATACCTTTTAAGTTATGCATAGCTTTAATTTTGCATAAAATCCCTTACGTCATACAAGCACTATTTCCATACAGTTCTCTTTCCTTTTGTCGTTTGTAATTGGTTTCCCTCGTTAAACGTTTATCACCAAGTTACAACCTTTCCCTACGAATACGACAGAAAGCAAGTGCTTTGAAAGTGATACAATTGTGGTTAATGTCTGATCAAAGATGTCTCACACGATTAATTGAATCACGTCGGGTCTTCAATAACATCGATTTAACTACAATTAATTTAATTAAAGCTATCTTTGTTGAAAATGGTAATTGTTATGTGGAGTTTGAATGGGAAAGGACAAAATTCAGAATACAGTCTACCTTACTAATTCGAACAAATACGTTCTATCCTGTGTTTCGAATAAATTGTCAATAAAATTACCTTCGATTGTTAGCTTGTTCAACACAAAACTTTGATCCTAAGTGAGTCCTTTATGACCGTTGACGATGTGCTATGGTTATATGATGCAATAGCTTGTAAATGATGAGAAAATTGCAATTTTAAACACAGCAAATCAATTTGAGATACTAAACTATCCACAATATTGACTTATTACACTTCATTTGGAGCGACAAATCAATTTCTGATTTATGAGGGTTCTTGATGGTATCGATGCTGATTTGGAGCAGAAGTTATTAAATAGATTCAAGGATAGAGTAGTTATTGCTTTTGTCCGAAGATGACCATATAATATGATTGTCCAGAAAACGGCTCTGAGACTCATTCGTATCCCATTTATCTTCCCACAAAATCTTGTATCGATTAATATCTCTGAAGCAGAGTAAATGAAATCACTGGCTAGTGTTTAGTCTCGGATCAATGTAGAGAACATTTCGTCCTGAAAATGAATTTTCAAGGAGTTTTACCAGTATTCATTATATGCCGAACCCATCGCAATGACAACACTTCATGGAAAAGGATCTAGTTACCCTCATCGACCGATTATAATCGAAATTCCATTTGGTTTTGTTGAGCAAATTAATAAATTCCTAATTCTTGTTCAGGAAATTAATACTAATCAATCAACTCATTTTATAATTAATATCTGAGTCTGCCAAAAATCAATTCATCTTTCTTCAAAATTAGCTTGGCAATAAAAATAATGACCCTATTTTCGCCTACTATTTACCATAAATTCGTGTCTTTGGAATGGTTTGCGCACAGTTTTAGGGTGTCGTCCTGCTTTTGTTTCATCTCATTATGAAAAATTTCTAAAGAACCAGGAACTGGAAAGGCAAATTACTGATTTTGTCTGTCAGATAATTTAATGGGGAAAGATAATTTACAGATATTTTCGTAAACAATATTACAAAGGATCCTATCAGTACTCAATTGTCAGACTCAAGTTTTTCATATTCTTCAAATTCACGAAGGGCGACAGGATATTTCTTATAGTATTTAAAATATGAGGTTAAGAACCTGCCAATCAAACGAACCCCTTGTCAGACAAGGGTCGACTGTCTTAAACGTGGCAATATATCAGATTATGTCTTATTTTGAAGAACTTTTATTACAAGGGTGATATCTTTAACGATTTGCACCGAATCAGGGTCGTTTTGTGATTCATTAAAATTTGATGTGTTTTAACCTTTAGGCCATTCTTATAATTACATCTATGGTTTGAAATATCATTTTACCGGTGAGAAAAATTACTTAAATTTGCCTAGAAACCGCAAACTAGAACGGTAGCATGTATACAGATAAGAAAACATGAAATAACAACATCTAAGTTATGAAGAGTTGAGCATTACCAAAAAGTTCCTTTGAATTTTGTAACGAAGCCTTTCTCGAAAGTCACTTGATTCCATGAAATGTCGTTACAGAATTCTTACTTCAATCTTAATCAAATATGGTGATAAAAGTGTATAACACCTCTAAAAGGAACCGTCTTAAGTAGCATCTTGACATTTCAAATAATGTCTTCAGAATTTCAAAAGGAATGAAAAACATTTCCCACGGTTTTCTGAGAAAACAGATGTTTTTGCAGCGGACTACAAACAAAAATTTTCATTCTGTGAACTGGGGTAGCAGAGCGTAATGGAGAGACTGTATCTTTAAGAAGGCATAGAATTAAATTAAGCTATTCAACATGTTTTGAATTTGGTAAAGATAGCCACGCGTAAAAGAACTTGACGTAGAAACTTCCCCAAGTATTATACTCATTTATATGCGAACGAAGTTGTTCGCTATTCAGATTTATCCATTCCTTTGAATTGGAATAATTATTTACGGCAAGCGACTAAGGATAATCTTCAAGAAAGGCTTAAAATTTACTTTTTATGATTCGTATACAATGAAGATTCGCCAACTTTCTTGGTTTTCACGAAAAACTTGTTTTACTATTTTGGTTGGCAGAGTTTCCTGTGACACAAACCTAAAATAAATCGAGAAATTCAGTATATCCTTTATGCAAATACACAATTACATTTCGACAATCCTGGCTCATTTATGCTTGCTTCAAACAACTCCACAATGAGTAAGGATATTGTGCACGGCGATACTCTTGCTGGACGGACATCTTGGCTTCTATGGCTTCTATGGTAATTTATTATTTGGAGACATATGTATATAAGATGAGAGTTTTATCTCTTCTCTAATTAAAAACTCATACCTACAAATAATCTAAATCGTGAAACTATGAAAAAGCTCATAAAATAAAGTTTTGTCAAAAAAACAATTTCTTAAAGTTTAGATTTTAATAGAAAAACAATCACGTTGTTGTGAATTTCTGATTTTAAATATTCCATAGCCCCTTTCTATCTACTTCTTTCATTGACTCTTGATGTAAAGCATTTGGGTTTCCGTTCCAGATTTAACTCCTGAGGCATTCTCGGTGCCTGTACCATACAGCTTGGTTTCATGAAACCTGAACTTCAATTGGATTAAATTTTTCATTTTTCAAGTATACATATATGTATATATTGTTTTGCACAGCTCAGCGCATTTTGCGTTTTGTGTAATGGCATACTTTCGGCTTTCATCATTTCATAAGTGAACGAGCATAAAGCAATTTTCTGAACGCCTTCTTGCTTGTAGTTCAAAAAATGCGTCTTATAATGGAATACACCATCAACTTCTTTCTGATATAAAAATTTTTCCTGAAAAACTATCGCTAATTTAGTTTATAGTAATATAAAATTCTGAACATTCCTGCACCGCAAAATTGAATTGGAAAACAATAACTTTGTTGGGAATATTAAACTTTTTAGGATAAAAATCCACAAGCTATCTTTAGCCAATTTAATTTCAACCATAATGATACGACAAAATAGCCCAACCGCATTAAAAAAGTTGGTTTTTCTAGATCAAAATTGTTTTGTATAAAGAAGGGTTTTTTATCCGAAAAGAGAGTTAACTTAATTGAGTATCCCGAAAAAATTGATTAAATTTAGACTTTACCGTAGAATCATCTTCTGAGACCAAAATTAACTCTTGAACTTTACGCACTAGACACAAGATATTAAAGCTCAAATGCAGTGACTCGAAAATCAAAGCCCAAAAACAAAATTCTTTTGAAAGAAACATAAAAAGGGTCAAACCCATCACATTTAACCGCATCAAAATAACCTTTTATGATTATCAACCTGGAAGTTCTCACACAGTTGTATTCAAGGATAATTCTTCATATGGTAGAAAACCTCAACGTTGAATGTTTGTAGCTGAAAGGATGAGAGATATATTGACCAAATAAAATGGTAACATTTTTATGTAATCAACCCAACCGAAGGTATATGACTTTGATCGTTATTTGGGCGTGGATGTCAAAAACATCCTTCTCTCAATAAGAACGAATATCAACTGAGTTTCTTTGTAGATATTTACAACACATATTTGAATGATAAGCTTTCCCGAAGAAAGTATCCCGAAGAAGTGTATGCAATAAATGCTTGTACTAAAAAGCTGTGCCTGAATATTTTTCGGAAACAATACGTTCCACGAAACCTCGAAGCGCGTGAACTGAGACAAAATGAATTTCGGACTAGTAATAGTCCGTAAAGCTTTAAATTTATTCCCGGCATTAAGAAATCCTTCTCAACAGTTGGAAAGTTGCTTCACCTGATTCTGTGAAAATCGTTCTCACATAACAATATTTGTGAAAATCGAAAATAAATAAAACTGTGAGGTTCTCTCAAAAACTTCATTGTATAAAACATACAACTCTTTGATTTGAGTACATCCATAAAAAATGTTTACTGTTTAATATTCATGGTAATAGTCTTGGTTTCCAAGTAATTCTCCAATCCTTCTTTGCCGAGCTCTCTGCCTAAGCCTGAGCTTTTGAAACCACCGAAAGGCACCGTAGGTAGAGCTGCATCCCAGCAATTGACCCACACTGATCCAGCTTCCGATGCAGTAGAGAAGGCAATGGCTTTATTAAGGTCATTTGTGATGATTCCAGCTGCTAGACCATAGCAGGTATCATTGGCACGCTCGATAACTTCTTCTAAGCTTTTGAACTTAAGAATAGATTGGACGGGTCCAAATATCTGAGAAAGAGTTGGTGTTTAATTTTAATTTATTAGAAGATTTTTCGATGCGACTTACTTCCTCACGTGCGATCCTCATATTATCAGTAACATTTGAAAATACAGTCGGTTCTATGAAGAACCCTTTTGATCCTATTGCTTTCCCTCCACATTCAAGTTTGGCCCCTTCTTGTTTTCCAAGTTCTATGTAACGTAGTACTTTCTGATACATTTCATCGTCAATTTGTGGTCCCTGGTCAATTCCATTTTCGAATGGATTTCCAACACGTCGTTGCAAAGCCTTTTCCGTGGCCTTTTTGACAAATTCGTTATAGATACTCTCTTGAACGAAAGTTCTTGTACCGGCACAACAGCACTGTCCGTGGTTCTCGAATACTGCATCGTAGGCAACACTTACCGCCTCGTCAACTACAAAGAAAAGTAATTATTTGGTATTCAATTATTTTAATTGAACTATTACCATCTGCATCATCAAAAACCACAAGTGGGCTTTTTCCTCCCAGCTCTAAGGACACTCTCTTCAAGTTGGATTGTGCTGCTGCTTCCATAATGAATTTGCCTATTTCTGTTGAGCCAGTAAAAGCTACTTTTCGGACGTCCATATGGTGGGTAAGGGCTGCTCCTGCTGTAGGGCCGTACCCAGGAATAACATTTATGACTCCAGCAGGAAAACCAGCTTCCTTGGCTAAAGCGGCACAGTGGAGAGCAGACAGAGGTGTTTGTTCAGCTGGTTTTAATATGCTTGTGCAACCGGTAGCAAGGGCAGGTGCCCACTTCCATGCTAGCATGAGAACTGGATAGTTCCATGGAATAATTTGTCCAACAACACCAATAGGTTCTTTTCGCGTCATTGAAAACATACTTCCCGGGGCCGGTACAGTATCACCGCTGAACTTATCACACCATCCAGCATAATATCTTATGGTATCTATGCTGTAACCAACGTCCAGTAGAGCAGCTTGGAATGTTTTTCCGTTGTCCAAACAGTCAATGTTTGCTAGAATGTTTTTATCACGCTCCATCAAATCTGCAAGTCTACAAAGCCCTTCATTAAATCTACCGAGAACATTCTTGCAATCTTTTAGGATTCACCTATGCATGAGCTGACTCCGGTCACCTGCACTCATCTTTCTCCATTCTGAGTTTCTATGGAATGCTTTTTTAGCTGCAGCAACTGCCAAATCAACATCAGCCTAATAAAGGACGGTTCATGATAAATCTTTAAAATAAAATTATCAATTTATATTACTTTATCTCCTTCAGCTACATCAGCGAGTTTTACTCCCGTTGCTGGGTTAATTGTTGCAAATGTTTTACCCGATACTGCGTCTACGAATTCATTATTAATGAATAGCTGCAATATAAAATTATGTAAGAATTGTTTATCTTCATCAAATCGAGCTTTTTATCTACGTTATGTGACTTTTATACATGCGAATTAATATTGCTAATCAATTTCGATACGGAGATAACTTATATTTCAACCTGAGGATGAATAATAGAATAGTTGGTGCCTAACATTTGCAAAATATATCTTTGACTTTTGATAGTGACATCATCCACACTGATTTCCTAAAAAGTTATCTCTAGAATGTGACCACTTGATAACCAATGGTACAAAGAAACTATTCAATGACTTCCGACCCAAGTAGCAACAATTTACATAAGATATTGTTATTCGGGTGATAGTGAATATCATTCTCTTTCAGAAGATTACAAATACCACTGAAAAGTAGATGGAATTACTGCAAGTATCTCTCAATCACATGTAATAGCAGGTAATTTAATATCAATTATGGAATTTGCATTGCATGTCGCTTGCATTATTCAAATCTATAATAACCTTCAGAGGAAATTGGAAACGCAATTTCCTTGCAAACTTTCACAACATGCAACACAATACTTCAATCTTTACAATAATTTCAAGAATTTTCATCAACGATCAACATATTTCATTTTGAGCGTAAACCAAAATTGTTCTTTAGCAACATGTGTTTCAGATTAGGAATTCTATTTATATCACAAACATTCTTTTGCTTCTTTATCTCCTAGAACAAAAACACATTTTATAAATGGTTATTACAAGGTTTTTAATAGATTTAGTAATAAACCTTTAACGAGGTAAATTCCGGGATTCAAATCCACTTGTAGATATCATCAATCTACTGGATACTATATTATTTTGCAAAACACATACGTTTTCTGTATTTATCTTTCAATTGACTGAACGATTTTTTGCTCTTGGATCCATCAACTAGAATCAAACATGACTTGCGTACAAAGTGCTTTGCCGGCAAACATTTCTACAGCACAAGTGTACACTCAACTGTCTCTATACCATTAACAATATCCATGTTTAAAGTGATTTACCTTGGTATACTTGATTTCTTGTTTTGGATTTGCCATTATTTCTTCTCGCAGTTAATCAAAAGCGGACAAATTGCAAAATATATGAATTGAACGAACCGGACTATACCACCAACTGAATTGGAAGATTCAATGTGCGGTTTTATATAAAATAAATCATGCTATGTATGCTCTCCCGTTTGGAAGTCCAATGTTTTGAAACAGGTCAGACATCTAGCGCACGCAGGGAGAACTGCTCGAGAAACTGCGATATGAAGTTGCCAGACGGAAAGTGCTGTAAAAATTGTGGAATATGAGTATCCATCTATAGTTTCTACTCTTTGAAGGCGCGTTACCAATGCCAGCTTGGAGTGGAGTGTGTTCACGCTGACTCTGGCGCTCGTTTCCAATACCAGAATGGATTGATTGTGTATTGCACTCATTTACTTATTAGAAATCTGCTTAACAGTTGTTAAGTGATTGTTTAACGTTAGTATTACAAGGAAGTGACGAAGATTTCGATATCTTAGAAAAAAGAACGATTTATTTATCAAAGATGGTTTGTGACAATTTTCAAATACTATCTAGCTCTTAATATTCATAGTTATGGTTTTCGTTTCGAGGTAACCTTCTAAGCCTTCCTTGCCCATTTCTCGGCCAATTCCAGATAGTTTATATCCACCAAACGGTGCCGTTGGAATTACAGCGTTGTAGGTATTGACCCATACAGTACCGGCTTCTACAGCTTTTGCGAAAGTAATAGCCTTATTGATGTCATTGGTAATAACACCAGCTCCTAAACCATATGTGGTATCATTTGCTCGATCGATAACTTCTTCGAGAGTTTTGAATTTGAAGATTGATTGGACTGGACCGAATATCTAAAGAAATTAAACAGTTATATAAAAGCCTCAATCAATTAGGTATAAATATCTACTTCTTCACGAGCAATTTTCATGTTGTCGGTTACGTTTGAGAAAACTGTCGGTTCAATGAAATAGCCCTTCTTTCCCAGAGGTTTTCCTCCGCATTCCAATTTAGCACCCTCAGCCTTGCCACTATCTACGTAGCGCAAGACTTTTTGGTACATTTCATCGTCGATTTGGGGCCCCTGGTCTGTGCTAGCGTCGAAGGGACATCCAACCTTGCGATTTTTGGCGAGCTCTGTGGCCTTTTTAACGAATTCATCGTAAATGTTTTCGTGGACATATGTGCGAGTTCCAGCAATGCAACACTGTCCATGGTTTTCGAAAACTGCTGCATACGCAATTTTAGCAGCTTCTTCAACTGAAAAAGGACGCATGATATTAACAACGTTAGTCGAATTCTTATTAATATTCATACCATTGTAGTCGTCAAATATAACCAGAGGACTCTTGCCACCAAGTTCCAACGAAACCCGCTTCAGATTCGTTTTTGCGGCACACTCCATGATGTGTTGACCGATTTCTGTCGAGCCAGTAAAAGCAACCTTTGAAATATCCGGATGATGGGTTATCGCTCCTCCAGCTGTCGGTCCGTAACCTGTTACAACGTTTATGACTCCTGGTGGAAATCCAGCTTCTTTGACCAGTGATGCCAAGTACAGTGCAGATAATGGAGTTTGTTCGGCTGGCTTGAGTACGCTCGTGCATCCTGTGGCCATTACTGGAGCCCACTTCCAAATTGCCATGAGGGCAGGATAGTTCCATGGGATGATTTGACCGACTACACCAACTGGTTCTTTGCGAGTCATGGAAAACAAAGTGCCTGGGGCTTCCAGGGTGCTGCCACTAATCTTGTCACAATGTCCTGCAAAGTACCGCAAAACGATGGCGCAGAACATGAAGTCTCCACAAGCGTTTTTGAAGGTTTTTCCGTTATCCAAGCTTTCAATGTTCGCAAGGACTTGGCAATCACGTTCAATCAAATCAGCCAACCTGAAACACGCAATTTTATAGGATAAAGTGAATTATGTGTAACGTAAAATATTTAAAATACTTCAACATGAGCTTGCTACGGTCTGCCGCGGGCATTTTCCGCCAAGGAGAGTGACGATGGAAAGCTTTCTTAGCAGCTGCCACAGCGATATCTATATCAGCCTGCGAATAGAATTAATCAGAATCAGTTCATTTAAATGGAAGTAATTTCAACAGACATACCTTGTCACCTTCGGCGACATCTGCGAGCTTTTCACCCGTCGAAGGGTTTAAGGTCGGAAAGGTCTTCTTGGAGACTGCATCTACAAATTCATTGTTGATGAAAAGCTGAAATGAATAACAAATTTTACTAGAACTACTCGCGTTTCATCATCCCTCACAAGGTAAACAAATTAACATTCTTGGGAGCTCAAATCAATAACAATGTTACATGGCAAAATATGTGAATTTTGTTGATATCTAACAGACTTCTACAAAATGTGGGTTGTTTTAACAAGTGTCTAGTCAACGTGATAAGTGTATGATTAATTTAGTTGAAGATAGTTACTAGATGCACTTGAATTCCACAACTGGCTTCGTGCGTTTTATGACTTGCAGTTTAGAAGATGATTTGTCTGTTTTCGTGCTGATTACGGAAACAGCAAAAGGATTCGGCTGAAAACAATTTGGAGTTGTATTGATTTGTACTTGCATAATATATGAACAAATAAGCGGCACGTCTTCTAATTGCTCCAACTAGTTAAGCTATCAGTCTGACTTGCAAAATTTGCCGTGTGTATTTGCTTCTTGTTATCAAGTGCAAATGATAGAGCAGAAAGATAACAGTTTGTTATCAGCTCAGTGTGTAGTGATATTGATTTACAAACTGTAAATCAAAATTGATAGCAAGAGAAAGTGTGAACTTTACAATTTATAGTAGACAGTTGTGAAAACCTCATTGATTTCAAACAGGCTCCCGATACAGTGCAGCAGGTTGTATTTTTAGAACAAGATTATCTTATCAAGATTTTATCAATTTCAGAGTTGAAATGTTATCATTGGGAAATTCAATTTTTTCAGCATTAAATAATCATGACTGTCAATTTTTGCACTATCAAGTGTTCTAATGAAAAATAATTTGATGATCATGTCATGATCGTTATATCGCGCTAATGTGTGTTTTGATAGCTTCAAAGCGTGGAATCATGGCCTTCTGACTTTAATTGAAATTCGCAACAAGTTTTACGTTAACTAGATCGTTGAGATTCAATGATAGCCACATACAAATGGAGCCAAGTCTGACTCGTTGATCTTATGTAATTGTCCAAATTGATGACTCTCCCCAGATCAGCTTGAGACCGGCACTTTTGGAGAACACAAGCAATTGAAACGCGTAACAAAAAACATGACAACTATGTTTTCGTTATCTCCCTTGCGGCTTTACTGGCTAAAAATAGTCTATTATCACGCTTTGTATTGAATTCTCAGAGGTTAGGACCGTTTTGCAACATTATTCTGAATTTCGCAGTTGAATGTTGCACAGAATAAGCTACCCTTGTAAATCACACAATAACAACGGGTTTGCACACATTTTTTTCAAAATAAAATATTTCAATAGGTAACTGAAAGTAATAGGAGGTACTACCAGCTGCCGGGTTCTAACAACAAAAAACTAGTTCGTCACATAACATCACAATAGAAGACCCTATTTTGGGGTTCAGAACTGATTTTACCTTTTTATATTTGATTTCCTGTTTCGGATTTGCCATTGTTTACCACTTTTTTGATGAATTCAAATTCGAAATTTCAATAACACCAAGTCACCCAAAAATACCTCGATCAAGAAGCCCGTTCTCGTAGAACTGAATTTCTACAGAAGAGCAACACTCGGTTTTATAGAAATCTTCGAGAGATAGAACAATTTTTTTGCTATTTCCACTGTTTTAGAAACTGTGGGCTCGTTGAGCTTAAACATATCTCAACATTTTACTTCCAAATGCTGCTCTCTGTGAACACAAACAATTTTTAGAAGTTTATCGTAAGCACACGCCAGTACCAAAAGTTTATTCAGGCTCATCACCAATATGGAAGTAGGTTTGTGTCGATGATAAAAAGCTTAGTCTGGTACGAATTGAATAACATAGCTGGCGCGTAGTTTTGGGGACGGATAGGTATCAAGATGACGTGTTGTTGGTGGAATACATTCAAAAATCTTTTATGATCGTGATCCGTTTTGGACAAGTGCAAAATATAACACGGCTTATGTAACAATGCTGTGTCCATCCAGTGAAGTCGCATCTCAGGTCCACCGAAATCCTGGTTGAACATGGATTTCTAAATACTAAATTGACTACTACCTGTTGCATCATCTCGGACTCGGCTAGAAGACTGAGAATCCCAAATTCTCACAAATCCGCCGACTTGGTGTTTACATTCCGAATCCGGCTCTTTATCAATATTCCGTAGGTGCGATAACCTACAACGAGCTAAGATATGATGCTCAAAGCAGTCGTAAGACTTCTCGGTTCATTTGAAGATGGAACGCATTAAGTGGGACTCACTGGCGTTTGACGAAAAAGAAAAAAAAGTTATTACTATTAGTATTACCGATAAGAATTTATCTTGAAGTGTACGTGATCTTTAAGAAACTAAAAATAAAGTTTTCTTTCGTTGCAGTTGATTCTGGTTGATCAGAATCTAAAATACATCCCGCTGTCAGTGATCAATTTGTATGGCGAACGGGCAATCCAGATAGATTTGAGCTGGAATCGTGTTGCCAGTCTTGAGAGCTTGAGATTGTTCCCTAAGCTAGAGACAGTGGTCTTGGATAATAATCACTTGACAGATGAGGTTTTCCAACGCTACAATGCGAATCAGTGTCCATTGGTTAACGTGAAGACGCTATCTTTGAACAATAACAAGGTTATAAAAAAGTGATACTAAAGATAATGAATTAATGAATTGTTTTTGTACAGCTAGAAAATTTGAGTTTGTTGGTACTTCTTCTCGGAAACGACTTCCCGAACGTGGAGCACATCAGCCTCCTGGGCAACCCACTTTGCCCTTTTATGTACAAGCCTGAAGCGGCTAGTTTCAGTAAATACAAGTTGTACAGGTAACAAAATAATATTGAGAAAGTGTTGCCTTTAAACTTATCAAATGGTCCATAGGAATGAAATTGCAGCTCAGTTGCCAAAATTGAGATTTCTCGATCATACACGGATTGTTAGGCCATTCACGGGGACTGTGCCCCAACGGCACCCTAAAGTTCTAAAATATTCAACAAAAATGATAACTGCAAAGTTCAAGCCCAATACTGAAAACATTTATAGCCCTCTGCCGAATACAATACGAGTCCCAGGAGACCACTGTGGTATACTTTGTTGTATAACACATAGTTTTCGTTATTCGATGAGAATATCTTTCTTTCAGGTATATATGGAGTTCGCAAGGGACGATATGTTGGCAAACATTCTGAGGGAAATCGATTCATCCTCAATAGTGACTTGTAGTCGATGGGAGCTTTATAATTTAAAATTAATTCTTAATGCAAACAATCGACGATAATGCATTATCATGTGATAAAGATTTGCTTTTACAAAACTGCTTTGTTTTTTGAGATAAGATGAAATTCAACTTGGCGACGTCATCAAAAGTGCAAGCAATGATTGAATTTCTAATTTGATGGTTTGGTAAACACCTAGAAATACAAATTTACATAAAAGTTATCTCAAAACTAATCGCAAACGCTTTGTTTGATAAAGATTATGAACAAAAGAAACATGCTATCCTTGCTAGACAATGATTTTTTAGGTCACTATAATATTAAACAAAGAATCATTGCTCTATGCTTATTGTTGGCATATTATAATACACTTCATAGAAGAATCTGCAGATTCTAAGTGATCAATCATAATTTTTGTTAAGATAAACTCGAAAGGAAGGCTTTTCTATTCTCTTAAGTTATTGCTCCTTTTGGAGGTGAACATAATTAATGGGATTTTTCCCCAATACGACACTTCACTGTGAGTGGCACCTCAAAAGGATCAGCAAAAGATTTTCTCGATTTTGAGGCAAGATTTTCTTCTTATTGTCTTTGTAGGAAAAATCATTTTTGTTATTATAATAAAGTACATAGAGAGATAACTGATATTTTTGTTTACATTAGAATAACGTAAAACGTGCACAGGTGGGCTGTTTCTTCGCAAGTTATTTTTTTATAATTTTCTGGTAGAATACGTTTTGAAATAAAACAACAACGAAATTAGTTGATAAATGAATGTTCATAGTGTTATATACAACCGAAAAGAGAATCTACATCAATTCAACTGTTTTTGAGAATATCTCTAGTTGTGATACATTTTAAACAACTACCCATATACCTACCCAGGGCACTATATTGCGTTAATAGGATATTAATGATGTATCAGGAGGATGATAGCCCAAAGATGACTTGCTCTATTGGGGCTATTATGTCGTAACTATTACTGGCCCCATATGTGAAACTTTCAAGAACTGATTTGGAGATATGGTGAGCCATTTTTCAGTCTGACAATGTAAAGGAATTTCAAAATTATCCAACGAATAAGCGTTACTCGACATTTTAAGGGTATTTCAGAAATTTTCTAATCTATCTCGAAATGCCGACATCACAATTCTTAAGATGATGGAATCAAATTTTGAAGGTATTAATTTTCTACCATTAACGTAATGTACTATTTTCATCTTGATATCTAATACATTTAAGGAAGCAAACACTTAAAGCCACCACCAAGACAATTAAGAACTTGACCTACATTTGGTAATCAATACTTTTTTTGATGGCAAACCTGGCCTTCGTTCCGTTCCACATATCACAGAGTTTATATCATCTTCATTGTATATCGTCAGGATACCATCCCTCAGAACTATAAATGATGAGAAACTTTTCTCTAGTGTATCTATCGAAATCTAGGGAGTGATTGATGATACAGCGAATGGATTTCCTTGCAGTTTCTGATCTTGCTTTATTACATCAGATACCGATCAGGTTCAAAAAAGGTTTAGATAGTTGAAATTTAAAAGAGGTAAAGATTTACCAAATTTGTTTAGATGTCGGTGTGTTTATACAAGAGAATGTGCGTAAAGGTCCTGTCACTTCCTCTTTAACCTTATTCCTTAAACCTTGACTTGCTGTAAAATTATTATTTTCTATACCACGCAAAGTGTTGTATTGTATAACAAATTGTAAACTTCGTAATGGTTTTACTAGATTAAAAGGCCATTAAAGTCGGCACTATTGATTTATTCTTGGTAGCCGGAAGGTGGTCAGAATTATAGCTTGAATTTATGGGTTGAAATGGCAATAAGCGTTAATAAACTTAAGCTGTAAAGTTTCACAGTTAACATTGAAATAATTCTAGTCATTATGGAAACTATTTTAGTCAAATGTTGCTGCCGTGCAAATTTTGTTATTAAAAAAATTAACATTTTGCGGATTTTTCTCTTTAACAGAAAAGGTAAATCTCCGAAAATGAGCTAATCTATGCTGACCTTGGAAAGTAGCAAAACATGCATTTTTAAAGGACGATTACTGACTCTACTCAAATGATACAATATAGGTACCTACTTTTAAAAATTATCTGCAAAATATGAATTTGATAATCATCATTGCCCTTTATGACACAGCACTAATTTTTTTAAGAGGCCTAGTTAAGTTACTCAAGACTGAAATCTTCATCAATTAATTTCCTCGATATATCTTGTCTTGATCAACATCTTGTAGATTTCGAAAACTAAAGTGATATTGATTATTCAAATGCATATTTTGGTGGTTCTTTGTTCATTTTTCACAGCTGCAATTAGCGAGGATCATTTATAAGAGACCCTTTACTTATATCACCTGACCACCGCATTCAATTTGAGTTATTTAGTGTGCTACGTATGATTGCTGTATGTTGACATTGTTGTGTATAAACTGCACAGTTACAACACATTTTTACGGCAAAAACTGAAAATGGTAAATCGAGTATAACGAAAATTTTGACTTCAATTAATGGCGCTTTTTATTCAAGTTACCTGTCCAGTAAAAACACTTTTTTATTTTTGGGTTAAATTTTAAATTTGTTGTGATTTGTTGTGCCTTTTTCATACGTTCGTAGTAGTGCGTCCAATGTGAAAGGAGTACTCTAAGAGTAAAGTATTTCGTAATGATTAAAGCTGATTTACCTGCAAGATTAAAAAGTTACCACGTCAGACATTGGCCCGCCGGATGTGAGCTTATAATGTGAATTTAGTGGTTTATCTTGAGTTGTTTGCTAGCTTAACAATCAAAAATTGTCTCGAGAAATGAAACGTCTTCCCGTCTTCTGACAATCCACTTTCTTCAATGAATTAGTAGCCGCTAATAAGACGCTACGATAAGTTGCGTAACAGAAATTCCAGATTGTTTTCGGCAATAAACTTGAATCCGTGAACACTCGCTCATTGTGCTGGAGTAAATTATTTGCATACATTAAAATCCGTGAAAAATCGCGAAGTAATTTACCTCTCAACCGCCGCCATATGCACCTGAACTCTGCGGTAGACACGATTTGTTTTCGAACATCTAAGAAGCTGCGAAGTGAATGTTTTGGCGGGAGACCTTCTCCTATCTGTGGATACCTGCCGAGCTTTTTATCGTTGTTTGCTAAAATGACTGGGGCGTCTATCAATCTTGCAAACATGCTAACAAATTATGTGACCATAAGATAATGCTATGAGATATAAGACTACAAGAGTGAGATCATCCCCGGCGACGGTCATTACACCGAGACAAAAATTTTCGGTAACCGTTAAAACGGAACGGCTATCGAAGGTAAAACCGAAAACTGGTTCTTCACCTGGTGGAGCTTGGACCTGTACCTGTAGTTCACCAGGTGATTACGAAAGTAAAAGTATGAAAATGATCAGAGCAGTCTGGTTGGATCTTACTTTTGTCGCTTTCTTCGTATCCAAACGGCCTTCGCACAAATTTATTTTTTCTTCAAGATCATTCAAATGCGATTTTATGACGATTTGAAATTTTAAAGCTTCGCAAATCCTGCGTTTATGTCTTGTACGTGACATTAGACTTGAGAAAACCGCAGCCCATGAAGGTTTTGTATGCGAAGTTTCGTAATTTAACAGGTATTTTATTTTGATTATTCTTTGGAAAAACAAAACACTGATTTTGGTAAACCCAAATGTTTCGTACAAGGTATGTATCCGATGATGAAAGCTGCTATAGCATGCGTCTCTTATATTTCCCAAACTCAAAAAATTTGACTGCAAAACTGAGGAGTGATTTTGAATTCACTTAAATTTTTGTGAATTTGCATTTCAATCACTTATCATTTTGTATCAGCTTCTGGTTTTGGTCGATGAATAGCTGGCAAACGCTTTAAATTAAAAGATTATTTGTTCAAATATTTTGTAATGTGTTTGCTGAGAAATGATAATATTTGAATCACTCAAACTTAACATGAATCCAACAAGTATTATTTCAAAATCGGAACATCTGGATAATAATTTTTCAGCAAAAAGTCTGCAACGCTTAGATAAACCAAATTTGCATAAATTTTGCGAAAAAATTAGTGACATTTTTCCTAGCAGCATAAAAGTTTGATTGAATTCCATCAAAGTTCGGTCAGTGACTTAAGTGATTGATGCTAATGGTTGCTTATGTTTAATTTAAAATATATTGGATGATAAAAATGATGTAAAATTTTTAGTAGATAGCTTCTCATCATATTTGAATGCAGGTCTTCCCACTTTATGAACTTTTTCCACTATTATAGTTTTATATAATTTCTCATAACTATTTGAAAGTATTGTCAAGGACTATAAAAGATAGTGACTGTTTTGATTACTTAACAAATGGTATTCCTTAGCATTATGTATTATAAAAGCAACACAAATTGAGTTATAAAATAAAAATTATTAAAACTATTTTAGAATTATGTATAAGGTAATAAGATCTGAAAGAGGAGAAACATGGTGACTTGGAAGTTATTATTCTTATAGAAATGTCGTCGCGTCAAGACTACTTTTTCCGGAATTGAACTAAATATACTTTTTTGCGAATTATGTGATTCTCATGTCAATATCTCCAATATCAAAATCATGTATATCTTCATCATGGTGAGGAGCGTGACTTAACTTGCCAAACAATGACATCAAGAAACACCAAAACCGATTGGGTTTCATCAATCACATTATACGGCTCGTACGACACGATTTGGTTTTTCATTCATCTGCAATTGTTCAAAAGACTTTGAACTTAAACTTGGAAAAATTATTGATATTCCAAATATATGTTACAAGTGGTCAGCTCCGACATTTTGTTGATGATGAAATTTCGTAGATATTTCGGAAGTATAACTCGAGGTCAAAGAGATTAAAAACGCATTATCAAATCTCTTATTCAGGGAAATATATAACACAACTTAGATACAATAAGAAATTCAACAACTTCCAGTGACAAATAGTGAAAGAGTCAGTATTGTTTGGAAACAACATCCGGTTCTATAAATCGTTCTAGAGAAGTTTTCCTTGTAGCTTAGTCTCTAGGAAGTTGAGGTTATAACAGGAAAACACGAGTTATTCTGCACCATGTCCGAAATCAAGTTCATTTATGACTTGCGAAAATAAATTTAACTCTCATTTTCTGATCATGTCCCTGTTACGTAAAGGCAAACTGTAGCATTTTGCAACAACCAGCTAATTACGAAAGTGTAATTTTTTATAACCTGAACGTTGTAAACCATCACCCGACGATACAAACAACCGAAAAAATTATAATTGTATCACTATCAACCTCGTAAAATCACTCAGTTTATCGTGTTGTATCAATTATAGCGATGTATACTAAATACAAGCCACACTGAACATTACCTGCAGACGGATTGATCTGTTTAAGTGATATTCAATGATATAAGTTAATGAAATTAATTTAATAAGCGTATCTTATACAATAGCTTCTTGTATGTCCAAATTGAAATTTAGACTCCAGCTTGATTTTCGAGATATTGAGAAAGTGCAATCAATCTTCGTTAGGATAATTAGCATGTGATGCGGTGTAGGTATGCAATGTGCTTTATGTATCAGGTATGCTGTTTGACAGCGAATCTAAAAGATGTTATAAAATAAAGAGGAGTCACATAACCACAAAAGAATGTATTCAATTGGTCATGGATTTATATAATCAAGATCAAAGAAAATTTAAGCAACTGAAGTTGATATAAACATAAAAGTTGAAGTTATTCTATTTGTTTCAGGTGATATCCTGAATGACATTGAGAAATTCAATAATGAAAAAACTATTTAAAATGGGTTGAATAACTCAGTAAAATTTCCTTATTAAAGTCAGTAGCTCAAATTAAAAATGTTGTTTTAAAATACCCTAAAACAGACAAAAATTAGTATTACTAAATTAATTAGTTTCAATTTATTGCATTTATGTGCATGTGTAAAATGTTTACGGTACAAAAAATAAAATGGAAACCAAATAATTATGGAAATTTAAAAATATGTTTTTTGTAGTGAATATGATGAATTATATAATTTCGTTTAAAATAATAACAACAAAATTTTATACTTCCATTAGTAAACGATTTTGTTATGTTAATTCTTTATAATAAGGTCAAACCAAGTAAAATGAGATAATCTCAGGTTGTAATAAATGTTAATTGTAAATCACATAATAGGGAAAGGTTCCGTTTGAGTGACGCATCACAAGAACCAGAAGTGGATATCCGGTCAGAGATATTGAATTGTGTACGATGGAAAGTTATACATGTTCGACATCGCCCACATTCTTTGAAATATCCGTTTATATAACACAATGAGTTAAAGCGTTTAACAGAGTGTCATATATTTGTGTGAAAGCAAAATTTTTTAAAATGAAATTAAAAATTATTACCTTTCTCTGAAGTGACCACTTGCAAGTAATTTTAGTTTTAATTTTCCTTTTATTATTTTTAATAAGTGAGGAGAGCAAAAAATAAAACAGAAATAACTTAAGCAGATTAAGAAAATATTAAAAGTGTTTTATATTTTTTCCAAAACACTTTAAAGCTGCTTCGAAAGCTCTTGAAAATAATCTTCAGGTTTCCAACACCCAACTAAGAATGTTAACTCATAGTCATAGTGGATACTCCTAGACGTTTCTAGTAAGGCTTTTGTGAAGTAAACCTGAGGTTACGTAAAGCTGCAGCATCGACCAAACGTCTCAAACGAATATGCATGAAACAAATTCATGGCACGCTGGTCAACTGTCTTGAGTCCATCTTAAAGAAAATTAAATTTCGTATGAGCGGGTTTTTGAGGTTGCTCCAAAGGGGAATCAAGAAAACTCAAAATTAAGTGAATGCTTTCTTTTTAAAGAGCTTGACGTATGACGGTCGAAAGGTACGAGATGAAGAAGAGTTGTACCTTAAAGTTGCGATGGTGGTGCACGTGCAGAAAGAAGAGGTAAAAATGGATCTTGAATTTTTGGGATGGTGGGCCATGGATGTATAAAATGAGTTGGAGTCCATCGGAAAGTTATCAGTTAACAATCATTCATTTCTGGAGTAACAAGCTATCAAATATAAAATGAGGGCTTTTATATTGATATCGTGCTTCTCAGTTGCATTAGCACGTCCTGAAGCTGGATATGCATACAATGCACCATCACATGGTGGTGTTGGAGTTGGCGGATTTTCATCTGGGATTATTTCGGGATCACACGGTGTTGGTGAGCTGAAAATTTGCATGGATTAATAGTGGACTGTTGTTAATTGAAATTTTCTTCTTTTGGATATCAAGGTTTGGCTGGAGGCCATTCAAGCGTTGGAGTTGGACTTGGACTTGGGGGAAGTGGATCTTATAGTACAGTCGGACATCAAGGAAGTGTAGTTGGCAGTGGATTAGCTGGAGGGTTCGGATCTGGCTTAAGTGGTGGATTCGTTGGAGGTCATGGTGTTGGTGTTGGCGGTGGTGGTGGTGGCAGTTTGCTCACTGCTGGTGTAGGTGATTTTGGAGCTGGATACGCTAGTGGATTCGGTGGAGGCTCAACAGCAACCATTCAAAAACATATTTACGTTCATGTACCACCACCAGAACCAGAAGATCTTAGACCCCGTGTTGTTGCACCACTAGCTCAGCCACAAAAACATTATAAGATCATTTTCATCAAAGCTCCATCTGCACCATCTTATAATCCACAAGTTATCGCCCCACACGTACAACATGAAGAGAAAACATTGATCTATGTTTTGGCCAGGAAACCCGATGAACCACAAGACATTGTTGTCCCAACTCTACCACCAACTCCACCAAGCAAACCTGAAGTCTATTTCATCAAATACAAGACTCACAAGGAAAATGTTGGCGGAGGACTTGTTGGAGGAGGACTTGTTGGTGGCGGACTTGTTGGAGGAGTCGTTGGAGGTGCCGAAGGCGTTGGTCTAGGTGTCGGCTTGGGTGGAAGTGGACCAGGAGTTGGTATCGGTCATGGAGTCGGAAGTGTTGGTGGACTAGATGCCGGAATCGGAGGTACTACCGGACATGGTGTTACCGGAGCAGGAGTTGTGGGAATCGGCGCAAGCAGCAGTCACTCTTCAGGCGTTCACTCTGCAGGTGTTTCCATCTCATCCAGTCATAGTTCAGAAATCAGCCACGGTTCAGATGTTGGAACCGGAATCGGTCTTGATGTTCGAGGTGCTGGACCAACTGGAACTCCAGCTGCTAGCTACGGCCCACCCGGAAAATCCGGTCCATATTAATATGCCAAATGTTAACTAGTGTGTTTGTAACTGATGATTGTTTATGTATTACGATTATTTTATTAGGAAATTGTAAATAATTATTTTTTTTCTAAATTTTTATTTAAAAAATAAAATTTTTTTATATATAAAACAAATAATTTCTTTTACATGGGGAAAACCACCTTTAAAACCCACTCGACATTTTAAATTATTTTTTAAAAGTGAAAACATGAAAATTGCAATAGCGTTTACTGAATGAATTAAGAGTGTTTGCATTTCTTCCGCTGGATCTTCCACCTACCAAACAACAAAACAATTTCACAGGTGATTTATCACCAACTTTCAGTGAATACTTTTACCTGCATAACATAAAATTCACTTTCGTTTCGATGAAGTTTGATTCAGTAGTAAAATTTTAGAGTTTGGCTAAGTGCGGCTTAGTGGAAAGACCTAAGACTTTCAAAAACTTTATTGCAATTATTCACGCAAAAACGACACTTGAATTGGGTGGAGGAAATTACTCGCAAAATTTTATAAATCCGGAGCAAATCCACCTTTCACTGATTTTTCGAAAATTCACGGTAATATTAAATTTCACTCAAATCTATTTTTCATTTTTTCGGTTGTTAATTCATGACACCTGATACTGATTCTATTATAGAGTGAAGCATATACGTACGTGCATATTGTGGCAATAGTTGCTCCATATTTTTGTTAATTAATTCAGACACGGTTGGAGGTTATTAAATAAAGATGCTGGAAGTTTTTCAACTCATAACAGAGCGGTTATGCTAATTGAAATCATTATGAAAACTGCTACTCGTCATACTTTGCACCTGAAATTGCATCACACATTCGAAGTAGGTTTCATGTAAACCTTGTGATGGTTGGAAGACCATCAAAGGAGAGTGAAATCAAAAAACGATTCACCTGTTAATTACATACTGTGATTTTAACAGCTTTTATATAAATTTGACATGATTTCAAACTGCTAAGCATTGATTGGCGCCACAACGCATTGAAATTGGTTTTTCTGTAACTTGACTCTTGCTTAACATAAATTTTGTGATGCATTCAGATTTAGTTTGCATAATACCTCTCTCTCTTTTGATGCTTGTCATTAAGACTATATGAATCACATGCGTTTAATTTAACTTTCAGAAGCCCTTTCCAGTTTCGTAATGCCCGTTTTAAACTTCAATCAACATGCTACACGGCTAGTTACTGGCTCAATGCGCCTTTAGATTGTTACCATTAATTGATCAGGATTTGCTCAGATGAAAAATCAGCTTTCATTTGCATTTGGTCAATACCTGTTCGGACAAAGAAGTCAAATGTTGGTAGACACTTTTCCATCCGAGACAGGTAATTTGTTCATAAAGAGTTACATAAAATTCAAGTTCATCGTTTGGAAAGTTACAATGAAAAAAAATTCTCTTGAGAAAAGGTTATTTGTATGAAAGGAAGTTAAAAGAAATTTAATTGGCCAACGTGAAATTACCATTAATTAAACCTGAGTTATTGATAATTGTTTGGTTGGTTACTGGAAAGTTTCATTTATTAGGGAAGTGTCTTTTGAAATATTCATTGACACTTTTTCAGGTGAACAATATTTCAATTTTAAAATTAAATTAACATTGAGTTGAGCAAACTAAAATCAGCAAACTCTTCTTCATACTCATTTTCAGGAGATATTCGAAATCCTGTAATACTCATATTCTTTCTTTTCCAAACCGGAAGATTATTAGCTTTTAGAATACGTGGAGGCTTCAATTTGCGATCCAGAACTCCTGCCCAATCAAAGTTCTTGTACCATTCGTGACATTTTATATCAGCTGCACCGTTTCTGAGGACACCAAATCTATGACAAGTTAAAATGAAAAATACATTGAAAATGTTTAAAAATTTGTCACCTGTCTGTACTCTGCACCACAATTAGATTTGCCAACAAATTCTGCAAATGTTTGGAAAACTTCGATGGACATTGGTATGTACCTGAAACGACCTTTTCAAACAAATTCATAGGCACATTATCCACGAACGGTGGTCGTCCAGCGCACATTTCAAAAATGAGTACTCCCAGGGCCCACCAGTCCACGGCATATCCGTATCCTGTTCGTTATTTCCAATGTAAATAAAATAAGCCCGAGGACAAACAAAAGTTTAGCGAGACCTTTGCTTAATATGATTTCAGGCGCCAAATATTCCGGTGTTCCACACAGGGTATAGGTCCGACCATCGTCAATTTTTTTGCAAAACCCGCAATCAGTCAGTTTTATGTAACCATCCTTTTGCAGCATGATGTTTTCTGGTTTTAGGTCACGATATATCACTCCCACATTATGGAGATATTCGAAAGATAAAACAATTTGAGCAGCATAAAATCTGGCAAGGTTTTCATCGAACTTTTTCATCACACGGAGATGAGCAAACATTTCCCCTTTGACAGAAAATCTTTTCAGAAAACCACAAGGAAATTAAGTGGAAACTTAAAAATTACCTCCTTCAATATAATCCATAGCAATGTATAGATAAACGTTATCCATGAAAAAGTAATTCATATTAATGATAAATTGAAATTTTATACAGCTAAGAATTTTTATTTCATTTTTGCAGTGAATAATCTGAGACGTCTCAACCAAATGCTTTTTCTCAAGGACTTTGATTGCTACTTGTTGATTTGTGTCCTTTTCTCGGGCCTTAAGTGCAACATTTAAGATTTACTTTTATTCTACTATAAATTGCAAGGCACACATTTACCAACACAACACGTCCAAAGGCTCCAGCACCAACAGTCTTGATTAATTCAATATCTTCTACTCCGTACTTTCGAGGTATATCTTGTTCCCATAAATTCATAAAGTCCTTTCGTGCTTCTTCGAGGTATTGTTCGTATATTTGAATGTGTTTACTCGTTTTCGGATATTTGCATTTGACGTTTTCTTGTTTTTGCATAACCGCACAAGCATCTATAAAATATTTTAAAACAGAATTTACTTTAACTTGGTTTTCAAATGATTGTGACAAATAGAAAATGGTTATTTCCTTCACCGATGACACTTTCATTTAATAAACTTACACTAAATCCTCAAACATGATAAAGCGTTTTGTACTCCAGGAACAAGACAAGTAGATCCCTCAAAGCTTGCTTTGATCGCCTTTACAAACGTCATATTTGTTACGTAAGCCTTACATGTTGGATAAGTGGATAAAAATGTTTTACCACAAATATAAACGTTACTGGCAATACTAGAAGTAAAAGATTTCTGCAAGGATTTCGTGCAGTTCCAACTACATTTCACACAGGAAAGATCCTTAAAGTGTCAACAAATGTAATTGGACATTGTTATCTTCTGAAAGGATTGCCGCTTTGATATCATGCATTGATGTTATATTCCGTACATACTGTGTAGAACGTGTTTTGCTTAAAAGAGGATCATCATGTTTCCATATGTCACATCCCAGGACCAATATTTATTTTTAAATGAGCTATTTCGTATATACTTGAATAACAATACGAATTTTATCCCTGCAGGTATTCATTACTTGTACACAATGATTAAAGGTTAATGACGAATATCTCTGTCATCATCAATATCTTACTATGATAGCTTAGGACGGAAGAGGCATCTGGTCACATTCTAGGGAAATTGGTTTTGGAATCAAGCAGAGATTATTCGACTGTAGTTAAATGAAATAAACATGAAGACAGGAGGTTACAAATTTTATGACATCTCGTATAAAGTTCAATCTTTGTTCATTATTTTGTATACGAGATATGTAGCATCTACATACATTCTGCGTGCATAGAATTCAAAGTTCCCAACATGTAGGAATGTCACGAAATGTAAAATATTTACTATGACATAGCTTTGTTCAACTTGAAAACTAGAGAAATGAAAGTTTTAGATGATCTGAAATTCTCATGAGTTCGTGTCGAAGTTCGAATGCTAGCTAGAAATTTTAAGTTGAAAGAGATGGTGACAATTGTTGCATTTGAATTTGAATCACGACAATTTTAAAACACAATCCAAAAAAACTTCACCCTAACACTGATCCTAATTGCAAATGTGTGCGAAAATTTATTTAATAGTACTGTGAAGCAAGAGAGTTAGCTCTTCCTCAGTAATATCTTCTTGACAAATTAATAAAAACTTTTCCCTAAAGAACCCACCCAACTTCCGCTCAAAACTAAATTGAAAAACTTCTGATTAAATACTTCTATCGTATTTTACAAGGCTGCTGGAACTACAGTATTATTATCAAATTGAAGTTTTCTGAATTATTCCTTGAAGAGTTAAACTCTAGCTAGGCTATTCGAAATTCTAAACATTGAAACAACTCCAAGCCATATGAACTAAATCGTGAAATTGAAGTCTCGGATTTCCACTACGTATCAGTTTTCAAGGAGAGAAGACCTTACCTAATATTAATCGGATTTTTGGTTATCCTAGGGATGTGTGAACGAGATACTTCAGATAAAGTTTGGAAAAGTCGAATCAAATTAAACTGATATCCATTCACAGATACTTCTGACTTCATAATAAACAATAAATTATGGTATAGCTGGTTTTCACGGAGGAAGTGTCATCATGGCTTCTAGGTTTTATTGAAGTTTCAACGGCTCATAATATCATCCATGATAGTTGCCATGCATGCTTTTTAAATGCTAAACATGGAGTTAAATTAAATTAGAATGCAAGTATGAAAACGAATTGTTTACCACTGTGCTAATTTGAAATGTGTGCTAACCTCAATTATACAACCTTTAAAACAAACATTGTAATGAACTGATAAAAAGCAATAATACATCAAAATAACCTTCAACACTGAGCCGCATTTATCACGACATTTTAAATTCATTGCGTGAATTTGCTCCTGAATATGATAGATTCAGCTTGGATAACCATTATTGTCCAGGTTGACTAGCTTATTTCATCGAAAACATCATCTGAATCCAGGATAAATTGAATGTAAAAGTTGACAAGGAAACCGCATAAATAACATCATGAAAATAGCTTTTATTTGGTGTGAGATTGGTTTCTTTTGATGTCAGTGACTGCTTCCCGATCAATTGTTGCTTCAATAGCTTTCGTACATTAAGCTAATTAGAGCAAATTAAATTTTTTGTTCTTTGAAACCATGAAGTGATGAAAAATTTAAACTCACATAACTGGATTTGCTTACAAAATAAATTTTCAAATTGAAGATATCGGAAAATCAAACATTTTCAACAGTTCAATCGATTTTCCCTTTATGTATGTCAGTATCACATAGTTTTTTCCGGATTGGAAAACTCCAGTGGCGGGAAGTCTTACCCTGAAAGTAAACAAACAAACCCGGTGCACGTGGTCAACTTCCAACGAGATTCTTCCACATTGGAAACATCGTGCCGCGTATATATAATCATCTCATTTCCACCAGAGGAACTGCATTGAATTCATTGAGAAATTTTCATTTTCCATTTCATTCGGAAAATTCTTAGCCCTGCGCATTGGTCCAGAACTTTTGAATTTTCCAACTCCTTAGCGGTCTGTTATCGTCGAAATAATTTCAATCAAACAGTTCCGCGAAGACCTCGTTGGTGGGTATATTGTCCGGTTTCAAAAAGGATTTCTTCGAAGATTTTTGATTTTGATGAGACGAAACGAGTCCTTGAAAGTGTCCCATTTAGTTCGTCTCGAATGAGTTTTCTATTTCCGGGAATTTTCTTTTCGTTGTTCAGTGTCATTTGAAGGAAAAATTCCATTTTAGTCTTATAGTTTCATATACTAAAACTGAGCTCAAGGCTCAAACAAGTGATTGTCCTTCCAAAGGAAGTGGAATTTAAGAACTGTTTTTCGTAAAGAAGTGTTGAGTGCACCTGAAAGTGATGTGAAGAATGTTGAAAGTGCTGTGAAAAGTGCTCTGTGTTCGTTGATTGTTTCGTGAAGAAATGTTAATTAAATAAAAATAAATAAATTTTGTAAATAATTATAAGACATGTAATGTTGCAAAACATGTATTCACGTCCGGTGTGGTTTTAATTAAGAGTGATGTGCCTGTGAAAATTTTTAAAAATATTTATCCAACTCAAAGAAAATAAAAAATAAAGTGAAAGAAATCAAACTACTTTCCGATAATAAACCAATCAACCGAGTGATTTTGAAAATATCATTCAAGTGTTAACTAAAATTTTTCATGTTATTTTCTGGATTTTCAAAATCAATTTTGAGGTAAACAAATTTTCCAAATGAAAAATTTATTTTTATATTATCATTTTTCAAAACTCTTGTTTTTAAAGTATGAATTCAGTTTTAGTCACGATGTTATTGTTACAGCTGGAAAAGCTTTAGAAAATATTTCGGTCGTGTGTGAAATTCAATTTGATTTGGAATTTCTGGGATTTCCGTCATAATACCCTCAACGGCTCAATTTATCCTTTTGTCATAAGTCCAAGGACATGGTTGAGTGACTTGAAGGACATCAAATATATACCCGGGAAAAAGGAGTATAAATCATATTCAATTTGGTAACTGTTGGACAGGAAATTCGAGTTATGCGGAGAAATTTCGCAGAATTCATCGGAAATGGTTTTACTTCGTAAATCTTTCAAGGGCAACAGGATGAAGACGTCCTGTCTTGTTGAAGGAATTTATGATAAGAAAAAAATACTACATTTACTTTTTTGTTTTATTTTTCTGCAAGAAAACGTAATTTCAGTTCCACTTAAGTGGTATTACTGGTAAGCCAAGAAATCTTCAAGGAAGTCGAGCGTCTTTTATCAGGTTAGGAAAAGTTTTCCGATTTCTACTCCATTGATATGTCTTCCTGAGTGCACACCATTGATTTATCAAGGAGTTCATTTGTATTTGGATACTGGTACCCTTATTGGATTGACTAAATTAAGCTTCATTCAGGTATGAGTACCTCAAGCCTAATTTATAAATTCTGCCTAAATCTTGTAGCTATCCTGACGGACTTGATGGAAATTACCTGATATTATGATGTTATTAACGCATAATATAAATGGTATTTCCATTATCATTCCCCTGAAGTTAAGCCCTGAATAAAATTTGTACGTCTAAATCAAGTTCCATATTCCGTCAAAGTTTGCATTACAAAATTTTTTAAAGGATAATTTTATACGTCCTGAATAATTTTTCAAACTTTCCATCAATATGAGCAAATGGAAAAACCATGTATCGAAAGTCATTTCAATGTTTTGAGGTCACATAGCATGTATCCTGAAAAAATCCTTTTTTGCAATGCACAATATGACATAGGATGTTTTCTTGTTTAAAACACTGCCTCTGGTTACTGAGTTGTTATTTACACCAGGATATATGATATGCCTTCAGGAGCGTCTCATTATCATCTTTATAAATTGCTGGCATGTTATTCACATACTTTTCTATCGTGATCTATGTAATTTAGATCAATTCGAAATGTCATGGATAACATATTCGGCGAAATGTGAATTTGCTTTGTTGTCTTATATTTATATAGAATTTTTGTTAAATTATCCTGTGTCCATGACATCCATTGAATGTTCAATGGGACTTACCTATGATATTTTTGCAGGAATATGCCGCTCCATATTTTGTTAAGTATAAATAAGGCACAAAGGCCAACTCCAATATAACAAGAGATACTTGTAACCTTAAAGGTTTAAAGGGCAGATCGTAGCGTTTACGAGTGACGGCTACGAGTAACATTTTCAAGATACCTTATTCAATATAAGCTCAAGCTTCGAGAATTTAAGGAAAGTAAATCGGAAAAATTTATTTCATTTTGGGAATTATGTAGGAAAGACAATAATGTGTATAAAGAATAAAAGAGATAGTTTCATCCTTTAGGTTTTGAGATGATTTCTCAAAAGATAACAAAAGCACATATCTATATCTTATACAGTTGTGTTCAAATATTATTTTCATTATTCTTTATTAATTTCGGATAATTACTGTCTTGAAAATTTTTGCAAAGTCATTTAACATTTTATTAAAGTTACAAAACACTAAAGGCATTATGAAACCATATCTATGGTTTGTTACAATGTTTGAATATTACATTAAATTTTTTTTCAAATTACAAATTTTGTCAAGTCACTCAATTCCACTGAAGCTTTCATATATAATTCTTTAGTCATAATGGAAAAGATTTTGTTTGCCGGAAAACAAATTCTCCAAGTGTTCTTAAGCTTAGGAGTTCGGAGATTTCAAGCAAGTTATATAGGGGTTTAAGAAAGGAAATTTTAAAATAACTAACAAAGAAAATTTCGGTGTGAGAAAATTCTTCAATATTTTTCCAAATTTCCTTTAGGACTTTTAAAAAGTTTTCTGAAATTATAACTTTTCAATATCTCTTACTGTTGGACACAACGTAAAAGTCAATATAATTTCATTTGTGAGTTTAATGTTAATAGCTTAATGCTTCTTACAAGCCAACCTTTTGTTAACACTGATACGCTAAAACAAAGCGTTGATTACTTCAATACCGCATCACTCTAGATTATGCTTTTAAATTCATCAAATGACCCAAATTAAAATAAACTTTTCTAAAAACTGGCTGATGATAAGAAAAGACTCTCTTATGTTTTTATGGTTTTGAAAAGTTTATTTTGTTTAATTTGCCATTCATCCGTTTCCACCTACATACGGCAACGAAGTTTCGGCATCATTACCTTGAATAAACTACCGTGAAGGCAGAGTAATTTAAACAAAACTTGGCTAACTTGTAAATTAATGGTTAATGTCAATCAAACACGGAATGATGAATGTTCTTCCACGGTTTAATTTTAGCTCTGAAATGCTGTACAATTATCCAATGAGAGTTTCAGGTTGATAAGAAACAACTTAAGGCAACAATTGATCCAAAATTCATAATTTGTGGCTGAGAATGAGGTAACATCACAGCGTATTTAGGATAATTGTCACCAAAAGATTTTGCACAAAAGGGTAGAATTTGTGTTTAATTATAACCTCATTAACCGGTAGTTATACCTGGTTAAGGTATCTGACAAACCCTTCATCTCTGATGTAATGAAATTATCCCTCGAAGGTAGTATCCAATTATCGCAAAGGTTTATCATATTGTAGGGTCTCTAAGGCAGGATAATTTTATTTGTACTGGATGAAAACATTACTGACATTGCCTTAAATCATGTTTAATTACAGAACATCCGGTTCCTTTTCTTAATAATTTCTTTACTACCCTTGATTTGAAAGCTTCCGCTTGAGGCTGTCATTTTGTAAGAAAGCACATATAAATTACAAACGCTGTCATTTATAATAACATCTTGATGACAGAAAATTACTTTCTACTGTGTTTCTGCCATTCTGTCCACTGAATAAGACTCTCGGTTGTGTGACATTATCGCAAAGTCAATAGAAACTAGATGACTGTGAAAACTTTAATCTCCTTCAGAAAAAGGGATTGTTCAGACATCCAAGCACTGCAAACAGAAGTGTTTAGTTTTAAAACACTTTAAGTGTCTAAATCCGCGTATACGATTTTTAGACACTTAAAAGTGTTTAGTTCAACTAAACACTTGTAGTGTCTAATATTCAAGTATAGGTACTGAGAGAGAATTGAGAATTTATACCTGAAAAGCAAAAGAGAAAAACATGGTCATAAGGATTCATGAAGGTCAAAACCTAAATTTGAATGCACCGATGCATTTCGGAACTTATTATTTCAAACTTTTTAATTGCAATTCGCATGACGAATTACAATTTTGAAATTTCTATATTCTCAAAATAATTATAATTAGACAATTTTGTTTATTATTACATACGTATAATTAAAAAAATACATATACTAAATTAATTACATATTATTCAAATATTGAAGATAAAATTTTACTTGGTATAGAATAACTTGAAACAATTTATTATTATTAATTTATTGCATTATTAACAATCTGTTATTTTCTTCGTAGTTGGGTTGTTTTTTTTAATATTTTATATAAGTAAATATTTCAAATTTGTTTCATTTGTGAATCATGAAAGACGTGAATATGTAGAATAAAACACACAAATGTATCTCAGATATAAGTTTGTTTTTGATATTATAATTACAAAATTATTGTGAATTAAAAAATCCACATTTTAGGCGTTTCGTTGAAAATAAGTGTCTACAAAAATTATGTGTTTTTTACTCTAAGTGTTTTTTTCATGAAAATGTGTTTTATTTTAAGACGCTTCTCATACATTTTCTCTCTGATAAAACTCTCTCAAAAATTTCTAAGTGTTTTGTATTTAAAAACGCTTAAAACGTTTAGAAACAAAACACCCAAGTGTCTAAAATTGTGCTATTAAACACTTGATCCGTTTTATTTCAAAACATTTTGTGTGTAAAACACTTCGCTCTCAAACATTTTGTCCATTAGACACTTTAAATGTTTTGAAATAAAACACTTGCTAGACACTAGGATTTGCAGTGAGGATATTACTGCCTGTGTATCCAATCAAGTAGCACATGGTATTGCGTATTACGTTTGAAGAAAATAACTTAAAGATTAATTAAATGAAGGAAGTGTTTGATAAGATTCTTTATGAAAGAACTGAAATTTCGAATTACTCCTCAAAGTTGTTAGTATTTAATAATGATGAAAATGTTAAAACAACACGATCCCTTCAAAACATTGTAATAACGTTATAACATTTAATCATCTAGAGACTGCTCATACTTACAATTGTAAAGGTGTAGGAGATAACTTTCCCTTTCAGCAGATGTCTGAAGTTATGTACAATATCTTAAGGTTTGACAAACTCAATTTACCTGACAAGGGAAATATTCATGCAACGTCTGTTAAACTCATTCCAAAACTTTTCAATTATCCAAGAATGCTCTAATCAACAGTGTCCACATACAAGGAAATATATTGAAAACAATTTCCATTAAAACACTTTGACAGATTCCCATTTATATGTTCACATGGGAATTTTGTTATTCACAGAAACCCTTCACTGGTTCAACTGGAATTGACGTGTTAAACGGACCAGTACAAAATAAATCTTTCTAGCTATGAAAGTAGAAAACTTATTGTTATATAAATACATGGAGAAAGGAACATGATAACTAAGTTGTTGTCATGATTGGTATTCTTGGACCTGAGCTAATATAAATTCCACACTTGTTCCTTATTCAGGAATCTGGAGAGGATTTGTTGCTGTGTTACGATATCATGATTTCTCCATACAACTTTAACTTAGAAATGTCTGCTGAAGTGTTGAGGAAGTCCTCGGAGACAAAACGAAAGTTTATTCACAAAGCTTTTTCTACTTCGAAATTTTCCTAAAGGAAATCAATAACTCTTCGTTTTCTTCTAGAATTAGATAAGGATTATAGAAGAAGCAGATGCTCCGGCTTGGGCCCTGTTGTCATATAAATGAAGTTTGAACATAATAAGGTTAAGTTGAGCTTGATTTCAATGTTCTTGTTTTGATTTAGTAGGAAGACACAAAGATTTTCTCAAACTATGAATGAACTGTTATATCAAAGCTGTTTAGAATATTGCCAAGTCATGTGGTGTGTTATGTAAAACAAAACACACTGAACACAGTACTTGAATTAGGACAACACCTTACAGAACACAGACTATACTTTAACTGAAGTTCAAATTGTTTTAATTGAACGAAATAAATCACTCTGAAAAATTACAACGTGAAATGGTGAATCGTTCTCCTATAAATTTTGTAAATTGTTTGAAGAGATTTTCATTTATTTTCCTAAGCGACTGTGCTATAGATTTACCTCTTTCCCATTCGTTTGTGAATGTTATGAAGAAGAGGAAACACTGTTTTTGAATTTTTCTACTTTGTGTACATTCATTTCGTGCAAACCATAAATTTATCATGGTTAGAATAAAAACGTTATGATGCTTGCAAAAATAATTTCAAACAATTCTTTAAACAACAATAAAAGTAGTTATCCTTTTAAATGTGTGATCGAATGTCTCTCATAATGGTAGTACCTGAAATATCTGAAGAATAGTAACTAGAAACCAGCTACAAGAGTGCTACTTACTAAAATTTCCTTTTCCGTTTCATCTCTTTTGAAAAGATTCAGATTTCATTCGGCAAACCTTATAGAAAGCCAATGTCTGCAGAATCCTCTTTTCGAAAAGCACTAATAGGAATGTGGTACCTATGATCATTTTGGAATCTTTTCACTTGTGAAGCTTTCCGTTGCAACATATTTCTTCATCAACCATAAAAGTTAAGGATTCATTGTTGGTTATGGCATGTGATATAATCATACTAAAATCCTTCAGACGTCTCTCTCTGCTATAGCTACCACATGCAACGTGTGTTTCTTTGATGCACAATAATGGGTTATGGAAAATCTATACTTTGTTTACATTTACCTATAAGGTTATAACCTGGCCTACACCTTTGAGCAAATGAATTTTATCACTTGTTGAAGAAATATATCTTACGTTTTTAAGGTTCAATGAGTGTGATAGTGTGTTTAACCTCGAGTTATTTTATCAAATATGGGAATATTTTTGTTCCATTTCACATCATGTTTTCTTAGTTGGAACATATTTTAGCATATAAAAATTGGATGTGTTACATAAAGGATACAGTTTAAGATGGATGGTAGAAATTACTTCCAAAAAGATGCCCAAGACTGATATTCAGGACGTTAAACTATTATTTATGCAAAACTCAATATCCCTATCTACCATATTCATTTAGCGCGAATATGTATCTCAAAACGAAAACGTAAAAACTGATCAGCGATGAGGCTAAATATTTTTATTATTTAATTGTTTCCACCGTATTAATTATAGAATCGATGACACGGATAAAAAAATCAATTTTACAAAAATTGTTTATGCAAATTTGTTTGTATATTTAAAAAAGTGGAAAAATTTAAGGAATGCCATTAATTATATTATATCATTCGCCATTTGAATTATGAGTATTTGTTTAAGAAATAAAGTTGAAATATTTCACCTGAGCTTTGGCAAAAGCGTTTAAGTATGAGAAGACGTTTTTATGAAGTTCTAATAAACACGAAGAAAGCTTCATTTTGCGATGAATATAAATAATTCGTGTTCAATTATGAGTTTCTGGCAACATTATTAGCTTCACTTCGTTTGGCTAACACATGCTTAGTTCCAGTTTTGTTAAAAACAAGCCTGATGATTAATAAACAATCTTAAAGATAAACAAATGAAGCATTTCTCAACAAGTAGCTCTATTTAATGCGCATCTCGACGTATGACACTTATCTCAAGATTCTGTTAATATGTGGCAAAAATCTTTCTTTCAAGAAACTTTTAAACTTGATAAATTATTGACAGGAACCTTCAGGAAATAAGAAATAAAATCGGTCAAGTGTTAAGAAATTATATTGAAGTAGTATTTCGAACCGGGAATCCTAAGTTGAAATTTTCAGTGACACAAATAAATATTAAATTTTATTAATAGCCTGTAACACCATAAACAATTTATGATGCTTTGATCTTGATGGGTTCTGTGATTTATGTTTACTTTTGTACTTTCATGGAAATTTAGTGCTCAATGAAGTGTATTAGATCTATTACATCTACTTCATCAAACCGAACTTATTGAAAGTTATTGGTGAAACAGATGCAGTAGGAAACTTCAGGAAAACCAGTTGAAGGAAGGTATTGGAAAGGAACTAACAATTTTACGAAAATGAATAACGGAATTCTTAGTTATAAATTTATTCAGTTGAAAGCTGAAAAAGTCGAAATGAAGCCAAAGATCTTATCCTCGTAATTCATTCGTTCTTAAATTTACATAGATTTCTGCACTTAAATGAGTTAAAATTGCAAGTAACTAGAGCTACTTTTAACTAGGAATGAATTTTTCATTTGAAACTTGCTGAAATATAAAATTCATTTAAGTATGGTAAATAGTACTGCTTTAAAATTAAATGTTAATTCGCATTTATTTGAGAAGCTCTCCCTGAAGATATTCTTGAGGGTTTTCATAATAAAAGTTATCTACAACGAGAGTTTAGAATGATAAAATTGTAGGATTTAATTCATGGAAACTGTTCTGAAGGATATGAAGACATTCGCACAAAATTTTGTGAACTCATAAAAGTTTAATTTAACATATCATTTCGTCCTTAATGCCATAGGAAGTCAAGCGACGTTATTTTGATTTCAAACTTTCATTTGCAGCTCTAGAAGTGAGTATAAACTTCTGTAAAAGTTTTCAATACCACGATCGCAATTCGAATATTCTATTCAGGAAAAGTTTTGAAAGAGGACACAATTTATTCATGACAATTAAATCCTTCATAATACCTGTCATTCCATTTCAAGTCATGGTAAGATAAAGTATCTGCTACCTTGTATGTTAGTACTTGACGATTCACATTTCCTCATTGCCTCACTGCCTGAATATGATACTGATACAAACATTATCGATTCAGACAATAACACGTTTAATAATTTAGAAAAAATTTAGCGAAAGGAGCAATCTAACTTACCCAATAAAGGTAAGTAGGAACTCAAAGAAGAACGTTTCATTGAACAGATTGAACAAGAAAATGTCTATCAGTTGCCTAGGACGTGACATTGAGAACGTCTTAATACTTATGTGAGTACGGCTCATTGAACACAATCGAATATCTTTGAACAAAATTTCTGTAGATCCAGAAACTTCTTCAATTAGAAAACTTTGTTAATTTGCAAATATTTTTCCTAAACTTACCGGCAGAATTTGTCGAAAATCTCGCCTTGACTTGTCACTCAAACAAGTGTTACTGGTGTAACAGTTGTGGAAAAGGGTTTATCAGATGTCTTCGTGTCAAAACATGAACAACTAGAAGACGTGACACAACATTTCTGTTTAATTAATTCAGTGGTAGAAGTGGAAAAACAACATCCTCGCCATTCATTTCACGGAGTTAATTTATTTGCCTTGTATGAAATATGAAATGAAGATGTAAGCATAAACACGTGTGCTGATTTTATATTCAAATATAAATCTGTATCTCATACAAACTTAATGAATAAAAATCACTGTAAAGGACTTGACGGTGTTTTGAATGAACTTCTCATAATTATCCCCAAAAGAGCAATTTCTTGTCCAAGAATTTCTACATCAATGACGCTTAAATAAGGGTAGTTACTTGAGTCGAAATTTTCAAAATGAGTAACAAATTATTCCTTGACCAAATGGTTTCGGGGATAATCCCTAACCACCACTGTGTCTTCATTATGTACAACTTTTAGTGAATTGTGGGATAAATATTTTTGCAAAAATATTTAAATTACTTCCGCAAGACGTCATTAAAGTTTCATGTGAGGGAAAAGAAAATTTCAAGTCGTTAAAATTCTCATACCACATACACATCTATTCCTTTTCATACAAAATACATACAAAATCGATTCTTTTTCGTCCTCCTGGCGTTCACGAAAGATTTAACAGCCTTCTGGATTACCAGGACCCGATAGGTCCTCAGTAACGAGCTAAAGTTCGAAGGTTATTTTCCAGTTTATCATAATAAACAACTTGTTCATGAACCTTTAACAGTATGTGAATGTGTGTTTGAATATGTTTTCTTTTACAAACTTGAAAATACTTTCGAGCACTCATTTTGCATGAAATGTTGTAAGCTATTTGATTACATTTTCTTTCTACAAAAATTTCATGAGTTTTAAAAACCTTAAATTCGAGAGTAGAATAATATTCAAAGTGTTTAGGAAAACGTTATTAAGAATTTAAGAAAATGTTATTAAAAAACATGTTCGATAAAATCCTTTGACAAAAATATCCTTATAACTAACACTGGAATATTCGATATGCCAACGAGATGTTTGGTAAACCCATGGGATTATACAAATATAATATATCTCAAACCTTCTGATAACTGCAACCACACAGAAATATATATTTATTTACTTTTAACCGATTCAAAGTTCAAATACAAACAAAAAGTCATTTGGTTTGTAATAGTAGGTACTGAAATGAAGCATTTAAGGTTCGTACGATTCTATTGAAAATCCAAGCAAATATCGCATTTTATTTGCAAATGCGGTTTCAATTACTGATATGAAATATAAACCTTGAATAACCCTAAAAAATGTTTGCTCAACAAAATCAATGCGAAAACTTTTAAATCGGCAATATCAAGTAGCTAAAATTGATTAAGAGTTGGATAAGGCAACTCAAAATTATTAATAATTATTAGTTACATAAAATGTAAGTTTATTTATATAATAATATTTATAGTAATTTTACGGCTACTGCTCTAAATTCATTTCTAACCATTTTAGCAACGAAAATTCAAATTATGAGAATTCTCGTCTTGCAAACAGTATGGAGACCATTTCAAGCTGATGAAATTGAGTGTTGAGCAAAATTGCTAGTGAGGAGTTGCTCAATATTTTACTTCATCACCGGTAGTCAGGCACTGAATACCTGAAGTAGTCACAAGGCGTTGCGAAATACGACTGGAAATTTTTGCGCCAACCGACCGTCATAGAAAGTGTTTCAAGAGTTCATATGATTAGTACAGGTCACATTTGATTCTTTTCCAAGGATTTCAATGCATATGATATCAAGGATAAAATTCCAATCGATCTGACCTTCCTTGTCCATGTAAATATCAAGTGTAGTGTTAAAGACCTAATTATTTTCGTAAAACCATAAACAATTATGGATGTCACGAAGTGTTCTGACAGAAGATAATACAATTTCGAGTTTCTCATGAATTTCTAAGATTTCATCTTATAAAAGAACATGAAAAACATTTTGAACAAAGAAGAATACTTAGAATTAATAAAAAGTAAAATATATCTCGGAAAAGATTCGTCTTGGTGTCATTGTTTCATAGTACTTTGTATAATAAATTCGATTATTTACAATTTTTTCCTATTTTCGAAAGTCATAAAATATGATAATAGGAATTTTACGATGAATTTGCATTTACCAGAAAATGTGATAGAGCAACTTGACAGAATTTTGTGACCAGTGGATGTTGTTCCTCAAAATATTTAAGCATCCTTAAATACGTAATGAATACCGAAGATGATAATAACATTATCTTGATATCATCATTCGAAAGTACTGAGCAGGATTCTTTCAGGTTGCATAATGGATGTATTTGCAGAAATCGTGATATTATGATGAATATTGTATGTATGAAGTGGCTTATAACGAGGTATTGAAAGATTGAATTCGATATAAGCATATATACCTCGGAGATACACAATCACAGGAATCAATAACTATTGAGGGCAAATCGTTTGGTTTCGTCAAAGTATATAGGTACTGTTCATGTTGGCAGTTACTGGACACAATCAATTCTTTGTAACTCATGCAGACAACAAGGTGGATTGAAATGAGTAATATACAGATGTATCATGTATCTTTGTAAAACATTATGAAAGACATTGAAATCACTGGTTCTTAATGCCATAAAAGGAATAAACGAGGAGAAAGTCATAATTTATTGGAACAAGGACACAAAGTTGAATCGAAATAATTCATCAGTTTCCCTTTGAGGAAATGGTTTATAGGAAATTTGTCATTTAGGAGCACAAGGTTTTGCTCAAGAAAAGCTAGTAGGGAACACCAGATAGGTTTAGTCGACGTTTCCTAGAAAAAGAATGCTTAAGTTGTATTCTCTTTCATGAAGTCCTTGAGCGAATTCAAACAGGATGAGAGTGATTCTTCATTTTGAACTTTCTGTGCAGCTACAAAAAACGTTAAGCTCAAGAAATCTCAAATTTAAATTTAAATTGAAATTCACCGGCGAAAGGAACACCCTAAGAATTCGTCCCGAAAAACCGAAGAAGTGTGGGAGAACTGAAACGAGACAGATTAATTGCGTGATTTTAAGGAGGTTCTTCAAGCGTTAATATTTAATCTTCCCTTGTAAACATTTGATTCAGTGAGCTCTCAAAAAACTCAGACAAGTTTGCTGATGGTTTATGTGTACGCATTTAATACCAAAACGAAGAACAGCTCTACAAACCCACCCTTTCCACGATCGAAAGTCACGGACGTTATTTGATTGGGATTCAATTTCCAGAAAACACTTAAGTAGAGAATATTAAAAACGTCAGTAAACATAATGAAAACATTTCCTTCAATAGATAAAAGCCTTGTAGCTTCAAATAACACCAAATTAAGGCGGAAGTTATTTTAGCCGGAATGAGGCACTTCCTCAATGTGAACTTATTCGTCAAGAAATTTACATACATCAAGGATCTGCGATATCTGCTTGTTCGTATTGAAGAATTGATTCAAAATCGATGAAAATATTTCTGATATATTTGAAGTAGAGTGAGAAATTACTTCGAATACGACACTTAATTCAGGTCTTGATTCAACAACAATTTTACCCCTTGTCTTCTGTGACATTTTCGAATTAAATTTGAATTGGAATTGTGAGAAAATTCTTAAAAATTATACGAAATTTATTAGGTTAACTACATATCATTACTATGCTCTCGAGTAAACGTATTTTTGAAATAAGGAAATAGGGAAACGATAGGCACAAAAACAGACATCAGCCCGTGTCCTTTGTTAAGCAGAGAAATCGTATGCAGATGCATGTGCATCCTGCTAGGACCATTGCTACTGCAACAAACGAGCTTCAGGTTGTATATTGAAATATATATTTTCGTTGAGTTTGAGAGTACATAGGTGAGTGCTACATTTGAACAAAGCTCAGATAGAAGTGGACTGACAAGTTGAATTCGAAAAAATCGTCCTCTGTATGTGACGGCGATAAATCTAGTTGAGTTGCTTCTATACTTCCATACAAATTTCGAAACCAATTGCCAGGAGTCAATCAATGTAAGGAATGTCCTGGACTTATTCAAAACATTCACGGATAAAGAACAAAAATTCTACTTTAGCTTTTCTCATAAATCAGCGTCGGAAAAAGGGTTCATTGCTTACAGTTGTTTTAAAAAAACTGGGAAGTTTAATTTGCCATTATGAAAACCATTCAAATGAAAAATTAAAGGAACAGCAAGGACATATGAATCAATTTTGTTGCTTATCCTTCGTTCAGGATGTTATATAGCTGTGAAATAAGATCCACTCCAATGAGTCGTTTTTGCAGTCCAATATAGATTATGTCAAACTAAATTTGGGCCATCCTGATGGTCCTTTACTCAATTTCAAGTCAACAAGGCGATATGGTGTGCTGGCCGTTGAAAAGAAATAAACACGTGTCAGTTGTCCTTTTGTCTCTATAAATTGCATTTAATGGAATGCATTTTACTATGAAGGCTGAAATCATTTTCCTAACAATAATATGTAACAGCTTTGACCTTTTGACACTTTTGTTTCTAATGAGAACCCATTAGGTACGTATGTAGGTCAATTATGCTGAAACTATTTTCCAAATATCAGAAATTTGAGAGCTTTATCTGCGTAGCTTGACATATTTAGCTTGTAGCTTTTGTCATGTATTAAATTACAAACATTACGGGAAAATATGATAAAAGACCCCTTCAAATTGTTTCCCTTAATCTCATTACAAATTAGGGCACATTCAGGTTCATAGCATGAGAAGCTGTATAACATCAAAACGTGTGTCAAATTTCAAATCATTTACGTTAATAACTTCCTCACAAATCACATAAACTCTATAATAACATTTGATATTTATCAAAATACACTCTTGAAAAAGAAATGACGGCCAAATATTTTCCGTATCTCATAAAAATATTTTAAATTACATTCCGAAAGGATTATAGTCGATTTGTTGTCAACACAATTACAAATTGCTTCAGGCTATTTTATATTTAGTAACTTTTTTCCGAAAAACATATCCTTTGTGTATTATATATCATTAAAGTCGCATAAATGACCGTTTATAAAGATATATTACAAACGACACGTTGTTGAGTTCCTTATCAGAAATTCTCGATATTTCACATAAAACTACACTATTTTAGAATTACCATCATAATGGAACTAATCTTATCGAATTAGAATCGTTTAAGGATTTGCGTTGAAGATCTGCATATGAATAAATTAGGCAATTCTTTAAGTGCAATACAGTTGTAGGATGGACTAACGTAGTTTTTAAGAAAGACTATTATTTTCTCTTTCACAATTTAAGGCAAAACTTTGAACAAGGGTTGACATTGGAGAAGTCAACAGACCGAAGCCTAATGTAGTTGACTGGTAGTTGGTTGATAAATCACTCCCACGATGGATTAATCCTAACTAAAAAGGACTAAACTTGACTTATAAACTTTTAAAAATGCGGCGGCGTTTTACTTAAACTTTTCAACTTTAAACGATGTTTATCTTCAAGAAACCAGCGCAAAGTAAACTTATTTGAAAAAGTTTACGGACTTTTCTGGAAAAATTTTTTACAAGTAAATTAAAGCTTTTTTTTTAAATTTTCATTCAATAATACCTCATCAAAAGCAAGAACTGTCATACCTTTAAGGATTAAATCGATTTGTTCTTACGGCACTTGGCGAATAAAACATATAACGTACATTTTTTGTGTTTCGCACGCTTTTGAGATAAGCACTTTCAACGTAAATCATATCACCTTACTATCATAGCTTTGTCATGTAAACAAGAATATTGCATGTTCACGAAACCTCAAGTTGGAGCTTCTTTCAAGACATGTTCGTATAAAAGAACATGTTTTGCATACTAAATCCAATAGAAATGTTGGAAATTTATAGCATATTACCCAAATAAGTTTAAGAATTTATACTGGGTGAATGAGTTAAAGTTGTTGATTTAACTTTACTTAATCCATGGAAAATGTTCGTGATGTAGATAAAGTTGATGCAGTTTGGAATTTTGCGTGAATGAAATTGCGTGATATTGGAAAGCGTGTATCCTTAATTTAAAGATATACTGGATATAATCTATTAACTTTGCTATTTAATATGAGGAAAATAAATTAGAAAACTTTATGGAATACTAAATTCTTGTGTCTATATGTATATATTTCCAAGAAATTGTTTTTATAACTTATAATTCTTCATGAAGAATTCCACGAATTCTCTTTAATTTATTTCATGAAATATTATGAAAGCAAACCAAATAAATCCAAAACTGTACTCATCAATATTGTATGTGCTACCACAAATTTACTCCCAACATCAAAAGATAATCCAAGTGCTTATTATACTTTTGGAGCTGAATTCTGAAAGATATAATTCTTCAAATCTTTTGAGGGATCATCAGTAGACCGACTGGTTGATTCAAACATTAGAAAACTTTTTGCCTATGAATAATAATCTCTTGACGAAAGTTTCTGAGATTTCCCAAACACAACTAGGCAGTCCGAAATCCTGAAGGGATTACGTTGAACGAGATCATTCTCAGATTTTGGGTGTAACATCTGCTCTAATTTAACCACATAAAACGTGTATAATATTAAATCAAATAAAAAGATGTCCTGCATATTGTCTGTACTGAGAGTTTAATATCTAAGGGTTTTTCTGAATATTATGGAAGAAACACATGGCACTTCCTGCCCATTTGTCTAAAGGAGCCAACCCTTTAAACAATAAACTTAATCGATTTGTAATAAAACGATGTGATAAAAGTCAGAAAACTTTCCATATATCTCGTCATCATGATGACAAATGATGTTTAATTCATCAAGATTGATTGGGTTCTTCTGATTTATCAAAGCAGTGTCCGTCTAGTGTTCTCCATTTGTGCCATGAGTTATAATTTATATGAGTTCTTTTTGTCATAAATATCGAATCTCATCATCATAAACATATGCGATTTATGTTCTAAGGATAATCTTTGCTTTGAAGATATCCCTCCCAAGTGATTTATGATTGATTTGCATATTTTACATCTCATGGTTAGATGAGTTCTACAATTCATGATGGATTTGGATGGTGGATTAAAAATTTTTTTGCCAACAAGTGGACAGCTCGAAGTTCGCCAGAACTTCCCTTAAATAATTCAATTTCAAGTGAATCAATCAATTCCTCGTTTGCCACAAGGGACAATTCTGAAATTTTTTATTGAAATGAGAATCAATTTCTGCAACGTTTCAAATGACAATCTGCTGATGCTTTCATATTTTGTAATCGCAAATAGACATTTCCATTTCTCACTGGATTTAATTAAAAATGTTCAATTAAAATTGAGAAAAATACTCCGATTTGCAAAACGTTACCTCCAGAAGTAAGTGAATATCGTCTTAAAGCTAAATGAATACATGATATTTAGAACGCTACGTATATAACCTCTTTAACTCAGAACGAACTAAATTCGTCAAAAAAGACAATTTCCGTATTTACTGGCAATGAGGAACTTCACTTGTATAAGATTAAGTTAATTTTCATTTTTATAAAGAAAAAAAATTGTATTAGCTTCGTTTTAGACTTGTTCGGAATAATTTAGTTATTCATAATAAGGAAAGAGCTACTAAAAGAGAATGTCTTGCATTAATTCGGGATATTTTCGCACTTGTACTTTTAAAACGCGTAATGATAAAAATTTCTACATTTGTATGTGAAAGTTATACGAAATGAAGGTTTTATATATTTTTCTTTTGAGTTTAATTTCATTTAATTTTACTTCAATTATCTTATTCTGTAGATGTGAATGTTATTTTCGTCTTCGTTGATGCAATGTAACATTTGTGAGGAGCACTTGAATCGGAAGGTTTGTGAGGGTGATTTTGAAGATATCTTCCGATAAGAAGATTTACAATTGCTATTGAGATGAAAATTTCAAATTGCTTGAATAAAAGACTGAACAGCTTCATGATAATGCTTTCAGATTATGGTTTCTGCATTGATAAAAGATTATAATATCATATGAACGGTTCGAGATTCAATGAATCCCTTTCCTTGTTTCGAAATCAACGAGCAGAAACACTTAGATGTATATACTTTTATATGTATATTCTCTCGGCCGGAAATTTTATAGGATTACCGAAGCATCATCTCCAATCATCTAATTAATATCAAATTTGTGTTTATTTGAATTTGTCTACACAATAGATAGAAGGAATCTATTGTGATAATCAATTAATACTCACAATAAAATTACATTGATTTACAAGCAGACTGTAAAACAGTTAACTGAAAAGTTCGTCCTTAATTTGCATAACCTCCTCGTGAAAAGAAGTATCGTCTATAGAATATCTACATTGTTAGTTCACTTCAATTCAATACCGTATCGGAGAATATCAACGGAAGGGTTTCTTGCTAATATCACACATGTTTGAAAACTCAAGTGCAATTTTCTGAAAAATGGCGACATTCAATTGTATGATAAAAGTACCTATGTGTAATAAAAACATGTTCTTTTATTGAAGTCACTTTGAACATTTTCAAATATGCTTTGATGACATAACTAATATTGTTTGAGTTTCAATTAGAGCACTTTACCGGAAGATGATAATGGATAACAGGTTGGGCAAAATTTATTACAGCAAAATATTTATTGAATACATCTTCAACAAGAGTTTCAATGACATGTGTCCTTGAAACAGTTTTGTATACTGTAGGATCCTGTTTCCGAAATCTTCTACCTGCTACACACTACACCTTATTAGTCAAAAGATATTCTTCCATTCACGCCACTCGCAATGTTATCGATTTTCATCACTTTTAAAAGTCTCATTGCTCACTCTTTTCAAAATTTCAATTCTTTATTCACATGCAAATGTATCTCTTCTAGATTAAAAGTACATGTGTCAGAACCCCGTAGCGTATATCATATCTCCTGAGATAATATCTCAATACATTTTGATTAACATCGGCTTCAACCAGAGCATGGTGTTGAGGCACAAATAATGCCATGTGTAATGGAATTTCGGTACAATAACTTTCTGTGTTATACAAATTGCAAATATTTGCCAACACGATATCCTCCTATATTGTGTTCTTTGTTTGCATACATGCGTCAGAAACATGTTCACACAATGATTCTTACTTACAGTCAACCACGACAAAAGACTGAATTTAAAGGAAAATCGGAGTTTTGTTTTTGTTCAATACTTTGGTAAAAATCAAAACCCATATCAGATATACAGAAAAATGTAGCTGATTTTCATGGGAAATGGTTTTCATTTCAACTTCTAGATATGCATATTGCTCAATGTCGATAAAATTTTATTGATCTCAAATGAAGCGTTGCCCTCCTTGATGAAAGTTTATAGTTGAGATGAAATCACCATGAAATAACAAACAACACTTTTCCTGTAATGTTCATTTAAAGTCACATAGTATTTTGCCAACAATGCTTTTAGGTTAATGCACATTATATGTACGTAGTGTTATAAAAGTAGTACCCACTTTTAGAATGATAGACAATTATCATCGTGAATTCATGATGGTTCGGGTTACATTTCATCTCTTATCTTTGTGTGCTCATTTACATATCCCTAATCGCATAGATATAGACTTTCTTCAGACAACTTGTGGTAAATTTATTCAGTCCACGGCAGAGATTTTACGAACCAAGAATGAATCCTTGATTTTGTGTCTTAAGTGTCTGTTTATCATTTCCGGGTGCTCTCCGGACGTCTGTGGTACACAGAGATATATACCGATGGTGCATGCAAACTGAGAGTCGTCCTTATAGTAGAGACAATGAATTTTGTGTGGTTTAAAATACATGTATATGTATGATGACGAATTTCTGTTTTCTCAATGTTATGAGTATCACCATAACTCTCGTGGAAAGTACTTGCACATTGTAGGAGTTTCTCAAAAATGAAACGTTTTCATGGGAGTAAATCTTATCTCTTTGTTACATTTGCTTAAAAATATGGTATGTAGGATTCACTTGAACATCGTTAATTTTAACTGAAAAACAAACTAAAATTTTCATGGAATCCAAAACGTTCACATTCCAAGTGATTTCTTTTCAAGAAAAGCAAAAGTTTTGATGCAAAAATGATATCCCTTTTAGGAATCTCCTTTGTTTATTTCGGTTAAACTCTAGGAATTCAGCTTTAAGTTGGAAAATTTTCAATATTTAAGAAGAATGTTTTGCTGGCAGCAGATGGGAATAACTCCTCAAACTTTTGTCCCACGTCCTTGCGCTGTGTGTATTAATCAAAATGAAAAATGTTTGATATTCATCAGGCCTCCAAGCATTCAACGCTGAATACCCCATTTATATAAGGAATCTGCACACTGACAAAAACGCGAATCTCTACATTTCTCCACACTTCCGGATTTGTTTGTTTCAATGGTACGTGCTTTAATTAAAGACAAAACTTTTCTTATGCTTTTCAGACAATAGGAAAGAAGATGCTGGTGGAAAACAATCAGAGAGTTTAAGCAAACATTCAAAACTTTTTGATCAAACAAGCTTTTTATAACATAACATAGTGGCCATGCACAGCACTTTACCAACGTAGTTTTGTTCAGTTAAAAACAACTTGTATGCATATGATCAATAAGTCTGTACTGTTACCTTGCGTTCAGTTTTGATGTTTAAGAAGTTTGAACAGTCTTTTTATCTAGTAGTTCTAACAACTTGTACTGGGCGATAAGCTCTTCGAATGAAGTAGGGAATATTTGAACTGTCCTATACTACGTCATACTCTTAGACATAAATCGTTTTTTATTGAAAGCAAAATCAACAACAGTTTGTTAACATTTGTGTCGCAAACAATGAAAGATCTTGATCCTTATCACAAACAATCCAACGATATTCTTGAGCCGGTTAAACTTTATAATCTGAATTTAATATATTCCACAGCATACAAAAAATCTCTTTCAATATTTGTCGTTTCTTGTTCACTGAACTTGACAATAAATCAGGATTATAAAAAATTCCTGAGCAAATTTTCCATCAATAAGACATTTTTTGAATGTTTCGAATTTTGAAAGTTCTTGCACATGAAGTTACTAACGTTTCTTATGTAATTCAATTTTATCCCTATTTGTAACACGTTTCCATTTCATTGCAGATCCATGACAGTCCTACAAGATGAGAAGCAATCGGTACCATAAAGACCTGTATCTTCAACTAGCTAAGTGGTGTCTTTGTAAGCTTAGGAAAGAACGACAAACATATAGAGAACAATAGTTGATCCAAAGAGAAATGTCCGAGTAACCACAACCACTTTATTTGTAGCTTCTATCTTTGTAGAGAAAGAGTTAATGGAAAAGGTGTTATCAATGGCTACACCATCAAAAATGGAGTCTGATCTAGAACTTTTCAATGAAATTCAGTTGAATTACTCAACATGGATGTACAACGTTTTTGGATCCAACTACTCTACCATGAATATCGATTCAGAAGTGTATAGAAACCTTTTTGGAAACGATACCCTTCGCAGTACAACGCACAACACAATGTGGTTCGATGAAAGCCTCTGTGATTCGGATTTAAGTGGAGGTGAAGATGCTCTATCGAGTTTTTACTTTAAAGCAGCCACATATTTAATGTACATCTCTATATTCCTATTCGCCTTATTCGGAAACGGCATGGTGTGTTACATTGTGCAATCAACCCCACGTATGAGGACAGTGACGAACTACTTTATAGCTAACCTGGCTGTTGGTGATATACTTATGTCATTGTTCTGTGTTCCTTTTTCTTTTGTATCGATTTTTATATTGAGATATTGGCCATTTGGTACAGTGCTGTGTCATTTAGTGAATTATTCGCAAGCAGTTTCGGTTCTGGTCAGTGCTTATACTTTAGTTGCTATCAGTGTGGACAGATATATAGCTATTATGTGGCCATTGAGACCAAGGATAACAAAGAGGTAAGTTAATACTGAAAGAATTTCGTGAAATAACAATTTTTCAAACTGTTAGTAATAGGATTGCACTTTTATCTGCTACAAACAAAGAATCTCAATTAAAAATTACATTTTTCTGAAACTTAACCGGAACAAGTTGATTACAAACAGGGTATACCTAGATATGTACCTGTTTGGACTGACGTGGTCAAAGGAAAGAAGATTAAATTATCAACTCCAGAATTTGTGTACTTGACGTTGAAATTATATTTCGTTATTTTCGTTGCCGAACCACATACCTTCTGTTGTAATATATCTTACAACACACGTTCCATGTTGTTAATACCATCATTTCAACAATTCCTTAATCTGATTAAAAGACACAGTAATCAAAATGGAAATTGGTTAAAATCATAATCACACACATTTACCATATGTTTCCTCTTCTCTTCAATTTCATCTAACGAACAACAGATGTCGGAGATCCTAGTAATTCATATCCGCAGATTCCTGTTTTCTGTCTGATTAAAATTGTCGTCATAATTGTGATTAAACAAAATAACATTTAAAGTACATACCTATACGTATACTACATAATTGCTAATTAAGATTTGATTGTATAAAATATAATTGTAAATCACAACATTATTAGACCCCACCAGTAGTATAACTTTGTTTTGTATTACAAACAAAACTGTATTGAAAGATTTTCAACTTAATTTTGTAAACATAAAACACCTTATTTAAATTTGATCAATTCAAATGAACCCAAATTAATATGAATTCAAATTTCCATCTCCCTAATTACGTTCGTACACGAAATCTTTGTCCCAAAATTTGGCCGAAGCTAACGATTGGATGGGGGATTTCAGAAACCCCAAAGGGGGTTTTCCATTTCATTTTATATAGAATTTGGTATCAAAATTAATGTAAGCTCCTTTCAAATATACTCATCCAAATCATTTATAACGAAATATTATAAAGTTTAGTATTAAAATTTCAAAGTCTCAAGTCGAGTTGAGTTACATTTTGGACAGAAATAGCAACTAAATGGCAGACATACTTCTATTATTTTATGAACTGAGAGACATCTCAGACATTTATAAGAGCATTGCTTGTTTTCAATAATTAATCTAAGTGTCTGAATTACTCTCGAAGATTCTAATGAAATTTAATAACTTCCAAGATTATAAATTAACATTTACTCATTCCAATTCATAGTGAATTTGTTTTGCTTCAAACTTATCTTTTAATCATAATTTTGAAGTTGTTAAATTGGGAAACTTATCGCTCAGCATTGGAAATTTCTTGGAAAATTTAATCAGATGTATTTCGCACCGCCCACGAATGAGAATAATTCAAATTTGATAGGCACGTTTCGTTTGAGAAGATTGTCTTAGTTGGCACAAAACAGACAGCATTCTGTTAATTATATCACCAGCTTGCGCTTATCCGACTTGATACCTAAGGAAAAATATATTTCTGTCACTTAAAATAAAAGGCATCTTTTCCAATAGACACGAATGTGGTTTGCACTACACCACACGTTACAAATGTAATATCTCCATTTAACATACCCCTATGGAAAGGTACGTGTCTCCCATATCATGCGTTCGATTTATGACCACACATAAAGGTTGTATTCTAGGGATTATCCTCACGACGTGTCTGGATATCAGATGAACTTTACAGGATGAGTTTACTTGTGAAAAAAGGGTGAAACGTTTGATTCATTTAGGCGATTGTGTTAAATTAGTAATAAAATTGGTGTTTAAAGTGATGCTCACTTAGGGAAATCGGAGACAAAATTGGAAAAATAAATTTACAGGAGATAAAAATTTTATTGATTTCATATAAGAAGTGCCCGATCACTGTAAACATAGATAAGCGTAATATATGTCCTTTATACTATATGTATATCTAAAATTACTTTCAGTACATTTTGCAGTTTTATGTAAAGCAGTTTGAAATATTTTATTAAAGCTTCCTTAAACTCCACAACTCAATGTTATTTATCCAAAAGCAACATTTTGGTTTATAAATAGGAAAATATATTTCCAAATCAGTCATATGAAACTGTTTGAACTAAATATGCATAATGAGCAAACCCGAAACCTTTTTGAGTAAAGCATTTACGTTAGTGCTGTCATAAAGTTGAAACAATTGTTATTTTGGTGTTTCAAGGTAAACGTTTTGTGTGAGAACCTGATACTGTAATTGTTTTAATTTCCCACTCTATAAATGCACAAGGGATTCACAGAGGCTTCAAGGCAAATCCTTTATAATTTCCGTGTTTGCTTTTCGATTGAAGAAACCCAAAAACATTTTCTTAAAATCTTCACTCAAAACATTTACCAAAACCAAAACCCAAATGTCTTGTAAAGTTTATCTTAGAGTGTTTATTTTGTTTACTAAAGATATTAAGCTTGTGAAAAGGGTTGTTAAGCTAAATGCTTCCAACCCAAAAAAAAATTTTTCCTTGATCCTAAGTAAACACGTTTCGACCAAATGAGAGCTATGATTGCCCACTCAAGTGTTAGCCTGAGACAATTTCGAGAAAAGTTTTGCTAGAGAGTCCTATATCCTTATGTTTCTGACAGACTATAACATCCATTTAACGAAGTTATTGCTCGAAGAACTTTATGTTATTAACAAAATTTAATTTAATTCAATTTAAGAAAGATCTTGACAATGTTATCTACAGAATAAAAAATATACATTTACGTCTTATTTTGAAGAAATTCCTATCAAGCGTAATTAAGAGCAATTAGAAATAAACTGTTCATTATTATCAAGAGAAATAACGAAAATTAGTTAGAAAGCAATCCACAGGACATTTCAGAAGAAAGATGACTTGTTCATGAAGGGAAGTCCTTCTAATATTTACAAATTTGCAATTAATACATTTGAGTCTAATCAGAAACAATGTATCATACGTACATGTATATCATTTTATGCAATTTTATATCAGCGAAAATTGCGATTGACGTTGAAAGCTTTACTACAAAGAACAAACCACAAAACTTATTCAAATCGAAATTATTGAGCCAATAATGTTAACATTTTTGAAATTTTATAACCGAATTTCCAGTTCTTTTAAACTGTCATATCTTGTCTGTAGACCAATAATTGGGAGAAAAACTGATGGAAACGCTGACACATTTAATGGATATTGTAACATGTAACATGATAATGCAACCTTAGGAAAATACTCCACACATCCTATTACATTGTGATAGCTTATAAATCACATCTATATGCTGAAGCTTTTCAGTGTCCAAGGTCAGAAAAAATCTTTTCAGAAACGCGCCCTGACAGGACATATAAAGGAGTTTGCTTCAAGGCCACTTGTCTCATATGTATTACAAAAACGACAGGATTTTGTCAAGCAATTCAAGGCTTTATTCATGCTTTAATCCAGTTTCCTGTCAAAAATTTATTTCCATGAACTTGCAAATAATTATAACATCAAAATAGCCGTTTTTTTAAACATGGTTTTCGAGGCTCAAAATAACTCATGAGTCCATGGCTCATTGAACACAAATTTTCAACGCATAATCGATAAACTTTCATCGGTGAAAGCATGTTTGTTTGGTACTTTAACAAGGACATGCAATCACAAAATAACTTTGCTTTGATGACTGTTCTTTGTTAACAAAAAAATTGGCTCCAAATATTTGGGAAATCTTGGGGATTTTTCGGAATGAATTCAATATCATGTTTAAGGACTGGGCTTTCTGTGACACCCACGTTTGTTTTTGTTTTGAAGAAGTGAACTGAATGACTCCAGATAAAGAAGACAAACAATTTAGATATTTTTATCTGTAAAGCCTGATGCGTTATTATTATACCAGTACTTTCTGTAAAGCTTTTTGACCTTCCCATAAATTTTCATTTTGTTATTTACGAAAACTTGAAGATTTTTCTTACTTTCAGATATGCAAAATGTATCATAGCCGTAGTTTGGAGTATAGCATTAGCTACAGCCCTTCCCATTCCAATTGTATCACAACTGGATCAGCCTGACGGATGGCATGCGAGCTGTGGAAAGTAAGTTTATCCGCAATGTAGTTCATATCACCATCACATAAACTATGGTTTACACAATATTTTGAGTTTACATTATGTAATTAATTTCAATATTCTACAAAAAAGGTTTGTTGTACTACGGACATGATATCAAATAGCTTAAAATTTTTGGGTAAAAAAGTATATTCACAAAACTAAGTATTTTGCAATTTTCTAACGAGAAATTTCGTCCTTGATATGGCACATCCTGGTTTTTCAAATATGTGAAATGTTTGCTTAGAATAAATTTCAACTAATATAATATTCCCGAAAAAGTTTAATCAAACCTTGGCCAAGCATTGGCAAAGTTTGTCACTAAAAATTCCATTATCAACCGATATTCGCAAAACTTCCTCAAATTGATGCCATACAGACCTTATGAATTCATTGAGAAGGATAAAATTTTGCTTAAATTTGTTGTGGATAGCCTCGAAATATGTTTGGTAAGCGTTTTTCAAGAAAATTTTATACATACTACGAAACATTTTGAAAAGTTTGAACTTGGGACGGAAATCGGTTAAAGGATCTATCCTAAATTAATTCAAGTCCATACAAAGCTACTGAATCATAAATTTCGAATTTCCGAATGTCATTCTTAAGAATTCCAGAAGTTGTGTTGTTCGGTGGCGAGGTGTGAAGTTGAGGAATTCGAGCTTATTCATGCATATCGTCTATGAAATTCAGTAAGATAATGTATTACAATAAAAGGTAAATTTGTGGGTACTACTCAGTTCTCGCTTGTTGGAGAAGTAACGTACCAAATAATCCAAATGAAATAATCATGTGTATATGGCTTAAGCTCCATTTACACGAATTCTATAGAAAGTCTATATCCATCGAAAAGTAGATATCCGCAAAGTATGCAGAAGAAATGCAGAGTTTCTATTAAGTTTATTAACGCCTAGTGCTCACACAATTCTACTCAACACTTTTCGCAGATATTGTACTGGAAACTGGAAAGTGTTTATGCACTTAGTTATGTCTAAGTGTTAGATATATATAAACCATATTCAACGTGAAAATCGTTGTTCATTTCACTGCATTTGCTCACGTTTCGAGTTGCACAAACGGAAATTGAAAAAGGATCTGGTTGTGTTGTAAGTGATTAAGTTTATCCTTAGCACATAATCCATTTCGCGCAACAAAATTTCAGAAAGAATTCTGAATGGATTCAATTAAAACCCTGCAGCAAACTTGTTAAGAATTGAAGCAATTCTGCTTGAAGGAAATTTTATATAATCTTTTTCTATTTCAGATACATATGTCGCGAAGACTGGCCGTCAGCATTACAGAACTACTATTATACATTAGCGTTATTAACACTACAATTTGTAGTGCCCCTTTTGGTGCTGATATTCACATATACGAGGATAGCAATAGCTGTGTGGGGCAAAAGACCACCGGGGGAAGCAGAGAATTCAAGGGATCAAAGAATGGCTAGGTCAAAGAGAAAGGTAGGAAAGTCAATTTAGTGTTTTGGTCAGAGGTTCTCCGTAGAAACCTGGTAGTGAAACGAATTTCCTTTCAAAAGTTTTGTTAGAAGAAAAATCTTCAGGACTTTCCTTCTAACAATGTTTTTTGAGCAAAAAATTTATTAAGAAGTTTGAATCGTTCCGGAATTCTTAAGAGAACCTATTGAATTCTTAATACAATCTCGAGAAGGTAAATTTGGTCTTCATTCAAATTTCAACCACCACAAATCTGTTTTGAAATCTTAAGAAGTGATGTGGGCAAATGGGTCCATAAAAAGGGCGAGAAATTAAAAAAGCCGAAGGGCAATAAATTGTCGTCATAAAGAACCCAGGAAATGTTCTACGCAGTTTTACTTTATTGTGGTAAGAACAAAACCCAAATAACTCTGACAATGGGAAACCTTTCGTGAATTGGCTTATCATAATCCGTCATAACATGTTTTGTTACCATGCCCAAATGTTATTTATCAAAGTCAAACGTTTTATTTTCTACACAAATAACACGTTTGTTGAAATTTTCCTAAATTCGACTTCAACTCAGTGAGTTATGAATGGCAAAATCAGGATTATGATGTAAGAACTCAGTGACTGATGATTATAGTACGTTCGAACGAAGAAATTGTATCAGACTTTATGAAAATGACATACGGATGTATGACAAGCCTTGAACTTTTTGATAAACATTTTCAAAAGGTTGTGCTTTGAGCAAAGCAGTTAGTCAAAACCTTGATATCCGTTCAATCATATTCAAAATTGACTCATTTTGAAAATGTTCCCCGCAAAATAAATATCAGGATTTTCAGATCCTCGAACATAAAAACGGCAAGTTTAGTGGAAAATATTAACTCACGTTATTTGTGTTTTGAATGGTTATTGGTACTTCTAAAACGAGTTTTTTGATGCGTACATTATACATTTCACCATTCATTCATTTTGGGATCAAACATTCCAGAAAGCTTATTTTAAACTTTTTCTAAATAATATGTTTTGAAAACTTCATCCAACAAACCATTATTTATTCACGCACTCATGGAAAGTCTCGTTTTTCTACGCTGCGTTAAAAAAGATTGATTGTTTAAGTTCTGAAAGGATGAATAAAAGCCATTTTGTAAATACTACAGGATATCGTAAAAGTATGCGAACTGGCTGTATTAATCACGATTCAGAATATTCTAAAACTGGTAAACGTTGCTATGGATATCTAAATAAACGACTGCCTGTACCAGGTACTTGTTAATTTCCAAACTTCTATACCTACTTTGATAAACGACCAAAACTTTGTTACATTAAATTTTTAAGTTTTAATTGTATTATATATATATTCCCGGAAACCCAAACCATTAATCAGTGGAGCCTATTAAGTCCTTAATTGCGGAGTAGCTTAGATACTTCAAAACATTTCCAGAAAATTTTGTACTAATCTGTTCAACTTGTCACTCCAAGAATTATATCTACAATAATTTGTGAAATTTAATTTTTCCTGTGTGCAGAAAAAGTTTAAAATTGCAGTATTATGCAGCATATCCGGGAACTACATTCAATACACGGAAATGGAGCCACCAAACTTTTAAAATTGTACACAATAGAGCAACATGCATGAAAACAACCAAGCACACATGAATAATTTTAATTTATAAATAATATACGTAAAAGCAAAGAGAAATCTTGCTATAAGGATATACGGATATCTTTTCAGCTTCAGGAAAACAATACTAAAAAATATGTTAGTTTTATAAAACACAACCGGAGGGAAATTTTAACAATGTAGGGTATTTGTTGAAACATTTAAGGGAACATTCTTCAAAGTGATTTGCGCTTTTGTAGAGAGTTTGTTTTGTTCGCATCATTCCTGTTTGCGGTTCCACCAAATTCAGGAAGTACCCCGACAAAATGTAGTTCTATTGTTATCATAAACCAATGTGGTTTGCCTGTGTCTGTATCTGCTTTTTTCAGCAGATATTTTTTATTGTAGTTAAAGCAACCCGGTTAACAGATGCGATGCAGCATTTTGCAGTAATGTTTCATTTATAAGGCATGAGGATAAGGCATGGAGGCATTGGGAAAGTTAACTTCGTCATATAAGTACTGAAATAAGAATTTTATAAGAGTTTCAAGGCAAAAACACTTGTGATTTATTGTCAAGGAAACTTTATGGTATCCACTTGATGTGGAAGCTATGAAATATGGATTTGAATGTAATTACTTTTTCAAAACTCACTTTTCTGCTTGGCTAACTGGAGCAGATCCATTTTGATACTCATAAAAACAACTTTAATGCGTAGATGTGATGTTATGCGTGATCCTTCTTAAGAATAAGGAGACTGGGAAAAAGTGAACTGGAAAGCAATAAATAAAAAGGTGGCGCCAACATACTGCTTTAAGATACGGGAAAATTTCACAAAAAACCAAATGAAAATTTATGAAAACTAATCCACTCCATTCGTCCCTAAATTGACCTTTAAAGGGTTTTTGATTTGTCTCAACCCTCACGGCAGGAATCACTCCCTTAAAAGTCATGCCAATTTGTCAGGTGATATGAATTTCCCACCAAAATCTCCAATTATTATTTTTGATATTGAACAGCAAACACCAATTTAGGTTTCCAACAATCCATGTCAGAAAAGTTTATGTTCTCGAATGTCATTTATGTATACTTCACAATATGAGATCTTCAGGAAATGACAGAATCTGCTAATGAGGAGTCTTCATGGTGGCAAAGTTTTTGAAAACATCTCGAGAAATAAATTAGGAATTAAATTTGACGTAAAACTGGGTACACATATGTACATATAGTGTTTAATATATGAGATCTCCTTCACATGTACCTGATATTCTCCCTTAAACAATTTGCTTAGGCCTTTTTTCCGCTTCGTGTATACGATAACACTAAATAGATAAATATATCCCTTGGAAAACTTTCTAGGTTTACCCAACTTTTTCTGTTCAAACTGAAAACTAACAAATCCTAGCCCGGAAGTGTACCCTTTCGAATTGTATTTTTTATGAAAACTTTTGGGACGAAAATTAGGGAATATTTTTATTCAAAATATTCCATACAATTTATGTAACAGGTGGATTTTGATTTGAATAAAATTTCTTGTTGGAATTTTGTTGACGCAAAGTATCCCTTAACCATTATACTCGTTACAAAACTTTTATAACATTTAAAAGCAACGTTGCGAAGTTACGACTCCAATTTAGGCAACTTAAGCCATAAAAATTTCCAAGGAAAGAAGTTTCTCTAAAAGTTACTTGAGTTTGATGAAATGAAGGCACTTTCGACCACCACCGCATTTGGAATGATCATGTATCCTGTTCTGAATGATGAGGTCGCCAGTATGGCACGTGGTAGCTTTATATTCTGTCATTCCGGGCTTTTTTTCTTCTTGTATTCTCGGTCCAATTTCGGGTATAGTTCGCCTTTGCGATAAAGTGTCGCCGTCTGGGAAGTTGGCCGAGATGTGGCGATGAAATGAGGCGCACTGGTTCTGTCCGGAATATGAGACTGTTTCTTCAGATTTTAGAGTGCTGGATGCATTAGGTTCATCTAGATTAAATGCCTTAATCTTCTTCTCGAAGTTTACATCAGATTGCAAAGCGTCATAATCAATCTGCTTTCGCAGACAGAAGTCGACTTTATAAGTCGTATTGTATCTGTCACTTTCAACTTTCTCAACGATCTCTTGTCTGGGCATATCCTTTATTTTTTGAAATAATTCAGGGTATTTCTGTTCAAGCCGCTGGAGGAATCTGTGCGGGTTTTCAATGGAACATGCTGAAACTTGAGACTGTTCCTGATGTGGCTCTGGGATGATTTGAGGTTCCATCAGTTTTTCCATTGGGGCTACACCAGACCGCTCAAATTCTGTTTCGGTTTTGGGATTTCCTTTACGTTCCTCCAGAGACTTCAAACTTTCTTCGTTTTTGGCAGGAGTTTTGAAAGATACTTGCAGTCGCTCCTTCAAAGGTTTTACAAAATCATATAAACAAGACGGTGGCTCAACAAAGTCATGTTGGTACGTTGTTAAAAATTTTGCCATGATAATGATGCCTACACTTGAAATTTCTTTACAAAAAAAATTGTTACTGAACTAACCCACTACGTAATACTTCATCCTTGTGTGTACCTGATGTGATTTCAATGTTTGCTGTAATTTACATGAACCCTTTCAATTATCACTGTACTTTAAAATTTATATAAGAAAATTCAAATAACAAGATTAAATTAAATCTTTATTTTATCTGACTATTTGGTTAGTTTCATTTCATTTTGTATATCTCGTTATTTAAAATATTTATTTTGATTCTACTTAGATATCTACTAAACTTGAAGTTTCATCTATTGGATCTCATTTAAATTCAAAGTCAAATTTCGATTTTAAAAGAAAGGTTACCTAATGTATTCAATTCTTACTTAGAAGTCAGAGAGCACACAAAATGATTTAATAACAAAAAGGGACTAATTTTTGAATTTCCAAAAGGTACGCGGCCAGTTGTGAATGATAAAGAGCAAACCCTTTTGGACTTACTCAAGATATAATCTATTTCCACTTTCTTAAAAATTTCTCTCTACTTAATAATCAGAATAAATTAAAATTTTTTATTATTAAAGTCACGCAGAACTTCAATTTTTACGATGTAACCACCTGCTCTGTAAAGTCCTGTGATGCTTAACTTTATTACTTAGCGAACGCTAATCGGATAAGCTTCTCGAAATTTTTGAATCCAATTTTAAACTGAAAAATTTTTTCACGCTAGTGTAATTGACATGTTGAATGGACTTAAGGGATTAGGTTAAAGCCTGAGGTGACATGTTGTTTTAACCAAATGGCTAACTTTTTTAAGGCACTGCGAGATGAAATATTCTTCCCGTGGAATATGAAACTATTTTGGTAAAATTTTAAGTGCCACAAAGGTGCCAACTGAAATTATTACAATTACTCGTTTGTTTTCCAAATACCTTCCTGGATTTCCACACAAAGAACTTTGACTAATTGAAAGTGACTTGTAGTTATCCCTTCAATTATCCCTTCCCTTCAGTTATCGATTCACAATTGAATCTGCTTCTGGATTTTGACGAAACTAGTAACAAATTTACAAGATTATTGTAAGATCTGTACGGTTTTTGTTGACACTGATCAAGTTTAGTGTCCCTGGACTATAAAATGCATAAACGCCTTCTTCCGACTTTGATTGCTACCTCTTGACGAAATAATCAAAGACATGTTAGAAGTGGAATATGGAAACTGGTGATATTCAAGTGATTTAACTTCCAAATTAACAATACAAATTCCAAAATTACGCTGGAACTTTAACAACAATATTGTCACTTTTGAGATTCATGAACCAGCTCGTGATTTTAAAACAATTTCGACATATATTTTGCGAAAATAGTTGTACCGCATGTAAAATAATGTTAAGTTTATCTATTTGCGTATGTCTAAAAGTGTTACAAACAAGACAACAAAAAAAATCGTGTTTACATAGAGGAAGTACTCAAAATCGAAAATTGTTTTTGGAGAAGTGATTATAAGATACTTTTTCAAACACAATCCATTTTTGCAATTTGTTTTTAATAACAAAACGTTTTTGTCTAAAATCACTTCACTTCGACTCAAATCACATTCAGTATACCTTGAGCTAAGCTTTGGTTACATAGACGTCACTATGAAATCTTTTGAGCACGTTTCAAGTACAGAAGGTCATATTGGACGTATAGTAATACTTTGATACTTTTCATCAATTGTAAGGAATGTGTTGACACCCTTTCTATGTTTGCATGTCAATTTTTTTGAAAACGGTTTGACATTTCTGAAAATCTTATTATTCTCATGGACCAATTTTGCAAGTAAACAAATATGTTAACATTATAATGCCAGTGGGTTTGAGAAACCGTTTGTGATCAAACTTTGCTAGTTAAAATACGAAAATGCATATATGAAGGTTTCTGTCCTATTCCAGGTGATTTTTCTGTCCATCAAAATTTACGTAGATTTGGATAAGGACTGTAAAGTTGATAGTTTAATAATGTTTTTTATAAGATAGGAATGATACCCATGTCCTGATAAAAATTTCCTTGGCTTATCCGGGACCTGGATCAATGTCAAGTTTTCGTTGATATTTGGTACCAAGCAGCTACTTGAAAATCAGTTTGCTGTCTCGTCCATATTTTATAAGAAAATGATCTAAAAGTCACATAAGTGTCAACATGGTGTCACTCTTAGATGTGTACCTGTCGTCATGTCTGTCACGGAAGTTACAGAATTTTGAAATATGACTACAAATTTCTCTTCCTACTTGTGATAATTACGATGTCACAGCGTCAGAAGAAGTTTAGATCCATCAACAACAATGTCGACGCTGAAGTATTGTATACCTTCATAGCATCTCCTTCTTGTCGTTTTCGCAAATTTGTAATGTCTCATGATTACGATTTGTAAGTGAATGTACGTGATACAATGTGATGAATGCGGTAGCTTTAAAATGAAATTTATTTTGTAAAAATTTTTGAATCAATACAAATAAACATTGAACTGTGACAGGGGATTTTGTGGGAACGCTTCAACAATTATTGTGTTGAGACATTAATCAATGTGATGTTGAAAAGTTGGTTTGTTGTTTCAAATTAGCAATTACTTTTTCAATAAGAATCGAAATGAGCTCTAATGAAAATGAAATATTTGCAATTGTGTCTCCTGGGGAATGAAAACCAAATTGAATAGCCGAAGAGCCTGAAGGCACTTCAAGAGTGTTGACTTCCAAATATTAATAAAAATATAAGCTTCTTCGAATTACATGGATGACCTGAATTCAAAAAGACATTTCCTAAATGGGGACAAAAGCAAGCAGACCTGGTTCCGAGAATGAAGGAAAATATCTAACGATTCGAAAGGAGGTAAAAAAGCTTCCGAATTACAGAAACTTTCCCTGAAAGTGAAATGACCAATTCCAGTAATAGAATCGAATAACATAAAAAGAGCTTGAGAAGAGACAAAAATTACCGGATACTGATTACGATAGCTTCATTGGTTTCTTGTTGATTTGTAAGAAAATACGACAATCAGACAAACTCGATTGATTGCACAAACAAACACGACATCAATTTTGTGTCACATAAAAAACACTGAAAAGTAACGAACCTCCAAGTCATTAGCTACAAATCAAGTAAACCGACCTTTCTGCGAAAAGAAAAAAAGGTTCGAAGGTGTAAAAAGTACGAATTCGAATTCCTTGCGTTTTATATTTCCTCTGAAGAAATTTTGTTCCGGTCAATGTGAAAGAGGAAATGAAATAACATGAATACCTCGCTACTTCCGGATGTCTTTCGGAAATTGATGTTGCCCCTCGGGATTGCATTTTGGTTAAAAAGTGATTGTTTTTCAGCCTCGACTTTTGTGTGAGATGGATTGCCAATGACATATGAAACCTGTCTCCAGCTTGTAGCACTTAAAGATGAATCGTCTACAAAAAGTTTTAACGTGCTAAGAACTTGTCCAACCGGCTTAACAATTCAAACATTTCTCACAAGGATCAAATCACATTCTAGCGCGTAGCAATAATCATTCCGGTTATAAATACTTCTTTTTAAAACTAGTGATAATGACAACATTTTCTTGCAGAAGTATCGACGAATATAACACATGAAATAACAGTATTCGTGATTACAGTCATTAGGAGATGTAATATTGCAAACAGTTGTGGCATGTAATTATCAGGAAAGAGAATGGGTATCATCTCAGATTTGTTGTTATATAAGAAAAATAGCATGTCCAGCTCTAGGCTCATCATTAATTCGAACTGCGAATCGAAAGCAGCCACTTTCTTTATTCGATGGATAATATCGAATAGATAGTACCTACCTACATATAGATTTCATTTAATGATTTTTATAATGCTCCGAGATATTGTGGTGTATGGATTTGTTGTTCAGCCATGTAAGAAATTTTTCATCTTGTTCTCATGAAAAACCTAAGTGAACTGATTCACATGCTACAATTAAGTTGGCAAAACATTTACTGTCCACAAGATGCTACTTGGACACGATTTTGTGTCAAGGATACCATGAAGTGTTGACATGTTTGCTCTGTTCTTGAAGTCCATTCTCGGTGATGCTGTTTGCGTATTGTTTGAATACCAAAATTGGACAGAAGAAGAGCAATCACCAAGTTAATGTGATCTTTAATGCAGTTCTCCATGCTGAAAGGCTGATCTTCATAAGACCACGGACCATCTGGACCTTACGTCATCACAACAAAACACTTTCAAATTCTACATTTGAAGGTTTCTTCAGCAACAATGTGAAAATTAATTGGCCTTGTTTTTCGATAATGTGATGCTCCAATCACAACCAGTTGGACGATGTTATTGAATTCCATGAAATTTAATTGAGATAATTGTACCAAGTACAGGTGCATATGATTCACGAATCATCAGTGTAGCACTCTAAAAAATTATATTTACAAAAATGCAAGATTTTGTCGATCGAATAATCAATAAAACATACTAATCTCGTTTGATACGTGAGTATATGGATATATGATTGAGCTACTGAAATATACATGATATACAGCAAGCTTCCAGGTGTTAGAAACCCCTTTTGGAAAATAAAATGGAACAGCCTGGTAGGATTTTCATAAAAACTTTTCCATGAACATTTCGTTAATAGCGCTTCAAATTTACGTATAACCCATACCTTTTCGAAAATTTGTTCTTTTATGAAAATACTTCATTCTTTTGAGCGTATTTCAAGCAAAGTGATGATATTAATTAGCTTAACGTGCACTTTATTTCGGAAATTCTTTGAATAATTTATGCTCGTACATGCTTTTATGAAAGTTAATGATAATTTATTATGCTGAAATTCAATTGTGTGGGTTGTACATGGTAAAATGATTTTCGAGTAATTTATCATGTGTTTAATACCCATTTTGTACGATAATGATGAAGGAAACAATGTGAAAAATTCAGCAAGTAATTTGATGGAAAATTTCAAGGAAGACAATTATAGCAGGAGATATCTATCAAATTCAAGACGTTCACCGAAACATGGTTGCTTGCTGTGATTAAATTCTTCTACAAGATAGACCGTCTCGATTTCATTATCTTGTGAAAGTTAAGTGTCAGAAGAATTGATTTGATTTTCAATACTCCTTGCAACTGGAGCACGACTTAATTGACTCATCAAGGAACTCGTTCCATTTCTTTGAGAAGTCCTTTGAAAGTTCCTACAATTCTTCAACTTTTAAATTTTGTCATTGTCTTCAAGAAGTTCAGTAAAGAAACTTTGAAATTTTCCATGGCTTAAATATTGGTATGTCTTTTTTTTCTATTGTTCCTAAATCCTTCATCAAAAAACTGAAGGAACTTTTATTTTGTATTTGCTGCATTAGCACACATACAAATGAAACAAACTGAACAAGAACAAGAATGTAAATGACTTCTTTCTGCATTTTCATCTGCATCTGCTGAAAATCGCTGAGGCTTATATAAGATATTCGTATTGTTTCACGACTCGTCAAGTGGAAAATGACACAAAATCGTCATTTTCCAGAAGTTATCTATCTCCTTGGCTGCTGGATTTACTGAAACTATTTCTTGGTTCATGCCCTTGATTCCCAAGCCAATGCATAGTTGCAGTTATGGTATGATTTTTATTCGTGTATTATATTTGTTTCATGATGTCATGGTTGCAGATAAGATGAATGTAGCTGTGAAAATCAATTTTGTTTCGACGAGATGAATTTCTTATATACTGGACACATATGCCTCATAATGAAAACAAGTCAAACTGCAGCACTCATTTATAATTTTGATACAATCATTTGAATTGATTTCGAATATATATTATTAGCTATATGCTGAAATTTTACCAGGAAACCTCCAAGTGTTAGAGAGTATACATATTTAGCATGTAACTCGTAAGATTAAAGAGTTAAATCTTGCTTATGCAATAAAAACCTTCATCAAACTAAAATCAACTTGAATATGCCTTGGCTAAACGTTCCATTTGTATCCCTCATAAACTGAAATATATATTTGCAAGGGTTTGATCCGAGTCCAAAGTGTTATCAAACTTTTACCATTACCAACAAAAACTGGACAATCCACAAAAATATGACGTTATAAAGGTTACTCAAGTCCTGAAGTTACATTCAGTATACAGCTCAGAACTCATTTTGATGTGTTTTATCCCAGCCTTACATAAATGTACATAAGCAGCTCCATCCACATAAAGTAATTTTTCGCCGAAACAAAAAGCCATAAATCACTCATTTGCGTCAAAAATAATTTCAACCCTTCCTTGAGGGCTCAGAAAGTGTCCGCCACGCTAAAAAAGGGATGAAATTCAAGCGAAAAGTAGATTCAAATAAATCCAAATGAGGTCATAACATAACACACAAACCACAAAAAGGTAATGTTTTCTGACACTTGTACATTAGATTTGTTGGATAAAGGCAATATATTAAAAATGCCACCATCCTTGTCCGGGTTGTGTAGAATTATAATGATTTTATCGGCATGAGTTATTGTTTCTTCAAGTACAACCAAATAAATGGGAATAGTTTTAAGAGAAGTAATAAATCAAAAATATATTTCATGATATTTAGTGGTAATACAAAAAATTCACAGTAAATGATAGCGTGCGAAAAAGAGGCCAGTTTACCATTAAGCAACGCTTAATTTTAGCTAATTTGGAAACGGCTAACTCATCATGCTTCTAATATACATACAACAGTGTTTGCATGTCAAGCAGTTATATACTTTACCTTAAATGTTTTGAGGTTGTCATGCTCTAGGAAAAATGGGTTCAAAGCATTATTACCACTGGTAAAATTATAATCACACCTAATAAATAAATATTCCAGCTCTTCTTTCAATAGAAAGATATCGAGGAGATATATTCCCCTTTTTCCTATGTGGATGTATTATTTTTATCATGAATGTTTTTATACTTATAATTAAACACTCAATGAAGATTTCACGTTGCCTTAGGGAAGTTTCGAAGATTAACCTGTCACAGTCGTTTAGTTAAGGACTAACATATGATATAAACCAACCCTTACACAATATCTCTTAGTGGGTAAACCTCCTATTTTGGAGATAATAAATAATTAATTAATCGAAGCATGTTAGAAGTAGGGTTGAGTGTGTTTTCTACTAGAAAATTACGAAAAACTGTCACATGTGATTTTTGTCCATTGTAACACACACACTATATGCACATATATACACAAAGGAAAGAATACATAAATTATGTTTCATGTCACATTTCGTAATGGACTCATTATCTTGTACAGTTAATTAATGAGCTATGATACTGTAAAAATGTTAAATATATCCTTGGAATATCCTTAACAATTTTTTTTTTGTCATAACATTGTGGGATGTCTTGTAATTTTCCTAATTTGTGTCATGTACATTTGACACGCAAATCGGTGATGTGGCATTGTGCGAAATGGAAACTGAAAAATGAAGTCGATTGGGCCCGTAATTTGGGGCATTTGCGTTAAATTCATTGCAAAGAATTTGAGAACCAAGGTAAAAAATAAAATTCCAAACAGTATTCTTAACATATATCGGGATATCTGCAGATAACTACTATGCATTTGGGTAAAGAGTAATTGTAGTTACATAATTAATTGGGCTAGATCTTTGCAGCTGAAACGAAATTGAAAGTGAATGTTATGTCATAATTTAGTGATTGAACTGGGTCACAAATCGACAATGAAACTGACAGAAATTGTTAATGATGTGCAACAAAACTAGTGCAACGAAATGCGTTGCGTCTCTTTGAAAAGAGGTTTTTGGAAAGTCATGGTATACTATTTTGTAAAACCGATCAATTTCACATTAATTAGTTTTAAATTAATTGGAAGATTTGCGAAACGGATATAACAAGAAATCACAATGACTCTACGGTTATAACAAGGTTTATTTAGTATTGACTGGTATTATTTGGTTATGAGTCGATAATCCCTTGAGAGAAATTCCGCGAATAACCACTAGAAAAACCACAAGAGATGAAATTTGATTGCATCATATAAGGAATGTTGGAAAAATTCGTTCCATCCCATAATTAGGAAGAAAGTGAAACAGACGACCATATTTGGGCAACATGCAATTATCAGAATCAAGAGAAGAGTATCCATGACCAAAACAGACTTTCGGTTGTAATAATAATATCCACTAAATCTCTAAATTACGAACGTTTTGTTTTATTGTATTGCACTTTCACAACAATTTATTAAAATTACAGGATTTATTCGAGTGTAGCTCAGAGCATGATGCGGTTTTCATAAAATTCAACTGTCTGGAATCCGATTATTTATTAAAATCCCTTTTTCGATTATCGCTTTTAATCCAATAAATGTGGTCATTCAAAATATTTACGAATGGTCGACTGAAGTAAGTAATAATAATTTTAAAAATTTTAATTCATTCATGGCTTATTTCACGCCTCATGGCACGCACAAGATGCTTTTAAAGCATCGTCTTTTAGATATCGATCAAATGGACAGAAAGAGGCTTCCGTGATTTGTGGCCACTTTCATTAAGTTAATTTGTTGGCCAAACCTCCTGCGGGCTATCTGACGGGAAGTTGCAACATCATGAAAAACCAAGAGAGGGTTTGTTGAAAATGTTTGCGTGCTTAAGGATTTATTTTGGTTATAGAAAAATGTAGAAGCTCAATTATACTTATCTCTTTGAGCTGTTAAATTATAGCTCATTTTCTCACACTAGACATCAGATATAACTAAGATACTTTTAAATTTTCAGAACTAATGTCATGTGATATTCTGTATTGTTAAGAAACAAATCAAACACCATAAGGCACGTATTTCATAACTCGGAAGTTATAGAAGTCCAAGTTCTCGCCGAGGTTACAGGATGAAGTGCATTGAAAGAGAAAGTGTTGCACCACCTCCGCACTCGTGATTACCGCCAGTCTATCATGAAGATGAAACTTCAAAAACCTGAAGCGACTTTTCTGAAACCTTTCCTACATTACATGGGTTGGTCATATTCGCTTTAATTTATAGTTTTATTACGAGATATTGCAGAGATTTCGTTTTTCTTCTGTAAACCACTAGCTTTCCTCGATGCTTCAATGACTTCTTCTTTCACAAGAAGATGCGCCGAGACTTGTGCACCTCAACGTCTGAATGTCCGCATATTTTTATTTTTTAAACTTTTTATCTCATGGCCTAACATCACCTCAGCAACATACCGGATGTTGTTACTTGAGGAAATTGCTGCTCTTACTCGTCATAGAAGTCGAACAATGGCCTCCAGTGGAGTGACTCTTCTGTGATCCCACGTTCAACTTGGATTCAGTTACGTGTTGTCCGCAAGGTCATATTTTAGAAATGGTCGAGTCGTCTGGTTGCCTTGTAACGACAGCCTTACATAACGCCCTGGAAACTGAGCATGAAATGAAGTTAGAGGAAGTGCTTATGCTTCCATTATTATTTGCCGGCAAAGATGATTACCCTATAATATATTACTATTTGCAAACGTAAGTTATATAACGCTCAATTACGAAGCACTCTCACCAAAAATTTAGTGGACCAGCTTCATAGAATGGAACCTCCTCTAAGAAGAAGTTTCGCCAGAATAACCTCATTTCAAAGATATCCATCTTGATCAAATGATATTTCCGGTAGATTGCAGTTTACTTGGAGAAATTAATATAAAACTCTTTTATGCATGGTTTAAGTGGTAATTTTGTATAAAAGATATTTAAGAAATCTTAATAAAAATCTTTTAATTAACACGCGCTTTCTAACATTCTCCGTAAAGTCAACATTTACGTAACATGCCTTGTGGAAATGAAAGTACCATCGTCTTGAGATGATATTCACCTCAAATCTCATCAAGTGACGTCTTGATACTCTTCTTGAATATTTGAATGATAAGCTGGAATTTTGATAGCATCCATAAAATTTGCGATTAAAGCCTCAAACTATCTCATTTTGTTTAATTTGCATCAGAGGAATTTCACTTACAGCACTGATGATTTCTGGTATACGCGTATCAGTTTCAAATCTAAAAAGACTATTTTAAAAGTGTATCTCCTTATTAATAATTTGCCATGGAAAACATTTACTTGTTGTATCAATAACCTGATTAATGAGTTTTATTGATATTTGTTTCGTGCGGAATCGATTTTTTGTTAGAGGAATGTCTTTTGATTTATAATAGGTATATAAGTACTATGGTTATTGATTTTTAGGTACTTGATCAATATACGTATTTCTAAGAAAGTCGTTGATTTCTATACTTATTGCAACGTTTCAAAGTTCAACAAAATTCTACATAATGTGAGGAGAAAGACTTCTCTTAACAGATTTATGTTGTTACAATTGTTCTTTATGGCTTTTAGGTGATAATATATCAGAATATATTTGAATAATAAGAAGTTACCTAACCGTATAATCGAGAAGATAATGTGCGGTAACATGAAGCTTGCAAACATTCAATGATGAATAGCTGTCCCTGACTACCTCGCTCCGTGTTTTAATAAAAGGAACCTCAAACAAAAAGTGTTTTTCTTAATCAAGCTAATAATTAAGCAGAAGTGACAGAAACAGAAGTTTTCTGTGAGTTTAAACGAGTTTTCTGTGTTTTCTTATCACAACTTTTAGATTACGAATAATTTGAGTTTTGGAAACAAAAGCGTGAATTTATTCAAATTGCTCAACGGTAAATTTTCAGTTTTCCCCCAAAAGGATTAAGTTTTTTTAGTTAGTTAGGACCCGCATCAGAATATAAATCTTCATTCAAAAGTTTTTGTTCGTCTTGTCATTCGTGGATGTTCTAAAAGCTATGCATATGACGGCGTTCTGAACTTGTCAAATAAAGAAAACTTGATAGACATTGAATTCAATATTCTTCCTAAAGGATACTTACCTTCATGTAGGCGCCAATGACAAACGTTTAGTTCTCAATTCCTTGTAGAATCATTTATAAAAAGGACATCAAACTGTACACTTATCTTATCACAAATACTGGTAAGATTTTAAAATTCATTTCACAAATCAAGTTCATGTTTATGTTACATTTCAAGCATAAATTATGCTCCAAACCTTGACTTGGATGTGTCCATCACGTTCATGAAGTTTTTCCTAAGTAGGTTTTATCGCAATAGACCTACAAAGCACATTGGGTCAGTTTGGACACAAATGTTTCGTTGGCTAATGCTCCAAGGCGCAATTGCACTTGAGCTACAAAGTTACACTTTTTCAATTGAAAATGGATCAAAATGTTAATTGAGTTAAAGTAAACTTTGTATCAAAACCATCCATCTTCTGGCAGCAATCTTAACTCATGAAGTATCTTGAAGTTTAAGAAAATTTACAAACTAACTTGACATAAACTTTGTGAAACCTTCAATGCTTTATATATCTACATAATTAACTTACGATCTGCAATAAACTAGTTGAATGGAAGTTATGAAAATGCAATTAACCAAGATTCAAATATTTTTTAGTGCAATACTATTGTTTACCATGGAAAAAAGTCACTTTAATTAGTTAGTTTATGTTTTGCGAAAACAATAACCGGCATACGTATAAATTCAGGTACAGATTTTGACTTCACATACTCTTTTGTGTCTGGCATCAAATGCTTATTTAAATTTTTTAATGTACTTGCAAATTGTAATTGCAACAATCCGAGACTGCCTATTTATGTTTGGGAATTAAAAGCGATTTGCCAATGAGTTAAGGTAGACGCATTCATGGAGCATTTGATTATATTATGCGCTTTTATTGTATATCCACAGTATGGAGTAACTCCCGATTGTATCTCGAAGAAGCTATCGTTTTCATTCAAAGCGAAATAGAAAAGCATTAAAAATAAATTGGCAAACTTCGGTTCATTGCACAAGCTGAAAAGGCCTGTATTGAGATTCAGTATACCCTGTGCTGTATAAAATAGCACATTATAGTATAGTGTATTGTAATCTAAATACAATAAAATATATAAGCGTCTTCTGGGGGTATGGGCTGCATGCTCTATTGTATAACTGGGCTTTGAGCCACTTCATGTTTTAGTATTCCTGTCGCGTGACTGCTTCCAGGCTTCATATATCTCCATTCGTAGCACTATTAATTATATTACAGTTTTCTACTTCACATTTTTTGAAAATTTTACCTATCAAACTGCCAGCTATGGGTATATGGAGTTTCTCCGGTTAGTTGCACTTAAGTGTTTACTTTATGAAACTCGCTTGGATGTTACGTAATTTTGAGCTGCAATTGCGCTATTAATCGACTGTTTGTTGAAGCCTCAATGAAATATTACGCGCAGCTTTACGCTCTGTTAAAGTATTTTACTTTTTGTAGAGAATACGATGCTTAATTGTTTTAATTTAATCAAGGTTACGTAGTCTGAGGCGCTTTGAATTGGGTTGAATTTTTTATATTAAAGCTTTCAAAATCATTCATTTTAGTTAAAGTGCTAACTTGGGAGGATTTATATAAAATGCAAATTACTGCCAATCAGTCTGAAGCACTTAGGTATATGTATATCCAACTTGACGTGCATTCAGTGAGATATTGACATCCTAAGGATAATATAATGTTCCCATGATAAACGACACTCTTGGGAATATTTGGTCCTGCTCTTGTTTCTCGTTTATCCTGCGCCAATGTCGCTCAGCATCTTCTGTACAATGACCTATATAAAAGAATTGTATCCTTATATTTGAAAAATTATTCACATTACTGTAAATATATACTTATGTTACGTGTGACGTGGAAGCTTTGTCCTTTCCAACTAAACTTTCAACAAAGGGCTACACTTATTTTTGTTAGAACTGTAAGAAGTTAAATATTCTATATTATTCTTGTGAAAAATTCAAACTTTTTCGCTCGATAACTTCAAACATCATTCAACAACATAATGTTTTGCTAACAAATTAGAAAGCATTTGAGTTTTTGAATCTTCCAAAAGTTAGCAAGAATACTGATAAAAATAATAACGAGGTACATGCTAAGTTGAAAAGCAAACATTTTCCTTATTGTTGGATTTTTGTTTGCTTATGAAAATTAGGATATTTCTATGGACGGGTATATGTGTATGAAAATAAAAGTGTATCGAATAAATGAGTGATTTTCTGCAGCAGTTTTAAGTGTGATGTTGCTTTGTAAATTAGTGCTTGTATCACATATTTATTATAAAATTTATTATATTCAAAAGCATGTGCTTACCACGTTATCGGAATACAAATTTTACTAGAACTATATATTTGCTTGGAACCTAATTCGACCTAAAAGTCCAAAATTTTGCTAAAATCTGTTACACAGCAACAAATTCAACTTCAGGCATGTACGCAACCCATTTCCTCTAATTAATCTTTAAAATACTTCCTCTACACACAGCCTTAATAAATATTTTTATATACGATATGATGATGTTATGAATAGATGGAATATGAAGATATTCGGTGTTTGATTTCATTCACGGTTTTTCAACTTTAAGGTGTACCAATATACAAAATTGGAAATTATACGAGTGTCCACTCTGTTTTGTATGCTGTTAAGGAATATCTTACAGTTTAGCTTCAAAAATGTTAAATAATCTCGTCAAATTTATTTAAAAGTAAGTTAGTGGGAAGGAAATGATAGGGTTGAAGTTATATTTGAATTCAAACTAAATTCATGTAAATGTGAAAATGTGAATGCATTTATGTACGAGTTATTTGCATATAAGAAGATTAAATTGATTGGTTATTGAAGAATATTCTAATGATTTAATCAAGATTATTCTAATTTACCTAAATCAAGTCCAAATGACATGCTTATATTAAATCATGGCAGTTACGTCAGCATGAGCATCTCATTCCAGTTCGATATCTGTTGAAATTATTTCCGACAAAACTACCAAAGTGTCGGATGGACACTTTAGGCATCTTAAAAACGAATGTTAGTTCGTCATTCATCTGACCGGATATTAGTAACACCAAAGTTTTGACTCATTGGGGTCAATAGAAAAAATCGAGCAGTCAGAGCCCAACGGCAAACGAGAAAAGGTCAGCAGCGTCTAGTGGACCCTAAGGGTCTTTTTGGGATTTCCACATTATGAAGTCTTTGTGTGTTTGGTTCAACACACTTTGGTTAATAACGTTGATCCGGATATTTCGACAAGCCGTGACAGGTTAATAATTTTTTCAGAAATGATGAGCGTTATGTTTCAACACCTGCGTCTGCAAAGTGCCTATTCAATGTGCAGGCTTTCAAATCCATTCGCCGAAAAGAAGACATGACGTTCCTTTTGTTTGCGTCATTCCGGCTCCACAGAATCCATTTCATAGAAGCAAAATTTACGATGTGAAAGTCATTCGAAAAGTTCCAGTAGCACCTAATTATGATTGCGTCATTAGAAATGCATAAAATTTGTGCAATTTTAATCATTACTTTCGGTGTTTGATGGCATTTCCTTCCTCTTATTGTTGCTTGGAGTCCAATCAACGATGCAATTCATGGTAACTCGTGGTGGATCGCTTGATTTTCTTTATATAACAATCACTCTTTCTCCAAGGGAACGTTTTATCTCAAGTCATTCATTAGAGCTTCAATTATCCGAATAGGAAGTGATGACTACGTGCCGTCATCACAGACGCCTCTATTTGGTGGCAAATATTGACTGTCTCTATGAGCTCCTGTCGTGGTATCATGAATCATAATTTCTAAAAATCAATTCGTTTGTCGTCTTCGGTTAGAGTAAGGACAGGACGTGTCTATGTGAGTTTAGAGGAGATTTTGTTAATAGTTTCACTCTAATAGCTTTTAGACTGCATTTAAGATTGTGCTTCTTTCATGATATTGTTTATTTGGATAATGGAAACTCATTTAAAATACATGAGAAAGACATTCTTGAAACCTTCAATTAATATCTACAATATGCGTTTATCCTTTCTCAAATAATTTCACATCACTCTATATCGTCTTCATGAAGCAACCATTCTTGAATTTTGGAACTTCTTGGTTGATATGAGACGTAGATGGAGCCTTTCTATGCACAAGTGTTGATTAATTATGTCTTATTTGTTAATCAATTACTTCATAGAAATTACAAACAAACACAAGTGGTGTTTTAGTTATTTGCTAATTGGCCATTCAAACATATCTAAGTGATTCAAATTGAAGTGTATGTTTAACTGACAACAAGTAAATGGAAGTTTCGTGCTAGTACCTTCGAGAACAATTTGCTGAAAGCATCTCACCTCACTTATTAACAGTATTGACGTAATTCTTAAATTTCTTAATGAAAATGTTTTAGAACTCAACTAATTCTTTGGTTTTTTCTAACACCGAGGTTCATGGTTTTTCATTTGATTTGAAGTTCATGGAAAAGACAAACGACTGGCGTGATAAGTGGTGTAAAATTGCTATTGTTGCAAACAATATTATTTTAAATTCTTTGTGAAATATGAATTCCTTTCCGCTAGGTGAATGAACTTACTTATTCACTTGATTATACCCAATAAACAAACGTTGTCATTGTAACGAAAAATTTTATGGTACATTGAATGTTTAACTAACAATTTCATTTTACCTTCTCCTATAATGTGGTTATTTTATTACATCATAACAAGTAGATATTAAAACACTTTATATTTCACGGCTAAAAGTCGAGGCAATTATCGTTTCATTTCGAAATTCCTGTATTAGTGATATGATAAACAATACATGACTGTCTGTCACAATTCAGCCTGCGGATGGTAAATTGTCATAATTGTCCTCTTTCTGGTTATCTGCAGTTTATAAAATTATGTAGTTATACTATTTTTTTAATGTCCTACCTGAGATAAATGGGAGAGGAAATCATTAGTTACATAACACAAACCTCTCCGTTGTTGAAATATCCACTTTCGATAATTTATTATTGATTTCTGATTATCAAATACAAAAACATGTGAACAGTAATAACCAACAATCACTCAAATTGCATTAGTTTTTTCTTTTGCACATGCAATCCGACCCAAGACATGATGACGAAAGCTGGGTCATCGACTGCCAATGACCAAGAGACTTCCAAAAACAATGAAAGATTGTAATCGAAAGTGATTTTTCTGTGAATTTTCGGCAAAACCCCTTCACACAACATCAAAACTCTAACCGATTTTCTAAGAAATATAGTTATGTTTGGTTGAGAGAGAGAGAGTGTTAAGAAAGTTCTTCAACTGAACTGGAACTACACCGAAAATTACAACACAGTTATCAGATTGTATTGAAACTTCCGAAAGTCTCAAACATTTGTGTAGAATATATTCTAACCTTAAACTGTAATTGACAGATCCATCGATTGGCAGCTTCCTTGGAATCATTCTTCTACATGATTACGGTTTCAATATCCTTAAATGGACAGTTGTCAGTTCCAAATATCCTCGCCATTCTTGTTGTGTCATTCTATGACAAATTTTTCCAATGAAAGTGCTTTCTTGTGGAAATAATACATCCATCATATAAAAAGCTATCAAAAATTAACTATGTGTTATATTTATGAAATTGTGATTGACCTTTGATCCAATGAGATTTCTTCACCGAAATATTAACGTTAAACATATCAAAGGTCAAAAACCAAACGTCTGCGTCATTGATTGACACTTCGATTGGGAAAATCCAATAACGTTCAGAAAAAACTCGTATAAATAAACGTGATGCAGAAAAATGTCAATAAACCGAATAATTCCACAAATCACTTCAGAAATTGTTGTCTCCCACAGTAATTGTTCAACCTGCTCATGAATAATTTATTAGAATCCGGTTCGTCATGCCTCTGGTGTATATTACGAGAAATATGACTTTTAGTCAAGATGTTCCTAAGGAGGAGTTCGCCTGAAGACCCTGAAGCACTTACTCGTAATTGCTATTTGTTCTTGAGCTCGCGGCCTTAACTGAGAAATCTGAATTTCCAAAAGACGTCATTAAATGTCAAAAAAACTTACTTACTATGATAACAAAGACTTGCAAGTTAAGCTCGATTCCAGGTGACGTTAAAATATTATTTACAAAATTAAACAGCGGAAATTACAAGTGCAGCGAAAAAAATTATTCATGGTCTGCTAAAATGGTGATTTTGCAAAAGTCAAAAAAATTCTTCTCAAGGACGTAACAGAGCCATGGGAAGACACTGGCCCAAGTTTACCTACAAACAAATCTCTTGCAGCCATGCATCTCCATGTACTTGCAGTTTCAATATATGGAGACGAAGAAAACTCTCGAGATACTTGACACCTTCATCAGGTGCTTGTTTTCTTGTTGAGATATAAATTGCACTGCAACGAATTGCATATATAAGCAAATACACTCCTGTGCCAAAGATCATGAGCGTTCAAATGCATAAGCAAACAGCAATAAATAATTTCATTTGTGTTTCAAGTACATCAACTTATATAGCACCTGTACACAAGCTGGTTAGCCTTCTGATTTAAGATGCAACTAAACCTCCATCCATCGTCATTCGTCTTTTGGCAAAAAGATAATACAAAAAAGTATTTTTTCGTGTTGGATCAGGTGCACCGCAAATTAGTTTATCAGGATAATAAGACTTTATTAGAGTAATCTTGAAGATAAGCCAAGATCTCATGTTGCCAGACAAAATAGCAAAGCTGGAAGGTGAAAATTTGAACAACTTTTGTTTTTCATACAATGTATCCTTTTGTAGAATCTGTTGAAAGTCCTTCTCCTCTCATTTCAAAATCGTAAAGAGTTACAGACAGAGTATATTCAGCTGACATTGTTAGAACATCCCTGAAAGAGACAAGAGTCATATTGAGTTCCACGTACACCAAACAATTTCAATTGGATTAACCAAATAACACTTCATACAGGGTCACTCCCAAATTGTTAGCCTCCAGTTTCAAAAGGTATGTGCGACAATAAAACGTAACCAGCGAAAATCGCTTAAACGCAAAATTGTCAGTTATGCAATACAATGAAGTAAAAACCTGACCAAGTGCATATAAACTCAACAAAGTACAGGTGAAAAATAAGGTGGGAGTCTCAAGGTGTTGGGCTTTCTATTCATGAAAAAAATTGTAAACCGATTTCCCTTGGAAAAATTATTTTACCAAAATTCCCCATTTCGAAAGATATTACCACTTCTCAAAGGTTCATGGAAATTTTTTCGAAATCAATGATCGAAAATCTAAAAAATTCCGAATTCAACGAATATTTTTTTATATCACTTTATTTTATTTTTTTGAGTTGATAGCACACTTTCCTAAAGCAGGAAAAGAGCTTCTGCAAAGAAAAATTCCAAAAGAATTCGTAACATCTTTTCCATGGAATGGGCAGTGGAGAAATTTATTTCACATGATATCTAGGTGAGCAAGTGTTAAAACCGAGGAATGCAGATTACAGGTCAGACATTAACACAAATTAGTTACATTTTTATGTTGTGTTGTTGTTTCTGCTGGCTTATATATCCATCCAAAGTGTTGAGCATTTCTTCAAAGCCGAATGTAAGAAGAAAGAAAGAAAGAAAGACTGAAAGAAAGTATGGTTGAAGTAAGTGTCTGGTATAGGTAAAACGAAGTGCGAGGTAGAATGAAGAGAGAACTAGCGAAAAATTTAGTGATACTGTGAATGACAACGTTTTCTATAGACTCAAGTTGAGTTTCTTGAGCTTATTGAGTCAAACCGAAACCGCTGCTCTAGTGAAAGCTGGAACGATGTTAATGTGTTAACCTCATACAAACCGCGCGCAATGGAATAACCTCTCGTCGACGGTTAGTGTTGCGCGCGCATAAAGTAAGACCTGAGCGCACTGCATAAACCTCAAAACTGATTTCTTCGATATTGAGGTGAAGAGGCAATACATGGCCACATTGAGCCAGTCGTGATTTGTACTGTGTGAGATGATATAGTGTAGTAAGTAAGCAGCCCAACTCAATGGACAATCGTCTACATTTACAAAGTTAACCATCTGCTGAGATTTTACAGACTAACTAAGTGAAGTAGTTGTAACACGTTCGTGGCTTTAGACGGTTTGGATATCATAACGACGTGACAAGTGACATTGCATTGCATTTGACTAACGTACTTGCATTGAATGAAATCGATCCGATTAAATAAAGTTTTTTTGTATTTATTTTTGCATTTGTTATTGTTTTAAATGAGACGAAATTAGGAAACCGAAAAACCTAAAATAAAACACAACAAGAAATTAGAAAGCTAATTAGATAATCACATACTCGTACATGTTAACTGATAACAACATAACATCGATTTCAAGTATTCAAGAAGAAGACTATACAGAAATCAACTATACAAGAAGCTGTGGAATAAAAGATATTTGAAAATTAACGAATATAAAACGAAATTATCGAATCTTTTGGCTAATCAGAAACCCAACAGTGTTTATGACTGTAATTATATATAATATAGTGTTTATAAAAAGTTACAATATAAAAATATAATAATGCAATTAGAAACAGAAATTGGTGGAAAAATTGAAAAACAGTTGACGACGTTGCAAGATTTCTATAATGGCACGAAAATATTTATCACTGGTGGAACTGGGTTTCTGGGTAAAATATTATTGAGTAAATTATTTACATCATGTCCGGGTATAGAGAATATATATTTGTTAATACGTAATAAAAAGGGTAAAGATGTACATTCGCGAGTTGAAGAAATCTTCGATGATCCAATATTCAAAGCAATGAAGGAAGTTGTACCAAAATTTCGTCATCGTATTCAAGGTATACCTGGTGATTGCATGATATCTGGCCTGGGTTTGAATCCATCAGATCGTAAAATGTTAATTGAAAATGTCAATATTGTGTTTCATATGGCGGCCACAGTGCGTTTTGATGAGAAATTAAAAGTAGCAATGCAAATAAATGTACGAGCATGCCAAGATGTAATGCAAATATGTAGTGAAATGCTTCATTTAAAATGTGCTATACATGTATCAACAGCTTATACGCAATGTCCGTTACGTAAAATTGACGAAAAATTTTATCCGTCACCGATCGATTCTAGTGATATGTTGCTTTTAACTGAATATGCTCCAGAAAAGTTACTTGAAAGTATCACACCAATCCTGTTAGACAAGTGGCCAAATACATATACTTTCACAAAAGCAATTGCTGAAGATGTTATATATAAACATGGAAAAACTTTACCAGTTGGTATGTTCCGTCCCGGAATTGTTATATCAACGTATAGTGACCCAGTTTGTGGATGGATTGATAATTTCTATGGACCGACAGGAGCTATAGCCGGTGCTGGTATTGGAGTTATACGAACATTAAGATGTGATCCATCAGCTGTAGCTAATATGGTACCAGTTGATTTATGTGTTAACAGTATAATTGCAACTGGATGGGATGTAGCACAACGTTATGATAATCGAACAAAAGGTCATCATGATATCCCGGTATATAACTTTTGTACAGCACGAACAAATCAACTGACATGGGGTGATTTTACAACGAAAACAACAAAATATGGTCTCATGTATCCAACAATTAAAGCAATCTGGTACCTTTGCTATTCAAATAACCCAAATAAATTCATTCATCTCATATCAGTATTATTTCTACACTACATACCGGCTATAATATTCGACGCATTATCATTATGCCTTGGAAGAAAACCAAGACTTCTTAATACATATAAGAAAATTCATCGTTTTATGAATGTCATTGAATACTTCTCAATGAGACAATGGGAATACACGACTCATAATGTCCGGAATCTTTGGGAGAGGCTATCAGATCAAGACAAGGAAATCTTCTTCTTTGATATGAGCCAGTTGGATTGGGATCTTTTCTTACAGCACTATTTTCGTGGAATACGACAATATCTGCTTAACGATCCACTTGAAACTATACCTGAGGCTTTAGTGAAGTGGAATCGTCTATATTGGATCCATCAGTCTATTAAAGTATTCATTGCTGCCATACTCTTAAAACTGTTTTGGTCGTTAATATTATTGTTATTCTATTCAAATTAATTTAAGACAAATTTATATATTCTCTGTTATATACTACGTTAGGTAATTAAGAATACTAAAATTAAATTTATTTGCAAAATAAAAAATCAAAAGAAAACTGATATAATGAAACAAATATTAAAACAATTTTTTTGTTTATTTGTTACATGTATTACAATCTAGGGTTACTATATAATATTATCTATAGTACGGTCAATAAATGTTTATATATTTATACCAACAAAAAAAAAGAAAATTTTTCTTGTTAAATAATAATTTTCACTCTATGCGACAACAAAATTCATTTAAAACTCTATTACACAACATAAAACCGCCTGGTTTTGTTTGTAATATCACTTCAGTTAGTAGAAATAACATACCTGCTGTGTGCTTGTATTAAATTTTGCATTTTCTTTTTAGGATAAATTACCAACATTCAAATACAAATGTATGTTTTATATACTATGCATGAGATACATTTTCTTTATGCTATCTATTGATCCATATAAATGAGGAGAAATTTTTTCACAGCTTAGAAAAGCTTCATAAACTCAAAAAACGCACACCGTTAAAGGTAATTTTTATATAGATATATGTTTTCTTATTTAATATAAAATTAAATTTTTTACGCCACAGTTGAATAAACAGCGACATGTTACTTGACTTGGTCACTTTGCTTCGGTTTACTTGTTAATGCAGCATTAATTGCTGTTACAACAAAAATTATGTAAACTTAGCTATAGTGTTAAAAAGAAGTGGAGGTTAGGCCTTTTTGCAAAGTTGTCATATCACATTGGAGGAATGTTTGTATTCATAATACAAATGTTATGCAATATGAACTGGTAAACATTACTCAAGTACATACTGACTTCAATATTACCGACACACGTTCGTAATTTACTGTGACAATGAAATCTCAATCCACCTTTGGATAGTAAGCATTTCGTGCAGTTTGTTGTATTTCAAACATTTTTCTGTTTATAAACGTCTCATTCACAGCATTCGGTTCATTAAATAGTAAAATGTCTTTCTCAAATCTCACCGTTTAAAAATTTACTTCCGGGAAAGCATAATTTATTCATATGTATATCATAAAGAGCTTGATTTTTCTATATTAGTTGCCAGGTTGTAATTTATTGACGTGAGTAAACCTTTCATAGCATTTTCTTGGAATTTTATTTCATAACAATTTCACGGACAAATAACACTCTTTCAGGCTGCATCGTTTTGAGACATTTTTGCGTCATTAACATGTCACGGTTCCATATAAATTCAAAATTTACTTAAACCTCCTATGTATTGATGGATGTCATGATGACGTGAATGATCCTTTCTTCTTTGCCTATGAAATCGATTTTCATGTCATCTTCGATTAGTGGGTATATCTACTCCTTCAAATAAAAACTCTATTACAAAAATAATAAATAATTTTACAATCAGACTTTTATGAAATGATTCAAACGCACATTAGCAAATATGTAGTATTAATCAGATAAAATCTTCCAAATAAAAAGCCAAATTATTCAATTGGTATACAGGTTACAGGTTACGCTCTTGCAGTTATTGAAGCAAATATTGAATTTGAGTTGTCATCAAAACGTTAATCCATTAACTTACACAAGTTCAAGTTCATATACATTAAGTATATCAACATGAATAATCATATTACAATTTTCCTAATTTGTCAACTTTGAATATATGTACGTACAGTATCGCACCATACATGTATGAAGTTAATATCTTGATAACCTTCCACAACAATTCAAAAATTTATTCATCTAATCGCATTATGACGCGATAATTATTTATAAACCTTATTAATTGAATATCACTGTCTAATAAATTAAATGCATTTATTCATCGTGAATCGAACGTGATAACTTTTTCATTAATGTAAAATTGCAAGAAAGTTACATTGGCACGTGACTAAGATATATTTATTGTATTGAGAAAAAGGTTGTAACACTTTACGTTTAACCTAATTGAAATAAAATCATTGTTTTAATATTTCTCTATTCAGCATAAACATTATGACGTGACACCTGGCACTGCGTCATGACATTGCCAAGACACACCTCACAATAAACACTAATGACTGATCTTATAAGTATTTGATTGAGATTATCTCTACTAATATTGTTATAATAGTGCAGGGAGTACAACTTATGAGATAATTTTTGGTCATGGAAAAAATTATATAACCTGCTGATTTTAAGATAGAAGGTCCTAGATGTCAAGTCATGTAAGTAAAAATTTGTATATGACCATACCAGCTAGCTAACATGAAGTACAGAAATATTACTTAAGTACTAGAGAAAGTTTGAGGTGAATAAGTCATTTGTTATGCTCGGTAGGTGAAAATACTGACGAACAGTTTTCTAAGATGACCCCTGGCATGATAACAAGTTGATTCCCACCTGCAAAAGTACGTGCTGTTGGTTTTCGTCATACTTAATTTTCATGGGAACTTGAGATCACAATCAGTTAACCATCAAAATATGTAATTCCCAGCGATAAATGAAGGAAAATCATCTAAATCACTTCATCTGCTCGAAATCCCATAGAAAGTGTTTATCTACTTATAAGATTTAACAATTTACTCAACATAGAATTGTCTTGTCATCTCCTGTAGTATTGGGTAATCTATGACATAACTCAAGGAATGAGCAATTGTACAATTTCATTCGCTCATGTAGTACATTTGATCTTTGGCGTGGAACTCTTGGAGACATTTTTGGGGCTTGGCCCGTTCATCAGAAACTGCTTCTTGGGATCCCAGGGGCGGGATTATGTCTTATAAATTATTTTCATTTGGTATTAACAAGTTGTTTATCTATGTCGTCTCGAATGTCTTTTGTTTGAAGCACATTATGTTCCTTCGGTGGTATCATGTTGAAATTCCTTCAATTGGAGACAACTCAACATGACAATTCAATTGAAAATTTACTTGTAAATGTAAAGTGTTTCAGGGAAAAGTTATTTCCCATATTTTGACACATTGCAGCGTTTGTATTTTAGAGATATATCATGTTATCAGATATTAAAGAGATACATATTTGTTTCAAATGAAAGGAACATTAGCCTGATGACCAAAAATTGCGAAAGAAAACACATTTGGAGTCACATTCAATTTGTCATTCATAAAACTTTTGACTTTTGGATAAATAATTTGAAAAAATCAATTTTGGCAACCACAAAAAACTCAGGAACTTTAATGGAAAGCCAAAGACTGTGTATATTACCCAACTGCTGTATAAATTGATTGATAGATTTTTATTGAGATTTATTATATGTGGCAAATATAAACTCCCGCCGTCCTACCTAGGCTAAGGAAGAAGAACGTTGAATATTTGTTGAATTCACATACATTTTGGAGCACTTAAAGCCGACTTTTAAAATATCATGAAAAATTTGTTCGAATTCAAATCGTTAGATATCGATATTCAAGTGAAATTCGCTTTTATCCACTTTGTCGACACTTTTCCATTGCTGTTGAGATATGTTAATGGCTGTTTCAAGTCGTCTGTGTAGTCAAATTTATCCAGGTGGAGTCACGTTCATGAAATACCATCCTGGCCTTAGGCATTGCTTGTACTTAACACGTACCATCCACTTTATTTGCAAATTTACCCAATACCGGCTGGTGGTGACAGTCTTCGAGCTAGGAAGGAAACGGGTTACCGAGCAGGCGGCTTGATAGCTTCGCAAAACCAACTAGGAAACTTTACATTTTATCCATCAGTGCTTCGTGTTTTTCCAGATTCGTGTTTATGCAGACGACAAAAGCCTAGTTCCATACACAGTTTAGTGTTTTGTAAATGTGGCACTTCTTGAAGAAGGTTCTTTCTGCTTTTAACACCATAGGATGAAATTCACAACAGAGAACCTTCCTTGTCACCTGTTCATTCATAGGACGTTATGGAACGTCAATAGCTTCACCCATCAAATAATTGCGGATATGAGGAAATAAATATATAAAACATGCTTAGAATTTAAATGTGGTCTCAACAAGGAGCTGTTTCCAAACATGCCCAAGACACTCTTCTTCGTACGAACAATTTCGTATGCATCCGGCATAGATCAAATTATTCCAAAAATATCGGTACATGGAGTCTTGATTTGTTGACGTTGGATTTGAATTCGTTGTTGACTTTGAATTCGAATTTTTCGGCTAACGACATGTTGTGCCTAGAGATTGACGGCATTCTCATTGAACGTTTCCAATTCTATACCGAACAATATCCCAGCAATCATAGTGTCTCCAAATCCAATAATATTGAATTGAATTACAAATTACTTTTCCGTACTTTGCTTTATTTGATAGTGTTATATTCTATTATATCCAATTAAAACTGGAAATGAAAGTTCAGTATACATTCATCAAAATTTTAAATTTGTATCAAAAACCTAATCATTTCTGTATCGCATTTGGATGTGGCGTGAAAAATCCCCAAATATACTTTTCGATTTCGGTTTGTTGTGTGTGAAACGCTTTTCAAGATAATTTATCAATTAATTTATCTTAATTTGATAGACTTCTGTGAAAAACGAGAAAATAAACAATCTTTTAGAGATTTCAATCTCATGAAATGTCCGAAACAGTCTTGGAACTTTTCCACCGTCAAAATGTGGATTGTTAGTACCTCGGGCCTTTCTTTTCCAGATGATACATATAATATATATATTTAGAAATGGATTTTCTAACAACGTAGAAAGACGTGAAAGATAAAACTCATTACAGAGTACTACACAGGTAGGATAAATGTAATTTAATAGGTATGTATGTACACATAATTTATATCCAAATAACAAATATCAACAGACTAGAGGCTTGTGTCATATGTTATTGATGTCCTGTACAAATTTTGGACGTTTTTGGAAGAAATTCTTTTTGCTATGAGCGATGTGGTGTCAAATGATTTCCATATTTCATGGAACTTTGGCTTTTGTTAAAGATATTCTTTTGTCAAAAGTGACTGTTTCCCACAGGTAGTTTCTCGAATTTATGACAAACTCATCTTTGAAAGAGAAAGTTATTGTTGTAATTATTTCACAAAAGGCTCAAAGCATCAAACAAATTATTTAAAAATTAACTTCTACAATTTTTGCATGTGGCAACTAAGTTATGTTCCTTAAGGCGTTATGTGTGTGGTCACTAAAGTGAAGAAAACTGTTAGATAAAAAGCTTTCAACTTTGAAAACATCGGAGCTATGGGTTCATCCCACGCACTTGTCTGATTTCTGCCACTTTTTTCCCAATAACTAAACCGCTTTACTCGGTAATTGAAGGTTTTATAGCTAATAACTCGAAAGACTACGTTCAGTAAACAAAACCGAATACTCGTGTCAGTTAATTTGTTGACACGTTCGTAAATCTTGAAACTTTTGGAATATTTTGAAGATTTCTTGTTGAAGTGTTTTGAAATTTGCTTGAATTTCTGTCAATAGTTCTGGGAGAAGAAGTTCAAGTTTACTTGACACTACTCAAAATTGTCAATACAGACACATTCTCCCCAATTACCTCGAAAGTACTGAGAAAACACGTTTTTCCCATTACGAGCAAACCTTACTTCCGATCAACAGTTTTCTAGTGTTATCGTCAAGTATCTTCAAGTATGACATGTTGATATAGAAACCTAACACAAGAAGGAAATGGTGAATTTCTTGAAATTTTCCAAACGCGACTGAACAAAATTTGCTGATTTCTGTATTTGGAACAGTTAGTTCTCTTTGTTCTTGAGTTTTAGCAAGTTGAAGGTAATACGAAAACTAATCAACATGATTCATTTCCTACCGAAAAAGCGTCATAGATTTACGTAAATACAATTTTAATTGCTCTTTATCGAAATGTTGCTAGACCGTCAATAATTCGGTCTGGTAATGAATTTTATTGAGCAAATTTGATTTGTCCACTTCATGAATAAATCAATTCAAGGAAAAAGCTACACGTTATGATTCAAATTAATTTTAGGCACATGAACGATAGCAGGAAGCTTTAAAGAAGCAATTCGTTTTATTAGATCAGTTTCTGTTTATGGAATAAACAAAGGAGAACATATCCTCAATAATACAGGATTATCTCATTGTGAACAATGCTTGAAAGTGCATTGAGCTATAAAGAGAATCATTTTGTACTGGAAATGTGTTTGTACTGTGATTCAACCCCTAGAGGTACCATTGTTTGGCGAATGAACTTTTACCTCGGGCAATTAACATGCTCTATTAACAAGTTTAACCAGTCTTGTATATACCCTACGACCAGTAATCAAAAGTTGGAAATATGAAGTACGTCCTTCACAAGTACGTTAATTTTCTTAATTTTTGAGCACATTTTAAACAGTGTTCCCTTATACAGTTTATCGCATTACTGTAAAATTCCTTGTAAAAACTCCAAAGATAATTCACTTGCCTTAAACCGCACCTAAGTGTCAAGTAATTTTACAAAAGACACAGATTGAAATCATGTAACAGCAAACCAAAACCAAAAGAAAACCGCCATTTGTATCACTTAAACTCCATCAACATCACCTCCCATATCCAGTTTGCAAATGTAGGCCATATTCAGGGCTATGATCTCTTTCAAGTATTACTAGATTACCTTGATCTTGAAGTGCGTGGTATTGACGTAACTTATTTCCATTGTGATAAGGCTTCAATATGTGACATACACCATACAGTTAACATGTAATGTGTCACTTACTTTTGCTGCAATATTTTTAATGCTGCACCCACATCGGACAGAAGACATTGACGTCCAGTTAAAAAATACTTTTAGTGTTTAAACCAAACGTTTTCGTTATAAATCTTCTTTAACATCTTATAAAAGTCTGTTGTAGAACAGATTTTGATGTAAGGAATATAATGAACTTGTACGACTGTTCATGATGCTCATAAAATTATGAGGTTATTTTAAACATATTGAAATACATTCAACAACAATAACGAAGAGCCGTTACTCACAAACAATGCGCTATATACATGTGAAGAAAACCGCTAAAAACTCTATACCATAAGGATATTATTTGCCTTTATCAAACGTTATTCATACATTCACACGTGGAACGAGCATCAGTTTCACTTGTGAATAGAATCACATCATGTTGATCTGTGATGTGATATACATAACATGTTCCGGGATGATGTGAATAGAAATGAAATATTTTGCATATAAATAAAAATGAATATCAATCAAATGTTTAAATTTGGCAAAACTAAAACGAAATGTCCGTCTTACTGAAGACATGCAAATATCTTGAGAAAAGGGTTTACTATAAAAATTTAAATATGATTTTGTGTGACTTCATGATATCCTAACGTATGCAAATATAATTCCGGAAAATATTTTGTGTACATGAAGTTCTGATTTTCAAAATATATTTGAGACAATAAACAAAATCCAAAAGATAATAATAACAGGATGCGATTGATTGAAAGCTTAATGTAAATCTTCTAAGTTGAAAGTCTTCATTTCCTGGAAGTTTCTATAAAAGTAAATAAATATAATATTTTCCATTAAAATGTTTATGTAAATCAGCTGGAATTGATTCCGAGGGCTTCAAGTAAAGAATCATGAATAATTTTGCATTTCAATTCAAATAGGATTAAGATTAATTTGAATGAAGTTTACAAAATGTTAGCATAACTCTCTCAGTTATTCACAAGATTATCAAAAGTGTTTTGCACCTTCAAATTGAAAGGGTAAGTGAGTTTAATACCGTTTAACAGAGCAATTAGCATCTCAATAAAGTTTCCTTAACTACTTCCATTCTCTTGAACTTTTCTGTAACACGTGAAACATGTACATGTTTCCAAAAATGTTGTTATATTTTTTTGGAAATTAAACTTTTGTTGAGAAAAATAGTGTTTATGTTGAGTAACTAACTAAATACAATTAACTAAGCGCGTATAAAAAGGTTAGTTAATGCGCATCATCTTGCTGTAACTGAGGTATTAAAAAATATCTTAAGAAAAAAAACTTTAAGATGCAGAGATTTTTATCTTATTTGAAGTATACAATGTACTTACTAGGTAATACGACTTCATGTTCGGGTGTTAAGTAACAATCGTTTCGATAGAAATCAAAGAAAGCGGTCAAGAAAACTATTCGTTTCCACTACAAGAAAATTACGTACGAGTGAATTCTCCTTTCACTTGCAAACCTTTTTCGCAAAAATCATTTCTTACGTTGATCTTAGACTTGCCCAAAACTTCATTATTACACAATTTGTCTTTTTAATTTGATTCGTTTTAACACAATCATCTTTCAGAAAGCATGACCATATGATTTCAAACGTCGACTCAATCCATATGAAATTTATTGCTTCTTTCATGATAAATGTCTGGAAAAGGATATCCACAGGTCAAACGTTTCTTTTTATATTTTTCTCTATATAGCTATTAGAGTTGATGTGATGTGGAGTGTAGTAAAGGGCTATTTGTTTGAAAGCGGTATTTGCCAACACACAACTAGTTCGAATTTTTAAGGACAAGATTCATGTTGACACAGACAGTGAAATATAACACTTGAGGGTTTTATATTAGTTCAAACCTTTATTGTGCCTATTATTCCAATATCTTCTGGAAACTCTAATCATTATAATAGGTATACTGTATGGGGATTTAACTAATAGCACATATCTTGTAAAATATAATCTATTATTACATAGTAAGCGTTGAACATAATTAGAGGCTTGAGTGCATCTTTGCTTCTTCAATTCTGTAATTCAAGTATCATAGTTATTCCGTACAATTAACATCAACGGATTAATAAATACGTACTACGTTTATTCCTGGACTTTTGTTTGTATTCAAGTGCAGCGATTTATGAAATCGCACGGCATTGAACTTCAACTATAGAATCAAATTACAAAGCATTCTTTGAAGATTACAAATTATTATCTTAGGAAACATGATAGTTATTGTGGTTTAGGGGAGAATGGGGTAATGGGAGCTAGCAGGTAATGGGATCCACTACAATATAACACAGCCGGCAACCTGAATTGTTATTCTATAACACATTATGCCATATGGATCACAGTTTTCAACATTAGCATTCAGAGTTTATAATCTCTTTAAACTGGTGGTTATCATCAAATAACCCAAGTCTGAATGCCATCAAATGATACTGGTTAGCTATAGAGAACATTTGTGGCATTGATTCCTTAAACTTTCACATATATATATTTGGTTACAATTTAATAGCGCTACATAGTTGGAAAGGATAACGAAAATGTCATTTTAAAACCTCATTTGAAAATCACATAGACTTAACTTGTTAATGCAAACCGCTTTGAATTTGTGGCAAGTAAAAGGCGTCAGAGCCTCGGGAATTTAGGAAACTAGGCGTTTAATCATTGACATTAATTGATTGTAATTAATTAAAATGCCAATTCCATCTGCAGGAGGAGTTGAAAAATTTTAAGTAAAAAATTTAATTTTTGTGGTTATGACTTGAGCAAGTAAGCAAGGTCAGAAGACCCCATGTTGACCCGACAGACTAATTTTTTGGGATTTTTTTTGTTTCAAATTTTCATTAAAAAAATAAATCGAGAAAACGAAAGAAGATACCAAACAATAAAAAGTAATAATTTTCTTAAGTAAAATTCAGTGTTTCAGTTCAACAAACTTCAATCATCTTCTGCAATGAAGCTCCACGATGAAGATGAAGATGAAATGAAGATAATGAAAATATTTGGAAAGGATTATGCAAGGAATTGGATGTGGTCTGTGTAGAAACTATTCATTAACTTAATTCCCTAACTAACCTATGGGCAGTTATACCTTTCTGTATATAGCAACAGTGAATGCCAGAGTGCACTTAGAGTAAAAGTGATTGGATAAAGTAAGAAAAAAATTACGACCATCTAAAATGTCAAGTTTCTATGTACGTTGGGGGATATTTGATTTCATATAAATTGAAGCCATTTCCCAAAAACCATCAGTCAAAGATTCAACTTAGTCTCACAGAGAGATCTTCAGTGTCTTCTATAAAGTATCGTTTTGGCGATTGTTTAAGGAAATTTAAGTTTTGTGGATTCTACTAGAGATGAGAGCTTTTGTTGTATTATCGTGTTTGGCTATAGCCGCAGCCAGACCAGAAGCAGGATATTCTTATAATCGTCCATCTGGTGGTGGTGGACATGGTGGACAAGGTGGTGCCGGTGGAATTGGCGGAGGTCTTGGTGGTGGTCTTGGTGGAGGGCATGGTGGAGGCCTTGGCGGTGGACTTGGTGGAGGACTTGGTGGAGGGCTAGGTGGAGGACTTGGTGGAGGACTTGGTGGTGGATTAGGCGGAGGTGCCGGTGGATTCGGAGGTGTGTGTTGTGCAATTGAATTAGAATTGAGAAAAGTGATAGTTCGGTTCATGAAGATGAAGATGAAGATGAAGTTGAAGATGATGAAAAGCACATCGAATTGATGGAAAATTTAAATTGAAAAGTGATGTAATGACAATGAGAGAATGGATTAATAATTGTGCTAAAGTGATCAATCAACTTGCATCTTAGATTCATGGATTTCTTACGTAATTTGACGTGAAATCGGCAAAAATTAGATCTTGTTCAATAACAAATGCTTTATTGATTTGGTTTTGCAATATTTTACACGATCATTAAGGAATATTATTGTTTTTTAGGATCTGGAGTTGGTGGTGGACTTGGAGGTGCTGGTTTGGGAGGTGGACTCGGTGGAGGTCTTGGTGGTGGAGTTGGTGGTGGTGCTGGGTTCGGTGGTGGTGCTGGATTCGGTGGTGGTGCTGGATTCGGTGGTGGTGCAGGATTTGGTGGTGGCGTTGCTGGTGGAGCTGGCGGAGTTGCTGTTCACAAACATGTTTACGTACATGTTGCACCAAATGATCAAGAAGAAGTTCGCGCTCCTCGTGTAATTGGAGCTGGACAAGCCCAGAAGCACTACAAGATCATCTTCATCAAGGCTCCATCTGGCCCACAATTCAATGCTCCAGTTATCCCACCTCAGCCACAAAACGAAGAGAAAACTTTGGTCTACGTTTTGGTCAAGAAACCCGAAGATCAACATGACATTGTAATCCCAACTTCTGCTCCAACTCAACCCAGCAAACCAGAAGTTTACTTCATCAAATACAAGACACAAAAAGAAGGCGGTGGTGCTATTGGTGGAGGTGCTATTGGCGGTGGAGCTATCGGTGGTGGACTCGGCGGTGGTGATCTCGGTGGAAGCGGTCTAGGTGGAGGTGCTGGAATCGGTGGCGGACTCGGTGGCGGACTCGGTGGTGGACTCGGTGGTGGACTCGGTGGTGGACTCGGTGGTGGACTTGGTGGTGGACTCGGTGGTGGACTCGGTGGTGGACTTGGTGGAGGTCATGGTGGTGACATTGGTGGATCCGGAATTGGAGGATCAGTTGGTGGAGGTGATATCGGTGGATCCGCTGGCGGTGCTCCATCATCATCATATGGACCACCCGGAAAGTCAGGACCATACTAAGCTACTAAAGAATGAATTTTGCTAGTCCTTTCGCTCTCATCTTTTGTAATATACTCATATACTTAAGTCTCTCTACTTTAGCTTTAGGTAAACTGTGACGATACTTTGTGCAATTAAAAATTACGGTGACAAAATTATTTAGTTGGTCTTTCAATTTGATAAGTTGGTCCCCACTGGTCTAGGTTGTTCGAAGAACTTCCTAAAATTCTGAAATTTTCTGCTTCTGTGGTGGATATCTACTATTTACATTGATATGAAACTATTTATCTAAGTGGCGAAGTGTTTCGTATATACGTAGATCCATTGTTCTCATCTTAATTTGTTGGTAATTCTAACATGCTAAGCTAGTCAACCATTACTAAGCTTGTGGTTTTCGGGAAATACGTCTGCCGCCTTTAAAATACAAGTAAAACAAACATTTTGTCGTATCTTGAATTTTATTAAAATTATCGTAGTCCAAAGACTTTTCGTCTTCAAATATCATAATTAATACATACACATTTGTTACAAATTTCATTGGTATACAAATTATGAAAATTTAATCCTTCAATTTATGGCCAGAAACATAAAATTCTTGTTTGTTTACTTGTGTCTCTTAAGGGATAATATCTCATTCAAAATGAATCTCTTAAGAGATTCATCTTTCGAGATAATTTCAGTTTGGTATCATATTGTCTAGTTTGATTATGTCTACACAAAACCCCTGTCAAATATCTAGTGAACCGGCAAATATCCTACTGTTTCTTATTACTAGTGCATTTTGTTGGAACAATCTGGTGAAGAATTAGACCCACATCACTACTTTTAACATTTAACATTTAAAACGAAAATTACAGTTAATTAGGGTCAAAATTTCTTAAATTTCGATTCGAGCTTCTTGTGTTATTCAGAATACTCAAACCGATAACATTTCTAACTTTAACTATTTGAGCAACTATATCGTGTAAATAAATTGAAAGTAATTTGATGTGAGTGAGTCCGTCCTAATAATTCCTGAAACAACAATCATATAAAGCAAATAATGATAACCACAGGAGAAGCCTTAAAGTACTTTCTTATGCAGTTTACGACCGAATAAATTTTGAGAATCACATAAGTCCCTTAGCAGAGCAATTGCAGAAATAGTTTATTAACTCAGGAAGGATACACAAAAATTTTGTCTTCGGGATAGCAAAAATTGTTTAAAAAATTCATATAACAAATCCTCAAAGTTTGTAGCTTTTTACTCATTTAAATATGTAAAAAATTAGTAGATATTGCTAAGGAAATTTTTGACGTACAAAAGATATATTTTGGGTTAAATAAAACATCACAAGTAATCTCTCACTGAAAGTTTCATCAAATCTGGATTACAGATTTATTATTCATACTAGGGAGTTTCGGAACATTGAAGTCTGAAACTACATATTGCACAAAACTATTATACAACATATTTTTTTTCACGCAGCACACACAATTAATATCAGCCAACTCAACTGAAAACACAAAATTTCACAGGATTTAATATTTAGAAATTAAACAATTCAATAACAATCAATTCTTCCGTTTTATTATTCTGTACGAAACTGACTTATTCAATAAATATTATACAGACAAATATCGGAAGTCTTAAGAGTAATCAAGTATTCACTCTACAATATAATATAGTAATATTATATTATATTATTAACATATTATATGTTTGAAAAAATACTTTCGTTACATATAAAAATTAATAAACTTTTCAGATTGTCACGGCATTGAATTCTATGCAATATTTAATGTATGGCCTTAAAAATTTCGAAGATCCTGTAAATTCTTAAAAATTCTGTGATATCTGTGATAGCTCTTACTTTGAATTTGTTTTGAAACTGATTTTGAAGTCAATATCAAACTCATTGCTTCTAAATGTATAGCATTCAAAAAATCACGACATTTATCCGATGTGGTTCAATTACTTTGAACACATATATGCAAGTTTATATCACTTAAATGAACGAATAGCCTCTCTAAGGCCTTACTTTCAAAATAAAAGTTAAAATTTTGGAGTTATTAATAAAATTCAATTCATTCCCTATCCAATAACTGAGGAATTATGCTCGTGACAGTCTAAAATGAAATAATCTGTATGACCTACAAAACCATACTTCATACAACACAATCACCAGATATCCAGTAAGAATTGTAAAAGTAAAATAATTAAATTTTTGCATAATTCAAACTTTTATCGAATTGCCCAATTCACATCCTGTAACACCTGATAATTCCCAGTCATCTGGTGTTAAACGATTGCCAGTAGTTTCAATATCACATCAGATATCAGCATGTCTCTAGTCTAATATAGCACTATTTTCTATTTGCTGCAACAATTTCTGTTTACTTAAAATTATAAATAATTTATCTAAATTAATATATTAAAACTAATTTTGCAGTGATAATTGAAGAGCCGTGTGGCGTTATTTAGCTGCTGCATTTCCTGCGTTAATTAAGACGCTTTTCCCGGCTACAAGTGATTTACACCTGGCTTTCTTTTTTAATATTATGAAAATTAAATTAATACTGTATATCTTAAATAAAAACTTTTCCATGACTGATTTTGATTGTCTTAAAGCACTTCTATTGATTTCAAGAGACTCAAACATGGTTTGATTCTTGCCACAAGACACTGTACTGGTCGGGAGTAACGGTTTGCCATAACCAACTATAACACTGAGGTATCAGACACAGAATACCGGATCCTCGAAGAACCTTCTGGATTTCAAGAATCACTCACTCACTCACTCACTCACTCACTGTACTAGAACACTTTTTGTTTCATTGAGCGTTGTGATGCTCAACTGTACCTCATGGAAACCGCTAAGTAACCGTCTGGCCGTTTGAATGAAATTGAAATTGAATGCGAGGTTCAATTCGAAAGTACGTTGGATATTGGGGGGCCTACAAGAAGAAGTACATCATCATCAGCACGATCGTTGTTGTGATGATCATCAACAACTCCACGAGTCCAACTCAACGAATGAACGGCAAACTTGGATTCATGCCATGAGCCATCGAACCTGGAAAGAAGATGTTGAAGAAAAGGTACAAGAAGAGGTGACGATGGTTATGGCTTCTGCTGATTGTTGGATGTGTTATTCACGTAGCATGTCTCTCCGTTAAGCCGCTAGTGTTGTGGTCTTTGGGGGGATGTAGAGTTTCGTGAAGATGCCCATTTCTTTTGGACAATTTGCAATGAAGAGAGTATGATTTTTGTCGGTGAAGTCGAGTTGAGCCTACCCCACCAATGAAGTTTGTTGGATGTGAAGTGAATGTTTTCGAGATGTTGAGTTTGAGTCTTGCATCTTTACTTTTTCAGAGTAATTTTTTTCATACCTTATTGTTGTAATTGTTGTTTTTAGTATTTCTTGAGTATATTATTTTTATCTACTCTATGTTTGGGATCTACATCTTGAATGGGAATGGTATACATATAATTCAGTTTTGTGAGATTTTTTATTGTTTTGATTTTGTGTACATTGGGGGATAGTTTGGTTTGATATAAATTGAAGTACTTTCCTTGAGAATCGTCAGTTAGGCATACGACTTACAGTTAAAAAGTATTTTCTTATACTTTTTATATAAAGGACATTTCCTTTTGCAATAAAATATTTTGTCAACCTAAGAGAGAAGTTTACTTGAAACAAAAGATGAGAGCTTTCGCCTTGTTGTCCTGTTTGGCACTTGTTGCAGCCAGACCTGAAGCAGGATATTCTTATAACCGTCCAGGTGGCGGTGGTGGTCATGGTGGACATGGAGGACATGGAGGACATGGAGGATCTGGTGGTTTTGGACATGGAGGATCTGGTGGACATGGCGGTGGACATGGGGGCGGACATGGAGGTAACTTAGGCGGAGGATCAGGTGGATTTGGAGGTGTGTTAAAAAACGAAGTGTATTCATTTGAAAAGTTATCGAAAAGAATAGAAAGTGTTGAAAGTGTGAACAAGAAAATTACTCTGTGAAGTGGAAAATTCTGATGTGAAATATTTAAAATTTTTATTTTATTATTCACAGGATCAGGATTCGGTGGTGGAGCTGGATTTGGTGGTGGAGCTGGATTTGGTGGTGGAGCTGGATTCGGTGGTGGATCAGGATTCGGAGGTGGTGCCGGATTTGGTGGAGGTTCCGGATTCGGTGGAGGTGCAGGATTCGGTGGTGGATCCGATGGTGGATTTGGTGGTGGTGCTGGTGGTGGATTCGGTGGTGGATCAGCTATTGTACAGAAACATATCTATGTTCATGTACCACCACCAGAACCAGAGGAAGTTCGTCCACAAAGACCTATTTCCCTTGGCCAAGCACAGAAACATTACAAAATCATCTTCATTAAGGCACCATCACCTCCATCTTACCAAGCACCAATCATTCCAGCACAACCACAAAACGAAGAAAAGACTTTGGTCTACGTTTTGGTCAAGAAACCAGAAGATCAACAGGATATTGTCATTCCAACTCCAGTTCCAACTCAACCCAGCAAACCAGAAGTTTACTTCATCAAATACAAGACCCAAAAAGACGGTGGCGGTTCTATCGGAGGTGGATCAATTGGCGGAGGAATTGGCGGTGGATCAATCGGAGGTGGAATTGGAGGAATTGGCGGTGGAATTGGCGGAGGACACGGTGGTGATATCGGTGGCACAGGAATCGGAGGAGGAATCGGTGGAGGAATTGGTGGAGGAATTGGCGGAGGTGATCTTGGTTCCGGCCATGGATCATCTGGTCCATCAAGCTCATACGGACCACCTGGAAAATCTGGACCATACTAATCTAATTCTTCTCCTAGCTAGTCCTCTCACTCTCATCTTTTGTACATATAAAACTTCCTTAGACTTAGGTAAAATGTGACGAATTGCAATAAAAAACGACGGTGACAAAATAAAAAAACAAATTTCTTTTTCTTACTTGCTAAAATCATGAATTTCCTGCACTTCAACTTCAACGTGAGGTCATTGCTGCTAATGCCATAAAATTGCAGACACCAAGTCACGAGTTGACTGTAAAATACTTTCTTAAAGATAAAATGAAAGCAAAAGTATCATCATCATCACCAATAGCTTGTTCCTTAAGACTTTCTTTGAATACGAAAAAGAAAATTGTAGATATCTTTCTTTTTATTGTTTTTGGTCAATTGCATACCAAATAAGAAGACTCACTTGCTAAAGTATCGAATGCAATCAGTTGGTTATAGTACTGAAAGTGAAATTATAACCTCGTGTTTTGACTTCTTCGTTTTCTGGTTGTCTGGATGGTAATTTAGAGTCTTGAACAGGAAAAGCAGAAATATCAGATAGTCTATGGTAAAGTCTGCAAATCATATGGCTTCGCGAAAGATCATGAAATGAAACTTGAATTAACTCCAATCATCCGATAGTATAGATCCGGTATACGATTTAACTTTCGTTCGATTAAATATGATCATTGACTCTTGAATGGATATGGACACAAACAACCCGCTGTAGATACCTCCTAATGACTTATGTTATTTCGAACAATAAAGTGCATTAAGTAACGTTTCTTCAATATACCTACATACTTCGATCCATTACGTTGGAATAACAATTAAAGGCAGGCAATTTTCACAATCATATTAAGGTAAAACAAAAGATTCACCTAGACTCGTCTAATTGTGACGATGGTGCAACGCAATGTATGAAGTTGATGCACTACCGCAATATATTCCGTAACCATGAGTAAACTAAATCACTTGATTTCCATGGATTTTTCACGTCTCGAATGAGATTCACTTTTCCATGTCTTCTTGTGATGCCTTTCGTTTTTCTTTTTTATTCGTTTGTTGTAATTTTTTTTAAACTATAATTTACAAAATTCACATATTTTCGTCCGTCGTAATTTTTTCCGCTTTTCTTTTACCAAAAACAAAAAACATCAGATGAAGAAACGGAAACAAAGAACGTAATAAGAAAGCAGTCTTCAGGTGAAAGTATGAGTACTTCAAGCAAAGATAGATGCCATAAATTTTTGCTCAAAATTTTCAACATGAAATTCCAAAATACACGATTGTCGTGGAAAGTTCTCACGCTTTACTTTCGTTTATTTGGAGTTCTTTATGTTTTATGATTCTTTTATGCTCAAATCAACATACCTCTGCAAAAAAAAGTAATTTTTTAGAAATTTTAATTGAAAATGAAGACTTGTTGAGGGTATAAATTTAAGGGTGTACATGTTATTTCATTCTGCAGGGACTCAGATGACATTTACAGAACTTCTTTACTAAATGGGGTATAATGGGGGATAAACAGAATAATCACCACCATTAGTGATATTTCTTTCTCAAACGGTTGTTGGTTGTAATGAGATTTCCAAACGCAGTAATCGTCTCATCAAAATATGCAAATGGAATGACAATAATACAGAAAGGAATGTAAATATCTTGAAGATTTCGAATATTTAAGCTGTTATTCCGATTTGCTGAAATGTAGATTTTGTTCTCGTGTTGTTTCAACTGATTCAATAGAATCTATTACTAAAATCATTGATCCTTTGTGACTGTGGAGATTTTCAGTTCTTTGGAATCTGACCGTTTCACAGAAAAGTTCATGATGGCACTTGAAACTATCCTGAAACCTGACCGTTGACATAACATTAGTTGATTATATTTATTATTCAAGGAAATTTTGTTCTCTTCTATAATTCAATGATGGAGTGTGGTTGAAGGTTCTGTATCTTCTGGCAAGGCAAAACCATTGAAAATGTCTCAAATATGTTATGTACTAAAATGTATACTGCCTGATACTGGTCATTGATTGATTCTTATATTCCCATTGTAGTGTATCAAACCTGAAGATTTGTCTACCTAACGTAGAGAAAAGTGCGACAGTTTCTATCACTATCAAACCTTTGTGAGAAGGATATCTCTTCGAATCTAGGTTATTGAAAAGGATGAAATTTCTCATTCAACATTGCTGCCAGGCACAAGGGACAATAGATTTCCACCAAACATATTTTATTTTGTTGTCAAATAACAAAGTAACTTTCAAATATTTGCTTTCTTTTCCGTGAAGTATGTAAGACGTCTCCCGAATAATGTTGATTTATATAGTATAAAAAAGCTTCCGTAAACATTGCCAGCATACTATACACGTAGAAATTCAGTTTTCTGGCTCATAATTTGCTACAACTTTAATAGCAGCTTTCGGTGCGATTTGAATTTCGATAAAAAGCGTGAAAAGTTGTTTTATGCTCGTATTACGTGCAAACTGAACGTGTGTTGCACTTCCGAATTTTATGATTCACAAATTGAATTTTTTTTGATGCTATAAAATAAATTTGATTTTCACGCACCGAATTTATATCGTTTTTTTATGTAAATTTTTCGGGATTGTTGCTTAACAAATTCACCAGCATTTGTTAATCTGTAATTTTCGTCAGACAACTGGTGGTTGTTTTAATTATCGTCGTAATCAGTGGAAAACATTAAAATTAAATTTTTATGTTAATTTTGTAGCAATGTTCTAAGGGATGTTAGTCCTATAAGTTCTAAAGGCTCCAAACATCACGAAGTTTGTTTCTCATAAATATCTTTCGATTTCACTCACATTGCAGTTGGTTGGAAATTGATTAAAAAATAATATATCGTCACATTCCCAAGGTGTTCTCTTAAAACACCTGATTGCCGTGCGTCCTTATGCAACAGGTCTGCGTTCATCTTCCATTCGATGTGATTACAAGAAATGAAAGTGTTCACACAATTACCATGAAAATCACATACCGAACACAACATCATATAAGACAAGATGAAGGAATTACGATGCTTTAAAATTATTTTAATTATAGTTAAAAACTATTAACGTAAAATGTTGCCTTCCGAGGCTGTTCAACTGGCTTTGAGAAACCGCATTAACACATTTTTTAGTGTTTAACTATAATACGAATGCGTGTGATTTATGCTATTGAATGATGCTGCATTTATAATGCGTTTCAGTGAATCCGTTTCATCAAAATGTTTGAATGTTTTTGTTGTGGACAAATTGAATTTAATTGTGGAGAGGTTTTAACCCCAACTAAATCATATCATTCGGTTGTGTAATTTCTAATTACCTTCAAATACCTTTTAATGTAATTCAATATGAAATGTTAAATTACTTCATTTAGTTTGTGGCTACAAATTTCTTGTATTTCTTGGTGATTGCGGCTTATAGCAAGTAATTGCAAATTTAATTCTATGACCCAGAAATGTTATAGAATTAAACTGTTATCTTCTCCGCATACAGATCTCATCAAGATTTCTTAATTCGTGCACGATCTTAAAGATTGTCTCTAGATCTGCGGTAGATTTGACGTAATGCAAAAATTTTATGAGAGATCCGATTTGAACTGGCGATTCTGCTTTTGAGGCTTTTATTTTTTATGACTATATTAGAGATAAAGAGGACTTTCATTTCTTTTCCATGTCATAAACCAATATAGTTACTATCTATCAAATTTGTAGAAAGCATAATTTCCCAGGATTTGAGTGATAACACTTTATGACCGTTTTGAATTATTGTTCTATAGAATAGCGTCAACTATCAGTGGATGCTATCCCAATGCCGCTTTGCGAATTCAAGAAGCAAAATTGTATCGTGAGAAAAGTACTGGATTGTGTTATAAAGTAGCCACAAAGTTACGGTCATTGCGTAGTAAAGTCGTAAATGAAATTTTATGAAGATTTAACTCTGAAACAGAAATTTGTTTTTGATCAGGCATTAAGTTGCAAATGGGAGCATTAAAACTTGTGCAAGACAAACAAGTTTTAAATCATAATTGAACAAATTTATTATAAACTAAAATCTAAATCCACAAGATTAAGACACTTGTTATGTAGAGTAGCTAAGATTTTTCGTTTTATTTCATTCATTTAATAAAACGACTTCTGAGTCACACCACTGGGAGAACGTACCTACCTACTACGAACGTACAAATGGTATGTACATACTATGAATATATGATTCAGATGATAAAGTATTATAAAACTGTCCAATTGGTCTGTACTGAATACACTTTGGACTGAGAACTACTTTCATTTAGTTCAAGAAAAGGAAAAGTAGTATGCCATGAACATGTTGCAGGTACAGCTTAATGGATCTCAAATCGACTGTAAAGCAGAAGCCAATGGGAAGATACTGACCTGCTATGGATCGTGATTAGGCTACCAAATGTCAAAAGTTAATGCTCTTCTCCAACGTGTTATAGATTTATTAAAGTTTTTCAAGCGACTTTATTTAATATCAACATTTACGAGTTCTTCATTGGATAATCGTATCTTGGATAAAGTTTGCATCATTAAAACCAACTTCCCTATTGGGCGTATTGCATTATAATGTATTTTTAAAAAAATGATTTATGAGGCAACCGAACAGAAACATGACATCAAATTGTTTTCAGCACTTTAACAATTAATTTTTCATAATTTTCTTTAGCCAATTAGCATAAGTACGAACTGATGATAGCTTTTACTTTAGAAGAATAAATCTTATAAGAAATGTGGTTTGGGAAACATTTAAAAACAAATTTATTATAAAAAAAACATTTACCATTTCAACATATGAAAACCGTACTTGATGCCCTATCATGTAATATACATTTTTTATGATTGATTGATTACATTGACGCTGTTGGTCAGTTGGTGAAAGTCAACATTTAGCGTAAATCACAGAAAGTAGCCAAATAAACTGTTGACGTTGAATAATTGAATAAAGTTTGAAATTATTTAACGAAAACAGTATGAAAATTTCTTAGAGTTTTAACGAATAAGGTTATACTTTCCTTTTTTCCGAACAAGTGATGCACAAAATTAGTACTTTGATGGATATATTTTTCATTTGATTATTATGAAGTACCTAGGTAATTATGTTTTTCATCGCATTGAGTAGATTTTGATTTTTGCAGATGAGAAATAAATAACCAAACAGTTGGAATTTCAAGTGAAATTTTGATTACTTATTCACACGATACTTTGAAAAATGATTCCAACGAAATTATTATATTTTCAGAAAGCTATACAGAATGCAAAGTGACTGTGTGAACTTTTTCCGCTTTTTAATGAATTTCTTTGAGCATCCTGTCTGCATTGCAAGTGAATTTGTGCCAACTGCATACAATAACAACCGAACTTATGATGTCGAGAGGGATCATTTATGTAGTATCATATCATATTCATTTGGTTGGCAGAACTCCATATATGTTTTTCTGTTGGAATGCGAGTATTTTCAATGAAACTTTAATTAGGAAACTTCTCTTCAGAATGTGAAAACCTTACATTGGCTTATGTGGCAATTGTAGCACCATCGTCTAAAGAAGTGCTGACGAGGCTGAAGAATTGTCAAAGCTATATGACCTTTTGTTGTGGAAGAGGAATTGTTCTGTGTTCACATTAATTAAAGGAACTGTTTTACAGAAAACGCAAATTGATTGAAATGATATTCATGTGTTAGAGGGAACATGTTATAATTTGTGAGGTTTAACATACTGTTATCGATTGTATGTAAGGGTTGATAACCCTTCAAAATAATTACGTTAAGTGGTTTCTAAAATAACTTACTCCTCTTCGAGAACTCTGTATTTATCACCAAGAAATTCCATTAATTCTAGACCAGGTCATATAAGAAGGTAACGCACTCCTTAAAGTTCGGTTAACATCCTAGATGATTTGTATTTCACATATATGTTGCAGGATTATTTTGACATTACATGTTTGCATGTTAATGAGAATTACATTATGTGGGAGCTTTGTAATTTATTCGGTTACTTGATTCAATTATGCTAATACCGAAATTAATAAACGACCCTGTATCTGTGACACATCCAAAGGGGGCAGGATTTGTGACATCGTTTTCATGTAATTTCGAGTCCTGTTGCCGGAAGGCCTCCGATTATGTTGTCATGTCTAAGGACTATTCTACAATTCCTCCTATCATTCTATTATAATATAACGAAATAGTTTCATTTGGGAAAATATATAAAACGCCTTTGGGTCATATCTGTTCATCACACTCTCGTGACACTCAATCGACAATTGCTTCAATGCATGTAATAAAGTTTCATTTTCAAATTAAGGCCAACTATTATATATATTTGTTGATTTACTTGATATACAATTCAAATGAATATGACTAATAAACTCGTTTATGGTAAATTCCGTACGTGTGCTTAGACTTCATGCAAATCGAATGAAGTCATTTTGGTGCAAAATAATCCGCTTTCTCTATCACAAATGTTCAAACGAAACTAGTTTGTGTGGGGCATGAACTCAAAAAAGGACATATGGACTAGTCAACGAACATGAATTCTTATTGTGGTGTGTTTTAATGAGCAAACTTTGAAATTATCTTCATAAATAATAAAACTACTGATCAAATCGTTAACGCTGATGTCATCCATATTTGACCTAAGTAACTCAATCCTTAAGTGGATGTCAAAGACTGAAATGCTGTTTTATAATTTATGCAATTTGAAAGAAAGTCTTCAAAATTTGTTGTATCCACTGGAACATGAAGGCACAACAAGCGCAATCTAATAAACAGGAAATGCATTTCTGTTCAGGTAAACTAGAGACAATACTCAAATATGCGATCTCTTCGGTTCAATCGAGGTGATTTGCATAAATGATGAATACATGTAGTTGGTGCTTTGAGGTGAAAAGGAAGAAGAGAAACATAAACCAGTTGGTGAAGCATATCGCATCGGACTACCCGCATATGGTGGTCTGTATTTCCGGAAATAGGAGATAGCCCGGATGCCATTCTACCATGGTGTCTGAAGGTCGGTTTTGGCGAAATTTATTTTCCTTAAGTGCAACAACAGCTTTCTTGGAAAGTGATTAGACCTTGTGTTTGTTCAAAGTTCAATTGGAGTTTGCTTCGTGACGTTAGGTTAAGGTGATGATTTAAGCAAACTAACAAATCTGGAAGATAATTGGACTGAAAATCATCTGTTTGTGATGCAAAGTGTGGAGAGATCGTCTGACAAATGATCACAAGTTGCAATTTTCACGAATTCATTGTAACCCATAATCACGTGTTCAAGTGGTTATAGTACACAATCATGAATTGTTTGTTGGTTAATTGGATTTATTCCATTTTTAGCTAAACCAATTATCCTTTCTGGAGAAAAATACCAAAATGCATCGTGCACTTGCAACTTAAAATCTAAGTCACGTATGCGCTTGATGGGACTTTCAAAGTAGTCGTGGACAGTTTTCAAGGTATCTTTAAGAGGTTATCTAGTATCAAGAGTATCGTCATGTTATTCGAAAAATGAATGCTTCCAATTTCAGCATTGACAATGAATTTGAGCCAACACATTATATCCATTGAAACTTTATCTGCTACACACATTGCGAAGTTAAATATTTTCCTAACAATTGTCAGACATTATTTAAGTTAAATAAATACGAAAATTTTATCTCTTCAGTATGTCATAAATCGTATCAGCAACCAAAGTTTGTCTATAAAACGAAAATCCTGTTCTGTAGCCCCAACAAATCCCCAAAATTTCGTGGCATTAATACAAACAGTAAAAGTGCCACTTAAATACCATAAAACAAACCACGCCATGTAAATTGATTCTAGTGGCATGTTCGCTGTTACAACAAGGAATCTTCCTTGTGATTCATACCACCTAAGGAAATGTTTCTTCATCCAGGTTTGTGATGTGCAAAGTGCGCAAACATTAACCATTAGATATCGTGTATTTTGGCAGTATTTCACCAGTTGCGAAATTTATCTCTGACATTTTCTCAAGATTCAATTCAAGTTCAAGTTGTCTTGAAGAAAACATAAAGTAATCACAAAGCATTGGAATGAAGCTCGTTTCACCTCAAGTCTTCACATGTTTCAGGTGTTCGAATCTTAAATTGCAAGTTTTATTGTTCCGGGACATTAAAATTCATTAGACTTTGGGATGTTACTTGATTTAATTCGTCGTCTGGTGATTGTAATGAGCCACTCTCGCTTTCACATGCAGAGGTGAATGTTTGCATTGGAATGAAAATGTACTCAACGTAATCTGTAAATAATACAAATACACTACAAGTATTATCATACAAACTAACGACACACAAAGGAACAGTATTTGTGGCTACCATCATCCTTGTAACATTAATAATTGAGTTCACAGTTATAGTCAACACCGTGTTTACCTGCAAACTGTTATGATTAATTTGTGGGCGTACAGTTAACATTTAATTAACACAATATCTCTGTAGAGCGTATAACTTTACGAGGCTTTAAACAACAACTTAATCCCGGGATCAGCTTAGCTTGAACAGCAAGTCATGCTAATATCAGGTTTTAGTTTTAATTGTCTGTAACGGAGTAACTCAATTAAACCACAAGCTGCAATTGATTTTGATTTTTGTGTATATAGTTTTTATTTGAATTTGTTGACCATAATTACGAATTTTATAAGATAAATTTAAGAACCTTTAACTTTCCCAAAAAGTTCTAATTAAGAAAATCATCAAAACTGTCAATAAAAGTTTGATTTGAAATCATCCCTGTTTGATTATTATTGGAAGAAAACACATACCTCTGTAATACCCCATACGAAGTGATTTATAGTTTCATAATTTTCCCTTTGTTATGATCCTTGACTGTTTCAGCTATAATATATTCATTAATAACAGAAGTTAATGATTTATTGTTTTAATTATGAAAAATGTTTTATTAACAAAGGTTATAGACCATAACGATGAAACAAAGAGTGGTCATATAATAAGCTACTTTGTGTATTTTGATAGCTCATTTAGTGAGTGTCCAGTTTCATATGCTCGCACTTTCATTTCATATACCAATTATAAACATAAGAGTGTTTCGCAAATGTACCTACATATGGTTTTCGTAGACGTATATCAATCAGAAATCAGAAAACCTTCAAGTTAAGAGAACAATTAATCATTTACACGTGCCACTTGGGATTAGTATCATTGAAATGGTATCTACCTGACTTTCGATTTTAAATTTTGTGAACATCAACAGGAAGTAACTTTTTCAAATGAAAGGTAATCGAATTGACAATCAATCAAAATTGCAATTTTATTATGCTAGAGATGGTACAATGTCTGTCAGAGGTGACTCCAATCGAGATAAATTCCTACAACTCTTCTTTATCAAAAATTATATAACACCAATGACGTACTCAGATTCAACTTTCGACTTTTGCAACGATTTGGTTCCATAAATCGAGTGTTTCATAATTCACAGTATAACCATTTGGTCATTTGATGAGATAGTGAATTTAATTACAATGTAGTTGACACAATTCCAGATCAAAAGTATGTACGAAATGAAAGCAGAATCTTCAAGGCATCTCTGTGTGCTGTGAGTAAAACCAAAGTTACTTCTAAGACGAAACAAATTGAAAGTGACTGGTTAACTCTTCAGTGGGCTATTCACAAAAGTGCATCTGTTGCTGTTGTACATCATGGGCATAATTGCATTGAGGTAATCTTGAGATACTTCACACTCCCAAACGATCCCCATAACATCTTCTTATAAAGCTAAGATGCAAGCTAGACATTCTCTTGAGATGTTTTAAACTGACTTGCATTGATGGTTAGTATGCCGAAGTTGGCAACCATCACCATAAATTTCAATGACCATTTACCAGTTGGTGTGTAATAGAGTTTAGTGCATTTTAATGGCCTTCTCCTGCTGCTGAGCATAATGTTCTTGTGTAATTTATGGCGCCGAAAGTCATAAACTCATAACATCTCTTCACATCACCTTAAAAAGGAACTTGCACCAGTGGCCCTATGTGAGGAATTAACTTGCAAACAGGTCTTTTGCGTTTGACTTGAGTGATTTCACTCAAAAAAGCCAAAATTCCAGACTCGTGGGCAATGCACGTGTTGTAAGTGCATTCGGCGCCATTCTTATGAATTGGTGATATAATCATCGATGAATTATGAAATTTATTAGTACACACTGCAATATATGAAAACAACCAAAGTAATCAGTCAAAATGTTTCAAGAACACGATAAATAAGATATGAAATAAAATTTTATGTTCAAAAGCTTGGAAGATATCTCGAACCGAATATAACCGGACATGACACAGGATTGGATAGTTCACTATCTGTTTGCCTGCCGTCCATGCAGTTAGCTTACATAGGTTTCTAGTTCTATTAGTAAGTACTTTCTAGGGGCAAAGGTCAAACACAGACTTCAGTTTAGTATCTCAGCATAAAAAGGGAAGACAGTAAAAGGAATCGTAATTTTTCCGTGATTTATATCCAGAATAGTAAGTTTTACAGCCACTCACAGAAAATTGTCTTTTATAGATGCTTTCCGTTAGTAATTAAAAATTTTCATTAAATCAAATTAATTAATTTCAATTCTGACGGTCATAAACTTTTAAATGTTCTCAGATCTGTCATCTTCTAAATGACAAAATCAAATCTACAATGAAGGTCCTTAAACTCAATTGACATTGAAGAAATGCCGTGACACTAATTGCACTTAACCTAATTACGACTACGAGTTGTTAAATGACAAGTGGTTGTCTAGACAATTTTGGGAATGCAAATCTAATATTTTTCTATACCATCTGTCGTACAGAAATAAATTTGTGAAAAAGTTTTCATCATTGATGTGGTCTATAAATCGTGTTTGAGGTGAAGAGAATCATCAATACTGTCAGTTCCATGGTCTTCTTGACTACCTACTTGGTGTTTGTATACTGAAATCGATGTTTCGGCACTTTTTGATGCCCACACTTAATGGCACTAGACAACAAAATGTCATGTCAACGAAAACAAGAAGCTCAATTCAGAATTTGTCATTTTTTCCTTGATGTGTCGCAAAGCTTTATAGCTTTAAAATGTTTCCAGCAGCGTTACACATTTAACAGAGATTGTAAAACAAACTTCAATCATTCCAATGAATTTTCAAAATGAAACTTTTATTTCAGTGGTTTCCTTGGTAAAAGTCCTTGGATTCAATGGACCACATACCGATTCCCCAAAATAGGGACCATCACCAGTAAAGTTCCACTCAAATTACATATCTGCATCTGTTATATAGTTGTTATGTTTGCTTAGTATTTCCATGAAGAATAATTTAACTGTGACTACTTTCGAACGAAAATCATTGAATTAATGAAATAAATAAACAAATTAATTCAATTGCTATAAGATACTTCCTGAAACACACATTTCTACAAAAAGCTTCACTCGGTTATTCCCTGGAAGTCAATTAATATTCGAGTGTAAGCTTTAGTACGGAAAACTTTCATCTAAGTGCAATGCCAGCAAATAAACCTGAGGTCAAACAGGAACAGAATTCATGCATTTGTTGGCAAACATTGACACAACAAGCGCCGCAATTGATTATTGCAATAAGGGAGCTAATTGCCATCTGAATTACCAGTCGCAGGAAATGTAGATACTTTAAATGAAAACTGCAATTTAAGTGCATTGTCGCATTAGTCATCTTTCAAGCTAATGTTGCGTAACGCGTTACCATCGACACTTTTGAATCATTTCTGAGTGCATTATCGTATAGAAATGCAAATTAAAATCAATTTTATGGCTTACGGAGGGTTTTCCAATTTCAAGTGAGTTTTGGATCGAATCTGAATAGAAATTGTAGTTACAATACGTGATTTTCGTAGAGCTCTATTGAAGCGGCAAACCAAAGTGGATAACTTGAAGACGTGTTGAAAAGAAAGCCTAGTCGTGTTCAACATCAAATGAATGTTTGGCATGCGTCGAATGATGTCACAATGAAGATTCATAAATTACAACACTACAAAGCCCGAGGTGGTCATTATACTATGAATCCGTAATGCGGAAGTAGACAAAATCATAGAAAATTGCATTCAATGAAGTGGCAACAACAAATAGGTACATTGCGTGCATAAATTCCCAAGTAAGTGGCGCTGTGCAATGTTGAGGTTTTAAATTGCTACCTCGCCTTGTCGTGATACCGAAATTGGAGAAAAGTTTTCAATTTCCAAGACAACTTTTACGCTTAGGTAATCAACTTTGCTAGAATCATAAGTTTTGGTATTCAACACGGGACCATGATGATGAAGCTGGCGATTAAAAATTGTCCAAGACAATGTACATGCATAACTTCTTCAATAACATTTTCTTTGGAACTACTCTCAGGTGTCCTAAGGAGATATATGAGCAACAACTCGACGTCAGGCAACAATTTGTTCCGTAATTACAGGGAAATTTCTTGGGACTTATGCTCCTTAATGAAGATGCCTGAGTAGGTGCAATTAAAACACAACGATGGTGATACTATACCTCTTACAGTATCCACTCAATCACGCTAATGAAGCTGTTTCAAGCAATTTGGTAAAGTGACACCTGCCCAGCGGGAGTCTTGACTGTAGCTTAATTGAAAGCATGACGACAGCAAAATGAATAGCGCATAAATCCATGAATATCCACTAACCCTTGGTTGAACTTTAAGCTTTTATTGTGTCAGAGGTCACGAGACTTTGATCCAAATTTGAAAAATTCACATGTTGCGAAAACATTTTTTCGTAAATCATAATTGATGCGTTGCTGCTATTGATTCAGTGAAAATTCAAAATGATGATCTAATATTTGGCAAGAGAACGAACGATTTAAGCCCATTAAAAAGTTAATCAATAAGTTTATTTTAAAATTATTAAATAATTATTTATGGATTCGGGTAAATTTTACTTCTCAAGGAACAGGTCGAGGGCATGGAAAATCTATTCAAATTGGATAATAATTTTTCATAATTGCTGGTAGTTACTCAAATAATTGTTAATCGATCGGAGTAAAATTTCTCAAACGTATCAAAATCGCTTTTCTTAGTTAATTTTTTTGGAGTCAATTCGATTTTTGATGTCGTTAAGATGAACAAGTGATTTTGTGTGATTTTCATTTAGAAAGTTTTGGGATATCCCAAACTATAGAAAATAATTACAAAAATTATTTACTGCTTTGAAGAACTGAATTCGAAAGTATAAGGGTAAAACCTTAGGCTAAAGTTTTGATGTTTTCTTTTATAGGTACATATAACATCAAATCAACATGTATTACGAATCTCCACAGGATTTGTTTCCGAAACACAAAATTTTGTTTGACGTTTCAGTAATTCAGTATGAAATTATTGTAATTGAAAACTTACACAAAATGATATTGAATATTACATCCGAATTCATATGAAAAATCAATTCATAATACCTTATATATATTTGATTTGAAAGAAAAGTTAATAAATTATGAGTTGTCACAACCCCTAAAGCGTGCATCCTACGTTATAAATATGAACATGGAATGAAATATTCAATATTAGCTCAAAATTAAATTTACGATCATATCTTTACGAAAATACTGTCATTGCCAAACTTTCGGGTATGCCAAGTAGATATAAGAAGACCATCAAAATATTAAATAAAAAATCTGAAATGGGACTGACAGTTTTCTTGATCCGTTTTGAATTAATATGAAGAAGGAAAGATTCATCCCTTAAGGTATCTTCTATATCTCATGCCACTTGCCTTGAATACCTCGTTCCTTATACAATTTTTATATCACATTTTTGGTCATTCTCTTATATGGTTTATTGTTAACCTTCTCCGTTGAGGATACAGAGTTATTTGGTATGGAGAAAAGCCCGATTTTATACAAATGAAATTTTTATTCAGCGCATTTCTCTCGATATATTTTATTCACATCCATGAAATTGTTAAGGAAAAGTAAATAATTTTAAAAACACTGCACATATACCCTATGCAAAAATGTCCGATTTCTAGGAAATGAATGTTTAACAAAATTTGAAAAAAAAAATCCTCCTTTCGAAATCTCGATTTATTTGAATATTTTGGCAAATCAACCTTATTTGGTAGGGTGAGAGTTACACATTTTTATTGAGGTTTAACCTGTGAGAGTACAATAACTATATTTGAAAGATAAGGGGTTGAAGAAGTACTTCTTGTACTGAATGATATATGATTTGCAAATTTCTAGCACCTTCATATTGGTTAATTAGTATTCTTTTCATGTGCATCGCAAACATTGCATATTACACTCTTTTGCGGTTGTGAAACTTTTTGTGATGAAATGTTTCATTAAAAGACATTTGTCACAGTTTCTTATAACCGCAGAAATTTTCTGAGTGAATTTTGAAACTCGTTGCGTTAAAACCGTATAAACGTCAACCTTTTATCTTTTCCCACTTAAAATATGAAATGACATAATATTTCGCTTGACATATCCTCGCCCTTAGGTTGCCCTCATTAAATTTAATTGATTTAAGGCTTCAAAAGAAATCCTCAAATTTCGTTTTTAAGAAACACGTTTTCTTTTTATAAAAAATTTTATTCTTACACATCTTTAAGTGAAAATATTTTTCCTTAAAGTCTCCTTAAGACAATAGATTGCTTCACTTTTTTCTTGTTTAATAATATGAAAAGAAATCATGAAAACATGAAAAATTTTAATTAAAAACTTTTCCTTTCCACTTCATTAACCAATTTGGCACTGGATTCGTTATTAAATGTCTGAAACCTCATTAGAATGTAACAAATAACTCAAAAACCACTGGGACACTTTCAGCCGTGTTTCATTTAAAGTATGAGACCAAAAAACAAATTTTAATTAAAAAATATTCAACTAAGAAAATATCAATTTCATCTTAATTTTAACAATGTTAAGCAGAGAATAAGGATCGAAATATAGGTTTCATTCCAAACATTGTGCAGCTCGGCTTAATGTGAGCTATTCTAATGATTCTAGTAATGATGTTACTCATCCAATACATATCTTCTCTGGAGTCATTAGGAATCATGAACTAAATTTCATATGTATTTCAATTTCAATGTGATAATGAGCAAAATAAACTTTGATTGACAGCCACTGACCTGTTCTGTAAAAGTTTTTAATCTCAAATTTTGAAGATGCTCTGACGTAAGATGATCTGTTTTTCAAGATCTTTAACTAAAGTTTACAATCACCAATCTATGGCCTTTGGTGTAAAAAACATTGCCTATAGTTCATTTAATCGATAATTTAGTAGGGTTTTGTACAAAACGTAATCTTTAGCTTTCAAACATAAGAGCTCGTGCCGTAGAGAGTAGAGAGCTGTCAGTGGACTTTGATGCCGGAAAAATTATATTTTTCTGTCAGCAAAAACATTTTGTAAAATTATTTTTAAGATTGCTTTCTCCAGGAAAAGTGATCTTGTGTATCAAGTGATGGCTTCATTAAAGTTTTTCTTTCCATTGAATATTGTTTGATCTTTAAACGTCGATTAATCGATTTAAAGATCACAGCGATTTCTCTGAGAGTTTTTGTTCGGATTAAGATGTGTTCATACATTCTTTTTCTTTTATGCCAAAATCACCAACCTCATCATGTCCAGGGGATGAGTACTACACAACAACGTTCTGGTATTTCAGAAGTCATAAAATTATGGAATTGTTTCCATGCGTTTCACATAAAAATGTGTAAGAAGTAGTGAAACATAAAATCTACGAAACCATGGTCGACTCTAATTAACCAGCTCCTGCTGGGGACACTCCTGACACATTGTCATTTGTCCTTCAGCATGTACCATTCGCGTCGAAGAAAAGTTGTGTCTTAGTTATACAGAAAAATTCCTGTTAACAGGAGCCACAGAATCCTCATATGAAAGAGCTGAGTAAAGCTTTAACAAGAGATATAATTTTATAGATAGACAGCCCACAGCGGACTCACAGCCTTACCATATATACATAGTTTGTTCGTGTATAGACGCATTATGGCATCTTGAGACATTCCTATTGATCCTAATAAAATTTTATGATAGCATAAAAATTTGCAATTGGCCTTTGTGGAGTTTCTGGGATAACGTGGTCATTTTCAGGAAGTTCCAATTCCGTCTCGTATCACAGATAGAGAAACTTATAAATATTTAAATGAGATGTTTGAGTCGATGGAATATTGACATGAGACACATAAAAGTTTTTGATAAACGAAATCACTCTTTGGGAAGTAGGTAGATATATCTCGTGGGAAATAAATTTATAAAATCAAGATATTGAAAACGAAAGTGTTCAAATGTATGAAGTGAGTACATGAGAAAAGTTAAAATTACATCGAATTTTCCTGTAAGAACAATCTACAGGTAATCGTTGTTCCTTGGAAACATTTCCTGCAAGAGGAAAGACACCTTTCGAATAGACAAAACTGTCCAAACAACATTCTCCCAACGCAATAATGAAAAGAAAGTCTTCCGATCTCCCACAGTCCTCCAATGGTTTTGGTCAGGCAACTAATGAAGCATTCCATAATAGCACATAAGATGCGCATGTGGCTTAGAAACATTTAACGAAGATTCAACAAAACCGCAAAGTAACTATGCAACAAAAAGTGCAACACAATAAACAAACCAATTCGAATGAAATCAACCGAAAGCATGCTTTCGCGGAAGATTAACTTGACTTGCACTTGCACGATGCTCGAAGAGTCTTCTGCATTTCCACAAGAGTGTCATGATGTCCATCGCGAACCCATCTTTCAAGAGGTACTTCCTGAAATGAAAGTAACTCTTGTCTGTGCAATGCTGCTTAACAGATTTTGCCAAGATTTCACACAATAGGATTCACAGACGAACCACCTGGGATGCGATAAAATGCACCTTGCTCTCACTCACACGACACCAGATGAATTTCAAATTCATCTACCCGTTACCCCTCTACATACAGAAATCCCTGTTGTTTATTAATGGATTTTCAATCGATAACACGTTGAAGAAGCGCACAGGGCAAGAGTGCAGAAGTGCTTTCACCTAAGCATTCCGTGTTGGGATGCATTCAGACTTTTAGAAAATTCCATTTAAGACTATTCACTTGCACTTGCAACTGATGCTAATCGAACCTTTAGGTAGCTGATAATTTATAGCAACTTAATGTTCAATATTTTATACTCATACAACAGTACATCCCATTTATCTATATTATACACAAATCACATTCCTTCATGCTATCTGAATCACATAACGAGTTATGATGATTTACATGTCGCTTCTTAAGATAAACAAACTGTGAGAAAGTTAAATCGTGATTCAGTGATTCTTCTTTGCTAATCAATCGTTTTGATAATTTGCATAATATTGACTTTGGACCATAGATTTGTGAATGTTCAATAGGTAAGTCTTAATAACTTTTGCGGCAATTAACCACTGACCACTCGATTTGATTACACTAATTTGCTGTTAACGAACAAGACACGAAATTCTGACTTGGAGAAATTAATTACAAATAAAGCAGATATTTGCTACTGGCTCTTACATAACATAAGGAAGCAATAAAATGCACAACCTTTTAATTCAATACAACTCATTTGGGTTTCCTCTTGTAAAACAAATATTTTAAGGAGATATCATGGCACTTCTAGGTCTACTTTATGCTACAAATGGAAAGGATAATTAGAAAAAACGGTATGTTACGCGAATATTTAAACTGACACTAGTCATCATTTGCGAGGTATCTCTGTACATGATTTTCCAGGATTACAACCTGCGGTATTAGCTAATTAGCCCACGGACGTAGAACCTTTCTCGGAACAGGTAAAATCAGAAAAGCTTACTTTTGGGATTAGTGACCGAAATATCTTGTTCGAAATAATACCCAGGTTATGGATTCTGTTGTTCAAAGTATAACCATTAAGAGGTATTGAGAGGGAATAAATGATTGACGTGTGCAAAGACAAGAGATAATGGAAATTGCACGTTCCATCGTTTAAAATCATATTATCTTGTTTTATGTTGAAATGCAAGTATCAATTATTTCCAATACATAATTTACTGGTACAAACAAGGAAGTACCTATTACAAATGCCAAGTACCAGTCACGTGCGCTAGTGGACAAGAAATGCAACAAAGTCTTGAAAATTTCATCACATCTAACCGGAAGAATGAACTGCATCCGGGATGATAGTTCCCCATTAAGTTGTTCCTGAGTTCGATTCCTAACACTATTCGACAGGCATGTTTCAACAACTAGATACAAGCCTCAATTTTAACTATAGACGTGCCTTAAGTGGTTTGCAAACCTCACCCGCTCAACTGATATTTGCAATCCTGAAAACATAATTCAATGAGCTTAATGTTAGTTTAAATTTCCAATTCTAGGAAGTAACGGAATTCAATCACGCTTGAATAAAGTTCATTTGCTGACGTTTGTTGGAACATCTGAATTTATGCCTGATCTGAATTTTATTTACGAATGGATACGACTAGCATTGATTGGATTTTGTTCAACGAAGTCGATAGTGGAACTAAATCAACTAAGCGAGGGATACCTTTCAGCTTAAAGGCAACCACTTTTGATTCCATTTCCATTTACAATATCATTTACAGTAAATCAATTATTATCTCATTTTGACCAAGTTTTACAAAAGGTCCTTAATAGATTTACATGAATACATTCATACATCTAGATTACAGAGGTGAAAAGTGTGGATAATATTCTTTCAGACGCTTGCTGAGAAAATTGTAACTTCGTCTGAAATTCATCACACTCTTGAAGACATTTAATGCCTGAAAGATATACAAAAGCTCAAGGGATACAAAAGAAGTTCAAATTGTATTAGCTTTAACTAAATAAACATTTTGGCCATGGTGGCGAATGAGTGTCAAGTACGAATACAGTGGCCAAGTTGGCTTTTGTCATTTAATGGTCTAGCACTTTCTATTGAAGATGAAACGGTGCATGGCCAGTCTAAAATATTTTCCACAAACGAACTAAATCAAATCAATTTTCCGGGTAGTTAACAGAAAATTAGTTTCAAATTTTCAACTAAACCCGGTTCAGACGTGAAAATTACTGCGTCAATATACGCTCATTAAAGAAACTCATTAAACTTTTGGGATGTGCCTGACAACCTCAATTAATCCAGCAGCAGGTTCAACAAATTTCTAAACAATAATTTTCACAAATTTCATTACGTGTTGAAGATATTGGTATCTTTAATCAATAGCTCTCGTTTGTCGGTATGTCTTCGTGTTATCTTGGGCGGTTTCATTACATGAATTTATTGCATCATAATACGGGCTTAAGTACGATCTTCTATTGCTGTTTGGAAGTTATTACTTCTTAAACAGTACCCGCCAAAGAAGTGATATAATAACACTTTCAGATTATTATTGCTTATTGGGTAACTCGTTCGTCCGTTAATAAATCAATCACCTGCAAATCTAAAATGGTCTTCCGCACTTTCGTTGAACCTTTCAAATATCGAATTGAATTTATGTTGAAGACCCCAACGGAATCACTCGATTCCTTCTCTACTCCATAGGGTTTCCTTAGACCAACTTAAATGATGATGGAGTGAAAAAGTTTTCCGTTGCAGATTCTCTAAATTAAATTGATTTGAAACTGAGGAATAGTCAGTCGTGATTGATGAATGCAGAAATGCACCTGTTAGACTGCATTTTCGAATGCACCTAGCCCAAACCAAACTTGGTTTTGGATCCTCCAGCGACTACATTAATTCATGAGAACATTGTCTCGGAAAATGTTACAGCAGTCTCACATTTGGCCTGATTTGGTGTCATCTCGAGTCTTCTTAAAATCCATTTTATAAGTAATTTTGTAATACCAACCTGCTCTCATAAGGTTTCACAACATAATATTCGCGTGGGATAAACCATCTGGCTAAGGAGATTTAATGATTTTTGAATCTGCGTCGAAGGAAATAAATCAATTTTGCAACAATTTTTATGTAATTTTTTTGGAAAAAGTAATAGTAAATAAGATGTTGATGTTATTTGTCTGTTCGTTTAATTTGCATTTTTCCGACATTGCTGTCCAATTTTATGAAACCTTATTTATTGCTTCAATTGAGACGTCTTATAAGTTCAAATTTTATAGTCCATTGTATAGAAATGAAATTTTGTTAATGACGACATCGAAAACATGGCGACTACTTGCAAGTATCAAATTCACTTTCCCTTTCACGATTTGTCCACCCAAGATTTGCAATTGTTATATAATTTTATTACATCTCCTATTGTCCAAGATTCATAAAGTTTATTTATCAAAAGAACTAATTTCAATATATATGTTTAAAATTTAAGATTTCAAGTAATTTTATTCAAAAGTAGAAATACAGTACCTATAACTCCAAGAGACTGAATAGTGCTAAGTATCTTATCGTTATTTCTTAGAAAATGAGCATTCCACAACATAAACAATGAATAAAAATGAGTGTAAATATACCTAATTAGAAAAGCCTGTTAAAATCCGTTTTCCGGATAGAAACGGAAATGAATTTCTCGGAACTCCTGTTCAAGTTTCTGTTTGCATAAGCAAATGCTTGAAGGAAACAGTTCCATAAAGCAAATGTTATGAAAATTTAGAACAACGGTCTTCTCATAATCATTAAGGATCACAGCATCTAGCACAGTTGACACAAATTTATGAATACTTATTCTATAAAACCAAAAAGAACGCTCCAAGTCGCTGCAAATGATTCTACTAACAATAAGCGAAGGGATGTCTTAGCGTTTCTAAAAGGAACTGAAACTTTTGGCCACTCATTGTTTGTTGTAGCTATCTTAATTACTTTTTAAAGCAAATATCACTTAGTTACATCTTTTCCCATTCAATTTTTTAACAAAGAAATGAAAGAGATAAAGGTTAGCCACTTGGTTTTCCATAAAATTTTTGTTGAATTTTTCCAAAATTGAATTCAATACAGGGTCATCCGAGTGTTTTGGTTAGGGATTACGTATCCTTCAAAGATGAATAGATTTGGGAACTTCTTAAAAAAAGGATAGATATCCCTTCATATTAACTTCTTTTTTGAACGAAGAATATCTAGGTTAATTGAATTCCGTCTTAAGCTATTTAATTCAATAAGACGAATTTTGTATGAACTAATATTGGTAGACTGTTCGGAATTTTAAGGATACCGAACATTGTAGCTTTAACAAACAACAGCAACATACGTAAACACCAAATTCATGAACATAAATCGATTTATTTTAACCAAATTTTATTTGCAAACTATAATGAACATATCTACAAAACAATTTAATTATGCAAACGCTAACAACACCGCAGAACGTTTAATTAGAACTTATCACCTAAAAATTCTCAGGGCTATTAACTATTGAAGACATCAGTTTGTTAATTAACCAACATAACACAAACCCCAAAGCATTGGATTTGCATTGGGAGGTATTATAATAGCGTCATTTTGTGTATCTTCATTTAAAATTCTAAATCCATTTTCAGGCTTTGGGTAAAATATTTTCCCATTTATTTTGATATTCCCAAAAGCTCTGCGTGTTTACGAAATCTCAATGGACGTGCTATTTTCGAACAAATCATTTTGGTTGCAGGAGGTCCAATGTTCTTTTGAAAATTGTTATTTCATGTAAACACTTCGTTAAAACTTCAGTTAAAAGTGATTTAAACCTTGTTAAGGGTTTCCTGTATCGAGTAGCTTAAATCGATTGAAGCCATATTGATTTTAATCAATTTAAAATATTTTCAAGCTGTTACTGTTATATATGAGGGGAGAGGTTTAAGTTCTTGAAAAGTTTATTTGTGCTGAAATAATAAATATTTTCGACCTTTTTCAGATGATCAAAATGATGGTGACTGTAGTTATAGTTTTTACAATATGTTGGCTGCCCTTCAACATCTTAGTGGTAAGTGAATATCTGATTATATATAACTTAAATTCAATAACCTGGGATAATTTCAGATACTATTAAATCAAGAGGACTTCGACAAGTGGGAGCCTCTGCCGTATTTTTGGTTTGCCTTTCATTGGCTAGCAATGTCACATAGCTGTTATAATCCGGTCATATATTGTTACATGAATGCAAGATTTCGAGGTGGATTTATTCAAGTTCTACATGGAATTCCAGGATTAAGACAATGCTGTTGTATAAGACGATGTGCTCGTGGTCGTGGCGGAAGCACAATGGGAACTGGTTTTGCACTCACTGGTGAGATGAACGACAATTTTGGTGATGGAGCTCTTAAAAGGAAACCTAGAGTTCGGATTAGGTGCAAAACTCAATTAGCGCAATATCGGATTGATCTTGTGATCCTTTTTTATTATTTTTCTTTTCTTAAACATTGCAAAATTTAGTTTTCTGTTGCGCTCAATGATTTCATTAATTTGATTTAATGTGCTAGTTTTTATATTTTTAAAATACATTTATTATCGTAAGATACAAAGTGCAGGACACGATGGTGATATTAGCGCTTAGTTGCTTCAAAATTGAATATTTTCTTATCAATTCATAAGCATGCATGTTTGTTTGATGTTTCAAATTTTATTTTAAAAAATTTTCAAAATTTCTTTCCATTCAAAATTAAAATGATTGTTCTACTACTACTTTACACTAAACTTCTCCACACTTAGTTGTTGTTCCATGTGATAATCCTATTTCACACAAGTGTTTCCCCAAACAATCGTTCTGAACACGTTTCTGCGATCTGCATCAAACTTTGCAAGTAAGCACCAGCAAATCAAAACAGTGATTCAGTAAATCAAAAACGTCCTGCGAACGACAAGCCTGATATCCTCGAATCGAAGTTTCGCAGAAAATAGTCATTGTTTACTCGAAAACACATGATGACAAACAAAAATATTTTTCTGTAGTAACCTTGCGCCAGGATTATTTCGGATTCACTAGTCTGTTGATTGTTGAATATATGGTATTTAAACCAAGTTTACAGTTTCAAATGAAAAACAAATATACAACGATGAGTTTGTTGTCTGTTCGTGACGGTTACACAAACAGTGTTCGTAAATCATTTAAATCTTCCGATAAATTGGAGACTACAAAATTTGGTAGTCATATATGCCACCCTAGACTCCTTTCATACTTGAAATACCAGTTTCAATTTCACGATGAGTAGACAAATTGTTAGAAATTTTCCTACGATTTACCCCGAATGGACAAAAAATTGAAATGGAATCTCTGGAAAATGGATAAATTATCGATTGGACATAGAATATAGTGAAGGAAAACATTCCTTACAATCAATTATAGGTATTGTGAAACAACTCGGCAAATGACCATATCAATTTATATAACTCGTGTGAAAATTTCGATTACGTGCCCATAATGTATTTTGAGGGCGGCATAACCCCTAACCTAATATCATGAAGGATTAGGTACCTCGACGGTAAACGACGTAAACAACTTTGTGTTGAAGGAAGTTAGTGCTACCAAGTAAATATTTGACAACAACCACGTTATAAGAAATTTAATTAATTACTCCCCAAGGTGTGACGAAAATTTCTATGATAAACAACGTGTCATTGAAAATTCATTGAATATCAGACTTTCTTAGGTCAACCAAACAGTAAACATTAGAGGGTATATGTTGGTAATTCCTGGAATTTTTTGGTGGCAAGCAAGTGTCGCCGTGATATCCGAAAGTTGTCAGAGTGTCCTTTCATCTTCTTCTTTGTTCATGTCTCAGAGGTCCTTTAGTTTCGGTATACAAAATGATAAATTACTTCTCATTAACTTCGTCCAAGGACCATGCGACGACTGTTTGTCTACAGCAAACTCTATATAAAATTTTGTCGTAAGATGTACACACTGGGAGGCGTTAGCAAGTCAAGGATAAAACGAATCAACAATTTTTAGTTTCCCCATCTTCTCGGTTTGCCAATGTTTTTTCCAGGAGAGATATTTAGATCATTAGAAAACAATAGTTAATTATTTCGGAGAATTCCCAGACCTAGACCAAATCGCCTAGTTTCTAGGCACAATCTTAATGAATATTCGAAAAAATTCATTATTCAGTTACAATTTCCATGACATCAAGGTGCGCTAAATGATGAGCTCGAATTTTAATTGTAAATTTCCAAAATTCTTGGAAATTTTTGGAAAGTTGCACAAAAGCGTACTATTGTCTTATGAGTTAAGCTCATCAATTGTATTACCTCATGATAGATGAAACACTGAATTTCTGTGGAATGAAAGCTTTCGGATGAACAGAGTTTCTTACATTGTCTTTATTCTGAGGGAATTGTAAGACTTTTGTGAATTAGGTTATTACGAAGTTCCTCAAGGTCTCAAGTTTATGGAAAAGCGGTTTTGAAGGTTCGCATTTTGCTACATTTACTTGTATCACAATCCACAAAACTATGTTTTCTTGATAATTTCAAGGCAAATCTTGAATTATTTTGAACAAATCCGATTTTGAAATATTAAGTATTATGCTACCATATATCATATTTAATACAACACGTTACTGATAAGTCACCACAATCGTTTGTTTAAGCAATATTGTTAATTTGATGTTGTAGTAGAACGAAAAGGCTGTGGTTACTTAATATCTTTTAGAATCCAATCCTAATGAGCAACTTCTCAAAATTAAGAAGACTTAATCTCTAGAAGAATACTTAAAATGTGGAGAGTAGATTTTCACGTAAAAACCACAAGCCTAAGGGAATAGGTTTTACATCCAGGATAAAGGAATGAAGCATTCAGGAATTTAAAGTGAGCAATGTATGCATTGCAGCAAGTTCCACGGCTTCATATGCTTAGAATGATATTGCATTTTCTGCTTAAATTATACATCGTAAAACTTTAATTCAATACGATAATACAAGAGATTCGTATATTTTTCATGTATTATATATTAGTCAGTCTAACAGCATGATTCCCTTTTTATTCTTCATAAATTCAATGTTCCAGGAATAGACGAAACATCCCAGCTGCAGCGCGTAAATACGTGCACGACTTACATCAGCACTCGAAGGAAACCAAAAGTGAATGCAATGCAGGTGGGATTTGATTTTGTTTTATGTATTTTAGAACTAAAGGATTAGATACATAATGTATTAAAATTTCAAATGAAACTGACATTCCGACATGAAACTGATTTGAATACATACCTTCGTCACTTATCGTTCTGGAAAATGACTTTTATTTGATCCTATGAATGTCATTTCAGTATTAACTTGTATATCTTCTTCGAAAACATCAAAATGTGTCAGTTTTGTAGAGCTTTTGAAGGATACAAACTTCAGAACATGTCGTGATCAGTTGAATTTTACAGGAAATCAGTAGTTTGGTTTGTTTTGAGTTCGGAACTGCTCCGGAATACTTAATTGTACTTTTAGTACTAAGTTCCGCGTTTGTTTTCAAGTTTGGTGTAGTACCAAATTGTACCATTTTATCATGAGAAATTATGTGAGTTTGACGATTTTGTTACAACGGAACAGAGTGGAAGGCTAGAAGTGTCAAATTGTACTTTTAGTACAAAGTTCCACAGTGTTCTGAACTCAAAAAAAACGGACCTAGTGTCTAATGCCACCTACCTTTTGCAGACTCAATATTCATGTGCGGAAACCACCCTGCTACGGTGATACAAGGAAAGACCTGAAGAAATGCCGACAGAAAATGGCGAGGAAATTGAACTGATTGATGCAGTGCCCGTAAGCCGTTTGAATTTTTCATCAACTTCTATAGCCGCGCCAACCACAACAGCAACAACAACAATTACAACACCAACAGCGGCACATTTTGACGCAAATTCGATATTCATTAGCGATGATTTAAACCATCAGCACTACTCGCATCAAAGTGAAACAAATCGCCTTCACACGACAGCAGCACATCTATTGGCGAATGGCAGCAACGTCGGATCGTGCGATAGAGGGTGTACCAACAGCCGATATAACTAAAAACAACAAGTAATATAATTTTTCAATGCTTTGTTCAAAATCATTTAATTTAATTAATAATTTTATTAATTAAAATTAATTTCTCGAAAACTTAAATGGGAAAATGACAGAATGAGTCTCGATGTGATCAACGTTATTCAGTTAATAATATAAAATTGTTAATTTTTTTACAAACAAATTGGTTTTGTGAATAACATTTAGTGATTTGAATACAATTTCTTGTAATATACATTTTGGATGATAATGGTATATGGTCCACTAGCTATTATACGATTATGCGTTTATGTTATGTAAGATTTCTGTATATAAGAATTAAATATGAAATAAAATCCGATTTATAAATGTTTATCAAGGTTATGAGTTTAAATATCTTATTTTTGTTATTATGGAAAAGGTTAAAGAAAAACAGAATTTTAATTAATAACAAGACCAAAGTTCTTGATGTCGTTGTTACCTTACAGCGGAAGTTGAAATGAACCAAAATCTTTGACTCATGATGAAATTGAGGAAATCATACGTCTCTCAATTTTGAGAATGAAATTAATCTGTCTGCGCTCTGACGACTGGGTTTTCCCGGGCAAAAAGAAAATGTTCTGGCGATAAAACTTGTTTGTAAGAAGGGGGGAAGCTCCAATCAATGTTTTAAGATTTAAAGCCGATTAAAGTAAAACTTCTGTTTAGTCTAAGTTTCTTTACAAAGCGGTTAAGACGTTTACAAGCACAATGCAATACAAAATGAACATAAAAGTAGTGCTTTTAGTGGTAACACTTATGGTGAGTCTATATAAGGACACAATTTGTCGGATAAATTTTCTAAATCCCTGCTTTGGTTTCAGGCCATCACGGCACCGACATTTGCGAGTGGTATGTCATTTCAACATGTCTAATGAAAGGATGTTTTTAAGGATAAACTTCTTATTGTTTCAGTGATGAAGCCTGTTTGTGCTGAGCGAGAAAGTACTTTCTGCAGTGACGTTAGTGGTTATCCGCAAGAGCAAATCGAAAAACTTCTATCAGACTCCAACAACTTGTACGCCGGATGTTCGATTGTTGAAAATATACCAAAAAGAACGAAAAGAGATACCAAGGATATTGATGAGGAACCAGTCTGTGAAAGCCAAGAGAGAATTATCTACCCAAAATTGGGGCTAACTGTAGCAAACGAGTGGAGGTATATAGTGAATTTAGCAAACTTCACTCAATCGCTTCGTGTCGAGGAATGTGTGTAAGTTAACCTCATTTTTAAGTTCAAGCTCTTAGTGCATAACCATATATCCTAGACATCCTGGGGCTGATTGCATTCCTGATTTAAATTTATTCGGCCGATCAATAACGTGTCAGCAGAAATACGTAACTCACACTCTCCACGGAGTTAATGAGGACGGAAAAGTGGAAAATATTGCTTTTAAATTCCCTTCTGCATGTCAATGCGTCATCAAACACATGGAGTAGTACAGTCGACCGGAGAAACATGAGACATCTTTAAAGTGATTCAGAAGTAGATGTTCTAAGAAATCAGTGATTATAGAGTGTACAAATAGTGTATTGTAGAGAATAAAGTCGTAATACAATTTAATTTTCATTTAAATTTCAAACTTCCCAGTCATATCTCTATTCCTCATTGGTGGTTCTAAGTTGTAAGTGTTATAGAAATTAATATATGTAGTAAAGAAAAAATTTTTTCGATTTGCAATTAAAATATTTTATTTAATTTTATTTTATCACATTTGAAATAAATAAAAGTAACAAAACATAAACTTTTTCGTAGCATTTTCCAAAACGAACTTTTACAAACGATTTAATTTCGTCAACTTACTTTCATACTAATAAAACATTACAGAATTGTGTACTGTTACACATGCTTACTTAATTACATAATAGAAATATATAAAACACATTAATTAACTAATTGATTTTAAAAATTTGGTTTACCTTTTTAAGGATATGTACAATCAACACAAAAATTTTTGAACAAACAACAATTAGATATGAAAGAGATAATCATTTATTTTGGGACGGTCCAGCCATCCTGTACGCATTTTAAAAATAAATTTTATAATTATATTACAATTTAAAGCAAAATTTAATTTCTTCATTCACTTATATTTTTGTTTAAATAATTTTTTATGATTTCAACGAATTACTTTGGCATAAGTGAGGCTTAGAACCCTGATTGAAAGACATTCGATTTGAATTTTGAAAACAAATAACAAAATTTTATGATAAAAATATAAAATACTTATACTATTATACAATAACATATTGCGTACAGGATTTAAACGCTTATTTTGCCACATGCTTAAGGACACATTGGCAACATGATGGGAATTGGTATAAATTCTTTATAACACGTCCTTCTTTGCTAAATCCTAAGAGTTGTCTGTAGATAAACTTTTGTTTGCACTGAGTCTTATAGCCAAAAGGAAAGCTATCTGTCATTTCGCATTTTGAATCTGGATTTCTGAAAATAACATGACATTATTAGTTAAATGATTTTTCCTGAAACATAAGAAGAAAAACTTACGTGCATTGTTCTACTCGTATCCCTTGAGTATGATTGGCAAGATTTACTATATATTCCCATTCATTTTCTATGGACAACCCCACTTTGGGGTAGATTAGACTTTCCTTGCTCTCACACAACGTTTCTTCTTCAACGTCAATACGTTGTGTGATATTTACTGGTGTTATTATGACATCATTACCGAAAACATCTTGGTAACGTTCAGGAGTACTCGTTATTATTTGCTCCAATTGATTTGCCGGATAGTTATCGATTTCTGTACAGAACAGTTCACCACTCTTCACGCATCTTGGAGGTGTTTTACCCAGAGTTGGGATGTTCATGTATGGTGGTTCTGGAAAAACTATGTCTGCTAGAACAATGTGCGGAAGAAAGAAAGTAATTTTTGCTTAATTTTGTTAATTAAGGAAAAGAATATGAATATGCTAATGTGTATTACCCAACTACCATGAATAGATAAAGCAAACAAACGACATATAGAGCTTTAATGTGTGATGTGATATACAGAATGATATTTAGTTAAATGAGATGAAACATGCTCTCTAAATATTTTAAACTTCAAGATACTACAAAACAAAAATTTATAGGCTCATAACCCTGAGCAATTTATAATTTACGAGCTATTCTAGAAGATACATTTTCCATGGATATACTTCGAGCCCAATGAAGCTAATAAAATTTACTTCATCCCAAACTCTTTTCTTATTAGATATCTCAATAATTACCAATCTTTGAAGGCCACGTCCATTTCGTGGGAGGTTTATGTGACTGATAATTCCATAAATGTTTCAATGTATTTGCATTTTGTTCTGAAATTAAAGTAAATGATGAAAACCCGATCAAGTCGGTATGATTTCTTCCTACAATGCCTAATTCTACGTTGGGCTTTATACGAATTTTATGGGGTACATTTCGAATGCTGATACAAAAAAGAGAAGATGCAATGAAAACGACTGTAACAAGGTTTGTTTATCATGTCGGCTTTGATTCAAATGTTAGATATTACGTATCGTTTGATAATGTGTGAAATTGTGATAGTTGCTACTTTGAGGTGTTTTAATACTACACAAAGATATTTTATTAACTAACAAACACAAGTGCATGCCCAGCATAAGAATTTGGCGTTTGTTTACCTCTCGTACCTCGCGCCAATAGAGGAGATGGCAATGTTATGTTATTGGTATCACTTCCATTTAACGCCAAACTATCAGCATTAACTGTTGCGGATGTATTCTTGGCATTTGAGGATGGTTCCAAGCTTCTACCTTCGGGATGACCATGTCTCTAGAAATATTTCATATTCTTAAAAGTTTTAGAGATTTTAACACACTGTTTCGCTTACCTCATCTGAATATACAAACTTATCTTTATTAGGTGGGTGCGGAATCATTCTCTAAAATAAAGTTTTCCTAATGAGTTTTGAAGAAATTACATTTAATTTTCAAAATTACTCACTGTCATACGAGTCTCTTGTGATGCATTTCTATGACTTTCGGCAGTTTTATGCCCATCGTATGTGTAATAAGGCGTATTTTGGTACTTCACCGATATCGCATGTAAATTTCCGTTTCCTTCAAGAAGCCGTCTGTGTTGATATTCACTGAAGGGTGACCTGTCTCGAGTTTGGGGTCTCGCATATACTGCATTCTGTAATGAAAGATAAGACTCGTTAGTTCATGAATTGAATAGCATTGTTAACCAAAATGAAGCAAGTGGATATTGCGAAGACATTGAATTATAAATTTGAGTTATTCGCTCCAAAAGTTTGGTGTTCCTTTACGTATCAGAATATATGAATTTGTCGCTAGCAAGGTTGGAGCTCCAAAATCGTCACACTTACAAAAATAAAAAGCAATGGCTTACTGAGCAGAATCTTTGAATGTTTCTTTCAATTGAGCTTGTAGGATGATTTCATCGGATTCGTTATTATTAGAAGACACTTATCAATGAATAACTGCCTACACCATATGACCCAGCTATCAGTATGACCTGCGGGCAGTTTTGAATTCTGGCTTTTTCAGTTTATAATAAAATCATTTTTTAAACCGAAGATATAATTATCTTATCTTTAAACGGAAATTACACACAATTATTCTTAATAATATCTCGAAACCTGTTCAAAATGTTCTCATCAGCAAATAACACTAGCTCATTACAATTTAAAATATTCTTAAAGTTTATTATTATTTCGTATTTCGCTAGAATTAAGTCTACACTTAAACGTGATTTTAATAAACGTTGTCAATATAATTTTATGCTATTAAAATAATGATAATTTATCGCTTTACATGACATGTATGAGCTTCGCAACAGAAATGCCGACTTTATGTTAAAAATGCCGAAGCTTTTGTTATTCTTTATTTAACTTAAGACGATAGCCTGCTTGACGCCAATGTACGAGATAATGGCAGTCATTCAAAATGTTGTTATTGAACTTTACGAAATGTTCTTTTATTGTATTTGCTTGACTAAGTAAACCTCAACTCTCTTCGTTGTGATAACATGAACCTTTTGTCTTCTTTGTGTGTTCTTACAGTTTTCAAATGTTTTCAAAACATTTTTGAATGTCATTAATATAATTTTAATGAATTTATTAAGTTATGTAGTTCAATGCGACGTGCGCCTCGAACAAGTTTATGGAATTCAATCACAAATTGAACATTTGGAATCACAGTTTAAGGTTTAGTAATACCACAAAGTGATACTAGCTATTACTAGCCTGGAGCAGATATACGTCGAAAATATTTTTGGGATTCACCAAAATTGAAACGTGACATTTGGCTCATAGCAAAGAAATATATTTACTTTCAATTCAAACATTCATTTGTTAATTTAAACATTTTAATTGTTTCTCTTTAAAATACTATTTATCGTGTAAATGAAACAAGTATTGTGAATAACTTGTCACACACAATGAAATTCAACTGTCTTAACGATGGCACGATAAATCTAGTTAGGATCGCGATAGCTTTACCGGCATAACACTGTGTTATCTCTTGTAACTTATCGAATATTCTCTACTGGCTTTTAATTTCAACCAAATTTATTTCAATATGCTGGCAAATAAAGGTCAAACATTTGAATCTATATCATAAACATAAAATATTCCTGATGTTGAACCAGTAGCTCATATCATATTTGAACAGAAAGTTTGTCATTATGGACTCGAACAAAGCAAATATTATCTGGAACTGTTGATTATCACAACTAATTGCATGGATACTGTGTATAAAATGTGACTTTTATTGTTGCTAATTGTCGTGATTTGAAGAAGAATTTAACTAAATACTAACGAAATATCTGCAAAGTCCATTTTATGCATTTCAAGATGCAGTTATCCACGTGCACACAAACCAGTTCCTTAGTCAAACCATTATTAACTAAAGACAATTTTATATTTCAGGCTTTTTCCAAGGTTAACTAGTAACAAAGATTTCAGTTTCCTTTAAAGGAGTTATCTTGTTTATATCATTGTGACTTTTCAAGATCCAGTTGCATCCAGTTTTGTAAGTGATATGAGATTATTCCATGATATCTCATAGTTTTAAAGGTGACATCATATGCGAAGATGTGATACAAGAACGACAAGCTTATTTGCAAAATATAATATTTTAATATTATATTTTACGTGATATTTCTGAGATTGTTATACAAGTTAAATTATGTTTTAAGAAATACGAGGAATAACAAACGAAATTTTATAACATTTTTAAACACTCTATGATGAAGTAGCGAAAACATACAAAGATGTTTGAACTACCAGTTCAGTAAACGGTTGATGGGCACTGATGTTGAGTGTGCCAACTGACAACAAGATAAACGTCTGCCGTTTTTCCAAGAAATCCTTCCAGACAGCTGGGAATTATTTTCCCTAAAACAGAACGTGACAGAAATAAATTGAACGTGAAAAATAAAGCAAATAGAACAGAACAACCTCAAGAGAAGCCTATTTTAATAATTCCAGGAATTTGTGCAATGCTTATTTAAACTCCAATGAAATACTCTGGCAGTAGATATAGAAAAACGAAAACTTTCCGAACATGATAAAGAAATGTTTGAAATATAAAAACGGTGATATTTCAAAAATATATGTTGTGATAATGAACCAAAATAATGTGCTGTAGCAGCTTCATTTGAACTCAATGTCTGTCAGTAATAGCTATATAGATAATCGACGAACTTTGTATCACACGAATATAACTCCACGTGCTTACTGTCAGTGATGATATCAATTTCGTGGATTTTGAAATAAGAACATTCTGTTTCACACTAAAGAAGTCAAACAAATGATTCAATTCACTAAACGACTGATTTCTGCGTTTAATTTTACCTCTCAAGTTCATTGCCAGTGAAAATAATCAAAAGTTTTCGAAAGTAACAGGTTGATTTTATGGCTATTAGTAGGTCAGTCATGATGTTTGATTATCACTATATGCATTCGAAAGCTCTTTATTGATGATTTGGTGAAGTAATTATATTTATTGATAATTTAATCATAAACCGAATAAAAGTCTTCGATTTTTTGTTTTCAAAACTTGGAAAATCCCAAAAATTACAGTTACAGGTGGAAATTTGAATTTTCGTAAAATTGTACCTTTCGCAAGGAATACATATGTCAAAAAGTTATAAAAGTATTTTTTTTCGGAAAAGGTGACACCTCTTTCACTTCGAATTGAACGAATTTTGAGTAGAAAGCATTTGGGCAAGTGACTGTAGTCCTAATTACTTAATCTGCTTTTGTAGGTACAGGTGTGTCAATGGTTTGAGACATGTGGAATAATTCGTAAAACCCTCAAATTCATATTTCCTGGTCGAGTCATGAAGACGATATTACCTCACGTTTCACAAGACGATATCATCTCAAGGTCTAATTTATTTACGTGTTGTTTTTAAGATGTTGACAAGAAGAAAAGCTATTTTTTCAGTTTAAGATGAAAAGAAAAAGATGTAAACAACAGGTAAACGAAAAAAAAATCCTAAGATTCTTCAACCGGTTAAAATTATCTAGTAAAAAATTTCATGATATTTCATTACGAGTCAATGTCAAATTATTGCACGATATATAACGATTCATTGCCATGATTTGCACTTACCAGCAGTAAAATTATTGAAGCTAGCACACCGGTAGATATGAGATTGAATTTCGCCATTTTATTTAATTATTGTCACTTCAAAATCACTCAATCACCACAATTGCTTCAGTAAATAATCAAGACACCACCAACTATGATAATAACTAATGCTAAGTGGTATTTAATGAAAAGTAGCACTAAATCATAAGGTTTCTTTCAAACTGAGTAGATCCACATCCAATAGTTAGTAAGTAACTACTAAAACATTTTTCTTAAAACACTTGTCATTTATATAATTCACAAGATCATTCGGCGGTTGTATATTATATAATCACGAAAATATTTTCCACCGGCATTTTATAAATTTCTCACAATATAAATCAACTGGAAAAAAATTACTCCAAAATCCCAAAAATTCTAATATCCGGAAAAATTGTTTCACTTGTTATCATTTACAAACTAGCCTCGGTCACGATCACTTCAACACTGAAAGGTATCGCCAACGATCAGAATTTAAAAGTAGCTTTCCTCATCACAAGAAACAGTCGAACGTCAACCGTAGTCTACCCACACATACTGAATACCATAGCAGCTCGTAACTGATCGTACAGCAAGATCAGCTAATCCCCTCAGTCCGGCCCATCTTACACGATAGCTGTTATGACGTATACTGGATAAACGGTTCACAGGGTCAGTGCGGCAAAACCCAGACGCGCGGGTAAAATGTTGGCAATGGTTTGATTGAAATTCAATGGTCAGGTAAAATGAAAACCTGATTGCCTCCGGTAGAAGAGTTATTGTCGATGATTTGATTTTGTTGATCGCAGGTTTCGTCCACCTGTTTTTCTGGGTTTGTTTGTGTTAGGCTTGTGCCACTTTTATTTATCACCGGCACGTGCAACTACACTTGCATTTGCGTTTTATAGATCTTTCACCAGGTGATCGTGCATTGGCATTTCGTATGGTAAACATCATTTTTCAAAACATGACAGCAGAATTTTTCCGCTTTCAGCCCAACCAGCATTGCCAGATCGAAATGCAAATCAGACATCGTGTTTTATTGTACGAGAATTATTAAAAAAAATTTGTTTAGCGTCCAATTCCTGTAATTTGATGGGAAAACCTCTGGTATTATATGGGTAAGAAAGCTTCACTTTTTCATTTAGTGCCACAAGAAACTTCAGATCAAGCTTGGGATGGAATCGATCTGACGTGGCTTATATCTTTCATGGTTTTACCCAACAGGTTGGAAAAACTTTTTCCTGCAATTATTAATAAATTAGTGTATTAGGTTTTGACGATCATTTATCCAAGATAAGTGGACAATAACTTTGCCAAGTGAATGACGTCAAGCGAAAACAGTTCATCTTCACAGGTTCCGCTTCAGGATATTTTCAATTCAAGTCCAGTGTCCTTCTCTTAGTTCAACTGGATCTTGCAGTTCATTCGACATGATAAAACCAAGACAATCCAAGGTCGGCTAGTTTGTGAGGGAGGTATTCCTTGAGAAGAAGTGTATTTCTCGGATTGCCTCACGTCTCTCATTCTCGAAAATACCTTTACGTTTAAACTTATGTCAACTATATAAAAATGCTAATTTTAATTGAACCTGAAGTAAATTTTTCCTTAAATTTAGAATATTCATTAGTCGCTTTCATAGACGAAACACTTGCCACTTGAGTTAATTAAAGCCAAAGATTAAAATGCAAAGTTATGATAATTCGTGAATAAATTCCGTCGCACATAAATTCCCTTGTGCTGATATAAGCCTTAGTCCTACGAAAAGGAGTTGTTTGAAGGATCGAATATTTTCATCATGGGAAATTGAGCAGACAATTTCCAAGCAATTACAGATGAATTCAGTTTTTTAAGCAATTTGAAAGAATAATGAGTGAGAAATGTACATTTGTTAGATTATAATATTTTAATATCGTTTTTCAAAAACTTTAAACTTGGATTCAAGTGTTGATACAAATTTCTATGAACTATTTTCTCCGAAAGCCACAAAATCTTTATGAAAAGCTAGTATACAAAATAAATGTTTCATATTTAAAAAATACAAGTCCCTGTTACGGACAAATGTCAAATGAAAGTCTTATGAATGTTATCAAGGACTTTAGCGTCATGGCTCACGAATTACGTAGTAGTTCCCCAGAAAGCAACTACATTCCAGAAATCATAATTGCGACTTGAGTACCTAATTGAGCAATAATTAAAGCCACTCCCGATTTGAATGTAATTAGTTCAGGTGGTTTTTGTCAAAACACGGGGATGTTGGGAATTTAATTAGTCGCAAAGTTTTCTGGTGATTTCAAGTTTTTCAGCTTGAAAAGACCCGACTTAATCGCGTGCCCAGAATTAGTCAGCTTCAAGAGCACTTTTGTGTGATTAAACTGAAAGCTATGTAAGTACATATACAGTGAGTAATAAAGTCTGGCACACGCTTGACAACATAGTTGCTAGTATTTCAAAATCTTGAAAAATCTAAATCATGCGGTCTAGCTATCGTAAAGTTAGAGCTTTGTGGGATGGACACGAGTCACTCTTGGTTATCTTGGGTAAACGGGGAATCACTCGCTGTCATGAGTTTATCAAAGTTATTTGCAAGTATAATGAGGAAATAGTGATGCATTCTGGTGATTCAAATCAAGGTTCTACCGTATTAACTAAAGAAGCGCCTCCGAAATAAACAAACTCCTTTTCAAAGAGGGTTGGGTAGTCCAACTTCTGACAACGGAGTAGCATATACTGTATCGGTTTTGCCCAACATTTCAACCGTGGGAAAACCGCATTTTACAGGCGTAAATTTCAAAAATTCCGTAGAACAATAAGTTATGTCCATCCAAACCGGTTAGTATCTATCGGTTTAACTGACTAACACACCTGACTCACAGATGAATGCCGGCAAATCAAAAATGTACACAACACAGTCTTTGTTCAAAGAGGTTTTTGTTAGTAGCACAATAAAGAAAATTGTGAAAAATAAAGCTAACATTCTGAGATGAATTATTGCCGCATAAGCTTATCAACTGACAATAACCTATGTTCTTAGGGTTGTTTGCTAAACAGCCTCATTAGATACGGTAAAGTACACATCACAATGGTCAAGTCAATAAAAAATTATACAGATATCCTTATTTATATTGTGCAAACCGCAATTCATCACTTACATTCAAGTCACACGCAGAATATCATCATGAATTTAACGCAAGGGATAACCTTAAGTAATTCAATAGAAAGTCTGGTCGATTACATACCAAATTATTTTATGTTTTGGAAATAATTTGGGCTTATACAAACATAAAACCCCTTCGGTGGAAGTGTCTGTTACAGATTTTTATGGGATTTATGATGAATTAGAGCTTTTCTGGTTAAAGGCTGTTGAAAGTGATGTAGAGGATTGTGGGATTTATTAACTCTATAGCATCTGTTGCAGGCTTCAAGCGAAACTTACTGAACATACTTTTGAATAACCTACACTTAAGAAAGGTAATATATCTAACCATTTAAATTAATTTACTACAGCTGCTTGTGTTCAATTGTATTTTATTCTAAATATATATGTCCACAAATTCTTTTCGTCTTGTTCCTATTAAACTATGATAATTGAATTCTTAAGATGACACTTATCTTTCTACATTTCTCTGTGACACTCTTAAAAGGATGCGTGTGTTAAAAGGCAAGTTAACATAACATTTTTAAACCAGACGCTAACATAACACAATGTTGGTTTTGTTAAATTCCATGTGTATTATATACAAAAAAAGTGAGGAAACTCCTTGTAGCAGAGCGTGGTTTCGATCCACGGACCTCTGGGTTATGGGCCCAGCACGCTTCCACTGCGCCACTCTGCTTTTGATTTATCCATTCCATAAAAAAACCCAGTGATATCAGAAAGCTTCGGGGCTTGGTAAGCTTCAGTAGAACTGTCAACTATTGATTATGTGAAAAAACTTTTGAAAGAACTGATTCGCCCTATCATAAAAGGTTAAAGAGGAAATTTGTTTGCTTTGCGATTCAGGTTTATGCGTCCTGAAAACTTCAGCTTTATTCGAACTTTGTCTTATAATACAGGAAAAAACGACCTTCGCGCGTTAAAAGATTTTTGACATGAACCACTGGCACCTTTCTTATCACTTCGAAACCATGACATGATAAGTGTACGAATACAATGTTTCATTAAATGCAAGTAACGCGGCGCCATGACATAATCTACAAGTGAGGAGGAAAGTAGCTTTGGTGCTGGAAATTCCCGGTCTGTTGGGGATGGCATGAGATCAAAAGGAGAATTGATCAAAACACTTATATAGAATATCAAAACAAAGAATTGGATTTTCCGAGAAATGGCGATGCAACTGACACTTTTTAATGTCAAGCTAATTTTTTAATTATTTGAACTCATAAGTATTGGGTTTCAATAAATCAAAGATCATATTCGATTTCAGGAAACTCCATCAATAAAACTGATGTTTTGCCAGCTACATATTACTTATATCTGCTCATAATTATACAAGCATGAAATTTATTTCATCAAGTTGCTGGTTGCAGGATATGAAAACCATTTATGTCTCCAAAACATCCTCGGGTGTTCTTACAAAATGTCTTTTTGTAAAATTTTTTTAGCGTATTATTAGTTTCAGAAAAACGAAAAGGAAAACTAAACGAGTTAAAGGATATTGTTTTACAACTCGAAATAGTTCTGTGAACTGGTGACATTCGGTTTTTCCGCCTTCCCTAATGAATGCTAAGGCTTGAGGTTTTTCCATCCCTAAAGAATGAACTTTTTACCAAGTCTATCATCATACAATTAAAATTGGAGGCGTTGCTACTAATTCCTGTGTAGTGCATCGTCCGTGATGTCAGGTTACAGAAAATTGTTGTCGTTAAGTAGCAGAACCAGATATAATAGACCAGTCATAAATATTAGCAGTTATTGATTTTGATGAGACATTACAGAAGGTGGCCCCCTCGTATGCTCAAATTACCTCTTGCGCATCTTCCGACAAAGCTCGGAAAACCTTAACTCATTTCGAACAATAGCTTATTGATAGGTTATTAAGAAAGAAAGCAAATCGTGTATTGCAAGGAAACGCCTTTAATCCGTTTTCATTCGAGACAAGTTGGAAAAACCCAGGTAAAGCGCATTCATTTGAATACCTGCGTGGACCGTGTTAACAGGGTGAGTGTAAAATGGTACTGATAGTCCTGCATGGTAACTATGGACTAACATTTCTGTACTTAATCGACAGAAAATCTATTTTTAGTCTCGATCTTGCAAAATACAAAATGATTATCACTGGAAAATTAATGTTTTAACTAATAATCTTGAATTTATAACTCACATTGAATGTGACATCGGATATAACAACTAATATTCTCAAGTCTACAAGAATCTCTGTTATGTAAACTGTCACATCGAACAAGCGATAAATTTACATATTTACATTTGTTTAAAATTACTTGACAGGGCACACTCCAAAGTAAAATTTACATATTTTCATGAGTTATTAACTGTGGAAATGATTTACATGTCCGGGACATTCCTGAAGTAGCTAACCATCAACTCAGTATATTTCAATCATATTTGTTATTTCTTATTATTACCTATATAGTAGAGAAAAATTTCACATGAGAAAATGTTAAGTTTTATTTAATTTGTTGACAAATTGAAACTGTGTATTTTGCGAATTCATCCACATATTGCTTTGAGAAGCTAAAGTGTAAACAGAATTTCAAATCTTGAAGGGAAATTAATACGAGTTCCGGTTCCTAACAATACGGGTTTCTTCAAAATAGCATATAAAAACCGCTGAAAGTCAACCTGACCTCAGAATCTTCAAAAATGTCTATCAAAAATTACAAAAAGTTCATAATAAGGAAGAACTGTATACCAACAACGTTGCCGAACCGGTGGTTTGTATTTTGATAAATAAGATATCTCCTTCGACTTTCAAACTACTTGTTTATGTCAAACCCTATTATGCAATTACAAAATTGATTTTCATATATTTTGTCGTTTTGCCCAATTCACGGCAGGTCGTCCTACAGGCAAAGGAGTCGAACTGGATTATTAATGTCGTAGCCTAAACTATATAACCCCTTCACCAGATAATGCTTGTATGAAATATAATGAATTCTTCGTCACGCTCTACGTGATACGTTTTGTCTAAATTTAAACTGGAACTCAAGTATATTAAATTTGTTTTAAGAAAACAAGTTTGTTTAATGTTGATAAATTTACATCTTACTAAGAAATTTTATTATTGAAGCTCAACAAGCTTTGATATTTACAATGAAATCATAAAGAACAAGCGTGCTTGATTTAACCACTAGGGAAATGAGGGTTTTGATTTGTAGCACATGACACGCGTACAAGTTGTAATGAAATGAAACTAATTTTTATTGGAACTATAATCCAGTTTGTGATTTGTACAATATGTACGATTCTATTTTCAAACGAATGAAATAATAACATTAACTCAACATGATACATCTTTCAACGTTAATTTGTTCTTGTACATACATGAAACGTGGCCTCATATAAACTATTTTGTTAAAATTTATTTACTTATATAAAATCACAGAGTTTTGACCAAAATTGTTAACTAAACTATAAAAGGATAAGAAAATTATAGAAGGCAAAGCATATTTTAGATCTGAGTTTGTTTCAAGGAAGGATGTTATCTAGTCGGAGGGTTATTGAATTTTCATTTTAGCACTATGCGCTTTAACATATTCAAAAATAAATAAACAACCTTCGACCAAAGAGATAAGGAAAGGCCCTGACGTATATGAATAGAAAATTTTCGCGACCTGATTTAAGAAACTGGTCTAAGTTCCCTACATAAAAGTAGGTTTGGGTTCCGGAATTTTTGGAGGTTTGGTCTAAGTTCGAACAAACTTGGACCGAAAATTATTTCTTAAAATCGCATAAGATGCTTATAGGAAAAACCACAATGCTTAGAAAAAGTTGTTAACATTTTCAGTAAGTGACGTTCAAATAAGGAAATCAGCTGTTTGGCCAGGGACGTCGGCGAATTTTAATTTTTGAAATTATTATTTGAGAAAAAATTCTCAATTCCATTCTTTAGTCCTTTGTAAATTTTGTGCTTAACGTAATATTTCAGTGTTTTATGAATTATTGATTTTATTTTTACAGTTTTCTTATATTATGCATTCGAAATACTAAACCGATTGAATTGCCGGGACTTTTAGATTTGATTTTCATACCCTCTCAATATATATAAAAGATGATAATAATTAAATTTTTACTAATTCAAATGGTTAATACATATTTTAAAATTTTGTCAATTGAACGGCGACACTGGCTATTTCGTGTGTAGAAGTGAATTTTTGCGAATGTGGTAGTGCGATTTCTTAAATCAAGTCGCTTTTCGACCAATGATGGTCTGTCCTTATCTCTTTGGTCGAAGACTATAATTATGTTAAAATTCACAGGTTTGCTTCAGATTAATTTGTCTCTAAATAACACAAACTATTCGCGGTGCTGGAAAATTATTTACATTTCGCCCGACGATATGCTTTATGAATAAATTTCATATTGAATATTTACCGGCGGTTTGATTAATTCAATATAAATATATGATGGTAACGATCATTCACACTAACAAAAGCTATATGATGAATAATGCCTCATATTTTCTGTTGGCTTTCGGTTTCTGAGAGCTATAACATTACTTAGGGAGTTATAAATATGTTAGAGTATGAAAGGAAGCTGGTGAGCGGTTTAACTCGATCTTTAAAGGACTGTATATAGTTTTTAATAAACTTAATTGAGAGGAATTTGCACACTTTGACCCACTGCGGAATTTATATGTTTCTATGAACTCTCTTGATATCTCTTAGTCTACCAAACCATGGCTGCAGAAGCAATTGTATTCACAATTAAGTGGATTTTGAATTTGTCTTGTTAACAGACGAAATTTATTACATAATGTATAAGAATATTATGAGTCCATTTTCCAGGAAATATTGACTCACATAAATAAATTAAAATTCATTAATATCCTCATCAGAAAACCTATTGAATATGAAAATACTCGATGCGACGTAGAAAACATATTGATTATAAAATACAAATTTTAATAAAAAATTATTTTGAAAGGAAGTTTTTGCGAATAACATCACCACGAATGTATATATGAAAAAATTTGAGTTATTTTAAATATTCATCCCTTGCACCACCATCTCTTGCACGTTGATCAGAATCAATTTGAATGCATCACCGAGACTCAACAAGAACAATGTCAATACGAGATAGAACAAAGCCATGCGAATGCCATAGTGTGTAAAGTGAATTGCAAATATCTCAATAAAGAATGTAATGAAATATTTCCATCGCATTAACACTTAGGTGGTGTCGACGTATTGGTGATATGTTATCGATTTTCCTGTATATCGAAATACAGGAAATTTTTGGAAATTTTGAGTGAACGTCATATGAAGCTATGAAGTGAATTTAAAGAGTGTTTCAATTTATAGTGATGTAACGTTCGATAACATGCTACAAATAAATACTGGTTACTAACAAATGTTAATTATTATTTTTTGATAAAAAGTATGTTTTCCAATGATTCATTTTTCGTTCATTATCCGGTTTATGTCCAATTTTTTTATGTAATCAAATTATTTTCATGGAAAATCCTTTATTTCAGGAATTAAATGTTAATTATATTTGTTATGCAAAACACTTGATTCTCTTGTGAAATATATTTACAATATAATTTCGCAAATGATACGTAAAATCTGCGACAATTGTGTTATGACTATTGAACAATATTTCAGGATAGCACGTGCCGAAATACAAAACAAGTCAAATTATATTTGATATAATCCATTTAAATGAATATCACGTTCTGAAATACAATTACACGTCGAGCTTTGAACAACAAACCACTCATTTTCTAACGTCAATTTCGATAGGCTCAATAAATATGATAAGCAAACAGTCGAAGTTTCAATTTGATTAAAGCTAAAGTATTACATTTGTGTGTTTTGGAGAGTATCATATTTCAATATGATAGACACGCTGAGCTATTAAAGCTAATTTTAAAAGCGTTAAATTCAATTTTTGAAGTTTCTGCTTTCAGTTCCGGTAAATTGCGGGAGCTAAAAGTTTTGTTAACTTAACTGAATATGGTGTAAGTAACTTTTAATTGCGTTGCGTAACACTAAAAGTTTTGGTTGAAAACTTATTCCATAAGATATGTTAATGACGTTGTAATTTACGTTTTTTAAGATGACTGCTTTTGCAGCCTTTACTTCCAGCCTAACTAATTAAATGAACCTTTCCACGCCCAGACAAATGTCCATCAAGTGAAATGTTGAGGTGAGTTTCTGACAAACAAGCTGTCGTATATTTGTTTTCTTATTATAATACCTACTTGAAATTAAACGTGTTATTCAATTGGCAAATTCAGGTTTTTTGTTAAAAATGTCACTTTGCATGTGATGCAGAATTATCATAGATTTGTTTTATTTACAAAATATTTGGATAAAAAATTAGAGCAACGAAAGCGATTGATCAACCGATATTGATTGACAAAAAACACCTCCAAAAGCGATTGTCCGTATTATGTCTTACGTTTCGACACTTCTGCATCTTGAGCTTTAATCGATTGAAAAATTCAACAGTTAAAGTCATTCCAATTAAGATTATCCAAATTCAAATTGATTTCACCGATTAATTTATGCACACATTCAAAACCTATAACTTTACAAATTCATTAAAAGTTTATATCGTTGACATTATCATGAGTTGTCCAAATTTAGCAACAGTCGGTGAAGTATCAGTGTAGATTGACTTATGAAACACTTGAAGATGTCATTTTACCCCTAATAGGTTTGGTATCATCACAATCATCTAAGAAAACATGCATATGTATCTTTGAAAGGACTCGTAAATGAAAACATTCTGAAAGGTTTGAGAAGAAATTGTAGACAATCATACTCCAAAACAATAAACAAAACATTGCCTTATATATCAGTATCTTTATATGAAGTGCTCTTGAAGATGTTGAGAACAGAAGTGTTTTAAGGGTTCTTGAAAGGGTTTGACATAACCGTGATTGTAGAAGCAAAGATGTTACGCCCGGAAACACGTACGTATTTAGGGTAAACAGTGTAACGGAGGTAACACAATTCGTCACATTATGGAAAAGTTTTAACATGCAATTTGTCCACACTGTAAAGTTGTCGCAAAATTTCTATTTTATGGACACAAATGAAAAGTGCATGCATGTAATTGCTTCACAAAATTAATTATTTTCAAGCCTCTTAATGAGATGTTCCGTCGACAACATACATTTTAAACATGATTTTTGTTGTTCTTGTTGAAGTGCTATGTGTGCATGTGTCTTGAAATAAGAGGTCAAACTATTTACCCCAAAGAGTTGAAATTTAGGTGGTAAATGTATGTATGTTGCATAAATCGTTATAAAACGTTAGAATGACTATTATGAAATACGAAAATGTTTCGCAACAATTGCAAGTTTGTGTGAAAGTTTTCTGAGGAAAAAGCTCAATGTTGGACACGTAAAAACCAAGTGATGGTGTTTTTTTATATACTAAAATATAATCTATAGCCCATAAATACCACAAATAAGGTCATCTCTTCAGTGGACACTCACGCCCAACGAGGTTGTTCAAATGTCGCCCCATGAAATATGTAACAAATGGAGGTGACACCTTCCACAGTAACAATTAGTTCATCTATGGCGAATCTGCACGTTCAACCTTGCACGAGATAATCACAAAGTGTACGCGTTCTACGCACCCATTGTCACACGTAGATGAATCGTAACATGTCATACTAACTTTAATTTTCCCATTACTTTATCTTCAAGGATTTTCCAGTTAATCATCTAAACCTAATCTAAATTTCCACTTAATCATTGGAGTTAGACTCAACATTTCCAAGGACAAAATTGAACGGAGTTTCATTTCGCGTTCAATGAACTGTCCCGAAGGTGTTGCTCAGACAAATTTTCAGAAATGAGGTGAAACAGTGCATTTTTCGAAACAAGTTTTTCCAATTTCCTTTAAATTGCGTAGGTCGATTTGATCTGGAACAGGTGAGCTTTAACAACTCCCAGGTATTATGTCAGAAAGTTTTACATAAAATTACATGAATGCGCTTTGGTCGTTTTCCTCGACTGCAGAAAGTGCAGAGTGCTCAGGTCGGAAGAGTTGCATAAAAAATAATTTTTTTTATCTACATTATATATATCATACGTATAACAGAAAAGTGTAGAAAAATGTTGTGGAGAAAATCGTGTAAGGAAAATGTCTCGACAAACGTGAAAATCCACAAATCACTATATTTACGAAGTTGGGTAAGTGAAGCAGAGTAATGGAAAACATTAACGACGATTACAGTGCGTTGTTAATGTAAAAATGACATCGAGTGGGGCGGTTACAACAATTCAAAAGTGCATTCAAAATTGAAACTGAAATGCAACAATTTATACTTTTTTAAATTTTTTGTGGCGTGGTACTGGTTTTCTTCCATATTAAAGTTTGTCACCTCATCTCACCCGAACCTTAGGTAAGGTCCAAAGTGTAGCATCTTGTTTAAAACGAAAAGATATTTTAAGCTTTTCAACAGATGACAGTCGGCCAGCGTGGATACCGGACAACATTTTGCGGGTACCTATAATATAAAACATTCGATTTTCGCTACGTTTTCTTTGAGCGGTTGTTCAGCAGTTCGGTGGGGTACCATATTCACTGGGGAGCACCTTTGAACATTTGTTCGTCATTTTAGTTATCTACTATACGACGAAAGAGAGAGTTGTCTTGAAGACTTCACCGTCATCGCATAATCGGTTTGGATTTTGTGAATGTAACGTGCTGGATATTTCGAAGAAAGTTTTGTTTGTAAAACATTTAGTACATTGACTAAATTAGATCCATATGAAGTTATAAGAAAAACACTTAAATAACGAATTGAAGATATACCGAAGTGTCTTATTTGTGTTTGTTGATTGGCGTGTGAAAGTTTCTTGTGTTTATTTGACAATTTTCACAAATTTTATTGTGAAGTGTTCATGAATTTTTGAGTGATATTTTTGAAATTGAAAATTTTTTGAAAACGAGCAGTTTTGACGTCGAAAAAGCAGTTCAACGCCTTTAAAATGAAGGTAGGTATTTGGAAATTTTGATTTCTACTTAAATATAACTTTCCAATCTTTACAACGAAAGTGCAAGTGAGAGTGTTGTGTTTATTTATTTAATTTTGTTCATGGTTCGAACGTTAAAACACGGAATTGAAAAGTTATTCTCAAATCAAACCGGAAATTCGTAATATCCCGATACACTCTTACAAGTATGTTGTTTTATTTATCATATTCCTACCAACTGGCCGTTATGAAATGCACAGTGCATAGGGTTTTATGCATTTTACAGAAAATTTCCAACAACGTGAGACGTTTTTTACTGAACACAATTTCTTCTTTGTGCCAATATTTGGAATTTGTGTCTTATAGATTCTGCCTTTTGTTAAAGAAAAGAAAGTTTTTATTTGATCGTTGAATTTCGCGTCAGAGTCAAGTTCAAAACCAGCGATTTTGGAGGTTAATTGACGATCCTAAAATTAGCGCCAGATTCTTCAGCTTTTATGTTAATACCGCAAATTTATAATGCTTTGTAGTTTCGAATACAGAATGAGATACACAATGGGTTCAACATAAAGTACGGTGGAATGTGAAACAACTGTTTTTTTAAATTTATATTTAACATTTCGTTGTAGCTTATATGTTTTTCTAAAGACAGTAGCAGATTTGTAAGTTTTGTTCACAATATTCGTTCAGTAATTGTAATTTTTGTCTCATTTGTTACACAAAATGACACAACACCAGCAAATGATAAATGAGGACGAAACAACAAATGATTTTAACGCGTCAAAAAACTGGACACCGGACGATATTTGGTATCAAAATTTTCATTCCGTTGGATTTTGCCCCAATACACTCCGGTAAACTGATTTCCATTTTCTACGAAACAAAATGTTAAGGCTATCTGCCTTAATTCATTAATTTCTGAATGAAATACATATTTTGACAATTTTGTCACATATCCAACTCGTCTAATGCCCACAGGATCAAACAGGATGTATTTTCCCATCATCGTCAATTTCCACTTTGTGTTGCTATCTATTAACATAATGCGACTCACAGATGCTATTTCATTTTGATTAAATTTTACCTGGAATTCATAATGACAAAATCTGCAGTTTCATTTATATACCTATCATTACAGCAATGTAATTTGCACAGTTTTGATTGAGTTCTATGTTGTATACAATTGCCCCTTCTAGAGATAAGTAATCACTGTGGGAGAATATTCATGAAATGTATATTTTCATGTTGAACGATTAATGGAAAAGTAAATATGGACTTTGAATTTAATCTTTTGATTGGATAAAGCGTTTGAGTCTTATAACACTTAAAGAAAATTTAAGTCAAGTGACTGTTGAGATTAACACGTGTTGTGCAATTTCCAAAATCAAGACTCTTAGCACAATTTTGTCCAATTTCGGATTTGTTTCGCTGCTCATAATCTTATTGATCAAAAAGTTTGAATTTAATGATACTTCAAGTGTTGTTATCCAAGACGTTTTAAGTGTTATCTAACAACAATTTCTGATTTGATCGCTACAGATACATGCACCGCAGTGCAAGAAGTTATTGAATAACACGAAACCAAAAAACGACACTACAGTCACATAAGACCACTCATCCATGACAGGAAAAACATGAACGTGTATTTGATTTAAATTTCTAATTGCTATCATTAAAACCGAATTTGCCCCATTTCCATTAAGGAGGTCATATGAATGTCTTATAAATCCATCGAGTACGTTTAAGTAGTTTTCATACTACGACAAATATAATATCCGAAAAAATATGATTTCATCTTTCAAAAATTTTTCATGCAAATAATGTTGACTGTTATATAAAAACGTTTTGAATTAGAAAGCTTTAATGATTTTTATCAAACGATGTGCATATGAAATTTTGTGGCAATTTTGTCGAAAAATAATTTTACCAATCAATTTTTTCACTTGTGCATGTTAATGAAATATTGCAATACCGCAAAAGCTCAGCGATATAAAAGTCTTAATATTCATTCAAGTCAACTATGAGTCAAACCATAACTATAACTCAATTCTTGTCGATCTTCTCATATACATTGATAGTAACGAAATCTTAAATTCTTTTCCATATTACACATTGTTATTGCATTTTACATAACTTGATTTGCTGCAAATTGCAATTTACCAATAGATGAAGTTTGGTCTACTCGTACGAACTTCGCTACTTCAGACAAATTTGATTTGTGAAACTTGAAAGACGAAGGATCTCATACACTTTCAAACCTTTGCACCAAGAAAAACTTTATGCATTAAAGGGTTCAACAAATTACTACATATATCGAATGTACTTGAGGGAATCATGAGAACATCAGAATGAATTTGGGAAAACTATATAATTATAGCACAAGACAATGAAATTTTTGAAATGTCAAAAATTTTCTCCAACTTATTTTGGTCATACTTTAAGTGATCCACTCTCCGACACTTACATGTTCTACTTTCTTCAATAAAGTTTTTGATTATCTTCACTAATTTGTAGTGTCATATTGCCTTTCTTTGGGTTGACCTTCGGGTTTAGTAGTGCATAAATTAGAAAATATTTGCTTTTCCTCAAAAATTTCGTTTAATTGCATATTTCCAGAGTATTTCGTCTTTCTACTCTAAAAACTTTCCTGTACCTATTACTATTTTCGATATTTCAATTGTCACAAACACTTAACTTCAATTTCTCAAAACTTTTTGAATTGTAAATACAAGTCTGTTCATTCTCCAATGAATATTCTGAATTCTAATTAAAAACAAAACTTTGTCAGGATAACAACTGAGTCTTATACAAAGTCTTGTCGCTATGGAAAAATGTCAAGAAGCCGGAAGATCGTCTTTAAGGATGCTGGAACAATCACTGTTTTTCTTACTTGACATCACAAAGTTTTTTAATATTTTACTTAAACTCCTCTATTTAATAGGAAGTTTAAAGTTCAGTTTTGTCAGTGACATCGTGAACAGGAAGAATCAATCAGTGGCTTTAACTTTAAGTTTTTCCAATTTCTTGGTCGACGAAGGAATTTTTCTGTGTAAGAAATTTGTTTTTCATCAAGGGTATACTTGAGGTTCTTAAGAAAAATAAGAAAATACGAAATTAAATCAATACTTCTTTAAAGTGATGTCGTATCAATTTCATTGATTATCCAATAATGTTGTAGCTAATGATTAAGGAATATGATAATAGCGCCCAAGTTACCATATATCTCATAATACAAAGTGATACTGTTTTGTGAAGAGAAGACAATCTCTTGCAGTCTGCACAATTTGAAAGGTTTACAGATTTTCAACTCTCAATTTCCCTTAACAAAATGCCAGTTCGAAACAACAATCACTTTCATCAGGAAATACAAAGAGACGGGTCGTACTCGTCATGTTAACGTTATCTTCTTCTGCAATACACCAATAAGTGATGTAAACTGCAACTTGAATGAACGTGTATGAATACATTTTATTGGTAACGAATGCAAGACATCTGGTCCATTACATAATAATTTTGTATTTCGATATTAAGCAAAATGACCACTGGACCAGCAGATCACGTTTCATTACTGTTCCTCGGATAACACCAACGTTAAGTATCAAATCGAATGCTGCAATTAAATTTCGGTTCAACTCCAGAAAAGTAAAAGGTAGTCCAACCTTCTGAAACTTGTTGTGGGCCTTTCATTCCAAGAAAGTGAAAACACTCTCTTTTTGAGGTGCAATTTGTTTGTTTTAATTAAGAATCACTTTATACAACATTAACTTGGGTTATTAATTGTAACCGAAATAATTCAACAAGTGCACCGAAGCCGGAAAATACAGAAATTTGGAAATTTCATCTAGAAAATTTTTCTTGAAAGTTCATGAAATTTTATCCCATGATATTTTTTGACTGTCACGGTCATGTCAAATGCAATACACGCAATTGAAAACAATTCAAGCATTACATGGTCTGTCCATAATCGAAAATTCCACGAGGTTGTTCAGTTGGGCGTCGATTTGATAGTCAGTGAAATGGAGAAGTACTTTCACTTTGTAAAGAGAGAAAAAGTAACCAGGTGATACGGTTTTTTCAGGTTGAGCTACTAGAATATGCAAATAATTTAGCAATTAATAATACTTAAAAGTCTAATTTCATACTTGATAGCCTGGGATAATGAGGCAAACCACATATAAAATTGTTATAAAATTCATAATTTATGGAAGAATTTGACAATTTCAAATTAATATAAATTAACAGCGAACCGGAGTTTGTCAACAAATGAAGTAGATGTTGAACTCGTAATTCCTTTTGATTATAAGAAGAAATTTCACATGATGAAATTTAACGAGTAAAAAACAAAGTTTTGAAATACTAACGTTTAACAGTCTGTAAGTAATGAAAAGATATCCAATTCTAAGGTTTGCCTTTCCCACGTATAATTCGGTGGATATTATAAAACGTTGACATTTCACCCGAATTTTGTATCAGATTTTACTACTCCCCATAAGTTCATCTCGCAACACCGGTCTTTTTCCATGGTTTCCATATGATTAACTCTGTTTTTGATAAATCGTTAGTATTTTTTTTCCATAAGTGTTATTTTATGCTCACATGAAATTTGATTTTTAAATTAATTTTTTTGCTTGACTAGTTGACACTGTTTCTTTGGCAGTTAAAACCAGCTATTGAGCCAACATTAACAAGTTCAAATGTGGGTGGCTCTTGGCCAATAGCCAAATTCCAATTGTCTAGTTTAAGATTAAGAGACATGAAAACACGCTTTTCAAACGTGATATTAGAGTAGGCAATCAGAAGGGAGTCAACCAGTTATAAATGTTATTCAATAAAATTTTCCCTCCTTTAATAAGTAACACTTACTGCAGAACAACTGCATGATACATACATATACAGAACTTTAGTACTGGGCTCAACTCATATATAATATGACTTTATCCGAAAAACGAAAGTTGATATTAATGCGGTGTTACATGACTCAATAGCACAGCTGAAACCACCACCTCATTAAAGTGAACTTGCATTACGCAAACGTATCTGCTCTAAATAATCCAGCGATGGAATGACAGCATTGCAGGTTTTAATTTACTTGATCTAAATACCAAAAATGATCATGAGAGTGGTAACAATTTGCTGGTTGACAACGTATTTAAAAACCAAATCATATAAGACTCTAAAAACGCACTGTGTAAAACTTGTACAGTACAGTGGATGCGTAATTAACCTCACTTGAACTGTGAGATTAACCAGGAAGCTGCTATTTCATATGTGAGATGCATAACATATAACTTTCTAGATTATTTCGTAATTGGCAATTATTGTTTTATGATCGAAATCACACACTGTTATGGTGTAATTAAACGCTGTCAGTGATAAATATTCAAATTTTCCATTGAATTTCATCGACAATAATACGAATCTTATATTATTCAAACAATCTCATCCGTAATTAAATTATTTGTACAATGCGCAAGAAAAACGAATATAAACCTGTGTGAATCTTTGCGGATAAAGTTTTCTGTTTACATCAATATGAAAGTTACCAATGAAGTATTTTTCAACAAACACTGAAAGGTAATTGAAAAGTTTACTGGGTGTACCAACATTAAAATCTGTTCTTGCAAAACGGATATCATAATAACAATTACAAATTATTCACTGGATCCAAAAGAGATCAAAGGAGCAAGCATGTGGTGAATACATCAAGTTCTATAAAATCATTAGGTAGTCATTAAAAATTGTATACAAGAAAACAGTCAAAGCTATACCACTCTATGTTGGCTTATTTAAAATCAAGGAAGCAGAAACAATCCTTTCAAAACAGCTTTCATCAGCTGTGAATGGGAAATTAAAGCTCTAACTTTGTATGCAGAACTTTGTGGCATTGCTCTTTCACATATTGCACCATGCATATCTGCATTTAACACAACCATGACATGAAGCAGTCCTTCGAAGCAGAAAGAACATTTTATTTAAAATAAAACAACGCACTTTTCCCAGAACTCATATTCCGAATGGTATATGAAGTTCGTGCTCCTTTGAAAAACAAGCAAAAATCATAAAAATTTTCTGCAGTCAGCCATGAAGCTATAAAACAACCCTTGACACGAAATTAAGTTTATAACGCACATTGAGAGCTTATTGTTTGATTAAGGATTGCTCGACTTTTGTTAGACAAATCCGTAATTTATAAACTTTTCTCTTATACTGAATAAGGCACTGGTTGAAGAGCAGCACAAATTGGATAGCATTTCAGCAAGTTACCTTGCAATATACGAGTAATTTTGAGTTTTAGAGAGACACAATAGTTTGTACAGTTCTTGTTCTTGCAGTTTTTCACAATATACACACACTCAAGTGGTTTCATGTTTCATAATAAGCCCCAGCAAATGCACAATTTGCGCTACTTGACAGGTAAATCACCTACAATTGTGAATTGTGGTTTAACTAATTACAAAAGTAATCTGTTCATTTTGGTGATGCAATTTGTGTCATGAACATAATTAAAACGATTTAATTAAATTATTTGCTATTAGAAAGTGCATAAATAATTGAACTCAAATAAATCATGTTGTTGGCTTGCACATCATTTCAACCAATGTAATTAAGCTTTTTGCGTTTGTGGGTTCAATTAATTCAAATGGTGTTAGGTATCATCTCGTGGAAGTGACTTTTGTAACAAATTTTTTTCTTAAAAACAAGATCAAATCTGAAACTACCTTGAAAATCTCACTGTCACTCGTCGTTAAAAGAATTCATCAGATTAAATTTCAAAAATTTACATTCAAAATTTTACAAAATCTTTCACTTTATTTTTCAGATAAAATTTTGCCTCGTCTTACTCTTTCACATACCACTGTTGTGCCACTCACTTAATTTAGATCAACTCACCATTAGCGCAGGTGATCCAAATGCGTTGAACACAGGAGGTTCAAATGAAATAGAAGCTGACAAAAGGTCAGGGGGAAGTTTCGGTTTCATAAGTTCGCTAAAATCTGTAAGTAAAAGAAAGTTTCATTGTCAGTTCTTTAATTAATAATTTCATTGAAGGGATTGCTATCTAGTCTGGGTAGAGCTTCAGCATCCTTTGCATCTGGAAGTTCTGGTGGAAGCAGTGGAGGTGGATACAAGAGTACAGAGGTTCATGTAAGTTGCAACAAAACTATTTCCGCTTAGTTTAATGCATCTTGTTTAATGATTTAAGGCAAACTCAGTGGATTTCGACCCATGGTCGTTGAAGAAGTCCGTCCTGAACACTATATTCCAAGCAGTTAAAGCCATCACTGGTGGAGTGACAGCCCTCAAAGGTCAGCTAATAAAAGGAAGTGGTTATGCAATCAGTGCTGGTGGAAAGGTTATTTGATAGTCACACATTCATAGTGAACTCGACAAAATTCACTTTTCTTCATACAATTATTACAGCTAATAGCAGCATCTGGAGATAAAGTGACCGACGTTGGTAAAGGGATCATATCATCAGCTCAATTATCACCACCAAATCCTCATCCAGCGCCACATCCATTTGCTAATAAATTTTCTGGTCTTGCTTCATTGTCAGGTGCCTCATCTGCACTATCATCTTCTTCTCATGACACCCGATTCGAAACCAACGTTCCATCAAGTGAAAGTAAGTGTTGTTCCGGGTTATGTCATTTTGTTTTTGTAGGAATTATTTGCACAACCGAAATCGCCTCAAAAGCGGGTGTGCTCAAAACGCTTACGAGCATTTTTATATCGTAATTAACTTAAACTTCAGTTATAATTGTATGAGTAGCTCGAGGAGCTATTACCCAAAATCATCTGACTAAGTTAACTCAATGTGGTTTTGCATGATTCCGGCTAATCACGTCGGTTTGAGTGCTTTCTCCGATACAATTCCACGTAATGGTGCGTCACAATTTGTCGAACGTTGAACTTGCTACTTTAGCACGTGATAACAATACTTGATCCAATGGTGGAATTGAAAAACCAATAAAATGTAAAACGATTTTCTCGATTTGTTTTATACAAAAAGCAGTTATGAATTACAACAAACAATTCACTTTACTTTCGCTCAAAACCTGAAACTCATATTACCGGTCTTCGTAATGACATACGAAGTGCTTAACTTATGCGATAAAGTGATTGTGACAATTATTTCTATAATTGTTGTGGAAAAAATTGGATTACATTTTTATCATCATTTTTGCTGCTGTAACTACATTCACCAAATTCTTCTCTTAGTAATATTTTTGACAAAAAATGTCTATACAAAGTACATTTCAGCAGTAGGAGTCTCGTAATATCTCATGCCTCCAAAAGGACTCAGTTCGAGAAAAGGCATATGATGATGCTTACTTCCATTAACACATCCGAAAGAGCAATACATTCCATTTACATCATGTCCTTATTAAGAAATTTCTTGTCAATCCAAGCGCCTTCAGCAACATTGTGGAGTACGATGGTTTTTTACATTGTATTGTAAAATCAGTTACTTTCCATATTGAATAAACATGTTTCTGGGAGCTCCATGGTAACTTGTAGCCATCAACGTAATTTTACCCATTTTCAAAGGGTTACCCTTATGACTTACTACACATAACTTTCTTAAAACTTGTTACATCTACTTAAGCTCAAGGGATGTGTTTCACACATGTTCACGTCTAACACAGAGAATGTTTTCACAAATCCCTTATGTGTTAAGACGTCTTCGACTTGCATTTTCCGATTCAATCTGTTTCTTGATAAATCTTCACGAATTTAAAATTTAAATCTTTGCAAAACTCCAACATGTTTTTAGGTTTTTCTTTAAATTTCCAATATATATATTATTAATTATCTACTGAATACTGATGTAGTCATGTTCCTTGAGTCACACGTTTATTGGCTTCGAAATCTTTTCAGTGACATGTCTTGCCAAATTGCACTTTAATAGATATAGTTTGTTCGTCATAAATTTCGTGCTTATGACTGAGTTAGAGATTTTAGAAAAATTTATTAGAATGAAATATCATTTAGGTATAACATCATTTGACATTCCAACTGGTCATGCAAATTACGGAGCACCAGCTAAAGCACCAAGCTACACAGCAACCGTAACAAAATATATTCCAACTGGCACATACACTTCCGGTGCTGGTGGTCATACATCCGGTAGTGGTGGTCAGTTTACAGCGGCAGCATATGAAGGACCACACATATCTGGCATCACATATCCAAAATATGGACTTCCTGGAGAAGGTTAGAGATGAGGGCGAGGCCTTAAATCAAAGCTAAACCAAACTAAAATAAGAAACAACCAGATGTACAATATAAAGCGAAAGTGAATTTCATTGCAACTTCACTATTCCGCTTGTGTTGATCATAACATAACGTGAACTATATATCCACATTCATAACAAGATACATTAACCAACATTGAGTTTATCTCATGTACATGTGTATATTTCATAATATGATATCATCAGTGTTTCTATGGCTATCGTTGATTGGATTTTACGCATTTATTTCATTTGTAAAAGATTTTCATTTCACAAATATTGTTGATATGTTTTCGTAACTAGTTTTCTTGCAAGTTATCTCATTAATTTCCTTGTAAGTTGGACTACTAGTTTAAGTTTCTTTTCATCTACTTTAGTTGGCGTTTGATAAGAAACACTATTTTCAAGAATGTAGTTTCTACAGAAAAGTGTAGACTGTTATTCTGTTAGTGTTCTCTTCTTTCTCTGGCCGTAAATATAATTTAGAGCCCTTTAACGAGTTTCATGCTAATGTAACGTATCCTTTCTCGTCCTTCCCTGAAATGTATGATCATCGTTACTAATTTATTTAACACTCACAGTAGTATTGTAAATACTAGTTTATTTTTGCAATTATAATTTAAGATCTTGTTGCACATTAACATTAAATTTCATTTAATATCAGCACCACATTCTCCACAATCAGAGCATGAGCACGATCAACATAATCACCATCATTATGACCATTATTATCCTTTCAAAGAACACAAGGACATTGAACCATCATCAAATCAAAATGCTCATTATGAATATCACCATGATCATCATCATCATATTCCTGAGAATGATCATTACGATTCTTCCCATGAAAGTCACAATGATCATATATTGGGTTATAATTATAGTACTGGTGAGGATATAACGCACGTTCACCATTCGATTTCTAGTCATATGACAAATGGAATGCATAGCAGTGTAAATAGCCATTATGATCATTCAACTGGTGGTGATTTACATGACTACCATGAGTTTGCTAATGATCACCATCAGCAAGATCACCCAAATCATTATAACTTTGCTACTTCATCTAATTCTGATTATGACAATTCACATTATCATAATCAGGATACAAAGCATGATCATGATCCTAAGCATACACAATCTGTACATGACGAATATGATCACTCGCTTGAATTACTTCCACAAAATTCTATTGGTGACTGGCGAAACATCCAACACTCTGGTTGGAAAGAGCATGATCACTCGACAAATACACAATCTCAATGGGATGAGCCACATGATAATTATTCTCCACATCTAGGAACAGGCCACATTGGGACATCCACATCATATCGGAAGGGTACAGCTGAAGTGCTTAAGGAGATAATGCCATTTATACAAAAAACCAAACAAAACACAAACTCACAAACAGGACATGTGACGAAACTAGTTGAACAATACGAAATACCATCAGACCCAAAGCCATTCGAACATTACTCTCTACCAGGACCGATTCAATCAATATCACATACACAATCTATAACGACTGCCTTTGGACAACCACTAAATAAACCAGAGATTGACAACACAATAAATTTACCAGCGTCAGCGGGAAATGATCCTTACGATATATATCACTCAATGAGTGCTAAATATGCTGCCAAAAAACCAAGTAAGGATATCGGTTGGACAGAAGCACAACCTTACATTGCACAACCACCAAATCCTACCCTAGATGTTAGCCTAAGTCACAAACCAAAGTATTCGAGTAACACATACATAACAGAAGTCTTACCTTCTGTATCACTCCCAGTAAAACCCTCACCTCACTTTTCCCGCTATCGCTCACCAAATCTGCACATTGGAGAAATAATTGCTGCCCTCGAAGCAAGATCAGACAAAAATGTAGTGAAAGCCAAACGTCATATTGGCTATCCACATTTCAAAAACTATGTTTACCGAAGACCTTATCCAGGACCATTTTACAGACGACTCAAACAATAAGGACTTCTGAACTTTATAACAAAGGACCTACGCTTCACAACAACCACACCAACGCTAGCATTTAGAACCGATATTTATTAATCAATCATTTTATGCGTGTGTGATATTTATTAATTCATCAGGTAATTTTAAATTGGTTTTACGATGACTTATTACTTACTAACTTCGGTCATAAGTATTAGTAGTGTGTGACAAATAACTTTTATTTTGGAATGTTTTCACGGTTTCTACATGATCCACAATGGCACAATTTTCACAGAACACAAATTTTTATCCGGATTTTATTTGGAAACAAGGTGTTAGACATCTTAACCTCAACCCAAAGTTTACCCGAATCTTTGTGTTTCGTTGTCGCATCGTTGTTTTGAAGGTAACGAGGAGTTGACTACGTGTCCATGGATGCAAATTAATACTATCCCTAAGAAACTATCAAATGTTTCTAACTTACCTTTATTATTTGAATATTACTTTATTAATCCTTTTGTCAACTGCATCTCATGGGCAAATGTGACCTTGACTCTGGTACAAACAAATGTGTTATGTCATTGTTAATCTGAAGAGGTTTAATTAAATTTGATTTTTGATTATAAATTTCCTCCAAAATTTTGATAGAAAATAAGTAAGTACAAACTTTCATAAATCAAAGAATAAAACATTCAAATTTTTATCAGGTACCTTCCCTTGTCTCATTGCGTTCAGGTCCTTGTTGCAATGCACCAAGTGTTATTCACGAATTTGATCATGTTCAATGACAAATTATTTTATATATCGTATCCCTTTATCATCTGAGTTACATCCAACTTATCGTATCATTTCTGAGTAGTTCACACATAGAGTAGAGTAAAACCCACACACACAATATATATCTGATACTTTTAACAACAGGAAAATTGTTTATAATTAAACACTAATAAATTATTTATTTTTCAGCTGTTTAACGTTAAGACTTAAGGACATTCACATCATCTGGACGGTCTAGTATCGACTACATCCTTGAGATAAAATTACTCATCAAACATCATTGGCTCATATCACATTATGTTTCATTGGATACATATTCGAAATGTGACATTTGCGAAAATTCAACTCATATAAGATTTATGAAAAATTAAGACTTTTAATATGATTTATAAAAAATTAAGGCTTCACATAAGATTTGTTGACATTTTGAAAAATTACTTAAAACGATTAAAACGATTTAATTATCTTTGTTTCGTGTAAATATTTATTTTTTACTTTATATAATTGTTTTATGTTTCATTGTAAATAAAATTTTTATTAATAGTTGGCGGAAAGCTTTTTGTTTCAATATGTGTGTATTTCCTGGATTTAATTCATTCAATCCTTTTTTGTTCAACAATACTTCAAATAAAATATTGAATGAATGCTGTTGCAACTGAAGGACTATGAAGGATTGTTGTCGGCACCATTATATATTCAAACATGCTATGGGGGTATTTTTCTCAGAAAGAAATTCAATCTTTCATTGTACCATAAAAAGGAAGAGAAGATCCTTTTGTACTTTGAAATAGAACATCTTATATCGATGTACAGCCATATATAGAATTTTTGATATTACAACTTATGTATATTGTACCAATGCCATTACTGCTGGACCTGTACATAAGAGTCGTTTGTCGTTGCATATATTGCGGCGCATGTTTTGTTAAAGATCCGATACTACAAACTAAATAGTCTAGTTATTGGCTATACCGAATTAGTTCATGATTTCTTGAAGATTTTCAGGTACTTTTCGAATTGATTGAATTACTAGCTATGTCGATAATGCAGGGCAACATATCTGTTATGCTATACTAAACTCTTCTGGAGATCCATTTGTGGCAAAGACACCTCAAAATTGCACATCAATCATCCTGAAGCCAACTTATACTTCAGTTATAGTTTACTACTTTCTTGTCAGAAAAGTAACGACAGTAACTCGCTTTGAAGTGAGTCGTCTGTTACAAGCGTTGAACTTGTTCAAAAATGTCAAAAGCAACAGTGTTGTCTGTCCAAGGACTTATGCGTGTTCCAGATATCGTTGATTTCACAGTGGAGATAAAGTTGCTACCTACGCCTATCCTTTTCAACTCAAAACACGACATTATCTAATTTAATGTTTTAAAATTTTCATAGATTCTTTATTGTTTTATATATCTCGTCGCAATCTACAAATTTACACATGAGCGCAATTAAAGCCTAAAAAATTTATATTATAAACAAAACGCAGTACAAAAAAAGATGTCTCAGTTCATTTTACTATTATTAACAAATTCCTTGAATAACTTTATTATAAATAAAAAACTACTAGAGAAGAAGAGGTTTAAAGACGCGTCTTCTTGAATTGGAAGGATTTCGCTTAATAGTATCCAAAGGAAATGTCATGGAGTGCTTGTGATCCACCTTGAGGGAGAGCATAGTCCTTAGCCAACTGATCTAGGAGACTGGAGCCACGTCCTTGAGATGAAGGTGAAGAATATGATACAGGTCTTGGAGCTTGCTGTTGAGGTGGTGAATACTGAATGGGTTCTGGTGCTGGACGTGGTCGTGGTGGAGCTGGAGCTGGTGCGCTGAAACTTTGTGCTCTACCGGATGGTGGTGATTGGAAGATAGGTCTTGATAGTCTTACTGGTCCGGTTGGAGCGAACGACTAGAAAAGATTATTAGAAAAACTGTATTCCGGAAATAGTTATAAATAAATCCGTACGACCTTTGAGAGCCTGTTTTGAAAATCGACACTTACTTGACTTTGTGTGTATTCTGGATCTGGTCTAGCTGGTCTTGGGCGCTCTGAATAGACAACATCAGCTGGTAAAGCTCCAGGAATTTGAAGGCGAGGTGGTGCTGCAGCTGGCTGATACTGTGGTCTGGGTTGAGGTTGATGCTGTAGCTGTGGCTGTGGCTGTTGTTGTTCATATTGAACGTATTGTGGACGTGGCTGTGGTCTGGGTTGAGCTACTGGTTGTGGACGTGCTACTCGTGCAATCTAAATATTTTAATTTTAAAATATCATGATAAAATGCTTCGACGGGAATTTAAAATTTTTCTTACATATGGTTTTTGTTGTTGTGGTGCTGGTATATCTTCATAATCTGGAATTAGTTCTCCATCCTTGTTTGTAGTTTCATCTACTAGAGTTGGTGGTGCAACTGTGATACCTTCACCTGAAGGCTGGAATCCGTACTTATTAGCTCCGTACTCCACAACACGAACCTTTCCACTTTCATCTACATATCCATATTTGCCTTTAACTTCTCCTGTGGCCAATTTAGTTTCAATTTTGAATGACCCATCAGCTCCTTCATATCCATAGGTATATGAGCCATCTTCGTTATGTCTATCGTTGTAAGAAATTGCAATAATTAAGATTCTCTTCGTGTTATAAGAGGACTTAATTAAGTTTACTTGTTGATTTGCTTTAGAATAGGAACAGGTGTTGGTCTAGTTTCAACGGGACCATTTCCTGGTCGTATTCTGACCGGAGCAGCACGTGGTTGATATTCATCGTAATCCTGGGCAAATGCCGATACAAGTAATATAAAACTTCCCAACTGCAAATAAGAAGTTGTAAAATTTGTATTCTATAAACGTTTTGATTTTCTCTCAAAGAAAGTGAAACTTTCATTAAGTTGAAGCACAGTAAGTGCTAATTTTCTCATCCACTTCGTGTATGTTTGTAAAATCTTGAATATTTTACTTTTAGCAATTGTTCAACTCAAACAGCAGTTCAGTTTCTTACTTTATATTCTCCATGATGAAACGAGATAATATTACATCGTGTAATGAATACGATATACCATGATGCAAGACTTCATACACAACTCGGTTATTCTTACGTTGTTCGGTGTTGTCTGGTCTGACAAAATTACAAATACCATTTCTGCAGGTCTCTAAGAAACCGGTCACGAAGTACTTGCAATTAACGAGAATCACTTGAAAACAGATGGTATTCCTGACATACAAATCGTCTCAAATACCACGTGAATGACGAGCCGGTTTTCAATAACTTTTGCCAGATTTTAGTGCATCCAATGCCATTTGACCTTAATCAAGCTGCATTCTCATTCAGAAAGCTATAAACAAACCGATAATTACAAAGTAAATCGCAATCAAAGAAGATGATTCAAGGATGCACGAAAATCATCAAACGCTTCATTTAAAACCTAAAGCTTACCACTTCGGTTGCTACGAAATGGAACATATCATCTCAATATCACATTGAAACCCTATTAATTTCAGTACAGTTTCGTATCAGACGTTTTCAAATTTAACAAGCCAAAAGTACATTTTCTATGCTTAACGCCTCGAGGTGTAATTACCGCTTCAGTTGAGTCGGTCAAGGTTAATTTACAGCGGACAAGACCAATGAATATCTGCAACTACGGAACGAACAACACCCGAATCCAGTTAATAAAGAATTTTAATCATTACAGAATCCGTAACTTGATGGTCAATTTACGTTTAATTGAAAGTGAAATTTTTATATATTTTAGTCCCAAGTTGAGAGGTTTCGTGGCGCAATTGTGTAACCTCTTGAGTGGATTTTGGAGTAGTTAAAATTCTTGAAACCTTCCAATTAAATTTTTTTTCTTTCATATCTTAATCAATTTTCATGGATGATATCTCCTTGATAGCCTTGATTACTACAATTCAATTGACAGAATGGAATGTACATTGCTACGTAGCAAGGTTAGTTTCCAGTAATAATTCGGGCTTTCAAAATCATACATGACATTGAATCAGTGATTTGCCTCAAATTACTCTCTAGGGATCGGGATGTGTTTCGATGTGTAAGTACTTCAGGGTTTCATTGTGATGTACCTCAAGGAAAAATCAATCCATAGCTTCCAAGTATACTCGTATAATTTCATGAAAAATCTTGTTCAAATATCCAGAGAAAATTATTAAACTGAAGATAATTGCAGCATTTTTAAATAAAGTTGTTTACATTAAAATTTTCAACTCCAACCCCAACATAGCGAATTCAAAATGAATTTACTTTTAATGATTTTTCTCATTTCATAACGAAGAAATACCCAGAATTCGGTGAAATGTAAAATATTTCTTGCGATGGAATTATTATTAAACATTTCCTCATTGCAATTTAACCGCTGGTTTTATCTCAACAAATATTAATTTTACTTGCTCAACATCGAAAAAAACGAAATATTTATTCGCTTTATCAGGTAATACAAGAGTGAGTGGATTGAATAATTTTGAGAAATAAAAAATACAGCAACACAAACTCTACTAGGTGAACATTTAATTAGCCCACATTCCATTTCGTATTCACATGGATATATAACAAGTACGAACTGAAATTAAGCTCAAAATTATAAAATGTTACTTGCAGGATAGCCTTGAAAGCAACTGCAAATGAATTATTATACAAGGAACTGATTCGAGTGTGGAGCAGCCCACTCAACCTGAAGTTGATCAGTTAATTGCAACAGTTGCAACGGTTACAATTTGATCACAACTTCCTTGTTGAGTTAAACTTGTCCGAGCTCATGAACAAGTTTTTTGATTCAACCTTCTTTCTTGGTTCAACAAATCGTTTTGATCACCTTCTATCATTGAATAAGTATCCATATCCCAACAGAAGTATTACAATAATGGTAGCCCGGTTTTGTTACGAGATCACCACAAAGTTGATATTTCGTAACTGATATGCGATACTACCCTTCTTATAAACCACAAAATGACACGATTAAATCAGTTCCGATTTTAAGAAAATTTCGTAATCAAACTGTATGATATCCTTTTTAAATCTATTCAATGATATCCTCAGAAACACAAAAATTCACTAAATTGCTTTTGAAGAATAAATGCTAATCCATGCGGAAACCACATACCAATTTGAGTAAATCCATTTTTCGACGAAATCACAGCGAAATGTATAACCAATTAAAATAATTATTTAAGAAATTTATTAATAAACCCCTTTCCAACACTTTTATTTTGAAGGCACTCTCTTGATTTCGTCCACTTTGGAGTCAATATAAAATCCACGGATAAACTGAACACACTTAAGACTCATGGGGAGCTTTTATACTCCAAGCAAATACCTTCGAGTTCACAGTAACTCTGTTTCGCCTCAACGCATGCAGATCGAAGGTAGTGGAAACGAGATGACGCGAATGTATCTTTTATACGTCCCCCGTTGCAATGACGTTACGTTGATCAAGAGAATGTCAGTACCTTTGGCACAGCAGTTGGGCTTTGTCGCGGATTCTTACTGTCTTAAGATGGTGAGCTTTATTTGTTGGAAGGAAGTACAACTACATGAGTCGTTCGTATCTGGTAAAATATTACATGCAAATAAAAATTAACATTAAATAGACAATAACCATTTGAAACCACCAACTAATGCTTAAGGCTACTTACATAAAATATTCATATCTAATTCACACTCTGGACAGAATAACTAGTACGGAAAGCCTTACAAAATGATCAGATTATGTGGTTTTATGTTACAAACTTGATATGGAAAGTAACACCAAAAATACGTACAACATGTTGGCGCCGTTATAGTTATAGAACTAACTTTACTCTTCTTACTAACTTCGTACATCACACTACTCTACTGTAACAAAGCTCGAACCACTCAAGGTTTTCATCGACAATTGGCCAAAAGGGTTTGGTTGTGTCAGGCGTAATTTATTAGGAATTGTTCCGGTTTTCTTTGAGGAAAGAGCTACAAACTTTGGCCTTGATTCGGTGAGGCATTATTAATCGATTCGCGAATTCAAATTTAAAAGAAAGCACTTCTAGGCCACTGTACCTATTCTTAGTAATATTAAAATTTTACTTATGCTCTTTTCCTCTATGACTTTTGTGGATAATAATATGTGAAAGAATTCTCTGATATCTGCGTTCTATAACATAGCACCCTAATGTTCCAAAGGACTCTAAACCTTTCCATGAAATAATATTATCCTAATCATTTGTGTTCCCTGATCTACTGAGATGTCTCATACGTAGGATACAATATGTTTTCTATTTTCTTTTTGATATTATTTGAAATTCATCTAATTGAGATTATAAGCCTCAAATTCAAACATAAATAAATAATGAAATGTTTTGAAATTTCTGGAGTCTCGAAATTTCGATTAACTCAGCTCAAATTTTGTATTGCTCAACCAACGCATGGTTTAAATCCAATTAAATATCCTTGATGTGACATATTGAAGTTTTATGTCATAAAATTTTTCTTTTCCATGTTTCATTGCGAGTGTGCACACCACGTGTGTACAGATTTCAGAGTTTAATACAATTTTTTTATGAAAAATTTTTTCAATTATTTTATTTCAACGAATTTAAATTGTACCACCATTTGTCAGTAGATCTTTCACGCGCAAATTGGATTTAATATACGAGATATCAGATGAAAAGTTACTCAACATTTTTAACAAATGACTTAATTGGCATAAATTTCGCTCATAACCGCAATGAAATTGCGATTTCAATTGAAAGTGGAATTTTTTTAAAAATTCTTATCATCAAGAGATCATATTTCGTAGGCACTTGATTATATGATTTAATTTAAATTTTGACAATTCATGGCAAATTTTGGATAAAAGCGTTTCTTATCAGAAGGTCATCGTTTTCTTTATGGTTTTACCTTTTAATAATATTGATGCGAATGTATTCAATTCTCCTTCAACATGAGCCGTATACTTAAAAATTCTGAAATATGTGTATCTCACCAACAGCTTTTAAGTAAGCAACTTATAGAACATATCTCACTTTTTCTGAATAACTCAATAACTTCTTATTTAAGAAATTATTTCTCTTTTTTCATGTAGCATTGAAATGTTAGAAATTCGTCTTTGACCAGATACCTTTGATTCACTCAAGACTTAAAAGAAGTTTCTAACGAATATATTCACGTAAGATGCATATTTTGACCTTAATTATCATAAAACCGAAATCATATTGCATCCGGAATAATAAAAAACATTCTTGAAATTTAAAATTTTGTTAATTAAATCGTTCTTGATCTGTCTTACATCTGTAGTTAATTTATTATCTTTTTCATTTTAGAAAGAAGTCGTTATGAAAAACTAACAAAAATTTTCCAGAAATCCTGGTCGGAATTCGAAAAGAGTAACTGTCAAAATGCATGAGTAATTAACAGTTTTTATTAAAAATCATGAAAATTTTTTATTCAAGTTCAAATTTTTCATATTAATTTGGTTTTTTTCAATTGAATTAGAGACGATTGATTGTTTTTGCAACAATTCATTTGGCTAAAAGTCTGAAACGAAATACTCAAAAACTTATGAATGATTTCAGATTTGCTGTTAACATATTTATTATAAAATTATTATGAAATAAAATAAAATATCACTATGTTCCCATATACATTAATTAATTTATCTAACCTGGTTGGAAAATAAAACGAATTTCCCTGAAAAATCAACGATCAGCACAATTGAGAAGAATTGTTAAATTTAAAAATAATTTATTACAGCAAATGAATAAAAGAAACATGACCAAACAAAAGTATCGATCACACAGTATTGCACAGTGCCTTTGTTGCACAATTCATCATCCAAAGATACAAGCAGCTTACAATTGTAATCAACTTGCAGTCAACTAAAAATGAACTTTTACAGCTCGATTTTCGCACAAAAGCAGCTCAACTTTGGAGTGAAAACAAACTGAAAACGTTTCTCTTATCTTATGGTGCTGCAGCATACATCATTGTAGTGGATACTGTCTTTAATTGGAGGATAAAGAAACAACTGGATCAATGATCTCTCCAGTAACCTCAGAAAGTATGGAGCTGTATGACCAAGCCTGTAGCTCTCTGCAATAAGGTTGTGGATAGACGCGAACCAGATCTAGTTCATGACGCAATGACTTTCAGTTTCGAGACGTTGTTCGGTTTTCCTAAACCTAAACCTAGATTAAAGCACTTTCCTTCACTTGGTTGGGATTTTGCTCTCTTTGGAATTTTCCTTTATGTTGTTTGTGATATGTAAATCATTTTGCAGATCTCAAGTAGTTTAGCTTGTAATCCAAGTTGACTTGTTGGAATTTTATTGTGGTGTTTACGGAAATCACTTTCTTACTGTTTCAATTTTTATGGACAACCGAGATGTTGAGCTTGTAACGCAAAGTGAATGCGTTTGTAACATTCCATAAATGCATAATCTTGTAAATTTTATGAATTTTCTTTCAAGGACTCCAAGTAGTTCGTGTTATTAAGAACATCAGACGGACTTCCTCGTAAATACAATTTTATTCAAAACTTAAACTTAGAACTAATCAAATCAAACTGATATAATCAAGATACCTAATAGGTTCATCAACACCCTTTGGCAAAAAAATTAGTGGTTAATGATAATTTTGTTACCCAGGAAGATTGAATTGTGGGTAGATACAAAAATGTATGACATAACTTTTATGCTTTCGCTGACCCACTCAAGTTTCTTGGATTTCTGTGTAATAATATCAGTGACAGTACTATTATTACAAAAGTAGGTTCATTTTAGTTTTACTTTCATTCAAACTGTTTCCGGAAATGGTCAGTTATGCTATGACTATGGAATTTTTTCCTACTACATATCGAACCTCATGATGCGATTACCTTTTTACTGTGAACAAACATTATTTTTTGCTTTTAACCTGGAAAAGAAAAGTTAAATTTGTACATTGGGTAGCAATAAGAATCGTCTGCGTGATATTCCTAGATCAATTGTGTATAAAGTTACATATCACTTTTGTCCCTTACAAATGTCTTAAAATTATCTGAACACGAGACGTACTGGAACTCATGCATCGGCAGCACTGAGAATCTTAAGATGAATTAAATGTAACCTTCTAGAAACTGTAAGAGACAACTTTCACTGGAACATTTATTACTTGCAATAACTTCCCTCAACGTCATCAGACTTGTCAACGTAATTGCAGTCGTAGTGGCACATACCTTAGTGATTTGTCACCTGCTTTCAACTGACAGGTATCTCAGTATATGGCTCTAATTAACAGACGACCTCGTGCTTTTTCTAATTTTTAATACCGCATACGTAACTAACAGACTTGACGTACAGACGTGGTAAGTACCTGAAGAATGTTGGTTTAATTAAACCCATAGTTCAACTCGAACCTTTCTTTAATGACTTGACACTTTCCTGAAAATAGTTCAAGGAGTGGAAAGTATTACGAGGAACACTTCAATAAAAATTTAGAGTTGCCTGGGATCAAAAATTTCAAACTGCAAGCATTGTCAACTTTCAGGACCCATCTCGTTTGCAACTGTGACCAAATGTTGATAAACTTTAATTAAATTTTGACAACGACTTGCACAAGCTTGGAAAATTTAATTTTAGTTTTTGTTGAAGTCGTGACAAATTCACCGAAATGCATTGTGTTGCAACAGGAAATTACAGAGTGACTCTTAAGTGTCTCCACCCACAAAATCTATTTGCATATTTGCTGCAACAAATCTTATCCAGAGGAAATAGAGCATGAAACGGTTGTTTGAGACGTTAATAATAGACTTAAACACGCTTGCAATGATTGCATCAACAAATATAATCCTTCTTGTATGACAAGCACTCTGTACAGTACTGTAGAGGATGGAAGTTACCTTGTCTGGATGACATCCGCTTTGGATGAGAAGTACATTCGGCACCAGGTAGTCAACTGACTCAAGAGCAACCATGTCAACCCTGTTTGTCCGAGAAATATGCGTTTGTCGAACCCAGAAATTGCTTGTTGACCTTCAAAACTTCAAAGCTGTTCTGGCGTGGCAGCTTTTCCTCTTAGCCTCAACTACCGTTTGGTGCTGAGCCTTTACAAGTTGGAAATGTTTCACATGTAGACCTTGAACACAGAATGATTTTGTTTTTGCCAGTTCGGTACATTTCAATATCAGCTGCACACGATATTTTATTAAGGCAATCAATTTATATATTCCAGCACTTATCCGGACATGTTCAAACGTTTCTGACGGTTGTTCTATAGAAATGACTCAATATAAGTGGTCTGTTTCCATGCAATTTAATGCTACTCAACTGAGCTAATCGGACTCATTGAACAGTTTGAAGTTTTCAAATTTTGCCTGCAAGTGCATCAATATCAGTTTGTTCATAACACAAATCATAAACCTATTTGAAATCAATAGAGTGATGTGGCAAAATTTGAATTTCAAGATGGAAATAGATTTCCTGGTATAATATCTGCACAATTTCCAAGATGACTTGCTATAATCCTGACACAATCTCGGCAAGAATGATGACTATTCGAATTGTTCCAAGAACTAAAGCGGAAATCAATTTATTTTTGTTCCAATTTCTTTCGAAACGATTCTCTTAAACCGAGACGTTTTTCATTTTGAAATTTTAAATCTGAATTGACTTTTAATAAGATTTCTGATTTGAGAAATTCGTTCATATCGGATGTCACAAATCACAGTTAATTGTGTTAAATTGAAATTTGTTCGGTCATGAACAACAAAGTCTACTGATTTTCTTTTCAGTTTTTTGCAACGCCAAATCTTTAAAGGTTAAGAACCTGGAACATTAGAAAAATTTTTCAATGGAAATCAATAAATTTGTGCCGTTAAGAGATACCCAAAACACATTAAATTTGAAGCATTCATATAGAAAACGTGTCCCATAACTTATCTTTGTACAGTTATGAGTAACAAAAATGTAACTTCTGAGTTCTGTATAACCCATTAAAAACACAATTTGTATTATGAATGTTAACATAATTTCAATGAAAGCTCATTTTGCGCACTTCAAAGATAAATTGATTCTTGGAACCATTTCATGCTGATTCATTATATTGATAACGTTCTTAGAATTTTTAGGCTTTTCAGAGGGATTGACTGTGATTTTAAATCTAATTGAATGAAATGTTTCGAATTGACATCTTTTAGTTCAAACCAAAAAATCGCTCGTTATTATTCGTTCTACCAAACCATTTCAATCACATATCTCCAACAATTTCATAAGATTCCAAGAAAACAAGGACTTCATGAAGGTCTAGGTCTGTTATCGATGAATAAACTCCAGAAACTTGTTTAACATCTAATCTTAAGAGGATTCGCTTCAGAATGTTGCATAAGAAAATGTTCATGGTTTTGATATTATAGAATCGAGGCACAAGTAACAGCTGTATTTCTTTGAGTTATAACTTGATTCCTTGGATTTCTCAGGAACTACCCCAGACATCTATTATAAAATGGAGGGTACGACAAAATCAGATAAATCGTCAAGAGTAAATAAATGAAGACGTCTCTTTGAGTTTGACTTCTTGAAAACCCAAATTTACCCAATTGAAGGAATTCTCATTTATTATAACAATTAATTGTAAAATCATTCAATAGAACAAAATAGAACTATTGATTAAAGGAATTAACCATTGCAAGGAATATGAAGCGATAATTAAATGAAGTTATAATTAGACGATTATTGAGTTTCAATATATCTTCCATTAACACGTTCAAAGAACTCTTTATTATTCTCATTTGTATAACACTAAGTAGGTAAGACAAGTTACAATAAAAGGACGATAACAAAGTAAACTTTCTCTTGTAAAGTATAGTCTTTAAAACTTTAGTTACTTAAGAACTTAAAAAGCTATGCTAGTCTGATAACAATGGCAGCCCCATTTTATGAAATGAAGCTTTCAATTTTGCTGGTCTTAAATGATACACGCTTAACTAGTACTTCATGTAACACTCTAAGTAGCTATGGAGTACTCTTATCGTCCCGTATACGACACACTGTATGATCCGCTGTACAGGTCAATATTTTGCAGAGCTGGATGATGGCGTTGTGGAACATTCAGGTTATTCAGGTGGTTTTGGAAGTACTCGGGGGACACAGGCTGTGCTTGGAATCGATGAGGCTGAGGCTGTGGTTGTGGTTGTGGTGGTGGTGGTGGATTGTAGTACTGTTGCTGAGGAGCTGGAGCAGTGTATCGTGGTTGAACTGGAGCAGATGTGGGTGCTGCAGTTGGTGGAGCTTGGTACCGTGGTTGGGATGGGACGATATTGTCCAAACGGAAGTTACTAGCTGCTACTGGCCTTGCACGATACTGTCCTTTGTAGTAAGCACTAGGATCTTCCCTGTATTGACCATCATCTTCTTCATTTGGTCCAAGAGGCACGTGGTGTGGATTACTGTTTGTCAAGGTCGGTGGTGGCACGTTGATGTCATTACCTGGAAACAATATCTATCAGTTGTGAATGATTACAGAATTTCATGAAATGTAATGTTCCACTTAATGACGAAATGACTCCATTAAACTCTCGAAAAATTCCAATCATATCATTTGATTACCACATACCAATCCTTGTATAGCAGTATGTAATTATAAAATATTACCTTGAGGCTCAAATCCACGTCTACTAGCACCATACTCCACTTCACGAAGTTTTCCAGTGTCATCTACATAGCCATATTTTCCGTACACCTCCCCATTTGAATATTTTGTTTCAATTTTAAAACTGCCATCAGCTCCTTCATACCCATAGCTGTAGGATCCATCATCATTGTGTTTATTAATTTGTTTCAAAATGGCTACAGGCGTGGTGTAGTCATTCTGTGCTAATGTTATTGTCGCTACGAAAAGTAGCCCTATCTGTGAATGAAATGAAAACAAATTGAAGTCATATATCTTATAATTGGATTTAAGATTTCTCAAGAAACTAGCTTAATGTCCAACCCAACTGGGAACTTGTTTTATGGCGACGCATATAATTTCCTGAAAGTGAAAGATACACCAAACTGGGGGGTGACATTGAAATTCTTTTTGTTAAAATAATTAACAGCATGACAAGTACTTGAAAGCCATAGTACAGGTGAGCAACCAAAGAAGTAGTTCGAGGCGGGTTTTATAAACCAGATTGCCATGCATACCACAGACGCCAATTCATCAGCTTGATGTCATGACCACAATAATGACGAATTGTTATGGATGTTTTGAAAGTTATCACTTAACCAGAAATCTTTTCCTAAGCAAATCCTTCAATGTGTTTCAATCTATTGTACCAGGAAGTCTTATACTCCCGAAATTCTTAGATTTTATATTTACACGTTTTACACGTAAACGATTTATTACACCTGGAAAACAATTTTTCGTTACATTCGAATCCGTGTGGGGGTTGAATAAGTGGATTTGTCGTTTCGAAATACGTCTTAAACCACATTTCAGTTGACATGTTTATTCCATTTACACAAGTCCTCCTTGAGACTTTCTTGAATTTGGTATGTTCTCTTCTATCGGTTGATATAAAGTTTGCTTAGAGTTTTAGAAAACCACGAAATGCATTTGGGGTGGGTGGCTCCGTTCCAATTGTCCCATGTGCACAATTCTTGAGAATTTATTGAACCTTATCTGAAACCTTGCACAAAGCTATAGATTTTCCAAGATCACAGTATTCGATAGTGTGCCATGAGGTTTTCAAACCAAGGGAACATTAAATTTGTTATGAAATTTTCACTGACACATTTTTCTTTTCAAATCTCTAAATAATTCTTACCAAAACTTGAAAATACATGTTCGAATATCACTTATTAATGTTCACTGAAATTTTTATTTTCAAAAATCAACCAAACTTTCTTTCAAAAGCTGTAACTGAATGAGACCGAACTTGTTGGTTATCAAAAACAAAAAGTTATTAAAAAATTTAATTTGATCTATCGAACTCAATCCTAGCACTTTTTAGATTTGGATCACTTACACTTGTTGGAGGCTTTGTTTACTAACAACATGACCGAGAGCCAGTACACCGTCTTATATATCACTTTGGTTCGATTGGCACAGAGACACACCACAGTTGTAGAGGTAGAGGCATAGAGCCAGTCATCTGGATCCAGTTATTGGAGTCTATAAGCTAGTAGACTGATTTTTGTGCGTGACTGTGAATAACTTACACTATAACACTTTGCATTGAATATGCCTTGTGTGTTGAGGTAACCACTGAAGCCCAAGATATCACCACCTTTAGCTTCAGACGTCTCGTAGGTTCTATGCAAAAATGTTACCATTACGATTCGAAATTTTACACTGGTTTTTCGCAAATTGTCGTGGTCCGTTTCACACAATTCCAAGCTAATTAATGCTGCTGATTAAACAATTGTTTATTTTTCCACGAGCGATTTCAACAATTTGCAGCAAGTTTCATTTTGCATAATCCATTGGAATTCGAACTAGTTCGACATGGAATAGGAGTGAATCGAATTTGAATTTTAAACGATCTGTTAATGTTTATGTGAAAGGATCCTACAAATATTCACAACAACGTTTCATCCTTCATCATATAAATCTTCAGCTTACGAGCTTTAAAAACGTTCTTACTGTAAAATCCCTTAAGTGTCCACGACTCTGCGTTTTGTAAATATTACATGTATCTATAACGACAATCTGAATAAAATGAAATAAGAGGCTTAAGTATAACAGGAATGACAATAAATACCCTAAAAGCATTTTGATGCATGATATATTTAAGCTTAATAATATTGATTTTCGATAAAACCCAAAATATCCCTAAGATAAAGTCGAATGAATTCAATATAAGAAATAATCGTTCTGGGAAAGGCACCTTAAACTATCCAAAGTTGTGTAGATGAGATTTGGCTAACCAAAGAAAGAGTTCCGGTTTCTTGAAATACCCAATTTTTATTTCCTGATACATCCTTCCAAATCATATGCAAATGATGCCTCTGGCATGGCTCTTTCTGCGTAATCCGTTTCCATATCATCACATATTGCTAGGAGGCTTCTTCTTTATCTTCAAATGATGAAGCATTACAAAATGAAAAGAACCTTTTTTAGCATAAAAATTGACCTTGGGATAGCTTTATGGTCCTAATTCCAGGATCGAAATAAAACGTCTTTAAGAACAATGATGTTCGTGCGTCTTAAACTAGAAAAAGTAATATTTCATGTATATAAAGTTATAAGAGCTTCTGTGGCTTTCATCTCAAATTCAGGTTGGAGTCGATTTCGAATTGAAGTGATTATTATATCTGTGTGTAACGATAACCAAAAGTAATTAAAATAGACCTTAAAACTTCAGTGCAATTTCATAATCGACTCTTTGTCAAAGAACTCAATTTGACAACACAAAAGCGATTTTTAATTTTTTTGACGTAGTTTTGAAAAGTTGATGATTTCGAAAATTAAAAAGTTCAGGTATGAAAGTACTATAAAAAAATACGTGGCGAAAGGTTTAACAGACACCTGGGGAAGGAGAGTAAAATATTGAACAAATTTCAACTGATTGCTACAATATCGTTATCGATATGCAAATATGGATTGTGTTATGTAAGGCTTAACATAAAATAATTACGTAGCTATAAAATATTGAGCGTTTTTCAGTATTACTGTGTAATTACTGTATTTCAATTTGTTTGGTTTTTGTTTTTCCAAACTACACCTGCACCCAAGTCGTAAAGGTTATTCAGATGATATCAAGTCAGTATCGGTAAAGATCAAGTCGTTGATCATTTGTGCTTATTGTTAAAGAAACACTTTCTATAGCAAGTCCATTGATTTGCAAGGAGATATTTTGGACTACTGTGAATCCTTTCCGAAGAGTTTGAACATAAATTAACATTATCTGGGCTTAAAAATAATTTGCTGTGAACGTTAAAATTTCTGGAATTACTGTAAAGGGTAGGGGTGAAATAATTCCATCTTTCGCATTTATTGTGTTCTGGGTGTTTAATTTATTCAGTGTAACCAACAAGATACGAAACTAACAATTATTCCAGAAGAGATAATCACGAAGGATGTAGTTGTTGTCTTAGCTGCAACAACTGTTTACTGTCCAAGTCTTAATTTAAAACATCCTCGAAAGAAATATCTCTTGTTTCCTAATTCACTAGCTGCATTAAACCATTCTATAAATTTAAATTTACGTCTGCAAACGTGTTATCCTGGATGAAATTTATCCTTTGCGGGTGCACACTTCTTAACCTTGAACACCCTTGACGTTGTGAGTAGTTGGTTTGGTTGGTAGTTCAGATATCCCCATTACCACAATATGATGTTTCCCTTGGCGTCTGTGGTTTCGAGTTTTCGAAGGAATGCATTTTACAACTCTAGGGAAAACGTTTTAATATGCATTCAGGAAAATGCATTTTATTAATTTCTACTGTGAATTGCATTGAACATTTCTGCAATTTCTGAATATGGTCGGTGTCAGACTGCACTCTAGTGGACAACACAAATGCTTAAGTGGTTAAATATCAATGTTCGTAAATTGTATGATTTCTCGGTAATGTTCAAAATATCCCTATTGGAAAAGGGTTTTTGCAACCCATTTAAACTTCATGTGAATAAACCCAGCATACATAATTTAAAGCCAAAAATCGTTACAATGATATCTGCAAAAAGTATGGAAATGTGATATCATGTATACCCAACAAATATTCCATTTGTTCTAAAATTATATAGATCATTGTTCTAATGACTTCCAAGGGTCCGTATGAAGCCAATGACTTAAAGAAAAGCCTCTTTTAAAGGCAGTAAAACCCTCTAAAAGTGAATCACGAAAACATAAAAATTTTATTCCAGAAAGGCGTTTAACGATGTGAAGTGTGACATCATGTAGGTGGGTATTTTATGTTCTTAAACAGATTTGTAGTTTACGAGTTTGTGATAGGCTCCCTTTTTTGTTTTAATCGTTTACTTCAAGTTTACTCGATGACAGCGACATCAAATAAGGGTAAATCGAGTCCTTATTTATTAACCGCGATAAGTGCTAGAATTTTATAACTTGGAGCCGATATTATTACCTTGGAAAATTCAAGTTGTATTCAAGACATAATGTTCAACCTCCATTACTTCTTAATGATAATCGTATCTATAATTCCAAAAACGTTTCATATTGAAGAAGCAAATAATATGATTTTGGTTTGTAGATGAACACAAAAATGTAACTTTGAGATTGATGTCGCCTGCGATACTGTAGAACTATAATTTCGTAATTTCTGCTTCTGTAATGTTTGATTGAAATTCAAGGAAGTCAAGATAAACAATTTTCGGATTAATTGAAAGATATCCTTTTGTAAAATACAATTTACATTTCAAGAAGTACGACCAAGAAACGAAACTGAATTCACAATTCGTTGTATAACCTCCCACTCCACGTGGCATCCGGAAACATTTACAACAACCTGTCGTTTCCGAATTACTATTGAACTCGATTCGCTCCAATTTACAAACTTCAACTGAAGGAGGATTTACCCAATTAAGACTGAATGATACTCTAACAACAGAAGACAAGATGACGGTGTTGGGTTTATTGAATCCATTGTCGGATTGATTCCTGGTAGCAGAGCACAAATTACTTGGGGTATTGTTCTGGAAGGCTATAAATTTATCACAGACGAATTCCCATCAATTATACGAACTTGCCCCAAAAAGTAACATGAAAGCTCTGTTTGCATATTCAAGTGTTGTGCTGCTTTTGTATCCGGTTACTTCCGTCTGGTAATTTGCATTAGGAAGAGATAATTGGACCAGATGCTTGAATTTATGAGATTTTCTTGAGACATTGAGCTGTTTTCACTTCAACCTGAGTCTGAGTCAGTTCAGAGATTGGATGCTAATGACTACGTAATTATTTCTGGTACACGTATGTATATCCTATTTGATATCCGATGGATATCAAGTTGAAAAGAAAATTCAAACTAAAACTTTGCTGCCGTTCGTTCATATTTATCCAATCAAGGACATAAACCGCATACAATTCTATCTATTTAAGACGTACTAATGAAAATACAATTGTAACTATTTGTTTACTCATGCTTAATTAACTCACAACGTGTCACAGATACCACCAAATTGAAATAAAAATTAATTGTGAAGTCGTACAAAAAAGTTTGTTATGAAACTTCAGTGGAAAAGTCAACTTGTTTGTGCACTTAATTGTGGTTCAATTAAACTAGTTAATTTACGTTACCGCTTTTAAAGAGGGTAAGGCAAAGTTTGTGCTGCGAATAAAGAATAAATTAATTTAAATCCTTTTTCAACTCTCAATTATTTTCGAAAGTCCACTTAAGTCGCAGATAATTCTGAAGTAATTTGTTCATCATTCACAAATGTCGAGGGTTAAAAACTTCCTCATAAAGTTAGGTTTCCTTCTTTCATAAAAGAAGACATCCAGGATATTATGCTGCTGCAAAGTTAGCTTTTATGGATAATTTAGCTCTTCGTTGGATTCGACTTTTTGAAAACTTTCGTTAGTACCTCTTTAACAATTTGATATTGTTATAAGTGGATAAATTAATAGATTGAATAAAATTGCCGGAAATCTTGAAAGTTATTTTTAAATTCAGTTTCCGTTAATTTGAAGAGGAATAAATCAGACAATGAAGGTCATAATGGCATTTCAATTAGCTGGGGTAAATAGGGTATCTTGACCTGTATTTGTTGAAGTATCATGTCTTTTAGGAGGATGACCACATAAAACCATAAAATTTATGAAATGCGGTTAAAGTATACCCTAAGTACATGCAACAACGACTTACGAGATCATTTGGAATGATTGATCGAAATGAATTAGTAACTTAAGCTACATAATCTTTTGTTTAAAATTCCCAAGAGGTGGAAATTATCTTGCCATCCATGTCTGCACATGTTAAAATATGGCGTGATAAGTATCCATCATTAGTTAAGTGTGAATATAAATAGCTTCTCATAAGAAAACATTAGCGTAATCTTGAAGTGGTTCAATTAAATGGAGAATTCCGTGAATTACCTGCAAAAAGGTATGAAAAAGTAAAAGTGAAACGGTCAATGTACTCGAAACCAGCATTTGCAAAAACTTTTGCTTGGACCTTATGCGACCTTTAGGAGATCAACGGAAATTTCAGATCCATCTAACTGCTCCATTGTATTTTATACTGGCTCTGACTAACTGCTATCTTTGTTACCACGTACTTGTTATGGTCAACTTGTTTATAACTTTTAATGATCATTGTTCAATACAAAACTTATAAAACAAGCATTTGGAGACGGGCGTGGTAAGACGTAGATCTATTTTTCTGTTCACTTTTCCTGTACATTTGTTGACAACCTTGGGATGTTGTGCAACACTCTTTGCTTAATATCAAAGAATTTCTGGAATGTTTCTCCGTCCGATTCGATTTGAAGTGGTAATGTGCAATCCAATTTGAAACGATAACACGAACTTGTTCAATTTGAAAATTTATATTTTTTACTCCACACTTTGTAGCACGGTCCAATAGCCACAAATTAATGGAAATCAGCTTGAAAGTGTTATTAATATAATCCCATACAAAACAATAATGAAAAACTTAAACTGTTCTATATATCAAAATCCATGTACTTAGAAGTGATGTTAGATCAAATCAAATTCTTAAGTTGAAATTTTTGGAAGAAACCTTCGTGACAGAATAATTCTCTGAAGATCCAAGAGTGTCCAACTATTCGACGTAGCTGATGATTTTGTGCATCAGATTCGGAAGTTTAATAGAAAAATTCTTTAACATGTTTCGTATCAGATTCACACAACCAAAAGTCATTCGATTGACTAACCAAATTGGCATATAAATTCAACCATGATTGGTATCCTTTGAATTCTTCAAACAATCCTCAAAAATTGCACAAAGGTTTTCATCTTCTGACTGAAAGACAAACCCTTTTCACAAAAGTGGCCATCCTCTGAACAGATGTAACGCCGGAAACGCTGAAAAATAAGTCTACTTGCCGGTGTGCCACATTTTCAATTTCAACTTATTTTCTGTGCTCAAACCAAACACGTATTGCATACTTTTAGTATAAAGTTTACCATTCTACGCCTGGATGTATGCAATTTTAGAAATTCAATTGTTGATGAACAAGTGCATTGATTCGTTCAACCGAAGTTGATTCAACGATAATGGAACATATTTCGTGTTGAATCTTATCTGTGAATAATCCAAATAGGTTAACCTGATTTCTGACAAAGTCGCAAAGGATATTTTTTGCAAAAAAAATAATAACATCCACAGGATAGTAACGTTTCATTTTGCGTTGCAAATCAAAATCGCATTCACATGATACACAGTACTAAACGCCATTAACCTGTCACATAACTTGCACTTGATGTCAAGAGCGGAAACGCAGGTAACAAAGATTTCTGGGTCGTCATATAAGTCATAAAATTATTCAGAAACATTCCAAAAACGAATACACTGAACCCATTGAGCCGTGATTCTCTTGATTCCGTGGAAGATGAAGCTGTTGGCGAGACACCTCTAACCCTTTGATCTGTCAACTGGATGTCTCCATTTCACCTTCCTTCTTCAATGGATACACCTGGAGCACTAAAGGCTATCACGCACTTCCCCGAACGTATTATCATAATCACTGCTTGAAGTAATTCATCTGTAGACATGACCATGGACTACCTCACATGCTTTCTTCGTCGTCATGGTAACTTGTGTCGGCTCAAAACAGTTTTTATTGAGCTTCATGTATAATAACTTTTCGATTTTACACTTGAACTTGCGACATGTTGAGGCCTTATATGTGTATGCTGTCATGTCGGAGACACATTTTTTATTGAAAAATTCATACAAAGACGGAAGTTGTCACTGATGCAAAAATTCTGGCGTGTACATGTACAGTAATGTTTCTTGATCTTATTGTCAGTTCTTATCATCATAATCCTGTAAGAAGTTTTTAATTCATTAAAGCTTCATAGATCAAAGCCTCTTACAATTACGTCTTTCACACATAGGTTTGAAGAGTCACAACTGACTGAGTTCGTTAATTAAAAGGATAAAAGCACAAGCTATGTTAATGCAAAGTACCAATGAAGATAATTGAAGCTCCCTTTTAAATTATTTCCGAAAGACCAACGTTGACAAACGCCAGTGCAAAACGGCTCATTATTTTGTTCGTTGACGCCATTTGGATAATGAGTTTACCTGGAAGTAATTAATTGTTCCAACAGCTCAAAAAGAAAGTGCGAATGTGACAGTAATTATGTCCTTAAATAATAGGAAAATGTCCTCAAAACTTTCATTTGGCTAATGCTGGAGGGAGGCGCTTTTATTAGACAGGATTTGGTGGTAAATCGTTATTTACAAATGGCGAAGATAGCATATTAAATTTTTTATTTCCTTGGATTCGTTAGATCTATAAAAAGAATTTTATATTAATTTTTCTAACATGACGTAGAAGATAACAGGATATGCTTTGGTCAGTTCCGGAAAAATTAAATAAAAGCATTTGGCTTCCTTGAAGCCATCAATTTCATATCATAAACGTTTGAAGAAACAATCTGGAAATCGTGGATTAAATTTTATCTTTACCACGAAATATAATAAAATTTTCATATCCTTGACACAAAAGACGTCTTGACGTCTTCACAGCGAAAAGACACATTTGTTCCAATTGAAATTGTAAGAAATTTCTTTGTACAGAATTGAATGAAATTTAATTTTCCAAATCGATGACTGGCATTGTTGAAATCCTTCGATTCTAAGTAAACAAGTGCCATGTTTTCATTGGAAATGCTTTGTATTGCGAAGATAGAACTTGAAAAAACTTAAAGGCAACAGAAAGCTCAACCTCAGAAAAAGGGTTACGACCATGAAGAGATAAATTGGATCAATTTGAATGAGCTATGGATATAAATCGATGAAAGGCTTACCCCATGATGTGTTGCAAAAGCTCTTATGACAAGGATGTTCATAAAGCGTTTAGTAACTCCTCTTGTTGAGGATGTGCACTTGAGTCATCTCCAAAGAAATCAGATAAATGGTTACAACGTTCACATGATAATACTGAAGTGATCTGAAAATCTGTTTATTCAGATAGACGTTTCGGTGATGTTCGTGGAATGTGGGAAAAAAGTCTATTTACTGAAATGTTTAACACCATAAATTGTGTGGTACAAGAAATTTGTTATGACACTTTTGCTAATCTCTGACCTTTCTGACGGTTGAAAGTGCAAACGCATAGGTCACTTCTATGGTGAATGGTATTAATTTTCTTCATAAAACACATTCAGATTTCGATAATGTCTAGACGGTACTTGAAAGCCAACTCGTATCTTAAAAACAATTCTTTGAAAAATTGTATGACTACAAGGACTCTAATTTCAAAGCGAAACAGTCTTTGTAAATCATCAAAAACAGTTTGAATTTCAATAGAATTTTTCACAATCATTTGAAAAACATCCAGTAAGTACATTTTTGAGCTGAAGATTTGTTTATCCTTTTCGAAAATGCTTTGAAGAAATAAGAAGTGTATACTGATACACAAAATATATCAGCAGTTGACACACGTTAATATTTGTACCAATTATAAACTCAGGTTCATCCAATTATAACCGATTACCAGCTGATCTAGTAATCCACCTCCAAATTTATTTTGCAATATTTGTCTATGGAGACACTCTTATTTTGGATGGAATTGGTTATAGCCATTCTTGGAAAATTAGCTCAACTGCGATCATAATTTACGATTATATTTCATATACTCGTATTTCATGGTGGGTTATTATGAATTTTTTCGTTTAGTTGAACGAATAAAATCTTAATAATCGATTTACCGAATAGCTTCAGATTTTTGGAATTTCCAATATAAATACAAAAACAGAAATAACGTCTACGTGGGTTATCTATTTTATTACTGCAGTCGCATGTTCATAATTTTGAAGATTAACTGGTGCTTGATCAAATCAAAATAAAGATAAAAACTAGTTTTTAACTATGCAATAAACGGCAAGTTTTTAGTTTTTTGAACTTGAAAATCAGCTAATTTTGTCGATTTAACTTGTAGATCAGGATTTGCCCAACTAGAATGCAGTTCTCAGATTGTTTGGCTAAAGATTTGAGATCCTATTCGGGTGATATAGGTGCATATGTATATAGAAAAAGTCAAATGAGTTGTTTTTCAAAGTCAAATTCTTGTGTTTCGAAAACAAGGCAATGAACTATGTAGTAATGTCCTTAAGACTTTACCAGCATCCTGATTTATGTTTGACCATAGAAAGCAAGTGCTGGTTGCAAAAATTATTACATTCTCATGAAATTTTTATACAAGCATATTTCAAGTCGATGGGATTATAAGCTTTTTGGAAAACTCAAGGTTTGAACGAGCAAAAAAGCAAACAAACAATATAAATAAAAAAATATTTATAAAATTACCTCAAAGAATTTTAATCTCAAGTAATGAAAATTTGTGCAAAAATTTTTATACATTGCAGGGAATTCCTTTGTACGACCTTGGAGTGCCAATATGTTAGGTTTAACTATTGGCCCTTTCTATATATTAAACATGACCTCAGCACAAACAAATAATTTGTTATTACTTTTGACGACAATAAATTAAAACTATAAGTAGATACATAAAGCAATTAATTTGTGATTGACGTATATAACTTGTTTGGAATTCGTCAATTAGTGTTTTTAATAGATGAAACTATTTTCAAATATTCAAATCAAGTTTTTGACACATGGAAATTTACCTTCCTAATATTTGATTCACTTGCATTTGATCAATCACCGTCTGTCGACATTCCTTTGTAGTGATTCTATCACTGTTTGCCTTAAAAGCAGGTTCCTTGAAACAACAACTTACAGCAATTGAAACAAGTTGATTTGATAATTGAATCACTTTTTCAACCACAACTTCCTTAACAATAATTCATTTTCGACAGCATTTGCACAAATTTGAGGCACGTGTTTTGGCTGATATCTCCGTCAGATAACTGGATAAATATTTGTTCCCTTCAAAGAACCAAAAATTGGGTATCTTCATGGATTCTTATATAGTCCTTGTGCATAAAATGGTAATACATATTTTAGTATGATCATTTCTTCGTTTTAATTTCCTCATTCTGTGGTAACGGCAAACAATTTTAAGTAATTCAATTTCTTTCAATTCTCTCATGCTTGAAAAGAAATTAATAAATCCCAACGAGGAAGTACGGATTGATGACTCGTCCATACCCTCAAGCTTCTGGTTATGGCAATTCATATATTTAATATATAATGTGGCCTTTTTAAAAATTTCTTTAATCCAATAATAATTAATCACTTTTTGTGTTTATTTATTTGACATACCTTCAAGGCAAGTTAAGATTTTATCTGTTAAACAGTTCGTAAACTACTCGACTCGAATTAAAGAAATAACAATCAAATTAACTTCTTCTGACTTATATAAAGATGGCTCAATATTTCATGTTTTTTCTTCATGTTTCAAGAAAAAATATTATTTAAAAATTTATAAAATTCCGTCTTGAATATCTGGAAATACATGTACCTCCTGGTATTGATTCGCACGAAAAAGCTATGAATTATTCCTGTTTTGAGCAGAAGTAGTTAACACGAACATCATCGATACCCTGTACCAATAACTCTTCTTATAAAAATAAAAATTAGCTACAATACAAAGTGATTATTCTCGATGACAGATTTTAAACGCGGAATTCCTCTAGGTTTGAAGGATTAAAACTTGAAGTTCCAAGGACGATATTTTACATTGTTTTTAAATTTTCTTATTCTATATATGTTCATGCCAATAACTTCCAATTCCTTACGTGCTCAGCACCTATTGTGATTAAATTCCGTCTTGCAAATGAATTATTCGGTCATCATGATATTTTAAGGATATTCTCACGAATATCTCCCTACTAACCCCTTGTAACCACGTTCAATGTGTCAAAGAAAACTTATTAAAGACACGAGAGCAATTAAATATGAATCACAATTTGACAATCAAAAATATATTTACCTAACACTATTATTATCTATTTATTTTCGATCATATAACAGTTAATCAAATCAGAAAAGTCACAAACAAAAATACGAAAAAATAATTTGCATATTTGGCAATGACGTTTGCATTTTTTAGCAAGGTCATGATCACACGAAAGTGTTGTGAATTAAAATTAAATTGTAACAATTTTCATTGACGAAATTGCAAAATAATTTGAGTAATTCTAAGTTTGAAAAATTTCTACTTATTGATGCAATGGACCTAGTGACCCCATTCCAAACGACAGTGAGAGAAATGATTAATTTTGAGTCATATATAGAACTTTGTCCTACACTTGACATTCCTTAATGGGTCCACTCAAGTGTCAGATATTGAACAGTGAGTTAATAATACGGTCTAAGACAAAACACTGGAAAAACGTGCCAATCTCAAAGATACGCGAACAAAATAAATATCTTATATAGTTTGATACAAAAAACAACTGATCTCTGCATAAAGCATACATATACGAGAAGGTCCAAGCCGTTCAACTGGTAATACTTGTATGAAATTATTTTCTGTTTTATAGTACATTTGTAGAAAAACATCTTAAGACTAAGACTTTGACTTTCTTATGCCAAGTTAATATCAACTTGAGCCCCCAGCTCAGTGCACCGCAGACCGTGTTACAGAATACTACTTGGCTCCATTCACTTTTTTTCGTTGTTTTTGTATTATTTACTTACTTAGTGTGTTTCTTATTTTGGTTTTTATATACTTAAATCTTTTTAATTTTTTTTCTTATATCTTGTTGTTGCATTCGATTATAAAGTTCGATACTATAAGCGCAAAGAAGAGGAAAAAAAAATTAAAAATTAGAAAAAGATACTGGAGTTTGTAGTAAATCAACTTCACCAAATTTCATGGGAGCTATTAGTATTAGCTGAAAAGGTAGTGGAGTCGGTGGAGCTATAGCGAAAAGGTATTGGAGACGGTAACGTTCGGTTAAGTCGTGTAACTAAAAATAGAAAGAAGTTATAAATAAGGAAAATAAGGTTTTTTGTTATTTCGAGTTACTTTCCTTTTTTTAATTTTACTTAAATTGTAATTAGTATTTTTGTTATTCAATTCAAATCAAAATTTTCATACAAAAATCTATTTTAAGTGATTAACCAAATATTGTTCACTACTTCTTCTCATTTGGTGGCTTTCAAATCGATTTTGTGTTATCAAACGAACAGACAATTGTCAAATAAGTATTAAAAGAAAATTTGTTTCTAATGAGATATGTATAACAAGTGACAATTCATTATTTCGCACAAGAAACTTGCATAAAAGCGATTTATAGTACAGAAGTGGTTTATGTGGCAGTTGCGTATGAGAATAAGAAATAAAAACTTGAAAAAGCAACCAAAGAGAGAAGTAGTTTTAGTAAATTTAATTAGATTCTATATAAATTTTTGTTGGTATAATCAATCTAGATTTTTTCTCAAAAAAGCATCGGTTCATTTCAGTGCTTTTTCATGTCATGCCACCAAATGTCGCACCCAAAACAACATTTACAGTGAAGGTTACATGAGAACATTACATCTAACAAGTTCTTCTTATAAGAAACGGACATTTATCACATGTTTCTCCGAATGATATCGATATATTTATATGATATAAATGTATTTTGATATATGACAATATCGTAAAAAGTCACAAGAATATGTTTTCAGTTGAAACCATCAAGTAATATTGGTTAGGAACACATCAAAGTTGTTGGAATCAAACAAAAGGCAGTTCTAATTCAACTCATTCATTTATGAAAAATATTTTTCGAACAAGTTATTAACACGGAACAATACCTCTTAAATCAACTTCGAAATATGATAAAAGGTTAATAATTTGAAAGGTTCAAGTGATTAAAGCAAAGTGTTTAGTGTTTTTTATATGTTTAATAAAACCATTAAAAATGTCGCTAATCAAGACAAGTTTTTCAACACACTTTCAGATTGTTTTATGATATAAAATTAAATATTTTGTTCTTTGTTTGTAATATAGAGAAAATAAGACAGACAATCAACACCACATGTTAATCAGGTCTGTTAAGTTTCTCTCAGCCATATTTAGTTAAAGTGATAAGCGAAAGATTTTAACGTAATACACTAGAGTGTTATATGTACGAAAATATCTAATAAAATGCATTCATATAAGATATTTGGAAAAAGTAAATTAATCCATGTGTATCAGTGATTCTGTGTTAATGTTTGTGTTAAATTGTTTTCTTGTTATTTTGATATTTGGAAATTTTTTCGTTTCTAATTGCAAAATAACCTAAGAAACAAGATTTTAAAAACGAAATCAAAAATTATTCCATAACAACTTGTGAACATCTACAACTAAGGAGATAACAAGTGAAAAATTGTATCCAGTTTATTATATAGAGAGATTCAATCCTCTATAGAAAACATTAACATCAGCGAAGAAGCATTCAAGGATGGCTAAATTTATTCGCTTTGCATTGAAAATCGTTCTTTTGTTGGTAAGTTTATCCACGTATCTAAATCTTTAATCTTTAGTACTAATCAGGGAATATACTACACTATATAACCAGGGAATACTTTCGCTTAGAAAAATAATATCAACATTTATAAAATTCATCGCAGTGACTTACGTGACTTGTTCGAAAAAGCTTTATAAGCTTAAGCGCAATTCAAAAACACTTCGATTTCAATAACTTTAACACCTAAACTTGAGTTATATCGACAACATTGCAAGTGGTCAGTACCACAGCTGGTGAGACCTTGCATGCAAAACCTTATTTTAAAATTTTATACGAAGCTAAACTTTAGTACCTCATTCTGTTTTAGTATTTGATCCGATACTCATTTGACGCTTGTTGGATTATTTGTTCGGCCTTTTTCAAATAAACTTTTAAATTTGATGGTAAATTTGTTGTAAAAAACTAAAATGCAACGAAAAAAAGTTGCAACAGTTGATTTTATAATCACAACAGAAATGTTCGTGTACCACAGTTTTAGATTTATACCCAATAACACCTACAACTGTTGAATGTATGTAGTTGTTTGAAAAGTGATTGTTCAAAACTGACTGTCCATTAACGCTGCTCGGTGCATGCGATTAGTTGGGGGTTTCGTCTTTGTAGTACAAAATCAGATTAATATTATATAACAAATATGCAACGCTAATAAATTTTTGATAATAAAACACCATGAAAAGCTTTGTGCGTTAGAACTTGGTGTCTTGAAAAATTTTCACAAATAAGGAAACTTCGACGTTATGCAAACGAAATTGAAAGGTGCAATTATGTGCAGCATTGGACTATTTCTTGCCACATAAAGTCATGTTATTTAAAAACAATTATTCTGTTTGATTTTGCTCTGACCACACCATTAAATTGGCTGGTTCTATGGCAATTTGACGAACGAATGAAACGACAGGGTGCATTGGCTCAAATTAATTTGAATGCATTTATTGCAATTTTAATTGCACGTACTAAACTGTGCTCCTGATTTATTGAATTACTTAAATTTTCATGCTGGGTCAAGTAGATATTATGTTGCTTTCATACATGGTTTTGAAATCACTCCTTTTTCTTAGCTATACAAGTCATTTATCGTATTAAAAAGGCATGTAATGTAATCCAATTGTCCCTGATTTGTCACAATTGGCCAGGATTCTAATGCAATTTATTAAAACACATTTCTTGTGCTGGAAGCAATTCGTTAAACACATTTCTTGTGCATAGTTAATTATAATTCACAACGTTCCAAATACACAAAACCAACAAAACATGGTATTCAGGAATGTTCCAAAATATAAAACCAGACTGCAGAAATTATAATTTCAGTAATGCAGTTAACAAAACAAGAGATTTCAGTTTGTGGTTTTGCTTCCAGCATGACTGCAAAACCAAGTTCCAAAAAACTGTCTCATTTGAAATGCTAATCAATTTTACTCCAACTTGCAATTAGTGAAAATGCAAACTCTGTAGTGTGTTCTATGTGGAAATGAATATTCAACTGAAGCACAAAATTGGAAAGCAATTGAAACTCAAATATGTAGAAATATGACACTCAAATTTGAACAGACTCAAGAGCTACTGACATTTTCACCTTCGCCTTCCACATTTTTCCACCTTAATTGGTTCCTCATCTCCACAACTTCCACTCAATACGCGAGACTACTCCAAGACGAAGTGCTTCTTCAATAGCTCATAGCATCGTTAAAAGCACGTTTTTAATGTTAATGTAACCTTGACCACGATCGCTAAAGCTAAAAGGTAACTAAGTTTTTTTCCTGTTATATCTCTAACTGCACACATGTAGACAAAGCTCCGTATAAACTTTGAAGATATAAACGATTTATGTATCGCTCCCAGCAGCGAATTTGTTCATCATTAACTGATTTTTATCCGATTATTGGATCAATCTTGAGCTGATCGGGCTTGAGTGTGCATAGGAAACTTAACGGAAATCTTAAGTCGGAGTTGCAAAATATGACAGATACTTACTTAAATCCATCAGTTTTACAACTATTAAGCTTTTAAGAAACACTTAAAATTATCCACTTGCATGGAAATCTCAAGAGTCAAACGTCTCGTAATTAGAGATGCCGCGAATAGTTGTTATAGCGAATAGTCGGATACCGATTAATAACCTTTGGCGAATATTCGAATAATTCGCCATTATTATTTGACATTAAAAAGGAATATAAAAGTAATTTATTTGTTATCAAATAATATTATCACGCTCGTTGTACTCTTGAAAGGCCCCGAAATTCTACTCGGGTGGACCTAAGGTTATGGTTTGGGTGTTTATGAAGGGATAGTACCTTTCAAACCGCTCCAGCCAAACCTTGCATGCAGGGACAATGAAAGATTACAGCCGTGTTCTTTTGGTCATCGCTATCGAGTACAAAACTAGAGTAGCAAAAGAACGCACCGGACTTGTTCTTGATAGATTACAAACTTTTACCAACTTCACTTTATATTTACATGAACTTTTTTCGATTTTTTTTCATTTTGTTAGCCCTTGCTTGTATAAATTCCTCACATATTACTTGAATTTAAATTTTCAGATGAAATTAACTGAAAGTTTTGAAGAAAATGTGATTTTTTGGAATTTTTAGGAAAATTTAGGTTCGCGTCAAGGAAAATAAACCATGCCGCCATCTGGATATTTCTAGCTCGCCCATTCTGGATATGCTGTTCAGAACTAGCGATCTAGTTCCAGTAATTGTTCAGAACTGGACTTGTTCTGAAGAATGTATGGGACTTGACAGTTCAGTTCTATTAGAGTGACTAAAAGAACACAGCTATCGTCTCATATGAGTCGTTAAATATGCGCCGAAGTTAATAAAACGCAAATTAGAGTAAGCTCGCACCAAAACGAGTTTAAAAAACCTAAAATGTGCAGTGCTGAACAACTGTCAGAGCTACGGCAGCAACGAAGAAGAAATGAATAAAAGGCGCAAAACGATAAACTTGTGATTTATCTATTCTGCAACCGTAATTTTATCCCGACGTTTTCACGGAAAATCTACAGTGTGGACCTTGACTACGCCTTTCGGTTTTGCTCAGTAAAGGATATTAGTCAAGTATTCGCCGAATGTCGTGCTTTGATTTGAAAAAAACCAATTGCCCATAACTTCAGAGGAAGCATGATTTTAGATTTTTTCCATATAAAACCAGGTCATGTTTTTCCTCCTTAAAATTGCAAAAAATTAAATTTACGCAAAAAAAATTTGTCTTGATAAACGACATTTTAAGAATAAGTCAGAACCATGAACAACACGATTCAAAACACTTTGTCTAATAAACTTATTTTGTGCACGTTTGAAAGCTCCAAGCCTCAAATTCACGCGTAATTATTGAACCATTACTGATTAATATTGGGCGTTACCTCAAGACCAACCAGTTCTAATTAATTTGTCTTCTTGAGGGAATGAGTTCCTTTCATTATGAATTTATTAATTATATTTTTAGTATCAATTTTATTTAATATTTATTTATTGATTGTGGTTAATATTAATTATTGATTATCATTTTAATTGGAACCAACTAACACCGATGAGTGTTTCAATAACAAGTTGCCGTAATATAATAAATTTACAGAAGTCATTACAGAGTGTTAAATGTTTCACTGTTAATCACATGTGCAGTTGCAGTTTGTATATAGCCTTATTACCAAATTTATTAACAACTCTTTTCACGATTCTTAAAGTCATCTTTTGAAAGCTTTCGTTGAAAATTTTTTACTTTTCCAATTTAATAAGATTTTAATTATCAAAATATTGCATCCAAGCCGGAAAATAGACTTAACCTTCAAGGACTTGTGGAAGACTGATTTCAAAGAACTGAGAAGCTATTCATGGAATTTCATTTGAAGATGATGAAACTGTTCATGATGAGGTCGACATTGCTTATGAAGACGTTCATATTTGACCATCTCCAGTGTGAGAAACCTTAAGACGAAATACGTTGTCCGTAATTTTTGATTTCTCAGAAGTTGTTTACACAAAGATTTTTGAATTTTTTCTACTATGAGTTGAAGGTCGTCTCTTGCAGGTTGAGTGCATTTTATTAAGATTTTTTGTGTCTTCAAACAATCATTAAGCACCTATTAATCTCCACAGGCATTTATTTCTACATGAAAATTGCTGAAAATTAACCATTCTTAAACTTGGACACTCAGAGTGGTAGAGTACATTTTCCTTGGTTTCAAAATATTTTCTAGTCAACAAAATTACTAACCTGTGGATTTATCCACCAGAGAAAAAACTGCAAATTGCTTAACAATTTTTAAAATAAATTTAAAGGATTGAAAAGAACGTGTACGGATCCATCGATTGGAACGAAAATGAAAAATAAATTCTTAATAAAAGTGGGCAAGGGGAATCAGTACCACCGTATAAAAAACAAAAATTTATTATTTGTTGTTATAGCGGCCGTAATAGTACACACTTTGTGAAAATTTCCAGTTTTTACCTATTATGGTTCAAGAGATACAGCTCTGTGACACACGGACGGAAAGCGAAGTCATATTAATAGGGTTCCGTTATCACCCTTTCGCTACCCAAAAAATTGTCTTGCTGGAATTTGTCCACAAGAACATTCTGCCTTTTTATTATCCTTAAACCAGTGATGGTAGAAGTTAAAGTTATGTAAAGCATTTTGCGTTGACAACTGATATTCTTTCAGATCATGAAGATCGTAATGAGATGCTGAGTATAATTTATTAGTTCAACAAATAATTGCATGTAGGCATGCATATGTAATTAATTTCCGAGAAGTATTTATAACAGATCGGTAACAGTCAAAAAAAAAGCTTGAAGGTTATCCAGTGGTTTAAAGAACTTAATGACGTGGAGAGTTCCTGAATTAAAATTGTTTCAGAATTACGTACATTCTTCACCAATTAATATATATAACTATAGGTATTTGATGTCAATACATGTTACTTACAGTTCATATAGTATTAACACTTCAATTTGTGGGTGTAGTAAGACGTTTTACTTGAATACTTGGAAAATTTCACATGAAACAATTTTTCATATTAAAACAAGATCAGCAGCTTTTCTCTTAACACCAAGAATTCAAATCAGAGAAGTGGATAATTGATCTGTTTCTTAACATGTAACTGGTTTACAAGTTACATCATGATATTTCCTGATAATATGTTGGAGCACCTCTTTAGTTTTAAGAGACTGAGGTTTCTTATTATAAACTTCCCGATAAACGTTTTCTGAAATTCCATTCAAGACTCAATTAATTGTCACGTTCGTTTGACCAGTTTCTTGGCTCATCTGAGAGATATTCTTGTTCGAAAGATATTTATCTAGACACAGATTCGCAGGAAGAAGTGAGTGAGTGAGTCAAAAATTTGAGGAAACATAAGAAACAAGTACATTGTTCTTCGAGCATTTAAAAAATGTGAGCTGTTTCCGTTTCACGACTAAAAGCTCTTTTAATCTGTGTAACAACTGAGAAAACGTTAAATGTTTCAAATTATTCGTGATTTCCTAATACCAAAAATATTTTTTCTCAGAAATCCAATTCATATTATTGGAAGTGCACAAGTGCAATTGAATGTGATTGATATATCTCATAAAATGAATAGTGTATCTTGTTCCTGGTAACACCACAAAGTACTTATGAAAACAAGGTGTGAACAGACACCCAGATTAAGCTTTTCAGATATCACTCAATCTGTCATCTGTCAGTGCAAAATATAAGAACTTATTTAAATTTGAAAGCTACAAACTGAAATCGATTACTTACATACAATAGTATGCAAATACAAAATCTTTCCAATTCATATCAAGCAATGAGGTGTGCTTGCACTTCAATGTATTTCCGTTTATGTAAATCATCTTGAACAATTCTTCGCATCCCCTTGAGAAACATTCAAGTACCACTTAAATTTGAAGTTATATTGAATAAATTGAGTTTTATTGTGAATTCTGAATCAATGCTCGAAGCATATTTATTATTTGACTTTTAAAGTTTTGTGCTTCATTTCCCTGAGTAACAGACTCAAACTTGAAACAACTTAAAATTCGTGCAAGTACGTAAACTTTGTAATAAGACGGACTAATATCTATCAGTGACCCACAAAGTGCTTCGAGATATTCAAATCAAAAGCGATAAATGTTTTACATAAAGTTTGTTGAATTCGTTTGAAATTCCTTTAGAGTATCACCTTCAGGGTAGATTGTTTGGAAGTTACAAACCAGATCTTGTTGAGCCCCAAAATTTTCTCTGTTGAGCCTTGAAACTAAAAACCCTGCCATATTTGATGGCATGTAATTTTCCACAAAAGTTTACCAAACTGTGTAATGTAACTGCAGAGAAAAAAATCTTTATTACCTCAAATTTCAAGCAACCAAACCAAAATTTGATTTCTTAAGATAATTTTTGCTAGTACTTACTTTGAATTTTCTTATGCAAATTGTTTGATTTTTTTTCCAACATTTTTATGCAGAATTTTTGTGATATTTATCATTTTGTTGTCTTTGTTTCGGCTAATGTAAATGTCTTTTATGTCGTTTGCCTTCATGTCATGTTTGAAATGATTGAATGCTGGCAATTACTGCAAATTGTCGACTCGATTTAATCAATTGATTGGTTATGGAAATTGAAATATTATTATGCAAGATTAAATTGCCCAAATTATTTTATAAAAACTGCATTTATCAAAAAGTACCAGATTTTGGTAAGTGATATTTTATTCATGATTTATTAACATAAACTCCACAAAACGCGGTATAAGATATTGACCCAGATAAGGGAATTGTCTTCTGATATCCTTAATATATAAATTGTTTAGGATGAGAAACGTAAATTTAAGCAAATTTTAAAGCATTGAAGTGGGTTTGATGGTTCCGTATAATACATTTAAGCCACACCAAAAGTTCAATGCTCCTCGCAGTTATACAAAAACTGTTACATCGAGACCTTTGACCTCCAGTATCTTGTCTACATAACTCCATAGCATAGACCACGTTTGGAGTTTCTCTTAACGGACAATTGCGAAACTCAATAGCTACATTTTATAATATATTTCAAACCATTTAAACGTCAAAATGTCAAGTACTATTGAAATGTGTGACTGTCTGTAGGTTTTGAATTTTGTTAAACAATTTTGTTCTTGTTTTTTTCAAACTTTATACATAGTTATTAAATGTTGTACTTGATGGTTAGCTTTTAGCAATGTCCGCAAAGTTATGGAAAATTAAAACCCGCAAATGAATAATTCTGTTGGCTCTTCCGCTTCCTCATGACCAAACCCGCCTAGCAAACCCTCATGGAACACTTACTTTCTATTTTATTTGAATAAAAAAATTTGATTTGCTTGTTTTTTATCACGTTCCACTCACAGAGTAAAGTGATAATAGTACATTACCGTGATATTACATCAAAATTAGAAGTATTGCGAAAATCGGGCGTTGCTCTTGTATTTGTACCCAGCATGCAAATTTGTATTTAGTCATGGAAGCATATGATTGAAGGTCATTTTATTAGCTATATCTCTTAACAATCGGTTTACCCTCGTGTATGCGATACTCAGTCACGAAAGTCAAGCTTTCTTTCACCTGTAGATTATGTCGACACCATCTGTTTGACGGCGTTTATTTTAGCTCCAATTAAATGATTGAAAAATCAATTTGTTGTTACCAAAAGATAAAATCTGTGTTTCAACTGGAGTAGTTCAAAGAATGAAACCACCACCCGCACGTGAACAACAGGTAGTAGTCGTTACTTATTCAATGCACTTGCGCGACTTAACGTGGCTTATGGATTATGAAAAGGAACAGACCTTGTTGTGATACCAATCACAAGATAACCACCAACATGTGCTCAAAGCGTGTTACGTTGCGCTTGCAACCAAGCACACCTGGACCAAACGCGTTTCTTTCCTGATTGAATTGCATTAGCTAGAGTTGCTTAAGTTTAATCATAATACCTTTCATTAGGCATAAGCAAACTATCAAACCTGAAAGTAGGGCTTTGTGGATTCTACACTGGTCATTAATCAATTTGACTAAAAATTTTCGCGTCGAAATAAGTTGATTTTTCGAAAAATCAAACAGCTTTCAGTCACAATCCCAAACATGCTTCATTAATTAATCATATTGTCACAATTTTTCAGCATTTTGGCATTTTTACTGAAATCAAATTAAATCTGCCAGGTGAGATAAAACCACACAAAAGCACGAATACTGGGCTAGTGTCAAAAAGTTTTGACCAAAATGAAATTGCTGTGTCATGAACCTACTTTATGTGTTGTTCTATAACACGAATTTTAATTGTTGAAAATGTAATGAAAAGACTTCGTTAATTAGTTTCAACACGTGCTTTTCAGTCAACTTTGTTTCCTGAAAGCGTTTTTGTGGGTGAAATTCTTGATATGATTTAATTATTTCGAAATTATGTTCCCGGATTCAGGTGTATATCCTGTTGCGTATTAAAGTGATTATAAATGATGACGAAGAAGTACGGGATGTCTTCTAGGAAAACCATTTAAACCACAGAAATGTATTGTATATAGAAATAGCACCACCTACCAGTCTAGCGCAACAAAATTCCACTGTGAAATGTGCAATGACGTTATGCAAGAGTCAAGAATCGATTATAAAATTGTTTTCTTCTTGAATGCATTCAATATTTCTTTGGAATTATGCCATCGACATCAATAACACCGTGAATATCATGTGATTATCATAGAAAACACTTTCATTTTCACACGTCAACTGCAGTCGATAGTTTCTGCTTAAATTCCAATTATTGCGGTTCACAGGTGGTATTGAATTAATTACAGTAATTAAATTGTTACCATTGGATGTGTGTACCTGGATTCCATCGAACTTTGGTATACTAGCTTGAAATGGTCTTTGTCTAGTTAATCAGACGGAAGTGTTACAGATGAAACGTCAGTAATTGAAAGATTACATAAATTGAGTCTTTGATCACCTCCGACCATGAAACCTCTTAACTCTGGTTCAGTTGTTACAGTCTTTTGTTCTACAAATCTTAAACACAGTGTCAACAACATTCATTAGAACATTCCTTAGAGTATTTAGTTTAACTAGAACGTAACTTGATGAGCATTCACCTTAAGCACTTCGACAGATACTGTCAAAGTATCATCCATTATTCAACGCTCTTTGACACATTTACAATGCACTTACGATGCTTTTACATAAAGATACATGATGCAAATAATATTTAAATTTCTTATCCCATTATTATGTTATGTTAAACGACGGAACTTCACGGTTTGTTTGTGCAAAACAAACAAATTTGTAGTTCAGTGAGTGAGCTCGGACAATGATGGTAATAAAGAATGATTTAATAACAGTTGACATTGCACCAATTACTTTTAGAGTGTGTCACGTGAAAGGGTAAAAGTGCCGACATTTTTCCATGTAGGGCATTCTTCTACATTCACATTCAGAAGAACTTCATTCAAGAAAAAACTAAATTTTTCTAGTGCCTTGAAGGTCATATTACAGGAGAGTGTGGTTTACCTAATTTCCTTAAATAACTCAGAGTGAAGTTGTTTAAGGTAATATGTATATCCACATGCTCTAAATTCGTAGTAGTTTGCATGACTTGTTATGATAATTCAATAACGCATGAACGATTTTCATACATGAAATTCGTTTCAGTTATATTCACAAAATATTTATTGGTACTGAATTTGTAGTTCATTTGATCACGCTCAATTTGAGTAAATTTTGAATAAGCTAATGTTAGCCGATATGATAGATTAATAAGTGCACATGAAATACGTGTTTAAATCTAGTTAATGAAAGTAGTTCTTATGACAAATTTTGATAAATTTCGTAAAATACTTTATCAGTATATTCCGAATTTCATAATCAAGTTGCAAACAAAAGCACTTTAGCTAGCACACTACGATAGCTATAACTAAAGAAAAAGGATTTCGGCTTAGGTATCACGTAGGAAATTTTGAGCACGAATATCATAACTTCATTTTGATTCACAAAACTACTTACTGGACCACCACTATATGATATCATTTTATTTGCTCCTATGGAATTCAGATACCTATGGATATACTATGGATACCTAACGATGTAGCTGTTTCTAGGAGTCAGATACTTTTGGGTTCTCTCGAAATGCCTTTAACTATTTATTCAGCTTCAGAAACACATACATGAACTAGGTTCAATGTGTCACTAATTACGAAAAAGGTCACATTCAATCAACTTCATAGAAAGACCATTAATTAAGAAGAATACCAAGGAGCTATTATGTTGCTATCTATAACAACTGAAAAAATGCAAATGTAGTATTGATTCTTGAAATCTAATTAAAACTGCATTTCTGCAGATGATTGACAGACATCGAATCAATTAATTTCTTACATTGTCATTGTTCAAAGCTAGATTAATGAGATTTTAGTAAAGTGGTGACATTGAACACACATGCCTACCCGTACATGGAATATTAAATCATGAAATTGTAATTTTATTTAAAATGCAATAAATCATTAATCATTACATTACAAGAAGTGTGATGTTTACAAAGATGTACTAGTAGTAAATCGTCACTATTGTGGATCACCTCAATATTGTGTAATTGTGAAAAAGCTTGGAATATAAGGTAACAAACATCTTCCGAAATAGATCGTGAAATGCAGTCGCAACTCGTGACTGTAAAGTGCAGGGATCAAAATTCCAGCATTTGGTGTCAAAAGTCGTAGTGATCAATCACGCACGATCAAAGACCAGTGTTGAGTAACGTACAATTTCCACAAATCACCTGACGCTCGCTTCCAAAATTTAATGCTTTAAGACCACTCCTTCAACTCGATTCTTCCTGATTAGATAACGTCTAATTGTAGTGTTTAAACATTAACACCTCTGGCATAATACACGCGATTCTATCGACGCAACGAAGAGTGTAATACGAATGCAATAGAGAAATCAAAAGCAAAATCATGTTCATGTTGCATTGTTTTGGAGTCACCTGAAGCAGTGGAATGATCGTGACTTGAGCATAATGTACCCCGAGGGACTAGACTACAGAAATATCAACGTTTGTTGTTTGCACTTGGGAGTAATCTACGCCTCCGTGGCTTTTTGGAAGGTGTAGAAATGTTCACCCCATCTCGAACGCATTCCTAGATCGTGAAACCTTAGAAACGCACAGAAGTTACTAGATGACACCATTGGCATGGAAGGTTTGCCAGCAGATCCCGAGTGAATGTGTAGTATGTTGAGTCTTACCTGCTGCGTTCTTACCTGTTGAGCTTTTGAATGGATCTGTGCACCAGGAGGCTTTGAATTTATGTAAGAGGAAGACTGAGGTAATCTTGGGTTGGAATGCATTCTCAGAAGCAACGCCAAGCGACGTATTACTAAATGGTCACATGGTGTGGTGCATAAGACACAAACAGTTTCAATGGCAATTGCTCGATTGATCGTTTGATATTTTTCTTGTTTTATATAAAAATTGTATTCTTCATTGCACCGCATTGCAATCTCAGCACGAACAACATGGATGCATTAAATTTATTGCAAATGATTCAAAGTGAACTAATGTCGGCTACTTTTCATTTGTCAGATTGCAATTGCAACTGTGAACCTCACTTAATCAAATGCGGGGGGAAAATAGTGATATATGATTGCACCTTAGCATCAGATTTCAGTAGTTTTTGTAGTCATTGCATATTGATGCACTCAACAGGTATGCACGTCTATAACAGTTCAACTGCAATTTAGATCTGTGGTTAACGACTGTAAATTGCTAAATCATTTTTTATTATGTCACATTTGTGGTCAAATGCCTAATAAATTGTTTCAATTAAGTGTCAAAGTACCATAAACCATTGCCTTATTCTCATGTTCATGACTTGACGGAATGTCATGATTTACATTTCAATTCAAAATTTAGCTTCAAATATCAAACTACTATATATTCAATTGGACTGCTTGGACATGACATAACTCTTGGTCTGTAGGTGGGGCGTTGTTATTCTTAAAAGTAATAAAAATATTGATACATATGGTTGGAAATTGCAGCTAGTAGAAAGTGAAGAAATTTACCTGAACATCACAATTTCGAAAGTCATTCATGAAATTCTTGTGTGTGAAATAAAGCCATTACCCACTATGTAAAAAACAAGTTACAAGCAGTGCCAAACACGACTTTTGTTATCATGGTTTGTAAAAATCTGTTGCCAATGTCAGAAACAGCTTGAGTTCCTGTTAGTTTCATTAGCTCCTTGTCCTGCAATGCATACAAAACATTTAAGTAGCACTCAAATGCATTGGAATATCCAGAAATTCTGGTTAAACGAAGGTCAAACCCTGGTTGTAATTCTGCATCGACATGCTTTTAAAGCTGCAAGGGACACTGAAGTTGGGATAATGAATTTTGTTCAGTTTGTTTTGATAAAATCTGACCACATGTTACACTACACCTTCATACATGACCGGATCTGACAATTCACCTCTGCAATATCATTTTTTACGAATCTTTTAAAGGTGTTTCTCGATAAACAATTGTCGACTTTAATACGAAAAAAATTTTGCTTTAAAGTGATTTTTATGTCTTCAATTCCACAGGCGTTTTGCGGCGCCAGATTCACACAAACTGTGATGAAGCACCCAAGTAACATCCGATTCAAAAGAATAGTCCAATCAATTCCTCTTTTCTTATTAAAGTAAAACTTAATTTCAGCACGACATTGAACGGCCTTGAAATTATTGTGGGATTTAAAGAGTTGGAATTGAACCTGCCCGTACAACTTTTACTCCCTGGACCAGATTTATCAGTTGGTCAAACGGCATTGTATCTCATTAAAAAATTGCAATGAATGTGACGACTACATTCACAAAGTTGGGACGTGTTCCTTTTTTCGGTTCATTCTACGTTTTTGTTATTTCAACTTTTATCAACTTTATCCTGGGGCCAAAGAACGTGACCAGACAGTATTGACTTTTACAAACTTTTCAGTTTCACTTCATAGCAATCGGATTTGGAAAAAATTTTCGTGATTGGAAACCTAACTTTGTAACCATATAATACCGAAATTCAATTACTCAAGCTTTACATAAAATCTTTCAAATCTCTGAAGGATTTAAGTTTCTTAAACCTGACGATATGTAATCTGTCGTTCTTTTTCTGGACAAGTCTTTAGAATCTGTTCTTTTTCACTTTGAACTATCTTTTATATTGCATCACCCACTGAACTATTGAATTTGATTCACCATCAAGTATTTGATTTGATGAAGTTTATTGATTTGGAAATATTGAATTTTCACAAATATCCAGCAAAATATATTACATCATCATTCCTTAGAACAAAAGATATCACAAGTCTTTTCTGAAATGTTGTAGAAATTTTATTTCCATCTATTATAAAAATAAAACTGTTCTAAGTAGAGATGGAAACAACTTATCAGTATCAACCAGTTTCGGATAGCTTCACAAATTCGTGTCGGGACTTCACAATTCCAAAAGATTTATATTTTCCGGTTCCCAATAAACTGCAATATATCCAAACTACCCTAGGCTGGGTAATCCCCACTAGAAATACAAAGAAGGGAATCTCTTGCGGTTTAAATTGTCCATCTGCATTTTAATATCACGTTCTTCGGCGTGATATAAAACCGCAACCTTGAAAATGGTTTTTGAAAGGATGTTGTTCAAAGGAATTTCCATCTGCAAGAATCAATGGAATCTGACAATAAAATTGCACCTTAAGTAAACGCCAATTATCGAGTCAAACTGGGAACTATAAAAATAGAACTTGATCCTTAAAATTTTTATTTTTCATCATGAAAACCGTTTGTAGTCTACCATTCACTCGTTAAAGTATAGCTATTTCCAGGTGCTTAGCAACAAACTCCTTCTGTTTATAAGATTTCGATAAATCGTAGAACATCATCGGAAGAATATGACTTGATTGAAATTCAATAGCAAGTATTATCGATAAATTGCTTCAATTCACCTTAAGCTGTAACTTTAAAACTTTAGTAGCTAGGAGGGGTTTTAATAACTTTATAAGAAAACAAGATAATGTCTTTTGACTAAATGAGTGTTATTTGTAGAACGAGTTAAATTCAAGGAAACAATTCAAGATGTTTTAATTCTGTGATTCAAGAAATTTTAGATGTCAAACTTGTTTTGTCTTCAAATAAATTATGTGATAATATCACAAAAACCAACAAATCGGACAACAGTTTTATTTTTGTAATTTATTAGCCACAAATTTAATTTAAATTACTCTATGAATTTTTGAAGGAGTTCTTCCTAGGCACTTTCTAATATTGTTTTGATATTTTCTTGACTGGTTTTCAAAAACATTTTCGTTTAACATTTTTACCAACAAAGCAGTTTCCTTTCAAAACATTTCATACTGCATCTCCAAAAATACTTTAAAGAAAATTAAATTTCTTAAACCTCACAAAGGTTGTCAGGGTTTCTAATATTTTTGCTAAAGCGTTTCCTCAAAAGATTTCATAGCGCCAAACATCATACAATGTCGTAGATTTGTTGCAACACACTAAAATCAATTCGCATCCTGCCGATGCACATCCTGCAGCCTTCTGCATTCTCATACCATAATATTCCCTTCCATAGTCGTTCATGTCATCCACATTATCGTCAAGTAATCCATTTCCCGTAAAATGTTTTCGTAAATAATTGCCAAAGGGTAGGTTCATGTTATTCACATAGTTCATGTTATACAACAATATGTTAGGTTGCTTATATTAAATTCCTTGCATAATAATGAAATAAACTGGTTAGAAGGACAGTTTTAGAACTTGAACATTGCAAAGTTTGAAGGATGAACGCTACACGTTCAAAATTTAAAACTTCACCTTGTCTGACAATGGTTTCATGCCATGACACGAAGAAAGGATTTCCAGAGCTTTAGCTAGTGACATGGTAGAACGAAAACAGAGTTCTTAACAATCAGGGTGTGCCCCAGTAAAGAGATATTGTTTGTCCTTTAAATTATTCCAGGACTGTGCCCTAAAAACACCATTCTCAAGTCTCACGTGAAAAATCATGTGTTTAACCAAATAGCAGATTGATATCAGCTACAGGAGAGACAATATAATGCAAATTTGAGTTAATGGCACTGAGGACATTCAAGCTAAATAAAATATGACAAGAGAACATTGAACTTCATGATATTTGGATATTCAGACAATTATTCCAAACGCGTGTACTTGATTTTCATATGAAACTACTTTCAATAACAGTATCAAACTTATTGTTTTGAATAAATATCAATTAATTAAATTTATTAATCTTAAGCACAGTATGTAGGAAGTTACTTCAAATTTGCATGAAACATATCTAATCAATGAACTTGAGTAGCTTTGTGAAAAATCTGGTCAGTGAACTTAGATAGCATGTCTCTCGACCTAATATATAGTAAATCAATCAACAAAGAAAACATTGAAAAATGAACCTATTACGACTTTTCTTTGTAATTTGTTAACATTTGCCACACCTTTTGATATCGAAAACTTTAATTAGATCAACCTTCTCAATTTGTCGACCTTTCTTTGCTTATGGATTATATGACCACATATACTAGTTACTTTTATTAAATGAAAGTTTTCCATTATTTGCTCGACGTAAATTACTGGGAAAATTCCCTCGCCAGGTGTTTCTACTAACCGTTTGACAGGCATATTGTTGAGGTAATAATTAAATGCAATTAAAATTCATTGAATTTTTCCACAAATTCGATACATATCCACCGGAAACAGTTCAACCTTAGCATTGAATTTGTTCAAATCAGTTTCATTCTAATCAAACTTCGGGAATAGTTATTAAAGGTTCCACATGTGTACCAAGGCTCATGTATGACCTTTCGCTCTAATGCACTTTTATACTCATAGAGTGAATAACCATGGCAAGGTTCCAACTCTAATACATTTTCCGATTGACTGATAAGATAATCCGCTCTTTATTTTTATTTAATTAATAAATATAGATCTGATTTCCGTTTGCCCTTATGTAAGGTTATTTTTGAGAAATAAATAAATCTGGCCTCGAAATAAATGTTTCCTTTTGTGTAAGGGTTTATAAATATTTAGGAAGAATGGAATTATTGAGAAATGTACTGAGCAGCTTTTTGATTTGGTGTCACATTTAAAATCTGAACCTGGTTGGTATTTATCCAATACGTACTGATCGTAATTTTGTTACTAAGTGATTGTCTTCTTAGGTGTAGAATAACCAGAGTATATATTTCAAGTCAAGATCACCGACATGTGTTGAGCTCTTAATCATCTAAACGGATCTTAATTTATATGGATAGAATAAATAGGTCCATTCTTAACCGAAAACTCATTGAAATTTCAAATGGAATCCATTTGACACATACATGACTCAACGAGATTTTGGCAAATAATTCAAACAATTCCATATCCGCACCGCCAACGCTAAACAACATAACGAGCTGAGTCGTGCGTCGAGAATGTGACTGTTTTGGAAAATTACAAAATAATGCAGTAATGAATGCATTATTACATGATACATGATAATCAGGTCTTGCTCACGACCGATTTAATTTGGTTAAAAAATTGATTCATTAAAATACCATGGCGTCGAAAATTCGACTTGAAACTGGCGTCGTTCAACATACAATTGAGCTGGCGCATAATTGAAAATAGATTGCGATACGGATTAGCTAGTTGCTACCTTTGGCTTTCACGTATTTACATAAGAAAAGTTTCAATGTCGCACATGATTGCGTGCATGGAGATATGTGGAGTTTTTATCAGTTTCAACTGAACTGTACAAAGAAATGAGGAAGGGAATGTCCGGTATGCAGAGTTACGTGTCATTCTAAGGTAATGCAAATAAGTCTTCAACCGGAACTGGCAACTTCAGTTTCAAGAGGAAACGGTTGCGACTTCCTATCTAGATCACAATAATTTCCAAAGGAAAATGTGGAGCACACGACGGATGTTATAATGAGGAAATTCCGAAGCCTGAGATTCCTTTCAAGGGTGTATCAGTTTTAATGAACTGAACTGTAAAGTTTTACATTTACCATAAATTCGACACAACTTTAAACCAGTTATGAGATAAACTCAAAATGTATCTGCGGAAAAGCTACCTGTGCTACATTTTATTATTGAAATTAACCAAAACGTAGAATAAGATACGCCATGTAGGTGTTACCTGACCCGCTCCATTTGCACCAGTTATAATTTTTCAACGTCTCAAATATGGTCAAGTTTAATTTTGTTTTTTTAACTCACTAGAACGTGCTGTTATATGATGCATATCATCTGGTTTTTCATGAATCAATTAATACAGTATACTGTGACAAAAAGTGTCACGCTTGTTGCAGTTTGGAGAGCTTCGCCTGAGGCGCGTGCCAAATTCTTACAGTTTCAGGAAGTTGGTTAAAGAATTTAACTTTTTAAGAACCTGTCACATAACGTCATAGCATAATGATTATTTAATAAATTTTTGTTCAACTATTAGATCATAATCCGGACAGCATCAATTCTTGGTGGAACATGTTGTCATCACTATGTCACTATGGTTTTCCGCATAGTGTTTATTCTATTCAATCATAATAACTATTCATCAAATCCAGAATTTTATTTTACATATTTCAATATATAACTGTCAAACCAGGAGCTAAGTTCTTAAAAATTCTGGCCAAAACAATATTCATATCGTATCGACAACATAATCAATTAAACAAAATCACTAGCTGTTCTGTTTTACAAAACGCCTGCCTGTCCAAACAAAGAGGTTTAGTGAATAATAGCTTGTATAGTAAAGTTGACAAATATCTTGCAATTCTACTAGCATTGATACTTTTCATAATATTTATTTGTCAAACCGCAATAACAGCAACAGTAACAGATTTGTTTGGAATAGTTTTGTAAACCTGAACTTGTACTGAAACAAATCCGCTTAGATGCTATTGTTTATTCATAACAATAGCTCCAGTACTGCAAAACTTTAAAACTTATATCCGCAATTGAATTTTTAGTATTTCGATATTATAACCATAGCACTTCCCATTCAGGGCGTATTTATGCGTTATAAGCCAAGGCCATGTAGTATTCCGGATTCTATTCACTTTAGATGCTTTAAACAATCATAGTTATATAAGTAGTTACAAAATAACTATCGACTTCTTTATTTTGAATACTTTTATTCACTTCTTCTCATGACAAATGGATATTGCCTAGTCTTAAAACTTTCCACCCTTAGTTAGTTGTAAGGAACGGTTCTTCTTTTACATTTCAACTTTAAGCTCAAGAAAATAGAAGAAAGATTTTTAATACGAACTACGGAAGGAATTCTGTATCTGCGAACGGTATTATTCTAGTGGATTGGGTGATATAATACTCATGTCCTTAATTCGAAGAATAAACCGTTTAACGAGATTAATTAGTCTTAAATGATATACTAACTCAAACATGAAATCCACTTAAGATTCATAAATCCCAAAATTTTAAGAAGAATTGAAAAAGCCTTATTTGAATAAAACGTGATTAAGCGAATTTCTTGAGAAAAGAAATCCACAAAAAAACGTAAAACAAACCGCCTAAAAATATAATATGTTTTAAGTTGTTTCAAAATTAACATATCAACGTCTACGGCAATTTATCTTGTAAGACGTCGGAACGGAAGCTTACCTGCGGCGACATGTTAATGTCATAGTTATCATCAAATGCCAATCTGAATATTTAATATCATGTCACGATATTTCTACGTAAAGTATTTAGATATGATTATCTGAAATTAGCGTGTAGGATCTTTGACCAAGAACGCTTGTATTCTAGCTCATATCACTTGACCTTATTCCGAATATCTCCTGCATTCAAAATGATTTAGGTGTTTTTCTTAATATGATAAAAGGAAATATAAATCTTAGAGATACACACAGGGAGTTGCCAAAAATTTGAAAGTCGAGGGACTAATATGGCCTTAAGATACAGATACCATATATGAATAACATGTTAAAATTAAAGTGATATTGCACTACAACTTCTAATCAATTTTTTCAGAGATCACAATCATTTCGCTGAATGACGCGAGGTGTAAAAGGTTTTGCTTCTTAATACATTACATTCTTTAGCTTAATAATACATAACAATAGAGTCTAGTTATATTTCTGTGATTGTTTCTCACAGCTCTTAGACAAAACTTGGTCAGAAATTTGAATGGCTTACCTTAAATGAAAAAATCCAATTAAGGAATGTTTGCTTCACTGGCAGACATAGTGTTGGTTATTACAAATTATATACACTCGTGTGAGTGCTTGTCTCGTTTATCCTTAATTAGAGTAAAGTGTGACCCGTATGTGGTATTTTTATTAGACAATAACCATGTCACTAATGTTATTCCTTAGAACAACCATTAACCTTTTGAGTTATGCTCTTTATCTCAGTAACAGGATTTTATTAATTTTGATATACTGTTTCATTCTTCAAATCATCTCGAACAGGTCTAAGACAATCTCGTTAGCTCCAATTTAAATTGAGGAGATAAAGTAACAAGATTGTGCTTACCACGGATTTTGAAATAGATATATATTTTGAATATACTTTTTTCTCGAACAACAACCATCAAAAGGAAGTAGCTCAAGCTTAATGAAGACATCACCAGACCTCATGATCTCCAAACAAAGAAATTCCCCAAGACCGTGTAATAATTGAAACGCTTTCGTCACGCTCCCACGTTGAGCTTCTTCACGGAGAAACGTTAGTTGATATTAACGGTTATAGCCAATCAAATAGAAAGGTGAACCTGTAATTGCTAAAGAACCGGTTCCAATGGATCGTGGAGCATCTTCGGGAGTCTAAGAAAGCCCCAACGACATTTTCGTGAAGTGATTCCAATACATTGAAGAAACTTCGGAAGATGTTGCAGCAAAATACTTGATAGTTGAACAAATTTTTTGTGATGGGTTAATCAAAGCTCCAAAAGTGTGGATGAAGCTACTATTTTAAGCAGGCTTAATTGGACATATAAACGCTTATATATATTTTTCAAGGCACATTCGTTAGTGTTACCTTAAATAACGATATAATTATCTCTTTGTTAAAAACTATTAGGTTTTCCATTTATTAAACAGTAGGCAGTCATAAAATATCTTAAAGCTATTTAATACTTCTTTAATAGGGAAAATAGTTTCACGCGTCTTAAAGTTGTTTGCTTAATGGCCACTCTTCCGGTTTTAACCAAATTTACGAGAGGAAAATCATTTCCGAATTTTTTCATTTTGTTATTTTTTCACTTTTAACCTTGACGTAGAGCTTCAATTTTTGCAACTAAATATTGATGCTGGTGTTGAAACAAAAGATTCTCATTATATTATATGGACATACAGTTGAAATTTATGGAAACAATCCTTCGAAGGGGATATGAAGAAGGATGTGACTGCTCCAAATATATTTGTACAATTATTGTAATTGCATTTCAACCTTTTGAAGAAAAATTTCTTTAATGTTTTTTAGTATTATAATTATTGTTTTTAGTACTATTATTCATATTATTATTCTATAAAGAATCACGCGACGTTGTCCAGCCGACCCCTACCACTGCTTGACTCCGATAATCGAACGAGAACCTGCAAGCTAGCGCGTTCATTTTACTTATAAATAGAAATCGGAATCATTTTGCATGAATTATTATTTTTTTGGAGTGGAACTTCTTTTTCGGCGAATTCTTTCGCGCGAAAGCCTGTCCGTCCTGCAATACAGTGCATACAGTACGAGTATAGTGAAGGGAAAGGCGGCGGAAGTGGCGGAAGAGAGGGAAAATAGAAAACAAAGTTAACCCTCCTGACCAGTTTTTTTAACGTTGACTGCATTAACATCAGAAGATCAGTGAAAAGATCTATCATATTTTTCAATCATTTTCCCGAAACTCGATAAGCTCAATTGACTTACATATCTGATAACCTACTCCGAAACCTTCAAACAACAGGATTTAATAGACAGCGCCTGTAGGTAATATGTTAAAGCCAATCGTGTCTCCGACGTCAATGTCATTTAGTGGACAAAATATTCCCAACATGGATTAAGATAGTCACTTGGTTTACTTATACTGAAAAAGTTATATAAAATATTTGTGTGTCGGTAATTTGAAATTGTTCAACTAACACAACTTTTCAATTCATTTCTGACTGTTCCTCAATTTCTACAGCTTCATTTTTGATTGCATCAATATCGATTCGAACTTTAAACTTTCTTAAAGAAGATCTCTTGATTAGCTTTGTGCGTTAAAAAGATGTAGATTTTTTGCATTACCTATAGTAAAATGTGGTTGCATAACAGTGAACACAAGAAATATTAAGCTTTTTAATGATTTGTTAACGAAAATAGAAAGCGCAGAACATGATTATTTCTGAAACAACATCAACTAACATGCTGCTAATTTTGAAAATATTTTATTGTAATATCATGTGCTAAATAAAAACATTCAATCAGAAATAAGGCAATTAGGCCTGCAGGTCGTGGCTAATTACATGAAATACTGGGCCTAAGGGTTTCCTTGTCGGAACCATCACTTAACTAAAACTTGCACTTGAAATGTCGATGATCTTCCTACTTTCGAAAAGTCATTTTCAATGAAAATCAACTATTTCAAAAAAACCTCAAATCAACACTTAATTTGATAGCAATTAAGTCAACTTTTTTGGTTATTCCACGTAAATCATGAAGAAAACACATGACAACTAGTAGCATCCAAACATACAAACACATACGACCCTAAGGGCAAATTAAAGCTTGTATACGTGTTTGAGGTCAATGTTAATTCCGTTTTTAAAAATGATTGATTAGTGATAGTTCAAGATTAGAAGATAGTTCATGTAACATGAAGATATCAGAAAATAATCAATTGAAGAGTTATGTCAGCCTAGAGCATATATAATTTCATGACCATGACTTCATGAGTAGTTTGTTGCTCTTCATATCTTCCAAACGAATTTGGTGAATGAATTGGTTATAAAATGAAACTTTTCTTTATCTTTCAGATATTTCTAATCACACCAATCACAAGTCGACCAGCAGCAAGAAGTGATTTAATCGATGGTCAAGAGTTCCTATCACTGTTTATGGGACAAAACAGAAACGGTCCAAAAGGTAATACATACGATGAACTGGAGCCCACAAAATCAATCTCAACGGCATCTGGTGATACAAATCAAAAAATGTTAACACTTGATGAGGAGATTCCACCAGACGAATCGGAAGGATTTGGACTGCGGACGAAGCAACGATCGCGCGATAGTCTCAGTAATTTGAAATCTCAATTGACAGAAATAGCTCATGTCGATGATGATGCCAAAGATGATGAGACAAATGTAAATATTAATAGTAAACGGAAACAAGTTATTAAAATGGTAACGTCTGGAAGTAAAATAGTTTTTTTGGAGGAAGTCACACCGATGAAGTCAGAAAGTAAAACCGATGTGAAAAATACAAATTTGCCAAAAAATTCATTAACGAAAACAAGAGGAGACTCGTTGCCTGTACAAAGATCTAAGAACTCAGGTCATTCTTTATCAACAACATCGACATCAGCAACGCCATCAGATCAAATCCATGTAATATCAGTGAGAGTATCATCCTCTGTTGGACAGAGTCGTACACCAAGCAGCACAACAAGTAATAGTCTAAAAACTTTGCCATCAACGGACCCTAATCTAGACCATGAGAGGGTATTCCACGATGAAAATGTAGATCGTAATGAGTTCGTTAGTCGATCACACAAAAGTGAGTTTTCCATTGACGAAACTGATCCAGTAACGCAAGAAGCATTGCTCGATTCCGTCAATGGTGAGTCGACAAATATTCATAGTATTGTAGCTGCACCTACAACATTAAATCATCAACAAAAACAGCAACAGACTCAAAAGCATCAACATCAACAAGATAATCATCACCATCAACACCAGCATCAGCATGAAAGTCAACATCATAATTCACATCATAGTATGACAAGCGGTGCTCGAATGCAAAGAAAACAAGACAAATTAGTACCATTTCAAACAGTCATATATCATGATACAGATTACCAAAAAGACGGAAGTAGTCAACCACGTTCCGTGTCGTACAGCTCAATAGCTCAAAGTATCGATGACCTAAAATCATGGAAAGATATTGATGGTCTGCTTGAGGCTAAAGAAAATGTTAGTCAAGCATTTAGACAACAGATCTTTTCGAATGCACCAAAAGTTTTCAGTGAACCTGAAAAAGTTTATGGAGAACCAGCAAAAGTTTACTCTGAGCCAGCAAAAATGTATGGACAACCAGCTAAATTCTATTCAGAACCAGCCAAGTTTTATTCTGAACCAGCCAAAGTATACGGTCAACCAGAGAAACAGTATGGAGAACCATCAAAAGTTTACTCTGAACCATCGAAAGTTTACTCCGAACCAGCGAAGGTATACTCGCAACCTGCCAAAATGTATGGGGAACCATCCAAGGTCTACTGGCCAAGACAACAAACACCAACGTCGCCACCATTGACGACAACAACCCATCCACCTCCACAAATTCAACAAGTAACAACCACAAAAACTCCAAATTCTCGCCGTGTCATCTTTAACCTAGACAAACTTCCCTACGATTTATTAAACGCTCCTCAATCCGATAAGCATTTACTAGAACCAGACTTAAGTGCCAGACGCAAAGGACGACCCCAACATACCAATGCGGGTGCACATTCCACCATTAAAAGTCCTGCAACACCAAATGATTCAAGATACACCCACAATCACAGAGATCTAGTCACAGAAGCTCCAAATTATTCCCAGTCCGCTCCAGTAACAGAGGACACGCAACATTTATACACTCCAACACCGGAGCAAAACTATGAAGTAGAGGAATCAGTTAGTGTCATGAGCAACGGCAGGGTACATGGGATTCAACCCTCTGCGTCTCTAGTTCCTACAACAGCAAATCCAATAGACGACTCCAAAGTTGGTTATGTCGTCGAAGGAAGAAATTTTAGAAAATACCGTGTCGAGGAGAAAACATCCGATGGATTTATTGTCGGGGAGTACGGGGTAGTCAGTCACGATGATGGTAGTTTAAGGGGTGTGAGATACACAGCCGATTCTAATATAAATCCAAGTCTTATACACGAAGCGTTGATGAAATTTTTATCGTTGTGAGAATGAATTTTAGATCAAATTAATTTCAATAAATAATATAAAACTTTCTATTCAATATTTATTATAATCATAATAAATTCTTTCGGTATCTAGTATTCACTAGAATTATATTTTTCAAAAAGCTTCAAAATATGCAAATGTGTCCATCAATCAATTCCATTGGATTTGGTTTTACTAGGCCAAATAAACGATAAAAGTCTTGAGTCAACGCTTTATACAATTTATATTATAATTATTAGTTTTAATTCTTTTTGTATAACTATTTTTGTGTTATATTAGTTATCACAATATCACTATCGATAATAGCTTTCATTTGTTTATCATAAATGAGTTGATTTTTTAGCATACACTTTAACGAATTTCCTTTAATTTGTGATAATAGGATTAAAATGCTTTGATGAAAACGTATACACATATTACCAGATAGAAATGCTGTTGAGATGATATAGATTTACGCTGTTATGAATTTATCAATATCTTTTAACAATTTCCTTATATCTGTTTGGACTATGTTTCAGTTTCTATACGTCTAATGTCGGACTTTAGTACATATATAATATCTTTAATTGAAATTTCTTGCTTCTTTACCTATAAAACATTATTACAAGTTATTTGCTCATCATGGATTATATATCAAGATCAAAGTTGTAGCTTTATTAAACAGGAAATTGTCAATACTCAAGTGTGTACTGTCAAGTTAAGATTTATAAAGCCCTTTGATCTTTTCAGCAATTTAAATTGATTTCAAATCCACATTCCTAAAATTTCAATATTAACACGATTATAGTATTGAACATGTTTCCTTCTGGGTTAATAAATTCATCTTAGCAAATAGTTAAACATTATCAACTAAACTGTACAGAACAAATTATATTAATTTCCATACCAAGTAGGGTTAATTGTCCGCAAATGAATTTCTTATATCGTTTTTATTATAACTCGTTTGTGTCAAAGTCAAATGAATATTTATATATGTAGCATATCCAAACGATAAAAGTGCATTTATAAATGCAACTCATTTTGTTACCTTGTAGTATTTTATGTAAATTATATTTTAATTCTTGAGAAATCAACAGAAAATTGCCAACCAACACCACCCACATGACATGTTCAATATTCGTATAAGACATATAATACTTCCTCGGCAATCTGGATATAAAAATTGTGACACTTAATTGTCATACACGACTTTGGAAAGCAAACATATTCACTTAAAACTACTATTCATTTATAACACATCAAAGTTAATGTTACTGAGATATGGGCAAAACTAATAGGTTTTAGGTGTTTCCTTGGAACACTACTTGGCAATGCGTAGGTTCGTTTGAGTATTCTAAAAAAGACACGGTCAAAATCTAGATTTGATTGGATAAAAAGAAACATATGTCGAAAATATGCAAAATTATTTTGAAATAAAAATTAGTCCATTGTTGTCCGACTATTGCCAATGTTAAATCCATTCTTGTCTCAGCAGCTTTAAATTAAGTTTATTCATATTAAAGATAATAATAATAATTTTTAAAGCTACACTATATGTTAAATATATAATTGAAATAAAAATTAATTAAAAGTCATAAATTTAAGATCACAACCTAGTTTAATTTAACCTTAAAATTTAGAGCAAATATTTAATTTAAGAAAAATATAATTTTGAGCGTAGGAATTTGTTTTATTAGATATGTCACAATGAAAAATTATATTTTTATGTAAAATTATTTGAAAGTTTGTTGAAACATTTAAGGAATGGTATGCTGCCCCGTACAGGAATTTTACTAAATCACATAAAACTAAAAAATTAAAATTATGTAATCATTTGTTCTGGTTATAAAACGAGATTAATCACATTCACATGTCATTGTATACAAAAAACATAAATGTATCACTTGAAATTACATACTTACTAGTTTAGAATCATTTATTCATCTATTTAAAAACTGTTGTAGGAAAGTCATGTTGTCAAATTGAGAGGTCTCTCGTTTTGTTTGTTGTCAAAATTATGCGAAAAATTTTAATTAATTTTTCGGTGCTATAATTATTTGAGGCCAATGGAGAATATTAGTACGAGTTTTTATGTATGAAAAATAAAATAATTTTAATAAATAATTGTATTTCATTTAATTCATGATAACTTCTTGACAACTTCGAAGGAAATTCAATTAAAATTTTGATACGTTACCACACATTGACGCGGAAAAACTTTTATCCTCATTCCTTCAACCTTTCAAACACATTAATCCCTTACAGCATTTCTGTAAGAGTTGTCAAGATATCATCTGTCCATCTGACTTTAGCTGGTATTTTACATGAACAACTGTAGATACAGTTTCACTACTAATGCCTTGAAGAGATTCTTTGAAAGTGAGTAGCTCTTAAAGTTAGACTGATTCTAAGTCCTTTTTTACAGAAACAAAAACAAACCCTTCCTAACGAAAGCAAATTCTTAAAGCAATACAAGCTGAAAGGATTCATTTTCCAGGATAAACAAACAAAAATCGACTCTGCTACCAATATCATTTGTTTGAGAATCGATATTTAAAGGCTTATTTACCCGGAAACATTTTATGGAATTCATTCCCGTAACATTTGATAAATTAAGCTTTTGACAAAATTCCCTCTGAATACATCAAGAATTTTATATAAATTTTTCAGCTTTAAAAATGTTAAGTCATTTAAACCATAATTTCGTTGCTTGTTCCACCGAATCCTTGAAGTGGCATTCACCCTTTCTGTTTCTTCGTACCACACAATGTTGATAAGCTTATGAGTCTTCCAAGAATTCGTTATTCTACGAAAAATGTTGATGTAATTAATTTATTTTATTACTTTATCTCAGCAAACCAGAGATCAAACGATTTTCTTCTTTTGGTTTCATAATAAGAATTCATGGGGGATGACTTTAATACGACGGAAAACCTTCAATTTAAATTTTATGCCTGAAACGTCTTCTTGATAGGATGGCTATATAAAGACAAGGTAATATCCTTAAAATAATTCGAAATACAGTTTTGTCTGTGACGGAACATGACGATTTAAGAAGCATGACGTACAAAATTCCGTCAGCCCGGAAATTAAAGAATCGAGTTATGTCCACAAACGTCCAACAACGACAAACTTTCGTAACAAAGGAAGCAGAAAAAGGACATCTTTTCAAATTTCAGTTGAATATTCTAGATTTGAAATCCACTGAAAAGGCGAAAGAACCAAATAGTTTCAAAACATTTTAATGAATGCCAGAATTCCAAAAGGCATCCTTGACCTGAGCTTACTGGAAAGAGACGGTTTGAGAAGAATACCATCACAATCTGTCTTTCTGTATCATTTATGGTGTATATTAAGCTAATGGAATGCCCACATTCGTTCTAATAATGAAGATTGAAGGAAGTGAAATTGAGTTGGCTAATATTCAACCCACAATAATGTAAGAATAACGTTCATTTCATTTATGCACTTGACACCGTTCCCTTTAAACAATTCCTTAATTGGCTAACAACAAACTTTCATAAATTAAATTAAGTTTGGGCGTTTCCCATTATATTCCTTTTTGTGTTATTCAGATAAAATGAGGAAATCAATTTTAATTGTGATGTACCTAGACAATGTGAAGGTGTGATAGTTGATAGTGGATATTGCCACTTAAGCAATCATCAGAAGTTATTGAGAATATTCCAATGAACCGATCAACAACAACCAAAATGGAATGATTAATCGCTGACCATTCAGTCAATTCATGATAATCCCCTGGAAGGAAGTATGTACTCGTATATAAAATGTACGAGGGAGGAAGAGTGAAATTTTCATTTGAATTAAGTGGAATGAGACCCAGAGCGAGTTAGCCATTAATTTTGTTTTGGGCAGAAGAATGCGAAATTGGTGTCATAGAAGCTTTTCAATTATACCAAAGTTTCTCTAATCAATCATGAGGATTTTGAACTCAAACAGGCAGACCTATCTGGAAATGGTAGCTAGTAAGTGTGTTTCTATGCCGATTCAATGATTCTGCACGAAAGACACTACTTTAAGAAGTTGTTTGTTACAAAGAGATAAGAAGTGGTTAACCAGAATCAATCAAGTCTATCGCCTTGAAGAGACTTGGAGTTCTTAAATTAATGACAAAACTTTCAAGTGATAAGGATTTCATTCCAGGAATTTTCAGGTGCACTGACTTTTCTGACATGGACGGTTTCATGATAATTTTTCGGAATAATGAACTTTCGTTACGCGACTCATATGGGGGATCACAGCTCTCAGTTTCACAATGTCATGTCAAGGTTGATGGAATTTTTTGAACGCAATCAATAATATTGCTATCAGGATAATTGAATGTTTTAAAGTGCTTTTTCGACATAACTTCGTTACTGGTTCAATCAACCTTTTTTTCCAATTCAATCAATTCAATGAACTTGTTCATCTAAAATTCGTTTTCCGTGTCAATTTTATTATTGACATGCAGAAGTGTTCCTTCAAGACAATTTTCATACCTTTGATGTTGTATTTTAAATACTTATTGGATGAACACTAACCAACCTGAGATTGAATATTTCATAGTCGAAATTACGTAGAATTTAATATTGTCTTAATTATGGATACTATCGTATTTACATAACAACACTTGATTATGTTATAAAATAACATTGTTATAAGGGTTCAGCAACCTTATAACAGACAAAGTCTTAAGAACACTAGTCTTGTGTTATGGCGGATACAACCAGAACAACAACACTTCCACAACAAATTCAAATACAATTTAAGTGAAGTATCACATTCTCTTATAATGTAATTTTAATATGATATTGTCTTGTACGTATTTTGATGTTTAAGCATCCTAAAGAGATGAAAGTTATGTTGAAAATTTTATACCCTCGTAAAGGTGAATAACGTTATAAATATGATGATAATAAATTATGCTAACGTTCTACTCATCTGTTCATTATCCTTTAGTGCTGTTCTCATACCTCATAGTGTAGTGTACCTAATGAACAGACACTACTTATTGTTTTGTACTTCATAGATATTGTAGCGAGAAGTTTTAATGAATGTTAAGGTACCAAAATGTAAGAAAACTCTTTAGTACATTCCATATTAAAGACAGAGTGCCATTTAGCTTCGACAACACTTGGTGACATGTAAGGGATATTTTTGTCTTGTTGTTTAGCGAAAAATGATCTTATTCAGTTGACTTGATACTTGTTGATTTATCATCCCATGTTTTAATTGAAACAAACATTTATCATGCCTTGAGAAGGTTTAGTTAATGCGAAAGGACATCACATTGTTCAAGGTTAATTAAAAACTCTTGTTGTACTACAAATGTCTATTTTTATATGTTAATCCCGTCAGTGAAGATATTTAATCCCAATTTGTTCAACCCATCAATCAATGTTATTAATTACAACTAGGGGGAAGTTGTAGATGGTTTTATAAAAGTACGAAAATAGCACTTAAGATGTTCAATGTCAGGTTTACAAATCAGTTTGACTTTACTAATGAACTCCTTGTGTTCGATACCCACTACAAGCAGAAGGTACTGCAATTTTCCCACGAAGCTTTCTTTATTAAACCTCTCTTCTTTGTCTCTATTCAGAGCCTTTCAGTTGAAAAACATCAACCCTATATCAGGTGTCGTCCTCGAAAGAAGTCGCCGATACAAGAAATTATTTTGTTTACCTATAATTATTACTAATTAATTTAAATTTCATCGTGAAACATATCGACTGAAGATATTTATCGCATTAGTCAGTGTGTAATCGTGATTTATGCTTAAAATAAAATTTACTCCATTTCACGGCTCATAAAGATAAACACGTACGCAGATGAGCCATAAAGATCGTGCCAATTAAGACGATCCCTGCAAGTATTAAATCTCAAGACATTAATAAATCATAAAAAATATAATTAACTATTTTGTTTAATAAAAAATTTTCGATAACAATAAATCATTTCAACAGATTTGCTCTCCTTGCCAGAGGCAGGTCTTCGTCTGAGTTGAGCGTGTTGTTAAACTCCTCTTTGGATTTTCATGTTTATAGCCCCCAGAGCGGTTGTTGTGTTGTAAGTAGACTCAAAGCTTAAGATTGAAGAGTTCATAAAAAAAACAGATTTACTTGCAAAAGGAAAATGACCACAACACGGCCTGACCTTTAATGCTTTGGTTGTTACAGCCTGAATTAGCTCCAACACCTGAGAGACGTTCTCGTCGCGAACTGCCTTCCGCAAGGTCGTTCATTAGTTCTTGGAAACAATTTTTCATCAAGAAATACATGTATGCTACAATTTTGCAGCTAATTAATCTTCCACACAAAACTGGAAAACTTCAAACTCCGTAACGATACAAAAATACACGAATTATTAAATTACATCGAGTTCAATAGATCGCCATCCAAAACTCCATTAAGCTGGCGGAAATTTAATTAAGAGCTTTGATTGTTTAATTACTTAAAAACCTCATTGACCAAATATCGAAAGTGATTTGTTCTATCCGGAAATCGGAGTTTGTAACAAGTCAGGTGTACCCCGAAAAAATTCATAAGGTTTACTACTAGGATCTGTTGGCCAACTTTTTAAGGATATGCCAAAAATGTCAAGAATCAATGAGTCTCTTTTGGAATGTACCAAAACGAGATGTTTAAACAACAAATTTAATTTGATTTAATTTTTTATTATTTAGTTTCCCGTTTTATATCAAAGAAATTTGAAACTTGCGGAACACATTTAACGAATGATTTCACAAATCAACGAGTTGTACGTAGGTTAAGTCTTATACATAATCAGGATTGTGAATTAAATTGCTACCGTATACAAGTTGGTTTCGTTGATAAATTGGCACCCTGTTGCGAAAATGGTTTCGTTAACGGTAAAGAAGCGGAAGACATTGACGCAAACAATTTGACGCATTTACGTTTGATATGTTTTATAATTTCATGCAATTAAAACTTAAAACAAAAATTTAGTCCCACGTTTATAGAATCTGTTTTGTCTGCGGAAATCATGTAGCAAGTTATGAGTTAATGCTAATGACAGTACCTACATGTTAATTCCGTCCATCTAGATTACAATTATATTTCATTTAAGGTTCTAACTGCAGTTGTAGAATTTGATGGATTTGTTTTGAAATACAAATACTTGATCGTAGAGGAACACGAATAATACTCTTGGCGCCAGTAGTTTTGCTTTGGCACTATAGATTTCTGACATGCTGCTTAATTAACACGGACAATACAGTACATCACATGCCATAATAATTGACAAATGAATGTCGAAACTTTAAAACCAGAATGAAGCACCTGAAACATCGCAAATAAGTTCATACCTATGACTAAGAGAAACTTCAAGCTTGAACTGTTCACTTCATTCCAAATATCCAACGCTTTCCTTTAATGGGCTCTGGTCAGTGGAAAACAAAAAAATGGGCTAGAGTATGACAGTGAATTAATTCAACTGGAATTAACAGTAACAACACGTCGACCTTGTACCATAGACCGATTTGGTAATTAAGTGACAATTAAAGACTCAATCCACAACAGTTAATTTGAACGGATTCTTAGGATTAAGAAACTATAAATGATAATTTGATCGGCCGCAAGTCATATGTGATCGGTGCGACAAAAGCCACAATTCAATTTGACAAAGGAATTGACAAACATGAATTCATGATACACATAACATGAATTGCAGCTTATATTGATTTGTAATAGACTAATTGCATGAATATGATGTTTGATATTAAACAGTAGGGTATCTGTTAACCAGAAATATAAGTTGATAAGCCATATAAAACACATGACTCTGATTAGTTTTTGTTCAACATGAAATTATCTTTGATTACACGGAATTACTCAAATCTGCATCAATTACTATCATTGGCTGCTATTAAAAATTCAATTTGATTTCAAATTTTTTTCCATTATAAAATCTATGATTTCCATTCATAAAGCTTAAATTAGATTAACACGTTTGCCAAGGGTAAGGCACTTTGGCGCCACAATAACCAATTATTTCTCAAGCGATTTAGATATGTTATTGTCGGGAAAGTTTATTTATTACGTACGCCATGTGTAACGAACATCTAATTGAAGTCTTCCATTTCCACAAATACACATCTAAGAGATCAATTACATTGGAATCTGATAACACATTCTTAGCAAATGCATTGAAAGTCATCTGAGTAAATCTTATTAAACTCTAACAAAAGCATGTGATATAAAAATTACTTTTTGCATTGAGTTACAGCATGGATTATCTAGAACTCACTCAATCCTAAGAGTTAAAAGCAGCAATAACTCCTATTTAACCCTTAACCTGTTTACGTAACAACCGTTTAGTGCTTCTTGTATCAGTAAGCTAAAATAGACTGTCCATCTACATAAGATTGCCACCCAAGGGCATCCAATCTACCTACGTATACAAAGAGCTGTATGGTAATATCAGATTCAGCTATCAAACTGTGAGGCTCATACATAAAGTCTAAAGTTATTTACATTCACGCGATAAGCCTTTTAAATTAAATGATGCCCATCAATTAAGCATTCATTGGTTTTCAGAAGTCTCAAGTTATAGCACGTTGAGCAGGATATCATGGGTGTCCTAGCCTTCAGTCTGGTAACGCTAGAAAAAGTTTTCACGTCTCCATTTGTCACAAACCCTAATGGATATGCCTGGAAAAGTTTGTATTGTAAAATGAGACCAGAATAGAATGGATTCTCGATGTCCTAATAGCATAATAAAAATGCTTTTATGGAACGACTTCATGTCAGAAGCACTTTGGGCACGGTAAATTTGCATGTGTATTTGTGGTCATGCTAAATTATTTTCTATCACAGGAAAAACCCTTTTATCCATTCGTATGGTGGAAAGTTTTAAATTTACATATATGTAAATTTCCACAATCGCCAGTCTTAACTTGGGAAAAATGTCAACTTGCAGTTTCTGTAAGTGTCATCAAGGTTTCCTCCAATTCATGCAAGATATTTCAAATTCCTAAACTGCTCATATTTATGTTAAGTGCTCTTCAAGAAAATGGAGCTCACCTGAATCAAATTCAATTAAAAATTTAAAACAAAATCCCCAAAAGCGCGAAGCAATTTTCATCAGAACTCGAAAAGAAAAGTGACTAACTCCCGAATGCATGCTATATTGTGTTTATAACGTAACCCGAATGCCCCACCATCTGTTGGAATAATTGTGCGAAAACGTTTTCCAGTCTTAATTCCCCATTCAATGGAAACATTAACATTTCAGTGAATTTGGATTGAAACAGAATGAACGAATGTTCATTTCGGAATGAATTGTATGGAAAACAGTTCGCGATGAAGGGAAAATTCGAATTTTCGCCAAATTCAATTGTGAAAAATAGCGATTGTATGCTTCTGTTTACTTTCATTTCATGTAATTCAACGCCAAAAACGATTAACACACGTGTGTTAATTGAAATATCAATTTAATATAACCTCCATCGTTTAACGAGTTTCAGTTTACACCCTCAGAAATGTGAATTATATTCGCAATATGAAAACAAGCAGAAAAAACGAGGAATTCGCGAAATTCGAAACGCAAATTGTCCGGAATTTGATTTCAATTTGCATTTACAAGTGACATGATGCACATTTAATCCATCAAATTGATTGTATGACCTCAACCTTCTCCTGTGAACCTTCAAACCCAAGGTAGTTGAACACTTGGCTTTTGAAAGGAGATGAATGTGGTGACAGTTTTGCACGGGTTAAGGGCATGAATCTGGTGTCATGTAACTTGAACTTGTAACTAGCTGATGATAAATTATGGGAAGTGTTATTGATGAAACAAGATGCTAACATTTAAATTTCATTATAGTACTCAAATGCAATTGCACTCAAAATTTATCGAAATAAGTTTGCTAGGAGCCGCAAATCTCAAGACAAAAACGCCTGGCTTAGATCGCTTCAGTGACTCTTAATGTCACTTAAAGACTTGAAATTTCTTTGTGTTTGCTGAAAAGGACATCGGTCTTTCATAATGGATGCGACTAACTTTAAATGCGAGCAAAATAAGCAAAGTTGGTGATTTCCATAGAATTCCATTGATATCGTTTAACAAAAGAACGTGCTGCTCTGATGGAAGTGATGACGGATAAGAAAGGACTATCCGACAGGTATTCATGAAGATCATGAGATTCATCTGGACCACGTAGAAGACATGTGAAACAAAGAATGGCGTATGGATTGGGAAATAAGTGAAGTGGAGATACGTTGTGGAATATCCTTTTACGTTAATTTATTTATTGTAAGAAGAAAACGAGGAAGAATCAACTTCTTGCGTTCCTTGAAGACTTCAAATATAATAAGACCATAACCCACACAAACGATTCGATAACAATTTGATCTTGTTTTGTTCTACATAAAACTCTTGAATCCGTGAATATCTTCTTATTAAAGCTTCCCACGACGCGTCATCTGATACGATCAAAATGCCATCTCGATCTTTATGAAAGAAATTTCTGAGAGATTCAATGTTGGAAAAGTCCCTTATCCTTGTGATCGACAAGTCGTTATAAAACGAAGCGGAATAAATGAGGGCATGTCTTTTGTAATTCAATGGACCGGGTATGTCTTTTGTGTATGAAAAACGCCTTCTTGAACTGTACTCGAAGAAACAAGACGCTTAGGGTATATCGCGCAAAAAAATATCCTTGATGAAACGACAAGATGCAACAGACTCTTTGGGAGTTCAAACAGCCTACACTTTCTACACTTTGCGCTGTGTTCTTTGTGAGGTGGAAACGCTAGAATCCAAAAGATCAGGTGGCTTATAGACGGTAACTGGTATTTTATTTGACTGATATGTAATTTTAAGATTTCATATCCTTTAAAAATTTTTATATAATTGTCCAATGGGTCCTCCTTCACCTTCGCGAACTCTTTTACTTTTCTTACATTGCACCATTGCACTCTGCAGGAGACTCTCGTATTTCGGACCCTTTTTCATGGAATTGTACTTTTTAATAAAACATTCAATAGGTCCATCAAATGGGTTCCCTACAATGCGAATGGGTTAAACGTTTTATTGGAAAGAAATATTTCATCAAATTATCGGCAATTGCACAATGACAAGAGTGAGGAATACAAGTGAAATCTCAATTTCAAGAGAATTTTTCCATTTTGAAAAAGGACTAGGCTCTAGGGAAGGTGTAAAGTTGCATCAAATTTTTGATAAAAAATCCTGAGTTTCCACAAAAACCGTGTGAGTGAAAGGAAAAGTTTTCGTGGGAATAGACTCTTACTTTCCATCAAGAGATACTTCCGACAAATTGAAGGAGCTGCGAAAACTCATTCAGATTTAAGGATTTCATTGAACGCAATCGTTCATGTGTGCTTCAATTTTTTACAAAATCAATTAGAAGTCCGTTGGGGTACAGGTTACATTCTCCCTTTAATGAAGACTTGATGACGTTTTGGTCATTCAAATTCACCTGTACAACAAATACGAATGTTTGTCCTGCACGCTACAGAGTTCCATCGTTCCCACGGTCGATTGCTCTTGACCATATGGCTTTGGTGAAAAGATCAAAAAAATGTTAGAAGTCGCTACTAATGAAACAATCATAACACTTTCCGCTCCTGATATTCGAACTAAACACGCTAAACAGGGGAGAAATCATCCCCATAAATGATGATCATCATATACACAACGATGGAACGTCATACACAATCGAATTACCTTTATCACATCAAATCACCCACAACGTGCAATTGAACAATTCACCCTCTAATTTGTTGCACAGTTTAGAAACAAAAGAGGGTTGTAGTTCCAACAAGGGATGAATGATATACAATATAGAACATACATTGTACTATTTCAATTTTAGTTTTAGTGTCCTGTAGGTGGTAGAAATTGTGTCACCTAACGATTCACATCGCATGATTAGATTGACGGACTTTGATGGAACGTCCACGCGGAAGTGATGAGGCAAATTTCCCAGTAGCATATGGTTATGCATGTCGATGGTTATCCCATGGATGTTTGATGCTGGGAAACAAGGAAATTTCATCTAATTGTAACAAATTGTCATGCTATCGTATGAAGTCCAGCATGGGAACTAATGTATGGGAATTTTTCGAATATACATTGTGCTACTATTCCACAGCTTCCCACATCAAACGATGATTATCCTTTTAAGTTCCCATAAAGTTTCTTGTGGACTTAATTTACTGTTCATTGGGTAAGTATCAACTCACATTTGAAAGAGTGTTCCGAGAAGCCCTTCTGGGTTTATTGGGATAAACGTTAACTTTTGCTTAAAGCCTCATAAACATAAAGCCAATGTTGTTAACAGTACTCTGCTGGACTTGTTCTCTTAACCACAATAAAAGGTAAAAGGTCAGATTCGAAGGAAATTTCCGAAATTCCAAAGTAAAGACTTAACGACACAAAGAAATTTGTGGTATTTAAGAGAATGTTAGGATGGACCCTGGTTAGGATAATCCTTTCTCGTTGATTATTTGTAAAAATATATAAGTTCCAGAATAAACATATCCAAGAATGAGTACGAATCTCTTCGAATTCAAGATCAACTTGAGAAATTAGCCCAAATAGAGTTTGTCAAAATCAGGTGGATTGGCTAAATCTCGCAGCATGACATGCAGTTGGTATATGACATGAAACCACGTTTGGTAGCATTCAATAGATCCTTCGAGCATATTTACCTGCGTACAACAAATTTAAAACAATGAGTCTAGTGCATCCTGTGGTATTGACACCTACGACATTCTTATCTTCATCCAAACACTCTCAACTGTATTGTCATAAAGATCAAAATGCATCCTTATCATGTTTTAGTAAAACAAAAGGATGTGGTACACCTTTCAATAGTTAATTACGGACTGAAGAATACTTGAATACATTCTACCTGACGTTTGTTGGTTGAACCTCTTGTTCGTGTTACTGCGTGTCGTAAGCATTTATTCGACTTTAATGAATTTTATTGCATTCAGGAAATGCACTTTTGTTTATACAAAAGTAAATTTTTATTGAGAAACCATATTTTTGTTTTCAGTTTATTCGATTTGGACACTCCTTCATCCTGATTCAAGATGATTTTAAAATTAACCTGAAAGTGGCTTTTCCCAAATTCGCCGGCTGTGCTTCATTTCAATGCATTTTTCATTCATACAACAATAAGGTGCACCGACTACATTGACGCCTACCATAAAAAGTCATTATTTTTATTGAACCGTAATTGCATTAATGAATTGGAAATTCCGGTAGTTAATGAAATTTTGTAATTTAATTTGAATGGAAATTTTTCACTGTTTTTCTTTCAAATTGGGTAGACCCTTTTCAGATGAAGAAATTTTGTTAAGAAAATTATGATAATTGGAATATCTTGGGAGTATTTTTATGATATTCAATGAATTTTGTAGCATTATGGGCGAGACTTTCTAAAGCTAATAAGTCCGCTACATTCAAGAATCTGCACGTGCTACATTTTTGAAAACAACAGGTACATTTCTGGAAAACATATTAAACAGATAATAATATCATCTTATTCATCATTTATGAAATAAAGATTTTCTACTTTTGATAGTTTCTGGAACAATTCCAAAATCTTAAAAACTTTTTCATTTTGAGAATATGGCAAGACTTCATGAATCTTGTATAAACTTTCTGAGGAAATTTTCCCAAATTCTCCGGCTGAATCTTGTATAAACTTTCTGAGGAAATTTAAAATTGGTTTATTAAAATACGTGGCTTTAATACCCTGACTTTTGATGATAATTCTCACAGTCTGAAAGTAAGAAAGTCAAACAAAACTTCCCTTAAAAGTTTCGTATCTCGACTGATAACGCCCAACGGAAAAATTCGTTACGAACAAATTTGATTGTATCTACATACGACTTTTATGAAAAGTATTCGTTATATTCTTAGATGTAATAGAAAACAAATTTATGTTAATCAAAATGGAATGTGAGCCTAAGCGGAAATTCATACAGAAGTGCGCGCCTTTTTGCTTTGAATCAAAAAGTAAGGGCAACATGGAAAGGATCTGGGCGAGACTTCTCAGAGCTAAGAAGTCTGAGGTAAGGAGCTGTTGAGAATATAAAAACCTGCGTATCCTACTTTTGAGGCTATTCACATCAATGAAAGAGGATCCCCGGAAGTTGGTGATTATGTACGTATATCTGGTTGTCGTTACTCATGCAATTGCGTTATTCACTTGCGATGTGAAAAACTTGAAAAATTCATTTCAACGAATATTGGAAGTCTAATAGACTCGAGAGTGAATTGGGAAAAAGGTTCTACGTTCATTGAAATTATGGTTCAGGAAAAAAGGACATCGTCTTTGTTGAGTCGCCTAAGATGACATGACAGCGGACTATTTAACAATACAGCGAACTCGTTAGAAACGGAAAGACACACCTCTGAAAGTCTGCGCGAAATTTGATATGTGCCCTTATGTGATGATTCCATTTGAGACTGCAAGTCCTTTGAGATCCTTGCCGTATGATAGTTGGCATTCAAACAAGTGACGAAGAAGTCGTTGTTTACGATTCATAAATTGATTCGTTGCCTTAACCTTTCGATACCTGAGTGTACCTTTTGCAGATTGTTTGAAATCTAGGACTACCGGTTGCATATATATGCGAAGAATTGAAAGAAAGTTACATGCAGAGATACTAAACTTTGATAAACTACAAACGAGAAAAGTTTCTCACGTCATGTTGGAAGACAAAAAAATGGTTTCTGAGGATAATCTCAGCTTCTTGAATATCGGCCTTTTATTTCCGCTGCCCAACGAGTGTAAGGTGTGAAGAATTCAAATGCTTCATGCAACAGATACAAATCTTGGCAACCAAAAAGAGATTCTTCTATACTTACTAACGATGTTATTATTTCATATTATGTCAACACTGATTCGTGATAACAGACCTGTTATATATGATGAAGGAAAGAATTGTGGGATATGTTCTTCTCAAGACAGTGCATTCAAATCATGTCTAGATTTGTCAAACCTTTTTGATAATATGTAGATAAAAATCATCCCTTTCAGCAGTGAGCTCTGACACTTGAAAGATAGTTCTGACACCTCTTCAGAGCATGTTTTCTTCAAGAACTTGGATTGCTTGGTATACCCCTGAAACTCTAAATTGAATTATTAGATAATTATAAGCAAAACATTTCTTCCTTCATTGTGCCAAACTTTTTAGAATTCCAGATATATTATTCTATTATTTCAGAACACGTTATGAAGTTCTTAAGAAGCTAAATTGGATTCCTCTTGAGAAATATGAAAAGATCAAACCTCAGACAAAGACAAGGTCTGGCGTCATATTTGCAAACCCTTTTTGTAGAATCCCCAAAATAAACACACATATCATCCCTTCGAATCCATTTGGAATGCAATCAGTCATTCGCAAAATATAAATTCCATAATTTTTAATAAACCCAAAAGTGAGATGAATTTACTCACTGTCTAAACAAACAATTTCATTTATGAATATTTGGCATATTTTGCATTTGATGGAATTGTTTTTATGTTAGGAACCAAAATAAAAATTTCAAATAAAAAACAAAACAAACCCATGTTGGAGTAAAATTGAGAAATTGCCGAAAAGCAACGACTTTTTCAAAAGTCTAATTTCATGAATGAAAATCAAAAAACAATCTTTAAGGAGTGACAGGATAATACCACCTCACTTCCTTGGCTAAGGGGCTAGCAAATCAAAGGATACGTACCTGGAAATGAACGGCGTAGGCAGAGACAATAACAATTCGTGCAAGTTGAAGAAAAGGTAAGTGAACTGCACACCCCTATTATTTTGTACTGTCGTTAAGGTTAGGGTTGTAAAATCACATTCAAACCGAAATTCATTCAAAATAACGAGGGTGAATTTTACGCATAATTCATGTGTTGGTAAACATGTGTGTGTGTGTTGATAAATACTTAAGGGATGATGCCAGGCAAATGTATGAATGAACGAATGAACGAAAGAGTGAAATTTATTTCCCTTGAAGCCATGCCCACCACAATGACGATCAGGGATCATTGTTAGCCAATCAGGACGAGGTTTCTCTCAAAAATTGGGACTGTTGATGTGCCAGGATTTTGCTATATCTTTTCAAGGATCTTGGAAACTTGTAACATACTCGATTGTACCTTCGGAGTGTAATGATCGTTTGTAGAACTTACTTCCTGCTTTCCCAGTTCGGTTGTGTCACATTGGAAAGAAGGACTTACATTGTATTTTGAGGATAGTGCAAGGATTTATTTAATCATATAGCTGCTATTAGTGATTCAATTCAAAAGAGATTTAAGACAATACACAGTGCCAATTAATTAAAAAATTATCAAATTTTGTGATTTGTGATTGAGTTATATCAAACAAATGAGGATGCAGTCGCCATCAAGTTCACCCGAAATCATGGATAAATATAATCAAATGAGAGTTCCACCGGCCACATCAAGTAAGTTGGAATTGTGCTTTTTGAAAGTACAAAATGCTAGTGATTTTTTCAATTCAATTTTGTCAAACCGGAAATGAGCTTCGTGACGTACAAAAATTAAATTTCATTAAAGTAAGGTGCATCTGCTTACTGATAAAATCATTTACGTACATAGGTCACCTGCTAATCAAACATCATCCCCTCGATTTGAATAAAGTATTAATTAAAGTCGAACCTATACATTGTTCATGTTGTTGAACTTCCGGTGATTTATACTTATGAAGTTATATCCGAGGGTAGATGACAAATGAAAAGCACATCGACGGAATTGAGAAATTATGAAGGCGTTTTGGGATTTTCTTGAAACTTGAGAAGCGGATATATGAACCTATTCTTAAGTCATGCTCTTTTGTTGAGATTTGTTCTAAAGATTTACGTTTTCTTCTTTCTAGGTCGGATTCTTTATCATGTGCCTTGTAAAGTGTGTCGGGATCATAGTTCCGGAAAGCACTATGGGATATATGCATGCGACGGATGTGCAGGCTTTTTCAAAAGATCAATTCGTAGAAATCGTCAATATGTGTGCAAAGCACAAACCCAGGGATTATGCGTTGTGGACAAGACGCACAGGAATCAATGTCGTGCTTGTCGATTGCGAAAGTGTTTCGAAGTTGGCATGAACAAAGATGCCGTCCAACATGAACGAGGACCACGTAACTCTACTCTGCGACGTCAGATGGCATTGTACAAAGACGCAATTATGTCCGATGGAGCATCGCTGCGCCATGAATTAATGCTTGCACCGACATTAGCCGGACTACCGTTGCGCGGTGTACCGCCGGTAGTACTTGATTTGTCGATACCACGTGTACCACACCCGACACATGCCTTAATGGGTCATCCAGCATTCATGCCACCGATGGGTCCTCAAGCACCACCACCAACTCCACCACTTATAGCTGCTGAGCAGATCCGAGAATCAGCTGCCCAGCTGCTCTTCATGAACGTTAACTGGCTTAAGGGGATTCGTGCATTCACCGAGCTGCCTTTATCGGATCAACTGTTGCTGTTGGAAGAATCCTGGAGAGAATTTTTCGTCCTTGGCTCAGCCCAATATCTTATGCCAATAAACTTCAATCAACTGATTTACGCTTACGAGAGCGAGAACGCTGGCAGAGAAAACTTTACAAACTTTACTCGTGAAGTGCAATTGTTCCAGGAAGTTCTCACCCAACTTTCGGCCCTCAATATTGATCCCAACGAATTTGTTTGTTTGCGGGCAATTGTTCTCTTCAAAAAATCAGTCGAAGACACCAACATCAACTCATCATTCAGTTCAGAAGAAAGCCCGTCTTCATCAACAGAAATCCGGTCACTGCACGAAAACTCAAAAGTTGCTGCTCTCTTCGAGGACGCCAAAATAACTTTAGCAAATTATGTCCAATCGGCTCATCCAAACCAACCATCAAGATTGAAGGATCTTCTCCACACCATCCCTTATTTGAGGGTTGTATCCAGCTACACCATCGAGGAACTTTTCTTCCGGAAAACTATTGGACAAGTCACGATCGTCAAACTCATATCAGATATGTATAGTCAGAGAAAAATTTAAAAATATTTGAAGAGATAACCTCATCGTCTTGTAAAGCACAAACTGTAATATGTACATAAAATAGTGCTCTCGATTTATTCAGGAATAATATTCCAATCGACACAATCTGTGATCCATGTTAACTTATTTTAAGTAAGTTTAAGGTTCTGTGAGATTTTAAGCTTGTAAGCTTTTCGAATGTATACTTATATAAAAGTTGATAACATTAATATAGTTAGTTATGTAATAGTTATAGACTAATCATATTGAAAATCATTTATAAAGACAAAGTTTTTGAATAACAACTCATTTATACTGTAAACATTCTTTTAATCGCCGTCGCAACATCGAATTGGTAAAATTTCACTTCCAAGGGATAACTAAGACAAAATGTTGGATTGAATTACTGAACAACTAAAATTGTAGTTTGTATTGAAATCTGTTCACCACAAAATTTGTTTCTAAAATTAAAAATTGAAAGATATAACATGCTGGATTATTAAAAATTTTCATTCATATAAGGGCAACATCATTTTTTGACCTGCAAAATTGTGGTGTGTATGTTGAAATTTAAGAATGGGTCAGAAGAATTCCTAATAGACCATTATTATCTGTCCATTTGCTGTGGATTTAATAGACTCACCCGGCATTGTATGGTGATAATCCTCATCAAGCAGTCATCACTGGCAAGATTTACCTCAGCAACGAAAGGAAAGTTGGGTATTGTAAAAGGTCTGAATACCCAACTGACAAATTACTCTCACCATATATGTTAGCAGGACAATGTCTGATCATACATACATATATACAATCATTATTTGTGCATGAATAAACTAAGAAGTCGAAAAGCGACGAGCGAAAAGGTGCATTATGGAAGGATATGGAAGAATATATGGTAACTAACCTTTTACGATGTTTAACAGGAACAGCCGGTCTATGTTATTGAAAAAAATATTATCTTTCGTCAAAAAAGGAAATCAATTCAGAAGGTTTCTATGATTTTTGACTGACTTGTGAAAAGTCGAAGTTAGGAAGCCATCTTGTATTGAATTTCAAAGGATAATCTCTTTACAATTAATATTTTAGATTTGAAAAAAATTTATTATCACAAATGGAACTCATGTTTCCTTGTAATTTCTCAAGAGTCTTCTATAAAACAGACATTTGAGCTGAGGGAACATTGGAAACATGATGACTTCAAAGTAACATACTTGAGGCACTTCAATGAACCATGAACAAGATCAACCACTTTTGCAAATATTCTTGAGTAAATTTATAATGCAATACAATAATTTACTTCCAAGCCAATAAATCAGGAATAAATTTTATTCATTTGAAAATTTATTTCAAATCCTTTTTTGTAATTATCATACTACATTCAATTTTTATGGTACCTACTCCTTATATTGATATGTATGACCACCCATATCTTGTGAGTTTGATCATGTAGCAGTACTCCTTTCATCTACGTGGTGGGTAAAACAAAGAACAATGAACTCATCCCTTAGTTTTGATCATGTAGTCCGTGACTGCTATGGAAATCAACATCCGGTATTGTCATATTGAATGTCCTGATTTAAGAGGTATGTTAAAAAGTCTGTTGCACGTTTTAAACTTGCATGCAACCAGTTATTCCTTAGAGTCCTTGAAGTGCATGTCAATTTTTAATCGAACTCTATCGTATCTCATCAAGTAACAAGGAACATGTCATTTCTGTCATCTGTCATGGTGGTCTCCGATGACATCTCATTGAATCAACTCTATCCAACATACCCTTATGGTTTTCCATGTCACGAAATTTTACAAAAGAATATGAATCGAAATTCCATCATTTAGAATGCTTCCTTGGATTTGATTCTTGAGAACAGTTTTGTCTTGAAGGATATTTTGATATCATGCGGGCAATCCACAACTAGTTTGAGGTTAAGCCAGTAAACCACTTCATATCCTTGCAGAATTAGTTATCTGCGGCTTAAGTTGAGGTGAAGACTTTCATTGTGAACAATTTGATCAAGTGGTTTTCTCACCTCCAGGGGGTCTTTGTAGATCGCCAAAATCCGTTCTTAAAAGGATCACAGTTCTTTCTTGGGTGAAAATTGAAACACTTCAAGACATTGGAGAGGAATTAAATTGGATTTCCAAGTTCAATTGAAAGTCCTTAAGTCGGTCAATCATCGAATTTGTTACATATTTGAAGAGATTACAAAATGTCAATTGTAATGACAAATTCCCATGCGTTGGGGTCGAACCTAATTGAAATGTTTCATGGACAATGAACTTATGCTTTTACATGAAATTCCCACAATATGTGATGCACTTTCGTTGTTTCTAATTCCCTTATTCGTTGTCCGTCATATTGCCTACATTCATTGCATCCCTCGAAGGATATTCACTTATCGATTCTGAACGCACCCATGAAATGGAATTTCTGTAACACGCATCTGTCGTGAGAAACATCGCGCATACCTGTACTATTTAGAAATTGATTATGCAGCCCTTCCAAACAATTGTGAGTCCCTAAATATTGGTTTGAATAAAACAATACACAAGGACTTTTGTATCCTTGCACCCTTTGATTAATTTTGCTTGATTATTCATAACAGTGGAACATAACATGCGACACATTCGTTTGTGCTAAAACACTGCCTCCTCGAATGTATCAAAATTTTTGTTCCAAACTAAAGCACAGGACCCTCAAAACTCCACTTTTGGCTTCGTGAACTCTTGAGACCCTCTCAAGTGTATTCTCGTGATTTTTCAATTTCGATCTCACAATAAGCACCCGAGGACTCATTTGAATGCGCGAAACATGTGATTTCGCACGATGCATGTGACGAAAGGAGACTCTTAAGGATTAAGGAGTAATAAAAACATTGGCCGCAATTGACGACAAGTTCACTTTGTGATGTGGAACGCTTTTTGGTGGCCACTATTCAAACAATGCTTCGAAACGATCGTCCTACGAATAGTACCTACTGCTTTGTTGAAGTCGTTATGTTACTTTTGTAGTATCCTTCAGATACATTGTTCTCTTATAATTTTCATTACGCGCTCATTGTGATTTGTTTGAGCCCTTATCTGAGTCCAACCCTTCATTAGGTTATATTTGTAGGTTCTTAGTTTTCTAGACTCAATCGCTATTTTTCGAATTCAAATTTATTTCGGATTTGAGTCCTTGGGAATTTCCGTCTAGGTGTATTTATGGACATAGCTTATTCTCAAGTTTCACGTGCAGAAACTGAAGTAGGTTCCATAGATGAAGTGCCCTGATCCTTCTCGCTCGTACAAAGAAGAAGGAGTCAGGCTGAAATGCAGAAAAGAGGAGGTTACCTACCAAGAAGTTTCCGACGATGTTCCAGACTAAATAAATTAAACGATATCCTTGGAATAAGAGAGAATAGAAAAGTCGTGTGACTAATTGAATGAATCATATTTTAGTGACGCGTTACTTTCAAAGCAACGAATTCATTTTCGAGCTAAAGAAAACATTTCCTATTATCAGGAAATATTATTGACAAATTTGACACAACATACAAAAAAATTTCTGTATCGTATTTCTTATGGAGACAGAAGCAAATGAACAAAGGACAAAATGCCGAAATTGAGAAAACTAACCCGATTCGTTAATTTATGCACACAAATATCAAGGAAAACAGAAAAGGATTTCTTACCGAGGCTCCTTTTTTACGGAGTTATAAATCACTGAACAAAACAGTTAAAGGATAATTACCAGTTCAGTGTTATCATAGGACATCGTGTAGCATGTCAGATAGAAACCTTATAGTTTATGATGTGCTATTGTCGAAAGTCTATAACTGGATGAAAAAACACAAAATCACCCTTTTATTCCCCAAGCGCTTGATGTTATCAACTTAACTTGACAGTAGTCCTTGTCACTATCCAAATAAAATATCTTACACACTACGGAGGTACAAATCTGACATTCGTTAAATTGCGAAGGACTTCAGGGAGATTCATATTGTCTGCACTCTTTTTTCGACCTGTCACACTTTCTTCAGCGTAATCATATAAACTGCTTCTCAATGTCCTTTGAATTAATCTGTTCGACAAACATAGATTGCCAATACATTCATAGAAATTCGTTTGGGATGTTCCCATCAGTGCATCCCTTCTGATACAGTATGTGGAATCCATCCCTCTCCTGAAGAGTCATAAGTCTTCCTTTTAACCTAAAATACATTCTGTATATAATTTTGTACTTATTAAGAGTGTTTGAGGATACTTCAAATTTATTGCGTCACAAAGCCTAATTTTTACCCCCGTCTCAAGTGGTGCAAGCTGAAGGGGTGGATTAGCGCAAATAGTAGTTATTGGGGTGAGATATTAATCATATATCCAACCAGCTGGTTATTTGAAATTGTAGTAAACATTTTGTTGTTACTGGCTACAAATCGTCAAGGCATCGAAATTGATTTAATTATTCAAATCATCATCTTTTAACGAATTTAAAATGCTTTTAAACCTTATACACTTCTCTTGATTCTCTCATGTAAGATTGTTTTACCGAAAGTGGTAACTGGATATTCAGAAATTCACACTTCTATCAAAAATTTTTATGATAAACCTAATACTAGGAATCACTGTATGTTTTCTTCCGTTTAATGACTTTATGTTTTCTTATAATTTAATCACAATGCAAAGTTCTAGGATGTCGGATAGATACATTTTGCAAATTTCTATTTTTCAATTTATATGTGAAACATATTTGCCACAGGACATCAACGATCCTTGAAACAGATTTCTCTTAAAATTCATAAAATAAATATTCGCATGCGACCTGGCTCAATTGCTCAACAAGCAAAACCGGAAATATTCTGCAAATCGAAATCAAGGATTAAGTCTTCGACTTTGACGTATTGAGATGTTTCCTTTTATACACGAGGATAATATAAACAATTTTGTTTATTTACGTTTGAGATGAAAACATTTCAACCCAAAAACATGAACAGAAAATAGATATTCTCATTCAATTGAGGTTAGTTCCACCTCAAAAGTTGGTTACCTTCCATTATCCTGTTTAACAAAAGGACGAAAATGAAAATTTCACAAAAAACTAGCAAAAGTTTTGACAGAATGCCGGTAAATCACTTTGACGCGAAGGACCTCTTGCTTCTTGCCAATCAGTTTCGTATTATTTTCTCTAAGGATTTGCAAGGAGTTTCATTTATTTTGTGTTTTTTTCTCAAAATATCCTTACACTTTTGCAGTAGCTTAGATTTACTTGTGTTTGTGTTTGAAAGTTTGCATTGTTGTACTGCAAGAAGAAGTAATTGCTTTCAATTATCAGGATTAAATGAATGAAGTGAAACAGGATTTAATTTTAAACGGACATATTTATTTAATTAAATTTGCCATTGTAAGAAGGATGCATGGGACAAATTTCCAAAAGCGATTGACATCCATTAAATTGGGATTAGGTGTTTTGCTGCTGGGCATTTACCTAGGACTTCTGAACAAATTGCACACTGCATTGGGAAGATACAAGAGAAAGTTCTATTAGAATTTCAAGGACTCAAATCTGTTTTTCTAGAAATACGTTTCTATTTGTTTATTTTTACTTGAAATTGATGAAAAATAAAGCAGCCACCTTTCAACATGTGCAAATTCAAGAACTTAGTAAATTGGATTAGTTACAATTTCTGATACTCAAAGCATGGAGAAAGTAGCAAATAAACACATCCTGCGTGACCAATTATCCAAGTTTCAATAGATATTTTTGTGACATATAATATTATGTGTTTTGAAACATGAGCTATCTACAGAAGCAATTTCCAACAGTCTGTCCACTACAATTCTCCCGATGTAACCACACGATAAGAATCCTTCAAGGGAATCGACTTATCCAAGTCACAAGAAAAAGTTGCTCTAGATAAACTTATAACCAGTAGCAGATAAATACAGGGCAAAGGGATTATTCGAGATATTCCTCAATTTGCAGTGGGTAAGCGTGAAACAATGCCGAAATATCTTCTAAATTTGCCATTCTATATCCTAATTGCTGCACATACTCAAAAAAATACACCATTTTCAAAAGTTATTTAGTTAATCTTTGTGTCCTGTTCAATTTCCTTTTTAAAAAGGTATGTTTCGAAGAACACAAGATAGCGGCATCTTCTTGAAGGATTTAGAGTAATTACTTAGAGGAGTTAGCTTCTGGGCATTGTCTAAAATTGTGCATCAGGAGCTGCTTATGTGTTCCTTATTGACTTCAATGCAAAAGGATAATACGGAAAAGTATTTCTTTAGCGGTGCACAAGACTTTGTTTCCACAAAGATATTCATTTCTTCTGATCCTTTTTTTAAAATCCTTCCTCTATTGCACAGGTACATACGAGTTTCTTTCACAGAACGGAAGGGTTACTGCATAGTCTTATTGATATCTTCTTGATGTTCGTATAGCTTTGTCACGTACACAGCGACATGATTTACATACAACAAAAGGTAATGAAGACGATCATTTTAAGCCAAAAGAAAATATTTGCTAATACACCAGCTAGTGGTCCATAAAATACCTTCAACCAATAAACCCTTGCGGGGATAATAGTAATGACACAATAATTGGAAAGAATTTGAATCTGATTTAACTCATTATACAAAGTCGAAACGTTATGTTAGTGTTTGTTGTTGGTTTGATTTAGAGAAATTCAAAAATTCATCGAAATTTCAAACTACATTACAACGATGGTAAAATATGTTAGAATAGCTTCCCGGCTGATAAAATTGCTTTGAGAAAGGCAGACTTAAACCGATCGGAAATCGGTCATAGCTAGTCGAATTCAGACGGACAACGATCGGTGAATCATTTTTCAATTCCAATCCTTTTCCGTTTGGATTCCGACTCTTGTAACGTTAAAACATCAGTCAATTGACTGTTTAATACAGTATAGATTATAATAACTTTCATAGTGTCCGCAGAATATCTTGAAGATTTGCAGGCAACACAGAACATTTCTTTTTTAAATTATTTTTGTAAGTATTTTACTTCCTTTCTTTAAATGTCTCTAACAGATCTGACTCTAGTAACCAACTCAAAATTGATTAAACCTCACCATGGTACAGTGACAACTCACACAACGGTGGATGAGCCTGGTAAGTGACACGTGTCAAATAATGAAACCATCCTTATGTGGGGTCTGAACTTAATAAGAGTCATCCCTTAAGAATGACTTTTCTTTAATCGAGGGCGTCTTGAAGACTGATCCTGTCTTCTATTTTTCGAAAATATTCAGAATCTGTCAAAAACCAAGTGCTTACAGTCATTTACATAAATCGATGTGGTAAGTATACTGGATACTATCTGCTTCCATATCAATGCACTCTTATAAAGTTCTTCCTTCTCCCGGGTTACGTGATGAAGTCCTTTACTTTCGCTATAATCTTCTTTGCGTAATAATCTGAACTGTCGTAAGACTTAACACTTCTATAGTGTCCTAGAATGAGGGTTCACGAATCGAGAAACCAAAAACGATGAAAAAGGATGCAAGATACTCCATCCAGGAACTGATTGACTAACTGACAACAGAAAACGTGGCGGCTTGGTAATTTGTCCTGAAATGATTGAACCCAAACAATTAAGAGGGAACAAAACAAAAATTATTCCATGACAATTTCTGTTTGTAATTGAAGATCTTTCCAGCTGCAACAAATAAGTAAGTCCTTTGCCTATCTGCCTTCGGCATTTATTATATAATAGTGTTTTATGTAGTATTTTGAAAAACCTACCCTACTTAGTGTTTTATCCCTTTTCGGCAACGTACAATTCAAATGTATATGGTTTTGTGCTCCTTTTTCTGGTAACTCTCCTGTCAGAAAATTGAAGATAATCCGTCCAACTTATTGTAATCTGTCCGCCATTAGTTTACAGGATTCGTCCTTCCACAACATCGCATTTGTTAGAAGAGTCGAACACAGGGTGATGGTATAAATTTGCAAAGTGATTCTGTCCCTAATAAAGATATTTGAATAGACTGAAGTCATATTCATTGAATCATCCTGTGAAAGTATACTGGATAAGTCCATGGAAGGATAGAGAGGTACTGCAACGACTGCGGTAAGTCACTGGCTTGTAGAGGATTAACCTCCATATGCCGTATAATAAGGATGTTTTTTTATGCCGATAAAATTGACTCAAATACACTCAATGATTCCATCATGGCCCTGTCAAATTTTTAGCCCTGGCTATAGAAGTTACCCTCTAGCCAAGAGCGATACAACATTTTTGTTTTTAGAATTTGATTTTGAGTTTATGATTTGGACTGTTATACAGCGATGGAAATCTGAAAGCGAACTTTTATGCCTTTTTGATTTTGAGGCATATAGATTTTCACGTTTTATCTTCCGTTTGCCATTGATGACAGCAATAGATAATGAAAAGCTATTAGGGGTTGAATTTGTAGTGAATTTATCTGTTCTGCCGGGATGTTCCTGCTCGATAAGTGATTTTGCTCTACTCTTGTTTCTTCAGCTGCTCTAGGGATATAACATATGATAGTTCCCGCACGTAGGGAGTGAGTGACTTCTTTTATAAAATGTTCGTCAAAGAGTCAATGTGCTCGCTTCATCCGGTTATTTGAGTGAAATGTAATGCAATATAGTCTCAGGGAAACTAGCAACGCTAGATTCGGCAATTATACTTCTTTGCAACAATGAAACTTGGAAATGAGTTAGTTTAATTTGAATAATAGAAAATAAACAATTTTTATGCAGATATAACTACAATCGAATTCCCTCTGGCGGAAAAAGGGTTGCGCAAAATACAGAAATGTTGATTGCGTTGCTCAAAGTGATACAGTATGAAGATAGGTAACTGCTTTTACGAGCAGCTATTGAAATGTTAATTTTGACATAGTGTAGTGTCCAATGTATTCCAAGTTTATGAAATTTAGTTAATTTGTTAAAAATATTCAACAGAAAAAATTATTTGTTGCTTTTTATAGAAGCACTATAAAATAATTGCATTGAGAATATTTTATTTTCTGTTTGCAGAATCCCAATTAACCTGATCAAGTCGAATACTTCCATATAAATCAAGTTAAAAAAATTCTGTTTCATTTATCTGTTTCTTTAACAATGCACTTTAAAGATATTAACAAGGGACATAGTCTTTGGCATAGCAACAGTCGACCTTGGTTAATGGTTCTAGAACAGAACGATTTCCAGAAGAACAAATAAAAACTGCTAATTCTTAACTGGTTACCCTTTCACTTATAAATTACAAGTTCAAGATCGAGTACACGAAATATTATATCCAAGTCAAAAAGACCAAGTCAACGCCCATAGCTGACACCAACCTGGTAAACAACTTTCAATTTCTATTTATATCGGAATTGGTTGATTAAGCAGGAACCCGATAATGTTGAGTCTAACAATGTTGGCTCAAAGTTTTGCATCATTTATGTTTGTAATTACTCTTGGAATTTTGACTTCATTAGCGTTTGGAACATCTGTAACCAATCACCTTCCCTTTGAGTTATGAATACCATCGTCAAGTACAGACACGTGTACATGAATCGCCATCAAAATTAATATTTTCGAACCCTCTGGAACATTAATATCACGAATGAAACCCTGATTCCTGTCCAAGGAGCTTTTAATGTCAACTGGAAAACTTTAATTTAAATCTCCGAAAAGGGACAATTCTATAATTTCTATGTGACTGTATGACCAAAAGTTACCTGCAGTCGAACACTTATCAATCAGGGTTCGTCCCTTTCAGAGAATCTTTGCAACACATCAACATATTCGTCAAGTGACAAGATATTTAAGTCACAATTTCCAAAGGGATGTTATGTAAAAAACTTAATACCTTCCACAGGATACAGGGTAACATTTTAAAACGGCATAATAACAAACCGACCTCAATTATCTTCCATTACACAAAATGAAGATCAGCCATGCGTACGTGGGCTTTGCAAGGGAAAGGCATTGTAACATCCCTTCCAGGATTAACTATTGTCTTCCATACTGATGTCACACATCGGAGGGTTCCCTTAAATCCAGGAATCACAGTGAGCTGCCATTTTAGAATGGCGGATTTAAATGAAAAAAATGGCGTCTATCAAACACAATTTTCTTATTTTTCCCATGAGTGTGAGAGTCAGTTAGTCTTGTGACTTTGGATGCTTTGAAAACAGAAAACCCGATCAAATGTTTTAGTCAACTTCAGAGATTATATAAGACAGTACTCGGTTTCTTTTGTATCCTTTCCAATAGGGATAAATACGAGTATTCATAGTATTGCATGAAACATTTCATGTAAAAATAATTTCCCAAAAAGTTTTAGATGTTGAGTCATGATAAGCTATTGAAAGAGTTTTGTTTATGTTTCGTGACACAAAATATTGAAACCTTTTATTCGAGTTGGGTTACAGATTTCGGATTTATTCATTCAGCATTCCTCTATCAGATGCGATTTTTCGTTACGAAAATGAACAAGAAAAAGTTTTCAAAACTTGGATAACTTTATGAACTTTTGTGACCTTTCATACTCATTTATACAAGAAAATAATCGAAACATTTCACCCAGCAACAGTCCACTTTGACCAGGTTAAGTAACATCATTTGACGGGCATTGATCCTCTCAAGACTTTTGAAGCTAATCACAATAACCATAACCTTGACAAAATCACTGACTGGTAGATTAGCTGAGGTTACTGTCCATGAAAGGTTTACCGAGTTATCACAAAAGTTGAGTAGATCATATTTCATCTTCAACTTAAAATTAAACCACAACGCAAATGGAACATGAAATAGTATCCCAATACACGTTTCTTGACGTTACTTTATCGTCTTAAGGTTAAGCCACTGCTATTAGAAAATTTTGTAATCAAACCTCATTTGTTTTGAAAATTTCGCAATGTATTTTGTCTATTAAGAAAAAATTGATTTTGTCTACTAAAAGTCACTTCAATTACCTGAGTTTAGAAGGAAAGCGAAGAAGGAAAGCGAAAAGTTTGATTTAATTAAACTCGTTTCTTTGGAGACATTCCACTGGTTTTGTGGAGGTTTTCAACCAAACATATTCCCAAACTTGACTCATTGGTTACATCATCGTAACTTTAATCTGGAAGTCATGCATTCAATCAGTCAACTTTAATAATAATTTAATTTTAAATTGTTTGATGCAAGTGACCCAAATTGGAAATTTGTCGCAATTTAAAAGGTTCCACAAATAACAATGTACCAATCTATGACCACAACTTGTTACAAGTTAATAAGCCTAGGTGAATTTTGCGTGTTACGTCTAACCAGTTTCATTAGTAAAGATTGAAAACTCAATTAACTGATTTGCAACAAGCTATTGAATCCTTATCATGTTACATAGAGCTATCCAACTTCGGTGACATTGACATCGTGGGCAGGTTCAATTAAATCTTCACAAACGAATGAATGTTTAATTTAACGCATCTTGCATTTTCAACTGACTTCAAATGGAGTTGATGTCTTCCAGTACATGAATCAAGTTGACCTTCTTTTGGAGTTATGCGTGTTCTTATGAAGCTGTAACTGTTCAAAAGTATTCTCCACTAGCAGCGGGTGGAAATAAAGTTTGGCCTTAAATGTCTTCAACCTTAAAATCACATTCGCAGTAACCATGCTGATGCCTGAGGTGCGTGGACAAGATCAGCAGGTTCCACCAACGACCGATCCAATGTCAACAATGACCGGTACTGCTTTCGAAGTTGCTATGAACGTTTGCTTTAAAGAACGCGTTCGACACCTTTTCCGGCTTCTTGTCCAAACACACCGCATGGAAGTGCTTACTTCAGCACTGAGTTATTTATTGAAATTATTGGAACAAGGTTCTCAAAGTTGGCATGAACGACATGAATTGATTTGCTCAAGTTTAATTGAAATTTTTAAAATCCAGTAAAGGCTTAGCATCAATTAAATTTATTTTAAGTTAATGAAAAGTTTTTATCTGTTTTGAATTGCACAAAACTGTTCTTGCAAATTAATTCGAAAATTTGCGGAAGTACTTTTTGAAATCAATTCGATTCAGGCTAGTCAGAATTTTTACTGGGTTCTTTGAAGTCTTTGAAGGGATGAGAATTGCAAACGGTCTAACTTTTGTTTTATGTGCATTTATTTAGTTCAATTTCAGGATTCACATTTCTATTCATTAAAAATTTCGTAACTTGTTCATAATAAACTAAATACAAAACAGACAATTCAATCTACGTGGATTGAACATAATGTATTTTCGTTTGAATACTTTTTGAATTTTTTAAATTCAATGAACGTGAAAATTGATAAAATTTCACGCGTTAATTAATTTCTTCTGGTTACACCTTAGCGCGGTATAAATTTCATATTTTCGTAAGATTTCTAACAATGTTGGTTAGTTAACTCTTTAGTTTCTGTAAGACACTTGGCAATTTTTAAATTAAATACTGGAACCATTGTAAAAGATATAAATTGGGTAAAAATTTAGTGGTTCATTCAGATTTCAATTTCTAAATATTATTATTTCAAGGTGAAATGGCGAAATATTTAATTGATTTGCTGACGTTATTTTGAAATTAAGGGTTAACCATGGTTGTACAAAAGACTTATTGACAAGATCCCTTCCTTCAATTATTAGTACGCAAATTTCAAGCTCCAAACACAAGAAAATGTTATAAGATGATTTGTGTCACAAACCACTTTTAACAAAATCAAGTTTCTTAAAGTGTTAACTAATGGTGGTAAATAATCATATTCATTAATGACTGGAAAATTATAGAAGCAAATCAAACAACTTCGAGCTTAACACTTGTTGAAGCTAAAGATTGAAGAACTCAAAGCTCTTCATATGTTGAATTCAATGTTAAAGAATGTTCGCAGTATATACAAGAATGCAACGGAATAAACATATAAATTCATTAAGAATGTGAATGGTTAATGTTTCATTAAAGCACTCCAATGTATACAATTTATTCTTTCATACGATCGTATACTCAAAGACAGAAAATATTAACATGGAAATTACATAATTAACTTTTTTCCATATCTTTCTTGGGGAAAACGAAGTCTTCTATAGCTGAATGCATCAATATCACGATATCGAAGAAGGTTAACCACTTATGAGGTGATTGAAATATTACAAATGAAACGTCATATTTTCATATTGTAGCCGAGGGCGCTTTGAAGCTCATCAAAGTTTATTTCAATAACTTTTTCAAGTGACCATATTCAATTTTGATGTGATATTCGATACGATATGGTTAAGAAAGGTTTTTATCTCATGTCACTCATATATCTCGTACTTAAATCATACAACATTAACCACTAAACCTTCAGCCTTTAATCACGTGATTCAAATGAGTACTATTTAAATCGTTAAGTGCTTTTGAGCCCGTAATTAATCACTTGTTGTAGCAACAACAAGATTTTTTGAAATATCACCTCGACAAAAAATGATGTTGAGCCAGTTCATTTGGTAACTACGACGAAATTCTTGAGTTAATCGAAACAAATTTAATCATACTACTTCCGAGACATGAGCTTCGAAATGCAATAGTCTTAATTAACAGGTTAATACTTACACTGGTAATTATCCTCTACCATCATGCAATGCAACACAAAAGGTTTATCCTTCGATTGTAGTCTGACCCCAATGGCCCTAATTTGGGTTTGAATCGAAAGTTTCCGCAACGATTAGAAGTTCAAACTTAAGATTTGCAATAACTTACTCCTACAACACGATATTATCGATGAAAATTCCAAGAAATGTGTATAAAAATAAATTACAAAATAAAATATAAAAATATTTTTATCAATCAATACCAATATAACGCCTAGAAACAATATCTGCAAAAATGTATTATGCATGCTTAGTAATAGTACAGAAATGTAGAAACAAAACTTCTCCCTACCTTTCTCTTTTCGAATATTACAACAATACATAATACAAAACCAATTTTACCAGTACCCGCTACAATTACCATAGCATACTTGACGCACTTGACTATAGGGGGCTTACCAAGGTTCCAGTGGTTCATATAAAAGTCAACTGAACACTCTCAGTGCCAAACAGTTCAAGTCGGTTCCTTGTATCCATCGGTGCTTTGGGAACCTAAAGTGTTATAGAAATTTATAGTTTTTTGTAAAGGCTAATTGCAGTTTACGAATAAAGTTTAAACAACTAGAAAATATTTAAGCAAAATGTTCAGATTTGTGAGTTAATATATTTTAGTTAAATGGATTATCTCCAACAAACATTGTGGATTACATATTAAAAAAATTGGATTATATCCTTCCACAGATCGTCTTATCATCTTTAGTCGCCTTGGCTATGGGGCAAAATTATCATGCCAATCCAAAAACTGCTGCTATCATTAGTGAGCAACGTTACCTATCTGGTGATGGTAAATTTGGTGCTGCTTATACACAAGAAGATGGTATTAACTTCAAAGAAGAAACTGATGCCGATGGAACACGTCATGGAAGTTATAGCTATGTAGATCCAACTGGACAACGTAGAACTATCTCTTACACAGCTGGTAAAAATGGGTAAGTTTCATGATGTGATATAATAATATCAAAGTAATGCGCAAAAATAATTGCTGCAATTGTGTACTAAAAATCTTACATAAATCAAAACCTTTTATCTATGAGTCTTGTGAAATTTATTGAGCTAAATCGAATTGTAAATCGCGTTTACTGGCAAATGTTAAGAATCAAATGCCGTGAGGTATTTGTGAAGTCAAATGGAACATAAATCGTGAATTTCTTGGTCCATAGTAATGGTAAATTTTGTTTCTAATTTCAGTTTCCAAGCTGCTGGCGATCATTTACCAGTAGCCCCACCAGCACCACCACAAGTAGCTCCACAAGCAGGATACCAACCAAATCCTCAATATCAACCACCAGCACCACAAAACTATAACAGCCGTGACTACGATGATGGAAGCTATGATCCTCGTTACAACGACCCAGGCTTTGGTTCACAACAAAACTACCACCAGGCCCCAGCACCAGCTCCACCAGCACCACCAGCACCACCAGCATACCATCACAATCCAGCTCCAGCACAATACAATCACAATTTCCAACACCAACCACAACAAAACTACCATGCTGCACCACAATACACAACACAACCACCACACCGTTTCCAACCACCAGGCAAACTATCCCTTAACAGAACTCCTGACGGTTTCAGCTACAGTTTCAACAAGGTCTAATTCCTAATATCCTAATCACATTCGAAAACACACCCACTTCCTAAGCATATCTACTTCCCTGACTTCTTATGAGTATCATATCGACTGTCTCATCCACTATATCCTGTTAGCTGGTAGTAATTTTATATAATATTTTGTTAAAACGTAAAAAATTAGTAAACAATTATATTTTGTGTGATAAACAGCTGTTACGACTATCAGGCACTGAGCTGTGAGTGTTGAGAGATTTTTTTTATGTACATGTTTATAAAAAAATATATATAGACGATAAAAACGCCTTTAAGAACTAAAGTCAAATCCTTCTTACTTCATTTCCAGTTCAACACATATTCAAGAAGTATGTGGCATTCCATTTTTGATGGTCACATACCGTTGTCAAGTGTAGCAGGAACCAAACAACATATTACTCCAACAGATATGGTCAGAGTTATTCACTAGCAATTACAGCAAAAGTGGTGTTATGTCGGATATCATACAAGAACTCATTCCAAATCAAGGTCGACTGTGGGTTTACGTGTTTAATCTGTACCTTTATTGCGTCAATTAATTCAAACTTCATGTCACACCACATACCATACAGTCATGCTATTTGCGAACCTGTTCCAGATAACTTTCCATTTCATTTCCGTAATTTGTATCTGTAAAACTTGAAAAACTCATTTTCTCGAGTTACATTTCATTGAACTGATTCCGTCAACAATCTTCAGATGATCATGACTTTCGTTCACTCCTCAATTTCGATTGTGAGCTAAATCAATTTGCGAATTATTTTTATTATTCAATACTACAAAATCGTAATCGTAATGGTAATTACAGCAATTACAACGGGTTTCAGCATCGTCAAACAAATGCCAAAGTTGAACTAGTCTTAAGGTCACCAAGTGTGCCTCTGGGGCAGAACCACCTTCTCTTGTGGTCCGTCTACAGACACCTGAGACGCCCACAAGTGCAGATAAAATCGAAATAATTTTTATGTTTTTAGTTTCTATTTTTTAATTGCGAAACAGTGAATATGCATTCAACAATATTTCAACTCTGATGCTGATATGCTCGCATTTTGTTTATTTCGAAATCTTGAGCCAGAATCGGACTGTGAGCCGCCTTGTTTTGTGAAAATTTCGCAAGTTTTTGGGTAACAACTACTTTGAGGCAAATCAAGCGTAAGCTTTTCGTTACTAGTTCCAACTGCTCCTATGTCAGAGGTGGTCTTACTTCATTCTGATTTTAATTTTTACTAGAGAATTCTTTCTTCAACTTTTGCACTGGTCACGTCAAGTGACGGGCGTTGTTTGCTGTTATTCATTTGTTTGCCCACTTACCTGGTTTCTGTTTCTTAACATTACGGAACAAACACGAACCGGCCACACCAGAGTTATAGAAATGCTAATTCTTTGGTGGCATTTCGAAACAAACCGAGGCAGTTAATGTTTTTGCAAGTCTAACCCGGGCATTTCTTTGCAAAACCCAATCTTCATTATTCAAGAGCTGCATGACCTTAAGAACACTTCAACAAGGATTTCATCTAGGGATGTTGGTCCCGGAAAGTCCCCCAAAAGTGCTCAAATCACAAAAACGTTAATGAAATAAACATTCAATGTAAACTTACAGTTTTTCGAAGCAGTAGCCATCAAACTCACCTAGAAAAGCTTCAATATCCTCTTTAAAATTTAATCCTTCGCAGAAAGTAGCGACGTAGCGACAATGCAGTCTGTACAATTGTCCTGATAAACCATTCAAATGTAAGTTTATAGCATAGACATACACCATTTATTTATAACGTATTGTCCTGACATCTGTGGGAATTCATAGAAAATGTGGTTTATTATGTTGCTGTTGTGATTTAGTTGGTGCTAAGGTTAATACTTCCATTGAAGGGGGAATTGTAACTGGAAAGTTGAAACTGAAATGAAATTATTTTGTTAAATTAAAATTAAATTTAAAGTAAGTGGGATTAATTTACAACCACTAGTTTAATATAACCTAATAATAATATATAACAACCATATTCTTGTAAGATAATTCCTATAATCCAGCTATCAACGTGACCATAATCTAGAGTTCATTAGGAAGAGCGAGTTGTTAAACGAAATAGATATTTAACTGGAATAATAATAATTCGAATGGAATATCACCTGATAAGTTACAGCAGGATGTGTTTTTATCTACAATTCAAAAGCAACAAGTAATAAAACACTTCATTTGAAGATACCATGGTATACACCAGTTATCATGTTATATAGTACATCCATTTTATTTTAGAAAACGAATGTGATATAGACACCACGGTGTAGATATGGGGATACCATGTGATACTACATACTACATGTACCTTATATCATCTAGTATTTGATTTGGTGGATATGATATGGATATGGCTGATATGCTGCTGTACAAAACAAATTAAGAGGCATTTCGCAGGTTTTATCGTCCATTTCAATTTGACAGTCGGATTCTTAAAAAAATCGAAAATCATCAATCAGAACAGTTGATTTTGACAGTCTGCACCACCGATAAGTAGTGTTTGAATTCTTATAAGGAGATGATATTAGGGGAAATGATCAATTCTTGCTTCACTCTCGTACAGGATATATCGTCGGTTTTCATGAAGACTGTATTATCTCAGAAAATAGCAAGTCGAGTAAAAGACGTTTGAAGTTTATCTGATGTGAGGGTTCTGATTTGTTTATCTGATGTAATTTCAACTCTCTAGCGGAGTCTATTAGAAGTTCACTTGCGGCGGTCTTGTAGAAAAGAACTTTACGTTTTTTGTGAACTTTCTATGTAAATAACTCATTTTCACAAAAAACAGAGATAATACAGTCTTCATAAAAACCAACGATATGTGGATTAGGGCAATTTGTGTTGTTAATATTTGAATGTTTAATACCACAAATGTGTTCAATTCGTGATAGGAGTATCATAACTATGAGCAGATAATAAAATATTTAATATAATCATATGCTTTTGTTATTAATGGTTTCGAAGTAAATATCTTCATGGAAATAATCTATTCAAAATTTCATCAAAAGCCTAATTTGCGCAATTTATTGAATAGAATCAAAAAAGCTTTAATCGATGTAAGTGATTCAAATTGAATTACTGAAACCAGTGTAACAAATTCAAAATCAACTTTTTCAATGAGTTTTTATTAAAAAATATATATTTAGATATAAAGAAACTAATTACGAAATTTGTATTTCTCTTAACCTAAATAGTAACAAGACCGACTATCGTCTTCAATAAATTAAAATGTTTAAGGTAAATTTTTGAGGTTAAATAAATTTAAATTACAATTTACTAAACTTTAAAGTTAAATATCGATTTCGAATGAATATGTGCCTTGGAACGTGGGAGGGTGGAAGTATCCGACATCTGGGGATGTTGGCTTTCTTTGTGCAGCGTAGGAATCATGAGGTTCCCTTAAGAACTTCGGTGTGCTTTGTCGGTACTCTTCCTCTTGTTTCTTAAGTTTCTCGACGTATTCCTTTTCGATTCTCTCGTCGTCCTTGGCCTTCAGGAATTGATGGTAACGACCTTTTGCACTTGGACTTGGATCGTTTAAGAGTTGAAGTTCAATTGCTTCGTCTATCAACTTCTGTTGGTCTTCCAGAAATGCTTCGATTTGTCCCGATGAAGCTACTTCCTCGAAACTCTTCTCACGGTCATACAAATTTGGAACGTCTTGCAGTTTAAAGTTCGCTTTGAACTCTCTGGGATCAGGGTCACGAATTTGAAAATCTCTTTCAGCAGAATGAATAGGTTCAAATGTTTGTGGTGCTTGTGTTGCTGGTTTGAAGAGTTTTACTTTTTTGTGTTTCTTGGATTTTGCGTGACGCTGCTGAAAGAAATCGGAAAAATCATCAGATACTGTTTTGAACCCAGTTTGTCTACGGTAGTTATCCAAATACGACGGCTGTACTTTCTGATGCCCATAAACTGGAGCAGAACCTACACTGTAATGTGCACCTACAGTAAACTCCCTGTCAGGCTCTACAGCATCGTCCTGAGGAGAAATCATAACTTTAAGCACGAAACTTGCGTTATAATATTCACATAAAAACTTACTTCTGGAAACCTGAACCTCCGACCTTCAAGCAAAGTGTCTGCAAAGTTGTACCTCCTTCCGGTCTCTTGTTCTTCCTGATCAGGAACAGCTGCATCTTGACTTCCGCCTGTCTTCTGTCTTCTAGATGCTCCATGCGCTGATGTTAGCACAAACATTGCCAGTACAAGGAACTTTAGCTGAAACACGAATATAATTTTGATGAATCAATTCGAAGAAATCATTAAGGAACTGTTGAGAAATCTTTAAGATGATCAATCAAAGCTTCTATTTTGATTGTGTTCAATTGGAGCTCATCGTTTCCTACTTTACGCAACAATCTATAAAATCTACTTTTGATTGCAACAATTGCATTTTAATGCGTTACTCAACGATTTAATACATTTTCTATTTGAAACGGTTGTGATTGGTAAATTGAGACATCTTCATTTTGAAATATCAAGTAATTACGATTATTGAGTTTATTGGATCTATTTCATTGCGAATCAAAGTTGTGACTTAAGAAGAATAACAACAATAAGTTGAATATGATTATCACGTCATTGACCGCAAACAGGATCCCATTGTTAACACAAGATTTTAATTAACAAGTTTTATAATTTATCTCTCAAAGCATGTTTTTATATGACGTAAAAGAAAACACATGATGAAGAGGTGAAAGTGATTATAATGTACTTGATGCACTTTCGAAACAGCATTTTCGGTGAGATTTTTGTGTTGAATATAATCGATAACAATAAATTAATCATTATATAATGTTTGTTAAACTTAATGACTTTTGATTGAAATTTAAAACCACTACGTCTTTTAGAGTCACTTACAATCAAAGGCCATGGAAGGTTATAATTTTTCTGAGAAATTATTCTATCCAGCTCAAATATTTCACGATTTATTTGAAAAATTAAATTCAATTTTGAATGGTTTGAATTGTTTATAAATATTTTATTTACCATTTCCATCAATAGATAGATACCTTCTCTAGACTTGTGACCTCCAATACCTTATGGTGGAAGGTTTAACAGTGTGTCTCTTGGTCATTGTTTCTTTGACAAAGGTATAGAAATAACAATTTTCAAATTAAACCATTTTTGTTACTAATAAATGGAAATATTGATTATTATCTGGAATATGTATGAATAAAAGTTTTAATTGCATTTCCGTTTATTTAAATCAAAAACTGCAGAACTCCGTTCACTCATTCCCTTAACGGGTTTTGTATATCTCTGCTGAATTATAAAATGAATTGAAGTGTATATGAATTGCAGATGTCACGCTTTAGCCATAATAGTTACAACAAGGAAACCAGTGGCTCCATCACTTAACGGAGACTTGCTGTAAATCAGTGTGCATCCCAAATCCATGACTATCTTGTGACCATCATCTAGATAAATCACCTTCATGTAGATAACTAGCTAGTAGCAAGATGAGAGTGAAAGGTGCTTATACAAAATATCTCATTTGAAATCGTGTTGTTGCAACGTTTGAAACTTAATAAATTAACTTAGTTACTTTGCTCGCTTTGAGAAGTTCAAGTCCATGGACACAGACACCATGAGCTGGGTTATTGGCACTGTGAAATATGACTTCTTCTCTATGATGAATATTTTTCAAAGACAAGTTTTATTGCGTCTTTTAAACATTAATTAATAAACTTTTGTTTCATCCATCCATGCACATAATTTAAATTTCTCATCATATCTGCCATCAGGAGTTATCTTTCGACGAAAGATATAACTTGTCGCAAATTGAATCCTTGAACAAATTATAATTTGATCTTGACACAAATTTGGTCAAAACTAAAACATTCCACGGAATTTGTTGACTCAGAAGTGCAAAACAAGATTCAGTGCAACTTGTTTGATTAAAATAGAAATTTCGATATTGATATTGATAGCTAAGTGGTTTGTCTCCAAATAACCTGATTGAGTCTAGTCTTATAAAAACTTGATTTTGTTTATTAATTTTGTGAAAATAATTATGTAGTTTTTGACACAACAATCTTGAACTTACTCTATTTCAAAGAACACAAAGGTCATATTCGTTATATCCTTACAAAAACTATGAATGATCGGAATTTTCAATTTATCTAATACAACTGAATACAATTTGCATACACCATGTTATTTGTAATTGACTTCATGACTTCATTAATAAAATAATGAAATGAAAATAATTTTACACCCGACTGACAGCCTTCACGCTACAAATATGTAACTATAAACAATTGTTTTGTAATTTGTAACGTAATTCCAATTCACTGCTCTCAAGAAGCATCTCTTAAAATTTTGATGAATTCTACGACACTAACTTTGACTCCGGATTGTTTCACTGAAATTCTCAATTTTTGACTAGGATTTCTTATATTTTTATTATGATTAAATCTAATGCAAATCCATAGATAATAGACCGTGCTCCTACTAGACCAGATTTGTCACAAATATCGATCAATTCATGTTGATATGTGCCCACCAGTGATATACATAATAAAGCTTAATAAGCTAGTTGTCTTTTATTGAACGGCTATTGCGGTGGATAGTTTCCTTATATAACCATTTCGCAAAGTTAATGTGGAAAACTACTTCCAATCCAACAAAATCGGCTAGAGGTTTATTAATCCATAGTAAATTAAAGAAAACTTTGTAAGAGTTTTTCCATTTAAATGTTTCAAGAGTTTGGAAAACTGGCTTCCAATCACATGTGGAAACTAGATCAGTAGAGAAGAATGGAGGATTAATGTAACTGAGTGGTATAGTTGTAAATAAAGCTGGTTTGTCAAAGATGAGGTAAATGACGAAATGGTGTAAAAATTTAAATATTTTCATTCAAATAAAATATGATAAGGTGTGAAAAACTGGTCACAGTAATTAATGGTTGGTTTTATGTCTGCAAGTCGTGTTGGAATTAGGTTTGTTGTGATAGAGAATAAAAACAGCTGAGAAATTCTTTTTCTGATGTAGAATTTTAAAAATTGGGGCATCGTGATATTGCCCTAACGGGAGCAAGTTGAGACACCATAAGATACCTTTCACGATTTGCACGAACATCTGATCATCTTGAGGTAGTTATTTTCGATTATAACTGGTTATCGACATCTTCATTTCGTTAAGTTAATTCACCGTTGTTTGACCTGATTTTGAAACTTCTTCATTTTGACTGAAATTTGAACATTTTCTGAAGGAATTATTCTTAACTAACTTGAGCTAGATACCAGAATAATTGAATCTTCATGGTTAAAATGTGTACGCTCCCTCACTCAAAGCAACTTAATGTTCCGGCAAAACAAATATTTGTCACCTTCCACCTGGAACGGCTCGCAGTTCTTTGAAATTTTATGGAACAAGTCGTTAGTTTGATTCGTCAGGCGGAACATATATCGAACTCCAGCATCGTGTTCATCTATCCGCAATTACATGTTACAGTTCGTCAGTGTGTAGCTTCAATAGTTTCCAATTTGCATAGTGAACTTGTTCTGTTGCCATGAACTTACTGCCACCACATTCGTTGGAGAACGATCACCTTTTAGCCTTCACGTGCCTTCTTCTTTGGTCAAGCTCAGGGCAAAGCCATGTATGGCTGTAAATACCATCTTCAATATCGCTGATGTTCAGCAAATTCAATAATTATCACTCTAAGAAACACTTCATTGATGCATATCTGTTAGGTGATAGGTGGTAATAGGTATTCTAGAGGAATTGAAGACCAGTTATCACTCTATTAACAAAGAATATTTAAATGACTAAATCAACAAAGAGGCTTGCTATAAATTTCATTTTAAAAATTTCAAACATTCCACATGAAGAATGTCCTCTAAGACTCTATTCCTTGAAATCCTTACATACAATATGAAGAAAAGTTTGCTGATAATTTGCTGTTAATAACATTTTGAAAATTTCTCCAGGTCTTTTCATATTCAAATCACCTACAAACCTCCAGATTAACGTGATAATTAACAAGCAGATAAAAATTATCATACAAAATCACTTTCAGTTTTTATTAATCTTACGAATTTCTTAACTTTCTCAACGTCCATTCACCCGCTCCATTCATCACAAGATCATTTTAATTAAGTTTTATCAACAAATATGTTTATATGGTATCAAAATTTAAATTTCAATATTTGATTTAACTCTTTTATAAATTAAAACCAAGCAAGACGGTTTAAGTAATCACCTTAAAACGGATTGTTTAAATTTCTTTCAAACATCCTAAACCACTTACCACGGCAGAAGTCATATTGGGCGCCTTGTTTATCTCGGACAATAAGAAACGACTTCTCTCAGCGCTAGTTAGTACACAACTCTGATTTCACCTTTAATTAACTCTTTTATTTTTGCTATTACTCAAACAATCATTGGCACTTTAAAGCACTTAAAAACGTCCAAAACTAGTTACACAACACTAGTCGGATAAACGACTATATCCACTTCACGATACTCTCTAAATGGAAGATGTTACCTGAACGAAACCCCGTCTCGAACTAAGCTCTCACCTGGGCGAGTTCATACGTTTTATGTAAACTGCCAGACTGAAGTTCGAAACAATACTTCCATTGCAATTTTGAAGTTCGAAACTCATGGATTTTGACTTGTTTCTACCTCTTATTCGAAGACGAAAAAATGAGATTATCTTCATTAATGGTTAATTAATAACTTCAATAACTGATACTGTAATCTGAAAATTAGTTTTGAGAGTGAGAGACAATTAATCAGGAAGGAAGTCGACAAAATACTTTAAGAACGTGGCATAACTTCATCAGGTCGTCTTTAATAATTGAGACGTCTGCCTCGACTCGTGAAATTATCACAATTTCAATTTCTTCTGCAGTTTTACGCAAGTTTGGCATTTTAATATTTTCTTGTTTTTTAATTTTAATGCATTTATCTGATTTCAGAAATGAAATTACTCACTGTAAAAAGGTCTGATTGCGGTTGATGGTACGTACCTACATAGTTTTTGTACTCTTCCGCATAAAAGTGGTTATATAAAAGTCTCGCCGCTGGGTTTGATATCTCAGCGCCATTGCTGGTATTACCTTTTCCGATAAATCACAATATTCAATGCATGATTTCATAACAACATATACTTGGATTCACATCCATAGCCCTTTTATGGGAAGAGGTTTCAAACCGAATCTTTCATTGTGTCGAAATTTTATTAATAATTTTATTCCAGTTGACTTTGATGTAACAAGAAAGTTTCTTTATAAAAATGCATTTCCGGCATATGTAACTCCTTATGTAATAGAATTGTCCTTATATCCTTAAGCAAAGGATTATTCTTCAAAACCGTTTTTGTAGATAGAGATATTGTAACTCATTAGACTTAAGATTTTAATAGATTTTTTTTATCAGATTATCCTTGACTAACTACGTAATCTTTGGCAAAAACTCGAGGACATCCGATTTCTTGTATGAAATCTCTTAAAAATGAATTTTTCTTTTTATCGGATTTTGATCCAGCCATCAGCTTTTAATCTTCCGACTAAGAGTAATTATGACATCGCGTTAATCATTCCGTCAAATCACCTCAAACGCTACAACTTCCGAAAGCATATTGAAAGTGGAACATTAACTGATTTGGGATATTCGCAGAACTGTCGGATTTCCAGGAATCTGATGATTAATAAACCAGCTAAACTCTTCCTAAAATCTGAAAAATTTTATCCTCTTGCCAACTATTATCTCATACTAAATGAATACCATTCATGATAAAGAGATTTTTAAATTGGATTTGATTTGTAAACCAGTTCACATGATAGTGGGTTTTCATTAGTATAACGCCTTAATTATGAATGGATTTATTAATTAAACTAATTGCTAGAATCACTTAAAATGCATTCTTTACAAACAATAAGAGCAATAAACAACGAGACAGAATAACTAATGTCTTGCCTGTCTTATGTATTTTGTGATTCAATTTTATATGATAAAACAGAAAAAAATTCCATCTCCATTTACTGTTACTAACTTATAAGAGAAAGTGCAAATTTTCCTCCTTAAGGTAATCACGATAACACGATTAGGTACTTGAATTTTGAATTACCTGATTTGCGAGTACATCCAAAACAACTGACACTTGATTGACGTGATACTTCTTCCTTAAGGTTAGCACAATGAAAGTATCCAATATCAGTATTTTCAATGAGAATTTGTAAGAGGCACTTCAAGCCACTCCACCCTCTTATAAGACTTAGGAGATATTTGTTAGTGTCATGTACGAGGTTACAGTAGTTCAAGATTCGAGGTGTTTACCTTTATCTGTACTTAATAATAAAATTGAACCAAGGAAGTTGTTATTAGATAATTATAAATTTAAAACAAACGAAATTAATTGAAACTCTTCCAATTTCTTTGTACTTGCATGTTATGTGATCACGATGACCCCAAAAATAATTTTGATTTGATAGTGTAAATTATTTAACGCTTATGCCTGGATTTAGTAGCTTGAAGGTATAATATAATAGGAGATGCCATCACGTTATTGAAACAACTATCACAAGTCGGTTAATATATAAAACTAGTTTTTCTTTTATTATATGAATGCACATAATTTTTAAGAGATATTTCTGTAATTTTCTGTTATTATTTTGTGTTTATTCAAAGACATCATTTGAATTTTGTGATTATTTTGTGGTTACAAGAAACGATTTCTCACTTCATTGCAATGTGGTGTTGAGACATTGAGTGATATTAAGTGTGTCACTCATGTTATGTAATCGAGTTTATGATTTCTTGAACCGTTTGTCACCATAAAACACTTGGTACATGTCACCATTGAAAGTACCTACTGTGCTTCATGATAAAAGCAAGTCTTCCCAGTTCGTTGATTGTTTTATCCAGGTGGTTGTCAAATGTTACACTTAAGAAAGCCACAATCACTCAGGAACACTTTCATATAAGACAATCTCCTCCAACGCTTCTCTTCAACGATATATCTTAAAGCATGAACAAGTGCCGGAAGTTTTAAATCTACTTTAATTTTGAGTCTTGTAAGTGCAATCTATTTTTCACATTTCTGTGCAGTTGTTAACATTTGTAATGCAGATATTGAGCTTGTGATATAATATAAATTCGTAATGTTCCATGCAGAGTTTCCTGTGCTAAACTTTAATTTTAATTCATTCATTCATTTTACTTTAAGTCCTTTTGAAGAAGAACTTTCACTTTCCACTTTTACTTTAGGATGTCAATGTTCCTTAAAGGCGCGTTTCCAATGCCAGCATGGAGTGGAGTGTTTCCAATACCAAAGTGGATTGATTTCACATCCATCTGTCAAGCATAATTTTAGTTGTTTTTAGTTATCAAAATTATAATATTCTTTCCACATAAAATAGCCATATTTGAATTGTTATCCTTTTAATACTTTAGAACTGAATTCCAGTTGTACTTAATTTTACTAAAAGCAATACAAAAATTCGTCGCATATTTCAAATGACCTCGTCGCCGCCACCAGTTGGAATCGTTCCGAAATAAAAATTTTTGCGTCCCCAGAATGGAAATAGAAATACATCCTATCCGTGCACAGATTGCACGACAGGCACATATGGCGGAGTACGTGGTTGCGAAACGAGTGGAACATGTAAACCAAAACATATCACTCCTAATCCCGCATTGGAAACGACTCTTAAAGGTTTTCTTTCTAAAGTTGACAGTTCAGTCATTTCCCAATATATATTTAGAGTACTAGGAACTTGATTAGTCACATCTTACAACAAATTACTTCTTCTTCAGATTCGTGTTGTTATTAGTTAATTAAACTAAATTAATCTTGAAAATGTCCCACAAATACAAGTTCTAGTTAAACACAAATTAGTTCTCTAAACGCAAACATTGAAAGTGTATTCTACTTTCGATTTCTTTTAAAAATCTTGGTCACGGGCTTTTTATGGAAATTCAAGGCGTTTATTATAGAATCAAAATTGAAATCAACATTCCCTCTTCTTAAAGACACTTAGATGTACATAGATATAGAAATAAATGATATCATTAAGGAGTTTAACTCGATTCATAAATCAATGCAATTTGAAAATTATTTTTCTTATTGTGGTTTGATTAATTGATTCTGTATCAACTAATTCAAAGTGCAGGTAATGTCATCAACTTATTGAATTTTATAACATTGATCGTCATCAAAGTAAAAGTCACATAGATAAATGTTCGCATTGTGGACTTGAATTGAATAAACTCTTTTCGGAAAAAATACAGGTACACCATTAACCTTGCGAATTAGAAGCTAAAAAAACGGAAGTAAGTAATACAAGTGCACCTAAAATCGGTAATGGCCACAGTGAAACGAGGAATTTCATGAATTTAAATGAGCTAAACTTACTGTTACTTTGGTTACTCGAATCAAGACAATTTCTAAATAACTAGAAAATAAATTTTAATTAGATTTGTTCGACCTTGCCATCAAAAACACAGTTACAAACAAAGCTACTGATGCGAGAAATTTTCAAGACTGGCTGCATTGAGATTGTGGGGCACAGAATAGAGTGGTTCCCTCAAATGCCAGCAAACCACATGGAGAACCGAGAATGGGATTGAAGAAGGATTGAACTCGTCGACGGGTTTGGTATTTCCTTCCAGAGTCAGTGACCCATCTCCAGACAATAGACACCCCGAAGTTCAGATCAATTCAAATTCCTAGAAGTGAGACTCATAAATCCTTATGTGTATCATTCACATAATTCAGAGAACACCAAAGGCAATGATCGACATTGGAGTCTTTGTCCTGCTCCCTTTTATTCACCCGAAGGAATTTCGAGAGTTCTGAGAATGAATACCTTCTGTGAAATTCATCACCAGAATTGTGAAATTGCCCTTAATATGGTGTTTAACCCAATCCAATCGAAACTTTTGATCTTGAAACTTATCAAGCACAGTCCTCATGATACACGTCGTTCCTTTGAGTAGCAAACTGGTTCACGAAGTGTTATGGGGATAGCTCCAAATCTATTAACCCATTCTTCCAGTTCCGCTGTAACAAGTGTTAAGTAATAATAAATTATTTATGGTCAAAAAATGTGATAATAACACCAAAGAAACCGCAAGAAACAATAAAATCAGGTATTTAAACTACGTCTAGATGATTTAAGCGTTCAAAATCATGATATGGCATTTCTGGTGCTTTTGTTTGGTTCAAACCTAAGTAAAGATTAACCGAAAAATGACAGACAATTTGAAGAAATATTTCAATTTGATACGAGATCTTCAATTCTCATTGTGCGGTTTTGAGTCTCTTGAATATATGTTTCAAGTTATTTGCCAAAATTATGCAAGACTTGGCACTCAGCCGTGATATTTGAATTTAACTGCTGTGAGGAGGTCCATTACAAGATGCAGCACTCGAAACTGTTGTAAAATTAATATAAGGAAGTTAAAGAAACTTACTAATTTTGCTGTTTTGTGTCAACATTTGACCGCATCTGAAGCAATTCGACTTACCCACGACGCAGAAAAGGTCAAAGAAATTCTTCATTGGTTTTGTTTTATTGAAAATTACATTAAATTTATCCATACTTTGAAGCGTTCATTATTTGCGAAACGTTTGCAAGGATGATCTAAAGAGAAACTATATTTAATTTAAGATTTTATGCCAAATCAAAGATGGTCAATGGACAAAATTCGAGGACAACTTACTATTTTCAACAAGAATAGTGTGTATCACATACTAACTTTGGACTATAGACTAACCAAACAATTTAATAAAAAATATTTGTTCAAATTTTTCATATGAATTCCAATAATTAAAAAGTCGCATCAATTTATTTATAATTTCTTAATAATTTCTTACAATTTTCATTACATCTACGAAAGGTTACAAGATTTATTTTTGTTTTTTTGCTTTTTGGTTATTTGTTCACAATTTTGTCTTAATACGTTCCTCGATTACATCACGATACTAGTTCAAATATACATTATATGCGATTTAGATATGTGAGATTTATCGTTTAATACCTGCTTATGCACATAAAAAACATGAAAATTAACAAAAATTATGATTAATAAAAAAAATTCAAAACATATTCATTAACATAACAAAAATTATGTTGAGTAACATAACATAAACATTAACATAACATTGTGGAACATTGATAAGCGAATGCAATTGCAGCGAATAATAAATCACAGCTTTAAACCATTCGAACAGTTAAGAGTTAAGCAAATCAAAAATGTTAAAAATTGGTAATCGATTCAAACAGAAGCTGTTATGATGAATGTTAATTAACATTTTCTGTTGAAAATATTTTTCAAATTTTATATACAAATTTTTCTTGTTTTCCTGCTTTTTTCACATTGTTCTAAGTACTATTACTAACTTTTTTTGCTTTCAATTAATTATACGTCATAAATACATGTGTTAAAAGTTGAAAATTCTCTTAGCGCCAGTAGAATTTCAAGTTTCAAATTTTCTTTTCTTATACATATATGTAAAATTCCTTCACTAAAAATTTGAAATTGTTCATTTTTAAAAATTCCTCGCATCTCAATTGGATTGTGTTAGTGTTACATCATGTAACACAGAATTTCTAATGATTTGATCATTAAAAATTATTGTATAATATTATATAGGACAAATTATGTACAAACGCCAGTCTGGTCGACAATGTTTGGCTTGTATATAACATCGTTCGATGAGAAAACCGTATTGGCTTGTTGGGCCTTTCCGTCAGCGATTTGGCCGCGTATATGGATCATAACGTCTGGATCTGGCTTTATATTATCTCTTTGGATCAAGCAGTAATTTGGTGAATTGTAGGTGACTAGAGATTGTGAGATGTGCGGCTGGAAGTATGCTGCTGGAGAGGCTCCATGAGTTATCTACAAAGAAAAGTACTGAGCTAAACTCTTCACGAATTTGGAAATGAATGATTTGATAAGACAGCTTACCTGTTGACTTGTTACTGATCCGTTGTGACTGGCAAAGACAGGTGGTTCTGAATGATGTGTTGTTGGGGGGCTAATGATAGTTTGATCATGTATGACTATTTTGTCTTTCCTATCTTGGTTGACTTGGTCATTGATATTGTTATTTGGTATTCCACCCATCCTTTCCTGATGTCAATACTAGAAAATGAGAGAAAAATGGAATATGAGATTATAAAATTCTTTTATTGATTGGGTATAATATTCAATGTTACTCAATACCCCGTAAAGTAGCTTCTGGTAAGGACTTGGACTACATACTATAAGGTTTACCTCTAAATGGCTCTTAGCATGTAATGACCATTCGTCTCTCGTCGAAAACATTCGCCCGCACAGTTCACAGGTCCAGGATAATTGCTGCTGCTGATGATGATGCGGTATTACTAGACCTGGAATTGCTGTGCTTGTTTGGGGATGTTGGGTTTGTGGCGATACACCCAAATTGTGAGAGGGAGTTTGTTGCTGCTGTTGCTGTTGTTGCTGTTGCAAACTTTGTTGATCTATCGTATGTTTAATGTCTTCAGTCTCTGGTTCTTTCTTCTTTATGAGATTATTCAAGCGTTTCCCTAGTGGAGCGATGTTTGTCGGTGTGACATGTTTGAATTTGTTCATGTGTATTACTAGTTTGTCTCGTCTCGCAAATGCTTTATTACAAACCTAAAAGAAATATCTCAGTTATTTATTGTATGAGAATTTATTTCTTCTTTACTAACCTCACAAATGTAGGGCTTCTCTCCAGTGTGGATTCGCATATGTATTGTGAGCTTGTCTTTTCTTGCAAGACCTTTACCACACACTGAACACTCAAAAGCTTTATGGGTTGCTGCAAGGATTTCAGACTTTAGAAAAATTTAGTATCAAGAGCTTCGCTCCGTATTTGAAATAGATTGAATGTAATCGTGAATAGCGATGATTTAGTATGACTTACTTTTTGAAGTGTTCACTTTCCTTGTGCCAGACGATGCTTGTTGAACTTGCTGCAATGCTTTCAATCTACTCGCCGGATGCATTGATCCTCCTTCGACGTATGGTTCTGTGAAAGGAATAAGATTGGGTTTCGGCACGTTATATGTTATATCCGGTGACCAACTGCCTAAACTTTGTAAAACCCTGACACCACCTTCAAATCCCATACCGACATCATCGGGAACTGTGAACGTACTATCAGCTCCACCAGAGCTAGATGAGGATATTTGAGGCACTTTTATAGTATGGGCATAGTGTTGGCTTGAGTTCACATTGGATGGAGAACTTTGTGTTTGTCCTGTTTGTTGTTGAGATTGTTGTTGTTGCTGTTGGTGTGATTGTTGCTGTTGCTGTTGTTGCTGTTGTTGCTGTTGTTGTTGCTGTTGTTGCTGTTGCTGTTGCTGTTGTTGTTGTTGTTGTTGTTGTTGTTGTTGTGAACTATTTGGGCCACTATTATTTGATTGATTATCATTTCGTTGCATTTGTTGTTGCTGTTTATATTGCATTGCAGCTTGTGCCATGTGTTGTTGTACAGCCATATGGGCTTCCAGGTATGCATTTTTTTGTGCTACCGTCATCTTGTCCATGTTTACAGTGCCGTCCTGCAACAAACGAGAAAAATTCGTGTACCAAATACGCGTGAAATGCTTGTAAACATTACAAACAACTTCAACTAGCTACAATCTAATGTTTCCCTTAACCAAAGCTAATTTCAATGCAGATCATATTGCATAATTAGGAAATTTTCCATGTATGACTCTTGAAAATACATATTTTAGCATAATTGAGGACTTTAAAAGGAGATACATCATCTGATATAAGTAGATAATCAATTCAGCCTAATTAAACTCTTCTTTAAATGTATGCAATCCTTACACCACTCTTTAACACCTCCTCAAAGCTATTATGATTTTTTTAGAAATATTTTTCATTTCACACTTAACAACGAATTACTCATTTGCAAAATTTGCATTGCAGAAGTGGTTTTAACGCTGAAATAGTGTTTAAAATGTACTTGAAATTTAGTTTTGAGAGTTTCACATGTTTAAGGAATCATTCAGAAAAATTAGCTGTTTGAATTTTGCTCTTTCATGGTAATTGGCGTTTTTTTTTAAATTAAATTAAAATTGAAATTTTGAATTAAATTAAAAAAACTGAGGAGTTCTGCTGTATACTCATTTCGCCGCAATCCTTGAAAATGGGTACTTCATTCACGCCGTACCTTCTGTATATAATATATGGTGTAACATCAGTACGATCATGATATTAAATGAATGTGAAAACTCTTTGGGACAAAAAGTTTATGACACCAAAAGTTCGAAAGAATTCATTGTAAAGACAGAGAAGTCAAATTTATGTTTGTTCAACCGAAGGATTTGTAGCTACTGCACGATTCCAAACATTCTGACAAATTAAGAAATTTTATATTCATTCCAAGCAATTTCTTGCGAACGAAAAATTTCAAGAAATCAAGAAAATACTAAAACATCAATAATTTAAACTCATTCTAAACACGACATCGCAATTATATTAAATCAAAACAGAACAATGTTTTGTGCCACATGCAGTTTTGTGCATTGCAGTGTTCAATAAATAAAGCGCAAGTTTATTTACCTCTGCAGTTGGTAAATTTGATCAGTTTAATAAGAAAACAAACTTTAAAAATTTCAATTGTTGCAGTTATAAAAAGGAAATGACGTAGTGGGTTATTCATAACCTCACAAATGGAGAATAATAATTTTTCCTTTGACAATATTCACAGGTATGATTCACAGTGAACCCCTTCCGGAATGTGATATTTTGTAAACTGCAATACATCGTGTAAATGAAGTTTATCATGAAGTTAATAAAGAACATTTTTTACAGCAAGAATCACTTGGAACATCCAATAAATAATGCAAACATTGTAACTCAAAACCAAAAATCCAATTAATCCTAGATTCACGTTTATGTCGATATTTCAGAGGATACTCATTAAAAAGCTGCAAAAGCAAAATTATAAAACAAACAATTAAAAGTTTTATCATTTAATTTTTTTTTATTTCCTGAAGTTTACATGTTTATACAGTCTAGTGATTTCAAATAAAGTTGCAAAATCAGCGACTGCAAATTTTCCACAATTTTTCTGTTTTCATGGCTTTTTTCGTTTAATTTGTACAACTTTCCACTATGCTATTTCAATCACGAACAAAAGGGTTTATGTGCAAGTCTGCATCGTATATGCACATCTAAATTGAATTATATTGTCAGAATAGAGGAAATCATTTCTTGAGTACACAAGGAACGTGTGTGCTTGCAATCAGAATAAAAAATAAAAAATTCAAACCAATAACAGCAGCTTCAAGATAGAGACACTCTCATAAAAGTCAAGTTACTATATCGATACGTTTAACTGAAAATCGTTGGTTTATTCTTCATTGCTTCAGCATTCCAATGCTTTATTATATTAACCCCATATTACTGCAGTCACATATCAATTCTTTCCGGCAACCGAACGTTTCGCTGACTTCAGCTTTGCACAACACACATGACGTGCAACTGAAGGATATAATACAATATAATATTATCAGTTCCACGTGAACAATGTGTTTGTCCAAATATCTGCAGGATTGTCTGCAAAACTTGACACTTAATATTATTCTCATAGTGTCTCAAACGAAATCCTTCTTAATTTAGCTTATTCGACTTTAGTGTATTTACGAGATTTCAGCAAGATATCGTTGAAAATATCTTATGATGTAAGAATATTTAATACATTTAGTATACATCAGTTTATATAAGATACAATCGCATTAATCAATGTTATTAATATATTGTAGAAGACAAGTATTTTTATTGATAGACTTGGAAAGATTATCTATACATCAAAAGATAATAAATTGAAAGGATTCTCTGGAAGTCTGGAAAATTTTTGAACATAAACAACATTCACAAATAAAAGCTCACAGTCGAATGGTGGTCGTATAAAACAAATGTTACTAACTTTAAACTTTATCCAGTATTATATGCATTAAAATTTCTATGAGTGAGTGTATCCAAGTAGCAAACGATGTTAAATATGGATTCACTCATTCCAATGTGATTTCATTTAAAACTTTTCCGTTTTAGTTGAATTTCGGTAAATTTATCTAAAGGTCATATGTTCTATAGCATAGTATTGGGGTAGAGAAACGGAATCAATAAATTTTGGTAAACTTTTGGAAATATAAAACTTTTTGGCTCGTCCTATGGAATGTTGTTTCCTAAGAGGAAATGAGTGTTTTTTGAATTTTCCTTTGAATTTATTGCCGACACTGAAACGATACTAAACACAATATAGAGGCCATTGATTTAGGATAAATAAATCATCGAATTAGTATCGAATGTCTGAGTTATACTGTAACGGCTCCGAACCAAAAGATGAAAATATTTTAATTGAAATTTCACTGAACAGACAATGAATGTGAGTTCTCTTGTTTCTGAAGATGTCACAAGACTAATTAGCAACTTATACGATATAGCACGTGGAAAAGGAATTTTCCTCTATATCAGATATGTCAAATATATTAGTAACATGATATACATCTTGTAATTAAAATGGAATGTGGCTGAGGAGACAAATTGAGCTAAATGCCAAAATCATTCGGTTATTAAACATATAATCATTCCTGGTAATTTCAAAACCTTAAAGATGTTATATTTCTTAAAGTTTTGATCTACATGCTATTAAATGATAAACTAATTGAACTTGAACAAACAACATTTTTTGTTGAGACAACAGTGCAATTTTGTTTATTATTAATTTGTATTTAATTTCAAAAAGGAAATATTTCATTGAGAATACATACATATAATTTTGTACTTTCACAAATCCCTAAGGCATTCTCCATTTTTATATCATCTAACTTTCTTAAACCGCTCGATCAATTTAAACAGTCTCTAACGAATAACCTTCATTCAAGTTATTTGATACAAGTCAGGATGATTCTCTGCTTGTAGAATCTACAAAAATATCCCGAAATTCGTTGAAATTGTTCTTTTACTTTACCAAGGTGTATAAAAATAATAACATAACACATACGTTCCTCCTAATCGTTAAGAAACGCGATTCACTGAGAAGGATATTGGAATCTGAAAGGAGGAATAAGGAAAAGAATATTTTTCGAATGGCAACAGGAGAAGGAATGTTATATTATACACCTTAAAACACATAGTTACAAACGTAGAATGTGAACTTTTATATATTATATCCATTCAATTTATTTCCTAGATGTCGTAAGTCCTATCATAAATTTAATCCAAACAACAGCGTATAACTCACAGTTATATTATAAATGTCAATTAAAGGCATAAAACGATTTTGGCAGACATTCAAATCATAAACAACGATATGTAGATTAATGGGCATAGTACAGAATGACGTTAATTAATTGTACTTAAACTAGTTTAATTAAATGATTAAGTGTTATCAGTTGGTTTGTAGTTTACCTTTAATATCGTTGAATTATATATGTAGTATTAAACACATAAACACCTATTCAACTTGGCGGAATTTTTAAGGAATCACAAAAATTTGGATTTCACTTTAACGTCAAATGAAACGAATTCAATTTAAATTTGTCAATTAGTCTCACATCAGATTATCTGTTAGTCATAACAAACTCCTGCCAAAATCCAATCATTGCACATATATATATCTTTTATGTTTTGTATTACACAAGGACTACTACTTCTGTTGAAGTGGTATACAACAAATCAATACAATTGAAAATTACGCGCAAAAACATTCTGAAACCGGCACTACAAACATGACTATATTAACTCACAAGGAAACACCTTAACATATTTCATTGTAATACGAGATTTTCTTTAAATCAAAAACACATAATAAAAATTATCTTTATCCAATGCAGAATTTCATACTTCCCAAAACAAACAGGACATACTGCCTCAAACACCAAAAAAGCTTAACTAAATCTGTCCCGACAATAATAATCGCCGATTATTGTGTGTACCCGTTTAAGGACGAAAAACCTTTTTCAGGGAATCTCCGTTGAACAATGAACACAAAACCTTCCGTGAAAGTTCCCGGGCTTACTACGCTCTCCCTCTCATTTGGCTCGTGCTTCCTTATTTTATACAACAACGTAACATTCAACGATTCAGTATGTTGTCGACATTGGCGTTTTTGTTCCCCCCATTTGATTTCTTTATACTTCCTATAACAAATACATATAAATATTTCACTCATACATTCATTTATTCACATTTATATCCTGAATGATATATACAGTTACAATTACAAGTGAATTCGCTTTTTGTTTCACTTGAAACTTTTTTACACTTTTTGCGTTATCCCTCTGACTCAGTATGTAATCGTGCAATTGTTACACCACATTCCCTGAGTGTCTTCAGTATTTCCCAAAATAAGAAAAAAACATATATATTTCTTGCGGGTATGAGTAAGTTAGTGTATACACATACACATGAGTTAAGTTAACATCACGTCACATACTCATGTCCTTAAAGCAGTGCTTCTTAAACGCTTTTCATTAGAATCAACGAACGAAAGTGTATCCTTGAGACTTTCATTCCGAGTAGAATTTTGATTTTGTTTTATGTGATATCACTTATTCGCAATGCATTTGAGTGGAGTCCTTTTTTTAATGCATTCATTTTTAAATGTTTTTTAAAAATTATTTTTAATGTTTTAACTTAAAAAACATTACAAATTAATTCAAAGGAAGTGTTCGCTTTTAGTATGTGAAGCATGACACTTACGTGTACAAATGTAACTCATCATGAAAGTTTCGAAAAGGGTTGGAACATTTTCGATTCCCTCAGGACGATTATCTGCATGCATGGGAGATATGTAATAAACAAGCGTGGTGTTTTCGTTTGTACATTTACAAATTAAAACTTTTTAACTTAAAGATGTGTTTAGGTATTATGAAGCAATAATATTCGCGTAACCCTCCTGCGTTATTAACAATATTACTACTCTAAATTTAGTAATATCGTTATAGTACGAAAGAAATTTTTCTGTTTTTTTAAATTTCTACCATATCTTCAACTTCTTCATTCAACAAATGAACTCAGGAAAATGTATTGAAATAAGTATAACTTTATTAACGTCAAATGGAAAACTTCAACTTTTTAAAGGGGTTTCATTCAGCTTTCCCAAGTTCAAATATACTATTTGTCTGGAGAGATTTCGTATTCTGACCCTTCAGAATTCAATGGCGCGACGTGTGCAATCAAATGACCCAATCCATGTTATGTCTTCCGGATTTGTATATCTATACCTATATCTTGTAAAAAGGGTAATCTCCAAATATTAAAGAAATGTGGAATATGAAATATACGTCACAGGATGAATTATACAAACTTTAAGTTTTGTCCTTTTGTTAGTAATTAGATACCAACGACTGAAAGTTTTGTCGTAAGGGATACTTTAATTAATTGTTTTGGGCATTTATCTCAATTAGGTATTTTCAACCACAAAGCAATGGGCGTACATATCATAGGCCTCTTAGTATCAAATGCATTTTGTAATGAAAAAATGTGTTAATACTATTATCAATAATCACATGGTTTCCATGTGAATTTAGGAAATTTTTCACTAATGAAGTTGACGTACTGGAAGTAAACTTCTGCAAATTAATATATAGGTATGACGAAAAATTTCTATGTAAATCTTTACGACCCAACATTTTACTGACTCCAAATTATGTGATAACTTTGTACATGTGTTGAAGAATTACAAATTACAAATGTGTAACTCAACGTTTTGGATGTAGCAAAGGAGGAATTCTTATTAAAATTTTTACTACAGTAAAAATCATTCAAGGAAATGTTTTGAGACATTCACGTAAAAAATAAGTAAAATAAAGTAAGTATACGAGCCAAACAAACTTTCAATAATATTCTTCTTTCCACCCCAAATATGGTAAAAGCAAGTTGTAGTAGATGCCTAACAACGCTTCGTTAAAACCACGACCAATTCCAGTTGAGATACAAATATGCCACCCCATACACGTAAATAACATACGAATATGTAGAAACAATTTAAACATGGCACAAACGGGCCAAATATCGATTAATTCAACCCCCCAATACCAATTTACGAATATTTATCCGTCATTCTCCCCGTCCCGTAGGATACGGGGAGCCACGCGGTTGTAGCATTGACAGAAACGAAAACAAATAAAAATTTTATTTATTCTTCTTTATGAGCTTTTTATTACTGACGGGGACGTTCGATGCTCAATGCTTACCACAGGGTTGTACAATGATTAAATTTAGAAGTCTATAAAGCAGAGGCCTATATTTAGACAGAATGTGGAGTCACTGGCTTGAAGGCATAGGTTTTACCGCAACCTAAAGGATATAAGGATTGTCTCCTATGCCTAGCCAGACGACGATGTGTTTACGGAACCAAGTGTCTTACAAACACGTCCGAAAACAACTGAATGAAGCACGTGATTCCATCTAGTGGAGAAGCGGGAAAACATTATTCTCTGCGGCGTTCTCCCTCATCATCCCTATGCCTAGTGTAGTTACAACAGAAACATACTCTAATTCCAGACTACATCTAAATCTCCCTTTTTCTGCGAAACTTTATTAAATTCCGTCAGTGAATTTTTGGGGTGCATTAATAATCACTTTCACTTTAGTCAAACACATGAATCGCACACATATACGAACAGTTCGCATTCGTCCTGAACGATTTTAAATTTGCTTTTATTAAATACATGTGTATCTCGATTTGAAAATTTAAAAAAAACATTTTTAAATATTTACCCCCCAACTCAACATTTTAAAAGGACGCATGCATGTTTGACATTCAAGATTCAATGCTGACACAAACACGTAACCGTATGTGATTTTTACTACTAAAACGTATGATTAGTCCTTATTGCGCACATTGGGGGTGGAAGGATTCAATACAACGACAAACTGAAAAAAACACTTCACATTTCCAGTTGAATTTATTAAGCGATATATGACAGTATTAGCGAATTTAGCGTGTGTAAAGATGTCAATATTAAAGTCAAACTTTTGTGTATATCCTTGCCAAGACTAGTGGAGAGTACGGAAAATGTGAAGTGTAATGGAGTTATGTGGATTCATCATACATGCTGGTATCCACATACATTGTTGCTTTTGTTTTTTGGTTTTTTTACTATGTCGCAAGACACGAAGTCCTTTTTGCCCATTTTTGTTTTATTCTATCGTTTATTTTGTTTGTCTGCACTCCGTTTTATTTATTTATTCAAATCAGATATGCATGAAAGTTACGAATTTAACACAACAGAGTTTCCCAAACAGTTCAGAAAGGAGAAAGTTTCAAGAGGATTTGCGATTTTTCATAATATTTACTACTATTTCGCTAATGATATAGTCATCAGGAAATAGGATTTCATTTCAGAAAACTTATTCATCGCTCATAATGATGAGTATTTTCTTTCAGATATTGTTAAACCCAAATATCCTGTAAAGCTCCTTAATTCCATGAAAATGTCACCTTCTCATTGAAATCGAAATAAATATACAATATGGAGGTTGATATCCTCGAAAATCTGCTTTATAAGAAGCTTATATTGTCTCATAAACATAAATCAACTTCAGTTGCTCAGGGAGGTCGACTAAGATCATTAAGTTTGAATTTTGGAAGAAGACTTTGTATCAAACTTAGCAAATAATTTAAACTAATCTTAATCGATCGAAGAATAATTATAACTACAAAACTATATTAGAATTTAAAAAAATGATATTCGCTCACCTGTGTTAATATTACCTGAAAATTGATAGTGGCTGTTACCGCTCGCATTGAATCTGCATAATTTCGTAATATTGTATCAGTTTGAACGCAGATATTTTTCCACTCAAATAATTGTTCCAATTTAATAATGCATCTTTCGCAAATTTTTTTAGGCAGAAAATCATCCTTAGAAATCTAGATATTTAGAAAATATTTAGTATGTGGAAGTGTGTTTGATAACTTTTATATAATTCAATTAACAACATTCATATTTGTATTTCTTACATTTGTTGGTAATAAAGATCTTATTTTGAATAGTAAATTCCTTTGTTCGGCTTCTTTATCAAACAAGTGGATTTTAGCAGGTCCGTTTTTAATGGAACAAAATCTGCAAAGGTCTGTAAATGTCGTAAAATTTAGGTCGTCGGTTTGTTGTTGTTCCGCTGTTGAATTTGTTAACATTCCTTCTGTCATTTTTATCATTTATTATACAATATTATTAGTATGAAATTTAATTTCGTACTATATTTGATATTTTATTTCATTATGTTATTGTTCAAAACACACCTAAAAGTCTCAGTTTTCTAAAGAAATTTTAGCAACTTACGGAATAACATAAATAATTAACATTCCAGCAGGTTTAACAACATTTTTGCTGTACAACATATGCTGCCTGTTATTCACCCTTGATGTGATATAATGGACTTGTGTATTTGCTGGAATGTGTGCTTAATAAACATACATTCATATGGAAATATCTGATAAATAGTAGTAAATTTACAATTACATCGTCTGGTCCACCGTTAAAGCTACGAATACACCCATGTTTAAGGGAAAAATCGATACAAAACTACTCTAATAGCCTCTTGTATTGAGTAAAAATTAATTTTTTCAAAATCTACTATTATTTTATAATCCATCAATGACAAAAACATTACAGTTATTTGGTAATACACAAATATTCAGCTTTACGTCACTTCCTGTTTTCGTTACATTTTCATTTACACATAATTCAACTTGTTTACAATTTTCCCAAAACATTCACTTGTCATTTATTAACAATAGTATCACGTAAGAATTTTCTTTCCAGTTTCTATACCCTTGGAAGTTAGAGTTAAATATTGAAATTAAGTGGCAATGATTTTATCATTAGAACGCTTAAAATTATCACTTCAAAGCTCTCAACCCCTACTAATAGGACACACCTCCTATTAGACTATGTTTGTCATATTTTCTTAATTGTATTTTACATCAAATGTTTCACTAAACCCACAAATTATCCGACTTCTGGAATCATAAAATTGACATGTCACACAATGAACTTAAGAAAATTATTAAGGGCATGCGCCAGTATTTCTGCCCTAAAACAACTTCACTTTTAATAAACACTATATTTAAATGTGAGTTAATACAATTAACATTCTAAAGTCATTTTCCTAACATAAACAGAAATCATTTCCGATACATTCAATCAAAACACCCATTACCTTAATATATTCACTTCACGAAATCGTTTGTATCTACACCCTTAGGACTGATTTGTCATAGAAGTTCAACGATGTTAACTTGTTGTGCTAATTATATTTGCGTCAACTAAAAAATGTATAGTTATTTATAAATGACCTATTTATTATCACCCCTTAAGAATTTTCATAATTGTTGATACCTTAAAACTATTCAATTTAAATCTGTATAAAATGAGTTCATGAGAAATGATTTAATTAATAAACTTCTGTAAGCTATACTGTATCTTCAAGAAAGGACATTTTGCCTTTGGAAATAAAAGAACCATATATAATTTCTTTGACTTTATTTTATGGTGTTTACAAATAATTACAAAGTAGTAAATACAGTAAATTTTAATATAACAGCCACGTCTTCTTTACACTCTAATATTTTAATCATTCTTCATAATATAAAACAAACTCCATAAACTAATTTGACAAAATTAAAAAAAAACCATAAAATATAGAAAATTTTTATGAAAAACTTCGCATATCTCCTCGTGTTACAGTATGGAGAAATTATCACTGTTTTTTCTGGCTACTCATAGCAAGTTTTTGTTTCTGCAATAGGCCAGACTCTGTAAAAAATAACTGAGTATTACTTACAAATCAAATTGTTGATTAATTTTAAAATCTTTTATATTTAGGTAATGATTAATTTAAAATATTTTAGAAACTTTTCAAGAACATACTCTGCATCTTTGTGCAGCTTGATAACTACTGCACCAATAGCTTGGACCATACGTGCAAGGATCGCTGCCTACAGCTGGACGACCTATTTGACGGCGACTTCGTTTCAAAGTTGCTGGAATATTAATTGAGGCTTTTGTATATGAAATACCCATATTTTGAATATTTGAAAGATCCCCCAGCTAAGCGATAGAAGTTTAGACGCAGCATTAATTACCTGTAGTATAACTACATTTCTTGTATTTGTTACATGTTTGAAATGGCAGTTAGGCGTATAAAGAGCAAGTAACCAATTACTTGTACATTATCAGATTGAAGCAGAAGGCTGAAGGATATAAATTATGAAGAGACGCCGTAGCTAATAGTTATGTTAAAAATGCGTTGTAGTTGTTTTTAACTTAAAGCATGAGCAATAATTGTAGAAAAATCCTTATACAAATGCAGCAGATAAAAAGATTTTGGTAAGAACCATGATAGTATATTTTTACTTACGTTGCTCTAGAGTTACATAAGACAATTCTGAATCTTCGTTGTCGAAACACATTCCAATTTCAGTACAAACTTTTGATAAATCCTTCTGATTCTTCAACATGTTGATCAAACTGTCCCCATAATATTTCATAAGTTCCGAGCACTAAAATGAAATGGCATATTATCATGAAAATTATGTATCATTCAATTCAAAAATTACTTTTTGGTAATATTTTGCAGGTACTACGTCACATGCTTTTTCTATGTAAACTTCGATTTCCTGATCAACCCCAACATCCTTAATAATGTCAGATAGTGCAACTGCTGTCCCATGGCAAATACCACATTCAACAACAGAATCTACAATTCGAACATTAACATATTACTTCATTTAGCACAAACGTAGATCAAATATAATTAGTACCAGTCATCTCGAAACTCAATGAAGCACACAAATTCAAACGCATGCAAATTTCCTTTGGTGGTACAGAACCAATCATGTTAATAATAAGTTCACCATATTTTTCAATAAAGTCAGTACACTGAGCACTGATAGTTTTGGGCATTACATGACATATTCGTTCAACGACATGTTTTACTTCGTCCTATAAAAATGAATTGTCGTAAGATTAATGTATTGCTAACGTAATGTATCACATACAGTTGTCTTCTTATTCTTCAATTCTTGTTCCAATTTAACCATCACAAATTCGCACAACACGCATGGAGGTGTATCTTTAATTGTTTCTGGTTCTACAATATCATCACCAACAGTATATCTTAAGCTTGGTGAAGGAGGTTGATAATGTGCTGGTACGGCAATAACTGATAGACTTAATGCTTCATCTATGTCAACTGGAAAACAAAGTCAGTCAAGTTTATGAATATATTCAAACTATTATAACAATTACGATCATCTACTTCAGTGCCACACCATCCAATTGATTGACAAATCGCATTCACAGGTACATTGTTGAGTATTTCGTCAACGATTTTGTCTCCAAGTTTTTCCATTGATTTTCTACAAATTTCTGCATTTTTACCGTACTTGCCACACATTTCCTGCATATCACGTATAACGTCCTCCTGAAACAATGTGTGCAATTAAGTAGTATAATTGAATTTATTTACTGAGGATATTCAAATGAAATTTTAACTCACCCTACTCTTTTTAGTTGCTTCATTAACCCCTTTCTTTACAATTTCATGACACATTCCGCAGAAAGGAGGTGGTGGTGGTGGTGGAAAATCGTGAGGGAAACTAACGTAGAAAGTATCTGAAATAATAAATATATTTTTAAAATTTACTAACCACTGTATTAAATTTAATCAATACCATAATGCTTTTCTATATGAGAGTCACATAAATGAAGATTTGCGCAAATATCCTTTGGATTCAGTCCTTTCTTAATATAAGCAACCAGTTCCTGCTCGTGTTTCTGAATGTAGTTTTTGCACTTATTCTTCAAGGCTCTTCCCACATTGTCACATGCATGCTTTAGAGCGTAAATGATTTGTTCCTAAAATATCAACATCGTATTGTAGCTTATAAAATAATCAATTTTTGAATGTTTAATACATCAGATTGTTTGTTGATAATACTATATTCAACTCTTCTAACAAATTTCTCACACAGAGCACACTTTTTCGGTCTTGGCTTGTTGATAGGTCGCCCATTAACAGTGAAGTCGAAAATCTCGTTAGTCACTGCAAATGAAGAATAATTGAATAAATTACTTCGTTAGAATAACTCAAATATATTACTTATATCGTCATCATCGTTGCTTTCAAAAAGTAATGTAAAATCTTCGTTATCATTATCTACTTTTTCACTACATAATTTGAGATAACTGCATATCTGTTGTGGTGTGAAATCCGTAATCAACATTTGGACCAATTCATTAGAATATGTTTCAACAAAATCAGTACATTCCATTAAAAGTTTTTTCGGCAAATGCAAGCATAAACGGTCAAGTGCGTGTTTGATATTTTCCTATAACAAATAACATTAGTTTCATACTTGAGAAACAATATTAAAACTTACTTTCGTTTTGTTTTCAAGGATCATATCTCTAGCTTCTTTAACAGCGAACAAACATAGTGGACATGTTGGTTTATCACCTTCAGTTGCTTCTGTGTTGATTGTAACGTGGATTTCTTTTGGCGAAAACACTTCCATGTCTTCAATATATTCTGGGCACATTTTCAGCATCGGGCAGACTTGTCTCGGATCAATGCTTTGAACTAACAATGCAATGACGGCATCACCATACATCTCAACGAAGTCATCGCATTCACCTCGTATTGTTTTTGGGAGTTTATTACATGTTGATTCAACTACTTTCTTGATTTCATCCTAAAATAATTAAAACATCATTATAAAATCACTCTAACGATTAGATTCAATCAATATCTTACAGCGTTTTGTTGTGATGACAGCGCTTCTTGGACGAAATGCAAAAAGTATTCACAAAGAGTACATAATTGTCCATTTTCAACAAGCAAACCAGGTAGTGGTGCTCCCATTAATTTGTCAATTGGTAATTGGGCTGCCAGAACTTCCTCGTGTGAAAGTTTTGGTTCACCTGCACCAAGTTTTATTTCAGGTTTAATTAGTTCCAGATTAATATTGGCTTCTTGCGATTCAAAAACAGGAAGTAGCGGTGCAATAGGTGGTATTACAGCATCTTGAAGATTCTTTTGACAAATTCCAATCATGAAGCACGCTCCATCATCCAAGCCACCAATTAATGCTGTGTAAATTTGATGATAGTACTGATCAACGATACTCAAGCACTCATCTTTGAATCCACCAGTTTGTTTGCATAATCCTTCCAACACTAGTTTGAATTCCGATTCGGTTGTATTAGCAACTAATACTTCTTTCAAATGCTTCATCAACTGTTCACACAATTCACATGGAATATCATCTCGAACTGGAACAAATCCAACGTCAGATCTCGGTAAAACTTCTACATCATCTCCTTCATGTCGATGATATCGATTCGCACAAACACCCGACATATGACAAATACTGTCTGCATCCATTGTCGTTCTAAGTGTCTTATATATGTCCCCGAAATGTGTCAAAACAATGCTACTGCAAGCATCAGAGAACGATGATAGCCCTCTGCATGCATACAACATATCTTCCAGAACATCATCTTCATTCTTTGATTTGAATTTATTAGCAATTATATTTGCAATATTGTAACAACCCGAACAAGTGAATGTTTTCGTTTCTTTTGGTTCAATAAGCACACCACTTGGGTTGACAACATCGTATTTGACCATGTCTTTTTCGGCCTTGTGTTTCGCTAACATCTTATCAATACGAGGACTGTTACATAAACCAGCAACCGAACAAACCACCTAATGAGGGAAATAAATTTCATTAAATTTTTCAATCAACATAATCTAGACATGTTTTACATTTGGATTCATTTGAGAAGCAAGCGATTCAACCAATTCCGGGATAAATTCATCAGAAAGTTTGATACACTCCTTAACGATTGGTTTTAGCACAATCAGTCGGCATGAACCTTCAAAGACCGCCTTTATATCTTCTTGTGTTTCATTGCTTTCAAGCTGGTCTCTGGCTTGTTTAACCATCTTCAGGCAAATATCACAAACCGAATCGTGATCCTCGGGATATGTATGTTTCTCCCATATTGTTTGGATGCAATGACGGACAGCACCACAATTTGCAGCATTTCTGAAAAATTAAATAGTTATTTACATTTTATTTTAACTTAACTTTTTTATTATCTTTAACTAAACTGTAATAAAACATTGTGCAGTGACTCATTCACTGACTGCTACAATATACAACATTGTCTCTTCTACATACTACAATTATCTTATCGTTGTCCAGCAAAACTAAACTGCAAATGTTATTTAAATCAATACACAATTTCGCATCATGAATGTTAATTCGACAACAGCGATAAGAGTATATTTTTTGCAGTAAACATTAACTATATACAATGCAAATATTTAGTGTAAAATTATTGAATAATGACGAATATCACAATTTTATTTATAGGCACATGTGTCCAATGTTCCAGTAGATTATTCATTTTTCGCATTTTAAATCACATCACACTCATTGGGGAATCCCCGGAATATATTATACTTTGTAAATTCGTTTTCGGTGCCTTACAAGAAAATTCTTCAAGGCATACATATTATCCGGACGTTTACACGATTTTGAGTGAAAAATTATTCTCAGCTCGTAGAAATTGCATATTGAATTAAATCATGAAGCTGATTAAATACTGTTAGTGAGTGATAGCTTGTTACAAAAGATTCTGATGTTACTATACGTGTAACGCAGGGGTCTATCGAAATTTAAAAGTCATCTATAAACTGATAAACGCTGTATAAAAAGGAATTGAAACAATAAACTCGTTGAACTATGTTTCTTCTACGATAGCAGATAATAAGATTATCTCTAATAATTCAAAATCAAATTATATGAAAATTTTTTAACGCAAATACTAATTGTTCATTTGTTCCAAATCAGAAGAATTGATATGAATATCTTATTGTTTTCGTGAGTTATCTCAAGATGGGAAATTTGCTATGCAAAATTGTTGAGTAGCACTTGACTTCATGTGACCTGGGTTTGATTTTTGGAACGTTTTTCAACGATTCTAAGGTGAATCTAGATGTAAGAAAGGAATGAATTCAAATTATCGTTATCATTAAGAGTGAACTCTTGAATCGAAATGTTTGTTTACATATGAGATGTTGATTGTTTCAAGTATGCACATCCTATCGTAGCTAAGATCTTCAACTTTCTGATAACTAGTGTGATTATTCCAAATGAATTCGTAGGTCATTAATTGCAGGGAAGTGAAACTTAGAGTTCAATTCATTACAATTTCATCAGAATTAGTTTTGAAGAATAGAATATAATTTCGTGTGATGTGCATTACCATGATGAGGGACGTGGTTTAAGAATATACCCTCATGCGGTCAACAGATTTTCCAATGAATTCAATTGATTCCGATTTGTTCTATGCTCGCACCCTGACGATTTGAAGAGTACAAATGTTCAAGAACACTTTACTCTCGATTAGAACCTGTGACTTAAAAGTTTGTCATCTTAAAGTGCATAAACAATACATATATCAATTCACAAACAAAAACCGGTCGGAAGATTTGTTTATCTGTTGGTGCCTCAAATACTAGGTTTTTCGCATTCAGTCAAGCCAGTTCCGAGAATAACTGCCAAAAATATGTTTATACTTTGCAACCCAGCACTAAACCAGTTTTAGGTGAAGAATTACATAATGCATCAATAGCACCACGTTTTTGTGACTCGTATATGCACTGACGAGCAAAAAAATTTTGATTGACATGTTGATCTTTTGTGCGGAAGCCATAGAGACTTCAACGAAAACAAACTAAAAGTAAAATTGGAATAATGTTCATGCATAATTTTAGTGATAATAATAATATCATTACTGAAAAATGATATCACCACTGGATAACTTCTTCTTTAGACATCAAATTTAGTATTTTAAAAAGTTTCAAATAATTGTTGCGTCCGTATGCTAAGCTCGACCATATTGAGTAAACAAAATTGAGTTGATTCCATTCGTGTTAGTAGTTTTGCTTCCAAACAAGGTGAATGTGAATGGTTTTCTTCGATTTTTTCTCATTAAATTCTATTACTAATTCCGATCGATTTTCGATTAGTTGGCAGGAAAATAAATAATCGTATGGGATTTTGTAAGTTGATTATAGAATTTTGGACTGTTGAAACAAAGAAATTCTAGTTGTATTAAATAAAATTCTCGAAATGGATTCTTATCACTGGCCACTTTGGAGCAGACCTTGTCCGGCGTTTATTCGCTGAGAGACACTCTGACGAGTTGTTATTCTCAACCAGAGAAATGCTTTTTGAGAGTCACCACAATTCCAGCTCAACAAATAGTCAGGTGTTAGTCACAGTCAGCAATAATTACAGTGATTTGCATCGAAAATATGTTCAAAATTTGATTTAGCTGACAATTCTTGAAACCTTACTCGTGTCATGAATATACGAGTGAACCAAATTCTCACTAAAGTTCAACAGGTTATCACGTATACTATTCGCAGAATATTTCTTTGTCTTTATCAGGAAACGGAGCTCGGTTCGTTGAAACTGAAACAATTTTCCTTGCAATTACTGCTACAGACTACATTCTACAAACAAAAACAAAAGAGACCTCAACAAAACAGCGCAATGTTTGTCATCATTTGTGATAGTCACAAGGCTTTCTTGTGTGACTGTTTCTCGTTTGTCAACTACATTTTCAGTTACTTACGTTAAGTTGGAACACCAATAACTTGGTCCCCATGTGCATTCTGAAGCTCCAAGTAGGTGCTGTTTTGATTTAGGAGTTGGTGAAGCGGACACCACCGCCAGACCTAAAAATAAAATCGAAAATCAAAAACATGAGCTAATCAAAAACACGACGACACAAAGAGAGCGAGGGCGATACAAAATATAATGCAAAAATTTAATTAGATAAACAAAACCTCTTCTGCGACGTTGTATTTGATTTATGGATGCTTCTCAGCCAAAAATAGTGACTGGAAACAAGTTCTGGAGACAATTATAATAGAAACACATACCTAAAACCAAGGCACTTATAGCTGCTATTAGCAACTTCATTTTCGAGTCGATAATATCACTTCAATTAACACTTATTTCCGTCCAACTTTGTTTGCGTTTCAATTAAAATACAGAAAATAAAATTATTTCACTTCTGGGATGGATTTATGCGATTTTCAAGAAAATTATTTTTATTCACCAACCAAACGTAATCGACGCTCAATGACAAATGACGACCGCGGTGAATGGCGCTCTTAAATTTGTTCCGTGAGTTTCTCGAAGCGCAGCAAAATGACACTTCAGGGCGCTGCATTATCGATGGTCGTCAGCTGATCTGTGGTTACTTGAGCGAAATCATAGATGACCCGTGTGTCGTTTCAAATTTGTTTTTAATTTTATATGAAAAATATCCATTAAATATCAACACTATTACTAATACGAAGGATAACAAATTTATTATGTCCTGCATTTTCATCAGATATTCACAAAATTTATGCAATTAACATGGTTTGTTCAAAAACACAAATTTAGAACTCATATTCGCCTTAATTATTGGGTTATTGAACAATATACAGTGTAACCACGTAAATTTCAAACCTCGATAAACGCAACTAGCTGTGGGCAAGCACAAAGAGTCTAACGAAATACAGTTGATACCAATATTTGTAAAATTTTATTTGATTTTAGCATTATTCTATTTATTACAGATGGAAAATAACAGAAGCTTAATAAATGAGTTTTAGAGAAAAGAAGTTTATCCAGTTTAGAAAAGAGGTTATGACGGAAATCCTACTTACAACATCATCTAGATGAACCTAAGATTTTCGGTTGCGTCCAGACATTTAATTACCTCCTTGACCTCGTTTGTATGGTTATTGATAAGAGAATGGATGTTTAACTTGAGTTACATGATAAAGATGGGATGAAGATCAGAGATCTTGGGCTGAATTGACAATCAGACAATCAGCCTACTTTTATTTCTTCTCCATTTGAAGGAAGCGATCTATGGAAAAATTTCGATCTACGCCAATGAATTTTCGGTAATTATTCATGAGCATTCAATGAAACACAACAGCAAAACGACGTCATGAATTGTTTCAGTGTTAATTTTCTATTGATCAACTTAAATAAAACGCTTGTGAGGAATGATTAATCAAAATTTGTTTACAAACAAGATCTCAAGCAATGCCGAGTTTTCGAACTGAACGTGATGTGTTTGTTTTTGAAATTTGCATTCGAATTCACCCGAATGCTTTTTGAGATGACCTTCAGCTACATTGGAGTGGAGGAATCTGTTTAGTTAATAAAGAAACGTTTCGGATAACTAGCAGACCACTAAATAGTTAATTTCTAATTTTACACGAAGCCACTCGTATGAGCTCATATACTTAGTTGGCGGAACTAGAGAAAGTTTACTTGAAACTGGCTACTTCATGCTGGTCTTAAAGTGGAACACGCTTTTAGTTGAAGTATTCGAAGCTACGTGATCAGATTGTGACTGTGAATTGAGATAATTAAGAATATATGATGATACTACCATCTGAGAATCTAGGGGTTTCAATAACTGAAACTTTGCTTTGATGAAAAGTGATAAGTGAACCATAAAAATTTTATCTGAAAACGAAGACAAACAGATAGTTTCTGGTGTTTTTTAATAGTACTTCTCAACGTTTTTTATTACTTCGTGTTCACTAGTGGTTGACTGTAGCGGAAAAGCTTAAAACAAAAACAAAAAAGCGAAAGTTAAAAAGTATTGAAACTAAAATTTATTTTTAAAGGTCAAACATGAAAATGAAGTTGGTTTGAACTAGTCGGGGCTTTTTACGTGGTTAAAGCATACATAGTGTACAAAATAAAAATATATACATGAAAATTCCTCATTCACTGATAAAAATTGTAAACAAATTCTTGAATGCTAAAAATTTCATTGTAAACATCAGTTGTGCATTGACTGGGTTGGGATATAGTGGTGATAAAAGTTGAGAAAAGTATTTGAAACAGTTCCAAGACTGACTGTGTTTGATTAGTTAAAAGTATCAAAGCTACATCTACTTGTATCAAAGAAGTAAAATGAATTCGTGTTAAAAACTCAGTAATTATGGAACAACAAGAATTGCACGTAGGAAAGGTTTTGTCGTTTCAATCTGAAAGTGACAATAGAAGGTTGTTGCACTATGGATCAATTGGTGTGGATAGTGGATTCGAGAGTCAAGAGAGACGATCTACACTAACTGTTCTTCAAAAGTTTGGCTACGGTCTTGGTCATTTTTACAATGACTTGTGTGCATTTGTTTGGTATTGTTACACTCTATACTTTATGCAAAATGTGCTGTTAATGCCACCATCATGGGCAAGTGGTCTTATGCTATTGGGACAAGTGGGAGATGCTGTATCAACTGCTCTGGTTGGAATACTCGTCGATCATTACGGGACAAAGAGAAAATGGCACATGATCGGTGAATATATTTATAGAACCTTCTTGAAGTAGTCCTAACTAGTTTTCTCATTGTTTTTAGGGACTGGCCTCGCTCTAGCCAGTTTTCCGTTGTTATTCTCGCTGTGCCCGTGGTGCTCTACAACAATCTCATGGTGGGAGCCAGTATATTTTGGTACGATCATTCTGATTTTCCAATTCTCTTGGGCTTTAGTTCAAGTGACTCATCTCTCAATGATACCGGAATTGTCACAAACAAAACAAGATCAATCTGACTTGATTACAATCAGATATTCGCTGTCGGTTGTTGCTTCAATCATGGTTTATTTAGTCACATGGTACGTATTCCAAAAACCAGATCAGACTCGGATTAAACCAGGATCTGTACGCGCTTATCATTTTCGAGATATCTCATTGATGTTAACGTTTATGGGGATTATTTCAACAACAGTTTTCCAAATGAGTCTATCATCAACTAGAATTTCTTATCATTACTTATCATCAACAGACGATAACAGAAATAGAAATAGACACAGTTCAGCCTCAGACATTGATGAATGCGAGAAGAGCAATTTTGCTTGGTACAAAGTATTTCTAAAGTATCCACCATTGTATCAGAGTGCCCTCTTGTACACACTTTCAAGATGTTTCATGATTATTGGGCTGGTGTATCTGCCCATTTGGTTACATCAATACGCTAATCAAACTTTAACAGCGCAAAGGACACCTACAGTCGACGAACAGTTCAGAATGATTCCTTTAACATCGTTTATAGTATCAATTGCTGTAGCATTCATAATGAATCGTGCAAACAAAGCTTTCAACGATAAAATTTGGTACCTTTGTGGCTCAATCGTTGGACTCGTGTCTTGTATATGGCTTGCTTTAGGTGTCAGGACCAGTACACCAATCTACGTGTTGTTTCTCACCGTTACAGCTCTTGGTAACATAATTGTGTTTACTTGGGAAAACATACCTTACTTTCTTCATGTTTTAGGAGCCAGCAGTTCCATGACTTTGATCAGCAGCTTATGCATTGCCACCAATTTAATAGAGAATAGCTCGTCACAAGGAGGATTTCTATATTCCATTATTACGTTTTCTGATAAGTTGACTACTGGAATTGTTCTGCTTATAATAGAAGCTTCGTAAGTACTCTCATTGTCTTAAATAAGAACTATTACTAACGTCCTGATTTATTTCCAGAAAATGCAGCGAGCAGACCCAATGTCCATCCTTTTATCGAGACGTTCTAGCGTATACTTGTGGTACATCCGCTGTATTGGGAATTATAATTATATTTCTCTTGATGATTTATAAACATCGATATAGTTTAGGCATTAATTATAATAGAACATCATCCTGCTATGTTATAAGCTAAACACTTATTGTACTGAATAATGTAAGGTTTTCATTTACGCTTTTAATTATAAATTGCATGTATTATATATTAAATTCGGTTGATTTTTCTATTGATGTATATCTTTCATTGGTATCACAATCGGTCGAAAATCTGAGAATCATGTTCAAGGCACTGGTGAAGAGTTCATTGTGGAGATTCATCTCTTCAAATACTTGGAAATATTAAGCATAACTTCAAATATTTAGCAAAACTCGAATTAATATATTATGTAATTAGTGATAAAATATCTAAGGAAACCAGCACAGATTTTGCATATGGTCACACTATATTACAGCACATCCAAGTGATTTTTGTCCATGATAGAAGCTCATGTTTGTATGAACTACATGGTTTGAGTCTTAGTTAAAAGAGAGAAAACCGCTCAAATGTGTTAAAATGTAAACTTTTAATTTTGGAATTGAGCGATTGTCTATGATTGAGCGAACGGAGCGAACCAAAATCATTAATTATTCATCGTCAATTAAGAATTGATTGTCTTCAAAAGGTAGTTAATAAAAATTGTTATATTAAATGGATATCTTTTGTAAAACATTTGCAATGCTTTCTGGTTGCAGAACGTGAAGGATGTTGGCGGGTTTATCACATTTAAATTAAATTATTAACTTAAATTGATCCCTAATCTTTTTGTAAAACATATACAGTAATACCCCGAACATACCCGATAGGTGGGACTGAGTGATAGCCGCGTAACTCAAAATCTCGTAAGTCTGGGTATAAAAATGCAATAACAAATACGCACTCCATAGATAAGAAACTGATACATAACACAAAAGAAGTTCTATCTATGTGTTGATTTGACACAACAAGTCCGAGCATTTACATTAACTGAACAATCGTGTGGGGGCAACAAGTCTGTGATCGATAATCGAGAGTTGTGTGACGCTCAAACAGAAGATGAATTGACGAGATTTGAAAATCGCGTAACTCCGGGTTCGCGTAAGTCGAGGTATTTGCACACAAGCTTTAACAAGATTTTTCCAACAGGAAAACGTAAATAAAAACGGCAGATATTCGTTTACTTATAAATATCCCTATATTTCAATCGTTATGTACATATTTAATATATACAATAATTTTAAAGCTACCGCAACATCCACTTATTCTATAGATATAAACAAGTTTATCTGCTATGTGTCATTGCATCTGTTCCCTGCACAAGAAACGCATATAATTTGGTAGAACAGAATTGTGGCGTTCTTCTTCCAATAGAAAAAATCAGTCTCACTATGAGGCTACATGTATATAACTAGATAACCAACAATTTCTTCATAGTGCAATACGCTCTAATTAACTTAAAGCAAGATTTAAATAATTAAATTCAATTGGTACATTTAAAACTAGTCCCTAGGAATGATTCGCACTTTAAGACCGTTCTTTGGCCGTAGAATGAGTTCTCCTAGTAAAGTTAAGTCCTCTCTCCTGTCAACTGCCTCGATTCTATATTTCCTTAAGACTCTGGATAAGACAGTTTTTTCCTCTAGAATAGCAAACTTTTGTCCGATACAGTTACGAGGACCTGCACTAAATGGAATGTATGCGAACGGATGCCGTCCGTAACAGTTTTCTGGCAAGAAGTTATCTGGATTGAATTGCTCTGGTTTGGGGAAGATTTTCGGATTCCGATGCAGAACGTATGTCATGATGATTGCTGTACTACCAGCTGGTATTGTGAAATTTGCTGCAAATATAATATAAGTCAGCTGCAAATATATTTAACTCATAAACCTACATATTTTGACGTCTTCGTCAATTGATCTAGCCATCATAGGGACACTAGGATACAAACGCAGAGCGTCCTTGATGCAGCATTCCAAGTACTTCATGTCCAAAAGGTTCTTCATTGTTGCTGGACTGTCTCTGTCATCTCCGAAAATTTCATCGAGTTCTTGGTGTACACGTTCTTGAAGTTCAGGACTCGATCCGAGTAGGAAAAGTGTCCATGAAATTGCTGCTGATGTTGTGTCATGACCCTATCAAGAGAACACTTCATGATGAACAAAACTTCAAATCAATGTTAGTAGTTACCTCAAACATGAATGTATCAACTTCTTCTCTAATGTCATCGTTGGTGAGCACAGTACCATCCTTTGATGCTTCAATAAGGAGATCCAAGAAAGCTAGACGTTTCTTCTTCCCAAAATCAATATCATCAGTGACTGCTTGCACTGATGAGGGACTCGTGTAATCATTATTATTTTTCCAATCCATAGTGTTGTTATTATTGTTATTGTTATTGTTGTTATTATTATTGTTATTGGCATTCTTCATGCGTTGGATCTCTTCCTTTCTTTCTCGGATAACTTTGTTTGAAAAACCATGCAAGATTTTAATGTAATTTTGATGGATTTTGTAATTTTCCGTAAAACGGAAAAGGAAATCATATTGCAGCCATAGTTTAGATTGACGATTTTGAATGATTTCACCAATCCTGAAAATGCAATTTTATTAATATTAATTTAATATATCTGTAAAACATCCTTATGTGACGTGATGTGTTTAACGTTGACAATTCATTGATATTGGTCATATACGAGTAATGCTCAAATTGTAGGAAACAAAAGGCTTAACATGTCTTTCCAAAACGACGAACATATCGTTATCTCGCAAACGCCAACATACACTGAATTTCTTCGAAAAGGAAAAACTTTCACATTGGAAAAATCCAAAGGACGAACAAAATTTTTCCCTATGCTTTTTTATTTCAATAGAAAATTGATGATCGCTCAATTATTATGGGCTAGTGGCGGTAGTCAGCCGTTCGTGTGAAAAAACATCAAATGGGTGGAAGTCTATTTTCTGCCAGAGTTGATCTTTGACACTTGATGTCAAAGTTTCTGTTGATATTTCACATTTATGACATTGAAGACGATGAAAGTGTAGTATCCCTCTCATGAATACCATTCACTTGGTCTACATGTCAATCTAAAACGAAGGAAGTGTGACAACCAGCCTATAGTAGGTATATCCAAACTCCACCATCGCATCGTCTCAATAACCTCTCGCCGTAACGAGAAATTTCTTATTTATACGAATGACTGCTTCCGGTTGATGTTAGTTAATAGAAAAAAAACGTCTTTCAGAAAAGGGTGGATGCCTAATGTTCCGTCAAATTGGCTGAATGTTAAGGGTTGCGTAAATGGTATTCATTTCTCATACATTTATATATATATACAATACATTTCTCATTGGGGTTGATAATCGACCGTAAGTGTTGCGTGGAATATTTTGAAGCCATGGCTTTTGCCTATTCAAAATTTTCAGATGAATTCATTTGAATTTGATGGTGGACCATTTGAAATCAGTGACTTCTTTTATCACAGAAAATTGAAAAAAAGCCTCCGAAGATGATAAGCTTTCTTGTGAGCCTACTTAAACCGGCTGAGGATACAAATATGGATATTCAATAACGACCATGACATTGTCACAAGCATGAGAAAAGGTTGATAGTGATAGGAAGCCGACTAAGTGTCTCTTGTATCTTATAACTTATTCACAAAATCAACGTCTGAGATATGGTAAATTTAACAAATTCTCTGATTGTTTCAATAATTTCTTTTCACCTTCTACGAGTCCGATATGACATTGAAAACGTGTTTTTGTTTTTGATTGAATTTTGTAAAATGGTTTCAATACCCTCTCGGGATCAAACCCGATTATTTTGTCTGACAAAAACTCGGTAATCATATACCGAAAGCAAGATGTTAAAAATGCATTGAACAACTGCATTCGGTTGTAGTTATACTATTTTTTGTTTGAAGTAGTTACGGTACTTGACATAAACATGTAATTATGATGCATTTTTTGCTGCATCCAGGAAGCATTTATTCTTGGACAGTCGTAAAAAAATTTCAAACTTAAAGTTAATTAAGTACTTTCTTTGTGAACAGTATACATGAAATGTTCAACTTCCTCATCAACATTTTAAAGGATAAAAGATTGCATATCCTCGCAGAAGGTAAAAACACTAAAATGCGAGTATGTGACTTAATTATTTCATGAAGGTATCCCATAAACCCACCCTTGTGCCTCCATAATTGGCATAATGACATGCTTCTGCTGCCGGTCAGATTGAGGTGTAAATTGTATGAAATTTAAGGTATTCCTATTGCAATTGAACGTGACATTGAATTACTCCGGTTAACAACTTGTAAATTACATAAAAATTTCTACCAATGCTAGATGCAATTGCGTGTACTTGTTGTACACAATTTGCAACATGATCGTCATTTGTTTCTTCCTTATTCGATAAAACCTTTCTTGTGTTCGATATACAGAACTTCAATTTCAAAAAGGGGTCATAAATTGGATGCTGAGTTTCTCAGATTCCGATTTTAACGACTTATAGGAAATATGTAAATTAAACCCTTAAGTATCAACGTGATTTAATTAGGAAAATGTGCACTCAAGGTTGAGATCATGTATTTGTTTCGTTGGACTTACCCATATACAGCTTTTACGTATTCTGAGTCGGTAACTGACTGAGCATTAATTTTTCTACCCATAGCAGTTTCTGAAATTTGAAAATTATTAGGAACTATTTCAAATAAAAGTAAAATTCACCAGTATTTACCACAAACAATATCCAGAGCACATCGTGTAACATAAGGAAAGAGGTTGAATCCTTCAGAATTGATTTCTTTCTCAAGTTTGTTCACAAGAATAACACTTTGTTCATTGAAAACATCCAAGAAATCATCCAAAATTTTGAAGTGAAAAGCTGGTGTTAAGATCTAGGTAAAATAACAAAATGTGAAATGTTAACTCACAGTTCTTATATATATTATCAGAGTTATATAAACCTTTCTTCTAGAATGCCATTTACGACCGAAGCTGGTGAGGAGACCAGTTCCTAACCATGGTCTCAAGTAAGTGTAGTCGTAGCTTTTGTCGATGAACTTTGAACTGTTCAATATCGGCTGGAAGAAGTTAAGAATTTATTGAGTATCTATCTTAAAATAAAATAAAATAACTTAAACTACAAAAGAACCGATATTTCATTAGTGAATTGTTAATCACAAACATTTACATTGAAAAGATTAAAAATGCCTATTTTATATAGAATTTATTTAAATTTAACATATATATTCATATCAAATACCTCAACTGTTTCTGGTTCGGACAATAACACATACGGAGCTGTTCCAAGCCAAGCTCTATTTATGCCATAACGATATCCCCAAAGTTTTGGCATTCCAGTCATACGTGCAAATAATTCTGTGTTAAAACATCAGAAATTTATGAGATTCTTTTTATGTTTTATTTACAATAATAATTATTATTAACAAACAAAAATTTTAGTTAAATGTGTCTCTTCATTCCAACACCTGTGGGGTTCAAGTTATTTACCTTCCTCGCTCCTTGACAAAACAATCTTCTTAGAAGTTCAATGGTTGATAAAATAAATAGTACCTTAAACACTTGATAATAGACACGACTGCAAACATTTAACAATCAATTTATGGTAGATTGATTCAGATTTTGACAATGCTGGGATACGTGAGTACATTTTCGTGGTTTCTTCAAACATGGTTATAGTCTGAATAAAATTGAAGTAAGAAGTAGGTACTCATGAATTTCAATGGAAGATGTTGCATTATTCTTAGGCGAAGTGTGTTCCTTTGAAGTTTAAACGATTTCGTGACATCAAAATGACCACCAGACGAAGCGGTTAACATTTCACCTGTTCATGTTTTACATTGAAACTTCAATCAAGTGGATAAATATGCATTTGTGAAGGATGTTGACGTCCTTCTGTTACACAAAGTTTCGTGCATTCGCAAAATGTCGCATTGGAGAGGAAAAATCAATTCGAATATTTATAATGCTGAGCTGTATTAATCATGCCTAATACATATTTTATTAAACAAAATTTATATATCATTGTGTAGTCATATGAAATTCCAATCTACAACACATTCTTTTGTTCAGAGCTGTTTGAAATTTGTAAATAGAAACTTTGAATGGCGTTAAACTTCTTCAACACAATCATAAACAGACAGAAGATAATAGAAATGTTTCGTCTCATTATTTAATATATCTCTATAATTAGCAATTCATTATTCACGGGCTGTAGTGTATTGACTCGACAAACCGATTAAATGTGAATGCTCGATGAAACGTATATGTCAATATTTACATGTTAAACATACAAATTTGTAGTTTTATTTACTTAACTTTTATTCTAGACGGTTGACTTCTTAAGATGACACCACCATGATAAACGAAAAGACGAAAGTAAGTATCAAGTGATTGTAATCAAATACAAACGCAATCATTTTGATATGTAGTTATAATTTGAAGCTAGAATTAAAACTTTTAAAGTGGTTCTAATTATTAACATCATTCACATCACTAATGGTTTAGTATTAGAATATCTACAAGGTATAGAACTTGTCATTATAAAGTATAGAATCTAGTCTTCAGTTTTGGCCTATAAAAGATAATTTATTCTATCATTGGTCAAGAACACGTGAATAATTTCTGCGCGTAAAAACATTCACCTGTCTCCATCAGCATAACCTTGACACCGCAATTTCAAATATCACAAATAATTGCATGTTTTCTGCACTCATAGGTGATTGCAGTACGTAATCAATGATTAGAGGAAAAGTCTAATAAGTAACAGTTAATTAAGTAGATTTTGGCAATTTGAATTTCCATTGCTTCAGGGCCAATAAGTTATTGAGCCAAATAAACGTTCTGTAGATTTGTATAAGAAAAGTAATTAAAGTCACTTATTGCAATGGTGTCAATTCATATCACACTATTAGCAACGTCTTAAAGAAACTGACCCATTTGAGATTTACAACATACCGTGTGAATTCACACACGTCTTTAAGGAAAAATAAAAGATTTCTTCCCGGTGTAGCTGTAATTACATAAGATTTTATGTTACCAGTGTTTTATCGGTTGTAAAAAAGAAAATTTAACATAAAACCGTCATTAAATTACACGTCAATTGCGAAGATGACTTCCCAGCTAGCTAGGTAGTTTTATGGATCATTACAAGAAACTGAGTAGATTCTTCGATTTCATTATCAAGTATCGACTAGGCGATGATCGATTTTTCTGCGGAAGCTTTCAAGACGACACAGATCACTGACTGTTAACCGACAATTTAAGGTTCAGTTAAGTTAATAGTTTTTATTTGTTTTGGAAATTTCGTTTTCTTAGTTGCTCTGATTTTATTTACCTTAAGAAAAAGTTTTTTTTTTCATTTATTTTTTAGCAACCAGGTGTAGGGAAAATTATTTTCGAAATCGAAACTCAAATTTTGAAATTAGAATTTTCGAGGAAATGAAGAAATTTGTGTTTGATTTTTTGCAGAAGGTTTCTTATGAGATAAATCAATAAAGGTATAGTGGATATTTCACAAAAGTGATATTGAAACAAATATTGTATTTGGTGTTTTCCAATGTGACGTGATCTGAGTCGGGTGCACCTTGGCTTGTTTTCTAGAATTTATCTTATTAGTGCCGCTAAGGTACTCATTTGGCAATATACGAGCGATTTTATTTTGTACAATCTTTTGAGCGTGAAAGGTAATCTTCATTTCAAATATAATATCTCCTTTGTCATCACTTTCATTTCACGGTTGAATCCTCTGGATATCATCTGACCGTCGTCCAAGGGGCAATTTTTAGGTTTTTGCCCAATACCTCAAATTTAATTAATTTTTTGGTATCGGTGACCAACTCACATGATAATGGAAATTTGTGTGCCCGAATTGGAAAATTGCTCGAATTTGAAATTTCTGCTTTCAAGTGCAGTCTGCATGAGACCATGACGGGGAAATTATTAATTTCAGCGCAAGATTGAGTAAACTGAGATGATCATTGGTTACAGTCCATTTATTGAAAGTTTCATTCTTACTCCTTTTGCGGGGCTTCGATGTGATGCGTATTTGTCATGTAACGAAACTTTATCAAATTCTTTAAACTGAGTGTATTGATTTCAGAAGATATTGCTAGATAGATACGATGATCTAGAAATGAAGTATTTCCAAAACTTTCTGTTTCCTTCCTGTTACGCTCTACGTAAAGTAGATAAATTTATTATTTATTTTTCTCGTTAATTTATTACCATCAAATTTATCTTACATTGAAAAGTGTTTGCACATGATGATTTTGAATAATATTTGTTCATATAATATACGACAGTTGACAATTTTTTTTTCGTGTGAAAAATATTTTTTGCCAAGTTGGTGCAAACACTTTGAGGGTGACGCGTTATTTTCGTTTACCTGACCAATATTTGGTATGTAATATATCCAACACTACAATTTCAAGCTTAACTGGAGTGTCTCTTTCCTAGTTAGCCAAAAGAACATTGATTTTCTCCTTGGTACACAGGCTTGACATAAGGTTCCTACATCTTATTCCCAGAAGAGTGCTCGAAGACCATTATACTTTTATTGGTGTTATTCATAGTTCCTAATGGTATATGTCACCTTCTACTTTATAAAGTGAATCTTTCTTACTCATATGATATAACCAATATAATATATTCAGGTAAACAGGTTCTTGATAAATTGATTTCATTTTGGGAAATATTGTCGTTTCTCTGATTGTCTGGCTCCAGATGTAAGAATGTTAATATTCCGAATTTTCGGCAAGTCCAGGTGGAAGTTTCAGGTTTTTGTTGATTTAGGAAATTCCCAATATTTCATGTGGTTTTTTTCCTCCACATTAATCCGTTTTAATTTTCTTTCATAATTTATTTATAGAAATACTTCACAAAAAGCTTAAACAAGAAGTGACTGGCAAAATTCGATGGATTCTTAAATTCATCGAAAAGTTTTCTATAGTGTTATTGGCCGTCAAAATTTATATAATAATGAAGAAAAACCTAGATTTTACTGCATTTCAAATATTTGACCTTAGCCGTTTCACGTGTCCTTGAGGGTGATAAGCCAAAAATAAACAAAGATTGATAGCAATAAATTTATTAATGGAATTCACGGAAACAACATCTTCTTCGTTTGATTATCATGTTAATTTAAACAACTTTAGCTCACTCATTATGTGGTATATGTTCCATGACCACTCAATGGCTGTTAGGTATATGACAAAAGCTAACAATTTTCAAGGTTTTCTAAGGTTAACCAGCTAATCTTTATTAATTTTTCAAAACCAATTCACTTTGACCTTTATCAAATGCATTTGAATTTTTGTGGAAAGTTAATATATTAAGGAAGTTGTAAAAATCAAGATATTGTCGCTAGTTTTCCTAATACCTCATCAATGCTTCAAGGTGTGATATTTTTATTTGACTTTTCGGGCTTCGCGTGAGCTTGTTTCAAACGGAAGACCTTCACACTTTGTTGAAGTTGACCACGACGATATTGATGTATAATAAAAGTATGCATCAGAAATGTTTCCTTTCGCAGATAATTTCGGACTTGCTAAGAACATGCGCTTAAAAACTTCCTGACAACCTGAGTACTTCCTATTGATATCAGCACTTTAAGTAATTCACGTCCAATTAATTAATCAACTTCTCAATAATATCTCAAGATATTAATACATTGCGGCGTATTGACGTGTTGCATGTGAAGCTTCATTTCCTTCAAATATTGACTATTGATTCACTAAACATTTTTTCAAGTTTTTGGATTTCAAAACTTTGACTAGTTTCGGCTCATCCGGATTTAGCGCACTCAAAAACTGTTTGTTGAATAACTCCAAAATATGGACTTGATCATAATATGGTTTCAGGGCACATATTGACGAAATGGATTGTTTTAATTACTTATGACTTTTTTAAGTAAACTTGCAGACCTTTGCAATGGAAGGTTAACAATTAGGTAAGACATTCTGATGGAATCTGCCAGAAAAGTTTTCACTTGGTTTCATAATTACCTTTGATACACTATTAATGTAATATAAAATCTAGTGTAAACATAATTTGAAATTTGTCATATAAGAAACGTGTTCCTCGTCAGCTACAAGATTCGAAAATATTAGTTTCAGTAATTTGGTCAAGTGTCTCGTTTTTCAACTAATTGTACACGTAACGATTAAAGAGTTGTGATTTCTGCTTAAATCTATTGAAGAGCTAGGTACTTGAAGAGTTTGACACTTTTTCCTACTCAGTTGAATCAACTAAATAAATTGAAAAATTACTTTCATTTTTTGGTTGGTAAGTGATCAAGTGCAGTTTGAATTTTTGGCTCCTAGTTCTTCTTGGATAATTTTATACTTAAGCCAACAAGTGGAAGTCCTGAATAAGAAAGATGATTTATCCGGAAGGTTCATCGAAAAATTCCATTTTTAATGATATTCACATGAACCGCATCTGACAGAGCGACTTCCTGTCGGCTTGGAATCAAAACCATTTGCCGGTTGGAGTTGAAACACAAAACGCAAATAACAAAAAATTTATTGAAATCAACAAAATGCATAAAAGTGTAAAGTTCATTCATTGTTGCTATACTTAAATTTTATGAACAAATTATTCACCGCATGAAGGACCTTCTTGGTTCGAAGAAATTGAAATTTCATTGTACCCAGAAGCCCAGCCCATTTTCCAGAGGTCAGAGTACTTGAACAGTCTTGAGTTGAAGCCGTAAACCGTTGCATGGTTACTAAGAGTTCTGATGAATTTCACATTAAGTAATTAATTCATTCAAATGATTTTAATTACCTGCATGTGATTTAAGGAAACTTAACAGAAGTTTATTCAACGAAAAAAGCGAAACCGCTACCTAATTAGTATGAGTTGTAAAAGTTTCAGGAGTAAGTTCATGAATATGAGTAACAAAATAAATACAAGACCAGTGCACTTGTTGACAGAATGAATGTTAATTAATTTTTTGCTTTGGCGTAAATTACATGGTGAGGAAAGTATTAAGAAAATTTCCTTAAGAAAATTCCTTTTTTTTGTCAGGATCAAGGGCTCGGAAGTCATTTACTTCATTTGAGTTTTACGATTTTGATTTTGAAATTGAGAAATTATTTAATTATTTTTTAAATACTTCATGCTTTTTAGAAATTGTAATTTTTGTTGACAGCTCGAGGAACGATACGTTGTAATTATATCATTTTTACAGCTCCCCTACATCGGTAAACTCAGCATGTAGTCGGACTATAACTCAGTTCTGAGGAGATATGTGTATGTAACTCATGTAATTTAAATACTTCTGTTTACACATAATTTTCTGTACAAATTACTGCATTCGGTAAGACAACTTACTTGGCTCGTTGTTTTGTAACCAATCGAACTTGAAAGTGCTCCTGGGTCAAAATTTTCAAGTTTCTGCAGAACCTGTTAACCTGGTCGGACTGAGAGCACGTTTTTATGTAAGTGCATTTGGTGGAGAGTCAAGTGAATCCATCAATTAAGTACCTGGCATGAACTTGAATTAACTGTATCAATGCACTTACTGTACATGTCGTGTGCAATTACTCTTTTTGAATTTTTGATATCGACTTTGAGACGAGTATGCTTCGTATGTTCTGGTCATCTTTTTTTGTACTTTGAGCTGTTGAACAACAAAGATGACCGTTGAGGAAATGACAAGGTGAACTTATTAAAAGTGAACTTGATGAGATGCTTTAACTACTTGATTTGCAACTTTCTCATTCCTTGCAACTTGTGATGTACAAGAAAACCCTCCGGCCGCAAGAGGAGTAGGAGTTGGAGGTAATATATCACAAGAAGGGTGTCGCCATGTTGTGTGATTTAAATTATTTTAAGTATCTGGTCTTATGAGCTTCTTGATACATTAATTTCTTATTCAAAATTAATTGTAATTGCTTAATTTATTAAGCAACATGATCATCAACTATTAAATTACTTAACTGGTTATTAAGGAAGTGATAAAGTTTAAATTTATTATATTTTTCGTTAAACAATTTCTCATGATTTTGTCCTTGAATCCTTATCAGTTACAGTTTGTTAAATTTTTATCATTGGAAAATCCTTATTTATTAAAACGTTTTTAAATATTGCTAACACTTTTGAATTGGATACTCTCTGGATAGTGTGGGTATAAAAATGTTTCAAAGAAGAAAGTAAGGATTAAGGAAATAACAGATTACCACCAGAATATAATGATATCTATATGAAATGAAGAGTTAAAGGGTTAGATCTTAATTGAGGCATCATTTTTAAATCCACAAAAGTCTGTTTTGTATTCAGGTAATTTATTAACAAAATTTAAAATGAAAATAATTTGACTAAATGCTTCTAAATTTTCATACTGGAATTATTTTGTAATCAACGGTCTTCTCGTCAACACGAATTTGAGAAAGTCCAAGGCATGTTTTGAAGAACGACAAACGGAACGGATCACGTCAAAATAGCCATTTCCGGTACAATTTTGTGAATATTCTTAGGTTAAAGACGAAAGAAAAGCAAGTAGCTAACAAAACAAACTTTAAACTATCACTGTCCGTCTATTACGTTCGTGCAAAATTTGTATTATTTTTGGAAAATTAAATTTCTCTAATTTAAGTTGGGGACCCTTGTCTGAATTAAAGTCACTGAAAATTTTTCTTATTTACTTGAAAATAAAATTTTTAACTTCAGACCATGTAATTGAAAAGCGAATTAATGATTCATATCTCACAAAATTTCTTTGAATTGTGAAAATTAGACTCAAGGCATTCTTGAAAATTCATCAACCTTAAAATTGGTGGAATTTTGTTTTATTTTGAAATTTACACGAAAACTCATTTCCGCTATCAGAAATTGCAATAGTACACAATGTTAAGAATATTTATATTTTAAAATATACTAAGTTTTTTGAAAAATACAACAGCAAAAATACTAGTATTTCATAATTTCAAAAATATTTTCACACTTTTTTGCACTGAGAAAATAAAAATTTTACACGAATCCCAATTGCAGATCAATTACCCTGAAGAGTCGTACAACACCACAAAGTTATTACCATTTCAAATAATAATTATCACTTTGAATTCGTATCATCCATGGACACAAATCATCACAATCAACGTGGTAACCATACCATCATCATATGCCACATAATCACATGTGTCACATACACATCACATTCATGTTAGTTAAACATTTATTTCTTAATTATTTATAATAATATTTACCATCGTGATCCACATTCATTTCAATTGCATTACCAACAACTGGCATTGCGGCTGGTCCAGGTACTTTTTCGATTAATTTAACTATACGTGCACGTTTCTTATTGTATATAACAATAAATGCTATTATAGATGTTAAAAGGATAATTGTTAATGGAGAAAATGCTCCAATAACTCTAGCTGATTTAGTTAGGATGACACTTTGTGACACAAACGACATCATTTTGAAATAAATTTATTTTCAACTTTCAAAATCACTAATTAAAATGTCCTTATTATTTTTTATAACATAAATATAAGAAATGAAACACACAAAATCACTTATTTAATATTTTCACTTTTATCCGTAATCATTGAATAAACCTAGCAAGGATATTACCCTGTCTAGGCTCCGATCAATCGACTTACTATATGTATGTGCAACACGGAGTAGACCTAAAACTATCAGGCCTATCGCCAATCAGCAACTAACCAAATTTAACCGATTGCATAAAACTTTTAAGCATTAAAATAATTTTTCTACAACAACAAAAAATCAATAAAAACTTTAAAAACTTGTTGAACAATACAAACAAATCTCATAAATAAAAGTGAATTTATTTTTTCTTCGGCTTTTTTGAGATTTTTCGGTTTTTCGGTTAAGAGCTAAAGACCATATTTTGGCGCGTATCCACCACAGAAACTCCGCGATGGTCTAGATTTGGTCGAATCTCTTTTAGTGTTGTGGAGTTTATACCAACCAGTCGATTGTGAGCTTTTCTCATTTTACAAAGCTCCGAGTTGACTTCTCTCTGTTGTGGAGAGATCACTGAGAAAAATTATTTTATTATTGTAGTGTAGCATTCATTCACTCACCTTGTCATAGTTGCAGATCTCAGGTTTTTTGGGTGCATGATAATTTGCCAGGTTTAGGTTTGTTTGTTTGTTGGTGCGAGAGAGACTAGCAAAGACTTTGGACCTAGTTCGTAGTTTGATGCAGTCCAACTGATCTAATGTCAAGATCATCAATGTCGGTTATCAAATATGTAAATTTATGTTATATGCATGTTAATATTATGTAGCAGAATGGAATTTATTCAATGTTTTGATTTTGATTTTTGATGTTTTCTTTTTGTTTTCTTTATTCGGTTTCGAGATTTTGGTAACGAAAGTGATAGGAAGTCAAATTGGAGTCAATAGTCATGCCTGAAGTAATCAAGGACGGAATGAACCGACTAATTTCCACAAGTAGTTCATCATTTTCGGTTGTTTTTGATTTACATTTATAAGCATATTCTTGATTTGTGTGAAAGTTGTTAGTCATGGCTGTATTAGATTTTAGAGCATTGCATTGAGGGGCATAGCAATGGCCTGGAAACTGTTATGTTGGTTCAGATACAGCTTTGGTGAGGAGACCACAATCTTAATTTTTCTGTTAAAGTTTAACACTAAAGAGATTTTAAATAACTCTATGAGTCTTAAGAATTGCAATATATCTTTATAACGATTTGTACACTGATTATAGAGAGACAGGCGACATTGTGAGTTAGTATGATTCGAAGGAAAAAGTTGAAGAATTGAATTTGTTGTGGAAACTGAAAGTGGTATAAGGTTTTTCGGTTTGCTATCTAAATTAATAAGCAGGTAATTACGACGTTTTTATGCCGGAAATTAATTGTGTTTTTCTTGTAATTTTTACATAACTACAATTTGTCTTAAAAGGTAGATGGAATCTTCTGTTTTGTTTCTTATCAATTTCTCACGTCAGAAAAATATGTTTCGCAATTTCAATTTTACATTCAGCAAACAATTATCTCGAAGAATTCCATTTTCCATAAATGCAATTATGTTTTTCGTGACACATGCAGAAGTCATTAACACTTCGAAAACATATGGATTTAATTGCACTGACCACTTCATTTAGTGACTATTTTCAGTGATGCAATGATAAGAAAACAGTCTGCAGAAACCTTCGTAATAATATGTCTGTTTCGTAACACGAACAGTTAACTTAAATCATATAGAAGTGCACAAGATATGTTTTCATGGTAAATGTTGTTCGCATTCGATTCTGGTTTAGAACTTTTAAAATTCAAGGCAAATGAAGGGTTCAGCAGGAGGGTTCTGTATGCAGTGCACCTTGCAGCGTCTTATACTGACAATTTCAAGAAAATCAGAAATAATGTAGTAATTGAATTCCAATTGATTTCGAAACGTCTAAACCACGAATTGACCACTCAGTCAATTGAACTCATTGACTGGTAAAACAAGAAAGGTGAAGGTGTTCTTCTGTTGAAACTTGGTCAGTCGGGTACAACCTTATGATGGGAACCTTCTGAAAATAGAATAAATTTTAAGATTTTCTCTTATCATTCTCATATTGATATGCTAATTAAATTAACATATTATGCTCATCTTAATTTTCATGCCCTCAACACTAGTTGGAATGAAAGCACTTTTTTGTTCTTTAAAAGTAGTAACCTTTTGAAGGTCGTTTGGGTAAGTTGACACTGCTAAGTGAGTTTGAAAGATATTTACCACATTTTTTCATGGGCGATTTCCTGAAAACCTCGGAATTTTTTGACAAACTTGTTGTGGCGATTGTGACACTTTGAAATGCTTTACGCATTAATGCTTTACGAACTATATACCTTCTGTGGGAGGTAGGAATAGCTTCAAACTGTGACAACATCTAGTTACGTTATTCACTAATTTGTGAAGAACATTTCATTTTTAATTTTGCAAATTAATATTTTGCTCACAATCTTAATGCAGGATAGAAAAATTAGTAGGTTTTGATATTTTCTCAACTAATTCACATTAAAACTTAAATATCCCTGAAACAAAGATATCATGCTGACAATAACGTTTTGTTTATCACAAACTTGTCAATTGGATAAAATTATTCTAATACAGGAAGTATAATTTCATGTCTCATTTAGACCAATCAATAGAATTTTCTTCGCGTTGGTGATTTATGCAAATAGCCTAATAAATTTAGCCTTTCTTCCCAGTAGTGTATTGATTATTCTTGGTGCTAAATTCGTGCTAATTGTTCACTGATTATCGTGTTAATTGATATTTATTGGATTTTGGTATAAAAATTTTATAAATTTACTTACTAGAGGGTGGCTGTGGATGTACCTATTGCATTTGTAAACCTCAGACAAAGTGATAGATTTGTTATTTTGGAAGACGTTAGAATTACATAACTCCAGCATGATTACTTCACTTCTCGCCCATTGTTAACTGAAGCAATGCCAAAAATATGTGACCAATTTGAATACACTTTTCATGTAAAAAAGCAATATATCATTAAGGCTAAAATAGAGTGGACTCCCATCACCACATATTATTGTTAACCACAAATTTGTAATTTTGGTCAACGCTTCTTTCATAAAACACTTCTTTCGTTGACGCCAAACGGAAAGTGCGTTAATCATGTAGACAGAACTAATATTTTTCATTGAATCATTAAAATCTAATTACCTACTACACGTAGATATTACAAAACTTTTAAAAGGTGGAATACTTGTATTGTTCAAGTTCGTCTGGGTTGATGGATTTTGGAAAGCACGGAGCCGTCACCGGTACTTTCGAAGATTTCGTGACGTGCTTGAAAGCCCTAATAGTATTGGGAAGCCGAACGAATATGAAAATTATTCTTTATTTCTATTCAAAATCGAGTAACACCTGCCAATTTTCAAAAACGTGTTTCCTGAATAATCAGTTCATAAATTCTCTTCGACAATCGTGAGATTTTAAAGATTCACTCACGTACCTACTTAACTACTATAAGAGACATACAACGCAAGACTTTCCGCATCAATTATTCTAGATAACACAGTGACCTTGCGTGTAGTTTTACATAATCAAAACGAACGGCAATGTCCGAATTATTCGTCCAAAACATTTTGTCAGTTCATTCACTTTCTTCCGTGATGCGTCGTACTCAAAATTGTCTTTCACTTTGGGACAGGTCATTCATTCACTTCCATCACCGATGAACTTGACCGACTACAGTTGGTTTGTAATGAAATTTAATTTTTGAGCTTTTTTCCGATTTTGATTATGCTACCATCAAAACAACACGAACGTAATTTGAAGAGATACAAGAAAAAATCTCATTCGAATCAAAAACCTGTTCGGTTCGAGATAAAAATTATCGGATATTAATCACGTACCCAAAACGCTATCTTCCCTCTGTGCCTCTCAACGGATGTTGCATGGATTCATTTACGCTAGGTTAACCTTAAGGTAAAGCTCAAGAAACTATTGAGATGAAGGACACTCCGATGGAAGCTATCAAATTTTGCTGCAAGTTACAATATAATGCCTATCACCGAATGTTGGTCAAAATCACCAAATTGAAGGTTCCACGGAACCAAAACCTTTTTCCGATATTAATTTCCAGCTTCATAGTTACTACACTAACCTTCACCTAGAAGAAAATAAATTCAAGAAATAATTTTAAATTTTTGTTTTTTTTGAAGACTATTTCCGTGGTTTGTTTTTTTTTAGTTTTGGTTTTTTGAATTAACAAGATAAAATTAAAAATTTTAACATTCAAGAAAGAGGATCATGGCCGTGTTTTTATTGGAACTATTGGTGTTGCTGTTGTTGGTAGCCGGAACCAAATCATTCTTAGCTCATTAAGTATGTGCGAGAGAAGAAACTGGGCCAAGTATCAGCTCTCGAGTAACCTATACAAATGTGGTACTACTGAGCTTTGTCTAGCATAACGTTTTGAGGCTAAAAATTTGTTGGTCTAGGAAGGTAACTTGAAAGTTTTGTAGATTTTGTAGCCTTGCATTTATTTAAAGATTCGATTTTGTGTGTCCTTATAACACTTACAGAGACTTAGAAATTAAGTGAACGCCTTACGAGTTCATTTGGTGCTTTTGTACCTTTATGCTCGACGTATTGAGGATTTGATGTAGTGGATACCGACACCAGTGTGTCAAAGTTCATAACTTTCAAAAATACTATGAGACATTTCAGTTGTCGGGCACAAATTTAATGTTAAGGAACTTATTATCGAAAGAGTTTCAGTCAAATTTTTGGTAATAAAAATACCTTTTAGCACTTGTGATATATAATGAATAAAGACTCACATTCATTTCTTTTCAGATTTATGGAAGTCTGAGCTTTTATAAACTTAAAAATTGCGAAATTCCTGTTTGATGATATAAAACACAGCTCGTGAGAAGCAACGTAAACCAATCGAACGGGAAACAAGGAGTGCGGGGAATTTTATTTGAAACTATTAATTTATCAGTTTCATTTAGAACACGAGGAACATACGTCAAAGATTGAGATGAAACTGGTTGTATCACAAATATTTTAAAGAAGACACCAACAAGGAACCAGGTTTCACCTTGAGCCTGAAATCGCCTTAGCAATAATCTCGATAAATTTCCTCTTTAAAATAACAAGATTTTTAAAATTTATTCAAAAACGTTTTTATTGGGTCGACCGAAATGACTAGTTGCTGCGAATATTATTTTTGTGAACACTTGGAAACAAGATTTGTTTAATATTTTGGCCTACTTTTGAGTGGATAATTGGAAGACAACATGATTGCATCCCTTAGATATCAGATGTGACAGGACAATATTGTCTGTCAATGTTGCACAAGACGATAACAATAATAAAACAAATTCAACCCCTTAAGGTTTCTGTGCTAAAGTGTGCATCTAATGTAATCACAAAAATGTGTTATTATCCTGTGATAAAAATCATCAAATACAATATATGTACAAAATGAAGGAAGGGTAGAAAACCCAGAGAGAAATATCGCTAGATGTTCTTAGCAGACGTCACTGTCATATCCAATTCAGGAGTTTATTTCTCAAGCATCCCTCAAGAACGAAAAAGTTGTTTTGTCTGTGTCGAGGGAGAATCGTCTGGGTTGTCCTCCAGTTTTTACAAGGATTCTCCCCAGCAAATGTGGGTGTTAGGGTTGTTTCATACCTCACACTTGCAAAAATGCAAATTTGTATGATCTTAATTCATTGGAACAAGAAAATGACAAGACTACATGTCTTATATCATATTTCCACACCACTAACAACTTCTTATCACAAGGACACCATCTGTTCCGGGGCGTTCCCTGAGATTTTATTGTAGTACAATGACATTTTCATGCATTGAGAGTTGAATTTGCATTTGTCTAATTCAAAAATTATCACCCGATTTAGGTTTTCGGTTCAGGTCAAATCATTCAGGCTAATAAAGAAGCCTCAGAAATACTTACCCTTCAGAATTTGGCACAAGATAATTTTGAATTAAGGGATGCTCCCTTTTCCACTGATACAGTCTGCATATATAAACGACACAAAGATAAACGCAATAGGTATAGGTCACCCCGAGTACAAGGACAATCTTTCGATTTTGTAGATTCATTGCTTATGGTTAACGTTAGTAAACCAGAAAACACAACTAATCCCTCTATAATAAATGCTTTTTAGTCACGTATTTGTAGGGCAAATATGTTACATAGAGTCATACTCATCGGCCAAATGATTACCATTTGATTTTGGAACAGTTGGTACAATTTGGATGTTTCGCACTTAAGGCGACGTGATTTATATCCTTGACTGTTAGGAAATTATTTTTAAATGTCCTGGAATTGAATTTGTATCATACTTGGTGGAGGAATCAGTTTTATGCAAAACATATGCAGAAATGTTGACAAATTTAAATTAGTAAGTTTTGGGGTGAAAATAATTTGTCGATTTGTGTTATTGAAGTTGATGTACTGAAATCCAATAAGGGGGCAGTCAAACTTAACGAAAAATATAAAAGGAAGCAACGTTAATTTGACGGATGCATGACAGGGCAAAAGTATCCTGGTGCTTTGTCGAGTCTTTGGGGATTTGTCGAAAAAGCTCAATTTTTGAAATGTGGTTTAGAAATTAGGTTGTCTAGACAGATCTTCTTCCGGGTTAAATGAAAACATAGGTAGGCGTAGGTATAATAAAACAATTCCGGAAAAACTCGTCCAATACTTGTGACTGTTATAAAAACATGTAGCACCTGCATCAAATGCTGAGGTCAAGGTGTTCTATTTTTTGAGATGATACACAGATTTCCTGCATCCTATTTTTGGTTTGAATAATTTAACCTGCATTTAATTAGTGAAACAGGTTCTCTACAATAAAATCAGGTGGCTTATAATAAAATAAATTTCATGTATCCAAACATCCTTTTTATTATTTATTATGTAGATATAACTAGATATTAGATATACCTGGATTTCAATGGCATAGAAAGTTGAGCTATAACACCTGAATTCGGAGTTTGGCACAATTTTTGAATAACCTGATATTCTTTTATCTGCTCATCAATGAGTTACTTCCTATCGTTATATAAATGCAAAGCTGATCATCATTTAGAAGATGTGACTTGTATCACGTAAGATCGTTTGTGTACTTTAATATAGGTTCCAATTAATCAGTAAGATCTCGTCATTTTATGGATTATGCCTACATTTTATGTGATTTCATAACAGAAGTCAATAGCAATTGAAGATATCACAAAAATGTAAAAAGACAAGTTAACATACAAAGACACAGTTACTAATTTTGGAGGAAGTTGAAATACATAATATTTCTGCGGTTACTTGTCCCTGAATGAGATATTTCTGTAAATCAGCAAGAAATCATTTATTGGTCGTTAACCTGATTGAATTCTAGACATAATTGTTTCTCTTGCAAAATCAAAATTTTACAATCTTGACTTATTTGGGGCATGCAAAATTAAGTTTCAGAATAGAAGGGCTAAAGAATACTTTAAGGTCGAAATCACGTCAATCACAGATTTACACTTTATAATTTAAAAACATCATTCAAAAATAAATTTTTATTACACTTGTCGTGTATTAAAGAAAATAATTAACTTGGCCAATGCACCCAAGAATGAGTTTTTGTTGTTAAACTATAAAAATAAAAACATCGAAGAGTGCGATAAATTTAAGCTGAACGTTTACTTTGTTTATCGCTTAATTGGATGAATATTTTTTGGGTAATTTTAATTCCGTTCTTGCACCACTCAAAATAGCCGACAGCCAATGTGTATTAAATAAACCGCAACAAGATTTCCTAATTCAATCCACATTAAATGAAGTTTAAAATTTAACAACTTTTAATTGTTCTGAAACAGTCAATCACGAAAGTTGTGTGATCAAATTAAATGCAATGTTTTATTTTGATCATTTTTGGAGCAAGGTCAAAGTCAAAACTTAGGTAATATTTTGCAAAAGTTTCGTTCATCGAACGCATTTTGGTGCAATTAATTAATGAAGTCATAAAATCATGAAACAAGTCACTACCTTTTCCTTGTAATGACGACATATTCACCACATGGTTATGATAGTTCCATAGCTTTACAGAACACTCACATCCATTTGAGGATAAAGTGTTATCGTGAAAATTTAGACTGGTACTGAATTTATAAAAACATGAACTGCTTAATTAAGCTTACTCCAGCAGCTCTCAACCTGTCTTTCGTTATTGGTATGTTACTGAATCAAACGATTGCATACCTTCTGGCGTATTGAGTTTCTTGTGTTGATAACATGCAATTATACTAGAAAATAATTATAAAACCCGTTAAATTGTATATAATTGTATTATCTACACAAATACTTTTAAATTAATTATATCAAATTTGACTAATTGATTATGCCAACGTTTCAATTCTTCAATTTCTACCAAAGTTTCTCAAACTTGTACAATAATGATATAGTTCGATATTGATACGAATGTTAATTTATTTAGTTTACCATCAAATGCATTTGGAACATATTAAAATGTTGAATATATTTGAACATATTTGTCCGTAAAACAAGAAGAACGTTCCTCGTGTGTACGTAGAAAACCCTTTCCGGAATATCGAAAGGACTCTCCAGGTATCAGAAGATATAACCCTTTTAGTATTTCAAGAAATCTTAATTAAAGCTTAGTCCCTTGTTTGGCGAAGAATTTTAATTACATCATTAGCAAATCCTGGTGTCTATAGTGGAAGAGGTAAAAACGAAATTCTTGATTAATAAAAAATGTTAAAAATCTTACAAGAAAAAGTGTCACATGAACCGAATGTTTCCACTGCATGTCGCAGGGTATAAAAACTTCTCCCTTACCGTGGACATAATTCAACACCCTCAAAAGCAAATGAATTTATGCTTTGTCCCAGAAATCTCATAGACTCGGGGAGGCATTTGCACCCCGAAAAAATGATTTCCATTGGCCCAACACTCCAAACTCCATCGAGGGGTTGGTAGCTAGTGGTTGCTAGTGGTTGCTGGTGGTAGCACTCAATTTTATGCATGCACTTGCGAAGGGATTAGGAACCTTTTAAAAAGATTATTTTTTTATTTCCTTCCATTTCCGAGACCGGGCGAAAGGCTTTCTTCAACTGCCAACCACAAACCAGTATCAGGCGATTTTACTTTCTTGGAATATTTACTTTCTCCACCATTACAATATATTTTTTCTACGATTTTTTGTTTGTTTTTTATTTTACTGTATGCAAAAACGCGCGCGTGAGTTTTACCACAAAATTTAATTGTTTACGGTCCTGGATATTGCGTTGATGTGTTTCCGTTGTAATTTTGTTTTTATTTTCAGTTCCTGTTCCTATCCTGATTCGATTTTTTTTTTATTTATAACTCAAAATGAGACAAAGCTTTTACTGTTTATGTAAATATTTAAAGTGTTTTTTACTTTGAAAGAATAAATAAATTTAAATTCAAGCGGATTTTCCATTGTCTACTGGCGTTTATAGAACGGCGACATATTTACTGCGTTTCAAAGTGAATTTTCAAATGAGACTCATTTCATTTTATGTGAAAAACATAAAAATTAAATTGAAGAATGCAGAAGAAATTGAAATTGTCTTATGTTTGACGATTCGTCATATCATAAATTAGGGGTGAATACGAATTGTGTAACAATTTTCTGCTTTAAACATTATTTACTCAAAGCTAATCGCAAAATGAGATTTCCTAGATATGCCACGTGCTTGTTACTACTGGATCACACCCCATAGTTGCACGTGTCTGTCGTTCATCTTAAAACAAATATTTTCATTTCGTTGTATATATTCGCAAAGGAAGATCTGATGAGATGAGACGAAATGATTTAGAGGTGTTCAAGTGATGTGAAAAGCTGCACAGTAGATCACATCCCTAGTTATGTTTTCTTCTGTATCAAGTCACGTGTACCCTAGACTAAATAGTTGCATTCAATTGTATTTTTCATTTTCGAGCAATTCAAGTAAGGGTGGATTTGTGTGGGTATAGCAAATAATTTTACGCTGATTTCACTTTCTGCACTAATACGGAAGTTGAGGTTTATTTTGTTAAGTGAATGCGTTTTCTGGTAGCGGATAAATGAGCATTTACAATTGCTTAGCTAAACAAGAAATCACTGAAAATTCTTTTGTTGTTACTTTGCCTTCCCTCGTTACAATTATTCAATTAAGTGTCAAAGGTGTTTGTATATGTCACGTGGTTTAATTTATTGAAATAAAACCACAACATTTAACTCGTAAATTTTAGCTAATATTTAAATAACTAGAAATGTTATCTAAAATTTTCTGAATCCCATTTTAAAATTTATGTTACAATAAATAGCACAAGCAATCTGTCCTAATAGAAAATCGCGAATATTGAAAAAGAAAATTGACGCAATGATGAATTTATATCCACAGGAGGGCAAAATATTTGAGTAGAAAAATTCAAGTCGTTTTTCATGGTAACGCTAAAAACGCATATCAGGGTCACTATATAAGACACCTCCCATGACACATGAATCATTATTAACTGTCATGACTCTTTGTGTACCTATGTGTTTGTAAAAAGTTTCCCTTTTTTAAGGCATAAGGTGCAAAATGAACCTAGAATGAATCAATACGATGGATTGACTGTTTTGTAAAACACAAGGACGACCAGGATACCAGGACACTGTGATGTGTATGAAAAATAACAATTACTCTGTATAACGCCTAAAAAACGAGCAAGGAATCATAATAGAAGGCGTTTTGCAAAGTATAGCGATAAATTTTGCATGATTAATGATTTCCAGGATCTGTTAATGATTTATAGAAATTTATATTTCATTTTTTATTTTTTATTTTGATGTAATGTAGGGAGTGTTTTGATGGTTCGGCTTTTTATTTTCAAATCAATATTGATCCTGCCACAGTGAACTTTCAACTCCTAGTACTGTTTCCATTTGGCGACTTCAAAGACGGAATTCTCGTGACAGATGGTTGAACCTCCTGAGGGTGATGTTTTATTTATGGAAGCCTTTAAAAGATAATTTCAACTTGAAAGTGACATATTTTTATCAATTTAAAACTCAAACTATCAATCAAAATAGTGTCATTCACTTGATGGAACAATTAGGGTAATCCGTTATGGTCATTAGAGTTTCACTTGCACCTAGAGTCCATTATGCTCTTCAAAAGATTTGATTTTTCGTCTCAAAAGTGGGGCTTTATAGAAATTGTCTTTTATAGAACACTTTTCAGAAGTTTACAGTCCAAAATTGTGAGTTCATTCCAATAAAGAACTGTTTACATTTTTATCATCGCAAACAGGAAAAGTTTAAATTTAACTTGCAGCCGTTCGGGGTGTTATAAATCATTAAATCATAAATCAATCGTTTCGTTGATAATAATTTGTAAAACTTTTTGACAAAAACTCTGCATGGGATTATTCACACCTGAATCAGAAAATCACTTTGTGTCAACATCTTCAATAGTCTTATTCAAAAGCTTCATCTAGAAATAAATTCCTGAATAACTAGTGCAGGATACATCATAGAATCCTTAATTTGGAAAGAATTTTTTATCATATAGGTAGGTAGTATAGATACAAAGGGCAGTATCATATTGATAAAGAAATAAACGTATCTATATTTTCAAAATCCCTAATATCACATTAATAGCTTGGTTCAATGTCACGTTTTGTGAAATACACTCATGTGATACAAAATCCCTGAAGGTTAAGCAGCTTTTGGTTTGACGTAAGTGTCTTAAAGGTACCGAAGTACTTGTGCTTATAGTGCATGGTAATAAAACTAATTTGTAACTGATATTGAAAAACTATTTGACTATAGCAACATTTTAAATGGTTTTTCAAAATTTCCACTGAATTTTTTCAATTCCACGAGAATAATCGGATATTCAACTTTGAGCAATCAATAGCTCAATTGTCTGAGCTTTTTCGATTGGTGATAGAAAAATGAAACAATTTCCTTAGAAGTTGAAAACAAATATAATATAAAAAAGAGAACAAATTAACGATAACACAACATCGATAGGGTAAAGATGGGACACGTTTCTTGACTCTACTTTGACCACTTCTTTATTGACACACATTACAAGGTATTTTCAGGTAACAGCAACGTTGATGCAAAAACTGTCTAAACTGATAAATGAATGATAAGAAGGAATGATTTACAATCCTCGTGAAGTGTAATGTGTTATTACAATATTGTAACCATTGCGTGGTATTTTTTTCTAATGTATTATACCTAGTATGTTCGTCAGGTACGAGACAATTTGATTGTTTGAAGTGTTGCATCTATTGGACTATTTGTTAATCGTAAATAATTTTGAAATATTTTTGTGTTTTTCAGGTGTGCAACACGATTCAATGACATTTTGATTGACACATTTCAAATAAATCCTAATCAAACAGCGTCACAATTGTTTGGAAATAGTTTTCATCACAAATCATCAAATAGGAAGGTTGAATCTAAAGAATGTGATTAAGGATGCTCCACTTTTACTCCTTATAAAATATGGATATATAACGAAGTAACTATATGTACTTTTTTGAATTTGTTAAATAAAACTTTTTGTGGTATGAAATACAGTAAAAAATCATAATATAAAACATAATTTATTACATAATTTCGCCTCAAAATGGTTCTGGAGTAAATACCAAATTTATTTTTTAATTTACATTTTCATTTTTTTATTACGATTTAATGGCTTCAAAAAAATACTCATTCTTACAATGTGTGCCCTTATTTTGCAGTGTAATCAACATAAACACACACAATAAAATCGTTAAAGTCAAACAAGGTTGTGTTTACACAATAAAAACCACAGCTATAAATTAGGTCCTGTCTATTACCTAGCAGAGAGTCTTAACGGAGAGGGCAAAGGTGGTAGGTTCTCTGTTTCATTTACAACAGAACAATTTTTCATCGTAGAATCTATCACTGTGGTGCCCTTGGGAAAACAACCAAATTCATAACTACCCTTAGAGGTACGTGATGTATGCATTTGAACGAATGATATGCATTCATCGGGATTTTTATGACCATTAGAACCAAAAACGATTCGATATTTGTTTGCACAACAATCGAGGGAGGAAAGGTCATTGTTTGGATGTTTCTCGGATCACCCAGAAATTGCAAATATTTTGTGGTTTGTGTTTGCTAAACGTTACTGATATGTTCATAAATCAAAATTTATGCAAAAGGGTGGGAAAGTGTTTAAACCATGATTTGAGGGAGTATGATTGTGAGTGGTAGTTACACTTTCAAACCACAGTCCACATCTCGAAAAGATTTGTCGTGAAAAATTGTTCCCAAACAACAAAATCTGATTTCCATCAAGTGGTTATAAAATCGATTAAAAAACCAACCCTTGAAAATTCTATGAAGCATTTTCTAAAATGAGCAAACCGTGTTTTACAAAAGGGTTGACTTTAATTCAACAAAACTCTCCTTTGACGCGCACAATATTGTTTTTGTTTGGTAAGTGTGACAATTCTAAATATTTATTTTGCATAATTGCATATGAAAGGCTTGTAAGTGTTACATGGTCTTGGATTGGATTGAAGTTATTGTAATGCACGTGACTTCAAAATTTCAAGAGCAATGTGGATTTGGAAACATTTTTCACGTTGTTTAAATAATAACAATCTCAACAACATGAACGGGCTGGAAATTTTGATTTCTTCAGAAAAAGTTTAGAACAATTCATAGTTATGAAAACACTTCAAATGAAAATATTCAAGCAGAAGAGATAGAAGGGCAGCTATATCTACTTAAGAGGATAACAATGAATTTGAAGACAGTTCAATGATTAAAGTCAAATTCTGGTGATATCCTGAAATATAATTAATAACATTAAATCGTAAAATCAAAATCTTGAAACATGTCACATAGAAATAGTCTGCGAAATTTAAGTCGCAAAATGAAAATAAAAATGTTGGTGATATCCTTAAGCATGTTAAGATACAGTAACGAATAGTTTAAGGTTACAAAATCACTTGAACACGAAATGATGTAGTAACAACACTGAAAATGGTGGAAAATTTGATTTGTTTTCACGAGTTTTTATCGTTTTATGTTTAAGCTTATCTCAACAACCACTAATTGTTCACAGTTCTGAGTTACCAGTTGCTGAAAATGATTGATTCGTAACAATTATAAACCAAGTGTGGAAGTGAGTTATCAAATGATTTAATGTTGTAACAACCGCCGGAAATGTGGAAAGCAGTTCTTGCAAATGGAACGAAGATTTCGACACCTGAAAGTATTTGTAATTAGGAATAAATTATCCTGTTAATTTGTAATTGAATTTACCTTGAATTTGGAGTAATTTTAGTTCACTTTGTGACCAAAATCTCCCCCCAATTCCAATATGTGTCCACTGTAGAAATGTTGACAGAAACTTCAAAATTTCCCAAACGAAAATTTTCTTCCCTTCAGTGCGTGGAGAACGGAAACTGTCAGTGAGAATCAGTGAGCGCATGACACTGCTTTCACTCACACCACAGCAAGTCAAGTAAATAAAACGAACTTGGTCGCTATAGCAACTTGCAAATGGAGTAGAGTACATAAAGCACGACATTTTTCTCATTCAAATCACTCCCACCTTCACGTGCACTCAAGCGGAAACTGGCAGTTATTGCCCTCTCTGTCTATTGTCTGATAAAACACATGTGCAAAAGTGAGATAGAATAAACATTTTTCTCGCAGTGCATTTGTGTAGTTTCAGGCGTGGCTTATTCCACTTCGCTTGGGGAGAGTGTGCCGAGAGCGTGCGTGATTTGAGAATCAACTTCCACACACACTACAATAGAATTTTTTCATTTAAACTTATGCATGTGTGCGTTGGTTCACGTTGAAAGCTCCAAATCGAATTAGAATTAATTTTTGCTTTCGGGGGTTACTTGCTCATGAACGCAAGTTCATTTTTTCTCGCTTAATTAATTTAAATCGATCAATTCATTTTTGACGTTAATTATTTTGAATCTTTCAAACATACCCCATTACCATCCAGTGGGGGTTGGTTACTATTCTTCCCGAGAATGATATCACCTTCTTCTTATATTTCATAAAACGTTTTTCTTTAAATCACAAGAAAATGTCGGACTCTTTTCTCGTGTTCCTGTGTTGAGTTTTTTCATTCTTTCCACTTTGGGGCCACATAACTCCAATGGGAGTTGATTACTAGGTCGGGAAGTGATTTTGTCGGCTTTTCAGAAGATTTAGGTGACACTTTACTTGCACGAGGATTTTTCTTTTTGACATTTTCCGACAACGGAACCGGAACGAAAGGAAAATTTTTTAATTCATTCGATTATGCTGAGTGTATTCTTAGTACGTCCTTCTTTCTTATTTCCACTGGAGGAAATATCGCTAAGAAGGTTTTCGGGTTGTAGGTTCCATCGTCAACAGATTAGACACTTTGTCAGAATGTATTCCGACGGTTTCCTTTATTATAATAGATACTACCATGGTAGTTCAACTGTCGAGTATTATATTGAACTAGATTTTGCAACTAAACATCCACTGGTAATGCTGCAATAGCCCCAATTGCTTCCAATAAATAATGTTTATCTCATCCGAGTACAACATCCATAAAATTTCAATCGTTTGTTATTGCTACTACAAATGAGCTGCCTAAAATCAAACAGTGGAACATGATATTAGCAAAACGCCAAATTGTGTCAATAATACTATAAAATTCGCGATGAAATCAAGAGAATATGACTAAGAGAATTTGAGTAATTTCCGTAATAAATTTTTGTTTCATTTTTTCCATTTGGAGTTAATCATAAAGCAAGTGTCACCCTCTGACACCTTGTTTTGAGTTATCCACATCAACCAGTACCTGCTTAACTCTTCACCTCGGCTATCAGTTAGTTGGTGTTATCAGTTTCTTAACCATCAGCAGCTGATAAAACTGCCTACAACTACTTACGTGTCAGAAACACTTCATAAAGCCTGTTAATGTGTTGGTTGCTGTGTGACGTGAAAAATACACTCACAGTTTGAGAATGAAAATTTTGTTGGAAAATCTCGGAAAATTTCGACTACACTGTCTATCTCTGTTTGTGGCATTTTCAACCTAAAATAAACGCAAAGCAACTGAGAAGTTTTCACTCACCCTCAACAACACACACTTGACTCAGCATTTTTTCTGTGTGTGTAAATTTTCCTCCTGCCTCAATCCAGAGAGTTTTCCCTGAATGACACCACACTGTTTGTTGAGGAAAACCATCCCCCTGTCAAACGAACACTGAATGAGGGACGGAACCATTTCACGTTCTACCACACGTCATCCCTTGCTAGTAGTGTATCATCTGGGGGGTGGAAAAACTAGGAGGTACCATAAATATTTTCCTCCTCTGATATACGAGCAACACTCGTGCGTGTTTCAATTGGATTGTATGCGTTTAGAGATAAAAATTTTCTATTTTCCCCCGGCCATTTTCATGAACATGTGTTTCGCCTGCATTTGATTATCAGTTCACAGCCGGGGCTGGGTATTCGCTTTCGACATAGCAAACAAATCTGATGTTGATCGTCATTTTGGAAGTCAGTATTGAATTGAAGTTGCTTGCAATAGTTGCTTGCAATTGTTTCCGTTTCCGTTGGGATTTATAAAATCTCGTAAAAGTATTGAAGAAGTATAAAAATAAAAATTAGTTGAATTCCACAACTATTCAAAGGGTTTAATTATAACCGATTAAAGTTGCGTCGGCTTCCAATTGGATTTAGTAGAAGTGTAAAGCTTAGGAAAAGTTTATTGTGCCGTCGGTGGAGGAAAACTTTACCCGGAAAGTGTTACTAATACAAATTGATTTATTCGATAAACTTTGTGTGATATGAGATATGACCAAATTTAGAAAACATTTTGACAAATAAACAAACGGTAAAGTCATGCAGTAAATGGTGTTTTCAAAGGATTTCATTTTGATCCTTTTAAGAAAGTGCCAAAGTGGCATCCTGAAGGATAAAATTTATATAGTGTTTGTGGAGAAGAAAGTTACAAGTTTCCAGGAGGAGAAAGTTATAGAAAGTTTCATGCGCGCAATTTTATTTACGTGTATATAAAGTGCAATATTTACATGAAATAATATTTTGGTGTTTGTGTTGACTTGCGTATGTTATACAACAAGAAGTAAAAGAAGTGTCACTAACACTTTAGAAGCTAGGGGAGTAAATACGAAGGAAATCAGAAACATATTTTTGTAAGGACCTTTGGCACGCACACAAACATAACAACAATAACAACGAAGTGAACTTTCATTCACAAATCATGATATATTCGAAATTGAAGATTTAGAGTGAATCGATGTACCACAGCGCTGCCATCGGTTGGCCAAAACTGTATCAATTCACTGAAGAATCTGAAAGTGGTTGAGTGTCTTACGAAGGACCTTAAATCGACAGGATGTGGAAAAAACGATCGACTCTGTTTGAAGTATTGCTCAATAATTAAGAAGGGTATTTTGTCACTAATCCAGTGCCGTTTTGGGATTTGAAAATCAAAAGTCTCCAAAGTGCTCAGAGGGAGAGGATAAATTACTTAACAAGGATCAAGGAGTCTTTCGTCTTATGATCTCCTTAACATTGAACTTATGAACTTGACGGTGTCATTGTGAATTTTGTGTTGGGTTTTTTGGGAACTTTTGGAGGCAACTTAATTTCATTGTGACTTGTGCTGTATATCGTTGTGAATATAACACTTAAAAATGAATTGTTATCAAGTGTTTAATTTACAATTTAATATACTCTTACGAAATTAGTAAAGGACTAATTGTGATTTAAGTGATTTTGATGTTATTGCCAATTTGATTGAAAATTTTTGTGTCGATTTATAGAAGTTCTTGCAGCAGCTGGTGCTTTTGACAAACTTCCTCCAGCTAAAGGCGGTTACACGCGCCAATTTCACTTATTATCCGAATACCGAATTCAATTCGAAGGTAAGGAGAATATTTTTGTGGTGTACCAATATTAAGAAAATATAAATTTTGGATAAATAATAAAATTGTCAAACCAGTCTGTGACAAGAAATTTTCCAAAAGGATTTCTTTCCATGTTCCTCAAAGAAAAATTCGTTTAAAAATTATCGAAACTCAATTTATAATGAAAACTTACTATTTGATATGATTTCAGTTTGATCCATTTGGATAAAACAACATTTGTATTTTAAAAGATGCAAATAATATCGTGAAGCTTGTAATCTGCTCTTCAATATGATATCTAAGTACATATTACAACCTATCATAATTCAAAATGCACACCGTCATTATTTTCAATTTAATAAATTTAATATTAAATTTTACTAACACTCGGAGTACGGCAATTGGTAAACATCATTAATGTCTCAATTTACATTTCATTTCAAAAATTGGACTTCAATAAGTTTCTTCTGTGGTATAAAATATGCAAAATCACATTACATATGATACAATTTCTAAGTACAGTGATGTTGAATTTTGTATCTCACAATATCTTCGTGTATATCAATATCAAGTGTTGAATGTTGTATCTCACAATATCTACTGTGTTTTGCTTCAAAAACATTTTATTTATTATTTAGTATTATAAATAAATCCTTTACGTGTCTACAATTGTTCATAAATCCATTTTCTGTATATACAGAGACTTCTGTGAACAATACTTGATCACAAAAAAATTTGAAATGACAATCCCAAGCTCTCTAGGTATTGTAAAAATGGCAGTCAACTAATTATATTTCGTTCATAACGCCACCACTTTGATTGTAAAAACAAAACATTTATTGGGTCCCCTAATTTCAGACAAGTGGCACCAACATGACAAAAATCCAATAGCTACTCGACAGGTTACCTTTACGCATTTACAACCCCATTCTATTGCAAATCACCACGTAACACCTAACTTAGGTTGAGAATAATAAAAGCAAACCCAAAGATGCAGTATCTACATGTTTTGATGATATAAACCTGAAAAAAATCTACTCTTTATAGCTCCCATTGATAAGATAATGTTTTACAGCCTAAATCGTGCCTAAGGTCTAAGGTTAGTTGTGCTTGTTCCAGAATTAATTACGCGTTTTAGGTTTTGCTTTTGATACACAATCTCCCGACTAGAAGTTATATTATAATGCCTTCTATATGTAACTGATTTCATTTTTGGTTACTGATGTTATTTACAACCCGAATATGTGCCTCAATTGTGATAAATTTATTTGTTTATCATTTGACAACGCTGTCTGTGCTACATATGCCATAAACTAATGATTTCCATGATAAGTGTTCTTGTTGGTAAACTTGTTATTATATAAGTAGGTACTAGATGTTTTTTCGAAAGCTTAGAAAAACACACAAGTATGTTGATGAACTCCGAAATTTGCGAATTTTCAGCTAGAATTGAGGGCTTCTGGTCCTTGGTGCGTCCAAAACGTGTCACATTAAGTTGAAACTGTATTCAACTGAAATTTTCATTCCATGAGTTTCTTATTTTGATAATAAATTTAAAACTCTTAACACTGACAATTACTGACCATTTATAAAAATTCTTCTCCGACTGATGGGAGACAATATTTTTTCCGAAATTACCCAGACCCAGTTGACGTTAAAACATATGAGCGTCTTAAAAATTTTGTTGGACAAAAAAGCGTCATCATAAATTAAGTCATATTTACGAGTCAACAAATATTTGCGACATAGTAAATTAGTGAATCCTTTGTAGGATATACAAGTTATCAAATAAATCAATAATTCAATTAAGACATTTTAACACTTGAAAAGAAAAATTGAAGAAAGTCGAAAAAATTTTATCCACGAATATTCTGTAATTGACGTTACATTGAAGAAAAAAATTGTTAATGAAAAAATAAATCCATAAAATAATTTGCAAAATGATTCATTGGAATCAAAATAGAGCAAGGAATGTCTGGAATCCGGGAGAAAGTAATTAATCAGGATTAATATTCAATTTATCTGACTTAAGGGTTTTCAAAAGTAGTCATACGAAAATAAAGAAAGGTCGAGAAGAAATTTTTACGTAGAATTGCAAGTGTAGAGATTTGCTCATTTTGATTTCAGGTTGACCATTGTAATTTACAAGTCTCGATAGATACTGGTTCCTATAGAGTCGTACCTGATCGAAGGAAAGGTTGGTTAAGCTTCTACGGACACAGTTAAGTGAAAAATCTACTTATTCCTCTAAGGGCATACACCCGATTCGATTAATCCAGATGCACCTCTACACTACATTGCATTGTAAGTAGATATAACTACTGCCGTTTGTGGTTGGTAGTTACAGTATCAGCGAATCGCACCCAACCAACCGGGATGACCCAACATACACAAATAAATAAATTAAACTACGTGTCGGCAAAGAAGTGAAAGAGTAAAGCACAAGATTCGATATTCTGTTGTACTTACCCGGATACACATTTATTCGAAAAATATAGAGACAGGGATAAGGGATAAGACACAAAAGCTTCGCAAAGCTACTCCTTCTATAAAACGGTTCACAGTGCCTAGATTCACCCGGAATAGTTCAGATTAAAGCCGATATAAATCGATTGATCTGTTGCTCCGAATGTTCTCTGGGGATCCTTCTGGTCATTCTGTGTATTTTGGATGTATCCTTATTTCTGCACATGCAAACCCTTCTGAAGCTCTTTGGTGGCTTTGATTTTGTTATAAATGTCCTTTGGGCTCTTCGAAGGGCATACATGTCTATTAGTTTTCATTTCACATTGTTGCATCCGGAGCTTTGGGTTTGGTGTCTTTTATGAACTTTATTGTTGATAAAGTTTTGTTCCTTTTTTAAGTTCCTTTTGCCTTCAATGATGAAACGATACAGTTGAGTGTCGAAAACCCAATTCACACCTTTTTGAGAAAGTGTCGAATTGAGGAATTATTGGGACAAATATTTGGTATCCATTGATGTTCTATCTGAATAAGTTATATAATTTCAATAAACACTTTCTCATATCATGAACAGAAGTGATTATCATCAAAAATTATATCATGAAAATTTAAATAAAATTTTATATCAAATTTATTAAAACATAACATTCGTTATTCAACCGATTTTATAACGTCAATAACCATTCAGAGTTGTATTTTCGCAGTTAGATATCAAGTAATGATGTGTTTTGTGATAAATTCAAAAACGATCATATCACTAAATCGAAAATAACCAAATCAACGGCTAATTTTAAACAAATTTATTAACTTAAATACAATTTTTACTCACATAAATTTCTTACTCTGAATATTATCTGAGTGACTTATGAAATAAATTCCAAGCTACTGAAAATTTAATGATACAGCATTCTTGATTCCAATAAATTCATTAAATCAGATATTACGTCGTAATCAAATTGATCAAAAGTGATATTTTGACTTTAGCACATATAGTTTTCAATATAAACAGAAAATTGAAAAGTGTAACAGTGTTGGATGAGATTATATTGAAACAACATTAGATACACACTTATATAAATGAGATAATCAAAGTGCAAGTCTTGAGACCAAAAAAACATTTATAAATAGCAGGAAAAAAATGCTCGTATCTATTGATAAAAGATTTTCCTTATCACACTTCCAAACATTATTTTTATGCATTTTTGTCTTAACAGTCTACTTACGATGTTGGCACTGGGGCCAAGTAAACTTGACACCGTAAATCCTTTCCAAAATCAAATAGCTTGAACAAATATGAAAAGTGAGTGGTTAAAATACCGCCAAGATTTTTTTTTTTTTGTTTTCTCATTAACTCACAAATGAAGTTGTGAGGAACTGATAAAGATGTTGTAAAATAGGTAAAAGTACACAAAACAATAATGAGATAAAACACAACTTTGTGCGTGTTCTCTTGAAGGTGTTTTTATTAAAGAGTTGTTCAACATAATAATCAAATAACAGAAATGAGTTGCTACAACTAGAATTATTTGTCTTAAATAAAATATTTCAATTATTCCTAACACATTTCTGCATGATTTAGTCAAGCTGTTTTAAAAGTAATTTTTGCAACTACTCGGACTCTTGAATCACTTAGAAATTTCTTATTAAAAATAGATGATAAAACCCTATTAATCCGTATTTACCCTCATAGTTGAATGTACTCTATAGTGATATTCCTTACACCAATTGTCTTGTGGATTTCGCGTTATCATGAGAAACCACTTTAAGTGTTATACAAAATTGCAAACTATTATTGTTGGTGATATTTGTATAGTGCAGCTATCAATTTCTGATAAATTTTATTATATCGAATAAGATTCCTATTAATTTCATGGTACTATTTATTAGCTATTTTTGTAATAAAATCGACTGGCAGGTATCGTTTTATAAAATATGAATGTATTTATGTGGAAAGCACTTACTAATTGGGCTACAATCCATTGGGATTACATTGAGCTACTGTGTAAGTGGCTGGTATTAACTGGAAGTGTTAAATGGTTCTTTGTTGGACGTACCTATATCAATTGGATAACCGATATCGATTTAAATTGCACGTGTCGTTAATAAAGTACAACTTGAATGTTCAGTTTTTGTTATTAACAAATCTATGTAAGTTTCTGGGTTTTCTTTGACTTTGACTCAACAGATTTAAAATTTTTAAAATAACTTCTATATGAATATTAGAATGAAACCATCTGCAAGTCATTGGTTCGGGTCTATATAGGTTTTCGTTCTAGTAAAATGAGGCCAAGATATAAAAAAGACGAATCCATTAAGATAAGACGATTTGCAATGTTCATGTTATAATAATTCTTATACATTTTCTTGTTCTTATTTCTATTTCTGAAATTGGACAAAATTACATTGTTGAGACGACAACGTATACCCATATCCCATAATAGTAGAAATTCATTTACAGTGAATGTTGTCTTTACAAGCTCAGTATTCCATTAAGAAGATACACTCACCGAATGGTAGCGTCTTTATTCGATACTTGAGAGTAGCTTTTTCATTTCAACTGTTGTAGATATGGCGAATACATATACTACACACAAGGACATTTATATAAAGTCACACCAAACGAAGAAGCTCCTTTGTATGGTGTTAAAACAATCTTCATTTTATTATGTTGAGGATGTGTGTCTTATCCGTTTCAGAATCCCCTCTCAGACTAATCTTGAGATGGTTGTGAATGTCTGGAGGATTTCTTATAGCAACTTGGAAAGTTGAATCCGTTTTTCCCATTTTGTGTGTACTTTACTCGCCCTCACGGTGCAAATCATTCAGAATTGAAATGGAATGGAGCGTTGGAGGGTTACCACCCTTTATGTCAGGGACATTCAAGTATAGTTTTGAATAGGTGTTCTAGTATATAATCGTATCCACCACCACCACCACCACTACCACCACCACTACCACCACAAGTAACACTTCAATACAGATTTACGAAAAGTGTTTACTAGGCGGGGCGAGTGATATACGAGAATACGTTTTCCATAGATTGAAATAATAACGCTGACGTAACTTTTGTTGGGGGTGAATGAAAACAAAATGGATACGTGAAATCTTATCAAAAAACATAATTTTCTTAATAAACTTCCAGTGAACTGCGTGAAATCACAAAAATCACTGCGTCTTAAGAAAATTATTCTACATCTTCCATTACGGCGTGGATCAAATCTTTAGATATTTTCTGTTATTATCCCACTGACTTGGTGGAGTTGTTTTCGCAGACATTTTCAGCTCCAAAAATACATCTTGTATGACTAACAATAAGCTGATTTTATTTGTTCAAACCACATGTTCGATTCGTAATTATTATCTACTCATAAATATTCGTAATTTAAACAAAACCCATCAATAAAATAACTAAAATGAAATTCAAAGAATCACAAGATGAAGAGCAAAATAAAATTTTTGACTTTGAAATTGTCGTCATTTTTCCTTTTTCTTCGATGACTTCCCTCGGGAAAAACCCGGCCCTGATTTCATCGTATCCCATCACCAGCCAATTTGCTTTTGAAGCTCTTTAAGCTGAAGTGATTAAAATATTACATCCTAGAGATCAACTTGGGATCATCAAGGATTTTGTTGTATTTGCTGAATTTATCCACACAGACTGAAGAGTGGAATTTATTATATGTGTTGGTGTGGGTGTTTGCACTTGTCGTATAGATATGTTGAGATGCTGGGCAAACCGGGCTTATACCCGCATTCGACATACACACATTCGACATGTGATTGTGATTGCGGGTAAAGGTGGCTAATAGTTATTGAATAATTTACTAGTTTATTGAATATGTGTCATCTTCAACGATTGGACAAAATGTTGGTGGTATACTTTGGCTTTGTTGGGTGATGTAAATCTCAATTTGATCCACATGCTTTCATGGTATTTACAGTACATTCTCATTCTCTCTGCTCCACCAGTACGATAGCATGTCTTAATTATTTAGTCATAATCATTTAATAAAGTTGTCGGTATAATATTACCCGAGATTTGTCGCGAAATCTTTAAATCCCTTCAAATGAGGAGTCGTCAATTTGCTGCTTTGTAAGGATTTAGCAGGAATTTGTTATGCACGTTTGTTTATATAACAAACTTCATATTGGCATATTATTTTGCATATTTTAAGAAACGAAATTTAAATGACTGAAGATATTTTTTCAGGTAAACAATTTTGAATGAAGTAAAAATGGGTTGAAGAAAATTTTTCATAATTTTCAAAGTTTTACAAAATTTCGACGGACTATAAATTTTGGCAGACGGTTTTTGTTTGTTGTAAAATTTTGTTATTAATAGTATATATTGTTTACAAAACGCTAATCTCATGAATATTATGAGTGGATTTAAAGTTTTCAAAAGTTCTTAACTAAAAAATATTATTTGGTTAAAATATACGACACGAATTATTTTGACACAAGATTTAACATTTTAATTGTTATAAATTTAAGAAATTTTATTTATTTATATTTTAACATGAACATGTTTCCCGGTTTCAGATACTTTTGATCCACCAATCGTTACGGATTAAAGCATCAAAACGACGTTTCTACAGCATTTCAAAGACGTCGTTACGACAACGTTCCAAAATAAACAACAAAGTTTCCCGACCATTCTTCCATCTTATATAAACATGGAACGCAGTGGATTGGAGAACATGTCTGATTCATCCGGACTGTGTCTGCAAGACCTGGTTGGATCTGGGAATGGCAACACAAATGGTGGTGGTGGAGGTGGATCTAATTCGGATCACTTGCACAATCATCATAGTCTGCATGATTCTGTGGCTGTTAGTGTATCATCTGCAATTACCGGACTCATGCCAGTTGTATCCGGTGGTAGTGGACTAAGTCATTTACATCATAGCTCACATGATGTTAGCAATCACCATCACCATCATCATCATCATCACGGCGTGGTACCGCCGCATACACCTACCACTGTTTTGCATGAACCTTTAGAGAAATTAAAAAGTAAGTACTTAAGAATCTCCATCATTTTCATTTCTATCGTGGGAGGGTTATGAGAATCTCATAACATTAAAAAATTTATTTTGTGTTGAACAAAATTTGTCACTTGTCAAACATTTCCCCGTGCGATCGTCAAATTTCTTATGATTATCATAAAATTTCATAAGTAACATCTGAAGGATTTCCTCGGACACTTAAAGATCAAACAGACGACACAAATATCATTTAGTAGATATTTTAAAATTACATGCTGTTGCCTGTTGACAATGTGGAACTACGTGCTTGAATTCCTTTTAGCACCTGGCAAACCGGAAGAAAGAAATTTTGTCGCCAAAACTGTGAATATGAAATGAGGCTAAATGCATTCTCGGCGTGAATTCCTTTTCCTTACTTTGTGTAAATGCAACAAGACTAGATCATAAAAAAATTATAAAATTTGTTTGCACCACCTTCGAACATTAAGGGATGAAGTTGTTTAGCTCATGTTAACAACTCCCTTCGGTGTAATTTGTATTCCAGAATCACTTAGGACTTGCTTTCATGTGGCTCCGCTTGAGTTCCTTGTTATGTTAACACATGAGATACTTAATATCTCTCCTGTGAAGTGTTTTACTGGGTTCGTACCCGTCGCAGTTGACTTGGTTTATGGAAATATCTTTATAATGAAGTACACCAAATGAGTGTTCATTACGTATCAATTGGCAGGACTGAATTCCACTTGATACGAGTGGCCGAAAATGCTTCCGAATCAATAGTGAAAAGGATTAAATTTTTTGGGAGAAAATCTCACGGAAGTGAGCATTAAAGTACATCCGTTGTAGGAAATCTTGTACCGAAGTTCCGATTCATATTGAACTTTAAACACGTTTTGTCGTTTTCAAGGACCGAATCACAGAATTTGGGAAATCTATATTTAAATTTGAATTGGAAGATGTTGAATATCCGAAACGAAATAATTGACTACAAACAGAAGTACTGCAACAGTAGCACGTTTCAAGTGTGGCCTCTTTAGGAATGGAAAGTAGACCAATTACTCATCCCATAATCCTCAAGAACTTCAACTCACATAGTTCAGTGAGCTAAATTACTTCAGTCTTCCGACAAATCCTTAATCCTCGTTGGAAATAAATAAATTCTTTTTTTGTTTCTGTGTTCTGTCCCGGTTCGTTTAGACGCCTTCACATTCCCCGAACAGTTATCCAGCATCCGTGGCGGAACATTCATTCCGTGGATGCGCAGTATCAACATAGACTCAAGATGTAGTTGTGGATGAAGCATATTTTTTCCTCCATCACGGGTTTATCCCTGTTTCCCGAGTTTCAGTTTACCACTGTGATGGTGTCTAGAGAAATAATTTACTTTCTTCGTCTCATGCAGTTTTAAATGCATTTATCCATCTGAATCGGTGTGAACTCATAAATTAGTAAAATTAACACTTTTACATAAAACTAATTTCACTAATAAACCATCAAAACCCCACGTTCCATTTGAAAACTCATCGGAGCACATAATCGGTGTCATCTACATCGACTCTTTGCCCCTCATAGTGCCACAGACCTCAAACAGCTGGTGATGCCATATATCTCAGCCACAAATTGCCTGTCAACTTGCTTGTCATATGGAATTTTTAACAAGTTAATTTTGAAGATATTGAAGATAAATTTATGTTTTGTATTTGAGAGAAGAAAATAGAAGACATAGTGCGGTGGTTTTGATTTCTTCAAAAACTGTCACCTGTGCAGGTAAAATTTTGTTCAAGCATCCATGATCTCGTCCCAGGGTAACATGACCCTGGACAAGTGACTCCTGGCAAAAACTTCTTTTCACATTTATCATTTTTGATTAAATAAAATTCAAAAGTGTCAGTGAAAATGCAATTTTACGATGACGTTACATGGAAAATGCAAATTATTCTATGCTGTTCCGTAAGCACAATCTTGCAAAATCCTATCACGATGTAAGTGAAGAAACAAATCTGCAACAAGACCCACAGCAGCATTCCTTCCTTAACCCATAATCCAATGTTAATTAAAAAACTATTCTTGCACCTGATGCAATCCATAACTAATAATCCCAGATTAAGCCATTATCTAAAAATTTTTTCCACAATCATGAACGATAAACGAGTGAATATAATAAAGGCATAATATAACTGGGATAAAAGCCCTTCCTCAAACACTTTAGTATCGGGCAACAAGTGTACAGGATCCCATGTGTCCTTTAGCACTATTTCAGCCCTTATCCGTTGTAGAAGCGGAAGGGTGTGGGAATTGAGTGTTGTACACATGAATCGTTTTGCACAATTTTGTTACAGCATGCACATACATATACATTATCACGATAGCTTAAAAGAATTTTTATTCAGGATAAAAACGAACCCGTCACGTGAATTCCAGGGAACTCTGCCTGTAGATGGGAAACTCCATACTGTCTCGCAAAGTGATCAGTATGCCGCATCACGCACTTGATTTGTTTGTAATTTCTATACAGAGTTTGAATAAAACTGTAACTCCACAAGGTTCAGAGAGTAAACAATTTGCCAGAGTTCTAAGTATTGAGTCCCGGGTGCACTTACCCGCGTTACAACCATGAAGGCCTGGGATTAATGACACTTATTCGCCATTCACTTTACCTCAAGTGCAAATATTCAAATTCATGTTTTCAAAACGCTCGCTCATTCATCATCCAAACAAAATCTGCATTTAGTTTTGGAAATTTCACACTTTCGGATGATTCTTCATTTTACAGGATAAATTACAACAAACCCTTATGGATGGAGATCCATGCTGAATCCACCCTCTTCGGAAAAAACCTGGAAAAAACACATCCGACTGGGTCTTCTCCTGAGCATTGTGGCAACCTTAAAAAAAATTATGTTCCGGCTAATTGAGCACCCTCCTGGAACACAGAGTAAAGTGTTCTTTATTTGTTTAGGGGTAAATGTGACGTTTCACTGTACACTTTTTCGGATTCTGCCCTTTATCCGTTCATATCATATTCCAGCGATTGAGTTGTTGAATGCCATCTATCAGAGCAAGTGGCAGGACACCCTTGGATGTTGGCACTCCCGTTTGTTGATTCTGTTATGGAAAAATGAACAGCGTTTTGTATACAATTATGCTTCATTATGTAACTGATGAATGGTATCGAATTACGATCAACGTAATCGTATTACAACTTGATTTCCGATTAAAGTTAATTGAGACACGCGGGATATTTGTTAGGGATTAAAATAATTTTCCTTTTCAGTTCAATTCAATCTTGAGGCGAAACTGAAAGGGATTGGATATTAAGAAAAAAGCCACGTGCTATTGGTTGAGATATTGATAACGAAATTGTTTGAGACATGATAATTGCTGATTATTCTTTTATCTCTACGTTACCAGTACTTCAATTTGTCCCAATTTGTCTTGAGAATAATTAAATTTTCATTTCATAAAATTTTCTTTTTTCTAGTTCACACCACCTGTTTTTCCTTGTAAAAACTAAAATGAACATTTCCCATAACATGAAACATGACACTGCCACTGACACCGATTTACACTTCAAAACGAAGATTTACTCTTCCATGAATCCGTTTGGCAAACATTTAGAAGCATCAGTCAATTTGTGTCACCGCCTAGATTTTTTCCCGAAAAAAATTAGTACAGGACAGAAACCAGGAAGCAGACATCTGTAGGAATGAAACTATTCATTTGAATTTATCCAGTATCCCGACACATGATCCTGGGTTCAAGGGATGTTACATAGGACACGTTCAACAGGACATACCACAAAACGTATAAATAAAATTGTTAGAGAACATAAAAAAGGATATAACATGAAGGCACACCCAGATAGCTTCTGGCTAGTTGTGTTATAGGTACAAAGAAAGGACATAAATTCTGATAGTCTGTAGCCATCCGTTCCAGGACGAAGGACAACTGGACACATAGTGCACCTTTTTGCTTGCCATTCTTGGGTACAAGTCGAAGGCATTCTATAATTTGTTTTCAGGGAAAATATTGACACTCGAACGTTTTTCAATTTAAACTTTTTTCAAAGCTTTCCCTTGAGATTTCGTTATTGAGGAGATACTGGATACGATGCCAATACGGTTTCGTGCAGATACTTCCAGTTTGTTTAAATTCAGACCACTTACAGAAAATATTTTTTCTGTAGTGTCCCTACATCCAGATTCCTGTTCCACTAGACCCTAATGGAAAGTTAAAAGAGAAACGTGAACTTGAGGGAAAATGTTAAAAAAGATGGGATGATGTGGTACAAAAAATATACAGAAAATATATAACATCCGAATTGGAACGTGCCTTTTGTAGCATGTAAGGAATCCAACCAAAGTCAGGTGCAATGGTTTCTATCCTTGGAACTGGGAAGAATCCATAGACCACAACTTCCAAATGGATGTGGGATTAAGGAGGATCAGTTTCAGCGTCTTGTGTCTTTGGCTTTGAATGTTAACTTACTTCGTAAGATATTGTGGGAGTATTGATTTTTTTCGTCTATCTTTAAAAAAAGTAAAGGCACAAATTCATCGATTTACCCAGAACAAGGCGGGTAAAATTTGATGACGACTTGAAGTCTACTTTTTCGATTTTCTTCATTTTCAATGTTTATTTTTAGAGACCTTGAACGTAAGAGACACTTCTTATTTAGGGATAATTTTTAGTTAACATATTCAATCACATTGTTATTGTATATACACAGTTAACAGACTCGTACTAATCCTTTCGTGTAAATTTCACTTTATGTTTTGAAGTATCTTACCCGGCGCAATTAAGCTCTGCGGATTATATTGGATTAACGAAACTGAAGACTGGTCGCTTGTTTTTAAACATTTGCTCTTCATTATTCAATGTTCCAATTCATGCTTCGTGACTTAGTGTATTTCTTAAACTACATACAAAGAACAGTGATTTGCTAAATTTTGGTGTTCTTATTCGTTTTTCCTAAAACCACAAATTGTTCTAATTCGATCTACAAGAAAACCACAGAAACCAAACTCAAAAAGGTTATTGAATGTTTGTTCCATTGACCAAGGTCGTAATGAGAAAATTTTTAAAGGGTCAGTACCACAAACGAATGAGTAGAAAATTATCTAACATGCGGCCTGTTCTTTTTATTTGTATAAATTTATTTTTATATGTTATTCAGCAGATATAAAAATCAGAATGATAACATGAAATTGTCTCCCTCGTATTGGATGTATGTCCATCTACTCGGGTGGAAAATTGGTCCCATATGGTTAACATTTATACCATCTTGGTGTCATTGAGTATGGCCTTCATCCCCTAATGACAACTCTGCAATGAAAGTCCTGGATTCTTTTTCTTCATTCACTGTTTCTCCTGAACCTGTGAACGATTTCATCTCTAGCTCATACATATGAATGAATGAAACCCGTAGCGTTGGGATCATCCCTTGCAGATCGGAACACCCTAGGATGTCTAGAGTGTATCTTCTCCATTTGAGTGTTATTATCTCTGCATAGCCCTTTTTTGTTTTTAATATAACCTCGTTGGTGTTAGTGTTATTTTGATTTGATTTCATTGTGGGGTTGCTAATGTTCAGAACATTTGGACGCAGTCAGAAGCTGATAAAGGACCAACCATTCGAAATTATATGAATGTTTAGCTTGTAAAGAGATTGTCCTTTTACCCAGAGAACAAATTAATGAATAACTTAATTTGATTTTTATTTCGTTAAAGGATTAAGCTAAGAAATGAAGTTGTTGATAGAAATTCTGGATTTTCTATATGTATCTAACAGACATGACAGATTTTCTTAATGAAGTTTTCTAGATGTTGTGGTAAGATGAAATTACTTTTGTTTGCCATGAGAACATTATTTCTTAAATATTAAGAAAATATTTTGATAAAAATTTGTAATCGTTATAAATTATATCATTTAATCTCACCTCAACGACTCATATGGTATTTCCCCTACAAGGATTATGTAGTCTAATTTATTGATGAAATTTCCAATTGAAATTCCTTTCAAAACATTTTCGAATTCGTCTATTTGAAATTAATACATTAAATCAATATTAGTATAAAATATGTTTTCTAGTAAAAAATATAAATCATTTCATAAAACATAAACAAGTCATAAGTCTTACATGAAAAAGAAACCGATAAACAAACTTCGTTCGTCTTGAAAACATTCACTAAATCGTTTCGAAAAATTCCGACATTTACTAATCAAGATTAAAAATCAACATTTTGTTAAATTTTGAAAATTTAGAACATTTCTGTTTCAAGCTTTATAAACTATTCAAAAACGTTTTATTTAGACAAGTAATGGTCATAAATCGCAAGGGAGTAAGTCGTCTTTCGAAAAAGTGCGACTGCCCTGCATGTGTCTTTATACCTTTCACTCTGAGCGTTGTCAGGTTTGTGTTATTAATTTCATGTATCACGTTTGTATATAAAAATACATTAATTAACCCTGTTGGCCATATAGTTAATTCTATTTTCTCGACCTGTCAACCAGTGGCGACCACATTTTCCTTAAGAATATTTTGTCTTAACGCAGGGCCAAGCGAATGTCTTAAGTAATTTCGTAACTTATAGTATCATGAAGCGGGGATTGAGGTTTAGTTGATTTGGTTTTATTTAATTTTGTTTTAACACATTCATTAAATTGTTGTTTTTTCTGTTAGTCCTGTTTTGTTTTAGCATAAATTATTAGTTTTGTTAAGTCAATCCTGTCTAAGCTTGACGTTTCTCAACAATTCTTAATGACCCAAACCCACGCAGTCGAGTTGAGTTAAGTGAGTTGTGATGGACTTGTTTAATTTTGGAGCACTTTGTATATAAATTGGGGAATTTATAAAACAATCAACAAAAATGTTTTTTTACTTATAGAAAATTCTATACACTTTTCATGTGGAAAAGCTTTTTCAAGAATAAGTTTAGTTTAGCTAGTGTGCTTGGCGACACTTGAATGTCTGAATGGTTTGAAATAATTGAAAATTGTCTTATGTTGTTTCCCTGTGAAAACAAACGACTATTTTTCATGCACAATGTAGGTACATTTATTTATTTTAATTCTTCTTGTTTTTCCAAGTGTACAATTTTTCAATGGAAACTAGAAAAAGCGAAGACATAACACAATTTCGCTTGGTTTTACTTCAGAAAGTTCTGTTTTTTCTAGACATTCGTCTAAGTAGCTACTCATGCTGATCATGTTCGGAGAGTTTTCATTTAAATTTCACAAAAGCCAAATGAAAAAAATAAATATGATTCAAGAAAACCTATAAAAAAACTACCCCAAAAACACGAGATGAGATGCGGCACTCTCATAAGAACGTGCCTTTGGCGTGTCTTCAAATAATTTTAATGGCTGACAGATGATGCGATTAGTGGAGTTGACGTGGGAAGATTTATCGGATGATTCTACTATTTCTGGATATAAAAAAATGTATCTTGTGTTTTCCTTTGTACTTGGAAGATGCTATCAAAACTTCTAGTGGATTAGGTGTGTTTTATTGGTTCGGATCGGCGTGTTCTAGAGGTCTGCTTCGCTTGTTTCAACGTTTCTTGCATTCTGTTTTATTTCGTGGTGTTGAGGTGGTTTCTGTGATAAAAAGTTATAGAAGATCTAAAAAACTGTTAAGGAGAATAATTTCAAATTTTATTATTTTATCGATTTTCATGAATTATGAATAATGAATACGATAAAAATAGAATAAGCGTGCGATAGCAATCGTTTTCGAATAGTTTTGTGTGAATTTTTGATGTGAAGTTGTACTGACACTTGGTACATTATGGATATAAGGTTATATCAAAGATGTGAGTTGCAACAATTTCAATTTTATAATTCACTTTTACATGTGGTCATTTAAAGAATAAAGAAAGGATCAATCGATGACTTTTCCTACTTTGTGGTAATTGAAGTGTTGTGCGCAACCGAAAATGTGTAACGCCATCAACCGTTCCATCCCTTATGTGTCAAAAGTTTATCTCAATAAATAATAATTTTCTTCCTCATTTTTGTAAAATCCATACACACCCATAAAAATATAATTTTTTTGTTATTATATTTACTGTCAAAGGGATCATTTATAGGGCCATTATACAAACGTTGCCACAATAAACCGAAGCTGCAAAAAATCAACATCATAAATAAGAATGGGGCGATTCTTCAACCCCTAGAAAAACGCAAAATCATTGCGAAGGGAAAATACTTTTGGATATACGAGTACAACACATGAATCTTTTACCCTGCAAATATCCAGTTACACTAAGTCATCGCTCAGTTCAATTGTAGTCACATTAATCATTACATTGCAATTTTGACTTTTTGCCATAAAAGAAAATCCCAGTTACAAAAGAAAAAGAATTATATATTTTTTTTTCTTTATTTGATGGTGGTTTTACAGTGTGTAAACAAACAAAACGCCCGGCAGATGTCCGAATTGACAATTTTCATCCCTGTCAGTGCAGTTGACTCGTACATGACACCAAATCTTGGGTCTACATCGATTCACAACCACACGACCCCTTTGTGGTACCTTCATGGAAGGGTTAAGTTTTTGTTAATAATTTGTCTCTCGATGCCAAGTGTTAGATCTATAAAATAATTTCACACCCCGTTTGGCAGCATACTTAATGCCAAATGGTGGTGGTTGCAAATCTTGGACCGAATGGATGTTTTATGGACACTCAAATTTTCACCTCATAAAAAAATTATTTAATTAATATTTTATGACTTTAACCTTATAATGAAAACCTATCAAATTTACATATATATTTCATGCACAATTCATATTTGGTGAATGCAGGTTTCCGAAAAATTTAATTTTATTTGCAAATAACTTAGCAAGGATGACTTAGTATTTCTACGCTAAACACAAGCTATTCAGCATATTTGTCCCTGTAATCTGTCACTTAACCATTACTAAACACAGGTAATGAACTCTTTCGAGTGGAAGTTACCTTAATCCAGGCTAAATTTTATTTGTTAAAAGGCTTAAAATTCTCAGTGCAATATTATCCGGTTGTTGATTTGAATTAACTCTGAACGAGTTGTTGATAATAATTTAGCGTGGTATTAACTAACAGAAATTTATTTTAAGCAGTTTAATTACTTAAATCAATTACGATTTAATAAGCAATTATTGTACTTTGGATCAACTTGTAGTTATCATTCTAATTCGAAATTCTCTTAAAAACTTCACCTACATTTTAACAAAAATTTATAAATCTAACACTTGCTGTATGTTGTACAAGATTCCTTGGTAGTGTAACATATATCAAGTGAAACATTATGGGATTAAATAAATTCCATTTAAAATGAATGTTGATCACCATCAAATTATGTAGTTTTTCATATTCAAACGAAATATTTTCTCTTCGTTATCAGCTAATAATTTTCCAATAAAAATGAACAGAATTTCTAAAATAGTGAATAGTGATGGACAAAACATTCTACATACTTGCACGAACCACCAATTCCCATAGAAAGAAATATAATTTATAATGAGATGTAATTTGTTATACAGCGTATGTACAACAACACAAAATGTTAAATTTTTCCCCCAAAAAATTACTACCACCGATCGTAAATTCATCGTTGACAGGATTGGATGTATGACAAAAATTCTGTAATTGATTCACGACATCAGGAATTCCTTACATGTACCAATTTTGTTTCCCGGGTATGTAAAGTTGGTGTACATGAAACCGAACAAAAATAAAACATACTACCCGAAAATTATATTTTCTGTCACATAATGTAGCGCTGATAAACGTGAATGTTTAGTGGTTGGTTTAACAGTGTCACATGCCATTGCGTTGGAAAAACCCTGCCACTAGTGTGTGGACATTCCTCAAATGGCATATTGAATTCAGGGATAATTTAACAAGCATTCGGAAATTTAAAAAATTCCAATTCAATATAAGGTGAAATTGTATCCTGATATGAAGAGAATGTGGTGCTTTTAGTACGTTTTCAGGACACATTTTCAACACTTGTCAAGTTTGCTGGAATTTTTCCAAGATTTATGAATCTTTTCGAAGCACGAGGGTATTTTTCTACCGTTTAATGGTTGTGAACGCATGTGTTTAAGGTTAATTTGGTATGTAATGTCTTGTAATTAAGCGAAAAATTTATAGCAATTTAAAATTTACTTCGGGAATGTTATAGCCAGGTGTTTGAAAGTTCAATTAAAAATTCACGTGGTGCATTTATTTACAATATGATTTCATACACACAAATGTTATGAATATCTTCTGAAACACTTCTTATACCCAGACACAAAAGCCTTTTAATATATCCAATAAAAAATCCAAGTGGTTTTTAAAACTCTTCTAAGCACCACGAAATAAAAACGATCATGAGACTACACACAATTATCCAGCATAGAATACACCATTCCCATATCGCCTCAACATGCACTAGAAAAGCGCCATAACACATTAATGAATATTAAAGTTAGTCTAGAGCCATAAATCCTTTTATGATCCCTTTAATAGTGCACTAAAAAAACGCAAAACCCAAGCAACCGTCTTAACCTAAAGATAAACACAAATAAACCCGGTTTAACTAAAGAGGAGTATTTAAAAAAATTGCCAAGGATACTTCCTTAAGGTGGATTGTAGTACTCCAATTTTATATACTCTCATTGTGAAGTGGCCACAAATTATATGACGTGCTCTCTACAAATGGCGAGATGTAATTTATCGCTTATTTACACGTACTTCTGCTGTGGCACAGGATAAAAAACTACCGGATACTGTATTCCGGTTCATACTTTTATAATATTGTAATTTACACTAATTTATAATTGCATTCATCTTTTTTAATGGAAGCATTAATTTTTTTCCTATTTTTTTATTGGTTTTCTATTTTCAGTTTGGGCTGAAACCGGTGATTTTCGGGATACTACCCATAGTTCAATGACAGCTGTAGCTAATAGTTTGGATCATACACAATTGGGTTTCCAGTCGTCGTCAACGAGGAATCGAAGTCGGGATCGAAAGCATGATGGTAATATTATGTGATATTAACTGATTTCAAACTATACTCCAATATCTAAATAAACAATTGGTACGTTATTGAAGATCATGGAAGATTGTTCATGTTCTGCGGATTGTTTTGCAATTGAAGGGTCTAAAGGGTCTAAGTGCTAAAAAATCAAATGCCAATAATTTTAAAATCCAATTGCCTGTTTTTTCTAAAATAATTAAACGAAATCATTTTGTTTGCTGCGTTTTCTTTATCACTCCATTACACAGCATCCATTTTTCGCAGACTGACACAGACTCTTTTGCATGAAAGTTTGCTGGCACTTAGAACTTTATTTGGACTTGGCACTTAGATTGTTTATTCTTGAAAATTTTGACTTTTGATTTTTTGGCATTTTAGACCATTTGGACTTACAAACCTTCAATTATGATTATCACGAATTTGATGAAAGGTGCATCATAGTGAAATTTTGTTTTATTACTGTCAAAGTGTAAACCAAATATTAACCAATTTTTGAAATAAATTCATGATTTCAAAATCGTTTTCCGTCAAATTTGTTGTCGTAAAATGATAGATCATTTAGACAAGCATGAAGATTTCCAAATAGAAATAGAATATTATTAAACTAATTTGAACAAACCTCGTCTAGCCAATGTATAAATAATAGTTTGTTAATCGTCTGATATTTTTTATCTTGTGGCGCCAACCTATTCGCATTTAGCTGATTAAAACCACCGACCAATCATTATGAACTAGCTCAAAATCAAAACTACCTCAAAATCAGCAACCAATCAATATTAAAATTTTGATAAAGGAAATGATCGATCACAGCTTATGGTATTTGGTGGTTGTATTAAAACGGATTTTTTGATTTATTTATTTAAAAAAAAAATAAAGTTTTTGATGTAAACCGCGATGTGGAAATTAATTTCCGTGATTTGAAGATTTATTTTTTAAGTTGTAATACCTCGTGGACAATTGGGTTAATCCAAGACGTTGAGTGTTTTATAATTTATATTTGTTTCAATTTAACCATCCTGTCAACTCGTGTTCTTCTATAAATCAATTCTTGATGATCCTAAGCTTCTACTTAAAGATGAATAACGAAAAATCTTAGAAATCTCTTTTCTATTTTCAAGTTATCTTAAAGATATCAAAGAGAAAGAGATTTTCAAAACTCCGATTCTTCAGCCTCTAGCTTCGAGGCTAACGTGCTCACAGAATATGAAGATCCTTGAATCTCTTCCCGACTGCAATTGCAGAACTCCTTATTATCCGTACAGCTGGCTTTCAAGGAAGGCCTGAGAAGTTTAGAACAAACCGGACAAATGACAAAATCATGTGGTACAAAGTCTTGACAGTAGCAGTTCCGCTGTTCGCAAACGCTGCATTCAGGAGATGATTCAGAATCAGAACACTCTGTGCTGGATTGAAATGCCCCTAATGTCGTACACGACGTGCTGGCGTTGGTTGAAGCAACTCCAGAGCAACATGGAGATGTATCATCTATCGGTGCTGCTTCATCCTTCTCCTCGTCTGGAGGCTTCACTTCCCTCTCTGGAGGGATTATCTTAATCAAAGCTTTCTCCCTAAAGTAGGTGCTCAGCCAGAGCAAAGGATGTGCCGGGCGTTCTTGCGACATGTCGAACAGCGCATCCATTACAGTTTGCATAAGTGCTGGTTGCTCTTCTAGCCTCTTAGGTCGGATGGGCTCCACAACAACTACAAAATGAGAAAGGTTTTATGAATATGTTCCTTCAAATCATATGCATGAGGCTCACATTTTGGAAAGAAGTACTTGATCTCCTCAACAGCTCTTTCTGAATTCTCACTTCCGTGCATTGCGTTCTGAAAATCATTTTCTCCGCGAGAGAATTTCGCTCGAATTGAGTAAGGAGCTTTTTCACGTGCAACACTTGATCTTCGAAAAGACTCATTAAAACCACATTAGGTTCTATAATACACGGAACATACCTCTCTGGCCCAAGCAGCTCTAGCAGATCGCTAACAGCATTTTCCTTTGCAAGCAAAAGCACCTCTGCCGGTCCAGATGACAAATGCTCAACTTTATCGAAATATTCCTTGGTTTCATGTTGGTGCTGGTAAAACTCCTCAGCATATCCCTTTGGGATATGTCCGTACCTACTGGCGAGAATGTAGAAGTTGTTGTTAGTCAAAATTAGCTTTATCTTATTTGCTTGATGTATTGCGTCGGGCTTTATTATTGCTAGAGTGTAGAATCCCTCAGTTGAAGTCATTATTGCCAAAACAGAAAAATTTTCATATTATTACATTGAGACACAAATATCTATTTGATTTTTAAATGCATGCGCCAACTTAGATTTTACAGAATATTTGATTATAACATCTAATCTTTCACAGGCAATCGATCAGTGAATGAAACAACAGTCAAAACAGAAAACACATCTAGTATTGGCGGTCATGATGAATCAATTGTTTCAACAGATGATACTAAAAACGATAAGAAAAACAAGAGACAAAGACGTCAACGAACACATTTCACTTCGCAACAATTACAAGAATTAGAACATACCTTTAGCCGGAATCGGTATCCAGATATGTCGACGAGGGAAGAAATTGCAATGTGGACGAATTTAACAGAAGCTCGAGTTAGGGTAAGTGTTATCCTGTTATTTTTTTAGTATATATAAATTAGAACTTGTCGCTCAGTTATGTGTCATGTTGAGGAACATGTTTCCAACTATTTCAATTAACATACCATTTAATGTTCGCTCTGGAAGCTACAAGGAAATGAAAAGCTATCCAGAGGAAAAAATGTTTATTGAATCCGCAGTCTTTAGTGCTGTTAATTGAAAAAGAGCAAAGTTCTAACAGTGTCCATTTTGGCTTTACACACATTGGACACTACAAAAAATTGCAGTTTGTAACGATGCAATCAAGTCGTTTTGTCTAGTCGTGAATGCATCAGGCATGTAGCAGTTATCAGAGTGGTGTGATAGTGGTTAAAGGTTCGTGTCGCTGAAGTACTTATAGTACATCCAAACAATAACAGGGTATATGCCAATTAAAGCGTTTGGAAAGGAGACAAAACCTCAGTATCATGAAAACATTTTTTTAAACGACTCCACTTGACCAAAGAGTGACCAATGGAAAAAAGATGAAAATTGAAAACAGTGCGGCCGCATTTTCTGTAGCGTTGCCATAATCTTATTGACATTTTCATTGTTTGCACTTTTTTATAGCATCTCCATGCAGGATCTCTTATCCACCGCAGTTTTATGGGATGTTGTTTTTACGGGTTGTGGAACATCACAATATTCAAAGGGTTGATTTATGACACAGGAAGTGTTTAATCATCGTGTATCGTGCCCATCGTGCGGAAATGATGTTGTCATGTATCCAAACGCAAAAATAGCCGATAGTAATTGAAAATAATGACATCAGTTATCCGGCTGTAATAAATAGAAGGGCTTAGAGATAAGCTCGTAGTCACTCACTTGGTATACTTTATTAGGGCTAATTCTCTGCAATAGCTCCAGTGTATGTGATTTTGCTGAAAAAGTTATGTGACGACAAGATTCTTATGAAAAGTTCAATTTTGTCCGCGTGCAGTGTTAAACAAAAGTAAGAAATGTAATTTCATAAAAACTAAAACAAAATGAAAAAGGGTGGATTTTTAATGATATTCACAATAAATTCTTTTGGTACACCAAAATCACCCCTTTTTTCATGAGTTCAATCTCCCTCGTAAAAGAGCTAATAACGTAATGATAGCCTCATTTCATTCTAGGGTATCCATGAGTTCTAGGTTAGATACCCTTACCAATCTCTTTAGCATGTTACGTTTTTTTCCAGTTTGCCTTTACTTCTTTATAAAAGATTGGGTTTAGTAGATCGTGTATCTTTAACCTTCATTTCGGGATCTGGGTGTTTTCTTTTTTCATCATTAAAGGTTTACTTTATTTTAAAACCCTAACGCAATTCTGTGTGTAATGATTTTCTTTTAGTAGAGTCAAATGCAGTGGGGTTAGTGACAAATAGCCCAGATTATGTGTCTCTCCTCAAAGAATAATGGTCCGTAAAGCAATATTTGTCATCAAGCTATTATACTATAAAACACATGTTATAGTTACTTCAATTCGCAGTGGTTTTTCTCATTTCGTAACCGATTTCGGGTAGTGGTGATACAGGGTGATGTTTAGTATTTATTTTCGTCGTATAAAATTCATCCTACGTCCTTTGTACCATATGTACTTTGAATTGTAAAATTTTACGCACTTTGTTTTATGTTTACGCTTTGCATTTGATATTAAAGTCTGATTTTACTGATATAATCCACCTCCTGCTGTCCGCTTTTTTTCACGTCCTAAATTTAGACACTTTGGAATTTATTAACTCTGATTTGCGAAAGGATACTGTTTTCTATTGCTAGAGAAAATCACATAAAACTCACATGAATGTGAACATATGAAGCGAATAAATGCACGAAATTTTGGTGTTAAATTAATCAACTGCGGAAGGAATGCAGAAGACGCCTCTTTTTATTATTTTAATTTTCACTCAAGTTATTATCCGAGGAGATAATCTTCTTCACCTCTGTATTAAAACAGGAGCAGGCAATATATATATTTCTTGTCAACTATAAAAATACAAGTAATTTTTGAAACGTATCTTCTGTACACTGCACTAGTAGATTGAGAGTAATAGCTCGTCTTGGTAAAAAAATCTACACAAGGAGAGAAAGAGAAAAAATATGCGAAAATCCGCACAAAGAGAAGATGCCGAAAATATTTGCCGGACACTTGTTTGCTCTGCGTCATTTTTGCCTTTTCATCAAAAATTTGGATATGCTGACGACGAGGAGGGATTAGTCGTTAGAGACAGCAACTGATTTTTATTTCCAGTTCAAAGATATATTCGCACCTTCAAACCCTCAAGAAGAACTGAAGTATCTAAAGATATTTGGTCTACCTTACTTCGTCCAGTTGAGTTCCAATACGTTTAACTGTTCATGTGTGGATATCGTTGTCTAAATGTGCACTAGTTTGGTTTAATTGTCAAAATTGTCTGCGAGTTTGTTCAGAAAGTAAACTACAGCCCTAAATTGACTTAGATTGGGATCACTTAAATGAATAAATCCTGTTTACAGGCTGTAAACCATATCACAACTGACCAAACATTCAACAGAGAACCAGAGTTGAAATCGAACGTGATCAGTGAACAAACGCACTGACAAAGTGGAAAAACGTACAAAATTGTCATCGGACACATGCAATTACATTCCGCATTGTTCGAACACACTATATATATGTACGTATGTGGTCAAAGCTACAATAATGTCTGAGTTCCGTAATAATCGTATATTTCTATTGTACAACAAACAGTTGAAAATACGACCAATAATTTTCCATTGCAGACATGACACAATATCCAAACAGTTTATGCAAACAGAAACCCAGTCGTGGAGGATACTTTTGCAGATGAGCATTGAGCGAAATTTTGTTTTAATGCAACCAGACAGGATCCGAGTGTTATATACAAGAATAGCCACAATGTTATTGGACAGTGGAATAATTCACGAAGGTTTTGTTTTTATTTACAATCGGCAAAATTTGACCGTAAATACGTCGAATAGGGATTAACCAGTTAAAAAATGGGATTCGCTCTTATGATTATCAGCTAGACTCGCGTTAAAAGAACCTGCATGGCGTTGGAGATGCTGCTATTGTATATTCTATTAATTTCTTTAATAGTTAACAAATTTATATGGTTATATTGGGATATCAGGAGAAAACCGTGGTTTATGAAGCTTTCTATCACAACAAATTGTGTGAGAATCGGAATGTTTTTCGATGAATTTTTTCGTAAAATTTATTTACAAAGTGTCATAAAATCTCATCAATTTTGTTACTTTATCAAAATAGATCAAATTAGCCCTCCGAAAAGGGTTTCAATTAATATAATTATGACATTGGCGCCGTTTAATTCACATAAAATCCCAGACAATTCGAATCGGATAGAAGCTACGTCGTTCAAATTTGATTGATGATATTTCTGTTGGTAAAACACTTAACAGCACACTACTGATAAACTATAATCGAATATTTTACCTTTCTATCAATGAAGACTTTATCCATTTTTATGCCATTCAAATTTGACATGCAGCATGTCCTTAGAACGATTTTATTTGTATTTTGCAACAGCTACTGCACGAGTTTCATCTTGAAAGGATATTTTTAACACTTGACTTGAATTTTGTGCAATATTTGCTGAATTCTTCAATTTACGACATGTCTGCGGCTATTTGATAACAATTTTGCATGGGAAAATCGTGATTTATTTCTGTGAGACAATTATATTCACCTGATATCAAAATGGTTTTCGAAGCAAATCATGATGTGTAACTCAACTTCAACTTTATGAAATAAATCTAAAAACCTTAAAGTGAATATCATGAATCTTTGAAATAAAGTTTGCATATCAAATAGCTAGTTATAGGGCACTATAAAACTACTTGAGGGAAGCCTTGTACTGTGAAACGTTTTGGCAGATTTTGTACTGTTTGAGAGACGAATATACAGAAAATATATTAATCACTAGAACCTAATGTCTTCATTTTAAGATATCTGGTAAAATTGAAACGTTGGTATCCTCGTCTAATTTCATGTAAATAAAACCATAGTCAAATATAAATAAAACCATAGTCATATGATGTGATATATGAAACCTAGAGCTGCATATTTAGTTTTTAAATTTAGCATAAATCAATATAGCTACGTACGAACGATATGCAAATAGTCACTCAAGATTTAAAGGAAGGAAAGTGTCAGAGAAAGGTTCAAAACTTTTGCATTTTATTCATTTCTATATATATCACATTAAAAATACCAGTATTTATAACATGTACCTACAGCAAAAGAAAAAAATATACAAACTTCATATTAGCATTAAAAACACATTTAGAATCGTTTACAAGGAAGACACCCATGTCGAGGTGCACATGTTAGAAGGAACTTTTTCACGAGTAAAATAAATGACTATCTTATATAGAAGTGATACATGTGTATGGACCTTTTATTTTTCTTATTTCTTTATATCGATTATTTGCAAAGAACTGACTTTTCAAAATTCACTAGAATAAGTTTTTCATATACTCCAGAGTTTCGGAAAAGTTTTCTTCAAGGAAATATATCTCGTTTTTTTGTGGTTAAAGGTGTGGGAAAATTTATATCATATCCTGAACCCTAAATTTCATAAGAAGAGACAAAGAAAAACCACACATCACTTGAAGAAAAAGAAGAACAAACTGAAACTTTTGGCTTCCACATTATTTCGGTTTCGTATGTCAATAATAATACTTGGTATAGAACGTGCCTAGAGCTTCCAATGAGTTATGATGTGGCAATTTTTCATGCTAGACAGAGTTTATTTAAGTTTATACTGCAAAGAATGTCATAAATCGATACTTTTCTAGTTATTCTATATGAATATTAAGTTTCTCCTTCGATACTGAATGGTTTAAATATATGAAATAGTTATTAAAGAGATATTGATGTGTTTTTAAAAAGCGTAAATTTTAATTTAAGACTCGAATTGTCAGAGATGTTCCATTTCCTGAAATTCAAAATTGTACCAATCAAATTGAACGGTTATTGATATATTTAATCTCGTTTATAAAATTAAATCGATTCCAATTATTCCAATTTGATTGTTTTAGTTTTGAGTTTGACGATTGTTAGTTTTAAGTTTTTTGTGAATCCTTTAAAAAACAAATATTCTCAAATGACATTTTCCCAAATGTCAGAATTGTCTTTTGATTGGTTCATTCATTCCCATTTTGGCACTTCAATTTTCCACATGACCAAGGAATTATTGTTCAGACTCATCACATGGAATTCATGGGAAATGAATAAAAAACCGGGATAGGAATCGATTCTATCGACTGGACTCGTATATAAAAAGTAACCATTTATCGTTATACAGGTGCACATTCTGTTATAGACGAGTTTTTCATTTGTATTTGCGCAATATACCAGAATTGGTTAATTCTATATCCGAAAAAGGTTCTCTTGTTCAATTTTCCGCAACAGAAGAGTCATCGATCTTCTGGCTGTCATTTTACGTTTCATTAGTTTGGTCTGATGACACAAAAATAAAAAGTTATAGACGAGTGTTGAAAAACCATGTCACTTCTGGGTTTTTGTAAAACAGTTTAGACAGTTATCCCGTATTTGAACTTAGAACTAGGTTTATATTTTTCAATAATTGATGATAAACTTATGAATTCATCAGGAAAGTTTTAATGTATTACTCCAGTAGGCAGGATAACTGCTTTAAAGACAATAAAACGAAAACTTTACATTTTAAAAACGGTATCATATCACAAAGTTAAAGTGTTTGAAAGAAATATATATTCCTCTTGAATATTCCAAGTAGAAGACATTAAATCAAAAGTTTTTATGAGACACAGTCGTTATCATCTCTCTAACAGTGATGATGATGATACAAGCGTTGATGGTTATACATATAACGTATAGTGAACTCGTTTCCAGCTGGTCCAAACTGGCTTTTTCATGTAGAGGAAGTTTATTTTGGCAATAAAAGTATGAAAGTAGAGTGAAAGTGGTACACATCATGTCGTATATTATCATGTCGCGAACTTCACTATACAACAATTTTAACGGGTTCTTTATATTGTGAAATATACACTTGCAATTTCAATAAATCTTTGCAAACACGCATAAAGACGTGATCTATTCTACATATTACATAATAAATACGCCATTATGGCATGCTCCCTAAGGATACCTCTCTACTTTTATCAGACCGCCATTGAAGCCGATTCAAGGTAGAGGGTGAGAAACATAGCCCAACACTAAGATAGTAACGCCAACAGAAGTTCTCCAACATCACATCCTTCAAACAGGGCATCCAGTGAATTTCAAACACACATAATGGCTATACATTTGAGGGTGATATGTTTCTAGGGCGGTATGGGGTATAGCACATGCGTGCTTGAGAATTTAACGTTGACAGGAATATCCCTGTTTGCAATATGGATGATGGCACAATATAATCCCCACGTAAATCCCCCCTTTCTCTTTGCAATACAAAAAAGTGTTCATTATGGAACTGAATTCTGTGGGTCGATCGGGTTGCACGGGTTGGTTGGAGTTGTTCCATAGGCTCTACAAACTCGACAAACTCGACAAACTCGACAGATTCAATGATGGCGAAAGGGATGGGTCCCGGTTTACACTCTTACCTCCTGCCAAAAATTGTTACTCTTTCATGCAATTTTGTGTGTAGGTATTCTCGTGCAATCCTGCTTTATTATTCTGGACTTCTGGCTATTGTCCTTCTGTAATGCAATTTAATGTCTGCGTTGTTGAACGTATATTTGCGTTAATTAATAATAATGTGATTTGGTCTTTCTCGAATCGAAAGAAGCCATACTCACAAAATGGAAGTACGACAATCAAATTCAATGGCCGTTTCAATCTGGTTGTACAGAAATTAGCTTTATTGAATTTAATGATTGAGAAACTGGTGACTTCGGGGTAGAGGATTTAATTTTCATATCAGATAAAAATTTATAGATGAAAATCATTTTCCCTTATTCCACTGCAAATTCATATGGATATGATTATCACATGAGTTAAAAATATAAAAAAATAATTGATGGGTTTAACATTGAACTGAGACGAATTGTGAACGTGTGGCAAAAATTGCACTTTAACGATGCATAACTGAATTAGCTAAGCAAATATTTTATTTCCTCAATAACACTTTGTCACTGCAACAGGAGTCGCTCCCAGCATCTTTAATTAACATGGGAAAACTATGCTTATTGTAGCATGAATTCGAACAAGTCGTTTAGGATGTGGAACCAATCGTTCGAGCCTGTCCCAATCGATGTTGCCCTTAAATCGTACAAATGCAATTACATGGTCACATCGACACCAATGACATCGAAAAACAAGAATAATTTGTTGAAACATACAAACAGAATTCTAAATCGTGTAATTTTATTTGAATTGCAAGAAATTTCTATGTTTACCTACTAACAATTCTATCCATACATCGGCTATCAAGTGCACCGGAAATTACCCTGCTGCTATGATACCAACACAGTTTAACTGCGGTCAAAGGCATATCAGAGGAACCAATTCTGGTATCGGTTCTGGACATTTGGGAGTCGTAAATTTCACAAATTCACCCCCGATACGCGCTGATTTAAGGACACGAGCGTGCAATGTTACACGGATTACACGGTTAATCCCTGATTTACACCAATTTCAAATAATTACCTGCACGCGTATGCGATATCGTGTTATGGTTTGTTAAAGCAATATTTGTTTGGTTATTTTTAAATTATTATAATAATACACAGTTTCACGTGGAAAGGATTTTCTTTTTATAATTCCTGTTCTAGCAAATTTATTTGTTCTCTTTTGCACTTCTTGAAGGATTCAAGAAAAATTCCACAAATTCTTTTGTGAAAATTGCAATTTATTTACACTTGTGTTAATTAAGAAAATTATGCAAATCCTCTAATTAATTACGTGTTTAGTCACATGTCAAACTAAACAAAATTTTGTGTCATAATATTTTTGAATATTTCTAGATTTAACTCAATTTGATTATGTATGCAGTACGTGCATCTTTTGCATACAATGCATACATGCACTAACCCAATGAAAAACGAACATATCAGTTCACTATGGGATTTAAACGTGCATTATAAAATTAAATTTATAGCGAACGTATGACTACGAAAGTAATTTAAATAGTTCCATTATAATCGTTGCAGACGTTCACAAACACTTTGATTCACGTGCATATATCTACATGAATATAGTTCGGAGTGGTTTGCTCTCTTATATACATATAACTAGAAAGACACTAAATTATGATCTTCGGGCTTGCGTACACAGAAGACATAATTGTAATCCTCGAAAGATTTATTGTCTTAATCATACGGGGATTAGAGCTTTGTCGTTGAAAGAATTACATTGTTAAATGAACGCTGAAAATTGTCACAAGAAACCTCCTCGAAAAGAATAGTCATGTCCCGAAAGTAGTTCAGTTTATTCAGATATTGGCTCGGGAAACAAAAACAAAGAACAAAGTGAAAATTTTCAAGGGAAAGGGGAAAATGTGATAAAAGAAAAACCGTAAGGGTGGTATGCGATCCCACAGGTTAAACCTCTATCCCTTATCTTCATTTTAAGGATCCACCAAAAAGAAAATGTTAATTTTCCGGTTCGACAGATTTTTCCAATATTTTGATTAATTTTTAATTACCCGGAAAAAACTTGAATCCACTTGAGAAGTGGACACTTTAAATTAATTTGAAGGATATTAAGACGTGATTTATTGGACTGAACGTTATATTCTATAACCAAAAATTGATTCTAATCGTTTTCATAGTTCCATGGGTCTTCTTTCTATGTTCATTCAGCAAGTACAAGTAAATGACATTGAAGTAAAGTGAAATTATCCTGATAATTTATGAAACCTAATAAACCAATTTTGTGGCCTACCATGGGGTGAGATTGTGGTGATACACGTGCTAGGATGATTGAAACTTTTTAATAAAAAGGATATTTTATATAATTAAATTCATGGAATGATTAATGGACGAAAGAAGATTGATGTGTTGAAATATTATAAATTCAAATTCAACTTATTTCTTAGCACGAGCAAAATTCGAGGAAAGTTACAATTTAATAATTTCATTTAACACTCTTGAATACAGTCGAATCTGAGTAAGTGAGAGCTGGGTAAGCGAGAAAACTCTTTAAGTGAGAGTAATTGTCTAGTCTTGTCATTATTCATCTCTATAAGCTAGAAACTCGGGTTAGTGAGAAACCTTCATAAGCGAAAACAAGATTGTGGTCTCTTGAACCCACACTTATCCAGGTTCGACTGTATATTTATTTTTGTTAGGTACACAATAGTGCAATTCAAATCACATTGGAACTAACAAAACTTTTCAAACACATATTTCATATAATGAATTATATAAGGCTCATATAATTGTTCAGCAAAATTATGTTCCCTGAAGTGTATAAAATATACTTATCATTATATGAACCATTGGGTTAAAGAACACATAAACAGTGATTTGTATAGTTTGAGTATTATATAACTTTAAGAAACAAGAACAAGAAATTGTTTTTTGAGCTTTCGTTTTAATAGAATCGGATGAAGGATCAATTTTGTTTAGTTAAATTATATACAAAGTTCGACACAATTGAACGAACAATATAACGAAGTTGAAGAAAATCATCTCAAAAAATTGAATCCAATTAAAACCAACTTGAATAAAAATACAAATATAATGCGGAAAAGTTTTTATTTTTGAGTATTCTTGTTAAAAACAGGATTAAAAAAATTTTCCATATAAAATCTCTAATTTATGCCAAAGAAATATATTTCGTATTTCAATACAAATGCTGCGCTTAATTTTATTCCATAATCAAATACTACAAAGAAATTGTTTTTATAACTTTTTGGTGTTTTGTTTGGGAAAAATTAAATTTTGGACCCCTGATGTGTGCAACAGAATGTCAAATGGTTCCCGTCGTTCTTTAAATTTTTCCTCAAGACGCTAAATTTGATTTTCAAAATTACTTTGTTGTGCTTATTTGTTCCGGAGCATTTTACATTTCAACATTTTATGCGAATTTTAAATTAACTGCTTTATAACAACGAACAGAAGAAGCACAACTACTTACAGAATGAACAAACTTTGAATCTTCAATTTTCTTGAGAAAATATTAAATTAAAAGGAAACAGAAAACAAAGAAAATGTAAGATGAAAAAACTTATAAATTATTCCATTAGATTGCTTAACCCATGGCAGAGAGGTATGGGGTGAAACTTCTTTGAAAGGATAAAACTCTGACTCACTCTATATTCAAAATTACCTTCTTATATCCACAACCACACGACTGCATCTTAAATGTTAATGTAGTCGAAGTGTTACTAGAACCACCCTTTCTTTGTATTACATAGTTTAACGTGAACCATCCCTTCTTCGTTTAAAATCATTCACCCGTTTAATTGCAAAGGGCAAATGAAGATAAACGAGGGTTCGTTGCTGATTTGACTTGGCGGGAAATCAGAGGAAATCGGTTCAATTTGGTGGTTTGAAATTTTAACCCTCAAGATTATTATAGTGTAAGGAAATAGTTTATTTGTTAGTTTTCTAATAACAAATTAATTTTAAAATAAAAATTAATTTCTTCTTTCATATTTCAGGTGTGGTTTAAAAATCGTCGTGCTAAATGGCGTAAACGCGAAAGGAATGCAATGAATGCAGCTGTTGCAGCAGCAGATTTTAAAACTGGATTTGGTTCACAATTTATGCAACCATTCGCTGATGATTCCTTGTACACATCATATTCACCGTACAACAATTGGACGAAGGTACCTTCACCATTAGGAACGAAACCATTCCCATGGCCAGTGAATCCACTAGGATCGGTGGTGTCAACAAATCACCATCAAAACTCTGTTAATTGTTTCAATTCATCAGCTTCAAGTGTAGCTGTTAGTATGAGTTCTGGCAGCATGTTGCCAGGTGGTATGGGAACATCATTAACTGGTGCTGGAGGCGGTGCTGGAGTATCAGCACCACCATGTCCATATACGACTCCAACAAATCCATACATGTATCATCCGAGGGCAGCTGCAGAACCATGCACAGCAATGACATCTAGTATCGCAACATTGAGGTTAAAAGCTAAACAACATACATCCGGTTTCGCTAGCCCATACTCAACTTCATCTCCAGTATCAAGATCTAATTCAGCCGGGTTATCTGCTTGTCAGTATGCTGGTGTCACTGATGCAGTCTGAGAAAACGCCCTTGGGGCTCTCCTCAATCAACATCAGCTCCACAATCATATCAACAGTAAGTCAACTAGTAGTGAGGATGACGCTCTTATGGGCCCCAGTACTGACACTGATGACGTTGAAGAGATCCGGGACTAGAACATTTATATCGAATCGCTATTCTTTCATCCCCCATCCCCCCCTGGTTCATCTTTCCAAAAAGTTGATTTTATTTTTGCAACAAAGTTTTCTTTATCTAATTTCTTCATTTTTCTTTTCTTTTCTTCATTTTTTTCCTTAACTTTTATTTGATGTAATAAAACGTACTTTCCAAACTTAAGTATGGGACACGTTAGAATTTTATTTGCTGGTAATTTTGTTATCAAAAACTTTATCTCCAAGCACACCATAACCGAGTTGATATGGGTAACGAATAAGAAATTTTATTCTTACGTCATTCATGCTAAAAGTTTCTATTGGCTAGTGTCTGTTAGAGATAAAAATTTTCCAAATCTCATTCAACCAATCCTACATTAGCAACTTGTGACAACAGTTAATTGTAGCACTTGTTGTTGTTAAACAAACAAATATTTTCGCTATGGAGATACAAACAAGTAAACTTTTTTATCATTTATTGATAACAAAAACATGGAGCTTTTTAATGCGATCAATTTCATATTTTGGACACTTTCTAACACTCTGTGATTATCAAATTTATATAAAATCTGAAATTTGATAACAAACCAAGCAAATATTTTCAATCATAGACTTGTGACCCAAACTAACTTCCTTTCATTGATGTTTTTGTGCAATTATTATAATTTACCTTTCAACTGAAGTTTAGTCATATTTGTTACAATATTATATAACGATACTGTAAATAATAATCGTTTAAAACTTGTTAAAATGTGTCAATTTTCACGACACATTCTAACAGATTAAAGAAAAAAAATACTAAAATAAAATATAAAAATAAAAATATTAAATTATAATTCATAGTTTAAGGGTTATTCTAAACAAAATAGTCAAAGATTTTGCGCTAATCTAAGTAAATGTGATGTTGACTCCAAATATTAAAGGAATGAATTTTTAATTATCATTTAATGTAAATTTTTTCAGTACTTACTTGTAGTGTAAAAGAAATGATTTGAATTTTTTGTACTTAAAATGAAAAGTAGAGTCCAAACTTTGGTGATTACCCGAGGTTATAAGATAAAAGATGAGATTAGATGTATGAATCGGATTAATTGGGTATGAAGGAAACGAACTAATAGTAATATATAATCATTGCATAAACATTTGTTTGTAAGTTAAAGTAATACACAACTAATAGGTATAATAAGTTGATAAACATTAAAGTATAAATATAATATATTTTGTTTTGTTCGTAGCATTAAACGTGTAAATAAAAATTGTAAACTTATTGAAAAAGTTTGAATTTGAATAAATGTATAAATTCTGAAAAACGAATTATTTCAATATGTAATTTTTTGCAAATAATTAACGAAATAATAAATTAATAATCCAAACGTATTGAAGTTTTTCTTTCAAGAAACATGATGATAGTGTTTGGTATTGAATAATTAACATCACAATAACACTATTGGAGGGTAACTAATTTGAATGGATAACTAAATAATATTTGAATAATTGTAAATTATAAATCATATAACATTGAAGTGAGTGTGAATGATGTCTTTCTGTATACGTGCAAGTTTGTATGAATGACTTTGTATCATATAAGAAATTGTTGTATAAATATTATATTTAAAACAAAACACTAATTGAATTCAACAAATCTAGCAATATCAGCTAAATTCTTCGTAATATAATAAACAGACAAAATATTCCAAAGAACATCGGTACTGTATGATAAGAAATAATTATATCGTGATGTATATCTGGTTCTCAGTTATTTGATTTAATTATATATTTTGGAAATTGTAAATTAATTTTTATTTATTTTTTATCATGCAAACACAAAAGTGACATGTGAATATGAAATATATCTGAAAAAATAATGTTTGAAAACAGTAACAAGAAAGTTATATAATTTTAAATATAATTATATAAAAAAATGTGAAAACAATAAAATTATATAGCGTTATAAATTAAAAAGAAAATGAAAGTAATTGTATTTACACTACACTAATACATCAAAGAGTTGTCTAGTCTGATGATGATAATAAATAAAAAAATCGTATAAAATTGACAAAAATCTGTGTTTTATCATATTCTTATCATTTCTTCATTTATTTACAGGACCGGATGTCATGATGATATCTGATTTAAATTAAATGCACTCGTTTTGTATCTTCTTATTTAGCTAATATTGAAGATGGTAAACAAATTTATGAACAGCTTCCTGAAAATATAGCTGTATCTGATAATGTGTGATCAACGTTGATTCATAATAAGATTTTTAAATTGCTGGAGAATATCCGAAATCAGATTTACTATAGAACCTTAGCTGATATAAATCCATGTTACATTCTCAAGCTATACTGTGTTTAATATATTTGATGAAACTGGAGAATCTTTTTCTTTTCTTCTTTTCAGATTTGGTATTTAATAAAATCATAAGGAGATTTTTATATTTTTGGTGTTTAGATATTTTAGATTTGTGGTTATCTTGACGAAAAGAAGAACCAGTTGAAGTTGATACTCCCGACGCGATGAAAATATTAGGAAGGCGTCGGTAGTTGCAATAATTTTGTTAAACTCGATTTAGGAGTTCTTTCATATTAATTACTCCTATGGGATGTACCAGTCCTCAGCAAAATCCATTCTTATTATATATGACTAAATAAAAAGTAAAAATTGATAGATATTTATGACCTCATGTAGAAAATGATTTTTCCCCGCTTGAATGAATCCCATTCTCCGGTGAATGAAATTCTTTTCGAGTTTGATCTCCATAAAATGAATTCTCCCCGCTTTCAGAGAGTGCATCCCATTCTCCGGGGAATGAAATTCATTTTCTGCCTCACGACCATTAGGATTTTATATATTAAAGATTCTAGAGTTATTAAATGTATACCGATCCTCTTCGTTACCTTTTGAGATAGAGTTTTATTGGAGGTTTTTACTCTTATCAAGTTAAATCCTAAAACATGAATACATGCTACATACTGAAGATAGTCAATTCGACCACAATTGGAGGAATGAGAATAACCTATTACTAATTTTTATTTCTTCATCTAACAGAAAACATAATTAGAGGAAAGTTTGATTTGATTACACGAACTGTACATTAAATAGTTCGAAAAATGTCTGTGGTCATTTGATATATCCCCGAAATAATTTTTATTAATTAGGTACTTAAAAGTCTCGGGGTCAGTTTAGAAGCTTTACACTAAAACACATCACTTAATCAAACTCATTATTTATAATTTTTCACAAAAAACACCGAGTGGCATTGCCAGAAAGCTTATGCGTAAGTCATGTTAGTTAATTTTGAGCTTTACTGTTCTAATATTCCATAGAATGAAAATTACCCTCATAATGAGGGAGAACCGGTTTAAATTAGAATCATGAAGAAAAAGGGTAAGAATAATTTGACGGTAAATAAAACGTGACAAAATTCTTGAAAAATTTAAGAGTAATTTTTACAGAGAAAACTTCACAACTTCATCTGCACGGTAACGAAAAGCTTTTCATATTTTTATTCGCCATGATGGCAAGCTACCCCTATCTTTTTGCAAATAAATTAAAATAATTAAAATTTATTCTGCCCATTAATTAGTAGGATCTCTTATTTAAGGACTTTGACACCTTCCTTCCACGGGGACAGAAGGAGCCAGGACGAGAATAGAATTTTGTGTGTTCGGTACATTACTCCTATCCCTCAAACCCCCCCGGGAAACGTCTTTTTGTGATAATTTACCCTGAATGTAATTCATTCGGTATACAACGCACATTTCACTGATATTTCGGGTGAACTTCCTGTGAGACAAACGTGGCATTCTAACACTGAAACATGTCCAATATGTCCATGTCCATGTCCATGGCTATGGCTTGTAGTCACGAGTTTCAGGATGATATTTTCTGTTTTTACTTTTTCATTCTGCTCGTGTTGGCCACAGGTTTTCTATGTAGCTACCTATATCTCTCAAGGTATGAAAGGCAAAACTTAAAATAGAAGACAACACAAAACGAGGGAAATATAATTTTCCATAAAATACAACCGAAATACACAAACACATACAACTTCAGTTAACTTCACTTTTATCTCATGGTCCTTTTTGGCACGCTCAAGGAATGTGTTTAGTATGAATTGTCTTAAAGTCTGGCACGGATAGCATGATAGATATGAACAACAAGACCCTGAAGTTTGAGATGCCTCCACCACAAACTGAAGACGATACACTTGTAAGTATAGCCCAAAAGTACTCGAAATCGTTCGAAGTGTTCGTGTCAGAAGGGATATGGGTATGAAGGATGAGACCGGGCAAAAGGGTACCGTCGTACACATAAAGTATTCAGTGCGGGTAACTCCATCCTATAATTGTAGTCAGGCATTTTATATTCAGAATTCATAATTGGCTTCGCAAAAGTTTTTGATTTGAATATTTATGACTTAACCGATTCACTAATTAAGGATTTACTTGGAGGCATCTTTTCTATTCCAACAAACACTTTAATTTGAATTTATTTCGCGTACACATCTTGGATGCTTTTATATATAAGTTTATATATAAATATATATATGTATATGGCATTGGTTATATAATATTTATTCTTTTTTATTATATTATAAAAGTTTTCCTTTAACAATCTCAAAATCAGTTGCTTCGGAAACTTTAGAACCAAGAGGGAGAATTTAACTTCCCTATGGTAAAATGGGTGTTATCGATCAACTAAGTTTATATCAAGTAAATACAATATTTATGATATATACGCTGTTATTTAACGTTCATAAAGGGGCAGCGAAAAATTCCTGGAATTTCAAGTATATTAGTGCCCCATGGTGGGCTATCCAATTATCCCGGATTGATATTGAGTGAGTGATTATTAATCCTAGTATTGCTGATGTCAATAACGTTAACTAGAATTGGGAATGATATAAATTTACAAAGTCGTTTGTTAATGATATTTGGTTATTTGGCAACCGCGAAAGGATTACAACTTACTCAGTCCCGATCATTTATCACAATTAGAAACAATTAATTTTTATCATATCAAACAATATTTAATAATTTCCCTAATATCAAATATTAATGGTGGATTTTATTAGCAATGACATGTCAATTGCCATATTGATATTACCATATGAAACGCAAGTTATTCGTTTCAATATATGACATTATATAATCCGGCAGTGGTTTATTGCTGGACAAGATTATATTGTAAACTTACAATTTGTCGTCCTTCATTTCTAAATGGGACCAAAATCCATAATTAGCTTCTTTTTTAGACCATATGATTACCACTTTATGTCGTCATTTGATTGATGCGTTTTTATGTTTTATTTTGGGGTTGGAGGCAGTATTCAATTAAACTTAATTCCAGCTTTATTGATATTTCATGCAATGGGGACTTTCCGGTTAAATTTAGCTTAGGCATATTTATTTACTGGAAATTTGGTAAACATTTTGTTTTGCATATAATTGTGTATCGCTTTAAATAACAATTGAAAGCGTTATATTGTGTATCGCATAATTCCATTAAAACTATAAAGGATTATACTGACAAAAAGCAACATTTCTGATTAATAAACTTCTAAACGTCAATGCCTAGTTGAAATAGGGAACATTAGTTATCTGGCACAAACTTTGAGATTTGTCACAAAATTCAATGGTTCATAATTAGCAAAGTGTTGTAGTAGATATGATGTTGAATTCAATATTAAATAAAAAAATTTACCTAAAAACCCAGTCTCATTATACACGAGCTCTTATCTCTTTGAACAAGCACTCAATTGTTATTATATTGAAATAGTTATACCAAGCTTAATCTCTGTCGCAATGACAAGAGTTAAAATTTCATTTTGGAAAAGATTAACTGAATTTTATTTTTATCCACACAACCAAAAAATTAAAAATTAATTGAATTCATTTTGAGCTTAATCCAAAATATTAAAAGTATGTTGGGATTCGGATACAGTATGAGCTTTCAATAAGACTGCAATAAAAAGTTTTTCAACACCGGAAGTGAATGTTATAGTGTTGTATCAATTTATTCTATTCTATCTTATTTTTATTTTTATTTTTATATAACAAAAATCTGCATAACGATACATTTTCTGTGGAAATTTTCAGTAAAACTCCTGTGCTATTTTTTGTGCTGTTAGTGATAATCAAAAAAAAGCAAAATGCATTTACAACAAAGGACCAAAGCATCCAGGAAAAATTATACCAACACTATCATAACGTTGGTTTAGCAGGCATTATTGTGCAGTCGGAAATTTATGAAACACGAAACATAAATTCATGTGCAGTGCATGCATGGATTGCATACAAAGGTATACAAAATACAAAAGTATAAGTATGTTGTAGCTACTCGCAGTGGCAGGACATAGAGTGTTGACTGGAAGATACTCGCAGTGGTCAATGGCAGATGCATATATGCAACAATGTGAGCTTTAATCAAAATTTATGAATTTTGAATCTGAATCGAGTGGAGGCAACCAGAAAACCTAGACTCACATTCGGTTAACATTCTCAAAATTTCATACTTTTCATATCAACATTGCAATGTTGTTGGTGTGGCCAGTATCCCAACCCCTAACCCGATTCACACCCAGAGCGGGTAAAGTGTGTAGCATAAATTATTCTGGACATGTAAAGTGCCATTTTGAATATGAAATTTGATGCTATATTAAGCCTTGTGGAGTTCAGCAAAAGCAAAGAAGACACAGAAGAGGGAGGCCAGCCATCACAAGTATGCCCATCCAAACGGGATGGTTTGCCCTTTACCCGAACAATGAACACAATTCAAATAAAGTCTATAGTGATATTTGTAACACTATACATTTGTGAGAAACCACCCTCTCGTACAAAACAATATGGAGTACAATTGGGGTATTGCAAAGGAACGTACTGTAAGTTTCAAGTTTTGAAAGTGACGAGAAAGCTAGGCAACAAGGCTTTTGGCCAATGGGTTGTAGGAGTACACTAACAATAGACACCAATACCACCGACTCTGGCTGTTGTTCAAACTGGCTTATTACCATTTCATGGTATCCTTACGAATTCTGAAAGCTGACAAAAGGAGCTTCTGTAGAATAATTTATAAAGCGTTACTCTATCTATGGAATGAAATGAAATTGTACCTAGTGTATATTCTAAAATTCATTGTAGAAAATTTTGTTTAACTGTGAATGTGTCTTGCGTAGATCTGTGTCACAATTGAAACGAAATACGAAAAACAACAAAACTTCTGAATTTTCAAAATTCTAATAAATCACACAGACTATTTGTTATTATCAATTCATTATCATCAACGATTGTATAACATTATTTCATTTTATGGCGCTATTCTAATCGGTGCTGTCGTGCGTCAAGCTTTTGTCAATAATTTTAATTATGCCAAAGCTACAAACGATGCCGCATAGCGTGTATGGATGAAGCCCATAAGCTTTTGTGATGAGATAGAAAATTTCCAATGAAAAAAACGGTTGAACTTTTGAAAAACTAAAAAATTACTTAGTTGTGAAGTTTGGTCTTTGATTGATTTTCACCAATTAAGGTGTTATCTAATAGCCTACAGATATGGCACATGGTGTATCTGCAACAATGGCGACATTTAGTCCGCGATTTGTCGACGTCTATGTCATTGACTGAACTGGATACTTTCGTATAATTAATTCCTATCACACACACATTCATATACTTAACCGTCTGACGTATATATGCTTGATGCTGGCTCATTTGGTTCATTTGATTTATTGACCGTTTTGACACGTCGGCATTATCCGCTTATTTTAAGGCCATTCACTTTGATGTCAAATTTTAATTTTCCTAAATTCTGGTCATATAATTTTTTATTCGTACAAAAATCGCAATTCTCCGTAGGTACATGATGATCCTTTCTGATTTATTCAAGTTATAAAATTGTCTCCAACACTCCTTCCAAATAAGATATTTTATGTGATTTAAGTTCATTTGAAATATTATTATTAACACTTTTGATTTCTTGGAGACTTCAGATTGGTTATATTAAAATAGGGACGTTATTTGTTTTCGGGGTCAACAATCTTCAAAATTGAATCAAAAGATTAAGTAATCTTAGAGGAATCATAAGGCCCACTTTAATGAATAAATTCTTAGAAACATGATTTACATTAACATGAGGATACCTCTCAGTAAATTATAGACTGTCTGGCTGACATCTCAAGAGCAAGTCATATTAAGGACAACAAAACTATTCTAATTAGGTTGTGTTCGCGGAGTCACACAAAAAATTGAGCTGAGACGTCGGTAGACATGAGACATGAAGACACTCTGCGCCATAGCCACTGTTGTCATTTAAAATTTGGTGGCAATTAGTGCAAGTTGATGCAATGTGTGTTTACTTGATTTGAATGTGTGACGGTATGTGCGTCACAATTCTAGCCCTAAACACTGAACTTGTTTCTTGCTCATTTCTTGTTTCTTATTCTATCTCTTTGCTCGCTGCTGTGGGGAAGCTCAAGAGATTTTTTTTGTTGTAACCCTATTTGATTATAGTTTATAAATTATTATTTACTCTTAACTATTTAATTAGCTACTCATTTTTGCGAATTTAGGTATTCTTTGAATTTATTTGTTAGTTTTGTTATGTTGTGGAGGCGTAAACGTGTTCTACATTGGTGATTTTTTCGAGAATTTCATCATGTAAAATTTTGGCGCGACTGTTAGAGGTGTTTGGCTTGAAGAACCCCCCCATGTTTTTTGATACAATTCGGAAACCTCGAAGTTCCTAGGAAAACCTAGTAGAGTCTTCTTGGATAAGATGCACTTTTCAAAGAAAAAATTAGTTCCATAAAAGTGACGAATCTCATTTGCATACTTTATGGAAAGTACGCTAAGGCTTACAAACGCTAGTATACTTTATATTAACACAAGGTTTTATAGCTAATGTCACCTAAGCATTGCTATACATGAGTCTGCATATATAATTTTACGATATTACAGCATGCATTCACATTAATCCTGTGTATATGAGAAGACATGAAATATATTTTGTTTTTTCCTTTAGCAATTTAAGAGTATCCAAGAATATTTCACTCTAATACAAAATGAACGATGAAACAAACAATATTTTCATTTGCTTCGTCATGTTAAACCAAAAAACAAGATGCTGCCTAAACTTCATAAAGGCAACAATTTCAGATTCTCAATTCGTGCTTTTGTCGTCATTCTACCACCATTTTGGGTTAGGATTTTTATAGCCAAATAACAAAAGCAAAAGATTTAACGGCGAAATTGAGAAAATTGACCCCCAAAAAGTTTACGATTCGGTCGTAAAACAAAATTTGATGTTGCCAAGTAAAATACGTTTCTATGTATATTTGATGGAATTCATTTCTCTATGTAAGCGCCATCAACCAACCACCACGAGCCAGCCATCCGCCCTTTAATCTCTTCTATATCTATAGTCGTTCTATGAATTTCTTTTGCTTTATTTGTTTGCTACTGTAGATCTACCTTATTTCTTTATTCTTGGGTTTCCATTCCACGACAAATGATGAACGCTTTTTGAGACCTTCGCCTTATTTAACCAACTCTAAATACGTACATTATATGAACCCACAGCAATAATTCTCAACGAATGCAGGACTTTTGCAATAAAAATGCCTGACACTGAGACGACCCCCTTTGACATGAAAAAAAAACCGGGGGTGCCATCATACCTAACGTCAACTGAACTTCGTTTTACTGCTCGGTGTGGTGCCAAGAATAAACTCAATTTGATTTGATTCCCTTATTTTAGTCCATCACATTCGTTCAGGGTTGTCAGGGTTCTCAGTCAGTTCGGAACGCGACCCATTGCCAGATCCTTCAATTGTTTATTCAGTCCATCACTACCACCCCCTGTTGTCTGAATAGCTGAAATTGTGCAAAGAGTAACGCACTGCTGTGCGTGTAAATTTCCATTTTGGCTGTAATACGTTGGTTTGCATTCAATTCAGGAATATTAAGGACTACAAGCTACCGCCATCATTTGGGGGTGCATAAAATCGACATAATTTCGGGTAATGAATAAATTGATGAATGATGGATTTGATTTCACTCCCAGTTTTGTGGGTGCCCCCAATTGTCAGTTGTCAGTTGGTGTCATTTTTTGGGGTACAATGAAAATTTCACCAGATTTATTAGAAACGTGATGAGGTAGGCCCGGGTTGATTTGTGTTTGATTACAATTTAATGATATTTTTAATAACATCGAATGATGTATTTCATGTTCATTGGTAGGTACTCCCCTGCATCCCTCATGTATAACATAAACCAGTCAATCAACACATCCTGCCACGTGCATGTGATATTGGTTAATATTATGAAGTTTATTTTGACTCGAAAATTGAACATTTCTGTCACAATGTATGAGAGACGTTATAATTTTTCTTATACAACTCTTTTTGTACGTCTAGTCTACCCAGACCCTGAGGCAGACACTAAGAAACGCAGCAAAAATCTACAAAATCTCATTTAATCCAAAGAGAATGAGGACGAGTCAAGTGAAAGTATGCTGAAAGTAATAGAATTAAGTAAAATTAGGTTAACTACTTAGAAAGGGATATAAAGACTTACGTTTATTTCTACTTTATATGAATGCCTTGATAGTGTCAGTATGAGGATAAAGTAATTGGTGTAACCATTTGAACATTTTCATGCGTAGACTTTGCCTGGTGTTTTGTATCTTGTCCCACTTTTTCACATAGCCTCCAGCTAGTATTTTTGTTTATCTACCCCCTTTTATTTGGGTTAATGTAATTGAATTGTTTTGCAAAGTAGTACATTATTGCCTTGAAGTGTAGATATGGTTTTAAATAAAAATGCAAATTTCCTTATGCTAAACTCCGAATTCCACATTGAAACAACATTTATATGTGTACATAAAACTTTACTTAATTGAAAGTTATTGAAATCCTTTCTAACAAATAAAATGTAATTTTTAAAATTTTACTTGAATGAACTTCCAGTCTTATCTACATAAGAATAAGCAACACGACTTTTTCACTGTTGATTTACCTCATAAATCAGATAAGAGTTACCACAACAATCAGATTGTATGATATCACGTTCAAGCCGTTAGTTTCTTCCAACTTCCTTAGTCCTACACGAAACATCTTCAAAAACTATTTCAAGAAAGCTATAAAACTATAATACATCAAGTTAAGCGAAACTCGCAGAGGATATGGTCGAAACCATGTAAATATTCGTAACAAATTGCAGACCATACAGATTTTATGAGTTGCATGAAAAGGACTCTTGGGCTTGTTCCATCATCTCAAGTTCTGCTCCATCATTCTAGGGTAGATTTTGTTCAAAAGTGGAAAACATAAACTAAAACTTCCACAATACATCACATTGAGTTTATCCACTTCGGGGTGATGTGGCTATTCCTTACATGGTACGATATAAGGAAAAATGGGATTTTTGTATATCAAAACAAAATTGGGATTACGAGGATGTTTGTGTGAATTTGTTTTGTAAGAACTTCATTCTAAGGACATTTGTTTGAACTTTATTTTAGACTAGATTTTTATCCCTTTTCTGTTTGTTTATTTAACTGGATTCCCATGTCCTTATGAAATTATGAGATTCATCATGTAGGAATTGTTGCAGCACGACATTTGGTTATGGTGATTTTCGAATATTTGAAATTTTGTAATGACACTTGTTAGACTCGTATTTCGTCCTGGAACAATTGTGTTCAATCATGCATGTCTCCGAACATACTTCACTTGGTGTCGCATTAAAACAACCTTAATTTGTAACTATGGGAAAATCGTTTACTTGCTTTCTTTCCAAATATCAAAAATGTCACTCAACCTAATACGAAGGAATAGGATTTAAGAATGAAATATATGATCAACTAGATAAAGATTTGATGAATACCTCATTTGACGCATTTTTCGGGAAAAAGATTTGATCAATAAAATACAGGATATACGAGCAGTAGGTTCCTAAGTGTATATCACGAATTTTATTTGAAAAACATGTAACATATACTGTGTACCTACAAAAGTTTTGCAACTATCTTCAATGACAGTCAATTTTCGCAAAAAGTAATTTTGCGTTCAGGGTGAAACTGGCATAAAGTAGAACACAAAAAAGTCGTAATTCTCACCAAAAAGGAATAGAAAATATCCTGCCATAGATTTTATAACATTACAACATTGACAACGTACACTGTAACATGCAAGAAATGTAATTTACCAACGAACATATTGAATCAATCCGGAAAAATAAATATTTTCCAATGTCTTGCCAATATCATCAATGCTAATACAGTCATCATCTTCGTAAGGATTCATTGTAATGAAGGGTGAGTCCCTGGTCCGGGAATCTGACATCAGTTCTTAGAGGTTTTCTAACAACAAATCCTTTCGCATCCTTTTTGGCCCAATAAAACATGGCCATTACACAAATCCACTCTTCAACCACATACAAATCTGTACGCATACAGATTTTGTATTAAAGATACATGACACATATGGCACACGTTCTTACTATTCCTCATTGAGAATGTGAACTGAAAAAGGACTTTTGTCTTACATTGCTAACATTTACACACATACACTGACAAGTTTTAGTTGTAAAAAGGTCAAAAAATCAATCGCCCACGGGACTAATTCGTTTGAATCTAAGAAAATCTGGGAAAATCCCCGGCAACGACCTCTGGAGTTTGAGCCCTGGGATTGTCAACGACAGGATATTATTGTTTTTGTTTTTTGTGTTTTGTTTTTGTTGTCACTGTAAGTGTTGTTTGTGTACTACCCCAATGAGGGTGGTTAATGGCAGGACCCGGCAGGACATGAGACCGATGGTGGTAGTTATACTTTCTTGTTGATTTTATTTTATTTTATTTTTTTTTAACATATTCCCAGCCCGTTGTTGGCATTGTCACCGATGAAGTTTTGGTTTAACTTTGTCCTGTTTCTTTTTTTTTTATAAATTTATTATTTTTGTTGTTCGCCAGAACGAAGGACAATTTGATGAAAAAATTTTACCACAGGTGATATCAATGTGTAGCAGCTACATCAAGGTGGGAGAGACGTTACATTGAGTCCACTTCTGGCGTTAAGGATCTCCCATGTCTGTGGGTGTAATAAAATTACAAGGATTTGGTCATGTAGACTGTATTAAGTCCGACTTTGTTGTAATTTTCGTAGAAATTGTTTTAGAAATTGATTAAAATGATATTCTTTGATTACATGCTGTAGTCCTGAAGACCGTGTCCTTTGGAAATTTTATTAAGAATTCTTTTAGATTAAAGTTTCTTTCACTAGAAAAGCTCTAAGTGATAGGTACTCAATAGAAGCCTGAAATTTAATTAACTATCACAGGATATAATTCATTCAATTCTGGATCATTTGCAATACAAGTTATAACCCTATAGTAAACGTAATTGATGATAATTTCTCCCTTTATCTATTAGCCACACAGTTGACTAGTGGAATAGTGAGTCCTGTGTCCTTGTAAAAGATATGTGGATTGTAGGACGCTTCTAAAAGCCAAGATTTAATCAAATCTCGAACACTTGTCAATATGATATTACACGCTTTGTTTAAAACGGAAAGGATTCCCAAATCACTTTATTTTCCATCACCCATCAGTTGAGTAAGACTTAAGCGATATAGTAGGTATGTATGTTTTTAAATGGAATCACTTTTTCGTATATGTAAGTATCTAATACACTCCGAAAAACCAAAATGTACCTCATAAATTGCGAATGCATTAAAAAAGCTTATTGTTTCCTTTTAGAAGATGTCATCCACTTAATCGAATCTCTTATTATCCTTGTTATCAGAGTTAAAAAGGGCAAATCGATTGAAAAACAATTTGCAATTTTAAAGAATTATCACTCTAATATTCGCGCGTGCTTCCTTAAATCACATAAGCAACCTAAATCTGGTTTTATACCTTTTTCGTACGTCGAAAAGAAGATATTTTCATGGATGCGAAGAGGGAAGTCTTTGGAAAGTTAGCAATTTTCAGTTGAATATCTCAAATCGCATATGTGTGATTGTGTTTGTGTGAAGAAATAATATCTATACGAAAAAATTGTATAGATACTCAACATAAAAGTACATTCAAATCTATCTGTTTAACCGTTTAACTACCTATGCATGTGCCAGTGTACAATATAAAAGGATAATACCAGTATTACATCCCTTGCACCCTTGCAATACCCTGTACCTATAAATGTGTGACTTTATAAGGGAAAAATGTGCTCAAAAATAATTCCTTGCCTAAGTGTTTGTGCACATACTCACATAAGTAAACGCGGTTGTATAAGCACCTTTGAGCAAGTCGTAATTTACATGGATTCAGTTGGATACCTGAAGAATTGAATAGGAATCCACAGAAAGCTACCGCTAATGTATTCTAGATTATCCCAAATCTTTTTATCCCATGGAGAAGTTGGCTGTATGTTTTCTGCGTACATTTATCTATCCATCTACCCTCATACCTTGGATCCTCTAGCTAAGGGTGCCTTTTTCTGGGTGAATTTTGGACTGAGCTTGATAGTAACTGCTTGAAAGACGATAGGAAAATTATTTTTTTGGTACAAAAGAATGAGGTGGAGATTTTCTAAGGAAATATCCCGAACAACAAAAGTGTTGGCTTATAACCAATAAACAAACAAAAGGACCTTTAACGGAATTAACCCGGTAGTATGTTCAATTTAAGTAGATAAAAATAGGGATAAGAAAATTTCCTTATTTTACTTTTGAACTGTCCATTCAAATTAGCTTGAAATCGGTGCATCTTCAAAGGAAGTAGGCCAATAAAATTTGATGCTACATGACTTGAGCTCACATGGGTTATTCAACTGGCTACTCGGTTATGAATCAAGAATTTCTATAATTACGAGAATCGGATTTAATTAAATCATTTTAATAGGATTCACACATTTTAACAAGGTTCCGATTTAGCTTATCTAATTAATTAAATTTGTCCTATTTAATGGTGTGTAATATAAAAGCTGACTAGTTTAATTGTCTTCGAGAAACATATGGCGTGAATCGTTTCTAATCATATACGATTTACTAATTATTTGTTGGAACATATTTCATTTACTTAATTTTATTAGGACACACGCTTTATGTTGTACAATAAGCTTATTGCTGTGATTCTAGTGAATATAGCCGTATAGTAGCTTCCAAAATATGGTTTTATTTAATCTTATTAATTCCCTATTATAGACGGGAAAATTGTGGAAAATGGTGATTCGATTCATAAACATTTTCTAAACCACTTTATTTTTATTTGGCACGTGACCGCTTTGATTTTCCCTTTTCGGGGAATAGTTGCCTCTTTAGTTGTGATAACAAATCATAATCCCACTACTTAACCAAATTATTAGAAAATGTTGCAATATAAATTTGGAAAACCCGATAAGGCTAGCACTGAATTTAGCAACATTGAATCAATATTACAACTAGAAAACGGCTCCATCATCCAGATGAATCCAAGAGTAAACATGTAAGGGTCAAATTCAAGGGGATACAGGAAGAAAAAAAGAGTTCAAACCCGAAAAAAGGTGACAAACACGCACTCCACAAATACCTATATCGTGCCCAACGACATTTTCATTAATAGGAAAAGCAATTTAACAGGGTGTACTATATTATTTGCTCACCCATTTCGTATTTTGTCTGTCACATAACATATATCTCGAAACATGCGTTGGATGTGTGCCTGAAACCTGGAGCCATGTACTACATGTGAGATTCATTTCTTCAGATGGGTTCCTTTTGTGTCCCTACATTTCTTTCATACGTAGTTATTTACAACAGATCCACATTGTTTAAGTATGACTGTATTACATCATGGAGCAATATAGACAAAGTTCTATAGACGGATCCTTTGCGAAGACACTCTTCTCTCGCAGAAGGGCTTATGTTAACGAACACATGAAGTGTAGGTAAACAGAAAAGCAGAGGAAAAAACACACAAACAGTCGTCATAAAACAAGAGTAACAGAAAAACTTGCGAAGCTTGTGGAGCTAGTGGAGTAAAATAACAATAACAAAAACAACAACAACAAAAATAGAAATATATGTAGGTATATAGAGAAAAAAAATATCACAACCACCCACCTTCCATGAAGAAGCATTCGCATTGGCAAAGCATCCGCATATAGCACTCCTGGTGGAATCGTAAAGGTGCCTTAAGGTAAGCCCCCAAACACATAAAATGGATCACAGTTAAGGAAGACACACCGGTGAAAGTAACTAGACGCCACCAGCAGGGGCACTATTTATTTTATGCGTCAAATTTGTTTCGGTCTTAGCCACTAGATATGGACCTGTCTTCGTCTCTGGCCCGGATTTTATAATGGCACAAGTGAAGCTTTTTATTGACATTGAAGTCTTCATGTCTTCATGTCCTCTTGTCTTGCACTCCTGGGTATGGTTACCCCTCTGGGTAATTGGATGTTTACACGTCGAGAGGACATTGACAGAGTCTTGAGGCAGTGACTTGAAATGAAAAGTAGAAAATTTTATTTCGTTCTACTTGCTGTGGTTTTGGTTGGGTTGGAGTTAAGCTTTTTGAAATGTCTGAAATTTTCCATATTTCTTCCAACAATTTTTATTACCAAATTACACAAAAACATATAATTTTTTAATTTTAAATGAAATTTTCAAAAGTTTTATTGATTCTCAGAAGTTTTTCGTGAATGCAACATTTTCACAAATTTTGGAATTGAATGCCCAATAAATATTTTGAAAGATAATAAATTTTTAAATTTATAGAGAAACGTATCGACGCATCTGTGGCTTTGCGAAGGTAAATAATTTACGCAGTAACTCAGTAGCCTTATTCTTTTGGTAATCGCTCTCGAATGCAAATCTAAAGTAGCAATGGAACACGCCGGACTTGAATTCGATAGATTACATACTTTAACCAACTTCAGTTCACATTCATATGAATTTCCTTCGGTTACAAGATGAAATCAACTGAAAGTTTTGAAGAAATTGTAATTTTGTGGAATTTAAAGAAAAATTTAGGTTCGCGGCAAGGAAAATGAACCGTGTCGCCATCTGAATATTTCTAGCTCAACTATTTATCCAGCGGATTAAATCAAACCCAGTTATTATTGAGAACTCTGCACTACTTGAAAGCTTGATAGTTCTGCTCTACTGCAGTGACCAAAGGAACACGGCTTTCGATTTTCAAAGAACGATGATACTTTCCTTAGACATCAGTTTCTTTTGATCAAACAAAAATATTTAAATTTCCCGCGAATTCCAGAGCTTGACAGATATCATTATAATCCATCTTAATCATAAATTAATTATCGATTTCCTTGAAACAGTCCTTAAAGCGAATGTACATATTTTGTTTGTTTTGAAAAAACAAGAGTAAAACTGAAGTTAACGATCCCTTTTTCGGGATTAAGATTTATCCCGAGGAAATGATACATTGACCTTGTGCTGCAAGAAAGTAGTTAAGACTTTCATTGGGTAAACTTCTGACTTTTACGATAACTAATCCATGAAACACCTTTAATGTTAGTATCGTGATTATTGCTATAGCTCCAAGAGTGCACATTAAACTTTAACGACAAACAGGATTCAAAGTTATTTTCGTACAAATATATATATATATATACTTTGGTATGAGTTAATGTATGTATGTTGATGTTAGTGTTTGTAATAGAGGAAGGATATACGAATTTATTGTGTGAAGTAAAGTGTAAATATGTAGAGTGAATGAGCACTAAGAGAAATTTTACAGGCGACGTTTCAAAGGGATACATATATCAATGTCAGATTTCCAGGGTTGCATAAGGTGTCAAAATCGGGTTCTTGAAAATTTCATAGACGCCAGAAATAACTTCATGCTTGATAGGAACATGAAAACGTTAATCCAATGATATTGTAGGGAGGAAATTGTAGTTTGAGGAGTTACAAAGTGGCTCCTATTGAACGCAATGGTGAACATGTTAAAGAAGTTGTTGTATAGGTTTGAAGTTTGTTTATTTAGAAAACAGGAGATAGGCTCACTACACAGTGCATATAAGAGGCATATCTCATGAAGATATATGTACCTTTTGTATGCTTCCGATGTGCTTGAGTCATGATGATGGAGGGTGAATGTTTCTTAGTAAAATGTACCAGACACAATCATCTCTAGCTACCAGAAGAAGATGGCAACGACAACGACAACAACGGCGATGTTGATGATGATGATGAAGAGGAATCGTGTATGGCAGCGAATTTTCCTGCTCCCAATGTTACATTATTATATTCAAAACATTTACCCTTGATTGGTCTTACAACTATAATCCCTGGGATTAAGGCGTCTCCCTTCTTTGTTCTGCTTTTCACTTCGACTCTGCCCCATCATTGGATGTTGTTGTCATTATTTTAGATGGGGCTCGATATGTAGTACGTTACCATTCTAAGGATAGGAAAACCTAACGCCTAAATAGGGAGACTTTGTTTCTTCTCTTATCACAGATGGAAGATATACCATTGAAGATAGTTTCTGTTGATGCTGATGGGAATATAATTCAGAAATTACTTCGTATGTGATACGTTAATGTTAAAGTTACAATTATTCCACGAGTGGTAAGAACTTCATTTTAGTGGGGTTGAAATAATACCATAGTCATAGTCATAGTCTTAGAAACATGTTCAATTCGTACATCACATTTTCATTTTGATACCAGATTGACTTTATTACGAGAAGGTTAATTGTAATTGGATGCGGTTTTCCTGTGCCATTTGTACCCAAAATTATTTTCCCTAATTCCAGTCAATCAATTTGCCTCATTAAGCACTTCTTAATTTCACTCTTCCGAACTTCTTCTTTCTTATTAACCGGTTGAAGTCATTCTATGACTTGCAACATTTCACTTCCTTCTCAATCTAGGGATTATCTTAACCTACATCTGTCTTATATTAAAATTTCACAAAAACTTTGAGGGAAAATCAATTTTTTCTTCGCTCTCATCTTTACCTTCAGTTCATTTTCTTTCCTGATTTTAGATTTTGTGTTGTGAAAAGTGAAAACTGGAAGCCATCATCGACCATCATTGAGTGAAACAAGTTTGCCTGTATTATTCCATTCAAACCAAAAACCAGATACCCAACAGGATTAACTGGGATTAAATGAAATTCTAATTTTAGTTAAAAATCAGAAAACTGAACTGAGAAACTCATTTCACTTTCCGGGGAAGATCCGCGAATGGGATGCGTTCCGGTTCGATGAATATTTTAAGTTTGCCTCAAGATAAATTCAGTCTTGATGTTTATTTTTAGCATGTTACTTATATTTTCTTTATAACTTAAAATTGTTGCTGATACAATTTACTTGAAACATTTCTAACGCCATCTGTCATTTCGTGGTAATACCTTCAAGTGTATTTTTTGTGCAAATTGGCAAAATTCATTCCCCCCATCTTTCATGAAGTCTCAAAATACTAGTCGCTGGAATTACTGAGACGTCAAAGGTATCAAATCACAATTAATATGGAACATGGGGACCAGTCCGGACCAATCACTTTAACTTAATGATTAATGTCAGCACGTCGGGAATGTTATTTCAACCCCTAATCCCTGCAGCAGGATGCTATGAAACATGTACGTTTGGTCATTTGATAACGATGTCATTTATGTGTACCTATGTGTGTGAGGGTTTGTGTTGTATTTTAGGATATATAGAGAAGTTATCTCGATTTACCCTGGTTTACTCTGACGGTTTGGCAGGTTTAGTCCCTGCCACAACGTAACAATGATGCCAACCTGATGTTCCCGTTTGACTTTGATGTATAAAGTATCGAAAACGGGTATGAGACCCACCTTGATCGAGAATCAAAAGTTTTCGACACTTTCAACGCGAATCACAATCATCTTTCGGTTATTCCCTCACTCAGAATTCAGTATAATTTTGATTTTATTATATGCATTTACTGTTACCATCTTTTTCATATTGTTTTCAGATTTACTCATAAACGATGAAAGCCTTTCTTTGATTTAAATTCAAAACAACTTGATCCACATAAATCCCAATGGTCCGAAAAGTCCGGAGATGTGTAGAAAATTTGCATCTAAATCGAAGGGCAGATGATTTGCATTAGCCAAACCAAAAGCAAAAGCAAAAGCGATGTTGAAAGACATAAATATTCTTAGATACATCTTTGTATAGATGGTATAGTGTATGACTTAACCCTAATACAATAGTATCAACCTCAAGTTCTACATCCTTCTACAAGTCTTGCACTTAAATTTATGATACATACAACCATTGTAAAACCCTATCATATATGACATTATGAAATGCTATCGTACTAAGTTGACATTCTTCTTTGATTAAGTTAAGTTTGAATAGCCTCAACAGATTTCATAATATTGGCTATGCATTTAGATATAGATGAGAGATTTGCAGTGCCTTTTTTGGGGTAGTTTGGAGCGATATTTTGCTTTTATTTTTCGTAAGTCTAAAGTTTTATAAGATAATATTTTTGTTATTCCACATGTGTAGTATATCCGATATGTGATACAAGTTTTCTTGGGTTTTTGTTTTAAAATAGAGAGATGTGATTTTAGAGATTTTGCATAAGAACGTCTTATTCTTCGTTTCATGTTATATCTTGGGCAATCTCTTTACGACAATCTAAAGTAGCATATACATATCAGATTATGGGATACATTTTGGATAAAAATGTGTAGAAGGAAACTTGTTGAAAACTTTTGTTATAGAGTATTACCAAAAATATACAAATTGCTTTGGTCTTGTATTCTGCATGTCTAAGGAACTCACCTTAAGATTTGTAAGACCACTTAAGGCAAAGTCTGAGGATGTGATTTTGTTGAATGACGATATGATTCCATCACTATAGAGTAGAGAAATGTCTAGAATAGACTCGTTTTAAATTCTTATAAAATATTTAAATTTTGTTTACTATTTTGTAAATTTTTCAAATTGAAATTGATTCTTTCAGAAAATGCACATGAAAATACATTTCACATATCCAATACCAGATTAAATGCAAAAACATTAGTTACTGACTTGTTAAGTCATCATAAATCACCATCTTAAGAAATCGACTGATAAAAGACCGTAAATATCATTTACTTTTAGCTCATAGTCAATGTTCATTTCCTTGACTCAATTTTTCGTTCAAGCTGATATGGTCATCATATAAGATCTTTTAATGTACAGCAATTTATCTAATAATATGTCATTATTACTTGTCTTTGCTTAACTTATTGAGATAGCTATAAATCTCTTTCATTTTATATACAATTGTTTGCTTGTTTACGTCTTCGTCTGTAGATATCTACTTTGTCTTCTTCAACTTCCTTCTCAAGTTATCTTTGTTGTGCCATTCTATAGACATTAGTCTCACCACTAGCCTTAGGAAGAATGCATTGAATTTAGGGTGGTTCTTCTACAATAGACTCTTCCCTTTCATGACTAGCCTCCGTCCTATAAGTTCAAACGTCACTCCTTATATTATGAAAACTCTTCAGAAAATGGCTACGAAAACTACAAAGTGTACTGTAGATGGACGAACAACAACCCCGAGAAAATACACAAAATGGATAGCAACTAAACTAAGAAATATACCAAGGGGAGTCGGATGGATCCACCCTCGAAGAGTGTGAGTGGTTAGAAATGATTTTACTGTCTGTAGTACAAGCACGAACGAAGATATACTGAACAGAGTAAGGAGGGAAATCTGTAGAGGGATGAATTCAGGGTGAAATTCTTTTCAAAGATGCTTCCCTCGGAGAACACGATGGTAATATGTCTTCGTTTTCTGGTGGTACAGTTACCCATCCGGATCTCTCAGTCTTTGTCTGTTCCTTTAAAGACGTAATAATTTTCCAAGCAAGTCTGTTCTTCGATTTAAAATAAGACGATCAAACAAATACACAGGGTTTGTTGGGTGAAATGCAAGAAGGGCAACAGTAGATATACATGAATGTACTACCCTCATCTGGAGCAGATGCACAAAAATACAAATCGTATGTTACGTGCATTAATGTGAAGATAAATTTCTGTTTCTGTTGTCCTCAAAAAATAGGGGAGGTTCAATGTGTTTTTAATTTTCCCCCAGAAACGAAATTTTCTTTCAACCAGTACGGGCTTATCCCGCCATTTCGTTTTGTATGCATTCTGCAGTTTTCCAGCGATTTGAGGAAGTCGTCCTGAAGAAAATCCTTTCGTTTCCTGTTTCAGAAACATCAGTTATTGCATAATAAATCTTTGGTTCACAGGAACGTCATATCGGCCATTTTAAAGTCTCGAGGGGAGAAATCTAAATCAGTCCTATTTGACTTGTATTAAGGATGTCATAAACTCAAGACGAAATATAGCAGTGTCCTCTATCACTTCCAGAAACATCAAGAAGAATGTCCTCTGAAATGAATTAATTTCATCAAAAGGATTCATGTAATTTTGTGTCCTACGCAAGCTATTAAAGTTAATTTGATGACTTTCATTTATTTGTAATTAAATTCTGGATTAAATATTGTCGTCAATTAGAAAATAATAAAATCTAATCCAACATTACAGGATTGACGGCCACACGCATGAGAGGATATCAACGAATTAAAAGCCCATTTCGAAGTAGTTTTGTTGGATTCTTAAGGACGAATGTGTGCCATAAAATTTCGCCCCAATTACGAGTCTTAATAAGAATTCCTGTATAGTAGACGAGTGAAATCAAAATTCGCACATAAAAAAAGAGTTATGCGAATCGTATTGTTTCTAATTTTATGTAATTTTCTCTTGTGGAAATCGTTATCATAAAATTTTCCAAGCCATTCTTATCTTTAACTGATGTTACACTGCCTATGATACTGATACTTTTGTATTTGCGTTGATATATAGTCGTGTGTCCTGTACACGTTCACTTCTGATAGCGATACACGCACAAGCTATTCTCGAAATCCTTGAATCGACGTAATTATCTTGCAATTCATTAAACTCCTTCCAGCAATTAAACCAAAAATCACTGGATTTCATGAAATTTGTTGTTTCGAAGATGTCCTGAAATCAGGCGAGAGTCAAATTTTTCCCTTGGTACATTGGAATTAAACAAAACTCGATTATTTTCTTGTGCGTTTGTGTAAGACTTGAGAATTTCTTAAGGGCACACAATCTTAAAGCAAACCCCCACAAAATGTGTCTTTCCCTTTGCCAGGACGACATTTTTACCAGAATGTCTTGTCGTTCTGTCTTCCTGTCTTATCTAGCGAAGAAAACGGATCGAAAAATAAATGCTCATCAGCAATGGAGGGCGGCATGTACCCCATTTTGGATAAATAGTACAAACTGATTTCGATATAACTCACTGATGCTGTAATTGTACGGAAAGAGAAGGATTTATGTGTTACCATCTGCCCCCCATTCGGTCTGGCAAATGTGGACACTTACGAGGGGAGACAGAAAACACAATGAACCGGAAAATGGAGAAATAACTCGATATTCTTTTATCAATTTATCACAAAACCGACGGCGGAAATATGAAACAGTTTCCTTTGGGGTCAAGAAAACTCACTTCCACATTTTCCGTAGAACAACATTTTCTTTTATCGTACCTACTGCCATCTCCTCGTGAGAAACGTAGAAACGAAATCTAACTCTCAAACCAAGCACAAGTTTTCATCGCATACACAATATGGTGGTTGGCGTCCTCACTGACACGCTGAATAATTCCAGAACTCTTGTACCGACATTTCACTTAAGATTCTGAATAATAGATGGCAGTAAAATCTCATAATGAATTTCAGTTCACTTCGTTTAAATTTATTTGAATCTTACTATATAAAATCCCAATGGTCGTGAAGCAGAAAATGAATTTCATTCAGCGGAAAATGGGATTCACTCTCTGAAAGCGGTTAAAATTCATTTTATGTAGATCAAACAATTTCCCTCCGCTTCCTGGAAATGAATTTCATTCTATGAAGAATGGGACTCACTCAAGCCGGAAAAATTCGTTTTCTACATGACGTAATAAATATCTATCAATTTTTATTTTTTGCCTTACGAGCTTTTTTTCTAGCAGATAAATAAAAATGCTTTTAAAATGAAAGTTTTTTGATACTATCAAATCATATTTACAATGCATACAGGATACGATCCTTAAAGTATTTTTATTCACTAAAATCTATTGGAATTTGTGTATAAAACTATCTAAATCATGTCTTTCTTAACAAATTTTCCTCTTAATCCTAATAGCTACATAAGGAATAAGAAAACAATATATATATTTATTCTACAATCATTGATGATGTACACCCATGGTTGACTCGATAGTCCAAATACATGATTCCTGAAAGAATAATTTCAAAAGAACAAAAGGAATATTTTCCAAGAAACCAAAAGGAAAGCTGATTTTGAATAAAATTTTAAAGAAGGGTAACAATTATGATAAACAAAAGTTGAACGTAAATAGGATAAAATTAAGAAAGGGAATAACAAGTCCCAGCACCGGATGATATCACTTAGTAGGGTTTTACTCGGAGGTCAACAACAAGAACATTTATAGAAGCTACAAAGGGTGTTTCAGTCATACTTTCATGAATCCACAAATATCTATTAGTGTTTTATGACAATATCACTTTCAATTTATATGAGATACTTGCATGTAATTTGTGGATTCATGTTGAAATTGGATACAAAAGTATAAAAATGACAAGATTACAGGGTTTCGGCAAGCATTTTGGAAAACAGGACACACTACAATTAAAGCATTTAACTAAGCTAACAAGAATCGCAAGGTTGTGGCAAGAAAATTTAGAATGGTGCTTTAGAGATAGAGAGGAATGAATGGAATAGTATGTGAAAACTGAAACTTTTCTATAACGTAGTGTCCTAAATCCGGTAACACTTGTCTCTCTCAATAACGCAGTCGTGGTCAATCATAAATAAAGCGAATTTCATTCCTAATACAACATAATAAAAAGTATTAGACAGAAATCGAATGATAACTAAACAACAAAATAAGTGCATATTTGTTAGTGATTTTGAATTTCATTTACCTGTATTGTGCCAGTAATAGAGGGCAACGAGCACAAAGAAGTGCCACCAATTGTGAGAGTGACCAATGAAGTCGACTTTTCCAACAAACCATCTTTCTGGGATTCTGGTTATGTAAAACAGAAATGCGGTTCCTGTTATTAAGTACATGCCAATGACACGGGGAAGAAGGAGCTGAAATTGAAATAGTTCAAGTGCATTTTGCAATTGTAGACGAGACTCCAAAAGAGTAAGTGAAACTCATTACAGTGCCAAATTGGACACTCACCTTGACCATTGTGTTTTGAAATCCTCCCATTTCAAGTGTCCAATGTATAGTTGGCACAACACCATATGCAGCCCAAGCAACAAATACGGCTATTTTAATATTTGGATCAACACGTAGGCTAGGAATTTGTATAACCATAGCTATAATAAAAATAGCAGCCACTGTTATCGCATAGAAATTGCGTTGGGTCTGAAATTGTAGTTTTTTGGATAAAGTTATTTGACAATGACATACATCATTTGTTAAAATTAGCAATTTTCTTCTTCAGTTAGTCATTCACCTCATGACACCAAAATGCATAATATATTCCGCTAACGTAAATAGCCAGTAACGATAGAGCTATACCGAATAAATCATAAGCTAGGAAGCATTCGTAAACCTTTTCTGAACGGCATGAAAAGGTGTGATACAAAGACGAAAGTATCATACAAAGCTGTAAATGAATTTAATTAACGAAACGTGTAATTTAAAATTAATTGGAAATTACCTGAAAACAAACTAGTAACGTTCCTACTATAATTTTGTCCTGTAAAGCTGCGTGCATGCTGAGGAAATGAATGTCGTTTACGGTCAAACCTATAAATAAGAACCACCCAAAGATGTGACTCCAAATGTTTATCTACAAGAATATTTATAATATTGTAATCATATAAATTTACGTAACAGGATTACCGTCTCATTTGTCCACCAAAATACACTTTCAAGGCAATGTTTCGTGGACAGAATTGTTCTGTATCCCCCACGGATAAATGGGTTGAACTGTAAATGTTTTGGCGCCTGGAAAACAAAAGTGTTATTCAACATATCATCTTAGATATCATCACACTTACATCTTCATAACTAAGTAGGTTTCTATATTTGGCATATTCCTCGTCATCGGATCTGTTCTTCTTCTCCAAAGTGTGGGTACAACTTCCTAAAGTGTTACCTTTACTACTATTTTTGCACTTTTCACTACTGTTATTATTCTTCTCGTATCCATTTTGCGACAAAAGTTGCTGCGTACCATTTTCCATGTACTTCAGTTCATTCTTATCATTGAATTCAGTCTGGAAAATAACAAATATATAAATCATTTCGAAACCTCGTGAAGCAAACATTATTGAAAAGGTTTTCGAACTTTTGAACTAAACAACATGACCTTCATATAACATATGCTGCTTCTACTTCCTCCTCGGATATGGCATTTCTTTCTTATTATAGATGTTCCATCTAAATTTTAAGCCCACTTTCTATTTAAATAATGATAGTATTTCCAAAATCAGAGTTTCAAGATATTGCACCACATTTACTACAACATTACCTCATAAGCTGGTATAACCAGAGATTTTGGAAAAGTTTTAAACAAAATTAAAATCCTGATTCGTTACACTCTCTTAATATAACCTTCTAATTGTTTGAAACTGATCGTTCCAGACTTGAATCCGAGAGTTTCTCAAGGGAAGTGTTAATCGGTTATCCGTGCCATTTCTTGTGAAATATTTTCACTAACTTGCAACATTGACCAAGAAAAGAAGATCACCTTGATCTTACATGAAAACACCAATAAAAGCTCCTTGCCCTTAGTCAGGGTTATTGTTGAATTTCGATTAATATTTTACTCTTTTCCGTCTTTACAGCAAGAGATAACTCTCAAGTTAGTTGAAGTGTTTGAGAGCTTTTTCAACATTTCCTAAGTGAATTTCTCAACATTACAATCAGCAAAAGTTGTTGATTTATACCATAAAGTTGCTTCAACTTCTTTCTCAACTCCAAAACTTTCATCTCGGATATTTCCATCCAAGGTCGACTGATCTTTTAGCAAGTTTTCAAACGAATCAGTTTTATTTTTCAAAATGCTTTTGAAATGTTGTAGTTTCTCGCGGTTTTCTTTGTTTTTATCATGTTGACATCTCAAAAGCTTCAAGATGTTCGTCTTTTTGGTATTTGGTAATACACTTTCTTATATAATTTCTCTGTCACAGTGATGTTGATCATTTTGGTGCTTGCATAGTTTTGCGATTACCAAAGTTTATTAAGCAAGCTCTTATATAACAGCATAGAATAAGTGGAACAGATTCAAGTGAAATGTACATACTTTTCGCGGGTATTTCTTTGCTTTAGTCAATCTCGTGACCACAAGTTTAGATATGAAGGCGAAACCTAAAGTAAAACTTTAATTACTTACGTAGCATAAGGTAAAATTGCAAAATGGTCATGAAAGTTGCATTGAAATTTTATGCTTGAGTTAAATTTTTTTGTTTAAATTGAGGTTGCAACGTTTCAGTTGAATGTGCGTTACTTCTTATAGTCGGGTTAACTTCGGGAAATGAGCCCAATTCACTTTTACTTATATCACTCTCATTGAACTTCAACTCAAAAGTTGTTTTTATTTTCCTTATGATTTTCGACCCATTTACCTCCTTATGTAACTAACCTTTCTTAACTCGCAATTTGTCGGTAGCAAATTGAACTTTTGTTATCATTATTACTCGTTTTTAAATTACATCCATTACGTGATATCATGTGTATTGCCATCCATGATTATGATGAAAGGCCATTCTTATATAATTTCAAATACCTTGCTTTGGACAATCACAAATGAATAACTTTCCAAGCAAAATTATGTTTAAAATTGTTCAGAAACCCATCAAACCTCGGAATTTCTTTTAACCGATTTCCCTTTAACTATGTCCGGGTTTGATATAAGAGTGCCTTAATACTATCTACTTTCTCATTTTCAAAGACGAATGTTTCAAATTTAAAAGTCACTCTGAAATATGTAGGTACTCGCAATTTAACCTTAAGGTGGCATGCTCCTAACATACCAGGTCTTGGCCATTCACATACGGTTAAACAAACCTTCCAGTCTTTTGTGAATTTCAGCATCCTTTTGTAAGTTCCTATTCAGCTTTCTGTTTGTTTACTTAAGAAATCCTTGGAATCAAAGTCAACAGATACTCGTTTCTGCCCAAGGATGAGAGCAGTATGCAGTAAACTATTAATAGACGGAATAGACGGAGTTTCTTATACAGAGTATAACTAAATGCTTATCACATATGTACCCTAATAGTTTTCTTTATAATTGATGTAAATTTGCATGTCACATTTTTCCGAGCAAGTGTCAGATTACCGAGGAAGTAATTACGAACTGTGCACATCGTGTTATGTGACTTTTCAGGTGTAATTGATATTTTATTTACAAGAAACAAAGGGTGTTATTAAGAACTAAAACACATGTTATGTTACAAGTTATTGAGAAACCGATTCTGTTCCATTGATTGAGCTACAAAACACACTTGACCATCGATAAACGCATTTTGCACAAACTCCAATTACACGCAGTTAATATTGTTTTAGTTGCACCATATACTTTCGTTATAAAACAACTGTTGTTTGGACATAAAACTTAATAGATATTTTTCAATTTCCTCGAACAACATGTTTCTGCAGGAATATAGGGAAAATGTTGCTCAACAAAACCGACACCTACTTGTTTGTCATTTGATGATGGCACCACCAGACTGATATTCTGGAATCCATTCGATCTCCCCTTCTCGAGATCACTAGCTACTTTTCCCTTGGAATGCATTATCACTTCTAATAGGCAAAGTATCAGTAAATAAAATGTTGATAAGCTAAACTTGTTTGGATTTGAACTTGTTAATGTCGAATGCAACGCTCTATGATGTTTCGAATGCCATTTCTTGTTGATATTTTGCAACTTGCAAGGAAACTTTTCACTTGATAATTGATGACATGAACTTTTTTATTAGCATATGAGATACAAATAATTTTCACTACGTTGCGATAAATTGCAATTGTTTCCAATCGAGGAATTCGATTTCAAATTAATTAAATTTTTTAAAAATTTATCCGAATCGTCGAATACGACTTAAATGGTACACAACAAACCACAACAAACTTTTTCCGTGCCTTTACCGTCCAACGAAGCTTTGCCAACTGAACTTTGATTTCTTGAATGCCTCTCGAATTGAAAGACTTTTTCATTTTGGTGTCTCAATACATTTGGGTTCCCCACTGAATTGGGCAACCAATCAATTTTTATATAAGACACATGATGTGTTTTGGTACATAAGCATAAAGATTTCCTTTGATTTTCGGTTACCCGGAATAACATTACACGCTCAACAGGTGAAACTTTACTTTTTCCATAAATGATATTTGTCTTATTCCGTATTACAAAAGAGTTTTCACAAACATTTTTATGATTTTCAGGTCATCGAAGTGCATAAAATCATCTAACTTCTTCCAGCTTCCAATTTACTGAAGATGGACCTAATCGGATTTGCAGGACAGGTAATGATAAAATTATATTTCAAGGTGATGCCAACTGCCCATACCAATGAGTCCATGTTGCAACGTGAGTTTAGGTGTACCAAAGTTGTTAGTTACCTTCAAATACGCACAACATGGAGCATAATGAGTGACTAAACTGTGCCAAAAGGTGTTACTTTAACATACTAAACAACCAAAACACACTATCTATAATTAATAACAGCACACAACTTTCCTATAAACAGTTTCGTTGCATAATTCCTTCTGGATATTGAGTTGAAAATCCCAAGGCCAACGCAAACGTCTTTTACATTATTTTCTGTATTACATATTGAATAACAATTAGATGAACGAACTGGATTGGGTCAACATGCTATTCAATTTAATTATGTTAATTTTTATAATTAATAAACAAACAAACTACAAATGGAATGTGCAAATATGTAAATCATGAGATCGATGCTACTCAGTTATCTATAAGATATACTAAGAAGTAACTGAAACATTCAATTCATTTTTGCATGCAATTTATGTAAGGTCAGCATATTCTGGAAATCTTTCATAACAGACCGGTTTATCATCAATTTTGCATTATCTCTTTAAAAACACGGAGTTATGTTACCATTCCTTGAGCGATCAATTTATAGTAACAGTAATAAAATTCCCAAAACTATACTCTTGGCTAAGTATCCTATCGTCAACAACAGTTTAGGTTTGTGCAAGATAATAATAACTATTTTGTTTTTAATATCATGAAATTTACCCTTGTGACTCTGCTTAAATTTTAAAACATTTTTATCATTAATGTCATTGAATCATTTAACACTTTCATTTAATGACCATTTTATTCCTCATGTTATAAAATTAAGTACACCTTATTATATCTTTATTATCTTTAAAAGCAGACAGAATAAAGGGTAATTCTTCAACGGTACTAAACTGTTTGTTAGTAAACTTGCTTACTTTTAACTTGAGAAAAAGTTCCAATTTAATATATAAATATCATGTAAAGTATAAAATTACATTATAAATACCAATGTAAAGTAACAATTGATTAAATTTAATTTAATTTTATATAAACTAGAGCAGAGTCTGAATAAAATATGTTTGGAAAAAATTAAAATGTGTCTTCCTTTGTCTGTCGGAACTTTGTTTCATTTGAATTTTGCGAGCTTTTTATATATTCACCTGCGAATTAATCCAGTTCATGGCGAAACAAAAGGAAAAAACAATTCTCCATTGGAAAATGATCGATTTGATTAAAGAACACGTGGTTATATTTCACGTTCCATTGCTATTGAATTTGAATTAATAATGTGAATGAAAATTTAACAATATCCCAATTATGAAAGGCGTAAATTTTGATAGAATTGAAAACTTTCTTCTGGTCACTTTGAAGTGCAGTGCAATTTGCGCTACTAAATTCAAAAAGATAAATTAACTCTATAATAATTAACTTTCTCCTCTTGACAATGTACTTAGAGAAAGTGCACATAAATGCAGTTCGTCACAAATCAATGTCCAAATGGCAATAAAACTAACAAAATAGCTAAAATGTAATGCATATTTACCTTTGTACAACCTTCTGTTGTCGTTAATCTTTGAACGCAACAAGATGCACCATGATCAATGCATAGTTGTTGAAGAAACTCAGCTTTAACCAGGTCAAAGTCGTCCATTTTAGCGAAATATTTGAAATTGTAATTTAAAATTTTCAACTTTTTACGTCCTTCACTTGAGGTTAATTCAAAAGTTCAACGAAAAAGCTTAAAATCCCGGAAGTCTATTGCGTTCACATGTACTTTGTGAACATTTTTCAATCAAAGTTCTTTCCTCTTCAAAAGTTTTAAAATTCTTATAAACTATATTTTCATGTTCATCTTAAATAGCTAGCACTTTAGTACAATCACTTCGAATTTTATTAGTGTCACAGTTTTCTCATAAATAAACAAATTAACCAATGTAGCAGAATTTTAATTGAATTTTTGTATTGAAATTGTTTTACAATAACACTATTATTAAGCATACTTAAAGCATTATCACCTTTATAAACTTTTCTGTTTACAATTTCTTAATTCAATTAGGTTTATTTAATTCTAAACAATTTAACAAACAATTTTTATTAAAAGGTTAACACTCGTTGTGACTTTGACATTGCTGTGTCATGCAACTCACAGTTCACGTACCACAAAAGCAGCACTGCTTTTATTTGGATGTTAGTAACTAGTTAATGAAAAACCACTAAACGTTAATATTTTATGCAAAATTATTATGAATTTTCCGTCATTCACTAAATATTTAATATAAGGTTACTTCCTGTTTGCACACTATTTGTTGATATACTTCGATTTATACTTATATCACATAATTTAGCTATTCATCAGATAAGTTACAAACTAGAACCGATCGCATGCAGAAGCTCTGATCGACTGAAAGTTGTAGCTTAACAGCAACATGACTCTTGACGAACCAGGGCCACAGTAACTATGAGGTTATTCTCATGATTCTACACAGAGACACTACGGAGACACCAAAGAGATGTTTAGCATTTTTCCCATTTTCATTTCATCCTCACACATTCTATTCTAAACAAAATTTACTCACTTTACTTCCCTGATTACGATCAATAAATTTAAATTTAGTTTTTTGTTGAGCTTAAAGTAGTAGATAAAAGTTTGATTAACTTTTACACCTCTGAGCACTCTTGAGAAATTGTGTTGTATTGATTTTTCTATTGTTGTTCGTATCATGAGCTTTAATTTTTTAACTAGTTGAAATTATTCATCAATTCACTGGCTCCCACTCCGTTTCTTGACCCTAACCGGATTAATTTGAATGCAGTCAGTGTTACAAATGTCCCAGGTCATGGTTGGAAGATTGTAGGTTGAAAATCTAGGTTCTACTAGAACACATTTACACATTTCTCAAGGAAAACTTTGCAAACGTACCTTGTGAGCAGATGAAATAGGTTACAGTAACAATTATAAATCTCTTACTGATATACTCATGAATCAAATAAAAAATTTTGACTTCATGTTATTAGGCTATACCGATTTCAACAAATCAACATGATATTTCTAATAATAAAAACAATTAATTGCAGGAATGTTTTAAATAAATATTAGCAATATATCTTCCAAAATCGTAAAATATGCTTTATCTCAAATAAGTTGTGAAAATTATTATTTAATTGCTTAGTTTAAAATAATATAAAATATATCGTTTTGAGGTTTTACGTTAGAGACAACCCGAACATATTTGTGATAACTTAAGCCATTTGGCCATTTATTCGTTAGGCAATAAATTTCTGTTGTTGCATATCTTGCTCTGTTAAATATTGAGTTTCGTAATAATATTAACTTGATTAAAATACAGAATAGCCTGTGGTATAACCTCGATAATTGAAACCCTTGATTCCTGACTCCTGAATAAACGCAATTAGCTGTGGCCAAGCACACAGAGTGTAAGTAAACCCAGTTGAAAATTTCAGACTTTTTTAGCAAGGAATAAGATACATATATTCATGTATATAGAGAGATAGGAGTAATATATGTATAAAAAGAGTAACGTCACATTCTTTCTTCCTTCGTAGCCATTGAAATGTGTTACTTGGTTATTACAACAACCTCAGCTATTATACAAGCCGCAGTTTCCTTTAGTTGCGTTTATCAAGGATATACTGTATTTAAAAGAGATGTACACATGTACTTTTTATATTATAATTAATAAATTACTTTGGTTTATCTTTAGCTACTTAAAACCATTTTCTGCTCCTGTTATGCTAAGTAGTTTCCGTGGTGTAGTGGTTATCACATCCGCCTAACACGCGGAAGGTCCCCGGTTCGATCCCGGGCGGAAACAATTTTTTGCCTCTATGAACGCACTTTTGCCCAACAGGGACTTAACACTCTTATTAAATTTGTAAGGATCATGGTATTGTACTTCGAAAGTCAATCAAAATCTTGTACAGCTCCTTTTTAAATCTTGCACTTGACAAAAATCTGAAGCTCATACTCACAGAAACAATCCTTGAATTTCGCTGCAATCCTTTGAAATCCTGTTGTCGTGGTTGGTCAAAAGGAAAGTGCAACATATACCCTAACAAAAGGTTTAGCTACCATCGCCACTAAGGTTTTAGAAAAATGAAAACGTATGGAAGACATGAACTGAATGCGAAGGTACACATTTTTGTTTAAAATTGTTTCTAAAAAATATCACAAATGAAGCTTTTGTTAGTTTACTCGAGTAATGTTCATCCCCCACATTGAAATAAGAACTATTACACTGGTTCAAAAGATTCTTGAAGAAAGAACAAAGGACATTTAATACAACATGAGCCTTCGATCTTAAAGGCACATGTTCTACAATCTTGGGTTGGAACCTTAGATCATAGAGAACATAGTTTTAGATAGGATGTCATATCCTGTTCTCTATGATCTAAGGGTTGGTACATACATATTGGAAAGGAACTTTAAGAATCACACCAGCATTAGTTTTAGAAAATCATAAGGGAAAAATAATTAGGAAAGTGTTAATAGCAGTATCAAGATGTTGATAACATAAAGTGATTAAAAAATTGTAGATTTAATTTATCCTTAAACTGTTTGATTTTCCAATGATATTTTATTTAAATTATCTTCATTCACTTAAATATTCTTCCTTTTTGTCAAGTTATCAGAAAAACACAATCATCTAATGCGCCATTTTCAAAGGAAAATAATGAAAATAAAATAAGTTGTGTCTGGTGGTCCGTCTACATATTTCTTATGATAGTTTGTTATTCTTGTTAGTGATATTCACTTTCTTTTGCATTGTCTTTTAAGACGAAATAGAAACATGAATTGTTTCTGCACTTATTTATGAAGCAACAATTAGTATTATGCTCTGCAACTTGCTGATTTCATTGAAAAGATTTGAGATAGGAATTAGGATAAAGAATGTACTTGAGGATAACAGGGATAGAAAAATTATAACACTTTGAATTATTAAGACAATAATAATTATAAATGTAGGACGATAACTAAATTACAGAGACAGACAAGTCTTTATTCCATATACAAATTCACGTAATTTCTTAATTCATTACTTCAATTTTTTTAAAAATGTAATAATTTATATTTATATATATAACATCATACTGTTGCAGTAATTTTTGTTACAGCTGATAAATCATGAAAGGGAATATGTATCAAGAGGCAGATATAATTTTTAAGATCCATGGTATGTTTCACGGTATGATCCGGTATTATTTTAATTAGCTTTCATTGGCATTTCAATTCTTTCATTCCCAAAAAAAAGTTTTACACAAAACTTTATATAAAGTTATATAGTAATGTGGAAATAAAACAATTTTATTATTATGTTTTATATATATCAATTTTCAAGAATGAACAAATCAAAAACGTGTACGAAAGAAATTGACTCATCATCATTGAATTGAATTGAATAATTATTAACAGTAACTAGAATTTGGATTCACACGCGCAAGCACACGTACGCACATTGCATCTCTCAGCTTTTAATTTTAAACTAATTTACTAATAAATAATTTGAAAATATTTAATAAAATTAAAATAAAATTCCTCTTTTGTTTTTCTTACAATTTCGGGCAGCTTACTGCTGGTGGTAATAGTAGTGGTCAGTGATCAATTTCATGTCAAACGATGTGTTTATTTTCCTAATTGATACGTTAATTAATTATTATTGAGTCTCTATTTGTCTTGGACACCAAAAAAGTGGTACTAATTCAATAGTTTCTTAATAATATAATGTTTATAAACAAAAATAAAAAGAGATAACACTGAAGATAATAGAAAAAGAGAGAGAAAGTTTAAAGGGTATGATGAATAAAGTTTAAACGATTTTTCCTTAAATCTCCTTGGCAATATATAAAAAATAATGTTCCGTACATGCTTTAATTTTTATAAAATAAAAAAAGTAACACTCGCATAACTTAAATTCTCGTATATTATTTATAATTTCCTTGTTTTTTTTAAATATTTAGTTTTAATTTATTTATCTCTTTCCCTTTTTCTTATTTTTAAATAAAAAAAAGAATTTAATTAAATTGTTTTTTAGGTTTTTGATGTTCTTTAATCAACATTCTGCATGTATCACTCTTTATTGGGATTGAGAAATTAAGATGTATTGTATGTTGTTGCTGTTGCTGTTGCTGTTGCTTTTGCTGTGGTTGCATCCAAGTAGTGTTTTTTGTCCCTTATTCGTTTTATTATCATTTATTTGATGTTTCATAACACATTGCTTTGCTGTTGTTTATGTTGCTTCTGATCTTTGTGTTTTTTATTGTTGTTGTTATTTGTTTTTCTTGTTGTTTTTGTAATAAGTATAGTTTGTAATAGTATTTATTACATGACGGATCAATTGTACAATTGGAACGCATCACATAGCATATTTCCTTGTCCATTCTCGTGCCAATTCATTATATTTTTCCCGATCAGTTTTATATATTCTTGCAATCTCTGGCACCAGAGGATCATCTGGATTTGGATCACAGAGAAGAGAGCAAATTGATAATAAAACTGAAAAAGATATAAAAACAGAAATTAGTTACATATATTTCAATATGATGTTTTAATCATTATCCTTATTATTAAATTCGTTTGTGGTTTTCGTTAGTATACCTTTTAGTAACATTTTGGTAAAAGGCAGTTGCAAATTGAAAACGTTCTTATAGCGTTGATTTGCGAAAAAGCATTCTATACAAAATGCCTTTTGTTTAGAAAAATGAACGCAAACTAAAATTTTTAACATTATGTCTTATGGTTTAGTTAATAATACTAACTTTTGAAATAATAAATGCTCATTATATATATTTCAATATGATGTTTTAATCATTATCCTTATTATTAAATTCGTTTGTTGTTTTCGTTAGTATACCTTTTAGTAACATTTTGGTAAAAGGCAGTTGCAAATTGAAAACGTTCTTATAGCGTTGATTTGCGAAAAAGCATTCTATGCAAAATGCCTTTTGTTTAGAAAAATGAACGCAAACTAAAATTTTTAACATTATGTCTTATGGTTTAGTTAATAATACTAACTTTTGAAATAATAAACGCTCCTTACATATATTTCAATACGATGTTTTAATCATTATCCTAATTATTAAATTTGTTTGTTGTTTTCGTTAGTATACCTTTTAGTAATATTTTGGTAAAAGGCAGTTGCAAATTGAAAACGTTCTTATAGCGTTGATTTGCGGAAAAGCATTCTACACAAAATGCCTTTTGTTTCAAACAATGAACGCAAACTAATATTTTTAACATTATGCCTTATGGTTTAGTTATTATTATTACCTTTTGAAATAGTTAATGCTGGCGACCACTGAGATCTTAATATATCGAGACAAATGGATCCATTACTGTTTATATTTGGATGGTATATACGCGTTGTAAAAGCCACTTTTGGTGGTTTGAATGGATAATCTGTGGGAAAGTGAATTGTAAGGAAAAATACACCACCCTGATACGGACTGTCCGGCTAAAAGTAAACAAATATAAATTTAGATTTATTAGATATTTTTTTAAATTTATATTGTAAATATGGGTTAGTGTTTTACACTATTTGTTATATTGAATTGCGCTAAGCAACTTATTGTTTGGAGATCATTCTTACCGGCCCCATTATTGTAGCTTGCCAGTGAAACACTGAAAAGGTAAAAAGTAAATTGTTAATTTCGCAAAGAACATCAAAATTTTTAAAGTATAAATTAAACATGAAAAGGAATAAGCAATAGCAGTTGACCTAACCAAGTTATTCTCTTATTAATTTTGGACAACAAAAGTTTACTTTGTACTCTGAAGTTTTTGAAAAGCTAAATTTAACAAAGAAATCAATAATTAAACAAATTTCCATGGGCTGCGAACACGTGTTCGAATAATATATAAGGTATCAACTTTACAATGCAATTCCCTTGCTGCATTGAATTATAGAAACATGTTTTCTACATTCAATATCACGACAGTAGTTACATGAGTTAATAGTAATTACTCTGGAAGTATCCTTGAAACTGTTCCAATATTCAAATTCCAGGCAAAAATATTAGAACAAGGACTTTCAATTGAATCAATATTATTTCTATTTATATTACACAAGGATAAGGTTTATATTCGTATAGTGTATATGTCTCATTATCATGTAAGTGTGCTTTCTGTTACTTTTATCAGACGGGTGATTATACAGATAACCTAGTGCTTATTTGCTAAACTGTCTTTTGATTATGATAAAATGATTATATTTGCAAAGATAAAAACATTTAATGATTCAATAGCGTACTTCGTAATATAACTTAAAAGATATCTCGTCGAAAGTGAGATAAAAAAATTCTGTTCCAGATGAGAACGAGTTCGATGAAAGTCAGAAAACCCATAAAATATTCAATTTCGAATCTACTCGGGATTATCCATTAATATTACGTTATTGTACAATAAATTATTAAATAAACTAAATTATTTTAATGAACATAACTCTGAATAATAAAATGAGAAATGATTTTACATGAGTCATTATGCTTTTTTTGATTCAAAGATACTTTTCACGGACAAGGTTGTGACGCGTGGTCTCAATGATACGGTTTTATTTTTAGATTACAAGATTTTGTTTTTACTAAACATTCGAGGATTTCAATATGTGTAAGCTAATATGCATGGCTGCTAAATGATTGGAATATTATTATGAATGAAAGTGTTTTAAAAACATGGAGTTGATAACATTCGATTCTGATTCTGCAGAGAAACTGCATTGCGAATGCAATCAGAGACAGAAGACTTATTGACGCTTCACGCTGATTACAGAGTTGTGAATCACAATGTGATAACAACTCATGAATTGCCAATCATTGGCCTTGTGATCAGACCACAATTAATGGCGTAATTCATGTTTTGTACTTTTCGTCAGTATACCCATTAAGATTCGATAAAAGGTTCAACTGTCCTTTAGAAAACATTTATTCTAGCGCTGGTTTATAAGGAAACATACAAATTTGAGTATTATCCTGAATTCGATCAGCGCAGACAGACTAATCCAAATCGACTTTGAATCACATTTGATTTATCTTGCATGAATGCATCTGATTTAAAGGGTTTCTAATCCACTCCAATTGTTTAGATGTTAATAACATAAAACACTTGATTGTGTATGCATCGATTTTTACTTTTTAACCTCAAAACAACCACAAAATGGAAAGGTGGCTAAAGAATAACTTGCACAAATGCGAATGAACTGAGTCATAAATTTGGATCTTTAATTAATTGATTCCGATCGCGGTAGAAACCATATAGTGATTCATCACGTCTTTCAATGTGGTCGGAAGAAACCTCAGGTTCTATTTGCCGGTTAACTTCGTCTGAACGTGTTATTTTTAATATTTTACTTAAAATTGTTTGTGTGGGTATTTAGTTCTTATAAATAAATGAACAATACTTTTCAACAGAATTTCTTTTGCAAATTGTCGAAATTATATTTTCTAAGTGCATTGAACTTCGATATTCTCTTTCCGGCAAATTACTTTGCTAATTTTAAAGGATGTCACACGCAATGGTTTTGTATGTTTTCTGTACACAAAAATACCAAATTGATGGCGAATCTGTTTAGGATATGATAAACAAGAAAAACGTTACAAGTATGTCCAGTCACGCCTTATAGAATCTTTAATAACTGAGATGTTATTATTCGGTAATGTTGCTAGAAACCAATAAGGAATGTTGGTACTCAGCAGTATCCGATATACTATATCTGAACGATGCTTTTAAGGTATCTTTAACTATGGCTGTGAAGCATTTACGAATCAAATTCGTGAATTCACGTAGAGCTTACACGACATGGAATCGCTAATTTAACCTGAAGTTTTACCGCAATATTAATATGCATATTATGCAAATGTGTACCCTAATAAACCTAAACGCATTTGAATTCAGGTCTGATGCAAAATTATTGCAACTGACATTAATGGTGATGATCTTCAATGACACAAATCGTTTTCTTATATAGAATATGCTTATAGTTTTCGGTTTTGTTTTCGTTGGGTGTACCTCGTGTTATTACACAGTTAAATGGTCGATTGATATGCTAAAAACAAAAAATTTCTTGTGAAAAAATCAACACAAAACTTTTTAAAATACATAACAACTTTTGCAATTTCTCCCTTTTCGGTGTTGTGTACTTTTCTTAAAAACAAACTTACAATCATCCCCAACGGGCCCTGCTGAGCACTGTGCAGGCGGATCTCGACCCAAATCTTGTAGTTCCTGCAAGAGATGAGAAAAATTTAATCAATTTCATTTTAAAAACAATTTGTGGTGTCGATTCTAATGAATTTTATATTAAAATTTATACGATCTGTTACAACTCCACACTACAGACGCATGTCAAAATCGACCTGTGGAACTTTGAGGGTTCCAAGTGTTTCAATGCATCCTTGATGACAGCACTTGGACCAATGGATTCAGGATGATTTGCATAAACGTGGGCACTGATTCATGTGAATTGCATAAATTTCGGGTGAATTTCCTTAATTTTAAATTAAATAAAACTTTAAAAAGGAACAAAATTTAAGGTTAAGGTTTAATGACATCACGAAGGAAAATAATCAATTTTCCCATTTGATGTTTTAATGAAGTTCTGACGACGACGCACTCTCATTCACCACGATTTCGATGACGAAATAAGAAAGTTTTTGACTCTAATTCATTTTTGGTTACAAACCGTATCTTTTAGCTAAACGACCAGGAAGACGTACGAACAGAAGTTCAAGATAATTCTGGAATCCCGTTACAAGTCACGACGTACTGATGAAAAATGCAAAACATGATTGTATGTTGAATGAGTGTGGATAGAATGTGATCAACAGTTCAGTTATGAATAATCATAATAACAGAGTCATCATATTCCCCACTGTACACCATGACTTTGGTGTTATCGAACGCGGTAAGAAGAAGAAAGTGTCTGATTCTACAAGGGTGCTCCTCGTAATGCTTAAAATTTTCACTTTTTCGTAATTCATCCCTCAGCACGATTTTCCATTTTCCATTTTTCATTTCATTTCGATTTTCATCAGAAACAGAAGAAGAAATGTATTAACGAAGAAAACGACGATTACTACGAATCGAATACCACGAATGCGACGATGTCGGCGACATTTTCATTTTGCAAGGCACACATATCCACATCCGAGTCCGAATCCGATTCCGAGGGGAAGAGATATATGAAAATTTTCAAATCGAATCCGGGAGGGCTATCATCCTTCATTTGATTTTAGTGAATGTAAATGAATATTGAAAATTTTTAGATTTTCCATCAAAAACACACAGTACATGATCGAAAAGAAAACGAAATGAAAAACCACAGGAAAATAAAATATAAAAAAAATGGGAAAAAAAAAACTATAATTCATCACACACACGCGCACAGCACATTTCACATACATTTGAGTACCGGAGTGAGCGAAAAATTGAAAAATTGAAAAATTTTCATATGAAAATTTCGATATTTCATTGCGATTTTTCCATAATGCAAAATGAAAATAATTTCACATAATCGAATATTCCCTTATTCGTTCTACCTAAATCCGACACACACACTTGGAATTTCTTTTTAGCATTTTTCATTGAACATACCTTATTAATTCTTTTTAACGCCATTATGTGATTATAATATGATTATTTTAAATAAAATTATAACTTATTTAATTATCTCCTTCACTTATTATCGGTTTTTAATTATTTTTCAGTTACCAAACCAAGAGCTAACAGACAATGAAAATTAACAGTGCGAGCCGACAAGGTCTTTGATTAGAGCGCAAGCAAGATGGCCGCCAACTTCTCTGGGTGAAAATGATTTTGGTCACAGTACAAAACGGATCAAATTTAGTTGCTTATTCCAATAGTAATTGCCGAAATTTCGATTAAATAACAAATGAAACCGTGATCAATTTAATTTATAGTCAATTTTATTTAACTAAACCGCTTTTAATTAGTACGTTTCTTAATAAAATGTGTTGAAATCACGAATTAAATGACTAAATTAACACAGCAACTTGATGGTGGATGTACCAAGTTTACAATTGGTTAGTACGAAATACGATTTTGACGAAAATTTGAGTGAACGAACAATTTCGCATTGAAGATTGAACGAAATCTCACCATTTTGCTGGTAATGTAGTTCGGTTGTGTGGCAATGCCATTTGACGTCTGTGGTGCTGTCAAAAAATGTTATCGACCTTTTTTCCGTACTCGTCGTGTTAAACTCAATACACGGTCGGTGGTAGGCAAGTGGAAATTGAAAAGCGTCTCAAATTTTTATTTGTGGAAAATTTATAAAATTGAAAACACTCAATTTTGAGGAAAATTTCATTTGCAAATGCGGTTGTGTCGGTGTGGAAAGGAAGAAACAAGTTTCAAGTTTCAAGTTTCGATTCCTTGCAATTTTCGTGTTTCACCTTCAGTTCATCAGAAAGTGTTAATTCGTTCAATAAAATATCGAAAAATCTCGTTGTAATTAAATAAATTTTGATTTTTCATCAATTTGTGTTGTTCCCGTCGAATATGTGTCGAAGCATGAATTCTGTCTGCTTCTGTTTCAAGTTGATATTGTTCCATTAGATTTGTTTCAATCCTTATTTCATATAGTAATCAAGTGATAATCTTTTAGTATTATGCGTGCAAGTAATTCAAATGTGATTTTATTATTAATTTATCAACATAAAAATGACCGATTCAATACCAACATCCGTGGCTACAACAACAACTACCTTGCCAACGGCTGTAACACCGACAACAGCAACAGCAACAACAACAGCAACAGCAACAGCAACTACAACTGCAGCAGTTACCGTCAGCAATGACAGGAAGAAAATTCTCCCATTGCCACTGACTGACATTAGCAAAGCGAACAACAACAATAGTAGCAGCAAGACGAGACATTGCACGTCACTGCCACTCTTTTACAATGCGGTAAGTTTGATTAATTAATTAATTATTACAATCAATTCCGATTTACCAGTAGTGTAAGTTTAATTTAGCAGAAATATATAAAACCTGTACTGTATAGCAACAACAGAATTGTTACTAATGTATGTTGCGACAAGCGAATCGACATTGCCTTGGAAACGAATTCAATGTGTTGGGAAATGCAAATAATTAAATAATTTTCATTTATAAGACTGTATTTGGTCTTCACAGTCTTTGGTTTTGGAAATAATTTGTAAAATTGTTGTACCGTACAGCTGAAATTAGCGATAATAAGTCGAATAACAAAACAATTTCGAAAACATTTTTTGACAAATAATTTAGCAGAGAGAAACTGGAACTAGAAGCTGACATTCGGGTTAAAAGAAAAGGTTTTAGAACCCTGTGGTGAAAACTGTCAAAATCCACTGTTTTGATTGGTCATACTCGTTTTTGTCGGTATTGTGTGGTGCCAGCTGTCAAATCATTGGTTGTAATTGATTCTGGGTGCACGTAACAGATTCTGTTAATTTGACATCCCATGTAAAATCGGTATTCTGGTGACAAAAGTTAACAGATTTACTGTTAAAAATTTCTTACTGTAACAGGCCCTGTACAGGTTTTCTGTTGAAAAATTTGACAGATTTTGCTTCAAACAGGTTTCGAAATTGAAATTTGTTCCGGCGTAACAGATTCGAAAATAAATTGTGCCAAGAATACCAACTTAAAGAATTCTGAAAAACACCAAATCTGTTAACTTTCTTAACAGAAAACCTTTAAAGTAACTAAAGTGGCCAGAATTGCCCGATTGTCACTGCCGCATGTTGAACAACTTGTTTTGATTGGTAAAATACAGTGTGTTTGTAATGATGTCAATGCACATATGATATTGAACCATGAAGGACATTATACCTTCTATTGTGACAACCTACGACTGTGGACTGTGACTTTGGAATTTTACTGCGCAAACAAATCACAACAAACCCTTTTGCCTTGGACCGACCACACAGTTTAAACTGGTTCATGACGTAATTATGACGTAACAAGTTCAAATTTGTATGGGAGAACCTGTTCAAGTCTAGTTCAAGGATCCCCAAATTGAACCAGTTCAAACAGGATGAAGTGAGTTTAGAATCATGTTGGCGCTATCTTTCAGAAAACGGAGAAGTGAGAAAATCAGAAATTGTACTAGAAATTTGTTAGTGGCACTTCAAACATTTTGATGAAAGTGACATATCATGTTTGTGTCTTATTTTACCAAAAAACCAAGAGAATTCATCAGCAAGATGAAAATTTTCCGGGAAACTCTAAAATTATTCCGGATACCTTATCACTTCTTCTTCCCAAAAGGTACTCGTTCGAATACAATAATTTCGAATTTTCCCTGTAGCGTTTTGCTTCCCTTCAAAATGGCTTTATTTTTTAATTATTTGACTTTGCATTTCCGAATTTTTGGCTAAGAAAAAAAGTATTTTCAACTCTCGTAAAGTTTCCATCTTAATTGTCAAAACAGTGATGACAGTATCTCGCTTACTACTTGCCAAAGACTCAAAATGCTAAATTTGACGTCATGAACCAGTTCAAACTGTGTCGTCTGTCCAAAGTATTACTTACACATGGTATGCTGATACCACATGTGTTTCCATTTTGTAAAACGGACATGGTGAATACAAATAACGGTAATGCACAATAATAATCACAATTTGAATTTTAGTCATTCGTAATGTTGTATTTCTGTGTAAAACAAATTGTTAGAGCAGTTTGTTGTGATTCGAAAGCTATTCCTGCAACCATGTGTTTTATCATACATATATTGTAAAATAATGGTAAATTTTAACATAGAACAAAATGTTTTATAACATATGTATGTTTTGACTCTTGAACTATGTAACATTGTCATTTTTCCTGCTGTTATTATTTCATTCGAATTAACTCTGGAAATACTTCAGTAATCCAGTCTACCATGCCGTGGAAAAATTCGAATCTAGTAGGCACCAGAAGGATTATAATCTTTATCCAATCCTCTTCAATGCATTTAGTGCTTGCTGGACGAAAGTGTTACTTCAATAGTGTTTAGTATTGTATAAGAAATGTTAGAACCAAGTGATCCACGGAATCTTTTCTGCGAAGAAGTTGTTCTTCCTCCACTTCCGGAATGGGCCATAAGACGGTATGACCGCGAATCAGTTGAGAGAGAATCCCAGAATGTAGAATCTTTGAACCACAATCTTTTGAAAACGAGAAACAAGGATTCTCTATTTGAGTATAAGGACAATCAGTTTCCGATAGTGAAACCTTCGCAGTCCATCACTCCAGGCTATGTGGAAGGGTTGAATCCACCTCAGAAATGGGTAGACTCCTGTTGGAAAGCAAAACGGACTAAGTTCATTGATCCGTTTTTCGATAAAACCTCGACACCATGTGAGACGTCGCCCAAACGCCGCCCATTCATTAAACGCCACTACGATCCGAACTTGAATGAATTCATGAAAGTTAAAGTCTTCTGCGAGGACGATCTGGAAGGGAATCTGCATGTGGATTATGAGGTGAAGAAGCCGGAAATTTCGGAAGTGGTGACTGTTGCTGAATGTAGCTCGGTGGAGCTAGTTAATGAAGAAGACCTGGTGGTGGAAGAACTTCCACCGGCCAGTTGCTTCATTGGTGATCATGCAGAGAACGAATTATTTTGGGATTATGAATGTTTCTGAAAATAAAATAAAATATAACTAATCAATTTTTAGTTCTAGTTCTTGAACTTTTAATTTTCTGGTGTTTGGTACAATTTTCTGGTTTCTACAGTTGATCGACCAAAAAATGAAGATTCAAAAATGCTTCAGCATCCGTGGGATTCACAAGATATTATCAGTGTGAGAGGATGCTATCAGTTGATTTAAAATTGATTCAATTAATTGATCGAAAAATCTCAGTTCCACCAAGAAAGCGCACAACCTTGTTCTTCTACTGAATTTCACAAAACTTTCATTTTTCTTCATTAAGCATTTTGGTAAATTAAGTTTTTCCATATCAGACGTAATATCTTTTGGAAAAAAAACGTGTAATTTACGCTAAATAGCTCTTAAAAAGAAAAATTCAAACTTAAATAAACGCAAATAGAAAAGTTCGTGTGCGTAAATCGTAAACGAGTGAGTGAACCAAATTACATTTGCTTCTTCAACTTTCTTCGCTTTCTTTGAAATAATTTTTCTTGCAATGAGAATTTCTGCGGTTTATGGATTTCTGCAAGTTTGAATTGACTGCAGAAAAAAGTGAAGTTTAACTCCAATATCACCTAACGTGAGCTGAATCTGAATTCCATACATAACCGCCTCCAAAGCGTGTCATACGCTCACTCGACATCGATTTTGGATTTGAGCTTGTTAGACGTGGTTAGACACGAGAAGGTTGACACATTCAGTCGGTTTCGAGCGTGGTTTGACGTGATTCAGAAAACTTGAAGACGAGGAAGGACGAGCTGACGCGCAAAACCCGTATGAATCACGTTAAAACCAGCAGATGCTGTTTATTAGATTAGCATAACACCTCGTGAATACTGTTGTCTGTATCTGCAAGATGATGTTGACAGAAGTTACAGACTTGGCTGTCCACCCGCCTTGACGGTATTGCAACAGCACGCAAACGATGCTATTAGCATACGCCAATCTGTGAAGTGCAACTTTCTGTGATACCGCACCTAAATCCACTAAATATTGACACGTTTTCTGTGAATTATTTATTTCTTTTTGTGTTTGATATAGAAATAGATACAAAGCTATCAATTTCATTTAAGGACTACGACCAAAAGTCTGTTAACCTGAAGCCAGAAGGCTCGACCATGACGACATCCTTACCAGCATATGTGTATTCTAGGAACGGTCACAATGGATTCCTTGACAATGTCACGGCATCCGATCCAATGACAACCTTGTCAATAGTTGGAAACATACATAATATATCCAGTATCCACGTGTACATGTCCTAGCCTTCGAATGATTTAAACAACTTTCACGCACGCGTTCAAAATTGAAATGTGCCAAATAATTTACTTGAGGAATTTTTATTAAAATCTTCACACTTGAGGAGTTCTTATCAAAAATTTATATAAGGACATTGTCATGAATCCTTGAAGTGTGACAAGCGTTGAAATGAAAATTGAACAAGGCATTGTCATGAAAGGAGAGAAACTTGAAAAGGCTTAAAACCCCTTTAGCTTGTGTAAGCTATCGAATCGCGACTTAAATTGCATGCCACTGTATGACAGGCGTCCTGGCTTTGTACAAAATTACTTGACCTGACGCTGAACATATCTCAAAAAACTATCGCGAGGATGCGCACGTCACACAACTAAACTGTTTGTTGTGTGGAAATCGGAAGAAGCACACAACTCGACTAACTGTTTCGGAAATGATGTCATGAATTTTATCTCCATTACATGCCCCGAAAAAAAGTTATTAGCAAAAATCAAAAGTGGACGGCATTAGGGCATTTTACGTTAATTTAAAAAATAAAAGTCGACGTCGTATTTGAAACCTCTGAAGGCGAATCACTGTTAACGTCAAGTCAAGGGGGTAGTGATTTCATCCCCAAGTCGATATGAATAAATTTGTGGTTAACCTGCAATAGCTCGTTTCAATTAAGAGCAGTTAATGGCCACATAACAGAATTTCCACAATTTTGTAGCATTTTCACTTGCCCATAACGTTCCACTAATTTGAGCTTTACCAGAAAATGCCCATAGCTGCATAGTTCAAATATCAGTTGAATCTTGTTACTGCAATAGGGGACCGACCATGGAACTATGTTTTCCTCTGAAAGAAAAAAGTGAATAATTTACAATCAGGTGAGCGTAACATTTTAATTGTTGACTTCATATCAACTTGCCAGTCAAGAACATCAAAACGACTGGGCTAGACCCAAGCATTTACGGGCAATCGGTGCATGTTGAGCCCTCAATAAATGATGGTACACTTGGCATCATGTAATTTCCGGCATAGATGAATATCCGAATGATCAGTCATTAGTAACTTTCAAACGGTAGTTTAGAGGTTTATTTATTAGAGTCATAAGTTAAACTAGGTTTTTCGTTTTGTTGCTACAAATCACTGACGGTGGGTATTCATTTTTCATTCATTGGTAAAACTGAATTGACTTTCAGTAATATCTTCACACTCTCTGACCTGTTTTGAGGAGCTAATTATACTGGGAAATGCAATACTTCACTTTAACCCATTCAAGTGTTCTTGATATTGAAGATATCCAATTGTTATAAAGATAATTCCTCATTCGCATGCTTGATACATTTTCTCAGGTGGGAGGTTCACTAGAATCTCGTGTTGATGATTTGCCTGTGATAAAGGGAAAATCGAAAAATTGTAGAAATTCTGATAATCACAAGATTTCAAAGTAATTAGCATGTAATAGAAATGTTGGGAAATTTAAGTTATGAAAAACGTTTATCTCAGGTCTCACCGCATAATCATCCTTTTGTGGTACAAGCAGATATCATGTTATCCCTTTGCAACGTCATCAATTATGACACCAAAGTGATAAGGACGGAATTTCCCTGTGGTTTGGAATAAAGATAAGTTAGTGTTAACTTTGGGATTATCACTCTGTAGTTACGAAAACATCTTCTCGAAAACCTCAATTTTTTATCTATAAAAGCGTTAATGACCTCAACATTTTGACCACTGGAAATTGTTATCCCTTTGCAACGTCATCAAATATGACACTAAAGTGATAAGGACGGAATTTTCCTAGTGTTTGGAATAAAGATAAGTTAGTGTTAACTTTGGGATTATCACTCTGTAGTTACGAAAACATCTTCACGAAAACCTCAATTTTTTATCTACAAAAGCGTTAATGACCTCAACATTTTGACCACTGAAAATTGTTTCACAATTTGTATCACAAAATGTTAACTTAAAAAATTCCGACTTTTATCAATTTTTGTTCAAATCTTGTGACAAATCTGGAATAGACGGTTTTTGAAAGTCTTAAATTTTTCAAAGTAAAATCAAATGCAGCTTTTGGAAGACTCCTAATAGTCAAACCTGGGTTGAAAAATTATGTTACCAAAATTTCTTTAATTTGCTAATTAATTTTGGCAAATCACTAAAATTTGATAATTTACATGGCGGTGCCAATTTGCCGTATAACACTGTAAACGTATTTGCGTCCATGTGTGCGTTTCGAAAGAGCGAAAATAGTTTGAAAACGCCGGAAGGTATGCAAAGTTTAATTTTAATTTTTCTGTCGTTCGAGTGTTAATTTTTCTTAATTTCTAGTTGAAATTTTAATTGTTTTAATTTGGACTAATTGATTTTGGTAGAAAGTGTACCAAATTTCATCGAAAAACTTGTTCAAATTGAATGTGAAGTCTGGTAACCCAAAGTGATCGATTCGCCGTGATCTTCAATCATTTCGCCGGTGCTGATTTACGCTGTGATTCATTGAAAATTTCTAATTAAAATCTGCTTGCGTAGACAGCAAATTATTCACGGATTCAAACACATTCGAATCTAGTTAAATGAACTGATCGAGAAACTTGGAAGACCTACTTATTGACGTGCGGTTTAACATGAAGAAATCAAACAAACATGAATTGACGACGATGTGAGTTATTGTTTGTGGTTTAGGATTGCGTTATCATTGAAAGGGTAAAATTGACGCAGACAGACGCACGATTTAATTGACGGAAACCTTCAGAAAATTTAAACTAATCAATGAAATCTCTGCTGGAGACTGACAAAAACCTCAGCCCCAAAGTGGAGTACCAAGAAACGCGGATTTCTGTTTCAATCAAGTCGAGAAAACGCTCTGGTCTTTTGATAGTCTACTCGATCGTTTTGATTTGATTGAAAGAGATTGATAAGGTTTTGCAAGATCTACGACATCTTATATAGTTTCAATTCAATTTAACATTTTTGGAGAATACTAGGAGATTTCCTAGACTCAGAGGACGACTGTGAACTTTGACACTTGAAGGCAATGCTGAGCTTATGAGGATATCTCATTGTAAGCGCCCACAGTACCTCAATGGCATTTTATGTAGAGCAACTGGCAAGTTGAAATACTTGAGATCCAGGGTAGAACACTCAAAATTTGTCAGTCAGTACAACCTTGATAAACGCAACTAAAGGAAAGTGTGGTTGTTGCAATAACCAAGTAACACATTTCAATGGCTAGGAAGGAAGAAGGAAAGTAATACAAAGAGATATGTCAGTGATATATAAGTATACTTCTGCTATCACTCTATATATCATACATATGTTCCTAATATGTCAAAAATGCTGTCTCCATTAGTCAATTTGCGCTTGTGGTTAGTGATTTGTCTTTGAAGTGGTCATCGTGTTCTTGGCAAGTGTTCCTGATTGGTCAATATTAAAATGTTTGTTACACGAAAGCGTTGAATATTATTCAATGAAAATACATACTGTCCTCCTTTGGGTGTATTGCAAATTTTATTCTTGCGTGAGATTGTGTTAGTAAGTTCGTCAATATGTCAAAACGGTTTGTTTTGATCTGCGACATTTTTTCCAACTGTGTGAAGGAAGAGTTGCTAATGGGTGATGTTAAGAAGTTGCTCCCATCAAAACACTAGTGTATTTAGGTAATTGTAGCAAGACGGAAATTTTGAAAGAATCCGGATTAAGAAACTGTTCTGAGTGCATCGATGTAACCCAACATAAATAACATGACACTATTTTGTCGTAAGAAGATTAACTCCACGCGATTGGAAATTCGCCCTGAACTGCTGGTGGTGTTTGTGATTCAATTGTGCCTTGTGACAAAGGTTGATTGAAGTTGATTCAGCAGCGTTACGCTTTAATGCTTTTCGTAACAGTCAGTGAGCTCGTTGATCCGCTGCTATAAATTTACGCTCGTGTTTAAATTTAGAGAGAGGGAGAGAATGCTGGGAAAATGAGAGAATACTTCTCACTCACACCACTCTGGGTGGAAGGTAAACAATTGAATTGACTACAAGACGCCACTCAAAAAGGCGAGCACGTCATGAACCACAATCGACTGAACTCTGTTGAATCAATGCATCATGCACAGTGAGTTAAAAGAGGATGGGAAGATAGTTGAACAGAGAAAAGAGATTATGTTGTAACTACGACAGCAAGTCAACAAGACATTGTGGACGAAGGGAATAGCTCGGGTCGGAGTGGGTTTTATTGAAAGTTCCCCGTGAGTTAGTGAGCGACACTGGCTGGTGAGTCAGAAGTTGATTGGCAAACGGTCAACATGCGCTCGTTCAACGCGGCGAATTTCTTTAAGAATTCGTAGTCGGTATACTACTGAAGAAAAAGTTCTTTTATCAGTGAAGTGTTTTAATTAGGAATAAATAATTGACGACAGGAAATAGAAGAGTTCCTTCCTATCAGTGTATTTGTTTTTACTTGGTTTAATTAAACATTTTTCTGTTAATTTCGTTAATTCACGTCTTCCGTTGATTGTTCTTTGAACTTTGTCGGTTCGTCGTGCGTTTTCAGTTCTTCTCTTTCCGTTCGTCGGTTTCAGTTCCTTGTTGCCATTTTGCAAACATAAAAATAAAAAATATTTAAGTCCTTGTGTGCTTTTTGTGGTTAAAAATATTTAGTGAATTTTTAATGGACGGTTTGTGTGTGTTAATTAAAAATTAAATTTTTTCGTTCCGGTTCAAGTAAATCGCGTTAAAAGTATCGTATTGGTGTCTGTTGCCTTGAAGAGTCAAAAGTGAATGAAAATCGAAAAATTATTAACAAAATTTTCTTACTGTATTTGTGCGAATACACTTAAAGAAAATTCAAGCAAATAAGAACGTGAAATTCAAGTGCATTTTTTGGAAAAATTTAATTTAAATGCAACATTAACGAATTCATGCGTTACTCAAGTGGAACACCCTCGTCATGTGAACGAGGTATTCTGGGCTCCAGTTCCGGATCTATGGGAATTTTCGATGGTGTTTATCATAAGTGAGTGTGCCTTAGTTGAATGGAAACGAAGTGCTGTAGCTGAAGTGCCTTACTGTTGGTTTTTTGGTGTTGAACCTTCTTGTGACCTCCTGATACATTTAGGATTTTCGTCCGTAGCTGCTGGAACGCTTTAATTGCATGGTAAATTTTAATACATTATTTTTAACCATTTCCCAACCAACATCAACTAGCATCACTGACACAAACGACTTAAACCACCAAAACCCAAAGACCGGGTGAAAAAATCAGACGGAATTCGATTGGAAATCAGACGGAAAGTTGAACTCAATCGGAAAATTTTAGCAGACTGAAATCAGACGGAGAATATGTTCTGTCGATGTCAGACGGAAAAATGTACAATCGCCTTGTTGGCAATATCTCGAAAAATTTGTTCTGTAACATAAAATGTTTTACACTTTCTTCAAAAATGAGTCAATTACGTATCAGATGATCCAGTTTACTTTAGCTCTAAATCACTGATATAAGTTTGATACTCTTCCAATACAAAATTTGCACCACATTTTCTACATCATAAGTGGATATACTTTAAATGTGATAGAAAATGAGAACTTTTAAAAGTCATACGAGCTTGTTATAGTTTTCGCCGGCAAATAGTGACACTGTCACGACTATCAACTTTTTCCCAACAACAACATCTTCGTTGTTGTTGTTGTTAATCTGTCGCGGCATAAATTTCAACAAAAGTGTGTCAACTAATCTTCAGCGGAATATGCCAAAGAGCCGGAGGTGAAATTTTTTCCTAAACTAGAGTTTGTCGTGAATGTACCTATACTTGTAATTTTTGGTTTTACGTAATTCTTGTGCTTCTTCTGGGTAAAAAAGTTTTTTGTATTAAAATGTTTTCTTTGGCTTCTAGACTTCAAGGAAGACATAAGAAATCCGCGTTCCATTCACCCAGCACAGACAATTTCGCCAATTGCGATTAAACCTTAGGTTTCTGTTTTCTTTGGAAAAAGAACCGGTCCATCATTCACCGTCACCATCGTCGCCAGCTTATTATCGTTGTGGTTTTGGTTTTGGTTTTTGCCGGGTGTTCATGTTCCAGAGAGACAGGTGTGTCACTTAAGTGAACTCTGATTCACTTCAAAAACCCTAATTTATTTTTTAACCCAAAGGCTTCCAACGACAGGTGCAGCTTATTCTGTTGCAAAATCTCTGGTTTCATGAAATCCCAGTAAAAACTATATGTAAATTTTTTACCTGCTGTTCGTAATCGAAGGCTAAATCCTTGGATATAAAGGGAAACCTGAAAATATTGAGAACAAACTTCTCCCAAGGCACCTAACTTTTGGACATCAAGTGCTCTCTGTAGTATATAGGGAATCACGAGGTATTCAAATTTATGCAAAAAGAATCTACTTTCAAACCAACCCTTCGTTCTAGATATTGTTAGCCAAATTGTTAACTCACGTTTTAAGTGCTTTGTTCGTTTCAAATTTTGTCTTCCAATGATTAATGAAGAATCAAGACAAAGAAACACTTTCCTTCATATTCAAAGCTTGAAAATATATTTTTCTATAAGTTTACTTTGGACTTAGTTAAGGAAATAACTATGTAATCTTTTGTAAAAACGTTGTTAAATCTAATGTTAAAAAAATGACTAGTTCAACAGGTGTTGTTTACATCATCCAATACCTTATTTTCTTGAAGGAAACCGCTTGAATTTGTTAGACGAAAAAATCGAAATTTACCTCTTTGTTCTTGGAAAATGGAAAACTTTTATGTTTTCAATGTTTCAGTGGATTTGACTAAAAATAGTCTTGTTTGTTTTATGTTTTCTAATGAATATTGTATAATTATGCTCCCATTTCATGTCGGTATGGTTTTATGTTATAGACAAAATTGGATTTTGCACCAATGCCGTTCAATGACCGGAAAATCTATTATACGACTTTAACTTGAAAGTAGGGATTGAATGGTCAAACGATTTTGTTGTGGTTGAAGACGTTTTTGCAGAAAAATTCTGAGTTTTATGTAAACCTTGTCACTTCTGAGAACTAAGAATTTCATTTGAATTTCTATAGAGATTACGAAAACCATGGTTTGTTCTTCGACTTAATCCTTTAGATAAGGCGATCCTATAAGATTAGATAAGACTAGTGGAATTAATTCTGGACACTTTTGTAAAACGTTATGTTTTTCAAAGTTAAGATGAGGCTTTGCACTACATTAATACTTTGACTATTCTTTTTTGTCAACTATGATTGTTTTTCTCATTACTTCAACATAAATTTCTGTTGATTTGTTTTCTTCTGTTCCTTTAACTTTTCGTTTGAAATTTGTGAGGAACGGCAACACTAAATAGTCCCGTTATCCCAACGAGACAGTCTGGGAATGAATTCTTATGTTTATTCACTTTTTATTGATATTTTGTTTTCCTGCATTTTAGATGTTTGAATTTTGAACTGACTAGTTGAATTGACTTAGGTTAAAATAAAACTGTTCAGATCATATGAAATAAATACAATCATAATGGATACACAATAAATAAATTAAGAATTTATAATTTTTTTTTTGAAAGTGTCCAGAATTAATGCCACCAGTGTAAGTCGTATTTCATAAATAACTTGCAAAATCTCAGTCAATTTTGTTGCAAATTTGAAAAAATAAGAGCAGACACTGAAGGCAAAAGTTACCCTAAATTTCTAAGGACTTTCATAAAATACCGTCCTAGAATCCATGTCTGTCTAAGACACAACACATCTTTGTCTCATTTGCAGCATAACGTGTCTTCCCAAAAACATGGAAAATTCCAAAAGACGTCAAAAACATGTCTTGCAGACTAGACTAACAAAATCAGGCCTCTCTGTTTGGTTATTATACTTGTTTTTGATGAGTTAAGGTAAACATGAAAAAGGTTCATCATAGCACGTTCCACCTGTTTTACATAAAAAACATTTCATTTTAACAAGTTTCTATACCTGAATGCACCAATAAATTAATTTGAGTCACAAACAGAGAAAGTGTGACGGAAAATGTGACTGATCTGATTTACATAAATTGAAAAGTTTATTAAAAAACGCATCATTTTCGAAAAAGAATCAATTCATGTAAAAGAGGTACAACTAGATTTTGTACACGATATGTTTTGAGGGAAAGTTCTAGTCGTAAAGCTTTTCTACTACTTTCACTTTTCTTCGACATGAGGGACAATTGAACTGAAAATGTCCTGAAGTTTCTGAAGTCACCAACTTTGCCCCAATTTGTCCAACGAATTGAATTTTTTGCTGGAACGAAAATAAAATTAAATTAGCTTTTTGTCATGTCCCAGGAAGGCGGAAGAGAAAACTTTCTCCGCATTGTCATTTGGAGTTTATATAGGTAACCCAAATTCGCTGAAGACACGCACGACACAACCCAAAATTGACCCATTTTTTGTTCGTTACCTTTTACTCCAAAGAGTTGCATATCACGAGGTTTTGAAGTTATCATGTAATGAAGTTTTAAAACATATAAAAAAGTATAATAACAGAAAGTATCAACAGTTGCCACAAAAGTGTCATGACTTTCGAAAAAGTGTCACCAACTCAAGGTTTCAAGGGAAAGTTCATCTCCTGAATGTACCCCCGGGGACTGGCTCAAGACAATTGTCTCAAAGTGAAGACTTTTAAGGGACTACATATTTCTTACTTGATAACACTTTGATTTACAACAAGAGAAATTCCGACAAGGTATCTTTGATCTTAAAGAAGCATTTCTTAAGAACTACACGACAAACAACGCATGACTTGAATATTTTTTGTTTGTAATTTTAAACCGATTATTTCGTGTGATCGATTTATTGTTTCTACACTTTCTCCTGCTAAGATGACGTTCTATTTTTGTTGCCCTGTTGCCTGTTCGCTGTTATTGTGAGCACACCTACAACAGAAGTTTCTTTGGAAATTACTCCAGTGTCTTTAAGGAAACACATCATACAAAGACGAATGACTTTCTTCCACGTTTTTGAAATAGCTGACCTGAATTTGAAAATTTGATGAGCCCAGTGATTCTGATTCAATCAAAATATTTTCTGATTATATTTTCTTCGCAATTGCTTTTTGTCTTGAGCATTGAATTGTGTTATGCCAAAAATTGGCGTTTCGACGGTATGGTTCTTAGATTTTAATTTTATGATTTTCTAATATTAATTTTGAACTAAAATTAACTTATCAACTTCCTTGAAATAAATTATTCTTGTCAAAAAATAAACACTTTCTTGGTCCACATTTCGCAAAGGAAAAATTTATTTCCGTCTTGATGGCGTCATGTTGGCTCTATGTCATGTTTCAAAGATGGAGCAAGATCACCTCAAAATGTCTAGAGGAAATTCAGGGAAATTTGTCTAGGATTAAGGCAGAAGCATTTCTTAAGCGACTGTAGCTACACTTCCAACAACAAAAGACAATCCTTTCGAAAAAACGCTTCTTGGCTTTAATAGTTCAATAAAATTATATCCACTACAACATTAACTTCTTCCACTTCATGACTTCCGCCGTGATGTCTTCAGTTGGTTTTTGAACCGAAACAAATTTGAAGGAAAAACCATTTGTAATTTGCGTATGCTTTTATCCGCCAAATGTTAAAAATTATTTTTGATTAACCTCATAAAACCCTTAGAATTGTAATGAGTATAAAGCGCGTGCAGGAAATGATGCCTCGTAACTTTAATGAGGGATTGTCTTGTAGCTGCGCCAAAGAAAAACAATTTGTAATAAATAACATGATTTTGCTTAATTTTCTTTGAGGCGACTACCATAACCACGGTTTTATGAGTCAATATTTATCGAAGTTAATTTCATGTTATACGATATCACATTGAAAGGTGTGAAATTGTCTCTTCATATGTCTTCGGACAATGATAACATGATAATCAAGTTCGACGTGTTCTTATATCCATTCAAACAGTGTTACACACATGACTTCAATGCCAGTGTCAGCGAACAGTGCCTGGTAGGTAAAGGCATCATTTTATATCAAGACAGGTTCATTTATCGTCGCATTTTTTCTGCTGTTGTTAACACAATTGTGTCTATATTTGCACTTGTCTTGTTCCCTGGCAAAAAAGTAGTAAAAACTAAGAGATATATGCATGAAGTATACCCACCACATGACTATGTGTTTTGAAATATTGTAAAATTTACTGTGGAATTTGCGATGAAAATGTTGAAATTGAAATATTTTTGCATCGTTCAGTTGTACCTACGTAAATATACGCGTCGTTCTTAGAACCTCGTTGGTGGTAGTATCTACTTAACAGATGAGATTGCTAAGGTGATATGAGAACTTGTTCATGTTAAAATATGTAACATGATTACAGTGGATTGTAACAATCCACTTTTTTACATCGTTCAATAGAACAACATGTCAATAAGAGTTGATGCTTCGGACACCCATTTTTCCGAAGTGTTTTAAAAGTGTAAATAACGTGATGATTTCTGATGTAAGAAAAACTTAATATTTTCCTCGTGACAGCACATTCCTTTCCACACAAATCTCTTCACCTGTTCAGCTATTAAGATCGAATTACATCAAGTGCAAATAAAATTTGATACTGTCTTATTTCTTATATTTATCTCAAAGATAACAACGACAACAAGGAGGATGTGATCGTGATAATGTTTCTGATGGTCATGAATAATGACAGTGTTTGAATGATAGCGAAATTTACAAGCCGGATCTTGTTGCTTCAAGTTTATTAGTGAAGGTGTGAAGATGATTAAATGGTTATTGCAAGATTTCTTCAAAAGGAAAATATCAATTACATCAACCTAGTATTGACTCATGATAAAACATTTTTCTTCATCACATTTGCTCATCTAATGGTTATTCTAAGTGAAATGGAAATTTTAAAATAATATATATAAATTTAATGATAATCAACATATTTTAAGATTTTTATATTAACATGTCTTGTTTCTTTTTCTTCCAGGTGAGTCAAATGAGAATCACAAGAGTTAAAGACCAGAATCGTAAGTTAGTAAAATGAAAACGTTCATAATTACATTCATAACAGCAGATAGCCAATGATTTTGCATGGCAACAAATGACGCTAATAGGAAATCAATCATACATATCCGCAAATAGCAGGTCAAGTTATGAAACATCAGGTTGAGTTGCAATTTCCTAATATATCGTCTGCGGTTTCATGGAACAGATACAAACATCAGAATGAATGATTTGTAGAACGTTTACGAGTTTTAGGTTTCGTATTGAAGGCGCCAATATACCACTGAAATGATATTAATTGGCAGAAGGTCAATAATCACCTTCTATATCTACTAAAGCCTGTAGACACTACACTAGTGGAATTGATTCAGGACACTTTTAAAAAAAATTATAAATTCTTCATTTATTTATTATATATCCATTATGATTGTATTTATTTCATATGATCTCAACAGCATTATTTTAACCTAAGTCAATTCAACTAGTCAGTTCAAAATTCAAACACATCAAATGCAGAAAAACAAAAAATCAATAAAAAGTGAATGAAAATAAGAAGGCATTCCCTGACTGTCTCGTTGGGATAACGGTACTTTTATTGTTTCCGTTCCTCACAAATTTTAAACGAAAATTTAAAGGAAAAAAAGAAAACAAATTGACAGAAATTAATGTTGAAATAATGAGTAAAACAATCATAGTTTATAAAAATTGAGATGGAGTCTCCTCTTAACAATGAAAAACATAAGGTTTTACAAAAGTGTCCAGATTTAATTCCACTAGTGTTTAACAATTAATTAAAATTTGCTAAACAAAATTCTTAAATATTTTGTTTATCTAATATCAAATATTGATTTGTCAAGTTGAGTGGTTAAATATAATAGAAGCTGTGAATAATAATACTGAATAATTTGTGCTTCAAATTTGAGTTGGTTTCCACATATAAAACATCAAGCAGTTAACAGTTAACATTTTGTGTGTTACAAGAATTCAGTAGCAGTTAACAATAGCAAGATATTGTTTAGATAAATTTGCATAAAACATTAACACATTCCAATCAGGATTTCGCACCTCGTCGAATGCTTATCTACTCGAGGTGTTTCTTGACTTAAGTACATATAAATCATTTTCTCACCACGATAAAGACGATATCATCTGTTCCTTATCTTGTCAGTTGTAGCTTTTTGCCCTCATTTGAAATGCGTTGCTTTTGTTCGATTACATTTCAATTTCCCTCAGTTGAAGGTGATGGAAATTCGCACGTTTTTCATTGTTCAAAATAAGAAAATTTAATTTCCATATCATCCAACTATTGAAGACTGTTTCACTCAACTTTTCAAACACTTCAAGTTGAAAGGTTGACTTTGAGAGATGAAAACCGCATGTTGACTTAGTTTTCATGTGATGGGAAATTGTTTTTCTTGCTGTTGTTTATGGCAATAGTCATGTTTTGATTGTTATGTACTTCAAATGTCTGCAATTATTTTGTACACTTTTCATATTGTTTGCAAAACATCACCTCAATCGGGGGAAACATGGGTTTCACAAACTAATTGTTGCAGATATGTATTAACCTTGCTGTAAAATTGCATGTTTATTAAACAATAAAGCTTTCAATAGTTTCTCCAAGCAATGACTTTGATGGGAGGTGTTTTATTGAAATTTCTATTGCAATCTTATAAGTTTCTGACTGCATCTTTAAGGAGAATTTCATATTTATGTTTGGAGAAATGCTGGCATTGTATGTTTGATCACATAAAATCGGATTAATACAATTCATTTAACAGAAATTTCTCTTTTCGTCAAGACAATCAAAGATCACTATAATTTAATTTCTAATTACATGTGGCTTTGAACAATTGAATAAACTATTCCTTGTCAATGTGTTATTTGAAAATAGAATTAGAAATATAGAAATATACTACTATGGTCGGTAAAATACTTAAAACCCGCTTTGATCTGGTACCGCGAAAAGTAATAAAATTTTAAGTTTGCCTTTATCTCAAACCACTGACAAATATGATTTGAATTTGAAATTTATTTTTTATCATGTAATTAAGTCATAAAACGTTCCTAATTGATGTGATAAACTTTTTGTTGACCTGCTTTCCTTATAAGGTTTGAAGCATAGCTCCAAATATGCATTGGCTAAACTACTATCAAACTTATTCTCATGTTCATAAAATTCATTATCTACTTAAAGTCAAATGCGTTTTAGATCAGATTCTAGACTGACAATCCAAAATCCCAAACGAACGACTCCTGATATCCACAACTAAATGATTTTGTTGGAGTTATGTGAAGGCGGCACTAATTCCAGACTCCGAACTTGGAAAGTAGAAGTACTTTTGTACGTGACATTTATAAGAAAATGTTTCATATCTTATCAAGCTCGTTTGCGTTTAAATTTGCTCAAGATATCTGTTGAAGTTCATATAACCTCAAAGAGAGTTACATGCTTCCACGTTTAATGTTCGTGAAAGGTGATGGAATTCTTCAAATATTGAATCTTCTTATGTTTAATGTTATCAAAGTGTCAATATTAGAAGGAATTTATTAAATAAACGAAAGTGAAACTTAAAGTGTTCAAAGAAATTCAGTTTCATTAAAGAAACGTTTATCAATAACCATAAATTGAATGTCGTTACATCAAACGATGTCATTTCAACTTTCACTGATTCGTCGAGGAAGCTAACAAAGATTCATATCAATGAAAGACGTGTTATCATCAATCTTAATCAAAAATATAAAACAACTCTTAAAGTAATCGTATTGATGTGAGAAAATGTAATAGAAACTGACTAATAACACTTCAATTGAACGTCTCAGACAAATTGAATGTAATGGAAATTAAAATGGATATTGTTTGTTTTATAAGACAGGATATAATCTTCTTATCACTAATCAAACCAAGATAAATGTAGTTTCATTAAAACGCATTAATGTTGTTGTAATTAACAACGACAACAACAACAAAGTTGAAAAGGTTCCGGAACAATTTTGAAAATTACAGGGAAATCCTCTTAACAACTGCAGAGGGTTTTTTGTCGATACTTTATGTTCATTTAGTTAAAGAAGTATTAATTTTCAAATGGATTATGGTTAAAGATTTGTTTAGTCAAAAGCTTTCATGTGATTTTAATTGCATGAAAATAATTAAAATTCAATTTTCCACTTGAGAAAATTTATGAAAGTTTTTGGAAAATTTTTCACTTTCACTCTTTTTCAATCTTTTGTGAATATTCAAAAATCATGCACTCGAAAAATAATTTTTATAATTTTTTAATTAATTTTTAATAATTTTAGGAAAATTTTGTGAGTTTTGGAAAACCTACGTTTGAAATTGAAAGTTGAGAAAAACTTCAAAAGCTCTCAACATGTGAGTTGTTACAAGTTTATCTATTTTGTAATAACTATGAAAATATTTTGTAATTGACGTTTGATAGTCAGTTTTTACATGAATTATTTCCACATCATCTTAATTACAGACGAAAGTATACCTTGAAATGGGCAACACTGATCTGAATTTGATTATTTAATTAAAGTTATTAAACCTGATGAAATGTCTGTCAGTAACTTTAAATGTTTTTCCTGTTTCAGATGTAATCTTGAAAATGATAATTAATGTATCCGTTAATTAAAGTGACATTAACATATATATTTGATGAACTTATTTTGATGTGTAGGCATATACATGTGACTTGACATCTTCATAATATAAAAACTTTCAAAAACAACAGAACATTTCCTCTTGTATATCGTCTCAGTCTTCTTGCTGTTACTTCCATCCAATTTGCATGGATAAAATTTTGAGCTGTAAAAGCTACACTTGAGGATTTCATAAATATTCCCAAGTTCACAGAGACAAAATTTCGGTGTCTTAAAGAAGACACCAAGCATATTCATGAAAACCATTTATCACCTTGGAATAAATTTTGTTCATCACTTAAGATTCAACACTTCCAAGAAGTTTTCCATTAAAACTTGAATCACGTATTCACAATTTTGTCTTGGTTCACTTTCAAAGGAAATATCAAGAACCAACTCTGTTGTAAGTTTTGTGAGAGGTCAAAGGTTGGCACGTGGTTTTGAGTACTAGAAATATATTTTGGTGAAGCTATGAATTTTTTCTACATTTTTTATGAACAGGTTTTACGAGATGTGCACGAAGGTTTCTTCCAAGATGTTTAGATGCCCTTGATCCATTTTTGTAAGGATAGATGTTATCAGTAGGTAAATTATTAAATTTTAAAGAAACCTTCAAAAACTACACGTTCCAAAACCTCTAAATCCCAGTTTTTATTGATTCAAAATTTTAAATGAAAGACACACTTGGCTTGCTCTCAAGTTCAATGAACAAAATTCTAAGATTCTTTTCTTATTTCTGGTTTGAGCTTTTATTTATTTTTTTTTTGTTTATATTTCGCTAATATTTTTTATCGCATTTTAAGAGAATAAGAAACATGATCGTTTCTTGTGAAGAAGAATAAACCAGAACGTTTACATTGAATTGCTTCTTCAAATCGAATCAAAAAAGGTTTTGTATTGAATCGTATTCGTAGCACAATCACCTCGAACGGTCCGTGATGATACCTGCCAGCCAGGTTAAATGTAACAACAGATGATGATGATGATGATGTTGATCAAGAGTAGCCCTCTGGAGATATTTTGTGTTATGTGCAGACTACTTGAAGATACACTATAAGTGAAGATGTGGTTCTTGCAAGTCAGATAATTTAAACCAATAAAACCTCTTGGGCGGAGACGGTAACAAGCGATTGACCTCAACATTTTGACTTGTGTCATCATCATTATCACCTAAAGATGAGGTTTTTATTGAATAGTTGAAAATTTACAAAGAAATAAATCGTTTAACCTGAACGAAAACCAACAAACTCACCGGATAACTGTTTCCAATTATAAAGCTTTAGAATTTTGATGAAAACAACGTTTCCAAAGACAACATTTCGAGAAAGCTAGAGGTGAAACGAGTTTAATGACTACTGAACCGCATAAGCAAACACCTTGTGTCAGTCATTGTGACTTATTTGTTGTGGATTCTCTTGGTGTGTTTTGTTGTTGTCTAGAAATATTCAAAGAATTCATGCGGCTTTTCTGACCTTAATTAAATAGAATAGATTATATGAACTACATAGTTACTTTTGTTTGTTCATTTAAATTGGAAAATTACATTCTTCAGTTGAGGATGTTAGAGAGTTTTTGAATAACAAACAACAGATCTGCGTTTACTAGATAATCCATGTCACATCAAAACTAGAATTTTTATAAATCCTCAATCCATAACTCTTGCATTATTTCAAATTTTATGCTTTGAAAATTGAAATTCCATTTATCTTGTTGTAAGTAACAAACGATTAAAGAATGTTTTCATGTAACATGACAACGTCGTTAATACCATCAATTTCTCAATATCCCACCATCTGTTTTGTCGTTATAATCTTAAATTATTTATTACGCTTTTAAAATCCATTTTGACATTGAATAAAGCAACTGCACTGACTCCAATTCAAGATGAGCAGTGGTGCGTCTCATATTCCAATTATGGAGCATTTGGTATTCCAATATAGGATTAAGTGTACTTTTCCGAAAGATTATATCATGAATGTATAACTACTTAAATAACAGACCGAAGAAAGGAGTTATTCGTTGAGGAACTTCTTTAATCAAAAGCATAAATTATATTTTAAAAGGATTTATAAAAAGCCAACAAAGTTGAATGGATTTGTATGAATTTCCTCTTAAAGATTCTTCAACAATAGATTCTGCTGGTTCTACACTCATCGTACACGCTATCATACGATCAATAATTTAATTATGAATCCAACCAGCCGGATCCAACCCTTCTCAGATCTCTTAGTATTCATAGAACCATGTTTTCTTTATTTTGTTATGAAAAATTCTACGTGTCAGACGTCGAGGCTTTAATAGACTTTTAAAAGTAGAAAACAAAACATAAAAAATTCTTTAAGAGCTCCGGTAACTTCCTGTATTTGGAGGAGGGATGCAGGAGGTGTTATATGTACGCAATGCTCATAAGTCACAAGAAGTCATTGAATAGATTCTGAACTAGAACCGTCACAGTGGGGGAGTGCATGACGCGTCCCATGTGTTTGTTATTCTACGGAGCTCATTTCCGGGAATTCGCGGTATGAAGTAACTCCTGTTGGTGCATTGATACACTTCACCATGGCACGGAGTTCTTCTCTTGAATGACTCCCTCCACTTGAAAGTGTCTGCTCCTGTGTGAGTGGCGTTTACCAACAGATTTGTTTCTAGATGGTATTTATAATGGAATGAAAAATGTAACTGAAATGAGTGAAATTATCTTCCAACTCCACTTGATATAGGGAGAGACAAGTGAAATCCACAGAAGCATGGAGTGTGACAGTTTACAAAAAAAAAATAACTCCAATGAAATCATAAACTCCAGACGACCATGACTGAGTTAGTGTATCAAGTTTAAAAGATTTGAAGGGAAAATGTTCGAATTGTTCACGGTATACTGCATAAATGAAATATTTTAATATTTTTTTAGTTATTTTAAAAATTTCCCATTCCGCTTTCCAATGTGTGACCCTCAATATGTAACACAGTCAACCGTAAATTCGTCTCTAGTTGTTCAAGGCGTTATCCAGATTCGGCATAAAATAAAATCCTCGAGATATGAGTACCCAAACATATGAGCCGTCGAGCGAGCGAAGTTTTGCTTTGAAATACGAGCAAGATTTAAGATACGAGGAACGGCAGGACAGCGAATAACGCGAAGACCAGTGAAGAGAAAAGAAAAGCATACATGCATTGAAGTTGTGGCGAAGTAGCATTTAAGTGACCAAAATACAAATACACTTTATAGAACCAGTTTAGATTATTATTGTATACAATACTTGTCATTTGTCATTACGTAACAAGAACAAACAGGTTGGCATTTTGGGGGTTGAGTCGTATTCATGGCATTTCAATTGATTCCATTAGGGAAAATTGCTTTGAGATACGAGAAAATTACCGAACGAATTAAACTCGGATCTCGAGGTATCACTGTATACAAACATGTGTAACATAATGTAATTATGTTCGCTACTATCTCAAGGAAGAATAATGATTCACTCTAGTGTTGGACAAGATTAGAAGGAATTGAAATTTAGGATACATTAGAAGCAATTGACACTATTGTTTTATTGCTCCATGGAAAAGCTGCGTTAAATTCTGCGTGACGTTGAAAAAGTTTAGATAAAACAAAAGTAAAATTACCGGAAATTGAACACTTCGAAAAAATCAAAAATAAATCTAAAAACTTTCTCTAAAACTTTCCTCACTATTTTCGTTACGCATAAAGGAGAATTGATTACTGTAATCGTGTAAATTCTATTATCAATTAGCAATAACGACTGCAGGTGTTAAGTTTTAAATATTTTGATTTCCCTCAGTACTTACTTGCTAATACGATATTGTTGTAAGTACATGAGTTACTTCACAACATTTAAATAAATTACTTAACATTACAAAAATTTGTCTTCCACATATTTCGTAGAGAAATATCTAAAAAAGGAAAAGTCTGTCTACTTAAAACCGCCCGTTCATTTTAGTATATAATTCCGGATAGACCTGTCCCAAGATGCGATACCTTCATTCAGGCTAGATAGTAGTGTAGAATCCAACAAGACTTTTCTTTCTTTGGAACTGGAAAAACAAATGGAACCGGATGAAATATTGCACAAAATGGGTTGAACGATGTGGAGCAATCTGTGGAGTAGAAAGAAATCCGCCATAGCACTTTGTCTAGCTAAGATATTCCAGAGTGTTAAAATGACTTAGTAATTGACTTACAGAGGTTGACTCTTCGAGGATATTGTTATTAGAAGATAAAACAGCATTAAGATTTAGTTCAAACGAAATTATACCTTGCAGCTATAAGAAGAATCGACTTCAAGTTTTCTTATTCATGATGAAGTCAAGTCAAGTCAAGTTGGGCTGATCTCGTTGGCGAGCCTGATGATGATGATGAAGCGAATTAGACGCCCATGCGTTAGATAGACTGGAAATGCATACAGTCAGTTAGCCAACACGTTCTATGAGTTGATATCCCTGTTCTTGAGGTACACCTCGTTGGTTTCATGCTAAATGTTGAAACTGCGTTGGGTCGATTACCTACACGGAAAATTCCTTAAATATGACAAATAACTGAATATTTTCTAACAAAACAATCTCCATCCCACGAATTAAGCTTAATGGTTTTTTAAATATTCATTTCATGAAGGCAGTAGATTTCATGTCGAAAACGTGCAAATAAAAAGCTTCCTCGATTAAGACAGACCATCTTATTATCGCTGACTAATGCAGAAAATATAAAAATAAATATTTGTTAAATTATATTTCATTTAGTTAACTAAGAAATAAATTTTCTTGCTCAAAAGTTTTTCGGACTACAAAGAAACCCGGAAGTTGTAAACTCAATAACACCTGAAACGAAACAAGACAACAGTTGAAGTATATGTTATTAATATGTTATAAAGTTCGGTCATGTTACTAACACTTGTTACGGTCAATGAGAGAAAAATATTTTGTTTTAATTATTAAAATTTTGCTTAAAAAATTTTGAAAATCATAAGAGGAAGGGAATTTTTTGGGTTTAATTTTAAAAAGTAATTTTTAATTAATTTCACTTTGGGGAGGCTTAAGCACTTTCCAGTTGCGTCACATAAATTCATGTTTCCACATATCATTATCACATATTGCGCTTAAGGCTATGATCAAATGAGTTGCATGTTGTAATATTTGAAAGTACTTTTCTGTTATCTTTGGGTTATCCATCACCTAATGAACCAAATTCATGTTGTGTTATATAACATTATCATGTACCATTCACAATGTGGTAACTAACGTAAATTCAAATGTGATTTTGGCAAAAATCTGTCTGACTCGAATATTTACTCGTCGAATGTCAACCAGAAGTTATTGTAAATTTGATTATAATTTTATTTTTCACATGAACACTTTTAGAACGTAAAAAAATAACAATTCTTTTTCTACTTTTCATTCCAGGTGAGTAATGCTCCATAAATTACTGACTGAAATTATCATGAAATGGTGTAACGCGTAGTTACGTGCCGTTAGAACTGCACTGTACATGTTAAACCCATTCTATGCGGATCATTTACTTCTTGATTAATTCAGTAGTTGATCTTTAAAGTGTATGCATTTACGGTAAGTTCGCCGTTGAGACTTTCAGCGATCAAGGTATATCTAGAAGACATAACACAAGATTCTATGATTTCCAGAATTGTTTGTGATTACCTCATTCTTCGTGTTAATCATGTATTGATTTCACCAACTAGTGAAAGTATAACAGCTAATCCGTCATTCCTTCAATTAACTTAAATTTCCATCATTACTTGCACATCTACATTAAGTCGTAATTCAATTGAAAAGAAAGCCCTTTTTCAAAAACTTCAAAAACCCAAATTGAATTCTCTTCATTCCATTGAGCATTGAATTTTGTTACTTTTTCCGTCTTGAGTCTGCTAAAACGTCTACAATGTAAAGACTCAATTTTATCTAATTTATCTGTCATCAACAGCATATTTAGTGTCATGTGAAAGCTTTCAGTATTTCAGACGACTTCCAATAGCATGTCGAGGTATTTGCTCGTGATTAAGAAAAGTGAAATTTTCGTTTGGAAAAAGTTGTGCCATTTTTCATGAAACAAAAACGTTTTATCACGTTTTCAAGACAAAGATGATGAAATATACTTTGTGTGGCAATAATTTATAAGCTTTACCTTCTAGCTTCTAGAACCTACTGATAACACTTTAAAATCTGCGAAGTACTTTTGTTTCAACAAAGGAGGCAAATAGCATTCATGTCCCAAAAAATCTAATTTGGTCATATGAAGAATTTATGAATATGTTATGATAAACATAAAGCCTATGATACTTTTAAAGCGAAAGTAAAAGAATGTCTTTGATTTAATGTTTACTAAATTCATGTAAATTTATTTTAAAGTCACCAAATTTGGTTTTTGCATGACAAAAAGTTTCACTTTTTCTTCAAAAGAATGGAACTTTGATCTAGTGACCTTTTTTACTGAGTAAAAGTGAAAATTTGACTGTTAAAAGACAAATAAAACGAAACTTTTAAGTGAGAGTTTTTGCCTTTATTACTTGGAAACGACCTTGTGGGGACGTTTAGAAACGTTTAAAGTAAAGCATACCGGTAAAGTTTGTAAAAATATTTTTCCAAAAATTTTACTTGCCACTACATCATTTGAATTGATTCTCTCAGAAACCCCAAATAGACAACTAGGTTATAAAATACCGGAAGATAGTCTAACTTTAATTGCATCGTATATTCTTATCCGTTATCACTAAAGCCATTCATTTGGGTAGATAGTTACACGAAAATAGATAAAATGGAAATAATTATCTGGCGCCAGATAGTTACACGATAAGATTTCTTAAGATGACTAATTTATTTAAAATATATTTTGTTTTTCATTTTCTTTCAACACTGTAATTCGACTGGATCAAATTTTTCATGGAAATATTATTTATGGAAATCGATTGTCTTCACAAACATTTTGGGTAGTCGAATTAACATAAGAAAGGTAACTGAATAACTTAAAAATCTGGCACACCTCGTTCTTTTTAATGATCACACATTCAAAATTAACTCAACAATAAACAACTAATTAAAGCATTACATCCGTTGGTTTTGTTTTTAAATGACTTCCAGGCGGGACACTTATTCAACCACAATTTGAGTAATTATCTTACACCTACAGAAAGTAATCTAAGATTTGTTAAATATGAATTAATGTAGAACACTCAAGGGAAGACTCATGGATAATTTCCACTACATCATTCTACCAACTTTCACTTGATTTACGTTTTAGGGTATAAATTGTCCCTTGACGTCATCTAGATGTAGAACATTCATTGGATAAATTTATCTTATCAATGGTGCTCCCTGAAGTGCTTTGCAACAAAATTCTCAACGAATCAATCATTGATTACAGTTCACTCAATTGCAACAAGTTTTGCGTAAGTGGCCTAAATTAAACATGTACGAAACGTCAATAATTCAAATAACTTTATTGCTTGTTTACTAGCACACTTATTCCATAATAATTGAATTCGTGAACTGGGTGCGTACATACGTATACCAGTGAATATTTAATTTAGAACTGGAACTAGTGACCATAACACTATAATATGTATATGGTAAACGAACTAGAAAACGCAATAATGTTATATCAAAAGTAACTGTTTGAAGAATGTCTGAGGAGTTACTTGTAACTGTTTCAAGTACAAAGTGTAAATTATTCAATTTGAACGTCTTACTCGAACGAATGTACCGAGAAACGTCATATTGCCTGAATGAATGTTTGTCGATGATTCAGAAAATTTAAATAAACAATTTCTTCAAGGTTTCTCCAATTTATTAAGAAACATTCAATTATCAACAAAAGAGTCAGATTCGTTCAAGTCAAGGTGGTTCTTCAGATTCTAACTAAAATAAACTTTGAAGCGTTTTGGTTTTCTTTTCAAGTAGGAAGAATAACTATATTTCATAATATTTCAAAATCATTTCGGTAATATTCATTTAATTGACATGATTTTGTCATTAACCGGATTTGGCTCCAGACTTACGTGGTGGATTTCCGTTATCAATCAATTGTGCCCACCGACGCAATTTACCTTTGATATTTTCGTCATTATTCCATTTTTGGAGATTCATTTAAACTTCTTTGGAATATAGTTTAACTCAAATTCAAAAGATTGAGAAGAATTCTTGAGTAACTTTGCGAAGAAAAATTATATCCTTATACAATACCGGTCAAAAATTTTCGATCACTTGCCCGAAACTGTATTATGACGACATTTTATAACAACCATTAATCAACTAGAAGATTTGTCATTAAAATGCACGCTACAATATAAATAGAGTCTTGTGCCTAAAACCAGCGATCACACTCCAAATGCAATATCTTCTCTTCACAACATCAATATTGTCCTTTTATTCGAGTACTTTTTTTACTGTTTGACAGAAACGAAAAAAAATTGCGCCCAGTAAGTCAAGAGAAACTCTGAGATACTCTGAGTGCCTAGTGGAGCCAAATCTCAGACAGACTATAAATCAAAAACCTCGTGGCACGAATTTCCAGAGTTAGCTCTGCCGTTATTAATGCGAAAGGAGGATTCCTCGAAGAATCGAAAACTATGAAGTAAAAAATGTATCAATACGTAGTACATACGTCATTAAAAATTAATTTGTTTACACTTTAAAATCCATAATAGTAATAGTATAAATATATAATAGTATATATTGTATGCAGGAAGGACAGATAGCATTTATTGTCATTTCAACGATATTACTTTACTGACAATTCCTGGTTAAACCCAACCAAATCCATTTGTCTGACAAAACCATGTTGCAAGTGTTACACTTTAACGTGATTTCGGTTTCATTTCCTTGTCTTTTGTTATCTTCATCCGCATTAAAAATTTATTTCATAATTTTATACAATCTGACAGTGTATATCTTATGTCATATGATTTATCAAAATTTATTTTTAAAATCCCAACCGAGTGCAAATTGCAATTAGTATAATGAAGTTATTTCGTTTATTTTAATATTCTAATAACAAAAGCTTCGTCACATTGACAAATCCATACTTCCGTTTAATTTAATTGCATTACCTACTTGAAAGTTGGCTTTGAAAGCATCATTATATGGCTTATATAAAGCTTAGTGTCACTCCCATGTCGCTCATCTTGATATTACTATCAAATTCATATCACTCCTGCAAATATTATAATTAACTGCTATTGAAATCTGATTTATCACATATCCACTTTGACAAATTGAGGTCAACGTTTTGGAAAATTTGAAAAAAGTTTATATCCACGAAAAACGATAACTTTCGATAAAACGATTTTATTTTGGATTTTTTCCATAATTCAGCAAAAAATGAATAAAAGCTTAAATTTGATAGAAAGTCAATTATTTGGTCATGAGAAATTTCGTTAATTCAATAATTTCTCTGCAAGTTTTCTGAATGGTCTGAATGTTCGTTGCGGCGTGGGTAAAAGCTTTTCATCAAATAAATTAAACTTTCTTTGAAATTTTACTAAAAAAATTTTAAGCTTAAGTCATTGTGTTTTTAGGTAAATTAAGTGTTACCTTGAACGAAATGCATTTATGTGACCAACAAATTTCCGACGACTGTGTCTCAAGAAAAGTTGGCGTGTCTAAATAAGTTGGATCGAAGACGACGATGGAAAATTCCTTTTCCGTAATGTCACCTGGTTTTTCATTTACGTACCCATATACGAGACTCCGTGATATTCGAACACAAATCGATATCTCATACAAAAGTGGATTGCAACTTTTACCTCAACAACGAAAGTCGGTATTGAATTTCAAAGTCTTGAAGACGTTCAACATCTTGACGAGGGTTTCCTTATGTTTTCCTTGAATCGATATTGTCTGGAGACAGTTCACAATGTAATTCTTGGTTTCAAAAACATTATATAGTGTATTGTGTATTATAAAATAACTCTCATAAAAATACTATCACTTGTCATCGGCTCCCTTCTTTCTTAATTAATCAAACGCGGTGAAGGTGTGCAACTTGCAAATATTAATTAATAAAATGAATAAAACTTTAATTATTACAGCTACCGAATTCTATTCATAAAATTCACCTGGAAATAATTAATAATTATTTTATTTTTAAATAGAAAATTTTTATTTATTTCACGTTTGTCTCTGGTCGTTGGTGAGTTGCCTTCTTTGGAAGCGATTTGAAATTTTTCCACGTAACTTTTATGTACTTTGGTTATCGCAGGTAATGAGTTTCACAACCGCAATATTTATAGCAATTTGTAGCACAATATCTCTTTGTATTTTATTTTATTGTACTGTAAAAATATGATTCATCTTGGAATTTCTGCTATATCACATTTTTAGAATTTAATCTCTAGTAAGATAATAGTTACTATAAACTTTCGTTTTCTTAAAGACGACAAAAGTTCTTGGACTAACTAATAACCATGATTTTGATTGATCTAGTGCTGTTGAGTTTTCCTTAAATATTCACAATGTGTCATCGATTCATCATTAGCCCGACATTCAAAATTGTCCAATTAAGAGTAGTTATTGAGTGAATAATTGTTAAAACCAGAGTGTCCCAATCGATAAAATCAATAAATTATTTTTGGATATAACAACTATAGTTATTTATCGGACTTCTGGTAATTGTTTCCTCCAGATGATGGTAGTTCTTTCACATCAACTAAGTTCACAAATTCTCTTCTGCCTAAATTTCAGTTTTGTGAATAAATTCAAAAATTATGCCTCCATACTTTTGAGGTCTCCAGGGTGTAATAATAAAACCATAAAACCTGCATGAGTCAAGGAAAATAACACATGTCCTGTCACTATCTAGAATTTTTAGAAACTAAAAAACTTTAACAACTCATAAAACTGTTTTAACACCTAACAAGACATATTACGATTGAGACAATACTTCCCTCTGGGATAAAAGAACAACCTTATCAAGTGCTATTCATGGTTTGTTAAAGAAAATTTTTATAAGTCCCTTGGGCTGTAGTGAGTCAGTGGAAAACATGAAAAATTTTACCTTTTGATGACATAACTACACAGAATTTGTTAAAAACCGATGTCTCATTTTTATTAAAGTTTAAGGGTCGGGATACACGCCATAAAGGTTTCGTTGACAGACTTGGATAACACTCGTCTTATCTGGATGTAAATGTGTTGACAGAGAATATCTTTTGAAATCTGGTCTCACAAGGGTCAAAGGTAAACTGAAATTGTTATTCATTGAATAGTAGTGAGTAACACTTGCGGGTTAATATAATAACGATTTGTAACCAAACAATCATCAATAAATGCCGCCTTCTCAATTAAACACTCCGGGAAAAATTGAAATGAAACGCGAAACCCTGACGGGGCTAATAAAGCACCTTCAAACGAAAGGTTTTATTCAATAATATCCAGCGGCCTTCACAAGCAAAAACCTGACGATTGTTACCGTTTATTAGTTTGTGCAATAAGCGTTATTAATCTAATATTGATTGTACGGATTGTTTCTGGATAAACCTCCTTAGAAAACGCTTACATTTGCGGAAGATCAAAACGACTCAATGAAAAATGAAAAATTCGCCATGAGCCAAAAGTGTTGCGGAAAAAAGCTGATTAAGTACTTTAGCTTTAACCAATAAGCATTCGATATTTCAATTTACCAAAATACAAGAACCGTTTAATACCTGGTAAAAAGGTAAAATTGAATAACACTTTCTTGTGAGCTATCGTTGTTTTATTGTAGATAACTATTGGATATTGCAGGCTTTCTTGTATAGCCTGCGATTTGAACCTTAGAAAATCGATTCCGATAAACCATGTAAAATCGTTAGTATTTTGCATAAAATTTAACGCTTTCCCTTGGAAACACGATATGGCTATTGATCAAACAAACGATAACAGGTTCATTTATTTGGTGATACAAACTTTGTATTGAATCGAATGCATTTGGGGAAAAGGGCACTTTCATTAAATGCACGCAAATGACACTAAATGTCAAAGTGTCAAATGGAAAATAGCAACAAGCTATTCTATAGCTCATGAAGTGATTTTCAAGTTGATATTCGATTTCTATACTTTATCGTCAAGCTTTGTCAGTGTCAAGTTAATTTGAATGTCACAAAAATCGTTTCGTCAAGTGAAATATGAGAACGTGCTCAAATGAAACCCTCGAGGTATTCATTGAGCACTGCACGGCTCAATATCAAAATGTGGGCTATGAGGCTAATGATTAATTATTAGAAAATTTATTGTATACATATTAATCAAGTCAATTGTAGATTTGTCATCGTTCAATAGAAACTGTGGTTAGATCTAAGAATTATTTGCACTTTTTGTCGCTTATTGGGGAAAGTTGCCAATCGAAGTGGGTGCGTTTCTAACTCCTAAGAAACAATAGACTCTTGATTAAATAAAATCCATACGTGTTCCCATTCCTGGTCAAGAATGAGTCAAAGACCTGGTGAACTATTAAAAATTTTTCATAGAAAGGTGCATTCGGTCATGAAAACAAATTTCGGAAGTTCAAAGGCCACTAATAGAAATTTCAATTTGTTGAGTAGTTTCCGAGACACGAAATGCTTGAGTTTCCGTCCAAAGTTTGACCGTAATTTGGGTAATTTTTCTTTCGAGTTGAAAAGCTCACGAAAAGTATAAACGTGACGCTTCTGTTGGTTTTGGGTCAGTATGTTAATAGACAAATCGACCAAAAACTTAAAATCAGTCCATCGGGTAACATCAAGCCTTCAAATTCGCTTAGAAATATTTTCACTTTCTTCTTCAAATTTAAACATTTCCCACAATGTTCACGTTTTCATATAAGGAAAATGATGTAAAGAGAAGTGAAATGCTAACAAAATATTTTTCGAGGGAATCCTTCTAAAGCCGCGCAATGAGGGTCTAAATGACATTCAATTAAAGCGATTATGACCCCATGAAGGCACCCGTATAAATTGTATCTATTAAAAACATCGTGAGAGTCATGAAATGGAAAACTTGGATAAACTGAAAACCCTCAAAGTTTATCAGCTAATTTGATGATTTAACAAAAACGAAAATCTTAATTATCCCTTCGTACTGTAATTCACTAGAAAAACAATTTGATTTTCATCGATAGAAATCATAAGTTATTGATTAGTAGGTTCTGAAACCATGCTGAGGTTATATCATCATCGAGGGTCATATCTGAGCATGACTTCTTTCTCAGGTCAGTGTCTCTACTTATGTTCAGTCAAGGATTTGTAATTTAATTTTGCACTTAACTGCATATAACATTTTCCTCATAAACGTTTGCTTTGCACAGATATTGTGATTAGCTCTAAGACAAGAGCTGTGTCACGTTTTCACAGATAGTGGGACAATCACACCGCTGTGACTGTTTTCTTTTAATGTCTCAGCGTAATGACCTTCACAGTCACGAACTCGAAATTCGAAAATGTGACTGGTAACACGTCAATTGCAATTTGAACGGTTTGATTCCTTGAGCAGTTAGTACGAGTGTATGACTTCACACCTCAAATTGAAGGTGGTTATGAGTCGTATCTTGTATCTAATCAACTTTAGAAAAGGTGAATTTAAATCATAAGGAAAATCTCATTGTTTCCCAGATGGAGATGAGATATTTGAAAAGATTTCGTTTGAGGTTAACTCTATCTGCATTCGAAACTCCTTGAGCAGTTATGGTTCGGAATTTGAAGATATTTTCATCATTTGATCAACAAGATACACCGTTTTGAACTGAACGACAGGTGAAGGTCAATTCGTAATTGTATTCCGTTTGTAGATAACCTTCAAAAATGATTTGCTGTCAGCAGAAATTGAACTTTTTCATATTCTTCCAATTGAAATTTAAAGATGCTCCTACAACGAGGAAAGTGGTTAATAATTCATATCTGGGTCATATGCCCTAAGAAGATGAATTTATTTATCTTCAAAGGTCAATCAATGTTTTAAGGCACATTTTGATTATCTCCTACAAATTGATGTTATCTGCAGAACCAGTAGAGTACGCGAATGAACTTACAAAATGCCAAGACCTAATTGACCTAAGTGAACTGTAACGCGTCCAATAGGATGGGTTAATGTACTATATATCTTTTCAATATCACTTTGATGTCTTTCTTGCGTTCAAAATGCCGTACTTAAAACATAATTAGATTCATGAAATTCATGAGCATGACACAAACTTAATTAAACTTTCAAATGAAGTCTTTTTGAAAAGATAAATCAAATTATAAAATAAGATTAATAAAAACGCAAACGACATCAATACCTTCAGACATCAAAAATTCAAAAATTAAGTAGTCAAATTCGTTTAAGTGGATTTAAGCAACGCAGGAGTCACTCCGAGTCCTTGAAGTCGCGAATTTCGACAGTTGCTCCGAAATTAAATTTGAAATCTTAATTACATGAAACGTATAATTTATAAAATTAGCTTTAAAAATTAATATTTAAAATCTGGTATTAAGTCGAAAACGTCTTCGAGGTCACACGTGGTTAAAATGGTTTTTTGTTTGTTTAAGATATTGCAAAGAAAAAAATCATTTTAATTAGACATAATTTTTACGTGGATTTTAATTTAACCCATTTGAGTAGCACAACAGACAAGTCGTGGTCCATTGAAGGTACTCACAAGAAATGAAAAGTTAATGAACGGTTTTTTCTTGAAACAGTTTTCTTTGGTGTCGTTATGGCCAAGGACATGACAATTTTCGCAAAGAAAAAAAATCTTAATTTACAGAAATAAAAAATCTAAATTACTCTGGTTAACCATGTAACTTCGGACACGCCATGCAACAATGGTTATTCAGGTGATATTGCAAGGTAGGAATGTTTTGATGCTTTGTCAGCTCCGTGAAAGACAAGACGGCGAGTGGTTCTGTTTAACCGCTTTATATCGTGTTGGCTAAGTTGAATTGCAATTGTTTGATGTTTTACTGTAACCAGCATTGAGCTTTATCATTAACATTAATCGTCGTGTAAGACAGTATTCGCTATGTGGCCACAACAATAGCTCGTCGCTGTTGAGGATAATGTGGTGGTGGTAGACAAATGGACAACGTTGAAATGAGTGTGTAACTAGTGTAACCAATGTAACGATATCACCTGATTTTTGAAGAAATTTTCAAACAGTTTTGTTCGGTTAACCGACTCAATTCGAAACAGAATTTAATTCCATTTATGGATTCTTGATGGGATTTTAATGCGTTTTAGCTGCATGAGAAAGTGGAACCTCATTGAAATAGCACAAATTTATTTAAAGAAAATCTAAAAATATTAACTAAGATTTGACCACACAAATTGAACCTTAAGGCTTTCGCATGAACTCCACTCGCAAGTGTTAAGGAAAATTTTAAAATAATTCATTAAACAATTACAACGGAAATAACTTCTGCAGGGTATATGATTAACGATTATTTCATGCACTGTGAATTGCATATGAAATTTTTACTACCATTCTATTGGTCATATACTAGTGGATATCCATAAGTGATATTGCCACGCATGAATTGGAATAGGGGCTATGGCTTTCTGTGAAAAAATGTTACTGTGAATGCGTGTTTGAAATAATTAATTTGTGTTATTGAGAAATTATTAACTATTGAAAGAAAAAATTATTTCAAAATTCGATTTTAATTGCTTATTGAGCCAAGTCTAGCTTTAGCTCAATGCCATCTTGAAAATAGTTTTCTCAAGAAACTCGAAATTCTCATGGGTTATACTTCTTAAGTTTAACAAGTAATAGCTTAACGAATGCAAGATTTATGCAGCTTGGTTATGAAGAATGTTTATCCACATTTGTCGAAGGAAATGTCCCTGAATAAAATTTTTTCGTTTAAGAATAGTATGCTTACGTCAAAAAGTACAAATTATTCCTAGAAAATTGCTTAGTTTCTCAATTGAATTAAATTAATTACGACAATGAATGTCTTGAATTAGTTGCATAATACGAATTTATTTAACAAAATTCGCTTATCTGATTAACAATAAATTTGAAACGAAGTGAATTAAATGAAAACAGGTAGCAAAACGTAATCTAATGATTTATCGTAATCGAAGAATTATAATTTAAACAGAAAGGGGCAAAGAAGTTCATTTTCTTATTTTGTAATTTGACTTTTGAATGAAATAAGGAAATATTTACGTTGGTCCACGAAATGAATAAAAGTGTTGTAAATTTTCAATTGAACATTATTCATGATGACTTTAAGTAAAAGCGTTTTGTGATTGTAAAAAAATGAATTTTATGAAATTGAATAAATTGATTATAAATTGCATTCAAAAGATCTAACAAGCGAAAGCTAATTTTTTAAAACCTTATTACATGGCGCAATGTTCATTCAATTGAAATTTGCAATTTATTATCATTTCTCTTGTAATAAACCGTGCAATAGCTTCACTTTTCATTTTGCATCAATTTCGAATTTACTAACCATTAACTTTATTATATAGTTAGCTAATAATTTCTGCAATTAAAGGGTTAAGTATATGATCGAATGTATGTTTAGTTAAAGTAATTTTCAAACTTGGAAACTGCAAGAAGTGTGTCTTAATTTATATTACTACAGGAATAGAAGGGCTTTAGATTTAGGTGCACGTAGTTGTCAGCAGCAACTATGGTTTTACGCTCGACATAAAACGGACCGGAACAGGAAGTCGGTTTTTGTCAGAAAACACAAAATGGGGGAAAAACAATTGTATTGGAAAAGTGCATAAAAACTATAAGTGAACTACAGTGAATGACGTGAATAACATCAATTGCCAGTAATCATTAAAAGGAATGTCGGCGTTACGATACGATCCCTCAATCGTACACGAACTAATTTGAAAAGTTGTCTCATTAACCACAGAATTGCAGTTTAATTTGTTAATTATTTCAAAGAATTTCCATTCCGTGCAATCCGAATTCACTTGATTAGATGAAATCAATGCAGCGTTGAGGTTTGGCCAGTGAAAAATTTCATTTTCTAAAAAAAGAAATGAGTTAAACTGTCCATGGCCGTTGTGAAAATAATTTCAATGCATGCATTTGAAATTTGATATGGAAAAGTAAAAAAACGATTAAAAATTTTATTAGAATTATTGCAGAAATTGTAAAATGAAAGTTTTTCCACATATCATCGATGATAGAAAATTAGTTTTGCATATCGATTTCGCTGACATTAATCAAATGGAAAAATCTGCATTTTCTTGGCCGTTGGTCAATTATGACACGTGAAAAGGAAATTTCACTATTAAATTATGTGGAAAGAAAATGCCATAAGTAGTTACCAACTAATTCACACCTGAGTGTCGTCACTCTTTTCCATTTCCAATAATTACTGATGCACTCCTTCAAATAAACGAATCGTTTTCATCAGTTTGGGATGTTGCTGGAAAGTGTCTGGAAAATGTCTGGGAAATATTTCGAACATCTACAGGAAATTATAACTCCAACGTCACTGTTTTCTGTAGATACGTTTTAAATATGTCATTAACGTCATTAGAACTCTCAACATGGTGAGATGCTTCAACAGAAATTGCTGAAGGAAAGTGTCACATCGAACGGAAGTGAGGAAAAACGTGCCACAACACCGGAAGATGCACTTTCGATTGTCGATATGAACATGCAACGGATGGAATTAATTTTCTTAACAAAATAAAATGTTTTTCAAGTGCATCTACCTACTACTTAGCTGATGCAGTGAAGATGCATTTTAGATACGTTTCCAATATTTTCCACTGAAATCAAGAATTTCATTCTTTCCGTTTTAAATGCCATCTATGTCACATAGTTATTAACAAATGCTTGTAATTAGTGGTAAAAGTACAAAAGATACGTGAGTGTAACGCTCTTAAAGAGATGAGGATGTACTTTTTCTGGTGCATAAATTAATGCATCTCAGTTGTGGAACGGTGACATCAATTGGTGAAAGCTGGTAATTACCTCGTAATCGTAAATTTAGTATTACTTCCGGAGAAGGTTTGACCAAAGGAACTTGACTAAAGTTAATGTCAAGTTTTAGAGATAAATGCTATTCGGAATTTTTGTGAACCTATCAAATAAATATTTGGCAAATGCGTGTTTCTTATACAGGAAACTGCATGCTTTGGCATCATTTCAAGGGAATTTCAAAAATATTAATGAGTCAAGTTCAATGGGAATTTATTTTCAACCGGAAGTGACCGTCAACACAAACTATTCAGTCAATAAAATTCGTACCAAGAAGTATCATAAGTTACTAGAATCTGCTACAATTGCATATGATTCAACTGGGGTATGCAGAGTGTCTTTAAGGGCAACGTTATGTATGTACCAGGTGTGTAAGTATGAAACCGGAATTTCTGTTTAAGAAAAAGGCATTTGTTTTATAAACACAAGAACATATATTTTACTCAAAATATTGCCCATGACTACATATACATTTCCTCCATCTCTCTGCTAATTTATGAATGCCTTGCCAAAAAAACCGCTCTCCTTTTGAGGCAAACCATTCGTCCAGCCATTTTCTTACATTTTCGTACGATTGGAACTGCTGCTGTGCCAAGGCGTGTCCCATTGACGCGAACAAGTGGTAATCTGAAGGAGCCAAATCTGGGGAATAAGCCGCATGTGGAAGTGTCTCCCACTCAAGCCCTTCAATTGTGTCCTGGACCACTCTTGCTGTGTGCGATGGTGCATTGTCATGGAGTAAAATCATTTTATTGTGTCTGCTTGCATATTGTGGCCGCTTTTCCTGTAAAACATTACTTAATTTGAGCAGCTGTTGTCGGTAACGTTCTGTGTTAACGCTCTCGCCGGGTTTAAGCAGCTCATAATATATTATACCCCTTTGATCCCACCAAACACAGAGCATAGTTTTCCGACCAAAGCGGTTTGGCCTTGCTGTCGAAGTCGATGGTTGCCCTGGGGTTACCCATGACCTTTTCCGCTTCGGATTCTCAAAATAAATCCACTTTTCATCACTAGTTACTATTCGGTGGAAAAATGACTTTCTACGATGTCTGGCAAGGAGAATTTCACAAGTGGTTTTTCGACGTTCTTGTTGCCTTTCACTGAGTTCGTATGGGACCCACTTTCCAATCTTCTGAATTTTCCCCATGGCTTTTAAACGTAAGGAAACGGCTTCCCGTGAAACGTTTAACTGATCCGCGAGTTGTTGTTGTGTTTGTGCGTCATCGTTGTCCAGTAACTCTTGCAATTCGTTGTCCTGGAACTTTTTCGGCGGCCTTCCTCGCTCTTCGTTCTTCATGTTAAAATCACCGTTTTTAAACTTTTTAAACCACTCAAAGCATTGTGATTTCCCTAGAGCATGGTCTCCGTAAGCCTCAACAAGCAAACGGTGAGATTCTGCAGCAGTCTTCTTTAGATGGTAACAGAAAATCAACGCTGCCCGCAAATCGTGACTTTCAGGCACAAAACTAGACATTTTAAAACCGATTCTTAATAAAACTCTTTCAATAAATTGGTACTCTTCTAAGCTGTATGACTTTGACAGATACCAATAACATTAGAAGTGAACATAGGCACGCTTAGACGATAGTAAATTCGCGTCCAGGGCCATCTGTAGGCAAATTCCGGTTTCATACTTACACACCTGGTATATCTCCAATAAATTAATTTTCATCGAAGAATGAAAAATTCTTTGTACAATAGTTTAACCAGAAACTAGCTAGAGTTCGTTGAACGAATGTGGATATTCACTTCTGAGTTTCATGACTCCGCTGCAGATTTACCCTTTCCCATTCGAATGGGCATAAATCCAAGATGGGTATGTCTGCCTACGAACGATGTAAGCATCCACTTGACTTGATTTAACCAGATTCAATTTCTCTTAAACTTCTTGACTTCGTCTTGAACCCCATCCAATAAAACTCAATTGAAGCATGAATGTGCCAGTGCATTAACTCAACAAACTTTAACACGTTTCGAATCAAAATTTAGGAACATCCTTAAATAATTTATGTGAAGAAATCCTCTCAGGTGTGTCACAGGATATCTTACATCTGATTCATTCATTAATTTAACTATTAGGAAATCTAAAATCCAAACACAAGGATTGATTCGTTGCAATTAATTCCCATGCTAAGGCATGTGATACAAACCACATGGACTAATTTAGTTGTTAAATTTCCATTACAAAGTTTCATTATTTACTAAATGAATGTAATTTCAAATGTCACGTTTTTGCTAACCGTTTACGTGGTTTCATTGAATAACAAATAATTAGATCGAATTAAGTTTATCCGACAGTTGCATGATTCAACTTTGTTGTATCTAGATTAGTGAAAATTTGTTCAATTCATAGTGCAGTTTGTCCATGCCTGGTGGTATTACTCTCACTCTGCACAGATCCAGTAACAACGTCAAGTGAAATCCTGTAGCACATATCTACATATATGTATATTGGATTCTATCTGATATCAACAACAATCTGCGCTGTATCTCGGATGTGAGCCGGATTCCTTTTAAAGCATTTCCACGTTTTAGACGATTTAAAAATTATAATTCAAAAATTTTATTTACCTCATCCTGTTTTGGAGATATTTTCCAACTACTTGAAGCACATAAATAAAAATTTTTAATTTTAATTACTATAGATTTCCGACGAGATAAACAAGATAAACACTTGTAAAAATAAGTGGAGTTTACAATTTTGATATGATATCGATCGATTGGAACAATTTATGGAGATATTTACGATTGCAGTTGAAATGATTTTCTTATGAAATTGCGCTTGATTCAGGAGTAATTTGAAAATTTTATCGCTCCAATATTGAGACATTTATCTTCGATAACTGATCTGTAACAAGTTTCGCTTTACGGGTAATAAATAAAGAAACACAAGTTCAATTTTCAGAAGCTAATGCGGTATGACTTGGATATCTGCTATGGTTACAAGACAAAGACTGATTGTACAGCTCAATGTGACGCATCGCGGAAATTTGTTTGATTACACGTTAACCATACACAGAAGGAAGTGCTATAATCGGATGTTATCGATACCTGTCAGTGTATGTTTTCGATATAAAGTAAATTTAATTTGTATTCACGCTATATGATTAATCACTCATTGGCCAAAGGAAAATTTATCAAATCGTGCACAATGAAAACGACGAAAAGTGAAAATACGAAAATTTTTCACTGGAAAAACTAGTGCAAATCAATAAAATGAAAATGAAAAGTGTTCGAAATTATTTAAAACAAAAGAAAAAATTACCTTGAAAGGAGGAAAATCATAGAAATTTTGTTAAATGGAAAATTACAGAATGAAATTTTCAAAACCATAAAACCCGGTTGTGGGTTTTTGATACGCCTCAGTCTCAGAAATTGTTGTAATCACAGGAGATTATTCAGGTGGAAAAATGTATGAGCTCTAGGTGAGCCACGAGTTTTGTAGATATGACCATTAACGTGGTGACGCAAATTTTTGGTCAAACAACAAGTGTGTCTATGCCGGATATGATGCTTGGATGATCTCTCTTTTGTGAAGAACAGGAGACATCTACGTGAGTATGGTCATTGAAAAAGCAGATCAGTTGCTTGACATCAGGGTGTGTTAACGTTTTGTATTAGAAAGTGCTTTTGTTTCTGTTTACTCGTCAATGAATGTTTAATCACGTGTAACACAATCAAAATGACATGGAAATTAGTCATGCGTGTGATTCTTGTGTTGGTTGATCACAACAAGTTCCCAGATTTGGTCTGACTTTACTTAGGATGGATTGATTAGTCGGGTCTTTTAAGCAAACTTGGACTTGAACAGATACAAATCTTTATCGTTGACTTGCGACTAAATGTAGCCGAAGTCAGACGCATTACTTTTGGTTCACTCAACCATCGCACTTTCTTACAGAGATCAATTAAGATAAGGTTTTTTATATTCTCCAGAGAAACCCCAATGTTACTCCATAAGGACTTCTTTCTCTAATTTGATTCCCCACCACTGATAAGATAACAAAAATATTTTTGCTATTTCACTTGGCACATATTTTAGATAAAAAGAACTGCTTAAATCGTAATATATGAATTTGTTTACCCCGAAAAATATTCTGGGGTATCTTATCATTGAATAAACGAGCGTCACTTTATCTACACAGGAATGCATGACAATGACCGTTTATCTCATATCTATAAACGATGTTTGTTATTGAATTCCATACGAATTGTTTTGGGCTGTTGGATTAGCACGAAAATTTTCTTAAAGTCGAAGAGAGTATAAGTTCTGACAGCAAGTAACCAGTATATCGAATTCATATTTGTATTCAACGCTTACTTCGAAAGTTAAATTTTCCATGTGCGTTTTGGGTGCGTAACGACTCGGTCAAACGACACAAAGTATTATCCGTAGCATCCACATTTTGATGATTTCCCTTTTACTCCCTTCCACAATCGTTCTAGTGTCATCCGAGTTAAGTTCAAAATTACTTTTGTGTTTTTCATTTTTATGTCCTTGCTTGGTGTGTTCTTTAAAGTTATGAAACGAAATTTAAGAAAAATTAATTTTATCACATTTTATTCATAACTTCAACTAACTTTCACCAGTGAGATAATTATCCTTTTACTTGTAATGAAATTAATTTTAATACAAAAATTAACACTAGTGTAATAAGCGATGCAATTAGTTTGGAAATTTACATAACAAAGTTTGTCACGTTACGTGCTGTAAGATGAAAACCAACTAACTACTGTCTCCACTATCACTTTCTGGGGCGTGTTCGTCTCACTGCAAGCTAATAATTATAAAATCAGTTTTAGTTATTAAATTTGACACGGTTATTTATTAGAGTCGCTGTTACGCTTTCATATTTTGTGCACTTTAAATCATTAAGTCTTGTATGTTACACGGAGTTTGTCAACCTTACCTACTTGTTGCATTGCCTGGTAGTATACTAACCTGGAATCTCAAAAACGAGCAACTAATGTAAATGATAAGTTACTCAAGATAATTTCAAATATTTAAATTTGTCATGTTTCCTGTTTTTTGAGATTGTGTTCCATTAAACCTAGCGTTGAAAATGGTCTGCACGTTTCATTACCTTTTGCAATGAATTAATTTGTTAATCATACCAAACGTTACTTGTATTAGATAAAAACCGAATCTAGTTTCAGTGCTTGACATAATTAACCGTTGATACTGCTAAAGTAATGGACATGATATCAATAAAAATTGAACAAGTTTTATATCTTAAATATTTGATTAGACCAACTCGTGTTCTCAATATAACTGCAAACTGTAATTAAGGCGAAATATGCATAAACTTAAATGCACCGGAAATACCTTTTCACAAATCTAAACCATTGACTTATTAAATCAATCAACCACAAATTATTGTATCTAGAACGAGGACAATGTACTTAAGAAATCAAATAGTGACCTTTCCTAGTTATCACGAAAGTCTTGTAAAAAGTTGCAGTAGCAACTACTTGAAATGACATCAGGATAATTGTTTCTTCTCAAATTTTATTGAGTAATAATCCGTACACATAAAACATTACACACTTTCGGGTTATCCAAGACGGTAGTTCAGGCAATAAATTTTGAGTCAAGCAACCTTTCTATTTAACACGTTTCCCATCAAATGTTATTAGCATACAATGAAGAAGACCTTGAGTGATTGTAAGAAAACTCGTTAAAAACACGTGTTTGAAAAGTAAATCGCCAAGTTACAAGAATTGTAATTATCTGGCAATTTAATATCATGTAACTTGAGACAATTGCATCTAATCTGACAAAAACCTCTTTCATATGAAAGAAATAAAGATATGAGAAGATGTTGTACATTCATTTATGATGTTATTCAAGAGACTAATGCTAACATGTACAGCTCTTATGTTTTTGTACTACAAATGATTGGAAAATAATGAAAAGCTTTAATTAACTTTGATTTGTATATATCGCATCACTGCCATTATGCTTAACAAAACATTAAGACGTGTTTCATATATCCTTAAGATGTTGCGCAAAAATTTTCATACCTACTTATAACTCAAATGGAGAAAGTCATCCAAATAAAGACGAATATTTCGTTCAACACATTTGATTAAGTTTTAAATGATTGGTCATGAAATCATGTAATCATTTTTAAATTACCACTTGTAATTGTGAAATGTTCATCTGCAATTTCTATTCCACAATAAATAGAAGTAAATGTAAAAAGTAAATCTTTCTTTCACAATCTAAGTAGTGATTGTAGATATCAGCTGGAATATCTTCAAAAATATGATTAAACACCTGCTGGTCATTTTTCATTTCATTTATTCAATGGTTTTCATTTGATGCCCTTGAATTACATGTTACGCAATTGTAGCAGTTAATGAATGGGAAAATACATTGAAATTTGAAATTGCCCTAAAAACTTAAAAGCTTCACAATTTTAAAAAGTGTTTCATAACGAATTTTTGGATTTTGCAAAATTATTTTCAGAGTGGTATTGTAACATAAAAAACTAAAAAACTACTAAAATAATAATTTTGGAAATGATAATTTTTATGACACACTACTCTAAAGAAAATTAGTTAGAGAGCTAAATCGATGAGCTAACAAAATTTGTCAAATTATTTGTTCTTTATTCCTTTCTATTTACCGTTGCCAAAACTTAAAGAGGGAGAGAGACAGAAAAAATGTACGAAGATCGGCACAAAGAGAAGATACCGCGCATTGTTGACAGTTTTTCAATTCCATAAAAAGATTCACTTCTAACGCCGGGACCTTTGATCTAACAAATTTTTTGTTTGTTTGTTTTTCAAATCGAAAACAAAATTATTGCTTACTAGAGAAATTTTCTAATAGAAGCTTATATAAACAATGATATTGGAAATCTTATTTAATTTTGTGCTTCGAAATTGAGCCTTCTTGGAATTATTTCCCAGGATTCTTATAACCAAACAAAACAAGCATGCCGAGTCGATAGAAACAGAAACCAGGACTTCAAATCAATAACTTCAACTTTTGTTTCTATGTTTGGTTATTCAAGGAATAAAACCTTTTCCACACATGGAGTATGTTTACATGGAGTATGTTTACAAGGTTTCATGTAATGTGTCATTGGTACTAGCACGTGTATCGATTTTTTAACGTTTACTTGATAAATTTCTGCGCAATTGTACCGGGAAATTAATGCAAAAAGGAGTTTGCATTAAAAAAAAGGATTTCCGGAAGTTTCATCGATTGATGTCCGCAACATTGTAAAAGAATGTAAATGATTTGCGTGACATGCTTCATTGGAAAAAATGTTTTCATTGAGCCTCACCCATTTTTAAAAATGTTCTGTGGACAGCCAACAGGTATCAGTTATAATCAAGTAGGAAGGTAGCAACCATTCGGGTTTATCATCATAAACCAACAAAGCTGCTATTATCATTTGCCTTTTGTCGTTTATACCTAGTGATGATTCATATAGTGGAAGTAGATGGAGGTTTATGGGAATGGATCATGAAACAATTGCCGGGTTTCACGACAATCACATTTAGTAGATGCACATAAGTGCATTCTATAAAAATTAAACTTTTTCTGGATAATCAGTAATTGCACAAAAAATTTGTTTAAGGATTCGTCATGCCATTCGAACAGATGCTAGTTTTTGTGTCTCAGCAAACAAGTCGTAAAGTCACCTTGCAAAACAAAAATAATTGAAACACGTCTCTTGTACCACCATGTGCTTGATACGCAACACAACGTGTGAACATTGAAATTTGTTGGCAATAAAAACTACTGGTACACCACTATGCCATGTGGCATTGTTAAACCATTCGCAAATTCACTCTCAGCCATTTGAGAAACGAAAAAATTAAAAGTGAATTTTGGAAAATTGCCACAAAATTCATGTAGTTACTCTGTTTCATGAATTTGGAGTAAATTCAAAGTTGAAGCGGAAGTAAATTCCATAAATTGTTAAAATAACACTTGCCGGGTCGGAAAGGTCAAGTGGAGGATGTGGCATTCTAGAGGTCATGGGAAGATACTTTACTTCTTGGTATTGTGTTAATGTTTTATTTGTTCTACTTTTAGCACAGTTAAGAAATAACTAAAAGTAGATTTCTTAAATTACCAAACCATCATTTATTGCAGCAACAGTTTCAAACTGAATAGGATTTATTAATTTGACGAAAATTGTGTTTGACATGGTAAATAACTAATTAAGAAATAAGTCAGATGTGAAAGTAAAATGAAAGTTGCACCAAAAATGGCACATAATTACAATGATATACATCTTTGTCTAATGAAGATGGACTACCTTCTCCCAAAATCTTTATTTCGTGCTTTGCTCTGTATTGATCAAATTAACGTAATTATCTTATTTTATGAAAAAAATTAGCTACAAATCTTCATTTACACTTTCGTTTGGACTTTTGTTCGAAAGCTATTATTAACCCGATAGACAGTGGCATTTCTCATTACGAGAATGCTGTTATTAACTTTCGCTTTTACGAGGAGCTTTGAAGCTAATATTCATTTTGCAAAATTTCATTTCAACTCTTTAAACGAAACGTTACAATTTCCAGTAATACATGTCACGAACGTATAAGAGTATAATCTCACCTAACACTTTCCTTATGTTCTGAAGGTTTTATTTGATTCATAAAATCATAAACAAATTTAATTTTACGATCATTGTTTGATAATTAAAAGCGCATTCACATCAAAACCACTTTTATCATCATAGTGTCATATTGAAGAATGTGCCTTCAATAAATCTGTTCCCAAATGAATTTATAATGAAAATTCTATAATCAAAAATTGAACAGAAATTTGAATTTTGTTACCGCATCAGCCATAAACACTTTCAAATCTCCAGCAGTTTCTGTTTATATTATGTGTATGACTATACCTTCATATCACCAGATTATAATACTACTGCTACTCTTCGTCCTCTGTCACATAAACATCGATTCAATAGATCTTAAAATTAACGGCAGAATATAAGACAATTTTGTATCTGCTCAATAAAACTGCTGGTTTTATCTGAAAAAAGATCGATATTGATTATTATACTAGAGCTCCTCTGGGGCTTAGCACCAATAAACCATGATTATATAGTGGTATAAGAAAGAAGTGTAAAATTTTCCTTTTATTACTTCTTAACATCATCAACGGCTTTAGAGTTTACATTTAGTATGTCTTACAATAATCCGGAGTTGCCCGGCAATAAAATTTTGTGCTAGGGTATTGAAGTGTTATTGAACTTTTTAAAAATAGCTTGAATAGCTCCACATGAAGACAGACAATTTTACGTGGTTTTTTTATTTATATATTGAATCAATCATGTTATCTATTTAAAGATTAATGTTTATTAAATTATTGTTTTTTCATTTTTCAGGTAAGCATCTTTATGATTTCAAGACGTTAACTGCAACTTTCATGTATGGTAGGCCATATGTTAATTTTCGTTTAATTTACCATATTTGGTATATAAGATATTTCTACTACCCTTTTCGAAATAAATCTGAAAATTAATTAGGACTCCGTTTTGACCCCTGACACTGTAGCCTGAATATGAAAACTGGAAATGGTTTATCATAAATAAACTTGCAGGAAACTTGTTTTATAAACTTGCAGGAAGTTGCAATTAAAATTACACAAAGTATGGCGTTTGATTGGCTTCTACGGTTACCCCTAAGATTCAACAAGGATCCTATCTGATTTTGACTATCTGAGCACCGAAAATATTCCATAGACAATAAGGCACATGTGGCACAAATTCAATTCACGTTTCTGTCCTGGTGCTTTAAGGATTTTCAACGCGAGTGTTTCAAAACGTTCCAGGAAACAAGGAAAATTTTAGTATCTCGATTAAACGAAAACACGCTAAAATTATGTTTGAAAGAACATATTATAATAATTTCCACGGCACGTGGATCTAACACGTACGGAATGGAGTATCCACGAAAAGTAAAAGTAGAAAATTTCGTCATTTTGCACCTACGTAGCTAATTAATAACTAACAAATTACTAAAACAGAATACGTGTATCACCATTGGTTTGAGTAGTCAAAATTTTACTATTGACCAGTAAAGTCGACTGACATTTGAGAAAATTTTGTTTTAAATTTAAGAAAATTTAAAGGAAATAGTGTGGAAAATTCTTGATCAAAGTGTTTCATGATTTGATGTGAGTTAGAAAATTAATTCCAATATCATGTACGTGGGAACTATGAGAAGACAGTTTCGGAAACTAGGAGCTATGCGACATAACATCATGTACTCATCCAAGGAGTTCCAAGTAATTGAAACATTTCCTTACAAACACAAATTTGTTTTGTAATTTTCAACTAACTACTTACAATTAGTTATAAAAACTAAGAAACGATTGAGTCGTATCTAATCAGAGTTTTCCGGAAAAGAATCAAATTTTCCATACCAATTTGAATTTCATAGTTCTGAAAGAAAGCATACCAAATTAAATTATGATTTTCCATTGAAAATAAGGAAACAAACAATGTTTGAGTTGATTTTCACTTGAGGAAGTATAATTAAAGAAAATGTGAAGCACAAAAATCTAATTTTCGCACGTGATACATGAAAGAAAGTTTTTTGAGTAAGTTTTATGAAGTTTAGTTGGAAAATTGGTGAAACTTTTTATTTTGATATTGTCTAAGAGGCGTTTCTTGGGTTTTCCTCTAAGAAATTATATTAATCTACATCCATCAGTGTTGAGTTGGAAGTAGTAATTACAGAAACAAGTAACCAAAGTTTGACTTCCTTTTCGTAAATTCAATAGACCATGTCGCATTTGTTTTGTTATTATATATGTAGTTTGAGTTAGGTTCCTTATATCATGAACACGCAAATGTTGACTTACCCACCATCGGGGATTTTCTTCAGGCTACTTTTAAACAATCACATGTGATTAGGCTATTTGATTCGATTCAATTTTCTTATACAATAAGTTGGTGGAAATTATGGACTCGCGGAAACTTGCACAATGCATTGCTGCAATTTTCTACTTTGTGCAATTTATGCAACTTTTTAGTTATTCCAATTATTTAAAATAAATCGAAATCGAAATTAATATTTTTTATAAATTGTTGAATATGTATTTCGAGAAATAATCGAATATGAAATTATATAATACCTATGTGTATAACCTTACAAGATAAGAGTTTATTAATTAAATGTTTCTTGGTAAGAACAATAATTACGGAAAGGCACGTAGCAAGTAACGAATGGCAGTAAATTTTCTATCACGGAATCTAATAAATTAAAAAATAATTAAAAATCGAAGGATTACTTAATACCTCAATTGATTTTAATTTAAGCAAAATTCAATTGTTTAGTGAATGTTTTACAGAAACTTGTCAATCACGGTGTCAATTGTCTTCAAGTTCTAATAAATTTTTTCTGTTTCTGTAATTTCCTAAAAACGTATGCTTTACACAATACAATTGCTTCAATGCGTCGTTTGTTGTTTTCTTGTCAATTCAAGACGTTTCGTAAGCCGATTGTTAAGGTATTATTCACTTTAGGCATATTCACTAGAGAATCCGTGTAGGCACGTACATTCGTTTACGTCAATGAACTCTGTCCCAGGAAGTGTAAGACTCAAGTTTGTAAGTCATTTTGCGTACGAGGCGAATTAGCAGTTTTCAGAATTCTTAATTAAACAAGTCATGTGTGGATTTGCGGCCTTTGATTATGGGTTTTCCAGCACTTCAATCCCTCTTAAGGGAAATGGAAAGTCATCAATTCTTCATTCGTCCGTAATTGAATTGTCCTTATTGATTTTCTTTCTTGCTTAAAACTGTTTCCCATAAATCCTTTTTTAACAAAAAATTTGTTAATCATTTCCGATGTCAACACTTTATTCATTCATGGAAATTTATCCGGCACTGAATCTTTCGAGCATAGTTTATTTCATCATAAGTCAAAACTTTCGAATACTTGTTGAAGAAAAGGTCTGTTTTGAGTTTTTAATAATTCATCGTTTAAGAGGAATCACATGTAACCAGTAGATGCATTCAGAAATGTTACATGAATTTATCACAGACATTTTTCAATTTTAATATTCAACAGAGAGTCATTCATCATATCCAGATAAAAGATAAATTTGTCTATTTCATGAAAGAATTCCACACAAGAAATATAATCGAATAGTCGCCTACCACTTGAATATGTCGTCAAAAGAGTTCCAATGGTGATAACAATCCTATATCACCCTCAATTTTCAAGATGTTCTTCCTTCGGAATTCCTTTAACTGCTTTAATTAACATGAATCATGTGATGTAGAAATTTCGAGTAGGTTTTCAAAAAATCTATTTCTTGCATAATTGAAATAATTTTGAAAATTTTTCTAAGATCTTTGAAATGATCTCAAAAATGTTTTGTAATTTTTTGAAATTTAATAACATTCCTTTAGCTAAGAACTCCTACTTGATGGAAACCAACTGGTTTTATGATAAACCTCTTGACATTATTTTGCATTCATCAACCGTTGTGTTAAAACATACAATATCATATACAATATCATACAGTATTACGAAATTTTGTGTGGTTAATATAAACTCTTAAGCAGGTGTATATTGTTTCAATCACAATTTGTAATTATGTCGGTTCGTTGTTTCACGAGTTGGTTGAGACAAATCAAATCATGTAGTTGTTGCCACCTGAATAGTTTGGAGTCAATATCACTTTATGTTAAGCTGAAGGTTTTATCTCTTATAACTTTGTATCTGTGGATCCGTGGGGCCACAATTTCTAGATAATTATGAAAGTTGGCAAACTACGGGAATTTCGAATTGCATTGGAAAAAATTTAACTATTACTTCAAAGTCAGATAAAACCACCTGTCAAGTGCGATCGTAAATCCTAGATTCGGCTTCAAAATCAAGCTAAAATGGTAAAAATCTTGGATTTTTTAAAATAACTTACAAGAAAGCTTATCATAATTTCGACTGTAAATCTACGAAAAATTTATTAGTTTTAGAAAATGCTTTTTATCGTATCCATTTTTGTCATTAAGGAGATATTCCCTAATAAGATAAGGTTTTCCATGAACTCGAATTATTTAGGTTAAATGTCAGTTACCGACAAATTGCATTTTTATTTTGTGATTTAAAGTACCAAACTCTGTGTATTAATAAATCATTAAAGTAATAATTATGGAAAATTCTTAAGGTCACGAACAGTTTTGACCTCACAGTGCCGAGTTTGTTGAGTTTGAGTTTTGGTTTTATGTGAAAGTAAAAATTTTGATGTCTCAAATGAAGTTGAAGTATTTGATAAGTAGTTCCTGACGTGTTCCATCCTGTTTTTATCTTTGGTGCAAGGGTCACAGTTGTTAGTCTTTTCTACTAATTGGAACTACTTTCAACTGACATTTGTGATTATATCGTAGTTTGATAATAATAAATCAATATGATTTCATTGAAAACTCATTATTTCATCACTGATTTGAATAGCTTATGAGAAATGCCTTCTGGTCAATTCCTGTGAAAATAAAATCATGTCGAAATGCATTTTCAAGAAATATGAAGTTATATTATAAATTCTGTTTACCACAAATTAGTAAATTCCTTCCAGTCTATATAACACCTACAAAGTTTTCGAACTTTCAACTAAATCCCAAAGGACTGAACAAGGTTTCGTATTTTCCTAAGCGAAAAATTAAATGAAGTTACTTTGGTTTGGTTATTCTACACCACTTACCATCCCAGTCAGGAAATTAAGGAAAAATTCAAATAAAGTGGAAGAAAAGTTTAACCACCGGAAAACTTTTCGTTTAGGAATTTCAAAATTTTCAATGTAAAAGTAAACCCGAAACATGCAGGAAGTGGAAAATGTAATTTAAAAGACACTTAAAGTTTAAAAAACATTTCTTCTTAAGTATTAAAATATGCAAATAACAAGTTCTGAGGTGCGAATGGACGTAACGTGAGGTGAAAAGTTTTTAAGGTAATTTTGTTCTTTAAGGAAAACGAGGACCATGCGCACATCTTAAAGAAACCTTTTATTTTATTATTTTAACGTTAAAGCTTGTGCGTCAGACAATAGAAGGTGAGAAGCCTGCAAATACATAATGACGTCAAACTTTCAATTTTCGAAATAAAGGACTTTCAGTACGAAGAAATTCCAAGAAAGTTCAATAAATCTTAACCGAAAAATATAAAAAGTTTGTTTGCTGTTCTGAAAATTTGATGGAATTTGTTTCAATGTGATACAACTACAAGTCCTTGAGGGGTAGATTCCCCCGTGTTGTTTACATTCTCAGAATTGAGTTACTGATATCTCTAGTATAAGATCAATAAGAAGTCGTTATCCACGACACGTGTGTCATATTCACCTTGAAGGCAAACAACTTGGGATATGGTGCATTGCCGCGATATTACATAAAATTGATTTCTTGTAAATCACATTATATCTGCGACGTTAGGTTCTTAATGGGTTTTGAGTTAACAACGTACCCACGGGACTTGGAAAGTCATCAAAATCACAAATTGACACAACCAAATGTACTGTGAAATATTGATATCCCTATATCGAGGTTAAGGGTAAGCACAATTTAAATCAGAAAATTGTGAAGTCTTACGATCCAAGTTTAATTTAATTTGATAAAATTTATAAATCGGAATCAATTCGACATTTAATTATTTTCTGGAAAGACGCAGGAAATGCTTTGTTTTCCCAAATCACTTTCATTTGTCACTTTTTTCAAAGACAACTTTCTATCATTTCAGCAAAACGATTTTTAAGTTCTATTACCCTAATGTTATTTTAGGAAAAACTCTCAAACCTTCAAGGTAACTTCAGAAATTTTCACTAATTGAACTTTTTAGCTTAATTGCTGTGAAATTTCTTTTGTTTACTTTTGAGTATTAAGCCTTAAAGGGCTTTTGTTATATCGTGAAATGAACAATAAAAGTTTCACTTTTCAAATTTGTTCATTTATATAATTGAAATTCTGAAGTAAAATTCTGCTCAATTAAATTCAATTTTTAGTTCCATAAATTCGTTATATATAAACCCTGCGACAGGTTGAGTCGAGAACCTTGACATAAATAATGGTTATTGGTCACCATATCTTTCATGTAACTATATAAAAATATAATAATACTCTTATCTCTACGTTTTGAATGATTGATTTCCACGAAATATGACGGCAACCATTTTCGACATGATTTTCAGCTGACGTAAAAGGAGTTTCATGGGTTTCATAAAACTTCCGGGGTTTTTTTTATTGAAAACAAAAGTAACACACGGAAAAACAATTTCCCGAAGGTGTGATTATTAGTTTAGATTTACAAAGAATACCTGCAGAAATCTGATACAAAACACATTCCAATGAGTCACTTGGAACAATTCAATATAAATATTTCGTAGACATATTCATAAAAACCATGACGTCAAAAAAACTCACTTGTCATTGTAACAAGCTTAAAAGCTACAACTGGTTAAAAAAAACAGAGCAAAAACTTTTACTAAGAAAAACTCCCAGAGACTGGGTTTAACTCGTATTTCAGTAGTTATTAAACATCAAAATTACCTTGTTAAAGTTCCTTAACATTGAACATGTTTTACACTATTCTGTCTGCGAATTTTCGAGCTGTGAGACAATCCAATAGATACGCCAAAGATCCAAACAGAGGTAGCTCCAAGCAGCGGAAGTCTTTATTTTTGGCTTTTCCATGGAAATGTTACTGAAGAGCTGTCAGACGTTTTCATGGCAGAACTTTGGTATTTACTTGTAGTGTAAGCTACTCATGTTAATGGGATACCATCCTTCTTTAGGGTAGACTAAAGACTTATTAAGTAAAGATTTTCTAAGTAAATGTGCTCACATGTGCCACAGGATCAACCTGAATATCACATACTCTCATTCACTGTTCGAGGACTGTTACCCTGCAGCCAAATCCAACACAGGCATGCACATAATTAATGATACAACTTTTTCCTGATACTCAAGTACACCTAAACCTTGAGGTCTAAGTGCCTTGGTACAATCTATTATCAAAACATTCTCTCTTTCCATGACACAAAAAGTCACACACCGTCTCAAGATGTAACTCACTGAAAATGACATTTTCCAGGATAGACCATTATAAATCATCTGAAAATTAAATGACTCTCATTAAGTCTGCAAAAGCTCAACAGAAACCCATAACGTAAAACATGGAAAAAGTATTTCATTAAATTTAAAATTTTCGTGAAAATTGAAAAGTCAAAAACGTCAAGTTCATTTTGTTGCCAATTTCTTGAAATCGATAGTCATTTATTGTTGGAAAACCTTTTTCCCAAATTGACTGTCATTCTGTCAGTGTTTATTGCCGACAATTTGTCATTTACCTTTATTTTTTACATTTTGAAATGACAGTAGATTTAAAATTGATTAGACAAAGTTTCATTAAACTTGTCAATGAGTTGAGATATGACTTTGTGTGTTTTTGTTAATTTAAGTAATTTCTTCTAACCTTCACTGAACTTTGATGTTTGTTTTTTTGTGAACATAGAAAATTATGCTTCCTCAACTTTCTTCTTAAAACAAGTGAAAGTTATTTGTTTAAGCAAAAAAAATCAAAAGGTTAAAGAGAAATTACTGTAACAAGATTTTGTTATTAACAAGATTTCTGTTTCAGTTTTTCCATTAAAGGTTCTAAGTTATGCTCGCTAGATAAGAGCTGTACATGGTATGAATTCCAAAAATGTTGTTAACATATTTTACCATGTTATTTTGGTGATTTTCTAAAAGATAGACAAATCATCTAAAAGTATGTGTTTATTGATCCGATATCTAAACTTATCTCTTTTCGTGACTTTATCACTCACTCACAAGAAAACAAAATTTCTTCCCGAATAAAGAAATGAGTTTATTAACTTTTTATGAAGTAACTCATTGAGATATTATGAAAAAGCATGTTCAATATCTGCATGTGTTCACCAGATATTCTGTTGTTTTTGTTATTTTCGTCTCATTGTGGCAATTTTAACTTGTTAAAGTGTATACAGAAATGATGTCATATAGAACTGAGGAGGTCATTAGTATATTGTGAGACCTAGCACACATGGGTAGATTAAAGTATCTAATGGTGTGGTCTTCTTTTGTATTTTTAGTTTTTGATAAGAATCAAATGACACATGTGTGTTGTGGAATTAACAAGAGCGGATTAATCAGCATGTATTATTGTTAAAGTGAGTTTTGTAGGAGATATGTGACATGAAACATTCTCTGGAATTGTCAGGTTTGTCATATTGTCCACACAGTGAGTGTGATTAGTAGCATGAAGAGCACATACAGTTAATATGAGGTGACGGTGTTATTGTTTAGGGAATTAAAAGTGTTATTATGTATCTCATGTGGCTAGCAGGGAAATTAGTTCATTAAATAATATTCAAGTGTTGTCTGGATGAAATGATGAGGCATCCCTCAAAGTGCATGTTCAACAAATAAATTTTTTGTGTTTTTGAATGTGATATTGTTAATTGTTACTACATCAGCAGAATGGCCACTCAGTACTTCTTAAGGAGAACCAAATTTTTTGTAAGTTTCTTCTGATTTTAAACAACTAGACATGTTTGTTTGGTATGCATCTTTTCCACAACCACGCCCAAATTGAAGTGATTTCCTGCATGATATTACAAAAGTTTCAAGTGTTTTCAAGTATCATGTGGTTCATGGTTGTATGTTACTTTGTTAGTAACTTGATATAATAGTTTTAAGTTTTAAGAGATAGTTCAAATACCTCACAAATTCTCTCACGATTAAAATTCATATTTGATTGTAAGATAAGCATACTTAATTTGACATCAAAATATTTTCGGCTTACTTAATCTGAAAATTTCACAGAAAATATTTAAATATCTCGAATTATTGACACATCAAATATGATAAATACTTGTGAAAACTTTGAATACCTCAGTGATAAATCATTTCCTAATGTCATATGTGTAACCTCCCAGCTAGTTTGTGATGTTATGATGCATGATCACAGCTAATTCACCAAATTAACCACATTTATGAGAAACATAATCCCAATTTGGGTACCAGTATTAGCATAACGTTAAAGTTATTGACTTATGAATATCACCTAAATATGGTTTACTGCATTTTGAGCATAAATCAATTTTTGAGTCAGAAAATGTTCCGTGTTTTTCATGTGATATCAGTTTTAGATAGTACAAACTTCTAAAATACGATGAATTTGGGTCAAGTTTCTATATGCTTTTCCATTATCGCAAATAATCCACTTTATGGAAGACTAGAAATGACAAAGACTTACCTTCATTGTCCCATATAAACCTTGCCCTGTATCCACATTCGGTATTCGTGTGCATTTTCATGCTCTAATTAACTAAATCCGGAAACAGCAAATTGTAATAACACCACATTCAATCGATATCACTTTCCATTGCAAATGCTTCAAAATCGATAATGAAAGTTAATGATGATTTGATAATTTAGTTGTCGATATGTTCTAGTGTCAATAATCACCTTATGTTATATAACTGATGCATAGATTAGGTGGAGGGATATTAGTTAAACCACTTCAGAACGTTGACCGAATTTAGCATATTTCGTCACTTTAGTATTTAGAGCAAACATTAAATTTAATTTTAGTTGATTATTTTTAATTAACAATTTTTTTCTTCTTCTTTCAGGAAAATGTGAGTAAACCTCGACAGAACTGTGACTTAGGAAATCATGTGGATTTGATGTGGACCTTGTATTGTCCTGTATTTAAATGGAGCTTTCCCTTTCGCCAGGGGATAACTTTAATTTTGAAGAATTAATTTTTTTCTATAGCATAACAATGGAATTTCGCAAACCTCATAAGATAGCTTAACCTAGCTTAAGTATTACGTGGATTTTAATTTTTTAATAATGGAATATCTTCAAGATATAACAACAAAAATAATAATCCTGACCCAAAACCCAGTTGCTAAACTTTTCCTTTCAAACTTCAAACTTCAAACTTTCGGTTTTCGTTAATTTTATTTTGAAGATGTTGCTAAAGAAACTTGAACGGAAGTGTCAGTCTCCTGTCACAATGATTTAAAATCTTCAAGATTCAAACTGATTTCCACTCGAAGAGAACCTTAATTTTCAAGATTTAGAAACACTTTAAGAAAAGCTCAAGTTTTCATGGTCATGAACTGTAGTTCAAAATGTTTCAATTCTTCAAACTTAGTACACTTATAATTGAAATGAATCATCAGTGCTTGATAAGACAATTCACCAGATGGTAGCTGAAGCTAAGAAACCCAGGCATGGGATCAAAGACATGACCTGTCCTTCAAACCGACTTCAAAGACGATTGCAAACGAAAATCCATTATTGATCTATTGATGAGTGCATAATTGATGATATCGGCATGAGATAAGAGAAAACGATTTCGTAATAATTTTGTTTCAGTCTGAAGATTTGCCCGATTGTGTAGATTTTCGATTATCGAAAAGACGGTCCTGAGGAACTGTCTCCTCTTAGAAACGCTACTCTAAGAAATACGAAACCAGAAAAGCTGAGTTATGTAATTCCATTGGTAAATTTATGGCGAATTCAATAGATTCGGGTTGAATACGTAAATTATTGCAAATTTAATTTGATAGGAATCTGATTTATGGGCAATTTTATTAATTGACTTTTGTTTTACTTCGTTGTGGGTTTGGACATGTACCACAGAACACGTGCTACTACATAGATGAAAAATTCAAATCAATGATCTAGTATGGAATCGTCACAGATAGAAATTGTGTTTTGCAAGATATTGCACAATGATAGCAATTATTCTGCCAACCTACTCAAACCTTCACTGTGACATATGATCCTATGTCGTAATCATTGACATGACATCAATGTAAGATGCAATGTAAAGGTGCAGAGTTCACCTCCATAAGGTTTTGAGAAATGCAAATCATTTTAAAGTTCGATTGTATAGTCATATGTGCCAAATTCCACTAGATGACACTAACGCCTTGAACAGACGGTACAATTTGAACTGGTGGCGACAGACGACTCATTTTAATGTGAGGTATTGTCGTTCGTTACTATTTTGACAAGTAGTCAGTGAGATACTGTCATTACTATTGAAGAAAAACGAAGCAGAACGCTATAGAAATATGTATTGACAAAATATTCCCGGATTTCGACAAGAATTCCGTACAAATTCTAGTACGATTCTGGTACAATTTATGATTTTGTTACTTCTCCGTTTTCTAGAGGATGGCGCCAACATGATGCAAGGTCACTTTGAACTGATTCAATTTTGGGATCTTTGAACGGGTTCTCCCATACAAATTTGAACTTGTTACGTCATAATGACGTCATGAACCAGTTCAAACTTTCCTTTCTGTCAAAGGGATAAGTGTTGTGATTCTTGATTGTACAATTTTCATGATGTAATTGCTGATGTTGTAATGCAGTCCTTTCACAAAATTTTAATTACTGTCAGAGTCCACACATGTCGTGTCAAATATTTCCACCATCTGCTGGCCTCATAAACCTCTTTCTCAACTTGAGAACATAATAATTGCATCACATGATAAGTGAACCGGAAGTGTTAATTCGTAGCGGATGAAAGTATCCAAAGTAATTTGTCTGAAGACAAAAACTAAAACAAATTGTAATTGAAAGTAATTTGTGTCATGATTTTTTTACTCCGTGATCTCAAGATGACCTCTATTGTATAGTGTCTTGTAATTAATTTAAAGAACAGACAATCATCTTATGCAACTCGTTAATGCCATGACACCTAAGGTGACACTGCTTAATTGCATCGAACAATGCTAGATTTAAGAAGAAATTTTTTTGTCTTCTGGTGCAAATTATTGAGCACTCCCTCGTTAATTGGACGGTTGTCTTCTTCCGGCTTCAGTTACTTTTCAAACTAACAAATAATTTATTCACTTCAAATGGTCGATTGTGCAATAATTCAATAAAACAAATTGTTACAAAGAGGATTTGAAGTTTTTTGCGTGCGATAATGCAGTGATTGTATGCTTACAAAGATTTATTTGTATTTTATGAATTAGAAAAAAAAATGCTAACTTTCACTTTTACTTTAGTTTCAATTTGACTTTTTGTTATAAATAAAGAAAAATTTCAATTGAAAACAATTGCAACACAACGCCACTTTGGAGGCTTTTATTTCATTTAAAACGATGACTGTTCAAGAAAATTTTCTTATACTATCAAATCCATTGTTGTCTCTTCTATAATAATTTAAGTGGCCTAGTTTGAAATGTAGGGAAAAACAAGTTTTACCTGTAAGACAAAAAATAAGAGTATAGTAGCAATCACCATCAATTTCCAGTTGCTTGCCGCCAATCAGGGAAGATTCATGAGGATTTAATTAATTCGACATGAGTTACCTTAAAACAAACGAAAAATGCCTTAAAAAATCTAAGACATCTGATTGACACGTGAATGAGAATTAAAAATTAGGCTTCCAAAACCTTGAAATTGTCAGTCAAAGCTTTGAACAAGAAAATTCAGTGCGTGCCTGTTTGGTGATAGAACGTACAAATGAAAAAATTCGCTTTCAAAATGCCTGCGAAATTGCGTCTTGGTAAATGTGCTTTTTCCAATTTTGTACTGACGTTGATGCTTACCTGTCTTGGCAGCTTGATGAGTTTTACTTGTTTCATTGTTGTTACTCAGTGCAATAAAGCTCATGTTTTTTGCAGGTTTCAGTCAAAGTTTTCAGAATTACCTTGACGTTTTACGTGACAAAAATTTTATTAGGCGAATGTTTCTCGAGTTATACCATGTACCTCTTACGCCGAAAGTTCAAGGTTTACTCAATATCCTTGTCCTTCTATTTCTGAAGTAAAATCGTTGCATATTTCAATTCCAACAATTCACAAAGGATATATAATTTAATAAACATAATAAAATAATTTAATTTCAATTGAATCATAAATGAGCACGAGTAGATATGAATCCATTTTTAGAAAAGTATGAAAACACTCGAAGAAAATATTTTCTTAATAAAACTACGTGAATGAATTTAATCAAATTTGTTGTCAATCAACATTGAGGCAATTTGCTCATTGCAAATCTCATTTTAATCCGGGCTCGTGATCAGCTACTGTTTGTCCATTACTCGATTGACGGTGCTTTTAAGGAATTTTCTTGACGAACGCATAATTCCGGTTGATGGGAAGTGAATCACGCGAATAATTTCATTTACAAAAGTCTTTAAGACGGTGAAATGTCTTAAGAATTATCATTTGTTTGATCTTAAGTTATTAATTTTTGTTTTAGTAACAAAAAGTGATCGAGTTGTGCTTAGCTCGTGCTTCGTTATAACCCAAAGGAAGATTTAGTTGTTTGAATTGGTACAGATAGCTTCTTGAATACGAAAGCTGTTATAAAACGCAGTTTAAAAACAAATTAATACATTTTATCCGACGATCGCAGACATGCCTTGTAAGTGAACTGCTCCAAAGTGCGGCAGAGCTTCTTTGGGTTTTGCGGATTTGCAGGCATCCGAAGATCGTTTGAAGCATCAAGTCTCTATTGATCTGCCCACGGAATTACTTCATATAGAAGAACGTGTTCTGTGAAATGGTCATTGGTCTGGAAAATTATAGACACATGAACGTCGAAAAACTGTTATCATCCAAAATAGGAATAAACTATAAATAAGTATATACATAACAGATCCCCTGATCTGGCAGAAAATGGATCATATTGCATGCTACCAAGTGTTTTTGTTGGCGGTTTTTAAAATCGCTCCAAATATGTACAATTCTTATGAAACTGGTCATGTACAGAGGCCAATAGCCGACCAAAGGCGGAACCTCATCGAGAAGATCACTGAGTCAGATTGTCTGGTTATGCCGATCACACAAAAGATCATGTCTGGTTGCGTTGGACAAGTTGAGGTTTTTAGTCTGCAATGTTGAGACGTTTTAAATTGATACGAATTAGATATTGGAAGGAAATGGTTATACGGTTCGTTGCATCAATCGCACGAAGTGAACAACAATTACTGAGTGAAAAATTTTTAATTATAATTCAAATTCCACTTGCTAATTGCTATAAAATATCCATTTCAAAAGGAAAGTTTTTCAAATTTTTCATAAATTCTATTTAAAATTATACGCGACTAACTATACAGATTGAGTTATTATTACATGATGTAAAATTGGATTGTTATTTTAAACAATAAATTAAAACGTTTGCAACACTTCTCAAAAGGTTTTATATGAAATTTCTTCGGATCTGTTTATTAACCTCTTAGAAGTGGGTAGACGCAGCATGATATTATTATATTCACATCCTTCGAATGTTGAAGAAGTTAATGTCGATTTAGTTCAATAATCACGTGATTTTGAGCGCGGTTTCAACACTTAATAAGTAAATGCAGATTTTGTAAAATATTGGAACTCCTACTTCAATCGAAAGTGTTTAGCAACAGTCAACAATGAACACCTGAATATGAACAACATTACCATGAACATGTCAATTTTGGTATTGTAGGATAAATTGAATGTTATAAATAATTCAAAATTCAAACGTCTGCATGCATTTGTTTTGAATTATTATCACGTTAAATGATGCAATTGATTATGTTAAATTTACAAATTTTCTACAACTATTGGGTTCAACGGCCAAAATGTAATAATCGTATATGAAGTAACAGAAAATTTAATAACGAAAACCCGAATTTAAAGACGTTTATCTTTGAGCTTAAAAGGCAAGAACCATGAAACCTGTATAACTCATATCTGGTTAGAGCTTTTGAAAACACACCATTCAGAACATGATTTAATAAATATAACAACTTCGAGTGAATGAAGACATTCCATTTGAGAACGTAGATCAATGGATCACGAAGTGAATAGTTGCCAAAACAGGAACATTATGGTTTTGGGTTATTAATATTTGTATTGGTTATACCTAACGGATCAGAGAAACACCCACATTCATGATCACTTAAAATGAGGAGCTGTTACAATGAGCCAGCCGTATTAGAATGTATTATAAATGAACAGGAGTTGTAACCTAGGAGCTATCTTTGGGATCAAATCCACGGGTTCTCCATGAACTTGGTTTGCTTTGATGCAATCTTCTTTGAATATAAATTACAAACCTGGTAGAAGCTTCTTAGGATGCACAAAATGAAAAACGATGACTTTGTACAAAGTTCTTTGTTACGATTTGTCGTTAAAATCACTTAACTGGAAGGAGGCAATTGACTGGCTATGCAAATTAAATTCAAGAAAAGGTTAATTATATACAGTCTGAAAATGTCACCGGAACGCTGAAATCTTTGATGAAACAAGACCTCATGAGCTTTGTTAAACTTTTAAATTTATAGGCTTTACGGTTCTGCGATCAATGAAATTGTTTTCTTCCTGTAATCAGTTTTGCAATTAGGTACAAAGCCTTGGAAGGTGAAGCTTGTTTTCAATTCACCGTCACACTGGATGCGAGCGTTTATTTTCACCTGACATCAATATGGCGAAATATTCAAGCCAAGCCATATCAAAATCATGTACCAGGCTTCTTCATTGTTTGATGCACACGACCTTTTAACTGGAGATTACTGCTTACCCTTACTGATCTTGCAAGTCCTTGATACGAGGAAATACAGAAGAGGTTCATTAGATATTTACTGTGAGTTGAAACTATCTCTAATCTCTAACGCCTCATAAACTGATGGTTATAAAATATAAAATAATTGAATGTTTCGTTAGTTTCCAATCACGATTGCAGGTGAATTTTTATATCCAATGATTTCTTAAGATAAACCCATAAAAACGTATAAGAAATCGTTCATTAGATAACATTCCAACTTTCTAACACATGATTTGGAGGCTGTAATTCACGGAGCGTGAAATAAAGCAGTTTAACTCATATAACATGATTGCGAATAACACAACACCTGTTAGGTGGATTAAGGTAGTTCAACTCCATGAAATTATTTGATCAAATTAAAACAATATCCACATGAGAATTATCAGCATTTGCTGGGACTTTTCTCTTCTTAAGAACTTTGCTCTGATTAATATTAACATCTTATGAGATAAAACGCTAATTTATTCCCCGTAATTTGCGGTTTTAGTCGATTTGAAACTTTAATTGAGTGAAGTTGTAGACTTTGAATGTATGTATATCGCTTCGTGATAAACTTGGTAATTAGATGTCTTAATGTTCTACAAAAACCATTTAAAAAAGATACAATTTTTGGAAAGTTTCGCATTTGGGAAAATCTTCAAATTGTGTTTTTTCGTTTAATTTGCGGTTTTCCTAAACATCTTCTTAAAATAGGCTATTGTGGTGTTTTCATGGTTTAAAGAACTCTAAATACATTTAACGTAATGGACGTCATTTAGAAAATTTTGTTTAGATTTTTGTCGGTCGATAACTTATTTATGGACCATCCAAGATAGCAGCAATTAAATTTTGATTATCTAATTTTTCAACTTTGAGAATAATTTAAATAACACTTCAAATAAACTTACCGATACCAGGTGAACTTGTTTACAAATGTCTAGCTAACAACTAAATCCACATCGAACCAGACAAGTCAAGGTTCTCGAAACAGGGATCGTACCTACCCTTACAACCCACAAGATACCCACTCAATATCCTTTATCAGCAAAATTCCATTATGCTTATCACATTCCTGGAATTCATTCGGTGTCTAGAGTCAAATGCCAAGGTTAAATTAAAATTCTCTTTATCCACGTGCTTATCTAAAATGTTTCACCTCATCGAAAGTGGCTTAAAGCCCTTTTCATTAGTCCCAAGTTATTAAAAATGCCAAAGATATTAAAACACAAAAAAGGTGCAGATGAAACCTTTCATATTAATTATATTTTGGTTTTTCATTTTATTAGTTTCAAGCTCAAACTCAAATTACGAGCTTTTCGTCTGTTAGTGATGCAATTAATTAAATGAAAAGCTGAAATTTTAAGGGTCAGGTTTTGTATTACCTTTAATTGGCTAAAGGTTAATGTCTTTAGCATGACTTTTGCGTATGAACCTTCATATTGCTGTTGGACTTATTTTGTATAACTTTCTATCGAATGTGACAGGTTCAGGTTATTGAAGTTATTTTGCAAATTTAATGCAAAAATCCGATTTTCTGTAGGCTTAAGGAGCACCACATTGTTCACACATCCCTCCCATTTGACACGCAATCAAACAAATAAGTAAATTTTTATTTTCCTGATTTAGGGCTGGTTTTGTGCGATTACACGTGTAGCTTCGAAGTAATTAATTATTTTCCTTGGTTCTCACATAGCTTATATAAATCCGCAAATCCTGTTTGCATGTTAATACAGTAGAGGTAAAGTTATGTAGGAAATAAAAGTGTTTCTCGTGATTTCTGGACATTTAATACGATTCAATATTACGAGGAATTCTTCAATATGTGATACATGAGAAAGATTACCCAATTTTGATACTAACCATGAACATTCAATCAATCAATTTATCATATCCAATTTGCAGAATTAATGTTTACTTTATTTTTCAAACTCAAAAAACAAAATCAGTATCAACATTGTAACTAGAATGTTCTTATAACATGAAATCATGTTAATGTATGTAAATCCCAGTAGTATCTTATCTTCTCCCATTTTTATCTTATCGTCATCTAAAATTCCAGAAGCGCAACAATACCTCCTCAAAGCTAATGATTTAGTGGAACATATTTTGTGGAGTTTTACAAGATTACCGATATATTTCACACTAATTATAAAATCTCTAAAGCCATGCCTTGGTCGTTATTTAAAATTTATATTGGTTTTATATTCTATTCGAAAGACTATGGTTAGCCACGTGAAGAAAACACGTTACAACGTCTTGTCCTTGAGTCATCAAAATGAAGAAAATTTATCACGATCGAAGTGAAGAAGTGATGAAGAAAATTTCGTTGATTTTCTGATTTTCTGATTTTTCGTCTAGTTTTGTTAGCTTTTGTTTTTTCAAGTTCTTGTGTTGTGCACGAGTTTATATCAATTATAGAAAACAGAAGAGAAATGTTCTCATTACATGTTCTATGTACCGAAAAAGTACAGTTTATTACGGTAAACTGTCGGCATTTTATTCTTTATTAGCTACACTGGATGTATCTTAGAAACAAAACAAGAAAAAATGTTTTAAGAAACATTAACAACAGTCTAATGATGAAGAAACGTGTTGTAATCAAAACTAACCATTCTCAAAGATTAAGCAAGTTTTATTCAAAAAACTACAGCTTTATTTCCACGAGTTTCAAGCTATTGAACTGGATCTGGTTGATTTTCAGTTTTCAAACTAAATCAAACTCAAATCTAAGATATTCGATTGCAAAAGGTCATGTGGGCGGACGTCTTAGATTAAGAAACATTTCTTGTAATGGAATCGAAGAACGATAACAACTAGATCATGATTCCGTATTTGAGAAGGGATTAAATACGGTTTAATTGAAATGTAGCGAAATATTTAATTTTCATGTTTTTAAAACAAGATATTCCTTATAATGACAGGTTTCTTGTTCTATGAATCTTGTTTAATTTGTTCTTAAGAAACTAATTTCAAGAATTTCAGTTTTAGTGTTGGTAGATGTTGCGAATTTTTATTTCTTTGTTTCAAGATTTTGTTCAGATATAAATTTCAGAATTAACTTCAAGTTTATATACCATTGTTAATTTTATTTTCTCAAAACAGAAACTAGTAAGATATTTGTTAGCACTTCATCATATAGTTTTAATTACTCCAATTTGTAAAATTTGGATTAATCAACACAATATTTTCAGGATAAATTCTATTGAATTTCATAACCTTTCATAGTTGCCATTAGCATCTGTGATTCTGTTACAAGGAGCGCAGTTCATTTGCCTGTTAATTTAAGCTGTATCAGATTGAATAACTTTGTTTATTTATATTTCTCTAAACTAAGTTCGAAATTGCTTTAACGCCGGAAAAGTTTTGTTTAGAAATTTTTTAAAAAGAAATTTCTAAATTTCACCGCTTAAGGTAAACTCTTGAATTGAGAAGAAACAATTCTGAAAACAAAAATTTTTTAAATTCTGCCTAAAAGCCAAAAATGTTATTTAATTTGTTTTTCTTTTTATACTTATAAATGTTTTAAAGTTTGTATACGTCTTATGTTCTAAATTTGTATTTTCGAAGGAATGTGTTTCGTCTCAAGTATACTGTAAAGTTTTGTTAGTTCGAGATCCAAATTTCTTTGATTCAAACATGTATAACATTCAAAGAACTTTGTCTGATTTTAGAGTTCATAAACGTTTTTCTGATTTTACTACAATTTGATTGATACTTGAGACAACTCTGTGTCTTTAACTCTTCTGGATTCATAAGAAAGCAACTAATTTTATTTCACTAAACATGATTTTCAAGGTTTATGGTATTGAAAGTATTTGATATTGATATTGAAAGCTGAATTTCCTCACGCTAACCCACTATACAGAACAAAGTACTTCAAATACTTGTCTACTCACCACTAGATGACTCTGTAACTTGTGGCGAACCCACTTTGTTTCTCACATTATCATTTTCATTTACAATGTCTGAAGGAGATAGCACTCAGTAGTTACTCGGATATAAACGTCTCTAACCCATTAACACAAGTTCAGCAACTTTGGAGTTGTTATTATCACAGAGTAATTATAGAATAGCTACATTTCATAATAAATAGAGTAGTTTCGGGTATTATGGCACACCATAAGCCTTTTTTGCTATAAAAATCGAAGTGTTTGACATCAACCAGTCTTGTTTAGTTATTCCTGTTGTAGAATTCATAAGGAATCAATAACTAAAAGCTTAAGACACTTAAACTTCAAAGAGTGAGAAAAACTACATATTTTCCCAAAATTGAACAATCATCAAAATCTAAACATGGTCGGGTATTATGGCCTAGAGCCATATAAGCCGTATATGATGTGAGCCATATTACCCGCCTAGGGTATAAAATCAATTACACTTCTTTTTACGGAAAAAATTTCACTGAAGAAGGTATCAGCTTCCACTCCTGAGCATTTTTCTTGAGCTCATAATTTTTCATAGCTCATAATAGAGGCACTGAATAGCCCTGTATCAGGTGTGCCATATTGGCCGAAGGAACTTTTTTGAAAAACAAGGTCTGATATAAGACCCAGTTAACAAAATGTTTAAAAAAACTTTACCAACACTGTAGATTATATATTATCCTACTAAACTATGCAGAAACAATATAAAAACACTCATAATTTGAGATGCTGGAATGGTTCAAACTTGACAAAAAATAACATCGAAATATGCAGTTTGAGATCTTTGGCTACACAGCACACGGGGGGGCTTAGAAGTGCAGTGGAGATTAACTGAAGGGATGAGGGGCAGTGTTGCTTGGCCGTGGCAGGTACATTTACCGTGAGTGTTGGTTAGTTTCAGAGAAACAGTACTAGGCCATATTGGCCGACTAGGCCATAATACCCGAAACTACTCTAATAGTGGTTGACTTGATAATAATATTTTGTAATTTCAATATGTAAACCGAATCCATTCAAAATCCGAAAACCCGGTCGTGACCACAGAAATTAATTTTCAACGCAAAAATATGACCGCGCTGTGGCAGTCATATAAAAGTCAATTGGATTTTTTCACCATCATTGACGTAAAACATAAATTTTGTATGACTCAAAACGAAAACACAAAACATGTTAAACACGTCATTTTGGTGTCACTTTGGTTAAGGCTGAAATATGTTGAATTTAAATAATCAAACTTATCAGTACAAAGTTTTATTGACATTTTTAACGTGGAAAACTTGAAGGGTTATCAATCAAAAGTCCTGAAACTGTTGATTCAAAATTTGATAACTTTCTAATTTTTATCGAACACGGTTTTATCGTGTAAGTTCTGTTTTTAAGCGCACCCAAAAACAGTTTGGTTTGAATTTTAGCGAAACATGCTTATTAATGAGTGAACCAAAATTTTTTGATAATTACACAACTAAAAACAATTTAAATGAGACAAGCAATAATTATATATCCAGAGCACGTACTATTTGCGAGCGTGTGGAGCTTGAACTTTAAACATTGCACCTGCTGAGCTGTAAGCCTTAAGGTTTTAGGTCAACATGCTGATGGCACAACAAACCAACTTGAAGACTTGTCTTTTGTTGGTTGCTTGCTTTGCAGATGTTTGCCAAATGAAGGTGTGTATGCAAAATGGTAGCTTCTATCTTGGATCATATATAACCTGACAAAGCACTTAAAATTCATTTAGTTACACGAAGTATCATCTCTCTTTCTCGGGTTTTTTCCAACTCTCGGAAATTGTTAGCTCAAACGAATTGTCTTGCACTAGACATCGGGTTAAAGGTAGCTGTGGCCCTCTTTCTATGTTGTACACGTCTTTGCTTACTTTATGACTTGATGAATTTATCCTAACGTGTGACAATGAACGCATTTTAAAACCATTCCCAAGCGAATACTCTAGGAAATAGATTAAGGTTCATCTCACGACAGCGTCAAGTTTTACAAGGATGAAAAATGAGTTATGATCGAAGTGTAACCAGATAATGAAAATGTATAACATTTTTGGATATCCAGTTCTCTTTCAAAGCGTGACTCAACTCAAGATCAATACATTGTCCTCTCAGAGTCAACGATTCCAATTGTTGCTAAATTAATTGAAAACAATCAGATTCAATTAATTAATGAAGACATTCAAGAAACGCCAAAAGGTTTGATAATTTGATTCGTGCCACAGACCAGACATTCTCGTTAATTCGTGTAATGGAAGTATTACTTAATTCAAATTGTTTTCATTAGCATATACATGCCGATGCAATAGCATAATTGTCACATAATTGAACTTTCTTGAGCATGAAGCATTTGTTGTTTGTTGTATGAATAAATTTACGATGCTGATGAAACAGACACATGTTGCAATGCAATCACATGGTAATCCAGCAATTAAAGCTTGAGATTTAATTGTTACAAAATTTAAATTTCTGTCAATTACATTCACGATGCTTTTGATGTTGCACTTAAATTTAAACGACGAATTTCATGAGGAACAAATTTCAGTCAAACAAAAATTATATATTTATGTTGTTTCTTTTGTATGACGAGTAACATATGACAAAATCCATGTGGTTTTCTGATGGTCAAAACAAAATTCAAGATGTCCTATTACTTTTGAAACGAATGGTTTTTGGTGCAATGGTCCTAATATCTGTATCACTTCATGCTTGAAATAATCAAAGAATCAAGCATATATCAGTATTTTAATACAACATTATGTAACACTTGAATATTTTGAGAAAAATTTTGTCTTAACATGATTCTCATAATAGCTTTATGTGTTGTTGGGTTATTTATAAAACACCAATAACCGCAATACTTCAAATTGACAATTATGTGAGTTAAGAAAAGAAACTTTCATGAGATATTATTAATAGAAACCGCGTTTGACGTCATAAGTATGAGATTTAAATTATTTGTTGAGTGTATTTTCGTGTGTCGCATATTTGATGCTTATGAAATAAACGTAACGTAATAATTCTGGTGTTATTCAATTTTTATCAATGAATGTTTTCGGAAAATACAAATCTCTTTAAAGAATAATTTCTGCATTTTAAGGGCTAGAATACATTGACCCTTTATTACTAAAATATCGTAAAAATTACGACTGCAAAGTGACGATTCCTAAATTACTTCCATCAGTGTTTCACGTGCAGTCATTGTGATCGTGCGTCCTTTGTGCATTGACTTACAGAGCCAATAGAGAAATGACACCAAACTTGCATAAAATGCACAAGAGCCAAGTGTAGAGCGCATAACATAAACCTGTTTTCCAACTGTGTAGAATAACAAAATATACACTATTTTCACTAAAACGTGATCTCTTAAGCCCAAAGAATGTATATGTATATGTACTTCTAAATAATTTTTTACGAATGTTTAGTAACAACGTCACTCTCGGGATAGTTTAGTTATCTAGGGTTAAACGTGGGAAGGTAAACCATTATTTTGCTTCTTTAATTCTCTCATATTATTGCAAATATTGTTTAAAGTTTGTGCTTTATGGTATCACTTGTGAAGAATTCCAAAATTGAGAAAAGTTTTCAGTAAGTAAACAGTTTTACTACTCTTTGAATAACCAATTTTAACAAAAAGTTTCATGACCTCCGACCTCGTAACTCATGCTATGAAAATTGTGTCATTGCTGGAACAAACATTAGCCACATAAAAGTGAATAGTTTTTCAGTAGAAGATTGCAATCAACTTGTGTGGAAAAGTGACCTGAAATTGTTGGAATTCTTGTCTAAAGTAAAGTAAAGCACAGAAACAAAAGTTTAAAAACCCTAAATAATAAAGGACAATTGTCCGGTTCCAAACCCCAGAGAGGCATCAACGCTATTTGCTGAATTTTAAAAATGTGGGTTTGAAAACCCAAACGACTTATCCAGTTGATTTAGCTGGGTGGCCTACTCCAAATTCATTGTATCTAATTAACCGAGTGGAATTGATCAAACAATATCATGAACTTTGTATAAGATATTGTTTATAAAAAGTATAACAAGTTTGCGTGCAAAGTTTATTTGTTATATATTTTGCATGATAATATTTTTGCATGACACGGAAAGTATGGAGTTTCATAAAAGTCGATTTGCATAAAAAGTTTATCTAAGTTATGTGTTTAGATTAAACTTCTTTACTTGCCACAAACTTGAAGCTATAACTGTGAAGGAGCTCTTTTTATAACGTCGGGCGTAAAAGATTTTTATGAGACATTCTAGGGTTGTAGATAATTTCGTGATATTGGTTGCACGGTACTGGATATCGATTTGGGATACAATTCATTTATGCGCAGTGACGATATTTGCTTGATTTATTACAAATTTCAGGGATTTACTTTTATATTTACTTATTTATTGAATAAGTCAAGGTAAAAGGACTTCTCCCTTAACCTTTAACTTGATGTTGGAATGGCAAATTATCACTCTCTGCATTCAGTTCTTTATATGGTGAAACTGAAATTTCGAAACAAAAATAGTTTTAAATCACAGAATCAAGAAAATGAAATTTTTAAAAGTAGAGCATAGCAAATTGCGCTTAAAAACAATAGATAGAAGAATGTGGCATTTTCACGGTGTCTTAATAAAAACTTCGAAAGCAGAGCATAACTTATTCTATGCAATTAAATGAAAAGCACGCGATATACCTTTGACCCAAAGTCACACGCATGAAACAAATTTATCAAATTTAAATTTTTTGTTTTCACTTCAACTCCAATTAAACTTTAATTTGAAGTTTCTATAAAACCGGATGTGTTGAGCACAGAAAGTGCGGAAGCCTTTACATTTACATTTATCAAAACACGAGACAACCAGACTAAAGAAGCACCTCGACGCGCAAAACTTTTACATAATTTTCTCCAGACAAAAGTGAACTAAACCAATCAACTATATAAGCTATACAACCTCATGTTTTCTGTTTTATTTATGCAAACATAACTGGGTCTCATCATTCGCTCCTTTTGCGGTTTTCAATTGGATTGTTTGTCCACGAGTAAAAGTTGTCGCTCAAGAAAAGCGTAACTTTAAGTACGCCTTGACCTTCACGTACTTAGCGATTATCAAGCGTAAATGTTCCATATTTGTTGTGTTTAAGAGAATGAATAATACTTTTTTGTATAAAACACACTTTGTGCACTTTCATAAGACCCAGTTTTGTCATGTTGCATTGGAATTGCATTAAAGTGTTACTTGTGGAACGTCCAGATCAAGTGGATAAATAAAAACCGCTCAGACGTGTGTTCATCGTAATCATTGATTTGTTGAAAAAATATACAATTTTATGCAATTTTATATCTTTTTGAATTATACAATCAACAATTCATTGTTGCTGCACTTTTAAATCCACTGACTTGATGTTTATGTGGGGCAAGACATTCTGCATAATATAACAGTTCGAAACTGTTTTTCTCTGACCGACTAATCTAACGTCATATTAACCTATTTGTGCATTTGTTTTAGCACATCAACATCGAACATTCAACATGTGAGTGACAATTTGCTAGTTCGGTTTCAACAGACAGTAATTGCTGGCAACAATCCACAACATATCACTTTGGAAAAAGCAAATATTTCATATCCACATTTCTGTTAAATAACTTAATTGAGTTTAAGAGATAACTCATCTAATGTAAAAGATTTATAAGATAATCTGTTAAGGATAATACGTGATCCAACATAAATCACGTCTTGTAAACATTGTGACACATATTATACAATGCGTAAAAACATTTAACAAGTACTCAAAATGTTTCTTTGATGTTGCAAAACATATACCAATTATCAAGTGATACTTTCTGCGATGAAAAACTCATAGAAATTTCTAAAAAATGAAATATTTCCATAATTGGATACTGTGTGGCAAAGTTCATGTCAAGTTTCAACTCATATTATTATCCTTATATAGATAAAACATGAAACTGATTTTACTAAACAAATAGATAACACATTATCGAATGTTGTTAATAATAAATTTTAATTAATTTCATGAAAATGTTTAAATTACCTGAGGTTTGACCTACAACAAACAGTGAGTGAATTACAAACTCCAATTTTGGAAATAGGGAAACTTTAACATGTGCGTTGTGTTGGATGTTAAATAGTATAAGTACAAAAGTGCTTCATCATTTCACTAACAATCCAAAAGTGAAATTTATTTTGAAACATTTTCAACTGCATTTTTGGCAAAGTGCAAATGAACAGAGAAAGTTTGGTACTTTGACAATTCTATATTTGATTGCTTTGGAAAAATGTTCGTTTGTCGCGTTTGTGCATTCATTAGACATGAGTTGGATGACATGCAAATTAATGGTTTTGTTATATGTTCAATTTCCTGAAAGACAATTAGCAGTTATGGCGACTGTAACATTTGTCAGTGTTAAAACTCATGTGATAGAGGATAGTTATAGAAATTCGATATTTAAAAGTAACATACTAAAGTCTTATGTCATATGATACTCTGTAAAAGGTTCAATGAGCTTTGTCAGGCTATTAATCTAACACACTGAACGTTATCATTTCATTTGCATGTCGGCTCGTTTCAGTATTATCCATCGAAGCGAATTAAATTTTAATTGAAAATGATAGAAATGGAAATTATTTGATTTTCCACCTCTCAATCGGTCAATGCCTTCTGTTTTCCACATGAAACTACTTCTTGAATGCGTTCCCCATAGAGAAAACACCAACTGTAGAACATAACAATGTCAAGAGAACATTAGCCTATATTTAACGTTAGAGGTTATTGTAATAAATTATTTAAATGGAGTGTGAAATCTTGGTTAATGATTTTACCAATTACATGAAAGAATTTTTTTTATTTGTTTTGGAACAATTTTAACAGATGCTGTTGCTTCCAAATGATGGTGACATTTTGGTGTGGTTGGCGGTTGATTTATGCTAGTGGAATTAATTTTAATTATGAATAGCCATTCATGTCTTTTACATGAAAGTTATTGTTAAACAAGTGGCCTGTTTTGGTAGTTTGTACATAACACGAATGGCAACTAAATCAATAACTGAAAATTAACATTGAGTTATCAATTGTGTTTTTGATTGAATGAGTTCAATAGTGAGTTACAACTAAACTATCTTCCTGGTTTCAATGACATTACAAAATGTTTGTAACTCGTCCAACATGTTTTTAAAAAAATTATTTGTGACATTTTGATATGTAAAATTTATTATTCCCTTGACCATGAATAGATTCAACGTCACTGAAAATATTTTGAAATCATTATTAACATATAATAACCAAAACTGATTTAACATCATCATAAACCCTTTCCGGTATGTCGATTTTTCAAAGTCATTATGATGATTGAGTTCAAAGTAATATGGAATTTGTCCTTGAATCCACGAGTACAGGTGCTTAATCATAATTCCAATGCAAAATTTCCAAGTGATTTTACTAATTAAATTTCTATTTTCAAAGTTCAAATAATGTTTTTGTTACTTCATTTTTAATTTAATGAGAAATCAAATAGTTTTGGGAGTAACTTGATTTCCAAGATTATATTTTTCGATTCAATGTATACTATTAATTTTTATTCTCTTAAAATAATTGTCTAATTGAAAAAATGTTTTTGAACTTAAAGCGTATGTCACTTGGAGGTTGAATCCGATTTCATGTTCATTAAGCGTAATGAGTATGAAACTGTGATTTTCAACCAATTATATAAATTTTTTTCTTAAATTCAAACTCTTTTCAAATTTAACACCAATTTCGTGAAAATAATTTCCAAACAAAGTCAAGAAATTAGTTTAAATGCTTAAGCAAATAAACCAAAAATTCGGTATGTTTTGTGTGTACATTATTCGCAGTTCTTCAAAATTAGAGTTGAATTGCTTTTTATTTCCGCCAAATTATCTTGTATTGAATAACAAAATCTAAAAACAGACAAAAAGTCAGCAGTGGTTAAGCGCTACACCTCTAAAACGGTTTGATGTGGAGTTTAAGTTAAAGAAACTAGCATTTGTCAATTGTTCTGTCATTCTTTTACTGAAAATGAACGTAACCAAAGCTTTATTAAATAATGATATTACAATTTTGTCATTAAAATGAATATCCTGTAGAATCAAGAATCCTCTTAAAGCACCCACATTAAAACACAAACAGAAATTTTCAAATTAGAGTCCTGCTTTTTGAGTAATCCTCATTGAAGGAAATGTATCTTTGATTGAACCATCTTAATTTTATGTCAACAAAATTTGGAACAAATTCTTATGAAAGTCTTACAAAACAACGAGAACAAACCATATTTCGCAGCACGCTTACTTGGTAACAATATTGTCGTTTGTTTGAGTAATCAAATTACCTTGTTCACAACAGAAAACGGTTTTATATTTGCATTTATTTCGTGTATTTACAGAAAAGCTATTGAACAGAACGAATAGGATTTACATTCGTTGGAAAGTATAGAATGCAAACAAAATCATAGAGGAAAATATTGATTTATGTGAATACCAGGAAATAGAGTTGGAAAACAAAACAGAAATGTTCAAAATACAAAACCGTTCAATTTGAAGTTCTTGCTCCTTTTGAAGTTATTTCTTGATCGTGAAAGATTTCAATACATAATATGTATGTTGGTTTGGAAAATCATTCTTTCGGCAAGTTGCTCTTCGGCGTATTACAACGTAGAACAATCTACAATTTTGCATTTGCATGTTCCAAAATAAAAGAGAAATAGCAAATTCTCATTTCCGCTTAACATTTCAGTAAGAAGTCAAGGTGGATGAACTGAAAATGAAATAAAAATTAAAACAAACCAAAACCATTCTTTGAAATCAAATATTTAATGCTTTTTACCAAACAATTTCAACATAAATCGCTTTCTATGTGCACTATTTTTCATGTTCAACTGCTATAGAAATAGTTTTCCTTAACCTTTCAAACATGCGAGGGGATTTCTTTCATACAAAATGTTCTGTAGTGTATATAGTTTACATTATGCTTTTATTTTTGCTGTAAAACAAGATATCAACTTACTAACCGTTTATTTGGGAACTACAGTTTGTTAAGTAAGATCGTATACAGTGAAATCTATGCTTATTTTATTTTACATATATATACATTGGACATGCTGCGAGGTATTGCGCAATTATACTATATTAGCAATTACTCCAATCACCATTAGCTGCGAGGCATAATCTCCACTAAATTTTCGGCATATTCGTCGGAAAGCGTCCTCAAAATGCAACGAACGATTCCTTCATACTCATTCAGAAAAATTAAGGTTGAGAATACAAACCACCTACAAATTAAGCTGTACACGATTTTACTTAACAGACTGCACAAGCACAACCACAGTTTTCTTTTGCCTGGTTAACGTCAGAAACAATAAAAGACTTCTGTCTGTCACTCTTTGAGCGAATCCATTTCGGAAATCATTCTTCTGTCTTTAAAATTTCTTCCCATATTAAGTCTGTGACCATCTTTAAGACATCAAATTATTTAAACTATACATTCATGTAAGTACCCACACTTTTCTAATGTCACGTATCGCCTACGATCGTCTTCAGTTCTTTAAACGTTTGTATTTTGCAATTCCCAAATTAGGATTTACATAGTTTCTCGAATTGCAGAAAAGAAATTTCATTTTTCTTGTGTTGGCTGAAGAGGTTCATAATGAAGAACAGAAATGGTTAGTATGAGGGTGTTTTCCAGCCAACTGAGAAATTAACGTTAAAATGTCAACCGTAAATAAAAAATTAGTCACTTCTTAATTAATCGCTCAAATAAAGTTTAGTTCATGTTAAAAGTGATTAATTGAATACTTCATTGTCTATGACTTCACCTACGATAAAAGGTGTGTAGATAAGTCATCTTTAAAGATTTTCAAGGAAAATATAGTTTAAAACTCACGGACATACTAAACCAATTAAGAATAAAATTATTTTGGTTCTTCTTTAAGAGAAGCTATTAAGATAAGGAGTGGCATTTAATCAATTAAACTGTCTTTTCTGAAAACTTTAATCCAACTTGAGATTTTATATATAAAGCCAATAGTACAATGTATATTTATTTTACTTACAGAGTGAACTTTGCACGCTTGGGGCAAGACCCGGAATGGAGTGTATGCCATTAAGAGCACCACCTGGTCCTTATCATCATTATCACGTATCTACAGATCAAACAAAATCCCTTCAAGAGTTGCAGAATGAGGTCGGTGCCTTGTTGGAATTTCGTGATTTGGTTATTGAAACATTCCCTGATCTTAAACACAAAATGGCATCGATGTCACAAACAAATACACTCACAGGGATGGCATCATCGTCGTCTTTGGCTTCCAGGTAATTTTTATTAAAGTAACGTTAAGATATGTACTGTTTTCCAAATTGAATTGAATCAATTAATTTTCTGCATCATTTAATGTTGATCAGTGAAAGGCATAACAAACCTTAGCTAAACAAGTTTATTTAAGTGATGAAAAGATAAACTTATAATCTTCATAATACATTCATGAGGTCAATGTCATGATATTGAATATTAATATTCATTGTAATGGAATTAACAAAAATATAATTTTGATATCATTTATAAAACTCTTTAAGAAAATTTTAATGAATGCATTCACGACTTTTATTAAATGAAAATCTCATCATGCACAACATTGAAAGTTTCTTATTCAACCTTTAATTTAATTTCTTTGTTTACTTGAACAATATTTTCTTTTTTCCATCAGGTGGAAAATAAATATGGGAACGAAGAGTAAAATTGTGGTCTATTAACACTTAACTGAAGATTATTGTTGTATGCTTAGATGCTAAATAGAAATTGTTTGTCTAGAAAGTCGAATCTTTGTGGATTTCAAATGATTTTCACACTCTCAGCATTTGGTGTATTGTTTCATTATTCATTAAAATCCGTAAATACTTCAAAGCAAATAAGATGTTGTCATTCAAATAACAATTATCTCTAAGATTTTCTGTACATCAGATATTAATATGACGTATCTTGTACATGAAGATGAATTTCTATGTTTCCTTCACATCAATCATGGAATGTAATGTTGATTTGAAAAGCTGAGATTGTCTCCGAAATGAAATGCAAATATTCTTCTGCCAAATGTTGCTTGGTATTGATGATATCAAATGTTATATGTAAAATAACATGAGTCGACAGATGTTGAAACATTCATTCTGCAAAAAGCTCAAACAAAACATCTTTGCATACCTCAAAATTATTAGTAAATTCCACAACACCCCGAAAACTATTTCTATCAGACGAAACGACACAAGATTATATAATCGTTTACGTTAATTATAAACTTTCGTTTTCTTACAGACGCGAATGGGAACCTGGGATACGTGTTAAAAGAAAATTAGCACAAAAAGAAAATACTGATATGTCATCCTCATCTTTAATACGGAGTAGAAGTAACTCACATAGTGGTAAGAAGGAACCAAAGAGTGGTGAAGGAAATGGTAGTGTTGTTCAGGATTCAGGGTTTTCAACGGAGACCAGTTCGTCGAAGGAAGCGCATAGTGCTTCTTCGACAACAGGTGCTATGCAGGTAATATATTTAAACTAAACCATACAACATAATCATGAATTTTATTCAAAACATATTTTTCTTTTAGGGAAATGCTGCATCGAATCGTTTAACAATCGATGCTGATGATGAATTGTTAAATTTATTGGATGTGATTCACAGAAAAAGCAATCGACTTCGTGAAGAAGTTGAACAATTGCAAAATATAGAAAGAGATAAATTTAGGAAAAATGTTACTCATAGCAATTCAAGCGATAATAGTTGTTTACATAAAACGTTTCAAGATCATGTTGATAGGTTAACTAAAGAAGATATTCAAGTATTAAGAAAGGAACGTGATAGGTTGCTTGATAAATTAGCTGAAATGGAAGCGGAAACACTAGCTGGTCGAATAAAAGCAACAAAAATGCAAGATCAAGTAGAAGAATTATGCACTGTTAAAAAAGAATTGGAAGACCAATTAAAAGTTGCATTAAGTCAAAAACTTGAACTAAACTCAAGACTGCATGAACTTCATACAAAGTATGGCGTCAGAAATTCTTCAAGGTAACAAACGAAACAATTCTAGGAACAAAGAAGGATTTTAAAACTTTTTATTTAATTATTTTTAGTTCCTCTGAGTCAACAACATCACGATTTTCTGTTGCAACAACAATACCAGTCGTTTCTGGAAATGCAATTACACCTACTCAACATTTTTCACAGCAACAGTTCATACAAGGTGCCTCCGGAAATCAATTAACAAATAATAGTCATTTTCCTGTTCTATCATCATCATCATCATCAACAATAACAGCCACATCAACATCGGCCACTGCATCAAATACAACATATTCACCTGTTATCGGTCAGAATCGTGATTTAGATAATAGTAAAAATATTTACACATTCCCTGGTGATAATACGAAACAAATTAAGAATAATATAAATAATTTGGGTCGTCTTGATGGACTTGTTAGTTCGCCAAATCGTTCGACAAAAGTTCGTGCAACAGATACGAAGAAAATTGCTGCCATATTACTAGAGACAAATGTATTTGAACTACAGAGGCACCTGTTAACTATAACTATTCAAAATCAGGTAAAAAATTTACTAGGATAACAGTTTTGAGTTAATATTCACAATATAATGTTTATCACAGGTTTTAAAAGAAAGACTGGATCAAGAAACTAAGTCGAATATTTTTCTTATGAAAAAAATTGATAAATCAAAAGAAGATATTGAGGATATGAGGTTTCAGGTAATGTTCAATTTAGAAAATTGTTTGTTTTCGTCAAGAATGTATATAAATAACTATGATTTTTTTTATTTATACATTACAGCTTGAAGAAAAAGATATTGAACTTGAAGGAACAAAAGCACAATTAAGAGTGCTTGAATCAAAAACACCATCAAGATTAGATTTCAATGTTGAAACAAATCGTTCATCATCAACAATAATTTTGTCCTCAAGAGACTCACCATTAATACAAACACAAATTTCAACTCCTAGCATGAAAGCTATGGTACCATTAGCAATGGAAGAAATTCAACAGCACAGTAGTAGTACAGAATCGGCACAAGATCAAACTGAACGTGATTCACGTACATGCTTAGAAACACCAAAACGAAGACCCAGTAAAATACCACTTCCAGGAAGCGGTACAAAAAGTTATTTAGCACCTAAACCACCTACTGGCCGTAGTCCAGGAGCACAGAAAAGTTCATCTGGTCCAGTGTCGAATAAGAGTTTAAGCAAAAGCACAGGCAGTTTGTATGGAAAATCTGGTCCACCATCAATCAAACGTTTGGATGTTCAAACACCTAGCTTTTTAAACAGACCAGAATCAGCTCAAAGCATACGTAAAGACAATTCATTAGGAACGAATAGTCGTAGCTCGTCGTCTTCAATTCCAATATCATCGAAGTCAACTCCGTCCCCACATAAAATAAGTAGCTCACCGTTACCGAAACCAAAACGAGACTCTTTAACATCACGCGTTCGGCATTTGGATTCACTTTCACGTGTACAAAATGTAACATCAACTAGTAGCAGTAATATTAATACAAATAATAATTCAACGATTCAAGTGACTACTAGTTCTGTTAACAATTCACAAAAACAACTTATTAATAATTCAAATACAAAAAAAGACTTAAGTTCTAGTTTTACACAAGGACAATTACGTGATCGTAAGCAAGGAACTGTATCGGTTAGGCGTGTCAGTAGTGCCTCAGTCGGTCGAGGTACTGGTGTTGATGTACAACAAAATGAATCGGATAGTGGAAAGGTACGAATTTTGCGATCAACATTATGGAATTGGCTAAAGTTATAAAATATGCTTTACTGCCAATAAATGAATAATAAACAAACAACAAATAAATCTCAATTAATATTATAAAACAATAAAAATATTTTTTCATTTTGGAAAATATTATATTATTGAATAAATAGAATAACAATACATAAATATATACATACATTATATGCATATATACATATTCCAAATAATGTTGTGAATCTTTTTTCCCTTTTTTAAAAACAAATAATCTTAAAAACAAATAATATAAATAATATAGTTTTAATGGGGTGACTTTGAGTTTTGTGTGGCCAGAATTTTTTCATTCCAAGAGTTTTAATCTATTTTTAATTTTTGTTTTGTAAAAAAGATACTTTCCGCATTATTTCATTTTTATTTTAATTAATTTTTATGCTTTTGTATGTCTACCTTAATCAAATTGATTTTTAATAATTAAATTTTACGTTTACTATTAAAAGAAAGATAAAATTATCTGTTTATATTTTGTTCCTATGTTTATTATAAAACAAAATTAATTTTGTTAAAATGTGTTTGTACTGATATAAGTGATCTATTGAATTGGTTAAAATAAGTTTACCTTCTATTTTTACGATCTTTTCTCAAAACATAGAATAACAAAAATATAATGATCGCGTCGTTTGTAAATATTTTTAACACATTACCAAAATCGCACACGTTTAAAAGAATATACGCAAAAAGAGCATCCTTAGAATTACGGGAAAATTTATATATAACTATGTTTAACGTTGGTTTGTCGCATATTATTGTATAGATACAAACTTTTGCACTATATAAAAAGTTAAAATAAGTCATAAACCATAAATATAAACTTTCAACTTTTAAATATGCACAGTTTTCCTCAAGTTACACTTTTTATTTCTTCAGTCACATGAACATTATGATAATTTCGACAAAGTTTTCTGTTTCCAAAGGAAGTATGACAAGAATTTCTACATAAAATATTAAATTTTTTGCTAAATTATATAAACACAATGGAATAGGACAACTGCATGGCTTCATTAACTGAATTTGGAAAACGGAAATCAAAGTCTTCTTGAAATGAGCAAAACTATAAAAACAAATGAGTGACTGAAGATATGACCAGTGTGATCATCTACATTAAATGGAAACTTTAATATACTCACATAAATAAGATTCTCCTGTAACTTTTGTAAGACAAACAGAAACCAATAGTAGAAATCAAAAAATTAATTCCATCAAATACTTTTTTCTATGTAAGATAATGTTAAATTAATGTGTTTTAAGATTAGTTCACGCAATGAATGATTGAATTAAAGTTAATGTGTTAAAAGTGACTTGCCCACGCTGTCTTGTGTTTTTGCAGAGTTAGAGGTAATGCAGACTTATTAGTTTCATTATAATTTCCAATTGCATGCTTCGAGTTTCGTTATGTCTATGGAAGAAATTCGGTTTTTGTTTGAAAAATATTCACAGCAACATCTCAAACCACTTCATCATTATTTATCTTTTATAGAATATGTGATAAAAGCAATAAATACAAGCTGATGATTTTGGCACTCCTCATTCATTTACAAGTTTCATTATCTGTTCTTGTTAAAAGTAATTGCCAGGTTCACCTTAGAGCAACAAAAACTTAGATATGCTATTAACAAATTTTTTCCATTTTTGCTACTTTTATAGATAATCCCAAAAAGGGACAAACATGTGTATGTAAGTCAATTGATTGTAGTTTAGAAAGTGTACTACTATAAGACTGACATATTACAGTGATTTATAATGTAATTTATTTTATTATAAAAATAGATTAGCGCTTATGAAATATCTTCAAATTTATTGTAATTTTAGTTATTCAAAGAAGCCCACTGTTTGATTTAAGATATATAAAATTCTAAATTTTGCTTGTCTAATAATTGTATCTAAAAACTTAATATGCGACAAACCCTGAATTTCAGTAATAAAATAATAAGGAATAAATAACAGCTATATTCGAAACTATATATATAGGAACATATGATTTAAAGATAAAAACAAATAAATTTGCAAACTGTTGCATAATATCCTACATCTTTCGTCTTTTTGTTTTGTGATTAAAAGTTTCTCCTTTATATACTTCATGTTCATATATAACGCTTCTTATTTATGGCTCTTTACACACATTTACACACACATAATATACTATATAATGTATTGTGATAACGAAGAAAGAAAAGTGGACAACAAACAGATTTTAACTCGCTCTACACTCAATTTGGGTAATATCTTAAGTATTTGGTACATATTACAAGAAATGCACGAATTTAAAATGCAGTGTACGCTAATTTTAAATATAATTAACAAGTTTAAATAAAAACAGCGAATAACATTAACCAGTGTGACTGTTGCGGGTTGTTGTTGTTAAAATCATGTTTTTAACCGAATATCTGGGGAAAACCAACATACAGATATGAATGTGGCATCAAAACACCAATTATCTTTTATAATTTTGTTACTGAAACTTTTTAATATATTTCTTTATTCGTATTTGATTTTGTTAGAATAGTTATTGAAAATTATGGAAATTTTGATCAATTGCTTTTTGAATAATCAATTCTAGTGTTTAACTTGAATCAATATAAAATTAGTAATAACAGATCTAATAATGGCAAACTTTGCTGAATATGAATAACATCAAAATAAAAACAATCTATAGCTGCCATCTCATCAACCGAATGAAAGCGTCATATTAGATAACGTGAAAATTTCGAAATTAGAATGGATTTGCCCACAATATGAGACGAAACTGGAAGGAATCATTTAGAATGATACGATTACCTGAGCCAGCTGATATCAACGAAAAAAATGAATTTTTACTTCGCCAATTAAAAAGGACTTGAACAGAAAAACATTTTCAATTGCTCGAGTAATGATTATCATGTGCATTAAATGAATTTAATAGGTAGAATTCCTTACAAATATTACACACGAACTGAATTTTCATCACATACGGATTGAAGGTCTACCTACACACCATCACTACTTGTACTTTTCTCCCATTTCTCGTAAGTCCCACATCCCTTATTTAAATATATTGTTTTTAATTATTTAAATTATCTATTTTTATACTTTATTCTAATTTTGCTTTTTTTATTTTTTAAATCTCTTATTTAAAATGATTTTTACTCACGATATTTTGAGAAATCTACACCGTATCTTGTCACTGTAAATTTGCAATAATTTAATTGTAGTATTACAGCTAAAATAGCAATAGTTTAATAGTTATAAGTGTAAGACAGTTTAGTTGCATAAGTTGAAAAATGTTTAGTTAAAATTCGAATTTCCTTCATTAATACTTTGAGTGTTATTCTAAACTTCTAGCGTGTGTTTATTGCTTGCAAAATTAAGGTATCAATTCATGAGTTTGGATTCAACTTTATGTATTATGTTTCCATTTCCTAAGGAAGTAAACATGTTACCTAATTATCAAACGAAACATCACAGAAGTCTCATCGTGAAATAAATAAATTAATCATGAAGGATTGTAAACAAAATTATAATAATTGGATGGAATATCAGAATGTCTAATCTTTTGAAATTACAAACTAATTGGAACTAAGCTAAATTTTACATTTTAGGAGGAAAAGCAAGTGTTATCTATTTAACGTTTATATGTTGAAGCATTAGAACCTCTGTAACGAATCACAAAACTCAATAGACTTGCACTATAGAAGTGTGTATAGTGATATATCGAATTGAAAAGGTACGATTTAAGTATAAGTCTTACCTACTCATAGCATACGAGCATAAGCACACTGTCACTGGTTAGAATACCTTATTTTAAGTTAGAGAACACGTTTTTGCCACAGCATGCTGTTGATGCATATTGTCACACATTCGATTTGCGTTGGAGCTTATTTTAATAGTTTTTTCTTATTTACGTAGAATTAAGTTGACGGCAGAAGTTACTCTGTTCCGAAATCAGATTTGTTTGCATCCCAATTAATTACTCTTCCTTAAACCCTGATTTCTATAACACTTTCAATAATTGTGTTTTTTTATCTGACTAGTAGTATCTTTTGAGTTTTTCAGTTGAACGAAATTATTCCTTTATAAACTTCTGGTCTGGAAAACCTCAACTCAAATATCAGTTCAACACGTCTTATTATAGGCTGCCTTTTATACATTGCTTCCTTAACTGACTTGTCTTGGTTTCTTTATACAAAATAAATATGCAAAAGAATTAGTAAAATAATAACTTGTGGAACTCTATTGAAGGACTGGCTAAAACTGAGCAAAACTTTAATTTATTTGAGTTGTTAGTAAAGTGGCGTTTTCATTCTCATTCATTGAAACAGGTAAATTATAATATTTTCCATTTAGTGTACATAACGACACAATCAAACATCATCCAGCATGGATATCTTATTAATGTTTTGTATGTTATTTTTGTTTTTAGTTGCTAAATCCTTCAACCAAGTTTGGTTGCTGCTTACTATGCGTTTTATAATTAAACAGTTAAATGTGTTTCAAGATAAACGAATAAGGCTAAGGAAATTTTGAACAATATCCATGCTTATGTTCAAAATATTTTTATCCATCCTTGTTTTCCAAGTTTAAAGCGATGCTTCGCAAAAAGCATGTTAATTCTGATATTAATTTCAATCGGGGAGACTACAAAAACAGATAAATATACTTTTGCAAAGGGCTATGAATGTGTAATTAACTTGTGTGGTGTTTGTAATTTAACGCAAATTAGGGTTATAAGCAAATTTAATAACCAAAATCAATTATAACCTTCTATAAGTGCACTTACTACTCTATGTTAAGAAAATAATCTGTCGAAAGAGAGTTAATTACTATTTTTTACAGATCAAGACTATCAGAAATAAGGAGATTGAAAAACAATTCATGAGTAGTTCAAGTGCTGGTAAAGATCTAGCAACAAATGGAAAGGTAATCAAAACAACAAAATCAACACCAAACTCTACCTTGACTCCTTCCTCATCAATTCCAACATCACCTACTAAACGAAACTATGTTGCGAAACCACAAATTTTTTCTAACATTCAGCCCCTAACAATCCCTGAATCAACAAATGGGTTGATTGGAGAATATTTGGCAAAAACATGCCCACCTCCACCGATTTTGAAACCTTCTTTCACGCCAAGTAGTCCACGTTCACCTGATTTATTAAAAATGGCATATACACATCCACAGCTGTTATTATTTGATATGGAAATCGAGGATGACACTGAATTGGACAGTAGAAACAATGTTATATATGAAAAGAATAATGAAATTGAATATGTTGAAGATTCTAGAGATCATGTTCAATCTCCCAAATATCCGAAACAAGATGAAAGTAATAGAACAATGACTAAGAGAAGAGCCATATATATTGAAAGTAACTTTAATATTTACAATCAAAATTTAAGCGATGATCGCAAAGAAAACACATGCAAGCTAGTGGGAAAAGTAAATCCCAAAATAGCTAAAACATGGGAGCAACTCAATGCTGTCGGAATAAGAGAACCAGCTCCACGTACTTTCTTACGTTCTATATCAAACAACAGCGATGAAAGCGATAAGTTAATTTTGTGTCAACCTCAAGAAAGTAAATCAAACTTTCGCGTTAACAAAGTTATTTATTCAGAAGAATCTTCGAATGAATTCTACGACAGCATTGATGATGTTCAAGATGATGAAAATAATGTAAACGATCATATTGGCAATATCGTTTCAATATCACAAGAAGATGCAGGTGAAGAAATGGCTGAAATTAACTCGTTCGATCACTACAATAGAAATTATTGGTCAATCGATAGCAGCGAGTTGGTTTAGAAATTAGTAAAACATAGCCCGTCCATAATTTTAGTTTATAAAATTATAATTTTATACACACAAACAATATGTACTTAAATGTTATTGCCTTCCTTTTATCTAATTGATTTCATACTGTTTTAGAATCAACAAAATTGAAAATTATTCCATAGAATCTGTTTACCTCCTAACAAAAATCTTATTCTTTACATTCCTAAGTGTTTCAGTTAATTATAAAATGTTACACCAAAAAGTTATTGTGAGTGAGTGATGGAACCGTGAAGGCCTTAAATTTGTGAATTTATTATGAATATGAAAAGAAATTGTGAATTGAAATTAAGTTATGTACATACAACAAATGAAGGAGATATTCATACTGACTTATGCGGTAGTAGAAACACGTTAAGACGCTTTCAGTTTAGTTGATTATAGATCTTTTGCCAATCACAAGTAATAACAAAAGCTTGTGCAATTGAAATACAATTATTCATTCTTTAAGTATATTCATTTAAAATACATTTATTTATTAATCAGATTCATGTCTGATTCACAAATCCATTTTCATGATTAAATATTTCCTGATGTGTCGAAAGTTACATGCAATATAAAACATACAAAACCAGAACGCCAAGTTAAAAAAGCATGTTATTAATGAATTCTTCCTTTTGGCTGTATATTATGCACGCATTATAAACAAAACTTACATAGCTAGTTTGAAATGAAACCAAACTATATGAAAAATGAATGATTTTTCAGTGATTAGCATGATTAACAACAACAATATTTTATATAAAATATTCAACCAAAAACAAATTGCAACGACCACGAGTTTCAAATTAAAAATCAAAACAAATAATCTCACATATTTTACAAATAATAAAGCCGAAATATAGTGTATTTACATATTGTAATCAAATAAAATTATGTATAATATCAACAACCTATTTTGATATATCTACAAAACTGTAAAAATGTGTTACTATACTCATAATATAACACAACAAACAGGAAATACGCTCTTTAGAAGTTGTTGGAAATTTGATTTAAACGTATTGTAGCGATTATATTCAATTATATAGCGCCACTCTATATGAAACAATAAATTAACTTATACACATTTATATGATTATATGTATATCTATGTTTATACATAAATTTAAGTAAGTTTTATATCTTGAAAGACTCATATAAAAAATATAAACAAAAATAAATTAAACAATTAATGAACTTATTTTCATTATGTTTTGCATAGGAAACAATTTTATGTTTTATGAAGAGCTATTATGTATAGAATAGTATATAAGCATATTATCGCATGTAAATAAATAAACACCTAAATACATATATGAAAAAATAAAACAAATTCTTTTAAAATTGTATTATTTTGTTTATTAATTAAGAGGAAACGAATGTTATGATCTTCATTATAATAAATTCAAGTTGTTTAATCACTTTCTGGTAGCTTCAAGACGTTGTATCAACAGACTCATTTGTTGGACCATGTAATCTACAGTAATTTCTAAATTTACAACTCTTTCTGACAAGCTAAGGATACAAATTTTGTTAAAACGAAAATTGAAGATGTGAAATAATGATTGCAAACCATTCCAAACTCTCCAAACATCGTCGACTTCCGTCTCCTGTTCCTGGTAGAGGTGCTAACGGAATAGGGCATGTATCCTCACAGAACTCTTCATTGGATTCAACTTCTTCATATATGCTATGTGTTTAAGTGGTATTTACAAAAACAAACTTTAAACTTAACAATGCTTACGTTCCAAGTATATTATCGCGTTTAAATACCATGTTAGACGATTCAGCCATTTCTAGTTCTTTAGCTCGATATTGTCTATTTCTGAGATTCTTTCGATCTTTAGCGTCTTTATGCATTGATTGAGATAATCCACATGTCCGTATTCCACAAGATAGAAAGCCACAAAGTTTACATAGAATTTTCCTCAAATATTTCCCAAGATTTACATCGTCACTCTCTTTGACTTCTTCCTTAACTTGTGCGTAAGTATCATTGATGATAGCTAAAAACATATTCTTAAGGAAGGGATTAACACTGAATCTTTAAGTTGCTTCATTCCACGCTCACCAGAAGAATGAAAAATACTATAAAAATGTACGCTAAAAAGTAGATTGGCCCCAATATACGATTGGCTTTTTCTATATTAGAATAATCAAAGTCGCCCAGAATAGTCCTCATTAAAGTGAAGACTGACTCCGAGAAGTATCGATATTCGTAAATTTCACTGCCAAATAGGAAGTATCCTAATTGGGCAAATGCTATAAATACAATCCCAAACATTACTCCGAAACTTAATAGTTCTTTTGCGCACTAGAAAAGGTAATACATTAATTTATTTCGTGAAAAGTATGATGAACTACTTACCCTTCGTAGCGTTGTACTAAACTCGCGCATTGTTTTGTTAAATGAAATATACTTGAAGATTTTTATCCAAATTAAGAATATGCATATTGCTATCATGTTTGTGTAATGAAACTGAACGAAAACTATTAAATCCAAACTCAAATGCTGGTCTGGATGTTTTCTAAAATTTTCCAGTAGTTTTCTTGTATAGTAGTGTCGGAAGATTAAAAACGCCACTGCTCCGTACGAAATCTGGAATTTAATAAAGGTTAAATGTGTTATTATGTTAAATAAGAGAATTCCCACAATTATAATAGTTAGGTCGATCCAATTGAAGAAGGATTTAAAATATTTAGCTCCGTTCTTTCGCATTTCAGTAATTTCTTCAATAGTGAATAAAATAATTTGGAAAAAGTAAAATGCCTTATTGATCAGATATACAAGTCCAACAGCAGGGATATCGGCGTGCAGTCTTAAACTCTCTATGTGACTCCGAGGCAAAAGACCTCCAGTTGGTGGTGCTTCCACTACAAGTCTGTACATAATTTTTCGTATTAATTTTTATATAATACTCTAACTTTACTTCATTGTTGCGAAGAGATCAGCATTCGCATTGAATAATGCGAATTCAACTATAACTAGTCTTGTACCAGCGTCAATCCAGTTGCCTTCCTTCAGGTTTTGTATGATTTCAAGGTTTTCATCTCTATTAGCTCCCAAGTTTTCCACATAACCACCTCCATTGTAAAGCGCCAATTCTCCCCAATAATGAATGCCATACGTTTCTCCACCAGGTTTATAATTCCGTTTCCTAGGAAGTACAGCTTGCAATATTTTATTAATTTGAACTTGTATATATTACCCATCAGAACCAAAATCTTCTAGTGATCTTGAATAGGCAGAATAGCAACTAGGGAAATAGCGCTTGAAGTGATCGCGAATGCTACACGAATTCGGTTTGACACGTAACTGCCTTATTCTTGGTGGTCCAAGAAGAACATTTTTATGAAATACTAATTCTTCTTCACACAAAGTTCCTGTTGTCATGGGAAGACTTCCGTTGATTCCATCCAGAAACACATTTTCCATATACTGCCACCAATCTTGAATATGAACAATTTGAGTGAAGTCTATTTCCGGTCCGTCTTCATTAAGGTTGAATGGTCTCTCTACAAACGTCCTTTTCAAAACATCATTGAAGTAGTACATACTGGAGTCGGTCAGTCCAATACTATCTGAAACATTAAATCGATTTTAATATCATTTAACATATCTAATACCTACATATTGTTGCTGTTGTTAAGAAGATACTGTAGAAGAATATTTCCAGCAAAATAATAGCATTCTTGTCTACTTGTACTCGGTATTTCCTACCGATAAACTGAATTGTGCCAGCTATTAACATTTTAAAACCTTTGTTAATATAAAATCATTTTGCTATATTTAGTTGGCAGATTTTGTAACCACAGTAGGCTCATGCTTCGAGATATGGATAGCAACTAAGTAAGCAACTCACTGTTGAGTTGATTTTACCATATTTTATTTGACAGAGCAGCATTCTTTCAGTGTTTCTTGTATTTTCATAATCAAAACATATCCTATTACTATTATCTATTAAAATATGTACATGAATTGTTTGTTTTTAATATGAAATTTGGAGGTTTACCTGATGATAACTTCGCCAAGGAGACATCGCACCCAACATCGATTGTGGCGTTGCCTTTGTGTTAAGTGTGAAAACTAGTTCCGATTCCGCAGCGTTCCTCGTGGATATATGAATTGAAATTAGCAGAAATTACAAAAATTTGATTAAAAAGTTTACTTTAAGGATACCTAATTTTTGCAGGATGAGTCTACTGATTTTAAATCGATCAATTGATAGGTAACATTTGTTGTTTAACTCAATCTCTTGAGTACATTTTCTCTTCCAGAATACGTTCAATTTTCATGAGACGGACTGACAGTTTAAGGAAACCTCTTAAAGTTATTATCCTCGGACTTGATGCAGCTGGCAAAACGACAATTTTAAGTAAATTGGCGTCAAGTCTGGAAGCTAATCCGAATATCCCAACGCTAGGATTCAATGTTGTTCCTCTTCGTTATAAGAAAGCAAAATTTACTATTTGGGATGTTGGAGGACAGGACAGAGTCCGGGATAACTGGCATCATTACTACTCAAACACTGTAGGATTGATTTTCGTGGTTGATTCTAGCGATTCCAGGAGGCTCAATGAAGCCAAGTTTGAGTTGGAGAATCTCCTCGACACACCAGAGCTGAAACAAGCGATTCTTTTGATTTTTGCCAACAAACAAGATGTGAATGACTGCTTGACTACCACAGAGCTAGCACGAATATTTGGTTTGAAACATGTTAAAAGAAAATGGTATATACAGAAGACTTGTGGTACTGAAGGTTATGGAGTATTTGATGGATTTGACTGGTTGTATAAGGAAATAATTAAGTTATAATTATATAAAATGTAAATCTTAAAACGAAATAAATGCATTTGACAGGATTAACATCTCAACACCATTGACATAAACCAACTCCCGTACAAATCGCTTCAAATCCAGCCCTGCACTCACAATGAAGGCGAATTCGGAATTGTCATGAGACAGTTCTTTGACGTGATGAGAAAAACGTCATGAGAGTGGCAGTGCATTCAGTCAGTTTTGAAGCGACTTAATTGGGTTCTTGTGAAGTTCATTGTCTTTTCCGAAATAAAAGTGGATCTAAAATATCCAGTAAACATGTTATCAGTGATTTAAGACGACCATAAGGTTAATTAATCAATCGAAATACCTACAAACATCATAATGTGGAAGTGCCACAAATGCGGCAAGCCCGTTTATTTTGGTAAGTGATTCCGATTAGGGGCTTTTTCAAACACAATTTTGTCACATTCTTGTTTATTTGTTTGTTATCAGAATAAGTCAAGAAACTCATGAGTTAATTGAGTTACAAAAAAAAAGTAATGAAATTAAACAATTGTTTACGTCTTCTGCATCATCAGTTGAATGAAATTTAGTTATGACAATTTTGTTTTTATTGTTTTTCTATAATCATTAGCCGAAAGAAAGCAGTCATTGGGATACGATTGGCATCCAGAATGTTTAAGATGTGAAGAATGTGGTAAACGTCTTAATCCTGGTCAACATGCTGAGGTAAGAACGTAATGAATATATGTATTTTCCGTGTGACCGACCATGACACTTCAATGGCTAATTGAAATTCTTTTGTCGTCATACAGCATAAAGGAGTGCCTTATTGCCACGTTCCATGCTATGGTGCTTTGTTTGGACCACAGCTGTTTGGACATGGAACCCGAGTTGAATCTCATAAGAACTTTGGACAAAAAGGGACACCCAGAGCTTCAGGAGGACCTGCATTGCCACGGGATCACTTAGACTCTAAATTAAAGGTATTCATTTAGCATGAAAGTAATTAATTTGTTAATTGTAAAATTTCAGATTTATAATCAATTTTACGACAATAAAAGTATGGAAATAAGGAGTCGTGAGGTCAATAATCGTCTCGTTTTAGAAGGTGCACTCCGAGTTCATTGGGGTGTACATGGTGTTATTCACTTAAAGGAAGATGATGACCAAAGAACTGTTGTAACCGTCCGCAAAAGGAATTCTTGTCGCTTAGGAAACTCAGTAGATATAAAGAATGTATAAAACTAGTTTAAATTTTTAATTTACAAACTTGAATATTTATCTACATATGTGTTTGCGATTAACTCGTTTTAGGGCGATGATCATTCAGATAAAGAAAACGATAATACAGATACTGGTATTGAGACAAGTACTTCAAGCATAATGGATGGTGATACAACAGATATTTCATTATCTGAAAGTATGACTTTCGAAACATGCAGCTTATCTGAAGATACAACAGCTGAATCAATGGGCTCATCAGAAGAATCATCACCTGTACACAAGGCAGCAACATTACCAACAAAATTAGATGTACAGAATATCGATTGGGATGAAATCGATGATCTTTTGCAGGTAAAATTCACAATACCATGGTGGAAAATGATTTTTAACACAAGACTTGGTTCTAAAATTTGTTACAAAATTGGTTCTTGGAGGGCTTATATACTAACAAAAGTATGTATTTAATCGTTTGTGTCGATTAGATTGTGTCACCATAGAATGTGTTTTACAGTTTCAGTTCATATTTGAAAAACGAATGTTTTACAGCAACAACACCTCACATTTTACAGACTATAATTGGATTCAAGATATTTTCTTGTTACGCAAATACTTCCAAGTATGCTTTCAATCTTAACCTTCTGGTAGACACTTTACGTTTTTATTACACTTCTTTTTGTATGTGCTTTCTAAATTTAGTGTCAAGATTGTGTTTACGTTAATAAGTGCGTTACAAAAATTTGCACTTTTCAAGTATTACACAAACATATTTCGCACATGCTCATCTTTTCAGCTGAACCTGTTCATATTTCATAGTTTTATATATATCCATGATGACGATTCAAGTGTTGTTATGTTTAACAATTACAGAGATTTGTAGTTTCTTACGTTCCCCACAAACTTATCACCGGTGACTTGTCATCATAATACGTGATATTCTTATTATTTTGTTTTTGCATTATTCCAACATTCGTTAGAAGAAATGTTTCATGTAATTAGCGAAGCTTTCATAAAAACTCTCATACTACTCCAAGCTATCTTTCTTAAGAAAACACGAAAATGATGACTCTTATCACTAAGTCTCGCATGTTTACCAATGTTTGTTTAGGTGTCGCAAACTCAAACATGAAACATCAGAACAAAACTTTCGTTGTTCAAGAATCTTGTATTGATCATTTCAAACATTACTGACCAATGGAGATAATAATCATATGAACTGAATAAAATGAATTGTTAAGAAGATACATAACTACTGCATTTTTCAAGCATGCCCTGTCAGATGTTTCCATCCAATCATTATATAAAGTATAATATTTTCGGCACATTTCATAATCACTTTCATAATCATAATCACAAGAAATCTGTTTCGGCTTAAAATGCATGGATGGAGCAAATAGGCAACGTCCGTTTTTTAATTTTCCTATCAAAATTATTAAAAAATGTTAGCAAGCTTACGCAAATTTTGTCTTGATGTTTAGCTAATAGTATAGTTTTAATGATTTTATTTACAAAAATTTTGTTATTTTAGGTTGAACGTAAAGTTGATGAAAGTGAAAAACTTTATCAAACAATGCCATCACCACTGCCGTCTCAATCAACAAGTGAAGGAACACCCAAAATGACCACAGCTCAATGTAGTGTTAATGATGAGAAAACCATTGACTCGCAATCAAATTGTGATAAAGTTGATGGTAGTAGCAACGAAGCCACATTAAAAGCAATGGATTATGAAGATTTCAAGAAAAGTGTACATGAGGATTTCATAAATGGCACAAAGGATATGATAGCAGCTAATGAAATTTCTTTGAAATTAAATCAATCAATTGATCCGTCACGAATCAATGATTCATTGAAGTTATATAGCGAAAACATGATGAGTAAAAGTTTTAACTGTGAAGCAGCCTTACGAACAATCGATCCATTTTTAATCCACGATACTTTAAGTTTAACAAAAGCAGATATACAAAATTCCAGAAATTATTCTTTACAAAAATCTGAGTCTGCTTCATCCCATCGTTCACCATTTTTAGAACGGAAAAGTCTTTTTGAAAAGGGAATAAATAGATCAAAGTCTGGTCCAAATTGTTTCGTTTACACAGATAGCGATGACGAAACAGCTACATTGAGACCTCAAACAATAAGGAGAAGTGAAGCAATATCCCCAAAATATATTAACATTAAAATGGATTGCTATGACCAAAGCGAGGATGTCAGTAGAGCAACTGAATCATACAGTGTGACGGGTGCTACGACTTCTTACGATAGTACTACACGAGACAGAGATTCAGAGAGACGTTTAGATAGTCACTATGTTACAGAAGATGGTGTTGTTTTACGTAGACGTCCAAAGACTGGACCATCAGCTATAAAACGAAGATCGGGAAACAAACGGTTAGACAAAATACTTATACACTTTCATTTAAAGCTGAATAATTTTTAAATTCTCTTAGATCTCGTGCAAAACTGAAACGCCGCTGTTCAATAAACGGACATTTTTACAATCGCGAAACATCCTTTTTCACACCACCGCATGGATCTCAAATGAGTGTTTGGGTAACATCGTTAGTCAATTCACAAGAAGTGATTAATCTTTTACTGGAAAAATACAAAGTTGATAGTCGTGCAGAAAATTTTGCATTGTTTATTGTGCGGGATAATGGCGAACAAAGACGATTAAAAGATGAAGACTATCCGCTAATAGTCCGCGTTATGTTGGGTCCACACGAAGATGTAGCACGGATATTTCTGATGGATGCTCAAGAAACTCAAGAAATTAGGTGAAAATCTAGATGAAATTCGCATGAAATAAGTTTTTATAATTGATCTTTTCCTCTTACAGTAGCGAAGTTGCCCAATTCTTGAATTTGTCATACCCGGAATGCTGTGCAATTCTTGATCGATATAATGACGAACTAGAAAGAGAAATAATGAAAGTTAGAGAAAAGTTAGTGATTTAATATTGATTCAGTGACAAGTTATTGAAAAATATTGATTTTCATTTATTAGATACGCTGAAATGAGACGACGAATAGTTCAACGAATGGAGTCCTTAAAAGTTCGCCTCTAAATATTGTTGTGTTCTGTAATGTTTTATAAATTCAATTATAAATCATGGACGATTGCTGATAACACAACGCAAACGAATGTTAGAACAATCTCATCCATTCAATTATGTCAGTCATATCTTTTAACATAATCTAATGTTACTAATATTATTTCATTGTTTAAACCCTCTCCGTTATTAACCGTAATCCAGGCTAATATTGTAGTATATAAACTTCTTTAGGTTTTTCCCATATATCCACAAATTTTTAACCAATGGTTTTGCACAGTTTCTTTGTTTACATTTAGTGGTTTTGTTCGTCTTAAAGTTCTTCTTGTCATCAATGTATGCCATTTTAGTTAGTGTAACGTGAAAATAGTCTTAAGTTTAAATGAGAAAAATTATATATATAAAATTATTCAATTAATCGTAATCTGAAAACATATTATAAATTAGAGGTTGATGCGTCTACACATTTAGAAATGAATTGTTCCCAAATATTTGGAAGTTATCGGAGTAACTTACTAAGCTTTTAGTACAAACAGTTTTTGAAATTGTACCCAATTTTAACTACCCACTTTAGAATGCATTTATTAGTTGGAGCTAATATTTAATCGGTAAAAATTTGTATTATTGCGAATATACTTTGGCGTTAGTTTGTACTTTCTGTTGTTATTGTGGCGAAATGACTATATTAAGATTTAACAGCAGCAAAACCGACAAAACTCGAATAAAACTATAGAAAACAATGAAAAGCAAATAAAATTTAATATTTTATAATCGAAATATTGTTTAATTTTAATAAATATTTCAAAATAAATTTATCTTTATGGGAAAGCAGGTGATAATTATTCCTGATCTGATTATATTAGTTTGATGTTTTTTATATTTTCACAGCTTTAATGAAGATCACTAAATCATTTAAGATGAAACATGTATCAGACCATTTCCAATCTCTTGAATGGTACTTAGCTTGAGATAATGCTACTATAATTTCTTATGTAATACTTTCAACACACTCAGCAAGAGAAGGAAAGAAGGAAGTCACGACCCTGGCAACCTTCAACTGTTGGGATCTATGAAATGTTAGTTTTTGATGAACGTTTTGTCAGCTTTATCACGAAATCGTTCACGGAGAAAATCAAGTAAACCTGTCTAGGATGCATCAACTGAAAGTGCAGTTGTCAAAACGTTATTAAAATTTCGTTTTGACTTCTTGAATTTGTTGCATTACAATAAACATTAACTAATGGCAAGACACAGCTCAATGGTATTAGCTTTAATCTCTGCAAAAATGTTCACAAGCTCATTTACAACAAGAAATGTTGATTTATGCTTGTACAGTTTTGTACAATGGATGTCCATGATTGAAGATGATAAATATCTTACATGACTTTCAAGATTTTGTTTTTAAGTTTTTGTTTGTTTCCAAAAGGTAATGATTTCATTATGGTCTGTAAAAAAAACTTATGAATCGTTTCGGTATCTGCAATTGCGATCATCTCCGTATATCTCGCAGTTATATTGTCGTTTCTTGTTAATAATACCTTACAGCGGATGCATCCAAAGGTCAAGTGGGTATTACCATAGTTATTATCATTATTGAAGGAGGATTGTACTCATATCGTAAACTTGGCAATGATTTAGCGGCGTAGCTTTACAAAATCGCGTATCTATCATCTTCTAACCTTGCATGGCTGATTTGCTGTGGAGCATTAATGAAATTTTGATGTTCATGCATGTTCACATATTTTGTCCACTGGGATCAAACCTTTTTCGTTAGTTTTTGCTAAGAAGCTTATTGTATAGAAACCTTCTTAGTAATGGGTTAAGTAATCAGCTTATAAGAGAATTTCCCAGCAATGCTTTTAACACATACGTTCAGAAAATTCATAGATATTGAAATTTGTATGGTATTGTGAGATATTGACTTAAATATTGGATTGATTTAAATATATTATGTTTATTCTGCCACAAAAGTTTCGATTGAAAGTTTATGTTACGCTTTTATACTTCCCGTTAAGGTTTTTGAGAAATAATTGAAATTTATACCATGTCAATAACTCAAAACTATCTCACATCCTTTATTTTGAAGAATACAAAATTATCCAAATTGATAGCCTGTAACCTACATGCAATAACAATCGTGTCTCATATCACAACATACGATCGAAGGGAAGCTTCTATATATAGATTTATGTAACATTTTTCAATAACCACTCAGAATTTCGTATTCATATGAAAACGTTTTGCATGTCTTCATTGAAAATAATTGGGCCAAAACATGTTCAGCTTTAGACGACATACCTTACTGGAGTGCTATCCTGATAAAGTTGAAAAAGAACTGATTTTGGCAAAAAGCAAAAGTTAAATATACTGTAACTAAAGCAGCAGACTGACTAGGGCATGTCTCACACATAATATTTCTGTATGTGGTTGAGTTATTTATACTACAGGAAGGTGGTAAGGCTTAGCACGTTCTCTACACGCCGTCGCCACTACAATATGTCTGTTATTTTGAATATGTTATTATTTTTATTAGTACTTCTGCTTTCTTAAGGATTTTTGTTTTTATTTTATATCAACGGCTCTGTAGTCAGTCTTTGACAATGGAATCGACTTTATATAGAGAATGATACTTTTGCGTGCGTAGGACTTCTTGTCTGCAATCACTACAGACGACATGCCAACAACGGAAATAAGTTACAAAAATTTTTGTCGATACCTTCATGTGTTGGCAGTTAGTTCGGTGAATTAGCAGAATGCAAGTATATATTGACTTGCACAATTCCTTGAATTGACGACAAATAGTTCCTAGTGAGTTTTATTTGTTTCCGCTGTAGTTACCGGTAGAACATTGTTCCGTTGTATGAAGAAAACTACATAAAATATGGTTATTGTAAACTTTGGATGTTACTTCTTTATAATATAAATTGCGCCAAAAATAATATAATAGCTTTGAGTACAAAATACCTAACTCTCGAATGAATCCTTTTAACATGACATTGAACTGTCTATAGAGATTTGGAACCCTTCCTTAAAAGTGCAGGCTAATTTGTTGTACCAAACAAATATGTTAAGTTCTGTGTTTCTATCAATGCTCGTAAAAATGTGTTTTACTTTCAGTGTATCCTGGTAACAAAAATGTGTTTGTTAAGGATATTCTCAAAATTACGGTTTAGTTCAAAAGTTTTAAAAGAAGTATCCAAATGTGTAGGAAAAGTTTTTACATGATAGTGTGTCAGAGAAGTTGTCGTTGTTTTATAAGGTTCTTGTAAGGCACATTAACCTCCAGTTTAGTTTTGTGTATCTACATGAGGTGATAATGTGTTTCAAAATATTTAACTACAACTTTTCACCTGGATTACTTGTGTTTTGGATAAATTCTTGGATCAAGCACGTTTTATAGGATTAACTCATAACAACAGCCGTAGAACGACAACAAACAAATTATATATAGAAGGTGAGAATATCCACATACTTAGATATTTGCATTGATTTCATGAAAGTATTTAAGTGGAAAGGAACAGAAATAAAATTTATATTTGTATATACACTATATCAAAACCATGTCAGAGCAAAGCGTGTTAAAATATGTAGGGTTTATCAGCAGCAGCTGATCAAAATTGCGATGTTGACCGGTTTCCTAGACAACTTTGAATAATTTTATATAATCTTTCTGTAGTAGCTAAGTATATTGTTTACATCATAAACTTCTTATAGTTATATTGACACGATTACACTGTCTAACTACTTATCGTGCTAATATTATATCACTAGGCCAAGTGTATGGGGCCAACCACGTGAGTTTCGTTTTAGGTATGACTACCACCATTTGTTAAACATGTTTTACATGCTAAAGCTTATAAAACATTTTCTGATACCTTCCTGCCACAGGAAGAGCAGTGAATATAGACACATACGAATATTAGGATATATTTCCGGAATATTTTAATGGATTGACGGCTTTTAATCAAAAAAATTCCCAAGTGCTACTTATACAAACGTAATACTTTATTACTTTTGTTTTTATAAATCAGGGGGATACATTTAGCAGTTATATTTAGATTTTGAGTTCATTGACTGATATGTGGTTTATCGTTATTAGCAAGTATAAACGAAGTTGTGTCTGATATCTAAGGCATGTGATAGAAAAGCAAGTCAATGGATTGTGTAAGGAACTATGTTAAATGATTCTATTTTTTTGAATTTAAGTTAAATGATTGCGGTTCTGAAAGAGAATAGAAACTTTTATCGGTTTAATCCATGTCACACCTTCAGATATTCGGAAATTGAAAGAAAACTTTGCAAAAGACAAGGTAAAACTTGTAAGAATTTCCAAAGCTCCTTTTATGTTACAACATGAATTCTCAGACCAATTGAACAGAGAACATGGTAAAAAGTTGTAATTCCCGTAAAGAGTTAAATTCTTTATTGCAAAATATCTTAAAATCGTTACAATGTTGACTTGTTCCATTGTTTATGTAAAAGAGTTAACCATACAAAGTTGGTTTTAAGAAATATAAGACGTTTTGATTTAACCACTTTCCGCCATTGAAGTTCAAAAATTGTCAGTAAGATTTAAATTTTTCTTTGTTTAGGTTTTGGTTTTGATTCTATAATACTTCTAGGTCCTCTAAGTAAAGCATGCAAAGAGTTTTGTGAAATAATTCCATTTAAATTGTGACATAAAGAAAATCTTTTAAATTAAATAGCCATCATGAGCATATCGTGACCATCGTCTTTTCTTTTTTAGTTAACTTTGATGACTTTAAGGAACAAAGAAGCCTGTCTGTACTTTATGGTATCAGTAGGTACTCTACTGAATGAAACAGACACTGTGGTAACTATAAGAGTCTTTTTCTTCTTTGCTATTTTGACGACATGCAAATAGTCTGGAAATGAATATCATCCTCGATTGGAACTGGTTCTCCATAAACTGAATAAAATGCATAAAATGTACAAAAATGCACTTTTCCAACGTTCACTTTAACTTTAAGACGCGTTGGAATTGTGAATTGCAATTTCTTCGGAAACCTTCTCCAATGCAGTTCTGTAATTCTCCATTGCAATAGTGCAATTCTGCAGCAATGCAACTCGTCACTTCTTATTTACAAAATGAAGTGCTCATTGTTCCCGTCAAAAGGTCGTCGCGGTGATCCACTACTCGTGATTTGCTCGATTATTGCGTAACTTCAATAGCCCATACATATAAAATGTGGCATATTTTCCATGGTTTCCGTGAAAAGTCCAACCAACAAGCAAAGAACTAAAACGGAACTTTGTCTGTTGCTTTAAATCTTTAGCCATGCAAAGGTGACCTTCCTGGTTGTTGTTGATTAACCTTTAGTAACTGACTTTCGCCGCCATATCAGACACAGTTGATGCTTCTATAGCCAACCACGTTCAAATGTGGACGACATGCAATAAATTTGGTGTAGAAGATCTGTAGAGGGAATTAATGCCACAAGAACATGTTGATCGATCGCCTTTAAACATCGGCAATTTGTTTCTATTTGCATACGAATACGTGGAACCGCCCAGAATGATCACTGCATGTCGAACAGTAGAAACTAATTAAAATAATTTCTGTTTTCAAGTTGCACTTCTTCAATTTGCATATCGAATTGATGTGGTCTACAATAAGCCAGCATTCTGAGATACCTAGATCTGGTATAATTTTCATGTGGGAACTTGTTTTGATTCACTTTATCCTTATTTGGCATTCGACACAAAGACGCCTCTTGATACGAATGATTAAGATTAATCCGTGTTAATGAGATATAACTTTGTCATGACCGGTCGGATTCTTCTTGCGTTGAGTTCCTTGAAGCCAGTTTTCATAATCACTTAAGCATTAATTTGTGAATCTTCGTGAGTTGGAATGGCCTTCAAGGCTTTTTATATTTTTGAGGAATTATGAAGATGGCATGATAAAACTGTCATGACTTACGGCAACCTTGATCATGCTTCTTGAGTTACTAAATTCACGATGCTACGAATGTTTATGAGATATAAAAATGGGCTTCTTGTGGAAAGTGTGGATGAGAACAGAATTAATACTGACTGTAGCCTCAGCTAAATTTGTAAATGAATTCACATTGCTCTCGTTTCATGGTATTATTAATTTCGCGGTCTTTGTAGTAAGAAGTTGACCTAAATTATCTCTTCGAAATAAAGTTCAAGTAGGTAATGTTGATCTTCTTTCGAGATCAAAAACAATATAATGTTATTTCACTGTCATATAACTAGCAGACAGCCATTAAGGAAGTAACAAATTCATTGTAGGTTCCTTAACATTTCTAGGTTAATTTTGATTCGATTATCGTGACCAAATTGTTTTATTGAACTTTATCCAAAGTTTTGTTACCAAACGGAACCCACTTTATTTTCAAAGACATATTGTCTGTGAAATTAAATCATTTCTGCTGGAATTAGATACAGTTCCATTCTTAAGATACAAAGTTTATAATTCTTAAAACAATTTTTCGTTTGTTTGTCAATCATGATTATTATTTTCAATAAATGTAACTCGAATGAAATGAATTTGTTTTCTGCAAAATAAGCAGCTTAAAAGTTCTAGCCGCAACGATATAATCGAAAGGAGAACTCAAAATATTTACCTTCTTCAATTTTTAAACAAACGATTCTTATTAATATCGTGAATGTTCACAATGATAGTACTTTCAGATACGTTTGTCGGTATATATTAGAGAAACCTGACAATAATCAATTCAATGGTACCTAAAAAGGTTACAATTTTAAACAAATATCAATTGTAATTTATAAAACGCTACCATTGATTACATTCGACCATCATATATCAAACCGGCTTAAGATGGAGTTTATCCGTAACCCTTTATGGTGCTTGGGATAGTTTATGGGATGATAATTTAGGAAATTGGTTTGATAAGCTTCAATTAAGTGAAAAATTGAACAACTTCATTTTATGGATATTCAAGTCTTCGGCACAACTTGATTTGATTTTGTCGAGCAACGTAGAAGCAATTTAGACTGATCGTGTTTGATTTTGAGTTGATCTGTCAACGAAGAGGATAATGACTTTAATTTGTGCATATTTTTAAAGGCTACCATTGGACGGATTCCAGGCTACGATCCTAAGTGTTGTAAAGTTGAATAAAATTTCATGTATTCAAACAAAATATTGATACCTCTTGCTTTCAAACAATACCCAGGAACCTATATTCACGATAAGCATGTGAACCTAATGATCTTTGCGCTTGACTGCTGGCTACAAACAGCATTGGCCACATGAAGGTTTCATGTGAACTCGATGAAAAGAACAATATCGGTCTGAATTTAAGTGCTGAATGTTGTCATCCTGTATCCAGATATGAAGATACATATTCTTGGGAAAAAATATGAATAAATAGTGCATGTAGCGAGTGTTCTTGCAAGTACTACCTTCCGCAGAAAGTACAAAAAATACATGACATGCATTCATGCAGTATCAGTGCCCCCATTCGTTGCAGATAAGATGTTTTAAACGCTTGTACAATGTCATATCAACTAAAGAGGTACACATAAATGAAAGGATGTTAATCGCAATGTTTTGCATTTTGTATAACTCTTATTTGAAACTACTCCACCATAGATATGCAAAGAATCCACTTTTAGCTTCATTACTCCCTAAATGCCTTCTATGCCCATCTCTATAGTCTTACATGCTAAAGGGCACTGTATATCAGCAACTTGCATATGACTCAAATTTCCATGTATGTTTGGCTTTAAGGTATACCTTCATTCACGGATGTCCAACGCTACAATGAATATTCACGCACAGCCAGTTAAACCTTAAAAGCAGCAACATCTATCAAGCTGCGATGAGATATACTGGCCAGCATCCAAAGCATCTCAACATCCCAGCATCAGTCCATTTTGCATTGTATTCCCAGCACGATTATTCCTACTAAAGTGATTTCTGATTACTGAAGGAGTTAACGTTTAAACGTTTTACTATTCCAGTATCGATGACCCTCCCAACCTGTCTATCTACGTTATGGCAGATTTTTATTCTATGTCCGTTGCAAAATATCTCTGTAGAAACCCTTAATGACAACAAAAGATATAACAATTTACGCGGTAAGTGCTCAATATCCACTTCACACTTAATGCATGGATACGGATAAGTTTAACTTCGATTTTCATGGTTTTCATGTTTTGATAGCAATTCAAAAGGCACTAAAGGCTCAAGCTACCCTCTCACCTATGGCGATTTATTTTGAACTAAAGCCTATTTTAATTTGGTTGTCTCTGTGGAATTTATTTCTGATATTCTTTGTTCGATGTGGATGTCAAACATAAGGATATACCTATATGCGATTTTACGCTTTTCAAATGAAGGAATTTTTCATAAAACAATTCCACATAATGTTGGAAATTTCCTGAAAACATTAGGCACTATCATATCATATGGAGGTATAATAATACCCTCAGAAGAAGTGATGCAGCTAAAGAGGTACAAATGTGTGTTTCCTTGCACCTTTAATTTGTTGCAAACGAGGAAGTGCTTCTTTCGATTCTGATTCTTTTATTTCCATTCTTCACCATATTTGATGCATAATTTAGCGTTCCTTGACCGCAGTCAAGCGTGCTGATCGAGAATATATAATTTTTTTAAATGCTTGCAAATTAAGTCAATCATCACGTTTAATGAACTTCAACACAAGTTGTGGAAATCAATACCTCCATCAATATCTTCATAAGACATTTGGTTATTGCTGGAAGTTGTATAACGACAGCCTTGAAGGCCTGCACGATTTGATTTTGATTCGATTGTCTCTCACAATTTTTGCGAAATGTACCTTTGGACAAATTCTTTCCCTTGAATTTTGCCGGCTTTCATAATTTCAAAAGGTAATCGCCTCTAGGCTCTTGATACCCTCCAAATGTTGTATCATCACGAGAACCAGTAGAGTTTCCACGGTTCGTGGAATTGTTTCAATGACTTTTCTGGTGTCCAAATATTGAATGCTTTCTTCAGTTGCTTCTCCGGGTGGGAATTGTAAAAAATTCACGTCCCTTTATGATCACATAGCACTTGAACGTGATTTAAGGATTGGATACATTTTTCTCATATTCGATGGTGATATCGATATGGATTGTTTTGAATTTTAATTTGTTAAGGGGCTGTGGAGAATTTCTCCGTGGAACATGAATTTTACTCATGGAATAACCATAACCGAAAGTAAATATTATTTAAATCTAATAACATATTTATTTTGCCCCTTAGCACTTTGATTTGCTGAAACTTTGTATTTATAGGCTATCTGCAACATTTTAGTGTAGCCCATGAGTTATAGTTCATATTAATCATATTTCTTGTTTCACGATTGCAATGATCAGGATATGACCAGATGGACAAATGGTTTTCCATCTCATTGGTAATATTTGTCCAGAAGGCGGAGAATTCTCAATTCCTTCGAGGCAAATTCACTTTCACTATGTGCTTCTATCAAAACAAGGCCTATTCGTGATTAATGGCATAACGCCCAAAAACCGAGTTAAATAAGTTAACACCATCGATTGGATAAATTTCCTGCAAAATAAATTATGGCTGACTTGGTTTCCCTTGTTTACCTTTGAGTTTTTGTACAAAGTATACCTGAGATGGGATCAGAGATATTCCCATTAGCTATTGTGGTCAGGATGTTTGAATTGACGCATCCCTAAACTCCAAATTCTCTCTAAGATTCAGATTCAGACACATGCAGTTTAATGGGATATACCCTAGTGTAAGTAGGAGCTGTTTACTTAGGTGCACTTGGGACTCGTTGCATTTATTGGGAATGCATTGGCGTGCAGTTGTTGATTCGGCAATGAGTCTGGTTTTTCCGGTGTTATTTTTATCTTCTATTATATTATTTGTTAGGTTTCACTTGTGATGGAAGTGAAGGTTTGCTGCTTTCCGAGACGGTAGGTTCTGCGTCGATTGTTGGAAATATTGTTTGTCTATAATGTTATTTTGAAAATTTTCCTTTTAATTCGTTTTTCAACTTAGTATCGGTTGCTTGAGCTGTTAACCAATTTCCTAAGCTAATACGTCCCACTATTTTCCGCGATTTTAGTATTCTGTTAATATTTCCCAACCGGCATTTGCGAGAAAATTTAGTTTAGGATAGTAGATTTTCTAGACGAAAGCAAATCTTTCTCAAGTGCCCTCTTATAACACGAGTGTGTTTTTATTGAGGTTTTCGCTGGTTAAAATTATTAATTTTCTCCCGTGTCGACATGAAGAGTGTTATCCCATAGAATTTCAGTGCGTTTTAACATGACAACCTTTTACGTGAGTGTATATATCAGTGTTGTAGCATCGTATCATAATGAGGACACGGTCTACCACGTGCAACATAATTTCACGTGCACGGGCTCAAAGTGATACAGCATCCGTTGATCAGAATGGCCATGTTTTATAAAATGTAAGTTATTTACATGTCAATAAATTATATCATATCTCAATAACAATATCCGGTTCTTATCAAGCATGTAATCTTCTTATCTGACAAAATGTAACATCTTGTATTGTATCACAAATTATTATCTACATTTCTATTTTAGCACCTTATCTTGTTAAATCTATTTTAATATCCCCTCGAAATCAATAAATATTTGATAATTTGACAAAGCAAATTGTATTCGTGTGGTTTTAAATAAAAATTTGAATTTATTTGCATTCAACTTTCAGAAATTATGAAATAATTATGAAACAAGCTGTTAGAAGAACTTTCACGCTTGAGTTTTGAGAACTTCAAATTGAGATAGACCTTAATTTGTAAAATGTTTGACTTTAAGCTGACCTTATAAGAAAGAATGCTTCTAATTTGAAAAGATTTCCGATGTGGGTCAGTAAGAAGATTTGGAAATAAATGTACTTAAAGTAGGTAGAATAATCACGTGTTTAATCACATGTTTCAGAAAATTGTTAATTTGCTTATTTGAATTTGATTAATCCCCGAAAAAGGCTTAGAATGCCATTGCGGTGTGAACTTTGATGATTTAAATATTAACAGAAAATCATCAATTTTAATTTAAGCTAAATTTGTTGAAGGTTGTCCTCTTTCTATCCACAATGTAGTTAAATTTTTAAATAACCATTAAAACGAACACTTCATAAAATGACTCTTCGAATTTCTTGTACTTTTCCTTCAGAATAATCTTTGCAATTCGAAAACACTTAAAACGGTTTCGTTTGTATGTTTCGATTGTTGAAGAACATTTTGCGAATCATGTTAAACAAGTCGAAGTTCAAATGAACATCAATCAAAATAGTTTAAGTTGGAAACTATAAAATGATTTAACAAATAACATAAAATTTACAACAAAATTAACATAATTTTTTTTGATAGCTTGTAAATGTCGTTTCAGCAGTTACAGCTAAAGTCGATGAACTTGAATAACCATTAAAAACAAGAGGATATCAAATTTAGTTGTGAAAATCATGTTAATGCAAAGTTTACTTTTCTTCAGTTGTGTTGAAACAAATTTTAATAATTATACTTATTAAATAAATTGTGTAATAATATTATCTTTTACACCGTGTTTAGCTAAATCACTCGCTACTAGTGATGACAGAATGTGATACCAGAGAAGCCAATTTCAGAGAGTTGAGTTATTCGAACGTTTTCTGATTTGATATCTCTGCAGCTCTGCTTCTTTACAAGAGATTGCTTTAGTGTTATGCAATACCTTCTATATTACACTCATAACAACGTTAATGGAGTTAATCACTTTGAATTTCATCGTTCGCTTTTAACAAAATTGTAAACTATCTACTGTGACTACTTTTTGTATAATACTAGTTTTTGGTGTTTGACTTATCACTATCATTAAGGCTCATTTCAAGTACGGAATAATACTTATCGCGTTTTATGTAAGGAACAAGTGAAAGAATGTGAAAGTTTGGAAAACAGAGAAAGGAATTGATTCTTGCTGTATGAAACTTTCATTCCAAGAAGCTTAACTCAAGTATTTGATTATGCTTCTTTTAGAATTCTATAAATTTTATGTGACGAAAGGTTTAATGAATTTCTCATGGTTTCATTAATTTCTAGAAGTAGACACTGCCTTGAACTTAACACAAGAACGAATGCCGTGTGAATTTATAGCCATCAACCCGTAGACCAAACCCAATCACTGTTCCACAGTTATTTAATCAGAAATTTTTAACTACTGCCTGATTGGAATAATAAGTCAAGGAAAATTCTAACGAACCTAATAAACGTCACACTAGATTAGGTTTCCGATAGTTCTGAACCGCCAAGGGAAGAAGTTATCGTCAATCAGGCTTCATTTTTAACCTTCTTCCTCTTCAACGAATATTATTGGGATAATTATCAGAAATCAGTTTTTTCAGATTAATTTAGGTACAACAGTTTCAAGAACCTACTCCCACGTATGCTTCTGTTGGGGATAAATTCAAAACTAAAGCCATCTGGCGTCGCCTTTATCGGGTTCAATTAATCCGGGCCCTCTCAAATTGATCGGAATTAATGCATACGACCTTTCTCCGAATAGTTCCAAGACCGATAGGGACCAGTAAATCCTAATTCTATGAATTTAAATTTAAATGGATTTTCTACAATTCGTTGTTTGATGTGTGCTTTCGAGTTCAATGGGTTCGGTAGAGAGCTCAACTCAACGATCTTTTCTTTCATACAAAACCTCTTTAAACTAAGATAAACCCAACGACTTCTACTTATCACATCTGGTCTTTGTATGTAGGTGATGACTTTTGTTTGAGTTCATAATTAATGACTGAATATTAAAATTTTCTTTCCATTCTTCAAATCTTACCCTTTACATTGTTGCTTCTTTGACCCATTACCGAATTAACTTAAGATTTATGTAAGTCTTACGCAAAACCCTGAGAGTAATTGGTTTCCAGCTGGGTTTTTGAAGATGCCACTTTTAGTTTGATTTGTAATAAATAATAAAATTTCTTTTGAATAGGCTTTTGAAAAGCCCAGTGGCAAATGGCATTTGAACATAAAACATACAGACTACTGTTGGCTTTGATGTCGTTGCGATGGGCTTGATTAATTAATAAAACTTCAAAAAGGTGACTTCATTTCTTCGAAGTTCCTGATTTTATCACATAATTTTTATTGATATAAAATCATTGCCAGATGATAATTGCTTTCTCAATAGATCAAAGACAGAACAAATGAATACGGCAATACCTCGACTTACGCGAACCCGGAGTTGCTTGACTTTCAAATTTCTTCGATTCGTCTTTTGTTTAAGCGTCCGTCACACAACCTCGATTATCGATTATAAACTTACTGTCACACACTAGTGTTCAGTTAATATTCGGACTTGTCGCGCGGAATCAACGCATAGCTACATTTCTTATTCACGGATTTGAATTCTGTAAGACACCATACTGAATTTTTTGAGGTACCTACCTTAATATACGTCATAATATTAAAAACTCCGACTTGGTTTTCATTCAACTACTTGTCATATTTCTCATTGGCATTGCAACAAATCAATAGATATGATGCAAATCAGCCCAAAGCATGCAACAAAAAATAAAAATTTTTATTGATTTCATAACAAACAAATAACCACCACAAAATTTTTGATTTATCATCTGTCTGCACGTCTGTTTTCTGTCAGATGAAAATCTAAACAAATCTACGTCCAAATGCAAAATTTTTTTTATATATTTGTTAGTAGTAAATAACACCTTAAATATTTGCGCATGCAATTTTTACGACGTTTATAGTCTCCCACGTTTGTTATTCGGGTTTTATTTACAAATAACTAAAGCTTAACACGAACACCTTGACGATATATGGAAAGATTAAAGAAAACCTTTGAGTCATACCTGTCAAGGATTCATTGGCAGAGGGTAACTGGTTTTGCTTCGCATGATATCAGTTTAAAGGTGGAGCGAGACGATTTGAAATATAAATCAGGTTCCTTAATCATTTATCATCAATTTTCTAGATCATCAAAAACTGTCAGTAACATTCCTCTCATTATTGACAAGATTTATTTAATAATACAAGTGTTTTCAGTTATAAAGCAAAATATTATTCCAATATATGAAAATAGTAAGATTTGTGTCAGACGAGGTGTCACCAGGTTTCATATTACTTGATATTAATAATGTTACATGTACCGAGGCTATAAACATTTGACGAGATAAGTCGCATGTCGAGGAAAAAATTGTCTAAGATTCCTGTAATTAAAAATTCATACAAATTCAACAAAACCAGAAGTTCCTTTCGGCTTATCAGCCCAACCGTCCAAAGGTGACATTTTTGACAAATGACACCGATAGCAATTAACCAATACTCACCTTATCCTAAATGGCAGCATTTCATTAAACAAGCCTGCAAAACCATTAATTTCATTTTGTAAAACAGTGAATTTCTAATTAGTTACACGAAATCTCTCTAGATATTACTTATATATACAATAAAACGAATTTGAATTTTGAATTTTTTCGTACCAATTGAATTTATGATTGGCCAGTCACGCCTTCTACAACGTGATATGAAGAAATGGCTAATTTATATGCAAAAACTCGAATGCAATGGATAATATTTGGAACTAATAACATACCCAGACGAAACTAATAAATTCAGTAATTTTTCTACTGCCATGCAAATAGTACTCCATGTAATTTTACCTCTCTAATATTGCAGTAAAGGCCATTCGTTTTTGTCCTCATGGAATATGCAATTGCAAATCTAAGTAAATCGAATTGGATTAAAATTTTAATTCCATATGAAAATTGCAGTACCAATTGAATTTATCTTCAATTTGGAATTTAATGACTTTCAAATGATATCATTATCACTGCATTGCACTTCATTAGCTATTAACAGTATAACCACATTCGTTGGTGGAGTTTAAGGAAATATTCATTTCACTTTCAAGTCACTGGTAGTTTTTGTAAATTAGAAATTGGTAATTATTTAAATTCGCAATAACATTTGATTTTATTAAATAAACAATTTTGAGTCGTGGAATATCGATTTCAAATTTGAAATTCACATGCAACTCAGGGAACCAGTTTGGCTGCACGACATGCTGCTGCAAGGATGCAGGTTTCCTATAAGTGCGAATAATAAAAGATGTTAAAATGCATACTGCTAACCATTACAGTCTCCAGACTGGAATCACCTGCTCATGGTTCCGCTCATGTTACCTTGACATGCCACGCAATTCCTGTTGACTTTGGCTGGTGGACCGAAACTGATCCAAGGCAGATGGTTTGGTACTTTCACAAAGATTCTTGAACGTTCACAATTATTTGAGGTCAATTAAAGAAAGTCTCGTTATAAATTCAAAATACCTAAGTTCATGAAATCCCTCAAAACGTTGACATGCTGCTGGAACTATAATGTTTCCTTGTAAGTTCTATAATTTACATTGACGTAAATTTACATGAAGGCGTCTAATGTCGATCCTTAGCAGGCACTTAAGGCACGCCTACGATCATGAGAACCATGAGGAACCGTCACAGATGCATTTGACTTCTGGCTTATGGCATTCGACTTCTTTGTTGAATAATTAATTAAAATATTTTTAAATACGGGTGCACGACTCCAGACAAAATTTCCATATTCATATATCATACATAACCATATCCCAGAGGTGAAATTACCTTTCCCAACTAATGTTATTTTCAAATACATTATCGCCTTTAGGCTGTCATATCTGCAATTAATTGCACTGTTTTATACACGATGTTATTATTTTATTCACCCGCAATTTACATTATATTTGTGGTACTTTACTTCACTGTTGAAGTGCCTGCAGCTGCAAAACATTAACAACAAACAAAATATTATTCTAATAGTTATTGAAGTAGTTAACGTGCATGATTATCACGACTTCTGTCTCTATGAAAATCGATTGAAAATTTTGAATCATACTTTAACTTATGAAACACGAATTGAAATTGTTGCAATTTAACTTTTCAGCTATTGATTATTATATCTCGTAAATAAGTAACCCAATTACGCGACGATACTATTGCGGTCATTCTGAAAAACTATGAATTCTCGAGACTAACTTATAAATCTAGAAATTTATACAAATATAGAAATGTTGAGTTTTAATTTAGTTTCTTCTTAAGTTACGAACCCAAAAAGCTTAACGATAAATTAGCACCAAGAATAAATTTAATTTTATATTTTAAACTTTATTTTATTTCTAATTATCAGTGATAAATGACCTCTGTCTGCAGGCGGTGATAAAAAATTGTTTTAAAGTTTTGAGGAAAAATTTTAAACCGTTTCGTGTTACAATATATATCTTAGTACATTCATTCTTACTACTTTGGTGCTAGACTTAACCATTTGAAATTAATGACTTTTATCTTAAAAGTGCCAATTTGAGAATTCCATTTTTTGAGGGAACATTATAAATTTCGGTCAATTTTCTGCTTTAAATAAATCTGATAAATCAGCTAAATGCACGTGGCATAATTTATTAATTGAATCGTGAATTTTGCAAAAGTAAACGTAATAACATGCATTTTACACAGAAAAACTAATTCACGCAATATGCAGATTTAGGATAATAATTTTGTGGACACAAACTTACGTGAGAATTATAGATACGAATATAAGTTTAATTGAAACATCTACAGAATTAAGTTGAAACTGTCTATGTTTTTCGTTTTAAAGAGTTTGCGCATACCAATGCGCATGTGTGAGAAAGTGGAAATGACATTTGAATAGCAAACATATGAATTTAGGAAACTTTGAATTTAGGAAACAAGATTGAAACAAATTTGAAAATTTTCGAAACCCCTGGCCCATGTACGGTGGTTCTCCACGAGTTTATCTACTTAAAGTTCCGAAATAAGCGCAACAGCTGATATTCAGAGGCGCCTCGCTTGAATTATGGCACATAAATCATCCACAAATTACCCATAGACGATTAAGAAAAATTTTTAATTACAGGTTATAGAAGATGCGTACCTAATTACAACCACACATCTTTCTTATAACATGTTCAATGATTACAAGAAGCATAAAACAACATTACATAAATCTGCAGCACCGACATGTGATGGAATCATTATTCCTTACTTGTCCACTTCTAAATTGTTTATTGAGCGAATAAAATTGATTACCGCAAAGCTAATAGGTAAAAATATAAAGTTTTCGATTAATCATAATTCAATTAGTTGGTAATAAATTTTTCTTTCAAAATAGCCAAGCATTTCTTCTTCAAATCTCTGAATTGGTCACAAGATTGCGGTGGAAATTATCATTGAATGGTTGCGCTTCCAACAAAATGCCAAGCCACATAAATCACTTTATTTTGGAAATATGATATTTTTTTTACATAATCTATGACCGTTTCATCATCAAAAGGTGTGCAAATTCACAGAAATAGTAAAATTTACAACCAACTCCAGGTGATAATCTCCGGGAACCTTCAATTCAATTTTCCCCCAAAACGTGTTTCAGTCAAAACATATTGATATATTTGGGTTTTCGATGGATAAAACAGAAGGCCACACGCGTTATAGCTTTGATGTATTGAAGAGTTACCATAACTCCATGTTTGGTCGGTTTCTAGAATGAATTTTCATGGTGTTATTAAATTTCTTTGAAATATTTCAAAAATGGAAATTTTCATGTGTCGACTTGACGTCAAGAGAAACATTTTGGTTTTATCCTGTTGATATCAGTATCACGCAATGTAACAGTTAAAATTCCAATGAGTCTGTTACCATCGCGCTAAATCCAATTTGCAAAGAATTCCAATGTACTTTATTAACTTTAGATTGGAATTTTTGTTCTTGTTAAGTAAAGCTTCACCGAAAGGTAAAGTTTTAGTTCATCAACGAAGAGGTGTAACTCATTTACAACAAGTTTGTTTGTACGGTTTAAGTTTTAAAAGTTTTTAAGATTTGAGAAGTATGTTAGGAAAACTTTGCGCCATTCGATAGTGCAAACATGATTCTAATTCCATTTCCATTTTACATTGCAAAATAGAATGTGCAAAGAAGGTTATCCTAACATTCAAATTAGATTCCTCTAATTAGGTTTTGATGAAAGACACTCGACAGGTTTTTGTCAACTTTTATTGAACAATGTCATTTAGTTCTTTACTAAGCAAAAGGCACTTACAATTATATAACATTATAATTTTTTGAGAATTCCCAATACACGACGTATAACATGTAACGCATTGGATGCTTCTATAAACGCCGCAATTTCGTGGATTTTCTTATATAATACCTTAAGTGGATATTATTAAAAATGATATTAAATTGTTAATTTACAATGTTAACCAGTTAATTACATAATAAATTCGTTGGTTCGGCATAAAGCGTCTGTCAAAAGCTAGCATTCAAAGGTAGACAACTTCACGTTTCTGTAGCCCCTATAAGTCATCATTTTTGAAATGTCGTGAATGTTACTTGACAAAACAGATACTTGAAATGAACGTCAATAACCAATCAAAATGGACATAATTTCATGTGATTTTCTTTGATCATATTCCTTGAATGACATCCAATAAGTAGCGGCATTAGTTGGTCAGAATCGGCATCTGTCCAGAGTAGCTCTGACCGCCGTCATGTCGTCATATGCTGGTTTTTTAACTTTCATTTCTTATTAATTACTTTTTTGTTGCTTATAGAAAATGTTGCGTTATGCATTCCAGGGAACGCTTTGTTTCTCCCATCTGTCATTTGTCTATCTACGAAAATCCGCACGTCAAGCAGCCTTTCATACTTCAATCTTTGCTGGCTGAAAGCTCAACAGTCACGATTAGTTGAAAAGGCTTATTAGGGATCCGCGACGAATTTGACCTCGTAACAAATCATTAGTCTAGGGATATCATCTTCCTTTATAGCATTCAATGGCTGAATTTTGGTTTATCATTCCGAATACTGACTTCTGAATAACTCATGGTGACATGGGTTATATTCGGTTATTAATAGTCAATATGATTTTCATATGCTGACGAAGTCTGTGTGGCATTTGGAAAACATCCTGCGTGATTTGCAAGAAATCCTTCAGCGATGGAATGAATTTTGATTTTCGTTCCCGTCAAGGGGCATTTTTCAGGGTATCCATTAATCTAGCAATGATCCATTGTTGAATGCGAAAACGTTATTTTTAGAAACTCCTTTACGCTAGACTCCGTTTAACCTACAATTACCCGTGCACGAGTCCACCTTCAACGTGGACTTTAGTATGTGGCCAGGGTTGCCAACAGCAACAACCACTACTTACAATTAATCGCCTGTTTCTAATGAATAAGAACTATTTTTGTTGTAGTAGCTACAACGGCCCCTCAATCATTTGCATACAATCAAGCGATGGCGACAGGTTGGGGTTTATGGAAAAAATTAAAAAGGACTTCACTTATGCCGCTATGGACGATTCTTGGGCTGTATGAAATCCTTCAGGAACAAGAATTTCCCTTTCCGGTGGATTTTTCTAACTCTTCCACATGCAACTTGAATGGCCGGTATTTATGGTTACCTCGAATGCATTCTTTAAGGACAAAAAGGTCTCGCAGCATAATGGAAACATCCTGTGGCACAATTGACCTTTAACCTGGTGAGCAGGTTGTCGTGGTGCTTTTCGTTCGCCATTGCCCCTTGTGGATACTAAGTGGCATGTAGGGAAGGAAGTGTTTCTACTTTAACTGAAAGGATATCGTTCAGTCGCCGCTTAGTTTTTGCCAGTGCTTGACCGGTGGAAAACGAATTCAAATGTCCAGTTCAGAGTCTTAGAAACGGTCAAGTGCTCCCGAAACACGGACGTTGGGGAACAAATGTTTTGTGGAATTTGAATTCATTCCTTCAAATGGCTGGTGTTCCTTCCTACCGGAAGTATTTCTTATTCTTTTTCGTGTAGTGTATTCTCATGCCTCCCTGGGGAGCTTTTCGTTTCCGGATTTACAAAACCTGAAAAAATGGACTTGTGTGTCTAGCTTTGTTTGCGATAATCCTTCAGTAAGTGTTCATATGTTATATACGTGTTACTAACTTGTAAACTGTTAATTAAACAAACCTGAGTAAATATTTTTTTAATTTCACGGTTAAATAGAATAATTGTTGGAAAAAAGAATATTGTCCGTGACTTATGTACAAATAAAAGTGTTGTGAGAGTAAATATAATTACAAAATCCTGGCTGTTAACCAAATAAAAATTACAGTGTTTTATTGGTGTATAAATTTTGTGTGATTCGAGAGTGTCTGATAAAGAAACATAGGATTGTCCGTTGTCTTCGTAATGTTGGTAGGTATGATTTCTCATTTTTGTACCATGTTCCTTCCAATTCTAATATATTCGCTCATATTAATCTAAAATAATAAACAGTTCATGAAATGAAGGAATCTTTGAGGATGGGGTTTAGTTATCCATTATTTGAATATCTCTTACTGTTTGCCAACAATAGCTTTAACAATATAATAAAAAATTTTTCCTTCATTAGTTGCCATTTAGATTAATCAACGCCTTCAATGGGTGTTTAAAGGTGTTTTTAATTAAGTTTTTGTTCGTTTTATACTTCCTGATCCAACATAACATGGTCTTGTTAAAACGATTTGATACAGTTTTTCGAGTTCAAGTGTGTTTGAAACATTGAAATTTCGTAACTTTTGTAACTTTTAAACACTAAAAATGGCAATGAGAGGTCGAACAGTTCCAGTTCAATAAACAAACAAAAATAATACATCATTCATTAGAGATTGATTGTTTCAAAAATGGAGTTATTTTAATCGAATGGTTAAAAGTTTATTCAGTAAATTTAACAAATTTTTTTTTTCTCAAAACTCACAATAAACAAAAGTCCAAAGAAATGGTTGATTGATTTTCTAACTTTCAAGTACACAATGGCGTGGAATTGCATGTACATTGGTTAATAGTAATCGATTTTATCGACAATTCTTGTTCTATAAAATGTTATACATCGTGCATAACTATTTTGTTTACGCGGTCTGCCAGTGAACGTTTATCATAATACCAAGCCCCTGTTTTCGTTTCTGACTCAAAACATCACCTGGCTAGGTTTTTGTCGACAGAAGGAAGCTGGAGTATTTAAATTCTAAATACATTGAGTGTAACCATATCATCTGGATAGAAAGTATCTAGTGTTCCTTCAAATCCTAATTGAATGTAATAAAGAAATGGGTTTTTAAAACTGACCAAAAATGATTTATATTGACTTGATTGATATTTTCCAACTGATAAATCAAATGGATTCACGAATAGCCCTAAACTTTCTTGAATAACCTTCCGCATAAGTTGAATTGATTAGGGCTATTCTAAATGTTGAGTAAAATTTTCCATGGATCTCAGCACTTTGTTGTTGTCTTGAGAATACTATGATATATATATCTTCGAAATGAATGATGTTGTTACTTTGAGAAGGGCCGAACTATCATTTCAATCACGATCATGGTACATTTAGTCACTCGATATTCATTGGACGTCATTACCTTCAAGTCAAGTTGCATTAGGATGGGATATATATTTTTTGTTCTTGCTAATTCTTCGAATAGCCCACGAATAGCCATAACTCCATATTTCATTAGCTGCATACCAAAGTCGTTCGAACTATGAGTCTTTTGTCGGCTCAAAATGCATTTCAAACGATTCTGGATTGACCTAACCTATGGTATCAATGGGAACTCGCTTGGAGGGCGTCTCACTAATCCCTCTAAATGGACTGGGATTGTCATGAAGCTTATACATTTCCTCATCATAGAACTGTTACGGCGATGATGGGAACTCAAATACGAGGATTGTGGAATACAACGTGAATTTATTGAGTGATTGACACCTAGCTCAAAAATATTTCTCAAACTTGCATTAAATTTAAATGCTGGGTGTTGATGGATGAATAATCGTTAATCTTTGAAGGGTCAACACGTTTCTATTATCCGCTCAAGGATGATTTCTCATTGTAATGAAATTTTATGTTATAAAGTTTTGAAAAAGGTTCATCTAACCAGTTCGTGGTTATTGAAATCTTTGATTATATTAAGAACTGGATGTTTCGAGGGTTATAACGACTCAAAAAGGTTTATGACACAACCTCTACATCCTCGTTGGGTTCAACCTTTCGTTCTCATGATTATATTTTATTTGTACCTATGCTTCATTTAAAATCACATTTGAATTGTACTTAATTTATCAGAAGAATTTGATCATTGAGAGTTTATACTGTTGAGTTGAGTCATGACTTCCTCATAGGTGCTACAGATATAAATGAGCATGTTCTAATATTTACAACAAATTGGAATTAATACTCTAATTCATGGATAATAAATTCTCGTAAAATTATGTGACTTTAATACCGAAATAATGACCTGAAGTCTAATGCCATCAGCTACGCTGAATTCCTAGCAGAGCTTAGTGCGACCATCGACTTGCTATGTGGATTACAATCAAAAATTATTTTATCACCTCAATATCACATATATGTATAAAACTGTTAACATTCATTATATCCACAAATGCGATTAAGATGTTGCAGTTTCTATATCCGAAGGCTCAAAATTAATGAAGGCATCAAAATTTGATTGCTCTCGCCGTATCGGTTCATCTTAAAGCGATTAAAATTATGTTATGTTATACGGATTAAATGTGATTGTGTGGGAAGCTTATAGGAACGAGAAAGTGATATTAATATTTTCAGAAATTTATAGATGAATTTTTTGGAATTGACAAATTTGCCTGAAGCTAAATATTGGACGTGACATTTTTTTGAGTATGTCATAAAAGTTTGTTTATAAAAATTCAAAACAGAATGATTTATTTTATTACCGTTTTTCTGTGCCAAAATAAGCAGGTATGTATACCTTGTAAGCCACTTGGCACGCATGAAATTATTAGGTAATAAACACTTTCATTTTTAAAACTACTCAAACAAGTTATAGGATAAAGTGCTTTTATCGCCTTTATAACTTTCTCATATCTCACGATATCCTTTCGTATATCGTATATAATTAGCCAAACAAATCCTAGTTGTTATTTACATTCGTGTACGTACTAAAATCAGCATTCTTTAATTTTGTATGTGACTGCCAGATGGCACTACAAACTTTAATTTTGTGCAACATGTTTAATGCTTCACGATCTTCGCTTTACGGGCAGATGCTCTGACCAGTGAGCTATCACGAGCACATTTTTCTTTCCTTTCATGTTCTTACCTATATCTGAGTCGCCAGAATTTGCAATTCGATCGATTACGAACATTTTGTTTAACATTATTTTGACTATACGATAAGCGCTATAGAATCGATTTTCATAAATAGTCAATAAAAATATTGTAGAACTATCAATTTGTGAACGACATATTTCATGGGTTTGTCAAAATGCCTCTCTGCTATTAACCTAATTTGTTTTTGTTTTTGTGTTAAAATGCAGAGCTTTAATTGCTCAGTACGCTTGTTTGGTAGAACGTCAATTTTTATAGTTTGGTTCAGCTATAACCTACATTTGTAACCGTAGAAATTATCCTGGACTGCGCTTAGCATTATCTGGTGCGTGTCGGAGGCCAATTTTATTTGAAGGTTGGTAAACAGGCTACAAATACCTTTTTATTTTCAACAACTTAGAAAGTGTTACATTGTAACAGTCCTTTTGATCTTAGAGACTTGGACTTCAGAGTGAATCTCAATTAAAGAACTGATCCAAATGTAACGTAATTTATAACACATCCGTTTGTAACTAGATTACTACAAATCCTCGTCAAGTACATTGGAGAAAGTGATTTTAGAAATGACTTGTTTTGTATTAGAGACCAGGAATGTTTGAATGAAACCCGCAAACGAGTAAAACATGCACTTCCGCTAAATCCAGACTTATCGCTATCAGGGACTTATCACTTTGTCATAAATCAGACTAGATTAGCACGTGTGAAGAAACAATTAATTAAATCTCCTTGACATGTCTTGAGGCTAATTATTCGTAGCCATAGAAACGTCATTGCCACCCACTGATTCTGGTATAGTTGGAAGCTATCCTGGCTGTGGAGTCACTTCCGTTCCAACAAGTAACTGAACGGGTGAGTGATTCCAACTAGCTGGTATTATGTCTAACACGCTAATCTTTCGGGCTTGGCGACTCTCCATGAAGAAAGCTAACTACTTGTGGCGCTATGGCATGTCCATCTCCACAACTGCATTTTGCAGCCACAATTCTGAACGTGGCATTTTTTCTGTGACGTGTGGCTTCACAAAACCACAAATGCGCGTGCAAAATACTCGTGCTTTTATTGATGATCCACAGAGATGAATCTCAGACTCAGCCACAACCATATTACCTTCATTGAGGACGAATGTGGTTTCATCTTGTGGTTTGCACCGTCTCGCCATTTTCGTTCAAAATAAAATTTACTTTCAACTTCAGAACAATGAAAACCGTTAATGATTGTCTTGAAAGAAAAAGTGAATAAACTTTCAAAATTTTGTTTACATCCGGTAAAGCTTTTGTCATTTCCGTTGAATGGTGTGATCGCCCACACCTGATTTATCGTTTTTAAATAATTTTTTCAGTATTAAATTTCACTTCAATTCCAATTTGATTAATAATTTTACATCGATTTCATCTTGAAACGGAGAAGGACGCCTTAAGGGCTAACCCAGACTACGGAATTCATAACCGCAAGTGTCTGTTTTTACGCTTTGATTTGTTTCCTCAAAAGCCTGTCTTTGATGCTGTCTGCCTTGCGGAAAAAAGTATGAATTTAATATTACTATAACCTAAAGTTTATTATCTTGGATTGTCGTGTTGCGGCTCAACATCATTTTGAGCCAGAGCGGTGTGGACTCTTCTTGCTTGTATTCGGCTTGAATACTGAGGATATCGAACTTTGATGTATTTACAATTTCTTACCTTTATTTCAGTTTGGTGTTTAACTTCTCACCGTCGACTGTTATGAGTTTTTTATTTTATATTTTTGGTGAATAACGAATGCATGATCACGATTTATTAACGAACCAAATTCGATTTCTCCAATCGATTCTAAAGCCACAAATTTTAAAAAATTTTTATTTTTTCCTTAATCAACTTTCAGTGTTTCTTTTATTATTATCGAATGGTTATCATTAAAGCGAATATAATTTTATTGCAATTTCATGGGTTTTTCAATACCACCTCTCGCATCTCTCGTCAATTCCACCTCCTACACGTCTTCGTTCTGGCCTTGGGAGAAAGTTCCATCCACGACTCGTAGTAATTGAAGCACTTTCAATTCATTCAATTCAATTTAATCTTATATAATGAAAATTTCAAAAAACCAGTAGCATCTACTTGAAGAGTCCAAGATTTTTCATTCAGACGTCCATTTCGACTTGTTGCGTCCGAAATATTCAGAAGATACGTACGGGCATGCATTTCCGGTGTCATGATTTGACCCGTAGGAAATTTAGGAAATTTTTAATCATTCGACTTTATTAAGTTATTCAATATACATATGTATGTACTTAATATTTGTTAAGCAGTATCCGTTCGTTAATCGGCGTAATTGGATTTGTAGTGATATTGTCCACTGAGGTATAAAAGGTTTCAGCTTTCGTTTAAAGATTTCATTTCGCAGTGATATACCCAACGGATGTCATCATGATATCATGATATTGTGGGTCTCCTTGGAGAAATGATTGGATACATTCCTGGATTCAAGCGTGCATTTTTACATAAAAAGTTTCGCTTTTTCTGAAATCTTTAAAGCGCAGACGTCGTTCCCAAAAACGTGAGGCGCCATCAAAGATACGTTCCAGTGTCTCCTCAACACTGGAGGGGAATTTTAAATTAATTAAATTCATTCAAAACACTTAAATTTACCTTATTTGTGTCAAGTGCGAATTCCTCGTTTGGATTCCTGCATAAATTACATATAATTTGAACGATTTCTGCAAATACCGAAGTTAGGCTTTCGGTTTGCATACGAATTCGATTATCCTCGAACGATTTGAAAGGCAAAGCTCGATTTTAAGTTTAAATCAAAATAGTGCTGATTAAATTAAAAAAATTAACTTCGTGTTAGCTCCCCGAACTGGGGGAGTTTCGAAACAAATCGTTAATTAACATAAAACGAAAACATTTTGTTAAAGTTTTAGATTAAATTTTAATTAATTTATTTAAATTTGATATTTTATTTGCGATGAGAAATAGCTGTTATGAAAAATAAATTTTTGTTTTTTTTTGAGGAATTTTTTAAATACTTGCGTTGTGTAATGAGGTGTTATTTATGTGACATGATATTGACCGTAACTTTTAAAATGCGTAACAATTAATTTTAATTAAGATCGTGAAATGCAGTCTTCGCATTTAATTATGTCATTGGAAGATATTTAAATTATTCATAGATTGCTGTTAATGAATAATAAATGGAATTTTATAGGTTTTGAATTGGTTAGGATTTTTTTGAAATTAAATTTATTATGTGGTTTTCCCACTTCAGATTGTGGCGTGGGTTACACATAACTTCGTGCAGAAATTCCAAAAAATTTTTTATGTCCTTACGATTTAAATGTAGTAAAATTTAGCTTATTCACTTATGTATATATCAAGTCTTAAGACTTTATCCCAAATTTTGGACCAGACCTAAAATAGTCGGAATTCAGACTTAAAACCTAGATCCGACTGAAATTAGTCGGACGATATATTTTGTTGATAATAGCCAGGTTCCATTCGCTGCTCTGCTCATGAGCTGATCAACTTTTATATGAGGAACAACAACAATTTCTGAGCAATCCTGTAAACGTTTTAAAATGTGAGCAGAAACACTAGCCAGAAACGTACACAACGGATTAAATTGAACCTTGCAATCTGAGATAAAACACATTGGAAAATTTGTTTTCTTAAGGCGAAGAAAATAGAATACATATTTGAATTCGACTGAATTCCGCCTTATATTCTAACAGAATATATCCTCCGACTGATTTCAGTCTGCTAAAATTTTTCCGACTGAATTCCATTTGTCTTCAATTTTTCGGATGGATTTTCAATCGGGTTCCGACAGAAGTCAGTTTTCCGTCTGATTTCCGATCGAATCCAGTTTGATTCTTTTACCCGGGTTGAACGAAAAGATTCTCGCCGTTTTATTTGATTTACAAAATATTATGTCAACAAAGGCGTGAATAATTTTGATAAATTAAATAAACCGACATGAATGATTGGATCACATACATTCATAATCACTGAAAGTGCAGTGAATTCATGACGAATTAATTTAATGAATTTGGGTTAATAAGTTAAGTAAGTACATCGTAAAAATTTGAGCTTTTCAAATATTATTAACCACCTATTTGCGGTTAGATTGATTAATAGGTTTATTGGAAAGTCAAGTGGAAAATTTTAGTACCTGAAATTGGCAGGTGGGCCAAAGTAATTAGAAACGATTTAAATTACTTGAAATTGGTTTGTGGTGGTCATTTCAAAGTGATTAATGAGAGTGGACCGTCAGTTAGTGAAGTGATTTTAAAATTTCATGCTTTAATTAACATGAAAAAAAATTACTCAAAACTTTCTTCATGAAACACTCATTTTGGTCGCAAGTTTTCATTGCAAGAGTTGGGCGGAAGTATTGTCTTTCAACTGAAAGTGAATGCATGCAAAATTCCATTATGACAGTAGTAGGTAACAACTGTTTCGAATCTGATTGTATTTATTGATCAAATTTTCCTGACATTAATCCAATTTTGTGCTTGAAATTAACTTGTTCCGATAAACATCGAAAACATGTACCACAAAACTGAAATTTTCTTTCAATCCAAATCAAGACGCCCCAGGTAATCTGATTTATTTGTATGTCATCACTTAATCAACAGTCGCGCTAATGTGATGTGGATACAAAAGCTGCAGTTTATAACATTTCCAAGTACCTACTTTCAATCCAACAATCTATAATTTTCATTTTCAATTGCATAACCCATCATCAAATTGAATTCACTTTCCAAAACCATGCTCTATGACTTTCTTGAACCGCAAAACCTTTGTCGGTTAACATTTTATATAAATGTAAACCAAAATCGTTTTAGTAAACAATGAAATCATATTGGATTTTAATTATCATATTTTTAAGAATTTCTCTAAAACAAAATCTCCAATTATCAATCAAAACCCGCTTTATCGTGCTAACTTAATGGACTCTTTCTGACGCGTAATATTACAAAAATTTTACCAAAAATTCATAGTTGAAAATCAGAAATTCGGAATTCGTTATCGTTTCGGGTTTTCATTAATCAAAAATCGGTTTCACTTCTTTTGAAAAATCGATTACGATTACGACTCGTACCCGGTTATTACGTCGAGTATTTGGACCCGTACTTATTTGAGGTTGAATTCAGACCCAGTTTTTACTTTCCCTTGTTGAAAATTTCAATTTCCTTTTCATTTCTTCAGATTCTACCTCGTATCTGCGTTGTCTTTATCTGCAAAACGGACGTGGTCGTCATTAATCAATTACAGATACAAAAATTGTGAATAATCGCTTCATTTCATACTTTAAAATTATGCAACACGTCAAAATTGTCGCCATAATCGCGACATGGTGCCAAAAAATTCGAACACATTTTTTGTTGGTTCACCTGACACGTGAGATAAATTTATTGCATTGTTAAATTTTGTGCACTTTCAACTGTTAAATGTTGTTAAATACCGCTGAAAGCGCATATTTGCGAAGGCCATTTGCATAACTTTGTTGAATTTTTGGAAAGTAAAAATGTGGGGAATGCGAGCAACAAACGTCCTTGCGTATTGAACTTAGTGTTGTGGAACATGGAAGAAGAAAATGTTGAATGCTCCGTGACTGGGAATCAAACCCGCGACCTTCCGCTTTCCCGGCAGATGCTCTGACCACTTAACAATCACGAGCATATTTTCTTTTCCTTTCATGTTCCCACATATGTCTGAGTCGCAGTGTTTCTCGTAAACTCAGACAGTTTTCTGTGCCGTTTGTTACTCTGTGCGGATTTGAGTAGTAAGAAGACACAACCATTGCTACAGAACCACAATTCTCCTTGACGACATAGTAACAGTGTAACTATAGCTAGTTGTAAGTAGTTTGTTCCTGTGGTCAATGTTTACACAAATTTGTTCCAAAATTAGTAACCGGAAAAATCGAAATTTGTGAAATGTTATACAAGACAAAATTAGCCCAGGTATCTATGCTAGTGATCCGTAGGTGCTTTTTATACTAATTTGAAAGTGACTTTTATGGTTCTTGTATGATTTGCATAAACGAGGCGCCAAAAGTTTCATGTTGCATCCGGGTGCGTTGACCTATTTGTGGCAGTCATAGCACAATGTGAAGGAACTATAGCTGTGGGAATGACCGAAATTCAACACGTGGTTTTTGGTGGTCAATAGAATAGCTGTTTGTCATCAGCTTACATGATCATAAATAACATTTTGGATACGATAAATCAATTCGTCTGTTATCGAGTTTGATCTGCGTTTTTGTTATAGTATATGTATACTATGTTGGTCAAATGCCGCATAGACGGAATGACGGCGTGATACAGCTGATGTCATCCATGCAGCTCGTGGATAAAATTTAAATTCCAACACTTGAATTGACAAATTTTCTAATACGATTAGCCTTTGACTCTTGCTAGTTTGCATATCAAGAAAATGTGATTTTGATAGTAACCCGCGGATAACACTTGGTGTTTCAAAACAGCTCTGAAGTCTTACATGAACTGGTCGTGACAATTGCAAACGCGACCTGAATTATGCCAATTTCGGGTCTCCCGGTTAGATTTACGTAATCAGTAGTTGGGGGGTTTTTGTCATATTTGAAACATTTTTCAGAAGCGATTTAAACAAATTTTCCTTCTGTAATCATGCAATTTACCTTCTTGTTTTGATAAATAGCACTCGCTGTTGAATTCCCCATTGCAGAGGTATTTTAAAAATGTTGGCACAAATTTACAATCACGTTCTGTCTAGAAGACATACTTGAGTTTTAGCGAAAGTAACTCTGGTAAGGTACTTCGAAAAGAAGTAAGATAAAAAAGGTTTTGTGTATGGAATCAAATAGAGTTAAAATGATAACAATTTTCGAACTCGTTCGTTTAGCCATTGAGCATGTACTATAAAGTTACAAGATTTCAGTCGGGCGGACTGCTCACAAAGCACTTGAAATAGAAAAGTAGGTGGAAAAGCTGTTCGAGTAGACAAATTTTAGTCCTCTATAAATAAAATTGTTGTCAAAAGTCGACTTCCTACTGTCAGCTATAGCAATTAGAAAATTCAAGTTGGCAAATGGTTATTAGAAATGAGGTACCCACTGGAGCCATAGTGCTGGTAAAAGTCTGTGTTCCAGTTCTTTGTGACAAGAAGGAACCAGAGCCAACCAAGCGAGTACTAGACACCAGAGACGCTTGGCAACACAAAATCCAACATGACAAGACAGCAGGGCGCACTTGATACCCAAAAGTCCGTAACAATAAACCGCGAAACGACAACAGCTTGGTCAACGAGAAAGCAAACAACGTCATTACTGATTATGCAAGAGACTTGAGTGCAACTAGCCTTTGAGTCACTTTAAGTCACTTTGAGCCACTTCTTCTAATATGCTTGCGACGAAAATTAATAATTTTAAGACCACCTAATCGCGTTCAGTGGTAGTGTTCTTTGTCTCAAACCGTTTCTCTGTGTGCAGGAGATTAGATCTTTGCTTATTTAAAAAGATCTGCTAACTTTCACCTTCATCACTGAGTGCACTCTCAACTGGACTTTATTTATCCTCCGGACAATCTATTTCAACACATCCACTTGGCTAAGTGCAGTGAAATTAATTTTGATATGATAATCTGCATCCAGTTTAGCCATTATGACAAAGAATGACATATCGATGTCTACTTAATGTGTGACATTCCCGGATGTTTATATTATGTGACATCAGGTGTATTTATCAATGAGTTCTATGTTGCCTTTCAAAACATACAAAAGTCGCGAATTTAATTTAATCAAAGAATGACCTGGCCTTTCAAATCGTGGTTAAATTAAAAGTTTAAATTGGAAAAAAGGGAAAAAATTCAATTAACCAATCAGGTTCACTAGATCGACCTCATCGTTATTTAGATCACTTTCTTGAAGAATGAAAATCATTTGTTACCTTTAATCTAATTCACTGTCAGTGTAATCGGTTCATGATCAATGATCTGGATAAATTAAAATCATTTAGCATGATCCGTTATACATTCGCTATGATTCCAAAAACGAGTTAGTGAAAATAGTTTCGGACATACGCTCATATTCCACTAGCTCACATTCGGAAGTTCTTAAAAGAAAAAACAATATAATATCGTGGAAGTGATCTTAAGATGATTTTTCGTTTTTGGAATCTCTAAAAACTGGGCCGGTTTTGATTAACAGGAATTTGGCTTCAAGTGGCTATCGGAACAGTTCAAGAAAACCACATAATAGTGTCATCCTTTTATGGTGAAACTCATCATCAGATCTACTCACTGGTCTTTTGGATACCATTGAACCATAAAATCGATAAACATATTCATAAATGAAAACGATCGTGGCTATTGGTTGTAGGTTTCTAGGTACATTTCGACAACTTCTCAAACCTTTTTGTGAGTCTTTGTCTGGTTTCTTGAGCTCACACAAAAAAGCCTTCTTTGTGTTCTCCCGGAATTCTATTCTTGATTTTGAAAAACGATCACTAGAACTGAAGAACCCAAGGATTCTTCGATGACTTAGACTCATATTTTATTATATTACGATGACGACGGTAGATGAGGAAGGAAAGGTTTCTCAGATTTCAGGCTCAAGTGACCTGCTGTTTGGCTACGATCTGAAGATCATAATTTATCCATTTCAAGATCAAAAGAAAACACTCGAAAATCATACGAAAGGGTTGAAATTCGAAAACATAAATTTTTTGTCAGTCCGTTCGGTTTGTTTTATTCGTGAATGTTTCGTGAATGAAATATTTATTTGTCATGAATTTATTAAGGTTAGAAATATTTGTCTGATTGCGTCTATATATTATCTACAAAAGAATTTTTGATGTTAATTTATGGGATCCGGCATTATCGATTCGTTGAACGTTTCCCTCGTGAGTTTGGCGTTTTTCCCAAGGAGGTGCGCGTCAAACAATTTGAGTTATTTTCGATAGAGAAAAGGGTTGAGGGCTTATATCATGTTTCTAAAAGGTAGAAAATTCATATAATTGATTGAGAAAAACATTGGATCCTCTTTTATATTGAATTAATTTTGAATTTTCTGACTAAGAATAGCGAAATCGAAACTTTTATCTGCACAGCCTCCGTTGTAATTTGCATAAAACTTCCGTCGTCTTGTCAATTTTATTTTTGTGTCTGCAGTCTGGAATCAAATATCACAAAAATAAAAAACAAATCAATATCTTCCATTTGGAATTTGTATATAAAAATCGTGATAAACACATAATTGCATTCTAAGGTTTCTCGGAACAAAACGACGAAATGCAATATCATCACCTTGACCCCCTGAAGTCAGGTGAATAATGGAACGTTTCGTTGAACCTGTTTTCAAGGTATGATTAATAAAATGAAGATGCTCTTCAGGTAACCAACGAAGATATCTACTTCTTGGTGATATCTTCAAAGCCAAACCAGACAAAACCACATTGAAGATATTTTCATGGGCTTTGCCTCTTTGGAATTGTGCTGTACAACATTGAAATTGTTGATGTAATTGAAATTTTCGTTTCGAAACTATTGAAGACTTAATGAACCCTGGTGTTGTATCATATTTATGATTTGAATTTTTAAAAATAAACCTTATTGTCCTCTTCAATATCTTCATGATTCTTTAACGTGATGTTAGTTTAGGAATTCGAAAGGGTATCTTTGTAGTAGAAGATATTTGCAAATCGTGTTTAAAAGACAGTCAATAAAAGTTTCATTATTCAAACGCACCGAAAACATATGAATTCTTGCATTGAATGCACTCACGAAAAGTGGATTTTCCCATTCAATTTATAAATTCCGGGCGGATGTAAATGTCAAAATAAACTTAACTTAACGTTATTGTCTGTCATTTTAAAACATAAAAATAATAGTGTCAAATTCTCACTTTTCAATGAACAGAACATTTTATAATTGTGTCGTTTTAGTACATGACACAAGAATCTTAAGTAACATGCACTTAATGCACCTTTTAATTAAACAAAATTGTACCATTGAATGCATTCTTATGAAATATGATACATAATGTCACGTAAAGTCACTTAAGAGGTACTTCATTAAAATTGTATTCGAATTAATGTTATGTGGCGGCTTTTAATATTACAAAATTCAATTATAAGAACAAGCTATTGTTTAGCACTTAAACTGTTGTTATATTAACAATTAAAATGAGATTTTCATATTTTCTTCGTCGACATAATGCAGATTGTGTATGATATGATATTGATAGTTGTTTTATATCTTTTATCTGTGATTTTTGTTCAGTGTTCTTGATTCTTTTGGTTTCAAGGCTCTTGACCTCTTCGTGGCTACAACCAAATAAAGTTCAATAAAAGTTCGATTCTATTCAAATTCTATTGTTAAAAAGCTCAATTACACGAAATTTCGTGCTAAACCTATTAAGATATTCACCAGACGAAGGAAATTTCAAAAGAATTCCAGGTTTCACTCGAAAGTCGTGTCAATGTTGTTCATGACTTAGAAAATTTTACTTGATTCATTTCATTTTTAAGAGACAGAGACAATTAACGTTTAATTAAAAAGTCTTGTTTAAAGATTTTGGCAGTCATTTACACTTTCATGCAACACAAAGTCACGTGCCATTGCGTAATTGACCAAAAATCAATAAACAAAAATTCCAATTTTAAAATGTCTGCATAAATTAAATCCACGTAACTTCAAAAATATCCGCTCCAGATACCATAGATCAACACGAATATAATAAACTAATTTCATTTATCAATAGATTTATTAATAAAATAATTTGTTGATCATTGTGGGGCATGGCCCGCCGTGCGTTTAACCGCTTTACATTGGAATGAGACATTGAGAGAAAGCAATTTCAATTGGCGGCGCGTAATTTAAAACTTTGCCACTAAATTAGTAGACGTTTTAGTAAATAAACAACTATTCTCAATAAGACAAACTGCGTATAATGAAGAAGTTGATTTACCTGTAGCACGTTCACTGTACTGTACAAAGAGAGATGAAGGCTGGTTTATTGGTTATAGTTACAGTTTAAAGTGACTTTTTGAATTTGATTAGCTTTTTTATGTTTGTCTTTGTCAGATTGGATAAGTAGTGAAAAGTTGTACCTTTCCCGTATTCATGCTCATAATTGACCGGCAACGCCCAAATCAATATGCACGATAAGCCAAAATTACTTTCTAAAAATCTCCAATGAATTCCTGTGCCCGAAATATGCTTGACCAGTAAACATGGCAAATGGTTTCAACGTCAGCCTGTTAAGTGAAAGAAGATAATCATCAAAACTGCATTCGGTTTTCTTTAAGGAATATGTGAAGTTATGTTATTGCATTTCAGGTGTATGGTCTGTCACATACCTCTTACGCATTTCGGTCTCTTTGAAAACAATTTCCTTGTTTGGTGTTATTTCACTTGATAGTTTATAAGATTTCATGTTGAATAAGCAATAAGTTTAATGTTAACTTGAATTGACGTTATCTTCTGGTGTAAACCCGTTATGGGGGTGGATGGATCAGATCAATTATTTGGAGTTTGGAATATGCGTTGCGTTTTGCTGGGTGTGTCAAGTGTACAGATCGGGTCTATCTGATTCTCAAGAGAATTCAATGCAATTACTGCTGTAAATTAACACTAGAAGACTCTTTAGACATCGCGGTTGGATTCTTATGAAGAATTTTCATGTGAAACGTGTTATCCGACACACCCTTTTTATTACATTAACTCCATCAGAGTGATTCTTCTATTAACATTGTCATGTCTGTTTTCACTTTAACATTTTTACACTCTACCAAAAATAGTACTTCATGTCACAAATTGTGTTACTAGATTTTTGACACGAATTCATCTTTAAAACACACTGGCGTAGAAGACAATAACGAAAAATAATCGTTAAGTCATGAAAGCCGATAACGTGCCGGAGGAAATAAAACGGGAAATTCCCAATTAACGAAAAGTCTCCAGTCACAAAACGAAGTGTTTAATATGTAGGTCAAAGAGGGTTTCAACAACAACAATATCCTTTTGATTTCACCTAGAGTTCAATGGACTCCATCTGGAAGGTGAAACTGCAAAGTGAAAGGTAAGGTTCACTGTGGCACCTCACCCTGAAGTCGAAGTGAAGTGAAAAGTTAAAGAAGACATGAAATGGGTTCAATCCTTTTTATTGTGTACAATAACACGCAAAAATTTATTCACGATACTGAAGTAACCAAATATGAGGGAAGTTTGGCGTGATTTATTAAAACGATTTAATAGACTTATTACCTTCTTGTAAATTACTGCAAGTAAAAAGAGTTATTGTTCGAAAGTGTCTCAAAGTTGAAAAACCCGATAATGAGATTTGAAATAAACAATTTGCCTTAGAATATCTTGGTTAAGATGTAGCTGAAAGTCATTAAAATGATATTAGCCTCTACACCGATGAGATGAATGTCAGACGTTAGTACCGTGTAAGTGATATGGGTTGAAATCATGTTTTATGAAATTGAAATTTGCAATGCACTAAAGTAATCACAATTGGATACCCGCAAGATATTATGAACTGCAACATTTTTGTTTAATAAATATTTGAGCTACTTTCCAGTGATCGGCTGACATTTAAATTCTGGATTAAAAAACCCAGAAACTTGTTTCTCATAAATGTCTGATGATCAGCTGCAGGGTCAAAGAATGGATTTGGTGTTAGAGTATGCGTTTTCAGATGCAATATATAGTAAAATGTAGAGAGAATATTTTGTCCACCCACCTTCTACAATAAATTAAAATGTAAACTTTTTAACAACATTTCAAAGACTTCGTTCAAATGCGTTTTCCTGAAATTTACATTCGCATTCGTTAAGCAATTTGCCTTGACGGTTTTATGTAATCCGCATTTGAATTGAGACATAAAGTACTTACAAATTATTATTACACAGTGGATATACATTGACTTCAATCTGTAATATACTTCATGTAGCAACAAGTTAGACTTTGAGATCCTTCTTTCATTCACTACTTGTTGAAGAGAGTTTTTCATGAATATAATGAAAAATGTTATAAATTTCCCAAGAAGAAGAACATGACTTCACCAAGAGAAATTTAATACTTTCTTAGTTATGTGTAGTTTTCCTTATAATTAATTTTCCAACTTCATCAAATGGTTCATGATGACAACTACTGAGAGCTGGGTTAAATCCAGTTTCAATGTAATTATGAACGAGTTCTGCTTTAAGTTAGACTCGTTCCTGTTCATCACCATTCAGAAGAAATATGAGGATAGTGAGAATATCTTTTATGATGTGATTAAATCACTGACAGATTCCTGTGGTTAGAGACACTATTAATGGCGATGAATCAATTTTCTGGGAATTCATGGATACCAGGAAGGAAATTAATAGAATATCCTCATCTATTACACAAACAGTATTATTGAAATTTGTTTTTTTGTACAATAAAATCAGTGAAAGTGATCTTGTTAATATCTTTACGATTACATGTCAAACATATCAAATCAATCAAACATTTCCTCCTCAAGCCATTACAAAATTAGATGAAATTTCAATTTTCCTAGCCCTAGTCAATAAATCAACATCAATTTGTGAGAACAACGCATAGACCACATACCAGGTATCATGCAATTAGAGTACCAACTTCATCATATGTTGATTCCAAAAATGGTGAGTTGAGTATGCGATTAAAAAAGTGGAGTATTACTTAAAAGGCCAGTAACAGTCATATAGTATATTTCTCACAATCGAATAAATCAATTCATATTGTTTAATTTTGCAAAAAGTCTATCAATATCCAAGTAATATGAGCTATAAATCTATCTCCTGTACAATTGATCACAATTGCTCGTGTTTGGCCTGTAGTGCATTTTATATTGTATATCATATCGTAACTTTATGTTTTTACTATCACCCACAATGTTGGTTTTCATGTGATTTCAATATCATTATGACAAATTATCACAAATTGATACAAATACGATTCATGCTTTGTATCGCCCACAGTCAGCAGTTCAACTTTCAAAGGGTTTTGGCCTTTGAAACCCGGAATGGGTTCGGTCGTGATAGCTTTAATGACTACTTGTTGCTCTACTAACACTGAACCATCGAAAGTTATGACCAATTGGTGATAACTTATCAAATTGAAAACTACCTGAACTCTTTCTTGGAAAACGAAACGAAAATGTCACGCTCCAAAATTCCAAAAAGTTACAATAGCAAAAGATTAAAGTCAAATTTATTAAGTTTATCGTTACATTGTAACAGATCATATAGTCAAATACATTTATTAGAGTTTATTGTATCAATAATTTGTGAAATTACGCTTAACTCAACTGAAAGTGCCCTGCATTGTTACATTGCTTTGGTAACCGTACTAGAGGCCATGGTTAACAAGCAGGTATGGTTCCGATATCATGGACTTTATATAACAGCGCGTGCCATATATGCAAATTCACAACGTTGACTAACCGACTATTTTCATAATTTATCCATGAATCATGCCGAACTAAAATCGATTCTAACTTTATGAGTAATGACTGCAGTTGAGTGGGTTTCCTTCTAAATTTTATTATCTGTGAACATTCATGATTAGTTTAAAGAATGCTTTTATATAGATTAAAGATTCAAATGTACTGAGGAAGCTAAATTATAGATATTTTCAGCTCATAAACCGCTTGAAATTTCCGAATCCCTAGAATTGAAATGTACAGGGAATTGCTTGAAATGGAGTTATAAAGTTATCAAATCTTTTGGGTAAATTCATAATAATGAAATTTTGGTATACATGTAGCTTCTTAATTGAGTTGAAATCACCTAGAAACCAGGAACCGCTTTTCACTTTTAATATGAAGTCATTCATTACAAGACGACCTAGATTGAGGCCCAAGGGAGTTCGGCTCAATTTAGTAGCTTTAAGAAGAAAATATCATAGTAAATTTTTGTTATAATCATTGTATTTCATTTAAAGTGATTATGATTCAGATCTAAATCAAAACTGAATGATTTTCTCATATCGTTTCGATTATAGTCTGTGAGCATTTTGCCATTGCCAGAGATACAGCTCCTTTGTGAAGTGAAGTTAGAAGCGAAGTTAGGGCCAAGTGGTCATTTGGGAAAGTAATGTTGCGTGAAAACAAATAATTTCATAAAATCTCATAAATAAACCATACAGTTCAATAGCTGATGGCTAAGAGTTCATAAAAATGAAAATGAAAACGAGTCTTGAAAGTTGTATGAAGAAATGACTTCTTAAACCATAGTGATGCATAAGGATAGACCTTTTTCGGACCATAATTGAAAATTAATTCCTCCTGCACACCTTAAGTGTGCATACACCGATCAGGAGTGAATATCTACAATATGTATGAGGATATACGACAGCATTGTCTTCAAGATGCAAAACCTAACCACTTCAGATATCGACTTGAGTACTTCAAATATCGACGATTTCAAGGAACGCATAATCGTATATTTTATTCATGAGCCACCATGCTGAGTCCTCTGCTCTTTGGGGTGCTCATATGGGCATATTTTATAATTTGATTGCCCATATCTCATAACTTTCTTACCGAGATCTGAAATCCAGTCGAGGCGTTTTAGAAAACATACCTTGATGGTGGAGTTATACTTTGGTGGAGCATTCATTTTGCAATGAAGTTAGCACCACTTGGAGCCACTTTTTTGGACTTTACGAAGTATGAAAAGACCCTGAGGGATACAGGCTCGTTTAAAGCACTATTTCCGAGCATTGTATGGCATCGTCAATTTAGTTTTACTGGCTCCAAGGAATCAAGTGTAGGCGGTTTCAAAATAATTTTTCTTTCATGTTTTCATTTTAAAATTTTTACTGTTCTATGGTCTGAAGGCGAACACTTGGACCTCGTACTTACAAATGTACATTTTTCATGATTTTATTTCTGTTTTCACACTCTTCCACGCTGGATTTGTGCAAAAAATCTCATTTCGGAATTGACCAGAGACACACAACAACAAAAATTACTCAATTTATGAATCTGGACTGACATTAGGATCAATAAATCTCGTCCTGTCTGACATGGTCCGAAAATGGAAGTTGCCAGAGTTGTACTTTAGCGCCTTTGAAACGAATGTTTTCTGAGACCGTGAATTTGGTTTTATCTCTTATGTAGTTTCAGAGAATTTTTTCAAATTTTAGTAATATGGAATGCATATGAAAATTGAAATATTCAAATTGAAATTTCTTCCAGAATATCTTGTAGGAGTAAAGTTTATTCAAAAGCAGACAAACCTTTTTCTTGAAGGTGTGTAAAGTATAATTAAGCGCTCAAATTCATTTGCTCGCACTTAAGGTTTTGTTATTCAAATACTCTATTGTATGGACGATGATTAAATGACTCTGAAATCAATTTAAGTCTTAGAGGTTAATTTAAACGCATCAAAAGGTGTTAAAAATACAATATCTCGGATATTCGAGTATATCTTTGTTACTGTGACAAAGGTGTCAAAGGTGGGTCTTGTAACAAGTTTATTTAAAGTGCTATTATTTAGCGGATTACTTTTATATTGAATAATGTAACCTCTTTGAATTGATGTCCACATTTTCTATGATGGACAATCGTAACATTTTCATAATAAATTCTGAAACCAATTTCCATCAATTCGTTATAACTCAATATCAGTTTTATTATTAATTAATGTTCACAAGATGAAGGATTTATTGAATATCTATTTTATGTTACTTCTTGACACCTTCAAGAAATGCGTTTCAAAAACCCATTATAACATTAAAAATAAAGTGCAATGCGAGACGAACGATTAAAATTTAAATTACCTAGTTAAGATGCAAATAATTTACTATTTATGGCACCGTCTTCACACTATGTCCAAACATTGTAACAAATGGTCAGTGGTTTTATCGCCTCTGACACTGATCCGACACAGGCCTTACTTCTAAAGCAGCAGTTCCAGAGTTCAGTTGTAGGTCTAAGCAATGTATAGTCGATCCATTGAGGTAAAGGTAAGAGATAATCAAATATCCAATTCATTGTGTACATATAAATTTTCTGCTATCAGCTTCACATTCGTACGAATCGGAACCATGTGATATGTAACGTACCAGAATCAGGCTTACATAATCCGTCTCTCCATAAATTCAATAAAATATATAAAAAAAATTTAAAAAACCCGGACTCGCTCATATCACTTTCAATGGTGATTTTTCTTCGATAATCGAATGCTGTTTGTAATTATTCGCTTCGATCGCTTTCATTGAACCAACAGTAGATGCTATTCTCACACGGGATTAGCTCCGGTACGAATTAATATTCCAACCTAGATGTAACTTTTATTACAAACTTACAGACACATTGTACAGCTGGAGGTCGCTCTTTTCTTCATTTTAGTCGCCTAGTTTTGTCGTCTGGTACTGGATCTCAATCCGCATCGTGAGGCCTATTGATCTGATATGAAGCACATTGTAGTGGCTATATATCATCGTTGGTCTATGCGTTTTTGTCGGTGATCAGATATTTGTTCAAGGTACAAAGAGCAGAATCAATCACTGTGAAATGAAGCACACTAGAAACCATTTTCTTATAATTAACCTATCCGTCTGCTTAGAGATATCCACTGTAGTTTTGCTATGAGGTAAAAACTTGTCACCCGCTCCTTAGGAATTTCTCACTCCATAAATAATAAAGGCCGTTTTTGTGATTAGCTTCACATCTGGGTGTTGTAGTATGCTGTTATATGTACGGTTTTATACCGTTTTTCAAGAAAGTTACGCAATTTTAGTTCAATGGGCTGACTGAAGCTTGTCTGCTCATTTTGTCTAACTGATCTCCATCGTCGCCTCTGGTAGAAGAGTTACACAGCCGGATACTGTAGTCTCTGGTCGATAAATTATTTTATTTCCAAAAGTTTGTTTTATTGTTTGCCTTTAAGATTTGAAATTTCTCAGATTTTGGTGTCAATTGTTCAGAATCAAATGATTTATGTTGACTGCACCCACTCAACGTAAACAAAGTTTTGTTAAACGTGGTTAGGTTTATGCAAATTCCCTGAGTGGTCTCGAAGTATTCGAGCCGGTTTACAGTTTGTATTGGCAAACTTTTTGAATAGCTAAACTATGTTTTATGAGTTTGGTAAATTACAAAAATGATTCATTCTTCCATGTCAGATCGAATGTTGATTGGTTAGAGCTGAGATTTACATGAAGATTTCCTCAATTTCAAGCGACTATACGTTCTAGACCAAATCCGAAGGGTATATCAGAGGGCTTGGCTGGTTCACAGTTGGAGGCCTATTTTGAAGTGTGAACAAGATGTTATATACATTTCTCTACGATATGTTCTCATTATCTTTGAATCTTCAGCTGCGATATCCTGGCAGGAGTCGGAGTTGTAGAGTTTTTCAATAATTCCGACCACTTTTTTATGGATTACAGCATCTCTGATGGAAAATTTCCATTTAATCGTTATGAAATCCCCAACAAACAGGAAGCGTGAAAAAATCATTACCTGGAAAATCGAAATTTTGTGTGAAAATCAAGCACAAATTGTAAATTACAAATTTCAGTGCATGTAATTGAAAAATTCATACGTTCACATAATCTTACAGTTAGCAAAATCATGCGATTTCTTAATTACCTGAGATAGGTATTATTGCACAGTGTTTTATGTTATTATGAGATATCGAGTTGTGATTGGAGTTTTCATGTTTTAACTCATTCATTCATTGTCTTAATCGATGCAGGGACTTACAGTTAGCACAATTATGTTATATGATTTTCATTTACTGTTTCATGTTATATTGTAGATGGAAATGATATCGTTGTGAAAGTGTTTTTACCGCAAGAAATGAAAGTATTTAATGTCACTTTTCCGTGAAACTAATAATTGAATTATTTGAATTATTAGAAAATTGGTTGAGGTAAAATTATGTTGTTGCATGTAATTGCAATTGATATACGTGTCAAATTCCATTCAACATCACTCGAGTTTGATAAAATTTATGTCCGCCAACATTCACAGAAGTTGATCCATTAATTAACCTGCATTGCCCAAAGTGACACTTGATCTGTTCATATGATTTACTAGATCAGACATTGTTTTTAATAAATGTTATTGTTTCACAGAATCATAAATAATACTTACTTTCTTAACATATGCTCCAAATATCGAGTTTTCAAGTTTCTAAATGTTTCCTATAAACATATATTTTCATGAACAACACCATGCTCATATACGAATACAATTGAATTATAAATTTTATCTCATTATCTAAGATATCGAATTGGATACAATTGTACTGCAATCATAATTCAAAACTATTACTTTCCATGAATATAATTGACATATGAAATTACGAGCATTTGTTTATACGGAATCAAGTTGAAGTTGAAGTTTTTCTTCCGTTCCAAAAAAATTGATTTTAAGAAAAACAAAATGAAAAAGTTATGGTTATTATAATCTATTGTTCTCTTTGATATTTTGAAAGTCTCCTGCTGCAATATCAATTTGACAAACTGCAAACTGCATCTAGCTAAATTGCAAATATTTTAAATTATCACCTTTCAAATGTCACTTCTATATAAAAGCGGGCGCTGGCAAAATGCCAGTACTACAAAATTGATTGGTACACCCAAAGACTACAGTTAACCTGGTGTTGGACATAATATACATGATCTAATATAATGATTATGATTTTATTTCATTATTGTATAAGAAGCAATTTCCATGTATTGGGGTGTGATAAATTGTCATTTACAAGAGAATTTCCATGTTGTGTTTTTCATTATTTCTTGAATGCAAAAAAAATGGCATATAGATATTATATATAGTACAATGTCTGCAATTTCTACAATTCCTAATATCTATGATCGTAAAATTATCTAATAAGACAATTTTCACTTCCCTTTTCGTTCATTTTAATTTCGCTTAACTCAAGTAACTCGAAGAACAAATTTAATATACGCTAGTTGCATCGTTCCACTAATGTACTAATGCACTATTGCACTATTGGACTATTGGAATATTGCACTCCCACTAATAGTAAGACTTCATACTGTTTTTAGAAAGTACATAATTGCGCGCAATTTTAATCTGAAACCGCCCGACATGAGTTTTGTTTATGTGCCTTAACTTGACTTTAAAGAGTTTGATTTAAAAGAGACTTTAGCTATAAACTTGGAACAGTATACTGGTCCAATAGATATTAAAGCACCTGGACTTCTTAAATGTTGTTGTTGCTACACAAAAATGTCAACATAATTGTCTTAGTTAAACTGCATTTTACAATTTAATTTGCTACATACTATGACCAGTTATGTTCGATGTCATCCTTAAACTGGCACTTCATGCCTTTTAAACTGCAGACCATACAATTCTGACCAACATCACTCTCACTTTTGCCTTCAGGTCCAAGCAATGACACCACAAGAGAATTGAATTAAAAATAATGTTTGTCGAACCGTATTAGAGCGTATTCATTGTTTTAATGTAAGTTTTCCAAAAATTAATGCAAATTAACTTAACTATTTATTGATTTGTAAATTGTTTTATCGTAACCAACTTTGTGATGCAATAACCAACAATAGCTACTCTCCACTAAAACCTCATAATCGGTCAATTTGTAGCTTAAATGCTTGCTGCCATATTGACATTCTCTCGATTTAGTATCAGTTTTAATAAGCACCAATTTAGTACGATAGTAAGTACCTGAACATTCGCCATTTTCAATTACTTCAAATAAAATTCCGTTTTTCAATGGATTTGCATTCCAATATCTTGGCTTTTGATTCATTGCAAAATCAATTTAGTTTTTGATTTAGCCAATTTTAAAAACAAACTTTTTGTACAATCTTTTACAAATCACTCTGTCTATTGAAAAGTAACAACTTTGTCAGGTTCTGATTCAAAAACATGGTTTTCCACTAGTTAACTATTATTTATTTATTTATTATTCAGTGATATTTTGAAAAAGTTTTTAAGATTGATGTCAGCCTTATGTCTCCCTCATTGATGTAGATAAAATTTATCCACCTACGCGTATTTCCAGCGTTTCATCTTAAGGCGTCTTTTAAGATGCAATCTAAATGGAAATATGGTATGCAATTATTCGGGATAAGGTTTTTGTTGCATGTTGAAAAACGTTTTGTTGATTATAACGTGGAAAATATGATGTTTGTTCATAATAGGAAATTGAATGAGATACCTACTCGATTTTTGCAATTTAGAACTGTAATGGATCTTCATTTGCTGGCATGGAAGGAGATACGATAATTGATTTCAATAAATTATTTTAATGTTCATCATGTGATTTATGGTTCTGGGTTTTGATAGGCCTGGGAACATATTCATGTGATTTGTGAATTCCCAGCTATTCTAATTTCTGCATAATCTGTTCCTGAATAATTTGAAGTTAACCTAAAAGTCGTTTCAGTAAAAATACACCAAGGGACGTGACTTTGTAATAACTTTTTAAAAGAACCCTTTAACCCTCAACACTACTTACGTACTTTGCTTCGTTAGCCACAACCTATTACGCACTTACGAGGTTAAAAGTCATAAAAAGGGCATTACATTGTGGAGGACGTTGAAGTTTTCGTGAGGCGTTATACGTTCTATTTATAGAAATTTCAAAGGATTTAGTTGAGATTGAGTAGAACGTTTCGAAACTCACAATGACGGTGTTGTCCCACGGTCTTGTTATATTTTCGAGAATGTACGAAATCTTACATGAAAATCAGTACTCAAAATATTGGCATCATTAACATTTGAATTTCCGTGTTATGTCAGCTTTCGAGCCGTAATTTTCCAAACCAGACAAATTTTAATTACCAACCCGAAACAACAACATCCCGAGGCGAACAAGTACAATAAATTTCATCAAAACTGATACGGAAAGAACAATAATTTCTTGTTGTTTGGCTTTTTGCATACGCGTTTGCAAATACCTTAAAATACCAGCAAATGCCATGCCTGGACTCACCACAATCCCAGAATAGTTTGTTAATGTTCCAACGGTCAGAGCCGGAGGAGAACAAGGCTTGGCATGGATTGACTAAAGGAAATTGTTCAGTAACGTCCAAACATAAATGCGAAAGGCTTAAGAAGTTCCACTTTGACAGTGAGTAATTGGACCCAACTGGGTATTGACAGGACAAGAAAATATTCTGTTGTCGTACCATCTCCAGATGATAGGGTTAGCTATGCCAAAGATTCAACAAGGTATCCATTGATCCACGGATGGGGGTTAATATATTAACATAGCTGGGTATCAATGGTGTTGTCTTCCGTTTTTTCTAGAATTTTTTGTCATGGAAGCCGTATTGGTTGGATTCAAGCAAATTGGTAACTGACTGACAGACGATTCTCTCGGTCTTCTGATGACTTCCCTTCGGTTAAAGTCCTTAATCTCAGTTCGGAAATTTCTTCGAAACCACGAAGAACCATATCGACGACAAAAAACAAGTAAGAAATGCAACATGGAAAAATGCATTTGCAAACATAACTGCATCTTGACGGCAATAATTTTCGTCTGGTTGAATCTTAGAAAAGCAAAAGACTTAAAAATCTGTTGGAATTTTAGTTTCTTCTTCCAAGAATCAATTGAATCGTCTGGAAGGCGACACGTTGATTTTAACTTTATTGTAGTTTTCAACGAGATAGTAATTGATTTTTGGTTTGTGTTAGTGTTAAAGGGTATTTGCTGATATCTTGCAGTCGTAAACGGAACCTATCCATTCCATTCCGGCAGAGATCCAAGACCAATTTGGTCTTATTTGCATCTCTGGCAGTTTGTCTTGGCTGCTTTCAGAGACCTCAACATGATTCCGAGTAATGTTTGAAATTTTTCATTTGTAGACATTAATTCTGTATTAGACAGCCGGATTTATTAGTATGGCTACAATCGGCCCTTTTATGCAAATCTTTAAGCGTCACAATTTTCTTTGTTGATCTTCTTATCAAAGCTTGAGATGTTATCCATCTCAGCCCTCGCAAATTCTTGTTAAATGTAGAATTTAATCTTAATTTCTTCCGCAGGGCAATAGTATATGATTTTATTCTCCAATTCTGATATGATAATTTTTATATTTTTCATCCTTTCAGAGATATTAACCGCTCCAACATAGTCTGCTACAGCTTCCATAGTGCTTCAAGGATCAAATATTTTTGTAAATAGTGTTAAGTGTTATTCATATGAACAAAATATTTTTCGGTAGTGTTGTACATGAATACGCGTTCTATCACTTTGTAAGTGGATGAAATAACACGTGCGACGAGCTTATTTAGATATAATTTTAACGTAATAACAACAATAACTGAAACAAGAATCATTTGATTGTATAATATTAGCTAATATTACATGAATTGGATTTGGTTTTCTTGTATGACGTCACACGCAACAGATATAGAAACACGCAACATCTATGCTAATTATGAATTGGAACAGGTGAGTTCTTTAATGTTATTTTTAACCAGTTTACTTGTTTTTGCAATTTCAAGACTCTTTGGTCACGTAAATTCGAATTGTCCTGTTGGTTAATGCATGAGAATTACTTGAAAATTCAAATTACTTTTCAATGAAATCCGATTCCAAATGGGTTTTGCATTCTTAATGAAAAGTAACTCTTCTTAAAAAACTTTTATCGATTTTCGGACTGAGTTGTGTTTTTCCAGCAAGTCCTTAATATTAACGATGGAATTATCCTTTAGTGAGCCAACCTTTGAATCAACGAATTCAATTATTCCCAAGCATGGCGACACATTTTCGTCAAGTCCGTTGTTTTAGACATGATTTATGATCCTTCGCCTACATATCACTGAACAACGTTGCAAGGACGAAATATGTTTGCTTAATTTAAACCTTTAATTATTGGTACTTAACAAAATGGAGTTTCTAAATCTGGTAATTTACTTTTCGAGGTTTTGCCTAACAACCTATCGTCATCGCTATTTCAAGTTCATACTTAAATTTAGGAACGTGATATCATCATTATAAGTCATTATTTTTAAGCGAAAAAAGCACGCACCTGAATTCGTCCTTAAGATCTCCTCCACATTTAATTATTAGAAAATGTGCTAACCCAAAATTGTTACATTAGTTCTTCGTATATAAACATACTAGTCACTTGATAAATTTAAATTGATAATACTTTTACTCGAAAACCATTTTCTGTATGAATTGCTCTATAAGGCTGACTTAGGCAATCGCAGCTCATTCCTATGGCAATTATGCATCGGTAAAGTCTAATAAATTAAGAAATAGTTCCTTGTATTAAAACATAATGTGCGTTACCAGCTAATACTTAGCATCCATATAAATCCCTTGAGGTCTTAAACTTGGATAATGAAGAAAGCCTGATAACTCAATAAATTTCCTGCTCAGGTTTTTGCTAGCTCCTAACGTTGGGAAAATCTACTCCTTGGGAATATTCTTCTCCTAATGAGTTGATCTCTTTTATGGCATGATGTAAAGACGGTGCACTATTAGCGGTTACTTAATATTACATTAACGAACGGATATGCTGCGGAGTATGGTCTGAGAATGAAATTATACCCAGTTTTATTAAATGGAATTTTATGATTTCTATAAAATATAGACTGTAAAAGGAGATGTGGTCATATCCTATACCTTTACCTTTGAATACCCGGAAGGGACTTGGAGAGCATTTATATTGCTCTCGGCGAGCAAATCAACTTTAGTGTGGAATAGTTAAAGAAACATGCAACAATAAAATTCATTTGGATTTAAATGCTATTATTAATGGAATCCCATAAACGCCAGCGATTTGATCCGTGTGTGAACAGCAAATATATTTTTTTCAATAAAACATGTAATCATATTTGCAGTAAATCGAAACATGATTTAAAGTGTTAAAGTTTTATGTAATCCTTTAGCGGCTATTAGCAGGTGTTCATTATGATCAATAAAACTGCATTTATAAAATATTTTCACGCCTGATTTAGTCCAAGTGTATCTATGTTATATGTGAAGGAGTTTAATCAAAGCTATCAAATCATATGGTATGAGGGACGTTATTTACATTAATATCTGAAGTAATAAAATATAAAATTATTTCTTATGTGATATCATTTTGACGCGCCTCGGAGCATTTAAAAGCTTAGCACTTTTGAGAGGCGAAATATTCAACTTTTGAAAATATTTTTAAATACAGTTTAACCTCGACCCTCGATAGTCGCGACTCTTCGATAAACGCAACTAGCTGTGGCCAAGTACATAGAGTGTCAGGAAACCCAGTTGAAAATTTCAGATCAATATACAAATGTATTTACGTCATTTTCTTTCTTCCTTCCTTCGTGTTACTTCGTTATTGTAACAACCTCAATTTCCTTTAGTTGCGTTTATCAAGGTTGTACTGTTTACATATGTAGAAGGGTTTGAAGTAAATTATTCTACCCTGATCTGCTTCCATATGATATTGTTCACCTTTGTAAGGTACTTCAATTACATCACATACACTTCCGGTTTTAAAGGTTCCTTAATGTGATTACTTGACCGACCCACATCCATACAATTACTACGTTATTTCAATAACCAGACTGGGAAATAATGCACGAAACGGAATTAAAAATTGAATTTAAATATCAAATTGCGGCCACTAAATTCCGCAGACACAACACGGTGTACTAGACAACATAACCTAAAAAGTTTAGCACGTAGAGCGGGTGATTTGTCTGTTTTTAATTTTACCAACCTAATGTCACGGCCGATATCCACAATTTTATGTTACTATTAAAAACATCACCTCACACAGAAGTGCATGAGCTGTTGTAGCACATAACGACTATATTACCAGAAGATATAAGCTCAGCTATAACAGGCTTTATTGCATGAAAATTGAAAACCTGACGAGCCTCGAAAGGTTTCAGGTTAATGAATTCATTTCGAGGCATTGTATGTAAATTTTTTGGGTGAATTCCTAGAAAATGCTGATGGAAAGTACCTCGTTTCCGTATTAGAAAAGCGTTCTTTGAGCTGTTTCTGTTTTATAGCCACTTTCATATGTCTCAATTAAATGACTAATTCAGCAGTTTTCACCATTTTTAATTCAAATTTTTATCCGTTATTACTTAACCAGTAGCTGAACTGTTTTATTTCATAGTTTTGTGCTTTGAAAATATATTTTTGAAAATATCGATTCAAAGGACATTGTAATGTTGACATTTCTACGAAAACTGAAAATAAACTTTGATGCCCTTTATGAAAATTACAATTTACGGATTGACCTTCTGTTTAAAAAAGGATATTGTTTCGGCCTTAGTTAGTGTAAAAGAATAAAGAATCTTAATGAATAAAAGAGAATTTATAATTAATTATAAAATTAATAACACCTTTTGCACACAACACACCTTTTTGGATATCATGTCGGTGCATCTAAACCTTTTGTTCCTAAGACACAACATACGCCTTCCCTAGAACTTTGTTTAATGAATCTTCAGGTCTCCGGTATTTTTTGAAAGAGCCCGAAAACCCTCATAAATTTAAAACCCGAACGAATGAGATTTCGTTCCACTGTCCACAGAATGGCTGGCTCAAAATTGGATGTTTGCTCAAAAATTCAATTCGAATGCGAATTCAGCATCCAGACGCAAATTAACAAACATTGGCATCCATTCACTCCAATTTGGAGACCACACACCGCGGAATGGGCAAGTTTTTTGTTCAAGACACAACGTGAAATTTCAATAAATTTCAAATTTAATTTGAAATAAATATTTTGTGCATTTTCATGTCAGTAAAAAGTGCATTTCGTATTTTATGGGCATGACGAGGGCACTACCAAATCATCTCGTCGTTCAGGTTATCTGATCACACCTTGACGTTACGAACATAACACCTTGTCGGATCTGGTGTAAGAAAAGTGTTAGTACATTATCTAAGGAAATATCTTTCTTATCTTGTGACTAAATCAATTGCCGTCTAATTAAAATAACTCACATACTTCAATCAAGTCGAAAGGTATTGAAATAATTCTCCAACTTGCATACGAGCTGAGATAGTACATTGACGCAATTACAACACACACGTTATACAGGGGTTTAGCTTGATTTGTCCGGATGCTTGGATGCTAGTGCTACATTTCACTTAGTGGACAGTAAATTTATTTACTGATTGGCATTAAATTGGATTTTATGGTGTAAATGCTCGTCCATAGCGCCAACAGGAGCTGAAAAACTCAATAATCTGGGTATGTAAGTTGCGGACAGTTTTGCATGAAGAAGCCAAGAGGCAATCACGACTATCCACCAATTGCTGGTGTTGTTTACTACTTACTCTTGATAGAGTTATAGTAATGCACCAGTTTTGAAAACCAGACAAGATGCATTAGTTGCCTCTAGTGGTTATTGTAGCAATTTTTTGAAACAAAATCTAAAACATATTCTCATGCAAATGTTAAATGAACTCTGATCTTTTACAAAATTGTCCTCAATTCAAATCCAGTGTCGTTGACAACTTCTTGTCGCCAAAGATATCATTACAGAGAATCGTTTCACATTCTTCAAAGATTTCCCTTTCATCTGAAATTTCCACGCACTAACCAAACCAAAGCAAACCATCGTACTTATAGCCACTACCCATAGAAGCAGGTTTTCATTTAGCTTGCGGTAAAGTAGCTTCGAGCCAGCAACCAAAAATTAATAATAGTTAAGATCGCTTAAGAAAATTTTCAATTTAACTGTTTTTCCGCGACTATCGACGGCGTGTTTTGATTAAAATTAATTATATTGTAACGTGGCATTTAGCCAGTGAACAACTTTCTCTAGTTGCTTTGATTTATAGTAGCCACGATCCTCATACGTCTTGATAAAAAGGTGGATCGTGCCAGAGCTGCACAGATGAAGGTAGCTAAACCCGAAGATGTGGCTCCCTTTTGTTAGAAGTTGGAATTTTTTTTATGTTTATATTATGAAACTACACTGAATATATGACATTTGATTCATAGTTGAACGAATTTCATTTTCGATTTCAATTTCGATTTCGATCTCGAAATCATAAATTCGTGAGGGTATTCAGTTCGAAACTGAGTTTACTGCTTTTTCGGCTACTGCAGTAGCGAATGAATTCTTCCGTGAAACAAATGTATGATAGATCGCAGCACGTACCTGATTTAGTGTATATCTATGAAACGATGCAAGGATAACCACCTCCGAACAATAAAGTAATGTTGTACTTTATAATGTACCCCTATAACTGTTGAATTTGTGGTGATTTTGGTCAGGTGCACTTGATATCATGATTGGTACTTAATAACCAATTTATTGAATGTATAACTTGTACATGTTACAGTCTGTGAATTTATAGAATTGCTAAAGCTATTTGCTCTTTGCATGTCTCCATAAATAAACGCGTTATTTCCAACGCATGCCAAGAGATCTAAAGTGGGCTCAATTTGCAGGGTTCTGTTTTGACTTGAATGTTATATGTGGGATGTTGTAGAAAATAGCTGAAGTCAACAAAATCATTTCCGCATTTCAGATATTGATATGAAATGTACTTGTATGCAACAACTTCCGTTTGCAATGCTATTTATTTAGAGGATGGAATGTTTTATACGAATAGCCGTTTGGTAAAATATGCATGGGTCAGTGAGTTTTCAAAACGATCACGTCAAACTAGTCAATAAATTCCTTGAAACAAATCTAGTGACTTTATGTAGGATCCAATTTTGTAAGAAGTAATGGAATGTGACTAGTGATTACTAAACTGTAGATCATACAAATAACATGATCCTAATTGAGTCTTTTGCATTTTCATTTGAGTCATATTTTAAGAAACTTACTTCAGAATTTGAAGTTTATATCACTTGTGAAACAATTGCAGATATATCAACTACACTTGATTAAAACTTATTTAACCGCTTATTAAAGATATCATTAGTGGAGTGTATCGAAATCAAGTTCTTGTTTTGTAAAACAAGGTAATTTAGTAACAATTACAACATTCAATTTATCACTTCGGTAAAGTGCACCCTTGCCAAAAGGTGCACTGCACAGTGAACAGCTGCAATCATCAGTGAATGTTTCAGATGCATTTTGTATCAACATTTTAAAAATAATGTTTTCAATTATACTCAATTAATTTCTTGACTAAATGCAATTTTATAAAGGCAACACCCTTTAATGAACCACTCGACAATCAGAGTTTTTAATAAATGAACGCCGAACGTCTAGCATGTATCATGCAATTAGTTGCATGCAGATGCATTCCACTGCATAAACCCAATTTGATCCAAGTGAAAAATAATCAAATCACCGAATGGGGAAAAGCCTCGTGTGCATAATGATAGTATTTTATAACGCCTTAAATAGTAAAACATTTATTTTAATGATTATATACGTAATTGGTCGAACAAAGCTCGACTGTGAGATTGAACTCCAGCGTCTTAAAGACATTTAATTTAAGGTAAGACTTGCTTCTCAACCCGGACAAATCCAAAAATTGACCATTGCAATCTAAATTTCAAATTTAATGATGGTGGATCTCTGGTAGATTCATTTACCTTTCACAATAGTCTTGATTGGTACTCAAAAACGTCAGGTTTCCCTTTAAAGACTTTCTTCACTCAAGATTTATTGAGGTGAGAAGTGAATAGTGAAAAATAAAACGAAATGGATTGATCACTTGACAATTTTTCTTTTTTCGTTTCTGAGGTAACAAAAGCTTCAATACCTTCATGGAGTCTCACTTCACTTTAACCGGACACTGCGAGTCGTAATCCATCAAGAGGATGTCAAGAAAACGCTTAAGAAAACTGCGTTCAAAATGTTTTCGTACCAAATTGACAATGTTCACGACAGAAACGCCAAACTGAGTGAAAGGAAGTAAAGTAATGTAATATCAGCTCATTTCCCTAAAAACGTCTTGAGAAAAATCGATGTTAAATTTCGTCATTTCGACATGAAATGAAAGCAAACCAACGACCTTGTCACAAGGCCGTTTCATGATTTCTCCGCAGTTATTTCTCATACTCAAAATTTAGCGCAAATTGAGCCGAAGAAGTGCAAAAAAAACGGGTGCAACAACTGGTCCGTCTTGGAAATTACCATTTCCAGGTGAGTAAGACGGTGGAAAAGTGACGTGAACGTGCAGTTTTGAGTTGATTTTATTGCTTTTGTTGAACTGTAGAGAATTGGAAAGATAAATTCCATAGAAGATGAGTTGTTTTGAGCCGTTTGACTTAATGACCAGGTGAAAATGAAGTCAATGGCACAAATTGCATTCATTTTTGGTGTTATATAAAAGCACACTCAGACATTATGATGACCGTTGAAAATGATAGTGAGAGCGTGTAATCGATATTCATTGAAATTGACAATGATAATCAATATTTGATGGAGTTTTGTGACGTTCGAATTGAAGTTAATTGACACGTTGACGGGTTCAACAATACCTATTGAAAGGTGAAGGAATTTCCTTTGAAGCATCATCGACGTTTCTGATGGTTTCATTTCGATTTCCTTGGCCCTGCATTAAGTGAAATTTCACTGCTTCAATTAGACCGGAACTTCGAAATTGAATGCTTTTGAAATATCTCCAAGTACGTCCTACTTTTGGACACGAAATTAATTTCTAGAAACTAGTAAAACCCGAATTTATCACCTTGGAACGAGTGCTCTGTACTTTGTTTTCAATTAAAACGTGTCGCACGTGTCAAGCGCATCAACTTCGTGCAATTTGTAGGCGTTCGTTTATTAGAATGTTACACACGTTAGATCCTATAATCTTGAACTATGATAGATTAAAGGCTATCAAGATGTAAGGCTAATGAAGCCAGAAGTTTTTGTGTAACACACTGAACATTTGAACATCGTTGCAAACTAAACTGAATGATTGTCACATTTACAATGAGATGACATTGAAACACTTGACAGAATCTTCTGAAAATCATTAACAGCTCTAATCACATGATGATTTCTGTCAATTAATCAACTGTCATCCAAAATACTTGAGTATGTTTTTCAAATAAAATAAATTAAAATTTGCAAATCCATCATTAACAATATTTTCATTTGCGTCAACTTGAGGCCATCATCCTTGAACTTCCTTTGATAAACCAACCCACTTTCAAAGTTTGACTTTTAAGATGTTATTCTATGTAGTTTGAAAACCCTCTTAAATAATTGAGAGATGTTTTCAACAAAATTTCGTAATTATTTTCGTTTTCAAGTTAGACAGCCACGTGAAAATCAAAAGTACAAACGTTTGTTGAGTAAATCTCATCGTGTAAACAACGTCACGTTGAAAAAAAAACAGAAAAAGTTGTACAAAATTAGTTAATAATAGTATCGGGAAAAATAAACAACATTTTGTTCAAAGAGACATTTGCGGGGAATGGACGGAATTGAAATTTGTAGAAACATTCGTATAACATTCGTGGTTATTGTTGTAATACGAAGATATGGCGTCACGTAATGAATTGACACTGGCAATTTACAGATTTTAACAACATTCCATACAGATTGGCACTTTGTGGACAAACAATATGTTTGTCTGTTTTACACAAATAATTTGCAAATTAAAAATAAATTTAATTAAAGTGAAGTTTGTGTCACTTACCAGAAGTTTATGATAGCATTTTGTATTAGCAAAAGATATATTTAAATTGTCTGTAAGAAACACGTCACGACTTGGAAGTGATCTTGTGGGTTACAAGGTGATCTCATCTTGAGATCAAGAAATCAATTACTGGGAACCAGATCATTTGTATCAAACAAATTGTACGTAAATGTTAAAATGACGTGATGAAGCTCAATAAATGATCATAGACACAAAAGTTTCACGCTGTTTTAAGGAAGTTACATTGAATTGCGCAACTCCATTTAATCATTTGTTAAGCCTATCAACTCACTAGGCCCACACAGGAAGTGATGAATAATTAGTGATCACAAGGATTTTGCAGGGACACTCAGTATGGTCTTTGGAAATCTTTAATTAGCTTAGCAATTTTCGGAATAGCCACATCATGGAGGTGTTACACGAGACAATATCACATTACCAAACAATCAAATGGCCTTAAAAATTCTTTAACAAATTAATGGTTTGTTGCTGTACAGAGTTTACTTATTTTGTGGAATCCAAAAATATCTTGAAGACGTAACCATATAATGGAAGAAATTAGTCATATTTCATCAATGACAAATTTCACTGTTTCGGTAATTGAATTTTTTCGCGTGAATTGACTAAGTTAGGCACAAAAAAGTTTTTCAATTTACACCCAGAAATTTTAGGTAAATAGGCATAAAAATTCATGACATTCTTACCTGTTGACTTTCGTGAATGTCATTTCTCAATTACGGAGGTGAGTTCAGATATCTTAAGAACCTTGGAGAATTTTTTAAAATTGTGATTAATCCATAAACAAGATATCTATTTCCTGCATCATATCTGTTTCTCAACAATTCTAATTGAAATCAGCTTTAAAATCGAAAATGTTTACAAAATACATTTTGGCAACAATCTTCATGCAAATAACCTAAGAAGCAAAAACTGTTCCACGCAAAATTTACAAATCCCTTGGAAATGAGTTGAAGAAGATAATAACAACAAGAGATTTGTCTTGAGTAACTTAATCTTATTTTTTATTTAAGCTAAGGGATACTGCAAATCATTAACAAATCTGTCTTCCGTGGAATAAACCCTAAATCACTTTTATATGGAAATAAATCTGTGAAGAGGTTTGTGGACTGGGATGCCTTAAAGCAGGTTAACGTGTTACATAATGAATAAATTTTTTTGATCTCTTTAAAGTTTTTATAAAAAGGTGTTTCACAACATTAAAAATCACTTTCGATTTTCAATATTGTTCATTGAGAAGGATTTCTGACTCTTTATTGAACAAAGATTACCAGTTAAATACCACAACAAAAAGATTAAGTAAATTACTTTGGAAATTTTTTAAGTGAATATTTTAAATTTTCTCATCAACTACAAAAGATTTGAACGAAAATCAAAGATTCGCATAAACTGAGAAATTGAAAGTGAATCTGAAAAAAAAATAAATAAAATTCATTAGACGCTTTTCACTTCAAATTCAATTGAATGTCCCACAAACCAAATACAAGATGATATTCGATTTTTAATTTTCTTTTGGATTGAAGAGAAACATTTTGAAGTTACATGGGATATCATGAATCTTTATTTTTAAAGTAAACCTTTATAACAGAATGATAATCACTATTTTACGCTGGTAATTGGGTGCAAAATAAGAGAAACAAAGTTTTTAAATTAAAGTCTTCAAGAAAAGCATAACGAATTCGAAATTTCGTAACTTACAATTACCGTTGGTCATGATTTGTCGTAACATGTAAACAGATTCACTAATAACCATAAACATAAAAATTAATCGAACTAAAATAATATAATTTCGTCTAATTGAATGGTGTAATAGAAATGCAACCACGAATGCACCGAAATTTGCAGCAGCACCAAGCCTTCAAAATTGTGACTTTTATCACCACTTTACGGTCGTATATTTTGGTCATATATTGTGTCATAGAAGTATCACTGATTGGTCATTGATTACTGCTAACGGGCGACGTTGTGGTTTTATTTACGGGCATCCGTTTTTAGGTTAAGTGCTGCTCTTGTAAAGGCCTATTCCTATATCGCTTGGTTATATTGCATCCATTTAAGTTTTAGTATTACGTTTCAGACTTAGAGACAATAAAATGCATAACACCATGAGATTTAGATAATGTAACTAAATTGCTTGTCGACACAGATACTTATTTGAATGAATTCTAACCCAAATGGGCCACCGTCAATCAATAATTATTGACGATTTTGAAATAACGAAGATTTATGTTTAAATTATTTTGTCATAATTTGCAACGTATGAATGCATTTTAATGCAGTTGCATTTGATGGAAGGAAATTTGAATGCAACTCTGACGTGTGTGGGATATAGCTGTGTGAAGTTTTTGCGGGTTTACCATGCCAAATTAGTGCGTAGGATAATTGATTCAAATCGTTTTGCTTGTAGAATTTTGCAGCTTGGGTGGTACTTGGCAGTGTGTCATTTGGCGTTATGTCACAAATCACAGAACTCTCAGGATATTGTGAAAGTTTGAATTTAGAGAAAGTCGAAAATTTGGAAACCATCTGACAAGATTTTGTTAGTGCAACTACAAATGTGTGTCATGAAACATTTGACGTAGCGCATTTAAGTAGCCATGCAAATATGGGAACATGCTACTAGCAGTTAACTTTCAAAATCTAAACTGATATCAGAAAGCTAACAAGCTGCATAGCACACCTTCTCGGTGAGTTCGTAAGGGCAAACCAGCTTGCAGCAGTAATTTCTTCAACAGTCCCAGTTTCGATTTGGTATTGTTATCGATAAAGTTGATTGCCCAAAGGTTACAAGCCCCTGTCAATGACACCACATAGTCAAGTCACGAGATCCTGTACAAGCTTTAAAAACATCAAACCACTTAACATAAAGAGCTTGTACTAAGTCAGCTACTGACATTTTCTATAACTTTTAGTTTAATTAGCATTTTGCAACTGACATGCAACTACGCCCCGATGCGTAAAATGCACCAGCATAATGCAGTTCCGCTGCATTAATCCAAAACCCCTCAAATCGCAGCAGCTATTGTTTAAGGATACGGGGTTATTCGTCTCGCATTGAATTAAATATCTCATATGTATGATTCTGAATTTTTGTCATTTGCACAAAATTGCAATTAAGCTGTGACCTTGCATTCTGATGTTAACATGAAATTGCGAAAAATTTTAATCTACTGTACACTCGTTTGTAGAATGGGTGGGCTGAACTTGGGGAGCCATACCACCTGGAGCTTTGTATTTCAAAATGAGTTTATCATTCAATGAACTCTTGTGAACTTAAATTCAAATTTATATTACATTTATACAATTTTTCCTATCTCAAATGCACTTTTATGCAATGGAATTTAAACTGGTTTTGAATTTTCAAATGTAATTACTTGTAATTGCAAAGGTCAACATTTTTAAATCTTATCTATTGAATTATGAGATTTACGTTTTTATTAAATATGCAATGGAATTATGAATAATTTACTAGAATAAGGCGGATAAGGCCAAGGAAGAGAACAGCATGTTGGCTAGCTCATGGTTTGTTTTCTTGTACGATTAAGACCTCAAAGCTTAACATTAACTTGGAGGTTTATGAACCTTGTTCTATTGTTAATGAGGTGGTAAACCACAATAATGTATTTTGTTTGGTCATTTGGCACAACCTACACTTTTTCTAAGATTTAAACTACGGGAAATTGTGCATATTTCAAACAAGGAGTGTCACGACTCTAAATAAATGCACAAAAATCAATTTTATTTGCTGGTTTTTTCTCACAAAATACACTGAAATGCAACACTTCTCATTTAGCATCTGTTACTTGTTATTATCATCCATTAGCGTTAATTTATGGTTATTTTGTTGCACATTGAAGATATAAAACATCGAGTGTAAGACATCGCAATTTAGTGTCATGTAACTGACTTGTTCACCTGATTACAGGCTTTAATCATACGAGTTAATGTGTGAAGTGAAGTTTGTCCCCAACGTTCAAACCACTTTCTCCGTAAACTTAAATAAAACAAATTCCTATTTTTCACTTATTCAATTCTCTACCCTTTAGTAAATGGTCAGAAATATATTCGATGAAAGGTCACTCAAAAACGTACATAAATATTTTGAATATCTCTCTGGAAAAGGTCCTAAAAACACATAAAGTTCTCCATTTTCGGATACGAGTAGCTTCATAAAGTGCCACTTGCGTCAAGTCCTATTGACCACGAACTTAAATTTTGTCTTAAAATACAAAACGTTGGTTGCGTAAAAAGTTCAAGTACTCATAAAGAACTTCAGTTTAAGGTAAAAAAATAACAACAATGAGTTTCTTTGAAACCTGAAGTGACTCGGAAATTTCTCAAAAAGATGTAGTGTTACAAAAACAAGTACAACGTCTTTAATAAACCCACGAAAATTATTTAAATGAAGACAAAATAAGATTTCTCGTGTCACATATATATCGCCTGAAATGACAACACAACTCGTTGTTGTTTTCCATATATTTGTAAAATGGGTTTTTAATACTCGTGTGTATATATATAAACTCATGAGTTCATCCGATTTTACGAAATCATTTCACGCAAAAAACTGAAATTTGAAACTTGCCGTATACTTTGTAGCTACTCTTACTGTCTTCAAATTTATGGAACACGATCGAACGACAGAAATCTGAAATTCACGTTTTTTTCGCAATTGGCCATTTAGTCCCCTATGAGATGAGATAATCTCCAAGTCTTGGTTATAAAACATATCTGAGGAGAATGCAACCACCATCGTCATTGGTGTTATACCTTCATAACTTTTTCGATCCATAGAAATGCCTAAGACACGTACTGAATCCGGAGCAGATGAGCCATATGGTTTCGACTGATCTCAAGATAGGCTTTCCGATTGTATTGATCACGACGATGATGGCGACAACGATGGTGAAAGTAACCCGTTTTTGGAAAGATATCTCGGTATTCTGTTATACAACAATAAATTGAATTGAACAATTATGGGGCATTGTCTTCTTTTGAAAAATCCCAGAAATACTCCATCAATTATTGAAAGACATTCTTAGTGGAATCGGAATGTTATTGACACGTATATCACTTTACATTGAATGGCAATTAACTGAATGAATCAATAAATATACATGAGGAGAATTCATGATGACTCTGACGCACCTGGCTTATGGTTCTTGTGAAGACAGCTAAGCCTACGGTCTGAAATTATTCGAAATTTATTCGCAAATTATTCGGTTTTTTATCAGACGACTTGGAGACGGAAGGAAGTGCTGAAACAGTTTCCGGTCCTTCGAGGTAGTAATTGTCCGACATCCGAGTAGGTGGCAATAATGAAAGTTCATGATTAAATGATGAGCTGATTCATGATGGGAAACGTTTAATTTTGCAAGACTCTGCAATAAAGTTTTGGTAAAATTATTAACGAAAGGTTTGAAGTAAGTGTCTTTATTGACTCACATTATGTCCACAGAAATGTTCCTTCATACCTATATCCATCAGTGGCTTAAGTAAATTTCATCGGACGACAGCTTTTTAGCCTGATATGGAAAATAAACATGCGTCGAGTGTATCAAGTACCATTCCAGACAGGGACTACTGATGGTTTTTCATCCTACGCATGATTTTTTGATATGATCACATTTTCCAAGTGATTCCATTGGTATGTTACCAACATTTGAACTCCAGGTAGTGAAGATGCCTTAGCAACTAGAATAAAGAATTCCATTTTAATGGTCTGTCAATGACATCTCTTGGAAAAATATGGTGAGGATGATTGGTAAACACGTGGAAGACAAAACACGTCGAAATTAAACAGAAGCAAATGACTGCTGGTCACCAGGTAAACATTGAACAAGTCAGTGGCATTGTCAAGGTGTTGACATTTTATAGGAACACATCACAGCATGATTCTCTGCAACATGAATGTCAATGTGGTTTCTGGCTAATGGACTTCAGTTCAAAGTCGTCAATCGATTGTGGAAAAGTTAAACAAAATAATATTGTTTTAATGAATTGGCAGGTTAAACAATCAGAGTACTTGCTAATGACAGCACAAAAGATACATTATCTTGATTGGTTTTTGTAGAATCATAACATCTAGAATGTATTATTGAAACGATAGGTTACATTTTATGACAAATTTTCTCCATGAGATCTTAACATTGGTCGGCACTGCTTCATACCTTTGATTGGTCATCATTTTCTCAAACTCATCAATAAACAAAACATGGAAAATATTTGAAAATGATTGCGATAATTTCCTTTTCCTCTCATTATTACAACATTCAATTTGTACAGCAACATCTCAATAAACACTTGAAAATCTGTCAACAGTTTTAGGTTGTTTGACATTGTGTATGATGAAAATTTTGTGAAAAGTCCACAACGCACAGGTGGATTTGTTTATTTTCTCACTGAAAATTTAAACATTTTTGTTGGACATTTGGGCAAATAGAAGAAGTTGTTTCATTTTTGGGTTAATACTCCACGTGTTACTATTTCTCCTGATCAGTTACAGTCATCTAATAAATAACTAAAATTAATTATATCAATCAGATACGATAAATATTGATAACACCTTGAAAGAACGTATTAAATCCCATAAGATTTAGTAGCAGATAAATCCCAAAATACAATAACAAGCAGAGGTAGTCAAGTAATTAATTATTTTCCAAATTCAACAGCAGCAAGATACGAAAACAAAGACAAGATAAATTGTTGGACAGTTTGCAAAGATTTTGGAAATTTACCGAAAGAATTTGGGAGAAAAATGTTCAAAGTTGTCTTTAAAAAAACTGGTCGAAGAATGCAAATTGACCAGAGCATTCTTCTCGTATTTCAGATGACTGAATTTTTCAAGAGTTTGTTGTCACTTTTCCGGTTCCTTTTCTGGGCATGTTTCCTTTGTCGAAATGTAGACAAGCAACAAAGTGATACAAGCCACAAATTCCCGGGATTGCGATTTCATTCTCGGTCAATTGGAAACTGATCGATTTTTGAACCATCGATCCAACAAGATGCTACAGAGAAACCCTTACCCCTTTGATAGTAACCGAATACGATTGGAATATGTTTAATAAATTAAAGTTGCGATGCTTTGATTTATTTCCGAAATTCAGAAATTAATTGAAAATTGGAATTCAATTATCACGTGCAAAAATCAATTCTAACAAATCGTTGAAGCATGTGAAACAACCATGAAAAATTGTTGATCCCAAATTCGTTATGTTCCATGCAGTCGTTGGAGTTTTAATTGATTTTCAATGTTGAAAGCAGAAATTAATTTACTGGTCAAAAATACATCATACTTGCATGATCAAGCGATGCGATTCGTTAGGACCATATAGAGATATTGGCAAATGTGATCAAAACTTTCTACATTTTCCCAGGATCAAATCCAGCTGCATTCAAACAGTCTAGTGCCACAAGGCTTCGATTTATGGAATTAAAATTCACTATACTCTCTTGATTGCACAAAATCATTCCAGTAAACAGTGGCATTTCACCGGCAAACATCAAAGTAAAATTAACAGTGAAAACATAAATACCTGAGGAAAAATATCGGCCCATAGGCATTTGCGCAATGCGTCCAAGTGCTACGCATTACATAAAATTCCTCTTGACATGGCAATAGGCGTCGTCGGCAGAACGCGAACTAAGCGATTTCTTAAAATGACAAAACTATGTTATTGTTGTCTGAACATATAAAAATACATATATATTTATATAGTATATTAACTTGAATGTATCTCAAGTCTTCCGGGAGTTCTCCGACTTTTAAGGAGGAAGAATTTTACCGACCACAGTTGGACAAAGGAAACCGGACAGGGCTGGGTCTTCATCCAGTGTTCTGCAGAATCTAAATTCGCATTAAAAATTAACTTAAGTCAATCTTTAGTTGTAGCTTTTGTTAACATGATTCAAAGTACATAAAAATACCTGAAAATGGAAAACTTTTAACAGCAACATGCAACCAACAACCGAAAAATTAAAACGTGATCATACCTTTCGCGAATTTCATTAAACACGTGTCTGTATTCCATTCATAGTCGACTGTTATGTCTTTCGCGGATAAGTTGTGAAACCTTTTCGTTATATAGCTATAATAAAAAGCAAAATTCTTAACGTTAAGGTTTTATTACAATCAGTCTGGTAACGAACAGGCGGTAGCGCCAGTGTTGTGTTTACTTCCATGACGCTGTTACTAGTTTACTGGTTTTCCGCAAATCCGCCTCTTGGTTTTACCGATTTGTTCAAGCAAACTTCATAGTGACTGACATACAACACCCCATGTCCGAAATTGAATTAAAACCTTGTCTTTATTTAAATTTAAGTTGGTTGGATTAGTTAAGTACAATGTTGGACCAGATAAGTTCAATACAATATTCAAATAATATACATTCTAAAAAGTTTTGGATAAGTTGCGTTTTATGGAAATGTAGAGGCCCCTATAATAGCTCTTTACGTATTTCACTCATCAATAGTTTGAGGTGCGGATTTACCAAATAGCACCCTGTGAGTCTGTGACACACTTGGGAAGAATTCATAAATTCAACAAATGAAATTTTGTCCAAACACAAACCAGGATGTAACAGCTGCTCTCTTCAAACATTTCAGGTATATGAATATTCCCAAAAAAGTTTCAAAAAGGAAACGAGAAATGTACCTGGATCATCAGGTGTTGGTAGTGCAAACAGAATTTAAATGAGAGAACTGTTTACAAGCTACTCGTCAACTACTGTTTGACTGGTTATCACGTAACACATGGAATTTGTCGTCATTAAACTGGACAAGAATTGTGTCACCTTCGAAACAAAGATCCACTGATGGATGTCAGTCCCTACAAATAGTTGCCTAATTGCAATTGAGGAGAAAGACGAATGCAGTTAAGGTTACTGTTGAGAAAACGTGGATGTCGTGAATTTGGTTTAATTTATTTCGAAAAGTTTTTAAGTCTGAATTTTTATGCATAAATCATTTAAACGAGAATCTCTTCCAGACGTCAGGGGACAACCGAAACCAGGTTACTGTGGTGCATGAAATGAAATATTTAAATTAAAATGAAACTGAAGAACCTTCATTAGTTTATCGCGATGGTCTGTTAATGGAAAATGATTGAATGCCGGAGTTTATTAGGCCCCAATGAGGACATCCAAGCCAGACTGTCGTGACAAATGTTCCAATTATTTCCGCGATCGTGTAGGTTGCATATTAAAGAATGACTTCTTGAACTGAATTAAGAAAATGCATCTTATATGGGCGGATGTCTTAAAGATTCCTTTGTCGTTCCAGTTCATATGCATGACTCCAGAGACTACTTCCAAGTTTTGTAATGGAAGAGGCGACCCCACGAACTGCAGTTGCATGTTTTATTTCAAATAAAGTGATCAAATTTCGAAATTTTCTAATATAATTTTATGCGCACGCAAAATTTTGATTTATGTTTTCTTAATTTACAGGTAAGATTGACCTCAGGTGCTACTGCTACTCTCGAATATTTCGAACACATTACATTTGGACAGCGTAGACACTTACGCTTCCTGGTCCTGCCAACACGGAGTTCTGCTATTTATCTTCCGGACACCAAAACCAAACTTATGCTAGTTGATCTTATAATTATGATAAAGACTCACGCTACAGCATAAAGTTCACAGTTTTGCCTACTGAGGGTCATATTCCATAGAAATGCATCTAATAATTGCACTGAGGGCTCTTGCATCCGACACGGAATATTGAGGAGTCATTTTTCTTCTCATGCATCATTCAATAAATTATCAGTGATTGATAAAATTTCATTAGACCGTAGTGTGATCCAAGAGTAATTGCGTGCACTCACGTATTGCGTGTGATGCCTTAATTTCATGATGCACCATAATCTGTCAGTGGCAGGGCTTCTGCGAAACCTTACAGATCTTGGAACTATAGAGCTAGGAGGATGGATTAAATACTTGTATTGCAATTATAGAAAATTTTCTATTGCATAACACTATCGAGAAAGGTGAAATCGACTAATAGCTGCTTTTCAAATTGTTCAATTAATCGTCAGCCATTTAAATCAAACTGCAATTGCAAATGAAAATTTTCACAGGTATCCATTACCAAGTGTAATGTGATCCATCGGTCATTGGTTCGGATGATCTCTGATCCAAGGCTGGCTTTGGTTGAAACGAAGGTGCGGTTTTGTGCTTCTCAAAAATTAAGGATTGTTCCATATTGTGTGTCACCTGTTGTAACTTCTACGATACGTCTAATTCCAATCTGAAACAATATCAGACACATAAAATTTTTGTCCACTCAATATGCAAATGAGCTCAAACGACTTTATTCATGAGGTTTTGAATTGAGTAAGAGTATGCATTTGGATGCACTTCTGGGAGTATGTTATAAGCTTAATTTAGTTACTTCTCAGTTGATTGAAGAAAGTAGGTAGTAAAAGTGCAATAAAATTTATTTCAAGTCTCTGACCTGTTAATGAGTAGATTTTACGATTTTGTTTCAAACTAAAATTTTAACGACACTTTTTATCCCTATAGAAGGTATTCTTCCAGTATTTGTTCTAGAAATTTTTCATAATCAACCGTCGAATCAAAGAAATTTATGATCTGGGAGCATCTTCCTCTAGAAGTTATCCCCCAAAGATTGAACTAAAAAAGGCATTGATCTGTTAAAGATTTCCGCGTGGACTGAATTAGGAAATTTACGGCGTTCTTGAAAGAAAATCAATTATCCCGTCATATACTAAGAATAAGATTCAATTACCTTGCAACAGCTATAATTTATTTGTTTGTTACATAACTGGGAGTAAGAAGGTATTTAGAGATAGTTTAGCATATATGCAAGTTGTAGAGAAAGTCAGCTAATACATTTGTTACTCGGGTGGCGGTCGATTTGCATATTTTCTGAGCTGTTGATTGAGATTTAAGACTGCACTGTGAAATCACCTACATGCATTGCTCTGCCAGTAACAAATGGTTTGACAAAATTAATTGAAAAATGAGATTTTGGAGAATTCCATTTTAACTATACACTTTTATATGTAAATAAAATCTCAAGCACTTTCACTCGTGATTCAAGGAATTCTCTTTTCATGGATTAAAAGTGAATACGAAATTATCTAATTAACGACATTCCATTATCACAGAGAATCGTGTGCAAGCGATTAATGCCTCTCACCATGGAATATAAACGTATAAACTATACAAGAGTTATCACCTTCGACCGAATCACCAACAAAATGTCTTTCTAACGTACAATTAACATCACTCCGTCTTCCTTTATTTCTTTGGAAAGTCATTTAAGACGATCTGGGCTCACCTACGACACAGCGGTGCACCAAAACATGCCGCGCCTAGTGTTAATTTCTAAAACCAAGAGATATTCGTCCGTTCGAAGTAAAACAGAAACACTATTTATCAAAAACACTATTCCAAAGTGGTACTGTGAACTGAGCTTAATGAAATGGCGGGTTTCATTCTAATTCCTCTACAGTTTATTGCAGGTCATAAAATCTTTTGAGACGTACCTTCAAACCAAACCTTCACCTCAGGCAGCATGAATATCTCAACAAAACTCGAGCCTTAAGGGCGTTCCATTTGTTTTGTACATTAACACCTTCGGGACCCTTACATGGGTGATCAATCAAATGAGGAAGAATTCTAACTGAACCTTAATGAAGTGAAATAGTCGACTGCATTTCAAGCAGTCATGGAAATAAATTTTCATCTGTGAAAGGTTTTACCTTTTTCTAATGCACTATTGATGTTGAATTTAATTGTTTTGTTTTCTCGGGTATTCAAGTTTTATGATTGATTTTTTTTTATAGAACATCAGATGGAAACATGTCCATTGAATTTTCAATGAATAATTTAATTTAGGAAAAACATGTATGACCTTACGAAAGTTCAAAAGTCATTTCCGGAAAAATATCGCCATTGACTTTTCATGATTGATGCATTTCCCATTCTTGTATTTCATAGTTGTGGAAATGAACGTATATCTCAAAATTTGAGAAGTTAACAAAATACACGATATCTCGAACATGACAGCCTGGACACGAAATTAATCTGAAATTATAAACTCATTAAATAGTGTTCGAGCTATTATCTCTGAGAGATTCATTGATAAAGTATCAAGAAATGATCAATGATCGCGAAAGTAAGGATCACCTGGAGTCGTGTCATTATCATCAGGTGAACTAGTTTCCAACAAAACCAAGTCATTCCAGTCTAGTGTAACTTGACATTTACATCTCAAACTAGATGCAAAGAAGCGATTAAAGCCGAGAAGTTATGAAAAGTGCAATGCGAAATGAAAGAAAAAGTGCATTAGTCCAGTGAACAGGGAATTGAAGTCACTTAATGCACTTTAATTAAAACTGAAAGTTAACCCGAGTTGAGTTGGGAAATAGCCCAGAGTTAACTGGTCCATGAAAGAGTATCGCAATAGACTACACAAAGTTGATTGCATAGTTTAATAAAAATAAATTTGTGTATTCTGTTTACAGCTTCCGATTTATCAGTGTATTGCAAACATTTCAAATTTTATCTATAACTCAAAAAACATAATTAATTCAGGTGTCGTAAATACAGGCTTCTTATCAGAGAAGAATCTGATTAAAGATACGAACGAGGAAATATTTACAACTAGTTACAGCCATTTGGCACTTACATTAAATTTACGTAGAATTTTAATATAAACATTTTCAATTACTCCAATACTAATTGAATTTGTATTGGAAGTCCTTAAATTTAGTATAGCTGTTCAATAAATCACAACCAATCACCACTTGATATTGGCGTTTGTAATTGATGTCATGCAGTTGAGCCTGGAAAACCCCCAGGTAAGGGTTATTGGTAGCACTTTCTGACATTTGAAAACTTTTAGCAAACGCAACTTTATCGATCATCAAACTTTGATCTGGTCTTTGGCCACAAAAACTAGTTTGCAATATGATACTTGTACAGCGAAGTGCATTTAATGCAATTTTAGTGCATATAAAGTAATCAGTGTAGTGCTATAGCTTATGATCATGTTTTCAGCACCATTAGTGAATGATTAAAATCTAATTAAGACCAACTGGGCTACCGGGCAAATCTTTAAATCATAGAACGTTACAAATATGTCTGGTGCGTGTCTTAAAAGCCTTAATTCTGGAAGTAATAAGCCTATTAAAAGGTAGTTGCGTTGAAGTTCTATGCGTTTGTTTATATAAACTTCACAAACCCTGCATGATCTTTAATGCAGATGTCAGATTAACCCGCTGGGATTTGCCCCATTTGTAAGATTTAGAAATGAATTAATCCGAGACTAAATCCGTGCCATACCACCATGCGTGTGTGTTGATTATAATCGCTATTAGAGACCATAAATAATGGGTTATTTATTTTTGATACCCATTACGATTAAATCTAACATTTCAAGTTGATGTCAGATAAGATACGTTTTCCTCCGAGCAGTCCGTCTCAATATTTTAAGTTGATTTTGTTAAAATTCACCGTCAGTGATTTCATATTAACTCACTGATCCATAAAACTTTTGAATTTATTTGCATAACATAAATTTGCATAACATTTGTGGTATTATATCTTTGTTTAACGATAAATCTCATATAACACCTACTCAACTTGTCAAAGTTATGCTCAATGATTCACAGTTGAGCTTGAGGTGATAGTGAAAACATCCGCTTTAGTTCATTTTGCCATATCATAATCGTATGATTCTTAATTTATGAGTGTCCACATAATTTTTATAGAAGAAATACAAAGAAACATCTTCATGGTGTTTTGAATTTGATTAACTAACAAAATAGATTTTCCAATAACATGAAACTTAATAATCCAATATCCAATAGCCAATATCTACTATTTTTATAAAATTTTGAAATTAAGCGAAAAATTGACTTATCACGACTTAATGAACAAAACTATTTGAAACGAATAACAGAAATTCAATTACGATATATTTAGCAAGTACTTGTACAAGTACCTATAGTTTAAGACTAGAAGTACGACTCGAAATCTGTAGATCAACACAGTCTGTACTTGTCCTGGTTTAATTGAAATAAAAATTAAATTTAACTGCACGATCATGTCTAGGTTAATGAGCCAACCACAGAAATTATGAAATCTCGAATGGCTCTACTTCAGGAGCTTTATTGGGTCAATATCGACAACGGCTTGGTAGAGTGTATCTATCATATCTCCTCCCAGAAATTCATGTCACATCAAATACTCCATCAAGCCCTGGTATTATTGTCTTTGCACTAGGGAAAGTAGTCCAAGTATCATTCATACAAAACCCTTATCTTATTGATAATTGGCGGAGATAATCGTAATGTCTGGTATAAGATATCTTGATCTGAAAATTTCTCTTCGACCAACTGCCTTAAATGACAATCTTATCATGTTCGATAATCGATTATGAATTTTTTGATTTGCACTTTCGTTTTCTTGAGATAATTGAAAAATGTATTCCTCGTAATTATTGAATGAGTGTCACTTACTTATAATTTGCATAGCAAATTAATTATACAAGGAAGAGAGCAATCTGTCATTCAGATTCGATTTCAAAAATTTTGATCCATAACCAGAAAACTTTCCACCTCGAGACGACGATTGTTTCCACTTTATCTATTAGATATCTTTGAGCTGACTTAGATCGCAATTGTGGAATTAAAAATGAAACTATTAAAGTCGAGTTACTTTCATCTGAATTGATTGAACTTTGTCGGTGAGATATTTTCCGCAATGAAAATTAATTTAAAGTTTTCGAAAGTATTTAGCTTTAGGGCGTCTCACCATTTCTGCATGGAAATGCATACAAGATGTCGTGTCAAACGACACTAAGCAGCGTCTATTAAAATTATTATATAAATTCGTTCGGAAATTATTGATTTAAATTTCACTTCGTGGACAGTTCATGAAGATACAGACTTTGTTCTTGTGTATGTCATCTTCAGTAACTTCATTTCATAGATGCAAGACCCACAAGCTGATTCAGTCGACCTTTTGAACCTTGATTTAGAAAATCATCCAACTAAAGTGATTTATAATTTCATCGAAGGTCTGTGAGATTCAGTTCTAGCAATGTCTAGTAATGGTCAATCCAAGTAATCAACGTCAATTGTGTTCGTCAGATCCTTAGATAATTTTTAGATACATTGACCTCTGTCCAAAAGATTAACTTTGATTAATGTTGAAACATGTCAATCGAAGAATTCGTTCTTGTTATGGTGAAGAATCTAGAATCGAGAAAAGTTTGTTAGTTTTTAAATTATCGTTATTCATCAAACTGAAGAATTTTTTATCTGTTATTTACGTGTTAAACACAAAACACGGAATTTCTTATAACAACAATAAACATTCCAAGTAGCTAAAGTTCATGTCAGAATGCAAAAGTTTTTAAAAGCTTTAACGTAAATGACTTCGAATTAATATGGTTATGGAAGTGTTTGCATCACGATTACGAATATTCCAAATCCAAATATCTGATGATTATCTTGATTGAATGATATTTGAGTTGTCTTCGAATTCTTGTCCATTTGATTTTAAGTTATTCAGTATGAGAAAATCGTTTAAAATGTTAATAATGTTGTATAATTTCGGCATGAGAACATAAAACTTAATTAAACAAAATTCAGTGCAACCTAGTACATGTTTGCATAACATCTGTAGTGCAAAATGTCTCCAAACTCAACAACATGCTCTTGACCAGCCACAGGTGCTTGTACTATAGTGTATCATGTTTATACTTCAAATTTGAAATTTTAACTCCACGAAAATTTTGCAACGTACAAGATAAACAGATAAACCTTGATTTGCAAGTGACATTAATCGATCACGTTAACGTTTTCTTATTGATAATTTGATACTTTTACATTTCAATTAAGTTTGGAATGAAAGTTTAGCTTAGTTTGAAATTGTCATGTTTGTTTACTTAAGTTAATTCATTGCAGTAATGTGATATCACAAACCAACATTTGGAACTGATGTTGATAACATTTTAATCTGTCACGAGTTTAACGTGAAACTAAAAAGGAAATAATAGCGAACTATACAAAGCGGGCGTATGCGGGTTTAGTTTGAAATTTCAATAAGTAAATACTTTTATATAAACAAATAAATTAAATTTCCTTCGCACAAAATCAATAAATCTCTATTGAATTTCAAAGTGGAACTATTCAAGCGTTTCTGGTTTGTATAAAGAATTTTTAGGGTTCGCTGTCCGTCCGTCTGTCACAGGGTTGTATCGCTTGAACCATAATAGGTAGACATTTTAAATTTTCACAAAGTGTGTGTAAGTGTGCACTTCATGTGCGTGTCAGACTTGCACTTGTCCACTTTTTTAACTTTCTTACATGCCAAAATAAATAATGCGGTTAAATTTAAAGCCGCTGATTCCTGTGTACCTTATGGGATGTTTATTCATCTATAAGTTATCTATACGGAGTAATGACTTATTACAGAATATCTGGAATTCTCAAGCCTTCCATGGTGTTAAATGCCTAGTTATCACCAGTAGAAGTAACATTCTCCACCTACTTCGGTTTCATATACGTAATTCCAACAGAGATTTCAAACATCTTCGAAATTTTATCCAATTAGTGCAAATGGTTTTGCCATTTTTGTGTTTATTTCCAACTTAATTAAAAAAAATATACGACTTAAAAGCAAATGAAATAACTAAGAAAATATGGAGTAAGTTAAAAGGGGAGTCTGGGAACTGAATTGCATCGTCTGATGGAATGACAAGACATTTTTGTTGCAAATGAATTGCATTTGATGCGAAAAGAGTCATTAACTAAATGCACTTATGGGAAATATGGAATGTTATCAGCATGACTAGCATAATATGTGGAGCAAAGAGAAACATTTAAGCATTTGGGATGGGTATATCAAACAGTTAATTTACTCCAAAACAAAATGTGGTGGAGCATTTTTGTTTCCATCTTCGATCACATCGCGTAATGAAGCATTTCACTTTAGTATCGGTTATGATTGGTAAATTCAGCAACTGAAACCCCATTTTAAGCGGAGTCTTGTTAAGTTAAATAAGAAATTGAAAAAATTGTTGCCATGCACTATGAAACACGTCTCAAATGCAGCAAACACTGAATTGCTCTTTAGTGGACATGCGGGAATTAGTTTCCGTCTACGAGATCTACAGGCACGTTACTTGAGACAGGTAATCCAAGATCCTGGCTTCAAAGCGGCGAAGGCAAACGCACATATTAGGCTTATGACTACGCGGACTCGGAGATGTTTCGTTTTGATTCTAATTGCCCAGAACGAGACAAGCAACTACAATTAAACTTACAGATGTTTTCATTAATGCGCCAAGTTGCCATGATTGGGAATACGTCTTTAGTGTCTGAAACATGTCTATTAGATTCGATATAAATCTTCGACATATAAGGCCTCCGGTAGATGTGTTTAAATGCTCTTTACGGAACACAGCTGACAAGCAGTCGTTATAAGGAACATGTTTAAGTTCTGACCCTTCCTTGATTCTTCCTTGGACTGGCTACAATTGTTGGATTGTTCGATTTGAACCTGGGTGGAATTAATTGAAGAATTCTCCTACAAGGCATTTCTAGGCGATTTAGAGCCTAAATTGATGCCGCCTCGAATGTATAAATTCTGTTGAACTCAACAAATTCCGGCAGGTTAATGGATGTGATTTCTTTTGAGAAGAATGACGATTGTTTCCTTATATAACTGCAGGTCATCTCGTAATGATGGAAAATTATTTCTGAAATGATTTTTCACTTTCAATCAGTTCAATATCGAATGTCATCGTTAGAAGTTGATCGTTTTGTATGAATCACCTTGACTTATTAGAGATGAAACGAAATGTTTTCTTTCCTTTAAAAAAATTCCTTTAATACACGAATGAGATAAAGAAACGAACTGAAAGTCTTCAAAACCATAAGGTATGATTTGGATTTAACATAAAATTATGCATGTCTGTCTGGGAAATGAAAGAAACGACTGGCAGAAATCCAGAAATTTGCATACAAAACAACATGCTGAAGATTCTTGCCTTCAGATACTTACTCTCAAACGATACCAAACATAACATATCTATATCAGATATAGCTTGTGTCTATTCCAGGTCTTCTTTTCATTATGATTACATGTAGAATCTCTCAATTACTCTGCTAAAGGCTATCTACGATATCAACGTCCTCAATGCCATTTACATTCATTGAGATAAGGAAAATGCAGTTTTACCTTGGTTTGTCTGAAATACCTTTGTTAAAAGCGAGTTTTCGTGAGCATATGAGCAGCTCTTCTGCATCAGAATAAGAACTATGCAGAGCAGCCTTCACAAAACCAACAATCAAACAATACGCCCCAAAGACATCCGACAAAATACAGAAATCATATCTCAAAATGCCATCCTTGAATTGATATTTTCCTCAACAATTTTGCCTTTTCGCTCAACTACTGGCTACTTGTATTAACTGATTTTCAAAAGATATGCAAAAATGGAAACCTCTACTGCTAGTAGACTTTTCTCATGTCTTGTATCTACTCCTTGTCTGGGCAGTTTCTGTCTTGTTTGTGAACAAAACCATCCACTGGATGCCAACTCGAATGATGGTCTGCTTTAGGCAAAATATGCTTTTCTTCAAAAATTTTCATTTTAATACCTCAGAATTGATCTTCCTTCACGGAACCTTCAACTCTTCTTCCGAATTTGGTTACGACCATTTGACAGACATAAATCAGAGTTTGAATGCAAATATTTTAAGGAGAATTCAATTGATGCAATTGATCGATTGACTTTTCAAATGATTTCTGTAAAATTTATGTGAAACGAATTTTATATTGTAGAAGATGTAAATTTTCTATCAACTCTCGTCTCATGCGTTCAACATAATTTGCATTAAGGGCAATCTTTAAATTTTGGGGATGACTGCATTCCAGATTCAACCACTTAAGGAAAATCGGAAGATTTATCCTTACATTTCTGTTTCATTCACTCTCCATTTTTATATAATTCGAAATATGAATCAAGAAGTATCAATTCTGACAGTGCAATCCATCACAATCACCTCAATTCGTGACTGAAAGTGTCATCCGAAGACTGTAATTTTGTAAAGATCATATTTTGTCGTAACCATCGATCACTGACAAGGAAGCAATGTTTGACACGTTAAAAGTACACTTCGAAGGTGTTAGTGGCTACGCTCGTTAGGGCTGGATAGCTTGTATTTTACTAGGTATCTTATATCTTCTGCACAACTCCTAGATCTTGGTCGATAAATAATAACTTCTTTGAGAAACGCTCGCACATTATAGCCTCATAATTTACGACTGAGGGTGGTGCAATTGAAGCTAAAACCTTCAAACCTTCGATGCTGGATCGTTTATCCACCTCCGAGTTAGAGTTATTACACGGTGTGGCACTTTAGCATTTACAGAATCATTTGTTGGAAACGTAAAGGAAAAAGTGTCAAGATGTTTCTGTGGAAAACTTTAAGAGCTTCATAACTATTTTCCAAAGATTAGTAGCTCCTACCCACACTCGCTTCGAGAACACTGTCAACGTTCGGATAATGACGGAAACAGTTTTTGAGATGAGTCTGTTGTTTCACCGATGTCTTATAAATATTTATCGAAGACATTAATTTTAAAAATTTCATTTAGTAGTTGATATAAAAACAATTTAAGTTTCGTGTAGAACCCTCGGAATTGCCTTTGAATTGAGCAATTCTTGCGTGTTTGAAGTCATAAAGCCGATAAATCGAAGTTGAATTCGAGAACTTCTTATGATATTCGTTATAAACGATGGTCGTTGATGAAGTCATAAAACAAGATTTACAGATCAGACATCTCCTCCGCATATGCAAGACCAGTAAAGACTTAGTCTCATCTGGAGTCACAGATATAAAATTGGGAAAAATCTTTGATCACCGATCTCTGATTAAGCCAGGAACGTTGACAATCAAAATGGCCAGTTAAAATGTGCTCCGCCAGATCCACTTCAGTTATAAGAAATGATTATTAGAAATTCGTGACATTGTCATAAAAAATATGTCTTATATCATGATTTAGCCATTATCCCTTTGAATGAGTTGATTATCTCGAAACTTTGATATTTCTATTCTTCAGATACTGCACTTAAGTAATGCGTTGAAGCAGTACTAGGTGGAGGTGCTTTTAATACCTTATCGGCTGTGAGTTGCTGTATTTTGGTTTAATTTGGATAAGGCTAGGGTTGCTATGCACGCGAATTGGTACGAAAATTTGTTCTGAAGAGTTGTGATGAGTTACGATCAACTCGTACGAAGAAACAAACGTCTGCTTTGCGATGCGAATGGCTACACTGACAGCGAAGAAATCGTCAGAACTGGCAAGAACTCGACAATACAAATTGAACTTTCAAATCGGTTTGATTATTGACGTACTCGTCAGAACAAATTTTCGTACCAATTCGCGTGCAAAGCAACCCTAGCCCTAGGATGACTTCTGTAAGGATTTTGGTTTAATTTGGATGAGGATGACTTCATGAGAAGTGTTACCTGTGTTCTAGAGTTATCCATCACCCTCACATGCACCAATCAACTGTTCATAAAAATTAAATTCAAACGCAAATTAACGAAATTATTATCCACGTCTATCACGCATAGCTTCATGTTAAATATACCCTGATTAGCTGAATTGATAGGCTTCTCAACCTTTTGATTGTCTCTGCGAAAAGTTCACTTAATCTCTAGGGAATAATAGGGAACAAATCTCAAGCATCAATTTTCATTTGACCGAGTTTAGCTTGAACAGAAAACTAATTCCTCAATCAATAAAATAAAAGAAATAAAAGAAAGCCACAAGCCTGAGTTCAGCCCGGCTTCGCTTCTAATGAATCTAAAGATGGGAAGAAGTTCAGAGTTTGGAGGTTCAGCAGTTAGGAGAAATAATTTAGTGCAATTGAAGGCAAGGCAAGGAGATAGATTTTGTTTCCTTGTTGAAAATGCATACTGAGCAGTATAGAGCTTCTGCTGGAGCTCATCGCCTCCTCTAATCATTTGCCATTTTTATTCATCACGTAGAAACAATCAAACCAACTCCAAATAATTAGCCTCAATCGAATGCAACCATTTTCTCATAGGTACGAGAATCTTAAGTCAAGTTAAATTTTTGTTTTCCTTGTCTTCAATTCGGTCTAAGATACTATCAGCTTTACGAGTATATCTTATACACATGGCGGGTATCTTCGAATCTCGGCATTTTGTAGACATTTTGTTACTGGAAGTACACGCTCTAAAAAAGGGTACCGTTACGTGGCCTCTGTGGCCATCTTGGCTACCTTTGTAGCTAGTACCTATTTTTGTCTATTTCTTATTTTGCTTTTCCTGCATAATTTCTATTCCAAAGTAAATTACCTCCACCTTCACCTCCTGCATGAAGGTATTACCAAAGACGACGGTACAGTTCAACTGGATCTTCGAAGTCATTGTTTGTGGTCCGAGATGCTTTGTTTCTTATGGTCTTTGCTGATTCCCTATGGAATCATCTGCTTCCCAAGAACCATCATCGATAGATCGATAGAATTGATTAGATGGCAATTATCTTGCTTTATACGTATATAAGAACATATTCGGTTTCTATGGATTTTAATTCGTTCCGGGTGCAAATATAAACCAAACAAAATCTAATTGAGATGAAAATCCAACTCTCGGGATTTTTTCAAATATGTCTTAAGATGATTCCTCTGCATTGGAATGTTTCAGTTCTTGTTAATTTCATTTATTTAACCGGCAACAAATGCTAGGAATTCTTAAAATTAAGATTTATTGAGAATGAAACAAAATTTCTGTTCGATTCATTGTTGTTTTTTTGAAATCATTCAAATTCTTTAATTGGATTTCTTTTGTGAACTTTACCAGCTACAAGAAATTTCCGAATATCTTCAATTCAAATCAACTTTAACCATGAAAACTCTTTGATTCAGTTTTATCACTGTTGTAACTTTAGAAAAATTAAGAAAATGTGAATGAAGTCAGACTTCAAATACAGTTTTTGGGTAATTAACGTAGAACAAATTTGAAATCTGAATCAGGTAGTCAACAGGTACTAATTTTTTAGAACAGGTAAGATCTGATAGAAATGGCACCTGGGTTGATAGCTCTAAATGAGTATGATAGATTCTTGTAAATTCTTAAATGAGTTCCTGACTAACCGTTATGCATTTTCGTTAACTCAAAGCCACTGTATCACAATCTCGTCAGCCATTTAATTAACAAATAAATCATCTTAGACCACAATTAATTGCTAGAATTTCTCTTGTGACAAATCGTTAAGAAAATCCACAAAACCTAAATCGACCCCATGGAGTCGTGCTGAGCCAACACCACTTCGTACGTGATTTATTTACATAACCCCAACATTTTGTGTAATTCAAAAATAATTTATATATAAATTTAATGCTTTACGAAGATATTCTCACGAGCATATAAAAACCAATTTTGTGTAGAAGCAAATTGGAAATTTTAATTTATGTTCTTCTTCTTCAAAAGCTTCTTTGAGCCAACGAACGCGAACGCGTTGTGCGCGAAGAGAACATGTTCATTTTATACTGATACATTGTTTCATTGGGTGTTTGTGTGATTTATGATAAAATTATATAATGAATACTACATTATCATGTTGGACTACTTCTGGCGCGGTCTTATTAACATTTCGGCGTCTTTACCTACAGGAAGCTGTTTGGAGGTAACTTCTTGTAGGTTGTCTTCTGGATCTTAAAGACATTTGAACGAATGGAAAAAATGTTTATTTCAGATTTAGTACATGATTTAACGGGAAATAATGTCTGTATCAGAGCTATCGGTTATCGTGATTTAATTCATTCGAATTTGTGTGAGTAGGTTGAGGTAGCTCTGATATTCTCATACGTAACACCCACAAAATGTTGGGCCTGCAGTTCGACAATGGGACATGAAGTCGATATAGTTTTGGGTTTATTCGAATTGTTGACAAACTACCAGAGTCCCAGAGTCGGAGATGTAGATAGATACCTACTTGTAACGAGAGCATTGCGATAAAGCCTCGACGACATACCAAACGTGTGTCTCGCCAAAGTACAAAAATAGAAATCGCGATTCTGGGGAAAAAATTTGATGAATAATTTTAGTGAAGAAATAATTAACTGAATCACATTTGCGACAAATAAATAAAGTTGCCACAACCATACGCCCACTAGAAATCATGTAGAGGACCTTCTGTGAAGTTGGTATAGGCCTGTTTTGTTTTTACTTTTCCTAGTTGGAGTTGTAGTATCTGAATGTTTGAGCCAACCATTCATAAATCACAGCTCAACAAGATCTAAATCGGGCGCGCAATACTGCCAAAATGGAAAATTGAAAACTTAAATATTCGTGAATTTTAGCGGGTGTGGATGTTCGATGCGATATCAATTTTCAATACTCTCGGCACGGTTTTAACGCCGCAGGAGATATACCTGAGACGAGGCATCTTTGGTACTTGCTTCAAGGCACAGGTATGACTTAATACTTGTAGGTAGTGTAACTAAACAAGCCCAACAAACCACATTTTGCACAAACTCATGATTTATTTGACGCTTCATAGAGTAATAGCTACTGTCTCTAGCTTAGAGGATTACGTTACTTAACATCGATAAACGCTAAACAAACATCGTTGCGATATTGATGGATGCGAAAGTATAGATCTAGCAGATATACACACCTCGTGTGAAGTAGAGATTGTGTCTTTTACAGCCACTCGAAGGCGAACTTTTGAAATAGTTTTTGACCTTTTGGGAAACATTACAGATTTAAACGTTTACAGCAATGTGAATTCTAGACACTCTTTTAACATCCCGCATAGAACCACGCTTCTTAGTCTCATAAATCCATATGGGTTGAATACTTTTGTTGACCCAAGAGTGTTCTCGGATGGAGTCAAGAAGATTTACAAAAATGCCTGTCCTGCTGAAGGACTCATTGCAAATAACATGAAAAGTTAGTTAATTCTATAAATTATTTATATAAAAATTTCATCTTTTTATTTTATTCCAAGCTAATTGTGTCACACGCCTTTTCCATTCAACACAAGACAACTTCTTGCAAGTGATATATGTTCTTATGTTCTGCACCAACAGAATGAGATTGTGGTTAAGAACAAAATTCAAATTGTTGTGTATATCATTTACAATTTCATCAGGTTTAATTGAAAACAACCCAATCACGATTGATTAGTCTCATAATTGACGGCGCCGTAATAACTCTTGGCAGTTTTAGCGTGGGTTTTACTGAAATTAAAGCTTAGAATAATTCCATTTATTAGAGAACATGTAAACATACTAGTAGATGATGAAAAGTTAGTAATAATTATAATGGTAAAACCTATTTCTTGCAATGCGAACTAGTTTTATTTTTTCCTGAAATTAACTCGAAAATTCTTGAAATGTTATATGAGACTGCCTGAAATCATCAGCTAATAACGATATCACTTCGAGATTTTGTGTTTATTGGACAGAATGAAACCTCTCCGGATCTTCGTTACACATCCCCGTATTTGATAGCTATTAACGTCACAAATGTTTACATTATAACAATCTCATCTTGATATCCAGCTGCGAAGATTCCACTAATATTTTCGTTACAGATAAACTCAAAAATTGCCGGTTTCGTAAAGAATCAAGTTTACGAGTTTGAAGAGAACGAAGCATTGAGTAAAGAATCTTCGAACATTTCGGTGTTTTGACAAAGATTCATTTCATGCTGAGATAATTATAAAACAAAATCACAAAATTATTTTCCTGCTGTTATTAAACCACGAATTAACTTTTCGTCCAATTAACACTTGTGCTTGCCCCAAGTAAAACTGTGTTTTTATACGATTTCTTTGAGGGAAACATTGGGTTGGAACGATCACAAACCTGCATGATTCTTGGCATGACTTTGACTGTTTTTGGAAACCGGCCTTAAATGCCAGCGACAAGTTTCCCATCATATTTCCGTGTTTCTCCAGCAGAAACATTCCATTGAAAATTTGGGTAAAACCGTGACTTGCTTTTCATTCCGAATTCCAAATTCAGCGAAAACGCTTTAAGAATTTTTCAATCAAAATTGACACTGGCTGAACTCTTAACTCGTTTTAAAAATTCTTGTTCATCTACCAACTGGCATGCAACGCAATCTAATTCTGGACAAATCTTTGTTCTTCTTCGGTGTCTAGATGTCGTGCAGAGTCTACCATAAATATTGTGAATCAAATTGGTTGTCTTGGACATATGGAACTTCCCAAAACCTGGTCCGTTAGAAAGTTTAGAAAATAATTGCAATAAATTTTATCCAATAACTCTACATCATTTTCTACACGAAATTTGTATTTCGTGAGATCCGCCCGTTGTAGCTACATATTTGAGACAAGAAAATATTATTTGCCAAAATAGGAGCCAAATCCAGTATTACCAGAAGACCCTCGTGATTCCAGAGGTGAACTTTGCCTATTATCTACTAGACTATAGGTAACCAAGCAATGACTTGATTATGAAAAATCTACGAAAAAGGAAGCTTGGTAACTATCTTTGTCCAATTTGACATGGAACCTTTTATTTTTGGATAAAACCATGCATTCTATTATGAACTGGAAAGGTTCTGTGGGAGGCACGATTATAACTAACGATCTCCAGAACCTTCAAGTACCAAAGATCATCGCCAGAGATCACACAAAACCCATTAAACCAACAATTATTCCAGATAACATCAAGAGGTGCTTCTATTGCCGCAAATATCGATTAATCATACCCAGACCGACGCTAATTTGGTGTCTTATTTCCGGCAGCCGACTATAGATGGCACGTTATCGAGCAGAGGGCTCTGCCCTCAACAGAGTGTTTTGATAGCTTCAAGTCCAAATATTAGCTAATGGAGTTGATGGGTTAACCATTTATGGAGTGTGTAATGAGTTCAAAAATGAAAAAATCAATATGTTTTATTAATTTACTATCGTCATAATTATGAATGCACGGAAAATACGAAAACAACGACCTGTAAATTGAAATTTGCGGCCATTTCGATTCAAATTAGTCTGTTTGGGCGGAGTTTTATACTACAAACCACAGAGAAACAAACAGACCGCACTCCCTTTATGAATTATAATACCTTTCCGCCGATTTGCCTCGTGAAATTTATGCTCCTCGTTTTCATGGAAAATTTATTGTATTCGATTATTATTTTGATTCGATTTTAATAATTTCAAATTGCTGCACGTAGCAATTTATTAGAATTCATATTTTCTAGAAAGTACAAACGTGATTTGTATCATCTACTCTACTCATATGGGAGTCAACCTACACTTTAGCATCTGCCAGGAGTTTTGTAACTCCAAAATCGATGATCGCTCAATGCAATTCATCACGTTTTCCAAATTAGCAATGTTCAATTGCAACACAAAATCAGAATTTACTGAAGATGAGTCTAGGAAACCAGGTCATCCTCTAATTTTGATCATCATATATCCAAAGGTTCATTATTTCCTGTACTTTATGCATCTCAAATTTTTCCAGAAAACGTGATTCCAATTCATGCACATACAAGAATTTTAGGAATATTATATAGAACACTTCATTTTCAGGATTATCAAGAATATCTTACAGAACTTTACCAAATAATCGTTACTGAACAACATATCTCTGTAGTAGCTTGTAGTATCTGCTCACCTCAATTAAGCACAAATCGTAAAATTGAGGGAAATATTCGAATAACACAAACAAACTATAATGAGCTTTGAGGTAATCCTATCAAAAGAAAGGTTTAACAAACGTAACATCTCAAAAGAGGTCTCAATCCCTACAAGATAATCTCAAATCACATAACTAACATCATTTGGAAGTGTGATCGTTAAATAGAACATGCCGTTAATGATTCCACTTATGCTTAAATTAACTCGTAAGAGATATTCTCTAAAGCTCGTCCAGATCATAAGGAAGAGTCATTGAGCAGTGAGAAATGGGTCTTAGTGTCATTCCGCTTTCAATAGAGATCAGTACATGATCAGTACGTGTGCATTTTGTAGACCCAGATCTTAATGGGGCAAACCCAATAACGGACCCTAGAAGGTATTGTGATTAAAGCTCTTAACATGATCGTACGTTAAGACGATTGATACACTTCAACAGGTTAAAAACGGTACAATTAGGTATGTTAAGGTTTTCAACTTCTTCTTCTTCTTCTACCTTCTCGTCCTCCTCTCAGTTGAGTTTATCGTGAATAATTGAGTCTGTCGTGAGTGCTGCGACGCACTCAAATGAAAAGGCTGTGAGGTTTTGAATGACAATTAGTTTAGGCTTTGATTTACGATATAGGCACTCTCTGAAATGTTAAGTTACTTCACTATTTTTTTCCAATCGCTTGAGTCAGTTACAAAGTGCGACCTTCACTTTGAAAAATGTAATACGAACAGACACATTGGATTTACTCACTTGAATGGTCTCACGTAACTTCCTTGTAACAACTTTTACAACCTACAATATCTATCAACTTGTTTTGACTGAGGCATATTAATCTTAGTGGACCTAGACCTCTTCCTTCAAATGGTATTTCAAATCTTATTGGTGCATCCAGCATCGTCCCCAAAGACAATGGCCTTCCATGTATGCTCAATGTCTAATTGATTTCCAATAACACTTCATCGTCTGAAGCTATTCACCGCAAAGACATCCCCAATACAATTTCAAGACATTAATCAGCTATTGCGAAAACACAAATTGCAGGAAGTCGATATAGTCTGCATTTCATTGTCGGTGGTTCAAAGGAGTTAAAAAAATATTACAAGCCTAAGAAGTCGTAGATTTAAGTTAGATAGATTTAAGATAGATACTAGAGTCTTTCCTGGCAAGATCTGCAAAAGGGATAGACACCAAAATATAGCCAACTCTGGTAAACATGATCAACACGATCACATGATTAATTATCGATTTCTCCAAAATGCCTTTATATAGCATTACCTCTGCAAGATACAACAAAGTGTTTGTAGATATTTGACGCAATTTTTCTTAACATTTTGCAGAGCTGCTGACACGATAACTAATTCTTGGACTTTTCTCCGTCACATTTTATCGGTTCAATCGGTTTTTTAAGATTTACCTTAAACCTGAACCAATAGCCTATTCAATTTATGCGGAAAAAGTCTTATGATCTTGAGCTTCATGAAAGTGATCGATGTTCATGTAGCAGTACATTTTTCATGTTCGCTGCCTGGAATATATAGCTGCTGGTCTCCAGATCAAGTCAAAAAATTCCTCTCTGGATAACCACATTCAACGAGACCTGAATTGAAGTTTTCCTAAATTAAACTCAGTTAACTGAACGATAAATCATAATTGCGACGACTAATTAATTGAAATGTGATTAATTTTATGTGAGAATTTATATAATTAAAAAGTAAATACGCGTACATTTACCTCTTTGTGGACAGTTGGATTGACACGATACTAAATGAAGACAGCTACTGCATAGCAAAGCAGTAATTTGTTACTTTTATGACATTCGTCGTGGTGATATCAACAAATTGCATCTATATCTCAAGACATTCATCTTCGTTCTTATTAACTTAGTTAAACATGGCATTTCATTCAAACTCAAAGTTATAATTTTTAAATAAAGCGGAAGTTTTTAATTTAACAAAACTTCAAATAAAGCCGAAATCCTGATATTCAATATAACGTTGCCGAAATCAATAATAACATTTCTTCTCGAAACCGGTAGTAGTTATGAGCACAAAGTGTTAAACGACATTTTTATTGAATTTTTTAAATAAAAATTTTCAATTCAAATAATATATAAATAAATTTCAATGTATTGACATAAGTTTGCTCGTAACTCAGGCTTAAGTTTAATAATACTTCGTTTATCCACCGGTTTTTTTATCAATATGCGAAGTTATTGGATTAAGCTAAGTTGTGTTAAAATAAAAGCTTGTTTTACGAAAAGAAAACCTCTTTATTGGCTTAATTAAATGAAGAATCGCTGAAGGAGAGGTTAATAGAATTGTTCCCGTTTTATCTTGCCCTGAGGGTTATTTCGGCCACTTTAGTTTTATGATTTTTATAAGTAATATTTATTTCTTGAAATTCCCTAAACCGGATTGCAAGTTTCTTCATATGATAAACTGCTATTGTTTATCACATCTTAATAAAATATCTTTCGTTTATTCAACTTCTTTTGATGAAATTTTCTGTTGATTTTTCATTCTCTACAGATTTCTATCAGAACTTCTGGAAAAATTTTTAATGTTTCCCTCAAGAAATGAATCGACAAAGAAATGACAGTAGAAAACAGTGATGGCCCATAGATAAACACCATCTCATTTTACGGTCAATCACACTCACCAGGTTAACGGGTTAAATCCACCAAAAGTTCTACTTACGTAACAGTTAATGTTTCTTTGAATTCTCAAACGATTTATCTTTTTTATCAACTTGTTTCTTAAGATTCTATTGAGCAATATCGAAATGATAATTAAACTTCATTCCAAGTCCAACGGACCATCTGTGTCTTCAGTATGCTAACTTCGTGTTCTGAATTTCATCTTAGACTTCTGACATGTAACTGGAATTTCTATATTCAATTAACAAATTCAGATACTGACCTTAGTTTTCCGTGATTTTTATCGTAAATATTCAAAAAGTTTTGCAAAAGTGATAAATGGTAGCTTGGTCGTTAAATATCCATCGGTTTTCACGCCGTTTCTGAAGGCACCTTAGGCACTTTTTGGAATTGACTTTAAACCTGTCCATCCGTAGAAGTGGGTCTGCTCAGTTCTTATTATTAATTAACCAGTTAAAACTCACGTAAATTACAAAGATTAGCCTGGAAGCTAAAGACTTCTTTCCTCATAATTTGCGACATGATTCTCTGGACTTTGTCATAGTTCTCAAGTGTTATTCTGACAGGTCGTATTTTCCCATAGCATTGAAAAATTGGGTTTCGTTTTATTTACGTGTATGGTGCTATGCTGTATCTTCTTCAGAGATTTCCCAATAAAGACTATTCTTCTGTTTCCTGCTAGTTAACCTGATTCAGTATATCTCAATAAATTACTCTTAACTTTTATACACTCGTATGTAGTCTTTAGGGAGTGATTCTTTGTTGGCTTCCACATTTCATGTATCAATGAATCCCTCGCAAATTAGATACAATTCAGATTCAGATATGACTCCCAGAGCAATTTACACGTACGAATTCAATCTGAATTCAATTGAATGAGAAGTGTCGGTTGAAAAAAGCTGAATGAATTCAAGCATTGAATGTGTCGTAGCCTTAAGGTAATAAACAACCATCCACGAGACCAGAAACGCTTCCACCTGAATGACAAAATACCTCACATTGATCAATTCACATCCAATTAAGGATATCCAATGGAAAAATTTAATTTGACAGATTTCTGCACTATGCAATCGAACGGGAATATGCATTCATTCATGCATGCATAATGAAAATATGCAACTTTTGCAGAATTTCCAATAGTCCACTGCACATGTCTGTGATGTTAAAGGTTTTTATTTTGTTTAAAAAATTAAAATATTAAAAAATAAAGGAAAACCTTCTAGGAATTGTTGTTATCTGTGCCTAATTGTATATGCAGACTGGCATTTGGCAAACCACGGTCATATTGCTCTCATACAAAACCACAAGAAGCTCCATGGGATGTGTTGCATAAACATAAATCATAAGCTCGTTTGACTGCATAAAGTGTAATATTAAAATGCACATATTTGTTTATGTAATATATAAAAATTACTATTATGCACTGTTTGTTAGGATGGAATTTTAATGGTGGTTGTTTGGGTACAGAACAGGATTCCTGGAATTTTATTAGGAATTCTCAACCAAAATCTGGTCAAAACAACTCCTGGTGCTTCATACTTGTATGTTCTTGTAACGTGTTGAATCGCAAGTTGTCATAATTTACACATTAAGGAATATTCATGATTTAAGAGGAACTTAAGAACTTTACATTTTGTAGCATGTATGACAACGTTTATGATAGATTGCTGATAAAGTCAAATAAGTCCAAGCCTCTAGTCTTGATAAATCAACAGATTACTTATCTGTGACACAGAATCTACACCGTCTTGTCTGTTATCCATCAATGTCTAGAAAATTTATCATTTGCTACATTACGCTTTTTATTGCATTACGTACTATAAAAATAGAAAATATATCAAAGAAATTTGTTACAAAATAGCAATTTAATTGAATCTTGTAAATCTGTGTCAGGATAACTCCAAACATGCATGCAAGATAGAGTTTTAAGAAAATTTGTATCCACCTCACATGACATCAACATGCACCGGAAATATGCTTATGACTTTAACAAGTCGGGTCAGTGTGTCCAGCCTGTTGGGAGAGATGGAGTTTATAAACGTGAAACTTTCATGTCTAACGATTGTTTGTTAATTTTCTTAATAAAGCGTTGACAACTGTGAGACCATTAAATTAAAATGTCTCCAACATCAAGTAAATTTGGTTTTGGTAATAACGACAAGTCCTATAACTTCTACAAGCTGGTCTTGTATCTGGGGGCATATTCATGTTAATGCTCCCATGGCTGCATTTAAACTGCAACTGCTATTGCAACTACAAATGCAACTGACCACCAAATCAGATGCAAAATGCAAATCCAATAAAGTGGTACGATATGCGAAACCAGAGCCGCAAATGAACTCCAACTGCACGAGACGTCCTGAATTTACATACATCGATGCATCGACATATCGATATATATCGCAAAGTCAATAAATTATTCATAAACTTAAGGAAAATTGTCGTTCTTTTGGTTTAACTTGATTTTGACTGTACAATCTTCATTTGTTTGATTTAAAGACAGGTTGTGGATGTTAGGATTATGAGGCAACCTTAACGAGTTTGACGGGAAGGTTTTATGAACCAATTTTGATGTCAAACGTTAACGTTCTAGATGATTTACTTCACCTGTGATTTTGTTAATTGATAGACTGCATCTAATGCATCTTAGCTGGAGGTGAATGGTTTCCTTAGAACAAGCGACTTTTAATAACACAGCACTCAACCCGAATGTGGGTGTGCTTTTATAGGTACAATTCGGATGTTTTCTGTTTATGCCAATGAGGTCATTACGTTTTAATGGTTATCATTTGACATAAACATGTTGTCTTGTATACGACTTGCATAGTATTTCTATGTTTAGGTAATTTAAATAAATTTACCTATAACTACAACAGACATTCTCCTCAAACGCATTCGTAAATTTCAAATTCTTTCGTTTTCCACAAATGCAATTTGTTACTACATGACGTTGTTATATTGAACCTAATAGCTTGTACAGCGGATTATTAGAATTACTTGAATTTTTAACAAGGGAGGGGCATTGCTTTCACTTTCCGTTTAAGAATTGCAAAATTGACTGTCCACCAACTGGCGCCAGGAAGCTTTGTGAGCACTACATGGACATAAATTTCACCAGATTTTAATTTTATAAAAGAATTTACTAATGAAATCAGCAATTAACACTGAAAAAATCTTCACTGCCATCGCAATTATGAGGAATCCATCAAAAAATCCTTGACAACTTTGAATCCTTGACACAAAGAAAGTTTCCTCGATGCATGATTGAATGATTTGGTGATTCTTGAAATTGTAGCTATTTCCATGAAATCACTCATTACTCACATACATTATATTTCACCTTGACAAGTAGAAAATACAGGACAAAGTCCAACACTGATTGTGCCTGATAAAGAACAACATGACGCTTGTCCTGCGCCACCAGTCCTTGTTATTTACTTCCATTCATAAAAACGTAAATTGACCATTTCCCAGTTACTATTGAAGCATGACCTTTAGTAATCATGTTTTCTATGGAAATTCTAATATAAAAATCGATATGTCGAAATGGTTTTCATTCAAATCGAGCGGGATTTTCCAGTCTTCGTCGGAACTTTCTAAGGAAATTATTAACAAGCAGGAGTCATATGAAAATTTTGTGAAGTATCAAATTTAAATAAAAAATGTTAAAAATGGTTCATATAACAGCATAAAGTGAGAAGAAGTGTTATAGTTTTAGTAGTTCATGATGAGAGGAAGAAGAAGTTCATTCAACAATTTCAAATTAGAATGAAGATCAGGTAAAATAAGATCTTCGAGTGTAGGCTTAATGTTTAATTTAGAAAATTCAATTTCCTCATTAACTATGAGTTGGATAACAAACATGTTCTGTGAAATGCAAAGCGTTTGAGTTCACTGCATTGAAATGTGCCACAGGACGAAAATAATGACCTCAAAATACCATAAATTCTTGAGTTCAAATGATTTATTCATCTCACTTTAATTATCACTGATAGGAAATAATTCCTAGCACAATCTTTCATCAGTAGGTACACAAATGCACTTCTCACTTTCATAAAGCAATGCATCTTATTTAAGATTCCCATCTCGTTTTGAATTTCTTACAAGATCATTATACACAATAAATCATAAACGAGGGAACGTTAGAACGTCTTGAATGCACTATTCTAGAGGATCTTATCGGACCTGCAAAAATAATCAAAACGTCTAGATCCTATTCATCGTTAAAACTCCCATATCAGGACTCTGGATCGGACGAAACTCTTTGCTCTGCACTAGGTGCAAGGTGGACACCTCGAATGGAAGAGCCTAGTGTTGGAAAGGCTGGAGCTGGGAAGGTTACTGTACAATTATTAATATCAATTTTGTACGAAGACATTCCTGCCACTAAGTAGTCCTGAGTTCCCATAAATTGTCTGGATTTGAAAATTGATCAGTGGTCGGTGCTAATATCACGAGAATAGCTAATTCACGCCCATATTTGTCCGGTTGCCAAAGATAACAAAAGACCAACAAACATCAGATATAGTGGGAAGATTATCCTGAAACGCAGCTAAAGATCAAGATAAAAAAGTGCGTGCAATCTGAAATTAAATTTTCAATATTATTTACAAGATTCAATGTGCAACCTCTGTGCAATGGAATCAACGTCTTGTCTAGTTTCAACTTTGAGAATCTTCTTTCACATGCTTCAGATCATGTACAAGACAAACCCCGATTTTGTGTGCTAATAGCGTGCACAGCAAACAAGTTGCATCTGTAGAATGTATACAGAATGCAGTGACAGTAGCTGCAGTTCTTAACACCTTGCAATAATTTATTCATAGAGATTCCCTGTTCCGATAGCCAACCAAAGAGTTAGAAGCCAAAGCTCCACCGCCCTCCAGCTGCATTCGAAAAGGTAATAACAATTACACTCCGCAGTTGAATAGAATAAAATAGATTCTCCATTTGCCAGGAGGGTCTGTTAGTGCCACGTCCGGGTTGTCCATGGTCAAGTGTTCCTCTTGTCTTGGACAAGCACTTTTTGATTAACACGAAAATTATCTGAGATGTCCCTCCTGCTGTTGATGATTGAACAAATTAAATTTATTCGAATTAACCACGTCCAAGGCAGGCTGTCGAAGTTCTTGAGGTGGTTCAGGTTGTCCAATGGTAGTTGGAACAAATCAACGTAAATCTCTGTACCATTTTATTTATGCACCAATTGTAATTTGTTTAATTCAATCGATTAACGATTTTCATTGAATTCCAGTTTACATTTATTTATTCAAAGTGTTTAGGGGGGTCTACCGAGAGAGTGGAGATTAACAGAGAGAACTGGGAATTAGGAATCAGTTAAATATTTTATCCGAAACTGATCAATAAACAGTAAATTTATTCTTAATGTCAGTTGCTTTAACATGTTGTATGACGACCTGCTAATACCACCGAAGGGGGTTAAGGTCGTGAGACGAGGGGGTAATGTTCATGTTATAAAGTATTTAATAAATATATGGAAAAACCTCTCATAACTCATATGTAGGCCTAGGGCAGTATTAAAGGTTTTATTGATTTTAATGTTTTCTTAAAACGTTCCACTCCTTGGTAACTCCAGTTGGGAAATTTCAATCGGAATTCGATTAGTATCACTCAAATTTAGTATACCATTACAATTATTTCAGTGTATGGGAGGACATTGTACTACTGTTAGAAGGACCTTGAGTCCTTCATTTAATCATAATGATGACGAGCTATTTGTGACAGCAATTAGATAACTATATTTGTACTGTTATACAATCTGAAATTTTATACAGACGTCGAAAAAATTAATGAATGTTGACAAGAAGTCAAACGAGAGTCTGTTTATTTTTTCCTAAATTACTGCATTTTAAATTAATTTCGATGTTCAATTACATAATGAATTAATTTCAAATTGTTAATCAATAAAAAGAAAAATACTAAATAATTCAGCCGAAATTGGATAAATATTTCATGTCCCGAGCATCACAGACTTGGCGTGAATTAGCCACGAATCGAACGTGGCAAATTGATGATCCAATCAGACGTCAATCAGTCAAATTCAGGTGATTCCCAGACGACAGGTTAAGTAAATGGTGATCTTTCTTTAAATTGTAATTAAAATTACAAATTACGGCATTTAATTGAATGAGTTTTCCATTGATTTGGGGCAAAAAAAAGTGGTTGTGGCGTTAAGGTGAAATTTGATGAAACCTCGTTTTCACTGGACTTGGACATTTTGCAGCTTCTTTTCTGCATTTTAAAGTTTGATGACCACAACCTGCCGCCGAGTTGCCAAATGAAGTTGCAAATGAATACTTCAAGACGATTTATTGCACGTTCATACTGTCGGACAGAAATATGTGCTTTGTTTTTGTTTTTGAAATGATCATAAATATTGATCGTTGCAAAAGTGACATCTGATTGTGACAGGGGGTTACCCTGGCTGGAAGCCTTTTCCGGAAGATGTGGTTTATCAAAGATCCTAGTAGGGAATGTGAGTAGTCTGAGAAACAAATTGAAGGGAACCTCATGACATGGCTACAATGATAGCAATTCATAACTCACAAAACTGCATTCGGTCAAATGGTGAAATATGGAAATCATTTTCATGAGGTATGCGTCCGTGGAATTGCAATGCACGCAATGGAAGTGGTGTAAATTTATTAATAATATCTTACTGACATTTCCTTCGTAGTCTGATCGAGAGGTAATAAATTTATATGACACTTTTCTGTCTATTGGCATCAACGAATGCAGTCACTCAAAACGGAACTTTGAACATAAGCTTGGCGCCCTCATAAAATGAAACTTTTAAACCTTTGTCGCATAGATGGCGCAGTCTAACATGTTTCAAAATATGATCAATGGACCATTATAAGACGCTAATAAATATCAATATTGCAAATTATCTCAAACATTTGCCGAAACCTTTTGAAGTTATCAAAACAGTCTGCTGTTGTTGTTGCTAATATGTTATTTATTTCCGCTCTAGTTGAAAAATTACTTTTCGACAATTTGGGTGTGGACAGTCAATTGTGCACGACTCAGTCTTTGAAATTCCAATGATATCCATAGTGGCAGAGACCAGGCTGGAGTCCTAGACAAAATCCAGGAATAATTCCAAGGATAGACTTCTCACTAACTACCTAATTTCTAGTTAATTAAGATGATCGAATGTTGATGTTTGTTTGGATTTCAAGTTTTAGTTAGAAAATTGTTTACAGACACGAGTTCACTTCATGGATCAAGTTCTTAATGACGGAAATTTTATCGTGGTTGGGGGTGAAATTTATCACTGTGGTACAAGTTCCCGGAATCTACAAGAAATCAACTTGATTTACATAATTTCTTGTAGAGAAACATGTAACATATAATTGGACACATTTCTCAAACTCGAAATAAATCGATTAATTCAAGATTTGTGACATTACCTCAATGTGAGAGGGCACATGAGAAGTTATTTAAAATTTTTTTGTCAAATTCAAAAAGCAAACGAAGACATCCATTTGACATTGTTTGATCAACCACCCGCAGTTCATTGTCTCTCGAAGATTTGTATCTTCCAGAAAAAATCACTATGACGATTAAAACGTGACAATCGATTTTATTATTTAATTATTTAAAACCAATCGTTTTTAGAAATGTCATGTTTCCTTATCGGAGCTGTCAAGCTGATTCATCAAATATTTGTTAATGATACAACACTTTTTATTTAACGACGTCACAAACTGCTGTATCACTTAAATCTTTTTAACAAGTTTAAACAAAATATCTTGTAATAGCTATTTATGTATCAAGGTTGTAATGTGACGCGTTCTTGCATTCGTGAATTGCAGCATGAGTGTAAGGTCCTGTCGCATGCGAGGAAAGACGAGTAGAGGAGTTGTGGCGCGAGACGAAGTCGTGTGACTACACGAATGTGTCATGACAGAGCGCAAGTGCTGCAATGACTGCAAAAAGAATTATTTAACACCTGCGGTGCATACAATAGTTTATGCAACAAGTTCGTAGAAAGTTGAATTTCAGATTAATATTGAAGCAAACTAAATAATTTTTTAAAATTTCGTTATCCAATATTCAAAAAGTAAAATCAAATACAAATCTTGTAAAAAATTATCAATATGTTTAATAATTTAAACGTGTTCAAAAATGCAGCAGATTAAAATAAATTAAAAACCCTGAACCAAAAAGACTAGCACTAGTGCAATAAAATAGGTTAATAGTTTGTTTGGGAATCGTTCGGGAAAATACAATTTTCGAAGCAAGCGTTGCATAAATAGCTTTAGCATATAAGAAAACTGCATCTTGGTTAGATTCCCAGCGTTCTTAAGAACAATAAACTTTTCTAGAGTTAACACCCACGAATTTGAACTGTGACTTTTCGAACAAGATAAATTATAGCCCATTTTAACTATGAATATTGAATCATATGTGAATAAATGTTTTATATGAATCGTGAGAATATAAATTTATAATAAAATTATTCCATGACACTATAACATATTGACTTACTTGTAGAACTACAGACAATAGCTAGCCTAACTTGGATTAATTACAAATAGCGAGGAATCACGCTTGCCAACGTGAAGTATGAACAAAATGTCTTCAGGTATTTTTCAACTCTTGAAATTCTCTCAGTACCTTCTAGGCTGGAAAGAATACTAATTATCTGGTAGATTTAAACGTTTAAACACGCCAATACAAGCCCAAATTCTGAAACGGACTTTTGATCGAACACACCCTACTGGAATGTAGCAGCTATATTGATTACATCAGCCTCATCTTATATACATATCGAGACGTTTTATGCAAAATAGTTTTCTAATACTACAAACTTAAAGGTTACAAGACCACGCCAGGCATGGCGAAGAATTTTTTAACCGCAAAACAAAAACGTGCTGCGGCATTCTTCATCGTACGACTTTGATAACTGATTAGCATTTCAGATATTTGGATGTGATTATTGATATCCAATAGAGAAAGCCGAAAACTACTGAACGCTATGCGATGGCTAAATTTTGATGGACGACTATGTATACTTCAAAATTGATCTAATTAGTCAAGTTTGATTAACTGATATGATGGTCATTTCCAAATAGTTATGCATTCGTGCTACTGTTACATGTCATTTTTCAATAACTCAAACACACAAATGTCATTTGCCAAACTTCGCGCAACTTTCTCAAGAAATATTCGACCTTTTGAATTTGCATAAAATTTTTTGAATCTTATTAGTATTCTGCAAAGCTGCAAGTTTTATTTTTGGACAAGTTTTTCTCATCGACATGAGAACGTTATCCTACTGTGATTAACTGTTACTTGAACATTAAACTTATATGGTTATCGCCTTCAAGAAATGCCGGTTTCATCAAAGAAAGGTTCTTTCCTTGACATTTGCCAATACAGAAATACACCACAGTAGTATATGAGCAAAATGTTTGTCACAACTCAAAGGGAAAATTGGGAAAAGGATTTTGTTGCTGGTTTACATGGCAATGGCGAAGGAAATGCATCCTGTTGACTTGAAATTCCGAAACCTCGATTCCGAATTTCGTACACACAACAAAAGTAACGAAAAGGTGCCGCCGCTACCAGGCGCGTATGAAATAAAGGACAACATAATGATTTGTCCAAAAACCCATTAAATCGATTTTATGGCGTCAGTGACGCGTTGTTATATTTGTTTGTATACGTTTAAGAAGGTGAAATTTCAACGTCCTTCTTGTTAATAGGAATTCAGAATGCAAGGGACGTAGCAGAAATCTGGATATTATCCTTCACATCGCGTCGTTCAAATCAATAAACGGGGAAATATTAAAGTACCGTTTTTAAGGATGCTTTGTGAATGTACCCTCGGTTTTCGGTACTTCAAAATGAATGAGCATTTCCTTCCAACGAGGGTTCGAGCGATGATTTCAAACGAGCAAAGTGAACCACATGTCCTTGTTTTCAAACATCATTCATAATTTTTAGGACGAACGTTTTTATCTTCATAATACTTCCACATGAATTGATGAGATTATTTCCAGTCCTAAAAACTTCAGGAATGTGAAAGGATAACATGGCAGATAATGTCATCCTTCATATTGAAGAAAAAACAAATCTAGATTTAATTCTGATTTTTGTCTGAGGATCCTTTCAAAGAAACTTGTTGATCATTGTTAAGTTTTGCCTAGTTCGTGTTTGAATAACTTTATAGTAGCAGTCGTCTTAGTTTGTCACGAACATGTTCCTGAGTTCATTTTGAAATATTTCCGATTTAACCTTGATGGCTCAAATTTCTTATTGATTATCTTCCAGAAATTACTTCATGTACCAATTCATCTGGTTTTGATTCCAAGAAAAACCGCAAAAAAATTCATAACAAATGAGTAAACTCTCACTAAGTATCGATATCATCATGTTGTGACGTATTACGATAACCTAACCCAAGTACGCCATTCAGTTTGCCCCGATCGATACATGTGAGAGGGCTTGGCCAAGTCCATTTTCCGTCGACTACCATCAAAAATTGATTTATCCGTTTTTCACCAGGTTCTCATAGATTCAGTATGCAAAAAGTCGAAAACATTGACTTTGATTACGATTCTGTATTACAATGAAATTCCAGAAATCATTGATCCGACTTGGATCAATGACACTCCACAGGCGCAGTAGCTATCTTGCTTTATGTCTATACCACCAGCTCTAGGTTTCATCGAATGAGACGCGACTTTGCAGTGCGTCTGCGAACTATGCAATCGATTTTTGAAAATCTTTCACCACGTGCTTGCACGTGTGATTATGGTACTCCCGTTCCAGAAATTAAACGGGATTCAATTGCAGTCCGCAAAGAGACAATCGGCATAATGTAGAAGAGACTCAATGATTTGGTGTGGAATTCAAAGGTGAAATTCATTCAAGAATCAGTCGTTACTGAGTGGGTCGATTTGGAACGGTTTTTAACAATATCTTGGTTAAAAAATTTCTTGAACCGGCATCTTACAAAGGTCGTCCATCAAGTTTTCGAGAGTAAGAATTCCGGATTTTTCGAAGAAAGTCACCAATTGCAACTTTAGCCGTGGGACTTGTTATGCAAAAAATGCAGTTAATGCAACAAATGCAGGAAATGAAATGAAACAATTACGAAATGAAAGTAAAACAGACTGGACAGTTACCAAACAGGATTCTCATGGTGATTTTGAGGCCACGTGAAAGACATAGCAGACATTCTCACAGAGCCAAGGTGTTTTGCCGGAAAGACTGTTTCACCTGATGATCTAATAATTGCAGGTTACCCAGGTGGAATGCAACCGACAGAGAGGAAGATTCGCATCCTGCAACGCCGCCAGAACCTTAATTACAGTAGCAAAGACGACTTAACTTGTGACTACTGTTCCATAATTAGCAAGTATTCATTCATAGATTGGTATTTGTTTGGAGCTTTGCTTGAGAAGTTTTTCTCCTATACTTAGTTGCGTCTTGTAACTATAACAAAATGATTAATTACCAGATAAATAAATCACGACATTACTAAGATGATGATAATGCTCGGAAAAATTTACATAAAGGAAATCCTAAAAGACACATCACAGGGTATTGGCGATTTGTTTGGCTTATCCATTTCCTAATGGACTATCTAAAGTAATTTTTTCGGTTATTATAAAATGGAAAACATGATTTTTTCACAGATAATGTGATAGAAATGACGTTAAGCTGAGATGAAGGTGATGTTTCTGAATTCAAATTGCATGTGAGTATAGGGCTAAAGTCTTATGAACTTTTACTTTCAAATGTTTGACCACTGTTTTTAATCGTACTTCATTATCTTCTCAAGCTCATCTACATCAGAGTATAATATTAATCTGACTTTGACAAACGTTTCATCGACATCTTTGGAGAAAGTTATGTTGATATTGTGTCAAGATTCTCCACAAGATCACTCTGATAATTTTCATGTAATGACCATCTGGTGTCATAACATTTATGAAACTACATAGAATTTTCATAGATAAACCTACGTTTTTATTTATAGACAAATGTCAAAAAGGTCTCCATTAACTTGCCCTGAGCGATCGTGTCTTTCATTACGACACAGCTGTGTGATAGTCCAGGTAAGTTCTAAGCTTGGAACTATATAGACTACCTAATGCATATTGACTCCGTTTTGCAACGAGCAGCTCACTGCAGCAGCATCGTTGTATTAATTAAATTAAGCGGCGTGAAAAATCGCTCCAACCCAACAACAATAGGCTGTGTCGGACGCTGCTTTGTATCCAGGCCGCCCATTAATCGTCGTCAATTAGTTCACTATGGAATTATGTTTCAATTTGAGGTCTATTCCTGAACTGCTGGCGGAAACCTTTCGTCTGAATCATAGCTACGCTCTAGGCAATGTCCGCTTGGCTTCCTCGAATTCAAACTGAATTGGCTTAAAATGCAGTTGGCTCTGTAGGTCAACAAGAAACCCAGTTTTTCACTTTATTGAACAATTTTTCGTCTTGTTGGCTTAATAAGACCATTTTACCGTCAAATCAATATTTATTGGTCATAAGTATTTGCATGTTGCACTGTACCATATTTGCGCCACATTGCACTTCTCACATTGAAAACTGCCCGTGTGTATTGGAAAGATTGGCAGCACATTCCAGCCTTACAATGTTCAATTCAAAATGATATTGTCCAGTCTACATACATGAGTCATGAAGCATAAATTTCATTGCGCTTTGATCGCAAATTACATACACGCATTCAACAGGAACAAAACGCTGCAAATGTTGCTTTGAAAAATGATCGAGCTTTGGAAATAACTTGACAAAACTTCGGTCATTGATCAGGCCACGTACAATAAGATCATGTGTCCCTTATATCATATGAATTTATGTGATATACACAACGTTTAGTTGGAATTTAATAATAAATTTCTATACTTTTCTACTTGATTCATTTACTAGCCTTTCAAACCTTAGTCGTTCATATGCAAATCTTTGACGAATCACTGGGAGACCTGATACAGACAGAAGGAATAAACTTCAAAGTTGACATGTTGTTCAAATGGTTTTATAAATCCTTACAATATCTCCTACAAAAAATTATTTGAAGTCTTTTTGTTGCAACGCAAAATCCCCGGTGAAAAAATTCTGGAAAATTTGATTGTGAAAATTTCCTTGAAAAGAGCGAACGTAAATCGATCGGAAATAGTGAACGTTAGTCGGAATTTAGACGGAAAAGAAAAACTTCTCCGAATGTTTTCCGTCTGTTTTCCGACTGTTCTAGTGCTTAGGCATATCTAATGTTACAAGAGTCGGAATTCAGAAGGAAACGGTCGGAATTGTAGACTTCAAATCCACAATTTCCGATCGTTTTCCGTCTGATTTCAGTCTCCTTAAAAATTTCAGCTTGCCTTCCATTTTACGGATAGATTTCCGATCGAATTCCGTCACCGGGGATGGTTTTAGAAACGTATTACTATAACCATATTAAAGTTTGAGTATTAATTTTGAAAGTATTTCAAATTCAAGTATGTGTTATGCAGATGATATCACACTTGGAAACAAATTTCGGCTAATAAGCGAACGTCTAATAAACGGATAGCAGGTAATTATATTGACAGGTATCAATTTATTTGACAGCTAAACATTTAATCCTACGGTGTGTACTATAATAGCGACAATATCACATGGCAGAAACTTCTTCCGTATCTGGCGCCATTGATTCAGTTCAACAATTCAATGATACTAGTACTAAATCTGTAAATCCATTGAACAAATAAATCATGCTCAAAGCTATTTTATGCCAATATCTCCTGTCGAAATGAAGTGGAAGTTACCTAACAAAGTAACACCATGAAAAGCTGCTTGACATCAAAATAATAAAGTGTTTTCCTCAAAATTCTCTAGCAAACACTTCATCAAACTTTATAATTTTTGCACTGTAACATTTCGAAGAAATCAAATTCATTGTATACACTTCAATCGAAGCCAGAATAAATTTAATCTGTGTTATATCCTTACATCTAATCGTCCAATTATGTCATCAAATCAAATTTGTTTCATATAAAAATCAAATAAATCAAATCGCCGTAAGCTTGTCGCAATTGCAAAAAAGCTGCAAGAAGTTATGGCGCGCCACGCCAACGAGACAACCTTCTTGTCCTTGCCTTCCAACACTAATAATTGACGAGATTTCAAATAACTATAGAATGCAAAAAAATTGTGATTTTTCTGGTTTATGTTTGTGCATTTGTAATTATGGGCTTTGTCACTATTTCCCGTACATATAGTGGCATGTTATACAATAATTACTTTCAGGAAGGCTTTCTGATTGCAGAACTGCAGAAATTGTTAATAACCGATTGTTCTAACATGAACTGAAAAACATCAAGAACTACTAGGTTTTTGTAAATAGATATTGAACAAAAACTACATCCACAATACTTGTAGTACTGTTTGACATACAAACCATACAAAACATGTAGTACTATTTGTGTATTAACATAAATCAAAAACTAGTTCGGTCATTAATAAGCCACTGTTGTAGTTTATGCTACAATTTACAAGTTCTCTGTTCCTGATGCAGAACTCGGGACGGCTAAATGAGGCAGTGTTCGGCTTAAAATGGACGACATTTGGTATTGAAATGATTTAATAGTAAAGTGATACAATATTTTGTGAGCCTTATATTAACTATTTAGACTTATGTTAAAACGCAAACACTTCCTTCTTATATGGACATCATAAATGTTAGTGCTATGAAGCTGCAATATAACCTCAAAACCTCCTTATTGAGATTGGGTTTTATGTTCAATTGAGCCGTGATTAAAATGTAATTATAAGCTGATCTAAGAAAGCACGTGTGAATCTTTAACATAACTCCAATTATGTACATTTCTCGCTGAATTCCATGTTGTGCCCTTATATGATAATAACTTCTTGCACAAAGTTCTCCAAAATACATTCAGCTCTATGTTGTTTTAATTTCGCAATGATTTTGACACATGTAAGTATTTTAAGTTATGATAGCTATTGACTTTTAACACACAATTTTTCGTCTCTCATATAGCCTTCATCTATCCTTGGCTCATTGAAGTGTTATTTATAAGCAATCGAAAACAATGAGGTAATCAATTGTTAGTAAATCAAGCTATTTTCTCCTCATTATTTCAAACATCATGAGCATTGCATCCTTGACTGAGAGCGTCTCAATAAACCTAAATTTGTGTTAACAAAAACCATAAACCTTCAGCAACTTTTGACTCAAGTTGTTTTGAGAATATCCCACGATGATGCACTGCAGCCAGAAATAAATTTGCATATGAAACAATTACGATTTTATCAAAAACTTTTAAAGCAATTTAAGTGATGAATTTCAAATTGTTTCTCTACATCTATACGAAATCCATTGAAATTTGAACGATTCAAAATTCTTGGATAACATAGTGATGTGGGCAGCCCTCAAGACCACACTCCGACAATACCTCAATTAACTTCATCGGCTACTGGATTTCCTCGAATTACAGAGTACAGAAAAAAATTATAGTTTTCTATAGAGAATCATGTAGAACTATAATTGGATTTTGGTATTAACCAACTTGGGTATTGGGCACGATTTTCGCAATTGAAATTTTGATTGGAACCGTGAAGTATCAAGTCGTCTTAATCATAGAAGATTTTGGAATAAGCCGGCTACAACAACAAGAAAAATGAAACAAAACTTTCAAGATCCTATTCTTCCCAAAGATTAAGTTCACTTTTCATTAAGTGGCTCCTCTTTCTCTTGATCCCTGGATGCGGCCACAAATGTTACCTTGTGGTTCTAGGCTGAGGTGTGGCATAACACCTGAAATTTTCGTACCAATGTCAGATACATATCTATTTATGATCTCTACACGATGAAATGTATTCAATGGAACCATTAATTTTTGATGAGTTCAATGATACGTTAATAAATTCCCAAATTGATGGATCCAAGAGATAAAAACATTTTTTTCCTTATTTCTTCGGATTGAAAAATTCACATTAATTGACGGTTTATTGATTGTCTTGAAATAATTATTAATTAAGTTATCTTTTTAATGTGATAATAATATATTGAGGTGTTGGTCAAATCAGAAATTTGTTTTTTCGTGAGAAACATAGATGAACTTGAACCTTGAAAGACACTTAAAATTAATTATTGGCTGGGACATCTTTCTTTCTAATCAACGTATCTTCCTTTACATATATCAAACCATGTCAATGTTATGAAGTCATGAGATGCATTGCATTTTCATCAACGACATATCTACTTCAGATTCTCATTTATCGTACAATTAAATAATAAAATTAAAATTTTGTCCCTCAGATACATGTATGGAGTGCCACCCTTAATAAAACTTTTTTTCTGTACTTTTACTACTGCATTGTCTAGCGGTTTCAAATTTCATCCAAATAGTCCCAATTGTCTCCGAATAAAATGGCTGTGACTTAAGAACAGATGGACGGACGGGCAGACAGACGGACATGACGAAACCATAAGTGTTCCGTTTGTTGCCATTCGGCTTCGGAACCCTAAAAATGTTAAATCAGTTACGTAACAATGTCTTCCCATTTCACAATGTTTATATAGAGTCACTTTTCTTTAAAAAATTTTAAAATAATGAACCAACAAATTTCGTGGTTACCCTCATTAAATATAATTAAAAAGGAAAAAAATTGCGCTCGGAACTGTTGTTAAATACCGTCGTCAATAGCCACTCCCCGCTGCAAATGATAATTACAACTGTGAAGTGAATGTTTTAACAAAATTTAAGGTAAGTCAGGAAAATCGGATAAAATAAATTTTCATTTGTTTTTGATTTTTATTATCAAAAAATTAAAATTATCATTACAAGTTTTAATTTATCTAAAAAATTACGATACTAACTTCACTGTGGGTGGTCATAATTTTGTTGTAATGAATTTTTGTGAAATTTATTTTGTTATCCATTTGGTTAAATGAAGTTGTACTTTTATAATTAAATTCAAGCATATTTCGTATCAAATTACCATGAAACTTTCAACATCGAAACGCATGACTCAGTTGTGTTTGGTCGGATTTAGTACTTACTTCAAAATGCATTTTATAAAAATAAATGAAAATTACTTTACAAATCTAGGAAATTTCGCAATCAACAAATCTCAGCATTGAATTAATCCAAATAAATTCGTGGTTAACAATTACAGCTTCCGCGTAAAACCGAACAACGTCGTAGATCTACGTTTAATAAAGAGCGTAACCCTCGTGTAGGAGATAAGGGTAAATGTGTTGTAAAACTGTTAACTATTATAACGTTGTTGATGTTAAAGCATTTCCCAATGAAATATTCCATGAATTTTTCATCTGTTATTCACGCTTTGCAAATGCAATTTACTCTTGTAGATCATGCCTAATTCCAACCCAAACAGCCCCAAAACGTAAACTATTCAAATTAGACTCCAACAATGAGATCAATATCAAGAAGCAATAAATTTCAAGCGATACTTTGCCAGCTGTTTTTGATAAGCCCAAAGGAGGCCTGGTCGGACTGGGACTGGGGAGTAACAATAACCACTATGGTATTGCTCATGAGCTTGGCTCCACATATATTCGTGTATGCTGTTAGATTGCACAATTGCATTGTCTCAAAAGCGCAGTGTTGTTGCACACCATCCGCCAAATTTAGTGGTTGAACGCGCAAAATGTTTTCCAGACAGTTAGACACACTGTTGAACATTCATTGCCATGTTGAGCTGTAGATTGATTTTTGGGTTTGTACATACTGCAGTATGCAGTTTATTGCATTTCCCGCTTTCACTATGCTTCATCATGTTGCAGACACCGGAAATTGTTGAAAAAACTCGAGTAACTCAATTCGGAGTTTGTTTGCCAAAACACAGATTGTGGAAGTTTCTCTGGTCTTGTCTCGAAGTCTCATCGCCTTTTCTGCATTTTCCAACAATATACCGAGCAGATGAAACTCAACCCAGGTCGCAGCAATGTTGCATCCAAATTAACAAAATGTGCTCACAGACGATGCAACAAAATGGTACGATCACCATTACTACTATACCTACCAGATTTACAGAAGACTGCATTTAAGGTAATCCACACACTTTTTCTGAGACATAGTCGCATATCAATGTCTTCAAATGTCTTCACATTTTTCAAGACAACTCGGACGATGCATCCAAAGAAAGAAAGCGATTTTTTTGTTACCTGGCGCGCAAATTGAACGAAGGCTTTTGAAAAAGTTCAAACAGAACTGCATTCGAAGGCAAAAAGTAAATCCACTTAAAACTGAAAAACTTATTATATACTGTTTAGCCGGTTCTCAGGGGAACATTTAGCGCAAATTGGATAAATTAGCTCTTGTCTTCCTTGTTAGATTTTTTCTTACGAACATCTTTGTCAAAGTACAGACCAACCCGAACGTAAACTCTAGCTGCTGCTAGTAGTTGGATATGTTTGTAAATTATTTGAGACTGTCAAACATTTCAAAATGTGATATACTGTCATTTTTTGTACTGACTTCAAAAGTCATGGAATAAATAATAGAAACGGCGGTAAAGATGACAGCTTTGTTGTTTCAACGTTGATTTAGAGATTAACGTTAGACTTTTTGTGACTCAATCTGCAGTGCAACAATCCTTAGTAGGAATGGGAATAATTAGGTATATTTTTCATAGTGACATTGTCGGCATTAGAAATTCTCCTTCTTAACGAATGTCGTATGCGTTTAGTTGTCTGTTTCTCTTAGTGTCACTTCACGAGTTCCACCAGAAATATTTGAAACTAAAAGAAAAATAAAAATTGACAAATATTTATGACGTAAACCCCGCGGAGAAAAATTCATTCTGTGTTTGATCTACATAAAATTAATTTTCCCCGCTTTCAGAGAGAGAATCCCATTGTCCGGCTCCATTCATTTTGTGCTTCTGCTTTATATATCAAGATTGGTGCAAATAATATGACACGAAGCAAATTCTATTTCATAACGTCGCGTGAGCGAGGCAGGGCGCTAATAATTTACATAATTTTTGTTGCTAATATAATACAAACAAGTACTGAGGGTTTCCGTCATTTTGTCGGGTGTGTTAATAGCGTGTTTATGGAGGCGCCCAGTGTCTGATCAGTGTGAATTTTTTTAACACATAAATCATATATTGATTGAAAATTATGATAAAAAGCTCTGTAGATGAAAATTTATGAATAAAAGTAAACTTGACGCAACTTGTCTATACACTAGCCTTGCGAGTCTACAAACGCCAATAAAACGCAGCAGACTTGTTCAGCTATAGCCTGAGGTATATCATGTAAGTTTTGTGGTTACATGATGGAAGATCCAGGGAGTTAATAGAAATTATTTTGAGCAGCGTCATGTGGCCAAATCACAGTAAGCCACAGAGATGAGGCTCAAGATGCAGATAACTTCGATTTTTGATTGGGTTTGATTGGACTGCCTTTGGTCAGACTGGAAACTGCATACAGATTGCATATGATTATTCAGATGACCACCTGAATCTAATATGAAATTGTAAATTTGTTAGTTAAACTTATGCAAATAACGATATTTTCTCAGGTATGAATTTCTGGTATATGATTTCGAGTTTAATCAAACAAATCGTGCATTACGATTTCCATTGCATCACGTCCAGAATTAAGACGAGAGGAAAGAGGAGTTGAATGTGATCGAAATTTTCCATAACTCTTAAATTTGAATGATTTGCAAGCGATTTTTGTCAATTCACAGTACGAACATAACCAACGGGGTCGCGCATAATGAACTGAATCTGTAATGAATCTATGAATCACAAAACCTATTTAAACCAAAATTACTTATTTTAATGCATTCTACAATAATAAATACAAATTGTATTAAAAAAAATCTACACCGGGAATGCTAATAACAAAAGCACGATCACTTTTCAAATCTTGGCGCCAGTGTAGGATTCAGGCAACAATTTCAATATCTTGAGCAGCATTCTTTTTTTTTTTTGTTTTTAGCTCAAAAACTTAACTCAAAATAACTCAAGACGGTTGGACTCTGTAATCACTTATGTCGCCGTTTCTAGTTATAAATTAATAATTGCATTTTATTAGATAGAAATGCAATTTTTTCGATCATAAATCAATAAAAATATTTTCCGAAAGAATGTGGAAAATCAAGAGTTTCCAATCAATTTTCACTCTTGTCTCGGCGAACTTGACGTGTTGATGGAGTCTGAAAATGTTTTTAAACTAGAACAGTTTTTCCTATGAACTGTAATATGATTGAAAGTGTTTCATTCTACATAATGTCGACGCCAGTGAAATAGAAATCTGATAAAACATTGTACGTCCTTTGCATCAGGAAGTAGGACGTATATCAAAACTGAATCAAATCAATCTCATCCGGTTTATGAGTTCTTGATTCTATCATGTACCTTTAATGTCTTTTCCAACAGCAAACTTGTGGGTGGCAGGGTTTCTCACGAACTCCGAATTTGAATATAACATGACCTTTGTGCTAATTGAAATTCTACTAACGTCTACGGTGCTTCACAGCAGCCAAGTGAAGCAATGAAGGCAAACATTTTGAAGGTTCAAGATTCAATTCAGCTCAGAGTCCATGAATTCATCCTAAGATTCTACAAGTCAAACTTCTAACAGGTGTAGATGTGTTTCATTTTGGATTCGTGTCAGGGCTCTGTCAGAGAAGCTCAGTAGAATTCTAATGAAGTAAGTCATATATCACCAAAACAAAACCTTTTGTGCCTTGCAGTCTGACACACAGAGTAAATCTTTGTGTTGTCTAAGAAACATATTCATCAAAGATGCTAATTGGTAAGACATGAAATGGCCTGAACACATCTTGCCCAATTGCTTAGCACGTCTAGATTTCAGGAATTTTGTCAGGATTGGATCCTGCTTCGAGTGTGGGAAGCCATGAGTAACCTATTGAATATTATAAGATCTGCACCATGATGAAGAGATACACAAAGCCAAATCGAAATAAGGTTGCGGTTTCCCTTTTCGGGTTGAAAACAATAGCGGCCGATAAAATTTAATCATTTTCTTGAGTAAAATTTCAATAGTCAATGATGGCTTATATAGAAAAGAAGCTATCTCGTATGAATTCCATTGCATCGTATTAATAAAGCCTCAAAAATGATGTCAATATTAAGTGAAACTGAGATTCCTGCTGGCATCAAAACTGATTTCCTTGAGAAAACAATGTCTCCGTGTTTGGTAATCATTATATCGTCTTTGAAGAGTTGAGTTATTCCGATGTTATATGAAATGATTGGTTTGTGAATGCACCTGCTTTCAGAAGTTTCACTTTTCGCAAAAACGCACCAAAAAATCGTTGAGTGATGCATCCCATTTAGAGTAAGATATCTTTCTCAGGAAAGATCAGAGGACCTTCTCGTCTTACGTAAAGTAAAACATTAGCTGACCGCATTGGAAGGGAAATAGTGATCCAGACAGACTATAAGACGCAAAAACTTGAGTCTTTACTTTACCAACCTACACATTTACCAAGTACGATCGTCTTTTGCAAACAAAGATTCGATTCAAGACGATAATCATGGGAACTTTTCCCAGAGATTCATTATCTCTTTGCAGATCGATTATTCACGATCACTAGATCACATCGTCTTCGAATGCAGCTTATCTGGTTCGGTGTGTAAAAAGCGCATTGCACTAAATGTGCACAACAACTGCACATTGTTTAACAGTGCATTTAACAAGAGTTTAATTACACTATGTTACCAATAAGTTGCTCGCCTGCACTTTGAATTCTGTTTCTTCGAATACCTTTGTACAGGATGTAGAGTTAAGATTGCAGGCAAGACGGTCATCGTTTGCAAGTTGGTCTGCAAAACGATCTTGTTGCACACTGACATATACATGTGCATTTTGGTGATCTGCAACTTACTATTCTATGCAGGAGATCTGTGTTCATTTGCATTTCTAAATCGAATTCAGTGTGAAAATCATTTTTCTTCAAAAGATCGATTTGAATTTTGCACGATTGCGATCGTTAGAGATGACCATGTACGATCTATAGCAGCTGGTAACGATTTTAATAGTTCCTACTGTTAGTGAGGATTTTTGTTTTTTCTTTGATAAACTTTAGATTTATAAGCATCTTTCGATTTTAATAGTATCGTGATCCTGATGTACGAGAAAAAAACAGAATTACGCAGAGATCTAATACTTTTCCCAGCATAAGTGAAATGTTTGACCATGATCACGACTTTGCCATTACGATTGTGGTTGTATTTAATTGGTGTTATACGTTTAGCTCTTGTTATTATTCAATAAAATAATTACACGATATAATGAATAATATCACACTCCATCTGATTCTGTCCAAGACAGATTGACAAATGTTATGGGATTACTTAATGGTACAACATTTTTGTGTCATGTAATTTCACGATTAGCTGATGTTTTGAGAGTGAAAGTTTTGCGTATGACATGCGTCTTAACCTAGAAAGCGTACCGTGTTATTGCGTTTAAAACATTAGAGATATTCATTTGAGATTTAGAAATAATTGAATGCGTGATTCAAAGTATCAGATGGCATCATTCGTTTGGAATTTTCATCAAACTTGACATCAAATCCAGCTTGATTAGCACTAACATTTCTCATATTATCTTTAACATAAACTCAAAAACTTAAATATTTATAACAAAAATTCCACTGATGACTTCATTGGTTAAGGATAGTGCTCATAATATTTTGATAAAGTTTGTTTATTTCTGATTTCGAAAAATTTGCAACAAAATTCAACTACAGTTCTTCCGCTCCACAGGAAATCGCTTGTATTCATGGCCCAAAAAAAGAGACTTTGAAATCATTATCTCTGTCGAAAATCGCTTAAAAAGCATACAAATATTGATAATTTGCAATAAATCAAATATTAGCTCGTCAATATTGCCAAGGACATGCATCGCTAGTGATTTTGTCTTAACCATGAAATGGCGTCTTCCGCTTTTCCTGTTTCAGATTGAACTGATTAAGGTGGAGCCGAAAATCGATTATTAACCAATTAGTTGAAATCACTAGTATGTATTGAATAATAATTTTATGGAAATAAAAAACAGTATCTGATTCTTATCACTACTGCATATTCATCTCTAATTTATTTAATTCATAACAAATTTTTGTGCTTCAGGAGATTAGAGTTGAAGACATTTCAATGGAACAAACAAACTAATCGAAGTCTCGAAACTATTTTAAACGAATAAATTTCAATGACTTTGCACATTTTATAATACGATCCTCCCAAATTCGATCAGAGCTCTTGTCATGTGGTTATCAGTTAAAGTCGATCAGGTAAAATTTTGATCGAATGTTTTAAAACAAAAGCAACTTTTGTTCCGGATAGTAAGTGTTATTAAGAAAATTCAGTTTTTTATGCAACAGATATCACCTTCCAGTCTTATTTCGGCATGGAATGCTACCTTGACTTTTATGACATTCCAGACATAACGCCAAGTTTTTTGTAACCATTTTTGGCAATTTGTACCTGTTCAGAGAAGTTTGACCAAATCAAGTCGGAAGAAACTTGCTGCTAGAATTTCATGTTGTTGTCTTATATAGTTAAAGATAATTCATTGCAGTGCTTACTTCGTTGTTATACTAAATTCAAATCAAATATATGTAGATGGAATGGCATGTTTTGTAAAATACATACTAATCAGACTAGATAAAAAAAAATCCGACATGTAATAAAAGTCAAAAAATGAAATATTAACGACATTCGCTTGAACAAATCTTAAGTGTTATCCGGGAATAGCTGCTAAAGTTATAAACAAATTGAATAGAAGATAACTAACTTGGCAAGTCGGCGATGACAGAATGATCGGCTGTGGGCCGGTCAAATTATGCCGACAATAATAACTTGAATAATCGTTAAATATCACATTCTACGCGAATAACTCATACCTGATACGGCCTTAACGTCATTTACCTATTTAGATCCATGTGATTTCGTTATTGATAAACTTATATTACTTAGCGTTTTTATTAAACAAAAATTCCTGCATAAAATTTAATCAAAAGGCAATTTGAATCCGAAACTCTATAAAAATGCAGAATTTCGTTTTATAAAACTATAAAATTGACTTTTTGATAAAATTATCATTTTTATGACGGATCATATCCAATAAATTTTATCAAAAACGGTTTTGCGTTTGTGCCACTAAATATTCGGAGTCTCAAGGATGTGATCATTGGATTGAATTAAAACTGAAATAAATAAGAATTGCAAAAAATACAGTATTTCTTAAGCTTATAAAATTAAGCCATTTGCATAGCTTTTGAAGAAAAATGGGTTTAATTCCTTTTGAAAGCACCCAAAATGCACGATGGCTTATCTACGTTGAGTTTTGCAAAAATTAGTGACTCGAATAATTTGGAGTCGGCAACAAACTTCTTTGTTCATCCAAACGGTTGCGCACATGTTGACAGGGATGAGGCATTAATTCCCCTTCCATTCCCCTCCGAATACCTTGCGATGCTTTTCAAACGTCAAACTTTAAATTGAATCCGGAGTCAACGGCAGTAGGGTGAAACTCAAACTAATGTTACTATAAAATTCACAAATTCATTTATAATTTCTTTGAATTGCGTTTAAAATAATAATCAATTCACATTACCCTCATAACGTATTTGCGAAGAATATCCTCTCGGAAATTCAAAGCACGAGTTGAGATAATAGATCTTATTAAAAAATAAAACATTCCTAATTTGGCAAATTCTGGTGAAGTCAACAAATCAAATATTGACTTCTTGCTATTCATAACATGAAAATCTTTAAATTTTTGCATTTAGAATTTTAATGATTTTATTAAACCATGAGAAATTTGAATGGTGATAAAAAATTTTGGTTTATCCATTCACATTCCCGTCTGTGTCGGATCAAAGAACTTCTGCAGTTTGAGAATCTTTTTATAAAAATTATATTGTGGTGTTATCTGATTTTAGGACAAGGTCAAAGACACGTAAGTGATAAAGATGCTACTGGGTACAGTTTCAAATATAAAAGAAGTTAGAAAGCATTTGAATAAATCATAGATTTTGAAAATTTCCAAAAGAACTTATGATCGTGAACAAATTGGAACGTAAAACCCAATTGGATCCGGTATAAAAACTGTCGTAACGATAAACTCGAAATTTGGCCAAACCGAAAAACTTGCATATAATTTTTGCATACCGAAAAACCCAAAATACTCTTGAATAAAAGTGTTAAGAGTTTATCAATTGGATTGATCAGTTCGAGAATGTATCGATCACCAGGTAGTAGTTGGTTCCTGTTGCTTTGTGATCCACTTATGACTCCATTCACTTGAGCGAAAAGATACGTTTAAAATAAGATAATTCAGAAACAAAGTGTCTTAATGAGACCCGAGGAAAAAATCCGTAAATAAGATAAAGTTACACAAACTCAAGCAAATAAGCCGCTAACAACCTTGAACGGCATTGAAACTTATTTGCATTTGAGTTATGTGGACACCGAAGTGGACATACGAGAAAGAGTCAAAACAGAGATAGAAGAAGAAAGAAAAAGTATCGGACAACAAACTGAAAATGTGGTTATAAAAAAACAACAACGGACATAATCCAAATGACGACGTGATTGTCCCGAACCCATGAGTTTCTGTAAAGCGATCATTAACTTGAAGCATCTTAAGAAAACAGCCGTTGGATCGTCAACTCTTACCTAGAGTGTTCCGTTTTATTCTGCAGAGGTCTCAACAGTGCCAAGCCAACTAGCAGTCCCAGCTGGAATCCCCTCCTCAAAATACTCAACAGCTCAACAGCTCAACTCAGATTCACTGGCCTTAGATCGAGTTTTAGTGGTGCACCTTTTCAGTGTTCAGTTCGCGTAGGAATGGTAAACACATTCCGTTGGTTTTTAGTTTCAAATCATCGTGGTTATACCGGATTCAGATACAATTCAGGTAATCACCTGGTGCTATAGTTTCGCTTACCTTAACGAAACCTTTGGAAAAATGCAACCTAGCGGATCGGTTGATTTGTGCGCGATCGATGATCCTCGATGACATCGTACCTTAATCGATATTCTGAATGAATACCTCATGCTTTTGAACTGGTATTCCAAGTGATATTGTTTTATTCTAAGTGATATTCAGTGCCGGTTGAGAATTTTTAAGATCTTGGATAATGCAACGATCGTGTGAAGTTTAAAATTGACAAAACTTGTGGTTTAGCTTTTAAGAAAACTAATAATTATTAGTTCAATTGAATTAAATAAAAAATAAGGAAAAGTGAAATGTTCTTACTTGAATTTTTAACGTGTCATGACTGACAAATTTTCAAAATCTCGCATCCAATTGGATTACAATATCTACCCTCGAATTGAAATTCTTATGCAGCAGGAATTAACCCGGAGGATATCATCCTATAATAAATTATTAAATCAGGTTAATAAATGAAATTTTTCGAATTCATAAATTATCTTAAGTCGGTGATGGGTCTTAATTTGTGATAAAAAAATTGTGCCAATTAAGCTTAAAAAGTTTCGTGTTTGTGGTATTAAGGCAATGACGTGGTTTTAAGGTCGCGAATACTATACGAATTTTTTGCGGATCACTTTATCTGGGTTCTCCGATTCCCTGAAGTCATGTTATCGAAATTCATTTCTTTTCGTAGTTTCAAATGCAAAGTTATAGCGGATGTTTGAGTTTTTTGTATCCTCCAAGTCTTGTGGCTGTACAGAATTGGATTTTGTTAAAAACGCCTCGTATATAATGTTGCTTGTTTCTTACAAGATATGTAACTGTTGTGTTTTTTTTGCTATATCACGTGGTTTTACAGGAAGTAACTAGCTCCAATGAATTTCGAAACTGTTTCATGAGTGAGCAACAAGTGAAACTTAATACACTGTGGCTGTAAGCTTTTCTACTCCACAAAACTTTGTTATAGACCCAGTGAACTGCATGTTAGATACAAAAAAAAAATTATAATTAAAAATAAAAATCTTTTTGCTTGTCACTTTCGATAAATCTTCTTGAAAGCAGACTCTATCAAAACTTTGCCAGAGAAACAAGAGCAGCAATTATATTGCAATCAGATATGAATCTAATTATTCACCGTCCTATATGCATTGTGTTACTTTCTCTGTTTTTTTCATTTATGCGTTACTCTTCTAGTTATTAACTGCCAATTGTAATTAGGATTTCGTAAATTTCTTCTGAATGAAGCGGTTATTGCCTGTCATTTTCATAACTTTTCGAAATTACAAATGACTTCGTTTGGAACCGTTTTGTGTGTCTTTGAATTTTGAGGTAATCATTTGCTTTGTCTCGTGCTGTTTCAAAATCATGCGGGTTATTTAAATAGATAAGTATTAAATCTCTAAGAACTATGGGGATAATAGAGACTGATAAAGGGAATGTGTTTCTGATTGCAAACTTAACAAATTTCCATGCAATCCACGGCCTCAAAATTCATTAAATACTGATTTACAAAAAAATTCTCAAAAGTATTTTCATCAAACATATGCAAATGAACCTGGAAGAATTTCCCATTTTTTGCATTTCTACACAATATCACTTATCTACTAATAGAAAATAAAAGTTCACAAATGGAAGCTTTTGTCAAGCTCAAGTTCATCAAAACAATTTTAGTTAAATGTTTTTTTCATATATTTTTAAATTCCAAGAAAACGCGCATTCCTCAAAGATTTGAAAATTCTCCAAGTTTGGCCTTCACCTCTTCATCCAAACAAATTCTTCCGATTTGATTGACGACATTGTTGAGTTATACGATTTGCTTTATCCAGATATTGCTGAAAAATTCAATAAAAACTTCAACTTGAAGGTCATGATCAATCAGAACGCGCCAATCAAATGATATTCTTCATAAATAAATCATCGCAATTCAATAGCACAGTTGTGGAGCTATCGCGTATATAAGGCAGTGGTACATGTTTGTATCATAAACTTAATTAACTTAATAACTATGCGCATGTGGATTATGAGTATGCATGCTCAAAATGGGATAACTTGCTAATTGACATTATATAACCAACATTTTGGTTGCAATAATGGACTCCATCGTGATTGACTTCATTCAATCGGATTGAAGAGTTTTTGAGGTTTCTTGTTTCTTCAATTAATACAATCAACATCTTCTTGACCAACTTCAATACCAGATGATGTATCATTCAAATTAAAATGAATTTTTCAAGTTATCCATTGTCGGTTGGGATTCATAACTATAAATCTGAAGTTATTTTTTTGTAATTGAATTTAGTTACTGCTTGATTGAGTTTCGTAATACCAGCTCTCAAAGTAATACCAGCTTATTGGGAGATTTTCAATCGTGTGTGATGCAATGAGATATTGAGTTCATGAAATTTCATTTTTGCTTCGAGCAAATAAAAGGATTTGTATACCAAGCAATTATTGAGGATTTGTTGAAATTATGTTTCAAATACTTCCAAAGTGATACAGATTTTTTAATTTATAACAGACAAAATATTACCTTAACAAAGAAAAGGTTCATAGTTTCTCAGAAGCCATCAAGCTTTCCAGGAAGACCTATAGACAAACTAGCGAACGCAATATCTCCACTTCTGGTTTTGGGTTTTTCAGAACCACGTTTTGCTTGTTTTGGAGAATTCTGTTTAACCAATGGTGATTTAAAACCTGCTATAGAAAATAACAAATGAAATATTTTGGGTGTTTTTTGATGTTTCAAATAATTTATGCTTAATTTATAAGAACGTGATAAATTGCCCAAAGCTTCGAGAACTACTCCCCATCAATCTTTGGCAAAGGATCATCTTGAGATCTAGAAAATTTTGCAGTGTCATTTGGAAATTGAGATATCAAAATTTATTTCCCTGAATAACCAAAATTTATGAGTTGCTGAAATGATATATTATATAGAGTGATTGTTAGAAATGGTTTATTTTAAAATAAATAAATAAATTTAATTTTTTCACTGCATTCTGAGCGAAAGTAAACGAATCTTTCACTTTCGATCAAACACCTGATCACAAAAAAATTCAGTCTGGCAAAAGTTCAAATCAGCGTAAAATTTCAAGTTGAAAATTGCGCAACAAACATCAAAACATGATGTAGCGTTTGGATTTAATAAAGCAATAAATAATATTGTATAATATAATAAAGGAGGCGATTCGTGGACTTCTTTACAAATTCAAGCATAAGGCCTGTCAAAATGTCTATAAGGTTTCTCAGCACAGCAGACGCCATGGAACATATCAGCGTCTTACATGTCACGGTTTAAAGCTTTTTGAATTTCATGCATGCTGTATACTCGTATGTTCAAAAAATTAAATTTATTTTATCACATAAAGCGCTTCAATGAATGAAAGAATAAGAAAAAATTAAAAACTGTGCACCTAGCCCAGCTCGAATCGAAAGTGTTACCTTCTCACCTCTTTCGTCTTGGAAATTCTATAAAGAAATGTTGCAAACACCTGAACCTTCACATGGAACAAAGTTGATGGCTATAACTTTATGTTTATATAGCGGTAACCGCTATTATTTGGCGTTTAATGTGTTAAACCTTAACGTTATTATAACCCGCGTGAACTAATTAGAGTTAGACAAGTGAAAGTATAATTTTGAAATTAACAAAGAAAACACTTTTTCTTACCTTACCTTATGTAAGATATTGGGTTTTCTCAAAACTCATTTCATGATAAGGAAAACTTTTCAAAAAATTTACTTTCTTGGCAATCTTTAAAAGATTTTCTCAAACCTTTGAACGTGCTAAATTTCATAAATCGCGCTTCAAATCATTAACTTTAGTCTGAAAGCATTTGCGATTTCTCTAAAACCGAAAACACAACGTAAACTTAGTCACAATTTAGTATACTTATTACTAGGTTATAGCACTAATTTACTTAAACACTGTCATTGCTAACTTCTTCAATAACATTTTACTTGTTTCTGGTTCATTTTTGTAACACACTTTAATTTCTTAATAATTGCATTGTATCCGGAAATGTGTTGCAATGCAAAAAATAGTATTACAGAATTTTCAAAGAAACCTTCTGTTAATAAAACTAATCCATGTCACTGAGAAGTCGCTACAATGAAAAAGTAGAGTTACTGTTTCAAGTAATAAACTTTTGCATTTATCAAAACTGAAGATTTCAGATAAAAAATTTAAGTTTTCGTCATTTGTGAACTTAATTTCTACTAATACAATCCAGTGGTATAACTTAAGGGCTTTTAAAAGTAGACTACCGAGCTTTAAGCACATAAATCATGTCCAAGGTACTTAGTTCAAATCGAGAAAATGACATCGTTTCTGTTGGATATGAATAACCCAACACGCATCACATGCTAAATGGTAATAAAAACTAGTTGCGCAATTCACACATTAGCATAGTTTTAAGCTACTTTTTTGCATATTACCAATGTGTAAGCGATTTAAGTGTAATTAGCAGTAATAGCTCTTGGATGATGTATATAGCTGTGACAGGATGCTGGTAGTGTGCAATTAAGGCTACGTCTTTTCAGGTCGAAATTTGAAAAGCTTGAGAGATAGAAATTTTTCAATTCAAGGATAACCATACAATGTCCTGAATTGTTTTGAAGACAGTAAATGTTTAAAAATGTTTCATAACGTGTCTTCAAATGAACATGTCAGACAAATTATTTGTGACAAGGTAACGGATGGAGATGATTAAGAGCAAAAATCAAAACCAGTGGCACTCGATGGAGGTATTAGTGAGTGCTGTTCAAAGCTTTTACCCAGAAGTATAAATAATGAAGAGCCATTAATCAGTTCAAGGATGTAAAAGATGATTTTCAAATGGTTTTTCACCCAACAGACATTACTCCGATTACAGTTAATAAATGTCAAGAATTCACCTGGCCCTAAGCACGACTGCTTCTTCGATTTCGAATTTCAAGGCAGTGTAACTCGTGCTTGTAATTACACTTCTACTCCGAAAGCTTGATCTTCTTCAGAAAACTAATTTGCAAATTCCACATTTCACATTCCACTGCTTTTCGCAAATGAACCTTTTAACCTTCGAAAAACAAAATGTCGACATATAGGTACGAAAGAAACCTCTTTCTTTTCGTCAAACACAAACAGTCACAAAACGTATTGCCTCTCGGCACACTTCCACTATATTTGCGTTACATCAACCTCCAAGAATTTCGCAAGACAAGTAGATTGTGATGTACCTTTTATGGTTACAAAATTCTAGCACATCCAGCACTCATAAAACAACAGTTTGTACACTATAAAGCCCTCGAAACTTTAAAACAATTAAAAATAAATTTAAAATAAAAGTTTCGACCTTAAAATTTCAATTAAAACAAATTCAACGTGTGGCATGTGACACAATTTAATTTTGTGATGGAAAATAAACCTCTTAACGCTTTGACATCCTACTTTCAAATTCCAGTTAGCTTTTTTAAATAGTATTTTATTTCTTACAACGTCTTGAAGAAAATCATTTCATTTGTTTTTTTATTTTAACTTTTATGCTGTAACTACTGCCGTTGGTGTGAAATACTTTTGTAGGCCATAAAATGTCCCACGCAAGAAATATTTTAATTTAACGTTCGAATTTGAATTGAAAATATTGAAGAAAATTTTCTTAAACATTTTCAAATGAATATATGAATAAAAAATTCGTTTTTGAATTGAGGCATCTCTTGATCTATTAAGACACACTTCTCAAAAAACCTCATTATCCACATCACAGAAGCTATCAGGGTTTGTTAGTTATTAGTTGGAGTTTTGTTTTCTCTTATTGTGCAAGGAATTTGAGTAATAAATAAACTTTAACCAAATTCAAATGAAAGCAAGCAAACGTTTAGCACATCAAAGATACAATCAAATGATTTTCCGAAAGTTTGCAACACCCACATGTGACGTAAATCGTTTTTGATTTGATAAGTTTATTCGCAATGATTTTAAGAAATTTGTCATATTATATGTTACAAATGTTATCAGAAGTTATCATTGTTGCAGAATGCTCAATAAAATGTTAACAATAGAATTCAATTCTTATGACAAATGAATGTTGCAGTTTAATTGAAGACAGAAAACCACATCAAATCTATTCCGTTTATTACATTTTGAAAGTCGGCATGAACAAATGTGGTCTGGAATTGCAATTTCTTGTTAGTTTCTCTATTTCTGAAAGAACACAAAATGAATAGTTTGTTGTAATTGCATTGTAAAGTTTTGAATGCGACCACGTTCCAAAGAATGGGAAGTGCAACACCAAATGATGATGATCATCATCAAGAATCAAGATGATGATGACGATGATGGCCAATAGGTGAAATATGTGACCACTTGCGTGACTACTGACCATATTTTCATACCATTGGACGGCAATTCGTATCAAAGGTGAATTGAGGGTTCATGGTATTCCTACAAACACATGTCTTTGATTGCGCTTTTCATTCACATAACTTATTTTCCAGTATTAACTAAAGGCCTTGCTTTCATAGCCTTATCAGATACAAGACTACACCAAGTATTACGTACAAGTTACATTGTCCGCTTCTCAACACACTGGCTACTGAGTCTTGGCCTTTGGCCACTTCTTACTTCCTGACTTCATGTACTTAGGTACTAGACGTGATATGCGTGGAATTTTTTTATTAACAATCTTCAGAACGTTCTTGTGTATATTCATCCGACCATTTCAAATAGCATAATGTTATCTGCATTTGAGCCAATATCTGTCAATCGGATGGTATTCAAATGGCAGTCAGTTCTGTGCAAGCGCACAACTAGGAAATGTACAAGAAAATGTGTTTCAGTGCAGTATCTCTCCAATTGGATAAAGTAAAAGAAATACTACAATTTCTATACCTATCGTAGTTCTCTAACAACATAAGAGGAACATGTTGTTGAAGGTGGGTCCTGTGTTCGAGAATAGAACCCAGTGACATTTGGCGTTTGTGCTATCCATGCTTTTTCACGCACTACACCATTGCGTGCTCTGCATTTGATATTTTGTATCTTTAAGATTTAATGACTGCTACATTGGATGCATTAGCAGCACTTACGTTCTAAAGGTGTACCAATTACCTGACATGCTCTACAATATACCTAAGACGGTTTCCCATGATTTCTTCGTTAATTATGAAAAATCGATGGTAATGGTTTCAATGACAGCATCAAAATTTTTCGAATGATTTATGAATGGATACAGTGTCACGTGCATGACGAATAAAATATTACCTGCCCATACGCCAAGTTGATGTCTGAAAGGAGTCTCTTGGACATGAGAGTGTCATGGAATCATATTACGTGTTTGCAGAAAGGTTCTCTATAATTACTGCTAGTGACAATCCCAGAAGATGGTCGATCTAGTCGAGAAACATTCCTGTCTGTGAGTGGTCATTCGACATCCAACTCAGTTCAAAGACCTATTCCTCACGTCCTCAACGTCGTCTCTGACCAATTCAAGAACTATCTGGACTTGCTCTAGGCGTATTACGAAGATTAATGGTTTGTTAATAAGCTCAAGTTTTTTAGTTTTTGTTTCAAGTTTGTGTTTCCATAAAATTAGATATAATTTAAATTGACTGACAACAACCTTTTGAGTAACAAACGGAAGTTGTCATGTGGTTGACTTTTGGATGTTAAAAAATATTTAATATTTTATAAATGATGTTTCAAATTTGATACAACCAGGAAATTCCATAGTTTAAGCTTGATTTTGGTTTTTCTTTCATGTTTCCTATTATGAACTTTTGCGATCTTATCGATCGAATTCGAGTACAGGTGGGTAACACATTTTCGTACAAAGCTATCTGGGGTTCCGAAAGGTCATACCACATGGATCTGATACAATCATGTGGGGTTTTGTGTAACTTTGTACTACTTTTATCATGTTCAAGGATGGGGTATAACCTTTAGAACTTAAATCAAGAAAAATAAAAATTTTAAGGAAAGTAATAAGGAAGTTGCTTGAAAGGATTGAGAAGCAAAGGTTTATATCATAATAAAAACCGAACAATATCCCTCTTATTGTTGAGTCCACTCAAGCACGATTCTGCACAAGGGCATATCTGCAGTCTCAGTTCCATCTCTAAACGTGGGCATGGACATCTTAATGAAGCACAACTCGCCTTGAAAAGCAAATCAACGGGTTGCTATAATAAAAAAGGGCATTGGAGAACCAAAAAATAAATGAGACAATGTGACCTAATTGACCACGCACTTCTTCTAGACGGCGCAGTAACATGGGCGCCATAGATTGTGGGCACAATAGCGAATAGCTCTTCTAACAGGCCGATCTTCGGACCATAAGACAACAGAACCAGAAAAAGAAACTTCATGGAGTTGAAGGAGTTAATGAGAAATTCCTTCTGCGTGGCTTATGATGAATTATGTTCTTAGACTGCATTCGTTGTGTTTTGGTTTCCTTCTAAACAACATACTTCAGAGGCTTACTGCTCTCCTACATCTGTAAGACTTCCAGTGTAAAGATGAAAAATGGTGATATTAATAGAACATGAACAAACAAAGTTGCAGAATTTGTGCTCATCAATTCTGGACTTGCTCAGTGTCTTGTACTTCATTAAAGCGTTTCTAGAACCTTAAATATTCCACAATGTATAAGTTACTAGGAGAATGCAAGTCTTACATGGTGGAAACTGTCAGTTCCAGAGTGAGTTATTGACATCATTCTGTGTCGCTGTTGGAAGTGAATCCTTTCCCTAATAAATGAAAAAGTACAGGGATATGTATAAATTTAATTAGATGATTCAAAAAATTTTGAGCTGTATCTAATAAGGTAAAGTAAATCAAGGGAAAGTTAAACTCAATAAAACGATAGGTACTGAAATTCGAGCTACAGTTTTTTCAAAGCTTTCAATTTTGTCGGCACCAATCTATTTTTAACCAACTTCTTCTCACTGCAGGAAGCATTTATTTTCAAACCTTTTTTATGTGACCTTTTTTATCCAATTTAACGAATCAAGCCCAGTAGCAAATAATAAAATTCGATATTAGTAGATTTTGAAGACGGATTTGAAATGTAAAAAAATTCAAATGTGGAGAAAAAAACTCCTTATCAAAATCTTTGCGGTGGAAATGAGTTTCTTTCCAATTTCCTTAGAGTTTATTGGGCGAATTTTATGATGTTTCAAAGTGTAAGAAAAAGTGCTAAGCAGTGAATTTATTGGATTTTTTCATGAAACCTTAAACAAGACGATTTTTATTTTAAGTACAAACATTCACTTACCAGGTTAGTTAGCTGCTTGAACTTTCAAAATGTTTCTTCCCAATGTAATTGGTATGAAAATTCATTGAAGAAATTTTCCTCATTTCAATGAAATTTGATTTTTCGGTGAAAGGTGGACATGGAAATTGTAGAAGGTTTTTCGTGCAATTGGAAAATTTCAAATTATTCCACTACTTCCGGTGTAAGGTAAACTCTTTTTAACTCGAAAATTTTATATGATTCATTTCTGGGTTATAGACATTAAGATAAGAATTTTCTTTCACCAGTTAATGTGGCTATTGTGCCAAATTTTAACAACTCTATTGAACTCTCCCTGTTCTGGTTGAGTCATAAATGAATCACTTCTTCATGTGTAAGTCAATATATAACTGGTTAAAACACGGTTTGGAAATGAATTTTGCAAAAACATCAATAGTTAGCTACAATAGTGTAAAGACTGGTTGGTTACCAAGCAAATATCCAAATTATATTTTGTCCTGCTGGGTTGAAATGTCAACCAGGACAAATATTTCGAACAATTATCAACTCAAAAGTATCTGGAATCTTTCAAGTTCTTGTATCAAATAATGACCACAACATGACCATGTCATTGAACAATTTATATTTATCCGCTTGTTTTAAACATGTTCACTAAAAATATATTACAAGAATGTTTGAAAAACACGCATGAATATATTTTATACAAAACAATATTGAAGCTGTCGATAACATTTTGTTTTTATAAATAAACATGCTATTTCAGACAAAATGTCTTTAAAAACTTGTTTGTTAAATAAAAATAAAATTTTTGCTGTTCAAATAGCGAATTATAAAATTTCATGAATTAAATTCCAATAAAATATATTGACTAATGACACTTTAACATATTCTGAATGTTTTATCTACTTTATTGGGAACGTTATAGGGATTTTACTGTATTTACTAAGTTTTATCTGCAAAACTATTCGCATTTGACAATTTAATGTGAATACTAATTGGGAAATGATTTCTTTATGAAGAAGGTGTGTCGATTTCAATAAATTCGCATGTTTTAGAAGATTGACTTTGAAATATCACTATAATTCTGAACTTGAAAGGGCAAACCTATCACAGACGGTTATATGATATCATATTTGACTGGTTGTTATCTGGTATCATAAAGTAAAGTGATTCAGAACATAAATACTCTGTGACATTTTGATGCTTTTCTAGAGCGTGATGGTGGCCCTGTTACGAATAATTCTACCCCAAATACGAAATGTCAAGTTTGATTGCTATTTAATAATATATTTTAAAAAAATCATTAGCCTAAATTTTAGAATGCAATAACCTTCATGGTCGATATATTCTTCAAAGAATTTTCATTGATGAATCTTTGTTTCTCGAAATGGCCAAAGATGATGTCTCAATAGAAGGTACTGGAACTTGTTAAAATTTTTTGAAACGGATATTCACGTAGTGTTACAACAAAAACATTTATGCTACACACACAAAATGAGCAAAAGTTCAATTAAGAAGAAAAGTCATCAAGAAACACGTTCAAGGCTACGTGGAAAGCAGGTCAGATGGAACCAAGAAAATCAGACGAAAAGCACCAGAAATTTCATTTTCTAAAATTAAACGATCAAAAAACTCCCTGGGACGATGTCGAATTTGGTTAATAAATTTTTAACTAATTCCACCGATCATGTTTCAATTGAACAAAGTAATTTAAAAATTAAATTGATACTGCCGAGAAACATGACTAGAAGTTTGAGAAATGCCTCATCGAACAGGTCTACATCTTAAGTAGTATTACATTTTAATAATGAAAAATTAAAAAAATTTATAATTTCCATAAGAAAATAACCCTGACACGATTTGGTTTGTAGGTACTGGCAGCTTCATCGGATTTAAGATAAAAGTTATTAATTAGGAGTTAGTCGGGGGTCCAAAGCTTTTTATCACAATAAAACTTACAATTTGCGAATAAATTCGTAATTTACGAAGCTTTGTAGCACTTACTGTATCATAAATCTTAAACCATTTAATATTGCAAGTGAAATTTTAGTTGCTATTACTAATCCATTCAGTAGACACAAAGTTATGAACAATTAAATATGAAACAAGATATGATTAAGCGAATTCACCTTAAACAAAGATAATATTTACGTGCTATTTGTGGGAGTTCAATAGGTTATTGGTTTCGACGAGGCTAAATCAGTTGGCTTATAAGCGATCCCTCAACGAGATAATCGATTTGGTATTAGACGAACTAGTACTTGTAATCGAACAAGACGAAGTGTAATTTATCGATTTTGTTTTGGGTCAGACTTGCTGTGATTTACAGATTTATTTGTGATTTTTTTGCGTAATATTTTCGATTTATCTAAGGCCGTTGAGTATTCTTATAACCTTGTTGATTTCATTCATTTACTATTTTTGATATTCGGCATTAATCAGAATTTGTGGTTTCTCTTCAATTGGTTTATGAAGTCAAGTAACAGACAATTTCTCAAAAACCTGCTGTTTGTCTTTCATAGCTAGTGACAAAATATATTTCTAAAATTGATAGATATTTATGACGTCATGTAAAAAGTGAATTTTCCCCGCTTGAGTGAATCCCACTCTCCGGTGAATGAAATTCATTTCCAGGAAGCGGAGAGAAATTCATTCTGGGTTTGAACTACGTAAAATGAATTTTCCCTGCTGTCGGGAGAGTGAATCCCATTCTCCAGTGAATGAAATTCATTTTCAGCTTCACGACCATAAGGATTTTATATATTAAAATAGTATCATAAATAGAAACAAATTTCTAATTATTTTATTTTCCTCTCATTTCAGGCAAGTAACTTTCATTTACTCGAAAGTCACCCTAATGTATAATTTAAGGAGTTAGGTGAGTGTCCCGTGAAGAGATAACAACTCATGAAAGAAGGAAAGATGTCTACTGAATTTCTAGATTGAACAAATTATTAACAAATTGATTTAAACAAAAGAGATTTAAATTAATTTTCCCACCTTGATAAATATTTAAAGCTAATAAAGGAGTTTATCTAAAAGTTTATTAATTATCGATTTCCTGTTTCATATTTAATAAGAAAAAAAATAAATTTAAATAAGCCACTAAACAGGAATTATATTAAAAGTCTGTATGGCGTCACATAATATCATAGAGTTATTGTAGTTTTATCTTAACACACTATTTTAAGATTTAAAGATGAAATAGTTGTTATAATCGTAATTACTCATAAATATTTATGAGCGTCAAACAGCGTGAAAACAGTATTATCGTATTTAAATGAAGGTTATCTTAGGCGCCAGTGGATTAAATTCAGTTCTTTGTATCCGTCTTGTGAAATCAAGTTCAAATGACAAGTACGTTCCCACATGTGTACTTCGAGTTGTTACTTCATTTTCATAACTTTAAGAGACCATGTAATCTGCCGTGTCACCTAGAAACCTCACGTGTAACACAATCAACTGCAACAGTGCACTTATTTTTTGCATCGCTAGCATGCGCTGTTAACTGACGACAAAAATCTGAATGATGTCATTAGTGTCATATAACGAAACGTAATAAAATACCTACTGCTGTCAGAAGTGATATGAAGCAAATTGACGAGGCAATTTTGAGTTCCAAATGAATTCCGAGTTGTAATTAATTACGAATAATTAGTCTTGTAAATTGCATTGGGATAATTCAAGTTTTCTGGATAATTGAATTGACCCACGTCTAACCCAGCGATTAGCTCTCAAAATTATAGACAGTCAATTTATTCACATCTAACAATATCACCTCAGGTTGCAATGAAAATTACCTTTAATATCCAAACCCGGCTCCGACATCAGCTCCAGTTCTAATCAAGGTTTTCGTGATCGAAACATATCAGACCGGGTCTGGCGATTTACAAATAGTTCTAGTTCTATTGTGAATTAAAGTTGTACGTGTCCACGTGATTGTATCCTACAGAGTTCACGGACTGATGGGTTCAAGTCTCAAGACTTAGTGAAAGCTATTAAAGACGATGCATTTTCAGTCCATTATTATTTATTCATTACTGTCTACTGTTACGTGTCTACTTCCTAGCTCGGGTTACTTTCTCATCGAACGCAATTTGATACAAATGCTGTTTTAATAACAAGAGTTCTAACCATTTTCAACTGGAGTCCGAAGTCGTGTTTATCTACTCACTTAGAACTACTTGATGATAGACCGAGCCTGGAGCAGCATAATTTCGAAAATTGAGTATTTTGACAAAAAACATACATGTGTCCACTGTTAACAGGCAAACCCCTGAATATCAGACTGGATGCCGCGTATAATCACAAGTGCAATAATATAAAACAAGAAACAGACAAAATTGGATTTCATGTGTTTCACAGAAAACATAAATTTTGAAATTTCAAAGAGGTCATAGGCGAACTCGCGTTAAAAGTTTGAAAGAAGGTTTTAGATGAATTTCTTGTGAAATAGAATTTTCTCACCAAAACTTTTATGTAAATTCCTCTGCGTGGATCAGTTCCGGATTTTTAAATTAAATTTCTATTATTTTTTTTAGAAAATTTCAATTGCACGCAAAAACAACTATCCGTGCACGCATATCACGAACTTGCAAAGTATTTAGCCGAAAGCAGTGTTTCCGGAGATCACGTTTGGATTTTAGATTAGAAAAACTAAAAACACGTTGACTATTTTCAAAAAAACATTGGCCAAGTGTTAGCCAAGTGCTGCATTAATCTTCACTTAACTAAAGTAAATTGTCACGAACTTGATATGCAAATTAAGAGACCTTCGCGGGTGCGATGATAACGCTCAGTTTGTAAATTCGAGATATTCGTTCGGGAATGGCGATTTTATGCTAAAGAGAGCGAATTTAAAAAAATTCAATTCACAAGGAAGTGATCTTGAGAATGGACCTTAACAGATTTGTTGGAGATACCTGAAGACAAGAGCACCGAAACATTGATTCAAAAAACCTGAACATTAGTCACGTCCTCGACCTTTCATTGAAGGTAAAGGCTGTTGGATTTTGACAACTTTTCTCAGATAAATATTTGCAGAAATTGGCGAAATTCCCTGCAGTGGTCAAAGATACGATCATTGCTTCATGTAAACTTTAATTGAGGATGAGCTGTGCAGGGAATACCAAGTAGGATCGTTTCTAGTTCTACTGAGGAAACCTTACAGGCGGTCATGTAGTACTTCTGAGTTGGGGTTTAACCTTAGAATGGTTCTTGTTTGTCATTTGTTGAAAACATACCTTTTTTCCACCAATTTTCCATGTATTTTGAGTTGTCGATTCTTATTGATCTGCAAAAAAACCAGTGAGCTACGAATCATGAAGAATTTGTTTTCTGCAGATCAACATGGGACACCAACAGTCTACTACGTCTTCGTGAATCCGATGGATATCTTCCTTAACGACGAAGCAAAGCTCATGATGGTACAGCAAGTACCTTGTACTTGTACTTCAAGTACTTTTTGTATACGTGAAGGTTTTGTTTCGAGAACTTTCCTCCACCTCCAATAAATGTGGAATGGAATGCATTTTAAGGGATAATAGGAAAATAAAGTTGAGGTAATGATGTGCTGATCACCATGAGCAGACTTTGAGCTGAAAAAAAAGACTCAAAACAGAGGAAATAGCATGGAAATAGGTGTGTTCGTTTCTTGAAGGTTTGCAAAATTTGTATTCTGTCAGACATACACTTAAAGCTGGAAAACACGAAACGTTTTCAATAGCTATAACAAACAAACCCAAAAGGCTATGATGGACATGTGGAAAACATGACGACCAGACGTGGCTTCTTCTTGCATTCAAGGATAGAATCACATGGAAATGTAAAGCCAAGACGTATTATTACGATAATTCAATGGGAATAATTGAGACACGATTTTATATGCAAGAAACGTTGAAGAAATTGTTTCCTTGGCCTCTATCCCTTTTGCGAACGAGTCTGCTAAAGTCTGTCAAACAAACATGAAAAACAAGAGACTTCATTGATAAACTCAGACCAGCATAGACTCAGTTTGTCTGAAACAAAGTAAACCTCATTACTAACGAAGATGGAATTACGTGGAAGCGATTCTTTAATAATTCTTCCTTAAAAGGATTTCAGTAACTCCATTGTTAATTCAAAGCGATGGCATTTTGAATACAATTCGTTTAGGAATCTTAAGAGAATGGAGTACAAATTTTATATGTTAACTTACTTTCAATGATTCTTCATCCGGGAAGATGATCACTTGAATCTTCTGTTTCCTGCAATGGCTGACTGGCCAAGCAGACAGGGATCATTCCATAGGACAGATATACATTTCATTCAATGCCCATTGGCACTTCAGTTCAAGGGGTTAACTAGAAATTTTAAATTCATTCAACTTGGACTTGGACCACACAAGCAATCCCACCTGACCTCATCCGTGCAGTCACAACAAGTTGTCACAATGTTGCAAATAAAGTATGTTTACCGATTAAACTATCAAGTAGTTATCGACAAAGTACTAAAGACTACAAGCCGTTCAATGATTTTCATGTCAAATAAATCTGCAATAGAATACACCGTCAGAGAGGAGGTAAAGATTCTAATAGCAGTTGTTCATTGGGATATTGATTACTATCATTAGAATCGTCATCATTATCAACATCTCATCGAATCATGATAATCAAACATCATAATCAGGAACTAAGAAACGTTTGGATTCTATAATTTTCCATTCGCTTTAGAACGATTTGACAAAGTGCATTGTCAATATTCACTTAACCAGAATAGTTCATTTCCTTGTTGTAAATTCTTGATGCCATAGGTATAACTTGTACATTAGACAGACCCACGAATGGGTGGCTCTTCGTAGAGTACTAAAATTATCTTTAATATGCATCCTATGGCTTGTACCTTCGGGTGTTTAATGTCTCTGGGTATCGGGCAATTCAACGAGCCAGGGAGGACAGTACAACTTAAAGAACAAAATTCATGGAGCTCAAAGTGCATAAATAGACTTCAACCATTCTCCCACAACGATCACGACCATACCAAGATGGTATAATAAAATGTAATTACATTCTTTTGACAAGAGCCTCTTTTGCCTTTTACGAGTACGTTGTTCTAAGCCTCATTTAGAAATGCGTCTGCAATGGTTTGATCTTAGGGACAACCTAAAGTGCTTTCACTAACCCCATCAAAGGAGAGGAAGGTTTACATTTGGACAATTCTATGTGATCTCCAAAACCTTTGGTGATTTCAAACTCTACCTCGTCGTACCTTTGCTCCTCTTGGACAGGAATTAATTTTCACATTAAGAAATATTTTTGTTCTTAAGAATCTGTGATGATGTGGGAACGGCTTGAGGCAAATGTCTTTTGTTCAGATACTCTTTTTGGATCTGTCCATTCATAAGAACATCGTGACTACTTATGCAACTTAACCCAGATTCCTTAATTGGTTCTCATCCAGTGATATATTGCATTTCTTCAATTACACATCTTATCCAAGCAAACAGTTACATGTTACAAGTCGAATGTTGTGTGAAAATGTTAATGAAAAACATTTGACAGAATCACATCATCTTTGAGACATTATGAAAGTTCTCATAACTTATAACAGAGGAGTTACTTGCAACTAAACAGCTAATCAATTCAATTAACCCCTTAGGCCAATACTCTGAATAACTGCATGCGGTTTGAATGACCAAAACGTACAAGATTATCGCAAAGTTGTATTTAATTATGATTATATGATTTACGAGTCGCACAGAGCCATTATGCGATTTTTAATCTTGTTATATAATCTGGTTGAAAATTTAAGAACAATTGATTTTACGCTACACTGATTAGAAGCAATTATGTCGAGGTGATCTATATCATTATGTGGTAACAAAAAATATTCAAATGAGCTTTTGTAAATGACTGCTTTAAGCTCAAATTGTTGTTTTGTTAATGAATCGCTTCTTTATTGGGAGTGCCTTGCTCATTGAGGCTTCATGGCTACAATTAAGCCATTCAAAAGGCTTATAGTTATCTGAATCGATTGGAATAGTTTTTATTCTACATATTTTAATCATGACAACATAAAAAGTTATGTAAGTTTTTGCAACATTTTACACAACTCGTTCAATTTCAACTAATGAAAAACAGATGGCGCAGCCCAAAGGAACATATCTAACAAGATATCTGCAATATATTGCAATATGTTTCACGTACTTTCTCGACTAATATTTTTGAGAGAGTTTCGTGTGACGTAATGGAGGGGAAACGAGCTCGAGATTGAAAAATTTTACTAGACAAATTTGGTCGGGTAAAGTCGAGGTGCTTGAAAAATTCTTTGACACTATTTGAGTAACAGAGCGAAATCGTATCAAACCTCTCATTTTTCCTCGAGTAAAGTCTAGTTAACACTAGTAAACTCGAAAATTATGTAAATAGACTTGATCTTTATTATAAGGTCTATTATTTATATTTATTAATGAAGTGATTATAAATTATAACAAATGTTAACTTTTTAGAAGTTAAAAGTCATTCAAGAATACTTACAAAAAGTCTGACATTTCTTAAAACATCATGAAGTCTCAAACGATGAAATTCTCAAAATTTTAAGTCGTGTCTGTCTTAATTGGCAGCATAGAAATTTCAAAACTGACCGCCACCAAATAAGAAATGAGGTCTGAAAAACTCACGTTTGATTAATCGACATTTTCGATTGTCATTATCGATAAAGATCTGTAAAGAAGATCATTGACATGACATTTGGTATGGTTTTTGATGACAAATATGGTATAGCCGAAATCCGTTAAGAAAATCGAAAAGGCAGCTGAATGTTCTTGAAGAGTCGTAAAGAATTTGGTAAGAAATTTCCAAAAATCTTCTGAGAAAATCACTTGGTTACGTGAAAATAAAAAGAAACGTAAGTCACGGCTTCATACCAAATTCTATTTGATGATTTCGAAATAGTTAAAGAAAAATTTTCCTTGTCTTTGGGCAAAACGAAATCAAAAGTCACTTGATATGGATCGTTCCTAGAACAGACTACCAAGAAACAACATTTAGTAGTTACACAAAACGTTAGCGTTTAAAGCGTATCTACTGGCGTTTTCAAGATATATTTCCATCTACAATTGTTGTTGACCAGAAAGAAGAAAATTTTAAACTGAAACCGTGATATCTTTGAAGTATCTCACAGTGTCTTGAAGACATCACCAATTGACCCTTGAGTTCTCTGTCGTTACCAAAGAAGTGCGGATAAGATCAACGACATCGACAATATCCTTCTTTCAGCATTTGTTCGTGATTTAAAGTTTCTTAGCTCACTGAAAGTTTCTTAAAAACGATTCGATGATATAAAAATAAGAAGAAGCAGAAGAAAACAAGAGGTTTTGATTGAGTCTCCCTTTTTGTCTGACGTAATTCTGTAAAAGAAAAGCGTCAAGATTCGTCAACTGGAAGGTGATACAACTAGGCTTTAAATGTGGTTAAACCGATTTCACTTTGAATTTTTGTCACGATCAATTTTTTTTTATTGGTTATAAAAAATGTTTTATAGGCGCGTTATGTGTTACGGACGTCCATCGATTAAACCGAATCAGCCCACACACCGAAAATAACTACGGAAATGTACAATCGTAACATAAACTTCTTATCATATTTCAAATCTCATTTACAAGTACGTGGACAGTCACAGAGTTAGCTACTGACAAGATCCAACAAGAGGTTCTCCAGGACAGTGTCTTAAATCATCCGAACAATGTCGTCGTCAACAGCATATTCCGTACAGCACTGAATAACGTCCAGCATTGCTCATACATACTCTTATATCCCATTGAGATTGTAGCTTTATCCATAGCATCGTCTTGTTATTTATTTGGTCATGTCACACGAAAAAAGTGCGGGAGATAGACACCGTTCGAACACAGCTATCAGAGGACAGAAGGCATAACCGAAAGGCCAATTGTTGAATTGTTTAAACCGGAAAATGTCTCATCTTATAAATCTTGATAACGAGACACATCTTATTAGCTAAACACCGTGTTCATCGGTGTATATATGTATGTACATATGGGATGGCATTAAGGCCAAACCAAAAGTTACCCTTTATTATATACGAATGTCAGTACTTAATGGGATTGCTCGGTCAACAACTGTTTATCTTCTGTTATATACAACTTTCGAAGTGATCACAAGATGGAATTTTTCCCATCTTACTGGTCGTAACAATGCCAGATCAGGATATCTCGAACATATCCCATTCCATTGATTCTGTTCTTGTTACGGCATTAAACCATTGCACAATACACTATTAATGGATAAACGGATAATATTTGTCGGATTATTAACAATAACAATATAAAAGTGTTCAGTGATCATAAAACCTTCTGTCCATGTGATATTGTCTGGGTTATTCCCTTGAGACGATCGGGTAAACATGAAGATGATCGGTATATGCTTTTGCGGGTGATCATAACCGTTTTGATATAACTTGTTTCTTGATGTGGCTATCTTGTCAGATAATATATGAGACTTCACCAAACAGCACAAACTGACCATGGCAATGACCATTTGTCTAACATCTGCAGATAGAATTTGGTGTCTTATAAGCGATTTGTTACCAAGCGAACACTTGGCATCGTGTTATTGTTGAAATATTGTAATAGTTATTTTATTACATAATAACGATGTCCAACTAAATTTATATAAAATACCATTAGCTGGTGGTAAAGTGTATAGTTAAAATTCCAATAAAGCTAGTAGTAGTTGATACCTTTAGCCCATCATCCTCTTATAATAACTTGTAATGTCCGAGATAGTAGGTACTATCAAACGCTAAGAGCTAAAGTGTCTATTGTATCCAATAAAATTCATGAAAATTGTTTTCATGGAGACCAATGAAAATTTACCAGGTTAAACCTCGTTAGGGTGGATAATAGTAGGTACTGCAAAATTACAGCCAGTGAAGTCATGTCGTTATGCGAGTTTTAAATTATTAACGATTAAATATTGTTCAATTACGATGAAATTATTTCATGCTGTACAATGTTTTATGAAATTTTATTGGTTTAATTTATGCTGTTATAAATGCGTTTTCTATTAAGTTAAATCGATTTAACGACGATCTAGTTAGGTGTTGTGGGAGTGAAACATTTAATTTTCTCTTAATGGAAACTTTTCAATTAATATTAAACAGCTACACAGTTTATTATCTACAACTACAACATGACTCAATGGTGTTTATAAAGAAGTCGTTAAGACTTAAAACGCGAAGAAATATGATCAGAATTTTTATTTCTACAGAAGATCGATGCAAATATAATGTAAACATATTGAACACAAGATGGAAGAACAGAACAAGCGCCAAATTGTGCGTTGATTCCGCGGGACAAGTCATTAGAGTGGGGACTGTAAGTCTATAATCGATAATCGAGAGTTGTGTGACGCTGAAACTAGAGACGAATCGACGAAATTTGGAAACCGCGTAGCTCCGGGTTCGCGTAAGTCGAGGTTTTACTGTATGTGTATGTTTTTTTGATTTCTTCTAAATCATGTTTTTGGATTCGTTTCGTTCTTCAAACTGGTGCGTCAATTGTTGTAAAATGGCGTATCCTGCCCATGATAGTTGTAAGCCAAAATCACAAAATTTGTACAGTAAAGTCACTATTGAGTACTGTCGTGTGTTGCATTTTATTACAGCTCCAACAACTCCCAAATTGCATATCTGGTAAACAGCAAACGCCACTCAGTTATTGTGAACGTCAAAATAGAATTGGAAACGCAGATGAATGCAAACCCGACCAGTTTCTTTCTGTGGCGTTTCAATTCGCAAAGAGTATTTATGATTTAGGTGTGGCCTGTCATCGTTGAATTTACACGTGACATATGTTCGAGGCCCACGAGAAAATCACAGCGCCTTCTGGCACATAAACTGGCGTCCAAGCCATGCAGTTCTCTAAATCATGCAGAATGGGAAAAAGAAGTTGTCGCTTCCAGTTAATAAATAAATTACTCCAAGTCTAAGAAGCTGAAGGAGTCATCTAGTAGACGTAGGTTGATGCAATGCGGTCAGTGGTTTTGTGTGAAATCTAGAGATCTGTAAGAAATCCCAACAACATGACAACTTCAGCTATATGTTTCAGTGGAAACCGTCGTGAGAAAATCGATTTTCTTGTACAAGTATACAATTTTCCATCACCAAAAGTCTCAGCTTTCCAAAGATGCAGTTTTCCATATGATGCAGTTAGTTATTGAGCAACATCCAAATAGTTTCAGTTTTGTAATATTATTATGTCGATCACAAGACGTTACTACTTTTTTCATTTATATTTTTTTGTCTTATAAATTCTAAGAAATTCACTCTCAACCAGGTAACAGCCTTAACTAATCAAAAACGTGCAAATCGTAACTACTAACGATTTTAATTATTAAAGTCAGTCGTGCTTGCAAGATTTTGATTTCCTACACCCCGTCATATTACTTGGCAGTCATTTTGTTAGGAAATCGTAATAATTGCTGCCAATTAAAAATGCACTCATACAAAAACACACTTTTCATAAATTGATACTTTGTTTAAACCATACCTAATAACATTAAACCCCAACCCAAGCTTCAATTTTATCCAAGTGTCGCGAAAATTTTCACTACTTAATGTCCTGGTTTAAAATTTCCAATTAGTGTTGCATTCAAATTGCATTGCCTCGATCAACGTGGTGTCTTGGTGTCATAAACACGTAAAAATGTAAATTGATTCTCTTTGCATGCAAGTGAAACTGCAACTACTACGTATTAAAAATGAATTTCAAATAAAACAAAAAATTATTTCTCTAATTTAAAATTGTCAGTTTATAGAAATCGCGTCTTAGTTTCAAACAAGTCGCTAATTCTAAGTTTAGCACTTACTTTAGCGTGTAGCTGTAGTTAGGTTATACAAATATACATCTATTTAAAGTAAATACAAAAAACCACTTTTGTAATTACCCTCACCGGTAGGTGTTTTTCAGGCTTATCTTAATTCAGTGCACTTACCTTGCAAGGTTGTTTGCAAGGACGTTGGTTTAGTCAGAGACTAATTAAAGTGGAACGTTGTTTGACTAAGTGAATGTACGCGTTTCATTAGAAAATCTATTGAATTAGTAAAAGTACGATTTATCTATGTTTGGCACGACTTTAGCATTTTTAATCGGATTTATTTTCTATCGCATTTTGGATGATTTATTGACTGACTCAAATGGAGTTAATTGAAGAATTGTTTAATTGGAGACAGTCATATGGAATTCTTTTAAGTATCGAATTTCGCTTGAAGAAATGAGCAACGCCTCAAGTAGCTACTTCCAAGAAATTTCTCGTGTGACTCCATCAATGGGAAAGGTGGCCACTGAATATGATAGAGTGCTATCAAAGCAACCCCCTTTGCATATTAATTTGAAAATTATTTTCACTCACTGTCGTGCAGATGTCTTAGACTGACTGGCTTTTGATGACAGGGAAATGGGGATTTCCACGACATTCGGTGTCATGGGACAATCGGCTTCAAAAGTGTTGAGTGGAATTTTAATCAGCACAGGAAATACCATACTAAAGCTATTCTAATGAATTCGTTGGAATGGAAAATTTCTAGGAACTCTCAGGCTATTTTATTGCATTTTAATAGCTTCGGGCCAACTCCTTAAAGGAAATAATAGTTTCATAACTTCCGTTCTTCCTTTGATTAATCATACTCGGAAAATACTGTAGCACACATTGTATGCATTTTTAGATATAAAATATATTAATTGAAATATTCTTTTCTTTGCAGAATGATTTGCATACGACGAATACTTTGGACAGGCCTTCTATTAGGCCTTGTTACAGTCAAAGTTGACTGCTTGGATCCAAAATTTGATCCATCAACACGCATGAAACTAGTCTTAGTACCAGCAGATGCAGCTGTTGGTTCAGTTTTATATAGGCTTAAAGCAACAGATGAAGAATTTGATTATCCACTAACATTTGAGTTAATTGGTGATGCATCATCATCGACAGTTATTATAGATTCATTACCATGCACAAAATATAATTCTGTTTGCCAAGCAAATGTGGTGCTACAAAAACGTTTAGAAGCTGGACGATATTATGATTTTCAGGTAATACATTATTTTTTATTTAAAATTTGAACACTGGCATTGTTTTGGGTCTCAGGTATCTGTTAAGGATACAAAAGGTGGAATGGCAACGCAACTGTGTTCAATAACGGCTACAAACTTTACAACGCCCCACGATGCTATCTTCCCTCATAAGCCAGGAATAATTATGCTGCCAGAGGTATGTACAAATCTCATTTATTTTCAATAATTCAATAAGTTAACAAAAACTTGAACTTTCTGCTATATGATAGTGTTCGTCATTCAACATAATTTTACTTTTTCTATCCGTTTCTGAACTAAAGACACCCGTTTTTCGTACTTTACTTCTTCTACAAACTTTATTTGTCGAAATTAGGTTTCTGGGACGGGCTTGTGGAGGTTCATTTGCATTTTCTTCTTGGTGTACAGTTTCTTTGACATCAGGAGTTTCAGTGATTTCAATCGAAACTGCTTGATTGTTTTCTGGTTCAGTGTCAATAAGATTGTCCAAGTACCCCGCTGCATCCAAGGAGAAAGCCAGAAAAACAACTGCACACAAAAACCGCAACAAGAAAAATGCATCATATCGTAGCCAGAATGAAACTTTAGGGTAATTTCCATCAAAGAACACCCTGTCGATCTTTGAAGCATTTCTTCCTAAAATCTGGCATACTAAGAACAGAGACTTAGACGCTGGTGACCATATCTCCCAAACTGCTACTTCTGACAAACGAATTCCAGCCATGGTTTCCAATACAAATTTGCAAAATTTCGAAAGATAACCAAGTTTGCGTCCCCAATTAGGTTTGAATTTTGTGAAAAGCACCAAAATTCCAGCTACAAAAACTGCTGACGAAAAACATGGAACAAAAACACTATAAGATTTTAAATCGATGTAACGATTCCCAAAATGAGCTATCAAGCCGAAAAGTATTATATAGATAGACTGCAATCCCTGAACGTCCATAATATATATCAATATACGTAAAAATTTAATCTTCCAAAAATTTAGCACAAAATTGAATGAACTTTTCAAACTCGCATTTGCTTGTCATTGAATGGCGAATTTTCAATGACTTTGTGATTGAAATTTTTCAAGTTTACGAATTCTACTTGCATACTTATTAGCACTGTGCCTAATTCAGGTCAACAGATTAGGCACAAAAGGAAAATTCTTTCACAAAATATCCAGAATGTTGAACCAACAATAATATATTCAAAATTAATTGAACACTTCTTCGAAACTATAACGAAAAAACCGTCAGGTCTGAAATACTGTGAGGTCTCCTGGTCATTAAAAGTGAATCTATAACTAAACCTTTTATACACTTAAGACTTGCTGTTCTATTTTAGTTTAACTGAATACCAAAAACTGGAAAACATTTTTATTCTGCGATTTGTTTGTTGTTCAACAAGAACAGGAAATAAAGAGTTGCTCCGAAAGATTGCCAAAAGTTTTGAAATCCGTCCACCTTAACAATGTTTTCAAATTAACCACATTTCGCCTCATAAAGTTAAACATAAAAGCCCTAAAATAATAAAAGTTTTATCGAACTATCAACGAAGAAATTTCAAGAACTATTCAGTCGAAACATCAAAGAAGTTGTAATTTTGTATTGGAAACAGTTTGAGGTGTGCCACGTTAGTAAGTTATACTAACTAAGGAGTTTCCCTAGACACAGTTTAGTAGGAACTTGCACGTTGTATTTTATTTTCACATGATTCCAGCGAAAATTGAGTGGATTATAAATCACATGCGCCCACAATAACCTTCTTCCCGTATAACTAACTGGCTAACCCCCATAATTAACATAGACTATATATGACTTCTAGAGATTTGATTTGTTGGGTTAGCCAAAAGGTCTGTAACAGAAAACCTCATTGAATGGTGGTTTTTTTTCGCAGTATAACTTAAAGTTATATTTCATGATATTCCAAGGGCATTTTAATGGTTCTAAACAGATACAATGTGCTGCACTATCATCAATCCGACGCCTCTTCTATGAATACCCGGTTTGGTTTGTTTGTCCAGGTTTTGTTTTATTCACCTTCTCTTGAAATTCCAATTAAGTTGGAAGTTACATTTTATGCTTTTGATGAAATACTGCAAATCACAATGTTAACAACAATGCAATATGTTCGTAAAACAGTATATAACGAGGCGCTTAACTGGACTTGTGATTGAAATCTAAAACGGTCAACAAGTTTGAGGTACTTTTTTTACAACAATGTGACATAAAATTTATGCATCTCGTTAGGATTAGAGTGAGAATTGTAAAAAAGCTTTTGATAAATGAAACATGACTTGGCCATCTCACGAAAAAATTGCATTTGTTACGTTTCAAAAAAGAATTATTGAAAATTGCACCACTTTTCATGCTCAAACCAAGTCTCAATGCCAAATTGCGACGATACCTGAAAGTCGTGCTGCTAATCCCCTAGCCAAGTGCGAGTGGCTATAGTCTTCCCACAGAGAGTAGCTTATTATAGAAAACTGGGTCCACCTTTGTTCACGACCAACTGTAATAGCTGTGCAAGAAACAGAGTAACTGTTACTATACATGATGCATGTGACTAGTTAGTTGCTTTGCAGACCTGCACATAAAACTTGAACCAAAACTTAAACATGAGCGACCTTTAAAGGAATTCCACTTTGATCATGTTCCGAAGAATAAGAAAAGCGTTGATGACTTACTCAAGCGATTCTATGAAAATTGAAAATGTTTCTTATCTCATTTCTAATTTGACCAATTCACCATTTCAGAACGCCAAACGTGGTACAGAACTGGACTATGTCATTGCAAGAAAGAATCCACTCTATGCCAAACCAGTGTATCTGGAGCTGTGGGTAAGTACCCCATAAATAGACCCATTCTGGTAGTTTAGTTTTCTTTAAAAAACGATTCCTTCCTTTCAGGGCTCACCGCTATTCGCCATAAGACAGAAAATTGCATCTCCAGAAACAACAGAATGCACCATCTATCTCCTGGGACCACTGGACTTTGAGAAGCAAGCCATGTATCATCTTACGGTTCTCGCAATTGTAAGTACGACAAAACTTTATAGTATTATTCACAAAACTATTTAAGAATGCAGTCATTGCAGCTACTTCACAATGTTAATGCATTACGTATTTATGAAAATCATGAGCTTGGAGAAGCGCCAAGTTGTTTGGATATTGCGGGAATGTTTTTATCTCGCTAAATGTGAATGCACGGTAGAAAATTTCCACTTTACTTCGCTTGCGCTTTTTGCGTCCCCCCAATAACGTTGTATTCCCCATAAAATCCTCATTCCTCTCTCCTCATTCCACCATACCGTCGTGGTATGTAACGTAATTTTCTGATTACGAACACTTTGGGTTTGTTCTCCGTTTCTGTGTATAGCATTGCATTAAACTGCACTCACCATCGTCAGTGTACTGTATCAGGCATACCACAAAGTTAAATTGCATTTGCAGTTCACGTAATTGTTGCACTCACATATTCACTCTCATTGCAATACAGTGTACTAAGCATACTGTAGTCAGTGTACTTTCCCGCTCTTATGGTTGTAATTCAAATCGATGCACTCGAACTTGGTGCAAGCTAACCCACCAGTTACTGTTGGCTTTGCGCGCCTGGTAGTAATTTTCAACGCCGTTGTAAGTTGTTAACATCTCCTTACATCGTTGGACTAGTGCACGTTGTAATTGCGATTACATTGCGTTAAACCTAGGACTGGATGTGGTGGCGGGAATGCGGATAACATTACATCAATGTCACCTGGCCACAGGAAAAGCGCTTTTCATTTCAACGGAAAATCGTACTGCATGCAACAGCATTACAAAATTTTACATACTACAGTGCATCTCGAGATGCAGTTGTGATGGTGATGATGATATCAAATGCATCTCATGAAGTTTTTCTCGTGAGAGTAAGTGTGAGACACGATAACATTTTCATTTTACAGAATATATTTAACTTTTTTAAACTTGTCTGTTTTGCGCCAAATGCAGTTCATTGCAGAACACGAATCTGAGCGCCGTGACTGCAATTGCAACCACTTTGTGACGATAGTGAATCACAATTAAATATCATTATCTTGAGTCGAATGCGTGAAATTGTTTGTTCTGACATTTAATTGAAATTACACTGAATTTCACTCGATCATTTGTTTTCAGTTCTTCCAGTACAGAATGCAGATGCACCAGAAACACCTTCATGCACTGTTTGTGCTAGTGTTATGAGTCTTGCATGTGGTGGAACCTAGAAAGTTACAGTATGTTTCTCTGCAATTATGATTTCCCAGGCTATTTTAGTTTTCCGACTACTAGCTTTCCATTTATAAGTTTTTCCACTTTGGGATAGTTTTCCATTAAAGTGCAGTTCAGTGATGCACCTTGCATCTCGGGCGTTTCATCCATTTTCTTGCCGGTTAAAATTGTAAGTTCTCAAAAGTTACATGCTCCTCTGTTATCTTTAGAGTGAGGTGCACAAGCGACGAACGTCGGAGCACAGTAAAACCCGGAACTAACTAGTTTTCTACAACTATTATTTATGGAGGGATGTTGGAACTGTAGTACAGAGAGTAGGTGCCCGAAATGTCTGCATTAACTTTAAACTTTAAAGGAACCTTAAATCCTTATCTCCTGACATCATGCGTTTGCATGTTCATAAGATTTATCGCTGCAGAGTGCAGCAGACCACTACGTAGGGTTGTGCAGCTAGCAAAAGGTGTAGGGATAACTGAATAGTTTCTAGTTTAATTCCTCCGATAGGAAGGATATGCTTCCACTTCTCCTCGAAGCTTATGAAACGTTTCAACTAGTGAATAGCACTAGTTTCGGTGTGGCTTTCATATTTTTCAATTGACGCCTATCCAAAAATTTATTGAGATGATAGTTAGTTGAGTTCTTTTAATTCAAATTCAGAGATATCACCATTTACAAAATGAATATCAGCAGCAGGAGCTCAGATATAGGTACTGCGGAGAACAGTATTTTGTAGGTGCTGCATTGCAACGAGTGTATGTTCTCTTTCATTCATTTCACACCTTTTTAACACTTTCATTTTGAATGGTAACAGGAAGCCATGGAAATTGGAATATTTCCGGGAACCAACTTTCAGACCAGAAGAAACCGAACGATTATGGAAAGAACCTTTTTGCGCCTTCGTTTTTTTCTGATTCATTATCTCCTGTTAATAATGATTTACAAATTTGAACGCTTGATGCTGTTTCCTCCTTCTGTTTGATTCTTGATTTTAAGAGCTTCGAATTCTTTGAGAGAAATTACAATGTCACTGCAGAACCGGAAATCGCTTTGAAGTCGAACGAAAAATACAAATTTCAAACTGTACAAGGCTATCTTAATGTAAAGGGCATCTTCTCTTAACTTAGTAGAAGATGCGAATTGCCGTTCCCTTAAATGTCTTAAAACAGACCCATAACAGATGAAGTTGATTATGTTGTTTAACAATTTGTGATTTCATCTTGAGATACATTGTAGGAGTTAAAAATGCCAAATGTCTAATACTTTCACTTAACCACAATTATTTTGCGTTTTTTGATTACCATATATAAAAACCAAAAACAGATGCACTTATAACACACCACATCGTAAAAGTTCATCTCGAAATTCCTTATATGTCCAAATATCTTGTGGTAAATCAATTATTTTTTTTAAGCCTCATCAAAACCACAACCATTGAAGTTTCGCAAACCACAAATTGTCAGAGAAACAAACAAAAGTTTCTTGACTTCATGACTTGGATGTTGTTATAAATACGCAGTGACATTTTGCACATTTCTTATGCATATAAGTCACCAGGTCAGCATATAAGAAAACAAGATTTTTCCTGATGTTACTTACACGTGAATAGTCTACAAAAAAATGTACAGTTTCAGATCTGTATCATGTTTACATCGTCTTATTACAATGTACTCTATATGCAGGGAACGTATAACAATCTTTGGAGCTTTGCATGCTTCATTTTTGGAAAATCATGTCCGAAATGAGCTTAACATCCGTATGACCTCACTTCATATTTATGAGAGAAACTGCTTCACTTTCAAAATAACCTTATTCGAATGAGATAAAAATTTAAGAAAATCATCTCAGTTATCTTCTGACAAATGCACCTGGAAGTTCAATTACCTTTGAAAAAATAAAATTCCATAGCAATTTTGTCATTCACTGAATAACCACATTCACCAAGTGTAATCTGCTCAAAACTATATACTTATACAACCCACTGGATGTCAAGCATGTCATTGAAGTGGGGAGCATCAATAAAGTATCAATAAAAATTGCAAACAAGTTTCTTATTTAACTCTCGTCAACTTCATTAGTTTTGCATATTTACTTCATAATTTGTTGAAGTTCTACAACAGGAAATCCCAAAAGCCTTAACATGACTAGTTAAAGAACTTTTCAAATGAACTTAATCAATGGCAAAAAGCCTTATTGACATGCAACTGGTCGTCGATAAAAGGGAAACATGAGAAAAAGTGTTTTGATGTACAGCTTGTGTTGCAACGATGGAGGCGTAATCAACTCACCTGTCCTGATAAATGATTGAAGTAATTGATTGGAATTAAGGTGTATATGTATAAATTGGAAACATTCAATCCTAACAGCAACAAGAAAGTGCATATCACTCATGCAGATAAACTTTGAGCAAATTGAAAAGTTATTCTTTTGGAAAATTGAAATTGCCCAAGAATCGATTTGCATAATGCAATTAATCAAATGCATATAATTGTCTTATGGATAATTTGTTGAATCGATGATATCAAGAATAATTAATTTGATTTTAATTAAGTGACTTTGAAGTGATGGTGGCATTCGTGAATCCTGTCGCCAGCTTGTTTCATGGCCATAGGTGTGGACTTGGACATCTTACCAAGACGGACAGGTATAAAAACGTCAATGGAACAAGCAGCAAATTAATTCTGCTTGTTTGGATTCATTAAAGCCGGTTTGTTTTTCTTAAGATGTGTTTCCCAGATGATCTTAACATGAATTGAATTAATGAATGCATTTGTTATTCAATGCTGTGTTGCGATATGATTTATATGGTTCAAATATAAATTAATTCAGTTAAAACAAACGCCCTGTTTTGTGTCCAAGTCCAAGTTATAATTCTTGAAAGTGTGATTAATCGAACTCATTAAGAGTGAATTGGAAAATTATTCAGTTTTCTTGACTTTTACTAACGGATAAAATGAAATGAAAAGTTTTAGTGAATCGTTACCTAGTGCATTCTGCATCAGTCATAGTATGATATGTAAAGTCATCTGTTGCGTCCCTTCACTTTCAAAATTTCAAACCTAATTTCGGCCAGAAAAACTTCCTGGTTTTTTGTAATACTCATTGATTATCTCAGATATTTAAGAAATCAAAAAGCTCATCAAGATCGATATATAATAAATGACTTCATGACTTTTTGCGTTTCAAAGTTATGCAGAAATTCGGTTAAAAGGTCATTTTATGTCCTTCAAATTGTTTGGTGAATGCACGGAAACTGCACACTAAATGAGAAGTTAATGTCTCGAAATAGTTTTTTATCCGTTATCTTAAAACACATGGTCATATATGAATTAAGATTTCATCAAGACAAAATTGGATATCGAATATCGTGATCATTTGCAATCACTTCGGTAACAAGATTTATAGCAGATAAAACGAACATGTCGTGTGTTAGGCATGATGTGACCTCTTGAATAGTTTTGCTAATGAATTAGAAACTTCAAGTTAACACAACGTAAAGAAGTTATTTATCGAACAAAGTATTTCTCAATCTTGTCTAGAAGTTTTGTTACAAACGAGGCTAGTTACCATCGGACGAAACGATGAGAAAAATGCCGCAATTCTATTTGAAATCTTTTGAAAATATTCGGAAATTTGCATTCCACAAAAAACGTTCCATTGAATTTGCTGGTAATTCAAATTTTTCAGGAAGAAAAACGATCATCTCATTACAAGGAAAACCAAAACTTGCTTAGTGGTCTTACTAAATTTGGTTGGTTTCAGTGCATATCTAGTACAAGTCGTGATTGAGGTTTCATTTTTAGTGGTAATCATACTAATTACATCTTGTTTCGTAATGACAACTTGTATTCGCGATTCAATTGAAACCTTAGGAAACAGAATTTTTAGAATAATATTTCAATGACAAATGAAATATTTTCATGACACAGTGATTTCTCTAGAAAGAACTGAGATATCGTGAGATTTTTAATATCTCAAATAAATAATTTTTTAAGATAAACGTGGAACTTCCGTTTCTGGTACATTGACACCACTTAAACAACAATCAAAATTGAAAAATTATTGCAAAAAATCAATGTCCCCAAGTAATTATAGTGAAAATAGAAACATGAATTTTAGTGGTCAAGGATTAGCTAAAGAAATAATAAGTCACGCATTTTGCAAAGTTCAGTAATCTTTGCCACAACCATCAACGTAATAAACGTTTGTTTTATAACATTTAATGGAAGTAATTTTCTCTGGCCATCATCATCTAAGAAACATGGTACAAACACGTACATGTATCTCTTATGTCATGCAACGTATTTGAACTCAAACGAACTCTGGAATATCTCAGGAACTAAGTCTATTTGAATCCAATCAAAGGTTTTCTTAAAAACATTAAGAAATTGACCGAGAAGAAAAGAAAAACGAAAGAAAGAAGGAAATTCCAGAAAAACATTAATTTCAAATCTGACACACCAATTTCAAAAGTCACACGTCATCCCTCGAGCTATTACTTTGATATATCGTCCACCCATGCTATTCCACTTTACAGAATTAGCTTCACTTCAACTACAAACCTAAGACAGTTTCAATCAAAAGATATCTAAGAAAGGTCATAACCTTTTTGCAATCTTAAACCGATAATAACATTCTTTGCGAACGCAATTAATAAGCAAAACTGCCATTACTGCCAGTACTGGCCGGCGTAATGAACTCAAGTTCATTAATAATTATTACTAACTAACCTTGAACTCTTAACTAACTCAAACATGTTAGTTAACATTGAAATTTTGCGCTTCTTCGGAAAGTGATGCGCTGATGATGGCACCACTGCCAATGCCCAATGGGAACAAAATCTTGTGAATCTGCATTAACAGAGACCTGCTTTGAGTTTACTCGTGCTGAACACGGTGGAGCTCACCTGGAGTTTGTAGTTTCATCATACCAAAATGTTGTTGTGAAGATGCACCATCAACTTTCAGATTCGTGACAGACCATGAGTAACCTCTGACACGCGCGCGATCCAAGGATGCGTGCATGGGAAGACGCCATAGCTAGTGTCACGCAACCACGAGAAATCGGATTAAAAATGCAATTTTTCCCGGTCCCTTGTTGTGCTAATACTAAATAATTTGAAGCTATTGATGCAATTTAAAATTAATCGATATTGATAGATTCTTCGAAGATCGGTTATGACAGGTTTGGCATTTCAAAGATTTTGTCGATTAAGACATTCTCCAAGGCAAGGTAACGTTGTAATTAATTTTGAAAAAACACATTTTTTTGCTGGAGACGAATTTTGGCAAAATTACTCAATCCAATGATGTCAGGAATCAAATTAATGACGTCCCCTTAGAGAAGATGGGAAAGGTTTTTACACATTTCGCTCAAGTCTAATTCAGCAAAATGTCCGTGAGGTGTTCTTCGTTGGCAATCTTGAGAAACAGCAAACACAGAAAAAACAGAACCCTTGAGCGTCTTCTAGCAACTACGTGTCGAAAAAGTCAATTTTAATTAACGAAAAATAATTTTTAGATTGCTGGATCGTTGCCATTACACACAGGTTTGATTGGTTAGTCCATCAATGATTGATTGTTGCTGGTCCACGTAAAAGTTATCAGAGACTTTGATGAGATTCAATCACAAGAATGTGATATAACTCAAGATAATGGAATGAACAAGTTAATAAAACGCTAACTAAGAATTCTTCCGGAGTAGGTATCTTCGTGATATTTGACGAAAAATTGTGAAATTAATTACATTTTCTCACGTCTCCAATGATTTGTTGCCTAGCTGATAACACTTTATTGGCAAACCATCAATTTATAGAGATTCTTCAAATATTTTCCATGTAATTACTTTATTTAATGCATTTGCATTCGTGGAATATCCATTTGAAAACAGAATAAATTATCAAATGTGAGTACAGCAAGAAGGAATAAAATTTTAATTGCTCAAATAAATGCGTCTATTAATTAATTGCAGTCACACAGAAGTCAAGAAACAAAAGTGCATCACATGAAAAAATTCTAAATGCAAAGTGCAATGTTGTACTATAAGAATTCAGAAGCTGCTGCCGTCAAGCTATTAATGCATAATCAATTATATAGTTGTGGTTGAACGTTTAACTTTTTCATTTGTGCCCTGAAGCCCATGAGCGGATCCATTAATTAAGAGCCCTACTATCCTATTAGGGACGTCTTAGACGGTATCTTTGGCTACCATAAATTATCATGCGTGATGCACAAATGCATTTGTTTTTTGCATTCAGTTTATCAATTTGTTTAAATAATTACATCAGGCACGTGAATTTCTATCAATTCAAGCAGAGACGAATTGCTTGAATGAAAACCTTTTGCCTTTAAGACGTTAGCGAGATGACTTAAGTGGAATTCTGATTACTTTGTTGCACAAACAAAGAAATGCGCTCTGAATAATATCAAGTGATAAGGAAATCGTTGATTAAGCGGTGTCGTTGGGTTTTATGTATACAAATTCACGGCATCGTTGCTTGTTTTCTGTAGAAGAGATTTCTGATAACAGATGACATTTAAATACTGATAATAAAGCGTTCATTTACCTTGCAGCAAATTCATTTAGAGAATAATGTTCTTCTAGTTGAAGACCTTAAGACTGTCATATAACTCATAAGTAAATAAACTTCTATTTTCCGTAATCACATAAATTTTAATTTAAGAACAATAAAGTTGTCTGTACGTAGTAAAATATGTTCGGAATTGTAACAAACCTTATAACGTTCTAAATCCCATCTGTTGTAGGATGCATATGCAGAACCCGGACAAGATACACGAAATATAGCTGGATTAGAAGTCGTCGTTATAGTACAAGATGTTCAAGATGTACCACCAGTATTTACGATGGCACCACCAGTCACAAAACTGCCATCAGCGTTACTTCCAGGCGATAAGGTAATTTTAACATCAAGAGGTTGTTGAGTCTTGTTTAACTACAGAATTTGATGCACATGAATTACATAGAGTTTTCGATAACGTTAAAGACAGTGAAATGTGATCAAGTAAGAGCTCTAAGGCATTAAAGTAAAAAATTCAACTGATGCACATAGAAATAGTCTTCGAAATCAACTTTTAACAATCAATTCGTGATTTACATTTTGCTGTCATGTTCCAACAATAAATTCATCCGACAAGTTTAACATACCTACACCAACAAGATATTCTTAAAGGCATACATTAAAAAGTGTATCGTCCCTTATTCGGTATTTGGTACTGCATAGATCCGAAGCAAAGTCAATGATAAAACGTTTAATTTCAACTTGTATCACAAGTTACACTATACAGGTAACTAACAACACAAAAACTATCTCATGTCTCTATACCAATTTGAAACAAGGTGAATCAAGACTCTTGTTCATGTAACATGACACAGTCCTATAACAAGTCGACTCATACGTCTATACATTTGTAATACAGTGTAGTTATAAGTATTACCCACAACAATAATGACTTTTATCTTGAAATAAAACAAAACAAAATTTACGTTAATAGGTGCTTCAAGTTCATGCTGAAGATGGTGATAAAGGCAATCCACGGGAGATTCGATATGGGCTCGTTTCCGAAGGGAATCCATTCACTTCATTCTTTGATATCAACGATACCAGCGGTGAGTCTTAGCTCTTAATTACTTATTTATGTTCAGTTTATACCATTATCTATTCAATATCAAACTTTTCTTCTTATTATCCAGTACAAAAAATGTAAAATAAATTGCGAATATCGAGTTATTCGAATGTTTAACCCTTTAGCGAAACATCTCAAGAAATTTTTCTTAACCACAAACTTAATGTCCACTGCATTATGAAATTGTTAAGTCAAGTGCATAAACACGATCGTCACGCAAACCCTTTATCGTATTAAATCACAGCGGCTAATTAAGCATTAGATAGATTTGTAGATATAAACTTGTGCCTAGCTTTCGATAAACTCTATTCTAAAAATTTTTCATTTTCATTTTAAATTTAAATCCATTACCATTATATAAGGAATTTCAAGGTGTTTGCCCTCTAAAGGTATCGCGTTTAAAAGGACAATAAATAAGAAAGTATATTTCCTCTGAGGTGGGAGATAATTAAACGAAAAACTTCAATATCACTCCCAGAGAGTTTGTTATTATTTTAGTATTTACGATTATTAAACTTTAACTGATTGAATATCTTTGAATTTATGTTAGAACTTTAAGTACAATTACTTTCTTGAGAAGGTTAACAAACTCAAAATGAGTATTGTGAAATTGTATCAGAAAAAGTTAAATTTCATGCCTGAAAATCACGTTTTAATGAAATCACACGAGTTCGGTTTGCGGTTTCTAATAACTTCAAATTGTTTCCTGTAAATGAGTTTATAATAACTATGAAATTTTGTTCTACACGACTCATGATATTTAGTTAAAGTCAGAGTGAAGCATCATTGTCCACTTGGTTTTTTAAAAACATATGTATATAAGGTTTTGATTTGATATTGTAAAGAAATGACTATGTTGCATTCCAATAATTCATCAATATAAAGTGAATAACAGCATTTCAATAGCCAGTGTGGAATAACATGATATTGTGTGGAATATTTTACATGAAAATAAAAGTCGTTTTGAGCATAAGAGTATAGTAGCCATGAAAATGTTTTCTCAAGCAAATGCAGATATGGAGGCAGACATCATGAATTATGTTCAAGAACAATTTTCCAAGTTTTATTCAAATTTGCAACATGGACAAGTCACGGATAAGTAGCTAACCAGTCACGTGGTAGATTTTAGTTAGCATAACAAGAAGAATCAAGACCAGATAAAGTTCGAATATTGTACAAAAGGGAGGAGATACTTGATGGTTGAGGTTGAGGTTGCTATAGTGTTGAATGTCTTGAGTGTTGGTTGACCCTTCCCAGATTCTAGAATCGAATGGCTAAGCATAAATTAAACGTTCTTATAATATTTTTCCCGTAGTGACTAGCTTTCGAAGATATGTTTCACAGAAATCTGCGAAAAGATGTTTTCTTGAGCACAAAGACAAACCATTTAGCTATGGAAATGGACAGGACAACCTTGTTCAATGTGCAGTGTATACCATGAACTTCCCGCAGTTAATTCTTGTGAATATCTTCTCGTGGACAAAACGTGGATGGATGATTGCACGATCGAATAGCTTCTTCAACTTCAAACTTCTGGTATATGTAGATCTTCACGAAGTTAACAGCCAAAAGGGCATTTCTGTTCAATTTTGTAGCACTGCGAACGTGATATGGACAGTAACATTGAGCTAAGGGGATAATCATGTTGAGCCAGCTAACCAACAATCCATTTTCCCATAATATTTTGTATGTTCAGGACAATGCAAATTAGGGTATTATGGTAATCAAATGATTCTTTCCCGGATACCTCACATTTCTAATTGTGGTCCTAAGGTCTTGTGACTCTTATACTGGGAAGGAATTTCTTAACGATAGCTATGTACTTCCAAATGGTCAAGAGGATACCATTTGGGTGATTTTGTACTGAAATTCAATATGTTTTCCAAGTGTTTTAACACGATATACTCTTTGAGCTTCCGTCAAAATTCCCACAGATTCGCCAGGAAAAGTATTCAATTTCCCATCGTGCAAAGTATTGAGTGTCATCAACATTGTTCCATGAACACTTTAAGGAGCCAACTGTCACTTGAAACATAAGTATGTTGAAAACTTTCTCACAAAATATGATTTTTTAAGGTGCAAAACCTCCTGGAAACATTGCACAATGAGAAGGGTCAATAGCTTCAGTTGTAGTTGAACTGCCAATCTTGATAACTCTGTGAATTATTAACTGACTGACGAACATTTTACAGTTTGGTTAGAAGGGAAAAACAAAGTTCTTATGACTTCGAACTGAGTAATAGGAAAGTACACTTATTTTCTTAGCCCATTTGAAGAGGTCTAGTCACGAAATATGCTTTCTTCGTTACAACACATTCCTATTGTTAAGATATATCACATCATTTCTCCCTTCAAGAATATGAGACGTTCGTTATTCGCATTTACATACAAAACTAACATAAAGAATGCCCTTAACAACTTATGGTCTCCATGTTGCGTGTATCGACCTCATCAATTTGACACCAACTTGAGTAGATATGGAGAATTGCATAATGTTGACTTAACAACGCCAATCCCATAGAACCATAGTGTAGCTGTACTTGAAACGGACAAGACTCCTAGAATGTTCTACACAAAGCACACGACACCTTGTCAATCACCTACGATCCAGGCTTTTCATGCTGGTAGGCTTGTAACCCAACATAGAGTTCGGGTATACTCACAAATGTATTCATCACCTAAGAGTCAATTTCACCTCGCAGTCTTACATACTTATTTGCTATGCAAAATTTACGTATTCGTTACGTGCGATACATGTTGTCTCCCACCAATTGCAATCTGTAATTCAGAACCTTCCTCGAACCTTCCGCCTCAACATATTTTGCCAACTGATAGGTGGGTCTGAATGCTGTAACGAATTCCAAAGACACACTCTATTGCGTTAGTGATTTTACGAAATTCCCTAATCTCGCCAATAGACTGTCCAATAAATCCAAATGTTTATTCGATTCTGAATTTTACAAATCAGATCTTTCAAAGGCGAAACGTGTAAACCAGGAAATGGTGTAATGTGATGTAAGATAGCAAAAATTTACAAAACTCTTCAAAACGAAGGTGGTACTATTCCAGCGTGCATTCATTTTCATTAAAACCGTGTAAAATATCTACTACCCAATGCTGAATCTTAAAGAGAGACAAACGCCTAATGATTGAATAACTAGCAAGCCCTTAAGGAATGCACGAATTTCCGTGAAATATTTCCACTTGATAAATGAAGTTTTTCCGTAAATCCATAATGAACTGGATAGCCTGATTTACCTAGAATATAGACTCGAGGAGTATTCTCTTTCATCTCGTCGTCATCAGAGTGGTCAGTTTTAAAGAACGTGTGAATGGTATTCAGAGTTGCTTGGAGTTATTAAAAATCGCCACAACTCAAAGTGGTCAAGTCGCTTGAGGATGAAGTTTTTGTTATTTTTACCAAGATGTTACTCAAGATTACTTTAAATTTACTACAATTCTTCGTAGAGGGTCTGTCTCTACGTTTAGTCGTTAAAGTAAAACCCTTTCGTCTTATCTGAAGAAGTTAATTTCAATTGAACTCTATAAGAAGCTGAAATTTATAGCTATGCTCAACTACAATTCAAGTCTTAAAATAATCCGTGAATTATGACCAACTCACTGATAGCTTCAAATGACTGGAGACCTTCGGTATTGCATTGGACCATAAATCATTGTATATTGTTGTTCATCCCTTAAATTGTAATCACAAATAATTAATAATCAATGAATTATATTTCACATTTGAATTGTAGATAGTAATAAGTAAATGATAAGAATTGCCGAGAGACACCAACTAGTTCCCTCAAGGTGTCACGTAGCTTTGGAAATGTATGAGGGCGTTTTTGTGAACTGCAACCAGTTAATATGCCCCACAGCTCAATATTATACAATACGATGAGTTGTTATTGAGAAAAGGCTTAACTAAGTTTGTTAGAAACCATTCAATATGATAAATGTCTCTGATTAAGTCTTCACTTTCAATTTCATCGAACATTGTCCTCTAAGTGTTGCATTCAACTATCAATAACGAGCTTCATTCTTCATCTATAAAAAGCAGATTTTTCATGCGAGTCTAACGCATCTCTTTTTCAATTCAAGAAAAATGACGCTAATCCAACCTCCATAGCCTGAAGACAAAGTTTATAAAATGTTAAAATATTTTTGCATAAGCCATTATCGTGGTTTACCTCAAACCAGTCTCTGACATGTGTATCAATTTCTAATTTCTAAGGAAAAAACGTTGACATGCCTCGAAAAACGCCAAGTAATCCTCATTCAAATCCCTTCAAATGCAGACATGAGGTCAAAGAAATCATATGGCAAAGGCCATGAAAAAGTAAAACTTTCAATCAAGTGACCTAAAATTGAACTCGTTAACGATTTGCCATCGATTGCGTTGTGGGCTTCCCCTGGGGGTTTCTATACCGGATTAATTTGCATTTTGCCGGTTAGTTTAAAAATAGTTTCATTTTCAGGTAACTTGTAATAGAAGTCGTCTTTCACCTGGTCTTTATTTCTAAACTTGAACAAAGCGAGTCACATGTACAAGTCGAGTGTATTTGACGTGTACAATGCAAGTGACTAGGATTTGTGTCCGTAAACGTAATCAAATGTTAAGTACAAATAAAACTGGCCAGAAGACTTTCACTTCGGTATTACAGCACTTACACCACGGCGAGAGTGTGTATTGATTATACCTTTTAATTTAATCATTGAACGCCATACAACAACGAGGGTTTCTTAAAACCCAACACTTTGGACGTCTTACGGAATTTTCTTACGTAATCTACATGGAACACTTTGTAAGTGTATTAACTTGACCGATTCGTACAAACACAGTGTTTGCGAGGGAGGGAAAGGTCGTCAAACTATGGTTTTGCTCTGGCTTGTATCCCATCTAGGCCGAATAAGTTATAAAATTAAACAACATGAAGTAGGTACACAGTGTTACCAATCTGGAAAACAAATTCAAGCTAAATGTTTGATTGCTTTATTAAATTACTCGGTGCTCCAACTTGTACCGAATACATTGGGAGATGTTAGATAAGGTGTTTGGAGCACGAGTCATTTGGTAACCTACCATCGAATGTCCTCAGGTCAACGGCATCAAGATTTTAGAATTATTTTTTCGAAGCTCAAGAATGATTTAATTTTGAATTACCTCAAGGCTCTGCCTGCAATCTCTGTAATATAGCAACCGAGACGAAAGTAAAATTCTTTGTTGAAAACAAAAACCGAATGCATTCTGATAGAGATCAGAGAAGGTTATTTCGTTCTAGAACATTCCAAAGACTAATACTTTTACTAGTGCTTTAGGGTCACTCCACTTAAATCGTATACCTACAATATAACGAACAGTGGTGAACTCTATTTCACACGAAAACATTTTTCCCTCAAAAGTCTAAAAGCAAAAATGTAAAATAATAGTAATAAAAATAAGATAATCGATCTGATTAAATTACAGGTGAAATATTCCTACTACGACCTTTGGATGAGATATCAGCCATCACTCATATTGGAGATCCTGTCTTATTAACCGTAATTGCCGAGGAGGTTAAGGTATCTCGTGATGAACCACCAGCCATGGCAACAACCGTACAATTGGCGTTTTTCTTGCCCGAACGCAGTAATTCACCACCATATTTCGAGAACGATCAGTGAGTATCTTACCAAATAGCATACAAAGTTGTTCATAATATGGTGTAGGATATCCAACTGAAATGGAGATGCGCATGGTCTAGAGGCATTAAATAAAATAGAAAACATAATTACGTTTTAAAATATGAACTCAAAAATCAAAGGTTATGGTCAAACCAATGATCAGTGTTTGATATCTCTTGATTCTACAGTTGGTAGAGTTATCCCCAAATTACCTCGATTTCGTACATTTCTCAAATAATTATTTGGAACCGTGATTCGGGCAATAAAATTTTTATTTAATAGTCTTTACGCTGTTTTATAAAATTCCCATCACTTCTTCAACTCAACGTAATTTGATACTTTATTCTACAGAATACACCTTGGCAAATTAACCAGGCTACAGTTTAACACTTTGTTTATCACGTTACAAAATTTGTTCCATATTTTTTGTGTGAAATCGAAAGTAACAAATTCAATTCTTGAGACTTCGTGCGATCTCTAAGAGTTCGTTGGACCTAAACGTATCTATTATTAAATTATTTTTAAAAAATTACAACTTCACATTTCGGAGCATATCAAATTCTTAATAAACCGAAATAAAACACGAAATTAAAAATTATTAAGCAAACAACGAATTTGATAGCTCTCACGCCATCTATTACTAATTTTAAATAATAAAAATTATTTCTTTTTATAGTTACATTGCTCGCCTGGATGAGAATGTTCCGCAAGGCACTGCTCTGATTTTTAACGATCCATACATTCCACGTGTGTATGACGACGATACCGGCAAAAATGGAATATTCTCGCTAACACTGCTCAATAATAATGGAACCTTCGAAATAACACCAAACGTTGTCGAAAGAAGTGCCTCGTTCCTTATAAAAGTTCGTGATAACTCCTTGCTAGACTTCGAAGATCGACAATCTGTGGAATTTCAAGTAAGACTTTCATATATTCTATTAACATTAGTGAGTAAAAATTAATGTTAAATTGAATTTTAGATTGTCGCCCAGGAATTAGGACCAGCTACAAATCTATCTGCCATCTCTAACGTGACTGTGTTCCTGAACGACGTCAATGACAATCCACCGGTTTTTTCAAGACAGCTTTACGAAGTTGAACTGCCAGAGAACATGACAGTTGGTACAAAAGTTGTACAGGTATGTCAACTATATCAAATTGGCTAGTCGAAAGAATGTATGTAACATAAATATCCAATTCCAGGTACAAGCTGAAGACGTAGACTCTGGCATGGGTGGCCGAATCCGATATACTCAAATTCTTGGGTACTTGAACACTTCTCTCAACTTGGATGCTGCCACTGGACTAATAACAGTTTCAACAAATAATCATGGTTTCGATGTAGAAACGATGCCAGAGTACCATCTGTACGTCGAAGCTCGAGATAACGATGGCACAGGGAACAGAGCTCAAGTGCCACTGATAATAAAAATGATAGATGTCAATGACGAGACACCTGTCTTTGATAAACCAGTGTATGAATTTATATTGGCCACAGACTTGCTCAGTTTCACCAGCCCTGCTTTTGTGAAAGCCACCGATAATGATGCCACTGCCCCGAATAACGAAGTTCGTTATGAGATTATCAATGGCAACTATGACAACAGCTTCGACTTGGATAAACGAACCGGAGAGCTAAGAATCGTCAAACCAGTAGTGTTAAGGAGAACTAAAAACATGAGGAGCAGGCGTCAAGCACAAGCAGCAAACAGTAGATTGGACGATATGTTTATGCTAACAGCTCGTGCCTATGATCTAGGTGTACCTGTTCGGTTCTCAACTACAACAATCAGAATATATCCACCTGAGAGTCGAACACGAACTGTGACGTTTGTAGTTCCAGGATTGAATCCTGATCGTAAAAAGACTGAAGAAACCTTATCTGCTATCACCGGGGGTCAAGTCATTATTCACGATGTCCGACCTCTGCAAGCAGATGAACCTGGTGCGAAGAATTTAGGTGGTGATATTAAGGATAGGTACTATCATCTCTTTGTTAATTCACCAATTTAACAGATACTCAATGAATAATCTCTTACAGAAGTGTAGTAACTGCCACTGTTTTGTACGATAGTGATTCAGTAGTTGATATATCACATATCCAACAGCGACTGTCACAACACAACAGCTCATTCGCGATAATGCAACGTGAAGAAAGAGCTGAGGTAAATTTCGTAAAAAGAACTTTCCCTGAAATCATAATAAAAACCTTATATCTTCTTTCAGACCATATATCGAGCAGAAAACAAACTTTTGTTTTGGTTACTGATACTATTAGCCATTTTAATAGCATTGACAATTTTGATACTTCTGTTCTGTTGTATTTGTTCATGGTGCCCGTTGTATCGAGCAACAAGGTGAGTGTCTTACATACTTACACATTATTATCACTAAGCAAATCTACTTTAATACTCTCATGGATGCATTTAACAAACTGTAATGATATACATATATATTCATTTATATTAATACCTTCATGACATGTTTGTTGAATGCACTGTTACTACAGTTTAAGTTAAGAGTTAAACAAAGTTTAGTGATTACATCTACTCATATAAAAACTTTTATTGTATACATTTTAAACTTTTTAAACTAATTTTCCTGTTTTCAATTTCACTCTAACAAATCTTGTGCCTATGTATAGAATATAAGCTTCTAATATCGAATTAGACGAACTAGTCTGTATTGTATTTGACACAGATCATTCTATGCCAGTTAAAAGCATATAATAACAGTTAACATATAATTGTAGGAGATATTGATTTGATAAAATATTTACTTCTTTAATATTTTGATGTATTGTTGGTTTAGATATAGACTGTAAGCTTAATAGTGTATACTAGTGCGATTCTTTAACTCAGTTTTGGTCCAAACAATAAGTAGATAGTTCCTTGATGAAATACAACCTTATATTCTCGAGAATGGAGAATGTTACTGCCATAGACGGTTTTCTACATCAATAATTTAACAGTCTACGGAATCCTTTAATAGAAACTTCATATGTTCTATAAGGGAAAACTACAATGTTTTCCTTCCGAAGCTTATATAAATTTTGAATTAATTTCATATGCGCAATACTCTCATTGCTGTTCTTATGGAAACAATTGTTGATTGACTTGTTGACAGACTTAAGACACTTAGAAATGGATAGAATGATCTGTTAAACAGAAACTTTATGGATATTAAATTTTTGTTAATTTTTGGAAATCATACAAGAGGAATTTCATAATAAGTAAAAATATACATAAAAGCAAGGATTAGCTTATAACTTCCCATCCACACAAATATAAATAGACTTCGTTTGGAATTAAACCTTTTTATATACAATTTCCTCTTTTCTTATAGCAAAAGAGTTATTAATGTCTGTAATACTGAAGACGATGTTCATCTAGTTCATAGAGAAAAGGCAAACGGAAAACAAACAAAATCTGTTCAGGTAGACTTTGGATGTTAATAATTATTAGAGATGGAAAATGAAGAATATGTTTAATGAAGAATATCTAAGAAAATGTTCTTCTTCTTTTGGTTGTTTTTTTTTAAATGTAGAATTTGAAAATATTCCATTTTATTTGTTTTCTTTTCTTTATTTTGTTATGAATTTTGCTTAATCAGTAGAACACTTTACCTTGTAACAGTAGAACGCTAGTAGAGCTCACTAAGCCCAAAACGATATTCGAGTTGTATTGGATGGAAACCAATAAATGAAACCAAAATGTGAATTTGGTGTTTGTCATGGTTTTATGGTACCTTGCACTTGTATTTGCACTTGCACTTATTTCATTTGCCTTCCCTTTGTTTGAATTCTGGTCTCATTATTTCACGAATAGTCTTATAATGCATGAAACTTAATTAAAGGTCACTAATGAATTAACATATATCAGCTGATTGAATAATAACAAAATTTTTATTTATTTAGGTCGCGGAATGGATGGGCAGAAGGGAAGCATGGTCGGCGGACAAGTCGGCCGACTCCAGAACCAAGCCGACCAGGTGGGAATTCAGTCGACGTGTCGACTATAACGAAAAATTAGGCCATGACAATCAAATTGATAATGATGAGGACGACGGAAGAGAGGGTAGGCGAGTAAGATCTGCTGAAGAACGCAAAGTTAGAGTAAAGTGAGTAAAGGGAAAATTATATTGACTTCCGATTTTTAAAATGAATTTTCTTTTAGAAATATGAAAGACGTAAACACCGCCAAAGATGTTCATTTTCACAATTCTCGAACAAATTTGATCAACGATCGTGAGGTATATCTTGAAGATGTAGACGACCATACTGAAAGGATCTACCGAAATGTCTCGAAATCAAAGAACAGTGATCGTCATATGGACTTGGATTCAATGCGACGTCACGAAATTGATCGTGGCAGTGAGTTGGACTACACCAGGGATAGTCTCAAACGCCGAAGTGATGGAAACAGGGAACTCTTTATTAAGGATGGAAATGCTGAAATTTTGCAGCTCATGACGCGTGGGAAAACGGACGAAGAGAATATTTATGCAAACATACCATCTAAATCAACAGCAATGCCCCAACCCCAACTTATTATGGTTGACAATTCTGGAAAGGAAATTCTTATGAGAAGATTCATCGAAGAACAACCTGATGGGAAGCAAATAATAAGGGAACACTATCAGATTGTGCCCGGGACGACGTATATTCAAGCAATGCCGAATGAAGTACAAAATATCCATAATGTCCCAGAAGTTTTCGTAAGCAAATCTCGTGCTGGAAGTGTGGTATATTCTCAGGCGGAACCGGAGGTTAAAGTCATCCATACCCAAGGTGTTCAAGCTGAGAATCGAGTGGAGACCGAGACACAAATGCAACAGGCTACATCAAACCCGTCCTTGATCCAGCATGAACTAGAGACATCCTTAAAACAGCAAAATGCTTTGCTTCGACAAATTCTGCTTGAAAAGGAGAAACTAGAAGAGCGCTACGGGCAGCAAGAGATTGCTCTAGAAACTCAGAGTCTTCCATGTCAATCAACAGCAATCGCTACTCAGACAGATTGCGATGCTGAAACACAAACAGATAACATTCAAATCTCCTCGAAGAGTCGTCGTAGAGCTCGAAGTGAAAACGATGACTCGATGTCAGAGGATGACTATGAATACGTTAGATACAGCCCGCCGGATAGTCCCGATGGTGTTTATTGGGTAAAGAGACGGAAACAGAAGAAGAAGACCAAATATCGTTATGGAGAGCGACCTGCTGGAAGAAAGCGTGTTGTCATGGTTGAGGATATAAAGCGAAAGATCCGAACACCAATCAAGGAAGAAACTGAAGATGCTATGGAGTATGTACGGAGAAGTCCACCTCGAAAGTATGAATCGAAAAGCAGTATGCTTAAGAGGTTCAAGGAAGAAGGTTTCGGTCGCAAACCAAAACTCACCAAATCCCCTTCACTGGACAAAGAATTGCTGATGGAAATCTCTGATTCTCTGGATGAGCAAGCTAGTCCAGAGTTGAGGGAGAAAAAAAAACATCGAATTCGGGTAAAGGAGATAGAATATTATGAAGACAGTGAGGAAGATTCAGATGGTGAAGAAGTTGTGGTACGTCAGAACACCTATTCATCTGACGGACTTGAAGTCCTTCACAGCCACGGAGCAAGATCAGATAATAAAGCAAAGTCTTCCTCGAGACGGGATTCTTCCCTTGAAAGAGGTGAAAGTTTTCGCAGCCAAAAAAAAGCTACAAAAGATATGGGGACTTCACCACCTCCGAAAACTCGGTTATCACGCAAAGATAGTACCTTGGAAAAGAAGGACAGACTGCGTAGACAAACCGCTTCCGAACCACCAAGTCGTTCTACCAAAGGGCCAGCACCGAAACCACCGTCTAAAGAAGATCGTAAGCAAAAGCAACGAGTTGAAGAAAAAACTTACAGCGAGGCAGATCTAACCGAACGAGTTGATGAGGACTATAACAGACCTACAAGAAATGTTCCAAAGTATATGGAATGGTACCACGATATGAAAAAAGGCACCGAAACTGAACGGAGTAGACCTGAAGAGCAAAAATCAGATCGCTCCAAAGTTGTGAGAGGTGGAACCAAGAAGATTGTAGGTGCTAGTGAAAAACGAATCAAGTCTCGTGTTGCTCGGCCCGACGAAAGAGGTGATGATGGAAAATACAAACCTGAGCCAATGCCTCGCAAATCACCACCAAAGGGTGCTAGACTTCTCAGAGAAGACATAATAGTGAATAAAAATTTGAAACCACGCATCGAAACCGAATCAAACCATCCACTTCTGCAATACTCCGAACATCGTTTCGAACATGAATACAACCCAGCACCAGAGATCCCAGTGCCGCCAACCAAACTGCCGCACTACATGTACCCCGAAACACCTCCATTTGTAAATCGTGACTCAAAGAAGTCCACCAGAGCTCCTCAGCCAAAACCATCACCTATAAAAGAACATGAGGTCAAAGAGTCCAAACCACGCACCACAACAGTCTACATTGAAGATCCCCATAAGAACGTATCCAACACAGCCCATTCGAAACAACTGAACGTCTCCACATTAGAAGATGACCATGATTCTGGAATCGCCATGAACTCCCTGCTCAACAGCATGGGACGTCGCAATCCTATTACTGAAAAGAAAAGCGTCTTTACAATCGCCTACGATGATGTCCGTGTCCGACAAATTCAATCTGAAAGTGAATCTCCGCAATTCTCATAGAAACTAATAAACTAAATTAAGAAAAGCTTTAATTAAGCGAGAATAATCAAATGAGATACGTTTCATGAAGGATACCCACTTTATTGTAATATCCTTCAAATTAGGTTATCAGATTATTCTCCCTTATGTAAAATCAAAAGATGGATCAGAAGTTATACGACTACAAACAAAATCAAACCTTTTTTGATTCATACATACATTGAGTGAACCTACAAATACAAACGTATATTCTTGTGATACAAAACGAAAGTGCTTAAAGCTCTTTTTTATTGTAAGATTTGTTAATTTTCTCATATTTCGGTGCAAAACTTTAATTATTCAATACAGTAAGACGGAAGTATAGTTGTAAGACGAAAACTTTGTAAATATTAGTTACACATTATAGTATGAATATCTTCTTAGTTTGTTAACTGTACAATAATTCAATTTAAGCTTAAATTCATAATTAAATAATTTTAATTTTTTTGAAATTTGTTATTTAAAATTACAAATAAAGCGAACACATTCAGAGGAGATAAACTGATTCTTGTATATATGTATCACTCAAATTAAATTAAATTTATTAAATTGAGAATTGCGAAATTCACTTTCATTTTGAAAAAAATTTAATTTTGTTCCTTGATAAGTAAATTGTCTATTTGTGAAAGCGACATGCGCTCTAATTAAGAAAATTTTCTTAAGTTGTTGATTTTGTAAATTTTCATAATTGTACATATAGTTATGTGGCATAAGTGATTTTTAAAATAATTAATCAATTTTGTATATAAACTGCCATAATTGTAATTTTTCCAATTCCATTTTCTTCGATCGGTTATTATCAAAGCTAATAATAATGATTGATAATTTCTATAGAACAGCAAGATGAAAATAATACTCCGTCCTTTGATATTGTAATTTTTGATATAATTAGTACATTAATTTTGTAATTTAATTAATTCCAATAGAAAGTTAATTAAGTAAATAAATTTCTTTGATAATTATAAATTATATTATTTGACGCACTTTTTAAAAAATCATTAACAAAAACGGATGTACAAAGTTAAGTTGTTTTGTTCTTCAATTCACAATAATTTAGCTTAAGCATAAAACACTTGATTAAGACATTATTACTGTTAACCTTTTTTAATTAATAATAATTATTAAACTAAACAAATTAAATAAAATAAAATTAGATTAAATTTAAAGAATTGTAAATATGAATTATGTATTAAACATTTTTATAGTAATTTTGTATATCTATTATATAAAAAGAGGGATAGTTATTTTATAAGGTTACACGTTCATGTAATGGCGGTTTCGAGTAAATACCATTATTATGTATGTGACTTATCGCATAAAAATGTAAAATGCAATTTGTTGTTCTATTTTGCAATAACAAAATTGTAAAATTTTTGAATAAAAAAATTTATAAAATATTTTCCAAATTTGTTCTATTTCATTGAAGTGATATTGCAGTTTTCATCCCTTGTTATAATATTTGACATATGAGCGTGAATAATCTTGAAAATTTTCAGTAAAATGAGGACCATGCTGGAAGTGGTTTCGAGTCAACGTTGGTCTTGTTATAAACTTATAACAATATTATATATTGTCAGGGTAAGAGAAAAACTAAAACACTATCAGAATATCCCCAAGAACATTCGTTTATATATCGATTAGTGAATTTGTTTGAATGAGAATGTAAGGATTGAAAAAAATGTTTTGTAACTTGTTGAATTAACAGATCAAAATGGAGCGTCCAAGCCGTTTGAGCTTGCACTAAGTACTAGAGAAATACTCAAAACGAATCGCAACTTTTTGAGTGCGGGAAACTTTGCTATTACTCAACAACTAAAAGCGCATTTTGAGAATCAAAGCCAAGAGATAGAGGTGAACTGTGACAAAAACAGCTTAAAGTTATTGACAAAAGTATTAACAATGAATTGCTCACAGGAAAGCTGTTGCATGTAAAATTATCATAGTACCAGAAAACTGACTCAAACTTTGCAAAGCTCACATTGAAGCTGTGTTCCAACAAAAATAAATCTTTGAGACAACATATTCTGAGAAGTTTTGTTAGAGCTTCAAAGGCACAAAATACATAACTTGCAAAAGCATTTTCTCGTGATATTTTGGAAAGTTTCATTGATAAAAGTTTTGTTATTTTAAGTTATTACACTTGGATTTCAATACAATAGCTTATGCCGGTGTACTATTTAACACAAAGTGCTATTGAATATTTGAACTTTCATTACAGCATCACGTATCACATTGATGTAATAAGCTTACATGAAACGAGCTTGTCATACTACTAAAAAAATGAGTTAAAAATATTTCTCAGTCGAAAAATTTTAAAATAAGCTTTACCTCTAGAGAACCTTGCGGATAATGTGCGATAGGCGATAGTCTAAAGATACTCGTTTCTGAAAGAGCTTAGTGAGCAGCTATAGCTATTGGCTGATTGAGAAATGCTTTAAACTTTCAAACTCACACTGTTGTATCGGTGTAGAGGTTTTATTTAAAGTTCATTCTTACACGCGGTTAATATGAACTTTCGTTACACTAGACTTTAGGTTTTGAAGAGAAAATTTCCCAAAAAAAAGCCAAAAAACAATCGAGTATAGTAAGAAAAAACTTTCAAAGCACATTTGTTGAGTGGGATTAAGCAGTTTCCAACGATTTTTGAGTATATTTTCCAAATATGAAGTTCTGCTCGCCGTTTATCTAAGCTTTCGATTTTTATTAAACACCAAAAACTAAGATTTTGTTTTATATTCACAACCACAAAGGTGTGCTGTTGTAAAAAACATCAATTTTCGAATGACTCAAGATTTTCAAAGCATCACAAACTGTTCAGTTTCAATGTGATTCTCATTTTCTTAAAAAGCAACAGCAACTTAATATCACTTAATAGTTTGGTTTTAAATTACAAATAATTTCCAATAATTCAAAGAGGAAGCCATTCAAATTCAAATTCACCACATCGTTATGCCATGCTTCTTCATAGAACCTCTACTCCATCCACACCAAAACAATGTTTTCTGTAGAAAGAAAGAAGCATGTGCACTTCCAGTTCGAGTGGAAGTTAAAATATTAAGACTGCTCAATTGAACCAGGGCCCCATAATCCGTAGAAGCCACGACGAAAATTCCATAGAGTTGCTACTTCGATTCCAATGAAAAATTGTGTTGTTTATAAACAAGTACAAAAATGTAGAGAAATGAGTAGAGAAACCAGCTAATACTTTGAATATGAATTTTATAGAATGAAGATTCACCACGTTGTCGGTGACAACAAACGCAATCTTACTCACTCGTATCAATTTAAACCGTGATAAGATTTCGGTTTCATTTTGGCACATGCGAAAATGATCTTCAATCAGTTCACATACACCAGGGGAGCATAATTATATAGTCGTCTGACTTGTAGACTTCAATTTAACTTAATTTCATATTCCATTGAGTGTACTCAAGTCTGAGACTCAAGGAACAACAAAAAATAAATGGGAAAAAATTAAAAAGCTTTGCATTGACCTTGTCGACCAACAACACCAAACAGACAACGTGTGAACGCAGTCAGACATGTGTCGGATTTCCAGCAAACGCGTATTGAGCACACGTCAGCTACATGCAAGACACCCAGCAAACACGAGCAACTAGTCAATAGTATCGTACTAGGTACACCTGTACAAAGTGTGTCTCATCGAACGAACGAAACGACTAACTGTTGTATTAACATAACCCATTGCTGAGAAGTGGTCTCTGTCCGGTGCTAGCACATGTTGAAGGAGTACGTCAACGTGTTGCTTGTTGGGTTGATTCCATTGGCATACGCGTCCACAGAAAATGAACATGTGGAATTCGGAATAGGCCCACATGAAGTGTAGCACTACTTCGATGTAGAGAAATGACTACTCCACAGAGCGCCATTCGACTCGCGGTTGGAGCTCCCCATTTACCTATACAAACGCTTCAAGTCACTAACACCTTTGCAACACTATAATGCCTCATGATACACTTCCACTTCGCGGGTTTTTCCCAGTTTACTTTATATTTGTAGAAAGTGCTTGGCGGCAGTTATATTTAGAAGTGGAAAGTAGAGACGGCTTCCAGTCGGTTCTGTTGGCCGAGTGTATAGAAAGATGGAGCTCTATTTGATGGGCAACTTGTTTCTTGAAAGACAGACAGCGTTGAATGGATGTCGATGTAAGCTTTCCCACAGATTGTTGGTTTCAATCTTTAGCCACAATTTATTGAATTTAATTTGAAATGGAGCTCATCGCAACGAATTGAATGGTTTAAACGACAACAATTTTTCTACAGAAAACGTAGAAATATATGTGAAATGCGCATCTTCATTTATGTGTGCCTGGGATAGAAGTCGATGTTGTTGAAAGAAAATTTAGTATGTTTCCTTTCATTCTACACGGAAACATGAATCCGTTGCTTAAACTCGTACAGAATCGTGTAGAACTGTAGACAATATACATTTGAAAGTAATTCAATTTGACGATTCTGTTGAATTGCTTAAGGTGGATTGTATAGCTCAATGTGGGATTCAATTCAATTCAATGCACAATGACTCCTGGGATGAACTCATTGTGGGTTCTGTGTAACTTACCCTACTCTTATATGAATGGCTGAGGAGGTTTTGCGCTTGTGCAACTTTCACAGGGCCAAACAACGTCAGCTTCTCAATATTTTAATAGGAACCCAGAAACTACCAAAAATTGTTGTTTGTTGATTGTGCTGCGGTTGATGTATCGCGCCAAAACCAACTAATGAAATCACCATTGTATTTTCCGTAAAATCGTGAATGTTGATACAACTTGTTGGCGATAGCATGAACATTTTTATACCGCCAATTCATTTAATTCGTTATTCTTTATAGTAGAAATGCTATAATATATTCAATAAGTCTACAATTTCTATGTTATTATCTTATAATGGACATCAGATTAACAAAAATTAGATTTATTGACAGAGGTTTGCTTCATTTACAGTCTTATCTTTTATGAACTTTGCAGTTATGTACACTATAAAGTTGATACACTCGAAACCAATAAATCGTTTCAATATGTTCCTTATTGACTTCAATAGCATCTTTGGAAATATCAGATGATTCCAAGAATACTTAGAAGATTTATGATGAATTTATTTTTAAAAATTTATTTGTAGAAATTCGTTGGAGAGAAAAGTATGTGTGATTGTGACACCACAAACGACAAATTTTATTTTTAAATCAATTTGGCGCTTAAAAATCTTGTTAAATCCAATTCACCTGCATAGGATTATGCTGGCCGAGTATGGAGACTTTTGTAACTTCCCCACATTTATTTAAGAAAACTGCTTTTTTCTTACCGGAAGTGTCATCTGTAACAATGAAACGATTGCGATTGGTTGGTTGCATCCAACAGAAATGGAACCAGAAGCTGTTAAAAGCTAAACCTCAGAAGTGGGTGTTTAAACAGATATGATATCCACTTGATTGTTGTGTGGTCAATGTCTGTGATTAAATTGTCCATGCTGTGTCTGTTTGTACCCTAATGCGAAAGGATGTAGTAGTGTGGACTGATTGGTTGATGCTATTTAACTTTGTTACATGAGCTGCAAAAGTTCTACCATTCCAAAGAGACTTCTCAGTAGCGTTACATGATGTGGTCGGAGAAAGAACACCAATGAGCTGATTCTGTATGGACGAACAAGTGTTTCTTAATCGTGCACGAGTTCTTCTGTGCCAGTGAACAAACACAAAGCTGGCCGGGACACCAGGATTCCATAAACAAGTGTAGTTCAAACTTCTACCTGTGCATCTAGTGTTAACCGCCCCACTATAGAATATAGCCACAGCCACAAAGTAACGAATGCCCACGTATTCGCTGTCGCCCGTTTTTGTTTTTCATTCGACAATTCGAGTTTGTTGGAATCGAAATCGTTGTCGAATCACAACGACTACTCACCCAATTGAATGAGAATAATACACGAGTGCTGAGGAAGTATTCTATAGCTAGTGGTTATTAATAAAACTGAATTTATTACGATGTAATTTCCAATCGCCAATAAAATCGATTCCATAGGAAAATCATTCGGAAAGCCATCGACTCGTTCGACTTTTACCAGGCCGACATAATGTTAAGGCTGCAGGCCCAATATCGGTTCTATCCAATACCAACCACATCAACTATCTACACCGGATACAATGCCTCCACCGGTGTACAATTCTCTTATCAATACCTATTGATAATGAAAAGATGATTGCGTAACTAACAAACACTTGGTGCTTTGTCTCTATACCTTCAATAGTCTATCGATTTTGCTGCATGGAAGGTGGTAGTTGTAGCTTCCCTTTGATGCTCATTGGATGTTTCGCATCACAACTGGTTATTTTGTAGCGTATACCTGTCCTCCAATAGACACTGGTTTTGTTCGGAACACAGGTGTGTCAAGGTAATAACAAAATTCGTACGAATACCTGGAATACAAACGGAACCGGTAGGTAAATTTCACTTTCAATGGAGCGCATGACACCAAAAAGTTACCCTTCACTTACAGACTGACTGCACTGGAGCCAATCCGATGTAAATTTGGGATCTCCAATTGCGTTCATTCAACTTTAAAGGACCATTTTATGCCTCCAACTCTGCGAATTCCCTTGCACAAATGAAAACAATTTCACATGCCACTTCGAAGGAAAGCAGCCATTTTTTGGGGTTTTATTGACGCTTAACATCGCCCCAAAAATTGATACAATTTCCTTGTCAGTCGTGGAAAACGGGTAACGCGGCCAAACTCAAGTTACAAACACCAAGTGCTCAGGAACAAATTTTTCCATGGAAAATGTACCACTTCCAATTCAATTTCCTGTTTGGCGGGAAAAATGCATTCCTATATCAAGTGTTTTTCGTGTATCACATCAGGGAATGGTATTTTTTCCTTGTATCTTCAAAATTCTGTGATTTGAAAATAACAAGGTATGAAAAATTAACACAAAACAGACAGAGCGACCAACATCTAGTTCCATTCAATTCAACAATGTTCAACTCGACAGCATTCATTAAAAATTGAACGAAATTCCAATTATGTTCCGGATTTCATAAGATGCTTCCACCTTTTCACGTCAAGACTGTCAACAATGTCTTATAATAAAACTTTTCTGATGTAGGTGTTTGAAACATTTGTGTTATCTCCATGTTGATATTGATACTATTTCATTCGTACGCATGTCGGTTTCAATATTACCAACTCTCTTCAAGCAACAACCACACAAATAACTAAGTTAAACTTCGCTGTATGAGTGGACTGTGTCAAATGAAAGTTGAATTCGTGGAATTCCCTGAATCGACCTACACACCTACATGATAACCTGGTAGAGGAGATAGTATGGACGTGTTTTAAGAGATTCCGTGAGTTCCACGAATATCTGAAATTCCTCTTTGCATACGTGTCGGCTGTTGTTGAATGGAATCAATAGGAATTTCGAGTCTTTCCAATTCGATATGTTGTATTTATGAAATCCTGAAAGTATGCTATTTTACTTTCTTCGAAAATTCCAATAAGAAACGTGAAAATCTTCATGGAAATTGAAATCGAAACGGAAATTCAACTTCCTGTGAAATAGATTTTTCCGGAAAAGCAAGTTTCCCAAATTACATGGATTCTCAGTGAATTTCTGAGGAATTTTATGCTACCATAAAATGTACCTCCATTCGTTGTGTGTTTGGCGCCAAAACGGGGTTTTATCGCTTCACTGTGAACACAAAGAGACGTGACTGGGGAGAGTAACTTGTCGGAACCGTTCCTACATTTTATTGCGGTTCTGCGTCCCTAGTACTTTATATATATTATTGTTAACATTAGTAACAAATTGCAGTGGCCCACACTTTGAGGGGCCGATCAAATGCAGATGCACTTGAGAAGCAGCTCTTCGCATACGTTTCCATCCTCAGTTGCTCATATAAAACCGATTTTTATAATACTAGTTGATATATGGGGATTATATGAACGTATTTCCATATTCACCATATCAACTGGTTTCTTTCGTTTGTATTTTTCGTTTCTTGCCTTATTGTATTTTTGTTGCTATTCATTTAATCGTCTTATTAACTAAGTTATCTGCAATGGAACAGTCTCTGCAAGTTGTAGAGAACAGTCAAGTCGAACCTGAAGCTTCTGTTGTCGTTTGTAGATTTTTGTTTACATTTGCTGATTTCTACTTCGATCTACTTGATGATAAAACGACAAACGATAAGTGTATGTTATATACTAACTCCCTATTAAGTATGTATCACTTTTTCATACCGTATATTACAATCGAATCAAAATGGCGATAACATATGAGAAAACACTCTTGTTTTGAAGCTTCAAGTTTTATTTGCTTTTCTTATCAATATCTTGTGAATTCAGTTTCTGGTGTAAGAGATAAGAGATTTATATCAACAGCATTCTGACAGAAATTTGCTACAAAATGTGAGCTTGTTGAAAGCTTGTTGATAGCAGACCATGATTGAACTGAAGTGCTAATCAAATTTTATAATAACAGCCTCATAAGCCTCATTAATATTATACAGTAGTGGAATTAATTCTGGACCCTTTTGTAAAACGTTGTGTTTTTTAAAGTTAAAATGATACTCCATTGTAATTTGTACTATATCAATACTTTGACTATTTTTATTTTAAACTATAATTGTTTTTCTCATTATTACAACATAAATGACTGGTAATATGTTTTATGTTTTTCCTTTGAAAAAATTGAAAACTGTGCGTGTCTCAAAGAAGCATATTTCGTTTGAAATTTGTGAGGAACGGCAACAGCGAAAAGTCCCGTTATCCCAACAAGACAGTCTGGGAATGGTTTCTTATTTTTATTCACTTTTTACTAACTTTGATATAGTTACTAATTTTTAGTTTTCCGGCATTTTATGTGTTTGAATCTTAAACTGCCTGGTTGAATTACGTTAGGTTAAAATAATACTGTTAAGATCATATGAAATAAATAAATGAAGAATTTATAAATTTTTTTTAAAAGTGTCCAGAAATAATCCCACTAGTGTACATTAACCTGCTTTTTTCATAAGTTAGGGTTTATATTTGAATCCACTATGATATCCTTGTTTTAGAAATTGCACTCTAGTCCAGAGGTGGATTGCGCTTGAATAAGTTGTGGCGGTTCATCATTTTTGTGGAACTAAATTTAATAGACTGTTAGGTAGTTTTACTGGTTAACTCAAATCATATCAACTAGAAAAAATGTTCTTCAGAAAAATGAGCAGATAACTCAAAATTGATTGACTTGTTATTGACTTCTTGAATCGGAGCTATGTCTCATAAATAATATTCCTGGTCTGAATGCAAAAATTTTGATTTATGTTTATATTCTATCACTCATAAACTGAAATGCTTTTTCAAACTACCCACATTCAAATTAATCACCGCCTTCAGGTATGAGTATGCCTTGGAGAACGTTCTTTGCGTGCCAGATCTCATGAGAATATCTTTCAATAAAAGATGGATTCATGTCTTTATTTTTACACCTGAACCAAAAATAATCAGAGGTCAGCGTCACAAAAATATTTTCTTCAATATTTCGTTTTAATTTTATCAAAATACACCACCAACTAACCCCCGATTGGATCCACATTCTCCCCATCGTTGGATAAAATGAATTTTGTGGAGAACTTCATAATAGTGGAATCACTATCCAATACCACAGTTTTCTTCAATTACTAATAGCAACATGGTATACGTACAATAGTTCATGTAAACGCTATTATCGCCTTATATAGAATAGAAAGTCGCATTAGGCTTCGTTCTTTGTCTCGGCAGGCGTTCTCGGATCAAATACAGAACAGATTTCAAAAATGCATTGGAACGGGGCCCTCAGAATAGAAGACCACTCATATGAAGCTCTCTGTGAAATGTATTAGAAAAGTTCTTAGATTTATTAGTAAGTGTAGAAGCTTGAAGCTGCAATTACTTCGATAATAATGATTTTCTTCAAACTCGAGAGCTTAATATTTGTTCAGCTCTGCCCTAAATCTTGCTTTAGATATAGCAATAAAGAGCCCAAACTGCAACTATCTCATGCTATCTGATGCCAAAAGTGTCCTGCTATCCCTGAAAAATAGGAATAAGGATATCTCAACGAATCCTTATATCTATAAAATATACAAAAAACTTTATGAATTTTCGTCAAAATCGCATAATAACAGCTCTATCAAGTTTCTTTGGATACCAGGACACAACAACATTATAGGGAATGAAAGAGCTGACAAGTTAGCCAAAATAGCATCAAATAGAGCTGCCCTCAAACACCTAAAAGTACCTTTCACTGATCTAGTCGAACAGGAGCGGCAAACCTGTTTGGAAAACACTAGAAGAAAAATTGTAAACCAAGGATCAGTGAAAGGAAAACATTATTTTCAAAACTTCCACAATACGCGCAGTAAACCATGGTTCAACAAAATAAACTTACCAAGAGAAGCTATTGTTATTTTTAACAGATGCCGTTCTGGACATTGTAACACCAAGTCGTCCCTCTTTAAAGTTGGCCTAAGCCCCAGCGCGCAATGCGAATGTGGACACGAATGCCAGGACTTAAACCATCTACTATGGCAGTGTCCATTGTATGAAACTCAAAGGATCACACTGGTTCAAAACCTTCTTAAAAACGGCTTTTTCCTACCACTCGATAGCTCTGCCATACTCTCCCAAACTAGAGGAACGGTATGCAATATAGTGTTTAAATTTGCAAGAGACTGTGACATTCGATTGTAAATAAGGATTAGGATTAAGTAATGAATAAGTATTGTATAAGGAATATAACAAGGTGTAAATTAAAGTAGGATAAAAGTATTGTATAAGGAATATAACAAGGTGTAAATTAAAGTAGGATAAAAGTTTGTATGCAAATAATCTTATGTAAGATTAAAATGCTTAATAAAAAAAAAAAAAAAAAAAAAAAAAAATTTGTTCAGCTCATTTTGTTGATCTGAATCATCTCGTGAATAATTTGTGTTGGTGTTTGCGATATAAATAAGATTTAATCGTGAGTGTATAGCTGTGGAAAACATCTTAAATACGCTATTTTCATGTTTAACGAAAGAAAATCCATTTTCAAATCTATATAAAAACTATAGCCAGTACCAGAATCAGGTATTTTGTATCCATCCTCCTCCGATCCTTAGTCAAGCGGAAACCTTTCCTTAAGTTACTGGCTAGTGTTTCGAACGGGACTTAACCCAGAATTTAGTGAACAAATATAAATTAATTTTATTAATTAATTACACTCTTTTGTGAAATTTTAAACAATCATAAGAAATATGCCTGGTCCTGGACGTCCATTGTGGCAGGTTAGTGACTAATTCACAATTAAAATTTTTTAATTTTCATGTTTTCTTAAAATAATTCTTTACGAAAATATTTTTGTGTTTATTTACTTTTGGTGGTAGTGAAAGTTTTTAAAAAAACTATAAAATTAATTAAGAACATGAATAAATCATTATTCAACTTGCGAAAGAAAGTGTTTTCACCATTTTTCTCAGCTTCAGGATTTGTTTGAAGTAAAGTTTATTAAAAAAATTATTTTGTTAAAAGTCGAAAAGTGCTTTACATAATTTTTTATTTAGATATTTAGCACGTTATTTATTTTTACAACAAACAACCTGGATAAGTCGCAAAATTTTGTGTATGGAAAGCTTGGCCTCATTTTATTTTTAGATGTAATAATTTTGAAAGAAAAATTTGTCGAGATAATCCACGCAAATTTTTTGACTATTACTCACCCTTATCAACAAACGTTTTTCGACGTTCATATTGAGCTAACAAAGTTTGGAAAAGTTTCAGTACAACGTAACGCCTTTTAATAGGAGTTGTAGTTGTTTTAAGTCGAGTTATATAGCTTCGCTTCTCAGGACATATTAATAGAATTGAATTTATGGAGTATGGCTATTGAGTTATAGTACAACTATAATAGGTTGTCAGCATTTTGTTGATACGATATCCTTTTAATTGGAAATGTTCAGACATTATGGGTATATTGATTCAAACTGGCGCTGTTCCCTCATGTTCTCAAATCGATTTATTTAAAGCAGTTTATTGCTACCTGAAATCAACTATATAAGTACGTCATTTTCATGTGTTTCATGTTAAATGGTTTGTCAAAACAATTCGTTTTCTCTAAGCTGTTACAAATCCCGAAATAATCTTTGAGCAATGTAACTGTTATCATATTGTAACTAATCAGTTATCATTTGTAACATCAAAACAATGCCAGTCAGTTGTTAATCTTCTGACTAATGGAAACGTGCTTCAACTTATGTTATTGAATTCTTATCACTTGAAGTGGGAAAAATTCAAAATCGAGGTAATTGACATTTACTGAAGCAGATATTATTGTTGATGTCTGAAGTGTTACATCATGTGGTGACATTGAAATTACATACGTTACATTACACAAAAAATGAAAATAGTCAAAAATCTGAAATTACTTTTGTGATGAGCAGATGAATCTTGAAATATATCATCTAAGACAAATCTCGTGTTGCCGACATGACTACCATCTCAAGGATTGTCATTTGCTAAAAATACGTGAAAAAATTATTTATGCATACAAAAGGCGTCATTTGTTATTCCAAAAGCTAGAAGAACATGACGAGCCCCGACAAGTTTGATGGAATAAATAAGTTCAACTCACAAAAGGGTAATTTCAAGTCCACCCACAAGATTTTTTGATTGAAGTTTATGGAATTTGAAAAATCCTTAAATTTACTGTCACATTTTGGGGATAATTTCCATAAATCATTATGTCCACTTTGGCATCTCAATGAAACAAGCCTGGTTTTGAAAGTTAATTTTTCACCCGAAAATCATTAAAGTCTCGAAAAAGCATTTTCTTGAAGAAAAATTGAATTCCAAAAGAAATTGTGGTTTTCATCCACAAATAGATTTTCAATTTTTTGGAGTAATCTTGAAAGATATATTCCAAACATTCACGTGCTCAACTCATTGCAATGATTTCATAAAAACTAAATAACAACAAAAAGGAAAAAATCATTTCTAATTTTAGCAAATGAATTATTCATCGTTCGCATTCCGTTCCAAATTCACGATACACTTTAAAATTGTTTTTAATGAAAAATTTAATTAATCGCATTAATTTTTGTACTTAATTAAACAAATTGCATGCATAAAATTTTGTGTTAATCAGTTGTTAAAATCACATAATATTCTCGTTCATGTGATGAATTTATTTCAATTTGTTTGACAGTAACTATTAAATTCATTTTTGCGTAAGTTGGTATTAAGAAAGGATTAAACTTTAATAAAACTACGAACGAATGGTCGCCACTATGTCTGATTCTTCTTGGTTTCGTCAAAATATATTTTATTACATAATGTGTATGTACAGAATATGAACACTGATTAAATATGATTTATTGAAGCTAGAGTAAATAAATAAACTATATTTACAAATAAGTTAATGGTAAACCTCACTAGGTTTTGGAATGTCTGTAACAATGAAGTCAGCTGGAAGGAAGTGGAAGATTTTCTGCAGAATTCCCAATAGAATGTCTTCAATAGTCTTAGCAATGATCGGTTTTAATGCATCAGAAACAGGTCTCCAGTTAGCGTTCAGATAATGGTTCGTACTGTCCTCTGTAAGAAACGCAATTGCATGCAATTTCAGTCTAATGCTGCAAGTGCATTTTGCAACTTACCCAGAGACTTGATGCCTTCGAATAAATTGTCAAGTCGCAGACTTAATCCAGTTATGTCGTAATTGATTTTAGTATTGGTAACGTTGTAAAATACATGACCTCCTTTTTCGTACAACCTGGTCTTAGTGTACATGACGACATTCATGTTAACTAATAGCGCAAATGACGGGAGAGCAATTATTCACTTATTAGTAGAGTACTACATCGTTGGAGTTAAGATTCATACCTGGTTCGATCCATAATTTTCCATGACCAGTTAAAGGTAAAATCAATATTCTGCCTTGCAGGTCATAAGTTCCTTCGATACGCATTTTGGGAAGTATGAATCTCGTCACCCAGCTGAAATCTTTCCTACTGACTCTATAGAATACCAAGTATGGAATTAAGTTAATGATTTATTAGTAATATTTAAATGAAATCACTCACTTGCTCTCCATGACTTTGGCTCGACCAAAACCAGTGACAACGACATTTACTAGTGATGAATTTATGCTGACCGGTCCTGTTCCCTGGAATATCCGGATTTTGTTTATTTTCATTGGGTCGATGTCTGGCAAATCTAATCCATCGATACCTGGATCATGGTTTAGTTGAAATTGAAAGCTTTTGAATAATGTATTAGAATTGACTACCTGTCACTAGTTTATCAAATAACTGCTGGACAGTTTTGGTGGAACATTTGACGAACTCGGGATCAGCCAGCTGACATTCTTGGAGATAATCAGCTGAAACGGAAATTAAAAATTACATTTTCTGTAAAATTTTGATAAAGCTACAATGGATGATTCAATCTGAACTTGAACCAAAATGAATATGATAACGAGTGACATTGTTTCCAGCGCATTCGTCATGAGATAACCGCTGTCACGTAACATGCTGTTTGAATTATGACAAAGTCTTCCAAAAATATGTCAGTGAGTTCATTGAAAACGCCACACCTCTAAAAGAAAGCGTGTAGCCTTAAACATGAAAATTTGAACTTTAAACAATTGGATTGTAATTTCACTTTTCATGCAGCAATTGCAATTTTCATTGATTCACTAACATCCATATTGCAACTTACGTTTCGATGTCATGAAGTCAGCAGTTAAACATATTTGAAGAAGTGCAAAAAGCACTCCCAAATACAGATATCCACTCACAGTTTTACGCATTTTCACCATCACAAAACTTTCTGAATTAGGTAAATTAAAACTGCAAGCTTCACAGAGCATAAACTTAACTGACCCGAAGAATTGGTTCTTTGATCCAAATAAAAGCGAAATTAAAAAACGTTAACACGCTGCGTTACGATGTTAGCATTAGATTTCCACTAAAGCCCGATTAAACAATCACTTTTCCTAGTTACGTGTTATATAAAATCCGGTGGCTAAATTAAAAATATCACTTTATACTAGTTTCACATACTTGACCAATTAAACTTCTAAAATGTTATTTTGAAATGTTTGCTTTATGCACGAAATGCACTTTGCCGATTTAACAGTTCGCGCGTTCAGCACAGCTTTTGGTTAAATGAGTGCAAGTGTTTCTGCAAAATGTGTCTCCTCAACAGTCTGTATTTATGCTGCATTATGTAATATGTGTGTTTATGGCTTAAGATTGCCGGGGATCAGAAAGAGGTCCCTGCACACTTCAGCTGCAGTATATGACCAATTTGCCCACGACCAGGTGGTTTGGCCAGGAACCGGATTTGCGTCAGGCAGTCAATAAATGCAACTTTACTGTTTTTCAAGTGATACACGAAATACGATATGACAACAAATCTAAATCAGTTAACCTTTAACGATATTTTGAATGGATCAATTAATAATTCTGAGATTTGGTTAGAGTCGGGGTACACATCAAGACGTTCAACTCCGATATTTCATTTAGCATATATCCCAAATAGTAAGAGTGTATAGCTCCAGAAGTAAATTCCGTCATGGTCTATCAATAATTAGGTTATAAGACAAATTATCCTTGAAAGTATTGAAATTGTCCTTTGATAAATTTAAGACTCGTTGAAAGCCTTTCGGTTACTGCCTTTGACTTAGAAGTTATTATTATGAATTATTAACACAAGTATTTCAACCTTTGTAACTACAAATTCAGAATGTTGAGAACTCACTTAACTATAAGTGAAATTTTTAGGAGTATGTTGAAAGGGCTGCAATTGCAAATAATAAGGTAAACCATATTTGAAACCATAAATTACACCTTTTCAAATTTTCATAAGTTTTTCGGAACCCTTTATCTGATTCTCGGAATTTGTAAAAAAAATTTCTAGCTTTCGATGATTCCAGTTATTGACTGATTCAGGTTTAATTTGAAATACCTTAACATCTCCGGGTTATTACTAGATTTTAATTAATTCCGTTTAAAGCAGATTGAAGATTTGTCTTGAAATTTGGTTAATTATCATCAAAATGAAGTGAATTTCGGTCGTTTGGTTTGTAAAAAATATTTATTGTAAATGTTACAGGCTATATAAAATCACAATATCGTCCCCCAAAAATTTTAAAACAAAAGACATTTTTAACCTAGTTTTTTATGCAACTAATTCATGTCAAAACTTGGCTTAACTTTGACCATAAAGCTCTGTGGATTTTGGTATATCGCTCACGAAGAAGTTCGCTGGAACAAAGTGGAAGATTTTCTTCAAGATGTCAAGAAGAATTTCTTCAACAGTTTGCTGGATAACAGGCTTCAGTGCATCTGCTACAGGTTCCCAGTTGGCATTGAAGAACGCATTTGTGCTATCCTCTGGAAAACAGAATGAGTGGTGAACAAAATGGTTGCAAAGCAAATCCTTTTCAATCTCACCTAATTCCTTGTTTCCGTTGAATAAGTTATCTAACCTGACTTTTAGTCCAGTAACTGTGTAATCGATTTTCGTGTTTGTAACGTTGTAGAACGTCCAGTCTCCTTTCTCGTACAGTCTAGTCTTGGTATACATGACAGCATCCATGTTTTCTTCAAACGAGAAACGAAATTAGTGTGCTGACATGCTTTAAGCATAATATCTACTAACCTGCTTCAAGGAATATTTTACCATTTCCATTAAGAGGAATCAACAGGATCCTTCCTTGCATAACATAATTCCCTTCTAATCGCATTTTGGGCAGTATGAACTTAGTCCTCCAGCTGTAATCCTTGGAGCTCACTCTGAAATTTGATTTGTCATGTATTAGCTAACCCTTCTGTTCAAAAATGATACTCAACCTGCTCTCCTTGACAAGAGCATCCTTGAAACCATTAATAGTTACTCGGGATAATTCAACTTTTATGTTGACTGCATCGCTTCCGCCCTGATTAATTTTTATCTTATTTATGTGCAAGGGATCGATCGTAGGAAGTGTATCTAGTCCAGGTATTCCATGCTCCAAAGTCTTGAACAACGTTTGAATGCTGTGCGTGGAGCATTTCGTGAATTCGGGTTTCTTTATTTCACACGTTGGCAACCATTCAGCTGTTGAAGATATTAAGAAAAAATTATATGTAATATAAATACTCATATGCAAAATTCATCTGGTTATTCATATGCACAACGCGTTTATACATTTTTCGTCAGTAAAACTCGATTAACTTCTTGAAATGACAACATGCTATAACTGGTAGTTTGAAATGTAATTTGCTTCAAATGATATTAAGCAATAGATGTTTAGCAAGTTTTTGTTAGATTCATTAAAATTATTCAGTTTATCACTTAAAAAGTGAAAACTGGTTACTGTGGTTCCCAGAGAATCATGAAAGTTGCTTCATAGCAGCAAGAGTTTAGTGACCGTTTGAGTTATTAATTTATCTTTTAGTGACGGTTTATATTGAAATTTATATACTACAAACAGGTGATAAGGGATTTCAAGTTGTATACAAATGAAAGGCTACAAATTTCAACATCTCAACATGACCTCTGTGATGCAACTAAATTGCGTGGCACGCGTTGCAAATACGCATCGACTGTCTGAAATCGAATATCGGTCAACAACCTGACAAACAACACAAATCAAACAATTAAACAACTAATCAGATTTTAAAACACATTCAATGTCAATTGAAAGACATCAAATTCTCAGACTTTATTGAATAAGACTTACAGTGATTTGCGGAAATTGGTGCTATGAGATATTAAACATAAAATCACAATTTGAATCATTAAATAAATTTTCGCATTACTCTTGCATTACAATTCAACACAAATACTTATTTTCATGAGACTAACTTGTTTTACAGATAATTAACAAGACTTTTATATAGACTTGAGGAAACAATCCAATGAATTTTAATTTGAATGAGAGTTTATGATTAAAAGCTCAAGTGAAATAATAGGGTTTTAATTGCACTTTAGCCTTACACATTGTACTTGCGGAAATATTTGACAGATGCTAACCTTTTGTAAATGGCCATTTGAAAAGTGTGACCAAAGTCTTCCTATTTCAGGAAATTTGAAATCACGCACTGCATATATATTACCTAGTTAAGAAATCTTTCAGGAAGTGAAATTTGAAATATTTTATAACATTATTAAATCTTTAAACTTTAGATTCTGTTTAGTTGCTTTAATGAGATAAATTCACAATCAATCTTTGTTTGCTATTCAATTACACTATTTACATGCGAGTCGCTTTTATCAAGCTGACTTGTAAATTGAATGATGATGTCGTTTCAAATGATTTATAACAGAAACCAGTGTCATTTTGAAAACTAGTCTGACTGCAAATAACCATTTTCATAAAATTCTACTTGAATTAAAAATCTCGATTGACTTCTTATGCTGAATATGGATTGCAAATTAGAACTTTAAAAGTTCAGTTCTAGCTTTTTTTAGTCTCTTGCTAGATATATTTGGTATACTACAATATAATACAAGGATCTCATCTTTTATTAAAGGTTTAATTACGTTGACAAGGGATTCAACTAATAATTCAAATTCTCTGAAGCAAGAAGATAATCAATATAGAATGAAATGAAAAAGGGATAATTTATTACTCCTCATCTCCGGAGCTATCTCATAGATAACCAAAATGTATACAAACTCCAACCAAATTCTATATGTATTATTCTGATAGTCAATATTATGAATACAAAAGTTTTCATTTAAAATCATATCCTTATAAGTATGTGATTACGAAAACACCTGATTGATGACAGATGTAATGAAGAAACTCAACATATCGCCTTCAGTTGTTTGACAACATAAGTAGCATTGAAAAACAATACAACTTATTAACTATATTCCATACCCAATGAACGTGATCATATTTCGCAAAGTATAACAAAATCTAACGCATGAATGAAGTGGAACAATCACAAAAACTTTGTATTGCATCAAACGTTGCAATTGCAATTTCGATTGCACAGATTCATTCGACTTAAGCCTATTGAACATTTTGAACTTCAGACTTGAATGTAATTTTTCGCAACCTTAAAAGTCTCAATTTCAATACTTGTTTCATGTTACAAAATCCATTATGATTTACAAGTTTTGATACAAAACTTCATGCAATTTTCTAAAATTCATTAATAACAAACTTCAATGGCAAGTAACACCTTCACTTACGTTTTTCGTTTAAGTAATCAGAACCCCAAGCAACGGATATAAAAATGAAAACCCCGAAAAACAGTAAGGATTGTTTCAGCATTTTGTCAAATTCCACTTATGTCACTTATAGGTAAAGATATATAGAACTACAAAATCACTTAAACTATAAATTTTACACCAAAAATCGATTCACTTGACCAGTACAACTTCTTGATTCAATATGAGAAGTGTTGCGTTCTATCACTGAGTTATATAACTTGTAGCGCCTGTAATAAACACAAGCTAAACACAAGCTCACCTCTAGATGTTATACAGTAAAATTTGTTTTATTATTACTTTACCTACCTACCTACCGTCATATACAGGTACATGTGAATGTATCCAGCTCAAGTTATAAGTTATAAGACCACAACTAAGATCACTTGTATCCACTCAAATGAAATCTACAAAAAGTCTATTTCTCTATATATAAAAATATGTAGATAAACAGAAACAAAACAAAGACATCTGTGTAAGCAATTATACAGTATATCTGCAAATTAAGTCTGGTCCTAGCATTGACCTGTTAAAGAAAATACTAAGAAAGCTTTGAAAGCCTCTTGAGACATGTTTCTTTTTTTTGTTGTTTTGTTTTGTTATCAAAGTTTCATTTACAATTTTTCCACGGCTTACGCAAAAGTTCGTAAACTTGTCAAGAGGCATGCGACCGTGATCTTGCTTGGTTTGATCACCTCTTTCTCGTTGGAGAGAAATTCATGTTTAACCTGTACAATATTTGCGGTCGGGGCTTATCAAAGAAACTTTTATTAAGTCTATACAATACAGAGAGCTTTTAGTCTAGATTTTTTGAATCAAGGACATTCAACTAGAGAACTTGTTTCAAGCGTTCTAAGCCAGGCATTAGAATAACAAATTTTTATTCCACATAGATATCTGCATAAGATATGATATACGAGCTGTTGATATTACTTTACGAACGAGGATAATGTGGTTTCTTACTCGCATTTCGTTCTAATAAATCTACTTCCTTACGTGGTCACATTTATTATGTTTTTCAAGTAATTTCCTTTTGAAAATTAATATTTATCAGTTAAAACACATTTGCATGCAAATTAACTATTGCTTCAATTATAAATCATGCAAATCAGTGTCATAAAACTAAACGCTTATTTTGTTCTGTCGTTTGTCTATAATTTTGGAATTCGAGTTAAGCTGGTAAGTTGCTAATACATTCTTCAATTAATCATTTGTTAAATTTAGCAAATTTCAAATTGATGATATTATATTGAAACTGGTCAAAAACCGATATTTCGACCTTCAACCTGAGTTCTTTGACTCTTTCAGAAGCTTTTAAAAGCAGTAAATGTGTTCAAGTGTATGAGACAAAACAAATAAATCACAGTTGACCTAGTGTGCATATGGGTCATGGCCATTTCTTGTTTCCGAATATATTCTACAAATGTTAATCGAAGTTGATTAATTCGATATAACTAGTCATAAAGTTCTTGATCGTCGACATAATTGTCCCCAGAAAAATCTCACATTTTACCTTGTTAAGAGAGCAAGGCTGAATTCTTTTTAAACCATCGAAGGTATGTTGATCGGCAATTCACTTCGATCTTGTTTCAAGTTCTATGGAAAACTTGGAATTTTCTGTTTAGAGCTACTATCTTAAGAGTCGGATACTTGTTAACCTTAAACTTCTGCATTATCTATCCGCGCTTATTATCAGTTTGTAGTAGCACGTGTTTATTAATAACACAAATCATTGTTTTAAATTTGTCTTAAAGAAATACAACCAAAGCAGTTAATTATTATGTGTAGAACCAAATAGCCGCTTAAATTCACTTGTAATCAATAAAATTACCTCATAGACATTTTCAGCAATTACAAAGAAGTTCTTAATTACATCGATTTGTATTTAACAATATCTGATTCTAAAGTGCAACACTGAAATTGGTTAAAGGTTTAAGTCCAATACTGTTTAAATATTTTTAGGTAAATATTGAAAACAGTTTGCGGATCTGTCATTGTATATAAATGAATTTTAGTCGATTACACCACAAAATGTATCATAAATGATTAAATGACAAATATAGAACACAAGAAAAAAGTTTAACTGAAAATGTTCTTGTCACTCTTCGCTTGCAAAATTTTCACAAGTAGTATTATTATTGAAACCCGAAATTTGCGAAAATCAACCCGACTTGATAATTAATCCATCATCAAGGAAATGTCAAGTTCAAAGCCAGTGTCCAAATAAAATGAATTGCTTCAAAATAAGACATGATTCAGAGTCTATCAATTTGTAACGTGAATTCATTTCATGGAGATTTCAAATATAAATTTGTATAGTGGATTGAAATATTCACAATTTCACTAAAGTTAAATTAAGTCTGACACGAATTTATTTCAAAAATAAATTGTTGCAGCGTAATTCAATTATTTTTGGATCTCTATATATGTATAGTGTAAATCATAACTTGAATATTCATTACATTTATTTACTTTAGAAGATAAATTGTAGAAGTTATCATAAATTATGAAGTTAGATTTAATTAGAATGAATAAATTATAGAACTTGCAGCACTGGTTATTGCACTGCAGCTGAATTAGAGTAATTTAATTCAACTTGCTAAACTTCAACCGGTTGCAAGGAAATAAAATTATGTACCTACTTTATACCTATAAGGCATAAGGTTTTCAACATCACATACAAAGTTTCAATATAATTGCGTGCAATCATATATGAATTGATCACTAATTGCATGTAAGCACTGGCAAATTATTAATTAAATTTTAATTCGAATTCATTATAGAAGGAATACATCATATTTAATAATATTAAACAACACTTTCTAATATATAAAGTGGGGATCACACTTTGAGTGCATTTTGTTGTTAAAAATAGACCGATTCCATAGGAAAAATTAAGTTTCACGATCTAATATGAATTTTAGGGATCCAAAAATAACACAAGTCAATCTAAAAAAAAACACTCTGACATAGATTTTAAAGTCTATTGCATACCAATGAACTAATAATTACAAAATATGTGTCAGTAAATATAAAACATAGAAAAAATAAATAAAAAATTTACATCATTTTTTGGTTACATTTTGTGAAAAATGGCTTATAACCAAAAACTAAAGAAACATACTGAAAAACTTATAAAACATAATTAACTTGATCTACATGTGACGAGTGTTGCCAAAACCACCATGGCCAGATTGTGATGCACCCTTGTTGAAACCCATTTGAAGGTTCAATTCACCCTGGTTAGCACGGAGTTGCTCTTCAGTGAAGGTTCTTTCACATTTTTCAGCCATTTTTGGTCCCAAATGAGGTCCTTTGAATTCAGGATGTTTTTGTGTCTGAAAATGGAGTGGAAATTTCAATGCCACAACACCATCAATCTAATAAGGTAACTCACAATTCTTCCTAAAGAGTAAAGGCACAATGTGACTTGAGGAATATTTCTACGTTCAAATAAATCAGCTGTTTGGAAAATCTCTTCTTCTGGAACACCGTATTTCTTGATCGCAGCTTGGAAACGCTGGATGTTTTCCATCAATTGGAAGTTTGTACCTCTCTCTTGGATTTTCTTCACAGATCCTGGTGCTAATTTGTTGACGAGCTTGCACAAAACAACACCATCACGAAGGACGTCTTCATAGTTTCCAGCTGGAAGCTTTTCCCCTAAGATTAGGGCAATCCACTCCAAAACTTCAGTTTCCTGTTCCTTGTTGCGGGGCTGTTGAATATCAAAAAATTTTATTGCTCGTATATGCAAATTAGCTCAAAGGTACACCCAAATGGAACTATAAAATGTTGCTATAAATAAATTCTATGATCCTAATTCTCCCGTTACGATCAAACTTTACGTAATTTCTAAGATTGAAATCGACTTATGATATTTTTACACTCAGGAACAATTTCAATTTCAACTGTTCAATGTTCAATTTTCCATATAAATTGCATCAACAAAATCCTCAAGTAAAAATAAAAATTTTGTTCGCTGAAATATTTACAAAATTGTAAAAAACATATAAAAATAGTAGCATGAATTGTGGATTTTCCATTTTAAATGTTTTCACTTAGTGGTAGTTAAGAAAGTTTCAACAAAATCATAAAACAAACTTCTATTAATGTAATGCTTTGTTTAAAAGTTTAGTTTATAAACAATTTCGCCTAATAAACCACTTAAAGTTGCAAAAATCCAATATAAGTGTCCTACATTTTTAAGTGTTATTCACTTAAATTTTAAAACAATTTTCTCACTTACAGCCATTTTGAATTTTGTTTAAAAACAATTAACGGAAATTTCAATTAATTAAAAAACACTGGTAGCAAAAGATTTCCAACACGATTGAAATCCCGATTCCGACTGACACCAAACTACAAGTCAGGGTGGATTTTGTTAATTATAGTACAAAAATAAAAACGCCTACCCGCTCAGGAGAGTCCCGTACACAGGTCTTTATCTAATCTTCGGCAGTGTTCGTTTTATCGAAAACAACGTTTCCAAAAATTCATATATAATACATTGCAAAACAGTATATCGTATAATATTGGGTTCCGTTGTTTTTTCAAATTTTCAAAGCTGCTCCATGAATAAAATGATTCTAGTGGAGTTAAACCGGATCTTTGTGGGTGTTTTGTTGATCTAAAACTTATTTTAATTAAAATTTATTTTTAATCGGATGTTATAAGCTGGGTAATCGCAGAACGTTTGGTGGAGTAGGTCCACTTTTATCGCTACTAAAATGGATTGAAACCCAATTGTCCCTCGCACTCTTCTTCAATTTAACGCTAAATCAAAGAAATGCAATTATTGATTCATTTACTAGAATATAAACGAACTGGCAGCATTCCAAGATCCATGAAAATTGTTCCAATACTATTCAAATTAGTACATGACATAATTTCCATCGTACTGCATTCATCAAGGTGACCAGCCAGCAAATTTATAAAATGTGTTAAGCAGGATTTATGCCAAACCATGCAAGAGTTCTGACGTTCATTAGCCTTAGACAGGCTGTTTGTCAGTATGATGAATTTAATTAATATTTCAGTAATTGAAGCTTCTGAAAAGTCACAACCTAGCAACCAAATTAAGGGATTTACTGTAGAAGGAGTGATATAAATAAATCACGTCTGATTGATCAAACCAATCTAACCAAATTTTAAATCCACTTACTTTTTGATAAGGTATTTCTTTAAAAATGAGTTATCGCAAATAAGTATCCGCGGTTTGCGCAATAATCGCACAAATAAATATTTTTATCAATTGTGGAATTTAAAACCGATAAAGACCTGCAGTAACAATATCACAATAAAGTTGACATCATTTCTAAGTAATACTTTGAGTATATCGCTCAATGTTGAGTGCATTTCTAAATTTAAAAATATTTTATCGCTAGAAGCTAGTTTTCATAAAGTTGGAAACATTGAGAAATAGTTTTTATCAGTTGCTGTTAACATTTAACAATTTAATTACACGGTTTCTGGTGTAAAAGTGGATACGAAGTGATAACGCCAATCGTTTCCTTACTGTCAGCAAACTTATCGATATCAGATAATGTTCTTGAATTTAACCAACATTTACAGAATTTCTAAGTATCAAGATAATAAGAGTTCTAAATATCGTCGCTTAGCTAGCAATACCACGTAAATCAGATTTGCTTAGTTTTCAGGAGAGACGAAAAACTGCATTACATATACATGTGTTGTCATGTTGTGTTGTGTTACTTCTTTTTGAATAACGCGCTCAAATTGGATTATATTTCCTCCAGTGTGAGCCCATTGAATGGACGGAAAAGTAATCTACCGTATGGACTTACATACGTGGTATTGTTAGCTAAACGACGATATTGTATTTGATTTACAAATTGAGTAATTTCCTTGAGGAAACCCAGGGATGTTTTATCTCTTGCTCATTTTCATAGACTTTTTGAACAAAGAACTCTTAAAGAAATCAAAAGAAAATATTGTTTAGTAACTGATTAACATTCTTATTAATAGAATACACCACTGTTTTCATAGCTGCTAATAAAACAATCTGAGAAAAAGCCAAAATTAAATTATTTATTTCCATGACGAAGGAAAACTATATTTTCCACTTTGTATTCTAAGCAGTCACTAACAGTTTTATATATTTTCTCATTTCAATGTTAATTCATAAAAGTATCTAATAATTTACTAGGAAGTAAAATTATAATATGAATTACGTGACTGTTATTTTATTTGTTGAGGATATTTTTCGTTAATTAAATGACATGAATGCGGTCTAAAATTGAAATTTCACGGTAGGAAACATATTCAAATCAACGAAATTTTCCATAGCTTTCTCCATCTGTTATATAATTTTCCACGCGTCTGCTGTAGTGTTAGACAGATTCACATTTGGATAATTGCCAAAAGATTTTCCGATTTATTCAAACGCTAGGCGTGTCAGAAGATGAGATGAGTATCAAAAGACAAGAACGGAAAAATATAAGAAAAATTAATTTTCACACACGGAATTAAGAAGATTTTGTATATTTCATACAATTTATCTGATTTGCTTTTATGACCCAAAAATAAGTCTGAGAGAAGCATTTTATAAATAAAAACGTTTTGTGTTTTGTTTTGCTGGCATCAGTATTATAGCACCATACAATAATTTATTTAAAGCTAAAGGAAACTAAAACTTCAATTCCAGAAGAATGACATAACGTTCAGAAACATGACATCATTTTCGGGATTATTTTGACAAACTTTATCGATTATCTATGCTTCAGCCAACATCAAGATAAGATTACTTGGTTATTAGAAAACAATCTGGTTAGTGACTAGTTTCGGCAATTAAGGTAAAACGGTATCACCGAAATGAAGTACATTGAACCTCTTGTCGAATTCGATCAGATTTAAAACTGAAGTGGAATTGCAAGACTTCTCCAAACCTGACTGCTTCCGGAAAATGTTCTTCAATCAGCACATGAGTTTTTCATCTCAACTTGACTTATTGTTAAGAAAATATTTTCCTTTGAATTTTCTGGAAAGTATCCGAATGAAATATCTAAATTTAGATGGTGTTATGATTATTTCATTTCTTGGAAATATCACTGAATTTGTTTGTCTTGGCAATGAAAGTGAAGTGAAATAACAAAATTTTAACATGTTTCTTATAAATATAATTTAACAAAATTTAAAAATGTCAATTTTTAAAGGCTTAACATTCAAAAAGCATCTTATTAAATATTGAGCAGGTCCAACTGCTCCAAGATGAATTTGAAAATTAAAATGAAAGCTTCCGGAATCTGATGGAACTCATCCTCAACTCGAAGGGATTGTCCTAATGAATGGCTTTATGTTTTTAAAAGCTATAATTACAACAATAGTCGTCACAAAACCTTGAGCCAACAGTTTGTTGATCTAAAAATTTATTTTTACTTTGAACAAGACATTGAAAAACATTGGAAAATTTATTTTCTGTTCATTGGATCACTGGTGAATTGGTTATTCCTAGAGAGGTTGATCTAATTCTTAAAGAAATACGTCACAAAACCAATACATTTTAACCTATTTTTGGAAAAGATTCAAAAACAAACTCAATTTCATCCTGACAAATATGAAATAAGAATTATATCAAATATACATACTTAAGACAATCGTCCCATTAAGAAAATAATAAAACACAAGATTAAATGATGATATACTTAAAAATAAAATAGCTGCATTACGACTCGTTAAAGGGAATCATTAATCAATTGCTTGAAAACAAAGCTTTCGATGGTAGTTCGCTGTATGTTTAAGCTTAGACAGGTGAAAATGTCTTAAAACATTTCAAGAAATTGGCTAAAGTGTTTTAATTATTTTGGCAGTAAATACTTTTATTAAAATTCGTGATTTGTACGACATTAATTACATGCCAGGATTCAAATGTTTGCGTTCAATTTGATTATTTCAGGTTGCCGGTAAACGTGTACCAGAGGAGGAAGCAGAGGCCCAGAGATGGATCGAAACAGTGATTGGTGAACGTTTCCCTCCAGGCCGATACGAAGATGTTCTACGTGATGGTATCATACTATGTAAACTAATGAACAGATTGGCACCAGGTAGCGTCCAAAAAATCAACGTATCAGGAGGTGACTACAAGATGATGGACAACATAAGCCAGTAAGTGTTCTCTGTTATGTTAACAAATTCTGCTGGCAACGCTGCTGTACTGAATAGCTTCCCCTATGCCGGTATAGATTTCCCGCATTTTCTCATTCGCTTCTCTCGCTTTATGGTCGCCTAGTGTTAGTGAAATAGCACAAATACATTTCATTGACATGCTCAACATTCCACAGTTGAAATGTGCATGCTTCTCATCCAGCTATCGCATTCATTCCAAGGCAAATCGCTATGCTCGGCACTTGTTGTTGGAATTTCAGAAACAACAAGTGCTGGAATACACGCCGTTTCAGAAAATTTCAGCGTTTTCAAGCAGAACGTAGTGGGAAAGGAAATGGAAAGATACAAAAGCGGGAAATTTTTGAATTTCAAATATTCCGATAGGTTGCCTACTATTTCACATGGGAGCCGAGTCAGTTTTTACCGACTGCTCTCGTTGATGCGGTCAATTTTTCAATCTGGTGCGCGAAAATATCATGGAACCGCCGCCATATCGCCATCATGATGAGGTGCATTCGATAATCGCAATTCTAGGTACTGTAGCTCGTATGGCACACCAGAAGATGGCACAACAGAATGATAGCATGTGTGGTGAGGACGAGACCGTATGTAGAACGGACTAACAGCGGATGTATGTGGAGTGTACATACTGGATCCGGCAATCCTTTGATTTTATTGGCTCGTTTGGTTGGTAACATTCGGAAATTTGAAGGAAAAACGGGGTTGGCCTGCGACGTTGTCGATTACCAAACACAACGGATGGGAACTTTAAGTCCGCTATCCTACTAGGCGAGCATAAAACATAAGAGGGCGATTGTTCGATTTCATACACGTCGCACTGAGACGCTACAGTCTCGAGCAGAATTTGGTTTGAACCAAACACAATGTAGTGTTACCATTGCAAGAATTCAAATTGTTGGAAATATTTCGTTCTCTCATGTTTGATATAACGCATTCTTGTATTGTGAGAAACCTTAAAAGGTTCTTTTCGTTTTAGGTTTCAGAAAGCATGCACACGTTACGGTGTGGCTGATGTAGATCTCTTCCAGAGTACTGACTTGTGGGACTACAAGAACATCTCATTAGTTACCCAAACAATTTTCGCAATTGGACGTGCTGTGAGGATTTGCATATATATAATAGATTATGAAGCACATAATCAACATGTCTTTTAGGCTTACAAACATCCAGAATGGAAAGGACCATATCTAGGACCGAAACCAGCTGAGGAAAACCGTCGTGAGTTCTCAGAAGAACAATTACGTGCTGGTGAAGCTGTTATCGGTCTACAGGCCGGATCAAACCGTGGAGCAACACAATCTGGCCAGAGCTTTGGAGCTACACGGAAGATTTTACTTGGCAAATAGTCGAAAACCAAATTTTATATAAACACTATTCAATTGTAATAACAGTATAAACAGTATAACTTCGTTTTAACTAACCTTATAGCTTTTTACTGTAGGCATTACTAATCAGTATAATCGAGAAGAGAAGAAAACATTAAATTTTATGTTAAATTTATAACGAAATGAAAATAAATTGTAACGATCGAAAAATATTACTTTTACTGCACGTTATACAAACAAGTTTTTGTCTTAATTCTATTTTATAAATAAGAGCACAAAGTTTTGCATTATTTGTAATAGTGTATGAAAGCGCCTTCAACAATCTTATATGTTTATCACAAAATCAAACTAACAATTTTTAATAGTAAGAGCTGGTTAGTCATGTAACAATATAATTTATATACAAGAAATACGTATAAACGATGAAATTCCTGAAAGCACTTTTCATAAAGCTTCCTCTCAAGAGGAAGACGAGATAGATGGCTTAAATAATGTACAATTTAAAAACTATAACTATTAACAATCATTATAAATTATTATCATCAAGGCCATTGCACGAATCATAGTCGCTACCAGTTACTTCATCTGATGAAAAACTATTACAATTTGAATTTGAACTAGATATTGTAAGTTGTTCTTGTGTACCTCCTAATACTGGAATAGATTGCATTATATCATCCGGTTTTCTATGTTCATTTTGATTTGCATCAGTACATTTCCTAGCCTCTTTACGTTCCGCTTGTATTAACCTCCACAGACGTACTTCGGTGCCTAAAAATCTAAAAATATGGAAGATCACGATGATTACGTTAGTTACATATATTATATATTTAGCTTACTTCAGTCCTATTCTTCGTATATCAGTCTTGTCAGTGTAGTAGATGAAATCATCATAAGAAAAATCAGAATCAAGTATTTTGCTCTGATCTTCAAGTTCTATATTATGGTTCATGAGCCAGTTTCTAAGTTTCTGGTCTGAATATGCATGAGGAGCTAAGAAGTTATTATTATGTTTGTCATCGTTATGTGAGGACAACAAATTGCGACGTCCAACCAAAGATTGAGTTTGGGCATTGATATTCCTATGCATATCCACTCGGATAGTTGGACTTGGCCTTATGACACTTCGTCTGCTGGATGGACTTGAATTTAAATTATTTGTTGGTGATGTGCCATCAACTTCCGATATTGCTGCTGGGGATGTTGCTGTAGGAGATGGAGATGCATCGTCGTTGTGACGTGATCTGTGACTAATGGTTTCACTCAGATCACTGAAATAACTGAAATATTCAAATACACATAAATTGATATTAAAACAGCACAATTTAACTCACCCTTGAGAAACACTGCGACCATATAAATGTGTCATACCACTCAATTGAGTGGTAAAATTTTTCAATACTTCCAGGTTAAGGTTTTGTTCTTCTATTGTTGATTTCAATAATGTCTGGTAATTTCTTTGCGACTCGATTACTTCTTGCATTAAATGTGCGTGTTCTAGTCTCAAAGCAGTTATTTCTCGAGAACCGTACTTAGGTTCCTTTATTTTTGGTGGTATTTTTGCCGAATTCACAGTGCTCACTCCAGATGTTGACATTTCTTCTGTTTCTTCCTCCTCAGGATTACCGAGGTGTTCTTGTCCAGCAAGATTCGCACCCAGTTCTATTCAAAACCACAAATATATTAAACAATTTCTCAATTAATTTAAATATTTTGCTTACCAGGAGAAAGCACTGTAATTCCCGCTTGTACAGCGCTTTTTACCAAATTATCTAGAGCAAACATCCAATGTGGTTTAATACTATGCAATCTGAGTACTGACACAACGGCGTCCTGTGCATAGATAAAGTAACAATAATGTATTGATTTTTACTGATAAAGATTCGATATCGCTTTTATTTTCTGTTTGTTACCGACCTGAAATAAGTATAGTGCTAAATGTAGATGGTCAATTGCTGTCGAATCAAAGTCTAAACTCTTTTTCAAATTAATCATGCTAGTTTCCAGTGATTCCTTATTTTGTTCAATTATGTAGTCTCTTAAGGCATGTATCATTGTTTCCAGATGGGACTAGAATAACAAGATTATTCGGTTAAAGGTACATTTTATTTAGGAATAATGTAACTTACTTTACTAATAACAACTTCAATTTTGTGATTGTTTTCTATTTTATCCATCCATATATGACAGATTTTCTGCTCATCTTGTGCTAGAACACGCGACAAAGTTGCACGTCGTTGTGAATCTTTCTTCAACAAGTAAAATCCATCTGACTCGCTAGTATCATTAAGTGATGTTTTCGATGCTGACATTGGCATTTCAACTTCCGGTGATAGTAACCCACTAGATGAGCTTCTGCGATTAAGATTAAATGAGTTTTCAGTATCGACTTCATTTTCAATAGATGGTGAATTCGACAAATTGCTGAAAGTGAAAAGTAACAAACAATTCATAACCGAAATAAATTGAAAAACATCAATTTACGGTTGCTTTAATAATAAGTCAATAAGTTTTAAAGCTGTTAATTCAAATACAAAGAAATTATTAGCAAAAACTTTTTAGAATGAATTTGGAAAAGATGTAAGGATGTTACTTTTAGTTAAATTTTTGCTCCAATTTCACTTTCGCATCAATCTGTGAATAATTTTCTTTGTTAGTATAAACAAAAATCAACTGCAATTGGAAAGGCATAATAAACTATCACCACCAATTAAATACCAGAGTATTTAACTCTAACAAATAATGTTTAAACAAAAACATTCACAATTAACGACAACTTACCTAAAACTCCCTGTCATTGGAATTTGTATTGGGGATAAAAAGTTTCTATGGGTGCTCTTCGTTGGGGATGATTTTGTAATACAAATTCTATAAAATTAATGTCAGCAAGGAAAACGGCAAAAAAACAAAAAAACACGTGAGATAATGAACACTTAATAAATATAAACATAAAACAATGATTGATTGTTTGATTATCGTCTTTTCCAAAATTAGATCATGCAAATAATTTCAATTCCATTCCTCGTCCAAAGCGAATTTCAAATTATCTTTTATTGTATTAAAAAACTTACTCTAATTCTGGTGTTGTTGGAGTGTTGCAGTTCACGTTACCATGAGGTGTTGTATTTGTTTTGTTTATTAAACGATCTGCCGGCACAGACACGCTTCGAGCAAACTCCACGTTAACAACGGGAGGACGTGCTTTTCGATGTTTACTGCAAAGATAAGAAATATGATTCAAACTTCAATACCTAATAACAGAAACATGTTCAGTCTTACTCAGATAAGAATAGATCTTCTAGTAGTTGAGCAGATGTGGCTCTTTTGCTCACATCGACTGTGAAGCAACGTAAAATGAAATTTTTAGCCATTGATGACATTTTTTCCGGTATTTCTGGGTGTTTCTTATAGAAGCCAACTTTAAACATTGCTGCTTGCGCTGAACCTAATTCAATAAATGGTGGTTTTCCTGTGGCCATTTCTACCACTGTACATCCAAATGACCATACGTCTGCCTGTAAAGTAATTCAAAATTTTTAATATTGATTCTATTATTTTCATTTCAAGAACATTACCGGTGGTCCATATCCTCTTACACCTTGATCTATCACTTCTGGAGCCATGTATTGTAACGTCCCTGTAAATGTCTCGGTATTTGGATTGATACCTGCTAGTCTTTTGGATGTTCCGAAGTCAGATATTTTAACAACTCCGCTGTATGTATTTACTAAAACATTATCGCCTTTGATATCTCGATGAACGATTTTTTGATCATGAAGATATTTGAGACCTACAAGTCGTGAACAACAAAACGATATTACTCAATAGACTCAATGAGAAATTCTAAATGAGCAAACCTTCTAGAATTTGCTTCGAATAAAACGCAATGGTTGCTTCATTGTCCTTCAGTGGTCCCCATTTCTCACGAAGCAGTGCAGAAAGGGATCCTCCAGGAACTTGCTCCATGAAAATTTTGAAGTAACCATCTTCTGATATTGAGCCCAAGTACTAAAAAATAAATTTTGTTTTAGAAGAAATGGATAAACTTAATATGTATTTCTATGAGGAGGAAGTTACCGTCACTATATTTCTATGTCTCAACTGAGAATGAAGTTTAATCTCCTCGTGTAATGGTTGTACTTCATGTGTTATTTTTTCTGGTACTTCCTTGATGGCTATCCTTACTTGTGTATTGAGATCGCGCGCAGCATAAACAATTCCGTAAGTTCCTCTACCCAACACGACACGTCGGTTTTGATCATCAACATCGTATTCATACTAAAAATTCGTGAGAATCTTATGAAGTTAAATGAAATGCTTGGAAAATGTCACGTAATTACCTGTATTTGAGTCTCATCAATCGTTAAATCAACGAAAACTTCTTGATCTACAGTCATTTCTAATACTAAATCATAGAAACGTTGACGACTGTGCACTGATGGAAAATACATTTGAAAGTCATCGGAGTTATGATGGACGTATAAGTATGCGCACTGCTCATCCCGCTTGTATAAGCTCACTGACTTTATTAGATTAGCTGTGTAAAGGAAATCATGAACTTTTTTACACGTTCCCTTCGAATGTGCCAAGCATATATTTATTATTTGCAGTGACTTTTCTTCAGCACCCATGTTCACATTCACGTAGCTTGGCATATAGATTTTTTGTGGTTCTAGAATCTACAAAATAAAAAACGCATAATTATCATAAGACAATGTAGTGGATAAAGCGGACATAAAATACTTACAAGAATAGGGAAACGTATGTTATCAGAATCACTACTACTTGTTGCTTCAATGAAAAACTCCATCCAAAATTGAAAAATTTGTTGTTCTGGACTAGATGCTACATCTTCCGATCGTTTGCGGAATCTATCGATCAACGTTATATTCCCAATTGTTGATTTCAGGTACCAATTCGGTGGTTTCAATTTGAACATACATTCAGCTGCTTGAATAGCTTTCCCATAATCCTCAGCTAGTACAGATATTTCAAAGAACGTTGCAACGTCCCAGTATTCTGTTAACGATGACAAGCTACCTTTTTTGCCGATAAGATTATTCAACACCAATCCTACAAAAACCCCAACACATTACGGTCAGTTTAAAGACAGTCAAATATATTTTATTACCTATATGCTGAAGCTCCTCTGTATTTGAGAAGTCTTTGCCATCGATTACAAGTAAAGTTGCTAAATTAATTCCAGCATATTCATTCGGTTGTACTTCAAAACTTTTTCTATACCTAGAAATTGAAATGTTTTGAACGTGATTACTCCGGAAGTCTTACATTCAAAGTGATCATACCATAAAATTGCATTTTTAAGACTATCCATATCCGTGTGCTCCGATTCAACAAATTTATCCTTATAGATTCGTCCACACAAGCAAAGCATATCGGGAAAATGGTTTTCCTTCTTTTCTAGCGCCTTGACGCAAGTTTGTAAAGCTTTCTCACGATCACCCTCCTTATTTCGGCGGTTTAACGCAAACGCATACAAACAACTCATATTCCCAGTTTCAATGTACTTTCGCTTGTTTGGGATTGTTTTTAAATCATTAACTAATTGAACCATTGCATCGTAATCCTGGACATCACGTAGTGAACACATAAAACTGTGAACAACTTCACCAGACAAAACATTTGGATCATCTAGACGTTTTCGCATCTTATGCAATTCTTTAGCGAGTTCTTCAGAATTTCCAGTAAATGTTTCACGTGCTGTTCTTAAGTCAGCAAGAAATTTTTCTCGCATATGAGCTCTGTGTTAATGAAAAGCGCAATTAAAATGCATTTTAATATGTAATTTGAGAAATATGATATTTACTTGGATTGAATTTCAACATCTTGAAGTAATTTTTTTATTTTTATCATCAACGATGTCTGTTTGTGATCAACTTCTTTCATTGAATTCGTTACAACGCATGTACCGCATTCTAAAAGTTTATAAGATAGGAAAGTGTAGCTGCCACATGAAATCTAAAATAGCAAAAACATATTTATGTTTCCAAAGATTATATGATTAAATTATTATTCTCACTTTAAGCCTCAATGTTTGTTCTGTCTCTGTATCATTGTACAGTAATATATTCTCTTTCATTCCGAAACTTTCTCTAACACCTAAATGATATGATAAGGCACTTTGTTGTGCTAATATACTGAGATCTATGACGGCGATATCTGCATTATAGAATGTTTCCAATACATTTGTTTCGCCAAAGTCTAATTTTTCAAACTAAAAAGACACAAATCCACACATTATGTTATATTACATGAATATATCAAATTTTATTACCAGAATAACTTGTAAATTAGCATGTACTACATTACATGCTTGTTTAACCTCTTCTAAAGCACATTTCCGATGGGATAAATTTTCTGGTTGATGTATATCTATGACGCAGGCAACATCCATTCTTGGTCTAGCTGCTTGTATTGCTGTATTACCTGATACATCACTCAGGTTTGACATACTGTCCGTTTGTCGAACTCCATTCATTTCTGGAAAAAGAAGAGATTACTTGAGCTTTGATTTGTTGATAATGTTACACTTCAAAACTTTCACTCAAGCTTAAAGTTACTTTAATATGGCCTTTTATCTCACTATATTGATAACTAGTATACAAAAAAAAAGGTTTTTATTTCGCAATAGTTATCTCAAAATGGGTTTAAACTGTAAATAGCAGAACATAAACGATATCTTCACTTTATCATATTATTAATTCTCAAAACTTATTAATTAAAATTTTTTAAACTGATATAACTATGAAAGAAATTTGTTTTACTTTTCTCATTGGAATAACACCTTTTCAACAGCTTTCGCGGCACTTTATCATCGTTAACTTGTAAAATTTGGTGTCTTTGTCGATTTCGTGATAGATTAAAATTATTTATACGTTTATGTGGAAAAGTTTTACACAATTCCATGTTAAAATAATATTCACGACTTTTCTACTATTGTTAATTCAATATTAACTAATACGCGATGAAAACAGAAATGTCGCGCTAAAATCTACACATTTCGGTTTTGGTTTTGCTATGAAATCAGAAATGACGTAAGACTTTCTGTGACTCAAAATATAAACCTTGATCATCGCGATGGCGGATTGAGGCTCAAGCTTTATTAAATTCCAGATGGAATATATATTTTATAAAAGATTCTAGTTTTCTTCGAATGGTTGTCTGTTGTTCTACCAAGCTTGGGTTCTGTTAGTTACTGGACAGATTTTCAGTAGATAGAGTCTCTAAGTTCATCTCTTTCACCCTAGACAGCTGTTAATTATCATATTAATTAGTGAGATATTAAACGCGCAAATTGTTAATTTCACACTTACCCAGCAACGCTCGATTGCGGAGATTTCGAAGCGCCATGCTTTAGTAAAAAATGCTTTGCTTTATATGGAATTTTTGTTATTTGCTTAACCAAATCAGTGTCGATGTTAGTATCTGTATTTGACAAACTTAGAGAGTATGACTTAATCACACGGAACTGCAATCGACACGAATGGAAGGAGATCTGTCCGGCGTCTGCCGGTTTCATTGCTTGATGCTTCTGGGTTTTGTGAATGGTTTCACATGCACAAATCAATTTTGATGGGTTTGGGTCGCTTCGGTTTGGGTGCTTCATTTAAAATTATTTATAAAATTTTGAATCATCGTCTAACATCTCTAAACAATTTGTGTTGTACCTAAGCCTTATGCATTCATACGGACTTGTTTACGTCTGATTTATGTGTTGGATCTGTTTATCATATGAAACGATTTTGTTTACTAAAAATTATGTTAGTAGTATCACATGCGACTGATGCTTTATTCATTTGTTGAAAAGTGTCTTGTGGAACATGCTGATTTTTATTTACGGAAATTATATGAAGTGACTTTTTGATTCCAAGGTGGTTAATATCCAAACATTTTGCGAAAGCTTCGGGTAATTGTTTTCGGTTATTTGTATTCTAAGCATGACAACTGAATTTCTTTCACACTTCAAAGTAGTTTGTGTCAGCATTATTTATGTGGAAATGAAAACGTGTTATGCAAAAGGTGCGAAACAGGTGTTAAACAAACAGTCACGAACACTATGGGATGTTTCTTTAATTCACGAGATGTTGTTTTCGTGTTATCTTCGGCACTGGATACAAGCTTGAGAGATTAGAATGTGGAGTGTTTTTGGGCGAAATTGAGGTAATTAAATGAGGTACTAATTCGACACCTCGGTTCGTTGACGTCGTAATTAATTACCAGGTTATTCAGAACTAACCAGGCTTGGATTTTTGAAGGTAAAGAAGAAAAACCAGTTCGATTTGTGAAATTGATTCATCTAATATTGCACGAATCATTTAACCTTGAAGAGATAAGAAGGTTTTGGACTTGAAGGTATCTATCATGATCAAGATTTAGAAAAGGATATTCAAAGATTTCAAGTTTATTTCCCCAAAAGATACAAAGTTAAGCACAAAAATGATTACAATTCAAATTCAATAAAACAAAAAGCACCTTATAAGAACAAGATTAAGACGAATCTATGGGTGAGAGTGTAAATGACTTGTGTTTTGGTGGTTATAATATCTGGTTTTGTGTGTAGCATTAAGCAAGGGTAGTTAGCGACAATGAAATAAATGGAGTGCTAATGTGGACGATACAAAACATAAGTGTAATGGATATTTTATGGCAACCAATGAAACGGATGAGGTATAATAGTACTCAAGACTTTATGGAATACATGTACGAGTTAATGGTTGTAAGTCATGTTAATTATATTTCATAGCTAAATGCTAATTTCATTATACTTATAATGATACTTCTCTCCTCCACGTGGAACTGTCAATTCAATAACTTGCCTTGTATTGATAAATTCGCAGTGTTGGAGTAACATCGTACCAATTTAAAAGACTGTGATACCATCAATGCTGACGATGATGCTGATCGATTCATTCCTTCAGTCATTTTGGTGTTGATTGATTCTTCTGAATTTTGGTTACAATCAATTCGTCTTATTTTCGGTGGAGAATGAAACGTATATGATTGGTAATTGCTGTCATTTGAACTTTCATCTATAAAAGAATATTTTTCTTTTTTAATTTCACTCCGCCTTTACACTCCTTACATATGAATGTTTTATATAATGGTGCTAATAAGCATACACATACTTTATTTGTAATTCAGAATTACAATGACAATGCAATTTGATACGTTAAGTCACACGAGTACAATGGAATATTTCTGCGAATAATCCATATAAATTCTTTTATTAATATCTATAATAACCACCCTATAACCTAATGAATTAAAACACAAGTGTCTGTTTCTTAACATAAAAATGAGAGCAATTAGTTGATATTCATTTGTCCATTGATACAATGATTGCACATGAAAACATCTATAATATAATACTGTAGGTAATACATGTAGGTTTATAATAAGCTGATCTGAACACTTAAACTTGTTAAGCCTTCTTAGAATAACAGTTTAAATAGTTATTTGAAGAAATCCAGGTTTTCCTAAATGATTTCGAAGTAGAGAAGTTCAATATTTGTTTTGGAATTTATTTTATGTTTTTGGGAACTTTATATTTGCAAACCTTGCATATTGACATTTGATAATATCACAAATTAACAATTTTATTATATTTATACAAATGCTAGTAAATAATTTTGCGGTTTTTCTTAAAAAAGCTTTATAAAATGTCAACATTTCCATCTTCATTCACATTCACATTTGCTTGTGTCGGCAAAATATAAAGAATTCCTCATAAAAATCATTATCTAATGATATCAGATTACACAGAAGAACTCATATTTCTATTTTGATTACGTATTCCAGAAAATCTAACCTAAATAAATTTTATATTTAATGTTTTAACGACCCAATTATTACCAGAAATTATTTTATCTTATTTACGAGCAATTTTATGTGATAAAGGGTTTTGATTGATAACTGAAGTATAACGTAAAGGTGAACTGAGGTTATTCACATGGACCACTAGTTACATCAACTTCCTGAAAATATTGCGCCTCTTGTAAATAACTGATCGTGTGCATATAGCTTCAACATGTAACACACAAAATATAGATTCATCGTTTTTCCTTATCACATCGTGAATTTCCTTATCAAATTCCCAGTAACTAAGAAGTTTCACAATTATCAATTGTTGTCTCGGTAAAGTGTAATTGAATTGTAATCAACACCATTAATAAATCAATAATCATTTATTGTAATTGAGAAGTCTGTTTAAATTATGTATAGTTACTATGTGCTCATGGTTTTTGATAATTGCTTTTTAATTACACTAACTTAACACATTCTTTGACCACTTATGCACCTGTTGTTTACGTAAAACACACTTTTAGTGGATTTTAATCAACTTCCATGGATCCGATATAACGTACGCTTCACAGCTCATAATGTGCACTGACGTCTCAAAATTTAGACGGACATGAATTCAAAGAATTTTGAAATCTTCACGAAGGCGGTGAAAAAAATAACAAAATTTATAAAAATCACTCTGCGTTGAAAATATATATTTTTTCCCGAACATTCAGGAAGTGTAGGAAGTACTCCGCGTCTGGGAAATCGATTCGTGAAACATTAAATACTAATTTTTCTTGTACTTGAGATAATAAATTAATCGAGATTTATGTCGATACTGATAAATCGTTAGAATTAATCAAAATAGTTATTTGGAAAATGATTAACTTTCTTAATTATCCACAACTTTATCTTCAAGATATTTTCTCGCATTGGTTATTTCAAAGATGAAAATTCGATTTTCCGTGACGCGGACTGTTCTACGACGGACACGAGAAGTAATTATCAAGGCTTTCTAATATATTTATAGAAATTCTTTAGTTGTGATTGTTTTGTAAATTTTTAGCAAAAGCTTTTAATTTTCATTTTGTTAACATCTGTTCACGAGGGTGATTGTGGTGAAATTAACCGGTACTGAAAACGTGTTCCGACCTAGGACACTTAGGAAACGTGATTCATGGTGATATTAGGTATAGTGGGCAAAACTATTTAATGATTGTCTTCAAGGTGAACTGTGTGTAGGTGAATAAGAGTGGCTGATTCTGATTCTACATAATCATCCAACGCTTTAAAAGGTTCATATTTTTAATCAAATAAAAATCATGCCGTACAAGAATTCTTGATCAGAAAACATTAAGCAGTCAGGAAAAACATAAAATCTGGCGCCAATAACGTTTTGTCTCAATTTGGCAATTGCCCACTTGACGAACATTTCCAAGAAACAACACAAAACTAAAATTTATTTTTTGTGATATTGACATGGTTGAAAGATGTGTTATTGCTGAGTTGAGTTTCTAATAAAAAGTGGGTTTTATCCAGTACAGTAACAATTTAAAGAATATCACGTCTTAATTGAACAGGAGATGATATTGCACTCATACACAGTTGTTCAGGACACAATTAAACTATAAATTTTTGGAATTAAAGTTGATAACATATTGTAAATAATTTTGAATTGAAAAAGTTTTCAAGGCACATGTGGTTACTCATATATCGCCAGAAGGTTTTCCCAAGCACATATTCAAATCAGAACGAATCTCAGGTCGTGTAAATTTATAACAAATACAATTTTGATATAAGACAATATTATGTATTCAGTTCTACTTTTAATTAGCAATTCAAATACAATATTAAGTGACAGTTTGAATAAGAAATAAAAAAACCCGGATATTTTATTGTTGATTGAGTGAAAATGATGAAGAGGTGTAGGAATCATTACAACATTGTCAATGGAAAATGCCACATAAATCACATTGTGTATAAATTTTATCCAGGTTTTAAATGCCCACGGTCAGCTTAGAAGAATCTTGCGCAAACGGTGTCCAATTCTCATCGATCGCAGACATTTCAATCCCTCATGGAGTGACTGTCTTTCCAAAACCTTCTTTGTCGGCTCATTGGAAGTAAACGTTTGTTGTATAATTCATACGTAAAGGGCCGCATTATCAAGACGAGAGTCACGAATTTATTTAACCGAACACGATGGCGATATCTCACCCAAAAAACTCCATTTTGGGAAATTCCTAGAGATTAAATCCAGGTACATAGTGAACAATTCTAGACAAAATTTCGATTTCATTCACAAAAGCAAGCTTTAACTCAATATGGTTAAAAGTTGTTTAACTGACCTCAACGCCCACTGTATGTCACATTTATAAGCAAAATCGATTAGGCTTCACCTTTAGCTCTTCCGTTTGCTATAAGGTGATCTTGTGAAATACAAAGAATTGCATTTTTTATAGTTTAACTATAACTACCCACGCTATTGTAAAAATGAATTAAAATTATGAATAAATAATAAACTCAATCAAGTGGATATACCTTATCTGGAACAGTTAAGTGATTTTCAAAGCGTATCAGAGTTGTTCAAAGATATTGAAATTATTTTGTTGTAAATTCTGTTTATTGCAATCTACTAAAATTTTATTGAAATTGTATTTATACTTTCTTGATGCAGATTCTTTCCTGATATCAGATGATTACAACAAAATTATTGTTGCTTTTAGATTGACTTTGAGAATTATCTTGTAGTGATCATGTAATCCTGGAACACTTGGACAAATGCTTCGATCACGGTAGCTCAGTGGTCAGAGCATCTGCCCGGAAAGGAGAAAGAAAGCTCCACATGTTCCAAAAATTGTTTTCATCAGCGACATCTCTACTTCATGAAGGCAATTTTTATCATTAGTACAAGCACGAATCATTTGAATTTCATTGATTCGCAGATAAATTAGGTTCTGTTGAAAAAGTTTCCAATATCATACGACATCTGTATACTAGTTCATATGTGATAAAGTTCATCATATTATTATCGACTCTCACTTTCTGCAAGTCGAAGGTTCCATAGGTTCAAAAACCATTCATTAAATGGAACAAAACAATATCGCTTCATCATTGCTCGTGGTTTTTGAAATCCAAGTCAGACAATTGTTTACTGTTTTAAAAGAAAATGAAAGAATTTAGTCGCATTTAAGATTTATGGTGTTCTGAATAAGACGGATGCGATAATTAATCATTGAAGCACACAATAAATCATAAAAAATGTTCCGACGACCTTCAAAATCATGAAAACGTTTACGTGAAGAGGCGTCATTATTTACACTTGGCGGTTCTAATTAGATTAAATCTTTTTAAATTGAAAACAAAATAGAAAAGGTGAGAAAAGCTTTTGAAAACAAGAAGCTTTGAAAAATTTTTTTTCGTTTTTAGTCGATGCCAAAATTCATTTGTTTGGGATTAAGTGTAAGCAGAATATCACTTCACACAAAAAATGGTTTTAAAGTTTATCTTTCTTTTTGTGACACGTGCACCTTCAAAATTGTACAACAAATGAAATGAAAGTTAAACATTTTCTTAATTTACATAACCCAAACGAGACTAATTACGTGGGCCCACCTAACAACGAGCGTAAATTGGAACAGGTGGGCTTGACTATTAAATAATCTCAACTAACGACGACACTAATGCGATTAGACATGAACAAAGTTCTTTTATAAAGAGATTATAGTTAAAAGCTGAAAAGGTGCCCGAAAACCAAGGTGTTACTGTATGTACGAACATTAATCCAAGACAAGATACACAAAAGAGATACTCTGACTTTGCACTATTTTAATTATTTAACTATTTTGATTACTCAGAGTGGAAAAGTGGAGGTGCTGTGCTCCAATGAAGCTTACTTAATAACTTATCCAGTTGGAATGTGACCGGAAATTGCTTGTAAATAATGTAATTTTTGCAAAACTTTTTCCAGATTTGTGGAACATCACACTAAACGGGGATTTTTCATCTTATCTAGCTAGTTTAGCAGGTTATTTCATGTTTTGTGGAATTATATTTGTAGTTATTACAATGACTCGTTACATGGATGTGGTGTTGATCATAGAGTAGCCTTCACAAATATCCAAAGAGATTTGGAGATAAAAGAGAGGCTAGTGTTTTGAAATTTTCTTCTGGACTTATGTGGACATTAGCATTGTTTTGAAAAATCCACAAAACGAAGGCCACCACGGGTAACACTTTAACAATCGTTATCAGTTTTTTGATTTTGATTTATGAGCTTCAAAAATTTGGCGATAAGAATTCAAGATAAAGCATTGATTTTATCATGAAACATGAAAAACATGACACGATTTTTTTGTAAAAACATTTTTGTTTAGATTGTGGTAACTTTCTTGTATAATATAAGAACAAGCTTGATGTTCTAACATCGATAAGAGGAAATTAAATTTATAAGAAAATATATTTTTTCTTCAATTAGACCGGAAATTCCACTTTGAGCGAAAACATTCAAATCAATTGGTTAAACATTTGAGCTACTGTATGTAAATAACTACTAAATTTCAAAGTGGGTTTTATTACTTTTGAATTCTTAATTTCAATTTTTTAAACAAAAAATAACTTTTTCGTCTTACGTAAATAAAGTTGTTATTTGTAGATTCTACCTGTTGCTGTCTAGCGCGAATTTTCAATAACATTTTTGTATTTTATGGACAAACAGAAAACACAAAACGGAGCATTCATAGCGACTCCATTATAAGCACAAAGACAACTTGAAATGTTGCATTAATTCTTATTTATAGTGAAAATGGATGGAGTTGTGAGAAGTCCTTCATACATTACCAACAAGGATTCATAGTTTGAAGGGATTTCAATTATTTTAAAGAAATGAAAAGTTGATAAAAAGTGAAGCTTAAATTACATAGATAAAAAACATGGAAAACTGTTGAAGGATAGCATAAGCCAACATATTCTTATCGAATAGTTTCTTTATCTCTTTAGATAAGCCTGTTTGCACAAATACGAAAATGACGATTTAATCGAATTGATAACTTTGAGCGTAAGGTATCAATTGGGGCTATACTCTTAAGAGAAGTTGCACCTGAATGCATTATGATTAACTACCCTTAATGGCCATTAAAGAAGAGTCCTTTTATTATACAGTCTACCAGACACTTAACGATCGTTATCGATCAGAGAACGATTTGATGCTTCAAAGTTGCAAACTGAAATTTTCTTAGAGTGTCTCCACTTGAACCAATTCCAGTCAATTTAATCAATGAAACCGGACAAAGTATGAATCCATGAAGTGGTCACGTTGAGTAATTTAATTTTATTTTTTGGCATAAAAATTAATTGAATCGACTTCACTGATTGTGTTCATAACGGAAGAACTTTGCTGTAATCACAGTCTACAGAACAGTCACAACCGACAGTCCAACAAATTGGCAATTATTTGGCGTCAAAAGTGATTCACTTTATACAGAGTGCTTGAAAATTAGTCCTATAATCTCCGACATGTATTTGAAATTTGTTCTAATTTATGACAAGAATGGAGGCTAATGTGACCACGAAACCGTGTTGATGCCTGTAAAAACCAAGTTTTGGAACTGTGAAGACTGTAAGGTTCATTAAAGTCAAAAAATTTTATTACTATTTAGCCTCGTGCCCAATTCTAGTATACTCATGCACGTACAACGTAAACCTAACACGCTTCTCGTGATGAAAACTCCCTCGAAGGTCTTGCAAAGAATATTTACAATTTTACTTTAGCTATACAATAGAAAAGTTTCTCAGTACTTATGGTTGAGTTTGAAACAGTAAACGATGTAACTATGGAAATAGAAACATGTCCACATTTCAGTGGTGATATCTACATTCAAGTTTTCAGCTAAAGACAAGAAAACATATAAAAAGAAAGAAGCTCTCAAATAGTTTAAATATCCTGACAGACTCTTGCCAAACTAATTGACGGATTGTTTTAAGAAGAATCAACTTAACTATTTCAAGTACAGAAACTTAAAAATCTACAAAATGTCTTCAAGAGTATGACTTTGTACACGTCGTCTCAGTGAATCTTTGAATAAAAATAAATGCAAGGCAAGAAGACAAGGAAATCTCACGGGAAAAACGTCGACAAGACGGCGTTTAAGTTTATTTTGAATGTTTTCCAATTTAAATATAGAATCACAAAAAAGGCCACAACGACTAGTTCGACTTAAGATTGAATTTTTTTCCTTATAATTATACGAGATTCTTCGAGATTTTCTTATAAGGAATGTAATAAAACAAGAAATCAACAATTTCCATTCATATTTCTTGATTGACTCGTTAGTCGCGTTATAAGTCTTGCGAATGTTTTTATTTAAGAAAAATTTCCAAAAAAATATATATCAATTAAGATGCAAATCGTTCATCATGCAAATTTTGTTTATTGTGATTTATCTTGATGTTTCATGGTAACATGTGATACAGTTACAGCATCTTTTGCATTTGAATTCTTTGCATGCACAATTTTCCTAGTTCGCTGTTAATTGAAGGAAATGTTCTTGAATCACTTTTTAAAATTTAATTGAATATGCGTGTAGATCAACTTACTAACTATGATCTATGCTTGGAGATGTTGAGATGCAAATGATTACAGCGATTCTTTATTAGAGTAAATTGTCGAGATATGAGATGAATCAGACTAGCTGTATGGAGTGTATGTCCAGTTCACTTCATTAGAATGCAATAAATGTTGGTCAGTATATTTAATTGATTAGAGAATTGAAGGTATGATACTGTTATTGCATTAACTATTGGAAAACCATTCAACTTTTAATTACATTTAGCAAATAGTTACCTCATGATGTTTCGAACATTTTCTTTGATTATCTAAGATAAACGAAAATGAAAAATAGATCCAAGGTAAATCAGAGTGAAGATAGAAGCATAAATTGACCTTGAATACTAAGCGTGTGTGTGAAACCATCATTGAAGCTGAATTGGCTAATTCTAGTACTTCTTGCTAATCTAATTCCAGGAGTCTAAATTTTGAAAAGTTAGATTGGCGCAACTTTTGAATTTGTAAATATGAGTGGAAATTTAATTCAACGTTTTTAAAGAAGTTGAAATTAATAATAATATAAACAATTTCACTTTAATTTGAAATTTAAACTTATAAAAATTCCTTAACACAAATTTCTCCAACTTCAAATTCCAGTACTTCCAGATGTCAAATTTAAGACAAGCAAACCAATTCGCACAGTCTCCCTAATATTAAGGGAACAATTCCAATGAAACTAGATTTAGATTTAGCACAGTTTCGCACACACCCTAAGTTTAATATTGTTGTAGCGCCTGTTTCAGCACCGCATCAGCAATAATATTTCGAGATGATAAAATTTTTAACCCAAAGGTAAACGAACAAATCTACTGAGTTCCAATTTGGACTTTTGGAGCAGAGAACTGACCAGAGCAACACGGGCCCTACTGAATGTCACAGTGTCATACTAACCAAGATTGTAAAATAAGAAAGCTGCAGATAAACAGATGTCCAAAAGATTCCAGTTATTGGATTATATAAATTATTAGAAATAAATTAGCACTCCTTCATTTGACCTCTATTGACTGCAAAACGTATTCAACGATCACATTTGAAATGTTTAGCATGATACCAGTCGATGCATTGCCGCCATTTCGCTAGGCATTTCCGGTCGCACGACAGACTCTACAGAGACGGTACAGTGTGGTTAAAAATAAAAATCGTACTTTCTATTTTAATTTTTATCATTTCTGTTTATTTCTACGTAAGGTCGATCGAGCAGAAGCTGAGAATTGCTCTAAACCCGAACAGACACGAATGGAAATAAAATTTTTTGGTGGAAATTTCACAAATTATCTCGCGATAATTCACGCGATTACAAACAAACATTAACCGATTGTCACGACACGAAAATGTCATTTTGTCATGTCGCTATAGCAACAGATCCATAAAATCTCTCTACTCGATCCAGATCAGAAGCGATTAGCATTCGTGAATCGATTTTTACTGGGAAATTAACAAGAGAATGTCGTGAATTCACGCATTCTAGTAAACGTGTAAAAATTCGAAAACAAAAACACGACTTACCTATCAAATCGTCACCTGCTGTCAGTGAGGAAGGCATTTTGTCTGTTGTTGCTTGTTGTGTTGTGGTTGCTGTTACCGTGTCAAATTGCATTTAATCCAGAAGTATTGAGTAACAAAATAAATTCAACACGTTAATTGTACGAAGAATTCGATGAATTTCAGTTCACCTTGGACGATTTTCAGGTGAATCTGCTGGCGTTGCTCTGAGCACATATGACAAATGCAACAACTACATAATGCCGTTGCATGCTATTACAGTGAACCAACATGAATTACAGTGACAATCCCTTGGTGCAGTGCACTTGGTTGTATGCAACTTGTTGCATTTTAGCATGTGATGTAACTGATTTTTGCTGATATTCCAAACAAAATCACTTTTATAATGTAACTATATGTAATATGCAACAATTTCGCACGTGTACGCGTTTTGTAAACAAACAAACGAACAAACGAAATAAACACGTTCAACTCACGGCGCAACGAACTGACTTTTGTCAGCATGCGATGCAAAATGAAAGTAAACAAGAAATTTCTGTTCCACGGAACGGAACGGAACGCAACGCAACATAAGACACAGGAAAAACTCGCTCCACGGCGGAGTGGAGAGGAAGCAGAAGCGACGAGCGACTGAATTCCAACTGGATTGGTTTGAACCCACGCGAATTCAAATAAGAAACTGTTTACCACTCACTCTCTTGTATGGCGATTGGCGACTGTGCACCAACTATTCGAGCGATCACAAGCACTACACACTTGACGTTTTTTTGACAGGAAAAATTTTAAGCTCACTTGAGAGCTTTTAATAATATTGTATATAAACGCAACGAGTACAATAAAACTTGATAACGTCGCGAATGCGATAAGAGAACCAAAATAAACAAGTCGTGACGGTGTAACACACCTAGCCCGATTCTAATTAGACTTCAATTGCAAATACAATTACTACATATCACGAACAAAACTTCAGGTTTTAGGGTTGAACACTCTACAATATAACCCTCAAATTAACACAAATTCAATACAAAACGGAAATTTCTTGTAGTCGAGCAACGCACCACTGCACGATCTTGTTGAATGTCAATTGGTCAAGGAACGATCGGGAACGAGCGGAATCTTCTTGGTAAGAACTACTGCAGGCGAGAATTCTTTCAATCCGGAACTTTCTCACGCTTTTATTTAGGTAAACAGTCGTTAATTACACGAAACTAACAAACAGTCACAAACTTCAAATGCTAATTAACATTTTTCTAAGAAATTATTTTAATTTTAGGTTAAATTAACGTGAAAATAACACAAGAGTTTACGGACGTAAAACTCGAGGGACGAACGTAAGTTGACAAGTGAAGTGGAGTCGATTGGTGTGAAACATTTTGGTTGGATTTTGTGACCACTTTACGGATCGTTGTGCTACCTAGTGGAGGATGGGATGAACTTGACACAGTATCATTTCATAATTCCGGAATTTTTCACAATTTACTCTAATTTTCTTCAGGTTTTCGTGTAACCCTTGTAAATATGATCCATTTGAACATTTTTCTGCAGATTACATAATTTTAACTAGAAAATTCTGCTAAAAGCTAAGAAATAAACCATTCACAGCATAGGAAACTTTTTGTACCAGAAGAAAGCGAAAATTTGTAATTGAAGGAAGTGTATTAATAATCAACAGATAAAACAAATTTAATTGTATAAAGTAAGTCACCGGAAAGTAATTAAAAATCATTTAAGTAATGATGCACTGACCTGTCACTGTGGAAGTTAGTATATCATAAGGAGCAACTCAACGAATTAATATTTATTCCCTTAATTCTTAATATTCACGATATAACATTATATACAATATTCTTGATTCTTAAATTGCATTTGAAATTGTTAATGTTATTAAATATAAAATTTATTTATTCTTCCGTAAGCTTCGGATGGTTCCAAACCAGCACAAACAATAACCATTTCTAAGCGCGAACAAAAACCAGACGAGACTTGTTTGCAGGCAGTTCTTGAAGAAATAACTTGATATTTTAATAAGAACTGATGTTAAAACTTGAAAATATTAATTATAGGTTGATGTTATTTTGGAAAACTTCATGTAGTCAATAAAATTATTTCAAAAGTTTCATCAAAATTCTTTATCGCGGTTAAGCAAGCAACATGTTCAAATTTGATTTGATACTCGAACCACTCTTAGCTTTTGCACACAGTTTCATTTCCATTTGTACCACGTAATTATTATCGTTGTAGCCTATTGAATTATATACTGTAAACTAATCTTAACTATTATTTATAAATATTATAATTAACCCACGCCTGTAGTAGACCATATCTTAAAACAAGTTGTAAGTTACTGCTCTATTTTTGTAAACTTATATAACGATTGCTGGCTTTTTCCCATAACAAATGAACTCTGTCAGTAGTAGATATCTTGTTAGTATTATTGTGTAAATGTTAGTATAAGAAAAGTGGTAAAGTAGTTATAAGGATTACTGTTACACAATAAATAAGCATAAGCACAATATCTTGTTAGTTTAAGGAATCTTTTGTTAAGGCCAACAAACAACTTAAACAACTTAAATATCAAATAACGGACACATCCTTCAAATGGAGCAAAAATGGAACATGATCCATATCCTTATAAATTTCTTTAGTAAATTAATAATGAATTGTATGATTGTATGATATTCATGATAACAATAGTTAAAATTTTAACGTACTAAAAGTGCATATTTAGTATTATATAATAATGAAGACGATGAAATGTTAAAAAGAAATAAATCAATGAGAAAACTTGATTGATAAATTTCGATTTGACATGAAAACAATTAACAATTTCCTCACAAGGAAAATTGAAAACTGACGTGTTAAGTGGTTTTATTTGTTTATTAATTTTAAGAGGCGAATTAATGAATAATTTATGACTATTGCCAGTAGTTTACACTTCCCGTGCAAAAACACTAAAAATTATTAACAAAAATTAATTAATTTTTGTACAAACTAGCCAATTAACTGTAACAATAATCCCATAAAGCTATCACCTTGCGCATGGATTTCCGCACTAGTTATGAAACTTCGTCCATTTTTGGTAAGAGTTATTTGATAGTTACTAGTTTCAAAGACAACCCATCGTATAGTAGCTGCGAAACAAAATCGCAGCACATTTCCGATATTTATAATTTGTTTCATTTAAAACCGTTTTCAAGGTACACGGTGCTGGCTTTTACGAGCGTAATAAGCTCAAAATTTCCCTAAAAAGGCTCAAGTCAAGGTGTAAAAATTTTAAAGTTTTTGTCTCAAAAGTCTAGTTGACCTTTTCGGAATGTATTTGTATTCAGACTGATGCTTTGAAGGGAGCAGGAACCAAAATATTTAATTTGCGGTGAAGGTCTTTATGGGACAAAATATGATTGATGAGGAATTCAAACTTTTAAGAAGAATAGCAAAAATACGTTAAGGACATGCGGGGATTGTAATCATTTTAAATTTGTCACTTCAAATCAAAGTCATTTACATAGAATTCATTAAATTTAAACAACCCAAAGATAATGGGACTAAAACGAACCGGAAAGTGATTCATTTGTGACCATTCAGGCTGGAAAATATTTCACAGCATTGACAAGAATTATGGTGAGCAACCCACTCCTAAATCATGTTCTGTAGACACAAAACACTGCGTTTGTGTATATGCTGTGGACAAGGATCCATCTTCCCTTAAAGCAAAACGCAAAATCATGGTACATTTGCAAACGTAAATGCCATTCAAACTCCCAAAATAGACTCGAAAGTAAACCTACTTCAATTCCTTGTCAAGTTGTTTAAATTTTATAAATGTTTTCTATTACGAAATGTAAACAGATATAGAATCATGAAATTTAATAACTTGAATGTGTACTTAACGTGGTTGCATTACGTGCTTTATATTTTTAGGAAGGTAAAAATATCGAACGCCTACGAGCGAAAATTGAAATCGAATTACCTGAAAATTCTTTATCTAATACAGAACCTAGCCAAATAGGTTAACTACCCACTTCTATGTTACGCTGATTTCAAGACGAATTGAGATAATAAGCTTTTCAATTAACACTCAACGCTACTTTAGTTGCGGAGATTTTCAAGTCGTTGTCTGATAAATCACATCTTTAAGAGGTTGAAACATCTCAGAAACCTAGCACCTCCTAATTGAGTTTACTGATTAACCTTTGATATTAGAGTAATATGTGTTATCAATAAGTGGATCATTAATAACGATTTTAATACTATGATTAAAATTAATTAATATAGCTTTACGTTTTATCTCGAGATTTGAAGTAACTCTGAGGTCTAAGGATTTAGAAGATATCAATCTGTGATCTGTGTTCGATATATCCGGGATTTTAGGTTTGTTTGTACACTGTTGGATCCGGGGTATTAGAAACAAGACTTGACTTAAAAATCACAACTGGACAATGTACAAACAATCCAAAGTTTTGCAAAATGGCACGTTTATCTTCAGCATTTCGCAAAAACACACTTTGACGAATAATTTCGAGTTAATGAATTTTTAATATTACGAAACTAGGAAAACTATTTGATTTTATAATGAAGACATGTCAAGCATTACTCACTAATTTCATTGTTTTCATTATTGTTTTTAACGTTAATTTTAATTACCCCAAACAATTTTCACTTTCATATGGCCCTGAAGTCTGTGACAAGTGAGTAACGACGGTAGTAATATGAGGTATGAGGTAATTCTAGTGGCACATGCCAAACTATCGCAGCAAGGGGTAAGTACAAAACGAGAACACTTACCAGACAGTGTAATGATGGTGTTTAAATGAATCGAATTTGATTTGAAACAACATTTTTCGAAACGAATAAAATACAAAATTTCAAATTTTCTAGTTCACGCACTGCAAGATGTTTGCTTTTTGTCACAACATATGAGGCCAATCGTTGTGAAACATGATGCAGAAAATCTATAAAATTATATTAAATTATTATTTCAGAATTTGTACTACAAAAGTTTTCGTTTGAAAGTTTGAAAAAAGTTTTCGCACAATTAACAATTCAAACAAAATCCAACAAAAGTTTTCCCACTCAAAACAAACTGAACATTTTCCAGAAAATGCATTTTCACAAACATTTCCTTGATTGGTCAATAGAACACTTCGCAATGGGAGCTGATTTATGTATCAAATTTCACGTTGATGAAATCCGATGCATCGAAAATAATTAATTTTTATGACAAATTGCGTAAAATTAAACAGAATTTTCGTAATTTTTCTTACGCGTTTCTGGATCGCTGCATTTATTTTTGATGCACGTACCACGGAAAGTGTGCCATATGCAAAATGCATTTTATTGATTGCAACAAAATCAACAGATACCAACAACAGGTGAAAAATGTCGTATTACCAATTTTGTGCCAGGAATTGTTCAATTCAACATCACGATTTTCGTTATTTTATTAATTTTATAAAGCACAAATTGGTTTACTTAAAGGATTTTTCGTATTGAATATCATAAATACGGAAGAGGTTATAACACTATCGTATAAAGTCTGTGTGAATAGGACAAGTGCTACAATCTGTAACCCTTTCCGGAAGCCATCCGACGCCAAAGTAGTGTTTTGTTGTACCATGAAATAGCGCCACATGGTCATTGCTATAGAATGAACTATTTTTATTGAATCGTAACCACTAAAACGAGCTGTTATTCGACCATTTATTGACCACATTTATAACCACAAACTGAACCATTTGAAACATGTTTTTAACAAGTAAAATGGGTTTCAAATGGCTATTCAAGTTGTGTATGTTTTCAAAAGCACATTTACTGTATTGAGACAATTTCCTCTTGAATAAAACTTGATAGTGTTGAATAGCATTATTCATTCTATAAGGATCTTATTGATAAAGGGATAAAATAACTCAACCCCTTCTAGTTTAAATCTGTTAAGCAGGATGAAAATCATGTTTAAAGAGCTATGGTTATATACTTTCTGCATATGCATTAAGTATTCAAAATGCAACATAGTTTTTGAGGTCAAGAACAATACTTTGAGATGCTGTGTTACACAACAGACAGTGTTTAGAACTTCCGCTTCATCAGCAAAAAGTTATATTTGGGCTATCCCATTGAATAGCCTCATATTATTTAGTCAAATACTTCCAGGAATTCCTGCCACTTCCTTTTCACCTCCTGCATTTTATGAAGCGAAGTAAGTGGTTGGGGTCGAATAAGGAAGTTCAGCTCTACTTGAATTTGGATAGCTCCATTCAAGGAAGCAGGCAATGTGCCAAAATACATTTTCTTGGAATGTTCAAGTTAAGTGAAGTTCCTTTTTCGAAGTCACATAAATACCAAAGACGACAGCAACACAACATGCAGGAGGAAATTGGAAGAAATTTTAACTAAATTGTGTTAGTCTGAATGTTATTGCCTTAAGGACATCTTCAATTCCTTCAATTGTGCAACTCCTCACAAACATATCTTGTTGCAGTCAGCTTTAATTCGTGGAACGTTTTGTTCATTAACCAGTTTAACCCATTTTTCCAATTCGGAAAATACTCAAGCATCACAATTCTACAGATATGATAACATCATTTCGATTGAATAAAATTAAGAACGTTAAATGTGCAATTTCTCTGTTTCAATAGGGAAAATAAATATTTCGAAAATAATTTCGGAAAATTGAAATTCGCGTGAAACACACAAAATTAGCTTCGAGCTTTTTGCATGGATTCCATAAATATTTTCCTCACGATAAAAGTTTACAAAACTTTGGTTTAATGATGAAAGATTCAATGCATTTGTAGCCACCATGCAATCTCTGCTAATTCCTCAGCACATGAATTGAGGTTCCTCTACCATCATTGCATTTTTAAGAACAAGTCATTTCTTGAAAAGTTTCCAACCTTACATGAAATGCTTCTATGCTTTATTACCCCATCAAACCCTCATCGTTCTGTTGAGGGATGTACAAGCAGAACAACTCCACTTGATACTACTATAAAGCAGTATAGCAGTACCACAGAACAAGTAAAATTTAATCCGAAATAATTAATTTTGGTGTCAAGGGCTTCTGATCTGTCTGCTAGAGCGCTGTGCAGACGTTTTATCGTTGCATTCGTTCGTCATGTACCATTGGCTGAAATGGGTGCATCTTCCCAAATCCTTCCTTTCTCGCGTCTGAATGTAACACTTCCAGACAAATAACAACGAAATAATGAAATACTTCATTTCATTTCTTAATCAAGAACCACCACTAGATGATCCATTGTTGGATCCTGAGAGTCTTAATTCAACTATCCAGGGAGAAGTTTGTAGACGTAAAACTGTCTTAATTGTCTATCATCTTTGCCACACAGCTCTTGGGATCTTCTCTCATGAAACTCAGTACAAGTTGATATACAGTTTCATGTCTTATTGTTGAATTCAAAAAAGTTCGCTTAATTCATTTATTTACTTGTTTATTTGGAACATGACTGTCGTAAATCATTTATGACTGTCAAACAAATCTCATAATTTCAATTACATATTTTCCATATTTGTCTTAAAGACAAAAACCCACTTTTGATTGCTACGAATTTCCTTAATCTCATATTAAAGTTTTGCATTGTCACTATCGCATCTAATCGATTGGGTTTTGGCAAAATTTTTAGGTTGATCGATTTATCTCTATCAAGCCATAAAGCCATATAAGCAACATAACCTCAAAAATTGTGTTCATTCACTTCGACTTGTTGAGATTTTGATTGATTTCGAGGAAATTTTCTTCTGGTATTTGAACAAATATTTCCATAAGGAATGTGATGGTTTAAGTTTAATACTGTAAATAAATGACAAATTCATGTATATACTTAAGACTGAAATCAGTAATTAAAACTTCTTGTAAATCCGACACAACGCAATCAAACAATCATCTTCAGTTGAAGCTTTTATAAAAAAGACAAAGAACCGAAAATTTATAGGACTTATAAGATAAGTTTCTACCGAAGGAACGCCCATCTTATGTTCATGACCACAAAACCCCTTCAAATTGCATACGATTTATGGGTTGTTTCTACCAACATGCATTTAACAATTGTCTGTATGGAAATGTTGCTTTGTTTCTCGTTTTCTATGTAATTTGATTTTGTAATTAAAATTTGTCTAATGAAAATCATTTAGAGATTAAATTAATGCATACAGATTTTGAATTAGCGAGTTGTTATTGAGGTAAACATAATCAATTTGCCATCAAAATATCCTGTTAAAGTTATCAACAAGTAAGTAATGGTCCTTATGAAACTTCTACAGAAGTTGACATTCATATCGAGTCGAATATTTTATTTAAAACTTGACTTAATTCAATTCTTTGTAATTTAGTGGAACCACTTTGAACGTTTAAATAAAATTACATTCCGTAACGCTAGATAAAATTCAAATCACCATGAAAAATAAAATTATTCACTTTTCAACGAGAAAATCCGAGAAAACAAGATCCGCCAAAGACAAATTTAATTCTTTATAAAATGGAGTTCCATGCTGCGGGTTTGTAAGTCTTGAGGATAGACAGTGAAGCCCTTTTTCACGTGAAACCAACAATTTTCAGGTGAAAATAAATCGTGCAAGTTTAATGTACGAGAGAATATGCAAAACACATAAGAATGCGACACTTCTTGGAGGGAACCTATAAACCAGGCTAAGTGCAAAATGTCTTCAATACTCGAGGCAAGTACGTGTCACAGTTGAGTCATGTTTAACATTTTTATTGCTGCTTCAGTGTTTCTTACATCCTACTTCGCTGATAATCTATGGTAATAAAATCCTTGACAGATCAACTTGCGACTACAGTATTGTGACAGAACATTGTTGGAAGTTTACAGAACTGCCCGAAGACCTGGATTTCAAACATGTCCTTTTTCTCAGAAATATTCCTATTTAGTACACCTTGTCTCAATCACTATTATTATCACTAAGATTTATTACAACTGTATTTGAGTAATATCCATCTTGTCTTGTGAACAACCAAAACGGGCTAATTGCCTTAAAGATGACAGTCGTTAAGTGAGTCAAAACAAATTATAATTATGGAGAAAAGGGTTTTCAAGTATAGAGCCTCAGGTAAAAGAATACTCACTCTAACAAAACTCCAAATGAAGTTGTCACTTGTCTTCATTGACTGGAGAAAGAAAAACGAAACTTCATGTAGCAACATAAATATTCACACAAACCATGTAATTACCATTCAATGCTTGATGTGGATTTGTACACAAGACATCTATTGAAATTAGTATTCATCTTAAGTTCAAAACTTAAGGAGTTCACGGCCAATTAGTCAATTAAGGTGAAAATGCTGTTTACTTTCGTGGCGGTTTTCTGTAAACAATGAACGTTTTCACTCAAGCTAAACTTTCAATGAACGCTTTTGAGTGCTTTCCAAACTGCTCAAATTTATTTATTCCAAAATATGCGATGTTAGCTCAAGAACCTACCTGAAAAGGTGCTCAATCAACTTTTCTTAGAACCTTCTTAGGAGCAATTATCTGTTTTATCAATTAAGGTGTGTCCACGTAACTGTCAAAACCAAAACTGTAAATTGATAACTATCATAAAATAATGTACAAAAGGTTATTGCTTTCTTGTGAGTGTCATTAATTTATTTGAAAAATTAAATTTCCCGTCGTAACAATATGTTCACTCTGTTGGCGATTTTACTTGGAGAGAAATTGTAATGAAAATTCGGCAAGAGTTTCGTTTCGACAGTTTTCGATTGAAAGCTTATTTGGGTGCATGCATTTGCACACGTTCCGTTGGTCAAATTCATAAGAACCTCAATGCAAGAGAGAGAGAGAGAGATAGGGAGAAGTCCGTCAACGTTTCGCATGAATATGGAGCTTGACTAATTTTATTTATGTATTTTCTAAATTTTATGAAAAAATTTTACCTTCAGGGCTTCCTTACAATTTCGACAACCCAAAAAGGTTTGTTCTTCTACAAAGGTATTAATTTATTTTTTTAAAAAAACCTCTAAGGGTAATGAATGAATGTTAATGAAAATGGTTCTCAGAGGTGTGGGCTTTAAGTCGTGATGTTTAGAAAATTATGAAAAAAGAATTAATTTCATGACTAATTTGAATGACATGGTGCCGTACTATCCACATCCTCTGGGAATATTGAGTAAATTGTTCTGAGTGCTCGGCCTCGCCGTGAATCACGTCAGAAATGCTATCGAAACCCGGTGTTGTTGTTGTGAATAGAGTCATTGGGTTCTGAATAATTGCTTAAGTTAAGGTTTATCGGAGTGTTTTATAGCCTATTGGAGTTAATTTTGGCAAGGTCGTTGATGTAATATATGTATAGCAAACACAATTAGATAATCATGCTCACTGGTCTTGTCGGATATTGTCTGTTATTCAAATTGACGTAGATAGCACAAAATATATTACAAAGATTTGGAGTTCTTACACAATAACCAACCTAACATAATGCATTCCATTCCAATGACATTGTCTTGTATGTCATGACCGTGTCTACAGTGTTTATTGTTATAAATCTGTAACAAATCGGGTGGTCAAGCTTTTTTTTATGGAAAGCTTTAGCTTGAGCAACAAATGGTCGATAAATTGTTTGTATGTTTGGGATGAAAATAAAAAAGAGATATGTTCAACAGATCCTTCAAATATGTCACAGTTGTCACTCTTTATTGCTACTCAGAGATAAAAATTGTTATAGAACCTCTAGTGCTGATGGGTTTGAGGGGTTAAGGAATTTATTACTTACAAAGCAACATGTGAGAAGATAAATTTGTTCTGATAGATTTGTAACGTTCGTTATTATGAACATATTTGACTTGATACCCACATAACGAATTGCATTTATCTTGTTTGACGTCAATGAATTGCTTGAGAGATATGAAACAATCCTATTTGTAGCATGATATCCTTTCTTTTGTAGTGAAATCACTTAAATAAAATACAATTAAAAAATTTGCTTTACGTAAAAGGCTCAAAAGAGCAAAAGATTTATTATAGGAAGAATTTATTTAAAAAGCTTAATAAATCAACAAACTTCGAATAAAACGAAATGTGTGCAGGAATTCAATCATCATAAGAAATTCCTTCCTCAATCGAGCATAGAAAACTTTGAGCTAACTTTTCCGTAAAGTTTTCTTTCCCTAGTCTAATGCATTTTTCCACGACTTCAACAAGCACTAAGTAATTTCTTTATGAATCGAAGAAAAGAAAACTTTTTCCAGATATCAAGAAAACTATGTCGACATATTTCTTGTTATTCCTTTCAGGTGTTAATTACGAACAGATATTAAATTCCTTACCACCAGACAGTATCTAAGTGATATATATTTTTTGTTTTTGTTTTCAATATTATTAAGCAATTTGCCAACCTTGAAGACTTCGAAATCGATGAGGTTTCAAAATCGGAATTTCTTATCTCTTAAACCCGAAAAAATATTGTTTCAAGTGAAATCCAGTTTAAGAGTCACGTCGTCCTTCGTATCAGTTTTTTTCTTAAAAATGTCCAAATGCTTCATTACATGTCACTGTACTTGTTATTCAAGTATCCAACAACTGGATTACAAAACTCAAAATTTTTTACACCGAGAAATTATTTTTATTTTCTTAGATTATGTGAATGACTTTTTCGTCAAAACCCAAAATTAACTTAAAACACAAAAATAAATCCTCTACAGTGGACCGTACCGGTAGACCCAACGGATTTCTGGGTCCATCAAAAAGTTACTGAAATTACCACTTTGACATGGCGGTTTTTATGTTTATTTTATGTTTTTTATTCAGTAATTATCTTTGAACTGTGTCGATAATATAAATTTTACAGTTTACGACGCATACCTCAGTTGTTAATCTCATTCGACTTATTAAATGAAAAATACGGAAAAATTCGGTAAACTCTTAAAAAACACTTTTATGCAAATTTTTATTAACAGGGAAACGTCAAATTCTCACTCAATGTTGGTAATTAACAGAATTTAAGGCACGCACTTGGGAAATGTTTAATTAAAAGGAATTTATCGAATTATGCAGAATTCGTTGATGTGTAGGTTGATTTGACGACTCTCACTTTATGCAAATTTTTTGGTTTTCCTTCGAGTTTAGGACCTTTAATCTTTAGTCTTGCAAATTCAAAAATTATGTTCACAATAAGGTTAATTTTAATTAACGATTTATTTTGAAGTAAGATCACATGCATGCGTGGTTGATTGATCAATTCACATAATTTACCAAATAGAAATTAATGTTTTGTTTCACATAAATGCAGTCTTCAAAGTTCACTTGCATTTCCCACGATGAAATCAATAAAATTGAATTATCAAAATATTTGCATACTTGAATCAGTTCTCATCTAATAAATTACTTAATTAATAAGAAAATATCAAATCTTAAATGATAAAATTTATTAACGCCACGGCACTACTCTACCTCCATTAGACACCAATTGACGGGTCATTGAGAGAAACCGGGTACGTAAACTTGATTATGAAGATAACCTTCAGTGTGTTGTAAAATGATGATCGCAGTCAATCGATCACTGTAGATTCCATAGAGATATTCCTCAACATCATGATGATCTCGAAAAGAGAAGTCTCAAGAGAATCACGTCTTCATTGTGGATCCAATCTGGAATTTCGATCTTGATTCCAGTCTGTCATCAGTACGAAGTAATATAGTAAAAATTCGAAAATGCATTTCGAAGTGCATTCAAAACTGCATTTACTATTAAACTCTAGTTGGTTTAAAACAAGTTGACATTTTCCTAATACAAATTGACATTTGCGGCACACTCTCTCGCAAGTGTGGGAAGATATTTTATTCAAAGAAAAAGTAGCTTGGAAAATTTGTCCAAAGTAAATTTTGTTACAAAAATTTGCGTGTAAGCAAATCAAATTTAAATGTTTACAAAACAAAAAAACAAATATCATTTCTCATAAAATAATAATATTATTAACCGACATGGAAACCCCTTCCCCCAAGAAACCGCTCAAGAAAGTCTCATGTTGATTGTCTTAGGCCCACTTCCACTCTACCTCTTCTCCATCTTGAGACTTCTACGTGGTCTCATTGTATTGATCATACCCAACTCAATTCGAAAAACTTAATACTCAAAGACAGTAAGTTAGTATTTTTAACTAGTTGGATACTTTGTGGACCCCCACAACTGGTACACTTCTAGAAAATGTTATAAAACCAAGTGCAGACAGGTCATGCAAGTCATTTTGCAAAACAACGTGCAATTGTTCGAAGACTTTACTGTGGATATTTAAAGGTGTTTTATATTTTGTTAATTAAATTTAAAAAAATTACATTTTAAAAATTTTCATTGAAATCATTTTGAAACGTTTTGTTCGCTATAACCATTTCGGAGTAATTTTTGTTTTACACTTTTTGTTATATTACTCGTTAGAAACAATTCAAAGTGATTTTCTTATTTTAATTTTTATTAATTTTTTTAATAGTTAACTCATTGTTTTAAACTTACATTCAAGTGCTTTCAAACATCAAAAAAACCATAGAAAAAGTTGAAACGGATTTCTGAGATTTGCTTCAGTTTCTCTACGTTTTATTTAAAGTTAACTTTTAAACAGTTTGCAAATTAAAAGGGAAAAGTTTAAAAAAAGTGGTTTTTGTGGAAATTGTGGCTATTGTTAAAAACATTACTTTAGGGCCGCTTTGATTTTACATAATTTCAAAGTTTCTCATTACCTCCAAATTGCTTCAATTGATTAAAATTTTTTATTTTTCATTTTTTAGATTCATTCTTTTTTTAGCGTAGATATAAAAACTTTCTTAAGGAATTTCGTTGTGAAAATTAAGTGAATTCGATTGGTTTTAAACTGAAAATTCAAATTGTTCACAAAGGATAATTTTACACGTGATATAAAATATTCCCACTGGATCAAGATGCGTGCATTGCACCTGGTAAGTTTTAGTACTGTCGCGTGGTTTAGGTTTAAGTGCATATAAATGTATGAAAGTGAAAACTTTGTGTAATAATGAGTGAATTTATTAGATATTTGTAAGAAATGAAAGTTAATGTAAAAGTTTTCGAAATGGCTACTTGTTTGATCAGTTCGTTTTCTACGACAACTTGCCAGACTGGATGGAGTTTCTTTTGGCACAAACTAGACAAAAGTTTAAAAATAGTATGTAACAGATATCATTATCATATCTGAATGCAAGTTGCATCTGAACATGATTACTTTCTTCAAGATGAAGTTATAGCTGCAAACAAAGAAACTTAATAACAAATTATATTAATATTCTTTAGGAGTTTTCCATGGAGATTTTCACACGCTAATCTCTGTAGCTTTCGATTTTCTTTCATGTCAAATAACTCACTTTTCTATTATGCAAGATGCATATGGCATACATGCTTAAATTGGAGTTTTCGTTTTTGTTTCTATATTATAGAAAAACTTCTGTTATATCTTCGTGATTAGCCATGTGAGAAATTGTTGCTTCTATTTTTGTTTTGTCTTCAAGAAAACCGGCTCAAATTTGCACTTTCAAATGCATTTACCTAAGACCGTGTTCGGTGGAAACCTACCAATTATCCGTGGCTTATTTCTTTGATTTGATTCTGTGAATGAGCAGAAGGTCAAAGGAATACTGTTTAATTTTTATGAACTTTTCGTATATGATTTCATCATATGCTTCTTGACTTTTATATCTAGTGTATTGTAGAGCCACATATATATGTATATCAAACTAGAACAAGTCTCATTTCATTACCCAATTTTGGCTGATTTACCTCTCATAAATGCCACTCCTCGAGAGACAATTATATGAATCACTTTCAAGGTAATTGAAGGCCACCAAAGAACGCATTTGTTTTCTTAACCACCTGCAGGAGATAATATAAACTCTTTGCATATTATTTGCATTAACAACTATTAAACGTGGAAACTGTGTTATGAACTTGCAACATTTACAAAGCCCAGTTGGTGTGAAAAAACTTGTGAGAATTGTTTCTTGTTCATTTTCATTTGAAATGATTGTGAAAACTTAAAGCAAAATTTTATCTTAAAGATTGTGTCGATGAACAGAAAATTGAACTGAGAAAGTTTAAAAATAAAAATTCTCGGTAAAATTGAAGGTGGTAAATAAGAAAACAAGCTAAACCTCTTTCATTGTACCTACGTGTACTTCACGTTACAATATGCTAATGCCGGCTTCTTGAACATTTTTGACAAGAAAATTTATTTCCATTATGAAAATCCTGTTACTCTACCTACATCAACTTGAGGATGCGCTAAATTTAGTGTTATCGTCATAACACCTTCTAGTGTTGGGTTGATGAAAAGATATTCAAAGAATGTGAGAAGACACAACGAGACGAGATTCAAGGAGCACTTCAGAAGGTTCCAATCTTCCGATTATATCAACACTACCTCATATCTGAAATTATATATATCAGAAGCTACTACAGCACGAAGTGCATTTTCCAAGAGTTTTAGAAACATGGATATGCTAGAAATGAGAGGAAATCCACCATCTAAAGTGTCTGAAATTCTCCCAGAGCATGATTTATGGATACAATAGAAATTCTATTCTGGAATTTTTCTACTGCTGCTGATGGCATTCCTTCTTCATGTAACTCAAATTTTTATTATACTATGGAATTTGGAAAGTATGAAAGGAATTTGAATGACGTGCAATTTTTAAGGATCCATCAAAATAAATGTTACTTACATGTTTAATAACTCATAACCGTTTTATTTTCATGAATTTGTATATGAATTTTGGGGAAAGTCTAGGATTTCGTTTTGAATTGGAGTACATCGACTCATGTCTTGTATGATAAATGAGGAACAACGTATTAACAAATGTTTTGTAAATGTTGAATATGTTCCATTATAAAAATAAATGTTTTAGAGAAAATGCCAGTGATTTCTTTAGTTGGAGTAATAAATTTTGAAGCTGTTCCTGAAGTTAAAGAGTAGGATAAAATTTAATTGTAACTTGAATTGCTTTGAAACATGTCAAAATGAAACACGAATTTCCATAAAATAAATATTTTACCTTAAAACACTTGGATTATCAGATTATAACGTAGTTAAACTCATGATTATCGTTCAAAACACACCGCTAAAACTTTGAATTAAATTTAGCCAACAGAATTGTCATTGAAATGTAATTTACGACAATTATTTGGTTAAAACGTGCGCAATGTAAAAGTATTCGAAATTACATCACTTCATCTTCAATGCATAACCAAATAAAGACGTTGATTGGTATAATTTTGATGTTTAAAGGGATAACACGATAAGACGTAACTGACTGATTCTTATGAAATCGTATAAACAAAACTGATTTCTTTACTTTATAAAATATAAAATTGGATTACAATTCGATTTCCATGGGAGAGAGTGTCCAGTGAATGGACGTGGCCAATTGTTGAATAATGAAGCTTCTTCAATTCATTAGGCTGAAATTAAAAGTTTTATCAATTACTTGCCAATATGTGCACAAAAACCATATGAAATAAACCAATAACCGATTCACCTAATGACTTAGAGCGCTAAGTTATGTAAAAACGCTTTCTTCTTGAGAATAGCTCCAAGCAAAAATAACTGACTTTGAAGTTGAAAAGTAATTTTGAGTCACGTTTTTTGTTAAAAAAATCTTTGAATGAAATAAAAAGCATATTCAAGGATATTTAAAACTCAATCAAAATTATATATTTACCTTTCGCCACGTGCAAAACAATCAAAAAATCGCAGAATGACGTAAGAATTTTTCAAAGAATTTGTTTGAGTGCGCGTCGAATTTTTCCAATCGTCAAAATGGTTAATTCAATTTCACGTTGATTTTAAGCTCATTTATCCACTCGAATTGCATTCCATTAAGATAATTTTTAATTTTAAATTATAATTAGCAAATTTTCTTGTTGACTTCAACGGTCATTCGGTGTTTTGATTCGATTTGCTGAAGGACATTCAGTATATCTCTCTTAAATCTTGCTAATTGAATTTCGAGTAAGTTTTTGCGAGTAGAATATTTCTGTATTGAATTCGATTAAAGTTGATTCGAAATTGGCGAACTGTTCAGAGCAATCTATAAACACCATGTATCTACTTGTATCCTTCAACTGAATAAGTTTATCTATATTCATAAATTGAAAAATACTGGTTTCTTCATGAACTTTAAAGGATACCCTGGGTAAAATATTGAATTATCTGAAAACTTTTATACTTTAAAGTATCAAGTTTAATACCTTAATTGAAATTCTTTCATTTGAATCACTTAAACGTAACTTTCCATTTGACTGAAATAGCTCAGATAATGAATAGGTTCCTGCCACAGTGAATAACTCGTAATTGAAGTAGTATTAACTAAAATTAATTAATCAGCCACACTTGTCTGTGATGAATGTGAGTGATGAATATCCTAAGACGGTTTGACATCTGTTATATGCAGAAGCAATAAAACTCATTAGAAACGCCACCTTCTGTCAGGACGAACTGTAGTCCAGAGAGTCCACCTGACATGTTGATGGGTAAGCTACAGGCCACATTTAGCTCAAGACATCCTTAATCAGATTTCAAGTGGTTTGTTATACATATATCACCACTACTTTACTTAGCATTGAGTTAACACTGCCTAAATGTTGGGTTTGTAGCGGATTTCTTGGAAACGTCACCACTTCTTTGCGGTAAGAGCTATAACATCCTTAACACTTTGCGGTTAATTTGAATTAAAATTTTGATTTTGTAATATCAATAATTGTTTTATGTTTATCCACTCCATCAAATGAAGTAAACTTTAATGAATATTTTAATTTACTTTTGATCACATTTCGAAATTTCCTGAAAAACTCCGAGTTGATGAAGTTTCCAAACATATGAATTGTTTGGTCTTGCTTTTATATTTACAAACAAAAACCAATTTCGCTCATCTCTATTTAATTCAATTAATATTTTCATTTTTCAATTGCATTTTCCAGTGAAAACGTAATGAAATGAAAGTTATATGTAGACCGCATGGTGCGGTATTACAGATATTTAATTGTAGATTAAATAAAAATGCATGTTGCCTTAATCTTGGCCGTAATCGAACTGTGATTCAACCTTTCCAATACAACTTGGTTGAGTTTTCAAATTGTGGTTATTGGGGAACATTGCAAAAGTTAATTTGTAGGTTGTTAACCTTTTATTGTTCAATTGCGGGCCGAATAATTTTCAAAGGTACTAGATATAGTGATTGCATAGTCATGCAATGGAATTATTTGTAAATCGTGGAACACTTAGGAGACATAGCAAAGGTTTCGCAAGATATTGAACTGAAATTAACTACAATCGCAAATTAATTTGTTGCTGTTCGATTTCATGATATTGTTATTGTAAAATTTAAATTCTCAATTCTGTAGCATTACAGGAAATATATAAAATTCCGCCAAAATCACATCAATGTAAAGTGATATGTTCGCAGAATTTAGTCACAAGATAAACGTTATTCATCTAAAATCACATCAAAAGTTATTGGAACGAATTTGTTTGGTTTAAACCGCATACTGTTTGATGAAATACACTAGGTATAGTAGATATACAAACCGTCCTTTTTGGGAGGTTGTTTCTATAGGGATCTAAGGGTTCTGTTACAGTGCCAAAAAGTTTTATCTGCGGACGAAATGTGTATCCAGTGTGAGGCTTTATACGAATGTGATTTTGATGGTTGTTATTGACGGCTCTTCGTGGAACCATCATTTGGAATTTTAGTCACTGCCAAAATATCACAAACTTTTAGTTGTTCGGATGTTTGACGTTGCTTATCAGGTGATTTGGCAATTTGGTTGTTCTAAAACCGAAGAGATATTCGTATGCATCAAACTCGAATGTTTCGCCAAACAACAGTTTCATTGCAATGTGGTGGAAAATTTACTTGTTACGATGCAATTCGAAGTCAATGGATACAAGTGGGCACCAGTGGGCACGTCAAAATCTTGTTTGTGGTTACCATCATTATATATCATGAATATTGCTATTGTAGATATGCAAAGCAATGAAACACTTACAAAATGATTTGAGTCATCTGTGTTGTGCCATTAACCACAATCAGGTCGGATATTCAATGGTTAGTTCTTTTTTTATGTAATGAAGTTGTTAACCTTAAAGTAAATGTTGTAAGTCCATTTTAACGCGAACGATTGATTTGAAACCGAGTTTAAATCATTGAAGCACAGATTCATTATCCAATAAAAGTCAGAGTTTGATATATGTATATTCAACCGATACGACAGTGACCAAAACCCATACATCACATACACCCAAAGAAGAGATTTCAGAATCTACAATATGGAAATATAGTCTCACTCAAGTGTGATATAACTAAGAAGTCACAAAGTGTTTATAATATTTCACGTGACTTGCACAAAATTCTCCATGTTAACCAAATATCATGATATATAAAGCATATCATGGTGATATGGTCATGCAGGTAATGGGATACACGTTAGTGCATACAAAAAGGGAAAAGGTTAAATGCGCTTGAATTTTGTTAAAAGTCATTCGTAAAATTTAATAACAACATTTTATCGTCATCAACAACTCCTTAATAATAAGAGACCATGTGATACTGGTTAACCGTGACTACAAATTCACTATTTAAGCAATTGTCTTATAACCGCTTTTGAAGGTAGTATAAAATTGCATTTGCAGATATTGAAATGAAGATAGCACTTGACTTAATGGATTTCATTAAAGATGCTATCAAAAACGCTGCCGGACTTAGGATTCCGACCCGAGAGGTCAAATCGATGATATTCCAATTAATATCCCAATGGGGTTTACCTTTTAGCGAAATTATATAATTTCAGTGCAAAATGAAGAACGACTGTAGTCAAAAAGTTGAAGGTAACATTGTCGTAAGTCTTGGAGCTGTGAATCAAGGCAGGTTGGTTATGACGCCGGTTTACCTGAAGTCATTGACACAGTCTCGTCTGAACGTAGTGTTTGGCGGGAAGACTTGTACATGTTTCTCATCATCATCGTCATTATCGTCACCTGCAAGACTGTCTAGCAATTACTGCTGCTTCATTGACTAAAGAGTTCTCTTTTTCTATTTCAGTTTCTTTTCATATCTCGCCCTGCAGCTTTTGTAGACTTTCCGCTTTCAGGCAGTGCTTTAACCTCTGCCATACAAATCGATTGAAATATGAAAAGACTGAATTCAGGTTGTCTTATTGTTTGTCTTGGAGCTATATTAGAGATTCCCACGACGTTTTTATATAGAAGATGCACCATGCATCGGCTTTAATTTGGTGAAGCTTCCGTATATCTGTGCAGATTCTGATGAAATCTTTATGATCTTTGTTTCAAATGTCAGTCGCTTTCGATCGTTGGGCATCTATGGAACAGAATTATTTCCAGTTGGAATACAATGAAAAGTTTGAGAAAGTGTATATGAAGACTTCAAACAAGTCCAATCAATTATTGAAGACGTTAACAAGAGAATAGTGAGAAATTTATTGGGCAATCGAGTTCGGGAATATTGAAATCTTTTGAGAAAATTCGTTTATTAAAACTTGAAAAGAGAATAAAAGTGAAACATGGTGAAACTTTTTTGATTTAGTTCTGTGAACTACGCAAAATAATGAGACATTTGTTGGAGATAAAAATCGCTTAACGCCTCATTTATAAAGATGTCTTCTTTTGACACTTAATTAAGACTTGCCGGAAAGTATGAGCAACAATAAATTAAAGAAATGTCTTCTTTCACCATAATAGACATTCTCATGTATCTTTACATCAAGCATGCAAAGGAACCGCAAACAGTATAATCTCGATAATTGAAACGCTTGATAGTCGCAACTCCTCGATAAACGCAACTAGCAGTGGCCAAGCACATAGTGTTGCACTGGGCGATTTCGCGTGACGATTACAGGCGTTGATACATCGAGAAATTTATTTCTCCTCATTTAATTCGTAGTCGGATTCTGCTTCCGTCCGATTAGTGTTAAGGTGATTGAAATCTTAAGGAAGCTCTATGATGTTTATATGAAATCTGCGGTAACGAGAATTTTATTGATTTAAATATTTTAATACAGGATAATACCGAAGTTTGTAGATGTTGATATTCTGTAGTATCAGATATTCATTATCTGTTTTGGGTTCAATATTCGTTTCACTGAAATATCGTGGGTAATACATGTAATATTATATTGACAACCATCCAACAGAGTGCGTTAAACTCAAATGTTTCTTTAACCTCATGAGAACATTGTTGGCATTTGTTGAAGTTATTAACAACAAATTCAATTGTATTTATTCCGTATTATTTTTTGTTTGAAAATGCGTTTGCATGGATTAAACACTTTCTGCAAGGCAACAAGTTTTTGAAAAGCATTCCAGATTTCATCACGCTGTATAGCGCTATACATAACTTGAACTAAGATTATTAGTACCAATAATACTGTAGCATTGCTTGGACAAGTCAAAGCTACCAGTTAAAGTTGTAAGTTACATTGCAATTAAAACAAAAATAAATAACTTCCGCTCCGAAAATCATGACAAACATTTTACCTTGCACTTTACATTCTAAGTAAGTCGGGTTAAGTGAAGGTTAAAGCTAAAAACTGGAAAACGCTTAAAATCGCCCTAAACTTTGTCTTGAATTGCTAAGATAATATTAATTTTGCAATTGTTTGCTGTTATTTAAAAAATGCACAATTATTATAAATAATTGACAGCCTTGCAGCGATTATTGGATTTGCAGGAAACCTTGTACCGGGTTCAAGTGAAATGTTAAGTTTAATTTGAGGTTTACTCAGTGTCGCTTACGGATAGTATGTAATTGAAAATTTTAAATGTTGTTTTCGGAAAATATCATACCAACTTCAACTTGGTTGCATGAAATGGTTTTTGTCTCATCCCAAAACTTGTATCTTTTCGTTATATCCTAGGATTCAATTTAGTAGACATGTATACCGGATATTGAAAAAATGTTCTAGAAAGAAGGACGGACTTTGTGCATAAGGAAAATTAGTCTTATTAACTACATGTGGATAATAACAACATCTACTTCCTCTAATCGGAGAGAGCTGTTTCCCAATAGCTCCTCAACGTGGAAACTTAACAGTTGTGGAAATCCAAAATCTTCAAAAGTTTCGTGTTAATTAACTTCTCGATTAGCAGAAAAAATTCAACTAATGATTTCATGAAAACACTAAGTACTCATCGGCATGTGGCACTAATGAAATCATTGACCTGTAATTGAAACAATGATACGCAGTTTATGCAAGTAGCTATAGTTGAAAAAATGTATTTCTTTTTTCATAATAACAACTAACGAAGTTTGTTAATTCAATAAACAAAACCAACTCATGCAATGTGGAAATTTTCCAAGTTGGAATTCCAGACTCGATATATAAACTTTCTTAATAACTTCCTTTTTTTGCTACAAAAGAAAGTTGGTCCTTATGCAATGAACACTATGCCATATTATACAGCTAGAAAATTTGCATACAAACAAATTAAGCTTTCAATTGGAATTCGAATCAAATGCATTCATGATGCAATTTGAAACCAAATCCGAACCATCTCCAATTTGTGTGAATATTAGGAATCGATATATGTAAGGTCAATTTCACTTGAATAGAGTTGTAAAATGCGGATATGATTGATTCCACACGGTACGTGATAATTGAACAGTCTCAGCTTGAATTATTAAAAATTAAAAACAATGGACAACTTGCAAAATTTCGGTGGTTAGAAATCTAGTTTTTGGAATCAGGGATATTATTTGATTATTTGATGAGCGTAAATTTCGCTTCAGTTCACCAAAAGTGTTAACTCATTCGGTATGAATGCAAATGAGTTTCATAGAGACTCCACATGACTTGCACGAATGATTCTAGAAACAAAAACCTCCTGCTGAGTGCTGTAGGTGACTTCCATCCCTAAAAGTACACCAGTGTCTTGAATGTTGGTGATGGCGTAGGAGTCAGACAGGCGGATCTCAAGTAAATTGAAAGAGCTATTGAAACATGAAGTCTACTACAGACTCCTTGTACACGGACCACTCCAAATGGATGTGATTCACTTCAATTTCATATCCCAGCAGGGTAAATGGAACGTATCTCAACATTTCAAAATGATTTTCATATCAATGAGCAAAATGAATACATTGAAAATGTAAAATTTATGAAAATCATACTTTCTTCCATACAAAGAAACCATTTTCTGCAAAACGAACCCACTCACTTACAACTGACCGCACCTCTATTGAATTGAAAACCCACTTTGAATATTGAAATATTGACCAAAATGTAAATGGAAAAATCACAGTTTAGTGCTCCACATTGTTGAGTGTTCCTGGTAATGTTATGAAATGGTCAAATATTTTGAAATGAACTGGGGCAACCCTCAATCTGAGAGACACGAAAAGTTACAACCGCGGGTTTCCACGTAACACTGATGGAAAATGTTTACCAGAAAATTGGTATTATTGAAATGAATTCCTCAAATAAATCATATTGGATTCTTAGGAACGAAATAAAGTGATAGGACTGAGACGAATTGCGTGGATATATGTAGATACTTATAGCCTCTTTAAGAGGAGTCATCAAAATTAGGGACAGAATTATTCCTTAAATCCATGACACGGAATTGACTAAATTTTTTCTTGTTCCTCATCCTCCTGCTTCCGACATTTGGTAACATCTGGCCTCTTGAAATAATTAATTTTATTGAGATTTTCTTTGCCATACAAATAATTGTGCCTCAAATCTACAAAATCTGTTTACGTCAAAACTGAAATTTATTGCGGATAAATCCCTGATACTTTGGCCTATTAAGTCATTCTGTCTAAAGAATGATTTATTGAATTGTAGGGGAGCTTTTTATGTTATGTAATTAATAGAAAAACTGGATTTTATTGCATAGAAGAGCTTCACAATGAGAGGTTCAGTTTGAACCTTATATGATTTAATTCCACTTTTGATAGAATCTATTGAACAGTTTTGGAGTTTCATAGTTTCCATTTACGCTTCAAGCCAACAATGCAAGGATACACGGATTTGAATTGTATTGTGAATTCCATTGTTTAAGTTCCGCACATTGTAGGCTTATTGCTTGTGAGTATTCTCTTGAAAGTCAGAATGCTACCTTGCATCAAGGATTGTTTTTCGGGTACCATAATGGTGTATTGAAAATCCCAAGGGAAATAAATTTTACACTCAATACTGGAGGATATAGGCCCACAGGATCAAGGGATTTAAATGAATCAAATGCATGAAAGTGTCGGAAACCTATTTTCTTATAAACGATATGACCTTCATACTTTCATCGTGAAAAACGTAAGAAATCTAGTTACAAGGTCTTTGCCAAGGCTAATTACGTAGATGATCAAATTCGAAAGCTACGAACCTCTCCTTCACTTTTACTTTTTCTGTCGGCGTTGCAGAGATTGAGATGAAGATGTTAAAAAGTGAACTTGAAAAGGTTGATGGGAATAGCTTGAAACAAGGTGTTATTGAAATATCTACCTGCGGAAATGTTATGAACTTATACTGCTTTCATGACATAACTCTTTAAATTGGAATAGGGGAAGGGCGGGCAAGTTGGATATAGCGGGCAAGATGGATACTTGAAATATTTCGTACATGGAGTCCACGCGCAGGACGATCATACTATTATTCGTTGCCTACCTGGCACCACTCTTGTTCATGAGGTCCCTGCCGTGCTTTTGCGTCGGACCCGTTTTGTACTGAAGCGCAAACGTTTTGCGTTCCTCATTTACGATATTTTTAATGTAACTTAAACTTTATATATCATTTGTGTTTGGGTAAAATTTAATATTAATGATATATTTTTGTTTGTTTATAATTTAACATGATTGCTCTGAATTTTTATTTATTTAAGATTTTTAGTTGTTGAGAAATTTTCGTTTTTATTTTGTAACATATTAAGCGGGCAAGATGGATCATTATTTTATACTAAATAAATCTTAGTCTCCATTCAATAAAAGTACTATGTATACGAAAACTTATCCTATATCACACCAGACAAGCAATCACAAAACAAAAAAGTGAAAATCAAAAAGACGGCACCTCTAACGGCACCACCGGTCCTAACCAGCACCTCTGTTAAAGCTAAGGAAAATATCGAAACAGGTGCTCAAAAATATAAAGAAAGAAGGAAAAAGACTTCCTTAGCCAACATTGAATTTGACCACCGCCTTACAGCAACTTTGATCCCTCAAAAAATCTCTACAAAACCATCGACGTCCAAGCAAGAAAAGAAATGATCCAAAAAAATCCTTCCAAGCAAGGTAAGAAGAAGAAATCAGATCCAAAACAATCCTTAATCAACCAGAACAGTGTTCCCATGGATAGTGCTGAGCAACCCCTCTATTTTTGGACAGTCTGCAAGGAATCTAACAACGCACATTTTTGAGGACTAGATAGAGGTGTTCACGATGCATGAGTTGGACACATGAGCTCTGCTCATCTTCGTTGGGTTATGAGTCTTACTTTTGTTAAGAGTGCGATGATTAAACAAATCATAATGTATGATCCATCTTGACCGACTTCTTGATCCATCTTACCCACCCTGGGCGGGCAAGATGGATAATTTCTATATTTTAATTTTTATGATAATTAAGCCAGTAATGTCTTACTTTTTCTTTATTTTTTAATTGAAAATGTTAATTTCATCTATGAATCATATTTTAAATTCAATTGTTAAACCGTAATACAAATATTACTGTCATTTATATGGTTTTGTTCTTAATATATCCAACTTGCCCGCCCTTCCCTTACTTTATAATTACAGGTTTTGACGAGTTTAATTCAGAATTAACTTCTAGATTAGTTCCAAATTAACTTTTAAGAGAAACAATAATAAGAACGTTGAAATTTTCCATTTCCACGCTAAAGTGGTTCACATGTAGGTAACTCAAAACCTAAAGTTTGGTCATCCACCCTCAAATTGACTTGAATCCACGTTTTTCGGGGGTGTGTATCAATTCAATATCGAAATTGGTAAAATATTTCAGCCCCATGACTTTTATTGCTTTTACTTTTATTTTGAAATGTTGAAAAAGTACTTTTCATGTTTTTCTTAAAGACGTTTAGGGAGTTTCTTTTATGGTCTTATCAATAAAAGTAGCTGAAAAGTGAAGGAAATTTGTAAACATTTTAACAAGTAGGTATGTATAATAAGAAAAGGAATTTGAAAGTAAATTCCAAAGTCGTTTAATACGCTTTGCGCTTTGAATAAAAAGCACACCTTCACAAAGTTAACAGTGCTGTATTGAAATCGAAATTAAGCCGCCAACACTTTCATTCATAAAGTGTTATAACACCAGAAGATTTCATTCTACATAAATTCAATCCACGATGCATGTACTTAACCCACCACAGAGGTCTATGAATTGCGACAATTGTTAAAGTAGAAACGCGGTAACTCAATCTACGTAAGAATATCGAATTCCCATCTATGGACGTGCAGGGATTTCTAATTGGATATCTATGGAATTTTTTAAAAAATACAAGCAGGAGGGTATGTGTACGAAAGAATTGAAAGTGCACGTACGATAAATAAAATCTAATATCTTTCATGTCGTCATACTTTAAGCAGCTTTGAATGTAAGTGATATGGGCAACTGTAATCAGCCTTTTTTGTGAAGGCTCTAGCCTTGTTTCTGGGCTTATATCACTGTCTGGCATATCAGCAACATGTGTTGCAAGTTTCTCATAAATAAAATTTTTTATTTTCGTCTTCTATGCTGCATAACATGATATTTTTGGCTCGGTTACAAGAGAATTTTACATAAAACCAAAATAAATTGTTGAACTCTTCTGCGTTTAAGTTGAACTTTTCACAAAACTGCCTTGGGTCAAGAATCATTATTCTTCATTTCCTAGTAAAATTCATGAACTTTCCTTAGAGACAGATGATGATATCCATCCTTCCCGGGAATTTGATAGAATTCTACTTAACCAGTTCCAGGTCATTCCGCTGTTTAAACTTGTAGTTATATAATTGTTGCAGAGAGAGAGAGTTAATACACTTACCTTGGCCTTTATTTTTCGGCACTTTCCATCATCAATCCTTCATATGTCCGTTGGTTATTCAATACTGTTCCGGAAAATTGACCAAAACTACAAATATTGAGTCATAACACGCTCCAGATTTTGACAATTGCATAATTCCAAGCTAGTGTAACACAAAATTTTCAAATTATTTCTAGTCGAAAATTGTTCAATTGCATGAATCATTTGATATGATGGAAAGGAAGGAAATAAATTGACCATTTATTTGTAGTTTATGCCAAATCACGTGGAAAAGAGGGCTAATAATTCATACTGTGACTCTAATAAATTTTGATCAATAAATCTATGGCAAAAATTTTGCGCAATCGAACAAAGTTTGAGTGAAAAGCATGAAACTGATTTTTGTTTCACTTTCAAATTAACCGTAAAAATGCAAGTCAAATAACATGTAATTTATGTGATTTTCTTTATTATTGCAGATATTGCCGCTATTGCTGTGCAGCCTGCTTCATGAAACCATAGCCGCACGACGAGTTCGCATAAGGCAAAGACCGATTCAACCGCGACCACAGGAGAGTGAAGAAGAGCTACCGGAAGCTGAAATCAGTGAAGAAGATAGTCGACCACAGCCTGCTCTTCAGTACTACAATGCTGAGGAACCAGATCCGCAAAATCGTATTGTACTGGTTGATGATAGCTACAATGGACTCTATGCCCAACAATCGCCACGAACACGAACTGATTACAATCAGAGAACCGTATCGATATCGCGATCAACAACACCAGCACCACGTGCCAAGGAGCAAGCAACTAAGTCGCCACCAGTTCAGACCATTCGTAATTACAGTAAAGTGAATGATGATGGATCATTTACTTTTGGTTATGAAGCAGCTGATGGATCGTTCAAAGAAGAGACAAGAGGAACAGATTGTGTTGTTCGTGGAAAATATGGTTACATTGACCCTGATGGCAACAAACGTGAGTTTACTTATGTTTCCGGAAATCCATGCGATCCAAACAATCCAGATGGTCATGAAAGCGCAGAAGATGATCGTGACGAGTCACCAGAAGATTCACGAGAACCAGAAAATGTTCCGCAAAACTACCCGCAAAACTATCCAAAACGACCACTTCGTCCAGTTCGTCCACTACAACAAACCACAACACATGCTCCTCCAACAACAGTCTTCCAGAACACATACTCCCATTCCTCTCTTCAAGGTGAGAGTGATGAGGAAGAGCCAGAGCAAATCCAAGTACTCCAGCCAACACCACGACCGAGATTACAGCCTCAACATGTACAACCTCTACAACAGCGCAATCCACCATCTGAAGTTGCTATCCGTCAAAGACCGCGTATCACTGTTGTGAATACAACGCCAGCTCCACTTGCTCAACGATACCCAACATCTGTTCAACCAATCAGCATCACACCACGTCCAACCTATAGAACGCCGATCCAAACCCTTCAGACCCAAACACCTTCTACGACCTATCGCCCGATCCTCAAGGCAACACAAACCCCAGCTCCAATTTCGTATTCCAAACCAACGCAACGCCCAATCGTGTATCAGACACCAGCCCAAAATGCTATTCAATCAACGACAAGGCGTCCAGTCGACTTTGCTGCTGAATTCCAGAAATTCCAAAGGGAGTTTTCTAAAAGCTCCAACTCTCAAATCACAACAACAAGCCCACGGACCACAACACCTTACAGTCCTGCATACAAGGCACCAACTCCACAAAGACTTCCCGAAGTTCCGGTCACCTCAAATCCAGTTTACGAATCTCAATTGATCTACGACCCATCAAGTGGCCAATATGACACAGCTCTATACCAACAACTTCCACAAACCGATGGAGACTTCCAACTTAGCCATAGAATACAGCCATATGTCCACCAACCTCAGCAAGCTCAACTTCTCACCATAGAGCAGCTCCAACAAGCAGCCAACCCAATCTTCCGAACGCGAGCAACAGCAGCCCCAATTCCACAATTTTCACAACAAGTATATGAGAAGGACCGTGAAAACCTTCAAGTCCTCAATTCCCAACAGCTCTTCCAACAACAACAGGAGCTCCAACAGCAACAGCTCCACCAAGACCGAGTCGAGTCCGCTCGAAAGGCAGCTCAACAAATCCAAGCCCAGCCACACAGGTTCCAACCTCAACTCGCCAGACCAGTCTCCCAAGCACAATCCCAAGGGTTCTACTACATCCAACCCTCATCAGGTCAAATAGACGCCTTCCTCAGAGGCCACAACCTGGACTTCTAAGCCCCTCTTTCAGTCAGCTATTTTGCCAATGGCTTTTAATTTTAACTTAACGACATAAAAATTATTTTAAATTTTTATTTTATTAAAAATTTATTTTAAGCTATAGTTTTTAGGTTATCTCGATTGTTTTTTATTATTCTGTCTGTCAAGTTTTGTAACAAAGTTTATTTTTTTGTATGTACTATTAAAGCTATGTCAATAAACTTACAGTTAATAAAATTTGGTAATTTGAACTTTTTCAGCGTGACCATTAACATGAAAATTTTGGTTCCACTTTGGAGTTTTGATTGGTAAAAAACCAAACCGTCAAATATGATTTTTGATTGGAATTGTTCCGTGGAATGTGGAACAATTGATTCGAAATTGGAAAATTTTCCGGCGCCATTAAAATATTTCCCAATCCCAAAATTGTTTTCGAAGTGTTGGGAAATATTTTTCGGGAAATTGTTTGTTTTCAATGTTCACTTAAAAACAATTTGTATCTTGTTCAGTTTTTATTTTATTTTAAAAAACTATTGCTCATGAAGTAATAATGGACTGTGACAAGTGACCCCAAACTGGTCCACTTCTCACGACTTTGAACTCCAAGTTCACTTATTAATAACCTTTTGAGTGGAGTACGTGTAATAATTTACACCAAGGTGAATTTGTAATTTTTGAAAATTTAGTTGGCGCTAAGAGAGAAAGCTCGGATTTTGTGACATTTCACAAGATAATAAGAAAAAGTTAAGAACGCAGTCATGACTAAGCAAAACTTCGAATTCTTGGCTGGCTACTTGATTCCTTGCATCCACTTTCAAAATAAAAGCATCCCGGGCAACAGTACTTATTTAACATTAATCTCCAGTGCACCATTAGTAACATGTGAACACCAGTCGGAATTCAGACGGAAAACGATCGGAGATTGTGAATTTTAAGTCCCAATTCCGACTCTTGAAACATTAGATATTCCCAAGCACAGGAACGGCAGTCGAAAACGCACTGAAATCAATTTCCGTCTGAATGGCGTTCATCTGCCATTCTCAAGGCAATTTTTACAAGGAAATTTTCGTGCATTCTTTCACCCGGGATTGAAGCCTTATCGCCTTTAGTTGAATTCATACCCTTAACTTGGTTTATTTTAATAAATTGTATGAAACTTGTAGATAGCAACCAAAAATCCTTTGATTAAATAAATGTCACGTTCACGATATCGAATACGAATACAATTTCCGTCGAAAACTGGAGTTGATCCACTAACCGTAGAACAAAGATTCCCATGAAATCTTAATTGGTTAAGTTTTGTGAAGTAACTTGTGACTTGGTGGTTGTAAAGCATGGTTCAAATTCTGTTCGACTAGAATTTCCCTGTGGATATAGTTAAGCTTTATTTAATATCTTAGAAAACTTCTAGAATGTCTTTCTATCCCAGCTCACTGTGTAAGTGAGTTAAACTTTGTAATTCGCATAAACACGATGTTCTTGCTACTGGAATTTTCTTTGATGGAAAAGCATGAGTTGTAAATAGTTGGAATTGTTAAGTGTTACATCAAATATGAAAACTATCCACTTCACGAATATCTTAATAAATTAGTTAAGACCTAAAGGTGAAGTTTGCAATCACATATGTAGGTACGTTGAAGTTTTGCTGTGATGAAGATAAGACATGATTTAAGACAATTTCCTTGCAAACTACACGGAACGCCTATTTCCGAATAACATTTTTCACATCATCGACTCAAATAAAATATGCTGACTATGTGTAAATTATGTTTACAATCTGAATAACAAATTCTCTGTCTTCCTGCAAGGCATACAATGCAATGCTGTTGACAATTATTATGTAAACTGAGAATTTATACACAACTTAGGTCGTACATCAAAGACGGAAATGTTTCCTTGTTGGCAAGAGCTATGAGAGTGTCAACGTAGAATATAAATTTGCATAAACAAGAATTTTTGGCATTCTATGTATCATTTGGGGTTTATTTCTTGTTGCCAGCTTTTTCTTGAAATCGCAAAGAAAATATTGAGTAATGTTCTCGTAGCAATGAAAAAATATATGAAACATTACAGATTTTGAAAGAAGAAGCTCATGTCGTTTCAAACTTAACAGTATTGACAGATAATCCTTCCCATTCGAAGTTCGTTAGTTTCTTTGATTTCAAGAAATTTTAATAAAAAAGGAAAATGGTCTAGCCACGTAATCCAGACAATGGGTCAAGAAAAGATTTCTGTAATCAATTGGTAAAAATAAAGCTTTTATGCAAATCTATCGAACAAGACATTTTAGCAATTCATGACACATGGTCACATAAAAAGTCGTCGCAAAGCCTGAATCCCAGAATGGTACAGCACCATCGTAATCGTAAAAAACCGGGATCACAATCTGTACCCCAAAATAACTTCAGTCTAGACTTTGTTATGAATACTTTAGATCCGGTAAAGTCTCTATCTCGTCCATCAGGCTACATATCCTGATATCCTTTTTGGAATCAATTACGGATTCGTTCGAACCATTTTAGATCTCTCGTCGGAGTAACATGTTAGGCCACATGTCGCCGATAATCATAATTATAGAAGGTTGCTGTTATCAGGTTATCAGGTTTGTTCATCAGTTCACGCTACCTTAAGGTACCCAATTTCAATCATTGATTAACGATTTATTTCAGTTACACATTTTGTGTAATTTTTAGGCTCGACACAACACGATTCTCCACACCTTCCGGTTGTAATCAGTTAATTAGATCTTCTAGCGTTCACGGACAAGGTGCCATACACAAAGTTATGTCACTAAACCAAATGCGTAATTGAAATTGGCGTGGGTTATAAATAAATTGTCAACACAAATAACTTAAAGATCTGGAACTTATTTTTGTCAATTTAGTATCTCCAAACGTCAAATGGGTTAGGACATATTCATCATTTTTCATTGAAGTTATCTCATTCGACATAATAACAAGGAAACAATTGTGACTTGAACCATTCGTATTTGAGGGATTTTATCAGCCAAAAGTGATCCACTGGTTCACACAAAATTTTTCAAAAGCAGAATTGTCAGTTTTTGAAGGTTACGAAGTGCATTCCATCACCTTAAGGATGCATACTCGTAATTCAAAGCAAATAGAAACTGGTTCCATTTGAACTAGATTAAGTGAACGATGTCACATGCAACATAATCGCGATTAGACACGTACTTACTAACCAATCATTTGCAGTAATTACATAATATGGTATAAACAACAACTTTGATTTTGTCACATTTGCTGCACTTGCAATCGAATTGTCGCAATAAATTTCAAGTTGTGATTATGTTGATAAATTTCCAGTGACACAGATTCGAAGAAGAACCATAACCGACGAGTTTCAATTAAAGTTCAATTAAATTAAATTTTTCTGATAATTTTCGTATATCAGAGCCAATAACTTTCAAGTCGAAATTATATCAATTTTGGTGTGTGATGAACGGTTACAGTACATATCACATCATTCACTTGATGTCACATCTTCGTCCATAAATCACCAGTTAAACGTTTATAAATAATATAAGCAGCCTCAGGTTTGTCTGCAAAATCTCTTTTTCATGGACAATCACAAAACGAACGACGAACGAATCCCAAATTATTGAAGACGCCATTGTGGATATCACGTACCTGATCTGGTTATTTTCACATTCTCAAATGCACCCACTCGAGACATAAGTAAAATAAATAATTTATTTTCTTGCCTTGTAAATACCTCCATTACTCGAGCATATCACAAAAAGGTTACACTCGAATTGTTTGTAAACTTAAACTGGATTCCAGTGAAAGTCATTCTTGTAAAATAAATGCAATGAAAAGTGCATATGCAATTATGAATTGCAAGCTATAGCTCGAAAGTTTTTCTTGTTATTTTGACTCTGTGTCAAGTTGTTGTTACTCTGAATTTCGTTTGAACTGGAATTTAGTTCATGACACTTGTCGCTGGATTGGTTAAGTAATATCGCTTGAGGATATTATATCCGATGGTTGTTATTACTTGGAATTATATGACATGGAGTCATAAAAGCTAGTGATTGAAGAAGTTGTGAAAATTGATAGAAAGTTGATTCGAATCTGGTTTCAATTTCAATTTCAATTTCTATCATCAGATATCATTTACACAAATCAAGTATAGTTTGTCCTTTTCAAATATGATACATGCGAATAAAAGCTTATTATGCTTTCAAGTCGAGTTGAAATCAAGAATGATTTCCGTCTATGTTAGTAACATTTCAGAAAACAAGATAATTGCCTATGATTTTCCAACATCTCAATACTCTTAATTAATTAAATTTTCACTTTAATTCCAAGTTACTACATTAACTCAAGTGTCAGAAGTTTATTTTCCTACCCATAATTAAGTTGCTTACTTGCAAAGTTCTTAAAAAATTGGAAAACTTCTCACAGTCGAAAGTTTACAACAGCAAAAGGTAAAAGTTTATCGTTACATAATTGCTCCTGTTATTTTTTATTCCTTGTTTCTCCAGAGCTTTGAGAACTTTTACAAAAATTCCTTCTGCTGTTTGAGTCATCACTATTCAAAACAAAGTTTGCATTTCCATTTACTTGAAAATCAATACAAATACCCATTGAAATGTTATTCAAACTTGTTATTATAACATCAATGAGCAAGGATACGAGTTATCTTATTGATTTATGGTTTTGTAATAACAATATGTTGTCAACCTTATCGAACCACTTTTAACGAAGCAAAGCAATTGTGACCTACAAGGCAGAAACGGATTTAAAACACGGAAATATAATTCTACAGCATGTTGGAAATAATCATAATCCAACACGTTCTTGTAACTAATTTATCTCAATATCTGACAAACATTTTTTCAATAACTTCAATTCTTTGAGTGGATTTCTTTGTGTTGAACATTTTGTGGTTTTTCAATGAATCGAATATTACAGTTTGTTGGTTTTGTTGCTTTTAACTTTTCACATGAACAATTCCAGGAGGTATTCGAATTAAAAATAAACGAAATAGTAAATCATATTCAAATATCAAAAGCAAACTCGATGCCAAGTGCGGAATACAATAGCTCTGAAGTTTGATTTAACTACAAACAACAGGAGATGTAAATTAAAATTCTGAGAATTTTGAAGGTAATATTGCATAGAAAATAATATTGTTGAAACAGTGGGAAAATAAATAACTCATATATGAAATTCAATAAGACTCATCCCTGAATCCCTTTCAGCAATCAAGTTGAAGGGAGTAGATATAGTGTTTATAATATCATATCTAATACTTATTCACTCAAAACGAAATAGTCATGCAATAACAATCTATTTGTAGAAGAAACTTTTCTTCATTTGAAAACTGGACTACCTTGCTACAGATTGTAAATGAACTCATTCAATAAGTATGGAAATCTTAACTTCTTGAGCACACCAGTACTATGTGCTATGTACCAAACACGGGTTGTCTTGATTATGTAATAAGAAATGCCGGACAAAGGCGCGCAAACAAACACTCACGTTTTTGTGTCATACTTGGTTTTGTTGAATTAAGAATGAAATTATTTCGAAGGTATTTTCAAAACAATTGTCGTGCCTAAGGCTAGGCTTTTAGAGTGTTTTAAGGTTCATTTTGGCAAACTGATTTACCTTAATCAGTTGTCTATTTTGTGTTTTTATGATTTACGTAATCAAAGCTCACCCACACGGCGCATTGCTACGATCACTTTGTAATCCAAGGTGGTACCTCGAAAACAAAAGTCTGTCCAGTGAGTCAAATCACCTAGTTATCCCAAGACATCATATACCGATACCTAATCGTACAGCTGCTTTATTTGTTACACCATTTGTCTTATAATTTAATTAAAACTTTAAGAAAACTAATCGTTCTTTGTTAATACAACGCACAAACAAATTACCTACGCCTGCATTTAATAGCCTTTTTATGGTTCTAAGAACAAAACCCAACACTCCAATATAAGTAGTTGCACCCACTAATCCTTTTATTGAAACTCTTTTATTCTAAAGTGACTGGATACACGTTGCGGAATATAACCGGATTTATTTTGAGGATATTCAAGTATACTTACTTCAAGAACTACAAGCACCAATCGAAAGTAGTTTCCACGATAGTTGCAAAAGCGCCTAAAGTGTTTCCAAGAAGTTTGGTTGAGATTATCAATAAAAGGTTGTTCCCGTGTTATCCTAGAAGGTCATGGATAGAAATAATATGTCCTTTATCACAACAAATCCAACTTCGGCTATAAATAGCAAACTTAATTTCAAGTAACGAAATTTTTTGTAGAAAAATGAAATGCGCCCGTGGCATTGTGAGGAAGGGTTTGATTCACGAAGTACCCAAGATAGATTATCCTTCCACGTGCAACTGTTTTCTTAGAAAACAAAAATGTATCAGGTTGTCATTAAGACTACATTTGAATTGAGGAAAGTATGTTTAATCTGTTGATCGATTAACGATTATGTAAATCTGTTGGAATGAGAATATCAGGAAGAAATGCCTTCTTGTGCACCAAAACCAAAAGTGGAAGCACTTTCTGTGAAGTTGAGAAAATTTTCCAACACGTAAGTCATATTTTCAAGAAATGGTTTGACTAACAACCAGCTACCATTGCTCATAATCTTGTAGTCACCAAGAGCTGTGTCAGTAAGTTACATACCGAACACGGCCACGTTTATCTTCCAAACGAGTACGAGTTGCAGCAACTCTAGTATTACGCAATTCTACTCTAGTTAGAGACCCGCAATTATAATCCACGTTTGTAAACTGGAAAGTCTTAGAAAATATTTGCACATTTCCTCCATATGGTGGATCAAAGCAGGAAGTTGAGGCCAACATCATCATAGAAGGTCCGCAGTTCCGCATTCAGTGATCTGGTTTAAGGGGAGTTACGCAACAGTGTTTCCCAAATCAAATCCACTTTGAGTCCTGTTAAGGTGCAATTATGAAACTCTTGATTGGTCACGGAATATTTGAATATCACGTAACCGGACCTGTTCCGAGGAATTTATGTTTGTTTACTTTTATTGCGACACCTGGTTTCGTGTAGGTACGTGCTGGTGTAATTAGACCAAATTCATTGGAGTGACCAGCGAATTTCAATACAACTCCGGCATGATTGGAAATTTTGGGCTGTTTGTGTCAGCGCCATATGACACGGTTGGGCTAACTAGAAATCAACAGCAATTGCAGCCGGTTATGACTCAAAGCTCTTTAGAGTTCAAGGTTTTATTTGTGGTTTCGTCAGTTCAGTGTGTCGAGTTTGTTTTCGTTCAATTTAGACGTTTCCAAGTATTTCGACTAGTAGCTTTGGACCTCAAGGCTTTCACAAAGGTACAAGGGGTATTAATTCGATTTTCTTGCCACAAGCCCCAAGTCAATTATCAAATTTTCGATTTATTAATGTTTTAAACTGCAGGTCTGCATTCATCCATCATCCGCTTTGACATGCAAACAAACCTCGCGAAATTAAACCTTATGCTATCAAACCAGCTTTTCAATATCATAGGAGAATACATAGTCCAATAATAGTTTCTACGTGAAACTCCGAGACATTGTGTAGACATTAGCTCTGCATCAAAGCAATAAAGGTACAAGGAACCGATTTGTGAAAGTGAATCACGATTGATACATTAACCGAAATTCAGATCCAGAGATAGACAGACAGACAAGGTCCCTTGTCTAACTGAAAATTCAATTATGGTGTCTCATTGATGCACTTCTTCCAAAAATGGGTAAGCACTTTAAACTAAAACTTTGAATTCAAACTCTGGCTAAAGATAAATTGACTTCCTCAACAGTTTTTCTAAGATCAGATTAAGTTAGTTTCATCAATAACTTCAACCTGTCTGAACGGTTAAATTATATTACTTCACAGGTAAACTGGTTAAGTGCGTGTTAAGTAACTCAGCAATGCAATTGCCTTGATGCACTTTGTCTTTGTGTCAAACCGGAAAAACGCTTTACATGAGAAAGTGGAACACAATTTCTGTGGAAAATTCTTTAGAGTTTTGAAATCGATTTTGAACGTTTTGTATGAATTCTAGAAAGAAAAACATTCAGAATTTTAAAGTATCAACGGATTAAGGAATACCCTTCTTCATTGAGCCATAAAGAGCATTTTGGAAGCCGTAATCACATTTACAGGATCGCATCACATTTACAGTCCATTGGATCTGAAGAGGTTTTTTCACAAAAATCTATTGAATGCAAAGTATTTCGAAGCAGAAAGTTCAGGCAATTTTGGATTTTATAAGTGAAAATGTGAAAAGGTCCTTCAATAAACTGTGTCTCTCCACTCGATAATGAGCTAATTACGTGAAATAAAAGCATCGAAATCGCTTAATCGCACTTAATTCCTGTATTTTATGGGCAACTGTTTCTCTTTGTGAAACTTTAACAAAAGGGAAAACTGAAAGACACACCTGAAAAGTAGAAATAAAAATTTTTAAATGTTAAATTTATTTGATGAGCACCAAGGAAGTCATAAAATCTGACATAAATTCGATCCTTTTACGATTCAATTTGTAGTTCTTATTTCGAAAACCAAGCTCGAAGTTGCGTTCTAATTTGCCCGGAAAGGAAAGCAATATCCTCCTTAAAGACGTTCACTTCCTTTTTGCAGTGAAATTGTACAAAAGAACATAAAAGACTGCAAGCAACATTGAAAATCTACAACGGAATTGGGTTGATTTTGATTTGATTTTCTACGTGTCTGCTAAAAAAAGCCTCAAGGTTCTATCTATTCAAGGAATGTCAACCCTTAAAAATTTTTCATAGCTCTAGTTCCAGGAATGATGTATGCTTTTGAAATTTTGAACACAGTGTCGAAGCCGAAGGTTTGGAATAGGTACTATATCACCTCAGGTGTAACAGGTTCCTCGGAAATAACATGGTTTCTATAGGTTTTAAGCTCAAAATCTCGTTAAAATTTACTGATCGATATTTGAAATATGCAACACAGAACTCGTTTTTCAATTTACATACTTTCACGCTTGTGTACATTTCCAGAATAGTTCAAAATCTTCTTTCGAAACTGAGTTATTTTACTCTAGAATTGGACTAGTATCCACTTCCAGGCAACATTCAAAATGAATTTAAAGTCGACAGGACCCTAGACAAAAATGGGTTCAATAACCTTCTTAAGGTGATTCGGAGAAATACCGTCATAAGCAAGTTACTGTTGAGATGTGACACTAAAGTCCACTCGTATGAAGATCTTCTTGAGGACAATCAAATAAGACTTGTCGTCTGAGACGAGACGGACATCTTGTTTTAATAGTCGCAATTTTAAAACGATTTTCGAGACAGCTTTCAAATTAAAGTGTCACAAAATTAGGGTAAATTTAAACCACTTACCCCCAGAAAAGGCAATAAAGGTTTTTGGGTTCAGCAGCAGATGTCATTTGAAAGTTGTGCTTGGTTGCCTCAAAAATGGCTCATGTGACTGCCACAAGCCGAAATGAAATGGAAAGCTATTTGTGCTAAATGTATCTAAAATGTTTGTGAAAATGAGGACTATACCTGAATACCTCCTTTCATCAAAAACGTTTCGAACAGGCATTTCAAGTTAAAGAGTTTCTTGTAAGGGAAGCCTCTCATTCGTAAAAACTGAATTTCAAACTTTCAAAGGTGTGGGGAAGGTCGGGAAGAGTATGTGTATCCAATTTAGAAAAAAGGGTTTGAAAATGTATTTTTCCCTCAGAATGTGATGAAATTTCAAACTAGACTGAAAGCCGGCAAATAATAACGTTAAAAGGGATCATTCCATGTTCTTGTAAAGTTTTTATCGTCTGGCCTAATACAACTGAAGGTGGCGAGGTGAAGGAGATATTGAATCTCTTATCATTTTCTTGGTACTATCAAAATTTCATTTTATTAAAGGAAAACTCATTGTATTGTCCATCTCACCCTCAAACTCATTCCTTTTTATGTGATGAAACAAGGACGTTCTGGGCATTTCGCGAAATTGAACCAACCTAAGTAATTTTTGATGTCAAATTCTCATTTCAAAGGATAAATAATTGATGTGGTGTTGTTTATGAGTTTCTTTAAACTTAAACTTCTTTTGGTGAAATTGTGTAAAACTGAATGTTATTCAACTCGAGATTAATCCTTTTGATTAAGAGATGAAAGGTTTCCTTTAAATCAAGATAGAGCTTCATTCTGCTCTCTTTGTGATTAACCCTTCAGGGTTGGATTTTATCAGAAAGACTGAAGTGGTTAATGGAAATTAATTAGCCTTTAATTGTATAATTTTAAGATCATTGAAGTCTTTTCACGGAAATAATCTCGAAACTCGATTAAGTCAATAGGTTTGATATTAAAGCGAGATTTTGGTGGAACTGTGCGAAGATTTTAAATAAATAAGTTAACAAAGCTTTCGCATTTTTTGGTTTTTTTTTAAAATTATTTCCCATTCCTTTCACACAGTCCTTCGGTTATCATGAGGATGTCTATATTCCTCTAAGAGCAAAAGTGACACTTTCAATAATTTTAAATAATAAAGAATGTTATATCTTGGAAATGTGTTACAGTTGTAAATTAAAGTTCCTAATAAATTTATATGATGGTGTGGTATCCTTATAAAAATTTCGCTAAGATGAGCAGAAAATATTGATCTGGTATCGAAACTATCACACAAAAATGACTTCATTTATACCCACAAGGATACTAAGGATAACAAATTTTTAAAAGGGTCGTAAAGGAAAACGTAAGCGCAAAGTCACAATCGAATATCCTGTGGCAATATCTTGAAGGCGAAATTTATTGATTCGTATGTGTCCAGTCAATTGCTGACGAAAATAAATGGAATTTCCGAAATATTTCTGAGTAAAATTTGTACGAATTCGTTTAGCCAAGCAGCTCTATCATATATACCGAACCGCATAAATGTTTATCGTCCAATCAAAACGAACAAAACCATCGTTTAATGTGAAAGTATGACGCGATTCTGATATTTAATTCACTTCCTATTCCACCGGATATTGATGAAGCTGGCATGATATTGCCCGGCAGCTAATGTGCTCATATCATCAATGTGTTGAAAATCCATTTTCCCAGATGGTATAATGAACAGTTACACATGCAGGATCAAGATTAACATGGTATCGTTTTTGGTTAATAGAAAAATCCTTCGGTATCCTATGAAAATCATGTTCCGGAAATAGAAAACCGAATTTCTTTGAATTGGTCATCAGAAACACGCATAAGGCAAACCTTCGTCATATGGTGTTGAAGGACAGAGAACCCTCTGGGTTTGTTAGCTAGGAAAATATTATTCCAAAAGTCGAAATAAATATTTAACGGATGCTCGAAATTGTTTCGCATATTTTCATTATTGCCGTCTCCGTTTCGAATTTGGCTCCCCGATGGGAAACTTTAGGTAAAATCATCGTTTTACGCAAATTTATATAAAATTTAAGTTGAAAATCAATGATTTTTCTTACTTATAATGTCCAAAGAATCCAATCTGCATCTTCTTATAAAAATTTTTCCACCATTTTATGGTTTGCCTTGATACTACAAACGCCTAAATGTATGCAATTATGGATAAGTTTTACTTTGGTTGTAACAGACGCGAAGTGTGAGGTAGTACTAGGTTTTTGTTTCAAGCAAGGTTTGTTACTATTATTACAAATTATGTACAGTAAAACCTTAATAAACGCAACTAAAGTAAACTGTGGTTGTTGCAATAACCAAGTAACACATTTCAATGGCTGTTAAGGAAGAAAGAAAGTGACGTAATTACATTTATAGTGCCATTGTATACATATATTTCTGCTGTCAGTGTATGTGTCATATTCCTTGTTAAAAAATATCTGAAATTTTCAACTGGGATTCCTTACACTATGTGTTTGGCCACAGCTAGTAGCGTTTATCGAGGGTTGCAATTTTCGAGGTTAACTATATTGATGATAGTTTCGCATACAGCACACACCGCGTTCCGATAATGTAGATATTGTCTGTGTAACCTCATTGGTCTGTTAAAGTTTATCATCCGTTTATAAATATTTATTCGGGATGATTTCAAACCCCATTCCAGAATCTCCTATCTAACACTTTCAAGACGCCACTCAAGGTTTTTGATGCTTTTTTGGTCATATACCCCATGTTACTCTTTATCGTTTTGATTTGAGTTTCATCAGAAATCCATTATCGCATTGAGCATTGATAGTTTTCTCATGGAATTGTTAAATTTTTGAAAATCAACAGAATTTGTAAAGTAATAAAAGAAACCATGGAAATTGAATAACTTTCAGATAATTTTCCAGTTTCAATGCCATCAAGTTAGCGCCCTAGATACCAAGTAAATGATATGAAATGACTAAAATCAGTGTCCATTGTTTTATGTGGATCAACTAAATATTCACAGGATACAAATACAAGCTAAAATAACAAATTGCTAAGTTTAGCTTACAAAGTCACAGAATTAAATTGTGTAACTTTAATCTCATCGATAGTATCTGCCTTTTATACACTTGATAAATGAGTTCATGACGGTTTCGGACTCAGATTCTTTAAGGTTTAATTCGCAGAAGTATATAATACATTATCACTAATGCATTGATTCGTAGATACATCATCCTTAATTTCATGACAAGTGATTCCATACACATCCGTCCTATGAACATGTCACTGTCAGCAGATAATTTTATTTGCACGTACAAAATATCGTAAGTGCATCTTCATTTGATTTTATGACATGCTCAATAGTGCACTCACAGCATTGAATCCTTAAGGAATGTTGCACAAAGTCTCACAGAAAAGTGCATTCTTTTATATGCAAGTATTGAGAGGATTCAAATGCTCATGACGTCCATGTTCTGCAGGATACAGGATCGTTCAAAGGAATGGCTATAAAAGGAAAACAGTGTGAATTCAGGACGAAGTTTATTTGAGAAGTTTATAAGAAATCCATTGCCTCAGGGATACACAGTTGTGCGAGATGCTGTGTTTTATTATGTTTTTTATATGCTTGGTTGCTTTCTTTGTGGAACAAGATGCAGACGACAGCATAGACGTCTTTTCCACTCTTTTGTTCAAATAAATTTGTCACAATGAAGTTTTGCTTAAATGCACACCACCACTTTGATCCTTTCATGAAAGTGAGTTTGCAGGGTACAAACTTTCTTATACATAGGATTATTTGAATAACCTAGGCAGGTTATTAAGCCTGGTTTCTAGGGGACAGGTGTCAGGTGTCACATATGTTAAGGAGGAAAAATAGTATTCAAACATTTACATAAAAGAGTTACACTATTTCTCAAGCTCATATCCATATCATCTCATTTGAATGGGTTAAGAAATATCTCAATTTTATAGATTTCAAGTGTTAACATCACAATGATAAGTTCAACAAAATTCTCAACATTCATTGCATCATACCTGAATATCATGTGTAGGTTTCAAAATGCTACAAGAAAATTTCACTTCAGACTTCCCTTTATCTCATAACAGTCGCCTCAAAGACAAATGGCTTTGTGCAGAAGTTATGCTGTATCACCATATTTGCCGTGAGAGATAAATTTTTTTGCGGAAGGTGCTACAGAACAATACCTTCTGTGAGGAGAAGCGTTATTTGATGTACGAAGTTCAACAGTAGATTTGTTTCTCTGAAAACTTTGTCCAGTGAAAATATTTGATCCAAAACTTTTATGAAGCCATTAAGCTCTTGGATTTAGCCCAACGAATAAGTGTAGACGACTGTAAACCAACAGGTGAATTCTATGCACCTGAGAAAGCCAATTTTTTCTTATTTAAACAAATTTTGAAGTTATAATTACATAATTAGAAATTAAGCAAATTTAATTTTTTAATTTGGATTAATTGCAGGTTTACGCTAAAATATCACTTTGCATCGTTATCCAATTTACATTGTTTGATTTACGTTTAAAACTCTTATGAAAGACGTTGAAGTGTGGGAGTAGTGACTCAGTAGTCAATCCGTGCGACCAAATAAATGGACTTGCTGTTGTAATTATTAGCTTTAATTGATACGTAATGCATCAAATACTTTATTGAAACTACAAACGTGTGACGTGAGAAAGTTACTTTTGTCCTGGAAGCCCTGATATTTTGAAACCAGGTAACAGCATAAAAGCTTCCTAGAATAACCAAATCAATTATAAATTTGAAATTTAAGTCAATTATAAGTCTGAAATTCTAAAAATTACATATTACATGAAACCAAAATGTTTTAGAAAAGTTAGTTAATGGAATATGAACCTCTAAAATGAAGTTGACTAATGAACGTATTTAGTGGACTAATTTGAAATACAGTATGAGGTTCATTTTGTAATTAAAACTTCAAATTTCATTATTTTGAAGTGTTAATAAAGGGAACTGCATCAGGATATGACCGTAAAAGCTGATTGGTTGGTGGTGCAAGTATCGAAAATTGTTAATATGTTTCATTCACTTCACAGGGGAAGTGTCAATCACTTAAGCCTTTCATAAATGTTAAATACGACAAATATTGCAGACTTTCCCACCAAAAGTCGCTGTCACTTTGATCGCAGAACATAAGACAAATGCTGAAAAACAATAATTGCAACATAGCAAAATTGCATTTGAGCAAACCAACAATGAAATTATCTGTGAACAGAAATTACATTTTGATTGTGTATTGGAAATTTGTTTAAAACATTAGAAGGATTGTTTCACTTGTAATTGAAAAAGGTTGACTTACTTTGACAAACAGGGGCACTTAAAGGAAGCTTCGAGGAGGAAAATTCACAGAACAGTCTTCATATTGTTATAGATATCTCATTCACTAGACAATCTGTTGAACGTCTCTTTTTGTTGCATAATCCAGAGCAGTAAATCAAGCCTAAAACAGAAGCCATCTTCACAGAGGCTAACAATATAGTGATAAAAGTGTTATCGTCTTAATATCTCGTACTTGATAAATCCATCATTAATAAACTTCAACTATAGCTCGTCATATACACGTCAGGGTTTCGAGATTTTCCTCAAATAGAAAAGGTTTCCTGGATTTTTTTTCTGTCATTGTTGAAAGCAGTGAAATGATAAATGAGCTTCTGGTTCATTTGAAACCGAAAAATTTGTGGGAAATCTCTGTCAGATTTGGTGTACAACAAATCACAGAAGATGATATAAATCTAGATGATGTGTTTTCGGAAATTCTGTTATTTTTTCACTTAATAAATAAAAGAGGCTAAAAATTAAGATATATTTCATGTTACTTCTTCTTGCAATTAATGTTATACAACACCTGATGGAGGTTCCTCTTCTGATTTCTGATTTGTGTTCTAGGTTTCAAAGAAGGTTTGCGTGTCACTCGGAAAAGGAAACCATTCGAAGGAAGTTGACTTGTCTATCCCAAATGAATTGCTGGACACATAAATTTTAACCAAGGTCAATGTTATCAAAACTCTTTGAAAAATTTCTCAAAGCAATAAAGTCAAGGATTAGTGAAAAATAGTGAATAATTTCACACAATCAAATATAAATTAAAAGGCGACATTAAATTAATTAAATTACACTCAAAAAACTTTTTCAATTTGAGAAAAAAATTCTAAGATTTCCGGCTGCAGATTTTGGATTTTGTGAAATTTTTGTTTCATGTGACAAGATCAATAAAAATTTTCAATTGGTTAAATAATGAAATTAAAAATCTCAGCTGGTGTCGCCTTAATGAATCCGTTTTATTGGGATTCAGTGACGCCAGAAAGACAATCGGAATCATTCACATGAAGCAATATGGACTGTGCCTGCTGGAGTCCGTTTGAAGCTATAAAAAGAACTTTTGTGTGTGACAAAAAGACGCCTGATAGTGTGGTGAAGTTATAACGGGTAGAGCTGCAAACTGCAGTGCCTGGTCGATGTCAGATCTGGGAAAATTTGGATCACAATAGAAACAAGGGAAGACAATGGTTGGCTTCTCACGGCGTTAATAATGTTCACGAGCTGTTGGGGGGAAGTTCTTGGGTCCAACAGCAACATTAAGACAAAACCATGATTCCATCAGTTGTGGGAGCACTATTGGTGGCAAGGTCGTCGCAAATTCATAGCATTACTATTGTCTGAGACACCCCCAATGATTGTGGACTGTGCGTTTTAAGGGGGACCACGTATAAAGCCTTAACTCTTGCATGGTTTGTGGTTATTTCAATTTATACCTTCAAACAAACAACGGTGAATTATCCACGTGCTATAAAGAAGGTGTTACTCTGAAGTGTGTGTTACATAAATATAATTAGAAAAGCTCAACTTGTCAAAGCAGCAAAGATGAGGCTTCAAGCTCATCACAAGGTACGGATTTGATATGTGACTGATTTGGTACGGTTGGATTAATATTTTCGGTTTATGAATGAGTTAATTGAAGCAAGTGCGATGATGTGAAGTGCGTGCTAGTTATTAGAGGAGTATACCTACATGTTAATTGCGTAAAATATTTTCTTAAGGAAATTGTCACATAAAAATTTAATTTTGTAAAGTTTTCGACACTTCTCTTACACCATGATATGGTTTCGACTTAAGCTTATTATTTTTTAAATATAATTGAAGAGTGATTAATGTTGCATTTTTACAGATCCATATGTCTTATATAATTCTAATTGTGATGTGCACTCATGTATTACATGTAAGTGCTGTGGAGACAAGTGATGCGAAAGAAGTTGGAGAGTCTCTTGAAGAAATCAGTGATGATAGTGTAAAGCAAGATTTGGATAAAGCTGAAAGTAAAGATGGACAGAAGTTGGAAATTATTAAGCAAATCAGGAAATTGAATAATGATGGATCGTATACAGTTGGATATGAAGCGGAAGATGGAACGTTCAAGATAGAAAGCCGAGATGTGCTTGGAAATGTTAAAGGAACTTTTGGTTATGTGGATGCTAATGGAGAAATCAAAAGGGTTTCCTATACTTCTAGTAATGGAACAGCAGTTAAATCTACTCCAACTTCGGACGAAGATCCTATGCATAACATACCGAGATATAATCGTTCAGCTGCATCACCCACCACCAGACGACCTTCGTATTCTTCGGGTTCACCGTCATCACCGACGAGGTCTACTGTGATTCAAACCATTCCTCGGAGATTGAGGATATCTTCAGGATCGCATTCGAGTACAGAGAGACCTACTGGTAGGGATAATGTGAGCACAAAGTCACCGCCAGTAAGCAAAGAGGGTCCAACAACGACCATAGTCTACGCGACCTCTGTGCCAACACCGAAGCCTTATGTGAACATTCGCCCCACACCTCTACCATCTTTAAATCACAAGCCAGCAGAGCAGATATCTAGACCTGAGAAGTTGGAAATACATCAGGCTTCAAAGGTCCATAGCAGCAGAGATACGTCTACAACGAAACCAGTTACAGAAACCGTTGAGGAGACCGACGTCGAGAGGAAGCCTTATCGAGGAAATGCGGTCAGAAGACAATTAATGCAGGAAGCGGAGCAACACACGGAAACGAGGCAGCAACTCATTTACAGTCAAACAGACGATGATGATGCCGGACACGTATACAGCGCATTGAGTGCAAGTGCACGTCCTCTCTTTACCACAACACACTCTCCACGAATCTCGCCAATAGTTCTTGCAGCAAGACACCGTGCTGCTCAAATCCAAAACAGTATCGCCCAACAACAACAACAGCAACAACAAACAACAGAGAAGTACTACATCAAGGCGCGGCGACAGGAACACCGTGAGCAAGACCCAACAACAGAACCAACATCTGAACACTCGTACTTAACACAAAACCCGACTCCTGTTCAAATTCCTGCCAACAAGCAAATTATCCAGCAAGGAGAAGAAGAACGATCAGAACGACGTGTCCTCAGACGTCCATCACCGCATCCTGCTGATCTTCGACACCGCCATCCGCAATATATCAGAGTTCAAACAGTGACGCACGAGAATCCTTCCACAGAACGACCAGATTCGCCGCGTCTAGTTAGAATCCCTCTACCACAAGCTGCTCATAACAATAATGAGCAATACTTGCGAGAGACGACACCAACTCCAGTCAAGAATGAGCCCACTTCAGAACAAGAGCCAGTCCAAGTGCAAATACCTCGTGAGTATTACAGAGTACCAACAACATCACTACCACCTGTTGCTCAGCAACAATCTCCTCAATTCTACGTGTATCCCCAACCAGAGCAAGTTCCTGCCTACACACCACAACCACCACCAAATTATCCTGTCCCATACAATGTGAATCCCTATCGAGGAGCATCATATGGTCCTCAGTACTTGGATCAACTGGAGAGACCATTAACAACTCGAGATTTTGAAAGATTATTGCAAATACTTATTTATCGACATCAGCAAAGACAGAATTTCGGATACCTTCCATATCCTGTGCCTGGATACCAGCAGCAGTATTTACGACCTAATCTATACAATCCCTACGACATACGCACTCCATTCAGAGGACCAATATCACCATACGCCGAGCCAGAGAACGTGTACCAAGCACAAAACCCAATTCCAACAACTGATCCAGGAATGTCGTACGAATTACAGAGGCTAATACCACGTAAGAAGCACTATAATCCAAGGTACTATGGTCCTCAAGCACCTGCATACAGCATGGAAGACTACGGCTCCACAGCCCTTCCGATAGCACAACAACCATCCCCAACACCATACCTTCCTCCAGATGTGCGGGAAGAACTCCTCTACCGAATGCTTATGCTCGCCCTCCAAAGTGAGCCCCAAACAGCTGTTGTGCCACATTCAATGACGCCCTCCCCATCTTCTGCTATAGATCCTGAAACAAGCACAACAACCAAATCTCCTGTTGTTTACAAAAAGCCAATTCGTAGCGTACAAATCCTTGGAGAGGAATAAGAAGGACAGTTTACTCCTCATTTTGGATCAAATTCCATATCATGTGCCCCAAATTCGATCATAATTTCTAGGAATCCATCTACTTTAGTGAATGCAAACAGTACAGTATTTTAAGAATGTAATTTAGGAATGCGAAGAATCTAAAGGACTTTTTGTATTTTTGTAAGACAATTTTTCGTATGTTTTGTTGAATAAATTAACAAGAAAAATTCACTCAAAAATTTTTATTAAGTTTAAGAAAATTGAAATTTGTAGCCCTTATCAATAGATGGCGTTGTACATGAAAGGAATGTATTTAGGATTTGAAAAATTCCGGAACAAATATACTTGATTGAATTACAAAATTCGGTTTAGGTTCTCACGATCCCAGCAGGATTTCCTAAGAAATTCCAAACTAATTAGATTGTAAACTACAAGTAGCAAAGTTGCACAACTCCCCTTCCTCTTCAACACAACGATTTCCCTGATTTCACAAAACACAAAGTGATGCAATATACAAGTAAGTATTTGTCTCATGTGTAAATTTTTTGATTGTCTTATTCAACGTCTTGAAAATGTGTGAATTGTATTATATTTGTTATTGTTTCACTTTTAAGACCATAAACGCATTGTTTCATTTGAAAATGCAGGAAAAAATAATTTGAATTTCCACCGCCTAAGGCGGTTCTCACAACATGAGCTAAATTCGCTTTCATTTGGTTAGAAAGAGTTACTAATTTTCATTCATTTATGACGACACAATCAAATAATTATTATTGTTTCATATTTAATTATAACACGAAGAAAATCACTTCATTTTCGAGTTCAACAACTTCATCTCAGGAAATTGTGGATGGAAGTGTCTTCAACAGGAAGCTGACTACCGCCACTACTTCCCAGCACTCATTGGTGCCTTATTGCAAAACTAAAGCGGAAGTGTCGTAATCGAATGACACCTCCTTAGACTAAACCTTCAATTAAAGTGATCTAAAGAAACAGAAAGTTCTCTTGTGGGAACTGCAATTAATTAGCATCTTGAGTTCTTGGATCTGATAAAGAAGTTTTCTTTGACTAAGTCAAGGTTTTGAGAAACGCATTCAAATTGACCATTGTGCCTTAACAATATCTTAAAGTTTACGAAGTTTCCGAGCTCCAGCGTTTTGTGCTGTGTTGAATCTGAAATTGTTAATATGACAAATGGTTCATGTTATTAGTTTGTCCTCTTCTCATTCCTTGCATTATTCAAGATGTACCTAAATGCAGAAAATTGCCTACAATGTAAACGTAAATTTCTAACCAATTTCCAAGGAACCGTGCCAAATTCAAAGCTTTCATCAAGATTTCTATGCTTGAAATCAATTTTCAGGCAATTTAATTTTGTGAAATAGTACGGAAATAAAATAATATTGAAAGGAAACTTGCCAAAATCCTTAACGTGTATCCTTTATGATTGACCATTGAACGGATAAATTGGGCAAATAATGTAAATGTTTGAATTGGTTACGTTTAAATCAGGTCGTCCTACATTGGACGACCTGTCACACATTTACCTTGAGGTCAGTAAAAGGAATATCCTAGTTTCCATGAAACATGTACGTATGTAGGCCGATTATCATGTCCAAATAGTCCTCAAATGATTGTTGAATTTCAATATCCTCGAATAGGTTTCTATTAAATTTGAACCGGATTTCTGTGAGAGATATCGTTTAGGTCACGTTTAATAGCTTACCAGGTAAGTTAATTTGTTCAGGTGTCAAATCCAATTGAGTGGGCGGTTTTGTTAAACTAAACCACACAACTATCCGGGAAAATATATTGTAAATCTTAAATTACTCTAATACGAATATGTGTATGGAACAGATTACCGGATTTCTGTGGTTATATGATGTTAATTTCATTTACATGCTGGCATCTCACCAAGATTCTATGTATTTTGCATGGGTTGCAGGAACATCACCTTAATTTAAGACATTTCTAGGTTAACCTTGACCTTTAGTTGAGAAATGGGCTCATCTTCGGGTCGAATGTGGGCCCTGGTAAAGACTTTCTTTTGACTGCGTTCCAAATTAAATTTTCAATATTTCTGAGGATTCAAATTAAATTTGTATCCTTCAAAATTGGAAAATCTATTTGGAGATTATCTATCTCCTTGAAAACCTTTTAAATTAACAATTAAGCAAAAATTTCTTTCAAAATTATTCAATTGTAGTTGAAAACTTCGAAACCCTACAAATGTTTAAATTGTATAAAGTGAAAATGAATTCTTTAATCTTAGGCAAGAAGGTGTTAAGTGTGGTTAAGTCACAGGTTAAGTCATAAATTGCTGTTTCTCAGGAAACGTATTTTAATACATTATATAAGAAAACTTTTAAGTTAGAGGACTTCGACTGTAGTTTTAAAAGTAAACCAACTGAAACCTTACAAATGTCAAAGCAAGATTATCACGATCACCTGCCACACTGACGCCACCTGACGCCTTCACAATTTGTTTCATTGAAATCCCACTCTAGATCTTCGTGGCGCTGCAAGCAAAACTAAATTGAATGTCAATTTAACGGTGGAAAAGCAGCGAACACTGATCGCGTACGGCGTAGTCCTCTGAGTGTGTGAATGTCAGTCGAAGAGATACAACGTGTGAATGTTACGTAGCGTTGAATTTTCGTCGCGATCGATACGTGTTTCTCGGTCATTTGTGGTGAACTAACAAGTGTAAATTAATTGTTAATTGCAAAATTAAGAGAATAATTAAAGTTTTGTTATTGTTTGAATTACATATCAGTGACCAAAACAAAAAAGTTCGTTGAATGTGTGCGTTCACCTGTACTCGGCACGATCGTTTTGCATTTGCGTGAATGTGGAACGGTGTGAGTGGCGCTGGCAGTTATCAAAAATCGATTTTCGCGCAAAGTGAACGCGATCAGAATTCAAATGTGTTGGTGATCAAATACAAATCCGAATGCGGGAGAAAGAGTAGGAAAGTAAAATTTTCGTTCTCATGTTCAAAGCGAAAGGGTTCTCACCCACAAACACAAACAAGTGCACGTGAATTTGCGATTGTGTAACTCCATTCGAAATGTCAATTGAACGATCGGGATCGCGTTAGAACGTCAACGCGCGGAAGAGTTCAGTGAGCGTTGTAGCATACCCGTTCACCTGGATATACCTGTTTCATGGTGTCTCTTTCACAATCAAATCAACCGCGTTCGAAAGGTCAGTGAGTCAAATTTGTTTTTGTAATTAGAAGGTATTCCCCCAGTTTAGGTTTCTCATACCTTTTGCCTGTTGTTTTTAGGTATTCGCTCTAGATTTGATTTTTGTTTTAGAAACTCTGCAACTCGAGTTGATTGACACGATTTCACGCAAAACGATTGCGCATCTCCACTTTCGACCACAAATTGTGAATCTTCTTCTACGGATGCACTTTCTTCGTTTGGTTTTCTCTGGGAAATTGAGGGAAAATTGAAGAAAAATTTGAGATTTATCGAGTTTCGCGTGGTCTACCTCGAGTTTCGGGGTTTTCTACTTTTTAATTGACTCGGTGTGATATACGCTTTCGATTTGTTTACACGATCGGTTTGAAATGAATGCGTTGCGTTGCACTCAGAAAGTCAAAAGGTTACTCTTAGTTCGTGGAGTAGGTTAGTGTGGGAAGAGTGAATTAAAACGACGAGCAGCTAGAGAACCGTACCTGAAGGCACAGTTCCAAGCGCCGTTCTTGTTATCATCGTTCTCGTCTTGTTTTGGTTGTAAGTTCGAAACTCATTCAGGGAACGGCGATTCAGGTTTCTTGACTCTTCTTGAGTAAGGTTCTGGTGGATTCAGGATTTTGCCTTGTTGCCAGATCACACTAGTACGAGAGAAAGGTGTCATGTTTCCCTGATTCTCAGAATTTACAGATGAACCCTAATCAACTTCAAATGAACATTTTAGGAAGTGTTTGCACAAACAATTCAAAGTAACGAAATGAAGGAGGTAAGGATTTTATCATTTGCCTGTTGATCTACAATCTACATGAAGAATGTAATCTACAGACTACATTCAGTCTGCTGAAAAATTTCTGACTCTTGTAACATTATATGTATACTAGAAAAAAAAGCCCGGTAATACGGGCAAAAAATAAAAATTGATAGATATTTATGACGTCTTGTAGAAAATGAATCCCATTCTCATTCATTTCCAGGAAGCGGAGAGAAATTCATTCTGTCTTTGATCTACCAAAAATGAATTTTCCCCGCTTTCAGAGAGTGAATCCAATTCTCCGGTTAATGAAATTCATTTTCCGCTTCACGACAATTAAGATTTTATATATTCAAGGATTGTTTATAGTCGGTCGGAGAACAGTCAGAAATTCTTTTTCGTCTGAATTCCGACTGGCTTTCACTACCTCCGATCGGTTTACGTCTGCCATTCTCAGGGCGATTTTTACAAGGAAATATTCCTGACGTGCCACGAAAATCAATAAGAGACAAAGAACAACATTTTCAATACTCACGGAATTGCAATTTGCAATCAAGGGAAGTTGCATAATTTTTACATTACATGTGAACACCACAGGACGAAGTGGGAAGGAAGGAATGAGTTGTAGAGGTAAATCCATTGCATTTTTTCATAAGTTTCTGTCATGCAACATTTAATTTCACTTGAAACAGTTGCATTTGTTGTATGCAACGGATTTATGTTGATGCATCGACTATGCAGATAAGCAAGTAATGAGGATAATAAATTCAGCAAATTGTTATTCTTCATGTATCCTTTTTCTACAGGACAAAATCATTGTATTTTGCCATTTATTTCCGAGGATATGCTTGTAACTCATAAATAACATGAAATCGCACAATACACTTTGTTCCGTTGCACAAATGCTTGCATTCACAATCACGAATGTCATGAGCAATCAATTTTTAATATTTTAGCTTTAGAATTCAATGCGAAGCTTTTTCTATTTCAAACATTTTGCAGATTGATACAGAAAAGCATTTCAATTGAAGTGCATTGCTGCAAATTGTAAATACTCCAATCTGTTATCAACGTAATGGTCATTGAGTCTGTGATCTGTAAAATTATTTTTATTTCACCGGAAGTCGTCTTTAGCGGCGCATGAAAATTGGTTTTCAATATCTCCAACATCCGATTCATACTTCCATTAATATCTGTTCCAAATATCATCAAAATCCATGCAATCGATTGCATATCATCACAGCAAACGCAGTTTTCTATTTTTGACCTTGATTTCATTACGATACGCTTATTACTTTCCAAATGAATTATCGGGGAAAATTGATTTTTAATTGTTCGATTCTCTAGATTTTCAACGCTTCTCAATGCTATTGTAATAACAACGCACATCCGACTGTGACGATTTCATTTTTGTGATCAACGAAGATTTGAGGCATGCCTGATGAAAATGCGATCGAGCGGAAAGTGAATTTTCCAAATCAGTTTTGCTGATTTTCACGTATAAATCTTTATAGTGTGTCCATGGCAAGTTACATGTTATGTAAAGTTATCTAGAGTATCTTCATCTGATTCAAGAGTCCAAGAGTCGATTTACTTCAATTTGTAGTAGTAGATAGTACTGATCACAGATCACTGTATTGCTCCTTTATAAATAGTCAGATTCTCTAGTACTATCACTGACTTTGCAGATGAATCCTAGGTTACACTCAAGTACCTTGAAAACAAAATTCATGCTGAGGTTCAAGTGGAGATTAGAACGTTTTGGAAGCCTTCCATTATTTTTCCTCATGACAATATGTGTTGTACATCCTAATCTCTTAATCCCATAAATGTGTTCATCCGACGAACCCAATCCGCTTGAATATTTTCGTTATTTCTCAAAGAAATTCTCGGAAAACATGAATTTCCTTCTCTCGTTTAGATTTGAAGCCCCGCATGCATTTCAATTCATAAAATCAATTTTAATTTAAAATAAAATCAAAATTCTTATTCAACGATGACGAAGAATACTTAATTGGGGACATATGGTAAAGCCTAAGGTACACTTAAGTGGTTCCCTTCTAATCTGTCAAGTTTTGAGTGAATCGTGACTCAGAACATTTAAAAGGGTTATGTAATTTTGGTTATAAATTGATACCCTAATGAGATATATATGTGTTTTCTGCTTTGAGAAATGGGAATTATGTTGACTTTAAGTATCGAATGTCAGCTGGAATTTCTTCCATGTGTCGTAGGAATTCAGAAAAAGTGGAAAAACGCCAAAATTAGCTAGCTACCCTCTGCTGAATCATTAAAACTCTGAGAAGTTATTTAAACCACGTGCATCTGCTAAACCTATTTGACATGGTACCAGTGTGACTGTTGTCTGTTTTCACTTTAAAACCCGAAATGTGCCTTTTAAGGTTTTCTCACGGTTTAAGTGAAGGCGGTTCACGCGTTCTTGTTTACCTGGAAAGGTGGGCTGACTGAATTTATATCATCACCTTAATTTATATCCTGACAACGTCACTCGACCTTATGTTTCGAATACCAAATTCTCTGTTGAATTTTACAAGGACGACTGAAGGAATTTTTCTGATGAAAAACACCCAAAGTGTTTCAGCATGTTCGTTTTCTGCATGAACAGAGGAATCTTCCGATCCTTGGGAAAACTTTAAATGTAACATTTTTTCATGTGGAGGCATGGTATTTAACAAGCAAATACGAACAACTTCCATTACATTTTCCTCGGATTGTAAAACGATTGGAAAATTGGCTCTTTGAAAAACAACGAAAATTTTTCAGTGTTACATGGAAAAATTGAACATTCAATAAATAATTCATTAAACACGATGAAGGAAAATCTGTGTATGGTATTATTTTGGAAAATCGTGTGGAAACGTAATTTTAAGACTTGAATCGATTTTTCTCAATTTTGTTTTTTTGCATGAACGTCTTGGGGTTATTGATTTACGGGTCGTTCCCGTCTTCTCTAGACGAGACACGATTGTTAACCAATTTCCATCAGATTTGGTTGGTCATTGGCTTGTAAATCATATTTTGCTACAATATCCACTTGGGAATCGTTAGAGGTGAAAGTTGTTGTGTTCAGAAACCAAAATGTTGAATTGCAATTTAAAACAAAGTGAATGCTTTTTAACCTTTTAAGGTAGGCTGGTATATGCACGATTGCCTAGTTAAAAGCCACACTTATACTTGAAGTGAGAATCACTTGAACATAAATAGAAGAATAACCTAGAGAATTGCAACCCTCGATAGTCGTAACTCCTCGATAAACGCAACTAGCTGTGGCCAGGCACATAGAGTGTAAGGAACCCCAGTTGAAAATGTCAAATTTTTTTTAGCAAGGAATAGGATATATAGAGTGATAGCAGAAATGTAACTTCATTATAAATGTAATTACGACACTTTCATTCCTCTTTTCTAGCCATTGAAATGTGTTGCTTGGTTATTGGGTTATTGCAACAGCTACAGTTTCCTTTAGTTTAGTTTATCATGGTTGCACTGTATATTCATCAAAAACTGATTCTTTATGATACTCGCATCATACACTAAATCTAGCTATACAATTTTTGTTTGTTTATACCACATGTTAACCAAACTAGGTAAACTCATAATGGATGCATTCCTTTATTCGTTATCTATAATGTGTTATTCCAAGATATTCAGCATCATCATTTAGATACATAACTAAACATTATCTAAACATCTGGATGTTCATAGTCATCATTGACTTAGCCCTTTATTACGTTGATCACTTAACAACCAATGAAGTTTGATATACAATACGCGATTCTTTATCGAATATAACAGATTTTTATCAAGAATAAATATTAAACCAGTTATGAGTTGTAATTAAGCAGGCTACAATACCATGCTAATGTACAAGTTGATAAGAGCTTCGCCATAAATGCAATGCGATTTCCAAGTACAAAAAGCTTTTGGAATGATAATTACAATAATGTTATTAACCCCGAATAACAAAAAAATCATAACAAAAAGACTTAAAATTTTTACAACACCACTTATTTGGTTTTATCGAAACGCTAATCACATCGATATAAAGTTTTCAACAAAAATCCAAACAAAATATTTCCATAGCGCCTACAAGCTTTGACTATCGTAAAATAAATTCGTTTTAATGTTTAAATATTAAGCTTTAATTTTCTTTTTACGGAAAATCATAAAACAATTTTCAATATTCATGGTATGATTTTCTAAAAAAATTTATTGAGTGAAAATATTACTTTTTCCAAAAAAGGCACGATGCTCATGTTTTTACGTAACGCAATTTTGAAAATTGGATAAATTTACCATTTGCCGAATCATATTTCTTCGAAATGTCTCTATTTTATGAAATTGTACAGCAGTCACAAGTGGAAATTTTTAAATTTATATGTTCCAGTCATTTTTAAAATTAAGTTCATTCAAATTTTAAACAAATGAACTTCTCAATTGCCAATTGAAATGGAGAAACTTTGAAATGAATTTCATCTGATTTTGTTTGCTTGTGCGACGTCAATTTGTCCGAGATTTATCGGGAGGTTGTCTTAATTAAACAAAAATTCCAAGTTTAAATAGAAAACCACAATCAAATATTAGGAGATAGACCAATGACCTGAAATTAATTTAAATTTTCATATGAAGACAAATTGTCGGGAATGAGTCGAAGGCTACATTTTGCCCCTAATCAAAACACGCTTCGGTTGTGTTAATATAACATCACTGATATCACATTACATCAAAACATCACTAGTGGATACAAAATAACTACATACCTATATCAAAAAAAGTTATGATCTTGATTTAAAAACACGTTTGCACATCTAACTAATCAATGATTTCTTATATCTTTCGTGATCAGTTGAAGTGTTAAAATTCAAGATTTGCATATCCACAATTTCGTGAGTTCAATGTCAACTAAATGTAAATAAAAATATGAAATGCCCATGTGCAAGGTTACCCGAATATCTGGTCGAAGAATTCCTGAAGAAAATATAAACAAGATGATTGATATCTGTATCATGAACAAAAAACCTGCTATGTTTCTAAAGGGTTTATGTGAAGAACTGTTACGACCTCAGAAAAGAAAATACGCTAAACTTGAATTTTCGGCCAAAAGATCACCTTAAGACTTTCTCCACGAATCTCCTCAGGTGGCAGTATGCCCATTAAAGCGGTACACCAAAAATTCATGATTTTATGTTCAAAATAAGTTACTAACAAAATCGTTTAACAATTGTGGGAAACGGGTCAACAACATCAGCGCCAATCGCTCAACAATGCTCCAACAATGGATCAACAATGGACATCAGCCCTCGTTCTACCGTAAGTTTTTCATAACATACCTACATCTTAAAGGTTTTGTTGAAAAAATTTTGTACAAAAGTTTATGCTAATTTAACCATAAAAATTCCATTCGTTTCGCGTTTGAATGAAACTTGTTTTTTGAGCTTTGGTTTTGAGCTTATGCTGTTGAGCTTGTTTCCTACTGTTTTAAGGTGTTTTCTGAAGTGTTATGCATAAATTTATTGCATATGGCAGAAATATGAAGAAAACAAGATCGGAATTTTATTACAACGCACGTAATTTGCAAGATATTTATGTAACTATTTAATTATGGGAGAATTTTTAGTGGATATGAATGAAACTGGTGGGGTTTGATCAGAGGAATAATAGTTAAACCAGGAAAACGTATACTTTGAAATGTATAGAATTTGAAACATATTTATCTAAACTCAAACATGTATATGAAGTTGGTAAAAGTGAATAGGAATAAATAACTCACGATACTGAAGGTAATGAAGTTGTTAAACTGAAATTTTATAATAAAATAAAAAATTAATGAAAGTAGAAAATGTCCTTGCTTTCGGTTTAGTTAACTGTGCCAGCAAACCGACTAGAAATGAAGATATATTCCTGTTATTTATATCATCATCCCTTAAAAGCCTCGTTTCAGTGATTTTACTTTGCTGCCCTCAAAGCACGATAAATCTTTAAGGAGAGCATTATTTATCTTGAGATTTACGAGTGAATTTAAGAAATTGATTTTTGTTGAAAACAATGAGGAGTATGTAATGGATTTGTTATAATATACGAGTAATGTTAGCTTCTAGATAGTCAGGTGAATGTGGTTTTAAATATTAATGGGTTCATATTGGGTTTAGGTTTTGCATATTTTATGCGAATAATGCGGTGTACGGGTTTTGCAAAATACAATAACTTCTTCGGTAAAAACTCATGATTTGTGGAGTGGATATACGTATTCAACTTTAGTATCTAGACGTTTTCAAGTGTTACAATGATTAACAGACATTCATACTTATGTTTACAAAGATGAGTTCATATTAAAGTTCTAAATCATTTTGAAACAATTTCAGTATTTCTACAGCTCCAACTCTGGCAGAAAGTCTACCGAAAATGGAAGACAGAACAAATAGAAGTACAAAAATATATTCCTTTTCCGTCCTGATTAACTTTCTTCCTTCATACAAAAGTACCTTTTCGTTCATATCCTTTTGAATTTTTGGAATTTTTTTTTATTTTTCAAGGAACTAATACCGACTGCCCTTAAGCAGTAGCCATAATGAAAATTCTCAACAATTTTATAAGCTTCCATTACCTAACTACCTTCTTTAGTAAAAGAATAAGAGAAAAAGTTAATAATGGACTTGGTTCAATGTGTTCTTTTATGAATTTTAAATTTTAATGAATCTCTCTTTGTGTTAATGCAGTTTTTGAAAGCTTTGAATGAGCAAGGATGCTTTGAACATGTTGAACATCGGAAAAATTTGAAATTTTCTGGCATGGGTGATCAATCATCAAGAACTTGGAACTACAGCTGTACTGCATTTCGAGCCACTTCAGATCTTCATGGAGCAATAGAAGCTATCAATCTTTGTCGGACTTGGAACAAGTCTGTCACGTCACTGTTTTAGAATTTAACGTTCTTCATGATTGTATTGTTTGTTGGAGGGTTTTAGTGAGTTGAGTTCTATTCAGAGTTGGACCACATAAAGCACATCTCAAGACTGTTCAATTGACACTAGCAGTAAAAGTGTATCTTCTGCACTCGTTCTCCAAACAATTGTCTGTGTATCGCGATTATATGGTGAATTATGTTTTCGTTGAAAGTTGATTGAATCTAATTTATCTTGTTAGACAAACTCAATGGATACTTACCGAGCATGGGTTCCTTGCGTAGAAATGCATGAACAAATTGTTGTTTCAACAATCAAGAACTGAACGACTACTTTTCCCACGAATTCAATTAAAGTGCACATGGTAGAATGTATTTAAAACCCATGTCTTGTAAGAACCGAACAAACTGCGGGTACAAGGGGTTCATTCAAGGGCAGTTGGTTAATTTAAACGCATTCTTTTTTAATCAACCCATGCTGGAGCTCCCGACATTCTTCACAAAACCGAAGTATAGGCTGGTGGTGGTTCTTGAATCGATTCGTTGCTCTTGGGCCACTTTCATTTTCTTTCCATTCGTTCATGTGTTCTTAAGATGACCTCATTACAATGCAGTAACACTTAACACACGATATACTGTGGTGGAATCTAATTAACATTATTCCAATTCGAATTGTGATGGACGAGCAGTTTACCCACTTCTCATAAATTGTTGCTGTACAAGATTACAAGACAACCGGGTAACAGCCACGTGTGGATAATAACACATTTTGAAAATATGTACACCACATGCTGTAGATGTTACCGGTTTTGCATCGATCGAATATCTCTTCGCATATCAACATACATTTTGATGTAATTAAGATTTATAGCCGGCACTTTAGCGCATCTGGAGGTACTCTCTATATACTTTCGTTACTCTCTTTGATATCAGGGTCGTAATCTTGAATTGTTGCCCTAGGGGTATTGGATTACTCACTGCCAACAATCACTAAATAATTTTTGACAAAATTTTAAACAACATATTCGTTCAGTATGCAACGCTTCTGATTTAATATTTCTTAAGTTACAGTTTCCTTAGTACAGAAAATTCTTGTTACAGAATTGCAAATCTTCAGCAAATCGCTTCATTAACATAATAACATCTGCGATGGTAAGGTTTGACGTTTTTGTTTTTGTAGTTATGTATGAAAATATCGATCATGAATAATTATAAGTACACCAAATAGTTAAATATGTAAACAGATAAATATGTTAACATGTATAGAGTAAACAGTTATAAGTATTATATCATGTGGTTAAAGTTATAAGTGTCTTACAATCTAGGTACATATAGAGTACACATAACTAAATACATATGTTGTATATCGCTTAATACAACTAAAGAGCAAATATTTTTCCAAAATAATTTTGAATGCAAATGCAACAATCGAAAATCAATGAATGTTGCATACATTCGTTGCAATGTGTAAATTTGCATTAAAAGCCTCATTTCCTGACCAAAATTGGACCAGTTCTTGTACACTTCTTGGCTTGCAACCCGACCTCCATTTGAAAATATCATCCGACCTTGTTTGATGATTTGCAATCGCTCTGTAACTGTTCATGTAACCATTTTCAACTGCAATTGCAATTTTTTTCACTTTAGAAATTCCATCAGATGTCATTGGATGGTAATTTCCGGTATTTATATTTGCCATAGTTTTCGCAAGACTCCCAGCATTCGATGCGGAAACTAGTTGATTTTTGATTTTATGTTCATAATTTCGTTTGCAGCTTGTTGATGGCATGGAGATTATCTTGTTATTATTTTCAATGGTTAAACTGTTGAAGAGTCGTCTTGGAGAATCATTGACAGAACCCATAGACTTCCTGTCAACCATGGAGTCTTCTGCAGTATTGCATGAATCCGTCTTTAGAGTATCATCATTCAAAGGAGCGAGGATATTTTCAGAAGATTGAGTTAAAGTCGGTTGTGTAGGATCAATCAGCTCAGGGGTTGGTGTTTTATCTACTTCTTTCTGCTTTGGAACAGACAGCTCTTGAGGATGCTTCTCTTTATGCAAATAGGTCTTAAATTCATCCCGATAGTAATCATTTATAAGAGACATCATTCCCTTCGAGTAGTAATATAAAACACCAACCAACATAAATCCTTGTACTATTGGTCCTATCATTTTTATTCTTGTGTTATTTTGATATTATGTTAAAAAGCCACCTTGTTGTTTTCTGACTTCGCTTAATTTTTGTGAAACCTACGGTTCTATAGCGCGGTAAGATGCTAAAACTTCTGACACCATGTCATAAATTAGTTGGAATCCTGGCCAGGATTGCGTCACAATAATTAAGATTGAATTAGCAAGGACGAAAAGTTTTAGCATGTCCACACCTGAAATTTGTTTTCACTCAAATTTGATGAATCATTACGTAATTGATCGTTTCATACCCTCTTTAGAACGAAGATAACTTCCAAATCCTGAATTGTAATCATCCTCTTCGTCAACCTTAACTTCTTCGATTTCAAGACTTGCTTTCGTGGTTGTTCCTTGTTTCGACGAATTTGCATGAACACTATGCCCTGATTTTTTCGATTTTTTCGTTTTCATGACGTGAATTTTGCCATCACAGGACACAAGTTAGGACACAAATGGAAATTAGTTATACAAATTGTATCCCGTTTCTCTGAAATTTCAAATGAGATATTGTAAAAAAATTTTATTTAAAACAAAAAATTTGTTTTTGACATTGTCTTTCGAAGTTTGGGAAAGGACAGATGGACAGCTGTTGGAATAATTCGCATCTTAATAGATTTGTCAAAACCTTATAAGAATCACTCATAGCATTAAGGATCCACAAAGTGATTTAAATAAGATACACGCATGAATAGAAATGAATAGAAATTTTTTTAATTAAATCTTCTTGAAACAATTTAAACGATTCATTTATGAATACATGAATAGCTCGAATTTCTTATATGTAAATTGTTAAAGGGTTTTTACATTAAGCAGTTATTGGCGATTGAAAATGTGTTTATCAATATTCTCTCAATATCTGAAGAACACTCGGTTCATGCCAATGGCATTGAAAATCTATTCAACGAATAGAAGAGAAGTATTTGAAAATCCAATGAATTGAAGAAATTAATTAAATTCAATTAAATCAATTGCATTCAAAATCAAATTTCAATGTGAGTTGGAGAGACGAGTTCGTGTAGAATCGAGATAAATTTCAAACGAAATTTCAGAGTTGATTGATTACGAAAAACTTCAGGAATTTAAAAATTTCCGTCACTTTAAAATTTTTCCCAAATTAATCCACATCACCTGGAACGCACTCATTTCCATGCATTCGAAATTTGGAAAATCCGTTCAAACAAATCACATCCAAGTTTTGAACAAATTCCATTAAAGGAACGCAAATTCGTCTAAAATTTAATTTTCATTAAACAAACAAAATCACTCAGTCACTGCCAAAGGATACAAGGATCTTGCACACGTGAGTAGAACCAAAGAACCATAGAAGCGTAAAACTATAGAACGATAGAACACGTACCAACATCATCCTTACGAAATTCGTTTCTTATTCCTCCTGTGAAAATTGGTAGCTTGAAGTTGCTTGCTTTTTTTCACTGTTTTCTTTTTTGTTCCTCAATATCCTGCGAATCCTTCCTCGCTTCCAATGACGACGACTACAGCAAGTACCACGAGAATTTGTTGATTTCCACTTCCGTTTGATTTTATAACTTCCGGCAATCACTTGTGTGTTCTTGAAATGAGAAATAACAAAAAATTTATTTTAAAAAAATTCACTTGATTTTCGAAGATCTTCTTAAAAATTTCCCTTTTTTGGAATTTTTTAAGGAAAAGTTAAGAAAATCAACTTACGTTCGTTGTCGCCGTCGTCGAAGGAATGAGCAAGTCTTTGCTGGCGGCGAACAGACTTCTTGATCTGATTTCTGTGGTTCGAGCGTAGAAACTGAACTGGACTTTTTGTTGTTTTTAGAAACGTTCATCATACAAGAAACCTTAGAAAAGTTTTAGTTATTGATTTTTAATTATTGATAAGTAGAAAATGTGTTTTATTCTAGTTCGTTTTGGTTGTGTTAAACATTCTAAATCGCAGATGATAGCAAATCAATAGTAATGAAAACGTAGAACTGCCGAGCGTACATACATCTACTCCTCATTCTACATAACACTTACAAGAAGTCATTCATATATAGTTATATATTTCAGGCAATTTAATAAGATTATCTAACATAGAAAAGGTTTCTATTTTGGAATGGATATTGACCATCACGTCCAATTCTGGATTTTTATATTCTTTGGGGCAAAACTCACCATCTATTGAGAAAAGGCCATACTTGTTAGCCTCTTGCTGGATTTGCTGTATCCTGACGTTAAGTAGATCTTTTCATTCGGAAAATTGTTGTGTTTCATGTATCACGTTGGACGGGTATTGTGGTTCAGATAGATTTTCGACTTTAATGACTTGAAATTGTTAGAGTTTGCGAGGAAGGTGTATCTATTCAATTTGTTTTGTAGGATCTATTACAATCTTAATGAAGGGATAAAGTCTTGTTAGCTTACAGTCTTGTTATACTTACGAGTTGTATAGATAAAATTTAGTTACAGGGCTCCCAAACAAAATACAACCAGTATAAATAGAGGAAACTTCGTATCATGCTACACACTCATCTATATAATTTGGAAAATATAAAATTCTCTAACTAATTGTAATTTAAACAAGATATTATGCCATCAATGCTTGAAGTATATTCCCTGCATTACACAATTGAAAATGCACTCATCTCGAAGTGATTTCAAGTTATTAACTATAATACTGTTTTAATATCACCAGATAATAATGGAAATTTTCAAAAACATTAAGCATTACCGACATATAATAAATCATTTGAACTAGCTAATAGTTTCAAATTTCCGTCACGTAATAATTAATATTCAACAAAGTTATCCATGGATTAACTAATTTGCGAATACCAATTGAAATTTAATTACCTCAATTTTATACCACAGGTGTTTGGCAAAATGCATTTAGAGTTTTTAATATTGATTATGCGATTTTACCTTTCATTTTCGGTGCTATTATTATATTACGGAAGTTAGTATTAATGAAGGTATGAATGGTAATTGGATTATACCGGCTTATGAATTTAGAATTTTGTATCACAAACAAGTTATTGAGTATTTTATGAAATGTCCTGGTCGTCGTTGCGGTTTGTCTGCTAACAATTTTTGTTAACTTCTCCGTTCAATGTCTGCAAATTTAATCTTGTTAACTGAATGAAATAAACCAAAGCTTTGGTGCGTGTCTAAATAACATGGCGGAAAGTTGAATGTTTTCGTTAAAGTATTTTTTAAAAGAATAGTAACAAAAATCACTTATAGAAATAACCTCATTTCACAATACAATCGGCAAACTTTCATGACTTTTTGACCTTCATGTGTCGTTAAATTCGTGGATTGTCTGTCAATCAGCAACGATAAAACATGAAAAATTAACTTAAAATTTACTGCGAAGTCATTACACAATAATTGCAAAATTCAATTTGTTGTAAGTTAGTTTTGAGTCTATTAAAAGTTGCTACTCGAATCTTGAGCGATTCTACAATAGAGAAACTCGAAGAGTACTCAATGTAACTCGACAGGAATCTGTTAGTTATTGAATTTATAATGTTCTTTATAGAAACTTATTTGGGAACAATTTCATAAATCGAATTATCATTTAAAGATGACAAGGATATTAGTATCCATCGGGACAAATTGAATTGACCCGGGATTAAAAGCACAAGAGACCGTTTAACATGGAAATTTCTTCAAAAAATAATTTGATTTGTCAAACAACCCTTAAAACATGATAATCATTTGCTCGTCTTGTCTTGCGAACGAGGGAAGTTTCGAAGACGTCGCAACGTTTTTGAAATTAACGTGAAAATTAAAAGGAATTTTTGTAAATGTACTCCAGCAAAGTCTTCAAATTACTTCGTAACATTATAAGCTTTTCGTCATTCTAGGCTTTTCTGAAACGTTCTGAAAGTGGAAAGTCTTTTTTCATTAAAATCTTTCATTTCAGAGAAAATTGACGTTCAGTCAAAGTGTTGTTTAAGAGCAAATATGTGTTACATGCTAGAAAGGTGTTAACGAGTTGTAATATAAGAAATGATTCGTTAAAACAGCGCAAAAATGCTTTCTTGGAAATTATTCAAACACGCTCAAATATGATTAACACTTCGGGAAAATGTATTAGAGAAGAAAATGCGTTGTACTTATTTAAGGATTAAAAGACATAAGTATCTCACGTTTTTCGTTGGGTATAATTTGAGAAATGACTTGTCATACTGTTATCAAGGAAGATATTCTTTCATTTTGTAATTTGAGCAAACGTGATACTTTGTAAAGGATTGTTCAAATAAATTTGGGAAAATTTGAATTTACTTTCGTAATTGGATTCATGCTAAATAACACTCTAGCTGAACGGAAATGCAATTACAGTGAAGATACATTAGAAAATCTTAAAAACACTTACAACCAAATGATGAAAACTATTCAATATCGAATCATTTGACCACAACGTTGAAGAAAAGTTCAAGAAAACCTCAATGGAGGAAGTGATTTCCCGCGTACTTTTTCTCTAAGACACTTCAAATTGATTTGCATACTTCTTCTTTTGTCTTCGAGGTGCGATCATTTACCGCATTGCGAGGTGAACGCGTGCTTAGGTTACTTTGAACTGTAGGTGCTATTGCACGTGTAATTAGGGGTGAAAGTACGCAAATTAAGATTACGTTACAACTTTGTTGTAAACTAGTGAAAAACTGCAGTTTCTTATAACAGATCGTAGCATGTGCTACAAATTGAGGATTTCCTTAAAGAAAGTGTAACTGATTTGTTGCAAAATTGTTTCATGCGCAAAACACTCATCTGTTTTTTATATGTCTGTTTTTGAAAAATGTTTACATGAAAATGATAACCATGTAAATTGTAATTTGATATTTTGCTATACAATACGACGGGTAAGTGAATAAAATGAATTCTTTGCGCTTGTTTACATTCTCGGCCATGGACTCGTATTCGATATGCAACAAAAGCTCGTGTTAAACTCGATTTCGAATGGTTGAAGCTTTATATTTTGCTAATATTTATTGCAATATTGTGATATTGAAAACATAACGATTGAATAACTGATAATTGAAGAGTTATTGAAAGTGTTACGTTCAACTTAGAATGGAATGTCGATGTGAGTGGGTTCGAAAGACTTTAACAAGCTTTCAATTGAACTGGTATGATTGACATTTAATATTAATAGCACTTGATCTCATTATCATTTGGATTCAATGATAGTGTTATAAGAAAACTTCATTTCCAACATTTCGAGAACTAGTTCGGAATCCCTTTGTCTTAGGGAGGAATTTTTATCCTTGATTCGCTTATTTTCCGTGGACGAACTAAATTTCAACATCCCTTGAACGTGAAGGGTGAGAACCCTGTTTTTAATTGTTGCTCTCGTTGTAAAATGAACAGAATTTAATTGTGTGAGAACTTCCTGCTCATTGGTTAATTTAAAACATCATCAAGTTAGTAGTCATCCTAGAACAAGGACCTTTACAGAATTTCCAGAATCCTTGTCATGAAGTTTGCATTTTTAACAGGTCACTAATACGTTCACAAGTCACTTCACTTCTCATTTGAACTTTGGCATTTAACGTAGAGGGAAGGAAGCGTTAATTAATGCTTGAATTTTGTGTTTCTATTTTCATGCAAATTCCAATCAAGCGGAAAGAAAGTGTCCCTTGGAAAAGAAATTAATTGCGAATCGATGAAGGAAAGATTAAACGATAAAATTCACAAGTCAACCGAACCAGGACGACGAGGTCCTTAAGACGATTTTCGCAAATGTCTATTCCATTTGGGTTGAATTAGAGAACGGGCTGGGATTCCTTCGGAAAGGTGAAGATATCCCATTTTTGTGTTAATGTAATTTGTATGGAGATTCACTCGGCCTGTATCCTGGTTGACATGGGCTATTTTTAACGTCCGAAACACTAAAATATCCTGATTCGTTTCGGGTTGGCCTCCTGTTAATATCGTTAGACAATCATTTTACCAAATCGAAAATCGATTTAACTTAAGGGAGTCCTGATTTTAATTGACTTGAGAAAATCTATCGATTTTAGCCACATCAATTTCGTAATTTAATGAACAAATATCTAAACGAATACACGTGCCAAAATGAGATTCGAATGTTGGATTGATAGCTTCAGGGTTAAAGTTTCATTCTACGAGGCGCAAAATGGGATTTTCTACATTCATTCATTCATTGTAAACCGACATTTTATGTTCCTTAGAAATTACACACTTTTGAACACCTACATATGTACCTAAGTTTCTCCTCAAGCAGTGTGAAAGTGCTGCTGAAAAGGATTCGGGTTAGATCGAATTCTGGAAGTGGTTATTCGCAGGATGTTTAACAAAAGACGAATCTCAAGTGCAGAATATGTGAGATAAATATTTAGGTACATCACAAAGGGTTTTGTTTGTGCTGCTAGGAAACAGAATTTACTTTATTTGAGAGTGCACATGTGTCTGCATTTTTATGTTGAAAGACATTTTCTAAAATATTTCCAGGAACGAATCCTTTTCTAATTAAAAACCAAAATAAATACGTTTTTGAATCCTTCTCGGTTCTAACACAAGAGAAATAAATACTCTCTCTGGAAATGTTATCCGGGAAGGGACGCAAATCGATACAAGCTTTTGGAAGGTTATGGGTCAAGCTAAATTTCATATTCAAACTAAGGCACTTGTCGTTCCACCTCGTCTTCGTTTCGTATGGTTACATACTTTCTCCTAAAGTTTGTCATCTTAACAACAAAAAATTAAACATTTTTACCTTATACAAAATTCCCTAATGATTAAAATTGATTGAATTTATCTCTACCAAATCACTTGACTCAGTTTTTCAATTAGCGCTCAGTTAGCAGTCATCAAGAATCACTCCCATGTCTATAATGAGTTTTCAATGAGTAGTCTTAAGATGTAGGTCAGGTTATGGACCATACTCCACTGGATATAATAAAGGTTTATGTTCTGAATAATACTTTTATATTCTAAATGAATCTCCGTTACCTTACGATATCTGAGGATTAGACAAGAGCCATTAGATTCATTAATTATGTGTTCTTGCCGTGGCTACAAATCAGCTACAGATCATATAATTTTCCATCCGTTATTCGCTTCTTCTTGAGAAGCTACTAGCTAGTGGTTCTGTGTTTTTTTATTAAAATGGGTAGCTTCCAATTGACCTAGACTGGTTAGTTTGAGACAATGGTGTTTCTCATCTTTCGCCCGTTAATTATTTTTATGTTTCTTTTGATACTTTTTATTTACGTTAATATTTTTTTTGGGAAAAACACTAAATTTGCTTAAACCTTTGCTTGGAATGGAAATGTTGGGAAACGAAGATATCTTAGATACGATAACAGCAAGTGTAGTGAAATATTTAATTTAAGAAAGTTTTTTTAGTAACCTTAAATCGTTTCTACTTAACTATCAACTTCCGGGGTACATGATATGATTAAAACCAAAATGTCGTTTCAATTGGCAAGACATTTGCAATTGAGCTACTTCAGTTTCTTGTACACTTTCTTCGCGTTGCACGCATAAATGACTTTGTAACGGAGTATGTAGTCAATTACTTAATCTACTCCAGATCATCTTAAGACATTTCTGACTTTCTTTGCCTCTTAACTTTCTTCCAACAAATTATTCCACTATCAACTCAAGTCGAATCGTGAAAGAATCATTTACTTTGGTGCTTCATTTTCTCTTTATCTTGCAAGAAAAGCGGCAATTACAGTTTAAGAACAAGCAATTGTTGCTGTTAGCCAGCGATTTTCTTTTCGTTTTATCTGAAAACTGAATCAACTTTTGTACGTTTCCAATTTATTTCCTTGTAATTACGTATTTTACTTATTACAGATTATTAAAACGTATTTGATCAGTTGCTTCTAGCTCGATCGTTTAACAAATCCCACTTATATCATTTATTACTTTTTACACTTAATAATTACGAGTCTTTTGAAAGTCATACTAAACTATCTTGTTTATTGTTTTGGAAAGTTTATATGAAGCAACTGTTTTGTTTCCTACTATAATTTTCATATTGCAAATCAATTTTCTACATTAATCTTTTCACCTCTAATACTTTGTATCTAAAATTAATTTTTTCGTAATACATATCTCCTTAATCTCAAAACATCATTTCATTTCAGCAACTCCAGGCGTCTTAAAACCAGCGCTGGATGACAGCACATTGGGTATGTTGTTCATATTATCTAAGATTTTATAAAAACGACGTAATTATCCTTACCTTTGTGTTATTTGCATGAAACAAAATAATTACTCTGTTACTAGACCGCGCTGCGCTTTATGTGTTGTCTTTGGGTATCATGTCTGTTTTACAAGATACATTAATCTTGAAGCAAACTCAGTTCTTCCGTCGCCCAGAGACATCATCCTCAACAAACAAAGGATCTGACTATAACCTCAAAACTTGTTTTTCCAGAATTTAATTTGTTAGTTACAAGACTAAGGGAAAATATTTAGCTTGGTTACCTTGAGGGAGTTTTGAATGCATTTAAAATGTGAAGAAAAAAGCAAAGGGCCATGTTGCCCTACATAATCAGAAAAGCGACTCAAAGACACTGGAAAAAGGATAATTTACAAACGAATTCTTTGAAGAGAGGTTTCACCCTTATTAGGTTAAATTGCAAATGTTTACATCGAGTTAAGTTGGAATTGGCTCTTTGTAGCCTTGCGTCTACACCATTTAGCTTTAATTCGGCGATTTAAAGCTGTTTTGCGGAAAATTAAAATGTTAATCTGAACCAATTTTCCAGCGACAAACGTCCTTCATTGCAAAATGGGAAAAGGTCCTGACATATGTTGAATCCTGAAAACCACATTCCACGGTAAGGAATTTTGTTAGTTGGTGGCTGGCGTCTTTAGAAGGTTTTTGGTAAGGATCCTAGTGAAAAATGTTAACAAGACCACGGATCACTTTGACAGAAGTAGAAAGTTTGTGTGTCTGGTTCATAAGTAATTTTGAAAAATTTAAGAAGAAACTATTAAGTTGTTTATGAGATAGAGTAGCAAGTGATAAATGAAGCATCCCAAAAACAAATAAACTGTACAATGAACACTTCAGTACGAATGGTTAATGGAAAAAAATTTACAATTAGCTGAAAAAGATACCCGGAACAAACCGGAATGTATGAAGAAAGAACCCAAATAAAAATATCCTCGAGGGTAAATTTTACAGAAGCACTTCTCATTGTATTTCAAGTAGCAATCTAGGTTTTTCTGTGACTATTAGCACTCTCGAATGAATATGTCCTTTTTTCGCAGAAGGACTTTTTCTTTCGAGAACTGACGATAGCCACGGGTACAATTGTGAGTTCATTTTTTGCTACTTCCGTTTCGCCCTCTCTTCGAGTGAGTTGCAAAATTGTTTTTTAACATCGATTTCTCTGTATTGTGCCATTTCTGGATTTCCCGGAGAGGGTTGGAGAATATTGAATGTATTAGCATACAAGGAATTTGTTCGGAATTAAATAGGGTCAAACGGATGACTTGTTAAGTTGAATTTTTAATCGTTTGCTAACAAATTTTCACCCGACATTAAGAAGAATTTGCTGTGAAACCAGATAAATTTCATTAACATTAATTGCCAATGAACAAACAGAACCGATTTTTGATCAACGGTTTTATTTTCTTCGTACTTATCATCGACATGCCATGGTATCTTCAACTTGAAATTTCGGAGGAAACCTCACGGACCAAAATTCCCGGAGAATGAACCAGCAGTCTACAGTTGGTGAAACACAACTATTGACATCCTCTCTAATCCTTTACATATTACCAGTGTATAACACGCTCAGATGGAGATCCTCCAAGGATATTCTTGAAATGTGCACAGCATGCCTGAATAAACTTATCCTGTTCAGGATGAAATTTCAAAGGTTATCCAATCCTTCTAAGGAAATAATGTGAATTTGTACATCTGGCCAAAGTGCAGAGTGCATCGAGCTGATATGAAGTGACGAGTGGGAATGAGTGTAAATTTGAGATAATTTTGGACACATGAAAAATCCCACAAATGGTTATTCTGGTTCGAGTTATTATTTGAAAATCACATTGCAATGCGAATTGCAATTCCCACAAAATGATTTTCACAATCTCAATTTCAATGCTCCACAGAAGCAGCGCAAACCCATCCGTGCACAGAAGTCAAACAGGATCTAAAGAAGCTATCAATTTCACTGGAAATGAATTTCGCATGTAGGAAGTATCTCAGATTTCCTTTCAGCACATATATCCACAACGAAACTTCGAAGAATTCAAACCAAACCCTCGACTTCAAATGAGAAGAGCCTCATAGTTTTATGTGGTTACTCTCCATCTTCTTGTTTTGTTGTAAGTGTTTTGGAATTAAAGCTATTGTATTACAAGGAATACCGAAACCCTCTTGTGGCTGAAAGGAAGGATCAAGCAAATGATGAGAAATTTCATGGTAGTAGTCATTGTAGAATGACTTGAAAACAGCCACACACTTCGGAGGAGTGTGGTAATGGCTTTCGTAGTACGGAAAAAAACTTCATTACAATACTTTTTCTGTAAAGCCGCATTTTGTAGGTTACTCGAAAGAAGAAGTGAACTCCTAATGAACCACTGGTTGTAAAATTTCACAGAAGAAAATCAACGAAAACCCCCACTAATTGTCACGACGCCAAAATAAGGATTGTCCTCACTATTAGAACGTGCTAAAAGAAGCTTGAGTCCTGGAATATAAAATTTAAAACAATGTGCCTTAAATGCACTTAAACAGTGCCAAACTGCATTCCCTCATTCAGTATCATGTAATTTCATAATGTGCCACAAATAAGTTTCCTACCGTTTCCGGTCTTAAAGCGAAATGTCCTTACGGTTGCTTGTATTGTATACAGACTATTCCCAGGTATAAACTTTGACATACATTGAAATCTTTCTTATAATTTTCTTTTGAACTACAAACAAACCGAACATAATACAAACATAAAGGAAACTCCGGAAGGAGCTGTGAATGAAATAAAATTTCGTTTCTTTCTTTCAAATTAAAAAAGTCCAAATGATGAAAGCTGCAAAAGGAAGAAAATTCATTTTATTTTTATTTTCTTAATTTTGTATGTTCGCAAATATGAGTGCTTTTTATTGGGTAGAAAATTAAAATTTCACTTGTTAAGGCTAAGCCAGTTATTGCTTTTCCATGTTTTTTGTTTATTTGGTAAGAATGCTAACAACAATGGCACGGAAGTAATTATTGCATCAAATACCTTTAGTGTGTTGACATTTGTATGTTGGTATCCTTTGCAAACAATTCCAGGATTCATTTCTTAGTTGAATCTCAACGACTTTAACTCAAAGCTTAAACATATTTTAAGGAGAAAAAAATTTTAATTTAAACCATAAAAATCATGACCAATCCTAGAAATAGGGATCCTTAAAAATGAAAGTATCCTTAAAGAATGAGAAATTGCTCCTTCTGCACAAACATTTTTCCCACGTATCCATGCTTGGAAGTCAACGCACACTTTGATGCAAAGCTTCTTTGTTAAAAATAGAATCCTTAAATTACCATGTCCTTCTTAATAGCAACAAATTGCAGACATCTTAAATTTTTTTATGTCCTTTCGCGACGTACCAATTCAATGTCGTCATCAAAATGTGAGAGTATTGCTTAGAGTATTATTCACAATTTTCCCCACATTTTCTCGTAGTGTTTGTGATTTCATTCACTCGTCGGCATCCTTTTCTCTATACTCAACAGGAGACAAGTCCTTGTAAGCTCAACGCTAACAGTGTATCCCTCGAAAATTTCCCTTCTTGTTATCATTTTCATTTTCCGAATGTTGGGGAAATACTCTGTGTTTTCTGCGTGTATCCTTATCAGTAGAAGGAACATTCCCCAACCAAGGTGACGTAAAGGTATTGGGGAGCATTGACTTTTGTATACATGAAATGCCCACATTTGTTGCTTATACCCTGAGTGCAAGTAACTTTCCCCCGGTACGTGTATCGCGCACAGTGTATGGGAAATTTTCTGGATTGAAAAAATTTTTCTGCTGCCTCGAATGTCGTGATTGTGTGTACCATGAAAACCTCGCCATATCAGCCTTAGCGGCTTCTGAAAGTTTTAGTTCATTGAAAGCTTTGTCGGTGCCTGGTAGGCTCTTGTCTTCCTCGGACCCGGTTAAATTTTAATAATAACGGAATTGTAGAGTTTATCACTCTGGCAGTGAATGGTGAAGTTGTCTAGGAAATATTGCGCTTCCATTGAGACGCAATCAAACATAACCCGTCAATTATCCTTCGCCAGCTCTAAGTGAAAAACAAGTCTTAAGTGATTGTGAATGTGTGATAAGGAAGATATTCAAAATAAAGTGTTTGTGGTATTCACAATTTTCATATGTGTTAAATTCCATTATCCCCAAAATTTTCCTTAATATGTATCACAAAATTCTGAATTTAGTTACTTAAATTTCATTTGACTGTGGGCTAAATTGTGTTGGTGTGAATTCAGATTCAGATCCTTTGGCATTTCAAGAGAAATTAGCATTTTGCTTCTAATTATAAAATTTTAATCATGAAATTGTGTGAAGCAAATAAAATTCCATTACACAGGAATGCTGCAAATCCTTTCGAAGTGAGAAATTTCAAGTTAAAAGAATTCAAATTAAAAAGGCAAAATTCAAAGCTTTTGATTTGAGTCAAAAATAAAAAAAAATGCTAATTAAAGTAAATTGAAATTAATTTTTTCAGTATTAAGGGTACGGTCAAATCAATCACTAAATCTCATAAAAAGGTTTACATCATGCAAATGAAGGATCTTTCGAGGGTATTTTCGAGGCATCGTTATACTGTAGCTAATAACTTTTTAGAAATAATGATTCTGGATGTTATATTTATGTGTATATGCGTTTGGAATAATTATATACACCCAAAAACACAATATATCCTGTATAGAGTGAAACTTTTGTATCTAGATTTTGTATCCTACAAAGTGATGTCCTTAACATTAGAACGACCAAAAGCCTTTTCAGCCGAATCAGCTCCTCCTATCCACAGGCTTCTGTAAATATTTGAACATCTGTCAGTTGGTTGTTTCGGTTACGTAAGGATTAGCAACGTTTAGTAATTCCCACAGTATCTATTTGTGCGGCATCCTTATACGTTAATGTTATATACGGAAACACATAGATAAATTGATTTTGTATAGACATGGGTCTTTTCCAATCATAATCTTAGCTCCATCAACATAACTTGATATTTTGTTGTTTTTATTTTCCCTAAACACTTTGCATGCTAGATTACTCCTTAGTCCTTGTGCTAAACATATACGTTTATGTGGATAATGTTGTTGTTTCATTGTATCCGAAATACTTAGTTTAGGATCTTGGAATTGCTACAAGAATATGGGAAAATCACGTGTTCCTTTTATCTGATATTGAATTTCGATTAAAGGTTCTTAGGATTATCAGAATTTGCTTTATCAGCTAAATTTTAGAAGCATCGCTGAGGTTTAACTTTGTTGGTATTTTCTTTGCAGTTAATGCTACATATAGCTATTAAGTTTGTAACTCGTAGTAGTATGAGGATCTGGTAGAGGAAATCTTTGTTCCTTTTGTGCATTTAATCTCTGTTTCCGGATTTAACAAACACATCTGTTTGAGTGTGATATCGGTTGCGTTCTCTTAACCAGTTGTATAAAGAAGTAATTTACGGTTTAACGAAGTTCTGAAATGACAATCAGAAGCAATACAAAGAATTGTCCTGAGAATTAAAAGTTACTCTGACTTTAAGCACTTTAATTTATAAAATATCTTTTAATTTTACAAAACCCAGTAGAAGATATCATCATTCATGACACCACTCACATGAATGTAAATCGTAAATTTTGCCTGCATCCATTTAAAATTCTGTTTTAGGCACAAAAATTCATCTGTTTTTGAAAGGAAAGCTAGACAATTAATTTCCGGTGACCACAACTTAAATAACACCCAGTTCAACCCTGTAACGAATAGTTATCCTGTATGTGAACACTAAATTTCCGCTCAATTACATCTGCTTAAGACCAACACGAGCGTTAAATATTTTGGTTAAAAAGGATTCTACCAACAAGAGAATTGATGTAATTGTTGCTACCACAGATCCTGTCCCGGAATGTTCCCACTTTTAACCAAATTTATACACTCCAGATTCTTCTTTCCTTTTCACATGATGCTGATGCTGAAGTCTGGTTAATAGTTTCTAAAAGTAAATAATCCAAGCATCCTGAAAAGTGACTAACATTGATAGAGGGTTCAGGAGGAAAGCGTTCTTTCAATATCCTTTTTGTATACACAATTCTATATGCACGTCCTACTTGTGATGTGAAGAAAAATATTTATCTTGGTTTTTCAAGGATTCTGTCGTATTCTAAAAAAGATGATCCAACAAGGATTCCCTTCAAACATTTATTTATATAAAAAAGAAAAAGGTTCATCTCATGGTTTTCTTCAAACCCATTACAAGATTATGTAATCAATTTTGAATATTTTCTGGTTCTAAGGTGTGCTGTCAGTTCTTCAGGAAGTCATCGAAATATTTTTACCGATTCAAGCTTTTATCCTGAATTTTTTTTTTAAAGATTTACGGTATTTATCCATCAGCTACCTTGTGGCATACTAACAAGCAGATACCCCAATACAAGAAGGAATGAAAAACATAAAAGAAGTGGACAAAGAAAATATTTTAATTTACTCTTTAGATGGCGGTATAAAAAGGACCTTATGACGAGTTATTTTGAGGGGTATTTTCCTTTGGAGCGTTACTTAATTATTCATATTCGTTACCCATGGGATTGAGGGCTTTCAGCATGATTATGGCATAATTAATTGTGTTCGATCTCTTATTGATTTATGATGTGAAGCTTATCCTTTAACTCCTTGGAACCTGATCAAATACAAAAATCTTTCGGATATCATTAATTAGTCGAAGGAATTTTTCCTGTCAGGCACAATATACTTTGGAAAGCATTAACGTATTCCATTAAACTGGAGAAGGATATTAATTAAAAAATGCTCCTTACCGGGACGCAAAAACTTTTCAACCCCAACAGAAAATTCTGGTGTTGTTGAGTCATAATTCCAAACTTCCCCAAATCCAGAAGGTTTATTCATACTCAAAAATATGATATCCTTTTAGAATTCTCAAGAAAATTTATAAGACTTGTTGTAGTTGTTTGTGCATTTGTATGAAAACCGGGTTTTTGCCGGGTGAAGAAACACAATACACTTTCACAATGAAATATTGTTAGCAGGAAAATCTTATGAATGATATATGCTAAGTATATATATACCAGTGTTATCAAATTCTTAATATACATGTGAAGAAGGGTTTTTCAGAAGATTTTGAATAAATCCTTAATTCAGCCAACATTTGTTGTGATGTAGAGGCAAAGTTCGTTCTCATTTAACCCTGTTAATTACAAAAATTTATTTATAAATAATTTTCAAATGAATTTGGAATTTCTTAATTTACGTCGCCAGCTTCTTAAATCATTTCTTTATGAATTTATTATCTTGAGGTTTTCAACATTTCCACTCCTGTTTCATTAAAAGACACAAAATTGGAAGTATCCAAAATTTTCATTTGAATTTTAATCAGGGTGAATGTGGTTATCTTTGAAGTATGACGAGTTAATATATACCTGTCTTAATGGTTAGGTGTTTTTGCCATTTCGTTTTCCTTCTCTTAAAACTCTTAATTATATAGATTTAACGAGAAAAACGATTTTGTGCCACAGCCGGTGGTGTTCATATGAACATGTTCTTATATATTTTGTGAACAATATTTTTGAAGATTTACACGGAATAGTATAACATCCTTACAAGGATACTTGCATGCTCGTGGCGGATATGAATTTCCAACATTTTGATCATAAATTCACATATAAAATTATCTTTGTAATAAACCATTGAACAATTTCAAACATTTCTTTTCAAGTCATAGTTGAAATTTCATCGGCATCAAGTCAATTTTCTTTCGTCAAAACAAAAGTACTTAAAGAAATTTCACAAATTAAGAGTGTTTCCTTTCAAAACAAGAAACCTCATGAATTCGCCTGAAATTTTGAGAAGATTTCAAGATTTTATTGTGAAAATCTGTAGCTGAAAGCAAAACAAAATAAAATTGTTATCATCCTGTTCTTATATAAATTTTCAGACTTGCTCCACTACAACGTATATTGAATAAAATCGTGTAGCTTAATAAAATCAAAAGTTACAAAACAAGATTTTGAGTCCTTTGAATTATTATCAATTTGGTATGATCCGAAGGACCTCTTTCGTTTTCCATTGAAACAGTCATCCCCCTTGAACTATGACATGAAGTTTTTTAACTTTACGTTTGTCAACTCTCGTTTTCGTCATATTCCCCCCACCGCAAGAGATAAGCTTGATGTGACAAGTCAAAAGGAAAAGTCTCAAGGATCAAAAATCACAAATTCCTTGAGTGACTTGCCAAAAACATTTGAGGAAAATCCCTTTTTTGTTTTATCTCTCCCTCATTCTATTTTTATGTATTGTATTTGTATTCTGTTATGTGGTTTATTTGTGCACGTGAATGATATTAAATATGATTTTGTGAAGTAACGAAAAGAAATTTTCAATTTACATCATACTTGACGGTATTCCTTGACATGCCTGTGTTTCTGTTCTGTCACATGATGTTGGGATTTCTTAAGGATTTCTCAAGAAATTTTTCATTGAAATTGAATGGATGTTCACTGAGCAATGTATGTAGCTAGTGATTTGATATTGAATTTACAAGTTATTGACGTGAATATCACTTTACTTTACTTTCTATCACATCAATTTACTTCAGATTAGTTTAAAGTGTCAATGAAGTTATTTTGTATTAAATGGAGCAAAGCATATTCTCATCCTTGAACACAAATTGAGGGTTTAGTATGCTAAGTGATTTTTGATTATGAATATTTGGTTAACCATTCTGTAATAGATATTCGAACCATGTATGTAGTGATATTCACTTCTTGTATGTGAATGAATGTTTGAGTGGTTCTTGTGATGTTCATTGAATCCGAATCATTTGTTTCAATACCCACTTCCTGAAGTATCCTTAAGAATGAATGATAAATCTCTCAACACACAAAATCGATAAAGTCAAAATGCCTAGAAGAGATTTATTTCCTGACATCACATTGACGCTTTGTCATTGGCCATAACATGACAAACATTTCTCCAAATTCCAGTTGGCAGTTAAGATAAGGGTTTAGCCTCATGCAATCAATCAGATGATATTGAAACCAGCATTTTAGTTGATATGAAAAGGATATTCTCTTTAATATTGGACAGCAATCCTTGTCATTAATAGATACTGAAATTATTTCTTGACCATGATATGTTTCTTGTTATGAATTTAGCGATGTTATATTATTGAACGGAAATGTTAGGTTAATCTCGTTTTGATTCATCTTTAATCCCTTATTGAAATTGTGTCAAATAGACGTCAAATGTCACTGAGGAAACTCGTGTTCCTTGTAGCTGTCGTGATTTAGTTCATCAAAGTGAAATAACAAGACCTCGAAAAATTAAAAAACCAAGTCACGTTTTATCTAAAGATGTTCGCACATGTTCTGTGCACACACACTGTGACAAAAAAGTTCTTTAACGAAATTTGGTTCGTTATACACGTGAATAACACGATAATCAATTTTGGGAAAAAAGGGAACACGTATACAAGAATAGGACAAGAACAAAGTTCGAGCCCTTAGAATTCTAAAGCTCTTTTTTACAGGCGAGTCCTTATAACTTGCCAGGGTCTTGGGTTAATGTCCACAGACAGTACCATGTCCTTCTTCTTTTTGACCTTTTATGTAAATTATATTAAAGGGCAAGATACCAAATGAATGCTAAACATTACAGTGGTGGTGGGGATTCCTCTTTCAGTTACTTTATTTTTACAAACATACACTTAGATGCATAAGGATATTTATAAAGGATATGATATGGCTCTAGCATGTTTTCAAACAAACTTTTGAAAAATTTTCTTGTTTTGAAGAATACTTCCGAGATTTCTTTTCCGTACTAAATTTATTACATGGTAAAGGATACAAAACTTCCAGTCCAGATCCCATAAATATTTATTGTGCTTTTAACACTTTAACACAATAAATCCTTTAAAATTCATGAAGCTGTTAAATTAAAGTTTTTGTTGACGATTTGATTTCAGGGTTTAAGAGTTCAAATTAGGGTTTTTTATTGTTTATATTAGTTCCTAAAGACGGAAATCCGCTTTTAAGTTTAAAGGTTTCACAATAATATAAAATTCTGTTTTTTAAGAAGGAATTGTAGTTTTTGAGAATGGTTTTGTTGGAAATATTTCAATTAATTTTTAACAAATTCAATTAATTTTCTTTATTGAGTGACGCACACATCAAGAAGACAAGAACAACTGAAATGAGATAAAAAAGATGACCGACGCTATTACCCCTAATTATTCCCCTACGCTACGCACTGAACTGATGTGTGGAATGCGTACGCATGTTAGTGGTGCTGCCATAAATATGGTTTTTGCATATTCAACAGGTTTTCATGTTTGAGAGTTAAATTTTATAGATTTAATGAATATAAAATCAGAAGGTCCACACTACCCTTTCAATGCAATCCTGCAAACATGTCCTTTTCGTGTTTCCTTTACGAGTTGATTAAAAACCACCACTTCAGACACCAAGGAAACCAGTGCTCATATCTCGGTTATTCACTTATAATAGCGAAAAGAGGACGAGATACGAGCAAATGCTACAAGCTTCCCTGGTATAAATTACCTGTCGCGACAGGGAGCCACCAGGACAATCCACTCGAAGGACATTCTTCCACTATTGTATTTCCATTTTACACCGTTTTAAAACTGCACAACATATCCCGCGTGCAATAGAGACATCAAGGAGTACAAAAGAATCATAAAAGAACATATAAGCGGTTTTTTATGCATTAATCCAATCCAGGATAACATGTCAACGTTGCACAAGTTTAAGTGTCCTCTTGTTGTGGCTTTTTTATTGTGAATACAATTAAAAATACCGGAGTGGAACTAAGAATTGTAAAAATAACCATTTTCATGGTGACGTTCACCCGTCAAAATGTCTTGCTTTGCATGATGGTATAAGAGTTGTCTTAAATAATTTGTTGAGCTCAACGATTCAAGAAGCATAAAGTGAGTAAAATATTTCTATAGCAAAATGAAACTAGTTTTGTCCTCCAGACAAAAAGGAATTCCTCAAAAGTCTTGCAAAATTGTTTGAAGTACAAATTCCACTTGAGAGACTTCACAATAAAACAGAAACTCCAACATAACGACAATAAGACATTTTCAATTCCTTGTGAATTTCTTAAAGACATCAAACATGAAAATGGAGTTTTTTGTTAATGGTAATTGAGACAGATGACAGTCTAAGACTAATAAGCTCGTCTGTTTATGAATATTTATGAAGCAGTCAATATTGCCGGAATGCGATATTCTTGTATGGACGGATACTCTTGAGGCCAATAAGCTTTGAGTGATAGGACATTATGTTGGAAAAACAATAACTTCCTTGGTTGGGTAGGAAAACAGCTTTAACAGAGTTTTATATTGAAATGGATGGGAAACAATTAAAGATTAATTATTCCCTTATGATTAGGGAAACAATTTTATGGAACATTTAAGTATAATACTAGTTCAGTTATAAATTGAAGAGGGATACCAGACATATTTAGTTACTGAAAGCATGGTAGATATCAAATCCATAGAACTCCGAAAAATATTTTGAATTTTATTTATCAAATCTGAGGATTTCTTGTTGCGTATATTTTGAAGAAAACTAGCAATATGCCTGATAGATTGGAAGGAAAATGTTTTTCCTCCAAAAAGAACAAAGAACCAGTCTGAAAACTTCTTCAAGGAACTGAAAGAAAATTCCAAGAAAATGCTAGAAGGAAACTGTACAAAAAGGAAAAAGCAAACATGGAAAGAGTCATCCTTCCCAAAGGACAAAATTTAATTTTTTGAAATCATATTTGTGAATTCAGGGATGAAGTAATATTTTTGAAAAATTTATCATTCTTCACTTGTACTTCATGTTTTGGAGCGCAGTGACTACAAGAAAACATGCTTAAAGTGATGTTATGTCTTATAATCAGTTACTAAAATAATAACGGAAGAAACAAATACTTTCTTCGTATCCTGTAAAGCTTCTGGCGTTTGTGTCAGTTCGTTGTTGTAGAAAATTGATGATCCCATATCCTGTAATGAGATTCGAAAATTTAAGGATCTAACTACTTCCCTTAAGTACAATTTTGATTAATCAAAATTCGGAACGCAAGTTTAACTTAAAAATTATCTTGTGAAATGTGCCACATCTGGATAATCTAATTAACTTATTTTCTAGATTAGCTTAAAAAAATAGGAAAATTGTTTACTTTGTAAATGTTATTTACATCAAAAAATACTGAATTTACCACAAATAACAATTAAACATTAATTAAAACAATGAATTAAGCTGGAATATCCCGTAACACATCTGCTCCTTTCAAATTAATGCCATAATTTTAATGTTCCACGTAATTACTTTCTACGTTTCCCATAGAACCGTATCTATTCGTTAACCATGAATATATCCACAAAAATCGTTTAAAGAAGATTTTGTTTTAAGGGATAAACACTCGTGTTCCATCACAGCTAACCCAATGTAAAATTACATTAACATTACAACTTTCACTTTAATTGGATGTTGAGCCAAAAATTTTGAAATTTTTCGGAAAATCTCATTTTGCCCAAAAAAGGTATTTTGATAAAGCAAAGTTATTTAATAGTCACGACTTGTTGAAAGTGAAAAGCTTTTGTAATGAGGTACTTCATTCATTCCAATGGAATTCTATTCTTCATTTGCTTCGAAGTTAATTTATTGAAGCAGGGAAATGGACACTCAGTGCTTTACGCTAGTGGCACTTGAACCGTTTTTGACAAATGAAGTAGAGATGTCACTGCAGACAGTTTGGAGTTGAATGAAAATTTCATGTTTTCTTCAAATCATTTTTAATTAAACTTCTACTAATTTCTTGAATGTCATTTTACCAATTTTTTGTATTAAGTGAAATTCTTAAGCGCAAAAAGTTAACAATTTCGATTGGACTTGAAATGGAAAATTTTCCACAATTTTTGAAATTCTTTTGAAAATATTTTTCTAATAAACGTCGGAAAGTCAAGAAGTGAAAGTGCGAAGGAAACTTTTAAAATTCCCGAAATTTTTCATTTAATTAATTAATGAAATCTATTGCTCCAACTGTGTTCAAACTTCTCTAGACGGTGAAACGTTAATCCTTTTAATTAAACGAGAAATTTTGACGGATACGGTTGTTCATCAAATGTCTGGAAAGTGCTGTAAAGGAAAGTGTCACATTTCCATCATAGGAAAATTTCGATTCTTATTAAATTCAGAATTGAACTGATGCCGAAATCATACATACATCACGTCTAACGATGATATCAGTTACGATTCTTTAAAGCTGATACTAAAGATTAGTACTGTTCATCAAATTCATCACTTTATCATGTTCGCATAACAACATGAACATCGGTAACAGGTGATATCCATGTGAACGATTATCGATTATCTGATAAAAGAAATGATTTTGGAGTAATTTTAACATTCTCTTGGGGAACTTTTTCCGGATTACGAGAAACAAATTTATCCTTGATTTTTCAATATAAAGTCATGTTGATTTATTATATGTAGGAAATATTAAATTGTGAGTGGGTTTTGTCACCTTAACTCTTTCCTGTGGCAAAACTTGGGCAATAAATTTCCATTCGCCATAAAGATTTGCAACTGTCACATGTTATGTTGATTTGGTGGTAAATGTTAATAATACATAGTAATACACATCCGTTATTGATTTTCACAAACAGATAAGTACAATAAAAAATTGAAAGCGAAGAATTTGAATTTAAGGTGAAAGTGTAAACAATTTTACCAAATTCAATTGCGTTATACAAAATATTCATGGAAAGAATGTGTGAATAATAAGTAAGAACCCCAATAAACCGGGAAGAATGATTCCAACCCCCTGAAACACGGGGTAAGTGAATGGTTATTTAAAGACGACTATAGTCGATAGAAACTTCCTGTTTTCTCCACCTAAATGGGATTTTTATGATGCTGTTAAACATTTGATAATAATATAAAATCAATATATATCTTCTACATCCCAGAAAATCGAATATTCTTCTTCATCAGTATTCAACATCAACCCCAACTGATAAGAGGGTTCCATTCACAACCAACCATACAGAAACCCACGTTTGCGTTAACTCAATAAAAGCTGAAATCAAAATCGGTGCTTTGTAGACGACGCGTTTTCCATGAGTCAGATATCCTTTGACAATGAAATATTATCATACAAGGACGATTTTTCATTGTCAGTCACACGTTGGAGGACTTGTTTGTGTGGTGGGATAGATGGTACTTGTTCTATTTATTCGTTGTGCTCCAGACGATCTAAAGTGACGTTTCTTGGAAAATGTTTAGTCAAGGTCGCTTTAATTTGAGTTTGAAAGGTTTTCATGCTTTGATAAGACGATTGATTTTCTTTCCCTGAATGATAACAGCTACAGAGTTCACTGGCTTCATGAGTGAATTTATGAGATGTAGTTAGTATGCAAAAATAGGATTTTCTTTAGCCGACTAGGATTAACCGAATTTAATAGAAAGGAGTGATTCAGACTGAATTCTGAGAATGTTATCTTGAAGGCCTCTCTGGAATGTAAATGGTTCCTACAAGTATTTCAGTGCTCTCTCGACCAAATGCAACAGAAGCTATGTTTTGTCCTCTCAGGATTCAAAGAAATCTATTCGTAATTGAAACTTTTCCAAGAGTTTGTTTATGGGTAATGAAACACCCAGAAGATATTCGAGACACTCTTTGTCGTAAACGTGGAACAAATGAAGAATTATCCTTGAAGAAAGTAAATTCCTTGAAAATCGAACGTCAATCACCTTTCAGTGTTTCTCGACAGTATAATAAGTCTACTAATTGCAATAATCCAACCTTATCACTTTTCGAAACTCATTAAAACTTTCCATGAATAACGAAAAGTCCCATTCTCGGACTCAGGACTTTAAGGACGGAGTAGCATCTCTCATGGAAGCAATTGTGTCTAGCTAAAAGCACACACAGCTTTGTGTTTTTGGTTAAAGTGTTTGAAAATTTGTTAATGATAAATTAAGCTAATTCAAACAAGTTATTATGAAAAGCTCACACAATTAGCAGAAAGGATATTGTTTTGTTGTAATAAATTCACACGCGAAAGCTTAACTAAGGAACTTGTGGATTCCGAAGGTATCCCTCTCAGGAGGTATCCAGTTTAGCTTCATTTAAACTTTAGGATTATAAGCAGTTAGTCGAATTTGGTGTTCTTCACCATTTTATTATCCTGTAAGAAGTGGCTAACAGCGTTTAAAAACTTTTGTTGTGTAAAATGAATCAATTATAAGGTTAAGAGGTAAAACAGAAAATTTTCAACCCTTTTTTGTGGTTATTTAATCAGTCAAGAACGAATTGTTCAGGTGTTGAATTTTGTGAATATTAAGTAAACGTATTTCAGGAATGGAACCCTTTCATGTAAAGGATATGTTCGGAACATGGCCCCAGGTCATGACCCTTGAGTGTGAAATTGGACAAAATGCTTATGACGGGTTATCTCGTACACGATATGGAATGGTATGGCAGTTATTACGATTCAGGAATACCCATAAAGTGTTGAAAAAGGTTACAAGAATACTCCTTTTTGTGGATACAAAAATCACAAATCAGACTTAATTTCTTTTCACGTATCTTATCCAAAGTGATAAATTGTCCTTGTGATCTGGAATTTCTTCGATAAGTTAAATTGTGATCCTAGATAAATTAAAGTCTAATTTTCGGTAAAGAAACAAAAACCTAGGGATTCTTGATTTCTAGTACTGAATGTCCTCGACGTTCATTAAACCTTGCCTTGTTGCTGAACGAAATGTTTCCTTTTTTTGGTAAAGTCTCCCTACAATCCGTAATTACTGTTCATACATTAACACAAATCTAAATGTTAATCCTGCCTTTGTGGTGGTGAATTCTATAGATTAAGGAGTAAAAGAAGAATTTTGTATGAATTAGAACCTAATTGGTCAAATGTTTCTTCGTCTTTTTGTGTTAATCCTTAATTACATAATCGTCACAAGCTAAAGGTATTCGATTTTAAGGGATATAAATCAAATTTTTTCCAAAGAAACATTTAATATAATTGTTGAATATCAGCTGAATCCTTGCGAAACGTTCAAGAAGTGATTTATCAAAACAACAAGGATAAATTAATTTTCAATATAAACTCCTGCCACATTTCCACAAATCGATACGTTTCCTAAATCAATTTCATTTGTACATTACATAATAATAATGCGCCCACAAAAGGATTAAAAATAAATGAATCTATAAAGGATATCTCTTGTGAATATAATCGGTTAAACACCGAATGAGCATGAATGTAAAAGTTGTCAAGTTGCCATACGTGACATCCTTAAAAAGTTACATTAACCGGATAATGCTAACAGTCACGTACTTATTTTGGCAGATGGTTGTTTTAAATTTAGCAGATGTCCTTATAGATTTGCTTCCATTATTGTGTATCCTGGAGGTTCTGTGTAGATTCATATTTGTTCTGAAAGTTGGTAGAAATGTCCTTGTTCCTTGCATGTGCCACACGTTTACATCGACCGGAGTTGAAACAAAGAGGCTCTGGCAGATTATATAATCCAGGATTCTGATGGATTTCCTTATTTGTGTGTCGGTACTCAAAGCATGGTCAGTATCCGTTTCCGTCCCCACAAATTTTGTCAAAAGCTCTTTGCGGAGATGTATCCGATTTCCCTGGCCTTTAGGCATGGACAAATTGTTGCCTCCTATTAGGGTCGGAATTCCTAAGCCTGAATATTTAATTGTAGTGTCTTGGATAAAAATTAGGAAACCCACACAAGGGAACATGGATAAACATTTTTAAAGAACAAAATTGAAAGTGAAAAATCAAAAAAGCCAGAAGAGAAATTCTTTTCATGAATTTTACCAAGTTTTCCCGGTTGAAAGGAAAAGCAAATTTACCTTTATTTGACATATTTCCAAAGCTGATAAACTTTTAGGCTTTCTCGCTTTGATAGAGTTACAGGAACCAAAACCTTACGAGAAAGAGAACCTTTATAACGTCAAATGGAAAATACCTTTAACAGGAAGGAAGTGAAATTTTTCTGCTATAAAAAGTGAACAAATTAATTAAAGCTTTCCGAACATGAAAATTTTATGGAAAAATTACGTGAAAATGAATTTTTGATAGAATTTAACAAAATTTCCTACAGACATCCTTTTGCAAATTGTGTAGTCTGTAAAGTTTCATGAAAGAGGTGTTCATGTTTTAGGTGGGTTGGAATGAATTAAGTAAATAAATTTGTACAATTTTCGTTTGTGCGCGTAGAGTTGAATTAAAACACCATCATTTTCCCAGCAGTGCCTTAAAAACATCTTTCAGGTGAAACTTTCAAAAGATGTTTCACAAAACAAAAGATCATTTCGTATTCAAATCGCATGCTTTGAGGGAATTTCTCAGGCACCAGGTACAGTGTAACGTCGATTTGAGTGTTTTAGGTGTGGGTGGGTTTTTTCTTGTAATTGAATTAAGATATTTTCAATGTTACTTTTACGTTTTAATAGACGTCTTGTGATGGTAAATGTTTTTGAGAACGCGAAAGTATTCGTGTCGCGTGTTCTTATGAGAATCGAGGAAGAGGAAGATGTTGTCAACATCACATTGTATGTTATATGAGCTAATTCTAATCATTACGTTATACACTTAATTACATGTGAACGTAATTCTATTGGATTATTGTCGACTAAGGACTCGAATCCATGCATTATTTATTCTTATTTACATGTATCACACTAATTGAAGTACCTGGAAGAGCAAATTTTCAGTTTGGTCGTTTTGTATTTATCTATCTTTTATAACCCTGTACAGAGTTACTCTTTATGGAGATATGTAGAATTTTGCATATTTAGAACGACTACATTTTGTGATACAAAACAGCTACATTGGCTGTAGAATTGTAACAAGATTAAGTCCTTTTAAATAATAACATTCCATAAATGGTGCATATAACTATGTGGTATTCTGAATTCATCCTCAAAAAGCATATTCGAATAGACAAAATTCTATATTTGGGTTGAACGTTCCATGGGAATTGCTCGTCTGGCACATTTCTATCCTAAATTGTTACAAAGCTTCAGTTGCAGTTATATTTGTTTGGCTATTCGGTTTAAATAGCTTCAGTTTAACGGTCTGCAATTCAAACATATTTCGTGATAAAAGGTTTCATTTCGTTTTAGTAGTTTTGACTTATTTAAATAAATTTCTATGGAAAATTTTCATTCACGTTAGAATTGTTTTTATGCAAAATAAGTTTAATGTTTACCTTATTCCAGAAGTGGCCTCGAATAACACATACTATCGTATATTATTATGTTAATATTTTTTTAAAATTTCAGTATTCAATTAATTCATAAATTAAATATCCTTACGTAATTGATCCCACGTACATCATGCTTTGGTACCAAATAATTTTTTTAAAAATCACAAAATTCCGTTAAATAACAACACTCGATACAGTTTTTCGAAAAAAAATTTCAGATAATGGTCTAAAAAGAGAAATTTTCAGGATCAACATGTGGGACGCGAGTGTTGATACTTATATACACGAATATTTCCTTATTATGCCCTTTGCCGTGTGACTGAAAATTAAGTGCATGAAATATCACCTGACAACTGATTTTGAGTTATTTAAAACGTTCACACATTAAACGTGTGATTAAAATAAAACGCAAGCAAGTGTTTGATTTTGGTTACACTGGCAAAGTGTGTGAAATTAATATACAATCAAAATGATCTGTGTTGTTTTCAAACATTTTAGCTGAATCACACACCAAAAAACTGTGCGACATATGATGCTCACACACGTCATCACACACTTGGGTTTGTAGTGTATGAACTCGAATCACACATACTATCGTATATTATCATGTTAATATTTCTTTAAAAGTTTCAGTATTAGCTTTTTATATGTATCTGACAGTAATTTTACGTTTAATGGTTTTAATGAAGCTCCAACATTGATTTAAAAAACTTTCTAATAAAATTCGAAACATTCTGAGTCCTTGTCATTGCCAAATTTATTAAACACTTCTTCAAGTGGTTCTTAAACATTTTTGACTTGTTTGACGTTTATAAGAATTATGGAAAGTCCTCCAGCACAGTCCTCCTTATAATAACACTTAGTTATTTCCATAAAATTTCATGAAGTTTATTCGGTAAATTGAATTTATTCCGGAATAATCAGGAAGACTGTTTTATTTTCAATTGTTTTTAGTAATAAAAGTTAAATTGAATCGGTGTGCGAGGGATATGACTTTTAATTCTTTTGGAATTGTAGAATAACGTGGCCGGAATCCGTGTAGCATTTCATTTTGGAAACATTACGTAGATGAACCCTATCCCCTCACTATGTTCTTCTGATGTTATTTTAAAGTAGTTAGATGTTCAAAGTTTTGTTATTCGTTGAATACTTGAGGTAAAACTTGGACTTTGCTTGTCACGTTCAAAATTTCTATTTTCCACTGAAATCTTCATTCCAAGACAAAACAATAACGACATTCAAAATCATTTAAATTCCTTAAACTTTTCTTATGAAATATTCCAAAAACTATTTAAACTTGAAAATGATTTATTATGCAAAGGATAAAGGGTAAATTTTTGAATAATTTTATTCAATTTCTTATCGAATTCTTAGAAGTGATTAAATTCTAATCGCATTGAAAAACAAATTTTGTTATCCATTTACAGATCCTGAAATTTGTTTATTCAAATTCAGTAAAAGCTTAATCTCTTTAACAGGATTTACTTTCCAGCATGCTTCAGTTGTTTTAGTCTAATTTTAGATTTTATTACCTGAATAGACAATGTTCAGGTAATGTGAATATTGTATAGTCTAACAAGATGAATATTATGTTTGCACGTATTACACTAATACTGAAAATTTGCCTAAGGTGCTTCCGATCCTTTTTGGAATAACAAAAATTTATTGGAACTCTACATTTTCACTCCTGCAACCTAAATGGTGTCTTGCAGATATTTGAACAATTCACTTCCGGAATTGATTTCATTTGCATGTGTCGAACGTTGAAACATTCAACCGGAAACATGAACTACTTCGAAACTTTATAATTTTGTTAAAACATTTTCCCAGAAGTTGATGAAGGTAGAAGGTGAAAAAAAACTATTTGAATCTGCTGCAAATACCTACTAGGAAGAGGGAAGTCAAGCTTAAAAAGTGAATATAAAACTTTTGAAAGGTGATGCCATCGACCTATAAGCAATCGATACAATATGCTAACAGCACGTTAATTATTTCTGTCACGTTAGAAAGTTCGTTACTGTAGAAATCCATTAATAAGTTTCCTCTATGGACTTGGAAAATGATAGCGAAAAGGAATGAAAGGAAAGGACTATACCAACATAAAACACCTTTGCCTTATGCTCTCCTGGTGCCTTATAAGTATGACATTTCCATGTTTTCAGGAACTCCACGTTCTCATAATACGTGCAGAAAAATCCTCCTTTCGAGGAAGTGGATGTGATTCGTTTCAATCCTATTAAAATCGTAATTAAGATGTAACCCAGTTACAAATGATAATATCTCTTCCGGTTTTCTCACTTACAAAGGATTTCCGTAATTCAATTTAAAATATTGAAGTAATTATCCTTCGAATCCTTTTTTCCTGGATTGTCTCGTATTTAAACATGAAATGGTGTCGGACACATTATACAATGATGAGAAAAATTTATGTTAACAAGATGCCAAGGATTTGTTATATGTGTCAGTTTTCTCAAAGGATATTTATTTTCTGCTTGACATGATGCGAACAAATTCCCGTCAAATAAACGAGAGAACAATAAAATTTTATTTAAAATCACAACACACACGACTTGTCAGTTGTTAATAAATAGCAGATAGCATATCTTTCTCAACAAACAAATTGAAATCCTTTTTATTAAATCCAATCCTCTATAACGTTTTTCTGTCAAAACAAATTTCCCTTCTACATAAAATAGAGCGTGAATAACGAACGCCTCTTGGCATGTCAGAAAAATAGGGTCAAATGAAAATGGATCCTGTAAATGTTTGTTAACATTCATTCCCCATAATGAGCCAATATCTCATTGAGGAACATCACACATTCATTCGTGGCACAAAAAGGATTTCCTCAAATTGAATACACTCCAATTAACCAAAAAAACGAGGAATGATGTTGATTTGAAATCTCGTTTCAACCTTAAATCACTTACGATTTTTCAAAGTTTCATCCTTTCAATTTTCCGATGAGTTTCATCCACTTGAAAGTTCTGTTAAAAATTTTCAAAAAACTTTTCAAACTTCAAATTCATTATTAAATTGAAACTATATTTCTCCATTTCATATCCTTCTCGTCGTTTTTTCCCCAAAGGTTCTATTCATTAACGTCTCAGTTTAAGATTAACGAACTCAAACCTGATGTCGTTGACATGTAATTTCGCTTAACCCATTTACAATACAAGAATCTTATGAAATTGAAATTTTTTGTTGCTTATTAAGGAAAAGAGACAGAATGTTTTTTTTTATTTCTGCAAGAAATTATGTTCGTTATATTTCACCGTCTCAGGATGTCATTCGTTACGTTCTGCTACGAGTCTTGCTTAAAGTAACAAGTTCTTTTAACAGCCGACATGCAACCATTTTTAACAAAAAGGATCCTTTTTTCGAGTTGTTCTAAATCACCCAGGTCCTTGTGCATTCCATTTAAGTTAGTTTTACACGAATACACACGCAACTCATTTTGCAAGGAAGTTTTTTTCATGAACAAATACTTAAGGATTAAACATTTTTGCTTGGTTGGCCATAAAAGGGACGTCATGCAACGGTCTGCGGGTTGTAATTTACAAAATTAACGCTTTGTGAACTTTGTCGTTGGAAAAAGGCTTTGTTAAATATCGATTTGTAAATAAACTTTTACAAAGCTTTGGTTAATTATTCACAACTGACGTTTACATGACTTTAACCACAGGCTGGAAAGTGTTTTGAATTAATTCTGAAATCTGAATATGAAATCACACCATCACAACAGAATTACCTAAATCTCATGAGATAATCATTATCATTATCCAATCACTACTCTCAGGTTTAGATTATTCAAGCACATGATGACTGCAACATAAGTGTTAACATTTTATATAGCTAAAAATGCCTTTTAAAGGATAAATAAGATTTTGTGTGTATATTACTTGATAAAACTCAAGTTAAAAATGAATGAAAATGTAATTGTGGTAAAAAGTTTGAAAAAAGTGCTAAAATCATTTTAAGGATTTAAGACAAATATCTGATTTGTAAATAAATTATAGTGAGTGTCAAAGGCCGAACATTTCACAAATATTAGATAGACTGTGACTATGCAACACATCAAAAGTTTAAGGATTGTAAATAAAATTTTTACTAATATAAATTCAACTTCTGCTGCTGCTCAACCTGCCAGGATTGAGAAAATCACATCCCAAGGCAGTGTAGCACACGAGCGCAGTTTAGAAATAATAAAAATTAGTTTATTATCATTTTAAACGTAATATGCAGCTTATGACGTTTAACTCACTCCTAATGTTTGACATAGTGTTTGTGTTCTTTCTATTTTTGGTCGGAGTGACATGTTTAGTATATTACCTACCGACAGGTAAACCACATATACCAGCAACGGTGAATTGTCGTCATCATCGTGAGCATTTTTATCACAGTCATCATCATCATCATAATCGGCAGCACCATCTGTTGGCCAATCAAGACGAGCAGGAATTAGATGAGTTACAGGAACTTCCTATAGAGCACCAATTGCAGGAAGAAGAAGACGACGAAGAGGAAGATATTAATCAATGCTGTCACGGTATACACCGATGTCATCAGGTGGCTATTGAACCACCACATGCTCATAGGTTACAATCATATCAACAATATAATCAAAACCACGAGCAACAAAATCAAGAATTTCTAGAGACCGAGAGTCGAGTTCAGATGCAAGGCACATGTACTTGCAGTCCCACAAATTGTGACATGTACTGTAATCGTAGTAGTGATCCTGCAACAACATCCTTGAATCGAAATTTAGATAAACATCGATTGTTAACCGAACAATATTTAGATGATTCAGAAGATAGTGATGATACACTTACGTGTCCAGGTTTAAACGGTAGTGGACATGGTATTAGTGGTATCAATCGTAATGGTAGTCGTTTTAATGCTTTAGGTGCATCATATACTGAACATTTTGTAATTGTTAATGAGACTGAAAGGCCTTTGATGCCACCACCCCACTGTTGTTATGTTAAAGCTAAACTATCGGATATCAAAGAGTGTTCGGGACCAATTGATGATGTATAGGAGATTTTCAATAGGTAAGTGAAATTCAATTATGAATTAATGTGACACTGATACAATATAGAATATTGTGGAAGATCACATAAATGTTGGAATACCAAAAATCCTTGTGATAACGTACCAATTTTGTGGCATAAATTATTCAAGAATAAAAAGCAAAATCGCGATTATTGTCATGGGCCATACCGACGAACAAATTCCATTTTTGGGGAAACAAATTCTCATCTCGTTGCCATTTCTGCGCTGTTTACAAGAAAAACATTTAGGAAAAAGGCAAATCTTGATGGATTCCCAAAAGAAATCATCATAAAATGGATTTTTTATCGAGTATTTTTAACCATTAATTCAAAAATTTGATTGATTCCATCAGGAAATTTAACGTGGTCCAGTTGTTTGTCGGAAAAACATTTTCCCTCCTTTGAACAATAAAAGAAATATATTTTGTAAAATGTTTCCCTCAAATTAATGGCTTCGCCAATACTTTGTTAAAGTCGAAAAGAAGAAATTGGGGTTCCAAATTGAGTGAATAATATTTTCACGGGCCTAAGTTTTAAAAATTTTTCTTTTTCATAATTAAAGTTGAAACTTTTATATACAAAACAACAAATAACCGCATAACCATGGAGATATTCCATTTAATATTATTTTGAGGTGTCTCGAGGACACTACCATTAAACCAAATAAGATTCCTTTCATTGGGGTGTTGTGGTAACTCCACAAAGTCCATCAATTTAAATTACTCGTGGTTACTTGACCCGAGACATTAGCTCGACAACACCACCATCTCACAAGCACTTCAAGAGGATGTTCTGATCCTAATTAGATTTTTTCCCTATGACATTACGCTCAATATACCATAAAATAATTGAATTTTTTCAAATGTCCTGCAGACAACATTCAACAAAAAGTTTCTTTTAAACTTAGCCACATAAACCGAGGCACTATCTTGAACCTGTTTAGGATATAATTACACTCGAAATGAATGAGGAGTTAAAGTGATATTAATAATCTTGATGAGGTTTTTGGGTAGCTATTCCCAGAACTTCTACTCATGTTTTGCTCAAAATTGTTTTTGTCAAAATGATTTCCCTGATGCTTATCCTTTTAATGCTCTTGGCCTCTATAGCATGAAATGAAATTCTTTTTGGAGAGATAATCGAAAACGTTTTCACTCAATTTATTTCATGAGATAATGTTGAAAGAGGCTTTAAGGTTATTCTTATCTTGAAAGTCCTTTGACTTCAACATGACTATTTGCCACAACTACATGACATATAACATAACAGAAAATTAAAGCTCTGAGCTTCTTATATCATCATTATCTGCTGAGGTATTTCTAAACACTAACGACATCTACTTGCTTGTCCTGTGCAGGGTTTTTGAAATTTTTATTATATTTCATTTATTAACATTAATTTCCAGTTATTAATTTTATTAAATGATATTTTCGAACATAAATAAACCCATAACCTACTGGACATTGGTGTTATTATTATTGTTATTGTGCCTATGATGTTTGTGAAAAAAGAATACGAAACATCTTCTCGCGTGTTCTCTCGCTGATGGGAATAGCTCGAAAAGAAAAGCAATTGTAGCTATAAGCTCTCCAGATAATAAGATGATAAATGCACCCGTAAAATGTGTGATATTAAGAAAATCTGCTTCTCGGAATTTATCGTCTCGGCGGAAGGACGAAATGTTACCTGTTAATTGCATGTAGTGTTTCTGGGCAGCGGACAAATATCCAATTTCAATCATTCGCCTGAAATGAAATGAAAGATTTTATTTTCCAAAAAAAAAAAAGGATTTTTCAAATCTTCAAAATTTCAGGACGAAATCGTTAACCATAGACGTCGTTTTTTTGTCGTCAAGAGAACCAAAAATAATTGATTTCATATAGTCCTGGTACAAAATATCCTGTTGCATTATACCATCGTAATGATAATAAAAAAAGGATTACATGAATTAATAATTACGCAAATTACACCGTTTATTATACAAATTAATCATAAATAAAGGAGATCATAAAAAATATTGAAAAAGGATATTTTTACAAGATACATAATACATATCCTTAGGAGGATTATATAAACAACAAAAAAAAATTGCACTTTTTCTGATACGCCAATAGCTCTTCGTTGGAACGTAAGTTTAATGAAAGTGAAAAAGGATACTCCATTCGTCCTACAATAAATACCTTCGTATAATATGGAAAATATCCTTTTTCAGATAATGATGGCTTTGCAGATATTTCAACTTAATAGCATCATATAATTTCATAAAATTACCTTATATAGAAATTTATTTGATCCCTTAATGGATATCCTTTTTTCATATACATGTGAATAAAGCTTTTGGCGACTGCTTCGGGTAGGACAAATACGTCTGCTGATATATTGTCGAATGCTAAGGCGTGAGTTATGTACAATCTTCACATATGGTATACACACGTAGACATTTTTTTCGGTAAAATTTATATTAAAACCTTTTCCTGATCGTCTCAAATCAGATGAGTCTTACCTGTTTGCCAAGGTAGCAAATTTTCCCGACTTTGTTCTGTTAAAGCATGTACGAAAATTACACTCCTGATTGTGGGTTAGGAAATATTTTGCCCTGGTTGTATTGACCCTTTGGAAATGTATCTAGAATAGAGTTGGAGTTGAATTGAATGAATTGAATTGGATCAAGTGTTTGCACATTAAATCCTTTTCCGTATCCAAATGCGATCTTTTGGGAAACTATTTCATCCGGTGTCGATATTTGTTTCGCTCGTAATGGTTGTGTCAGGATTGTGGTCAATTGAACTTCGTACATCAGATTGATGTGGAAACTATACAAAATCCACAGCATCAGGAAGAACCTGGAAATGGATAACATGAAAATCAATTTCTGATCATTTATTATTAACAAATTTATATTGAACTTTCTTATCCCGAATGACCGAAGTTTGTTTCGAGTTCTTAATCTTTTCAGGATCAAAATTAATTTCCAATATCCTCAATCAGTTCTTACCTGACAACTTGGTTTTGTGGAACCACTGCTATATTTGATGAAAGGAAAGCTATAACACAATCCATGATGCCAGCATCGTAAGGACGATTTGTGTTACGCACATTTATAATTGTGTAGATTGCTGTATAAAATATGAAAACAACCAAAATAATACTCCAAACCAGAGGTCTAAATAGAGAATTTTGAAATTATGAAAATTGGAGAATATGATTTTCGAACTCACGAGAATACATGAAACAAATTGACCCAAGGTGGTTTGAGACCTGCTCTGGGGACAACCCAAATCACAGAATCGTATAAGTATCCAATACTATAGTCAGCTAAATGATTATGCTCAACAACTGGATACAGGTTTCCGAAAGCTACATCAGCTGTGTCGTTCTGCAAAGAGAGTTTTCTTGAAATTTGTAACGTACAAATGAACAGTACCTACCGCAAAGTAAACAAGTTTAACAGCATCGTTGTCTTCTCTAAGATATGAGTGGACTGGAATCATCTTGAATTTGAAATTAAGAAACCTAGATATATCAAGGAACATTTTGTGCTCTAGACCAAGCCATGGAGTTGAGACTGCAGTAACCATTGGAGGCCAAATGAATAAAACACATTTGATAATGCATCCATGATAATTAGCGGGTAATTTTTCGAAGAAATGCATATGTCCATAGCGATAAATTTTAAAACTATTTTTTTGATAATAATATTTTTGTGTATCCAAATTCACTGTATCCCTGTATTCGAAAAGTCCTGTAGGAACTTGGTCAAAAAATTTCCTCACATAATATTTTTGTTTCATTTTGTTCTCTATGCTCTCAGCTCGTCGATCTCTGGATGGTTCAACCAAATCTTTATGTTCTATATCAGTCTCATATAGAATCCTTGATCGATTCAAGTAATGAACATATAGAACATTATGTACAAGATCATAATCACACCAATCCAATTTATGGTACGTGTCTGTTTTAGTTGCACACTTTGATTGAGTAGCATAAGGAAACCATGTGAACATATTGCATTGAGTAGAAAAGAAGAAACAGAACATTACCACTGAGTTAATGATATACTTTTGCCAAAGAATGTTAAATGCATTAACCAAATACAAATGTTGAATTTTGTCTGGAGGATTTAACGATGAGAATTCCATTTCTTCAGAGTTCACATAAAGTACCACGAGAAAATATGCACGTGGATCAAAGATATATAGCACAGACAACAGTTCAACCATATCTGATAACTCCTTTAAGGACTGCACGTAAAAAACGAAAAAAGATAATCTTCCCAGCCTCGGTATGTTAGTATAACCAAGGTTCAAATATGTACGTCTTATAGTACGCTCTCTATCCGGTGTACTCATGTCCAGGAGAATCAGACTTCGTCTCTTACTTATCGTGTCCAAGAAGTTACTGAAATCCTTATGAAGTCTGCTAGCTGATATAAAAACTGTTGTCCGATTCTTGTTTATGTTCGTTGCTGAAAAATACATCATGCATCTTGTCACTGGCATATGAGACGTGAACTTGTTTAGATGAGGATATTTGTCAGTATCATCTGCTCTAAAACAGTGAATGGAAAGTAATATTGCCAATAACACCAGAGGCAGACGAATGAAGTTTGATTTCTCGTGTAGATATTTCATTTTCCAAGAAAATTATAATCTGAAATGTTAAGTAACTGTTAAGCATTCTTTCAAATTACAAAGGTATTATTGCTTGAAAATTACAATTGATATGAATACAATAACCAAAAATTTATACTGATATATTCCAATTGTCTATAACTGAAAGCATCCGACATATTTTTGATAAAATGTAATAGAAAATTTAAACTTTTGCCCAAAACATCTGCTCCAATGAAACATTCAATTATCCTCTTCGTGCCATATATCAAATCAAATTTAATTATATTTCCTTCATACAACGTCGGATGTTTTCCTTTATAATAATCATAGCAAATCACATGAAAATAAATGATTGTAGGTGGTACGATCTAACAGCAACAAAACACATAATATAAGATATGCTTCATTTGATTTATGTCAAACATAATTTCCGATTACCATATCAGCATATCACAAACGATATATATGATGATGTGTCTGTCGACCCTATTGAAGTTATTGATTTCCATCAATGTGTCATATAGACAAAATCACAAGGGATGCCAAAATGAGAGATTTGGTTTTTTGAATGTGTTCGTTTTATTTGATATAAAACATTGCTGTTTACTTAACCAAATAAATTTTTTATTTGAGTTAACTTTTTCAGCAAATTTGATGCATAAAATAACTACGAAACCCTGTGGTTGCTTTGTCAATATCTTTGTTGATAGCATCTTTGATTGGCATCGTATTATTCCTCATTGGGGTTATTGGCACCAATAAAACTGATGTCATGGTGCTATGGGTTAAAGAAGACAATTTCATTTCGTACGTTGTAATATAATTTAAAATTCGCAAACTGTAAAGAATTGCTGTGGGACTAGATTTTTATTACACGAATCATAGCTTCTGTCTAAGCTGGAATTTGTTTTTTTTATATTTTATAAGGATCACATCAAGTCGTGACGAGAATGTTCATGCAATTTACTATCAGCAACTCATTAGAGCTTCTGTATAAGCTTGAGATTGACCCTTGCAAATTCAATACGGATAACATCAGGTTATGTTACTATTTGAACATGAAATCTTTTGTTTCTCAATGTTTGTTGGTATATCCATATTGTTGTATTTGATAAGCATCTTCAGTTCAAGTACTATTGCCAAACTAATTTTATTTTAATGAAAAATCAAAAATAATACTCACCAAAAACGTTTTACTTATTTTCCAGGCGACAATATATTCCAGTTTTAAATCTGTAAGTATAAGTTGAAACGTTGAAAAACTGTTTATGCACGTTAGAAATAAATTTTTAGAAACTTTAACTTAAAATTTTAAAAAATTTCTATTCCTGAGGACTCGACTAGTGGAACACGTTGAAGACACAGACCTCAACTAAACTAATTTTTGTCATTGAATATCCTCTTAATTATTACAAGAACTCCTCGTTCATTTACTTAACACAATTTTATTTACAAATCACGCACATTCCAAATTTTTATTTGCATTTCATTAACGAGGGATTGTGTAAATTTCAATACAACTCAGTGTTACTGTTACTAAGATATGTTAGTTAAATAAAAACATTAATGCAAACATAGATTAATCATAACTCCATGTTTTATCATTTGTTAACCAAGCAATATTTTATAACAGAAATCGATAGTAAGCAATCACAGTTAGTTTTTCGTTATTTCACCGGTAATTTGGTTAAGTGGCATCAACAAAGTTCCAAGTGATTTACGTTATTTTACTTTACCCTTATGATATTCTCCTTATAAAGTCATTTTTGTACCGTGTACTGGAAATCACTCGACTTAAGCGACAGTGAATATATTACTAAATGATGAGAAAGAGTGTTCTCTGATACCAACTTTTAGAATTCAACAATATCCTGATACGAACTTGGATTACTCGAGCTCAGTCTATTTCTCCTTTCGAGTGTTTTTTTTCCAAAAGAAAAGGTTGAGTTCAATTCCTTAAATAATAATTTATTCAAAACCTTTAGATGTCGTTATACGAAATTTAGATATTCAAAGCATTCCCTTCCACAGGACTTTCGGTCTTCTATTGTCGAGAAAAATGTGAGATAACGTGACATATCACTTCAGGAAGATTTCCGCCTTTTTTCGTTATCACTATAGTCAAAAATTTTTTGTCGATATTGCTTAATGTACCATAACAGCTATTCTTTATTCTCTGTTCCTTCATAATCCTATACTCTTTCTTCTTATTTACTCCCTGTGTTTTGAAGATCCTTTTCCTTCGTTTTAAAACATAAAATTCCTTCCTGTGTTCGGTTGTGCGGAAAAAATCCTTAAAAATTGTAAATAATTTCCTTGATATGCAAAAATGGTGTCTACTCTTAAATACATGAAATTCCTTTATTTTGTGTTATGAAGTGTTTTGGAAGGATTTGGATAAAGGATATGCTGCAATATCCTATTGTTGTAAAAAGAGTGTTGAAATGTTTGGTTGAGAAAAATTCGTCAAATGACAAATGATTTATCCTGTCGTCCTTTCTTCAAGTTTTCTAGGAGATCCATAAGAGTTTAGGTTTTTCGAGAATGATAGGAGAAATTCTCAAAAGAGCTGCGGCCTATACATTCGGACTTATCATGTATCCAACATCCGTCTGTTACCTCAAAAAGAACCTCATAAATGCAATCAAGGACATTTCTTTATTATATCAAGAAAATTATCCTGATGAAGGTTAAGGATAATCCTTTAATGAAGTGGCTTTTTTTGCAAGAGACAAAAGTTTAATTGACATTCACTGAATAACTCCGGGAGTGAAATTTTCTCAAGTAACTTGAGTATCTTAATAAGTATGAAAATGTTTGGTCCTTTCAAAGAAAATTTCTTAATAACACTTCATAGCATTTAATCTTCTCGTGTTTCTTTAGAGAAAAAGTGTTTAATTACTTCAATTACAAGAATCACCAGTGAATATTTGAATCACACTTTGAAGAAGGCACCCACACTTCAGCTTTCAACTTAGGTCGACACGTTTTATGCAAGGACAAAAACTGATTGGCCCCTCAAAGAAACTTTCTTAATTTCAAACTTAAACGGAAGCTTGAACTGAACATTCCTTTTTTAAGAGGTTTAAGAAATTTTCTTTTTTTTTTATTTAGCACTTTTAAGTTTAAAAAAGATGTACTGAATTTTTCTGAATCTCTTTGAAGGAAAACTTTGAAGTGACTCAACTTTGTTTTTGGAGAGTAGAAAGTTTTCCTGTGTTTGTGAGTACTTTATGTTCTGAAGTGGCAAAAGTGGCTCAAAGCATTTGTTCAAAGCAGTAGGATTTTGTCTTAGTCATGACCTGTCTGTGACAACAATTCGCCATCAAGTGGTAAGTGGTTTAATTGCTCGGTCTCATTATGATGATGATTATCTACGTTCGTTGAATCAAGACACATAAGATAATGATAAGTTTAGGTTACTATACAATTAAAAAAAATTAACTAAGGGACACAGCAAGAAACACTAATTGTTTAAATGTCACTCACAGACCCAGTTCAATCACAAAAATTCTTATAGCACAAATTGGAATGTGATTGATTGATCTACTTTGATTAATGATATATTAACCCAGGACCAAGAAATGTCCAGTGATTATAAAGTATAGAATGTTCAACATATATTTAGTATCCTGACATTTCCAGTTAGTCTCCTTGACGTCGTCACTGCTATTAAATCAATTACAGAAAAGATAAGATAATATGATTTCGATTAATTGAAAACTAAGATAATTGGATATTCTCGATAGAAGAAACATAATCACTAAAACTACTATGTTAGAACGTAAAGGAATCACTGCTATTTCGCAGGTCCAAGAGAACTTGATTGATTCATCTTCGAAGTCACTTCCAAATTTATAACTGGAACATATGGATATGTAGATATGTTCAAACTCTGTTTGGTCCTAAATCCCAAAGACTATTGTTAGAATAGTAATGGAACTATATTATCTATTCAATTCCAGCAGAGATAAGAGAAGTCATAGACGATTAATTATCAAACAAAAACCTACAAAACAAAAGTCGTTTCTAGCATCATATATAATAACATCCGAGATAAACCGATTAACATGTAATATAATAGTAAACTTTCATGTGAATCACATTGATACAAATAGAATCAACCCTGAAGCTTCATGATAAACGGATGAATCAAATTCAAATTGGGCAATATCACCCACCATTTGTAAATAGATAACAAGCTATTTTTGGACATCAACTATGGAAAATAACATTTACAACACCAATGTAGAAAAATCAAATTTGGTTGAACGGCCGTTCCGTGGTTACGTTTCGGGTATATACCGCAAGACTATTCTTCATTCATCACAATGTCCTCGTATCCAGTAGATACGAGTATTTTGGATTGAGTTGAAGAAAGAATCGGATCTTGATAAGAATAGCCCAGAATAAACATTGACTGCAGTCGATAACTATAAAAGAAATCATCGCGGTATTCTTACTGACAACAAAAGATATCACAATCTATCAGTGTATCTATACAGACAGAAATAAATTTTCATTCAATAGAAAAGTTTCCTTGTTTGCAACGTCAAGGGTCACATAAAAGCAAAGACGACCCTAAGGCTGATAGTCTTTTGGTCAAATTCATCCCTTGTCGGAACTACCACGGAATGTTGTATGTTCACAGTAGCTTCAAGCTAAAGCTGATACAATCAATAACTATTCCAGATAGATGTTTCTATATTTTTCACTACGACAAAAACACATTCAAGATTGTCAAGGAAGAAAATTGAATAGCAACGAAGACTAAAAGAATTTCTTGTCTTCGGGTAAAATCAACAAATGCCTTAAATGAAGTATAACGATATTTTGTCTGTCATAAGTCGAAAGGATAAGAAATAATGCTTGATGCTATGAAAATGAAGAAGGAAAAATCTGTCAATTCTCGGAATGTTCAGAAAAGAAAATTAATAAAATCCCGAAAAGCTCACAAATACATTCACAAAATGAGTGTCAGATAATATGAAAAAGTACGTTAAAGGAATTGCTTAGTGAATCATATGAAAAGGATCAAATTAAATTACGATAAGATCCATTTTCGTTCTACAAAAAACAACTAGTTTCTTGCTTCAGATGAAATGTCTCACATTTTCTGGGTTAGATTAAAGAATTTATTTTCAGTTATTTCAGTATCGAAACAAATAAAAATAATATTTTATCACATAGATGTTGAACAAAATGTTGGACAGAAAATTTCTCTTAAAGTAGAATTCATCAAATATATAAAATCCTGCAAGTGCTACAACATAAAAATCTATGTTCGCATTTATTGAGACGCGGATTACCAATGTTAACGACATCCTTCAACAGATATTCACATAAAAATAGAAAATTATATAACGCAAAGGCTCAGATTGAAAGATAAAACCGATTTGTTGTTGAAAATAGCTTAAGTGATATCCATAAAATCCATTTTTCTGGAACATTAAAGCTTTGTCGTGTATATCGCCTTTAAGACGGAATGAAAGTTTTCAATTTATAGATGGGATATTCTATTTTACATCTTCAAGTCGGTGCGAAAAGAACATGATGTTTCCACGTCAACATGTAGAAAGAGGGATTTTCTTATATAAATTCTTGAAATGAAAGTTTTGTTCCTTTCTTACGTGAATTTAGTATAAAACAAAATATACAATAACATAAAGTTTACATAAATTTTCTCTCGGCGTATTGGATTTCTTTGAACAATAACCTAAAATTTCTTCGTAGAAACCATTCAATTTCCTTCCTGATTTTAGCGCTCAAACTTTTGTAAATGATTCAACTCTCATTGAAAACTAGTCATAGCATCAGAAGTTTCAGTTTTCAATAAAGAACCAAACTTGAACCACCTTGAATTGATGAAAAATTACCTCATAAAGTTTTTCGCTGATACGACATCCACAAGGGTAAGCATTGGATAAACTGTTGATGTTAATCTGTTCCGAACAGCTATCTATGGTGGTTTTGCAAAGTGAAAAATCCGATATCATGGCCTTCTCTGGTTGACGAAAACGCAATTCATCGTTGTGATGAAATTCGCACATGATATCGAGAGTTTCAGAAGGTTGAAAAGGGTTCTGTGAGCTAAAACTTCAAATTAATAATAAAAAATCTGTAAGGCGTTTATGAAAGACTAAATTTGATAAACACTTGTGATTAGTTTGGAAAATTTATGAAATAAATATCTGTGTTACCTTTGAGTGATCTTCGGCTTTTGAATAGAATTATTCAATCGAAGTCGGTGAGGCTTAGTTTGAATTTTAGATAAATTAATATCAAAAGTACTTTGTAGTTATAATGGCTGGTGTGAGTCCCTCGAAAATTCCAAAATTTCGCTCTTGGGCAAAGCAAAGCAGGGACGCATCAGGAAGTCGAGCTGCTGGGTCAAGCGGAGTCATAAGTAAGGCAAATTGTCAGGATGATGGTTATCTAAGTGCCAAACTGTGTAGAGAGCTTAAGGACGAATGGTGCAAAAAATCTGTTGATATGAAGAAAGTTGGAAGTATTCTGAACCAGTTGAAACTGGAGTTAACCAAATCGTGCTACATGCCACGGGGGCGAAATTGTTGCTCCAAAACGCAAGTGCTTATAGCAAGGGATATGCTTGAAATGCACGTGGCGTACTGCGTGTCTATACGGGATATGGAAGGATTCGAGCGCAACATGGCGCAGTTGAAGTGTTACTACAGTGATTACAAGGACCTAGTCAGTGACTCATCAAACATGTACAAGCTGCTGGGACTGAACATGTTGTTTTTGTTATCCGGAAACAAAGTTGCCGAGTTCTATTTGGAATTGGAAACACTGCCACCGGATGTGCTGCGCAATAACAAATTTATTAAACCAATACTTGAAATAGAGCAGTACTTTATGGAAGGCCGTTACAACAAGATATTTGAAATGAATGGCAGTATGCCGTCAAGGAGCTACCAGTTCTTTATGACACTTTTCCTAGACACTATTCGCAATGAGATCGGTGACTGTATTGAAAAAGCCTACGAAAAAATATCATTTGAAGACGCTGCCCGAAAGCTTAACTTGTCACCGGATGATGTCAAATCCTTTGCAGAACAACGGAAATGGTCTTGCAGTGGTACGGGTTATTATGTTATGCCTAAAATTAAGCCTAATCCCGTTGAAGATCCTCAGCCTTGTCGCGAGGTTGCTGAACATTTTCTTGGCTACGCAAGAGACTTGGAGCAAATTATTTGACTTATATATTGTACATTATATAATACGAATTTAGCTATAGAAATCACTTTGTTACACAATTTGTTACTTAACAAGATTTACAAATAAATGTCGTAATAAAACGAAATCTGAAACTTTTTCCTAAGATTTCGGAGATAAGCAAATGACAACATTTAATGTGAAAAATTCAATTTTTTGCAATGTTGCCGAAAGCTTAAAAATTAATTGCTGTGGATGAATACCTCCTAAATGAAATCTGGAAGTTTCCGTACACTTTATTGAAGTTTAATTTGCAATATATACTTAAAAACATTTTAAATCCACTCAAAACATGCAAAGTGTTTGAGACAATCAAAAAGTTTTGTTTTAACAAAAAGTTTAAAACATCAGTGTATGTGTTTTCTTGAAGGTTTGTCTTGTGAATCCTTTCGCAGATTAAAATTTGACATATAAATTTTATGTTCGACACATGCTTTGTTATATCCACATATCTTTCGGCCAGAGAGTTGAGTTTGAGTTGATATTATCCCACATAAACCCTTCTGCAATTAGACATTAATTATGAATGTTTGGGATGAAATAAGATCCTTTCAAGGACCTTCATAAAACCATCGCCTTGAAAAATGTGATCGCAGCAAGCTGGTGCACGTTTCTAAAACCAAAATCCCTTAAAGCTAGTACAGCTTTTCTAGGCATTCACAAAAGATTTCCAAAGAAAGCGTGGGGTAAGTCTTTAACGGTCGACATTATTAAAGCAAAACATTAAAAATCCTGTTTCTAACATTACACTGCTTTATTCCTTGGTAATAAATATCCTTTTAGGTTTTTGTTGGAACGGGGAGGTATTCATTAAATGCAGGAACATAAACATAATGCTATACGTTGCCTAACATTTTATGTTGGCAATTAAAATTTCTGCTGTCGTAACTTAGAAAGAGTTGAACAATTTCCAGTGTGTGATAATAAGGTAAACCTCAATCCTTTCTGTAACAAAAACGTTTATTTAGAGTATGTTGGCATATGGCGTGATTCACGGAAATTTACACGGAAATTGATGTAAATTAAATTTTCAAGGATCACGAATTCATGACGTTGTATTCTTGCCCATCTAATTAATGAATTCAAGTCCAGGGTATTCTCATTTAAATCGTGTTGATCCGTTCTTATAGAAACTTTCAATTATCCATTCTGTTAAAATTATTCTCGATGTATGTCCACTTGACCTGAAATTTAATTAAGATAATCATTTTGCCATACCCCAGATTCATTCATATCTCCTCTACCAGAAACTCGTTCGAAAGGAGGACAGGTAGGTATCCTATATCCGATTTCACTATTCCTGACAGTATAGCTGATGTTATTCGATATGAATCAGCGTTTTTGGTCCGATATTCGAAATCACTCAATCACGGACTCAATTAAATCGAACGGTTTTGAGGATGCTGTTTCCTGAAATTTCGGTATTATTGGATGGATGTTGGCACGGTGATGAATGGCGTTCAATATTGAATGCTTTTTCACAGAATTTATTTCATTGATATGATTAACCTAATGTTTCATAACGTTCTTGTTATAAGGATGTTTTCGAAACACACAGAGCCAACTCGTATAAGCGCATCCTGTCAAGAATACTAATTGAAAGCATCATGAATCGAAATTATGTCCTACCCACACAAATTTTTCAAGTTAAAATTAGTACAAATACCAGCTAGAGATTATGAGTTTTTGAAAATTCCTTTCCAAGGACTCACAAAATTTCATAATTCACACCAATAAAATTCAAGTGAATTTCCCAATCTCCGAAGTAGCCTCGTATTTTGAAGTAATTTATTCGTAATAAAGAGCCCTTAAGTATCGTTTAGTTATTCTCATAGTATTAAATTTGAAAGCGCAGAAAGTACTAATCTGCTTTCTAATTTCATAATCCTTTCCGTAGGAAGTATATTCATTTAGTGTTCTTCTCATTTCGTACGAGGACATTATGTCCTTGTTCATCTCCATGATGGCCATTTTAAGTGGATCAGTTGAAAATTAATTTCTTAAATTTTGTGATAATGTGATTTTCATGAATGGGATGAGAAAGAAAATTTTCGCTGATTTTAAGCTTCTCCTTAAATTAAAATTTAGTCATAATTTTGTATTAATATAAAACAATTTGAAATAAATTCTGATTAACTTCTAGGAAGTTAGGCTTTATATTAGGGAACGTAATTATTTCCTATGACTATTGGTATATTGTTTTGATACAAAACATATAAACTAAGAATTCATTCAATAAAAATCACTTTTTTCCATTACAGAATGTACTACAACTCAGAGACTCGAAATGCAGCAACATTGCCAAGAGCCACCATGGCTAACTTGGTTGTCGATAGTAATGCTAAAATTACAACCACGACAAATTACAATAATAACAAGAAAACCGTTAATAATATCGAAAACGATGACAATGATATTATAAAGGAATTACGTCGACCCACCTATGGTGCCTATACATATAATTCATTGCCTAGGGGGCCTTACCTACAATATAAATTTAATGATCAACAACAATCGATAAGATATGTATCAGAAAATGACAATAATGATCATCAAAAGCAGCACCAACACAACCAACAAAATCAGTATCACCAAAAATCAAAACAGTACCATCATAATCCGCCTGACTATACCCTGAATAAAGTGGATGACATCAATCGAGGAAATGGTGCTATAGTAGCACGGGCACAATTAGCAAATTGTATAAGTAAGACCGATCAATACCCGATTTATCCAGAATTTCATGGAAATCAAAACAATGAGACTATAACCACACATCGTGTGCATCCTTCAAACATCAATACTCAGGGGACAAAAGTTAACCAATACCATTCGACATCATCATCAACATCGAATGTCAATCAAAACTGCCAACAAACGAATATCCTTAAAGATATCCAACATGGAGAATATCCTACACATCCACAACGGCTCAAAGTTAGCCATCAACAGCACAAACATCCGCCACTGTATCACAGGGACAATCCAAATCGGATTTGTTATTCAAATGACCCGGAAATTAAGTTAAATCATTCAAGACCTCTTATGCAAAGTTCCAATGGCACAAGTGATTTCCTAAAGCAAATCCAACAGAAAAATTCGAATCTAGTAGCAAGAATGGCGGCTGCTGCATCACAAACCCAAACTTTGCGGCAGACATCATCAGGATATCCATATACCAATTACAACGATACTGGCAACACTAAATTTATCTTACAGAATTCAAAGTCTTTAAGTGAATTTGGTCGTTCAATGAATAATTCATCACCAGGATCATCGTCTTCAGGAGCATCATCGTCAGGATCATCCTCAAATCAAGTTAATTTCGTCACTCTGTCGGAGGTTATACGAATGAAACCGGAAGGATTGAACCAATACGAAGGTTGGGCTCTACTTTGTCAGTCTGTCCAAGCTCTGCAGGACTTATTCCTGGCTGGTAAGTCAAAATTTACGAAGCGTAATTGATATTTAATATGTTTGTTTTTGAAGTGTTGTTACAATTTCAACCTGTAGCAGGAAAGTTCCCTTTTTCAACTTAAATACAGTCCTGCAGATGACGGACATTTTGAAAGTGAACAATAACAATAACGAAAACTAAGACAACAAATTTCCATGTGTGTGCTTTTATTCAATGAGGTTTCACTTTACACATCCTTGCACAAAACGAGTCCTGACGAACAGAAGGTAGCAGAAGTTTTGATTTGAATTCTACCATCACCTCATTTATGCGGGTCACTTAATCCATCCTTGGGTCAGACCACACAAGATCAAATCCTTACGTTAACTAATGTTCTGTTGAACAGTAAAAGAGAAAACTTTCTGAATGGTTATACTTGATAACATCCCTTTTGTAACAGGTGAAAACCGTATCCTTCCACCACCTACACAATGGTAATTTGCTATCAATTACTGTGAAAGTTTTCCACCTACCTTGTACCTTTATCACAAACGAAAAATACACACACGCACACAAACATATGTCGAAATAACTTTCGTTCTTCCATAAAACTTTAATTTATTAATTTATTCTAAAAGCTCTTTGCATAGAATATCCTTGCAACGCCATTTTAATATGATTCCTTAAATATTTAAAGTTAATTTTTCCACTTTAACCTCAAGATGTGTGTAGCTTCTTAATTTATTTCAATATCTTGGGACACAAGTGGATTTGTTGAATTAGGGAAATTTGGAAATTGTCCAATCGATTTAGGGCTAATTCTACTTATCAAAAATTCAACTAGTCGTAAGATTTCATTGTGCACCAGAGTTACGTTCATAAGGATATTTTTCGTGAAAATGCAAATTCTGTCTTTGGAAACATATTTCCTGGTAGATTTCTCAAATACTGTAATGTCCTTTACATTAGAAAACTTTCTTAAGAAAATCCTGCTTCTATCAGCAGTGTCATGAAAAGGTAACGTGCAAGACATTTTTAAGATATTTGCAATTTTCAGCATTCTGGGGAACATATTAACTGTCACTTTGAGAGAATTTTGCACACAGCAGTGCACTTTTCGTGGAAAGGATTCTTACCTTCGTTTATTTAAGAAAAGTCTGGCATTTTCAAATGAAATCTGACATTGTCGCTTACATGCCAAAAGAACCGTCCCTTTTATAGTGACATGAAGATGACTTTCTACCTTTCAGATATGTTTTCCAGATAATCCGAATTCCTTCAGACAACCTTTGAGAATATTAAATTTACTTGAAAGGTTCAATAGATCATACAACGTGTCTGGTGTTTTATATTTATTTTAAAGCAACTCCAAATTAATAGCTATACTTTAATATACTTAATACAATAAGTATCACCACAACAATACCTTGAATACTAGGTATGTTGGATTTGTCAAACTAGTCCGACATTTACATAAAATTAATCAACGTAATGGAAGACACATGAGCTTTTACCAAAAGTCATTTTGGACTGTCAGTCACAAAGAGTTAACCAAGTGAATAGCACTTATTGTAACAAGAAGAAAAATTGTGTTGCCAAAAAATTGTCCCTAAAATATATCCATGAAGTCAATACATTCCGACTTATTATATATATACCAAATGTCGGATTTAAAAAGAAGATATCATTGCGACTCATCAGTTTTTTAATCAATCATGGGATGAAATGTTTGTCTAACTAAAATAACTCAAATTCCTTTCATAACAAGCTTAGATATGATATGAATCCTGTCAGATATTCCTTGAATAAACAAGAACAAAATTAGAGTAGATTTGTTAAAGAATCCTTGCCAATATTAGCATTCCCTATGAGGAATTTTTCAATTAAAGAATTTTCTTTGAGGAATTTTAGAATTTTAAACGATGCAAAAAATTATGTTTTTTGACAGGATATGAAAGGCATTTAGAGTTCTGATGGGATATTTGTTATTAAACTTTTAAAGTTTTATTTTGAAAATATTTTGACATCCTTCAAGCAAAAATTTAATTTCACACGATTTCTAGGAAAACTATTCTAGAAAGGAGTCTCTATCCATGTTCCATTTGTGATGCTACATCTTTTAAGGTTTTTTGTTTATAATTTCACAGCTAATCTGAATTCCGTTTCTAAATGCAAATGACCACATAAAATTTTGTCATTCCTCATGGCTCGCCTGTCAAACCATAAATATATTCAAATGATTCAATGATATCTCATTTCGCATATCATACACAAAATGGTTACTCCATGCATGTCACACAGCTTTGCACCATAAAAATCAAAAGAGACAGCTTCATTACGATTTTCCCGTCAATGGTGACATTTCCAGCGTGAAAATTTCCGTTTTCCATGGAACAAATTCAGATTGCATGAATGTTAAAACTGTCAAAAGATATATGTTATATACGTAGATAAACATAAAAGAAACAGTAGTGGTGACATTCTCATGTTTAATCGTTGCGTTATAAATCACACCCATGTGTGCTAACAATCGCTGATTCTGTCGAATGTTTGGGATTTTTCCATCGCATGGAAAAATCATTTTACAAAAAAATAAAATGAAAAAAAAAACTGAATGTTGCATGTGGAAAACCCATCACGGAAAAACTTTAAAATTGTTGTTTTATCAACTGATGCAGTCATGTTACACAATTTCTGTTATTTTTACAAATTTCAGGTCAAAGAATCTGATTTCGTGATGGAAAATTTCATTGCAAAATGACATGCATTTCAAGCGGTTTCCACAAGCTATGGAACAAATTTGAAGTCGTTTGGAAAATTCTTTCTTAGTGGGAAAATGTGTAGATTGGAAATTTTAGATTTGGGTTATTCGTGTTAGAACGGTGATTTGATGTTTTGGCCACGTTCCATGTAGGGAAGGACACCTGGTTGGAAAGCTAACTGGTATTGAATCAATAAATTAAATTGTTATGGAAATTTCTCCAAAACATACCTACTAAATTTAAATGGATAAATTATGGACTGAAAATTCAGTTTAAATTATTCCAAAGTATTTTTAAGGACTTTGACTTTGAAAACAACCGAACAAGAGAGAAAATTGCAATCGTAAATTATACAAATTAAGGTATACAAGGAAAATGCAAATTCACAAATTAAATATGCATATGTGAAAAGTGAGAAATTAAATCCTTGCATCAAAATGTGTACAAAGGTTAAGCCATAAACTTGTAATTTGAAGTCCTGCAAACGAAAATGTCGTTTGTGTTATTATCCAGTGAATTTCAGTGGGACCGTACCACGTTCTAAAGTGAAACTATTCCTTTGACGTTAGAAATATCCTTTGAAATCCTGAATAAATGGAATTGCCACAACTTCAGAATATTCCTGTGAAAAATAGTAAACCTGTGAAAAAAAAATTTTAACTTTATGATTCGCGAAATATTCCCTATTTAATCAGTAAAGTTTATTTTCGTGAGCTTTATGAAATAATTCCGTTGAAAAGTTAATATGTCAAAAATTAGTGAGAATTTCGAATTCACAAAGAGTAAAATAGCAAAAAGGTAAAAGGTTTGCTTAAGTTCAAAGAGAAAGTAGTCAAATTGTCGTTTGTCGGAACGTAATTTGAAACGATTAAAAAAGGTTTCTTGATTAAATGAAATTTGTCATGAAGTCGAAATCGTTTTGAACTTCTTTAGGTAAATTGTAGAATACTTAAAATTCAATTGTCGTAATGAGAAAAACATGAAATTTATTATTTTTACTTTAATTTAAGAATTCAAATTTGAAAGGGACACGAAGATTTACGGGACAAATTTTCATGAAAGAGTTCGTCTCGACGCGTTTGAAGCACTTCCGGAAAATAAACGGAACCAGACCAGACGGGATGGGAAATTTTGAATGAGAGTTTTTGATCTTTAAGTCTGCCATGTTTTACGGAAGTATGGCTATTTAATTTTCAGACTTTTCAACTTCACAGTTTCCCTAAATCGTCTTTCAGATGAAATATTTTCATAATTTGCCTGTGACTTGCAGATGGAGCTTCTATTGTTCATTCTGATTAATGTAAACTTGAGATTCATAAAATCTAGGACAGACTGGCATGTGCAATTTTAAAGTTTGAAAAGTTTTCTGTCTGTTTCTGTTGAACCATTGGAATAGAAAATGGTTCGTCTAAAAGACGAAATTTCCAAAATTTCTTCAAAGAAATTGTAGCAAACTGATAAAACATTGTTGTGAATGAAGTGAACTCTTTGTATGATTTTAATGGGACAACGGAAAAAAATTCCTTTGAGTTCTCATGTTCCAATCCTATTGCTTTGAAGTTTTGTGGAAAGAAAGTGTGTGCATTGGAAAGGAAATACTCAGTCGGATAGAATTTCAACGAGTTGTTCTACTGATTTCAGGATCCACAATTTCCACATCAACAATATAACAAAACCGTGGAATCCATGAAACAGAAGAAACAATTACCGGATTGTTTGGATGTTTATTTCAAACCACGTTTCATTGAACAAAGAACACGCAAGTTTTTCGGTTCTTAAATGTCTCTGCTTACAACCAAAAATACTGACTCATATCAAGCTAACGCTCAAAGATATCCGTCAAGTTATAAAACTTTAAATTTAACAGTATATCTCATTTCACAACTTCACAATGTTGGGAAAATCGGGATATATCTCATATTACAAAATCAATTGCAATTGCAATAAATCTACAAGTACCGGAAATTCACACATTTCTAAATCCTCAGGTGATATACCCATGTAATAAATGCATTCACATAAAGCACGGCAAGGGATTATCGCTTCAATCGACATAGTATTACTAGTTCCAGGATAGTAACATTGGTTAACTGTGTATATGCTCTAAAACAAATACAGGACATTCTACAATATAAATCATCTACCACGCCCGATCTGTCAGGATAAATTTTTGCTATCACATCCCAGAAAAAAAGAGAACTGCGAAAGAGTTGCAGGACTCACAAAATAAGTCTTCTATCACACATCAACCCGTATGAGTTTTTATGTTTTAGTGCAGGATGCTTTTATTCATACATCATATCATGAAACATGTTTTCATAACAGCAAAAACATAGTAACGATAAAATCACTTGGGACCATGTTGTCGACAAATGTCTGTCGTCCTTTTTCACTGGATGTATTGCATTATTTTACACTGGGACAACATTTTGTTAAAAAAAATATAACATTAACAAGTACTGATAACAACCCGAAACCCATCTCTTACATGTTATACACATATAATGAAGTTCACTACACTTTGTGTGTATTCCGGCTTATCGTGTTGTTGTTGTATAGAAAAAAGAGAAAATTTTTCAATTAAACTATTGTTGAAGGATCTTTAAGGATACTCCTGGCGACCGAAATTAGATAGTATTCTCAAAACGACAACAATCACATTCTACTGAGATTAAGGAGATAAATTACTAAACATCATCCCCAATACTGTCCTCGATCTTCCCTATAAGTTTCCTTATTTTCAGGTCAAATCTGTATTGTATGACATTTCAAGCAGCCTACTTTTTATCCCAAGCTTTTGTACATGTCCCAGATTTGGAACAAGGGTGGACTATTAACTTTTCCCAGCTTTTGTGCAAATATTTACGATGAAAATTTATTGTTAGAATTTAGGGAGAATTTTTATTTTATATTGAATTCATGACACATGACTCTCCTCCCTTGTTACAATACTGAACAGAAGAACTTTAATTAAATTTCCATGTCATCAAAAGTCATTAACCAATTAGGAAATATAATTAGAAGAGAATTAGAACAACAGCTAAAGTGAAAGTTTTATTCGCAACAGGACACTTAATAACTACTACAAGTTATCCTACTAAACACAAACGTTAAAGTCATTAGTCGTTATTGCATAGACTTTAGTCCTTCGTGGAAGTATCCACAGGCTGGCTTCTCTAACTTCTGAGTTATTTGTGTAAGCAAAGTGAATGAAGGAAATCCTTAGAAATAAGGAATAAGGATGAAACAGAATCTTAAGTAAATTCTCAACGAAATTCAAGTGGAACAAGTGTCCACTTAAGAAGTTAACGACTCTGGACGAAGGATAACATCATCTCGTATTGACATGATGATCATTCTTGGGTATTATAGAAAATCCATAGTTGATGTTATAATAGAATTATCTGCTAATGGCGATAGAATAAACTTAGGCCTGTTATTTTTTCATCGTTTCTCGGAAAATGTATTTTAGATGATGTCTTGTTTTTTACGACAGACACAATATAAATTTCTTTGTTTAAAGACAAACTTTATCTAATTTCACAAAATTCTCTTCAATTACATAATATTTAAATTAGACGAACGTGATGGAATGAAGATGTTTCACCTAATCCATCATAACTTGCTAAGGTACTGGTTAAAGTTGACAAACTAAATAACCTTTCGTAAAATTTTCACTACTCAAATTAGATAATCTTTGACCATCTTGAATTCACCTTTAGCATCCATTCAAAAATTAATCGTGAATAAACGAAATTTCTCACTTTCAAAGCTAGAGCACTTCATTAATTTTGTGTCCTTCAACGTCCTTTTATTTTTAATGAATATTTACTCAAATATTTATTCATTATTTATGCTGACGTAAAATATTTGCAATCCTTCTTCAACACAAAGACAGGACTTATCTCGACTTCCTCTCCTTTTCATACCATTGACGGTCGGTGTAATTTTCCAATTCGTTACTCTTATAAAGGCTCGTAATAAGAGCGTTACAAGGAATAACGATGGACAGGAGTAATGAAAAACAGGATAAAAAGGAGAACTTATTATTTTATTTTCCTTTTTATACCCTGCAATGATTGATGGAACAAAACTCCTAGCCATGTGGTTTCAATATTATCCTGTCTTAATTGATTGGTTGTGTCCATAAGGATACGATTGACGGGTGCAATCTTATATTTTCTTAATGTTTTATTGAATTTTATGTTGTATTCATGTTCCAACTCTTACAAAAACATACAAACCATATACTTTGTTTGTTTTTGACGAATCTTCGAATTGATTTTACTTCCTTGGAAACATGTCCCTTCTGTTGAAAAAACATGATTTTGAAATATCCGAATAAGGCAAATTGTAGATTTGTGTACCAGTAAAATGTAAAAGGTCACATTGTTAAAATGCTTATTTCCTTTTCAGATACACCCTCAACAACACGAATTCTACCACTTGTCAAGCCATCAACTGTCCAGATAACATCTCGCGGGCGAGTAGTATTTAGCATATCAGCAATTAATCAATTGGATAAAATCACAGACGCTAACGCGTATTTCGACATAACAAGTCATCTATCGCCGGAATATCTTTATGGAATGGGAAAGAAAATGACGTACGCAGAGTCGGATATAGAAAAGGTTTGTTTGAAAAATTCAATAATCTGCAGATGTTATGTTATATAGCACTGACCTAGTTAGAAGTTTTTGATTAAACTTCAATGATAGTCTGACGAATTTCAAATGAATTCCAAATGGGTTTTATGGAAAAACCTTATTCTAGTCAGGAACAAATGTACCCTTAAATCTGTACCTTAATTTTTGATTATATTTAGAATGTGAACTTTGTTTCAGTTGTAATACAAACATTTCCATGTAACACTTCGTCCCTTCATTAAATCCCTTGTCAAATATATTGTAGTTGACAAATTTAAAATTGTATAAGGGTACATGTTGTAGATTGTCCCAAAAGAATTAAATTGTTGTTCTTGTCTTTATCCTGTAAAATGTCAATTTTTATTAACTTTGCTTTTGCTTTTCGTTCTCTCAATACGGATTAGAATTGATTAAAGGCACTGCGTACGTTAGGCTCTCTGAACTTTTGAACTTTGTCTTTATAAAAATTTAAATTTAGTGAAAGTATTCTACAAACTCTCATTTAAATCAATTTTTTTACCATTCAAGTTTCATTTTGCAATCCGGTCAAAGTTTGACGTTTCTTCCGGTTCCATTATAAGAAAAACTTTTCTTGAAGGACAATAAATATTCTACGCGGGAAGTAAATTGAAACTAGGATTTGAACTGAATTAGTTCTCAAATCGATCCTGATAACATTTCATCCTAACTTCGTGCAACGAATCCCAAGATTCTGATCTTTATCACTTCATGTGCGTATCCTTCGTTCGATAGGACAAATATTTATTGAGGACTCATTCTCCAGAACATTAAGTTCTTTAGACACTCAACTATTTCCTTTTCCAGCATTCAGCTTAACTGATTGTCCAGGAAAAGCTTTATTTTTCCTTATATAGCAATAAGTTGTATTTTATACAGCCATATACGATAAAAGTTTCCCTTTTTTGCATCGACATGTTTATGAGTGAATTTCACCCTTGTATAGAAATGCCATGTCTCTTGAAGGAATAGTTCAAGCTGAAGGAAAAGGGAAGATTTTCGTCAGGGATAGTTCCATGTACTTGTGTACAATACAAAAACTTATGATGAAGGTACTTGGAAATCCTTTTCCTGGAAGAAAGTTTACTTACGTTTGACAAGGTTCTTTCTCAAACAGATCTTCCCTCCTGTGTGACTGGGAGTTCATGTTTGCATGTTCGAAGCGCTTATGTTAAATGAATGGGAAACTTTAAATATAACTAGTTTGTTCCTATAATATGTATTTGTATTAACAATTTATACAAATTCCTTTGACAGATGTGGATTTATTCGCTCGGAATAACTTTACGCTCAACAGTCAAAAAGCCGAAACTGGCAGAGGATTTAATAACTACAACTGTGAAAAGCACCATTGATCCTTATTTGAGGACTTCGAACCATGGAAAACCAGCATACAGTCATATACGCTATCATAGTGAAATAATCGGCAACACCATGCCACATCATAAAAGTAATCCTTTATTGAATAGGAGCAACGACATCACTTTGGATCAAGTAATTGCATGCATGTGTGAACAGGATCTCCATCAAAGAGCGAGTTTGATGTATCTGCTTGATGTAAGTATGTTTTATTTTAAGAGTTTTAATACTTTTTAATTGAGAAACCGATTCTTGATTCCATTTCCACGAATGCTTTTTATTTCTCAAATCGAGGACATTTCTCCCTTAAGTAAAGAAACATGATAATTCCACTTGCTACAAAAACAATTTTAAAATGAGCATTGTTTGAAAACAACACTTGAAATATAAGTTTGAATGCGAATAAATATTTCTTTCAGAAACCAAAATTATTTTAACAATAACAAAATAAACATTCAAATAGCACTTGCCATATCCTATTTCTAGTAAATTTGCCCCAAGTTATAGAACTCGTTGTATTAAAGTATTTATGTACACAGAATTTAACACCGTAATTATTCATCGAAAGGAGTGTACAATTTACAAAGCCATCTTCAAGACGATCCCCTCAAATTGAAGATGCCATATTTCAAGGGAAATACTATTTGTACAAGGAAACAATTTATTGCCTCAAGATAATCAAAATGCTTTTATATGAGTACATTTGAGGGTTTTCATTTGGTATATTTAATTGAACAATAAATAATTTTGCTTAATGAAATGATGATGATTGCACTCTTGTTCAAATACAACAAAATTTCGTAAATTTTAAGTGTTTAATTTTAGAACTTCAAAATGAAGTAAAATAATTTCTTAGACAAAAGTTAAATAAAATTCATTTAATTATGTACTTACACTTTAAACGTCAACTTAAGACAAGCTCGCAAATGATTGTAAGGGAAAATCTATTCAAAAAGTTGTATACTTTAAAACAAAGCCACGAGTCGTCTGTCACCGCAATCAGAACAGACACAAGTTTGATACACACAAACTAATTAAAGCACACACACGAATGTAAAATACATGTTTCTTCATGCGACCATCTCCCAACTAAAAGAGATAGATGATGGTACATGTAGAATTAAAAAATTATATAAGATATAATTTTAAACATCATCGGAAGTTGTAGTCAAACTTTATTTGGTATCCATTAAATGAAAAACTTCAATTTAGTTGAAATTGAAAATTTCCTTTCTATTAAACAAGGAAAAGATAAACTTCCTTAAAACAGTTTTAGTATTTTTCACTTTTGCTGACACAATGACAAACGGAAATAACCCATAGTCTGGCAGATAGTCCTAGGCGGAAGTGACGTAGCACTTGGTTGTCTTGAGATAAGAATGAAAAGGAAATAAGTGAGAAAATTGTTAAAATCCTGGATTTGTGTGGAAACATTTTCGGCTAAAGCTTTCAGAATTGAGAAGCTTCAGGAAGAAGAAATTGCTTCACTACACTTAACTATTTTTTCTACGTTCTTTTCGTTTTGAAATCTGGTAATAATCCTTTTCCATACAAACTTGAATTCAAGGACGAAAACCAAGTAAAGTCGAACAGGAAAAGAACAAACAAAAGATTATTTCTTCCATGCTTTTGAATTCTGTCAAAAAAGGACAATTCGCCGTCGTTTGTCGGAGAACTATAAGGCAACAAAAATTCAACGTTGAAGAAACGCTTTAAGTGTTTCAATGTATTAAAGCTAATTTTACAACATTTCAGGTTAATTATATCCTACGCAAAATTTATGTTAATTATTCGCATTTACTGTTTCTGTTCAAAATTACATTCCGCATTCCGACGAAATTTTCTATGTATTTTAATAACACAATAAATTCCCATAAATTTTGTATGTTACACTTATGTTAGTGTGAGTATTCATTAAAGGAAAATATTAATTCCTGTTTAATTAGAACGTCAATATTTTCTTCCGTGAAATTGTTGAGGTCGTCACAGGCATAATTTCACGAAAATGAACAAAAAGTTTTTTAATATGTTCTTAATATGAAATAAATTAATTCAAAAGCTCAAAAGACTTTTCTTTGTGAAATTATGTGCTATTGAAATTATTTGTTCTACGTTCAACACGTTTCTATGACAGCTTTCAAAAATTTTTGTGCTGCAGTTTTGTGAGCAACATATATGCCAAAAGTTTGTTACTGAAAAGTTTCATTTTGTCAACATTTTCTTTTCATTTTCAATCGATTATTAATAAAAAAACCAGAATTATAAGCTTTACTTTTTCTCCTCTAACCGTTATTTAATGAAAATAAATAAAAGCGAATTCCTCAAAATCTTACACCATGCATTTTTTAAATAATTATTGCATTCGTTTGAATCGAAAACCCAATTAATGAGATTATTAATTAGAGAGAAATTAATGATTAATTAGTTATACAACTGATATGGTTGTGCGTAATAGCCCGAATAAAAAGCAATTAAATGAAATGAAACTTGCATAACACCATTGATTATGTTTCAAATATAAAAAGTTTTATTTAATCGCTTTAATTTTTAAGCACATATTTGGAACACGCGTTTTCAAGCATCCGGTATTAGCTTTCGTTCTAAGGACATCATTTTTAATAAACCTTCATACGTATTATTGAGTTTCATGTGTTCGTGTGTAGTAGGATGAAAAGGATGTTCCACCTGTACTTAAAAAAACATTCGTGGTGGACATGAATTTGGCATACTTATATTACAAGAAAACATTAACTTAATCCGTTCCCCCTCATTCACGCGCTACAAAACCCATTCACACGAAATACCTCCGAAAATACTAAAACGACACAATAATATTTTACCATAATCCTTCAAAGGATCAATGACGATACAGTTTTCAAAGATAAATTGCCACATAAAAAATGCAAGGAAATTGAAAATATCTCAAGACTGTCGTAGAAGTATCTATATAACACCTCATATATTCCTGTTCGTGTGGATTTAAATGTGAAAGAATGTAAATGTGAAAGAATGTCAAGGAAATTGAAAATATCTCAAGACTGTCGTAGAAGTATCTATATAACACCTCATATATTCCTGTTCGTGTGGATTTAAATGTGAAAGAATGTGGGAAGAAAAACAAATTTGTTTCGTGATCATCCATTGTCATTCATGAAAAAAACAGGATAAGAAGTCCTTTTTCCGAAATATCCATAGCAATCCAGTTCAGTTCAGCTTGTTCTCAAACAAAACTTGTTTTCGTTGTCTTATACAGTTCTGATAATGTCACAAATCATATTTATTTTGAGCCACATTGATTCACGTCATATACCTCTTTGGATATCCTTGAATCAGGATGAAATTGGATTTTTTTCTCGAAGTCATATGAAGTTTAGTCTAGCAGGTGAGAATGGAAGAAAGATGGTGGATAAGAAAAGCCACTGACATTCAAGTTAGGTGCTTTGCTTGTAAAATATTCGGGGTTAGGTTAAATAAGTTATAAATTCAGAATTTAGTAGTTTTTGAGAAATTTATGTGAAGTAAAAGTTGCTTCGGTCAGCTTAAGGAGTTATCTTTTCCAGGAGTTTTATTAAACAATCCTTTTTGGCAAACAGTGTAAACCACCTCAAGGCATTGGATTACCAAAGTTGGGTGCTTGAAAGTATTAAAGTGTTCCCAAATCCCAATATCCCTAATTAATGCAACTAAGGAATTATTACATACCATTTACATTACGTAATTAATTATAGTCTTGTGTAATTAATTAATCACTTAAGCTTCAAAATCATCGGTTGCAGCTTTTAGTGAATATCTCCGAAATGCACAGTTTGCTAAAGGACATTCTGACGAATGTGTCTGCATTTGTCGTTGAGCATAATCTCTTCTGGCAAATTTATCTCTGGCTTAGTAGCTTCTCTGGTAATTGTCTTTTGTCTTCTGACAGATATCTGTTAACATATGCAAATTATTTATATTCATATGAGTAATGAACATATATCTTCTTGAAAATGTCCATTGTAAGTCACGCTTCAACGCTGTTAAATCAAAATCTTACATCGTCGAGCATGTAACCTTTACTCATTTTATCATACATAAACGTTATAGCTCTCTCGTGTGTTGTATAACACCAAGTAACTTTTTTTGACATAAATCTTTTGTTAGGGAAAATGTAAAACACAAAAGTTAATAAGCATTACTTGTGAATTGGTTGGTTTTAATTTGCTTAAAATTCTGAGTTCTGAGTTACAAGAAAATACTCGATAGTGATATTGAAGTGTTATAACAATTAGAATCTAATTAAATACTTACGATTTTAACAAGCCAATAAACTTTCATTAAGTCGACACTAAGATTAAGCTTGTGAAAATTTTCTAAAGCTCAACGACGCTTGTCGACAATAGTTTGATTTGCACAATATAAAGTAATTAGCAACGACTGTTTATCGGTAAACAATTAGGTAACGTTTAATTGAGTGATTCCTAGGTGAGACATCTCGTCTTACCTGTGGTGTTACTGGAGAAAGAGGGTTTCTGTGAATTATTTATGAATTTCCTTGATATTGCTAACATTTGGCGTGACATTCCTGGAGGATTGCTGCTCATTTCGATGCTTTCATCGAAAACCCACGACACGGAAAGTTGAACAAATAACACGTGCATGAAGATTAAATTGCTTTATTGCGGGGGAGAACGCTTTCTGCTTGTGTAATATTCTCTAAAATGTTATATAAAACACATCAATAGCTAAATAGGACAATCAATTTCAAATGCTTTGTTGAAATGTTCTGGAAAAGGTTTTATTATTGACCCTTTCCCAATGTTTTGTGCCAAATATTTTAAAAACAACCTCAAACTATCTAAAACAGCTAAATTCTTCAAACAAGATTCGTATTTGTCTTCTCTCCTGGAAAATTACATTATCAGTTTCATTTTCATTTGTTCAGTTGACCCACCTCGTAAGTTAAAAAGAAAATTGTTGGGACATGAACTTTCTATTCCTAAATCCATTGATGATTTCGACAATAAACGACCCTAAATACTTCTAATCTGGATCAGATCAGAAAAGACGACGAAAATAAAAGTAACCCATCAGAGAATTACGGTATTAATGCTGTCCCATAAATGTACGGCTTAGCAACTAACATTAAAAGAATTTATTTAAAGGAAACTTGGACTTAATTGACCTCGAATTTGTTCTTACTGATTTGCTCTGGATTTCGGTGCTATCATCTATTGAAAATTTTTAAAGAAAACTTGGAGATTTATTCATGTCAAGATTTTAAGCAAAATTCACACACACTTGTGTCTCATTTAACAATTTGTCAATCCCGAACTGTGCCACAATGGTGGGATAGTGAAATGAAGATGAAATGAAATCGCATTCAATTTTCTGCACTCTTGGGTACGGGTGCGGTTTTGTAAGAAAATGTTCCGGCGGCTTGAAGACCGTCATATATTTTTCTCAAAAATTTTTACAAAGAAAAATTACCTTTCAGGACTTAAGCCCTCATAATAAATCAGTTGGCCGCCATGTACATGATTAAAAATAATTTACGGCATTCGGTGCAAGGGGAGCGAGTAGAAACGCATAAATCTTTATACTCATACCAAAAGGATATTTTCAATGTCGTATGAACTTTCAGGACAAAAGGTAAAAAACTTTATCTCATGATACTAAACCATGAAAACGTTTTATAAAAAGGAGGAGGTGTAAAAAAAAAAGTACAGTCCTTAATTTCAAAATTAAAATATTTACGTAAAACATTATGCAGGCAGTCGTCGCCAACGTGGATAAAGTTTTGTTCAACTGCTTGAATGGAGTTAAATTTTGAAAGTGATGTGAGAAGGTGATATTAGGATCCTTCCCTAATTAGGCAGGCTTAAATTGTTGTTCACTTTTGGAGTTTTAGCATTCTTATTTTGGGACTTTCAACCTGACATGGTTGTAAATTTACGTGCATAGATAGAACGGTTTGTAATCCACCTCTCTAATTACGATTTTCTGGCAAGGAATTGTTTAAATTAACTTCCAGCACATCCAAGGGTATAAAACTGTCGCATGATAATTGTTAGCGAAACATGGATTCTAAGTGGGTTTTATTTAATTAATTTACTTAGTTTTACTTTTTTCCTCTCAAAAGAGATACAGTAAAAAACAAAAAGAGTTGAGAATTATTTGCTAAAAAATTTAAATCAAATAAGAGTCCTTGTTGTAATGAAAACAAATTACGAAAACGTTCTTTGACAGAAATCCTTAAATCAACGAAATGAAAATTTCATTTTCGGAAGTGAAATTTCTGGGAGGAATTCTCACTTTCACACTTTCATTTAACTGAAAAGAAATTCATTAATCCTTGAAGGATAAGGATTACCAAAGGGAGCACCACTCACACGGATGAGATTTGGAAAAATTGCCTGCAAAATGATAAGAAAATTTTCAGCCATTTCCATAGTTTTCTCATATAACTGAACGTTATCCTTAAAGTTCTTTCATGAATTTTCCATACTGTTCTTAACTTTTCTGGCGCATTTTCAACTCACATCGAACACTTTCTAGGAGATTATGAGCTCTTTTAATTATTTTTATCATTTGAAAATATTTTCCGCTTTCAAAAAATTATTTCCTTTCAAACTTCTGTACTTCTTCAACTTCTTCTATTTCTGAGTTATAAATTCATTAAAAAAGTTTTAAATCGCTTAATTCATTAAAAACTCAAATAGAAAAGTTTTGTGCCTCGGAAATCAAAGTTTATAGACAGACAAATTTCCTGATATCTCCTTTGAACCACAAACTTTCAACAGACAATTTTGAGCCTTTAATGAATGACTTTTAGCCTTTGGCAACATGTGTTGATCCTTTAAAGATGTGATAAGTAATAAACTACACAGAATGGCTTAATAACAGCAACATGTTGGCTATGAGACAACATACCTTGACAGTACAAAGATTTTCAAAATACGAGAAGCCGAGTTTCCACGCCATAAGCTCATTAAAGCTTACATAATAAATGAGGGTTTTCTCAGGACTTCTCAAGACACCCTTCATAGTTGTCTTGCTTGTCTCTCAAACACAATGACAAGTAGGTTCCAATAAATATTGGCAATCCATCTACTCGACAAGAAGAAAAGGAGGTAACTCCAAGACGTCCTAGTTAGTGGAAAAACTAAGATACAAGGATCCAAGTTTGCTTGTTATCACGCGCCAGAGTTAATTATTTGAAATATAATAATGAGTCATTTTCGTCCTCTATTGATTACTGAAGCTGAAATTAGACACTAGTAGCTCTCTACACTTTCTACTCTGTTGAACATAATTAGTGTCATGACACCATATGGTAACAGTTGTGGCATTTATCGTTTTTAAACTTAATGAAATGTTTTTCATTTCGTTTCATTTACTTGAAATGTCGGAAAATATGTTTTCTTCTTTTAGACTATAGAGGGTAACATTTGGCCTGAAAGTGTGTATTTAGTATAATTGCTACTCTTATCAACATATATTAAATGTTATTTGACAGAGAAAACTGTTTGGAATGAAAATATATATGAGAAAACCCCGAAAAGTATATGAGCTTCCGAAATGAAAATCGTATATCACTTGGTATACCCGCGTTTTCAAGACGACAAATTAGAATTTATCGTTCTGATTGTGTATATTAAATGAAAATTGGCATAAACAACACAGATTTATTGAATCGTCCTTTAACTTCTACGAACACTCCCACTATTCAATATACACTACAAGAGACCTTAAATCCTTTAAAGATGTTCATTGGAATATTTATGAATGAAATTGTTATTCAAAAAGATATCCACGTGTTGCAGATTATAATTGACTGTAATAACATTGACTATGCTAATTAATCGAATACTTCCGAGAAGCTTCATCAAAAAGCAGAAAAATATACGAACAAAAAATTCCAATGAAGGCAATGAAATCAATTAACCTTATCGCCAACAGCAGGAGCCTTAATTCATATTCATGGGAAGAATAAAATCGAATTCTATACAAAGTACATGAAATAGATCTTCATTTAAACTAATTACAGGTACACTTGCCTAAATTTATGTGTTTTAGGTTCATTGTTGTGTGTTATATCGATGGCCAATTTAATAGCTTCCGTACAGCAAACAGATTGACAGATTAATTAGGCTTTAATTCGTTACACGTTCGGACAGCTAGTTTGCTTAGCTATTTTTCAATTAGGGTGGAACTGTTTTATATATTGTCTAGCCCTGAAACTGTCCTGCTAATTGCGATGGTGTTATTTTCATTTAATCCTCATAAGTGATGGTTTTACCGAGCTACCTTTTTCAAAACATCAAACACCTAATTTAAAGTTTCCCCAAAAATGATAACATATTTTTATTACATAACCATCAAACAAAACTCTAGGAAGGATATTATTTCATTTCTGTTAGTTACAATTTTAATAAGTCGATTTATCGTTTATGTTGGGATTTGTTTTGAATCATATCTTCAAATGCTTCCAAGACGATGCAGATGAAATTCGTTCTTCAAATTGCTTCATTTCCAAAGAAAGTTTCGTAAAAATAAAAAATTTCACCCCATAAATCATCAAGTCACTGAAGTTTTTCGTTTTGCGTCGTGTCGTAAAACTGGGGGAATTCCCCCTTGACACCACGTTTAAAATAATTTATGAGAGGTTTTTAAAATTAGTACCTTCCAAAGTGTAACAAGCAGGACTATGTTTTAACGATAATCTATCGATTAAGTACGCAGCAGTTTATAAAAATAGAAACAAAATAAATTTCCACAAAACCCAACATCACCAACAAATTGTCCATCTTGGGAAAATGATGAATTCGTTCTATGGAAAAGTTGATTCTCTACTTAGAAGGAAAACTTCCTTCGTAGACAAACACAAACTTTTCACATTCATCTTCGTATTTGAAAGGGGGATTTCTTACTCTTTTCTATTGATAAGGCTTTACTAAGTTTGACTTGAGTTTAGAGGGTTTTCCCAAGCCTTGCGGTTCTATTAATCAACAGGAAAATGTCACAAGCAACTTTAGCTCGGACTAATTAAAGAGTTTCATTCTCGGAAAGAATAAATTATTAAGAAATACATGCCACTAGTTAGTATGACTTCTCGCTTTATTGTTTGGTTAGCTAACTGAATCTTAATACCCCCTAAAATGTTACAAAGCCACAACATGACTTGGGAATTAGTTTTTCGACACAGCGTGTTGTAGATCATCTCCGAAAACCATGTTTTCTTAATTCCACAAGAATAAGTTAGTCAACTACCTAGAATTCATGAATTTCCTAAGGACTCAACAGATTCGTGGTCCATATTGACTTGAAAATAAGGCCACACGCATACTATCTCTTATAAATTGACAAACCTATGATTAAATCAAGCCCTTAGAACATATTTATGTTTACCAGTAGTTTCCATCAATAGCCAATCTAACAGTTTCTGTAAACTGGCATTTTTCCTTTCGAGGAACATGCGTCAATGAAAGAATACTTGGATATGTGGCTTAAACTCAAGTTCAGTGTAGTGGGTAGTATGGTCTCTTCGTGACATAAAGGAACGTTCACATCCCAACGTGACCGTTAATGTGGTTTTTGTCATTTTCTTACATATGGAGTGATGCATATATCCTTGTTTTCCAACAGATGGATTATTCAAGGAAAAGAGAAGGGTTGATGCTTTTCTCCAACTGTGAGGAAGGAATAAAAAATCACTCTCACATTGTCCTTGTCACAACCGGCTCCGAGGAGCGAAGATCTGTCATTTTCCCTTTTCACGTTGGGATGTGAACGTTCCTTGAGCTTGTCACTAGTGATTGTAGAGAAGTCTGAGCTTGTCACAGATTTTTATCACTCTAGCGTTTTGCAAAGCTCTTCGCGGCTATTCCAATATATTCATTCAAAATGAATTTGAGAATATGAATATCCAATCAGATATCTCGTCTCCATACAACGAGTTGGCAGTTTGGGACAAGTTTTATCTGTGCTAACAGTGTATAAAAAGCCATAACTGGTTGAAGAAAAACCTAAAATGGATTTGAACTCTACTAAACGTTATAAGAAAAAGTTTATTATAGACACGAACAATAACACGACGCTTGATGTATTGGAAGTTCCAGTGGCAAACGTCAAAACATTCCAATCGATTCTAACCTGACTTTCTTTCGTGTTCTCAGTTGAATTGAAATTTTTTGTTGTTGAAAACGTTCCAAATTTTCGTATGGGGAGCAATTGCGGGGCTTACAAGGTAAATTCGTCTGAAGACGTTAATCGAATAATTGAAGAAATTCGCAAAAGATGGATAGAACTGGAGACTGCAGAGAATGTGTTTCGGTACAAATTAAACGTTCAAAAAGATAAATATTTGCCAGGTGAATGCAAATTCTACCTTCAAGTGAGTTTATCGTTATGAAATATTCAATTATTTTTGGTACACGTGTTATGAAATATGTTTTTAATTTTAGCTAAATACTGAACGCAATGTTCTACGAAGGCCACCAGATGCAATTGCTTCCCTGCGACCAAAATTTGATGAGAACAAATTCAATTTTAACAAAATTAAACCACAAGAGAAAATTCTTGAAGTACAATTCAATGATTTCATTGTGACGTTGATAGTGAACCAGAGCCCTCTGACTAAATATCACGTGTTGATATGCCCAAGATTATCAGCAAATTTGCCACAGATTCTGACTAGAGACGCTATTGATTTTGCATTGTGTTTTATGAAAAACCTTCGTGACCCACTCTACAAGATTGGTTACAATAGTCCTGGAGCTCTTGCTTCCGTGAATCACCTTCACTTACATTTGATTTATTTAGAACGTGACTTGGTTGTCGACACTGCGGTAGTACTGCAATAAATTCAATTCAAACGTTCACTGTTTAATCAAATCAATTTTCAGGATCTAGTTAAGTTAAAGGATAACATATATTGCTTATCTCCGAAATACCGATTCCAGGCAATTTGTTTTGTTTTGGAAAACCTAGAAAATCACGATGAAGAAAGAAGAGTCGGAGACCAAATAGAAGATCTCGTCAAATCCCTTTGTGATGATAATATTGCTCACAATTTACTATTTGTCCTAGCCAAAAATAATACAAACGAACATTTTCTCAAGATTTACGTTTTTGCACGGTCAATTTTTTGTGGCTTGAAAAAATTTTCATCTTTTAATGTGGGATTTTGTGAATTTAGTGGATACATACCTGTTGGAGGTTCACATTAGCTTTAATTATATCTCTTAAATGTTACACGTTTTATTTGTTTTAGATGAGAACCTTTTTGATAATATTACTGAAGATGCGGTTATATCAAGAATATCAGATGAAATGGGAGACATTTTCGATGTTCTAAAAGAGAAAGTTAACCGGCTGTGATATGATATAATAGACATGTACAAATGAACTGCACTGTGTGAAAGATTTGGATTTTTAAAATGCAAACTCATGCACTACAAAATATTTTTGGTAACAGATGCTTTAATTCTGTAAAAAATTGAGAATTACAAAATAAATTCCAGGAGGAAGTATTGTAAAATGTAAACTGTTTTAATTCAATCCACTTGTTAATTATTGAACTTTTCACCTTCGTCATTGGTATGAGCGAAATAAAGGATTTGGTTTTGTTAACTTAAAATCTCACTCACTAAAAATCCCAAATCTGCGTTAAATTGAAACACAATCTATATTCTTCCAGGTTATCTCTTCATTCTGTCGAAGTCAACATCAAGTTAAGCCATTTTCTCACATTGTAATGGAGCTGTTTAAGGACGTCGTGACATCTTTACAAATACAGCAAGAAGAACTAAAGAAAATTCACACAAACAATCTTAAAACTCAGCAATCAGTCCCGTCGAGAGACAAAAGCACTGATGGATCTAGGTAAAGGCATGTGATACACGGTTTTTCTTAAGACTAATTTTTGAAACATTTTAGAAGTGAATCTGATTCCGGTCGCAGCTCTACATACGGCGATAAAGAGTCTAATGATGGAAACTATGCGGTTATCGATCGACTAATACCAAACGACATCCCAGAACGAGATAATCCAAAAATTACTGTTTATCGTGATAAACCAGTGCAGGATATTGGTTATAAAAAGTATAACACAATTGGATATGCAGATGTAAAACCGCTTCTACATAAAAATGAAAATCAAACAAACCAGTTGCATGTTGTTAGAAGACGACACAATGCACATCATTTGAAGAAGCGAAACAGCACTCGACGGAACACCATTGATGTGAATTTGCATGATTTAGAGAAAGCACGACAGGACAATTTCCTTGAAAATGAATCTGATTTGAACGTGTCGAGATCAACAAATTTTATTGATAAAATAACTGAATGTAGTGAATTTGAGAAGAAGGTTGATGCTATCAAGTTGTTTGATGGTGTTTCAATGCCAAGTAAGAGTTAATTAGTCTTGAAATCTAATCAAATAAATGTAAGTTTTCTTTTAGACTTAGATAGAAACAAAGTGGGACCGTATGGTAACTTGAAAGTCCGTCGAGACAGAATAAGAAATGATGAGATACTGAAGAAGTCATATTCTGAAGAGAGTTTTCTGGCAAAGCCGTCTGGTCCAGAGTTTATATTAAAATCCAGCTTACCATCCAAAGAAATAGATTTGATAGATTCAAAGGTATTGATAAAGATAAAGTTTTCCAAAAGATTAGGATAAAAATACAATATTATTCTTGCTTCAGTGTCAACACAGGCGAATCGTCAGCGTTCTTCTGCTTGATGGGCAGAGTCTACATGTCGGATGCAACTCAATTACCACAACAGCTGGACAAGTTTTTGAAGCAGTTGTTAAATCCGAATATTATAGTGAAAATTTCTTTATTGGATTATGCGCTCTAATTGGTGGAGATTTTGTTTTCTTACCAAGTGATTTGAAAATTTACAAGGTATATGCGAAAATATTGAAATCCTACGAATAACTAGTTAATGCCAAATTGTTGTTTGTGCTATTTATTCTAGGTTGCACCACAGATTTGGGTTAGTACATCCAAAAAACTCAATGTTATCGATAGTGTGTACTTTACACTTTTCCTCCGAATAAAGTTCTTTCTTCCAACACTTCGTGGTATCAGGTAAGCTTTTATCCGAATATCCTTGCCATTTTAGTGTAACCAAATGTCCTGTTTCTCTAAAAGCTCTCTAGAATCTCGTCACATGCTCTATTTGCAACTTAGGAAAAGCATCTTGGAAAAGCATATTTTGTGCAATGATGATGACATGATAACTTTAGGTGGCTTAGCTTTACAAGCAGAAATTGGTGACTTTAAGGAAAGTGTAAGTAAAGTTTTCAGACTTCTTATATTCTATACACTAAAACGCTGATGGTTGTGTACTGAGGATGGTTATTGTATTATATGGAAACAAATGTAAAAACCTGACTGTGGAACTTATAGATTCTAGACACAATAATGAAGCCTCATGATAACAATCACGAATAAACTTTATAGAATTTTTATGTGAAGAAATTTACAATCCATACATGTGTTTTTACATGTTTCTATAATAATTAACTTCAAAAACATTTCATGTATTTACAATTTCGAAAATGGGCCATTTTCCCACCTGTTATGGTTGCCTTCGTTTATGTGTGTAAGCTCGTCGTTAACATGAACGTTCTCACAAAATATAAGGGTTCCACTTATTACATATTTGATTCAGAAGCCTCGTTCAATCGATGCCAGTAAAATAATTTAAAATTTCATTTGATCCTTTACAGATGAAATACGTAGAGTATTTTACGATTTCACATTACTTGCCGGAAGGTGTATACCATCGTAATAAGGAGATGGCGAAATATCTTCGTAACTCACACTACAGTCGTCATGGGTTACATCCAAAGGAGGCAGAACAGAATTTTATAAAATATATACAAGAGATGAAAGAGTATGGATATCATCTTTACAGTGCTGTTTGGGTATGTTTTTGGTTTTGTTAACTGGATATAACTTTTTATGTTACAAGTGAAATATTTTTCAATTTTTATATCATCTTTGTCTCTTTGTAAATCTCCAAATCTGTTCGGATGTTGAATAAATTGGAAAAATAATTTCATATTTTATTGCATTGTATTTACAGACACCAGATGACAGAAGTACATTGGATGTATATGTTGGAATATCCTTGAGCGGAATTGCTATATTCGAAAGGAGTCGTCATTCAGAAGCAAATATCACAGCAAATTCAAAAACTTCATACCAAAGAAAGGTTTATTCAATTTTCGAGTGGTTGGAAATCGAGAATTTATGCTTTTCAAAGCATAATTTGTGCATAGTTGTTCGGAAAACTGAAAGTCTGAAAGCTAAAGACAATAATAGAATAAAGTACAAATTAAGGATGGATGGTAGAAAGTAAGTATTTATATTAATACCATTTCAAAAACCTACTTACATTGAATCCATAATCTAGTAATTCAGGGCAAATAAGTCTTTATCTCTACACAAACACCGTACTTTTGGCTTTAAGTAATAAAGAAAGCTTTAAAGTGAATCCTTAAGAAACATATTTTACCCAGAAAAAATCAATATGATTTGCATAATCCTTATTGATTTTGCTTTTAGTATGAATTCCTTTCTTATTAAGGATTTCTTTGATTTGATTACAAATTGAACGATTTAGAATTTCCTTTTTATTTCGATGGAATAAGGAAAAGAAGATCTCATTAGCCAAGGAATGAAATGTTTATCGTATCCATTTGGATAAATCCGTTTTGTGCGTCATGGACATTTCTTTTGGACATTTGTAACACTTATTTGTAGGAAATTGGCACATATGATAGTATATTTGCAATGCTAATGAGATTCTGTCGAATATGGGTATTATATTCGTAACACTCTTCTCACATTTAGAGAATGAGATAGAAAATATTTATTTTAATTGATTTGTTGGTATTGTTGGTATTGGTAATAATTATCATTTCATTTTAATGTACTTGAATATGAAAGTATTGAAAATAATCTAACCGGCGCTCAACAAGTAAACCGAAGTCCGTTATTCCATAAGCTAACAAACTATCCAAAAGTTAATACTAATTGACGTTGTAATCATAGAGCTTTTTTGTGGTTAAACTTCAACACCTTAAGTCCCATGAAACGAGTGGAATGTTCTGACGGAGTTTATTAACACTGAAATATGCAACGATACCTATGTTCGCAAAGGATTACAGGATGGACATGGTGATGTAAATAACATTGTCCCAAACCACCAAAGATAGTCCATATGATATTCTGGTACATAAAGATTGTGTGAATGTTTCGGTTATGAGTTTAATTATTAATCCCAAAGGATTGACATGCAATGGGTTGGAAATGTTTTTCGGTTATGTGACTCAAAGACATCGTTGGTATATATACATATGAATTATCAGGATGATTTGTATACTTTTTGTTGTGTTTAACCAACTAATTCTATGAATATTTCACAAAATTTTAAGTTTCAATGCGAGTGCAAAAGTTTGCTGATGTAAGTTCTTTGAATAAATATTTTAAGATCATTATTTCACAAGTTTTTGGCACAGTCCGAACTTAAAAGTTTTACACAAACAACATCAAAACGAAATGTTGTAAGGAGATAGAAATCGTTTCGACCATAGTGGACAAGATTAAGAAGTTGGTGTGGTAAAGTTATCTCTCCCTTAAAAGTTTCGAGTTAGTTTGGCCTCTATTTGTCTTAAAATTAAAACTTTTTCTTGAATGCAAAAGTTCACATAAGTGAGGATAGTGGAATATTCTAAAGTTTTCTATCTCCACTGTGTGCCAAAAGAAAATTACATAAATAACAATTTTACATACCATAAGATATTAGTTTATTTTTCTTTTGTCATTTGTTGCAGAAGTTATTTTGCCTTTAGTCTGGCATCACAACATCATCAGTTCTACATGAAATTAAGAAATTCGTTTATATCTCTGAAGACTCTGTCCGATGAATTAAATATTCCAATCACATCCGGAATATTAGATGATAAAGTCTCCATGATTGGTTCTTATGCAGTAGATCCAGATAAGATGAGTTCAGCACCACCAACTACTGAGAAAGTTGAAGAAGCTAAAGCACCAGATAATGCAAAGAAACCTGATAAACAAGGCAAAGGATCAGGTTTACGTGTTAGAAATCTTAAAAAATCAATGTTGAATGATAATCGTTTATTGAAATTGAAACAAAAATTCTTACGACGTTCTAAATCGACTGTGGGCATTTATGAATCCAAGCATGATAAAGAGGAAGAAAACATAAAACAACCAAAGGACAATAATATCGATAGGAGTAAGGAAGAAAATCAAAATAAAGAAAATGAATGCCCTAAAATTTACCTCAACGACATATCCCCCAAGTTATGTAGTCCCAATCGAAATCGGGTAAAGATGGGGACTCGGGTATTCTCCTCTCAATTTCTTAATAAATCATATGAGAACATATATGATCGTACTTTGAACGTGTGTCGTTTTGAGTCAGCTAATTCAATTGATAATGAAGCCATCTGTGATACAAAACAAAATGTCCGTGCTGTGAGTGAAAGACCAAGTGGCAGTAGTCATGAAGAAAATCGATCTTTCAGGAGTACCAGTTTGAGTTCTATCTATGGTGTTTGTCCTGAAAAGATCTTCAACGGGCTTATTGATTCACCAAAGGAACAAGAGGCTTATGTTATTCGTAAGTAAATTCCTTAGTTTGATTAATTCATAAAAGTATAATATGCTTGGGTATAAATTTTAAATGATACAATAATAATTATCTTAATGTGATTACTTTCAGATTCAAGTATCAAAAGTGAACGTGATATCTTCAATAATTTCACACTAACGAATGAAACAGTATCAGAATCTCTACTTGAAAAATTTCACAATATGTCGGGTAATAATGCCGTAAACGATCGTATAATCAGAAAGATTAGTATAATCAAAGAATGTCTTAATAAATACATAAACGAAAAGGATAATCTGACAAAGAAACGTGATCACATTAAATATGCAACATTTAGTCAAAGAACAGCCAAAGAACTCGTTGTACCGATACCAGATGTTCGATATGATACGAAAATTATGGATGAAAGGAATTTATTGAAGCGGAGTGAACGTTTGGGGTCCTTTTCAAGGAGTCAGGAATCGATATTTATCAATAATAAATTTACAATGAAAAATGAGCCAATAAATCAACAGCAAAATGCTGGAAATGATTTAAATGGTTTCACTCTGGGTATCAGCATAGTCCAAGGAACAGACAACAATGTATACGTAAAGGATTTGGTAAAGAATGGTCCTGGAGAGAAGAGTGGTGTTCGTGTTGGAGATCAGGTAATTCCCATTCTCAAAGAAATTTCATTAAGAGATAACAAAATTATTGTTTCCTTAAATACAGATAATCGCTGTTAATGGAATATCCTTATTGAACCTGTCCTATAACGAATCACTTAAAATCCTACAAAACACAGGATTAGTTGTGGATTTGGTTGTGTCTCAAATTTATGGCGGAAAGACAAAGAATACTAATGTAAAAATGAATACGACCAGTCGTAAAAGTGTTCAAGATTTATTTACGTCGACGTTATTTAACGAAGACTTTGCAAAACTCTTGGATAGTAAGAACTGTAGAAGTAAAGTAAATGAAAATGAAGGGTTATTGGAGAAATCTCTGATGCAGGACGCAGTTCAAAGAAATTTCGATTTAAAGTTGAAAAACCAGGATGAATACTTGCAGCACATCAGATTCGACACAAACGACGTGTCCTACAGTCATGAGAATGAACAAAAGGATATTCGTGGAATCGATGGCAAAATGGACTACAGTCCAAGTAAATCTCATGCATTGAAGCTTTGGGGACATACCAATCATGACCATAAAATACGCTCGTTTGAAGATAAATTTAAATCACCACTGAACGTGCGTGGAAATTTATTTGCGTTATCACCCGCCAAAAGCATGCCGGATCTGCCAAAGGTATGTGCCGAGGTATAGACATGAATATTCCTTTTTCTAAAAAAAAAAAAACAGTAAAGGTCCATCTTTCATTTTGAAATCAAATTTATTCTCTTTTATGAATACTGGCGAATAAATTTATGCATTTCAGGAATTTTTACGATTTTATATTCTCCTTCGCTTCGAGCAAAATGTCTTAAAATACTTTTATTCTTGTCGTTTTATATTTATGATTCTTTAAAAGAGTTCCTACTCGAGAATACTTCTACAGATGATCATTATAGATATCCTTAAGACAAATTTGTAGAATAAGTAATGTACATCCTCATAGTGATTATTAATACAAGTAAACTTTAATTCATAAGTTTTATATAATATTATGTATTTAAATATTACAGGTAGTTGCAATAATCCCAAAACAACCATCAAATAAGGAACTTCTCAATGACAATGAAAAACACAAATTGGCTGTTAGACCATCAACACATTGCAGAAAATACTTGGGACCAGTCCGTTATCCTGTAACTCCAATTAAAACAATCCTGTCACCTGGAAAACATCAATTATCTCTGTTGGCTGACTCTGATGACGAGCAGGTGTTTATTTGATGTCGTTATATAAAGAAGTTTTGTGAATTTCTCACAAAACAGCTTAAATTTTACCACAACCAGTTTATTTGTGTTTCGAGGTTTATCATGTTTTAAGTTTCTTAAGTTTACTATATCGAGTTAAGCTTTTCAATGTCTTGCAATGTTTATGTAGATATATCAGTTTGTTCTTATTTTAAGTTTATCATTAAACTTTGTATAGCAATGCAATTATTTTTCCTCAACTCAATTTACCATTTTGAATAGTGTACTTTTGTTTTTTCCTAAATAAAATTTTACGGTTTTGTTTAATTTGAGTACTTTTAATTTGTTTTCACAAGTTTATCATATCACGTCAGAAACATTTACGTCTTACACTTTTATATATTGCACTTTGAAACCATTCGGAACTTTAATATATGCCACTTCAGTTGATTGGTCATTCTCAGATTTGTCGTTATTGATGTTGTATTTTTATACCATTGTTGATTGGTGGCGTATGGTCCTTGATTTTGGAATGAGCTTTGTCGTTCTAACCTCTTATGCTGGAATTCAAATTAATCAATATATGAACTTGTCGGTGGAGCCAAACTTTCGTATGAAAATTATAACGAAAAAACCACTTCCTTTTACTCTTTCAATTCCAATTATTTGCCATTCACTGGATTATCTGAAACATCTGCCATTATCTGGAGCAGAAGACACTGACATCCGGAATAAAAATTCGAAATTTACATTTATCGAGGAATGGGCTTCTCCAGATAAACGATTAGCGATAATTACACAATTAAGAAAATCAAGAGTTAAATCTGAATTGAAATTGGAGTTGGAATTAAAGTTGATGGCGAGTTCATTCAATTAAACCATTATCTGATGTTAGTACGTGAATTAATTCTACTCAATTGAATTGTATCTTGTACGCGGCATCATTTCGCTCGAGTGACCACAATGAGTGGTTTTCCAATAAAATTAAATGCACTGCTCAGAGTATGTCATTTTTACAGAAGTAGCTACACTACCAGTTGTTAGAGCTTAGCATGGGCAAACAGTAGAAATTGCTGCAATAACAAATCCTCAGAGTACCACTTAAACTTTGATACACATGTAGCGTGTGGTGGTGTGGAGATGTGGAGCATGAGGTTTGTACTTTATACATTTTTACAAGACACCAACTCGAGACCATATAGTATCGGTTTATGGCATCCGTACAACCTCTAATTGAATTACCTGACATAAAACGTTGAATTTTTCATGGTATAGTCTTGTTGACAAGCCAAGCACTTCCAGTGTAAATGTGCACTTCGACAACATTGCGAAGTAAAACGGGCCGAGACAACAGTCTCATTAGAGCTTCGAACAAAATTACAGTTTAAGTGTTTATTGAGAAAGAGGGTGAGTGAGTGAGTGCATCTCAGCCCATTTCCGTGATATCGCCAATCATTTCGTGTTCATATCTTTTATATGTTTATCACATTCAACATTCAAGATGTTGGTTAGAATAAAAGTAAAAGTAAAGGTTTTACAAACAAGCAAAATGTGATTTGAAAAGTAGTCGTTTGGAAGTTAATTTTACGAACTGTATCTAACAAAGTTTGTATCTCGTTCAAATCGGTAGAGGATAAACAGTCGACCTTTTAAAGGACAAATTTCATATACAAACAAAACTTGGATTACTATCCTGTTGGACATGACTACTCTATGCACATCTTTATCATCCTGTCAATAAGTTTAGCCGTGATTGCGGATTAGGTTAATAAACGTCAGGTCAACATGGATTTTTTTAAGGGTGCGTTGATAAACTTTGTGTATTGTATAACTTGGTATTAGTATGGTGTGTACTAGTTTATTGTAAACAGTATTACGAAATGTATGTGCTTCATGTATGAGAAAGTCACTCGTGTCGAACCGTTTGAAGGAGAAAATTTATTTTCTTCGTCTTTACAAATCGGATTACTGTGTAATAAGTTATGAAAAGTGACTTGAAATATTTTTGTTCTTTTCATTCGACACATAACTTTAAGTTATCCGAAAACTACAGATTTTCAAAATTTTAGATTATGTTTCATGCTGTTTATGATCTTTAAAAGTGATCATTTGATTTTTGCCATACCATCATGAAGAAGTCTTTGAATAATCATAAATGAGATAAATCAATATTGCTTACCTTGTACTTATTTATTTGATTACATGGCTTTAAATGAATACATACTTTATATTGATATCCGATTTTTAAATCTATAAAATCTAGTTTTCTTACAACTTACAAATGAAACGGTCTGATATCCATATTTTCTGTAGAATAATTCATAAAACAAATAAAATATCGATAGAATAGTTCTAATTTCGGATGAACTTGTCTGCTACGTGTGAAGGTCGGCAAGGAAATCTGTTTGATTATAACGTGGATTGCAATTCAAGTACGAACGATTCTACGAATGTGTTGTACAGAATAGATGAATAATTATGTGTTTATAGAGATATCCATTACAACTATTAGATATAGATTTAGAAACTGAATCGTAAAGCTTAGGGTACTAATATAATTTACGGTGTTATCATGATAAGAAGATTATTTAAACGACAAACTTTACTGGCTGCTTCTGCTGAAAACATTTCTCATAATGTTGTATCTGCATATGGATATCACATTAACCTATAAAACTACTTGAAATATTCTGACAACGGGAACCATTATCCATATCGAAAGTAGAAAATTTGATATCACATAACTTAATCTAGTGGATACTTCGAAGGACTTTTAAGTTTTCTCCAATGAATCCTTATAAGACTGTCGAACTCAAGCACACAGAACGCATCCGATTAGATTTGCAAATCCAAGATGTTACATAAATGAATATGTGTTATAGAACGATAAATCCATAAATTGAAAGTTTTATAATCTAACGAAGAAATCCTCAAACCAGCATATATTGTAGGTATTGAAGGGATAACCAAACCAATTGCAAAATGGTTATGAAGTTAATAGTATCTTGTAACTATGGCATGGAAATTAAGTGGTAATTCTTGCTTATAAAACATTCATTAATCCATAAGGATATTTGAAAACGATTTGAAGTTTATAGGTCCTAAGAAATTTCATAATCAAATGTTTCTGCTTTGAATTTTTCGCAATATAGAACGATAAAAGCTATCAACGGATTAACTTAAATTATATTACACACAGCAGTATGAGAATTCATGACAAAATATGGTTTACTTTTTTATTTTATATTGTAAATAAGATATTGAATTTTCAAGTTTAAGTCACGGGTATTAAGGGATAAAACACAATTGTTAGGAGAATATGATTTAACGCAATAAAACGAGCGGCTACACGTTTTCCAGAGAATATAGGCAAAACAATTTTAAGGGCTTCATTACGAAATTAATAATATCCAATAAAATATGAGATATAAAAATTCAAGTTTGTGTGACTTTCATACCGAAGGTCGTCATGGAAAATTTGTCGGAAGGAATTTCAAGATAAAAAATTGTACAAGTTTTCCCACAAGGAAAAAGGTTCTTGTTTGTTTTCAAGTATACCTAAGCCTATTTTTTCTTCTAAGAAGGAACTCAAGTAAATTTGTCAAAAAATTGTTTGTTAAATTTGTTAAGAAGATTCAAACTGATCTAATTTAAGGGTAGGGAAATGAATTTTACCACTTTTCCGTGAAATTGAATTATGAGTCCGGTTTTTTTTAGATTTTCATGGGAAAATTTTTGAAGATAGCATCCAGTTTTCTTTCTTCTTATCACCAAACTCTGTTTACAATTTTCGTTTAAGGCATTTTCTTTTGTGAATTTTTCTTGAAATGTTTGCTGACCAAAACAATATTTTATAACTTTGCCTCTTAGCTGTTTCATCAAAGTTATCATTGAATGAAAACAAGAGTCAAGGGAAAATGGCATTCAGAGTTGTCGCCAAAATGTGCTAAATGAGTTAAATTAATGAAATTGACACCAAAGAGCACAGTATATAGCTGGCAAGCTGCCATTATGTATTCCAATGATAGCTTTTGAATTCTGAGTGTATCAACGAATTCAATCAAAAGTGATCAGCGTAATTAAATTAAATGATATTTTCATATTCATAAAAACAGGAATAAATGAATATGAATTTCCCAAATGTATTTAATCCTGGGATTTTTCACTTTCAAACTATACTTAAATCCTTTAACCAACGATTATGCAAATTCAATTTTTAAATGAAGTGCACGATAATGACTTAATAAGTTTAACACAATTTTTTAAAAGGTAAAGTTCATTAAAGCATGTTTTTCTGTTTACAGATATGTTTCCATTCATCAAACTTCCAACTTTTAGTGAAACCTCATTTGTTGGTTCGCTCTGCAGCTGCATGAGATGCAACTCATTGAGTTCAACAAACCGAGGAGGACCAGCAGAGTGTAACAAAGTATCCTCTCAAATCACAACAGTCACATCGTTAATGAATAAAATCAAATCATCTGACCATGAGAAGAATAACTTAGATGTCAGCACGCAAAACCACCATCCAAATTATTCGAACAACTTCAAGCTTCGAAAGAGTTTCTATGGTAGACCGTGCAGTCGTCAAACAAGCTTCACATATGATATGAACCATGAAAAATTCACACCTTGCGATTATTCTAATGAATACTACCGGAGAGACATCAATGACAACTCAGTGAGTCCATCATTTGACCCTCAGGAGTACTATGAAATTGAGTTTCGAAATGATAATTTTGCTACCGTTTTGCGACAACATGAAGGCAAGAATGTTATAAAACCACCTCCAAGAAGGAGACGTCGAAATAAGGAGGCAATAAGGAAGATATCAACATGCACGGATATCACTGAATTGGGCCCTAACTCTTTGGATTCTGAATTGAATCAAGAAAACTGGAAGAATATCCGAAATATGGAATTGAACGATCTCGATCAAAGAAAGTGTATTAATTACGATAGAGATAATGAAAACAATATAAATATTCATGAAAACTATAATATTAATAAAAAATCAGGGTGCTCTAATATAGAAGTAGTTAGCGATAGTCTAGAACCAAATCAAATAATGCATTCTAGTAATTTGAGTAGTGTTAATGATATAGATAAGTTGAATAATTACGATACAAATTCAATGGATTATTGCGAAAATAAGGTTTACTACAAAAATAGTGGTTTTGATAAGTACGGTAATTACAAGCATGATAGTGACAGCGATGAGGTTATCATCTGTGAGTCGATAGTAGCAAGCTTAGATCAGTCTCGATCTGGGGATGAGGTTCCTGATAATTCCACTTACACTAAGTTCTACACAGATTCCTTCTACCATGATAAAGTTGATGGAAACAATTCGGCTTCTTCATCTGACACACCTTTCGAACATATCAAACGACTCAAGAGTGAGACCAACATGATCTTGAGAAGTCCTTTTAGTAGATTGAGAGTGAAGAGATCATCTACACGAATGATTGGCCAAAACCAGTTTCCAGTTCTCAAACAACAAAAACGGACTCGTCATGAATCATTAACTCGTGACTTTTGTGGTTTCATTCCGATTCATCAGATAACTGAATCTTTCATCAACAGAACAACATCCCTCAGTCGAAAACAAAATCCTCATCCTGCCAATGTAGGCATTAAACCTACAGGACTAAGGAAAAAGGAATCCATCAACATTGCTGCTACTCGCAAATACAACTCCAAAGGCGATTCCTTTGGTGACAGCTTTGACAGCGGATATCCCTACTCATCGACGGACAGATGTGACCTCTAGTCTGACTGTATTCGTTATTTATACATTCATACATATATTATACACGAATATCTATATATTCAAATTATACAGAATGGAAATATATAAAGAAAATTGCAAATTAATAAACATTATTAAAGGACATTAAAATGTTTTTTGCCTGTTTTATCGTTTTGTTTCAAGAGGATTTCTTAAAATATAAACGCATTTTAGTGAATTTTTAAGTTTTGCTTTATCTTTATCTAATTTGAAAACTCCAAGTCAACATTAACTTTTCCCCTTTCCAAGAAAACCTCAATGAAGAATATAATCAAACTGATGAAGAGTCCAAGAAAAAGTGTGAAAAAAGCCAATTGCAAATGACTTAAATTCAGTGTTATATTTGTGTCGTGAACGAATTCTCGGTTCTTGAAGTCGCTGTAGTACTGAAAGATGTATATAACATCATTTATCCACTTTGAAACTAGTCCATTGCTGGCGAATAAGTTTAAGTAATGATTTGTCGTCTCCAGAAGAGCTGATGATTTCGGGACCATGTTGGCCAATGTGTAGGTTCTGAAATTTGGAAATCAAGTAAACTACAATTAGTATTGTGATCGATTCTTCAAACAGAGTTAATGATAAAAGGATGAAGATGTTCTTAACTTCAAAGTTTTTTTAATATTATCTATCTACAGAAGTATGCTGAGCTATAAGATTTAAGGTTCGACGACAAAATGAAAACTTTCTTCTGTAAATCACATGTTACTGAAAGGATTATTTAAATAACTTAGCTATTATTACGAAGCTATCATTTTAATAGATATGTATATACCTTGGACATTCCTTCATGGTATAAATGGGAACGATTCCATCCTGTCGGTATGGTATTCCAAGAACAACTTGCGGAAGTTCAACAGCCCTAATGAACTCTGTCATTTTACCTGTTTTTGAAATTTCCAACGTTAAGTTATCTTCTCCCTGGGCTGGTACTAATTTCTTACGTAAATTTCCTTTAATCAAGAGAAATTAGAAACTTTTTCTTAAAGCTTCTTATTCTTGTTGGACCAACTAGTAATAATAGAAGAGTTGATTGCAGTTAAGAGAGAAGAATAAGGAAAAGGTAAGAATAGATAGAATTAAGCTTGCTTCATTTATAACGTAGTTGCTAAACATCAAAGTGAAATACTACCTTGAGGAGGTTCTATTAATTAAAAAGATTCTGCGATAGATAAAAGATTTAGAAGGAGAATTTTAAGATCAAAGCTTCAATTCTATAACAAATTGTTCTTGATGATGTATTTGAAGTGTGCTCTACATTGTTTATCATTTTTAAATCACTTTAATGCTGAGGTATGAGATATCACGCAACTATGTATACACGTACTGAACGAATATTGATTCAATTCATTTACAATACGTATATCTGGAGCTTTCTATGTTCATCATGGTGTCGGGGATTAGGATAGTTCGTGGATGACATGTAGGTACCTGAAACATTCTCGAACCATTGTCAATGGTGGCTGACCATCCTTTCTGTATGGCTGTCTGCTAAGGACATAATGAAGTTGATTTTTTCTCACAAGTCCTGCTACCTTACCACTCTTGGCTATCTTCTGATTCAAACTATCCTCTTCACTGTAAACGACCTTTTGATGAAGATTTCCTAGAGTTTCGCAAAAGGGTAAACTAATTGGAATTTGTTTCATTTTTCAAACTTTTGGACGAATACTTATGAACGTGAAACGGGTTTCCTTCACAATGACACTTTTTGCAGGACATAGGACAAATGACTTATGTAATATCTTCGAATCTGGGAAGATATCAAGCTTCAAAGCTACATTAAACCTAGGATAGTGTGCCTATAAACACAAAAAGTCTCGGTACAAATTTTTATCACTCCAGTTCGTTGTCCAATAATCGTCTGTGGAACTAAATCTTTTACACCGACAATAAATTTGAAACTCGAAATTATAGCCCGAACTCCTGAATTCGTCACTACTCATAACCACGAAAACCTAATCTTTTAGTATATTTTTTTAGTTAGTCCAACAACTTTGGAGAGATAATAAAAACCAGATAAATATCATTCCTCAGTTTTATTGCCGAATAAAAGTAGTCACGTCCAAGAAGTTACATTGATGGAAAGTTGAAGAGGAGGTTACAATTCAGGTATAATTTGAATATCAATGAGGAAAGGACTGCTAAACTGTGAGGTACTAATTGATGGTGTGTTTTAGTGTTAGTATAAGGACATTCCTCTTAAGTTCGTTCTATTAAAAGTTCGTGTTTTGTGACCAGGTGCTAGTGCATTTAATTCACTAAAGTAAATATGCAGAGTCCATGTGCAAAGTGAAAATTTTAAAGTATTTTTAATTACCTAATGGCGTTCCAGGTGGTTCTGTACCAAAAATGTCCACAGTCAGTCCCCAATGCCTTACATGGATGGGTAGTTCGCTTTCATCAAGTTCTTGAAGGGTATGAATACTAGGATATGACTTTGGTGTTGTATAGACGTCAACTAAAGAACCCTTTAAACAAAGAACGGAATTGTAAAAGATGCAGGACAGAAAAATACGTATCATGGAAATGTATTTAAATGTACAGGTAAAATATTTTGATTGAAATCTCACCTGAAAGGATCCAATTACATTCAGTCCCCATAAAAGGCACAACGATACAAAAACTCTTTCATATGATGATGTATCAAAGGCATAGCTGAGTGGTGCATTCAGAAGGACAGCAACAATTCTTGCACATTGCGAAAGTATGGCCGACACTTTATTGTAGGTTTCATTTGATGATTTGAATGGTAAAGAGCCTTTTCCGTCTGAAGTTTTTCTTCCTGAAGTTTTTGCTTGAATATACAAGAGAAACGAATACATGCAACTGGCTAACATAAACGTTCCTATTAAAAGTAACCAAAGTGGTGGTGAAAAAACCTTGAATAGAAGTAGTGAGTCTGGAATCTGTTAAATAAATTTTTACTAAAGACTATATCCCATCCTAAGGCATTGAAACTGAATAGTATTTACCAAACCTGGAGTTTTAACGACAATACACAGTTTGTCGTCTTGTAAGGTTGTCGTGAACTCAAGTTCCCTTGTTTCATAGTCCTTAATAAAATATCCATTTAGTGCTATGTCAGCTCTACGGTAGATGATATCACCAAGAGCTCCATTAAAAATTCCATCAGTTTGCTGTAAAAACAGAAGTTGAAATAGCAAATTGCACTGAATTACGTACTTACTCTGAACCCATAGCTATTGTTATCCGTAGGCAATCGAATTAAGGGTGTAAAACTCATTCTTCTTGATAGCTCTGCAACAATTTCAGGCTCAGGCCCAAAATACGTTTCAAGCAAATTGAATCGATTCTCCAATTGTTCGGGGGTCAAATGTTGTGACATAAATGGAACATCCACTCTTTGAACGGCCATTGAATTTGCAAAGAAGACTATCCTTAATCGGTAACCATTTAACCGAAATATTCTTCTTATTAGACTTTTCGATACAAAATTGCAATTTTCTGACGATTTTATTTCCCGTAACCGTCCATACTGACTGTTATTACTTCCCTTAAGAGCATCCTTTACGTAGAATGGATCGTATACAATGACACTACCCATAAGATTTCTAAATTTAAATGTCCTATCGATTTCTTCTTGCAGCAGCTGCCGACCTTTAGTCGACTTCTTGTTCACATTTAATTTTTCCATTTCAGGACAGTATACTATGAAATATATGTAAAGCACCCGGAAATCCTCCCAAAATCTCGAGGATATACGTTTGATTTCATCAAAAATAGTTTTGGAAATGTTACCTTGTTGACACGCTTTGTACAAGTAAACAATTTTCACAATTGATGGATTTTCTTTAAAAATATTTTCAAAACTCTTAATTGAACTTAAATTTTTCAAAAACAGCACGAATGACGTTGAATCACTTAAGAAAGCATATGTGAAATTGCGTGTTTTTCTTCGACGAAATAAGTTTTTATCGACTTCGAGTTTATCTTCTATTTCCTGTAGCACTTTTCCATCTCTGCTTCCGTTAATTTCACTCTTTGAAAAAGTTTCTCCTTCTGTTGGTTTATAACCGATTTTGTCTGTGCTATGTTTTTGTGACGATTCTAAAGTTTTCTTGAACTCTGTGAAGGTTTCCAGTGAAAATGTTTTTTGATTGGAAAACATTTTAAGGATTCTCAAAGATGCGAGATTCGCAAAGAAACTTTTATCATCGTCTATAATCATGTGAACATTTGTCGTATCCATGAGACTTGATTGCATGTGTTCTATTATCTCTGGGCATCCATTAGTCGTCGTAAATTCAATATCTAGAATTGTCCTCACGAGTGCCAGTTGTGAATATATAACCCAACTAACAATGAATGCATGATGGATATGTGATGCCATGCTTGTCTGGAAATACAAAGATTCTGAGAATTTATAGTATCCAAATGTTTTCGTGATTTAATGCACTGAAATTGAATAAATGGTATGCAAAATACTTTTTTCTAGTCCAAGAGATATTATCACTTCATGTAGTAGACAGTGATATATCATTCTCTATGACTGTACACATGGACTTTATATAAAAATATTGTTGTTGGTGACCTGATTTTGTTTGGTTGATATGATTCCCATTAACGTTTGCATATATCACGTAACAACAAATAAATCCACCCCATCACTTTTCTATTTTCTGTTTGTTCATCTTAAATCCTTTGGTTCTGTGATAATAATGATACGCCATATCATAGTACATTCAATCCATTAGCTCATATACATGACACTTGATTGATACACGCAATTCAAAAAAGACGTCATATAAAACCGCCGAAAAAATGTTATAAACTTTTACTATTTCGGTTATTCCAGCCCACATTGAATCTAATACATTACATCACTGTCGAGGACTATTTCATATTAACTTACTTTAAAATGGAAGTCACTACATCATATGGTTCCACATGGTTGAAGTGATGGCAATGAACAGTATGCCTTCATTTGCCTTAAAAATTGGTTCAATAAATGCGTCTAGTCCCAGCACATGTCTAATCCGGATACAGAAAACCTAGACGCTGGAAGAGCAACATTTTTTGGCCACTTGAAAAGTTTCCTTTAATTGATGATCCTATCTTGTTGGGCACATGTTCCTCGTTAGTCTCAGGACTTCTGGTAAATATTTGACACACTTTGACACAGTACACTTTGTCAGACGGTAGAAAGCAAAGCTTTTTGACATAGATAGCTTAGCTGAACGCAGAAATTTATGGTCCAACTTTTATTGGAGTCGTTGAGGGTTTTTGCCTGTTAGAATTTATACTCGGAACATTTTTGACGGTAAGTGGTTCATCATAAAGTTTAATTTTTTCCTACAAATAAAATGTAACCCAGGAAATTGCTGTACCTACTCCCAAAAAAAATTAGGTCTATATCCTAGTTGTATGATGAATGTCGAAATTTTATTACACCAAAAAACAAAAAATTAAATTCATTTCCAGGGGGAAATGGAATAGTGTTAATTTTATTTTAACGCCTCCATAAAATGTGAATGGCATAAAGTACTTTGGTCCTTGGGTCATACGAGTATGCAGAACATATTTGAGAAATGTCAAATGTCATTATTAACTTTTTGGGAGCAAATAACTAAATTTTATGTTTTCATTAATGTGATTAATTGTCTTCTAAATTAAATTTAAACAATTTTCCGCATGTAACGTCTCCAATTTTCAACTAAATTTTCCACACGATTTCTCTTTCATAATTTTTTCGAAAGTCACTTTCACAAAACTTTCTTTACCAATTCAAAACGGATTTTTTTGTTCCAATTGAGGTGTTTTCAAACACAGAAAAGTGGCTTAAAAATAAAAGTGCAGATAAAAGTAAATACTTATAAAAGTTTTCAATTGCTGTTATCAGTAAAAGCCAAACCACATTCTCAAGGGGAAAAAATTATGCTTTTTCTATTCACTGTGGGAAATCTCTTCTAGACGAGCCGGAAAAGTATCCTTACTGTTTTCATACGATCCTGAGAAAATGAACGAAGTCGAATCCAGAGAATCAGCCTAAAAGTTTTCCGAGAATAGCAAAAAAGTTAAAGTGAAATCAATTTTTTGAGAGCTTTATTTCTTAAAGTGGAAAATTATCGCATTACGGAATGATTTTCCATGGAACGTAATAGAAATAATGTCAAGATTGATTTCTTGGGAAACTGATCCACTTAGGAGACGCCAAAAAACGTCTTTACGATAATTATTTGAAATGTTATGACTTTATCCACCATTTATCTATAACTATTAATAAATTTCGATTGGTCCAAAGTTATGTTAAAGTATGTGACATGACTCATTTAAAATATTACAAGGTTCGTTTTAAGCAAACATCGGATCCTGTTCAACATAAAATTAAATTTCGGGTTTATAATTTACACTAAAATTAGTTATTGATTATATACACTTACAATTTGCATTTCAAAAGTACTTAACTAATTTTGAGTGCAAGTTGTTATAAAGTTTTCAACTTCTTTCATTAACAAATGCTAAAGTTCCCTGCAACTTTTGATTCTGTTGTAAACTTGTATGAGTCTGACAAATTTTTGGTGAAAATTTTCCAGAACCGGAAATCATGCAAAGTTAATTATACTTTTTGTTATTTGTTAGAACATTTCGTTGAATTATCACCACGAGATTGTTCATTTAAACAAATATTTTGGGATATTGATTTTTAATTGGAATTTTAAATTTTGATACAAACAAAAAAAAATTTGAATGTGCAAGGATTAATACATGAAATGTCATTAATGTAATTCAATTAATTAGTTTTGAGGGATTTATCATTGGAATTCTGGTGATGTTGAGATATTATAATTAGCACACAAGCTAATTTCGATAAAACCAGATGTGTTTGATTTATGTCACATGCTGAATAAACCATTTCAAGTTAAAGGATAAGGATTTAAGTTGAAATATTTTCATTTGGAAATGCTAAAAGACTTACCCAAATTAGTCCTGCAACAGAAACGTTCTAGTTCCTGAAAGTGGCCGTATGGTATATGAACTTGAAAGAAGTGTGGTTATATAACCAATGAAGACATTCCTCGAGAATTTGAACCTTAACTTCGGAATTTGCAATTATACATATAACGACATTCCCTAATGACTAAAATTTAGTGCGTGTAATTGTACCAAGACAAGTTGTCCACTACAACAATTGAAGGAAGCCAAAATATTTAATTATTCTTGTGCAATTACTTATGCATAAAGTACTCGTAATTACATCCATCATTGATCAAATTCAATAACAATAAGAAATTTAAATATTTGCGATTTCTAGATTAATGACAAGACAAATATCACTTGAATGTTCGTAAGCACTTACAAGAGTCGAACATATTACCATACGCTGTTCACATAACTTTTAGTGATTGTACTTTATAAGGCTATTTCCAGGAGGACTCGTGTCTACATTCGTCCCTTGCCCCTAGGCTTTGTTGATAATCGAATCTGATTTGTAAAAGCTTTTAGAAGAATTGAAAAATATTAGTCTCAATCCAGCGATACGAGGCGAAGTCCAAGTATCCTATCAGAACAGTTCAGCTAGTTACAATATCAAGTGAAGGTTTTTATTGTCAACCATGAACAGGGCTTAAGGGCTTTGGAGAAAATAAGTTTTTCGTTTAGTTTTAATAGTTCTTAATTTTGAAATACGATTCCGCTATGGACCTTTTTTCCCAAATTGACTACGAACAGTTTTGGAAGAGTTTAATACCACTTAAAACCTTCAAAAGTTTTGATAGTTTATTTACGAAAAGTTGATGAAAAATTTATACCATATACCTACAACATAATGGAAGTGTTTTGTTATAAAATAACTTCTATTGTCTGAATTAGAAATTAAAGTTGTAAAACGTCCAACAATGACGATATCCTATTCGGTACGGAATTTGTGGCTTATGGATATTTGTGGTGAATATTGAAAAGTAAAAAATTAATCATGAATTTTAGTAACTGGATTCCAGCAGGTGTTAGTTCCCTTACGTGTATAAAATCACAAACAACTGGTTATCTATTCAAGACTGGACATTATAATTTTAATTACGCAGATAACTCTGTTAATTTCCTGTAATAAACCTGATCGGTTTAGTACATTCGCATAGAGGGGAGAGTGTCATAAATAAAATCATTTAATAAAAACCACTTTACGGCTTATTTTAATAGTAGATATTCAGAAAATTAAACGTTTTATCTGGGGCGTGTATTGGTTTACCCCATAATGTTGAATAATAAAAATTTCTCCGCTTAACAGAAACACTAGTAAATATACCCCACATTGTATAACCCAGTAACCAAGCAAAAAACCACAGACACTACCCTGCAATTAACTAAATAAAGAACAATTTTTAATAGCATCCGGAAATTTTTATTTCGTTTCCAGACCAACAAAATCAACTTTTAATGAAAAACCCTAAAGCTTTGGCATGTGTCGGATAATCACTTTAACCAGTACAAAATCATATTAGGCCTTTACATCCTGTCGTTATGGTGCACACAAAAAGGTGGATAAAGATTAATTGAAAGGCACAAAATAAATCCTTTTTATTTTCCATTCATTTTGTTTCAGGGTTCTAATACACAATTTTGCAATTTCACACAATTAGCTGGCAGCAGGATAAAATTTTTCATGATTTACACCCCGAGACATGAGGACGTCATAAGGGATAGGGACAATGAAAATCACAGTCCAAAGATATACTAAATGCCTTGGAAGAGGAAGAGAGTGGACGTAAAAATTAAATTTCCCTTGATTAAGCTCCAAATTAATTACCCCGAGAAACGTTATAAGGTTCGCGGAAAAAAGGTTTGGAAGTTTTTTATCTACAGAACCTGAAAGTTTCGTAATTATTTTTGTCGTTGTGACAATTATAACTTTTACTAAGACTTCCATTATGACAAAACTGTCGTTTGGAATCGTTTATTTGCTCTAAGTCCCAGGACTTTCAGAATTCCGATACAATCATATCAACTAGCAACGTTGCTATTATGTGTTACAGAACGTCATATTATGTGGTTACTGCATAAGCCCTGCATATGGTTTATGTCAACCAACTGGCTTTGCTTGTTCAAATATTGACACAGTACAACGTCGGGCTCTCAATCGGTTAATTAAAATTTGATCAATGTCCAATCTTATCGATAAACTTCATTTGGAAGTTTTGTTTGGAACGACCAGGAAAAGCTCACAAAAACTTTGACAACCGCAAATCGCTAGACATTAACGTGATTTGTGGCCTAAGGAGATTTGCTTTTCATCGTCTTTGTCCTTTATCCTGGTTACGATTTTCCGTAATTTGGGAATTCAAAGCTTTTATATCTCCATTCCTCTCTCATTTTTATGACGACAAATAATACCGAATTCGATTATATTATGTGGGGAAAACTTTCTCAAAAAAACTTTTCTAATTAAGGACATAAACATTTTGTAACCGCGGAAAACTGCGAAGCTCACAAATAACACCATAAAATTTTACAAAATGGAAATTTACTGAATTTATTCAAAAATATGTTTTTCCTATTTTCCCGTTTAATTTTTGTTTTTTAATATTTTATGTTAAAAAAACTTTAGAATTTTATTTATTTGACGTTTTCATAAACAAACTCTGGCTTTTGAGGTTATATCACGGGTTTGTTGTTTGGCCAAGTTTACAAAATGAACGACAAAATCCTTTAACGGAATGTTTATTTAAAAATGTTGCAGATAAACTGAAAATAATATATTTGGCTTGTTAACTTTATTTTTGTCCATATTTATTTAACGCTTAGATAAATAACCAACTCTGGGGAATATATTTAATCATATGCGTTCATTATACAATCTATGGTTTCATAATCAAAGGAATGTCTCTTACGGATAGACACCGTTCAATAAATTGAGGAAAATGAGTTCTTACGTCTATTTAACTTATGATACTTATTCGCCTACTCATGCACTCATAACCTGACAATCGTTTACTTGATCTTTATTGATAACGGAGTAATGTAGGTTTCTCATCTGTTTTGGAAATTAAACATTCCTCATTAGTAGTACATACGTGATCACAAACATAGTGTCTCAAATGTAATTTCTCACATTCTTTAAATTCTTCCCTATTATCTTATTCCGATCCCGTGAATATTCAATCCTTCACGAATCATTTTATATTATTTGAAATTCACATGAAATTTTGCGTTTTATTTGCACCTGTATTCAATGTGTGTTCAAAGACATACATTGCTGTTTATTTTGCAAAAGACACAAATTATTGATAACACGTTTTGCAGATTTTGTAGCAATCATGATAAATTACTCGTCGGAATAATGAATAGATACTGATTACAAGGACTAACAAGGACTAAACGTATATTCGTGAGAGTTGTGTTGATTATGATTAACATACGATAATGAGAATCAACGGTTACATAGAATGATAAATCAGTTGAAACTGTACTCAATCGGATATGTGTATTATAGTAACACGTAATTATTTGTTGTAATGTTCAATTCAGCAATACTGGGTATTTCGAAAGGTTTTCAATCGCCTGTGTCACATCAATCACTTTCGTGGGAAGGATATTGTGCTGTGAAATGTGTAAATTGTTTTGACAACAGCTTCAAATTACATTATATGGGCGGAAGTTGGGATGAAACATTATAGGACATTATTAATTGATCCACAAGTACATCATAAGGTGATACAAGTAAGTTTCAGTCAGTATCCTGAATTTCGCATTCAGTACAGGAAGTTCAACCACTACACAGCTACAATTTACATCTCAGGTATTCAAATTATGCAAAATCACAATTTTAAAGGGCACAAAACTTCTACGCGTACTTTTTCACCTCATCCCGTAGAAAGGACGTCCCAATACTTGAGGCTTTTTAATTTCAAAAGACGTGACTTGAATGTCAGGTGGAATTTTCTTTAGACATTCGTTTCCAATACAAAGTTGAAAATTTGCATATTTTAACATTTTCTTCTTTTTTTTAACCAGAATTTTCCTAGAAAAACCATCACATTTTCCTTTGGGAAGTTTTATTACATACTTTCTCCACTTCCGTGTATTATTATATTCAATTTTTCAAATAGCCCATCGGCAATATTACATTTAAATTTGATTCAAATTTGTGATGCCATTAGGTGTTGGAATGGGGGTTAAATGAATTGAGCTTTAAAAGTTTCTTACTTAATCCTTCATACAGCTTCAAGGACTTTCGACAAAAACAAATCTGTGGAAGGAAAATGAAATGTTATTAAAGGTATTACAAGATTTACTTATTTTACTACATTTCGAAGCGCTTCAAATCCTTAAAGTAATACTGAAATGCAACAGGACTTGAAGCTACCCGCAAATATGTCGAAACATGCTGATATATATTTGACCTTCATTTTATGATTTATACAGTTGTTGGAGATTCCCCTTACGCGTCCCAATATCAAATGGTTACTCAATAAAACCTGCGTAAATGTTGTGGTTATATTGCTTGATAAGCGTTTTTATTTCCGAGCTATAAATTTTATTGACTAGAAGAATTTGGCCAAAGAAATCCGGAATCATATCCTTGAGCTATAACTTTGAATTCTTAAGGAAGTTACAATCATAGTTCATTGCTCTATTTTAGTTCATTTTTGAAAATCACCTCGATAAATTGTGTTGAAAGATAAGTTGTCCAAGACGAAGTTATATTCCAATGTAGGTAGTTCTAGTCTAGCTGGTTAATGAGACGAAATTGTTTCTTTTCACCGGGATTCCTTGTTCTGTTTCGTGACGCATGCGCTGTTCCTTGAATCGGGCTACTTCTCCTTGGAATTTGGGGTAAGCATTCGTAGTATCCTGTTTACAGAGAGCATTCAATGGAGTCAGTATCATTTCGAACTGCAGACGATTTATGTTTCGAGGAAACGATTCTTCACATTCAAGATTTAGGAATTACCCAAATAGAAAACAGTAACTCCTTAATAAATAGAGTTTAAGGCAATATGACATCTGGGAATCAATTAGCCTCGAATTAGGTGGAGGATCATTGGAAACGTATAATGAATCTGAAATTAAATGTGGACCTATTGTCAGTTCTTCATGCTTAAACCTGAACATATGGAGAATCTGGTATATAATGAGGATAAAAAAACTAATTCTTTCCCAAATCAAAGCTCGCCATGTTTATTCAAAGACAAGTTCATTTGTGGCTCATTAGCTTTATGAGCACTTGCGATTCATAAATTATCATGTATAGCTATACTGGCATGTCCTATTCTTATAACAGGTCGAAGGGCATTACTTTCACATCATTTACGACCCCAAACTAATTCATTCCATCGTACAATGTTAATCACCTGCTTATCTGAATAGAAGAATCAGCACAAGAATATCTTTTAACTCCTTTTCTCCAAGAAGTTAGTAAGATGTGGGATTTATGTCAGTACACAAATGGCTTTGATATTATGTTAAGTGATATGGTAACTTTCATTCTCGGTTTTTTTTTTGTTGGTTAATGCATCCCAGAAACCATCTTTAACTTTGGCTAAGCGTTTTGTGTGGATACGGACAATGATACCACATTAATTTGCGTTTTTCTGTCCGAGGTACTTGATTTATGAGCAAATAATACCACGATTGTTCCCTGTTTTCTTTCAGAGCGATTTTCTGTAAATGTTCCTACTAAAGTGTTGAATATGAGCATTCTGAAAATCTTAAAGTAATGACTAGTACTCCAACGATGGAAGATTTTGGATGGTATGACCAACTACTACTGCTTTAATAGAATTTAATCTAGGGTTATTATGCACGCAAATTGGTACGAAAATTTGTTCTGACGAGTTCTGATGAGTTCTGATCAACTTGTGCAAAGAAACAAACGCGATGCGAGAGTTTACACTGGCAGCGACGAAAACGTCAGTGCATGCAAGAAATTGGACTTTCAAATTGGTTTGATTTACGGCGCACTCATCAAAACAATTTTTCGTACCAATTCACGTGCATACTAACCCTAGCCTAAGACGTCTGAAATGTGGACATTCTGTTTATAATCACTGGTAAGAAAGCTACTTCCAAATCACTCAAAGAGACTATTATTTATCCTTTTTATCTCGGCATTCCAGTTGTGATGTCAACAGTTAATCCTGAAGTCCATATATCTGACGTAGCTACATTGAATTAGCCATTCCATGTTTCAGCACATGCTCTTGTTGTATTATTAAGTCTATCAGTTACAGAAACTGCATTTCAAAAGCAATTAAAATCCACATGTTACAAGCTGATATGGAAAAATAATTAGCTGTAGGTTATTTTAATTTATTTAATGAAATTTCCGAATAATTTTATTATTAATTCTGCGTCAAAAGTAATAATTTGAATTAACCTACTCGGATAGCATGTTGTGAATTTATCATAAAAAATTCACTTTTATGGGATACATTGATAAAGGTTAATACGTTTTTACGACGATTCAAATACGAATACGAGCTATTGGAAAATTTGTTTTTCTGTTATAAACTTTATATTAAATAATTTTGTCAAGCTGAACGGGTTGCTTCACGAAAAATTCTTCCCAAATGATAAATAAAGCTTTCGTTGTCATCAAATGTCTTTCCATGGTTAAATCCTTCTAGAAGAACGTGAACTTTTTTATACACGAGTGACAAAAACTCTTCAAGCGCGTATACTTACATATATGTATTATAAGTTGTACGTTTACAAGGCGCAAGTGGCATATAATATACATTTTGAGTAACACCAAAGTTTTTTGTAGAAGTGCTTTCAATCAACAAACACCACTCGAAACTTTAATTAACGATCTGGCACGATACGCTCAAAAGTGCACTTGGAACTTTCTCGTATAAGCTTCATATAATTAAAGTTTTTCGCTAAATTAAAGCTGAAATGACTTGGTACATTGGCGGAATAGTTCTCTAAGAAACACTCTAGAAATCGTTACGAAATTTTCATTCTTGAGACATTGACGTGAATTTCAATGCAAAGTTACCATCAAACATTTATAAAAATTAAAGGCGGAATGTTCTTTCACAAAGCGTTTGTGGTCAAGGAGAAAACTGCAATTTTATGAAACTTTATTTTATTATATCCGCAGATTTTTTAGTATAACCACATTTTGTCTTGTAATTGAAACGGTTTGCAACTATTTTCAGCGTTTACATTCTTTCTGTTTGTTTGTTATTTAGCACTATGATAAAAAAACGAATTCAAAAGGAATGTATATCCTTTCAAGGAACTTTCGTATCACCGAAAATATTACTGGAACAAGTTACAAATCAAAAGAGAGAAAGGTAGAATTCAGTTCATAGTAGAACAAAATAATTAACACTATTTACTGAGCAAATTTTGTTGAAAACTTTAAAGATTCTCTAAGCTTTTTACAAACCCGATCATATAACAGAACCTGCAAATACATAAACTTCATTAGCAGGGAAAAACTAATGTCGAAACGAAGTTTAAAGGGGAATCATCATCTAATTTAAAAGTTGTCTCCTGTAAATTTTAGTTTTCAGTCACGAAAAAGGCTTATACAGATCTACACAAGCTTGATATATGTTTTCCTGAAAACAGGAACGCATTGTTACGTCCCTAAAATGTGATACTTTCAGAGAAATCCTAATCATATGAAACTATCATGAACATAACTTCCTTTACATGTTAAACCTTCAAATAGGGAAAGTTTTTTCCCAGTTACTTCATTCTGCATTAGCCTGGAAACTTTGCTTTTGCACAGAAACTTCATTAACCCTTTTGTTGAAAGGAAGAGACTGGGTTCTTTGAAAATTCGCGAAAAGTAAAACAGTAATTAATGAAACTACATGATAAAGTTTGAGTGGTGGAACAGGTTCAACGTTACCTGCATTGGAATGTCAGACCCAACACAGGATAATAAAACGAACAATTGAGTTAATTTATAACAGTCAAGTCTGGGTTCATACCTGAATTCCCCGAACGGGTATACTTCGCCGGCAGGGCTATTTTGTAAAACAGAAAAGAACTTTTTCAATGGACTACGGTAGGTACATACATACGTTTTATTATTTTTCTTTGAGTCGAAGTGTTACTCAAATAAATTACCAGCCTTTTTGTTGTACTGCCCCTTTCTGCATGATTTATTTGTTTTGGGGTCTTCAAATGGAACTACTTCTCGATGATGTTGAATATTTTTGAAAGACTATAAGAGGTCCACAAGAGAGTTAACATGTTTGTTTGATAATATTTTGTCAACTTATGAAAACATCACGACATAACATTAAGCGAACGTTAACAATCAACGTTTTAAGTGAATGTAAATATATTTTATCATCCGCAAATTTTATGTATCATCTTATATGAGCTTTAACGAAAGTTAAACATACATTAAAAAGACAAAATGTCTCCTTCACAATAGCTTTAACGTTATCTTATGGCATGAAATGTTATAAACACCCGATTATATTCATAAATTCACCACTTTGTGATTATGAGTGTCCCTGGGCAATGGTTGATGATCTTGTTCCACTTGGAATCCGTGTTAAATTTAACAAAACGTTTTTATGTAGCTATAAAGGAAGTTAACATCATTAAAATTAAATTCCACGAAAGTACTACAATTTGAATTAGACGCTACATAAATGTAGTTTGCAGGTTGTTAAAAAATTTATTATCAGTTCCAAGAAGGAGTTTAAGAAAATACGAATTTGAATATATTATCCTGTATGGACGATTAAAACCGACAGCGTTATAATAAATACATAAAATTTATGTCCTCTAAGGATTATGCATGGACAATTGGTGCAGCGTATTATTCACTGAACTGGTGCAGCACCAAGGAACACAGACCATTAAAGGTCCTAACTTATTCTACTTAAAAGCCATCGTCAGAAACACTTTTTAGTTGAATGCTTTAAAGGGCGTCTCGCAGAAGTGGAAAACAAGTTGAAAATAGAAAAATATTCTGGCCTTTGTTTATGAAGATTAAAATAAATCCAAATCATTGTTATGCAGAATTCTGTACTTAAAAAACAAGTGCTAAGCACAATGAGTCTGCAAGAAGTTGAAATGAAGGAGCCGAAAACTAAAGGACCTAACAAATAAACTAGAATAGATGCAAACAAGCCTTTAAGAATTTCAAAGCTAAATCTGCTTTAGACGAGGTCAAACGCATTAAGAGAACAAACTGACTAAACCACAGGACACAAAAAAGGCATCCTCTTATGATGTTTTGGTGTGGTTGGATTTGGCATCCTACCAACTATGACCAAAGACTGTTTACCGTGTGCAGTGACAAATTTAATTTTCATGACACTTCATGCTGAGTGCTCTATTCTACATGTATCTTATATATTCTGTATATCCTTAAGAAGTGGTGATGTTTCCATGTAGCCAAGAGTGTTACTTCACACAATTTCTATCCCATGACAGTCATGACAAAATCAGAAACACATCCTTAGCAGGATCCTGTTCAAGGATCTCCAGATGCTTGTTTCAGAGGATAAGGACAAGCGTGTTTTTCCTGCTGTCTGTATGTGGAATGTGAAATGTATATCCATTCATGCTTACCTCCGGCTTCTATGGTTTCTTCTACTCTATTCTAGGTACTGTATTCTATTCTATCCTATTCTACTGTATTATTGTCAACACTTATCTGAACAAGGAGCTGTAATGTGTCAATGCTTGAGTAATTGTTCATTGTTGTTATATGTCAAGCCATTTCCCTGGATGCAACTATTCAAAAAGGGATAATCAAGGCAATGTGTGTGAAAATTTTAATTCATATCAAATTGTTTGCTGAATGCAAAGAATTTAAAATCCAGAATCATATAGAGTAAAATAAAATTCATATTAAAAGGAAAATGATTGATTGCAGCAATCAATAAATTTATTTTTTTCTTTACTAACTCTTTCATTCAGAGTTAAGGATGCCAGCTGTCGTGGTCTGTTTACTGCAAAAGGATGTAGGTATTTTAGTATGAAAAGGCATTTGATTGAGCAGTACATAAATAACTTTACGTTTTATATTTGCAGGTGAATTATAGCACACTTTTTCAAATCGTTCACTATATATTCCATCATATCTCCTTCTCTTGGCCTATATCCTTTTCAATGGAATCCATCCTTTAGAGATATCTATCTTGACGTGGAACTCAAATCGTTCTCATTTATCCTTTCACAACGACAAATATCCTCATCGTTTATCAGATAAGATACCTTCTGTAGATGATGCTGCATAAAAAATATACTACTATGTTGAAAACGGAACTTGGTTCCGATTTTATCACAATAAAATTCCTCTTTTGAGGAAATGGTTAAAGTCAATCGAGAAAAATCTTAGATACAAAACACTCAATTTTTTATGTTTTCTAGATTGTAGATTTAAGCCTTCCTCTATGTTTCTCTATTGGATTTACAGCTTCATCGTTTCATCGCTCCATATATGTGCCTTAGATAAAAGGCACAGATAAAGGAAACATATACAAATGAAGGATATGGAGTAGGTTATACAATCGCAGCATTCGCGCTTAGGATATTTCCTTTTATTTCCAAGTATCACATCAAGGTCTTCATGTATTAGACATATTTCGTTTCAAATTTAACGAATTTATTTATGACGCGAAACTTTGAAAATTAACCGGTTTTGATGATAAGAACACCTTTTTAGATAATAATTTAATTTTGTATAATTACAAACGCAAATGAATTAATAATCTGTACTGCACCCTAACGTGCCAGAAACCTGAAAAGTAATAAAGAAATTTTTCTTTCATTTTGAAGTAATAAATCAAGGAAAGATGGCATAAATTCTTTATTTGTTTCTTTTATGGCACAAATGAAACCAGAAGAGGGTCAACTCTAATGAATAAATTTTCCATCCTTCGATTTGGCTTTGGATTTAATTAAGGAACGTTGAAGATTAAGTGCTGTGAAAGTCGTTTTAATGTGAATAATCGTTCAAATATCAAATTTTATTGAAAGATGACATGTTATAGTAATAAGCATTTTCAAGAAATAATTTATTGAAAAACTTTTCTGAATTAATCATCATTTTATCAAGTTTCGTTATAGTTAACTTTAAATTTGTTTTTCTCCAATAACAAAAATTTCATTCGCCTGGAATTGACCTTTTTCCGGAGAAAGTTTATCGTAAAACTGGAATTGTGTTCTGATTGAAAATTTTCAATCATTATATATTAATGAATGTTTATTGAGAATATTTTACCTCGTTGCATGGAATGCGTTTTTTTATTTTTGCTGAATTCTCTAAATGTATTGAAAAATTTTTCAACTGCTGCAAACCGCATTGGAAACGGTTCGTGGAATGAAAACATCAGAAAAATTAAAATTCAGGGTATTTTTGCTATTTCGTCTCGAATATCCTGTTATAAAAATGTTGGAGATATCTCTTGATGAAAGTGGATATCTCATCTTCCAACGAATTAGAAAAAAAGTAATTTTTCCTGAACAAAAGTTTTTAGTATTATATTGGTTTAAGAATCATATCACAAGGGGTTAAAGATTAGACAAGATTCCCCCAGGCAATTACTCAGAAACTAATTTTATAAAGACAACCAGGACATGATGGATTAATTCGCTACAAAAAACTCCTGTAACGTAGATGTGCGTGTCAGAAGTCAAAAGCTAAATATATACCAAGTCCTATGACCAAGAACAAGAATTAATTTACTGCCAATAAATCTTTTGAGCACTTGACATTTTCAACAAACATGACTTTGTTTGACATTCTTACAATGAACATCCCTTAAAATTTAGAAGTTATTTACTAACTTGACATTGTAATGATGGAACGTTCCATAAATTTTAACAAACTTTGGACACTGAGTATGACCCATCCTTGTTCATGGTTTTTTGAGTAGAATTTTTTTTTTAAATTTGGGGTAGAGAATACTTTTATAACAAAATTTTACTCTTCGAATATCCTTTTTACTTTAATTTCTTTGTTAGCTGAAACTTCTGGGAAGGCCCATAAAAAGTTTGTACAACAAAAATTTTTTATTTACTACAAAATTTAGGTGCCTTTATACAAGTCATTATTATTTTATCACATGATTTTAAAAGATTTATTGCGCTTTATACACTTTATCATGTACTTGTTTCATTCATTTTACACTCGGTTAAGGGAAGTTCATAATTTATGGTGGAAATTTCGGAGTTACTTACTCTGACACAGTGCTTGAAAGGAAGAGAATAATAATAATATCACATTACTACATATTTTGGTACCTTCAAGTGGGTGATGAAATTAGCATTATCCTGATTGAGTGCTGGGTATTATCATGCTGCGAAATCTAAACCTACCATACGTCTTCAAGGATATGACAAACTATCTATATGGGAACCTTGTATCAATTCTGAACCATTAATCAATTGAAGGTGTCCCCGTTCGATGTCTCTACCAAGGACTAACCGTACGTTTTCAGGTTCGTTACCATTTAGTAAAGTATTAGTAAATGGTTTTTGTCCCTCTGATTTGTCTCAAAGTTGCCTGTACATCAAGAGCCAAGTAGGTCACAAAAAGTCACAAAAGATTTCCAGATCCAGGAAAAAATCTAAAAATCATTATTCACCATTTCAACACTCTCGTTTGACCCAGTCAACCATCCTTGATGATGACTGATGACAATGTTTCGTAAACACATGCTAATGTGACCTTATGACACCCCCAGACCAAAATTGTCACTCAATTTGGGATGGCTCTGGTTTTGTGGCCGGAAAGCATTTATATTGAGGGAAGTAGAATGTTTCGTTCATTTCGTTTGATATCCAAGATTTGAAACTTCTTGAAGTGCAATGACAAGAATTCTTGAAGACACCTGCTTCACAGGATGAGTCCTGATGCTTCTCTAAAGTTTGCAAAATCACATGAACATGGATACTAAAATTCAAGGATCCTTGATTGTGCAAACACAGAAGTCAAGGACAAAATATTGTCCTGTGAATGTTCTGAATTGTGGATATACAGTTTGGAATGGTCGTCACCCGATAATGTTGTCAGGTTATCACATTTGGGATATGTTTGTGGTGAAGCTGTCTAAGCAAACTGCTTGTCTAGTAGAAGTAGCAAGATTCACAATTAAGAGATTCCACTTTCGAAAGTGCTTGTCTACCATAACTAAATCAACTCGAATAGAGGTATCTGTATTGTGTGGTAGGTATTTCGAGTCATTTAGCATTCCAGATACGACTATATCGCCCATTATGTACCACCAACCCATCAGGTTAACACCTTGCCAACGTGCCATTCTTCGGCCTGATATATGACTTTACTATTCCTTACAAGTATCCGAACCCATGTTTTAATGTGTACAACGAAGCACTCATTTGTAGGCTTTTGGATTCATACAACATGGACGTTAATTTCGTATGATATAAATATTTGAAGGTAACAGTTATACAAGAGTAGTTATATGATGCTGCTAGTAACTACGTAGTTGGGATAAATTTTATTTCTGGGAATGATACGATAAATATTTTGTACACCAAACTTCAACTCATTTCACAGGATTTTCTAGAGCAAGGATATACCGTGACATATCAATATGTGTAATTGTAACTCTATTTACAACCTCAAATGTAATTAAGATGTTGCTTTTATTGGAATGATTTATTTACATACAGACAGGGCAGGACGGATGACATTTAACAAACAATTTCACGATTAATGGATGTAACGTATTTTGTTTATTACATTCGTAGGATACAAGTATGTGTATGGATTTATGGGTTTTCGAAGGAAAAACCAGGTTTCATATTTTTTTGCGGAAATCCAATTAACTTTATCCAAAATTGAGTTTTTCCAGGTTTCACTACGTTCCAGGTGTGGTAATCTCAAGATTCCTGAGTGTTGGTCCTTGGCTGCAAGTTTTCAAATTTTTTCATTATTCGAAACCTAAGAAACTTTAAATTATTTCAATAAAAAGAAAAGTCACTGATTAAAAATTTGTAATTGAAGGATTTGACATCATAACTAGACAATGAGTTAGGATGAGAGGGACTTTTACAGCTGGAATAGCTGTTTTATAAAAGTTTAATAACGACAAACGAACGTGATCAATTTTGCCATTGTTCAACTTACCCTTGTACAGTGAACGTATTGCAGTTATACTTGCTGTAATAACACACAGGACAAATACTAAAACAAGTATCGTCACAGGAATATCCATGTTTAACAAGAGTACAGTAACAAAGAAATATGAAACATGAAACAGTCTTCATGGAAAATGCATTTTGTACAAAAATGCATTACGTACAAAAATTAAATAAAATTTTCTCATTTTGAATTGTCGTACAAATGAAATTTCTGTGTCACTGAGAGACGTTATATGCGTTAAGAATCTTTCAAGGGGTTTTTCACTCTCATAAAATAGGATACATAGAACCACTCGAATATCACAGAGTCATACATTCTTTTGTATCTAATTTCATTTTGTATCTTCTTACGACATTGTATATTTTCTTTGTAACAACATAAGCAAAACGCGTTGAATCAAAACAATATCATAAATAAAAGGAATTTCATCTAAAGGACACGTTAAACTAAAGGGACAATGGGTTTCTTGTATGAAATAAAGATACATTGTAAGAGTATAAGTTTTGTTTAATAAAATTCAGTCAAATATAATGATTTTCGAAGATGTGGTTATTTTTAACATATGGATATTACAAACATGTACTTTTAATGCAATGAATAAAAGCAACTCGAAGGTTATGTCAAAAAATTTCACGTTACGTAATAAAATTACACTAGCCTTTCCATCTGATTGTCCTGCATAAATTGAACAAATTGATATATGATGATTTTAACATTATCTCAAGCAATTTAAATGTAAATAAAATCAATTACACCACATTTACTTTAACGAATCGGTTCTCCCACAAAGTTCTTCAAGGATGACCTCTTTATAAATGAGTACCTTTCTGTTGTTTTCACTGAATAAGTTTGAATCAATTTCTTTTAATGGCATTCTGAATGGACCTAACAATTGTGTAAGGTAAAAGGTTGTAACGATTTTTCACGCAAAAGAAAGCCCACCTACGGATGCTTTAAATATTAACTTTGGAGTGAGAACCTATATCCCATAACGTATCAAATAACAATTTCTTGAATAATGAATTTTATTACATGCAAATTTTAAGTAAAGACGAACCTTGAAAGCACGTAGGACAACTCCATGGAAAGTGTTAAATGGTGTGGCAAAATCTTCATCACCTACCCTCAAGTTATATTCCCGGAAGAGTTATTAATTTCAAAATTATTGTTGTCGGGGTTGTACGCGACTCGAATAAACTCTCTCAAACTAGTGCTTAGTGTCTTCGGTTTTATTTATGTAAGAATTTATTTGGGTTACGAATCTGGGAGAACCATTCATATAACAGTCGGAAAAAGCACAGGTAAATCATTTTCTGTTAAACCACAAGATGCTGAAAATATTTCAATGCAAACCAGCTAAGATGTACACATTGCCATGGTTTTCCCATTGTCGGTTTAGTGGGCAACCGAGTTCGGTTATATATATTATCCTTGATGGATATCTTGGCTTCCTTGGCGTTGATGTTATGAAAATTTATGCTATTTATGTTGTGCTTTTATGTAAGCTACCATACAATGTTGAAAGTGTGTCAGCTTTGTAGTTGCTTACGAGTAACCAAATCTAAATAATTGCTTTCACAAAGTCCTTGTTGGAACTGGAACGAATCCTAAAAGTAATTATTGTTATTAATTTATAATGAAAAACGAAATCGTAAACTGTGAAAATACAAAAGTATAACTCCTTCCATAGAATCACAGAAGCATAAATGAATCTTGAAGTCCTTCATAAGTCCTGAATTCCGAGTGAACTCAAAGCTTAAAAAATTATTTGGAAATTTCGGTTTTAGCATCCTTCGAAATTTTTATAAAACAAAGTAGATGTATCCTAGATACTGGAAATATCGTCAGCGTTATTAAAGACATATAACGGATTCAAACACGATTCCAAAATCAGAAATTGTGGGATACATGAAATAGGTCAGATGTTTAAACCTTAAATGTTCAAGAACGGAATTGAAATTCATGACCTTTCCTAGAATGCAATCCATTTAGAGAACATATCTCATTATGCTTGATTGTCATGGGCTTCCACAAATCTCTCAATATTTCCACTACGACACTAGACAACGATTCCATATAACAAATTACAAAATCTGACTAAAGCTATTCATGAAACAGAATCTCCATCTATGGAAAATCCACGGAATTTTTCCAATAAATCCACATGATTCATGTGGAATGAATAGAAAACAGATTGAAAGCCACAGTTACGACTTTCCAGCCAGTTTTTACTAGACCGTGAAAATCCACAGGACATACGCATCACTTTGTTAAGTATCAACTTCCGGCCGTGTGTTTCCGTTGAAAAATATGCCGGTCATGTAAAGTAATTCAAAAATTCCTAATCCCAAGATTGATGACCTCGATACGTTAGCTATGATGAATAGCTGGAACAAGATGAATCGGGACAAGGGATGTTTAATGTCCTGCTTCCAATGAAAATTTTGTTATCCCTCGGAATATTTAATATGAAAGCGTTTAAGTGAAACACTTTGAACCGATACCGTCGGGATATTGTATTCTTGTGACTTTCACCTGAATATACTTTAAAAAATCAAATGAAAACTCAAGACAATCAATGATATAAATCGAATAGTGTGAAGTTGAACTCAGTTTGACAGTGATAAATTGAAGATTTTCGAAATTCAGAAGTCGAGAAAATTAATTCCGGAAGTGACAATTCCTTCGAATTGGTTTTTCCTAATTTGTCATGCAGTTTGCAATTGTCGCTTCGTACTCAATCATTGGTAGTGAGTACGAGTAATGCAATGTATATCCTTAGATTCAGCAGGAATGAAACAATGTCCATAAAAATGATTTTACTATGTGATGAAGGATAATTTGCATTTATATGAAAACATTAAAAGCATGATATCAATACTTTCCCACAGAACAGGATTAACAATTCACACGCTTGTGTTGTTAAATAGTTGAAATCCTTTCGATAACATTTCCAAGGATGCGTGGCTTTGGAAAACATTTTAAATATGTAACACACTGTTTTATACAATAAATCTCATTTATTACGACTTTGCATGATAACATGTTTTCGTTCTTAATAATAAACCTTAACAAACCTACACTAAAATACAACTTATCTTATACGAAAAGACAATCTTTCATTCCTCAACGACTTGGTTTTATTATCTTAAATAAATACTATATATGCATTTTTGTATAATTTATCTATTTAATTTGATATTAAACTTTTCTTTCATTTCATCAACTTAAGTGTTATCACATTGCAAAAATTACTTCTATAAAGTTTTTACTAGTTCATCGTTTTATATTTCTATTTGTTTTCCAACTCTTAGAGCAGAATAATTTGGGATAGTCAGCTAACCATTTACAGATATAAACAAATTTTTATGTAATATTAATTTCTAGTTAAACACATTTTTTTGGTATAAAACAGAGGAAATAATTGATTGTTTGTAACTTAATTTGTTAATTAAGTTAACTTTCTTTCACACCGTTTATTTTTATAAAATAATTTCTGTTTTGATATTATACAAAAATAATAAACTTATCATGGTGCTTCTACGAGTCGTGTCCGTGTAGATTATTACTTTAATTGGATACCAAGCTTCAGCAAAATGTCCTTCTCATGTTTGGTTGTTAGCGTCCTTTCTTATAACTGTTATGCATATCGATCCACGAATAATTCTTAGTAAATCAATTATGTCTGATGTTGGCATGTTCTCCACAGATTCGTCATTTACCTGGAAATTTCATTATTAAGTATTCTTTTGATTATTTTCTTTATTGGTATACAATGAAATAAGAGTTACATTCCGAAGACGTAGTAATAGACAATTGTTTGATGTCAGTAATAAATGAAGTTTGAAATTGACAAGCAAGCATGTTGGGTTATACTTTTTCTATCTTGAAATTTCATACGCTATTGTTGAGTAAAGTGGAGAAGCCACAGACAAGAATGTTCGAAGTCATATCTTGAAAGGATGTCATTAGCTTACAAGTGTTCCCTGAAGTAGATAAAATACATTTCTCACGAGTGTAGTATGAATATATCATTAGCTTTGTTACAAGAGACACTATCGTCCCGGAGCCAACAGGAGTTTCGATAAATCACTTTTTGATGCACTTTTCGCATTTTTGGAGCTTGGGACTTGATGCACCTCGTTGCAGGAAAAGTTTTTTTTCCAGGACATAGATGAAAACTCTTCGAACCATGACTAAAAATCCTTTTTCTTTACCTCGTAACTGGCTACGAGGATAACAAGGATAAAAACGAAATTCGCCAACAAGAAAAGTAAGTGAGTTTTAAACGTTTTCCATTGAAATGACATCCTTTAGGGTTTTGTCAAGTAAGTCAAGGAGATTTAATGGGATTTTGTTTTTACGAAAATTTTTATGTCCAAGCAGTTACCGAAATTAATTTTTTTACATCGTCGTGGAAAACATTGACTTAAATTTAAAGTTATCTGAAGAATGATTGAATTTAAATGTTGAAGTATAAATTGTGGTTTTTTGAGATTGTGATTTCGAGATATTCCAATGAAATTTGACTTTATACCTTTATTATTCAAATGGTAGATAAAATTTAAAGTATTACATTTTAAGAAAATTTCGAGATAATATCATAATACATAACTCGTGTTTGGGATTTATTATAAGGTTGGAAAACATGATATTTTCGTGTTAAGGACATATTCCGGAAACAACATTTATCACAAGATCTTAATAGCTAAAACTGTCGATAGAAGACAATGAAGAATGATAATATTAACGCGTATATCTCCTGACCGAATAATAGTTGCTCAGAAGTTATAAAGTTTTATATGATACTAAAAAATTTTTTATACCATCATAAAAATGATAAAGAATCTAAGGACTACCAAAAAATCAACACATTCCCGTAAAAAGTTGGTGTGGCACTAATAATATTAACATAAAACAAGGAAATATGGAAAAAAGATTCCATAGCTAGTAGGTATATGCTTCGACCTGATTTAGACGTTTCGAATTTGGAATTGAATAGAATTTGATTTATAAATTATAACAAACAAAAACGAGGGCAATGAATATATTTACCGTCATAAGCTGATCGCCAACCCTTAGTCTACCATCTTTAGCAGCAACACTATCACTATATATAGCACTTATAATCGTCTTCTTAGTGTTTGGGTCCGGTTGCAGACTGAATCCTAATCGACTATTCCAGCCTCGATTCAATTCGACGGAAACGATCTGAAATGGTTAAAGAAGGACGAAAACAAAATGTTGAATTAATGTTTATTTGACATATCCTGCAAGAGACATAGCTACAACACAAACTTTCATGTCCTTTAAGGATGAACATGAATAGATTTACAAAAATTTACGCATTCGTCATGAATATTTTTCAAACAATCATACCAACAATCTTTTCCTCCTAGAAACAGGATGAAGAGTTGTTGAATTATACTTTGAGTATTGTTTACGCACGAAGGACTATTTGTTATCCTTTTGGTTACGTTTGTATTATTCAAGAACAAAACCGATTAGGGTAACTAAAACATAACTGAATTTAAATATTTTACAGGAAACGTGATGATTCAGGGGAAGGAAGAGGATTTCTAATGTGATTTTGAGGAAATGTTCGGTTTGGTTTTGAACAAAAGCAGTTCTAGACTTTATGTTAAATTTTTATGAGTTTTCCAGATTCCATTTTCTAGTTAAATCAAAAGGAGCAATGTAGAAATGGGCTTTGTTGCTCATGGGAATAGAGTTCCGATTCAAAAGTGTATCCTGTGGCAAAATAAAAGATTAACAAATGAATAAACAGGATATAATTTGTTTGGTTCTGAATTTTGAAAGAGGTCATGAGCCTTAAGCTGACAAACAAACATTTGTTGAATTGACGTTAAAAGAGATTTGGACAAATGACTCGTTAAATGTTTTGCAACATATCTACTTTTCTAAATCTACTTTTGAGGTGTGCTTTAAAACACGGATATTACCGTATATTTAAACGTAGAGACAAAGTTACAGAAAAATAAACGAATTTCCGCACAAAGAGAAGATGCAGAAAATTGTCGCAAGAAACTGCCTGTTTGTTCTTTGACAGTTTTACCATTCCGTAAAATTTTTCACTTCTTTTTCAGTTAGTTATCGAGGCACGCATATGTTTTTGAAAATGTTTAACTATTTGAGGGTAATTGTTACCTATATTTATCATTTCTGGCATAATTATTGTACGCTAATTTTAATACTCCATAAGTAAGTGTGGTGTGACTATTGTGTCAAATATTTATTAGCAGGGATTTCATAGTTCGAGTTGAATTATTCATAACTCCCTAAAGTGTCACTAAACAAAAGGGAAATTTTATACTATTAAACACAGGAGGATTTAAAGGCCTTGTTTAAAACTGAAAAACAAATGTGCCACATATCCTGAAAACATTAAATTTTATGAAATTTCACACTCGATAATATCCCGAAATATCCTGTCTCCTAACTAAAATAACTTTTCGAACAAACTTTGCAAAAACATAAAATTACAGATGTGAGTTCCTGGACAAATTCAAAGTCATTGTATGTGGTTAAAGGATTATTTATGAACGTTTTACAATAATGGATTATTTTTGATAAATTCTCAAAGTTTTCATTTAATTTCACGGCAATTTAAGGAATTTAAAATGTCATTTGAACGAGAAACAATTAATGAATATATATTATTCTTATACCGGAATAATGTTAGCATGAATTTTAATCATTTTGCTAATAGTGATTATAAGATCTAAATGATAATTCAGTCAAATTTGATAATAATTTTGAGAACATTCGATTGATTTTCAAGTCGTTACATTATCATGTAAAATTTTTTACTTGCAATGTGCAAAAGCAGTTTTATCATTTTCGAAAAATTTCTCTTAAATTTAAGGACACTTAAAATCTGTTGAAATTTCCATTAATATCTATGTGATTCAAGTGTTCGCTGAATTTTTCATTAATAGTTAATTCGCGAATAATTAATAAATATTTTTCATTTGAATAATGAACCTTATTCAAAATAAATTTTACAATAAATATTTGTTAAAAATTCTGTTAATTATCTGTAAAACGTCAAACACATGTCGAATTCAAAATAAACAATATGCATCAGATTTAATTCAATGTTATATGTAAAACGAACTTAACAATAAATGATTTTCAATTAAATTGAATAATTTAAATTGTTTTCCATTATTTAAACTTCAGTTTATCGCTACATATTGTATTGTTTTATTGCATAATGTGCGAAGATAGTATTGATATTTTGTTTCAAAAGCAATGTCAATTGTCCGTTTTATTCCAATGTGCTTTTGATATATTAATTTGTAAATGATGAGTTTTTGTTTATTATATTTATTTATTTAACTAGGTTACAAACTTCTTCTGGTGTAAATGTCGAAGTATGGCAATATGATACTTTAGGATGAAAAACAAAATCTTTCGAACAAGGGATAATACAAACAAATGTAAATTGAAATATTTTCTTTTAATACAATTTGTTGAATATAAGTTGTATGTGGAAATAAATTGGAAATGAATAAGCTCTAAAGTTGACACAAAATTCTGCAAATTTAATTATTTCATCTCTCTGCGAACGCAGCCAAGGTGTTATGAATTGAACAAATTATGTCTGTCGAGAAAGTGTCAAATGGCTTAGTGGTAATCCTACATGAAATTGAATCCTGGAACGCAACAAACATTTATCAATTATGACACATCATGTCATGTATGTATGTTGTAAAATTGTAATTAAAATTTGCTCGGTTCGTTCACAGAAACGTTTTGACGACAGTTCCAGAAGTGTAACAAATTTTAGGTTTGAAAATTGATCAAAGAAACGTCACGTTTCAATCACTTTAGAAATGTATTCGAATTTGTAATTTAAATGCGCTTCAAGTATGAAAAGCTTGTACCACAACTAGAAATCAAAGGCACATTCGTTTGGTTTCAAAAACAATTCACAAAGGATATCACAATTTTAAAACACGCCGCGAATATGTAAAATCTTGAATCCATAGATACATGTGTGTATGAGTCTCACCTTGTGTCCTTCAACCATACTCGACGCAAATTCTTTGACATCGAAATCACTTTCAGTTCTTGGAGTTGGATTCGTTCCAATCGTTGCACCACAGCTGGAATCTGTTGTCTCTGAAGTGTTTTTCTCTTCTATAGCTGGTGAAAACATGACACCCTTCCATTTGAGCAAACTTTTATTTCCTGTTTGTTTTCGAATAAAATTTCAAATTGATATTCAACTGAAACACGTGTCACAAACATTACCTTCTTTCTTTATAAGATCAGCCGCTGCTTCATCGCTCAGTGGCACTTGAACGTGAGCTGATTGGTATAGTGGATTCTTATGGCTAAAACTAGCTTCATTCTTAAGGTCACTTTCTGTTTTACATGCTATCAAGAACGTTTCACAGGGTAGGCTTGTAAACTCGTGATTATCTGGTAGTTTTGTATCACCTGACTCAACTCCATTCTCGTTCCCTGTATAGATTGGTGCATCCAAGGCATCATTATCTAAATTATTAAGTTCATAAGCATTCGATGCAACTGCAAAAGAGATGAAAGCAAGGTTATTTCAATTAAGCACAATGAAATTTGATGTGCTTGTTTAAGATTTAAGGACATGAAAAGAAGAAAATTCTCAAAAGTATTAATTTTCATATTTATTATCATTGATTTTTCCTTACCCCAATACATATTTATCAAAAGGATGCATGAACCATGATCATATAAAGAGATTTATGTGAAAATTTTCCTTACTCCATAACTTCAGTTATGTTTAAACGAAAGCACACGTTTCTGTCCAGGACATGCGAGAATGAAACGTGATATTCATTAATAAAGCAGTCAAAGGATATTTCTTTTTTAGCAGTGTATATCCACAACACTCCGACATCAATACTTCATTAAAATTTATCAGAGAAATCATGGAAATATTGTGAGAAACACGAAAATCTTGACAAGAAGTACTGGAAGTAGGTACTGTTCACCACTAACACGGAAGTGAACATGTTTTCTTCTGGTGTTATTGATTTGTTTGCTCAGATTGATGAAATATGAGCTCAATTTTTCTGGGCGAAAATTAAATCACGTAAAATATTTCGTGAAAACGAAAGAAAGATGGTGAATAAGAAACTGAACTTTCTTATAATAATTTGGCATTTTGAGAAAGTCACGTCTTTCCTTTGGTATGTATTAGGAGTATTGAACATAATTTTCTTTTAAGTACGTTAAGTAAGTTATTCAATTTATATTCTAGTAACCAGGAACAGTTAAATTGTAATTTGTTTGCAATTTTTCCTTTAGCAGTAAAATTTAATTTAAACTTAATCGGCTTATATCAAAAAACCATCAGTGAAGTTTGAGATTGTTGGAGAATTGAGGATAAGAGATTATCCCAGACGCTGAGGAGATCCGTGTCCATAGAAACGTTGATCAAGGATGTATAATGAATTCATGTATTGCCAACTGTGAATCAATTTAACAAATTCATGCATAAAATTCGTTTCATCATATGAGAAAGGGTGTATCATTCACAGAAGTAACCACTAATACTACTCAATGTCAATGAGAAGAAACACAGGATGTACCTACTGAATAACACAATGTACCCTCAATGATTCGTTGACAGTACTTATACAATTCTTACAACAAGGATACAACCAGTAAGAATATTTGAATGGAATATCCTGTAACAAATGATAGACACAATTTTATGTGACATGATTGCGTGTATCCTGGAAATTTATCGTTTGATTTACGTACAAGTACTACAGAAAGACGTTCGAATGTAAATGACACTATCTGTAAGTGCTTCTTATATGTCCTTTATTTATTATGTAAGAAAATATATATTTTGTTGCATAAAATTTATGAAGAATCAAACAATTCTGTTCTTGGCTATATTGTTCACTTTTATGGGCTGCTGTCTGTTACACAGAACCGAATTAGGACACGTCTGTGTCATTTATTATTCCATCACATCTGAAGCACATAATACCTTCAATGACTATTCATCAATAACACGTTTATATAGCAGCATTTGATGATATAGCTGAAGATACTGACAATATGGTAATTTCATACACACCTTTCCAAAGTTTTTGCAAAATTTTTCCGGCTACTGTTCTGGAATTTTCTCGGTACATTGTCAGGATTTTTGCAGGATTAGTTCTCTGCTATATATCACAACTTGTGAAGGACATACTGAGTTCAATATCATAACAGATACTTTTTATTATCTTATGAATATTGACGTTTTCTTGTTCTCGTGTTGTACATATTTTCAGAAATTTACGCTTTAAGACACGAGACTTTAGGAAAACTTTTTATGACTTTAAGATATTGAAGTGAGTGTTCCATCATTTTGTTTTTATTATGCTTCTTGTTTAGTTAAGTATTTTGTCCTTTATAATTAACGTCTACAAAATAATTCTTAATTTTCAGGGCACGTCATATTCAAGGTGATCATTTTTAATAAGTTTTCCTACATTAAATAAGGACGATGGTCAAAGTGTTCAGTTGTGGAAGATGGAAATATTTCAATCTCAAACTACCGAACTAGTAATACTTATGAGACGACAATAATATTTTAATATGCTTACATAGTTTTCAGACATTCAATCATGCTTAGAAGACATAAATAAATTACTGGAATTCACCTGTAAATTGAAATCTAGGCTTCCGTGAAACGACCGGAGTACTACCACTTTGTCCAGCCAAATCCAGAAAGTTAGGCCGATCAGGCTTGTCCTCATCATCAGGCATTTTGAAGAGTTCATTTTCTGATGTCTCAGGAGCCTGAACAATGTAGGAACATTGACTTGCCATCGATTGTTCTGAATCAGAACAAACAGACGTCGTTTGACTAGAAACCAAGTACTGCTGATTACTTGAGCCTGTTGAATGAAAAGGATTTGTTATTCATCAAGGGTAGGTGAATCCTGGAATTTTCTATATTAGAAAAGGGAATTACTTTTTGAATCCGTCGTCTCGACTTCACTTGTTGATGTATTCCCTGAATTACTTTGCTGTTTATTGCCACGTCTTAAGCGTCTTGGGGATGTGGTATTGGACTTAATTGATGACTCTGTTGAATCACCAGCAGGTATTTGTTTTTTATAAGCTAAATCACTAAGTAAGTTGATAGCTTCAGGTCTAAAAGGATATTTATTATGACTTTCTTAAGAACTTCAAGTATGAGAAGAGTAAATACCTTAAGTATGGTTTCTTTCCAGAACCACAAATCGTTTTGTTCTCAGAACTATTCGGGGACATTGCAGCTACAGGTGTTTGAGCTTCATCACGATAAAGACGTAGCTTAACCGTATCAGCAGCTTGTCGTAGAAATATCACAGCTTCTTCATGTGTCAATGGAGACAGAGGAACATCATTTACAGCAACAATTTTGTCTCCTGGCTTTATCCTTCCATCAGTTGTTGCTGGTTCTCTAACCAATGCTCGTACATAGTGCCCCAGCACAGATTCATCTTCCTTGCGAAGAGTAAATCCCAGGGATCCTTGTTGCTTTACCATAATTATTTCGAATTCCTTAAAGAAATCAAATTTTAAGTTTATACAAAATGGTGGCGATAACAAATTGCCACAGGGACTTACTCCATTAAAATTTGTCTGAAGTGGAGCTAAGGGTTGTAAGGGATATGTTTCGTCTGGCAAGGTTTGCGTTGCTTGTGTTGATTGCTGTTGCGTTCGTTGAGGCGGTTTCGGGGGCTCTGTAGGTGGAGATAACTTTCTATATTGTTCATCGGTGGGTCGACATACAAGCAGAACTACATCATTTGGCATAGTCCTAAGTACTTCTAAAGCTTCCTGTAAGAAAATCATGAGATATCTTATTCGCTTTAGACTTGAATATCGTCTAGACACTTACGTAATTTGTTAATCCTGTAAGTGAAACTCCATTAACTTCTAAGATTATATCACCAGGCTGCAATTTTCCAGTTGACCAGGCTGCTTGATGAGGGAACAAACGCTTAACACGAATCAATCCTGGAAATGCTGCATTTGAATCGATTCCACCTGATATTGATAGACCCAAACCACGTGGACCTTTCGTAATTGGAACGCAAAATGTACAGTCTGGAATGAGAAAAATTACAAAATTACATATAATTATATAAATTTCATGCGTAATTTCGTAATTGACACAAACGTATCAGGAAATGTATTAACTAAACAGGGTGAAAGAAAGTTTGACCGAAACGCGAATAAAAAATAAAATTTATCGAAAATTCAAGCTTTGAAATCAGCTTTTTATAGCTACTTTAATAGCATGTAAAATTATGTCACGGAATTTGACATATTCGGACTTCAAAAAAGGACGTTTCCTTCGAGGAAAGGTCAAGAATTCACCATGCTAACCAAAAAATGTCACTTAAGCATGACAAGATATCCTTCCGGAAAGGAGCAGTTCCATTAAATTCCATATACTTCTAATGTTGACGTTGTATTTCAAGAATCATATGCAGACAAAGGACAAGGATATGTCGTTCAGAAATTCCAGGAAGATTGTTAAATTTCGGCCACAACTTTTGAATTGTCTCGAGCGTATAAACTTTAGAGAGAAGAAGGAAAAGGAAATGCTATTCTTGTGAATTTGTTCAAAATTATTTAAATAGGATTATTGTTCGACTAGGAAATAAGGATTCCAAGGTTTCTTTTATAAAGTACCGATTTAGATTCATGTCGCATATGTTTGGTTAAACAAATAGTATACGTAGAATTTTTTTGAAACCCCATTCCATTTCAAGATATTATTTCAAGTAAAGGACTATTCTACTTCAAACATTCCGATGGAACATTTAAAATTTATTTGGAATTGACTAAACTCGGTTTCGATACAACATCCTGTTAAAAGTTGGTCCTGATATCCTTTGAGCACCTTTTCAATTCCTTGCCAGTACTCCATGTAGGTACTCACGACCATGACTATGTTCAATAGAAATTATTCCAGATATTTTACCAGAAACTGAAACTTTACTTTCCGCTTCCCGTAGGTCAAAGGGTACTGGAAATGTTCAACTATTTTCCTATGCTTTTCTCAAAACGACCTCATTTTAATAATTCATTGATTTGATTAAAACTTTTCTTCAGTTTAGAATTTGCGGAAAATATTTTATGTAGGAGATTGTTTCCATGCCACATTTACCTTCAGTTCACTTTCGAACATAGAATTAGGGCACAAATTTCTAACATTGTCCCTAATTTGAAAATGTACCTTTGTAGGTTACTTCGCTCAGTTAAAGTTGACAATATTTTTTTTTTGGTTTCAATATAAAATACAAAACTTTCCCTTCAAACTATTTTGTCGTCCATGGCATGTCCTTAATTGAATGTCAAGGTGTTTTTTTTCGTTCATAATGGACTAAACGAGCTCGTCTGAAAGCATTCATAAACACCAACTCTAATAAAAATAAATACAGTCTAAAACTTTAGTAATTGCAAAACTACAAACTGTCACGTGTTATAGAGCCGCACTCATTGTGTCTCCTATGAGTTGCAGTAAGGCTAATGACTGAATGTCATTTTTAAAATTTACTTTTAATCAAATTGCTGGTAATCGAAATACTACCCTTAAGGAAGAACGGGAAACTCGTGGTTCAAGTTTCATTAATATTCATAGTCTACAAAAAACTTCTGGCATAAAAACTAAATGACAAGCTTAAGAAGTTCGCACTAATCTTGACCTCATCTTAACCTCAATCAGCATGAAGGAGACACATAAAATTAATGCTAATGAAAGCACAAAACTTAATAACGAGACATCAGCATTGAAGATGAGCCTGTCGAAGACTGTATTTCACTAGTTAAATGTTATCAGACTAAATGTTTAAATTGTCTTAATTGGTCATAGCGGCGATCAAATTATCCCTAAAAAGTCTTATGGCCCGACGTAGAGGTCTTTATACAGTACTTAGAAAATTTTCGAGTATATCCAAACTTTGAGTATAAAATTAACAGAACTGGTTAAAAACTTTATAATAAAAGGTGCTTATATTACTTTATCCCATTCAAGAGTTCTCTTATAAAGTTTGTTGGAAAAATGTTTTGAACTTAGTTTAACTACTTAAATTGGTGTCGTGGTTTGAAAAGAAATGATTTTTTCTATAAAAATTGCATCACATGAAATTTCTAAACTTTCATGTTAGAAATCACAGTCCTGTTCATTCACACAAAACTTTCGAAACGAGTCCTTCTTAGAAATATTAGAATAATTTTAAAACTTTGTCGTATTGTCTTTTTTTCAAACATCAAAATATATGGTGTCAAAGTGATTTAAGCGTGATATGAATAGTATTATCGGAAGGGTTCTAAATCAAAGGAAGTATACAAGAAAACTGTATCAAAAACAGGATTCTCCATATCTTAAAAAAGGGATAATATCATATCCTTGTCAATCTTAAGAATTCCCGGGCAAGTCCTTTGGTAAAGCTTGAAGAGATTTGAAGGAAATCAACAAAAAAGGCAAAATTTTGTGAAAGAAAGGGTTGTTTGCGAAGTTTAAGGAAAAGGATATTTCAAGCATGGCTTAAAGCGATATACCAACCTTTCGTTATGAAATTGTATGTGAACGCTGCTGTATATTTTTCATAATCCCAGTCAACAGGATTCATCAAGTTTTGGTAGGGTGAAGGCAACATGTTTGGCATTGGTGGTGGAATTTCGTCCTCTGGTGAACGTTCAGAACCATATCCTTGATCACAGCTCGGATCAAAGTTGGAACGTGTTAATGGTAGTTTTAATTGTATATCGGGTTTTTCTAAAATCACAACAATAAGAAAGATAACATTTCATGTGATTCAAGGATATGTGGGTTAATGTATTGAGAAATGTCGATATCCATACCTTGGTTGATTTTGAATGTGCTACTTCCCGAGCTAGTAGATGCTGTCTCTTTCTCGCTAGCACTATTGTTATATGGTGAATATTGCTGTTGTTGCTGGAACTGTAGCTGTTGGTTTGGTGGATACGGCTGCCTACGAGGAGCTACTGTAACGTATTCAAGTTGATCTGGATAAAGAATTTTTTTAATTTAAATCTAAAAATATTTCATAATCCCTTTTAGAACTTACTTGATTGTATACCCTCGTTCTCAACAACATCATCTGAATCCAAATGATTTGGTAAACTGCCACAGAATTTATTACGATCCTTCTGTGTGACAGCACTTAGCTGACCCATCATTAGTTTTGTTGGACATATTTCTGATTGATGATTGCTATCAAATGTTTGTAAATTTCCAGTTCCACCTCCACCATCTGTAGAGGCCCCATTTGTTAAATTTTCTCGTCCCCCATCATTGCCAGATGTCATCGCATTCTGTTTGTTGATGTGTTTTCTTGCTGGTGTACGATTGGGACCATTTTGATGCTTTCCACTGTACAAATTTCCTAAAATAGAATAACCAATTATTAATTTGAAAATGTTCTTGGGAGAAATTTCAGAGCTTATTTGGGGCTGGAATTATTGTCTGAGTATCCCATTTTGTGGCTGGATACTAAAAGCCGGACGTTACCTTTTCGAAAATGTAGTTTCATGAGAAACTTGTCCGAGTCTGGGTGATTGAAAATAATGGTAAGACCAAACAAAATCTCAAACCCCAAATATTCATCATTTTCTTTCCTTAACATATTATTAATAACATGAGTAATATAACACAGGAGGCTTCTACATACATTTTTCGGTTTTTTCACTTGCTTCTATCAACGTGGGATGTTTTCAAAATAGTAGGTAACGAGTTTAAAACAAGAAGCAGTAATTGTTATGAAAAATAATATATAGACTAGGACAAAATAGATATAGTATTTCAAAATATAGAAAATTCGAATTTTAAACACACATCACGAGAAGGACTGAGCCCAGGAGTTGTGAGCATTAAGAAGGACGAATATAAGTTATAAGATCTTCTGTCATAAACAAGAGCATTTTATTATAAAACAAATAGTTTGAAGCCAAAAGGAATGTTTTCTAATTTCAAAGGACACACGATTAAATAATATAATATTATGATTGTAGAACTGTGTATGAAACATTAATAATTAACCCACATTTAGCACTACAAGACAATCAAATTGTTCACTAGAGAATACCACGTTTTCAAAATTAATTAAGCGGCCTTGATAAAACAAATGTACCTGGAGGGTATGATTTTGAATTGAATTTTTAATTTCAAGTTCACATAAACTAGCTCCTACTCTGTTTAGTTAAGTACACCAATAGAAAATTGTGTTTTTCGATCAAGTTACGAAAGTTTAGTCAACCGCTTGTTTGTAAGCAGCATTATCAAATACACAAACTCACATAAATTACTAATTAAGCAAAACACACAGAACATTTGCATGTTTTAAATTACCTAATATCATTCAATTCAGACACAACTGGATGTGTACACAACGATATCACATGATTAAGTTGCCAAGATGATTATTTTTTGTTTTTGGGTAAATTAAATTCGAAAACCTAATTCACAGGTTTACCTGTCACTTCTAATAGTTCCCGGGTTTCCTGTTTATTTAATAAAACTAATACATTATGCTAATGCTAGTGTATCTATTAACAGAATCGACTGGAAATCGTGAAAGTTTTACGGTTTTGTATTACATAAACAAACAAACATTTTCAATTTAATCGAAAATTGTAATCAATGCCGAGACTGTGGCTTATCATAGAGTAGTTCGGTATCCGCAACAACTCCCTTTGGTAACGTAAATTAAATTTATTTCGAAAATTTACGACCAAAACTTTCCGGTTTTTCATCTACTCTTCCTGCTTTAGATTTTAATGGTTTACAAATGCATTGATATCATTACCATACTCCTTCATGTAATTTTGTAATATAACCTCGCTGTACTCGAAGCTTTCAAAATCAATATTGTACGCTCAGGTGATCTTCAATAGATGAATGAAAACTCAAAATTTCATACCACAAAACTGCAATTTTCATTGTTAACCTGATGGCCGAAGTGGTTGCGCTTGTCATATCACATAACACATTCCATATAGAAAAACAACTCATTATCGAAATGCCACATACTTTCTGAAAATATGTTAACAGCGACATAAATGAACTGAATAATGTTCTCATCAAATTACATTCCACCGATTTTACAAATTGGAAACCTCCAAACATAAACGAGGTATTCAAACACCTTTTATTCCGTTCAGGTGATATTTATAGCACATAAACAACCACAAGTTGTCCATTAGATAATTTTAGTCAATGATTATTTCACTTTTCAACTGTGGAATTAGTTGCGCCTTGCTTGGAAAAACTGTTCGAGCAGACCGGACTACGGAATTACAACATGAAAACTACCAAAACTTGCACCCAATTACTGGCAAAGTGACAAGCAACAAGATACTTAATGTACCCGTGTATAAAAGCTTGTTATGGAATTTAAACTTAAAGTTATTTTGCTTTAAAAACTAACGTCTTCGTAGAATGGTTTTAAAGGCAAAGTCAGATGACGGTTATCACAACAGAATCCACCAAAACAGCGAAAATGTAGGTGGCATCTTTGAAAGAACATCATAAAGTTGAAGGGTATTCCAGCTAAAGCATTCATTACGTCGCAATTAGTATCTACCCCGGTAATTGTTAATTAAAAGCTTTTCAAGGATAATCCGAAGAAAAATTAATTTTTAAACTTATTATTCAAATATGCATGACAAAATAATTCAAGGATAATCGTTGGAAATTTCTTCGAGTGGAATTAACTCTTAAAATACGATATTAATTTATGAAAATTTAAACGATAAACAAAAACACCAACGTTGGTAAATGAGAAAGGGAATGTTAAGTGGAAAAGCTAGAAACAAAAACTTACCAGATGACTGTGTCCTTCGTCCTGATAATCCTTTGCCGGAATTGCGGGACACATTTGATCCCATATTATTAGTAACTAAATTATTATCGTCTTCTTCACTTGTTGTCTCTGTAGCTGTTGCCGAATCAATATCACCATTTGTTGTGGTTTCCGGAAGTGGTTTTTGAATATCATCGGAAGTAATTGGAGTATTTCCAATGTTACAACAATTGGTTTCGGTGTAGTTGTTTGAGATTATATTATTATTAATTTTATCCGAAATTTCCTGTGTGCTACGAGAATTTTTCTCAAGCTCATTGACATTGTGTTTTGGTTTGTTAGTTTTGGAGCTTTTGTTGTTGAAGGTAATGTCCGCGATTATCTCATGATCATCATTGTGGGTTTCGTTGCAAACTGAAGACTTACGTTTTGTAGTTATCACTGATGCCAAATCTGATTCAGAATCTGTTTCTGTCTCTGTCCTCAATGAGATATTTTCATCTGATAATGGTAGGATATTGGGTCTTTCTATGGCAATATTACTCTCCTCATCTGAATCCCCGTCTAGCTCTTCGTCGGAATTTGTTAAATTAAGGAACTCGTCTATGCTTTGCTCTAAGGCTTTTATGTCATATGGCACAGTGGGGAGTCTGTGATTGTTGTTAAAAGTCTTGGAATCCTGAAAGTTCTGTAGGTTTTTCTGGTACTCTTTGTCAGTGTTAGATTTCTGTTGTTGTTTTAACGATGCCAAATGCCGTACTAAATGAAGCAACACCTGGAACAATGAACAATTCAATCATTAACGTGATTTGCTTTAATTAAACTATATCAAAGTTCACGTGATAAATTTGTAATTAACGTCAGGTTTCTTTTACATTTTTATTAAAGATTTGTTTTTAGCATTAAAATAACTTAATTAGCTTTGAATTAATTATGATTCAAAATAATTGATGATGATTAAGCAATAAAATTTTCCAGATAAAATAAAATTAGATGAAGAAGGTTCTAGGTTCTTTAAGGAAACCTTTTTCAATTATTCATCTGGTTCAAAAACCAGTTTTCAAGTTGATTCAATAACCTAATATCCTTATCCTTGCTAAAGAACGATTATATTTGCATTTACTTTGTTAGGGATTGACATAAGGATTCCTTCTGGACAGAGTGACAGGCTTCTTCCTTTTGAAAGAATATTTCCATAAAGAAGGTGATTTTATTAAAAACATGACAATGAGAATTCAATACCTTTTTGAAAAAAATTATAGTGAATCGATGTAAAGTCATGTTTTAATTTAATGATTTTTTGATTTTGTAAATGCTCGTAAGAATTTTACCCAAGATCGAATTATTGAATATTACCTACTTACTAACAACTTCTCGGAAGTTTGACATTAACATGTGCCGTAGATTGTGTTTATGTGAATTATACCTTCGTAACGAGTTTGTACTAATAGCCTTGTTTCACAACGTCTACTTTTCGGAAAGGACTCTTTAAGGCAAACATCTTAAATATTTCAAAATATGGAAAATTCATAACTTCCGAATGTTACGACTTCCTCTGCAAGTTATATTGAAAGTTAAGCAACGAATGGCACCGGATCGTGTCACGGCAACGACAACGTGAACATTTCCGATGTTTTCCACAGAAAGCACGTTGAAAATTCGTCTTGATGCTGATGTTGAATTTGGAGTTGGAGTTCAAGTTGAATTCAATACTTATGCAAATATTTTGAAAGTAAATATTTGATAACATAATCAACAAACCTTTTTTGGATATTCCTGTGTAATTTATCAGTGATAAGAAACGCAAAATACTAAATGGGGTTGAAGATATTTTCAAGATGAAAATTTTATTGTATAATTACAATGACTCGTTTTGAATTAACATTACCTATCCACTTGAATGCATGTGAAATTGTAAAATGTTGTAATGAAGAAAATTCTGGAAGTATTTTGTGTAGGTGGAATGTCAATTGACAACGTAATCAAGTCTTTCGTAATTAATATGAACTGGATTATTTTTTGTATCAAATCAAAAATTCATGTAAAACACGAGGAACACGTGACACGAATGTAACTCGCCAATAAAAACAAATTATTCGCACGATTGATATCTTCAATGTCAATTTTGTATATAACACTCACTTATTAGAGTTTGTAACATATAATTATAAGAAACACAAAAATAATAACCAAATCCACCCGCACTGCTCAATCTTTTTCCCTTGACTGTGAATAACTCACGCGCCTAAACCTCACTACCTATTCTGTATGTTTAGCTGGCTGTCTCTCAAACAGAACTGCCTGTACTTGATCATTATAAACACGAAAACCGCTAATTGTTTGTCATTCTAATGGCATGCCGTTTACGATGCACGAAACTTTGAAAAATATAAAATCGACTTTGTACAGTCTGTGACGATGTCTATGACAATTGAATGATAAACTGAAAGAGACTGAACAAAAATGTTATATTCAAATTACCTCATCCGATGGTTCGTCGATAAAATCAGCTGAGGTACCAATAGCCTTTACAGCTGACAAATTCGATTTCAATGCAAGAATTTGGTCACCTGAAATAGAATATAAATAATAGAAATGAAATCTTTTCGTTATCACTTGCTAATACTACGTGTTAATTGCTGTTACAGAATTTAAGTACGAATGAATGTTAGTTTTTCGATTCTTAAAATTATATTTTAGGTATAACTTCATACCTTGGCTAACCTAGACTTGAAATTGAAAATAAAAATTTCAAATTGAAAATTCGCTCCGGGGAAAATGCATGTCAAGGCGATTTGCGTGATCGCTCAATTTACACAAAATCAGCGTTTTTGAAAAGTCAAAAGCAGATAAATATGCCGAGTATGGTTTATGATGTATCACAATCAGAAACCATCAATATGTATAACGACGCCACCAACACCATTGACTGCAGTCGCATAGACGACACCTGAAAATCCGCGATAATGAAATTTGCAGTTCAATGAGTTTTTGAGCCACTGCTCAAGGTAGCACATTATCGAATTCACTCCACATAAAGTCATATGTGACTCAGAGCTCTTGATCTCGAAGATAACACCAGGTTACAATTTTGAAACCATTTACGGCGTACTGAGGCCGCTCCTATTTATGGCAATTGTAAACATTTATCGAAACATTTTGGTACGATTTCCAATTAATTGCCTGTTTCGGAGTGACGAATTGTGGTGGAATTTTTTGGGATATTTCAATCAGTTTTGTGTGTCATGGATGGTAAACCAGAGTTGATTGAATGAATTCATTGAAACCATTTCCTGAATTTTTGTGACAAGCTCTGAAGGCAAACTGCCACTTTCCTCAAATTATTACGCATTTTGTTAACCAGTATCCAGAGTAAGTACATTTTCAGCATGAATCAGTTTCGAATCTACAGGAAAAATAGACACAAGCACCTGAAAACATTCTTTATAATGAAGTCATTTAGTTATGAATCTGCCGAGAGTGTCTAAAGTGCATAGCATATAGAAATTATTATATCAATATCATAAAAGACGTTATAGAATTCACCTCAATTTGAGCATTGGTCTACAAGGAGCAGGTTTTCTGGTATCAGCAAAAAGTGTATTTATTGTCAAGTCATCGTTGTATGATTTGGTTCTTGAGGATAACCACATGTTCTGTATTATGTAATTCAACAATCAACCTCATGAATTATGACTTAAGAGCTCCAATGGTGATTGCCTTTCAATTTTCCAAGACTCATTCACACTCGGACGGAAATGAATTTTCATACGAAAAACAACTCAAACTTCATAATTTCCGATGTCAATGACTTGACAATCACAGTGCATTGGATTTAAGAGTACAAAATGAATTAAAATTGAATTGAAATTGAAAAATTAATTTGACAAGCGTGACTAGTCAAACCCTCTTAGTCGTGATACTAACTTGAATAAGAAGAAAATTTTCTTTGAGGTTCAGTCGTCGCTTATGGAACCGTGGAAAACACGAGACTATGATTCTCACCTGTAGTTTTCTCTTGTGACGTGATGCATTTCGAACAAATAAAACACGAACTTGTTGAATGCACCTCAATGCTCGTGACTTGTTACACCGCGACAGTGAACAATTCGATGCAATTCAATGCAATTCAATGCGATTCAATGTAGTCTATCAAGTGTGAAAGAATTGAAAATAAATTGCAAATTAATATTAAACAATAACGAACAATAAACAATAAACAATTGAAATTGAAATTTGTTCAAGATGCATTTAATGCAGTTTTCCAATGCAATTCAGCAGGTGTGAAAAATTATACTGATGCATAAACATGCATCGTGTGGCGCTGAGTTCAGGCGAATGTCAAACAATTTTTCACAGAAAGTTAATTGAATTTTCTAAGTTCGGATAAACGTGTGTTGTTTTTAAGATATAAGTGGAAAATTTGGAAAATTATTTTCATTGAGTTTTTGATAAATGACCAAAAATTTGTGCTTGTGTCGACAAGTTTAAATTGTCAGGGAGCGTACGTGACATCTAACGAAGTATTACAAAATTTGTTACTGTTGCTTTTAAGTCACATTATGTCCTTTCTTAGAATCACAATGAACTACTAGAAGCCAAACTTGTTATCCCTGTTCTGCTCTCTTCTCGGAACTTGACAAATATTAAAGTACACATTTCGTTTACTTTGTCAACATTTCAATCGATATCCGATTTCCGGGATCTAGTCCTTTCGATAGAAACTGATGGAATCACATTGTAAACTATCGGTTCAATAAGGTTTGAGATGAAGTATTTGTGTTATCAACCCAAAATTTAATGGATTTTACCATGCTTACACTCACTAGATCATGGGATTACCGTTGATGAACAAAACGAATGGAAATCCGATATCCTTTCGGGAACATTGTCTGATGGGCGTTTTGAAGAGGTGAATCTCTTTGATTGACATTTTCAGATAATATTGTGTTGCAAATTGCGATTTGCTTATCTAACTGAGGTATTCAGATAATCTCAGGTAACGATTGGAAAAGCTGACTCGTGCAGCGTTAAGGTTTTAATACAAATATTTTCCTTGCAATTAAAAACTAGGAAATATATAGCCCTGAAATTGTTTGATTACAACGAAGATTTTCATTTTATTTTTCAAATTAAATAATATTTACAAAATCCTTTTGCCCTTCACTTGCAAAGTATAATTGATATCATGTCATTTCGAGACTCTCAAAGGACTGCCAAATTCTGAAATACAATGCCTTCAGGGCAGAAGAATATGTCTTTATCCAGACTGATAAGAAAATCTTCGAAGTTTCGATGAGCCATCACGAAAAGAAATATTGCCCTTCCACATTCTTGAATGTTTTGTGTGGGAAAAATGTATTTGTGTAGAAAATATAGGACATCCTAGTGCTATATCAATTTTTTCTGCGCCAAATATTGTGCAAAGTATAATAGAAATAGATCTATTTCTTTGTCAGGCAGGACACACAAATCCAGTGACCTCTTCCACATTCTCAATACCTCGCATCCAACGTGGTTATGCCTAGAACATATCTTGTCCACAAATCCACGTTTGTGTTGTTTCATCCGTTAGAAATGTCTGTTTTCTCAGTGTTTTCAACCATGTCCTTAAATTTCGCTGAACAAGTGTTTTGTCCTTGTTGGCAGCAATTTGGTTTTCCTAGTTCCCACGAGCGTGGTAAGCCTCGTATATTTATGAGCTAAAGGCGGATTTTATGTAGTGGGTGTATCACGGCAGTTCTCAACACAGATTGTTCAGAACTTCAAGGATTTTCAAAGAATTCGGAAAAATATTCCTTTTCCAAGAATTTCAGTTGTTCATTCCAACCGATTTTCATGCCAAACATTGATCAGTTTGTTTTGAAAAGGTCATATGCCAAATATACAACGTGTACAAATGTTATCAAATGTCATTGTTTCACTTAATTGTGGTTTCATTTTCTTGGTCTGTATCAAATTTACATCTGTGTCCAATCTTATTTAATTATATAAAACCTACGATTTTTCGAATATCACATTCCAACTGAAGCTTGAGGGACAAAATACCCAGCCAAGACAGGAGGGCGACTTAACAGCACATAATTTAGGAACTTGTTATGTTGGATCGAAAAGAAGCAACGTGGGAGGATAAATAGTTTTCTGATTTTGTTTGAGTTTATTATTTTGGCAAGTGTCCCAATTATTTACAAGATAATCGTGGATGATTTTGTGCTATAAGCACACTAACAAGAATAAATGCTTGGAACAAATCAAAATTTCTTCTATCTTTGACCGAAACAATCACCAAAATATGTCGTTTTCGTGCCAAGAAAAACAAATTCGGTCAAACTGGATCTATTTAAAATTGTTCAATTACATGTTTGTTGATTGAAATGTTGTCTTAATTAATTAATCACTGGAATATTCCAAATTACTTTCACTAAAACAACAATTCCTTGTTACAAGGATTAAAATTTTTGGCAATTTCACTATTGTCAAATAAACAAGTCATAAAAATGAACAGGGCGTTTTGATTTTGAGTCTTTTTGGATAACATCCAAAACAGATCAACTTTGACTTCATAAACGACATTATATCTGCTACACACCCTGATACTATAACTTCCTTTTTAACCATATGACTTTGAGTATTTGTTTATTTGTTCCCCTTGAAGTTACATCAACCAGCATGACTTACACAATCATCTCAGGAAAGTCGTAAGAATTTTTCCATTTTCCAGACGATATTCAAGCGAATATTCAAATTGGATAAATTTCCACAGAAATAAACAAATTCATCCTATTGTGCTTCAGTTGATTTTATTTATTTATTTATTTATTTAGGTTTTTTCCTACATTTCTACTATTTTCGGAGACTGGAAAAATGCCAAAAACTGCATGTAAATGTGAATCTGTTTTCGGGCGGATACGTTCCGGTATACATCTATAGAAAATTTTCATCGAATTTTTTCGTTGTGTAGATTGACCTGATTTCTGGAGCTAGTCACCAAATAGAGTTAAATATAAAACTAAAATAAGGAAAATCAATAACTACAACTTTTCCATCCCAGAAACATTTCTAATTCATAGTGTTGTTTCATAGTGGAATGACAGAAGGGCAAATATTTTCTCGCTATTGGAAAAACTCTGTCTGAATGTTTCCATCATTCAAATCACGTCATCAAAAATAGTTTGCAACTTTTCAATGTTTCATGTTTCAAATCAACCATGCTTTGAATGTGTATTGACAATTTTTGATTTTGTCAGATTTATTTATTGTTGTTTTAAAATCAAACGTTGGATAAATGTCTTTTCAATTTAACTCGAAAACGAACCAATTGTCTTGCGATATTTGAAGAGAAACTTAAAGTTGACAAATCGCTACAGTGCTCATGAGATTGTAAAATTGAAAATGAATTTCCATGAAAACTTATTTCTTATTCTTATTTCAATACGAATATCACATGTTATGGCTTCATCGAATCGTCCTTGTTGAAACCACACTGTGTTCAGGTCTTTGTCAATGTTGATTGCAAAATAGCATTTGCTGTATGAAGAAGAACCTCAGACAGTCTACACTTTTCAATCACTCCTAACATCACAACAACCCAAACGCTTATTTCAAAAGAAGTGGATAACCTTTTGCTGTCCTGTGGTTTCTCTGGTAATAACAAGAACCACATGCAAAGTACGTTCTATTTTGTGTAAAATCGAGGATAAGCACTTTGTACAGTCCAAGAAGCTTCACTCCATGTTCACGTTATGCTTCGTAGAACATTATAACATAAGCCACCAATGGGACCATGGTGATGCTACATGTCCGGAAGATTCTACATCAACTTTCCCTCTCGTTAGTGGATAGAATCTTGTGTAGCACAAGACTTTGAGGAAGTGACTACAAGATTATAATGACTGTAACGCATTTGTAAGCTCAAATAAAATGTGGTAGTTATGGAAACGATGATTTCCTCCATGACAAATTGAATGTCCTGCTTTTGTTTGCGGTTAAATAGACATTCTTCTCTTACTCAGCTCAAGCTGTTATCAAGTGGTATTCAAAGTAGTGTTCTTTATTATTTATCATTAACCGATGACCAACTGAGGATAATACCCCTTTAACTTAAGAGTGCTCGAAATTCGTTGTTGAGAAGCAGAAGGTGCTTGGTGCAACATTTCAACTGCTGTTTGATCATCAGGATAACGATACATAATGCGATACAGTACACATATGCAAGGAGAAAGTTTATTACTCGCATTATCCTGTTCCAAATGTCGAATGGTAAAAATTGACATCGTTCACATCAGACTTCCATTTAATATAACTTTTTTATATGTTGTCGAGATATATGTCATTATGAAGTTTATTACTGTTGATTTATGATATTTGACACTCAGCCCGCTCCGGGGATCCGAATGTCAGAGAACACTGCAAAAGGATACAGGATCTCCACGAACCCGTGGGGCTCATTTTTAAACCGAAATATAAGTCAAAATTGACTTCTGGCATGGGGATAAATGTGAATTTATATTTGCACTTTTCAACAAACAAACACATGAACATTGTAGCATTTGTATCCGCGAATGTTAAGGACATTTATTTTTATATATAAAATATGAAATATGCAAGAAAACTTTTACCAGTTGTCCCTAGTTCAAACAGCTCAAGGGGTTTGAGGGTAAAAAAATATTTCTCATTCGATTTGTCAATGTCATCTCATGAAGTTAATTTGGTTATATGGAGGTCCTTGCACACACATATTGAATAATATATTGTAAAACCCATATTCACATATCGATTGAATTTCCCAAGGAACTTCGGGGAATTTTCCTGAAAGAAAGGATATCCTAACGTGTGTGTATGTATTATGTGCTTTTGTTTGTGTCCGTCCATAATTGAAGATGATGAGTGAATGTGTTGTTTTGTGATAAAGTCCTTATGGAAAACATTTTATTATAAAAGTCAGTTGAATGTGATACATTTTTATCGTATTAAAGAAGTTTTTATCTCAACATCATCCTGCTAAGGAAGAAAAAGGACATTTCCTTGTCGATGTCACATGAAGGTGTATCATATTCGCATTTGGTTTCAACGATAAAGTTTGAAGTTTTAAAAATAAAAAGGATTCTTTTTCAATATAAAAAGGATGTTTATTAAAGAGAAAACTACATGAAATATACAAGATCCTCTTTAAGGAATTACCTGTGAATAGGTCGACCGACTTTCTTGGAAAAAGTTTCAATCGAAAAAGTTTGTCCTTTCCGACATGACAAGAGTCAGAGTCAAAGTTTCGTCCTTTTTCTTCTGTTTTTATATTATAAACAAATACACAAGACTCATTTATACTATTTGAAGTGCATTTTGTTCATGAAAGCTTTGAGATTAAATATTATTTATTTAAGCAAATAGAAAGTGTAGAAGGTGCCGATTTTCTGTCAACATTTGGAAAATTTAAAAGATTCATGTTATGCTATAGAAAGAGGAATTTTAAATCATATTCAAAGCTTATTCAAAAAATTTGTTCAAATTAGAAAATATGCTAACACTTGTGTATCTTCATATCAAACAAAATCACGATAACTAGTTGAAATTTGTATATAAATACCAAAACGAGTCAAAATTTATCCGTATCTGGAAGATTCCACCAAGTCCTTATAGAGTGAGGTTCTAGTAACATCCCTTCAAATTTTTTTACGTTCGTAATACGGTCTAATATCCTAATTAGGGTAATGACGTAAAATCACGTTTCACAAGTTGTGTCACCAACTGATTTTATATTCAAACACCCTTTATTTGGCCTAAATTCTTAAGTTTTCCCCCCGGAAAATGTAAAAAAATGTATGCGTAATCAGCTTAGCATGCAACACGCAAAGAATCTTTCAGGATCGTAAATAATTTTACAATTGAGTGCTTGTAATTTTTGATATCCTGTAAATTTATAGACTTTAAAGCTAAACAAGCTGTTAAAAAATTCAACAAAAAGCTGTGTATTTCGAATTCCTCTCATTTGTGGTTTCGGGTAACAACGAATTGAAAGGGAATGGACCCCTATCACATCCCAAAAAAGGTTGGAAATTATTTATGCTCCATGGTGTTTAGGTTCACAAGGACATGCTTTAAAACTTCTACTTTAAAATATTCCATACAAAAAGGCGATCTATTTGTTTACCATTTTGTCATGGATAGACGAAATGTTTGAATAAATTTCAGTTTTCATCCTGCACAATTTGAAATGTCAACTTAATTTCAGCCGGGGATTTAGCACATAAATGGTGGATATTCAAAACGGGAAAGCTTAAAAAATTGCTCAAAAATTACAAAAACAATAGACTCAGACAACATCTAACTCCAACACGACTATTTGTGGTTTAGTAAAAAACGTAAAACTTTTATAAATCGAAATAACGAAGACAGAAAGTATATGAACATCGTCCTGGGTACAAAATTAAAATTAAACCCAGGATTACCCGATGTTTACACACAAACACAGGGACAAGTTAAACTTAACCAATTTTGCGTTGTCAATTTAATTCCTATTTACGTCGTACTACGGGTAATTCCTGAGGAGATCAACTTATACTATTACAAGCTACAAATAAAACCAACTACGGGAGTCAAACCGTACACCCAGCTATTGCTATTCTGTGTTTAACTTCCGGCAAGGAGCAACGACGGAGTGATACTACAATCTATGGATGAGTCTTTATTCCAGGACAACCGATTTTCTACCCTGTTGAAGTTGGCTTTGTTCTTATTCTATATCCTTTTATCCAGCAACCCGACCCGTCTCGGATGTTCAACAAAAATTTAATGAATTTACGCTTATCACAGAAACTGTATGTTTTAGTGAAAACTTGCATTTTTATGGGTCGACTGGAATCGCTTGAATTTGGGGTTTTAATACAAGAACAAATTGGGCACGAACTTCTCGTAATTTCGACCAATTTTTTCGACCATTCCATGCAAAACAAATTGCATTAACAATTGAAACTAATTTCACCCTACATGGTCTTTTTTATTCAGGCTTCAGGTTAAAGTAATTTCCCAACATTCCAACGGTTTACGTGATTTACAAATTGCATTTCTGAGTATTTTCCAGTAATTTTATAATTGATGTTATTCAGAAACTAAAAACGAAAACTATGAATAAAACTAAACTTTCGCAAAATATCATGTTTTGAAAATTTAGTTTTTAGTACACGTCCACATGACACAGGTGACATGCTACTAAAACGGAATTTAAATTTAATTTTTTACTAACAAAATTCGATCGATATTAAAAACAATTTTCATGATCAATCAAACAATCTATTGAAATACATTCGAACTGGATAGATATTGAAAGAGAAAATAAAATTTATTGTGAAATTTTTGAAATACTTCAAGCTGGGTTGTCGGTTATAGTTATTAAATTTGCACAAGGCATATATCTCCAATGTGATTCCAATGCATGAGTGCATTCTTAAGATGTGAATTGCATTTTAACTTTATCTCAGTCAAGAATTGGAATTACCATATTTCACCATTTCATGTTTTGTGGTATAATCCAATTTCAAAAACGAAACTTTATCACGGTCAGCTTTGCATATGGGGAACCACATTCGTTCTGTTGAGTCTTGCCTTTTGCAAAGCTTATCACTTTGATGGGTACAAACCCGACAAGAGAGTTCGAAAAATTTTAACATCCTTCCTTGAAGTTTACAAGATGGCCACCGGAACATAGAATACAATAAATTTCAAAAGTCTGAAGGCACTGAAAGATAAATCTACTGTTTCTGTTCTGGGTGAAATGCTGTAAAGATTAAAGGTTTTGTTGTTGTATTAGGTTAAAACCCAAGGAATTCTTGCAGAAAGTTGCAGGTTCTGAAGGGAAACTTTCATAAAAACTTTCGGTCAGAACAGGGCGTCCCGGTGCATTGACTTGGCTTTTCCGGAAATGAATTTACCTTGGACAGCATAGAATTTATTACAACTAGACGTTGTTGTGAAGATGCAATTTTTGTGTACAAAGTTAATTTTATAAGCTTCAGTTAGGAAAGTTTAAGAAAATTTACTTCCTCTGTCATTGAACGAAAAACTAATGATGTCAGAAAAATTAATTTTCCCACACCAATTTAATTGTGTAAATTTTACTAACAATTTAGTTTAACGAAACCATTTCGTTGTATTGTTATACTCAAATTGTAACCATTAAATGCTTTCAGTTTTTCCGGTTGTCGGATCAGTTTACCGGAAATAAAAGTTGAAATTGTGACTGAATTCCAGATAACAATGTCTTGTGGAATGGAAATAAAATTCTGGAAATGAGATTGTTTGGAACCAAAAACACCTAATTCTGCGGCATATCCTTGTGATGTTATGCTACCTGAAATACATGTGCATTTGGACCATTAACCACCTTTTAAACAGAATCCTTCTGACAGGAAAGAGAGGTGTAAATATCATGTCGGCTTTTCCAGGATCTTAATGGCCGCCAAACAGATCGTGTCAGTGTTTGGTGTTATAGAACCATCAAATATGAATAGAACATTCCAGCAAATGTGGAACGTGTTTGGAAGTTATTGATGCCAAAGTGTTACACAGGATATAGGATATAAATGCGTTGTTAGTCGGAATGACTCTATGGTGAATATTTTATATACAAAAACATAAGCTAAATGAATGTCTGTATCCATGAGTGGCTGACGTAAAATTTTATGCTCAATATTTCTTATATGTAGGTACCTCTGATAAATGTTATGCCTATTTCAAATGGGACCATTTTGACTTATTTTCCATTACAGAGAAATACGACATGGGACTTGAGGTGGTTTACGGAGCACCAGGATAAATTACATTTCACAATTTTGTAACGTGTTGTATGAAAGAGTTGTTAAAACACTGAAGGGGAGTATACATCACTGATGGCATTCACAAGATTCAGGGAATAGGATTTGTCACCTAATTCTACAGATAACTTTTCAACCAATGGAAAGAAGAAATAATAGCAGGTATAAAACTGTACCAGGTTATCCTTGAAATTCACACATTACCTAAACATTTGGAAATTGAAAATTGTCCTGAGAAGTTTTCACTTGTCTACGGAGGACATTTGAAACTCATGCAAATGAAATTGGGCTGATTTGAATTATGTCGTCCGTTGATCTAAATAACAATGCGAAAAGTATTACAAATTGTATCTCAACTTGTTGTGAAAAAAGCAAATTAATTAGCTTTTTAATAAGTTCAAAATCGTAAATAAAATTGCTTTCATTTGAACTTATTTTCCTTGGATATAAATAGAACTTGTTAACAAAATAACAAAATTATAAAAATATTTTGTAAATTCTCAACACTTGTTGCCTTCAATTGTCTTAATCTGCTCCACGGCGCAAAAATTAAGCAGAATTTGACACCAAAATACACAGAATTTTTTGCAAGATTCGTTAAATTTCTCATTAACACCCACACAAAATCGCGGCTTAAAAAATATTTATAAACAAATGGCGTATTTAATATTTATTTTTGCGACCTGGCATTGAAGAGATACTTTTTGAAACAGCTTTACCCAGAACCGACACCAACATATATGCCAAGGACCAGTTTTTACGCAGTTTGGGATTAAAATTAAAAATTCTGACAAATTTAGAATTCGGGCAGTTCTTGAAATCCAGCAAGATTTCACTTTTTATAGGAAAAAAGTGAAAATCCATTTACAAATAACCAATCATTCACGTGAAATTGAATTTTATAATACAGCGAACAAAATACATTTATCCCTTAAAATCCGTTTTAAACAAGCTAAGCTGATGGCTTGGTTGATGTCAATAAATATTAATAACCCAATTATAGTCGAAGTACGCACGGAGAGAACATGGTTGAAGCAATATACATGCTAAAAATCGAAACATTTTAAGGATACCTGATCCTGGAGACCGTAATTTGTTGAAGTATTCGCAAGGAGTTCCATTTTATGCCTTATGAAAATATTTGCTTTACTTAATTAATCTTTAGAATCAGCTATGCAAGCCTACAATATAATACATAAAAGCCAGTCTATGTATATTTGGCGACAAAATCTTAGCAGGATCAGTCCGCTTTATATGTATAAGAAGAAGTTTAATTTTCTACAACAAATTTAAGTATTGAAAGACATTTTCTTCGCGTCAATAATTTTTCGAAACACAAACTTCAACAGAAATCTGTTATCCTTTCAGACGTTTGCTCACTTTACCCATTACATAGTGTTAGCAAGAAAACCACAGGATGTGATTTACTTCCTTCAAGGATATAAATGCAACAACACATATTTCGCTATTTATGCATGTTGAATTGGTTGCATTTTAAATTATCCTGAAGGATATAATCATTATCCTGGTTGAATACGTTCTTCAAGGAGCGTTTTTGTAAACGTTAACCATGAGAGGCTGGCATGTCAAGTGATGGAGAGCGTTGTAAAGTTGAAAATGAGCGGAAGGAAGGAAGACAAGCTAAATAAATAAACACTAGACGAACATGACATGAAATGAATGGGTGAGAAGAAAACTAAAAAAAAAAAAATATTAAAAGTTTTTATAGTAATAGTAGCAAATGGGAAAAATGATAAAAGTTAAAAAGGAAGTGGTGGTTGAAAGCTTGGCAGCGGAACAGGAAAGCCAAATAAACAAAATCTTGCTCGATTGCGAGAGTTTTCACCCTTGGGGTAGAAGCTGGGTAGTGTTTTTTTTTTTTAAATAGTAAAGGATCATTTGTGAACAAGTTCGTGTTTTGCTGGATTTTAGCCAAGAATAAGCTGGAAATTTTTCAAGGGTGGCACTACTACGGGAGCATGCCTTGAGGGTGAGAAAGATGTGGACTGCACATAGTGTTTCCGTAACATTTTGTGCTGAAAGATAAAATATGATAAAAAAGTGCAGTGGCTAGATTATCCAACTATAAAAACACGTACCAAAACCTACAGTCAAGTTTAACCCGTTTTCTCCTTGAAGGATACAGAGTGAAATCCTTTGGAGGCCCTTTTTATCATAAAAAGAAAAAACACAAGCATTTTTATGTGGACAGCTTTTATGCCATATTCCACACTTAACTTTGCCCTGACGTTTTACACTTTTCATCAAGGAATTTGTAACATCTTCCATTGCACTAACAGCGAATTGAAAATATAAATTTAATTTTTTAACTTTTATCTGTCCAATGCACAAAACTAGACCAAAATTCAAATCCAGGATAAGAGGAATTCTGGGTAAGGGGAAAGTTTAATTTTCAGGAAATTATTTATCAAAATTTTAATATTCTCAGTTTTACAAAGTTTTCCATTCCGTTTTTAATTACCAACTGCGCCATGAACTGTAAAGGTTATTGTCTGTGGACCATTTGGCTAAAGTAACTTTTAAATGCAAATGTACCCAGAATAGAAGAGCTATTTCTATAACACTTGAGGGTTATGCAACCGCAGACTTTTTACGTTTAACCGATTTAGACATGCATGAAGTCTTCAACAAACCTCCTAAATTACTCATAAGGATAGGGATATCGATGTGGAAATTTTGCTGTATATTTGAAGACATTTGTTAAGACACATGTATGATCGCAATATAATCCGCAGTATCATTCAACCTGTTCTCGGTTATTTGGGAAGATTTATTATCTATTTACCTATTTCACATGTATGGCTGATTTAGGAGTTGCTGATGAAATATACGCAAATTTAACATGTTGTTATAACATGCCTATACATGTCGAACGTTTATACGAGTATACGCTACAACGCAAATGCTGTATGAAGGGCATGATTTGCAAAGCAAATTCACATTTTTTCCGCTTTTATTTATGCAGTTTGAACAAATTTAGCAGGTGTATAACAACCTGATTTCAAATCGAACCTAAAGTAAAGCAGAAAAACACTCATATCTCGATTACACAATCATCAAAATGGCATAACTAAAGTCAAGTTTTAATTAAAACGTGATAACGATGAACAAAAAATTCGAAAATCAAATCGATTTCCCTGATAAGCCAGTTCGAATTCACATTCAAATATGAGATTTACAGAACTGGCTGGAAATCAGTTCTGCAAATTGCAGGTGAAATCTGTAAAATGGTGTTTACCAAATGATAAAAAGGGAAACTAAATTTGCAATACAAATGCTTCGAGTTTTTGCATGTTTTCATTAACCTGGATTGCATAAACAGGTAAAGTTAATCGGTTATCGGTAAAAGGTTAATTTATGAACGATTTGCAATCGAATAGCAAGTTGTATGTTCTGTTAGGATATTGTCTAAGTGGGCGAATAGACAAGGTATTACGTACAAGTCGCTTTTTAACGCCTTTTTAATTAATCCGCTCGATGAGTTTAGAAAGCTTGAAAATTCACTTTAAGAAATGAAAAGTGACCAGTCTCGGAATGAGTTTTGCTAGTGGGAAACCCAGAAACCATGAAATCAAATAAGCTCCATCCGGGAGTTTAATGAAAATGAGATTAAAGACGTTTCTTTATAAGTGCGGGGGATCCCCTTTACTTTGATCACAACTGGTGATTGTGACGCGCTGATTATTTCAAGCCCAAACAACTTGATATGGTTCGTTGGTTTGAATACCCACACAAAGGCACTGTAACAAGCTGGATATCACATGGAACTGGGTGTCAATTAACAAGAGCACCTGAAATTTGTTATCTCTGGAATCAACCTCAATGTGTGTCAGAGGTCATAAAACATGGTTCGGCTTGTGTTCTTGTCAGTGTAACACTCAACCCACAATTGGGACAGACTAATTCCGAATGGTTAAACAACGGAAGTCAGTGGATATGCGGGTTGTCTGACAGTGTCACAACGAACCAGATCCAATTAGTTGATGGACTTGATTTCGTTCGAAATCATCATATGTCCAGACATTTCCATGATAACCTTTGGCTAACTAAACTGGCTCTTTTGAACTCGTGTCCAGGTTGTTTTGCATGTTTACCATGTTTATGTCATACTGGAGAGTGGAAGCTGAACGCACCTAAATCTATAGATTCAATTGAATAAATCGAATATTTAAATTAAGTTGTGACCACAAAACATTTTGTTATTTCAACTTGCATTGCAGGACGGCTTTCGTTAGCTTTTCCGGGTGGAAAGCAGCTTTTCTTCTCATATCCGATGGGTTCAGCTGGCTGCGTGTTTGCGGTAGACCGGCATGACTCCGGATTGAGTTATAGCCTCAAACGGAATACGTAGATGAGATACTGGTTCGGTTAGAGTGAGTTTGTGCATCCTCTCAGGGGTATTTCGTCCATTGTAGCGTATGTTCATGAATGTATCCCGGAAGTCACTGAATTTGAAAGCGCTTAAAGTGGAAAAGTTTACAACTTAATTCTGTTAAAGTTCTTGATCCGAGTAATAGCTGCTGGTAATGACAATAAACCCTTCAAACCCTTTCAAGTTGATATGGCGATATATGTACAATGGTTCGATTGTGGTCGAAAGCTTGAGGCAGGTGAAACTAACTTCGGTATAGATACGTTGGATGGACATCCTGTAGGGATATGGATTACATCACCCATACTAATTGATTTACTCAGATTTGAATTTATTTAGTTTGCTCCATTGTTTATGGCGTTGTATAACGATTTCGACCGGCAATAGTTCTAGGAAAATAAAGTTGGAAGAACTTTTTGAATTAATCCCTAAGTATTTATCTTTGCTTACTTCGGTCGGATTAAAAACTTGAAAGTTTTGTGGTAAATTTTTTTAGAAGCAAATTTAATTCGTTTTTGGGTTGATCTCTTTACTGAGGTCACGGTGGTTATAGTTTATAGCTCTTGGAATGAGTTACCATTCTCATGTCCCAAAGGAGATCAAAGGATACTTTCTGTCGATTTACATAAAGTAAATTCAGTTACTGTTTCCTATGTGCAAAGCAACAAGCTTGAAACATGTTTACTTAGAATTGATAGTACTCATAACTCTTGACGTATTATGTGATTCATTCCCGTTTTGATAATGCCGAAGAATGTATTTGATAAAATTCCAGTTATTTTATGTTGCCCCTTCAAGGGCAGACGCTTTCGTGAAACATGATATCACTCTGTGAATCATCAACCGATATGAGCCTAATGAACCTGAGTCATTACGATCTGTCAAGTTAATCTCTGAGGTTGGGAGCGACACACATATGTACATGATTATTTAGTAAGAAGAAATCCTCATCACCTGATTTACAATAATATATTGTTCATCATGGGAGAAAAATACAACATTTCCATCCAGTGTATATTGCAAGCACTCACTGGAGGTGTTGTAGTTGTTCTCCCGAGGTGAGCATATTTGTTTTTCACACACTCTCCCGTCAAAAATTCCGGTTTGCGCTGCGTTATCGAGGAGTGCAGTAGAATTGGATGGAAATGTTATCTATTTTCTTTCGCGAGTGAATGTACTCTTTACACACTAACCGGTTGAAAATACTTAATTTGCTCGAGGAAACAGTCCACCACTTAGCACCTCGATTTTGATCGCGGTGTGAGAAAAATTAATTATTCTGTGGTTTTACCAGTCCTTGAAGAACACAGAGTGATTTTAAAATTTGATACTGCTATTCATTCCTTTTCCCTAGTTAAAACACAAATTTCACATAATTTGTAATGGTTTGTTGATGCCAAATAATTTTCAGTTGTCGGATATCATTTAGGAACGATATAAAGTGGTATTTCCACAGTCCTAGTTCCATATTTTGTGGTAATTTGTCAGTTCATTTTGGCTGCCTCATCAAACATAAATTTATTTTAATTAGACGAATAAAACCAGGAAGCTATCAAAGCCACAAATATCTGGTTTGTATCATTACCTACTATAATTCTGATTGCATTGAATCAAAGCTCAAAGTTGAGTTTAATTAGGTAATTTCAAGCATTGAATGGAAAGTTTCTATCAAAAACAAAAACAAATATGTTAAATCCAACAAAACGCTGGCAAAATTTACCAGAATCGTACAAAATTAGATCAAATACTAAAAGCTTTTTGACATACGAAAAAAGTCTTTCTAATTTTAGAAAATTTAACACGAAAATATGAAAAACACATCAAAAATACACGAACAACTTCAGCATCTGTTCATTGTTTACTAACAATTTTCCAGACAAAGTTGTTCCGCATTTCCCAATTGATTTAATACTAATTTTCCTGTTTTTGTTATTGATTTAAAAAGTTCCTCAAGGAATGATTTTCTAGCGAAATTACGAGTATTTAATTTGTTTTTAATTGGAGAGAATCGTAAGTTGTGGATAATATATAAGACACGATTACTGCGTTACCAAATTGAAATTTATCAATAAAAGGCTTTCGAGGATTTTCTTCAACCGAAACGTAATCCCTTAGACACCAGTTTATGAGACAAGCTCCTTCTTGAAAACGTCATCCTTGAAATGCCCCAACAAGGATTTATGCCTACAACAATTTAATAATTTATAAGATGACAGAAGGAATCTTTTCTTATCCTTATCCAGAAAATACCCTCCTGTTGACGTCCGTCATAATGCAGAGATATTAATCTTCATGGGCTACAAAAAAAATTTATATACATAATATAATTTTTGACTGACTGCGGAAGACTTTCTTGATAATTTCCACTTCTTAGAAATTTTTTCTTTAGATTCTTTTCATCCGTTTATGAGTGTGTCCCAAATTTTTCCAAGGATTCAACTTGATTGATCCCTTGGTCCGTACATCTTGTTTTCTTATCCAAATCCGCAGCAGTCCTTTCGCTTATTATTATATTTGAATCGTATGCTTTATTCTATTATATCCTCCACGATTTATAAATGTGGAAGTGCCATGTTTTGTTTGGCTGTGAAACCACTAAAAAATTCATCATCATTTGTTAGTCTTTTCGTCCTTTGTTGCTTGATTCTTATTAATAGACATTTCACAGGGTGTTTCTTCAAATTACATAAGTTTTCGTAACTATAATAGGTACATCTATGACTGCATAAAGCTTGAGTTTAAGATTCTTATTTAGATATCTTTATAATGATAGTGTTTACTAGTGAACTATAGCATCAATATTGTTCCAAAAGCGCATTTATGAATTTTTACATAATTTAACGAAAATTGTTGTGCTTTCAAGCTTGAAATATTGTGCCGTAACAATTTTGTTTTTAAATAGAATTTGCCAATTCCATGGCATATAACATCTACGTAGCTACAGTAATCACTGGACCTTGCAAAATATTTCGTAATTTACAAGTAATTCGATAGTTTACAGTGCAACCTAACTGAAAGTGTTGTGGTAATTGTGTCGACAAGTAACCAAGTAAAACTAGTGTTATATACGACTTTTAACACAATGACAATGTAGCTAAAGCTTGTGCTATTGCAACATAGGTATCTTGTTATTAATATTCTAGTACACATTGGCTGCACAATAACTCCATGCTCTAGTTTTAATTGGCACTATAATTTAATACTGTTCGATTTTTGCATACGAATTAGCCATATTTTACAGTCATTGCACGTTGCTAAATCGACTCTTTACCAGATTTGCCATTCTACCAATCTACGGGACTGTTTTGTATTAGAAAGGACACTAAAGTCGTGACACCGAAATCGTGACACACAGGAAAAGAGTCTTTGTGCAGTTGCAGTTCCAACAATTGTTCTGTGGCATTGCGTTGGCAGTGTTTGTTGAAATTGCAATCACTCAAAAGTTATGTTTCATACAAAACTTAATGTCATGGCAGTGCTGTTAACATTATCGTTTATTTCAGACAGTTAAACATTCTTAAATGGAATTTATTTTGTCCAAAATTGGTACAGTGGCATTAAAGAAACCATTTTTCTTGTTTAGGATATACGAGTAGATACAGTAGACGAGCTCATGAGCTACAGAGTTCTAATATAAGAGAACTTTGACATTAACTGCATATGCTACCCCATAAGGAATTGTTGCAATGTAAGACTGTATGAAGTCGACACAAAATGGAGTAAGTGAAATTTATTGTTGAGTTTTGTGAGCTACCAGGTGGAGTTAAGGAAGGATTTCAGGTTATAATATAAGGGATAAAAGGAGTTCATTTTCATCATAGTACCTTTTATTGAATGAATCTTCTAAATCTTCCATAACACCTATGCTGGATTTAGCCAAAAACATTTGGATAACGACATTATCCACTGATCGCAGTAGAAGCTTACGAAATGTATTTTCTACGTTTTCTCATGGAATTTTCACTAGAAACTATGAAAAGAGAAAATTCCATTTGATTGCACATCACCATCATCTCAGACTGGGTCTATATTTGTCTTGGTCAAAGAATAGGGGGAACCCGGACGTGCTGGCGGTTGCATTCCACGGTCTGTTGCATATTAATCTCCTACACTGCAACTAAAATCTTTGATTTCATATGAAATTTCTAACGAGGTCGTTGTTTGAATGGTTAGATAGCGAATGATTGTCCGGTAAGGTGCTGCAGATCTACATGGAATTTCTCTACTTAACTGGTCCAATGTTTCATCACATCTTCAGTGGATATTTTCATGACAATTTGCCTCTCGATTGTTTGCGTGGGACAATATGGGAATTCGTTAAATTTAGATTTTTCTATGGAAAATGAAAAATTTCGGTTTTACAGAATGTAATTTTCCAATATTCTTCTTCGCAAAACCTACAGGCAACATTATATGAAGGTAGGTTAAGTCGTTTTACGGTGAAAACTCAGCAGCATTCCATGCATTCCTATGTAAATTTTGGGAAAAACCAGCTTATGTGGTCCGGAAGCTTTCCGGAACAATCTGCTTTTAGTTTTGCACCAAATTTTCTCAACACGTTTTTAGAGCGAAAATCTTTTAACAACTTCTTCTTCATGTCCTTAATGATATCATCATCGAAGCATTTGTTTTCAAGAAGACAATAAGGTTTAATTGCATTTCCATGGTAACAAGTAAAAGTGACACCTCTTCAAATGCGACCTTTCCATTTTAAAGGTAACAAATTTTGTAGTGATTTCGAATGAAAGCTAAAATGAAAATCTTCCGTTAAATCGTGAACTCAATTCATCGATATTGTTAAACTTCTTTAGTTATTACAAATAACAACGAATTACCGTTGATACGAAAAACAAAGACAAGATGATGGAAATTTTTTCTCATTTTGTTATTTTCAAATTACTTCCGGAAAAATGGTTTTGAATGTTTCTATTTCCTGTGAAAGAAGTATTTGATTTCATTTCTTCATGTCTTCAGTATTGTTGAAGCATTATTTTTCTCATTAAATCTGTCTTCAAGTGAAATCTCTTACCGCACCAAGTTTTTGTATAAAACACTTCTTGAGAAAAATATGTAAATTTTGTGGTATTTTTAGAATTCATTCATTAAAACGTTCATGAATAATTGAGCCCAGCATGAACCAGCACGAAGAATGAAGCTATAAGAGGTGACGTTGATACCATCAAGTCTAGACAACTTTGTTAAAATTTTATATGACAATTATCGATCCATCATGTTGTGTCTTATTTATCTGTTGTCTTGAAGACCTTCCATTAGAATGGTAAGGTATAGGTAAGAAAACACACAGTTCTGTGGAAATTAGAGCTCGAAGAAAATCATTTTTAATGTGGTTATCCATTTCTTATAGCGGGAAAGTCACGGTAAAGATAGTTTCTTGATGACGATTTTTGTTCACTGTTACGTTACATTGGTATTTGGAATAACATGAATTTGAAGAATTCTGGGAATTTGCTTGGGAATGTATCTGTGTCTATTCTGTTACCAGTGTCTTAAAAACCCATCAATCTTTCTTGTATTAGTGGATTGAGTAATTGTAATAAGTTTCGTGATATACCTTCAAGGTTCCGAAATTTTTGTCTTTTTTAAGACAACATGCGGAATTGATTAGTTCCGCATATTTCAATCGTGCTCTCTTAAAATGCACTCGAACCTGAACTAATCCAGTCACATCTCACTTGATTTTGAAAAACCAAATAAATAAAAGTGAACAAACAAAATCATGTGGAATTTTAACGCATCACCAAAACAACATAGAACTGAAAGAAAACATTCAAGACGTCAACGAGTTTGTAAGATTCTTCACAGTTCCTTAGCTATTTCAATCAAGTTCCGAAGATCCGTTCGTAAGGGTCCAGGATCTGAACAACAGATCTGTCTCGGTATGTTTTCAAAAGAAATCTTATTTAGAAGGTCTAAAAATAAGATGCATGCAAGATTTCAAAAGCTAAAAATAGCATTTAACATAGCCTGCAGTTTATTCCGTTCGTTCAAAGACGTTTCTATTGAAAACAGAAGAATAAAATCAAGAAAATTCCATTAAAAAAGGGAAAATAAAAATCCCTCTTCGAAAATGAATTTGTAATGGAGCGTGAAATGGTTCTTCATTGAAGCTATAAAGAGTAGAAACTCTAAGCCTGGAACAAGGGCCACTACCCTGCCACAAGAGAAACTTCGGTTAAAATTCAGTTCACTTTACTTGAAGTGAAATTAAACAAGAATTTCTAGTGGAAGTGCAAGAGAATGCAACGAACTGCACATTTTGCACAACAGTTCTCGTGCAGATTTTCTGTAGATTTTTTAAAATAGTCAAACAAGTTTTCACTTAACTCGTTCTATGACAAGACGTGACTCTGTAGTCTGTAGTAGAGTAGCACCCGCACTCGACTCTAGTAAATGGAATCTGGGAGACTTACGTGACCAGAGTCCAACAGTACCAAGAGAGAAAGGAAGATTTTGGTTGCAGAATGTTGTTCAAAATTATGATTGGAATTTCAGGTCAGAAATGCATTCCTCAGATTCCTGTTGAGTTCAAGTCATGTAGTAGAATGGTTTTAATTTGCTACTTTCCAACTGCACTCTGCGAGAGGTATGTAACTTGTTGATGAACTTACCCATAGTGTCCGGTAACGCTAGCTATGGCTGCTGCAGCTTCTTTGAGTTTAGTACAAGTTTTTACAGCGACGATGGCAAACAACAAACAAATCAACAGACACTTGATATATGACTTTCACCTGATAAGCCGGAAATTCAATAATTGCACTCGAAGGTGAAACTCAAATTAACACACACAAAAAAGAGGGTGAGTTCACCCTTGCCCCGGTTTCGTTGCACACCGAAGAACACCCACTACACAGTTTTAACTGTTGTTCGTAAATGACTCGACTCGGAAGTTTCGTAATTAAACTCGACAGGTGAAAAAATTTTCAATTAAACAAGAAACGCGTACTACAAAATCCAATTCGATGACTCAAAACCAAAATAACGCAATGCACTGATAAGATTAAAGTCACTAGCTTCCCACCCTTTAGGATGTCCAACAAACTTCACTTTGATAAATTCAATCGGACAGTTCAGGTGAGATACTGTCGTTATCAGTGAACACTTCACAATTTCTCTATCAAACTAGAGACTCCATCGAAAAGTCCGGAAATGTAATTTTTTGAAGAAAATAGAAACATATTTTCATCGCGCTACTCTTGATTACTCGAAATCCGTCGACAGACTGAAAACTGAACTCAAACGTGCTACAACACGAGCGGTTTACGCGTCGCATTCAAGTCTAGTTGGAAAGGCAAAGGGGAGCCACGCTTGATGGAGCAAGAGGTGATTCGTTCAATGAAAGATTCTCGTTCGTTTCTTAATTGAATCGCGCAGTCACACGTCCACTCACGATGGAAACTTATTTCACAGCGAACTGCTCCACTTGGGGCCAAATCTCGCCGGTGTGTGGGACTTACAATGGAATGTGCCGTAGTGTTTGCAGAATCTTAGTTTTCGCTCGGACTTGTTTACTGAATTCTTTGGCCAATTCCGTTCCAAGATTTTTCTCCACTTATTTTTGTTTTGACTCCACAATTCTGCTCCAATGTTTACTACAATAATGATGGGGGTTCATGAGTGCATTGCATCGATCTTGCCAAAATTAAATCACATTCCACAGTTTTTGCGGTATTCCGTTTACCAGCAGAGCTCGTCAACCTGCTGAACTTGGTTCCGCTAGATGAGTGTCTCAAACCCATTCAAGCATATAATGGCCTTTACTTTTTATACTCAAATCAGATTTTTATGTAATTTCAGACCTCAACGTTGTCGTAAATCTCAATTTTGCGTGACTTGCCGTTATGAAGACGCACTGGTTTTTCGCGTCAATTCATCACGATTAAATTGAAACGATAAATTTCGATTTGTTATTCACAATACGCTGTCAAATGTACATGGAACGAGGGTTTTTGTAAATATATTTTGGGTTATTTTTGGAATTTGTAAATATCAAAACGTTTTTGAGTAAGAAATTCTTTGAGCACGCACTTTTTTATTTTATGTTTTTGGAATTCTGTCAAATGGACGTTGATCTCTTGACCTCTATCTACGGGAAGTGTTCAAGAAATAATTGCACGATTCTTTGTGATGAACCATTTTCCTCACATTCTACAGGTTGGTTTAATGAAATTGATGATTACAATCTAATATGCCACGAACATCTCCAACGTCTCCAATAGCTCCTACTTTACATTGATAAGTCAAAACTTTGACATTTATGCAAAACAAATTTGAAACTTGAAGGATTTCAATAGGTAATGGAAGTTTAGTGAAGTCTGCAGAAATTCATGAAATTATAATTAGCAAGGTCATCATTCAAATATTAAATGTGAAGTTGACAAACTTGTCTATGCCCTTAGGCAGGCGTCATACCACAAAAGCAACCACCTAATCTGCCAACAAGAACCCTAATTCGACATTCTCATGAATACGATTTTTCGCTAACAGGACGAAATGTTTGGTTGGAATTCTCCAAGGACCACGAAATTCAAAGACACTCAACTTAAAAAGTAATTTCAATTTGCTTTGAGACTGAAACGAATTTCTTTGTAAATTTTCGTTCAAGAATTCTTGAAACGTTCAAGATTTCATTCTCATTTTGTCAATGCAAAATCAAAGTTCTTCTATCAAGAAATTCCGAAAGTGCAAAATGGTCTAGCGAAGGATGTCACGCACGATTGCTCTTTACTTTTTAATGTCGTTTCGATTTCGAAATGAAAAGCGTGCATGGAAAATTTAACGTTTGAAAAACGATTTTCACAAAGTCCTCGTATTGATTTTCATTTAAATACTCGTCTCACATTTCCACAATGTTCTGATAGAAGGACTTTGTGAAACCGAAGAAGGGAATTTACGAGTTATCCGGCATTTGTCACATTAAAGCTTCAAATAGGCACAAATTTTAGGATTTCCAACGATTTTTCTGTAAGATTTCTCAACAATTTAAAAAGTTTCCCAATTGTGTACTTTCACAAGTGTCCTTTGGATAATGTTTTCTCATGAAATTGCATGAAGTAGAAAAGATCTTCAAGGATTCAACAATTAAATTAACATCCTTACGAGAAAGTACAAGAATAAGAAAATATCCTTGAAACGGGCTAGGATCCTAATTGTACGAGTTAATGCTAGGCAAACAGGGTAATTAACTGTAATTAGCGAATAATACAGGGCTCTCAAAGATTTTGTGTTCTCAGGACCATATTTGCACTTTCACATTACATTAGAGTGACACAAGATGCTGGTTTTGACGTAAAGTTCTATGGAAATTTTCTCATATACAGAATATACCTAATTTGGTATTCTATGTAAATGACATCACGGAGACAATCCCAAGTCAATAATTTCCATATTTAACAACTTTCGTTGAGTTTCTCTTGAAATTATTAAACTAATTGTCAGCTAAATTGGGAGAATACAAATTCAGACCTAAAATGCCGATTTAGAGCTGAATTAGCGTAACAATTTCAACGGAGTTTACTAAAAATCTTCATTAGCTTTCTTGTTCCAAAATCAACAAAACCAGAACGTGACGTGAAGATATTTCCACCCCATGTCAATGAGGTTGGATACTTGGAAAAGCTCTTTCATCCGTGTTGCCTTTATTACCCGAAAGAAGGCTGAAGTGTCGTTAAAACCATCGTGTAACTTGAACAACCCTATCAACCTGTCTCCCGTTCTAACTCAAACCATATATTCAACATGAATACATGCTTGGCACTTTTTGTAATCTCCAAGGTGGAGTTGGAGTACTCCACTTTAATTATTTAATTTTACATAATCTGAATACAAATAACCCCATTTAAAGAGGTATCATAAAACATTGGGGAAGGTAAACAAAATCGCTTCGACGACACAATGGACAGCATATCGTCTCCATGACGATCTCAATCGTGCAAAATGGGGTTGCACTGAGATTGACACGAAATCTTAGACTAAGTGAAGCAGGAAACCATAAAAATAGAAATAAACCTCAAATCCATAAAGCCAGTTGTATTGAAAGCTTTTTACAAAATGCATTTGCAATCACAAGTCCATTGATCCCATTACGTTGTGCATTAAAAGTTTTGGATTAAAGTGTTCTTAAAGTGTTCAGTGTTTTAGTAGAGGGATGAAGGGTTGATCATAAGTTATACGTTTCTGAAATAAAATCAGATTTTGTTTTGCAGCATGGATTTGTTTCTTAGAAAGGATTTGGAGCTAGAAACCAAACAAGTGTCATATGGATAAAAGACTCATGACACGAAGATAGGTTTAGGTTTTGCTATAATTTGTTATCTGATCCGATTACCTGCAAGTAAACATGAAATGTTTTATCAGGGATATATTTTATATTGAGTTTTATTTTCAGATTTCTTAAGAACAACCTTGCTTGGGGATGTTTTTCCTTCATGCACTATTTAAAGCTCCACATCAAACCTCTACACTTTGTTAAAAGGTATAAGGGTTAGCGTAGATAAAATGTCGTTTAACCATTGAAAAATATTAACTTTGCTGGAAAATTTTATAAAAATATATTGGCCAAACATCATATAACAAAAAGCACTCTAACAAAGTTTCACGTTAGCGAAGTGATAACGTTATCAAACATTTAACTCCCAACAAAACGGGTAACTCTACAACTCTGGGTAACATGACCCGGGAAAATGTTGTCGACACCTGAAAATTACGTTTTTGCGGTTCATATTTACTTTATTTCAATTTTGTATCGTTCAAGGGAATGGCTCATTCTCACGTACTTGAACATGTGCAGACTACGTGTTATATAGAAGTGTATCCAGGTGAATAGAAGTGCAGTTGCAGTTTCAATGCAATTTAGTTGCAACGATCTGGAGTAGACTGCAACTCAGGAAGATGCTATGTTGATGCTGTGAGATGTTTTTCGAGCATCTTTTGTGCTGACGTCGACGAAACGTATCGAGAAAAAATGAATCGAATGATTCGTCGGTTCACGGTTTAGTTGCAATACTTGAACATGAAACCTCATCCCTTGGATACTGTAACAGATTCAAGTGCAGCATCAAGTATAGCTTCAAGTGCATTTTGAATGGTTTACCTGCTACCGACAGAGTTCCAGTCGGTGGTGGTTCATGTTTCGAGAATTCTGCGTTTCTAACAGACACACGAAATGCTTTGATGGCCAATAGAGTGCATCATACTTTAGAGGTTAGAGGTCAGAGTTCAGCTCGGATGATACGAAGTGAGTTTCGAACTTAGATTTATATCCGTTTCCGATTCATTCCAGCACAGTGTCGGGATAGTCTCCTCACAAAATCAAATGCAAATTGCAATAAACCTAAGGTTTCCGATGCATATAAGTGCTCTTATTCGTTGCATATAAGTGATGTATTACGTTCCATATCATAGTAGTTTATAGTTCATCAAATTCCAATCAAAATGTGAATTCTATTATGAACATGATGAACGTAAAATTTTAACATTTCATGATATATGATTTCTTTTCATGCTATATGTGATCAAAATCACTTGTTATACAATATCATCTTTACAGTACATTTTATTTTGCTGAGCTGTACAGTGAATCCATCCCTAACGTGATTTACTCAGGAATTCCACAAATTCTCAAGGAAATATTTCATTTTTAAAAACCAAAATCACCTGTAATTCAAGAAAGGTGAATGTGACCATTGTTGGCATTGAGTGGAATGTACTTGGATATATGTTACACAACACAATTTCTATCGAATGAGTACCTTCTTGGCACAGGATCAATTCCAGTTCTATAGTAAGAAAGATGTTCATTCGTCCAGACTCATAAGCTAGCATGCTTTCTATATAACATCCCAGGATACGTGTTGCACGCTCTTGAATCCTAGCACATTCTCTATCCGGTTTTATGCCAAATGCATTCACCTTGTATCCACTCGTGGATGCATTATTTAATAGAAATGGATCTACCGTCTTTCTATGCTGTTTTATATTGTTGTAAATAACATATAATGTTGTATCCGAGACTAAATACATTTTTAAATTTCCAAAACTGGGCCAAGCACCCCGTCCACCAATCTCCCTAGTGTGTTGTAGCATACTAAATAGGGAAATATTGCAATTTTCTTATCTCCACCTGTACAGGAGGTTAATACATTTTCATATTGTGTATTGGTGTATTCATAACTCTACTGTTTTTCATACGATCAACCCTGCTGTGGGAATGTTCTTTTAGATTGCACAACTTGGCGCACATAATGCAACTCCAGTGAGTTCATGGTGTGTAGTAAAATGCATCTCACTCCGCACATGTATACCTACATCCAATCGAAGGATATGGCCAACTTCACACTGAACTTTGCATAAATATTCATGAGTATGAGGTGGAAAAACGGCGGACACTATCAAATAAATAATAAAATTCCCTGCTACGATATGAAATATGTTTCCAAGTACAAAAACGCCTTTGTTTGTGTATTGTGATATTACTCGACGTTGTACATTTTCATACAACACCCATAGGACAAAAAAGTCCTGTTCGTTCTATATGATCCACATGACGTCGCATGATATCCTCCTCAAAAACTCTTCTTTGAAGTGATGTTCGACTAAATCAAATTCCACAAATACGATTATCAGAAAAGAAACTTTCAAAAATTTATCCACACGAGTAACGGCTATAGATAGGAGAACCATTCCATTTTTAAAATTATCTCTTTGATAATAAGTTCCATCACAAAGGTATAAAGGGAATATGTTTTGCTGAGAATTCATTAACCACAAGATTGAAAGCAAACGTTTCACAAAAACCAGATTAAAAGAAGATTTTTATCAAATTAGAGTAAAGTTCATGCTAAAGTTGAACTATTTTCTTTATAGTATATCTAGTAGATCCACGTGCTAAACTTATCTATAATTATTTCTTGATTTCTTTGAATTTAAAGCAAATGGAAAATTTAAATCAGCATTTTCAATTCTTTTGAATAATTGAACCATTCAACCCTATTTGAAATTGGCAAACGTTCGAATGAAGGATGCTAAATTATTCAATAGTGAAAGTTGTCCTTTGAAATCTTCGCGCCGGATGATAATTAAAACATCCGGAAACCCAACTGAACGAAAAATGACTACAACACGATTCCACCATTGCGCCATGTAATTGCATTCTCATGCATGGCGCAAAGCGGTTTATTTATAGCAAGAGATATTTGACCGCTTAAGAATTTAATAAATGACAGCACAGGCGACCGTTGAAACAAATGTGTCAAATACTTATCCGTGGCACTGGAAAGACAAACCCCGTCGATATGGGGCCATTTAAACCGCTCCATCGTTTCCAGTGACAGATTTAGAGCTATTGCCTTTGGGGAATTTTGCGGACTTCATGGCTCAACATTGTTGCTTATCGTGCTTAAGCGTCGTTCTTGGTTTATTACACTAAAACATCGTTTATGTGTCCTCTATGCCGACATTGTATCTTAAGTGCGTTTTTGCTGTGACATTCTTGCATAATAATTTTGTTAACACATTCTGATTATATGCAAATTTCTGAGTTGCACTCACATTTAACAAGAAATTCAAGTCCTGAGAGACAACCAAGTGAACATCACATATATACATGCAACATACCCTCTACCACTAGTCCTTACTTTAATTTCTCCGAATGAATTCTAACGTTATTTTTGATTTGCCAGAATTAAAAAGAATTTTGACTTTGAGGACGATACGAGAAATGTTTCTCAACTGTATGCAAAGCCATCTCTTGCCCATTTGCCGAAGTACATATTTCTGTGTTTTCTCATCTAATTTAAACATAAATTCATGTTCGAAGTGCATTTTAAGAAGAATGTGATCGTTCAAATGCTTCAAATAATCACTATTTTAGAAAACATTTAATAAATTTTCAGATGTGATTTGAAGAAGTTAAGGTTTGAGTTGTTTAATTATGTCAAAAAGTCCAATATCAGCCCAAGGTAATGGAACATTTTGGGACAGTAAGGCCATCGCAGAGTATCACATTCAAAATTGAGTTTCTCGTCTGGCTCGCACTCAATTTGATATTTCTTAGCAACAAAGATATAAGATACAAGTAGATTTCCAACACAAGCAATTCAGTATCTAATAAATACCCAGAATAATAAACCGGAATTTGTTTTTATATCCACAAATTGTTGTTATTCCACCGAATGAAAATTGATCGTTTGTCGTTTCTCTTCCATTTCACTGGCATGGTATTGGCAGACAAACGGGATAATAACCTTGTAAGGATACAAAAGATATTGAGAAAATCCAATGGAGTCGTAGAATTCTCTGATATCAGTTTGTTATTCTGGTGTTTCTTGGCTATCGGCAATTTTTCTTCATCTTATTAGGAAAAAAAATTTACATTAAAACTGAAGGAAAGTGAGATTTTGTTGCAAGGATAACATTCCGAAATTTCATCAAATACCGTAAGAAGGACAAATCTGTTTCTAATTTATTATATAAGATGATTTATTTGTATTTAATTTCTTCATCTCAACATTGAGTAAGGATACACTTAATTGGTTAAAAGGATATGTTAATCTTCCTGGTATCGTAAGTTCTAAGGAATCATATTATTTCCGTCAAAACCAATTAAGGGTCATAAGGATTTCGATTTTTACCCGAATTAAAATCTAATTCATTTTATCCTTTTGATTTTTTTAATGGATGCATTTAACGAAGCCACACCATATTGGTTTGCTGAAACAAATCAAGCGATCCATAATCTCGTGTTACAATTGACTTCTAACAGCCCGTACGTAAATCCCAATAAAAACATCAAATATTTGATCAAAAAACTTTCCCTTCATCTAGCCACCCCGAAACACATCGCAGATATCGCATTGGGTTTTCATGCCCAATGAATGGATTTTTTTTATTGAACATTTCCGGTAGTTTTTCAACTGGGGTTATCTTGTTTTGGGTTCACTGGTATTCAAGATTAGCATATGCAGGAAAACGAAAAAATATATATATAAGCATAGGAAAATTCAACCGACATTGGGAAATTCCAAGTTTCCGGCCTAAAAAGGGCGTGGAAAATTAGAAGTTTAAATTCGCCCTTTTTTCCCTATTAAATCCCTAACCATATTAAATAAGCTAGTCATCCATGAAAAATTTGGTTTCTTACCCTTAGGGCTCAGCCCTGTTTTGGAGTACCAACAAAACACAGACATCAAGACGGAAATTTTCAGGAAGAGCTAATCAAAAATTAGACATTCACTTCAGGATATCAGAAACAATCTCTTCTTGTCTTAACGAAAATGGAAAGTTAGCATTTTCTTACTTCAATGACTTTCAACGTATTTTCTAAATTGAAGTTTAGTCAGTCATGAATAAATTCGTTAGTAATTGATGCTTAGATATTGTGAACATTCCATTTGAGTTCTTCTTAAGTATTGTTAGAAGATAAATGAAAATTTGTATCCCTTTAAAGAGATTTGATTTTCGTAATGTGGTTTTTCATATGTGAGTAGGTGATTCACGTCAAAGACGTTTATCTCATATTTAATTACAAATAAAATATCTTTAGAAAGTTAAAGAAGATTTGAAATGTGATGTAATTTGCATTGTGGTTTTCTATTTCTTCATGCGAAAACATCATTTTCGGAGTGTTCATACAAGCCTTTCCTCCCATTTGCTGAGGTAAAATGTAGCCCATTGTATGTGATCCACACATTGATATTTCAGTAAGTGGTAACCAGCATTTTTATCCTTTCAAAATCCAACCCAGATACATGAATAAGGAAATAATTCAAGAAAAGTGAACTCATCTTTACTTAGTTGAGTCAGGCAGTCTTTGGAAAAGTTTTCCGATAAAAGGAAAACCTTTCAAAGTGAAATAAATTATGCATGAATATCTTAAGCAGAAGAAGAAGAAGAAGAATAAAAAAAGGATAATCACCATCGAATATCCTGGCGCGATTGTGGCAGGATGCACTTGAATAAGCTCTACAAACTCTTTCATTCTTTCTATGGGCTTTTCTATTATTCTATGGTCTATACTAAATGGCAATGAATTGAATTGAGCTTTACGTAGCTTCAACATAAATTTATGCAAATTGCATTTTTACAGAAAGAACCCAGTTAGCGACTATCCTCTTTCGATAAAGTTTCTAACAAATTGGATTACCTCATACTTTTGTTTGAAATTTTATATTTTGATTGATGTTATTACATAAGAATTTTCATTCAGTTATGCAATCTGGTGCCTTTTACAGGTAGCAACTGCGTTACTTCTTGGAGCAGGTACGTATGATTTATACAAGAAATATTGAAATTTGTTAACTATGACGTGACCAAAATGCATGAGCACTTGTCGTTTCGTGATTTCCCTTTCACCAAGAATATCAAAATCCTTTCAAAGATGAAAGACGGTTTCCTGAAAATTCAACACGTCACAAGTAACTGACGCACTTTAGTAGAGTGATCCTTTTCCTGAATTGGTTGATATACTTAATCCACTAGTTTTAAAATATTTTCGTAATTCCTTGTAATTCTTAATGGAAAAGTGTGAGTTCAAGATGAATATTTTTCTAAAAACATTTTGTATAAAAAGCGTAAAAAGGCAACATCTAGATTAACGTGCCATGAAAGCTCATACTCTTAAATTTATAACTTTTCAGCTTTTACAGGACATGGTGTAGTTGCAAACATACAGGATGCATGCTTTCACCATACATTACGTGATTCGATGTGACATGAACATTCTGGCGTTTAAATGGAAGTGAATTTAAAAGTTTCTCGACGTTTTAACAGATGTTTTAAGGACTATGACATCTATCTATGCCAGGAGCGAAATGAAGACATGTACTAGGTGCATGGTTTCACTCGCAAAAGTATTGTGTGTGAACTGTTATGAAATATATGTATGCTATTGTACTGGATTTTACCATAAGTATACAAATGAAATTTTTAATTTTTAATTGCACACATAAATGAACTATACAAGTTTGTTGGTAAATTTACCATTGCTATTAAAGTGTCTGGTGTCTCATTTGAGGTGTCTATGAACTTTTGAACGAGAATCTTGATTCTATTACCCACACCACAAGAATTTAAACAAAGCAACGTCGTAAATAAAAGTTTTTAGGCATCCTTACTCATTATAAGATAACACCAACGAACCTTTTTTCTGCAATCTTTAAAACAAAATTTGTCTAAGGACACTCCTTTGCAACACGAAAAAAGGGACGCTCGAGGAGATTTATGTTATCTTTCATGGCTTTATAAGCAAAAAACGAAAGGATAAGGCAAAAATAAATGTAGCTATGATTCTAGAGATTCTCAAGACGCTGATAATGATGATAGCTTCGTATAGCTTGCAGTTATCCTTCCGTTTGTGCATGAACAATTTATCAATTTGAAGTTAACATAAAATTTTATAGGCTACCCATTCCAAAACTAATACCTTACTCGCGAAACAGTCCTGGCTATCCATCAGGACAAGAATGTATCCTTCTCAAATGGTCTATGGAATGATCATGCCAATTTGCTTTATTTATGGAGTGGAACTTTTCTATGGAAATTTTTATTGTTATAGCACGTAAAAAAAGGTAACATTGAAAAAAGGGAACAATCATTTGTAATGAGGTACTACATTCCTTGTACCTTACGTTATCCTCTTTTTCTTCGATTGATTCCTTCCTATTAGATTGTATTGTCTGAAGGAAAACTAATTTTATTTTAAAGCGTATTTTGGTAAGAAACCAGACGGGTTCGGAATCATCTCAGTTTCTTCTTTGAGTTTATTTTTATTGCATTGATTCTTTACTGGAATCTTATCCTTAAAGTTCTGTGATTCTTTGTATTCCAGTCACAATCATCAGATTTTATGGAAGTTGTGTATGTTTGAATTTTATTTCTTCGAGATTTGTTATTCTCCTTCCGGAAGATACCGCGAAACTCTTCATCTCATGGTTGGTGAATCTCTTATTTTTATTGTCGTTTACCTTTTACGAGACTGCCTTCCAACCGTTTTATAAGATTTTCAGGAATCCTTAAGAATTTTAAAAAGCCAACAAAACTTTTGATATGCATTTCTTATGTCATGCCATTTTGCTTTCATCGAAAAGACCTAACATGGTTCTTGCTTCAAAATATGCGCTATAAACTTTACTCTTTTCTCAATAAATGTGAAATGAAATTCTCTTGAAAGAAAATCCAATAAAAGCAAAACATTTAAGTTGTTCTATGCGGAAAATTTAAACCAAGATTTCTTATGACAGAATCACAAAAATGTTATAAACGTTAACTTACCATTTAGAGGTGCAAACTTCTTCAGAAGATATCGCACTGAAATGAGAGAAAAGATTGATCAGTAACATATACAAATGTTGGTAAATATTTTAATTATTTTTAATGTTATTCACGTCAAATCAAAAGTACCTCTGCTTACGAAGCACACAAGTAACTCGTTAAAACCCGAAATGTGAAGTACATATCCCATCCTGTCTAACCAAGTCGAATAGAACTGTGTTGACATATTCACATGGGAATCACTTAATCCCTTTATCAAGCTCCAGCATTCAAAATGAAGTAATGCACTGAACTTGAATGAGTCGCAATGCAACACAGAGTTACCAAAATTTTTTTTTTTTTTAGTTTGCTTACGCCGTGTCACATTTGAGCAAAACATCCTGCAGAAGGATTCACCAGAAGTGTTGCTTATCCGTGAGCTTTTTGCACTCCCATTCCTTGTTTGCTACAATTTGGTTTTGTGTAGTGTTTGTGTGCAACTTCAAAGAACCTTAGTAGCTATTTGAGGACTGTGTCATAAACCTTTCTTCTATATGAATATCTTCTTAAGGTTTCACGGTCCCATCACATACCGAACGTGTGATTATGTCGACCCTATCAATCACATTTTGATAGGAAATTTCATGGCTGGGTGAGTATTTCCTTCAAGGAAACTTCTACTTCAATTCTTTTGCAAACGATTTCAACCAATCTCAATTTCAGAACTACATCAAGCATGATCGCAATTAGAAGGCAATAATGTCAAATACATATTTGAAAGTCAACATTGAGTCTTGAATTTGCACCTTCAAAAATATCCTAGACTCCTTAGAGCAGTTTGGGAAATTCACCGCAACCCATCATATCAAATGCCGTTAATCCGCATTCTGCTGAGATTCATTGGTAACATTATGACGCATGTATCACTGTAATTGATTGTAATTGACTGATGATTCTGGAATTACCCCAACTTCATCTACCAAATTGCCTATTATCATTTCAGACCAAAAGGATATTGATTACCGTACAACATGTTTTGACTTTCCTCAACTAATCAGAGTAAATCGATTTTGGACACTAATCCGTAAATGGGAATTAGTAAACAGCTTCACTAACAGACTGTAATTTGCCTCGAGATATAAGCAAATGTTTATAATTATTTCAGGATTCTGTGTACTCGTTACTGTAAAATGCAAATTGATTGCTTACAGTTCAAGGGTGCAAATTCTTCCTTTCTGTTATGTTTATATATACATAAATTTGTCACAAGAAATTCACCTTGAGACTCTCAATTATTGAGGACATGGAAAGGATCGAAATAATGGAAAATTTTCGGGACACCGTTATGTCATTTGACTCAATTCTATTCATTGCACTGAATAGAGCACACTGACCTTAGAAAGGATTTTTAAGAAAAATTCTATGCCTTGGCTTCTGATTACTATTCGAAGGGATAAGTGTATCATTGTCAGTGACAGCTAGCAGTCATCGATATTGAGTATTTTTTCCCTTTTAAATTATGGATTTAACCCTTTCTCTCTGACCTTTACCTTTACTGAAGTGACAATAAAGAAGAAATTCTTGAGCGCAAAGGAATTTCCCTCAAGTGTACTATAAGAAAACCCAAGAAAAGATTTATGAAAAGCCCTCAGTTTTTTAGTGAACGGAAAATTTTTTGCTGTACCCCAATTTTCTCCCTATTGAATACCTTTCGAATAACCCTTATGTGAAATCTTTTGTGCCAAATATAGCATGAGATTATCACTTTCTTACTTTTCTTGCATTATTGGGGATTTTCTTACCAGAAATACGACTGAGGGACACTTTACTATTTTTCTTCTCTTCTTTATATAGAACCTAATCAGATTTCTGCTGTGGTTATTTTGGGAAACTTCCTTTAGACACTTCAAAGATTTATGTGGTATCCTTCAAACTAATCAGAGTTTATTTGGCTTTAACCAAATTTGAAAATGAAAAAGGACGACTGACGGACGCAAAAGTTTGGGTAATACCACAGAAGCTCTTTTTCATTCATGGTCTCAGCAAATAATCTGAATGTTGGGACTAAGAATTTCCATATCCATTCAAAAAGTTATCAATCATTGCAGGGTTATTGGAAAAATAACAACATTTCTTCTACATTTCGTAAGCAAACTGCAAGAAAGACGAAGGACAAGTAAGAATCCTCCTATATCGTTCCCTTCTCTGAATAATATCCAAACGCATTCCTTTCAAAATTGAAACATTCCAGCGAAGTTTATTAATAGAACCGGGAAAGATAATTCAAAACTTTTGGAATTTAAGTTACTTAGATTTGTATTATCTTTGAAAACTTTTGAAAAACTTAAGAATTCTCCCTGCAGAAAGAATAGACAATATTGAGAAGTTCATTGGTGTCATTCAACTTTGTCTTATTATCGATTATGTTAATAAAATATCCAATTTCTTCCAGAATCAGAAGGAAAGGACATATCTTGTCATCTCCCAGGACTTTATAGAAGACAAGCGGAGCAAAAGCAGATGATAGCGGAACTAAAATTTTCGTTTTTAAGATTTCGAATTCAGTCTATTAAAAACTTTTCAAATAAAAGCACTTTGGGTGCATTTTGAAGATTTTGTTTTCCTTAAAAACTTTTTACTTAATTTAATTAGTTCAATACTTAATTCGTAATTTACAAATTTATGAACTTTTTCCTGTTTTCCATTTTCACTTATTGCTGTTCTCCTGCGGATTGAAATAATAAAAATTACAAAATTATTATCCCTACAACTTCACTAGGAGGGTAGATTATTCCTTACAGCAAGAGTGAGCCCTTCACGCAGAGTTATTCTCGAACCAAAAGTTCCTCAATATACAAGCCAGGAAACACATAACAATCATTAAATTGGGTTCAATTAAAGTATTTTAGTTAAGAGGTTGAGGAGAATTTTCTTCCCTTAAGACCATGAAACGGGAAATACTTTTCAATTATTACCTATATATTCAGGGATATATATAGTGCTGTTAAAGTTTGCTGACGTTACAAGAAAAAAGGATAACAGATTTGAAATCAAAGATAAAAGTTTCCTGTCAACGAAAAATTCGTGACTTTTCTAAAATAGAGTGGCATTTTCCATTTACCCCAATTTGATCAATTTATTTAGAAGTTTGATATAACCACCAGATTGAGTGGCGATGGATAAGGGCAACACATGTTAAATCTTTAAATAGATACAGATCCTTATATTCCTTTTTCCTGAGTTTCTCTTTTTGTAACATAAACTTTTAAGAAGAGATGGATCTTGATAAGTGGTTAAGAAAGGATAGATATCTCGATATAATATTGAAGAGTCTAGAAACCCTTCTGTTAGGATAATAGGCTAATAAAACTCAAACATATGTCTGTGAACAACTCAGAAGCTATTCAAACTTATTCTAAACGGAGCAGTGGGTTTTACTTGACCCGTTTTCTTTCCACATTCAATAACCATGTTCAGTTGAGTGTTATCAACCCTTGAAAATATTATATCAGGAATGGTTAATCTAACCGGATATCACACCCCAAAATCTGGGATAGAAGCATACTCTCATTCGTTAAACGTTTAAGTTTCTGCCAAAAACTTCGTTTCAAACTCATTGAGTCTATCGTCGTCGTTACTTTCTCCACGACAACTTTGTCCTTGCTGGAAGACTTAAACAAAAACTTTCAAGATTGAAAGTTACTTTCTGATGGAAAAAAGTTATTTTCTAAAAATTTGCTGAAATTATTATGTTCGTATATGTAAATTAAACACAAACACAGTTTCAGTCAGTTCACAATTATCGAAGGATAACAGACTACGGGAGCCTAAACAAATCAAAACGTTTTTCTTGTTCTTGTTTCTTGTTTGACTTCAAGTCAAAAACAATTAACTAAGCTTTAAGCTGGTTTCAGCAAGAACTGAGACCGAAAATCAACATTTGAATTGAAACGAATTTTGCTACATTTTTCCTCCCCATGTCACAACGAGGGTTGAAAATACATATTGATTTTGTAAAGCAAACGAAGATATCGATTTGTATAAAGTGCCATTCAATTGCATCGTTCTATAATTTAAGAGTATTACCTAAGTTAAATCTGACACCATTCCACCATCATATTACCTTTTCTACAAACTTAAGAACATTGAAAGAAAAATGTTTGGCAACTTTGGGTCATCCCTTAATAAATTTCTTCATCTAAGGCTGTCCACACATTGAGCTACTGAGAAGAACTTATCAGTTTACTTTGAGTATCTCCGTGTGTAATCAAATGGGACGCTACTGCTTGTGGACTCTACGGGAACCGGTTTTCGATCAGTCACCAGCCGACTCGCATGTGGGCTCGCCCATTGATTTGAGTTTTCAGTTCCAAGTGATCCCGGATGAATTTTTTGGCTCAACATTCAACATGCGATACAGAACACACAACAGGCTTCATGTGAGGTGTCTGATCACTAACGAGTCAGTAACTTATTTTAGTTCCTTTTGAGTACCTCCGTGTGTTCATGGTCCGTGATATTCCCGAAACTCCTTTCGAAAATCATGACTCTAATAATATAGTGAATAATTGAAGATACTTCTATGAAAATCATGTTATTCAAGGAAATGTTAAAGAATGTACCTTAAAGGTCACCTCATTAGTCTTGATGAAACTTTAATGCTCGAAAAGAAGCTTAACACGAAAGAGGGAGCATCGTCAATAACATTTAATTTATTTTCACAACTTAAAGTCGAACAAATATTTTCTTACGATTACAAATAATTTTCAATGATTTCAAATTGCCTCTATTGATTTTGTCTTCGAAAATTTGATGAATGAACGATTTTTATGCTCCCATGAGAAATGTCTATTGAAAGAAAATTTAAATGGAGCTGATTTCATAAATTTTGTTGAATTTTCTTCTTTAGAATTCTTCAATGAAAGCATTTTTCTTAAGAAAATCCTTAAGGAACTGAATTTTAGGTTTCACCATTGGAAGATGAATTGAATATTGTTTCCTCAATGTTCGATTATTGATTACTTTTTCGATCACATTTGTTTGAACTGAATTTAAACAAACGATTCGATATTCGACAGCCTGCCAAACATTTTAAGGAAATTGGATATCCGGCCTTTAATAAAAGTTGGAAATAATAATTCATTAGATTACAGTGGGGAAGTAATACCACCCCGATTGAGTTCAACATCTTTTCTAGATATACTGTTGAAGATTGAGGTTATATCTGAGGTGATTCAGTGATAATAAAACAAAGGATTGTTATCCTGGAACCGTCGGAAAATGGCACTTCTGTGAATCCATCCGCCACTAATTCGATTTAATATTCACAGCCAATTTATTTGAAGTCTAATTAAACCCAACCATTTCAATTGCACATTATCATTCAATAAGATTTGAATTTCCTGTTTACTCAGATAATTGTCCTCAAACCTATTCCAGTATATCACCTTAATTGTAAAACACATTCACTCAATAGTCAATACAAACAATACCTTTGTGCTCCACGAATTGGATAGATAAGACATCATCTTAACGTCCATGATAGCAATTAGTTCAAATCGCATAAGGATGAGCTCCTTTGTAAATAGGATAATTATAGGTGTTCAAGAGAAACTAATTTAACCTGGTTGCTTAAGTCGAATGCCACAAATGCAATTGTACCATGACAATGTCCTTTGTATATGACCATTTTGTAGTTGAATCGAAATTAATAATCATTGTACAAAAATGTTCAAAAATATAAGAACGTGTTCAGGACAGTTACTTTCAGCAAACCCAAACTCTTCAAAAATTCACAAAACAAATTTAATTTTATTGTGATTTTCAACACAAAATCGAGTATGGCTTCTTTCAAGCACTTTTCACCTGTCAATCCAACCCAATCGTTCAAGAGATTTTCCTTGACGGATGTTGAAGAATTGCCACCCCAGGCATCTTTTTGGATGATTCAAGGTTTAGTGTACTTGAGTTAAAGATCATCTTCTTCATGATTTTGTGTGGAAAAAACATATTTTGAACGATGAACGAACATTCTTCGTTTCTATCGTGGGAATTTGACACCCCAATAAATCACAATAGAAAGTTTTTGAATATTTACGATTTTCTGAAATTGCCATCATCCAATGACAACATACAAACGAATCCTATCGAAATCGCAACCGCAGAAAATCGAATAAGATGACAAAATCAAATACAATTTTATACAAAATTTTCGTCAATTCTTATGGGAAAAGTTTTTCTCATTTTTCTGTGATTCCCCGTCTATTATGGACGACATAAAAGCGGCAAATTTGTGTTTATTTGGTTTGCGTATAAAAAAATCATAAATCAATTTGTATTTCATTCGAAGGACGAATATATTCAGGGCACAGAATATAAAATTCAGAAGTTTACTGGACCTCGAATTGAAAAACTTTGTTACGAGTGAAATTTGTTAGGTACCTACTCATGTCGACATGATTAACCCAACATCAGCATATCCACAGGGAATACCTTCGATTATAATGATAAATAACATAAAAATTTTATTCAACGTAATTAGTACAAACATTTCTGTTATGAAAAATTTAACAAAGTTATTAAAATTCCTCGAACGAATCCGAAACTTGCGATTTATGAGCGCGAAAATTAAATAAAAGTCTTTACCCCATCACTAGGGGATTACTGGGTGTTGGATTTCATCCCTAAAGGTTGTACCTACTCGCATGTATGTAGGTACAGTAAATTTATTTTGCTATGGTTTTTCCATTACCGGAATGTTACACCTGGGAAAGATGGAAATTTATTATTGAATGTGATAATGAAGTCATGTTAATCTCGCACTTTTGGGGATATTGTTATCCCGGAAAGGAATATGTCTCCTGTATCTTTTGGAAAACCTGAATATGAGTGTTTGTCTCGTGTGAATTAATGGAAACAATTAATATTGGATACACGTGTTTTTACACATGACAAGATGGCATTGAGAGTTGACTTTTGAAATTCCAACACACAATTTAATCGGGAATAATTTGAAAGAATATGTTCTTTGAAGCCAAATCTTTAAGACACGTGAATCACAATTACGTTTAAGTGATCTTGATACCACTCTCGTATGAGTTGTGGGATGAAATATATTATTTTAGTAGTAACAACAATTATAAGCTTGCCATGAGTCAAGTGAGATCAACAGCACTTCTGTTATAAAAATTTTGTCACTTCGTAGAAATTATGTCAAAAGGAGAAAAGTCAATTTTCTTAAAGAACTTTCTGTGCCGACCAAAATCGACTTTTGTAAGTATATCTTGAGAAGTTACAATGGAAGTTTGTCGAGTTTCAATTGAAGTACGATCAATAAAAAATTTTCCATAGAAAACTTTTATGTATTATAGTATGGTGTCTTGAAATCCTGAAGATTTTGGCACCTGAACTTCTACAACGTTCCTGGCCATTAGGGAATTTCAAGAATTCATTTTGTGTAATGGACCCAGACCTACAATATCAGGCAAGTAATCCATATCAGTGATTTAAGTATTTGAGAAGCCATTTCCAAGCAATTTACGTAGCAAATAACGTTTCCGGGTAAAACCCAGTCGTGTCAGAGTAGATTTTCATGTTACACCAGTCTCAGTTAAATTGCATGAAATTCCATAGAAGGAGCCGCATAACTCATCATTGAAGTTATTTTCTTTTTTGATAATATGTATATCGACCGTTGAATGCGCATCGTTCCCGTACAGAAAATTTCTATAGGAAGCTCCTTAAAGAAGAAATTCTCGCTCCTTACTCTACCCGCAGTGGAACGGAGTCAAAGTTTTCATTCAATCCCGCAGCGTAATCGTTTCTTGCAAAAACTCTTTCCAGTTAATTAGAAAATTGCGGAAAAGTTGAAAAAGCTGGTAAAGTTGCAAATTACCGTCATAACGTTAAGACATATCCATGATAATTCATGATCACATTTCGTCTTATGAATGACGTAAATCAGGTCGAGGATTCAATTTGATTTTTGAGGTGGGTTTCATGGATTTTATGAAAAGGATATTTGGCATAACACCAAGAACGTGGAAATGGACTATTCATATTTTGAATCACTGGAAAATAGAAAGGATATTCTGCAGTTGCGTAACTTGAAAAACATTTTAAATTACGTATATCGAATCAAGGTGCAGCTCGGAATTTCTGAGAATATTGTATATTAGGAAAATTGGGGATATCAATTATATAACGAAATTGCGAAATTGTTGAGTGAAGGTTTTGTTGAAAATACAGGAAGGAAGACACTCTTGAATAATGACACTAACGGTTCCGGAATATCATCGCTAAGGATATCACTTTGATCAATAGATAGAAAAGAGCAACACAATATTTAATTACCTTGTGTGGCGAATATATGGGAGCATGAAAGGAACAGAAAATGTGCTCGGGATAGCTCAGTGGTTAGAGCTCCCGCCCGGCAAGCGGAAGGTCCGCGGTTCGATTCCCGGTCACGAGCATTACACATTTTTCTCCTTTCATGTTCTCTATACCTTCTAGATGGAAATCCATTTCAGGAAGCAAATAACTCGTGTCCAGAAAATGCCTCAACTTAATGTAATATTTATATGAATCCATTGACTGGAGTAGGTAGGTACATGGAATTTTGTGAATAAGTGCAACGTTTTGCATGTGAACACATAAAAATAATTCCAAATTAAAACGAACCCACTGAGCACTGAGCAATTCACCATGACAACAAAAGGTTTAAAAACAATTCTCTTGTTTAGTTTATATTTGTTCTTAGAGTTTTCCTCGAAAAACAAAGAATCCCAGCTCGTAAGAGAAAAGTATTTCCGCTTAACATTTTTTCATAATTTTTCCCGGATTTCCGCCTAATAACACAAAAGCAAACTAGCATTGTTATGCCGTTGAGTATAAAAGAAGAGTTTTAAGTGAAAAGGAAAACCGGAATAAAGCGTTTATTAAAAAGGAAGTCCAAGTTCTAGCATCGTGAATTGCAAGGCATCATGGAATTTCTCAGCTGCAGGAGGTTTTTGAAAAGAAATCCTTAAATTCCTGACGAGCATGTGGTGGCAAGATAGCTTGCATTGCGTTGGTTTTCTTTGGCATTTTGTCTTACGTGGAAAGTGTTTTGTTTCAGGATTTCATGAAAAACACTTTTTTTTTTTAAATAAAAGCAAATTCAGCACAGTTTTCCAACGAAAAATGTGCAACAAAAAAGTAGAGTAATGAGCAAATTTTCACCTTTAAGTGGTGTCGCCTTCTTTTTTGTTTGCCACCAATTATTTTCACAACGGCATATTGAATTTTCTTAAAGTGAAAAAGAGAAATTTTCTTTCACATTTCCAGTTTGTGCCAATGACAAGTCAATTTTCATGTGAACATTATTCAATTTAATCCTGCAGGACGACAAACGACGACGACATGCAATTTGTCTTTCATCAGTGTCAAGTTGAAATTGAAACTTTCCAAGACTTCCTCGAGATGATTCGGTTAAATTCTGGTCCAACTTGGTTCTTATGATGAATTTACACGTTAGAACTGTCAACTGGTAACGAGTCCTTATGATGGATGTGTTTCTGAGGTAATTGGATTTCCCATTTAATTGATACTTTTTCTCTGTGTTTCCAACGTAATTAATCAGGAATGTTATTATTTCTCTCAGGTGTTATGGACAGAAGTGACATTATACAGATCACTATGATCTGGCAATTTGTTGTAGAGTATAATCTCACCTCAACCTTGGCTAGTCATTCAAACCTTACTATGATATACAAACGTTGTATGTACATAGCTATGAAGTAATGCCTTGAAACTTCAGGAGTTTTTCTCCATTTTTGCTGTCCAACCTCCAGAAACCTAAATTGTTTATTTGTATCTCTTCTGTCAGTCTGCAGAAATGTGTTTTTCTAAAGAAATTTTCTCATTCCATGTTTGCATTTGTTAAGGATATTAACTGATAGCTACGAAAAAAATTATTTCACACTTGACATCATTGATAATTTAACTTTTGTTACATGATCCGTGCTATTATCTACTGCCAGCGTTTGTGATTAAAATTCATCATAAAATTTCCATACAAATTAACTGAGATTTTCCGGGGAGCAAACACCTGCCATTCAGTGGACACGTTTGAAATCACTCTAATTTATACAATCTGCTAGAGAAATATTTAATAAATACACACCCCGAAATGAATGTTTATTGAGCTGGTGCTTATTATGCAGACAAACATACTATTGCTACTGCACCAGATTCAATTGGAGTCAAGGCCAGAAAATGCATAACATTTTCCCTAAGTGAATATCCTTATTGCATCGTCAAATGTAAATTGGATTCTTGTTTATACGAAGTGCAGAGCACTTACCCTCAAACTGAATTTCAAATTGTCTATGACTTATGAATCGATAAATATCATATATCGTGATATGGTACTCAAAATGGAAAACGAGTTAATATCAATCGTATAATATTACTTTCCTAGGTCAATGGGAAACATCAATATCACATTAGAATGTATATGGATATGGTAATAGCAGAAATATTCAGATATACCTACTATGCAGTTCTTCGTTGCATCGATGTCATGTCAATTTGCACTTATCATTTTATTGAAATTCAATAAGAGAATGATGTGATCTACTTGAATATGACTTTCAGTTCAGACGATCATAAAATAAGGATGACTCTTATATAACGGTTGAGCTCTACGACCCAAGTTAGTAACCTTGTTAACAGATTTTGATGTATCTTCTCTTGATTTTCTAATACCTCATAAAAGTAGCAGCCGTTGTGTCATAAATATCAGCTTTGAACTTGAAGTTACTTCCAACACTATTATCAGTAATTACACTTAAACCATTCTTAGGTAAAGATTTCGTTTTTGTGATGAGAATAACTAAGTGCAGCCAGAATCAGTCACCAGAATCTTTCACAAGGAATAGCAAATGCTCTGCACTTAAGATTTCCTCACTCTGTATTACTTGCAGCTACTAAGAGCCAAAGAACACAGTAACCGTCTGAGACCACAAGCACCAAACCTTTGTGGTAGATGTTCTGACTGGCGCCACTATCGGTTCTGAGAAACCACAAAGGAGAAAAAAGACAACAGGATACCAGTCCCCTAACAGACGACACTCAATGCTCGAGAAACAGTAAATATCAATAAGTTATATAATGACTTGTTCGAGAAGTAGAAGTGGGTCGATCATGTGATTGATTCACCTGATATCATTTTGGGAAAAGCTTTCAAAGTGTTTGTAGTACCCTGGTTCTCTTATCGAGGCTTTCCCGAAAAGTAGTAAATTGTTATGTTCGAAAGTTTTTCATCCTTACGTGCAGTGAATTTTTCCAACAATAAAATAAGGAAGTCTCAAAACGGAAACAGGACCGAAGGGAAACTTGGCTAATGCCGTGTAAGTGCTGTTTGTCAGAACTTTTCGATAAACGGGAGATCTGCAGGAAAAGGAACAAGAACATCTTAAACGGAAGCAATACTTTTTATTAGGGTTATGATAAATCTGTTACTATAGACGGATTAACAGCTAGTATCTATAACAACCACAACTCTTTAAGTTCTCGTCTTTGAAAACGTGCGGTTTGATAGAATTTAGAATGTAAACTTGTAAATATTTCTCTGAAGTTAGAAATTTGTGTTAACTTTCCGGCTCATTCAACAAATTAAAAACTTTGAGCATTTTATAAAAATTAACTGAATTCGTAGAAACATGAACTTTTCGTTCCAATCAAGCTTTAATTATTCCCTTAACGAGGTGTTCGTTTTCAAAGTTACATTTCTACGAAATGCGCTTCAACTGTTGATAAGCAGAAATTAATTCTACCGCAAAGATGACCTTTCTTTGATCTACAACTTCCTTTGAAGAATGAGAAAGATTTTGTGTACGCGCAATAGTAATAAAAGTCTATTAAGTATTAGGAAAGGATATTAGCGCGCTGGCGGCACAATCCTGTCATTAGGTCTAATGAAACTTAAGCTCACAGAAAGGACAGAAAACCATTATGCAAAAGATGCAACCAAAAGCTCATTAAATTTTTTTGCATAAATGTACATCACGACTGAAGCCAAAGGGCACACAAAGGACCAAGGGTCTCGGCAGATCCTGCATGAGCATACCCAGGATATAGACACAGAACGAAGTCATTATTCAGAATTTTCCTGGTAATAATTTCTGCTCGTCCTTTAAGGTATAATTTTTTGCGTGATTTATCTTTAGTTTTCCGGTATGTATCCTTAAAGAATCATAATATAAAATGAAGGATAAGTAGATGAAGAAAAGAAAAAAAATCTTGTTAGTGTCAAAAGCATTCTTTATCATTTATGGAAACATCCTTCCTTAAGGAGGATTGTTAAACACTCCTGAATAGCAGACGATAGTTGTTATTGACGTCATTTTATCCTTTGATCAAAATAATTCCTGGTTCGAAATTGAACATGAATAGAGATTGGAGAAATCCTTAATAGGATTTAATTTACAAAAGACACAAATCCAATCTACAAGTGGTGACGTGGGAGTGACCTGAACTCGCAGCTCAGCTCTGAATGAAGGACACGGGTGGAATGCAGGTTGCACTGACAGATTGTTCTTAATAATTTGACAACGTGCTCTTTTAAGTTCATTCTTCTGTGCGATAATTTCAAAACTTTAACAATGAGCTTGATGTCTCCAGTAATAACTTGTTTCATGTAACAATTTTTACGACTCCATTTCATAGAAACGTTTTAATTACTTCAATTGCAATTTGAAACATGATTTGATATTTAATAGAGCAAAAGTACTTCCAAAATTCTACAATTTCTTTGTGGCAAAAGTCTGACAAAATGAAATGGCGCCAGAGATATGTCCACAAAATTTCATCGAAAACCTTGACATGACTTCTCGATAAATTGTCAATTGTATCAACAGCTATTGCTATTATACTCTGAAAATGTGACATTTTGTTGTACTGATATTATGTATCATGAAAATATCAAAATGGAATGACACCAAGAAATTAGATTTTTCTAGAAATTTTATCATTAAGACCCTTTGTGCAAGGGAAGGGAAACTATTAGAATTTTGATGTCTAAATGAGTTACACACATTCAACATAGATAGATAACATGAAAAATGTTTGAACAATTGAAGATAATTGAACTTTTCGCAGCCGGTGAAGTGCAAACAAATTCAAGTTTAATCAGATCGTAAAAATCACCAATTGAGGGTAAATTTAAACTTTCGAACTTTTCAAATCCTCAATGCGCGTGAAACCACTTTCCGATAATTCATCTATCGCTCAATTAGGATTTCCACCACTAAAAGTTCGGAAGTCCTGATAAAGCCCACACAATATTCAGTGAGTAGAACAACAAAATGTCTGTTGGTTTATCCTGTGTTGAAGGACATAGTTTCAAGGATTGTGTGGTTTTGTTGGCAAGAATACATTTTTCAGCTTCCGGAAAATATACGAAGCGTGAAAAACAAAAATAACACGAGCAATGTTGGGGAAAAATCGTTTCAAAAGAATGCCACGATAAGTTCATTAGATCCTGGTGCAGTGAAAAATCGAAATCTAACACTAACACATAACCACATCACGGTTACAATGTCTGCTCTCTGTCTATCGCGATGAAGTGAATAAATGTACATGAGATCCTGTTTCAACTACAAATCTACGTCCAGATGAAAGCCATTAAACTACTCAATGTCCTTTTGGCATGCAACATTGTTAATGGAGGCCTTAGTGCTTGCAGTCGAAAAAAAGGATTCATGTATTCTGGTGTAACCTTGTTTTTCGAAAATAATTGAATTTCTCTGCTCATTCGTAGTATCTATGGTAGTTCAGGACATATGCGGTGTAATGGAAAAAGTATTGCTCACCAATGGACGAACTCAAGATATATATTACTTGGTCTAGAGTATTTTTCATTACGACCATAACTTTTTGCCCTATACAAAAGTCATTTGTTTATGAGGAAGTCCATTTTATGAGAAAATGTGCCCATTATTTTGGAAGAAATTAAAGCTTCTAAGTTTAAGGTTGTGTTGCCTGGTTATTGATTTTAAACAAAAATTTTTTCTATATCAACATTTGAACTTACAAAACGTTCGGTATATCATAGCAAAAGTTATAAGGAAAGCAACTACTGTATGTGATGCAAACGTATTAAATGATAATGATATCAGTGACACATGCGTTTGGGCATTCTTTGAATAAGGTTATCTTGGGTGTTTGAACAGAAAAAAATTACTTTTAAGCTTGTGACATCTTTTATTATATAAATTGATGATTTATCTCCATATGGCCAACTCAAATTCCTTGGATATTATAATATATGCATATTTAGTCGTTCGAAACCAGAAGATGAAATGGATCTTGATTTATGAATGAAAGGTGCACTTGTGGAAATCAAACCTCGTCCTTACCTGCAACAAAGAGAGAAAAAATAAATTTAAAATTTTTCAACTCATACGTGAAAAAGGATAATTAAAAATAAATTTTCATATGATGCAAATGAAATTATAATATCCAGAATTTTTCGACTGTGACTGTACAATCGAATTGATCGCAGCCGATGCACATTTTCATGTGAAATTTATAGTATTGCATACTCTGAGGCGTTAACAAAATGTACTTTTGTATCGTAGCAAGCAAATCTTTTTGGTGGACTGTGATACGGATCTCCTTGATTAAACAAACGTCCTTTGAGATAAGTATTAAAAAGGACATGGAGTTCAAGAGTTTTTCAGTCGGCTAATAACTTTCTGTTATTTCAACATATCAGACAAACATTTCGAAAACACATTCAACATTCATCTCCTTGTAATTCAGTCAGGGTAAACAAAGCACGTGTGGTAAGGTCCATATCATCTTCTTCCAAGTCAAACATTTACACGGTTTTTTATGTTACATCATGCAGTATGAACGTGATATTACATAAGAAAGGTCAAGCACAGAATCTTCAATCTTCCTTACAGTTCGTTATGAACCATAAGTCTCGTATTGCTCAGATTTTATACAAATAAAAATACAGTATCCATCATAATTCATCTTTTATAGGGAGGTATTGTGATAATTCAAGGCACATGCACTCAATGATTTGCAAGAGTACTGAATAATAGAATGTTGATTTAGTATTACTATATGAAACTATACTCAGTACATAGCAATAACATTTGTAAGAGTCCTTTTTACGTGATTTTTATTATGTTACGAAAATTCTTTACTGCAATAACAGCTGCGGATGTATTAGAAGAATTTTTGTTCAGAAACGCTAAATTCAGTAAGGATAAGAAAAACTTTTTATGATCCACAGTCAAACTGGAACGTGAAGAATAATAATCTTATGAAGTCCTGTAAAAAGCACTATTTTTATCACAAGGATACAATGAGGTATACAAGAGAAGTGGAACGCCAAGTGCAAAGGACATATGGGGCAGAAATACTTTCAATAGTTTCAAATGTACAGTTGTCCTTCTTTATTCAGGCTATTCATGACACTACAATATGAAATTTAAGAAGTGTAACAGTGTTAGTTATTACAATGTGGAACTTGTCAAGCAAAGAATTATTTTCTATGAAGTAGGTACTATGTCCTTTGTTCGAATTAAGACTAACTTGAATTAAATTGTTCTATATTTGTCTGACGTTCGTTGTCTCCTGATGAAACCAAGAAGTTGATTGGGGGCTGTGTTGAATACACAAGAACATTTACTTTATTCTTTACATGACCAAAGATGATAGTAAACCACTTAACCACGACAAAATTCAAACACGAACTAAAACTAAACGCGAAAATGTAAAATAGTCAGGAAAAATTAAATAACCAGACCCTAACAAATTGGAAAGAACTCAAAAAACCTCATTCAGCCCTTGAGGCTTTCAAAGTTCATTGCAAAACTAGAAGCTAGCATACCTTCTTCTTCTCTCTCGTACCAGAAAATGGAATGCAACTTTATATAAAAGCCATAATCCTGGATGTAGTAACATGATAGCTTTAAGCAACAAACTTTATGGGAATTGCACTAGAATTGAGGATATTTTTTATGGTGGTTCATTCCCGCAGGATCATTCCAAGGGTTATGATGCAATAGTACAGGAGTAGCACTTCGTGGAGATATTTTGTAGTTGAAATTAGTCTTGATGCTACTGCTGGTTGTAATCCTTGACATACTAAATTTATGGGAATAGTTTTCAATGAACACTAATTTTTAATTCAGAATGAGAAAGCTAAATCAAAGTGGTCAGACTGTGTCGATTTTAACCGAACTAGTGATTGTAATTTTTCCAATACAAAAACGTCAAGTCCCAAACCAGAAAACGTCCTTAACCTTCATAATAAAACCCATCGAACGACTCCCGTGAGAGTCGACATAACCTTCTTTTTACGATCAAGAGCAATTTCTGAAATTGCCATCGAGTTTAGTAACAATTCAAGAGGAAATTTTTGATGTTAACTGCTGCCCCATTACAAACCCCAATAAAGTCATTCTTGAGAAAAAACATTCAACATTTTAGAGCTCATCGATTTATGTTGGAGTTCACGACGTCATTCAGTGTTTTTGGGGTAATTTTTCATCAAGTACCAGCTAATCTTGGAAGAGATTGTTCAATAAATTTAATCGGTTTATCGGTTCTATTCCAGTATTTTAGAGGTAGAAAATGACAAATTTGTCGGTAATTTGCCGAATAAGATTTTTCCGTCATTTCCTTGATCCGTCGTTACCCTCAAACAAGGTATATCTCCATTGGGGGTGCTTTTAATAGCATCATTTGTTAAAAAACACCTTAAGCTCATTTACGAATCGTGGGTCTAATGAACACAAGATGGCGAAGCAAATAATAGGAATTTGTGGTTAAGAAGCAACAATTTTAAATTACAAGGAAAATAAGGGTCCTGATCCGGCTTCCAATTAGGCTGATATATTTTTCTGTGAATTGGATAAATAATAGAGACATGACAAATGATTTCATTGAAATGTTCTGTAGCATGACTTGGAGACAATTACTTTTGTATATGATACGTGACACATCTGATGAAATTGCCTGGGTATTCCAGTGATTCCTTGATGAGTTACAGCTCCACAAAAAACTTGTCTGTGCACTGATGAGACTGTGAATTGTATCATCACATCCAGACTCTTGTGGCAATTATCTGTTCAGGTGTGGGCGATATTCACGTCTGATTGACACATGATTGAGTGGGACAATTTGTGACTCTCGTTATCCTTTCAATCAAATCAGGTGTTATCTTTACAATGAAAGTGTATATCACATCCGTTTGTATGTAATAGTGTACGTCACGCTGCCCCGTTGCTGCTGAAAAGCAACGAGAATTCCATGAAATTCTATAAGGATACCTCACTGGGGGAGCATACCGAATTGAAAACAAACGTTTCTGACTCAATGGGGTTCTATCTGTTATTTGTTGTTAAAAGTCATTTGGGCTATCACCTCTTTATCAAGTTATCATTTTTCCTTACCAGGTTTTGGGTAAACTGGGACTAACATAAACCATTAACAAAGTTGTCAAGCGTTGCTTCTTCAACAAATTCCTTTTCCATTCAGAGAAAATAATATGTTGAATATCTTTTGTGTCTTTGACGTGGTTTGAAACTTCTTTAATAATCAATGCAAATCATTTATCGATTTTCCACATAAACCATAAGGATAAAAAAGTGAAATTCTCTTAATTAACTTTTCCCTTTTTCCAGATTTCATCCAGAGTGAGTAAACAACTAATTAGCATAAGCTTATGTTCAAAAATTGCGACCCACTTTTTCTCACAAACGTGTTCATATCGATTTGAATTTATCAGCTTATCGTTCCACTTTAAGCTGCAAACTTTGTTCCAGATAACTTTGACGATTACATATATGTTCTGAATCACTTTTATAGTATGTAGGCTTTGAGCGCACAAAGTTCTGAATAATGAAATACTCTTCCCCTAAGTGAAGGTGGATTTTACCATATGAATAAACCATATGCTGATATGCTTTTGTTTGATCTGTAATCGTGTTACAGATAATATTTTGTGCTGAGATTGATATTTCAACGCATTTCCCTTGTAATCGTAATTTTTTCCTGGATTTTCTGCTACAACTAACAGGGCTGATATAAATTAGTTAATACAACTTCGTAAAACATTTAAAAGATAAAAGGCTCTCACCAAGCTGAAATCAGTTTATTAAAAATAAAGTTTACACATATTTTTATTGTAAGTCAATATTAAAATATGCAAAACTCATAATGCAAGCTTTCAAAACGTCTACCAGGAAGTTTTCTTCGGATCATAGAAAACATGCAATGTCTGTCAGCAAACAGGATTTTTCACATCCTGTTTCTTGGCAGTTTGATTCCAATAAAATTCTAAGAATATTAAATGGTATACACTCTGATGTATGAAGGATAAACTCGACATAAATCCATATAGCACAAAATATTGGCTGGCATTTTCATCTATTGTAAGAACATAAGGCATTCCACAAGGATATGCAGAGAAATTTCTATCTGCTAAGTGTACAAACGTTTGTATTTGCGTTATCTTTTATACATTTTATGAACTTAATCTTACATGAAAAGGAATTGAAAGACCAGACATATCCTGTTTGTACAAAAGTGAAAAAGAACAATCCAATAAAGTTCGTCCTTGCTGTATTTTCTTCATGATATATTTGCTCCTGGCATTTCATGCTTTCTTTTTTCGAAGTTCGTTTGATATTCACGAATTGGACGAAACGTGTCGACTTCAAGTAGTAAGTATTATTTATATGAAGCAAATGACTTCATTTCATACTAACTTCTTTCAAACTAATAACATATTTAAAATACCTTCTTCAAAATCTTCGGAGCACTTTTGACTTGAAGTTATACCTAAAGTTTTTAGCATCTTGGCCATATATGTGTCCTTCCATTGGAAAGTTTTAAACCCTTTTCTCGTTTAAAAGTTCAGTTGCCCAGGGAGCTTTCGAGCCCGTTTAAAATTTTGCATCCATTGTAATAAAAGCAAAAATGTGAGTAAGGATTTCAGAAAATTGCCTTTAGGACAACTAGCCGTCCGGGAATCCTGAATCCCAAAATAATTTGTTTTATTTGAAAAATATGCGTATGTCCTTAAGAGAAATTTTTTTGATTGGAACTTAAAAAAAAAACCTTCCCTCTAAGTTTGACAAAATTGAGTATCCTTTTGTTTCTCAAAGAAAAAAAATGCTACATTTACCAAAACGTTGCTACAAAAACGAGCTCCACCTTGAAGGCAACTCTTTTTCTTTGCGTGTATCTAAAAGATATTTGCGCGTAATTACATCACAAATTATCCCCTCTTAACTTCTACGGAAAGCAAATACACTCTTATAAAAAATTATGCCTTCAGTTTTGCTTGTATTTTCTTACCTCTCCATTAAGGACATGAGTCCAAATCAATCCTCAATGGAAATAAATTACAGCTATTAAGATATCCAGAAACAACATTCCCGTAGAGGTATCTCAATAAACGCAAATTGTGCATGCCATTGGGTATCACTACATTCGGATCTTCAGAAAGGGAATTGTTTAATTATATTTAGCTACTTATTTTGCCATTAATATAGATACTGTTAACAGGAATTTAGATGATATCAAATATCTCAATAAGTTAATTCAAATATTTATTAATGCTGGGCATCAATTTTAACGAGATTGACGTTTTATAATTAATAACATGATTTGAAGCGAGATAATCAGCTTATATACAGAAAATGTCAATAGTTCAATATTGGAATGCTTTGAATGGATAATGTTTTCGAGAACTGATTAATTCACAATCAAAGCTTTCATCAAAAGAGTTTAAGGACTAATTAATGAAGGACTTTTTAAATACCAAAACCTAATCACACTTCATCAGTGTATTTATATCTAATAAAATGAAACCTTGCTTATGTATCATTTTCCATGTAGTTTTATAAATAGCGAATTTTAATTTACTCTTTTGTTCCATATAATAATAAGCTCATGATTCTCTATAATGAGTGTTAGTTCACATTTTAGTTGTGAAATAAAACATGTTTTACCACATCGTTCAGAATAACTGTTCCTGTTCGTCAGAAATGTTTGTTTTATTAACAACCTAATAAGCAATTTGTTTGAAAATGATTCATTAAAATTAGATAAAACATAAATATCTTTGTTGGTATTTTAGCAATTACTGCACAAAACCACTCAAAAATGGAGTATCTTTTGATTGTAACGTAATTAGAATTCCTGTTCAACACAACAATATCACAAATAAATTGAGTAAATTCTTTCAGTATTTGTATGGTTATTAATTTGAAATGATAAAAGAATTTTCTTTGCGCTCATTGAAAACGAAACAAATCAATTTTCCTTTTTCGGCGAAATAACAACTTCCACGTCCTCAATTCATTCCTTTGCTAATTCCCGAAATATCCGCTTTGGTATGTAATAAAAATGTTATGAAAATGTTTGCCACTTATACAAATACCAAAAAAAACGTGGAAAAAGGACATTCAAAGGAAAGTTAAGAAGGGATGAAAAAAAAAACTAAATAAGGTGAAAAGAAGAAATTAGGTCTTTTTAATAGGCTACTAAATTAATAACATTAACTTCCATCCGCAAACGACTTAAATCGGTTTTAGTAAGCATCTGGAGTCTTCTGGTTTGTTAATAGTTCTACTGGATTCCGAACAATGGTATGGAAGTATCTTGTCCCAAGGGTGGGATTCTTTAAGATGGAACTCATAATGACTTTGCGTCTGCAAGTATTATCAGCTAAACCTGGTTGGTTTTTCGTTAATAGCTGTTTGTAAAAATTCGAAATTAAAAATCTCAACGTATAACATACACAGAATCAATAATTATTAAATTCGAGTTTCTCAATTGCTTTCATTTTAGGTTTTTTTTAATTTAGAATTTATATTCCTTTAAGCAGGAAACCACAAAATTTTCGTTTAAGAAATATATAAAAATTCTCCCGAATTTTTCTTAACAAAAATGAAAAATAAATCATCATCATTCGACCTTGAAAACAATTTGTGGAGCATGTAATTGAAGGTGAAGAACCAAAACGAAATTCCCAATTACGATGAAGTTCCATAAAAATAATTTCATCCATGATCGCCATCATGTTTTCGGGTTTCAGAGTTTCAGATGAGTTTCTTAATAACAAAGTTCCCTTGAGGGATAAATTAAGGTAGTTTCGTCCATTAAATCAACACTCCCGAAGGATGTTATTGCAAAAGAAAAATTTTACTCATGAACAAAAATTCCAAGATAATTCACATGTTCATCGTCCTTCGTCGTTATTGTGGGAAAATTCTTGTTAGTCCTGATCCCGACCTGATTCGACCTGAGGTTTTTCGGGACCGGAAAAGAAAAGTTGTTAATCAAAAAAGACTTTGAAAGAAATTTCATTTTGAAATGTGTATGTCTTGACATCCTGTCTATTTTTTCTCAGCTCTTTGTCCTTCCGAGTATTTATAACAGCAATTTTAGGACATGTAACGTCGCATTTACCTCAAAATATGTGTGGAACAGGCTGTAGATAAACTAGCATTGGACATAAGATGTCAAGAAAGTTCACAACAAGTTTGTGGCAGAGAGGTTGGAAACAGTTATTTGCCTTTTACTCAGAATGCCATAAGCTTCCTGTTCTTTTCCTTTTATAATATAACTTCACTCACCACACCTGCCAAAATATCTTTCTTTTTTCTTATCACATAAATTGGAAAGAGGACCTCTTTTACTTCTTCGTTAGCTGATCCGGGTTTTCCTTCACATTTTGGTTATTTAACTTAGCTTTATTGTTTTATAAATAAGAGTGTCTTTTCCCCTACACAGAGAACTTTCATGAATAGAGCCTTATCTCATGAGGTAATATATAAACTTGTTTATTTTCAGGTCTGAAAAGGTAATATAGCCAAGAAAAAATATAACCTTCAGTTCATTTGAGGTTAATTTTTTGTTGTGTGTCTTTTTTTTAGCTGTCAGATTATTTGTTCCACAGAAAGCTAAGTTTACTTTACACAAGATGAGAAAATGAACTGTTGGGGAGTCGTTAGATAAACGCAAATATTTGACCTGGCATTATCCTTAAAATGAAGTTGTATAGGATACTGACAAGGTCACTGTTGTTGACTTAGAGTTATGGCTTTATTTGACACGTTAACTGTATTCTATAGCATCTATATGTTGACAGCACGTTGAGTGGATGTAGAAAGTCGAATAACAGAAGAAACCAATCTCATACCTAGATGGTTATTTTTTTCAATATTCTCGAAAAATCGAACCTTCTATTTCTGTCGCCATAACCGTTCTCTTGCAAATTTTAAGTGAATTGGTTTTTTCACAAAATTGCAAATTCCGTTTTTTATCTGCACACTCTAACAGTGGTTTTATAAATTCACAGAATTTGCATACTCCAGATAAACAAGGATACCAATACCATGAATTCATTGCAGCACCACCTGCGAATATATCTGAGTGTTTTCTAATTTCAAACTTTGTTGAACGCAATTTATTCGATTATTGCAAAATTAATAATAGAAATTGATAAATATTATAATGAAAATGTATTTTCCTTGAAAAGTTTCAGATTTAAAGTTACCATGACTGCTTTGGGTAAAACCCAATCCGTTAATAAATAACTAAAACAGGATTCCTAGAAGGACTCATTTTCCGGCTGGACAGAGTTTTCAAAGCCGCTCCGCTTCAATGCATACTGTTCTTCTACATATATTCTGGGAAGTATTACTTTTATAAATGATTACTATTAAGATATCCTTATTTTTCATACGAGATATTTTCACGTTTGAATAAAATCGTTGCTGGATCGATAAAAATCTTTTGAAGTGATAGCTAATAAAGCTTTTCTGAATTGATAAGCATATTATTCATAAAAAGAAGAAAAGTATTTCATACACTTCTTAAATCGAAGGAAGGTTAATTCATTCCTTTATTCAAAAAGGATCTGCAGTACAGAACTCCAGAACAATGTCTCATTTTACATTTTAGGGAAAAGGCACAAATGTTGAAATCGAATTTAAATATATTCTTCCTCAAAATTTAAAATATAGTTCTTCCTTTATTGATATTTTAATAAATAACACTTACTAATTCCAGATAAATTGGGGAGCGATTCCTTAGATATTGAAAGATGATTAGAAACTGATATTCGGCGAAGCATAAATTATAAATGACAATTGAGCAATCAGTATTTTGGTGTGAAACGAATCAATTACAATTAGTATGGGCTCAAGATAATCTAAACTTTTAAGAGTTCACATAAAACCTTACATTATCGCAATGTGTAGCACAAGATACAGGAATGAGAAATATCTCTACACGAAATTGTATAGGAAGTTAATTTATCGGTTTTATCTGTTATAAGGATTTTGGATGGGTCAGTTCGATTAGATTCCCATCTACAAAATGAGCAAGTGTATTATATGGTAACTTGTACCATATCACCTGACGCAAATGTTACATATTTACTTAGTTATCTACAGTCTTCCATCTTCTGTGTTAATTTACGAGATTTAAGGACTATCTGGTAGTGAAATGAAGATCTCATTATCGAGAAATACATTCTAATTAATTACATTTTATACAAACAAGGCTATCGAAAGCATAATTAATGAGTTTTATACATAGACCGAATTGATTTACGAGCATTTAAAGGAAGCTTTACGAACATAATTTGAGCGGCTGCAATTTCAATTAGATATAATTTGAATATTTCTTGAAAGCTACGACAGCACCTTTCTTACAAGACAAATGAAGGCATGACGTTTTATAGATTCTTCATTATTTTACTTTCATTGAGATACAAATAAGCTTCCATCACATTGTTACTCATTCCTCAATATACGAAAATAATTAAATCCTATTCAACTGTTACGACGTTAGTTCAGTTCTTAATTGACTGTCTCGTCAGAGTCCTTGCCTAAGGAAACTAATTACGAATAGCTTTACAAGCCACCAGTCTGTTACAGGATTTAAGGACTAAAAACAAAATTACCTTTCATTTTCGTCACACAAAATGACCCCAACAACATTCACCGGGATTATATTCGGTCAATCAACTTTGCAATGTCGTCTTTGTAGGTACCAAGGATAATGCCATCAAATTACATCATTCTTTTTTGTGATTTCTATGACAACAAAATGTCATTTCATTGTCGTCCTTACAATGAAGAGGGTGAGGAAACACAAATAGACCGCGGAATGTCGAGGAGTAAATTTCTGCTCCGACATAATTCTTTAAGGATCCTTTAAGACCATCCAGAAATCTTATTTTAAGAAACATGTCTCACAAAGAAAAGAATATATTCTGTAGAATTACCTTTAACAGGAACTCAGTATTATTACGATTCATTTTATAAAAGGAACAGTGAACATTTTTGACCTTATTGAACGTTTTTATGTTAATTTGAAAATATTTCGAAAGTAGAAGCAAAATAAAATTAGTTATTTTACATTTGTTGTCAAATACCTTTTTGAATTGTTAAATATTTAATTTTGCGAACAAGAAGGTAGTTCCTTCACAGAACCTTTTCGGAATTAAGGAAAATTGCTTGTGAAAATTAAGAAATTTATGTGAAAATTTTAAAAATTTTATATATTCCAGCTTTTTAATCAACGTGAGCTTTGTATCCCGATAAATTGCAGATTTAATTTGAATTTAAATTTTTATCAAATCCTTCAAGTAAAATTCACGGAAGATTGGGATTGAAAAATTAACATTTGCTCTAAAATTATGAAATCCTTGATTGTTAAATATTTCAAGGTGATTACTTGTGTACGAATTTATCCTTCAGACATTCGTTTATGTAGAAGACGCAGGACATACGTAAATTCCCGTGAATTTGTTTCCAGAACGAAGAGCTTGAATTTATTTTAAGATATCCGGGAAATCATTTCAAAATCAAAACCACTGACCCGTGGAAAGCCAAGCTGGAAAAACTCTCAAAGCTGTTAGCTTATAAAGAAAATTTTCACTTAAAGGTTTCTTTCACTTGGTAAATTGTTGGATGTCAAGGATTTAGGTAATAGGATTAAACAAAATTCACCAACAACGAACGATATGGAAATCTCCTTTTAAGGATGAATTCCTCTTAGCCTACTTAAGTGGTTGACTTATTTCGAATTTTCTATATTTAGATACGAAGTTATACATTGAAATAAGTGGAAAAGTTTCAAAATTCCTTTAAGATTGTACTTGTTTGAACGATTTATGTTTTTACTTTGGGACCACTCTAAGACAGCGGTAATGTCTTAAGGCAGTATTTCCAGGTGAACAAAAATGGCAGGGAAATTATTTCCATTTCTTATTTACAAAATTATGGTACGCATTTTAGGTTGTAATTAAGCAAAGACGTTTATCTTGGGAGAATTGTAGAATTGTCTCAGTAGATTGCCTAAAGTACGCGGAAAGCATTTTTAGTCATACAGAACGTAATTAAAACCCTACCAAGTGCTCACTTGGGAAATGTATAACTTCTATTTATGAAATTCATTCAAACATATACCATATATCTCCACAAATTTAAGAACGTTCTACTGTTGATATTAAGTGAAAATATTTGTATATTGTAGTCTTATTTTATTTAGCTCATGTATATAACCTTCGTTGAATATCAACAGCTTCAGTGATAAGTACAAATTGAAGAAGCTGCTTAAAGTAGCCTCATAAATTATTTTACAACGTTTTATGCATACTCGAGATGTTTCCGTTGGAAACGAGGAAAAATTTCATATTTTCCAAGCACAGGTAAAGTACTTGAAGGCTTTTAGTAAAATTCACGTAGATAACACGTGCTCATGTAGTTGGCCAATGTTTTTTCTTTGATGGAAATTTCAATTTTCAGAAATTTATATATACAACATGCTTTAAGCATACTTAAATAAAATAGAAATAAAAATGGTTACATTTTAACCTTTTCACATGAAAGGTGGTATGTTTATCACGTTTAAGTCATATTGTGTTAAATTTTAGCAACTTTTCGTCGACTGTGTAGAATGTAAAATACATCTAAGATGAACAAGATCCGAAATAATACTGACAACCTAAAGTAGTAATAGTTTTCACAAGCAATCATTGAACTGAATTGAAAGTTTGAACTCAAAGGTGTTCTTGTTTCAAACGGTTCTCATATCGTCTGTTGGCTGGCAAAAGTGACTAAGTGAAAAAAATGGTTTTTGAAATTTGAAATTTTCTCAAAGCAATTTTTTGAATAAAAGTTATAAGGAAGATTCCTAAAAAGGACAATTTATACAAGTTTACAATAACAATTTTGCAGTTGATCACTTCTACCAGACATAGTATTCATGATTCTAAAGCTTAAAATGTTAAAACCTACAAATTCGAAATTTGGCGCTTGGTCACTTTTGCCAGCCAACGGACGATATATGTAAATACTTCACTTAAGAATGTAAATCAAAGAATTTACAAAGATTTTAGAAGGCATAAATTCAAACATTTTGGAAAGTATAAAACTTTACCAAATCTCATTTACTTTGAATCGGATTAAAGTTTCAACAGAAAAGGAAGAATGCAAAAGAGACAAGAAAAGACACGATGCTGTAACTCTTTTCGTAGTAAGAATGTTAAATAGCTTCAATGTCAACGAAAACTTCGGACAGAACTATACATTATCTCCCACGATACAACTACGGGCGAAACACTTTACATAACAACTCTGGTAAATCAATTCAACTGGAAGATTTTGAACCCAACTTGTCCCAAATTGGGGTTGAATATTAAAGCCAAACCGTAAATCTTGTTGTGTCCCAACATAGAAAATACCCTGAAATTTCAAAAACAGACGAATTCCTCGCTAATCAATCAAATGTCTCTGCGAGTCAAACCTTGGAGACATTTTTAGGAGCAGAACCCTTTTTGTGATAAAAAGTATTGATTTATGGTAAGCAAACATTGATGGAGGGCAAATAGTTGAGTTTGAAGGATAACCTATATCTCAGAAGGTTTCACCTCCCACAGGTGGTTGCTATGATGTCAGCGTTTGGGAAACATTTTAATTCCAGGGACAACCTTCCCTCGCCTTCGAACCTTCAAATGTCTGCCTTATCACATTTGCAAATTGATAAGGCTCAATTTATTCACTCCCTGGTTCCTGGAAATCCTTTGTCGAACCTTGTCACTCACTACCACATCAAAATTTTCCCTATAACCCTCTATTAATGGATCCTGTCCGTGTAATTTTATTTAATTAGATCAAGTTTTAACTGAAAAAGATTCAGCACAACTAATGGTGAACTCAGACTCTGGCGAAGAGACATTAAATTTCATGTTGAGATAAATAGGTTCGGATAATCCTTATCCCCTAATTCGAATATAATGAACGTCATTAGTTGAAGTTTTTCTCGCGACCATGAAAGGGTTATTGGGTCCATCGGGCATCCCTCAACACAAAATGAAGGAGATCCTGATAAATTGTTCTTGACTGCAACCCTTTGTCAAAGATTTTTTGTTGTTCTAAGACAATTTTGGGGAAGGACAAAAGTTTTTGGCGGATTTATAAATTTCATCGGATGTGGGTCTTAGAATCTGATTTTTCAACTTCCTTCCGCTTTCTTTGGATATTATGATAAAGAAAATTTTTTTTGAAGATCCTTTTCAAACTCTTCCCCCAAATGTTTCGGATGTTTATTGAGGAAATTCTGAGGCGCTTATATAAAGTTTGAATCGTTGGTAAATGCTTCTCAAAACAGCAAAAGTTAAATTTTCATTTTTTAAGATATTTGAAATTCTTTCATTTTTTTTAAATATTCTGAGATTTGTCAAAGTTATTTACTTTTCACTTAGTTCGTAATATGTATAATCTGCATACTCTATTGACACGGAGTGAGTCCTACTTAAAAATGTTCATGCAATTCAAGTGGTTCTTACCATGTTTCCATTAAAAGGAATAGATTTTCTACTTGACGATAACCGTTGAATCGAAATGACAAAAAGAGGAGAAAATCCGGATTAAGTAATGTTACAAATAGCACTACAAATCCTTCACCATAACAACTTCACTAGGATTTACGACGAAAAACTGCATCCTGCACCAATGGTTAAAAATACAAAAATGTTGAAAAAGTTGTCTCTTATAAGTCACCGAACATAAATAAGGCAGAACTTTTCAAATGATGTTATCAACAAGAATAAATCCAGGATAATGTTGCCTGATACTCACACAAATCCGTCACAGATAAAATCGTTGAATTCTATCCTTCTGTAATTTTCAACGAGTCAAACAACGACAAACTAAGTCCCTTAAATCCCTTACGAGTCGTTCTAAAACGGTTCATTCGTATTTTGCAATTTCAAATTCAAGGATAATGGTTTGTCATTCAAAGATTTTGGGCGAAATGATCATATTAAATGAAAAAAAAATACCAAATAGACGATAATAAATGATCATTCTTTATCTATTATTATTAACGTTATCTTGATTAGAGTGAGAACAATAAATTCATCCTTTTTTGGTCTTCGAAGTATGAAATTAATCTTAACTCCTTTGCCGGTGTATCCTTTAGATGGAAAATTTATTCGTTCGCTTTTTCAAAATTATCTGATTCGTCTAGAACGGACCTCTATGGCCGGATGAATAGTTTAATCATTCTAGAATTAAGTTTATTTTGATACAAATTTAATTATAATTTCCCAGCAGAAGGATACATGATGAATTGTGCCTTAAAGGATGCTAGCTACCTCATCCTGTTAGGGAATTTCTTGCAGTCAAATTTGATTAACATTTCGCCTTCATCTTCGTCTCTCTTTCGGGAATGTTGTTGCGATACAGAAAGGATATACGTACATCCACAAGGAAGAGTTAATTCTTCAAATACACAGACACACAATGAAATAAGATTAAATAAAATGAACACTAATACTAATTAGACAGGTCTTTGGGCATTCGGTTTTATCTTGTGAATCATTTATTTGAATTGTGCTACAATTTCTGGCCAGTGAAAGTTGCTTTTAACGAAAATAGAAGAACTGGAAATAAATTTCGTATGATATCACATGTCACATGTTATTTACATGTCAGTATCATATTGTCGAGTTCTTGGAACAATAATAACAATTTGGCCGATTCCAACGATGGTCATTCCAAGTCATATCCTGAATTAATCCCAGGAACAATATTAAATTTAAGATCCAAACTTAGGAAAACAACTGAACAATAATGGGGATAACTGATTGACCGCTTAACCAACCATTTAGCCTAAAAGAGATGTATCTGTTCCAAGTACTTTCTCCGAGTCAAAAACAAGTCCTTTTCGAAAAAGGGAATTGTTCCCTTTGATGTCCTGTAATTTCACTTTTCTGATTTGTCCTCTTTTGCTGGAGAGCTAAAAGAATAAAGCAGAGCAGCTTTTGTGAAAGAAATGAATATAAGTTTGTTTCCCAGCAATATTTTAAAGAGGAAATGACTTCAAGGAATCATGACAGAAAGATCCGGTTGCTTTGAAAATTCGCTTTTACTGTTTCTCCATAACATGATAATCTATTTATAATATTTGATTCGTAGAAAAATAAGAAATCTTTTGTTTACACAAAACACGAAAAGCAAAAATCTTGATCCTATTCCCAAGGTAACATGTTCTTTAGAAATAACTTAATCTGTAAAGAACGTCTTTTTCATGAAAATCATTTCATAAGAATGCTTGGTGTCAGTTTACAAAGGACAAATATGATATTATCTATATGAACGCCACATTCATATAATGATTCCAGAAATTTCTTTATTGTAACGAAATACATCTTATAACAAATTTCTAGGGACACACCTAAACATATTTCATCTAACATTCCGTACATAATTTTCAAATCGCTTGGCATAATTGAAAATAATTTAAATTTCTTTCTTGAATATTCCCGTGAGAGCCGAAAGGGTTATGGTTGAATTATAAATGATACCATGGAAATATCTTATATACCTAACATATACCAAAACAAAGATGAATGTACAATTTGTAAAAGCTTAAATATTTAATTTTGAGCCCAACAACTTCCAAGCATTTTCTAATTTAAATTTAAGCTTAACAGGGAACAAGGAGACATGGAAATTTCTTGTTCTTCTCTGTGATGTACGACTTAAAGTCCTTGGCATAAGAAGAAAATCCAAAGGATCTTTGGTTACTTTACGACATTCTGTTCAGGATTTTAAGGAATCCGCTTGTATCTCTTTTTATTTAATTTGCAATGAGATCTTTTGCCCTAGATACTTGTATCGATTTTCTTTTCTCTTCTTGGTTCTTTGTTTTCTTGGCAGCACGCGTCAGGAAAATTTCTAAACTTTTCCAAATTATATTCAGTTGTAGAAGGGTTAACTGGCACTCATATAAATCATCACAACACTAGCATGTTATCCTTCAACTTTCCATGAACAAAAATTCTGAAAGTTTCAAGCATGTCTTGTCATTTTCTTTTCAAAGTTACAAGGAAAACGTTCGGTTTCTTGGAAGACTGTTCTTAATCAATTTACTGTGAGTATGAAACGTGCCCATCCACAGAGATTTGAGACTGCAACCACTATATCGAGTTTGTAAGAAATCCAAACGATTAAGGACTATTCCAACGAGACACAGAACTCATACATTAATGAATGACGATATTATCCATTTGTGTTTAGCTTCAATGTCAAAAAATTGAACCTTAACCTAATATGCAAGCCTGAACCTAATTCAACGAGTAAATCGTTGGTATGAGTTCGTTAAAACAGACATTTGATAGAAAATGGCAAGAAGCCATCTGTTGTTAATTGCCCAAAAATGTTCTCCATAACGACACGAATTTCCATTATATCCTTTTTCTATACCACATCCTTGTCTTGCTGTTGTTCTGACAGTCAGATTTTATTCAAGACAATACTCAGGGAAAACGTTTGTGAGTACGTATGTATGTCAGACAGTTTTCCAAAAATGTTTTTCTTTCATTAAAGATTCAGACATTATCCTCATAATTAAATGTAAGAACATGGAATCACACAAACACAAAAGGCTCTTTTCTTATGTCCTTCCATTTCTTAGTTTTCCTTACCATAATTGACGTGTCAGAGCATTATCTTGAGGCAAAGTCAAAAGAAAATCATCAGAACACAAGACAGAATGAAGATAAGCCCGAAAAAAAACGTTGGAAAGAACCAATGCAGATGTCCTGTTTCGAGGACAAAAAGTATCTGTGTATAGAATATAAATTAAAGTTTTTACTTTGGATCTAAGAAATACTCTTAATTTGAGTCTCTTAATCTATCTCATTCCGTATTAATAATACATTAATATGACGAAAGCAAGATTGATAAGGAGACATCCTTGTGAAATCCCATCACGCCACAGACACAGCAGGAGCTAAGATTCTTCTTAGCGAATCTTATTTATCCTTCAGCGTCCGTTTTGTCTCTCCAAATTCAAAAGGATCCTATTAAGACGAGACAACCATCTTATTTTTCATTTGGAGAAAAATTGAAATTCATGTTTTAATATTATCTGAATTTATGAATTATCCTGCTGTCATTTTTATCTTCTAATAACTTTATTTGTTCGTCCAACTGCCGTTGTATGGATTCATTTTGCCTCATGTTCTAAGGACAACTTGGGTCATGAAGAAAACGTAATAAGAGGAGTACGCATTCATTTCTGGGGCTTCGTTGAATTAATTTTTAAGAAATTACAGCGACTTACACAAGGAAATTAAAATTAGAATTTACAAAATTAGTCAAAATTAGTTTGGGGTTATTTCTCTCACATTCCCCATAAATTCGAAAGGCCAAGTAGTGAAACAATTAATTTATTGACGTATATTGGTTTATCCACAAAGGTGTTGATGAGTCGTACATTAACAAAAATTAATTCCCAGAAAATTTATGCATGTCTTCGATAAACCCTTTTAATAAGATTTCAAATTAACACCTTTCCCTTTTTGATCTCAAATTACATAGGACACAGTAATTTTGCCATAGGAAAGTGTTTTATGTATGCTAATAGATTTTTATTAATTTTCAATGGAGCGAGGATGGAATTTAAAATTTAATCTACTCGTTAAAGGATTTTCATGCAAGAACCCTTTTTTGTATATCTACTATGAAACAGTATTTTTCAAATGTTACCCTTAGGCATAATGAAAATAATTTTCTAGCTAAAATCAAAGGAATCCACTTCTTAAGTTTATCCATTAAATGTATTTTATACAATGTTTTTCCAACTAGGACATTCTTGTATTGGAAAGCCCAGGACAAAAAGGGAATTTTTGCCCATAACGAATTTAATATCATTTCCTTTGTATAATATTCTTTTGAATTGTACTGCCGGGAGCCATACCCATCTTTTGTGGTGTAACGAAATGCTTGAAAATTATTGGGCAGTCGTTTTGTGACTTTTCATTGCTGCTCTGGGGCGTAAGGATTGCATTCCAAAGTGCAGCCTAGGGGTGAGAGGAGAAATTGAAGAGAATTTCAGCATAAGTTTGTCTTCTAAATATTTGATTGCTTTCCTCTAAATATTTTACTCAAATGCGTGCGTGTGTTGTTTTATTCTTGGCGTGTGTGCGTACAATTTTGTGTCCGAACTAGTTGCCATCCACATTTTAATTCTGTTTCTTCTGCTAACATTTGGAAAATATATTCATTATTGTATTTTAATGATACTTAAATTGTTTTTATATGGAGTTACTTACAAGACAAACACTTTTGGATAGATAACACTGTACATACCTGGAAGGATCAAAACAAATAAAACATGTTAATAATATTCCAAATTTCGAATTTCATGTTGATAAAAATTTCGTAGAATTGCGCAAATAAGGTACAGTAAATATTCGGACAAATGAGTTTTCAATAGGTACATAAACATATTTCAATTAACTTTCTGGACTGCAGGACAACTGTTACATATTACAAATTTTGAGAATAGCAATATTTTACGTTCTAGGACGTCATATTAATAATTTGTGATACGCCGCAGGTTAAAAGTTAGAAAATTGATTCATATTTCTGATATTTCAGGGAATCAAATACTAAATTCATGAGGTTATTCAACACGAAATTAATCTCATGTCATGCATAGAACCTTTTAATAAAACTGTCGATCCAAACTCTGGACGTTATTAAAAATTCGAGGAATCAAATAAATTTCATTTCTGTGTATTGAACGAATGTTACCACTAAAGGTAACAAACGATGGATTTCCTTAACTTTTTGGAACACGTAGGTACATGTAAACTTCCCCGTAAATTGAACACATTTACAGAATTAATTCTTCATTATCGTGAAGTACCTCATTACCACGACATAAAATTTAAAAAGGTGAAAATGTGACAAACTTAAAGGTTCCGATATAACCAAAGTAATAGAAGCATGTCTTCAAAGTTTACGATGCCGTGAAAGTGCTTCTAAAAATTAGTAACAAACAGCGACATGTTTGTAAAACACTAAACACTCTAATATAAGGATTAACCATACGTTCATGTTACAAAACAATTCAATATCGAAGTTAACCTTCTTTTCAAAAAACACTTTGGCATGTGTCGTCGTTGTACCGAGTACATGTACCATAGACGTTGTTATTGTAACGTTGTAACACTGTAACGACAATTACATATCTGTTATGCTTGTTCCCTCATGTGAGGAACAGGCTTTCCTAGCGAATGTTTAAAGGGAATATATATGTGAAGCACGTGTACAGGATATACGGGAAATAACGAGGTTTTATAACAATGTTTCTGTAATGATAATGATTACGTGGGTTTCAGTTGTACATATAAGCGGATGGCTTTGTACTCATCATTCACTTTAGAGCTTTTAGCTTGATAAAAACAAAGCTCTGAGCATCACCCTATTTGTGGCCTGTAATTTCAAGCTAAAGGATTTAATTAATGATCTTATATAAGGAAACGATGTGCTAAGGTTAATTAAAATGCAAAGTTTGATGATATCATCAAAAGATTCTTGTAGTTCTTCAACAGTTGAAGGACAATAATTAGTCCAAATCAAATATAAAGAAGCAACTAGTACATTCTAACTTTTATCAACTTTGACCACAGACATTTGGGAATCATCTTTACGTCTTTCATTTCAGGATATTGTCCGTCATAAAAAAGTTTGTCTATAAAAGAAATTTCTTCGAAAACATTTAAGGGAGATAAATAGGCTTTTGGTTAGTAATAGTTTTTGATATGCAATAAGCATCTCTATTAAGTCCTAATCAATTCAATAAACATATATCGTTTTCATGCGAAGAACGGATAGTTTTCGGGAAGAAGTCCAAAAGAAGGGATAAATTAAATAAAAATTCACATCACATCGGAATTTAATAATATCCTGTCTAGGATGGAATAGGAAGAAATTATATTTTTATTTTAGTCACGATTTCCCTGTTTTTGTAAAAACTTGAGATCTCTGTGATGCATTATTAAAAGCGTTATGTCCCTGAACGCACGAACCCATTTCAAGGGTGTTTATTTAACAATTTTGAATCGGGTTTAAGATGCCAAATGGAAGGGAGAATGAAATGTATTTAATTAGCAAGAAATTATATACCAGATACTCGTTTCAATGTTTTCAACTACATCTTTCCTCGTAGAATGAGGATAAGAGTAGTGGTAAATAAGAGTTGGTGGTATGTAGATACATACATGGAAAAATGGAGATCTTTCTAAATCACCTGTGATAATATTAAACTGACATTCAAGCAACAGTCTTATGACTATCCATTTGTTGCATTACACAAAACTTCTTAAAGTTGGTAAGTTCAAAACGTGCTGCAATTGACTTATTTTACGTCGTTCCAGATTGACACTTTTGTCGTTAAGTTGATAGTTTTCTGTGACATTTGTGTGCCATGAAACTTTCTTATTAACAATGCAGTCTCCTGTTTCGCCGGAAGTACCAATTAGTAAAATTTACAAACCCATCATGTCCAGTATTTCGATATTCTTACTCCGTCCAGTTGTTTTTACTCACACCATAAGGACACATGTGCTTAGTATCTTTTGGATGTTTTTGTTATCTTAGGGTTGTTTTATCAAAAAGTTTCTTAGTTCAATCTTTACAAAACTTTAACTACAAGGCACATTCTTTGCATGATGAAATCCTTGGGAATTTCCGATCCTTGTCAAAGCTTTTATATACAAAACATCCACATCCTTGCATGTAGACATGTTCATATTATCATATTCTTATACTTGTAATAGACATACTTACAGTTTCTACAAAAGGGATGGCAATAAATCTAAGAAATTTTCTTCAGCAAAATATAAATTTAAACCTCAGATTTCAAATGACTAAGTACTCAAAAGGTTGTACCGAAATTCAGGTTAAATGATACAAGTTTGTCATGTTCATTAGAAGTTTTGCTGAGGATCATGGCATTGTACTTGAAAGGAATTTATGAATTTATGAACATTAAAGTAGTTTAACGATACCTTCGTCAGGTGTTATTAGTCGATTCAGGTCTTCGTACAAGTTTTAGGAAAGTATGAAAACTTTAGTGAACATAGAAGGTTTATAGTCAAGTGTCTAGCAACTGAACTACTATATGTGTGTTGAAAAAGAAACCCTTACATAGAACAATACATATTTTCAAACTTTGTTGAATTGGGAACATTTAGTATATCACCCCCGAAATTTCAGTTGAATCAGGATATTTTCCCAGCCCCTTCCGGCAAGAAATATTTCAACCCAATACTATTTTTTTAACCAAATAAATTCCGTATTTGTTCAAAAAATTTCTCATTTCATTCCAAGTTCTAAAGCAAAACCTTCACCTCGGAAACGACATATACTTGTTGTATGTTTTGTCGGCGTTGTAATTTTTTCGAAAATATTTTTCATACTCCCCTAAAATTTGTATAAAACATTCCTTTTTTAAAATATGTAAAAGAAGCAAAAATGTTTATATTCACATTCACCTTACGCAAATAAAAATGTAATTATAAGGAATCCAAAAATATGTAGCCTGGAAAGGATCTGAAGGCTCTGAATAATCCAAACGTAAAACATAACAGGAAATGGAAGTCATAAAAAATTCATAAAAAATCATTTAGTTTCGTGAACAACATTATTTAAAAATAATATGACGCAGATGTAAGGACATGGTATACATATAAATGTATGTGAATGCTCCGCATGATCCACCCACATGTGATGAGGCTCAAGGCGTTCTCTTACGCTTTCAACAGTGGATTTAAAGAATGTGAAAAGGACTCGTTCGTGTTTGAGATTTTTGGCATTTGAGGTTTTGATTCCCAAATGTAAGGATACGTCTAGAAAAATTAATTATACTTTCATAAGTTGAACGTTATTTTATGTAGTTCATTTGTTGATGCGACAAATGTGACAGATTACAACTCTCACAATGTTTAATTGTCCTAGAAACACGAACATTTCAACGTGACATTTATGGGAACTGACGCGACAGTTTTGTAGGATTTTCTAAGGATATATCCTTAGTTGAGCTTTCGCTTGTGCACATTACATCAAATGATAATTACTCCTTCGAGGTAAATTCGAATTTAAGGAAGTTATTAAATTTTTCAAGCTTTATTAAAAACTTTACCATCTTTTTCGACATAATAATCCTGTTGACATTGCAATCTTTCAAAACGTTTCAGGGTTTTAAAGTCGAATTGATTCAATATCTTGTGATATGAACTGGAGTTGACATATATATTCCAAAGTCCTAATAAACGATGACATGTAGAGCGCATTCGAATTCAAATAAAGATCAGAACAGATTTCTGTCAAGCATAAAATCGAATAGGTTTCTTGCAATCAAAAAGCAACACAGTAAATGCATTCTGATTGCTCTGGATTTTATTAAATCCTAACTTCGAAGGTTCATTCATTCTAGGATTTTCAATTTAAATTGTAATCTTTTTTCCATGACATACAAATAAAATTCTGTTTTGGCTCCGGGTAGCTGAAACAAATTGATATCTATACCATTGTGGGGTATGTATTAGTTTCGTGGGTTGTGAAAGGTTGTTGTATTTAGATACTTGTGTTGGTGGGTAGTGGAGCATTCAGATGGCTGAAATGATTCTCTTATCGACAGAATGAAAATGTCAGCTTCAGATTACAAAAATAGCTTCAGGTCATATATAAACGCTTCGTCCAATGAAGTCTCTATTGATGTGTGGAGTTTTGTGGTGCTTAAATTGCAAATTAAACTGGACTCACCAATGGTTCCACCATTGTTGTTTGCTTAATTCAACTTGAGGACAGGACACTCATTTGTAAATGAAACCAGAGAGACACAGAGTGGAATAAATTTAAGTAATCTTACTTTTATACATTTAAATATGATTTGGTTTGTAAATTCAAATCTGATTCAACAAAAAGTTCCAATTTTGGACTAAGGAATTTTGTTTTTTGGCTATAGAATATTTCAAACTTTAAACCATTTGAAGAATTAAACTGAACTGATGAATAAGATATCTTCAAATTTTATTAATCGTTGAAGGATGTGACTGCAAATTGGCTTTCTTGGTAACATCGAAAGTCAATTAATAGACCGGAAAGCGACAACTTTTAAGATACCAACCACTGCCACATGCATAAATGAGAATTTCTCAAACAAATTTCAACTCATATTTCACAACAATATAAATTCTGTTGAGTTTATTTTGTGAAAAGGCAATGATATAAGAATGAAATTCTGAAATACTTCTTATTTCAGTTCATTTAACAATGAAAACTGAAGGAATTCCATGTGACGTCGCAAGAATAAGTTGCATCTTTTCGACGTTACGTTTACGCTCGGTTGAACTGTGAAATCGATGATTTATACCAGTTTATCGTTTTATTTTGCTTCTACGGCATTTATGTGCTATAGAAACTGATATTGGTTACTGCCTTCTGAACGTAACGATAACCACTTCTCTTATGAACTTGTGTGTGTATTTGTGATTTAAAGGAGTCTTTTGATAAATAACCCAACAATAAGATTTATTCCTTGGCGATCGAATTTTATTGGTTTTTCTGTTGTATTTGGTGTTGCAATAAAATGATTCCAAATTACTCTGTATTGATTTTGAGCATGAGTTTGTTGTTCAATTGCTGTGGTAATTGCTTGAAATTGATTTTTAGAACGAACATTGTTCGACTAAATGATCTATTCTATCAGTAGTTGAAAGAGTTGAAAAAGTTGACGGAAAGTAACAAATATCCTGTTGACGAGCAAAGCATTCATCTCGCTTTATGCAGTGCACCACTGATTACGGCATTTCAAAAGCATAATTTTCTAAGGAAACCACAAGAATCCTTTAAGACAAGAAGGAATTTCTCTGGGTTATGGTAGGTATACCACCGGATGGAAGTTTCAAGTTTTCTTCCCTTTTGAAGAGCAAACTCTTTTCAACTTTTAAAGAATGCGATGACTTTGCAATTACAGCAAAGTCTTAATGTGCTTTAAAAGCACAAATTTCAAACTCTGTTCAACTTTTATTCTGGAAAAACACGGAAGTAATGCGGGCATGAATGTAATTTTAATCAGCATTAGAAGAATAACATAGCAGGTGGAAAATGCTTGTGTCAAAACTTTTTACTTTTCCCGAAAGAAAAAGCTGGCTGGGAAGATTCAATTAGCGTTGGACTATGAGACTTGTTTGGTTACCTTAACATCTTAACAAAATTACCTCGTTTTCTCATTCACAAATTACAAAAACCTAACTTTGTTATTTATTCATTTCACCTAAATTTCAAGTGAAATTTTTTCCTTGAATTCCACTTCATTTTTAAGGTTTTTTTCCGAACCTCTCATCAACATGTCTAATAATTTTATCTTCCCAAACCTTTGGCGAAAATTTTTTCTTGTCATTGCCTTAAGAAACATGAAAATGTGATTTTATTAAAGATGGGAAGCAGTAGGTTGGGGTTGATTAATTGGAGGTACTTATAGGGCACTTTTGGTGGGAAGAATAAAAATTATTTCTTGGGGGAAATTCGCGTTAAATGCCAAAGATTGTATCGAAAATTTGTAATTTTTCATTTAGAGTTTGTTTAAGTGTAATTTGTGTTATTACTAAAGTTTTGATTAAAGAGTTACCTCGGGGACTGTGTACTCTCTAATTCTGTAGAACGGGTCGTTAACTCTTGTACTCTTTAAACTACTGGACGTTGTATTTAGATTTAACGATATGATCGCTTTAACAGTTGTGGGTTGACTTAATGGAGTGCATTATATCCAAACCCACATAAATTGAGGTTGGCAAGTTGGCTAGACTCCAATGAATCCGTTTCACTCCACATTGAGTCATTAACGTCGGAACCTTCTATACTGTGAACCCAAGTAGTATGAAATTGCTTAGATATATTGTACTGAAATTGGAAAGGGTTATATTTACAGGATAGACAAGCTTGTAGTAATTTGTGTTTAAAATTTTTTTCAGATAACACCCAACTACTCAAATAAATGAATATAAAATCTTTGATCTTCAACTAAGTAGATAATGGACCTTTATCCGATTATATTTTATGGCCAGAATTCCGAATTGATGTTTTGCAAAAGGTTCTCTGTAGCTAATAACTGCCGAAGACTATATGAATTTGTACTAGAACGTTGCTATGACAATAAGCTTCTTTACATAGAATCACTCCAAAATTTTCAGAATACTTGAGCTCCTCCTTTCGAATAAGGTAAATTTCTGATTGAGGAAAACATGTGTATGATCTTCACACAATTGCAGGATTTAAAATTTGTGCACTCACAGAATACAGAACTGAATTAACCAGGCATAGAATGGAATAAGTAGATATGTTCATCCAGGTGCATCACATACACCAATGCACATGAAGACATTCCCCAATTTAAATTTTATTCACATTAATTGAGTTTCGTTTCCTGACAATTTTGTTGTCATATAAGAGTCCACAAAAGCCAGTAGGTAATGGAACTTTCGTTTGAATCAAGGTAATCGAAGTTTCCTGCAAGTCTCAAAAGTTCCTGGAAAATTTTATTCAATGTCCTTTCCGGAAATGTAACCGATGTTATTTAAACCCCACTTCCAGCAAACAAATATCTGATTTTAATTCAATCCTATTAACATTTCGCTCCCTTCTCCGATATGATATTGATGAAGTAATTTAGTGCCATAATATGAGCTCCATATATCTTTTATAGGAAGATGTCACCAACCCATTCCACACATTCCATTATCCCATGGTCAAAAGAGTACGTGAAGCTGTTGGTTCTATATACACGAATGGAACAGTATGTATATTTTCGGTTTTTATCATTATAACCTAAATTGTTCCTCTCCATTAAAGATAAAATATGTGACAGGAAACGTAGAAAAGTCATAAAATTATCGGTTATTGAATGGGGTCAATGAAGCAATTTTATCGTATATTCAAGAGCTTATTGTATCTATCTTTGCTTTTTTTATTTCAGAAAACTTTATCCAATTTAGCTCAGAATTTCGTGATGAATCTTAAAGTTCTTTTCCTTATTTATTTTGAATACGTGTTGCCTTAATTTTCCTAAAAGCGAAATTGAATTTAAAGCTAAATCAAATAATTAATTAATCAATACTACTAATTAATTTCCTCGAATCATCCATGCAACTGGCCAAAATTAGAATGATTTCCTCAAAGACTTTTAAAAACTTTAATTGAATTTTATTTGCTGTCCTTCAGTTTTCCACTGAAGCATTATAATTTAAATTTGGTTTATCCACATTGAAGAAGATTTGCCTTTCAGGTGTCATCTAACAAATTTCATGGATTTCAAAATGTTACTGGAAATCTTCAAAGGTATCAATTGTGGTAGTTTCCCGTTTTGCTTTATGAAGTCATCAACATCTGTCTGAATTCATTTTGTATCTTATTATTTATTCAGCTAGGAACACAAAACCTCATTAATCCATTTTAATTCACGACATACCCAACACCAAACCACTGAAGTTTAGGATCAAAATTTCCTAAAATTTGGAGACAAATATAACAAAACATCCCTTTCCTCCCCTTGACGTTTGTAATTAAAATTTTGTCCTTGCAGCGTTTTTCATATTAACCTACAAAAGGCCAAAAGTATCCTTTCACAACACCAGATTGAGCTGAACGATTACCTCCAGGAATTTCTCGTTGTTTTGGGGACAGATACCAATTTGGGGATACAGTAAACCTGTCAACCCAAAAGTAATTTTCGATGTAGAAAATGAAAATTTTATCCAAAAGCTGCATCTAAACACTCCCAAATTACAAAGGCAGGTCACAAAGAGGCACTAGCTTAAGGTTCCTTCCAGGTATTTCATAAAAACTGTAGGTACAATACAAAGCTGTAGTTTGGGGATAATAACCATGTGATGTTGGTATCAAAAAGGACATTCTCTTATCCTATCTTATATGTTAATTAACATTTCTGAATATAATACCAGCTTTCAAAAAGCGCTCATCCAGAATTGTTGGATTTCTACACAAACGCAAAGGGGCCATGTGAAATTGAATTATTTTGTTCAAGATTTCCCTTGGTACAGTTTAAACGGCTTCGTTTATTAAATTAATGATGTGCCGCTAATTATTGTTACATTTGTTGGCATGGAAATACTTTTAAGGATGCAGCTCCATTATCACTTTGTGTATTATACTTTGTATGTAATATGAGGTGTCTATGGAGTCTTTTCTTTATGACAACAGACACGTTATCTCTTTTTATATTCTTTTGAAAACGTGATATGATGATGTGAAACAAAGCTTCATACAACAACCGTTAGTCTAGCTTATTATCCTGATGAACATCACTAGATAAGGAACGACATTTTTTCATAAGATCTACAATAGAAGGGTGTGCTAATGTTCCAACACACTGGTACAAATTCATATTACGAATATCAGCTTCTCTGTGTCCAGAGGTATACGTCCATTTACATTTCATTTTCAAGGAAAACTCGTAAGAACGACAGCATGTAGCTAAAGTTATATTCAAACCTGTAGCTCTACATATTATATTTGGGGCAACAGTTTCGTAATTCTTGTTACATAGATTATTGTCCAAATCAATTGAGATTATCTGCTTACATCACAACGTATGGAGTATGTCAAATCGTCTGTGATATAGATAAACAAATTTGTATAGAACACAATATCGTTCAACATACGCTCAACTGATGGTATCCAATATGTGTTTGAAACGATTCAACTTCGCCCAGAGGGTTGTTGCACCAGAACAAGTGAATTGATGTGAATAACAAGTGGTAAATATTATCATGACTTGAGAACATATCCATGTTACTTAATCCTGCAGTTTATGTAATAATGGCCAATCAGTTTCTACAACCCTTAGGAGTTGTTTCGTACTAATTCTTGGTGTTATACTTGTAAGTATTATAGCTATGAGATGTGGCCAAAGTATATTTGTGTCTTATTACCATGTTGCATTTTGGAATCAATGTTATAAAATTAACAAAACTTGGGATTAATTGGTTTCAAGATGATGTTATGTTTGGCAGAATGAAATCATATAACACTTCTATCCCCATTTGCTTAAGATTCGAACGTTTATTCATGATCATGAGATCCATATAACTTCGAGAATCTAAACATTTCTTGTAACTTTGAAACACACAAATGAAATCAAAAGGATTTGGTACTTATTATTTCAAGTGATTTGCCGAATAGCCCCAGAGGATTTTCAATTGAAATTGTGAATCTGGTTTGAATTGTTTATCGTTAACCACAGGAGAAATGCTGAAAACCTTTCCACGGGAGTAATATTCAGAAATTCCGTGCCACACGCACAATAAAATTATAATTGTTCCAATGTTTTACCAATCCGACTTTCATACATTACGGGTATAATCCTGTGCGTTACAACTCAACATTACATTCCCCGAAAATGACTCGACCACGGAATAGGAAAATAAATTTACCCAAACAGAGGCGAGAAATCCAAAAAACAGGGATCAGCACGCGACGCATATACAGACCGAAATCGGTCCCACACACCCAAAATACCCAAATATGGAAATCTATTTTTGCACAATCGTGTATATATCTAAAACATTTTCATTGTGGGTTTTATCGAAACATGGAATATCGGCCAATCAACTCGTGACATGAAATAGTTATATGAAACATTTGGCTGTGCCAATTGTAGCTAACCCCTTTGAGGAATGAATCATTGATGGAGGCATTTCGAAATGGGAATTCTAAAAATATTCAAAAGTCCAGTCCTGTGCCAGGAATAGAAAATGACTTGTTTGCATTGAAAACACAAAGATGTGGTCAATGTTTGATGAATCCTCAGAAAATTTGTAAAAATTCAAATTCATTGTTATGACAAACATTTATGGTTTCTTAATGTAACTGAAATGTATTAGATTCCTTGAAAATTAACCTTACAAAATCTTTGAACAGCAATGGCGCAATTTATAATTTCCGCAATTAAGGGTCGAGTTTTTCCAACTTTTTCCCAATGTCGACAAAGGTAGCCCAGGTCTAAACAAAGTTTTCAGAAGCAAACCCGGAATCGACAAAAGAACCCGTGTTGAAGGACGTAAAATTTCCACCCTTGGCACATTACTAAGGTTTCTAGCCCACTCCATTATATTGTTATGAAATATTGTTACAAGTGTTTTGCAAAGTTTGAACTCATCGACATTAAAAGACATAAAAGTTCGTAATCAAATTAAATTCGTTCATCCTTCCTGGGTTTCCTTATTGTCCCTGATTCAAAGCAAGGAACCACGTTCCAACACCCCATTCTTCGGCACAAATTTTTCTACAAAACGTGTGCGTTTTGATGTAAATGGACTCGAACCTTTTGACCTTTTCTTATACAATTTTCCATTTCCGACCTAATACGTGGTTTACCGAAAATTATCTTTATGTGCACTTTAAGAAGGAAAAATCTATTGAAGTCATCTTGAAACCTTCAAGGAACAATGAAAATTATATGAGAAAACTTCTGACAAAACAAAACCCACCTATTGTGGTAAATTGCATTACAAGGTCGCTTTGTTGCTTGGCATTTGATTCACCCACATTTACCAGCATTTCCACAAGAATTTTCTTGTTTACTTTTTCCCTTAAGATATTTTTCCATGTAAACATCTTAAATGCCGAAACAAGCAACAGACTTGTATACGAATTCTAACGTTTATAAATAAATGAAAAATGATTCTTCGAAATTAGTGAAAGCATCTGATATTTCCACGTAATCTTTGTGAATGAGGGCGGATTTGTGGTGTGGAAATTCTCAACGATTTCGTATCAAATACTTTCATTAGTGATGAAAAATTTAAAGAGTTTACAAAACTCTAAGAAGAAATTTAAGTAAATACCATTGAAAGCAGAAATTCAACGATGTAGGTTGTGCTCCTCTTATGCGAGTATAGATCAGTTTTTCCTTCAAAAATCCTTTTCTTGTTTTTTCTCTGATGTTGAAACAACTTCCACTGAATTAATTTGCACAATAAAGAAAATATTTAAAACTCATTCACTAAACCCTTTTTGAATTAAGTTAATTTCACTTTTATGACCTCACTTTGGCGCAATTACCAAAAAATCAATTTACAGAAAATATGCACCCAAAAACCCTGAAAATCACGCTCTAATGGATGCGTTAGTAAACAATGAATCCGGATAATGTTCGAACGATTAAAGAACCGGAAGTTAAAGTGAATTTCAACCGGAAATTAACTGTCCACTGAAGCAACCAAATGAACCCAATCAACTTTAAAACACACAAACACATACACAAAACCACGAACTTTGGTAGCCAAGCAACACAAACTGAAGGATATCAATTTACCCGGAATGAAATGTCAAACGATTTATCGAAGAAATACGCAAAAATATTTCCAAAGAAAACGAAAAAATAAACTTTTACCAAATCAAAGGAAATAAATCTTCTGAGGGCAGATTGAATTTTTAGCCCTTAAAGGCAACAACCCCAAAATACACGACAGCCCGTTTGTGTTCCGGGTGATTTATTCCAATTCAACTTGAAGATAAATTCACAATGCTTTGTAGGTCAACAAATTTTCTGTTTATTCTTTATTTTGATTTAAATTTAAATTTAATTCGCGTACATTTGGAATTTTCACTTTTCACGAATGGATTTTCATGAAAACGAAAGTTTTACACGTAAACAAGTCACCACCATGACGACGCGACACGTCTAGTCCCTCATAAAATCACGACACAACTGAAGCCAATTCCAGGGTGGACTTGTACTGATAACGAGAAAGGATCCGGAAAAACAAATCCAAAACAAAATATGTTCTCCACTCAATCCAAAATGGAGACCCACTGGATATGAGTGTAAGAACGAAACTTTTGAAATTGAAACGGAAACTTTTGTTCCATTCCATAGAATTCATTTCCACTCCACTTGTCGCCTCAACGCCGCACAAATGGAGCACATTCTATTTGTGGTAGTGAATTGTTTACAATTTTCCTTGAAATTCAATTTTCACTGCCGCGTATCAAATTCGCGTGCAAAGTTGAAATTGAACGCGTTCCAAGCGAAATGCATCAACAAAAATTCTGAAAAATTGCAATTTCAGACGCGGTTCTTTTGGATCCAAACCGTAAAAATGCATCCAACCGTGGGGAGAACACTTTCAGTGATTTACTTTTTTTCATATCTTTTGATTGCATCAGTTTACGTTTGTTTTGTTTCGCTTTGGTTCAGTGGAGTGCATCCAAAATGCACGTGGCTACATATTTTGTTTTCATTGGGTTATGATTCAGTTTTGAAACGAAACATGTTATTTAGTGTAATGAAATGAAGGGGCTGTTGTTCCGTTTCGGTGGAGCAAACAAATTTTTTACCCCAACTTTATATTTGCCGCACGTTTTCGGTTTATTCTCGCCCCCAAAACCGATTCCGTGGTTGGTCGATAACATGTTTTTTGTTTCTGCACAAAAACAACGCATTAATTACGTTGCGTCCCTGAAACCAATAACACGAATCGTCCAGGGATTGACAAGTGAAGCGTCAAAGTCGGGGTGAAAATTCACCCTCAGACAGCTGATTATTTCCCCTTAATGTTAAGTCTGTAAAACTTACTTGCTCGGAACATATTGCAATATGCATGTTTCGAGCACGAAATTGGCGTTTTTGTACTCGCTCAAAACAATGTTTTGAGAGAATTTAACGAAAAGTAACGGAGGGGAAATATACTTGAAAGTGCAAGATGTTATTCGAGAAATTTTTTAGTTGAAAAATCCTGTTCATTTGACAGGTACATGTAACAGACGTTAGAAATCCAAATGTCAACTTTGTTTATGTTCGTTCATGAAGTTGCTTGAGGTTACTCAAATGTGTTTTTGTACTATTCGAATAACGTGAGAGAACTTAGAAAAATTTTTTCAAATTGCTCATATACAGCCGGATAAACTCTATTAAACTCAAGCTATACGTGAACAGACCTATTGTTTTGTTTGATGTTAGAAATTTGTTTTGATCTTACGCTTATCTGAACTAAATAACTGAACTCTGTTTCTAATTAACGAATAAGTTAGGAATTAAACATTAAAGGGAATCTATCGAAATTATGCGTTTATTAAATCGTCCCCAGAAACATAATTTCTTATTTCAAATTGTTCAAGTCATGGAAAATTTTGTACAATATCAACCTTCATATCACCTAGTCAATGAAATTTGCTTAACTAACAACATACGCAAACTTAAAGCAAATAGATAGGTTTTTCCGGCATCCCTTAGTGTACTCATAGAATCATTTCGCACCATATCGCTACTCAAAGTAAGTTCATCTTTAACTTTATCAGGCTCTTGTTGATTGCTGATATACCCACGCACATATGTTCATCCCATCGAAATCCTCTTAATTGTGAAAACTTTCAGGATTTAAGTTAGTGTAAGGCATAATTGATGAAGCAGCTTTATAAGTTTTGAGGTCTTGGTCGTTAACAGAATGTGGAGGTGTAAAGACACTTTGGAATTAGTTCCGGTACTAGATCTTCTTACAATGTTAGTGTGAATGTAAATTTAAACTAATTTTGTCGACCACTGAGCTTCAAAAGTTTTGTTCTTCATGCGAGATTTATTCGAGGAATGTTAGGCTTGAAATTAAGAAATTCTCGGTTGCTTTTTGTGGCTAGTTGATAATGAACATGTAAAATTTAATTATTCGTTCCGAATTTAAGCTGTGAAGTCTATTAAGGAATAAGTTATCAAAACTTATACGAAATCAGGAATTGGTTATGGCACACCCTTTGTTCTCTATGATCAATTTCCATTTCAATTGAAAATCGTTCAGCTAATTTGACAAATTGATACATTCAACGATAACCTTTTATTCATCTCCATTTAAAAAGATTTAAATTTTTACCACCTACAAAAGTTCAAACTTCAGAAACAGTCAAAGGTTGAGCGAAGGGTTAAATTATGATTGATGATATAAAAAGGAATAAAAAAATATCTCCAGATTCACACAAGAAATTCGAGTTAAATTCTCACAGATATCACGTAAAATTCCCTTAAGATAATTCGTGAGAACATACTATAAAGTTGTGTTTCTCAAGAATTCCTTCGTTTTACCCAAAATCATTCAAGACAATAAATAATTTCGAAGTCATTAATAAAGTCGTAAATCAATATCCTTTGGGATTTGAAGGAAAATTTGCTTTAAATTTCATCAACTGTTATCCCAAGATAAATAAGCTTTTATGCGATTGAAATATTGAAGGTAACACGCACACAAATAAAATGAAACTCACCTAATCGTTTATGCAATCGATTATTATTATCATTCCTTGGTGACACCTTTCTTCTGTAATCACGTCTTCGTCTTGAAGTCCTGACACAAGGGCTTGAATTGGGTAGACCGGTTCCTTCATCTGAAGATGATGATGATGATGATGGGTGGTTGACAAGCAGCCTGGATTCCTTGACATTCCTTGATAATTCCTTAATTTTCTTTTTACGTTTTGTCCTGGCATCTCCAATTGCTGCAGGACTGTGACTTTTATCACTCGATTGGTTAAGAGATAATTTATTCGACGAATTTAACGATGAGTGCTGTTCACGATAGTTTCGGAGGGATAAAGAGCTTCCACTCTGATTTGCAGGTGATACATCACTTCGGGGGTTTTTTGTTGGTATTAATGTTCCTTCCGTTCCTCGCTGGATACCTATTCCATCTTCAGATGTTGTTTGTTTAACTTCCATAATTAATTGTCCTTTCTGTCTTGGGGTTGATTGAAGATCTGATGACAGAGTATTAGTGGACTTGGAGTTTATTGATGAACCGTAGGAACTTTCTTGCGAACAGATTTTAGGTTCTTTCTTCATTTTAGCCTCTTTTCCCTGACGGTGTTGTTTGGGCAAGGATACTTTTTCAATTAATTTATTGATTTTATCAATTTCCTCGTCGTATCGATTCCAAGATTTCTTGCTAGAATCACTTGCGGGTAAACTTTGCCCATCATTATTGTTTATTATATCGTCAATCGCATTAACACTATTTGTACTTCCAGGGTATATGTATTTTTGGATAACTTTTTCACTTCTTATCGGGATATTGTTGTCGTTTTCATCGTTTTCTGATATTCGTGGGTAACTTTGTGGCCTCCTTCGTACCTTCCGGTGTCGGAAACTTTCTTCACAGACAAATAGAGTTCCGGCTCGACATGACCTTAGGAAATATTTTGGTCTATTCGCTTCACCATTTTTGCCTTCTTGTTTATGGTCGTCTTCACTTTCCTCTGATGATGAACGTTTCTTAAAGGCACTCATACGTTCTAATATGGAGCCAGAAAACTTTCGAGGAACTGAAGTATTCGATCTGCGACATTTCCTTTTTTCTCGTTTTGATATATCCATTGCACTTTGACTCTTTTTAAGATCGAAACGAACTTCCTTGAAACTATTTCCTTTTTCAATATGAAACTGATTCCTTTCAACTGGTGAAGGTGAATCACTTTTGAAATCTTTACATTCTTTCACATTCTCTCCCAAATCCGTTGTAAGACTCTTCTTGTACTTTCGACTTTTCTTATTAAGGCTCTCGTTTGAATGCATGTCATGCCGGTGTTGTGGTAATCCTGAATCCTTTTCTTCCGAACGTAAATTACAATTTTCCAAAACTTGATCAGATTTTGCCGGTTCATTATCCAAGAACTTTCCTAATTTGTTAGTGCTCTTGTATTTCTTGTTATCATTTCCACTAAAGTAGATTTCATTACTCTCATTAGTATTCGGTTCGTATGCCGTAGAACCAAGGGATATCATGCTGTTTCGATGTCTTACTTCATTATTGCTATCATAACGCTTCAGTTTTTTCCTCTCGATTACGTCGTTCTGGCTGAGGTATCTTCTCAGCTTGCAATCGATACCTTGTGTCTGAAGCTGACCAACAAAACTGTCCAGGCAATCATTAAGTCTTTTCGATGGTGGTCCACTCGAAGAGGACTTATCCTTATTTGATTTAATTGAGGATGAACTGTGATGGCGTTTTGGTCTTTGTGAAACCGACGCACTTCGTTTGATGTAGTCGCCATCCCTCAATTTCTCAGCAGGTCCTTGGAACACAAAATCACTTTCCTTAGCATCAGCTAGCAATTCCCCTTTCTCATCGTATAGCATTATTCGGGGAAAAGCTAAATTCGGTGAAGACTTTGAAGTAGTCAACTCCCAGTTCCATGATTTTGGTTTCTTCAATTTCAGTTTTATAATTTCATCGAAAACTCCTGGTCTCTCACTTCTTCTCAATGAGGACTTTGAAGAAATTGATGGAGTTGACTTATTAAGAAAACTCGAAGACATTTGTCTTGGAGCACTCTAGTTTATTATTGTAGTTAAAGTGCAATTTTAAAATTCAACTTTTATGAATTTTCTCAATTTAGATTTTCCTCTATTCACCAATGTTAATTTTCACTCTCATCTTTAATTCATTCACAATACACTGCAGAATAATAATTTTCCAACAAATATTAATGTAAACGAATAACAAATAAATTATTAACAAATTTTCGAGACTGTTTTGGAACAATTCCAAAAATTCATTTTAACTTTAAATGTTGTCAACTGAAATATTATTAATAAATTATTACGAAAACTGCTAAAACAATGATTTTATTAAGTTTCAATTCAATTTATCAAGCACTTATGCACGTTACATTTATTTTATTTTCACTTGAATAATTGTTAACTCATTTTCTGTATTTTTTCAATTGAAATTTATTAAATTTGTTCACCAAAATCTGCAACAAATTAATTTACAATTTAAATTACACTTTTTAGCTCATAAACATAGTTCAGTATAAAATTATATTCAGTTCATATTGTAAAACAATATGGAAACCTCATGAATATCACATCATCATTCCAATTTTCCCACAGAAAACTTGTGTACCAAACTCGTGCAACTGTTTATTATTAGGTGAAAGCCATTTACAGGTAGATAGTGTTTCTTCATTCTTCATAAGATAGAGTTCTCAAAACAACATGAAATATGATGGAATGCACTTTCTTGAAACGGATAATAACAAGGATTAGTGGTACATTGTATTCTTACAGGAGCTAATTTGTGATGAACCTATTGCGTTGTCTGTGTTCATCAAATTTTTGAGTGTTTACATTTTTCTAAATAACTTGAATTCCATTCGATATCCATCACATCTACATTTTGATAAAAACAATTCACCGAAAAAACAAACATTCCCATTGTAAGTCTCGAGAAAACAGGATAGAAATGTCAATGAAAATGCCAAAATATTTGATAATTTATTTGGTGAAAGAAAAATCGTGATTTTCTTTTTATATTCTCTCCTTTATGAGGATATATAAAATATTTTTCGACTAGCTATCAAGTTTAATTTATATTTAGAGCCTTGTCACTCATAAATTAGAAGAAAATACATTTTCAAACGTAATATAAAAAAGAATAAAATCTAGTGCGTCACACTTGAGACAAACCCTCTGAATGTCTTATAGATGTATGTACATCACAAGATGCAGGTTTCATACTTATAATACATACAATCAAACCTTCTACGAGTATAACCTTTCACGTCAACCGCAAATGATTTATTTGATTTGATAAAATTGTTTGCTTGTTTATGTGACAAAATTATTAAATATTGGCTACCCATTCAGTGTCACGGATACCCCAAACCATCTACAGGTGGTATCCTTGGTAGCATGGAATAAATGATATTTTTGTGTGAAATTTTTTGGCACAAACATCACGTCGTATACTTATATTTATTTTTAAACTGTCGAGACATTCCTGGATTAATCAAAAACATTTTAAATTTGGAAAATATTGGTATGATGGAATTTTTATATAAACCACTTTAGTACCCTCTCGCTTGATACTGGTGTTAAACTTTAATGTGTTCTTTGATCTTCTATAAGTAAAGTAAACTTTCAAATAAATTTATTCTCCTGCGAGGCAAGAAATGCATGTTTCCGCAAAACATTCACAGTTTGAATGAAATGAAAAGGAAAATCAAACAGAAGTAGAAGCAACAGTCAGGTGTTTTCAAGGAATATTTTATCACTTATAGTGATAATGTGTATAGTATAAAAGAGTTCTGACTAATTTAAAGAAAATCTTCATCAAAACAACCACATATCTTAAGAAAGTCTGAAGAAAAAACAAAACGAAATCAACATGTCTGGATTCTGATTTAAATATTTTTGGCACATTATGTGTGACGATGAACGTGAAACGCCTTTCGGATCTATTTTTGTATTTTAACCAAATGAACTGCCTAAAAACCGAATTCTTGTTCATTTCCTTCGAGGCAAGACTTAAGTCTTTTCGATGTTGTTAATCATTGAAAACTTTCAAATTATATAATTAACAAAATCAAAAGTATTTCTTTACACAAATTTTGCTTGGGACAACATTGGATTTGATGTGATTTTTCATGTTGGTTTTTCATATTTTCACAGACATTCATCCCGAAATGAAATGCAAAACATTGTTTGTTTATCCACAACGTTCGAACATGCTGCATAATGTTTACACAACTCGTCTAGAATTGAATAAATTTTCAAATGTTAAAAGAATTTTCCAAGCTACTCTGGAATTGTGACGCACAAAAACGCACTTTCTTAAAAAATAATACCAAAAAAATTTATTGAAATCATGTCCTTAAAATCCTTGAAATTCATCAATATTGAAAACATCAAATCAATGGCACTAGAGTAAAGTTCAAAAACTCAAAATTTCAACTTCATAATTGAAAGTTCGAAAGTTTAAAGTTTAAAGTTCACTTTAAAAGTGTCAATAACTTGTCAAACATTACGGCACGCGCCCGGTGTAAACATTTTCACCAAACTGACAGGCTGCAAAATGTTTCCGGCGAATTTTCCGGAATTTTCTGATATTCTATCGAAACGACTTGCATAGCACTGAAAAGCTTATTCGACGAGCCAAACAATAACCTGTGAAAAGCACTGAAAGTGGAAAATACTTGAAAAAATCACACACTTTTCACCAAATTATTGTTTTCCTCTCAGCGGAAAGTGGCGTCTTGTTAAAGCCCACCAACTGTGTAGGAGTTTAACATTTTTTCTAGCTCACATTTTCAATTTATTTTACACTGAAACGGTAGAGATTTTCGTGAAAATTCTTTCCCAAAAATTTAAGTTTTCCTTTACAAATCACATGAGAGTCGATCGTGAAAAGTCGAAATTTGGAAAAGCAAACCGCGCGCGCGCTTTTCCCAAAATATATGCGGCTCGTTCGAAACTCACTTGAGTCGGATGTCAAACTAAACGCTCGATTTAAGAGAAATTATTTTTGGGACATCTTTCAGGCTACTGGTCTTAGCTACAAAAAGTCCACTTTCCTCTAGAGACTCTGAGAAGAGACTGTTTGGCCATATCCTAAAATTAGCTCCGCCACGTCGCCTGGCGATTGCAGTTGCATTCAATAATTTTCAAATGGAAACTGACGATTGATTCCAATGAGTGCCACTCAATTATTCAGGGAAGAAATTTGATGTGTTCTTCGAGCCCTAAAAGATTCATTTAATTTACTTTGTTTCCCGGTCGAATGCAATTTCTATCTTAATCACTACCGGGACTGTGTCCTGCTAATAAAAACGATTTTCTCATTCAGTTGTTGCTAATATTTCAAGATTTGTCACCCACTCAACTTTCATATGACAAGAGAACATTCTGAAAATATGCCAAATTATTTGCGTAAAGGTGAAAATCTACGTCACGTGATGTTCTGTTACAAAATTATGAAAATTTTTGTTAAATTTGATTGCACAAAATTTACAGTCCCAGATTGTATAACTTTACAAGGACATGTCTTATATAATTTCTCAAGGACAATTCATGTTTTGAAAGTATAAAATCAGTTTTAATTAAAAAATTCGCATTAGTATATACCTAAATACCTAAATGTCAAGTTAACCAAATGATTCCAAATGTCAGACAATATTTTACTAGTAAGGAATCAATGATAGGAAAATCTCATTTAGGAAATAACATGAAATATGTACTTTACATTAATTGATTTTGCCACGGAAGCTATTCTTCATCAGAAGGTACAATTCACCTCCCCCTTATACAGAAGGTACATTTACACAGAAGATGTGATAATGATTCTAGGATGATATTTAATTTCCGTTTTTACAATTGATGGCCGACAATATACTTGAGAATACTTCCTTTAGATGAATTGTAGTATTTAATGAATTTTCACAGATGTATTGTTTTGAGTGTAAGACAATTTGTGTAAAGGTACCTACTTGTAAAGGTGATGACGATAAATGACTTTGTTATTTAAGGAAACGAACGAATTTGAAAACAAAGTGCTGTAATTTCTATCTGTTGAAAAATGGACTGCGCTTTAATACGGAACTCGGACTTTTAGGAGATACGACGATTCGTAACTTACCTGATGCATTTCTGCTGCACAAATGATAACTAAAACTGAACATAAAAGTCACAATAACTTCCAAACATTTCTCTTGAAGAACATGTGGAATTTTCGAATTATGAAATATTTGATAAAATGAATTGATATGACCAATGTATGTCGAAATGGTAAGTGACAATCAACCAATTTCGAGATGATTAATTTTGGCTTTTGTTGTTTTTTGAGATTGGTAATGTAAAATGCGGCTCGTTCAATGAATTGTGTTACAATTTATGTAATGATAAAATTTTAATTAAAACACCAACAAGAATTCATCGCTTTGTTCTGTATTTATTATATCGTTAAATTAATCTACAATCAATATTTAGAAACTTCTCTTGAGTGAAGAAAAGCAACATAAATCGGAAGCATAAACATTGAGAATTTTGTAACACATATTAACAACAATATGCCAATATTAATCTCTCAATTCGTTTAAATTTTTCTATAATAAAAAATATATTTTTAAAAATTTAAGTCAACTTATATTTCGACACCATAAATTCGATGATATGTCCTGCGTCCTAAACTTGGTGATATGTGGCCAACTGTTTTGAGAAAAAATGTAAAATTTTTAAGTATTTTGTAAAAAATGTTGATGTCGTTGAACTTGAATTAGAACAAAATCTGCATGACTTCTCTTGTTTACTATTTCAAAATAAAACTAAACTGTTAAGAGTAACCCTTGAATCCAGTTGAGATTCTCTAGATTATCTTATTCAGTTGAAGTTAAGTTTAGAGATAATTCAAAACTCAAATCACAAACAGTATTGAATGGAAGCTAGGACTAATCACTAAATAAGCACAAATTTGTATTAAATTTCATACAGAATTCATTTAGGAATTGAATATTCCTTATCTGTCTAAAATATATTTTTGGATTTTATGAGTTAAATTTTTCCATGTTAGTGGAATGAACTAGCTAAATTTATTTCATACCTTCGGGTTGAGCTGGCTCATCTTTCTCCAAGGAATAGAAAATTTCTCCATCCTGTGTAGACTTCCTAATCAGGTCCAAAGATCTGCGAGTAGTCTTTGCAGGTGACTGTTTAGCCCCATTGACTTGTGGTATTATCTCCCCGTAGCATGGTGAAGGATCATTGTCAATGGACAAAGTTTTCGTTCTTCGTTGACTTTTCCGAGGAACAACTGGATTCACTGCAGCTGATTTGAGTCCATTTACTGAAAGCACAACATCGTCTTCCTTTTTAATTGAGTTCAACCTGGTTGGAGGAAGAGGTGCAACTCGCTTAGGTGAGCTGGGTTCAATTGACTGTGGAGCTTGTGGAGGTGGTATTTTTGGACGTGGCTTGGGAAGGACTGGTGGCACTGTTTTCGTTTGTACTTTGGATTGGCTGGAGTCCACTGTTTCTCTGGACTTAGCTGTTTCAAATGACGCAAATGGAGTGTCGTCCGAGTCCACAAGTGAAGTTATACTGTCGGAAAATCCATTTCTGTTCAAACTGTCGCTAGTGCTGTATCTCCTCATGTTACCGTTCTCATCACTCTTTGTTTGTTCTTCCGTCTCCTCCTTGACACAAGCTGGCAATGACTTTCGTCTTACTCCTGAATAAGGACTTACCACAATTGGTAAATCAGTAGGAATTCCTAAATTAATCGTGTTTTCTATGCATGTTTGTACGTCGGTTGAGCTGGCACTGTCTGAACTAGATCCACGACTTAAAGTAATGGGACTTCTTGCTCCATTACGGATGATGACTTCGCTTTCCAGCGACACGGAAGTCCTTAAAATTTGTGACTGTCTTGATGGTGGAGGACTCACAGGTCTAGCAAGAATAATTGAACCATACTCGTCGACTGTCCGTCCATCCAATTCATGGTCCTTCCAGGGCAAGCTACCCGTTCCCACAGTGAGACTGTCGTTTTCTTCGAACTCTATAAGTTTGTCTCCATTTCCTTGACTTGGATTTTCAAAGCGTGTAATTAAGGCATTAACTCTGCTAGAACAAGCAATATGGGGTGGACTGTCCCCTTCAACCACAGACACTTGTTTAGTAATGCTCTGACGACGTGTAGCCTCCTGTTCATTTGTAGGAGATGCTTCTGTTACATGAATTACAGGAACGTTTTCCAGATAATTATCAAAGTCTTCAAAAGCCTTCTGTTCATCATTGACAAATATGTCGATACTCTTCCTTTTGTGAAGTTGTGTTTGACAATTTGTCGTAACATTCCCATTGAAGGCTCTCCATGTGGGACACTTATCATCGATTTCCTTCTGTTTGGCAAGTGCATCATTATCTCTTCGATACTGTTCGGGTATCCAAGCATCGGAGTCAACTGATTCAATGGACTGGTTTTTGGTGGCACTTCGGGTGAACATGTGGTTAAATTGCTGATTGTTCGAAACTTGAGAATGAACCTTATGCACATCTGCAACGACTGTCTTACTAGAACTCTTCTCTCGACCAGTCTTTCGGCTTGGAATTGCTGGTGCTGGTCGATTAAATGTAATTGGCTGTCTTTCACTATCACTAGAGCTAAAGCTATGTAGGTTTTGCATATGTCCCGATGAATGTTTCCCTCGCAACCACTCGTCACTTTCATCTTCCTGTGTTGAGTTTTGTAGACAACGTGGTGTTGTTCTGTCATCGGATTCCACTGAATACCTCAATCGGTTACCGGAATTCCACTTGTTTTCTTGTTCGGAATCATTTGACTCAATACTGTCCATTCTGAGACCGTAATGAGCATTCGGATTCCATTTTCTACGACCTGATGTATCGGAATCATTAGATTCCCTGGCCATTTTGTATATAGACGATTTCATATGTATACCTCTTTCTCTGATATTCATTTCTGGCTTTGATGTATCCTCGATTGTGGAAATCTTCGTAATTTGGGGCTCTTTGAGGTCACTTGAAATTGAATTTTGGCGCTTTTGCTTGAGCTTCTGAAGTTTTGAATTAACTTTCTTTCTCGCCTTGTCGTACATGTTGTTCAAAGCTTGGCGATGTGAGGTAAACTTTCCATCACTACCATTTCTATCAATGCTGCTGGTTCTTTTACTTTGCGCCTTGTCTTCTATTGACGTTGATTTCTTGTGAATCCGTCCAAACAATGTGCTTTCATTAGGTTTGATGTGTTGTAAACTCAAATGATCAGAAATTTCACTACTTGATTGACGGATTTCTCGCAGTTTTGGAGGTTTCGCCTTTTCCAATGATCCAACACGACCGGCTTGGTAAATGTCGCCTGAAGTTTTGCTTCGTGGTACATTTGGCTCTTCGATAATACCAGCTGGAAGTGAATGGAATTCAACATTATCATCCGATCTTACAGAAAATTTGTCATCATCGTCAACATCCAAAGTCGAAGCGTAGACACTGGCATCGATTTCAGTCCTCTTGACCAGCGTCTTTTTTCCCAATAAGTTTGTTAGCTTAAACTCAGACAGCTCCTTGCATTGCTTGGAAAATCTTTCTGGGAATGTCATCTTTCGTGAATTTCCAACTTCATCTACGTCAGCATGACTTCGGCTACGATTTAATATAGTACGAATTGCTGGCTCCTCATTTCGTAATCTGGTATCTTGTGCTGCCGAAATTGATTGTAGCTCCAAATTGTAATCATAATGTGGAGCACCGTCAACCAGAGACGAAATGGTTGATATTTTTGAAGGTGATCTATGGATAATACCTGAAGGTTCCATTTGTGGTACGTCCAAACTATTTTGAGCTGACTTTCCATTGAAAACTTTTCTAGATTTGAACTTCGGGATTTTGATGGGCACATCTGAAAAAATAAAATTTTAGAATGAGTTGTGGCACAAAACTTTTTGCTAATCCTGTCAAAGTTTAATGCATAATGAACTCAAAACAGGTTATTTCAAAATGTACAACGAGAACTGTCTTCAAGATAATTGGCTAAAGTGAAAGCTTATATCGTGTCATAGTTCATTTGAGTCACTAAAGTCACTGAATTGTGTAATGCCCATATAACTTTGCATAAAGTCAGAACATAGAAGTAAATCTACTAGGAATTCGTGACAACAATTCCATGAAAATGCCCTGGATTCATTTTGCAGAAAGAAGTGACAAAGTTTCCTCCACAACACAACAAGCTTTTTACAGCTCAACGAGTATTTTAAAACGATTCACTTCAATAGCTTTGTCATATATCATCATGCATGCATGCAAATAACTCGTACTGGCTTCATACATTATATACGGAGAATGTTTGTTTTTGTGTTTCTAAGGTTTCCGTGCGAGGTTTTAAATTTGTTCTTGACCTTTTAATGTTTCATGTTAATCAGGTGAATTTATGCATTCAAATCTTTAACTAATTGATGCCATTAGCACAGAAACTCATAAATCTTAACCTGTAAGTACCAATAATACCTACAATGCAGTAGTATCACGCAGTCGGAAGTTGTAAATTACGTAACTTATTTCTAATTAATATAGATAATTTAAGCATTCTTTCGAAACTTTGAATATCCTACATTCTTCAACAAATTCTAGCTCAAATCGAAAATTATGACTTAGCCTTTTTCCTTAGTTGTATATTTCTTGGGCATAAAATTCCGAAGACGTTATCATTCCTTTTACATCGTTATCAGATAAATGTTTTGGGCTTGTCTCTACGACTTCCTGTTTCAGTTTTCCAACATTTCAAAATTAGACTTAATTAATTGTCAGAAATATTTTGTCATAAATAAAATTTAACTTTATTCAAACATGCTAGTGTTCCAATCGTCATCGAGTATTTTTATTCTAGCACTTCCCAATTCAACAAGAACGTTTCAAATCTTCTGTCATCCATTCCATCTCTCCAAATGAGGTATTGCTGCAATATTCAGTTCCAGCTAATCGATACCTTCGGTCTTCTTCAGTTGCCAATGGATCCTTTTCTCACAATCACGTTTTTCTACTACAATATACATGCCAAATTCATTCCTTCGGGATTTCATTCTTTTGACACAATACAAATTGCTGCATTTAAATTTAAATCTCTTCCTGATGAAACAATGATCCCTTAAACGGATTTATTTGAATAAGGATAAGGGTTGTGCACTTTAAAGTAAATCCAGAAATTTCCAAATGAAAAATCATCAAGAAAGCTGCATTTCACATTATGTTTTGAATCACTTTTCCACAAGCAATTGTTCAATAAATTCGAATAGAAACTTATTCAATTCAACAATCACTTAAAGGAGAGAAGGAACTAAAATTCTATATTTTCCAAAATAAAACCACTAAACTTTTCGTTTTTATCAGAAAACTGCAGACCATAATATTTTCCTCAAACTTTTCCACAAAAGACTAGAATTGCATCTCGAATTCTTAGAAAATCTTCTTTTTTCCGGAAAGTAAAGAAAGTTCACTTTTTGAATTTGATTTCTACACTTGGTGAAAGTTTTCCATATTTTCACATTATTTTTTTTTTTTGATTTTTAATTTTACAAGTTTTACTATTTTCAATTTAACATACTTTTCAAACTTAACTTTTAAACAGATATTCCTAAAAAAACTTACTTTTTAAAAAATCCAAATTCACTTTAGAATTCATTTTGTATGTTTTTCACTGCGAAAAACGTTAATGAAATGCATTTCCTTCCGGTTAATTAAACAAAAAACTACCAAGTCAGTGTTTAAAGTGTTAAAATTTTCTTAAAAACTTAAGAATATCTCCTTATTTTCTCACTTTTCTGACACGACTTTTTGCGAAAATTTTCACAACTGAAAAACTGTTTCTTGTTTACATTTTTGCTCCTAGCCTTAGTGAATAATTTTCTTATTGTCGGACACTAATTGAATTAGAAGACAGAAAGTAGAAAGTATTCCTCTACTTTTTTTGTTATTATAATGACAAAAATTTATGCACTTTGTAGGCTTATTTTTACTTTTAAGGCATGCGCTCTGTCTTTTACAGGTGATTACGTTCACTTGCATAATCCTAATCAAGCAAAACATGCTACACTTTTAACTTGTGTCTCGGAAAAAGTTTCACCTTTCACTCCAACTGTAGTGGAAATAGTGCAAATTGCGGAACAACTATGAAATTTGTCTTAGAACCTTATTATACTATATCCGGCCACGGAAAGGGTGTTATAGATTTTCTATTTTGTTCAGCTAGCAGCACGAAATCTTTATGTTGAGCTCACTAGCATTCCATGTCGTTGGTGTATTAAGGGCGAAAGCTGATAAACCGATTGATTGGATTGACCGTGAAAACTTCCCCAGTTCTACAACGTTACGTGCCAAGACATAATATGCTGACAGAACACCAACAGTGACTGTATTATGTAAAACTAATGCCAATACTTTATGTGACCGAATCAATCAATTAAGAATCTGTTTCTTGTTAAATAAGAAGATGTTATTGATTGAAGACGACAATTCAATGGCATCCATCAAGTTCAACTAGACTGTTCTCTTTGTTATATTGGTTTTGTGTCAAGTGACTGAACGTGGAATTTCATGCCAAGTCTTAACAAGGATTAATATGCCTATTAGCAAAAGCTCTATTGTCTAAAACTCTACTATCACTGATCAATCGACATTATCCTTACTAAAGATCAGTAAGGAATCTATCATGAAAAGGCTTGAATTTCCCTTGGACTCCTTGAGTATTCTTTATCCAATCCAATATCTACTCCCATACATGTAGAAATCGTACAAACATGATATGAGAAATTATTCTTGTTGGAAGTTTCCTGAAACTTCTTGACTTTGAAACTACTAACAAAAAGAAGTGAAATTGTTGGTAGTTGTTAAACTTTTACAGAATTACAATGATTTACATCTTCTATTCATGTTACTTGAGTATTCACATTCTTTTTATCGCATTTCGTATATTATTACAAACATTTCTCGTTAAAAATATCCTTAAATTGTATATCCAATGAATAATTCAATGATAAAATTTTATTATTTAATAGAAGCTTATCAATTCGATTGGGATACCATAATATGCAGTTAAGGACCCTTTTGTGATAATGGAACAGATATCACGTAGGACATCCATAAGGTTAAGGGTTCTTTCTTAAAAGAGTTATTCAAATCAATTGATAATATCGTTGGAGGAGCTACAGTTGACTATTTTTTATTATTTTTCTTTTTTTCCCTTTGAACCAATAAAACACCTTCATTCACATAAAGAAATTAATGCAAAACACGTATTTGAGAAGAGATAACATAAAGAAGACACCAAATATCCATTTGTCCTAAATAAACAAACAAATTTAACAAACAATTTTATTGATAAAATAAATAACTTGTCTATTTGTTTCATTCCCTACTTACTGCTTTTCTCTTTATGTACAGAAAAGTGAAAGGATATTTTGTAGGATATTAGCAAGGAACAGGAAATCAAAAGTAAAAAGCAAAAACTCAATTTAACCAAATCAATATTGCTAACAAAAGCATCGAACTAGATTGATATTAAATTCTGTTTAAAATATTTTCATTCTTGTTTGTATCCTTTTCTATATTTGAATGTATATTCGTATATATTTCGAAAAATTTACATTCACTCAATCAGGTCTACAAGAAATTTTTACTCAACCCATGGATATACATGTTCGACTCAGAGAAGAGGAGAGTCCTTGGAGTTAAAGACAAGCTGTTGTTATCCTTGTTATCAAGAAAACTCGTAGATTTAATTACAATTTCAGTTGAAAGTTATTTTGGGTAACTCTTATTCCGTTTACAGAACACTCAGGATGATTAAATTCAAATCGCAATCTTGAACTCATCATTGCTTCTTAAAACACATTTTGAGGAGGTTAAAGTTATCCTTTTGTTGTACACATAGTTCTTACAGAAATTCTGTAAATGCAATTCATTAATTACTCTCGTTTTATATACAATTAAAGATTAATCTACAATTCAATGTTGTATAATTGTGCAATTCCAAAAAAGTAAGATGAATGATACTGAATGAATATGTAATAAAATAGCTTCTTACCCGCAGGGATAAAACCACATCCAATCGGATGTTTTACACAATTTCTATTGATATTTTATTATATTGACTACGTAATGTAGTTGAGAATATAATTGCTTTGTGATGCACTTGTCAACCATTTAAATTGAATCTGATTTTAATTAACTTCAAATTTCATTGCTTCGAGTCAATGTTAATTTGCAATAGTAGGTACTCGACAAATTTTCAATTTCAGAGGTTTAAACTTAAAAAAAAAAATGTTTGTGGTTATAAAGTACAGCAGGTAAATTTCAAATTAAAATATCATCAAATCCATTGTAGTTATACCTGTTACGCGTTTTTGCTTGTTAATATTTCTCACGAGAAAAATTCGTAGTTTTAACCCTTGCTGTTAAAAGCAAACCTTCCATGATTAGCAATTTGTAGCTTTTCTCTGTTATGTAGACGGACAATTAAATTCACAGCAGTTATCCTAATTAGGATTGAATATCCAAAACGTCTCCTTATCTTGTCGATATTTCAAAGGATTACGTGTTAAAATGAGAAGATTTACCTAATGATTCAAAAGGATAATGTATTTGTGAAATAAACGATTTGAAATTTATTTACATGCAATTTATTATTTTCAATTGTTAAAGTATATTTAATAGATGTCCTTTTTGAGAAGACAAATGAAGTTCCACATTATCTATGTTCAAATCATTTAGTCCTTAAGTGATGGATTCAAAAACGTTTTACGAATGAACATTTAGTATTAAATAATAAAATCAACAAACTGTATCCTTTTCATTTAGGATAAGAGAAATTTTGATGTGGACTTAAGCATAGAATATTAAATCAGCCGTTGATGATAATTTAACGCCTATGAATAGCCCATTACAAATGAATTTAGTGTAGATGAATCAACATTACAGTTAATGAGTTTTCGTTAAAGACAAAAAGAGATTTGTGGCAGGTATAAATGGCTCATTAAAGATTAATTAATTTATTTAATTGAGCTTTGTATGAAAATTTAACCAAACTTGTTGCAATGTACAGTACAGACTCCATGATCATCGTTTATCAAGTCCTGTTTAAAAGTTTTACAATTTCGTAAACTTTATTTCAGGAAAATTCAATAAGATTAAATCTATGTGATAACAAGGTTATATTACATAGAGTAACCCCATTGGATACCTGCAGTGTACTCCTTCGTTTAACTTTAGTGTTCTTGTAAAGCAGTAAAAAGAATTTAAAGTAATTTTCTTATGTATCAGGGATAGGTGATAACCTTTTTAAAGGAACCACACAGAAAACTACAAGTCAGAAAAATGCTTATCACATTTTTAAGATTTAAACTGAAAGAAACTGAGTCTTAGAAAGCTGATAAAATCCTTTGCCTTACAAGTTTCCTGTGCTAAATGTCGTGATACTACTCGTCGATCAATACACATAGACACACTGTGGTCAGACACATAACATGCACTTAAAATCCTTTGACCCAGATTAAATATAAGCTTATTGGCATTCGGCCATCGAATATTTGGAAATGTTCTTCGCATTTTCGTATATGGGCGTATTTGAGTTTGTCTGAGTTTGAAAGGACATGACCTCTTATCTTTTTCACTAAATTGGCAACATACCGAACAGAAAGTTCGTTTGGCCGGGCAAAAGGAAGTGTAAGGATTAGCACTCACACAAAGGATTATTCTTGCTGTGTGTAAATTTGATTTGAGATAAAAACGTAAACTTTAGATTTCTTATGGTGCTTCAGCACTATTTGCTTCATGCATGCATTTGGAAATCTTTTCACTCATATCCTTGGAAATTATCTGGCAAATATCCAAAGTGCTTTGACAAAAATTTGATAAAACAAAAAGTTCAACTTCTTGCTAAGCAAAAATTTAATGAAAGGTTAATAAGAAAATTTGATTGAAACTAATTTATATTTTTTGTGATCAATCTATGTGAAATGTAATAAACCACACTCTAGTACTTGTAATATACCACACTTTAGTACCTAGTATTAGATGTACTAAAGCTAACCAGTGCTAGAAGCGTCACTTGAATGAAACGAGTAGTCAGTCACTACCTAACCTCCATGAGATGAAGTGGACGTTACTACATTGAATTGTCTTAACATTAAATAATTAAAACGTGTACTTATATATATATATGTATGAAACTATAGCTTGTGAATTGGATTAAGTATGTATACGTTGAAATAAACAACATAAACAACAATCTACATGAAGTTTTGAAACATATTCACACAGAAAATGTAGAATATACCACATGTTCGATGATATAAATTACCTAAGTTATTCGTAATAAAATTTGTGTAGAACTAAATAAAACAGAAATATACGAGTTTCATTACTGCATGACATTTTGCTTCAAATAAAATTAAAATTTCAATTTTGTATCCTATTGAATCATTACTTTTAATTACCAAACAAATGTTTAAATTCTACAAATTGAATATAAAGTAAAATTATAAAAAATTAACATACATTCACATTTTACGATATTTTAAAATTACCTTGCGATGAGTTATTAAGTTAATATAAACAATAACCTGAAACTCACAAACATTATTACCCAAAATTATGTCTCTCAAGATGTGAAATTAAAGTCACATCATATCACACGTTTCTGTATCATGCTATGAAAATAAATTATTTATAAAATACAAAATACATTAACATATGAGTGCATAGGTTTTATGTATAGCAAAATATAATGTCAGTAACATAAATTTACTTCAAATTACCCTTTTTATAATTTTTCAAGACCTACTATACATATATCACGTACATATCACCCCAATAAAATTTTTAACAAGCACATGAAAACCGTGAGTAGCGTGAATTAATGTTTATGTGGATTTAAAATTCTTAATGTTGTTTTTTGTGAGCAATACATGATGAAAGAATTTTGACATGTAATTATAGAAAATAATTCAGTCCTTTGAATAAATCATATGATTGCTTTTAATGTCAATTTTACAGATTATAATGAGAAATACCGTGAAAAACACAATTACGAATATGTATGTATGAAGTAATATGAAATACATATGTAATCAACGAATTTTCACGGACATGATACCTCAACGTCGAGGTACTAATGGTTCACAACCATATGACAACTTTGATGATCAAATGAAGAATAAAAATGCAGAAGTAAAACAATCGAAAACGATGTGTTTCTTTCTCACTTTATCTTTCAGTACACATTCTACGATAAAATTTTGTAGTATTGGAAGTATTATAAGAGGTCAAAATTTAAAAGAAACAAACAAAAGACGTTCCGAGTACATTCGTTCAATTGCAATTTGTGAAATGGAGGATAAATGTTAGTTTATTACAATTGCAACAACTGCCTACGTGATAAGCATAAAATGATTGCAGTCATTTTCTGTTACATAAAATAGTATTTAACTGCACATGAAACTTCCGTTTATGGTTACAGTTAAGCTACGAAAATCGTTAATAATTATCGAGAACCCCCCATGATTATAAGGCCAAGTATCACGTTTCATCGATGATCATTTATTATGATGCTGCCAGGAAGGATTCACGTATTTGTGTAGATAAATTTTAGGTTCGTGTAGTACAGTAGATTTTTGAAGGATATTGAATTGGAGTTACTATTATTGTATGCTTTTGGTTAGCTATAAATAATGAAAGCCACATTTCGAGTGAATAAATAGGGTTGTGTTAACCACTTGGGTTTCCCTGTTTACAATAGTCTCCAATTGGTTTCGAAATTGACAGATTTAATTACATTGCCCAGGGAATGGGATTGATGAATATTTTAAGAAATGTAGAAAGATTCCACTAAAACATCACTTAAAATATGCTTAAGTTATAATTACTATATTCATTATGTTGGAAAAACTTATTTGCACGTCATAGCAAAATATATTCATATAACATCACACAGGAAGAAATTTTTACGTTTCCATTTAATTAATAATTTCCATTTTACGTTTCCGTACGGCGATGCAACTAGTTTTAATTTGAATTTACGTCAACAAAAATACACTTTCGAGTTAACCCCTACGACGGTTACGGCTTTTTAAAGTCATACGACGATTGCGGCTTTGTTTACGCGCAACACGACCTCTTCGTATTGATTTCCTGCTACGACGCATTTTTCTAGCTATCGGTGAGCGAGCCATGAACGAAACCCTTTTCTTCCTTGGTGTAGGCGGAGCACATGCAGCCTGAACAGATGCACAATGCAACATGATAAAGAAGATAAGCCTTATGATACAAACAAACCATTTTCCGGTAAAAAACCTTGTCGGATTCTTTCATCTTATTCCAAACCTTTGCTCCTTCTACCGCAATTTGGATGATTGTCAAGCCGCAATGTTCAATGCGATACTTTCGCAAGAAATTTAAGAAAGGATTCCGTGTTATCTTACCCTCCCGATAACATTTCATCGGCATTGGACAGGCGTAGTTATTCATTTTACCCAAAAATTTAAGATTTCAGCAAAATATATAATAAAAGATAAACTTTCAGTCAAAACTAGTTCCCAACTTTGACAATAACTTGAAAATTTTTATAATTGTATAAAGGTAAAAGCCTACTAATAATAATTTTATGAACGTAAATGCCTACTAATCAAAATCATTGATGTAGCAATATAAAGTGCAAAAGTATATGTAAATTAATGTGAGAAAAGTTTCAATATATGATTCATATGATATAGATCTAATGGATATGCACAAGGACTCCGATTACATTTCGATTCACAATTTAACAGAGTGTTAACAGAATGTTGCCTGCTTGTTAACAATTTGAGAAGTCTCAGTACTCCTAACACGCTGCAAACCGACATCATGTGGGGGAAGATTATACCACAGACAAGTTTGAAATTTAATTTTGGAAATTTGAAATCCAAATTTAAGAATTAATTCGTATGTGTTGCTAATGGGATAGCGACATCTGGTAAGTAATTTCGTCTGTAACCAAATTTCCCGTATACTGCAAACCGACAGCACGTGGTGGAAGCACACACCATGATGGTAATGCAAAAACCTATCGTACCGACACTTTCGTTAACATCCTAACTCCAAACCAAATATGCAACAGCTTCTTCTGCCAATACTCAAACCTAATTGTGTTACCATCAGCAGAGAAGTGTCAAAATTTATCGTCAATTTTGAGTCGAAAGTCAAGTTTGCAGAGGTCTGCCTGTCAACAATTTTCATGCAATAGTTAATGCAGGATTTTGAGCAGTTGTTTTGTGCATTTTTCGTAAGTTGATAACACAGAACTAGTGTCGATAATTCTCAAGACGTTAAAGAGAACATATTCAAAATGAACGGAAGTGTTAAAACCGAGGGGCCAAATATCGAACAGATGTGCCGCTTGTGTTTACGAGAGGATGGTGGCACAATTGAAATTTTTGATGCATCAGGCCTATCACTTCCACTGAGGATCATGGCTTGTGTATCGATAGAGGTAAGTGTAACCCGTTCAAAAAGCCAAAGTTAAAAACAAACTTTTTAGGTAAAGGAAAATGACACCTTGCCAAAGTACATTTGCTGGGAGTGTCGAGTCCAGTTGGAAAAGAGCTATGTGTTCCGGAAGCAATGTAAGACTTCCGATGACAAACTGCACAAACATGTCCGGTTAACAAATGCTGGTAAAGTGAGTAAAGTGTTTGTGAAAAAGGATGAAATCGACGATGATGACTATGATTACGAACTTGAACAATCGTTTGCTTTTCTTGAAAAAGTTAAGGAAGAAGAACGCCAGCAGCGTGAAGCTGAACGTGAGGAACTTGCTGAGAAACTAAAAGAAACTATTCGTACTGAAGAAATCGAGAAGATTTTTGAAGATGCCAGAAGTTACTTAAATGCTAGAGCCTCTCAACATCAACCCAGTTCAACAACTAGTTCTGACGAATGTCTAACTCGAAATACTAATGCAAAAATCTTGAAAAAATCGGAGACAATAACTCGGCTCAAAAGTGAAGAACATAGCTTGAAAGCTAAAGATGATGATCATATAGTCAATGAAGAACCATCTCATTCTTCGTACCCAGAACTGCTGAAAGAAATCAAAGAAACGTACACTGACGAAAACAGTGAAGATGAGCCTTCAACTTACTACGTTATCAAACAAATGGAAAACGCAGACGAGGAAACCCACAGTACCACAGGTGAAGGAGATGATAGTATTCTGATAGCCGATTACAATGAAGAAACTGAAGAAAACGAGGGAGAAATTCAAGCAATAAGCTTGGAGTCTTTTGAGGGTATACTGAGATTTTGAATTAATTAATTGATAAACTCATATTCATTGCTGAAATTTTTGAAGATTGCAGTCAAGAAGCGTCTACAGATCAAATTGATACTATTGACGAAAACACTGACTACTTGCACGATGAAGATCATGATATGGAGGGCAAAGATGAAGAAGAATTAGATGCAAATACATTTCAACTAGAGGTGCACATAATTTTAAAAGCAAATAATTAAAACTGGAATTAATTGCCATTTTCATTTTAGAAGAATACATCATCATCTGATATAATAAAATTTCCACTAAAGCAGTATACTATACAGTCAAAATCTTTTGCAAATATGGTCAAAATAGCTCCAACAAATGAGGAGAATATATATGTAATGGAAATACACGATGGTGAACAAGACGAAAATGACCTCGTCAGAAAGGAAGAAGGTTCAACTGGAATGCAAGAATTAAAAATCTTTAAATGTCAGGATTGCCCGCAAGCTTTCTCACGTCGTGCTCTTCTGCAACGACATCAATCAGTGCACGTAAAGAATAAAGGATACTCATGTGAATTGTGTGAAAAATGGTTTGCTTGCAAAAGTTCTTTAGACAGGCATACACGTGTGCACACAGGTAACCAATAAACGTGAAGTCACTTATATTGAAATTCATTCTAACTATTTTTGTAGGTGAGAAACCATTCGAGTGCAATCAGTGTGGACGACGATTTATACAAAAAGAAATACTCAAACGCCATATGATTACACATACAGGAATAAGACCACATAAATGCCCAGAGTGTGAGAAATCTTTTGCCCAAAAGCAATTACTGCGTCAACATATCAATTTAAGACATACAGAAAATCCAGTCATAAATATGCATAAATGTTTCTTATGTCCAAAGGTTTGTTATAATACTACTACTTCCTACTGTGAATCATTATCAAATTAAATTTTTCAGTCATTTTTCCATGCATCCGGCCTAAGCAGGCATTTATTAATTCACTCTGGAGTTAGCTTTAAGTGTGACCTTTGTGATAAAAAGTTTAATGATAAAAGTGCAGTTAAAAGGCACACTATGACCGTACATGCTGGACCAAAGATTCTCAATTCGGATGAGCAATAATTCTCTAGAAATTATCTTCAATTTTAATGTACAGAATTGTGTTAATCAATTCAACAATAAAATGATGCTTGTATATATGATATTAAATTGAGGAGACGTTCTTGATACAAAAACACTGTAAAAATAATGGAGTTGTTTCTCTCGAATAAATAATTAGGAATCGTATTCAGTGAATTTTGAATCATTACAATTACTTAGCTGAAGCTCGGGCCTGATGACTCCGAATAAAACCAGAATCAAACGACATTCCTATAAATGTAAGAAATAAAATAACTTTAAATAATATAAACATGTAGTATTTGGAACATACGTTTTATTTAGATCATTATTCTCGATAAACTCATTCATATTCGATTCACAATGAAATTTACACTAGTAGCACTTTAAATTTGATACAAAATTGTATAAATAAGACCGTGTTAATATTCTTGATGCTCACTACCTCCATAAGCTCGTTGAAGACAAAAGGCATAGCATTTAGTACAATAATATATATATTGTATATTTTATGAACATTATATAGATTAAACGTTTTGTGTTAACTATTTTATTAACTATAATCGATACATTATGCACCATAAATTGTATATTCTTAATTTTTAAGTAATAAATATAAAATATTATTAATACACATATATTATTTTGAATTGCATAAATTTTCCTTGTATAAAATGCTTTTGTTCATGTTTTTATTCAGTAACAATTCGCATGAATACATTTAATTGATTGGGAATGTAAAAAGTGTTCAATTGACCATTATTAATGAGTGACTTTAAGTTGTAAGCAAAATGCTATTCAGTTTTAAATAATATTTTCATGTAGTACTACAAAGAGCCATAAACGAGTTTCGAAATTGTTCTTACTACAACAGAACACTAAAATTTTTATTTAGTCAAGTTTGAAATCATGTTATATGCTTGTTAGGCTGTATTTGAGAGTTTCGTCTTGTAAAAAATATTTAAGGCTAACTGGATATTGGTTTATGATTATTATTTAAATATGACTTGGAAGACTCACTAATGGAAGATAATGTGAAAAACTACGATGCAATTTGAGTAATGTAGGGTTTATGTATTACAGAGCTTCAACGTTTCAACAATATTCATTGATTTACGTTTAAAACAAAATAGAATCTACCACAGAACATTAAGAAAATTATTTTAATACTTTTTCAATTGTGATGTTTTATTTTTGGCTGATTCATTTTCCTCAGTACATGCAACTCAAATTTTACTCAACCATTTTGTAACGTTTGGCACAGACAAATTATGATTTCAAAAGCTATACCACGTCATACTGTCTCAAAAAATTACAGACTAATATATTTCCTACCCGCATGAATTACAGCCACAGACCAATTGTGAGCATTGAAAGCTTGATTCACCATAGAAAATAATTAAAATATGTTTACTAACCCCCAAACATATTTGTACTTACTCACGATGTTCATGTTTACTCATATCAGCAAAAATTTACTTATGAGGGATTTAGTATTTTCTAAATATACTATTTCTACTTAACAACTGAAAATTTCTTGTGTTGCCAAAATAATATTCTGCATTCGAAAAAGCAACAAGTGAGATTTATAACAAATCGCTTAAATACTATAAAATGTTACAGCAATACGAGCAAAAGTTTAAGAGGTTACATACGCCCTTTATATATAAACAGAAAACAAATGGTTTAAATTACTTTTTAACAAGTTTTCGTAAAGCAAATTTTATAAAGGTGATATCTTAACAAATGTAGATGAACTGAATTCTTATTGTATCCGAAACTTTGAATATTCTTATACTTTATTGTATAGGATTGAAAAACTTTTTCCTGTTTACTCTTGATTTTCATTACGATTTCGGAGTAATCGAGGCTGATTTGAGGCAAAATTTGAAAAATCTTTCATAACGTCTTTGTATGTTTCGTCTTCACCAGTTGCATCTTCATTCATTCCAATTTCTTCGTTTAATCGTGTTAAGCGTAATCTGTGAAATGCGAAATGAATATGAGTAAAATTGTTAAATATTTTGTCCATAATTTTACTCACAAAGTGACTATGTCGGCATTTCTCTGGTCAACTGCTATATCAATAGGCATTTTACCATCTTTGGCAACAATATCATGACGAGCTTTATGTTTTAATAGTAAATAGGCTTGAGCTATACAACCTTTTTCAGTAGCTAAATGCAATGCACTATAACCTAAATCATCTGCTGTGTCGATAGGAACACCATTCAGTAATAAATATTCGCAGGCCATCACAGATCCCTAAAACAGATATTAGTGTAAGAAATCATCTGATTTCTTGCTGCAAATAGTAACTTACAGATAACACAGCTTGATGGAGTGGAGTACGATTAAGTTCATCTTCGTTGCACCATAATTTATTTGCACCTAAAGCAAATGCCATACACATAACAGGTAAATTATGAGCACCAGCAGCTTGGTAAAGTAAGAGATTCGCATCGAGTTTATCAAAACCCTGTTCATTCATATCACTTTCTTCTCCTTCCGTTGACTCTTGATCAGATCCTAATATACATTCGTTCTCATATAAGAAATTATTCAAATTTTCACCAATCATCAACAGATCCTCTCTTGATATGTTCAATGATAATCCCTGCGTATTATTTAGAGATTCTTCTTCATTTTCCGACTTTGATTCAGAATCTCGGCGTATCCTTCGACGAAACCGTTTCACAGCCCATTTCCGTGCTGTATTTTCATCGGATTCGTCGTTCTCATTTTCTGAAGCTTTCGGCATTTTACACACAAACTTTTTATCAACATACTTTGCTTTTATCCATGCTTCACGAACTATTATGTCACAGTTACTCGTTGCTCGTTGTATTTTGGAATGATCAGTATACCTTGCTTCGTATATTTTATTAACCGTGTCATTTCCTAGCTCCATCATAACTTTAACATTTTCTGGCTCCCACGCATCTAATGTTAAAGATCGTACTTTGCTGTAATGAACTCCTAAACTCCGATGAACTCCGGAACATTCTATACACAAAGTAATGCCAAGATTAATTGATGCCCATCGTGGATCTGATCCTTTACAATCACAACATTTTGAATTTCCTGGAATTTTAAGGAACTGTTCCCAATGTCTGAAATATCAAAAATAAACTTTCATTTTTTTTGTCCCGAAATAACCTAGTAATACTATTTACACTTTCTTCTTGCTACTGAACGTAGAAGGTGACGATACTCTTCTCGATACTCCACTGTCATGAATTGCTGCACCTATTCCTTTCTGCAAAGCTGCTATCCATGATTGAAGCATATCTGCTGAGTCTGCTTGCAGAATGTGAGATCTACAAATTAAAATTAAGTAAAATCCGAAAAATTTTGGCAAATTCCAAAACACTCTTACTTTGTCGGTGATATAACTTCGAAACAGAATCGCCTATCAGTGTCATTAACTGGTCTTACTGTACATATCCTTAGGTCTTCTTCCATAACAGTATAACCATCATCACAACCGCGTTTTCTAATACTCAATAAATCGCTTCAATTACTTACACTAGTATGATCAAACCAAAATGTTTAAAAATATAATTACCTATAAACAAGTTGATTATCGCATAAATAAAACCAGCGACGACTCCAAGTTTTAAATCCTTTAGATTTACGTTTAAATAGATAACCTTCTATTTTATTCGATGTTTTTGAACAATTATTGTCTATAAAACTATTCACACTCATATGTCTATTTTGCATAGATTTTTCTAATTGTTGGTAATCACAGCGCATATTGTTAATATCCTCACAGAGAGTTTTAAAAAAATCATCAAAATCGTTGCATAAGTCAGATCCTTGATGATAGTATATACCACAGGCTTGATAGTAGTCTAAAAGCTAAAAACAAGACATATTATTTTAGATTTTAAAATTATTCAACTAATAAAATACGTTACCGTTGATAAAATCGATGGGACTTTTCGAGCTTGTAACATAGTAATATGATTAACATAATCTAAAGCTGTGTGTCGAAAACACGATTTTGTTGCAGACAAAATATTAACAGCTTCAGTCACTTCTTGTGGTCTATTCTTACTAGCCTGAAATATAGTAAATATATGGAAAATTGTTAAATTTTCATTAATTTATGCATAATTTGTTTTATAATTTACATACATATATGTACAATATCTGCTCTTTATAATTTATGAACACAGTCAACCAACAATGAAAGCACAAACGACCTACAAACAGAAACGTGTCGAACGTGAAGACAAAGTGTTAATGCCTTCAAATGATTTACCGATGAAGGTGGTGCCATTTAACGAAAACTGATAAGACCATGTACTATGATATGATAAATTATGAGTAATAATGTTACAATTCACGAGTCATATATGCAACTGTGTTTCAAATGCTTGATAGTGAAGCTAATCGCTCGAAAGCTTCAATTACCAGAAACGCAACACATGAAGCTAAAAATCTAGCCGTGTTTAGCCAAATGACTCATTTGGTGTAGGCAATTGACTAAATTTTTTTCAAAGCTTTTTCATATTTAAAGATAAATGGTTGCCCATTTATAATTTCCATTGCTGTACAATATCCAAATGTTTGAATTACCTTCATCATACCCAAAATTCTGGTTGGCCCCTGCTTTGATAAGAATTTCATGTTATAGAATGTATTCCAAAATAATTTTTACTTAAATTAAAATAGCGTGACATTAATATCAGGTCAATAGATTTTGTGATGGTTTCGGTATGGTTGGAATGAGTTGTTTTCTAACTTTGACTATACGAGGTAATCTGTGACAAGGAAAAGGTCATTCGTCCATCAAATTAACGTTTTTGTATGTCAATGATTTGTTGAATTGAACAGAATTTCACTTGGAAAATATTTGATTAAAGGTTTTCATGGTAATCAATTTTCCGAGCGACAAACCCAAATTAACGAAAGTTAACATCTTATTTATAGATAAAACAATTACTTATCCTACATGCTAACCTTATCCTTAACAACTTAAAAAACAATCTAATTTCATTTCCTTTCCACTTTATCTAATCTAAAAATATTACTAACCAAAATGTAATGTTATCTCTTATATAATTGAGCTACTGTGGTTTTAACCCACTAATTTAGTAATATTCTTTTAATAAATCTCAATAAATTTTTGATAGGAAAAAATTGATCTTTCGAACCATTTTGATAAGCTGCTTGATAGAATCGGAGGCGTAGTGTTAATAATATGAACTGGAAGTCATTTAACTTTAACGTTTTCGAATAACTTAAAAATTAGCTTCAACTCAAAGTGGTCATTGTGGTAATAAACTTTCAGAACTTCCAAATGATGTATGTATGACATACAAACACAGTTTCTCGCGTTGGAGTGCACGCGAACTCGCTATTTGCACTATTTACAAAATTTTAACTCGAGTTTTAATGTTGAATATTTAATTACACTTCCACGGTCCATGTGAAGTATTAAACGTTAATGCGAGTAGCGGATGTTGAACGAATATTGATAAGAAATGCCTCTACATAACACAAAACGAAATTGTTAATTATTCTTGACATTAATTGCATTACGGGAGATGCAAAAATCACATTTAAGAAATATTTTAATAATGTTTAAGTAAAAGTTAATTGAATATTTTTAATTGTGATCAATTAAAATTAAAAATTTCGAAATGCGAGCTGCTTTCAAGTTTTCTTGGTATACTTTTGGAGTTTTGCGAATTCCAAGATGCTAATGCTACATAATTCTATATTATTAAAGAAACATTTCTGTTATATTTAAAAACATGTAGTTTTCCATTGAAATTGATTGAAATTGAAAATTTTAAAGTTTGTGTCATTTGCAAATTTTGATGACTTATTTAAAGAAGCTAGCTCAATGGAAATTGAAAGCTTAGTTGCCTTGATTATTGATAGAATATTTTATAATATTTAAAAATCTTTAATTTTTAGTTGAAATTGATTAAAATTACAAATTTCGAAATTTTAGTCATTTACTGCAGTTTGAAGAATTTTTTTGAAGAATTTGGAGTTTCAAGAAGTCAGCTCTAAAGTTTTCTAGAGCTTTGTTGTTTTAAACATTTCAAAAACCTTTTACTAATGTTTAAATAATTATTTTAATTCGTAATTTTGAATAAAAATCAATGAAAATTTAAAATTTCGAAAATTTGAGCATTTTGAAGATTTCTTGATGAAATTTTCGAAGATTTTGGAGTTTCAAGAAGTTAGCTCTAAGATTTTCTAGAGCTTTGTTATGTTGATTATCGGAAAAATATATGAATAATTATTTTAATTTGTAATTTTGAATGAAAATTAATGAAAATTGAAAATCTCGAAAATTTTAGATTTTTGAAGATTTCTCGATGAAATTTTTGAAGGTTTTCGAGTTCCAAAATGTAAGCTCTAAAATTTTCTAGAGCTTTGTTGCGTTTATAATTGTAAAAACGTTCAAATTATTATTTTAATTTGTAATTTTGAATAAAAATTAATGAAAATTGAAAATTTTGAAACTTTGACATTTTTGAAGATTTCTCGATGAAGTTTTCGCACATGTGTGTATTTCTCGGAGCTATCTTCATGGTCCTCGGTAGTATAGTGGTGAGTATCCCCGCCTGTCACGCGGGAGACCGGGGTTCGATTCCCCGCCGGGGAGGACATCTTTTTTTCACAAAGCTTTCCAACAAATTTTTTTCCAAAAAGATTTCCACAAAAAATTTTCCAAAAAAAAATTTTCTCAAAAAATCAATTTTTTCCATTCCACTTAATTTCACCAAAAACGAACAGAAACGAAATTTTCTATCACTCTTGTGTCACACTTCACATCAATTCTTACTTGAGCATTTTTAACGAGAGCACTATCTAAACTTTCGGATATCTTGGAAAACAGATTCTTGTAATCCTTGACTTGGTTGATGTCTTCCTTGACGAACGTTGTTAGATTCTTTAAAACACTCCGACTCGCTTGGTCCAGTAGTGTAGTATGGAATTTATTCATTTCCTGAAAAATAAAATTAATTTAATTAAAATATTTGAAAAAATTTCATTTATTTACCTGAAAACAGTGTATAATCTTCCCCAATGCATTATGTGCATTTTTATCATCAGCAAAATGCCTTTGCAATTCCCATAGTGATGTTGCAAAAGCGCTAAAATTTATAAATTTTTACATTATGTTATTGCATATGCTCGTGTTATTCAGAACATCTGTATAGCACCTTTGATTTTTGACATATTCCTTTCCGGAATCCACAGCTATCGTGCACATTTTGATGATTCTCTCTAGTCTCTGCTCCAAGTGGTCAATATCAGCTTCCTCTTTGTCAAGAAATTGCCTACAAAACAAACGCTTCATCAACAAAATTCTATGTAAATATGCTTCTCTGTTTACTATAATTAAATGATCATTTGCAAATTACATGAGTCACATATGGTTATGAGTTTTGTTTGTTCTAAGCAAATTGGAGCTTATTTGACTTATAGCTCTATACTTTTGCTATAGTATACCAACCTGAATTTGGGAGAGTCTTTAAGACATTCTTCGAATTCAATTGACGATTTCATTTTGTTGATTTAGTATTTTATTCGAGTTTATTTCCTTAATAATAGTAGATAACTTTGTTTTTGTTATTCGAAAGTAGTTTTATTCACATCATAACTTGAATTTTATGCAGAATGCAACAAAACAACGATCAGAGATGAACTTTTATCAACTATTCATTCACAACATCAACTTAATCAATAGAAACAATTTGATGATTTTGATTTAACATAAAATATAACAAATAAATAACAATTTACAATCAAGACGACACAAAATATTATTAAATACTAAATGACGACCACAATCACGACAATGAAGACGATGAAAACTGCGAAAAACTCAAACACGTCGAGAGATTTCTCGTTCCGTTTCTAATGTAAATTTTTGTTCGTTAGTTTCTTTTTCTTGTTCGAGCTCACGAAATTTTGACAGTTCCCTATGTTGGTCGGTTCAAGTTCCCTGGATGTCGACCAGTTTCAGTTCCACATATCCATTGTTCACAACTCCGAGTTGCGACAACAACAATCCAACTGACTCACTTGTCAAACGCGAGAAGAACAACAAAACAAAACTATTCTCAAGAATTTCAACACTTCCGTCGTGGCTTTTGATTCAGTTCTCTTCCGATTTTGGATGGAATCGATTGTCTATTTCCATTGATTATGCATTTAGGGCGATTTTTATTGTTTCTATTTATGATTTACGGAATTATGCGTTTAAAAATAAAACTATAATCAAAATTTCCTCTAGTTAAAAGTAGATGGCCGACTGAAACCTGAGACACAAACCACTCGTTCTGCTGGAGATTTTCATCTGGACAGCGATTCCAAAACTGCATTCTAATGGGTTATAACAAATTCATATGGCTTAACCTTTATGATAACCATTCCATTTGCACTCGATCATGTTCATGTGAAAGAAGATTATCCCATTTGGGTTTCATAACAATACAGTACAACCTTGAAAGCAGACTGTAGCTGTTGCAACAACCAAGTAACACATTTTAATGGTTAGGAAGGAAGAAAGAAAGTGACGCAATTACATTTGAATGGATGAGAAGAAAAAGGCTAAAGGCGCGTTTCCAATGCCATCTTGGAGTGGAGTGGAGTGTGTTGAAGCTGACTCTGGAACTCGTTTCCAATGCCAGAGTGGATTCATTTCAGTCGTTTTAATTATCAAATTTTGTGAAAAACTCATAGAAGTTTTTCTCGATTTCCAAATATGAGCTTTTTGCAGTATGATCCTTTTTCTTCGCATTCATTCGTTTATAGTGTCATTTTATACATATATTTCTGCTATCACTCTTTATATCATACATATATCTGAATTTATGTATTTTATTCCTTGCTAAAAAAATCCGAAATTTTCAACTGGGTTTCATTACACTGTAGCGGTATTCTTTTGGTAGTCGCTATCGAGTGCAAATCCAAAGTAGCAAAATAACATTTAATTTTTCTACCTCTGGAGCACCGTCAAAAAGACAATTGCAGAGAACGTACAATAATTTGAACCAGATTAGTATAGCTACTCGAAATATCCAAGGGTTCTCCACGTTAATCTGAACAAAGATAAATTTATATTGATGGGATATGCATCTAAGAACTCTAAAGAATCTTGTGGAGTTATCAGATTTTATAGTATTAAAGTTGCAAATTTAACTTTAATATATGGCGATTACTGAGTGAATCATATCTAAACTGACGAGATCCCAGTGGATTCAAAACGAATTTTCAACTACTGCATGATGTCATATCCTCATCATGTGCAAGCATATCCTCACATTCAGATGATGTTCTACAGCATTCGAAAATATTCTGCTTCGTTAACTGCCAAGAATCCGAAAGCCGTAAAATCTCAATGTGTCTGGGAATATTTTCACAGAGCCTCTCAAGTACACGTGGATTATATAATTCCCACGTATAACACGAATATCCTCAAGTGTTTTGGTGCTGAATTTACTGAAAGCCCTCAATTTTTCATGCATTTCTGATTGTTTCATGATGAAATGCTTCAACTACTTTTAAGAACGCCTCATTGAAGTTTTAGAAGAAATTTCCTTCAAATAGAGACAAGCTTATACTTTAAATATTCCCTCAAATTTTATAAATCCTTACATCGATTTTTTAATAAGCAAGGATCCGTTAAAACTTTTCGAACAACAAAGACTAGACGCCCGCAAATTCTATAGATTATGTAGATTTCTAATAGTAGGTATACCAACTAACGTTTAGTAAAGTCGAATTGCAATGTTGTATGCTGTTGTGTTCTACACAATAAACACATTGTAATTGCAGGACTCAAACTCGAAAGTCTTTCAGTTCATGTTACACGCAAGTTTACATTCAAAATTCTGTTACAATTCTACAACCCAACGTGGGTTAAATGTTATACCACCTCGTTCTATACAATATCACGTAGAGTATTCTTTAATCGGTAGAATACATTACAATCCCTTTTCCAAGGGAACATAAGGACACGCGTTACATGCAACTCTGTAATGCTGAAGGAGCATTGAACTTTTTTCAAATTTCTGGGCTTTTATTTCGTAAAAATTAATTTGACGAATTCCAATACCCACCCATTTTATATATGAAATTGGATATAATTGGCCAATCAAGTACTTTTCACCCCAAAAAATTTGTTATCGACTATATGCGGAAGAAGGTTTTCAACCCAGAAAAAGGTTAACAATTCACTGCAGCAGAATGGGAAAAGATGCAACAGATGGAAATAGAGAAGTCTAAATAGCTTTTATGTATCCTCTATATAGCTCAAGGCGATAAAATTAGGCAAACATTATCATGAAGCGTTCATAACAAAACTATGTGAAATTCAGGTTTAGGATATCGACAAAACATTTTTGGTGTTTTCATGAGCCTTAAATGGGACAAACACGCATCAGGCTCAAAGAAGTTCCTTCACATAAATTTGATTAAATGACACTGAATTCCATAACATCCAATTGCCATGTCTGCATGGTTTTGGGGGATATTCTTTAGTTTCAAGGATAATTTTCATGTATGACACAAGCATAGCAACCGAAATTTGGTTAAAATTGCCTTTTAGTCATTTGCACACAAAAAACAAACTTTAACCACTCCTTACTCATTAGAGGAACGTAATTTAAATGGAAACGTTTTCAGCCATGCAACGCTACTGAAGCATTAAATTGACATACAAAGATTACCTCATGTTGCCTCTTGAAGAGTCACAATGTTGCCTTATTCTTTGTGACAGAATTTGTTCAAGAATGTAACTTTTCAAAGATCGTTTTATGAATTGATCTAAGCTCCAATGGACTCCAATCACAATGGAGCTATTAAATTCATAAACATTTTCAAATTGACTCTACATTACCAAAGTCGAGGATGCCAAACATTCAATGGACCCGTTTTGGTTCCGGTTGTGGCTTTATTTTGTAAGTTTTGTAATTGATCTCGATTAAATTGTCGCTTTCGGCTACATGAAATGTTGTAATCACTTCCCCCATGTGGGACTCTTCATTTTTTACCAACATTTTTTCGTGATCTTTCAACTTATTGTTAGCTACCTTAACCTAAAAAGGTCGTGTTTGGGCCAACCTAGGTTTAATTAAATATTTACCTTTGGTTTTCATGAGAGCCTGCAATAAAACACAAAACGAAGAAATTTTATTAAGTCATATTTCTCAAATTAACAAAAATCGGAATTTAGGTGTACTAAAACTTATTGTAATACAAAGAATAACCTAATTAGAGCGCTTAATTAAAACAGAAACTATATACTTTCTTGAGGAATCGTACCAATTTCTTGGTTTTACTTTCGGAAAATATTGTTCTTATATCACCTCAATTTATGTAGCACTCATAACGATATTTATATGACCACGTTAGCAGAATTTGTACTGCAATTTTGTCACCATGAACACGCACATAATCAATTACCCTCAATTTGTTTCAGAAGTGGATTTCCGTATATCACTTAGCCTGAAACCAGCACACACGTTCAATCATCGCAGTAACATCTTTAAGGGTTTTGCAAATGGTTTTATAAACAAGGAAAATACTTTTATTATTAGTATTCAAGTATTGTACATAAATCCTCTTCTATTTCTGATATATGTTTTGTCATGAACTAAAAAACTGAATGACACAGACAGAAAAACCTGGATTCAAATAGTTATACAAATTACAAGTGAGGTGGTATCGATTTTTGTAATGTAATTGTTGAATAACTGAGAATGCCCATGATAATAGTTTACCGAATGATAATTCCATCTAATTTGGGAGCTGGTAACAGCGTTAAATTCAATATTCCACTGAGTTCAATGCCATCCATCGAAACAGGATAATTATTAACACGAATACGAGTTTGGAAATTCCCTTTAATTTAAAAGAAAAATCCGAAGAAAATCAATGTGAGAGTATGTCCACCTCGTTGATGTGGTTATGATTTATGGGTTATGTGTTGTATCGATCAATCAAAAATTTCCACGGAAATATCACTCACAAAAATGAAAATTTCGGTGACATTTTCACATTTCAAACAGGATGTACCTCATTTCGACTAACAAAAATTGGTAGTTTGCCTTAATCCTTTAAGACTTTCTAGTACTCTATATCTTTCTACTTTGAATCTGATATAACGATAATCTGATCATTTACATATACGCGAGTTGGAAAAACCTCCTTACCTATATCTCTGTGGGTCAATCGTGGATGGTATAGGTTGTGATTAATAGGAATGATCATGCAAGAAAACAAATCGAAAGCGGCTTACCACCCAACTGAAGCTACTCTTGTTGGAATCATTCTGTTTTGTTAAATGAAGTGCTATTGGAAGTAATTATTCGCATTCTTCCAGAGGGATTTATTCGCGCTTTGCGTTCTCGTTATCACTTACGTACGTTTTGAAGCCAATGAACTATAGGTTATACATAGTTGGAATCATCTCACCATCGATTCAAATTCTTGCACCTAAACAGTACCTAAATACGTAAAGAAGGAATCATCTACCATATCTAAGACGTAGTAGACCTTTTTTTAATTTGGAATTCTACACATCATGATATCCGCCAAGAATATCTGCAAGAAAAATAGTATCTCTATGAAAATAAACATGAAAATTCGTCTTCTGCATCACGGAAATATGGTTTCGTGTTATGATATGAACTTTATTATTAGAATCAAAGGCGACTTGTCTTTATTTTGGTATCACATTTTCCTTAGAGTTATTTCAAATTCTGGCTTGCAGACATTCATTGCTGCATATGATATTGATACGAGCTCCACCTTAAGAATCTCCTCCAACCGTGAAATTGTTCCAAACCTGAATACAATCGGATTTCACCCGAAAAGTGGTACAAAACTTTTTGGACAATGCACATTTACTCATACAATTGCATAAGATTTCCTTTTTCAGTCTCCATCAGCAGACTTTTTCGATGCTCCAACAATGGGTGCTGTTGAACAAATAATTTGCTGTTCAAATTTCAAGTTTCATGAATAATACTTTGGAGAATTATAAAGTTTTGCCATTTTCCGTGTAAGTAAGTTTCTGCTCCATGCCATTTTTGGAGATGATAAGACGAAGTATGGAGTTAGTTTCTTTGGGGAGCTACCACTGTCGACGTGCTGCCGCACTGAACGACACAATCAAACTTCACAGCATTACACTCACCCCAGCAACGCTCAAGTCGACTGCATGAAATTTCATTCAATTTTGTACAAGGGAAAAGTACATTTACGTGAGAAAATACTTTAGAATTAAATTAGCATACATGAAACATTAAGTTTGAAATATAAATGAATAACTATGGAAATAATAAGGACTCTTCTGAAATTCTTGGATATGATTTCTTCCTTATTATTGAATTTATTGCAACTCGATAAACGTCTATACTGTACATGAATGAACATCCCTTGTGATGTGCACCCTTGATGTGAACAATATATTCAATCGGAGCAATATTCAATAGTAAACAGAGCACGAATTTTAAGCATTCGTAAATTAGTATTAGAGTGTGCGGTACCTAATCTGACAAATCTGTTTGTTTTGTTTAGTAAATTTTCCTTCATTATATTGGAAAAGTATTGTTTATATTCATATCTCTAAAGAAATTTCCATATTTTGCTTCAACTTTTCTGTTAATTTTCCATTGCTGTTGTTATTATTTCAATATCTGGAATTAAAATAGCTTCGATAGGTTGGTGACAATAACTCAAAGACGAAATTAACATAATTTGCATACACTCAAAGTAGAAAGGGTTATATGAAGCAGCAGGAATTTTTATTTAATGTGCATTTACTAAACATTTCGATAAATCAATTTGTGTTGATTTAAAGCAATCACGCACCAAAGGAATTCATAATTCCTAACAAGACTGTACCAGCATACGTGTATGCGTAGACGAGACACAGCTTTGCTGCAGTGTTCTCCAACAATCGCATAGCTCCACTACAGTCACAGCCGGCATTTGTGTCGTTGTTTCAATAAATTCTCGATCCACAAACATCGTGTATAAAAATCCCCGCAAGTTCTCGAAAAATTTCAGTCCAACTCCATATTTGTTGCATTGCGGGCAAATTGTCGGATCTTCAAATAAAATTGAATCAGAGCTTAAAAATTTCACATAGAAATTTTATTTTAAATTAATTAAAATCGTGTTTTTAAAGTGATTTCAATTTACGGAAATCGATTTGTGATAAAGACTTTTTCATACATCTTATACAAGATAATCTTTTACCTCTGCTGGTTTTGCAAAGGAAAAACGATAAATTGTGCAAATTATTTTGTTAACCGTCAATAGTTTGAACGAAAATTTCTATTCAAAATGGTGAGTTTTCCTTAAAAAGTTTTTAAATTTAAGAAATTGTGATGAACATTATTCAAATCTTTTGTTGGACAAACAGTTCAAATCAAACTCGACTCGTGAATTTTTTGACAAGAAGTCCAGACGGATTTTGTCCAGAAGAAATTCTTGATTTAACGCAGAATTAATTTATTTTTAAGTTTTATTTGAGGTCCCAAAATGTTTCAATCTTGTCGTGTTGTTAAAAATGTAGAAGGAACAAAAAATTCTTGCTGATGTCATTAAGGGGTGCTGGAGACGATTATGACATGGGTACACACCCAATGACGGTTTCTTTTTGAAATCTTTTTAATCAACGTCTTCGTCTTATAAAAAGTTTAAGAAAATAATTTAAAATCACTTCACGTTGATCTGGGATTTGCATTTCTTCACAGTCTGCGGATTTAGTGTCTCCAGTTCTTCGTGGGGGTTGTACTCTGGGGACATACATCGTGAAAAGTAACTCATCATTCAGTTTGAGCACAGTAGGATTTGAAAATGAAATTTCAAGGATATTGAATAACACCTCAAATACGTATTAACTAAGGATACTTTATCACGTTGTTGTTTGCAATAAGGGTGTTCTTTGGGTCTTCCTTCCGTTTCAAGGTTAATAAAAAGTGCGGTGAAAGTAGTTTTCCTCCATATGATATCCTCCAAACTGGTTAAGTAGAATCTTCAACTTTAACCCCTTCGTTTTGGCTTTTATTCAATATAAAACGTATATCGCATATCGAGGATATCCTCAAGGTTGATTTCACTGATTTTTATGTGCACAAAAACACTGCAATGCTTGAGGGTGTCCTTTGGAACGACTTTATATGCAACGACGGAATAAAGCCTAATTGGAAATTCAAAGGGGAGATTTCATATTTTCGTAAACAAAGCGAATACCCATTCTGCGTAATTCTAATTCATTCTAGTGTAATGACAGGACTAAGGACTTATGGTTGCTTATACGTGTGCGGATCGCCTCTTCGGTGGATATAAAATATACCTTCACAACCATTGATTGTAGGAACAAAGGGTCGTCTGGATCCGAAAGGGTTGATTTCGCAAAATTTTTTGCATCATTCATAGAGTGAAATTTCAATGTTAAGTCCTGAGGGACCTTTGAACATGTTAGGGTAAATGATGCCAATATCGTGGGTTTGATGTTTCTGATGTGATGATTCGTTTTGAAATTATTCCCCAAAGATAACAAACAAATTTTTGTATTTGGAAAATTCAATTTGGAATTTTTTGACCATTCCCTTCCATGGAATAGGAATGAGTGGACATGTCATGTCCCTATTACGTTAAATATAAAGTTTGGTTTTCCATCGTATTTCGAGAATTTCCAATTTATGTACTGAAAGTCTTCAATTGGTTCATTCAAACGGAAGTCAACGTTCGTTTAGCACGAAATCTAAAACAGATTAAAGTCAAAATTGAAATATGGCATTTAGCTAAACAATTCAGAAGTCTGAGAAGTGCAAAAGCCTCATCATTGAACAAAATCCGGATTAGAAGAATTGCAGGTTAATTTCTTTTCACGAAACCATGTGACCACACCTTTGAGAAAGAGAAGCCGACAAAAGTGTTAACATTAAAATCTTACAAGATTTTTAATTCCCTAAGATATTTTGAAAGTACAAAACTCGGTTTTCTTGTTTCTTTCTTTTTAATGAAGAATAAAGTCTAATGAAATAATTTTTAGTTTCGTAGAAATTGTGTTTTTAACGTTAACGATTCTGTACGATCGCATAAAAGTCAGTTTGGCTGGTTTTTCAGACGAGAGAAACTAAAAACGAGTTGAATCATTTTTTCGTATCAAAGTAGTCACGTGACTTGGCACTTTTCAAACTCCACAAAATGAATTTGAACTCTTTTACTTCTCCATCATTTACAATAAGAAATGAAAATCTTTTGATTCTACTCTCCACTTCTACTTGATTTCCCACCGTGCGTCTAACATCAGCTGAAATTATTAACCGAACTTTCTACTTCAATAATTTTAACTCTCATATTTACACTGTAAGTGCAGAAGAAACTCCAATTTTCTACAACACACTTTCATTATACTCTGCTCAAGCAAATAGCTTCGTAGGATATCTTGAATATATCTTCAACATAACTCTATCCGCAAAATGAATAGCTTTCAATCATCGAACCATGTGATCAATCAACCGTTTCTGGGCTGTCAACTTCCACGAGGTCAAGAAGTCTCGATACAGATTCAAGAATCTCGGTTTCTGTCCTCATATTACCATGTACCTACTTATCTCATACCAATGAAACATCCGTTGATAATCTCCCTTTTCATGTCTTCAATGAGCAATGACGTTCCATTATCGAGCTTGGCACATGACCTTTCCTTAAGGAAATGACCAAGATTTTCTTATGACGAACCAATCAACTTAACCATGTTAATTGTCGGTTAAGATTCAACTGAAACACAGAACACTTTTCAAATTACATTACCGTAATTTCCTCAAGAAAGAAGCGAAACAGTTTTCTTCAGCTTCCGTTTCTTTTTCTTATGAATCCAATTTCAGTAATTTTATCTTGAATTGAAAATTAAATTTACGAAGCACTGGTAATTGCGCTTCACGCTTTTGAGATAATATATTATGTTCTTCTCTATGTTTTTATGATGGAAAATGAAGTACAGAAAATTAACTTGGATATTTATTACTTCTCTTGAATTGGTTAACCATTTGTTCTGTCTGATGATATAAAATTCATAAATTCCAAATAAAATTGCAATAAAATGCAAAAGAGAAGAAATTCGTTCAAATTCACTGAACCACGAACGCATATGGTTTATACCAGCTTAAACTGGATTGTAATTAAGAAGATTTAGTTAATAGCAGGAAAACGCAATTTTTTATCTGTTTGAAATGATACACTTTGTTTTAAAATACTTTCTTATATTCCAAATTGAAACGCTTCTATCACTATTAATCAGATGGAGAATTCACTTCCAAGTAGAAATCAAATCGTTTTCCCAATCACGAATTTCTTGTTGGATATAAAAACCATATTTACTACGATAATCCTTACCTAGTCAATAAAATAGTAGTCTCAAGTTTAGTAGAGTAGGAGTTAATGGTCTGGCGTCGAGTTTTTTATGCAATATCCATTTCCTCCGAGTGTTCCTACGTGCTATGAAAATGATTACAATATCATGTCTCAGGTGAATGTTACGGCCACACAATTTGATATGATTCGCCTTATATATGATGCAGAGTAAAAGGTAAAACAATATAAGATTGACTAGTAATCAGGTGGAATGGGCTTAATGCATCTATGTATAGCAAGTCGCAATCAACTCTCTTTGATTGCTTTCTACGAGTTATAAAAATTACTATCGACAGTCCTTTGGTGTAATTCGTGGTTGACGTAGGTATACTCGTCCAATAAGTGCTTTTGATTTCCATTTTTTCTTGCTTCCAGCTAATCCATGTTTTGTCCATGCACCTACCTAACATTCCCATCTGATAGAAAATAATTACTCGTGAAACTTTTTCTGATGGTTCCACAATAACAACTCTCCCTACACTTATTAACTGTAGGTTCTATAGAAAACAGGTTCATGTCACGTATTTGGTAATAGTGAGATGCACTTTGAAGTGCATTTATCATGCTTTATGAATTGAGTTGGTGTAGACTTGTTATAAGTTAAGAGTGAAGTCCCATTTCCGATCGTTTTTAATTAATATTTTTCGAATCAATCCATATTTGTGCAATCATTCGGTTGTTCTTAAGTTATTATTAATAACCGACGAGCACTTTTAATTAACTTCAACCCGGGAGTAGAAGAGGGAAGTCTTCTTAACACTGGTTCTACGCTTGACAATTTAAATTTCTAATGACAGACACTCTCTTGTCTTGTCCTCTGCTCTGATCTAATTCCAGTAAGTTAAAAAGTCAACTTGAATTAATTATTAGAAATAACTGTATCCATTGATGGAACCTTCAATTATTCACTTCCTTTTATGCATGATTTATCAACCTCTAATCTTGTTGCAGCGAGATTTAAAAGTAGATATAAAATTTGTTATTATTGTATTATATAAGCTGTTGCCTTATTTAGATAGAAAACATGTAATAAACTTAAATTGTATGTAACATAATAATTATTCTTGATGAAGATCTACTAAGTTGACCATTTGAATTGGAAGCACTAGGTCTGTTGTCCCATCAGTTCTAATAAACACAAGGCGAACCAAAGATTGCAGTGAGTAAATTAATCAATAAATTTAAAAATTATTTATTGCCAATTGACTCAAAACATTACTCCAGATTATGAAATAGACGACAAATTGCTAATAGTCGATAGGCTTTTCAATTACGGTTATGCCAATACTTATTAAGGTTAAATTAAAACCGTGACTTTTGTCGTTATAAGATTTAATAAATTTTCTTATGGTTAGAAGGTTCGAACAAACTTAAAGTTTTATACGTTTCTGCAAAAATACCAAAAATGAGACATGTCCGGTCAATGTCAAAGTCATGAATCGTGCAAAATTGTCATAAATTATATAAAATCACATGCATGTCGTCGTAAAATTCAAAACGTTATATAATGATGCCATCAAGAATATCTCTTTGAATAAGAATTTGATAGCTTCACCTCACAATGGCTCACAATGATAAATTTATTATAACACAATAAGCCGATGAGACAACTTGACAATTTTCTGGTATTGTCGTTTGAAATAATGAAGCCACTTCATTCAATATTTGATTATTAACGTTTAAAATAACCATTTCTCTGGTATAACTTACTCATATCGTTCTAAAGTGCAAACAAAGCTTTCGCTTAAAGAGTATCTTAACAGTTGAACAAATAATTCAATACCTTGAGTAAGTGCTACAGCAAAAGCAACTGGTTTTTATATTGAGATCCACTTTTTCAAAAACACGGCAGGAAATTCAGGTGAAACGCATTCGGTTTTCTTATTTGAAAAATGAATATCTACTGGTTTCTGTGCAGATTTTGTCTCTTGTAATCTTTCCAAAAACAGTTGAAAACTTTTGGACATACGAACCAAAATGGTCAAAGGGTTTTCCATTTAAGGGGTGCGTATAATTTAGAGTACCTTCGTCGTTGTAAATAATAATGTCAAGATTCTGAATCAGTTTCTTTTGTATATCTTCGAAGTACACGTTTTCATGAAGCGACATTACACTGTGGCCCATGTCTTTGAACTTTCTTGAATTGGGAGAACAAATTAAATATGTTAACAAAGAATGCATAATTTTAAAAAATAAATGAGCATTAACTCGATTGAAACATTGAGTAATATTTCTTTTTTCTTTTCAGGTAAGCAAAGCATTTGTTTCTGTTAATGCTGTGCATTCAAAATGCACTTTGAAGATTTTGCGTAAGTCTTTTATGTTTTATAAATATCAGTATTCAGTAATACCCCGAACTTACGCGATAGGTTGGACTGAGCGATGACCACGTAAGGCGAATTATAAAAATGTCATATCAAACAAGCACTACGTGGACAAGAAATAAATACATAACACAAATTAAAATGTAGCTATGCGTTGATTTCGTGCAACAGTTTAGAAGTCTGGAATCCATATTCGAGAGTTGTGTGACGTTCAAACACAAGACAAATCGCGTAACTCCGGGTTCGAGTAAATCGGGGTAGCGTAAGTCGAGGTATTACTGTATTATAACATTAACCAAAAATGGTTCTATAATTCCTTTGAATCTTAAATCTGTTCTTCGAAACCATGTTTTGTCAAAATATGAAAATTTGTTATTTCCGGTCTGTTGATTTCGAATCCAAAAATTCATGTTTTGGACAGACACGACTTTAAGACTTAATTTCCATTTGCAAAACGATGTACTAATTTCGAAGAAAAGAAATGACCACAATTTGAAAATGCTTGTCAAATATACATTAAAATTTCAGTTCAAATGTGCAGTGTCACTTTTAATGGAAGATTTTCCAACTCTTGGAACTTGAAAACGAAGCATTTTGTGATGTTGAAATTCTATCCAAATATGGATATTCAAATCCCTTGCGTCATGAACTAAATTTGGGCAGCATTCAATCGTTAATGGCGCCAGTAAGCAGTCGGTAAATCAAAAAAATAAAGACTAACAAGATTCGCCAAATCTGTTTGTGAGTGCAATTTGTGACTTTTGTTGGATTGTCTCATTGAACTAGGGTCCCAAGCTGGCTTCAATCTTTTGTAAATTAAAATATAATTTCCAATGGTCTTTGATTTGTGTACATAATTTCATCCAGAAATAGAACATCCAGTCATTAAGCTGAGTTACTCAGAGGCTGCTAAGTATTTCAAATTGAACAAAGTCCTCCAGCACGACTTGACAATTTTATTTTTCCCTTGTTTGCTTTTTGTCAAATTTCTTCAGATTTATTGACCAAAAAAGAAGAAAATTCAAAATTGTTTGCAATGTGACTACCAATTAAGAAGAATTTTTGCAATTGTTGAAGCAATAAATGTGGAAGAATTGCTAGACGATGAAAAGAGTGTGAAATATTTGCATTTTTTTTAAATCTACTGCACTTCAAAGTGACTCATTCATTACCGAGAAGCCATAGACCATAGCTCCTTTTCTGGTGAATATCTCAAGCGGCTTTTAACACAAATGAACTTCACAGAAATGGTACTGCAATGCTTAATTACAATTTCATCTTGGTGGGGTTTATAAGCCTAAAGGCTTTAATTGTTCGTGTTTAACGTTTTTAATTATCTTCGAAGCGGTTAGTTATGACGAGAAGCGAATTTAAATAATAGTATCTTGTTAACGATTACCCGCAGTGGGTTTCTGATTCGATATGACGAATCTACAAAGGCATATGAAAGGTGATAATAACGCTAACAGACAATATTGTTGCAATAAAATGTTTTCTGCTATTTACTTTTCTGGAAGAACTACATCAAAGTGTGCACAATTGCTTTGTGTTTTGATTATCTTAACCACAATCAATGGAAGTTGAGATAAAAGGAGAGACTCAGACTGTGCTTTGAATGCATCCATTCAAGTGTAGGATTACACAGATTGGGAGTTGAAAGTTCAACTTTGCAACATGACACCCTTAAAATACAATTCTCCCAAATGGAAACGCAAACTAAAAAATGTTAAGAAGTCTGTGTTTATTTTGAAACCAAATACATATCTTCTACGTAACTAGTAAAGTTTGTCGTCTTTGCACTTTACCCTAATGTTGTAATTTTTCAATGTATCTGGTTACGTCGGGTTATTTAAATAAGTTACACTCAACTTCCATGTGTCACATGGGTAGCAGGAAGGAGTACTATCATCCCCTGAACAGGAAGTCCGGTGGGTTTCAACTCAAAATCGATAGGGGATTCATTGACTTATTCCAAAGGGACATATATCCAAATCGAAACGTTGTGGATAACTTTAATTCATTCATTTACAATCAAGCAACGACCATTTAGGGGATGCACTTTAATCCCCTTAATGCTTCGAATATCATAACAAATAAGTTTGAGGTTATAGTGTTAATCCACTAGATTTGGCGGGTTCGTACTTAATGCCATTCAGTGAAACCATTAAAATTTTATACAAATGTGACTTCTGTTCGTAACCACGTAATACTGTTTCTTTAAATTGGCCTATATTTTATTTAAATTTCAGGTGATTTCATAAATTCCTTTCAATGTTGGTAGGCGTTTCCGTTTTCCGTTTTATATTCCACGGTCAATATGCTAAGTAACTGCCCACATCCACATAACTTAAGTTGAAACTAGATCGATATTTTCAACGCTTAATTATTTATCGTACAATTAATAAATAAATTATTCATTTAATTTTCAATTTTTCGAAAACAGTCCATCTATATGACAAGCATTCGTTATGATATCCAAAACGCCAGAGTTGATGCTTTTTGAAAACATTTTCCTTATACCTAACTAATGTTTTTACTTAGGTTTATTAAGAAACATTTCCTCAGGGTTAAAACTGTTGAAATCCTCATAAACTACAGAAAATTATTAACCTTTATTCGAAACCATTAAAAGGCTGAGAACTTCAGCTTTGCGTGACTTGGAAGTATACTTTTCGAGCTTATTAATCAAACTCTCTGCTTTAGAAAATTTAACAAAATCAAGTTGAAGTCTGTGGACAAATTATGTACGTTTGACACGATCTTTAGGAATTGTACTTCCTACAAAGCAAGGTTTGGAACGTCACCTACATGTTTCCGTGCCTAATATGAAGACGAGCTCAATAACATTGACTTCTGCATGAGCCACAATATCCAATGCATCTCGTAAAATCAAATCTACGTGAAATAATGATATCTCTACTCTACTGACATCTCCATTACTGATCTCTATTTCCCTTAAATCTGATGTAGTTGAGTAATCAATTTGTATGGCTCATTTCCTTGGCAAATAACTAACGAACTTTAGTTCTTATTCCTTAAGACAGCGGAGGCAGTCTTCTTGCGCACAAGGAATGTCTAATAAGTCTGTTAAGCACAAGTGGGCTCAATCATGCGAAAATCATTTCCAACATCCTGTCATTGTTTTAATAGCATGCATGCTACTCACAGATGACTGTTTTTCCGATTCATGAGTTTGTCCAAATTCAAAGCATATGATTCAATGAGTGAAGAGACAATGACAATTATTTACGTCTTTTCCGCCTTCCAAAGTTCTGAAATCACATTTTGGTTTTATTCAAAACTGACTCAAGATTCGGAAAAAATAATCACTCATCCGAGTAATTTTAGGAACGTCAAGAAAACCACGCAGATGTGCAGACGTTCTCTGTAAGTCTGACATGAAACATTTCTCTGTAAACTACAAACTGTTCACAGTTCGAGAGGTGAACGGGTCCTCAAGTGTAAAATAATTGCTGAGATTCTATCACGTTTCGTTACGGACAAATGATCAGGCAACAAAAACATCTTTGAAGATTGTAATAACCAACTAGCGAGTGCTCGTTTCGTTGACTCTGGTCAAATGAGCAGTATAGCTTTCTAATTTGATTCGCGCAGTTGTAGCCTGCTTTTTATAGAATCCTCGATACGAAGACGAAGAGTCTAAATCGGTTTGGTTGTGTATGATTCTTCAACAAAACGAGTTCCTCTTAAAGTCTTATCTAGTTCAACTAGTGCCAATCATTCCCAATTTCAAAAGAATGCTGTCCTGAAGTTCGATTCTAACTTGAAACGCCATCAAACCAAGCATGACTGAGTTTTTGTGAGGTAAAATATAAGGAAGACATTTTCGGTTTTTTAACCGCATCACAAAATAACATACTAAGCGAGTAATTATTAATAAAGTCAACATGAACCCCTTTTATTCAAAGTATACCTTGTCATATCAAGTTCAGTACGACATGCAACCTATGTCACGAATTCAACAATAGCGTCTGCTCAAAGTTGTAGCCAATGCCGTCGTATAGACTTTAAGTCGCCAACCATACCCAAGTCATACATTGAATAGGCGTTTACAAATAACTATATATTCAGAATATTTTAAACTCAACTTAAGTAAAATGCTTCTGACTTTGCAATCAAGAACGTTGAAGAATTTTAAATCAATTGATTAATAAAGATGCGGTTCAATGGCTTCGCAAATTGATGTTGAATAATTTAAGTGGGAAATCGATTTAATAAAACCCATTAAAGAAACAATTTCTTTATCATGAATGATTATTGGACATTCAAGGGTAATTTAAAGAACTTGAAACGTTTGTTGCTTCTGCGATCAGTTCTCAAGCAATCTGCTAAGCTAGTAAGACATATTTATTGAGTTATCAAAGATCTTACGTTAAGAAGCTAAAACGAGTAACATATTTTCGATAAAACATTAAGTAAGCCATATATCTTGGTCGGAGATCGGCACAATTCCTAGTGTCGATCCAAATTAGTCACTGGAGTCATCAGATGAAATTTATTTGAACTTAAAAAAATCTTTAATTATAGGATACACGTGCCAACATCAGCTTCTGTTTTAGAACATGAAAATAAAGCACAGCTTGGCAATGAGTTTTCCATTTAACCATATCATTCGCGCTTCATTATAACCTCTTGATGAAAGTCTTTCTACTCCACTTAAAGACTTGATTTTATGTCCACGTTAAAAATCATCGCCCTAGCCGCTCCGAGGTGTATTCATCCAGAAATAAACACGAAACACCATCTTGCTAGATACTAGATACTACTAGATTGTGAAAGATGCATTAGAGAAACATTTGGGTGCATACCATTTAAGGATGTATCACGCGGTGAATCTAAATAGAACCTGAATCAAAATTGGTACCCACATGAAGTCATGTCGTGAACTTTCGAAATGTTCAATGGAAATTGCATGATATTTGATTACATAGTAATGAGCAATTTGCAAGATTCATACCATCAAATCTTGAAATCAGGAACTCTATCTAGACACATTGCAGTTTGCTCTGTAAGTTTAAATTAATTTTCCAAGTAATAACTATGTATGTAAATATGCACATTGCAAATTTAAATTATTCAAATCACATGCTGAGAATGGTAGGTGGTTACTATTGCACTCCACGCTTGCCATCAAGAAAACGCCCAAGAATGTCGTCTTGAAATTCATTGAAAAACATCTTGAAGAAACTGTGTGCCAATGCAATCACATCAGAATCATCTTGAGGAACGTCTAGAATAATCAAAGTTTTCAAAATAAAACATCGAACAATGCTTCAAAAGCTAAACCCAATAACCTCTTGCCTGCAATTGTAAGTAACTTCAAGTTTTTTGACCCTAGAAACATCTTCATGAAAGATTGAAACGTCTCAAAATGATGGAATTCTATTTAAAGAAAATACACTGGATGGAGGTCAATTTTATAGTTCATCTTCTTCGTATAGTGAATAGTAAAATAAATTTTCTTCTCGATGCATTTAAGAAAGAAGCACTGTGACTTGATTGCTTCAATTATAATCTAAATCCCAAGCTCGTTCCAAGAATCATCGTTCAAATTATGAGTAATTTCATTTCCTCATCTTTATAGGATTTAATAAGTTTTATGAAAAACCACCAAGATTGAAAAGGTCAAATAGAAAATTTCTGAAAGTTATTAAACAAAGAAATAACATTTTTAACATTTTGTCTTTATTTACAGAGGGAATGTATTTCAGTACACATTGGACAAGCTGGTGTTCAAATTGGTAATGCCTGTTGGGAGCTCTACTGTCTAGAACATGGAATCCAACCCGATGGACAAGTAAAGATTTAAAAAATTATACTTTGTAACTAAATGTAATTACATTGAACTTATTTTTAGATGCCATCAGACAAAACAATTGGCGGTGGTGATGATTCATTTAACACTTTCTTCAGTGAAACTGGATCTGGAAAACACGTTCCAAGAGCAGTCTTTGTCGACTTGGAGCCAACTGTTGTTGGTAAGAAAGAACTTGTTACAAAGAAATATTAAACTTTTCGTGCTTCATAATATAAACATCCTTTCTGTCTCAATCAATCAAATCTTGTTTAAACTAGAATAGTTTGCCGTTCTCTATACCAGGAAATCACTGTCATGAGTAGTTTCAAGATAATCCCGCAAATTGATTCTTAAATGTCGTTTTCCAATATATGAATATAAAATAAGGAACAAAAACTGTCTTGAATGTTCTTGAGCACACACATGGCTTATAACATATTGCCATTTTTATTTTAACTCAGAAAGCATAAGGGAAAACATGAATGCAATCAAGTAGTATGCATCGAAGAAGTTATATCACAAAGAAAACAAGAGGTCTTGTATTCACCGTGTATAGTATGCCGTCTCATATCCTGGTTCTGCATAGCAAACAGCCTCAAGTCACATTCTTTGTGTCTATGACCTATTGCGTGCTAGAAGCCTAAACTTCTTTGTAACACAAAACGAATCTATAAAGTTAAATGTGTTCTTAGACAAATCATGTTGTATAACGATACAAAATTCATAAGCCTTGTTAAATGATAGGAAAATTTGCCTTTCGAATTTTAAATTTGTTTGTTTCCACTTAATATCTTATTCTTATTCCAGACGAAGTACGTACTGGTACCTACAGACAACTTTTCCATCCCGAACAATTGATTACGGGTAAGGAAGACGCTGCCAACAATTACGCCCGAGGACACTACACAATTGGCAAAGAAATTGTTGATTTGGTCTTGGATCGTCTACGCAAATTGGCTGATCAATGCACTGGCCTCCAAGGATTCTTAGTATTCCACTCATTCGGTGGTGGCACTGGCAGTGGTTTCACATCACTTCTCATGGAAAGGCTTTCAGTTGACTATGGAAAGAAATCAAAATTAGAATTCTCAATTTATCCAGCGCCACAGGTACGAGTACATGAATAATTCAATGTAGAATAAAAATCAACAAAATTGCAAAACGTTTTCCATCTATTCGTCTTTAACTAGAATGCCCACGCGCCACACCCATTAAAGTTATTAAGGGAAATGAAAGCGGGAAAAAATAAAAGTACAAGGGATTGTTTATGATATTATAGAGCACGCAACAATTCCAAGTTTTCCGTGTTATAGAGTTGACAATTTACATTTTCTCGCTTGGAGATTTGTGATAGCCGTAATGATCCCTGCAGTAGTAGTTTAGTAAAGGTTCATTCACCATATTCTCATAGAAGATTACAAATAATAATAAGCTTTCTATTGATTTTTGAAAAGTAAATTTAATTTCCAAATGTACAATATATACTTACTTGATGTACTGAGTTTCATAGTTTATCATGACCATTAAACACGCTAGAGAACCATCAATAACATTTGTTCTTGCGTAGGACGAGAACCACACTGAATAATTGAAATACACCTTAGCAAATTAGGCTGTAATGCAATTATTAACAAGAATACATTCTTTCGGAGCGACTAATTAGTCAGTACTTAAGCTTAAATGGAAACCACACCTTTTAACTTCCTGCCGTTAGTGTGGAAACCAAGCTAATTAGAATTGTGTCATTCAACATTTGATTAATAACTCTAATTAATTTCAGGTGTCTACAGCAGTGGTCGAACCCTATAACTCAATCTTGACCACCCACACAACACTTGAGCATTCTGATTGTGCTTTCATGGTAGACAATGAAGCTATTTACGACATCTGCCGCCGTAATCTTGACATTGAACGTCCAACTTACACGAACTTGAATCGTCTTATTGGACAGATAGTTTCATCAATCACAGCATCTCTTCGTTTTGATGGTGCACTCAATGTTGACTTGACTGAATTCCAAACCAACTTGGTGCCATATCCACGTATCCATTTCCCATTGGCAACATACGCTCCAGTTATTTCCGCTGAGAAGGCATATCATGAACAGTTGACTGTTGCTGAAATCACAAACGCATGTTTTGAACCAGCTAATCAAATGGTTAAATGTGATCCTCGCCATGGAAAGTATATGGCATGTTGCATGTTGTATCGTGGAGATGTTGTACCCAAGGACGTTAACGCCGCCATCGCTACCATCAAGACAAAACGATCCATCCAATTCGTAGACTGGTGTCCCACTGGTTTCAAAGTTGGCATCAACTACCAACCACCAACAGTTGTACCAGGAGGTGATCTTGCTAAAGTTCAACGTGCTGTATGCATGTTGTCAAACACTACAGCTATTGCTGAAGCTTGGGCAAGACTTGATCATAAATTCGATTTAATGTACGCTAAACGTGCCTTCGTTCACTGGTATGTCGGTGAAGGTATGGAAGAAGGTGAATTTTCAGAAGCTCGTGAAGATTTGGCAGCTCTCGAAAAGGATTATGAAGAAGTTGGTGTGGACTCAACTGAAGAAGTTGGAGAAGGTGATGAATATTAAGGAAACAAACAAGACAAGAAAAGCAACATACCTACATCGCCTTCAAAAATTTCTTCATTTTTAAATAACAATTTATTTGTTTTAAAATATTTTCGTAATTGCACATTTTACTTGATTTAGTTTTATAATTCATAGAATTAATTACAAATCCAATTCATTCATGTCACAAATCATTCACTCATAATCATCTAATTTGTCTTTCATTTCTATGATTTTGTTGCACTCAGTTTGATAACAATTTTTATAATGCTTTTTATAAGATTTATTGAAAAAGGAATTGAAATAGTAATAAACATCATTATTTAACAAAACTTTGTTTTATTTAAATCATGTCAGGTTAAAAAGGAAAACGGAGTTATACTCGTATCTGATAATTTGATTTTTGTTTGATTAGTAAAACAACACTATTGATATTTCCATTAATTTATTTAGGTATATATTAAATAAGCGAAGCAATACCAAATAATTTATAAATACGGGGATCTTATGAGCAATTAGAAGATTTCACTTAAAGCCTACCCACACTAATCTCAACGCATAGTTAAAGTATATTTTCTAATTTATGTGAAGTGACTTAATTCCAACGACAATTATATCTATATTAAAATATATAATTCCATTATTTTATTAATATGTTTTGTTATGTATGGATTATCTATCTTAATTAATATTATAATATGGGATTCCATAAGCTTAGTAATGAGTATAGTAATATATGATTCTTTTGTGTTATTAATGGGTATGGTAATATATGGTCCCATTATCTTATTCAAGAGTATAATGATATGGGATTCTGTGATCCTATTATTGTGTTATATAGTATATGATATCAATATCATTAGTACGTGCAGTACATGAGCATAATATATGATTCAATTATTCTTATATTGAGTATAATTATATATGATTCGATTATTATATTATTGAGTATTATAAAATAGGATTCCAATATGCTATTTATGAGTATAAGTGATTTGGCAACCATAGATGTTGCAAAATCTATCATTATTTTGTCTTAACCTAATACATATTTATTTATCATTGCTAGTGTTATAGCAAAAAGAATCATTTGAAATCATCGTTTAATCGTTTTATCTTGCAGTCATCGTTTTATCTTATCCCATGAATTTGTTATCAGATGTGTTGACCGTTTTCAAAAAGTTATCCAACCATTTTTCAATAACTGGAAGGTTTTCATCACTCCATTTCGTTTCTTCTTTGATATTACGCAGAGATTTTTCGATGATGTGCTCGGCACTTCCAAATTGTCCTTTACGCTGCTTGTACAGCTTAGAAACCATATCATAACCTTCTTGTGTAGTGAACACTCCCGTTGCCGAGCTAATTAGATTATCCCAAAGGTTTGCTTTATTGTTAAATCTGCAACAAACAATATGAGAATGAATTTGAATATTACTTATATTTAAACCGTACCTCTCCTTGATTGTATCCCAATGTTCGTTTAAGAAGTTGAATAACGTTGTGTAACCACTAGATCCACCTGTTAACATACTAAAGATAAGAAAAATATCATTTTCCGTAAAGTTTCCGTTTTCCTCCAAAATGGATATATTCAAAAGCCGTTCGATTTTTTCCGGTTGTACAGGACATCCTGCTAGAGTCTTGAGCAGATAAGTTCTTTCACTAGCTACTCTAGTTGATGGGAAATTTATAACTCTTTTCAATCCAAACTCCCATTCCTCCTGTGTGCCCCATTTGAAAACTGGGCAAATATATTGATTTGGCACCCTGTACAGAAAATTATCATAATTTATTGTAGATATCATAATCCCGCAACAAGTTAATATCTTACGGATTTCCTTCATCAGGATTTTCACTGCGCATCCATTTATCGAAAGCTGCTTGAGCTTCTTCAATGCATGGACGATAACCAGCACGGCATAAGAATGTACGAGCTAAAGATCTTAAGTCCGTTTTCCAATTTTCTTCTCCTTCCACTGGCTGTCCCAATTCTTCATAGAGCGGTGTAAGAAGAACTCTAACATATGTCTATAAAATTGGATATGAAACAATTGAACCACACTGAAGAAAGGTAACTTAAAACCTCGAATTTCTTGTGGACAGCAGACATATCAATATGACGACCTATGTGATCAATGAATGTAAAAACGGGGTTCCAAGCTAAATGATCGCGCTCGAATTTCATGAATAGTGTCATATTGAAAGCAGTAGCAAAACTTAAATCTCCAGCGTAGGCCAAATTCCAGGCATCATGAAGCAACTTAGCCCTGGAGAAAGTTCATATTTAGTAAAATCTGTAGTGAAAAGTCTTATGAATCTCAATACCTAGTGTAGATAGGAATTTTAGTCCTTCCTTCTTCTGTTTGCAAGTATTGAGCTAACAAATTCCAATTTCTCTCGTCATAATTCACTGGGAAGGGGCCAATTTCTTCAGGATTCACAATAACAAATTTATCCTGCTCGGGCAAATTGTTAAGTGTTATTTCCTTGGTCTTTTGCATCCATGTGTGAGGTGTCGATACAGCAAAGTCCAGTTTGTCTTCGGTCACAACTACAAGTGGTATCCACCATAACATCTTGTCTTGTTCTGGAACGTCATGGGGTCGTTCACGTAGATATACTTTCTGAGATATTTGCGCAGTTTTTGCTTCGTAGTTTCTCTCAACTGTAACTACTGGTAAACGATCTTTTGTAATCCATGATCCAGCTATTTCATTAATGGTTAATTTTTCCGGTAAAGTTTTGTCAGCATGTGCTTGTTTTGTGAGTGCATCCCAGAGATCATCGCCATAAAACGTTGAAAAGTGTCTACATTATTGAGGCATGGATATTTTAGGAAGTTAAGAATAAATAAACTTGCAAATTAATTTACGAATTTACCTGGTTTCAATGAATTTCCTAAGTCCAGCTTTGAACGTTTCGCTTCCAAGTGTATAGTTTAACATCCTAAGAACAAGTTCAGTTTTAAAGGAAGTTGTTTCTTGTTTCATTCCTGTAATTCTGGAATGTGGATATCTCTTGCTGAATTCGTAATACAATGAATAAAGTACTGTCATGGGATATTTTCCATTGAACTCTATTCCCCCATCGATCTGAAATAAGAGTGTGTGATATAAAACAATTATATGGTTACTAGAAAAAAAAGCCCGTAATACAAAAAATAAAAATTGGTAGATATTTATGACGTTATGTAGAAAATGATTTTCCCCGCTTGAGTGAATCCCATCCTTCGGTGAACGAAATTCATTTCCAGGAAGCGGAGAGAAATTCATTCTGTGTTTGATCTACATAAAATGAAGTTTCCCCGCTTTCAGAGAGAGAATCCCATTCTCCGGTGAATGAATATAATTTTCTGCCTCACGACCATTGGGATTATATTATATGCATATTAAAGAATTAAAGATTCATATGGCTGCTCCTACCTCAATCACTGCTTGCGATGCTAAGAAACTGGCTAAGGCTTTGTTTACATGTGCATCACTCCACCAGTTTGGAGTAACCCACGATCCAAGCCATTGGTAGATAAGCTCCTGCGTCAAAGTATAGTAGCCTCGTTTAGTCAACTCGTTTTCCCTTTATTAAAATAAATGTTTGAATATAAGATTAACCAATTCCTATATAATTTACTTGAACACGATTAGTCCCCAGTTGTCAGCAGGACGAACTGTTGAGAGTCCTGGAATCGCAACGAAATCAACCTTGCAAAGTGGGATCTGAACACCAAAATATTTCTTAAAGTACGAGTAGACGACGGAAACCTTCTCGTATGTTTCCTGAAAAATTACATAAAGAGAAGGTAAAGAGGAAATCATATTTACAATATCCCATACTTGAAGAGATTCTTGGTTTTCTTCGGTTGGATTTCCCCAAACTTTCATTACAGGGGGTTCAGATTCTTCGGTTGAGTTTCTTGGAATTTCTTGCAACTGAGAGGTTACAAATCCGAAGGTAAATGGAGACATCGCAGATGTTGTTTCAAAGTAGTCGATGACATAATTTGACTCCCTAATAAATACAATTCAATTTGTGAGGCTTACAAGTGTCAGTTCACTATTTCACTTACAAATCCTCAGAGCTCTTGAGCTCAGTGTTGAACAAGGTCTTGTAGTCCTTCGGTCGGGATATGCTCACAGTGAATGGTACCTAGTGTGGAAGAGATAGTATACGGTGATAAATTTTGAGTTATGGTAATTCTTACTTTGATTCCGGGCTCATCGAAACATGGAAACAATCGCCGCGCATTATGTGGTCTCAAATACGTGGTCAGGTAGTGCTTTTTTTCTCCTTTCCCGTCCAGATAGTATCCTTTGAACAATCCTTCAGTAGTTTCCCATATTTGACCGCTAAATTTAATTTCCAATTCGCATTGAGTACCCTTTCTAACCGTGTCCTTTAGATGGATTACAAACACGGTCTTTTTCGGCAATAAATCGGCACTCTTAACTTCAAACTCTTCTGATTTACTAGAGTCACTGTCGTCGGTCCTAGAATGTATTATTTGAAAATACATATTTTGTGATATAACGAACATTGTCATACTCATCCTCCAACTTTCTCAGTTTTATATCATTTTGCTCGATGTTAAGATCATAATGAGCATGCAAAGATATCTTTTTCGCATCTTCGTTCCATGTTAAATTCATTTTAATCGTTCCTGAAAAAGTTCCTTCATCCAATAAGGGCCGCAAGTCAATTTGGTAAGCAGTTGGCACTACTTCCTTAGTTAGTTTCGTATCAGGTATGAGGGAATGTGAGGCCGATAGATCTATACTTCTTCTATTGCGAAACTAAAATCAAATTTCGTTTATTTGTCATTTTGAAATCAAACAATTATTTAATATTTACCTGATTAAAAGCTAAGGAACAACTCCAAGACGCTACTAAAAGTAGGACGCATAATGTCTTAGTCCCCATGATGTAGTGTCTGAAAATACAATATAATTGAGTATCAATTTATATATAAAATCTTCTTAAAAGTTGATGTAACCAACATAAATATTTAAAAGAACATTTGAAAATTCTAACCTCAACTGGATGTTTTATGAACATATGCAGATTGTAATGGAACTCAATGCAAAAATAATCAACAGTTGATTTTGTTTCTATTATAAATTTGACGTTAATTACTCCTTGGAATTCAAGCCTTCACTGGAAGAAACTATTTAAGTTCACTGTAAAGGAAGGTTCATATCCCAACGTTTCCTACATATGGGTGATGCATCAGTCCTTTTCGATGCATCTCAAGTAAAAGTGGAACAGATTCAACTTTGTTCGTTCTCACTTTCCAAAACAACCTTGTTTTCGAACCGAAAAAGTAATTCTTCAAAAATCCACTAGATGGATGGATGCTTCACTTCATGTGTGAGGAACGGATAAAAACTCACTCTCACGTTGCCCTCGTGAACAGCTTTCACTTGCACGTTCACGTTGGAATGTGAGCCTTCCTTAAACATTACAGTGATCAAACAATTTACTTTCACTTTATAATGACTTGCCTACGATACGATTGAATGCATCAAGTCATGTAATTCTTATTGCATTTTATTTACATTTACATCTGCCGATTGATAAGATTACTTCATGATGAAAACATCTCGAAGAGAATGATGGAATTAAATACAATTTGTCATTAGGTGCATGTGCAGTCATTTAGATAACACACATATGACTCTCGTAATGTGTATTTTGTGTGAAGAACTACAAAAAAGCATGTAATTAAGGAACGTGGTTTTTACGTGAGCTTCAGGTAACTACAGCCGAAGTAAGCAAAAACAAAACATAGTATTCTGATCATTAAGTAACCCTACTCTATTCTTATCACTTTCGAGTTTGGATGGACTGCTCCACAAGTCAGTAGCTTTGCGGTTAATTGAAACTTTACTCTGTAATTTCAAGTATTCGATCAAGTGTAGGTGCAGTCGGGTCTCCTTCAAGTAAAAAAAGAAAATTCGTTGCCATAATTAAAATTAAACGAAAATAATTATGTCAATATCAATCAAACAGTTTAACAACTTTCTCAACCTTGAACTACAAGATCTGGTTTATGTAATACTTATACGTTACTCCCTTACAACCTTGGAGGCATCATTGAAAGGTATCAGATCAGGAATGGAAAGCTGCATAGCTACATGTCTAAAGGTGACACGTCACGGAAACATCTTAACAATTCAAAGAACTTGACATTCAACAATTTAATCTGATGCCAAGTACGAGTAGTTACAATTTGGATTATGTTGTAAAGATTATAGCCACTGGTGTTTTAGACTGGAACGGGTTGTCGATTGTTTTGTTGTGCGAGAAACATAATATGATTCTTTTCAACAATTAAGATGTGTGTAGCTTTACATACATATAAAGATACCTGGGGGTTTAGAGAGACTTGAATGCGATAAAATCTTCTGTTCATTTTACATTCAGTTTTCTGCTTTCAGTTTAAAGTTTTAGTTCTCCAATAACGTCGGCGGGTGGTTTCATTTACATTGTGATCTTCGTAGAGCTTTAAGTAGCAGATAAAATGCACGAAAGCGCAGGTGAATACAGTACGAGCACGTAATTATAATGAATTCGATAGGAACTCTACTTGAAATTGTTATCTCACTTCGACGTAGGAGCTCTCACTAGAAAGATGCAAAATGTTAATTAAGTGGCGTTCATTGATAGCTGTGATTGTACTATTGCAATTTGTGGGAGCTAAACTAAAGGTAAATTATATTTAGATATCAATCAGAAATGAGTTTTGATTATAAATAAATTTCATTTTAGAGAACATGTTCCCGAGAGAAAGTCGCTGGTGTTGAATGGGGTGCAGAGTTTGTTGGTGATACTAACATTAGTTTGTCTCAACCGATTTGCTTTGATGATCAATACGATATCGTTTATCGTGAGTGTTCGAACAGTGATGGATGGGTTCCTCAGATTCCACCAAGTTGTAATTTAAAAAGCTTCACGTGTCCAGATGGTTTTGTAGCGATTCCGGGTAATGAAGAGCAGTGTTTCAAAATAACTGAACCAGCGCAATGGGATGAAGAGAATTGCTATGGAACTGATGTTACTATATTCGAAGTAGATAACCAACAGATATTTTTACAATATTTGATTGAAACCAAAAACATCACGGAGTTCTGGATACCAGCTAAACGGTTTGGTAATGCTTTCAGTCCCGTCGTATGGAGATTAACCGGTGACGAATGGGGTGAAGTGCTTACAGAAGATAAATACGATGAACATTCTAATGGAATATGTGTTAGTGTTCAAATTCGTTCGTTCCGCAGAAACTTCAGCATCAATCTGGTAATGAGGAATTGTGATGATGAGCTTCCTATGGTTTGCGTACATCGGTTCGCATTGACGACTTTAGCGTGTCCGAGGAAGTATTTTACTCTGCAACATATCCCTGATAAGTGCTTTGGTGTAGAAATGCTGGAGAATGCTCAACCGAATCAAACAGCGCTGACTTACGATGGGTTCAAGGAAATGCAAAGGAATAATATTTTCACATTCATCACAGAATATACTTACATCGATTCCAGTGATTTGTGTTTAGCCTATCAATATCAAGTGAACGAATCCAAGAAGAATATCGTCATGAATAATCGTGGTGTTTTAAAACCATTCGATTTTTTCACTTGCTTTGTGAATAAGATACAAATACTCCCTGATCACTTACCGCGAATGAAACTCTCTTTTAATAGTGATCGGGAATTAATTACCTTAACTGTGTATCATCGAAATAGAATATGGAGACAACATGGTTCTTATGGAATTTCTTGTTTTACAAATGCAGATTATGAACAAATCCGTTCGGTTAAGATAAAAAGTCTAATCTGGGAAAATGAGGCAATCGGTAAATCAATATTTGATTTAAAATTGAATGGAGATGGTCCAGGGTACTACTGGTGTGAAGCACATTCGATTTTTAATTTTGAATTAATTCAAACACAGAAAGTGATTGCGGCTCAGAAAGAGAAAGGTTTTGTATTTGCGTTTTTCATAGAACTACGTTGTACGGTTATTGAATGTAATAATATTCAAGATAATATGAAACTTTATGGGAAACAAATTGAAAAAGTCTTAGATGACTTAAGAGAGTGCTATAGTCGAAGAAGAAATAATTCTTTTAAAAATTTAGTGATTTATGGTGTGCGTGTAATGAATATCGAGAAATTTGTTCCGGGAATGAAAATGAAATTCTTGTGTCATGTTACAGCCTCATGGAGGTATATTGCCAGAAGAAATCAAAAGCTTCATATCTCTCACAAAAATTGCGAATATGTATTTGATGATCGCGATGAAGGTGATAATGATGATGAAGGTGATGATGATGATGAAGATGAAGCTGAGGAGTATTTAGTGGCAATTCAGCATGATATACAACGTAACCTCACTTATTTGTTGAAAAGATCCCAGTATGGGTATCAAAATATCACTTTTAACAGCACCGAATTTTGTTTCCCCGAGTTTAGTGAGAGCTTACGTGCGAAATGGCAGCCTGCAAGGATTGGAAATCAAGCGACCACTTATGAAATGTGTTTAATACCAAATGGATTACCAGTGTCTAGGAAATGCATTGGTGACTTTTTATATGGAGCCACTTGGGAGACCCAGAATGATAATGATAAATGTTTTAAGATTAGTTCAGGGACTGACTACATCACAAATGAGCTGTATGATATGATAAAATTGAAACTGGCGAAACAGTCACCGTCGAAAGCAATAAGTGGTTTAAAAGAACTTTTTAACAAGACTAGAAATAATTTAATTCCAGCTGATGTTTTCTATCTGGCAAAAATTATGAAAGTGATTGAGAGAAACGTTGTCAAAGAACCCCAAGGGCAGTTAAATAGTCTAAATGCTAATAGATCGAGTACAACTACAAAGAACATTAATTCAATTACAAAGACCACTTTTGATATTGTTACAATTTACAATTACTTAATGGAGCTTAATACAAGCATTGCTAAACCAGCAGCAAAATTAAATTCAACAAACATCCTACTTGATGCTTTCGAGAGAATAATCGACCGAATGTCAATGAAAAATGTTCTAATCAGTAACGATGATAGTGATATGAATCAAGATGGTATCATTTATCAAATCACATCCAGACTCATGACTTTTACAATAGATCCCAGTGTTAAAAATTTAACTGGTGTTGCTATCTACACAAATAACTCGGAGCTAAACGATTTTAGACTCTGTACTCATCGCTTTTTATATTCAAATCAATCGGAAGATGCTTTGCTCAATGAAGATAACCTGGAAATAGCAACATTTGTCCCTGAAATGCTACTGCAACATCTCGGTGAGATAAGAGATATAACAAACGAAACAATTGCAAACCCTCGCAACATGACGCCGAAAATTGTTATAAAATTTTTCATCAACGACAGACTTTTTCAAGAAGATCGTGATTTTACTGATAAGAAAGTCTTGGGAAAAATCGTTAGCATAACAATTCCAGGCTATGATACAGATCTGCCTGATCTGCTACCGGTGTTCGTTCGAACTGATGGCATGGAGACAAATGAAACAGAAGCAGATAGTTGTCGCTATTGGAACTACGACACATGGGAAGATGATGGAGTGGATTCGATTGAACGTTCGAATTCTAATCAAGTTATCAAATGTGGCTCATCACACATAACACCATTTGCATATCTCGTTGGAGGGTTTTACAATCTATCAGTCTCATCTGATGTTGTGATTATCACGAAACTTCATGAGGAAGCACTTGATATGATTACAGTGCTTGGTTGCTCATTATCATTCGTTGGTATTCTCGGCATATTCATCACGGCTATAGTATTCCCACAATGGAGGGAGAAACCGAGCTCAAAGATACTACTTCAGTTATCAGCAGCAATTGGATTGCAAATGATTTTATTTTGTTTCGTCAATACGGAAGTTGTCACCTCACGGTTGATAGAGAATCATATATATTCTAGTTGTGTTATTCTCGGTGCATTCTTGCATTATTCAGTATTAGTACAATTCTCGTGGATGCTTATCATTGCTTATCTGCAGTACAAACGATATGTTCAGGTATTGGGAAACACAAGACCCAAGCGATTCTTTCTAAAGTCATTTTTGCTAGGTTGGCTAACTCCACTTATTCCAGTTATCTGTGTTATCACAATTAGCCCACAGTCATATATACCATTTGATAATTTAGATAAATCAAAAATATGTTATCCAACCGGCCAAGCATTATATTTTGCCATAATAGCTCCAATTAGTTTAATTATTATCGCAAATCTAATTATATTTATTTTAGTTATTTATCATATAACACGAGGCTTAGATGGGAAGGTTCGTTTAACAGATAAGCAACTTGCACTATCTCAATTCCGAGTATCTGTTCTTCTGTTTTTCTTACTCGGATTTACGTGGATTTTTGGATTGCTAGCATCCTTCCGCGCTGGCATTCTGTTTTCATATTTATTCTGTTTAACAGCAACTTTACAAGGATTTATATTATTTATTTATTTTATTTTGTTAGATCCAGTAACAAGAAAACTTTGGATTAATGTAATACGAAAATTGTTTTGTAAAAATGAAGTCAAGTAATGCAAAAAGTATTCAAATAATAAGAATTTTCATAAAAATTAGCGAATTGAATTTTTATTTATAGCAACCATCAATTGTTGTTTTCAAAATTTATTTTTTAACCCCCGATGCAAAAGAGGGGTGTTATAAGTTTGACCGCTATGTGTGTGCGTTTATCTGCGGCACCGTAGCTCTTAAACGGGAAAACCGATTTGGATGCAGATTTTTTTATTTGAAACTTTCTAGCGGTGGTTCTTAGACTTGGTTTACCAAAATGGGGTTAGTCGTTTCAAGATCATCAGCTCTTTTGTTAGCTGCGGTAGGGATCTTAGACGCATAATGGATATTTCCTTTACTTTCAAACATATGTGTGATCTAAAATTTGTTGCGTTGGGGGTTTTTAAATTTTAAATTTAATTGTTATAGGATATTGATACATTTAATAAATTTTTTAATACTCATAATTGAAATTTAATTTTGGTTTATCGCAGGCATACCTTCTGGTGTTTCCTTATTTCCACGCAGAGAAGTTTGTAGATGTTAACGCTCTAAACGCGGGTTTCACTTTTACCAGTCACATAAATCCTCGAACCTTGTTTTCGTTCTCGAAGATTCGAGTAAGTTACATTTTTTTAATTTGTTTAAAATCACTGAATCACTTTAACCAATATAAATTTTTCCTTCTAACGTTTATTCATCACATAGAACGTCTTTGGACTCACATAAAGTCCTTTTAAAAGGACCTTATTTCTGCTTAAGCTTTAATCACTTTCAACTTCTCTGTCAGTTACCTTAAGACGAGTCCGTCTGATTATTCCAACCGTTTTAGAAAAACTAAATTCGCCCCAGTCAGATTCATTGTTATCAGACCCATTTGGAGTACAGAAATTGGTGCTGAAATTATCCAATCAACAGAAGTGGATGAAGTGGATATGCATTATAAGCCATTTACGTAGTAATGCTTTATGGTATTCTCTTCATTCGGTTTCTCAAATTCACTATAGCACATACGCATAAAATGATTGTTAAGCTTAATAAAATGTGTCTCGAAACTTTTCGACTACTAATGGAGCATCATCGGATTTACTCCCCTTATCATGAACATGAACAATCAATTGGTTGTTTTGTACGTGTATCTACATATAAAGACTAACATATTCACTTAGTAAGAATCCACGTTTCCGTTTTTGATCTGATATTTGAAATAAAATTACCTCGTTGACTATGTCAATTATTATTAATTTTTCTTATATGTAGTCGCTAAAAGCAGTTCAAAGATTCTTGTACAATGTCCCCAATGCCATTTACACTTGCAAGAGATCTTTAACCATTTGATTTTATAAAATTATCATAAAATAGGAGTTTGAGTTGGAATTTGAATTCAGCAATAGTCTCGCTTTAAGTATTAATGCGTATTAATCAACGCATTATATAACAACATTCTATGACTTTGTTGAGTTAGAATTAAATTAAAGTGCTTGCCCCAACGACATCCCATAGATAATAATAAATGGTGCCTATGGTTTTCTCTTTCAATTTTACAAAACCGTAGCTACACGACTGAATTCAATTGTTTTGTTTATGTGACTAATATAGAATTAGTTCGTTGGGGTACGTATTCGTGATAAATAGTTCAGTAGAATTTAGTCAACAAATAAATTAGGGTAAACTAGTATGAACGGCTCACCTGATCTAGTTCTAGTTACTTATGGGAAAATGTTGGCTATTGTTTCATCCAACATTATGTAAGAATTCCTTATAGTCTAACACAATGAGGTTCCTACTTTAAAAAGTATTCGGTAGCTACTTCGCAAATAAGTGTTTGACTTTAACTACCCAAGTTGAAATATTAGCCATAGTTTTAGTAGTTACTGCTGAAAAAATTAAGCGATACAAAAGCTTGAGTGTTTTTTAATTACTTTTCCTCTGAAGAGTCATATTCAATTAGATTTCTATAATTGAAAAAGTCTATCAACGTGTCGTGGTTTTCATGATTTATTTACATTTCCAACACTGCCTCTACTTTTAACGTACATGATTTTGTGATTTGTTTGTAACAATTCTGTAACTGATCTGACTTTACACAATTGGATTTCATCAATGAATATTTGATTGTATTAACATCTTATCCAAGGAAACAGTACATATTATAGATACATTCCTTTATATACAATAATTTGATAAATTAAATTATAAATTAGCTTTACAGTGCGTAACATCACCAACTTCCTTTTTACAAAAACCCAAAACTAATCATGAAATTTCGAAATTCAATTCAGTGAGCCTAGCGTCCCATAGGTGGTAGTAGTGCACTTCTCGTACAGTTCCTATGTTGGATGTACTGAGCGTCAAATCGGTTTCTTATACCAATAAAGTAAGAGTAACAGGCAAATGTATATATCAGACAAAGCAAACGGATTTATAATACAGTTCCTTAAATTTTTGGTTTTAGTAGTTATAACTCCTGCTCTATTTGCGTGATACTGAAACCTGTTTTGCTTTGAGAATTGCGTATAACAGCCGAAATAGCAAATGTAAAATCTGGACGTTCCTGTAGTCATCATTCATGTGAACGTTTGTTGTCGTCCAGGAAACGTCAAAATGTTGAAAATTTGAAACACCAATTTTGTTTCATTTACTGTCTGGAAATTGGTCAAAAATTCTCTTAAAAACGTAAGTATAATCAATTGTTATTGCACAGTATCGAATTATTTGATTACAAATATCATAGCAATGTCTGCACTAGTAACAATATCCAGGAATATCGTGAAAACACCTTCTGCAATGATAACCCGTTCAAAATTTTCGAGTCTCAGCACCAATTTGCACCTGAACCACGACTCAAAAAATAAGCTGTTTTACTTTGATTTGGATGACCAGAAAGCATTTGTACAATACAAAATAAATGGCAAACATATTACCCTCCAGGAGACAGAGGTGCCAGCTGAATTACAAGGCAGGGATATTGGAAAAACATTGGCAAAGGTGCAGTCCTTTGGATTTTGTTCATGTTCATTTGTGTGAAACCAATAACACTTGTAACAATGTTATATAATTTGTAAGCATGGACTTGTTCAGTAAATATTATCATTTTTAACGTTGGGCTTCGATTCCACTCATGTTCAAGTTATTAACTAACCTACAGACATTGTGTGTTGTCATGAATGCATGAGCTCCTAATAATCAATATTAAATGAATGATCATTAATAAATAATTTTAATTTTTGATTTTTCCTTCTTGTAGGCTGTTTTTGATTACGTGAACACAAACGACCTGAAGATGAGCCTGGAATGTGATTTTCTTATTCATTGCGTGAACAAATATTTTCCAGAATATCAGAAAAATTTATACAATAATTGAAATGAAGATTGCTCAATAAAGAGGAAAGAGACAAAACAGGGTTTAATGAAATTAATGTAATTTTTCACGAATTAACTAAACGAACAGTCGTCAAAATGAGAATGGACGAACAAGATTATATGAGCTTAGTATTGTACTATGGAAGAGAGAAGTTCTACCACTCGATGCAGAAAACAGCTTTAGATGGATTATCAAAGTATCCTGGCAGTAGCTCATTTCGTTTATCAAATGGTCTCGCTCTTGCTTTAGGAAACCGTGTACAGGAAGGCATCAGAGAATTGCATCCATTGAAGAACGAAAGCGAATTAGCAATGGCAGCTATTCTGGGGTTGATCTATGCTCATAAGAGATGCACTGTTGTAGACAAGGAGGCTGTTATCAATTTGGATACTAGACTTCGTGAGGAGAAAAAGAAGCTAACCCCCATTTCAGCATACTTTGCAGCTATGTTTTTGTTTCTGTCTGGAAAAATTGAAAAGTCTCGAGAATATGCAGATAAATCAATTAAACTGAGCAAAGATTTCATTGACTCAGTAGTTTTGAAAGCTTGGTGTGATTTATATATTAGCCCGAGAGTAGGAAAATCTGTATTAGATGTTTTCGAACGTGCTCTTGTACTGGGAAAAAATATTGATGCTTCCCTGGGCCAAGTGCGTTATTATCAAATTAATAATGATTTTGAAAATGCAATTGGTGTCTTAAATAGACTATCAGTTCGATATCCTGAACTGAATATTCCACTAATTGAAAAAATGGAAACTCAATTATCAAGCTGGAACTGGGATCATGCATTCGAAACATCACTCAGAATCCTTAATCTCGATCCAAATAATATATCAGCTCTTCGTATAAAGGCACTTTTACTTATATGCCGGGAGGGAAATTTCAAAATTGGTGTTCAAACGTTACAGCAGCTATTTTCAGCCATAGAAAGAAATGAAGTTAATAATTTAAAATTGATTCTGCAAACCAGTCAACTTTTTTCCCGTATTTGTGGTGGTGATCGAGAAATTTTACTAGTTACGTTCAATTACACAGAGAAAATTGTTCAACTTTCACCTGGAAATGCTGAGTTTATTACTGAACTTGGCTATCAAAGCATTATGATGGGCCATTACAGAGAAGCCACGAAGTATTTCCGTTCTGCAACTAAAGTCGATGATAGTTCGATATACGCTCTGTGTGGCTTAACGTTGTGTCAATATGCAGAGAGTGGAAAAACCGAACAAGTGAGACAACAGATTGAATTCCTAAATGAAGTACAGGGTTTGAATAAGGTTCCTCTGCTCTTGTACATGACGGCTAAAATATCAATGGAAAATCCAGACAAAGCCATGGGTTACTTAATAGAAGCATGTGAGCTTCATTTTAAAAATTTGAAAACATTGCGGTTTGGAGCTGAATATTTGCACCGTTTTGACCCTGATTTTCTTCTACAAGTTGCAAATGAATTGCTTCAATATTCACCGGTTCAATCTAGTGTTAAAACAGAGGCAACCACAGCTAAAGATACTTTGCACTTATCACTTAAACATAGTCTTAATATTCTGGAAACTATCGTCAAAGCTTGCCCAGGACTAACGCGTGCGATATTTTTGTTAGCAAAGGTAGAATTCCTTTCTGGAGAAGTGTCAATGGCTAGAAATACACTTCAAAGAATTCTGCATGATTTAGATCCTGGTTACATGGATGCATATTTATTGTTAGCTCAAATTGAAATTCAACAGAAACAGTTTCTCAAAGCTTCACAGAATCTTGAAGTATGCTTATCGCACAATTTTAGTGTAAGAGAAAATCCAATGTATCATCTTCTACAAGGCATCGTGCAAAAGAGTCAACAACATTACGAAGATTCTCAGAAAAGTTTCATGAACGCAATGACTTTACTTGGAATGAAAAATATTGAAAATACTACCATCACTAGCACTAGTTCACCTTCAAAGAACCGGAATGTGGAAAAACAATCATTGTCTATTGCCGACAAAGTTACTCTGTTTTTGGAATTGATTGATACATATAGCCGACTAGGTCAAACAATGGAGAGCGAAAAATTGATGAGTACTGCTTTAGATGAGTTTACTGGTACACCAGAAGAAGGACGACTTGTAATAGCAAATGCTGAACTCGCCTTACAAAGTGGTAACATTCAAAGGGTTGTTGATCTTTTGAAGAGTATCAAACCAGACCAACCCTACTACATTCAAGTAATTTTTGAAATTTTCTTTCTTTTACTGATTTTCACAAGTTTAATTTCAGGCTAAAACACGGCTTGCTCACGTCTATCTCAATCAACGAAAAGATCGTTTAGCATTTGCTCATTGCTTTAAAGAATTGGTACAAAACTGTCCAGATCCTGAAAGCTACCTAATGCTCGGAGATGCTTACATGTCTATTCAAGGTGGTTTTCTATTTATCTGTTGATGGTTTCTACATATTTTCAATATAATTTATTACATTAGAACCTGATTTGGCCATTGAAGCTTATAAGGAAGCTCTTAAGCGAGGTCCACGAGACTCACTATTAGCAGGGAAATTGGGCAGAGCTTATGTTAAAACTCATCAGTATGCTAAAGCAATCAACTACTATCAAGAAGCAATTTTGAATCCCGATCATTTTGCACTCAAATTAGATCTAGCTGAACTTTTCATGAAACTTAAAAAATTTTCTGAAGCTGAACAAACTCTTGTTGATGATTTCAATATGAGGAAAACGTACTAGTAGAATATATTTAATAAAGAACATATTATACGTTATCATCTTGTAGCGAAGAAGATGACATTGAATCACTACAAATACGTACAAAACAGCTTCTGCTTCTTGCGCGCATTAGAGAAAAAGCTGGAAATTTGACTTCTTCGCTAACAACACTAAAGGAGGCTAAAGATAATCAGTACAGAGTACAGAAGCGGGTTAGTGTTGAAAGGGCTGGAGAACTACCGGAACAGCACACGATATTGGCCAAGTGGGTGTTGTTTGCTCAAGATGATTAATTGAGTATGGAAAATTTCTATTCACAGAATATGTGTCCTTATGGCTGAACAATGCATTAGTTTACGCGATAATGACCAAGGAATAAATCATTACAAGGAAGCTTTAAAATATTCATCACAAGATGTTACAATCTTAGCAGCATTAGCTAGACTTTACATGCAGGTATTTGTACTTGAAGTTTATGGTGTACATTGAGTTTACAGTAGGTTTTTTGTTTTAGATAAATATGATGGATCACTGTCAAGAAATATGCTCGCAAATATTACAAATTGATCTCAACAATGAAGCTGCTTCTGTTATGATGGCTGATCTTTCCTTTAGAAAGGTGAATAAGTCTTGTTGTTTGTTTGATGTCATAAGAAATGATTCTATTGTCTCCAGATGGATTTTGACAGTGCAGCATATCACTTCTCACAGTTACTTCTAACACAACCAACATATTGGACAGCACTAGCTCGGCTTATTGAAGTTATGAGACGATCAGCGACACTACAAGATGCTCATGCGTTTTTGCAGAGAGCAGAGCAAACAGCACTTAATCCTATGGGTGATGCAGGGTTAAACTATTGCAAAGGACTCTACGAATGGTATAGTGGCAATCCTAATAGCTCGTTAAGATTCTTCAACAATGCACGAAGGGACTCAGAATGGGGTCAACAATCTATTTACAACATGATCGAAATTTGTCTGAATCCTGATGGAGATTTACCCAACGATGCTGGCGTAAACGACATTGGAGAAGATATAGAGTTCAAAGACTCTCGTTTGATGGCGTTGAAAACAGCAGAAAGGCTTCTTAAGGAACTTCGGCCTCGTCCTGGTGGTATGGACAACGAAGCAGTCAATCATCGTTTGCTCCAGAATTTCTTGCAATTAGCATCGCGACAAAAATACAGTATTGAGCTGGCGTTAAACGAATTCACTGAAATCGCTTCCCAGGAAAACTACAAGGATTTAGTTGGACCTATTCTCGGTATAGCATCCGCTCATGTAATGCTCAGGCAAACACAGCGTGCAAAGAACCAACTTAAACGGGTGTCTAAAAACGTATGGAATTTTGAAGAAGCTGAATACCTTGAAAGGAGTTGGTTGTTATTAGCCGACTTGTATATCCAATCAAGCAAATATGACATGGCACAAGAACTACTACAACGTGCCCTGAGACACAATAAATCTTGTGCAAAAGCTTACGAACTTTTGGGATATATCGCAGAAAAAGAGCAGGCTTACCGAACAGCTGCTATCAATTACGATTTCTCTTGGCGTTTCAGTGGAAAGTCGAAACCACAAATGGGTTATAAACTTGCATACAACCATATGAAAACCAAGAGGTATGCAGATGCAATTGATGTGTGTCAACAAGTGTTAAAAATGCATCCTGATTATCCGTCCATTAGAAAAGATATATTGGATAAGTGTAGAAATAATTTAAGGAGTTGAATTCTTTTCTTTCAACTTAACTGCACAATTTTTAACTTTTGTAGCACTACATAATGTTTTTGTGGTAAATAAATTCCAAAAAACTCATTTCGAAGTTCTTACTCTTATACAGTATTGTAGAACCAAAATTTTTGTCGAGGGTTGTATCTGTACACTATAGAACGATTTCCTTATGTATGGATTTTTTAATTTGCAATTATGTCTGTACAATTTTGGTACATTTTTTTGGCATATTCATAATACTGTTACGAATGCTTAACAAGTATAATTTACAGAGAAAATTTACAAATCTAAATACATTATTTGTGTTGCAGATAGTGCACCACAAAAACTCAGAAAACTTGCAACACTAACTACAGCTGTCGTTGTTCCTGACCACGACACAATCGTACCCATGCAGATTGATAATATAAATTGCGCTAAAAATACCATGCTACTAACAATAGCTACGTCAGTTCCCAAACCACGTTCTAAAGTTGCTAGATTGGCTTCTCCATCTGGATTTAATTCAAACTGTAAGAAAGAAAAATTGAATTGAATTGAAGATGATGAACATTTTCGTAATTAATTACAATCCCTTGTGAATGATAATGGGCAACGAGCAAGTATGGCATGGTGAAAAGCGTTGAATACATAACACCTGCTGCCCAGCTGAAGACAATTACACTAAATTTTGCTCTAGTGAGTGCCATCAATGTCATTCCTGCACAGTAGAATAGCAAGCCGCCAACGTAAACAGATTTAGCCCTGAAAGTAATGAATCTTGACTAATTATTATTTGTCTGTAAAATTTAAAATAATTGCTTGAATCGTTGAATTAGCTTCTCGATGATTAAGGAGTAGCAAGAACACGATAAGGAATACATTGCCATTCCCCAGCAACCGAATCTTACACCTTCCTCATATAAAAACTGAGTTATGGTTCCTTCCAGAGCTTTAGGGTCTCCTCCAAATACAGCCTCGCCAACGAAGTCAGTGAAGTAGAGTGAGTAACAAACATGTGCCATCCAGCAGAATAGGTTTGTTAAGCAGACCATTCGTAATGAATGTGGCATATGTATAATCGACATTAGATAATGTGAAAGTGTTTTAACTGCTTGCTCTTGCACAGGTTCTCCTTCAAAGGTTTGACCGTTTTCTGTAAATGAAGTTTCATGTACATTTTGTCCGGGCAACGTCGAGTATTCAGAGTCAGGACGCACTGGAACTTGATATCTAGGTTTCCTTTCAGTCTGAAATGGGATGTTTGATAAAAACAAATAATCAACTTGCTCTTTTTATTTGATTTTACCTGCATTGATTGTTGCTCTTCCGTAGTTTGTTCGTTTTCAAGACTTCCATATGAAGCAATTCCTTGATCTGTTTCAAGCTTGTCTTTTTCGCTTCCGTCTGGAAATTTTTCAGTGTCTTCCACAGTAACAGTTATAGTTGGAGGTGGCCTAGATTCCGATTCAAGGACCGATAGTGGAATTTCCTTAAAACTTGTAATAGTTGCAGCCACGCAGATAATGAACAGAAACGTGATGACCGTAAACACAGCCTTTACATGGCCACCAAGCCTCCTTCCTTTGAAATAAAAGTAACATGGTAAAGAAGTAGTTAAATTAGTCGAGAATTGAGAAACAACCAATTGCTGTGTCATCCCAATTTATTCCACCAAGTGAGTAACCCATAAACCCTCCTAGTCCGGCCATGATTGTAAATGTAGAGAGACCTTTAGCATGGTCATCTAGCATTGAAATGAATTTTTTAAGATTTTCGTTTCAAATATGTATTGTTGTTGTGAATACTTTACCTGGAACAGTTACATCCAATAGGTAAGCTCTAGCTGGACTTTGGCAAGCATCAGCATCGAAATCCAACAGCACAGTCCCAAGGATTGTAAAAAATATTCCCCAAGGATGTGATGTTTTCGGAACAACAGCAGCTGCTGTTTCAGACGCCGTGGAGCGGTGGGGGGATATATTGATATTATTCACAGTTTGGTTGGCAGTGAGATTCATGGCTTCGATCTGAAGATGTGGATCAACATCTCCAAAAGCATACCCAATATTTTCACCATTTGGCACAAGCAATAATCCTTAATGAAACAGAATTGCTAAGAAGTATCTCCCAAGCAATAACTAATCAATTTACCCAAAAACACCCCAAAGGACAAGAGTATTATAAATGGCCTTCTTCTTCCCAAATTTATTCTACATCCGTCACTCAACGAGCCTAGAATTGGTGTAAGGAAGAATCCTACAAGTGGCGACAATGCCCACACTAACGTCATATGCTGATGTTCTACACCAATTTTAAGTAATGTAGGCGAGACGAATGCTGTTTCTGCAGCGTAAGAAAATTCAATACCCATTACAGCTGCTGATACTCTAATCAATTCTAGCCGGGTTTTACGTCTATAAAGTGATAAAAATAGTGGTATTAAGTAAATCTACTTACACAAAGCCTTGCTTCTGTCCATAACATAAGGCTAAATCTTAGATTTATTGTATGCAAATTTCACAATAATACACTGAAATTGTCTTCTACTTCCTCGTACAAAAGGGATATGGAAATATCTTTGATCCCTGTTAACGTATTTGATTTTTTTATTATTTTTGTTCATAGTTTATCCAACAATTTATTGAAATCGATCAAAGAATTCGATGTAAATATAAATGTTATTGAGAGAATAATTCAAGAGTACGATTTATTCAAATTTTATAATGATGGAAATCATAACCAGAATGGGTGACTTAATTATCACATTTGAAACAAGTCCTTGTCAAGTCACAAATGGCTACCAAGAAGATAAATTTTGTAACAAAATGTGACTCTGGAAAAACCTCAAAACAATATTTGAAACAACTTTATGAAGAAAAGACAAACTACGAAACCATTCAGTGACAATTCAATGCCGGAAGAAATTTAAACCCCAAAAGAGCTTAAACTAAAAATCAATTAATTCCCATACGAACCGGTACAAATGAGAGTAGTCTTCTGGTGGCCCAGATTGTTCCTTTCTTGCATGATTGACAATCGCATTTTTGGCCATCTCATTCAAAGATTCTGGATGTTCTTCTTTGAATGTCTGGAAGCGTTCCTTGACACCATCACGCCACTCATGGAAACGGCCAGTCCAGCCTTGATATTCATGTAACTTCTCCATAATTAGTCCCTCAGGGAGTCACTTAAATCAACAGCCTTTATGTTTTTAATTAAAAAAGACTTTTCCTCATTAAAGACCTTCACTGTAATGTAAGTCAAAGACACTATGCACTGCAAGTCTTTATATAAACGATTACACCCCATACATGCAGAACAGATATTATGGTCAGTTAATTAAATTAGACGAAAGTATTATGAAACTTTCGTTAAGCTTACACTGGGAAAACTTTAAATCAAACAAAAACACAATTATATTTCAATAATAATTTCACATTTTCGTTTATTTTTGTAAAAACACCATCACCACTATCACGAAAAAACCGTGAAATATTATTCAAACTGCCACAATCTGACGCGGAACACCTTTTGGAGCTGGTAGATCTTCGCTGGGCAAAGTTTGGAATTAAACTTGACCACTTTTACGAATGTTGCAAATTTCTCGGATACTTAGCTTTCAGGGATTTACTCCGGACATGCGCTAGGGAATGTTTACGTGCAGGGCTGTATACTCCCTTCGTGTTATATTATTTTACAGAGTGAGGTAGTGTACTTCACCTAGAAAATGTATAGACTCTAGTCAATCATACACCTGGCATTCATCAACAGGTGGTGGACATGTGGTTACATTAACTTTTACTTGTATTCAAGGGAATTATATTGTAATGTTTCATGTGCTATACGGCTTTTAATTGACGTTGTGTGAACTTGACTATTTGGATAAAAGGGTACGGGCAACAATGTTAATTGATCTACTTCTTGTTGCATGAAACTTTTAATACAATGTGTATTTAACTAAAACTCTTTTTGTTGAATATATGACGCTATCTTTAATAAAGTAAGACAACAAGTAGTCAATCTTTTACACGATATCCTCTCCTAAATTCTGTATTATTTAAATCTATTTTGGCACCTGCAAAGTCATCTACACTAAATTCTATTGTTGAAAATTCTGAAGTCACACCTTTCCCAATTTTGTCGCAACGCTGTTAAAAAATCGTAAAAGTTCATTTTATGTCATCGTATTAAAGAAATTACATTTGATTAATTAAATCCACATTACGTTCATATATTTGCTGATAACTATGAGTGGGAACTATAATTTTCATCAAACTCATAATGATTAATGGAAGTGAAAAGCGTCCAGGTTTACGAGTTTCGAGGGCACTGACACTTGTAAAATCCTTTTTTCGCCACTGAGAAGTATCAATATGTAGATTGTGTAGTATTGATTCATTTCCAATCGATTTGCAATTGTAAGTAAACGCCAATGTACACCTTAAAACTAAAGGAGATGTTGAACTTGATTCAATAATAATTAGACCAGGTGATCAACCAAATATTTCGAATCAGAAATGAAAAGGTTACAAAACTAATTGCCACCGTTATATCCTTTCAACTATCGATATAAGACGAACGTCCTCAACGTTGCCGTTAATAGAAATTCGATGAAGTACATCACGTTTCTGTTATTAATTATTCACAGAACACTAGTAACTGAAAATCGAAAAATAAATTTAACGAAAATTGTAGTTTATTTTTATGAGTAACTCAAATACACACGCAATTACAACAATTTTACTTTTAATACGTTCTTTGTAACTATTTAACTCTAACGGCGTATGACAAAAATCGACAATGAGTTTTACTTGGCCGCAGTTGGAAATGTTTTTTGATCCTGGTCAGTTCGTGTTCGGTCACTGTTTGTTGGTTTGACGAGTGCAAATTATTTTGTCTGAATGTTTTTCATTATCTTTTATAAAATCTTATAAATTCAATTTTCTGTAATAGTCAACTTAAAATCAACTTGTGGACGACATAGATTTTCCAGGAAACAAAACAAGAATATCTTGAAGAAATCCGAAAGGACATTAATGAGTTTTGCAGTGCTTTCACAGTTGGTAATCGGATTTGTTTGTTATCCAACGGAGACAAGTCAAGCCAACTTTTCATCTCAAGGGACACAATTAATTGAACAGAATTTCATCTGACATTTTGTGCGGGTATAAACCTGGGTGTGTAACTGTTATTGTGTGGGAGCTCTTAGAATGATATTCGCGCTAGTGAAGAAGAAAAGCTTATTTTGAATTAAATCCTGGAGATGTTTTAAAAATTTTTTTAAGTGAAATACATTATTCTTCATACTGCCGGATGCGACCCTCAACATATTCATTTCCTAGTAAAACCAGGTAAAACGATTATAAATTTATTATTCATTGATTCGTTCGATTGTAATAACCCTGTTACACAATTAAATATTTACAAGGTTTTGACACAAGCAGCTCGAATTCCCATACGGGTTTTCATTTAGTAGGGAATAACTTCTGAGTAAATAGTACGTGCGACTTAGTTGGAAAACTAATTTTTAATAAATTTTTAATCTCAGAGTAAAATTGTGGATATTCAAGATGAAATAATTAAAACTAGAAATTCACATCAAGTGATACGAGTCATTCAGGAATTATTGAAATTATATGGTGAAAATAAATTTCTCAAGTTATCCTTAATTAGAGCAAACTTTTATTTTATCCCATAAAAATGTTGTTCTTAGATTAAGTGTTATAAACAAACACAAAACTTCAATGACATAAAATTACTTGCATAATAAATTACAACACGAAAAACAATGAACTGAAATTACAGCGTAATTCATTCATGTAAGAAACTTTTCTCAAGACATAAAGTCTGCATAGATTCTTAAAAAATTTACGACTTTACTTGTTAGATAACTGAGCTGCCAAGTTTTATTTTAGTTTTAATATTCATAAAGATTAATTATAAAAATAACAAATAATTTTGTGCCAAAATATTTCAAAATTGCTCCCCTATTTAGGGATATTTAATATGTCAGTTACAACATTTCAAACAAAAAAATCGCTACCAATTTGTGTAACCAAATAATTCCTGACTTACAAGCAGTGTTTCATGCAGCCATGTAATGCATGTGGTATTTCTGTGAGAGCGGATTAGATAGCATATTTCAGCAATCATCAATCAGAGTGTCAAGACACCTAGCCTCATTAATTAAGAATGCATTTTTGACCACTTAAAGTGCATTTGTCCCGATCTCATTGTGACAGCGAATGATCAGCCTCGGAATGAAACCAAGTTTTTGGCCAATATTCGTCCTTGATCTTGTCGATGTCCACGGGAATGCAGATACTGTAGCCAAAGAAAAACACGGGATAACGAAAGCATCTTATACGCTGACCCTGATTAATTCCACTGCGATGGTGCTCATACTGTTGTAGAGTATTTTTGGTCCCATCCCCATCTCGTACTTGTGGTTGCCTGACATTGATAGACTTTTATAAGATAGTTTTTAGAATTTATTGTTTTACAACCTGTAGCATGTGTTAGTTGTCTGTTTGTTACCATCAACATTCATTTTTCTGTTTAACAGGGTGATTCAGATTTTCAAATAAATGAATTCTTATTGTTGCATACCAAATTCTGTACATAATGGAAGAAACACTTTCATAAGATAATAGGGTGTTTAATAGATTTTAATTTTCCTCGTTCAAACTCACAATTTTATTGACTATATTTCTCATATTCACCCTGTATCAGGTACAGCTTCAATTTGTAAAAATTTGGCAGTCCTACTCAAAAAACCACACTTCTGTTGATCTTTATTATGAAAACTGATCACAAACATCGTCACATTAGCGACACTAAATCTTGAGTTCTTGAAATTGACCACCAAAATATTACGTGTCACAGATTCATTGAGCAGTTTATCTTGTAAATAAACCTTTACCTACAAAACTCTATCATCTATGCATGTAAATCGAAGAAAGACAAACAACAAGAGATTTTTATATTTAAATTTATAATTAATTTTATTAGATGCATTAAGTAGAAATAAAAACAAAATCTACATTCGTGGTAGTGGCCCTGTACATGACTCAAGAGACTTTTAACGTTGAATGCTCGGATTTGTTTGAGTTTTCATTTAAATCTGTTTTCGTTTTTCGTTGATGACAAACACTGAAATTAAGTGATCGTGAAAATCAGGACTTTTATGTCGTAATAGGAAAAGTTTTGTGCAAAACTTTTGCCAAAATGTACCCTGGCCGATGGTAGTTGGGTCAAGACATTCGCAAAATACAGACAACATTTTTGAGTTAGTGCGTTTTTCTTAACTGAAATGAAATTGAATATTTGTCAATAATACCTTATATAGTGATTGGGTAGTTAATTTATAACGAATATAGAGTAAAAACGTGACTTTTGGGGTATTCTAATAAGTTTTATTGACAAAACGAATCTTTTTAGTGAATTGAAGTGTTACGCAATAGTTTCTCGTTGATTTCGTTAAAATTCAACTTGTTTGGGTTTTTATTTAATTTAAGGTTATAGTTTCAAAATCTCCTAGAAGAAAAGAAAGGTACAGTGAATCTTAATCTGTGAATAGAAAAGGACTGAAGTACGTTAAACTGATTTTCTGGTGATCAATTTCGTTTTTAACATCTATGTATGTGTTTGAAGTTGATCATTTATGACAAGAATATAGGTGTTTCTCTTAGGGACATGTAAACGTAAAACCTTAAAGAAAGTATCTTATATAAATTAGGTTGTAGTTCAAGGATTCCTGTATCTCACAGATTTCATTTTTCATTAATATTGGGTTGTCCGGAAAGTTCGTGCCGTTTTAAATGGAAAATTGGCCACACGTCGTATCGATTTACGTACCCAAGCTTTACAAAACGCTCGTGAACTGTGGACTTTGACATTTCCAACATTTCTGATACTTGTCGTGTTGTATAGCGTGGGTTGGTCTCGATCAGTGATCTAATCTGATCATCATCTGTGGTGGAAGGCCTACCTATACGTTCTTTATCTTCAAGACAGAAATCACCATCTTTAAACCTTCCAAACCACTTTCGCACAGTCCTTTCTGCTACAGCATTTTCACTATACACCGAGCATATCTCCTTTGCCGCTTGTGACGCATTCACGCCTTTTCGATAGAAGAAAAGCATCAAATGCCTAAAATGCACTTTCTTACACTCCATAATTAAAATCGTTTAATATGATAAATATTAACGTGTCGCAACTAAAATTTTTTCTACATATGCCTGAAGTACCGTTATTTACCTTGTGTGCATATGTCATAAGTTTGCAATAGTTCCGACATGTTAAGACATGTCTTCACGCCGCATACCCAAAAATCGGCACGAACTTTCCGGACAACCCAATATAACGTTAAATGTTGTTTCCGAACTATTCTCATTCATTGCCCGGATACAAGGCTATCTTAGATGAATAATTTCATTATAAATAATTGTTTTTAAAATTGAGTTTAATTAATTTCTTTATCTGCAAATTATTTTATTAAATCCCTTAAAATTTCCGACGGTATTTTTTTGACTTACTTATAATCGATGATGGATATATTAGCCAAAGTTGTTTGTCCAAAATGTGCAAATGAAAAATTGAATGACACAGATCATGGACAATACTTTCTAGAACTTTTCCAGATTTAATTGAACTCTAATAATTTATAAAAATAACCCATGGATACAAGATTATCTACACAGAATTGGGGGAAAACCTGATTCAGAGCGAAAAAGGTGTGAAAAACGTGCTCTGGGACACCAAAAAATAACATCGCTTCAACTTCCATTTGGAGTTTAATTAAATTGAAAACGTGATGTTTATAATTCTGTGAGACAGCTTTTATCAAATACAACAGACAGAAAAATTCCCTTATTTATCACTTCCACTGTGATTCATGTGTAATCTCATTTCAAACATTTGTGATATGTTGAGGTATCGGAGAAGTATCATTGCTCAATTCATTCACAAAACGATACCATCGAGTATCTTGAGTCATTTGTCCAAAAATAATAACCTCAAGTGGAATTTATTATTAATTTAGTAATATAAAGATTCAAAAATAGTTCATTATCAACAATTATTGCTTTTGTATGATTTTTCCAAGTCTCAAATTGATAATGCGTTTTGTAATTGAAACGCCAATCAATGACTATTTCAGGTGCTACTTTTATGAAAACTTTGCGCTTTCTGATAACAATGACTTGTAGGTAAATCATCACAACTGTTTTCAAGTTTACGGGCGTTTATAGATAATTTTCGAATATCATTATATCTATATTTTTAATTCTTATCAATGCTATGCAATTCATCCAATGTAGAGTCTAGCCACGAAATACAACTTTCAGCGACACTATACTTTACGATAAACGTAGATATGATAAGATTGTTAGGATGCTACTATAGTTTTCAATAACATTTCCGGTTGTTATGGTGTGTAAATAAGTTACGTAATATTTGCAATTCTTAAGAAAGAAGTTTTCAAGTGTTTATGAACAGTCAAAGTAAGAACTAGCTTTTGAAAATGTCAAGAAGCTTTTGGCTAATTTTTAGTAATAGTAATACTAAGTTTAATCAAAACAAACTTAAATGGGAGCAGCATTATATGATGATAACAAAAGTATTTCAAATCAAAACGAATAATTTGTTTTCAAATTTGTTGACACATTTTCGTCAAACAAACAAAGTTTCATCGTCTGTTTAGCAAAATTATCTATTTTTAGCATAAAATTTTGTTAAACGAAATGCGCTTTGTTCCTGGCAGCTATCATTAGCCAATCACCTCAATCAACCTGTAAGAAATATTAACACGAGTTACTGATAAATTTCAAGATTTTTACTGTTCAAACGGGTTAAAATCGGTTTTATCCCACAAGCACCAAATGTATCCAAATCGAAAGGTTATAACCATACAGTTTATTATATCACCTAAAATTAAAACTTAGGTATAACATAAATCCATGATAAATTCAATCGATTTTATTCGTTTCAAATGCTTTCAAAGTTTTATATTGTATTGATCAGAATGAAATTTTGTCTATTGTAAATAGATTCTTCAAAAATAGATAGCACCCATATAACACTTTTCTCATTAGTTTAGTTTGTGTCTTGTAAATTAAATTTTATTTTCAGATGAACATTTTCATTGACAATGCCACCCTTTCAAGTTTAGCTCATCAAGTGCAGGATACATTTCCGCCCTGGCTAACGACATGATTTGCATAATTTAGTCCCGTGACGCATTAACGTGCATTCATCTGACCCTGGTATGTTGGTACGGTCTTGCCAATATTCTTGGCATCCCTTCGGACGAAATAACAGTGTCTTACAAGATGCGTTTGTTTCTATGAAATTGTTTACAACTCAGCTTAACTTATCTAAACTTATAAGTGGAACTGATCGTTTTTCTATGTTCTAACACCACGACTTTCGTTGGAACCTTCGCCCAGGTGGCTAATTAGTACGATTTGGATTGTTTTTGTAAAAATTTCTCTTCTTTCTAATCGATAGCGCTATTTTCTTATCGTTATCAGTGTCAATAATTGAAAACTCACATCCTAGAAGTAATTAAAAAGCCACACTAGAAAAGTTTGTTCAGTTCAAATTCAACTGTAATTAGTGAAGGTCAAAAACTTTTTCAAGTGTTTCAGTGCATTCCAATTAAATTTCTTTTGGGAATGAAATTTTCACTTATTAAAATTTACTACAATTTTCGTACAAGATACAAATTTGTGTGAATTATTCATTTGTGACAATTTTTAGATATTCATTTTGAAGATCAGAAGGTATTTTCATGTAAAATAAAATAATGTGTAACAAGTAAACTTTATTCTAAGAATAAAGTTATTCGTTAGAAGTTATAATGACTAATTGGGAATTTCATTCTAATGAACGAACGACTATCTCACTAATTAAAGCTTCATCAAAGCTGTTTCATTATGGAAACATGACTCGATTTGAAAAGTGGTTAACAAAAATATATTGATTTCCTTGAAAGCGATTTCTCGTGAAAATGAAAGTATCCTGACCTTTAATTCTACTTACATACAATGAAATTTAATTAGAAGCCCTACAACCGTCTAGATGTATTCATATAAGAGCAGGTCCTAAGGAGCCGACAAAACCCCATTAAATCAAAAACAAATTAAATAGTCAAACACATTCGGATATTGGTGTCAAACTTAATAGCACAGTTGCATTCATATTCAAATCAGTCTTATCACTTGTAACTTCTGAAATGTTAGCGTCAAAGCGTAAAACGGAATAAGTTGCGTGATCTAATATGCGTGTCAGGATGCCTTATATCCCAGTCGTAATTTTTCGTGGCAAATTATAGGTGGTGGGTTGAAAAAAAATTTCTTTAGTTCTTTCGCGAAATCAAAAGCTTGACCGCTAGAAATAAACTTTATGAGGTTGATTTTGCTCAAGGCATGTCTAGACAAGAAATACGTTCATGATGTGCAAGTGAATCAACATACATCGGTGGATATACTGGTGGATTATACAATAAGTTAGCTCAGGATTTAGGTAAATGACTGGTGTCTAATTAATTAATACCTTTATAATTCATGTCAAGTGAAGCTGTTGCTGGAGAAACGAAAGCTATAGTCCATTACTAAATTGGTATAAGACAAACTGAAGGTAATCGTGACATTGATCCATATTGCCATTTGTTACTCACTATTAAAAATCAATAACGCGATGAAGATTATCCTTCTACCTTATGCACTAATTCTTCGGAAGGACAAAACATTTAAAAGATAGATACGTAGACAAGGTGTTATGGACACCAATGTCTTGATATATTCATATCGATTTTGGATACAGAGTTTCAGATTGTTAAAGTAACGAAAATATTTTGTGAAATAATTCTTTTAAAATGTAAAATCAGCCAAAAAACCGTGAGTGTACTTTGCCTTTTCTAATAATTTAACTTGATTGTGATAATTTTTTAATGATTTTGATTTCAAGGATTCCAACATAAGTTAGAATCAACTTTCATTTATTTTAGATACAAAGCTGCAGATTGTTTATTTGTATAATATCCACATAAAGTAACGAAAATAATTTATCGAAATAGTTATTTGAAAATGTTAATAAGAGGAATCCTCTTTCCACTAAAACGTGCTGAGAAAGTTTGCCAAAATTTTATCTTGTTTTTATCGGAGCAAACCCGTAATGAGGGACAGTGTCAATAGGTCAATTTATTTGTAACCAAAAAGAAATTGAAGTTGTTGTTCATGTGCCAGTAATTTGTGAAGGGTTTTGTATTTGTTCTATCGTCCGGAAAATTGCAATCGACTGCTAAATGCTTTTGTCATTTCAAAGTTTTGTTTATCACTCTAGGGGTTATGTAATTTTGTATTGATTTATTGGCAGATTTTGTGAAATTTGTTACAGAGTGAATAGTATCAAATCAATTAGTGTCTTAATAAAATTTTGAAAATAAATAAATGGTATGATCCTTCACTATCAGGCTACATCTGGGGCTTACCGCATTATCACAAAGTTTTCGATTCAGTGTGGAACAAATGCCTTTAAACTCTATCGAACCTATGTAAAGAAATAGTGAATAAAACTTATTGAAATTATCTCCGAATATCCCAAGACTTACAGTGAAAACGTGACAACTCAATACTGGACAATATATAATCGTTATTCCAATCCTTATTGACTAAAATTGATTTATGAAATGATCAAAATCATGCAAATAACTGATTGGTATTCTCTTAATTTCAGTTTTTAAAAATATTAAGACTTCCTATACTTGTGCTCAAACAGTGTAAGAACAAATTACAAGCAGAATTGGATCATTTGCATGACGAAAATCAGTATTCCGTTTGCTCAAACGCCAAAATTGATTCAATAGCAAGTCTGTTCCTAAAGCTCGTTATACATTTTATTATATGCCTATCAGCCACGGACGTAAATCAAAGTCACACTTTCATAAGCAGCCGAGAACCAAGCCTACCGATACAGGATGGGTATGAGTCTGCTGAAATAAGCATCCCCTAAGATAATTTTAAATAAATTAATAAAAATATTTTTTACCATATTTCAGGTCTTGATTTTATGGATAACACAGCCGTAGATTACGAGAATGCACTAGTACAAGCAGGATTTGGAAAATTTCATTTTTTACTATTAACCGTCTGTGGTCTTATATACTCGAACACAGCGGTAGGGATAACAATTCTGTCATTTGTTCTTCCATCGGCAACATGTGATTTTCGAATGACCTCTGAAGACAAGGGATGGTTGACAGCATCCCCAATGTTAGGCATGCTATTGGGTTCATATTTTTGGGGATGTTTGGCTGATACAAAGGGACGCAAAGTAGTGCTAATAGCAACTCTCTTGCTTGACGGTATCTGTGGATTGCTATCATCTTTTTCACAGTACTTCGTTCTATTCATGATCTTCAGATTTTTCAATGGTTTTGGGTAAGTTAAATAAGTCATATCTTCAAATTTTATTTGTCAATTATCAAGTTTTGTTTATTCATATATTAAGATGTTCTGCTACAGTTCAAAGTGTTAATAAGATCTTCTCTTACTCCTCGATTTCAGTGTGGCTGGTGCAATGGGTATTTGTTTTCCATACCTTGGTGAATTCCAACCTACAAAATATCGTGAAAAAATCTTATGTTGGATGGAATTATTTTGGACATTTGGAATAATTGTACTGCCAGGTAAGACGCATTGACGAACATCGTATAGATATAATAATAACTAGTTTATACATCGTGATATCTCAATGAAACATTCTCTAAAAAAAACATCATCTCAAATATTACCTACCATATTCACATTTCAAATGCTAACCATATAATTGACTTCACGGCTTGAAAATTAAGTTTCGGTTTGTAATTTGAACCATCACACGTTGTTATTATGTTTTGATTGTTCCTGTTAAAGGTGTTAATCAAACTTTTCAACATGAAATGTGTTTGATCATTTGATAAAGTTATTTTCGACAAAACAGAATTTCTCATCTTTACCATTTATCACCTTGTTTATTTGACACATAATTGTGTGATAAGATGTCTCTATAAAATTACTTCAACGTTTCATAAGAAGGAATAAATTATTAAATTATTAAAATATTTGATTTCTACCAGGTATCGCTTGGTTGATAATTCCACTAGAAATAGATATAAGCACACCAGCTTTTACATATCATAGTTGGAATCTTTTCGTGGCAATATGTGCCATTCCAAGGTGAGGTGCTATCATTTAAAAATAATTAGAATTTAATTATTTAACAAATTTTATAAATTACAGTTTAGTACTTGGAATTTGGTTATTTGCATTCCCGGAAAGTCCGAAATTCCTTATTGAACGAGGAGAAACCGATGCTGCTATTGAAGTTCTCAAGGATATATATCATGAAAATACAGGGAATAATCGTGGAACGTATCCTGTGATGAGTGTATGTTACTAGAAATAATAAAAAAATTTTCATAATTAATTATCAAATTCAATTTTAGATTGTTACATTAAGAGAAAAGGAAAAAGTTAGTATGATCTCAAACAAAATGAATAAAACAGTTCGGGAATTGAGTATGAGACGACCTAAAGAGCTAAAGATTCTACTCAATGAAATTTGGTCACAAACTAAAGCACTTTGCCAAGCTCCACATCTAAGAAACACAATTCTAACATGTGCCATACAATTTGGATTGACAACAAGGTATTTACGAGTATCGTATCATGATTTTTCAATTATCGATTTATTGGAAATATTAACAAAGGACATGTAAACGTTTACTTGCAGCTACTATACGCTTATGATTTGGTTCCCAGAACTATTTTATCGATTTGAAGAATTCGAACAACAAAATCCTGGAATGTCGGCTTCAGTCTGTGATGTTTCATCTATAATAATTGATTCTAAGAATGGGTTTGTATTACAATTTGCGTCATGATGTATAACTTGTTAAAGTATCAATATTATATCATATCCTTTTAGAACAAATGAATTCTGTGGTGATCCAATTGAAGATAGTGTATACTTCCACACCATGATCATTGGACTGGCCTGTATACCAACAAGTTTTTGGTTACCACTATGCGTTCATAAATTGGGTGCGAAATTTTTCCTAGGTAATGATATGAATTAAATTGTTCAATTATTTATTACCAGTATCACGCGAACATTTTAACCGTCACGAAATCTATTTATCCTTTCAATATTTTATCAGGTTATTCTCATCTATTTTTATCAATTTGTTATTTTATAAAATTAGAACCATTACCTTTTTGAGAATTTCAGTTCTGAATTGGTTTGATATTAGCATGTTTACGGACTTGTTATAATTCAATAACTCAGTAATTATGATTATGGCATTTCATAAGGACGTCACTGGGAAGAAAATTTTAGTGGTTCTCGTGAAAAGTCAATTATTTGGAAAATTCAGTACACGTTTCTGATATTTGATATTTGTTGCCATTAGGATTCCAAAACAAATTGATTGTAAGGTCGGGAATTTAAGCCATAGTATTATTATATATTAAATTTTCAATATATCTATGTATATAACTAAAAATTAATTTTTCTTTTATTAATTACAGTTTTTAGTTTAGTTGTGGCTGGTGCAGTTACAGTAGGATTATATTTCGTAATGAATGCAACACAAAATCTCATCTTATCTTGTATCTTTGAGGCTTTAACATCACTTGGAATCAGTACTGTGTACTGTGTGATGGTTGATTTGTTCCCAACCAATTTAAGGTATTTATATTTTATATATGAAATTATAAATAATGACATTTAATATGATCTCATTAACAGGGTAATGGCTGCAGCTTTATCGTTAACATTTGGTCGTGGTGGAGCATTACTAGGAAATTTAGTATTCGGATTTTTAATTGATCTAAATTGTGTAGTTCCCATAGTATTATTTTCAGCTATGCTTTTTGGTAAGTTAAGAAGTTCAATTAATAATTAAAATAAGAAATTAATATAAATTTTATTTTTAAAGCTAGTGGAATCTTGTGTTTCTTCTTACCAACTACAGGAAGTGAAGCGTTAGACTAATCGCGATAGAAATGAATTAGGAACCAAATATACAAGCAGTGACTAGTTAGTTACAATGAAAATAACTAAGATCTAAGAGATTTATTTATTAGTACATGCAAATATAAATATATATTAGAGAAAATATAAGAACAAAGTGTGAAATCGTCCAAATCATATGTAATTGTTGTTGTTAAATGTATAAACTAGATCTTAACGAGATGTTATGTTAGTTATATTGAATAAGATGTGAAATTGCAGTAGACAGGATGTAGATAAATAGAATTTAATTTATTTTTTATAAAATTTAAGTATTAAAATTTCATAGAAAAGAAAATTGCGTTTAAATTAAGGCATCATGAAAGCTTTAAAAGGCACAAAAAAGACTTATGAATAAATAAAATTTGATACAAAAACAAATGCAAGAAAATACTAGTCTAAAATAAATTGATTAAATCAAAAACAAATATGTAAATAAAATTTAAAGCAAATAGAAACCATTTCTACTATTCAATTTTCCGTATTTGTCTGTTTTGATGTATCTACTTATTTTTCATAGAAATTCACGATTATTTTAAACAATATAATTAATTTTCTTATTGTTAACAATTCAAATTATTTAAACTTCCTTTTTTTCAAATATTTTAACTTAAGTAATAATTTTCATGTGACACACAATTTGTTCATGTAAAAAACAAAAATGAGACATTAAGATACAAAATTTGGAAAATAAAAAATTTTTAGTTTTAGTTATCAAAATTTAAAAACAAACTGATATTGCTATGGTGAAAATAAAATTTTCACAATAATTTTATTGTATTTGTTATGAAGTCAATTATTATAAAAGACATTTCGATTTGATTACTAGTTTTTCAAATTGGCTAAGCCAGATGTATTTTATTTTATCATGTTTATTTGTCGATGTAAGGATAGAAGAATAAAAATTATTAACAATTATTTGGTATGCAAATGTATCTGTATTTCAATGTCCATTCGAATCTTCAAAGAAATAATAATCGATAAACTGCAACATGTGCTATTCATCCTCGAATTTTGACATCTCATTAATTAAAACCTTCGTAATTTGTTGGCCTAAAATTGTTCCAGTTCATGATCAATTTACGCTGAAAGCACCCTTCAGAAAAGAAGAGTGATTTGGTTTTGGTAAAACAGTAATTTATATCATTTCGTGTATAATAGCCCGTCATCATTTTACATAACCATTATCCTGTTACGGAAATTTAATACGAACTTAAATCGGATAACACACCAGAACTGCTGGTGGTTTTGATAAACGTCTCATGATGTAAACATCGTATAACCACAGATGTTGGTTCCCATTGGTCCATTCGTGTTAAACGAGAGGATGTGGCAGTAAATGTTGTTTCCTTGATAAATAATCATATTAGGTTTGTGGCACTCATCCCTTCTACAGAATGCAAGAACACTTAGATACGTGAGTATGAAACCATCGTCTTGAACACCTTCAGCAATGAGGGTTCTATAAACGTAATACTAAATTTCACACTTTAACCTTATCCACCGTTTTGTATATTACCAACAATATATATATCTTTTCTTACACGCAAACTCATGATATAAATAGATTTGCGTGATTCCGTAAGTGAAGCCTCTCTAAATGGATTTTAATGCAATCTACAGGAATATAGCCTTAATGGTCCTGTTAAGTGATTTTTCACACCTTCACATTTTCGGTAAAGGTTTTCATCAATCACTGAGTTGAGCGTTAGGATTTTGTAAGATGATGTTTTTTCCCAGTTTTATTATAACATAAAATGAATTTACTGGTCCGGAGTCCTTGAATTATTACAAATTTTATGGTCTTTAGTTTTTCTTTAGTTCTTTGTATGAAAGGGTTACAGATATTGAAAGGAGAATTATCGATTGTATTGAGAAAGTAAAGCATTGATTGGTTTTTAAAACATATACATATATGTACATATACTTGAAAACCAAACTGTCCTTAATCTCACTTCCGTGTTTACTTCACTGGGTTCAATATTTTTGCAATTTCAAATATGATACCAACGTGATAACTATTTCAAGAAAATGGTTAAAGAAACAATATTTGATCAGTTCTTTTCAAAATGCTAATTACTTGTAATTGTGCAAACAAAATGTAAGTAGACCTCCTACTAGACGTTATGATTTCTTATTTTGTGATATTGTTTAGCATGAAAATTTGAAATTATAATTTCTTAAGTTTTAACTTTGAGAAATTTACTATTTACAAGTAGCTAACTATGTCATCTTGTGAAATGTATGATATATCCTTTAAAAACTAAACAAACTCAACTACCTGTGAGGTATCAAAACCAACTTGTCTTTTTAGATGAGGTTTTTAAAGATGTTAAAACTTAGCATCATCGTGTCAAGCGTAATATTATCATAGGTCAATAGTAGCGGATCACACATGAAGTTCCACATCTTATTTAGCTCTTTATTGAGGTGTCTTGTCCTCACTCTATCTTCTACTAACCTTCAAGCAGTAAACACAATTTATCTTTCTTCTTCCATATCCAATTTTGTTTATTTTTATAATTAGTAGGTTTTCAACATAACATGAAATCCACATGAATACATAATTGTAATTTCAACGCAATTTATTTCTTACAAACAGGCTGAAAAGATTTGAAGGCTAGCATTTCTAAAAATGAAAATCCTTAAAACTAGTGAAGCATGATTAAAAAGAATGGGTTGCCTCGTGCAAACACGTATTTGTTGGTCCTCATCACATGATATACTCAGACCACCTCGAAAGATCCACAAACAAGTCACAATAAATTAATTTGGACAATTCATGTAATTGACTCTTTACAATAATAACCGTCAGCGATAGGTAAATATTGTGGAAAACATTTTATTATCATTATTAAGACCTCAAACGCTATACTTCATATTAGGGTACAATTGCCACCTCGAAAATTTGTTAATAAAAACTTCAAATCCACAAAAAAATAAATCGTGTCCGTCAATTATAAAGCATACAAAACGTTCAAATGTTATTTGTTGCTGTCCAAAATACGAAAATAAAATTTGCTGACCAATAGCTCATACAAAATTTTCATAATATAAAAAGCAAATAAACCCGGGAGCCAATAACGTACACCTGAAAGAGTCAATAAAATAAGTAAATTGTCAAAAGTACCCTAAAATCCATTTAAAACTCACTCAAAAATAAAATCCCTCATTCCATAGTGCACCCTGTATTTGAAACGAGCTACATTTTAGGGTGATATAACAATCAGATTATCCTATGAGCGACAGGGATTGGCCATCGGAGCCATTTTGAATGTTAGCGCAGCATCATAACCATGTATCTGTAACACCTCCATATCGGATAGATGGAACAGGATGGAGAAAAAGGTGTGAAATGGAGGCGTCACCCTTATACCAAGAGATAATGGTACTCTATGATGTACTTAACGTCTTTGGAGAGGTGTGAAATTTGAACCAAATGCTCCCACGGTGATTCTAATGAGATTAACAGCATCATTTCGATTCAGTTTAAGGTTACCAACTGACCAAGTTGCGTGAATCGGAAGTGTCTCATAATAGAGTTGGATTTTAAAAAGAGTTTTTTTCGAAAATAGTGAAAATGAGTGAAATAAATGAATGCTTTTCTTCGGAAAACAGTCGAGATTCAAGTGATTCGGAAATAATTTGTGATGACGATATCCCGATCAATTTAAAACAAAATATCGATGAAATCAATTCAAATGAACTACACATCCGGAACAGTGAATCGAATAGAATTGTGTCTCAGAAATGTGCAGTGAAAAATAAAAAATTTACAATTGACAATATCCTTGGGTTGGATAACAAAAATTTGGAACAAGGATCACATCTTCCAGACAAAAACACAACACATTCAGGACTTGGACGAAACACGGATCCGAGTTATCTGTTCCGTCCGGTTGCCTTATCACCTGCATCAGTTTGCGGCACCTGTAAGTGATAGTTGATCGATTGATCTAGTTCTTCCGTACGATCAAGTGTTAATTGAACATTAACAATCCATTAAATCTTTAAATTATTCACAAATCTTAATTTACTAAAGTATTTAGCACTACAAATTTGCATTTCCTCGTTTGTAGGATAAATTAATAAATTGTAAATGTTTATTAATGAATTTAGTGCATTTATGAAGCGATCCAAGTCGTAGGTAATCTGTAACTCTTCATTCTTTGTAAATTATCACTTGCGACGGTGTTTATCTCAACTTTAAATTACCTGCAAATTAAAATTTTTCCAATTTCCAATCACAATTAGAACATCAGATTTTCATGTTTCGCGTTAACTAGTCAAAAACCTTTAACATGAAAATTGGTTATTCCAGCTACAGCTCCAAACGTCGTGGAAATTCTATCGTCCAAAGGAGACCGTTTGGTGGAAGGACTCAGCACGAGTGATGAATATGCAAAACAGCATCTAGGTCAAATACATTACCCCTTTGGAAGTCTACAGTTTTCAAATAATCACTCAGGTTTAGCATACACAAATTGGATAGGACTACATCAAAAGCCACAAAATCACGCTAATTATTTGCTAGGTTTGCAAGGTAAGTACCTCAAACCACAAGACAATCCTTGAGATACAACCCAAAATTAAAGAATCTATTTGTTTGTTATGTGAAGAAATCACATACTACATAACTTCTAAAATGAAAATGAAACGTCTGTAAGTGAAGTGTGTGAAAATTTTTCAGCAAAACAATCACGACTATTAATGCCAGTAACTTTCTTAATGTGAAATATTCATTAAAATTCCTTAAAGATTCTTTATGGTTAGCAAACATTAATAAGAATCGCCCAAAAATGAATGCTTCAAATACAATTTAAATTACTTGAGTAAACACTAAAAATCCGTGTAAAACGATATTGTCAAAGATTGTTCTGTTAATAAGAAAGAAAATAAAAGAAGATTGAATGTTTATGACATCAAATAAGACAAAATGAAGAAAGAAGTAACATATTATCTTCATGTTTTTTTGTCTTAAAGTTTAACATGTCATCACCAAAGATGGAAAAGCCGTAACTTTCTGAATCACTTAGCACCTTAATACCGGGTATGATGAGGTATTTCTGCTTCAGCAAATAGACTAGCAATTACAAACAAACCAGTGTAAATATCTTAAATAGTGCGTGTGAAGACATTCTGCATTTTAAAGTGTTTATTATTACCATAAGCTCAACAGTTGAGTGTTGAGTGAGATGTCTTCAAATTACATTAATATTTAAATCCGACTACGTTACGTTGGACTTAGATAAACAGAACTCGTTAACTTAACAAGAAACACTACTAAACGTCAATAATCATTTATCCGTTTAGGATGTCTGCAAACAATTCATTTTGGTCATATATTTATCCTTATTGATACTTCATGCATCTTCCTTTTTGTTATGCAAATTGAATTCTACTTCATTATATAGTAGGTATCTCCATCATGCATATTTATCAAACTTTCATCTCATAACAAACTCCATACGTTATTGAAATTGATTGATTAATCTAAATATCCTCCTCTTTTTAGTACCGAAACCTTCAGGAAAGCGTTCAAGAAAGCCAGGAGTGGACCGGAAACCCCGTCAGGCGTACAGTGCCAAACAGTTGGAACGGCTGGAAAACGAGTTCAAACAGGATAAATACCTGAGCGTTAGTAAAAGAATGGAGTTATCAAAAACACTCAACTTAACAGAGGTGCAAATTAAGACATGGTTTCAAAATCGCCGTACAAAATGGAAGAAGCAACTCACATCGAGACTGAAGATTGCTCAACGGCAAGGGATATATGCAGCAGGACATTACTTAACAGCAGGATTAAGTCCATATTCAATATTCTCACATTATTATCCTCCACCGGTTTGTTTTGTTGGATCTAGTGCTGAAACTAAGTCTAGTCAATCTTCTCCTAGTGCTTCTTCGTAAATAATTTGTTTTACAATATTATTTTTAACAGTAATAGAGCAGTAGGGTGCAATAATTAAATAAAAGTAGTCAGTGAATGTATATAGATTTGTGTACGAAAATAAATATAATGTAATAACAATATAATTTGGTTTTGATTTAACCTAAGTAATTATCGATAGCCCTGAAAATGTTCACTAGCATTTTCCTACTGTACAATTTATTATTGAAATATAGTGTTAGATATTATGAATTGCTACAGTTTTCTCAACCCAGAAGTGTAATTGCTTAGAAAATTGTCAAAAGCAAACTTCTTATCTTAAATTAACAGCTTTTATACATCTTCGTGACAATTTTCGCACCAGTTATATATGGAAAACCTGTACCCATCACTTCTTCTGTGATCTAGAATCACTAAGTGGAACATCTTTAATAAAAGAAGCTGTGATTAGACTTATTCTATAGTTGTTTTCGTGACTTTGTGCCTATAAGAACGTTTTGTGGGGTTGACAATGGGAACTACAATTTCTATATCGGTTTACATTTTTGGGATTATTTTTCCAATATATTTAGTCAGTGCAAAAATGGACTCATTTGAAATCGACCTAAACGATATCTTGAACGAACGTCTAATGCCAGCTACACTTTTCCTGGTGCAGCATTCTCGTTCGAATAGTACCTCAAACGTTACAAAAACCGATCACACAGATATGAATACGGCTTTCTCAACGATGGGTTTTCACAGGTAACTATACTACTGTTGCAGACGTTTTATGAAACGAACTGTTTCCAGAAAAATGATGAACGAATATCTTTGTTCTAACTTCGTTGCTAAGCAAATCATTGATGAAATCGTGCCGAAAACAACATTCGAGAGACGAATTGGAACAGCAGTCGTTGAAGGAAAAACTGGTTGAATTATTTAAATTCTTACATCCACATATTGAACATTAAAATATATCCGTAGAGGGTGATAAACCAGACCATCCAGTGGTAGATCAAAAGCTTCAAGAAAATCTTCTCTACGATGAAGGATCTTCTGGTTACAAAAACTGGCTGAAAGAGTGAAAACATATCAAATCCTAATGAGTACCTTCGAAATTCAAATAGAATACTTGTAGTACTACAACACTTGATGATATATATAAGCAATTTGCCAACAATCCGGTGGTATATAGTGGTAATCAAACAAGGAAAAGAGCCGGTAAAAGGAAGACTCATCGAAGACAAGGTCATGCTGACTATGCTGAAGATGAATATGAAGAAGGTGATATTACAGGTTACGCTGTACACCAGCCAATGGGTGTAAGTTATTACTATTTATACAAGTGGAATTCATTCTTGTACACTTTAAAAAAAAAATGTATATAAATTCTACGTTTATTTATTATCCATTATAATTGTCTTTATTTCACATGATCTTAATAGTATTATTTTAACCTAACTTAATTCAACTTATCAGTTCAAAATTCAAACACATAAAATGCAGGAAGGCATTCCCAGATTGTCTCGTTGAGATAACGGGACTTTTTAGTGTTGCCGTTCTTTACAAATTTCACACGAAATATGCTTCTTTGAGACAAGCACAGTTTTCAAGTTTTTTAAAGGAAAAACTTAAAACACATTAACAGTAATTTATGTTGTAATAATGAGAAAAACAATCATAGTTTAAAATAAAAATAGTCAATGAATTTATATAGTACAAATTACAATGGAGTACCATCTTAACTTTCAAAAACATAACGTTTTACAAAATTACAAATATTCAGAATTAATTCCACTAGTGTACATAATGAATAATGCTGTTAAATCAAGGTTACACTCTCAACGCAAATATTGAATCGATAGATACAAAAATCACATGATATCTTATAGGACTACGAGACTGATATGCCTATGCCTAACAACGCTAATAGCCAACATCCACAGCTTCGACCAGCTGTCGCAGGGAGTAAAAATGGTAAAACATGAAAAATCTATTCAAAGACCTGACTTCTCAACTTTAAACTTAAATTATTTTATTCCTACTGGATTCGTTCTTATCTGAAATGCCTTTATCTAAAGCTCTTCCTAATGGACAACAAGTAAACTATGAAAATCCATACTCAGAAAATTATCTTAATTTTCCACACTATCCACTTCTAAATGGACTTCCCACTCTATCGCCCATGGAAGGTGCTCATTGAAATAATATTAGAAAAATATGTTTCGAAATTAATATGATCTTCCCAATGTTGATAGGGTACTATCCATCTAGCCATGAAAACTATGATTATGGTGTGGAGTCCTACGACAATGCGGGAAAGCAATTAGGAGTCAAGGAAGTTATGGAAATTGCCCTTATAACACTTGCGTTCCTTTCATTTGGAATGTTCGTCCTACAAGTTTTAATGTGCATTACTATGGTAAGTAATGATAGCGTTAATAAAGCATAATATTGTTATTTTTCCTTAAGAATAAACAAGACAACAGTTTGATGATGATGCCTATGGAAATGGAAATGAATGGAAATGGGGACGACGAAGACGATGGTACAGAAGAAATACGCAGGAAGCGACGTTCCATAGGTTTTGATAGTCGGCTAAAAGAAGTGAGTTGATTTAATTATTAGTGTTAAGTAAATAAAGTAAAATGAAAAATACTTTAAATTAAATTTTAATCGCGGTTAACTCAAACTCGTGAAATGTTTCTCATTCTAACACTTTGCACTGGTACTGTGCTACTGACACCTCCCTGTTTCGAGACACGGAACAAGAAGAAGACCAATAATGACTAACAAAAAATGCCGGCAAAATGCTGTTCATGAAAATTACTAAAAATTAACAATTAGTACATTGCAATTCAATAAAAATTAAGATAAAGCAAGACATCTTTTAGGTAAATGAGATCTCAAGGAAGGTATTGATATCAATTGATGCTGTAATCAACTCGAAAAACGACAACGGGGCGTGCCTGCATCGTGTTTTATGCGAATTTAATGCTTATGCACGTCAGAAGAAGGACGGGCAGAAGTTTTGGATACCTGTTTGGAGGTAAATTGATTAACAAAAGTTTTTTTAAAACATTCTTACATATAAAATTCTCGACAAAATCGAAATTTTCTAGTTTGGGCTTGAGCTGGCTGTCTTCACGTTTTGCACCTCTGGAATCACAATTTACCGCGATGCTTGGTAGTTTGAAGGCTACAGCATTCGGATTGGGCAAAGCGAATTGCCATACGTATTATTCGGAGTGCGAATTCGAAGGTGGAACGAACAAGAACAAGAATGGTCGGTTGAGGTCAATTTTTGAATGAGAAATGTTAAATGTTTTTAATAAATTAAGAGAGAAGCGGACTTTTCTTCATTATTATGAAAAAATTGAACTAGAACCAGAATTATTATTTACTTGTTGATGTACTTCTTGCAAGAACGAGTATTGAAATATTTAAATTATAGTGGGAAATCATGTGACAATGAGGCAATGAGGCAAAGTTCAACAATAATAAAATCGAGAACCTTGAGACTGAAATTTGAATTGATTGTAACCATTTCCATAATTATAATAGTCAGAAAGTTTCTAATAATATTTTAGTAAAATTTATTTGAAATTTAGTCATAGTTCACCACTTTGTGCACGTGCGCGAGGTTGTGTAACGCAAAACGTCAAAATAGATCCAAGCACACGCTTTTTGTCGCTACTTTCCACGGTGAGTGTACACGAGAGCATATCATAGAAGAAGAAGAAGACCAGTTCCAAATTCATGTCAAATTTTCAATGGAGTTTTGATTCCGGAAAAATTTGTTTCATTTCAATGATTGTGTGTCTAGAATCAATTTTGTTCTTATATAAAATGAAGAAATTGTAAAAATTTTGTGCAATTGTGTATAAGACATAGATGTTTTTTGCACGTGAGACTTATTTGTTTGAATTGATTTGTGACAGTAAAAATTTTGGAACAACACGCCATCCTTGTAGTGCAAATAATTAGTAAACGTTAAAAAATCATTTAATTAGGAAATTATACATGTAATTAAAGTAGTTGAAACATTTGAATTATTCATGTTAATTTTGTTTTCGTGTAGGATTCTGCTTGCATATTGTGAACATAAAAATTTATATGTTGCTTTGTGGTTTAACGAAGTCGATAATTGTTAATCGCACGCCCAAGACAATTTATGCGTTTAAATTTAATTAAGATAATATAGTATCGAATTTGAATTAGTAATTTTTGAACAAAAAAGTCTCTAACTAAGAAAAACCAATTACCTTGACACTTGAATATTCCAGCTTGTATAAAGGCTAAGTGATTATAAGCGACTTTTTAAGTATGTAACTTTCAAGATTATTCATCAGATGTCAGTGAGGTTGCCGACTAATGTCGCCTCCATCTTGATTCTATAACCTGGCTTCTTCCGTAGGATACAAAAATCCGAAACACGGCAGGAGGAAAATTTAAGGAAATAGCTAAAAGAGGAAAAATTAAGTCATTTAAATAGTTTTTAAAATATAAATTAAAAAATCCTATAAATAATTAGTTAGCTAGTTGATATATTGTGTGTAAAGAAAATTATATTGAAGAAAAAATCAGAGTGTGGCCGACAAGTTGTCTAAGAGCATTGGTGAGGCGGGCACTGGCGCAGCAGCAGGAGCATAAGAAGAGGCCTAAGCATCAGACATATGTCTTCTTGGGTTTTGATTTATCAACAAAGTATATTCTGCAATTTTCATCGCTACTACTAGTGAGGTTGGGTACTAATAATAATTGTAGTAGACGATTTATTTGTCATAATTCAATATTAGCAGCTAAAAACGTTAGAATGACATTACCGAGTGCCGCCCGAGTCTATACGGATGTCAATGAACACAAGCCGGAGGAATATTGGGATTACGAGAATTATGTGGTCGATTGGGGTAACCAGGACGATTATCAGCTTGTAAGGAAATTGGGCCGTGGAAAGTACAGTGAAGTTTTTGAAGCGATTAATATAACTAATAATGAGAAATGTGTTGTAAAAATCTTAAAACCAGTTAAAAAGAAGAAAATCAAGCGTGAAATTAAGATTTTGGAAAATTTACGTGGTGGTACTAATATTATCACATTATTGGCTGTGGTTAAAGATCCAGTATCGAGAACACCAGCATTAGTATTTGAGCATGTGAATAATACTGATTTTAAACAGCTCTATCAGACTTTGTCAGATTTGGAGATTCGTTTTTATCTATTTGAACTGCTAAAGGCATTGGATTATTGTCACAGCATGGGAATTATGCATCGTGATGTTAAACCTCATAATGTTATGATTGATCATGAAAATCACAAATTGCGTCTAATTGATTGGGGTTTGGCTGAATTCTATCATCCCGGACAAGAATATAATGTACGTGTAGCATCAAGATATTTCAAAGGACCCGAATTGCTTGTCGATTATCAAACATATGACTATTCGCTGGACATGTGGTCACTGGGCTGTATGTTAGCATCAATGATATTTCGTAAAGAACCATTCTTTCATGGTCATGATAATTATGATCAATTAGTACGTATTGCTAAGGTGCTGGGCACCGAAGAATTATTTGCCTATTTAGAAAAATATAATATTGAACTTGATCCACGATTTGCTGATATACTACAGAGGCATTCTCGTAAGCGATGGGAACGTTTTGTACATTCGGACAACCAACATTTAGTATCGCCAGAAGCACTTGATTTTCTTGATAAATTACTGCGTTACGATCATGTCGAAAGATTAACAGCTCGTGAAGCTATGGCACATCCTTATTTCCTGCCAATTGTTAGTGGGCAAATGAATATGTTGAAAAATTCGTCGAATACTAGTAACCAATAATAGAAGAAGAGAACAATTCGAAGACGGTGATGACGATGGAATCGAGAAAGAGGAGGTACGATGACGGTAATGGTATTGCAACAAAAAAACATAAAACAATACGAAAATGAAGAAAATATATATATATTTAATACAACAAGCGAATGAAAGAAGAATGAATAAACATGAAACATGAAACATGAAACAAAACAAAAAAAACTTAGATGTAGACCAAATTGAGAATTTAAAAGTAAAACAAAAACAAACAAACAAAATTAACAACATTTAAATGAATGAAAACGTTATTGGAAATGTACGCATGCAACTCCAAACCGTGAAAAATGCAAAATTTTCAAATAACACATCTCCATTACTTTCAAAAACCATCATCAAAACAATGTCAATAAAAAGAAAAAACAGAGAATTTTTCAAAACAAAACATATAGGATTCATAATATTAACTAATTAATTAAATGTACCACAGCTGCAGGAAAACAAAACTGTTTAAAAGAATAGAGTCTAGTTCCAGTCAGAAGTATTCACATCCATTGCATAGAACAGGCAAACATTAACAGACTCTGAAATAAAACAAACATTTTTTTTTTTGTATTTTTTAAATGTATTCTTAAAAATCAAACTTTTTTAGCTGAAACAATCCAAATGGCGCAAAGAAAAATAAAAACAAATGAAAATCTTAATTAAAAATTCCTATTCATCATCCAGCACCTCGTAATTGTAGAATTTTAGAAGAGACTCCAAGTCTGGCAGCAAAACCCACAATAAAAAGGATTTAAAGATAAATTAAAAATTTAACGTAATTAAATTAAAAACACTTTTTGTTCCAAAATTATATAAGATATAAAACAAAAAAAAAAATGAAAACAAATTCAAAACACGAGAAAATTTTCTCATTTTTTCTTTTCTTTTTAAATTATTCATTCATGAAAGATTGGTAAAATTTCTAAATATAAAGAAATATTAAAATCTTTTATATGCATATAATATATATTATAGTTTTATGTTTATAATTTAATAAATAATAAATAAAAAGGTAATAAATTTAAAACAGTTGAGAATTTTTAAGTGAGATAAAAAAAATTTATGTATTAAAAACTTCGAAGTTTTTCATTTTTACAAAAGTGAGCAGATAAATGGCAGAATGCAGAGTTTTATGTAAACAAAACGAAACTGTATTAGAAATTTCTTTAGCTTAAAGATGAACTTAAAGATTTAAAAATAAAATTATAAACAGGAAACAAAAAACGTATTAAATGTATATAATACACATTATATATATATATATATTCACTAAGTAGTAAATTTAGAACGTTTGAAGACTAAATCATGTCAATAAGAAGATGTAGAAGATGAAGGTGATGACGATTAGACAATTTCGATTAATTAGTTTTGTGTTTATATAATTTTCTTCTTTGCTTTTACTTGATTTTTGTTATATTGTTTTAAAATAATTAAATGGTTAATATGAAGTATATATGTATAAATGTGTATCTATATATGAAGTTGTCTTAAGCAAATTGATAATAAAAGAAAAGAAAATTGAGAACCATAATATTTGTAAGACGAGAAGAAGTTATTGAAAAATGTTATAAAACTTATTTTCCTTTTGCCTTATTCAATAAAACATTCTGAATTTTTATTCTTCATGTATGATCTGCGAAATTTCTTGAGCTTTCCTCGTAAAATTTATTTAAAGAAATTTGTGTTTTTAAATTCTAACTTACACAATTCTTTATAGAAAGTGAATAAAAACCAGTCGTTATTACATGCGTATACTTATAGTTAAAACATTCAATGAGAATTCTTTAAATTCATTTGATAATTGACAAAAGAAGTCGATAAAATTAAAAACAAATATAGAGGATAAAAATGACAAGAAATTAATCAAAAAAATTATAAAATCTGCAGCATAAAGAAATAAAATCGTGTTTAGGGATTTGAAATAACAGCAAAATTAATTCAAATAAAATCCTTCGGAAGGTGAAGAGCCAAATAAAGTAATTTTAGTGTAAAATGATGGATTGACTTCCTTTTTTTAAGCGAATAACATGCTTATTGCAAAACAAACATAGATTTCTATACAAAACTGTATTATTAGCGGAAAAAAACAAACAAAATAAAATAAAATAATTGGAAAGATAATTAGATACAGAAAGTATATATACAAAACAAAAAGAAAAAACAAACAAGGATACAATTTGATAAGAGATAATTCATAATTTATAAATGAAGCTATTTCTATTTGAAGTTCAAGTTTATTTAGTTTTTATTATTATATAAAATATTAGTTTGTATAAATGGATAAATATATAACAAAAGAAATAAAAAAAACTGTAAACACAAATTTTTCAATATGAATCACGTACACTTATTGTCATGATTTTAACTAAGTTTCTATAACTTGTAGATAATGAAATATCATTTTGTGTTTATCAATTCTGACACGTCGTTTCTTGGGAATTTGTTATGGCTTTTTCTGAGTCATTTTCTGAATAATTTTCTGTATGAATGCATTATAAAGAATTTTGTTAAAGTGCATATACAGATTGTTGTTTGTAATTTTTCAATTATTTCTTAAATCTCAATCATACGCAAAACTCTGCATTCTTGAATTGTCTTACTAGAAATTTGTAGTTATTCAAATATGGGTAGTTACAAATGTGAAAAGCTTCAGGTGGTACATCCAAAATGGCTTTGGTCATCTACAGATATTTGCACAGACTAAATACCAGACTGCCCAGCCTTTTTTAGTGTTGTTTTCATTGTTGCACAACTTTTATTGAGGAAAATCGCGAAACTGATAGCAGATATTCACTTTTGCTCTAGTTTTTCTTGAGTTAAGTAATTGTATAACTACTTCGAGTAATGTGACATTAGATTTATTTTTAGTACGCAATTTAGACGACCACTTTCAATGAGCAATGTAATCTGTAAACATTGCAAACACTGAATTTATCAATCGATGTGTGGTGCGGGTGAGCTAAAAACATACAACGTCTCATTCATTGTGATAAGCTAAAAACAAAATATTTTTAAAAATGGAAAAGTTTGCATTCTGGGAATGATATTATGTTTGAACTTTGGATCAATACAACTATGGTTGGTTTTCGAGACACTAGTTTTGCAGAAGTCATCATTTCGAGTAAAGAAATTTCAATGCCATTGTGCGAGCACTCTTGCTGACTCAGAATAGCTTCTAACATATTTTGAGGGAAGATTTCTTTATTATTATAGGTGCATAAATAAAATCAAATTATTTTATATTAATTAATAAAATGTGATTTAAACGAAACCACCATTATACGCAAGTTGGTATCAACACGACGCTTATACATTTTTATTTGCTGTGTCTCATCCCTTGGCAAAAGAACTGACCAAGATAGAACATGGATATAAGCAATATTATGGTTTTGAATATTCAAAATTTTGCAACAATTATTGATTTTCAACGTAGATTCCAACTTCTTGTACACAAATTATTGTCTTTTGTTTATTTGCCAGGTCAAATTAAGGTTTGTTTAATCGATACCAGTCATGTCTATGCAAATTTTAAGGCATTGAGGTTTGTCTTTTCCTTGAATGATTTCAGTTATCCTGTTATTTCCACTTGAAGATTTGAATGGCTATTGATTCTGGGTCACAATGTAAATTGTTAATGTTACTGTGATTGTTATAGAAGTTATAGTAACAACAGGGTAGTGTACAAAATTTAATTGCGTTTGAATTTGAATCATATAGAAATGTTCACCAAGCTAAAGGCTAATGAGGTAAGAATTGTACAGATTTGTAAAACATGGAAGGAGAAACTACAACATCATTTTTCCTGATCGTTGTTGGGTACCTTATACATTCGTTGGATTCTAGGAATAAATTTGAAGTAATCTGGTGTAAATTAAGATGTGGCTGTAATGAATCACTAAAAGGATGTCAAAAGGTGTTGTATTCCACATTCCAGGTTTTCTAAATTTTCAGAAGAAGTTTTATTTTGTAGTTCAACACGATTCAATTCTTAATTGTATCCCCTGGAGTTTGAATCACACCTTAATCGGTTATTAGTTTTTTTAAGGATACAATTTTCAATTGTACTCCTAATCTCTGTCGACTTTGACACACCAACTTGCGACAGAAAAAACAAACAGTTCAATTGATTACCTAAAAAATCGAAACAAATAGGGTAAATTGGGTTTAACAATTTGTTTAACCCTTTCCACCACTCATGATTCGCGTTCGCAAGAAAAGAGCAATAAATTTAAAAATATTTCAAAGGAGGGTGAAAGGGTGAATTTTTTTGGTTTGGAAAAGAACAAGTTTAAATAGCTCAAGGTAAAGGAGGAACATGGAAGTGGATTGTTCGATGTTGGCTTAAAATTTCCTGATTTCCTCGGTCTACTTTTATTGGCTCACACATGAGGGAGAAAAAGAAAAAGGAAATCGAAGCTGATACATGTTTTCACAATATTCTACACTCTATATTGCAGAAACAAGGACGATGAAATTTTCTCTTAAAGTCACACGTCTTGAATTGAATGTTGGGAAAGGCACAACACGCAAGGAGAAAGGAACACGAAACGAGCAACCGGCAGAATTGACGTTCATGTAGGAGTGAGAAGTAGGAATTCTCCAGTATTTGTTAAAAGGATAATGTTGGAGACACGTTAAAAGAATTGTAGCAGGCTACACATACACATAGATGCATTTACAATTATCAAAGTGGGTAAAAGTTTCTCCCAAACATTTTATAACTAAAGCTCTTGAAAATGTGTTTTCGCATGATTTCCAATGCTTTAAGCTTTAGTAAACTTTTATTCAAATGAATTCTTAACTGGAAATGGACCATCTTTGAAGCTTTGATGAACTGTGGATTCTGTTTTGAAGGGTGAAATTCCATTGTTCATCTGTCCGTTTTCTAATCTCTTTGCGGTAATAAGCGCAGAAATCGTTTTTAGTCAACCACGTGGTTTTCAACCCTTATTTAGTGGGTGGCATTGACTGACTGCCAAAGGAGTAATATGACAAAATAGCTGCTTTCACAGCTTTTTAAATTTTCACGAAAAATCGAATTGTTTTATGAAAAATAAATTTCTTATGAAAAACTTGGGACGAATCCCATCACATAGCTAAATAAATATATTAACTGATGAATAAATTCACGAGAGTTGGGACTTTTAAAATGATTCAAACCTTCATTACTTTTTAAAATGATTCAAACCTTCATCGATCCTACACACGTAGATATTTCTAGATGATAGGTTGTAAATTTTTCATCATTTAAATGTGGTTGAAGCTTATACTTTTATTATTGTCCTCAATATCTCTTGCAACATCGAACTACACCTAATAAATCTGTTTGTAATAGTTTTTAAAAGTTCTTTCAAATTTGAAAACTTAAAGTTTTATACAATACAAAAGCTTTAAGGGAAAACCTTAAATTTTAAACTTTTCTGTAAGAGATTGAGCGATCTGCTGTTATCAGCAACTCGTTAATGTTGTGAAGCATCAAAACACTTTGGAAATGCTAGAAAGGAAAATAGATTTGCGTATTTTACGAAAATGTTACCTACGACGACTGATATGAAGTTTGTTGCTGGTGAATTGCTTTCGATTTGAAGTTGATTCCTTTAAGATAACACAGCACTTTTGGAGCTCACAGCTAAAGTCTCTAATAGCACGTTCGAGGGTTCTTTTCTTCGAAATGGAAGAGGACGATTTGTTACAACGTTCAAAATAATTATTACCAGAAGATATACGACTGTTTCTCATCGAAGGTGACATGTGAATGGTTACGTTTTAGTTGAAAATTGTCGATACTGAATTTAAAAGTAAACATAGACTCTTACAATTTCCGCGCCTTTAAGCTAAATGAGATTCGAAGACACCCATATCCTTAAAGTCTTAGAAACTTGCATTGAAATAACATGAATCCTAAAGGATTCAAACTGAGAGCAGTTTGTTCCTATCAAATCGGTACACATCCCTTCAGTTCATGAATTTTTAACCCCCTCCCTCCTTAACACAACCCACAAACCCCTTGAAGCCTGGTGTACGACATTAAGTGCGGAAATTAAGTAAAATTGTTAATAACTAAATAAGTATTTGTGCGCACACTTTGTGCAGTCTTCGATTAATGTAGTTATCCAATCGATTATAGTGAATGCAATTTCCCTCCTGTAACAGTGTTATAGACTTCCGGTGATTGAAGTGAACTACATGTGGTTGAAAATTTCTGATTCACTCACCCTAAGATTATTTCCAACTGATACAGTAACATCTTGAGTGCTCTTAACAACTCAATATAGTTTAAGTTTTGAAAAGTTCAACTCATATCGAGTTTGTATTCAAGAATTCATTATCACGAATTAGGGTCAGACCGTTTTAGTTTGAGGATTTAGACTTGTTTATATAAGACTTCCATGGAATTGCTGAACTAATAGCTGGTCTATATGAGGTTTGCTCAAGCAAATAATGTATTGATATCACAATACTGAAATATCGATGTGCCTTTGAGTATTAAGTTTTCAACTTTCATTAATATTTAACTATATGAAATAATTTTAGAACAGTGAAGTTCATTTAAGCTCAAATTTAGGAAGAACTTTTAGAAGAATTTTCTGTAGGAAATATAATTTACTTTCGAGGCAACAAAGGTGACGTAGTAGATGTTTCACGATTTCAAATGAAAGATAATTAAAAATAATAATTCTGCTATGTACTTTGTTGAGTGCTACAAGCAATTACTTCTTCCTAGTTCCTCTCCAGTTAATTATCGCTTCAATTTGTCTCATTAATATAATTTCAACTTTGGTCATCCATCTTCGCAATTTCTAATGAAGTTGCAATATATTTTAATTAAACTTCGTTAAAGCTTTGAATTAGTTTATGAAATTCAAAAAATTGTTCCATTTGTTAAAAACATAAAACATGAAACTTGTTTTCGATAGATTTAACATTTAAAGGTCAAATAAAGACACCCCGCAAATCTATTCCGGCATTCAAACCACAAATCGTTCTAAGTAGTTCCATAAATAACAAATCCCAGACAATTGGTTTATGCACAACACCTACACAATCTTACGTTTGTACAAGGTTTGATTCAAGATAACCCTTGAACTCAGTATTGTGCTGATGGTAAAATCAATGAATGAAATTTATGCTGGAACAGATTCAGGTGAAATTGAATGTACACTCAATACCTAAACATAATGATAAACCCTCATCCTCCAAGAGAGTTCCAACATATTATGATTATTCAATTATTCACTATCAGTTCTGTATAATCGGTGCTCATGGTATATATAACATTTGGTTTACGAGATGGAAGCATAAATTGTTTTTGAGGGACTCATACTTGAGCTACTAAGCAAAAAGGATTGCATTTTTATGTGATTTTTATTTGAAGAGCGTAGGATTTTTACGAGATTCTGTTATTTATAGTGTTTGAAGGCCATTGAAGGTCTTGTTTTTTGTTCACATTTTTTATGGACCGGACACTTTAAATCTACTGCCATTCAGGACTATTTCCATTCATGGGAAAGATCTTCAAGCCGGACATATAAAAAGGATTGTTAAAAATTTATAAGGAGAAAGTCGTTAAATGACATAAAGATAGATCTAAAATTATTTCATTATAGTATGTTGTTCGTAACTCTTGTACAAATGTTGTCCGGAACACAACAAGGACATCGTCAGAATTCTTTTCTTAAAGTAAAGAAACATGTTTTGTTAGAACATAAACAAAATTGATTTGCTCTTTACTTTCATGGAAAACTCTCATTTATCTTCTTAATGATTCGAAGAAATATGTCTTGAGCTATGGATTTTCTTTTGTGTAATGTTTCAGTTCAAATGTAAATCTATTTAATATGGAAGTAAGAAGAAGTAAAATATACAATTCCCAAATGCTCCGAATTGTCGTAAATGCAAGACGATGCTAGGTAAACTTCTTACAAAAAGTGGGACAAAGTGCTTAATGAAGGTCTGGTTTACCTGGAATCACAGGATTCATCCATTTCGTTTCTAATTAGATCAGTGCCTTTTCAATGTACAAAATTGTCTGATTTTCATTTCAATATAAGGTCAGCTACCTTCGTGTGTATTTCGTTTTCGGTCATTTGTTATGATCAACACAAGTTCCAAATAAAACCGTCTGAAATTAAGTCTGTCAGAAGATTCAAGTTGATTTTTTCAATTATCCTTATCCGTCCTTCGGTAGCATCTTGTTAAAAATTTTATACAAAACTGACCAGTTTGCCTTTCATTGGAGGTTAACCAGAACCTGAACAACAAACAAAACTTATTCATTAAGTCCGCATTAAATATGTATTGAGGTAAGTTTACATTTTACACCTTCCGACATTTTAAGTTTATGTTCATGCTCTTGATCCTTTGGACTTATCCTCTTCACTATTTTACTGGTTAATGCAATGAACTCCAAGCACAAGGATGAAGACGACATCCGAAATGGACATCCACACAAAAAACCACCAAGCAACGTGAAGTAATAAAACATAATCAGATTATTCGATTACATTTTTGAGAGATCTATATATAAATAGGCGACACGTTTTTTTGTTATCCCTTTTACAGGAAACCAGGTGGACTTACCAGGATAAAAATTATACCATTCGAAAGATTAGTTTTTCCTCTATGTGCATCACCTAATTTTTTTTCTTAAATTTAATTATAAATTAGTTTAATTTTAAATTGAAATTAAAAAATTCAATGGGATAGTATGTGTGAATTGAGCACACGTATAGCGTAGATGATGCTTTTGGGAAGAATGTATGTGTGGTATTTGTTTGCTTTTTACCTAAAAATATGCAACCATATGATAATTTTTGGTTTGTGTCCCTAATAAATGGCAAGTACTAAATTAGTCGAAAATCTAACCAAAAAGATCAGTCATAAATTGGGGACACAAACCAAAACGATAAGCATATGGCTGCATATTAGTTATCTCACATTATGATTGCCATAGATGATACGTTTGAGTGAATAATATACCGTTTCTGCCAAATGGTTGTATTATTTTAAATCAAACCTGTCATCTATGTCATATTTGGTTTGTTGTGGTTTGTGTACCCAATAAATGTTTGATTTTTAGGTAAACCAGCACGTGCACGTAGTGGGAACGCACACCAAAACAATCAAACATGATTGCATTGTTCTAGGAAAGACGAAAACAATCAAGCATTTGCCGTTAATCGGGACATTATCATTGCAATACCTGATGGGTTTGATTAAAAAAAAATCACCTATTTTGCATAAAAGATAGATTCTTCAATCAAACCTATCATCTATGGCAATGATAATGTAAGATCTGTGGCTATATCAATAGCCAATGATGCCATTTGTGCATAATTTCGGTGTGTGTCCGCAATAAATGAAACCTCAGACAACTGATATAACTTTGGATTCCTCCAGACACAAACCAAAATTATGCACAAATGGCATCATTGGCTATTGATATAGCCACAGATCTTACATTATCATTGCCATAGATGATAGGTTTGATTGAAGAATCTATCTTTTATGCAAAATAGGTGATTTTTTTTTAATCAAACCCATCAGGTATTGCAATGATAATGTCCCGATTAACGGCAAATGCTTGATTGTTTTCGTCTTTCCTAGAACAATGCAATCATGTTTGATTGTTTTGGTGTGCGTTCCCACTACGTGCACGTGCTGGCAAGAATGCAGTCATTTGGTCAGACACGGTGTATTGTGGTGTAATCGTTCTGGTTCGTGTCTTCAATAAATGGCACGGGCTAAGTATGTCGAATATCGAAACGTATGGAATGGATCAATCATGTTTCTCATAAAAAAATAAAATAAATTGTTATTGAAATAAAAATTATTTCAATTTCATGAATACTCATTACTAATTACTAATCAAAAAAGTTGTTGTCTGCAAGAATGCAGTCATTTGGTCAGACACGGTGTATTGTGGTGTAATCGTTCTGGTTCGTGTCTTCAATAAATGGAACGGGCTAAGTATGTCGAATATCGAAACATATGGAATGGATCAATCATGTTTCTCATAAAAAAATAAAATAAATTGTTATTGAAATAAAAATTATTTCAATTTCATGAATACTCATTACTAATTACTAATCAAAAAAGTTGTTGTCTGCAAGAATGCAGTCATTTGGTCAGACACGGTGTATTGTGGTGTAATCGTTCTGGTTCGTGTCTTCAATAAATGGAACGGGCTAAGTATGTCGAATATCGAAACGTATGGAATGGATCAATCATGTTTCACATAAAAAAATAAAATAAATTGTTATTGAAATAAAAATTATTTCAATTTCATGAATACTAATTACTAATTACTAATCAAAAAAGTTGTTGTCTGCAAGAATGCAGTCATTTGGTCAGACACGGTGTAATGTGGTGTAATCGTTCTGGTTCGTGTCTTCAATAAATGGCACGGGACAAGTTTTCTCGAAAATCGAAACATATGGAATGGATCAATCATGCTGCACATAAAAACGAAAATTAAATTGCTATTGGAATAAAAAATTATTTCAATTTCATGAATACTAATTACTACTAACTACTACTAATTACTAGACCTAAATTAAATTTAGAACAGTGAGGATATGGCAACTCCTTACAATCTTCAAAGATCCGTTAGTTCTCACAAATCTGTCATCCAAAGCTTGAAGTATTGTCAATGCTAACTAACCGTTGGTTTTACCAAATTCATTTAAAAATTTATTTAAAAGACTATAAACTAAATAAACTGTCGATTTATTGACAAAATCATTAAGGAAATTGTGTTCATAATAATAATCATAAATTAAATATATATTGTGAGTGCAATTGAAAAAGAATATTGTGAGTGAATTTTGGTTAAGTGGATTTTCGTGAGTGCAGTTTTTATTTCAATTTATAATTGTTGCATATTAGGTTTTCTTCTAATTATTTCCTTATTCATTTGTTTATTTATATTATTCATTTGTTTATTTATATTTGTTGTTTTAAAATGCCGCGTCGCCAATCGTTAACAGGCAATAGTGGACGTAGACAAAGGCGTAGAATCTCGGTAGGGGCAGACAGAGTTATAACTAATAATTTAATTGATGAAAACAGTTTAGTTGAATTGCAAGAATCTTATAAGTGTGCACTAAATATGCCTCCAAGGAACTTTAATTCGTTCAACTTAGGAAATATGACCTTTCGTTGCTCTTTTTGTTCAGCTAGGCATTTTCAATTAGAAATTACAGGTCGTGAAAATAATGCTTTTGCTCTCTGTTGTCATAAGGGAAAGGTAGTTTTGCCGGTATTGACGCCCAATAGCTTTTTTGAAAATTTGTTGAAGGATGTGAATTCTACTTATATTGCGAACAAAAAACGTGCTCAGAACTATCTAGCAAATATTCGTTCTTATAACGCGTCATTTGCTATGGTTAGCTCAGAGGCACAGTTAGATGAGAATGTTTTAAACGGCGTCTATCATTTCAAAATACATAACGTATTTTATCATCGTATTGGCGCTGTGCAAAATGTGCCCAATCGTGTACCATGTTATGCGCAACTTTACTTTTATGATGTGGAGACTGCTCTTGAGTACAGAATGAGTGATAGAAGTAATGTTAGATGTGATTTAGGAATTATGCGTTCTTTAGCAGAGCAGTTACAACGGGTCAACCCTTTTATCCGCTCATTCAAAACAATGTCTGAATATTGTCAGCAACCTCAAAACAATGCTGCTGAAGTCAGTATGGTAATCAGAGTTAATCAGGATTTAGATATGCGGCGTTACAATGAAGCAATTCAAACGGATGTTGCAACCATTTTCAAAAGTGTTGACGGGGAGCCCCCTTTTGAGCGAAATATGATTACTTTTTCAAAAAATTCAAATTCCGTTCACAGTGTTTCGGTCCTAGATCCTTCATTAGATCCATTAGCTTATCCCTTATTATTTCCCAATGGTGACACTGGATGGCACGTGAATTTGAAACATTCAATAAGATCTACTTCTGCTGCTCCTGCTCCACAAAACAAGATTACAATGCTGCAATATGCGTCATTTCGACTGGCCATTCGAGATGAATTCAGTATTCTTCATTCTTCGCAGAAATTGTTTCTGCAATGGATTGTAGACATTTATGTCCGTATAGAAGGAAGCCGTTTGCACTTTATTCGACAAAATCAAGCCACTCTTCGAGCTGATGTATATAATAACTTAACAGATTTTTTACAGCAGCATCCAAATGATTCTGTTAATTCGGTAGGTCGTAGAATAGTTTTACCATCTTCTTTTATTGGTTCGCCAAGAAATATGTACCAAAATTATTTAGATGCTATGGCAATAGTTCAGCATGATGGAAAACCTTCACTTTTTATCACAATGACATGCAACCCCAAATGGCCAGAAATTATTAACAACATTTCGCCTGGTGATAGTCCGAATTTTCAACCTCACATTGTCGTCCGTGTTTTTCGTTCAAAGTTGAAAAAATTGATTGAATGTCTAGAAAAATCTAAAATTTTCGGAAAAGTTAAGGCACTCATATACACGATTGAATTTCAAAAGCGTGGTTTGCCACACGCTCATATCCTACTTACTTTAGATTCTACTGACAGAATAAATGACATCGATAAATTTGTTTGTGCGGAAATTCCAAATATTTCAGTTAACCCTAAACTTCATGATTTAGTCAAAAAACATATGATTCACGGTCCATGTGGTTTATTAAATCCTAACTTCGTTTGTATGAGAGATGGTAAATGCAGCAAAAGCTTTCCTAAAGACTTTTCCAATACAACTCAGGCTAACGTAAATGGCTATCCTGTTTATATGCGTCGTAATAATGGTAGAACAGTCGACGTTCGTGGCCAATCTGTTGATAATCGTTACGTTGTCCCTTACAATCCATATCTTCTAGCAAAATTTGATTGCCACCTAAATGTTGAAGTTTGTAGCACAGTTAAGAGTATAAAATATATATACAAATATGTTTATAAGGGTTACGACTGTGCCTCATTACAGTTCGGTAGGGTTAGTGATGGAGTTCAGGGCGAAGTTCATATAGATGAAATCGATAGCTTTTTGTCCGGTCGCTATGTTGGATCTACGGAAGCTAACTGGCGCATAAATGAGTACCCAATGCATTACCAGTCACATAATATAGTTCGACTTGAATGTCACTTGCCTCAACGGCAAAATGTAGTTTTTAGGGAAGGAAATGTTCAGCAAGCTCTTCAAAGTCATAGAAGAACAAAATTAACTGCTTTCTTTGAAATCAATCAAATTGATTCCTCCAATCTTCTATATACAGAGATGCCGATAAATTATGTTTGGGTAGATAAAGAAAAGAAATGGAAAAAACGTCTAAGAGGGGGTGGTAGAACTATTGCTAGATTATTTTATATTTCTCCAAAAGATGTTGAACTGTTTCATTTGAGATTACTTTTGCTTCATGTTCGAGGTCCCATTTGTTTTCAGGATTTGCGTACTGTTGATAACATTGTTTACCCCACATTTTCAGCTGCTGCACATGCACGAGGTATCGCATCAAACGATCGGGAGTGGCGTGAATGTTTATTAGAAGCAAAAGAATCTAAGTCCCCTCAGCAGTTAAGAGAGTTATTTGCCATTATTTGTGGTATGAACGTTCCTGCCAATGCTTTAGATTTGTGGAATGAATTCAAAATTTTCATGTGTGAAGACTTTTTAAGAAATTTTTCAGAAAACGATTCATATAACCGTGCTTTATTAGTTATAGAGGAAATTTTGTTCAGTCATAATTTGTCATGTGAACAGCTAGGCCTTCCAATTCCTCAATCTTTATCAGGTATTATAACAAATGTCAATGTAGATCCAGAAAGAGAACAAGCAATGTTTGAAGAAATGTTCCAAAGTGCCAATGCCGAACAGCGTTCCGCTATTGATTTAGTTTTGCAGGAAGTTTTAAATAGTAATACTGGTTGCAATATTTTTTGTCTTACAGCTCATGCTGGTTGTGGTAAGACTTTTGTCCAAACAGCAATTATTCGCAAATTGAATTCTTTGAACCTACAGTGTATTGCGTGCGCTTTCAGTGGTATTGCATCCACTCTTTTAATTCAAGGTCGAACTCTTCACAATGTTTTCAAATTACCTATACCCATTTTAGAGAATTCCGTATCAAGCCTCTCTGTAAACAGTGCCCAAGCACAGTTTATAAAGTCTGCATCTATTATTATCATAGATGAAATCTCAATGTGCCCACTTAATGCTCTCAAATTAATTGACCGTTTTTTAAACGATTTATGCGGAACTCCAACTAAACTTTTCGGAGGTAAGACTATTTTACTATGTGGAGATTTTCGACAAACTTTGCCAGTTGTACCTCACGGTACACGTGTATCACTTATTGAGAATTGTCTTACTTCATGGTCCGAATTTTCAAAATTCCACAAAATAACTTTGACCCAAAACATGCGAGCTTTACCTCATGAAATTGATTTCGTTGAATTTCTTAAATCTCTTGGTAATGCAACTTTACCCACATTTCCTGATTTCGGACAAGACGTTATTGAAATTCCTTCTAATTTAGTTAGCAGCAACTCCGTGATTGCAGATACTTATGGCAATGTATCTGAAACCATTCAGTCTAACGATATACTCAATTCGGTTATATTAGCACCCAAATACCAAGACTGCACTTTCATCAATGCAGAAATTCTTAATAGTCTGCCCGGAGAGGAACGAATATATTTGAGTTCCGATAAAATCTTGAGTGATGATTATAGAGAGCAAAATAATTTTCCAGTCGAATTTTTAAACTCAGTTGATGTGAGTGGGCTTCCCCCCCACAAATTAATTTTAAAACTAAATTCCATACTTTTACTCATTCGTAATTTGAATACAGGACATGGCTTGGTCAATGGCACACGTATGCGTTTAGTTCAAATGCACAATAATTGTTTAGATTGTGAGATTTTAACAGGAGTTGCTCGAAACACACGTATTTTGATACCACGGATACACCTTAATTATTCAGGTACACTTCTGCCTTTTTCCTTTCAAAGAACTCAATTTCCCGTCATTTTGGCTTTTGCGATGACAATCAATAAATCTCAGGGACAAACATTTCAAAAAGTAGGAATCTTACTCAGACAACCTGTCTTTTCTCATGGACAATTGTATGTTGCAGCCAGTAGAGTTAGATCGTTTGAGGGATTGCGTTTCTATATTTCTGAAACACCAGAGCAAGGTCATTTGGCAGGAAATAATCGAATTTTTACAAAAAATATTGTTTATAAGGAAATTTTAAGATCTTTTTAAATCCGCATCCGCTAGGTCTTTTATAGCTATAGGTGGGGCCTCATTCAATAAAGGTGTACCTTGACGTGGTGAATGAGCTTAAACGATTGCTATTGCAGTCTGAACTAAATCACCTTTTTGCTTACAACGCTACTAAATATGGAGTGCCGTGCGCGAGCTATTATAGTGAGCGTAGCGAACTACGGGGGTTGGCGAGCGTAGCGAGCAGGGGGCGCCCCCCTAGTTCTTATAATGCCACGTACTCGCTAAGACTGCCAAAGAGATGCTTGTCGTGTAATGAATTCTTAACAAGTTTTTATACTTAATTAATCAGAGGCTTTTACTGCGGCCAAAGTAGGTACAGGATTTAAATTTAACCTTGAACAAAAAAGTAAAGCATCGTAAAACCTTGAGTCTTGTCTTTAGAATCCAGAGATTGATGGATATCTTATGTGTCCATAAACGCAAACTTTTCATAATTATCTCATTTCTCTTTCCAGTCATGTTTTGGAAAACATTTTATATTAATAAAATATATGGATCAAATGTCAACAGTCAGTTTGGATTATTGTATAAGAACTAACAAATCTTTTGATAGCTACAAATGGATGCCATAAGTTCATGATAATCCACAGCAACCAAATACTCGCTGTGATGCATTCATAAGTTATAATCCTTGTATGATTTTTCATTCTTTCCTCCACAGCTATAAAACATGCAAATTTTGTAATGCAATGAGATATATTCACATCCTCACGTTTCGTGTGGTGTAGCAGTATCCTTGGCGTTGTAAAATATGTAGTTTGTAAGGAAAGAAGCATTTCTTATATGCTCAACATCTTTCGTACTATCATGTTGGAGGAAAACCCCTAAATAATGAAAATAAATATGTTCTCAAGGGCTTAACATGTTATTCTCTTCAGTTACTCAAGAATAAATGTGAGAACATATTTTGAAATTGTTTTTGTTCTATAAGCACTTATACATTCATGGATTCTTTCATTTTCCAAGGCTTGTGGAACTTCTTATAATGATATGAGCAACCGCGGATAACATGTCTAACAAAAATGATTTGCATAAGAGCAATAACAATGAACCAACTATTCTCTTCTTTGCAATTAAAACCGCAAATGCTGGATTTGTTTTATATAGAAACAAACTTCTATTGTATCTTCTGTACTTATTGTTTCATAAAACATCGACTTGTAGTGAATTTTTCTTATATTATTTTATCCAACAAATCCTGTTGCTAAACAACAAACTCAAAAACAATTAACCTAAGCTTTGTGAAGTCATTTTATATTAACTTTTTTATAAAAAAGGATTTTAATTACAGACAAAATGGACTTTGTGCAATTAACACTCAATCTGTTACCTCAGCTTGTAATGAAATATGCAACTAGGGTGTATTATTTGAATTCTACTGTTCTTAGTTAAGGTGTTAATGAAAAGGTAAGGATTAGATGATTCTGGTTTTTCATTTAAGAGATAATGAAAGTTTTCTAGTACTTAAGCATCTTTTTATTGTATGATGAATTGGTATACAGAGCTATATAGAATTGTGCAAGTTATTTCTGTTTTCGGGATATAATCCCTTTTCCATTTGTAGAAACTTTCACGTCTCTTTGGAATAGCTTTATGTTAATAAATTTTCAAATAACAGCTTAAGCATAACCTGCTAACGTTTTCAATAGAATTTTATTCTTAATTCATTAATTATAAATTAATCCAATGAATAACTGTGTTGGATTGTTGAGGGCTTAGCAAGCAAGTATTCGTTTTTCTTTCTTTTGGTGAAATATTTCTCTTCAAAACTTTAAAATTATATTAAAGATTTTTTCAAGCACTTTTGCTCAACCATTTGAAAGCACATAAAGATTGTATGCAGCGTGATGACAAAAACTTTCCATCGCAATTCCATTCATGTGGTGTCTGTTATAAGAAGAAGGGTTTGACTTGAAAGTCTGTCAAGAGACCTTTTTGCCAAATGATGAATCTAAAGATATCTCGAGTGTAATGTTACTAAGATTTCGTCGAAAAAAAATGAAAAAAGGAATCCATATCACATCAAATAATCCTCATAGTTCATGAAGGCATAAATCTTTCGTTTGTGATTTGAACTTATGTTGAAAGAACAGTTCTTGAATTTCAAAAGTTTTATTTCATGAAAATAATGTCCTGAACATCTGTCGATATAAGAAAGTTTTTGCAGAACAAGAAAATTCTCTTTCTCCTTTAGAAAGTAAATACGTTTGATTATACTTTGATTACCCAGCGAAAACAGATACCAAAATCTCATAAAAAGACAAATCAAATATATATATTCTCATGAATTGTCCTTGATGAAATTCCAACAAGAGTCCTTCATTAAAATGATGTACGGACACCATCAAAAGAAGTACTTATTGAATATCCTTCGTTCAGGACAGCAATGTTTGAGAAAGTTTTTCAATTTTCAACATTTGGTCAATTTTCTATGAATGTGGATGTGCAAAACCCACACCAGATTTTTTCAAAAGTGCAATAAATGAAATGCTTTCACTTATATCTGACCCACTTGGCTAGAAAAAGGACTTAAAGAGGATATGCTAGTAAAGTGCACATTTGGAACTGGCAAACTTAAAGACTCTTGTATTTGGTTTCTATTGATTTTCTAGATTTGAATGCTTTGGAGATAGAATCGTTAAGATAAAACTAACCGAAATGACATGATATTTGACAATAGGGTTTTTTTTTTTAAATCGTTACAGTAATGGGGAAAAGTAAGTATAGTCGTATACATGATGCCATATAAGCCCGAAAGAATGTCCTGCAATACAAGTTTTCCACATACAATTTCTAAGGACAACAACATTTTACTGTGATTTCAAATTGTAATGACTGCTCCAAGAATTTCGTAAACACTCAAGAGTCGAATGAACCAAAGATCTAATTCAAGAAAGCACGTATTAGATTTCCTATAACCTCCTATACTTCACGTCCTATCTTCTTAATGGAACGAATTACATAAAGCCTATCGGATAGTAGGATCTGATGAAAGCCAACAACCAAGGAATCAAAAAGTAGACAAGGACTTGAGTTCGGTATTGTTTTCTAGGCAACAATTGAAAAGTAATGAGAGAACTCTGGGAATTTTCCCATTATTTGTGTTTTAGCTGTGAACGATTTCCATTTTTTCCTTTGCTTAATTTAAATTCCAATTTATCCATTTCAACTTCCTGTTGCTTGAAACTTCCATCAGGACTTGCATAAGCATTGACGTGCTATTGTATTTTTTATTAACTTTCTTATTGATTCAAGAGGGACTCTTTGAAATTCAAGACGATATTTAATTATTTGTGTTAAGTGCTAAACGAAAATTTGTATCACGTCACTTTGGAATAATATATGACTCCTTCGAAAATCTACAGTGGCATGTGTTACAACTATATGGAAAGGAGATTCAAGACCCAACAGAATCCGGTGCCAGTCGAGAAGACCAACCTGAGGGCCCAGAGTGGTATCAAAAAATATCTGAAATTTTGTTATAAAAGATTACTACCTTCTAATGATATGTAATTCGTGAACATGAAGATGCTTCAAAAAAGAAATTCTTAAAGCCACATTCATGTTACGTCCATTTGAGGGAAATTCAAAATAACTTAAAAAAATATATGAAAATAAGGACGAACAAGAACATTTTCTCATTCAGGATGAATGAGTTATTGATATTATGTAATAAAGGCGATCATGTTATTGGAATAAGAAATGTTTCCTCCAAAGTCGTATCGACTAGACTTCCTGATATCATCAAAAATCCGATATCATCTTAAGGGACTGGTAATAAAATAAAGAACAAATCGCAATATTTATGGGAAAGAAACATTGCGAAATTGTGTTTCAATGTTATCCAATATAAAATTAAACCATTAGTTCAGCCGTAAAGTTATTGTTCCTTATGTGTCCAATGCAAACTCCTATATATGTCATATGAGAATAACAAATTTATTGTGCATTGAGCAAGAAATGTATTTTTGGTCAATTGAACCTTTTATACGACCCTTTTGAACTTTTATTATGGTTTGTAAAAATGAGTAACAACTAAGCGATTTCAAGCGAACGTCTTTCGATCGATTTGTGATCCTTCAAAAACAGCGAAGTTTGTTTTCTTGTAGATTTACATGTATTTTGCTACTTATTAGAAGTTGATCTATTATTCAATTTTTAAAATAAAAATTGATTTGAGAAGCTTTACAGAAAAAATTATTTGTTTTCTTTGAATCTAGATATTCGGAAAAAGTTACCCAATCATAGCAAAGTAAACCCTAATCTTTTTCAAGAAGGGTTGAATCAATTTGTATTGTTTCTGTATTTGATTTTTAGAATTTATTTAAATATTTGATAATTTACCCAATTGATACATTCAAAATAAACCAATAACTAATCACGACAGTCCACTGAACTAGAAAAAGGACGATTATATCCTGTTTTTAATTTCTAATTTTTAATTGAAGTCGACTCGAATGATCACCAAATCGACTTGAACAATTTTTCCTTAATTACAATTCGGAAAACCATTTCACGGAATTGTGAGTTTTTAATTCCAAACGTACAATTTTATTTCAATGGAGAACAAATTATATTTTTAACATTTAATTGATAACTGACAGGAGAAATGTCAAGTTGAATGAGGATATTTGTTGCGCCGATTTTAGGACAGTTCATGGAGGTTCTGAATCTGGAATTTATCCGCACGTTTCTTAAAGGTTTTTAAATATTCTCAGATCGGTAGATTGGGCAATAAATTTTTAATTGAATTAAATTTTCTGTAATTCATAATATATGATTGTGTGGAAATCGAAAACGAGATTGCGTGATAAATCTTATAAAGATTTAAGCGACATGATTTCCGAAAATCACGTTCACATCATTTCCGGGCAATATCATCATTTTCTCTTGCGGACACATTAAATATTTTCATGAAACACTTTTTTGTACAAGCATTTTCACTGTTAACCTTGGTCACACAACCCTCACGGAAACGATACCACTTAACCTTTAACCTAACTCTGTTCTATTCCAGCAGCATTTAATTTGTAGAATAGGTCAGGCACCATGTTCACATCGTTATAAGAAGAAGAACGTTATACGGTAAGTGGCACTTTGTTGGTATATATAATCAGTATAATATGAACATATCAGGATAATCATGTTAGGAGTTTTTTGAGGATTTGAAGAACAAAAACGTTTCTAACTTTGAGACATGTTATCAAAAAAAGGTTTCATTACACCTGCGTCCAAGCGAGGAGTTTGCAGACTCTGCTGAAGAAATAAGAATATCCCAAACGTGTTGGAAAATTTTAACAACATCTGTAAAAGTAACTTCCTCTGCATTCCGAGATTCAAAAGTCACAAACAGCAAAAGTATATGAAAAAAATTGCATATAATTTCCAAAACATTATCTTAATCGCTTTATAGTGTCTTAAACATGGACACTGAATGATGAGAACCCTTGTTGAAACTTTCCATTCTACTGAATTTAAGAAGGTTTTAAAACTATGAAGGATTTCCAGAACAGTCCCATTCTCTGGGAGGACTTTCTGCATTCCCTCTTACACAAAGTGTTCCTTTTATGATGAGAATTTCTGCAAGTATAACGACAGTACAATATCCCTTAGTCCTTGGTAAAACTTCTTACCTTTGTTTGATGTTATTGTCTGTCGTAAGAGTTCTTGCTGGTGTTTTACGTTAAAAAATCATTTTTCCTTTAAGATTCCTTATAACTGGGCTTCTATATGTTTTATTGTACATCAGCGCCATATCACGATAAAGCTTCATGGTGCTATAGTACAGAATGATTGCACAGGTTAGAGTCATGAGGATTTGTCAAAGGACGATATAAAAATTGTTTTGCTTATATTAGATTCTCTTGGTTCCCTGTAAGTTCCGTACCATCATTTGCTGAAGTAATTTTCTCAAAATATAAATTAAGTATATTTCATAGCAAAAGAATATCAGTCAATTATAAAGCTTCAAATGGCAACAATCATAGCACAATTCATCAATACCAATTTATTTTCGGATTATTGCCTTTAGTACCTTTCTGCTAAATCGTTTTTGGATTGCTTCATTCTAGTCAATTGAAAAAGTGATTTTTAAAAAATTCAAAAACTCCAATTTGCACTTATCCTAGTTCACGGATATTTGAGTAGTTATACACGCTCGATTGCTAATTGTTGCTTTTAAATTATGCATGCAAAGTTATGAATTATTGATGTGACTCCCAAACGGTTTTCTGAATTTTCCATCAGTTTGATCTAAAAAGTGACTAATGGCCGTATGCCATAAGGACAATTATGATCCTTGCACTATAGAAGAAAGAAGCATTTTGGTTGCTATACATTCAAAACACTTTAATGTTATTCTGAGAACACTTTAGTAGGATTTAGGGAGTTATGTTTTTTAGTTATCCATATATATATAAAAGTATCAATTTCTCACCAAAAGGATTGGAGTATATGTCCTTAATGAAAAAGGAAACAGTTGGTTGTTCATTTCAAAATGAGGACTACATTAAGTAACAAGGAATCCATTAAGTTCTCAAACCAAACTCGACCAAACCGGAAATCTTAAGAGCTCCTGTTAAATTATTCTATTAAGATTGCATTTCGTTGTATACGGAAATTTCATACAATTCTTTTTCGTTATTCAGCATAAAGTATCTGGTACCTATCAAATATACTATTCCATATACACAAACATTAATGGGTAAAGGTATTCGTGTTGTAAAATGGTACTTATATTACGAATAATTGGCAACAGCACCAATAGATGGAATTCTGAAACCAGGAAAACCTTTAAAGGGAAATCCTTGAATTCAGCCACGTCAAGGGATTCTGAATATCCATTTAGTCTTAACCACATTTTGTAGTTTCCTTTTATCCAAGGACACACTTCGTTTCGTCTAACCCAACCTAAGAGGATATCATAATGGTTTAGTGTTATACGTGAACAAACTATCATCAACACTAGTTATACCAGAAATTTTAGCTTCATATCTACATGTTAAGAAGACCTCACGTTTCTCTAATTCTATGATATCCCATTTTAAGTTGTTGTTGTTTTAGTAGATCGTTATATTGTTAACATGTTTGGCGTTCTATTCATGATCATTAAGATAATTAAAATTCTATTTTTGTAAATGCAATAAAGTTAAATACTTATTTGGGTTATCTATGCTTAGCTTTGTAGTTTATAACATCTCATGCATAATAAACGTATAAAAGATTGTTTTCCAACACTTTGTGGTGCTACACATGCTAGAAAGGAGTAAATTTTGTTTAATATCAGCAATTTATTATATACTCTTGGTAACTGATTTTTCCAACGTTGATATAAAACTTTGATGATTTTATCAGGATTACTTTCAGGAATCATCTACAAAAGATATCTCACGGATATTCAAGGATGAACAATGTCAACAGCAGTAGCAGGAATAAGACTGAGAATCTTGAATTGATCTTTTGAGATTTTACACCTCAGCTCGAAAATTATCATATTTAATTTAGTCCTTATTATCTTGATAGAACCCTTGAGTGTCCTTTAGGCTTCTACTGAGGTTCTCTTTAAATTGACTGGCGTAAATTTTTGTCCAGTTATCACGTTATCTAAACGGCGAATTCACGAAAGTCATGAATTTAAATTATTCAATTTGGCTAAAGTCTTCGTACCATTAGTCTTTCTACCGTCTAAATTACCCGGTTGTCCTTTTAATTACTCCGTTTTGCAATTTTCCAAAACAATATTTTTAATTGGGCCATAGACATAGACGTGAAGAGATGCAGTTCAATTGTCATTTATAAAACGTTTCTCAGCTGGAAAATTGCCAAGTCGACTGAAAAATTATAGAAACAATGAAAAGAAGTGAATGTAATAGAGAATTTTTTCACTTTTACAAAGCTACAATTTTACATTGTCCCTTAAAGATTTAGATGAATATGGAAAATTGAATTTTTGAAAATTAAATATCCTTTTTCCCAAATTAAATATGCTCGATTTTGATTTAACCAGAAATGAATTGTCAGAACCACTTATCTAATCACTTTCTGTATGATTTCATGGATAATGGAAGGAAATTTATGATAAGAAAGAATTGCAAGGACATTACAGAGAACTGACTGTTAACAGATGAAATATATTGTTACATAAGGCGAAACTTTTGAAATTCTCAATACGCATATACCCGTAAACACAATTCACCCTCAAGGAATTGAATCCTGTTTGTGGTATCCTTAAACGTCTTGTTATGCCAAAAACAGAATTCGTAACGAATCCACATAATATTGATTCGTTGACAATCACAATTTTTGGAACAAAATCACTTTTATCAGCATTGCTTAGTATTTGTCCTGGTAAACGACAACGATATATTTAATGGCGTTCACCTAATGCCGCAATTTTTATTATCAAAGAGAAATTGAATACAATTCATCTTTGGTTGGATCCTTTCGATTAGATCTTTGTGAGTGTGTTAATAGACGCAGTAACGATTTCTATTCTTCTCGTTCTAAAAGGACTCATGTTTACTGGGCTGTGACAATTTTCATGTTACGGACAAGACTATCACAACACACAAATTCTTAATCATATTGATTGCCTTTATTTATCACAAAAACAAAATAAGATAGATATAGGATAAGTTATTGTGACTTGTCAATACATTAACTTGTTACAAAACACAAACAAATCTGATGCATGACTATCAATTGGAAAATATTGACATTCTTATAGCAAACAAGGATTTTGTTTAACTACGAACAGTAATAAGCCAAAATATACTCCTTGATTTATTTTACATTTTCAACTATTGTTGTATTTTCGCAAGGATTATATACGTCTTGAAGATCAAAGTAAATAAATAACAGCTAATAAAATTATCCTTGCGGAACGTGCCTCTGTAACTATCGGATACTCAAATTTATTGTAAAAACTTAAACTCATAAAAACACAAACAATGTATGAAAATTGCCATAAATAAAAGTGCAAACTTTCATTTATTCGGCACAATTTCATTTTTGGTTTTGGTAATGTTTTTCAAAAGGAAAACTTAACATTTTTTTCATCTTATAAAACAAGTCAAAATGTCAAGTTGCTCCAGTGAAAGCTTTAAAATAAAATAGAAAAACTTGAACGAACGGACAAAATAAGGAGTAGCAATTCAAATGTTGTTCCAATTTACGGAAATTTTTTGGCATCAAAGTTACAAGAATTTCCATTTTAAGAAATGTCATATGATCCTTTGAAAATTTGCCAGCAAAATGGAAGCAACTGATATTATAAGGATTTTGTAAATGTGTTTGTTTTGCAATACTAAATTTTTTTCGTTAACAAAATTAAAGAAAACTATACGTATGTATTGTGAAAAAGGAAACTTTTTCAGTATCCTTTTCTGTTCTTCTGCATAAAATTGCACCTTAATAGGATTATGACGTTCGAAATGTTTCAAATCCGTAGAAAATTGGGACACAGTTCAAAAGTTTCGAAATGTCACGATGTAAACCTTTTTGAAATATTTGAATCGTTCAAGTGCTATAATCCTTGTTTTAAAAGACTCTTGTATTCCGAAATCCTTTCGAGAATTATGAAAATGATGTCAGGCATTTGTCATTTGTCCAAATAGTATCATAACGAAATAAGGAAAATGTGAACCTTTCATATGATTTGTTTTCAATGAGTTTCTTTAAGATTCAGGACACGATTTCGTGATGGAGTTTGTTGCAACAAGGTAGTTATATGGTCAGAGTTCAATGTTGTCTTCAAATTCAACATAGATATTTGTTATCCTTTTTGTAGCTTCAATGTAAACATCTATATCTACAGAAAATAAAATTCGCAGCTTCCTACGTAGATTGCAATCATTAGAAATGGCTTCCTATCAATTTGTGTGCAATTTTCTGAGAAAATGCAAACTAAAATCGAATCATGGAAGAAACTTTCCCTACAAAACTTTTCGAAAAAGATGCAAGGAAATAAATTTTCTATGAAAAACTTCATCATCCGCTGTCGTTTAGTTATCATTGATTTTTGTTTTTTTTTTTATTATTGTATAAAACTTCCGTTTTCCTTAAAAATTTTCTTCAATAAATTTCACATTCATGTTAAAGCTTAATTTTTCTATCCATTTTCCATATTTCAAACATAAATGAAAAATCGCGGCGTAAGCGGTATATAAGTCGTCAAGACCTCATCATATTATCCAGGTAAATTCTATTTTCTTCGAACATCCAGAAAAGTTTTCCTTTTTGATTCCATTTAATGGAAAATATTTATCGATTTGCAGGATTTTTCTGTAGACATCGTGGAAAGGATCAACTCGAAAGGAAAGTTGATGGATCAGAGAAACTCAACAAACCATCCTGATTAACTGATTCAAACCCCACACGACTATTGTATAGTTTCGCAATTGAATTTTTGCTGATCAAGGATGAAAAAAGGATGCACTAAAGTCCAATTCCTTGGTGATTGCAATCTAATACACATAATTTCGATGGTGGGTAAATTCCGGTTTGCTTTTGATTGAAAGTTATGGTGATGGCATGTTCAACTGAAATACGACACTCTGGTGCTTTCCAGGATAACCGAATTTTTCACTTCACAAATACACTTACATTCACAATCAGGACTAACGAGAATTGCACAGGATGAAAAATGTTTTTTTGACAATTTTAATGAAACTTTATTTTGGTTCATTTTCAGTGTCATGAAAACTTCGAAAATCTTTCAGGATACAAAATGGTGTAACTTTGAACATCATTTAATTTCGCAGAGTTCTTATGAAATAAATTTTGTACAAATTGATTGCATGGTTTATGTTTATTTGTAACGAGAGTTTCTAAACATTGAATATACGGAATATACGAGCTTTATCCTTCCTGAAAAAATACATTTTTTCTTATTTTCTCAACTTTCTTCAGAAATGGAGTTTTGTATTAAACGCGTTCTTGTGTAAAAATTGTTTTCCTTTTCACAACGTGCTTGGATCTTCTGAGAGCAATTTGTTTTGTGTTATTAAAACCATGTCAGAGTATTATCGACGCTCACTTTCCAGATGTGACACACATTACCTGCTCGTTCCATCATAATTTTTTATTGAAGAAAACCATCAGGATTTTGTCAACTTTATCACGTCACACCTACGTATGATATACTATGACGGAAGGTTTTCTAACATTTAGCTAATTGAATAAACGTGAGAAAAGACAATTCACACGTAATATTAACATCGAAAATCAATCTTTGTTAACAAATATATATTTTCCTTGTGAATTCTACCTTATTTCCGCAAAACTTTTGTATCCCTATTTACCAATTTTCTGCCAACAGACTTAGTTCGTTAGCACTTGATTATGCTTACGAATTGCTGAAATTCATTTCAAGAATAAGTCTTCGTTTGAGACTTTCCGAAGGACACAATATAATAAAGTGAGTCAATTTTTTTCAGTTAATCAAGTTCCTAGTCGTACGGATTTTCACCCAGTAAGGTGACTTAAGAAATTTCTTAGTCAATTCTCGAAATCCAGGAAACTTTCTAGTAAACAAGTCTCATACCTTGAATTTATTTCAGAAAAAATCACAAGCCGTTTGCAAAGGTAATGCGAAATATTATATATCAGAGAAAATTACTTCTACGACATCTCATTACAAACCAACGTTCGTTTATATATTTCAAGGTTTTACTATTCAGTAGTAAAACGAGATAATCCGCAAGGAGATAACCTCAATGACAGGAAAAAATAACTTTAAGATGAAAGTGACTAATGAAAAGAAAGATTATTCGATCAGCTATCTCACGTGGCTATAATGCATCGAATCAAAATGGAGATGTTATTTATTACATATCATAAGTAGTTATCCAACCAACAATGATTTGTACTTTATTGAAAGCATGATATTCTTGACAGCTGCGTCAATAAAAGATGCAATTTCATGTACCCTACTTGTTTATTTAATACATGTGGTTTGTATTGAACTTCAATACGAACTGTTACGCAAAGAAACATACACAGGACACAGAGGAATTTCTTTGAAATTACAAAATGTTGAAATGGTTGACAGTTTTGTCCTGGAGGACCTGACAAGAATTGATTCAGTCTGTCGTGAACAGAATATTCAATGAATAAATCGGATTTGGGAATGGTTAGTTGTGACAGGAACACAAACAGGAGTTCATAAGACATTAACAAATTATTTTAATATGTCTCCTGATTTTTACAGTAGTAAATTCAAAATGTTATTTGACTCAATTATAATTCCAAAGGATATCTCTACTACCTGTGTACAACAAGATTTTGATTAAATGAACACAATGACATTTGATTGTGGAAAGATGCAAAACTTAAAAAAATGTAAACAGGAAATGCAAAAGTCAGAAGAGGTCCTTGAATTCCGAATGTCTGAAATCGAAGACTACTCGAAGTTATACGAATTCCTTGATTTTATCAGTCACGTAAGTTTAACGATTGACCGTAAAGCGTTCCTTTCTATTATCCTTTTTTGGTTTTCGAGGGTAATGTTTGTGATTTCGTTGCCCTTTTCTCGAATGTTTTTTGTCCGAAATCAACCAAAATGTAGTTTATTGAATTAAGGATACATTGAGAAAGTCTTTGTCCTCAATAAGATTTCGAACATATGGAGGAGGATGTGGGACGCCGATCATAGGTATTGCTGATGCCTTTTTTTATTACACTTCGTTTTGTTTTTTTTTGTTGTTGAAATCTTTGGCAGAATGTTAAAGAGGACCTACTATGGCTCTCTATTCTATGAAGAGTTAAAGGATTTGAGTATAAGCTCCTTAATTTTGTTCTCATATAATAGCCACAACAACCTTAGGCTACTTGAAAAAATAATTTTTTAACAAAACAAAAGTTAATTGGGAACAACCCTGACACTTTCCTTGAAGAGAATTTTTTCAATTATTGGTTGTTCTTTTAATTGTTAACCAACAGACATAAAAAAATTTTTATTTGAAACATTACATAAGGGACACCGTTATATGTACAGAGCCCTAGACCCTATCATAACCCAAATAATCGGGGTCATCTAGACTCATTACATTTTTTTACCAAATGTTTTAAGGGATTTAAAGTACTTACAAGTTAAAATTTTAATTCAAATGTTACTTAATTGAGTCAAACTCTTGTTTATAAAAAGGATATTCCTAAGCACAAAACCTTTTCATTTCTATTTCATTTCGACCATTTTAACCACATGCTGTAGCCTTATCAACTATTCCTGATTTTAATAGCTTTCGGGAGCTCTTAAGAATAGTCCCAAATGTAACAGATGTAATCAAAAATTTTTATAGTCAGTGTATTTACCATAATTGCGATGAGCTTTAAATTATATTTGGGATTTCTTTATTAACAGAATTTTGTGGTTTTCATGGAATTACAAATTGTACGCTGTAACCCATTTAATTTACTACAGGAAATAAAAATGGAAAAGTTAAAAAAATAAGGTTCGAATCTGTTTCATGTAATAAATAACAAGGAACCTTATTTAAATTTAATTTAATTAACGCAATGTTTTTGTAAATTTAGTTCATCTAGTGTAATAAATCGTTGTTGGATCTGGTTTTCCTCAGAAATGGATACCGTCTAGGTGGACTTTGAACTTTGAGAATAATGTCACAAATTATGGCGAACAATGCGTCGCTTTATCTCATACCATCGAGAATAACGTTCACAAAAGGGATTCCATTTGTTTTGCAGCGATTTATTTATCCTGATTTCAGATTGAATTCGAATTAGGAGTTAGTTGATAGTTTCTCTCCCTGGTTAGGAGATGTTAAGATCTTAATGTATCTTTGATACAAATAATCGTGACAATATTTTAGAAAAATAACCCCGCGAGAACGTGTGAATAACAATATATCTTTCCGTGAGATATCTACATATAAAGGTACATCTTCAAATCTTACCCAGATTCGAAAGTAATATGAATCCGAACTCGAAACCAGTTACTTGTGTCACGGGTTTATGGGTAACATACCCACCTCTCAAGTTCACGTTCCGGATGGATTTAATGCAGATCCCGGATTCATGTTTATCTCGAAGCGTTTAAATTTAGATTTTTTTCCAAATTACGGCAATAACGCCACAATTTATTGCGCGCATGCTGTGCAAGTCACAGCGGGCTATGTATGTATGTGTATATCCTTTTATTAAGGTTTACGTATAAATCATAAAAGTACTTCTTTTTGTGTGAACCTTCAAGTTCAGGAAGTACCCTTACGTATGCAAGGGTGAACACTTGCTACAGTAAATTTGCAAGAATTTTATTATTTCAATGCATCCGACTGTGAAGTTTTCAAAACAGCTTCAAGATGCAGTTTATGACATTTTTATATGAAATGCACATGCAACGTGCCCGGGTACTTGTTATCTAAACGGATCTGTTACAAACTTTCAAGAATTTTCAAGTTGCAATACAAGAAGAAGTTTGCACTACTATAAACATGACATTAAGGTCAATGCCATCAAGGATACTTTATTAAAATTAGGTCTATCAGGATCATGCTTCTAACTTTGGAACAAGAAGTAAATTTCTGAATCCAATCGATTCAGAGCCGATAATTGAAGTTAACTTATTCATATCATCATATATCGATTGCAAAGAAGAATTTATGATACTTGACACTGTAATCAATCATAATAACTCCCTACTAAACCTTTGAAGACTTTGACTTTTATAAGTACAAGCATCGAATGACAGCAAATTTACTTTCTAACTTTGGCTTTAATCCTTGAACGTTCAAGGAAGTTTTTGTATAAGAAGCTATCTCAAACATTGATTAAAGACGATGTGCATATTCTTTCGTATGAAATTCAAATAAAAACTACCTGAAAGAGAAATGTTCACTGTGACGGAAAGTTTCATCATCCATGGGTTGTCCTGGCCAATGCAAGTTTCCGGTGCAAGTAACATTTTGGTAAAGTTTTAAGACGCCAGATAACTTGCAGGAAGTCAGTGTTCCGTAAAGCATGAAAAATTTCGGTTTTCCAAATATGAAGGTTAAATTATTCACCTGGTATAACTCAAATACCCGAAACATATCATGTGTACATGAAATTTTGTGCTTAAATTCATAATTGCCACTTCAAATTGATTACACTAAACTTTATTCTCGGATAATTATTTGCGGGCACAGCTCCTTCATGTGTCTGTATGTTTCATAACAAACAGAATGTACCTGTTTCCGGTGAAATATTCTTCCCCAGAGCCCGTTTTCAAGTCATAAACACAAAACTTCGCTACTTGGTTCAATTAAGCTGTTTCGAGGGTTGCAAATGTTTCACTGTAATTGTGTAATTATAAAGCCGAGTTTATCGACTACCCTTAATGTACACACATGGTATATTATTGCTCTTTATGTTGGTACAAGTTTTTGACTTAATTTTTAAATTTTCAATTTGCACATTTATAACACAAGTATCTTTTTGGTACGATTGGCTTCAGGGTAAGGTTTCGTTTCAAGTATTATTTTTATTGCCAGCAAATTAGGGTTTTTTGAAATGTTATACTCATGCTGAAAACAATACTACTGATTCTGGGATCGTTTGTGTAATTGAAATACCCTTGAAAGAAGTGTATTTGAGTTCTGTTTTAAGTTTCAAAGGAATATTGAAGATAAAAGCGTAGATGTTGAGGTGACCCATGCAGATTCTCCTAAAGCAATCAAGTGATTATCCTCATGATAACAGATAAACATGATTGAGGTTTCAATTAAGAACGTATCACTCGAAACATTAACACTTTTGCTGATACTTTGTAAAACTCCTCAAATATCACATTTCCACGAGATTTTGACGTGATTTTTCTTCGAAAATACTAACGAAAGTTATTTCACACGAAACGTACTTAGGTACGTGCCTGAAATACACCAATTGGGAAATCGATTTCCCTCTTTAATTGGGAGATTTACGTATTTCGTTCAAGCTACCGCATGGTCATCATTATATTCAAGCTTTTGATTTGATAGCTCTATGAGAAAACAAGTTTCGATTAAAGTTTAAAACTAAACGGTTTTCACGAAAATTTAGGACACGGAATCGCCCTTCATTTACTGTCTATTTTCATCCCTTCCAGGTGAAGTTTTCCGGGATGGCATCCAAGCAACGCACACATAGTAATATTGTACTGGCATGAAAAATAACACATTCCTTGGATTCTTTAAACTTTAAAGAGATGCAAGTATCGAGATAACAAAAACGGATTTCCATTGCGCCAGGATGGAAGTGGTGCTCATAAATACTTGAAAAAGTCATTCCTGTCCCCCAAGGTATGAAGGCCCCAGTGCCCCGGTGCTAAAAATTTCATTCGTTCCACATGATACAAGTAAAACTTCAAATTTATGTACATTTACAATGTATCTCGAGCTTGGAGGCCTTCATGTCTACTCAGCTACCCGGCATAAGATCCAAATTCCCCGGAACAATTTGGAGATGCTGACGGAAGTTTGTAATAAATGGAATTAGGCAACGCTCCCAAGGAGGTCGTGAGTACCGCGTGCTGTTCAAGGTGTATTCCAGGTACAGGAAGGTATTTTAGGCAATTACAATTTGCTGAAAGACCGAAGAGATTGATGGCTCGTTCCATAGCCGAGATAATGTGCCAAAAAGTTTCAAAATGCAAATTTACCTTATGGACTCTAACTTCAGTGGGAGTCAAATCCCGAAGTTAATGTTATAAGAAATGCAAATTTCTTGGCGACTGTACTCGAATTGAGAACCTACACGAAATGACAAAGTTTGTTTTTACTGTTTCGGACAACAGGGACAGTATAAACTGAAAAGCACGTGCTATTTTGGAGATATAAAATTTTCAGTGTTTATGGAAATTTGGTTTATTTTAATTCACATTAACTAGCAGTTTATCGATGTGAAGAAGTTACTTATTCAATGTCGCAATAATTTAAACACGAATTTAAAATGTTAAGAGTACTTTCAAAATGACTTCAAGTTTATTTACCTTAAATTAAAATCTTGATTCGTGTGAAATTTTCAACATGTGAAAGGGAAGTCGTTAAAAATTATGTAATATAAAATGAACAAAGAATTAAACAATAGACAGGTTTCATAATATCCTTCATTGTTTATCACAACAAGCATATAAAATTAATTTCCATCAAGCAATGTATGAAGCTTATAAAGCAGCGTTCTTTGTAAGGGCTCAAACGTTAAGACCAAACATATGCGTGTGTATAACGTTAGTCAGGATATTGGCGTTGAAATGAATCATTAACGTAAAGTTGATGAGATGCTGTTCTCTTTTATAATTTCATTAACATGTTAATGAGATGATACAATCAGGTAGTTTATGGTGGATATTGTTGGTCAATACAAGTTAACATCTCGTCAGCTTATTATGTGGTGTGAAAGGAACGGTTCATCGAGGACATAAAATAACGCTTTTTGCCATACTCAAAGGAGAATTAATTTGGTTTTTTGAACAGAAGTAATTCATTTATGAATGGAACCCCCAAGTAATATAAATCATTGAAAGGGTCATCTATGAAGGTTTGCTATCCTCAAAATTATATGAAATACTGGTTGAACATGATACCCCACTCTGGTAATGATAACGCTAACGACTTACGTGTACCTATATCAGCTCACTTTTTATAAGGGATTTACAAAACAAAATCTGAATTCAGAAGGTTTTCCATGAGAAGAGGGAATAAAACGTTTTATTTATGCATAATACCATGTTTATCCTAGATAAAGTTTGAAATTACAAGTGGTTTTGTGTTTAAATTCAAAATTTTGAATAATACAAAAAATTGCACACCAGTTAAACTTTCTATAAACCCAAAAAAAAGATTAAACGATTTCCCTTTGAAAGCTTTCTCTTGAATTCAATTTATTTAAATTCAAAATTATTTCATACAATGAAAGTTTTCTATTGAAATAAGATATTGAGAGGTTCTAAGTGCTACAGAAATATTAAAAATTTACGAATGACTTTTGTAAAGTCTACGACTAAGGAAAACAGAAAAAATGAAAATTTTTATATTAATTTTTGAAGTTGAAAATTTTATTAAACTTGGGAATAAACTTTTCTTAAAAAGATTGAAAGTTATTTTTGAGAAGTTTATGAAAAAGTAACTATTTGACTTCTTGATAATGTTTTGCGATAGCACTTCTAGTATTATGGTCAGGTCCTTGTAGATTTCGACTGCTAAAGTTTGGTGCTAGATTTCTTCAATATACCACAGAGAAACAGTTCCTGAGATGAGTTCTTACCTTTGGATTCTTTACTGTAAACCTTGTTTCTATTTTATCCATTTCCTACGAAAGTTCTTGTCTTTGTAGTCCAATGAATTGTCTGATTGATACCACTCTGAGTTTCCCAGAATTTTAACTAGAAATACTAGAAGGCTCTTATGTAAACTCATTGTAGGTGATTGGATTTGAAGAATATTTTCATTTCATTTTACATCTTTAAAGGGTTTGATATTTCAAGCTGACAGAATTCTAGAAGCCTTCAACGAGAAGCCTCCAATGCAGAACATATCAATGGTGAAACTTCGGTTTGAAGTAAGCAAACAGCTCCCAATGGAAAAATTGAAACAATTATGTAAAATTTGTCTTGAGATCTTATCAAAAAAATTTAAATTTTTTGTTTAATGAAGACGACGATGTCGATGTCACATCCTCAGAGAATGTGAATTTAAAAAGGAAAATCTTCCCAGGACTCTGCAATTTATATGGCGAGAAACCTTAAAATTTTTCGCCTTGTGCGTTGGCATTCAATGTAAGCCAAAAAATCGATACGGCCTTTGTCTCAAGGAAACTCCAAGAATGGAATGTCCTTCTAAGGGAATTCAGGACGAAACGAAGAGGATTTAAAACGGAAGTCTGCAAAAATTTTCCGTCAAGGCACAAGAATGCCTGTCATCTTTGCTCTGGCTCCAAGTTACATCTACTTCCCAAACAAGACACAAATAGATAATGAAATGAAAATTTGCCTAGTCATTATCATCTACCAACTTTTAACCACCCTAAGGCTTAAGCATAACTATGCAACTCTGGTTGGTTGGTCCAACCACCACAAAGAAAGCGTGGGAAAGTTGGTGTCATAGCAACGTTTTCTCTATTCCATTCACACATCATTTATATTCCCAGCTTTACCACTAACAATAGATATGTACGAGAAGGAAAGTTTACCCGGAAAATGGGAATCTCAATGTTTTCATGAGTCTTTCATAAAAGTGCATTTTGCTGAAAATCGATTAAATAAAACCATCAACATCCCTCCATCATTGATCATTGTTGGGTTAATTCACTTTCGACTTATATACGGGTATTTTCTAGAATTGGTCCGGAACCAGTCCGGACTGTCCCTCAACCTGGTTTTCATGTTGGAAAAGTTTCATGAATGTGTCAGAAAACTTGAACTGAAATAGAATGTTTTTGATCCAGCTACCGTTCATAACATAAATTTCATGTTTTGTTTGGGGGATGATGAACAGATAGTACTTACATTTCAAGGTACATCAGGAATTTTTATTGTGACTTGGACAGGTCAGGGTAGCCGGAAAAGTAAAAGGATTTCCTACTTTATCTGAGTTGCAACTTCTATGTACAGTATAACTTCAAATGACGTTTGAATTTTGAATTGTACCTTTGTTCGTGTATTTCAGTCAATTTCAAATATATATAATAGCTTCGTAATTTATTTGAGGAAAATTTTATTGAACAGAACTTATGCATTTGAAGGTTGGAATTCATGTTTCAGCTTTTGAAAATTTACTTCCTTGAGAATCATTTAAGGTAACACCACCGACGAGTGAAAGCTGCACGTTTATCTAAACAACTTCTCTTTTCTTAACAACCACGATTTTGTAACAAGCATTTAGTCTGTACTTATTACGCAAAGTCATTTTCTTAAAAATTACTCAAATTACGCTGTTTGAGTATATAATTTTCCAGACGTAAGTATAGCACCACATTTGTATCACTTAAATTTCATGCTGCTTAATGATCGTGAACTGAAATATTAGTACATATTATATTGGATGCATGTAAAAGGGATAGATTTCCTTGAGAAGTAAATTAGTCAATCACACAATCTTGGATTTACGAGTGCAATTTCTAAAATACATTCAATCGTTAAACATAAAATATATGAGGGTTAAACAGTTCGTTATTCAAATGGAATTCAAAATTTGTTATTCATATATGGAGCGTTAAACTACATCTGGTTCCAGGGAACAAATTCGTTAATATCGTCGAGAATTCTCAAATTTATTTAAGTTCATTCTTCGATTTTCGTTCTTCATCATTACAAGAATTACAAGGATACATACATGCTGGAAGGGGTTTCCAATCGTGAGTTCCAAGGACACGCTATGTAATGTTTCGAAAGTTTCTAAATTTCACGAAAATTTTCATGACTCATTTACCTTGAGAACACGATTAAGAAATTCTTATAATTCTTTAGCTGGTGATTTACGTTTTCTAATTTTGTAAAAGACGCCTTGTCAAGGTATTTTAGAATGAGGATATTTGCATGAGTGTTGAAGTGATAAATTTTATGTTGAAGGATACACTTTCACCTTGACTCGAGCGTAATTTCATTGCTGGAAGAGTTAATTTTTGAATCCAAGTTGAAACTTTTTCACCTCTCCACAGTAAATGTTTAATGCGTTAAAACTTCGTTAGTGGCAAATTTGTAGAGTATTTAACTTACATTACTCATTAGAACTTCCAAAGAAAATTAGGTTGAAGTCATTAAAAAGTCTATACTGCGACAAAACAATTTTCGTTGAACGTTTATTATGCAAAGGTCTCTTGTAGGACGACAAGCATCATGAAAAATGAAGAAAATTTTCTTTACTATAAACCTACAAATAAATAATTTGGTGTGTCTCAACTAAATGAAGAATTTTTTTGCTTTTGGAGATATCAGATATACATATTGCACTCAAATTGACCACAAAACCGGAGTAACATAGCGCAGAGAGTGTTCAAATCAGCAACTTCCAAGCAGAGATGTTGTTAAAATTCCAACTAACCTACGCACCCAGAGACACAACGGACCAATATCTCGTTGACCTGCATAAATCTCAACGGTATACGATTTCATATCTCGTTAAATTGATTGCTCATCAAAAATACTATTCAACTTTAACACGTTCGGGTCAATCTCTTCTACAAATCGGATGACAAAGATATGGTTGTTATGAGGTTTTGTATTGGATATTGGGTAATGCCTTAACTGACCCGTCCTTCCATTACTCAATGACGGATTATTAGAATTCTAGGATTCGTTATATTTTTATCCTTCGATATTTATACGATAAAATCTTCAATATACATCACATTCATTCATATATGTATGACGAAGTAAAAGGATTTGTTACTTTCGGAAACACGTAGGCCAGTCACTTCCATCAATCAAAAAGGAATCCCCTTTCGCACTTGGGTAAATCGATTTGTCGTATTTCGAAAGCCATCGGAAACGTGACATTCCACTGAAGCCTCCAATGATAGTTGGAGACCTGAATTTCAATGAAAGTCAAGATGAAATTGTATAAGTGGCAGAATTCTAAGGAATTTTCGTAAATCTGTGGATTTGATTCCAGTAAATGTCTCTAAGGATACAAGTTCGTTTAGGAAAACTACACAAAGAATCATTCAACTTCCATTATTGATTTTATTTCATCTCAACTAATTACTCACTGATAAACATTCAATTACAAATCAATATTTAATTATGAAATATGGTGATAAATTACACAGGATAATTTTTATGTCTGTCAATTCAAGTCATCATTTTGAAATTTCATTTTAAGGATTTTGTTGTTACAGGATTTTGGAACTTCCAAAGCACATAACCATGCAATGAATTTATTCATTATTTATTCAACAACCCTTGCTTTATCCAATTGTAATGGGATTGTACTAAATGAAAGGCAACAACTGTTACAAATTTTGTAATTAATTAAAATTTTCATTTAATCCGTCATTTGTTTTATTAAATCGTTTGAAAGAAATCGAAAAACTGCTTTCAAGTTTTGCATTTTTCAAAACTTTCTTTCACAAGTTTGTTAATCAATTAGAGAGTAAGTTGATAACCTCTAACATGACTTCGTCTTAGATTAAACAAACCACTCAAATATCAAATTGCTTCGAAAGTACATGAATGTTTCATTATCTCACTCATGAATAAATGAAGTGTTATCTAAAACCTATAGGCATATTGTATACACTTTTGTGGATAACAGATTGAAGTTGATATCTGATACTCTCGTGTGGATGTAAATTTTGAATCAAGTTGGATGAAAATGAAAACTTTAACAAGTCAATTGTAGAGAATATTCCAAAATTTCATGTCCCATTTGGGTAATATTTAAATATAAACCCGAACCCATACGTATTGAGATTCGATTTGGATTGGGATTGGTGTTGGTATTGGGATGCCCTGAAACGCTGGGCCCTACTCAAGGGATTTGCATAATTTTAATGGAAAGAATTTCATTGAATTATCGATTGAATTACTGAAATTATTTCAAAGAAGCATAAAATATTCACACTTCCAACTCAAAATTTTCTTTTCATGCTTGAATCGTGGAAGTGCGTCCTTATTTAGAAATTCATACAAGACAAGAGTACACTTTATTTCTGGTATTCGTGTGCTTTCTTTACAAGAACGGGGATATTTAAATTCGGTTAATGTTTGAATTAACGCGACTCCTTATGCTTTCTTTTACAAATTTTTTCTTCTTTGTTATGTAACAAGTGCGAATAAGGCAATTTAGTTCAATTACGAATACAAAGAACTCATCTGAAGCTTATCTCTGTGACGTCTCCTAACCTTAGTATCTTTGATCTTCTATAGTTACAAGAATAAAGACGATGTCATTAAGAAATCATATTCTAATTTCAGAATGTTGGTTGGGGTGTTGGCATGTACGGTAGTAAATAATAATTTAAAACTGCAACATCCCCAATATTCAAGAGATACTTCTTACAAAATTCTGTTTTATGAATTATGGAGATATGTGAAAACTCCTCCTAAAACAACAAGTCTTCACTGTAGGATATTAGAATCCCTTGAATACTGAAGTACAAAGTTTGGGTAAGCCAATTTTGAAAATATATTGCGTTCCAAAAACCCGGTTATGTTACGCGTGAAAAACTATAACCTAAAACCAGTCAGTCGCCATTTCAACCTACCATTCAATGCACTCGTACTCATTGCTGAAAAGATCTATTTTCTTCCTACAAAACGCCGAAAATTTTATTCCGGCGGTGGTGTCGTAAAAAATTGTTTTGTTTAAAGAAATTAAGAATGTCAAATAGAATTAAATTTTTGAAGTAATTTTATTTATATCACCTTCATTGTCTGTTTGAACTAGTTTTAAACGTATGAAACGAATTAAAGATGGAATAAAAACGCATTAATTGTGCTCTGTTCCAATAAAGTCTACGTAAATAAATATTTCTTTGTTTCCTCCAATGGCACTTGCATTCGGAAGAATAAACATCAATATTGAAACAAATGATCCATTTAACAGAAATGCAGCTTATAAATGGGTTCAGTTGCTTAAAATTTATCAAAGAGGTAACACCAAAAGATGTATTTAAAATTCTTACTATTTGCCGTGTTGGCACTGTTTGGTTTGTTGCAAAACGCCGCCGCTGAAGCACCTGGATCATACAAGCACAAGTACTGTATGAGACCAGATGGAAAGTGTGAAGTCAGGAAGGACCCGATTTGTAAAGGATGGTGCTCCAAGCCGGTTGTATCCTAGAACACCGTTGGGTGAAGAGATTTCTTAAATTGTGAATTGTTAAATAAAATTTTAAGAAATTAACCTGTTTTATTATATCGAAAACTATCACGAAAGAGTTAACGAAACTCCATAACTAAAAGTCTTCATGAAATGTTTCTTGGTTCGGAATATGTATTACATATTTACAGTCACTTAATAATTCCACACGGCAACGCGAAAAGGTCTTTTTCCAATTACATGATATCATACAAGGTTACATGGCATGCTGAAAATATAATATTTACATAATTTTCTACTATACACACTTAATTTGTTCTTTGAATTTTGAATGAATGTTAATTGATAACATGTGTAGATTCATACTTTTGTAATGTTATATTATATAATTACTAAATGCCCCACATTTCTAGGCAAACTGATAAATGGTAAATTTAAAGTTACTTAATTATGCGGGTTTATATAGTACGTCAGCCTTGCTCAGTATACAAAATTTGTTGGAGAACGTTAAAAATTAGCATTGGAAAAAGTTGATCCATTTATCTATACTTTAACTATCTTATCACGAAAGTGCCCTTTTACATGTAGAGGAAGTGCTGTGTCGCTTTGAGGACGAGTTCCATGTTGGTACATGTTAACTAATAACTAAACTACACTTTTAGATTAGTCTGATTTATATTTAATCGCATAAAAGGAAATATAATTATTAAATACTTGAACACCTCTCCTGTTGACAAAAAGTTTAATTTTAGTCATGCCACTCAAGTTCCTTTAGAATGACTTAACCTTTCGCTAGGATTTGGAAGGCTTAGATTCTGCAGGATTGATCAGTTTGACACATAATAAAGAAAACATGCAAACCTACGTCAATTTGACAATACATTTTCGAAAGCATGAAACGACATTCCAAAAACGGAATTAACAAAACCGAGGCAATTTTCCATCATGGGGTTAATAAAAATCCGTTTTTCATATAAAAAGCTTTTCATTTCATTAATTTGAATCCACATAACATTGAGAAGCTCCACTTATAAAGCATCTACCTTTTTGTAGTAAAATCTATGTCAAGCAGGCACTTTTCAATTCAATGTTATTCCCCGCAACATTCTAGCCCTTTTGGCTGTCCTTTTCTTAAGTTATACAATATGTTCACCTAGTGGTATTGATTTCGATAGGGTTCAAGCTTTTCTTCGATTCAGGTTGACATAGACTGAAAAGGATAAATAACAAAAGACTTTTTCCCTTTTTGTTGAGCTGTTCCTTATACTTACTGACAGAATTCTTGAAGGATGTTATTTAAGCTGAACAATTAGAGGGAATTAGTTCAATATCAGGCAAAAATGCTAATGTAAGTAGACGTCTAATCAATAATTTAAAGAAAGTACAAACACATAAGCAAGTATAAAGTCAAATAACTTGAACTAGAGAAAATGTGCTTAAGCTATTTTTATCTTAGAACATGTTAAAGATGCTTTTATTTAATTTTCGAAACTTGCTGATGCCAAAAATGAACAACAAGAGGATAACTAAACTTTGTAATACAATTACGGCTTTGTGTTGGATTTACTGAAGTCAGCATAAAGAATTTGTTTCGTTTTTGGAAGCCCTTCCGTGCAACGAAATTCTTAATTATGCAATGTCTGAAACTATTTTATCAAGGAGGAATATTTTCATTTTGTGCCTTTTAATGTACAATAAAATTTTACCTGCTTACAAGCCAGAAAACTTATCCTAGTATATGCATATATCACATGAAATATCCTTCAAGATGTTGCATTTGCATAGTGTTAAATGAATTGATTCCATGATCCAAAATACATTTCCTCGAAATTCCGCCATTTCACGCATACTTACCCTATTTCCAGGGATATTGGTCCTGGAAAAAGAACTTGAAAAAGTTTTATAAATATTTTGTTACAACATCATGTAAGTCATTGCAAAAGTTCAGTGAATTTACTTAAGTTCTTTTTTCCAAAGAAGTTTTTCGTTTTGTCACATACATCTGTTGTCACATGTCGGATGTTTGTTGTGTTTAAGCTTATATAAATTTATTTACCCACTCTGGAAGATTTAATTTCATGAATTGCTTAAAACTCATCACCCAGAGGATGTTAGATTTAACTTCTGGCATTTAACATTTTATTGTCAAACTTTTCACAAAAGTCTTTAACAAGATTCTAACAAAAATTATCAAGGAATTGAAGTTCACCCAAAGGTTGGTACAAATTTTCCAGCTAATTGCGTGTAAGGCACAACAAATTTTTCCTATTTGCTTTGCTTAGACCTTCTCCTTTTCCTTTTTATAAAGATAATTTTTCCATGAATATCCTTATATTTTTGGGCATGGTCCTTTAATCTGTTTGTGGGTACTCTGTTTTTTGGGGTTCCTAGAAGTTGAAATCTGCCTTTCAGCAATCACGATTTTTTGTCATATGAAATGAAAAGTTTTATATTATGCTAGAAACTTCTATGTTTTATGTCATACGATAAACTTTGACATTGGGAGTATGAGAAAAGTGGATGAAATTAAAGATAGAATTTTTCAAATAAACTTTAAGTGAATTTAATGGTACATATTTGTTATATGTTTCGCACAATATCCATCATTCATTTCATACGTTTATCATATTTGGAGATGTAATTTTGCGTTTGAGGTTGTCGGTCATCTGATTTTACCACAAGATTTATGTAGAAACAAAATAATTTTGACGTTCACGTGATGAAAACACGTAGAAATGTCGAAAACCTGATATGTTTCATGATGAATTTGTTCCCTAGACAATTAAACAATAAACCTAGCATATTTAGGTACTAGTATATTTAAAGTGACGATCTGGGACGCAAGAAAAATTTTAGCCGGAAATTGTTTTATTAACAAAATCAATGTTACAAAACTCTGATTGAGATTTATCACTCAATTCTTTATCAATTCTGAATTTGATTTTGATTTTGAGAATTTATTTTAGTTTCAACAAAAAAATATCACAAGAGGCAAAAAAAGCGTGAACTGTTGTCCAAGAAAGTTTTTTAATTGATTTGAAACAAAACAAGACCACAAAACCTTACAATTTCACAGAATAAATGTCGAATTGTCAAACTAAATCTGCTTACGGATGATGTAAAGGTAAACGGGCGAGGAGATTAATTAAATCATCTCACTAAATCTACTTGATTTAGGTCGGTGTAAACGCGGTATTAAATGATTTTAGAAGAATTTTATTCAAAATCTCCTGAAAATATCCAGAAGCGTTTTGTTCAAATTGGAATAATTTATGATTCGATATATTCTCTGAAGAATCTTTTGTAGCTCTCAGCAGCGCCAACTACGTATTATAACTAGTACAGTGTACTGGGAGATAAGTTCTTTCGTTTACATTTGAAAAGATTATCTTTCGTTGCATTATACACAAGCCAACCTACATAATTCAAAAACGTTCCTCACAGTTTAAAAATTGTTCCTTAATAAGCTTTATTACACGGATTTCGTGCGCAGAATCATTAACAAGGACGAGTAGATTCATTCATTCAGAGGTTTATGTCTTATCGCTAGTACCATGTATGTTATGTGTATCTACACACACATGAATACATTCATGACCACGAAAGAGGCCAAAAGCTTACTCAACTTTATTAACATGAAAAAATGATAGTAGCACGTTCGTTGAATAATAAACGACGGACTGTTTGAATGTGCTAGGATGGGAATCGGACGTGATACAAAAAGGATAACACTTTCAGCTTCTTCTGTAACATGCCTTTGCTGGGCCTCAATATCTTCTTCTGTGGATATATTTTAATTTCATTAAAACTACCTCAGGTACTTGCAATGCATATGCAGTGTTCATATGTGGGAATAACAAATTTCCTGAGATACATATCTTTTACATCCCAAAGACAAATTTCAGGAAAATAGTATTCAATCGAAAACTTATACGGGCAAAAACGATGTTATATTGAAAAATGTGTTTTATCCAAAACTGTGAGGTACAAGGAAGGATCACAGAAATTTATCCAGCACTGAAACTGCAAAAGGGAATAAGCAACTTACATATATCCACCGAGTTCTTCTTATTAGAATGGAAAGTCTCTACTTGGTCCAATTTTCCTTCCTGCTTTCATAATTGTTTTAGAGACATGAATACAAATAAAAAACCATATGAAACAAATATCAAATTATCTCTAAGAGGCTCATCATCTTGGATATTCATACATAAGATATTTCAATAGCCCCATTAAAAAGGATCATTGTATCATGTTAAGACACAATAAAATGTCTGTGTTATCCTTATGATGAACATCTTGAAGGGGTACTTATTAATAAAATTGTGATTATTATACATTAAAATGATTGCGGCAGGAAAATTGTCCTTTTCTATATATTTCGTAATCAACAGGAGCAATAACTGCTGATTATAATGAAGTATTCTGTAACGTAATCAAATAAATCAGTCTCACTCTTCATCAAAGAAACCTCTATCACAATATCAAATTCCTTCTCAGCAAGCAAAGCTTTATCTCCTGAGATGGGTGAGAGGTACAAAAATATTTTTGATTAATCATTCGTTTTGCAAATATCCTGAAGTCGACTAAATTATTCAAAACATAAACCAGATGTTTCAGACAAGGCTGTAAGATTTCCTGAATATAAAGATGGATTAATACGAAAACCTGACCAGCATGGTTTTATGAGATTTAAGAATGTCATCGGTAGCGAGGGAGGTATTGGAGTTAGTGAATTATTTCAAAAGCCAATTTGAATTTGTAATTGAAAGAGTGTTGGTTTCTTGAAGTGCACTAATGGCCATATCTGACAAGTCATCATCAATCAATGAATCCAACAAATTGAGACAGTTTCTCTGCTTTTGTTCGCTTATGACAGAGATAAATGATGGATCCATGGGGATGTTTTGTGTTAGAGATGCCCAAATATACTTGCTACAAACCTGATTTGTGTTGGGTTTGTTAGTTTATGTTTGGCGGAAAATAAATCTATGGCAAAGAGAGGATTTCTATGAAAGATGCTAGTGTTTGGAACACTTGTCCGAGATACGATGCACAAAAATGATATCGTCATTCATCAGTGCTACGATATCAGACATAGATAAGTGTTCATTTATTTTGTTTGTGATATTCCTTAAAAATTTCAGAAAATATTTCAATGTCTTTCTCCGGAAGGTTATATAATAAAACATTTTGAGTTTTTTTCCAAAGAGGTTTTAATTGACAATATATTTGTAGACCATAAAGTTTTTGAAATAACCCGATATCACAATATCTTTCTTGAATAGTTTTCCATTGAATTGCAAATTTAAGTTGTTTTCAAGGGAAATTATTACAATGACAAATTCCACCAAACACAAAGTAATTAAAACAAACAACTCAACATCATGTATGTAAGTCCTTTGATCTTTAACAATGTGTGAACATTGAGCGAAATATATCACCATAAAATAACGATTATCCTTGAAACTAATGTGCCATTGTGATGATGCATTCAGGACAGATTCCTCTTCGTACTCAACGTTGTCATACAAACTAAGATTGAGTTATGCTCCAAGCTGAAACAAGGACACATCATCCTTTACTTCCTTTCTGTTACTTTACTTTCCATCCAGTTCAGTAAAATTGAATTTCCAACGACATTTATCACTCTTCCCTGTGACACCTCCTACAGATCTTATGCCACCTCGTCCGTAATAACTTCGATTACAAGGGTTTCCAAAGTTACCAGTTGAGGTGAATATGTATTTCTCATCACGTAATTTGACTATGAGCTTTAGAACAAGTCTCTAGAGTGAATGTAACTTCCATGTGACTTTTACTGATTTTGTGTTCGAGATGATTAAAACTGAATCATCTTCAAACCCGAATTGATTCTTCCCTTTTGGCTTATTGTCACATATTCTCTGGATCATTATTACATACGACAATGTCACATTGACAAAGACTGATAGCTATAACCTTTGACAAATTTTCCTCTTCCACTTTTCACACACGAAAAGCATCTTATGAATTTCAGATGGTGTCGAAAAGGTTCACCTTTGTTCCTTGACTGATGGTAGAGAAACCATGAAAATGTCTTTATAATAAACCTTAATTTTTGCCCTCTGGATAACTTTAATATGTGCTACACACTTAAATTATAATCAACTTAAAGTCTTTCTAAAGGCCATGAAATGGAATAGATTATATACATTTTTCATGTGAGTGTCTCTACGAAAAATAGATAAACGAAATTTTCAAAGCTTCAAAGCACAAATTGTTCAGGCTTTGCCATAGATACCCATAAATTCTAGTTGCCTTGTGTAACCCGTTCTCCGTATAAGACACACGAGCAGCACGTGTTTAAAATATCCTAACGCACGTTGACCTCTTTTTGATAAATGACAAAAAAGCAATGACTTTTTGTCTCCTGGAAAATTGATCCTTTGAAGAACGAACGAGGGCTTGGTGTTAGTTACTTCGCCTAGCACATTTCGAAAAGCTCTTATCATTTCTTTTGAGGGATGCCACTTAAATAATTTCAGCCGATGGATAAGGACTTCTAAAATAAAATTTGTAGATAAATTTAGTACGTGCTTTTGTGTGTTTGAAAATTAAAAAAAAAATATATAACAAACTTAAGCTTTACTTGGTAAGCACATTATCGTGAAGCTTGCAGTTCCCATAAAAGACGATGTTCCAATTTCCAAATACGCGGCAAAACGAAATAAGGGAAGAAAGAAGAAACGAAATCCCGTTTGATTTATTTTCGTCCTTTTATTTTCATCTCGATTCAATGATGATTCCTTTGCAACCATGCCGGAGCATAGCTCAGCGAAAGAAGGGCACTGGAGTAATCACGGACAGGGCAGGGCGGAAGATGCCCCTCTTCCATGTAGACAATTTTCGATGTCATTGGAAGGACGAAAATTCGATTCATCCTAGTTCCACAAGTTCATTTTCCACAACTTCATTTTGTAAAAGCTTTTTCTCAACATCCCCAAAGATGAGGGAGTAAAGCTTATTGTTTCCAACATTACCGAGCTCCTACTACAGATTGTACTGCGAAAAACGAAAATCTATGTTAGTGAAATGTCCTGAATCCCTCTCGTATGTAGTCGAGGTATCACATGGTTGTGATGTGACTTTACGTACTGAGGAAAGGGTACGTCTGATGCCTCCAAGATCGACCACCGATGGACCAATTTTCCGATTCAGGTTTCAGTGAAGAAACGGATTTCGTCGCGTTAAGAACGAAATTTTCGAACAAGCCGCGTCATTTGAGGATACTTTCTGTTATATATCTTCTACATTATCCTGTTAAACTATACAACATACAAACTCAGTATCCTCAGCATGCGATTTTTACGGGTTTTTTAGTTTTTATTTTTAACTTTTGTGAAATTTAAAATATATAAAATATGACGACGAGGAAAATGTTAATCTCAGATTTGCTATTCGTTATATATTGAACTGTGTATCCTTAGCGTATCCTTAGTGTATCCTTAGTGTCTATGCATTTATAGATTTGGCACATTTTACTTGTCATTTTGTTGATGTACGCACACAAACATTTAAAATGAATGTCGGTTTCGTATACAAGAGGGTTTCAAAAGGTTATCCGGGAGTATATGTGCACTGAATGTTTATACAATAAAATCTAGCCTTGGTAATGTGGGGACTATTGCGGATTGCGTTTTTCGGGGTCGGTTAATATATTTTTTCCTTATACTTATATTTTATGTGTCGGATATATATAGGGAAAATGCAAAACAACAATATGTGAATGTGTGCCCTAATTATTTGATGTGTTTGAGTGAGTATTGGTTTCACATTGTAAGGATAATCGGTTGGAATGCCACGTTTGTCGTGCTTGTGTTCAGAGATGATAATGTTTACGTTTAAGAATGCGTTAATGTGAGATATTATGTAACAACTGATTTTTTTTTACCTCAAACAAATGATGTGCTCTCAGTTACAATGTTGCTTGATGAAATGGATTTAATGCAAGGCTGCAAGGATTTGTAATTCAAATGCAATTGAAGGTGCAATTTTTTTAAAAATATTTAAAAAAAAAAAGTGGAGTTTAATTTAAAGTGATTCTCTGGGAATTCCCCATTCATGTGGCTTCTGATTTTATAAGAAACAAGAAATAAAAATAATAATTATATAATAACACAAACCATACTTCCAAAGGGATTAACACCTTACAGGGTCAAATAGTGTGTGTGTGAGTTATAGTGTTTCAAATCAATTTCATTTAAAGGTTCTTCCATTGAGTGTTGTTAGTGAATTTGGTGTTATCAAACGACTTTCGATTTCTACAAATTCTTCAATGCATCTCATGTTCTGTTACATAACACACAATTACTCCACGAAAAGTAAGTGATTGCGAAGATAATGATTTTAAATTTTCCACTCTTCAGTGTTAGCACATAAGATTTATAACTATAGTTTTCTTGAAAATCTTATACTCTATATATATATTACACTCCTTTTATTATAAGTAAAAAAACAAATTCACGTGACAGGAATATCAAAACAATTCTTGTGATATAATTTGAAAACATTTGGTATCATAAAATTTTCCTTGTTAAAACGAATCTTGTCTCATTGTCAATTCTCAGTGTACATGGATAACTAGAACCTTACATGAATGAACTGAATAGACTTTGACTATACTTTCGTGGGATATTTCGATTTATACAGGATGTATCCTCTTGGAAGAAACTTGAAACTTGAAGTTTTCATTCCATTTCCAACGAATTTCGTATCTGATCCGTTATTATGAATGAAGCTAGACAAGATTGTGCTTGGGCGTTTCCTTCTAGTTTGAAAAGTCCTGACCACCCACGGATTCTCGATTGTAGTAACAAGTTAACTGGAATAATATCATAATTCGTATCTGTTTAGCACAAAGTTTTACCTTCTAAGCAAAACATACATGATTGACGTATATTATAACGTGGAAATGTACCATCCTCAGGTGTTGTTACTAAATGGATAAAATAGCTTTCAAGTTCATAATTTTAATGAGATATGTCCGCGAAACTTCTATAAAATACTTACAAAAAATTGTATGAAAATTTTATTAGTGCCACGCCTAATTTATATAAGCTTGCTGGAAGGTCTATCTTTTAAGGTCTAGCGGATGATTATAACAAAGTTTTTATATAGAGTTATATTATATGTTGGCACTCCACACAATAGAATTTGAAACCATACAAACAAAACATGAATGAGGCTAATGTTGTATTTATAAAACAAAATAATTCGTGTAGAAAAGGTCGAGTAATGAAAAACAAAACGCAACTTCAATGTCAACATTTTTTACATTGCTACAACCTTTCTGGAAAACCCCTAGATAATATAAAAATTTTATTTTCAGATAAATGCAAGATAACATATACATTACCACAATCAGTTTTGTGTTGACCTATACATCGCTATCTTACCAAATATATAAAATATCGAAATCATGTCCATATGAACCTATGCCGAATTCATGCCGACCGATTAAGGGTTCAAATATTTTCATCAAAGTTATGCTTGTACAAGTGGAATTTATGTAGTACGTGGGCTTATACCAAAGGGATTGGAATTTAAACAAGAAACAATATAAAATGTCTTTTAATATCTTCAGAAATCTTTGAGGAAAAAGAAGATGTGAACCCACTTAAGCAACATTATTCCAGGAACCCTTGAAAATCAATTTGTTATACCACCATGCTTGTCTCAATCAGAAAAAGGTTATCGAAAAAGGCTTATGAAATCAACAGCTTGTTCAAACCACTAAATCAGATACTTAACACATTTTTCAATAATAGTTTCTGACATCAATTTCAATTCAATAAATTCAATTGAAGCCAACACTCACATTCACAAACATCTCAAAAAGGTTTTGAAGCAGATAATGAAATTTTTTCCCGTATAAACTGAAAGATTTCCTCCAACAAAATTCCACCTCATTTTATATCGATTCATGTTGAGTTGAGAACATCTACAGAAAAATGTTGTCCTAAAATAAAACAGGACAAGGTTATTAGAAAATTATTTTCATGCTGTTAAACCTATCACGGTTGTAGCGTAAAACTTGTGTTCTCTTTAGGCTAGATTCACAACAACAACACTAAGTTTTACAACAAGTCACAGGATACTTCATCAACTTTGTATATGTTTCGAACGTGATAGAAACAAAGCTATACTACATTAAAATCTCGATCACATTTTCTAGGTAAGTACAAGTCATTAAATAGAAAACATCGTAATTGAAAGAAATAACAACATCTTATATAATCATGAGAGACCCCCACAAGGCACACTTTCTTCCACGAGAATGCACTCATATGCACCAGAAATGCATTCCGGGTATTGAGGGTGAAATATCTACAGTAAAATCCTTGAAAATTAATTGCAACACATTAATAAAAACAAAAAGAAGTTGTAGGAAGAAAGTGATTAGAAGGAAAAGGGAAGTGTAAAAGCGACTCTTTAAGGATTAAATTTTAATAAACGATCACTTCCACTACAAGGAATCGTATTAAGAAGCATTGAAATAAAGCTTTTCGAAACGTTTTTATTATAACACCTGCTTTGGTGTGCGTTTAATCTCCTGAGGAAAAGGTTCCTTCGCCTTTTGGTTTATGTGCGGCTGTGGGAATTTCTTTCGTCGAGTTGGATTTGCAGTTATCCTGAATCAAGGATTATGGCTTGGGATTTCCTTTTTTCTTGCCTGAATTCATTCATTCAAGGAACTAAATTAATTTTTAGGGACTTCAGGTTATCTCATTTCTTTAAGGATAAGAAAACTCGTAATTTCTTTTAGCTAATGAACTGATTCGCACTTCCCTTTTTTCAGCTTTTATAGGTTTTCAGTGTTTAATTTAAGGTGTTAACGAAAGCCTTTTCGAAGTGTTTTAAACTTCACATTTCTATAGAATAAAGATCATAATCTTGCGAATTATATTGATTCATTTAGTAACTTTTACTAACTGGGCAAATTGTGGAAATTATATTTCAAATTGAGCACTATAAAACATCATGATTTTGTGTGACATCCGCTCAAAGTGTTAACAATAAAGAGAACACCAACAAGACCATCAATTTGAAAAGTGTTTTGATTGAACCATAGAATTTCGGTGCCATAAAACCAAATCAATATGCACAACCCGAGTGAAATGTTGGGAATCTGTATGTAATTTTACGATAACACACTCAAATATTTTCGGAATTATTAAGTAGTCACATGATTTACGATTAAATTTAGCAACTTGGTGGACATTACGACGATGTTTTATGTTGAAAACAAATGAGCAACAGTCCAACAAACAAATTTATTGTCTTGTTATTCATCTTGATTAGTAGAACAACTAATAAAATTTTCAATTTTGTCCAAACAGTTGCTGATAAAAACCATTTTTTATGTTAACAAAGATCAAAAATGTTTTGATATTATACAGTAAGAAGTTGATTTCAATAAAATTTCATTTATATTCTAATCACATTTTACCGAAGGACCAAAACAAAAAGAAGAAATTCATTTGGAAAATTTATGAATCAAGCGTTTTTCCAGTTGATTTATTGATTCCTTCTTGAGGAGAAATCAAACAAGTCTTATGATATTTATTTTGACCAGAATTATTTACTGAGAAGTCTCTGATAGGATACTTATATTAAATTCTTGAAAATAGTATTTGCATTGTAATCGAGGAAACCGAGTTGAAAGTCGTTCCACGTGAATTACCTGAGAGATACGATATGAACCTTGAGCCACACCATAACCCAGATATCATCTGAATTGTGAAAAATCAATAGTCGAACCTTCTCAATCAGCTACCGTCATCATCATCAGTCAAAGGTGGAACCCTTTGAAGTTAAAGTGATTTATATAAATCGACAATTTAACCTCATCCAGGAGGATCAAATGTTGTAATACGTAAAATGGTATTGTTTCCGAAACGTTGTCCATCAGGGATACCTCAAAGTAATCCTGAAAAGCATCAATAACTGAATACCTAATTTGATAGTTCTTTCGAATTACATCGTTGTTAATCAGTTGATTCAAGGATTCAATAGGAAAACAATTTCTTGCCCAAAGAAGCTAACTCGAACCGTATAAAGGTGCAATGAAGTGGTTCTAAAAGCTCATATACCATAAAAATTGTAGAAATGAATCCATGAAAAAGTATGACCATCTAAATACAAAGCAAATTCAAGAAGGATACCAAAGAAATTTGGGATTTGGTATGGTATGCATATAAAGAAGGCACTAAAGTCGTAAAACTAACGTACAATAAATATTGTTTGTGGTAATAAAATCGTAAGGAATTATCCTTGTTTAGTTGGTTTGTTTGCAAAACATCCTTTTTCTGTCGTTTCTTTTTTTGCGGTTAGCCATTCGATCCAAAAGGGACTCAACATAAAGTCAACTCAAATTAAACAAGAACAACAACGTGATGAGGTTTGTTTTATGTATTATCCTTGTTTTGTTATAGTTACAGTACAACACATATCAAGGCTCAATTTCGAAAGTTTCTCTTTGGTTAATGAGAAAACTACTGGGACGATGTTATTAAATGTTCAGAATATTTTGTGCAATAAGGAACATAAACGTCAACATGACCATTATTGTGCGTTGACAGAACGAAGGAAGCTTCATTCTCTTAACTTCGAAATGAATGACAACTGCAAGTCTGCGGAATTCAATTAACTGTCAAGTTATAAAAATGATAATTCCCTCAAGGATCTGTTTCAAGTCATCTTTCAAAGGCAGATTTATTTGAAACTTTCTCAAGTAATTCTTTAGAACACACCACCATTGCAGACATTATCCTTCAACAATTTTGACCTAAACCACACAATTCCAAGTCCAATTAAATTACGTCTGCTTTTTCATTTTGAATCTGTGGTTTCGTCCTTAACAGAATTACCTTGTGGGTGAACTTAATTTTAAGTCTGAAATACGAAATTCTTAATAATTTTACAAGAAATTTGAGCTATGTAATTTCAACTTTTTAAGGACAACCACAACAGACGTTTTTTTGATTTATGGTTACGACAATTACTTCACATTCGAAAGTTATTGCTCTGAAAATTAGTGTGAAATAACGAATTTACTGAAGTAATTTGAAAGTTTGATATATCCCAATGCAAATTTTTGAGAGATTACCCGAAATGCGGGTTAGAAGAAAAGTTAGAATATGATATTACAAAGCCAACGATGGGTATAATGAATAAAGTTCTGTTGAAGTTTCCATCTTTCATTAAAAGAATAATTTATTTTTCCTTCTTCTGGAATACGTGTCACGTACATGTCTCATGGCATATAACAATATCTTGTCAAACATTCAAGATTTAATTACTTTCAAAACTTACAATTCATTTTAATTATGTTTACTTTGATAAAATTAGTCAAATACACAAGAAGGATACATGAATTATAATTCTGAAATGTTTTTCACTTTAAAATCAAAATGTAAGTGACATATTCTTTATAAATTTATTGCTTTATTTGTTTCCTACTATCATGTAACCGATTTAAAAACTGCAAAATTCGCAAATTTCGTTATCCGTTCACATTCGTGCAATAACACATTCAATGAACTCGGTAACTTTCACAAACGTTTCTTAACTTGTCGATTCAGTGGACATAAATGTTGTAAAAATGCTGAAATTTTAAGTTAAACTTGAAAAAAGTAGAAATGCATTCATTCTGGAACACAACACGATATTAAAGTTTTCGAAGAATTCAAAGTTTTGTAAGAAAAACTTTCAGCTTCTGTTACATTGTAAGGAAAAGTTTAAAATTTTTCGTACAAGTTTCCTTCCTGAATTCCTCAGCAGGATAACATGCAAACGTGGAATGTTGAAAAGAAAAAATGCATGTTGCATATGTATGCATATAAAATATAGGTACATACACCTGATCCTTCTTTGGCAGGAGCGTTGATGGGAAACCGTACAGTGAAAGTATTCAATTTGGATTTGAATTGAGGAGCATGTTGGAAATGTGTGGATTTTAAGGGTTGTACATCTGGTATTTCTGCATCCTTTAAAATAAAATAATGTAAAACAAAATCCAATAGCAGAAAATTGCAATGAACGTGCCAGGTAACCGTGTTGAACGGGTTTCAACCCAACTTCTGATGAATGTTGTGCTAATTTATTTCGAAACATTTAAATTACAGTTTGGATTAGAATAGTTTATATGTTCTAACTTTGTGCTCTTATGCATTAAACTCTTCTAACAAACACATCCGCATCATGCAGTTTTACCATTTAATCCCATGACTTTATATGCATTTCATGTATAACAGCACAACAGAAACATAACTAGCAACACTTCGTTATCCGGTATCAGGGATGTGGAAATGGAAAAATTACCATTTGAATGAATTTTGTTCGTGTTTGTTATTACTTGATTGTGTTAAATATTCGTGTATGGGTGGCCTTTAGCAAGGACTTAGTCGTGTTTAACTCAAATGCAAATCACCACAACAAAAGTAGGTTTACTGGTGAATTCTAGAGTGTTCAGGATTTGAAACTAGTCCGAATTGAAAAAAAGCTTCTAGTTAATGTGGGATTTAAAATGGAAGCTAATATCTAAATGACGATTCGAAACAAAAAGCATACTTGGGTGAATATGTGGTGCCAAGAGTAACTGCTATTTGTAAATCAGTTTCTATACATTTGACCCAATACTAATTTGTGGCTAATTGGACAATCAATGTAAATACATTCATTCCAACTTAGTGCTTCCAAAGTCATACATTATTCGAATTGAATAAATAGATTCCATATAGTGCACACTGTAGAACTACTACATATATCACTATGAATAAAATCCAATTCTTAAGTATTAAAAGATTATATAAAGTAATATTATTCATGTTATTGTTTGGTTCTTCTTTAAATATGAAAATCCGTTAATTAAGAGTTGATCCATTGCCAAGCTTTAGTATTAATTACAAAAAAGGAAATAAGTGAAATGTGAAAAATCTTACTGTCAAAATTCAATTTAATTTTATAATAACTTCCGCAGAAGTCTCTTCATTACGCTTGAAAAGCTTGAAACAAAACAAAAAGAAGAAAATATAACTTTTTCAAAAGTTAATTTACTCACAAAAAAATTCTTTGCAAATTACGAGTATCTCTTGAAAGTTTTAATAATTTCTAGTAGATGTCTAGTGAAAATACGAATTGGATAACATTTTAATCTGTTTTCAAACCCCTAAATCTGAAATTGCTCTAGTGAGTTTTGTGTTTTGAATTTTCATCATAAGTTCAAATAATTAGCAAATAAATAGCTTCGTAGTGAGATTCAATAGTTGGTAACGTCTATTACAAACGAATATACCACTTACATGATAATGTGCTATTGAAAGGGTTATCTACGTTAAAACTTTAATTTCAGGGAACAATTTTAAATTTCCTTCACTACATTTACCATGCAGCTATTTGAATTCATTTGAAAATGTTGAGAAAACTTTCAATTCAATTCGCACACTCACGGCTCCAGATGGTTTTTCAGCCGAGTTTAGAGGAATTGACATCAATGTCAATATTAAACTCGCCCTTTACTCCCTCCAGCAAATTCTTTGATATCATCGTCGATTTCATTTTGCAATATGTTCCTTTACGATTTTTCGGTTTTTCACGATTATCTTGAACTTTCAGGGAAATTTTTGATTAAGTTTTCTGTTGATTTTTTCCGTATTTGAGATTGAGTCACATGGTACATGAAATCAGAAATCCTCTATAGTTAAGAGAACCATTTTTCGAACTGAATACGAAATTCTTTATAATGTGTAGCCTGAAAATGAATAGACAACAAAGATAACTTTCTATATTAACAGCTGCCTCTTTAAATTTGACTTCGTCTCGATGTAATTCACAATGAAGTGGATTCCCAACAATTGTAACTCTCAGAAAGGCTCATGTCATCACGGAGACATGGAGTTGAAGGGTACAAGAAAAGGAGTTTCCGTTTACGTGACTCACTTAACCGATTTACTTCAAGTTCATGTGGCTACATGTCCGGAAGTGCTGTGCTTTGTGAAGGACATGAAGATGTAGCTAGTGTCCTGAATAAAATGCCATTCGTCATAGTGGAAGGATTTGAATAGAAAATACCAACATGCTCGAAATAAACTTCGTTTGATTGATCCGGAAACAGGAAAGTCCTGTAGACGAGGTATAGGGTCAGATGGAGAAGAATTTCTTGATTTCAAAGAAAAAGGATTTATGATTTTTATATATTGTATGTATTTTTTGTGATATGAAAATTCAGGAAGTAACTTTACACGAAACTGTTTAAGGAATGAAAAACATGAAATAAGATTCATTGTTGCATGAAATTGAACAAAATTTCATTTTGAATGAATCCTTTTATATCAAAGGAATTTTACTAAAATCATTTAAACGTGAATTTTATCAAAGCTATGTAACACGTTATACACAAAACGTAGAGGATAAACGAGAGAGTAATTAATTTTTAACAAGCAAAACAATATCACAGATAGCAAAGATAATTGCATAATCACAATCATGTTCCGTCCTGAATAAGGGTGTTTCAAAACTTTGTATTATATAACTTTCAGGATATATTACGTTCTGTCTGGTGAATATTGAAACTCAAATCACTCAGGATTATTCTAATATACTAATGTAGTTTCGAGGACTTCCATTTTTATAATTACAATCATAGACAACTATCTCAAATTGAATACATTTCCGCACGTCTGTGACGTGATGTGTTTTATTCGGAACGTCTTTAAGACGCACCTGAGATAGAAAACACTTTATTACCCACGCAAGGCGTTTAATGAATAACTTGCCGTTTATCTAAAGCAGCATCGTGAATGTCCTTGTTACTTGTTATAACATGTTATAATATCTCTTGATGATAGCTTGTGACGACAACATCAACATCCTTCATAGCAGTTAGGACGTGACTTGATAATATCAAAAGCTTCACTTTCTAATCTAACAATGTCTTTGATGTTATAGCTGTGGATATACATAAATATCAGCCCTGCACGTTCTTCATATACATCAGTTGCTATTATCATTCCTTAAACCTCTATTAGACACGAAGTGTTTTCAGGTGGTGTTGTTCGTTTCATAGGTGTGAGTTTTGTTGCGATTAGCACCTTAATTTTAGAGCACCTTCGAACTTTGATACATTTCTTTTAGTATCATCATCATATTTGTACACACGTTTGAAGCTTTGAATGATTATCACGCGCTTGTATTTAATATAATATAATCATTTCAAAACCATTTAAGATACAAAATTCTAAAATATGAAAAATTTCAAGGAAAATCCAACATCTCTACAAATAAACTTCAACTGTGCTATTTTTATGGAACGTCTTGATCTTATTGTAGAGAAAAATTACGTTATATATAGGTATGTATTATTGTATACCACGTTGCCGTTGTGTTCTTATTACAAAAACAAGTTGCTGTGAAATAGTACTGTGACTCGCCCGTGGGCTATTTAGGATAATAGAACCATCATAATGACCACGACGCTGACACAATAACCATTAACTCCTACTTGTTTGGTATGAAAACAAATGCGTTTTAGTAACCTTCAGGTGGTGGATGATTGCTGTAATGGCCAAATTCACAAAGAGGTGTATTCCTGTGAAAAGCTTTTTGAAAAAATATAATACAACACCATAAATTCTTGGAGAAACTGCTGAAATCTGTCCCTTGGTTTTTATAATGCATAACACTATGTTCTACAACATACATACGACGATAAGGATAATAGAAGTAAACAAAAGTCAAACCTTTTCTGCACCAAATTTTCGTATAGAGAAACCCAAATGGGTCAACTGAACTTTAAAACTTTCTTAATAATAACAATTTAGCTTGGTTGGAGAAAGGAAAGACTTTTGTTTCCTTAAAAGGAATTTTCATCAAAACATTATCCTTTTGAAGAAAAGTTTTTGGTCTCTTTGTTTCATCAACGATAAACCGAAAATGTCTTGTTTAGAGAATCCATTAAATCTAATATTGCTTTGTTGTCCTTGAATAAAAATACCCAAATCATTAAAGACTTTAATACGATTTCTTTTTAGATACTTAAAGCTATGTTCTTTTGTACGTCAATCACAGAGAAGGATATGATGAAGGATAAAATTACGAAACGACATTAGCCATTTGCTCAAAAGGAGACACATCTTCTCCTTTGTGATATGATGAAAATTGTATTTTTTGATATGTGACTAGAAATGGGTTATGGAAAGTGGAAACAAGTGAAGCCTTTCGAATTGTATACCATGTTTGATATTAAAGACTATATCGTCACCATTAAAACATACAAATTTCATGTTTTGTTTAAGCTGCATATTGAGTTCAATCCGTGAGACAAACAGAACAGACTTGAATTGTTGATTGCTCAAAAACGTTTCAAAATCCGCAACTGAAACAACCGAAACCAGCACGTACCTCTTCAGGAATTATATGCACTTTAAACAGGAATTTGTACAACTGCATACGCTGCAAGATGCAGATAAAATTTGCCCTGAATGAGAAATATGTAACAATTTTCGGTAAATTGCAGTTTTCGTGGTGAAACTTTTAGTTCACAGACATTTGGAATTTTCAGGACATTATTCTTGAATTACTCGAACCAACAAGCTCATGAATTGCGGTATGTGTCAACTATAAGAGACACTTGCAACACGAACTTTTGTTTGTTTCAAATACTTGAAATTGTATTTAATTCTAATTCAATCGAATAACTATCAAAATATCATCTTGTTACAGTAAGCATATACCTACTCCCGATCGGATTCATTATGTTTGGAAAATTGCTTAAAAACTAAATATTCAAATTTTGAAACCGTACACGCTAGCCAAACCGTTTGGCATAGATAACAGTAGCTGTTATTGGATTTAGTTCTTATCTACCTCAAATGCATACAAAAATAACCACTTCCGGTTACATTACTTTTTGTAATGATATTCATGGAAATTTTCCAAATCCAAATATGGTTTTATTAATCTCCAATTCCAAGGACTGAAATTTACATTTGCCAAATATAAAATAGTTTTTATGACTTACATAATTTAACTGATCTTTTGTTGAAGATAAACACTTGGATCGAATTAATCCTTTTTAGCACTTTTCTTTAGGAAAACATTTTATCTTAAACGACTCAAATGAAACGTGATATTTCAAAAACAAACATTTATAAACGCTATGTCCTTGGTAACATGAAATCACTTAAAGGACTTGTCCCTGAACGAAAATGCATCCTTTTGAGAGCGCTTTCGTGACATAAAATCCTGCGTTTCACTTTCTTATATTGATTGGATTAAAAGGAGCAGGTGACATGAATAAAACATGACCATTTTGGATTTCGCTTGCCTAACAACATTCTCGCATTTATTAATTTATAAATTTTGATTTATAAACATTTCCATCGTCACCCATACATCTTTAATGGGTAATGTCTCGTCTGTGACGTGTCGCTAATATCCTTAAGAGCTTTGTGAATCCTTTGGAATATGGAGTGAAACGTATTACGTTTTGATAAAGGTAGCAATCACATTATCTTGGGAAATAAATCAAAAGTATTGAAACGTACCACAAAAAGGATTCTAAAAAATCGTGACATTTAAGTGTTTAACCAATTATTCATTTTGACGACGAGTGCTAATACGTGCGAATCAAAAGGATAATGGACAACATGAATGAAAAATGTGAATCATCCATTTTGAGGTTTGTTTTTGGTTGAAAGTTTGTTTATATAAAAACGTTTTCATCACTGGAATTTTGGAGGCTCATAATTTATACAAACATTTAATGAACCTTAATTAGAGCGAAACGCTGTTTACTAGGAAACTCAATGCAATTGCAAGCGTTTTCATTAAATGTTTCATGGAAGAATGCGTTTGTATTCCACTGTACACAACTATTATGCATGAACGCATATAATTTAGTATAACTAAACAAATGGGTAAGTGAGACCACCGTTTGAACGCATCGTGTAACCTAGAAAGGACCAATAAATTAAAAGCATGCCTAAATGTACGTTACGCCATCAATTACAGGACTCGTGGCTGGTTTCTATTGGGGTCCTGTTTCCGGTTCTAGTTCAATTACGTTTAGCTTATCCACTAAATAGCTCATGTGTGTTTTTGTATGTTCTTTAGCGACTTTCATGTTTATGCCTACAGTTGAACGGGTTCTCTTCCTGAAAATTATTTTTGGTTTTCATTGTAAGCTGACTGACTGGTTTATTACTGAATTGAAACGCTTTCACAGGATATCAACCTAACCGAAATAGTTTGTTCGTTGGGATGTTTTTGTGACCGCTGTTTTGAAATTCATATTCGGTTGGAATGTTCGAATGGATTGAAAACCTTATTGACAATTGTTTTCAAAAGAAAATTTTTCATTAATTTTATCTTAGTAATATCACAGTTTCCTTTAGGTATGCTTACATTGTATGTAACCTATGACAATGAAGGTGAGTAAAGCAAAGTTCTAACGTAGTTGACTACCCTCAGGGTGGTGCGTTCAACTTGTCACTTCATTTATGCAGAGACCTTTTGCTTGATGCATTCGTTTCACTTTTTAGATGAAAGAACTCAGAAATCCCTTTCATACTCTACAAAAAACATTGTATTTATGCAAAGGTTTCAGTTTAAATTTGCTTTTTGTGGAAATTGTAGGCGTCTCAGAAACATTGGGTTTTGTAATACATTCGTGAGTTGCTATCATTTATGAGTTACTTTACATTGTCCTGGAACAGATTTTATAGTTCGCGTGATAGCCACTGGCAAGGATACAGTGTTAATTAGAAAAATTCACACGTATAAACAATGTTCTCCATTTTTGAAAGCAGGTTAACTCCTTGAAGTACGTATCACTTAATAGTCACACGTTACTATTAACACATTAGTGAGGCAAGTTTGATGGCGTTAGCTTTGTTTCAGAGGCATAAACACCTTCCTAACAATGAAGACTTTGAATGAAAAAGACTTTGTTAAGCTGGATTCATTGGTACGTTCGGCGCGTGCAGAACTAATTAGCCGCGAAGAGAGTATATTTGCTCATGATTCATTCCTTCGTCGTGAATCTGCCGCACTTTTTAAAACAATCCTCAAATTGAACAACGCGATGCGGAACACATTCAGAGTGAAAACGAAAGTCTTCCGCACGAAAGATGAAGTTGGTTCAACGTTGGCAGAGAGAGAACTGAATTCGCCACAAAATGAATCCAGCACGAGAGTTGTCAAATTTCCATATAAAAAAACAGTTCTGCACGCGCCGAACGTACCAATTAATCCAGCTTTAGTCTGATCACAACAAAATTGAATCGATCCTGTGAGCACTGGGTGCACCCATGAAAGATGCTTATCTCTAAAGGATAAGTGTAAATATCCAGTCATCTTAGTTATAGGATAAAATGATCGTGATAATGATTTCTCATAGGAACAAGTTCTGATTCCTTTCCTGTTTTACAAATCACTACTGGAGCTGGAGCAAAGTTGATCTGGAGCTGGAAGTTCTAAACTACAGAATTTCGTCCTGAATAAATTATTCCAAATATACGTGTAGTACATGAAAATCCTGTTCATTAGTATAAAAGTCCTTCGGAAAAATAATGTTCCCCAGTGTGGAGTTTCGTCAGTTCGGTTAATTTTTCAACAAGCGCCAAAATTCCATGCGGAGATGTTAATTATCCCATGTGATGATATGAGCTACAGTTTGGTTAGTAATAATTTCTATTATTGCCTCATTCACATACACTCAATTGGGGTTTATTCTAGATGACTGAGTCCTTCAGGGGATATCTCTACAAATCTATGCTTGTTTTATTATGCACAGTCCAAGCTGCATTGTGCATCTCTGTGGGTGTGCGGTATTGCCATTGTTCAACAGAGTAATCCAATGCTTCGTTACCACATAATGAAGTATTCTTACTCCTTCAGGGTTTCCTGTGGCATAATTCTAAAATTCCTTTGTCTTACTAATAGCTGAACATAGAAATTGTTTCTTCCACTAAATTACGTAGTTACCTATGTCCTTGAGTAACTCAATTTATGTTCTTCTCCTTTCATGATAAACTGTCCCTCATATACTGGAAGCAAATTAATGTAAATTAACGATTCTCTTCATTGTGCTCTGAAGACTGGCACTTCTATTGAAATTGGGGTAATTCTTTGGTTAATACCCTTGACAATTGCATGTTGTCCTTGTTTCGGCCAACTATTTGTTTCACTTTGAGTAGGTGATTTGTAATAAAATATCACGAAATGTACCAAAACTTATCTAGAAGACGCCAACGCCAGTCTTTCCAAAATGATGTTGTTCACCCTAATCTAACACGTAATGTCATATTATACATTTTACAACCATAAAAAATCCAAAATAAATCATGGAGAGTTCCTTGACTCGGGAAGATTGTATTTCATCCTGAGAAAATGCTTGAAAATGTGGATGGGGCAAGTTAGAGATTGTCTTAAGGGCATCTGTAACACTTTGGAGAATGATGTGTATGAAAGGACAAAACAACTTTCAACAAAATACATCTGGGACAAGAAACTTTTATTCACTTGGTGGTCGTTTCTATTGGCTACTTTGTATAACATGCGTATGTTGACCTTTTTACAGCCTTCGGCACTCAAGGGATGTTATCATATAACATATACATGAGTGGGAACTTAAAATAAAAAGAATAGTGGATAGAAAACATGCAGTAATGGTCAGTAGGTTGTCTTTTGTGTTATATGAATGATATACCTACTGCAGACAAAAACGGTTTGTTATTTTGTGCGGTCAATAGCTTTTGTGCTCACAGATAAAAAACAGGGTAAGTGTTCTGCCTACTTGCTCCCTGGAATACATTAGATTAACTGAAATTACTTTTTAGAAATTTTTTGAAGCTTTCGTTCTCCTTTAACATGTGACTAGGAGTTGGGGAGGGTTCGAACTGTTTGTTAATGACATCATTAAGAATGATATGGACAGTCCATTAACTTCTTAGACCTAGTAGAATCTTGTAATACTAGAAACAACGTACTGAAAATCATTGGACTGTAGCTAATAGGGACAAAAACGTTCCTTAATCTACGAGCAAACTTGTCTAGACGGACCAAAAAACATGTCTGACACTTTAAAAGCTTTCGAATGAAGCCACATTTTGGTGTAGCATAAAAAATGAATTCTGTTTCGTTCATATTTCGTATAAATCATAAATATTTATAAATAAAACAAACCAAACCATTTCAAATCTCCAAACTTCCTTAAAAGTATGGTAAACCTTTCTTTCTTTGCAGAAGAATTCGTAAAGCCAACATAAGCTCAAGTTTTCTGTGGGATTTGATTCCCAAGAGGATGTGAATCGGATTATCAGGAACAGCTCCTAATGCCGTGAAAATCACATAAATTCTCAGTATATCAATCTGGGAATATTCTTTAGCCTCATTCAAGGAATTCGTTGCAATCTAAATCCTTTGCCATGAACAAAATTTATGGCTTTGTACAAGTAAGGCCACTGAGCCTTCGTGAAACGTAGCCATGTTGTGTCTCAAGGATGAATTTGTTATCCAAATATATTACAGAAGTAATGTAACCTCAAACATTGTATACCATTTGATGTGAATATGTCCTTGTAGGTGTCATGCTACATTCCATATATGTACTTACCTCATGAAAAGATACCCAACTGAGGATATGACAATTCTTTCTCAGATTTATTGGGAAACGTTTTTCATTTTAACTTTACTCTAGGATCCTCAACTACATAAGCTTGAATCCTTCTTCCTGGAAATGATTTCCACTTTATTCTCCTGTTTGTTATTCTACAGACATTACAATTCTTCTCTACACATGCATTCATGAAATAGCAATAGAAAAGTTTACCGATTTCACGAGGAAAGAAACACCCGAAGACATCTTTTATCCCTCTAAGGAGAAATTCAAAGGATAAGAAACTTAGTACAGTCTCCAGAGTTCTCTGCAGCTATGGACAAACCTAACATGTTCCACTGACTTATTTGAAACCCACGAGCGTCTTTGACACAAAACCAACACAAATATGAAGAATCCGTTTTTCCTTCTCTTTGGAAGCTTAAAGTGTTCTGAAGTTTTGTTAAGTTTTGCGGTGTTGTTTGAGATACAAATGTGAAATTTAAAAGAGTTCTCAAACTACTTTAGCAAGTTTAGGAATTTATTTGCCAAAAGTCTTCGGCAAAATCCAAATTGTGATTTATTATTTGCGATAAATTATTTCCAGGACTTTTATACATACTTGGATCCTTGTTTGATATTGGTGTGTTCGAACGGTTCATGTGAATACGGTGATGTTATTTTGGTAGGAACATTTCTAGTATATAAATTTGTGTACGACGCCTAACAACTGAAATAGATAGAGTTGGATTCGAAAAATGTTTGTGAACTAATCCAAATACTTCGAAATGGATTGTCTTTGTTATTAAGGAACGCAGGAAAATTACTGTAGAACATCCTTTTTCCACGATGGGTGTTTTATCTCTACAGAAAAAATTAATCCTTCGGGTATAAAATTCCAATTAAAAACGAAAAATCGATTCAACAATCGTGAATAGTCTGGACTAAGGGATTCCGGTTTGTAAGGATTAATCATGTTCTATAGATTATGGTCAGGATACCAAATGGAGCATATAGAATATTTTACATTTACCCAACCAAATCTTTTTGTCTCTGGTCATGCTTTAAGCTATTGTTCCCGGTTTGTACTAGAAGAAAATTCTGTTAGATTCTTAAACATTTTTAAAATTCATTATTTTTAATGATACAGACAGATAATATGCACAGGTTCCGATCGATTTTAGTCACACTTCGTCAGGCTAATATATTTGTAAAGTAATTGTCCTTCTTAGTAAATGACTAGAGTTAATAGATTTCGTTTGTAATAGGATTTATATGAAATCGAAAATGTCATTCACGTCCATTATTAGCGGAATCAACTGGGGTTAACTATTCTCTTGCGGCAAGTCCTTGAACTATTTTTCAAAATCGTCCTTAAAATTATAAATGTCTTACTTACTTTACATTTCAATCTTGAAATTACTTCCATTTATAGTCCCCATTGCAGCCCGAAGCAAGAGGGAAACGAAAACAATAATCGAAGAATTGAAAATATTTTCACAACAAACTTGTGAAGACTGTTGGGGCAATTTTGCGCCTTCTTCAAATCGGGTTGTTTATTTAGGCAAAAAGTGAAAGGAATAAAAGTCTTAAGTATATAGATTTTTGTATTTTTGGGATATTTTTGTATATATCCTTGCAAGATAAACGTGCTCTTGTAAGTAATGAAATGAATTTTGCACTCCTGGGACTGGAACCAATAATAGGAGGGTTAAGGAAGATTATTAAAATTTCAATTCAAAAATTGGATGCCTAAAAGACAGGCTTCCCTTTGAATTAATAAGGTGAATCTGTAAATTGAAAACAGGCTCCAACCAGTGTACCAATTTAAGCAGGTCGAATTGTATACTCTTTACCCAGGTACGTGGGAATAAATTGGAAAAATGCGAACAACAACCCTACTCCTGCAGCACTTGCTCGTATTGCGCAATAAAATAGTATTTTTATATTATTCCTTGATTCTATCCTGAATTCTCGCCTATATAATGAGGAAATTGTGTCGAATGCTAACCACTTTGAACGGTGAAAACAAATAAGACAATTTCCATGAGAACTCCTTGAAGCATTTAAAATTTTAGATTCAAGGATACTTGAACAAAACCTTAAAGATGTAGTGATGCCACTAATAACTTTTATTCCAAACACGTATTTCTCTGCAATTTACCCTTCACCTTCACATACTCATTGTTCTGACTTGAGTAACAATGAGATTGGGTTATTCCTTTTGAAAAGATTATAGAATCAGAACTTCCTTCTAACACACAAGGAAAATCACAAAAAAATGTTTATACTAGCAACTTTAATCCTTTCTTTTTAGGAATACTGTTGCCCATCTGACTGAAGAAACACATTTTGTTTATACAAAATTTTAAGAATTCGTCTTCCGTAAGATTCAAACCAGATGTGCCTTTAGCTAAGGCCTACAATCACTTTAACGGTTTCATTTAATATAGTCGAGACTAGTTATTAGTCGAATATCCCCCTGACATCATTTTAAAGTTGGTAAAGTTTCCTTTAAATGAATACTAAGCTAACCCACTTTAGATATCAGGCAAATAAGCCTTTTGGGTTTCTGAAACCAGCAAATCAAAGAAAAAGAAATTATGTTTCAAACCTTTTGACAAACACAAAAGATTGTTTTTATAAAACCCAACAAACCTTTTCAATTCAATGTCCCAGAAAAGCTTGGTTTTATGATGAAAAAATAAAACTTTGTAGACGGAAAGAAAGTTTCCTTATTTAATGAAAACCTCAGACAGCAAATTATGAACAGCTTTGAGTATTGAGTGGCCGTCGTTAATTGAAAGAGGTTGAAATATGAAAATAGAATACCATTTTAGTTGAAACTGAGACGGTTTCGTAAGTGGCAAAGTAAAATAACAAACAATTTTTTAAATGGAGAACCTTCATACCAGGCGCTGATCCAGGATTTCGTTTAGGGAGGGGCAATCTTTACTCATTTCACCTGCTTAATCTTGGATAAATTTAGTTTCCACCGTGGGGCGGAATACGAGGAATATTCAGCTCGATACTCATTTGATCGGCTAGATTTTCTGCACGCTGCCAGACATCCTTAAAACTGGCGTCTATATTTTCTCGACGACTGGCAACAATAGAAATTGTCTTGTTCATTTGCGTTAGAGACACAATACTGATACCAGGGATTCTGATCAAATAAATAAACAACGGTAGGTATGTATCATTTAATTTTCCAATTCATCAGGAATATGAAACGTCAATTTCAATAACAAGTTTCAAAAATTTTCATAACCAAACCAATGTAATTTTCAATTTTGTTTGGTACTTGTCAAAACTTTTCAATCAATTTTAATGAAATGATCCGTCAAAACATTTCAACCCTTCATCAGGATAATTTGGATTTCGGCAATATCAATTCGATTAGCAGGAAATAAATGAATGAGATATTCAGATGAAAGGTTTCCAGGATATTTGCCCGCGAGGCTGCAGCATCAGGGATGTCATATCCTTGTTCAATTGTTGTGCCACTGGATGCTGTCAAACATGTTTAAAATAATTGGTATCCTGTGGAACATCTACGACATAGAATTGTGAGATGAATTCTCTCCGGATGGTGTCGGATTCCTGGAAGAGATAAAGTTGTGCGGAAATTCAAACCAAATCCGAGGAGAATTTGAAACAAAAATGGGATTTCTGGTTATATGTTTGACATAAAAAAATTGCTAACAAAAATGTAAATGAAGTTATGTGATTGGAATTTTTTATCTGGAAAATAATTTATGACATGAGTCCTGTCTTAAAAACGAATTTATTCAGGAACACCAAAACCAAGCATAAAAAAATCCTGCTTGTGAGTGTATGTGACACTTTTTGGCAAGGTTTACCATCCGTTTCCGCCTTCTGTTCAGAAGGAAGTGTGTCTGAAAACTGATAATGAAAAATCTTCATGAAATTTTGTTTGGTTCGGAAAATGCATTACCTCCACTAACTTCCCGTTGAAAATAATTTTTCTAACCTTATGTAGAGTGTGAAAATACTTCCCCCTTCAATATAACCTTAACAATTGTTAGTTCCGGAAATGTGATTACTCGACAAGAAAAAATGTGTAACTGAAAAGTTTTATATAGCCTCCAAAAAATTGTTTTGTTCAAGAAAATTAAGAATGTCATATAGAATTAAATTTTTGAAGTAATTTTATTTATATCACCTTAATTGTCTGTTTGAACTAGGTTTAAACGTATGAAACGAATTAATTGTGCTCGGTTCCAGTAAAGTCTAAATAAGTAAATATTTCTTTGTTTCCTCCAATATCATTGGCACTCGGAAGAATAAACATCAATAGTGAAAAGAATGATAACGCATTTAACATGATTGCAGCTTATAAATGGTTTCAGTTCCTTAAACTTTATCAAAGAGTTAACAGGGAAAGATGGATTTCAAATTCTTATTATTTTTGGTGTTGGCAATGTTTTGTTTGTTTGAAAGTGGCAGCGCTCAAGAATCACTCAGGGACATCTACTGTAAGCCTCCAGATGGAAAGTGTGTACCCACTTACCCGATTTGTCAAGGATGGTGCTTAAAGCGGGTTCTATAGATCACTGTTGGGTGAAAATATTCTTAACCTGTGAATTGGTGAATAAAATTTTAAGAAATTAACCTGTTTTAATATATCAAAAATTTGTATTGACAAAAATGAAGAACGAAATAAGCTCTGTTTAACAGAACTCTATTTAGACTAAATTCTTAAAGCTTAATGCGGAAAATTTGAAGCTCTAATTTTTGGCAGGGTTTACATATCTTTTGAGAAGGAAATGCGCCTGAAACCTGATAATTCAAAATCATCATGAAACCATTCCCACTAAATTACAGTTCCTTCGTTCAACATAACGCTATTACGCACAACAGTCACCATGACCGTTTCCAACTCGACAGGAAAACACGTGCGATTGAAAAAATTCAAATTTTAGCTCCAAAAATTTGTTTTGTTCAACGAAATTAAAAATAGAAATAAATGTTTAAGGTACGTCTGTTTGAAGTTGTTTTGAACGTATCAAACGTATTGGAGATAGCATAAAAACGTATTAAACGTTTTCTGTGCCAATAAGGTCTAAATCAATAAATACATATAATCCTGTTGAACCTATTTGCATTCCGAAGAATTAGAATTAATATTGACAAATGATAACCCATTTAACATAATTGTAACATATAAATAGTCTCAGTTGCTTAGAACTTGTCAAAGAGTTAACAAGGAAAGATGGATTTGAAATTCTTATTATTTGCCGTGTTGGCACTGTTTGGTTTGTTGCAAAACGCTGCCGCTGAAGTACCTTTATCACTCAGGCTGAGGTCCTGTATGAGACCAGATGGAAAGTGTGATATCGGGAAGGACTCCTTGTGCAGAGGGTGGTGCGCAATGCGGCGTGGATAAACCAACGTTGGATGAAATGATTTCTTGAACTGTGAATTGTTAAATAAAATTTTAAGAAATTAACCTGTTGTATTATATCAAAAGCTATCGACACAGAGTTAACGAATCTCGACTACAATTCAATATACAATATTATTCTACTCTAAAATGAAAAACGAAACAAACTCAAATAACAGAACTGACCTCATAGCGGAGACAGACGACAGAACTTGATCTAGTTTAAGTTCGTAGCCTGTCCATAACCGGAGAAAATAAAACCGACTTACCGGCCTAACAACCGGATTATTTAAAGTTGGTTTTGTTTATAGAAATAGTTGGTTGTAACCGGCTTATCGCGAATTTCAGGATCCATTTTGTTCCAGAGGTTTTGAAAGATTAACTGGATTTAGTCTGTCAAGCGAAGTTGGTAGTATCTGGTACCTACCAGTTTAACAATAGTCGGTCTAGGCCAGTAGTCGGCAAAGTGCGGCTCCAGAGCCGCATGTGGCTCTTTGATTCCTTATCCACAGAAGGCGCAATAATATTTTCATTTAGAATAAGGAAAAAATTACATCTTATTTTGATAAATTAAAATTCTTCTATAAATAGTGAACATGTATAATTTTTTGTTTAAGTTAATGAATAGATAGGTTATTAAAATTTTATATTGTTGTTAAAATACGTAACGAACAGCGAAGTTTAAGCAAGCAGATTTGGCTCCCATTTTTTTAAAAATTGTTGTCATGTTTATATTTGGCTCTTTGGCTAATAAGTTTGCCGACCACTGGTCTAGGCTATCAAATTTGATGAGAAGAACTTGGAGCACCAATTTTTGCAAAGGTAAACTATCCGTTTCCACCTTCTTTTTAGATAGGAATGACCCTGAAAACAACTAATGAAAAATCATCGCGAAATCTTCCATGTTTCTGTAGGTCATTTCCACTAACTTACAGTTCCTTCGTTCAACATAACCTTCGGCAAAACGGCGGCAAAAAGGCGCCGCGGAAGCACCTGGATCACTCAAGCTGAAGTACTGTATGAAACCAGATGGAAAGTGTGAAGTCAGGAAGGACCCTTTGTGTAAAGGGATGTGCTCAAAGCCGGGTGTATCCTAGAACACCGTTTGGTGAAGAGATTTCTTAAATTGTGAATTGTTAAATCAAATTTTAAGAAATTAACTTGTTGTATTATTTCAAAAAGTATCTACAAGGAGGAATGAAATAAAGTCAAATAACGTAACTCACCTTAGGCTTGATGCGTTATCAACCTAAACGAACAACGTGAAGCCCTCATTTTGCCCAACATTTGGAATCGGTGAAATAACATAAACTGAATTTTTTGTTTCGTTAAATATGTGGAGTTTTAAATGTTTGTTTTCTCTGAATATCTTTTATTTTTAACAATCGAGATAAACCCAAATGGTTTTATGAAACATAATGAAAATATTAAGCTTCATGTGCATATTACAAAGAAATATGAATATTCACGAACGATATATAAACCCTTGTCAAACGTTATCATTCATAGTTGCTTTAAGTTTATCGGAAAGCTGCGCAACAAAGATGTCTATTCAATTCTAGTTGTTTATCGTACTGGGATCGATGTGCAAGCTGGCAAACTTCAGTGACGCGGCACCTAAACCGCGCTTTCAATTGGACTGTAAGCGACGTGTTCACCAACTAGACGTTTAAGGACGACTTCTACTATAGCTACCACAATCAGTTCTTCAATAAATCTTTGAAAACTACGGCTGTTATATTTTATTGTTTTCAGTATAATTCAGGACACATCCTTGTGTACGCCATTTCCATGATTTCTCCATGATCCTGTTTTTCAGAAATATAACCTTCCATTTACACAAAATTTACTAAATTAAATTTTCGATTTACATGAAATTGATCGAAGAGTCAACGACAATAGACGTATTTAAACGAAGAACTTTACCGAAGAACTTGAAGCCCTGATTTTGTCCGATAATCGAAGTCGTAAAAATAAAATAAATTTAGTTTCTAGTTTTGTAAGAAATGTGGAATTTAAAATTTTCAAACTTAAGGACTAAAAAGTTTTTTAATAATTAATCGAAAAAACCAGTTCGAAAAAAGTTTGAGGAGACTGAATGAAAGATATTAGTTTTCTCTGATACGGTTTTATTTTTAGCAGGCTAGATAAGCCTAAATTGGTTTTATGAACCATAATAAAATATTTAAATATGTATATTACATAGAAATGAATATATACGGACAATATATAAACTGTGATCAAAAATTATCAGTCACAGTTGCTTTAAGTTTACCCCAAAGCTGGACGAGAAAGATGTCTCTTAAATTCTTGCTGTTTATTGTACTGGGGTTAATGTGCTTGTTGGCAAACTTTAGTGATGCAGCACCTGACTCACGTTGGGTATGGGTCTGTCCGCCACGTAGAAAGTGTAATTGGGTATGGATTTCTCCAACTAGACGTGTAAGGACTGCTTCATTGATAAACAATAACACAACCAGTTCTTCAATAAATCTTTGAAAAGTACGACTGTTGTTTTATATCACTTAATATATGCTTCAACTTTGTAATTCATATAAATATTTTCCGAAAAATGAAAGCGACTAGATCGAAACTGTTGTATTAGATTTTGCCCCTTCATCCCTCTATACGTTTAAGCCCAACACAATTGGTCACCATGAAATGAAGAGACTTTTTGTACAATAAGTTGTTTAATAAGAATTTCAAAATTGTGCTCGTTATATTGTATTTGTATGTATGCAATTTTGGATTCATTGAGTTTCCTCAAAACTAATACGATAGCATAATTCTATAACTTCACTTTGGTTAAACGGACCATGTCCAAAAAGAAGTTAACAAAACTCGTTTCTGATTACTTCCTTTAGTGGAACAGAAGGTTCCGATGTGATAAAGTTGTTGAAATCCCTCAGGACATCAGGCTCGGATGTAAAACGGGCCTTGAAGGGTTCTCGGGTTAACAAGTGACGTGTTAAATGGTCATCCGGATGTCAGCTGGCAACTGAACAAAAGAAATAAAAAATGAAGTAAGGTTTGGCTTTGGTGGACTTAAATTTTATGGCATTCATCCAAAGTGAGTCAAAATGTGTTGAAGGGAAGATTGACTTGAAATTTTGAAGTTATATTCATTGAATTTATACAAGTATTCAAAAGGAAAACGTATTCATAATTTGTTCTTCAAATTAAGCATAAAAGGATCATGATCAACTCAGTAGTGTTTGAACCTTCGAAATTACCTACTCTTGAAAATTTCTTATTCCTTATTATTGCTAATATAGGTCGAATAACTTTCCAAGTAGTAACCAGTTTTAAATTTTACTTTCAGATTTCTTCGCAGTTCGCCACGTAGACTTGCTACGACCAACTTTGACACAATGTCACAAGGAGTATGTGATATTCAACAGTTTAAGCGAATTTATAACATAAGACGGTAAAGTTGAAATTGAGACAAAAGCATGCATTCTATAGAATGCGAACCTATAGCAAAATTATTTAATATAAGACTTACTAATAGTGCATTGACTTCTTGTTATAATACAAAACTAAATTTAATATAATTAAAATTTTTTTTATGTATGTGTGTGTTTGAAGTCATTCGAAATATTCATGATGAAAATGTCTCCAACGACCGGAGAGACTATAAGGGCATGGCTCCTGTCGGCACTTGTTGTGCATGGAGCCGTTGCCGGAAATCCAGATGCCAAACGTTTATATGACGATCTGTTAAGCAATTATAATAAATTAGTTCGACCAGTTGTTAATACATCCGATGTTCTTAAAGTTTGTATTAAACTTAAATTATCACAACTAATAGACGTGGTAAGTACCTACAAATCTTTACAAAATTTTTAAATATACTTCAAAAATATTTTTATTATCCAAATATTTATATATTTGAAAATCTGTATTGACTAGAATAGATAAGCTTCAATCCTAGAATTAAGGCAGTTACAAATTCTGCTCAACCAGAAAGCAGTTTTCAACCATGGCTTGCATTGAACTTTCAAGAATTTGTGGGAAATTTCAAGACCCGTAAAATTTCATCTCAAAAGAAACTAAGGCTAGGGTAACTATGCAAGCGAATTGGTACGAAAATTTCAAAAATCAAACCGATTTGAAAGTCCAATTTGTTCTGACGGGTTCATGCATGTTCTGACGTTTTCTTCGCTGCCAGTATAACCACTCTCATCGCAAAGCAGGCATTTAATTCTTCGCATGAGTTGATCAGAACTCGTCGGAACATATTTTTGCATTGATATCTTAATGCGAATATCGTATACTTTCGTTGTTTTAATTCGACGTGCCCGAAGTTCGCTTATGACATACAAGAAAACTACGTTGCTTTTCTGCTCCAAAAATTGGCTTTATTCACTTTACATTATAGAAACCACGTTTATCCGGAAAATGTTCGTAATTCTTTTTAAAGGAGATATTCAGCGCGTTTCTCCATAATCAACTGGGGTAGGGTTTGGAATACAGCTATTATCACAAATAAGAAAATTTTCCGGAACATTTTAAATGTACTCCTGTTTTCAATAGTTTATTGAAATAAATCGAAAACCTTATTCGAAGAAGACTTAAACAATACTGCCAGGTCCATGAAGATATTTCAACCTAGATGCTCCTCGGTCTAATAGCTTACGTTATATGATATCATTGTCCTTGACAATGTCTTTCTTATTCGAAACCTATCCGGAATGAAGATAATTTTAATTATCTTCTGTGCTCTGCCAAGTGATCGATTCATTAACGTAATATCTCAAATTGTTGAAACAGGTGGAATGAAAAGATATTATTAGAAACAGTACAGACCTTTTAATAATAGACGATATGTAACGAATGAGTTTTGAGATGGAATTACTTTTATGGACATATCATGCATATCATATGATTGATCATATGAGAGAACCAGGATAATATTTTATCATATTTGGTATCATATAGCTTATCCTTATAATTATAATGAAGAAGACTTCCAACCTGATATGGGATACAAGCTTCAAATGAAGCCAAGAAAATTGTTGTAGGTTTTTTGAGGGGCTATGTGCGATATGTTTTGTCCTAGGTTAAAAATATTTGAATTTCTAAGAACTATGTATGTATTACTACATATTAAACTGAATTTTATGAACATGGCTAGCAACATTATTTTCAAATCCAAATCCTTCCTATTCTATTTCGAGCAATAGCAATAGTGGTTGAAAGAAAAAAGAAACGTTCTTTGAAAATTTAAGAGAAGACACAATTAATGTTTGCGAAGACCTGATCAATATTTTATCAAGTGTATTCAATATAACTGAGTTTTGAAGTATAAAAGCGTTTCTATCATTCAGAAAACATCAGTGACGGTTCGCTCTAACACAAAATATCTACAAATTTTAACCATGGGTAAATTAATAGCATTTCTAGTAGTTTTTGCATTCCTGACGTTTACGCAAGTCACCTCGGAAGACCTCATGCCTGAATTGAAAAACGACTTTCCTAGAGTGCAGTATATAATGTGCCAGAGTCCAAAAGAGTTCAAGACATGTGACGTGTTAAAAGGACTGTTCTGCAAAATGCTTTGTGCTTATAAAGACGTTGATTAATTGGACACCAAAAATGAAATTTTAATTTATCTTGTGATCACATATTCAATAAAAATATTGTTTAAAAAGAAAATTTTATGGTTAACAAAAATTTGAAATTCTAAGAACTATAACTAAATATTAAGCGAAATTTTATGAACATAACATGAAATATTATTTTCAAATCCAAATCAAATCTAAATGAAAGATAAAAGACACGTTGTTTGAAAATTGTAGACAAGACTCAATCAATGTTTGGGAAAGCTTGATCAATATTTTATCAAGTGTGCCCAATGCAACTGAGTTCTTAAGTATAAAAGCGGTTTTATCGTTCAAAAAACATTAGTGACGGTTCGCTCTAACACAAAATATCTACAAAATTTTAACCATGAGCAAATTAATCGCGTTTCTAGAAGTTTTTGCATTGCTGACGTTTAAGGATGCCACCTCGGAAGACCTTATGCCTGAATTGAGAACTAACTTTTCTACCTTGCAGTATACAATATGCGAGTATAAACATGAGTTCAGAACATGTGACTTGTTCAAGGGAATATTCTGCGGAATGCTTTGTGCTTATCAACACGTTTATTAATTGGACACCAAAAATGAAATATTAATTTATCTTGTGATCACATCTTCAATAAAAATATTGTTTAAAAAGAAAATTGTTTAACAGTTTTTATATTCCAGTCAATTTATCTTTTGGATAGGAATTTTCTTCACTTCATAGACTGGTTCTTCTAAATTGTGCTGTTCTGATCAGAGTTTTGAGTACCGCGAATTCAGTACCGCCCGTACATTGACTTATCTATTAATAGCCATTCTAATGAGGATAATATGGAATTGGGCAAATAAATTGAGTGAAAAGGGGTTAAAATGTGTAACTAAAGAAATAAAATTTGATTTCACATTGACAAGAATCTCATTTATTATTAATTGATATACATTTAAAAAAAATCCCTTAAGTGTTATTCACACAATGCCTTACAGACGCCTGGATACTTTCTGCAAACTTCAAATTCTGATTTATTCTTACAAATCGTACCCTTTTGACCTACAAACTGCTCAATGATACTTTTAATCGACTGTGTCGTTGACGGCGGTACAAGTACCATAAGAACAAGTATCACAAAAACAGCAACAATTTTAGCCATATTGCGTCGATGATTTTGTGTTGGTGTTATCTGGTTTTATTCAGTAACTGATGTATGAATAAAATTAAAATTTAGCTTTTATAGGCGAAAACTGTTTTGAAAATTAAACACTGATCAGCAGTTGTTAAAATATTGATATCCTCTTGAGCAAACAATTAAGTAAATGTTTCTAATTTATTTTTAGTTTCCTATAAGAAAATTTGTGATAATACTTAACATATTTTCATATTTTTCAGAATTTAAAAAATCAAATTATGACGACAAACCTCTGGGTGGAGCAGGTACGTATTGAAAAAATTATAAAAATTATTATACAATGTTAGATTATACTTTCAGTGAGTTTTTTGACTTTTCCATTTCAACACTCAATTATTCAAATTTTCGCATTCCAATGATGCCCATCAATACCAAGCACGTAGTCCATCTATATATCCGCTCAGACAATTGAAAGTATCACGTTTTCTATTATGAAAACTCAAGTCAATGGAAAAGAAAACGCTGGTCCTTGTTCTCACAAGTATTGATTTTATCCTTCCAACATATCCAAGTGCACTCTTGACGTGTTTTCCGCTGAAATGTTGATGATTTTTTACATTATCGTCTTGTCAAAGTTGTGGATTTTCCTGGAATGTTGATGAGAGAATATATAAGTACGGAGGATAATTCTTATATACATAGTAGAAATCGACATCTGATGATATATAAAATATTGTTTTATTGAGTTTGAGATGTCTCCTTAAAAGCAAGTAAACAAGGTTTGACTACGTCGTGGATAACACAAATCTTCCCTGAGGGTAATGTCCTTGATCCTTGAAGTATCTGATGCAGGTGAAAACACTGTCAGATAATGCCAATAAGAACTGTAAACTCAATTTCACGTTCCTTGACACATCTCCATAGAGTAACTTTTCGTGTAGACTATTCGTCATCAGTATGCACAAAACATTTTGCAGAATACTACTCCAAAGATAAAAAGTGCATTTCATGGAGACGAAGGGACGGCCTCGCAGTCTCCCAGACGAGACTTGTTCCATATTTTCAGACAAAAACTATGTGAGAATGACGCCCATAGAAGTTTGTTTGTTTTCGAGTATCCTGCAGAATCGGCTATCCGTTCTTATGTTACATCATTTACAGTTCATACAGGACTGTCACGTTTTGTTGTATTCGTAATTGAAAACGTAGACTCTCTTCAAGGACTTGATGCAACAACATGTTCTTCCAAATATTGTGTCCTTTACCCTTAGGGCACGGATAAGATGACTCTATTGTCCCCTTTGTAGTGTGATGCAAACTCAATTCAGAAAACTTCAATAAACCTATCAACTGACTTCCAATAGCATGTCTGTCGGGCGTCAGACTTAACAATTCAAACTAAAACTATATTTTAATATTATAAAATTTTTAACCTTTCCTTTCCAGTCATGGTATGATTACAAATTAAGATGGGAGCCAAAAGAATACGGTGGGGTACATATGTTACATGTACCCTCGGATCACATATGGAGACCAGACATTGTCTTATACAACAAGTAAGGGTCGTACATCTAAAATTACTCTTATGATTGATTTAATTTTACATTTAATAAATAAATAAATAAATAACGAATTAACTAACTAATTTTTTCTTTTCTTAAAAGAAGCAAATATAAATTTTTAAAGAACAATTTTTTTTTATCATTCTGTAAAAACCAAAAAAGAAAAAAATAATTTATTGTATATTAGATATATGGTTTTAAGTAAATTTTTGAAAATCATAATAAAATTGATGAAATGTTACGAAAATTTACATAACAGCTAACATGCATCTCATGTTAAAATCACATCATCTTTGAGCAAATGATAAAACAGAAATATTTTATGTAAGACACTGAGTTTATATTGAAGACGATTATTGAATATCTTAATATAAAATAATGCATGTACGAACATCAATACACTTGCATCACATTTCATAAAATCAAAAGTTTATTATAATCAATAAAATTATTGATGAAGTCACATCCTTGACTACAGCTTTGTCTAATAAAATATCAAACCTCATACTCGAGCTACAGTTTGAAATTTCAAATGGCATATGTATTAATGAAATACGGAAATATCACTGTTAATGTGGACCTCATGTATCAGGTTCAGATAACTCTCTTATGAATTAACGCATATAAGCGAACTTAATCAATTGTAATTATTATAAGCAATTCTGGCTTCGGCAACAGTACTTCAAATCGTTCAAATGATGTCCACCTTTTATGCTGATAAATTGATAGTTCTGTAAATTGTCTCAACAACTCATAACCTGTAATAGATTCTACCAAAAGGAACACTTGAACTCATACTGAAGCTGCCTGAGTTTGTAATGAATTATCCGCAAAAGTATCAGCTCAAAAAGAACTATGTAAAGTTTTTAAGGATAACACAAAGCTTAGTGAAGAATGGAGTTGGTTTTGTTAGGATAAAATAGAGCATGATGTTTTTAAATAAAAATAAGTCAATTTCGGAGACAAATTACGATGTAAGCAATAAAATATTATATAATGGCGCCAAGACATCATTTAAAATGCTTTTAACAAATACATCATCAAAATTCGTCATAGGAATTGTATTGGAAAATGTTTTCTCAGATAGGAATATCAACAAAACTTAAACCCAAAGACAGCATCATAAAATCATTAACAACATCGAACACAAAACAATCATTCTAAAATTGGATCTACATACAATTGGATATTAAAACAAAAACACTGTACCAATAACACATCAAAAACACTCATTCACCAAGTGCAAGCAAACATTCTAGAATTAAGGATTCTGGTAGATGATACCAAATATATAATTTTAATGTTTTATTATTATATAACAACAATATAAACACGGAATACATTATATAAAATGTAAAACAAAACAAAATTATGTTAGTGCTGATGGTAACTTCGAAGTGACGTTAGCAACAAAAGCAACAATTTATTCCGAAGGATTAGTTGAATGGAAGCCACCCGCTATTTATAAATCGTCCTGTGAAATCGATGTTGAATATTTTCCATTTGATGAACAGACATGTGTCCTGAAATTTGGCAGTTGGACATATGATGGGTTTAAGGTAGGTAGGTTTGTTAACGTTTAAAGTTTTTCAACAAAAATCACAAAAGAAAAACTATGAAAATATGAAATGAATTTGATAATATATATAAAAACAAGTTACTCGTATATCATATAAATATATTAAAATCATGTGTTTTATATAAGCAACTTTTGTTACAAATATTACAAGTTGAAATCATAATGGATCACAAAGTATTTTGTTTCGTAGATATATAATATAATTGCGATAAAAATCATCAAAAGACTCGATTTTTCCAAAACAACCAGTTGCAAAAAATTTTGTAAACAATAATTTTCTTGTAAAGTTTAAATTGAAAATAACAAATATCAATTATCTATAATATCAGTCATAACCCATTTCTTGTGATTGTTATTTATTTTATATGTATATATTTTATAGTTTTAATAATTTATATTAATATCCATACCAGTCATTGTATATCATTTAATTTTCAATAATCTTATACTCCCGAAATTATTTTTTAAATGTCGTAATATTAAATTTTTTGTTGGCAAATAATACACAAGAGCTTTTGAATATTTTCTTAATTTCAATTGTAATGTAATTTAAGTTATTGAACTTAATATCAACCACACATTGATGAGATCACTTCTCTCTCTATATATATATATATATATCAACTACAAAATAAACCTACAATCAAAAACCAGGAAACCAAAATGAGTACTTGTACATATATAGTAGTTTTGATAACAGATTAAACGAATGTAGTTTAAATTATTTTTAATCATTATTTATGAATGACATTACTTACAAAATGTTTATATATACATATATTTAAATTTTCTTTTCCTAATCTCAATGCAAAGCTTTTTATTTATGCGCGATCAATGATAATACAAACGAATATAACTTCAATTAGTTATAAAATTTTTATTATCTTATAAAGCAAACAATATAATTTTGAACATTTCTATAACACTTGAGTGACAGCTTAATGATTTCATGTAGGTTAAGTAAGGAGGAAAGTTTGTACTTTGAATTATTTACTTCTATATCTTCGTAAATCAATTTGAAAGCATTGATTGATATCCCCTTAAATGTAGGCACCTTCACCTTGTTACAGTTTGAACTATTTTCGAATTTAATAGGAGATATTAAAACCTTACGACTTTGTTTTGATTAATTATTGAATACAATTTGATGCATTATTATACATAGAATATTAGAGTTGATAACCCCCTTTTCTACTTTTAATACGAATTCCCCTTCTATCTTGTAAATCTTTCACTTCAATACATACGATACAATATAATTCTGACACGCTATTATTAATAAGATATTAATTCAGTTATTATATACCTGGATAAAAGAGTTTATATTATAATTACTATTTAAACATTTATAATTTAGGTTTCATTCTTCTATTGATTGTGAGATGTTATTAAATTCTGTAAAATTAGTTACATAATGTTTTTAACAAAACTATGTTAAAGATACATTTTTTATATAAGTTGGTGCAGATATTCAACCAAAAATTTGAAATAATATAACATAGTGTCCAATTGAGTTTACACCGAAGTTGTATTACAGTCTTGTATAATAAAGTTTTATTGTAATTTGAAATAATTTTCGTACATGTATTGCGATCAAAACTTTAATAACAAAAGAAAATTGGCTCAAATCTTTATGAATTAAAATAGAATTCGTTAAAATAAAATTGTTAAATAATGTTTAATGTTAAAGATAGTTAGTATTCGAATTCGATTAAAAGTTTGTGGACATGTATAACGACGTAAGTTATAGTTATTGTCCAAGTTGAGTTTTATTTTGAAATTCTAGAAAATTAAAATATAATAACTATCTAAATAAGACATGCCATGCTTAACTTTAATGTGAATTAAGTCAAACCATTAATTTCACTGCAAGAAATTTACAAAAGTGTGGACAGAAAATACATATTCCAACTCTTACTTACTGTTTTATAGAGTGAATTTTTCATGACTAGATTCTTTAAATAACTCAATTCAAATAAGATAAAGTATTACATTCGAAATCACAGCTACCAATTTCGTATCGCCATCAAACAGAATATGTAACTTTCAATGTAAAGAACAGCAATTCTTTCTCAAAGTGACACAACGACATTTTCAATTGAGATAAAGATAGCTAAAGTTAAAAAAAAGTCTTGTAGATAATGTAATTAATCTTGTATGGAATGAAATAAATCATCCAGAAAAAAGAAAACCTTTTCCAAGAAGGTTTTGTAATAAATAGAACTTACAGAACACAAAAAAATTCTCACTCAAGTATCCAATTAATCAATAAACAAGAATCTCTTTAATATAATCAATAATTCCATTAAAATGAATAAAAGCGTTAAAGTTCTTGAAAAACTCTAACGACTTTAGGCTGATAACAAATTTATCTCATAACAGCCCCATCCACCGAAACACTGATGCTTTTAAAGACTTATAAATTACCAGAAAAAGAATCTAACGACCAGGAAGAAATATAATACGACCACTTGAATAGCTTTTTAATATAAACATCCACTTTCTCCATCATTTCCTGTTGGCTACCCTGTTTTCATTTAATGACAATCTACGTTCCTTGGAGCTTCATTCACTTCTTCAGGGTAGGATAAAGAAAGTTCAAGAAAGCAGCCCTAAAATGATGTCGTTAAAGTTTTCAGACAAAATACTGGATACTCCATACACCTGGACTTTGTGAATGTATTATCAGTTATATATAAACTCCACATTTGTTCCTACCACAATATTGAATGAAATTCTGCGAGTGTTTGAAAATTTCTTTTCATTAATAAGTTTAAGATTTGATTCTTTAAGAAAGTTTTTCTTATAATATGCCTTAAGCTATTGTTGGAAATTTTCAAGGAAATTTTCACTTCAACTACATCGAAATACTCTTAAGGAAGTTGTAATGAGCTTTTCATCGAAAACTGACTTATTTCTGGTTGGCTTCATATTTTCGTTTAAGAACAATGATTTTTCCGAGCTAAAAAGCGGAAGATTTCAAGTAACATGAAATGAGCAAAACCATTTGCTCTTAATTTTCTTAAAGCATTTTATAATAAAATTTGTTTAAGTATGGCATATTCTTATCAAGATTATATAGTTTATAAAGTGATTAATTTATTACGCAAAATAAAATACAAATAAAAATCACCAAAGGGAAGTTGACATGATCAACAGAATAGTAGATGGCACTTTAAGGTACACTTTAAATCAACAAAAATGTATTTTCAGCGCTGATGGACATTACGAAGTTACCCTTATGACAAAAGCTACCGTCTATAACAATGGTTTGGTTATATGGCAACCACCAGCCGTTTATAAATCATCCTGTTCAATTGACGTTGAATATTTTCCATATGATGTACAGACATGCGTTTTAAAATTGGGAAGTTGGACCTATGATGGCTTCAAGGTGCCCTAAAAAATCTAGCTTAAAAATATTTAATGAAAAACCAAAAAAAAAAAAATCAAAACTAAATAAACTGCAATAAATAAACGATAAAAACGCAATTTAAATTAATATTATCATGTTTTTATTTATGTTTCAAATATATTTTAAACTTAAAATTTAAACGTTACTGAAATGAAAGAAGAGAAATGGAATGTTCAGTTTAGATATTAGATACCATTAAATACATATACCATATCTTTATTGTACGGTTAAAATGTGAAAAGAATCAATAGAGCCAAATTTTATTTTTAGAGACATTTTTGCTTCAGTGAAGTGAAATTTACGTTGGAAATCCTTAAAAATTAAAAATATATTTCAGTTTCTGTTGAATTAAGAAGCAAAATTTTATATTTTATTTATGTGCATTCAGAAAAGCTCCAAAAATCCGAATGTTATTCTTGCGTTCAGTTTGTAGAGAATGATCAGTTTAGTGCAAATAAATTTTATTTCACATTTTTATATAATTTTCAAATTTCGCAAGTGCTACATAAATTAGAAAGCAACTTTTAGCTGAAATGGGGCATCAATAGAATATTAATTCGTTTGTCGCAAATATACAAAATCTATAAATCACGACCCGAGTGAGCTAGTTGCGATTACTCGTGGTTCCTCATTCCGACAAGAACGCTGTCCGATAGCTGATCCCAAGCGCACACACCAACCGTTTATTTCATTTTACACACACACTGTTTCCGTTTACCTATTTCGCAAGACAGCAAGTCCGGTTGATACTTATGCGTGGTTATACTCCAAGCAAGATCAATAACTACATCATGTTCGAGAAACATATTCCACTGATGCCTCTATTACGTAAACATCCCAAATATGACCGATTTCCTTTGAACACAGGAGAAAATGTGTGCCAAATTGAACACTATTGAAAGCCTCTAAATTTTTGAAAAGCATTTGAATGAAGTGAAAAATTTTTCCCTCACGTTTCAAGCTTACGTTCCTACAATTCAACTAAATGAAATGTCAAAAATCAAAACAAACTTTAAAAGGTCTGTTTCCTGTTCCGGTTTTGTGGGAAAAATAAATATTTAAATACTGTTGTGGTAAATATTTGAAATTCGTCATCCCAACAAAAGCATTGCGTATAAACCAGAAACAGCCTTTTTCCAACAAAACTTTCAAGTTTTTAATCACAGAACAACGAGAAAGTGAAAAATTTGAAACATTTTTAATGATACTGTTCGTTATTTAAATGAAATTTTCACCTGTTCCTTAAACAAACATTTAATCCTTTCATTTTGTGAAACTTGAAATTAAATTTTAGATGGACCAGGACGACGTCTGTTTCTTGGAAGGAATGGGCTAAATTAAACTGAATTCTTTGAATTGTGAAGAAAAGCTGGAAGTGATGAGGAAAAAATTTCAATTTTTAGTTGTTGCACTTTAGCGCTGAGAAGGATTTAATTTAAAACTAATTTTTCTTTTGTTTGATTGCCTTAATGTTATTTTTCCTTTCCCAATTTCATTATAAAGTATTATTTTTATTTAAATGTTTCTCTAAAACGTTCTTTTAACGTAGTTTAATGCTAATTTCTTAGAAACGGAAACGATGACGCTGGAATTTGTTTGATTTAAATAATATTAGCCGCCAGAATAAATGTTAAATCTTTTAACAGCAATAACCATACAATACAGAAAATCGTTATGTTATTAAATAATATTACCATAATATTATGATGAAACATTTAAAAACTGTTTCTATTATAACCTACCACCACAATATGGACAAGTGATGGGATTTTGTGATGGGGAAGGTATAAAATAATTTTATTACTATGAATGATGTTGAAAGTCATTTTAAATTTAAGATAAATTTAATTTTTTGAACATGTTAACAATCAATTGTTGCCCTTTACACGCAGTTTCTACTATTAAAATATTCTCCATTTGCACTTCAATCTATAGTATGATATATTGAATTAATAAAAGCAACATAACACATAACTTTATATTTTCTTGAGCACGGGTATCTCAACACGTGTTCTATACTAGTATTCCCAAGGATAAATAGAAAGAAGTGATGCTTTAATAATTTAAACTAGACAACAAGATCATAATATTGAAACGAAACTGAACCTCACAATTCCTTAACGCTAAAGAATCTTTGTAGAATCTCTTCTTCAAATTTTGGGGCCACATTCTTTGAGAGCTTAGAAGTTCTTTGTTTCATGATTCTTGTGTTTACTTAATGGGCAGAATATAAGTGATATATGGCATAATAAAAAACATCATCCTTAAACTCAAGATTAATTTCCTTACCCATACAAGAAGTCCTTGAAACATTTTTTCCGATTAACATTGATTGTTATAGCAAGATAGCAAATAGACTATACGAAATACAATTTTCTTTTACAAAGTTTCATTTTTGTGAAAGCGAATTGAATAGAACCAGTAACATATCTAACGAAGAGTTAGTCCCAATTACACAAAGCTCCCCAATGGCCAATGAGTCCTTTTTTCCATGTTTCAATACTTAATAGAATTACTAGCATTATCTCTTGAGCCAATGAACTGAATCTGTTATTAAGTTGATTTATATACCGATTTGCTGGAGTTTGGTTTTGTGATGCTGTTTCTTGAAGTGTTACGGAGATTCAAGTGGATAAAAGAATTCTTTTGGCAAACTCTCAGTAGTGTATGCATGTTAATGATACAAATTATTCTAATCCCATTCATTTTGTCTTGACTAAATATGGGGTATAGACAGATTTTCGGAGAGTTCCTTACATTCTTTTACCTGATATTTTCATTTTGAGTATATTGAATCGAATCCACAATGTTAGTTACGCAATAAACTTGCAAACATTAGTGGCATACATATCCCAATTAATATGTCATTAATAACAATAACAAATAGAAAATGAAATAAATAATTTTATGCCTTTCCCAGAATGCATTTTTTAGAAATTTTACGTTAACTCTTTAATTTAAAAATAAATATTTATATTCTGATGAAATGTTTTGAATTTTTGTTCCTTAATAATAATCAACCAACTGAATTTAGATTGTGTAAAAATGAATTTTTATTTTAAAAACCTTAATTTAATATGAGCTATTAGACGCAAGATAAAAGTGAAAAACGCATTTAAATGAACTGAAATTTTTTAGTTCGTCAATAGAATTAAATTGATTGTGTTCCTAGATACATATTTATATATATATACATATTTAACATTTACTTTGCCTCTAAAACGTTAGACGATATTTAGTGATTCGTTTTAAGTAAAACTATAATATATTAAAGGGGAAAGTTTGTTGTTGTGTGAAATTACCTTTAGATATAAAATTAAATACAAAAATTATTAAAAATTAATAAAAATCAAATAACTAGCAAAATATTCAGTATTAATCAAAAGTTATTTAACAAAGCATAATAAATACTTTAATTTTAATGTTAATTGCATTAATTAAAAATAAATAATTGTTCCTTGATTTTTCTTGTTTACTTCATAAAAAATAGTTTTTTAAAGCTTAAGTAAAACGAAAACACCATTTATAACTTTGCAGTTATTGTGTTAAGGATCGCAAATTTTCATAGAAAGAATTTCATATGAAATTTTACAATTTTAAGGATAACATTTTCAATGAGATACGATTATTCAAAAGAAACAAGAAAAATGAATAAAGAAAACACAAAGACACGCCAAAGTCCAGATTTAATCACAATTTCAAGAACTATAGTTAAAAAAAAAATTATTTACAGAAAAATTTTCTAATTTTTATCTTAATGAAAAACAAAGAAAATTTTGTTTAATTAATTTTTAATAAAGAAAACCCATAACACATTGAAATTAAAACTGCTAATATTTAGTAAGCTTTTAATTAACACTAACAAGTTCCTTAATTAAAGCCAGTTTAAAATGAGTAGAATTTAAGGGTGGCATTTGCATGTCCTGTATCTGTGTCCTAGCATGGTTAGCATGGATTTTACGTTTGCATTTTCGTGCCACTCTTTCCACCAATACATCCTGACATAGTGTTTGCATGTTATTATTTACAGTGCAACTTGCATTTTGAAACGCATGTTATGCTCCCCGTATCCTTGCATCTTTGCATCTATTCATTGCATGGCGAATGCATTGTGTTGCAATTGCATGGAGACGCCAGTGTATGCGATTTGTTGCATCGTGAGTAGATGCGGAATGACACGAAAATTTAGAGGACTGTATTACATCCGTGCTGAATGAGACTAATTTATGCATCTATATCTCATAAACTGATGCATGAACCTACTTGGTATAGGCTGTAATAGAAGTGCATCCACAATAAATACGTGCTTTTATTTCCTGTTAGCATCATCAGCTTGTTGTTTTGTTCTGTTGAATGAGAGCGTTGTAATCAAATTGCATCTTGATAATCAAACTGTTTTTGATAATTTAAGCAATTTATTAGCCAATGCGTTTTATTGAAGCAAGATAGTTTTAATGAAATTTCAAAGTAACATTAAGATTGCAATTCGTCCTTTTACTCAGTAACCCTAATTCCTTATAACTATGAATTGATTTAATAGACACATTAGTTATAATGTCCTTTTTCGAGAACAATCCCATTTAGAGATTTGGATTAACAAGTAATCATAAGTGAATAGAAGGTATCAATTAAGATTCAATCAATTCCATTTATCAAATCTTTTAGGACGAGTCCTTATCCTATTTGGATACATGCACTATAATTTGTCTAGGGGCGTTCCAATCAACATTATGTACTTAAGAAATTGAATTAGTTTCTTCATTTCAATTCTGAAATAGAGTCGTTTCCAATCAAGATCGCAATCAGTTGATTTTTGTTGTGTAAGCAACAGATTGTTTGTAAAATGGACTTGGATCAAAAATAACAATTAAGCCATCAGGTATAAGTTGAATTGAATTTTAAGATGGCAAAAGGAACAATGTGCTATCATGAAATCCTTCACAAGCAAATGTTTGCTTTGATAAACGATAAGTTATAAATAAATCAATCTCAAGTGTACACCACTTTCTAAATGGATTATTGCACATTATTGAAAATGAAAGTACTTCATATGAAATAGGATAACTATTATGTGCCAAATTGATTTGCCATATAACTTATGCAAATCCATGCTAACGTACAATGTCCTTGGCCAAAAGAGCATGGCTACATAAATAATGCACATAAATTGGTTAGAAGATCCTTACCAATTCTAGAGTGGATATAGTTTAGTTTAACATATACTGAGAGATGCTGTTACAAACAAAAGGGCTTAAATACATCTTCGGACTCTAGTGGTTACCATACTAGTGATATATTCCCTTGATGAACGACAGAGGTTATCTTGTTTACGATAGTTTAGCCCATTTTTGTAATTAAGATATCTCCCTTTACCGATATATCAGTAGCTACATGAGAAAACCATTCTTCATCAAAATTTAATTTCAATTTTCTACATCTCTTACCCAAAACACTAACAAGATATTACCTCCTTTACCTTATCTCACATCTTATCCATCTAAACAAAATTTATCTTATAAATTTTCATAATTTATTTTTAGAAAAGGTTCTAACCATTCAATTAGAACATCTGCATATTAGATATCCAATGAATATGTAACTGTGACTGCTTTCGTAACTATATAATACATTGGACTGAATATAAATTAAGAATTTAAAATTAATTATATCATTCCATATGAAATCTATGCTAAATATATGAAATTTCTCATGCAAATCATGTCAATGGGACAAAGGACAACACACATCATTATCCTTATGGGAGTAAAGATACATTAACTCAAACACAAAGATCAAGTAATAAAACACCATCATAACCATAGGATGAAATATATTGACAATATTGGTTAGTCCATAACACCATTTAAGGCTTCTCATAAAAGTTTTCCTCTCAAGAACATCTACTTTTTATATCCTAATAAGATTTTCTATTGCAATAGTTTCTAACATAAAGAGAAATTTCATTGATTCCGAGTTACATTTGATTTCTAATGCTTTAGTCTCATGATACCCATTTTAACTGAAGAAGGTTTCATACTCGTATAGTGGCGTACAGGTTTCAAACTAAAGCTTCATAGTTGAATTGTATTATATCTATATGTTTCAAATGTCTTATTTAATCGGTAAAAGGTGAAGATTATTGCATAATCACACACCATTCGTAAAGCTTTTGCAATTTGGAAAAACGCAAAATAGCAGCCATTATGTGTTAAACGTTTCGTGTAAACATTTCATGTTGTAAAAGAGACCATGGAATATTTCCTTTCAACATGTATACCAAGTGCTATTGACGTTGTTTGATGTTGAAGCAAGTAAAAACTCTTGAAATATTCATTAAACATAAAAACAGCCCATAAAACAGAATCTACTAAAAATTCTTTCCGTCACCGCATTTACCTGGAAAACAGCTTCATTTCAATGTAATCACACACCGATATGAGCTTTTCTCCGGGAAAAGCAACAGTGGCAGTAGGAAAATGGAAAGAACGGACTTTTCCACGTAAAAATATTAAAATGAAAATGTGCTGAATAAATTTGAAGCTACCTTACTTTTGGAAGCCACACCATCATCACCATCGTCTATGGCGGCGCCTTTAAACAGGACTCCATTCAAGTGAGACTCAAAGTTTCACTTTAGGCATTGTTTTTCCTTCTCTCCTGCCATGAAAACGAACCGAACTAATGAACCAAATCCCAGGAAAATCCCCGAATACCCCAGTGATACACTGAACCGAACGTGTTCTTGTGTAATTAGTTTGGGGCGTATTTACTAGCGTCTTACATTTTTAATGCCACAAATTCAAAGCTTCAGGTTTTGTTTAGGGCTATAATAAATTCTTTTGTATAACGGGCAGAAACCAAATGTGATAAACATTTTAAATTTTCACAAAACACCTCGAAATAAACGTAAACATGATTTTGTTTAACTAAACTTTTAAAAAAGAAACCCAGAGCGTGACTTTGGTGTCTTTGAAGTGAGATTCCATGGAAGACAACAAAAGATGTGGGCAAAGTAGGTATGTACGTAGCACTGGTTACCACATCACGCTTTCTTTGTTAAAAATTTCTTTATCCAATTTCCAATATTGAGAAAATGTTCACTTTGAGCTGTCGTTTGGTAAACAAGAATTGGTAAAACTACCATGGCCCCGCATATCCTCGAGACGTAATAGCATCCAAAAGGGAGGCATCCAGATTATATCAGAACAAACTGATAACGGGATTTGTTTGTCATTGTAGGGATGTACCCTTAGGTATGGTGATCCATCGAATTGTATCCTGTAGTCATGCTTTTAGATAAATGGCATTTCAGGATATACCCGAGCTGAATGCCTTGAGTTAAGGAGACTACAAATTTGTTGGAAATGTTGAAAATGTTTTCTGTCTGTTCATGTTGACAAAAGACTTCAGAATTTTTCTTATGAACCGAGACAATTTTTATATGTTTCCGATTTAACTAAAGAACCAAAATAAAATGGATAATATTGAACTGTCACAAAACACAAACGCAAACGCACACATAGTCATTCACATCTAAAACATATTGTTTATTATACGACTCTCTTTGACGGAAACATATTTTTGTATTAAAATTAAATTCCCTAACAGAGTACTCGTATATTCTTGAAATATCATACTGTCTTTGAGACGTTTTGAAACACTTTGAAAACTTCACGAAAAATTTTCATAAACCGACCTGTATTATAGCCACTCCCTTTTTGTATTTATCTGTCTGATGCAAATATTTGATAGTCCTTGAAGAAATTTGAATTTCTTTGAGTGTTATATAAATTTACTACAATTGCTCGTATATAATATCGTGAATAATTCATCACGAAAACCATCTTGCTTTTGAAATATAACCGAAACTCGTAGTGTCTATCAACGCTTGCTCTTCACATTTTCTGTGGATGACAACATTTTATAAGCTTGTTATATAAGAAATGATATTACTTTATATGATTTATAATAATACTGAAAGAATTGCACGAAAAACTATTGCAAAATATAGTATATTTTCAGCATGATTTTCATCATTTCTAGTAAACAAAATTTTTCATTCGAAATGTACTGTGAAAGCTGTTACAAAAAACAAACACAACCAAATTAATACACACTTTTTAACACCTCATTTTTTGAGCTGATTTTTCATATTTAGTGTTTTCATATATTTTATTTGTTTGATTTTATTTTTAAATGCAAATTTTTCATAGCATTTATCATTTCAACAGCAATCACGGATGTTTCTGTTAACGAAAATGTTCAAATCAATTTTTACTGCTAAAATTTATAAATTTAATTAATGATATGTCACTGCTGTGTTACCATAACTTTAATAGGTTTTATATTTATCTTAAAAAAATCCATTTAGTGTTTCATCATTAGCAGTTCAGTACTATGTACTATAAAATTATATTTCTTAAGTATATGACTTGAATATGATTTCTTAAATTACTCCACTACATTTCAAAGATCCAAGAAAAGGCTATCGTTCTTATAGAAAACATCAACTTGCTCTTGAACGTACATGAAAATCTTGTGTCTCTTTCAAAACAGGGAAGATAAGACATGCAAAATCACACAGAAATTTCACGTGGTAAATAACATCTAGAAATTACGTTACATAAAGTGGGTTGCCCTCAAAACTGGTAATTAAGCGAGATTTTGAAGAGTCTAGGGATAATAAGGCTTACCGCACCCTCTTACTGCTTTTAACACCACCATAGTCCTTGTACGTTAATAAAAGCAGTGTCAACCCGCACTTAATATTCTTTACCATTTTATGTGTTACAAGGCTTGAGTACCACTGAAAGTGTAAAGACTCAATTCTAAGCCGCAAATATACAAGGATTAAAGAAGATTTGGAGGTGAAAGCGTTAGGTATGTGGACTTTATCTTAATGTCATAAAAAGACTGTAACTAAATGAATGTTTCTCTTAGTACTGATATTCTTTTCAAAATGGTTTTTAGCTCCGATTTATTTATTTTGATAAGTTAACATTATGAAGAATTGGTGTTGCTCTCAGAATCCACATAATAACAATCTAGGTCGAAAGCTTCTTATGAAAGAAAGATGTCCTTATAAATCATGAATAGATGAGTTCGATGAAGACGTTCCACATATTCTAATAGAATTCATTAAACTATAGCATCATTTTGTGTTTCACCGATTTCAGTCAAAGGATTTAGGATTCAAATTAAACCCGATATGATTATACGTAAATCTGAATCTGCTTAACAAGCTTTAACATTTTTTTTAAATGTTAATATAAAATTCTTTTAATGAAGGATGTTATTGATATCATTCATAAAATTTTCCATATCAATTGATGATTTTGTTAAGCCCCATTTTCATTTCATTCGTATTGAAAGGAATGATTGCATTCTCCACAACATAAAATGAAATCCATGTTAATTAATTGACGTTTGTTAATTTCACATGCAAGTGATTTTAATGAAACAATTCTGTCATTCTTTGAGTAACATTGATTTGCGATTTATCACAACAATATATTTTTGCAAATGCATTGAAATGTTTTTTTGCAAGGCAATTATATCAGTTTGTAAGTGATGTCCTTAAAGCGGTTTTAATTTTATTTTATTAAAAAGCTTATTATGATAATTCCTGATTCAATTAGTTACAGTTTTCATACGAGAATATTCAAGATTATCCTGGGTTTAGTTTGAAATTATTACAGGTATGAGATTTATTATAAAATATATTTCGTCGGATCCATTCAAACTAATTCAATTAGTATTTTACATAATCCCTGATAATTTGTAATTTTGTCCTCATTATTATACTGTACTCAACAGCAGTGACATTAAATTAACTGCTAGACAACAAAATTTAACTGCTATTGCTCATGATTTTGCCTTTGTAAAACATTTCAAACCCTTTCATTATTTTACCTTCAATAAATATTTGCATAAACTAATCGTACGATTGTTTAAAGTCTGAATATCAAATATATGACTCATACACACATTCAAAATAAATGTGAACCGGATACAAGTAATGTAAATTGAAATTTTATTCTGTGTCCTGTCTTTATATACCCAAATACAAAACGTGCCAAGGACCACAGCTATTAATTAAACACTAACAGAAGAAATCCAATGGCCAAAATGACGCATTTATATGTAAATTTTATGTTTATTTTTAAAACAATGTGATATAATGTTATTTTGTAATAATTGTAATAAAATGTGTTGCATTCTATTATATATTTATTGTTAATGTGTTATCAATTTTTCTTTCGTATATGTATTTTGCATAAGTACATGACTGTGTTATTCGAATTATTACCATCATTATTATGTGTAAATGTAACTGACAAAAGCTTAGCAGCATATCGTACTGGAATAGAACTTTTTAATCAATTTTTTGTAATAAATATTTGTTTTATTTACTTATTATTTCATTCATATCCATATCGTTTCAAACACAAATTATATAATTTCGTTTTTGATAAATTACTTTTATGCTTCAATCATTTATATTATCAGTTTTTACATTCAGCGATTTCTTTATTTATTTTTAAATTAAGTTACAAAAAATTACATCGATTTATTTCAATCAACAAACAAATTGTTCGAACTTTTGATTTAACATGAACGTGATTTTTGCTTTCATTTATGTTTTATGAAACACTATTTAGTGGAAAATTTTATTTTATATTATACAGCAGAGTTATATTTTAGATTTATATAATTTTGAAAATTGAATTTATAATTTTATTTCCATATGTGCATGCTTCTCTCGCTTTCATTTTTAATATTTTATTTTAGTAAAAAGTGTACATTTCTGTTCTGTGATAAATATTACTTATACTATTACAATTAATTTATTGAAAATAAAATGAAAAAAGAAAAGATATTTAAAAATTAATCAAAAAAAGTTATTTTCTTGAACTAAACGTCTTAGAATGATAGATTATTAAGTAAAATCACTTAACATTATATAATTTTTAACAAATTTTATATTTTCCTCTCCTGTTTGGACAAACAGGTGGACTTACGACACATGGACGAGAAACAAGGGAGCAATATTGTCGATGTCGGTGTTGATTTATCTGAATTTTATATGTCAGTCGAATGGGATATACTTGAAGTACCTGCAGTAAGGTGAGTTTATATCGCCTTGGAAATAGTAGTATTAAGTTTATTAAGGGACATATCCAATTTCACATGAATATTTAATGAAGTTCACCATAACTTTTACATTTATGATTTTATACCGTTTATGAGGGATGCTACCTGAATCCTCATATACTTCGTGTTAATAGAAACCAAAATCTCTAAAGACATTCTGGTTTTATTACGTACAGCTCTAACTTCTTTAGTAGTTCATAACTAATGCAAAACCATTTACGATTCCTTAAACAGATATGATGAATAAATTTAAACTTTAAAATTTTACTAGACTTTCTTTTTGATTCTGTAAAGCTTTAAATTGGTTTTCCTCCATCCTGCGTATATGTTTTAAAAGTCACTGCTGATATTGATAAAATTCTCTTTTAAAGCAAACTTCTCAAGTATTCCAATAAGGTATTACTAATCAAAAAGTATTTTTAGCTCTTCAAATCAAACATCTTCCAACTGAGCAGATAAACGTTATTTCTTTGCGACAACTACTGAATGCAATTTTGAATTCTTAAGACAAATTTTTTCTAAGAAGATTTATTGAAAGGCTGCGAGACCGAAAAGCATTTCGTCCTTCCTTATTTCGTTCATAACAACGACGTATATCAACTTGAATTTTTCATCGTAAGGGACAAATCATAGCTTATGAAGGAAAGCTTGGAAAATAATCGAAAAGGATACAAGTTTCTATGATTTTGATATTTTTCGATACAAAAAACTGATATCAATATAATATATAAATTTTGTGACATTTTTCATATAGTATTCTTTGAGTCCTTCTTATGTGAGTAGGGATATATCGATATAGAGGCCAATTGATGAAACCCATACTCCTCGCTAGGAACAAGTTTGTCATGTTCAGACCTTTTCAAGATTCATGGAATGTATATTTATTCCATGAGATATCTTTTGTGTATTGGACTGTTATTTGGGTGCTTTCGAAAAATTACAGACTTTCAATTGAGAACAGATTGTGGCTAGAAATCAAAGAAATAAATTAGACGTATTTGAAAACGTTCAATGATTAAATGGATAAAATCAAGAAATTTTGTTACAATTAACTTTGAGTATACGACAATAAACGTTTCAGATAACGTGGATGACATCTTTAAGAACCTATAATAAATTCTCTATTGTAAAAAAAATACTCATCTACCTTTATCCCTCATCTGATTTAATAACACTTTCTGATGAATATCCTTGATTTACATTTGCTTTTGAACGATTTAGCGAAAGTAAAAATTCCCCCAATTTCAAATTTACCAAAACCTCAAGCCGAATTTTCCCACAAAAAGTTACCCAATGAGTGCCAAATTTTTGCAAAAATTTGTAACCTAAAATTTATTTCAATTCCTTGTGGTGGTGGGTGCTTTTATCCTGGGAATGTACAATGATCCATAGCACTTACATGTTTGGAATGGATTTTTATCACATCCTACAGGGAATAATTTTTATGCTGTCATAAATTTAAATCAAAATTTCATGTTTTTAATTCTTGGAATTCTTCAAATGCTCGAATGGAAAGGATGATAACATTTTGTGGATAAAGGAATATTCATGAGGGTAAATTCTATAAGAGGTATTAAGTTTACAAACATTCCAATCGTAATCTACTTTGAGGTGCAAATCTGATAATGAACATTTCAAGAGCTGTCAAAATGAAAACGAATATATGCCTCTTGAATGATGTGGATAAATGGTATTACGGTAGAACCTCTTTTATCCGTCTCTCTATTATCCGTCATCTCTGTTAACCGTCACCGAAAATGTTGTAGATGTGTTCACAATATGTATTCAAAAAATTATAGATTGATATCAAAGGCATGTCAAAGCCAACAACACGGACGCATTGATCTTAAGAAGATTGCACATTTTTGCGATAAAAGAAAGTGAAGCACTGTTTAAGCAGTCAAAATTAACCGACTTTTTACCATCACATTGAACAGTTCTTTTGATTTTGTCGTCATGTAGATATGTAAAAAATTATTAATTTGTAACTAAACACATCTTTCTTTAAGTTTGTTGTTTGTGAATGTACTCCTTTCCTCAAAATCAAGATTCCAGTCTTTCTTTTTATAACTTTTCTATTATCCGTCATTTCGATTATCCGACACGCCTCTGCTCCCGTGCCTGACGGATAAAAGAGAAAATAATCGCATATACATATACGTTTGTAACTTAAGTAGCAAAACTTTTGATTAATGAAAAAGACTTGTTTGAGCGTTAGCCCTTTTAAAATTAATTAACAATTGGACACTTGGGTACCTTTTTTGGTTTACTCATACAATTAAAAATTTGTATTACCACTAGGACACCAAATTTGTGCCATGAATTTAAAACCTTTACACCTACTAAGTAAGTATTCCTATTATCTACTACCACCTTAAAACAATGTTTTATCAAATAAAGTAAAAGTAATTTAACAAAATTGAGTTTTAAATTAAATGAGTTTCAAAATTCCACAAAACAAATTTAATCAAAGAATTCTAACCAAAAATTAATTACCGAAAATTGCAGCCAATAGAAGTAATCGATTTAAATATCACCATCTACTTAATTTACCCTTTTCTTGTTTTCCATCACAAGATGATTTTGTTTGTACTTGAAAATTTCAAATTTTCAAATCGCAAGTGTAAATCGGCTTTATTAAAAGGGATCCTTTGCTTCCTGGGAATCCCAATGAGTTTCCTGAAAAACAATTATCAACTTGAGACGTTTTCATGGTTCAGGGAGTAAAGTAAGTTCTTTCGTTTAGCTACAGTTGGGGATACAGATGGCCCCATTAAGGTGAGCAAACATGACAGGAACCGGAAGGTGGATGTGTTTGTAGAGATTCAATCTGTAATACAAACGGTTGCTATCTACCTTTTTTAAGTAATACATTTAATTGCAATTGTTAAAACTGTTAGGGAAGTAATTAATGAAGTTTCCACTGTACCCTGTAAGACAGTTTACATGAAACATCCTGTTTAATTTTTTCCATCATCTTCAAACTGACACCGTGAATGTGAAACAAAAATTAAGAAAATGGTGTTCGTTAACTACTCCGAATACAAATGGTGTGTTTAAACTTGATGAAGATTTGTTTATGTTTGAAAATTTTGATAACTTCATTTAAATAAGTCATTTCCTTTGCAATTAACAGAAAGACAGGAACCGGAAGAAATACTCTTGTTTATTTTCATACTGAGAAAAACAAGCATTTAAATTTGTTATCGTGTCAAACTGTCTTGAAGCAGGTCGATATAGATTACATGATTCAATTACCTCGAGGATTCTTGTGACCTAATTAGTCTGCTCGAATTCTTAGTATTATTGAAATATTTAATAGCCCATAATTTAAAGATGAATCAAAGTTTTGTTGTGAACACCACAAAGTAGAAATCCAAAAATACATTAAGATACAAAACAACATGTGGAACAAGATTTGCAGTAAGGACTTGTAAAATTACTGTTCAATTGATACACATTAATTTATAAATGTTTAATTTATTAGAGGATTTAATCCTTAAACAAGAGTTCGTGGTTATTTATATCAAATACTTAGCATACCCTGCCTCACAGAGTCGCAATAAAGCTTTTGTGATTTATTACAATTCATGTATTTGAAATTTCAATAAGTTTTTCAATTCAGGGCTCTTCAGTTGTGTCTAGTCCCGTGAAACGTCCGGACATTAGCATCATGTGCCCCAACATTATTGCAAACCAAAATGGACGATCACAAAAGAATTCTTCTTCAGTTAATATTGCTGATTTTGTTGGTTCGGTTTCTACAATCAGATTACATGAAAACATAATTCAATTTCAATTTACAAATTACATTTACCTATATGTTCAGCTTCCACGAATCCAGTTTCATTCAAATCAAAGTACGCCCGATGCAAGACATTTGTGATCCTCAGGTCCTGCCCGATTGTTGCCATATCTTCAAATTGTGCCTTTGATGTGAACATTGTGGGCATATCCATCTTTGAAAATTTGTATATATTTTAAAAATTAATATTTGATTTTTTTATTTTTGGATAATTCCAAATTGATGACGTCAAGAACATTCCAATACTAGTAGATACTTTGACTAAATTGACTTCAAATTAAAAATGTTCTAAAGCAATTGCCAAAATTTACTTGAGACCACTTAAAAATAGTCACAAAATATTTTTCGTTATATTTAAAATAGACGAGTTGCAAAATCTTACGAGACATCTCATGAATCAAAAATTAAAAAATTTTAAAAAATTTTCATTGATTGATTTTTATATTTAACATTTCTTGTTAAATTCTTTACGACTTCTACTTACATTTTTAAGCGTTTGGTTCATATCGAGAAGTGCGTCAAGCTTAAATTTAGGAATTTTAACTTTAACCCAGTTCTGGGTCAGTGATTTCATTGTTTCGAGAATATCCTCACCAAGCATATTTTCTTCGACTTCCTTAAGACCTGCCTTTGCTTTTGGAAGTACTATAAGGAATGATACTTCACTTTCATTGCAAGGAATGTTAATTGCTGTAGCTTCCAAATTTTTAAGAACGGCTGTGCCAGCTTCAATTGTACCATGCATCATTTTAAATCGCTTCTTTTCTGTTGCGGTCAAGTAAAACTCGCTCCATCTTGTTTTTATGGGAACAAATGGTGTTAGCCAAGTTGCCTTGACCACAATTGCACTGACCAATAATAGGCGACAGTCAGACGGTAAGGAATCCATGAATTGGGAAATTTTCTCTGAAGTTTTTGTTCCAACCCAAAAGTTTATCACCTTCAGACTGAGCTCGTTCTTAAAGTCGATGTTTTCTACGTCTGATGCCATAAATTTCCCTACCATTTCCTTGAAATCCTTATTTACAGGACTGTCCTTTTTCATGAAAATCTTGTTCGCAATTATAACTGAATTGCTTTCACACTCTCTAAAGACATTCAGGAAATGCTGACCTATTTCCACTTTTGGTTGATAACTTATATGTAGTCCATCACGAAGTTCCTGCGCTGTTTTACCTCCAGCTCCAATGTAGGCCAGACCCAGTGCAGATTGAACAGCAAAAGGTGACAAAACGAAATTTGAAAACTTTTCACAATTGCTCGTAGCGGTTTGATAAAGTTTGTTTGCAAAATCACTATACTGATATAAGTTCCTTCGAGGCATTTTGTTCCTATATTTCGTGCCTTTTTATTCCAAAAATTCGAGCTACACCCGCACTTCACCTGAACACAATGTGAAACGATTGAAGCCCACTAAGAAACTGACTTGAAATAAAATCTTTCCAATACTTTATATTTTCTGATGGTCAACTAATAGTCCCCTCCAATTAGTTAAGTTTTCAAAATTATTTCTGAAAGAATTTTGTCAAGTAGACTTTTATTCATACAAAACCAATTTTTACTTAAATTTGTATTTATGTACATTCCAAAATTTTATTTATTAAATTACAAAATTAAATTTTCTTTCAATTATAAATTGAATCGGAAATTCTAAATGTGATCGGCGAAATTCTATTTCCTTGCGCCAAGTGGATTGATATTAGCCTGTGGAAAAATTTTCAAATGATATATAAATAATTTTATCTGAAATTTTCTTAGTTCTGGAAGGCAGGAAGCGTGGAATCAGACATTCAATAAATCATTTTTCAACTCACGAGCAAAATATTAGAATGAAATTAAGAATTTTGAGTTTTAGATTTAAGAGCTATAGAATTTATGTATTTATGTTTCTAAAAATTTATTATTTCATGTGACATTCATCGATTTTTCATATAGACTTAACTAAATTTTATGGTATAGCACGTGAGCATCATTCACTGTGGAGGATTCTTTCTAATAAGGCCACGGGCATATAGATTATTAATAAGGCCATGGACATAATTGTCCAAATTGGAATCTCAAACAAAATTCATTATCTAGGTCACTCCTGAGTATTCAATCCCAAACCCATGGAACGAGAAATCTTATAACTATCTACAATAATTCATTGAAACTGGAAAATAAATAAACACATGATTTTATATAGTTTAAAACTTGTTTTCATTTCTGTTTCTTATAAAAGTTAAAACAATTTAGGATTTTCTCAAATGTATTGAATAAAAACAAAATTTCAATTAAGAATTTCACAAAAACAAACGAACAAACATAACATAACTTTAGTTACTTAAAATATGACCACAGAATTTTACGTTAAAACTATCAGTGTACGAAAACAAGTTAAATAAATACTGCTACATTCAATTACTTTCCCATAAATCGTCCAGTAATTAAAATATTATCGTTTTCCCTTATTGCGAACCAAAATGGTCGGCACGCTGCGAAGGATCCATATATGGGGCAGCACATGAGTGGCATACGAGCGTCTAAAACATTAAACATATGTATAGTTTGGGTTTATATTAAAACCTTAATGTCATTTCTCACCTGTCCTTTGTGTTGTGCTTATTCCATTCTCATTAATGTCTACAACTATTTTATGAAGAAATTTTGTTATCTTTGTTTTCGGGCGTTTGGATAATCCTGGCAGCTCTGCTGAGTCGGAGAACAACTTGCTAACACCCAACTGAAAGAACATTAAAAATTTATTCAACTCTAGTAGACGTTTGGAGAATTAAAGGAAAGATTCATGATATTTACGTCTTTAAGTATATTCGGCATGTCTATAACACTTTCGAAACGGAATTTTGGGATTTCCAAGATAACATTACCCACTCTCATACTGTTAGCGATTTCGTTCACATTAACCTGCCGCAATTGTTTCTCAAGCTCAGGTAGTTCGGACCCCATATTAGGTAAAATCATCACAAGCGAAACTTGGTTATCCATGCAGTTTATTCGAATTCCTCTGGCATGAAGTTGAGGTATGTCGCTGTAAGCAACGCGACGCACCCCAGATAAGGAGTCCAGTTGTACAGTTTCACTTTCGTTTACTGCGAAGCTCATCTTCTTGATTGACTGTTCACCGAAAGGAATAGTCCATCGGCTTTCTACATGAAGTGCGGTAATCATCATGATTTCCTGGTCAAGGAGCACAGCCGATTCATCAAGGTAGTTGGTGATTTCATTGTTGGTCTTCTCAGCAATCCATTTATTAGCAGTCTCTTTCACAACGGCGCTGTTATTGAATTCAACTTTCTCTAAGTCTATGTGAAACGTACTTGAAATGCGATTAACTGTCGGCTCTATAGGGATGTTTACTAGGTAAATCTTGTTTACCAAAACAATATTATTCATTCGACTTTCAGCCAATTTGTCTCCGATATGTGTTTCAAAATCAGCTTTACTGTGCGTTTCACCACTGACACACAAGACTTTCCGCAACTCTTCTTCAGTATCCCCAGTCGCCACTCCATAGATGAGCCCTAGAGCAGCTTGTATTGCGTACGGGGAAATCGCAATGTTTCCATGCTTACCTTCCTGACAATTAGTGACTGCCAAGTGCATTTGTTGCACGAATCGATTGTAGTCATTGATTAAAGCCATTTTCACTTGAAATTAGAGCAATAGCAACACAATCTGGTAGACAGCTTCTAATCACATTTACCGGAATTGAACGGAACACAAAACTAACTTTTCCACGATTGTTGTCATACAAATTTCACATTCTCTCGAAACCCGAAGCCAAGTTCAGGGCTGACGTGTTTAGCTCTTACACTTACTGACTCATACTTGATACCAGAACTAGCTACTCAAAAATTCACTTCAATTCATACGAGCTTATGGATCGAAGATACGCTAGTGCGGAAACGTTTCTATTTTCGGCAATTATGAGTTTATGAAGACTGAAAGAGCTTGTTTGTAGCACGTTAGTATGTGTTTTACTTCAAAGAGCACAAGAAAACTAAATTCAAAAGCTCTCGAACGAATGGAGGTCATCGTAAATTCAGTTTGAGTTGGAGTAACAATGATAAAACTCTCACATTCATTTGATGATAAGAGAAACCATCAAAGCCAAATAACTGATCAAATAATTTGCAAATTTCACAGGGTGTTAATTGAAATCTTCAAAAATTATTTCTCTAATTAATTTCAACAGTGATGTGATTCAAACTATTCATTCCCTTGTAGATATTAGCCATTTTATGGAGTTTAACTCCTCTCTAGATTCTTTTCTAGATTGTAGCAATTAATTGAAAAGTTCAAATAAAGTCGATATATAGTAAATTAATATCTTTGAAGAGGTCGACGTTATCATAAACGGAAGTAATATTCCTCATTCTGTATTAGAAATGATATAAAAAGTTTCCATTCGTAAGTGAAATCTACTGACTGAGAATAAGGAAAGTTGCCCTTAAAAGTTACAAATGATTCGGAAACTGAAAAACTTCAATGGAATTACTAACTTCCGTGTGAAGTTCACGAACTCTCAGAGTGAATGTTCTATAAAATATTCCTACCGAGTTAACCGCATTTTGTGAACAAGTTTGTTGCAACTGGACACGATTCATGTAGCATATATTCATAGTTTCTGTAATGATAACGATGTGGATTGAAAATGGGAGAATTACACCATGAATACAGATTGTAAATTGTCCAGGTGTAGAAAGTAGGTACATCATTAAATTGAAGGTGAGGGCGTTTTTCGGATTTGGTGCGAAACAACTCGAATCACGCTGCAGTTCTCGGTTGGCATTGAAATTGAGACACAACTCGTGTCATCTTTCACGAATTCAGAATTGGATAAAGAACACTTGCACCGAAACAGTGCGTGGCAGCATGATTTGAAACTGAGCTTTTTAAACACATGAGTTTTGAGAAACCAATTAGAAAGTTTAAGTAAACAATGGGTGGGCTAACATAAATTTTAGAGACTTAAAGCAATAAACAATTTATTTTAATTTTTACATTATCAAATTCACAAATATATGCAGGTATAGTAACAACAAGATTTGGCAACAATTCATTCTGTAGTACATTATTGTCCGGTGAATCGTCCAGTGAAGAGGACAGTTTCGCCTTGTCTCACTGCAAACCAGAAAGGATGGTCTGCCTTGAAGTGTCTCCGATCCCTTGCACACAGACGCCTCATCGTGACTTCTGCAAAAGAATTGAGTTTGTAAGAAAAAATATGTAGGAGGTATGTATGTATCTCACCTGTTGCAGCTGAAGCCACCAGCCCGAATTCATCAACTTCAATCACAGCTTTATGAAGAACACTAGAGATTTTCAATTTGCCATCGGATATGCCTGGGAATTCGGCTTCAGCACTGAACATTGTCGGCATTCCCATCTACAATAAAGGAATGGTTGTCAGTTAGAATGTTGGGATAATTGGATGACAATCAAGGCGATTCTGGCCACTTTCGTTAGCTAACAGGTTTTCTTTTGAGAAAGTTAACAGAATTCTTTAAGTTGGTATTCCAGATACAACTTCGAACCCTGTTTAGTTTAAATCGACGAATTTCGGGTGTGTTTCGGTAACAGATTTTTAACAGAAAAACTTTTAACTGTTGCCACCAGAATACCGAATTCGATCGTAACAGAAGTTTTCGAAATCCAACAACAAATAACACGGGATGTTAAATAAACAGAATCAGAATCATCTTTGTGAAATTGAAGTACTAATCAAAAGCCATGAAACCTTGATTAGTCACAAGTACCAATCACTCAATTATAACATGTGTGTTGATATATGAACAATGGCAAATAGAATTTCGAAAAATTAAATTATTCACATTATTATCTAAAAATATATTTTAGAGCTGTTGATGATATTAACAGACGCCTGGAAATAATGTCAACAGAGTAACTAAACAATGATTGAAACAATCTTGAATCATGGTAGAAGAATGTTTCAGTAATCTATTCGTGATATGCGCAATTTTCCAAATAATTATCTCAAAAACCAACTTACATTTTCAAGTATCCGTTCCATGTGAACAATAGCCTCAAACTTGAATTTAGGAATGCTCAGTGAAACCATACCGGGTTGCATTTCTTTCACAGCTTCGTTCACGTCAAAATTTTCAATTTTATCCTCGAGTTCTTCCAATCCGGTCCGTTTATTTGGTAGAACAATTATCATCGTAATATCGTTATCCTTGCATGTTAGTTTTACAGCACTTGCATCCAAGTTTTCCAAATCACAGCTTTCCAAATGTCTCAAAGCTTGCATAGTATCTAATTTAAGTGAATCTGTATCATTAATGTGGAAGTGTTCCTTGGTTGTAGCTTTCGGATTGAATGGTACATCCCAGAACGCTTGTACGTAGATCGTGTTCACTAACATGAGACTAACACCTCGGGACAATGAGGACTCATCAAGGAAGTTAGTAATTTTGTTTTTAGTCCTTTTCGCTACCCAACCATTGATGGAATTTAGTGCCGACTGTACATCGTCAAAATCAATATTTTCGACTTCCGACAGGAAACTTTTTACAGCCTTTTCAATGTAATCCTGATGAATGCGGAAGTCCTTTTGAACGAACATTTTATTCGCCATCAGGACTCCGTTCGTTTCAGCCTCAGTGAGAATTTTTCGGAAGTAACTTTCGATTTCCGATTTGTCCTCTGCCGTCAAGTGTAATCCATTTTTCATTTCCCTCGCTGTTTTACCCTCAGATCCTAACCATGCTAGCCCTAAAGCTGATTGAATGGACAGTGGTGATATTAAGAAGCTCTTGAAATCCTTCAAGCTCTTGACACCATGGGAATAAAGTTTGTTTGCGAAACGATTGTATTCTGTTGAACTCATTTTTCTCAGTACTCTGTAATTGTTAAGGGAAAAACTTTAAATTGAAATGCGATTCACAGTATTATTATTGTACACGAAAACAATTCCAAATTCCCCACTGTCAAACGCGAGTCTTATTGAATACTAACACAAAACTTCTTGCTCCCCGGAATTTATATGCCGAAATTCTCTGTTCCGTCAGAATTTTTGGGAATATCTTCTCAACTGTTTTCTTCGTATTCTATTTTCACTCAAGATGACTCCAAAAGCTCCACATTTTTGAGACTAACAAAAGCTTTTTCTCATTCATTGGATGAGTCATTGCTTCTATACAAATACCTAGTCATGTCTAGCATTGTGAATTTGTTTGTAAACAAAATTTGGAGCTTTTTTTCACTCTCTTTCCGCAAAACTTTCTTACATAACGTCAAATTTATTGTTTTTGATAATATGAAACAGCTCCAATTAAAAATGTTAACGTGGAACTAGTTTTTCTTTAGCTCGTAACCTACTCGACAATTCAATATCTCCAATGATTTTTCAGGAATGCAAGCAAAACTCAATCAAGAACCTAAAAATTGCAGAACAGATATGATTTCTGCTATTATTCATATAGTTAATAAATGTAAACAAAGATTTGACTTTAAGAGACTCTTAAGAATTCAAAGAGTACAAAAGATTGTGGTTTCATTCTGCCAATGTTTGTCTAGAGATTCAAGACAGGAACTATGGAGGTAAGATGTAACAAAACAAGTAGTTGGGTTAGACAGAGTAGACAGGGTTAGACAGTAACAACTAATCATATTACATCCAAGAAAATCATAATAACTTTATTGCAAGAAAAACATTTTACAGAATATATTTCAGAATCAAATTTGATTTTACGACGGTCCAACAAACCTTCCAGTAAACAGAGTTTGGCTTCCTTTGCGTACAGCAAACCAAAAGGGATGCTCTGCCTTGAAGTACTTCATGAATCTGGATGAAGTCAGTAGCATTTGTGCACCTTAAGTTGATTTTCAATTAATTTAAATTATTAATGTAATTTAAAGTTGAATTACTTCCTGCCGCTGATGCTTCAATTCCTTCTTCGTTCACGTCAATAGCAACTTTATGGAAAACATTTGAAATGGCTAAACCTCCACTTCCAGTGATTCGAGAGAAATCAGCTGCTGGAGAGAATGCTTCGGTCATTCCCATCTTGAAATACAAAACTCTAATTCATTTTTATAACTGATAGAAGACTCTCTGAAGTGGCACTTACATTCTTCAAAATCTGCGAAGCATCCATGAAATTCTCAAAGCGAAACTTTGGAAGTTGAATCGTCACCATGGTCTGGGTCATGCTGCTCTCAATGTCCGATAACTTAACTTGGTTCAAATTCTTCTCGAGATTCGTCAAACCAGTACGACTGTTAGGCAAAATTACCAAAAAGTTGATAGAAGATTCCTTACATTCCAGGATGATAGCACTGGCATCCAGATCCTGGAAAACTCCATAGTGCGTGTATCGTTTACCATTCATCATGTCCACTTTAACTGAGTCTTTATCATTCAGATAAAAGTCTGTTTTTTCAGTAACTTCTCTACGGAATGGAACTTCCCATTTTCCGTTGACATGCAGAGCACTCACCAGCATCAACATTGCACTGGGTTGGACATTCTTCGCATCCAGGAAGTTCTGTATTTGATTGTTTGTCTTCTGAGAGACCCACTCGTTGATCACCTTCGCAGCAACTGCATTTTTTTCAAAGTCAATACTCTGAGCCTCTGCTGAGAAGTCTGATTCTACACTTTTCTTGTACTCCGTTGTCACTGATAAGTTCTGTTTGATATACACCTTATTCGCCAAGTGAATTTGATCCGTTTGAAGTTCCTTCATAAGACCGCGGTACAGATTTTGAGTCTCTTTCAGATTGGATCCTTCCAAACGCAATAAACGCGTCATCTGATCTGCTGTTTGACCTGATGCTCCAATGTAAGCCAACCCAAGTGTTGTGTACAAACAGGCAGGCGAAACAATCAAGTTACCTGGCGGGACATGAGTAGCTGTTTGTTGATACAAATCAACAGAAAACGCCTCAAACCCTTGTGTGGCCATTTTATAATTTTTCGTCTCTAGACTTATCACAAAACCTTATCTAAAACTTTTTCGAACTTGCTTTGCTCACGTTCAGTCTCTCACTGCGAGATATATATTTTACCAGAAAGCTTTCATGCAAATTCCGTAAACTGAAGTTTTTATGACATCATCATACTCACATCAGACATAACATAACGTCAAGTTGCGAGAGATATCTGAGAGAGATCAATTTCATAGCTTCAGGGTTTTACACCGTTAAAGCACGCTACAACGATTCATTAGTAAATTTAACACTATTAGATTTCAATAACATTTCAATTTGTTCAAAAATTTCGACTAACACTTTCACTCTTATCCCTTCAAGCAAACTTCTAATACGATCGGAAATTTGAAGGTTAACATTTCATTCTTGTCAAACAGGATAAAATGTTATGAACGGAATCACTTAACATATCAGATTGAAAAACCGATTTTGAGGAAAATATATTCATTGAAAGTTTCAAGAGTGAAATCAGGAACCAAAACAGGGAAAAATAGAATTTTGTGACTTGAGAATGATTTGAGGTTATAATATTACAAAGGATATTTTGACAGAATTCAGGATATTTCCTTGCCTGTTAAATTCACAAGAAATGGTTCATTGTCATTTGTGTGCAGGAAGGACAAAAAAAAATTGATATTGCCACTGGTTCAATTGAGCATAAATCATGAGCATCCTAAACCCGGAAAGCTGGAGGCAAGCGCACTTGACCGTACAAATAAAAAAGTGACCTCGCAGTGAAATGTGACCCACCAAAAAACCGAAGGCAATAAATCATCGAGTTAAGAAAAATGTTACTTTAATTGCAGGGATTTCCGGAGTATAAAGTGCCAGCAAGGCCTTCTTATATTCTAAAGGGAACTTTTACAAAGCTCAAATATCTACTGTTACTGTCACTAGGAGTCGCCGGGTACAAGCACCCTTGTCGTTTATCAAAGTCAAAAAATATTCTGGGTTTACTTACCATGAAAGCGATAGTGTATACAATTTGCGTTAATTTGAAACTTAGATTTATTCTTACAGCAACTGTAGCTAAAGACTTTATGTTCATAATGTGCTGCAAATTTGTATAATCAAGAGCCTTTTATTAGCAATTAAAATTAACTGACTTGGATGTCATGAAACATTAAAAAACAAATTATAAAATCCTTAAATATATTTCAAAAATTCTAAAATTTATTCTTTCTATTTAATTTCTTTCAGAAATGAAAAGTTTTACACATGTTGCGATGAACCGTATTTAGATATAACATTCAACATAACGATGAGAAGGAAAACATTGTTTTACACAGTTAATATTATAATACCTTGTATGGGTATATCGTTTCTAACAGTTTTAACATTCTATTTGCCTTCGGATAGTGGTGAAAAGGTAAGAAAACAAAATAGTTTCAGCATGATACATCAATTAGTAACAGTGTCTTGTTTGTAAGTAACAATGTAGATACATGTGTAGATGATTGAATTTATCCTCGGGACATTCTTTAAACATCAACACGTTACTTGTCCATAATAGAGTAAGGAGGAAAGCATGTCCAAAGAAAGTTGTAAACTTTGTCGTAAGCGAATTGACATACCAGCCCGCTGGTGACTGATTACAAACTGGTTTCCAGGAATCACAAACCAATTTGCAAACAGTAACGCCGTGTGTGGCGTGTCATTTGTTTATATGGGAAGTGATTCAAAGGAAACTGGTTACTAATTCGAGTCGGAGGAGGGCCTCACTCATTGAAATTCCTGAAAAACTTTTGACTAGAAATTCATCGATTTCACAATTTTGCAAAATCCAGTATTAAATTGTTTAGACAGCTTCATGATGCTAAATGCCACAACAACTGTTTCACCTGAACAAATTGTACGTTGTTTGATTTTCAAATATTAATTTATTTTCGTCAAAAGTTTTGAGCACATTATCCCATATAATACAAAACACCTTGTAGTTTTCAATTATCTTACAATTTTTATTTCCAATAAGTCAAAACTTCATGTCAACTTAAGACTACATCCACTCTTAACTTAATTTATTAAAAAGCTTAAGCATATATCTCTGTAAATTATTATAATTCTAACCAACTTCTGAATGAGTTCTATTTGGACGGACCTTGATAACGGCCAGTGAACAGTACTGTATCTCCCTTCCTCACCGCAAACCAGAACGGATGATCCGCATTAAAGGATTGTGACCGCGCAGCTGATGTCCGAAGCACCACGACACCTTGAATTCAAGAGATTGCCCATTAGCATGTTTCTCTGCGAAGAGATATTAGAATAACTTACTTGCAGCAGCATTAGCTTCTAATCCAGCCTCATCTATTTTAACAACAGCCTTGTGGTAAACATTTGATATTGCTAGCCTTCCACTGCTAGTCAGTCCTCCAAAGTCTGCTTTAGTTGAGAAAGCTTGTTCCATTCCCATCTAATTTTGTTGCCATAAGACAAGCATTTCAATGAAAAGTTAAACAACATCTAAAATCACACTTACCTTTTTCAGTGTTTTCGCCATGTCGATGAAAGTTTCTATTTTGAATTTTGGCAACTTCATCCTTACCATAGTGTCGCTCAATTTACTGTCGAAACTTTGGAGATTGAATGTTGACAATTTGTTCTCCAAGTCCTCGAGGCCACCTTTCTTGTTTGGCAAGACAACCAACAAATTAATGTCTGCTTCCTTGCATGAAAGTGCCATTGCTGTGGCATCTAACTCGGGCAAACTGGCAAACCTTGCATAAGAACTTCCACTCATCATGTCTACTTGAACCTTATCGTTGTCATTCAAGTAGAAATCGCCTGGCTTGGTGGAATCTGGCACAAATGGTTTTCGCCAGAAAGCAGTCACAGAAAATGTGTTGACCAACACGAGTTGTGTACTTGAACTGAGGCTTGATGCATCCAAGAAATTCTGCACTTTGTTTTTAGTCTTTTCAGCAACCCAACTACTTATTTCCTTAGCAGCTGCAGCATTATCAGCAAAATTAATGTTAGCGACATCAGATGAAAAGTACTGCTTCACTTTATCCGTGTAGTTTGTGTAAATATTTTTTCCGGTCTGCAAGTATATCTTGTTGGCTATGGCGATGCTGGCGTCAAGGTTGCTTTCAAGAATCGGTTGAAAAGATTTACCAAAGTCTTCTTGCGACACAGACCCTAGCTTCAGAGTTTTCTGCATCTCTTCTCCAGTTTGTCCACATGATGCGATGTATAACATCCCCAGGGCCGTTTGAAGACATATCGGCGATATAACAAAGTTAGGTTGCCCCACAGTTAGACTTGTCTGATGATACAGATCATTCGCAAACATCCCCAAATCAATAGCACTCATTTTGGAAATTTTTAAAAAATAAATTTGCTTCGTATGTTTCGTCTCAAAATTGTTCTCAAGAACTGATAACATCTCAACTGCTCTCAGCTCTTTATATATTCAATTGGCATTAGTTGTTGAACGTAGACGAATGATTCGATTTAGATCACCTGGTGACAAATGAAAAATTTCCAAAAACCGTAAGGATGGAAAACTCCATGTAAATATTTTCCAGTTCTGCTATGATTGACATTAGCTTATGGCACTTTTCGGTACCTTATGTAAATATTTTCTGCAAAAGTAGAACTCATTCGGTATATTTTGTGTGACATCGTGTTTATTTTAGATCAATGACAATCACTTAGCTTCGCAATATTAGTTGTGGAATTCCCAGGGAGTTTCATGTTGTTACAGACATGACACAATCATTATAAAACATGCATCGAAGAAAGCCTTTCGAAGCCTGAATCAATTCAAAGTTTACGCTTCTTAATACGGATAAGAAATCTGTGAGAGTTACTATGTTCTACAGAAAGTTGTTCTTATATTCCAGTGAATCCGTTTCTAATTATTTTATTAAATGATAAATGTTTTCTTTGGTTTGGTGTATTATATAATTATAATTAAAGTTATTTCGTACAAATTTTTATAAGACTTATTCCAATTTCAGGTGACATTATCAATATCAATTCTTATTAGTCTCCATGTGTTCTTCCTGCTAGTCGTTGAAATTATTCCACCAACATCTCTAGTGGTGCCTTTACTAGGGAAATACTTAATATTTGCAATGATATTAGTATCAATTAGGTAAGTATCAATCTCAAAAAGTTATATTTATCATTTCGAAATAAAATGAACACATTCCAGATAATATCCAAGTGTTTCAACACATATCTGATTCACAAGTTTACAATTCCTCTAAATACATACAGCCTTGCTAAGAATCCTTCAATAATTCTATGGAAACTCACACAAATAGTTGGCTGTGAACGAAGTTTTTGTTGAATAAAGCCGAAAAGGCTTTAGTCTAGAAATTCTTTCTACGATTGAATATTCCTTAAGGATGATATAATCCTCGCAAAGTATATTAAAATTGAAGCAAAGCTTGGAGAACAAAAATCTGGATCCTACCATCATTTATATAAAATTTTGAACTTCGTCGCTCAAAGGCTTGAGTATGACGAATGAGTTGCTTTAATATTCAATAACAATCAACTTTGTGTACTTGTAAAAATCAGAAAATATACATAAAAGCTCGACAAGATACAACCCTCTTAACTTCGTTTTAAAATCGTTACTTTCAAGTCAAGAGAATGTACTTTATTTGATTTGAGAGCGTTACATAGCAAAATTACTTACAAATTATACTCATACTTTTTTAATAAAATTGACTAAATCACTTACATAGCGAAGTCCTTTGAACACCATCCACGCAGGATGAAGTCCTTGCTCTTATAGATGACTCTGGTAATGAGCCGTAATAAAACGAAATTCCATGTTTGTGCAATTTTCATATAGACTTGTTTGGATGAAAGTTAATGGAGAGGCAATTTACCATTAACCATTTACCATGATGCTACAAATACTTATCGTGGCTTTTAATGGCATTCAAGTTACACGGGACGCGCTCATAACATGTGGTAATATAATTATAATGTTACCAATAATATAAAACACATCAAATTGGCGGGGAAATTAGTGTTAAGGGTGTAATGGATTCTACTATGTACCTACTTTGTATTCTTTGGGGCAACACAAAATTTTTTTCCCAATATTTCGGGGTTAAAGTGGAAAAGTATGCTTTTGGTATAATGGAAAATCGATTGTAATAAAATTGTAATCATAATGATGTCGAACGACTTTTAAATTTTGTGAAAACAACAAATTTGCCTATAATAATTTCCGTGACATCTTTCAAATACTTTTCTTTAACAAACTGTTTATCATATAACCGGCGGTTATTAGGATTTTTTGATTTGCATTTAAAAGCCATCATATAAAATTCAAATGATAAAAATTTCTCAGAAAATATCTTTAACTCCGTGTTAGTATATACGTATTATATACATGCAATAATTCCAAGAACCAACTTTGACAGTCAGGGCGCGTAGCTACCCTCAGTCGAGAAAAATAAATATAAATTCTATTTAACCAGAGAGTACTCATGCAATCATTGTGAAGTGTCCTCCATTATGGAAGAACAACATCAACAAGACAACCAGACAAGAGTCCTTTGATTCAGAAAGGATCTGTGATAGTCATTAATGGTTTTATTATAAAAACTTGAACCTTTTGTTCCAGAATAGACTGTTTTAATTCACTTTGTGATTAATGAGTTCCCTAGAAAGTAATTAATGTTTCCAAGTGTGTCAGTGATTGTAGTAGATAAAAGCTATTCGAAAGGATGTGATTACTGAGTTTTGATTCTATATAATTCGGAGAGTTATATTGAATGAATCAAATCATTGTTTTATTATTTGATATAAAAATTAAATTTTTGAGAAGTAATACAGTCAAAGTTAATGAAAATCAAATTAATTTGTGAGGAACATAATTAATATTTATCAAAAGAAAAATGAAACTCAAGGAAAAATTTGTTTGCAAATATCTTAAGAAAGTTTCTTGTTCCTGGGTTAAATTCAAACAGAAGATGCTCATGATTTCTGAATTACACAGTAAAAAAAGATTTTAAATTTAGAACCCTCAGTACATCAGCGAAACCTTCATCTTATGTTGAGTAGGTATTTCCTTGAAATACACTGGTAGTGCATTATTCATGTTCATGGCTGAGTTAATCTTTCAAACACTTCTTTCTTCGAGTCCTCGGAGATTTCTGTTTTGGGTGCCAGAACTTCAATCTAATTTTGGAAACTTCAATCAAAACATTCAATCCCTCTTCCAGTCGTTAACGTTCTTTAAAGGATATAAATTCAGTAATTTGCGAGATGATGTAAACTTCACCCTGTCACATATCTAATATGGGTTAAGGCACCCTAAAAACCTTTGAGATGTATTGAAACCACTACAACCGTGCTTCCTTTGTGGCTGTCATTTAAAGTTCCATTGAAATTATTGATGAAAGACAGATATCTGACTTAAGGTTTTGTAGTAGGAAGCCTTGAGTAGCTTACGAATTAGTAAATCTTTCAATCAGGTAATCCATTAATTTCTGTCAGTCAATAAACAATTCCTTGTTCGTTATCCTAATCCTCTTCAAGATTCACTTAAAAAGTATATTCGCTTAAATTATAATTTACAGGACTTTCTAACATCTTCGAAAGACGCAGTCAAATGGAAACTTCAATTCGGTTCTGTCTATCTGTCGTTAAACAGAATGGGTAATCTATTATCCTCAATATCCTGCATGAGGTTGGATGTATTGAACCATTGGAGAGAAATCAACTTCAAGTGTTCTCTGAAATTGCTTGTTCCTTTGCTGGTCTCAAGAACATGAAAGTGTTTGAAATAAGAAATGCATGAATGAATTTACCAAAGACAGTATGTACACATGTCGGATGATGAGCTTGTAGCTTTTTCATCTTCTTCACCAAACGAGGTATTATTATCTATTATTATTATCCTGGCACATGGACTGCACTTTTCATTATCTAAGTCAAATAATCCCATCAAGTATAAAACCAAAAAATTCTTATAGAATTATGTGTCCTTTCTGAACAATTTTCTGATTTTAAGACAGCAACTAAGACTTTGACCTGAACTCTCTTCATTTAATTTAATTTTTAACATTTAATATCTACTTGAACGAACTCATCTCTAATCGTTAATCATAAGTTTCTGCAAAACATAAATAATCCTTCTGGCTTATATCATTCCCTAGTTCACATAAATAAATCCTTTAGTGAATAGATACAATGGATGATAGCTTTAACCAGACTATTGAATCCTTAACCTCGTACAGAAGTTTCCATTCAAAGTGTTAATTACATGTCTTAGTACATGATTTATGTCATTGACTTTAGACAAAGTAGTGTCAATGAATTGTTCAAAGGATTTGGAACATATGAATTTATATCACAAAGGAATGTTTCAGACACTCTATTGTGAATGTCTGTGGCATTGGTAATTACCTTAAGGACTCTTACCACAAACTAATGCTTTAAGGAGAAAGTATCATATCTGGAAATTATCGATTTCAAATTAACGAGTTTTGCTCAAAACTTATCTTAGTGTATGTGTATATACTTTAAGTATCCTGGTCTCAGAATTCGCACAATTGACTTCGCGATATTTCTTAAAGGACATGAAATATTCCTCAATGTAAAATGGCTAATAAATCTCAGAAAGTAAAAAGTACTTTCGACATAGAAAAAGGACGAGCAGCGTAATTTTCTTATTGTTAATCATTTGTGTCCTTTTTCGATGAATCGCCAAGAAACCATGGAGAGGCCATTCCATCTACTACTTGTTTTTTTCTTTACCTTACTCTACTTTATCTCAATTTTATGCTCTACGCTTTTGATGTTATCATTGGTGGGCCAACAGTATTCCAATCCAGATTTATCAGGTTATCCTGTAACAGGATGGAATTTCATGCTTTCAGAGTATTGTGAGTTAGATAAATTCAAGTCAAGACAACGAAAAAATTTTGTTTAATATATTTCGCTAAACAAAAAAGGACAACAGTCATTTGTTTTTCGTCAACGATTTATGTGATTTTTCATACAATATAAATTTGCGGATTCTTAAAAATCGCCGAATTTTTCCTTCATTTAGCCTAATTAAGGAACAAAAATTTCAACACGTAAATGGAGTAAATAATTTTTTGGAAAATCCATTTTGATAATTTATTTAAATTAGCTGCATGACTGTGCTTTGTTTTGTGTCTAATAAAATTTCAGAAAAGGGTTCAAATCGCAATTTTATCTTGAAGTTCAAGAACCTTGTACCATTACATTTTAATTTCTTTATTCAAATCATTTCCCGTTTGAGATATTGCTGACTCATTACAATAACAATTACAAAACAATTTTCAGATATTTAAAGGAATCAATGACTTCAAGAATTGCTAGATTTCATCTTGCCCTCTAGAAACTCACAGAACCCAAAGGATAATTATCACACTTTCTAAACGAAATAATAATCAAAACATTGGAAGGAAGTGAAGAAAGTCGGAATTTCATTATAATAAAAATATCAAAAACAGAACAAACAAAAACAATGAAGATGTTCTGAAGAAATTTTCCTTACAAATTAAATTAGAGGAAAACAAGGGACAGAAAGCTAAATTTGTCCAAAATTTGGGAAACAACCTTGTAGATATTGACTTTGTTGTGGTACTCGGAATATCTTAATAAATCCCTAAGGAAAACAGAAATACAAACAAGGGAATCCTTAATTCAATTCCTTCTTTTTCTGTGTAAGCAAACAGTGCGTTATGCAACATTTATCACAGTTAGAGGACCAATAAACCCAGCATTTGCACGTCCTATTGGGAAAAAATTTAAGGTTACAAGGGAGAGATGTAATTGACATTTTCCATGTACATCCCAGGACCCCCATCTCGTTTGGTATTAATTAATCCAAAGCGTCTGGGCGGGTGTGTACCACAATTGACGTGACAGTATTTGCAAAGCAACTTAAAGGCATCCCGAAAGAAAAGTTAAGAGCCAAGGTACAAGAATATCCTGCTGGCTAAGTGTGTGTTCCCTATCCTGTAAGATGTTAGGAAGTATCCTTGGTAAAGACAACGCCAATGAATTCATTCATTAGCATCTGCCTTTCTTGGTTTACTGTATCTAATGTAGAAAAATCCTCGAAGCTTTTTCCTGTGGCAGTGCACCAACAAGAAGCCAAGACAAGTTTTCCTATTTCTTATTGTGGTGTGTGAACAATGACATCTTCAAATTACTTTTATACTTCAATGTTTCTATACGTTGTTGTCGAAGGACAGTTATTCTGTTTGATGGGAAACCAACCCGAGTGAAAATGTTGCTTCTAGCTAGTGAGGTGGTGATGATTTATTAACGTCCTGACAATACACTTTCTTTGCAAAAGAACTTTCTGTGGTCGTCTTACTCTCAGTACTCGATGATATCCTGACAAATACACGTTAGCATGTTTGTTCATCTTTACCAAAGCCAGATGAAGAAAAATGAAGCGTCATGCAAATCACTTGACATTGGCTTCTAGGGAATTTATTTAAATACATTAATTGAACTGTTGAAAAAAGGAATTGAATTTTCTTCGGAGACATTTAATTAAATTTCTCTTAATTGAATCTCTTTCGAGGAGTCCGATATAATCGTTTGTTATTACATAGATTTATATTACATATATAATAAATTCTGAATCGTTATTCAGTTATAACTCTATGAAATTTGAAGCCAGTATTCAAACACAAACCACAAAGGTTCTTACAAAATTTTCTCATCGAATCCTTTAAGAAAGCTGGTTTCTTGACCCTCGGACTAAGTGCTTTGTTCAAGGTTTGATGAAGGTTTGATCCTTTTTCAACCCATGTTACGATTTTTAACAACTTCCAATCCGTCTTTTGAAGTTAGCACAAGTTTGTTTTCACAATATCCTCTAATTCGTTCTTTATATGCAGAATCTAACTTGAACGTACCCTGAATTAATCGTCTTCAAACTTTCATAACATTAAGAAGAAAAAAATCAATTTAGGCGTTAAGTGGTCTTTTGTATTGCAAAAAAATTTAAAAGTATCGCCATTGTGATATAGTCCCTTCATCCTTCATTTGTGTTCTCAAGGTTTTAAACTTGCTAAACACCTTCACATCAATCACTAATTACCTTTTCAAAAATGTATGATAATCGCTGTCATTAAACGTGTGCTTCTTTATTATCTTAATCGAACTTAATCCGTTTAGGTAATGATTTTCCAATGACCTGAACTTTCAATTCAACAAACATTTCCCATGTGAACAAGTTTGAATGCAACAACAAAATCATACTAATTATGTGCCAAAGATGAGATAAAATTTACATTTCATAAATATAGCACTGCATAATTAACGAAAATGAAAATTTGGTTAACCCAAGACCCGTAGGCAAAATATCATCGAGGCAACTACATATTATATCGCATACATCATTACTACATTATCACTTTGGTGTGGTTTATAATATATCATTCCATATAAATTGTTGATACATATATGACACCAAATTAGCAACATCTAAATTTATTCATAATCAATAATTTATAATGCACCAAACTGCACATGATGATGCGTTATTTTTATCCTTTATGAAATACAGTAGAAATGATTTTTAATAACTCGTTTATATCTTATATCTATTACAGCATATGTGTTACTGTGGTTGTCTTAAATGTACATTTTCGTTCACCACAAACACATAAAATGGCGCCGTGGGTCAAAACAGTCTTCATTCAATTTCTACCGAAATTTTTATTCATTAAACGACCACAATATAATTTCGAAACGAGGTAAGACAAATAGATATAAATCATATATTTTAAATGATATAAATTTGATTAATTAAGATATTTAAATTTAAAGACATTTAGCTAGTATATGTTATGAATCATTGTACAATATTGCTTATAGCTTTTGCACAGTTTTGTTTAGCCAATGCACAATTTTGTTTGAATGATATTTCAATTGTACTCAAAGTTCCTTAATCATTTAACTTTTGCTCAAATTTTCTGTGAGGGATTAGAAATTCAATTTGTGCTAATAGCTTATTTTGTGAGCACACAAATGTCATGTATGTCGCAACTTTATTTAATCCGTTTTCCTGATGCAGTAAACTTTTACTTATTTGTTTTGCATAAATGATTAGTTCAGCAACATAACCAGGAAGGAATCGTTGGCGCCTTGATTATTTTGAAATATTTTGCTAGCTTTATATCCTCAAACATCTTGTTTTGAAATAAACCATATTTGATATCTTTTCTTAACAACATTTTGATTTATTGTGAGTGTAGTGTAGCATTACTGCAACATCAGCTGGAAACTGGAAAATGAAGACTTCGTCCTTTTCGATTGAATGTGTTTTGGGTGTTTAGCAATTGATTGATTGAAATCTGCCAAAATGTATTCAATACGCGTAAAAAGTATTCCCTGGCACATTTCTATTAATCATGTATTATAACCGATAGAGCATGATAAGCACATGTGTGTCTAAGACTTGCTGAGTATCCTGGTATGAAGGTGTCTGTGAGGTTTGTTTTGGGATACGTAGCTTGTGCGTCAGTTGTACATCAATCATTTTTTCATTTTTCATCCCAAAGTATTTTCATACGGATCCCAATTTTTGGTGATGGGGTACGATCCTAATATCATCCCTTGATGGATTTTTTTTAAATAAGATTGAACCCCGTCTATCGATAGCGACCCACCATTGGCAAATAAATTTTTAAAATTTTTATTTTCTTCAATTTCATCATTTTTCAGTAGAAAAATTGTGGTTGTTTGTAAAAAGTTATTTTTATGTCACACGCTGCTGCTAAGAGGGTTTCAAATTTTTTATATAAATAATAAAAATGTTTATGCAAAATCCTTGTGCATGTCATTTATTCCTTATCTCGTACTGAACGTTATTTTAATGGTATATTTCAATTTTTAGTGGCATTTTTCAAGCTTTAACAGTCGATGTTAGAGGTCGTTAAAATGACGCTTTTATGTGTATAACCATCATTAAAATATGGATATTTGTTTCAAGTTAAACACAAGATTATTATTTAATAAGGCATTGCTTTTCTTTTCTGAGTAATCAAAACAGTGCTAATGCTAGATAAGTGCAATTGCTCTATAAAGCTTTTCATAAATTTATAGCTGAAAGAACACATTATCGGGTTCCTTTATAGCAATATTATGAAAAATTTCTTCTTTTGATGCAACTCAAATTAAAATGAGATTCTTTCCTTTGCCAGTCTGCATATATTAATATGTGAATACTCAAAAGCTGATTATGAAAATTGGCTTATTCGGATAAGGATGAAGAATCTTTAACTTGAAGCTCATTATCTCAATGTCATTGAACCCTCTCCTATCATTCGCCGAAGAAGTGCAACCATAAATTAAATCCCCTCGATTCAGATCCGCAATAATAGGATAAACTGATAGCCCTCATACTTCATATTGATACCATCAGTTACTGATGTATGCCATTCGATGATGATGATGTGATCCACATTCTCGATAACTAACTTAGGTACCTACCGCACAAAAGGAAGCTATCGATTTTTGTTTAAATCACAAGACAGCGAATTACCCCGTCAATCTTGACTTCCATATTAAGTATTTCAAAAAGGATATCCTGTTTTTCATTTGACATTCCTTCTATCAATATCACACTGAGACATTGAATATATGGGTAAAGTTGAGTTCTACATGAAGGAAGTTTTATTTCCTCCAATACTCAGTTACTCAGATACGTGATACAATTTCAAATGGCAATTTATTTCTGAAACTTGTGTCGTCAGATGTAGGTGCTTATTCATGTAGCATTATTTCTATGTATTTTCTACATTTTCCACGTCTTTTCCTGGTCGAGAGGTAACATCCGTATTTCAGCAGGAAATATCGACAAAAAACATCTCAAAACAAAACGATACTTTCTAGTTTACAACATATAGAAAAAAACTAATATCCGGTTTCGATTCAACTTAGAATCGGATATTATGTTTGAAGACATTTTCATTTCTTTTTCGTGAAAGTTATACCATAGACATTTTAACAACCAACTGATGTGAACAACTTTAAAAATGACTCCATTTCATGATTGCTCAAACACATGTCGTTAAATTCTTTTCACATGAGGAAACGAAAGCAATTATCAAGAAGTGCTTATATGGAAATACATCCGCCAAAATGAATTGCTTATATCCACCAATTGCTTCCTTAAATATCAATTATTCCGAAACTGCAGATGAACTATGTAATTGCAGTCTGTTTATTACGATTACATGTACCTAAAGTTACTCACCTGACTTACACGTTACCACACTCTTGGATTTAAGACCATCCGTACTATCTATTCATGGGAATTCTTACATTGATACGACTTTGATATTATTCCAGTAAACTTCTACTAAAGGACTCTCATGCCTGCTTCTATCCGTATTACTCGTCAACAAATCTAGAGCACAGTCCGCGATACAGTCGTACACCATCAAAAGAGGATTTATCGCCATCGAGGTAAGTTTGTAAAAACTTTACATTTTATGGAGCTATTTGAACTTTACAGCTCAATAGCTATAACGCTCTGAGATTTAAGCAATTTGTAAATTTAACTGCCATTTTTTCGTATGAATAGACCATACTTCCTAACAACCATAGCATATCCAATTTCAATTTGACAAATTTTGTTTCACTTTTTTCAATTTCAGTTTAACCGGATCTGGACCATTTGGTGGAAGTTGTCAAATACATGGACCTGTGCCTACCATACCACAGTCAGAGTCTGATGATTTACCGACAGTACCGGATTTAGATATGGGGCCATCTGGCATTAAAAGTCCAATCATCAGTAATCCGGCCTTTTCACATACTCACTGTCCACCTAGAGTTCATAAAAGTTGTTTCTGTGTTCGTTTTATTGCAGAACATACTAAAATGCAAGAGGATTCTACGAAGGTAACTCTTAACTCTATTGTTAACCTCACTTTCATCACTTCTAATTGAAAATTCACTTGATTTTCTAAATTCGAAAAAAAAACTGTTCAATCTCTTTTTGTTACTTCACATAACCATTTAACTTCCTGACTAACGCCTATCCTTAATGGAGGCTTTTATCTGCTCTAGCTTTCATGATAAATTTTAAGCCACTTATTGCATATAAAACCGAGTTAGCAAGCAGAATGAAGTCGTCAAATGAATATTTCAATTTTATGGTAGGTTTAATGTATATTAAAAGCTTTTCAACGCTCGATATCAGTGAAGACGAATTTTATTACAAATACGAAATCCTTGCATAACACCAAATTCGGGACTTTATTTATTTCGACACAAGAGATAAAACAGTAGCATATATTCCGTTGTTTTTCGATGAAGATTTTCTTTTACGAAATGGGTTACAAAAATCTCTGGGAAATTTATGAACTTTCAAAATGGAGAATTAAGTTAAAAAAATCAACTATTAGTTATTGCAGATATAAAATCTAAGAAAACTCAATAGCTCTGTAACAAATTTTCAGTTTTAAAATATTTACATGTATTATAACGTTTATATTAGGTCGCTTTCCTGTCTGTCTGTCTGTTCGGTACAAATCTTGCAATCGATTTTTGACTAGCTTCCCGATGAGCTACAGACTTGAAACTTTAAACATAGCTCAGAACTGGAAGACAATGCAATGTTGCATAAACATTTTTCGTTTTAAATCTTACAAATATTTTCCTAGCTATTAAGAATTTACAATCACAAATTTCCAGGACAATCTCTATGGGGTACCGGATATGTATGGTGTTATAAATCTGTATGGGACTAGGAGAAATTATTTTATACTTTTTAGTCCATTTTAAAACGTTGTATATTAATAATCGTTTTTTATTTAAATAATTTTTAAATTTCATAAATAAATGAAGCTATGAATGTACTGTAGAAAACAAAATTTTATGTATTTTCAATAAATTACAGGTCAAAGAGGATTGGAAATATGTGGCTATGGTACTAGACAGACTATTCCTATGGATATTCACTTTAGCTGTATTAGTTGGTACAGCTAGTATCATTCTTCAAGCACCAACTTTATACGATGATCGTTTACCAATAGATACAGAATTTGGTGATATTGCAGCAGCAACAGTAGTACGATGTCCGCCCCAATAGCAGTTTAATTTATCAATTTTATTTATTCCTCTTTTATGTGCAATGGGAATGAGTGCCTGTGTAATTATGTCTGAAAAATATTATATAGGACGATTATTTTAAACAAGATTTAAAAAAGAAAAAAAATTTATGAAAAAACTGATAAAAATAAACCAAAAGAAGGTAATTTTTTGAACCAAAACTTAAAGGGATGCCAATTAAATTTTTAGCAAAACTTAAATGATACCAAAAAAATTGCAAAAAATTTGAAAATGTTAAAAAAAATATATAAAATACTGAAACAAAAATCAAAAAATATAATATAAATTAAACAAGAAAGGAAATTGTATTTAATAAAATAAAACAAGTAATTAAAGTCTTAAAAATTGTTATTTTTCACAGAAAAAATATATGTATTAAATACGAAGTAAAACGATGATTAAGTTAAAGTAAACGAACTAAAATGTTGAAAATGTAATGCAATATAAAATACAAAAAAAAAAAATAAATAAGTTAATAAGCGCACATCATCATAATATAATAGAAGTGTACGTAGTAGATAAAATTCTTAGAAACTTGCCGGATTTATCAAAATGTGCTTTGTTTTACAACATTTATTTCAATTATTTGTGAGTCAAACTTACAAAATATTATGTTTTTATATGACTCATAAAGCTGTCATAAACAATTTGTGTAGTGCCAAACATTAATTCTCTTTTCTGTTCACTGACATATATTTTCTCCGTTCCTTTCATCAAAAAATTCGTACAATATATGGGTATTGCTATTGGTTTTTTTGCTCTTAGTGTCAAAAAACCGTTCCACGAATTTTCAATTAAAATAAGACAAAGCACATTTGAATTAACTTATGTCTGACATTCATAACTAAAAAGTAATCGAAGATTGAAATTTATTTTATATCAAATCGAACTGAATATTAAATAAGTTTTCGAACTAAAAGCAAAATGAAAAAGTAATAATTCGTAAAAAAACATGAAATTAATAACTCAAAAATAGAAAAATAAATATATTATGAAAATTTAGTGAAAACGAAATATGAAATTGAGTATTTAGCGTTATTCATTGATTGTGGTTGAAAATGTTTATATTAATATGAAAATTACAAAAACAAATTACCAACAAAACCATCTTAATGACGTAGTTTGTAGAGATATTAAACGAAATATAAGAAAATAAGCGAACATTTAAATTATAGCAGTAATTTTATGAAATGTTTATAATTAAATAGAGGCTCACCAAAAGTTAAACTTAAAATAAAACATTAAAAAATCGAATAAATGAAGCATTTGAAAAATGCATTTTAATATCAAATTGTTAAAATGAAAAAAAAACATATATGAATAAAAAAAGAGATATTAAATTGATTGAGTACTAATAAAATTATTAGATTAAAGAAAATAACAATATTGTTATGACTAAATAAAAAAAAATTCTAAGGATTACTTTGTGGGGAAAATCCAAAGCTCTAAAGAAGCACTAACAAAAGCATTGACATACTTATATCTACAAACAAATCCGTATGTGTAATCATGATGTAATATGAAGTAATTTGCAATAAAGAATTTAAAATTATCCCAAACACATGATTAAAATTTAAAGAATTATAAACCTGAAAAATTTGAAAATTTTAACAGGAACGTTAAGCGTTATAATTCTAAAACAACAACCAACAAAATAAAATAAAACTACTAAGTAAATTATTACTTGGTAAATGTTCAAAGCCAAATTATAAAAATGGATATTTCAAATTATATTTTCTTCAATAAAATGTAAAATGAAAGTAATAATATGCTGTGGATAAAGTTTAAAAAACAAACAATTACTCAAAATGTTAACAGACAATGTCGAATAAACTAAAAACAGAGTTACGTAATTTAAGTTATGGAAAAATATTGATTTTAATTAATAAAATAATTTCAAATAGAAGATGCCTTATTATTTTCAAGTAAAGATTATCTTAAGTTAAACTAGAATTCAAAAGCAATTTAGTCCAAATTATCTTATTATTCAATATTTCATAGAATCTGTGGTTTACATCACTTATGTATGCATATTAGTTCTTGTGCTTTGGTCTTTTCGAAGGTTTTCCGCAAGTTCTGCAATGCGTAGTGTACTGACTTCGCAAACCAAAGGACTTGTGACAAATTTGGCAAATGCACTCAGCATGAGTCTTCACATGAGTCTCAAATCTAGGCTTCAATATATATGACATGTCACATAAATGACAAGAATATGGCTTGACTGTTTGAGAAGTATTTTTCTGCTGAATCTGCACTGGCTGAGGTCTTTCAAGAACAAAAACTTTGAGAGGATCCGGTTGTTCCTTAGCCTTACGCTTAGTTGGATACGTGAGAGTTTCTGCAAGTTCTCCGGAGCAATCCCCTTTGTTGAGGATTCTCTTGCTTCTTCGTGGCCTCATGCGAGAGTCGAACATCATTGGAGCGACTGTAGGTTCCTCCACCTTATTCACTTCTTTATTCCGCACAGTTTCAACATCTTGGCCGTTAATCTCAGCTTTAATTTCGAAATTGACAGGATGATCTAGAACTGGAGGAGATTGAATTGAATCTATTTGTTCAGACATGTTCACAAAGCATCGTAGTTTATGCACTTTTAAGGATTTTAACATTAAAAATCTTCGCCCACAATTCAAGCACCGATATTTCCCTATGGTTGTATCATCTTCATCTTCATCACTTAATTCTGTTAAGTTAATTATACCATTTGACTTGTTGGCGTCATTTGATGGTGGTGACTCCATTTGAGTTGTTTCTTCACGCTTCACTTCAGCATTAAATATTGAAGCGTCTGTGGAATACTTGGGCGGGTACTGATATTTACGAGGTTTCCGTACTTTGACTTTTGATGCGCAGTCCAAAACAATGATACTCTCTTCAACGCATCTCAACAATGTGTTGATATCACCAGTCACGAACCTAGTGGCTCGAGGTTTCCGTGTGATTATGGGCCGTGATATTAGCTGTTTTTCAGAAACAAAAACGATTTCATCGGGATCATCATCGCTTTGAGAATCTTTCGAGCACTCATTACCGACTGGGATACTTTCTTTGGTTTTCTGTGAATTTCCTGCCTGATTGTATCGAGCATTCTTGTCTGTGGCACTAGAAATTTCATCAATTTGAACTTTGTTTCGCTCCCCAATGTTGAGATTTGAAAGGTTTTCATTTATTGCTACATTTTGATTTGTGTGATTGATTGTATGTGGAACATTTTTGTATATAATATAAGGAGCCTCGAAAATCCGCATATTATCCCTGCAATGGATGCATGTATTACACAAATATAATACATATACAACATAGTGATGTAAAAATTTACTTACAAGTCAGTCAGCATTAGAGTAGAGTCCTCGGATACGTTTTCACCCACTACTTGTCCAACAATGGATGAATTGTTTCTGTCAATAAAAATATCAATTAATATATGGATCAATGTTCCATATTTTGAAAAATACTGGTCGTGCAATAGCATACCATCCTTGAGTTCAGTGTGCTTTTCCTCTTTAGTGGCGATATAAGAATACATGACAAAAATTTGTTTTTAAATGTTGGAGCCTTTAAGGCAAAGTTTACTTACACTTGCTCTTTGGTGTCTAATATCTCTCCTTCCGACTGAACTGTGACAATCTCGTCATATTCAATTTTGGAGTCATGTATACTAGAAGTAGAGAAGAGTAGAAAATTGATTTGTGGCAGTGGAATGCTCACCTTTCTGTAAAGTTAGCAAAACCTGTGGTTTGTGAAGACGTTACAGGTGTTGAAGTTAAGTTTTGATTCCATTCAAAGTGACACTCTGCACTGTAAGAAAATATGTTAATTCGATTGTCCAATATGGCTTTCATCATTTACTTGTCAGCCTCGGACTTTGGTGTCACTATTATAGAGGAAACTGGATCAGAACTAGCAAGCTCTGTGGTTTGCCCAGATGATTCTTCATGGTTCCCTAGTGATGGCATTCCAATAAAGAATTCAGCCCAATTAAAATCATTTTCGGAGCTTGAACTGAACAAAAAATATATTTTAGAAATGAATTTGCTTCATAGGAGTTCTTATGACTATTTTGATAAGTTTCTATCATTGCAAAGCTCCACAAAAAAAGAAAAATTATGCTTGTAAATACTCACTTGGGACAGAATACTACGCAAGATTCATCAGAAATCTCGTTCTCTGATTTTATCGGAGGAACATCACCATGAAGTACGTTTGAAACTACAGAAGGCGAAGTAAATGTTTCCTTAGAGGCAGAAATCTGGGATGTAGAACCTGGCCAATGTGTTTGAAGTTGATTCGGAATATCAGTATCTGTTGATGATATAGACACGACAGGACGAGATAGGTTCGAGATTTCAGGTACTGTAGTTGAAATCGATAATGTACCATGAGATAAATTTGAGGTCTGTGAGGTTGAGATAGTTCCAAGGATGCAGTCGGATATAGCTGCATGCGAGATCTCAGATGCTTTAGATGAAAATGATATTGTAGTATAAGATGAGTTGGGAACCTCAGTCGACGAGCTTGTCCTTATGGTGCTGTCCGAAGTCGTAGCGTCCCAGATTTCGGGTACTGTAACTGGAGTTGATAATGTACCATCAGATGGTCCTGGAGGCTGACGCGGTGAGTATGTCCTCAAAGCAAGTTCTGAAATTTCAGCATGCGATTTGGGCCCAGATTGCGCTCCACAATTCTTATTATTTGCATCAGAATACAAATACGAGGTACGAAATTCGTTTACTGCGGTAGGAAGAAGAAATCCTGACTTATGCTTTGGCGTTGATAAAACATCACGGAGTGTATCTGGAACATCTGCTACAGGATGTAGCGTAGAGTATTCCGAAGAAGTGAAGCTAGAATGCTCCGTGTCAAATTTTTGATTAGAGTTAATTCCTGATGTTTCAAGTCGCGCATTTTGCATTATGGCATCCGTCAGAAAACTAGTCCAGTCAAAGTCACTTACGGTTTTATAATTAAGGAAAAGAATTATTAGAGTATTCTAATGTGTTACCATATAAAATCATATTTATATTTCAAACGAACATACCCATCTAAATTTAATGCATTTTGTGGTCCTACTTGAGATGTCGACTCCGTGATCAATATTGGTAATGACGTATTATTGGCTGTATCTCTGTTAAAAGAAATTGATTTATAAATTCATGTAAATACCTACTAACAACCCTTACGAATTGTTGTTAGAGGAGTATGATGCATTTGCTATGGAGGAGGAAGTTGTGAACGAAGGGAAGTCCTGAGTTGTTTCATTCCTGGAGAATCCAAAACAACAATACATCATTTAGATAAGATGTCTAATATTCCCTTAGATCATAGAGAGTTCTCTATAATCTAAGAATATTTCATATAACGTACCTCAAACCAGATTGACCATCGCCATAGTTTTGCATAAAAAAATCCTCTAAATTGAAGTCATCCAGATCCATTTCTTCGAATAAATTTACTTGCAATGAGGTGACTTGTAGGAAAATCGGATAAATCTGGAAGAAAAATTCCATTGATAATTTCAACGTAAAATTACACTTGAATAATAAAACAAAATATTTACAAAAACGAGTTCCCTCGGTTCATAAAAAGACGTCTGGTCTACAAAACTAGATATTCTGAACTGACCCTTATAACTTATGCTGGAGCTCTGCAGCAGAATTCTGTGAAACTATACCCAAATCCTTATAATTTTACTCTTATCTATATTCCAAGAATTTGTCTGGCTTGTTTTCTCAACGACGCAACCAATCTAAACGTTTCGTGTGGTATTTTTTTTTTAGTCAAGCACCATAGCTCCTTCGTTGGTAACAGCAAAATTGCTATGGACAATCATACTAACCAAACGCTAAAAAGTGAATTAGTCCGTTGAGGGTGGGTGATTCATCCGATGAACAACAAATGCACACTAAAATTGATCAATAGCGTCAATTTTCCAAACTTAGCTGCGCAATATCGTACAAACTCAACTTGACATTACAAGCGATTTTAACCCTTTTTAATAGTTAATATGAAATCCAATGTTCTCTTGTGTATTTTTAAAACGAAACTAATAAACGGTTGATGTTGGGTACATTGACAAAGAACTTCGAAACGCCATTTTCAAAGCCTGCTTCGATTCGCCATCTAGATCCCTTGCAAGCTACTTTGTAGATATTTCTTCAAGTTTAAAAGTAGATTATTGACATACATATGTATTTATTTTAGTAATTTACAATAAAATTATCAAATCCACATCAAAAGGCTCTGCAACATAGTTTTATATCATTTCAAAGCTCCCACTGTCAACGTTTAGCTGATTCTGTGTCAATTGCCTTCTAACAATATGTTGCAAACTATTAAGATAATTCCTCGTTGATTCTATGAAACATTGCCATCTAAGAAGTCGTCATAATGTCCATCTCAAGGAATTATTGCCATAAATATTCTTGAAGGAAAATAATGTGAACGTTTAGTATAAATGCCTTCCTTGCCCCAGAGACAATATTAAGCTGTCTCTTGAGTTTATTTGCGAAAGAAGCCAAGAATTTTATAAATAAGACGAGGTAAGTAGACGATGACATACTTTACCGGTTCGCATTTACCACGGCAATAATATTTACATCAAGGGAAATTCATGAAGATCAAAAATACAGCTTTTCATGAACGTTTCTCTTATATCCACGTAATCCCTCTTGATATTCTTCTTGAATGCCTCAAAAGGACGTTGGGATGAAGCTCATATCTAGTCTGGTCCTTCAGGTGAGTTTATATTGAAATGGGTAATTTCCTATTTTGGACCCTTTTATATCTTTCGTCCTTTCGTCTTTCTGCTGTGCGTCTTCCGGATGTAATACTTTATGTAGCATTTCTGGTCGATACAATATTTTTTCTGCTCTTCCATTCAAGAACGAAAAATATAAAAATGTTTTTCATCCTTTTGATTGTAAAAAATTTCAAGGATCATTATCTAGAATAAAATTTCATAAATGTTGCAATAAATATATACAAAGGGATCCATTACTCCATCCACATTGGACATTCACAAAACTGATAGTTTGTGGTTTTAAACCCACTCAGTAGTATTAGTATATCTTCTTCGGAAATTGGGGGCATTTCATGAGGACAGGAACGTACCCAGTTTTATTGCAATGACAAGTTAAATCGGTTGGCAATTCATAAAATTTGAATTGCTATTGAAATGAAATTCAGGACGTTTTCAATATCATGAGACAAATTGAATTTAATTTGTTGGCTTTTCATGGAACCGCGACTTATTTGATGCTCCTAAAAGGCTCTTTATCACAGAAATTAAAACGTTAAGTCCTTAAATTGAAAACCTTTTCTTCGTACAATCGTAATGTAATAAATCCAATTGATATTATGAGGTTTCTCTGTAAACATAAAAGCTTAAAATAAAGTGATTATATATAAATCATATACCCCACTTCGTTAAAAGTAATGCTAACACTAAATTCTGATCAACTAGATTAGCTAAATCCTTTTTAGTTTGAGCACTTAGTTTTGGTGCTAACGAGATTATGTTCCTTCCATCAGTCACTCTTCTTTGCATAGGGTTTTCCGTTTTACAGGTCATTCTAAATGATGGTTTTGGTGCTATCTAAATGAAGCATTCAAATGAATCTTGATTTAATTAACTTGGAAACGGGTTGACTCGGGTATATGTTTTATAAATGGAGATTATAAAACTACCCAATGGCTTGAAAACGGTATAGTATCTATCTATTATGTTTTCTAAACAATTCTACACAATTTTCCACATTATTTTATATATATCAATATCTAGTTTTAGGTTAATATGTATGGAAAAATGAAGTTTTAGAGTTAGGAATAACCTGGAATGAGGAGTTGTTTAGAAGTTACATATTATTTATAAATCAACCATTTGTTTTTAAAAAATTTTTGTTTTCTAAATGATATTCACTCACTCTAAACCAGTACTGATCCTATTTTATTACTATACTCTTTTATGTAACACACTACACAAAATTAATATATTACATCGATTGAAATCACCAATTCATTTTGCACATTGTTTTCCAGTAAAAGTTCCTGTGAGAACTTGCCAAAAAACAACGTTTATTATATGACAAAGTGGCTTCCTGTTGATTTCATCCAGTTCCTGTGACTGTTCAAAGCATGATATTCTGTTTTTCCAGCCATTGCAACTTTTATATTTATAACTTTGAAAAATAATAAACTTTTATTGAGGTAATTTTATTGAGGTATTGAAAGCTTTATAGTTCATTGTGGAACAAATTTAACCTTTTACTATGATTTTCAACATTTTTGTAGATTTTCCTTTGAATTTGTGCATTCAAAGCAAAATAGTTTAATTTTTTGACAAACTAGCTCAAAATTATATTAAAAGCAGATGTGTTTTCTCTTTACCTCAATAAAAACTTTATATGCATTTTGAAATTTAGCACAATGATGTAATAAGTAATACAAAACAAAAAGATAATTTATTGAACTAATAAATGCCTTGATTAAATGGAAACACACTGTTAATGAGGATATTTATATAAATAAAGAAATGTATCCCAAAGAAGGTGAAAATACCCTTTACGATTTCCTACATACATAAGGCTAATCCATATCGTTCAAACCAACACAGGCTTTGACTAACAGCGATATGATATTTATTATATTTCATACTACCGTATCTTTAATGTATATTCGATGGAAAGATAAGAAAATTTTCTACCAAATTTAATTCTTTGATGTGCAAAGCAGACATATTTACATCACATAAATATCTCCTTATCTTATATGCTTATTTTTAAATATATTGTGAAGCATTCATGTAGAAAATCGTTTGTTGGAACGTTCATTATCTTCATGAATTGAATATATTAATGTTAGAAAATGAATATACAGATTTTGTTTTATGGTAACATACATAGGAACAAAATTTATTCCTTAATAAATTTTTGCTTACACCATATTTTCAAAAACAAACTTTGTTAATGAGATTACAATAACTCAAGATGAGATTTTATCTTAAAGCAGTTTCTGAAGGCATAGTATGGTATGGTTTTCATTTTATTAAATGCAGTAGAATGATGTGTGAAACGTATATATTAATAAGATATTTCCGAAAACCTTCCGCACGAAACATCGATTGTTGAAACATTAGCATGAATAAATTGGCATTAAACGAAGCCAATCACCAATAATTTCCGCAATTTGTCAGTAACGAATGTTGTTAGCAGTAAATCAGGACGATAATCACGTTATCCTATAGATGTTCACCTTTTAATCATCATTGACTTGTAGTCCAATATCTCCTCCAGATCATGAACACACTCTAACGGAATCAAGGATCATGTAAAGCTGTTGAGGAGCAATTCGCAATCTGTTTCAGGAAGTACAAAAATTTATCTTCCGATTCCAGACGTGATTTTCGAATGTTTGAATTTGTATTTACTTGAACGATTTAGTAAGTCAGTGAATGTTAATCTTTTTATATCAGCCTACTTTATGTTGATGTACATATTTCCATTTGACTGGTAACAATTTGCTGTGGTGTATACAGTATACTGTATGCCAAGTTGAATCAATTCCTTGTTCTTTCAAGCGAACTATAAACGAAAAAAGGTAGAAAGTCTACCTCAATGGCAAATTCAGTCATACCCTGATTTTTAGTATTGCTTCGTTTCACTTTCGAGGCGATTTCAGGAAAATTTATGATGCAAATCCAGTTCCGGGAATTTAAATAAAAACCGTGTAGGGAAGAATCTCGAAAAGGACAAAGTTGTACTGCCAAAAACAGGAAATAATAAAAATACATTTTTCCAAAAGGTCGAGTTTTGTACCCGAAAACATGGAACTAAATTCCAAAAAGGATAAACCACTTACCACTTATGGGTAGGATAGTTTTGAGATGTTTATGGTATTCTTTCTTGTTATTTAATGCGATGGAATCAGTTAAATTCTTAAATTCCTTAACTATTTTTCCGTGATAAAACAAGTAACGAGAAGGAGACTTACAAAATTCAAGGTTCTTCAGATTCGAAATTTTAACGCTACAAATTCTTCACAAAGTTTCCAAAAAAATTCATTTTTAAAGTTCAATTTTCACCTTCAAGTCATCTTCAAGTTTAGCTCCTGAAATGAATTTTGATTATACGTTAATGGGTAAATAAATTAAAACTTTGATACCAAGCTAATTAAAAACCAAACTACAAAGTTCACACCAATACAGAGGCACGTGCTAGTGATACTATCTTGGGACTAGCATAGTCAAAAAGGACATTAAACATTTTGCAGTAAACTAATACGTAAAACCAATATCCTCCTTCCAATACCAATATCTAGGGAATCTCCGGTTGAGGATTGTTTAAAGTTTTGTTTACTTTCGTAGTTCTCATTCATTTAGATCCTGGTGAAAGGACTAGTTGACAAAATCGATAAAGTTTCTGTAGCACGAGTATATTAGAAAACTTTCATGCACTAGAAAACTTTTTGAGCTATCGAACACATCATGTAAACTTGGTCTACAAAGAGAAGCTATATTTGTTCCATGTTGGATGAAATTCCATTATTTACATTTTCCAAAGATGATTTGCTCCTTTAATTTTATTTTTAGTTCCAGTAATGTTCTGCTAAATCTGTCTTGATATTTGCTAGGATTCCAAAAAAAGAACGATATAACAAAATCAGAACAAATGCAATTCTATCGAAAAATCTTAACATAAAATGTCACAAGGACTTCGGATAACAAAATAAAAAACTGTGGAAATCTGCAGAGAACTTAAATTTTATTGCTTCTTTGATTCCATCCATATTATTTTTTAGTCCTTGTCCCTAGAAACTTCTTTCAATGGTCAATATTTGCTTTTTCATTGCTCCAACGGGGACCGTCTTCGATATCCATGATAAGTCCATAAGCAAACAATATCAGACTTGGTTCTATATAAGAGGCGAAAAAATGCTGTTAGTACTTTTATCTTTGTATATATGTTTATGGTTCAATGCAATACCACTAACCCAAACACGTATTCGTTGTTTTCGTTAATGTTGATGATGCTATTTTTGTCGAGGACATACATATTGACTTTCTTATCGTCTGGCCAAGAAATTTTCTAAAGATCTTGCATGTTGTGGTTTTATCCAGTGTCCATCTTCATTTTAAGGATATTGCTTACTTTTCGCTTGTTTATGTTCCGATGAATTTCGTAGAATTAGCTTGACTTATGCTTGTCATTTTCCGAAGAGATTAGCAGCTCTGCCTGGACATTTCGGGACACATTCATTTTGTGGAAGTTAATGAAATAACTTTCCTGCAGACTCATAACATGTAATTACAATATAAGAATTCACACTCTATTGGACATCATAAACTCAAACTAGAGGTTAATTTGTTTTGAGGAAGTTTAATTAAAACGTAACTTTACTTTCATTACATACATAGTACATGTAAATTTCGAAAGGAAAGAAAATGAAAACATAATTTCATCAAATTTGTATTCACGAACATGAAAGTTCTTTCCTCCTGTTACAAAGTGAACAAATCGTCCTTTGGATTTACGTTGCACGATGGACGATAAATTTGCAAAACCGCATAGAAACTATAAAGTTTTTAGAAAAATCTTTTTCAAACAAGAAATAAATCTAAAATACTGATCTCGTTTGAAAAATGTTAGTAAACTATATCCATTCACTAAAGCTTACAAAAATTTCACTAAGGAAGATTGAAGGAGTAAACATGGTCGACAATAATACCAAGTAATTCGCCTCGTATGTCAAGGAAGATGTCTTCCCCGGATTTCTGTTACGAGAAGTTTTTGCATTTTCTTAGATAAGATATATTCATTCCTCCATATCAACCATCCTCACTTCATACCGTCGTTGAGGTACTATCAGTCACAAAGGGTTAGCACTAGCATTTGGCCCTGTATTTACAGCTGATAGTTTGCGCTAAGTGTGAACTACATGGACGAGTGAAGAGTTAGTTTCATGGGATGCAATTTATTGTCGGAATAGCTCAAGGATAGAAACACTTTGATTTACTGCTAAACATTAAGAAAACATGCTTGATTTGTAGTATACAAAAATTTCATAATTCAAAACAAGGTGAATATGTGGAGATTTCCATCAAAAATTGTATGAATGGTTCTTCATATTACAGTAGTTCTAAATGAGCTCGTAGGTCTTATCCTAGAAATTTACACTCAAGTCAACAATATTTTCCTGGATCCAAAAACTCACAGATAGCTTTAAACATTAAATTCCATGTTTTCGAGTAAATGTTTACCTTTCTGAGTAATTGCCTGTGCAAATCGAATGTCGTGTATATTTAAAAAATGTAAAAATTCCACGGAATTTAAATTACCTTCCGTAGTTAACGCCATGTCACTCTTATGTGTGATACTCTCAAAAAATACATTGCATATAAAATGCATTTAGCAAACTAACCATTCCAATAAACCAACAACGACGTGTATTCGGATCCGGATAAGTTCACGTAGCCAAAAGAAAGAAACGTTCTGATGCCAAAAAATTGATAAAATTGACTTTAAACTTTTTGTCCATTCGAATGTAAGTAAAATGAAATTTTTTCCCCAGGATTTCAATTTATTTACTGTCGTACATATTTTATTGCTTCTATGAGCAAAGTTTTCCCAACGAAACTTATTTTTTGTCATGGAAGAACAAGTATAAAGTTTCCAAAAAGAATCACTGTGTATAGACTACAGATTTCAAATCCAATCAGTTGTACCAGAAACTAATTGATGAAAAAGAAATCTGGAACAATATTAAATAGCACCAAAATCAAGAAAAGTAATTTTGAAGACGGTTACCTATATCCTTACAAATTTTGTAGTATTTTTAATATGTGTTATTCATAGAATCTCAGACTTTTGAAGCATTCATAATGAAAGCCAGTCTATCTTCTTGTTCGTGATATCTTGGTAATATCTTCAAATACATGACTTTTGGTATGATAAACCGTGCAACTCGCATAATGTTTGATATAGTTCGAAATATGTTATAGAATGACCCTCATTGTGAATTGAACCACATTCACTGTATATGTAAATATTCTATTCATTACATGCAACTAATTCAACAAAAGTTTTTATGGTATAAGGTATAGCTTTCATTTTTATTCAATTAGGCTGTACAAATCCATTTATATATTGCTTGCAGTGTCCAATTGAATTTGAATTTCTATTACAAATGAAATTCCCAAATGCCTAGTTAATGCCAAATTAAAGCCACAATCCAAATTTTAAATGTAGAAAATCAAAATATTAAAAATACACCACCAAAATATGATTTGGTGAATTTAAATTTTAATCCAAATCAAAAATGCTCGACCGAATACAATCCACTTCATCAATGATTAATGCAATTAAATTGTTGCTTTTATTTCGTATGGGGTTTCCAGGGTTAGGATATCTGTTCTCATTTTTCTTGTGGATAAGGATTGACTAAATCCAGTTATTTTGTGTGAACTATATTTGAATAGTTTCTCCTTTAAATAAATACTTTTCTGTTAAATTTTTAAAGCTGTTTCAGAGTATAGTCTTTATCTTATTTTCGAATTCTTTATTTTCCTACCAATCTAGGAAAGATTGTTAGTTGATGAACAATGGAGCTATCTCGCTTGATCGAAAGCGCTTCTTTCATATCCTCTACATAATCACTCTTACCTCTTAAAATGGTCGTAGGAACAACAACATGGTGTTTTGAAAAGTTGAGTAATAATCATCAGAAATACAAAAGATCTCAAATTTACAGCACAAATTTAATGTCACACAACATAACAAATCTGTCTTGAGTGCTGTGGGAACACGTAATACTTATTTGCTTTAATTTAACATATTTCAAAAACAAGAAGGAATGAATTCGACAAAATTGTCGTAAAAACAACTATTATTATTAACAAATTGTTGATATTGCAGGTGACTCGTGACTTTAACCACGAGTGGAAGCAACCAAATCCTCAGGATTGAACATTCCCTAGAAAAAATTATTATTTAATTATGACTTAAGAGTTCTAATAAAGGTACAATACCTTTGCGCGTCTCAATATTGAATCTTTGGAGGCATCATATGGATGATCTTTAGAAGGAATTTCTAATACTGCTGGAAGTGGAGATGTGTGTGCATCGATCACATGACGAATTAGTTCAGCGCAATTTTGGTTTATCAAAATAATATCGATATCATCTCGTCGGAGGAAACGTTTGAAACAATCCTCAATTTCACTAACTGCAGTATCTGCAAAATGAAATCGTCTTTATTTAATATGATTTTGTTAAATTTGAAAAATCAATTACTTTTATCCACAACCATGAAATTTGGATGGCGATTCTTGTTGATTTCTCCAACTCCGCCAAGGAGGAATCCAACACATGTGTCCTATAAAATTTACATGAAATGGAGTTATATTTTCAAAAATTATTGGGAGTAATTACTTCATCTCCAATCACAGAAATTAGTTTTCCTTTTATTGCTGAGTGCATAGCCATTTTCGTCTTCCAGAACCAAACACAATTCACGAGTGAAACGTCAAGTCAGCTGACTTGCTAGCTAGCACGAAATTCAGCCAACGTTGCCATACAACTTTCCTGCAGTTTATCCTCATTGTTCAAAATGATATTTTAAATACAACCAAATAATTTAAAATGTATTCCAAATTATTTTCAGGACAATTTCAGCTAAAACACGAGGATTTCATTAGAAAATCGTTTCAGTAAAATACTTTCAAAAAGCTAATAGAAAGGGAACTGCACGAATTTTTTCGCGCACTGAACCTTAGACGCGCGTTCTAGATATTGTCAAAATCTGTTGGTAAACAAGGCTATCCAGGACACAGGAATACCTACATATTCCAAAATGAATCCCCTAACGTAAGTATAAATATATTTTATAGAAATAAAGAATTAATATACTAATCAATTTTAGGAATATGAAAAATGTACTTAAGCTCAGCGAAATGGAGCTCAAAAGCAATAGCAAGAGCTCTTGGCATGATATGTACAGGGACAGTGCATGGATATTTGTTGGTGGACTTCCATATGACCTTACAGAAGGAGATATAATTTGTGTTTTCTCCCAGTTTGGAGAAATAGTTAACATAAACTTGATTAGAGATAAAGACAGTGGAAAGTCTAGAGGCTACGGATTTATGTGCTACGAAGATCAAAGATCTACAGTGTTAGCTGTAGACAATTTGAATGGTGTAAAGGTACGTGAAACGTTAATCTTTCTTATAATTGGTACTATGAATTACTTTTCGTCAAGCTTTTAGATAGAACCATTCGGGTGGATCATGTATCTGACTACAAACCCCCAAAAGAAAATAATAATCTAGATGAAGTGACGAAACAGTTGCATAAGGAAGGTTGTGCGCCGAAACCTCAAATCCCGGAAAACTTGATAAAAAAAGAGAGAGTGACAGATACAAGACCAAATGGTGACCCATACGGTGTACGTCTTCCTGAAAGACTTCCCATTCGTGACTATGTCAAATCAGAACCACAGGAAACAAAAGTCAAGGTTAAGAAAGAGAAAAAATCCAAGAAGGAAAAGAAAAGCAAGAAATCAAAGAAAGACAAAAAGTCAAAGAAGAAGCGCAAGAGATACTCATCGTCATCCTCTTCCTCATCTTCATCGTCTTCAGATACAGACACAGATGATAGCACAAGCAGAAGAAACAAAAGGAAGAAGCGAAAGTAATAAAGTAGTGATAGCTCAGAGGATTCAAAATAAACTTTTATTAACGCATATATTACGTAAATTGAGTTTTTCTTTCATGTATAAATCTTCCATTATATCACAAATGTTTGTAATTCAATGAAAGGCTCAAGGCATCAAAATCAAGAAGATCCAATTACAATACAAATAAGCAATCAAATTTTATATACATTTATTACATCATGATAGTTGACGAAACATGAATTACTAAGTTTGATCTTGAATTGGATTCTTTTCATGCGTTTTACTATGTACCTAGAAGAAAAGTTGATTAAGTTTTTACAATAAAAACAATATTAAAAATCTTACTTTTAAATGGTGCTTTCTATTAAATGTTCTACTACAGACAGGACATGTGTACTGTCGTGTTTTCAGGTGAATGCTATTATAATGTAATTTAAGAGTGACTTTTGTTTTATATTTCTGCTTACACACTGGACATTCGTATGTGTTATTCTCATTATGTGTCTCTTTATGGTCAGTCATATGACTGCGAACTCTGAATCCCTTTCCTAAACGAAAACAGTATCGTGTTGTGAATGCTTTCAGTAAATGATTTTTCCTTACCGCAAATTTCACAAATAAATGGTCGTATGTTTGCATGGACTCTCATATGAAGTTTCAAATCCCATTTACACAAAAAGCACTTGTTGCAAATGCTGCATTTGTACTCTCTATCGCCGTTATGATTTTTCATATGATACTCGTGATTGACTCTGTACTTGAAACTCTTGTTACACAGCGAGCACCTGCAAGCCAAATTGTATTAAAGAAAACTTTTCTATCACAAAACTCATAATTGTACTCACTGGTAAGGCGGCAAGCCGTTATGTACATTCACGTGAGCTTGGTAAGTTTTCTCGGTTCGGAAATTTTTCTTACATTGCACACAACGGAATTTCCATCGCCTGGATTTAAGTTTACCTTTTGTGTCTATTTCAGTCTCAATAAATTCATTGCCAGAATTTTCTCTCAATTCCCATTCTTCCGGTTCATATGTTATTTCCTCTTCAACATCATCAGGATCGTCCTTGAATTCAATTTCGTATCTAAACATTGCAAAAATATGTGTAGAGTACAATCACGTTATTTTTGATAATACAACTTACTCATCGTCGATTCTTTCTACGTAATCTATTGGGATCGAGTTTGTAATTATTTCGAATTCTTCCAAGTAATCTTCTTTCACATCTTCAATTTCGTTCTTTATTTGTGCACAATTTTGAAAACGTTGCAATCCTTCCAATTCTTCATCTAAATACTCAATTCCCAAATATTGTTCATCTTCGACATCGATATTTGACAAAACCTCCTCCTGAGTGTTCGACTTATCGGAATCGCACACAGCTTCCAACTTTGCCAATTGCTCATGAGTATCCAACGCCTGTTGTTTGAATTCGTAGTAATATACCAATTGTATTTTACATCGCAAACAAATCTTTTGATAATTTGGAAAAGTATTAAGCTGAAAAGATAAATTCAAATATTTAATCGGAAATTTTATTATTTCTAATTACAATCAAACAAACCCTCAAGTTCAGGCACTCTTCGAACATTTGCGTTAGGTCTTCTTCGCCAGCATCTTGGTTTGCATTTATATGTATCAAATCATTTGATACCTTCATGCAAATTCTACAAATATTTTCCATCAGCGCACTCACATAGAATAATGCAGTTTACTTTAAAACAATTATCCTGGTTACTGCGGATGATTTACAGAACATAAATAATAGGTTGACATTTGAAATGACATTTGCGCGTTATGTTGTTCTGCTTCTTGCCACAACGCTCGTTTTCATATACAGAGAAATGCAGTTTATGGAAAGCTTGGAGATTTTCTTTTATCGAACAAGTCGTAAGGATTTGACAATTGTTGTTAATTTTATAATAAAAATTGTTTTAATTTCAACGCTTGCAAATTATAATATTTAGCAATTCACTGAGGTTCAATTTTTGGATTTTCATATTTGTATCAAGTTATATACCTAACCTCAATAACAATATTTCACAAAATTATACATTCAAGTTTCTATTGATTATAATCCACAATAAAAATGATTGTAATTTATACTAATATTAAAAGAATAAAATCTAATTATACATTACTGAATAATACAAAACTGAATTATTGATTATACACTCAGTTCCCCACAAATTTTTGCAGACCAGCTTCAAAATTTCTATCAATTCTAAATTATATTTAAATTGTTTTCCTTGTTGATTAAGGGCAACTCTCCATCTCTAAGGCAACCTGTTTATCCGACTCTAGGTTTGCTGGATACCTTTCAGGATACTCGTAAAATGTTATGTCGTCGTGCTTCATAGCCTTCAACTTTTGTTTACGGTTTCGTTTGGGTCTTCTAATGCAGTCGTTTTTATTGCTAGATTGGCAGGATTTTGAAAAATATTCAGAATTCATGGTGGAATTGTGATTCTTCGCATGAAATTCAGTTGAAGAAGTGACATCCAAGTCAAAAAATACTGCTTCCACTTTCTCTCCATTTTCAGACCGCAAATCTAAGCTTTTGACTGAAATCAACTCAAATTCATCCTCTGAAGGGTCGGTGTCGTATGCCTTCAAACTTGAAGCCTCCTTGTCGCAAAAGCAATATCCTAGTGGATTCCCAGTAGCAATTTTTCTGCAGTCACGACAGTGAAAGGTTGAAAACTCTTCAAGAACGCTTCCACTGTCTGTATTTGAATTACATGTACTTTCCTCTTCGAGGCTTGTAGCCCCAAGAGAACTATCCAAGAATATTCCATCATTTGAACAAAATTCGGAAATTTGGTTCAATGTTTCTTCAAATACATTATCAATATCGAGGAAGCTCCAATTATCTCTAAAACTAAACAAAGAAAATATGTTAAAAATTTCTCAATATTTATTCTCATTACTAATATTGGAAATTGTTACAAGTACCATGAATTACTTGTGCACATCACTGTGGTTAATTTTCAAAGCAGAATTGATTAAAACTTTATAATTATTTACTAATTAATGGATAAAGTTGAAGGAAACTTTTTCCGTAAACAACTAATTTTTTCGCTGTGCTAGTGATGTATGAAATAACGGTTGTTCACGTGCTGCCATCTATTTTTCATGTTCAGAAGATAATTTGTACGCAACATGAAGTCGATTTTTAAAGGTTTTCATTATTTTTAAAAAATATTGCAGTTATTATTAACCATAAATAAACTATAATATGATATATGATTATATTATATGCAACATACATTTTTAAGAAAACCGAATGCTTGCTCACTGTTGAAAGGAAAAGTAGCTAACAGCAAATTGCAACCTTCGATGCTTTGATGTTTTTCTGAATGCTTCAAACTTAGATCATGGAGAACTATAATAACAATAATAGAACTAACTAGATACAGAACTATAATAGTTCTCTAAGATCTAAGGCTTCAACATTGTGTCCTGCTTTTAACGTAATCCTTTTTGTCACAATATTTAACTCCTCCATGAAGATGCACCACAAAGCTCCAGGTTAACAATGTGCCTATGAAGTTCAAGTTGTAGTCGAATGTTTTATTTTATCAGCTTCTAGAGGACGTTATCAGCTTCTAGAGCATTTTACCTGGAAAATTGGGAAATTAAAGCTTGAAAAACTAGGGTGTCGAACGAACCATTAAACAAGTGGAAAATTTTAAATAAAAATTCAGCTTTATAAATATGAGTCTTCGTGTAACAGAGTATTTTCCGAAAGATCCATAATGGTTGAAGAGAAATTTCGGATCGTGCTTTGGTTCCTGCAGTTTCTATTACTTGCAAGCCTAATAGGTACTTCTTGGACTAACATATTTGACTTATTTCTTATTTCTTAACCTTATTTTCATAGATGGATGCATTGTTAGGCTTTTCCAGTTTGGCTACTCAACGAGCGAGCAGCCAAAATGGCAAAAAAAGTTCCCAATGTGTGGTGGAGGTGCTCAGTCCCCAATAAATATAGTTGAAAATATCGTATGTACCTTCAAAAAACATAATTACTTTGAACAGATAACAGGCTATTGATCCATGGCAGGTCACGGAAGTTGATCTACCCATACTTGAAATGGTAGGATACCACTCTAACATAAAAGGGGTTTCCTGGATATACAATGATGGATATTCAGGTAGGAATAAAATTTTTGTTCATTTTGTATTTGTAAAACTTATGACCATTCCAGTTCGACGCAAGATGGCAAGAGATTCAACTGAAAAGCCGTACGTATTCACTAGAAATGGAAGTGTGTACGAGTTCGTCGAATTTCACTTCCATTGGGGTTCCCGCAACAGTCGGGGTGCTGAACATATCATAAACAGCATTCACTTCCCTATGGAAATGCATATTGTTCACAAAAAGAAGTCGACTAAATCTGCAAAACAATCTGTTCATAAAAAAGATGGATTTTTAATCATGGCGTTGTTTTTCCAGGTTTTAACGAGATTTATTAAGAAAGTGGTTATTTTGCAAAACGTTTTTATTTCAAATTAGATTAGAAACGTTGCAAATCGTGGAATATCACAATTCGTTGAAAATTTGCAGCATGTCCAAAAACCCAACACTAGCTACTGGGATCAGAGACCCTGGACACTAGAATCTTTCATGCATGGCATAGATACAGAAACCTACTATACTTATGAGGGTATATTTCTATAAATATAATGTTTTTCTTTTCTCTACACTGGTTGACTTTGTATAGGTTCCTTTACAACACCGCCATGTTACGAGACGGTCACATGGTATTTATTCCCAGACCCAATTGCAATAACTTCGAAACAGGTAAATTGGTTGAATTGATCACATAAAACGTGTTATTGATATAATGTGAAAAATATAGCTTCAAGAATTCCGCAAACTGCAAAGTTGGGATGCGCCCCTCCAGGACAACTATCGCTGGATACAAAAGAGATCATCATATGTAGTGAAATATAGAATACCTTCAACGCCCGTAATTGTAAAAGCACATGCTGAGAAATCAAGACCAAAGATAGAATTCTTGACATCAGCTGAAGAAGAGCTTATTATCACTCGTAATCAATCGGATAAGAATCGCAAAGTATTTGGATACAGTGAAGGTGCAGTCTATGGAAATTTTGATGAAGAACCACCTTATCAACATAGAGGTTTACGTCATCACGGTGTATCCTTGTTAGATGATTTTCCAGGGGGTGAGACAGAATAAATATTTAAACATTTATTTGATATTAATATTTTCATGGAATATTTCGGTATTTTTGAATAAATGTTTATGAGCGCAACAGAAGTTTTAAGCAGCACAAATCATGAAAGTTTCTTTTTATTTTGATATTTTCCAAAAGCGAATTGTTTTGTTTCGTTGACTTAATTCCTTAATGAGTAAAGATAATTGAAATCAAGGTGTTCATGCTTTTTCTCAACCTTGTTTAGGTAGAAGCAGTTCTAACGTACCTTCCAGGCATAAAAGGCACGCGGAAATTTCCACGGACACGGTAATATCCATGCGCTTGGATCTTACCAAGAAGTTGAAAGAAAGGTTCAAAGACCCGAAAACTAAACTTGGAAAGAAAATTTATTCTAAAATAAAGGGAAGAAAATCTAAAAAACAGGCTGGCAAAGATGAAGCTAAGGACGATTCTCCAAAGACAGACGATTCTGAGAAGACACAAGATTCTGAGAAGACGGACGATTCTGCTAAATAGATAAATTGTTTCGTTGAGGACATATAATAAAAATATAAAGTGTAGTTAGTTGTTATGATATTTTAATCAAGTTTTTAAGGTTCATAAGGAAGCAAGCGAAACCATTGCCTCGGAATTTCATATAATCGTATCAAAAGTGATAGACCGATACTTCTGAGCATTATCAGACGAAAAGTAAGATAAAATATACAATCATCAAATCGTTCATTAACCTTATCAACTTTATTTAAATACATTTGGGTAAATGCAAATTTCAAGGTAACCGACTGATAGGAACTACGAACAAAAAATTTGAGCAACTAACCCAGTTCTAAGATGTGGAACAAGAATTTTCGCCTTTCTCCACTTCATTAAACTTGAAGTAAATATTTATTTATTAGTTATACTGTGAGTCTGAATAATAGATGGAAGACATAGCAATGTATAGACATTTCCGTAACTAGTCCAGGTGATCGGAAAACTGTGGTTTCACTTTTGAAGCAGCTGAAGCACCTGAAAGTCTATCAATAAAAAACCTTTCGTGTTGTTTGATGTAAAATAGCTCATGCGAAAATGTTACAACTTCAATCATAGTTATGAGTTCTAAGCCTTCGCGTTCTGATTTGATGGGATTTTTTTAGGTACCTACTCGTACCTTGAACCGGTCCCAAAAGAAAAGGGCAAAAAAGATATCAGAGACATCTGTTGATGCTCTAAATTTTGGACATGGTAAGTTGGTCCTCTTCAAAAAATGTCTGATCATGCTGGAGTTCTTCGTTTGGAACTAAGAACTGAAAGTGTGCTCGAAATCGATCTAAGGAATGCTGATTTTTATTGCTAAATTTGTCACGTCTAATTGAATTCAAACAGATTTTACCATCTAGATAAACTGAATAAGCTGCTTTTGTTAAGTCATCATGGTTAAATACAAAAAACTTATTTGAATTTAGAGGAACGGCAAATATACAGACGTGTTCCTTTATTCTTGTGTCCACGTTTCACGTCTCCTTGAAAGAATCTAACCTTAAGAGAGTTCAAGATCGCTTTGGAGTTAGAGAACATTATATCAGCGAATCCTTCTTTCACATTTAGGTATTATTGAAGATGATTTTATCAAATGTATTTATTTATTTATTTATCCCTAAAAATTTCCCCTAAAAATAAGTCTTTTATGTTTCACGAAAACTGACTGACTGATTTGTATTTGTCATTAGCACCTGATATAAAATTGAATAAATTTATTTGTTTTTGTTGCTTAGAGTAGAACGTTTCCATCATCTGTCCAATACAAAATTGTGGTGTTAATTTAAGCACAAACAAGGTTTTCTGTGGATATATTGCATAATAAGAACAATGGACCGGCTGATCAAAAATGGAAAGTCTATCTCTTTGATCCGTTTATGTGTATGCCAACAGCGAATAAATACCTTAAATGAATATCGAAATGATCTTCAAATATTAATATATTTCATAAATTGCTTAGGACCCATTCTCGAGTCGAATTCTTTCACATTTTTCGGTTGTATTTTATCTCCTCGACATGTTCTTGATTATGCACTTTACCTGGTGGGGATATTCACCTGCCAAGATCGTGTTCCAACCGAGTTGAGTTCAATTTTTCTGCGACACTTCATTCACTTTTTCGCACTACGAAGAGTAACTTCTAATTTTTAAATTTCGGAAGAAATAATTTCAGTACCAAAAACCCTTCAGTGCCGAAAAATGAAGGCTTCTTCAAATTTGTTCGCCGTTTTGGCTGTTATTCTTCTTAGTGTTGAAGGTATTTCTTTTCTTTTTAATATAACATTTCAAGGTGAATCACGTGCACCGGCTTTTAGAACATCAGTGATATCAATGTGCTCAATTGCTAGTTTTATGAAGTGAATGAATGTAATTTGTAATTTATATTGCTGTTTTTGTTTGTGTTAAGGTTATTGTGCATCTAAGTTATATTTTTCTATATTTAATCCTTATAAGTAGGCTATCTGATTTAGCCTAGTTAAACCTGGAAATATACAATCCATACAATGTTAATGATATTACCGTGATTAGATTCGTTTCAAATAGACGTTGATGCTTTTCACATGATGTGAGAGAAACTCTTAGTTTTTAGAAGTCTTATTCTTATTTTTCCAATAATTGTAATAAAAATCAGAAAAACATTTCAATACATATCTCAGAAACTTTAAATCAATTAACAAATTGAGATTCTTGTCTCATCTTTGGTTCTTTTATTGATTCTATCGCAAAATTGATTGATTGTTCCCATACGTGCTAAAAGAGTCACAGGTTAGGTGGCGAAAATATTTGATAAATCAATTTTACTGAATTAAATTTAAATGAAAACCAGTAGGTATCAATAAGAAATGTCGCAAGTTCATAATTTTTGTGCAATTTTTCAGTTTAGGCTCACGCGTCAATTTAATAAAACCGTGAAAGTTTTTCTTGGCTACAGAAACCATATTAATTCGGTCTATCGCCTAATTTTAATCAAGGTGAATTTAAATGATTCTGTTAATAACAGGTCGATATGCTTTTACAAAATCGTTAAGAGTTAAGGTGATTTTCTATTTAAAAATTTAAATGTTATAGGCCTTTAGTATTCTAGTTTTTTGAAAAAATTCTGAATCAGGTAAATTTACGTGACGATTTTAGCACAGAAAAACCATTCAAAAATTTCCACTTGAATTATGATTTAGAAATTTTAAGAAAATGTATCTTGAGAAACTCGTATCTCGAAAATCGTGATTTCCCAACTCGCCGACACAAACGTATGATGAACGTTTTTCCCATCGCTCGTAGTTTCACGATAGTTTTAATCACAGCCCCCAGTGAATCACTTATCAATAGTACTTATACTAACTTTGTTGGATCATGATTTACGTGACATTTGTATAATTGATTTAACGGCTAAGCGAGCTTTTGTATCTTCGACGAAATCAACTCATCATTTATCTAACACATTATGATTATATTATACAGGGCACTAGTTTATGTGATAGCACTTTGATAAAGCTATTAATATGCTTATCAAACTGAAGATTACAAGTTAGAAACAATATTCCGAATTTGGTCTGAAATAATATTATCAAATCAGCATCTTTGTTTAATTTGTATGTAAATTTATTTCCAAATTGCAATTTTTCCTGTTTGAGACCACTGTTCGGAATAATAAATGGAAGAGCCATTTTACGACTTTAAAATTTTCAGGACCTATCCCGACCATTAGTAACACTAAACCAGTAGTAACTGCGAAAAGAATATTCGATGATATTTATTTTCTATACTTAAATAATATCAGTTCGAAGATTCGATGTGAATACGAAATATCTACGTAATAAAAATTGGTTATCAGACAAAAAATTGCCTCCAATTTTCTTCACTATGCATTTTATGATCATGGAATTAAAATTTCTTTGCTCAAGAATATATAAAATCTTCGAATTTAGATTTAAATACAACAAGTTTTACTTAAAAGCCTCATTCTCGTCATGTAGACTATAAATTCGAATATATTCACCTTATAACCTGCTGAAAATAAACTTGCTTATTTTTGAAATTCAAATAAAACTTTGAATCCAAATGGATTTTGATAAGCTTTCTGAATTCCTTACAGTTGCCAATTGCCATCGGTTTGGGTATTCAAAAGCAGAGCAGAGGATATGGGCTAGGAAACACAAGCAATGCTCGGGGCGCCATCAATCTCCAATCGCTATTTCATATTACAGAGTAAGTACGAAAATTTGAAATTTAGTGAATTGTTTATTAAATCAATATCTAGGCGACACCAATCCCATTGCCGGCAATCGAGATGGTAGGGTATCACAACTTGCTACCAGGTCCTATACACATTCACAATAATGGGCATTCCGGTAAAACCAATTACATGGTGTAATATTTTGTTAAAAGTAAATAAATTTAAAAATCTGCAGTATCTTTAACAATACCAAAATTAAGTGATGAAGATTTGGCAAATGGTGAAAGTTTACCATACATTTTCGGTGGTAAACTTAAAAATGAATATGAAGTTGAAGGGCTTCATTTTCATTGGGGCGATAGAAACAACAGAGGAGCTGAACATGTCCTTAATGAAGTGCGGTATCCAATGGAAATGCATATCATTCATAGAAATAAAAAATACCACACTGTTGCAGAGGCATTGAATCATGCGGATGGACTAACAGTGTTAGCATTCTTCTACCAAGTATGGTTTATCTTAATTAATAACAAAATATTCGTTTCTACATTCATTATTATGCAGATAACTGATACTGAAGCAACTGAAATGTCGCAAATTGTTAAAAGTCTATACTCGATATCCGAATATGACACCAGTGTGTTTTTGAATGGAACATTTTCACTTTCTTCACTTATTGGAAAAACGGATACGGAAAGGTTTTACACTTATAAAGGTAACGAACTCATTGTACTTGGCTTGGCAATATAAATCCTAAACACTATCCTGCCAACTGACCGATTTCACGATCAGTTTAAATAATAATCGAGACAACTTCTATTTATAAACTCATTATATATTCATATCGTTTGCTATCTAGTACGTTCACGCCAACATCAATATCTTTTTAACTTGATTGTATTATCTGGAATTTATATCTGCAAAAATTAGGTTTCGCAAATCACTTCTTAAACAAATTAGTTATATTCAATGAATATCGAATTTATAAACCACTAAATTTGCATTTTTGGACATATGTTTTATTTGAAATGGATTTATAGCATGTACGTGCATGCAACAATGCATCGTGAACTAGAATACCTTAAGTGCATACTGATTTGATTTGGCTGGTCGCTCTATTCAAACGGTTTGCAATTATGATATTAGTTACATTTTATTTTATGTTTCCCTAAAAGGATCCTTAACAACACCTCCATGTTCAGAAGCCGTGACATGGATTATCTTTCCGGATACGTTATCTATTTCTATTCCACAGGTAAGCAATTGAATTGAATAAATGTTTGGGAACCCGTTACTTATATGTACTTTTAATATGTTTCTTAAAGCTATCAAAGTTCCGGAATTTATCAAACGGGATCGAAGGATCCATACTAGTGGACAACTATCGTTCCCTACAACCAGTTGGAAATAGACGGGTCTTTGTTAGAAAAGTGAACACAAAGTATACACCATTAAATGTAGTAAAAAGTGGAATTCATTACTCCAAATGGGATTGGTTATATTAACAACAGAACAACTCTTGACGACTTACATATATTTTATTACGAACATTGAACTTTATGGAGTATCACTACGTATAACATACATTAAATTTCCTCTGATAACTTTAACTAGTAAATTCACAAGATGTGTTTCTCAATAACACAACGCATATGTAAGGCTTATTTTTTAAAGTCTCATTGCAACTTTCTTGTTTGCGTCACATATATTGTAAATATACAAACGTATGTATATAATGAAAAAATAAACTTAGGTATATCCAAATTATAAATGTATTTCTGTAATTATATAAATGTTCACAGCCGGACGCAAATTACATTCAAAATCAAAATAATATTAACTTCAAACATATCGTCCATTGATTCTTTTCAGTTGAGAATCGATGAAAATGATCATTATGATTAGCAAATTCAGGAGGTTCACAAAAAGAATAGGTTAAAGTGAAGCAGAATCGAAAGGTATGAATTGAGATAATGAACAATTTAACACACAAACTTAAAAAAATGCATTCCCAGTTTACAAATTACACCAATTTTATTATAATTAAGTCTTCGGTTAGGGTTTGTGTACTTCACAAAATAAATAATTTTGATAAATGTAAAGGGTTGACTGTCACAACTTATGAGCTAAGAGTACTTAAAATGAGAAATAAAGAGCTTCATCGTACTGCAAAAATGAGCTGCCATCATTATAAAGTGCCTGCTTTTATTAATGGTTATTTTTACGCCACATGCAAAACAACGCTTCAACATGCAGCTAACATTAGACCAAGATGGAGCTCATATCATTCCTAAGCTAATTATTACAATTAAGGCATTCGAAACTTCGTTCTATAAAAACAAATCATAAAAAAGGAATAGCTCTTTCCTGTAAATCGAGACAATTAAGCAATTTCTTATAACTAAAGACGTAAAACTAACTATATGTAGAAAATTTCACAGTAGGCTCTAAAACTAAGTATCTTAAGTACCATTTTTTAAATCAAAGTCAAAAGAAAATCCATAAATTACAAACGTTGGGATAATAATCGAAAATATATAATGAAATTGATGATTTCGCAATCTCAGTAATAAGAATTAGTCTTTTTCTTCTTTAGCAGCCATGAAAATCTTTTGAGTGAAATATGTAAATTGAGCTGAAATGAAAAAGTATTAACGTATTTTTATGTTTCATGATTTGTCATCAAACATACCGATACTGTTTTGTAACCAAGTCGGCTTATTTTTCCATACAACTCCGAAATAATAAAATGGTACTCCAATAACTGTTATAAGAAGACCCATTCCACATTCGTATGGGGCAACGTAGCATGGAATAATTATTAAAAATGCACATATTATCACGAAAACAATCGGGATCCACAACGGAACCTACAATGAAAGAGCCAATCTTAATAAAAGTAAGATTTTTTGAATTTTAATGTAAGTTACTTTGATTGGCCGTGGCATATCTGGGTGTTTGTATCGAAAATATAAAACTGCTGATACTGAAAGCATTATGAAGAATGATTCAACTATACTGCTGTATGTTATGAGCACATAAACATCGTTAATACACAGCATAATCAAAGAGAGGATACACTACAATTAAAAACATCGTGTAATTCAAATCAAAATTTTCAAATTGAAATATTACCAGAAAAACTAAAGACGGAGTAGGTGTATATTTTCGAATGTTGATGTGTGACAAAAATGCTGGCATGTGACCATTTCTTGCTCCCACAAAACACATTCTTGACGAAGTCATTATGTGGACACTTAATCCTCCAAATGCTGATATTGCAACCATGACTGGTATTATCCATGACATACACCCAAGAATACGATTACCAAATGTCTAGAAATAAAATTTATTAATGATTAAAAACAAGATCAATCACTTGAAAATAAATTAAGTTGAACTGATAGCTCTGAAAAAATCCTTTACAAGACTACAACTTGTGACCCTCATTTTGATTTATGGTAGAAGCAATCTATAAAACTTTTAAAGTAATTATCCAATTGAAGACTTGCTTCCCATGTCATGTTCTTAATTAGCTTTTCGCAAAGACCTGATAGCCTTTGAAAATATTTCAATTGGATGTAATTGACTTAATAGGAGATCAAAAAACCATTTACTTACAACAGCTATTGCTTCTGATGCTATCATTTGTGTTGGAGTCAATACAGCTAGATATGCCATATTAGCGAGAACGTAAATCCCAGTAACTAAAGGTAAAGAGATGTAAATAGCTCTTGGAAGATTTTTATACGGCTCTCGTAACTCTTCAGTCATAAAATTTAAATAATTCCATCCAGCATAAGAAAATATTCCAGAATAAAATGCTACAGATAATTTTCCCGGATCGGTTTGTGTATTTTCAAATGGTCTTTCAAAGTTTTCCATGTGACCTTAAATGGAAAAATGTGAAGTTAAACATAAATTATCAAAATATTTATAATTACCCATGCACATCCACGATACACCTGCTATTATGATAATAACCAGTGCCCCAATTTTAGTAAACATGATCAAATTTTGCATTTTTGTCGTCGACTTTACATCATAACAATTGATAAATGTTAGAAAAGCTGGAATTTGATCGATTTGTTTAAAATTCTGTATTTTCTTTATGTTAAACCTTACTTATTGTGATTGCAGCTATTAGTTGAAGTGCAATTTGAGGAATTTTACAATCGTCTGCGAAGAAAGGTTGCACAAGATAACTTGCAAATGTAAGCCCCATAATGGCATTTGTACTTGGTCTGTAAGGAATAAAACAATTATGAGATATTGAATGATTTGTATAAAAAAACATGTAAACTTACACAAAGATAAGCATAGCATCCCAAAGATATAAAAAGGCTGGTAAAGAACCATAAGCCTCGTTAATGTAAGCATAATCTCCTCCGGACTTTGGTATTGCTGTTCCAAGCTCTGCATAACAAAGTGCACCAATCATTGAAAGCAATCCACATAGCACCCATATTAAAAGTGATGTTCCAACTGCATCCACTTCTCTTATAACACCTTTCGGTGATATAAATATTCCTGAACCAAATATTATTCCCAGAATTATAGCTACACCCTCCAGTAGACCCAATTGCTTTTTCATTTTCACTTTGTCATTGTCCTGTTCGCTAGTACCCGGAATCGGTGGCATCTTTTCACTGCTTGGGCTAATTAGGGCTACTTCGGCTGGCGATGCTAACTCCCGGGAACTCATTTTAGGTGCCTGAACTCAAAACCACTTAGAGCAAAGTATAAATACGTTGTAAAATAATAATTCCAATGATGTTCTCGAAGTGTCCCCGTTGCCAGTCCACACTCGAATACACTCGATAGTCACTTGTTCGTGCACTTATTTGCCACAGGGAAATTGATGCAATGAACAATTTGATAAAAATGCAGTAAAATCAAAGAGATATAGTGGCAGCTACGCAACGATTAAATTGTTTATTCGAATTCAACTTTAATTTAATTACTAAAATTTCCACTATTTACACGCTGAGCTATTGTACAATTTGAGGTTATCTATTTCATCATCTGAATCGAATGTTAAACGAAATATATTTTAACATATCTAATATGTAAATGATTATTGTTACAGGTGTTTCGAAGCAAGTACCTATAATAATTGTTTTTTTTAGTATTTATTTTATTTAATTTACTTATTCAATTAGCACGTTTTTGGATTTAGACCGGGAATGCAGCGAACGTAAATAAACCTCCGTGTCCGTGTAATTCTATCGATTGATACATAACCTAAAACCGAATACCCTTTTTTGGATATTCGATGCGATTTGTGCAACTTTGCCTATCTTTAGGCATTTATGAAATTTGTCAAATGGAAATGTGCAGTTCTGACGTTGGTCTTTTGTACGTTTTTTAACGAATTTTCCCAAAATTGTTAGTTTTCACCAATAAATTTGAAGTTTTTAATTCAATAAAAACATGATATGGAATACCTTTCATCAAATGGAAGTATATTGTCTAGCAATGACTAATAATAAACAGTATGTAAGGATAAGGAAATTGATCAATCATTAAGAACTCCATGGTTCAGGTTTAAGGATATTCTTAGTGTATTTTTATTAAGTTCCTTACAAATAAGTTACTCTATAATTTATTTTATAACTTTACTGCTTATCTGACTTTAGCTTGGAGTTTATCATTTCTTTAAACTGTGACAAAATCTTATTTTCCCTCTTCTGTCGTTCTTCCTTGCTAAACATAGCTAGAGCACGTTTCTCATCAGCTGAATAAATTTGATTTTCTTTACGGATACGTACTGCTTCCATACGACGATGCCTATGATAGAAAAATGAAGATTATAGTAAAAACTTTGATAACAATAATAATAAAAGCATACCTGCTACCGCTCATAACGTAACCAACACTCTCGAACTGTTCGATTTCATCTGAAGTAAGACCAATTTCACCTCTTCTTGGAATACGTTTACCCTCGGCGATATAGGCTGCCATAGCAGCACCTTCACCTGGTAAGAGTGCATGACCGAAATCTTTATTAGTCAATCCTGTCGTGTGTCTGAGAACAGGACCGACTTCCTCATCTCCAGTACTGACATGCTTCGAATTTGATGGTTTCTCGAATCTTTCGTAATCATCTGTGTCACCTGATTTTTCTACCCACATTTCAGTATCACTTTCACTCTCACTGTCTGAACTTGAAGATGACTTCCTATGTTTCTTCTTTTTCTTTTTAGATTTCTTGGACTTTTTCTTCTTGGATTTAGAAGACTTCCGTTTCTCTTTTTTGTTTTTCTTTACACTTGTCTGTGCGTTGGAGTTCGGAAAGTCTCCTTCATCACCACTCGAATCTTCTCTGGCTGGAGATTTGCCCCAAACTGCTGGAGCACCTTCAGTACCAAGAATTTCACGTTGTAATCTTCGCGCATCAAAGAAATCCTTGTGACGTGGTTTGTGATAACCCACATCCCGTCTGTGTCCTCTTTCGAAAAATTTATCATTTGGCCACCTGTCGTTTTCAATATTATCACTTCGTTTTCGACGATAACTTTGAGACTTTTCAGGATATCCAGCATCTAATCCTCTTGATGCTTGTCTCGATCCCTCTGGGGATTTCCTAATATCCCTGTTTCGGTCGCGTCGTACATTTGGTGTCCTCGATCTGGATCGGTTTCTAACTTTTGGAGAATTTCTATGGCTTTCAGAACTTGAAGTGGAAGAATTCGATTTATCTGTGGTGTGAGAGTCTGAACTGGTTGCTCTTTGTCTCCTGGACTTTTCTTGTGGCAATGCCTTAGATCTCGATCGCGATTTGTTCGAATGATTTCTCTTGTTTTCATTCCGTGATCTTCTATTATCTTCAAAACTACGTGATCGTCCTCTCGGTTTTGATGTAACAGGTTTGCTTGATTTTTCATTTGGATCCTTTCCATTGTGGCTTTCTTTGGAAACTGATCTTCGCGTTTGATGATCTCTCCTGTTTTCATTTCGCCGTGGGGACTTTGAACTTGTCCTGCGCGATCTTCTATTATCTTCAAAACTGCGTGATCGTCCTCTCGGTTTTGAAGTAACAGGTTTGCTTAATTTTGCATTTGGATCCTTTCCATTGTGGCTTTCTTTGGAAACTGATCTTCGCGCTTGATGATCTCTCCTGTTTTCATTTCGCCGTGGGGACTTTGAACAAGTCCTTTGTGATCTTTTATTATCTTCAAAACTGCGTGACCGTTCTCTCGGTTTTGAAGTAACAGGTTTTGGATCCTTTCCATTGTGCCTCTCTCTGGACTTTGATCTTCGTGCTTGATGCTGAGGTTTTCTTGGAGAAAACGATCTAGAAGTTGAACGCGATACCCGCCGTTGCCTTCTTTTGTTTTCAGTGGTTGGAATATTTTTTGATGGAGTTCTTGAATGTGTTCTCTGTGATCCATTTTTTTCCAAACTATGCGAATGATCTTTCGTTTTAGAACCAAACTCTTTTTCTGGAGTTTGTTGTCGATTGGTTTTCGTCGGTATCGACTTAGATCGTGATCTACTCCGTTTGCTTTGCTGAACTCGATCATATATTGGTGGTGTCCTAGAAATAGATTTCTGAGGGTTTCTTCTGTTTTCAAAACTGCGTGATCGTGATCTTCGGTTAGAATAACCAGTTCTTCCAACTTGTTGATTTGATTCTCTTTGATCTCGTCTTCGTTCTAATGTCGAGTCGAATTTCGGAAGTTGACGCCTTTCCAAAGATGCTGACTTAGATTTTGACCTTGAATTAAAAGTTTGCGGTCTGTTTCTTTCATTGTGCCTTGAATTAGATTGGTTGCTCCTATTGTATTCAACACTAGGTGAACGTGAACGTGCTTTCAGTTCAGATACTACTTCTCTGTTGGGATTATCATCCCTTCTAAAGTACCTCCCTCGAGATTTTGATCGTGACCTTTGTCGACGTGCGTTTTCCCTCCTTCTTCTGAGATCGTCATTCGACACCGAACGTGATCTGTATCGATTCCTCTGTCGGCCAGGACTTCTATCTCTGGGTCTCTGTGGACGGTCTCGTCTGTCCAGGCTGGAATAACTGCTTCTTCTATTTCTACCTTTTGAATATGATCTTTTCCTCGAGTCTCTCCTTCGACTTTGAACACTTCTACTTCTACTCCGGCTGTATGAGACCATACTTTAACGTTATTCAACTTCCTTTTGTGTTATCAATGTGGATTTGGAAAATATTTATCACTACAGAATGTCAACTCTGACACAGCGTTGAAAATATACAGACATTTTTCAAACACTCCTCTTGATAACTAAAGCCTCTTCAAAGTCGAGCACCTTATTGAAGTATTGTACTTCTAGTTGAACAATAATTGCATAAAAACCTTAAAAACTAGTTAATCTAATTGTTCTATATCCTAATAACACCATAAATATAAGTTTAACATGACTTTATGCAGAAAAAACATATATTATTATTAATGAAATTCAAGTGGAGTTGAAGGATATAATGTAATATATAATTTTCTATTAGTTAATGATTGAAGATATTCAATATGATTTACAGGTATATATTGCAGAATTAATTTAATTTTCCCAAGTAAATTGCTCTGAGCCTTGAAGTTAGCTAGAATCGAACGAACTCTACAACTACCACAACTTCACGCCATCAAAGCAAACCAACACAATCAATTTTGACGTTTTACTTTTAATGCAAAACTACGAAGAAGTGAAAAGTCAACAAGAATTGCAGAAAACAGAAACAGAAAAAGGCGAGTTGATTTCATGACTGTCAACAAAAACACAATTTTGTTGCGTTTAGTGTCATTGGAAATCTTCACGTTTTTACTACCTGTGACTAGCTTTAAAGACTTTTTTCGCGTTTTCAAGTAAAATACATTGCAATTGCATTCACTTTGATAACAATTTGATAGCATGCACATGCAACTGCATTTTTCACTGGTCGTGTGTGAAAAGTGCTAGACAACGATCGAGTGGAGATAAAAATAACTCAAAGTCTGAAGTTGAAGCGCGAAGTGAACAAAAATGTATTTCGGTAATCGTATATCGTAGAGTCGTAATCGGGTTTTTATAAAATATAAAAGTTGAGTACGGAAAAGTCACAGAGATTAGTCTACATTTAAAAGACTGAACGGTAACGTCTCCAAAACCAAATCGCCCTCGAGTATTCAAATTGATTTGAAAAACTACTTGATTTTCAGTTGTTAGAGATAATCCGATTTATTCGTGGGTTTTGGAAAATGTCTGATAAAGTAAAAGTATGCATTGTGGGGTCTGGAAATTGGTAGGTAGTTGAAACGAAATAAAATAATTTCATTTTGTGATAAGAAAGTTTAAAGTGCAAATTTTGTTATGTAATTACAATGAGAAATACTATAATGAAAATTTATGCAAAATAGTTACAGATTGTGTAATTGTTTGAATTTTTAATTAAAGGGGCTCTGCAATTGCTAAAATTGTTGGTGCTAATGCAGCTAAACTGCCTCAATTCGATGAGCGTGTCACAATGTACGTTTACGAAGAAGTCATTGAAGGAAAGAAGTTAACTGAAATTATCAATCAAACCCATGAAAATGTCAAGTATTTACCTGGACACAAGTTACCCCCGAATGTTGTGAGTAATAGTTATGATTAAAATGTTTTATCTAGTTACATACTGGGTTAATGGATGTACGAAGTCAAATTCTCAGTTTGTTTCAATTACAGTGCAATACCAATTTGGAGCAATGAAAATTTAAATAGAAAACTATAGCAACAGTAGCTGACATTGACCTTGTGCTTTTGTTACTGTCAGTTCGTGATCTCACTCAATACACTGCTGCACATGCAAATCAATTTGTTCAAGTGCAATATTTTCCATAGTATAACTCAAAAACCTATTTCGTTGCACTACAAAATGTTTCGTAACAAGCAGAATTTTAAATTAATCCATTTAAAAGAACAGGTAACCTTCAAAACGTTTCCTTTACGAATGATTTTTGGCTGTCATTCAAATTTTAATTTGGGATTGAACAGAATAAAATTGATATTTCTTGTTGTGATAAGGAAAAATTTGAAAGTTTTCTCTTACGCAAAACAAAATTCCGGTTACAACAAGTTTTATTACAAAAAAGTACATTAAAATTACAATTAAAGGAAGTGAAAAGTCAACAAGTGTACTTTTAATAGGACTCAATTAGTTCCGGTTGACTTTAGTTGATTGAATCACATATTTGTGAGATACCATTTGGCAAAGGAGATTTTGTAAAATTTCATTTACATAATCTGCCCTTGTCTATTTTAAGCCTCTTAGCTCGAAATCTTACATTTCATGATACAGTTTTTGTTTTAGATTTATGCTTCCAGAACTTGGATATTTACTTTTGTGCCGTTGAGTTTGTGATGGAACATTCAGCGCAATTCTGGACACACGTAACAGATTCTGTTAATTTAACATCCCGTGTAATTTTTTTGTAATGAAAATCGGTATTCTGGTGGCAAAAGTTAACAGGTTTTCTGTTAAAAATCTTTTACCGTAAAAAGCGCGCAATTCGGTGACCTCAACTGAACAGATTTTCTGTTGAAAAGGTTGACAGATTTGTCTTCAAATAGGTTTCGAAAATAAGTTCGACCCAGAACACCAACTGTTTAAACTGTAACGAAGAATTCTGCTTAAAACCACATCTGTTAACTTTTTTAACAGGAAACCTGTTAATTTAAGGGGTTTAAAATCTCTACAATTTTCAAAAAATCAACTTTTTTTTAAATTGTCTCTTAAGGCCTCAAAAATGATGTCCAAAAAAATTATGGTCAGGAAAAATTTCTGTGCGCCATTTGGTCAAAAATCAATTTATTGAAAAAATCTTACGTACTTCTACAGCAGTTACTATATAAAATCAAAAAAAAAAACTTGGCTTATTAAAACTGAAAAATTACAAGAGCTGTTTGTCCGGCCGTGAACCTTAAAAAAACGGAGACGTCATCAGACAAACGCTGGACAGCCGCCATTTTGAAATTAATCGCTTCAAAAAAATTCTAGCCTATTTTTCGGCCCCTAGAGTGGCCTAAATCCTTGACGAAAGTGGCCAGAATCGCCCCGATTGTTTGCTATCATAACACAACGTGTGATCAAAAACCTGATCTCTTGCCCAAAGTGCCTTCAAAATATAACGATCCCTTAATCTAACCCAACATGCACTTGGCACTGTACATTTTGTATGAACTACGATAACTCAAAGAAATGAGGAATAATCCATAAAAGTGCAAGTAATCGAATTCCAAACGTGACTTGAATTTAGCAAGATAACGCTAAATACTCTGTTTGGAATTATTAAAAGTATTGTTAAATACATTTAGCAAATTACAAACAAAGGCAGGCTACGTATCTCATATTACCTGGACTCGATTTGATTGATTATTCGTTTCACTATCTATACCAGGAGCACATGATTTGAGATTGTGGTGGTCATCGTTATTAGCTGTGCATGAAAATTATATCAGCATTTACCAAATAGATAATCTTGTTTGTCTCACTTAAAAGATATCAAAATATGTTTGTGTCCAAAAAGTTAAGAATTTATTTTAGGAAAACAGAAATGCGTTGTGACTAAAATATTTTTATTGCAATTCACTATTGCTATTCAAAACAATATTTAAAAAGACTCATACACATCATGAAATCCCAAAGAATATTTAGACATTTTCGTTACTTTCTAAACAATTCTTACGTAATTAGACATTCAAATAAACAACTACAAGTGGTCATCATGCTGGCAGCTGTGGAAAAGTTAAGAATTACCATAAAAATAATTGCATCCCTCTGAATCGGGCGAGTCACCGCATTCTCTCATAATTACATAAGTTTTGTTTAACTTGCTTGTCAATTACTTAACTTAATTTACTTATTATTTTTCAATTGAACCTACTACACAAATGACTTGTCTAATATTGAACGGGATGATGCCAAGCTATACTTAAACTGCTGTTTACTCACCTACGAACAAATCGTATTTTTATCCCAGAGACTAAATATAATGAATTAGTGGTTTTGTGAGAGTTACATAAACTCTGTTATGAAAATCTCGTGAAAATCGTAAAATCTAGGGAATCTATTCTATATACTATTATCATTAAAACTGCATCTTGATGGTATAGCATTCTGCATCACAAACAGTCTTTTGTTATAGTACTATATCTTAATGTTAAAACAACAAACTCACAACAGACAAAATTTTCACATTTTTATTTGAGTAAATAGTTATACGGCTTCTGCGAGACATTGTGTACGCCAGCGAGCGTCGAGACATTAAAATTCTAATGAAAGCAAGGCAATAACCTTTTCGTAATTTCATGTAAATGAATCAAAACTATCGAATTCAAGCGGTTATCGCCTTTTCTATTTTGTACATATTACATATTGACCATGTTCTCATGAAGAATTATACCATAGTTGCTGATACTACACTTTCCAGTACGTGGATACTACACAAACCACTAAGCGATTGAAACTCGAGATGCGCTATACTTTACATGTTTTGAAGTGATAAGTATATGCTGATAAACTTTTGACTATAAAAAGTTGTTTTAAAAAATATATTAAAAGACAAATTGGAGTAGCACTAGAAAGTACTTTTAGACCTTTAATCAGCACGTTTTCAAAATTCAAGATTCATGATAAAATTACTCACTTAAAGATTGAATTTGCTTCACTGTTTATTTAAGCTAGGAAAAAAATAATTTACTTAAAAATTGTCAAATATTTAAATAGCAATTCTCAGAAAATTCACTGCGAATCGCAGATTTGCGAGCTTTGAACTCGTAAATGCGCTTTGGTTTATGGTCTTCTATATTAAGGCAGGTCTAGTTAATTTAAAACTTAAAAACTTTACTGGTTTTCAAATCGAACAGCGATTTCGATTTCCATAATAAATTTATTCTTTGGTGGATAATGTATTATTCATACAATAGATTTTAAAATATGGATTTACATAAGTCGCATCTAGACGAAAATAATCATGCTTTAATCAATTCATGTAGAAGGTCCACTGTTCCATTAAGCTGCATTTTACAAGCAGTTGGAATGCGGATGTGTTTTACAATGCAACACGTTCATGCAAACGCGATTTACTTGTTATGAGGTTTTATAATCGAAATGGTTTTGTGGTATGTTCTTACACCTTGCAAATAGTTTTCAAAAGTGAAACCAAAAAACCAGATAATTCCATTGACCCATATGTGAATAGCAATATTTTTCTTTACCTGAAAACTCTCTGGAGGTTGTACAATTTCAGATAACTATGGAAATTTATTCAAATTTTATCATCTAAAACTTTATCTTAATTGGTTCTTAAGGCTACTGTTTTTAAATTTATCATATTAGAACCGATAACAAGAAAGAAAACGTAAGCATCGCCTATCACTGTGTAATCAATTACATTCGAATCGTTCACGGTTTTGTAGTTATGTAACATCACTAAGTCAATATGGTATGATTCTTCGTGTGTAACATCTTCTACAGACAAATCGATTAAACTCAATAAACGAAGGTAAACCATAAAATTCTATATTTAATTGAGATCTTTGAACATCAAGTAATTTCTGGCATCATTATACTCCTGCTATTTTCAATTAACATTGACCCAATTTTCATTTCATTGAATTGGTGAAGAGTGTTTAGTATTTGATTTTCGTCCTTTTCGCTACATGATTCCTTCAGAATCTCAACAATTCCGTATGTGGGATGTGTAGGCTAATTTGGGTAGTGAATTCAGAAAAAATTTCCTCAATCTCTTTCAACATAATTCTACTGTGTCAACAAAGTTATAGATTTTTCTCATCAACAAAGTCCTTCACATCAGCAATGAAAGGTCAGGGTTTTGGTTTCATAACTTGTATAAACCACATGCGGTTAATGGAGAAAGTTTTTAAGCACTTTCACCTTGGTTTCACTGTTTCTTGGGGCACGTTTTATTAGTGTCTACCTGAATCCTTTTGTTGCGAGAAACGGGACGAATTCTAATTGACGAAGTGGATAGAAACCATAAAAACGTTAATTATAAATGTTCTAGTGGAAAAGCAAATTTCACATCTTTTCAGTTGTTGTACGTCACTTATAAAGTTTGATGAAATACAGAAATCGTTCATTTATCATTCCATGCTTTTTAAATAATACTGTTTAAATATTTATCATCTTGCCAACACGTGGTCAACTGAAACATTCAAAGCTTTAATTATTTAATTACACTGTCATGCAAATCATGTAGAGCTATTACCTTAAGCAAAGGTACATTCAAATAAAATCCTAATGCATGTAATATGAGTAAATTGCACAAAAGAACACAAGCATGTTATGTCATTTTCTCATTTCGCTCATCAAGTAATCAGTTTTCAAAAATGCTGAAAAGTGCAGAAAACAGGGTACAAGTATATGCACATATGAAGGACAACTGGCCTTGAAGAAAGTGAACACAATAGCTCACAATAGAATATGTATTATAACAAAGAAAAAATAGATTTAGCCTACCCTCACAGTCATCCCACCATGTGTTCGGCTAAGTACATGAAATTATTTTCAGCGGATTTTGTTTGGCGAATGTCCAAGAATTTTATTTGCCTTTAGAATTAACCTTGTCTTGAGAAGTTATCTGTGTTATTAAGAATGGTTACATAGGTACCTTGTACTCTGTTGGCTTGACGTGGACTGTCTGCAGCCCTTGACCCAGTTGTAACAGTTTCATTGTCATGACATTTAAAATATACCCTTAAATTTATCTTCATCCCCTAGGTTGCTGTTCCTGATATTGTGGAAGCAGCTAAAGAGGCAGATATCTTAATTTTCGTTGTACCACATCAATTTATCAGAAATTTCTGTGGTAGTTTATTAGGGAAAATCAAAGCAACAGCAACTGCTATTTCATTGATCAAAGGGTTCGATGTAGCTGAAGGAGGTGGTATTGATCTTATTTCTCACATTATCACAAGGCATCTTAAGGTAAATGAATCTCAATTTGGAAAAATTCTTGCTTGTGTTAATAAATATAAATTATATTTCACAGATCCCTTGCTCAGTATTAATGGGTGCTAACTTAGCTAATGAAGTAGCAGAAGAGAAGTTCTGTGAAACAACAATTGGTTGCCGTGATATGAAGCTTGCTCCAATTCTTCGTGACCTATTCCAAGCACATCATTTCCGAGTTGTTGTTGTTGATGATGTTGATGCTGTTGAAGTTTGTGGAGCGCTCAAAGTAAGAATAGAAAAATGAAATAATGAAAATATCTAAAAATAAATGAAAAACACAAAGAACAAAAATTTTAAAGAAAATTATTTTCAGAATATTGTTGCATGTGGTGCCGGTTTTGTTGATGGTCTTGGTCTTGGTGATAATACAAAAGCCGCAGTCATTCGTTTAGGTCTTATGGAAATGATCAAATTTGTTGATATTTTCTATCCCGGTAGCAAATTATCAACCTTCTTTGAAAGTTGTGGTGTTGCTGACTTAATTACAACTTGTTATGGTAAGCTAAAGCATCTATCAAGTATGTACTAGCGTGTCCGAAGAATATTTCCTCCTACAATATCGACCACTTCAATATTAGATATACGAATGCAATATCTGAACATCGCGTGTTGCATAAAGATTTTATCAAACTTTTCGTTTTAAGGTGGCCGTAACCGTAGAGTGTCGGAGGCATTCGTGAAAACAGGAAAATCGATTAAGGAATTAGAACAAGAAATGCTGAATGGACAGAAATTACAAGGACCAATTACAGCAGAAGAAGTTAATTACATGCTTAAAAATAAAAAAATGGAAGAAAAGTATGTGATATCAGATGATTATCCTTTCAAGATAAGTAATTATTTCTCTTGATTAGATTCCCTCTTTTCACGGCTATTCACAAAATCTGCACAAATCAATTAAAACCTGGCGATCTAATCGATAATATTCGTAATCATCCAGAGCATATGTGAGTATATCTTATATGATACAATATAAAATACTTGTTTCGATATTGCATTTTATGTTGCTATGTTAAAATTTTCTGTTAAATTTCAAAAAAATGATTGGTTTTCTGTTCTTTAATTTCACTTCTTTGTTTCAATTCATTCTTGTTTTAATTTCTAAATTAAACTAAAACTTTGTGCTGTCGAATACTTTTATTAGAATGTTTACAAAAATTTTTTATAGCTAATTTAGTGAATTCTAAATCTCAATTATCTGCTTTGGAAAACGCTTTAAAATGCATTTCGTAGTTACACAACTTTCGTTTCAATAGAAAATATTTTCTTTCAGGGAGTTCCACCAAAGCGCTTAGAGTTTTTCCTATTAAGTTTCAAGCTTTGCATTTTACACAGTGTTTAGTTTGTGTTAAATATAAAAACGTGAAAGTTTAGTTACACTTGCTGAGGTGGATGGACACAACATTAATCATTAACTAGCTGCATTTGATGCATGAACAGCCCGAATGCACATACAAATAGTTCTATTGAATACATAGTTTGCATCTTCAAAAATACTCTTTTATCAATAACATGAATTTAATTTGCCAAAGAAATTTTTTTATAAAATACATAGTTTCGTACGTTAATGGTGAGATTTCAATATTGCTCAAAATTATGAAATTTGTAAAATTTTGACCTTCTTTTATTCATTGCTAGTCAAAAAACGTATGCAAACAAATATTTCGTTTATAATTTTGGTTAAAAGTCGCATACTTTATAAGTTTTCGTTAGTTTCATTTCGGACGCATAAATAATTAAAAATACATTTAGATATTGTATAATTTGTTATTGTGCTCTCGATAGTTTCGAATATTAGTATCATCATGATATCTGCTGTGAAATGAATAAAGTTTATTTTGGTACGTAAGTCCGTTGTTGATTTTTCCATTGCCATTTTTTATATAAACTCATTTAGCGAATACATTGTAGTACCTTAATTCCTCATAATATCAAGGACATTTTGTTCTCAGGAAATTGTAGACATCATAGTATTACTCGAATTACAAATAAGTTAAATGGCAAATAATTAAATTCATCAACCTGCTAACGAAAATTATGTGTGATAGCGTGCTATGATGTTCCGGATGGCTTCATTTTGAAATAACACTCTCATACAATGTCAATTTATCTCAATATCATTAAACATTTTAAATTTTCTCGTGATTCAATTTATAGGCGTCATGCGGTATAGATGGATCGTTTTCTGTTATTACAATAAATTTCACATTTTCTCCGGTCAGTATGTTTTCAATTTGAATTTACCAAAAGTCAGCGTTGCTTTTATTAATTCCTCCTATAGAAGACACGTTTAGTCACCCAGAAGCGACTTGTCTTCCTAACAATTTTCAGACTTCATGTTTAAAATCAGGGTGAAATTTGCAACGTCCGTTTTACTCTCATTGTTGATTTCAGAGTGCAAAATTGGTTGTTTCGTCAATTAATGCCACAACATGAACCAAGTCTTTCGAGCATTAATCCAATTTTTTAACAACGCAGTAATTTACCAACTTCTTGGTATTTTGAACAGTATATATTTACTCCTTGGAGGCTTCTTGAATTACTTCAGCAGCGAGATTCGTATTTGTTTTTAAAATTCATGTGTTGTCAGCTTAATCGCATCTTTAAGGCAACCTAAGAGGTGTAATATTCTTCTTTGCACTGTTTTACATACGCTTCTAATTGTTAAACATAACATCATTACATAGACGCATTCTTTCGCTTTCTTATTGCTTCTAAGTAGAATTAACTTTTGAATTTTATGAAAATGTTCACACAAAAAATATGATTGGCTCTTGTATCATCTTAGGCAAACAACAAAGTATCATCCTGCCATACATTAAGTTCAAAAAACTTACAATTATAGTTTGCGTATGCATAAATTGTATGTTATCGTATTACACAGGTATTGTTTCTCTTTTTAGTTATTGTTTTCTTTCTATAAGCTTTATTTCTGAATTGATTAATTTTGTTTAAAATCTTCTTTAAAATTTTCTTTAAATTATCCTTATTTGTATTAATTTGATTTTCCACGAGGTAGCTATAAGCAATCCATTTTACATAATTAACCATTTTCATTTGTAGGAGACACAACTTTATTGCAAAACTCTAGTTCTACTTACACCTGTTCTGCACTCGCTGAGTTGGATGCATTTATTTTTAAGCAAAATAAATAAATATTTGAAATTCCGTGTTAACATATAATTTCATGTGAATGTCTAAATGTTTTTCATGTGCCATTTCATGTTTAATTTAATTTAATTTCTGATAGTCAATTTTACATTATTTGTCGTTTTGTTTGTTAAAATTGCATAAAATTCATTTCTTTTTTAAATAATAAAGTGTGAAAATTGCTGTGAGTACATACTTATTTTTTGCAGTTTAGAACATTCCAATTGTAAATAAACCTCTCATACAATTTGAGTTAAGATAAGTAATTCACATAGGCTAAAAATCAAATCTAATAGCTAAGAACGGAAGCTAACGTATCAAATAGTTTCCTGAATATTATATTTGATATGGAACTGAAATGATACATGTTACCTTGAGTACCAATATCATACTGCCTGGATTTATCGAACATTTTTCCTGTTTGCAGATGATTACTTTGAATTGGATTATTCTTGCCACAAAAGCCGATACAAATTTATGTTATGTTTAGTGTTGCATTTATTCTACTTGATGAATTATCATTTGAAAAAATCGGTCTTAATGATTTTTGATTTTAATTAATATTTGCTGATGGTGGATTTTCCCATTAATCAAAGTAATCATATTAGGGAAAACTAGACTTATTTCTATCGACATTATAAATACTCTTGCGTTTTTCTTTCATCATATGAATGATTCAGTTTTCTCATAAATTATACCTATAATGAATCAATAGCATTGGTAAGTACAATATTCAAATCCTCTGGTGTTTTACCAAAATTGAATGTCTACTTCATTACATTTTGTGTTATCAAAAATTGTTTATTAAAATTTATTTTCTATTTTGTGTTTCTTCACAAGTTCAAAAATATATTCAAAATTTTGTAGAAGAATTTTAGTTGAAATTGGATGAAAACTAGCAATTGGAGGCTCATCTTCACAAAAACAACATATACGAGAAATGGTATGCATTAAATGTTTTATTGTTTTGTAAATTATTTTTCAAGAGTTTTTACATAAACATATTCAGTTCATTCGATGTAGCATTTTAAATATGTAAACTTTTATAGAACAAAAAATTTATATATTGTATTAAATTCAAAATATTCTTTTCGCTTTTTCTATCACTTAACAAAATTCAGAGCAAAATAAATTAGCATTCTTTTTCTCCCACAGGCAAAAATTCTAATGAGGGATGGATACTGTATATTGTAGTTATGTACAATTGGGCGCAATGGACTTAGCAAATTTTGCAGAACGTTATTGAACGCTTAAAGTAGTTAATTGAAAACATTCTTATTTTAATAGCTTATTTCAAATTTGACGAAAATATATTATAAAGAAATATTCCTGTTGGATGTATTTTAAAGAGAAGTTTTACGAATAAATATTCAGCCTCTTATGATAAAGAGTCTCTTCAATTCTGAGTGAATATCAAGATTAAGAGTGATCTATTTCTAGCGTACACAATTGGGACAAACTCATTTTCAAGTTAGATCTTTGGTTGATATTGAAAAAAATGCAAATCATTTTCTTACCTAAATTTCTATTTTTATTGAAAGTAACAATCATTTGTATTACATTTCTTTACAAAACCGTTGTTGAAATCCACAGCATCCATAGTACGTTTTCCTTCCATGCCAATTTTTAACACTTCGACGTAGCGACCATCACGGCAGTATACTCTAAGACATTTATTTATTTTGTCGAATTCGACGAAGCCTGGTTTTGTGGTTGGATTTCTTATATCTTGCTCATAATTGAACTGCATTTCTATTAACTTAATCTTTTGACTGAACCATCTGGCTGTTACACTTTTAAATGAGTATAATGATCTGTATTTGTTGTAAATTTGCTCTGCGGTCATATCACCACACTTGATTTCCTCAAATGGGGAAACAATTTTCGGAGCTAGAAAAGACTTAGTTCCTTATTTTTTAGATACAATTATTTATTCTAAACATTACCATATGTTACTAATGACTCGTCTTGCTGTTTCGCATTTTCCAAATAAATGCATACATCCTGAATGGTTTCCACTAATAACTTAGCGCCCATATTTGCCAAAGTATCATGTAGTTCTGGTAATTTCATGTGAGAATGTATAGCAACCTTCCTTTGCGCTAAAATCTGTTATGTAAGTTTTATTGAGGAATATGCATACATGGAGCATTTCTTACTTCACCTGTGTCAAAGTGTTTCGGAAGTATTTTCATTATAGACACACCAGTTTCTTTATCACCACTCATAAGGGCGTACATTATTGGGGCTGCTCCTCTCCAGCGAGGTAATAAGCTAGCATGGACGTTAATCATTCCTCTGCAATTGCCAAATTTAACTTCACATTTTTATTGAATTTTCCAATAATGCTCACAATTTAAAAGACGATATTATATGACTAGGGATGTAGTGCCCAAATGAAACAACGACTCCTAAGTCGTATTTAAATGCTACGCTTTCTTCTATTGGCCATTTAAATGTTTCTATGTTTTCTGTGTCTGCGAAGGCTCGTACTGGATTCAGACGACTTTTGAACGAGGTAACTACTCCTACTGTTGAAACTTTGCCATCATGTTTGCTGAAACAAGATTTACAATAAATTAGAATTCTTAAGGATCTTGACATGTCGAAATTGTCTGTCTTTGAGACCTTCTTTGCAAGATCTTTAGTCCTTATATTTGTGACACCAATTAGATTTAATAATATTATGAGAAGTTCCTTATTTTATTTGTGAATTATCCAGTGACAAAATCACCATTCAAATCCTATACATTTGTTATTCAATCAAAATTGTATACCTTTCGCCATGAATCAGCTTCAAACTGGGCATAGAGAAATTGTCTGTCCCGAAAAACAAAATTTTCAATTTATTATCATTTCTAGAGAAGTCCGAAAACGTTCGAGAAGTAATTTTACATAATTTTCTTTTATATTTGTAAAAATTTTCCAAGTGCAAATGCCGCAACATATTTCCGCAAATTTGACGTAACTTTTTGAGGTTATGTGGTACACGTACGTCTAGCGCCAAGTTGCTCACATCGTCAGTGGAATGAACTACGTTTTCTTTCGACTTGACAGCTCCTTGTGAAATTTGGTTACTTATCTTGCAAGTTGTCAAGTATGCCTGTTTTGTGGTGATTTGCTTGGCATTTTCTTGTATTAAATTTAATATTTCTGATCGTAATTTTAAATTTTAGTTTAAATAAATGAATCAGGAGTAATGAGTGCGTCTATTAGTCTAGAAGATAGCCCCACAGGGGCTGATCCACATCTGGCCTCGCAATACGCATTACGTGTAGCTTTGCAAACAATGAAGGAAAGATGTATCTCCTTGCAACAGAGACTAGCCGCTATTGAAGATGAAAATATTTCATTGCGGAGGCAATGTACATTCGAAATAATTACTAAAGATAGCGATTATTCCAAAATAGACTTTAACGAATTGGAAACACTCAAAAGCAAAGTAATTGAACTCACACGACAAAAATGCCAATTAACAGAACACATAGCTATGGTAGCTACAGAAAATCGTCAGCTTTGGTCTCGGTTGTCACAGTTAACAAAAGAAAAGAATAAAAATAAAAAGGGTACCATAGACACTGCAAGTGCAACATCAAATTTAATACGATCCAAAACCTTTACCCAACATTCACCAAATCCCCTCCTTCGTCATAAGACAATCGAAGTTAATTTAAATTGTGAAGATTTTAGCCTCGATAATGTTTCACTAAGGAACTATGATGACACAGTTGATCAGGAGGAGATCAATCAAAGGCATACAGTGAACGGTAATAATTCGCTAGGATTTACATACTTAAATGATGAATCCTCGGATGCGGACTTAGGACAAGAAGTCAGAAAATGTCATGATGGTTTCAAGGATATAAAAATGGAGCTATTGAAGCAACAAAGTGATTTAAAAGTCGCTTTGAGTACATTGAAACAGAAAAGGGGTAATGTCGTTTTGTTTTATACCAAAAATTTATTAAAATAAAATTATTAATTACTACTGTAGTGCTTGAAGAATGTGCTCAATGTAAATTGAGGCGAGCAAAACCTGAAATGGCCGATAAAAGTTTAGTGACTGATGATATTTCAAAATGCAGTATAGCTGTGGATATTTCGCAAGTGTTTCATCAAAATGGCACAGATTGTAAAGCTAAACTTGATGAAATTACTGCAAAATTGGAGCATTTGGACGTGAACATATTGGAACAGAAACGAGCTGCGGATGAAGTTGACAAAATGTGTCCAATGTGTGGACAAATTTACAGTGATAATGTTAAATTTGAACAATTTGTTATGCATGTAGAAACTCACTTTCGGGATGAAAGTGACATCGATCACAGTATTGAGAAAAATTTCGAATTCATATCAAACTCGACTGGGAACTTCTGACGAAGCAGGATATTCTTCTCCAGTGAATTATGAAAAGAGATTTTGGTTGATTTATTGAAAATTCCAATTGAATGGACTATGAAGTTGATTAAATATCTACCTGTGGCAAAATTAGATTGATCTTATCAATGTTTTTATCTATTTGACAATAGCTTCATAGGCTCGTCTATACTGAAAGTTGTTATTCATTTAATCGAATCATTTAAACTGTATGTAACTTAAGTCTTATATACATAATTGTGATCCGCCACATCAGAAATGATCTATTGAACTTAATTTTTAAGAACACTTTAAACATATGCAAGTTAATGTTGATTACCTAAATTCAGGGATTGCTATTTTGCAGCCTTTTCTGAGTTAAGAACATTAAATGTATTTTAAGTAAATCATTTCAACTGTTACATTACTTATTTATACATATGGATGTAAATATCTATCTGAAATTTCAGGAAAAACCAATTTATAAAAATTATATTAAAAATTTCATTCTTTTACTAGTCTTCGAAACAGTAACTGAGACTAATTTTGTTTTAATGAATTTTTTTAAGCGCGATGCTTTTATATTACAATCAAGTTGCAAATAAAACCAAGTAATTGATCTAATGTTCAATTTTATTTTTAGTTATACTACAAATCTCTATTATCAACAACTTAATTAACCCAAATCATTCGGTTTCACTTCTTTAGTAGTTGCTGGCTGCTGTGTTGTTTTTTGCATTAGATTTTTACTAAACCACATTGGACGTGGTTTCTTCATTTCTACGATTCTCTTTCCTTTGTAGAATTCTGGCGGCTGGAATTAATTTTATTAAATGATATTGCTTTTTCCTTTGACTACTAGAAACTAACTTGATCCCTTTCTCCATCGTATAGAACAATGACTTCCTTGTCAACTGGATCTAGCCCTAGTTTCTCCTGTATTTTTTCTTGCATTTGTTCAGTCTCCTTTTTGATTTCCGCGTAACAATTAGCTATTAATATTAAAGGGAGATTCATACTTGTAATTCAATTATATAACAACGGATATGTTACTCACGGCACAATACACCAATTTCATGATCATGCCCACATTGGTGGCAAACTTGTAAATTCGTTTTCGGTTTTAACAGTTTCCAAACGTATTCAGGCCAGCCGTATCTCCTGCTCAGTCTTTTCTCAATAGTACGTCGATGTTTTGGTACTGCCCAAAATATTCCATCCCATTTCAAGACATCCGTCTGTTCATAAGGTTTCGATAGATTATACTCTTGTGTTGATAGTACATACAATGGAGCTGTAATGAATGCTTAAATAAATTACTATTATTCCAAATTAATGTTACTCCAAACCTGGTGGCGGAGGTCTACCCAACATGAAGAGAACCATGTTTTCTACTCGAGCTAGTGCTCTATCGACGGTCCCTATCAGAAACTTGGCCATTTCAGGATATCCTCAAGCTGGAAGTGTTACTTGAGCACTCGTTTATTTCAATTGCTGGAAAATTATACAAAAATTTGTTAAAACTTTTAACCTCAATGTAGTCAACTGTCAAACTATAGCCGGATAATTGGTCTAAGCCTTATACCAATCCAATGACATTTCGAAAATGGTAATAGATTCGAAGATTTTTCGAACTTTTTCGAATGAAACAGCTGTTAAACAGTCCAATGAGAAAAAGAAGTCATTTCGTAAATATTGTTCAATACAATAAAAGCTTATTAAGTTCGTGTGTATGAGTAAAAGCATGTGCTTACATCTCTTAGCTGTCATTCTGTTGAATGAACGAACCGCGGCACTTTTTGGAGTAGGGAATATAACGTGCGCCGCACAAGAAGTAAAGTGGTAGGGCCCTCGGGAGTGTGTACAATATAGTCGGTGGGGCCCCCAACAGCCACCTGTAAATCAACTAACGCGATCGAACAGATCACAACTGTTTTAGCTATGGCGTGTATAAGTTCAAGTCGGTTTTGTGCCCGTGCGCAAGAGAAACTGTGTCAGTTAATAGTTAATAATTATATGAACAAAATTAACGTTTACCAACAGCCCAAGAGAAAGTTTATAACAGTTCGTTCATCACCATCATTATTGTGTTATTTATCGGATTATCGTGACACCACTTACAGCAAGTGCATTCTACCATCATCCAGTAGCGATACAAAACGCTCTTCATCACAACCACAATTTTCTGGATTTTACACAAATAACCCAACTGGAGTACGAAAATTCACTAATAGATCCAAGGTACATGACTGAAATACCTAGATAAACAGAAAATTTCAAATTAATTTGTTAAATAATACTGTGGTAGCGAATGCCTGCATAATGCCCCGTATACGACGATTACATAATTTTTGCGATATTTCGATAAGTAATAGAACAAATTTGATTCTCATGATAAAAATTTTCACTATTAGTTAATTTTTTTGGAAAAATAAAATTTCAGTATTGTGAAATTACACTCGTAGTAAATATTGATAATTTTTAATTAATAAAATTTAAAATTTTTCATAATCATAATTTCCAGTTGTAATTAAATTAATTAAAATTTTCATTTCTCTTGAAATCCTTTAATAAAATTATGAAAATCGAGGAAAATTTGGAGTTGCAAGTGAAAATTTTTCGTTTTACGCATTCACGACCGCGCGCGCTCTTTCATTTTTTTAGTTTTAGTTTTTTCGTATTAATTTCATTATATTTAAGTTTATGTTTTATAATGAAAGTGTTTTATTTTAAACATATTTTTTGCTTCTCCTCGTTGGTTTCTTTAATATTTTATCGAAAAGAAAGTGAAACATATTCAACTGAAACTTGTTTTCGTGCGACAAATTAATCATTAATGTTTGAATTGTTGCACTGCAATTGCGTTGAGAAGGAAATTTTGTAATATGTTCTTTGTTATATGAAATCATTGAGAAAAGTCACAAAAATCATGTCACTTTCGTATTTACTACATGAAGGAAACTGACTGTAAACAAACATCAAATGCAGGCGGTGAACTGTCACTTTGCTTCGAATCGAATTCTGTTCTGCAGAGAACCTTCCATTCTAATGGGATATTCGAAAGAAAACCTACTAGAATGCGCAGGGTTGTGCAATGCAAGAATCCGCAAATTCGTATTGAGAACCTAAAACTATTTTTACATTCAACAGGTTAAGCACCTTTAAAACTAGAAGTTAAATATAAAAATTTTATATATTTTATTAAAGTTATAAATACTAGACGGAAATAAGATGTGAAAAATGTCTAGCATCGTGATGAATGTAGAACACAAAATTGAATGCCGAAAAATCAAAAGTCAATATCTTTAAGAATAAACAAACTATCTAATAATTCAACAAAATTATTTTGCTTGAATGTTCTTATCACTCCATGACATAGCATCCATTTTGTACAGACCTGACAGAGACCCTTTTGCGAGAAAGTTCGTTGTCACTTACACCCCGCGACAACTTTATTTGTGTGTGGATAAAATTTTAAAAGAAACAGGCAATTGGATCAATTTTGATATTATTGGTTTTGGCACTTCGATTGTTTATTCTTGAAAATATTGACTTTTGATTTTTTGGCATTTAGACCCTTTAGACTTACAACTCTTCAATTGTCAATCAGAATTTGGTTTCCATTTCCCATGAAAAAATATTCATACAATCTAAATCTAATAAATAAAGTCTATAAGACAAGTACGTAGATATTTTATATTATCAAAATTTATATATAATATTCCTTTTAATTTTAGTTACCATATGAATTTTCACTGTATAAATGATAAAAAATATGCTTCGTCTTATACAAATATACAATATATGTACATACTATATGCAGGGTATCTGTTGGTGGCCATTTTATTAGAGTCGCACTTTTTTCAACAAGGAAGACACGTCTTCGTTTCGAATGCTCCTTTATTTACTTCTTATTATGTAATAGTAATTATATCCAATAAACCAAAGTTAAACTAGAAATATTAGCTTCTTGTCAAATACTCAGAATTAACCTCAAAACAGAAAAATAGCTATGATGCGGTTACCCTATTATGTTTGATATACTAAAAGCAGAAGAATCTTTTCATGCAAGCAAATATACTTTATATTTCCATAATAATTGAACATTATATATATGACTAAAACTGTTCGGAATATATCGGATAAAGGTTTGCTTAGTAATAGAAGAAGCCATAGTTATGAACCAGAGCTAGAAACCTACAAAAATCTGTGGAAAAGAGCCAATTCACTCTAAATAAGGGTACATGTTTTGACTTTCGTAACAATTTGGTAATGAGGGAAAATCAGGAAATGTTCAATATATTTTTAATACAACTATCTGTATAGAATTTGAAATAAATTTTCCAAAAATTCAATTTTGAATTGATTTGACCTGATTAAATCGTTGAAATTTTTAAAAGGAAGTCACACCTCAATATTCGCAACGTGCCTCCAAGCAGAATGATCGTTCAATATTTACCTAATTTGATCAAATTCTCACATTTCTTGAAAGATGATACAGGAAATAAGTAAACTTTAAAAGAAATATTGAATTCTTTACGCACATTTTTCACAAAAATAACAACATCCGCCTTATATTTATGAAAAAAATGGGTAAATACAGACATTTACCTGGCGACGTTCGTGGTTGCCATCTTCACTTTTCGTTATTATGTAATTTTTCACTTACTTGAACACGTCAATGTTAATTCCATTGATTTGCGTTCAGGTGAGTAAATCACACGAAATCAAAAATACCGTCATACCAAAATGTTCATCATACCATAATACAACACTTTTAATGTCTTTTCTTTTCGTAAATTGAACACGACAAACTCAAATTGGACAATTTTTGGGGGAAAAATTCCAATGTTGAATTTGAAAAATGTTAAAAATATAATTCATTCTTTAAAACATGCAAATTGCTTTAAAAAGTGATTTCCTTATGAAACTTAACAATGCGATTGCAGTTTTTGAGTTAGCACTTAGTTAAAGATAAAATCTGTTTGAAAATTTAACGAGCAGCGGAAAATTAAATAGAAACAACTTAATTTTTATGTTAAAAAATTTAAGCTTTTGTTACATTTAACCTACGAAGAAGTGAAGTAAATGTTTTGTATTTGAAAAAATTAATTCAGTAACTAACTACCGCCTTTTTGCTTTGTACAATTTTGTTTAACTTAACCAATTTAAACAGGTCACTGAACCGTTTCAATTTAATGTTTTATCAATAAATTTGAGTTTTGCAATACCGAATTTCACATTTCCTGAAAAGAAATGTTTCGTTTTTCGTCAGTAAGCTTAAACAATGCAAACCACATTATGCATTTCAATGCAGGGGAAAACCATCTTTCATGGATTTTGAAATCACATGGTATTGATTTGCACTAATAGAAAGTCCGAAATTACTTAAGATGTTGCGAGGATATTTGTAACAAATTGGTATGAGTCCATAGTCAAAATATTACTAGAATTTCTGAAATTCTTAATTTGTCATTTACATGTTGACATGAATTATGATATTGTTGACATGGTAATTAGTCAAAAAATTCAATTATCTACCATATCTTGTCACATTGTCTATGTTAAACAATTTCAATCATGTATGTTAAGGTTGGGTCAAAAGGTTCCCCAATCGATTTCTCTCTTATCTGATCGTTTGTATCCAAACGTGTCGTGTAAGGCCAATTTTATTTATTTTATTTTGTAAATCCACACACGTACATGATAACTGACAAATTGACTTTTACCTTCCTCTCTATTATTTTGAAATTTCGATGTTTCGAAAATGATTTGAAGCTGCCAATTTTAGTTGCTAAATGTGGTGTTAATTAAATTATGATGTTTAATTTTTGCTTCATACATAAAAGCTTCGATGCATGTTTGAAAGTATTAAATGGTTAATAAATCACTTATGAAAGTAAACTACACGAATCCATATTGCACCTGTTGCCTATTGTGGCTTGGATGTGTTTGAAAATATTTGAATGACACAATTTTTGCAAATTTTTAAATATTTTTATTTCCACTAGAAAAGTATGAAATTGGGTCAACCAATTCATATATGACATGATTTGTTTAATTTGTCGAATCACACTGGTCCGCCGTGATTACGATGAAACTAAAAGCGGACAACATTTTCCACTTTGGTTCGGGTAATGAAAGTAACATTCCTCAGTGGTTAGCACAACTGAAATCTTGATTTTGAGAAACATGGAGTCTAAATGGATATATGCCAAAGTGGTAGTGAGCTACGTAGCTTGTCGTCGTTTTAATAACACTTTCTCGATTTTACAACTGTCTACAGCGTTGTCTCTGTTGTGTCTTCTTTCATTCAATTCAACATGAATCCGTCCACAATATCACTGAATCGTTAATGTCTTGGGCATGCCCATCATGGGGTAGCCAGCTGAGCCACCAGTGAAGCAGTCATCCGTGCAAGTGGAGTAACGTCTTCTACGAAGCCGACAAGTGGTCAACCGACCGATATAATCATGTACAACTTCACTTTCTTTGGTATGTTGATTTGCTTTTCATTTCAATACGTTGTCGTAGCCGTTAAATCGTTAAATCGATGCGGACTAATGAATTTTTTTGGTAAACATAAAATTTTAATTTCACATCAAAGTAAGGCACATTATGGGGCGTGAATATATGCCCGATGACTTTAACTAAGTGCTTCTTTGTGGTATCTTCTTCAGGTTTTCTTTTACATAATTGATTTCCAAACAGCGTTTTTTCTCAAACAGTCAGATATCTCATTGATCCCCTTCTTGCCCACTTCCGGACGACCTTTTGGATTATTCCATCCGTGTCCAGGCGTTGTATGTGGATAAGCGAAAATTTCACTAACAAAAACCGGAACTTACTGTCTTGGAAATGGCAAAAAAGATTGTTTCTTTGTTATTCATAGAGCGTTTTGTCTTTTTCGTCGCCTGTTCGTGGTCGCTTGTCATGGCGTTTCATTTCTATACGATTGAAGCGTTGAAGAATGAAATAAGCGTTTTTATTACATTTTTATTCAAATGGAATGCAATTTAAAAACATTGCTATGATTTTCATTTTTCTTTCAACTTCAAAGCAACAAAATCATTTTCTATGTATCACATTTGTTGGGGTTCCTAAAAATATGCCTTCGCTGTCCGTCCGTCTGTCACAGGACTGTATCTCTTGAACCATAATAGGTAGACATTTCAAATTTTCACAAAGTGTGTACTATCATGGCCGCTATATGATATTTTTGTTATTTTGTACGGTGGTACGGAGTCCGACTCGCACTTGCTCACCCTTTCCCAAACTTGTTCGCAAGTCTTCTGATATATCGAAAAGGTAGAAAAGGTCATGAAACCAAATCAACGTGCCTCCTACAGACACAATAAATGTACAAATAAACTAAATGTCAGCGTTGAATTGACCGACATAACAGACATTTTTAAAGAAAACTCACAGCTTTCTTTAGCAACTACTAAGATGGTATAGTGCAGTAGAAAGTGGGAAATATAAAAATGAATTTTAAAGGTTATCTTGAAAAAATATAATACATTAAATTCCATTCCAATGTTTCTTCAGGTTTTCATTTTTTGTCTTAACAAGATGCAACGCATAATTGATTTGGAGTTTATGGCCAAGGCTGCTTGCTACTGCTACGAGAAAAAATATTATTTTTCTGTTGAAAGTTTTATCTACATCTTAGCTAGTAGTTTCATGGCCATAGACACCAAGCTACCATTGTTTAATGAACTTGGTTGTTAAGAGATGAGAGAATTTAATAGTAGCCACTGTTATTTTCCCTCTTAGTTACCTTCTTCATCAGCTTTCTTACATTGCCAAGGCCGTAGCGGAGAAAATGCACTGAATGAAATTGTGTGGTAAAAGTTAATTCGTTCAAGTTGCAGCTGAAATGGAAATTTTATACGAAAGGTGTGATTTTGATAGTGACAGTGATAGTTATTCAGAAAAATTTAAATAACTACTTGTCCCTTTTGTTATTCAACTCGTTCTCATTTGAGGATATCTTTCGACGAATAGTCATATTTCCTTTAATGAATCTTGAAATAAAAGTGAAATGAAGCTGCTAGCAAGGTTAGATAACATGTTGTTTTCCTCAAATTGTATTGATCACTTTCGTAAGACCGATAAATTGGGTCATGTCTGCTTGTTACGTCAAACACAACGTCAAGATCCTGACCATTCCCCAAAATTGATAATCTCAAAAGCGATTGTTGTATTTCATCTGCGATTTCATTATTGGAAAGTTGAAACATTCAACTGCACGATAAATTCTCGTTTTAAACATTTTAAATTTAATATTAACAAATCGATTCCTGATTAATCGTGCATCATTTTTTATTTGAATAAAACTTTAAAAATGAACTAAAGAATTTGTACAAAGTAACATTATCTCATTAAAGGTTATTAACTTGCATAAGTCTCATATGGTGAATATGTATACCTTCACGTTGTTTGTCAACAAATTCTTTAACTTGAAATAATAGAAGCTATTGCAATCCAGTCTAAATACGATACAGTACAGTGTAAGTTGTTGATCTTACAGCTTTGAAACAGGTTAACACGTCTACCCAGTTATCGTCGACGTTATTGCTACTGCTAGACAATATCACTTTGATATTACATAATGATTGAACCAGCAACTAGATGTTAATTTCTTCGTTGATTTACGTGTTCATTGCAATACAAACGCGTCGAGGTTGTTCAATACAAATAATCCATTTTGTTTTGACTGTAACTATCAGATTTGGATTTGGATTTGGCGTGGTACAGCAAATAGTACTCGTATATTGAGTAATCATTTCTGGACTCTTGAGCTTTTCTTGCATTTTTGTCTTTGGGGTCTATCAAGCGTTTAAGAAAATCAAAATGTTATGTTTGTTTTTCGACACACCTTTCTAAAATCAAATTGGGTTTTATAAACACTCAATGTTGGTCGATTAGAGGTAGCATTTTGAAGTTTAACTGCTTTTTCAACTTCATCAAACGTGAAGATCCAATAAATGATGTGAGGAAAATTTAAACATTTTGCACTTGAGCTAAACTTATTTATTACGTGACAATAAACGAATATTTTGTTTTAAATGGAATTTCATGAACCTACTTACTTTCAAAACTTGTATTTAGAACCAGATTCCAGCAATTCATATGCGAAATCGTTCTAATTCCAGTCTAATTCTAAAATTTACCGGAATCGTTCCAGAACTCTAATCGACCTGTGCGAATTCATTTGCGTTCCAAACGTTCTAAGCTTTGGCAACTGGACTGTGAAGACGCAAGGATTTTAAAAGATTTATTCTAAAGAAATTAAAGTTACTTTTTATTTTACCAAATGTAACGACGGGCAAAACCTTCATCATAAATGAAAATAAAAATTCCTAAACGGAAAGTAATAGAATTAGAATGGAATGTACTAGATTTAGAACGTTTTTGCAATGAGTGTGCTGGGTAATGCTGCTTTGAAATCACATCATAATGAAGTAACCAAAGATAAGCAATTACATCGAATGCTTTTCGAAAGATGGAAACAATTTGGTTTGGATACATGAAGGTCATGTCATACCTAATCACAGGTGATAAGTGATGATTTCTCTTGTCAATTTGAGCCATCTGTCCAAAAATGTCAAATCACTTGCGACACATTTCGAAATTAAAATTAAGAAAAAATTTCAGAATTCAATTAACGAATGTGCAAGAAACTGGATTTATTACTTAAATAGTTAGCGAGTATATATACTAGCACCAGGCTATGTGGACTCTTGAATGATTTCCATTTCCAAACAAAGTGGTGGTATGGCATTTGCTAAAATAGTATAAAATTTCCGAGACACCATTTTTGTCTCAAATCCGAATAGTATCAGCCTTTAAAGTGTCTGCTAAAGTGCACTGCATATATAAGGCATATACGACATGGTGTCTGAAATGCAGATAACTCGTTTTTATATACTATCTATATCAGGTGCCATATATATATTAAAATCAACTTTATATAGGCATGCTAGAGACCTATATAGCTATGTATCGTTGAGTTTGTTAACCGCACTTGGTTTACCATTTTATTTGGGAAAGGTTTACCTTTACGAAAAGCCTAAAGCCTGAAGCGCACAATATACAATAAGTATTATATGTACTTGGTTAAACCACTACCAAAGGTGATAGTGAATTTTTTCTTACGGAACGGCCTTGGTTTATTTAAAATAACCGAAAGTAGGACGACTTCATCCACAAATCGTTTACTTTTTCTTTATATTTTATGATCATATTCTGAACATATTTATTATATTTGTCATTTGGTTTTGTTCGTGTTTAATGACGTCGCCTTAAAAATTTTTCATATTTTTTGCAAAAGACCGTTAAAAGAGAATTGATCGTTAAAATAAAATTGCATAATGCACAATGATCCGGTTGCGTAGATGAGACGCATCAGATACATTACTAACAATCCAAGTTCTTTGGATTCACTGTTAAATCGATTCAGTGGTTTTAACAATTCTTCTCAGATTTAATGCAAATAACTAAATTAACCAGTTACGCCTTAATCTAACCCGGATTACGCCGAAGCTTAAAACATCAACACCACTTTCCGACTTTGACTACAATAAAATAATTTTTCGCATTTGAAATATTTTCGATTGAAATTTTAAAAATCACAGCACGTTTTAAGAAACTTTATTTTTAAAAATAGAGAAGTAGAATGACAAAAAAATAAAAATAAAGGTATGCCGATAGAAAAGAAAATTGGCATCGAAAAAATTAATTTGTACTCGAATTTGTTATATATGAATAACACGAGTTTCTCTATTCGACGGTGCTATGTAGAATTTTAAATTTGATTTACGGAAATCGAAGTGGATAAAAAATAATATATTATTATAGTGTGCCAATCTAATGACAATTTTATTAGCAACATTGTAATTATTTTGTTGATAATATTCGTTTAAGAAAAATCAAGCTTTAAATTATGACGTCAAGAGAAATTTTGAATTCAAATAGGTACGACAAAGAATTGAGTTTTGTCATGAAAGCTGATGGTATTCATGAACTTTCCTTTTTTGACAAAAAGATGGCATTGAAAATATTAAAGTGTATTTGAAACTATTTAGGCTTACAGTCTCGTGTTATCAGTCTTTTTCAAACATCATGATTTTATGAAGTAAAATGTTCAAATATTCAAAGAATGTACTATTACTTATGCCTTTTTTAAAAATCTTACACCTACAATTCGTGTCTGAATGCAATGTTTCTCTTTTTGGCAGGGTTAATGATTCATTCATCTACTTTCCCGGGATAGAAAGGCATAAATGAGCTTTTTCCTATTACAAATGCATCTTGACGTGTGAAAGAAATAAGTTTGTTTATGCGACTAATATGCAAATACATTCTAATTTGCATAACAAATTTCAAAAATCATCTGTGATAATTCACATATGAATGAACACATGACTCTGATAAAAATATGTTGATGACGTACAAAACACAAACACACGAATGTTATCAAAACAATTTCCCCAATTTTAACAAAGACATGATTTAAAGTAAATACACAAAAACCTCGTTTATGAAAACCAACTTCAGATGAATTGGCTATTAAAGTATCTTTGAAAAATGTTAATTGATGCTTCAGTCAATATTTTCGTGTCGTGTTGATGTCAAGTTGAACACAAGTTTTCAGAGAAACTGAAAGTTTAGATTCAGTTGATGATTTAGCAATAAATTTAAAGATGTTACACTGGTTAATTGGTCATCGTTCAGTGATTTTATAGCTCCAAGTTTACATAGAGATAATCACTTTCTACAAAGATATATAATCATATAGGTATTTGAAACAAAATTTCCTTCAAATACGAACAATTTTTAACGCATAAGTATGTCAATCAGTTTCACTACAAAAATACTGTTTTTAAAAACCAAATAACACTTTCTTTTTTTCGCCCAACTCATCTTTAACACAACACTTACATAACACTTATGCGTTTGGATATTGAAGAAATGAAAAATTCACCAAAATTCAAACGTGTAAAACGAAACTACCAAAAATTTTCCTTAAACGAAACATAAATCTTCCGAAGATGTTAAATGAATTGTTAAATAATTTTGAAATAAATCAAAGAAACAAAAGCCTGCGATGATCCAACCTGAATTATGTTTTTTATGTTTTTCAAAAATAACAGAACCTGATTTTGTATTTTTTAAATAACCAAAATGTGCAAGTCATATTTTAGATAACTTTTCGATGTCATAATTTAAGTCATCGTGAATATGGGTTTTTTGGAAAATAAATAAAAAATTTATGCAACATCAATTTCGGGTACCTACCTGTGATTTTCGTTAACCAGAACATTTCCAAATTTGACTCTACTGACTTTGTGAACTTTCTCTGGCCGCTTAAACTTTCGATTTCTTTCGTTGAAACGTGAAATTTCTTTCGAAAATATTATTAGCAAATTAACACAATTCCAAGACGTTTGATGATCAAATGTTTGATTGCGAAGCAGAAAAATTTTCTTAACAAGACATTTGTTAATTCTGAAATTGATCTGAAACAGTCAGTCAGAATCACTACAGGTCACCACCATGTCCTGATGATTCCTGAACATTCAGCAAAGAATCCTAGAAACCACGATCCAAGATCACTTATCCCGTACTTCAAAGGACTGGAAATAGGCCCAGAAGCTACACATCAGATAACGTATGGAAAGACACAAACGATCCTTAGGTCGAGGCGCCGAAGAGCCTGTGGAAGACCACACTCATTGTTATAATAATAATTCTGAAATTTCTGATGCACAGTCTCAATGTAGAATAGAGAAATTATTATTATTTGCAATTTTATGAACAAATATATTCATCAAAATAGAATTAAACATTTCAAGAATTAAACGTTTCAAATAAAGTAAGTTTGAAAAACAAAACCTTGAATCATGAACAATTCAGCCCTTTCAAGTTGAGTTCACCTGGAGATTTCTTTCTGTTCTCTTAGAAACCTTTCAAAAATCTTACAATTCATGAATCACAGCTTGTAAACTTGACCTAGATCTAGTGAGTGTCCGTTCTACTGTGTACTATGAGGTGATAAAAGAATTTCGAAAACACCAAGGAATGTATTTAAGCTTTTCAAATAAAATTGTTAATGGAAAAAATGTAGTAATATTCACATTTCCTTTCAGTCTGTTTATGTGCACGGATCTGCTGAAGACGGCGCACAAAATGTAAGTCCATCGAAAACCATTTTTGTAAAATTTAAACTTTCACTAATTAAACCACCTCACATACATAAAGCGTGGCTTGACACCTGAATGTCCTGCATACAAAAAAGTATTAAGTAACACGAAGATGGATCACCTCACTCTTGACAAGACACTCTGATAGATCTTCTTATTGTTCGAAACATAACCTCGTTTTTAAAATGTCCGCCCAGCAGCTCAACAATATACCTGACTATGACCTTAAATTATTTTCAAATCATTTTATGTTAATTTATGTGTCACATCCATTGCTTCGTCCGGTAACTGCCATGATGTTCTTGGAGTCACAAACGAGTCACAGTTGCATAAGGTTTTTGTAGTACGGTCATAAATCATGTGACAATGACGATGTGACATGGATGCAATCCTAGACATGTTAAATATAAATTCATGTTCATTGTAATTGTAGGTATGTTGTTCTGTGAGCAAATCGTTATAAGATATGAAAATGTTAAATGCCCAAAACAAAGATAATGAAACAAATTGGTTATTCTAGGTTGATGTTTATAGAAAAACAAAGAAATTATGGAATTATTGAATATTTCCCTCCTTGTGTTTCGTCTTTCAACTCTTTCTAATCTTATGTTTGTTGGTCACGCTCTATGATTTATAAGAATCATTCCATAAAACATAACATTATATAATCACTATTTCCATAATGATGGCATACTGAATATTTACTTTATTTTCATATTTTCTTCTTGTCGATTTGTAATTTCTCTTTTTCTTCAAAATTTTTCTAATTAAAGAAAATTTTGTTTTTGTACCTGAAAATCATCGATTAAAGGGTCTAATGTTGGGATTTCTGTTAATAAGTGAAGTGATTATGCTGAATATTGAATAACGTTTTAATTACAATTGTTTTTGCTGCTGTTCTAAATCATTTCGTTGTTATCTCATATCTTATTGGCTATAACCAGAAACACTTAATTCATCCTATTCTTGCGCAATAAGATATAAATGTTTCCAAAAAACTGCAATCGCTTAAAAACATGAAAATTGTTTTATCAAATTTCTTATTTTCTCATTATTAATTTGATTTTCAATTGAATTTAATTATAAAAATTAATTCAAAGCAAATGATAACAAATTGTTTTAAGTGCAGTGGAACATATCGGATTACTTTCGATATTGAATTGAATAGGTTAAAGTTAAAGCTTAAAACATATAGTTTAGTTGATGGGTTTTGAAATTGATCATATTTAAGTAGCAATTAATCTCCAATTGTTTTGTTTTAAAGTGAAGTTTTGATTGGAATTTAACTCTGTTTCATAGAGTTGTTGTTTTTATATTTGGTTTATATCACATTCAAAGGAAAATATAGTGAAAGATATAGTATATTATAGTATATGAAAATCAACCTGTTTTCACTTTGATGGCGTTTTAATTCAAATGTTTAATAGAAGAGAGAAGAAAATTTGTTTTATTTAATTGACGAAGGTGATAAATTTCATGTTTTATGCGTACACATTTGTTTCAAAAGTTAGCTAATCCTAATACATAGATATGATCTATTATAAAATAGATGTTTTATAAAACATTTTTAAATAAAACAAAATTTCTTTCGAAAGTATTTCAATTTGAAAGCATTTAAAGAAATATCAAAATATTCAGAGCTTCTTTGATTCTGTTAATTGAATCAAATGTTACCTGGTTGTCTGCCAATATGACCTGAATAACCAGACAGCCTAGTATTTCCTCCCCAAACAGTTTTTGAACCAAAATTTACAGTCTGTACTGAGCATTCCATTGCAAAAACGTTAAATAAGCAAAGAAGTGTTACGTAATTTATCGATTTTCTCTGTTTAGTCTGCATTTACGGAATTGATTAAAAATTTTCACTTTTTAACCGAAAAAAGAGTTAAAAATTTACAAAAATCCACTGAAGAAAGAAAAGTTTAACGGAAAGAAAACGTGAATTCTACCCGAAAAACTGGTTACAGTGGTTCGGCCATTCAATTCAACTTCTACGTCTCACCAATTCAATTTGATTTTCATTTATTCATGATTGTTGACCGGGTCAGTGATTCAACTTTGACGCATGCCAACTGATCATACTTTCGATCTTCTTGAGTCTGGCTGCAAAAATTTATATTTTATTCCTGCAAAACTCCTGTAAATTGTTCTGTAATGAACTAGTTCTCTTGTTTCTGAATAATAGTTAACTTGATGAAGGACATATTATAGATCATATGATATGTGGAGTATGTAACAAACATGATATTCTTATTAAAAATTCTCTCCATGATTTGATAATTTTCTTGTAACATTTTGAACAGGAAGTCACAAATCTGCACGGTAAAGTTTACGTGTAATATCTTAAAATAATTCAATTGACAACTTTTATCATATTCTCAACTACGTGATATTGCAAAGTGTCAAGTTTGTCTTTGTTGGTTCAACGAAACGATCTCATTGATGCCATCATCTGGAAATCTGCATTTAACATTGAATTTGAACAAACTAAAGTAAATACATTTCGGTCACGTCAAGACAGTTGGTTTTTTAAAACTACTGAAGCTCAGACAATATCACTCACAGAATTGACTTTAAATTACCTTTTGTGGTTCCTGCCTTGACCCCAGTTTTTATTTCCGCAACGAATTTTTCTTAAAGGATAAACCACTATTTTGAATGCTTGTCACATCCAACCGGAAGTAATATAATCTTGGAATCTTGAAGAAGTTGATTGATATCACTACAACAATTCGTTTTTCGGAAAAATGAAATACATGCCATTCTCCAGACATAATTAAGATATATATAAATCTTTTAGATTTACAACAAAAAGGTTTAACACAATACTATTGTTTGTCTTCAAGCTCTCTCTCCGCGCTACGCATATTCACAGGTATTTTTCGCACTTTTCACTTGCCAGCAGTGGACATCTTCCAATTTCATAAGACCCACGTGTGAAACATTTTTCTGCAAATTTTTCCAACAATACAATTTTGCAAGTTTGAAAGAAGAAAACAAAATTTTTTAAGAGAAACTTTTTGTAATTCATTGAATTACAATCAAATATTTTCAATAATGTTATATAAAATGATTTGAATAATGAAGACAGAGACATCAGTTTAAGGGAAATTAAATTCATTTCCCGTCATTTGTGTTGAGTGTTGTATTAATCTCCATTTCGATTGATTTATGTTAATTCAAAAAATTAATTTTCATTTGTTACTCATTAATGATGCAGATATTTGTTGGATAACATAAATGTATGACAGGATGCAAAATTGTAATTTCTCAAAATCACTGCCAAATATTTTTACGATTTTTCTTCTTTTGAAAAATTTCAAGATCACATTTGTTTTACCTGGATATGAAGATAACCTATTTCTATTTGATAAGTCCTAAACGTTTCAATTGGGCTTAGAGTTTGGTTGATATAAACTCTACAAAAGAGTTCCAGAAAGAGACCATCGATCGAATAATTCGGGAACAACATGACATGATTGCTTCAACGTGAGAATACTACTACGGTTTAAAGGAAAAACGATGGTCGTTACAGCACACTATACGGTTGGCAGGAATCTCCGAAGATACGGGGGGACTCACAAACGACAGTCTCTGTAAGGAGTGTGAAGAGGAATAGGAAAGAGTAGAACTTCTTCCTAGTATTGGCCGAGGTTTAAAACTGGTCACAGAGTGAGAGTGCGGCATGCCGTTGGCGTAACACGCTCCACCCTTATAACCTAACCTTGGTTTATATAAAATAATAAAAAATTTGCAACACTCCATCTAGAGCACGTTTCCAGTGTCGCTCTTGCGTTTCCAGATGTAGCGAGTCAAATAAAATTTTGCATATGGCTACAGTCATCTTTGGGCCTTTTCTTTGGACGTGAATAAAATTCGAATAATAAATGACCTTAGTGCTCCACAAAATTATTTCTTACTCAACTCTACGCCGCTATTAAGCTTGTGAATTTGGCATACGAAAATTTTACAACTTCAAAAAAAAGGCGTCTGCTCGAAACGTGGTTGCACATAAAAAGCCACTGCTCAGTGTACCATAAGTTTATAGGATAGTTAAATTTAAAATAATTAAAATAACTTTTCGTTAATTAAATAATTTATATAACAATCTTGACACCATGGAACGAAATCGATTTTAAACGTTTCAAGATATATAAAAAAAAAATCAATTTCCCTGTAGCTTTTAAATGAATCCAATCGAAACGAGCTGCGAGTAAGAGGTCAAAGCCTAAAAAACCGTTCGAGCTTTCATTCACTTGTCGTGAGTGCAATTAGCATATCCAAAGCTTATTTCAATAACTGGTTCGATTAGCCAAACCTAATAAGATAAAGTGAAATTAAAATTTTTATTCTTGTAACGTAGAAATGTTTCGGGCGGCTTTAATGCGGCCTTGATAATTGTAAGCTTTCTAGCCATTGAATGGAGACATTGTACGTCTTAAGTTATTTATTTTTCATTGTTCGATTAAGTTTAAAAGTCTTAAAAAGTTTTTCATTTTCATTGCCAAATTCATGACGAGAATCCATGAACTTGAACCGATCTTTATTGAATGCCAGTTATCTGCATCTTTCCGTCTGCATTTATGCTTCTCATGTTAAAATGGGATTTTAATTATCTGCAAGACAATTTGACATTTGATCTCCAAGCAATGAAAACTTTATTGCAGTTGAAAGAAAATCGTAACACTTTCTCCTGCTTGACCACGTTTCAAAGACGTTGGTTTGCTTTGTGTTAGACATTCATTAAGTTATTAAATTTAATCAAGGCCGAAAAACCGAAAAAAGTTGTTAAATCAACTAAGGAGCTCGCAAATTAGAAACTTCGTGACTAAAGTTGGCAAGTTTTTGAAGTGGTCTAGAGTTGTCATTTGACCAGAGATAGGTACACCGGTGGTTTTGATTAATTTGCATACAATCGAGTCATCTAGTCCACTGTGGAGCTTCTGTTTCCATTCAATATTTCTTCGAGACCGACTTTTGTTAAGACTTGAAGTTTATATTTTCGCTAGAATGTCTGCAAAATATCAATGAGATGTGAATGACGACAATCTCAAACTGATCGCTACATTTCTACGTTCATCTGTTCGAAAACCTGGTTGTGAGTTTGATTCCCTCCATGATGCAATAAACTCTGTTGTGATTTATGAGGGTTTGATGTGATTTATCTACTAATTAAATTCACTCTAATGGTCGTTATAAATTTCAAATACTCAGAAGCTTACAATATCCAAGCGACAGGACTCCAAACAGTGAAACTTCTTTATAAAAACTGCTATAAAAATTGTAATCAAAGATGTCGTAAACTTTATCAGATTGGGATTTTTAGCTTAATTATAATTGCTAAAATTTTCTGGTGTTCTATACGTGATTTTCAAAAAATGTGTAAACTGGATAAAACCACATTACTTCAATCGACCACAAAAATTTTCAAACAATGTCAATTTTGTTTTTGAGTAAAAATACAAGGTAAAGGTGTAACGACAATTTAAGTAGCAGTTAAAGAATTACACAAATGAAGGTTGTATATTTTTAGAACGGTTTTCGAAACTTACCTTTTCAGATAAATCAATAAATTAGAAACATGATTTGACTAAATTAAAATTTATAGTAAGAATTTAATAAAATTTCGTTTTTGACTTCCGCAAAATTAAACTTATCCATTTACGATATCGTTAAGTGATTTTGTTTTCGTAAATTGTAAGAAGCTTTTAGGGAAAGAAAATCTATCTCTAACTCAAAAATACTCGCTTCAAATATCAAACTTCCTGAACGAAAGGTGTAATTCCATTTTAAAATTTCCTTCCGTTCATATTTTATACTTCAATAATATTGAACAACTTGAATAACAAGTTTGAGGCGATTTTGGATAACATTTAACTCCAACACAAACCATGGTGTAACACAAGTTTTGTAAGTATTTATCGGCTAAAATTGTAATAAACGAATAAATATTGGAACTTTCGTAAAAACTCCGCAAACTTTGCGGTTAGCCAGGTGCAAATTGAAGATCGATTAAATCTAATCCGTGTCTTCTCTCGATCAATGAGGCTAATAACCCTCTGCTTTATTGCAGGTTTTCGTGTGTACTATAGTGTCACGGAAAGTTCAATTTCTCTACGTGTGGTCATGGAATTATGCGTCTCAAAAGCTATATTTCATACAAAGCTAATAAAGTGAAACAATTATGTGCTTGGAAACGTTCAATTTTACTTCCGACTGTCTATTTGCACGCGTTGTGTTGTTTTTGAAAAAACATTTTAAAATTCGGCCAAATCTTTTATACGTGATTGAAATAAATTGAACAAATTCGTTGGCCATTCAACAAGCATTGAATGAAACCGAAAGAATTTTTATGTGTTGAAAGTGATAGAAGCGTTACTTCCTCATTTACAAACTTTGAATCAGTTTTAATTGTTACTTTCAGTTCATATTTGACTAATGACAGAATTAGAAAGTTCAAGTTCAGAGAAGTACATAAATGTGGGTTTTCATATCAAATCGACATTTGATTACACTTCATAATGGATAAATAATATAATCCCGATCAAGTATCATAGTTTATTAACAACCAAAAGATGTTTTCCAAGTTTTTCACAATATGATGTGTAGGTGAGAGTACATGTACGACGTGCAATTATTTCCTTAGCTAACCATTTAACAAATTTATATAGCGAAAGTTGTTTTGCATGTCAAATTCAGGATTTTGTCGAATCACTTGACACATGCACATGAATATTTATCAATTGCAGTGACAATTTGAAATTCAGCAAATTTTTGGACCATGAATGGAATATTTCAAATAGAAATTCTTTACAAAATATAATATTACAAATACTATCAACTATATAGATAGTGTAATAATAATATGGATAGATGTTATTTAATTTGCGTACCTTTGCTTGCACATTTTTATATGCATTTCCAATGTAACAATGTACATGATATTCACTTGATCTCTTCCGTTTTATCACGTCTTCTTTTAAAATTTCCGCGCTTCTCAACATTTGTTAATAGCAGTATTAACTTTTCATTTAAACGTGAATTACATTGAAACTGAACACTTTCTCTCTTCAGTTTTAATGTGTCTAAGGCAGTGAATTGTTAATTTAGTACAATGCACTATAATAACATTAACATCAACGTTTGCATGTAAAACATTTAATAAATTAATTGAACATTTTATTTGGCTCAATATAAAATATAAAAGAATTGAAATACTGCGATTCGTTTTATGGTTTTAATTGAATTTCTTTTTTGTTCAAATATTTGCAAGACTGCGTGCATTGAATACGATTTTTTGCCAAGTAAATGGATTAATTGGATATTTTTATGTGGATTTTTGCAATGCTTACCTAAAATATTTCCATTTTCATATTAGGAAATTAAACAAACACAAGAAATTGTTAATCCTCTGAGCAAGTGCAAGTCGATTCGAAATGATAGGTGCACGTCACTGCATAACAAATGTAAATGTGACTAAAATCAGTAACGTATTGTATTGTAGTTTACCCAACTTCACATGAACTGTGTCTAGGATTCAAATGCGATAAGCCCAATTTGTCTTCCACAAAAAAAGTGGCGCTAAAATTTCTGTAAACTTAAGACATATTGAGAAACAAAACCATATCAATCTTCAACCAATAACAGGAATATCTGCTTAAGTTCATTGCTAAGGTCGATGTTAGATGTCAATAAAATCGCGACAATCAAATTCCTAATTTCCTGACACCTACGCCTTGGGCTGAAGTCAACTTTCTGCAGAAATTTCTGTTGAATTTTGCTTTCTTTTTCCTCCCGGCAGTTGTATAGCCGCTTTGCCAGGCTAGGAAAAGGTGTAAATCCAGTGAGTTATTGTATTATCTGCGGCTTAGGGAAATTGAGTTGTAAATAAGTTTGTGCCATTGAAGGTGGGTTTAAATGTGCGCCTTGTCGGTTTCGGCAAGATTTATGTCTCAGAAATTGTGCAAGACAATGAAGTAGTAAACAAACAATTTGCAAATAGTGTAATTGAAGAAAATAAGAAAATAGTTTAAACGTGATATAAATTTTTTGCTTTGAGCAATAGAGGCAACTTGGACAACATTGCAATCATAGATAACGCCCAGAGAAGACTCTTGCTTTATCTGTTACAAGGATGAACAATTCAAGCTCTTAGATTAGGTAGATTGAGTATTAAGGAACAGGTGTGTTTTAATTCTCTATTTTGCTGACGACGACCTTGAAGCTTATACTTTAGGTAAATGCATACCACAAGAGGCGAATTTCAATTATTTTGATGTCACATTTGTTGTGTATTTATCACCACAACAAGTGTATTGTGAAAGTGATTTCGTTTGAAGAAATCCGACTTAGCTGCCAGAGAAGCCTCCAGTCAAAGAGCCAAAGCAAATTAAACAAGTTCGCACCCAGTATAATCTATCGCTGATGGTGCCATACCTCCACTCGTAGCTGGTGGTACTTCATCATATAAGGTGCACTATACAACTGCACTGACACACTCGCACAGTAGACCTGTCCTAGCAACTAGAGTCTTTCCGGTGTTGATGGGTTGTAGAAGTGACGACAAGTAACCTTAATGTGTACCTATCAACATAGACACAACGGAACCTCATAGTGAAAAATTGATTCAAGCACCTACTCATACTAGCCAAAGGGCGGGTGGAAGTGTAAAAGTAAATATTTTGCCAACAGAAGAATGCAAAAGACAACAATTTGACTGGCATAACGCCTGTTGATGCAGGTATAACAGTGATTGGATACCTTCTTTTATTTTAAACAACACGAGAAAGTAAAATTTAAGAAGTTGAAGGTTGGCCAAAAACACTTTTGCGGTGCACTTTCACATTGCAGCACCAACGAGCTAATGATCTTTGGTGCACTTGCAGTTTTTGTTGGAAAACATTTGATGCTATTATGATACTTTATTGTTAATTTACGTGACTTTCATTCTGTTGGAATGCATTTGTTTTTATATATCTTTATTTTGGCATTGCAAGCACGAACAAATGTGAAATGCCAATTAAACTGTGAAGGGGTCGGGAACCTAAATTAGTTACACTTTTTCAATTACTAATTAAGCTTCTTTTAACACTTGTTAAAGAAGAATTAATTTTCGTTTCAAACTGTAACTGTATGATTTATCTTTTTGAATGCGAATCATAAAGTTGTATTCACAAATAGTATCTTCTCCTATAATAGATCGTATGAATGAAGAAGATTATATACCTAGTGATCCAAAGCGGAAAGTGTTGAAAGCCGAAAATACATTATTAACATTTTTATGTTTAGACAAATACGGATTTTGCGATCGGTTTTTCTAGTTTTAAGTTGCCTGCTTTTGTGACGTCTGTTTGTCCATACCATAGAGCTAACACACAAAATCAACAAATCAATTTTTCTATATCTTCTTATGATGAATGTTTGAGAAGAAAATGAAAATTTCAAGGAGAATTTACTTTACACAAACCGGAAGAATTTATTTGATTTTTTCATTGACAAAATTACGTTCAAATGTATGTGATACGTGGTAGTGTAATAAAATAACGAACAATTTACTTACTATAATGTGCATGACTATGTTGATTCATGTGATTATAGAGAGTAAATAAAATTAAATTTGGTTATTTTGTCAATGAAATTTTTAGATGTTGAAAAACTGGCCACAAATTCGCTTTGTAATGGTCCAGTCAATCCTTCTAGAGTATCACTTATCCTTCGGACTGATGACAAATTCTCATACGAATGCTATGCAAACAGGACTTGAAATATCGTGATAGACTTATCGACTGACCTAGACCTAGTTACTGGGAACATTTTCGTTAATATTGAATTGTCAAAAAATTTCGCAAAGTTTGATTTGTCACATGTGAACGGAAAAATTGTTTGTGACTTTTTAAATTTTGTTTATTTTGTTCGACTTGTTACAATTTCCAACTCTCGCTTCTTTTGGACATGTCCTTAGGTCAACTGTGCAGTTTCTCTACTTTGGTTAAACAACTGATACTTCTTATTTTAATATCATTTCTGCAAGTATATTGACAACAAATTATTCAGGGCAATTGCAACTGAATCATCGTTCAATTCCACAGAAACAAAAAGTGAAATAAAAACGTGTGGTAATGGACAAGCTCTGATAGGCAATTGACCTCGATGGGGTTATTCTTGTTTAACAGAGTTGAAGTATACGTGATATGATATTTTGATAATGTCAGGAGCTCCATATTAGTGCCACACCCAAGATCATAGAAACATAGAATCCCATGGTAGATAGAATCACTACAAAGTCAATGGTTTTGTCATGCATTGCCATGGTATGCGCCTTTATAAGTCAACTACCCGATTGCATAGCACTTCCGTTGTAACGGTGCAGCTGTATTTAGTCATTGAACTATCCAAATGGTCTCAAGTAAAATCGTTAATTCATTAAAGATTATTGTTTTCGATAAATTGAGCTTAACGAGGCCTTGAATTCAAATAGCCAAAATGAAATATTTCTTTCGTTGTAATTGACTTTTTGCTAAGTGACCATTCAAGAATTGCATTACAAGTACAGTAGGTATAGGTAATTGATCGCAGTGTCGTGAAAACTTGAGTTTAAATCACGCGAACAGTAAACGATTTGTCCCTCGTTTTTTTGCAGATATCATGAGTATTAGTAAAAAATTTGCGAATTATTTATTTAAAAGTTTTTGTTCACTTTTCATTTTTAAATAAAAGATTCACTTTTCTGTGATAAATACATGCTTTATACAGAGTAAAAACTTTAACCAAGGTCGAAATTATTATTGGCTTTAAAGTTAGCTTATTTTCTACTTGTTAAAGCTAAAGTGCTTGCGATTATGTGATTCACCACCGAAGGTTTGGGTCTTAATGAATTGATGACAAATTTGTGAGTTGTTAGAATTACTTAGCTTCTCATACCGTATCAAGAAATATGACTTGCGGTTTTGCACGTTTTCTAAAACTAATTGTGAAATTATTTGGCATGAAGTGCTAATTAGATATACTTCTGTTTGTTTTACGATTATAATCACTGAATATTTGTCAAATTCTGTGTAAATATAATTCTAAGGTGCTAATGAACTTTATATCATTAAGTCTAACGAGAACCGCCGTTCCAGCTTTGTTTGACTATCATGATCAGTCCATAACTTGGCGTGTTTTGTAATAAATTAATTAAAGCCTTCCGTTAAAAAGACGAAATGCCCGAATTAATTGAAACCAACATTTGGCAAAGGCTTTCACCAAAAATATTTCACCTTCTAATTATGAAACGGTTTCTATCTACTGACATTACGTAGATAATTGTAAAAGTTAGAAACTGGTCTTGTAAAAAGATAGTGTCTCTTGATACAAGTGATAATATTTAAAATATTTTTAACTTCACAAATGTTACCAATTTTAATTTTCAATCAAATATTTTTGCTGTAGCATATTATGTGTGAAAACCTCTCAAGCATCCAATAAATCTAATGAAAATAATTACTCTGCAATTTGATTGAAACGTGATTTTGTTCCTTTATGATGCGATGTACGACATAATTGAAATGGTTTTACGTAACAGATGATAGATATCGTTGATGGACGAAATCACAATCTCTTATAACTCTACAGATTGTGACCTAAAAACGAACAAAAGATGAAACTTGACTTGATGATTCTTCAACAAGCCAAGCCGCCAAATGTCTCAAGTGTTGGAAAACAAAAATATTTCATAAAGAATTTCAGAATTGGTCATAGACAGGTGCTATTACTTCTCCTAATTGCGGTACATTCCATTGAAATGGTCAAGCTGAGTAGTTGATGAAGTTATGAAATCCAATTATCGTACCTACAATGAACGCTTAATTATTTTGTTAAAGTTTTTCTACTAGGTGACTTTATACGACAGGTTCAAGTCTACCGTTGATTTTCAAAATGATTCAATAGACCACCGCCAACGCGAGCTGGATTTAAAAAATTTGCAGAAACAAGTCTTTAATGCTTGTAGCTATACTTTAACTCAATTGATACAAAACTAGTTGCAGGATTAGTTAAAATTTCCTTTACACGCGTTGAAAGTCTATTAAAGAAATAATTTTGTATTACCAAATTTATTTTTAAAGAGGGTAATTTATGTTCGCTAATACATTAAATCTTTAAGTAATAATTTTCCTTTTCTTTTCAGTTCTCTTGCTTATCACCATGCGCAACATCACTTAGTCCAACACATGCGCGTAAATATCACACATCCACACAAAATAGTAACTCAGTGCATACACAACAACCCGCTGGACCAGTGAGAGAAATTCAAGTTGATCCGTACTTGGTGTCGGAAGACGACCTAAAATACATTTATGATGAAATACGAGAGGTGAGTTGTATGAAACGTAAATCATTCATGACACTTGTTTTAATATGGATCTGAAGAATTTGTTAACCAATACAATGAAATTTTATTCTACCAAAAGCCATTTCGTCATATTACAAAATTTGATATTGTAATTGAACTGTTCGTATTAAGCTAATTATTATTGCCAAGTAATTGGTGAGGAAGTCCTTTGAGCAATTCATGCGCTGCAAGAACTTATTATTCTGATTTCGTTCCATGAAAAAAACCAGAAGTTTTTCATAAGAAAATATTTTAGTTTAGTCACATTTAAATCTACATGACCAAATATGATTATTAACATTAAATTATGCGCATAATGTCACGTCCTAATTGATGAAAACAAAAGTATTCACTTACGCATAGTGCGCAACTTAACAAAATTTATTTTAATATCTCTTTAGTTAAATAATCAAAAACAAATCAGTTTTTCCAAATGTGGTTTTGTCTATTGATTAGTAATTTATTTGAATCCAGAATTGCAATTGACAATAGCTACTTGCACGTGAGCTATGGTATTTGTGACGGCATCGATGAGCTATTTCAGTAGATCCTTATCAACTTTTTGCAGTTGAACGATTATTCAAAATGCCTTGATAATCATTGTTATATTCAACGGATGAATATCACCTTATATTCAATACAGCATCTTTCAATAATAAAGTTCCTTTTTGAAATATAGTTCGAAGACCTATAGTTAAACATGCACTGCTTGACATAGAAATAAGATCCTCGTAATAGTTTTGGGATTGTTCTATAGATGATCCTTAAATTCTCTTTCAGTTACTCCTGGAAGGAACATCACAACCAGACCTACAGAAAATTGCCTCATATTACTTTGACGGACAGGGCAAAGCTTTCCGGCCGATGGTTTGTATGCTAATGGCACGTTGTATAAATTATCACATGAACAAGGAGGAATCAAGGTTAGTTTATATAGTGTGTCGAAAAAAAATATTTTTACCTTACTATCAAATAAAATATATTTACTTTTCACACTTGACTATTCTGGTTCATATGAGCATTAATTTATTTTTATTTTACAATACGGTCTATTTACTCTGTAACACGAAGCAACATACATTAACTAGAAAAGTGTACTTCAAATAATATAAAATCAACCTTCAATTGGTGTAGCCCAATCAAATCTCGTCGTTTTGACCGGATTATTTACGTTTCTCACCGCTACATCGTTTGTAGTAATCTGACCGTTTCAGAACGAAAGCTTTAAAATCCCAAAATGTGAATCGGAGTTTTCCTACTACAACCTGATAGTTATTCAATAACATTCCAAATTGAAAATTGCTACAAATCACATGCGATTTCATTCAAAATGTGCCAATTTCGGGCACACCGATCCATCCCTCTTATTGAAAGTAAAAGCATTTTTAGCTTTTCATTGATTTCGCTGATTTTCGGCGCTTTTTGATATTGGAAATGAGTAAATTTGATGATTCCGTGTGAAATGCTAAAAGTTTCATAACACCCAATGTGCTTGGTGATATAAGATTTTGTTTGTTTTTCAACACCAAAAGTGATTGGGATTTTATCTTAAATGAAAATATTAAGACGAAAAATTGACGGGTAAATAGGTAAATTTGAAGAAAACCTGTCTTCCTTTCGTTTAAATATTGGCCAATGTCAAATTGATTCGAATGGGTTTTTCTGACTAGCAAATATGTTCACACGTTGATAATAAGGTTGTCGCTCATATGTTGGCTTCTTTGACTTTCACTTAGTTTTGGTAATATTCACTTTCAACTTGAGTTGTTTTTCTTGTTTATCTCTAAGTCAACTTTCAAGGTCTCTTACCAGAAGAACCTTTTCAGTTTAACCCAATTTAGTGTAAACTGTGTTAGTGAAAACGATTCATAAAAAGCACTCATAAATCAATTTTGGATGTTCCTGAGTGTTAAACCCTGAGTGTTTTCCTTTAATATCAAATGGGATATTGCAATGAATTACAAGGTATAGCTTGGACTAGATACACTTACATATCATTAATTACAGAATTTTTGACAGTTTCAGTAACATTAACTTAATTATAACGTCCCTCTAATTTCCAGACAACTTCTGAAAATGCAGAGGCATGTAGCTATGTACTCTGAAATGGTTCACTCGGCCAGTTTGGTACATGACGATGTTATTGATCAATCAGACTTCAGACGTGGCAAACCAAGTGTCAATGCGCTATGGAATCACAAACAGGTAAGTCAATAAGTCAGTGTGTTTGCCACCTGTCTATTATTATTGTTTAATTACAGTAGGTTTATATATAATTAAAAACAATTTCATTTGCGGTCATTTAACGTATAAATTACACAAAAGATGGTTTTCAAAAAAATTTCACTTTCGTCCTTGCCAGACAAACTCGTAAAAGCAAAACCACATACGATATTATGCCGTGCCTTGCCCAACAACATTCGACTTGATACGAGCAACATGCGCAACAAGATACAGTAGAGTGCATTGCGGAGTGGTGTTATGGTGATCGATGCAATAAAATGCATTCCTACTATACTTGTTAACGTTTTATTTTTATTTAAATGTGTATTGAGAGAAAAAAAACTGAGCTTCTTGCAAAAATCGCGTAAATCGGATGTTGTGCAACATTTTGATTGCAACTGCAACTGCAACTCTACATGGATCACGTTATTTGGCTCAAGTTGAACGGTCTTTTATGAATTGACGATATGCCAACAAAAAGCGTCACCACGACTTGTTTTCCAGTTTTCAGTTTTGAATTTCTTTAATACGTTGTAGTTAAACGTTTAACCTGTTCTACAGAAACCTCCTCAATATGAGAAACTGCTCAAACAGCTTTTACAACTATCCCCGTTATATAGTTGGCACGGGGCGCGTAAATATTGACGCGAAAGCACGTGAAACAAGTATTACTCGTAGATGTAAAATGGTAGACTAGAGTGTGTTGTGGTCAACGATTCTCGACTCTTTTCTTAATAGTGTAGTATACTAACTTCTAACAAAACCAAATGTGGTAGGAAATGAGCCGTTTTTCAAAAATCGTTAATATAATATGGTGGTAATTGTTGATCCGATAATTACCAAGTACCAAATCGCCTTGGACAGGTGGAATCTATTCGGTTATTACCTTTGACTTTGGTTTAACTAGAACTTGCGTGCTCTTGGTAATGATTTGTCTGCAATTTGCGAAGATATCAGTTTAATGAAGCGGTTACTTGCTAAAGGGGGTCACTTGTTAGTTCATTACATCCAATTATCTAGTTATGATGATAGCTCGTATGATCGCATTGCTTTAACCTATCACTGTTGAAAATTGAATTATTAACAAATTTAGGTCATGGTTTCGGTTAAAGATATTCACGTTTACTAAAGTCTAATTGTTACTTGTTCTTGCGAATCTGTAATTTATCTTCTTTTAATTAAAGATGATAAATAATACTCTTTGTTCTAACATGATGAAGATGACGACATAGTAGCTCTTGTAAATTAATGTTTTATATAATTGAACCTTTTCAATAGTGCAAATTTCTTGTTTCATCGAAAGGGCAAACTTAATGTTGTTCAATTGAACGTGGGAAGAAATTAAGTTGGTGCAGAAGATGATATCTACAACCTGCTTCTATTAGACAGCTACAAAACATGCGTAAGACAGTAAAGTGTGCAATAAATTGTTTGAATGACATGAAAAACGTTAACTTACGCATTTTAACGTACTCATCTTTGAATTGTCTTAACTTTCTTTTTAAACCATCAAAGTCCAAGACATGAAACTCAAATTTATAAAATATGCGTAGCCACGAATTCATTGATTGAATAACAATTACGACTAATGTGGAAAGGAATGCAGCATATAGATAGTATCTATATCTTGTTTGTTACTGAAGAGGCTTTTTTGCGGAACTAGATAGGTACATATAGTGCTCATGTGGAACGATTGATTTCACGATTTTTCCTGGATACTTTCATGCCATTCTCTCGTCTTCGCTTCACATGCATTAAGCTTCTGGTATTTTGTGGTCGCATGAGCTTACTAAAAGCAGGTGGTTTTTATATCTTGCAGATACTTATGTGCAAACAAAAGGAAATTGACCGCACTTTATAAAATTGTCGAAAGTTACATTTGAATATTTAGACTCTCATACGTTTTACGCGTTGAAATTTATCACAAGATTAAGATTAACACACAATTTTAGAGGAAAATTTCAAAAGTTTCCAAATTGAGCTAAGTCATAAAAAGCTCGCGTATGTATTATAGATATTAAAGGACCGTTCCCACGAAGTGAAACCAGTGTTTCTTGGATTTTGACAAGACAAACCCATTTTCTGAGCCATAATTAGTATGAATATTTGCTGACTGCCGTTTGCATTTGAAGATAGTGAGACGTAATAAGCCACAACGTAGCCTTCCTCAAAGATAATATAGCTCCATCAATGTTAGACATACACACTGACCGATATCCACACAGTTGCTCATGCAGCTAATAAATGAAATAGAAAGCCAACAAGAGCTTTAAACGTCAACTAAAATTTAGTACTTAATGGGCTTAAAGACAGCAGTTGTATTGTAGTTATTTCAAATATTTTTTAACTTCCAAAGTTATGTTGGAGAAAGCAAGAAAAAATATAGTACTACTCATTGAACACGGGGCGTATTTTCTTTTTGCTTTGAAATTTCTTAAATGTAATATGAAATTAAGTAGTTATAACCATTGTTATAAATTCAGCAATTTTCGCTGCAAAATTGTGTATCTGGAATTTATGCAAAGCACACACATTAATCGAATCATTACTGCAGAAGAATAAAGTTATTAAAAAGAGTACAGTGGTACCTCGAGATACGAGTGTCCTAACATACGAGATATTTGAGATACGATACGAACAGCCGGACAGAATCCTCCTTGGACAGTTTTCTTTTATCCGTCGAAAAAAACAAAACTCAGTGAAGAGAAAAGCAGTGACTAAAATTAAGCATACAGTTGTATTTATGTTGTGTGTAAGTAGCATTTAAGTGACCAAAATACAAAACACGTAACAAGAACAACTAGGGTGGCATTTTGAGGGCTAGAACGGATTAATGGCATTTCAATTAATTTCAATGGGGAAAATTGCTTTGAGATACGAGAAATTTGACATACGAGCACAGTTATGGGTCGAATTAAACTCGTATCTCGAAGTATCACTGGTTTTGAATATTTGAGCAACAAAATCTCTTGAAAAATTTTTCAGGAATAAATCGCTCCGATTCCTGTTAATGTTTTCCTAAATATGTGCATCCTGTGGTGTGAATTTTGAGAAATTACAATTAGATAGTATGTGCTATTTTCGGAAACCACAAGTTATTAAGCGCAAATTGAAAGAAACCTCAGATGTTTACTTATAGCTAGAATACTTAAATCACATCACACTTAATTTGAATATAAAACGCAAACAGTAAGTAGAAATATATTATAAACAACAACTTATTTTGTTCGCAGGTTACAATGGCAGGGGATTTTATCTTGTCGATAGCTTCAATTCTCATTGCTCGCATTAGAAACGATGATGTCACAATTCACCTCAGTCAGGTAATATAAAAGTCAAATTTTTATCCATAGGTAAGTGAAAAAAGCTTAAAAATTGTCACGAAAATGTAGGTTAAAAACAATGCTCATAGTAACAGCACATGAATCAGAAGTTCTTTCTAACTATTATTGCTTATCAACCATACTGTACAAAGAAGGAAGCTTTGACACAATTAACCTATTTTAATAAATGAGTCAGATACAAATTGCGCTTCCTTGTACGTAATGTGACGTGAAAGAAGTTGGTAAAACCTTCGGAATACAGTAATCCGGTTCATTATGGGAATACCTCATGTGTAGGTTAAAAGGAATTGATACTCAATGAAATATTCAAATTAATTTTGGCTTGTTGATCTGACTACCAAGTGACCACCATCAAAAAGTGTCTGGACACATACTGGGCACATTTAGTCCATGAGAATAATTGCGGGAAATTTTATCATTAATTGATATTCAACTCAGAACTGTGACGATATTTAGCCGAAAAATTTGCTGTTTTAATTTGATACCATGTATTGCAAAACGCCAGTAAACAAATATATTTCTTGCTAATACTTTCAGAAGTTCATGTGCTTAAAATACAATATTTGTATTTGGCAATTGAAAATAATTTTTAATGTAATTATGCTCACTACATAAAATGTAACGCTCGTTTTCAAGTGACAAGTAGTTTGAATGATCTTTAAGAAACCCTTGAAAGAGTGATGACTGCTGCACCTAATGTTTCAAAATTAAAACAAATACTGCTTAGTATGATGAAACCTAGTCGACGAGAATTCATTCAGTATTCAATCATTTATTTATACCAGCCCAATGATTAAAAGTCAACAAAATCTAAAGAATTTAGTTTGCAAAGTGTTTAACAAACATAAATCTCTTATTAACTTTAATGTGATAAGAAAACATAAGTACTCATGTGAGATGTGCTTCAACTAGAAAAACTTCTGATCAATATCCGTTTCTCTCATGAACTACCTAGTGTTAAGCATATTTGACTTCAAGGAATTTTTCATTAAGATTTCAAGCATATCTTCTAAGCTGGAGCCAACTATTCATTCATTAAATTAAATCATTCAGCTATTTACACATTACGTAACTTATTAGCAAGATAAAACGTGGCGTTTAATTTTTGGAAATGACTTAACACTTCTAATCATGTTTAAACTTACAATTAGTTATTAACACCGAGTGATACATATACAAGAATGTATACAATAGTTTATTCAATATGCTTTTAATCCTTATATTGAATTTATTTGTTGGCATAACACTAACTGCTTCATTTCAGATTTTAACGGATCTAGTCCAAGGTGAATTCATGCAGTTAGGCTCAAAGGAAACGGAAAATGAGAGATTCGCTCATTATCTAACAAAAACATACAGGAAAACTGCATCTTTAATTGCGAATTGTACAAAATCAGTAAGATTTATTGAGATCAAAAACCTCAAAAATTAAATTACACTTATATATTTAAAAAATTTTAGGTAGCAGTTATAGCTAAAGCTGATGAACATCTGGTTGATTTAGCTTTCCAATATGGACGTAATATAGGCTTAGCTTTCCAACTAGTTGATGACCTTTTGGATTTTGTTTCGTCGTCAGAAGCAATGGGCAAACCGACAGCAACTGATTTAAAGTTAGGCTTAGCCACAGCGCCAGTTTTATTTGCATGTGAAAAGGTTGGTCAGAATTTAATGAAGCTAAGATTGAAATGAAGAATAACAATTAGAAGAAATATACTTCATATTAATAATTCATTTTGATTCCTTACCAACATAATGATTTATCTGTAAGATGATTTCATACCTTAATCTATTAATAATCACGAAATAGTAAAACAATAATGCAAAAGTGTAAGCTCACTTCCATCTCTAATTTGCATTCTATCATTGTTTTGTAAGTTATCTGTATAATATAGAGATATTATTTTTCATTTTAGTATCCAGAACTCAACCCAATGATTATGAGACGCTTTCAGGAACCAGGAGATGTAGAAAGAGCGTTTGAACTTGTCCACAAATCCCAAGGTCTAGAACAGACAAGATTCTTAGCTCGAAAACATTGTATAGAAGCGATTCGATTAGCACAAGAATTGGCTGATTCACCATACCAAAAAGGTCTTTGTGTAGTTAGCGATTTAGTAATTAATCGAATGAAATAATATTTAGCTAATTACAAATTAGTTATAATATGTAAACAGTTTTACGTTAATTTATATACATACCCTTGTAAATTAAGAAATGTTTTACTAAAAACCGAAATTGGGAACTTAGGGATTCTTGCTACATCTAAATTGTATTTTTCATCTAATGAATGATTGTGAATGTCAAGAAGAACGAATGTTGTTTTATAATAATAATAATAAAGAATAAGTAATTCATGTTTTCCAGTGAGAATGTCCCATTGATTAAAATTTAAAAATTGTAATTCCTATTCTGTTTTTTTTTTTTATTTTCAAAAGCTATTGGAAAGCTATCTTAGAAACTTCACAAAAATTCAAAGGAGTAATATTTTGTTATGAAATTGTTATTGATAAATATAAAATAATTTTTGTTGAAAAATGGTTATCGTGAACCATTCATCTTACCTTGAAGATATTGTTAAGTGTAAATAATTTTGTAAAGGAAGTCGATTTTGTGAGATTGAAATAAATAAAAGTAATAGCCCAGTGTAAATATTGTTAGAATTTTTGACTATATAAATACATATTTTCAAAATGTGGTGGGATATATATGACTACATATTGAAAACATAAAAATTTCATACATAAACTATAAAGACATAAAATATCTGGAACGACAATTTCATTTTGCGTTGTTTTCTTAGATTAAGTGTTACATAAACATAAGTCAATCAAAGATTCACCAAACTGTACTTGTTTTCGAAGAAAAAATCAGTTTTTCAAAATTCATGTTAAAACTTGCGAGCTCATTTTTATCTTTATGTTTTATAATTTGTTGTATGCGTTTCAAATTTGAGTTTTATATTGTTTTATCCCAGTATTACCCTAAGTAATTTTTTAAATAACTATACATACAACGCGTGTGTTGTTAACATAGAAAACATCATCACAATTCTATACTGTGGGTTGTTTAAAATTAAATTTTTTAAATGTGTTCTGTTTTAAACATGCTGCTTAAAGTTTATTTATCACTAGTGGATTCAATTCCACTCAAAAAATAAAAATCTATGCTTATTTGAGCTTATTCTGAAAGAGTGACGTGTTAATGCTCATCAAAAGTAAACTTATTTTTAGAATTAAGTAGTATAGCAATGATATATAATCAAATTTAAAGCAAAGGGTTAAAATTTCGCGACATACCTTGAGTTTAAGTGGAGGAGTAACACAAAATAATTTAAGTCCGGGAACACTGCCACTTTTAGCAATGATTTGTTGTAAATTTTCTTAAACAAAATCCTTAGAAAGGTCAGAGTTTCACAAAAAGCTTGACCGCAAAAATTATTCGATTTTAGCAGCTACTTTCGATTGATTTAATCCAAATTCTACACAAGTGCTACAGAGACAAGAAACTTGGTTATTGTAATGTCATTTTATGTATATTTAAAATTGTATTTTAATGTATATTAATTTTGATAGAGGAATAAAGTCATTTATATATAAAAACGATCACTTAAGCTATGTCAATGTAAAAATTTATGCAATTTTAACAGCAACTCTAGCGGTGTCCTGCATTTTAAAGAATATCTCACAAGATTTTAGTGCAACGACACACTAGAACAATTTCGTTACTTTCACCCAATGCATGAATTTAAACATCAAATGTGATATATGGATTTGTGAATGAATATCTGCTTTGTATTTTAAGAATTTTATTTATAATTGACTCGAACAAAGTTTTGTACTACGTATAACTCTAAACAATATTTACAGTGAAAGTTCTTAAAACTACTGAACGTTTTCATGAAGAAAGTCTTGGACTTGTGTTCAAACATTATACAATAGGCACAACGATATTCTTTATACAATAAACATAAAACTTTATAATGAAAGGAGACGATATCTTTCGCGTTAATCCAAATATTATCACTTTGACCCGCTTACGAGCGCGCAAGCAGGCAAAATATATACGCAAAATATGGAATTTTCCGTTCTGTTAAATTATAAAAGTGCATTATGAAATAAGGAAATTGATGAAAATATTTCGCTTTAAAATGCAATTATCAAAAGTACAGCATTTGCTTTACTCAACGGGTACTCCATAAAGCAAATCGTCTAAATTGAGTTTAGCATTTCCTAAATTTTCTCGCGGTGCTCCGTGGCCGGGCCGTCCCCAAAATGAATCAAGTGAATTGAAATGTTTTTTACACAAGTCCATTTCTTCTTCTTGACGATATCTTTCACGTCGTCTCCTTTGAATCATTTGTTGTTTTAGATACCTCAGGTATTCTTTATCGTACTTGCTCCATCTGCACAAATTTTGTCCAGGTCGGTATTACCGTAAATGCAAAGTGAATTTCTTACTACTACTGTACCTATTGGGTTCCGGTGGTCTTGTTACATCTGTACTGGACAGACTTGTAGGCCGATGCATGCCACGCCTGCGAGCCAGCAATGGTACTAATTCGACACCACCGCCTGAGTCGCGTGCCGCACCATGACTGCCTTTATAGCCCATTCTGTCATCACCACCATAACTATCTTGTTGATTGCATAATCTCGGTACCCTTCGATCTCTTCTCATGGGGCAAATCTTCTTAACTTTGAAAGTATTATTGTTGTTACTTGACGTTGAAGTTGATTTATTGATCATAACGACATCACTGTGCTTGTATCCTTCATTTGAAGGTTGTTTTTTCAATGGTGGTGGCGGTGCAACTTTTTGTAGTTCAGATGATGATGATACCATAGTCGAGGTACATTTACACGAACACAGAGCACAACATTTTTGTGCAGGAGGTGAACTAGCCTTGGGTTTCATAGAACGACCGTTCTTTAACGGCAAAGATTCCCGCTGTCCATGAACATTTTGTTTTGGTGGCGATGTTTGTGTTTGTTGATCTAATTCTTCTAATAACTCCTTGTTGGTCCATCCCTGTCAAATACTAACATTATTACAGTATACTAAAACGTACATTTATGACAAAATACCATTGATCGCATGAAAGAATGTCCAACAGCTTTGGGATTTCGCCATGGAACTCCTCCAGGTCCTGGTTTACCCCATGGTTCATGATCTTTACTAGCCATACGAGGCTTTCGAAAGAGTATGGAATATGTGAATTATTTGAAAGTCATTATAATTATAATAATTTTACGACATTTACTTAACTCTCATACCTCTTTATTTCTGCTTTTCTTCTTCTCCTTGCTCGACGGCTTTTCCTTGACAACAATTTTATCCAGCTTGACCTTAGGTTCAGTTCCTTTATATCGCAGCTCGATATCCACATGACCTTTATTACGAAATGTCATAGCTGGGTGATCTTTTAATGTTATATAAAGTCTATCTGCTGCACTACGTATTTCTGCACCTCCGCCACCACCAACGTTAAGTCGACACGGAGGAAGTGCCGAGCTGCGAATAGTCTGGAAAATTTAATAAAAAATATTATATATTTTCCACTAACTTCTACATGAAAAAATAATTTCATTTACACATTTTGGAGTGGGTTGTAATCCTTCCGCTAATATATTGCGCATGCGAATATCCAAATTTGGTGCTCCACCACCGGGTCTGCCCCACGGGCAATGAGTTACGCTCATGTCATGGTACTGCAATGTTTAAATATCATTAGAATTTTAATTGTCATATTCAAATAGAGGGTTTCGTTTTACATATGCAAATGTTTGGTTTTCATTTATTAGAAATATTGCAATGGTGTTTCTTTCAGTCGTTTTCCCATAGAGATATCTTGTTAGAAAAAATCAGAACATAGTACGCACAGTTATATATTTTCTATTAAATACTGTGAAATACTATGACATTCTACTAATAAGGTCTTCGGTAAAAGAAATTAAATATAATTAATTCTTCCCCCAAGACCTGACTACGATCATCAAGTAGTATAAGCAATACATAAACAAAGTTAACATTTTGTAAGTTGGTGAAGGAACTCTTGAACTTGTGGTGAAGGCATAGACAATATGAAGTAAACCGTTTATTGGTAATAACATTAGAAGAGCAAAATACAATCACAACACGGAAGCCAATAACCTCATTTGAACTACAAAAGGATATCAGCGACTGGATTCAGGAAGAAACCAAAAATTCCTTTGGATATGTCAACATGCCATAGGTCTTACGTTTTATAAGCTGGTAAATCCTTATGATATCTGCTATTAAGGAAACTTTTAGGAATTCATTTAAACGTAGGCATGCTGTCGCAAAATCAGGCCAAATTAAATCGATAGTTTTTGCAGGTAAAATATATTTCTGGTATTCTTAAGTAACAAGTAATCATTGTAAACTTTCAAATGTCTCTTTGTCAAATACAAAAGAGTTAAATAAAATTTCTAAGAAAATATAGTTGGATAAAGTTTTCTAAAAATATGAAATAATTCAAAAACTAAAAATAGTTTTGTATTGACGCTCTATTTCTTGTCATGAAAGTTTGTACGAACTTTGAAAGAAAGAAACCCAAACATCATTGGATTTTCCTTGCACAACGTTTTATATGAAATGGTTTATTTTGGTAGCTTTTATTAATAGAATATAAAACTGTTTTGCGAAAATATGCATTACACAATACAGTAGTCGTTGGCTTTTCCATATCAAAAATTGTTTAGAACTTTCTATCTAGGTTTAGGTTTGAAAAAATTTAAGTACAAATCCCTGAGGACGTCTCTTTGCGGCTTGTAAGTCAATGAAACCTTTGTGAAATCGTAATGATTATAAAGACAAGGGTCTGAGACGATGATAATTCAATTCTGAATGTAACACTAGACTGACAAGCAGAGTAACGTGGATATATTTACTGATAGGCTACAAGGATACTTGCTATTGTTGATAGTGCTCATAATTATAACAATTGATAACCAAATGCAGGAGTGATGTTTTGATATATGTATTAAAAACAAAATGTTAGAAACATATCCAATGACATAGACGAGAGACAACACAAAATTAGTGCTTGCCAATGAGAGCCTACAAGCAAATATGTACATAAGTGTATCGCATTTGAATACCCTCTCATCTAAGAGATACCTCTTTCTTATCACGTTCTATCGTAGCTAGTTCTTGGGCCTTCTTAATTTTCCACATTCTGGTGCTTTCCTCGGCGTTCTTACGCTCCACGAGTCGCTTTTTCTCTTCACACCAAAGCGAAGGATGGTCATATTGATCAAAGCAAAACGTTCCCATTCCTTATATTAAATAATTGAAATAAACGTTCTCCATAACACCAAGTAATATCATAAAAATTTTGTATTCATCATTTAGTTTTATCAATTCACTAACACACAGATTGAGCACGTTTCAAATTTGAAAATAATTCTATCATTACCATTGATGAGCTGTAACCCGACTGAACTTTGACACAGTACTACCAGACAATGTTGTACTAAAAGAACTATAACATAAGTTTAAAGAAAAAGTGAAAATTCAAGTGAAAACCCGTTGAAAATATTCAAATGCTTTTCACTTCTAATGCTTTTTGGTATGCGGTGTTAGAAAGTCGCTGTCACACTAAAAGGACACAAACTATAAGGAATTGTGGATGGATTTGCAATCATAAACAAGTGATGGAATCAAAATAGTCCTTAAGGAAACATCTAAGGGTAGGTTTGTACCAAGCACGGAATTTGCACACGAAGAAGGTAAACTTTTTCGTAGTTCACTAATAGAACAGACATATAATACCAACCCACTGAGACTGCTGACAATCACAGGAATGTTTACTAATACTATATACTATATCATGCGATTTTTATAGGTTAAACACGAAAAAATATTGTTCAAACAGATAGAAGCAGGACAAGCTGTTTGTTTTGAATTAACCCTTTTCCCTAGTGTAAATTTAAATCCAAAAACTAGGTAAGTAGGGCTCCAATGCAATGGAATGCAAGTTTGGTGCGAATGGATTTTGCAAATGAAATATGCGAAACTTTAATATAAACAAGAATAAACTTTTATCACGCACTTTGGATGGCGTCAGGCTCACTTCCATCCTTGCTGGTAAATGTTTTCTAACTTTGTAACCTTTCACCTGCCTAGTTGTGTCGATAATGTTTACTTTTTTGTGTTTGGATTGAATTGGATTCAAACGAAGATTTAGGTATCAGCGCAGGTACTGGTATTCACTTCATATCTCCGCAAAAATCACTTACTGACTAAATAACTTCACCATAAAACGTTATGTGTTTTGCATATCCTTCCACGGAAGCGTTATGGTAATGGAAATTTGAGTTAAAGCTTGATAGGCAACAGATAACAAAACGAACCGATACAATGTGCTTTGGTTTTTCCAAAAACTTTGGGCTGTTACATACGAACATGCAGATATTTTAGGTCCTTTTATTGCTTTGCTACAAAATTTCCCAGGATAACAGTTTGCATGGACGTATTCGTGATATGCAAGGACTTTTATGATGAAATGCGAAATCCGAAAGAGATTTAAACGGATTTTCTCCTGCAATGATGCTCTGACAGGTGGTTGTGGGAATTGTTGATCTTGTTTAGCTTTACTATGGCGCATAAATCTGGAGAACTTCCTTTCAGGACTTTTTCTGACAATTTATCAATAATCTAATAAAGAAAATTTGTGTAATTGAGATGTACTGGTAAGCCTTCAAGTTAAGCATCGGTGGTTCAGTGGTAGAATGCTCGCCTGCCACGCGGGCGGCCCGGGTTCGATTCCCGGCCGATGCATTGCCTTTTTGCCGCAATTAACATATTGAAAAATTTTTGTATGTTAATGACTGTTTTCAGGATTCAAATATTACGGTCGAATTCGAATTAAAACGCGATTTTGGTGACAATAATGAGTGTCCTTTTTATATTAAAAACTTTTGGACACTGTCCTCACGAAATCGAGTCTTTCACGTCTTGAATTAAATACATTGCTCCGAATCGGTCCTTAAGTGGCCTCAGGCATATTTTCAAGTACCTTGAGGCCACGCATCCTTATCATTGAAACCAACATGTAAGTTTTACAGAAGTGTCCACTGCAGCGTCCTGAATCGCGTCATGAAACAAATTTTTGGATCTTTTCATATTAAAGGATGTATGGGAACGTACCTAAATGTTATTATGGAATTGGTACCATCTCCTTGTTCGTCTCCACAAAGTCTTGGTGATAATTTAAACTCTAATTCTTACTGAATTCTTTAAGTTTCTTGAGTAAATCGAGTAAATTTCTAGAGTAAATATAATTTCAAACATGTTAGATATAAATACTAAAACGCGCTATAACTATATTCCACCTGTAAGGATTAATTTATTTTGACATTTTGAATTACGATGCATAGAAAAAGAAATCGATCTAGGAGTCCACTGCGAAACTCCTTGTAGTGAAATGACCACAATTTTGAGCTACATAGCACAGTGCATAGGTCTCAGCGCGTCTCAGAGAAATGAGTTATAAATTGCGCCAATTTACAATTCAGCGCGAACGATTGAAGACTGCTATTGGCTGAGTTAGCATATTTACAGGAGTATTAAAATTTGTGAGTGGAAAAAGTAATTGCATCGGCCGGGAATCGAACCCGGGCCGCCCGCGTGGCAGGCGAGCATTCTACCACTGAACCACCGATGCTTATAATAAATGAAATCCCCTTACAAATCTCTCTAAGCTTTTACGCCTTTGGTCAAGTAGTTTACGCGTAATTAATAAAAATAATTTCAGTGCATTTGTTGTTGCATTGGACACGCATTGATAATGCATATGCGTGAGGGTAAGCCATATGTGGATATGCCTTTGTGGTGTGAAATTCTTTCCAGTGTTACCAGATTTAGATTCAACTTTATGTTAGATGTTCGCGTAAAATCTGCTAAATTTTTGATAGTAGTTTTGATACTTTCTGATAATGGTTTTCAAACTTAACCCTTAATTGATTTCCACTGAACTTTCTCTGTATTGTTGTTTTCTTAGAATGGCAAAAAATATCTACAGCTCATCGAAGGTGAGCATTAAAAAAACTTATCGGCTCTTTTCACAAAGGTGTTTCATTGCTCGATTTAAAGTATGTACTATGTAATATTAGTCATATATTATTTTTTTCGTTCAGTTGTTCTTCTATATTAGATTCAAATTATTATAGATAATAATTTTCATCGGAATCTTTTCAGACTCTTGCATGTCGGTTCATGTCTGATTCCTTTGATATTTGTTGTCGACGGATGTCTGAAAAAATTCTTACGGATACCTTGCAACTGATACTTTTGAGCAATTGAAATTTTTATTTTCAAGTAAACTTGAGTCTTTAGATTTCTAGAGTATGCAGCCGATTTCCGAGCATTCCTAGTTTTTATAATTGTAGTACACTATTAAGCATTATTCAAAAGACATTCTGGTTAATTTTCAGAAAAATACATATATTGAAAACTAACCAGGTGGTAGGGATGAGAACCGAGTCACCAGCTAGCTAGCGTTAGCCTTATGAGGGGTGTGCTCAACAATTTCATTGAAAACGTAAGTCACACAATCCTACCTAACTCTAATAGGCAATCAGTTATGACTTCCGAACAATTAAGTCTATTCACAAAATTCCAATGAGCACATCAATCATGTGCAATAATCATCAAAAGTATGTCACAATTGAAGGTGAGTACTTACTCAAAAGCGTTACCTTTTTAAAAAGTACTCAGCCTGCGAATATCGTTTTTTAGCAACCAAACAAATGACTTGTTTCAATTCAAGTTAGAATGGGAAAGGATGTCCCATAACCATAAAATGATCTGCCCGTGGAGAATTTGAAAAGCTGCAATTTTATAATCGGATTAAATTGGATCAAATTAATCATTCGCCAAACCCGTGTCTTGGAGAGTCTTCAGTTTAGCCGTTATTTCGTGGAATACGCTTTTCGGGATGTGTGCTGCAACGAGATCAAAGTGTCATCTGTACTTGAACACTTGGTTTGGTAATGAAGTACTTATGGAAAGCCTCTTACATGGAATTTCGTCTTGATGAAAAGGTCAGTAGATTTTATTTGACAGTGTAATGTGGGTTAACCTGCCAGGTAGTTTTTAGAGAACATAATGATATCGTCACGTTCCACTTTCTACCAAATGTCTCCGTTGATACTATCGCAATAAAAACATTTGATTGATGTTCACCATCGTAGTAATATGATTTGTCTATGATTCAATTAACGCAATTTTGATTGATACTTGATGTTACTAATTTTTTCTTTCAAGACACGCCTCGATTGAAAGTGAACCTTGATCCTAAAAATTTCCGATTCACCCCAGGTAACCATGGAAAATTCCTCGACTGCTCTTGGTCATGCCTCTCTTCAAAACATGTCACAACTATTCGATTTATAAAGGTTTGTATATGACATTCACGTTAAACTAGGTTCCACGAGGAGTGGTTGTAGGTACCAGCATGAAGTGTTTAGCTCTACATGGTCTTGCAATTATCCAATCACGCGATCATCTGTTTCTGGTTCATGCATCAATCAGTCTTAAGTTTTCTTTCGAATCCGTCTTACTCGACAAGTGATTGATAATGTCGTTTTTGGTGATGATTGAATAAGAAAATACAAAGCAAAAATTTTGCAATTACATGCTTTTCATATCTTCAAACATTATCTGTATATAATTTGCTTATAACTTTTAAAATAACATGTAATAACAAATACAGTTTGCACTTTGACGGTGTAAATAACCTGCGAAATGGTTAAATGTTTGAGATACGAAGCGCTAAATAGCACCTCTATTCGTTACGCATTTCTAAGTTTGACAATCTTTTACCAGCGACATCATTAATTATGTCGTTTCATTGAAATTACAAAAAGATTTTACTTGACGAAAACCGATTTAACTTTCAAATGATGTTTTCATGAATGGATACAGCCTTGTTAAAGTTACATCCGACATTGACTTTCATTGATCTTCAGTTCCTGTTTTCAAAAGAGTTTTGGAATTTGTTTTTAAATTAGACTCAGGTACAGCTTAAAAGGTTCCAATAACATTTTCGTGACTTAACATACAAGGCTATGTGACACTTATCGAACACGAAAAGAACATAATAAAGTATCGGAGAATGGCTTTCATCAACATTTGTAGATGGGACACATGGAAATGGAAATATCCACTTGAATGGAGAATATCACAAGGATAATAAAATTATGGACCAAAAAACTTCAAATGCTAATTAATCCAAGCTTAAAACTCTGTATCACCGCAATAGCAGGTGCTACTCATTATCAGATAGCGTCACAAAACTTTCTACTCAAAATATTTAGCGTTTCCAGTCTCAACACGCTTCAAATAATTTTCACGTCCGTCATTTATAACACAAAGCGGTTTCGCAGCAGCTCAATATCATTTCCACCATATCTCCAAAATATCCCTCTAATAGCGCTAATTTCCACCTCATCCCGGGAGGAAGCAAATAATTAATGGCATAATTATCTTTGACAGAAAGCGTTAAAATATTTCTTGATTCGACTGTGGGAACATCTTCAAGATATTAAATATCTCCAACGGTATAAAGTTCATCATCAACTAGAAGATGTTACAAGCTAAACTGGCTAAAAAGGTTACCATTGGTGACGCAACAAGCCCTTAAGCATCCCAAAAGTGCCATTATCAAATTAATTCCGTTTGCAAGGTAGGTGTTGTTACCTAAAAGAGGTGAATTTTTGATTCTTGAGGCTACAAGACGATTTCGAGCTAAACTTTTCAAATTAAGGAAAACTAAATTTAATGAATTGTTTTTGCTAGTTCTGCCCTGTTAGCGATGGTTTTTGGCAAATTATTACTATTATTAACAAATTGGGTTTTCCAATTAATAAATTTTTTAACGATTTAATGTTTTGAGTTCACCGGGTTATTTGAAATCTTTTTCATTCCATCAAAACGAAAGCTTTTAACGTAACCAGCGTGTTATTAAATGATTAGATTTTTATGTTTTTGTAAAAGAAGCAACATTGCCCGGATTTTGTGACCACTTCGAACATGTTTATTTCATTGAGCAGCAGGAAAATGTGCAAAAACTACTAAACATTTTGTAATTTTTAATTTTATATTTGCGAATTGTGTTTTGAAATGAATGATACTTTTGCAATTCGTACCTCTGCTCGTTTGTAGGGTTTTTTGAACATGATGCAGGTATACTGGTACGACACACATTGGTTTCTTATCTCATACCACCTTCATTAACGGGCGTCTTGTTGTTAATGATACTACAACTGATTTTACTGGTGAAATCAAAAGAATTTTTTATGCATACATCAACTTAATAAATCTGCATGATATTGTATTGCAATCTATGATTTTTTGTAAAAGTTCCTCTTCCATTCAGCTTGGCTGGAGACCTTGAAAGTAGTTTAAGATGAATTCAAAGTAGCACAAAACAAATAGCGGATATTAAGCAAAAACATTGTTTCCGAATGAAGACATTAACTGATGCATTTATCCGTTTCAACTGGTGAACGAATCACCTGGATGGCCAACAAAAATACAAGTGATATTTGTAAGACTCGGATGTAGGCGTTAAGGAAGCTAAAGTGATTTCTACAATAGATAACCACCAATACTTAACTCTTAATTCTAGACGGAACTATAAATCAGACACCTTTGAAACCAACCGCTTGAAATCTCAATGAAATCTACAAGAATTCCGTCATAAACAATCAGATTAAAGGAAATTAAAGAAAAATTCGATTTCTATAGTGAGCTGCTGCTGTTTTGGAAGTGGGTCCAGTAGTACATGTTTTTGAAAACGAACAAAAAAATAATAGTCAAATTGCAAAACGAAGAAAGTTTCATCGATCTTCAATGAATACGAGAGGTTAATCGAAGTCAAACAAACCGCCATTGAAGAGGTTAATGAAGAATCTGGAATGTTAAGTGAAACGGATCTTCTTCACGAGTCAAGCGCTTTTAGTGCAATTCGTTGAATGACCACAGGCCACATCCACGGGCTAAGTATGTAGTTGATCCAATAATAATTTCAGAAATTACCAATTACGTGAGTTAATTACGTACGAAATGAAGATGAATCCAATTAAAGCACGATAGGGCATACCTTCAAACTAATTTATTCATCCAGGGAAATCGTTTCTGCTTTGCATGTCCAACAGAGTTTTGACTTGCTTCAGAAGATTTCCTCCTTGGCATTCTTCCACGTTGAACAACATGAACTTTATTAGTTTCATTTCAATAATAAACAATTGATTTACTTCAAATATACATATTAAAGAAAATAATATTATTTTTCTTATTTCAATAAAAGTAACGCATGGACAGGTGAAAATTATAGCACGTTTTGAGAAGTGTTAGTTGCGTGATTAGTTACTTTCAGCATAATTTGCAAATTACTTTTCTCGAAAGTGTTGGCGTTGTTATGTGGGAAGTTTTTGTGTATTTTCTGCATGCATGCATTTAGTGCAACTTCATTTTGGAATATTTTTCCAATCGATGCACAATAGAATGCAATATGAATGGTAATAAACTGAAACTTACTTGGAGCATTGTCTTCCTTTCTGGACAGGAAATCATCAAAACTTAAAAGTCAAAGTGTCAAGTGGCTGTCGTAAAGTATATGTTACATGCACCTGAGGTGTCGCAATTTGCCACATTACTTGGAGATACGTTAGACGCATACTTGGCACAGGAGTCTACACTTTCTCCTGAACATCACGTAATTGAGGGTAATAGCTGATTTACAAAACCGAAACCTCATGGGGTTCCGATAAAGTCTACCGATAAAGATTCCACAGAAAATTCGTCGCTTAAATATCTAATCAGTCAAAAAATTTCCCCTACTAGCTGTCCAAAATTAATAATTTATCGAATCGTATTCAGCCTTAAACCATATTGACACCTCACGGCGATATTGAGGAATTTTAACTAACGAATTTCACATATCTGTCAAATTTTCTGACTGATTATGACTTACACTTTCGTTTGAACTTTTCATATTAAAGATGTCAAATCTTGACTTCAAAGAAGCTACTATCCAATTTCTACGTTTTGTGCTGAGTCAGTTCAAGTTGATATTCTCACGTCCAGAAACGTGTTAACTGGGTTTTATGTCTCTTAACACCAAATAACATCAACAGTCAAAGTGTTATTTGTTACGTTACTCACTGCCATTGAAATGGACAATTTTAAATTGTAGTGCTTCTGTTGAAATCTTCCCTTGAAACATTTTAGTGGGAATTGCTGCAAAGAAGTCCATGAAGCTTCATGAATGAGTTCTTTGAGGAATATCATTGGTTATTCGTTGAGCTTTACTCCTATTGTGGTGCAAATCAATTTATATTTATTGAAATTTATATAAAATTTGATTAATGATCGTTTAATTGTTATGGTTTTTCTTTCATACGGGCATTACAGATTTCTAAATAATAATTTATGAAATAAAATCTTCTTATAAGAAGTGTTCAATTTATTGATATGATTGAATTGTTTCTTACATCATACCTACAAGAATCCATTCATAATATCATGAATTCGTCATGACAATATCTTCTCAGTCAATCTTCAAATATCGCTTATCTTGTAAACGTAAAAGAGATTTTCTCAAAGATGTTGAGCTAATTATACTGTTTCCATTTTGGATTATTTAAGATACAGTGGAGAATCCTGATAACCTTTATTTGGTGATGCCTTGTTAGAAGTCATTTTGAAAACATGATTTTAGCCAACTACGTATATTCATTTCATTTATTGTTACCAACCATTTTGCAACTGAGGCAACTCGAGTACCGAGAACTGAGAATCGTAAACTGAGAACCGTGAATGAGAACCGAGAATAAATGAAGGTTCACATCCCAACGTGAACGGGCAAGTGAAAGCTCTTCACTCTTCGGAGAGTGTTTTCACGAGGACAACGTGAGAGTGATTTTTTATCCCTTTTCCACATATGGAGTGAAGCATCAAACCTCCTCTTTTAGTCGAAATATCCATGTATTGGATTTTAAGGTTGTTTTCGATGTAAGGTTGTTTTCGAAAGTGAGAACGAACAAAGTTGAACCTGTTGCACTTTTACTTGAGATGCATCGAGACGGAGTGATGCAATTCACGTTGGGATGTGAACCTTCCATAAAGAATCAAGAACGTAGAATCGTTATGCGAGCATTGAGAAAACAGGGTCGCTGGCATTGTGGAGCAATTGACTATTAGGGCTGACGTACATAGATATTACAAATTCATATTTCCATGTTTGGACATTGGAAGCATTAAGTGTGGATATAATCTATAGTTTAAGGTCTAAGGTTGCTAGGTAGTTATAGGTTTAAGGTTGCTTACATGCCCTTACAAGCTTGTGCACTGATAGAAAACGGTAACAAGAGAACAATCTTCTTTTATTTTCAAAACTCTCGAAGCTATCAAAAGATCACGAAAAAGTTTCGATGGGCACAAATGCAAGATTTCACTTTGCTCCAATCTATCGATGTTAGCTTTGTCCCTACAACATGCGTAGGAGTTTCTTGCATACCTTTTCCATTTCGACGCATAAACTTAACGACCTTGGTAGGCCAAAAGTACAAACTTTCTGACATTAAAACGGTGTACAAATCCGAAGAACAAGTGTAATTATCCACATGAGGTGATAAGGTCGAAGTTGTTCAGAGAACAGCCCATTTTGACCTCATTTACCTGAACATCCGCGAGAAATTTTTCGAATTACAACGAAAAACCGTCGAATGAAGATGGAATATTACAAGCTATTAACAGGTGGAAGATGGAACTCACAATGTCGTTGTTCAATGTCAAGTAGGAATATATTACCGTTGAAAGAAAACGCATATTAGCCCGATACTTTTAAACCTGTCCCGTGATTCATTGAACTTCACAAAGCTATGGAGGTGTGGAGTTTTTATGAATCCTCCATTTTCATTTTCATTTTCATTCTTGAAAACGATGGAAACCCATCGGGTTTCTTTTTCTAATTGACCGAGATGCGGTCCATCAGAGATGTGGTCATCTTCAGCAATTTCACTTTTATCCATTGTACATGTTTGCTGGTATTCTCTCAATAACCGCACGCTTTCTTTAAACAGCAGAAATTCCATTTATGAATTACCTGGTTATCTTAAAAATGAAAATGTGAACTACCATCTGGTTGTGCTGGAGATGCTGGAAGCGGATAGGTGGGTAATCTTCGTAAGAAATCTTCCATATAGAAGTGTGAACTGTTACGTGACGATCAGGTGGTAGTGTTCGTAGCTTTCCATCTTTCATCATATCACTACATGTATATCATGGTATGTTCCGAATATTCAAAAGTGTGTATTGTCAACACTTAAAACGAGTTAAACGACAATTCATTTGAGATTATTTGACGGAAAGCGTTTAATTCAAACTTTTGTCTTGAATTTCTTTTTAAAAAATTTCAAAAATTTTTCTTTTCTTCTGATCAAACGATGTCCGTTGTATACACAATAAAATTTATGTACCACGCCCTATCATCTAAAAGTGAGCTTTTGCCAATGATCCAGTGTTTCTTATTTTTCATTCAGAGAAATCAATGCTCATATTCAAAAGCCAAAAGAATCGATCACAAAAGAAAATGCACACCCTTTGGAAGCTTTTCCCAGCAATAACTCAAATAACACTTTTATTAGAAAAGGTTAAACCAACAAAAGATTAATTCATAAGGATTCCTGAGAATTCGCCAAACCCAGCTATCAGCTCGGAGGGACGAATTCCTTTAAGGTTAAATTTGCGTAAGGTTAAATATCTTCTTGCGAAAACTGTTACTTCATAAATTAAGCTACTGTTGAAAACGGGTGTTAGGTGGTAATGATCACACTGCCGTTTCTATTGGAAAACAAAAGTCTGGCTTCTTACTTGAAAGCGGCATACTGTCTGAAAGAAGAAAATCCGTGAGAAAAGCTCATAAATGCAAGATTAAAGATATTTTTGATTAACAAAAAAGCTTCGCTAACAAATGCAATCGCATTCTTGTGCGCAAAAAAGGCCATCAAATTTTCACGTTTGCTATTAATTTCGCATGTGATTAATCGATTATCGGATTAATAAATCAATAATCCCAGGAGGTTATGTTCAAACACTTTAGCTAAGTTAATCTTGTCTCTCTTACAAAGGTGAGTTTTGAGTTAATCAATTTTTATGATGTGCTTAAACATTTCGCATTGGCAAACCCGGACAAGTCTCCCGGTCAAATGTTTTGCCCGTGCGTGGGAATACCCAAGACGTTTGTCTGTTTGTTTATTTACGTTTAATCTAAAAGTAAAAAAAATTCCGAAACTTTCATTTTTCAAAATTTCTTTTTATCCGTCTTCGAAATGAAGGTCGAAAGAATTTTTTCTTTTTGGTAGCTTAATTCACCTTACAAAGCGATGAGGTTATGTTGATGTGCTTCTTTTGGCAAAAATATGCAAACTTCAAAAAACCTTCAACCTGATGGATGATGATGTCTCCTATAATTTATTAGTTTGATTAATAATTCGAGATTCATGTAAGGCGACCAAATGGTCTATGGAATCCGCCCATGATTTGGTAATTTTATAGACACATAATTTCTGGAAAATTTTTCAATCTTTGCATTCCTTAAAATACATTTTGATGTAGGTGAAGTAAAACCTTTTGTACCTTGTACCCAGCTGCAACTAGAATCACGCGGAAGTGTTACAAATCTAAAGCGGTTTAGTTCCATTTCCACAGAAATGTGGATAAAGCAAATGAACAATAGTGATATCTACTTGTTTCTTCACTAATGCTCCACGTCACGTTTGAACAAAAGCTTAAATTTGACAGTAAATTAATTAGAAGAGAAACCGTTTTTGCGGCAAGTTGATGGTAAAAATTTGACAGGCGAGTTAAGCAATTTTTGTGTGGGAGATTCAATTAAAAATTCATTTTTAAATAATTCTTCAAATGAAATCTCACAGATAAGATAAAGGAAAACTTAAAATCTAAAATTAATTGAATGCAAATGAAATTACAAGACGCGAACATGCTTATCGCGAAATGTCAGACAGACGTCTTCTTGTCATCCAAAGAAATGAATGTGAACTATTAATCAGAGCTTCAAGTTATTATGTTATCTCTACGTGTTATATTTACCCTTTTCGCCTTATCTACGAATAATCGATTCAAATTATAGTGAAATTAATTTGATTTATTTGCTTAGAAAAATTATGCGATTTTAATGGTTTAAATTAATTTAGATATCTCATGGTGTCTGATAATAACAGTAAGTATGTGATCACTTTTTCTTCGTGAATTTTGAAAAACGTTTTCTCGTTTTTTCAAAATATATTAAAATGAAAATCAGTTTTGAAATTTTTAATTAATTGAAATATTCTCAAAGTGTTGAGATGAGAAGATAAAAATGTTGAAAGTAATTTGCTAAACTGTTTGTTTTATGAATGCAACAAAAATAAATATTAAAAATCCAATAAAAATATCCACACCCGAGATCATAAAATTGTTCCTGCAAAACGAAATGAAATTGAAAGAAAATTTTCTGTTAAAAATTTAAAAAATTATTCAGCACGATGACACTGCAAGAGGTTTCCGGTGATTAAATTGTTTTTATAAAATTAAAAAAATTCAAAAAATTTCAATTTCATTATGACCCGTGAAGAGAAAAATCCAAAACGGAGGAAAGTGTCCGTTTTCGATTTCATCCGCATAAGCCACGAATAACGAGAAAAGATCAGTCGCCATTGAAATGGAAATTTGCGTGCCAACGAAGCTGCACGACTTCGTTTTGTTTTCTTTGCATTTCTTTGCAGTCCGCTCCACCAACACCCATCCCGACCACACCAAAATACCATAACCTCCACAGGTTGGGGCCACTGCACGAGCCGAACAAGTAGGTGAAGTCAACAAGAAGACGGTAACGTTGAGGCTGCAAGCCTAACAGCAGATCAATCGTCAACAGACTTTCCGTGGCTGCAAAGGTAAATCTCCCGGACCTGATTGCAGACGCAATCAACACAAGACGCTGGAAAAAAGCATCAAAAGTGACTCCTCGAGGCCGACTCGTTTAGTTTGAGAAGAAGTTTTGGCACAGACGGAAGAGACCACCGAAGAGTCTCATGAAAATATATTGAAGAAATTTTTGAAATTTTCTTTTAATTCGAAAATAAGACGATTAAGTTTCAAGTGTGAAATACAAAATTTTCTTATTTAATACTCTTAAAACTGTGAATTAAGTGGAATGAATTTTTAAACGATATTTTAAGTGATATTTTTCAAAATAAAAAACTGTTCAAAATTCATTAAAACACGTTCAGCGATAAAAACGACATTTAAATTTTTAAACAGTGATATCTTGTGACAATCTTAATCTGTTGTGGATATTACCTTCATGATGAATTTGGTGAGTAGAACATTGGATGCGAAATTATAAAATAAATCTCTTATAAACCGATTTAACGAAATAAATTTTAATATTAAAAAAACAGAAATTTTGTGTTTCGTATGACTTGAATGCTATATTGTTTATAGATTTTGTGAAAAATATTCGTTACTAATTTACCAGCTAATTTCACTGGTATGTAGCTACTATACCTAGATATGTTTTGCAATTAAATTCGGATTAGTTGGACCAACTGAAACTGTTCAATTGGTCATGATGATTTGGTCAATATAGTTTTTGTAAAGAAGTTATGACATCCGAGTGCGCGCATGCTGTCCCGGTTACAATTATTAAATAACTTCATTATGATTTAATGAGCTGTTATATTTTCAATTGGACTTATTTCAATTTGATTTGGATAGCTTGTTAGTTATCTTTAAAACAAGTCATTAAAACCAATATTATAACTGAAGGGTGTATCATCACTATGCTTAAATACCTCCTGAAATGTTCTACATTGCATCATCTGTATTGGAAGTTGTTGTCATGTTGTGAATGTCCTAAAGTGTTTCCTCAGATTATTGTTAATTTTATCCTTGCAAGCTCTTCATAACTGAGTGAGTAGCGCTGTACGAGTCTTATGGATTTATTAGAAGATTCATGTGTAATTTTATTTAGATATCTACCAGCATTACGTGTTGAATACATTTACGACAAGTAAAACTGCAAAGCGTTTACGATGTGTCGGACAACTTTTACGACTCACTTCAATTGCTTTGATGAACATTTGGTACCGTTAAGCATGACTCTGTTCAACGTTTAATGAACATTAAAAGCTGACAATAAAACGTTCAACTTGTTGTGGGAAAAAAATTAAGACTTTTTCTAAACAAACTTAGACAGCAAAAGGCGTTTTTCGGCAAATGCACGCGCAGCACTTCAGTGGCAAAACGCGAATTTCACAGGCGTGAGACAAACAAAGCGTGTTCCATGGAAAGCTACCTGTAAATCTGGGAAAGTTGAGCTTTTAAATTGAGATGGATACTGAGAAGACATCACTACCGGGTCATACAGATGAGAAACTGTTCTTGTTTAATTTCTACTTCCAAGACAATTGAATGAACAAAAACGCGTTCAATGCGTCAAAAAGACGTTGAATTTCAGGTGTAAATGAATGAATGGAAAAATAATTAAAATAAAAAATTTTACACTGTCATATAATTACTGGCCTCGTCACATTTCGTAAAACTGTATTACATATACACATCCTCTATTTTGGAAATTGTTTTTCTATTGTTTCTTTAAAGAATTGATTTTAAAACTAAATTGAAGTAAACCGAACATTGCTTCATTTGAGCTTTGTACAAAGTGCAAAATAAAACAATGTGAAGGTTGAAAATTTGTTGAAAATCTACAATTTTGTTTGAAATCTTCTGCAAACACAGGAAATTGAGGTTCTACCCACCTTGTTCACGCAATTTGAGATACATGCTTTCAAATAATTGTTGCAATACACGAAGGACGGTCGATTGGATATCCTGAAGTATATCGAAATAATTATGAATATCCCAAAATTTGCGAAATCCGCTAACAAGATATTTGAACAATTAATAAACACAATTTTGAATGCCAACTCATATTTCAAACACATAATTATATTTTCATTATAATGATTGAAACAGTCAAAATAGTCATAATCTACAAAACGTTGAGTGCTTCGTAAAAAGTTAATTTTTCGAATTAGTAATGGCGAAACATTAATTAGATTTTGCACGAAATTTCTATTAAAAACTTTCATCGCTAAAATACGATTTATCAAAATTTCTTGTTTTGCATGAAAGCGTTTTCTCATTAAATTTAATTTCGTAAATAAAAATTTATGTTTTAGCATCTGTTAAACTTATCACATTGTTGCGCAAATGTGTGGGTATGGATGTTATTTGAAATTTGTTAATTGTTAAATGTCACTTCAACATATGTGTGATGTTTAAACTTTTAAAAATTGTTTATGTTGTAAAAGCTCCTTCCAGCAGAATTGTTTGAGAAAGTTTTGATGTACAACATGTCCTTGAAGAAAAATTGTAGTTTTTAGTCGTTTTTAGAAATAGAAATTTCAATATCTCATAACTTCCAATCTCCAGTGGTCAACAAATCGCTATACTACAGATCTCTAGTAGATTATAAAGAACAAATTTTTCCATGTATTTTGAATAGCTTTTGGAGTTTTACAGACGAAAAATTGTTAAACATTCGAAATTGATTGCGTTTGAGTAACCAAGTAAACCGTGATTACCCGTCAGGGTTAAGGGAGTAACTAATCGAACGAAATTAATCATGAAAATCAATCATGCAAATTTTGCTTAGCTACTTCATATCTGATTTGAAGTCATTGAGTTTTGGAGTCATGGAGTTAAGAAACGAAGTTGATTATTGTTTACTTGTTAACAACAAATTTTGAAACAGCAAAGGAGGAATATTAATTTCACTTGTTGATTGATTTCTTCGATTTTATCTGATGGTAACAAATTTTTAAAATTTTCCTTATTCAGGCGATGAATTTCTGTCTGTTCTGTTGAAGATATCTTCAAAGCCCTTTGATAAAATTTTATTGTTTGTTTGAAGTTTTTGATGAAAACACTGCAAACAATGTGAATAGTTTTATCAATACACGAAACGATCTTAATCCGTTAAATAAAAATTTTCGAAAGCCGATTATAAACACAACATTTTACTTCCGGATGTTTTGTGGAATACAATACAACGAATTTATATATGATGATTCAAACAAGATTTAGAGTCAATAACTCTGTATTTTGTTTGACGATAAACAAGAATCTATAATTGACTGTAATGAATTATATATAAACTTCTCAGCAACGATTCTAGATACTCTGCATGCATTCTAAAAGAGATACCTTAACAATAAAAGGTAAAAATAATATCGTAAAATATAATATTCCCTAATCACTCGACACTAAAATGCTGCGATACACTTTCAAAAAATTCCAAAAGTTTCTGTGAAACAATTAGACATTCACTCGAAATCCATAAATTCGCCGTACTAATAACTGCTGTGATTAAAATCAATAGGATATAACCAATTTGTAATAAAATGAATGTATATTACGATTTATTTTCAATCTAAAGATTACAAAATGAGCTAGAGTATCTGATTTGATATGAACTTAAACCACACCTTGATGATCGGCTGACAAGATAAGTACAAAAATGAAACAACAACTTGTCAGGAATTATGATCAGATATGAATAATTTTCGTGTTTTTCGCTTTAAGATGCTATAAAAACTTTTAGATACAAAGTAAACCAAATCGGATGATTCAAAGAGAAGTATTGACTATAAATCTTTTGTATGAATCAAATATGGTGAAAAGGTAGACATAAATGTTAATAACAAAATCACATAACATGCTTCGAAGCCAATATTAAATCCATAAACATGTGCAAAAATATCTAGACGAATGATTCACAACAGCGAAATAACATCAGCAACAGCAGAAGCATCGGAAAACTTTCTCCGGCAATAAACAATACTGGGGAGACATACCAAGAGAAATGGTCGTCTCCAACTGCCAAAAAAATAACCAAAAGAAATTCCAAGAAAGAAAAATGAAAATTATGAAAATGGAAAAACAAGTTCCAGGTTTGAGTTTTACTGCTTCGAGCTGCAGTAGAAATACCTTCATCAGCTCATCTCTAAATGGTTGCATCTTCCTTGTCCTAAGTCAAGTACTAAATGTCACAGGTAAACAAAAGTTAATCAGTAACCACGAATTCCTTTAAAATCAGGTTTCATTTTAGTCACAAGCTTCCAGCATGTGAAAACTTGTTAAACGTCTTCGAAGATGCTTCAACCGCAAACAACAAACAATTTTCACTTACGAGTATTATTTACCATTTTCGTTTTGTGAGTTCAATGAATGCAACTCCTCCTTTGTAATTCCTGAATTATGATGAATTTTTCTGAAATTTAACAAATATCACTAAATGGAAATTACCTGAATCCGTTCTAGAATTATTGAGATCAAACTAAATATGTTGTATCACATGATATGTGTATATATGTATGTCACTTCCTGTGCAGCTGTAATTAGAAAGTGTAATGAAAACGTTGCGTAATAGATTTAAACTAATAACACAAATTCCCATTGTAATTTATTTTATTAAATAAGCTCATTTGATAGTAACATCCTCACCTGCTTGAGTATTCTTCATGTTGCACAAAGTAACCACAACAGGAAATCCAATAAATTCAATATTGAATTTCATCAATAGTCACAACGGTTTCAATTGCGTGCTAGTGGAACAAATCATCAACACGCATCATATCTTGTTGCATAAAACTACCAAGTTGTATCTCACGTGCTTCTTACAAGAAAAATTCCATCTAATGTGAAGTTTCAGCATCTTCGATTCCAGGTAAAGAGCATTCACAGCCCCGTGAAAAATGGAGTCAAATTCACTCTTACCTTTTTCCCATCATCTGCGATTATTCGGAATGCCTACTCACTTTGAAGCAATTAAAATGAAGTAATAGTGGAAATCATACTCTGTGGTTATTGTTGCTCATTATACAATATCACTTAGAATAATGGAGTTCCCTGGGCTTGGTGACCATCTCGTTAAGTAATTGCTCACAGAATGGAGGGACTCCTCTTGAGTGATCTCGTGCCCAGAGGAGTGGATCTTCAAAATCCCCCGAAGAAATTTTCATAATGAAATTACATTTAATTTAACATGTTACCAAAACTCATTACGAACTCTACACAAAGTTAGAAATTTCTCAATACGGAAAATTAATTTTCCAAAATTTCAAATGAATAAATTTAAAAACAAATTTCGAAAAGAAAAATTTTAATACTTACAGTCCAGGAAGATAACTCAAAAAACAATAAAGTGTGATTTAACACGGGTTCATGTGAAATTTATTACATTTCACGCTAAATAATCATAATTTAAAAACATGCTGCAACAACATATTTTGGCAATAGGTTACATGCATGGAATTCAAGAGATTCTCTCGTTACATTATACTACAAATGTTAAATTAATTCAAAATGGAATTTGAACATTCGAAAACTTATTAAATAACGAGTTTTTTATGATTGTTTAAAAGTTTTAACATTTTTAGTGAGAATTATTTACTTAATTAACAGTGGGTTATATATTAATTGAATGTGTAATTGATTTTACGAGAATGACGTTATGAAGATTCTGTGTTTATGCTTCTATTAACAAGATTGCTTATTTAAAAACACTTGGACCAATTAGTTAAAGACGAATTCTTCTTGAATTGCCATTCCCTCCTTCTTCCAAAAAATCTTCTGAAAGAGAAAGTGGATAGAAGCGTTTCCAGAATTATAACGACCTCTGCTTATGCATAAGAAGTCTTCATTGTATATGTTGGTTTGAGTGTCACGAATTTTTAAAATTGTATCGAACGTGAATCAAATTTGAAAGTAGTGTGAAATAACGACCCAAAAGTTGTAAGTAAAATGCAACCTAATTATTCAAGTTCACGGCAGTTAAAAGCAACATTTCGATGCTTATAGGATGCTTTAATATTGAAGTTATGAAACGTTGTAGTGAGTTTAACTTTATTTGATGATGGCGTAAATCTGAAAGTCCTTTCACTACACAAGATATTTCGCCATTCACGGTTACCTACTAAATAAAAGCACACATCAAGTGATAATACAAGTTAACCCTCTTATGCATTGTTTCAGAGCTTAACCGAAATAAATCTCTTTGATGAAATGAATAATGCCTAAACATGCTCATGAGCACTTCCTTGGCGTAATGTTGCAAAAACTATTAGATATAAAGCGATTACTACTATTAATGGAGCTTGTAAAATCTACTTTAGCCGAAATGAAATACCTTTCGCTCAATCTTGTAAGCCCAGGCAATATCTATGATTCTGTATAATACCAGATAAGCTTGAATAAACTTTAACATCGAAGGGATTAAGAAGGTTTTTAACATGATATCGCAAGTGTTATGTTATGTGTGTGCTCTCTGGTCACATGAGGTCATTGCCCAGAACTTCCTTGTATCCCATTGAAGTTGAACACTACCGAAATTTGATTTCGTGCTACGAAAAATTGCTTCATCCCATCTTTTTCGTGCAGAAAATTACAATATTTGCAGAAAAAATGATTCAGCTAAACAGTAATTATTGGATGTCACGACTTCAAAGCATGTGCTAGAAAGTGAATCTACTATACCTACACGGAACGGAAGTAGAACACCAAAAAAGTCGACAATAGCATATCATCTTGAAACCTTCTTCATTTCAAAATATTTTCTATTTAACGAAGAGAAACTATCACAATATCATGTTAAATTGGTTTTAATGTGCAAATAAAAAATAGTATTACTTGCGATTAACGTTTTTTTCCTCTTTTGGTCAATATCACTTAAAGAAAATTTTCAATACCTCTTCGAAAAACGAATTCATGAAGATACTTTGAAGCGTGAAAATCCATTTAGCGTTGATAGCTTTTTAATCAAGAATGAAATAAAAACATCAGAGAAAAATATCCAAATGGAGTTTACCCTTTCTTCAGGAGGTAAATCCGCTAATGACAATCAAATTCAATTAGACAGCAGCAATTTTTTGTGAACGCGCGCTTGTACCCAAAATAATTCCAATATTAATTTCATTGAGTTAATATTTTTAATATTAACCTATTCAAAGGTTTCTGGTGCTGCAAAAAATAACTGAACATGAAGTGGATCAAGCTGATCTTTGAAGTGAATCTCGACCTTTGCCTGAATGGAGACCAACCATTAGGAGGTTTTGGAGCAATTGGCGGTGATCAAATAGACTTTAACTTTCACTGAATGCTGTCGATAATGAGCCGGCTGTGTTGGAGATCAATACAGTTTACTATGGGTCAGAGAAGATCCTTGATCTTATTTTTTTGTGAGCTTTAATCAGCTAACGAAGCAGAATTGTGCAATTTCGATATCTGGCAAATGGCAATTAATGTCTGGGCCTACGAGGTGTAGAAACTGCATTCGAAAAATATTTGTTGAATTTTGGAATATTTAATGAGATGTACTGCAATGTATGACAACCACATGATGTTCACGCAGTGATTGAATAATAGAAAGCTTAATTTGAAAGTTCGTTTTAATATTTAAATCACTTTAATTGGATTTTGTTTGTTCGACAATCAAAAGGTTTGGGTGCGACACTCTCACATCTGATCGCAGTAACATCTCTTCCTCGCAAATCATCCAACGAATTTTATTATTCTTCCAAAAGTTTATTTCTTTAAAATTTCCAATTTTATGAATGGAAACTTCGATTTCACCTGAAGTTTCACGTTAATTGCTAAGTGGCTGTGACAATATTAAGTTTCGTTCAACTGTTAAGTAAACACATTCATATTTAAAAAATATTTTATGTTAATAAAAATGTCAAGTTACAAAACTAAACTTGGGTTTGTTAATTAACTAACGCATGAACCTCTGTGTTATTTCATTGAAAAATGCCGGCACATTCTCAAGAAAAGAAATTTTCGTAAGCCGGTGATTTAATTTTCTATCCGTTGTATCTTCTTAAATTTGTAAGCGATACTATAATTAAGCCAAATAACTATAAATTAGTGATTTCATGATGATTATTTTCTAATAATCTGTCTGAATTTAAGATTATTGAACCTTTCTAGATCGTCTAAATACATTTCCGGATAAGAAGTAAAGCTTATTCCTTGAAATACTTTCAATTACGAAATCCGTCTTAAGGCGGTTTTAAGTTTCGCACCATAGGTATCATCCACACCAGGCCCAGTATTAAAGCATTTGATGAATTATGCAAAACAGCGAATCACTTACATATGTAAGTACCACTCAATCATTATTCTCAAGAAAATGCCAATCACGTATCGCCTATTGAACCTTCATTCTTGGTAATAAATATTGAAAAATGAAAAGGGCCAGTCAGCATCTTAAAGGAAATTTAATTTATTATGAAAACAAAAGATTTCTTTCACCTGATACAGTACCTGTGCTAATCCATAAATCATCGAGTTTTTTAATTTAAATAATTCCATGACTTTCTATCATCGCTTCGTTACAGATCATCACTTGAGACATCTTAAGTGACTATCAGCTGTTTTCATAAGAGGGTTTCAAAGCGTTTTCGAATAATAGATGATGCTTTTAATTGGCAAACTTTGAACGAGTCTAGTTTGAAGTGGTTTTCTAAAATTGTTAATAATATTTCATGCCGAAAAAGAAATATTTTCTCACTGCCATTAACACAGTATTTGTTTTGATTTTTCACTTAATTAAGAAACATTTTTAAGTCAATCTTGATTTTCGTTTTAATTTATCTATTGAAATATTTCTCAAGATACTATTAGAGGTTTCAAAAATATTTTGCATTTCCTAGATGCAGTTTTGAATACTAGCTATTGTTTTAAAGTGGGTTGAAATGCAAATTTTGTTTTGTTTAGTATTTCCCATTGACCTCAGTTTTGTTAGTAATATAAACAAAGTTAAGAGATGGAAAGTTTGGTTCCTTCAATGGCCAACTGAAGGTGCAATTTAATGCAACTCCATATATGTAATTTCCGGTTCCATGTTTAAGTGCAACGTCAATCAATCAACGATGATTGATGACTCTTAATTATTTTGTAAAACGAGTAAACATCTCGTCTTCTCCTTAACTCATTCAATGCAACTTTTGCGAAAGCCGATATGAGGGTAAAATGCATTTTCATTTTAACATCAATAAAGCCTTAAATGCCATGAGAAAGACTTACTCCTTGAAATGACCGTTTTATGTAAGACAACAAAAACATGCAACTGACTCTTAAGGCACTTGAAGACCTTTGAGTGTCATAACAATGCTCGAAGCAGAAGTAGGAGATCCCGTCGGAGACAAGCCAAAGGTTACGTCTGTTAACACGGACCTAGTTTCATTTGCTTTTTTACGAAACTGTTATACAAAATTGCAAAGAATCCACTTAATCGGAATCATCGCTGCATAACAAAACTGGGCATCAGGCCAGTGAGATGTAAATAAGACGCTGATGTAACGTAATTACACTTAATTGTTTGCAGTACTCGTGATTTTGCATGACGGTCTGCAAGCAAGTAAACAATTTATTTGAATGCTTGCCCACAATCCAGTAAAGGCGTAGATGTCCCTCTCGGACGCTTTGCAGAAATGATGGTATTTTAAATGTTACACAACGTTTTGAATAAAGGTGTGGGAACTATGATCTCTGCCAGACGGAAATGAGTTTATTTTCACCTGCAATTGTCCACGTAAAATTGCGTCTTTTGTACCGTTTATGTTCAATTGGTATTGCGCATCAAATCCACTGATTGGTTTCTCGCTTTAGACCGTTTGGCATTATATGTTTGCTCAACATTTTCTATACAAAACAAATAAATTGAAAGGTATTCTCTATAACAATTGTTGATCAACTATCAAACACTACTCAAATGCTATTATTAAGTGTCGGGTTAAAGTGAAAATATTACTTGCACTTAGGCTTTACGTGAGAATACCTCAGATGGTGCGATATAAAATCTTTTGAAACTTGAAGATAAATTGAAGAAAGCGTCTAGTCAATTAATTTATATGAGCATTACAGAAGATTTTCATGTGAATATAATTTCATTTTTTAATGTACCTACATGTCGATATTTGTTAGTTCAAATGTCTGATAAGGTGGATGAGATCAAATATCACAGTATGAACTGCTTATAAAAATATTTCCCACAATTTTGGAACACAGTGGCAATTGTACGTGTTATTACAAATCATTAAGATCAATATGAGGAAGCTGTGTCTCATGTAGATTCAAATCGTTGCAAAGGTTAACGTGACCATATAAGCTTAGCTAATTAATTTAAAGGCATTGTGCATCATATTTGTTTGTGCCCACATGAGCAAACAGATGGTAGAATTTATTGCAGTTTTCGATGAATGATTGATTTCATCAATTTCGATACAAAAACGCCGCAACATGCAACCTTGGTGTGAAATTTTCAACAACAAATACCTCAACCGCATGAGAAAACTTCGATGAAGACGATTTCAATACGAAGAAATCTGTTTTCTAATTCACACTATGAAGATGTAAATTTTTCTTAATAACAGGGAAAGCGACAGATAATTAAAGATCTTGAAAAATGACATGAAATATGACTGGACAGCTTTCAGTTCAAAAACAAAAATGTTCACGAAAAAATCAAATTGAGTATTTGAACTGACGTGAAACCTTAACCATGGCATTGGTTTTGGTGTTATTCCAAATTGGTTTGTAAAGTTTCAAATAGTTAATGATAATGATCACTCAACTTCTAACCAATAATGACAATTGTCAGTAAGAAAAAATGGAATATTCCTAAGAAAAACTTAGTTTTAGTTTCACTTTTGCGAATTTCAAGTACAATAACATCTTTGAAACCAAAAGGAAAAATCTAATTAACTTTGAAAATGCAAGAAATTCCACTTCTTACTTACTTTCGTTTCTTGTCAGCCGCGCTCATCAATGGCGTCTCAATGAGAAAGATGATTTCAACATTTTTTCTCATTATTCATTTAATTTGTTATTTACTTAAACTCATTAAGATTATTAACTGTGATGTACAACAAACAAATGCTTGACCTTCAACAAACTCATCAGCTACATATGACTTTCTGTTTCATTGTCTCCTTCAAACCATTTTCGAGATCTTGTAGCTTTATAACAACTTCTGATGTGTGAAGAAGCTATTTGCATTAACGAAGAAAGTATAGAAATTTTTGTTCGACCATGGATAATTAAAATTTTAACGTATGTGATTTAGAACTTGTCAAATTTATATCATTGTCTAATACATTGAGCTTGTTTGACACAAAAGTGAAATTTGAACTTTCATTCAGATTCTTAAGGGAACTTGTACAACTCCTTGGCATCACGATTCACTTCTCTAGCAGTTGTAGCACGATTCAATCTGTTGTTTCCATCTAGTTAACACTATCATCAGGCGCTATCAGAGATGAAAGGTACTCCTAAAAATTTCATGAAAGTAAGTACTATAACTCCTTTGAAGGTTATAAACTCCGTGAGAACTTCGTGCGGGCACGATTAAGTCTCACGTCGAAGTTTAAAGATCGTGACTTCTTCTGCCTTTCCCTTATCATACAGCGAATAAAATTATGAGCTATTGGTGCTAGTAATCATATATACACTAGTGGAATCAATTCTGGACACTTTTAAGAAAAATTTATAAATTCTTCATTTGTTTATTATAAATAAATATATTCAATATGATTGTATTTATTTTATATGATCTCAAAAGTATTATTTTAACCTAACTTAATTCAACTAGTCAGTTCACAATTCAAACACATAAAATGCAGGAAAACAAAATTAGAAAAAAGTGAATAAAACTAAGAAGGCATTCCCAGATTGTTTCGTTGGGATAACGGGACTTTACAGTGTTGCCGTTCCTCACAAATTTCAAACGAAATATTCTTCTTTGAGACACGCACTGGTTTTAATTTTTTAAACGAAAAACTGAATTAACAGAAATTTATGTTGAAATAATGAGAAAAACAATCATAGTTTAAAAAAGAATAATCAAAGCATTAATATAGTACAAATTACAATGGAGTCTCAAAAAACATTACGTTTTACATTGTTGGGTTGATTGTTGAAGCATGAAGCATGAAAGGTTAAAGTTGAGCCTCAAATCGGTTAATTTTTGAAATCATCAAGATGAATGTGTTTCGGATTATTAAGAACACTGAAACAGTATCTCATCAAACATTCATCATATCCGTATTTGTCACAATTCAAGGTACTTTATCTTTTATGGATTATTAAAGACATGACAACATTTAGGTTAAATACATCAATTTTACCTACTGCAATAAACAGCAGACAATAAGAAGCTTATTATAGTATTTAACAAAAACCGTAGGTGTAAGGCCAAATTTCTCCAGAAGACAAAGACATCAAATAAAACTATTTGGTAAAAACATATTATCTTAACAAGCTACTTCTTTAAGATGGCTTTTTTAGAAATAATCTGAAATGGACCGATTGTTAATTTAAAATTCAAAATGACAACGATTTCCGTAGAAAGAAATGCCGTGAAGGTAAATTACGTAACACGAATAGTGTGGGAGTGTTATTTGTCAACATTTAATCCGAACTTAATGACAAACGGTTGTAAGTTTGAATATTTGTTACAGAGCTACAGTTTCTTACAACTCGTTAAATCACCTGGTATATAATGGCTTACAATTTAGTTAGAATGAATTCTAACTTCTTACAGCTTCTTTTGGTAGTTTAAGGCTAAACCTTTTATTGAATCTCTTCGTGGGCACCTAAAGAATTTCGAAAATAATGAATAATTTAACATTTTCATTTCAGACACTACTTTTATGCGGAGCCATCCTGATATCAGCAGTTTATGCTGACAACAAGTCGTCAAACAAAAATGAAATTGCCTCAAAAACCTCTGAAGAGAAAACGCCACCGAATTTAAAGAAAGCCTTGTTAAAAGCTATGGACCTGATGGAAAAACAAGCTTCTGGAGAAATAGCAGAAGAAATTGAGACTGTGACAGTACGCGACGAAATACTTGATGAAAGTACGCCAGCAGAACAGAAACCAATTGTTGTATTTCCTACTGTTGAAACAAAAGAAGAACCTAAGGAGGAGCAAATTGAATTTTTATTATTGAAATCTAAAAAGACCAACGAAGAGGGGGGTAGTGGAAACTCTGATGTTGTTTCTTACTCAGTTCAAGTTCCTAGGAGTATTTCTTCTAAAACTGAGAATGATATTTTTGCAAAAGATAAGAAAACTGATAAAGATTCCTTCAAGACGGTGGTACCTACTCTGCCCACAACTACCACCACAACGACAACTACTAAAGGACCAACACACAACTCAGATGGAGAAAATATCGAAGTTGTTGAAAAACAGGATATTCGAATCCTGTCTGCTCCTTTGGTTACCGCTTTTACCGTCCAACAAGATGTACGTGGTGAACCCAAGAAAGTCATTCCTCTGTTGAATCCATCAACAATTCCACCAGCACCGTCTGTCCAGTCCAATATCCTCTCCTCAATTCAAAATGTTCTTCCTCTTGAGCTGAGGCAACCAGTGATACCTGCACAGCAACAAACCTTCCAAAACAATGGATTCTTTTCACAAAATCATCTGCATCATCAACAACAACAACGATCGAACTCATTTGGAGTGTCAAGCAATCAAAATGTATTAGCTAACCAACAACAAAGTCAGTTGAACTCCTTTGAATCACAGAATTTCCAGCAAAACCAATTTGTCCCACAAGCACAGTCCTCAAGTGTTAGTATACAACAGTCAGAAGCCAGGACAGTTCCGCTGATCAATCAACAACCACAACACTATAACAATGTTTTACTGGAAAGACAGAGGCTTCTCGAGGAACAAATTCGGCTCCTTCAAGCTCACGCTAGACAACAACAAGAGCAAATCCTCCTCCAACAACAACTAATTCAAGACCAGCACAGAAAACGTTTCTTGGAGCAAAATAGCCAGAACACTTTCCAAAACTTGGTCCAACCGACAATTGACATAGGAAATAAAGCACAAACTCAACCTAAATTTGAGTTCAACAACGAACAGCAATTGCCTATCAAGGAAGCTGTTAATTTCCGATCAAACAATCTAGGATTCAACAATCCTTTGCCACAACGAACTTCTGTTCAAATACAGCCATCAAATCAATTAAACTTTGCTCCAACGTCCCAACAGAGTTTCACCCCAAGTTTTATTCCACTAGAACTTTCGAAATTCCAGCAACTGCCACAGAAGGGTTTCCAGACATTCAGCACAGTTCCACAACTTAGTACAACAATAATCCCATCAATTTCAACTTCCGAGCACAAACAACAAGGACAGCAACGAAATCGAGTGTTCCGCCAAGAGAGCGGAACAGGTAACTTTGGTTTTAACAATTTCAATAGTAATCACAATTTCTTCAGACCATCACAAGCATTCCAGCCGGTAGACAACCAAATCCAGAATCTTCTATATCAGTCAGGTATAAACCCTAAATCTAATGAAGACTTTAGCATAATCAGTAAAGTTTTAGCTCTTAATCACGGTATAAGTCCTTTTACACCACAAAACTTCCACTACCACGGGCAATTCGGATCTTTTCGAAACTAAGCTAACCAACTACTTCCTTCTAGAATAGTTCACCAACCTGTTACTGTTACCTGTACTTCTTCTATTCCTGTGTGTTTAATTTCTTAAGATTTGCACGACTTCTTCTATACAAAAAAACATGACTATAACCCAAACTGTACCATTCACACCAGCTATAAAATTTACAACAGCAACACTGTACGAGGCATTCGGGTCGGGTCATTCAACAACCAACAATCAAATAAAATAGAAAAGATTAAATTAGTGTAACGTATTAACTAAAATAACTTTTTTAAAAGGAATTTTTTAATTAAAAACCATAAATTTCTTTCTTGTTTCCTATAATACAGATGAATACCTCGTCATCGGCATAATCTTTTAAGAAAAACGTGTTTTAGCGGTTTTCTTGTGGTACAAACATTTAAAACAAATTAAAGGAAATATTAAAAATAGCATTTTAACGATACGCAAATTAAATTAATTGTTTTAATAGAAAAATCTTACAGAAATCATTCTTTAAGGTAGAACAAATTTTTAAAACTTTACCATTGATGGTCAGTCATTTTGACTCTTTGGGACGAATATTTTTATATTATTTGCGGAATACCCTAAATATAAGAAAATATTTTGTATTATAATCAATTTGTTTGCATGCTTTTTTGTTTTAACTTTTTTCTCTTTACTTTTAACTAACAAAACAAGAAAATTTGTAAATTTATTGGAGGAAAAGTAATACAATTTTCGTTTGGTTGGTGTCTATATAATAAGTGTTGAATGGTTTATATAAAATTTTCACAAATTTAAGTTTCTTTTATTTATTTTAATAATTTTTATAAAATACAAATCAAAATTGTGCTATTTAAAACGTTTATCTATATTTTCGAAATTCTTTTTGCATGAACATAAAATTGTATATAAAATGTTATAAAGTACATTTAATATGAATTATAAATATGTACATTTTCCACTACAATTTATCTTACAATCTTTAATAATATATCATGCATATTTTGAAAACAATTTATTTCTTAAATTGTCGATTCAACAATATGCTAGATAAGACAAACCAAGAACGTTTTTAAATTCAAATTAAAAAGGTTGTTTCTAAAGCACAAAAAGTTATTGTTAACATTTTCATCATATTGTGCCAAACTTAGTTAAATTCGTAAATATTATGCTTCACATGCAAACAAATTGTGTACTCATGTAAATCTTAATATTCAATTGTAATGTATAAAACAAGATTCAAGTTTAATCAAAAATTACAAGTTTTAAATTTGTTAAATTTTCCTAGTTCATAAGCAAAACATGTATTTATTATAATATTTGTAACATAAATAAAACAGTTTTTACAGTTTATTTATATAAAAAGCGTTTTATCACTTTATATGATTTATAATTCCGTTTTAAAAAACACTCAGCTGACTGCACCTATAATCTCGAACTAAGTCTGCTAAAGGATCCCTCAACCTTTCTGGAAAAAGTTCTGATATGGTAATATGTTTCAAATATAAATAATATTTTTGCATGCTAATGACACCAAGCATGCAATGAGCAATATTAAATTGAGTAATTCGATACGAGTAAAAAGTTTCAATTGAATTGAAATTTGGAACTTTAAATAATATGTAATCTAATTTTCTGTCTAACTAACTAAGAAATTGGTTTATCAAAAACAAAATTATTCAAAGACACATTTCAGTAGTACACACGTTTTACACACTTTTATTTGAGTTATAATTTTTGAGTTTTAATATAAAAAGAGGGCGAAAAAAATGTAAACTTATTATTAAATAGAATAACACATTTATATTTCTTTTTCTTTTAATAAATAATTATCAATCTATGTCGAAAAAAAGTATATTTCCTAGTTTGAGTAAGTAATAGCGATGAATATTCGCCAGCCATTTTTCTTAATGCTTACTTTAGATGTAGGAAATGCCATTTGTGAACTGAAAAGATAAGAAATTCGTTAATGATATGATTTGCAAAACAGTGGGCTAGATTGCAAGCTTAAGTCTATTTGAATTTGGAACATTGCCACAGGTTAAGTTCAATAACGATATGAACTCCGTCAAGGTAAGTGATAGTGAATAATGTTAGGTAATGCTTGTCTTATCGTATGTAATTAAACAGTGCAAAAGTCTAATTTGTTAAAAGTTTGAAGTACACAGCTTTGCTAAGACTTAATCATTCAATAGAGTATAAATGAGTTTTATTAACTTGATCAAGAGAAGATAAGGAAAGTATTAAAATTAATTGAATGAATACAACGATTCTTATTTTAGATTTGACTCACTTTCTTCACTAAGTTCTTCAGGTACGCCTTCTTCTACATATTCTTCAATAGTTTTATCACCGTCTTCTTGTGACATAAGGAATGGGCTATCCGCAACAGTGGTATTAAGACTAAAATATAAATTTACATTAATCCTGATCGTTACCAACTAATTTTTAATTAACATACCATGATATCTCACCACTATCCAGTTCTTTCTTGATAAGACCTTTCCAAAATTTGTGGGTTTCAGTTACAACGTTTGTAGCGAATGCAGCATTTTTAGCTTCAGCATTGAATGCAAATTGGTTTTCTGGTTTTCCGTCCGGGATTTTGTAAATCTGAAATTGAACATTTAACCAATGTTTAATCGCATTTATTATCAAGTTTACCTTGAACCATTCTACTGTCGCTCGCAACAGACCCGGGAAATGTTTTTCTACATCTTCAACATCGTTTAATTGGTCAGCGATTGGATCATTCACATCGATTGTGAGTACTTTCCAATCTGTCTCACCCTCATCTATTAAAGCAACTGTGCCCAGAATTTTGACTTGTACCACTTCACCTCGTTTGGCTACACGGTAACCAATTTCTAGCACATCGATTGGATCGTTGTCACCTAGAAAATTGATAAATTTATTATTTTGGCGAACATTCTAAAACGTTTTTAGCCATTTCTAGTACCTTTACAGCTTGTTGAGGGTTCAATGTGATCTGGATTTTCCCATGTTTGAGGGAATGCCCCGTAGTTCCAGATATACCCATGGTGCGGGAAACTATTGGCAACAAACCTTAGTTTGCCCTTTTTCACATCTTGTTTAATTGGATTGAGTGGGGTTTTCAACGATATCTAAGAAGAGAAAAATTTGTTTATTCAATTATAGCTTATGAACAACCGGTCATTAATTAATCGCAACTCAATTGACCTTTTGTTGCAATCAATTTGCAGACATTGCATGTTCACACAACGTTTATCACAATTACGAATCATTATACTGTATACACAATATGATGTACGGTTTTGATAACAAAATTTGATAAACACTTACTTCCATTTTAGCGTTTGTCCATCGTGGAACTTCAACAACCATGTTGTAAACTGTTTTATTATCATTTGCGTAAAGTGGAATATCGTGTAATGGTGATATTGCGTTTCCAGCTTCATTTTCTGTAATTTAGAACAATTTTGAATATATTTTGAGGTAATTCAATTAAGTTCACGACACTAAGAACCAATTATTGTGTTTGTTAACTAAAGAAATTAACAAATTCTAATTGATGAAGGTATTCATTTTTCTAGAATGCTTTTTATTTTGATTAGTGTTTAAACAACTAATTATCTCTCTAATGCAGAAAGCAAATAGCAGTAAGGAGTTCTACTTCTAGTATGTTTGATTTCAATTTATCAGACTTCAGAGGAATCTCTTGTACAATCAGTTCCTGACATATGTTATGAATTTGAATACTGAATGACAGTGGTACCTCGAGATACCAGTGCCCTAACATACGAGCAACAATCGAGATACGAGGAACGACGGGACAGAAACCTCCTTGGACAGTTTTATTTCATCCGGCGAAAAAGACATACACCAGTGAAGAGGAAAGCAGTGACTAAAAATAAGCATACAGTAGAATTTATGTGATCAAAATACAAATACTGGAACGTATTATTTACATTTCAATCAATTCCAAAGGTGAAAATCGCTTTGAGATACGAGCAGGGATTAATTAGCGTCTTGTAAATAGTTTGAACATTAGATTCATTTCCATACATGTGCAAGAAATTTCTGGACCGGATTGAAAATATTTTTCAGAATTGGCTTTCGTTTTCAATATTTAACAAGAAATTTCCCGCCTGTGCCTAAATTTGTAACGAGGTCAATTAAATCGACCGGTGTCTTGTTAAGTAATAAAATGCCAGTCACTTTCGTTGGTCCAAAGTTTATGCAAATGTTACGAAAACCGTATAATGAAACCAGTTTTTGTTGTTAGCCTTCCAGAAATGGTTTACTTTCTTGACATTTTCAAGAAGTTTTCCTTCCCGCATTCACTGACATCTAAAGAATTTCCGCAAAACTGGTTGCGAATAGAAAGACTAGTTTCTCAAGAAACATTTTCGGAAGCGGAAATCGTGAAACGTAAGCAAAAATTAGAAAATTGTATGAGTACGAACATACGTACGTGTACTATTGACTCAAAGAATTTATTGATAATTGGAAATAGTTTTCACGAGGTTTTCGAATTATTAGTGAATAGTCAATTTTTGTGCAAAATTCCACTTCGAACACGTGTTGTCAGTTGTTCATAAGACTTTCCCGGTAAATTTTGGCTGTCACTTTTCTGCCTAGCGTCGGATTCATGCAGCATTTGACAACACTCAAGGGGCGCACAGCTTAAGGTCATCGCCACAAATAAATGATATAGTTAAATTGCTGCATTGATAATAAAATGGAAAATCACAAAACAAACACTTCAACTCGATTCTTTCACGTGCGTGATAATATATAATAAAACCGAGTGAAATTACATAACCGCGTAAAAATGTTGACGGAAGCAAGAAAAGTACACAATTGAAGTGTCAAGACTTACTGAAGAACACAGCGTAGTTGGTGGAGTTCGGAACACCCTTCTCAATTGCCACGTATTTTCCTGACATTTTTCCTATTGACAATCCACGGAAATGAAATGAATTCGACAAAAATAGACGCGAGACTAAATTCAGTTTTTCGCAATTTACCGGAGCAACCGCACTTGGCAATCGAAACGAACGCGAACTCGAAAGTGACACGCGAGAGGCTGCCGGCAATAACCTCTTCAACGACTGCATGTTTTACACTAGTGGCATCTGTTGTTTGTTCCCTACAAACTGATTTTGACATATTGAGGGAAATTTTTCCAGACGATGGGAAATTTGTGTTGATAAATTCATTTATTCATTATTATTTTATCATTAAGTGTAAAAATTTAACAAAATTACAAAGTATATTGTACATGATACACGATAAATCGATAATTTAACATTAATAGATTAAAACATCCCCTCAACATTTATGTACGTTGAACGGAAAAACACTTCAATTGTTTTCCAACACATTACAGGGTGTTTGGTTAAGGTTCGTAAATTTTGTTCAAGTTCTTATAACATTGTTATTTATTTTAAATTAAAAATGTAAACAACACTTGTTCGTTCGTCGCATGAGTTTTATTGATTCACTTACATTAATGAGTATAAAAATAACATTTACAATAATTTTTCATGAATTTACAATTAATACAGTTTTGATTTGGTATTATATATCTTATTTCTAAAGTAATTAATTTCAACATTAAATATTATTGTATTAATTTCAACGATTTGAATGTTTTACACTTAAAGTAGTTTTGGTAAGTTAATTAATTACAATTAAGTCACAAGAGTCGTTATAACAAATCTACATATAAGGGTAGAAAAAGGTAAATAGGGGAACGATAGTTTTGAATTGGATGCTATAATAACAGGTGTTAAAGAACATGTAGAATTTGATGAAATGTTAGTAGTGCTACAAACAGAAGGGATAAAGTTGTTGTTGCTACTGTGTTTAATACTCCACTGTCTGTGCCAGACCTGCTTGCAAGGTATTCTTTTTCAGAGAGATATTCCCGAACATGTCGAGTTTTGTTCATCATCCAATAGAACGCTGGCATGTTCCCTTGTTTCTTCAATTCTTCTCCAACGAAATACCGAATTTTTGCGTTATATTCGTTAAGCCATCGTTTCTGTAAATAAAAGTGTTTACTAACAACCTTTAATATATAAAATCCTAATGGTCGTGAAGCAGAAAATGAATTTCATTCACTGGGGAATGGGATTAACTCTTTGAAAGCGCGGACAATTCATTTTATGTAGATCAAATGCAGAATGAATTTCTCTCCGCTTCCTGAAAATGAATTTCATTTACCGGAGAATGGGATTCACTCTCTGAAAGCGCGGAAAATTCTTTTTATGTAGATCAAACGCAGAATGAATTACTCTTCGCTTCCTGAAAATGAATTTCATTTACCGGAGAATGGGATTCACTCAAGCGGGTCCAACTAAATTCATTTTCTACATGATGTCACAAATATCTATCAATTTTATTTTTTTGCTCGTGCTTTTTTTTCTAGTCGATAAATAAAATATAAACAAGAAGTATACCTCTTGTGAACTCAACAGGGTCCGGTCGATTAACTTTAGTTCATATGGAACAAGTGTAACTACTTTGAATTCCAAAAACTTTGATCCAGAAGGATGTCTTTTCCCGGTATCAACAACTTCGAAAACATTCTCAAGACGAACTCCAAATGAGCCGGTCTTATAAAATCCGGGTTCTAGAAAAGGGCACGTTTTAGTAACATATTTCAATGATTGCTTTGAATTAACCATTTGAAAAGAAGTATCCTTCCTTGAATGTGTACACTTGGCTCGAGTTGCTGCGAGATGATATCTCAATCGGAGCTGAAAGAACGAACACGTTCTTGAGTATGCTAGTAATAAGCTGATTAAAATTCCATGAGCGTTCAACTTACATTCTTCAACTGAAAGGTACGAACCAATACCATGCCCTGTTCCATGTGGATAGTCATTCATGGATCCCCAGATTGGAGCTCTGAGAAAAAATATTTTTGTTTAGATTCATATCAAAAGAAATTAGTTCCAGAACAATCACCTTGAGAGGGTATCGATTTCGGATGGTGGAAGATCCTCAGGTATCTTCAGTGTGGATAATCGAATGATTCCTGCTAAGACGTTTGTGTAGGCAGAGCGCATTTCATCAGTTGGTTCGCCAAAATGGAAAGTTCTTGCAACATCTGTGGTACCTTCGTAGTATTGTCCACCAGATTCAATGATAAGTGTGCTGTCATCAGAAACCTCAACGTTTGTGGCAGGGCTTGGGATGTAATTTGGCATAGCGGCATGCGGACCATAAGCAACAACAGTTGGGAAGGATAGACCTGTTGCATTGGCCTGGGATAAACGGGATCGCTCAATTTCCCTTTTGATTTCAAGTTCAGTCCGTCGTTCACCGAATGAGAACTACAAAATCGTAATGAGCTTATTAAAGTAATGTTTCCTACTTTACTTACCCTTTCTTCTAAATAATTCATCGCATCACACATAGCAGCTCCATCTCGAATGTGAGCCATTTTCATTCCAGCAATTTCATCTGAATTCTTTTGAGCTCTCATGAAAATAATTGGCGATATCTCATCCACTGTCACGTCTGGTGGTAGACTAGCATGAATTGCTTCCGATGCTCCCAAATCGTAAACGCATCTTGCAGGAATCAAGACACGCTTCCATAGCTGTGCATAGTTTCGAAGATGCTTCCATACGTCCATGTAATCGCGAACTCTAAATAAGATCGCAGGGATTACATCTAGCACTCGTAGAACCTTAGTGTAACTCACCTAACACAATAGGCATTATTGCACGGCTTCGATTTCAAATGTAACCTCAACTGGAGCGTTATTCGTGTTTTATTGGTAAAGAGTATAATATCCTTGTGACTTACAACTAAATAGGCCTACACTGAAGTAGTTTTCGAAAATGTTCGATCAACAAGAAAAGAATCCTTTATTCTTACCTTAAAAACTGGTGTGTACTTATAGTCAGAACCACGCAAGTTAAGCATGTAAGCTATTTCTGTTAAAGATGTGATAACCATAGAGTCGTATCGCTCTTCTTCAAGGATCTCGCGTAAATGGTTAACTTTTGACTCCCATTTTTCACCAGCGTATCGTTGCTCGTGTATATTAACTGAACGTGGCTCCGGCTCCGGTCGATCATCACCCCAAATTAAGTCAATTAGGTTATGGTTAATTCTAACTAAGTAGATGTAGTTCCTGTATAGCTCTCGTTCCCAATCGTACCACATATAATGTGGAACTAAATGTGGATCACCTCCTACTCTTGCATTTGCTGGCAGTTGCGACTGTCGAAATTATTCAGTTTAGATTGTCAATGAGAGAAACTTATTGCGACACTCACCGCAAGCCAGTCTGTCACAGGCATATCATCGTTAAACTGAAACAACTTCCAATAACAATCCAGTTCACTGTGGGCCTGTTTGATATATTCCTTATCCGTCCAGAACGCAGCTCTGTTCATTGTTATTACAGCTAAACCTCTAGTTCCTGTAAACCCAGTTAAATACTCTAAACGTCTATCTTGAGGCACTGTTTCGGTATTCATGTGTTCGTCGTAAATTGGCACAATGTAAGCGTCAATCTCTTGACCCTGAAGTGAGGCACGGATTCTCATTTCTTCTCTCAAGGCAACCAATCTAAGCCGGTGTTGTGTAGCTTCTTGGGGCTATAAATTATTATTACAGTTAATACGATGGATTGAACTATACACGAATCAATATTACTATTGCTATATTTCTACATCCTTCTCTGTGGAGTCCATCAAACCTGTTGGCGTTACTTAGTACGAAGATTTCTGCAAGATAACAATTATATTTAAAATTTAAAAAACTCCCAAAGCAACAAACTTTATGTCACACATATGTTTGAAAGCAAAGGTCCATACGGCACCTAATAAATGACCTTGAAACGGCTGAACCGATTTTTATAAAACATGTCTAAGAACCACCGCTAGAAAACCTGCTTTCAAAAAAAAAAACGGCGTCCAAATCGATTCACCCGTTTAAGAGCTACGGTGCCACAGACAGACACACATAACGGTCAAACTTATAACACTCCTCTTTTTGCGTTGGGGGCATTCAATGAGAATTGCTTTTGAATGTAAACCACATTTGCGAAATATTAATTAAGCAAACATTTTAAATTTAGAATCAAATGGAATTTGTATCTACAATTTTGTTGTTTTGATTTTAAAAATTTTTAAACATAAATTAAATTCAAGAGCATGGATTCGTGGCAAGTACTACAACGTCTCGTATGGTTGGTCGATTCAGTGAATCATTGAAAATTGCAGGTTTCCCAAGACTTAACAGCATTGCTTGGAAGATGAATTTATTCAATTAAAGTTCTTGAAAAGTTTTACTTCGAAATTGTTTAGAGAGATTTGAAGGTTTTTAAATTTAATCAAGAAACATTTCTCAATCAACTTCTTCAAAACACATGAAAAGTCCAAAATTAGAGGCAAATTGCTTATAGTATACAAAAGCATGCTTGTGAAGTTAAAAATCTCATTTCCGTAATATTTCAAATAAAAAAGAAATAAACAAAATTTTCGGAAGTAAACATAGTCTTGAAAATTCAATCAAGTACAGAAATAAGTTCCCATTTAATTGTAAACATTAACACGTTTTAGTGTAAATGAATTTAACAAATTCGAAACGGAAGCATAACTTCCCAGAAATTGATTCCATGCCTTGACGGAAACGGTTTGAAAGCGTCTTAGACACATCAAGCTTTTCATAAGCTGTTTCTTGCTAAATGGTCTTCGATTAAATAAAATTTTATTTTCCATTTCTGATACTGCTCTAATTCTAGGCAATCACTGCGTGAGACATCTTCATTTTAAAAGTATGCCAAATTCAAAATGACGTCCGAACCAAATAAAAATTCTTTTCCTGACGATTGCGTCCATTACTGAGTGGGCCGTGTCTCTTTCCGCTTAGCAGATTTTGAGCAATAAATTCAAAAAATTTATGATTTACCTCCTGTTTTTGACGTCTTTCACATACAAAACCTTTTTAATTGTTTATTTTTCATTTCAAAGTACAAGTTTAAACCACTAAGATGTTAAGCTTTTGATTCTTAATGACGTCAAATGCTAGCAACTCTACTTTCAGACCAAATATGATAAATTGCTTTCAAGATACTTCAAACGATTATCCTCCTTCAAGTGCTGTCACACAGAAACATGTCAAACATCATCGGACATCAGATCCAGTAATTAACGCCTGTCATTAGGAGCCCATTAACTAATTTTTCCACGCCAAAATGTTCAGTTACATGACTTGATACATTTTCTTGTTGTTCAGAATGAAAAACCAAAAAACAATTAAACTTTCCACAGTCCCACTTGACAGGTGGTTCCACACAACAGATACCTCAACTAAATTTAGTATAACTTAAAAGTTTTTATTTCTGGACACCATGGCATGTGTTCGATATTTTTGGAAAATGTTTCATTCCATGTTTCATAGTTTTCTATAACAGACACTTGACAGAGCTTATTAAAAAATGGTTGTTATTTTTAGTTCATCAAAAACTTATACATTTTCTTTATTAATTGTAGTTTTATTGAGTGGACAGCTAATAAACATAGAATATATCAATCAATATTGAAACATTTTACTAAAAATTAGTTCATAAATTTTGGCGCAACGCCTCTTGACAGTGGAGTCATGGAAGGAATTTGACCCACTGATTTTAAAAATAATAAATCTAGTCACTGAGTGTGTCTCTTAATCGTGTTCGTAAAATATATCCAGAAGATATTATCATAAAGCCGTCCTGCAATTTAGAGTGCATTTTGTTACATGAAAATTGCATCAATACACCATTATTTGTATTTAAATATATTACAAAATTAATAAACGCTAAATTTTAAAAATTTATTATAGAATAAACGTTGTTGATTAAAACGTGCACCCGAAATAAACCATGAAGTTGAAAAACACTTCATCCCACTTGAATCAATGATACATTTTCCTTATTTTTATGATTTTCTTAGATTTTTGAAGAATTCTATTCAAAGTTTTTATATAAGAGTGTATTTTCGTTCAAATTAATCACACCCAGTTAAGCTTAAGTCGCATTTCTCGGGAATGTCTTTCTTGATTTTGTGATATTTTAAGTTGTAACAAATGTCCTTCCAAAGAAACATGAAATAAATTACTTTACAATGATTCAAGGAAATTTCTTGTTAATCATATTTAAACAATTCCTTGAATAATTAAGATAGTCTTGTTTGACTTTTTGAAACAAATAAACTTTTGGACCACCCGGAAAACTCTGAATTTCCGATTGAATTTGTGACAAAGACTTTTGTAAATAAATTTTATCAAGTTTCCAATCGAGTTATTGCATTTTTCGCATTATTGAATTTCCGTACAAGAGCGTATGTCTCAAGTAAAGAACATAATTGTCGCATTTCCGCACTTTGTAGCATCCCTGAAGTGATTTGAAATGAAATACTTTCTACATGAAAGATGCTGACTTTTAGAAGTAACATATTATACATATAATATATCTGACCCTTCTTTGTTAATCGTCCGTAACAGTAACTAATAATTTATTCCTTTATTGAGTTTTTCCCCGAATTGTCATGAAGCAAGTGAGGTAGAAACTGATTTTACAAGCAGTTGTAATTGAATTTGATTTACAATTCCTTTGAAAATCTTCCAAATTGAATTTTGAAGGATTCAAGATCCTTGAGACTGAAAGGTCTTTAAATTATTAATGCCGGGCAAACTTTAAATTTCCAACAAACAAGGTAGTTGATACTCATATTTAATATTTATGATACTGTCGTTATAAGAAAGACTCATGAAATAGAATAAATAAGTGTGAAGATGATTTTTCCACAGACAACATAACTCATATGTCTAGGTCATCGTAGTCAACAAGGACAAAATATTTTAGAAAGCACATAAATCCACTATACACATTAAGGTTTCATTATATCTACATTATATTCCAGTGACCTATTTGGCACACGAAATGCACTCTTTCATTTTCTGTGACAAATGCATTGTTTGGTGAAAAATCCTTCTTATGACATTTTCAACTTTCACTGCAATGAGTTATTAAAATGTGGAATGATTAAAAAACAGAATTAAAATTACTACTCTAAAACGGGAGACAATTTTGCCATTTTCTAATTGTGGTCTATCTGATACAGACAATGTGCTTGGTAGCAATTACAAAAATGATAGTTTTATGGTATCTCCTAAGTGAAAGGTAACTTGATCCTACCCGGCAGTGATATTCTGTTGTCGGTGATTTCTTTGGATTACTCAATACCAAGCGAGGTGATATCAAGACGTTTATGCGCCAGAAACCTCAGAAATTTAGCTCGTTTACACCTTAAGGCGTGCAATTTTACCTATTTTCGCCATTTCAACAACAATACTTACAAGTGGCACGACTTCTTTAGGGAAAAGTGAAATTTGAAGAAATCTTCAAAAACTATAAAACCAATTCCTTGATAAAGCTATTATAAACCATATATAAGTACCTGCTATTATTATTAGTCCCAGAATGCGTTTCAGGAGGTCAAGTTTTTGCAAGAAATCCATTGCAATTGAATCTGTCGATTTCCTGATTTAAATTGTCAACTGCTTCGAAATTAACCAAACTGAAAAATAAATGAAATTTATTACAAATCAGATATTATTGTATCAGAAAGTACTTTGTTTTCTATGTAATGAGCAACTTCTGTTTGTAAAATCTCTTTTGCTGTGTGGTTGACAGTTTCAACAAGATGTTATCATAAAACAAACAGAAAGTTTTAAGCTTCCAACACCTTAAGCTGATATCTCAGCCTGTGGGTTATTCATGATAATATACATTTTTATCAGGTTATGGTCTTTTATTGCGATTACATATAACTGAACAATTTTTAATTTTCTCCTGTTTGTGGCATTTAACAAATCATCTTTGTTTTGTCTGCTCTTATCACTTATATTTATCAAGAAAATATTTTAGATAACACTTGCATTTATGAAGGCCATTGACACAATGAATAAAAGAGCAACTTTAAAGGTATAAGCTTTCTTGATGAAGCGTCGTTGTTCAAACTTGAAAATAAAGAATATCATTTATAAGAAGAAGGGGATATGTTAGAATGCAACATTTTATGAAAATTATAAAACTAGTTCAAGTCATAATGAAAACCCACTCAAAACTGTCATTTACGCCCATAACAAAAACTCAGAATTTTCCAATTTTCCACCGCTTGCAAAAGACAGAATTCAAATGACATTTTTCAAAAAGAGAGATGGCCTTCAGTTAGCCAATTAATTAGCAATAACGAAACAAATGAAGGCGTTTGATGGAAGTTTTCCAATTGAAAATTGTTCGAAAAATTTCATCGTAATGAGAAATCTTTGTGCTGAAAGAAATATCCTCAAGGCAATAGGATGCAATCAATTCCTTGCAAAAGAATTGCAATTAACATTTCAAAGGGAAATGCTTTAAAGCAAAGTCCATTGAGGAATGTCAAGTTTATCTTCTTTGCGCCCTCCAGTCCTCCCGTGGTTCGTTCCAACATTATTGTTAAACCAGGAAAATGCGAATTTTCATTTTTATTAAAAATAACTTTTTAAGTGGGACAAGCATTTATTTATCAATGGAATTGAACGATCAACAATAAGTCAAGCCAAAAAAGGAAAAAATTTCTGTAGAAGTTGCAATTCAATTGAAAGTAGATTTACGCGCTTTTTGCGGAGAGTTTCGGAACTAAACAGATCCAGTCGCTAAGTCATGGAAGGAAGTTTGAAGCACAAAATTCAAGCGTTGGCGTTTAATCGGACCCATAAACGGATGAAAACTAGCTGGAACCAAGCGCTCTTAAGTTGATTTACAGAATTGATTTTCAAGTAGATCAACAATAGTAGCAAGAACAAGCGGTTAACATGTATCCAGATCATATCTGACTTTGTTCAATTGTAACAGAATGTGTAAATAAGTTTTGCGTGATTGTAGAAATTTTGCAATTTAAGTAAATTGGACGTTACGTTTCAATTAAAGGTATTGTGACTGGTAGCGTTTTTGATTTCAAAACCGCACGATGAAAGCAATACAGCGAACCGCACCTTCAGGTGATCGTTGATCTAGAACTTTCGTCACAAAGATAAAATTGAAAATAGTGTGACCCTGAAAATTTAAATGTCGTACGTATTTTCAGTTAAGTCTCATCCTCTGTAGCTTTCAAACGGAAATCTTAAGACACAATTTTGGTGACTTCGAGAAATTTTAATGATCGTATTGTTTGGCATCAACCAGGGTAGAACAGTCTGTGTCAGTGTGCCTAATGAATTAGGCATTTGACCGTGAAACGGTGAGAAATCTTTATTTGATTGTATCAAGACCACAGGGGCACCTCACCAAAAGTCCCGCCTCGGTAGTTTAAATCACCGAACGGGACGAGGCGTTGTCTTTGAGCGAATGAAGCTCTAGCAAGTCTGGCATAATCTGGCATTAGATCGTTGAATGCATTTGCTCTATTAAATGCATTACACGCGATTGCATCTGTTTGTTTCATTCGTTAGATATTACAGAAAACGTCGACAAGATTCAGAGATTGCATAAGAGCCACATGCATTCAATGCATGCCAAATGGGTTTAGCAGATACTCGACATCAACGAAGGTGACTGTTTGTTTCTATTGGGATGGAGATGTGATTCCATTGATATAATGAATGATGCTAATTTGGTAGAACAAGCTTGACTGTTCACGCTCAAATGTGTAACTCATGAAATCATTGGGTCATCTTAATTAACAGAGACAAGATTACTCTGAAGCTTCCTCGAAGGACTCTTCTTGACTCTCTTATCAAGAACATTGACCCGTTTATAGTGTTCCCACAAAATCATGTCTTCCTCCTCAGGGTGCATAGCAAACACTTGTTTCATATAAACATATCATTTATTGAAAAATAATGTCATCGTCGACTGAATGAAAATGTTGTAGCCAACGTATTAAGAAATGTAATGGACGATGTAAAGCAGCAATATTTTCCAGACAATAAACTTAAATTTTTGGCAATGCTGCGTTTTGTATAATGTACTTGTCATATGGAATAGCAACAAATAGTTTCTTGTATAAAGTATCTTCAGATAAAGTTTTATTTCGAGTCACTAACGAAATAACATGTGTTTTGATATTGAAATTTTTCAACAAAGATATAACAAGAACTCAAGTCATATTTGAACCTATTGTGCCATACATAAGTGTAGTTTATTTAAGACTCATTGAAGCTACTCTTCATTAACAAAGAAACACTGCAATTATTGTTGCGAATTATTGCAAAATAAATTTGGAAAATAATTAAATTAACCGTTTGAAGATCTACAACAATAACCCTCATAAGGTTAGCACTTCCTTAATAAAAGCCAAGTAACAAAAACCCATTCAAATTTATAACCGGAAGGTAAAATTTGTGTTTAGAAATCAAACATTCAATTTTGGAATCATGAACACGTCTCAGCCGAATAAGGAAGGCAATCACCAGTTAATTCCACTTGAGTGCTGTTCTACAGCTTGAAAATTGGCAGAAAATCGCTGCTAAATTATGTTTTGTAGTAGAAACGCTAATTAGAAACGATTATATCAAAATTGTCTTAATTTTAGTGTAGGTAAATGAAGTAATCTGATAATAGGGAACGCAGGTTGAATTTCAACAAGAGGGTTTTGCGTGATTTGTTTCACGGTTTACATATGTACCTAACAGTCATTGGAACACGACTTGAACTTGTTAGAAACACCTTCTCCCTTGATGGAACACAAATAAGTGGTTTAGGGAAATGCTTACAATGATCTTTCCATAACCCTGAGTGTACTTTCATGTAAATTTCGGAAATTGTTAATATATGAAAGGAACGTGACAAATGTTGAAATCGTTGGAAAGTGTCAGAAGTATCATTCAACAAGACACAATAATAACACCGGATGGATCAGTAATAACACAAAATTACAATGTAAGTATTCAGAAAATGTCAGTCAAGTCTGTATAACTTCCGGTCAACAAGCTTTCTTTGTTGACTTGGTTAACGTAAGCCCGATACGTTTGTTATTAATTCAACAAAACCGAATTAGAATTTAAAAAATGACACTCTTACATGTGACCTAATTATTTATAATCATATTTTATTCAATTTAATTCTATATAACAGAAGACGGCTGCTAATGACGATGAATTATTTAAACAAGTAAAACGGCGACATCAAAGTGTGATTTGTAAATTTAATTTTGTAGGTGCAATTGATCATTATGCGATTTTTCCTTAATTAACAATATAAAATCTGTTTGTCTACACAAACTAAGGGATAATTTTAAAAAATCCCTGTAAGGATTAAGGCTACATTTGATTGGAAATAGTTTAATGATTCAACATTGGTGTTATATAAAATTGAAATTGGGTTAGAATATTAGCAGATACATTTATTCTGATTTTATGAACCCGCGGAAATGTGTTAATCGTGACCCGAATAGCACCAGAATCTCTCTAGAAATGATTGTTATGACAATTAATTCACATCCGAAGTAGAAACATGCAAATAATAATAAAGTGTACAGAGTAAGTGGTATTGGCAAATGTATGCAATTGAAGAATTCTTGAATTCACAGAATTTTTGAACAGGCAAATATTTGCATCGTAAAGAAGCGAATATCTCGAAATATTAGGAATTCACATCAATAAAATATTCTTTATACGGTGTAACTTTGTCTCATATGAATTTTTAAAATTAACCAAATTGACGTATGTAATGCGGTCTACATACACCAGATCCAACAGCTTAATTAAAAATAATTGTAACACCCAACACAAAGTTGTATAACTCCAAGTGAGTGGAACTTTACACTGTCGACTTGTAACTGAATCGTTGATTTATTAAAACATCATCAAACGATACTTGATTGGAAAGCTTTATTACAGAAATTGCTTCAAGATCTTTGATGTCTTCTTAAAGTTAAAGTTTTGTGGAACGTGCGTCAATGGATATCGTGACCAACACAAAGTTCATAGTAAGAAGGTCAAGTATCTCTATAGCATGATAACCAAGTTTTCTAAGACACAATAGAAATTACACCCAAAAGCACGTAACTCTTTATAACAGTTTGGTCATAAAGGAGTTCTGTTGCTGCTAATGGCATTCAAAGTTCTGTAGCTGTTAATTAAATCTAAGTTTTTAGATTGAGACAGTGAATGATGTGTTCATGTAACAAATCTGTTTGTTTATAAATAAATTACAAAATCAAGAGTCAATGCATCTGCCAAAAATTTCAGTACATCAAGTGAATCACCGAGTGACAAGTTGATAATAAATCGATGCGTCAACTTGAACGTTTTTGAATGATGCAACGCGAAGAATGCAGAAAATTCTGTTTTCACACTGTTCTAACTTTGGTCTTAAATACCCATTCATTATTTAATTTAAAAGTAAATTTACTTCAGAAAATTGTTTGAGATATTTCAACTCAACTTCTTAATTCTTCTTCTTAAGTTGTTGAAACTGGAACAAATATGAAGTTTATATGTTTACGAGTAAAAAGTACACTTTCTTTTGTAAATATTTTCACAAACAACGGAAAAACTTACTTTTGGAGGGAGTAAGGAAGAACTCCGTTTTTCAAATTCACAGGAAAGTTTGTGGCATCACTTCGTAGAAATCAAAATTTGAAAAAGTTGGTTAGAAAGTGGAAAATATTGAAGCAACACATGCTCTAGTAAATGAAAAACTGCAATTTTCCACAAATATATTTTCACACAATCTTACTTATTTAATTTTTTTGATTCACCTTTAGATTGAAAATGACGAAAATTCTTTAAAAATAGTCTACGACCAGTACCACGCAATGTCACGTTCAGACCGCTCCCGAGTACACACCAACTCGATCGTTTTATCAAGTTCACTCGAAGAAAATTCAAGGAAAATTCGTAAAATCAAATCATAAGAAAACTTAAGAAAAACCCGCAATCCATCGACTTAACCGCTTCAAGTCACGATTCAAACTGAAAAAGTGTTTTAAACAATTTTTTCCAATCAAATTTCTGTCAACACGCAACGAAATGAAAAATTTCAAAACAAAATCACGAAACGAAGAGAGCTTTTTTGCGCTTTTCTATTTTGTTGTTACGAATTTTATTTTCTTCGTTTGTTTACAATTTTCTTTTAGTTTTTTCCCGGCTAGATGCACTATGCAACAGTTTTCCTTTGAGCTTTTCGATGCACTGGGGTGGGCTTTTGCTTGAAACACAAGTTGTATTCGAAAACATTTCGGATGTTGCCGCAACATGTTGACCAGTTCTAACGCTTCAAAAATGATGTGTTATTTAAATTTTAATATTTAACAAAATAAAGTTTGAGCTTTTCCGATCCTGGTCTGGTTCGAAATTTTCTTAAGTTTAAGTTGAAGTTTCATAACTTTCGGTAAATTTTCAAAATGAATAATAACTTAATACTATTAATTTATTAACGTTTGTTTCTATCATTTTAGGCGTTTTGAACTCATAGTTGATGTGATAATTTATTTGTTATATAACAAATTTCTACGAGTTCTTGCAGCCAAAAGTCTTAAATTTGAACACGAATGAATATGTCCTGCTACTTTTCCACCAACTCTGTTGAGTCACATTGCGTTTTTATAATATAATGTGGTAAACATTTTCATACCGGTCCGGGAAGATATAAACGATAACCACCTGCCGTATAATATAGCCGTGATTAATTATATTGAATCATAAAAAGTTCGGCGAAAAGTTTAGCTTGAAAATTATAGAATTTCGTAGGTGGATATTGTGATAACAAATTCCCACTGTTCCGCCAAATAAATGTCACATTGACACAGTCTTTATATGTGCTTTATTTCGGGTTAATCAAAAAAAGTGGATCATTTCGATGACAGAAGCTATTTATAAATACATACTGGCGCTAATAGCTGGATATATTGCATCCAATTTTACATTTAGTAGTATAGCGTCTGTATCTTATTTTAGAGAATGTTTGATTCAATGCTTGAACTGTAAAGATTTATTGATTCGAAAGTTATTTTGATTTAATTATAGTAAAAATTAGTCCGCATGCATCAATGCAATTTAATGCAACAGACATGAGAAATCGGCTGTCAAATATGATATATAATATTACTGAATTTTTGGAGCACAGTTGCATTCGGGGAAAAGTTATGGAACATTTCTTTTAAATATAATTTTTCTCGATATCGAGGTCCGAAGCAGCGGATTTTCCCGCCGAGCAATTAATCGACTCCTTCCCTCCTCGGGTCGTTAGGCAATTTACACTGGATGAAAATGTTATCTATTTTCTCTTCCGCGAGTGAATGCACTATTTTCACACGCTCATCCGTCGAAATACTCATGATTCGACGAAGAAACCACTACTGCGCTCCTCGATAACGCATGGCAAACCAGTTTTCTCGACGGGAGTGTGAGTGAAAAGGAAATATGTTCACCTCATGAGAATAAATACAACATTTCTACACGAGGCATCTTCCACTCGAGTGGAAATGTTGTATTTTTCCCACTTGGTTAACAATACACTTTTGTCTAAAAGTGTTTCAAATCTGTTAAAAACGGAAATAAATGGCAAATTTCTAGAAAAATGATAATTCCACGAATATTGTTAATGTGTGCAGAAGAATAACTCATCCAACGATTATTATTTCCTTAATCTCACCTTGATTCTCGTTCCAGGAATATTTCATTTCACCATCCGTGAAATAATCCTACGCACCTGAACTTGAAGGCAAGTTTTGTGTAACCGTAATAGAATAACAAAGCAGAAACGGCTCAGAAGTTATTACCCCTGGTATTACAGAATCCACCAACAAACATCCCTTCACCAGAATCAAAAAATTTTGAGGTTTGGCACAGAACACACTCAGAAAAATTCGCCAAAAATCATAAAAATTACGTGAAGGGTGAATGCATTTCAAGGGAGGTTCACAAGAAATCATCGACTTTTGCAAGGGAATCATGTCCTTTTTTTTAAGGTGCAAGTGTGTGTGAATATACCTACATCCGACACAACACGTCACGTGGAAATTGTTTACTTTTCCATCGTTTTACGGTCCATTGAGAGGAAGGTCTGTTCGTTTACCACGCGATCCCTTCGTGAAATGTTAACATGCGTTCGGTATGCAAAGAAAAATAAAGAATCGTTTGTTGGTTATATCATCCCTTGGGTGTGTGTGACTGGAAATAGACTGGAATCTGACTTCCAATCCGGTGTGCGAGAGAGCATCTCTAGCTCTGTGACAACGTCAAGCGTTGCGATGCTGCGGTTGCTGTAGCCAAATCAACACATTCGCATTTTGTATGAATGGATTCTATGTGGATCAAGTACGTGATTCTTTGTGCCACGCACACATACGAAACAGCACTGGGTACATTGACATGGTCCACAAGCGAGGGATGCTGTGACGTTGGTATTGTGGGAGCATCTCCGGAACGGTAGCGTTTGTTCAAGTTCACACAGATGGGCGTGAGAGATGAAGTGCATGTGTATTGTTGCGGGTGGAGGAGTACCGAACGAGGGATGCCAACTTAACCTTTGCTGCAAACAATAACTCGACTTTGAGTCTCGTTCCTTAGTTTGTCGCTGGCGCAAAGGACGTTAACATCTCGTTAACTTGCAACGGAAGTGGAAACGTTTGTGCGGAAGTTTGTTTCATGAAACGAAGTGGGAAATATATATAAAATATTAAAAATCACCTAAAAATGAAAGGATTTTGACATTTGGAACTTTTTCCAACAAGACTGAGTGAATGAAAGCTTGGAAAAAAATTTGAATTTTGTTAATTGTTTTCTGATCCTAGAAAGTGCGAGTGTTTCGGAAGGGATTTACCAAAAGAAAAAGAAAATCTAACTAAAAGCTTAGTGGGCAATTATCAAAAACGACCGGAAGTGATTCAAAGGAAACGCGCTATAGACACGCACATCTTCAAAATGCCATCGACAATAAGTTTGGTTTTATGTGTACTTATTCTTCTAAAGTCATTGTGTAAGTATTATTTTGAGCATCTTAAGAAAATTTAATTATTGAGAAAATTGAAGAAAGTTCTTTCATTCGAATATTCCCATTTCGATTTGATCAGAATCAATTAAAGCTTGTAAGCCACAAATTAAGAAATGTCATCGTCGTTGTGGTCGTTGTCGTCGTTAGGTTTTCACAAAAGAATGGAATTCAATTGAAATTTTATTTTGGGACCATTTAAGAAAAATAATTTTTTTTTAAAGGTTTTATTATCAGCAAACAACAGAATACATTCAAATTTGATAAGAATTTTCATTGTAAGATGAGTAAGTTAGCTTGAGAACAGAACAAACGACGCCAATGAACTTGACCGCACTTTAACCTCAGATTTCTTTTCAAGTGCTTATCACGGATATTTCCGTGGGAGGTTTTGAAATGAGAGAAACTACATTTAGAGGATGAATATATATTATAATTCTTGCATTTATCATATCCGATACAATACTGGTCTGTATAGAAATAGACACAAACCAGACCACAGTAAATATGGTTATCCAATCATGTGGAAAAACACTTCCATCTGTTTTGAACTCATTTCAGTTGAATAGCCTTATTTCAGTTGAATGGTGAAACCAACAGGAAGGAAGTGGTTATTCACCAATTTGTAATCAATACTGGACAAGTGGATGTAATCCATTTAAACTTTTTGAATTGATCCGTGGTATAAAGCCAGAAAGCTTTGCTTGTGGGGTGTTTATCAGGTGATTCGTCAAGAATCAGGTTCGGGCTACGATTTCAGCTCCTTTCCGCATGACTCCACAATACTCGTATTTTCTTCTTTGATGGTTTTCCTTCAAGTGGTTTCATTTTGGTTTTTCAATGTAAAGTAATTTGACTCGAATTCGTTTCTCAAAGAAATTTCTTCCACCGCTTACACATTTCAAATCAAGTCTTTACGTCAATCCAATCTGTTACTGATGTAAACAGAAATTGCTTTAATTGTATTTTTCATTGTAATCTTTTGAAGCTAATAATACATTACATATCATCAATCAATCACACATTCCCACTACTTACGGTATCATGTAACAAATATCTTCAGTTATTTATGATAAATTAGCTGAACTCGCAATTACTAGTCCCTGTTAATGAACAGGTTATTATGTATAACGCTCAATTTAGCATTATACTCCTTGCTCTTGGCAGATAATTTAGTTTGGAATGCCTGAGTGAACATTCTACCTAATTTTGATTGTGCAAATTGCCTCTTCAATATCGTCAATAACTTAATTAATGAAAAATCTGTAATTTTGCATAATGTGCAAATTCTTCCAGTCTTCTTGGTTCCAGGAACAATCTTCCAATTTTGAGCTTGAAGTAAATTCTAAATTCATCCTTGCAAATTATCACAATTCACTGATTCCTGGTACCTACGCTTCTCTGATCTAAAATATTGTTCGTAAAAATTGAACGGTCAATAGCATAACATTTCTGAATATATTCTAAGAATGTCCTTTGACAGACAAAAATTTCATGTGAACCAAATTTGCTTCTTAACACGACAAACAAAATAAATTTCTTTTTACTTTTACAAAATATTCATACTATTTCACGGGTCGTATAGTTCTTGCAACTAATTGGAAAAAGAAATGGAACTCTCACCCTTTTGCATGGAAAGTTTGCATTTCCTGGGATGGAAACAGAAAAGAAGTTTCTGAAAATCTTGAATGAAACACCAACGAGACAAGATGACTTTCCTTGATAAGACATGATAAGAATGATTATGTAGAATGTGAGAAAATTCAACTTTTCATTTGACACCCCCGAAGGCATAACCGCAACAAAAGATTGTCCCTAGAGTGTAGCAAGAAAAAAAATATCCCGTTTAAAGAGACATTCACTAGTATACGCGAATGATACAACAATTTCAAATCCCTGCTCGTTGTATTTTATACAATTTTGTCATACTCATCCGTAACACACGTAATAACAATATTTGAAACAGCCACCTAAACAAGAGAGACACCCGTTCAAAACAACCCGGACAAACACCCTCACTACCACATATGACCGTAATTTTCAAAATGTTACAGAGAAAAAAAAATGTTTTAGCATCAATCACGTTTCCTAATTTTTTTTCCACCCTTGCCTTACCTAGTACCTATAGTATTAAACTTATTCTCGATTTCCCTCTACCCCTGAAACCCACGCACATAAAATGGCATTTAGTCCGTTTTTTCAAATTCAACCCTCGAATTTATTTTTTCACCCTAAATGTGAATGTGGCTGAACGTTGTTAAGACGTGTGGTGTATCTGCACATGCTGTTTTACATGCTAATACTTTCATACGAATTCATGATACGGTGTCAGTGAAATATCAAAAGACATTTTCAATTCAGACCCTTTACCCTCATCTGGAATGAATTTATATTTGAATGTGTTCTATTCTATTTCATCCCTTTAACTAAATTGCAAAATGGCTTTTTATGCGAAGCTTAAAATCATGATTAAACATTCAAGAATGTTAATCAATTCGATTATTAAACAAGCTCACATGGGAGTTTTAAACAAAGAGGCACAACTGATTAGGCAAATTTGATTTCGTTTTTAAAAGAGTTTTAATGAAGTTTTCATATTTGATTCAAGATAATTACTAATCAAATTAAATGGATAACAAATAAAAATTCTCATCAGAATTAAAGGAAAACCTGAATCATCTTGAATGGTTTGGGATTAAACATGAGGCATGAGGCAAAATCGTAGGTTGGCTTTTTGACAAATGATTTACGAAGATAACAGAAGAATTTGAACTCGGATTTCTTCGAGTGTACGTCAGTGTCACAATTAAATGTGACAGAAAAGGAGTATTAAGCCACTAGGGTTTTCCGGCCGCAATATGACAACGTATAGATATTTTATAACGAATTGGGTTACTTGGAAAGGGTTCTTCGTTGTCCTTTTTATCAATAAGTCGATTCTAAGAAATTGAAAACCTTTTTACCATTTATAAATCAAGTTCCATATAAAGAATTGGCATTTTCTTGAATTTTTCCGAATATTTGTGAAGAAGTGATTTTCCAAGAAAATATCATTATTTTCATTTCTTCACAAAATTTTTGTTTTCTTTAAAATAACCACGAAATAAAGAATTGACATGAGAAAATATTTAAGAATCAACCAAATTTAAAATCATTTCAAAGCCGATGGTTGCCATGGAAATTTTCCAAGATGTTTAAAATTAATTTTAATTTATGGAAGAGAAATTTTAGTTTTGAAGTTCGAGGTTGTTACAAGAAAATAAATTTGATGGTGATTGCGCTTTTGATAATCATTAAATCCTTTGTAAATCATCTCATCAACACAAGCAGTATCGAAATATGTTCCAAGAAACATTCAAAATCGATAAGAAATTAACGACCAAGAAAAGGTACTAAATCGATTTGGATTATTATCCTTAAGGGATGTAAAATACTTCAATTGTCATTATCATTTGTCGCACATGTTGTTCACTTAATGTAGCACGTAACAAAACTGGAAGAATACGAAATTGTTATAAAACGTCCCCAAAATCCACGTTCAACATTTCACGTTCCGAATTTCGTTCACAAACAGAATTTATGCTTTTTACCAAACAATTTCTATTCAAATCGAGAAGCCTCCCTTGCAAAAAGACACAACAAAAAAAAAAAGTACAGAGGGTAGACATTCCAAGGAAGTTGCCTTTTAAGCAACTTGTAAATGGAGCATTTGTTCAATGTAATTGTAAATATAATATATATCATCCAACGACCTTAAATGTGTAATTCAAATCCTTATCATGTCAGAAGAAACTGGTTTCTATTCACATCCTTACAAGATATCATCTCGTGGATAATAAACGGTAGGAGATAAAGATAATTAGAAAAGGAAGTTGTAACCTTAGAGAAGGTTCAGAATAATAAGTGAAAAGGAAAAACTATAACGAATCCATTGGAAGTTAATTTATCTGTTATACCTTTTCCTTTATGCAGGATAAAGGATGATAATCTAGCACGAGATATTAACTATTGCACGAATGTAACATCTTCGTATTACTGATACTGATAGAAAACGTAAATTTAGGAAGCATGACCAGACAATTTAGTTTTTCGAGTTATTGCTACATGTTATAAATGATGTGGTATCCTCTTAACCATAAACATTGGCTTTGGCTAGCCACATTTCTATGAATCGTGTGAACGCGATTTACTTGCTTCATTGGTTCATTGGCATAATTTAGTGTTGTGGAATTGAATTTATCCTTGGGATGAATGGCTTAAGGGACATCATGTTATCCTTTCATCTAGCTAATGAATACACGTGTGTGTGTGTATGTGTGGGATTGTTGTGGTTACACCCACAAATATGTAAAATTTCTGAATTTACATCCTACACAAAATTATCTAAGCTATAGTGTGAGAAATGAGAAAGTCCTTCGAACTTTGTCTTGTCCCAGAGGATAGCGCAAAGTTTATGTGAACTACATTTTCGGTACTTGTAACAATTTGTTATAATAAAAGTTTCATGCCATGCCTAACGCTTGACGAAAGTCTTTAATATGCTGTACGAGGATGTTTCTTTGACTCCACTGTGTTTACAAGGTGTTACCTTATGTTGTAAGGAATAAATTTATATTTTGTGTTTACTTAAGCGTACATCGTCACAGGCATTTCTCAATTAACTTTTGTGTCGTTAACATCGTGACACCCTGAATCATGACAAAGTGTCATCTCTGGAGGGTAAACTCCATAGAAGGTTTCGTTGAGACACCTGATAAAAACCACAGATGATGGAATGGATGAAGCACGAAATATCTCAACTTCCTGATACAGGAAGAGTATACTTCCGATGGTAAACCGGATGGTAACATATGTCACGAAAATTTCTTACATAGCAACCACTTTACGTTCAGAATCGTGGTTTATCGCTTCATACCATTTCCTCTCTTATTATATTCTACTGCATAGAGAGCTTAATATGGATCATTTTTGTATGTAAATCATAAACATTTGTCTTTTTTTAAGATAATAAATTTTTGATACTTTGCACTTATCTCAAAGTTTCCTGATAACTCACATAATTAAAAAGTTGAATTTATCGAATAGAAATTATTGAACAGGAAACTTCACACTCGAATAACCTATAGTTGATTATGTGAGTTCCATCAAACAATTTCAAGCTAAACAACAACCCTATTAAGTTTTGCTCTATTGGTAAATGGCTAAAAGCTAAGTTTCATAGCAACTGATTCTATTATTGTCAAGGGTTGTGTAACAGCAAACCATCATGCTTATACGTTGAAGGATCAGTCCTTTAGACAATGCTATCCAAATAAGTAAGAGTTGCTGTTGTAAACAAAGTTTCAGGAATTGAATTTCTGTTTTGGAATATTCTGCAACAAAGACAAAATTTAATGTCTTTAAGTTCATTTTTGTTGATTTTAGGAATTGAGTTTTGAAACATTTACAAAATATTGTAACGTGTGTTAAATTAATGTTTTTCTTCGCATATGCGACTAAAGATTCTTCTTGGTATCATCGTTAAAATTTCTTCATATAAACTTCAAAGTTGCTACATACTAAAGTAAATTCTTAGAAACTTGATTTTGTCATACGTTTAATAAGCAAGATGTTATAATTTCCATATATTCACCGGAGCATTAACGTTGTTAATTAATTTACATACTTTAGAAGTATCTTTCGTTCTAGTTTAGACGAAATTTTTGACACAGCTGAGCCATTTTATGTCTTCTGCAGACTTTTGCAGCGTAAGCACTACGTATAATTGAAACTTTTTTCTTTTGAGATAAAACTGCTTTAAAAGTATTAAATCCGTCTTTTTTCTTCTGAAACTAAAAGTTTAAAACACTTCATTCACATGTGTTAGCGTCTTTAGAAATTTTAAATGTAAAATTGAATGTAGAACAAGTTACTCCTTCCGGAATTCGAGCACATCCTTAAATACTTCCGTTCTCCTCGTGAACACAGTTAGCATAATTAGCATCTTGGAAGCTGTTTAAACTTAAATAATGTAAACGATTTAACTCTTTGCAAATTACATAGACTGTAAACGAAATGGAATTTACACCTGTGTGAGTTTACACATGGAAATGTTGCATTTAGTACTTTTGCAATTGAAATTCAGGATTCCATAGAAGCATTATCCACCTTTTCATGTTCAACAATTTTTGTTCTTCCAACTTTTGTAAAGCTTCTCTGTCTATTTTCAAAATGGAATGGAATACTGCAAATGAAATTTTATAAGCGATTTAACTATTTTCTAGAATCTTTTGTTTGGTTTTAAATGTCTCAATTAAACAAAGAAACAGCATGTAAAGTTTGACCAAAGTTTCAAAAAGTTCTGGTTTATAGCACCTGCACACTCTGAAAATTCTCATCGAGAGAATCAATGAGAGCACATTTCAAAAATACACAAACTCCGCCCACTTAATGCAGTAATGATAACCTAATAACGCATGGTGTCTTGGATAAGTCACAGAGTCATTCAGCTGAAAAGTTAAAAAGCGTCAGGAAAAGCACTTAACTTACATATTCAAAGCTTTTAAGATGTCAAAACGGTATGAAATATAAATGATAACAAAATAAAAAATTATGGAAACAAGTGTTGTTTGTAACAAATAGGCACGTTAAATTTCACAGAAAAAAAGTGGATTTTTTTATTCTTCCGCATGAAAGCTTAGAGGAAATTTCAATTTTAATATACTTACCCAGCCCATTTGTTTTGTTTTCTCAGTAGAATTGAAGAAGAAGATATACTGAAAATATATAAGAAAATGCGGGACAAACCCCTTAACGACAGCAACAGAGAAGCAAAAGAATCTAAATAACAAAAACAAGAAAAAATAAAAGAGAAAAAACTGTCACAAGTTTATTGTGAAGTTGATTTCCCACATTATCTGGTAACGACGTTCATATTTTCATCCCTTGAACCTTTAAGGGTTGCTGACTCTCTCGATAGAAGGTTTCGTTGATTTTCTCAAGATTCAGTGTGTATTTTCATTCATAACTAAAGCCTTTGAATGATGATCAATAAACCTACGGCAAAGGTTTTAGATTTGAAAAGGTTCCAAATAACGTAAAAAAGATCCCTTTTTAAAATGTACGGTGGCGGTGTTATATCAACGTTGCTTAGCGAACAGCGTAGAGACATAAAGTGTGCCTAGTACACGAGGGATTTGAACACCTAATTACGAAAGGGGATGTTTTCTTCCTTTCTGATGTGATACACGCACATTTCATCCCTCAAGGGCATGGCACGAATGTACAATGGGAATCGTTTATAAAGTACAAAATAACACAAAACAAAAAGGGAAAAAAATAAATATTGATTGCTACAAGAAACGAAAGATCAAAATTTTCGTTGAAGAAATTAAACCGAAAGCCTTCAGGTCCTTCAAATTTAAGGAGGATATGGAAATGTGTTGCCTGATACTCTCCTCTAAAAGATAAGATTAAATAACTTTGAACTTCCTTTTTTTTGTATTTTTAATGTCTCTCAAAAGCTCAACGTATACACTGAATGGCAAATTTTGGGAATTTACAATCATTTCCGGGTGATTTTTATTTCTAACAGAAGGAAATTTCCTGAGCCTAAATTCGAAGAAGATTCTGACAGGGAAAAAAAATTGTTCGCCAACTCAAGTGAATAAATTTGAGACAAAGTTTTCATTTCGTGTCCTTGTTTTTCTAGATGTCCTTTCTTGATCCCATTCATTATATGAATTTAAACTTTCTAATTTCGTATTAAAATTCATTGCACTCACTTCGAGTGATTAGCATATTTCCACAGAGAACATGAAACCCTGTACGAAACTGTTTAAGGCGACATGCAATTAATTCTTACAAAAGTTTCCTTAAAAACCAATTAAGGGTCATCATCCTGGACAACATAGAGATTATCTGACCAGTTTCAGGTGAAACTTGTTCAACTTTATCCTGGTTGTTGTTCCATTGCAGGTAAAATGTGAGAATAACCCAATAGCTAGGTGTTTAGGGTTTACCCAAGTGGATAATCTCAGATTTATAAGGCTAACGTGGGTTGACAATTTTTTTGGAAATCCCGTATTGATGTTTTATGGTTCATTAAATATTTTTTTGAAGACTTATCGTTTATGAAGGTCGTGTTTAGTGAAGCATCCTTGAGGATGATTCGGTTAACAGTACATCACGTCTTCCTTCCTTTTATAATTTTGTTGTGAAAAAAGTCGAAAAAATTTTCCAGGAGAGGAACTTATCCCTCTTATAACATGTCGAAACAGGGAACACGACCTAAGTAAATTTTTAAAAACATGGAAAGTCTATTGAAAGTCTCGATAACATGCTGGAAGGTTTATAAACGGATTAAGTTATATCATGTTATCAAAGGCCTTACTGTTCATCAGAATAACAATATTTGTTAAAAAGGGGAAGATTAAGCGAAAGTTTTTAATTACAAAAACGAAAAATTTAATTTGAAATTTTACCCTATTAAGATTTCCATTATGAAGTAGCCACTAAGTAGCTGGTTAGTTGACGTGATACAATAAATCATATTTAATATAATTCAAATTTCATAACTTTCCCAAAACGAGTAAGTAAAATTCAAACTAATAATATTTAAATCCCCCAAAATGTTTGAGAGGTATTGGATTAAGGTCTAATTTCATCTACAAATTTCATAATTGTTCGGTCTCAGTTGCATAAATACTCCAGCACAGAAGGAATAACAAACTTTCCAGGACCATCATCATCATGAGTAGCACCAACAGAGCTATGATGATAGTATGTAGCAAAATATTTTATGCAAATAAAACTTTTCTTATATATGAACAGCAAAATAAGAAACTTCCATACAATACTCTTATATAGCTTATGAAGAGTCCTACTTGGAACTAGCATAATTCTGAGTTATGAGTGTACTTTAGGGTAACTAATACTTCGATGTAGTACTTGAAGATAATTTTGCTCCACTTTTGAGGTGAAGCTATTTTGTGGTTTCCAGATGTAGAGTTGGAAAAATTTATTATCGAAGTGGCATTTATCTTAATTAGTAGTGGAAATGTGTACCTTTAAGTGAATGTTCCTTAAATCTTAAATTAAACACGACTTCTTATATTATGAGGGTAGCATAAAACATAATTAAAGTTGTTTGAAATTTATTTTTAAGGACAAAATTTTGGATCGTATCGTTATCTTGCAGCTAGTACGGGATAATAAAGTTTGTAGAAATGTTATTAGGTCATAAAATTTCTTCAGGCATATTTTAGGTGTCATGAAATCTAAATATAAAATTTGTTAATCTTATGTGCCAACATCAGGTATCAAAAATCAAATTTATCGCATTTGAAGAACGATCAAAATATTATTTTTCGTGAAGATTACATAAATTGGTTATGTACCTGCTGCACTTATAAGGATAAATTGAAGTGATATGTTCATGAACAAGAAGGAAAGTATTCTGAAGAAATTAATTTTTTAATAACTGAAGTCGATAATATATTAATAAGGAATGTGCACGTTTATAAATCCTGAAAAATTTGACGTCTTTATTCGTTCAATTTGAGAGAAACGTAATTCTGATTTTCAAAGATTGGGTAATAAATTTGAAACAATCCCACATTGAATTTCTTTCTCAAATTATATATCCTTTAAAAATAAAATCTTTTTACATTCAGTTTGATTTACCCACTTTGAAAAAGCAATTCCATTGAGCCTCTTCATCCTTTTCTCTAACAAACTTTCACTTTAACGAGTCCCCCATTTGTCATTGTATTTGCAAACGCTACAATAATCATGCGATAAACCACTTTCTTTTATATAAAAAGTACAGTATCAGCAAATGGGGGAAATCATATAAGGGTGTGATACCAGGATTCAGGATAACAAGCTCGTCACAACAGGTTAATGGCGACCGAAGTCAACAAATACGTCAATTGAGTATTGAAAAACAAAATGTCGATATTTTCAAATCCTATTTAGTTTGTCAACTGATTGTTTGAAAATCCTTTTTTAAAATACTACTACATACAAAATAACTGAAGTCACTGTGTTCGTGTTAAGTAAACAAGAACCTCATTCATAGGTTAAGGTAAACGTGGCTCGTCCTTGTTGATGGTATATGTCATCCGGTATATTGTAGTCCATCGGCATATGGCACGTTTGGGTATTTTATAATATAGGTACCTGTATACATATATGTACGATTGACTATACCAACTGTCAAGAAAAGTTCGCTTAAACAAAATAAACGCGTTTTTCCTGCTAACAATGCTGGATACGACTAGGTATATTCCTGTTAGTGCTGAAAGAGAAGTGTCAACTCACAGCAGGATGATTTACCCCTGTTTTTTGCAGTTTGTTTTTCTGTTACCGTTATACCTTGAATCAGGATATATTCCGCGAGTAGAGAATCCTGCCAACGCAAAACAAAAACAGAAATTGGCCAAAAAGTTACAATGGAGCGATTTTATGAGCACAGGGACTTATCTTTTGTGATAAAATCCTTACTTGATCACGTTCAAGTGTTTTTAGGCAAAAAACTTGGTATGGTTGAGATTCCTTGAAACCTGCAAAATCCGATTAAGGTATATCCTGGTGGGGGATGTTAGTTGATGTTTGAGTTAAAGTTGCAATTTTAAAGATGATGAGTTGTGTGGAAAATTAAATAACCCTTGCTGCGTTGTAGATATAATAAAATTTTATATTTGTTTTTGATTAATTGCATTCTGTAGCAACAACGTACCTATCGGTTATGTGTTGGGTTTTTCATTAACTTCATATTGCATTCGTGTTAAAAACTGAATGTGTGAGTTGCATCACGTTTTCCAGAATATTTTGTTTGCGAAACATCAATTTTTCGTGATTTATAAAATCCTGAATCGAATTTAAATAATAATTTTGTTGAAACATTGCCCTTACTCGAAAACTTTGTGAATATATAAAAGTTGAACATTTTCGTTTACATTTCATTACAAATTGCTACAACTAATTTCTTTTGGTTTTTGTATATTAAAATATATTTCAACATTCCGAGAAAAGGGTTATTTCCTGCATCTGTTTAAAAGTGAAAACAAAGTCTTGAACATCAAGAAAGAATGAAAAAAGGGTTCATTCCTGGCATGACACCAACTTGATCCAACTGGGCTAAGGATGGAAACTTTAATTTTTCACAAACTTCGGTTTCAAACTCTCATTCAAACTTTGGAATTGGAAAAACCCAAAACTGTATCGTTGCGGTTTCCATTAGTAAGGGAAACAAATTGAAATTATGTCCTAGTTTTTCGTACCATGAGTTTCTTTGTTCCTTGTCCAGGCACAACATACCGCCAATTTGTTTTCTTCAAATCTACTTTTGTTTCGTATTTCACAACAAAAATTAGATTAAAGCTAAAACCATCTGGCGATAATTAGTGAAAAAAGATTAACTCAACAAAACTTCCAGCACTTTCCAGTTCGAGAAGACCACCCTTTTGGATGTGTGTCCCATCAGTGCGGAAAGGGTTACTTTTCAATACAGTTCCACTTGAATCCTTTCTGGGTACGAATCATCCCATTCTGTGTATAACGGATATTGAGGGAATGAAAACAGCATGAGATGGTGATCCTGAAAATAAGAACATGATGACTTGCAAGTGAGAATGGTAAATGTAGATGGCGTTGGAGTAGCATGACAATTTTCTTCCCTTCCAGAAGATCCATGTAATTTTTCCGGAACATGATTCAATTGCATCATCTAAAAATTGCTTTTCGCTATTTTCGGTTCTTGAATTTACCCAATGATAGTTATAAATCAAGTTATCCTTAATATTTTGCTGAACAAAAACCATACCACCAATGTTTATTACACAATATCAAATCAATAAAAAATTATTTATTGCTTATCAGTTCGATAGGACTAAACTGTGAACCTTCTGTTATTTTTCAAAGCTCTATAAGCCATTTAACAAAATACGGATAAACAAAATGTAACGACCTTTTCTCAAAGATAGATTGCCAAATTAACTGCTTTTCTAGAGGTTTTTTATTTTTACTTAAAGATGAAATATTCGTCACGTCTCGGTCATATTTTAATATAGAAAAATTGTATTACTTTAAAGCATTCACATTCGAAAAGATTTTGGCACGTTGTGGAACCATAAATCCTATCAATAGCAATTTAATTACGAGTCAATGAGTTTATGAGGGTAATATCACTCAACCATAACATTGTATCGATATCAGTTTGTTATATCTTCGATTTTTCATCAACTTTCATTTTGTTAACTTTCTGTTCCTTGAGATAACACAAAGAAAGTTACTTATAAAACAAACAAAACTTTTGAGGATTTTCGTTGAAACCAGAGTTTTAGTGGCGACTTCTGTTTGAAGGAGATGTTGAAAGACATACGATTAGAAAGGGACATATTATATAGACACAACCATTATCCTTTCTTCCTAATCTCTCTTACGAAATTGTCCCACCTTCGAAAAGTCGAAGTTTGCGTTGAGCATATCTCCTTGGAACATGATTTATAGGACCAAACAAATTGGGCTCCAAAAACCCGAAACGTATAGTCTTCTCTCGACCATGAAAAGATGAATGGCTCCTTGAAGAACCTTCTTACAACCAGAAACTATATAAAACCATCTCATACGAGACTTACGTCATCTCTTATGTCGTAAAAGAAAGATAACTCAAGTGATGTCTTCATGTTACCATCTATCCTTGAGGAGATAGTTAAATAAAAGGACACAGTTCACGTAGAAAGTATTCATCTGACACTAATCATCCCTTAATTCTCCCTTAAGTAGAATGAATTCGGAGGGTTTAATTGAAACAAACGACTCTTAGTTGGCTTGCGAAAAATCGAAGTAGTGTTTAATCTAACGGCATATAGTAGGGTTTTAGTAGGGTTATACAAGAGTATCTTCTGCGAATGAAAAAGGTTTTCATTTTATTTAAGTGGAATTTTAAGTGGTACTCCCGAAATTTGTGTGAGAGAACTTTCAAATAAGGGATGACATAACGTCCCTCTTTATTGTTTGTTTTCTTTCCTTAAAATGTACATTTGAAAATAAAGAGGGATGTTAGCCTCATAAATATTCGTTATTCAAGTTTTAATTTAATTAAAATTGTTAAAGAAATTAGCTCTATTTGGCGTGCCCCCAACAATCCATATAATACATAATACACAATAATAACATATATATGTATGTACATGTCCTTGGGTCAAAATGAATGAATGTTGGTATGTCAGAATGTCAGAATGTCATGGTTTTGTTTTGTTTCGTTCAATAGCGTATGCGACAAAATAATGTTAATATTCTACTTGAATTCAACATTCAATTTAACTAATTCAAACATTTTTGTTTGAAACTTGCTAAAAGTAATTAGTTTAAACATTTCACAGCAATTAAATCACATAATTCGTAAAATTTCAAAGTGGAATTAACAACCCTTTTTCGCCAACAAGGGAGCATTGCAAAATGTTTTGAGTTTGAATGAGAAATTTTTGGTTGGCTAAGGGTAGTAATATTCCATATCTTTTGGGAAACAGTAGCCGATATACACTGACATGGATTAGACGTGTGCCTATGTGTGTGGATATCCTTTTATCTAATTATGCCATTCCTTCGGGAGGAGGTTTATGGCAGCAACTTGGCAGGAACGATTATAAATTTCTGTTGAACTTTGAATAGATCTGGAATCAACTTCGTTTTAATTTTAATTAAAACTCTCAACTGCTCACGTTCAGCTACGTCAAGTGTGACCGTACATAGTTTTGTAGCCTGGAATAAATGCCTTTAAACTATTCTCAACGTGATTGTATCATATATCAACGTGGAATAGTATCCTTATTAGGATCAGATGAAGTTGAAAATTTCAAACTTTATTTTTTCCCTTCAAATGACTCCTTCATGCTTGTGCTTCGAAATAGTCATGACTAGCATGAAAAGACTTTGAAAAGTCCTTGAAAAAATCAAATTTGCATACATTACGCTCATGTATCAGAAATCCACCCTCATAACTCACCCTTAAACAATTCGATTCAACTTTATCGAGTTTGATGTTAATCCCGACAAATGAATGATATTCTTAACCCTCACGAATACATTTCATGATAGAAACCCTTTCCAATAAACGGGATAGTCCCTTTTTTACCCTTGTCTTCCAAGCAATGAAATTATGATGGAAGGGAAGGTCCTGCTGCTATGGAAATTAACAACAGTGAGAAATAATTTCCTCCTTCTAGTGCTTTTATATAATTCCCTCTCTCTTCACTTGTTAAGAAGAAAATGTAAGAATCGTTTTTTATTTGCCTGACTTATCTTACTTAATGCTCAATAATCTATTCGTTATATGAGTGTGAAATTAAAGCAGAAGGCCAACATATAAAACAATGATCCTCAAGTCATTTGAACTTCAGGTCGAAACGATAGGAAGGAAATCTCATTTCAAAAATTGACAATGACACCGGGATAAATCCGGGAATTCTCATCTTCTTCGATGGTCATTAGATGTAAAATCCTCTTTGACGAATGAGTAGGCTTAGGGACACTACATTAACAGAAAATGTTACTCTGAAAAATTGTGCCATTTGTGTGTCTTCATTTAGGTAGATGGGGTGACATTAAATGATGATAGTTTTTTCTTGGAACATACATTATAATGATGGTAGGATGGTATTGAGATTGCTTATACTGACTTGATTTGTACACTATTTTCACAAATTCACATGTGGAACTGACAACTTCCAAATTCAAAAGAATACCTACACTTGGCTATTTACCAGAATAACTGACGTGTACAGTCTACAGCGATAGAGAACAAAAAAATTTTCCATTTATTAAAGCCAGCAACAATACAAAAACAAGCAAAGGACGAATGCATGAATTCTGTCACCAAAATAGAAATCTCAAAGGCAACTGACCTTCCCTTCATCTTGAAAATGCACATGGAGTTGCATTCATGAATGCATGCATAATTTTTGGTGCATTTTTCTCATTTTCATTTTCATGTTATCCCTTATCAAAGATAGAACCCAATTTCCGGTTTTCACTGTATATCACCACTCGACTAAAGCGTTTATTTTTTGTTAATGTTTGTGATATCATCAAAAAAAAATGGTTTTTATGCATTCCATCCAAAGTTTGCCGGATATAATGACCATACTGATCCCATCCGGCAACATGAAAGCTTCGGATGTCCTTGCGGCGCACATTTCAAGGAGTTATGATTTACAACATCTACTTCAAGTTTTAAGGACCAATTCAGATGAAATCTGGATTAACTGGGACGACAGCTAAATTCCCACAAAGTACTTGAGAATTATTTGCTGTTAGCTGTTAGTAAATTCTATAACGAAAAAGGATATATATTTCAATCTGTAAACGTACACGTGACTTCTCTCTTTCCAAACAAGTCTCTAGCTTTGCTCAAGCTTTCCCAGCCTCGAGGGATACTGTGAAAAAGTTGAAATTTTTTTCTCATTAAAGCGAATTTTTTATTAAATTCAACCTACACACTGCACGTTTCCAAACGGATTGACGGAAGTGCGATTTCAGTTAAAGGATCGCGCTGCGCGGATCGGTCCGAAGTCTCTAGAACTTTTCCATTTACCATGGGAAGGGCCATTAAAGTGAAATGAAATTATTCCTGCTCTGAAGCCATATTTACATCTCATTACAACTTACAACATGTTTTATTTACAATGAAGTCCTTTCAGTTGCATTTCAGTTTTATAGAAAATTTTTTTTATTTTTTTTAACTAGAATCAAGTTCAATGCCCAGGAACCGAGAAGTTTTTATTTTTTTATTTTTTTTAAGGATTTCATTGAATGAACCCACCACGACTCAACATGGCCCTCAGTCCAATGGGTACTGTTCCGATGTGGAGGTGTTCTTCGCAATCAAAACGAATGATGTGGTATGAGATATGGGGTGCAAATAAAGTTTTTCTCTTATTTTTTTTTGTATATCCCTTGTTTGGTGGTGTGTTTTCTTCTTATTTTTTCTTGTAAAAAGCCTAGTCCTTCCGCAGACATGCTCAGTCACGTTCATGGGCATAATCTTTAGCAGATACATAGAACAGAACATAGAATTTTTGTATAATAGTTAATAGGAGTTTATGGGATAGACGACGTTTAACATGAAAATACACTTGTATATGACGGAAAAAAAATTTAGATGGGAAGAATCCACAAGAAACATTACAAAAATCTTTTGAAACCACTTTATGGAATATTCAAGCAGTCCTTCTTCTTCTTCTTCTTCTTCATCATCAACATCCTTGTTTGATGAAGAAACATCCAACAGTAAAAAAGTGAAAACAATTTCAAATCAAGCAAGTGATATGTAACACCTCGTCTGTTGTCAATTTATCTAGACAAATGGTTTTGCCACCTTCTAAACATTAATATCCTGTGAAAACTTATATAATCTTTTCTGTTTTTATTTTCAAGTAAATGAAGCAACTTCATTTTTTTCACCATATTTTCCAGGTTGGTCCTATAAAAGTCCAGTCATTTCTTTCGTTTCGCCTCAACAAATCAAGGCAATCGGAGAGAGAGTAGAAATAACCTGCATTATAAATGATGTTGGTAACTATTCACCATCTTGGAGCAAAAGACATCGTGACCATCCATCAGATAGCTTAGCAATGGCAATAAATACCACTCCAAGCATAAGGGATGATCGATATAATATAACGTTGAAATCAAATGACACAACGACAGTATACACATTTGAAATCAGTGATATCCGTTCATCGGATATGGGGATATATGAATGTCAAGTGATAACATCCCCCTCAGAGAAAATTGTCTCTAGCGTTGAGTTGCTCGTCAAACATTCCCCAGTGATTTCGGAAACACAAACGACTTCCGTCGTCACAGTGGCTGAAGGCAAACAAGCAAGACTTACTTGTGTTGCAGAAGGCTATCCCAGGCCACGTATCAGTTGGAAGAGGGAGTATAATGCTATCATGCCAGGTGGAGGTCAAACCCACAAGTAACTACAATACCAACTACTATATAAACAATTCAAACTTCAATATGTTCAATCACTTCAATTTTAATGCGTTTTATTTTAGTGGTCCAACTATCGAAATCAGGTCAGCTCATAAAAGCGACAGAGGAATGTACTACTGCATCGCTGACAATGGAGTGGGTGAACCTGACCAGAAGTCAATAACTCTAGAAGTTGAATTTGCTCCGAAAATTCGTGCTACTCGTCCAAAAGTCGCTCAAGCTTTACACTATGATGTCGAACTTGAGTGCAGGGTTGAAGCATATCCTCCACCGTCAGTTACATGGTACAAGGATGGTGCCCAATTGAGCACAAATAGAGACTATCGGTGAGGTTTTAGTTTAGGGAATACCCCCACCAACTTCTAGATTCTTATAAACAATTTTTCCTTCTCGTCCTTTTCTCTTCTATAGAATCACGCAAATGGCTACAACTTTTGAAATAACAAATTCAATACTTCGAGTACTTTCTGTTGATCCACACAATTATGGTGACTACTTTTGCAATGCAACAAACAAAATGGGGCATGATGAAGCCAGGCTGAATTTATTTGGTAAGTATTGTGGAAAAATAAACGAAATTTTATATAACATGTTTGGAATACGATAGTTTATTTAATTTGTAAAGAATTTTTTTTTTATTATTTAAGTAGAAATTATATTTTGTTTGTTTTGTAAATGCAGTTAATATTATCATAAAAAGTTAAGTGAAAACAATCAATTAAAGCTTCCAGCTATGATCTGCTGTCCCTTCAGCTCTATAATGAACTCATTGTGCTAATTTTCAGACACTTATTGTACTGCATCGACAAATTTAAATGGGATAATTGCAACATGAGCATTATAGCGAAGTGTAAAGCATTTTGTGTTTACATTTTGTACATGAAATCCTGAATAATTGCAAAGTAGCAGTTATTGAAAGTTTCGCTAGGATTTTCTGTAAGGAAATTTATTCAGTAACTTTATTCATTTGCATGTTTAATGGATCCCTCTGGCCTGTTCAACGAATGCACAACTTGACTGCAGTGTTTGTGTATTTGTTTGTAGATAAATGCAGTTTTCAGATATTGGTATACTATACTGTTTGAAATTTACGTTGTAAATTTTGTATTGTAAACTATTTTTGCAATTTACACTTTTCATCCTAGAGGACTATTGCATTTCGCAACAAAGACTAAATAAAAATAGTAAAATATACAAAATTTACAAAAGTTTTTGGGTTCATCCGCACAACTCAATTGAAATGCACACGAGTTTGCGGGCAACTTTTTCAACCACCAGTTTTCTGGAGTGAAGTATTAAAAAATAAAACGCCGATGTGTATGCAAACGCGATACTTGGAAATTTTTGTTGGTTTCACGTAGAAAAAAAGAAAGCAAATCCAAAATTTACTTAACTTTTAACCAAAATAATGAAAAATTCATTCCACTTTTTGGTGTTTTAATCTCTTAATTCTCTTGTTTTTCTTCCACAAAATTTTCATTGTGGTGCAGCTTTTCCAACTCTCCAACAGTAGAAAAGTCAAAAACTTTTCCACCGCAACATGATTCAAAAAATCACAAATTAAAACAAAACCTTTTTGAGTGGTATAAAAACAAGGTGAAAGGATACTTCAGGAGTTCAAATTTTTTGTGACAACACTGTCAACATAGAGATTCTATCAAGATATTTGATCCTTAAATTCAACGATGTGGATTTTCTGTTCCCACAAAACAATGTCTTTAATTTCTTGTATAGTGAAACTCGACACAAGCTGTCTGCTTTATTGAATTCTAAGCTCTCTCTTTGAACTTCACCCATGTTATATCACCACTCATATCCTTTTAAAAAAAGAAAAGAGAATATCGAAAAAACCGGGATAACGAAATTTCATAATCAGTGGACCAGATCGTAAAGGAATCAAGAAAGTTAGAAAAGAAAATAAAAATTCCTTAGTTCTGATAAGAGGATGATATTAGTCGACTTATCCTTGTGGTCTAGTTTAACTTTCAATCGCATAAATTCTACTTAACCAGATTTATTTGGATTTGGATTTTGAAAAAAAAAATAGAAAGAAAATGTTTTCTTTTCTCTGCTTAATCTATTCGTATCTTAAGTTATCCAACAAGATTACAATAAGGTTTATGAAAGAATCTACTTTCAAGTCGACTGTAAATAAACTGATGACACTGACATTAAATCAAATTTTATTCTTCACCTTTACTCACACGAGAATCGACCTACTTAAGGGTGTTTTTATATACTGAATAAAGTTAAAAAATAAATGTATATAAATGTATATACCTTCATATATATCCGCTAAATGTGTTCAACTAACATCCATAAATTATACTCGAACATTCTTCATTTTAGGGCTTTCGAAAAATATTTACCGAAGCAAGCATAAAATCCCAGTAAATCTTAACTTTCAAAGAGTCTTCCCAAAGTTGAATTTAATTTCCGTTCAAGAATCGTTGCTTCTTAATGTTTAGTGCTTTGTGCCTTTTGCCTTGTGCCTAGTGGTTGCCTCAGCTTTAAACTTGAAGGTTGTTGGCTTCTGGACGAAAGGAGTTCTTAACACATTTCATCCTTATCCATTTCCTATCATCCAAAGAAGGGAAAAGAAAAGGGAAGTTTTTACCAAGTTGGAAAAATCGTTTTCCGTTCGTCCTTCAAATAACATATCCTTGAAGGGTTACTCTAAGGAAAACTATTGACTATCACTTATGGTAGATGAGCTGCCCACACCATTCGGACGATGGATTTTTCATGGAACATAAATCTGGATTGGAAAAGATCCTTAGAATCTTATTTTCGAATTTGTATCCCTCATGGTCCCGATGACACCCCCGTCATGTGATAATGTACGCACTTTCCCATAAAAAAGTAGTTTTTCCGGGTTTTTGTGGATCATCAATTTGAATTTAAGTTACTCGTAAATAAAATGGGTAGAAGTTTTGGGAAGTTTGCCATCACACGGAAAAATGTTGAAATCTCACTGAACCATAGAAAAATATCTGACCCAAATTGAAAGATTTATTTTATGAACTTTTCAACGACACAAGATGCCATTTCAAACCATATGAATCTCTCCATATCATATGCTACATTGAAGAGTTATTGCTTTTTAAAATGGGAGTTAACTCAGAGAAATCTTAAAGAGGTAGGTACATACATATACAATATACAATCAGAGGTGGATTTGTGGACAATAAGTGTTCGTCTAGACTACAGAAATCATATAATTCTACTAGAATGCCGCAAAATGTGTCCAGTATTTGTTAACTCTTACTTCTGTTTATTCTTCAGGCATAATGCGGACACAATATATGACTTGAAATCCTGATAAAACCTCCAACAAAATGGGTCGACTCGTGATTTCTGAGACAAACCTTAAAAGCCTACAATGATTTTATTCTTTTAATGTTGGCACAATCCTCTTGTCTTTTTCCGTGGAGCATTAACTTGAATTATCCCTAAAATTTTTTTTTGTAAAATCTCAAGTCGACCAGTTTGAAATAGGGATCAACTGAAAGCCTGATTTGTGGAGGTTTCTTCTTTGTATATACAATTTTTTTCACTTCTTTGGATTCCCTAGCTTCCAGTTCTGTTTTCATCCATTTATTCATTAAAAACTTGGCTCCATAACGATAACTATATATTATGCTTTTAAAGCACTTCTTTTTTTTATATAATATAATTTAATAAGAGTGTCAGTGTTGATTACGAAGTCATTTATTTAACCGGCAATGGTGGAATGCAAGGAGTTTTAATTAAGAAATTTAGTCGTTGCAATGGTACGCCTTTTTGTGGACAAATTCAATTTTAAAGGACTAATTCTTTGGGTCGTTTTGCAGAGGGAAGAGGGTTTAGGGCTCATACTTTCTCAAATAAATCATCACGTTTTTCGTTTTACTTCTCTGATTCACGGAAATCGGGTCACTATACTCGTAACATCATTAGGAGTCCTTTGAAACGTGAACACAGCTACGATTTGTAAGTTACTTTTTCTTCCAGGATATCAAGAGATTACTAATCCTTTTCTTTGGCGAAATAGATTTAAAAAAGACGTTTTTCCTTTTCAGTTGGTTCTTTCAAATCTCATTCTTTTTTCATTTGATTTAATATGTTCAGTTTTAAAGACAGCTTAATGAATTCGTTCCTCCACAATCTGCTGGAAGAATTTATAAAGTCCTTTATTTGAACATGTCTTCCATTCAATTTCGATGGATATATATAAAAGAATGGAGTCTTTATTATCACGTGAATGTGACATTCTCATTATTATAAGTTCATTCACAGTATCCTATTTGGGTTCTTTAACCTCGAAAAAAAAATCATGATATGAATAAGACATTGTGATCCTTTCTCAAATCATACTTCACAACTTTCCCTTTATTATTTCTCACCCTTTCTCAAAAATGTTCCCGAAGGAAATTAGCAAATTGCTTCTGGTGGAACTTTTAACAAATATCTGTATTATAAATAAATTATTAATTTATTTAGATCCTTGCCATTGAGTCGGGTCGAGTATCCTTGCATTCAGTTATATGTGTTCTGACTTATGATGATTTTTATTTTGATTTGTTTTCGTGTGACTTTAATTGATTTGAATTTCTAGGAATATTTTAACTTTTTGTGAATGGTATACAATTTCAGTATATTCGTTATTTAATTAAAATTTTAATTTCATTGATGTTTTATTTATATGTTTTTTTCTGTTTTCTTTATTATTTTGTAGAATCAGTTATTCCAGTATTGCCTTTTCATAACAATGGAAAATATGATTGATTTCCAGGTAAATTGCCACAAATTATTGATGAAAAGTTTCATATATCAAATTTCAGAGTATTTTGCATTGACATTGATATAATAGAGTATCAAGTTTTAATTATTAAACTTTTTGCAGCTATTGAAACGCCAGATATTAATTATCCTGGATTACAGTGGGTCAATTCAGCAGCAGCAGCAGGAGCAGCAGCAACAAAACACTCACTACTGCACAGAGTACTTTTATTCGAAGTCATAACTACATTTTTAATATTAATATAATAAATTAAAAATAAACACAGTGAAAACAGCTACACAAAAATATAATAAACTGGAAAACAAAATGGAAAAAAAAAATTATATAAAATACAAAAAACAAAATGTTGTTAAAGTAAAGCAAATTTATATGAACGAAATTATGGAAAATTGAGTATATAAAGTAAACGAAATTTCGAATATAGTATACCATAAATTACACTAGACAAAAAGAAGTAAATTACATTAAAATACACTCACAAAAAGATTCATTAATTCGAAATCATATCGTTGTTAATTAAGAGAAATAATTATTGCATTTAAAAGCATTTAAATATAGAAACAAAAAATATAAATCTTTTCTAGAAATCATGTTGTGCATTGTCTAAAAATTGGAAAGTTTTTAAAAGTTAACAATTCAAAAATACAAAAAAAAACATTATGAAAATATATAAATTAATGAGGATAAATGCATTTAGTGTAAAGTTTAAAAACTGTTTTATGAAAGATAATTATAAATATTAAAATAATATGAATAAGAATACTAACTAATGTTACGATAAAATGCAAAATTTACGAAAAACAACTTTTAAGTGTATTAATTATAAAATAAAATTTTACTGAAATTTAAAAATAAAAAAAATACCATAAAAAATTGTCATTTATAGTATAAACAAATTTTTATATAACAATTAGTTCTTTGCAGTAAAACTAACAAATTATTTCTGCAACAATTCAGCGAAATATAAAGAAAATAAATATTATTAACAATTTTTCATTTGAACACATTTCATCACAGGCAAAAAACACATAAAAATAGAGGTTAAAACTTATGAATAATTTTTAAGACTTTATAACATTTTTGTATTAAATTATCGAAGTTTTTAAGATTTAAAATAAATTTTTTTGTAAACTACAAATTTTCTCATTGCATTTTTTGGACAGATCTTCAATAAAACAATGTTCTTAATCCTTATTTCAGACAGTACAGTACATCCTTTATATCAGTGGCAAATTGATGCATGCAACAAACTTCTATCATTGAGGATCATACAGTTTTTTCTTAACTCAATGACTTACTTAGTAATACTTCGACTTTCAGTACCGTTTTTATAAAAGTGCAGTCGAATTTTCTCTTCAAACAATCCGGTAAATTGAAATCCCGTTTTTTGAAGAATAATTAACGAAATTTCAAAAACAGTACAAATTCAAAAGGCTCACGCATATTTCTCACGAAATCAAATGTTACACAATAATTGAAATTAATTTCTAAGACCTCCATGTGAGAGATCCTGCTGCGAATTCAAATACAGGCCCTTGCAAATTGTTCAAAAGAAGCATTACTTACTGTTTTTTGAAAGCTCAACAAAACAACGTAATTGTTGTTAATTTCTTGCTTAATATTAATTAAAGTTACGTTGAAAGAACGAACGGTGGTGTATTCAGTTGCTTTCTCTTTGGATTTTTGCAATCAATAAAGAAACGTTTTTGGATGATTTGCCTTCGTAAATGTTGTGGCATCATGGGAGAACGTGAGTTGAGATAGGGACACATTTTCCGAGATATATTCTATTACGCAGAGTTGAATGAATCCTGATGCGAAAAATCAGTGATCAAATTTCACTTCTATATATAATGCAATTAGCACTATTTGAAATCGTGAAATCGTTAAAAATTTCTTTTCGTCATTATTCTCATTACATCTGAAAGTTAATTACACACAAAATCGGCAGCATTTCTCCCAAAAATCAAGTGATAATAACAAAATTATCAGATCATTCCAAAAATGTTTTTCATCTGATTCGGAATACTTTCAACGGTTCGTGAAATACGAGTACTCGAAATATAAAAGAAGAGAGTCAATCCAGTTTATAATTAAACTATAATTATGTATGGATACAGCTATCATTTAACATATTTCGTTACTGTAAACTGGTGAGTGTGTGTTCTAGATTCAAGATTCGGTGGAAATTCAAAGAAGACACCTCGAAAAAATGATGGAAAAACGAATAAAATGCTTCAACTTGAGTCAAGGTTTTTATACAAGAGAAAATTATATAAAAAGCTTAACGAGTAATCACAAAAATCGTAAACGAGAGAAAAAGTTTTGATTTTGTCTAGAAGTCTGGAAATAATAAAGACACGATCATATTAAAGAAGAGCTTTATGCCGGTAAAAAGAGGTTAAGAAGAAAATAAAATCTTCTTTAAATACTGCATACAGAAAGACTTAAAGAAATTGTTATCCAAAAAAAAATATGTGATGAACGAAAGAAACCAAATAACCCAAATAACCATCGAATATTCTAACAGTACCTACGACGGATTCAACCTGTTTCTTGAAGCCGCCAGACCGACCCACAGCTATTGCCAGTAACGTGCTCCGTGCTACAGAATGGTTTCTTCACTTGACTGCATTAAGTAAAGCTTGAGAGCCCATTATCATCTTCATGTTAACCCCTTGTCTGTTGTCTCTTGTCCGAGTGACCAGTACTCAATGAGCACATGTTGATTTCATGTCTACGCACTTTTAGAGTCTTCATTTGTATGCATGATATCATTCGGTCATTGCATATATCTTCTACCGAATTTTTGATACCTAATTCTCAAGTAGAGATCTCGACTATGTGACACGTTTAGGTGATAATAAAACGCACGATTACGTGGGATCCACCTTGGTCGGAATGGATACAGATAGCCCAAATACTTTTTTTCCGAGGGAGAGATTGATGATGCTTTCTACAGAACGTGAATCGTGTTATCTCGCAGTGAAGATCACCAACTGAAGTGGATTTGAATGTTCATTTTGCTTTAAGGGACACCAAACAAGATCACTTCCAAAAAATGTGTCACAAGTTTTCGAAGTCATCTTCATTCTGGTATATCCAGTTCCTGGAACGGGCTTGCATACGTTTACGCATTTGTTACCTACTTAGAATATACACGATCGCAGATGTCATTCTACACGAGATCGGTTTTTAAAAGTTGAAGCAATTCGATGCCAAAGGGTCCGAAGAGCTGAGAATGCTACGATCCAGTTCAGTTTAATGTACCACCTGACGGTGTTCTTAATGCCACTATGGTGACCCAATTCCTGAGGTGATCTTCGTCTTAACTTTCATGATAAAGATACGCATCGATTCGAATTCAATTAAACTTTTTGTGGCAAGACTTTTGAAAATATGAAACTCCAAATTTAGAACAGTTATTGGTTACTCGATTGGAGATATGAAGATCTCAGTAAGTTATTAAGCCAAATGAATCAGAATTTGTTATTTGATTTTTATCTCAAAATGGCAAAAACCCGAAGGAAACAATGTTACAGAAGCTATCCTTATTTGTAGATATTTGGCAGATGATAGGGTTGCATTCTTGATGGGAATTATATACCTGGGATCAAATTGCTTTCTGGATTATTTTAAAGCTTTGAGTGACTTTTATTGTATGAATTTTTGCTTTACACTCATTAAAGAACGATTGTTCAAAAGCACCTCAAAGTGTAATATAATGTATCAGCCGTTGAACTCGTCCATCCAAATCCATATACTTGATGATAAGAACACTTACTGATAAAGAAAAAGCAGACTTTAGAATTGGGAAAATTTTAAGTAATTCACAAAAATAACACGGTTTTATTTGAATGGGGGTAATATAAAAAGGGGTGATTGTAATAATTCCAGAACGAGTTGAGTATTCTACAAACACGTTGATGCAAATCCCGTCTAGAACACATTGCTTATGAGACTGATAAAGGTTGAGATGAGAACGTTTCGAATTTATCTTAATACAAGTTATAGCACAACGAAGAACTAATTTTTCTTCAGTTCTAAGAAAATTTTTCCTTATCATTGTGTTGACACTTCACACCTGTTATTAAACGAAGAAGAATGAAACGGTATTTAGGCTTGAAAGTAGATAAGACGATGACGAAAAGAAGATATCGATATCATGTAGGAACTTTCGAACGGCATTTCTCTTGTGTAAACAATAAACTTTGAAAGACGTAATTTTTGTAACCTTAGAATAGGCCCAGAAAACAAACCTAAATCGGGGGCCTAACAGAAACGCTTTGGTGCATCTCGTTTGTTTGTTTGAGTAGAAAGCAATTTCCAATTCCGTAGAAGTTCATTAATAAAACGACGGAATCTGAATCGGAATCGTCTATATGCCATCTACGGTTTCTGGTTTCCCAAAAGAATGTAGCGAAAGCTCTTAAACTATTCCCAAATGCCTTAGCCAGCATGAATAAAACTATGTTGTTGATGGGCTGTTCAGCTCGTTAATCTACAGATAACCCAACATTTTGACCAATGACTCTTTTCGAACAGACAAAACAATTCACTTCACAAAACAGACTGAGACTCCTCACAATTAGATGAAACTTTCAAATTGATTCTTGCCTTTACGAAATGGTAAGAGGTTAAAACGTTTTCTCGCTTTTATATTGTCCAAAATTGTACTTAAAGCGTTAATGTTTATTCAAATTTTTTCTTCTCGTCTTTGTGATGAAGTGTCAAGACTCAAAACTACAGTACAGACGCTAACTCGTTCAAGTTGCCCTAGAATCTTAAAGATGTTGTCCATTAGACGATATTTCTTTTATGCAATTCTCATGCTGTTGACCTAAATCTGGTGTAATCCCGATAAGTAGTTTTTGGTGTGCTGTTCATTAGAATTTGAATTTGAATTTGTTTCAAAACCACAAAATTAAATTGGTTCTCATGAGTTTTGAATTGGAGATTTGTAAGAAACAATCCATGGAATGTTAAAAATTTCCCTTTCTTCTTACGTAGATATCACAAAAACTTTTTGCCAAAATGCTCACTAAGAGTAATTAAAAGGGAAATAAGTGGATCCAATTTATCTCCATCTCATATCGAATTCGAACTCAAACAAATTGCACAATTCCAGCGGGTTGAAATTTTTTGCCAGCAATTTATTTTGACTACCCAAATTTGTTAGCACTTCTCATGATATGTTAGCTTCGATTTGTATTAGAAAGTCTAAAAATTTGCAATACATATGCGTAAATTTTTTGTATTGATTCATGGAATAAATTACAACTCTCACGAACAAATAAAAAAATCTTTGATTCACATTCAAACGTATAGTCAAATATTTTACGAAACAACCTTCTTCCCTTCATACCTTCTACCCTGTGCAGTGAATTAGTAGGTCAGTTAATAGAAATGATAGTAAAAATTTTTGGTTGCAAAATGAGCGGGCCATGAGCAAGAAAAATTGCTAAGAAGAAAAGTTAACGTGAATTCTGTGGCTTGTTGAGGTGGTACATGTTTTGGTTTTTGTGACCAGCCAAAAAAGCACTTTTTTCTTTTTGATTAATGACACCTTTACGAAACGTGAAAGGCATTGGTATCTGTCGAGGCAAGCCAATACCCTAAAACACTATAGCTGTTATCCATCCATCCATGGACGAATGTCTCATCATGATACATCAATTAACATTTTATTCCAATTTGTACACACAACATGGTTACCTAAAGTGGGAGAAAGTAGCAACAGGTACGCCATTTTTTTTTTATTTGTTCGAACTCTTAATACAAACGTGAACCCAGCACACCTGTGCAACTCCAACAAGCTCTGAGAATGTTCGTTTCAATTCGTGATATCATGAACTCTGGTTCCTAATCCAGTTAAGTTTAATCACCAAATCAGTGAATGTACATGAGAAAGTATTTCCATGATGATCTACAGAAGATGAAGAAAAATTGTCACAGACTTCACCATCTTAAAAAACTGGACTCCTTGACGCAACCTGGTGGTCTTGAAACTTAAGAAAGTGCTAAAAATCGAGAGGGAGGCAGTCAAATTTCACCAGAATCCAACGCAGCATACGTATATATTTTTAAAATTTTTATTTTTATTTTCATTTTTTTATCGAATATCGAATTCAGAAATTCACTTTCTGACCCAGTTCCACCCAGTTGTGGGTTTTTGCTGTTTAAAAAGAAAAGTTTCTTCAGCTCAAGCTCAAGCTTGGTGACTCGAATTGCAAAAAGCGAGCTTCTGTAATTTAACCAAAAATCATTTCGTTTTTAAATAGATGACCTGTTGGACAGGTACTATTACTATGACAGCTTAACATTTCTTATTCTATTTTTAGCAGATTATACATTTTTCTCCATCAAACATTCGGCATACCTTGGCTCGACTTGACTTAACCTGCCACGATGTTGCTTCAAGTTGCTTAGTACCTACCTCCAAGTTGCGGAGAAAGCTGCATAAACTCGTTTTCGTTTTCTTTTCTTCTTTATAAAGTTATTTTATAATTTTTCTTTAATGAATCACTTATTCATTTCAAACTTCGTTTTACAATCAATTTTCTAGATAGCAAGAACATATAAAATTTTCCATCAACTTTCTTCGTTTTTTCGTTTAATAAATCATCTGGGGATGTGTTCGCAAAAATTCTTGGAAAGGAAATTCATAAAATTGCAAATATTTTTATCAAACTTCTTAATCAGTAGATGCCATTCTTTAAATTCAGAAGTGACTTGTTATCGACGAATGCTATTGTTTTTTACGTTATAAACCAAGATAACAAAAACAGTATGACAGTTTACTTAAAAATAAAACTTGAATTGGAGTTGATAACTATTTGACTGGACTCAGAGTTGCCTCCCCCATTGAGAAATTTATTTCATTCTACATAAAAATAAATGTAACGTTCTATAACAGGTATAATATCACCTGACATTTACGCAATGCTATTGATTTGTAGTGTCAAAATGAAAGTAAATGAATTGTTGTGACGAAAAACATTGAGAAGTAAGTGCGTGTGTAGGTATCAAAGCAATTTACATATAATCGAAAACATTGTTTTCATAATCTGCTTTCGCAGAACGTCAGTCTAATCTTCTCGAATTCTGAAGAAATGTTCGCACATTTTCGAGTGTTTCTTAAAACTCATTTAAGATTCACTTTCAGATACAACCATACAATGTAGCCTTGCCAAGAACTTTGCTTTTGTTCTACGCAAATAATTGTGAAAACAAGAATCAAATTTACATGGAAATCGCACCTTGTCAAGTGGGAAGACGTTTGTAACAATTAGCGAAACCACAATCAAGAGTAGAACTGATCCGGATGGGTTTTCTCAGAAAATCCAACAAAAATTCTAGTTGAATTCGAATGGTGATTCATTCAAGGTAAATTGCGATAAATGAAAGTTTGCAACATCCGCTTCGCTTTAGAACTTGTAACTTAGGTGAAATTGTTCAATATCAAAAAATTCAATTACAAAATAATTGTATGTAGTTTCCAATTTATCTCGGTATCATTTTGTTATCCATCGGAAGAGTAATCTTAGTTTAGGTTCTCCATTGATAAGATGAAATCTGGATAAAATTGACAACTCAATTTACGGAATTGACATAATAAACAATAGAACTTCACACCCACAAGTGCAATTATAGCGACAATTGTTTTACTGGATCATTTCTATACATACATATGTATATGTATATCTCTAAAACTTATCACACTTTCTTACCGTTTACGAGTTCTTATCATTCGAGATTATCTTTCTTATTCTAGGTAACCATTTCGTTATTGTTATGAGCCTTTTCCTGTGTTAAAGCGGTTCTTGGAAAACTTCAGACTGCATACAGAGAAAGATACCTGTGTCGTATTGTGTTTTGTTCTGGTAATAGCTTTGATCTAGTTTAAAAGAATTTTTAGGGTGCATGTGATAACAAGGTTTACTTTTTTTATCAATTTGTTCTCAACATATTTCACCATGGAGTATGTGAGTGATTACACTACTCAAATACAATGTGCAATGTAGTTTCAATATTACATTTATTAAACTCAATTCAGATTTATGTATATCTCCAACACAAGGTTACTCTTGAATCTTGATGTCAGTGAGTCCACTCGGTCTTTCCCTTTCCTTCAAAGAGATAATTTCTTTAAAAATATGTTCAGAAAAACTTTCGCATTTATCACTGGATGCAATGAAACCAGGTCAACTCAATAAAGTCGAAATTTCACGTTCATTTTTCAAGAATTTCAGAATGATTCACCAGAGGTAAATCGACAAATGGACTTGGTGTCATTAAAATTCCTCGTGTCAACCGCAAGTCTAGAACTTACTTAAGAACACTTTATGACACAGAAATTCCCAATCACCACAATTCTGAAGGTGAAAAGTGGCTTATTCTCAAGGGGATTACCCACAAGATCTTTACCCAATTGGAATTCTGTAAAACAATTTCGCATTCTGTTTATAACATGAGTCCACAGGCAATAAACTGATCCAACGATGCCAAAAATTATAATCGTAGTCTTCTAATAACAAACTCTTCCCTCATAATTACGAAGAAAAAGCAACGAAACCGACACTTAAAAGGCGCATTGCCTCCACACCATGTAGAAACCTATTTCTCGTTGTTTCACCTCTACACCTCTTGTATTTGCAATTATCCCAGTTAATTACACAATCATCGTCAAATCAACATAACATTACAACATTTCATTGTTTCTCCTTTTCATAAAATTATTTTGGGATGGTTATGCCAATTGCTAGTGTCAGTACACGAAGTAATACGTTTACCTGAAGAAATCTACTCCACAATCTTGGATGACTTGGAATATTTTGTTCGAGGAAAAGTGAAAAACATAATTAAATTCTAATTGAACATCAACCTGTTCGTACTTACTTATGTAACATGAATCGCATAGAGGTGCTTTCGAATGGCCACCTCATATCCCCACACTTCGATTTGAAAGTTAATCTAAAGTAGAGAAAAACTCCACGCTCACCCAAATGAGCTCCCCACAACAGATAACAGACTGTTATCAAATATTTCTCATCTTATCCACATCGTTTCGTCAGAGACTGTAAAGCTGCCCACCTGTCCGTTGAGTTACACGAATCATGGAACAACAAATGTGGAGGAGGGAGGCTAATGCATGAAATTTCTCTCCAACTTCTTACTTCACGTTCATACATTCTCATAGGCAACATGCTTTGAGCAGGCTATTTTCACCTTTCCCGCGAAAGGTAAAAACCAACCCAAGAAAACTTCACTTTAACCTATACTGGTAACTGTATCGAACTTCTCAATCGAAACCAGGCGCGACTCATGAAATATTTATGACTCTTCTCTAGCACCAAGCGGTAACGCAGTCAGCCTCCCAAGAATTCCCCTGTTCCTTATTAACATCTTACAGCTACTCCAGACTCACTCACTTACTGACCCACTCAAACGAAACTCCAAGACGGTATCGCAAAGAAAATCAAGAAAAATGTTAAACTGGTAAAGAGACATATGATCCAGACGTGAGAAGTCGGGATGGGGAAGCAACAAGTTTTAGTAACTCCACACCACGAGGTTCGGAGTCGTGAGTTCTTGGGAAGTTTGATGAAACGGGAAAGACATGATCATCCAGTGGCGTAGATTGATCATTTACAATATGTGGAGTAAAGACTCTTGCAAACATGATCGTCAATCTGTATTATTTAACTTACTAGAAAAAAAAGTAATACGGGCAAAAAATAAAAATTGGTAGATATTTATGACGTCATGTAGAAAATGAATTTTCCCCGCTTGAGTGAATCCTGTTCTCCAGTGAATGAAATTCATTTCCAGGAACCTATGTTTGACTTACATAAAATGAATTTTCCCCGCTTTCAGGGACTAAATGAAATTCATTTTCTGCTTCACGACCATTAGGATTTTATATATATAGTATGTACCTTATTAAGAATTTATGGAGACTCTCAATGAATTAATCAACAAAAATAGAACTCACAATAGAACCTTAATACCTTATCGTGTGGCACAAAATTTATCGATAAGACAAAGTCACATTTCAATTGATAACAATTCTAAAATTTAGAATAAACAAAATAATAAATTTCAATTGATATTGTTTTTTAATTTTTACTGCAATTGAAGTACAGGTACAGGTATCGGTTAGCAATTCATTTAATCGTTTCACGGGTCTTATCATGAAGATACGGATGAATACCAAGAAAACATGAATTCAATTTTCAAGTGCACTACTTCGGGTTCTGATTTCTGTGGCAATTTTACCAACTAATAGAACAAAATTTTAATTGAACGTTTAATTGTTATGCATTTATGAAGAAAACAAATTGTTCATTTTATAAATTGAAGCAGTTGGTTTTTTCTGATACCATTAACATTCATTTTGAATTATTCTTCCATTAATGGTTACTACAATACTTAATTTTCAGACTATTGCAACTGCAGGGAGAAATGCATAAATGCAAAAATACAAAAATGCAAAAATGCTGGAATGCTAATTGTACCATTATTTCAGGGTAAACATTTCATACCCTCCCGCTGGCCTTTGAACATCAACGAAAAGAACAGAGTCATTACGAAAGTGGTATCTACAGCTTCATGATGGTTTAATGAGGGTTTTCCTTACGAGCTTCTTCAATGAATTATTTTAACAAACGTTTACTCATTTAAACTGTCAGTTTTTAAAATTACTTTGAGAATTTGTAGAACTCGATTTTAGCCCCAGAAATCGAAAAAGCTTCTATGAACACCGCCACTGGTTCTATAAGTAATCGCGTCATTAAAGAAAAGATTCGTCACAACTCCAGCAGGTAGACTTATTGAAAGGTAAACACGCGGAATCGCACGTTTCTGAGCAGATCACAACTTCTGGTGAATGAAACTTTTCGCGTAAGCACAACTTCCATCGTCATGAAGCTAAGTGTTTCAAGTCTCTCTTAAGACAGACAGCGGCCTATGTGCGGACAGTTAAAAAGAAAACGGAACTCTCCCGTAGCTCACCTTGTTGCCGTAAAGTTTACAGTTGTACCTAACTTGTGCATGTGAACTACTTTGAATCACTTGTGAAGAAACTTTAAAGTTTTCGTGAAGTTTAACTACCACAACCGCAAAATAGATAAACTAAGAGATAGTAAAACCACATTAAATGTAATACCAACAAGCAGGAGATTGTCAACCCAGGTGAGCACGTGACGTAGAATAGTTTCAAGAATGAGCTAGCCAACCACAGGCTGATAAGATTCGAAGCAGAGCCAGACCGAGCCGAGTCAGAGAGCGATTCGAAGGTGTTGTTTGCAACTCGTTAGAAGAGAAAGCTAGACGAAGATTCACGAAGAACACTGAGAATACTCCCAAGTCAGCTGAAGTTATACCACGTAAACTATTATATATGATACCTGTATTCGATCTCTGGAGAAACAGTAGTTGGCGATAGTGGAAGAAATGAAACTTTTCTTCATTCTTCGCGCGTAACACACCTTCCTTCCACACGGAACTACATAACTGGAGAAGTTAGATTGAAGTTAAACCGAAGAAGTAGGAAAGATACCTATATTTTTTTGAAGAACACGAAAAGAAATTTCTTCTTTTCTTCTTTACCTACAGCTCAGTCTCGTTGAAGAACACGACAAGCTGCTGGTACTGGATTGCTTCTCAATTTAAATTTTCTCCCTATAATTTCGGGTTTGTTGTTTCTACACGTTTTTCTTCATGTTCGTCTGTCAAAGACGACACACGCTGACTATTGTAACGAACACTCGACGCGATCAGCTCAATTCGTTCAGTTCGTTTTCTCCACTGAAGAGAAATTTGTTGTGAAATTTTTTACGTGATAGAAACGTTAATAATATTAAGTTTAAATATTTTATAAAATATCACAAAAAGTAGAATCATACAAGACATAACTTCTGTTCCACAATTCAATTCAGATCAGGATACGTTTTTAGTGTGAAGAAAATGTACATTTTTAAGGACGTTGTTTATTTCTTAAAAATATTTAACAAATTTTAAAATATCAAAAATTGTGAAACAGTGGAAAGTTGATATAATTCTCAGTGACTTAAAAATTTTATTCAAGTGATTTTATGTGAGTTTCATTTTTTATTATTAACAAAAATGAGAAGAATATTTTCTTAAAAAACAAACAACAGAAATTCTAACCTCATTCTTAGAAAGTTGTGGCATCCAAAGTGTTATTTAGAACAATTTCTCTCTGTGAATAGAAAAGATAACTGTAAAAAAGAAAGAAGTTAGTATAGAAAATGAAGAGAGAATATTGTTGAGAAAACTTAGTAATACTTGAAGAAGATATTCAAGAGTTCTGTGGATGATATTGGATTTTTGTGTTATCAAAAAAAAAAAAAAACACAAGTAATTATTTTTAAACTTAATAGTTTTAATGGAGTTTCAGTGCAAAAGTGTGTTGAAAATTAACAGTTTTGGTGTTTTATTACATACCATAGATGGATCATGCAAAGAGGAAATTTATTTTAACCAAAACATGAATTTGATCTAAGAATGTGTTTGCAACAAAATATTAAGTTTTACAAAATAACTTAATGTAAAAAATACAGTGCTACAAATTTACATACAACTGGATTTATATAAGGATATACGAATTTTCTTATAAGGTTATTTTGAGAATTAGAAATAAAATATATTTTCTTCTATATTAAATATGGCAAATGTTTTTGTTAAGAAAATGCCTCAACCGCAGCCAAATTGTCAGTACACAACACGATATTGTTGTAAGTATTAATTTTATTGTTGCTAAGTTAATAAGATAACAAAATACTAAATAAATGTATTCAGTATGTCGAATTTTAATTATCACGAAAGGTTGTGGTGTGGAAATTTCTGCCTTGATTATTGTCATAACTGAGATAGACCAAATGTTCCTGAATTTGGTGTAATACAATTTCAACGTCTGGTTTTGCGTGAAGTTTCCTTGAAACTTCAAAGAATCCTCCTTCACACGGAAAATGTTTTTGGCTTGTCTAACACACAAAATAAAGGATTCATATGTATAAAACAGGATGCTTCTCAATTTACGTATTCCAAGCCACCTACAAGTTGAAGGTATCTTTTTCTGACGATCGTTTTTCAAAAAGTTTCATCAGACTCTTTGTTCACTTTGTTGACAAGAAATGGAAAGTGGCCGCCATCTTGAAAGCAGAAGAAGTTATTTAACTTTTGCCAAAAATATATCATCAATTGAAAAATTTTGTTTAGTTTTAATATAGTTTTAACCCATTCTACAAATTACCTTCTTTCAAAATTATAATTAACTCACAAATTATCACAGCATGGTTTTGAACGAATCGCCATCTTGGAAATGATAACTTGATCAGCTATGGATTGTTCAACTTAATATTACAAAATATTATATTCCTCCCTCATATCCTAATTCTAGGATCTGGAAATCTGTTACAATACAAGGAATTGTTAGAAATTCCAAAATCGTCCACTTAGATATCAAGGACGAATTTCACTAGGGATAAATGTTCCAAAATGACAAAGATATCTTAATTATCAGCACATTCCTCATAACGAATTTCGCAAAATCTTCCCTTGGTCATTAGATTTTCTTTAAGAATGTATCAACCACTTCAACGTTAATTCCAAGCCTCTTCAATAAACCACAATACTAGTATTAGTGCTATAAGCCACCTATTTCATACAACACTATATTTTCCATTCATTTAAGAAATTTCTTCATTGAATTTCTTCTTTTCTGATTTCTTCGTTTCGTCTTCTTCAGTTATAACACACTCTGGTAGTGTGTGGTGTTCTACTTTCTTTTTGAGTTTAAAATATTTTATGAAGAAATGCTTTTAAGGCGTTTATACAAGTATCTTAACGTGATTTGATAGTATTTCTGTATCTTCATGATGTTCATTTTAGTTTTTATACACCACTACATGATTTAATTGAAAATATGTCTTCGTTTGAAATTCAAATATGAATAAAAGAAGTTAGCATATGAAAAGCCTATAGCTAACCAATAGTTGTAAGAAATTGTGACAGTTATAAGACATAAAGCTCGGGAGTAAAAGTTTTTCATTTCTATGAGATTCACTTGGATCTTATGTAAAGCATTCTTCTTTGATCTCTCGCCTCGTGTCTGTGGGCTTTCTTTATAGTCAGACGGAGGCATTTATCTAGGTTAAATCTGTTAAATGTCTTAGAACTGTTATTGAAGATTCTTCATGTAGCTTATCCGTAAATGGTTTTCTTATCACAAGAAAAGGTTTAAATTGATTTTGGTTCTACGGAATTTTTTTTTGTATTACAAAATTTTTGTTCATATCTCAGTTTTGTCCAATATCAACTTCCCAGAACTTGAATATTCTATGGCTGTGTAAACTTTTGTCATCATAGATGATTTAGATGCATAACATTCTTGTCGTTTGTACAAGGCAACCGAAAAACTAGGATAGTGCAAACCTATAAATCCAAATATCAAATCCTTAATTAATATGTATCGAATGCTGTAAAGCTAGCTCTGTAGAATGAACGTCCATGGGATTAATTTGTAGATGGTGTGACTAATGCACAGAAAGTGATACATACACCATACTCCATTCGTGTTCGTATTATCACCTCCAGTAGTGTTGCGAAGTTGGTTATATTGAGAATGGTGAAGAGCAATACCAGTTAAACGAAAGACTACATCAAAATATCTTCACCATAATCTAAGCTCTTTGACTCGGTTTAACTGCATTCTCATATTAACAGCCTCGTCATCTTAATCAACAAAATACCTGGTAAACGTGATTCATTCAAATGATATCAAAAACCCGAAATACCTTTTACACCGTTAGATGTTTCAGTTCAACATGATCACATTAGTCAAACATCTTAAGAAAACGGTGCACTTTAATGAAGTCTTGAGGACAAAAACATGTGCATGTCAAAGTTTTATTATTTAAGAGACAACTACGTGTTTTATTAGGTTTTATTTCATGTTAGAGATATCTACACACACTTTATTGTATACCTTTCATTTGTGTTTACATATTCATCGAGCTTTCTAAATGTTTTCACTCAAACGACGAATGAGCTATCACTCTGATAAGGTATGGAAAAGGAGAATTAATTAACAAATCTAAAACCTTTTATTGAAACAAAGATGTTCAAGCTGTTAAAGGAAAACTTCATAGAACTATCTCTTTAAGACGTAATTTTTAACAATGTAAAATTTATTCTCTGACATTTCGTTGGCAACCAAGTGTTACTTACAAAATTTTGCACATATTTTCCACCATTAAATCTAATCAAATTTTAAGTGAAACAATTTGTCATACCCAAAACAATTTAATCTTTATTTATTTTTACATTTGTTTTCTTAAACTCGAAAAAATTCGTATGCTCACGAAAAACACGCGAAATCATATTTTCAGGTCAAGGACGTCTTCGGTTTTTAACCTGTTATGTCTTTAAGAAACACAAAACTGTCTTTGAAAATAAAATAACAATATTTTCTGCTAATTCATTATAATTTGGCAAAGCTTTTTTCTTTATCATTTTGAAGCAAACACTTTTGGTCCTCATTCCGAATTCGTTATTTTGTGGTTCGTTGTATATGACAGAAGATTTGTTGTCCAAAACGGTTAACATTTTGGACCACAACAAGACGCGCAATTTAGATAAAACATATTCACATTACGCAATAAATCGAGCTTTCAAAAGGTGAGACCTTCGAATAGAACAGCTTTAATGCCCTTCAACTTTGATTTGCTCTCGATATGTGAACGAGCCTTGCAATGTTAAATTTTGAATCATTCTTTCAAATTAAAACTAAATGAATCACTTAACTAACTGAAAGTTAGACATCCTCCATTCAATTTTGGAAACATAATCTTTTTATAAAGTTTAGAAGAATTTCTTATGGTCACAGCTTTTACAATTCAAACAGAAACTGTTACAGGCACTGTTAGTTTCATGGTCTGTTTCGAAGACTTCCTCGTTCTTCTTCAAATCTTTTTATGATTCTCAAACAAATTGATTTGTTCTCGTGAATTACCGAAATTCTTGATTTACTAGAAAAACAAAAACTTCAAAACTCCTAAAGAAAAAGTTCTTGTATACAAAATGACGTCTATAGCTCGTGCTGATTATATTGAATTAATATGCAAAACGAAATTCTCAAATTAACAAAACTTAAACAACACGGAAAGGTCCTTAAGCGTTTCGGTGTTTTGTGAGATACGTTTTGAATTATATAATAATTTGTTACAACGCCAAAAGCTTTTGCTAATTTTGTTATTAGTAGGAAGTGCTTAAGGCGTGACTTTAGCTAAATTTAGATATTTTCTTTGAACTCGTCATTGACATTTCTTTGACTGTCCAACCCGCAGAAACGGAATTAACCCATCACCGATAGCCATCATTATTTCCAGTTATTCTGAACCCGTTTATGATATAACACAGAACGGGCAGAGTCGTAAGGTTCTAGCAGCATAATCCAGTTTTCTTGTTGTTGATGAATTTTTAAATTTACGTGATCACTCAAAACATATGCTAAACTTCCGGAATCTAATTTTTCTTGGAATCTCATCTCAGTTGTGCAGAAATTTGTTCGACATTTCTAAGGGATGCCTTCATACAACGTGCATCTGCACCATTATTATCTCACTTTCCAACAATAGCTCCTTGTAATAAACTTAAAGCACACACCTTCTAAGTTTCCAGGAATTTTCTTATCTAATTTGAAAAGTTTTTCATGATACCAATCAGTTATCATCAGTGAGCCTCTGGGTAAATACAAAAGTTTGAAGTGTTTTGATTTTTATGTGACACGGGACTTCATCCAAAACTCTCACTTTATCATATGTTATCTGCTTTCACGATGTTATAATGAAAGAAAGCTTCCTGTTTACAAAAGTATTTCTTAGAGAAGTAACAAAATTATTGATCACAACGAAAGTTGCTTGAACTCTAATATACCAGTAAAATCGTTTACTTGAATTTGAATTTTCCCTAGATTTGTAAACTAAAAAGTCAGTATAGGTAAACGTAGGAAGAACAGAATCGTTCTGGTTCAAGCTAATAAAATTGATTTCAGCTTTATGACTCAGGAAGTAAAACCAAGAAATAGTTCCATGAATACGAAATCAAATTCTGTTCACTTCTAACTCATCAACTTTTCAAGTAATTTTATAACAGCCACAACACCTTAGTTATTTGTCAAATGAAAATCAATAAAGTAAATTTGATTTCAAGTATTTCATGAAATGCGAATGTTAGTAAAGCCGTTCATTAAAACACTTGGCCACTACTAGAAACTTCCGCTTATTAATGTAGTCAATTCGAATTACGGAACAATTAGCACTAGATCATTAAAATTCAATCAATTATCTCAACAAAATAGCGAATGATTAACAAATGTTTGTACAAAATGGTATTCTACTAAAACTAATTTAAATTCCTTAAAAACTTTCTTCTCTTCAAATTAACCACACGTCTTTAATTGACTTCAGCTTGGACTCGTGCTAATTTAGAGTTTTGTGGCAAATATTGTTAAGTATATCGAATATTTTGAATTGATAACAAAATTTATTCAAATGAAAGAGAAAACTAATAAAATATTAAATCAATTTGAAATGAAAAGGGAAAGTGAGCAAATTTAAAAACACTTTTTGATTATAGAATTAACAGTCTCAAAACAAAAAATACGACAATTCTTGTCATGGAATTGTTTCAGCGATTCAAATCAAGAAAGAAAACTAAACATTTCATGTTCTGGAATTGAAAGGTTGTAAGTCTAAAGATTCTAAGTGCCAAAATATCATATGTCAATATTTTTAAGAATAAACCATCTAAGTGCCAAGCCTAATAATATCCAAATTGATCCAATTGACTGTTTATCTGAAATAATTGAACAAAATTATTTTGCTTGCAGCGTTTTCTTTGAATTTTCTTATGACATAACATCCATTTTTTACAGACCTGGCTCAGACCCTTTTGCGCGAAAGTTCGTTGTCACTTACACCCCGCCACAACTTTTTGTGTGTGTGTGAATGAAATTTTAAAAGAAGCAGGCAGTTGGATTAATTTGGATATTATCAGGCTTGGCACTTAGATTGTATATTCTTAAAAATATTGACTTTTGATATTTTGGCACTTAGAACCTTTAGACTTACAACCCTTCAATTGTTTCAGTAACAATCAAGATGGTCAGGAATGCACCTTGATTGTAACATAAAGAATTAAATAATTATTAGACTGTTATACAAGCTAATCTTGAAGAATAAAGAATGTTAGGTTAGGTTAGATTAACAGGGTCGAGTGGTCACACCGATGGCTTCCTCATTTCATATACTTTTGTCCTCTGCTCTGTGGCCTTTCCTTGCTTGGGCAAAGTTCATTCTTGTTCAGGCTAAACTCGCATGTTCATTATAAGATAAAAAACTAAAAATTATTAAATTTTGAAACACGTGAATCTTGATGAATTTCCGAAAACACATATTTTCAAAACTTAGTCAGTTGGAAAAAATAAGATACAGTTTTTCTAAGCTTTGTTCAATTTATTTAAAGTTAAAATGTTTAAGAAATTCTTCGAACGTCGTAACGCTTATCGGCACGCCCGAATGTGACACAAACATAAACACAATTGAAGCATTAGCAACATGACCTTGAACTAATATCAAGAAAAAGCTAAAACAGCTTTGCTAAATTACAAAAACTTTTACTAAGAACGGATGTAAGATAGCAGGCACAAAGTTGTTGCAACCAATCAGAGAACCAGAACTTCAAAATTTATAATACAAAAATGAATAATCAACAACCTGTCGGGGAAATTTATTGATACCTGATAAAGCACACCACCTAAATGAGCGTAGAGGACTATATCCGCTAAGAACGTCTGGTTTCAGTCTAGATTAAGAACAATTTAAAAAACTTTAGCTTTTCGACTATAAAAAAAAAATATAAAACCAGTAGAATTTGTTAGTCATAAAAACGAAGAATTGAGTTAGCAACATTTTAAAGTTTCCGTATGCCCAAACATGGTGGAGCTTTTAAGATTGGCCAAGTCTATAAGAAGGCACGTGTTCTATTTGTTAACCTTGAGGAGATGAAATTTTTCATTTTATCTTTAAGGGAAATTGGTTCCTGTCCATTAAGAATCTTATGTCCATAAGGAACTTCCCCCAAAGCTTATATACATTTCTTCAATCAAATAATTTTGTTTGTAGCTTTCACTTCAATAACAAAGTTTTGATGACATGCCAACATATATGGACAAATATTTGCAATTAGAATGAATTACTTCAACAATTTGTTTGTTCTAATAAAAGAACGATAGAAATTTGTTATCAAATAGCTTTTCGTAACTGCTATAAGCCCTTAGAAGTGTTTGTTTGATAATTCATGGCATTTCACTTATTTAATCAAATCGAAAGCTTTTATGGTATTTAGAAAGTGTTCTTTGGAAATGTTGGTCAGTGGCATTATTGGGTATACTCGTAGTTGTAAAATGTTGAGTACACTGGTTGCTTTTAAATGAAAGATTCCTTTTATACAACATTAAATTAATATCTAAGATATTGGAATTTCCTTATAACCGATTCGAAACAATCGTGATGTAGAATTTGTAGGAAATGAAGAATTGAAATGAAGTCGATAATGCAATTTGTTGTTCTGCAACAAAGTTTTACTTAACACTGTTATTTTGATACTTTCGCATTTTATTAAGCTTTTTTACATGAAAATCAGCTAGAGAAATCATGTGTTATTCACACAGCAGATAAACTTGCTTTCAGTTTGAATGTATCATTTGTAACAAAATCATAGAAAACTTTCGATTTTTAACATTGAAGCTTTTTTTTATCATTTGCTAAACTTGTTTTCTTATATTTTTCTTAGTATATCCTCTGCTTTTTCTTTGCTATGTTGACGCCTCTCATTTTGAGTGGATTTGTTAAAAAATTTTTGAACGTCCCACTTTCTACATAATGCTATGCTTTAGCGGAGTTTTTGGCTATGCATGTCTAATTAGGAGTTTTCACTAATTTGGTGGAGTTTCTGTTAGAAAGATCGTAATTAAAGTGATTTGAACCAGTTACTTCTGCTTCATGAAACAATTAATTTATATTAATTGCAATTCAAGAACATATAAGTTTTTCGACGATATGATCCTCGTTAGCTGTTATAAGAGTACAAACGTCCGGGATGATTCGCTGCACTAAAGAACCACAAAATTACGTACTACAATAACATTTAAACACACACATTGGCATTGGCCTGCAAAATTGTATAAGTATCAAGAACAAGGGCAAAAGAGAAAATCTTAATATTGAGGTCAAAGGGCGAACAAGAGCGGATCTTGGCAACGATCTTCGTTAACATTTCTACCTACACAATAAAATGTCGAGTTCTTCCAACCGTTTACATTCAACAGCATGCTTCAATTCATTCCGTTGTAACCGGTAGAAGCAAATACATTTTAGTTCTTCAATTCTTCCACATCAGAAATCAGCCTACGTAGGTACCACCTATATGTATATCAACTTACCTAGTGAATCTTGATTAAAGAATTTCTTATTCAAATCTTCAACTTTTATTCATCACCATCGACTATTACCGCTTAACGCTTCTTTTTCTACATTAAACAGATTGAATTTCTTGCGGTTTCTTCCCTTTTTCCAACTCTTTATGTGTCCTAATTCTGTAGCAACTTTAATACGGTAATTGTAGTGGCATGTCGTCTTACCGTGCCTTTTTCCAGGTCTCTTTAATACCGATGAAAGAAGAAATTTAAGAATGAAGCACGAACAAATGATGACTTAAGAACGTTCATGCCTTCGAGCTTAAGATTTACAATTCACAGAGAACCAGATCAACAAAGAATGTCGTCTGAGTCAGGGATGGAACCTTTAGCAGTTGGTACGTTTGGAGAATTCGAAGAAACGCTCAAGTGATCTTCAAAAAAACATATAACAAGAAATATACCGTAAGACCGTTAAGAAACGAAGAAGACCACGCTGCCGTTGAGACTCTTCGAATTCTAGTTCTTCAGATAACCTACTTTTGGTTGTCAGATCATTGAAGACGGCTGGCAATGTTACTTTACATATCACTTCATCTCTTTCTCTTCCTCCACTCTGCACTCTTCAACCCGTACCGTCTAGAACAACTTCCAAGCGGATGTAAACGCAACCCACCGCATATCGCGTTGGAAAACAGCTTTCACCATGCTGCTGTTTCATTTCCATTTCGTTTCATTTCACTTTTCTTATTTGTTAGACTCGATCCGTTACATTTCGTCTGCTATTAGTAAGAAAATTTTGATTCTTCGGTTGTAAACTTTCTTAAAAATGTTTCTTTATGTTATTCTCTGATCTTCATGCTATTTGATTCAACCATATTAGCATATTCATGTGAAGAAAGTCTAGAAACAGACAAGACACTGTTCCAACAAATGATAACCACAAAGCTCAGCTCGGTGATCGTTTTAATTTCGACTATTGTTACTAACAATTTCCATAGATTATTGTTTATATTTATCCGCATTTTATGTTGTTATCTTAAGAAAATTTACTGATTTTTCACATTTTTATTTATATATTGTATTTTGTTTTCTTTCAACCAACAGGGGAAGCAGACAAAGTTAAAACTTTAATCAGACTACGTGCAGAACTTTCTCCGTTGTTTACTGGAAAACGGAATGCTTCGAAATATGCATGGGCGTAAGTAATTTTACAACTAATACTTATTTCTTTTATCTATTTCTCTTTTATATTGATTTTATAATTTAAATAAATAACTTATGAATTCGATTGTATGCGTTGTCGCATGCGGTTGATGTTATGAGCTTTTTTTCAATGCTTTAAATGGAATGTTTACTTTCCTCGCATGTATATTTGATTCGTTTTACTTTTAAATGAAATTCCAGTTAACCTAGAAAACCTTATTTTGTTTTTGATAAATTTGTTTTGATTAAAATAGAAATGAGTTTGAAATTAACAGAAAAAATCGTTGATCGCTATGCATTGAACACGTGGAAACACGTTTACATTTCTAACACGATACAATTTCGATCATCTCGAAGAGGAAACGTTGAATTCAAACGATATTTTCTTATTCTTTTGAATCACTTCCGTTTTAATTTGAATAATTTACGAAATTCTTTCTTTCCTTCAAAATTCCATTTACCCGGATATAGGTACCCTCACGCATGTAGTGCTAGAAAGTTTTTATTCGTATGCAAAGAGCTTTCTTCTACCTTTTCCAGATTTTTTGAAAAACAATCAATTGTAGGAATGTGATTTCTTTTGAGAAAGTCTCATAAAATTTTATTGAAAGATGCCTTCGATACTGGCCCCGAGGCTGTGAAGAAAGGTCGAAAATTAAGAGTATGTTCACATTTCGCAGTGAATTCTAAATCTGAAAGGGTTCCTTAACCCGAAACTTTAAAGTTCACGGTACACAAGGAAATTCGAAACCTGCTCAGTTCAGTCAATACTAGAGCATGGCAAGTGTCCAAATCATCCAAAAGGAATGAGTCTGCACTGGCAACATGACTCTTCCAAGATTGTGATGGAACAAAATAAAAAGGACAAATGCACTGGATACAATTTCAGGTGATTCTCCTCTGCACATGAACTTATCTAACCTTTTCTTTTATATGAAGGGAGTCATTGGGTCAAGTTTACACAGACACTATCGTATAACACCCTTAGGACAGTGACAATTTTCGATAATTTTACCTATAACCTCCGAGGAAAGTTTGTCTCAAAACTTGACTTACCTGCATAAGATATCTCTTTGCCATTATATTTCTTCATGCCCACAACATCTTGAAGTTTCACCTTCTTCTTTCACTTTTCGGAGCATTCTTTTACTTCTTCAAACTTGATCACTGTCACCATATTTCAATATTTGGGAGCGTTCGATCATTGACAGATTTTTTTATTTTGTGATAACATCAGCCGAAATTTCGATGAAAGTAATCATGAGAGACTGTTGAATGGAAATTTTTTCAGCAATAGTATATGTAATTTGAAGTTTTACATAATACTAAAACAATAAACACGTAATCAAACTATTTTACTGGATAACATACATACAAGAATCTCTATGAAGTCATGTAAGGTACTATCCCAAACAAATCGGATAGTTCATAATTTAACCAAATATAAATAGCTTCATCAGATACTAGGATTCTATGGAACGAAATTGATACTGAATCGGTTATGGGATAATCATTCCAATAAATTTCTTTCTAATCTTTAATACATAATAGTGTCTATGAGATTTGAGAACGATTCAACTGAAATTCAATAGTCCAATATGAGTATCCCAATTCATATTTACTTTGGGTCATTCATTCTGACATACATATTTTTAGTCCTTCTTAGAAAACATCCCTAAATGTATATACGTTTCGGAATTTTCTCGAAGTGTCTTGATTCCGATTTAATCGTCATGCAAAATATATATTGATTTTTAAAAGGTTTTCCTGGAACAAAGTTCGAAAAGCATGTGCTTGAAGTGGGCAAATTCAAAATTCTGAGAAGGCGAAGTTGAAATTACCTTTTTATCACTTTCTTATCAGTGAAAGAAATTCAGATATCAGTAGCAGAAATTGTCGGACATTTTATAATCTGTTTCCTTGAATTTGGATTTTTTGGGGTATGGAAAAATATTACGTTTTCTCAAAATCAGTGCAAATGACAGGTTACCTGCTATACTAATGCAATCAATGATGAATGGATATGTAAAGTGATACTGACGAAATGTGGAAGTCACATACAAGGAGAACTTTTGTGTCCTTGCAGTATTGAAACATTGTCACAAAATTCTTCAAAAGAAACTTGACTAATAGCTTAACAACTCGAACAAGTGCATTCCTGCTTTCTACGCACCTCGATCAGTGTTTCAGTTTTAACAGCAAGAGGCTTACGTAAATCAGTAGCAATCATTTCCAAGAATTTAAATTTCAAAAGTGCTCGTTCGCATTCAAATTATTTAATGGAAAAATTTCATTTCGTTTTCATGTGTAACTAGAAAAATCGAAAAACTAAGAGTATTTCATTGAAAATAAATAGATGGCAGTTCAGTCACATCGAAGAAATTTCCATCAGTTTTGGTTGGATTTTTGTAATAACAGGTAAGAAACAGAGTGATCAGGTGAGTATGAGGTGGACTAGTAGTTAAAACATGCAACGACCTGGTAAGGTGAGGAACAATCACAAAGCGGACCAATACCACAACCCGAACAGAGCGACAGCAACGAGTCATCTACCGCTTGCACGGCCAATCGGCATGCCAACGGGTGAAAGTGATGTTGACGTTTTCGCGAATTGTTTTCCAATCGCGGATTTCTGTACTCATTTTTACTTTCGACATTTTATTTATATTTTACCACTATTCTGCAAATGGACGATCACCAGTTTTGCAGATCACTCGTATTGCAGTGATCTACACATGCACGATGGCAAGGCCGATTGCAAATACTTTGGAAGGAAATTCCAAAGCGAAATTGACTAATTACCGCGGCATTTTAGCATTCAAGAGTTTGAGAGTGCAGCGACAAAAGGGGGGGTCGTAGATCTTTTCACGAGTTTTCGTATTCAAAGCAGATCTATGAAAAATTTGCAATTTCAGTGTACTCGTATGTGCAATTGTATAGAAATTCTCCAGAAATCTTTGTTGCTGCTGTTACAACCGAACCTCCTTCAAAACTGCTCGTATCTTGTCGTTGTGGTGATTTTCTATCGCTTCTTTTATCACATAACCATTGTTGTGTTGTTTTATATGAAAGTTTAATGTGATTTTGTCATAGCCTGAGGTTTTATAAGGAGATATAACTGTAGCCTCACCTCCATTGCGATAAAGCGAAGGTTAATTCCATAAAAAATAGTATCCTGTTCCTCTAAAACCTGATCCAAGACGTTTTTGTGTCAAGATTATCTGATGAAAAAATTCTTTCACTTTTGGCGAAATTTTTATCCGTTCCAAGATACAACTTGAATCCAATTTTTTCATTTAATGTTAAATTTTAAATTGTTCTCTTTACTCTTATAAAAAAATATAAAAAATAAATCGCTTTCCGATTTAATGTACCCGTAACTGCAAAGGTAACAATTAAGTGAAAACCTTTTTACAAGATAAAATTTTCTTTTTAACCCGTTTAACCTGTTGAGGGAAATTAGTTCTGTACGTTAACGTGTAATAAGTGGCCCAATTTTATGTTGATTATAATTTAATAATGTTTATGGGAATTTAATTTTTCTCTCAAGGATTTATGCAAGTTTTTTGGGTTTGGTGCAATTAACAATGAAAAGAGGTTTCTCAGTTTCATTAATTGGTCTTATCACTTAATAAAACTCGTTAAACCTATACAAGACTTTATATGCACTTTATAGTGTACATATCATGTAAATTTGATGAGAAGTAAAATTTGGTTTGACAATTTTCTTTAAGCTGCTGCAGATCTGAAGGAAATAAGTGAAAGCAAGGACGATGATCATGTAACACTCTTTGGGTTGTAAACTGTAAACTTAATTGATCGCTTAATGTCCTATAAGAATGATAATAAAACGAACAAAGTTACAAGCGCACCTACGTTGCGTAATTAAATCACATAAAACCTTACCCTGATGGAACTTTATTATAATCAGTTATTTAAATTATTACACCATGTATGAAACAACATATGATATGTTGGGAATTTCCATTCACTGTATCTTTCGGTATATACATATTTTTATCTAACCCTTTTTATTGTTATTATTCATTAAAAGACGAGAGATTGTAGGATCTTGTAAGATCATGTTCACCTTAATAAGAGAAATACCCCAAAAATAAATTCAATTAATATTTATTTTCAAATAAATTTAGTTAAAAACTTTGAAATTTCTATAAATATTTTTCATTTTTCTTACAGAGTCGTAGAACGTGAATTAAATGTACCACTGCCACTATCAAAAATAATTAAAAAATGGAATAATTTATTACAAGAATATAAGGTAAGTTCTGGTGTTTTTCAAGAAATTAAAGTCCTACAAATAATATTTGGTATTATAATATTTATGTAAACATAATTACTATTATTCATAGCAGTTTGTTGAATCAGGCTTTAAAATCAAAATTAAATTCAAAAACAAAATAAAATTTTTCGTAAAGCATCGCAACAGATCCAGAGCTACTGGTATAATTTATGAAATTTTACCACGCGTCAAGCACAGTTTCTCAAACATCTATGTGAAGAACTGAAACATGCTGGAGTGATAAAAGTTTTCCTTCTGGATTAACCATTTAAAATACGAGAGTTTCATGTTTTTGCTGGAATTTTATATTTAAAGCATAAACTTATTAAGCTTTATTGGAAAATTACTTACTTAAGAAGCAATTTCCGATTGGCAATACATTCCAAAAGGAAACCAAACACAAGTTTCTCAGGTCGTTGTACGAGTATCTTAAAATCAAATTTTATAACCTGCTAACGTTTCAATATCTGAAACATTGACTAATGCTCACACACATTATGAATTTATCATAATCAGAAATATTAAAATGCAAACTTTCTCTTTTCTTAAAGAATGACTTGCATCTGAATAAAGAAGGAGTCACAGATGTGAGAAGTTATCCGTAGATGTGTTGAATGCTGATTTATCTATTTGTCTAGCTGAATGTTGGATATGATGATCGATGGAGGTTAAAGGCTTCTGGCTTCAAGCTTATTACATCCATATACATTAAAATTCTTCTTATAAGTTTCACATTTGCCTATCTGTTATGTGAAATGAAGAAACTCTTTTTGATAATTTTTCTCACTGATAAAAGAAAATGTTTTTTGACCCCTTACTCCTCGAGGATGAGTTGTATAAGAATCTGATAGTCATGGAAATCCATATAAGGAAAACATTTAATCCTATACAATGTTTTCCTGCTAAGAAATTGAACTCTTAAAGACACCAAAGCCATATGATATTAAACAGAATCTTTTTTCAAAACCACACACAGCTTGAAATTCGCAAATGTATGTGGGAAATTAAAATTCTTTTCTTTCAGCTTTCACTTTTGCTTTGTGTTCAATTCGAAAAAGTAGCTAAGCAGCTTTGAGCGTTTCTTTATATACATTTTTTCACTTCCAACTGTTACTTTACATGTTACGTGGAATAATGTTCGGTAGCTTCTTTTTCTGCGTATTATCATGAATTTTCTCCTGGCATTTATCCGGATATTTTCATTTATCCAAGATGAATTTTATTGCTCGGGATGTATGACACGTTTTGATACTTTTATCAAAAGATTAGATATACCTCAAATGTAATTAATTAGGGAATAGTATAACTCCCTTCTGTTCAACGATGAATATAACCTTTAATCAAGTGAATTTAAAAGTTCTTAAAGATACTCAAACGTCTTTGTGAAAAATTAGTAACAATTTAATGTGATTACGAAACATTTAAAGTATCATATAAACTGAACAAAAGCGGTGAAATCACAGTAACTTCATAAACTTAAGCGTCATTTGCTGTCAAGAGGCAATGATTAATTGAACAAACATTCCAAAGAAACATTTGTCAAAGTGTTCCTCTTGAAGGCGACATTTGCCCATATAACTCCAATAGTTACCCGTCATAGTAATTGAAGGATTTTCTTATGAATTAAGTGTATTGCACTTACACTTGGGGTTAACAATGTATCAAAAATCTCTTCAACATATAACAGTTACTGATAATTTCTTCTCTTCACTTTCCATTTCGACATTTGGCCTGTGAAAATTTCGAATTACTTTGCAAATAACAAAATGACTTATGCAAATATACAAGTATCCATTTAATTTCATCGTATCTAACAAGAAAACTTACATTATACACTGAAGCAACCAGGAGATATTCATTCAAGTGCAAAAGACTTTTGATTGAAATTCGTGTTTACAGTAAAAGCAAACAGAATCTTGATTCAGTCAGTAGCAAGCAGCCCAACTGACCCACTTTCACTCTGCCCTTCAAGACAAAACCCGATACTTGATTCTTACAAGTTTTCTTATCATCTTTCTCTTTTCATTTCTTTACAATCAACATTAACGACACCATGTTATTGTACCGGATCCCGTTAAAGAAACCACGCTCGAAGCATGTCTTAAGAAACATATTGTAAGAAACAGAAGAGGAAGAATAAGATATATAAGAGAAAGAAATATTGACACCATTTCCTTCAAGAAGTTCTAATGAAGTGATTTCCATTTCAATTTTCTTTGAATTGTTTTGTGAAAGTGCATGTACACACATATTAACAACAGCTCTTACATTTACATTTACAAAATATTCACTACAATACAAAACAAATGCAACAAACTACAAATGGACAAGGTCACTTAAACACAAGACATCATGTAAATATTGTATTTTGTATTACATCGAAATGATAGTGTAATTAAACAAAGAATTCGTAACGAAGAGCAGGTGTTACTGCTTAAATTTAAATTTGAAAAAGAGAAATTAATTTCATGTTATCTACTTTAATAACTGTTATTCTGTTCGCCATGTTGTTACGTCCATTTTATGCTAAAATAACCCGTTGTTTCAACCACTTCTCTTCGTTCAATTTGTAGTTGATTAAATGGAAATGTTGGAAAGTGAAAAACTGAAAAAAATATAGAATTCACTTTTCTTAAGACTTGATCAAATTCGCTTGGCTTTCTAACTCTAAAAGATGGATTTCTGGGCCCAGTGTTATATATATTCTAATATGCGGATGCGTCTTACAATAGTAGTCTAATTAATTCCATGTAAATCGTTTCGTTACAATAGCTATATCCAGTTTATAGCTCGTGGTTTTTCTCTATCCCAGGCAGAACAATATGCGGTAAGAGAAAGTGCAAATTCAACTGAGAATTGTTTAGCTATTTTCTACAACAATTGCATGGAATTTTTGTTTTAAAATAGAAGACATTATTCTTATAATAGTGCCTATCTTAATAAATAATTTGAAGAATTTTATATTTTTAACTCCTGTTAGATATTATATTTGATTTCATTCAGACAGATAAGAAATCATTCGCATACTGATAACATAAGAATGCAAAAATTTTTAAATACCATCAACTTGTTTCGTTTCCTAGAAAACTTATTTGAGAAAATACAATAAAATCAAGAAAATGTTCTGAACAAATTCATTTGTTTAACCACAGGAAGTGAAAGTTTTCTAATTATGTCGGTAAGTTGGTATTCAAGATGGAAATATCACGATAACTTTTAAGATTTCGTTCAATGAAACTTTATTCTGTGAACGGTTTCAAGAAAATATCCAAAATTATTTCATGCTGCTGTGAATGGTATTTAAGGAAAGATTTAAGATTATTTCCTTTAAGAAAGTACAACAAGGTATGACCATTCATGAAACTTTATAAGGACTTACTCAGCACGAAGTTTTGAAGAATCAGCGTTTTTAATTTTGAACGTATAATAATTATTATAAATAAATTCAATTTGTGTCTAGGAGACGCTTTATGTAATATTAGTATAATACAAAAAGTTTTTATTTGAATTTTTGTTGATCAAAAGGAAGTTCAAAAATTACATTTTTCCTTTTGACAAAATAAAATATTTCCTATTAAATTATGGTATCCAAGAAATCTAACATTTTCGATACAATCCCTAATGAACTAGAACTCTTATACGAAACAAATGTTATATAAAATTAAATTAAATTGTATTCGCAATTGCTTTGAAGAGAATTGTCAGAATTTCGATAAAATTTGTAAAATTAGTTCAACAATTGATAAGAACTAACTACTGATTAAAACCCCATTTTAATCGAACATCTTTGAATTATTAGAGGATATGGGGTTTTGAAATTTTGCATTCTTTTAAAAACAAGATACGAATTTCGATCTAATCAATTATAGTCTTTAAAGGCTTTCGCCGTATTTTGAGTGCAATTCCTTTAATCACTGATTAATTTTGTTCATTCAGAACGTTATAAATAATATTTCTTTGTTTATGGATACCTACTTGACTATGAGCGTGGTTCAAGTTGTTGTTCTTGATCTTATCTTCATACTTTATTAATACGTCTGAGAGGAAAACGTGTCGATTTTCCAGAAACAGAAAAATCAATTCAAATAATTAGATTTTAATAATTTACCTAGCTTTTCTGTAATACATTTTCTGAACTATTTGAATATTATATTTGTATCCAATTCGAACGTGTGGGAAAGGTTACAGAAAATAATTCAAGAATATGTTTGAAGGACAGAAATAGTCTTAATCCGTTTGGAAGTGGACCGAATTCATGAAATGGTCGAGGAGAAAACATAATAACTTGAAGCTAATAATTTCATATTCTTCCATTCCATTTAAATTTATATTTAAAATTTTTTGTTATTATAAAAATTCATAAGATCCACGCGTTTTACCTCATAAAATCCATTTCACTTTCTATGAAAACTTCAAAAACTTTTCTTTGCAATAAAACCGTAACTGGACGTCACCGTGTTTTTTGCAGGTTTTTTTCAAAATAATATTAATTTAAAATCTTTTCTCTGTTTATATTATATTATCAAATCTCTTTTCTTCTGCTTGAAAATATTCCACTTCTGTTATTTTTTATATGTTTTATCACAAAAAATTTTAAGCTTTTTCCGTAAAGTGGAATTCATTGACTATGACGGACCAGAAAAACTTTGAAACTTCATCAAAACACACGATACTCACTCATCATAATGTTCCACTTGCAGCTTTCGTTGAAGCTACTGTCTATCGGTAGAGAAAAGTTAATAATACTAGTTATTGGAATTTTATTTAATTATCCGTTACTGTTCCGTATTTCGGATTACGTTGAGTTTTATGAATTTTACTTAAAGCTATATGCTTAAAGTTTGTTTGAAATTTATTTTGGTACGCTGTATCAAAGATAAAAGCGTCACATAACCTTTTTGAAAGGTTTCCACATTGGGGATAAGATCTTCTTAAATCTGAAATGGATTCTGAAGCTGATGGAACTCTCAAGGGAATGACGCTATTACGACCGAACAGGATAAAATATTTAACCTATCACTGTTTTATGTTTGACATCAAATCGTGGTTGTTATTTATGTCATGGAATGCGAAACACTTGATTTGCGGTAGTTCTTCTGCCATTCAAGAAATTCTAAGAACAATAGAAACAAATTACACTAAAACATGAAGTCAGTTTTAAATGAATGCACTAAAACCATATCATATTAAAATTAGTTAACCGCTTTCACACGGATTTTCTAAGAAATTTTATGTGAAAAAATCTTGAATTGGATGAGTTTGTTGCTCATAGTAATAATGGAAGAAATAAAGAAGTGTATTGAAATAACGCCAGGCCATTGCCTCAAATACTAACTTTCACCTGTACTTAATTAATTCATTAAGAAACTTTTGTGTTAAAGGGAAAAAAACCACAAACGATAAAACACAGAAAGTGTTAAACCAAATGGATGGAAGCATTACTTTGAGTACTTCTTTTATTTGATGATTATCAATCGATTTGCCAAATCGAATTTTCACAGTTTGATTAGCTATATTTTTTGGCAAATAAATGGTTTTGTAAAATTTTTCATGCCTCTGTAATTTGTACCAAAATCATGTGGAGATAATCGATGACATTGCAGTGTAAAAGTCTCACCTTGTGCTGGTACAATTTACTTTTATATAATAATAAAAGGCGAAAGCAATAAAGGACCCTCAGGTATTGTGCTACTTATACTAACATTCTCTGAAGTATAGTTTCGCAAGCAACCAATAACACATAAAGAAGAAACTCAAAAATATACGCCTCTGAGAAATATGCAAGGGGAATGCGTCGTTAATCAATCACTACTTAATGGTAGGTGTGGAAACTGGTTTAACCAAACAAGACAAACCAACTAGCATTTATGGTTGTTTCTTACAACCATATCCGCTAACTCTTCAATACGCTAGACATCTTCGCACTTTTCTTTATCGCATTTCAAAATACTCTGCTAATTTAAAACGCAAACATCGCGAAAAACTTTCGCTTCTTTGAAAGATCATTAGAAATTCAAGGTAAGAAGAGAACAATGTTTTATTTTTCATCTTCATCATTTCAACGATAACTACTTTCTAACGCATTTGAGACATAAGATGCAGATTTGTGATGAGAAAGACAAAGGTGAGAAATTTGTCTTCTGGTTAATGACACTGTGGTAAATCTGTTCGAAATGATAGCCTCCTAACACCTTATTTACAATAACTATTTAAACATCTTGGTTTATTGATAGTTTGTTTATAATCTCATCCAGACAACTTTCTTCTTTGTGCACCTCATTTCCAAGACTTTTCTTTACCAGCCCTCTAACCTCAACTCTTAATCAACAACCACAATGAATAGATCATGTCTCAAATGATATTAATTTGAATGTCATTGTTGACTCAAATGGTATATTGTCTGATAGCACTTGGCTTACCAAATCGGCGAATAAGCGTATGATGAAGCGTTATCATGTCAAATAGTCATACTGTCTGATTAGCAAGTTTTTCCAAAACAGGATCAGACTAAGATTATTTCCAAATTGGTCAGGCTTATCTGAATGTTATCATTATGATATAATCCTAGTATGAAAGTTTTTATTATGTTTTTCCTTTACATTTCAGTATGTTTTTCGTAGTTTCTTCATAAATTTATTTTATTCAAAAATACTTTGAATTCAACACAATCAAGTATTGAATATCTACTGACACTAATGATACAATTTCTAATTGAAAATAGAAATTCTTATCGTGATTATTTGATTTTCAACATTATATATTGTCCTCAAGTAATTTGCATAGAAAAAGTAGATTTTGTCGAAAGTAATTTTAATTTTCATCTCACTTCTCAATCAAAATTCAAGCAAAGCTAACAAAAAGTCGTTACTTCTTAAGAAAGAAACTGAATAGAAATTTAAAAAATTTTCAAAAGCTTTAATTGATATGTACAAAAAAGCAACTTTGAAAAATTGGGTCATCAACTGTAAACAACACCACACTACCAAATTCAATAGTAACTGGTTTCTTTGGTTAAACTTAAAATTTTATTTTCTTCCAAGTCTTCTTGATGTTTTTTGTCTGTCGTTGGTCTCAAAAAATCAAAGAATCTGTGTCAATGGAAATTTCATTGTAGCCAAAATTGAAAAAGTAAATACGAGACAAACAAAAAATTAACGATTTTATTTCACTTTCTCCAGGTGGGAGTTCTTAAAGTCCACAGACCACAGACACTTTTAATGCTTTTGATGAAAGCAAAGCTTTTTAGAAACCGGAATCAAGTGGAAAAGCTTCAAAGTTTGTGGGATATTAACACCTGAATGTGGGTCATCTGACTAAGTTCTTGGAAATGAAATTGAAATCATTTATTCATGTGGGTTGAAATAGCATGATGTCGATGTTAGTTGACTGAAGCTTTGATTGGAATCAATTTCACTCCTTATAAGAAATTCATAAGGTGATGATATGATATTCCTTACTATATTTATTGGAACATAAATCCAAATCTAAATCTTAATCCCGATTGAAGACGTTTTCGATATCTCAAAACGAATTTCAAATTAATAAATCATTGGTCAGAAACTGTATAAGTGCTATAAGTCACTCATCATAATCTTGAAATAAATAAGAAATCACCACAACAAATTTAAGAAGTGCAATTAATTTACAGTTCAACTGAATTCCGCAATACCACAAAATAAAATTAAGATAATTAGTTGCGCACTATAATTTATTTACGAGCTTTCGTTTATGACACATACAGGTAGTGTACGATTATTTCTCATTATTAGACTCTTTCACCTGATCTCATAAAAGTGTACTGTGATTTTTTATCTGTTAATTTATTTACTATAATTATTGGAAACATGTTTCGCTGTGAGTCACTGATCATTATTTAATTATTATTTGATTCTAATTAATTGTAATTAATGTCATGTAAATCACAATATCCTGAATATAATTTATGAAATTGATTTTATTTATTGTGTCATAATAAATTTAAGTCTACTGGTTCATAATTTTGGACATAATTTTCCAAAAGTAAGTATTTCTACAAATTATCATTAACAATACAGAGAACCTGACACGCACTATAACTGCAAGACAAGACTTTGGAAAATGCGTTTTCAACTTTCTAGTCGTTAACCTCACTGAGTTATCTCGTTGTCATCTGTTTTCTATCGTTAAACACAAAACTTCATCAAACGAAACAGGTTAAAGGGCTACGTCACAAAGTGCACAAAGGGTACGTCATAAAATTGGCTTTATGACAATTGACCTGTTGCTTGTGAAGTGCTATTAACCCTGTTTCAGGATATAAAAATCAAAGTTTTGACCTATTCTACACTTTTAATACGTACCTTCAAACGAATCGAAAGTAGCTACCTGTTGAACACCTTCATCTGAAATTAGCAACAATTTTCATAATGATTAGAAGCCATGAAATTCACTCAACCTTCCTTGGATCTTCTTCTGCCTCAAATCGGTCGAAATCGATTAGCAACGCTTCCAACGTGCTTGACCTAACTGCCATTTTCACTGTTTTCCAAAGCTCTAATGAGTTCTTGCAATCAAGTCCTGCAATCTGTGCAACCATTTTTTGTTAGTAATGCTTTCTCTTGAGTTTAATCCTGGAAATTTTCTAAACAAACCAGAAGCTCCATGAAATTCTCAACAAAATAAAGCATTCGTCATTGATAATTCCAAAACAATAACATAACAACTTCCTGCTTCTCAGTAACGAAGCGTTATTCAACTCTGTTGTGTCATCACGCAAGCCTTCTCCCTCCAATCAAACCTTCAAAGAGAGTAAACATCATTCAGTATTACCTGATAACCAATTAACCAGTTTAACAACGCTCAATAATCGTCAAACGTGTGAGCTACTTCCGTCACTTGGCTTACAATTCTCAGCAAACATTTGACATCTCAGAACTTTCCACGTAAATATCCACAACTATTAACTCCGTCATCTAGACGCGCAGGTGGATTACCAGTAGCGTCATCGATACTAGTCTATTCTATTTTTAATACAATTGATCTTGTTTACCAAACAGTCTAGATCGTTTCGTTAGACGTCATCTACTCTAACGACGACCATAGTCATTAACTCCAAAGATGTCATCACCTTAAAGCTCCTTGGAGGCAAAAGTTTGAACAAAACATATTTGAGCGCTTCTACAAAAATAGAAAACACCTCGGAATTTATAGAAAACTTAAATAAATTTACTTGCCAGGTGAAAACAGATGGTTTTATATGGTCGTCATTCATTTTTAATGACGCCACGCTACTTAGGTATCTTTGAGCTGCTCGTCGGTTGGTTGGCTCATTTCTAAGCCAAGAGAAAGTGATTCTCTAGTTTGATAAAACAAAAAATTGTGTAGAAAAATGTAGTAGCGTCATGCGAAGATTTCTAGGTATAGCCTGGAATTTTTCATTTGAGAAAATTTCTTACACTATTTCATAGAAAGAATGATATGAATTGTATTAATGACTTGTTATCACGAAGCTATAGTTCGATGAAAATCTCTTTTTGTATTCTTCAATTTTTACTGAATTTTATAATAATGAGTTAATGGATTCATTGAGAATGTCATTGACAGATTTATCAGGTTATTTATTAATTCAGTATATCCACTTTCCCTTCAAACTTGATCAAGACTTTGAAACTTGCCCAAACTTGGAGCATCTCAAAACCAGCTTCACATTGAATTAAGTGTAACATTTTTCCATCCACCACTGTACCAATATCTAGTAGCAAATTTCGATGAAAATCTACGGAAAACATAAACAAAATCATTGCAAATCTCAATCAAATGTTGTTATGTATTCGAATTCAAAAAGTTTGTTGCACTCAACTAAACCCGACATTACTCAGCGTTATTTTTTATTTTACACCAGTTCCACCTTAACTTGGAATCTCCAGTTAATTTTTATCGCCTACATTTTTTCGCCAATTGAAAGTGAAACGATTTCGCTTTTTAAGTTGTTTTTATTAGTTTTTTCTTTCACTTTTATTCGTTAGTTTCTATTTTTTAACAAATTCCTAGTGTTAACAACAAACGACAACATCAACGGAAGTTGAAGCCAGTTTTATTCTTGCGTTTCCGGTTCAAAGCCATGATGTTGGTGGATGTTTCGCGATTTGCAAATAATTTTATTTATTTCTCCTTATTATACTCTACAATTTCAATTTCTGTATCAGTATTTTTATGTTTTATTTATGGTAAATTAAGTGTTTTCATCAATAAATCTATAATTCGCCGACCAACGAAAAATTTCCTCAATTGGAAAGCACCCTTAATGTTGTTTCAAAACCCTTCAAATGTAATCTTGCCAAATGTCGGAGAACGATTTTCGATTTGATTTAAAATTAAATTCTGAAGAAAATTAAAACTAATTATAAGAGAAAATTAATAATTAAGCAAGAATTTTGTGAAAATTACCATGATAACAGTTTTATCCAAACGTTTGTATTGAATTAATTAAAGACATTTTGACATTTTCAAATTAATTCTGGTATATTGATACGATTTGAGGCGAACAAAGGGAGACTTAATTAATACAAATATAACATTATATTATTATACAAATGTAATATTATCCAATCTAAGCATCGAGGTTACACTGATGTAGGTAAAAAATAGGTTTATTTCTATTTACAGTTCTTACGGATCACACAAACATAAGCCAAACACGATTTTCATTTTTAAATTTAATTTATTTTTACACATTTTTCATTTAACCCAAAGAAGGTAGATTTCATCTAACAAACTATGCACACATGACATTTAAATAACCCAATTTCTCTTTGAACAACCACATTCGACACACGAAATTGTATTTGTTAACTGCACGTAGTACGTTGTACTCTTACCAAAAAATATTTTTTGTTAAGATTTTTGTGTTTTTCTTTAAGAAAATCGTCAAGGCCGTTAAATTTTGAACGGTGAACCATGAGCAAAATCGCAATTCATACAATCTAAATGTTCATGTTGTTATTACAAGCGTTAATTATACTTATTGTAACTCAGATTCTAGTCAAATAAGTGGATGTTGTTTTATCAGTTTTGTTTATCAGTAAAATAGAAAATCGTACAACAATAAAATAATTTCCATTCATTTCATGTGCTTATATAAACGTTTCACTCTCTTCTGAATTAAATCAAACCATTTATGTTTGTCTCGGCAGGTTTCTGCTTTCAAAGATTAGCAAATTAAAATTTTAACTTTAGCCTAAATTTCACGTAATCTTTTTGCCGAATATATAAACATGTTCACCTCATGGAAAGCGATCTTCGAACGTTTTCACCGAAAATAGTCATGTGGTGATTATTATCCAAAATATATTCAAGAATTTATTGGAGAAAGTGGTTTTTGCTTTTATATTATATGGATTATAACATCAGAAGTTGCCTATAAACAAATAAATTTATTACTTTGACAAACTTCTTGATTAAGTTTGGATGATTTCTCTACCTTTATTTTGAAAATTACATTCATTTTGTTCCATTCATATGACATTCCTATTTTGACTTGATAAAGAATATTGTTATTCATTTATTTCAACAATTTACTAAACAATTTAATGAAAATTTTGAATATTTAAATTTCCGAAACGCCACCCTTCGTTTCCATACAAATTTCAGTTTCCTGTGACATGAAACATTTGATTAATCGGAATTTAACAATCGAGTGATGATTATAACCTTTTTTGCCCACAGAAACTAGTTAAATATTGTTTTTTTAGTTATATTAACTTAACTTAATTACCTTTGAATAATTAAAAACCAATAAATTAAAAGCCAAAATCCGTCCAAAACATTCGTAGTTTGAAGTTTCTGACAAACATTCTGTGATCATGAACGAGAAGTAAATGAGTTTTCCGTAAAAATAATAAGAACAATTCATGTAGCTTACAAAACGTTCAAACATTTACTTGAAACAAGAATCGACAAGAATCTTCCAGAAACTTATTGACTCGCCATTTCTACAATTCTTCTCTTCGCAAATTTTAAAAATTTCACAATAAAACAAAATATTTTCTTAGAGAATTTAACAGTTTACGATTATTCACCGAGTGAAAGTGAAACTACAGTAAAATAACTGACCGTCTCAGTACGTGAGTAGGTTATTAACAATTAAATGTAGACGTCGGTTCTTGGTTTTTTACTAGATAATTTATGGGTATAAAATATTTTTCTTTTGTTTTTATGAGCTACATATATAACATTCAAGATACTAAGTATGTTTTCGCATCAGTTGTAATATTTTATTTTCATATATGAAATAGTTTCGTAGAAATAACGTTTAATTAAGCGAATTGAAATTTCCTTTACTTTTTCTGCGCGTTTTCACCTTAAAATTACACTCTCATCACAACGAATGATCATTCAAAACAGGTACAATCGTTTTATTTTGCTTAAATTTGATGTGACTCTAAAGCTTAAAGAAGCTAATTTTGCCTGAAAGCTACTCAAATAAAAATCGTGCTAGGCTAGTGAAGGTGGCCTAAATTCATGATTAGATACTTTAAACACTACAAAAAGAGTCACACCTACTTTGGTTTTCATTTGTTACTATTTTGACTGGGTTACAATAAATATACTCTATGGAAAATATGTGTCACACGTTCGACTTCATGTGTAAGTCACATATTAACACTATTAGTAAAAATTCTCTTCACAAACTTCCATGATAGAAAGTCGGTTCTGTGACTGATCTTAAGATGACATTTAAAAAAAAATATATACATATAATTATGTTAGCTTTTGCCACACTTGATATGGCCTAGTTTATTTTGGGTGTGTACTATTGGCAAATTTTTCCACTTACAGCTTGAGGAGAAAGCATACGAGAGAAACAAGTGTATATCGTCTGAGACATACTGTATAAGAACGGATTAGCAAAATTCATATCAAGGCCTAGAATTGAGTATGTGGAGGTCATGAAATTGGAAAAAAATTTATTTACATTACGAAAATGTCTTGAAGGCATGCACAGCATTGTTTTAATTTTATCTCAAATATGAGTTTATGTATCAAATTGAATTTATCTTAATTCATTATTTCATATCGAGTTTTTATACTTGAAAATTCAAACATGTTTCTCATGGGAAACTGTGACCAAATACCTCAGAAAACATCCGTACATTTATAAAATCTCCATTGAAAATATGCTACTACTTTGCTTTTCAAATACTTTAAATCGATGAAATAGTATATCTTTCAATACCGTCAACTATAGCTTAGTGAATCTTTATCAAGAGATCATTTCCTGGTTAACAAAACGTTTGTGCACTTTATCGCACTTAACTAGTGCGGCACGAAACAATATATCTTTCTTACAAGAATCCTTGGAAAAATATTTGATATAGGTATATCTTATTCAACTGCTTCACCCATTTTTGAACCTGCCTCTAATATAAGTTTTTATAATTTCTGCAGAATATCCAATAGGTTTCACTTACTAAACATTAATAACCTGTTTGTTAAATCTGTTAAAGTTTGATAACAAGAGATGTTTCAGATAATTTCACGTTACTTCTGCAACTTTCCCACGCTTTGTTTTTTGCCAAAACTGAAAGTTGACATGTATTGACAAGCTATATAAGCAAATTCATTTAAAGATGCTATCAAAGACACTTACAGCTCATCTTTGAAGTATTTTCATTTCATGTCCATTTACGTTTCATAAGAAATTTGAAAATATGTTGTACTACTCTTCATTTATCAAAACAAAAGCGGATTTAACACCTGTTACGAATCTGAATAGCCAAGTATAAAAACTGTAAGCGAAAGTAAAATTTTTAGCCAAAATGGAACAAGCAAGTTAGAAAAAATAACATTAAGAAAAATGAAAGAAATCATTTTTCTTCTTATTTCTAAGATGATCATCATTTTACCTTTTACTTTCAATTTATTTCTCTTTCTGAATCTGTCAATTTTTTAGTGAATATTTTGTTAATATTTTTTTGTTATTTAGTTTTGAATGTGATTGTTGGCTTTAGATAACGAATTCGTTAGTAGAAATTGAGCAACAACGCCAAAGTTCCGAAATATATGCTCAATTAGGCTTCAGTTCATCAAATGTTGAAAGATGCTTAAAAAATAGCTAAAGTAATAAATTGCTCAATAGCTTCTTTTAGTATAAAACTCCGAGCAGATATAGTTTTATTAAAAGTAAACTGAATTGATATAACATGACAGGCGCTTTCAAATATTTTGCAGTGTTATAGATTTCAAACACACAAAGAGCACAATCCGTAATGAGGGAATGGTGCGAATAAATGATTTTTTGTTTGATATTTGTCAAAATTCATTAAATAAATTGTTAAGTAAATGTCTGTATACAAAAGAGTGATTGAATCATTTGTTTTCTTTAATCCGTTTCAGGCTATCAAATTGTCAGATGAGCCGAAGAGGCGTGAATGGCCGTTTTTCACTTTGATGGATGTATATTTTAGTGATCAGGTCAATGATCCAACTTTACGACTCTTTTCCTCAACAAAAACTTTAAAGGAAACAATAGACGACAGCGTCTTTGAAGATGATCCAATTATATCGTCCGCCATTGCAGCAGCAACTTCTGGAGCTCTTATGGATATTCAGGAGATAATGCGTAATCAAACAAAACATGAACCATTCGATGACGGTGCTTCGGAAGCTTCCATCAATGATTTCAACACCACAAACGAGGATGTGAAGAAACCTTTGGGGATTGTTTGCAAAATGGAACAAGATCAGCATCATCGAAGGAAACAAGAGACTCCTTTGCCACAATCTAACTTTGCTCAACAACAGCAACAGCAACAACAACAGCAACAACAGCAACAACAGCAGCAACAGCAACAAGAACAGCAAAGACAGCAACAGGAACATCAACGACATCAACAAGAGCAACAACGACAGCAACAACAGCAACAACTTCAACAAAATACTCCTGAACATCGTACCATCGACCAGGTATGGAAAAGTTATTTTTATTCATTTTGCGAATGGAAAACTTGAACCAATTTTGTTTCAGTACCTGCTATCCTGGAACAACTTCCATGGAAACATGTGTAAAGGATTCCACAGTTTGCAGAAAGATGAAAAAATGGTGGACGTAACAATTGCTGCCGGTGGAAGAATATTCAAGGCTCACAAATTGGTAAACCATAGCGACTTCTTTCAAGTATCTACTTAATAACTAATCAATTTATTAAAATGAATCACACAATTCTTAAGAGCAAATATAAATATTCAACTCCATTTTGTTTTAATGATATTATTAAAAACAAATGTTTCGTCTTTCAGGTTCTTTCAGTTTGCAGTCCATACTTTCAAAAAATCTTCTTGGATCATCCATCGAATCATCCAATTCTATTCATGACAGATGTTGATAGCAACCACATGGCAGGTTTATTAGATTTCATGTATAGTGGACAGGTTAGTTTGAGTGTTTTCTATTAAATATGTATATTTAAAGTTAATACTTTATTGTATTTTAGGTTAATGTTAAATATGAAGATTTGCCAAATTTTCTGAAAGTTGCTGAAGCCATGCGAATCAAAGGACTTCACAGTGAGGTAAGATTGAAATTTCAATGTTTCAAGAAACAACATTCATGTTAATAAATTTTTTTTCATCCTAGAGCACAAATGAAACCGAGCAAGACCTTCGTGTACCCAAATCACCAGACGAAAATCACTCCAGATACCTCAACAACAATCATCCTGCTCTAAATACAGGCCCATGTTCATCAGCCTATTCCAATAACAATAATACTCCAAACGTGCCTAGCGACAACAATAATAATAACAACATGAGCAGCAATGCAAATGCAAATAGTAATAGCACAACAATCAACACCAGCATCCCAAGCTCAAATTTTATGAATTTCCGTGATCACATTCGTTCAAAAGCTGCTGTTAATGAGGCTTTTATGAATAACACAAATAATAATAACAACAATATATCTCCGGAGAAGTACTCAATACAACAAACCAACAGTAGCAACAAGATTTTAGATGGACGGAAACACCATAAATACTTTGCTAAAAGGAAAATGTTAATGCACTACAATCAAGATATTATGCGTGAAAAACGCAACAAGGAGCTGGCAGAAATAGAGCACCAGCAACGAATGGAAGCAACTCCAACTCCTCCATCAATTCCAATAAATGATAACTTTAAAATTCGTCTGCCAGAACTTGCTCGTGAAGATGAAGCTCTAAATTTGGTGCAAAACATCAAAACAGAACCGGATGTTGAAAGTGGCCAAGAACCACCTGATGAAGAACTTTCAGATGTTGAATGTCTTACACCAGAAGCCCGAGAGCTGAAGCAAGCTGAGAATGATGCAAAAGCTTCTCTTCTCAAATTACGACAATCAATTTTAGAACAAAATTTGACAAACAATAATAATAATAACAACAACACAAGTACCAACAACAATAACAACAACAATAATAACAATAATAATAACAACAGCCCTAATAATAATAATAACAATAATAACACCAATAATAATAATAACAACAATTATAATATGAATAACAAAGGCAGTAACAAGCCTCCGACCTTAGAAGGAGGCATGGATAGAAATTTAAACGCCGTTTGTAGTTAATTTAGTTATAAACTTAAACTTAAGGCAAGTTCTGTTATTATTTTGTCATATTGTATTCATAATTTATTTATTTCATTTGCACTTTTTTATTTTATCAAATAATTGTTGTTAATAGTTTAATTGTTGATTAAATAACGTTTTTTCTTCTTGAGCTACTTCAATTAATTTCTTTTACATTTCTTAAATTCCTGTTGTATATCAGTAAATTTTATTTAAAGAAAATTATTATTTTTAATTGAAAGTTGTTAGTTATTGTTTTTAATTATTTGCCCATTATATTTCATTAAAAGCAAAACTATTTAAATACTCAAAATAAGTTTGAAATTAAACCTTTAAACAAAACTAGATCATCTGTTATTCTTTTAGTTTTATAATACTATTTTAAGGTATATACGAAAACATTTATGTTAATATTGAAATACTTTATGATATAAACAAGTGTATCGTGTTTTCACGTTTAGTAGTAGGTCGTCTTTGTTACTTACGATTAGTCGCGCTACTCCATCAAACTGTTTAGTTAACGCAAAGAGCTGCACTTTATATGTTTTCACATAACACTATCCAGTATACTATACTGCACTCCTAAAATGATCAATCAAATTCCGATTTCAATACAACGAGTTATTATCCTTCAAATCTAAAAATTTTTCAATATGACTTATATCCGATTTCCTTTAAAACAGAAGTTCTTTGCGTATACGTTTCCAAGTTCTAGATTTACTAAGATAAAAACAGTAATTGAATGTACAATTGTTTTAATTAAGATTGTCCAGCATAGGTGAGGTAGTAGAATGTTTGCAAATACATTCTTTGAGTTTTATCCATGCTATTGTAAATATTTTACATGGAACTTATATAATCTTTACATTATAGTTTTTATTTAACAATAAGAGCAATCATCATAACGTCCGTTGTTTTTAATTGTGAACATTGGAAAATAAAAGACGTGTTCACCAGTTTAAAAACAATTGTTTAATGGTAAATACATAGTTGTAAATTTGATGTCGAACAGAGTCATTAGTAATTAATATTCTGTTATTGCAAATAATTAACTCATTGAGATCTATATATGCTAGTAATTTTATATATAAAAATTTGTTTACTCTTATAACCGCTTCTAAAATTTTCTTAGTGGTGAAATTTAAATTGAACACTTTTCTTTTTAGCATTTAGTATTTATTGTATTCAAATAAGTATAAAAATTAGATAATTGTATTTTTAATAGTACACCCTTTATATTAATAACAAAACAATGATTATGTAATAGCAAATAGTTCAATGTGATAAGAAATATGTAATTCTATTACATCCGGTTAAATTGTTGAAACATGAAACAACATTCCACGATAACATCACTTAAAATTGTTTAAAATGAAAAGGCATTAAATATTCCATAGAAAATAAGCTTTCGTCAAATTCATTTGTTTTTAAATCTTAAAACATTAAACAAAACTCCAATGGGCCAATATTAAGAAAATGAAATTAATTTGACAAATATCTATACTTCTTTTCTACCTGTTTCTACTTGTTTATTTAATATAATCGTTTTATTTTATTTTAAGAAGTTCATAAATATAAGATATATAACACTGTCGTCAACAGAGAAAATAGTTTTAATACATAGTATCAAGATACCAATCATCTTGCTACGAAAATGTCTCTGTAATTTTGTTTGTTTTTTTATATATAAGCGATAACTCAGGGAAGGGTTATTATTAAACAAGATTCGAAATGAATGTTAAAAATAATTAAATGTTTAAAATAATTACTCACAACGATGTAAACGATTGAGGCCTTAATTCTTAAAATAAGTTTGCTAAAGATAAAATATTTTCATAATTGACTGTTTTTTTTTATTCCATGATGAAAAATATACTTTAAATAAAATGCGAGTTCGTTCTTTTATTCAATTTTCAGATTAACACTTCACAAAGTAATACACAATTTGTCCATGACATCACATTTTAATTAACTTTAATTACTCTCTTGAGGTTTCATTCTTTTCTTGAGCAACTCATTTTGAGGTATAACTATGACATCTACATACGTCTGAGTCTATGAAGAACATTTTCATGATCAATATTTTACAGTAGTGCATTTTTGTGACTTAAAACTTCAACTCCACGCTGTGAACAGGATTTCCAGGGTTAAGGAAAACACCAGTTTATATATTGTTGAAAATATGAAATATATTTTTCTTGTTTTTTTCACGTTTTTTCTTCTTCTCATACAACATTTTAAAATAAACTTTTGTTATTATTCAAGCCTAAAAGTATTAAAAAAAACGGTGGTTGTTGATCGTACTAACAAAAATACTAATATTAAAACATTATCTTTTATCTTAACTATTAACTTGTTAATTTCTGTACTGTAAAATACTAAATTATATATTATGTATTGCCTTTGCGAAATTTACGTTTAGGATAAAATTGGTTTTCTTCTTTGCTATGACTAAAAAAACTAATAATATATTGATTAAAGGCAATTGTAATTATATGATTTTCCTTTAAGTTAAAATGTATATAATAGTTGTATTTTTTACATGTCCTGACTTTTAGTTGTGTAGTGTAGGTTGTATAGTATGGTCTTCCTCAAAATTGTAGTCATTTTACTCTGATCGGAATTATATTCCTTAGATGTTTTCTTTTGTAAAATGTGCTCATACATATTATTTATACTCATATATGTATATATATATATATAGAACTATAAAAGGAAAACTGTATATATTTATTATTTATTTAAATTCTATTTCTGTGTGATTTATTGATTAATATTATTTCTTCTCATAACGATCTTCTATTCTTTTCGGTTATTTATGTAAATATATTCTGGTATATTGTTATATATTTATTTCTTCGTTTTGTATATTTGTTGTACTGATTGTTTCAGTTAATGAGGTTATTTTGGTTATTTGATTTGTTATATAAACTCCTATAAATGATAAAAACATACTATAGTTTTAACGTTCATTTGTTGTTTTATACGACTTTAGTATTTCTAGTTATTATGTTCGGAGGTCTCTTCATTTCTCGATTTGTATAACTGTATCTATGTAAACATTAGTACAAATGTAAATTGGCCATTAAAGCTGAGCGTTTCTTGTTTGCGTTTTGGTTTTTAATTTTGACAAACAATTCCAACATTAACATAGAATAATTGAAAATTTCTGATATTTTTGTCCTTTGTCTTACAATGGCATTTCTTTATTCTCATCGACTTTCATTACCATATTCTTATTCGTTTTAAACGAATTCAATTTTGAAAAGATCTGACAATTTCAAACATCTAAGTTTATAAAAGGTCATTATGAAATAATCATGTCCGAATGTATACAAAATTAAAATCAATGAAAGCATAAATGCAATTTAAAACTTGAACAAATCAATGAAGATGCTATCGTTATACTAATTTCAGTAATAGATGATATTGAGACATGCAAAAATGTTTATAAATTAAAATACAAATTCAGATACTAATAAGTATGGCTTTTAAAAAATTTTACAGTGCTTCACCAAAAACTACAAAAAATATAAATTAGGAAACACTGAAACACATCATCGTATTTTCCTTTAAATCCATAAAAACACAGCCAAGAAACACCCGTTTCATCCTTACATTTTAACATGTTATATGTCTCATCCATTTTGATTTCAAAAAAATGTTATATAACGATTTAACTTTAAAAATATTGACAAATATTTTGTCTATGTGAGCCAAATAAAACATAAATTACATAAATCACCAACATTAGAGATTCTAAAAAACATTTTTCTGAAACTTTATTAAAATTTTATTAAAATAATTTCCATGTAATTAAAATTACTATTTATGTTTTCTTCATAAAAGATTTGTTAACCAATATTTAACAGAAAAAAATTAACAACACTGGATAGAAGTATCTATCTTATTGTATTCACTTTTGCTTTTACTTATTTAAATTGCAGTAGAACTATCCGTAGTAACTTTTTAGTTTCCTTTCTTGTTTAATTAGTTGCAGCCTGTTATGCTTCAATTCATTTGATTCTTCTGTGATCTTATATTATAAATATTTTCAATGAATTTTCACCAAGAATTCCTAAATTTTATAAAATTAAAATCTAATATCTAATTGGTATTTTATCTTGAACCAGAATCAAGCATTTCAACAAATAATTTGTTCAGTGTCACATTTCCTTCGCGGAAAATATTTGTCCAAAACTTTCGTATTATTTGATCAGCTTGCCGAAGGGACGGTAACAATAAAAGTAGCTGCTGTTGATGAGATACTGCCGAATTATGTCTGAAGGAAAACAAGAAATTATTATATTTCTATTAATTTAACATTTAATCTAATTTTAATCTTACCGTATTAAATAGACACAATCATTGAGCGCACTTAAAATAGAATCTCTAAACTTTCTTAACAAAAAATGATCTTCCACTCGAATATCACAATTGGATAATGTTAAAGCTTTTAGTACATAATATTCTTCCTTTCTTGGCGATAATTTCTCTAGTCGCTGTGCAATTTGCGCACACTGTAAGAAAAATAAAATATTAATTTACAAACAGTTTATAATAATATCATTATTTTTCATATTACATGATGATAAAGTTCCGAAGCACCACATTCCTTAGCAACTTTCTCATCTAACCAAAAATCAGTTGCAAAAAATAATTTACCATTAAATGGTATCGAACGATAAGCTAATTGTAACGTTAAAATTTCCGCCCAGGACACTTGCAAAAGTTTCATTTGATCATTTAATGGTAGATCAGTAAAACCAGGAAGTTGTTTTGCCCAACCTATAACACCAACTAATTCTCTATCGTATAAATCACTTAATATATTCAACACTTCATGAACATCAGCGGTTAATTTATTTTTATCGTCAAATATTGTTGACTTATCATCATAAGTTGCAGTTTTATCTTCATACATTCCAGATTTACTATCATCTTTACTTAGTAGATCAATTCCAACATGACCAACTGTTATTAAATCTGGCTCACATGATGATAGCATTTCTAGCATTTTTATATCGTCCAGCGATGTTGGTGTTAGATTTGTCATTGGATATAAGACTTGCATCTGGTATGGGTTCGATACTGGATTTCGTCGATACTTTTGCCTTCCACCTCGAACACGATCTAATCGTACACCTTCTTTTAACATTCCCATTACTAAGCATTTTTGAAATCGGCATGCTTGACACGCTTTCCTACGACGTTTATTTATTTCACATTCATTACTTGCAGGACATGTATATTCAATATTTCCTAAAACAAAATTAAATTGTTTTAATTTACCACAATTTTCAACTTCATCATCTAACTTACCTTGTATTGTTCGCTTAAAAAATGCTTTACATGCTTCGCAACTAGCTACACCATAATGAAATCCAGATGCTGTATCACCGCATACAAGACAAAGTCTCCTGTAATAGAACCAATTTATTTTATGCTTCATTTACAAATTTTAAAACAGGATTTACCTAGGTAATTCTTCTTTCATTGGATTTTTTGAGTCACCACATATTTCTCCTAGTGTCGTCGTTGTCGAACTACAAAATTGTCTGTCTGGCGAACCAGGGGATGCCTAAAATGATTTAATAATGAAACAATGACATAGCTCAAAATATATAAAATTCACCTGGGAATTATTGTAAACCATCGATTGACTTTGACCAGAAGATGGTGTCGGGCTGCAACATGATGTTTCTATTTCTTGTTTCACTCGACTAATCGAGCCGTCTGTCATCATGGAAACCTAGAAATGCAAAAATTTTCTTATTAATATTTCGCCAAATTAATACACATAAATAGTTATTCAGGTAATAGTTTATTGGTATAAACGACTTTTGGTTTTTAATACAAGATTTACACTTGTTATTCATGCTCGTGTTTTTGACCTTCCATAAAATAAGTTCACCGTATATTTCAACAATGTGTAGAACTATTTGAATATAAAACAATCTTGACATGAAATGCAGTAAAGTACAAATAATAAATTCAACATCTCATATCAAAAACCGAAGTCAAGTTACTCAAGAATTTGTCGTGTGACTTGATGAATGAATTTTCCGTTTCGTGATTTTTGTTTTAATGCTTTTCAACTTGAATGTTTGTCACAAATCAACTGTGAAAGAGAAACATGTTCATATATTCTGCAAATCGATGCATATCATTCAATCAGAGTGAATCGATTTGATTCAATTTAAATAATGTGACCGAAGTTGATATACATATTCTCTAAATTGCAACTTGGAAGTATCTTGTTTAGCAGATCTGTGTATGTGAAAAGTATGTTGCCGGCTGCATGTTATGCGACTTGTGTGGTTACATAATAAAACTCCGGACTCCACTGATTAAATGGTTTTAATGCTTTTAATGTTTTTGTTGACTTCTGGAAGTTCACAAGTTTTTGGACATTAGTAGAAATGTTTGAAGCTTTCACCTTCTTTGAAGTTATTATTTGTAGGAATAGAATACTCTAGTTTCTTGTTGTCGATTTTCCTTTCAAAGTTCAAAGTGTGTTAAGTAAATCAGAACGACAACTAATTTGCAAATTCTTCATTCAACGCTCTCAAACTCAAACGTTCGTGGTACATGAAAGTTATTCTTGGCATGCGACGTTGACATACTCACGTGTCATCAGTTAATAAATCATTTTTTGCAAAAAAGAAATGATAATTTTGAAAAAAATATATCTCAACTTAAGCCAAAAAATGCTAATTTATATTTGCAATTTACATACGAATAGGTGAATTTAAACTTGAGGCTTGATAAAAATGAAAAAACGACACAATAAAGGGAATGCAAATTTAAGACTGCACGTCGGATAAAAGCTGATGTTTTAAAAAAAAATATAAAAACGAAAAAATTCAGAAAAGACAAGCTTTTGTGACATTATAAAAAATTTAACAAAGTTTTTTCATTTTTTTTTGTGATGCATTTTTTGTAGTAGGTATAGCTTAAAATCAAGTTTTTTCGGTGCTGGATACTTCTGCTACACCTACGTAAAATGTCTGCTTTTTGACATCATAAATTTGAGACTTTTACAATAAGTTATAAAAATAAAAAGCTCTAAAAGAAGACTTGTCGTCTTTTGGATACTTGTTTTATTGCATTTTTAATGACATTCCACGTCTAGCTACATGATTTATCTGATTAGCAAACTTATTTTTCGAAAACATTTAACATCTTATTTTCGTGCTATCACAAATCTTTGTAAGCAATCTTAAGATTATGTGTTGCTGTTACATTACAACCTTGATAAACGCAACTAAAGGAATCTTTAGCTGTAGCAATAACTGAGGTTGTTGCAGTTACCAAGTAACACATTTCAGTGGGTAGGAAGGACGAAAGAAAGTGACGTAATAACATTTATAGTGTCATTTTATATTGTCGGGTGTATGCCAAAACCTTGAATGCATTTGTGCCGATTTTGAGTTATATATGCCGGTAAATGCAGAATTGGCATATTTCCGACATGGGAAAATCATGAAACTAACAGACAATTTTTTATTTTATATTGCAATATTTAATTCGACATTTTCGAAAAGCTACATGCAAAACAGCAAAAGTTCACAAATTCAAATGCAATTTTCTCAAAACATCGATTTTACACATTCATGATTTTGGCATACACCCGACGAAATATCATACATATACATGAATATATGTATGTATCTTATCCCTTGCTAAGAAAATCGGAAATTTTCAACTGGATTGCCTCACACTCTACGTGCTTGGACACAGCTAGTTGCGTTTATCGATGAGTTGCCGCTATCGAGAGTTGCAATTATCGAGGTTATACTGTATTTGAAGTGTGAAATAGTATAATTTTGAGATAAGACTAAAGAGATATTTAGGGTTCACAGAAGCAAAAAGAAGTTTTTGCTGGCAGAAATTCTTCAAGACACTTTGGCGCCTTAAAAGTTAAACTTGAGTATATGTTAAATGCCACATGATCTTTTGAAATCTCCTGTCTGTGTTGATTTTTGCGCTTGGAACCACGTTCGTTCATTTCGTTGTGTCAATAATAACTCAGACAAAAGTAAACGAACGTAACGAGATGCATAAATTTATCCACAAAAAATGAACCACAAAAATGAGAAAAAAATATATATACCCAGACGAAAGATCAGTCAAAAGTATTAAAAAATTATTTTTACTTTCGTCTTTAAGAAACCTGAAAGAATTCGCATATTAACTTTGCATTCAGCATCTGTTTAAAAAGAACGAAAAAAAATCATCGACACATCTTGAATTTTAACAAACATTTTAAAGAAAACTTCCCAAAAAATCCATGTATCCCTCTCAAGGGGGTGTTAGATGTCTTAAAATACAACAGATTTGCCTGTAAAAATCACTGAAAAAGTGTAAATAATGGGCTGGATCATGTCAATTTAATGATCCCCAAAAAGATTTACCAAAACCAACGTGATCTTCTGCATCTTACGTACAATACGAGTTCCAAGTCGAGCCAAGTCGCTAACAAAACAAAACGAAGAGTGTTAAGTAATAACAGAAAGTGTAGGCCCAGAGAAGATAGATTTCTTAAGACAGTATCCACAAAAACAAGGTGGGGCCAGCGGGAGATTTCATATGACTTTTTGAAGAAAGTAATCAGCTATTTTAGTTAGAGTATGGAGTTTTTGAACTTGCCAAGAATCTCAAGGACAGTCGTGAATTTTTTTTTAAGTTGATTTCTTTAAGATCCGCCAATTTTTTCGTCTACTCATTGTGATCGTTAAAAAAACTAAAAGGCGACCGGACGTAATTAAACAACGGAAGATGTTTTCCATCAGGACAAACGTCATGTATGAGTCGTTAATGAATTTGGTTAAGTCTGTAAATCGTTCTACTTCAGGCATTTATGTACCATTTGTATCAGTTTGAAATTGCAGACTCATGGTGGTTTTGAATCCGGACAAGAGGAAGACTACGATTCAATACCCAAAAGTTTCTTGAATACTTGACGATAGGAGTTACATAAGTGGATCAATCGGAAAGAACATATCCTTGTAAATAATTAACGTTTCACGTTTCTAGGTTAAAATGTTCCAATCGCTGTTTAATAAATAATAAATCAATTTTAAATATCCACATAATTGAGAGTCGCATGACACAGTTATGAGGTTTCTTTGAGTTATTATAGTCAGACGTATCATGTCGAAACATTCGATTAAAAATTATTTACAAAATTTCTGACTTGCATACTGAGTGTGGAGATAAATAGATTTTATGGAAACATTAATTAGTCAATGAAATACTGTTGTAATTAAACGTTGGGTATCTTATAGTCATAATCTTTAATTGGATCTAAGACAACTAACAAGTCTCAAAGAAAATTGGTGCGAATGCAATTTTAACTCGTCAAGTACAATTTTGTTTAATAAAATTTTACTAGAACAAATTGAAGCCACATGAGAAGGCGAGCTTTGAAGCTAGAAGATTCGAATTGAGGGAACTCCAATAGAATCATCTACCAAAATCTAAGTGTCAAGTTACAATCACAGGAAACCTATGCAAAGCACCAGAGATAGTATTGAATATTTTTCGCTTTGGTCTGTCATATTCATATTCATAAATCAAATGCATCAGTATAGACATTATCCTCTTAACTTTTACTACTTCGTTCTTTTGACGACAACTTCTAAAAAATTTTCTCATTTATATGCTAATTAGTTGGCACATTGACTTTTCGAAAAATTGTTTTTAAATAGAATTATTCATCCAAAATTCATGCAAACAAAATTAAAACAGTCGCGCCAAACATTGTCTAGTCAGATTAAAAATTTAAAAGAAATATTAACGTTCAATTCCTTTTAAGTTTATTTCGTTTCTAAGCTTTAAGCTTTAAATTAGAGTACTCTGTTGTCTGTCTGATAGTTTAAGTTAATGACTGTCAATTACTCATTGTGGTAATTTTTTTGAGTATTTTAAATATTCCTTAATTATTGACGGACATTTCAATGAAACATTTCATTTTTCAAAATTTTGTTAAAGTCATTAACAAAATGGTCGCCTACATTGGATAAATGACAATTTTTCCTATAATTTGACCAAAAATTTGCAAGAAGATTGATGAACATAAAATTGACAGTAAACAGTAATTAATAATTTTAATTAAGATATTTCCAAAATTATCATTTTGTGATCAGTACTGAGAATGAGTTCTTGTCCATAATATGTAATGCTATGTTATGTGTGTTATATAAGCAGATCATCAATAGAATAATGCTAGTATATCAATATGATATTTACTTTTGCAGGTTTTACATTTCACACCATAGTGATAGATGATAAGTGATCTTATTAAGAATATAAAAGCGTAAATATTTTCGTTAAGTTGGTTAGCTGATTTTATTCTTTTGTAACGTAAACAAATATGTGCACAAAATTTTTATATGGAATTGACGTAAAATTTTATTCAACTAATTTTTATATACCTCATATATAAAACAACGAACTGTTTAAGGTAAAATTCATTAATGAAAAAAGTGAAAACACGATTAAATTTGCTGTTAAATTTATGTAAATTAGAGACGAGACAGTGATTCATAAATTTCTATCTTTGGGTTTGCTGTCGAAACTACGCCATTAGGCAGGTGAAATTAACATTTAAAACAAAATAATTTTTTGTCATTTTTAATGCACACTGACACCAAGTGAATCGATTAATTTGAAAAATTCTTGTTTTTCAACTGTTATTTAAATTCTGTACAACAAAATATCAAATGACGTGACTTTAATCGTCTCAATTAAATTGATGAGTACTTTTCTTAGAAATAAGATAAGCATGCATTTTTGGGAACTGGAGAAATTCAGTGCACTTAACATCAGTTGGTAAAAGCCACTTAAGGCTATATTTCAGAAGATAAGTTAGTATTTAACAAATTTTCATGCCATTAGTTTCATATTCCTCAAGATTTTGGGGATTCTTAATTAACACGATTAATTACAAGATTTGTAGCAAACCAAAAATTTTTGAAAATTAAAATCTGCTTATTGATGATTACGGCAAAGACTGCAATATCGTGTGTTTGCATTAATTCTACTCCGACAACAGATGGCATCTCATGCATTTACGTGAATTTGTCATGACATTAAGTTTCTTTGACTAATGTTCGATTGAAAATCTTTTGATCAGACTCAAGTGCTTTGAAAATCAGGTGTGAGTCAGTAGAATTGAAGACAAATTCATTCCAGTTCCATTTAGCAACTCATTCGCCTTACAATTCTTCAAACAAAAGTTTTCCGTAGACAATAACAACTTTCGATTTCAAGATCTAGCTTCATTTTGCTGAATCTAATGAAATTTTTGGAAATTCCCAAAACAAATTAACATTTTTTCAGCAAAACTTCAAAAGAAACTCCGATTTTCAAATAACAAAATTGTGCAGAAGAAACTCACTAAAAAGATTAATTAGAGTTTCAAGAATAATCTTCTTAACCGGAGTTGGAAAAGTCAATTTTTTTCGTAAGCAACTTGATACATCTGGAGACCATGCATCGAGTGGATGGAGCAAAGGAGCCTCAATTGTGAGCCACAAGCCAAAGAATGATTGAATGTGGTCCGCATACCAACTAAGCCGATGGGAGCTGTAGTGACACTTAGTAGGCGATACAGAGGGGAGTGTAGTACCTACTTGAAACACCACTCAATCACCATTGAATTAAAGTGAAGTGGATAATTACACCACTCAAATGTATTTGCCATAGAACTGCTGTAGAGACTGTTCTCAGTTCTGCTCACAGTCACACTTTTGAAACAATAAAGATTGAATAAGTAAAATAACTCACAAGCTGCTATAGTGCTATAGCGCGAAAATGAATCGCACAGTAACCCACAAACACACAAAAGTGACTCACAATGGACGAGTCTTCAGTTGCTTAGCATACTCATACAATGAACGAAAGCGACATGGCTGGGTGCTCCGCTGATGTTTTCTGTTTGCCCCACTAGTCGAGTACCCGAACCGGCTAGGCTTCCAAGCGTGCAGTTCTTGTTTTTTGTTTTTACTCTGCCTGTTGATGCTTTTCGCGGCCAAGTTCAAGGCAAACGGGCTGTATTCGTGTGGTTTTCTTAGTTTCACGTTTACTTCATCTTCTACTTGCTTTCGTTATTATTACCACAAATAAAATGTACAAAACGATTTTCCAATTGCAACTTGCACATTTATGCTTGTGGTAGTGTATTATTTAATTTGCATATTTTCTCATTCTGCTACGTGCATCGTTACACTTGACACTTGTTTCACGCAATCAACATGACATCACTTGAATTGAAGTGGTTTTAGAGCAATTTTAAATTCACCGAAAATAATTTCATGAAAACGATTTTATCTTATATCACGTGATACATCTTTAGACGGACTATTCTTGACAAATCGAAATCGAGATCACCACATCCACCATACGCATGGTAAACCTAACACATACATGCGAACAGAATTTGAGTGTTTAAAGCGAACTAGTGACAATTGGCAGTCGTGGTCAACACACGAGCTTTAAGACATTATCATGGAAAGTAAAGGTTAGTTTAAATGCAGATTCTGTCAATTTTGACGTTGTTCGAAGAGGATTCACTTTGTATGGCATATAACTATAATGCAAAACCTTGAAAATAAAGAAGTCTGAATATCTAAATTCTCTTCTTTAGTAAGTGGAAATATTTTCCTCCAAAAGAATATTGTCCAAGGTTAGATGTGTATTAAATTGTACTATACACGCGAATGCGTGGGAAATAATTGAACGATTAAGTACCAACGATGGACGATAATTCATTTCAGTTTTTCTAATAAACAATTTGTATGCAAATAAGTGTTTAATTGAATTAGCATTAATTAAAACAATATTCTGGTACTCTTTCTAATTGAAGAAGTCATTTTTCTATGTTTAGCGATTTAGTTGGTATAGAAGTTGTTCTCAATGATTGCTCTATAATTTAAGATTATATTTCATTGAACACACCTTCTTTCCACTTGATATCGCATCAATGAATCAATTCTGTGTACACTCCTATGATGATTGTTTGATTTATCTAAAGATGCATGCAATCGAAGTCATCTAAGCAATTCATTTTAATAATATATAGTAGACAATTTAGTGTAGGATGTAACGAGATGACAAAATGATCATGTAACAGGAACAATTTTATAGTAGGTATGGTACAAATTTGCATGTTTCGTAAGTCCAACAACATCATATGACATTGAAATGATTCGGATATGGATAGCAGAAATTTTTATTCAATTATTCTACACTCAGAATTGAAAAATTTCCCAAATACCTAATCCAATCCTTATACGGGTTTCGAACAACATCGCAATCAATCATAGAAACATATAATTTGTCAAGAGTGGAATTAACAAATCAAGTGTCATGAGGCTGGGATGACTTTCAAGAACTCAACAACTGAGTACCATCAAGGGAATTCTTGTAAACGAATGTTTCTTGGAATGTTTTTCTTATGAGTTTCTTGAAGTTATATAACTCGTCAATTCGTCTGGTAGTAAATAATTATCAAATCAAACAAATATAAGTCACTAAAATTAATTCAATCACTCAGGCCATACAATCTACACCTCCCACAAAAACTTTGGAATAACTTTTCAACACCTACTCAATCTTAATTTCCATAACCGAAGAACATTATTTGTTTATAAGACAAAAAATTGACAAATTAAATCGACGTTTTAATCCCTCAAATGATAGACAAGCTTGATTCTAAAACATACTAAACGATGACAATGAAATTTAAGCTTCATTTCAAGTTATTTATGTTTTTCTACCAAAAAAAATTAATTTGTTACAACAGATACATGATACAAGTTTTAACAAAAACACAAATTGTTAAATTATTTTTTACAAATTTCCACATATTCTGATTATGTTTCAAAAAATTCTTGCAAGACCAATTAAAATTGTTTACATGTTACCATGGACCTAAGGTTTACATTGAAACAAGTTTTTAACGGTTGGTTTCTTTAATGTTAAAAATCTCATCAAGTGTCTGGTAAACTTAGAAATTTTAGACAAATTAAAAAACTCAAAATGACCGCAACAATAACATCAAACCCGGTGATGCGGTGTTTTATGGAAAACAAGATGAATTACCGAACAAATAATGAGGGGGTGTGTGCGATACGATTTATATAATTTATATAACCAAACAAGAAGATCAGCGAATAAATGACGTCAAGTCTCGCTGAAGCTTCGAGCAAATTCATTCTGTACAATTCATAAGAAACCCAATGCGATTGGAGAAGCTATTGCTTAATGTTTTATATTACATTAATTGCCTGTTGTAATTTTTCGTTGAATACACTGTATCACAATTATAGACACACAAACATGCACATACACGTATGCATTGTGTTTAACGCCTGCAGTCAAAGCTTAACGATCAATTATCGGTGATCGAGCATGACGGGATCATCATGCCGGGGCAAGAGAGTCGAATGTTTTCATTCGAACAGACACTCCATTACACTCGGTTAGCCACAGAATTTTGATTACATAACAATCATTTCTAAAGCTTCATTCCAACTAACTAAAATTAACTTTTTTTCCTATTCTAAACTTTTTTATAGCTTTGAAACAACAAAATTTTGAAAAAATTCGTTTTTTGTTCTGTTTCGAAGTTTACGATTTGTTGACTGTCCACGTCAAGTGTCTAGGCTTGATTCCACACACCTATGACTAAAACGAAATATCTGTGCTAAACTATAAAAACTTGAGCTTTTCTTAAACAAACGTTGGGGCATTTTGTGCATCCCTGTTTTATTAGTCAATCATTTTTTAGTGCCTTTCTATGACTAAGTGTTTTATTTAATTTATTTTTATTTTTATTTTTATGTTTTCGTTTTATTATCCAAACATTTAAGCTGTCAATTTTCAAATAACGAACGTGATAGCTAAAAATTTAATAAGAATTTATTGTTGTTTGTTGTTCTGGATTCACGTGATTTTGAAAAAAGAAAAATATTTAATTGAGACAAAATTTTCATCGAAATTTTATTTTTAGCTTTAAGGAAAGTAAAATAAGAAAATTTGTTATTTTCTTTTTCATTTCTTCTTTTATGCAAATTTAATATACTTCGGTGCATCTTTGTTGGCGAATGTTTCACAGAATTTTTTTATTCTGGCAATGTGAAAAAGTAAAATTTTTAAAGTTTGCGGTTCTATTTTTAACACTCTCAACAGAATAGTTGTTAGCAAATTCCTTCATTCTTCGGTGAAACAATCGTTTTATAGCAGATACATTTTCATTTCGATATTTTCAATTTTTTCAAATGAATTTTGCTGAAGAGCTAAAAGCAAGGAAGAAGTGAAAAGAAGTGAAAAATCCATCTATTGGATTTTTCAAAGTCCATCTATTGGATTTCAAAAAGTTCTTCTCATTCTTCTGTTCGAACACAACCTTTCGCATGTGAGAACGAACAAAGTTGAATCTATCCAACTTTCCCTCGAAATGCATCGAGAAGGGGTGATGCATTTCGCATATATACGAAAGGGGCAAAAACCACTTGTACGTTCACGTTGCGATGTGAACCCCGCTTTATACTCTCTTGTATTGTGACATAAAATCTGGGAACGAAGCAAGTTCAATAATATGACACGATGTTATATAACTTTAATTTCCGATGGCCAGAGTATTTTCAAAAATGTCCAAGCGAAAAGTATTTATCAACTTCCTGAATTCATAAATTTTATTTACAGCTGGACAGTTTTTCGTGGAAAACAAACAATTTTATCTTGAAAAGCTTTTCTCCCTGGTTCGATAGTAATTAAGGAAACAATTACTTTTAAAATGGAATAAAGAGATTGATAGGATTTTCGTAGAACATAGGAAAATTTCCAAGAAGTAATTTTGTTCTGAAATGAGATATTTCCAGTGTAGGATTTTCCAAGTTTTCAGTAAGGCGGGAGCAAACCAAACCTGATACGTCGATAGCGACATCAAATTTATTGTGATATATGATCCTGAGAAAGCAATATCAAAATTAATATCAGAACAGTATATAAATATATTTGATTATGTAACACAACGGGAACTTTTCCGAAAAAAGCCACATATCCGTATATTCATAGATGTTACATTCTGGTAAAGTAATAAATCCATAAAGATGAAAGGAACTATGAACTTTGACTTTTTCGAAATCCATCAAAAATTTTTGGAGCTATATTGGACATCGGAAGCAATCCACAAAGAAACGGAAGACGCAGATGAGAGAAGAGCTTTAAACGTATGATTCAAGGCTGTTCTAATTTTTATGTTTTTCATAAATTTTCAAAAAACAAATTTCTGTTTGTTTTATTTTCTTTTCTTTTGTGGGAAACTTGTGAAAATTTTGATCAAAAAACTCGACACAACCACCGCAACATCAACCTACGCTCTACAGTGAACGACTTGGATTTGTTTGAACGTCTAGTACAGATAAAAATAGAAACATTACGAGTGGATAAGCTCCAACCTCCGGAGATTTATTCAACATACAGCAGGTGAAAGAACTCGTAATGACTTGGTTTTAAGTTTTTAATAAGACATCAGTATACAAACTTGACAGGAAGTCTAAGAATTTCGCCAGAAGTTCATTACGACATGATTCATTGAGAAGAAAATGTTCTCCTTAAAATGTTGCTGGAGACTTAAGATTCAAAGAAACAGATCTACAGGAATCCGTCTGAGATGCATTGAATGATTACACAATGACGCTGTACATGGAAAGTTTTTGATTTCTCAAAAACAATCAAACACGCGAAAAGCTTCAATTGACGTTGAGAAGAAAGTTTTTTATTTTGGTGTAACGTTATAAAATTACAAAGGTTAATGAACAATTTGCCATCAACAATAAAATTTATAAACATTCATCGAAATGAGGTCAATCATTTTGCATCGAACAAACTGATGCGTTTGATGAATTACGTCAAATTGATATCAATATCTCAATCAATAATTGAAATATTATAAACTCAAAGTAAATAGGAAGACATATTGCACTTGACACTCAAGTGCATAACAGCAGTTAAATAAACATTTTTATGTTTATGTTATTTAATTAAGAATTTTTCAAAAACAAACAAACGTTCAACGCAAACCTTACAAGCGCACATTGAATGTAATTCATGTAATTCATGTAATTTTCACCCTGCTACCCTCTTTAAACAATTAGTATCGATTTTTCTCGTGTTCTTCGTTTGTAATTATCAATGAATTGTTTTCTTTTGTTTTAACATTTGCGTACTGAGTTACATAATGTATTTTTTAAATAATTTTTTATTTTTGAGTTCCACTTTGTATTTCGTAATCGAAAAATGAGAACATACTTTAACTCACAAACGGTTATTGTTAATGAAAAATACGTAATTCTTGAGCCTAGTAAAGTAACCAGTTGTGGCTTGCAAGTTTCAAGTATGTATTATTACAGTAGAACTATCTGTGTTGCATAATATCCAGTTGATGTAAGAAACGTGAGCCAGTTGTCAATAAAATTCTTCTAGAAGTTAACAATTTTGTATTTTGTAAAAGAGATAATTTTGTAAATCCAAACTTTAACGTGATACATACATGTTATACAGTATTTGCTTAATCCCTTCAAGCTTAAAAAGGCGTCGAAAGTTAACGCCAGTGATTACAATATTTATCCAACCACTCAAACCTCGTATTCGCGAAAAATTAGCGGACAGTCATCGATGATACCAAGATTGCAGTGCATTGCACTTTTACAAACAACCATTGATTGAAGTGATAATTTCCAAACAAAGAACAAACCAAAATTTTTGGTTAAGTCGTTAGCACATTGATAACATCACCAGATAGTACAAAAATAATTTTTTCAAAACTTCACAAAAACAAACTGGAAATTTTTCCACTTGCAATTGCATTGTGCCACAAACCCGAAAAAATTTGATAAACTTTCAAAAATATAAAATCATCTAATCTGCACTGCATAGAAACGAACTTGATCTACAGAAATTATACTCTTGAGCAACAACTTTTGACAAAATGATAACTTATCTCATCGAAACCACTACCTATAAACACGAGGTTTTGTAATTTTTTTTTCCAATTTTAAAATTTTTCAAAATGCACAAAGCGCGCCAATATCAGTTCGAAAACCAAAAATTTTCAGGGTCACATGAATGCAGTCGTTATCATACAATAAACTCTGACTGAGTGAATTAAATTTGCGTGAAGATAAGAAAAATTATACTCTTATCTATCATCAACATTTGACTTTTATTCTTCTGCCGAAAATATTTTACTGCAATTTATCAAAATCTTTCTTTAAGTGGAAGTGTAAACAAAAAAACATTCCTATTCTCTTTATTCTTTAAGATTTTCTTATTTATTTATTTATATTTTTCGTTTATTAGTAACAACCAGTTAACGAATAATGCAATTTGGTTTCGTTTCATATCACTTTGTTTATTTTTGGTTTGTTACAGTAAAATTGTTGTCATGATGGTTCGTGAAAAATTGCATGCTGGAGCTTTATTTTGGAGCCAATCAAAATGTTGTTTATCTTTTTATACAAATTCAACATATTATAACTTTGTTTTCAAAACCCTCTCTTTAAAAAGTAAAAAAAATAAGTTCTGTCGTTATTTTTCGTTGTTTTATTTTTAAATCGTTATTATTGCGAAAAAATTTTCAATTTTCTATTGGAACAATCTTCAACAAGCAACACGATGGGGCGACTCAAACGAAAGTGAATGCATTTTTATTTATAGAATTTGTTAAATAACTGAATTTGAAGGCTTGGTTATTCGTCAAATGAACGTTTAACTACTTAATAAAGAACGGAAATAAATAAATGAATAATGGATTTGTTCATATGGGCTTAATGAATCTCAATTAATTACAAAACGAATCTTCTGAGATATTATTTTTGTTACAATACAGTCATATCCCGGACTGAGTGATAGGTGGGACTGTGTGATAACCGCGTAAGTCGGGATATAAAAATGTAATAGATAAGAAACTGATACATAACACAAGTTGTACCTATGTGTTGATTTCGCGCGACAAGTCGGACCAGTCCGAACATATACATACATTAAATGAAGAATTGTGTGAGGCAGTACGTCTATAATCGATAATCGAGACAGAGGATAGATTTCGAAGAGATTTGAAAATCGCGTAACTCTTGGTTCGCGTAAGTCGAAGTACTACTGTACTATTAATTGATAATAGTTAATGTTGGTCTGCTTGTAACTTCAATGTTGGTCAGATCTAAGCGACTGGCATTTTTTGATATTCAACATGACGTTTGATATACATACTCGTATACGTGAATAAGATCCACATTCCATTGGCTACAGAATAGTTAAGACCACAAGGTTATACAACTAAGTTGTCTTAAAACATTTATCGCTCGTTTCTACTTCAATAAACTTCGGACAAGGTTTTAATTTTAAATGGGACCAATGGAGGTTACGTCAAAACTGAATCTGTCCAAATCAAAATGTCAATGCTGCCCTTAATGCGAGCAAACCCTTTTCACGATCCATTTCCAATCTAACGCGTTTGAAAACGATGCTTGGCATGCGACAGAAGAATTTCAAAAAAGTAAAGAAAGGTTAAACCCCGTGAGAGGTTTTCATCGCATATTGAGATACGTATCAAATTACAATCCTTGAGACAATAACTGATCTGACAAATGATTCAGAAGATCACGGTGAGATTCTGAATAATCCTCAGCACAAGCCAAGGATCACCGGAATGATATGGCTCGTGGCGAAAAATTTGAACATGCAGCAAAACATTCGGGAACGTGTCCCAAACCTTCCAAGAAAACAAATTAATTTTTAATTTAAACATTAATTTCTTGTGTTCAAATCGCGTCACATCAGAAACAATTGAATTAAAGTGGACAAGTGATTTGAACATTTAATTTTTCGATTTTTCAGTTTTCAACATCTTTGAGCATTTCAACATTTTTGCAGAACTCTTTTTGACAGGGTGGCTTTGAAGTGGATTTTTAATTAAAACAACCAACAGACTAAACACTGAACTTGGTGAAAGATTGTTTGCAAAAATCATCCCAGGCACATACTGAATGCGGTTTTATTTTTGGAAGATGTAAGCAAACATTTAAAATTTTTGAAAAAACATTAGTGGATTTATGGATTAGAGCTAGTGAATGCTGGTTTTTGAAAAACTCCTTTGAGTCGTAAATCTTTTTTAATGTACATACATCCATTAAAAGGTTGATTGCACGGATCTATTTGACTTGAGCTGGTTGCAGTTCTAAGATAATTTCGATGAGATCATTGCAGGTTATCTTTATCTTGGTCCAGTTTTTTGCAAATTGAAAATCTATTGCAAAGACAAAAAAATAAATGTTTTGTTACTCGTTACTATCTGCTAACCAGTTAATAACAAAAAGAGCAAATAGTTTTAATACCAAATGGACAATGTGCTATCTAACCTTGGTCAAGAGACCACTCGCAGTCAATTTTAATGGCACACCGTGATTCGAAGTTTTCATCTCCTGAAAAATGATAGCATTTCGTGGAAGAGTGATCGCCGAAAATACCATGTTAAATGAGTTTTAAATTACCTGACATTATTGGAGATAAGCGGAACATTTACATCGTGTTTTGTTTATCAGTTGACATAACTATGAATTTGGAATTTTCGGGAATTTGTATGGGGAAAAAAAGGGATTCTAACAAAACATTTTTGACTAATTGGAAATTTGTTTTAAACATTAATTATTTAGTTAAAAAATATTCCCCTTAAAGATGTTGAATCAATAAAGTGAGAAGTGTGTCAGCAAAATTAATGCCTTCAGCTGCATTTAGGTTAAGAAAATGTTTTTTTTATAAACGTATAATGTTAGACTGCACGCAATACCCTAACCTATCCAAATGAGAAGGTTTCGTTGCCAAGGTCGACTACAAGTTAAAGTGCGTTTACGTGAAATTTTCCTTTTTCAAGAATTATTTTTTGGAAGCTCACGCAAGGCCAACATAAGTATACTTTACGTTAAGGGTGAAATTGGTCTAATGAAGTGTACCTTAAACGACAGGAAAAGAACTGGTTCATGATAAGATCTAATGAGCACTTTTAATGTTGTTAGTTACACTAGAGTAATGTTTAAATTTTCTTTTTAAGAACGGATTTAATGATATCAAACACGACAATTAAAACAGTGACTGCAGCGTCTGGATTGGAAGTTCATGACCGTAGACATTTTCATAAAATTAAATGCTAACGTGTTATTTCTAACAAAGGACCTAACCCAAATGTGAAAGGAAAATTTTGTGAAACACATTTTCAAGGATTTCCCAAGAATCAAAAACCCTTCAACACTTTGCGAATAGTGATGGCACGCATTGCTGTGGTTACAGTTATTATAGAGTGTAGGAACGTGAAAGGAGAAAAATGTTGAATGTTCGTGACTGGGAATCGAACCGGACGGATGCTCTAGCCACTGTTTCTAGTTTCTACATATATTGAGTCGCCACAAGAGTAAAATATTCATATACGCAATTCCTCAAAATTCTGGATGGATCCCAAGTCCCAAACGCTGAAGAGACAAAATACGAAATTCGGGAACTGGTAATTTGTTGTTTTCCGCATAATTTGAAATTGTGAAAGTTTCAACAGATCTTACGCAAAAAAATTTAAGGTGTCAAGCAGTTGATCGTGAACGCAATTTGTTCTACCTGTTTAAAAAACATGACACAGTCGAATTGATCAAGTGGAGATATTCCAAAATATATTCTGGACGTTCTGGAAGTCTTATTTTGTTACGTAACCCAGCGATAGACAGAAGTCAAAGCCATACTTTGAAGAAAAAATAAAAGATTTTTATTGCGCAATTTTATTTTAATTAATAGTTTAAGTTGATTGAATAGAAATAGAACAGGGTAATTTATGGCTCTTACCAGTCATTAAAAGTTTTGAAAAACATTTTAAGTATGTATTAACCAAACATAAAACTTTTCAATCCGACTCATTTCATTTCAATTTGAATTCAGAAAGAATGTTATTAGAGATAAATCAAAATGGGAACCAGTCAATTCAAACAAATTGTGGAAAATTTTAATTAGCCAAAGTGAAAATTTCACCCCAATGGAATTTTCCACCTCGAAACGTAATCACTTACAATAAACTGAAAGCTAAGAATAAACTGAAATTTTACAAATATAAACAAGAATAAGCTTACGACCAATAATAATTTGCCAACGATAACTCATCCCATTCATTCTTATATAATCTTATCAACTAAACTAAGAAATCGTAAAAGAAAGTAAGAAGGAAGTAAGTAAATTTTGATTTAATATTGTAATCATAGAGTGCAATAAATTTCAAATATGTAAACATAATATAATTTTGTTTGTTTTGTATTACTTGATCACATACCACTTCTTGCATCCAGTTGCATGGATCCATTTTTGATTTGTTCTTAAGAAATGCACTTGACAACAACAAATCAGTAAGAGTTTTTAAATTAAAAATATTTGTTTTCGTATAAAATAGAGTTTTTTAAATTTAATTTTTAATAATATTTTCAACACTTAAAGTGCATTTATTTAAATATCACAATTTGAATTTTGTTTTTCCCTTATTTAAGGAAATGTTTGTAATTGCATCAATTATATAATAGACATTCTATACCCTAACTCACTCAATAACACATCCTATCTATATCACAAATTGTTTCGTATACCCGGTTCCAATTCACAAACTATTTCAAAACTTAGTGTTAATTTTAAAAATATATGACAAATGTTTTAGCTTTTACTTTTATAATGTTAACGCATTTAAGATAAATGCTAAAGCACTAATTAAGTCACTTACTACATGTACTAAAATTACAAATTTTCTCAAGGTTCGTTCTGTGTCACTTGTTCGTGTACAATTTTCAAAATTAAGAAAAACTTTAAGAAATTTTTAAGTTTCGTCATATTTGTATCTATCACAAGTTTATTCACATGCTTTTATTTTCTGTTTTATGTTCAATCACATGCATACTTTCTTAAATATAATTAATGGATTTTAAAGTTAAAGTACGTATTGACTGTGTCATTCGGACATTTAATAAATTGACGTTTTGTTTCAGCAACTCTTAATGTATCTCACATATATTTTAAAAAGCAGTCTTGTCTCATTTTGTTGGTTATTATATTTTTAATTTTTTAAAAATTATATCATTCAATAACGCAAATTTATCAACAAATCAAATAAAAATATTCATTTGTTATGCAAAGTTGTTGTGTTGTTAAGATTTATTCATATTTCGAATATAACTTGTTCTACGAAAATTTCAAAAACAAGAACTTTTACATTACATTATAAACACAAAGTTTCAACAAAGTTCTACAGAATCGTCTACAATATACTGCCCGTCTTTTATCCTATTGAATTTCAAATAAACTTGACTGTGCGACGGAAAGTCTAACACTAAAAAATTCTTATTCGCGAAATGATTATTTGAGCTTTGCATAAACAAGTTTCTACAGATTATTTCGTGCATATAGCACAAAATATACAAATGTAGAAATATGTGTATACGAAATAACATATCACTACAGCAGCTTACACAAACACTAAAGTTTGTTGAAATAGATAAATAAAAAATACAATTTTAGTAAAAACACGAAAATTCTCATACACTCATATTATATCACGTTGAATACCCCAACACTATTTCACATTACAATATATCATCTCATTCGAATTCATTTACAATTGTTTATAGCGGCTAAAATTTTGTTGTGTACAACAAATGTCGGTCGGTACTGTACGAATTTGAAACTTCTAGCTTGTAGCATTTAGCGGCGAATACATTTATAGTATAGTTTATATTATAAAATTAGTGTTGCCGATTGTATTTCGGTATCACATTCGCCGGCTACAATACGAATGAAAACACTTTCACGTTTAACCGATTTTTGTGCCGATTTCATTTCATTGGCGTCGAATTTTTCGAAAGATTCGATTTTCAATGATTCTCTGCGACTTAGAATTTCTTGTTTCTCAGCTGTTGTTCTTTACGAAACCTGCAGGTTTTGCTTTCGTTACGCTTGGAGAAAGTTATGGCTTGAGAATTTAGTATTTTACGAACTTGCATACCACTTTGAATTCATATCTTTTTACATATTTAGTACCTATATTCAAATATTTTCCAATATTCATTACTTACAATTCAAAACTATGAAGATTTAAACCTCTTTATGGGTGCTACTGTTGGATATTGTGAAAGTCTGTGAAAACCGATATTGAAGACACATTGAATCATCAATTCATACAATATATGTAAATACAGTACAACTTTGGTAAATGCAACTAAAGGATATATGGGCTTGTACAATATCAGAGATTGTTGCAATAACCAAGTAACACATTTCAACGGCTAGGAATCAAGAGAGATAGTGATACATGTACATATATATACAGTCAAAGTCCTCTAACTTGAAATCGCTGTTGCCACTGAAAATACCTCGAGTTAAAGAAAGAGCTAATGTATGTATGAAAATTTGAAGGGAACGCGTTTCTTAAGAAAAATTTCAAGTTAGAGGACTTCGACTGTATTACTTTCTAAAAAAAGTCTGAAATTTCCAACATGGTTTCTTTACACTTTGGCCACAGCTAGTTGCGTTTATTGAGTTTAGCTACTGCGCGACTATCAAGGTTGTGTTGTATTATAATATTGGTTATGCACTACAGTTGAAACATCAAGGATATCAGACAAATGTTCTTAAAAAATGTTCATGAGCTCGTGTCTTCCTAGTGATAATAATAGAAAAGAAAATTAAAAAAAAAGTGAATTCTAAAAGATTTCCATCATCAGCTAATGCTAAGCCCTCAGCGAATGCAAATAAGTTGATTTGATAAACGATGAAAGCTTCGCACACATTCTGCGATTGATTAGCTGCTATCTGTGCTGATAAACTTTAATTGCCGAGTATTAAGTAATCAGTTTAGAGTTCATTTTGATAGCACATAACATTTTCAGATGCAAGTTATTGCTTTAGTTGCATTTAGAAATAATCTCAAGTTATCTGGGTACAATAATCTATTTCGAGTTGATAATAACAACTCAAACTGATGGATGTACACAAGTCAATGTTTCAATGATTATGCAATGTTCAAAAATGATTTTCACATTATCCGAACGAAGTTGACATAAAAAGCCAACACGCGCTGCAAATGACAAATGTTCCACTTTGTACCAATCAGTGCAACTTATACTATTTATATTACCTTTTTTCGTTCTATAAAATGATTCTTAAGCTTTCAAGTTATTCAATATAATAAATATCCAATTTCCTTTTTATAACGATATCACTTCATCGATTATTTTGCGTTTCCTGTATTTGAAGAAAATATAATCCAATTTACAGACAATTTAAAAACGCATCAATGTCTGAATCGTTTGTTCCTTTACAGTGTATAATATACATTACAACAATGTGACTATAGTATTTTAAGAATACTTAACAGAAATTGCGAACATAACAAAATGTTCTAATGAAGCCTTATTTGGCGGAACTTACGTGGATTATTTTGTTGTGACAATGAATTACATGGACTTAAAGATATAAAAGTAAATGCAACAAATTTCATTTTTATAACAATTTAATTTGGTTTTATTGTAAAATGATCGAGATAATCCCATAAAATAAATTCTCTTTCAGGATGCTCCCAACATTGTTGTTCTTTTCAAATTTATTCAAATGTTCACAAACACCACAAATGTTTCGAAATTGAACGCCTACGTGTACGATCAAATGGTTCGAATTTCTACTTGGTTCAATTTATTAAGAATAATTCTATTGTAGTAAATTCGAAATGAGGGCATATATTTTCGCTTTTCTATTCCAGGTACTTCAAATTTCAGTAGTTATAAAATTTGTCAAAATTATATTTTTCTTAGATGTTTCTAATCCTGCTAGTCATAAAATATATGATTTCGGATTAATATAAGATTTAATATCAATTTATGATTTAGAGCTTTTAGGCTAAATATTTGCTCAAATAATGGTTAACAATATAAAACAGTTTTTCATAGATTTCAAAGCGGATCGACTAGTTACAACACTGTATTGAATCAAATTAGAATTCGCTACTTCTATTGTGATTATCAAGATGGGAGTAACAAGCTATGGTCATGATCACTCGAGTCTCCAGAGAATTTTGAAATTTCGATTACAAGTCTAACTTTTACGTAGTCCCTAGTGACCATTGTGACAGGTTCAAGCCTCTATAGTTCGTTTCGCATATTGTAACCAGGCTAAGAAGAGAAATCATATGATCAAAAGATCAACGATTCCAAACGTATCCATTGCACTTCGGACATTTACAATTCAGATTAGAGGCGACCGTTGGATGCATCAACTCACTTTGCAACAACTGAACTGAATCTCATTTCTTCCTGGAAACAAAATTTTAAATTCAAGCAAGTGTCCATGGAAAAGGTGTTAATGTCATAGAACTTTCATATCATCACCTTGTCTATTTAGTATAATATGAACGAGTATGAACACCGTCCAAACCTTCACCCCTTTCCATTTCCGGATGTTATATTTTTGGAAAATGATCAAACACGTTGAACAATTACGACATGGAGATGAGGTTAACATTTTAAATATTGCGCTAGAGCTTAATTGAGCGGTAACTAATTGCATTGAAAATATTTTTCGCTATTTTTAATTCAATTTAATTTGTCCGCAGTTTGGGGTAAATGACAGACAAACTGCAAGACATGAAAATTTTGATAAACAATTTTTTGTCTCGATGTTTGCACTTAAACAATGTGAAATAAAATTTGCAATTGAAACCAAAAATCGAAAAGTAAAAGCTCATGGTTGCATAGCGTACTTCCCAAATGTTACAGTCCAGACGAAATGCAATTGAACTTTAGAATGTGCTCATGACTCAAAACGACCGTTTTTACCTACATACATGGGGCTTCAGTGTTTTTTTTTTGTAAAATTTTACAAATTTTTTTAAGCTTTTAACTTTCGTTGAGATATCTCAAGGTCAATCCCAAACTTTGAATGGTTTAAATCTAATTTTGATTTAAATTATTGAGTCGAGACATGTCGCTAAGTGAGGAGATTTTGGAGAATTAGTTTTAAGTTTTTTGTTACCTTACTATCAAAAGTACTTATTCAAGAATCCAGGCATAAAAGCTTAACAAATTACTGGGAGTGTTCGAATGTTGGAAGTTGGATAAAAAGAAAATACTAAAAACAAATAATCAAAAAATAGAATAACAAGATAATTCGAGGTTTTTGAGGTTGTAGGATTTTTTCTTTAGTAATTGATGGAGAACTGTAGACGTACCACTGCCAGGAACTTAATTTTTTAAGGGAAAAAAACCCGCGACGATGACATGAAGAAAAGGTATGTCTCTACGTTGGATCTACGTTTAGGTTACAGACAAATTTTTGTAAATGATGTGGATAAAAAATCACTTCCAAAAGTCCCGGGAGAAAAATTAAAATGTCATCATAATCTCTGCCGTGTCATCAGCATCGTAATTTTGGGGCAAATTACGGACTTTTAAAAAATGAAATAAAATTCAATTGGACTGCAATAAATTTTTTGGTTGCTATGCCTTTGAATTTTCCATTGAATTTAGAATTTACAATTACCTTTTAAATGTTCCGTATTTTGTCTGCATGCAATCAACTGGTTTAGATTTGAATTGCAATTGATTAAATTTTTTGGGGATCAATTCACTCTCTTTTTGTATCTGTTCGGTACCTACATCCGGCATACATATATGCAAAAAAATTTCCATTTAACTATTAAGTACCAAATCGATAGATTGTGGTTACACCATAGCAAAACACTCCACCAATTTCCATGCAAGATCGTGTGACCTGTACAAATCAGGTGATTCGAATCAATAATAAACTGCTTCTCTGACCTAAAAGCACCACAATGAAACATTCCAGTAGCCTGAAAGTGTAGGAGCTGTTTGCGTTCCAAGAAATAATTCAAACTTCGATTTTTCCTATGATTATCATCGAAGGTCGTAAGAAAAATTATTCTAATTTCTACCATCAAAGAACATCGTAAATATTTAAAAAGAACAGAAATCGTTGTGACATACATTCTATTAATGTTTCTATGTATAAATACCTTGATTTGTTAGCATAGAATGAGATTTGCATTGAGGCAAATGTTGTAAGTTTATGAGCAGCATAGATCATGTTTTATAACCTCAATTCTCATACAAGGAGACATCCAATTCAATAAATCTCCATAAATTACCGAATTTTCTAAGGAATTTCATTTTATCACTTGTTTGCCGTCGAGTAAAACAAAGTTATTTTCATATAAAATGATATCATCTACAGAACGACTATGAAAATTTGTTCTAATTTCTTTCAGCAATGCAGATTGTATTAAAGAAACCTTTAAAAGCTGTTTAAAGTGTGCATACAATTTACGGTGAGAAAATAAAAAATGATTTTCGATTAACTAAATCAAGGTTAAGTTGTTCTGAAAATCGATAGATCTTCGAATTAAATAGTGATTTATATAACAGTGTCTTATTGACACAATTTTCAAGAACAGTGGAATATTTTTTCCATATTACATAATAATGTGTAGTTACTCGTAAAATTAATATTGTATTTTGTACACTTTCAAAATAGAATTTATAGTCAACCACGTAACTTTTAGTACCAATTATCTTAGCTATTCATATTAACAAATGCAATAGTTATTCGAAACAATTAGCATGTGCTACACAAATGAAACCAAACATTCACGTATAGCACATGACATTGATTGAACACGTGAACATATTGTTGTTGTGTCTGAAGTCACTGGATTGTTTTGGCTTAAGGCAGTTAAAACTTTTATATCCTATTGTTAAACAACTGTCTACGGTAGTAGTTAAACTTTAAATTATATTTTACTACTCACTCTATTGATTCACAGCTGTGTAGTAAGAAATTCTTTACCTAAAATAAAACAAAATATTTTATACTTATTTACATATTTAAATTATTTATTGAAGTTTTATCTTAATTCCATAACAAAATTACCATTCAACAAGTTTATGTCCATTGCACCTTACCAGAAAATAAAATGAGGTATAATGCCTTGGACAGACGGGACAGTTTGAACTGGTTCATGACGTCATTATGATGTAACAAGTTCAAATTTGTATGAGTGAACCAGTTCAAGGCCAGTTCAAATGGTTTTAAGCAAGTTTTGAATCATGCTGGCGCCATCTTCCAGAAATTCGAGAAGTGAGAAAATCAGAAATTGTACTAGAAATTTACTAGTGGCATTCCAAACAATTAGATGAAAGTGATATTTCAGAAAACTAAGAAAAGTTGAAAATTTCCCAGAAAATTTTCTCCGAATACCTTATTATTTCTTCTTTCCAAAGGGCACTCGTATAGCGTTCTGCTTAATTTTTCAACAATTTGACTTTTCATTTTCAAATTTTTCGCTAAGAAAAATAGTAATTTCAATTCTCGCAAAGTTTCCAATTTATTTATGAAAACAGTTATGACAGTAAGTTACTTACTACATGTCATAATAGTAACGACAATAACTCACTTTAAAATAAGGCGTCTGCTGCAAGCGTTGAACTACTTCACAAATGCCAAACGTGAACCAGTTCAAACTACCCGTCTGTCCAAGTAAGTTAACAAACAACTAAGAGCAAAGAAAATCATGCAAACGTATACGACGCCATCTGTTGCTCATAGAACAAAATTGAAAGATTTTTGCTTTCTCAAACAAAATGTCGGCAAATGCATTCTTTGTGAGTTATGGTTTTGAAGTATTCTCAAAACTTCGTGTACGTTCCAAAATCATAGTAAAAATTTGAATAATATCAAACGTGACCTGTTTAGAGTACAGACACTGCACGAGGGTTTTTACCAAAAACTCCAGAGCTTCGTGAAAGCATTCAACGTGACGGTTTTGTTAAAATCAACTTTGGCACAAGCGGAAACGAAATTAAACAAGACCAACTGAAGCAGAAGAAATTTAAATCGAAAAAAATAAGTTACCCTTGTGAAAAAAAGGTAAATTTGGGAGTGATTTTTGACAGACTGAAAGATTTTTCGAATTTTTTTTGCCGCAATTTTCGAAGAAACGCTCAAAAAGAAGCAAAATGCCCCAAGAGGGGGAGTAGCGAATGGCTTGTATCCGGCGCGATCAATCATTTGAATTGTTTCCAACTGATTAAAGTTGAAAGAGAAACAAACATTTGCAAGGACTTCAAAGTTTCTTTTTGTCATAAAAGGATGTCATTGAAAAATTCCAATAAATCAACTCATTAGGGGCATGTTTTGTCCACCACCCGCGATTTATTGTTTTTTATTTGTTTCAAAATTTAGTGATTTAATTAAAACAAGAAAAAATATTTCACTTGGACAGCAATGGTTCGTACTTTTTGGCAAGTCAAACAAATTATCCCCCGCAATGATTTGTTTCACATGTTTTGTACTTTTTTCCGAGGGGAACACTTTATCTTGGCTCAACAAAAAAGCCCCAAATCCACACAGTCTACATTCTACACTCTACACTCTACACTCTACAGGAACAAATTCAAAAAGTCATTTTCACTCGTTCATTTATTTATTTATTTACATTTTTCGTTTATGTACGCTCATTAATTTGGATATGTATGGACTTGTAGAGAGGAAACACATAACATTCATCAGACAGGTTGTTTTGCCCATTTTGTAGTTTTGTTTTATTCAATTTGATCCACAGCTGTTTTCCTTCCCTGCCAACACACCACGACCACCGTTGAAAGTGTTTCTATCAATTTTGAAATCCAGCTTCGACTATTTGCACTCAATGTACGACCGTTTCCAAGTTGCACCCTCTTCCGGCGCGTTGTCTTCTCATGTTTTTGGCCCTGAACTTGACTCAAAAACCGAGTTCTGTTTCAAGTTTGTGCACCAACACTCTTGGATATCGTTTTGTGAGGCTATAACACTATACGAGAATACAAGCTATACACATCACCGAGTGCGATATAAATTTAACAAAAGTAAAAAATATCTACACAAAATAAACAGACGATCAAGTACGAAGAGTATTTACGACTCACAAAAAACAAGTCTCCCCAATTGAATGTGTATGCGTTTATGTTTGCTGGCCGTTTCTATGATAGTTTTCGCGGATGGTAAGTGGCTCCCAACTTTTTTCTCTTACGTCACAGTGGGGGGACTCGTCTGTGCTTTCTTCCTGTCTCTTTCTAAGTGACTTTCGCTCACCCAGAATGGAATGAAAATTTTTGCTTATTTTACGGGGGCTAGACACTGCCAGTCGGAATGTAATGATTGCCCCATTCAAATTCGCCAATCTGTCTGCTGGTGGAGTTTTGGCTATCGCAAAATAAAAACATAAACTTTAGCACAGTCCCACAATGTGTCATAGTTTAGTGGGAGCAGTGTTGCCAGCTCGCCAAATGAAACTAGAAGATAAGAAGATTTTTCCATATGTACTTCTTAGTTAAACCGGCTTAACTTAAACTGGTTTAGTGAAACTAGCTGAAGTTTAGCCGGTTTAACCAACTTCCCTTGCCAGACAAAATCTAGAGATCCGATTGTGAGACCGGGAAGCCGGTTTTATTTTCTCCGTTTATGTACCGAGATAATCCGGTTTAAGTTCTGTAGTATGTCTCCGCTATTACAATATGGCAGAACCTCTTTTATCCGTCACCGGAAATGTTGCAAATGCCTTCACAATATTCAAAAAATTATAGATTGGTATCAAAAGCAAGATAAAGCAAATGACGCAAACGCATTGATTTTGAGAAGTTTGCACACTTTTGCGATTAAAGAAAGGGAAGCACAATTTAAGCAGTTAAAGTTAACCGACTTTTTACCATCACAGTGAAAATTTTTTTCGATTTTATCGTTATGTAGATATAAACATATCTTTCGTTAAGTTTGTTGTTTCTGAATGTACTCCTTTCCTTAAAATCTTGGTAGATCTTTCTTCTTAGAACTTCCATTATCCGTCAATTAAAAGAGAATAAAGAGGTTCTACTTTATTTTGGTTTTTATATTTTTCAATTTGCAGGATCGTCACGATGCATGATTTTGAATGAATGAATTTATCGAGTGCATATCCTGATTGGTCTTTTGAAAAGTCGAATTCGAATCGCAGGTACCACTTGCATTTAATCACAGGAACTTAATGATATAAAAGGACTTACTGCAAATCAAGCTTTTAAGATATTAACTCTTAAGTAACTAAACATTTCTGCTATTCCCTTTTGTTTTGTAATATATTGTTCACAATTTCTTAGAACACCATTAGTTATAAGATGAATTCGAAGGAGATACAGTAGTGAATGTCATATGGGTCCCAAGAAGGAACAGATTCATACTTGATTTATAATTTACAGATTGACGTCACATTCATTACATAAAAATGAAGAAAAATGAAATTGATTTAAGGCTGAACATTAAAATTTTATGTTGACTGAAATTTACTCTCAGGGGATGTTCAAATCTATACTACAAGATGATATACATATAACACACTGACTGAAAATAATTTCCAAGAATTTATCCTTACTAATTATATTTCCAAAATATAAGTGGATTCATTTTGATATACTAGGACAGTTTACGTACCATGGCGTAATACAGCATAACCTCGATAATCGTACCTAGCTGTGGCAAAGGCACATAGAGTGTAAGGAAACCCAGTTGAAAATTTCAAAATTATTGTAACAACCACAGTTTCCTTTAGTTGCGTTGATCAGGTTTGTTCTTGATAGAAGCAGCGTTTTTTTACTTGATAGAAACATAATTTTGAGAGAATATCACGTGACGTCACGGAGGAGAACTCAGTTTGAGAACTCGACTTGACAATTGCTGTCAAATTTGTTTAGTTCAAAATGATTCAAAAGAGTTTCTTTACATTTGATGAATTCTTATTGAAGGGAATATAAGAAAAGTACAGCAATATAAGATACTTTAAAACCTCGTGAAACTAAAATGTGAAAATTCGGAAAAACTCAAGGCGAAAATGATTTTTTCGATGATAATTTTAGCTAAAAATTCGTTAAATTTGATAATTTCTGCCATTGAAGGACGACTACATTTCTGGATTACGGAAAATGTCTGTTACACGCGCTTGCCAAACAGCTGACACGGAAAAATAAAGAAAATTCGTTACGTAACATTTGAAAATACGCATTGCATAGTAAACACACGCATACACATGAAAAGTCACAACCACCAGAATCATCCCCTTGTAAAGAAAATCGATTTGTTGACAGATCTGTGAAAGTGTGAGTGTAATTGGCTGTACTGACTGACGACTGGCTCAACAAAAATCGATGACTTACATATTTTCGTGGAAATTCAAAAAATCCATTTCCGCTGCAACAATTGAGTTGCTCCACCGGAAACTGAATTGACGAGAAAAACTCGAAGTTAAGGTAATTGACCCATGTATGGCTATGGCATTTGTGCATTGTGCATCGAATCGACTGGAATGTTATCCTTTGTCCAAGTCCACTGTCACTTTGAGGAGAAAGTTGCCAAGAAACCGGTGAACTTTGTAGACCCCAAAAGAGGTAAGATGAAGTGCAGTGAGCTCTGTTCAGTAATCATGAAGTAAAATTTCAGAAAATCTCGTTTTGAATTGCAACAAGCCCTGCATATGATGAAATGGGGAAAGTGAATCGATGCACGAAGTCACGAGTTGGATCCTCTTGCATTCGATCCAAATCCAGTACAAGTTTTGGGAAACATACAAAAATTTACATAACACTTTATTCATGAAAATTATATGGACGAAAAGCATCGTCTTCCAACACATTTTCCTTCTGAAAACTATGTATTTTCCATTTCGAACTAAAAGCGAAAGCGAATTCCACTGAGGAGAAAAATTGAACATTGATTTTCCAATTAGATTCTTGGAGGTTTTCCATTTTCACAACAAACCACTGTATTTCCTATTAGACGGAAAATTCATTTTCCTACTAGAAAAATAATTTATTTCAAAGAAATTCGAAAATTCCACTCGTTCACTTCAAAATTATTACACAATTTTTCCTTCATTCATACAAAAATTTTGACATTCGGACACTATGGCGACTTTTGACAGATGAGTGAAAACTTTTCAATGAAATCGAATTTTCCACCACTTCGTTGCGATATTACACTTGATTTTCTTACACAAGTTATTTAAAAATATTTTAACATTATATTTACCTGATTTTAATCGATATCAGATAAATTTATGACACAAAAACATTAGCATAAATGAAAATACACAACGAAATAAATAGCACACGAAAACACACTGTCAATGAAAACAAATTTTTACTCAGAAAAAATTCATCGCTGTGAGAAGCATTCGCGTTCCGCGCATTGACTTTCTCTGCGCAATGAGCGATGTGACAGTCAGGAGGGCCAACAGTGAAGAAATGATTTTTCGTGATTTTCGCGCCATCTGTCGTTGAGTGGATCATTCCGAGAAATAAACCTTACAATTGCTTTTCATTCCTTGCATTTGTTTGTTTCTTGTTGAATTTAAAAGAAATGTTTCAAATGAATTATACGTAATTTATGTTACAGCAAGATCGAAAAAATACAACGGAAAAATCCTGGTGGAGCAGGGAAGACGATAGCAGGGAATGAAACCCGAAAAGCCATAAGGGCATTCTTAGAGCCATGCACGGAGAGGAACAGGGCGATGGGCTCCGTCCTACCAAAGTCTGTGCAATGATAGCTAATGACGTAAGTGTCGCCCTTGATGAGTATCTGATCGCGGATGTACGGAGCCATGATTTGACCCTGGATGAGCCCATGTATCAAGGAGAGATCAGCCATTACTTGGCGATCAGACAGAGATTGGAGGTCAATAAGCTGAAGACGATCCACATTGGGGGGAAGCTGGAAGGGATCGGACTTGTGGTAAGGATTCCACACTTGGGAGGCATACTCCAAAACAGGACGAACAACGGAGGTGTAAAGAGTTTTGAGGACGTAAGGGTCAGCTAGTTCCCTAAACCATCTGAACCTACTCAACCTTAGAATGACAAAATCTTAATGGTCGTGAAGCAGAAAATGAATTTCATTCACCGGACTTTGGGATTCTCTGAAAGCGGGCAAAATTCATTTTATGTAGATCAAACGAAGGATGAATTTCTCTCCGCTTCCTGGAAATGAATTTCATTCACCGGAGAATGGGATTCATTTTCCACATGACGTCATAAATATCTATCAATTTTTATCCATAAAATTCTGTTTTTACATGAAAATCCTTCCTCAGGTGTGTGTGGCCTCCTTCGAAACGATAATTTATCGACAAGGGCCACTTGTGAGACCCCATTCTTATAAAATTTAAATCACCACCTCGGCTCAACGTTAATAAATCAATTCACGAGACATTTTTGTATTTCGTGTATTTACACTTTGCCGAAATTAATTGAGCGATCTATAGAGACTTTGTCGGATCGTTAGTCAAATCCGGACAATTAATTTGGACACTTTCCAAGGAAGAATTCGATTGTAGGAAATGCTTGATGTAGTTAGATCTCCATGCCCGATTACATCTTCCTGTCGCGGAAATGTTACAGCAATAGTAGCTATTCGTTTGTATTATATCGTATAGAATCAAATGTTTATGTTTTCGGATTTTCATTTGAATTTATTGTTTGTTTTAATTGAAGAAGTTTCATTTCTTTCTTCTTGTTAGTTCTTCGTGGAAAATTCAATTACATAATTCAGTTTTTTACTCCATAAATTAAAGAAAGTGTCCTAACGTGTGGTTTCTGAAACGTCCTGGTGGAATATGTTGCGACTCTCAGCCCAAGAAGCAGAATTACAGTTTATAATTTCTTGAAGGAACTCTAGACATTCACAAATGATTCCATGACATAAACGCTCCATGTTTCTGGGAACGTGCTAAGAATTGATGCTGATCTTTAAACTTAATTTTCATCCCTTGCTACAGAGCACGTTCCATAGGGCATTGACCTGAACACAGCTGTTCCTCTACTGCATTACCTGTGGCCATGAAAACAAAGAAATACACGTGGTTTCCACAGCACGTTTGCTGTTGAAAGGGTGAGGCCCGGTAGTACTGAAACAGGGGAATTGTTTGGATTGGAAATGAGGTAAAATTTTCTGCTAGAGATGTATGTAGGTTGCCATTATTTAACAAATACAGAGGAAACATTTTTAGGTCATCTAGGGATACATTTCACTTTCACATGTTCATTCTGTTGAAACTCAACACGGGAAACTGTACAACTTATGAGGCTCACTAGGTCAAACCTTAATGGAGCATATTTTCGATGATTGTTTTAGACGACACAGCTAATATATATTTATTTCTATAATTACTGCATGATAAAGTGACATTTAAAGAATATTCCCTGAAATTTTCATTAACTTTCATGAAGAAATGAGCGATTGACAGTGAATCTCCGCGAGCATCTCGAAGAAAAAGTCATTGCGGTGTCCCTCATAACTCATCACTGGATCAATTTAAATCCAAAAACCAAAATGATTCCATTCGAAAATAAGTTTTTCCTTATAACAATGATAACAATGTCGAGTTTTTTTGATTTTTTACGGCACTCAGAAGTCAAAATTCTGATTTTTCATCAAAAAATTCAAAAACCTTGTTATTTTAGAACACGTCTTCGTTAATTTTACTCCAATCGGCTTCACATTTTCACACAATGAAATAATGAAATACCCTTAAATGGGTTAACGAAAATTCGCAAATAGGAAACCCTGAGACGTCGCAAATATTTGTTGAACCAACCCTGATATCATAGAAAACGCGTGACATTTATTAGTATGAAAAATGACAAATGGGTTGGAATAAATTACAAATTACTAGGCCATCAAAGGGATCGTCAGTTTGAACTATTACAGTATGTCAGATATACGAAAATTCATGAAATGGCAAAGGTAAATCATTGGAAAAACCCATTTAGTCATGCATGGGAATGGGAATTAGATGTTAATTGGCAATTTGAATTCTGCAATTATGTATAAAACGAGTAAACTACCCTTAAGCTGTGGAATGACTTCATTTCTTGTTGGCAGGTGCATGGGGAGAAAACCTCACCCCACGCAGTGAAGAGTGACGAATGTGATTCATAACGCCTCCGCAAACCTTCACAAAGGAACATATTTTGTTGTTGACAAACATCAAACAAATCTTAAGAACTTCTAAATTAAATTTAATTAAGAACAACGTTATAATTACATTATTGTCACAAACCGCAAAAATGCAGGGAAATGTCAAGAGCAAATTTGTTTGAAAACTTCCAGAAATCATTTCGTTTACAGGCAGACCCAGACAAAGGTTGAAGTAATGAAGTTCCAGACTCGCATTTGAACGAAACGATTCGGGGGTTGAAGTGGTGAATCAGAGAGTGGTTCTACTGAAGGGGTGCATGCACAAATACAATCAAGAAATCCGTTCAACACCACTCCACTCTCTTACACCATGTGAGAATCCTTAAACTTGAAACCCGAGTGGAATAAATTTACAACGTAGAAGCGACATTTTTGTGGTACCATGTTCCATTGATCGTTGCGCGCGCATTCATCCCCAATTCGTTTCGCACACCCCTCACCAAATCCTGTCATTTCTCATAATCGAACATCAGAAAATTTTTATTCAATGAATGTTGAAAGAAAACTTAGAAACCGACACGGCAATGGAGAAGGTGTTTTGAATACGAAAGCACGACAGAAGCGAAACGTCTTTTAGTTTTTCTGTGACTAATCCAACGTGTGGACGTCTTCATTAGAACGGGCTGATTTGTCGGATCCGTGGTTAGAAGCTCCGTGCGCCTTCCTTAGACATTTCGTGTAAAATTGTGTGAATAATAATAAAATGTTTCTTTTATGTTTATTGTGTGAAATATGATTTTATAGCAACATGCCATTGCGATTTGATACGAATAGGAAAGTTTTGTGCGTGATAGTGTTGTGAAACTGAACGAGAAAGATTAAAAGATTCAGTACAATGTACGGGGAAGTTTTGAATCAAAATATTTTTTTAAATTTCTTAAATAAAAATTGCAAAATTCATGTTGACAACAGCATGAAGGCAACAGTTTGGGCAACATGATGTTTGTGGCAGCTGTCAAAGGGTTTTGAAACCTTTCAGTGTCCTTACGGAATACATCACCAACTTCAAAGTCATCAAAATGAATTCTTTGTACGCGTAACAAGGATATGTTCCACTAAAACCATTGTATGAAGTACATCCTTATTGTAACGGTTGTTATAGTTTAACAAGTTCATTGTGACGTTCATGAAATCAATTTGGAGGTTGTTGTATTATAAGGCTATCGACCAAATCATTCTGACACGTGGACTATTTAACGTGTCTCTTACTATACACTAGTGGATTTAATTCTGGACAGTTTTTTTTATTTGTTAGATATCCGTTATGATTGTATTTATTTCACATGATCTCAACAGTATTATTTTAACCTAAGTTGATTCAACTAGTCAGTTCAAAATTCAAACGCATAAAATGCAGTAAAACAGGTAAACAAAATGAGAAAAAAGTGAATGAAAAGAAGGCATTCCCAGACTGTCTCGTTAGGATAACGGGACTTTTCAGTGCTGCCGTTCTTCAGAAATTTCAAACGAAATATTCTTCTTCGGGACACGCACTGTTTTCAATTTTTTTAAAGGATAAACCGAAAAGAAATTTATGTTGAAATAATGAGAAAAACAATCATAGTTCAAAAAAGAATACTCAAAGTAAGAATATAGTACAAATTACAGTAGAGTCTCATCTTAATTTTAAAGTTTTACAAAAGTGTCCGGAATTAATTCCACTAGTGTAGTATAACAAGCTTTATTGTCATAAAAATGTTTTAAAAAACAACCACTAACTTCTCTACAATTTTGTTAATTATGCTAATTATTTACAAATGTGCGAAGCCCGTGAACGGTTCCACTTCAACATAATGAAAAGTTAAATTCAAATTAATTTTAATTAATAGTCAAAATTTCTAACTTTTAAAAAAAATTACAAATTAATGTTAAATTCTAAAGTCTCCAGCAATTTGCTCCACTTCTTTTGGTTCATTGCGTATTGAAATAAGAAACTGTTATAGTTCCAAGACATTTTCTTTATCTGGTGATATTATTTGAAATGATTTTGTGGTTTTCGTTTTATGTCAGCGGTTTGAATCAAAACATTTACCCTAGTTTCAATAACTTTCGCGTCAATTATTTTGACGTGATATTGGAACGAAATCCGATCCGGTTGTTAATGAAAATGACTCGTATAAAATCTGTTTCTTAAACATTTCTTCTAACACGACTTGGTTTCATCGTAATTTAATAATATTTAAATTCAATCTCAATACGTCGACCTTGCTTCTAAATCAACTTGGTTAACGTGAAAATTAATTCAAGTGTATGAAATCGAGTGTAATTAAAAATAATTTTCAAAATGCATGTTAGAAAGATGAAAATTCGTCAAAGCGCTAAAAACTGGAATTCAAATCACCTTGTACCGGGTGTTTGGAAAGTATAGTTTATGATATGGCGATCATGAAAGGAGAAAAATGTGTAATGCTCGCTATCCCGAGCACATTCCTTGTCCTTTTCATGATCCCATATATTGAGTCGCCACAATGATATTAAAATTATTAAAAACTAACTACGTGTTAAAAATTTTAAAAATGGTAAACATATTAATCTCATTAAAACCGCAGCTCGTGGGATAAATTTATCAACTCTCGCGCTTTAAATTTACTAACTAGAAATATTCATCATACTTCAATAAGATAAATTAATTTGAGGAAGTGTTTATTTAGATGAACTATGAAACGCCACTATGCTTTATGGGAAATGTGCCCTTCGTTATCTATTTTAATCGTTTTCCCAAAATCTATTTCTGAATGTCATAAAGACTAGCATAAGTTCAAGTTAAATCAAATTAAAGTGAAAATGTTTCGTAATTTAATTGACAGGACAAATATATTTTTGTAAATTATGTGATAAAGCTAGTTAAAATTTCGTGTTAAGCTGGCAGACTTTCTGTGTAAACAAATCATGAACATGAAAAGTTTCTTGAATGTTTAAAAAGAAAAATATTCCCTAAGTCTTGTAAAATGCATTCAAGATGAATCTGTTCCAGCAAGGTAGAGATAAATTATTTCACATGTTACAAGTTATGATAAGGAATTAATCAAGTAATCCCAGTGATTTGTTCTGTCAAGCGAAGAATTCAAAAACACTCAAATCGAAATTGTAATCCTGGTGTGTTGTGAAACTCCTAACAGAGTTTTCATTCTGAGTAAGAATTTCTTAAGATTCAAAACAAAAAATCAAGATCCAGTGGAGCAATCTGCACAGCTGCAAGCTTGAATGTGGGCCCTCAAAACGACATTTCACTACACGTGCTACTGTCAAAGTGGGGAGCACTAGAATTGAAATAAATGTTTAATTGAAATGCCATTTAACGAAGCAATTCATCACATCCAGGTTTGGTAGGTGAAACATAAAAAGAGGATTCCGAAATGACCACGTATCACTTAAGAATCTAATCACGCTGGTTTTCATGCGCGTCACATTCAGTTTCGTAAACAAAAGCACGTCCGGCAAGAACAACATTCAACAAAACGTACACCTGAACGCATTCATTGTGGCTCCCAGGTTGTTGTTTTTAGGTGGTCTATCCAAGGAGACTACCAATTTTCATGAGACGCCTTAAAGTCCAGAAGTGAATGCAAATCGACTTTATTAATTAGAAATATGCGTCACTCTTTTAATAGCTTCAAATTCCTCACTGGCACTCATGCCAATCATGCAAAATTATGGGGTGCAACTGCTAGAAGTGCTGGCGAAAGTTCCTGTCTCACCCGAAAATAGAAAATGGAGTTATTGATCACTAAAGATAATTTGGGTCTTGACCTCCTCCTACAGTGTGAGACCGAATCGAATTTAGGGCTAATGGCGGGCACATGAATGCTTTTAAAAGCCTCCACAATTCATCTTGGGAATGCCAGTGAGATAGAATTTTTTGAAAATCAAAGACATTACGTATATTTTTGGAAAATTTTATTAAATTTGCTTTGATTCTGAGCTCCCAGACGAAGCCTGCCTTTCGTAACACCTTTGAGAGTCCCTTCTAAGATGATTATGATGGCCAGTACTAATGGATTTCGGCCCTGATTCGTTTTATTAAAGGGAATCCGCAATTTTTCGGATTGGGAAACACAAAGTTATTAATTGACTTGAATCTCTCGTACTTGTTTACAAGTTACAATGCACACATGTACTAGATTTATTAGAATTATAATTCTATCATTCTATGCTTTCTCAGATGACCTTATGTTGATGGACCAAGTGATTACCATAAATCTGTTTTGTTTCCATTAACTTCATCTGAAGCACTTAAAGCACTAGTTTCGAAAATTCCTATGGTTTTGTAAAACTCTGTTTCAAAATAGAATACATACTTAGGCAGGCAGAGCATCAGTTCTTTAAGATTTATAATTAAATTCAAACTAGTATTAAATTTTTACTAGTATAGAATTAAAACTGGAAATCAAACTCTTCTTTTTTGCTTATCAAGTTTTCGTATCTCGTTATCAAACTCATTTCAATGCTTTGCATCAATCACGTTTTGATGCTAACAAGGTTCAAGCTAAAAAATTTGTTAAGAAATGTTTCCAACCAGACACTTTTGGCGGGAAACCGAATGGAAATGATTATTATCAAATGAAAGATCTGTCATGCAAAAACATATTATACTATACATGAAAAAACGTGGAAATGCCAACATTTCAGTTTATACATCAAAGAAAAACTAGGGGTTGCGCAGTGATATTTTTATTTTCGTGATTGAAAAGGGTGCAAACACTCACAGTAATTAAAAATGTTTTAGGGTTGATTCAGAATTTTGTTGAAAAATTATAAAAGGTTTTTGAGTTGTGGTTGATTATTAAATTTGTTTTTTTTATTCACCAAAATATATTACCTAATAAGGTAATTGGTTAACTTTTCTAGGTCTGGCATACCTTGGATCTAATTATAACTAAATAAGTGTCAAAATTCTTATTATTTAAAATCTAGTAAGACAAGTTTCAAGTAATACAACCGTATAGCATAGCTTATAACGCTATGAAATAGAGCATAGTAAATTATGTACAATTCATTGGTACGTTCGATGCGTGCAGAACTAATAAGCGGCGAAGAGAGTATCTTTGCTCATGATTCATTCCTTCGTCGTGAATCTGCCGCACTTTTTAAAACAATCCACAAATTGAACGACGCGACGCGGAACACATTCACGGTGAAAACGAAAATCTTCCGCACGAAGTTGGTTGAACTTTGCCAGAGAGAGAACTGAATTCGCCGCAAAATGAATCCAGCATGAGAGTTGTCACATTTCCATATGAAAAAAACAGTTCGAACGTTCGAACATAGCAATGAATCCAGCTTTAACGCATTTTCTAGAAGTTACACAGAAGTGATCGTAACACTGCAAATCTCAGTGTCTAGCAAGTGTTTTATTTCTAAACATTTAAAGTGTCTAATAGACAATATCTTTAGACAAATGAAACGGATTAAGTGTCTAAGCAGCACTTAGCCACTTAGGTGCTTTGTTTCTAAACATTTTAAGCGTTTCATATACAAAACATTAAGGGGAAGTGTGCAATAATTATTGCGTTAACCGGTCGTTCGGTTGATTGACGCTCTACTGTATTTCACTAATCTTACAAAATATGAATGTCAGATATTTGGTTTTATTTAGAATATATTGTATTTACATCCTTCCACTCCATCCGATTCTTTTGCTTTTACAGAGATATGTATTTGTTCAGGCACACTTGTTTGATAACTACCGAATTCATATGGAATTGCATTTGAATGAAAAACATTACAAATGCACAACGAACAAACGTCCCGAAAACAAATACGAAAATTTGCAACAAAGTCGATTCCCTCCAACCCCTACCCTATTCCATTAGTACACAGTTCGCTTGGTCTGCGGCGAATAAGGCGAAAAAGCAAAAACGTTCATGTCACATTTTTCCACAAACACCCCTATAAAAAAACGACGCATGCGGCTACTACCACATGTCGAAAGAGTAATAACTAAAGCAGCACAATAATAATTATTGATCTACGCAAAAGAAGAAACACTGAAACGAAGCGAGCGCGATAATATTTTAAACTAACGAAAAATAACGAAAACTTTTGAGTTTATTAAGTGGATTTGAATGTGATATTGTTTGTTTTGAATGAGTTTTGTGTCCACTACACGAGTTTCTAATATATAAAAGAAATATAAAGAAATTCCCATAAGTGAATGGCTTAACAGCTCGTCTCTTTCCAACATTAATAAATGAATTCGCTTATTAGTCGAGTGAATTTTCAGTGTATTGTTCGCAATCTCTTGACAGTTGTGCTTGTGGCCTGTCCGTGTACGTAGGACGCAAGAATTTATTCTTGGTTAAGTTTACTACGAAGCAGAAGGAAGAAGCCGGGATTTGCTCAGGATTTGGTGTATTGATTGTGATACATCACAAGCTTTAGAATATTTTGCAAATGTTTCATTTATTAAGAATAATTTTCCCAATTGACAAACGAATAGTTTATTCGGATGTGCTGTTCAATAAGTGAAGTGAATTGTTAACGCGATACAAAGTGATAACGAAAGTGGTTTGTGTCTTATTCAAATCGGTAAACAGACATTAGGAAGTGTTCTTATAAATATGGTTTCGAAGGAAGTGAAAGTGACTATTATTGAGGAAATTGAGAAAAATCAGGAATTATTGTTTGGTGCTCGTTCACAGACGATTTCCAAGAAGGAAAAATCCGATTTGTGGAAGAAAATATTCGAAAAAGTATCGGAAAAACATGGAACGTTTAGTGGAAAGAATTGGACGTATCTCAGAGATGCAGTGTGGCCTAACATGAAGAAATGCGCTTTAGTAAGTATCGATTTTTCATCCAGTTGCGTCGAGTTTTCAATTTATTCGTGAAAATTTATTTCATCTACAGGTTTTGTGATTTATTGTTTAATTTTAGCATTTGATTCCGCTCTATTCTGTGATAAAAGTATTAATTTTTTCGTTGAAATGTTATTGTCAACACAACTGTACAGAAGTCAAACGTAAACAGCAGTGTTACCAGATATCTGTTAGCTTACAGCGGTGTGAGTGTAAACAATTCAACACATGCACATTCGTCTATTGCCGGCGAATTTAGAGAGATTCAGAAATGACGCGCTCATTTTGCGATTTTTATCGAAATTCGAATGACATTTGACAGTTTCTCTTGTTTTGTTTTGTTTTGGTAACTTCAAAATCACATTGTAATTATCAGTTTATTACTTAATATAATTACAGATTAATGGGATTAACTTACATATTCGATAAAGCACAAATGACTGAATCATTGAATGCAAGTTGAAGAAGCTAATGGAACTCTGACACTTTGTCATTGCTTTTGTTATCAATGTATGCAGATTGTAGAACACTTGATTCCATCCAAGATTGTCCTACATTTTATGGTACACATCAAATCGTGTTTCCCCCAAAAGAGGGTCTTTTTGTGTTCTGTACCAATACTGTTACATGGAACACTATGTTTAAGTACTTTTTGCAGCTTTAAAAGTTTTAGAAGTTTAATTCCTGTAATGTCTAGTATACAGGGGTTCATGTTTGCGAGCACTTTAAAGTGAAACAGTTTTAGCTAACATCTTTAAAATTCAGGAATAATGAGGGATTAGTTCTTAACTCCTTAATCTGCATTTCTCAGAATGTGTTTTCGACACTGGCTCAACACAAACTTGTTCTGTTCTGAGAATCAACTTCCGGCTGTTGTGGATTCATGTGTGCGGTTCATTCGATTCTTTATGGTTTTGGAGTAACTAAAGGTTGGGGTGTTTACGACCAATAAAACTTTTTGGGGCAGCGGTAAACCAGTTCCTTGCACCCTTCACACTTATGACTCTTTCTTCCTTTGTGCACAATGACTTGGTTAGATTTGGTCTGACAATTCAATACCTTTTTCAGCTAAAATCCGAGGTATCGATAATTCTTGGGAAAATTTCCAAGTCTTGGGATGATTTAGATAGAAGAATCATTTATTTAGCACTCAAGTACAGTCTTGTAGATTTATTATATCAAAAGATAACAGGGGATATACGCTGCTTTTATACCAGAAATAACCACTTTGATGGAAAGGAAGGAATTGTGAGTTTCTACAACCCTTGAGGAACGTTCACAATGTTAAGTGATTATTTATCCCTTCCTCACATATGGAGTGAAGCATCAATCGAACTACTTTTTCGGTTCGAAAACAAGGATATGTGCTTTTATTTTCGAAAGTGTGCACGAACAAATTTGACAATGTTCCACTTTTACTTAAGATGCAAAGAGAAGGAGTGATGCACCATTCCATACGCAAGAAAGTGACAAAACCCACTTGTCACTTGCACTTAACATTGTGAACGTTCCTTAATGACGAATATCAGCATGTAAATGATTGCAGTGCGAGACTCCTTGAGCATGCCTAAAAGGTATCCTTCCTGTGGGACCACCAACTCTTTTCAAATCTTAATAAAGCCCTTAACCCCAAGAACAGTTAGTCTTGCATTCCTCTAACTTAGATCGTAACTCCTGAAACAATTTGAACTTCATCATCCTGAGTTAGCATGGAGGCTGCTGTGTGAATAAATTTCCTAATAACATTGATTCCAATATTTTTGTAAATAAATCTAATCGATTCTTCATTTTTAGCTGAAATACGAAACGCTACAATCAAAAACAGCCCGCAGATCAGGGAGGCCCTTTGATGATCTAGACAAGAGAATTAGAGAAGTAGCATTAAACAAACATGTTTATCACGAAGAAAACAACGAACAGGAAACTACACCAACCAATAATATAACAAAACCCACAAAAGGACGTAAACGTAGAGCTAACAGTGCAACAGAACTAACAGAACATATTAAAAAGGAAGATGAATCAATGACTTACAAGAAGTTAGAAACCGATCATGATAATGAAAGTGATGGCTGTGAAAACAAGTCTGCAACGAGTGGTAACATCTAATCAAATAAAATTTTATTCATTTTATATTCATTTATTTATCAAACAGAAAATATGCCTGTGGATCCTATGGAATTCTTGTCAGCAAATGAAGAATATGAGGAATCATCCCGTTTAAAAAGAGAGAAACTTATGTTGGAAGTAGAAATACTTCGAAAGACAAACTACAAAATGGATTTAGAGCTGTTGAAGCTTGAACTGGAAACCAAAGATCTTGCGTACAAATTAAAACATTTGAAAAATGAAACAGTTATCAGGCAACTGCTAGGAGATACAGAAATCGATGATGATGATCCTCAAATTGGCGATTAAGTGTTAACAAGAATGCTTAGCTGTTTTGTTTATTTATTTTGTTTTATAATTCTTTTCGGAAGTTTTTATTAGATGATTTTTTAAAATAAAACATGGAAAAAATTATATAGATGCGATTTTCATAGAAGTATGTGCAAAGGTATTTTAAATAAAATTCTTAACTCTTAATTGCTTTATTTATCAAGACTCACTCATCTAAACCACAATTTAACAAAATACTACCTACAAGACATTATCAAACAAAATCTCAGCGCAAAAAACATATTTAAATTAGATGATTTAAATATTAAAATGAGATAACTGGAATATTTATATGAGATAGTTTTGATAGAACGTATGGATGAGTAAAAGTTGTAACATAACATGACAGCAGACTTGTATGAATTAGGGAAGGATTGAGTGGCGAAGGTATGGAGTTTTAGACGAACGTGTGAAGTAATGCAACGTATGGATGAGTAAAAATATGAACATAACATGTGAACACAAAGTGATAAAGGAACGTATACTTCCTATGTATACACGAAAAAATTATAAAAGTTTCGCAAGCTGTTAACGCTATACTGACTATTTACAATCTGTTCTTCGGAACCATACAGTATTAAATAACAAATTTACTATATATACTTAAAGCAGTTAGATAAATTTCACTCATTCACAATGTTTTGCTGGGTCGCCCACAGTTATTGCAACAAGAATTATATGTTTTAATTTCTGTAAACTATTAAATTTGGGGAAAGTTTTTCGCCAAAAGGTATTCAACTTTCTAATTCTGGAAAATGGTAATTTCGTTTTGCTGCAGGTCCAAAGGGGCCACCAACTGAAAACCTTTGACATGGGATTATACTAGACTCGTGAAAGTAACCTATGCTAAACCTGCGTTATAATTAATTCCACAAAGTATTCTTTAATGATTCGTGAAAGCGAGCAAAAATCTATCGTACTCAGGTATAAATGACTTTTTTGAGTACTTTAATTATGATGAAGCCTTAAAACCAAATATTGGAGGTGAGACTGATTTCTACCTACACGATAAATTCGATGAGTTTCTTATGGGAGACACACTTAAAACAATTCAAAGCTTTAGAGCGCTAGATCAATGAAATAGAAATAAGATTACAGTTTCGTTTCGTTAAAAAATTTGCATTCAATAGAATTTTTGAGTCATAAATTAGAGAGTTATCTGATTGTTTAGCCGAAAATTTTGGTTTAAAAATATTTCTGGGTCAGCAACTTATTTGACGCAGGTAATCAGCGTACATCCCAACACTGAATAATATCTGATTTCTTCCCTCGTTGAAGTTATAGCTTAATCTTCTCTGATAATATGAAAACCACGAACTTTGTTGTCAACATAGGTCGCAACTTGTTAATTGAAGTCACTCGGTAAGATACTTAACTATCTATATGAATATCTACATTGAAGAAGACGTCTGATCAATGTAAATAGCCGAAGAGTTATAATTAGCAAAATCAAAATATTTTTATCACATATCTCGGAGTCTTGTGAAACTAACCAAACGGTTGTCTGTATTTACGAATTCGATATTCAAAGCAAACACGAATTTTTCGCTAGACTCGATCAACATTGAAAATGATTTAGAGGAAACGGCCAAGATCACTGATCCTACAAATCAAATTTATCAATATTTTGGAAAAATAGCACTACACACCCCTCAGACTATGATATTTTTGAAAATTCTTCACAAATTTTCTTTGAAATAACTCAAAAACAACAAATCGATGCGGTACCAATGTTGCACAGGCTCGTATGGAACATGTTGCACGATCACGAACCATTTCCACTTCCATCTGTGTTGATCGAAACCGAAGAGAGTGGAACATGTTCGAGACTGATGGATTAGCCAATTTTCTTGATCTCGAACTCGTTCGAGTGCCAGAACAAGAAAAAATCCAGATGGAAAGTTGAAGCAGCATTTTGAACACGATCAGCTTCATATTCGCATCGCGGCTCGCCGAGAGTGGGTTTTTCAAAAAATATTCGAGGAAAAGTCTAGTCGGAATCGTGAAAAACTTGTGGAAAATCAATTGAAGTGAATGGAAAATGATATTGCGATAATTTGAAATTTATTTTTCGTTTCGTTATTCGTATCGATCGCAAATGGCACCTTCGACCTGTGGCTTGATTGCAAATCAAAGTTTTTGTAAAATTTTCTATTTCAGTTTGTGACAAAATGTAATTCATGAAGTGTGTTGTGAAAAGGGCGAAATAAACAGAATTATAAAACAAAAATTAAAAGTTGAATTAACAAAATGTTAATAAGAATAGAAGTTGAAAAGTTATTTAAGCATTTTTTTGTTTTTAATGTTCTTGTGTTAAAACTAATTGAAAGTGCAGCACTACCAAATCGGACAGGACCATGTGAACCGGCCAAATTGGTTTCTTCATATGACGAATACACTTTGGAGCATGAAGTAACACGACCCCAAGCCATTGAAGCCTTGAAACGAATCAACGAGTCCTTTTTTCACGGTGAGTTTCAAACTGCTACAATTTCAATTCAAATGCAAATTAGATTTGTTCAATTCAATTGATGCTTATTAGTTAATGATCTTCTGAAGATTAGATATGTTGCAATTTGATAACCTTTGACAACAAGTGGCCTTCGTCTACTTACTTTGTAGTAGATATTTAACTTAAGTTTGAATGAATGATTAATATTTGTTTATATCAATTGATTTTCGTTTTGTTTCAGAAGTTCGGACACCTGGATGCAAAGTTATTAAGTGCACATCAACTGTGATGAAGTATTGTTTGAGTTCACATTTTCTAAACGATCACTGTTGGTGTGAACAGGGACATTCACAAGGTAAGAGTCTTTTAGCCTAAAGATGCTGATGTGATTCAAAATAATTGATGAACGACGAAACAAAGTGCTGGAATTCAAGGTGTGTTCGTCCATTGTTTTGCATGGCGCTTACGTCCCAATTTGTTAGACTCCAATGACCCGGAAGAGATACTTTTGATCCATAACTCGATAACATATCATTACCAAGTTGTTTAAGTTATTCCAGTAAGACCTGGAGCAGTAATTTCAGTACGAATGACAATAAACATGTCGGCTTGTGTGTCATGATTTATTCCCGACATGAATGTTTCCAAAACTAATTTCGAGTAAATATTTACAATGATCCCGGGAATGAATATTGCGAAAGGCCATGTCTCTTCTATTAGCTGGAGAATTTTTGCATTGAATTTAAAGAACTATAAATATTCACCGGAAGAATTTTCACCAACATAAATCCAAAGCGCTGAATTACAAATTACACTATGATTTTTTCCCTGAAATGTGCGTTTAGTGGTTAGTTTCCCATTTCGATGATGTAAATATTATGAACCGAAGTACGTTGTTACATAAATTAATTTCTCTTTTCAAGTGCATCTCTCAATGTTCTTTAAGATTGAAATAGGAGAAATTTCAAGAATTGAAGTGTTTCAAAGAAAATTTCAAAAATAATTAAAAGAAATATACTTTCATGAACAGAAATTTTATCAACATAATTTATGTCAGTTGGAATGCTTTGAATGGAAATCATGTTAAAAAGTCAACAGACATTCCGAGATAACCTCCTACACTTGAACGTTATAAAACCAGCTTTGGTGAATGTTAATAGCTTCATAAGAAGGCGGTTGGTAAACTTAGAGAAAACATAATTTTACTATTTTAGCAATCATAATTTGTAGTTTTGAGGAATTTTCAATTTGATCTTCTTTTTTGTTTTTCGAATTGGCGAATTTTAGAAAGTGGGCGATTGGAACAGTTTGTTTTCATAGTAGTCAGATTGGTTGCGAGAAAGCTCTTCGACGTACACACGATTGAACGGAGTCTACCTGCTTGCAAATATTACTTCTGTCTGATTTGATCTCATTTTGAATGGAGAATGTTCTATGTTGAAGACACCAAGATTCGTTTCAATTTGGTGTTCTGAATGTTACTACTTCATTCCATAAGTCTGCTGGACTAGCAAAGATTGAACCAATATGTCCAACAACTTTGAGACATTAGCCACAAGGAGTTCAATAAATCTCCATGTATCAACTGGATCAATATTTGGACTTGGAGATACTCATTGTTTGAATCAATACGAGTATCAAAATACTTGAAGTAGCTGTGTGCCAAAAATGTAACAATATTCACAGGAACTGTTTATTTGCATATCCAAAATAATGAACTTATTGTTGAGAAACATCCCGATTCGAGGGAATTTTCTGATTTTCCTCGAAACTAAAAATTTGACCACGATTTGTTTATACCATCGAAATTGACTTGTTGCATTTTCCAGGCATGCATGACTTCTGTGTGGAATAATACGGGAAATTTATTTAATTTTGTAAAATTTACTCAAACAAAATCCCATGAACTCTTGCATGCCGCATATCAATTTCCTTTTGAAATAATTTTGTGCAATTTTTCAAATGCATTTTTATGGCAACGAATCCGGTCGTTTATGGGTCATTTTCAAAATTAGATTTCACTGAACGGTAGTAGGTGGATGTAACTAAATATTTACGAAACAGAGTAGCGATTCAGAGGTAATGTGCAGTACTAAATTTAATAATACTTATTGTGTTCGTAAATTACTGGATTTTACGTACTCCATGCAATTGAGTTAACCCAGATCGGAAATTGTTGTTTTAAAGCTTCACTATTTATTTTTGATAACCAATTTTTCTTCTTCACCTGGAGGCACAAGGTGGGAGTCTTGTCGAATGTTTATTTACCCGAATTGTATGAATTTTGTTTAATCAGCTTCAGTCTAGTTTGTTCGATATTTGACTTCATGGTAAGAATGCAAAACAAACTACAATACATTGTCTGACAATGATACAAATCTACACAAATTTGGTCGGGAGAAAAGTAGATATAATAAAAACCAACTTGGTATTAAATTTCGAAATTTGAAAACATAAAAATATTTCGCCAAATTACATGGATTAAGTTTTAGTTCCACAAGACCGGCTTCTTCGATTGAGTAATCAGCTTACACAACTTTTTCTACAAATCAAACGATGAAAATTGAGACTTAAAAAACCTGGTTACCTGATAAACTATAAAATAACCAATCCTACCTCAAAATCATACAGTCTGGATATTTTTACGCAAAACTGGTCCCTCTCAATGCTCCAACGGTTTTAGATAAATTTACATAATCACAAAATCTACTCCAATGACATTTTTCCAAAGATAGAAATCAGCATCGATCACTTGGAGGCGCCTCTTGGTGGAGAACTTTCGATTCTAATTCGATACAATCGAGTGATTCCAGCTCATTGTGCCAATCCCAGCCCAAGACGACTTACTTTAAAAATAAAATTACCTTCAGTACTTATCGATACTTATTTTCTTTAATTTATTTTTACAGAGGGACTACCCTGGGTACCACATTCTTGTTATGTTGGAGATAACAAACACGAGCCATCTGTAGGTACGTGCTTTTTCTACGCTGATGTCAAGGAATGCTGTTGTGATCAAGCACTCGCCAAGAGATGTGAGTATTTTGGGTTGTGAACCTCGCAAAACCTTCAGCATCAACTTGAATTTTGTGTTTTAGAATTAACTCCTTTGTCCAATTCAATTTGATCTTTAAGGATAAGATTTGTGGATGTCTTTAACGTTTTCAACACTTAAGAATTCCTGCAAGGAAAACATTTCTTTCAACAGTGAAGCTTTGCAATCAATTCTTTTTCCGTTTATAAAACGAGCGGAAGCTTCTTAAAGTGCTAATGAGGAACAGAATCGATAAAATATTTATAGACATTGAAAAAGTTCATTTCCAGGGAAAAGTCAATCACGGTGGCATCATCAGTAAATAAAGCGACAATCAATTAAACTTCCCTTCGAAGCTGTAAAATTAATTTAAACATTAACACAAATCTATCTAATATAATCAATGAATTTAGACAGAAGAAAAACAAGAGCTTTCGATAAATAATTTTTAATTTTCTATTAAAAACTTACGATTTAAAAAAAGCATCACTCACTGCATAAACAAATCGTTAACACCCCACGAAAATAGACGATTTTTTGAAAATTTGTGCTTCTCCACATAACGTTGGGGGTCTATCAACAGGAATTGATTGGAGTTTAATCGCTCCAATTCAACAGTTTTATGTCAATTAGACATTTTGAGAATGTTTTCTTAAGAAGAAAATAAAAATTTTTATGCGATTGAGTGAAATATGGTGATTGATGGAATGCAAGAGAAAAGAAAATATTCAGGGAAAGGGTTTTCTCAAGTTCAAAATGGATTTGAGTAAAAAATTCTAGCAATATCTCCTGAAAGAAGCGTTGACAAACTCATTATTACAAAGTGGACAAGTGTGAGTCGGGTTCGCACATGAATAATTCCGTACCATCGTACACAAAAAAACAAAAAAAAAGTTTTTTTTTATTATTTGTTGTTATAGCGGCCATAATAGCACACACTGTGTAAAAATTTCAAGTGTCTACCTATAATGGTTCAAGAGATACAGCCCTGTGACAGACGGACGGACAGAGAAGTCATATTAATACGGTTCCGTTATCACCCCTTGGGTACGGAACCTTAAAATTGGTATGATTTATAGAAGCGTTTCTTGAACACACCAGAGCAGATAATATTGAAGAAAATCAAATTTTGAATATCACATCCAATAAAATACAAAAAATTATTAGTTATTACTACTGCGCCGTATCTAAGAAACATTCAAGTGTTTAAGAACGACACTAATGCTCTTCTTTTCGGCATTTCCGAAATTTCAAGACGCCTTAAAATTCCTGTAACATCTCGCCATTCATGTTAATTAAGCTAAAACAGATTGAAATCGTTCGCTTTAGTTATTGATAATGACGATTACACGTAAATTTATTTGAAAGCTTTCGAAAACATCAGCAACATGAACGGACTCTTGATGAGGTCTTTAAATAAATAACAGGAAAATACAAGACGTCTTATGTTGATCTCTAGTTTTCTCATATTTTTTCACAAACTAATTGGTTTCCTTTGATGTGGTCCATTTGTAGAGCAAATTTCTGGAACAGTTTTGCTTGTAGCAGTGCCTTACGAAAGGTAGCAATAAATTCTGTCCCAAGGTTTCGTTAAGCCGGAGGATAGAAATTCAATTTAATCCCTTGTAATAAACAACAAGTAGCTTACAATGTCCTAAAAACGATTATGATGTCAAAATCTTTTCACCGAAGATTAAATCACACGATTACGAATAAAATTGAGTACTTTAACCTAAGTATTTCTACAATTAAATATAGGCATGTTTAACGACTAGAAAAGGACTCTGTGCCGTGCACTGTCGCCAGAAGTCTTAGTATTATAGATTGCTCTCCTTTTATTCTCAGTGAATGTCCCGCACAAATGTCCATTACAAAGCTGGTGATTTAAATTGAGGACAGTCGGCTAACTGAGATGAAGCTATTATCCTTTTTGTAGCAACAGTCATTCATGTCGACGTTTTCATTTTCTCCATTGACTCATAACTGATTACATAAAACACAAGAATTCGTGTAGGCGGACTTAGAGTTTGTGGCATCCTTGGGATTAAGGATACTTGGTGTATGACGTAAGCCCCTCGAAATGAATTTGCAAACTGTGAGAAAATCGTTAGGGTTGAACTAATTTGTTCTATTTTTGGAAACGTATGTGGCTGAATTCATTCAATATTAGCTTACGTAACATACTGTGATGACACCCTTAAGGATGCTGGCACACTTTAAAGTATTTAAAAGCTTTCGCTTGTCGCAGCATGAAACAGACCTTCTGGCCTCTTTAAATTCAAAACATCTAATGTCTGAATAATCCTTTTGAGCAATATTTACAAGAGAAAATGCAAAATTAAACAACAATGGTCTTTGATAAATCGTTTTCCAGGCCTTATTTTGGCAATTTATTATCAAAAACAATCCTGTGTTTACTAAAAAACTTTAACAATAGCTTTAATGTTTATTCTTCTGCCAAAGCTAATAAACTTGAAACGAATACTTTTACTATACTAATACTAACTTCCTTTTATGTTTTTCCAGGGAAATTTCTGTCAGCGTCATCGCAACTACAAGCAACAACAATTCCTGTTTGGCTGCCATTTTTGATGCCATTTATCCAAAGGATATTTCTGAATCGTTTTGCCATTTCATAGAAAGATGTCTTACGGACGTAACAGGATCAAATATCGACCAAAAAGAGACATTTTCATGTTTATATTTTGTAGAAAAAGAAAATTCTAAGTGTCCATTTAGCAGTAAAGTTTATAAAACTGCACTAATTTGTAACTTTATTTTAATCTAAGTGCTTTTGACGATTTAATTCGTTTCTAGTTTTACTTAAAATTGTGGCTGTGGCACACGAGAAGTGCTAACATCTGATATGATATAGATAGGATAAGACATAGAGAACGTGGAAATAGGATTAATGGATAAATGTATATAAAGTGTTGTGTTGAGGCAGAGTTAAAGGAAGTTAGTGTCAAATTTTATCAATTTCTAATTTTCCCACTATGAATTGTATTTTCTATAAATCACAAATATTGAAAGTTCTAAACTGATTTCTTATACTTCCTTATACCACAACAAATTTCGAATGTTTAGACAAGAAATTTTGGTTTAGTGAATAAGAGTTTTTAATGAAGTAATAAAATTATTCGAAGGAAAAGGATGTATGAAGGCTGAATGTGTTAATTTAATAATTCTGTAAATATTTATATTTTTGATGAGAAAATTTTTAATAAATGTACATGTATATGAATATAACTTCCGGATAAATATGTTTTTTAATTACCTCATAACTGGCAAAACTGCCAGAAGAAGATCAATCGAAATGGTTGGTAACAAATCAAAACGCAAACCCATGTGTTTTCAAAAATTTTGTTCTGTAATAATTTAAAAAATGAAAATATAATCATTCTCGTAAAACATTTCCGGTTTTATGAAGATGAATTGCCATTTTTGTTAAAATTCACTGTGATTCTATTTTTAATTTCAGGAAAAATTAAAATATTTCCTTTATCTGTTCACATTTTCAGGTGAATTTGTAAATTTCAAATAACAGAAACAGTCACATAAAATCTTAATTTTATTATGTTAATGAACTTTAACGAATTTGATGGTTTCTCTATTTTATTTCCCATTTTCCTCGTTATTTTGAAATTTGTTTATGAATTCAATAACAATATTCGAAGTGATAACAAGAAATTCTGAAAGAATTCTCTGTTTGAAAATAGATCTCGGAATGAATTTTGGAGAATTTCGATTCTAATCCCCAGATGAGCGATTGCTTTGTTGTTTTTGACTGCCCTTTGCCTTTTCCAAATCTCCAAATTTAGTGTATTTGGGTCAACAGGAAAGGGAAAGAACATTTTACAAATTTCATGTTACAGTCGGAACCATTCTTGGAAAGATAAGGTTGTTTAACAAAAATCAAGCGACAAGTTTATATGTAAATTCTTGGCTTGGAGTAGATAAATAAAACTGAGCATAGTGCTTGCTACTAAGTATCTGTTAATACGAAACATTTACTTTTACCTTAGTTTATTTAATTTCAACGATTAATTGATTATTGTCCACGAAAACAAAATATTTTAATGTTTAGTGACTCAAGACAAAATTTTTCCTAACCATGATAAATTGCATCGTGAAACAAAACTTTTTAAAATGCATTCAACCATTAAATTGATCAAAATGTAACCTTAACGATGTAGCAATAAACTAATACAATACTCACTTATTGCAGTGTATGGTAACTATCGAAGTACATGACGTTATTGAATAATAATTGAATAATCGCTCCTTAAAAATGTCCGTCAAAACACAAGAGTTTTATGGTAATGAAGATTCTTGTCTTAATTCTTGACTCAAGTAATACTACAATTATTATTCGTTTTAGACTATAAAGGTTACGTTATTTAAACAAATTGATCATGACCCATTAACCAACTATAAGATGCAAAGAGGGCCAATCAATTGGGATTGGGATTTTAAACTTTCACTAGAAAAATGTGACTAGAAGTGTCTCAAAAATTTGATCTCATGTCACATCATGTTATGTATTTAGTTTCTTCCAGTTTCCTAACATTGAAGGCGCTCTTGTAGGAATGGCTATGAAAATTAGATGGTCTCAGCGGTAGTAAAGTAGATTTAATTTGTAACTGATATGGTACAAAAAGGTACAATGTAAAGTTATGATATTTGATGTCCAACAGAAATGCAAGATAAAATGGTGGATATTTGATATTACCACATGATGAACACTCTTTTCCATTTGAATGAGTAAGCTTCAAGTCTCTACTATTGTGTTTAAAATATGAGTAGGTATTCAGAGAATAACAGTCCCAAAGATCCTGAAGAGTATTTGAAAAACTTTATTAATAAAAGGTTTTCACACAAGGGGATCTATAATTTAAGATCAAAGATTGTACACAAACAAGATCCTTACGGGTCCTTACTGTGTTAAATTATACCAGAAATTTCAGAAAATACAGATTTCTTGTTCCCATACAACGAGTTGGCACCGTTGAAAGCTTTTTTCTGGAGCTTTTAGCAACTCGTTGTTTGTAAATCTGCTACATTTAGATTCGCCTGTATTCACGATTGAAACATGCTAAATTAATTTCGCCGTAGTGTATGCAAGAAATATGTTTCATTGGTTTTCGTCCGTTTATAAATCATTAGAAACTTTCACCACCTTTCACATTCTCCATTATATAAAGCTATGTAGAACAACTTGGCCACTTGCTATAAGGTAAGCAGCCCCTTATCAGTTTGAAGTATTTAGTACTTTGGAAGGAACAAGCTATAAAAATATATGACATGATTATTAAATGAACAGATATACAAGTCTCGATATAAAAGTGTTCATGATTGATATCAGCTAAAAATTAAGTGCATTATCAAGAAAAGGTTAATTTCATTTGCTATCAAGGTTTGGACTCTGATAAAAACGTCACACCTTTAGATTATAATTCTGCAGATTATTTGAAAAATTATAACCGAATTCACGTATTGCTTGCATAAAAATTGAAATATGATTAGCTGTTAAAAGTAAAATTATTTACTTAATCCTTTATTAAAGTAGTTCTGAGTAGTTAATATTAAGAAACAATAACTTTCTCAAAGATCATGGAAAGTTTTATTTAATATATGTATCACAATTAACTGAAATGTTTAAAGTAATAACCTGTATCAGCTCCAGACGGAGGCAAAGTCCGACAAAATGTACACACCCCAAGTCATTGAATTCAGTATCATTAAGCAAACAAAACTTCCCTAACATACTTGAATTGCACTAATAAACAAGAAAAACTACCATATACTACTTTCGATTACAAGATAAAGCCAAAAATACACTTGTAACAAGTTTAAGCAAACATTGTCGTTATCAGGCTCTAGCAGTTCTGCTGATAAAACATGAATATCACCCAAAAATAAATCCCTCCATTTTGAATGCAGTTTATGTGAAAATATTTGCAAAACCGGCCATTGATAACCGAAAAATTAATAATTATTGGAGTGTAGGTTCTGTCGTATCATATCAAAGGTCAATAATTATGAAAAAAATATGGGCTGGATAATGGAGTTTAGTGTACAAACTCGCATGTATGGTGATATGGGGTGAAAATTTTCTATTTAAGGAGATCAGTGTCTCAAAGTCGATACAGTTCGCTTTGGTATCGAGTGCACTAAGTTTGGTAATATCAACGTGCAAGTTATATTATTCCTATAACTAAGAAATATTTCATTTTTATTCAAGGTTTAAGATGTCTATTAAATCTGTTGCTTTCTTCGACAAAGTTCAAGCTCGCTTGGGTAAAATTAACCCAGCGGAACGTTTTGTGGAGCACGTTTACAAAATCAAAGTTACTGTCAACGGAGAGGTAAAGAAGACATGGAGTAAGTTTTAAAATTCAATCCTTTTCCATTAAAAAGCTTAAGAAGTTTCTCCCATTTACAGTGCTAGATTTGAAAGCCATCAAGTTCTATGAAGCCGACGAACCAGCTGAAGTTACTCTTACCTGCGAAGATGACATTATGATTGAACTTGGTACAGGGAAGTTGGATCCCAAAGAAGCTGTCAAAGACGGAAAACTTTTAGTTGATGGAGATGTTGCTCTTGCAGCTAAATTGATTCCATACATAGCAGAATTGAATTGAGATTATGCATATCATGTCAATATCCCCGGGAAGACTGGAGAGTTTATATTAAACAATATTTTGTGATAACAGCAATTTTCAAACTTTAATTCTGCTATACACATAAGTTCAGTTAATGTGAACTTATTGTAAATTCCATTTGAAGAATTTGAACATTAGTAGTATTTGGAGAATGTGAATTTAGATACCTAACATTTTGTTAGTAACAAAATGCATCGCTTATAGTTTTACGCTTAAGTTATGTGTTTTATTAACGTCCGTTTTATAAGAGACGAAATAAATGATAAAAACTGTTTGAAGTAACTTGAGTTTTTCTTATTAAGATGTTATCATTCTTTAACCTGTTATCATATTGATTGTGATTTCCTTGGCCACCCTGTGAAGCATACAGTGAACAATGAAGTATTGCATAGTTGCAGGCGTTTTCAAAACGTGCTATAGGTTAATCAACAAACACTGTCGGCAGGAAACTTTTCAAAACGTTTGAATGATTTTTATACATGAAGTAAGAAAATACAAAAAAATATGTTAAACAACTCATCAATGAAACGTTTAACCAATTTCCGGTCACTTTGATGTACTCAAAATTTTCGGTTCCTCTGAAGTGACTCCACTTTCCTTCACAATAAAAAATGTCTTATGATAAATTAAGATGTCTGCAGTTCATTGTGATTTATTCAGACAGTCGTCGGTACTTTACACCACTTCCGGTGAGTGTGCGAATTGCCACTGTAATATTTATAGCAATTGTATGTAGTTATAATGAATGGGGTTTATGAAAGTTGACCTGCCACGCATAAAATAAAGAGGAAAGAGAATAACTTTGTAACCTTTTTATAATCGGCAGAAAGTCAAGAACTTAACCATTCACCAACAATATATATTAAATCAAAGTGACTTCTTTATGCCACGACGTCTGTTGTATTTGAAAATGAACACAAAAATCACAGCTGTAATGTGACCCAAATCAACTGAACGTTACAATTTACATGATTGGGGCTCAAAAATTGGCGTGTACAAATTTTGATTGAGTATAAGAATCTCTATTGGACTTTACGTTATAAAGTAGAAACAATAAAACGTTTTAAGTTGATAATCACGTAGTTGAATGAATGAACAATAAAAGTTTAATATGTACTTTATTTATTGGTTACTTGATATCTTTGGTTAAATATGGAAATATTAAATTTGTTGTGTGATGAAATATACTTTGGTATAAAAAGATCACATTTTATAAAAATACGATCAAATGGCATGCAATTTAAATTTCTAGCACTTGTTTTAACTTTAGTTTTTAATGTTTTCCATGCAAATTGAACTTCTCCACCATCAAATCGAATGCCTCTTGATCACCTTTAACTTGCACTTTGCCCTAGAAATCAAGTAAATGTGGATTGAGTTATTGATTGGAATTTTAAATTTATGACAAAAACGTTAATTACTTCTTCTATGATGGAGCTAAAAGGCACTTGTTTGCTACCAACTGAAAAGAAATCCTCGTCACTGACAGTCACTTCCACATCTGGGTTTTCCACAGTGCCGTCTTGAAGGGTTAATTCTTTCAAATCCATAACTACAAATGATGAGGTTTCAGATGAAGCACTTTTATAGAAACAATCCTACTCACCAACACTTTTGATTAAATCTCCATTTTCGTCTTTAAAATTAATAAGGAATATTTTCGTAAGGGTGCGATTGCTTTGGTCGATGGTTTCGAGCTTTTTTCTGATTTTATCCAAAATAGCGTCGCTTTTCATTTTGAAAACTTTCAATAAACACTTGAACTTGAAATTATTTTTAAATTTTATTTTCTGTAATATCGGGATGCTGTAGAGTGTAGATGATCACTCTTCTACGGTTCCAATATGACTGACTGGATAGCAAAAAGCGAACGGATGAAATGTATGACTTCCAGTTCAGGTAATGGACCAACAATACGCTAATCTACATACGTAAACGCAGAATACGCGGATGATTAGTCTTAATTAAGGCATTTTAAATTACAAAAGATCGAATTAAGATCATGGGACTCTTTGGAACCCATCAAGTGCATTTTGAATCGCAATTGCATGTGTGGGAGAATTCGAATAACCGTCTCAATATTGTTTCAATTTTTATTTATGAATAAATAATTGCATGGAAATGTGAATACCAATTGAAGGAATTTATTGTAAATCCCAGACAGAATTTCAATATTGATTTTTGAATGATCTACATTTGAGTGAATTGAACCTACACCATACAAAATTGATTCACTAAATTAAATGATTTTATTGCAAAGCAGACAGTCAATATACATCTACAGAAACTTTAGCAAATTTTCCAGTACATTGGTATGTCACGAAATGGAATTTCTTTGGATTTCAACCGGGGCTGGGTAATAAATGCACAATAAAATGTCAAGCAAATTTATCTGGAAGTCAACGGACTACTTAGCCGAACCATGCAGAGACTCTTCTTTAGTTGGTTTGATGAAGGGGTCCACCCTGGATTTCATTAACATATTAGGCTTAGCTTCATAAGATAGACCTATTTATTGACCATAATCACTATTAACTTGTTATATTAATAAAGTTAATGGCTTGTTCCCTAGCACTAGAAATTTAGGAAATTTTTTTCATATACTTGTACTGATTCATTAATTAAAATGTTATATCATTTTATTATTTTTTGTGACTTTTTCCATCCCATGTGAAGATCACTCATCATTTGACTTAAAGCCGGTGTGCTTATGAGTGATAACCCTTGTGACTCATTGATAGTGACACCAAATGCAAATTAAATAGTCTTTGCAAATGGTTGCCTGATAGCAGCAGGTTGTCCAAACTGATCATGACTTGCGGGTGTTCATCTTTGGCGGGACCTTGATAAGGTCACTTCAATAACATCAGAATCAGTTCACATAAATGAATTTTTTTGAGTACTTTCATATTCTTAACCGAATGATTCCCGCAGAGCTTCCTCTTCCTGGACGCACAAATCACCATTTACTCTGTAACTAATTGAAATATACCTGCACCTAGTGTCTAGCAGTAAATTAATGCCTTTTTCATCATTGGGAAAATTTGGCAATAAATAAACATGCGAAAATTTAATTTGAACACGTGAATTTCGAAAAAATCTTTGTTTACTTCTCTAAATATAAACATTATGAACGGAAACATGTTCAGAATCAATAAAACTAGGTAGATGAAAATAGAATTCTATGAAGGAATTCATAATGGAAACAATCGACATCACCTGTGGCAGCTCAACAAAATCTTATTTTCCAAACCATTAAACTTTTGTTTTAATCTTTAAGCAAATTCGTCTGAGCTCATCAAAAACATTCCGATCTTCAATCATCACTTCAAAGCGTGAGATAGTGGAAGCGATTACATATTTGTCAGGCCTCAACACAAACACTGTGTAAAATTTCAGACAAAAAGTTAACAAGCGTAGCCTTGGAGTGAATCAGTAAGCAAACTGTTGCTCGGTATAATATAATAAGCATGTTTGCAAATCTAGCCAAGCAACTTTGTAAGACCATGGACAGGAAGAACTTGGCGCTTGCACAAAGATGGAAACCTTAGCAATGAGACGTAGAAAACTGAAATCTAGAAATTTTATAAATAGAACCAATTAGGTTTATTTCACATTTCGGTACTAATCTCTTGAATTATTACCTGTGCATTATTAGAGTCATCTAATTCGACTCAATAAAAATGTTGATAACAGTCGTACACCAGAAATACTATAAAATCGAGTGATTGCGTTCAATGATAAGATAGCCTCGGGTGGTAAATTAAAAGATAGAAAAGTAAAAATTTCCATTAAAGAAAAGGCGTTACAGGTTATATGTACCTGGGTGCATCATTGCACAAAGTCACATATTGCCAATACCTCTTGTTACCTTTCTCCTCTATATTCTATAGTATTAAGTGTTAATAACGAAAACGAGTCTGCTTGATGACAATCATTTGTGTGTGAATTTGTCTTATCAACACATGAACGCCATGCAACAAACAAATTTTTTTGCTAACTAAATAAATGAACCGCGGAATCAACAATTATTAAAAAATTCAAAACACGTAGGAGTTTGCAGTCCAAAAATAGTAAAAATTTGTATATTTTGTTCGTCAACAACACGATCTTATGATCGTGAAACTGGTTGTGGTGATATCAATGCGTTACGAATATTTATAATACGTAGAATGTGTGTATATAACAACTAATATACTGTTGTAACTTGGCAGTGATCTGGAGAGTAACTCAACATATATTGGTACGTGCAAGTAACCTTCTCATTAAAACACAGTTATGCTTCAAGCTTTGCAAGCGAGTTCAGCGACATATCTTGTAAAAGCTATCGCTACCAAAGCTATCGTCGCAATAATATACAGACGGTTTGGTGAAAACAATTATTTTTGGCCACGTGTAGACCGCTTTTGGGGCTTAAGTTTAATCAAACAATATCGGTTTTGTTTGTTTTTAAATATGAGCGACGGAGCTGGAGAAAAGTTATGCCGGCTAAGAAGATTAAATAAAATAGGAATAATATAGTGTAAGAGAAGATAACCCACACTGCTTCAAGCGTGGGTTATAAATAAGCCTGCTCTTTTTTGCAGACATCATTTAACACGAAGTATTGATGAGAACGTAGAGTTGGCGGTTACGGATAGTTACAAGTTTAACAAGAATAAGTAAAGGAAAAGTTATTGAATAGAAAATGGTGTCTGGAACTACAATGAAGTCACAAGAAGTTATTGACTGCATTAAGGGGCGAATGGATTCGGTAGATCTACACAAACCTAGAAAACTACTCGGCGTATATCAAGTTAACATCAAGAACAGTGATGGATATACCCACTGGATAATTGATTTGAACAAACTGGAAGTAAACTCGGGAATTGCTGAAAATCCTGATATAACAATTGATGCTGATGATGATGTTTTTCATTTGGTTGCTGTACGAACTGTACGTGTTGAAGCTGCTATTGCGAAAGGAGATCTTAAACTGAAAGGAAATGAAGCCCTTATCAAGAAACTTATAGATTTTGTGGATTCCAATCATTTGTGCTAAAAATATTTTCATATTATCTCTTAACTCGTATATGAACAATTAATTTAATTTTATGTTTAGCTTTTTTGTATCAAAAATTTCTGAACTTTGTGATAAGGTATGTGAAGTAAATGTTGGAACTCAACAAGTTTTCAAAAACTTAAATAAAAACTATAATATCATTTACATAAGAGTATTTTATTTTCACATATATTGGCGTTTGCCTCTACTACCTTATAAAACTTTAATATCTAATTTATTCAATAGACTTTGGCTCGCATCGTATGTACGTGATCTCAGCCATCGGAAAATATTATAGACATACCAAAAAAATTATTTACTTAAATTGTTGGCAAGTACAGTTTTCTAGAGGTCATTCCAATGGCGTTGTTAGAGTCTGAAAGCTTAAAAGACTGTATAAGGGTATTATCTTCGTCGGCCTATCAAGCTCATGGAAGTTAAGCCCGATAAAAAGGAAAGTGAACTGATAAGTGTCGTTATCTTCAAAAATACGTTGTGTAAATTAAATTTATTTTTGCACTTATTTACCTTGTTTATGTCTGTATCATAAACAATTTTTGTTTACTATTAAACGTAGAATCCTGTTCCTTTGTTAATTATTATGAAATAATTTGTGGACAAATTTATAGAGAAACACACTGAATGTTTGGCTTAAACAATGGAACTAATTGCTTTGCTTCATCTTTGCGACACAACTGATTACCTTCCCCAGTTTCAATTGCTAAGTTATCTGATGAATCAAGGTCAAGCATTTACAAGACCTAAGTACTATATCAATTTATTTCAAACTTGATGTAGTAATGGTAGCATTGAACTGTTCTCGTTTCATACAGATGTTCTATTTTGATTTAGCTGCTAGAATAAAATCTTTCTTCAAGTTCTTTTGTGTTTCAAATATATTTTATTTAAGCTAGTGTTTAAGCACTTTTACTTTTTTATATTATTGTGAGTACTCTTTATTACCCACTACCCTTTATTCTCTCATTATCGTTCGTAGGTCTGAGTAAGTCGAGTCTGTCTCAAGATTTCTAGGGATATGTTAGAATGTTCGTCTATTTGATCTATTACTTTTAGTGCTTTGTCTATTGTTTCTTATCTTAAGTCTTTATGCAAGACAGTGTTCCTTATAAGCTAACCTCGCATATACAAGACTTGGTCTTATTACCTACTTGCTTGTCTACGAGTATATTTTTTAAATTTAATTGTTTACTTTGTATCACGGGTATTAGTGAGTTTCATTTTACTGAACAGACGCTGCATTTGTTCCCGATATGTGCCGACCATGTTAACCTTTTGTCGTATTCCCAGATATTTCGCTGTCGGTCTCCAGTTTTTTGTTTCATTATTAACTGTGCGGTTTTCCGGTGTTGGTTTGTGTTTTCTTGTTACGAAAATCTTGTGTTTTGCCTATGTTTAATTTGATTTTCCATCTCTTAAAATATTCCGTCAATCTGTTATCAATTCCTTACCTTAAGCGAGAAATTTTACCAAGATTTTAGAAATTAAGAAGGTACAAAAATGTATATTTTAACAAATTTAAAGTTTTAACAATTCATAACAATATCAAAACCTATTCACCAACGTAATTCGGCTTTCGTTTTTCTGCAAACGCTGTTAATCCTTCAATTCTATCTTTTGTTGGTATAACTTGGGCATAACATGCTTCCTCTATAGCATAACCAGTAGCAATGTCCGTTTGAAGACCTTTGTCTATAGCTTTTTTAGCCATTCTTACACCTACAGGTCCATTCGGGAGTATTTCATTAGCTATTTCCAAGGCTTTGTTGAATGCTGCATCATTTGTATCATTCTGCTTGCATACATGGTTAACAAGTCCCATTGAATGGGCTTCTTTACCATTAAAAACTCTTGATGTAAATATAAGTTCCTTTGCTATACTTGGATTAAGAATTCTAGGTAATCGTTGAGTGCCTCCAGCTCCTGGTATTATAGCTAAACTTGTTTCAACCAGTCCCATTTTCGCGTCCTCTGCAGCTGTACGTATATCACATGCTAATGCCATTTCTAGCCCTCCTCCTAGAGCTGGGCCATCAATAGCTGCTATAACTGGCATTGGTAACTGTTCAATGCTAACCAACATCGAACGAAGAAGAGGTACAAATCTCGCTACTTCATCTTGAGTTAATGTACGACGTTCCTTCAAGTCTGCTCCAGCACAAAATATACCAGGAACAAGGCTTCTAATTATAACAACTCTGATCTTTTTATCATGAAACATGTCTTGAATGATCGATGATAAGTTCGAGACCAGTTTTCGACTGAAAGAAGATGAACAAATTATATCAAATTTTGGTTTTTGATTCTGAATTTATTTCACCTAAATGAATTCTTTGCTTCCCGTCTATTTAATCCTACGATTGTGATACCTTCCTGTGAGCCACTTAACTTCTCTACCTAAAATAAAACCTTTTGGTGAAAGTTAAAACGAAAATATGTTGAAATTACTTTCACGACGCCGTCTTCAGCCGTAGATGCACTCCTTGAAGTTTGCAAATATTGAGAACATTTTCCTAGGAAAGGATAAATTATGTGTTAACTATACTCTTATTATTCCAGTGTCTACATACCTTTGTTGTAAAGAACGCCACTACAGGCTGTGCTATTTTGAAGCGCAACAGAGACGATCTTCTTCTTAATAATTGCTTTTAGAATCGACATGTCTATTCTCTGGACAATCAAAAGAACTATTTTTGAATAATTGTAGCACAAATTAAACGATTGTAAGCTTTTTAATAAAATTGAAGAATCCAATCCCTAACTCAAGTAAAACAGGCGAACAACAAACATGTTGACATGTCAAGATAACTTTACGCCACGTAAGTGAACGCGCCCATGAAAATGATAAGAAACTTCAGAAGACCGGCTGCGACCATGAACGCATTTGTTTTTGTTGAATCAGCTGAAAATTTTCTTGTACACTTGCTGTCGAAAGTATTTTATACGACTGAAACTAAAAAATTTTATAAGGTTGAAATTTATTAGTTTTGGACATTTAATTAAAACACTTTACGTATTTTAGTCTTTTTGAATGCGATTTTGTCCATAACATTAAACACTGATAATTTCCAAAATAATGCGAGGTAAAATCTTTAAAAACACAAAATTCCTTGAAACTTTTAAGGAAATGACTTATTTTGGTCGAATAGTTATTTCAAGTTCAACCGTTAAAGTAATCACTAAAAACATCCAAACAAGGGAAATAACATTAAGCACACTTCCGTTTACAGATTTTTATTTCTTTTCATAAATAAAATGTTAATTTATGACATAAATTAATTAGTTATTAAGGTACTTTCAATGTCAAGTAACACGAAAATTAGGTGGACGCCATTATACTACATGAAATAAATAGTTAAAAACAAAATTTTCCAAGTTAATCCTTTTCACTTGTAGAACGGACTGTTGCAGCAGCAGGTTTTGATGAGATTGCTCTCATAGCACGAGTTTGCATACAGGAACGTACATTCTTGATATGCACATGTTGGGATTATTCCGAAACCATCTAAATAAAACATTATTTTGATATAAAAAACATTCATATATCGTAAACATTTACATTGAGCTCCACAGCAACAATCATCATGTACTAGTTTATAGGTACAGTAGGAATACACCGATGAATCACATAAAGGACATCCATCGCCGTAATTCCTTGGTCCATCCAGATCATTAGTGAGTTTTTCTAGAAAAACAATAATAAATTCCATAAATACCTCGCATTCTCCAATATAAACTAATAGAAAATCAATTAGATTGTTTGTAGAACATGAACGTGATTCGTGAATAGAAAACAAGACAATCCCAAAATTATTGAGTGGGCGCACTTTCCACTTCAACCAGTGTAATCTTAAAGTCGAACTGAAATTAGGTTAATTTTTAACTTTTACTTGGTATCTTCTGGTTAAAATCTTTCACTGATCACTTGTTTTGGAAGAGATTATTGACTTTCAGGTTTCCGCGTAGGTGATAAATTTCTTGATGAATTATTTTAAAAATTTGGGTCGTACTGTGACTGTTAACAGTTATCCAAACAAGAAGCTTTAAAATTAATAACCAATATCACTTGTAACAATACCTAGTTTTTCGATTAACGCTGAAGATACGATTAATGCCGAAAGCGATACTAAAAACACTATGAAAAACACTCTAGCCATTTTAAAGAAGCTCTTCTGATACGTGTTATGTCTCTGGCGAACTTGAAGTGATTGTGGGAATTTTTGAACTTGATTTGAATATATATAGTGTTTTATATTTTGGAAGCTGAATGAAAGTTGAACCTACTCATTTTTCTGGCTTTTCACTACCATCTTTGCTTTCTTGGCTGCAGCAACGAGAATTTTGCAATTTAAACAAATGTTTTGTTCATAAATTCTTATTTAGAAATTTCTTATATTGATGTTTTAATATTTACAACAAATATAAATTTCTTAGCATTAGTTTTGTATTTCTGTTTGCCTTCATAAAGTCGATACAAGAATATTATTTGCTTTAAAAAATTAGCATTATTCTCTTAGTAAATGAAGTAGGTATGGAGTAGCTAAATGGCAGGTAATTTAACTTTAAAGTAAACATACAGATCTCTTTACTAACATTCTCAATTCGGGTGTCGTTTCTTTTATAAGAATTTCTGTTTTCAATTATTTCCAGAGCAATTGATACCACCAAATTCAACTACAATTTGTTAAAATTGGTAGTTATTAACATCCCATGTATTTACATGCCTAGATATTCTACTGGGACATTGACCTAGGTTGGTTAGATCACTATTTTAACAAGAATTGAAATTTTCAGTTCACTTTATATTTTGCGGAGGTACAAAACATGTAATAAGGTTCATCTATTCACGACCGAATACAGGTGGGTTTTAACAATTATAGATCCGAAATCAGTTAATATCTGAGAAAGCCTATTTTTCCAGTAATGTAAACAGTTATCTAGTGGTCTAACCTTAAGCAGTATGTTAGAAAATTCTTAAAATGGCGTGTAAGAAAATAAACAGACAAAAGCTTTTATTAAACAACGTTAAAAAATCTTTATTGTTTTTATTATCAGAACAATATGCAGTCAAAAATATTTGAAACCATAATATGGAAAAGTAAACATTAAAATAAATGTACAGTAAATGATACTTAAATTTAGAAGACAAACTTACATATCTCGCGCATAATTTTTAGCATAAAAAATACATTTTTAAAGTCACACGATATTCTTATTGTTTGCTCCAGTTTACATTTATAGTATAAAAATCTTTCACACTCACTCAAAAATATATTTTTCTTCACTTCTCATCCCTTTTTTCCACAAATTTTAATTAAATATACACAAAAATTTCCTTAAACTACAACGCCTTTAACTTTCTTTATAATAATTATCGTCAATTAATGATTAATTTAACTTTTACTAAACATTATTACTTATCTAAGCATTTATTTTTCTATTAAATACCATTCATTGATTAAAATAGTCATCAAGAGTACAAAGTATAGGAAAAAATTATAAGATATCGGGAATAAGATTAAACTTATGGTAAATTCATCATCGTTGATCTGATAATATATTCCCATATTTTTTCGCAAACGATTTTTGTTTTTCTGTAAACATTTAAAGCCCAACATGAAATTTTCATCTCATGATTTTTTAAGCCATATTACTGGAAAATGGGCAAAATTTTCTCCATGTAATCTTAAGCAACTCTAATTAGAATATAAGAAATATACGTCATATATTAGTCTTCGTCTTCTTTCCATTTTTCTCTAGCTTCAATACGAGCATCAGGGACTAACTGATTTTTTACACCACCCAAAACATTCGTTGTAGCCTGAGTTGCTAGTACTATTGGCCTAACAACGATAGGTGGAATTTGTCGTACTACTGCTCCAACTGCTCCTGTATAGCCCTTTTGATCATGTTCGACTGCAGTAACTTCAACAAGAGTGTGAGCAGTTTCGCCTATGCCCTGAAGGTAAATAGTTCAAAATCTGATGCTATTGCGGAAATAAATATCTTAAAAATTACCTCTTTGACAATATGATATGCATTTGCTACGCCTTCTCTAATATCTTGCGGTGGATGCATTCGTTTCCGTTTTCCCTTGCGATTATATCGTACTCTTCTTACGGATGGTCCGGGTGATACCATGTCGTAAGCAGTTTCCGCTGTAAACTATTACAAACATATAAAATATTTTCTTTTCAATGAAATTACTAATATAGTCTCACCTGCAACAATTGAATTAATCGAGTTGTTATTTCTAAAGCTGCTAAAGCAGTTCTTGTTGTGAAACTTTGAGCGCCAAGTTGTAGTCCTCTAACTATTCGTCCATCCTTTTGATACTGTTCTATAGGCAACCAGAACAAATCCCGAATACCTTGAACTATATACGCATTAAACAAATGTATTTTCTTAAGAAAACACTTCACTTACATAGTTGCACAAGGGTGTACATTGGACCTACTCCGCTAAGAAGAGATGGCAATTGATTTTTCTTAATATCTTGAAGCCACTCCCGAAATAGGAAATTTAATAGACGATCAACACCCAGAAGACCGTATCTGTGTTGCAAGAATATAAAAGTCAACAAATTTGCAAATAATTTCAATTTTATCAATTACTTGTGGTGAATTTTTTTCAACCTGATCTCAGAGCATTGCAGTTGTCCTAACCCCATCAAGAGACCAGCCAATGGACCTCTCGACATTTCAATACGTTTTCCATGATAATCAAGCCGAATCGGGACATCAGGACCAAAATAAACCTCTCTAGATAGAATCTGAATGAATTTGTTGTACTTGAATAAATTTATTTCGCTATTACCTGAAATACACGGGAGTGTTTTCGAGCGTATCATTCACAGCTTCAACAACTTCTTTTTCTTTATCTTCGTCCTCCATAAGTAACATTAGGTTTTCTGAGATCATTTTTCTCGCTTCTAAATCTTGGACAGCTTCAGGTAAATCGTCAACCATCATAACCGGAGGGTGGGTAGGAGTACCGTGTTTTATTGTGGTTTCTTCTTCTTTTGAACTACCTGCATTTCCTAGTTCGTTGAAAAACTGAACCATGAAAAGCAACGAGTCTTGATCTATGTTAAGTCGTAATGGCAAAAGTGATATACGTAAGCAACATTCTTGCGCAGGTATTGTTAGATTAGGACGAAGGTGAAGAGCTTTAATTACAACCATATGTTGCGACCCTTTTTTAGGTCTTTGATTAACTGATGGATGATATAGAAATTTGTTTATTTTAGAAACTTGCAAACGATCTCGTATTTCTAGTTCAGTAACAAGAAGAACTTGACGTGATGCTTGTTTTGTAGTCAACGGATATGTTTCGTGTGAGAATCTAACCTGTTGATGAAATTTTCATTAAAAGAATGAAAATGTAAAGTACACGACATTTTTCATTACTTTACTAATTTGTATTTGCATTAAGACATCATGTTTCCTTCCCAAACCGCCACGATTTTTCCATGTTAGTTTCGATAATTTTTTTACTCCAAACGTTACATTCGGCGAACCTTTGGAATAAGAAACTCCAACTTTATACGCCTCTGACATTGGCATTGTTGAAAATCTTTCTATGTATCTAAAGGAAATTCAATCGTAGATTATATCATGTAATTAATTATTTGTTGATTACACACTGTTTAACATCACGATCGGATTTTTGTTCTTCTTCGCTCACATGAAAATCACTTCCACCGTACATGTGCCACGTTAGTGTCATTTCACATAAAGTATATCGCATTACAGCCATTGGGAAGCCTTGTGGGGCTTTTAGTAAATCTGGTTTACCTATTGGTACACTAAAGTGATTATCCACTATACGTATGGGTTCCTCACTAACTTCAACTTCTTCAAATGCACATTTGGCCTATGGGAAATTTATTCTTTAATATAAAAGCATTTTTAATTGAAAAGAACTGTCGCACCTTTTCTTCTTCTGCTATAAAACAAAACTCTTCATCTGTGTCCGAGCTTATTTTTCTTGTCACACCACCACTCATTAGTTTTCCTCTGGATACTGGCAGAGGAACATCTCCTAGTTCCTTTTTAATTTCTGGCAAAGCTTCAACAACACTATCTTCAGCCATATAAGATGTATCCATTACTGTATTTTCAAAGTTAAGTAAATCTCTCAATTCAGTATTAACACTATCAGTATCTTCACTTGCACGACGATTGGAGCTAAGATCTGTACCAGATCCCGAAAGACTAGTATCAGGATCATCTTGTACGGACTTGGTATCGTCGTCAGGTTGGACGCTTTCAACATATTTTTCTTGTTTACCTAATTGATAAGTTTCTTCTTCAATAACTTCTGGAATGGTTTCTCTCACAGGTGGGGCAAAGTTAGCTTCATCCGGAAAGAAAAATATTTCAACACCCTTCTCCGGTTCTTCTGGTTCTGAAATAGTTTTGTGTTGTCGATGGTTGACGAAATAAAATAATATCTACTTACGGGGAACAGCACGTAAACTTTCCTGCATGGCCTCCGCCATCAATGTGTTTACTCTTTCTTGTTGTACTGTCGAAACTTCAGGTACAACATGTGTTGCTTGCCTCATTTGGAGTAACTCATCTTCGTCAGATTTATTACTCATCTGAGGAAATATTCCAAGCTATATGAAAATGTTTCTTACAGTTTTCTTAGCAATTTTCTTACGTTATGGAGCTCACAGTTTTCCATCGATTCATCTTGTGGTGCATTCAAATCTCCATCAGCTGCCAAATATGCGATAAGTTGAGCCAGCGCTTGACCGGAGTCAGAACAAGTGCGTAGATGAATGTCATTGATAGAAGCACGTAAGTCGAACTTTGGAAATGAGGCAGTGGCTTTCTCGTTTAACCTTAGAGATATTTCGAACAGCCCGAGTTCGACAACACAAACTAGCTCTTTTGATGGCAATGTTGTGATTTTATTTGCCAAATTTTTTCTTTTATCTTCATTTGGCGGTTCCTAATTGAGAAAATAAAGTTTTTTTTTAAATTAAACATACAGAATCTACAGTTTCCAAGATAAATTTACATAGGGTGCAAGAGATAAAGAACAATCTTCTGCAACAAAACGTAAAGTGCATCCCGAACTAGCTGACGTCAAATTGCTGCTTATCATGAACGTGCCAAGCGTCGCTATAGCTCGATATGGAAGGTAAAGTGGCCTAGAATGAATGAGACATTCGTAAATAGTTGGTAATGCACGGAAATTTCTGCAAATCAATGAATTCTCACCTGTAATCTATTGAACAATCCCAAAGATGCAAGTGCATTTCTGTCACAACTCCATAGTTTACGTACCCTTCAATTGGGTAGTCTAATATATCAAAGAAATCTATTAGTTGATTAAGCCACGTATGCTGCGAAGTCGCTGGATTATGTTTCAATGTAGTATTTTGGATACCAGCAGCAACACGAATTCTCTAATTATATCAAATTAGTTAATGTTTCATACTTAGACTGCACTCTTCTCATAAATGAATTACCTTTATCCGTTGCTCAGGTAAAGCTTTGATTTGAATAGCTAGAGCAAGCATTTCCCTCTTAGCAGATCCTTTCGATTCATTCAAAGTCAAGTTATGTGGTGTAGGGTAAAGTGTTACTTGTAAATGAGATGGAAGAATGTTGTGTATCATACGTGGTAAGCAATTGGATTTAGGATGAGCAATAAGACCTACAATAAATTGTAATTAAACACATAACAATTCGAAAAATAATGTTGTAATTTACATACCACAGTGATACAATTCTGCTGATTTTGCTTGTAGGCAAACATAAGCTAAATTTTCATTTCCACAGTAACCACTCACAGTTAATAAAAACATTGAGTTTGCTTTAATTGCAAATTCTCCCGACTGACCGGGTATAACTCGGTTATTAGCATCTCGAACTGGGGCATATAAGGTCAATATTCCTTGATCCACATTCAATCTGAAAGAACACGAGCTTGTTGTGTGGACTACAGTTGGTTGTACCGGCCTTTTTGTCCTTTTACGCTCGTACAATGAAAAATAGACATTATCTGAATCACAATCATTTTCACTTTCTTCACTGCCTGAGGATGAATCTAAGTTAGCTGGCTCAGGGTTTGTAAAAGGCGCATAAATAGAATCCATCATTCCAGCAGTGAATAGGCTATCTGCCATATTTTGCGAGAAATTAGTTGTACGAGGCGATCGACTACTTGGTGCACTCGCTTCCCACATTAAGAGATCATTTGTAATACGGTTGTATATAACTTCATAAAGATGTTTAGAGCTGAAACAACCAATTATTAGTAATTTTTGAGGAAATATGCAAATATGAGAAACATACTTTATCTGCAAGCTTAATATTGGCAGTGAGACATTAATTTGAATTTTTGAGGTTTTCATAGCATTCTCACAAAACGTTTTCATTTCTTCCACATCTCCAGGTATTATCAGAGTTTCTGGATCATCTGTATATTGTTTCGCATGGGGTGTATCACTTTCACGGCAGGCACGTTTTGAACTGAAAGGAGAAGCATCCTTTGGCGTGGTGGTTTGATGTATAAAGGATGTGCCCATGGAATCTCCCGGCGTTTGACCATTTTCATTTTCATCACTATTTTTTCGTAAAAGTGATTTTAATACCTCTTCAGACGGAAATTCAATGGAAATTCTATAACAATATGAGAATTAAAAATGTATAAAAGATTTGGACGTTGACATGTCCTTACTTTGGATATTCTATTGCAACCGGTGCGAATCTAGACCCACTATTGTCTCTAATAACTGATTTACCTAAATGAACGGGTTGACTTTCCACATTTTCCTAAATAATAAAAACGCTTATAGATGTCTTGAAAATGATCGGATTCATGTTAAACTTACATAATAATAAATATCAATTTCGTTAGCTTCTATTTCTATTAACGATGGCAACGTATATTTAAATCTAAATTGTTGAAAGTTAAGCAAAACGAAATCTGGTCGAACATTTTGTTTCCACCACGGTACACGTCCTGGATCGTGTATCGGTCTCAGATCAGCAATTGGAAATCTAAACAAAAATATGTGTTATGGTGATAACAAACTAAATAATCACTTTGTTTACTGGATTACCTCAACCGTAGATCAACGTGCGATGAGTCAATTTTGACTTCGGTCCTTGATTCACCATGTTTATTATTTTGAGTCGACGTAGATTTTTCGAACCCTGGACTTTGTGAACCATTCTTTACGAAAGGAGATGTACTAAAGATTGCACTTAACCGGTCAAATAATGAAATATCTAGTTCTGATAAACAATGTGCTAGTGAAAAAATAAATTCAGTTCTTGGCGGTGCAAATCGCTGTCCGGATGAGCCTTTGATTACGGGTGTTGTTTGTTTCACTAAAAGCTTTAATTCTGGTCTATCTGGTAAACCACCTCGAGTCTATCAATACAAATTATTTTCAATTATATTTGTTACAATTACAATTTAATGTTGCAAAACTTACTTCTTGTCTGTAACATTCTATCAACGGTACAGAAACTTCTTGAAGGACTTCACGGAAATCAGCACGTGCAACAGATGCATTGAGTGTAAGCAATATTCCACTCAAATTGCGTTGTTCTTCTCCTTCCAAAATAATTGGAGTTAAAATCAATCGAAGATGATTTTTGTTACAACATTTATCGAGCATTTTTCCTGCATTTAGAATATCTTTTGTTTGCAGTCCACTGCTAACATTTTGACAATTTGAGAAAAAGTGGTCAGAAAGCATTATCAGTTTACTAATACTTTGTTCATTCAAATATGTTTCACCAGACTGTGTGACATATTCAACAAGAACGTCTTCATGTAACAACACGATTGTTAAGAAAGCAACACGAACATTATAATGAGAAATATCTGCATTTGGATCGGAGTCAATGACTTTTCTTCTGCTTTTCGATATATTTGCTGTACTACTAGTCACAGATGACGATCCTATCGAACTAGTCATAGAGCTACTTGAAGATATCACTGATTCCAAATCCAGCTGTTGATGAATACTTCTTAGTTCATCGTCTGGCAAACCATGAGAACTTTTCCTTCGTCCTTGATTGCTACTATCATCCATTGGATCTGACCAAAAACCTTGATTGAGCCCTACCACACCAGCCATGGCATTGAATCGTTTCTGCAAATTTTCCTTTTGCAATTCCATTTCTTTGCGTCGCTGTTCGTGCTGCTTCTGTTGTCTTCTCTTAGCTTCAGCTTTTTCTACTTGATCATCACTAAAGAAAGCATTAGAAAATGCAATTATCATATGTAATTGTCTTGGCGATAAAAATATAAAAAGAGCACCCATCGATAATTCTAAAGATACTTTTGGCCCAGGAATATTTTCGGCTTGTTTAACTTTTATTCGTATTTCTTGTTTGTTTGTTAATTTACCAAACATAACTTTTTCTGTTCGTGTTATTTCTGGTTTAGATGTTTTATCATCTTCAATATCACTTTCTGAATTTTCTGATTCAGTGTCTGTGCCTTTTAGCTTCTCAGAAGCCATAATCTGTTCGGTTTCAGGTAACTGTGAAATAGTGCTATAAAATTGTTCACCAGCTATTATACTTTCTGTATTCGGCTAAAATGAAATAAAATTAAATTAAATACAATTGTGAATTGGAAAAATCGTTTTTTTCTAAAACTTACTGAATGCTTTTTCGGATTTTTTACTCGAAATTCTTCTGTGTAAAATGTTATACCTTCCATGCACACATGATGAATGGCATACGTAGATATAAGTTGTGTTTTTTGGCCTTGAATGTTTTCATGAAACTCGCTATCGGACGATTTGTCAGGAGGATCTCCACCAGCTTCATTTTGATATTCTAATCTGAAAGTGGATATTTTTATAAATGTTTTGCAACAAGATATTAATTCAAATAAATACTTGTCTATTTTTATTATTATTGCTACACCGTTTTCACTATTCGATGGAAGATATTCCAGTCTTATTTCAGTATCTAGAAACTTTGCCTTTATTCTATTTAATACTGAAAAGAAAAAATAATCATTGGTTAATTGATTTTCTCTTATATTTTCTTATTTTCGTAAACAAGACAATCTAATTATTGTATCTAACTATAACGAGAATGTTTTTGTGACGGAAGTTTGGGTAATTTTTAATCGGAAATAGTTGACTACTTAGAGGCAACACAGAAAACAATAAAAAAAGGTTCTAAACGTTTCGAAAGGCTTTCGGAAAGTCACGCAATCGCTGCGAAAATTATTATTTTGTTCAAAAACAAACATTTTCTATTTTCATGCTACCAAGTAGAATTCTATTTTTACTAAATTAAGTAGCTTTCATTGTCAACGATGGTCTGGTTTTTGTTGATATTGAAACAATTAAGTTTTCACATCGATTGGATTGTTATTGAATATTCTGGTTGCTAATTTGAAATGACCTTTATCCAGTACCAAATATCTTTGAACAATAGCTTTTTCATGTTATTGGTTTTGTTAGCACAACAGTTCCCTTTGCATCAATTGTAATTATCTTATCATGATTACTCTATCTGAATTCTTCCACCTCACACACCTTCTCCCATTATGGTATGGCATTTTTCTGCCTTCCTAGATAATAACTTGAATTTCAAATTGAGTTGCAAAACAGAATGCACAAAGCTGATTTTAAATAAAGACCTGCATGTGTTACTAGCTATTACTCATCTATCTGCCTGCATGTCTGGTAATTTAGCTACATTCCGTCAAGTTGTTTACAATTCAGTGCATTTGCATTGTTTAGTTAGTTATTCGGTTGAATAAACTACCCACCATAGCTTGAGTATATCGTTTTACACAAACTTTATAAATACAGTCACAGGAGATATCTGTTTTTATTGCTGTTCCAATGGTAAAAGTTAAGGTGAATGTTGATGGTCGTGGTTAGACAGTGAGTGCACCAAAATTTACATTTACAATTGAGGATTATTGTGCAAGAATCAATGAAACTAGGACTGCAATCGGCAAATTAATCGAAATGGCACAAGACAACGCAAGCTGCACACAATGTTTTACATTTTGTGGGTAGTCTGACAAATTGCTGCAAATTAACACTGAACCAACCTGCATCTCACGTTGCTTATTGATGATCAAGGAAAATCAATGTACTGTTAATTATCATAGTTCAAAGATTTAATAATTTCCACAAAGATAACACGTTCCGTCCTCTCCGTGAGTGCATTGACATTATTTTAATTGATTAAGTTCTAAGTTAAAATTGCTTGAAATTCAATTAGCGCTGCTTGCTTGCTTACTCTGTGATTGTTTTGATCTCTGGAGTGCACTTTAAAATCAGCTGATTTCATCATAATTTAAAATGAACTAAATCTAGGTAGATTTCATTCATTCTATAAAAGTACCAGTATACCCACTTACAAATTTTAAAACCAATTTTTATAATATGAGGTGGGAGTACACTTTGAAAGGTTGAAGGTTTGGTGTTTTTACGTGTTATCATTTTTATTCAGACACTTTTCATGGTATCACGACATTGCTATCATTTGCAATGTGATAAAGGTAGCTTCTACGTCTATACATATTTTTAAAGAAGTTGATGCTTTGAGTATTTTCTTCATCATTTCTTATCATATATCAGTACGTCGTTAACGCTATTGTCGAATTATTGTGTTATCACAATGTAATAAATATGATTTATTTTCTGACAAAATTATCTCATGTAACTTTAGGGTTCGCATTTAATAATGAAATTTGATGATATGTATTCATAATTGTAATGCTAAACAAGCTGGTTCACACAGTAGAATGGACTGTTGATAATCGACATTGTGCGATAGAGTGTTATGTATGCTTCGCATTTATCATATAATTGACTTTTATTCAATAAATTAACATAGCTGTCGCAGTAATGTGATAGATACACATACAACCAGTTTTAGTAAGAATATGTTATTCATAAACGCGTTAGGTACGAAAATTTGTTCTGACGAGTCCTGATGTGTTCTGATCAACTCGTGCGAAGAAACAAACGCCTGCAGCGAAGAAAACGTCAGAACATGCAAGAAGTTGTCACAACAAATTGGACTTTCAAATCAGTTTGATTTTTGTCGTAGGTACTCGTCAGAACAAATTTTCGTAACCATTCGCGTGCATAGTAATCCTAGCCTTACTGAAATAGTTAAAGATTATTCAATGAAAGTAAAAGAAATTCATTTAAACAAATTTTTGCATAAGACAGTATGAGATTACAATTTTTTTCTCAAATATGAACACACTTGTTCCTTACTTCATGAATGTAAATTACATAATGTCGGTTTAGTAAGATCAAAATGTCAGAAACATAAAATTTTAATAATGCTATATCCGACTCAAAACAGTTTAACCCCTCACAGAAGCTTTCTATGAGGCCCAAATACATTTTGCATAAAGAAGGATTATGTGTGTGTAAAACGCCCTGGTTAAAGACATTGTATCTAATGTATGTAAGACGTACAAAAGAGGTTGACATGTTTTCTGTACTGTGTTTAAGATTACGGCGATAAAGTGAAATATTTATTCTAAGAACTTCAAACACGTAGAAACTATTGCGTTGTATGTACATACGTGAAAATAAACTTGTTGCTGGATTTTCAGATTTGTGGAACTTAGTATGTATTAATTGGTTAAGACTTGGGATTTGACAAGCTTATTGAAGGTCAAAGGACATTACATTAAGGATGAGCATCTTAATATACAACAAGAACGTGTTTCATTGATTTTTATTCAATATTACAATTTCTTGTTAATTTTATACACTGGCGTATAACTATTGCCAACATTTAAATAGCAATGTGCATAAAACATTCATAGCCAAGATAATTATAGGAGCACTTGTGCACAAGGTTAACATCGTAAAACAGAAGACAATGGAACAGAACGATAAATTTTTACTTTTTGATTTGCTATGAGACGGAAATTTACTTGCATTGAAGCTTTTTTTCTAAATAATTTAAATATTAGCATATTTTGAAGGTAGTAAATTGTATGTAAGAATTGAAAAGTGACGGGTGTACTGACGGAACAATTTTGATTGAGTTATTAACAACAAGTGAAGTTGACGATATCATAACCCAATTTTGAATGGTTTTCTTTTGTATTGTTTATCAGTGAAAAATCTACGGGTTACAATAACAAAACACTGTCTTTTGCTGGATGTTTCGTAGACAACTGAACGCCATCACATAATTAAATTAATTTGAAAAAGCTCTCATACTCTTATCATGTTGTTATGACTACATGACCTGCACTATAACGAAGCTTTGTACGTGTCGGTTTGCTGTTTCTGTTTCCGTCGTTATCTATCAGAAATTGTCTCGCAATTCTCAAATTAAAGACGATTATTAGAAGATTAATATTAAACAAACTTCAACTTTTCAACAAAGTGTTATATGGAATAAATTGAAATTTCATTCTTTCACTCCAATAAAATTCACAAATTTCTTCTATATCTACACAGATAGTTTTTAATTAGTCCGTATTTCGTTTATAGGTCAATGATCATTTCACAAAATACCAGGTCAACTGTTGTTGTCCGTGCTGAGGCAACAGAAAGTTCTAAATTAAAACGAAACTATTCTGAACCACAGATGTTTGCCATGATTATAGTTCATAAAGAAGAAACTCGTTGATTCGAACAGAACATCCAAAAGTATCATTGAATAAAATTAAGAAAATTTTAATTAACAATGAATTTAGAAGGAGAAATTTCTGCTTTGAAACTGATTCCCATTTGGGATGGCTTTGACAAATATTTTTGGTTTACTGAGATTTTCAATGACTATACTCCACCAGAATTTCAATTGGGGCAAAGTGCCGTAGTACTCAACAATTTTAATCACGATTGTTCGTTTCAAAAGTAAGTCAATTAGGTAATGACAAGTTAAAAGCTCTCTGGAATAATTTTCTCCCTATTTTTATTTGTTTAAATGATAAAAGTACTTGCAAGCAACAAGAAAATTTTAATAAAATAATTTAACTAGCAACATTTTTAATAATCGATTAAACAATTACCGTACGTAATGGAAAATAAAAGCTTCAATTATATCGGGCGCAAGTCTCAAGTGAGTTAAACGAAGAACGTCACTTTATTTTCAGAAAATTATATTAAAGGCGAACTTCAACTAAAGATGTTACGCAATCTTCTTTTTACTTAATTAATTTCCTCCTGAAAGCATGCCGATAATGAAAGGGAATCAAATAAAGCACACTTCAAAGTAGAAGTGTGATTGGGAATTTGGGAAGTTGTTTGCAAAGTAAAATAATTTTTGTTTAACCCATTGGCCTACCGTTCGAAAGTTCGAATCAAAACGTTACCGACGATTAAACGATGACGAAACGGTGAAGAACGAAAGCTAAGCGAAATTCGAAACGTTGTATGGAGCGAGTCGGACTCGCACCGGTATTGTTAAAGCGATACAGACGGACGGACAGTGAAGTCATATTAATAGAGTTCAGTTGTCACCCTTTGGGTATGGAACACTAAAAATGTAATGAAATTGAAGAATATCAAAGGATTTAACAAGAATTTATTATATATAGTACATCTAACAAGTGGTTAAACTCACCGCTGTCTATGGTTTGTGCAAATTTCTCTAGTCCTTCAATTGTTGCTTGTTGTGCATTAGATGTTATGTCACTGCCACCCTCTTTCTCAATGCATTCCTGTGCTAATTGCATCGAACTGCTCATTGATGACCACATCGACTCAAACATTGATGTACCATCAGTTGGTCTTGCACGTGGTCTAATTGATATATGAAATCCCGTAACTTCAATGTAACTGTCATCTGTCATGAGTGCATTCCATGGGATTGTAACCTCGACGGAGCCAATGCGTCCGCCAGTTACTTCGATTCCCCATCCTTGACTTTCGCAAAGCTCGTTCAATGCCTGCAAGTAAATGAATTATTTAAAAATATATTTTACTTTATTTTTAGAACATGAGCTTTTTCTACATTACAATTCACATAAATGTTTTGACACGAGTTTCAATTGCTTCTAGCTGAAATAGCATACATAGTATATGTAGTTAACTAAATACACAAACTGTGACTCGAGACAAGGTCTCACAATTTTCATATCAAGAATGCGTTTAAATAGCGCATTATCTTAGAAACTTCCTTCATTTGCACCATTGAAAAGTTCATTACTTCAATAGAGTCAACAAAACAATAAAACAAAAGCTTAAAATCGATTTAAGGTCATTCGAAAGCACTACTAAACTTTTTTTCTCAAAACAAACTGTGTCTATTTGTTCAGTACACAAGCGCGCAAATTCCGTATTGTTACAGTTTTACTGTTTTTTGAAATACGGGGGCAAACGGACAAATGCGAGTATAAATATTTAAAGCTAATAAACAGCGCTATGACGACTTATTGAACAGCACACAAAATAAAAAACACGTCGTTTTCAATATTCTCAATGTTTCATTACATTTTGTTTAAATAGTTAATAATCAATACAAACAATAAATATTGCATTTAACTTTAACTTGTTTACAATTTAAAATGGTCTCAACTACCGCACTTTTATCATTAATAAATAATTATTTTAATTTATAAAATTTCATACGTCGTTTGCATCTGAACATGGTCGCATTCAATATATCATCCAGTGGTTGATGCAGTTTATTAATTCCCCTCGGACACATAATGAAACAAGGAAATTACATAACACTTGATTTATCGAATTGCTGCAACGATTTTACTTAATTCCAAGGACAAAGTGATTACACTATAACCACAAAAAGATGCTCCCAAACCAATGAAAATTGTCATAGCGTGGGACTCAGTTTTAGTGGATACATAAGTTGATCTCCATTTTGGACCAGTTTCAGGTATCACCTGTTTTTGTCAATGAGATTTAACATTGAAAAAATCAACCAGGGACATTGCGAACAATAAAATTTTACACCATTTTTGGAAACATGTTAAGTTTTTTAGAGTTAGCAAAAGATGATGGAGTTAATATCGTCTCTTTATAAAGTAAACGTATAATTGCACGATGTCCTCATAGAGTTGAGTTTCTCGTGGTCAGTGTTTAACTGATCCGTACCGGACCACGAGTTGTATCCATTAATCCATTAAAGACTAAATCTTGAATTTGTTAACAAAAATTTCTTTATTGATTTCGAAGTTTGCTAACAAATCAAAAACGCACGTTATGATGAATTCGCACCTGATTTATACGCCAAAAGTAAAACCAAGCCGTGACATTGAATTTTTATTTAAACCGATTACGAGTCACAAATGAATTGCGGAAGTAGAGCTTTGTATCGTAAACCTGATTAGGAATATGTGAAATATATATTTGATTTGAGCTTTGAGACATGCAGTTGTTGAAAATAAAATTAGCTACTAGCCTAAACCTCTTCAGGTACTTCGCATGAATTGTTAACCTTAATGATAACTCTGTTCATAAAAACTGTTAGTGACAGTATAACTATAGTAGGTATGTGAAAAATAATTATTTAGTAGAACTGCATCATGAAAGAAAATTCGAACTAGTTATTGCCAATTACGATTTTCCTCGTCATAAATCTTTCATCATAAATATTTTTCGTACTTCGTTATTTACTCTACCACACCGTGAACACATTTGCACCTAATTTATGCTTACCAGAAACCAAAAATACGAAATTGCAAAATGAAATCGTGCGTAATTCTATAATTTACTGATCGATTACTGTCAAATTTAGTTGTAGTTATTTATTTCGAATACAATAGATGACAAGTTATGGATATCATATTGAAGTAACTTGAATTTTTACAATGTCCTTATAAGAACTGAAGTCGACGCCGTAGATTTTCCGTGAAAATGGTGGGATAAAATTATAATAAGTGTATCTTATTAGTATGTACTTTAATCAATCTCTTTAATACAATGGTTATATAGAGCCGTATGGTAACAGAATAGATGAATTACAAGTTTACTGCTTTGCTCCATTTTTTCATTTCTTCTTCGATGCTGCCGTAGCTGTGACATTTACTTGGCATTTGTTTTTCTAGTTCGTTTTGATGTTAGTTTCTCTGATTTGCATTTTATTCAATTCGGCGCATATATACGACTCATATGAGACAATATCTTTAATTAACAATTCTTTAATTTAATTCCGATTTTTACTTATATTTCGACGAATATTTTTATTTTATTTATTTTGATTGTTTTTATTTTTACCGAATCAACGTTCTCCCGCTACACTAATTTAATAATTTGCACAACGCTAACTTCACGCGCAGGCGCTTACACTACCGCGATAACGTCACGGGCAAAACAAACGCCGCACGATAAATACATACAGACATGCTCAATCCATTGCGACCTCAACCGTTGTTATCGCATTATTAGTCTCGTGGCTATTAGCGATTGAAATCTGAGTATTTTGTAACGCAAGAAAGTTTGACTGGATATCACTGTACTTAACGATCGAAAAGGCGACAAAACCACAAAATTATATGAAAGCCTAAAAATTTATAACATGACTTAAGTCGATAAATCTTCTTGAACAGAAACGCATGACAAATAACATGTTCATTAGATAATTAATTGATTGAAAAATCAATGAAAATCGCGTGCGTGGAAAGTTTCCGAGTAAACACTCAGTATATTAAGAAACATACAATTAGAAGTTTCCAACAACTTCTCCCAAACAACGCCAATTTGGTGAAATTGCAAGTTGCCTAAAAGTTACCAAAACGTGTCCTGCTCATCACTCTTAATCACGGTAGTAAATCAAAGAAGAGCTGCAAAGTCTCTTAACTTTCGTGAAGTTAATGATAACTTATCACAAATCAAGATTGAATCCCTCTACAACACTCAGATCAATTTGTGGGACCACATTTGGCCATTTAATATATTTTTCCCATGAAACTCAATGGACTCATCAAATACACGAGTATGTAAAACACTTCCGTGGAGCGTGCTTTATGGCATGAAATATATATAAAAAATGTACCTTCTCGACACATGTGAGGGACATGAAATATGTCAAGCTCCTATCTACACCACAAAAAGGCTCCTAACGTTTACAAAATGTAACCAATTCCCTGCAGTGCCATCACGTACATGTGTCAATCTTTTATCTCGGTTTACCTGAATTTGCTTGTTTAGGTAGCTTGAATTTTTAATGTTCAAATGGTATTGGAGGTTACCCATTTTAATATACTCTGGCACCTATGTCAGTTCTCGCATGTAGTGAACAATCGATCGATTTAATATTTTATTTAATATTGCTAAACAGTTTTATAAAAAATACGTTAATGGTAGGAACTTTGTTCAGGATTTATGAGGATATAATATATGTTCTACTCAAGATTTTAAGTTCTTATGGTAATTGTAGTAGACACACCTCGGTACAATGATTGATTTCATGACAGAAGAATGAAGTGTTTTGTCTGGGAATTAGTAAGTAATTAAAAGTTATTCTACTGTAACAAATCGCATTTCATATAACCATGACAAATGACTTTTCAACGAACAAACAGAGAGTCAACAAACCATCAAACCCAAGAACCTTGAGAATTTTAATCGATTCAGATTACGAAAATTTAATAACAGTTTTTCCAAAATATTCCAGTACGTAACTCAAGTCTCAAACATCTGACCTATGACCCCAAATTGATTTCATTCCCAAAGGCACTTACGAGTGTAATAACAGTAAGTGAGAATTGATTTCGTCCAGACGTGTAAAGCGTGTAACTAAATCGTTTCACATAAAATTAATGCTTGGAAATTTCTCATCATAACGCCATTTTTCGTGAGATTATATGAGTTTCGGGTTTGTTCCGGATTGCAAGAGGGAGTCATAAATTGCCACGTGCTGGAATTCGAAAATATTCTTTATACAAAGAGCTGAAAATAAAAATTTTTCCAATAATGTTCGCTTGGTCATCGTGTTAAAATGAGAAATTTGTATTGCAAGTGTTATAAGGATTTAAAAATAAAACTGAACTTTAAAGAATGTTGATCCAGATTATGAAATTCCGGAACAGTTTAATATGAAGGTGATTAAACTTTTAATTGATAACCCTTTCAAGCTTAACTTTTAGTTCTGCTTCGTATTGTATTCTTACACAATCATTTTCATGAACAGTAATGAGGGTGAATTTATTGTTTAATTAACTTAATTGCACTCATACGTGTAAAAGTGATTATACTAAATTTGGTTTTTCATGTGCTTACAACGTGTTTTCACCGAAAGATGCACTAAAGTGTTTCAAGTCTCAATACGTTCCACTTTCAGATTTGAATTTAGCAGTGGTTATTTTTAGTATAACTAAAATTACGCCTGCTACGCAGCAGCAGCGATAGAGAAATTTAGGGTTCTTTGCTTCAAAAAGATTCGCTGTATTTAGTAAATAGAACGGGAAACGTGTTCTTGATAAGCCAATCGATATGGATTGTAAATATTGATATACCAAGTTCAGGGAATTTTGAACAACAGATATCGAAAATTCACTTGTATGTTTACAGGTTTTAAATGTTGAAAATTCAACGCAATTTTCTTCAAATTATTCTAAGCAAAAAATTATCCTATCATCCGTCATTCCATATTTCTTCTCATTCTTCGCAACATGTATTAAAATTGTGTTCGTGACAATTTACAGAGTCATTTCACTATAATGTTAATTGCTTCAGCAACATCTACACTCTACAGAGAAATCACGTTTCGACAAATTCTCAGTTCATTCGACTACAAGTGCAAGTTCACAAAAAAAAGATGCAAAATCACGACGTCGTCCAGACAGTGATTCATCGTTTGTAGAAGTCAACGACACGAAGAGGATTGAGTAGACGTAGAGGAGTAACAAATTTTTCAAAATGAGATAAGTAGAATTCGAGGAAAAATCGCGTCAGGTAGAAAGAAGTAGAAGGTAAATCAAGAGAAATTATTAAAAATTAACTCTAGTAAATGACGTCCATTCGAGTTATGTCTTAAGGGATAAGAGCACCCACTCTCAAATTGTCACGTGCTAAACGTTTCTGACATAAAAGACTTGCATATGAAGGTTGAAGTGCTGCAGATGTTGGTTGAGACAACAAAGGAACCAAACCTGGAAGGTTCAACGATCCACCAGATAAGAAAGGAAAACTTCGATAAGCTCCAAAAATCTATTCCAGATTCCTCACCCTCTCACCACTCTGAAACAGATGGCAGTTCATGAAAGTTTACACAACCCAACAAGCACCAAAAACAAAAACGCAAAACTGAATGTTTGCAGCTATTCCGCAAAATTGAAATTTTATTTGTGAGAATATTCAAATTTTTTACATTTTTAAGTTTATAAATAATTCCCACCAAATGACCCACTAAAAGCGTACGTTTATTTACTCGAAGTGCGTAATTTATTGCAACGTGATTTTCAATTGTTTTAAAGTTATGATTTTCGGACTTGTCACGTGCAATTGTTTTAATTTTACTACGAATTGTGTCAAAAAATGTAAATTTGCCATGATTTTAAAGGAATTTAAATGAATTCAATGGCTTTAGTGACTTTCAAACGAACATTTTACGTGTTGATTCGTTCGTCCATGAAGAACTCGTTTCTTTGTTTCTTGACGTGCTCCCAAATGTGTCTTTTAATGGACAACAATCATCTGGTTAAATGCAAAACAGTTTTCATATAATTTCTTCTTCTTGGTAGTTAGAAGCTGTTTTTATCCTTTATAAAAGGTTTCTGGAAGGGAACGAAATTGTAATAAACGTGAAAGTATCATAAACCTAGCAGGTAAAATGCATGTCAACAGGTTAAATTATTTGAACACAAGACATCCTCATTTGTGCTGAAGATATTCGGGGTGATTCTGGCCATTTTCGTTAGTTAACAGGTTTTTAACAGAATTCTTTAAGACTGTGTGCTAATTGGAGTCATTTCAGTACAAATATTCATTTCGATTATCATCTCAGTGAAATACCAATTTTGAAAGGTTTGCGTCTGAGGAAATGCCAATCTGGAATTGAAATTGGCATTTCAGTGACAACAAAATGGAAAAGTCATATGAATACAGCAAAAGACGAAATAATTTTAATATATTCTTCATATAAAATAAGTTTACCAACTTTTTTCTGTTTTAGTAATAAGCGACATGACATGACATTCGAAATGAAATGATTTGAAGTAGCACACAGTCTAGTCAGTGTATGGCCTTTGCGAAAACGTTCTAATTCTAGTACATTCCATTCTAATTCTAGTACTTTTCCGTTTAGCAATTTTTTGAGCATGCTAATCCTAATTCCAGCGTTCTAATTTTTGACATGTTTATGTTCGCATAGAAATTCATATTAACCGTTCGCCGCCGAGTTTCTTTTCGTATATTTTATAAGGATTTATAGGAAAATCCTCGCATCTTCAACGTTCAGTTGTCAAAGTTTAGAACGTTTAGAATGCTTATGAATTCGCACAGGTCGATTAGAATTCTGGAACGATTCCAGTAAATTTTAGTGTTAGACTGGAATTAGAACGATTTCGCACAGGCCCTAAGTTGATATTCTGGGCATAACTTATTTTCGAATCTGTTGCGTCGGAACAAATGATAATTTCGAGAACTGTTTGAAGCCAAAACTGTCAACTTTCGAAACAGAAAACCTGTTAAGTTTATCTCGACGAATTTCATGCCTGCTACGGTTACAGATTTTTAACAGAAACTGTTAACTTTTGCCACCAGAATACCGAAACGGAAATGTTATTGAAATCCAAATTAACAAAAACTGGGTAGAGTACACTTTAACTAATTTTTTGTTAGTGGTTTTTTTTCAAAACAAAGCACATATTTAGGTAGATGTGATTATTATCTATATGTTTAGGGGCGGAAAACAAGGTTTTTCCGCACCAAAACACTAAAATTTCAATTTTATTCCGCGAGACTTTCATACAAAAATTTGACATTTGTCAAAGTTCTAGTACAAATCATACAAATCTGCCTTTTACAAATGATGCGGGGGGGTGCGGGGGGTCAAAAAATTTTCCGCCCCTAAAAATGCACAGAATAGTCTAATATATGTAAATAAAAAAGAATTTTTGAAAAAAAACCACTAATAAAAAATTAGTTAAAGTGTACTCTACCCCAAAAACTATTACGTGCACCCAGAATGCCCCTATTAGCTATATTCTTTTGGGATTCACTGCCTAGTGCAAGTACAAGCTGTGTTTTCCTGGTGCCATGTAGTGGTGCAGAACTGTCAGATCCCATACATTTATCGTTGCACTCGATAGCGTGTCGCAAGAAAACACGGCTACAACGTCCTAAACCAAAACTGGATATCCATAGCAACGAGCCACTTAGTATTAAAACATTTTAAACAGCAGCTAAACATTTTCCCCCTCATAAAAGAAAATAACATTTTTTGAAGTAATTTTGTAACAAAATAAATATTTACTCTCATTCCTTCCAAGAAGAGGCAAATAATTTTCAGAAGATTAAATTTAAAAATTTCCTATGAAACCAACAAAATGAGTAGACATGGCAACGCCATTCCAACCATGCGAGCTGTCAAAACACGAAGGTAGAAAATAACTAGGAAAAGGAAATCAAAACATGAAAAACAACACACACGAGCTTTAAGTGGATTTTCCACGAACTGGTGAGATATTTTTCCTGCTTGTGGTGGTAATTCTTTGTTTTCAGACCAGCACTGACTGGCTGTGCTATAGGCTTTTGTTGCTTTTGCGATGGAGAGGTTTCACTGGCCAATGGAGTTTCATTTCAACTCTAGTGAAGCTGTCAGAAATCTTGAGTCACGTCTCTTTTGATACCATCGGCAACAAAGGAATGACAACATTCACAAAATTCAATCATATTACATCAGAAACAGAGTTGATTTTTCCATTTTTACCTCATTGTAAAGTGTAACATTGTTGACAGTTCCCTTTCCGTTGTAGAGATCAACATTCAATTGTTCCAGGCTTAGCTTCTCGTCCAGGAAATTGCCTAGATATCTTTGCAGGAGGTACCTACACACTTTCTTCTTTATCAAATCCGACCATGGCGCGTACCAAGGCATAATTATTAAATTATTCAATTGAACGTAGTTTTCACAAAAATTATGGATTTTCACTTCGATTTGTTTTTGTTATTCGTCGAACAAGCGAACTCCCAACACACATTCATGCTTCTATTTCTCACACAATTGAACGCGTTTTTCTTTGAATAAATGGAAAATTTCATATATATTCACTTTGGAAAATAAAAATTTACTCGAATTCAACTCAAACAACACTTGTTATATGTTTCAACAATTTTACGCAGTAGATTTTCACGACGATTTTCGCACAAAGAACTTCCGTGCTCAGTGCTGTTCCTCACAAATCCACCACAATATCGTCGAACATGAAGAGCAAATCGGAGTGCAAACTTTACTTTACTTGATTTTCTTTATTATTTTGTTAGTGTTCTTTACGTTTTCTTTGATATTTTCTTGTTTTATGGCGTTTGCTCAATCGCAGTGATTATAAAAATATGTAATTTCAGTTTTCTACTTGACTATATACACGCGCGCATGTGAAATGCAGTTTTCCTTTTCTTTGCAATTGCCTGCATATATCCCTAGAATTTTCCATTCGAAATTCGTTTGTTTTTGTTTACAGAAATTTTCTTTTTGTTAATCACAATCACAATATAATCACTTTGTCTTTTCCCGTTTCGTTAATAGTTTTTCCTCTCTCACTCTTAAATCGATTTTAAACTATCGAAGCTAGACGTTGTTATGTCTGTACTTCTCAATTTTCATTCCATCAACTGCGACTGGCACTAACTGACTGTTTCACGATTGGGACTGACGACTGCACGGACACAACGAGCCACGGGCATGGCACGGTCATCACTCATCAGCGAAAACACAAACTTCGCCGTGGAAAACGAAAACGAAAACGAGCACGAAGTGACGTTTGAATTGTTTTTATTTTAGGCGAGGGAATGGCTGGGGTGCGGGGCGATTTTCGTTTTCTGTCTCTTATTTTCGTAAATATCGCATCATATGGGGATTTGCTGGTGTGCGCATACACGTACAGCGAGCATGACCGAGATGCTGTTGATTGTGTGCGTGTGATATCAGCGACTGCAGCGCCTCTGTTATGGTGCGGACACTAGGGTACTGTGCTTGAAAAATTAATGGTGCTTCACAACCTTTTAATAGAAAATTTAATTCTAATTTTTAGGTTTCCGTACCCAAAGGGTGATAATGGAACCCCTGGAACCCACTGGATCTCTTGAATCATAATAGGAAGACACTTCAAATTTTCCCAGGTTAGACACTTCAGGAGTAACACTTCAAATTATCCTCGGGCGGGTTTGACTCGCACTTGAACACTTTTATCACTTTTAATATTTAAGAAATAACCAAGAAATATTTAACAAGATTTTATTTTTATATTTTTAAAATAATACAGAGCCACAGGGCGCGGTATTATTTACAGCGGCCGTACCCGCCACCACGAATACCACGACTGGAACCAGGAACCTTCCGAGAATTGAAGCTCAAAATGAAGAATCTGCACGGGCTACTTGCAAAGCCTCACAATTGTCGTTGGAAAACAAGATCATGATCTACAAGATTGCCCTGAAACTCATATGAACAGCTCTGTGGAACACGTGTGACCAGCACAATCGAAATAATCCAGAGATTCCAATCCAAGACGTTGAGAACTCTAGCCAACGAGCCATGGTATGTATCTAATGTATCTCTGCACAATGATCTTGATGTCAAATCATTAAGCTCACGATACTTCCAGCGATTAGACACAAGAAGACAATTAATCCCTTGGATGTGCCGCACAGATTCAGAACAGAACAGATCCTAGGGATATCCGAAACATAAAAACAGAAACTGCGGAGAAACACCTCACTGGAGAAACTAAGAGAACAATCAGTGCTTCAATCGGTTCATTTTTAGTTTTAATATTTAAGAAATCACCAACAACTATTTGAGTTTTTATTAAATTTTATAAGAATATCACGTCAGTTTGAATTAGTGAAGTTCCATAAAAGTTATTGGTGAAAATAGGATTTAATATTTAAAGTTCACGATTCATTTTTATAATTTTTCATTTTTAAGAAATTATTAAGAAATATTTCAGTTTTTATTTTTATATTATGTAAGACCAAGTCTCCAGGTTCAACTAGTTAAGTTTTAAAATAAATTAAGAGAAGAATCAATGCTTTAAAATTGAAATAAATATTAAACCATCACGACATGCCTTAATATTAATAATTTTTACATTTCATATTTAAGGAATTACCAACAAGCATTTGATTTTTTGTTAAATTTCATAAGAACATCACATCACGTTAGTTTGAATTAGTGAAACTGCTTAAAAGTTATAAGTTGCAAGTTTCATTCATTCATTTTTATTACTATTAATATAGAATAAAGTATAGTCAAGTAGGTACTCGAGTTCTTATAATCATTTTTAAATTTCATAAAAACATCTGGTTAGGTTTAGTTTCAAGTAATTGACTTTGAAAATAAATTACCTGTGAAATCACAAGGTTAAACGGAAATACAAGTTGTATTAGAGAATTCCAAGTGGAAGTATCATTCTAAGCAATTAGCAATTAGACCATGAATAAAATTATATTTAAAATTATTAACAATCATTTTATTTCTATTTGTATAAATTTATGTAGCACTCTACTCTATTAAGATTCCTCGGTGACTGCTTTGCCAGGTTTCTTAACACTCGATTCTGGATATTTCTCAGTGAGGAAACTTCGTAATTCTCCATAGTTTACAAGCATATCAAGTCGTACTTTGTCAAGATTTCTAATTTTTTCCTGTTTATGTAAATATATGTTGTATGAAGGATGTTTCGTATAGAAAGGCGGAAACTTCTTTTTTCTCAAAACAATCTTGTCTCCCAGGCAGTATTGAGTGAAATCTAGAACTTCGCTACTTGGAATACTATCTTCTGTTCTACAAACAGTCGGACTGGCAACTACTTTTGGTAAGTTTCCGTGTTCCTTACGGAACTCTACAACATGAAGTCCTTTCTCCTCAGCTAGCTGCTGATGGTTTTTCATTTGGAGTAATCCTAAGAAAAATGCTTTAACTACATGCTGTAAGTTGGGGGAACCTTCCACTTTAGCGTACAAGTCTTTAATGCCTATGACGTTACAAATTGTTGCTATTGCACGGTGGCAAACCAAACCGTAACCTTCAGGTTTCTTCGAAACGAAAATTTTAGTTTTACCAAATTGACAGAAGAAATCGTGGAATACTGTGTGACCATTGCACAGCTCAATGGACATCAATTTTTGTCCAGCTCGATTCTTAGATTTCCTCAGAGCTGTTTTTACTTCAATAGCCTTCCCTAGAGCGAAACCTGCTGACCCCTTGCCATTTCCAGTTACAGACAATACAGAAAACCGTCTTTTCCTGCCTAAGTTGCCTTTCATTATGAAAACTGTTTTCATTTCTAGCACTCTTGTGTCGAATCCATCGAAAGCATCGTCTCCAATTGGATCAGGAGGTCCTATACTGCGTCCAGGCATTTTCGCTCCCGACCAACCTCGATCCAGAGAATTTATTTTCATAGCACGGAAACCACCTTGAGTATCTCGGATTTTCCTTAATTTCGCTTCTCGCTCCGGATCTGGTGGAAGTTTCTCAAGTCTCACAATTTGCTTCCCTCGCACGATTGGGGCATTCAGTCCTGGCCATAGCATGTTCTCACGACCACTTCCAATTATCTGACCTCTGTTTAAGTCCTTAACCATTTTCCTGGCTGCTCCTTTACCTCGACCACGCTTTTTTCCTGCATTACTCACAGAAATGATTCCTTTCCAAATTTCCTCAGCAGGTACTGAAATACACAAGATTCAGTGAGTTCATTCCAACCTCAAATGTAAACAAAGCCTTACACTTGTTGAAAAAGCTCGTATTCCTCACACAACTCAGCACTGGAGTGTGCTGCTTCAGAAGCTCACTTGCAGTTCCGTCTAGGTTCTGCAAATTTGCCGGAAATTTGTCCGACAAATGCAAACTTTTAAATGATTTAACTAGAAATCGCGAAGATGTTAATATCCGCGATGCCATTTTCAGAAATTTTTGACAATTGGCATGGAGGTTATGTAACGCTACATTGGTGTTTCTGTCAACAGATGGCACAGCCGTTGATTAAGGCTGCTTTTAAATTCGAAAAACTTCACATCACAAATAAATTGGGCTCAAAATGGAGTTCTATTAATACTAGGTCTGTTTACGTACTTTACTATTTTACTAGACTTTACTAGACTTTACTCGAAGAAAAATGAGAAGTTTGAGAGGATTTGTCTAAGTCCTCTCTGCTTACTCGAAGTGTAAGAAAACACTTTCGAGTAACATCTAGTAAAGTCTAGTAAAATCATTCGAACGTAAACAAAATTGATGTCATTTGACAGAATTTCTGAATTTACTAGACTTTACTCGACCAAATTTGTCAAGTAAAGTCAAGTAATGTCCAGCACATTTCCCCTCCATGACGTCACGCCAAACTCTCTCGAAAATTTTACTCGAGAAAGTAAGAAAACGCCAATTTGGATGTTGAAACATATTGCAATATATTGCAATATATTGCAATATGGTACGTAAACAGACCTACTGTGTGCTACTTCAAATCATTTCATTTCGAATTTCTCGCTTGTTACTAAAACAGAAAAAAGTTATCAAACTTACATTATTTCAAAAATATATCAAAATGCTTACGTCTTTTGCTGTACTCACGTGACGTCTCGACGTTTGTTGTCGCAGTATCACTGAAATGAACATTGAGATGATAGCTTCAGAGTATACATTTCCTGAGACGCAAACCCTCCAAAATTTGGAATGAACATCGAAATGCACATTTGTGCTGAAATGACACACAGTCTAAAAAAAATTAATTAAAATCTTTAGAAATTTTAACATAAAAATAAATAATTTTATGAATGCAGTAGAACCTCTTTTAGTCGCCAGGCACGGGACCAGAGGTGTGATGGATAATCGAAATGACGGATAATGGAAAAGTTCGAAAAAGAAAAACTTGAACCTAGACTTTTGGAAAAAGAGTACATGCACAAACAACAAACTTAAAGAGAGATATGTTAAGTTACGAGTTAATTGTTTTGTACATATCTACATAACGCAGAAATCGAAGGAAATATTCAATGGTAAAAAGTCTGTTAATTTTGACAGCTTATACTTTTCACTTTCTTTCATCGCAAAATAGTGCAATTTTTTCAAAATCAATGCGTCCGAGTGTTGTGAGCTCTAACTTCCCTTTGATACCAATCTATAATATTTTTAACCCCCGACGCGAAAAGAGGGGTGTTATAATTTTGACCGCTATGTGCGTGAGTGTGTCTGTAGCACCGGCTGAATCGGCTTGGATGCGGTTTTTGAATATGTATTGTCAAAACCTCTACAACGTATTCGGTGACGGTTAACAGAGGTGACTTCTCTACTGTATTTAGATCATGTTTTTTTCCAAGTTATAACTTATGTTTTGTTATTTAGCTACTAAAAAATGCGGTGATATAACCTACATACCTGCGCTCAATAATAGATTATCCAATCTTTAGGCAAACATATATTTTTTTAGGTTCTACGTTTAGAAAACTGGAAATGTTTTCAACTAAAACTTGTTAAATCAAAAAAGTTTTGTTTGTTTACAGAACAAGACAAGTAAATTCGTCAAGGCGATAAATTTATTTAAAAAAAAGCGAATCGCATTAATTAAAACTTATTTTCAGAGTGTGATAAACATATTTCAATAATGATTTCTTTTTTTAGATGGTGCTAAACTTTAGTTAAGAATAATTAATAACAATATCATGTTATTTTAAGAATCATTTGTTATGGAATTTTCAGTGACCTAACTCGTTGATCCATACTTTTTTCAGAAGGTCAATATTAGGCTATTTGAATTATAAATTCGGGGAATTCATGATTCTCAGAATCAGGTTTTGGTCCTTTCGTCCAGACATCATGTTTGTCATGTTCAGGAAAGTATAAAAACCGCTTAAGAATGGAGCAAACTTTAATCAAAACTGTAAAGTCGTTCAAACCAATACTCCAGAATGAAAGTATTACTGATCTTCCTCATCGTTGCAATTACCATCGCAGTGGCAAGTGCATATCCTGCTGATGAGTCCGACATTGATCCAGTTCGCAGGAAACGGTGACTTGAATGTCCGAAAGGCCAGACAATTTGGATTTGGTTATGGCGGATTCGGTGGCTTCGGGTACAGACCATACGGATTTGGTCATGGTTTCAGAAGATTCGGCTACGGAGGTTTTGGATACCCGTATGGTGGTTTCTATGGATGAACTTCTCTTGATGTTTGCTCGATTGTTATAAGAATTTCTTGTCTTCAAAAAATAAATACTTATTATATCATACATTCTTCTCTGTTCTTTTCTTTATATGATTATTTCTTGAGTTGAGACTGAAGCTGCTGTGCATGTTTTGGAACATGTAGCTCAACCTGTTTCACCAGTTAGAGGTTTCTATCACACAAAGGTGACACACTTATGTGATAGCTACCAGAAATTATTGTTTAAAATAAACGAAGACCAGAAATCAAGGTCGAAGGAGATTTCAGATGTGATCAACATGATGAGGATAATATATGGTATGATGCTTTTGTGTTCTGAAAATCAACAGTCATAAGTTCAGAAAACGATCAATGCCAAAATTAAGGCTACATGCTATTCAAAAACCGAATAACCATGGTCACAGCACAGTAAGTCATCGAAAAAACCCAAAGTAAATTAAAGCTATTGAAATGGTTTGTTGAAGACAAGTCCTTGAAATCAAAATTTTGGTTCGATTGTTCTTAATTAAGAGACCGCTAACTTTCGAACGCTCTATGCTATTATAGAAGTAGTTTATCTCATAACGATATTGCCGAATTGTGGTTAAATTTAATGCAAAAATATGCAAATCGCTGACTGACTTGTTTCTCTCGAAACGAGATATTATAAATGCATTGAGATGTGGTTTTCAACGCCTTTTCATATAATAGTGTTATGATAGTAAGTATATCGATATAAAATTTAGAGACGTTTTAAATTGAACAAGACACTGAAGATGTACAAGGTACCATATATACTAATACTATCTCCAATTGAAATAAAACAAATTATTAAAAATGAAATTTTTGGTTTTTATTTTTGAAGTAAATGAAACAATTTAATTTTACACATCCAGTGAAAAGTTAGCCATAGAATCCGCCATATCGTCTGAATCCATGACCGAATCCACCATATCCGCCATATCCTCCATATGGTCGATATCCCCCAAATCCTCCATAGCCACCATAACCTCCGAATCCACCATATCTTCCAAAGCCGAATTGTCTGGCTTGTCTCGTATTCAGCTCAGTGTTCTGGTCAATTTGGACTGGATCGATGTCGAATTCTTCGGCAGGATATGCGTAGGCCAGTGCAAAGAATGCAACAACAGCGAGGAGGATAAGAGTTGTCTTCATCTTGATTTCGAGTTTGTTTTACTTCAGCTGTTTGAATTGTACTGTAAAGCTTTTGCCTCGACTCGAGTTTTTATACTTCCGCAAAGCTGTTAGGATACTCGTAATCTCAAAAAAAAACATAAGGATGTGAACCTGATTCTAGGAAAAATAAAATTCCCATCTTTTGTTTTCCTTCGGCTTTTTAAATTAGATCACTTGATTTTAATTTGCGGTTTCTGAGAAACCCACAATGCATCATTCTGAAAAGGCTCAATACTATCTACATTAGCTTCTAATTGATTTGACGTAATCTTCTTGAGATGAGAACAATGTTAACACGGAGAGTAGATACACATATCAGCAAAAACCAAACGGGAATTGGACAAATTCAAAAACAAGCTTTCGAGGAGCAAAAAATATTAAATTTATTTATCAAAATATTTTTAATTCTTGAAGTTATATTCTCTCTAGATTAAAATTTTTTGAAGTAGTTATACTCGTATATTTTGGTAACCACAAAGTGAGATCAATGGAGGGGATTTTATTTTCCCCAAAATCTGGTTCAAATCCTTACGTGTTTTGAGAGTCGAGTACTCCTGGTTAACAAAAGTATAAAAGCCAGACTTGGCTCCGAGTTATGCAGTACACATCAAGCAGTTGAAGTAAAACAAACTCGAAATCAAAATGAAGACAACTATTATCCTCCTCGTTGTGGTTGCATTCTTTGCACTGGCATACGCATATCCTGCCGAAGAATTCAACATCGATCCAGTTCAAATTGATCAGAACACCGAGCTGAATACGAGACTAGCCAGACAGTTTGGATATGGAGGCTATGGAGGATATGGTGGATATGGTGGAGGATTTGGCCACAGACCATACGGTGGATTTGGAGGATTCGGTGGTCATGGATTTAGACGATATGGTGGATTTGGTGGATTTGGTGGATATGGTGGACACGGTGGATTCTATGGCTGAGCTACTGAGCATTACTTATTATTAAATTCCTCGTTGTTTTGTTATGAATAAAAGTTTAAAATAATGAAAAATTGGTTTGAAGTTCTTTGAGTTTTCAGAAGTTGTTTTAGATAAACGAGTTTCATTCTATAACTTCACGCTGCTTGGACTTGATTTCTTAATCAAAACAATCTTGAACTTGAAAACTAACCGTTGGCGATTCATGAACATAAGCTCCAAAGCATAATATCTCATTAACAATTCTTCATTCCGTTAATTTATTCATATTTTTGGTTGACCCTTTTGCGTGATGTTAGGGTTTTTCCAATGACGCAAGTTCTCAAAGTCGTTAGAATCTTCTAAATTAATTCGGTTATAGAAACTTAGAGGCTTTTGAACTTTGATAACAACTTTCAAAACAAGGTTTTAGCTTAATCTGTGCGTATCTAGTTTCCTACACAAGCAAGCCCTTTGGAAGGTATAAAAACGTTCTCAACATCTTCTGGGAGTCAGAACATAGAAAGAAGTGTAACAAAATCAAATAAAATGAAGGCATCTATTTTCTTAGTTTTCGTTCTATTGGCAACAGTCGGCTATGGATTTCCAGAGCCTGAGTCGGACATAGATCCTGTTGAAGTAGAAGGAAGTGACGAAGGTTTGAATCGACAGACTAGACAATTCGGATACTACGGAGCAGTTGGATATACCCCATATGGATATAGCCCATATGGATATAGCCCATATGGATATGCGGGACCTGTATATGGTGGACATAGATACAGTCATTATCATCGCCATCATGGGTTTAGATATGGACCGTACGGCGGGTATGGATATGCAGGATACCCTTATAGACGGTATGGATATCCCTACTACGGTTGAGGACATGTAGCAACTAGCAATTTGATATATGGTTTTGTAATTTAGTGTAAATCTTAAGAAATAAAGTAGTATTAGGTATATTTAAGCAATTTGATTCGAATTGAAATTCAAACAAAAGTTTCACACTCTTATAAAATTTATTAAACTATCTACTAAACATGTATACGCTAACTTAATAATAGAATGAGAATTTACAATTGATCGGATCAGCATTGATTTATCCATAGTGAGGGAATCCACCATAGTGTCCATGTCCGCCGAACCCTCCATGACCGAAACCATGACCGAAGCCATGTCCATGTCCATATCCATGTCCATAACCATGTCCATAACCATGTCCAAATCCATGTCCATGTCCATGTCCATGTCCATATCCACCATAGTGACCGAAGGGTCTGTGACCGAATCCACCGAATCCTCCAAGTCCACCATATCCGAATTGCCTCCTTTGTCGGTTCAGGTCATCACTATTTGTCTCAACATGTACAGGATCAATCTCATCAGCTGGAGCTGAATAAGCTATCGCAGCAAAAGTCATCACAACAACAAAAAGTACTACTGCCTTCATTTTAACAATTTCAAAATTATTCCAACTGACAATTAACTATTGAAAGACTAAACTCTTCTGAAGCTTCTCGAATCCGCAAAATCTTTTTATACCACAATGATATTACACAACTTGATGAAAAACTATCCCATAACCCAAGGGTAACCGCCCAATTTCTGATACCATTGACCTCATTCAAGATTTTCCTGTCAATATTTAGCCTTATTTACATAAAAAAGCTCAACATCCATGCGTTCGACTTCGTCTTCCGCAAACGGAAGTTCCTAGAATTTTTTTATTTATATTATATTCGCAAAATTCAAGGCGATTCCAATCATCAAACTATTATGAACAATATTATTGCTGGCAGAAGCTTTTCACAGTTCGGACAACATCTTTGATTTGCCATGCTTTCACAAGATTTGCGAAAATAAAACAGGTGTATCTCATGGTTTTCTTAACAACACAGAATACCACGTTGTAAACAACACATTATAATGAGTCACAACAAAATACGTTAAAATATCGATTGACTTTCATTTTCTAAATGGCGTTGTAAGTGATGCCATTCAAAAATAACCAAATAATCGTGTATGACCGCGAGATTTTGTCCGATGTCGGGATAATTGAGAGCAATGACGAATTTTAAGTGGTATTTTTGGAAAATATTGTACTTGACAAGCCCAACTTTGACCGTGTTTCATTAATTGTTTCGTCGCAGACAATTAAGGAGGTGAAGGACATGTCCAGTTTCTAGAGATTGATAGTATCTTGTGCAAGATTCCGAGTACATTCTAGATGACATCTTCCCTTGAAGGATAGTAACGTGCAAGGAAGCCAAGTGTGGATTCCGTCATGGTGTGATCAATAGCCATTCATAATTCAGCTTCCTGTCACATAAATAGATTTAGTGAGTTAATTTATCACTCGCAGAACGCGTAAACAAACATTCCCTATCGATCTACATAGGTATCATGAAGACAGCCGTGTGACCAGCAGCGCATATTCATCGCTTCAATTATGTTTATCATTTGAAAAACCAGTTTGGTTAAGCTCACGAGGTTAGTGTGGTCAGTTAATTTAAAGCTACACCAAAATATTTTGTAGCATAAATTAATCGATTTTTGCTTATAAGATTTGCGGTTTTGGAAAACCCCTTAACGATTACTACAAGATCAAAGAACTGATCATAACAAGAAACAGGTGACGTCGTAGTGATACAACTTTTTTGTGGAACTGGATACTGGTCAAAGCTGGTTTGGGCTAAAGTTTTCCGGTTAAAGAATATCCAAAAGAAAAGTGAATGTGTTTCTCAAGGAATCATAATATAGAACTGAAAAACTTGTTTTAACTTGAGAGATTTTGAACATCCACTCGATTATCAAAAATGAGCCAAATTAAAAAGTAAGAATTTCAATCAATCGATAACAACTCATGGATATCCTTTTTTTGAAATCATGTCGATTGCCAGCAAAGCAATAGTGACGCCTTTAAGTAATCAAACTTTTATCCTTGTAGAACTATTGCTCCAGGAAACACAGGACAGCAATAGCAACAATAAAAATATGTTTATCATAATGATGATGATACAAAGAAGAGAAAAGGAAAGAACCAACAACATCCAACAAAAATCAAAATCAAGGAAACCATTTTATCCAGTGATAAAGTTGATGATGATGATCATCTCAAGTAAATTTTTGAGGGTTCTTCTGCCCCTTTCGGTCAATGGTACTCGTCTTTGGAGAGTTCTTCTATAGCCATCGAATGAATTAAGCACTGGCTGTTGGATGGATGCCCCAAAAATGGAATGTCAGTGAAATGGTGGGGTGAAGAGGTCATGATTTTTAAAACCACCTTCGACAAGGTTCATGTTACTTTACTGAAACGAATGTGTTCTTGTGTGTATTGTGTACAGTCGGATGAAGGGATGAAGGGTTTTGTTTTTTTTTTGGAATTTCCATCGAGTGCAGGATTGTGTTAGAGATAAATCTTGATTTGATTCGTCACTTGACGGAGGGAATTTACATCCATAAAAAAGCCAGAAATTAAATTAAATTTTTATTTTGTTCTACTCTAATTTCTAATTATAATTTCCTAAGCTCAGCCATAGAAGCCAGGGTATGCTGGATATCCGAATCCGGGATAGCCATAACCAAATGGTCTGTATCCAAATCCAGGTCGATGACCGAATCTTCCGAAACCTCCTAATCCTCCAAATCCATATCCTGGATAGGGTGGAACAAACTGACGTGCTTTGCGAACGTTGGTGCTTCCAGCTTGCTCATGACTCTGCACAGGATCAAGGTTGGTGTTTTCTTCAGGATAACTCCAAGCGACTGCAACAAGTGCAGCAACAATAAGCAAAATCAAACATGCCTTCATCTTCAAATAATTTTGAAAATATTTCTTCTTGTTGAGTTTTCAATTCTATTCTGAAGTTTGGTATATTACTAAAGACTTTTATACACCTTATCTCAAGGCGAAGATTTGTGCAGATCAAAGAACTCTTGTTATTCATTTCCGCAAAACAGAAATACAAGTTATCTACGTGTTGACATTTGAATCTTCCTCAAATTTGTATAACAATGTCCATTCATTACACAGATTGAGATTGTCCTTCTGCCAAGATGATCAGGCCAATTTATGAAGAAATAAACTTTGCTTTAATGGATTGTGAGGCAAATTAGCAGACCAACCGAACTGTGAGTCATTAAATATATTGAGGAAATATTGTAATAGGAGACACGATCGTTTCCTTGAACGTTTGTCTATTTCCAAAATGAATTTATTCACAAAAACCTGGTTGATATATGCGAAAACACAGAATTCAAGATCATTTGAATATTTTTTGGTGGCTTCTGCAACATGGTGTCGTTGATCTTAGGAAATCCGTTCAAGGAAATTGTGTTCAGTTTGTACTCAAGCTTGAAGTTCAAGCCCATGTTTCCCACGATGCGTTTAATTGAATCAAGGCCACAATTTCAATTTGAATTCAATTCAATTCTGAAATTCTGTTCAATTATAATTGAAAGGACACATTCTTTTGCGATTCAATTCAACTTTCTACGTTAACGAAAACTGTTCGAACAGGCAAACAACTCGCAGTGTTCGCCATCTGTTGGAATAAACCCGCTGAAGAAATAAAACGATTGATCTTACTGGTGTGTTGCCTGCTTATAGGCGTTTAGTTTATGATTATGGAGTTGAAATGTAAGATTTACTGTATTTAAACTTAAAACAGCCGCTAAATCCAAATAAATTTTTATTCGAACCTTCAGAAAACTTCAAAATGTTTGGCAGGGTATTCTAATTTTAAATAGAAAATATAGTAGATCTATGTATCTATCGACTTTAAAAATGAGAATTAGGTACAATCATTAGTTTAACTCTAGTTATATTAATTAATTGCGCAAATTTAAAATTAAGTTTTGCATTACTCATGATTTCAAAGCTTTGTATCTATACAATAGTTTTATGCAATTTAATTTTGTTCCCACAGATGGCTTGATATGCGTTAGATTGACCAAGATCAATGGAGACAAAATAGCATTTTGAGACCATTAGTCTCATTAGTAGTATTACCTATTAATGCCAGGATAATCAATTTCTTTCCAGATACTTTTATAAATTTTATTTACAAAATTAATGTTTTTGAAACACGTAAACCACATACTATGGGTGTATCTATACGTGTATCTAATATCTATACCAAATGAGAGTAGGTACGTACCGGTTGACAAACGACTTTTGCAAATGGAATTTGGTGAAACCAATAGTGATAAATGGTTTCGAGTATTTCATGCAGGTGGCGCTCAGAACAGCAAGGCCACAAGATGCCCAGTAAGAACTTAATTTAATTTAGGATCTGGATCTGCTTACACAATTTTAACTTTATAAACTAGTTGTATGTCAAGTATTTAGCGAACAACATTTTGATTTTAGAGCATTTCCCATTTCAAATAAAGAAAATTTATTTAAAGGAAAACTTGTTAACTGTTTTCCAGTACCTACTCGCAATCACAGCGTAAATTGTATTGGAACGTGATTTTCCCCGTGTATTGTTAATAATCATTTTGCGAAAATAATTTTTTTGTGTATTTCATTGTCACAATCACAGTAACAGATGACAATAAATCCATCATCTGATGGCAGAAGCGATAGCAAAATCCACTTGAGAAAATACTGTCTCGAAAAATAACAATTCCGCATTTGTATGAAGTCCTTTTTTAAGGATACCGAATAAAAATGCTGTCGCTATAGTACAGGGTGAATATGTTCAGTTAAATATGTACAGAGAAAAAAACAGATGAAGCATTAACAGCATTTTGTTCTGGGTCGAGTGGCATGAAGAACACTCCCTTGGCTTTATTTACGGATACAGTATGGGGTAGTTTTAGTAATAATTACAGTAAAATTCCAACATAATGCAGCGGTGATTACTGGTCCTTTTGAGTTTTCGGTGTACAGCTATTACATTTAGGGTGGGTATTATATACGAATTATATTTTAAAATGCACAGGGATTACACTCGACACTTGAACAATGATTTCAAGTCCAGATTAACACACTTGAAACTGGATTGCTTGCAATAGTTACCTACTATACCTATGCTTTTGTGTTGTTCTGTTGCATTGCATTTGAAATGCAATGATCATTACACAGGAGTTTAACTTCCTTTTAACTGTGTTGGGTTGGGGTGTAAATGTATGCTTAATGTGCATATCATTAAAATACTCTGGAATAAACACTTCGGAATTTTGCTGGACACTGTTTTGTATAAAGAAAATCCTGGAAAATATGTTCCAATGAAATGCAGCCAATCAAAGGGTTTAACAATTATTCGAGTGGAGCTTTAAAAGAATTTTGATTTTTGAATTTATTTGGAATCCTGAAATTAATTGATAGGTAGGTATATAAATCACCTGCACTTAAAACTGAAAGATGCTGATTAAAATTGTAAAGAATATGAAGCAAATAATTCCATAGAAGAAAGCACGTATCATATGATTCAGTTAAATGAACTTAAAAGTCTTGCGAGAAAATTCTTATTGTGTTTTGTGGTTTTTCCTTAAGATTTCGAAAACAATCTTGACTTGATGGTTGGCATCTTGAAAAACTACCGAAACAAATAAAAATTTAGCAGGAGTATCATTGTCAGTAATGGATTAAGCATTTTAACAAGAGAAAAATATAATAAATAAAACTAGAAGTGGATTATTTTGAGAAGAAATTGTTCTCATAGAAAATGGTAACCTTTTTGTGGAGCATACCAAGCGTTAACAAACAGGCTATTTTCACTTTGTGTCGCCACACATCCTTGGAAACAATGAATTTAATGGGCTACAAAGAAATGAAAGGAATCATTTCTAGAAATGAGTGTAATGCCAACTGGGATGATGGTTAAAAAATTATGAAAAAACATTAACAGAAAGTAATAAAATACCGAATGCAAGTGCTGGAAGACCACCTTTCACAGACAAGTGCACTTGACATGCTCAACCATTCAAGCTCTTATATGAAGCCACACGAACAAAACCTTGTCGTTTCTCATAACCGAAAGCTATGCCTGTGCCAGTGTACGAACCAACATCAAGTTGTAGATTTAGATGAAAATAGGAAAATGGGAAACTAAAAGCTTTGCACTTGAAGGACGTAAAACCTTGCGATTGAGTACGATGGAGCACAAGGTGCAACTAAAAATTCAAAAGCCTGTTAAATCGTGCCAGAACTAAAATTAAGCTTGTTCAGGTTGTTCTGATGAAGCCAGTGTAGCGTCAACCTGAAGTGTACAAGTTGAAATGAAGTTTTTTGGATTTGGTCGCACATCCTGGTGAATAACAAATAATTACTACTTATACCACAAACGCACCATGAATGCCCAAATACAACAAGGACAATTGGTGGCATTCATCGTATAAGAAAAGGTAAACACGCTCTTGAGGTGCAACCAAAACCATTGACATTCTACATTCCTTCAGATCCTGTTAAAGTTGGAAAAATCCCACTACAGAAGTCATCACAGCAATCCGAGCGTGTTCCAGTGACCACTTGAATTACGAACCACGTTCGTTATGAGATTCATCACTGTGTCCTTAGAACAATTATTACCACAACAGGAGGAAGAAATCCTTCCTTTGTCAAGGAATGCAAGTACTTCCTCTATCCAGCATTGTGTTCCAGTGGCGTCGTATCAACTGGTTCCATATTGGAAAAGAGTAAAGTTTGCACCTGCAATGAATGGTAAGACGGCACTCCAAGTGTTTTTGGAGCTTCACATTATTCCTGGTTGTGTCAACAGTTTGCAGACTCTTGCTCCTTAACAAAGTTGAAATCCTTTTCTGCAATTGAAGCGTCTCAAAGGTGCAGCTAGTTAGTAGCGGTTTCTTTACAAAGGGTGACATAATCCTTCACATACCTACATTTTTTTCTCAAGTAAATTAATTAAAATTTCTCAAGTAAATTAAGTTTTTATTCCGACAATTCAAAATGGACGGGAATATAATTAGAAAAAATTCACGGAATGATCTTGTCAACATTTTCACTTGGTTAAGAGCCAATTAAACCGGGAAATTCTGTGATTTTTATTACTCAAATGAAGACGTTGCGATCCTTAAATATACCTACTAAATAACGCGTTCTTAAATATTTTCTTAAGGTTTTTGATGTAATTAGCTCATTCCGCGATTCTGATGTACCTAAGTTTACTCTGAGTGGGTTTGGTTTTAATTAGTGATGAAGGATCCTCGATACTGCATGTACCAATGAATCAACATTTCATCACATTTTAAACAAATCAAAACAATTCACGTTAATCACATCACAAAAGCATATCTATAGGGTTGATCGAAGTGGCGTTGTCCTATTCAAGTCCAAAATAATTTTGATTTGGGGGCAATTTCACAGACACTCGACTGTAACCATTTCGTAATCTCAGCGTAATCCAAAAGTAATCAATCTTAAACCGAATGAATACAAATTGAATCAACCCATTTATACAACCCTTCGAACACGATGGAGGTGGAAAGTGGTAGGAGCGTCTGTTGTGGTTCAACATGTTAAGTGGTAGTATTTACAACCCTGTTGTAAACGCCCTTCCATCAAGATAATCTAATGATGACGATGGAATCGTTTTGTATTCCCAGAAATCCCAGGAATGTTTCGTATTCCTACAAAATGTACAATGCAGATTGCATGGACTCGGAGAAGGACAAGTGCACCCTTATCCTTGAGGCGATACTCCGATTAAGGTTAAACACTGCAATCATCATTCACTTTGCATTTAACATTGCCGCCGGCCATAGAATTATCCCGGCAGTCATTCAATTTTGGATAATTCATTCATTGGCCTGGTTTGTCATTGTTATGTCTTCAAGGATAATTGGTTTGACATTTTCTTGATGGGTATGTGACATCTTGATGTATTCATGTATTGTCATGTGTGTATCGGAAGCAGATAATTTGAGGGAATCAATGACAATTAAATGTTTACATGCTATCAATGAGTGCATCTTCAATTAGTCTTAAAGGATCTTCACAAATCCTGGAAAATTGAAAATATCTTAGTTATCAATCGGTTTTGGGACAATTTAATGTTTTGTAAACAAATGTCGGTACATACACCTATAATGCTACCTGGATCAGGTAGGTACCTCAACAAACCAAAAAGCATCCTATAACTCATACAATCCTCTTTATAGAAACACGCCGGGAAAACGAAAGTTTTCCACTCGGATTCGCTGCCATTGACCTAGAGAACCATTGGCCTAATGCCACAAAACGCAACATGAAGCTTACATCTAACCTCATGGAATCCCTGAATGGGATACTTCAAGCCTACACCGATTCAAAGCTCATGTGCATTGAATTGACTTCACAGAAGTGTGCACACTTGAAGGAAATAAAAAGTCCTGGCCAAAAGGATATAAGAGGAATTTTCAAAAAATTCACTCAGAAAACGCAGAAAACGAATGTAACATCAGGATGCAAGAAATTTTAAATCTCATTTAAAAAAAAATCTTTTTATATTTGCATTCGTCCTTGATTTGAATTCACCAACACAAACTGGTTTTTTCCAATCACTTCTGACATGCATTCATTCAAAATCCAAAAGCGTTTTCCTTTGCGGAACTGAATAACTTTCAAAACATCAAAAATCAGAAAAAAAACAAGCTTTAGCGTCTGTCCATCTGTCTATCCCTTTCAATTGCATCTATATCCCCTCTGTCAATCGACAAGTCGAAACTAGTCTGCTAACTAAAATCCTCGTCCATCCAACGAGGTGTCGGTGGAGTATCCTCGAATGCGGCCCGACGAGCTTCGAGTGGTCCCTCCAAAAGCCTCTTCTGCCAATATTCACATTTTGTGCCGAGTGTTCGAAAGTCACATTCACAACGTACGTCTATATAATAATCACCATAATCACGGTCGTCCTTATCCAAAGTCACGTTATGGCTTTGAAGCTTTGTTCACCTGCCTTCAGTGATGTTGGAGTGCTTTATGCTCCCCATAACATTTGCCTGTGAACTCATTGGGGTAGATAGCACTTGACGGGCGTATTAATGGAAGACATACATGAACCGAAGGGCTATCCTTGTCCGACTTACACAATCAGGACACTGCCTCCTCGAAAGGGTGTTCGACAACCAATCTGCAGCCCCATCGAGTGTGCAGACGCACACTTACTGAGTGCATGTCAGAAAAGAAAAGTTTTTCCATTTTATTTTTTTGGGGTTTCCATTTCAAATTGTGTCTGTGTGGAATTGTGTATGTGTGTCGTCAGTTAAGGAACCAGGATTCATGAATTCATATCCTGCAAACTGTCTGGCGTGGAGGCATCCACTCTCAAACCATTCCTTTCTAACTTCTGCCAGCACGGAAATCCTGGCTATATCTACTGGCATGGCGTCTAAAAGGATCCCTCTTGACAAACATAAAATTTATATTTTTTTGGCCAAAGTCAATTTGATTTTTTCCCTATGTCCTTTGAGTGGTGCAACAAAACGACTGCAATTTCGAGTTTGATTCAATGATGGCGACATCAAATCGCATTTGGATTTTTGACAGATTCGGGTTTTCTTTTCATTTCCACACACCTTTGGGGGAATTTTTCGAGGGTTTTCTATTTGCCGCCTACTCCAAGTGGGGATGAATTTTGGAATTCGTGTTTTGAGGCTTTGTGCGAAAAGCGGATTTTTGTCAGATTTCCTTGATTTAGCTGATAAAGCTTCACTTGTTCCCTGAAGTGTGGCTGTTTTAATGATGGGTTTTATTCAATTTTCGTTGTATTGAACGTTATTTTCTGGTGTTTTTTTTAAATTTAATTTTCCATTTCATCAAAGCAGAGAATTAAAGGAGTTATTTTGCAACAAATCTCTGTTGTTCAATCTTCAAATCATTGTTCATGTATGGATTATATACATTACCATATTTGAGTCCTTGAAGCAACGACAGTCATTTTCCTGTGGACAAAAATAATACCGAAATCACAGGTTAAGGGGTTATCAACATGGAAACCATTTTTGCAAGCAACAATTTTACATTTGAATTGTGGTTGAATATAAGGTACATACTGATAATTTGCCCAATTTGGATATTTTAAAAATTTTAACCTATGGAAGCCTGAGAGTGAGCGAATTAGGTAATATAGGAATATTTATCTGGTTTATTTACAAATAACAAAAACGAAAAGAGAAATTTGTGGATTTATTAAGTAGGTACCTAGGTATATACCTAAGCGTCGGATGTCTGTACCTAAGTTCTGAATTTAAAGTTTCCAATTTCTAAATGAAGTTTTAATTGATATAATTGTAGGTACGTTGTAAATTTTAATTCAATTTAATTCCCTCAGATTCTCCCTGAATTTTTTAAAGACGGCTTTGAAAGTTGAACAGTTCCATTTAACTTTCAACTTCCTGACCATTCAACTTCCAATAAAGCGCAACAAGCAAATAAAACAGTTAAATAAATTTGAATTGAATAAATTTTGCACAATCCCCCCATACACACACACAAATGGGAATAGCAACAATAGTTTATTATATATATTGAAATGAAATTCGCACTAAAATAAATTAAATAAAATAAACGAACGCAAAATCAATTCACACGAAATACCGTGGAACGAAATGTTGAAATGACGTTCAGTTGAAAGGTTCACTTCTGAATCAAAACCAATCGTAAAAATGCATATGCAACTTATGTTATACAAATAAAAATGAACGTTTGTATTGGTTATTCACACATTCATACATCATTGTATTAGTCTCAAACAAATACAAGCAGAATATTGCGAATATGCGAATGTGGTGGCGACAGACATTTTGTTATTTCGTATCGACCGCAGTCGAAAGCACGAGGTTCTGTCAGTCGCAGCCAACTTCATCGGCTGGGGAACACTTTTTCGATGATTTTCGCTTTATTGAAGGATTTAATGTTGTTAATTTTAATACAAGATGAATCTGAATCTTATTATTTACCTATATTTGATCAACAAAGCAACTGTTCAATTTGAACCACTGTATAGTTGAACAAAGTCAATTTCGTGATAATTCTTCAATTTCCATTGATTACCCTGAAAAGGCTATGATTGATCTTGTACCTATATTTTATTGTTTTATATTCCAGAGGAAAACAAGATCAAGATGCAATCAAGAACTACAGTAAAACATTCGTAAACGCAACTAAAGGAAACTGACCTGAGGTTGTTGGAATAACCAAGTAGGTAACACATGTCAATGACTAGGAAGAATGGAACAAAGTGATATATTAGTGTTAAGTATCTTATTCCTTGCTAAAAAAGTCTAAAATTTTCAACTGGGTTTCTATGATTTTGGCCACAGCTAGTTGCGTTAATGCGTCGAGGTTATACCTTACAATGTTTCTGAAGGAAAACAAATGAGACTTTAATATCACTTTGACTAATATTTGTTTTGTAAAATTGAGGAAATCTGAATTCGTGGAAAATTTTACTGAAGAAAATTCGGTGTCTGACATACGTAAAGGGGAAAAATTTTTCGAGAAGGGGATGAAAATTTTCGAAAACCCTTAAAAACTGCGCAACTCACAATCAACAAGGAAAACATTTTTCAAACACTTACCCACACACATGCAAGTGCAAAACCCCCAGGAAAATTTTGGAAAACGATTTACCAACACAAGAAAAATAAAAGCCAATCAAGTGTTGAATGGAGAATCGTGTAAATCGAATTTGGTTGGCAAGCATGATTTGAAGCTCCGCCTCGGTACGCTCCATCGTCCACGCAGAGCGAGTGTAACAAAACGAGACGAAAACATAATTGGAACCCACCCTCCTGATTAACTTCATTTTGAGTAAGTAACATTTGCGTGTGTGTGTGAAAGAAAGAGGGAAAGAGAAAGAGTATTTGCATTTCGAAATGGAAAATAAATGAAATATTAAGTGACGTAATGAATTTTGGAAATATATTTTGGAAGTTACCCTTAATAACTTCCCCCTAGTAGGAATGTTCCTCAAGGGTGGAGGGAAACGAAACTTTTTGCATTACACAAACTTCCTTGAGATCATCCATTTTGAGAAGGCACGATCTGACTGTGTTGACGCCTCTCCAGCACCATACAATGCACATTTCAATTGTTAATTTGACAGAGAATGAGTAGTAAAGAGAGAAAAAAAACCCATTCTCCCATTCCCTTCCACTCTCTCGTGGAGTATGTGTGAGTGGTGGACATTATTTTGCATGCGCATACTACCCTCATAACTCCAAGCAGTTGTATTAACCATTCAAATGGGTGTGTGTGTGTTTTGTTGTTGTTGGTGTTGTTTTTGTTGATTCGCTTGCATCAATCGCCCGTTGTTTGTGGAATATCGAGTCTGTTTGAGGGCTATCCAGAAGCCATCTGAGAAGCACTCGTCAGTACTGCTCAGACCTCTTATATCATTTGATGGAACCGTGTCGAGTGGATATCGTCCTTTGGATTAAACACAAACAAAAAAGTATAAAAGTTCAAATAAAAAAAATACTTTAAGTATGAGAAGGTGTTGAATGCTGTTTGAATTTTTGAAATTCAATAAACAAAAAATAAAAACAAGCAAGAGAGACTTAAGGAAAATACCTACAAGTGACTAATCTCAGTCCAGAAGAGCAGGACGGCTCCCATTGAACTGCCGACATTAGCTAGTTGTTCAGGATAATCCCAACAAGGAGTTGAAGGAAAACCTTATTATTATGCAATATCATCTTGACCGGTAGTGTGTTCTGTTTGTGTCCGACGTCATTTCAGACTGATAACGTTGGAACGGTTCGTCCGTTACGCGATATCCTTGAAAAGTTTTGATGAAAAATTTCAATCAACTATATAATATTTTTGTTTTTGTAAATTGAAATGTCATCTGAACATTATGTGAGTGTGTTAGAAGTTTAAATGAAATTAAAATATTATGCAAAATTTATGTGCGGCAAAACTTTTCTTTACTACATCTAAGAAAACCGCAGGAGAAACACTAGGATACGGAAAAATTCCATTTCAACTGACACAAATGCATAATAATTGCAAAAATATTAAATAAACTGCATAAATACATTTGAATCTTGTTGTAATTTACATTGAAAAACGGGGAAAAGTGCATCGACCAGCAGGGAAAAATTATTCCTTCAGTGAAAGGTTTGTGTTTGTAAGGATAATTCGACGGGTTTGAGGGGTTTTCTTGCATTCAAAACGATACCAGTGACATCTGTGTCTTGCATCTACATCAACCTCATGGAGATTACAATTGAGAAAAGTGAATAAGAACGTGGAAAAACCACAGGGAAAATAGGTAAAACAGGAAATCCCCAATATACGACGAAAGGGACATAAGTCTCATGTGTGATTTGCATACATATAGGCGTAGGCGAAAGGGAAAATATTTTTGAAATTTTAAAAGACGTTGGAAAAATAAATTAAAAAATTTTACTGAGAACAAAAAAAAACTCGAGGAAAATTCCAACATAGCCTTGTCGTTTCATGTAAGTTAATTTGGAAATTAGTTTTTCCGCGCTTTTCCGTGTACCCACTTAAAACTGTTTTCCGTGGTGAAACTGCAGACGATTTGGACGGAAAATTTTTATTTCGGAAGTTTTTGAAATTGAAATTGAAAAAGGATTTTGATTTATTATCTGTTAAGTTAAGTGATTTTCTTAAAAACAAATTTGAATAGTTTTAAATTTAAAAATGATTTTGAATTTTTAACAGTGCAATAACGAAAGTGATTTGAAATCAAACACTTTTCCACGTTTCCAAATAACAATTTTCATAATATTATTTGTTTTAAATTAAATTGAATTTTTCGCGTCGGATATAAGTGAGTTTGAAATGTGTAAGCAACAGTGAATACGAGTGAATTTAATTTTCACGTGCGGGAAATTGTTCGTGTGCAAAGGAAATAGTGAATTTTCAATGGAAGGAATTCTGATTTTTAAGTTAAATGTTATTTAAATGTTTATTTTATTAATTGTATCAGTAAAAGTATCATTAATATTGTGAGTATTTAAAATACTGTGTCACGTTTCGTTGCGTATATGTCAACCACACTGGCCAATAATAATTCTGGAACCTTTGCGGAGGATCCTGAACATGATAATGGACTATTGCCAGATTTAAATGGGGTCGATTTGGTTATGAGCTTATCTCCAAAATCCATAACAACAACTGGTTCAATATCTGTATCATCATCGGTAGCAGCAGCTGCAGCAGTTATAGGAGGTGGTGGAATTATTGGTGGTAGTAGTATTAGCAGTGGTAGCGGAAGCGGTGGTACTGGTTCTGTATCAGCAACATCAGCAGCAGCAGCAGCCGCTGTACATCATCATCATCATAATCTTACACATAATTTACATCATTTACAAACTTTACATCAACATCATCATAATTCACTTTTGAATAGTAGCCATTCAACACCTTTTAGTGTCACGGATATTCTAAGCCCAATTGAGGAATCTTATCGCAAACTGGAGCTTAGTACGAATCCACCATCACCTTATAGGTATGATATTGAATTTCTCATTTCATAAAGTGTTTTAACTATTAAGTTTTCGATCTCGTTGATCTCGTATCTGATCTACTTCTTACCTCCATCTGTATCTGCTCCACAAAGAAGGAAGTCAATTTTCCTGTGATCCGTCGAAATGTCCTCGATTGTCAGAAAATCTAGTTAGCTTGTAGACATTATATCTAAGCGAGTCCGACGGGGAAAGATATTACCAAATCATTCATCAATGTTTTATTTTCTAACTAGCGTAACTGGAGAACCCTTAGAAGAAAGTGTCAAATTAGTCATAGATCACTAAACTTTTATTGGAAACTTCCATCCTATTCATTTTATCAAAATAAAACTAGAAAGAAATTTGTCAGAATCTTCCCATATACTCGCGAAGAATTTCCAATACCTATAATCTTTTCTTAACTTCAGTTGGCCACAAGAAATAAGAGACACGATGACAGTGGAATTATTATCCTCATTTTTCAACCTGATTTCTGAAAGCTTTACTTGTCAATTACCAGCAACGGATTAACCATAAGCTTGAAAGTTTAAAATGAAAATGTTAAAATCATCACGAAACGAGAACACAATTCCTATAGCACATGTCAACGATCTACCAAACTAAGACGTTCGAAAGTTGTCAAATTTCGTGCATGATAATTCAATTCACCTGAAGGTAAATTAGATCGTGATTGGTTGAAGAAGTGATTGATCAAAGCATTTGTCGATGATTTATAGAAGTCACAGAAAAAGTTTTCGATCCTCATTGTGCAGATTTTCATTACTCGATGAACCCCAACAAATTTTGAAACTTATAGTGTGTGTGTCGTCAAAACGTTGAAACCATTCCGTGATTGGGACCCACATCGGGCGGATGTACGCGCCCACGTTCAAGTGATTCTTCAAAAGTCATTCAGATTTATAAAGCTTAATGAAGTTAGGAATAGTTTAGGTCCGTTTATATTATTTATAGTAATCGCAACAATGACAGGTCACTGGGAGTTTGTGCTTGACTCTCGGGAGGGTGTCTGTGGAGAACACATGACCACAGAACTTTATTATGTGTGAGACAAATTACTTATGCAAATCGGGAACTATCAAGTTTATCAGTTCAAATATCTTGTTCTATGTTCCTCACAGAAATGGAGTCTTATTGCATCATAAACTTTGTACCCATTTCTGCATTCATTTCTGGTTTAAACGCAATCCATAAGTTCTCTATATTTCAACCACAATTCGATTCATGATCACTTAACCTTGTGGAGATGGACAGTCATAAATTAAGGAATACAATTCCAAGTTTATCTCAATGAGAATAGGATCAAATAGTCCATGATTCAAAAGATCTGTTCCTTAATCAGTGAGAAATCCAATATCAAATCATTATGCCTTATATGACCAATCACCTAAAGCACCATTGAAGTTAAAGTTTTGGGAATAATTTTGTTGGACAATAACCTAATACTTAATTTAATGAATTTAATTTTCCTGTTCTTCTTGCAGATCAAATTCAAGCGGTAGCAGTGTTAATTCACCTAGTGCTTTAGGAAGTAGTACAGGAATGGCAAATCCATACGCAATGGGTCCACTGTACCACAGTCCGGGTGTACAAAGTTACTGTGGACCAACAGATAACCTATCATTAGCTGGACATTACACAGATATGCGAAGCTCAGCTGGGTGGTATGGTTCAACAGCTAATGATCCGAGATTTGCAAGTAAGTTTCGAATTTATATTTTACAGATTATAAATATACTTTATGATATCTGTGGTATATGTACATCCTTGAAATTGAGTTTTACTCTATCTTACGTATACGGTTACCAAATTGTTCAGACGATAGACTGTCTTGTATCAGAGTGAATCCTCTCTCAAGAAATCCCAAACGAATATAATGTAAGGATAAGAAAAATTTGAGTCATCGAAGCTGTAAGAGACGATATCGCTGTGAGAAAGAAGTCCTGACGGATTAAAGCTCCGCAATTGAAATTTGTACAAGAATCAAACGATTTAAACTGAATCTGATGATAAAAGCTCCAAGGAACCCAATCTGTATTTACGTAAAAATATGTAAAGAAAGCAAATAAAATGTAAAGCCACGGATTTGGAGTAAAAAAATTACGCTATCGCCCCTCGTTTATGGCATGCATTATCCAAGATTTAAAAATACGCTTTTATGCTGGATTCGGATATTTTTTTAAGAGTATAGTATATCCATGTTATGTATATCCTGGAACGGAAGTACATAGTAAAGGCTTCATTTTTTTTAAGAGTATAGTATATCCATGTCATGTATATCCTGGAACGGAAGTACATAGTAAAGGCTTCATTGCGATACAGGGAGAGTGAGGAAGTGTACGAGGATCGTGTGTCATGAGGAGACTCCGATGATATCTCATGGATAACGATGATATAAATCCGAAAGGAAATAATGATACGTGCGTCAGGGAAACTAAGCTTAATGTGTTTGTTTGTTGACTTAACGTTTATCCTTGCGATGTGTGTATGTGTAATGTATAACCTTGCATTTTTACGCTCATACCCTTTCACACAAGGTTGGTATGCCTGCCTTCAATATGGTATTGCTTTGTGTACTTTTAGGATTCACCTAGAAACCAGACAAGGCAGGACTCGTTGAATGGCATAAACAACATTTTC